>CM053149.1:91392105-96392105 GCA_028571685.1 Heterohyrax brucei
TAAAGAATGTATTTTCCATGGAAATAGTGTTCTTATAAGCAAAATTGAACTTGTTTTCACACCAATGTATATGAACAGTGCATTAATCTTCATATTTATATCTTGCAGATATTTTTTGCTTTAATGCTGACACCTCTTTTTAAAAAATCAAAGCATGTGGGAATAGTTGAATTTTTAGTCACAGTGGCTTTTGGATTCATTGGTCTTTTGATAGTCCTCATGGAAAGTTTTCCCACATCATTAGTGTGGCTTCTAAGTCCCTTCTGTCAGTGTACCTTTTTGATCGGAATTGCACAGGTAGGAAATGTATTTATCTTAAACTTTGTGAATCTTTTCAGTTCCGTGTAGGATACTGCTGTTGTTAGTTCACATCAGGTCAATTCTGACTCATAGTGACCCCGTGCAATAGAGTACATCTGCCCTCATTGGTTCCCTTGGCTACACTGTGTCTGGCAGCAGTGTGCCAGGTCTTTCTCCTACAGAGTCACTGGGTGGTTTTGAACTGCCAACCTCTTGTTGAAAAGCCAAGTGCTTAACCATTGCATGACCAGGACTCATGCATGGTGCATCTTATATAAATTTTGTTTGTTAAAAAAAAACAAACAAAAAAACAGTAGTTTTTAATTTTCAGCATGAGAAAGGAATGATGTTTGAGTACCAAGAACACACTTTATGTCTGTAGTGCATAAGAGCTCAGCTTCTAGCGAAAGGGCTGGCTGTTCGAATCCAGCCACTACTTTGAAACCCTATTTTTAATGTCAAACTCGGATTTGAGCCGCCTGCCCCCTGAGCCCATACTGAAGTAAGGAGCAGGAGGGCTTTATTGAATACCAGCCTAAAAGTGACAGAGGAGAATGGAGTCCTCCCAAATCCACCTGTCTGTAGGAGACTGACCAGAAGGGTTTACAGGGTCAGGGCTTAAGCTTGACACCTGTGAAGAATATCTGTTCCTCTCTCAGGGGGGCAGGTTGACAGAGTCTGTGGGCACCACCCTGATTTCAGCTATAAGACGGGTCCCCATTTTCTGGCTGTCTCGCTGTAGGTTTCGTCAGCTGCTGTTTGACTTTTCTGAGAAGTCCCATGGTTGCTGTTTGGCTTCTTTGGGAGAAACAGAAGTTGATTTTAACTTTTACAGAACATAAGGAATAGGAACAGGAAGAGGGGGCAAGGAATCGTAAATCACAGACAAAGTCCCCAAAGTGCATGGAAGTTAACTGCAGAAGCCGTTCAGAAACAGTGCTGTGGTTATCTGGGAAACTAAAAACCAAAAAAAAAAAAAACACTGCCATCAAGTCAGATCCGACTCATAGCGACCCTAGAGGTCAGAGTAGAACTGCCCTATAGAGTTTCCAAGGAGCACCTAGCGGATTTGAACTGCCGACCTTTTGGTTAGCAAACATAGCACTTCACCTACTACACCACAGGGTTAGGCCTCTACAATTCCTTTCTCTTGTTGGCCTTACAGTTTCTGCCCATACAGTTTCTTTTTCATACTGCCCCTTTCACTGTGGGGCAGTTTTACAGAATCAGGGTGAGTCAGAATCTGCCCAGCAGGATGGAGTTTGGTTCTGTTTGGGAGTCATTTGCTTTTTCTCTATTTCTAAGTTTTTAATTTATATGTTCTCCATCTCTCGACGGCACTTGGCTTGGCCATCTCTAAGTATCTTCTCTCGTTTCAGTATTAGAGAAACACTGACAGTAATTTAATCTTCTCATACTCAGTTTGCTTGATTTTTGTGTGGACGGTAAACTTTTTGTTTGATTAACCTCATACATTAGTGTTGCTTCATTTGGTAGTCATAGCTTTAGAATTAAGTGCAATTAGATAATATTAGCATCATACTATGGTATTGTTTCACTGGGTAGTCATAGCTATAGAATTATGGGATCTAGGATTGGAAATCATTTTAGAAACACCGCGTTTAAGATATGATTAGAAGTAATTGTTGTGATGAACCTTTATTTCCATATTTATTGTTTTTCATATAAATTCATATTACTAATTTGGTAAATTGTTTCATCTGTTAAAAGACCCTCTTACTATGGCTTTGGAGATAAAGAATAATTCTAAGTCTAAGTAGTACAGACTTTTGCCTGTTTTTATTTTCATATAATCAAGGTGGTGGTTCTGTTTTTTTTAGGTCATGCATTTAGAAGATTTTAATGAAGGTGCTTTATTTTCGAATTTGACTGAAGGCCCATATCCTCTAATTGTGACTCTTAGCATGCTGGTACTTAATAGTGTATTTTACGTCCTCTTGGCTGTCTATCTTGACCAAGTCATTCCAGGTATGCTTGGGATTGTTGGGTTTCATTTTAAATCTTTCTCATTTTTTTCACCCACATAGTGTCAACTTACTTATTTTTCTCTCTAACTAGAGTACCCTAAATCGTATTCGTTGTTAGGGCTTTTAATTTAATTTTAAGAAAGTACTTTTATACCTTGTGCACTGACCACTACTGAAAGGAGTTATGTGAAAAGAGAGCAGTTTGTTTTGAAAGCCTTAAGTTCCAAAGTGAACTTCTTGACCAAAGTATTTATTATTCTACCCATTAAGGTCCCAAACTATGAAGGACTCTTGTGAGGCCTGTCATTCCTCTCGTCTGCTATCACACACTTACAGCCAGCTCCTGTAGAAGCAGTCATGTTATTAAATGCCCTCTAGTTAGTACTCATACCATGCTAGTACTTAGTACCCTGCCCTTCTCTCTGGGAGTCCCTCATTACTTTCGTCTCTGTTCCACCCCAGAGCTGTCTTACTTGGTAACTGCTAGCCCTGTGTGGCTTTTAAAACTTAAATGGGTGGGAGATGAGATAAATTTACAGCTCATTTCCTAAGGAACAGGAGCCCCGTTTTAGTCACTCAGTGTCCACGTATCACTCTTAGCTACCATAGGGGACAGTACGAATACAGAACATTGTTAAATCCCAGAAAGTTCTGTTGGGCGGTGCTAAGATGATTGCAATACCTCTTCCTTAGTTTTCCTACCTTCAGTCTGTCAAAGAACTTCACCACGTACATTAAACAAGTTAATCGCCTGCTGAAACACCTTGCTGAACAAAACCCTCATGAAGTAGCAGAAACTCTTCATATCCATAGTACTTTTATGTGTTTAATCTCTCACGATAATCCTCACTTTCTGTATTATACCTTACATCCATTCAGACAGTCTTGTTTACCTACTGAACACATTCCAGTGTACCACATTGTTTTCAACTACTCATAACGGAAAACCTATCTGTTTGGCATAAACAGTAAAGAAATTAAGAGTGACGTAAAAGAATGCCAGAAAGAGGGTAGCTCAGTCATGTCGTCAAGAGATCCCCTTCTTTCTGTGCTTTGCCACCTTTATGTGAGAATCTAGCGTGTTTCTTCTCATAGTGGTTGTAAGCGGTGACTGGGGTGTTTTCTTTGGGGAGGCCCAATGGAGAGAAATGAGGGAACCCCTCCCCTAACTAAGCTCTTGCCCTGTGATTGCTTACGTACGTGCGTACTGCCGGAGCGGTACCATTCACCAGAGGAATGCCAGGTCCTGATTGGCCGTAGGTAATTTGAATTTTCTTCCTAGCTGGGATCAGATCCCCTGGAAATGTGATCACCTGGAAGAAGAAGAGTAGATTTTTTTTTTTTTTTTTTAAGGGAAGGTGTAAGTTTTGTGGGGGCAGAGGGAAAAATAGGTAGCTGCTGTGTGGGCAGCAGTCTCTGTCTACCTAATACTATGTAAATCTCGCACTTCTTTCCTCATCCTGTGTTGCTCTCCTAATTCTGAAATGCCTTCCCCAAGAAGTATATCCACTTTTCTACGTGCCACCGATTGTCAGAAACTCTCTGTGACAGTACCCATTCAAGCCTTCTGGATATATCCCTTAGCCAGCTGAAAACTTTTCTTCCTTTGAACTTAGTTGGTACCCTGCGTAGCACTGTCACCGTCAGTTATCAGTGGCTTTAGGGCAGAGAATGTGCTCTCCTCACCTGTAGATTCCTATAAACAGTCAGCAGCTGTCAGCATATTCCTGGGCTAGAATTATTTGTCAGTGAAACTTAGTTTCATGCAATAAAGATTTACTCCTTCTTCCGTATCTGAAGGTTAAGATTTAGGTTGTCATATATTTCAAATACTGCTTTGACCTATGAGTGAAAGCTGATTTTTGAGAGTAATAACTTGTGTTATCTCTTCTCAGGGGAGTTTGGCTTGCGGAGGCCGTCTTTGTATTTCCTGAAGCCGTCATATTGGTCCAAGAGCAAAAGAAATTATGAGGAGTTATCAGAAGGCACTGGGAACGGGAGCATCAGTTTCAGTGAAATTGTGGAACCTGTTTCTCCAGAATTTCTAGGGAAAGAAGCCATAAGGTAGGACTGGGCTCTGGCCAGTTAGATGTAACAGCTGCTGATAGAATCAGTGATATTTGCATTCTGTCTTTTAATTAGTGCCTGTGAGTAGTATATCCTAGGAGATTCCTTAGACACTTCATGATTTTTAAAACATGGTACTAATAACAGTTACTTTTAAAGTTTATATTTTCTGTGTAGCGGATCACAATTGAAGTTGCTGCTAGATTTGAAATTATGTTTCAGTGGAAAATTTTAAAGTAATAACCTAGTATTTATACAGTTAAAATACTTAAAGGTTTATTCATTTATGTTTACTAAAATGGTTAAATATGGACTATGCTTTACTCATGTTTGATTTGTCCCAGAAATTCTGGTGGCTTAGTGAATAAGGGTTCAGATGGTAACCAGAAGGTCCAGAGTCCAAATGCACCTGGTGCCCCTTGGAAACTCTGTGAGACAATTCTGCTCTGTCCTGTAGGGTCACTGTGAGCCAGAACTGACTCAGTGCCAGCAGGTTTGGTTTAGGTTTTATTTGTCCCAGGTTATTACACTGTCGTTTGTTAATTTCATATGCTCTTTGGATATTATAACTTCATTAGAATTTTGTTTTATTATGAACCAAAGAAATTCATTATTTTTTCCTGCTTGGCTAATCAATACCAAATCAAATAAAAATGATGATGATGATGATGATGAGAAAGAGAGAGAAGAAAATAAAGAAAAGAAAAATGAAAATAAGAAGTATATTATGTGTCTTTAAATTTAAGAAAAAATATGCAAAAGTAAGGGGAGAGATAAAATACTTCATCTGTAATCAGTGAGCCAGTAGTCTGTCTTTCCTAAGGTAAAATTTGAACTAATTAGCAGAATCAGTTATTTTAAAAATATTAGTTAAAAAATATCTAAAATGAACTGAGGGAATTGCTTCATATTTTAAGACAGTTGTAGTGATGTCAAATAGTACTTAATTTATTATCTCTTTTAACTAATGGAATAAATGTTTATTACAAACAGAAATATCAAGATGAAAAGAAATCCACAAATTGCTAGAATCAAATACTTGATTATTCTTTTAGAAGTTGTTTTGACATGAGAAATGAGCGAATGATGCTAAAAATGGAAAGAAGTACCATATTTTTCTTTTATAACCTCTTGAGAGTAATTTTATAATTGTCAGCTATCTTTGGTTCATTGTTTTAGTAGGAAAGTAATTTATTGTTACTATTAAGTGTGACGGCTTTCATACAAGTGCTGTAAGCATACACACTTAAAAATTGCTTTAAGTACTTAAAGTAGAAAAACTGTTTTTCAGAATCAGTGGTATTCAGAAGACATACAAAAAGAAAAGTGAAACCGTAGAGGCTTTGAGAAGTAAGTAGCTTTCCTAGTATTCAGTCCATAATTAAAGCACAAGTGCTAAAACAATGGGAAATTTAAAATTTCCACCACTGTTTTCTTTTACTTAGGAATACTTTCAGTAATTTGTGTAATTGTTGTTCATAGTAACAATAACAGTATTCAAAGTGGTAAAAACAAAAAGTAATCTATATGAAAAATGTTCATCTATTTAACAAATCTATGTCCTTTTTCCATTTAATTGTTATACCTGCTTGTATGTGACGCCTGGAGGCATGGTGGTTGAGAGCTTGGCTGCTAATCAAGGATCACAGGTTTGAATTTACCAGCCACTCCTCTGCAGCCTCATAGGGTAGTTTTGTTCTGTCCTGTAGGGTCACTAAAGTGAGTTGAATTGACTCAGTGACAGTGGGTTTTTAATAGATGTAATTTTTTTTTTTTTTTTTGTCTAACCCTGCACAGTGTTTTTCATCTTGGCACTATTGGGATTTGGGGCAAGGTAATTCTTTGCTGTGGGGAACTTTCCTAAGAATGGAAACCTTGGTAGCGATAACAGTTAAGTGCTACAACTACTGGCCAAAGACCCAGCAGTTTGAATTCACCAGGTGCTCCTTGGTAACTCAGTGGGGCAGTTCTGCTCTCTCCTACAGGGTTGCTGTTGAACCATAATCAACTTGATGGCAGTGGGTTTGGTTCTTTGCTTTGGTCCTAAGAATTTTAAGATAGTTAGCAGCATCCTGACCTGTACCCACTGGATGCCAGTAGAGCACCCTTGCTTCTTATTGTGACCACTCAAAATGTCTTAAAGTTTCACTCCTTTATTTTTCTTCTTCTGAGAGTTTTATGACTTTAGTTCTTTATGTTTAGATCTCTGATCCATTTTGAGTTAATTATCATATATGGTGTGAGGTATGATTCCAGCTTCATTCTTTTCCATGCGGAAATCTAGTGGTCCCTATGCCATGGACTGAAGAGACTGTTCTTAACTGGAACAGAAGGGCGTGACGGGCACACCGTCTTTTGCATTCAGAATGACTAAGCTTGTGTGTATGTGTTGTGAGGCTGGAAAAGTAGGTATTTAAAACCAGTACAGTCTCCAGTAAACGGGAGCAGGATCCTCTAAAAGAGAAATACTGAACTTTTTAAAATGTTATTTTATGCCTCTCTTCTGCATACTTCATAGAAATTTTTCTTTCTAACTCAGCATATGCTGTGATATCTCAGGCTCTGTAATCTGTGAACAGGTAGTCCCAGACTTAGGACGTACTTAAGTTACAGGGAACTGCACTTCCAGCCGTCTAGGCGTTCGTGTGTATATCTTGTCGTTAGTGATGGGGGCTCCTGCAGTGTTGCAGCGCAGAATTTGATGATGTAATCATTTGCCAGTGTTTACTTGCAGATGTTCAATGTTATGACATATAAAAACACTGACGAGAAAAGGCAATAAAACTGAAAAAAATGAAGCACTTGATTTACATGAGAACCAACCTATGATGGTGCTGTCAGAACAGACTCCCATCCTGGTTCAGGAACTATATGTATCATGATGCTATTTTGATTTATTACTTTTCTTATTTTCTTCCACAGTATTTACTTAGCCACTTCTGGACTATTGGCACATTTCTAGTTTGCTTGTTTTCTTTTTTAAAATTGATGTATTCAGCATGCTTCGAAATAGTTGTGAGAATACATTTTTATTTGTTTCTTTGCCTGGAAATAAATGAGAAAGCAAATTTTTATTTGTTTATCTGTTTTAATTCCCTTTGGAATTTCCAAAAAACGGGTACAGGAAAAGGCAAATATTTTCTGTACTCCCTAAATCGTATTGTTTGTATAACAAAGTCTATTCTTAATTACTTTTTATACTACTGATTACAACATAGAAGGTTTTTTTCCTGCTATAAAATATGGTGGAATATTTTAAATTGTCTTTAAATTTGTTGCCTCACTTCAGGATAGCACAAGTATACTAGTTAAATTCTGCATATCTGAACAGAAATAAAAATCTCCTTTGGTTGTTCTTTCCCGAACTAGGCTTGTCGTTTGATATCTACGAGGGTCAGATTACTGCACTGCTTGGCCACAGTGGGACAGGAAAGAGTACACTGATGAATATTCTTTGTGGACTGTGCCCACCCTCTGATGGTATGAGTTTTCTGGCTTAAAAATAAAATCTTTTACTTTATTTTACTAGTGGTTTAACCAAGATATGACAGTGTAATTATTTAGCTTTTAAATATATGCTGAATGACTTTTGGCAATGATTTGGGACTACACATTATCTCATTTTCTTGACTACATGTATTTAGTTATTTTACAGTAGAAATTAAGAGTTTATTGTGTTTAATAAAGTAAAAAGATCTGATTTTGTACCTCTTATTATCTATTTCATAAATATGTGTGTGAGTGTGTGTCTCTCTGTGTGTGTGTCTGTGTGTTCCTCGTTTTCAAGGAAGGATAATTCAGTAAGTAACCTGAAAATACATGTAAACTGTTTTAAGGAGCCTTGGTAGAGAAATGGTTAAGTTGTAGAGAAATGGTTGATTGAGAGGCCAACAGTTCAAACCCACCAACTGCTTTGTGGGCAGAAGTTGTGGCCATCTGTATCCATAAAAATGTACAGTCCTGAAATGGAAACCCTTTGGGATAGTTCTAATCTGTCTTGTAGGACACCAGTTGGAATCAACTGGATGGCAATGGATTTGGTATTTTTGGTTTTACAGATGATTTCAAGTTGAGAAAGTAGATATAAAATTTTAAATATGTAATAGGATATCAAAAGGGAAAGATTGATAAAGGTGAATATTGTCTTCTACAACAGAATTTTAGGAGTACTACCTCAAAATATAATTTTGCAATATAATTTTCCTATACTCTGGGGGTCAGTTCTACCCTGGTCCCTGGGGTCGCCATGAGTCGGATCCAACTCGACAGCACTTGGCTTGGCTATAGGTGAGAAACGATTATGACAACTCTGTATTTCAACAGTAAAGTAAAACAAGTATTTTAAAATAAATACTTTACTTTACAAAAAGGCTTACTTTCTATTTGTTGAATTTGCATCTCAGTCATTTAAATGTAGTTTAACTTTAAAATTAATTTGATTTTATTGTTTATTCCTAATTGTGTCACTATTTGATATAATATTTTATGTTTACATATGACTTGTGACTTTTGTTATGATTTTCCGCATGTTTTCATGTTCACTTAACTGTTCTTAAGTGAGATATGTTAGTATTCAGTTTATAAAAGAGAAATCCTTATATGAGGTCTGACAGTTAAGTTCACGAACTCATCCTAGAAGACTCTCACTGCTGCACATCACCATGGTCACCTTTAAAGTACTTCCCTTGGAAGCTATGACCAGTGCCTAGTCTACCCTTCAGAGCAGTTTTGAAACTCTTAAATAGCCATCACAACTGTCATCCTACTACCCTTGATGTCCTGAATGTCATCAAAATGTCTTCCTTTCAATATTTCCTTTATCTTCAGGTAAAAAAAAAGGTTGCTGGGGGCCAGATCAGGTAAAGTGGGAGGGTGTTCCAACACAGTTATCTGCTAACTGGTTAAAAACTCCGTCACAGACAGTGCCTTGTGAGCTGGTACATTTTTGTGATGCAAGAGCCATGAGTTGCTGGCACAAAGTTCAGGTCGGTTTCATCTAAGTTACACTCAGCCTTTTCCACACTTCCAAATAGTAAACTTGGAAGGTTAGCAACATTGTTGTGACTCTTGATTTGGACTGCTAGAACTTTTTTGATTGTGGAAAATTGGCTGACTTCTAGTGTGCACTCGGATGCTTTTATTTCAGGGTTGTGTTGGTACACCCATGGTTTATCACCAGTGATAACATGGCCCAAAATATCGTCTTGCCTCTCTAAAAGGTCTTGGGAAACTTCAGTTCTCCTCTGCTTTTGTTTGTCAGTGTGCACCTTTGAAGCCATTTTTGCACATACCTTTCTCATGTCAAGATTTTCGGTTAAGATTTTCCTGTTTTTCTTTTGATGTTTACTTGGGGTGCTATCCTTCTCACAGCCAACGATTTTGACATACAGTTCAATGAATTTTTGCAATGTTTTCGTGAGTTCTGCTTGTCACTGGCCACCCTGACCTCTCTTCATCAGTGATACTCTGTCTCCCTTCAGAAAAATGTTTGATCCGTTGGTATGCTGTCATTTTCTTCATGGCATTATCCGCATAAACTTGGACTAACATGTCCTTGATTTCATTTCCACTTTTGGAAGTTTAACAAAGCATTTAATGTTAGTTCGTTGTTGTAACTCAAGCTCCGACGTTCTTGCATCGCCACACAAGGGCATGCTGCAACAGCAGTACTGAACGCCACTCGGCCAGACACCGCCACACCTGGACACGAACACAGCTGTGAGACACTGGGGTGCCAAGGGTGCAAAACCTGACCGAGTTGTTCGTAAGGGCTGCTGATTCAAGCACACTGTGGCAAGTTCACAAACTTAATTGTCAGACCTCTTATTCAGAGAAATTAAATGATCTTTTCAAGATCAAAAAACTTTTAGTTCTTTGTTATCACCACTACTTTGTGATGTCGGAAAGTACAAGAAAATAATTACTGGAATGTAAGTGAAAATAATGCAGTAAACAGATAATTTTGCTTAATGTAAAGCTTGTAGTTCATTGCTCTTTCCACTACATAATATGACCCGGGAGTGAAGAAAGGTGAGATTGGAATGTAAGTGACAGCAAATCACCAGGAGTACGGGAGGAGGGGTGCGTCTTCTCATCCAGATCATACTGAGTCTTGCTGTTGGTGTCTGTTCTCAACCACGTGACTCTACAGTCAGGATGCGTTAAGTGAGGCACGCATACTTTTTAATAATTCGTGTATTTAATATAAACATGAATGTGTATTATGCTTTTAGGATTTGCATCTATATATGGACACAGAGTCTCAGAAATAGATGAAATGTTTGAAGCAAGAAAAATGATTGGCTTTTGTCCACAGTCAGACATACACTTTGACGTTCTGACAGTGGAGGAGAATTTGTCCATTTTGGCATCAATCAAAGGAGTACCAGCCAACAATATAATTCAAGAAGTAGGTTATTCCTATAGAAAGCTCTTCTTCTATTCCCTGTGAGTTTTCTGATACGTTGTGTAATAAAAATGTGCTTGAAAATAAAAACGTAACAGCTGTTCTGAGCCAGTAAGAAAGTCATCGTAAAGAATCATGTGGAATTTAGAGTAAATGTTTTAGTTCACATGAGCCAGCCCTTGTGTCTCCTGGGGGAGATAGACCTCTCCAGGTAGATGTTTCTTTCCTGTCTCCTCTCTTCCTTTTCACTCCTCATTCTCCTTCTGACACACACACAGTCTTCTTATTGATACTTTTCTTCCGCTTCTTATCTACCAGGAAAGTCACAAAAGTGAAACAGACAAATCCGACTCGACGGCACTTGGCTTGGCTCTCTTAGGAAGTTTGCAATCTGTTATTTCAAAGTTAGAGAGGAAGAGATGTCAGAATTCTGTACTAAAAGAACATTTTTAAAGTTGGATATTAAAACTTGGAACATTTAAAAACTAGTATTGATAATTAAGTAAATGGCATGATTTAAAAACAGTCATTGTCCACACTTTACAGGTGCAGAAGGTTTTACTGGATTTAGACATGCAGGCCATCAAAGACAACCAAGCGAAGAAGTTAAGTGGTGGTCAGAAAAGGAAGCTGTCTTTAGGGATTGCTGTGCTCGGGAATCCAAAGGTAAATAAACATGTGTTTCAGAGACAGGATAGTTTCAGGTTGTGTTGAAAAGAAAAGTAGGTTGTAGAAAGATAATTTATGTAAATTTTAAACATGCATGAATGCATTGCTATGGATGTTATCACTGCAGTGAAGTTTTTAAGATGAAGTCAAAAAGATACATAGAACATCTTTATGCTTGTTACTTCCAGGATGGAAAATGAAAGAGGGACTTTTCTTTTATCTGCAGTGTTTTATTTCTTTACAAAAGCTGAAGAAATTATGGCCCCCAAAATGACATTTATTCAAGTTGGAATAGTGGCTATAAGAGTATTGCTCTTTTATTCTCTGTACTTCTCTGTATATTAAAAGTAGTTCATAATGAAAATGAAAAGGTGGAACACAAAGAAATAGTTTACTTTCATCCTATTGGCTACTTCAGTTTTCTCTGTTTTTAATGTCTGTTTTTAACGTCTGTAGTTTTGGTGAAAGTTTACACAATCAATTAGATTCTCATTTTATGGTTTTTATCCATGGCTTTTTGGTGATACTGGTTGCATTTTGCAGTACATCAGCATTCTCCTATTTCTGTTCTGGTTGCTCTGTTTCCTTTAATCTGACTTTCCTGTTGCCCCTCACCCTCTCCTCTTTGCCCTAGGGCAAGTGTTCACTGTTTGGTTTCATTTATAAGATTATTTAGAGGATCATAGTACTCGTGGCTGATAAAACTCTGTGAGCCAGTGTGGCTTTTGGCTGAAAAGGGACCTCTTGGAGTAGATTGACTTCCAAATTTGAAGAGTATCCCACAGTGATAGTATCAGGTTCCTCTGTATTTGTCCAGTGGATCTGACTCGACGGCGCTTGGCTTGGCTTAAGCCTGGCCTTTTTTTCCCCCCCAGGAGTCTGAGTTTTGTTCTTTGTTTTCCTTCTGTTGTTTCTGGGGCCATCAGCTGTGTCCCTGGTAGGAAGGTCAGTGGTGGCAGCTGGGCGCCACCTATCAGGTTTTTTACACCAATAAGATGTGCCTTCTACCTTTGCTTCCCATTAGGTATTTTGGTAGGTACACGATGCTGATTTTTTTTTTTATGGCAACATGTTAAAAAAAAATCAGCAAAGTAGCCCTTACCAAAATATCTCTGGGGAGGGAACAGTTGACCAAAAATATATAAGGCACGTGTTATTTGCATAAAACATTACCATTCTTTTGGTAGGTGAGCCATGGTTTGTATAGACCGTCGATCCTGTTAACTAGTTTCCTCTCTGAGTCTTTATTTCCATCTTTTTCTTTTGCTCCCGATGAGGAGAGACTGACAGTTTTGCTGCTTTGATTCTGCAGTGTTTTATGCTGTTCTCAGTCTTGTAGAAACAGAACTAGCTGTAGCATGGTGGTACAGTGGTTAAGGGCTCTCCTGGTTCTGACTCACCAGCTGCTCCCTGGGAGAAAGATGTGGCAGTCTGTTTCTGTCACCTGTCACAATGACAGCCATAAAAACCGTATGTGTCAGATCTGCTGTGTTCTGCAGGGTTGCTTTGAGTTAGAATCAACTCAGTGGCAGTGGGTTGTGTTTTGTTGTTGTTGTTACGAAAGCTGCCAGGCCGGGGTCTGCAGGTAGGCAACTTTTTGACCTCTGCCGTCGTGCCACATTCTCCCTTCCTGCTGCAGCTGGAGAATGACTCAGAATGTGGCTTTATGTTACTTAATTTTCCTTCCAACTTCCACTACTGAGATTTGTAAAGTAGGGAACAACATAAAACAAACTGCTTCCCTTAAAATTAGTATAGGACATATTTCTCTTAACAAGCAGTTGTTGTATCTGCCAAATTTAGTTGTTTAGAAAACAGCAGTAGACTTAGTGTTATTAGTTCATTTATTTGATTATTACTACACTTGTGTCTTGTGGCTTACAGATATTAGCCTGTTAAAGTTAAACTTAATAAGGTATCCATGGAAACCCTCGAGGCCTAGTAGTTAGGCACTACACCTGCTAACCAAAAGGTTGGCAGTTCGAATCTTCAAGGCACTCCTTGGAAGCTTTATGGAGCAGTTCTCCTGTGTCGTGTAGGGTCACTATGAGTGTGAAACAACCAAGAGCAGTGTGTGTTTTTGTTGTTATTTGTTTGTTTCTGGTTAAGGTATCTACATGTCAAATTGATAATTTTTAAAATTTATGCTAACTCAAATGTAAGTGAAAAACTCATATGTAAAGATTATTTCTGGCTGAAAAGCGTAACTTGAAGTGGAAAGATTTTTGGTAGCCACATACATTTTTGGTAGTTTTTCTGAAAGTTTCCTGCTCCTCTCTACCTCCGTTTTGCGTAGATCCTGCTGCTAGATGAGCCGACAGCTGGAATGGACCCCTGTTCTCGGCATATTGTTTGGAATCTTCTGAAATACAGAAAAGCCAATCGAGTGACAGTGTTTAGTACTCACTTCATGGATGAAGCTGACATTCTTGCTGGTGAGGCGTTTGCTTTATTTCTGAAGGATAAGTTCATGGGGCCAGATGAGAGGTAGACTTAGGACAAATCATGAGGAATAAATAGAGATTTAGGTACCTTATAATGTGTGTTCTTCACAGAATAGGTTTAAAAAATTTTAAAAACTTATGTATTTTTGTGTCAAGGTCTACCCAGACTGCCTTAGGTTTAGTAATTTCCTCTGAGAACTCAGGGGACTCAGCATATAGCTGAGTTACTGTGTGAAAGAATACAAGGTAAACAGAAAGGGTACGTGGGGCAAAGTGTGGAGGAAACCAGCTGCAGGCTTTGAAGAGCCGTCTCCTGGGGGAACTGCCTGGGGGCACTTAATTCCTTCTGTAGTAAATTGTGACAACTTAAGTGAAATGTCCTCTGCCAGGGAAGCTTGATACAGACTTGGTATCCCCAGTTTTGTCAGGTGCTGGTCATTGTAGACTTCCTCTGCCTAGCACATGTCAGACTCCCAGGCCCCTAGCAGACAAACAGCTGTTCAGCATAAATCACACTGCTTGTACAGTATGGGTACGATGAGACCCCCTTATCTGTTCTAGAAATGGTGATAACCCAGTCACCCCACTTTAAGTTCCAGAAACCAGCCAAGGGCCAACTTTGCTAACAGGCCTTTCTGCAGATAGCAGTGCCAGGCCTGGTTCATAAACTCTTCTCTGCATAAATACATATCCATACACATAGAAAAAGAACCTAGGTTTAAGTTAATTCATGACAAGATCTACAAATTCAAAATTCTAGAATGATATTTCTCTACTTAACAATAGCACATGATAAACTGGGTGAGTGATTTATCTCTTCAGCTTTATCTTTGAAAAAAAACAGCAAACGAACATTTTATTCTTGTTGTCATTGCTTTGCTTTTCAAAGCTGTTTTTACACTTGGTTGCAAGGGGACTATGATAGCCCTTACATCGGTGAGTCTCTTGGTAAGAGTCTGATACATTTGGAGTAGTGTCAGGAAGGTGAACTTGAGTCAGAGTGCTTGGGTAGAAATTCCAGCTTTGTCACTTAATAACTGTATGAATCAAGGGCAAGCTGTGTATTTTCTTACTGACTCAGTGTCCCCATCTAAAGAGCAAGTAATGATAGTGTGGGACCTTCCACCTAGGGCTGTTGGGTGATTGGATGAGGTAATGCATAGACATCTCTCATAGAGTGTAACCTGTGAACTAGAAATGCCAGTTATCATTATTGATTTCAAAATTGAAATGTAAATCTCTGTTTGCAGATAGGAAAGCTGTCATCTCACAAGGAATGTTGAAATGTGTTGGTTCTTCAATCTTTCTCAAAAGTAAATGGGGAATTGGCTACCGTCTGAGGTATTATATTTATTCCTTGTCTGCTGTTTATCTACTGTTCGTATTTTTAGGATTTGCCATAGTGTGTTTTGGCTGTCCTTTATAACACCAAGTTTCACTTAAAACATTCAGAATTTCCCTTGTTGGTTGTTGACTTAAGTAACGATGATTTTTGGTTTTCTCCAGTATGTACATAGACAGGTACTGTGCCACAGAATCTCTGTCTTCACTGGTTAAACAGCACATTCCTGGAGCCACTTTATTACAGCAGAATGACCAACAGCTCGTGTATAGCTTGCCTTTCAAGGACATGGACAAATTTTCAGGTATTGCCTACTTTCCGTTTCTTGGTTGTTGAGCTAGGGTCTTGCGTGGGGAATGTAGGTTTTCTTATTTTATCCTGTTTACTTTTCTGTGATATTTTTATGTTTCGTGTGGCCAGGGTTACTATTCTGCTTCTTTGATTTTGGAAACCAGAAATATGACAAGCTAACTTTCTTCTTCTTCATACAAATAGCACACGAGGAGCTGTAACTAGTATGTTAACGTCAATGATCAAGAAAGTGAAAGAAAACATAACAAATAATTAATTCCTTTGCTATCAAGAAAGGAGGAAATTGCTCCCCGTTTGGTTGAAGACCTTCTGGGAACCAGGCGCACAGAGTTGCTTGTATATGTTTTCAGCAACCCTGCTGGTGCAGTGGTTAACAGCTGCCAGAGCCACGGCTGCTGGCTCAGCAGTTTGAATCCACCAGCTGCTCCCTGAAAACTGTATGGGACTGTTCTGCTCTGTCCCATAGAGTCACTGTGAGTTGGGATTGACTGGACAACAGTGGGCTGTTGTTACTGTATTTTCTGAAGTTTGTTTCAGTTTCATGATTCTGTAGTGAATTATTTACAAACACTTGAATTATTTTAATCAAGGCAGTGTTTTTCCACTTTATAACAAGGAACTCAAACTTTGTTGTTTAGGAATTTCTTAATAGCCAAGGGAATATTATTGATATGTATGTTGTGCAGAAACCCTAGTGGTATAGTGGTTAAGTGCTACCACGTCTGCCAACCAAATGGTCCACAGCTTGAATCCGCCACGCGCTCCTTGGAAACTAGGGCAGTTCTGCTTTGTCCTGTAGGTTTGGTTTTTGGTTTTTGGTATGTTGTGTAGAATTCTTACAGCATTTATCTCATAACTGGAAAAAATTTTTTGTACTAGGTAAGTTCATCTATTTTAAAAACAAAAATAATTAACCAGATTAAAGTATACATGCCAAATTAACGGCTGTCATTCTGTCTACCTACCTACCTATCTGCAGTTCTTTAATAAAGTGTAATACTGTGTGTAGAATGCTGGTCTATGCCTTTAACAATTTTTAGTTTACTTAATTATCTTAATATTTCAATAATTATGTAAGGTCATGACTTATGATGGTTTCCATTTATAAATGAGGAAACTGAGGTATAGAATGATGAGGTAACTTGTATGAGGTAACACAGGTAGAAAGTGGTCAAGCTGAGTTTTGAACCTGGACTGACTGGTTCCAGAACTCACGTTTTCACCACCATGCTTGTGGCCTCGTATGTGTCTTTAATGAAGTGTCTCACTGGTTCACTGGTTTTCAAGAGTGTTTTGTAGGAACTCCTCAGGGTATTTTCAAGGAATTCAAGCTGTCAGCATAAGTCTGTTCCATCTCACGGAGCACAGTTAGGCTCTGACATCCATTTGGGTCAGAAACTGTCTGTGCTCTAGAGGGTATTTAGTGGCTCCGTTTTGGTATGTGCATTGCCAGGCCCTTCTTTCTAGGGTCCTCTGGTTGAACTTGAACCTCCAGCCTTTCAGCTAACAGACAAGCTTGTTCGCAATTTGTACCACCTGTAATGAGACAGAGGTGTCATTGGCCTCTCTGACCTGATCTCCCACGAGTGTTCAGTACAGTTGTCTGAGGCTGTATGACTGAATACAGAAACAGACGTAAGAATCTGTCTGTACCCTCTAAGATGACATTAAAGAATTGAAACAAAAATACAAAACAATGCCTTCCCATCTACATCTTGCAAGTTCTTTGGAATCCCTAGCAATTTTTAAGAGTGGGAAAGGGGTTCCAAGACCAGATAGTTTGAATCACTGTGCTGGCTGAGAAAATTTAAGGGATATTTTTAAATAATTCATGTTAGTATGCTTAACTGCATGCTAATATGAGAATATTTTTAAATCATGTTAGTACTCTTAACTACATGCTAACAGGAGTAAATTTAGAGGATGTTTTTGAATAATTCATGTTAGTATGCTTAACTGTACAGTATTTCTCCTTTTTTTTCCCATTTAGGTTTGTTTTCTGCTCTAGACACTCATGCTAGTTTGGGTGTTATTTCTTATGGTGTTTCCATGACAACTTTGGAAGATGTATTCTTAAAGCTAGAAGTTGAAGCAGAAATTGACCAAGCAGGTAAGAAATAAAAGTAACAAACCATTTTAGGAAACGAATCAGACAAATGGTTGTCTTTTAAGGAGATAAACCAGACAAATAAATATACAAATACATGACGTTTCCTTTATTTTGGGGATGGAAGGGCAGAAGTAGATAGGTAAATAAAGAAGTAGTCGAGATACTTGCTGGTAGGAAGTAGTGCCGTAATCTGGGAGGACAGTGTCCGTTATATCTAGTCAAGGAAGGACTTTGTTGATACGACTTTCAAGTGAGGTCTCGATGATAAGAAAAACCAGATGGAGATTTCAGGACAGTGCTTTCCAGTTAAATAAAATTGGTAATGCAAAGGTATTAATTGAAAACTGAGTTAGATGTCTTTGAAGGTCAGAAAAAAGGTCTCCACGTCCAGAGCTTAGAGGTGAGGGTATTACTGGGTGAGGGCAGATGGGAAGGCAATGGGGCCGGTCCTGGTAGGCCTTAAGAGTCTAGAAAGGAATTTGGTTTGTTTTCTTAGTGCAGCGGGAACCAATCAGTATCTGATTTGCATTTGTAAAGATGCCTTTTTGTTGCTGAATGATGAGTAGATTGTAAAAAGCAAGGAACCACACACAGTCTCTAAGAGGTAGCAACTGTTGCTGCAGCCCCACAAAGAATGGAGATAACAAAAGATAAAATGGTATTTCTGGAGAAAGGAAAAAGGTCAGTTATTTGTTGACTGCATTGAAAAATAAGAGGACAGAAAAGTTGACCTTTGTAACTAGAAGACAGTGGTGATCTTGACAAGAGCAATTTCAGTGGCATGGTGTGGATCCAAAGTGGATCTGTGAAGTCGAGGTGACAAGTGAGTTGAAAAAGTATTTTGTATAATGGAAAGTTAATCGCATGGCTGGACCAGTAAGCCAAGTGCCATCGAGTGGACCAGTAAGCAACATGGTAATAAATGGAGAAAATGTTGAAGTTGTTCAGGGTTTTGTTTTACTTGGATCTACAGCGAACACCCATGGAAGCAGCAGTCAGGAAGTCAAAGGACACATCGCCATTAGGCAAATGATTGCAAAAGACCTCCTTAAAGTGATAAAAAACAAAGATGTCACTTTAAGGAGTGCCTGACCCAAGCCATGGTGTTTTCAGTCACCTCATCGGCCTATGAAAGCTAGAGACTGAATAAGGAAGACTGAATAAGAATCAGTGCCTTTGAGTTATGCTGGCAGACAATTTTGAATATACCATGAAATGCTGGAAGAAGGAACAAATCTGCCTTGGTAGAAGTATAGCCAGAAGTATAGCCAGCTCTTTAAAACAAATGCAAGATGTCGTCTCACATCCTTTGGACATGGTATCAGGAGGAATCGTCTGTGTAGTAGGACATTATGCTTGATAAAGTAGAGGGTCAGAGAAAAAAAGGAAGATCCCCAGTGAGATGGATTGTCACAGTGGTTTGAAAAATGGGCTCAGACACAACAGGAACTGTGAGGGTGGCCTGGGCCCAGGCAGCATTTGGTTCTGTTGTAGGTGGGGTTGCTGTGAGTTGGACCAACTCAGCAGCACCTAACAATAACAAAAACAGATGACTGAAGGGAAAGGGAACTGGGATGGTAGAGAGTTTAGAGTTATCAAAAGAGTTAAGGTGCTTTACATACACATTTTGCATGACTGTTGAATAGCTGATATAAAAATAACAAAACCTTTTCTATTCCCATTAATGGGTATTGCCTCGTTTTAGACTAATGGAATTACACAGTCTGTCTCTTTTGGTCTGGCTTCTTGTATCCACTGTTACGCTTGTGAGATTCAACCATGTTGTTAGGTGAAGTTGCACAGCAGTTGGTTCACTTTAATTGTTTGGTGCTATTCCGTTATAGCACTTGTTTCACGACTTCTTTATTTACCTGTAAATAGCAGTTGGGATCTTTTCAGTTTAAGGCTATTCTAGATAGGGCTGCTGTCTAAGAACATTGTCGCACATGTGTTTTGATGAACCCAGGTACTTACTTCTGTGAGAATTGGGAATTTCCTGGGTCACAAAATAAGCCTATCCTGAGCTTTCAAAGAGAGGGTGAAAGCACATGTGAGTTCCATTTGTTCCACGTCACCGACTGAGGAGTGCTTCATTAACATGTACATGCTTCAAAAAGGGTTTTATCTTTCTGAGGAATATGCCACCACCATTTTCTGTCTTTTCTTTGTATTTTGGCAAATAGACTACAGTGTATTTACTCAGCAGCCACCAGAGGAAGAAATGGATTCCAAATCCTTTGATGAAATGGAGCAGAGCTTACTAATTCTCTCTGAAACTCAGGCTGCTCTGGTGAGCTCCGCAAGCCTGTGGAGACAGCAGGTGTCGACAGTGGCCAGGTGCCACTTCCTCACCTTGAAGCGAGAAAGTAAATCTGTGAGATCAGTGTAAGTGCACTTGCTGTTTTCACTGGGTGAGGGTTTTTTTCGTTAAAAAATACAAACTTGAATTACCATCTTGATTTTTTAAATGCAGATATGTGTCATTAGGTAGCTTTGAAAAATGAAAGCTGTAATTTTAAAATATCAAAGAAAAAATAATTGTGCTCAGTAGTTTTGTTGAATATCCTTAGAGCTTTACTCTTTTGTTAGCCTGTATTATCATGTCTATAAAATGAGGGAGTGACAAATAACATTCTCTAATTATAACTTAAAACAGGAAACCATTGTATCTTACGTTTTATTATACGTTTGTATTTTCATAATTTTTTGCATGTGTTGTTGTTACTTCTTCTTAATTACCATTAGTACAGCAGGTGAAGAAACTGAAGTATGAATAAGACCTTAAAGCTGTTAGAACCAGCATCATAATGAAATCTTCTCAACTTAGGTTTAGCTTCTCTTGAGTTTCCAGGGGAGCTAGGCCTTGTGTTAATGAGAATGATGTGGAGTCATAATGTATTACTAACAGTTTTCATACTCTACAGACTTGTTAGATCCACAGTGGCAGTAGATTGGACTGGATTATAAAGACATAAAATGATAGTGGCAAAGAGTGTGCTTCTTGGCTTAAGTAAATACGCAAGACTAACTGGGAAGCTCCTGTCCAGTGGCAAGACGAGAGGGTAGAGGGGGACAGGAGCTGGTTGGATGGACATAGAATATATGGGGTGGAAAGGAGGAGTGTGCTGTTACAACATGGGAAGGTAATAATTAAAAATAAGAGTATTGATAAATATTTTAAATATGCTGAATTCATTTGCATTTTTGACCAAGTTTATTCCGTGTCTTGATCTGTTGATCAGGTATCTGATTTATTCCTGTGTCAGCATTACTGAAAGAAAAATGTTTACTTAAGCCAGCATGTTGAATAATACCCTCATAAAATACTCTCTAAAAATGATATGGGTATTCTGTGATATACATTTAAGAAACAGTACATTTTATGTTCCCTCTCTTGAAGAGCTATTTATTATCATGTAAAAACACTAAGAGGTTCTATGGTAAAGAAATTGTTTAACCTAGACTTTCCCAATCTTATTTAGTTATGAAATATTTTTTATCTAACACCTATTAACTTGTGAAAGTTCTGATTTATGTATACATACAAACAACTTAAGAACGATTTCTTAACAAGAAAAAAACAGAAGTGAAATCATTCCTGAAGCCAACTCTTTAGACAAAGATTGGACTGGATTATAAAGACCTAGGATGACAGTGGTGCAGAGTGTGCTTCTTGGCTCAAGTAAATACACAAGACTAACTGGGCAGCTCCTGTCCAGAGGCAAGATGAGAGGGAGAGGGAGACAGGAGCTGGTTAGATGGACATAGAAAATACAGGGTGGAAAGGAGGAGTGTGCTGTTACAACATGGGGGAGCAGTTAGGGTTACATAGCAATGTGTGTGTCAGTTTTTGTGTGACTGATTGACTTAGATCGTAAACTTTCACTTAAAGCATAATAAAATATTAAACCCAAAAAAACCCACTGCCGTTGAGTCAGGTCCACCTCACGATGACCCTAGAGGTCAGAGTAGAACTGTTCCATAGAGTTTCCAAGGAGTGCCTGGTAGATTTGAACTGCTGACTTTTTGGTTAGCAGTCATAGCACTTAACCCACTATGCCACCAGGGTTTCTTGAGTAAAATATTGGAAATTAAAATTAAAATATGTATATATCTGAACGTTACAGAAGGCTAAATGAAGTGTGATAATATAAGCACGCTACCCGTTTGTCGTGACACTTCTCTGTTGTAATGTAGGGCTGTTCTGCAGGGTGAGTAGCTGTCCAAGTTGGTACTTTGGGTGGGTAGTGGAGTTCTTCACTTGGCCAGCTGCAGATCATGTTCCTGACAACTGAACGTGGTACATGTGTCTTGCGATGCTTCCTTTTGAAAGGAGCAGTGGAAGCTAATGCAATTAAGTTGTGATTAGGGCAAAACTTCAAAGATACTAGTCATTTCAAAATTGCACTGTGTTTTTATTTTCTTCCTTGTACCTGAAATATTTTTGTAAACCTAAGAAGAGTAAATGGATAAAACAGAGACAAGGGAAGAAGTAGTTCTTACAGGACAATAGAAACAGAAATAATACAATGTTTGATTCTTTCAGTTATAGTCCTGTTTATATACCCTGTAATAATTTCTGGATGACTCTTATTTGAAGTATTCTCCCCTAACTTTTAATTTTGTCCCTGAATATTAGTTCTGTGTCCAGTATTGACAAGAGATCATTTTAGGGAGCAGAAATTCTACTTTTTAAAAGTCTCTTTTTTTTCCCTCCCCTTTTGTTTTCAATGATTATCTTTTAACTGTACTGTAAAGGAAGATTTATACTACATTTACATACTAATGTGCATTGACTGTGGTAATTTTTTTCTTTTCAGGTTGCTTCTGCTTTTGATTTTTTTTGCAGTTCAGATTTTTATGTTTTTGGTACATCGCTCCTTTAAAAATGCGGTGGTTCCCATCAAACTTGTTCCAGACTTATATTTCCTAAAACCTGGAGATAAACCACATAAATACAAGACAAGTCTGCTGCTTCAAAATTCTACTGGTGAGAGTGTGTGAAGGTCTGTGAATGTGTGTTGGTTGGGGCATAGAGGGAGGGAAGGAGATAGGTTAGAGGACTGGATTTTAGACATATCAGAGGTAAAGGTGAGGTTTAGCTAGATGAAATCTAAATTAAATGTAATACTTTATTAATGCTGAGTAATAGAACTGAAAGGTTAGTTTAAGTGCAAATGACATTTTTTTAAATAAAATAATAGGTTGATACTGCTTATAAAATTTCCGTTTTTAATAGTAGTGAAAATTATTTTTTAGCAGTGTTATCTTACCTCAGAGTTCATGCTGAGTAAAATAAACCTAGAAACTAAAAGAAACTCTTCAGAAACAGTTACAGAATGTGATTTTTGTAGTGACACATGCTAACCAGAGATACTAGAACTATCCTTTTTGAAACACTTGTTAAAGGGTTATCTACAGTTAGTTAGAATTAAGGGAAAGAATCCTTTCTCTGTGATTGGCTCTATTAAACTTGTCATGGATGTATTTGGATTTGTTCTTAGTTATTCGTACTACATAATTGTCAAATATTAGTGTTTATTTTTTTAAAGAAATAAAATCAGCCTTGAGTAAGGCTCAGAACAAGTCTTAACAAAAGCTAATTATAGAAACCTGATTTTTAAAATATTAAAACCTAATACAGAATTTTGTGTGCATAATACAAAGTGCCCATCTGCAGAGATAGCATATAGTCCCAAGATTTCGTGAATGTTTTCTAACTCAGGCAGATTTATAGCAAAGCAAAAGCAGCTTTATTTTCTGTCTTGCTGAAGTGCAGTGGAAAGTTATATTCATACATCTTTCCATTCTCACAAACTCTTGGGGTTTGCCATTTCCCAACACTTCGTCTATTGTTTAATATCTTTCCTTTTTGATTTAGTATTTACTAAAAAACTGTGCCCAGTGTTAAAATAATGATCATGGTTACAGATGATTCATTCTTTTAGGGAAAAAATGCATTTAGTGATAAAAAATTGTTCTTGAATGGAAAATATTGTTTAAAAACTTTTCTGTAGTAGGTATGCTTGTTTTTGTTTTAATCTGCATTTTATATTGCTGAAGTACAGCACTTTATGGACCCTTATATTCATTGTGACATTTTTATGTTTTTTAAGAAATAATCTATATATCTCAACTATCTGTACTCTGAGTTCCCTGTCACTGACCCATGGGAATTTTAGTGTTTTCAAAGCTTTTAAAGTTTTTGATACTGCTTATTATAAAATTTCCATTTTCAATAGTAGCAACATTTTTCTATCAGTGTTATTTTACCTCAGAATGAATATTGAGTATATTAAACTTTAGAAACTAAAGAAGCTCTTCAGAAAGTTATATAGCATGTGATTTTTGTGCAGCAATATGTGCTACCTAGAAATAATTAAAACAACCCTTGTTGAAACAATCTTTAAAGGATTATGTGAAGAATTAGTGAGAATTAAGGAAAAGAATCCTTTATCAGTGATCAACTAAAGTAAATTTGTCATTAATATATTTGGATTTGCTCTTAGTTATTTTTACTACATAATTGTCAAATATTAAAGTTTTTTATTTTTTATTTTTTAGTAATATTGCTAGAGTTGGCATGCATGTGTATCTCGTAGTTTCCTAAGCCCTGTTGCTGGTTTCAGTAAAGCTGCTTTTCCTTTAGGAGTCATGGTGTGTACATAGTACATTAAGTGTGCATTAAAAGCATGTATCAAATAGTAGCATATCCTCTGTCCGCTTCCTTTGCTTATAACTGGCTGTAGCAGAGTACATAGTCGCTCAGGCAGGTGAGAGGTAAGGATCACTGAAGGCAGTCAGTTGGGGATAGTTAAACGTAGCGTTGCTCTGTGACTGAAAGCACCGTTCTCTGCAACCCTCATCTTGTTTGGTGCCCGCTCTTAATGACCCAGTAGGACAGAGTAGAAGTGCCCAGGAGGGTTCCCAAGGCTGTCGTCTTTACAAAAGCAGACTACCATGTCTTTCTCCTGCACAATGGCTGCTGGATTTGAACTGCCAGCTTTTCGGTTAGCAGTCAAGTGCTTTAACCACAGAGCCACCAGGGTTCTTTTGTTACTCCTTTGATTTTTCTGTCACATTTGTCCTTTGAATCCTGGCTTTTATGATAACAGAGAAACTCTTCCATTCATTAGATGTGTTGGTATGGAATTCAGTCCCAGATGGGATTCAGAATCTCTCTGTAAAACCCACTGCTGTTGAATTGATTCAGACTCATGGTTATTTTATAGGTCAGAGTAGAACTGCCCCATAGCATTTCCAAGGAGTGCCTGGTGGATTTGAACTGCTGACCTTTTGGTTAGCAGGCATAGCACTTAGCACTACCCTAGCAGCGTTTCTTTAACCACCCACTGCCGTTGAGTCAGGTCCAACTCATAGCGTTTCTTTAGGCTCCTGGAAATTTAGAGAATATAGATGGAGACCCGATGATGTACTTGAATATTTTAACGTAAGACAGTTGGCATTTTAAAAGTTGTTTCTCCAGAGCATACTGACATCTTCTAGGGAGTGAGGTTACCCAACTCCATACCTTGGACTGTCCTTTTCTAAGCTTGACAAGTTACCTTATTGCATAAAATCGTCAGTTGGATTTTTTTTCTCAGTTATCGAATTTTTCGTGAGTATTATAGTGACCTTTAAGTTCTAGTATTAATAGAAGTAGCAGCAGCAGCAGCAAGTAAAGTTTGCGGTGCTTCTGTTCTAAGTCCACTGTATATATTCAGTCCTTAAGGTCACTTTTTGTCCCTAATTTACAAAAGAAGAAACTACAGTCTGGAATGTCTCAGTGACTTGCTTGTGTGAAGACAGCCAGTGTGAGTGGTACAACTAGAGTTTGCATTCAAGTTGGCTGGCTCTGGAACCATGCTTTTCTTTATTTAATAACGATAAAATACTGTTCTAAAGAGAGTGGTCTTTCCACTGTATGTCTGTTTCTTATTTAAATAGCCTGTGCCTTTTCTTACTTAAACTGATTACTTATTGTTTGCTTATTTTCTAATACCAGACTCAGATATCAGTGATCTTATTAGCTTTTTCACAAACCAGAACATAATGGTGACGATGTTTAATGACAGTGACTATGTATCTGCTGCCCCCCACAGTGCAGCGTTAAATGTGATGCACTCAGAAAAGGTAAGCCTAACGTCTGTGCGTGAATACCCACTTGAGAGTTAGGGAAGATGAAAACAGTTCGTCTGACCTTAACCATTTGCTGATCTGAGCTTCTTAGCTGGAAGTGAGAATTTACATTTGTAAATAGCGGTATATATATATGTGTAATATGTCTCAATAGATAACCAATATGTATAGCTGTAAGAATGTGACTTTGTTCTTATATTTTTGTCTAAAATGCCAACACTTCAGAACATTTCAAACCAGGTTGTCATTGTCTATCACTAGTATGATTTGTTGAGAAGCTTTCAGTACAGTTGATGAGAAGTAGCTCAGTGAGAAAAGCTTGCTACATAGCATGTCCACTTATTTTTATCTAGTATGTAACGTCTTGTTTTTCTTACCGTAGGACTACATATTTTCAGCTGTTTTCAACAGTACTATGGTTTATTCTTTACCTGTGTTGATGAATATTATCAGTAACTACTATCTTTATCATTTAAATGTGACCGAGAGCATCCAGATCTGGAACACCCCGTTCTTTCAAGTAAGCAGACTAAAAAGTATATATTGTATCATACATATGTACTATGTGTGTGTGTTGCATATGCACAATATATTTAATATGTGTTAAAAGCCAATTGATAATAGCAGACGAAGTCTGTGAAAGTTCATCTCATGACATCACCTAGTCTTCTTAAAACTTGAGTGGAAGATGCCAAATCGTCACCAAAATACTAGCAAACTGAATCCAGAAGCATGTTAAAAGAATTGTACACCAGGGTCAAGTGGGATTTATCCTAGGGATACAAGAGTAAGGGTGGTTCAGCATTAGAAAGTCAGTCATTGAAATATACCACATTTGTAGAACAGAGGAAACACAGGAGCATCTCAGTGGATACAGAAAAGGCAAATGACAAAGTCCCACTCCCTTTCATAATAAAAGCATTCACGAAACTAGAAGTAGAAGAGAAATTCCTCAATATAATCGAAGTCTTCTATGGAAAACTCGGTCTTCTGGGACTGCTCTAACAAATACTACAAAGAGGTGGCTTTAACAAAGTAAAGTTTATTTTCACGATCCAGTAAGCTGGAAATCCGAATTCAGGTCACCAACTCCAGAGAACACACTTTCAGAGCATCTTGGTGCAGGAATTTCAGGTCCAGAGGAGTGGCTGGTAGGAGAGTATGAGACTTTTTTAAAAACTAATTATCCATTGTTACATTCCTGCTAATGTCCCACATTTTGCCCTCTTCCTTCATCCGAGTCTGTATGGTTGGATCCTTTAGTGGGTTTGCTCAGAATCATAAGGTATTCAGTAAATGACAGAGTTGGTCTTATGTAGCCCACTGCCTGCTACAAGTTCTGACTCCCCTTCTTTCAAGGAGACTACGTTTAGGATAGATACCCTCATGTGTTTCTTTAGAGGTTTGGATGTTTTCTAAGTGCTAGGATGATATAAAATAATTCTGAGAACCATTCCTCCTTCTGTGGTTGTCTTTCAGGAAGTCACTGACATAGTTTTTAAGATTGAGTTGTATTTTCAAGCGGCTTTGCTTGGGATCATTGTCACTGCGATGCCGCCCTATTTTGCCATGGAGAATGCGGAGAACCACAAGGTAATGATTCAGTTAGAGAGAATTACAAGTGGTGTGCTGGCAAAAAAGGCTGTACTAAAAAGGTGACTATCTTGCATGAGTGTAAGACTCACGTAATTGCTATTTCAGGACTAAGCTGACAATATAAAATGTATTATAATTTAATTTTGGAGCAGTGATAATATTTTTTACTTGAGTATTTACTCTGTGCTTTAAAAATCACATTCTTTAATCTTTGTAACACTGGGATGTAATCAGCTTTATGTCAGCCGTTTCACAGGTAAGGCAACTGAGGCTGAGAGAGTTCAGCTGGCTTACGCAGGCTGACTAAACTTGTTGAAGTGGTCAGTCTGGGAACTGACTGCAGTCTTTATGTTCTCAATAGATACACTCAGTTGTCTTTCCCTTTTAGCCTTTGATGGTGTATTGAATGCAAACATCACTCATTTTTGCTGAATTAAATAAGTGGATAATGATTGTCATCACCAGGTCCTAGCACTGAAAGATTTCTAGGTACACAGGTTTTTGTCATTTCACCTTTCAACACAGTTTTCAGTGTCCTCTTGGCACATGGGGATACTGTACAGTCTTCTGGCTGTTGGGTGCCTTCCAGTGTTGTGTGCTTCTGATATTGTCTCTCTTCTACTTCTCTAACCAGGATTCTCTTTTCCTCCATGATTGATCTAAGTTCAGTGGAAGAAAATTCATTTCAACTAATTTATAAAGTATATGATGAGTAATGAATAATGGGCTTAAGCCTCCTAGACAGTTTGCATCTTTAATAACCTTGTTTAGTGTAAAAGTAATGAGCCTCACAAGATAATTTTTTAAAATAAGATTTCTTTTTATGCTATAAATATGCATGTTCATTTTAGTAATCCAGAAAATACAAGAGAAGTATTAAGAATAAAAGAATAATAACCTGTAACCTGAGTATGCAAAGATATAACTACCAGACGGTTGCATTTTTTAAGTGAAAAATTTTCATTTAAACGTATTTTGAGATTAATGTAAATTCACATTCAGAAATAACACAGAGAGATCCTGTGTACTCTTTCACCCAGTTTCTCCCAGTGATAATATCTTACCGAACTGTGGCAAGTGTCACAACCAGCAGCATGTTGACATTGCCACAGGATAGGGCCGAATTCCAACAGCGCGGAGAGCTCTTCTGTTTTCCAGCTACAGACTTCCTGCTCCTCATGTTTTCCACTGCTGTACTTTGATTTTTCTGGAATGTATAAATGGAGTCGTGGTATGTTTCCTTTTGGAATTAGCTTATTCTCACTCAACCTAGTTATTTGGAGATTTAGCCAAGTTGTAGATATCAATACTCCATCCCCTTTTTTTCTTTTTTTAATTGTGGTGAAAATACTTGGAACAAACCATTGTCCATTCAGCATTTTTTATGTGTACAACTCAGTGATGTTAATTATGTTCATTGTGTTGTACACAGTCATCACTGTCCTTTTCCAGAGTATTCCATCACCATTCATGGAAACGCTGTGCCCCTGGGTACTGACTCTGCCTCTTCCCTTTCCCTCTCCCGACTCAAACGACAAATCCACTTTGGTCTTTACACCTTTGTCTCTTCTCGGTATTTCACAGAATGGAATTACACAGTATTTGTTCTTTTTTGACTTACTTTATGTTATTTAGCTTAATGATTTCAGGATTCATTCCTCAGTGTGCAAGTTACATTTTGTTTGCATTACTGCTCTGTTTTTTGGAATATGTGTCTGTCATTGACATTGCTGCATTGTATGGTCTGTGTTTAACTTTTTTGAGAAAAATGAAATCTTTCATATTGTCTGTACCATTTTTCATTCCCACCAGCAGGGGATGAGGGTTCCAGTGTCTCTTGTCCTAGCCAAGATCTGTTCTTTTCCTTTCTTTTAAATCATAGGCATTCCAGTGGGAGTGATGAGGTATCTCATTCTGGTTTTGGTTTGTGTCTCCCTAGTGATTAATGACTGTGTGATCACAGTGAGTCAGAATCAACTTGCTGGCAGTGGGTTGTTTTTACAGGTTAATGACTGGTGAGTTCCAGTGGCACAGTTGTTAAAACATTTGACGGCTAACTGAAGGATCGGTGTCTCGAACCCACCAGCTACTCACCAGTAGAAAGATGTGGCAATCTGCTTCCATAATGATATGCAGCCTTGGAAACCCTGTGGGATAGTTCTGTTCTGTCTTACAGGCTTGCCATGAGTTGAAACTGACTTGAAGGCAAAGTGTTTGGTGAGGTTTTAATGACCAGTGATGTTAAGCATGTTTTCCTGTGTTTGGTGGCCATTTGTAGATTCTCCCTGGTGAAATGTCTATTCAAATCGTTTACCCCTTTTTTTGATTGTCTTTGTGTTCTTGCTGATTTGTAGAAGTTCTTTATGTATTCTCGATACTAAACCCCCATCCTCAACTCCTTTTTATTGCTGAATAATTCCATGGTACAGATGTATCACGGTTTGTTTAACTATTCATCCTTTGAAGGACGTCTGAGTTATTTCCAGGCTTTGTGTAAGCAAACTTGGTGCAAACATTCATGTACAGGTTTTTATGTGACCATAAGTTTTCATTTTTGTGGGATAAATGCCTAAGGCAGTACAAATGCTGGATTGTATAGTGATTATATGTTTTGTAAGAAACTGCTGAACTTCTTTCCAGAGTGACTGCACCATTTTGTATTCCCACCAGCAAAGGATAAGAGACAGAAGCATAGATTATGTAAAATAACTATCTAAATTGATTTATGAACACAACAGTTGTCCAGTTTTTATTTTTCTTCTTTTCAGCTAATCTGTATTCCATGTTCCCCTTACCTCACTGTTTGGCCAGCTCCTTCTTAAAATGTTATTAGGAGTAGATTTTTTTAGAGATAAAATGTTTGCTGTGTGTTTGAAAATCAACTGAATAAAATTGTTAGGTATTTTGATTTATGGGAAAAAAAATCAGATTTCACAGTAACTAGTGAGAACGTATGATATATAGGAAAACTAAGATCATTTAGAAGCTCTGGTGATATAATGGGTAAGAGCTTAACTGCCAGCCGCAATCTACCAGCCGTATCGTGAAAACGCTGTGGGGAGGCTCTTCTCTGACTTACAGGATTGCTGGGAGTTGGAACCAGCTGAGTATACCTAACAACAAAAGCAAGATCGTTTAAGTTTACTGTCAGTAAATCTGAAAATGCTTTTTACTTGTATTGGTGATAAGAACTTGCACTTTGCAGGGGTATATAAAACGCTTTCAGATGCATCATGTGGATAAAGTTTCACCCTTAAGCTTAAAGCCTATGTAAATCTAATGGGTACTTGGCAGTTTATTAGTGTTGTCAGGAAAAGTTAACTTTAAAAAGTTACAATCATTTTCCTGTTTAAAACATACCTTTTTGTCTGTGTCAGTAAGTTTTTGAAAGCAATCGTGTTTCAGTTACTGTAATAATGGACCAGTGTTTACACAGCTGTAACCTTTGTGACACTTGTCACTTCTTTTTAGTTTTACGTTTCTTCGCAGCACTGCCTTATTTTCATTATTTAAAAATTTTTGTTGAGATTGTTGTATCTCAGAAACAATGAGCCAAATTAAGGGCCAAATGGAATTTATATTTAACTGATGATAAATTTTATTACCTGTAAACTCAGAATATGGCCCTTATTTGTAACTGATCTAAAATTGACTCTAAAATAATTTTCTAGAGTTTTTGTGTTTGTGAAATGTTTAACATTGTATTTTTCTCCCCCTTTTTTTAGATCAAAGCTTATACACAGCTTAAACTTTCAGGTCTCTTTCCGTCGGCCTATTGGATTGGACAAGCTATCATTGATATTCCCCTATTTTTTATTGTTCTTGTATTGATGCTAGGAAGCTTATTTGCATTTCATTATGGATTATATTTTTATGCTACAAAATTTCTTTCTGTGGTAAGTTCATGTCAGTGTACTCATGCTATTAGTAAATCATGCTTCTGGAAAACTGTTCATGAGCATGATAATTGAATGATTCTGCAATGTGGATCTTAATTTTTATAGGAAGAGAAGCAGCATCCAGTTAATTATTGTTTATGATACCCATAATCAACGCAATTTGTATTACTCTAAGTGATTTTTAAAAATAACTTATTACCATTATAAGATAATTCTTTGGAACTGATCTTTCAAGGAGCTCACTTAATTGTGTGTCATCAGGAGCAGTTACACAAGCCTTCCTTCATAGAGTTCACCTCACTGTGTGTCCTCAGGAGCACTTCAGCAGGCCTTCCTTTGCCGAGCTCATCTAACTGTGTGCCGGGGAGCACTTACACAGGCCTTCCTTCATGGGGCACACCTCACTGTGTCCTCAGGAGCGCGTCAATAGACCTTCCTTCATGGAGCTCATCTAACTGTGTCCTCAGGAGCACGTCAATAGGCCTTCCTTCATGGAGCGCACCAAACGGTGTGTACTCAAGAGCACTGACATAGGCCTGCCTTCATGGAGCTGACTTAACTGTGTGTCCTCCCTAGAAAACCCAAACCCACTGCTGTCAATTCAGGTCCAACTCATAGCAACCCTACAGGTCACAGTAGGCCTTCCTTCATGGAGCTCACCTAACCGTGTCCTCAGAAGCACTTAAAGAGACGTTCCTTCAAAGGTCTTCCTTGCCTGCTCTCATGCCTGAAAAGAATTTAGCTATAGAAAATTTCTTACTCTGTAATTAAAAATATGCCTTGAAATACAAAGGAAAAATTGGATTTGCATTCATGTGCAGATATAAGTAACTGATAATAAATCCTTTCACATGCATGATTTTTATTGGGAAAAGGGAAGATTACTGAAAGTAAACTTAACAGTTTGCCAGAAATCATGATGGCCTTATATATTAATTTCTACCTTAATGATTGCTAGGTGTTTTTCTTAAAACTTTTGAAATATATTAAGTGCTGTGTACTGAAATGGTATCTTGTAGTTGATTAAGAGAGACAAAATTATTTTCTGTATCACCTCCTTTCTATAATACTACAAAAGATAGCATTTTACTTGGTATGAAAGAATCACAAATAGTTTTCAGTGTAACTGACTTTTTCAGAATTGTATTAACAATAAGTTAGAAGCATAATTTTTGTTGATTTAAGAGAAATGGGAATAAGTCTTCAGGTAAACACAGCTTCTATTTTGAGAATGATTTGCTGAGCAGTAGATTTGAAGGAAAATATTCCGTCATGTTTTATATGCATTCTGACTATTACATGCAGCATATACACTTTTGTTTTGCAGGTTTTTTGCCTGATTGGCTATGTTCCATCAGTTATTCTGTTTACCTATGTTGCTTCTTTCACCTTTAAAAAAGTCTTAAATACCAAAGAATTTTGGTCATTTATCTATTCTGTGGTAAGTCATGCATTATGTCAATTCATAGGAATTTAGAAAAGCCATGAATTCTTTAGTGATTCGATTCAAAGCATAGCATGTTTTATAAATGCAGAATTTAGACTGATAACTGGCAGCATTGTATAGTTTTCTTTGTCACGTGTTCTACAAAAGGATGACACTGAAAGCGTTTAACAACTAGCCTGGCAAGGGTGCTGTTATGGTTGTGTGCCGTTGAGTCAATTCTGAACTCCTGTGCCCCTGTATGACAAGAGAGTTGTCCTGCAGTGTTTCCTAGGCGGTGTGGTCTCTGTAGAGCTCTCTGGGGAAGTTCTTCTCTCTAGGGTCCCTATGACTTGGATTTGACTCGATGGTACACAATAACAACTATCTTTACAGAAACAGATCTGCTAGGTCTTCTCTCCCATGGAAGCAGTGGTCAGTTTGAACCACCAGCCTTTCACTTAGCACCCTGTGCTTAACCACTGGACCACCAGGGCTTCTAGCTACAGGGACCTGTTACCAGCATGTTGATATCTTCTGGCTAGGTATCTTTTTTAGTTCTTGGTTCCAAGTGTTATTAGAGGGTTGAGAAAACAAACACAAAGGCACAAATTTACTTAGTTACGTAAGTTCCATGAAATTTCTAAGTACTTTTTCACCCTTTTTTCTTTTTTCAGACAGCCTTGATTTGCATTGCAGTCACCGAAATAACTTACTTTCTGGGATACACGGTTACAGCTATTCTTCATTATACTTTTTGCCTAGCCATTCCAATCTATCCACTTCTAGGTTGCCTGATTTGTTTTATAAAGGTAGGTCTGTTAGAGACTTCTGAGATTTTTCTTGTTCTTACGGAAAACAGTAAAAATTATCAGATTAGATGCTACTAGTTGGTTGGAGTATTATTGCAGCAGTTTAAAAGTACTTAGATCTTTTCTACCATATTTTTAAACTATAAATTCTCAAAGAAAGAAGGACTGTATCTATCACGTGTTCTTTGATACCCAAATTATATACATAGAATTCTGAGCTGCTTCAGTCACTATTTATTTTCATGGAATTTTTCAAGGATTAAATAAGGCAGGGTTGAGAGAAAACAAAGTGTGAGAGATTGTTTCCAAGAGAAAATGAAAAACAAATTTGTATAGCTTGGATAATTTGAAAAACTTTCCAAATAATTAAGGGGAAAAAAGTGTTGAATTCTTGAATTGGGAGGCTTGCTGATTAATTATACTCACTAATCTTTCTGCCCTTTATCTTTTCACTTCAGTTTAATAATGTCTATTTTATACCTACCCTGATGCAAATGGTTTTGGACTGGAAGATTTTAATTTAGTACAAAACATAGCTGTTCATCTTGATAGCTAATTTTTTTTCGTAAAGAGTACACATTTGCTGATCAGAATGTATTGTTTTTCCTTTTTTTCCCATTCTTTCTACATATTGCAGCATATAAACTTTCAAAACTTTTTGTCTTAGATTTCTTGGAAGAGTAAACAGAACGCTAATGATGCCTATGATCCATGGGATAGGCTTTTGGTGGCTGTCGCGTCGGTAAGAAATACATGTGTTTTTTGCGTTAGGATGTTACTGTAGGAGGAATTTGGTTGTCTGGTTTTTAACTGTCTCTTTAGCTTCCATTCTGTTGCATAAAAACTCAGTTGCACAAATAGCCAAGTGTGCTAGTTAATGCTTGCTGATCTGTGGTTTGGTGGTCGTGGTTGCGATTTACTAAAACATGTTCACTTGAAGATACGTGTTTTTTTCACATAGTATAATTCCTTTTAGTTGCAATTTTGGCTTCTTCAAAGCAAAGCCAGAGCTTTCTATTTTTTTATGTTTTATGGAGCTGATAACAAATGTACTTTCAGAGATGACACAACACATGAACAATTATTTTATTAAAAATAATTCTGGCTGGAGGAAGGAGAGTGGGTGAAGAGGAGGGAAAAGGAGACTGTTGGGGGGTGAGACATGTATGAAGCAGAGAGGAATAGTGTGTAGTCACCAGACAGGGAGAGCAGTGGAAGCTGCATATAGGTGGGCATGTAAATTTGTACGGGAATGTACATTTTCACTCAGTCATATTAAATTAAAAATAAAAATAAAAATAAATAATTATACCTTAGTTTGTATTAAAAATTTTAATTAGTTTTTTTGATGCTGGCAGACAATCAGATACCTACAGTTTGGGTTCTACTGGCATAGGCAAAAATATCAATTCAGTCATGAGCCGTTACGTGTTCTTGCTTTAGCCTTACTTGCAGTGTTTCCTGTGGATTTTCCTCTTACAATACTGTGAGAAAAAATATGGAGGCAGATCATTAAGAAAGGATCCCTTTTTCAGGTCAGTTTAATTTTTTTTATGTTTAACTGCTTTTTCATAATTTATGGAATTGTGCCTTTATCACTGTAATCTTAATTTAGAGCATTTCCGTCAGCCCAAAAGGAAACCTTGTGAGTGTTAACAGTCAGTGTCCCATCTCCCCTGCCCTTGCTCTGTAGCCCTAGGAATGTTGATGTACCCTCTCTCTCTCTGTAGATTTGCCTGTTCTAGACATACAGTGTGGATCTCATTTGGTCTAGCTTCTGTCACCTAGCATAATATTCTACAGGTCCATCCATGCTGTAGCATGGGGCAGTATTTTCTTTCCTGTTTGTTAAGTCATTGTCTGTTGCATGGATATACCACATTTTGATTATCCATTCATCAGTTGATGGACATTTATATTACTTTTAGGAGGACTGTAATATCTGGCTCTCCTTACACTGCACCTTGTTCTGCTGTCACCTTGGAGTAGACTTCAGCATTCACATAACCTTCCTGCTGCCTGGGAATTTTCTGCTGCAAACTGGGGACTTTTCCCTCTCCCCTTCTTCTGCTGTTCACCTGAGCCAGAGCAATGGTGTTTCTGCTTTTCACGTTATCTGTAAAGGCTTACATTGCAGTTTTACCAGTAGTTTCTGTTTTTTGTTTTTCCAAGTCTCTCACTTGATTAGTGTCCTGTTGGATTTTTTCTTTTTATCTCATTATAGTTTCATACCTTCGAATTTTCCCTAGTCTTCGAGTTATATTGTCTATTTACTGTTTTTATTTTCTTCTCTGTCCACCCGTGTCCGTGTGATTCACACTTTAACCCTCTTTCAGCATTCTCATATTCTGTATCTCTTTGACTAGTCCACTAAAAACAAAAATTATAAAACCCAGTGCCATCAAGTTGGACCTGGTGAACTTAACTGTACGAGGACTGCCAATTAAATTCTCGAACTCATCCTAGAAAAAGTGCTACAACCTCACTGTTGGATATCACTGTGGTCACCGTCAAAGTACTCTCTTTGGGAAGCTCTGCACCGGTGCCAGTGACTAGTCCACCCTTCAAAGCAAATTTGGAACTGTTCGTGGAATAGCCATCAGAGCTTATCATCATATTACCCGTGATTTCTTGAATGTCATCAAAATGTCTTCCTTTCAATGTTTCTTTTATCTTTGGGTAAAGAAAAAAGCCATTGGGGGCCAGATCAGGTGAGTAGGGAGGATGTTCCAATACAGTTATTTGTTTACTGGCTAAAAACTCCCTCACAGACAGTTAAGTTTGCAAACTTGCCACCACACCACCATGTGCAATGGCCTTTCCAGAAGGAGTTGCAAAATCGCTTTGAAGGGTGTACTAGGCGCTGGCGTCGGTGCGTAGCTTCCCAAGGAGAGTATTTTGAAGGTGAGTAGTGATATTCAGCTATGAGGTATGTAGCACTTAGAACGATAAAGCTCATGGACTTAATTGTCAGACCTCATATGCTGCAGAAAAATCACCTGGGAGTACAGATAAATAGACTGGCTGTGTACAAATTGAACACTGTTTGGTAGCTCGACTACATTCAGCACCTTCCTAACTTTTTCAGCAGTTATCCCAAACCTTTGTGTTCTTCTGGTTTCTGAGTTCACCTGTTCTCACCTCATCCCATACTTCTCAGTAGATGATCTTGCCACCTGTCTCAGAAAGCAAAAGCAGCTAAGATGAATTACAAGTTTCTCCAAATTTCTCCTTTTCTGGCATCCCTTTTGTCTTTTCTCATTTCCAGAGTAAGAATTGCCCCTCAAGTTATCCAAGTCTTCACTCCTTCCTTCTAATTTAAGATCTTGCCTGATTAACTTTCTTTTCAAAGCTTTCTATACCCACCTCTTTTGGATCTCAGTAGGATTTGGGGGTGGGCATATTCTTCCCATATAAAAACAAAGTGATAAATATCAGGACCTGTAAGTCACATTTGAATATGAATCCTTCTTTCACTCCTGTCCACGTCTCTTCTTCCTTATTAGCCTTTTTCTCTCTTTATTTCTTGAACTCCCACTTCCTACTTAACTCTTCGTAGTCCGGTTTTTGCCCTTACCTGCTCACCAATGCTGTTTTTGGTAAGAGAACTGATGAGTTCCTTTCTGTGTGTCAGCTTATTAAGCTAATCTGTACCTGTGATATGGTTGACTCCTTCCTTCAGTCATTTTCTCTTATTCCTCTGTTTTCTGTAATGTCACCTGCTGTTTGCTTCCTTACCTCTCGGTTGCTTTAGAATCCTCTTTGCAAGCATTTATTCTTCCTACCCTTAAAAATAGCATTCCTATAATGTCTGACTTCAATATTGGCTCTTCCCAGACAATTCCATTTACACCAGGCTGTGAATTCTTTAAGGGTTAGGTCCAGGTTTTTTCGTCCATCTTTTTGTCTGTGGCATAGTCCCAGATGAATATTATTCAAAAATAATACTATTGCTTAAACTAATGTATTTAGATAATAATTTATTAAACAAGTATTTTTCAATAAAAAGTTATCAGTGAGTTAAAAATATCACTTATAACTCTGCCTTTTAGAGGTAACCACACATCTAATGTCAGTATGTTTTTTCAGTCTTTAATCAGTTTGGTAGCAGAACTTCTAACCTATTTTAATTATTTGAAAGTCTACTATATTTACATATCTAGGACCTTTTCCAAAAAGCCCCAAAATAGGAAGTTCCCAGAACCACCCAGCAATGAAGATGAAGATGAAGATGTCAAAGCTGAAAGACTGAAGGTTAAAGAGCTGATCAATTGCCAGTGCTGTGAAGAGGTAATTTAGCCTTTGTGGCTAAGTCTTACTTAATGAAGAAGACATTAATCTGAAGAAAACAGTTTTCTTTGCTTCTGACTTAATCTGAACAACCTGTCTTTGTCTGCTTAGTTTTGAATAGACATAATTTCGACCTTAAATATTAATTTGTACAATCCCTCTTCTCAGCAGATGTAATTCTGTGATATGGACAGGAGGTCTGTACTGCCACATCCTGCTGAGGCTGTGATTTCTAATGCTCTCTACATTCCTATTACCCTCCTAGAAACCAGCGATTATGGTCAGCAATTTGCACAAAGAATATGATGACAAGAAGGATTTTCTTACAAGAAAAGTAAAGAAAGTGGCAACAAAATATGTCTCTTTCTGTGTGAAAAAAGGCTGGTATTTAATTTAATTCTTCGAAATAACTTTGCCAGAAGAGTCATTCCCACTGTTGTTTTGATTTGTGTAGGGTGATTTTTTTGTTTTAATTCTTTCAGGTGAGATCCTGGGACTGTTGGGCCCAAATGGTGCCGGCAAAAGCACAATTATTAATATTGTGGTTGGTGACGTTGAACCGTCGTCAGGCCAGGTATGATAACAAGGATGTGAGATGTACTGAATATGATTTCCATTTTGTATGAAAATAAATTTCTGCATGATTAGTTAGGATTTTGATGCTCGATTTTTATTCCTGTTTTGAGCTATTAAGTTTTTAATGTAACCTGTTTAAATTATGGCCTTATTGTGTGTGAAAATAATGTAAACAAATCTTTATATACTTACATACAGACATGTATACCTGTGCGGTATTTATAATTATTACTGTTATATGTCTGAGTGATAGAGGAACCCTGGTGGTACAGTGGTTAAGTGCTCAACTGCTGACACTGGGCTATTTGAACCCACCGGTCTGCTCAGTGTGAGCAGATTGTGACAGGTGGCTTCTGTAAAGATTTACAGCCTTGGAAACCCTGTGTCCTGTAGGGTTGCTGTGAGTCAGAATCGACTCAACCACAGTGGGTTTGGTTTGGGTTTTGGATGAGTAGTTTGTCAGCCAGCTTAGCAAGGACAGTTGTGCGACTCTGAGGAGATGGGGACGCTGGCCTTGATCCTGCCTGGGGTTAGTCAGCCTTGTTGTAAGCATGCCACTCACCGCCTTGTAGAAACTAATCTGCCCTCGTCTTCCACTTTTCTCCCACTGGCTACTTCAGCCCCCCATATAGGCTCATTGTTTTCCTGGGGAATACCCTTTGGGGCTTTGCCCTCGCTGTTTCCTGTCTCAGCTATACCTTACCTACCCTCAAGAAAGCCAAATGAGTAAAGTCACATAACCTCTTTGGCTCAAGTATCACCTTCCAGTGCGGCCGCAACCCTTGTATTTAGAACGATGACTGTCCTTTCTCACTCACCCTTGTATATTACCTAATCGTCCTTTTTGGCCATGTCACTGAACTGATATAACTATGTACTTGTTTCATTAAAAAAAAATAAGAATCTGACCCGATAATACCCTAAGGCTCTAAGGAGGGTGTTGGATCAACCCACTCATCCTTTCCTTCATGAAAGGAAATTAAGCGAAAAATAGTGCTTCAAAATAGCTTTGTGTTTCTGTAGATATTTCTAGGTGGTTATTCCTCAGACCCAGCTGAAGATGACGACTCCACTAAGTGTGTGGGCTACTGTCCTCAAATGAACCCACTGTGGCCAGACATTACGTTGGAGGAACACTTTCAGATTTATGGAGCTGTGAAAGGAATGAGCGAAAGTGATGTGAAAGAAGTCGTAAAGAGGTGAAACGATTGTCTTTAAAACTTTTCGTCACTTGAGGGGAAGGTTTCCATTTGCCATTAAAAAATTGCCTAAAAGATATTTCCATGGATCATTATTTTCACAGAAAAGAACCCTTGCCTTTTCCTATAGCCTTCACAAAATGATGATAACTGTGAAAATGAAAGGCACTTTCTCTGTTTTTAATTCCAGAATGAATATAATTTACTTGCAGATGTCACAAAAGTTACTTTATTATGTGATTTAAATGCAAGTTTACAGTCCGTCTTAGTTTCTTGTATAGAAGTCCATACACGCATGTTATGTGACCCTTGTTGCCCTCCCTGTAACGTGACAGCACTCTCCTCCTCTCTACCCTGGATTTCTCACGTCTAATCAGCCAGCTCCTGTCACTTTTTGCCTTCTCATCTCGCCTCAGGACAGGAGTTGCCCGTTTAGGTCTCTTGTGCCTGCTTGAGCTAAGGTGAAATACGGTCTTTACAAGTACCATTTTATGTTTCACAGTCCAGTCTAATCCTTGTCTGAAGTGCTGGCTTTGGGAAGGGTTTCAGTTCTGAGCTAGCAGAGTCTGGGAGCCATGTCTTCTGGGGTCCCTCCAGCCTCAGTACATTAAATGTGGTCTTTTTATTGGACTCAGAGTTCTGCACCCCAGTGTTCTCCTGCACTATCAGGGCCAGAAGTTATTTTAATCTAAAATGAAGCATTTATTATTAAGATACTAATTTGTTTAAGATGATGTCATTTGGAGTTTACCTAATTTAAGTAAGCACCAACTGAGTAGCTATTCTAGAAAAAACAGTGTTCATGATCACGGGCTGTTTATATGGATATTTACGTGCACATATCATGGTATACTCATTTTATATTGTCCATGTTTCAGGATTACAAATGCTCTTGATTTGAAAGAACATCTTCAGAAAACTATAAAGAAACTTCCTGCAGGAATCAAGCGAAAGGTGTGCTTATTAAGCTGTGAATAGATGTATATTGCTTTATAGTGTATTGGCTGATACATCTTGATAGAATTACTTATGACGAAGCCTTAGTTATGTCTCTGTATCCCCCTACTTTCTTTCCATGTAGCTGTGTTTTGCTCTAAGTATGCTAGGAAACCCTCTGGTCAGTCTGCTGGATGAGCCGTCCACGGGTATGGACCCGAAGGCCAAACAGCACATGTGGTGAGTACGGCATTAATGAAGCTCGGGAGACGTCCCAGTGTTTCAGACTTGAGAACGGGAGGAGGGTTTCGTTAGAAAGTAAAATTCTACACAGATGGTAAAATAGTAGATGTTCCTTTAACCTTTTAACATTATTGTATTTTCTATGAAATGTTAATAATATTGTATACATTCTAAAGCAAAGCTGAGTTTGTGAGTCCTTATTAAAATAAAGAATGTTATTCCCAAAATGTTTTTTAAAAAGGATTTTTTTCTTAGTTATTTATAATAAATTACCTTTCTCTTAACACTGTTTTGTTAAATTTATGTAAGTACTGATCAGTTGCCCAACTCCTCGGGCCTCAGCATAGAGCTTGCTTTTGATGAATGCTAGAACCTCCTTCAGCTCTATGGTTACATAGCTGTGTTTTTTTTAATAACATTGAAAAGGCATGAATTTTTATAATACATTGGTTGGCATACTGTCAACACATAAACTGAGAAGAAAACCAACCTGTTGCCATCTTGATGGTTCTGATTTGTGGCAGCCGTAGAGGACAGAGATGCAAGTTGATGTTTAAGCATTTCAAGAGGTAGCATGTGGTAAAGAACCAAAGGTACTAAAGGAAGAAGTCGAAGCTGCATCGAAGGTATTAGCAAAAGACAAGGCTCCGGGAATTGTTGGAATATCAATTAAGATGTTTCAGTAAACATATGCAACACTGGAAGCACTTGCTTGTCTGTGCCAAGAAATTTGGAAAACAGCTACCTGGCCAGCCAGCTGGAAGAGATCCATATTTGTGCCTATACCCAAGAAAGGTGATCCAGCCTTATGCGAGAGTTACTGAACAGTGTCATGAGTATCACATGCAAGTAAAACTTTGCTCAAGATCATTCAAAAGTGGCTGCAGCAGTGTATTGACAGAGGACTTCCGGAAATTCAGGCTGGAGTCTGAAGAGGATGTAGAACCATGGATACCATTCCTGATGTCAGATGGATTGTTGCAGGCAGAGAATACCAGGAAAATGTTTACTTGTGTTGTACTGACTGTGTAAAAGCATCCAACTGTGTGAATCATAGCAAATGGGAAGAATGAGAATTCCTGAACAGTTAATTGTGCTGATGAGGAATCTGTACATGCCTCAAGAAGCAGTTGTTCAAACCGAACAAAGGGGACGCTGCATGGTTTAAAGTCAGGAAAGGTATGTGGTCAGGGTTATATCTTTCACCATACTTATTCAGTCTGTATGCTAAGCAAATAATCTATGAAACTGGGCTATATGAAGAAGGGTGAGGCCTCAGAATTGGAGGAAGACTGACTAACAGCCTGCATCATGCAGATGACACAGCTCTGCCTGCTGAAAGTGAAGAGGACTTGAAGCACTTACTGATGAAGATCAAAGATCACAGCATTCAGTATGGATTACAGCTCAGCATCAAGAAAGCAAAAATCCTCACAACTGGACCAGTAAGCACAATCATAATAAATGGAGAAAAGATTGAAGTTGTCAAGGATTTCATTTTATTTGGATCCTTACTCACCACCCATGGAAGCAACAGTCAAGAAATGAAAAGATTTGTGCTGGGCAAATCAACTGCAAACAACATCTACAAAGTGTTGAAAAGTAAAGATGTCACTCTGAAGACTAAGGTGCGCCTGACCCAAGCCATGGTATTCCAGTTGCATCATATGCATGCAGAAATTGGATAGTGAATAAGGAAGACAGAAGAATTGATGCCTTTGAATGGTGGCGTTAGAGAAGAATATTGAATATACCATGGACTGCCAAAAGAACAAACAGATCTGTCTTGGAAGAAGTACAACCAGAGCGTTCCTCAGAAGCAGGGATGGTGAGACTCCTATGTCTTGCATACTATGGACGTGTTGTCAGGAGGGATCAGTCCCTAGAGAAGGACTTCATGCTTAGTATAGTAGAGGGTCAGCGAAAGAGAGGAAGACCCTCAACGAGATGGATTGACACAGTGGCTACAGCAGCGGGCTCAAGCACAAGAAAGATTATGCGCGTGGTGCAGGACCTGGCAGCATTTTGTTTTGTTGTACACAGCGTTGCTGAGTGTCAGAACCAGCTCAACAGCACCTCACAACAACAACATGGGGCAAGGTACAGCTGCCCCATAGGATTTCCAAGTAGCAGCTGGCGGATTCGAACTCCTGAACTTTTGAGTAGCAGCTGAGCTCTTAACCAGTGTGCTTCCAACGCCTATTATGACCCACAGAGATAACGTGAAATCCTGGAATTTCTTTCCATTTGATAAGCTTTCAAAAATAAGGAAAAATAGAATATAAAAATCATAAGTGGGCAGGATAAAATAGTCACAGCAATTGATGTTTCATGATAAATTTTAATTAAATAGTTAAATTTTTAAAAACGCAAACATTAACATATGGGTGTTTTCCTCTGTTGTTTTTATTGTACTTTTCTTTACTAGGCGAGCCATTCGAACTGCTTTTAAAAACAGAAAGCGAGCTGCTATTCTGACCACTCACTACATGGAGGAGGCAGAGGCTGTCTGCGACCGCGTCGCTGTCTTGGTGTCTGGACAGTTAAGGTAAGGGCGTAAATAGCGTGCCATTTAGGGAAAGCTGACTGGCTGCTTTCTGAGTGCCACCATTTCAGAACCTTAATAGCAGTAACACATGTTGATTTAAATGTTTTTGTTTTTTTTAAAAAAAATTTCTTTCTGGAGTTTTAGAATGAATCTTCAGCTTTTCTGTAGCATTACTTGGAAATATGTTAGTACTCGACGGCACTTGGCACTTGGCAACTTTGTATTTGAAATTGGCTGAATTATTCTCAACAGTTTAGAATGTTACTTTCAGGGTTGATATTTTTATTTTTAAATGTCAGCATTAGACATCCTGTTGACATGGTACTGAATTATAAGTCACAAGATACATTAAGTTCACACTCATCTAAATAAATGGCTGACTAAATGGGGGTGTCTGAAGAGGCAGATCTTTACAAAACGATTGTAAATAGTATGTGTGGATACTGCCGCTTTAGGAGGCAGAGCGTGAGTTTCTTCAAAAGAATAGAGCATAGGAAATAGCAACTTTACTGTAGAGAAGAAACCTGCTGTGTGAATATCGTCTATCCCCTGATAAGACGTGATGAGGACTTTTCAGTATTCTCTTTGAAAACCTTTAACCCCTGTCCATTTATGAGGAGAACAGCATACTGACCCGAAGTAAGTGACATTCTGCAAAACACCTGATCAGTACTCTTCAGAACTGACAGAGCTGTAAGAAAACAAGGGAAGAGTGAGTCACTGTCACAGGAAGACTACAGAAACAGAACTGCTAAATGCAATATGGTGTCCTGGGTAGATCCTGAAATGGGGAAAGGATATTGGTAGACAAATAGGTGAAATCCAAATAAAATTTGGAATGTAGTTACTAGTAATGTACCAGTCTTGGTTTCTTAATTTTCATAAATGTACCTTGATGCTATAAGATTAAGGAAACTGAAACTGTGTGTGATATCTTAGACATACTTTTTATATCTGAGCTTTCTTTGAACAATTCCTACAGATGTATTGGGACAGTGCAACATCTAAAGAGTAAATTTGGAAAAGGCTACTTTTTGGAAATTAAATTGAAGGACTGGATAGAAAACCTAGAAGTAGACCGCCTCCAAAGAGAAATTCAGTACATTTTCCCCAACGCAAGCCGTCAGGAAAGGTAAAGGTCTGAAAAATTTGAATATATTTCTTTGTAAAGCAGTAATCATGAGATTGGTTATTGTGTTAAGGATTAGGAAAACAAATTCTCTTTTCATTCATAGGCTCTCTGTCACATACGTACCTAGACATAGATGTGTTGTTGTGAGATGCCATCAGGTTGGTTCCTACTCATAATGACACTGTGCACAACAGCGGGGAACACTGCCCAGTCCTGTGTCATCCTCACCGTTGTTCTGCTTGAGCCCGTGATTGCAGTCCCCGTGTAGGTCCGTTTCACTGAAGGTCTTCCTGTTGTTCTCTAACCCTCCACTTGACCAGCCATGAAGTCCTTCTCCAGGAAGTAGTCCTCCACGTATCCAAAGTGTGAGACGAAGCCTGTGTCCGTGTTTCTGAGGGTCATTCTAGCTGTACCTCTTCCAAGACAGATTTGTTCTTTCTCTAGCAGTACGTAGCGTATTCAGTCTTCTGTGGCAACACCGTAATTCAGAGACATCAGCTCTTTTTCAGCCTGCCTTATTCCATTGTCTGGCTTTTATATGTATGTATTAGAGCCTGTGGGTGGAAAGAATGTGCTCACATATATGTTTGTATGCCTATATATTTCTCTTTTACGTGAAAATAACTGTATGTCGTCGCAAATACTTCACTGACAGACGACTTCCATTTCTTTTTTTAATCTTAGTGTTAGATCTTTTAATATTTTATAGTATTCAAACTTTTTAAAGTTCCTGTTTAGTAGTAATGATAGTTATTTTACTGTATATGAAAAAATATTTTACAGTTTCAATGTCCAAATAAGTATCAAAATACATTACTGAAGATTAATTTTGACCTTTAGCATTAGAACACAGCAGTATCATTTTTGAATTTTCCTTCATTTTATCTTATTTTTGTTTTCAGCTTTTCTTCTATTTTGGCTTTTAAGATTCCTAAAGAGGATGTTCAGTCCCTTTCACAATCTTTTTCTAAGCTGGAAGAAGGTAAGTAGCACTTGAAAAAAGTATAATGTAAGGCAGCTCTCAAATTATGAAAGAATTTAATTAAAAAAGATTAGAACTTGTGAATCAGATGTTTTAGAAATATGATAAATGAGAAGATAGGGTTGTATTAGTCTAAAATACAGGTAAATAGAAATAATTGGAGAATTTTATAGATCAATTACATTTGGCACATAAACCTTTTATAGTCTCTAGTGGACCTCCCCAGAGAAAGGGAAAGTTCAGCTTAATTATCTCTCACCAATGGTGTCAAGGCTCCAGTGGCAGAAGAGAGGCAAATCCATAGTGCTGGAGCATTTTGAAGACACAGAATGAATCCTGGCAATAAAAAAAAAAAATAAGTCATGGATAGGATAAAGATGTGCCAGAGACAGACAAGTCTATAGCAGTACAACCAACATCCAGAATCTAGTTCAAGAAAGATGGAGGAGTTGGGGGGAGAGAGAGAACAGGGATCCAAAGAAAACCCGACAGAAAGGGATAACAAGGAAGCAGGTAAAGAAGGAAAGAGAGATTTTCAGAAAAGGTGAAATAAGACAAGTAGCATTAGACACAGAGCTGAGGACTGTAGGGACTGTGTGAGTGGGTGGGGAGGGGACGCTCGGCACAAGAGAAGCACTGTCTGACCGTGTCCCCTTCCAATGAGGTGAGCACAGAGATGGTTGTTTTGTTAACAAAAATTGTTAGCCACCTTAGTAATTATCATTTTATTCTTCAAAACTACTAATAAATAAAATATTGTTTCCATACTTGAATAGCTAAACATACTTTTGCCATTGAAGAATACAGCTTTTCTCAAGCAACATTGGAACAGGTACTATAAAGTGTGTGTGTGTCTGTGTGTGTGTGAGAGTGTGTGAGCGCACGCCTGTGTCTAATGATTGTTGTGAAGTATATATAACATAGCATTTCCCAATTCATCATTTTCTGGATGTACAGTATAGTGACTTCCATTAATCATGTTGTGTAACTGTCACCCATAATTGTTGCTCATTTCGCATAAACAGAGACTCACTGCTTCCCACACAGTGACTTGCCCTCCCGCTTGACCCTTGGTGGCCCCTCAGAGTAACATTGTTACTTCATGTAAGTGAGACGTTGTAGTGTGTGTCCTTTCGTGACTGACATGTTTCGGTCAACATAATGTTTTCAGGATTCCTGTGTGTACGAGGGCTTCATTTCACTCCGTGGCTGACTGGTATTCTGTGTATGCACGCAGAGCATTTTGTCTATTCACTGATCTGTTGATGGGCATTTAGGTTGTTTCCACCTTGTGTTGTTGTGAACAGTGCTGCAGTGAACATTGGTGTGCATGTGACTGTTTGTGTCTCTTCTTTCTATCCAAGACTCTTGGGTATGCACCTGGGAGTGGAATTGCTATGTGATATGGAATTTATATGCTTAACTTTTTTGATGAACTACCCAGCTCTTTCCCACAGTGACTGCTGTTGCATTCTTGCCAGCAGTGGGTGAGGGTTCCAGTTTCTCCACATCCTCACCAACATTTGTTGTTGCCTTTTTTCAAAAAATCGTATCTATCCTCAAAAATCTAGTTGATTCCAACTCATAGCACCCCTATAGGACACAGTAGAGCTGTCCCGTATGGTTGCCAAGGAACACCGGGTACATTCAAGCTGGTGACCTTTCGGTTAGCACCCGTTGCTGTTAACTGCTACACCATCAGGGTTTCTTAGCCATCCTTGTGGGAGTGAAATAGTCTCTTCTCATAAACTTGTTTCCATCTTTCTGCATCTAGTGGCCCTGAGCATCTTTTTATGTGCTTATCGGCTGTTGTGTATCTTCTTTAGCAAAATGTTTGCTCAAGTCCTTTGCCTATTTTTTGATTGGATTGTTTGTCTTTTTTTGTTATTAAGCTGTAGTTCTTTATATTTTCTGCATATGAAACCCTTACCTGATGTTTGCCCCACCCCAATTTTCTTCTGTTCAGTAGGTTGCCTTTTCACTTTGTTATTAATTTAATTTTTTTTAATTAAATTACTTTATAAATGAAGGAGACTAATATCCATTTGTTTAGTATTGGAGAGGGAGGGAAACTGTGAACCACAGAAAAACTGGAATGGAATATTCCTAAACATTTCAAATCATTTTTCTTCTGCTTACTATGAAAAGCTCAGTTTTTTTCAATTTGGTAAAGAAAGTAGATGACAGTAATGGCATTTCATATTAACATACATAAAATTACAGTGTTTAAATATTTCTAAGTAATTTTTATGTTGACTGCTACTTATATTAATCATAATACAAATAATGTATTAATCTAAAATAAAATTCATTTTGCATGTAACTAATGAAATGACTGTTTTGTCCGAATAGTATTAGTATCAATAAATGTCTAGATAATTGAGTGGTTTATGTAATTAGATACAGCCTTATACAGTTTCTGATTGATGTAAAGTTTCTCTTGAGATAATTGGAATCCAGCATGCTGTATTCATTTCTTTTCGTTCATTTAGGTGTTTGTGGAACTCACTAAGGAGCAGGAGGAGGACGACAATAGCTGTGGAACTTTAAACAGCACCCTTTGGTGGGGAAGGACACAGGAAGACCGAGTCATCTTCTGAACTGCTGCTGCTCCAGGCTGCTGACTGAACTGAACTGCTTCACTTGATTTTTACTTTTGTCTTACAGATTTCTTATTTTAATAGTTAATGGAGAACCATGAAAGCATGTGGAATAAAGAAAATACTCATTTCACTCAGTGTGCTAAGCTGTTTAGTTGAAATGCTGTGCTTGTGAGTTTTGCTTTCTTAAAATAAAATTTCTAATTTATTGAAACTGCATGTTCGTATTTGAAGTATACTGAACTGTAATACGTATATCAAAAAGCCAGCCAAGCCAAGTGCCGTCGAGTTGGATATGAAATAGAGTATTTACTTTTTCACCTTTCAAAAACAGGTTTTTGAATGTACAATTTAAAGGAGTAATGGTAGAATAAATTTATTTTTTATACTCGTCACATAAATATATAATGCACAGTCTGAATAAAACACTAATATGTATGTAACACATAAAATTAGACATAATGTGAAAGTTCCTTGCTTCTCCTTTTTAACGTCTAAACGAAACTGAGTGAAAACTGGCATCAACAAACGTAAACAGAAGACAATCTCAAGGCAGATAGAGGTTTATAGGCAGTGACGTCCACTAGAGGGCACTCTTCAATCACAATGAAGCAATGAGACCTTGTTCTGTTCAGTGAGTTTAGATACAGGTAATTTAGGTATTTGAAGTTTCATTTCTTTGCTAACAATAAAATTCAGAAGTCATTTAATTAATATAATAAAGGGAGATATATATCTAGTATCTTAACTATTTAAGTCTGTTTCTTTGACTTTTTGTGACTCAAACAGTAGACATCTAAAGATGCAAAAGAATTAAGCATCTTTTTCTACTGTCCCTCATGAAAGATAAAAATTTTTTTTGGCTTCTTCTGTCAAAGGGCACATTTAATTTTTTTTCCTTGAATAAAATAATTTTCTGGGGAGTCATTTTTAATGGTAAACTTCCTTACTTGACTGTCTTTTTCATCTGTAGAATACACATAATATCACTGTAGAAATTTATTCAGGAGCTTACCTTGGATTTGCTTTGGAACCTGGTGGCATATTAAAAAATAAAAAGAAAAGACCTTGGGGGACTAAATTAATAATTTAAGTAAAACATGTATATAAATTCCTTGATTAATAAACCAGAATTTTACTCTGTGATACAGTTTAAGATTATGATTAATGTAATGTTAGAAATGCTTCCTTGTAGAGTCCATACGTGAACGGTAGGTATAATGTAGGACAAATAATACTAGTAGACATTATGTTTTAACCAGATAATGAAAGTACCTACTTGTAAAAACAAATTGAAAGCATGATTGTCACTTTACAAGTTTTGAAGAGTAGCAATGGAAGAATTTGGTAGTGAGTTATTTTAAGTTGCCAGACCCATTAATGAAGGTATTATTTAATGTAGATAAAACTTAATGAACTTTTAGCTGTATGAAGAATAAAGAAGACCTCTATGATTTTAGTCACTAGCAGCTGATTGGAAATAGTGTTCATATTCTCAGTCCAAAATCTGTACACATTCTTAAAGTCACTTACTTGACCAGCTATCTCAGAGGTCTTCTCATGAGTCTGCATGGATTTTACAACCGACAGTGCCATCATTTCTCCTGTAAGATTTAGTTGGTACTGTTCTATAATTTTTTTACCTTGTTATTTACTTACTTGAAGGAATGTCACCAGAACTTCAGGTAAAATTCTTCACCGGGGATTCATGTCTTTCCCTGAGGACACTGAATGCTGCATATAATTGAAGACACAGTTGAAAGAAAGTCTTTACCTTTGTACATACATTGTTTTTGCTGCTAGGTGCCACTGAGTCGATTCTAACTCACAGTGACCTGTGAGCAACAACTGCCGGATCCTGCACCGTCCTCGCAGGCGATGCTCTGTTTGAACCCACTGTTGCAGCCAGTCTACCAGTCTGTCTGATTGAGCGCCTTCCTCTTTTTCACTGACCCTGTACTTTACCTAGGACGATGTCCTCAGGAATCAGTTCTTGCTGATACTACGTCCCAGATATGAGAGGAAGTCATGCCATCCTGGCTTCTAAGGAGCCTTCGGGCTGTACTTCTTCCAAGATAGATTTGTTCACTCTTCTGGCAGCCTGTGATCTATTCAGTATACTTCGTGATGGCTGAAATTCAAAAGCATCCGTTATTTTTCTGATCTTTATTTACTGTCCAGATTTTACATGCGTATGAGGTAATTGAAAATACCGTGGCTTGGGTCAGGCACACATGAGTCTTCACAGTGAAGATTTCACATTTTAACATAGCAGGTTCACCCCATGCGGTAAGCTGTTTACCTTCTTTACCGCCGTTTCCATGGGCGTTGCTTGTGAATGTCAGTAAAATGAAATCCTCCACAACTTCGGTCCTTTCTTCATTTATCACGATGTTGCTTATCGGTCTAGTTGTGAGGATTTGTGTTTTCTTTGCGTGTTGTGTGATGTATGCTGGAGGCTGTGGTCTTTGTCCTTCCCAACTTCAAGTCCTCTTCACTTTTAGCAAACAAGGTAGTAGTGTCTGCATACACGTACCACCGATTGTTAATGATTCTTTCTCCAGTCCTGATGCACCAGTCTTGTAGTTGAGCTTCCTAGATTATTTGCTCAGCATACAGATTGAATAAGTAAACCGATACAACCCTGACAGACACTCTTTGTGACTGCATGCCATGCAGTATCTCCTTGTTCTGATCTAACGACTGCCTCTTGGTCTGTGTGCAGGTTCTACATAGGAACAATGAAGTGTTGTGGAATTCCTGTTGTTAACAGTGTTACCTGTAATTTGTCATGATCTGCACAGTTGAATGCCTTTGCATAGTCATTAAAATACATATAAGCATCTGTTCTGGTATTCTCTGCTTTCAGGAAAGATCTGTCTGACATTAGCAATGATACCCCTCATTCCACATTCTCTTCTGAATCCAGCTGAAGTACCCCATAGTTCCTTGTCAGCGTACTGTTGCAACTGTTTTTAAATGATCTTCAGAAAAATTTTACTTGTGATATTGCTGATACGATTTGATAACTTCAACACTCTGTTATATATCACTCTTCTTTGGAATGAGCACAAATTGGGATGTTTATGTATTTGTGAAAACATCTAAGTGATATTTCTTCAGTTTCTGGAGCCTTGTTTTTTAGCAGTGCCTTCATGGCAGCTTGGACTTCTTCAGGACCAGTGGTTCTTAGTTGTGTGATAACTCCTGGCAGTGGATGACCGTCGAACAGTTGCTTTTGGCAGTTACTTTGTGTTTCTGCCGCAGTCTTTTGATGCCTGCTGTGTCTTTCAGTATTTCCTCCATAGAATCCTTCCGTATGGCAACTCAAGGTTTGAATTTTTTCTTGAGCTCTCTTTCGCTGGGGGTCAGTTCTACCCTGGCCCCTAGGGTCGCCATTCCGACTCAACGGCACTTGGCTTTTGGCTCAGCTCTTTTTCGCTTGAGAAATGTACATTATATTTCTAAGCAAGTCATTGCTAAATGGTGTCATTCATTTAAAGAGCTATCTTTTAGATCTTATATAAATACAAAGGAGTTTCTCTTTGGGAATTTTTTTTTTTTTTAGCTATGTGTAACATTGAACACTAAGTTCAGTATAAGAAGCAAATAGCTACTAGTCAGTACAGACACTTAAAAAGGTAGTTTTTGAAAACCTGACTATTCTAAGAAGCACTGTTTCAAATAGAACTTGTTACTTGCTTTGCACATAATTTTAATCTTAATGTTTTATATGTGTGATCAATATAAAGTAAAATTTTTATCCTACAGAGTGGAATGGGAGATAATGCTGACTAGTCATGATCATATTCATATCTGTTGTGTTTATTCAGTTACTTTATTATTGTATATGAATACATATTCTTGTATACTTTCTAAGAAAAGACTGAATTCTTTTTTTAGTTTTTGCATAGAATATATTTTGGTCATGAAATTTGCTCTTTGGAATATTCTGTTATTCAGAGTAACAAATCTTTTCTACTCAGAAGGATTATAATTTAACTAAACCCACTGCTATCACATTGGTTTCTGATTCATAAATAGGACAGAGCAGAGCTGCCCCAAAGAGTTTCTGAGGAGCACCTGGTGGATTTGAACTACCAGCCTTTGGACAGCAGCCGTGGCACTTAAGCACTATGTCATTAGAGTGTCCATAATTAAACTAATAATTAGGAAGAAAGGGGAAGGAGGAGAGCAGAAAGGAAGGAAAATCAAATCTGAAGTTTATTTACAGTGTGAAATTCATGTTTTTGAATGTGTGTTTATTTCAACACATTTTGCATTTTTGATCTCAAAACTTTAATGTCTATATCTATCTAGATTAGGAAAATGTTGGGAAAAAGCTGCATCACCCAGCTCATATTTTCTGTGATTCACATTTTAACAGCGAAGGCTGGTCTTGACTGTTACCATGGCTACTGATGTGTAAGGCAATGCTCTGTCTACAGCATAGGCTTGTAGTGCTTAGTAACAATGGAAAACGTTTTGATGCATGTACTTTGCAGTTCACGTTGTAGACTCAGTTGTTTTTCCATTTTATTGTTAGTGAAAAATCTGTAGGATTTACTTGAAAACTTTTTTTTAATTGGTCCAAGCTTTTGTAACTCAATTTATTTTAATAAAGCATTATTAGAGTAATTCAGTTCAACAGACATTTTACTCAGTAAGATTCAAGTACTTTGAATTCTTCAGATACAGGAAGTACTATCAGTTTGGGCCTTGTGAGACAGTCTAGTGGAAGTGCAATAAATACATGGCTGACTATAAAGTAATATGACATGCTTTGTGAGGGTCATTACAGTATTCTATAGGAGCACAATTCTGCTTAGGGTAAGTGTTGCCATTGATTTTGTTCTGTTGATCCCTTAACATTTCATTCTGATTTTATTCTAGATTCATTAGAATATACTGTATTTTCATGTAACATCTAAATTGGTATTAATTTTTGAATATTAGAAGTACTTTTCCTTAATATTTTAATATTGCTAACATCATATTTTTCATTTTTCTTTCTTGAAATAGCATTGCATAAAGTCAGCATTTATTCTCAGGCGAGTAATTTTTATATCAACTATTCCTACAAATGTAAGATAGAAGTTTGTTTTTTATTTATAATGTCTTATATAGGGTCGCCATGAGTCGGATCCGACTCGGCGGCACTTGGCTTGGCTATATGTAAGCAATCACCAGTGCTCCCCTTTAAGAATAAATAATTAGCATATTAGGAGTAAAGGTTAAGAGCTGACAATTCAGACAGAGCCTTCGTTTTGTATACTGAAGTGGATTCTTTGCTATTTAATATTGACAACCGAATTACGAGTGACTTATTACAAATTAAGAAAAACTGGCAATAAAATTGCTAGTTTTTTTATGTCTGTGGCAATGTTTCAAGCATAGAAGAAGGAACAGTGACACTTGGGTTTTAATGCACCTTTGTTTTCAACTTAAACTAGGTATTGTAGATCTTGTGAGTGTAAAACACATTTTATTGGATCTAATGGATTGAATTATTCTCAAATATTTAACACTATCAATTTTCATAGAATTTTAAAAGAAATTTTATTCAAACATTTAGGCAAGGTTTCTTTTTCCTTTTAATGCTTTAAAACTATGGTGATGTTACCTATTCCAAACATTAAAATATTCAGAATATGTTTAACAAGAAAAGGTCATTTTGAACAGCAGAAAACTAGACCTGACAAATGAAGAGACATACCAAGTGACAGGACTTGAATAAACAAATTCTTCCTAAGTACCTCAGCAATTCTGGAGAATCTACAAAATCACCTCTTTAAGAAATCAACTGAAGAATTTAAAGCATTGCAACTTGAAACAAGGGGCATCCTTTAGATGCTTGGTAATGTAGCATAGTAAAGAAGCAGGCAAAGTTTCCACAGAAACAATGTTACAGAATTACAAGACAGAATGCCAAAATCCCATATAAACCCTTTTGTTAAAGAAATTGTATATGTATCTCACTGCACCAACAAATACAAGAGTATATTCGGTAGTGTCAAAACGGAGGTAGTCACTCCAGACTTTCTACCTCCTGTACCCCTGGCCTGTGGAATGGTCCAGTACTGATGGTTCTAGTGGACGCTGTTGTGAACCCTTTCTGTTTACTCTGGGGGTGAAGAACTTCCTTCTCCAGCTACTGAGAGTGCTGCTAAGAGATAGGATTCCCTGTTAACCCTATTACAAGATTGCTTCAGCTCTAAGGAGCTCTCCTTCTAGGCAGGCTGCCTTCAGTGATCATTGGCCAGGATATAGAAACTTGGCCTACTCTCCTGCCCTGACCCAGGACAACTCTGAGTGTCATCCAGTCCTAGTGCTCCTTGTAGTATCAGGTAGATCTTCTCTTGAAACCTGCAGCTCCACCTCCTCCATCCCCATCCAGCTGCTTCCTTCCCACAGGTATACAGTCTGTGAGCACCCCACACAGAACCACATGTGCTGTAATCAGTCCGCTTTTCAGGAAAATGTTTGGTGACAGGACTGGTCTGAGAAAGCACATGCAGAAAGCAAATTTTGTACCTGGATCCCCCACCTCGCAGCTGTCAATGGGGAGCACATGTTGGACCCTAACTCAAGGCAGTAGTCACCATTGTTAAAACCTGAATGCGGGTGACGTTCCTCTGGACAAGAATCCATTGACTGCAGTCGGCGGGTGTTTGAGCTTGACTCCTGTGTTGGAAAAAAGACCAGAGTTATTGCCATTTAAAGCTAGCATGTAAACAGTCATCTTTTCCAGTGGGAGAGCAGAAAAAGACAAGGCTCAGGCCTAGGAATTGGAAGATAGCCAAGCTTCAAAGAAACTAATCTTTCTCCAAAGGTGTTTTTTATTACGTCTAAGACAAAGCATGGTTGTGAAACATGAAATTCTTATAATGGGATGGTTACACCTTGATTCATAAACCTCTGTATCTTCAATCTCCAAACTCCACCCCCACCAACCCCAAGTCTACAAAACAGGCTCATTTCCCTATTAAAGTCCTCATGGTTCCCTTTCGGTGTAAGACAATCCAGAGACCTGTCCCCTGCAAGACCTATCCCCTGGCCTCCACTCAGGATCCATGTTTAGTCATCTGATACTCTCCCAACACTAATACCATGAGTGGATAACTTGAACAAAGAAAAGAGTCTTACAAGTCCAGTAGGGTGCAAGCCCAAATTCATGGTGCCAGCTCCAAGGGAATATACTCTGTCACTTCTGGAGGGAAGTCCTTGTGTTGTATAAATCTTTCTTTAGCTGGAGAGCATCTCACACAGGAAACTAAGGTCCCAAGGATGCACTCTGCTCCCAGCACTGCCTGCTGCTGTGAGGTCCCCAATCTAAATGCTTCCCTTCCATTTCATCTCTTGTAGGATAAAAGGTAATGCAAGCCCTACCTCAGTGAAGCTAACCTTCACATTGGAGCAGGGAGGTGACCTTAGGAAGGGTGTTCCAGTTCTACTCTAATCGTGAGCCACTCTATGAGGTCCGACAATTAAGTCCATGAACTTAATTGTTCTAAGTGCTATCTGACTCCAGGACACTTGGCTTTGGCTGGCTACATACCTCTTCAAAGTACTCCCCTTGGGAAGTTATGCACTGATGCCAGTGCTTAGTCCACCCTTCGAAGCAATTTTGGAACTCCTTCTAGAATGGCTATCGCATATGGTGGTACAGTGGCAAGTTTGCAAGCTTAATTATTTAGCTGATCTGCAAGGGAGTTTTTAGCCAGTGAACAACTGTATTGGAATACACTACCTACTGACCTGATCTGGCCCTCAATGACTTTTTTCTTTACCTAAGATAAAAGAAATGCTGAAAGGAAGACATTTTGATGACCCTCGGGACATCAAAGGTAATGCAATGACAGTTCTTATGACCCATCCAGAAAGAGTTTCAAACTTGTTTTGAAAGGTGGACTAAGCACTGGTATTGGTGCATAGCTTCCCAAGGGAAGTACTTTCAAGCTGACCATAGTGATACTCAGCAATGAGTTATGTAGTACTTTTTCTAGGATGAGTTCATGGACTTAATTGTCAGTCCTCGTATTAATCACAGGCAGAGATTAGGATTTATAGCATAGGAAAATCACAGAATGGAGGGCAATCACACGATACTGGGAATCACAGCCCAGCCAAATTATACATATTTTGGGAGGGGACACAATTCAATCCATGGCAATCCATCTCCAATTCCTTCCTTGGCCAGTAAGTCAATAACAAGGGTTAAGTCTGAAAATAACTTGGCCAAAGTTGTGCTGGACCAGCTAAGGAAGGAATGTGATTTTACTACACAGGAGCTGTAGGACCTGGTCACATCTACCAGTGACAAGAGCTAGGTAAATATGCAGGGCTCTGGATCCTAGAGGGGCCTGATCAAGCTGGGCAGAACACGAATTTGGATAAGGAAGAGTTTACTGACATCCAAATAGTCTTCCAAGACGCAAGATTAACATGCAGACAAGGACCCCGGAGGTGGCGTGAACATGTCATTAGGATGCCTCTGAGAAGCCTGGAAAAAGCAATGGCTCACACTATGTCAGACAGAAATGCCAAATAGTCATAGTGCATGACGAAAGGACGACTCGATGGCACTTGGCTTGGCTATGATGAAAGGAAGGAAGAAAAGACTGAAAAGTGAGCACGTTACGAGGCCAGAAAACACCAGAGCACTAAGTTCAAAACAGTAAGAAGGCCAACTCCGTATCATTAAAAACTTAACGATGGCGGTCCTACAAGCTGATGGTAAGTGATGTCGTTAGCATACTGGGCTAATAGATAGCCAACAAAAAAAAATGAACCCAGTGCCATCAAGTCGAGTCTGACTCATAGCGACTCCATGAGTCAGAGTAGAGCTACCCCATAGAGTTTCCAAGGAGATTCAAATCGCCCGTCTTTTGGTTCGCAGCCCCATAGCACTTAACCACTATGCCACCAGGGTTTCCAAATAGATAGCCAGCAGGATGATTAAACCTTGAAAAACAGAGGGCAGATGGCAGTGTTTAGCAGTCAATCAGGAGCCATGTGGATGTAATTATTGTATCAGTCCCTAGGTTGGGAGAGTGGCCTGCAGAGAATTAAGAAGACGAGTAATAGAACTTTGTCCTTAGAAGGAAACCCTGGTGGCATAGTCATTGAGAAGCACGGCTGCTAAGCAAAAAGTTGGCAGTTCAAAGCCATCAGGTGCTCTCCCTATGAGGCAGTTATACTCTCACTATGAATCAGAATTGACTAGACTAGTGGGTTTTTGGATTGGGGTCCTTAGAAGGAGTCCTGGTGTTGAGATCATTACGCCCTTTGTTGCTAATTGCATGTTGGAACCCACAGCCACTTGCCACTCCGCAATCTACTTCTGTAGAGATTTACAGCCTTAGAAACCCTATGGGCAATTCCACTCTGTCTGTAGGACTGCTATGAGTCAGAATCCACTTGACACAATTGGGCTTGGGTTTTGGTAAGTGTTCTTAGGGGCAAACTGTAAAAGAGTAGTTCCCAATTTCAAACAGCTTTTTGCAGGGGGGTGAGGGGGAAAGGGGGCAATCATTATTTACAAGCCTACATTATGAATTTTACAAGTGGGTGCCTGAGATCAACGTGACTGTCCATAAAGAGAGTGTTGCTGGTCCACATGTTTCTATACTGTTCCTTGTATTTTGAAGTTCAATGTTATGAACCTAAGAAAGGTAAATAAACATCCTACTTGTGGTATTTGGGAAACCCCGGTGGTGTAGTGGTTAAGGGCTGTGTCTGCTAACTAAAAGGTAAGCAGTTCAAATCCACCAGGTGCTCCTTGGAAACTATGGGGCAGTTCTACTCTATCCTGTGAGTCACTACGAGCTGGAATCAACTTCATGGCATTGGGTTAGGTGGTGTATTGATTAAATCCATCTCTGCTAATCAAAAGGTCAGAAATTCTAGTCCACCAGGTGCTCCTTGGAAGTGAATGAAAATCAACCAGACAGCAACAGGTGTTGTTTGGTTTTGTGCTATTTGACTTATAATCATCCATTTTATTATTTTAAGATGCAAATCTAGGATTTTGTCTTGATCCTCAAAGACATTCCCATGCAATTGGTGATCCAAAGCCACAGCAAACCACAGATGGAGTAAATGAGAACTGTGCTGTAGAGAAAGCCACCAAAAGTTTCTTAGACTTGTCTATTTGCAATTTAAATTCAGAGCTCTAACTGTGCCAAGGGAGAATGGATCTCACGTTGGAAATGGTAGAGTTTAATTTTCCAGAAACGTTCTATCTCTAGCTTTTCAATTAAAGTTCTAAACTTGTTTTTTGTTTTAAACTTCCATGACCACAGCATGTTCAGTGCCTGGTCACTCCAGGTGGGAACGGTATGGTTAACTCTTCCAGGTGCCTTGCAGATGTGTGGCAGACAAATGGGTGAAAAGCTTTCACCAGCAGGTGGAAGCAGAGGGCTGTCTGTCCGGCCGCGGAGCTTGCTCGGACCCAGAAATCGGGAAGTGAGGCTATCAGAGCCAGGGAGACCGGCTACGGGAAGGGAAGCTGAACTCTGCAGAGCCAAAGAGGCATCCCTGTTCTAGTCCATGTGGGAAACAGAGGGAAGGCAACAGAGTTCAAGATCTCAAAACAAAGACTAAATGGACAGCCAGACCACTGTCCCAGCCACTCATCCAACTGAAGATGGTCCAGCAGCCAGAGCGAACAGAGCAGAAATTGAATGGTGAGCAAGTTCCCAAGGATGGATTTTCGCCCCACTTAGGATTTTAAAAAGAAAAAAAATGATTGTCCTTTAAGTGAAGGTTTACAGTTCAAGTCAATTTGTTATACAAAAACATACACACACCGCTATGTAACTCGAGCAGCTTTTCCCACCCTGTGACAGCACACTCCTCTTCACCCTGTATTTCCCACGTCCATTCAACCAGCTCCTGTCCCCCTCTGCCCTCTCTCTCACCTCTGGAAAAGGAGCTGCCCTGTTAGCCTCATGTATAAATTTAAACCGAGAAGCACATTCTTCACCAGTATTGTTGTATATCTTACAGTCTAGTTCAATCTTTGAAGAGTTGGCTTAGGGAGTCCTTTCAGACTCTCTCCATTAAGGATGATGTTGGCAGTGGCTTTGTATAAATACCATTTATTACATTGAGGGATTTCTCTTCTATTCCCATTTGCTGAGAGTTTTTATCACAGTTGGGTGTTGGACTTTGTCAAATGCTTTTTCTGCATCGATTGATAAAATCAAGAGGTTCTCTTATTTATGTGGCTAATTACATTGACTGTTTTTCTAATGTTGAATCACACATGCATCCCTGGTATGAATCCCACTTGGTCGTGGCAAGTAATTTCTTTGATGTATTGTCTAATTAGCTGGAGTTTTGGCTAGAAATTCTATTGGCTAGAATTTTGTTGAGAGTTTTTATGTCTAAGTTTACGAGAGATACCGGTCTGTACTTTTCCTTTTTTGTGCTGTGTTTTGTGGTATCAGGGTTACACTGGCTTCATAGAACAAATTTGGCAGTATTTTTACTGTTTTCTACTCTCGGACAGAGCTTCGGTGACGGTGGTATTAACCTGTCCCTAAAAGTTGAGTGGAATTCTCCAGCAAAGCTATCACAGCTGTTACGGACTCTTTTTGGTTGAATGTTTCTAAATTACTTTTTCAATCTCTTCTTTTGTTAGGGGTTTATTTAGTTGTTCTACCACCATCTGTGCTAATTTAGGGTAGGTAATGTGTTTCTGTTTCCTCTAGGTTTTGAAATTTGTTACAGTACAATTTTTCATAACATTCTGTTATGATTTTTTAAATTTCAATTGGGTCTGTTGTGATGCTACCCATCTCATTTATTATTTGCGTTATTTGCTTTCTTTCCTGTTTTTTTTATTTTTTATTTTTTGGTCAGTTTGGCCAACAATTTATCTATTTTGTAGATCTTTTCAGAAAACCAGCTTTTTAGTCTTGTTAACTCTATCGATCATTTGTTCTCTAATTCATTCAGTTCTGCTCTAATTTTTTATTTGCTTTTTTCTGTTGCTGGAGAAGTTCTTTTGCTGTTCTTTTTCTACTTGTTTGAGTTGAAGAGGTTAATGTTTTGATGTGGGCCCTCATTCTTTTTAGATGTGTGCATTCATTGAAATAAATTGTCCTCTGAGCACTGCTTTTGATGTGTCCCAAAGGTTCTCATTCTCATTTGATGTTTTCATTCTCATTTGATTCTGTAATTTCTTTATTCCATCCTTGATTTCTCCTATAATCCAGTAATTTTTGAACAAGATGTTATTCATTTTCCAAGTATTTGATTTCTATTTTTATAGCTTTATAGTCTGAGAAGGTGTTTTCTAAAAATCTGATGCTTTGAATTTTGTTAAGGCTTGCTTTATGATACAATATGTAATCAATTCTGAAGAATATTCCATGTGTGTTGGAAAAGAAAGTGTGCTTGGTTGCTCTTGGATGGAGTGTTCTGTATAGGTCTATGAGGTCAAGTTGGTTGATTGTGGCATTTAGCTCTTTTGTGTCTTCTTTGAGTTTTTTTCCTGGATATCTGTCCTTCACTGAGAGTGATGTGTTGAAATCTCCTATTATGATTGTGGAGCTATTTATTTTTGCAATGCAACTAGCCTTTGTTTTACATAGTTTGAAGCCCTGTCATTGGGTGTATAGATACCTAATATTCTTATGTCCTTGTGGAGTACTGACCCTTTAATGACTATATAGTGTCCTTCCTTCTACAGTATGGTGTATTTTATTTTCAAGTCTATTTTATCAGAAATTAATATTGCCTCTCCTGCTTGGCCTGCTCTTTTTGAATGTTGCTTTACTTGATATATATATATGTATATTTTCCCATCCTTTGAGTTTTAGCGTGTTCATATCTAAAATGTATGTTCCATGGATAGCATATAAATGGATCTTTTTTAATCCAATCTGCCATTCTTTGTCTCTTTATTGGTGCATTTAATCTATTTACATTTGGCATAATTATTGATAGGTGTGAGTTTAGTGTTTTCATTTTGATGTCTTTTTATGTTGTAGACAATTCCTTTGTTCCACTTAGTTTACTGTGCAGAATTATTTTTCTTTATCTGTTTTATTTTCGTCTTTTTCATTATTGCTGGTTTGGTCTTTGCTGAGACTTCATGTGTTTCTTGTCTGTGTGTGTGTGTGTGTGTGTAGGATTGTTATTTTCATTTATGGTTTCCTTGATATTAACCCCTGTTTTTTGTAAATTTAAACCAGTCTTTAATTTGTTTGTTTTGCTTTGTCTTCCTCTCCATGTGAAAGATTTATGACTATAATTTTTAAGTCCCTCTTTTTTATTATGTTTTTCATCTTTTACATAGTAACATTTGTGTTTCTCTGTATTCTTTGTTTTGCCTTAAATTTACTTTTTTGATCTCCCTGTGTGGTTTGATATTTGGTTGCTCTGTTCTGCATCCCAGTCTTGGGTTGTTACATGATATTACTGATTTCCTAACCAAAGGATTTCCACTAGTATTTCTTGTAATTCTGGTTTCCTTTTTGCAAATTCCCTAAATTTCTCTTGATCTGGCGATGTCCTAATTTCACTAACATTTGAAAGACAGCTTTGCTGGATATAATTCTTGGCTGGCAATTGTTTTCATTCAAGGTTTTGTATGTGTCATTCTATTGCCATCTTACTCTCCATCATTTCTGCTGAGTAGTCCTAGCTTAGTCTCCTTTGCAGACTATTTTTTGTTTATCCCCAGGCGGTTTTAAAAATTGTCTCCTTGTCTTTAGTTTTGGTACCTTTAGTTACAATATGCCTTGGTATCTTTCTTTTAGGATGTGTCTTGGGTGGAGTTCAACGAACATCGAGGTTACATATCTTCTCACCTTTTGTGATATAAGGGAAGTTTTTGACAATATTCTCCTTATTTTCTGTTATCTCCTCCTGTTCTTGTACTGTAGTCACTAATAGATTATTTCTCCTGATAGCATCCCACAAAATTCTTACGTTTTTTGATTTTTCAAAATTCTTTTATCTGATTTTTCCTCAGATACGTTGGTGTCACCTGCTTTATCTTTACTATCACTAATTTGATTTTCCAGTGCCTCAGTTCTGCTCCTTTGACTTTCTATTGAGTTGTCTAATTCTGTAATTTTATTACTAATTTTCTAAGTTCCTAATTCCCGTCTCCGTATGCATTCTTGCAGGCTGTTCAGTTTGTAATTATGCACTGCTGCATTTGGCCTCATCTCCTTCCTGATCTCTTGAAGAGTTATAAATATTAATCTTTTATATTCTACCTCCAATAATTTTAGGAAATTCTCTTCATCTGGGTTAAGATTTCTTTTTTTTTTTAATTTTTATTTAACATGACTGAGTGAAAATGTACATTCACATATAAATTTACATGCCCACCTATATGCAGCTTCCACTGCTCTCCCTGTCCGGTGACTGCACACTATTCCTCTCTGCTCCATACATGTCTCATCCTCCGAACAGCCTCCTTTCCCCTCCTCTCCATCCACTCCCCTTCCTTCAGCCAGCGGTCAGCAAGATGATATCCTATAGATGTATAGAATCATAAAGTGCTTCCAATATATGGTCACTCTGCATTGCCAAGTCCAATCCATTCCTGTCCAAAGAGTGGACCTTTGTTATAATTTATGGGAAAGGGCAGCATCAGGGCCAGGGTCCATGCTCTCAGAGGAACCCCAAAACCGCTGGACCCTCAATTGAGGTCTTTTAGTGGAGATCTCATGATGCACCCCTTTTTATTCTTATGTTGCCAGTGAGACTCCTCTCTGTGAGCTCCATCGTGGCTATCACTGGTGGTGGCCGGGCACCATCGGGTTCTTCCGGTCCCAAGTCGATGTAGGCACCCACTCTTGTGGGTCTCTTTGTCTTCTCAGTTGTCTTTACCACATGTCATTTTGGTCCTCGGTGAGCATCCGTCCTTGCTGAGTTGGGACCATTTGCTGTGTCCTCAGATAGCAGCTTGGCAGCTTTTAAGACCCCAGACGCCACTCACCAATGTGGGGTGCAGAGAGCTCTCTTAGCAAAACACTAGTTGTGCCAATTGGCCTGGAATTCGCCTAACAGCATGGTCCCCCGCCCCCCGCCCTAGCTACTCTATCCTTGCAGTATTGAGTTAAGATGGAAGGAGTACTCAAGTTAAGCTGAAGTCCGCTTAATGTTGTTCTTGTTTCTAATGTGTGCTATCACCGCTTTCTCCCAAATAGATTTCTAGTAACTATCTAAACTAAACCCTACCCCCCTCACATTCCCTCCCTCCCCTCCGTTGCAGCTGTCAGAGTCTTTTCTTCTATACACAAGTCTGTTTTTGAGATCTTATCGTAGAAGTCTCGTGCAGTATTTGTCCTTTTCTTGCTGACTACTTTCACTCAACATAATGTCTTCCAGTTGAAACCAGGTTAGGAGATGTTTCCTGGAATCATCGTTATTCTTTATCATTGCATAGTGCTCCATTGAGTATATGTACCATAGTTTACCTATCCATTCTTCTATTGTTGGGCATCTGGGTTGATTCCATCTTTTTGCTATCGTGGTCTGTGCTGTGATAAACATTCTGGTGCATGTGTCCGTTGGTGTGAAAGGCCTTGAATCTGTAGGATATATTCCAAGTAGTGGAATTACTGGGACAAATGGTATATCAATATCCATTTTTTTAAGGAAGCACCAGATTGCCTTCCAAAGAGGCTGGACCATTTTGCAACCCCACCAACAGTGTAGGAGGGTTCCACTTTCTCCACAGCCTCTCCAGCATTTGTTGTTTTGTGTTTTCTGGATCATGGCCAATCTTGTTGGGGTGAGGTGGCATCTCATTGTTGTCTTGATTTGAATTTCTTTAATAACTAAAGATCGTGAACATGTCCGCATGTGGTTTTTGGCTGCCTGGATCTCCTCTTTAGTGAAGTGTCTGTCCATCTCCTTTGCCCATCGCTTAATTGGATGGTTTATCTTCTTTTTATTGATATTTTGTAGTATCTTATAGATTATGGAGATCAGGCGTCGGTCTGACATAGAGTTGCCAAATATTTTTTCCCATTCTGTGGGTGTTCTTTTAATTCTATTAATAAAGTCTTTGGATGAGCAAAAGTGTTTGATTCTTAATAGTTCCCATTTATATATTTTCCTTTCTGTTGATTGAGGTTTCTTTGACAGATTTTGGAGTCTGTCCTCATTGTGTATTAAAACTTCCATTGTTGTTCCTACCTTTTCTTGGATGAGGTTTATCATTTTAGGTTTGATATTTAGGTCTTTTGTCCAGTTGGAGTTGGTTTTTATTTAAGGTGTAAGATATGGATCTTGATTCAGTTTATTGCAGATGGATAACCAATTTTGCCAGCACCATTTGTTAAAGATACTGTTTTTACCCCAGTTTAATGTCTTAGGGCCTTTGTCGAATATCAGTTGTTCATAGGCAGATGGTGTCATCTCTGGGGTCTCAGTTCTGTTCCACTGATCGATCTGTCTGTTCTTATACCAGTACCAGGCTGTTTTGACCACTGTGGCAGTGTAATATGTTCTAAAGTCAGGTAATGAGAGGCCTCCCAGTGTGTTCTTCTTTAGTAGTACCTTGCTTAACCGGGGCTTCTTCCTTTTCCAAACAAAATTGGTGATTTGTTTCTCCATCTCATTAAAAAATGATGCTGGAACTTGTATTGAGATTGCATTATTTAAATAAATTGCTTTGGGTAAAATAGACATTTTTGCAATGTTAAGTCTTCCTATCCATGAGCAGGGTAGGTTTTTCCATTTATCTAAGTCTCTCTTAGTTTCTTGTAGTAAGGGCTTGTAGTTCTCTTTGTAAAGGTCTGTTGTTTCTCTGGTTATATTAATTCCTAGGTACTTTATCTTCTTAGAGGCTATCGTAAATGGTATTGACTTCATAATTTCCTCCTTAACAGTCTCGTTGTTAGTATAAAGGAATCCTACTGATTTACTTATGTTTATCTTGTATCCTGAGACTTTGCTGAACTCTTCTATCAGTTTGGGTAGCTTCCTTATAGATTCCTTGGGGTCCTCTGCATATACAATCATATCATCTGTGAACAGGGAGATTTTAACTTCCTTTTTGCCAGTGCAGATGCCCTTTATTTCTTCATCTTGTCTAATTGCTCTGGCTAGAACTTCTTAAAGTCTCCCACTATTAGTGTGGAGTCATCTAACTCTCTTTTGAGCATAGTCAGTGTTTCTTCGACATATTTGGGTGCTCTGGCATTAGGTGCATAAATATTTAATATAGTTAAGTCTTGCTTGTGTACTGAACCTTTCAGCAATAAATAGTGACCATCTTGTCCACCATAGTGGATTTGACATTACAATTGATTTTGTCTGAGATTAGAATTGCCACCCCTGCTCTTCTTTGGTCATTGTTAGCTTGATATATATTCTTCCACCCTTTAATTTTCAGTTTGTTCCTGTCTTTAGGTCTCAAGTGAGTTTCTTGTAGACAATATATGGATGGGTCGTGTCTTTTGATCCAAGATGACACTCGGTGTCTCTTTACTGGAGCATTCAGTCCATTCACATTCAATGTAATTATCGATAGGTTTGTGTTCACTGCTGCCATTGTGATATGTTTATTTTTATGTTGATGTTTTCTCTGTTGTTCTTATTAGTCTGCTCTGGGACACTCTTTTTTGTGAGTTGATTTTTCACCTTTTCAGAGCTGGTTTTATAGTTGTTGAGACTCGTGTATTAGATTTCTTGAAATGGTATGATACATCTTTGTTGTGCTTTACAGCTGCCCCTATGAACCCGCTTAATAAACTATTTATAAACCCAACTTTAATTACTACCAGTCTTGTCATCTTCCTCTCCATCTGGAAGGACTATAACAACTGTAGTACATCCCTCTTTTTATTATGATGACACCATAGTTTTCCTGATGATCACTGGATCGCTTCTTTCCATATCAAAGCTGTGATTTACTTTGGGGCCTTCCCTAAATGAGTAGAGTATTGAGTAGTGTGTCGTTCTAAAATATAAAGTTAGTGGTTTCATTCTTCTAAGCCAAAGCCAAGAACTTCTTTCAGTATTTCTTGTAGTTTGGGTTTGGTTTTTACAAAGTCTCTGAGTTTCTGTTTAACTGGGAACGTCTTAATTTCATTTTCGTATTTGAAAGATAGTTTTGCAAGATATATAACTCTTGGTTGGAAGTTCTTCTCCTTCAAGACTTTGAATGTATCGTGCCACTGTCTTTGTGCCAGCATGGTTTCTGCTGAGAAATCTGATGAGAGCCTACAGGGTTTCCCTCTGAATGTTAGCTTTGCCTTGAGTCTTGCTGCCTTTAAGAGTTGTTGCTTGTGTTTCATTTTGTTAAGCTTGATTATAATATGTCTTGGAGTCTTTCTTTTGAGATCTATATTGGGTGGCATACGATATGCATCTGAGATGTCTATATTCTCTTCCTTCAAGATTTCTGGGAAGTTTTCTTTCAGCAGCTCAGCAACAATACTCTCTGTGTTCTCAGATGTCTCACCCTGTTCAGGGACTTCAATTAATCGAAGGTTGTTCCTCTTAATAGAGTCCCACATGCTTCTTAATGTTTCTTCATTTTTCTTGTTTCTTTTTTCTGATTTCTGCTCATAGACGCTGGCATCAGTAGCTCTGTCTTCCAAGTCAGAAATTCTTTTTTCCATTTGTTCCATTCTGTTTTCTTGGCTTTGCATGGAAGGTTCCATGTCTTTGATTTTCTTCTTGATCTGTTGGATTTCAGAGTACTGGTGTTCCATCAGATCGAACAACTTGCCTAATTTTTCATTTTGTTCTGCTGCATTTTGTATAAGGTCTAGAAGGGCTCTGTATGTAATCAATTTTTATTCACTTCCTGATGCTTTCATAAAAGTTTCTTCATCTAGAAAACTCCTTGGTTGCTTTGTTTGGGAGCCTTCTGAAGCCGTGAGTGATTGCTTGTATGCCACAATTGTGTGTTGCTTTTTGGGTCCCATGTGAGTATATAGAGGCTGGAAGAGGTACTGTGAGGATGGATTGCAAATGTTTCTCTAGGCTGTCTTCAAATGTAAAGCAAAAGGTATCTGACCAGTTCACAAGTCAGTTAGGTTTTCAGGTGTAGAGGTCCCTCTTCTCATCTGACAAAGTAAGCGCCACTATATCCCACCCCAGATGAGAACAAACTAGTTCAGAATACAGCAATGCTACTGCACTGGTGGCCTCTCCTGCCAGGGCCTAGCCTTAGCCAACACTGCGTCGAGTACTGGTTTTGTGATAGAAAAGCACTCTCCTGTGGGCAGGCTCTGGCTCCCAAGCTAAGAATTAGGTCCAGCTGTAGCCACTGTATCCAAGATGGCATCCTCCACACAGGCAGCAGACAGAGGGGCTAAAGGTGGTGAGAGGTAGTGATTCCTCTGTTTCTGTTGCAGAGCCCCCAACATAGGCAGCACTGTGCAAAATCACTACTTTTCTGTCGGAGAAGCGCTGTCCTGTTTGCAGGCGCTGGCTCCCAGGCTAAGAACGAGGTCCCGCTAAGATCTTGGTACCAACATGGCGTCCCGCACACTGACTGTGAAGCTCCGCGCAAACCCTGCTGAGGCAGCTACAAAAGGAAAGGCTCAAAGTGTCTAGATTAACAGAGTCCCGAGCCTGGCTCTCAGAATATGGGAATTTCTCATGCCTATCCTCCCAGCAGCGCATCTGAGTCCAGCCGCCAGGCAAGACCCAGCTCCGCCCACCAGCCGAGACAGAGGACAAAAAAAATCAAATTGGTGCGTTTACCTTCCATCCGTGAGAGCCTGGGCTAGCCAGGAGCGGGAGTCAGCGAGAGAGAGGAGGTTTTTCACTGAGTGGTATGAAGTCCCAATTAACCGCTCTGTGCCGTGTCCTGAGGCTGATTAGGTGATCAGAAGGCTCTGTTTGATTGTCAATTCAGGTCTTGGTTTCCAGAGGGATATAAGGAGACATGGGCTTAGTCCGCCATGTTGACTCCGCCCCTCAAGATTTCTTGATTTTTGCTTTGGGAGTTTCCTGAGGCATCATGGTCTCTCTTTTTAAGGGATTTGATATTGGCTATTGTCTCCAATCCATCAGTAAGTTGTTGTATTTATCTGTGTTTGCCTATTGTGTTATAGTTTCTTCTTTTTTTTTTTTTGAGATGCCTGAATAGGCTGGTCTTGTGTGTTAGCTTGGTTGTTTGTGTCTTTGAAGCTCTAGAATGCTGTCACCTGGTGGTTAGAGCTTTTACTAGGCCTGTGAACCCAGGAGTCCATTTATCTTTTGGTCTGCATTCAGCTTAGGTGTCCAGGTAGTTGTATGGTACAGGCTCTCCCTTACTGCCCTAGATGAGCAGAGGTGATTTATGTAGGCACAAGTATCTAACTGCAGACACTGAGAAAAGCAGGTGACTAAGAGCCATCCCTGAGTGCATCTGAAGAAGGCCTTTCCCTTATGCCTGTTCTGAAGTAGCTGTTTCTGCTCTGAATTTCCAGCTCAGAGGCAATGGCAGATTTTACTCCCCCTTCCACCTGTTTGTTAAATTGTTACCATTCCAAGTCTGAGAGAATGGCTCAGGGTGCCCATAAGGGGTCATACTTGTGGCTCAGTTAATGGCATCAGACTCTGGGGCTGAGGTGCAGTATAAATAAGCAAGGAGGTAGCACTGGGAAGAGGAAGATAGGTTTATCTCAAAGGAAAACTTTAGATCTGCGTACGATAGGATAGATGCAAGCCACTTAGCTTTTGTCACTCAAGTAGACTCCCTTCTACTGTCTCTCTCACTGGGGAAGATGCCATGCAAACACCATTGCTCCACTTACCATGCTGCCTGCAGCTGATTTCCAGCAGGTTAGATCTGGTCAGTTCTAGATACTTCTTAACCTAGTGTCCTTTCCCTGTCACTCAGTCTGATTTTTCAACTTTCCTTTTGATGCTCAAGCTCCTGGAAGGTCATATATAATTGATTAATTTATTCTTTTGGGTCTTTGTTGTCAGAGGGATCACAGGTAGCATCTGACAACTCCTGCATCTTGGTCTGCGCTCTGGTCTTCAAAATTCTATCATGCCATCTCCAGGATTGTTTCTATCCCCAAGGCCCTGTTTTCCAACTATTGATTCTTCCTTGTTTCCAACTTTCATATTGCCATCACCAGTAATTATCACTGCATCCTTATTGCATGCCTGATTAATTTGGGAGTGCAGAATTTGGTAAAAATCTTCAATGTTTTCATGTTTAACCTTAATGATTTATACATAAATTTCAATAATACTTGTATTATCTGGTCTTCCTTGTAAGCATATGGATATTATCTCTATTACTGACAGTGTTGTTCTTCAGGTTAGAGCCTGAAATGTGTTTTTCACAATGAATGCTGTTACTCTTCAATTTAACATTCCCAGCATAACAGACCATAGGGCTGTGACATTCCCAGTGGCCAATGTCAGTCCATTTCAACTCACTAAGGCCTAGGATATCAGTGTTTATGAGTTCCATTTCATTTTTGACAATCTCAGTTTCCTGAGTACATTGCATTTTACAATTATTAGTGAATTTTTACAGCTGTTCTCATTCCAAGGCTTACAACATCACTAAAAGAAGGTGTCAAAAGCTTGCTCTGCTCATGTCATTAAGGTAGAATGTACTTTGAGGAGGCAGTGCTTCCTCAGTAGTCATTTGAATGACTTCCAACCTCAGGTGCTCATTTTCTGTCGCTATACCAGATAGTGTTCCTCTGCTATTCATAAAGTTTTCACCGACTAGCTTTTTTCAGTGGACTGTTGATCCTTCTTTCTCCTCTGTCTTAGCTTGGAAGCTCAGCTGAAGCATGGCCGCTATGGGTGACTCCGTTAGTGTTTGAATACTGGTGACACGGCTTCCAGCGTCATAGCAACAAGCAAGCTATCATGGTAGGACCAATTGACAGACATGTGAAGACATTTAGCTACATCAAAGGGTAAATCAGTGATACAAATACATCAGAGTTTTTTCTGTTGAGCCAGTGGCCATATGTTCCCATTTTAGTGACAGATACTTAGGGGCTTGCTTTTTGTGCCTCTGACCACAGAGACCCTATTTTCTGTGGGATAGTTAAGACTAATGTCTTAACTGCCATCATGCCTGCTCCTCTAGACCTAGACTAGAAAGTTACTGGAACTCAGATTCGTTATATGACCTAACATAGACCCCCCCAAAACTGGTTGCTGCTATAAAATACTTTTACAATGCATTGAAAATTAATATTTTCTCATAACCAGAATACTTTTCAATTTAAGATTTCAGTCTCTCACATATCCTTTCTGCTAATTCAATAGAAAAATGATCAGTCCCATTGTAAGATATCGGGCCTCTGCCCTTTAGCATACTGGGGCAATCAGGCTCTGGTGGACATTCCATTAGACTACTTGATATGCCTTTCGGTGTTTTAGGTTCGATACTTCATATTTTCAGGAAACATAATTTGAAGGGGATTCATATTTACTGTGGTAAGTGATTATTACCCTTTCCCCTCCATCCTGGCTAAATCTAATGATAGAAGCAAAATGAAAATTTGTTTCCATTTATGTTTTGTCATTAACAAAAATCATGCGTACACAAGAAAATTGTCCTTGTTGGCTTCGTGACCTAATTCTCTTCCTTCACCATTCACCCCACATGTGACCTGCCATTCCTAATCTTGTTATTATTTCCAATTGTTTGCAGGTGGTATGCATATTTGATTATGTGGTTTCTTTTACATTCCTCATATAAGTGATTTTATTCATTTTTCTCAAGGGGAGAAACAATAACAGCCTTTGGCCTTTCAGCTTTCTTACTGTAAGCATTTCTATGTGTGTGTACAGATACAGACGTAGATATAGATGGGACCCTGTGGCACAGTGGTTAAGAGCTCAGCTGCTAACCAAAAGGTCAACAGTCCAAATCCAACAGCTGCTTTTTAGAAAGCCTGTTGGGCATTTCTACTCTGTCCTATACGGTCACTCTGAGTTAGAATCAACTAAATGCCAGTGAGATATAGTTATAGACATAGATACAGATACAGATGGAGCCTTGGTTGTGCAGTGGGTGAGAGCTACAGTGAGCTACGGCTGCTAACCAGAATGCCGGCAGTTCAAATTCACAACCACTCTTTGGAAACCATATGGGGCAGTTCTATTCTGCCCTATAGGGCCACTATCAGTTGGAATTGACTCAAAGAAGACAGTGCATTTGGTTATAGATGTAGATATGGATGCAGATATATACAATTTCTGCATGCCAATGTACATTTATAATAAATTTTCTTGAAGTTCATTTTTTTGAAATGCAAAATTAGGTATAAATAGGTTCCTTACGTGAGAATAAAGTTATACCTTTTGTAACGCCATTGATTTTAGATCATGTTCATTAATCATTTCATGTATTTTGTTGGTAATTCTCATCCTCCCGTTCCCCTTTTGTTCTTTGAGATTTCTTTTATACACTTCTCTTTCTTTGGAAACAAGCAAAAATCTGCGGGAATCCTGGCGTGTCACAGCTGAAAAATGCGATCACTTCAGACAGTCCCCCACATAAGAGGGCAGTAATAACTGAGCCCAGTGAGGTTTTCCTCCTAAATAATTCCCTTTATTTATAAAAACCAAGTGTGTAGGCAGCCATCTAGACTAATGAATTATAAACGGACATATGAACATGGATGGATGGACAGATGGATGGATTTGTTTGTTCCTCAAGCAAACTACTATACCTCCCTCCCCACCCCTTGAGAATACTTGAGTAGATACTATAGCTCTCTAATCTTTGACATTAAAACATCTTATTTTGTTAATTTAGATTCATTTTCAGAACAAAAACAACTAAAAGTGGTCCCTCAAGTTAAAATAGTATAACTTACATCTCATGATCAGTCTAAAGCTCTTCTCTGCCCTTCACATACATCTGAGGCAGACCGTGTAGTTTGGGAATCAGTAGTGGGAAAGAGAGCAAGATGGACTATAACCCTCCCTCTTTTGGAATTTTCAGTCTCCTCCATTGGTATGGAAACAGGGAATAGAGGTTACAATAAATGTACTTATCTCAGACCCTAGTAGACAACCAAAAATAGTGCTGCTGTCAATTCTGACTCATAGCAACACTTTAGGACAGAGTAGAAACCTGCCCATAAAGTTTCCAAGGAGCACCTGGTTGATTTGAACTGTTGACATTTTGGTTAACAGCTGTAGCACTTAACCATTATGGCACCAGGATTTCCAGACCTTAGTATAAGCCCACGCATTTCAGTTGTAACAACAGTTTGATGTTTCTAAAGGACAAATTCTAACAATATTGCTGTATGTAAGGTTAAAATAGAATGGAGAAAGCATACAAAATACCTTAAAATAGTAAATAGGACAGAGAATAATTATAGTAAGTCTGAATTATTTTTTTCTGCCAGATCTGAATAATTACGTTCATCTTCATGGTATAAGATCATTTCAGGAAATTCTAGTATAATTTCATGCATGATTTTGATATCTTCCTATCTTTCAACTGGATTTTTCATGTATTTGACAGAGGTAAACAATGTTATCCATTGTCTCACTGGTCTTGACCATGTAGTCCATTAAAATAATCTATGCCCAAAGCAGGAGTAGGGACATTATGTGAAATTTAAGTATTATTCAATGCTGTCAAGTTATGAAATGAAGATTTTACAACTGTATAAAGTTAGAAGTTTTAGAAATTCACAAAGATCAGTGTTCATACTCATAAAAAGATGTTAAGTCTATGTAGAAATGCAACAGGAAGCTTGCCCTTGGTTTAGGAATCTTAGGAGGAGTTACAGGAAAGGACTAGAACTTTTCCATATAGAACACTCTTGGGGAGAATGTGTCTTATCATAAGGTACAAATTTCTCATTTCAGCTTTGATGAATATCCAAAATTGTTTTATTGTGCTTGTCTCTCTTATCCTAAAATATTGGATGACTTGGAAGATGTAACATATTGTGTTTACTGATTGTGTTCCATTTAGTATTAAGAAATGGTTCTCTGGGGCTATTACTGGTAAGGAATAGGCAGCAGGAGGTTACCAAAAGGAAACAAGCACTCCTGACGAGTTGGGGAAACTGCTGACAAATCTTATCTGCTTCACACTTTGATATTTCATCACCCCCATGACAATGAAACATAAAGTTGGAAAACAAAAAATGTGGGAGATTAAAGTCAAGGAAGCAAGTCAACATTAAAAACAGATTTGGGCATCATAGACTGAATTCTTTTTTCCCCATAATTTGTGCACTATTCACTGGTGCCTAGTGAAGTATCAAGTACAATACAGGAATATTTAATGTGTAAATTTTACATTCATGAAACAGAAAACTTCCATTTAATCCTTGTTTTTATTTGCTAGCTCTCCTTTATCTGTATGAACAACCCCGAAAGTCTGAACAAGGGAATAAATGAAGTCAATGAAACCATTTGCATGACATTTTTAATTGTAGGAAAACTTTTTGTACCTGAAGCTATATTATGTAGAATTTGTAACTATGCAATACACTTGAACTTATTCAAAGAATGACAAACTTAGATATCCTAAAGATACCTGCTCTTACTATATTTTATACTTTAATGTAATAATGGTCAAAGATTTTTTTGCTGTTTAGTCATAAATGCCAAGCCAAAGCCAAGTGCCATAAATAGTATACCAGAAATTCTTAAGAACTGATTGTTACCATTATGATATACAGGCATAGTGGTTAAGTGCTAACTGGAAGCTTGACAGTTTGAATCCACCAGGGGCTTCTTGGAAACTCTATAAGGCAGTTCTACTCCACCCTTCCGTGTTGCTATGAGTCAGAATGAACTCCACGGCAGTGAGTTTAATTTTATTATAATATACATTGTTGATATATATCCAAAGATAATTATGCATAATGTTTAAACAATACCACAGATGTTGTATGACTGAAAATCATTTAAATAACAATTAAAACAACCATTTTAATAATGAAGAAGAAAATCAAGTGGAATTTTATTCAGAAGGAAAATATTGAAACAAAATATAATTTCTACGCATCATGGTAGCCTAGGAAGAAAGGCAAACATGTTGGATAATAAGTAGCTTGACTTCTCCTAATAGAAGAGTGGCAATTTATCAAGGGAGAATTTTCCTAAATTTTAGAAATTTGTACATTTTCATGAGCATTTTTATACAATGAATATGTATTCTTCCTATATGTTAAAAATATACCGATTATTACTGAGGTCAGCTCTTTGGACAGGAATGGATTGAACTCGGGGACACAGAGTGACCTTATCATGTGTGCACTTTATGGTTCTATGCATCTATAGGATGTTGTCCTCCTGGCCTTTTACTAGACGGAAGTGGGGAGGCTGGAGAGGAAGAGACAGGAGATTGTTAAGAGGATATGACATGTATAGAACAGAAAGGAGGAGTGTTCTGTACTGGTCAAGGAGAGCAGAGGAGCTGCAGATAGGCAGGCATGCAAATTTAAACTGGATTGTACACTTTCACTCAATCACAATTTTAAAAATTCAGAAAAATAATTCATATACAATCATTTCTAGTTAACCATTAATGATACTAAAAAAATCCTCTTGCCATCAAGTAGAATTTCAAGTCATAGTAATTATACGGGACAGAGTAGAATTGTCCCTATCGGGATTCCAAAGCCACAAATCTTTTACAGAAACAAATGATCACACCTTTCTCCTGTGGAGTGGCTGGTGAGTTCAGATCTTCAACCTTTTGGTTAGTAGTGAAGTGCTTAACCACAGCACCACTAGGATTCCTTTTATTAATGATACTGAAAGCATAGATGTTCTAATGGGGCATAGTGATTAGTGTAAGTAACTCTGGCTAATGACAAAAAACTCTGGAACCTATAAGACATAAGGCAACAGAGGTTTACCTTTCACTCACACAAATCCATTGTAGGTTGAAGCCTTTCTCCATTTTGCAGCTACATCACATGGAACTCTTGATTTCTAGGGTTGCTCCTTCAGGGGAAGTGAGGGCTTGAACAATGTGGGAGATACTTGGCGGGCCACACCTAGAAAGCACTTATAGCACTTCCTCCCTCATAATGCCCTAGAAAAATGTTCCAGGACCTCTTATTTACTTGCTTTTAGTGGGTTATATGCGGTTGTAAAGATAACTGCAATTATTTTCTAGATATGTTTTATACCTGCTTTATGTATTTATTTTTTTTGTCTGTTTCTCTCTGTCAATACAAAGATGGCCTCTTTAAGGTGATCTTGACAAATAAAATCTGAAAATGTCTTTGTTTCATTTTTATTCATTTTCAGTTTTGGAGGATACCTATCTATAGTGATCATTTTTGTTTTGTTTTTTTCTTTTAGCCTTTTGAACATGTTCTACTTCTTTCTGCCCGTTGTTTCTGATGAAAAGTCAGCTGTGAACTGTATTAATGGTTCTTAAGTAATGCAACATTTTTCTTTCACTGCTTTTAAGATTCTCTCTTTGTCTTTTGTTTTCAACAATATGTTATATTTTAGGTTGTTACTGTATTTGAGGTTTGTCGAGTTGCTTTTATGTATAAATAAACTTTTTTCATCAAGTTATAGAAGTTTCCAGTTATTATTTCTTCAGATATTTTTGTCTTTTGTGTCTTTTTGTTCCTTCTGTGATGCTCATTACATGTATGTTAAGGTGCTTTATGTCCAACTGTTATTTGAGACATTCCTTTTTTTGTGTGTGTTTTCTGTTTTTCAGATTAATTTCTATTGATCTACCATTAAAATAACAGATTCTTTCTTCTGTAGTCTCAAATCTATTGTTGTGCTCAACTAATGAACTTTTTTCATTTGCTGTTGTATTCTTCAATTCTACAATGTTCACCTGATTCCTTTTTATAATTTTTATAACCCTATGAAAAATTCCTATTTGATGAGCCATATTCCCCACTAAGTTTTTTAACTATGACTTCCTTTACTTCGGTAAGTGTATTACAATGACGAGTTTAAGTATTTTTCTGCTAAGTCCAGCATGTCAGGATACTCAAGGACAATTTTTATGACTGCTTTTTTCCTGAGTACAGATCACCTTTTCCAGCTTTATAATTTTTTGTTCTTTTTCTATGTTTAAATGCTTAACCCTCTAGATATTTTGTATGGTTTGAGATGAAACAGAAGTAGAAACTAATCTTTCTATTTTAAATTTTCCAAAAAGAAATGTTCAGTTATCTTAATGTCATCTCTGAATACATCATTTGATCCTTTCTGAAATGAAACAGCACCTTTATCAGCATTAAATTGGCTTGTATGGATGAATCTGATTCTGTTGGTATTCTCTTTTATCCTGTTGATCCATTTGTTTATACCAGTGGCAGGGCTACATTGTTTTTCACAAATGACAACACTTAACATAGAAATTTTCTATAATTTTTTGCTTTACAGTTTATAAACATTCTCAGTACTCCTAAAAAACACACTATATATAAGTAGGCAAAAATATTAACTTTTTTATTATAAAGTATGATACTCTTCTTAATACATAAATAATTTCTAAATATGAAATGATCATATGCACATTTTAAAATCATAATATATCATTATATTTCAAGGTTATACTATGATATCTTATCCACTCATTTATTAAATCTTCTTATAATCAATGACACATTAAATTGGTGCTTAAGTGAATGGTTTTTAAAATAGCTGGTATATTTTAGATTAAAAAAAGAAACCTACAATATTTTATTTGTAAAATATACTCAGCATTCAGTCTTGTTTATAATAGTTAAAACTAATCTATGATTTTTGGAATTAATAATAAGCACAAACTAGGTCTGTATCAGAGATGAACACCTGATTTTGTGAATTTTGTCTCCTATCTTTTCTCATTTTTGCTTCTTCTTGTCATTCTAAGTTAATAACAGTTTTGAAATCCTAGATTAAATTTATTTTTAAAGAAAGCTTTTTAAAATCATGTAGGAGCTGATAACCGAGTAAAGAATTTTTAAGCCACATCTCAGTGAATGCGGGAACCAGACTGAGTACCATACCAGCTGTTATCCCAGAAACATTCTCTAGACCTTGAAACTACCAAACTTCAGTTAACTATCAGGGGCTGTCCAGGAGCAGAAGACATAAATGTAGAGTCTTCTCCAAATAATGAGTCAAATAAGTGACCCTTTCTCTAAAAAAGCAAGGACCTCATCCTTGGTGACAGGGTGAAAAAAGCAACCAGGAGACTGCTCAGATATTTGCCTTGGGTGCTGACCATAGGGAGCAAAAGTAGAAACACAAGACAGTCTGAGCAGATTCACACCATCTGCAGAATCTAAGGAAACCCTGGTGGTATAGTGATCAAGCACTATAGCTGCTAACCTAAAGGTTGGCAGTTCAAACCTGCCAGGTGCTCCGTGGAAGACTCTGTGGGGCAGTTCTACTCTGCCCTATAGGACTGGCAAAATCCAAAAAAGTTTTAAGAATGTGGTTTGAAGCAGTGGTAGACTGGTAGTGCCCTAGGAACTGAGAAGAAGCAAATACAGTAGAAAGACTATCTCAGAAATTTTCTCTGTTTATTATGATGTTGCTTGCTGGTCTGGTTGTGAGCGTTTTTGTTTTCCTGATGTTGAGGTGTGATCCATACTGAAGGCAGTGGTCTTTGATCTTCATCATTGCTTCAAATCCTCTTCACTTTCAGCAAGCTAGTTTGTGTCATCTGCATAATGTAGGTTATTAATGAGTCTTCCTCTAATCCTGATGCCTCGTCCTGGAGAAATGGTTGAGGTAGTCAAGGATTTGGTTCTATAATCAATGCCTATGGAAGCAGCAGTCAAGAATTCGAAACACACACTGCATTGGGAAAATGTGCTGCAAAAGACCTCTTTAAGGTGCTGAAAAGTAAAGATGTCATGTTGAAGACTAAGACGCATCTTACCCAAGCCATGGTATTTTCAGTTACATCATATGCATGCAAAAGTTCAACAGTGAATAAGGAAGACAGAAGATGAATTTATGTCTTTAAATTGTGGCACTGGAAAAGAATATTCAATGTACCATACACTGTAAAAAGAATATACAGATCTGTTCTGGAAGAAGTACAAGAGTGCTCTGTGAAAGCAAGGACAGCAAAACTACATCTTGCATACTTTGGACTTGTTGTCAGGAGGGATCAGTCCATGGAGAAGGACATCACGCTTGGTAAAGTTGAGGGTCAATGAAAAAGAGAAAGACCCTCAACAAGCTGGACTGACACAGTGACTGCAGCAGTGGGTTCAAAACTAAGGATTGTGAGGATGTTATTCTGTTGCTCCAACGGTTGCTATGAGTTGGAACTTGATGGCACTTAACAACAGCAGTAACAACAGCAGCTGAATTTCTAGCAGGTAGCGGTATATTGTTGTTGTATCTTTCCCTGCTATAGAAGCAACATGAGGATCACCTGGATAGAAAAAAAAGAATACCTAAAATCTTAGCTACTCAATAAACCCCCTGGGCTGTGGTTCCAATTTAAGTGAATGGAGTTGGGTTTCTGAGGAACCTTGCATCTGACTGTTTTATACAGAGAAAGAAAGAAGAAGTCAAGGAGAGAGGTTGACTTGACAGAAAAATGATGGCCTAATCAGTTTCCAAGGAGCTGGTCTGTAACTAACTATACTGATCAGTTTATACCTCCCTTTACACTGAAGCCAGTAATGGAATAAACGTTGGCTAGATGAGAATTAGGTGACAGAAAGATAGAACCAAAGTGGAGTCATCATCAATGCTCTCAAAAAACTAAAATGGCAAATTCCAGAAATAGGGCAGGCATTGATTAGGATACTCATTAGAATTTTGCAATGGTCACATTCGGGAGTGCCTGGCCAGCTTCTATTGGTTTTCTCTTTTCAAGGAACAGCTTTATCTTCTGTTAGAAGACTTACAAGGAGGGCTTCCAGAGGCTGCACCTCTGTGGTATGACTTCACCCTTGGGGAGAAATGGATGGAGGCAGAGTCAGGGGGGCTCATCACACGCTTTCCCAGAAGTCTGAATTAGATCTGAGATGTTAGCAGCTGGCTGGGGTGTCTCTGCAGAGAGTGACACAGACACCTGGTGCTGAGATTCTGTTGTGTGGAGAACTAACATAATCCAATCATGGTACTGAGTCCTGACCATTCTGGCCACAGCTGAAAGTCTGTGCTTGTTTTTCGTAAATGAGAAAACAGCCACTTGTGGGAGCAAAGAGTGCAAAAGGAGAAGAAATAAATGACTGAAATTTGGGAAAACTTGTAGTTAGTTCAAACATACTGCCAAATGTTATGTTCAAGTTTATTTGCAGGGTTTCTTTACTTAGAAAATGAATCATGGCTGCCTACCTGTCTTTTTTCTCGATAAAGTTTTGATATCTTCTTAAATGGCAAAGCTCCACCATTTGCATCCTGAATTCTTGACATCTCTCTGTGGGACTGTTAGTGTTTTCTCTGTAGGACTGGGAGAGCATCAGTAGTGAGTGTAGTAACAGGTAGTACCACCAGCAGCAAAAACAAACACCATTTGTGAACTTTTCCTGTTTTCCAGGCACTGTTCTATGTACTTTACTTATATTAATGAATTTAATCCACATAATGGCTCTATTATGCCCATTTTTATAGATGAGGAAACTGAGGGGAAAAGGCCAAATGAATGGTGCAAAGTTATGCAGATTATAGCTGCCGCAGTGAGAATTCCAGCCCTCTCAGGGAGGCTGTCAAGAGCATGCATAGACCAGACAAGTTACTACAGGTCCGACAATTAAGTCTGCAAACTCATTTTAGAAAATATGTGATTCTAAAATGGTTCAACCACTATGGAAATCGATTTTGTGCTTCCTTAGGAAATTAAAAATAGAGATACCATATTATCCAGCAATCCCACCCCTTGGAATATATCCCAGAGAAATAACAGCCATCACTCAAACAGATACATGCACACCAATGTTCATTGCAGCTCTCTCCACAATAGCAAAAAGTCGGAAGCAACTTAGATGCCCATTAACAGACGAATGGATAAACAAACTGCAGTGTATTCATACAACGGAATACTACACAACGATAAGAAATAATGATGGTCTAGAGAAACCTCAGTCGACCATCTAGAGGAAACCACGCTGATTGAAATTAGCCAGCCACAAAAGGACAAATTTTGTATGAGACCACTGTTATAAGGAAACAACAAATCATTTAATTACACAAGAGATCAGTATTTGGTGGTTACTAGGCTGGAGAGGGAAGCAGAGAAAGAGGTTTTTTGCTAACCAGATAGTGGTTAGGATTAGGGTTGGGTATTGGGTGTTACAGCACACACCAGAAGTGGGGTACCCACAACTACTCAACTCCAAAACCAAATTGTTCCTTTAATGTGGCCCACATCTTTGGAAGTGCAGAAAAACAGAAACTGGGATCAGGGGACCATGCTGTCAGTGAACATCCAGACTAATTTTTTTCTTTCTCTCTCTTAAGATAACGCTTTTTCTTTTTCTCTCTCTTAAGATAACGCTCTGCAATCCACCTGGGTGAATGGCATCTGGGGTCTTAAAAGCTAGCAAGCGGTCATCTAAATAGCATCTGGACCAGAGGTAAATGGTGGATGTTGAGAACAGGAAGAAAATATGAGCCCACCAGATGGAACGGGCCTTATGAGTCAGAGTCCACTTCAGTATGGGACCAGAAGAACTAGATGGTGCCCAGCCACCACCAGTGACAGCCTGGATTGGGTACGCAGAAGGGAGTCCTGGACATAGCCAGAGAAGGAATATAGGGCAGAGCTAGAACTCTACCAAAAGGCTGTACTTGATGGTCCTTTTGAACCGAGGGCATGCTGGGAGCATGGCCCCCAGACTCTCTAACCCCAAAGGCATCCAGCACTGGGGCCAGCAACCCAGACAATGACTGACTGGGACCACGCAAAACAGAGTGATGCTGGTGGTGAGCTAACGTTTAAACATGTACATGGGGTTCTCTGAGAAGCTCTATTCCCGGCCCAGATGATGGGGTGAGGAGGGCCAGACCTTGGTCTAAAGGTCATGGGAAGTTGTAGACAAAAGGAAGGTGTGTTGTCACAGGAGAGGGGGGACTAGAATAGTGAGGAAAGTTCTGGGTGTTCTACAGCAAAATGAGGTAGATTGTAAAATTGTTCTTAAATTACAATCAGATATATTTAAAAAAGAAAGAAAAAAGAAAAAGTGCTACGTATCTTATTGCTGAATATCACTATAGTTACCTTCAGAGTACTCCCCTTGGGAACTTACGGGCTGATGCCAGTGCCAGCACCTAGTCCACCCTGCAGTTTTGGAATTCTTTTTCTGGAATGGCCATCAGAGCTGTCATCATATTACCCTCAATGTCCTAGTGTCATCAAAATGTCTTACTTTCAATATTTCTTTTATCTCTGGGTAAAGAAAAAAGCCATTGTGGGCCAGATCAGGTGAGTAGGGAGAGTGTTCCAATACAGTTATCTATTTACCAACTAAAACCTCCCTCACAGACAACTATGCAATTAAGTTCGTGAACTTGTCACCTTACCACTGTGTGCAATCACCCTTCTAGGATGAGTTCATGAGCTTAATTGTCGGACCCGCTGTACAAGGAGAATGCATTCAGAACCCTCTCCTGTTGGGGTCTTTCACATCCTGGAGCCAAGCCAAGTGCCGTCGAGTCAGATGCGACTCATGGGAGGATATATGTTTTTTAGCCCAGAGATTAGGTAGAAAATATGCACCCTTACTCTTCTCTGGGACAGTAAGTGAAGTTTCTCCAGTCTCTATTTCTGGCACTAAACAGTCCTCAGAAGCATGAGATTGTACTACTTCCAGCTTCCCAGCTCACCAAAGCCTAATTCCAGACCACAGGAACATTAAAACAGGGTCCTGTGCCTATGTCCAACATCTCCTTGGACAGACAGTGGCAAGGAAGCCACCCATAGCCTGGTTGCTTGGCTTTCATTTCCCTTTCCCTTTTTTGACACCTGGAGTATGCCTTCCACTCTCTCTAGGCTTCATCCTTTTTTTTAAAAAAAAAAAATTACTTTAAATGTCCTTTTCTTCTTTTTAAAAAATTGACTACTATTTTCTGAACTTTCATTTCATGTGTATTTTATCCACTATTTTCGTGTGCTTCTTGTTGGAACACAGGCATTCTTCATCATATTAGTCACCATTTGTGGGGAAATGCTTAGACTTAAATAAGAAAAACAACACCTGAAAAATGGGGAAAAAAAACAATCAAAATAAGGAATCAAGAAAGCTGAAGACAATCCATAGACAACAAACTATGGTAAGAAGTGAAACCAGTAAGATCCACTGAATCTGAATAATACTGATGTTGTAGCAATCATGAGTTTTAATGCAACTGGAAAAAAGGGGCAAAGATGATTCCTAAGACAGGACATATAAAACTACTATGACAACAACAAAATTCAGACAAACCTGAGCTACACTCCAGGGGATTAAAAAAACAGAACTTAGAATTTTGTTCTGGGCTGTTGACCTATGTAGCGACCTTCCAACCCAATCTTTCCCTTCTGCCCTGCATGAAACCTTTAGAAAACCTTTGCTACCTTTTGTCTGTGCCAGTTTTTAATGTAACAGACCTGCAATGTTTCCCTCCTGACTGTTTTCAAAAACAGATTTAATTACTAAGCAGAGAAAACATTATCTACATATCATAACTTTAGCCCCTGGGGTGTGTGTGTGTCCATTTTTTCACTATTTCCCTTTTCTCCAGAACGTGACATTATGATTATTAACATGTGTGGACTGGGAGCCACGTCAAATATTTGAGATTTCCCAATTCATAGACTTTGACTTCCTGTTTTGCCATTCGCTTTGGCAGGACAAAAGTTTGCAGCGTTCTAGAGAGAGACATGCAGCGAGACATGAATACATTTCATCGTTCTTCCTCGGTCCTTAGTACACACCCACACGGAATCGCTGGAATCTTTTCATGGTTTTTATTCCTTCGAAATCCATTTGCTTTTATTTTGCTCATCTGTCTTATGAATTGATACATCTGCTGTGAACTGAGTGGAAGAAAGGAATTTTTACCCCATCATTTTCCAAGGTAGATTTCTTATCATGATTAGGCAAAAGTCCAGCTCTGCACTATTCTGACCCTTTTTCCTGAATTAGCCTAATGTATGTTTCATAGTTGGAAACTCTGGCGGTGTAGTGGTTAAGTACTAAGTCTGCTAATCAAAAGATGGCAGTTTGAATCCACAGGCATTCCTTGGAAACTCTATGGGGCAGTTCTTTTCTATCCTATAGGGTCTCTGTGAGACAGAGTTGACTCAATGGCAGTGGGTTTGGAGGTTTTGTTTTTTTTTAATTGGTATATTTCATCGTTATGTTTCAGAAACAAAAAAAAAACAAACCAAAAGAAATTCTCCAAGATCTGTCCCATAAATGGAATCGCTTGATTCTGTTACTTATGGTTCCCACTCTTGCATGGCCTTTTCTCCCGTTTTAGTCTCCTCTGGGGAACCGTTAGGAAGGACTAGAGCATTACTGCTGCGTCTTTAAATAGTCTGATGGGTTAGTTCCATTTTTCTTGTTTGACCAATTCCCGCTGATCCCTGGAGTTGAGTTGAAAGGCCAAGTAGACACAGTGTTTGTTGTATTCGCTGTGAAATGAGTAACCAACCATAGAACAGACAATTCCCTTCAGAATAATTGATTTAGAAAAACAAGACAGAAAGCACAACAAGTCCAACATATGCAGATTAGTCAGACTACACCCTTGTCAGAGCCTGAGGAAGAAGTGCTGGAAATAGGCACCTATTTAAGGAATAAATGAAGAAACAGCAATCAAGTTCTGTTGCCTTAGAAAAGAGAGACGTGTAGTTGAGCAGTGCATCCAGAAAACTTTTGCTAATTTTCTTGACAGTAAGTTCTGTGTTTGTGTGTGTGTGCTGTGCCAAATATCTGGGTAGCCAAAAGCCAAGTGCTGCACTGCTAAAATCAATCTATTTTTCAGATCTTTCCAGACACTTGCGTGCTTAAGATTGAAGGCCTAATAACCAGAATTTTTCTTTTCCCCAACAATCTTTTATTGTGTAGATACAGCAGCGGAATTGAGGGACATAATGAATTTGTTTCTGCACTAATTGAGGGGGAATTGTCTGAAGATTCTGATTTGTAACTCTGAAAGAATTTCATTTTCTGCTTATGTAAACTGAAAAAAAAATTGTTTATGATAAACATTTGGGCAAAACTGCTTTCTAATGTGCTTTTTTTTTTTTTTGAATCTTACATTGTAGTTTACTTCCTAATCTATTTAGGTTAAGGTTTCTGAAGAGAGAAAATTCAGACAAATATTTTTTTCTTCTTGCATTTGAGTTTGGATTATTGTCCTATGGGATAGCTCTTTAGCTAAAAGTTATTCAATTCAGTTTGGAAGGGAGATCAAAGAGAAAATATTCCCTGGAGTTGTCTATAATGCATATACTTTATTACTCAGATGAATTTAAAGCATCAGAATTTTTTAGTTTGGTTAGCTCTGAGATTTCTATCTAAATTCAAAGACAAGACGTAGCTATTAATTGGATGAAATATAATTCAACTACCCTATTCATATAATTCTACTATGAAAGATAATATAAAGTATCTTGCAGGTTCTAAACTCTAACCGGACTTTTTCACTGTAGTAGTCTATGTTTTTTGCAAAAGTATGTTAATTATCACTGTCCTCCCCCTACCAGCATACCCACCCCCACTTAAACCTTAAGGTTAATATATCTGAAGTGAAGTGCTATATCCACGAATGTACTGAAATCATCTTTTACAGTCTTTTTTTTTTAGTAGCTCTTAAAGAGAGTAATTACCTTGCTCAAAAGTATAATCAACATGGTTCTTATTGCACTTGTTTTTTTTCTGGTTTGCACTTTCCCATATTTACTTTCTCCTTGTATGTAAAATGAATAGGCTAAATGAATCAGAAAAAGAAAAATCTGTTGCAACAAACGCAAGCACTTCTCTGCAAGAATTTTCTCAAGAAATGGAGGATGAAAAGACAGAGCTTGTTGGTATGTTTCCAAGTGTGCAACTTTCGGCATTTAAGCACTTGTTCTTTGATTGAATTACCTGATGTTTTCCTTACATGATAGTTTAATTAGCAGACTTCAGTTACTGATACTGTGGTCATCTCTCACTGTTTTTATTAAACTGACAGACTCACAGCGATCAGTGAAAACTAATGAAAAAGTATTACTCCTTTTTTTTAAAGGAAAGTAAGAAAAAATTAACAGTACAATAAATTATAGCAATGATTCCAGCTGCTACCACAGGTTGTACAGTGAGAGTCAAGGAATGTTAACCATCTGGGCTAGCATAAAGGGAGGGATTTTAATTTTAGCAACTTGTTTTCCTAGCCATGATATTTCTAGAAAAAGTATTTCTAAGAACTATGACCAGCTAACACCATTGGTTGGTTGGTTGCTTTAGGCATGTGGGCTAACTACTGGTTAACAACAATAACAACAAAAAACCAAACTTACTGCTGGTGAGCCAGTGCTGACCCGTAGCAACCTTGTGGGTCAGGGGAAAACGGCCTCGTAGGATTTCCAAGGCTGTGATCTTTACGGAAGCAAACTGCCACATCTTTCTCTTGCACTGCGGGTGGTGGGTGCACACTGCCAGTTGTTTGGTTAGCAGCCACTTAACCCCTGTGTGACCAGGGCTCCTTGTAACGATCCCAAATCCCAGTGGCTTAACACAGCAAAAGTCGGCCTTTTCTGCTTATCATAGTCTAAAGAAGGTGGTTGGTAGACGTGGAGTGACAGATGGTAGGTGAGAGAATTTTCTCCATGCAGTTATTCAGGGACCCAGGCTCCTTCATCTGGGGTCTCCTCCATCTCCCAGGCCTCGGAGACGACCACTTGATCCTCTCCATCTACTTATAAGGACAGAGACAGAACAAAGCTGAAAATGTTTAAGGTTGTACAAAGTTCCAGTAGCCAGGCTCCGTGAAGTGCATATCACGTCTGCTCACTCTCTACTGGCCAGAATTCAACTCTTAATTTGGGGAGCCGAGAACGTAGTCTAGCACTGTGTTACGGAGCTACAGATGACTATCACTGGGGGACCCTGGGCATCTCCACCACTCAATCTCTTTCTACTGTCTTTGGTTTGCAATACAAGGAAGTGAGGACTGATCAGTGGTTTGCTATTTGCTGCCATGAACTCCTGTGTGATGTCTTTGCTTCAGGAAATCTGAGTCCCCTGACTAAAGAGTAATTACAGTAATTGCCTCTATTTTATATACTTCAGTTCTCTTAGGCACATTTTTCCTGATGTCATTTTTTTAAAATTTATTTACAACTTACTCTGATACCTGTCATTATTAAACATAAACCCAATTTGAGGTGTTTCTCCTGATTCTACAATCTAGAACATTGAGATGTCCCTCCTTCCTTCTTGAGTCTGCTACCCAGACATCCAGAGAGTGACACACTGTTAGCCATTCTGTTAGTTTACCCCATGTTTTCTATAGTAGTTTTAACTTTAATGCAAACTTTTTCATACATGGGACTTCTATCTTAGTAATTGTCTCTCATTGGGCTCCCATTGCTCTGAAGGATTGAAAGCAAAGAGATGGCAAAGGGCATGGCAATATTGGAAGTCATCTTCTAGAGTTCTCTGAAGTTGCCTGAGCTTGTTCAAGAGAATGCAATCAGAATTTGTTCTTTTCTTATGTGTTTTAGGAATGGGTCTTCCCAATAGTTTTAGGGCTCTTTATGGGCCTATTTGCACATATCAGAGAAGATACTCATGTTCCCGAAACACCTTCTCAGGATCTTGGAAGAGTGGATGCATTTAATAGCTCTGATATGATGGTTGTTTACACACCAGTCTCTAATGTAACCCAACAAATAATGAATAAAACAGCATCTGCTCCCTTTTTGCAAGGTGAGTGTATTAATGATAAAAACAATCAAAAGTGTTATTGATATTATATTTCTTTATAAGATATAGAGAGGTTAAATTTGATGTGACATATTAATTATTTAGAGAACACACTACTGGGTTAGTTCCCCTCACTCCCCCCCACCCCAGCAATTAACCTTTTAAGCCCTTTGAGCCTGATAGAAGTCCATTCTAGGGAGGCCTACATCTCTGTGGAAATATGGCTAACCAATAGACCTATAATTTCAGGTCTGCAGAATAGTCTCTAGGAGGAATATAGTCACCAGTGGGTGAAAGTGTTTTTATCGTTGGGGATACAGTGATTATGATTAATAACTCAGGCCAAAACACCTAAATAACAGAAATCAGACCATTGTTGTTACAACATAACTTCAGAACTATGGCAAATAAGGATGAGTAATGTAACAATGATTCTGTGTATGTTGTAACATGGAAATATCTTAGAAGGTCCTCATTCTCAATGAAGGCCCTATATAACCAAGCTAACCAAAATGATCATATTGGGTGTATGTAGCCTAGCTATCTACTCTATGTACAATCCTTGAAATTTGTGTCTGCTGGAAACACAGCCACCTTGTGGCCTTGGTTCCTGTACAAGGCCACGTGAGGTGCCTTGGCTCCAGTAAATCTGGAATCTACCCATGACTATATAGTAACTGCAGCAGTTACCTCTGTTTTTCACTCTAATTTTTGATTTCTTTATGTACCTGATACTTGTCATTATTTTTTAAAACTGCATAAATTCTCATGCCTTTCTCCTGATTCTAGATTCTAAAATACCAATGTAATATTTCCCTCCTTGACTCTTATAACAAGTTCAGGTTCAATGGAAAGATTAGTCTTAGTTTAATTCCAAAAGGAATTACATGATGACACAATTGGATATGCCCTCTGTTTTGGTACATCCTTATAACAGTAGTCTATATCTGTTTTTTACCTTGTAATTCACAGGAAGAACAGTCATCGGGGCACCTGATAAAAAATCCATGGATGCGATAATTCTAGACAATGCCCCATACATCGTGGCAATCGTCTTCAATGACAATTTCTCATATAAGCTAATGTTTTTTCAGAACTATTTCATTCCGTACATGAAAGATGAATATTTCTCAGGTGACTTTCTGCATAAAATGTTATTAAGGCATTTTTCATGTTTGCAACAAAAGGAATAGGTGGGGACAGATATCACAGATGCTTCCCACAGCACATGAGAAAACAGATAAATGACATTTTATTGCTGAGCTTATTCCTAAGTCAGTCAGATCGTCTCACTAAGGGATGATGCTCAGCAAATCTTAAAGTCATCCAACACACACACACATATATGCAGCTCAGCATTTGGAACGCGCAGAGGATGCAGGGTAATCAAAACTGGCAGTTTCCAGCCGAGAGGAGATTTTTGTTTTGCATGAAAAGAGAGTTCCAGAAAAAGTGCCCTGGGGACTTAGACATGTTGGTCCTAGTAAGCTGGGATAATTAGAGAAGTCCTGTCTGGGCGTGGGATGTTCAAACTAAGACCAGACAGAACAGTATGTGTGAGCTGCTAGGGTGACTGTGTTTCAGGCGGAGGAGAGTCAAGCATGCACGTTGTGGGAGGGGAGAGCGCATCTACTGCGGAGACCTGGAGGAAGAGGATGAAGAATGTGGCCGGAGAGTGAGGCTGAGGGGGCACAGTGGCTGGACCTTGGGGAGCCTTGTACCCTGAAGCCAATGGATTGCCACTGAGGCAGTCTAGTCAGGGCACAGATGGGATTAGATTTCAAAGTCTAATGGAGCATTCCAGATACAGCCTGAAGAAAGGGTTGCAGTGGGGCCAGAAGGAAATGTAATGAACCCTACAAGTTAGCTGAGGGTGGCTCTCAGTCCTGAGTGGAGGCAGCTGAGAGGGAGCGAGGCAGAGGGATTCCGGCGACCTTTAGGAAGTAAAATTGACATGATTGACAAGTGCTTTCTTTTCCATTCGTTCACTGAGTGCCCACTGTGTCCATCATTGTTCTCGGCCCTGGAAACTGAAGGGAAGAAAACAGAGCCTGCTTTTCGTGACTCACTCTAGTCAGGGACGGGAAACGGGGGAAAAACAAACAGCAAAATAACACACATGGGAGCATTCGGTCAGGTAGTGATGAAGGCAGCAAAGCCACATCAGGCAGGACTGCAAAAGACACTGCTAGGAGGAGCCATATAGACGTTTTACTTACGGTGGCCAGTCAAGTCCTCTGCCATAAGTTTTACTGCAGAGAAAAGCTCAGGAAGAAGGGAGGGCGGGAGCCACATATTCTTCTGGAGGGAGAGCATTCAAATGCATAAAAAAGCTCTGATGCGGGATCCATTTAGTGTTTACAGGCACAATGAAGTGTGGTTTGGGACCAGAGCAGAATGTTCTTGGCTCTCATCTTCTTAGTCGTTTCTAAGAACTTGTGTGCATACTGTGGACTTCCACTGGCTTCCTTTTTTTGGAGTAGTTAAAAGTCCTGACTGCTAGAGCTTTATCTAGCTGGTTTTATTCCTGGATTCACATTTCTGATTGTCCAAATAGCCTTTGCTCTCTAATGATGGATATGCTTTGTGCTTAACAGCTTACTGCTGGAAGGACCATCATGGGAATTTATGTTCACTGTCCTTATACTGGAAAAGAGGATTTGTGACCTTACAAACTGCCATCGATGCTGCTATTATAGAAGTAAGTGCATAACTGAGACATTCTGATAAGTAATATAAAAGTGAATTACAGAAGCATCAAGATTTTGATGAGACATAATGGAGACTCAGATTTTCATATATTTACATACTGTGTAGGTATACAAATGTAACTTACTTAAGGCTTTTTATTTTGAAATAATTGTAGATTCACAGGAAGTTTCAAAAACAATGTACACAAAGACCTAGGTACCTTTTGTCCAGTTTTTCCCAAATGACTGGACTCCAGTGTTAGCCTGAAAGGGTTAGGATTCAAACCTGCCCATTGCTACTGGGAAAGACAGCCTGGTGACTTGCTGTTGTAAAGACGACAGCCAAAGCAACCCCATGGAACAGTTCTGTGTTTAACACATGGGTGGACATGTGTCAGAATAGACTGACAGCAATAGGTTTGGTTTAATTTGTAGCTACACATAATACTGTTGTTGTTCTTAGTTGCTATAGAGTTCTGCAATGCCATTGGGTGAGTTTGAACTGCCAACCTTTAGGTTAGCGGTAAAGTGCAAACCATTTATGCCACATAGAGACCTCAGGCATAACCAAATAGTAAAACAAACAAACAAAAAAACTGCACTCACTGCTGCTGAGTTGCTTCTGATTCATAGGGACCTTGAGGGACAGAGGACAACTGCCCCTCAAAATTTCTAAGACTGTCGTTATGAAAGCCAACCGCCACATCTTTTTTCTCTCCAGAAGCTGTGGGCTTCTATTCTCAGACCTTTCACTTGGCAACTGAGAGCTCTTTAACCACTGAGTGACCAGGCTTCCTCACATCACTACAATGCAGTGTTAAAACTAGGAAACTGACGTTGATACAATTCACAGGGAGTCAGTTCACACAAAGTTGGCTCACTGATGCAATCCACTGAGCTTATTAGGTCTCATCGGTCGCCATGCATTCAATAATGACATTATTGGTTTCCATCCCTCTTTAGATCACAACCAATCACTCTGTGATGGAGGAGCTGATGTCGGTGACCGGTATAAATATGAAGATACTGCCTTTTCTTTCTAAGTATCGATTGCAGAATGAGATATCTATTTTGTACTGCTTGATTTATTTCTCTTCATTTATATACTTTGTATCGCTCAATGTTACAAAAGAAAGAAAAAAGCTTAAGGAGTTGAAAATGATGGGTCTACAAGATGCGGCATTCTGGTAAGTGACTAGTCCGTGTTGTGGTTAATTGTCACGGGGTCAGCTCTGACTCATGGCGACCCCATGTGCAAAGGGGCCAGCTGCTGCTCCTTGCTTGTGCTTCCCTCAAGATCATGGTTCTGGGTGAGTCCATTGTTGCGGCCACCATATATTTTGAGTGACATTCCTCCCAGGGCTCTCAACTTCTAGCACTATGTTGTACCTGATTATTCTGCTGTCACCCACAAGGCTTTCAAAGGCTAATTTTTGGAAGTAGGTTGCCAGGCCTTCCTACCTCATCTGTCTTAGTCTGGAAGCTCCACTGAGGACTGTCCACCGTGGGTGACCCTCTTGGTATTGGCTCTTTTAGCGTCATAGCAACAAGCAAACCATCACAGTACGACACACTGACCGATGAGAAGTGAGATCTATGTAGAGCACATGTGGACACAGGGCAATGAAGACACAGTGGAAAGAATACTGTTCTTTGAGACGTTTGTTAGTTTTTCTTTTGTTCTGATTTTTAAATTTAGTTTTGTTAAGTTTTACCATGCAAAACAGTGATCATGATGTGCTGAGCACGTTTACTATGCCATGACTCATGCTGGACTACTTCTGCAACCAAGGGACTAAGTGGTGAGAGCCAGAGAGGATATACCACATACATGTGTACACGCACGTGCACGTGCACACACACAAACACACACACACACAACACATGCACAGTCACAACACATATATGCACACACAGACAACACATATGCACATATGACACCTATGTACATACTACACATACCCATAGCACACAAACATACACACAATAACAAATACTGGGGACAAGGAGAGAAAGATCTAGGAAAATTACAAGGAGATAATGTTAGCAAATTCAAATGCAAGTCATGAAAGCTGTGGGCTAAGCACTGAAGTTTGCAAGACAATCAATTACCCACGCTGCCTAGGAAAAGAAAAAAAAGAGAGAAAATGAGCTGTATATTTTACCCCCAAAGAAAGGCAACATTTTGTTACCAAATGCTAAGAAGCATTTCTCTGCATACTCACCAAGTCAAGAAAACCCTCATTAAAGATGTGAAATTAATGAGGCGCTGGTTAACGATCCGTGCTTGAAACGACATGTTCACCTCGGAACGTTTGACTTTTCTAAACAACACAGCCAGCCCTCTGCATGCGTGGGTTCTGCATCCGCGGATTCAATCAACCTCGTAAAGAAAATATTCGTTAAAAAAAGTTTGACAAAGGAAAACTTCAATTTGTCATCCGCCAAGCCCTAGGCTGGAAACCCTGGTGGTGTAATGGTTAAGTGCTATGTCTGCTAACCAAAAAGTCGCCAGTTCAAGTCTGCTAGGAGTTCCTAGGAAACTCTACGGAGCGGTTCTACTCTGACTTCTAGGGTCACTATGAGTCAGAACTGACTTGATGGCATTGGGTTTGGGTTTAAGCACTAGGCTGAATCCCCTTGGATGAAGTAGTGTGTAGGCATTCTCTCTCTTGCCTCCTGCTATTTCACAGATTCTGTCTTTAAAGGCTCTGGTGGCTCACTAGTTATCAGTCCAGCTGCTAACCAAAAGATCAGCAGTTCAGATCAGCAGCTGGATTCCACCAGCGTCTCTTTGGAAACCCTATGGGGCAGTTCTACTCTGTCCTATATGGTTGCTATGAGTCAGAAGGGACTCCACGGCAACAGGTTTGGTGTTTTTGGCTTTCAGCTTCTCTCCAGCACTGCCTTTTCAAGCATTGTTCACTTCTCATCGTATTATCCCCTAAACAATACAGTATAATAACTATTTACATAGTTTCATTGTAATAGTTGTAAGTAATCTAGAGATGATTTAAAGTGTAGGAGAAGATGTGTACAGGTTATATGCAAGTGCTGTGACTGTTTTCATAACAGCCCATAGTATCAGTGGATTTCCTATTGAAGAGACTTCGGGAAACAGTCTCCCGTACCCCATATTGAGGGACAATTGTATATTTTATGACCAAAGAATTTTAATTTCAATACATGTGGATTGTGAAATAACAAAGAAAGAACCTGCCTTGGAATAAAAGAGAGAAAGAAATGACTTTCTTACAGAAAACTAAGGAAATTGACCCTAGGGCCATCTAAAGCGCTCCTAGGAGGAAAGATTGAGGGAACTCCTGTTCTGAAAGCAGCCTCCTCAGTCCAGCCCACCAGGTTTGGGATGGCATCTCTGAGGCCCACCTGAGGACAAGGAGGATGGGGTCAACTGTATGTTCCAAGTCAGAAAGGCACTGGACATTTAAATGTTGTTGTTTATAGGTAACTGATTCTTAGTTCGCACATGCAGTGTAATCCATATTTATTTAAGTATGATATCTGAATTGCTTTGTTGTTAGCATACGGGTTTTCAGAGATTGACATCTGTCCCTATCCTTGCCACAAGTTCCTTTTTCCAGGTAATGTTTTAGTTCCCTTCATTTGTAATTCTCCTGCACTGTGGCTTTTCAGTTCCTCATGCAAATGGTTCTTTTCTTTACTCAGGAAGTGGGATCTGCGTAGTGTGGCGTGTTTTCCCCAAAATGCTGGTAATTTTAACACAGACTGAATCATTGTAGTGCTATGAAATTTAAAAACAAGTCAAATAAGGAAACATCAAATCGTGCATAAGTGTGTTCTGCGAGGATATACTAATGTAGTGTCTTGGTTTTAATACTTCTGCGGTATTCTTTAGCTGTTTAACTCTTCGTGTGGGCTATTTTCTGTGGGGGAAAGAACCCTAGTCTAGAGGAGGCCTGTGGCTTCATTTTTAGTTTATTGCTGATATTGCTTTGTTACTGTTACAGAACAGATTTTGACATCCTTTCTGATTGTTTGATACCTGTGTTGTGCCAGCTTTCACAATCTTGACTCTCATCTTTGCCTGGGAATCTAAATGCATGGGAATTATGAACAGCGTATTTAGGCAACTGGTTGGTTACCTTTCTGGGAAGAGAAAGCTTCATGAAATCAGAAAAGGGACATACAGTGGGCTCCAGCTATTTTAGTTTTAGTTATCAATCTAGATGGCAGGTACAAGGATAATCACTATACTAGTCTTTAGATATTTTTGTATGTCTTAAATCTTTTGTAAAAAGATAAAGTAACTTAACTTTTTGTCTCTCCTTAGGCTCTCTTGGGGTTTAATCTATGGCGGATTCATCTTCTTTACTTCTCTGTTAATCACAATTGTTGTGACATCAGCTCGAATTATACGCATGACAGGCTTCATGGTTATGTTTACACTCTTTTTTCTATATGGTTTATCTTTGGTAAGTCACAAATTTACTGTCTCCTTCCCAGCTTCTGCTGCTCTGTATCTGATAAATATTAATGCCTCAGTAGGCTAGTACAATCACCTGTTCTATATGTATTTTTTTCTGTTTGCTGGAGAAAGTCTTCATGGGTAAGAGAAAATGATGGAACTCAAATAGAATCATAAAGATCTGAATGAGCAAAACAATGACTGGAAAAGAAAAAAAGAATATTTTTGTCTTTAAAAATATCAAAGACTACTCTAGTGTCACCATGAGTTGGATCCAACTCGACAGCACTTGGGTGGCATTCTAGGTTATGAGCAGTAATGTTCTCGTGCGGTAGGCACATCTTGTCTCCAAGGGCGCCTGTCACCGGTGACAATCTCTCTTCTCTCTGTGATATTCCATCTTGAAGTAACTTCCCACTTCACTTCCCCCTCTTTTCTCTTACCAAGGGCCTCTAATTCTTTTCCCTTCAAGGAAGTTTTCTGCTATGTGTTATATGGACATCCTGTCTTAGTGCATTAAAACAAAGAAACACAAAAGCAAGTGCCACTGAAGAGATTCTGACTCATAGCAATCCCATGTGTGTCAGAGGGAGGCTGTGTTCCATAGGGCTCCAGGGGCTGAATTTTTGGATGTGGGTCACTGGGGCTTTCTTCTGAGGCCCCTTTGAGGGGGGAACTTGAACGTCCAACCTTCAGACTAACAGACACACACATTAACCGTTGTCATCCCCCGGGGACTCCTAGTACATTAATGTAGAAATTGAACTTCTCTCCGTTTTCTCAAGGCTTCATTTCTACCCTTCCCTCAGATCGCCTTTCAGCTCCTTCGGCTCTTTCCTCACCAGCAAAAGCCCAGCATCTGTGTAGAGCCAATAAGGATTCTCTTTAAAAGGAGGTTAAGAAAAAGACTGACAATAATTGTATCTCAATAATAATTGATCATTGTTTCAATGATCAACACTCAGATTACACGATAAAGGCCCTTTCTTGTGCTGGCAATGCCTCTCCCGGAGCTAATTCGGTGACCCCTAAATGTCTTCTCCTTCTTTCAGATGACATTAGTTTTCCTGATGAGCGTGCTGTTAAAGAGAAGTAGCCTCACAAGCTTGGTTGTGTTTCTCTTTAAGTTCTTTTGGGGCTGTTTGGGCTTCATGGCGTTATATAAGCAACTTCCTTCATCTTTGGAGTGGATTTTGAGTGTTTGTAGCCCCTTTGCCTTCACTAGTGGACTGTCTCAGGTAAGAGCAGGATTTGGGGGTTATTACTGAACTTTCAAAAGATGCTATACTCCCTGGCCCTTGTAATCAACATATGTCTCAAAATAAGTACTTTAATGCTAAGCTATTTTTCTACTGTAAAGCTATTTTTTTTAAGTTATCATTTAATTGTAGGAGCCCTCATGGTGCTGTGGTTAAGAACGAGACTGAGAACCGAAAGGTTGGGAGTTTGAACCCACCAGCCACTATGCAAGAGAAAGATATAGTGTAGTCCACTTCTGTAAAGATCACAGCCTCGGAAAGCCTATGAGACAGTTCTAGTCTGTCCTACAGGGTGGCTGTGAGTTGGAATCAATTCAGTGGCAGCCGGCTTTATTTCATTGTAGAAAAAGGATCATCTTCTAAAAAAACTTAACGTCTTCTAGGTTTTCACTTCTTGGTTGTATTTCAGTGTCAAAGTATTTTCTTCCAGTTTTTTGTTTTTTATGTATGAATATTTGTGTTTCAGTTCACACATGGAAAGCATTCTCTTAGTTCATGAAAAACCTGTTTCAAAAGATATTTTGTGAACTCTGGATTTATATGGAAATTTTTCAAAATATAAAATTACAGTGTAGCAGATAATTGTAAAGTAAGTCAAAGTAACCATGAACCACGTAGAATGTTGTCATCTCAAAACGCTCTTTTCTTTTGGTAAAGCTTTCATATAATCATTTTCTTGCTTTTCATTTCCACCTAAATATGCATTCCTGAATGTAATGTTTATTTTTGGTTTGCTTAATTTTAAGCATTATATAAACGATAGTATATAAAATGTATTTCTGAGGTTTTCATCTAACATTATATGTTACATGCCATCTATATTTTGTGTATATGTAGTACATTCTTATATTGTATAAATATACTATCTGCTTTCTTATTGATAATAGTATTTTCCAGTTTCAGGTTATTAATATTAATTATACTGCTACAAATATTCTTGTACATGTCTCCCAGTGAATATAGGAAACTCAGATCTGTTTGGTATATATGTAGGAGTTCAGCAGTGGGATCTAAGTATGTATATCTTAATTTTTGTCCTACTGCCAAATATTTTTTCCAAAGCGGTTGCCAGTATTTACGTCCACACCACCACAGCTCCAGTTGATCCATGTCTTCACTAAAACTTAGTGTTGTCAGTCTGTGAGATTTTAGCAATTGTGGTAAATATGTCATGATATATCATCAGTAGCGTCAATTTGCATTATGCTAATTTTAATGAAATTATGTAACTTTTCGTATGTTTTCTGTTACTTTTCATGTTTTTGTATTTTTTTCCTTCTGCAAATTGCCAGTCCATCTCATTTGCTCATTTCTATACTGAGTTATCCATTTTTTTCTTATTGCTTCGGCAGAATTCTTTGTGTGTGCTGGATATGAAACACTTTTCAGTTATTTGTTGCTTTTTTTATTGTTAGTGATCACTTTTGATAAACAGAGCTTCTTAATTTTAATAAAGTCCAATTTACCATTTTTTAAAATCTAGAGTACTTTTATGTCTGTTAAAAATCTTTACCTGTCCGAAGCATGTAAAGCATCCTCACATTTTTTTCTGGAAGCTAGATTGTTGTAACTTTTACATTTAGAGGTGTACTCTATTTCAAAATAACTTTCATATATATGTAGATACACGTCAATGCTATTTTTCACCTGAACATTCATTTGCATGAGCTCTGTTTACTAAAAAGATCTCCCTTTCCCTGCATGTAACTTTTCATATGTTTTCTGTTACTTTTCATGGTTGGTTCCTTTATCATAGCTGTCGTCTATTGGCCCATTTGCCTACTCCTGTACCAATATCATGTTGTTTTGTTTTATAAGTTTTAATATCTGGTTGTTACTGTTGCCTCTTACCATCAAGTCAATTCTGCCTCAAGGCAGCTCCGTGTGTGCAGAGTAGAACTGTGCTCTATAAGGTTCCCAAAGTTGTGCTCTTTTAGGAGCAGATCACCAGGCCTTCCGTCCAAGATACCTTTGGATGGATTCGAACTTTCAACCTTTTTGATTTGTAGTCTATCACTTCACCACTTTTTGCCACCAATTTAATTTCGCCACACTGTTTTTCTTTCTTGGGAGAGTCTTGTCTTGCAATAATGTAAATTTTACTATTAACTTACCAAGTTACACATGCACACTTGTGTGTGTACACAGAGCTGTAGAGATTTTGATGCAGTTGAATTTCCAAATCAATTTGGGGGAGAATCAAGACCTTATTTGTGTTATTGATATTAATAATGCCTCTATGAATACTCTTGTACCTTTCTCGCTGTTAATGCAGCATGGCGTATCTGTTTGGTATATAAGTAGGACTTGAGCAATGGGATGCCCATGTACATGGATTTGTTTAGGTAATCTTCAGTTCCCTTAATATTCCTTTTAGTTCGTAGTATAGAGGTCTTGTGCAATTTTATTTGATTTCTTCCAAATTATCTGACATTTTTGATGCTATTATAAGTGAAACTGGAATTTAAATTCTTATTTTCTAAATGCTGGTTATTAATACAGATACAGCTGATTTTTGTGTATTGTTCTTGTAGCCAGCATTTTTGCTATACTATTATTAAAGCCATTATTTTTCTGTGCTTCATCGAGATTTCCACATGCGTAATCATATCATCTGCAAATAATGATGGTTTATTTTTCTTCTCTGGTACAGTGTTCAATAGAAATACAAGCAAAGGAAAAGCTTTAAGATATCCCCCATTAAGCATGAAGCTTGGTGCTGTTTTTTTGTACACTTCCCTTCACCCCATTAAGAAAGTTACAGTTTCTTCTTTGTTTGCAGTGGAGTTTTCTTTATTGCATGAATCAATATTGAGTTTTATAAAATATTTTTTGTCTATCTAGGGGTACCACAAAGTTTTCCCCTTTAATCTGTTTTATGTTGAATTAATTTGATTAATTTTCAGATGTTGGCCCAGTCTTGAATTCCTGGAATAAACTCAAATTCATCATGAACATGTTTAAATTTTAACATAGATTGAGAGATAGTATAATGTGTTGGGTGAGAAGCATAACTTGGGGTCTTAGCTTTAAAAAGAGAAACTTCATTTTGTCACAGTCCGGTAGGCTACAAGTCTGAATCCAGGGGATCAGCTCCAGGGGAAGGCTTTCTCTGCTGTCTCTGCAGGAAAGTCCTTGTTGTCAATATTCCCCTGGACTGGAGGCATCAGAGGCACAGGGACCTTGGGGTCCTTTGCAAAGGATGTACTCGGCCCCTGGTGCTGCTTTCTTGGTGGTACGAGGTTCCCAAATTGTCTGCCAGCTTCTTTTATATCCCAAGAGATTGCCTCAAAGCACAATGGAATCTCATGCATTAAGTCCTACCAACACCCTCATTGATATCCTAGAGGCAGCATTTACAACAGGGAGGAACATCGCACAATACCAGGAATCATGACCCAGTGAAACTGCTACACACATTTTGGGGGGAGTACAGTTCAATCCTTGATACTGGGGAACTAAACTTCCTGCATTCAGATTCTAGCTTTGCCACCCCTAGCTGTGTGATTGTGACTTGCCTGGTTAAGCTACTCAAGCCCTCTGTGCCTCAGTTTCCTCATATGTAAAGTGAAGATAATAATGTATGTCTCGTATGAAAAAGGTAAAGTAACATAAAAAGCTGTTAGAATGGTGCTGAGAACACTGCTTCATGTAAGTGTAGGTATTATTGTATTGCAAAATTATAAACACAAATCTTTATTTTCAGTAATAACTGCAGTTTCCTTGACTGTAATTGTAATGAGATGCTTCAAGGAATTCTTCATATTGTTTTCTAAAATTTGTTATTTTTGCACAGAAATGATACTTTGTGGTATTTCAATGACTTCTTCAAAGCAAGCAAATGAGCTAGAATTTAAACTCCTATTCTTACACACATGGCTGCTTTTAACCAAAAGGTCCAAAGTTCAAATCCACCAGATGCTTCTTGGAAATTCTATGAGGCAGTTCTGCTCTGTCCTATAGGGTTGCTATGAGTCAGAGTCAACTTGACAGCAGTGTGTTTGGTTTGATTTATCCTTACACTCTTGTGGTTTTTTGTCAGTGATTTTTTTTCTTTATTTATCGTGATTAAGTGAAAATCTACAATCCAAATCAATTTTTCATGCCCTCCTGTCTGCAGCAAATTCTGCTGTGCTTGCCCTGTGACAGCACACTCTTCCTTTTCTTTCTATACTTGTTGTATATCAGTGATTTCTTCTAATATTCCTCTGAATTTTTTCAGTGAAATATAAATCTTTTCCTTCATTAGAAGGGGTTGTTGTAAAACCTGTTAGTTGAATAATTACTTAACTCTTGTTGCTATGCTGAATTAATTTAAAATTATTTCAAGCCCTTTTTTTTCCCCCCTGGACCCTTAGATTATCCACCTGGATTACAAACTGACTGATTCAACTTTTCCTGACCCTTCAGGAGATTCTTATGTATTGATAGGAACTTTTTCAATATTGGCTTTTGATGGTCTTTTGTACTTGGTGCTGGCCTTATACTTTGACAGAATCTTACCCTGTAAGTAATTATGAATTTTCCTTTGAGCTCTATAAGGATGGTTACACTGAAGACTTTTTCTTAATGTTAGGTAAATATATTTTAAGAAATGAATAGTATCAAATGTTCCCACCACAAGATGAATGAGTTCTTTATTTCTACTTTGTACTTTTAACGATCTGAATGAATTTTAATGTAAAAACAATTCTTGTTCTCACTATAAAGTAATAATATATATTATAATTATATGATAATAGCTATAGCATAATTATATAGTAATTAAGTGGTTATTTTTTCCCTAAGACCCTTGACTCTATTTTCTAAGAATGCTATTTAGAATTTATATCAGAGCAAACTGAAATAAGTTAATTCTTAAGATAGTTTTGACAAGTGTAGAGCCATAGGACTGTAGAAGCATCTCTTGTTGCATATTTTTCTTCTTATTTACAAGAATGTAAGACAGCATATAAATTAACACCATCGAATGGGACCTCAGGTGGGACATAATCAGTGTTTTCCTACCTTCTCCCTTTTTACCAAGGACCATTCAAAAAGAGAATTGTCCATCCTTTAAAGAAATAACAGAAAAGAAAATTAGAAAGTATGTTTTTAATTTTATTCTCATTTTTTAAAAATGTATGTATTTATGTAAATGTACTACCCAGTTAGATCTTCTTTTTTCTTGGGAACAACCAAAAATTTCACATAAACCAAGAATTCTTTCATACATACTGGAATCAGAATGCTTTATGCTTCGAAAATTCTTCTTTATTAATGTGTTTCTTCGGCACTGCAAGTATTTAAAATTGTTTCACATGTTCCTATGTATTTCCTTGTATCTATTTCTGCCTTTCTGGTTTACATCTGGCAGTCCTTACTAACGAATACTATTTCATCATTTAAAGTCGATAAAATGACTATCCGTTTATCCTAAATAAAGGTAATTTCTTCATGCACTTTTCAGTCAAGTATTTCAATAGGAAACTCGATTGGTTTTTTTTGTGGTAAAATGATTTAGGTTTACAAACATGTTTACTATTATTTCTTATGTGGCATGTTAAGAGTTTGTATTTTGCTAAATATTTGATTTCATATATTCTACTAAGTACCTTCAAAGCCATTTTGTTCAGACCTTTGATTTATCCTTTGTTCTAAGTTCTATTATTATATTGTTTAACTTTTGAAATAACATACTACTACCCTTTCAGTTAGAGCCCCAATGGTATAGTGATTAAGAGTTTGCTTTGTACCCCCCAAATTAGCAGCTCAAATTCACCAGCTGCTCCTTGGAAACTCTATGGGACAGTTGACTCTGTCCTTTAGGGTCACTGTGAGTTGTAATTGATTTGATCATTTGGTTTTTGGTTTATTATCAAGTTTTCATCTCAGTAGGAAGCTAGAAAGGAAAGAATTTATCTTGGATGTTAAAAGTTCAAAACATTGTGTACTGTTAACGATCATAATAAAGCTTTATTGCTCACTGGGTTTACATTGCTAATCCAGTATTTTATTGCTCCTCGATTATGTAGATGGAAATGAACGTCATTATTCTACATTGTTTTTCTTGAAATCATTACCTTGTTTTCGACACCAAAGAACTGACTATGAGGTTGTTGAGAAAGAAATTGACCCTGATCATTCTGCAGATGATTGTTTTGAACCAATAACTCCAGAATTCCAAGGAAAAGAAGCCATCAGGTAATCATCAAACCCAACCCTTCACCACTGAGTCGATTCTGACTCATAGCAACCCTACAGGACAGAGTAGAACTGCTCTTTAGGGTTTCCAAAGCTGTGTTCTTTACAGAAGCAGATTCCTCTATCTTTCTCCTATGGAGCAGCTGATGGGTTTGAACAGCCAACTGTTTGGTTAGCAACTGAGCACTTAACTAGTGTGCTGTTAGGGCTCCAGGTAGAGGAGTGCAAGGCTAAAGAGCTATTAGCCAGCAACAACAGGGCCAGCCTTAGGCAGAATCTTAAAGAGATGAAATTTGTTTGGGGGGCCACCACTGTAGATTGTTCCATTGCTGGCACCACCAATCTGTCCCTACTGTAACCCAAAAGGAAAATTCTCTGATTAGCTCCATATAGTGTTCCCTTGTCACTCTCTGTCTTATCTTTTCCTTAGTTCTGTCACTGATGATCCACTTCTGTTTTATTCTTGCTTTCTTCATTCTCAGAATCCTTTTCTTCATAATTTTTTCTGGCCTGTTTGTGTAAAAACCAAGTGATTTGAATTCATAAAGTATTAGGTCCTAATACCACGCTTTTCTCTTTTTTGATGCGTAATGTTGGAAGAATAAATTTGTTTCTCTGACCCTCGATGCCCTCTGTGAAATGAAGATAAAATCTCCTTTGAAGTGTTGTTAGAAGACTTGATAAATAAGAGAATCACATGAAGAACTCTTAAAATATCTGTATTCTCAAACCTTTCACCCCAGGGATTCTAACTCAGTTGGTATGGAATTGAATCAAGCATCTGTGGATTATAAGGAGCCCTGTAGATTTTGTTTAATGTATACTAAAGCTAAAAAAAAATCAGAGTTTAAATATTAACCATTTATTTTTTAACAGATAACCATCTAGTGATTCTTATGTACCAGATACACATTTAATTCTCTCTCTCACTCTTCCATTCTCTCTCTCTCTGTCTCTCTCTCTCTCTCACACACACACACACACACACACACACACACAAACTTATTAGATGGGTGCTTTGTTTTCCCCATTTTACAAAAGAGATAAAAGAAGTGCTGAAGGTTAAACATCTTATCCAAGGAGGCCTGACTAGGAAACAGGATGCTGGGATGGGAAGCCAGACAGCTTGGCTCCACAGTCCATCTCAGTCTTTCCATACTGATAAGACATCCAGAGGTAAAAGATGAATACTGTTCACTGAAGTGGAGGGCTTTTGTCATTGATAAAGAGTTGTCTGATGCAAGAACTGGTCACTAAAGCTCTGGGCTCCATTGCGTGCATCTTGATTAGTGCCACACAAACATATAAAGTAAGTTTAAATGTTGAGCCTTTCAGAACTTGGGTGCAAAAGTGCAATACACCCAGGTACCGTTAAAACAGGTCATGGGTATACAGGATAGCCTATAACTGACTTGTATACCCAACATTTGGTGTAATTTCCATTCTACACATCTTATCTCTTCTTTTTTCATGGTGATCTAACCTGAAAAACATCATGGCCCTACTCTACCATTGGACAGTGGTCAAATCTCAGCATTAGACATATCCACATTATGTACCCACATTATGTACCAGATACACATTTAATTCTCTCTCTCTCTCTCACACACACACACACACACACACACACAAACTTATTAGGTGGGTACTTCGTATATACACCTACCATTCTGCCCTTCCCTAGCAGCCTTTGAGCTTTATGTATCAGGGACTGTGGAGGGAAGTTTGCAAAATTCTAATCAGAACCAAGAATCTGGTTCTATAAAAAAAATCTAGTCTTTATTTACAGTTGACTCTCTCTCACTGGTGACCGTTCCTTCACCTTCTCTGGGGGCATTTTTATCCACATCTGCAAATTCTTGAAACTAAAGACTGTTCAGACAACAGTCCCAGAGCACAGGCAAGACATCAGCCCCACGAGGAAGTGGCTCTCTTCATCTCTAAAATCTGAAAACAACCAGCTGCTGAGAATTTTTCATTGAAATAATACAGTCAAAGCCACACTTCACTGTATATGTCACATCAAAAAAGACTGTTCCCCTAACCGTCCCACACCAAGAAAGCCCATGTCCCTCACCTTCCTCCACTAGAATCTTTGGTGCATAAATGCCCTTGCTCTTCATTTGAATCATGCTCTGAAAAGAGAATGACTCAGCGCTGTTTTGCTTTGAAATTGGAGGTGAATCATATACAGTGGCAGCAGTTACGATGTCTGCCATACATCTACCTACCTCTTGCCTCACCCTGTGACTAACTGTGAACTCTGTACACTCAGCTCACTCTGTCTTCCCAGCCTCTGCCCTCAGACTGGTGACTCTGCTGCCATCCCAATCACTCAAGGTTTTTGTGGAAAGCTCCTGCATTTACTCCTTTGTTGGACAAACTTTTGGTCTCTGGGGGAATGATTAACCAAAATGAAGTCTTAGGTTTTTTGTTTGTTTTGTTCTTGAGTAGGCTAGTGTCTTAGTTATCTCGTGCTGCTTTAACAGAAGCATCTTAAGTGGATAGCTTTTTTTTAAAATTTTTTATTTAATATAACTGAGTGAAAATGTACATTCCTGTATAAATTTACATACCCACCTATATGCAGCTTCCACTGCTCTCCCTGCCCAGTGGCAGCACACTATTCCTCTCTGCTCCATACATGTTTCATTCTCCCAACAGTGTCTTTTTCCCCTCCTCTCCACCCACTCTCCTTCCTCCAGCCAGAGGTCAGCAGGATGACATCCTATAGATGTATAGAACCGTAAAGTACATCCAATATACGGTCACTGCATCACCAAGTCCAATCCATTCCTGTCCAAAGCGTGGACCTTCGTTATGATTTATGGTCAAGGGCAGCATCAGGGCGAGGGGCCATGCTCCCAGGGGAACCCTGAAACCACTGGACCGTCAATTGAGGTCTTTTAGTGGAGATCTCAGGGTGCACCCCATTTTATTCTTATGTTGCCAGTGACACTCAACTTAGTGAACTCCATAGCGGCTATCACTGGTGGTTGCCAGGCACCATCTGGTTCTTCCGGTCCCAAGTTGATGTAGGCACCCACTGATGTGAGTCTCTTTGTCTTCTGGGTTGTCTTTCCCCCATGTCATTTTGGTCCTCAGTGAGCATCCATTCCTGCTGAGTTGGGACCATTTGCTGTGCCCTCGGATGGCAGTGTGGCAGCTTTTAAGACCCCAGGTGCCACTCACCAACGTGGGGTGCAGAGAGCCCTCTTAGCAAAACGCTAGTTGTGCCAATTGGCCTCGCTTTCGCCTAAGAGCATAGTCCCCCGCCCCCTGCCCAAGCTACTCTATCCTTGCAATATTGGGTTAAGATGAAAGGAGTACTCATGTCATGTTTAAGTCCACTTAATATTGTTCTTGATACTAATGTGTGCTATCACCGATTTCACCCAACCAGATACCTAGCAACTATCTAATCTAACCCCCCCACCCTCCCTCCCTCCCCACCCTTGCAGCTGTCAAAGAGTCTTTTCTTCTATACACAAGTCTGTTTCTGAGATCTTATCATAGAAGTCTCATACAATATTCATCCTTTTGTCGCTGACTACATTCACTCAACATAATGTTTTCCAGTTGAAACCAGGTCGTGAAATGTTTCCTGAAGTCATCGTTGTTCTTTATCATTGCATAGTGCTCCATTGAGTATATATACCATAGTTTACCTATCCATTCTTCTGTTGTTGGGCATCTGGGTTGATTTCATCTTTTTGCTATCATGGACTGTGCTGCGATAAACATTCTGGTGCATGTGTCCGTTGGTGTGAAAGGCCTTGATTCTGTAGGATATATTCCCAGTAGTGGAATTACTGGGTCAAATGGTATATCGATATCCATTTTTTTAAGGAAGCACCAGATTGCCTTCCAAAGAGGCTGGACCATTTTGCAACCCCACCAACAGTGTAGGAGGGTTCCACTTTCTCCACAGCCTCTCCAGCATTTGTTATTTTGTGTTTTTGGGATTATGGCCAACCTTGTTGGGGTGAGATGGTATCTCATTGTCGTCTTGATTTGTATTTCTTTAATAACTAAAGATCGTGAACATGACTGCATGTGTTTTTGGCTGCCTGGATCTCTTCTTTAGTGAAATGTCTGTCCATCTCCTTTGCCCATCGCTTGATTGGATGATTTATCTTCTTCTTGTTGATATTTTGTAGTATCTTATAGATTATGGAAATCATGCGTCGGTCTTAGAGTTGCCAAATATTTTTTCCTATTCTGTAGGTGTTCTTTTAATTCTATTAATAAAATCTTTGGATGAGCAAAAGTGTTTAATTCTTAATAGATCCCATTTTTCTATTTTCTCTTCTGATGATTGTAGTTTGACAGATTTTGGAGTCTGTCTATATTGTGTATTAAAACTTCCATTGTTGTTCCTACCTTTTCTTGGATGAGCTTTAGCGTTTTAGGTTTGATATTTAGGTCTTTTATCCAGTTGGAGTTGGTTTTTGTATAAGGTGTAAGATATGGATCTTGTTTCAGTTTCTTGCAGATGGATATCCAATTTTGCCAGCACCATTTGTTGAATATACTGTTTTCATCCCAGTTTAATGTCTCAGGGCCTTTGTCGAATATCAGTTGTTCATAGGCAGATGGTGTCATATCTGGGGTCTCAGTTCTGTTCCACTGATCGATCTGTCTGTTCTTGTACCAGTACCAGGCTGTTTTGACCACTGTGGCAGTGTAATATGTTCTAAAGTCAGGTAATGAGAGGCCTCCCAGTGTGTTCTTCTTCGTTAGTAGTACCTTGCTTAACTGGGGCTTCTTCCCTTTCCAAACAAAATTGGTGATTTGTTTCTCCATCTCATTAAAAAATGTCACTGGAACTTGTATTGGGATTGCATTATATAAATAGATTGCTTTGGGTAAAATAGACATTTTCGCAATGTTAAGTCTTCCCATCCATGAGTTAAGTGGATAGCTTTAACCAACAGAAATTTATTTTCTCACAGTTTAGGAGATTGATGTTGGTGTTGGGTGTCACTGAGTCAGTTACAACTTAGAGTGACTCTGTGTGCAACAGAACAAAACACCGCTTGGTCCTGTGCTATCTTCACAATCAGTGTCATGCTCAAACCCATCACTGTAGCCGCGATGCCCTTCTGTCTTGCTAAGCGTCTTCCTCTTTTTCACTGACTTACCACTTTCTCAAGCCTGATGACCCTCACCAGGGTGGTCCCTCCTAATAACATATCTAAAGTATGTGAGATGAAGTCTCTCCATTCTTGCTTTTAAGGAACATTCGGGCTGTGTTTCTTCCACCACAGATTTGTTCATTTTTCTGGTGGTCTGTTGTGTGTTCAACATTCTTTGCCAATACCATGATTCAAAGGCCTCCATTCTTCTTTTGTGTTCCTGATCCATCGTCCAGCTTTCACACACATATGAGAGAATTTAAAATACCATGGCTTGGGTCAGGTGCCCCTTAGTCTTCAAAGAGACGCCTTTGCCTTTCCAAGAGGCTGGTAGTCCAATTCAGGACCTTGGCACTAGGGGAAGGCTTTCTCTCTTCCTTGGCTCTTAGGGAAGCTCCTTTTCTCTTTTCAGCTTCTCTTCCTAGGCTCACTGGTGATTTTTATAGGGTGTGACATCTCTTTTCCTCCATCTCTGCTGTGCTTAATCTGCTTGTTTCATATCTCAAAAAAAAAAAAAAGATGGACTCAGGTCTCATGCTAGACTAATACAGCCTTATTAACGTAACAGAGAGAACCCAGTCCCAAATGGGGTTATAGCTACAAGTATCAGGGTGACAATTTACAGCATGCACTTTTTGCGGACACAGTTGAATCTGTAACAGATGATGATACCCCATTTTGAGGCAAAGGTACCCTTGCTGCAGCAGCCTTATTTCACAAGAAGTGGCTGCCACCATCTGATAGCCAACTAATGTCATTTATGATCTGTGTTAAGTTCACTTCTGCATTGGTTAAATCAGCACTGCTTTTGTTATTTCAGAATCAGAAATATTAAAAAAGAATATAAAGGAAAGTCTGAGAAAGTGGAAGCATTGAAAGGTAAACAAAATATTTCACCATTTCATTGACAGTTTGTCATAATGGGGATAAGTCAATGTGAAAAATTCAAAGCTATGTATCAACTAAACACAAAAAAATAAGAAAGAAAGAAAACGTAAACAGTGTAAGTCCACCATATGGAAATTAACCTGGGTTAAGAATTTGATGTACAATCTTCCATTTAGCGCATGGATTAATTTTACAAAAATAGGAGCACACAATGAAGGAATGAGATGTCACTTTCATTTTTTAGATAACTCTGATATGAGGACAGTTTTGTTTTATTTGAAATACCAGTAAAGAAGAACATCTAGACTAAAGTCTGATAATTTTTTTTTGTTTTAATGCTAGCAAGGGAATTTACATAGTTATACATACTGGCTAGGTTACTTTAGCAAGGAGAGTGAAGCCATTGACCAAAATCAAACTCAGTGCCATCAAGTCAATTCTGACTCATAACGACCCTACAAGACAGAGCAGAACTGCTCCAGAGAGTTTCCAAGGAGTACCTGGTAGATTCAAACTGCCAGCCTTCTGATTAGCAGACATAGCACTTAACCACTATGCCACCAGGGTTTACACTGACAGTTAATTAAATTTCACAAGTCCATATCCTAGGACAGATAAAGTTTATAATCTTGTAGGAACAAAACTGCTGAGCTGAAATATTCCAACAGATAGAGGTTTCTGTAAAGCAAGCATTGAGGTCACAACTTTATAGTTAGTGGCTGTGTTTTATAAAGGACAGCTTGCTTTTATTAGTAATGAATTTTGGAAGAAATAGAAATCATTTTTATAAGAGACAGAAGTTAAAAAGGCATGGACTCTCCTGAAGGGGCGAGAGAGAGTCCATTGTGCTAACGTTGTTTGTTTCCTAACAAGTATCAGACCCCTTAACTCAATCTTACTTCATTTTTTTTTTTTTTTGAGTAGGTCTTTGTTTTGAGAATTTAATGAATTTGTGTTAGTAAGTTTATTCTCTTTCCAGATTTTTCTCATCAAATTAGGGAAAGATCTGTGATATCTTTCTTTAAATTTAATGAAGGACAAATTGAAGTGTCTTTAAATTTAAAATTTCAGTTTGCAGAGCTCATTGTAAATTGCTTTTGCACTTATCAATAGTCATGAACCTCTTATATAAAAACATCTTTAGTTTCTGCAATAATTTTTTTCTGTTTTTAAAGGTAGAAGCACTTTTAAAAAAATGATTATCACTAGATAAAAAAAATACATGAAAACAGAGCAAAGTAGAGTTGTGTTTTTGGAAACAGGGATGAGTATCTGGAGTTCCTCTTTTCCTGCCTGTTCCCCAAGTATTGTGCTTGCAGTGACGTTGGGAGACCTTTGGAAAGACACTTTCCAAGTTGTTTATCTACAGCCTACTTTTAAAATAGTTGAATAACCTTCCATTGCATGACTGTATGGTTTACTTAACTACCTCACTGGTGTGTGATGTTCAGCTTGTTTCCAGTTTCTCACTCTCATAAAAACTGCTAACATGAACATTAATTATTTAAATTAATTATTACAATTAAAGGCCATTAAATATTTCTTGAGTGTAAGTTTCCAGAAGCATATAATTTATTCAGTCAAAGGAGCCACATTCTTAAGTTTCTCAATTTGTATTTTAAATCATTTGCTTGGTAGGTTGTAAAACATCATCCTCTCATAAGAAAACATAATTAATGGCAATAATAATATTAATTACAGTGAACAGTTGAAGTTTACTGAGTACTTCCTTGTGCTGAGAACTGTATTAATTAATTTCTATGAACTTTTTTCATTTCCTTTTAGAGAAACATTCTAATATGTCCCCCATTTTGCAGATGAGGAAGCTGAGGCTTATCTTTTCTATTTCCAGTTAATAAAGACTATTTCTAGCATAGGTAGAGCCACTTTCCTCTCAATATTATTTTCCATTTATAGGTAGCAAACACAAATTTTTAATGTACTTGTTTAGGTGCCCCAACATGATTTGTTAAATCTTTAGTATTTTAAAATAAATTTGAGAGATCCTTTTGTTATGCCTGATTTCTTATGCATACCTTAGTTTGTTTTAAGCTTCCATCATTTTCTGCTTATGCTGATTACTTGCTCCTGACCGGTAGCACATTATTTGAATGTTTATGTTTATGCCTGTATCAGTGACGTATTATTTTAGTCACTATAGGTCGCCAATGTATTTTAGTATCTAGTAGACCAAGACCTCTTACTCTTCCTTAATTTTTTCCTTAGTATTTTACATTTCTTCTTCCTAATGGCCTTTAGAATCTTTTAGTGATTACAGTAGGGAGAATTTTCCTTTTATATATAACTAATGTTGTGCTCACATTTCCTACCTGAGAAAACTAAACCTTTAAGAGTTGAGTTTATCTAAGGTCATCTTCTAGTGGAAAATGAAGGATTTGGAATTTTAATGCCATCATTAATTGATTTCAGTAATTTGTGCAAGGTAGGTCATATAATTTAATTGAAAGTGTCTTATTTTTCAGATATAATGTATCATAGGATTCTTATGAAATACAACTCACTCTGCCCAACAACTTTCAGTAATAAAGTTTGATTTTTATTTTGTGGTAAAGCAAGCAAACAGGAAAAGGATTCAGAGGATTCTTAGCTATATAATTATTTCTATTGACATGTAAATGAAAAATGTTTTAACAACAAATAGAAAAAGGCATAAAGAAGGAAATAGAAATGGTTGGTGAATATATTTTAGAAGATAACAAATGCCATGCAGAATGCTTATGATTTAATACCTGAAAAGTCAGATTAGAAAATAATTATGATCATATTTTGTAATACATATATTTATATATTCCCAATTACACAGGCATATACACTGGAAGTAAATGCATTGCACTGTTAGTATTTGGAATTATGGTTAAATTTATCTTCCTGGAAACCCCGGTGGCATAGTGGTTAAGTGCTATATCTGCTAACCAAAAGATCACCATTTCAAATCCTCCAGGCACTCCTTGGAAACTCAATCGAGCAGTTCTACTCTGACCTATTATAAGGTTGCTATGAGTCAGAATTGAGTCAATAGCACTGGGTTTGGTTTTCTTGGTTTTTATCTTCTTAAGTGATTGTATTTATTTTTCAAATTTCCTGGATTAAGCAAGTTATTTTGGCATTTAGGGAGAATATGGACTGTGATACATATTTTACATATTGAAATGCACCACTAAAAGTTATTGTCTTATTTCATTTTTAGGACCAAACTTTGTCTAACGTCTTTCTATTTATAATGTTAATTTTTGATTCTGCAAGCAGGCTTATTCTTTGACGTGTATGAAGGTCAAATCACAGCAATTCTGGGTCCCAGTGGAGCTGGCAAGTCTTCGCTGTTGAACATTCTAAACGGATTGTCAGTTCCAACGGAGGGTGAGCAAAAATCAGTATCTGCAAGGCAAAGCAGGCTGGTAGTAAAATCAGGCTGTGCTGTACCCCTCATTTTAAGTTTTAAATTTGATTGCTTGAAAGACGATGTCTTCTTATCTAACTTTGTTTCCCACAATTACATGATTTGAATGTATTTCCCAAATTTGTATGAAAGTCATCATCATCTTTGTTACAATATTTGTGATAGCCTAGGGAAAATGCGCTATCCTGACACTAAGACTTCCCAGTTGTTAATGGATTATGAAATCACTATTTCGGGTATTTGTGAATATATGTCACATTATCTTGAATAAGATCTCTAAGAATTAAAGATATTGCTCATGTTAAACTGTTTAACTTCTCAGGATCAGTTACCATCTATAACAGAAATCTCTCTGAAATGCATGACTTGGAGGAAATCAGAAAAATCACCGGAATGTGCCCTCAATTCAATATTCAAGTTGACATACTCACCGTGAAGGAAAATCTCAGGCTGTTTGCTAAAATAAAAGGGATTCCGCCACAGGAAGTAGAGCAAGAGGTAGACAGCCATGCTAGGGTTAAGACTGAGCTGCCAACCACTTGGAGACTCTGGGGTGAAAAGATGAAAACTGTGGCTGCTAACCAAAAGTTCAGCAGTTCAAGTCCACCAGGTGCTCCTTGGAAACCCTATGAGGCAGTTCTATTCTGTCCACTAGGGTCACTATGAGTTGGAATAGAAGGCAATAGGTTTGGTTTTTCGATTTTTGCCAACCATTTGCCAGTTAAACCATAACTGGGAATTCCCATCAGTTATTTACTTGCCCTGCTATGAATTATATTAAAGCAAAGAGATCCTAGACAAAATGGCTATTGTTTTAAGGGGCTGTTAAACTGATACAATATAAGTCATTTTGAATTTTACCATTTGTATCCATTTATTTGAATAGGTACAAAGAATTTTATTGGAATTGGATATGCAAAATGTCCAGGATAACCTGGCTAAAAATTTAACTCAAGGCCAGAAAAGAAAGCTGACCTTCGGGATTGCCATTTTAGGAGATCCTCAGGTGAGTGAGATTATGAGTGGGAAAGTCAAACTCTTCCTTTACGACTGAAAGCATTTGGCTTGCACTGGAAAGCTTTCATTGTCTGTCACAGCAAAAGGTAAGCAAAAAGAAATTTCTTAAAGGCAAGATGTACTGTAACAGAGTGAGGTCATATGCATACCTGTTATTTTAAGTTTTAAAACTGATTGCATAAAAGAAAATATTCTTATATTTTACCAGAGACTGTTTAAGAAGACTTACTAAGTTTACAGAGAAACTGACATGTTGAACTATGAACTATGAACATACGTTGAGGATGAATAATTGGATAGTGATTATTATTACTTTGGAAAAGTTCCTGTGTAAGAGGAGAGACATCTATTACGTATCTTCATCCTCTGCAGGTTTTGCTGTTAGATGAGCCAACTGCCGGGTTGGATCCCTTCTCAAGACACCGAGTATGGAACTTCCTGAAGGAAATTAAAAGAGACCATGTGATTCTCTTGAGCACCAATTTCACTGATGAGGCTGACATCCTGGCTGGTGAGTGCTGGTTTCATTTCAATGTTACAGTCAAGGATTGAGGATGTTGACAGGTGATGCTTATTCCCAGGGCAAGACAGCCACTATCCCGATCTATTCTAGACCCATCTGGCTGATACAAGCAATCTAGTCTTGCTGTGGGTTGCTTACTAGCTGTACACTTACATAGGTGTGCAAGCTAATAAGTGTCATTTATCTGCAAATCAACTACTGCTGAATTGGGAAACCCTACTGGCATAGTAGTTAAGTGCTGACTGCTAACCAAAAGGTTGACAGTTCAAATCCACCACGCACTCCTTGGGACAGTTCTATTCTGTCCTGTAGGGTTGCTATGAGCCAGAATCCACTCAACATCCATGAGCTTTATTGCTGAATTTGAACATCTATGTCTTCTTTAATATATAATTGGTTGAAACATATCCACTCCTACTTTAGCACCCAGAATAGAAAAATATACCTATGTAACTGAGGCTTTTTTTAAGGGTGTACTGGAGGGCACAGAAATGGACAAGCTCATGAGTTCATATCCTTTTTAATGTGTATTTTAAATTGTAAGATGCAGATTGGCTCTGGTTGCATGCCATAGAACCCTTTGGAAATCTGAGCTTTAGCTCCTTGCCTGTATTTCCTACAGAGGCAAGACATGACCCCTAATATTCCTTCTCCCTTGATTCTCTTTACTCAGATAGAAAAGTCATCATGGCCAATGGAAGATTGAAGTGTGCAGGCTCTTCTCTCTTTTTGAAGAGAAAATGGGGTGTTGGATATCACTTAAGGTACAGACTCTGGGGTTAGATTGAATGTGTATGATTTCAGTAGTGAAATATCAAAAAGTAAACAACTTCTGTGTTGCTTAAAAAAGAATTAGAGCTTATGTTTCACTTTGTCTCACTAAATTAGTGTTTTTCAAGTGCTCTTTCTGCCTTTGTGTCTCCTTATAACTTTAATGATGCCAACAATGGGCAAAATTTATACCTTATAACCCAAGCCTGGATGTTGAAAGCAGAACAGTTCACAGACCACTATTCCAGATACCTACTCTGCAGCCTAAACCTCTATGTTAGCTGATCCAAACAACAGTGTAATATGTTTTCATTCTCTAATAGGACACAAAGTAAAAAAAAAAAAAAAAAGTCATTATCCAGTAACAATAGGGGGTTTATCTGGTGGTAGAGAATAGATAGGACTGTATCTACCTGGGAAGTATATGCCTAGACTGAAAGGAATGAGAAAACAGACAAACTCTATGGCCAAAGAAAGAATAGACAGGCCAGTTCTTTCCTAAGTAGTCTCTTCTGTATAATTTTTCACTTCCTCTGATCACCTTTGTACTTGATATATAGTTTAAATTAGCCAAGCCAAGTGCCGTTGACTCGGATGTGCATTTTTTGTATATTTGTAACTGTTTTGAGTTGACACATCCTCTATGTATGGATCATAAATCTTTTCAGACCAGTGGTATCAATCTAACTACTGTCTCATTTTTTTCTTCCATAAGGGCAAGTATAGTTGTATTTGAAGACTAGGTAGTCGATAAATATCTAGGAATGAAAACAATGGAGAAAATGCAAATGTTTTGTCTTCTCTTTTGCATACTAGTTTATACAGAAATGAAACATGTGATCCAGAAAGACTAACATGCTTTGTTAATCATCACATACCTGAAGCAAAATTAAAAACTGAAAGCAAAGACAAGCTTGTGTATACCTTGCCTTTGGAAAGGACAAGTGCATTTCCAGGTAACTTAAATGTGATGAAAATGGAATGGAGTTTGCAAAGTCATACTTACGTTAACATGATGGTTTTCACTGTCTAATAGATTTGGGTTTTGTCATACATTGGGTTTGCCAAGAAGCAGAACATGAGATGAGAATTTGAGTGTAATTTGACTTATTGAATAGCTGATCCCTGGAATCACCTCAGGGAGGATGGGGATGGGAACCAGGGAAGGGAAGGAGGAAGCCAATGAAGTTTGCATTGTAGAGCAGGTTACAGTGGTGGACAACTGAGGTTTAACCACACTGGGGGAGATGAACGAGTAAATAAGTAGGCTCCAAGTCGCGTCACTCCAGTCAGGATTATGTGTCATTGATTGAAGGCTGCTTCCAGGAGCACCTACTTTCTGACCTTTCCTTCTTGGTCTGGCTTGGCCTGCTTTTGAGGTCAGAATAAAGCCCTCTGGTGGGTACCCTTAATAAGATTTGCTGTGTAAGGTGAGTAGAGAAGGGATATGGTGGAGCATCAGTGGCATTTGCTGTAGGTTTCTCTTTGTATTTTTTTATTTTTATTTTTTTATTTAATATGACTTAGTGAAAATGTCCATTCCCATATAAATTTGCATGCCCACCTCTATGCAGCTTCCACTGCTCTCCCTGCCCGGTGACAGCACACTATTCCTCTCTGCTCCATACATGTCTCATCCTCCCAACAGTCTCCTTTTCCCTCCTGTCCACCCACTCTCCTTCCTCCAGCCAGAGGTCAGCAGGATGATATCCTATAGATGTATAGAACCATAAAGTGCATCCAATATATGGTCACTCTGCATTGCCAAGTTGTATTTTAATTCAATTGTGTGTGTATGTATATCAGAGAGGAAAACCACAGTCAGTTTATTCTACAAAAGTGTTCACTCAACACAAATTCCCAGCCTGCAGTGTAGTGGTACCAACCAAGGCTTTCATTTACAAGGGAATCTTGTAGTTGTGGTGGTGTGCTGTTAAGCCAATTCCTACTAATAGTGGCCCTATAGAACAGAGTAGAACTGCCTCACAGGGTCTCTAAAGCTGTCATCTTTTCCTAAACCAAAAGATGAGCAGACTATCACATCTTTCCCCCACAAAGAGGGGGGTGAGTTCAAACCACAGACGTTTTTGGCTGGCAGCTGAGTGTTTCAACCACTGTGTCACCAGGGCTCATTAAGTTAACTTAATAATTGCTAATTCTTTATACAGAGCTTACTAGGTATCAGGCACTGTTCTGATGAATGTATTAGTTTATAAGCCTCACAATTATGCTGTGAGGTGGGTGCTGTAATTTTCCCTGTCTTCTAAAAAAAGGAAACATGTTTCATTCACTTCTGATTTAAACATTCGGTTTGTTCAAAGCTTAACAGTCCTGATTTAAATAGGACTTTGGAATGACTCCATCTCATTAGGTAAATATTCAGAGATTCAGACTTTAGCTCCATCTCCCAGCTTTCTCAGGCTGATCTGTGTTGTTCTGTTCTTTAGACTTCCACCCCATGTAGTATAACTGGCCCACCTTCTTTTGGGGGTCAGGGAAGGGATATAGGGAGTTAATGCTGGTACCACCCTTGGAATATGTCCCTTAGTCTTGGTGTTGACATCTCCACTCCTGGCAGCCTCTGCAAGGTCAGCGCTTTACCTAACCCGTGTGTCTCCTTGCCAGAAGAGGAGAGTTCCCACGTGCAGGCAGTGGGCCAACAGTGCTGCTGTGAGCTCACCTTCCCTAGCCTCTCAGTAATATCGCTGGTGTGGTAAGCCATCTGCTGCAGAAACTGGCTTGTGAGAGCCTTCTCTCTAATCTTGCATCCACATCCCTATAATCCCGTGAAAAAAATGTTTACAGGAAGCTGATGATATAAAAGGCACTATGTAGATTGTGGAGAATCCACGGTGGAATAACGGTTAAGAGCTACGGCTGCTAACCAAAGGATGGAAGTTCAAATCCACCAGACCCCCCTTGGAAACCCTATAGGGCAGTTCTGCCCTGTTCTATGGGGTCACTATGAATCAGAATCAACTCAGTGGCAACAGGTTTGGGTTTCTTCATTCAAGAATACAGCAATGCTCCTAAACTGGAAAAAAAAAATCCACTGCCACTGAGTCGATTCCAACTCAGAGAAATGCTACAGACAGAGTAGAACTGCCCCATAGAATTTCCAAGGAGCACGTGGTGGATTTGCACTGCCAGCAGTCATAACATTTAACCACTACCTGGGTTTTCCAGCAAGGTCCCTAGGTGGTACAAGGGCTTTGTACCCACCTGCTAACCTAAAGGTTTGGCAGTGCAAGCTCACCCAGTGGTGCGATGGAGAAAAAGCCCTGGTGATCTGCTTCTGTTAAGATTACAGCCCATAAAATGCTGTGGAGCAGTTCTGCTCTGTGACACATGGAGGTCACGTGAGTCAGCACTGATTCGAGGACAACAAACCACCACCACTGGAATACAGAGTTAAGCATGTGTTCCTGCCCTCGTGGCACCTGCATTTCAATTCATTGGATGGGGAGAAGTGTACACACATAATAAACACAATTGTATTACCATTTGGGGACATACAGGGGATCACACTGGGTACAAAATCTGTGAGATGGTGAGAGGGGATGGAATTCAGGACACAATGGAAGAGTTGTTGACCCTGGACAGGGGCAGCCACAAGTCTAAGGAAGACACAGAATGTGGGGTGAGGTGCATGTTGATTTGTGGTGTGGTATTGAGAAGACGATGCTCTTCTGTTTGCTTGTATTTCCTCAGAAATTTTCAGGAAGTTCCCAGCCTGAGAATAGAGGGTGGCATGCAGAAGATTTGATTAGAGGGAGAGAGAGGTCCAAAATTTAGTCATTTCAGAGAATTAAACAATTCCAATGAAGTGTTGCTTTTGATTGATGTGATATTGTAAATACATATTTTTTTTCTGAATGGTTTTCTGCATCATCTTTTAAATGTGTTAATTTATTAGGTTTAGTTGTGCCTGTGATTTTTTTCCCCCAAAACACATGTATCATTGTCTGTTGTCTCAGACCTTTTCAGTGATCTTGACAAGTGTTCTGGTGATGGGCTGGTGAGCTATGATATTTCCATGTCATCTCTGAGTGAAGTCTTGGTGAAACTGGAAGGGAAATCAACTAGCCAACAAGGTAAAATCATTTGTATAATTCATAGAAAGTCAATGCCCAGAAGATCATGTATCAGTTTAGTCTTTTGATTCAGACTGTGATTGTTCCAGACTGGGTTCAGGAATGGGAACCCTGGTCGTGCAGTGGTTAAGAGCTTCGCTGCTAACCAAAAGGTCAGCAGATTGAATCCACTTCTTGCTCCTCAGAAGCTATATGAGGCTGTTCTATTTTGTCCTATAGGGTTGCTATGAGTCTGAATTGACTCAGTGGGAGCAGATTTGATTTTTTATTTGATAAAGGCTGTGATCATTTCCTAAGTGTCATTACTAATATGCACGCAGGTTACCTCTTGGAACATAACAAATTTCTCTTTAGAAACTACCTGCTGTTAATCTCAACAATTTTCTCACAAGCTTCAGATGGTCCCTCCTTTTAGGGTATGTGGAGGCTTTGAAAAAGATCTGTCAGTATCACGGTTTCTGAGCAGGTATTTCTTACAAAAATTTTCTTGTAGCTTGTTGATACACAAAACGCCATTACAATCTGAATGGAAAGAAGGCTTATGGTGGTCTCTGTACATTTTAATGGTGATATTAACAGTAGCTCCCATTAACAGTGTCCTTACTCCATACACTTAGTGATAAAATATATGTGATTCATACCAAAATAAGAATTTACCAGCGACCTCATTAAACCCAGTCTTTGAAAAGGAATAGAAGACCTTGTGTAGCACAATGTTTTGAGAGATTTCAAGATATCAAGAAATGATCAATTATAATTAAATAGCTACTAAATTGTATAGATGTGTTGTATTACCTTCCTACAATAAACTTTCCAACCAATTTCATTGTACCATTTTAGAGATGATAGACTCAAACCTGAGAGTGGTTAAAGTGATTCGCCTCAAAAAATATGCTCCTAGGTTGTGTATCTACCACTTATCTGTCAGTTTGTTGTACAGTGTGGGCTCACGTGTTGCAGTGATGCTGGAAGCTGTGCCGCGGGTATTTCCCATAGCAGCAGGGCCACCCATCGTGGACAGGTTTCAACTGAGCTTCTGGAGTTTAACAGACTAGAAAGAAGGACCCAGCAGTCTACTGTTAAAAAGAATTAGCCAATGAAAAAAAATTATGAATAGCAATGGAACATTGTATGATAAAATTTTGAAAGATGAGTGATTGCAAATACTTTTTTTCATGACATAAAAATGCCAGCTCTACAGGTAGGCTTTACCACATGGAATACAGAGAAATTAAATTACCTACATCTGTGAAAACAGACAGTGGAGAAGCTCAATATTATCAGACAGAACAAGGCCAGGTGTCAGCTATAGAATGGATTGTCAATTTCTCCTACACTGGTTCAAGTTGAAGCTGAAGAAAATTAAACAAGTCCACAAGAACCAAAGTATGACCCTGAGTGTAACTCACCTGAATTTAGAGACCCTCTCAAGAATAGATTTGGCATATTAAACAGTAATGACCAAAGACCAGCCAAGTTGTGGAATGACATTTGTATGGCTTATACCTCTACGTGAAGAGAACAAAAATCTCTCACAACTGCACCTGTAAGTTGGAATTGACTCAACAGCAGTGACTTTTTTGGCTTTGGACCAATAAGCATCATCATGATAGGCAGAGAAAATATCGACGTTGTCAAAGATTTCATTTTACTAGGATCAACAATCAACATCCATGAAAGCAACAGTTAGGGTATGAGGTGATGTACTACATCTGGCAGACGTTCCACAGGAGATCTCTTTAAAGTGTTAAAAAGCAAAGCTGTCACTTTGAGAACTAAGGTGCATCTAATCTAAGCCACAGTGTTTTCAACTGCTTTGTATACATGTGAAAGCTGAATAATCAAATGAATAACCAAGACTGAAGAAGAATTGATAGCTTGAATTATGGTGCTGGTGGAGACTGTTGAACTTAGTTGAACACCATGAATTGTCAGAAGAATGAACAAATCTACCTTGGAAGAAATGCAGCCAGACTGCTCTTTTGACATGAGGATGACCAGACTTCCTTTCATGACTCTGAAACACATTACCAGGAGAGACTAGTGTCTGGGAGAAGGACATCATGCTTGGTAAAGTAGAGGGTCAGTGAAAAAGAGGATGCCCATCAGTGAGATGGACTGACACATTGCCGCAACAATGACTTGAAGCGTGATAAAGATTGTTAGGGTGGTGCAGCACTGGGCAGGGTCATCTTTTGTCATATGCAGGGATGCTAGGAGGTAGAAGTGACATGGGGGCACCTAACAACAACACAATAACAAGATGTTTATGTGAGATTCTGGTTCAGGTTTGGTGGTTTCAGAACTTGTGATCTTTCTTCTACACTACTAAAACATCAGTACTTTAGTAGTAGATATTTATGATTGACTCTTTCTTCCGATAGAGGAAACCCTGCCAGAGTGGTAGTTAAGTGCTGTGGCTGCTAACCAAGAGGTTGACAGTCCAAATCCACCAGGTGCTCGTTGGAAACTCTGAGGCAGTCCTACTCTATCTTATAGAGTTGCTATGAGTCAGAGTTGACTCAATAGCCATGAATTTGGCTTTTGGTTTGAATTTCTATGCAGATTTCTGGAAATCTCTCAGAATCTTGTTCTATGGAACTTTCAGTCTGTTTTCTGAGACTGCATATGAGTTTGTTCTTTAGTAAATCATTATTTTGGTAAGAATCCAGTATGTCTTATCACTAAATTTATTGACCAAGAGCACCAAAAACAATTTGTTGCTGACACTGTTTGTGTTGAAACCACAAATTCTAAAACAATTTTTAAGGTTAATAAAATGAGAAAATATGATGCTCCAAGATTACATTAACTCTCTCTGTCTCTTCATGTTTGTGTGTGTGTGTGTGTGTATGGATTTTGAACTCGCAGAGGTGAAAGGAGGCCCTGGAAGACAGGATGAAATGGAGCCGGCTTGCTTTTCTCTCCCTGAGACGCCAAAGGCGATGAGTAGCGTGGCTCTCTGGAGACTGCAGTTCTGTGCAATAGCACGACTCCGTTTCTTAAAGCTAAGACACGAAAGGAAAGAACTTTTGACCCTGTGAGTACTAGAATACCCTCTGATTTTGTAACAGTATGAGTTTCAAAAGAGGCTCAAGCCAGAAGATCATTCAGAACGGGAGTATGGTACCCAATATTCCTGCCAGGAGGTGTGAAGGGGGCACGTGGTTTTACTGACAGTGAGAACACCTGTATGTGGACACCAGATTCGGCTTGTGCACATGTGTGTTTTGTTTTCATAGTCTGACAGCCTGGCCTCTCTGTGGTGATACCTTTCATTCCAGTAGTGTGCTAATGCACAACTTTTACATGTTGACCTCCTGGGAACATGGCTATTGAGCAGTCAAATTGGCACCTAACAAATAGTTGTGGGGTGATTATGAATGCATCAAACTACTATGGATTCATGTGGTGATATTTCCTTATTGTTAGGCTATTGATGTTTGGAATTGCGATGTTGCCTTTGCTTGTGGAAACGCTGTTTTATGCCATGTTAAGTCAAAATGCTGATTTAGAGTTGAAACCAGAATTGTACTTCCTTGCTCCTGGAGACCTCCCCAGGGAAGACCATACCAGCTTATTGATCATCAATAACACAGGTGACCAAAAACCAAATTTCCATCCAGAAATGACTTTTACTGTTAATTAGCACATGCTTTGGGGAAAACAACAAATCATAAGGAAAGAGAATAAGCACTTTAACTTTACTAAGGCCACTTACAAGGAACAGCGCTAAAAGCTTGCTCTGATTTGGGGATGATGGGGATGAGAGAAGACAGAAGAAACGGGGTCACTGTATAGTCTTGTGGAATGAAGCTGCCTGTCTGTCTGCCGACTCTAAGATCTTGTGTGCTGGGGTGATGAACTCCTATCTTGGCTGAACATCTTTATTTTATTTTTGGTGAATTTCTGTGTCATAGGCCAGTATGCTATGTCCAAAGAGACATGTAAGTACTTTGCTGTGAACACTGACTTCAAATTGTCTATGGGAGCTATTTTAAAAATTTGACCCCTATTTTCCTGCTCCGACATTATCATTATTTGATTTCACACTAGAATCAAATATTGAAGATTTTATACATGCACTGAAACATCAAAATATACTTTTGGAAGTCGATGACTTTGAAAACAGAAATGGCACAGATGACCTCTCATACAGTGGAGCCATCATAGTTTCTGGGAAACAAAAGGTTGGTCTCATTTTCACTTTTACGAAAACAACAACAACAAAAAAAGTAGGAAAATGCTGCATTCTAAGTGCTTTAAAAATGACAGAAGGTCAACTCGGTCAGGATACAGCAAAATGACTCAGAAAAACATTTTAATTTATTACTACGTAAACTGAACTTTCAGTAATTTTTTATGCAACATTTTGTATATTAACTTTGTTTCGCGTTAGATACTTTTTAGATTTGAAAGTAGCTGTTGCAAACCATTAGTCAAACAATAACAAGTATTAGAACTTAAGTGTTATCAAACAAATATGATTATGAATTTAAACAATTATTAAATGTTTAACTTTTCAGTGTTTTTATATATTGAGAAACTGCGCTGAAAAACACCACAGCAGTATGAAATCTCAAACAAAAGCGTTCTCAGCCTACTATCTTACTAGTTAGTACATGTTTCTACTAGTTCATCTTATGTGATCTAATTCAAGCAGTGCAGTCACCAAAATTAAGACTGCTGAAATGTACCCAATCAGAAGTAGAAGTCCCACGTCATTCTTTTTTTTTTGTTTTTTAGGTTTTTTTTACCTAATTCATTATTTTTGTCTCCCGTGAGACAGTAAGGGACCAGATTAAATAAAGCTTCCTCTTTGTTCCTCTATTCCAGGGAAAGAAAAACAAAACAAAAATGGTAACTATTTAAGATGCATCATTGAATTAAGTTCTAACTCAACTAAGTACATAAGAAAAAAACCCTGACCTCTTGGCACCAACTTGGCACTTTCCTTGTGACTTATCAAACACGTTTGCTACATAAACCATTGGTAATGTTTATACCATGTGGAACGTATGGAAACCTCAGTAGCGGGTAGTAGTGGTTAAGTGCTACAGCTGCTAACCAAAAAGGCCAGCAGTTTGAATCAACAAGGTGCTCCTTGGAAACCCAATGGGGCAGTTTTGCTCTGTCCTATTGAATTGCTAAGACTTGGAATCGGTTTGATGACAGTTATTTTTCGGTACTTGATTTTACTGACTGTATTGATGAATCCACAACCATTTTCATAAACGTGAAGTGTATAAATATTGTCTTGGAAAGAATGAAATGTCTGATTGGTGGAGTAAGCATGAGTAATTTATGAATCACATGTGCTTTTCAGAAAGTCAGCATCCCTTTGCTTGCTCACCATAAACGAGCGGTGTCTCTGTGTCTGTGCCACTCCCAAAGTCTGTATGTAAGCTGAAATTTCCTCATCTGCAAAATGGGAGGAATTGATTTAAAATCAGTAATTTTTATAAAAACACATTGAATTTTAACACGGTGCTGGGCCTGAGATGCATAATCTGTTTGAAATTGTTAAAACCCAAACCAAACACACTGCCGCTGAGTTCATTCCAACTCATAGTGACTCTATAGGACAGGGTAGATCTGCCCCAAAGAGTTTCCAAGGAGCACCTAGCCTTTTGGTTAGCAGTTGTAGTACTTAACCACTGCACCACCAAGGTTTCTTAAATGATGTTGCAACCCATTCATTATCTCTTTCCATGGGTGATAAAATTAAAACTCATACAGGCTGATGAACTTGAAGACAGCTAGAATGTGGCACTGTTATGATCTTACATATTGAAAATTTGTTCTTTAAGGATTTAGGATTAATAGCATTTATTTTGTGTTTTCTTCTTTTGGGGCTTGCTTTGTTATAAGGACTACAGATTTTCAGTTGTGTGTAATACCAAGAGACTTCACTGTTATCCTGTGCTTATGAATATTGTCAGCAATGGGCTACTGGGAATGTTGAATCTTACCAAATACATTGAAATTCAAAGAGGCGCTTTGTTTCCCGTAAGTATTGTGTTTACTTCTTAGGAACAACCAGAAATTGGACAAATAACCTGTATTTTTTCTCTTGAGCCTTTAAATAATAATGATTCATTGTTAATCATGAAAATTATTATTTTGTCCTCACATGTCAAACAAAGTATATCTGACACAATATGATTCTTTTTTTAATCGTGGTTCAGTTATTAAGGAAGAGTTGTTATGGAGGAATACCTTTAAATGTACTATCATAATCTAGAAAATCTCCTGCAAAGTTATACATACTTATTGAAGAAGTATAGTAGAGGCAAACAGGGAGAGAAACCCAAACCAACCCACTTCCTAGTGACCCTATAGGACACGGTAGAACTGCCCCATAGAATTTCCAAGGAGCCCCTGGCAGATTTGAACTGCTAACCTTTTGGTCAGCAGACATAGTGTTTAACTACTATGCCATGTGGATTTCCAGCAGGGAGAGCGCTGCTTATATGTAACTTAGCTTTGGGATTTCACGAGTCTAATATAATTTCTGCCGATCCCTCCGTTGACTGTATGGACAGTGGATTGACTGAACATGGAGGAGAATGTGTGAGTTCTAAGCCACCATGTTTTTCTGACTCCTTCCTTCACCAGCCCATGGTTGTTCTGTGGTGCAGAAGGGTCTGATCCGTGTGGCTACATTTTCAGAATTCTGTGGTGTGGTGGTTAAGTGCTTGGCTACTAACTGAAAGGTTGGCAGTTCAAACCCACCAGCTGCTCCAAGAGAGAAGGACATGGCAATATGTTTCACTCGATTACAGCCTTGGAAACCGTGAGGCAGTTCTACTCTCTTCTGTAGGGTCACTTGCAGTCAGAATTGACTTGATGGCCATGAGTTTGTTTTTTTGATGTCAGCTGGTTGTAGGTGAGTTTAGACAAGGGAGGTGCTGGTGGGAAATGGGAGCGCAAGAGGACCCTGCCCCAGGGGCTCCAGCTGCATCACCTTCTTCCTTTGTCCCTCTAGCCCAAGGGTGACAGGAATACTCAAGGGAGTGGTGTCTGAAGGGAACTCACCAGCAGTGGGCAAGAAAGTGGGGCAAGCAAGTGGCAGAAATGGAGAGAGGAGAGAGCTGTTCACTGTCACTGATGCTTTAGCATCTTTCTGCTGTGACCTGTCTGCCATGATCAAAATGGGCTGAGGTACCGTGACTACTCTCATAGGCATCCCTCAGGGGCACACACCTTTTGTTGCTGGTCATTCCTGGAATGATGTTCACACCCTTTCCCATGGATGTCGCTGCTACAGCCTTAAGGAAAGTTTAAGAGGTGAATAATTACTTTGAGACGCAGGAAGCAGTTTTGTGCATCACCTGGGTATAAGACTAACCTCAGGCAAGCCATGATTTGGGGACAGTGATTTATAGTCCTTAAGGATGAGTTCACTAGCACTTGTATTGAAATCCTAGTGCTGCTATGATAGAAATACCACATGTGTGACTTTCAACTGCAGCAATTTATTTCCTCCGAGTTCTGGAGGCTGAAAGTCCAAATCAGGCTCTTGGCCGTGTCTATTCCTTCTTTGTCAGTAGCTGCAAGCACTCCTTGGTCTCGGAGAGCCTCGCAAGGCATCTGGCTTCCTGAATATGTGCTTGTTGTGTTTCTGACTCAGAAGTGATCAGGTTAGAACACACTCTATGCTGGTTTGACCTTATTAACATAATAAAGAAAACTTATTTCCAAGCAGAATTACATTCATAGATGTAGGGCTTAAAACTCCAATGTTTACTTTTTGGAGGGGCGGCGGGACGCAGTTCCATCCATAACTGCATTAGCACGTTGTTTTGATCACTGAGCTTCAGAAAATGCCTAACCGACTGCCAGATTTTCACGTTCTCATCACTAGGTCTGCAGAGAAAGACTGGTTGCCCAGGCCTGAATCCTCTCCTCTTCTCAGCTCTTTTTGACTGTTCAGGTTCGGGCAGCTGAAGCCTCTCTCCTAAAACGATCAGAAGTCCGCTCCCTTCTAGCCTCCATCCACACGGGGGTGTCAGCGAGCTGAATATACTTTTGATTTCAGGTTTCTGTATTCCTAAAAGTACACTCTTTATCAGTACTCATATTTACTTAATTGCAATAAATTTATGTTTGCAGCTCTATGAGCACTTTTGGCCCGAGCTTCCGGATGGTACCTGGTTCTTAGCTTTGGTGGTCTGCAGCATGGCCCCCTATATCGCTATGAGCAGCGTCAGCGACTACAAAGTAAGAAAAAGGGAAGCAAATTAAGAATACTCGGGAACTTCAGTAACTGCATTTTGAAGGTTATACATCTAAGTATTTTCTTGCGAGATAAACGTATGCTTAGTGAAGGTAATGTAGTTAAGCAGTATCTCTAACTCGATCAGAAAATTCACATCTAAAAAAACCCGCAAATAATCTTTACTTAAAAATCACAGAAGTGCACTAATTTTGCAAAGATTCCAATGAATGAATAAAGCTCCAAATAGAAATATCATAAAGTGTCTGACGACATATCCGCAAAGAGGGAATCATTGATGTTGAATTAGAAGACTAAGGATTGAATCTCCTTTCAACTGCAGAAATCGTGATTTGATGGTGAGGTTGTAATTTGGTCATTCCCATTATCCAGACAAACAAGCATTTTCAATAAGGCAGACTCTACCTTCTTGAACCAGTAACTACCCAAAAGGATGTGTGCAGAAAAGGAGAATTGCTTATGCACTTTAGGTCACGAAATAACATGTCTTTTGAAGGAGCTTAATGCCTTGATCTGGGAGTCATCAGTGGGAAAAGGGCAACCTGTTTCCAAAAGGTCACATCCTTGACAAGCCCGTGGAGCAGTTCTACTCTGTACACGTGGGGTCGTGGTGAGTCAGAATCTACAGCGGCAGCAGCAATGCCTTGATCCTTCTGAGTTCTACTTTTCATTGTTCCTAAGTTAAAGTAGCGTTGCCGTCAAGTCTGTCAAACAAAAAAACACAGAATTTTTCTAAATGGCTACCATTATAGAATTGGATTTATGTGTCTCAGTTTTCCCAATGGTATAAGCATTTTAAAAAATCTTAGATTTGATTTATTTAAACAAATCTTTGAGTTGTTGATCATGGTTGTGGATTTTAATTGAATTTACACGTACCCTGGTTTGTTTTGTTTTGTTTTTTCATCAGAATAAAGCCCAGTCTCAGCTGTGGATTTCAGGCCTCTACCCTTCCGCTTATTGGTGTGGACAGGCAGTCGTGGATATTAGCCTCTACATCTTTATTCTCTTTGCAATGTATTTAGTTTTCTACTTAGCAGCTTCAACATACCTTTTCTTCACAAATCAAATTGTGCTTGGTATGGTAAGTAGTATACCTCCATATTTTATAAGATACTGACAGATTTTAACATTGCTATTTTATATTATGAAGACATTTTTGTTTTGCCATAACTATAAAAATCATGCAAAGCGTAAGTGCAATAAAACATTTTTAAAATATGCATAGTTTATTTTTTCTCTCAGCTAATATTTTCTCTTTTACATTGATCTGTTTTGTATTCAGGTTATAACTGCGCTTGGTTATGCACCTTCTCTTGTCTTCTTGACCTACGTGATATCCTTTATTTTTCACAAGAAGAGGAAAAATAAAATCCTTTGGTCTTTTTTTTTGTATGTGGTAAGTGTATATACATACCTATGAACAGACAGACATCATTCTTCTAATGCTCAGTGTACCACTGGTAATAGTCGCTTTGGGCTGGAACAATGGGGGTAGCAATACCAAAGTCTTTGCCATCAAGTCAATTCCGACTCATAGGGACCCTGTAGGACAGAGTAAAACTGCTCCATAGAGTTCCCAAGAGTGACTGGTAGATTCAAACTGCCGACCTTTTAAAAAAAAAAATAGTTGTCATAGACTGATTCTGACTCATGTATTTCAGAGTCTAATTATGCTCCATAGTGTTCTCAATGACTGGGATCTTTCAGAAGTAGGCATCCAGGCTTTTCTTTGGAGGTTCCTCTAGATGGAGTCAAACTAACAACCTCTCAGTTAGCAGCCAATTTCTTAACTTTTCATATCACCCCAGGGACTCACAGGGTTACCTTATAAGGTTTTTACAATTTCTGATTACTTTTCCCATTTCCTTTCTTATATTTATCTCTTATAGTGCATATATTTTTATTTTTGTCATAAAAAAAGGGATATATTTATAGAATCTTGGAATGTCAGAGTTGAAAAAATTCAAAATTACATAGCATGATTCACCTCATTTTATACAAGGAAAAAAAAAATGACCCACTCAAGGTCACCCAGTAATTCTGATAGACTCAGGAATAGCCTGTATCATTGCACAAGTCAAAAAATTAGCAACAGTAGCATGGTTGACAATACTGATTTAAAGTAAATCTGATCAACACATCTGGATTTTAGAAGGTGAACTGTTTCTAAACTGAAAGTCTTCAGGAAAGCCTCAAGCAGTTTGTAATAGCCTTTACATTTTGCTGAGCCAAACCATTGCTGCTGAGTTGATTCTGACTCAAAGCAACCCTATAGGATAGAGTAGAACAGCACCCATAGAGTTTTCAAGGAGCACCTGGTAGATTTGAACTGTTGACCTTTTGGTTAGCAGCCATAGCACTTGACCACTCTGCCACCCACCAGGCCAGAGACAGATCACTTGTACTATCATGCCAAGTATGTATTTAGGACATAGACCTACCTACTGCCGTAGAGTTCATTCTGACTCACGGCAACCCCTGTGTGAATGTTGTGATCATTGACCTTTTCATCATGTAGCTAATAACACACTTAAACTTTGCTGCCTTGAGACTGGGGTCATTTTTTTATTGCTCAACAGAATCAGATGTCAGGGTGCATTGTATGTTTGTGGTTAACCCAGTGGTTCTTTTGTGATTAGGGAGACATTTGGATTTATTCTATCGTTGGAAGAAGCCGTTGTCAACAGTTCATTTGTTTCTAATATCCAGTGGACTCTTTTCCACCCGGAGATGTGGTGCTTCATGAATATCCTAGGCACTGGGCTGGCAAAGAATCACCTTTTAAACTTTTTACTCTCAGTAGTAGAGGCATGGTGGGGCATTGTCAGCATCCAGAGGCACAGAGCATGTTCTTCTGATACACCTTGGAATCATCTCATGTTTCAGTAGATGAGGAAGGGTGTGGAATGGGGAAAAGAAAAGAAAGAAGCATAAAGGTAGAAGCTTGGAGTCTTGGTAGACTAGTACGAGTTAGCTAAGTGGTCGGATCCAACTCGATGGCACTTGGCTGTGGCTTGGCTTAGCTAAGTGGACTTAAGGATTTAGAGTGATCACAGATGAGAAACTAGGAGGAAAAATAGCAAAGAATAAAATTTTGGAAACCAAAAGGAGAGCAATCTGTAGACCCAGATGAGAATACCTTTACAGACACATTGTGAAGCTTGTAGAACAAGAGTCCTTCAGATTCGCCATTGAAAATGCTTTCTGTACTTGTACCAAACACTTAATTTTAAGTGATTTTGCTGTATTTCCAATTATTTCATAATGTTGATGTACCATAACTAGAAAATAATTCCTCCAAAAACATACTTTTTCTTACATAAATTCTTATGCCTAGAGTTTTGCATTCCTGTTCTGTGTTCTATAGTTCTCATCCGTAAGGGGAGGATAATAACATGAGCTACTCAATAGAGTTGCTGTAAGGACTGAAATATACAATACACACCTGGCATTTGTAATATGCAGTGATTTTAGCAATGATAATTCTTACTCATTTTACTCTAATTAATTGATGATGTAGCGAAGGTTCAATACAGTGCTTAACACATGCTTATTGACTACAAAATTAATCCTTAAAACAGAAAAAAAGGAAAGGTTTTACCTTCCCTTAATCCCATTTCTAAGTATTCTAATACAAAAAGAGTTCATTACAATGAAAATACACAATCTTACAAAAATAATCTGTTTGGAAGGAAGAACCAATGGATCAGGGAAGACGGTGAGACAGATTTATGGTAGCTTGAGAGTTTAAGTGAAAAGCAATATGGATTCTTTTTCTATAATTGTCTGTGGGACATGGAATCCCTGGTGGTATAGTGGTTATGTGCTACATCTGCTTACCAAAGCGTCAGCAGTTCAAATCCACCGGGTGCTCCTTGGAAACTCAACAGGGCAGTTCTACTCTGACCTATAGAGTCACTGTGCACTGGAATCTACTCAATGGCTACCTGCTTTTATACCTAGCAATTTCATTACCTTAGCTATAAAATGGTATTTCCTCTCTTTAGCTTATTGTCTTGGATTACACTTAATAATGTACCGCCAGGAAGTCTATTTAATCATTTCAGCGTTCGCTTTAATCCCCAGATTTTTTTATCAACTTCGAATTTTCTATATGGGAGCCGAGGAGGGTATATATCCTCATTAACAAAACCTTCCTTCCTCCTCCTCCTTTCTCTGAAAGGGAAAATGGTGATGGCCATACTTGCATATGGAAAAAATACTTTTATATAGGATGAGAACTCTTAGCTATGTTTCCTCCAATGTCCGTGGGCTACTTTTGTCTGACATGGAATCTGTCTGGACTTGCCTTCTAGACCCCTGTGATTGTATTAGACTTTGTGGTACTATACCCCTTAAACATCGCTGCCCTGATCACCGTCATGGTCTTATTTCCCTCGTTTACCATACTTGGATTTTTCATATTTGCAATACAGGTAAGTTATGTTACTGACTCCTGGATTTTTCATGTTTGGAACAGGTAAGTGTTGTTACTAACTGAGTCATTTATTGTGAGTGTGCAGTCTATTCAAGTGTTTTGTCCCAATCTACAGAAACACAAAGTAGATTTAATGAGGGTAGAGAGGGGTAATAGAAATGGTCCAGAATTGAATTGTGCTGATAAATGCACAATTTGGTAAAAGGTAACTAAAAATCATTGCCTTGTACCTTCAAGACGGGTGAACTTGATCATCTAAGAATCACACCTCCGTAAAGCTGTTAAAAAACTTCACTATATACACTTTGCTCTTGTGCCAATTCCAACTCGCTGTGACTTCATAGGGTTTCCAAAGCTTAAATCTCTGTGAAAGCAAACTGCCACACCTTCCTTAATGGTTTGTATTCATGGGGAACTGGGAAAGCTTTTCATCTGCAAAATACTTTTCTATTGGATGAATGGTGCCTGGAATTCTTGACTGGGAAGTAAAGACTTTGCTTAAGGCCTTTCCCCTGATAAGTAGACTGGCAAGGTGACATATTTCTGTCACATGTTATTTATGGAGAATGGATTCATTTCTAAATGTATTGCCTGCTGAAGGAAGAATAAATAATAGGACAAATTATTAGTGTGGTAAAACACCCTTGGTAAAGGACAAGACACCAAAAAGGCTCATGGGGAACAGTTAGGGTAAATAATGCCAATCCTCAGAATTTTTCACAGTGCCAGTACCTTCTCCTGTCACACCCTTGGTAGGTGTCTTAGTCATCTAGTGAATGGCTTTAAGAGAAATTTTGTTTGGTGACAGTGTAGTAGACTAAGAGTCCAAAATCAGGGCATCAGCTCTGGGGGAAGGCTTTCTCTGTTGCATCTGGAGGAAGGTTCTTGCCATCAGTCTTTCACCTGGGCTGGGAGCTTGTGAGGCAAAGGAACTCCAGAGTCCTTTCTAAAGGATGTGCTCTCCTCCCCGCACTGCTTCTTTCTTGATGGTGTGAGGTCCCCCCATCTCTGCTTGCTTCCTCGTTCCTCTCCATCTCCAAGGTTGTCTCAAGTCACAGTACGATCTCATGCGTTGAGTCCAGCCTCACCAACACGGCTTCTGCGGTCTTCCGTCATTAACATCACAGAGGCAGGATTTACAACCTAGAGGAACATCAGACAGTGTGGCTAGCCAAATGGCTGCACATATGTTTTGGGAGGACACAATTCATTCTGGGACAGTAGGCTTTTAGCAAACTTTCAAGTCAGGAGACTTAATATTGATAATAACAAAAAGAGAAAAAAAAATTGAAACAGAGAGCCAGATGTAGGCTCTCAGATCACTGAGAGTCAGGCAGACTTAACAGGAGACCCTTCTCTCTTCTTCACAGGTAACTACTTGCCATCAGTGTTCATAGGGTATCAGATTGAAGAAAATAATGTGCCATATGTGAAATGGTATATTGTTTAAATGTAAATTTTAAAACAGAATAATTTCCATTTGGCTTTGTTTTTTTTTTTTTTTTTTTTTTGGCAGAGACTCTATGAAGATAATAAGATATATGAAGACAAAAATTATGACCTGAGTGCAGCTGATCTTCTAGTGTCCTTAATAGTGAGAAAGTCTTTCTACCTAGCCTGTTCTTCTGGCTGTATGTCCTTCAATCTAACCATATGGTCTGATGTGTGCTACCTTTTAAAGTGTTTTTAACTTAGAAGAATCATATTCAGACATAATGATTCTGACTCCTAGATTTAATTGCTGTGTCCATGAGTGGGCTAGATGATAAGTTCAGAGTTCAACATGAAATGATTTTTTGTGTGTACGTTTATGGAGTCCACTACCCACTCCCCCAAAGGCTGAGACAGCTGGTAACAGAAAATACAGATGGAATATAACTGAAATTGTTTAAATTCTGGATTAAAAAGGTAAAATCAAGTAATAAGAATGGAAGCCAGAAATTTTGGCGGTATACAAGGTTTGACAATGAAGTCCATAAACTTAATTTTATAAGTGCTACATATCTCGTTGCTGAGTATTACTACAGTCACCTTTGAAGTACTCCCTGTGGGAAGCTATGCACCAATACCAGCACCTGGCATCCTTCAAAGCAATTCTGAAACTCTTTTTCTGGAATGGTTGTTCTGCACGGTAGCACTGTGGCAAGTTCACAAACTTTATAGTTATCTGTGAGGGAACTTTTAGCCAGTAAACAATAACTGTGTTGGAACACCCTGCCTACTCACCCGATCTGTCCCCCAGTGACTTTTTTCCTTACCCAAAGACAAAGGAAATATTGAAAGGAAGGCATTTTGATGACATTCAGGACATCAAGGGTAGTATGACGATAGCTGTCATGGCCATTCCAGAAAGAGTCCCCAAATCGTTTTGAACGGTGGACAAGGCACTGGCATTGGTGCACGTTTTCCCAAGGGGAGTACTTCGAAGGTGGCTGTAGTTATATTCAGCAATGAGGTACGTAGCACTTTTAATAGGATGAGCTCACAAAGTTAATTGTCGGTCCTCGTATTTAGGCTGAGGAAGCCTCATGTCAGCCCTTTTCTAGGCCCAAGAACATATGCAGACAATAATTACTCACTCCTTGGAGTTTATATTCTAGAGGAAGAGACAAATGATAAATGAAATGAATACTCCTTGTTGGATGGGTGTTCGGAGAAGGTCTTGCAGAGAAATAAGATCTTAAGGAGTTGTCAGGAAGCATGCAAGAGAGACAGGAGAAATAATCCTGGCTTGCTGGAACATCAGCCAGGAGGCAACATGGTTTGGCAGAGTAACCAGGGGGGATTCTGGTAGGAGAGAAGATCACAGAGGGACTGAGGTGAAGGGTGGGGTGGCAGAAGGAATTCCCTAAAGCTATCTGAATCACCAAGTGGACTTGAACTCTTACTTTGAGTGAATGAAGCCAGTAGAGGACTTTAAGGAGAGTGACAGGATTCCATGTGTATATTAAAAGAGTCACTGGTTAGTGTAGCTAGCCGACGGGTGGGGGTAAGGAGAGAAGAGAGAGAACAGGTAAGAAGGCATGACAGTGATCCAGGTGAGAAATGATACTGCCGTGCCCCTGGCTGGGAGAGTAGTGTGAGTAGGGATAAGAAGTAGTTCATTCCCGGGTGATTTGGAAGCCAGAGCTCTGGATATTTGCTGACCTTTGGGACTGGAGTCGTGAGAGTCAGAAAGGAGGCCAATCCTACCGAGCTGAGCTGTCATGTTGTAGCCAGAACTGTCTCTCCACTGGGGATAAGAATGACCCCCATCTACTTTACGTGAAGACAAAAGATTGCCAATTTAGTTCAACTGTTTAAATAATATTTGTGAAACGGTCCCTGAAGTTCATTGTTTTTCTTTCCTCCTAGCCTTACGTTCAGTTTATGATTTTCCTGTTTGTTCTAAGATGCCTGGAAACTAAGTATGGGAAGAAAACAATGCAAAAGGATCCTGTCTTCAGGTTGGGATAAAAATTATTCAATTTGGTACTTCATATTATGTTTTAATTTTTGTAAATGACAACAACCTTATTGAGTTTGTGGGGGTTACATGTGCGATGTAAACAGTACCCTGTTCTCCTTCTTGGCCAATACCATCACTGACTTCCTTGCAAGAAGATGAGACCTCCAGATGGAATTCTGCCACTAACCAGCTGAGGGAGCTAACCTCCAGCCCCTCAGATACTTTTGTGAATACCCACTTAAGTCTTTCTCCCATTCATGGTCCTGCATCCTCGAGTCAAAGAGATGGGAGTCCATTGAGTTAGCTCAGAGTTGAGAGTGTTTTGCAAGTAGAGGGCTTCTAAAAGGACTTTCAGTCAAAGACACTACAGAGAATATCCGAGGTGGATGAAGATGGGCTCAGAGTGAACTGAGAAAATGCAGCCACCTGATTTTTAAAAAGGCATCAGCACTGCTTTCTGGCTGATTTGAGAGTCAAGGTGATAACTAGAAGAGTGGTTACACACTGAGGAAGGAATTCTGGTTATTGGGGTAGGAGTTCTTGGCAAAAGCAGGAGCAGGTATCCACAGCTTCAATACCACCAGTCTATTTTATTTATTTAGTTAGTTAGTTATAATTTAGATGAAGTGGTTTCTCATTAGACAGTTAGTACACGTATTGTTTTATGACATTGACTGACAACTCCACAACAGGTCAGCACTCTCTCTTTTCAACCCTCGGTTCCCTATTACCAGCTTTCCCATCCCCTGCTGTCTTCCAGTCCTTGCTCCTGGGCTGATGTGCCCCTTTAGTCTTGTTTTGTTTTATGTGCCTGTCCAATCATTGGCTGAAGGGTGACCCTCGAGAGTGGCTTCATTACTGAGCTGAAAAGATGTCTGAGGGCCATGCTCTCAGGGCTTCAGCAGTCTCCATGAAGCTAGGAAGCCTGGTTTTCCTTTTTAAGTTAAAATTCTGTTCTACATTTTTCTCCAGCTCTGTCAGGGACCTAACGTCACCAGTCTATTGAAAAAAAGAACAGGAGTAGAGTCACAAGGAAGCTGATTGTTGGTACATTTTTGGCAATTAGCAAGCCACATATGATGAATTTAATTTTCTCCACAGAATTTCTCCCCAAAGTAGACGTGCTCGACCAAATCCAGAGGAACCTGTGGATGAGGACGAAGATGTTCAAGCAGAAAGAAGAAGAGCTGCAACTGCCCTGACCACTTCAAACATTGATGAGGTAGAAAAACAGAAATGTAAACAGAAATATTCCAGATCTGTTAAGATCTACTGGATTTCATTTTGGAAGTAATCCTTCAGTGTGCAAACATGTCTCTGGAAGTTCACTGAAGTTGCATCTAGAGAAGAACCTAAAATGTGACAATTCTTCTTTTTTGTTTTTAAGAGAAATAGATAAGTAGAACTATAATTCCACAACCAAACAAGTCTTTGTGAGTTGAAGAGTGTAAGTGGGATTTGTTATAAAATGCTACATAGAGAGGACAATTTCAAAGGTCCTCTTTTATTTGCCATAGATACTGTGATATTTCCATGAGCTTAGCCACTTCTAAGCTGTAATGACAATGAACTGGCTTCCAGGAAACTATACTATCTTCCCAGTGCATTGAGAAATATGAAATACTGTCTATGCTAAGGAGTGCATATTCCACTGAACAAAATCAGTATGGACTATCCACAACACAAACTATGACTCAATTTATGACACAGGATAGAAAATGATCCAGCAAGGAGAACATGTTGTTATTAGATGCTGTTGAGTCATTTTTGACTCATAGTGGCCACAACAGAATGAAATACTACTTAGTCCTGTGCCATGTCCACAATCACTGTTAAGCTTAAGCCCATCGTTGCAGCTACTGTGTCAGTCCATCTTGTTGTGGGTCTTCCTCTTTTTCACTGACCCTCTGCTTTGTTAACCACGGTGTCCTTCTCTAGGAATTGATTCCTCCTGAGGACATGTCCAAGGTGTCTAAGATGTGGTCTCACCATCTTTGCTTCTAAGGAGCATTCTGGTTGTGTTTCCTCTAAGACAGCTATGTTCATTCTTTTGGCAGTCGATGGTATATTCAGTATTCTTCTCCAATACCACAGTTCACAGGTGTCAATTCTTCTTCTGTCTTCCTTGTACATTGTCTAGTTTTTGGTGCATATGATGTGATTGAAAATACCATGACTTGGGTCAGGTGCACCTTAGTCTTCAAGGAAAACCTAGAAACATGAAATCTCTGGAATTTACAAGGAAAATCATGCTGTCATCTCTTCCAGAAACCAGTCATTATTGCCAGCTGTCTACACAAAGAATATGCAGGCAAGAAGAAAGGTTGCTTTTCAAAGAGAAAGAAGAAAATAGCTGTGAGAAATATCTCTTTCTGTGTTAAAAAAGGTATGCAATAACCACGTTTCTCTTCACCACTGTTTTTAGAAGTGCACCTTGAACACCTGTCATGTTTTGTGCACTGTGCTATTTGTTGGGGAGGCCATTAATCCATTTATTAAACAAGTATTAGTTAGTGTATCAGGGTCTGTGTCAGGCTCTGGATATACAGTTATGTAGGATGGAGGTCCACAAATAAAAACAGCTTATCAAGGAGAATATCAGGTATTAGATAAGTTGTATGTGGAGCATTAAAATAAATGAAATGAAGGGAGTGAATTGGGACCACATTTAGTTAGACAGTCAGAGAAGACCTCACTTGGCGAGTAACATTTAAGCCAGTATCTGGGTGTCAAGAAAGTACCAGCCATGGTGTCATTAATGCATACAAGCTTTATAGACAGAGGACACAGAGAGCAGAAGGGCTCAGATGTGTGCTGTAGACACGTCTGGGTGGCTGAGGAACAGCAGATCAGTGGATGCATCTACTCATGGAAGGGAAGAGCTCAAAGACATGGGCAGGGGCCACATTAGCTCTAGAAGGCATAGCAAGAAGTATAGATTTTAAAGTAAGTTCATGAAAAGCCACTGAAAGCTTTTTAGCAGACTTGTGCTATCAACTGTGTTTTGAAAATATTATATTGTCTGTTGTTTGCTCATGAATTCAGAGGAAGGGCAAGTTAAGAAGTTTTTATATCAATTTAGGAAACTCTGGTGGTAGAGTGGGTAAGTATTACATCTGCTAACCAAAGGTTCAGCAGTTTGAGTCTGCCAGGCACTCCTTGGAGACTCTGTGGAGCAGACCTACTCTGTCCTGTAGGGTCATTATGAGTTGAGATCAATTTGACAGCAGTGAGTTTGGTTTGGTTTTATATCAATATAGATGAAGTGTGACAGTGGTGTGGACATAGATGGTAGAATTGGGAATGGACAAAATATACCTGGCTTCCTATGCTTAGGAATCATTTAGGTAGGGACTCATCGCAGTAGCAATTTATTATGGCAAACAATTTGGATCCTTTTTAAGTTAAACTTAAAATATCCTGGAAAAGGATGACAGATACACTGACAAGAGTCTTTGAGGTTTCTGAAGATATTTTATGTAATATATGAGATAAAGAACATCTTTTGGTGACATGGATTACCTGTGTATTCTAAATTAATTTTGAAGTAATAACAATTTGGGAAGGTGTAAATATCTCAAGTTTTATTGAAGAAACAAGTTTATATTAATATTTAACTTCTGTTATTGACAATCTATGACTCTCTCAGGTGAAATTTTGGGATTGCTAGGACCCAATGGTGCTGGTAAAAGTTCATCTATTAGAATGCTATCTGGGATCACAAAGCCCACAGCTGGACAGGTAATGACAAACAAAGACACAGTTCAGTTTGTATTTTAAAAAACAGAACATATGTGTGGGAATCCTTGGGGTGGAGTATAAAAATGGTTAAGGTGCTCAGCTGCTAACTGAAAGCTTGGGGGTTCACTTCTCCCCAGATGCCTCTCTGAAGAAAGATTTGATCATCTACTTCCAAAAAATTAGCTACTGAGGACCCTGTGGGGCGCAGTTCCACTCTGAGACACATGGGGTCGCTATGGGTCAGCATTGACTCTGTGGCAACTGGTATACTTGGATATTGGTAGTTTCTGTGGTTTTCTGGAAATGCTGGTGGCAGAGTGGCTAAGCGCTGTAGCTGCTAACCAAAAGGTCGGCAGTTCCAATCGGCCAGCTGCTCCTTGGAAACTCTATGGGGCAGTTCAACTCTGTCCTCTAGGGTTGCTATGAATTGGTGCCAACTCAATGGCACTGGGTTTGGTTTTGTTTGGTTATGATGAATATATGAAATGATTTCTTGAAATTTTCTCTAGAGCTCAAAAAATTCAGGCATTATTATTGTTATATGTCAGTTTCTTGATTAAATGTGCAATTGAAGTAAAGGCTACATGTATTTCTAAAACCATTTTGCTTTTTGAGGTGGAGCTGAAAGGATTCAGTTCGGTTTGGGGTCACCAAGGCGATAATGGGGTCAAGTTCCTGGGGTACTGTCCTCAGGAGAACCCCCTGTGGCCCAGCCTGACGGTGAAGGAGCACCTGGATGTGTATGCAGCTGTGAAGGGGCTGGGAGACGAAGATGCCAAGGTCGCCATTGCACGGTACAGAAAGAAGTCACTTGTTTCCTTTGGGTCAACAGGCAGAATGACTGTCCAGTTTGTGACAAAAATCAATAATAAAGAATGGAGACTAGAAGTAACATCTCCAACTTTCTAGATAGTGTCAGTGTTTAGAGCAGAAATAGGTGACAAGACTTTATTTCTGTCATCCTACAAGAAAGGGTCTTTACAAAACAATTATATAAAATGAGCAATAATGAATAAAGCATGAGAAATCATTTCTGTTTCTAGTTCAAAATTCTGATTTTTTAAGGATTTTTAAGAGGTGTAATATCTTTGTTGTAAAATAGACTAATTTTTTCTTTTTACCCCTAGAGTTTTAGAATAATAGTGCTTTGCTGTTAAAAACAATTAGGCTTTGACAATTAAAGAGTTCAATTATTGAGACTGAAGGTGAAAGAGAGAGAGATTTGCAAACAGGGAGTCCATTCTACAGAATCTTCTGAGACTATCACAGGCAGGTTTTTTGTTTATATGCCATTTACAATTGTGTGACATACCATTGATTCTTCTAAGGTTATACAGTAGTGGCGAAAAATACAAAGCCCCAAACCAAACTCATCGCTGTCCACTCAATTCTGACTCATAGCGCCCTGGAGGACAGACTAGAACTGCCCTATAGAGTTTCCAAGGAGCACCTCGTGGATTTGAACTGCCAACCTTTTGGTTAGCACCTGTAACTCTTAACCACTATGCCACCAGGGTTTCCACAAAGGAATAACTCCCAAGGAATACACAAAATCCTAGAGACTCAGGTCTTGGGGAAGAAAAGATGCTTTCGGGTTAAACATCCACCATCTGTTACTTCACAGTGAGGGATCTCCCTGAAAAACAAGAAGGGGAATTCTTCTCAGGGAGGTGGGTGGGGAGTAGTAAAAATATATACAGCAAATCATGTATCAATTCTCCAATTTCTACATGTACAATTCATTTATACTCATTGCATTTTCAAATTGTGCAACTACTCTTGTGATTCTTTTCCAACATTTTTTCACTGCTTTTAAGATAAACTTACTGGGAACCTCAAAGTCAGGCTTCATCTGGGCCAGGTAAAGCAGTGGTTAGAGATGCATCTGCAAGTCTCCAGCCCCACAAGGCTGCGTGTGGAGCTCTTCACTGTCACGAAGGGGCATTCTCGAAGGAATATTGAGATTGGTTTGCAAGGGTATATTTAAGGAAGGGACACTGAGAAGTCCTGGCTCGTTGTCTAGGCATCTGGGGAGTTTTTTAATTTTAAGATCTCCAGTGCTGTTACTTTTCCGTATGCCTACACTTGCCAAAAGTCTTCTTTGCCCTAATAATCTCATTATGTTTTCCATCAGGTTAGTGGATGCTTTCAGACTGCAGGAGCTGCTCCACGTGCCAGTGCAGAAATTAACAGCTGGAGCTGATAGAACGGTATGTGTAGCGCGTGGCGGTATTCCAGGAGCTGGTGCAGTACGGCCACAAACAGCTGTGCCTCTCTGCATTTCAGGTCTGTCTGGTGCTGAGCCTCCTGGGAAACTCACCTGTGCTGCTTCTGGATGAACCTTTTACAGGCCTGGATCCCGCTGGACAGCAACGAATGCGGTAAGAATGAGATTCCTGTTTTTTTTGCTGACCCTCGACTTTGTGCGCCAGGAGTACGCTCAGTATGTAAAGTCACATTTTTAAACTGATCCTGAACAACCACACCAGACAACCCCTGGTTCCTAATTCAGTGCAGTTATCCACATTATTAGGAAAACAAGTATTTCAGAGGTAGGTTCTTGAATGTCATGTCATATTCAGATGATATCCAGGTAAGGAAACTCTGGTGGCCTAGTGGTTAAGTGCTATGTCTGTTAATCAAAAGGTCAGCATTTCAAATTCACCGGATGCTCCTTGGAAACCCTATGGGGCAGTTCTATTCTAACTATAGAATCGCTGTGAGTCAGAATTGACTCGACAGCTGTTCATTTGGTTTTCATTTTTGTTTTTGTTTGGGCTATCCAGTTAAAAAAGAAACTCTCTGAGAGTGTTGATGGGTTTTTAGATCTTATAATTTGGAGCGTATTTTAATTTTTGCCTTTTAATTACTGAGATGTCTATAACGGTCTCCTTTTTATTTATTTTTTTGAATTCCTACTTTGATTCCTTAGTAAGCATTAATTTACTGATTCAAGTTCCAGTTTTTTTCTTTTAACCTAATCTGTCAATTTTGTTCATCCAGTTATGAAACACAGATTTTCTCTTCTTACTTTCTAATCTAGAACTTTCATGTGAGTTATTAATAAAAATTCTCTGATGGTGTTTTGGACTCATGGCAACCCGACTTGACGGCACTTGGCTTGGCTGGCTGATGGTGTTTCATATTTGTGACCATCTAGTATTCTTTTCATTTTAAGACTTTATTATTGACATTTTATACAATGTAGAGATACTCAAGGAGTCATGGTGGTGCAGTGGTTAAGTGCACAGCTGCCAACCCAAAGGCTGGCACTTCAAACCCATCAGCCACTTCGTAGGAGAAAAGACTTGGCAGGCAACTCCTGTAAGATTATAGGCCAGAAAAACACTGTGGGCATTTCTGCTCTGTGCTACAGACACTGTGATTTGGCCTCAGATGCACGGCACACAACAACAATAACAACCACAGAGAAAAGCCAATTAACTCATCACCCGGGTTCTAAAAAAAACCCGTTGCCATTGAGTTGATTCCAACTCATAGCAACCCTATAGGACAGAGTAGAACTGCCCCATAGAGTTTCCAAGGAGCACCTGGTGGACTTAAACTGTCCACTCTTTGGTTAACAGCCACAGCTCTAAAGCACTATGCCACCAGGATTACCCAGTTTCCATAGTTACCAACATGGGGCCTGCCTTCTTTTATCTAGTATACACCTACCCACCCATTTCTTTTCCCCATCCTCTGATTATCTGGATGCAAGTACCAGGTAACATAGCCTTTTATGTATAAATATTTAAGTTAATATCTCCAAAAGATATGAAGTCTTTGTTTTATTTTTAATTTAACAAGACCTAAAAATATTTAAAAGAATAATTTAACATTATCAAGTATCTAGTTAGTATTCACATGTCCCTGATTTGCTTGAATTAGGATCTGAATCGGATTCATAAACTGGATTTTATCTATTAATTTCTCTCCTCCCTCTGTCCTTTTTCTCACTTTTTTGTTTTAAAAACAAATACATTTGAACATAACACAATATTTTATTTAAATATTCTATTTAAATCTCCTGATTCATTTCAGGCAGGCGATCCAAGCAGCCATTGCGAACACTGAGAAGGGGGCTGTCCTGGTCACACACCGCCTGGCTGAGGCCGAGGCCCTGTGTGACCGTGTGGCCATCATGGTGTCCGGGAGCCTCAGGTGGGTGCCTGTTCAGAGTCCACAACTGATCCCTCAAAAGAAAAATTTCCCGTGGAAGAGGGAGAGCGGCTGTCAGCAGCTGGAGCTTGGCTTCTCACCTTTGGTGACACCCCTTTCTTAGGAATAACACCAAAAAATTAAAGGGCAATTTTTTTTCCCACAACACTTTGTCCTTCTTACCTCTAGATGCATTGGGCTCATCGAACACCTGAAAAACAAGTTTGGCAAGGACTATATTCTAGAACTAAGAATGAAGGAACCTTCTCAAGTGACTTTGCTGCACAATGAAATTCTGAAACTTTTCCCACAGGCTCTGCGGCAGGAAAGGTGAAGGGTGCTTTGGGTTTTGTTGACAAACGTAGGTTTGTCCGGCTCGTTGGTTCTTGTTTTGCTCTGGGAAGATGTTGTAGTAATTTGACTTCTTAGTAAAGAGTAGGGAACTGGAAAACTGATTTGTTGAGTCTTCCAGATCATAAGAATTTAAAGATACCCAGGATGATTATGGGAATTACAACCAAAAAACCTGTTATACAATCATTTCCTACTCTTAACAACCCTACTACAAAGATGCAAATATGCCACAAAATTTCCTTCATAGAAAACAACTGACAATGGAGATAATGAATAAATCTCCCCTTAATGGTATTTTCTTGCCTGAAATTGATATCTAAAATGGTGTGTGTGTGTGTGTGCGTGTGTGTGTCTGTGAGAGAGAGAGAGAGACAGAGAGAGAGAGAGAATGTGTCGATGGAGGAAGAGAAAGTAGACAGAATGAATTTGAAATTCCTTGGAGGAATGAGCTCACCCACAGAATTGGACAGGCAGACTCCTACTTTCATTTCAGCATAGTGTTAATACAGTGGACTTCTGCATTGTGCAGTCTGGGCTGTAGACAAGATAGAGGCCAGGAAATTCATTCTGGTCTTCCTCGGAAGCCAGGAGGATTTTAAGTTAACTGTCTTACATTCCTCCTCCACCGTTATGGTCTTGTCTCCCAACCTCAGATCTCTCTTTCTGACTTAGTTTTCTGAAAGGAGATGGGGATAAACTCTCAGGTTAACATTAGTTCCCAACTCATTTGAACTAACCAAAGGTAATATATGAATTCATTGGCATAAGATTCGCATAAACTCAGCTTAAACGTAATTATTCCTGATTATTAGGAAAATGATAGCCAGCTCCCAAGAGCTAAGCCAAGTGCCGTCAAGTCGGATCCAACTCATGGAGAGCCATTATTTAAATTTTCATTGATAAATGATTTTATTTATTTCCTATTTAAACCATGTGTAAGTTTGTGTGACTATTATTTTTAGTGGTAAAGTGCCGTGACTGCTAACCAACAGTTTGGCAGGTCACATCTACCAGGTGCTCCTTGGAAACTCTATGGGGAAGTTTTACTGTGACCTATAGGGTTGCTATGAGTCAGAACCAGCTCAACAGCACCTAACAACCTGCAACCAAAACATTATTTTTAGAACTAAATTGTTAATAACACAAGTATTTCTTTTGTTGGTAGTATTCTGCTCTTGAAATGCGCACTCAGATAGGATGTTTTCCTCTTCTCAGGTACTCCTCATTCATGGTCTATAAACTCCCCATGGCAGATGTTCAGCCTCTGTCTCAGGCGTTTCATAAACTAGAGACAGGTAAGAATGATGATAGCTAAATGAACCTTTTGAAGAATCGGTTCGTATGTAGATAATGTGAGAAAATGGTATAATGTGAGAAAATGGTATAATAAATGATACAAAATAAAAAAGTAGACCCTGTCATGACACGACATTAAAAATTCCAAAGGTAGAGGATGGTGGCATTTAACCCCAACCTTGGTTCATCCAGCTCTCTGAAAAGACGTTCATGTCCAGTACAGGGACCAAAGCCACAGAAAGCAGACCAACATGGCGACTGATCTTCCTGAGAATTCATGACACTGGCTTTAATACGCCCGTTTGTGATGACTGCCTTGCCTAGGTTCACGTAATCCGTTCACAGCCGAAGTCCCCATTGCTCCTGCTCTCTTTCTCTTTCCTTATGTGCTCATTCGTGCCCACAGCTCCCGGTTTTCTCTCTCAGCTAATTCCTTCCTTGATTTATAATTCCCTAATAAAGTGACAGAGAAACCTGCCTTCCTTCCATGAACTCTTCCCGTGTTTGAAAATATATCACTTAGATAGTTCCTCAAGGAACTACATATTTCACCAAGAGACATACAGTAGTAACAAAACACGTATTATCAAACCATTTATTTTAGCACAGTATTCTTTTAATGTCAAGATTTGCTGTGAATTTGTGTTAACCTTTTATGACTACATTATTTCATCAAAAAGTTATTTATTCATCTCTATCTTCCATTTATGCTAGTGCTTTACAGTTTTAGTTGGTATGATTGGAAAAACTCTTGGAGAAAAGTTATAAACATCTAATATGAACTCCCTACCCCACCCCCCTTTTCTTTTTAAGTGAAACATAACTTCAACCTGGAAGAATACAGTCTCTCTCGATGTACTCTGGAGCAGGCAAGTCTTTTTTTATAGTTGTATACAATCTCGAAACCCTGGTGGCATAGTGGTTAGGAGCTATGGCTGCTAACCCAAAAGTGAGCAGTTCAAATCCACCAGGTGCTCCCTGGAAATGCCATGGGGCAGTTCCACTCTGTGCTATGGGCTTACTATGAGTTGATATTGATTCAATGGCAACAGGTTATCATCCATGTAAATTTCATGTACAAGTAACATGCATTTTTCCTCTTCACTGGGAAGACAATCAACAGCTTGCTGATTCCTTTTCCTTCCTTGTCTCCTACTTAGGTGTTTTTAGAACTTTCTAAAGAGCAGGAATTGGAAGATTTTGATGAAGACGTTAATACGACCATGAGATGGAAGCTCCTCTCTCATTCAGACGACCCTTAAATCTTCTCACTTGATAACTCTGTTGAGATCATGTAAACTTCTGCTATATGTAATAGTTAGCACTTGGTCTTATTTTAAAACGCACATAACATCCGTGCTAGGTGTGTTTGTGTATTTGGTTATTAAATGAATACATTTTACAGATAGTCTTCCACTCAGATTTTGAGGTGATAGACAAGCTGGGACAAAGGCAATACAATGTATTATATTAACAAGGCACCCAAAGATCCAAACACTGGGTGTGTGCTGGAAATAAAGCTACACTTTAAATTTCTTGAAATGTATCTTTTTAGCATTTACTAAAAATTCTCTTGATTAAATATGTGAGGGTGGTTTTCAACAGCCTGGGGCTACATGGATACGTCACACAGGTTCATGGTAAAGACACAGGGCAAAGAGAACAGAAGAGTTATAGATAGGTGGGCATGCAAAATTGATTTGGGTTGTATAGTTTTACTTAGTTACAATTAAAAGAAATAGAGAGAGAACTGGAAGTTCTTCCAATCAGGATGTCCTATTTTTGACAGCTCGAACAGCCATATTTGTGAAGCTATAGTGGCCAGAGAAACCCTGGTGGCCTAGTGGTTAAGTGTTATGTCTGCGAACCAACAGGTCAGTGGTTCAAATCCACCAGGTACTCCTTGGAAACTCTGTAGGGCAGTTCTACTCTGACCAATAGTGTTGCTATGAGTCGGAGTCGACTCAGTGGCAGTGGGTTTGGTTTTTTGGTTTGTTTTTTAATAGCAGCCATATATATATATACATATGTATATGTATATATATTTTTTTTGGTTAGTCTTGACAGATAGTCATGAGAAGTTACATTATTCCACAACATGTAGAAATTGTTAAAGTTTATTATCAAAATGGGTGTTCCATTTTGGCATTCTGCGCATTGCGTGAAATTTACAATGCACATAATTGTCCCACTGAAGAAACAATTTGATGTTTAATCAAAAAATTTGAGACAGTGGGTCTGTTGCCAATCACACGATGCCTGTTCATCAATGAACCATACATTCCAGTGAAAACGCCACCACCATTCATCAAAGTGTACCTGAGAATACGTCCTAATCAATTTCTCAGTCAGCACAAGAACTGGGCCTTTGGTCAACCACACTTTGGCAGATTTTTCATCTAGGCTTGGAGCTTTACCTTGACACAATTGTTTTCACTGAAGAACTGAAGTCCAGGGGAACAGGACCCCTAGACCTACTGCTGCCCCTCTCTAGAAAATACTGCTGAGGTCAACTCTTCAGACAAAAATGGATTCCACTCAGGGACACACTGTAACCGTATGCTGGGTGTACATAAGATTCTATGCATTTACAGAGGCTGTCCTACTGGTCTCTTTCTAGATGAGAGAGAAGAGGGTGGAGAGGAGGGGGCAGGAAATTAAGAGGATATGGCGAGCATAAAATGAAAAGGAGGCGCTGTCCCAGGGCAAAGAGAGCAGAAGAGCTATAGGGTAGGCAGGCATACAAAATTGATTTGGATTGTATATTTTCACTTAATCACAATAAAAAAAAAAAAAAGAGAACTGAAAGTCCAGTGACCGCACATTGTACTCTGCATTTGCTGACTGGGCTCTGAGGCAATTGGAAGTCAATGCTGGAAAGTCCTCTTCAGTGATGATGCCCATTTGGGGATGAATGATTTCATTAACAAACAAAACTGTTGCATCTGGAGAGATGAGAATCCATTGGAGATTCAGGAACACCCACTTCGTCCTCCAAAAATTATTATCTGGTGTGGATTTTGGTCCGGCAGAATCACTGGGCCTGATTTTAATCAAGATGAAGGAGGAGAGGCTGTGATTGTCAGTGGCAAAGGATACTGTGCTATGATAACTGACTATTTTTGGCCCCATTTGGAAGGTACTGTGGTGGCCACTTACCCAAAGTTCTTTTCCACATGTAATACCATCAAAGGTACTTCACAATAATAAAACAATGAAGACATTGTTTTATTCAAGTTCAAAGATAGGACACCCTTTTTGGAAGATCGTTTACATTGGGCTTATGATTTTCCTTCTTTATACAAAAGGAGATGAATGGATATGAAAAGAGAAGGTCGGAATAAAACAAAAGCCTGGCGTTATATATTGAAAGGTATGCTCCCCAAATGTGTATTGAAATCCTGGCTTTCTAGAAACCTTCCCAGAAATTGTTTCTGGAGGCCACAAGGTTAAGAAGCTATAGGACTCACAAGCAACAACACATTCTTTTGAAAAACACCTCAAATGTGCCATCTGAAAGCAAGGAGAGTCACAGCAATGTTTGTTCAGCTTTTTAAACTTGTGAATATATCATCTCAAATTTTATGATTGCAGGGGGTGTTGATTGCCCTCGTTACCTCATCAGTCATTTTCTGTGTGTTTTCTGTGATTATAAGGTCATTTTCTCTTCACATTTGGTGTATGTATACACATGTATATTACATGTGTGAGCAACTGTTCAAAAATCCATGCCAGCTTTATATATTTTATGTTTTCCCTTAAACAATTTAATTTGGAATATTACTAGAAATTTTTTTTGAAAACCATGTTGTAGTTGGTAATATGTTATATAACTAATTTTTTAATGCTCACTGAATAAAATGTATATACAGAGAAAAATATAGAATGGAAATGAATAAAACTGAAAAAAAAATCATCACAACTTTTATCATGCCAAGCAACAACAAACAAAACCTGTATGTGCTAATGTTTTCAAATTTTTTCCTTACAGGAATTTTCACATAGTTGAAATCATAGACCTTATATAATTTTCTTTAAGTTATGCAATTTTCTGATTAAATATATATGAATATTTTCTGATGTAACATAAAAATTGCTTCAGTTTCCATTCAAATATATGCAGAGGTTGCAACTTTAGGGGTTTGTATGTTATTGCATGTTAATTATTTCAATCCTTTTTTTGTTTAGTTTGTGCTCTAATTTTTTTCTGATCCATGTGATATATTTTATCTATGTATTTTAACAAATATATTTAATTATATATGAAAAGCTATATTTCTAAATCTATGGCAAGTAATCTGTAGGATCCTTTGATGCCTTACAAAAATGAATTCATATTATAGTGAGAGCTGGATTCCCTTAAATTATTTCTAAAAAGCAATAAATCTTTTCTTCCCTTAATGTAGAACATATCAACATATATAAACATTTGGCATTTCATATGACAGTATATGAAACATTTGCTTATATCTTTATAAATTATATATTTTAAAAGATATAGAAATATGTTTACAAAATACTAACTCAGATCAGATGTAGCACCAATAGCATTAAATATTAAATAGGTATTCTCCACTAAAAGTTAATTTAGGGTTTTATTAGGGTTGTGTCCAAAAGTAGATGGATCGGTATGAAAACAGAAGATTAGAATAAAACAAAGGATTGGCATTACATACAGAAAGATATCTCCCCCCACATGTATTGAAATCCCAGCCTTTATGCCTATAAACATGATTTTGTGTGGAAATGATGGTCTTTGTTTTGTTAATGAGGTCATACTCAGGTGGGGTGAGTTCAAATTACAATCACTTCTGAATTAGAGAAAGAGCAGAACAGATGAAGGGACGCACACAAAGAAGGCGAGAGGTGTGACTGTAACAGAAGCATCTACCTGCATCGCTGGAAGATACTAGAAGCTGAAATACACCAGGAGGTGTCTTCCTCCTAAGCCCACACCCTGAATGCAGATTTGTAGCCTCTAGAACTGTGAGAAAACTCATGTACATTCTTTAACGCTACCAAGGTGAGATGTTTGTTTTAAGGCAGCAATGTATCAACATGTAAATGTTCCTCTAAGAACTTTGTAGTAAAATTTCACTTGCCTGACGTTAAAGGGAAAAATCCTGGGGGCAGAGTCAAGATGGCCCACTAAGCCCACATCCCTTATACCCCTCTGGAAACCAAGACCTGAACTGACAATCAAACAGAGCCTTCTGATCACCTAATCAGCCTCAGCACACGGCACAGAGCGGTTAATTGGGACTTCATACCACTCAGCGAAAAACCTCCTCTCTTTCGCTGACTCCCGCTCCTGGCTAGCCCCGGCTCTCACGGATGGAAGGTAAACGCACCATTGTGACTTTTTTTTTCCTCGGTCTCGGCTGGCGGGCAGAGCTGGGCCTTGCCTGGTGGCTGGACTCAGACGCGCTGCTGGGGGAATAGGCAGGCGAAATTCCCATATTCTGAGAGCCAGGCGCAGGACTCTGTTAATCTAGACACTTTGAGCCTTTGGTTTTGTAGCTGCCTCAGCGGGGTTTGCGCAGAGCCCCGCGGTCAGGGTGCGGGATGCCATGTTGGTACCGAGATTTTAGCGGGACCTCGTTCTTAGCCTGGGAGCCAGCGCCTGCAAACGGGACAGCGCTTCTCCGTCAGAAAAGTAGTGATTTTGCACAGTGCTGTCTACGTTGGGGGCCCTGCAACAGAAGCAAAGGAATTGCTGCCTCTCGGCACCGTTAGCCCTTCTGTCTGCTCCCTGTGTGGAGGACGCCATCTTGGGTACGGTGGCTGTAGCTGGACCTAATTCTTAGCTTGGGAGCCAGAGCCTGCCCACAGGAGAGCGCTTTTCTATCACAAAACCAGTACTCGACGCAGTGTTGGACAAGGCTAGGCCCTGTCAGCAGAGGCCACCAGGGCAGTAGCAAGGCTGTATTCTGAACTAGTTTGTTATCATCTGGGGTGGGATATAGTGGCGCTTACTTTGTCAGATGAGAAGAGGGACCTCTACACCTGAAAACTTAACTGACTTGTGAACTGGTCAGATACCTTTTGCTTTACATTTGAAGACAGCCTAGAGAAACATTTGCAATCCATCCTCACAGTACCTCTTCTAGCCTCTATATACTCACATGGGACCCAAAAAGCAACAGACAATTGTGGCATACAAGCAATCACTCATGGCTTCAGAAGGCTCCCAAACAAAGCAACCAAGGAGTTTTCCAGATGAAGAAACTTTTATGAAAGCATCAGGAAGTGAATACAAATTGATTATATATAGAGCCCTTCTAGACCTTATACATAATGCAGGAGAACAAAATGAAAAATTAAGCAAGTTGTTCAATCTGATGGAACACCAGTACTCTGAAATCCAACAGATCAAGAAGAAAATCAAAGACATGGAACCTTCCATGCAAAGCCAAGAAAACAGAATGGAACAAATGGAAAAAAGAATTTCTGACTTGGAAGACAGAGCTACTGATGCCAGTGTCTATGAGCAGAAATCAGAAAAAAGAAGCAAGAAAAATGAAGAAACATTAAGAAGCATGTGGCACTCTATTAAGAGGAACAACCTTCGATTAATCGGAGTCCCTGAACAGGGTGAGACATATGAGAACACAGAGAGTATTGTTGCTGAGCTGCTGAAAGAAAACTTCCCAGAAATCATGAAGGAAGAGAATATAGACATCTCAGATGCATATTGTACACCACCCAATATAGATCTCAAAAGAAAGACTCCAAGACATATTATAATCAAGCTTAACAAAATGAAACATAAGCAGCAACTCTTAAAGGCAGCAAGACTCAAGGCAAAGCTAACATTCAGAGGGAAACCCTGTAGGCTCTCGTCAGATTTCTCAGCAGAAACCATGCTGGCACAGAGACAGTGGCACGACACATTCAAAGTCTTGAAGGAGAAGAACTTCCAACCAAGAATTATATATCCTGGAAAACTATCTTTCAAATACGAAAATGAAATTAAGACATTCCCAGATAAACAGAAACTCAGAGACTTTGTAAAAACCAAACCCAAACTACAAGAAATACTGAAAGAAGTTCTTGGCTTTGGCTTAGAAGAACGAAACCACTAACTATATATTTTAGAACGACACACTACTCAATACTCATTTAGGGAAGGCTCCAAAGTAAATCACAGCTTTGATTTGGAAAGAAGCAATCCAGTGATCATCATGAAAACTATGGTGTCATCATAATAAAAGAGGGATGTACTACAGTTGTTATAGTCCTTCCAGATGGAGAGGAAGATGACAAGACTGGTAGTAATTAAAATTGGGTTTAGAAATAGTTTATTAAGGGGGTTCATAGGGGCAGCTGTAAAGCACAACAAAGATGTATTATACCATTTCAAGAAATCTAACACACGAGTCTCAACAACTATAAAACCAGCCCTGAAAAAGATGAAAAATCAACTCACAAAAAAGAGTGTCTCATAACAGACTACTAAGAACAACAGAGAAAACATCAACATAAAGCAAACATCTCACAATGGCAGCACTGAACACATACCTATCAATAATTACATTGAATGTGAATGGACTGAATGCTCCAGTAAAGAGACACCGAGTGTCATCTTGGATCAAAAGACACGACCCATCCATATGTTGTCTACAAGAAACTCACTTGAGACCTAAAGACAGGAAAAAACTGAAAATTAAAGGATGGAAGAATATATATCAAGCTAACAATGAACAAAGAAGAGCAGGGGTGGCAATTCTAATCTCAGACAAAATCAATTTTAATGTCAAATCCACCATCGTGGACAAAGATGGACACTATTTATTGCTGAAAGGTTCAGTACACAAGCAAGACTTACCTATATTAAACATTTATGCACCTAATGTCAGAGCACCTAAATATGTCGAAGAAACACTGACTATGCTCAAAAGAGAGTTAGATGACTCCACAATAATAATGGGAGACTTTAACACTCCACTCTCATTACTGGACAGATCATCTAGAAAAAAGCTCGGTAAAGATACAGAAGACCTCATTGACACAATTAACCAACTAAACCTCATTGATATATACAGAACTTTCCACCCATCAGCAGACAACTACACCTTCTTCTCCAGTGCACATGGAACATTCTCCAGAATTGACTACGTGATAGGCCATAATGCAATGCTCAACAAAATCCATACCGTTGAATTACTGCAAAGCATCTTCTCAGATCATAAAGCCATAAAAGTTGAAATCAATAGCAGAAAAAACAGAGATAGAAAGTGGAACTCTTGGAAACTGAACAACATCTTGCTCAAAAAAACATGGGTTATAGTGGAAGTCAGGGATGAATTAAAGAAATTCATGGATTCCAATGAGAACGAAAACACTTCCTACCAGAACCTATGGGATACAGCCAAAGCAGTGCTCAGAGGTCTGTTTATCTCCATAAATGCACACATCTGGAAGGAAGAAAGAAACCAAATCAAGGAACTAACTCTACAGCTTGAACAAATAGAAAGAGAACAACAGAGGAACCCCTCGGGCACCGGAAGAAAGGAGATCATAAAGATTAGAGCAGAGCTAAATGAATTAGAGAATAGAATAACAATTGAAAAAATTGAAAAGACCAAAAGCTGGTTTTTTGAAAAGATCAACAAAATTGATAAACCACTGGCTAAAATTACTAAAGAAAAGCAGGAAACAAATAACCCAAATTAGAAATGAGAAGGGAGTTGTCACCACAGATGCAACAGAAATCAAAAATATCATAACAGAATACTATGAAAGACTGTACTCTAACAAATTTGAAAACCTAGGAGAAATGGAAAAATTCCTTGACTCATACCACCTACCTAAATTATCACAACGTGAAGCAGAACAACTTAATAAACCCATCACAAAGGAAGAGATTGCAAAGGTCATCAAAACACTGCCAACCAAAAACAGTCCGGGCCCAGATGGCTTCACGGCAGAATTCTACCAAGCATTTAGAGAAGCGTTATCCCCAATACTACTGAGACTATTTCACAGTATAGAAAGGGATGGAGTACTCCCAAACTCATTCTATGAAGGCAGCATAACCCTGATACCTAAGCCAGGGAAAGATCCAACAAAGACAGAGAACTACAGACCAATATCACTCATAAACCTAGATGCAAAAATCTTCAACAAAATTCTTGCCAACAAAATACAACAACATATCAAGAAAATAATCCATCATGACCAAGTGGGATTCATACCAGGGATGCAAGGCTGGTTCAACATCAGGAAAACAATTAATGTGATTAACCACATAAATAACACAAAAGACAAACATCACCTGATTTTGTCCATTGATGTAGAAAAGGCATTTGATAAAGTCCAACATCCATTCATGCTAAAAACTCTTAGCAAAATGGGCATAGACGGCAAATTCCTCAACACAATAAGGGCCATTTATACAAAGCCAATTGCCCACATCATCCTGAATGGAGAGAGACTGAAAGACTTTCCCCTGAGATCAGGAACTAGACAAGGATGCCCACTGTCACCTCTCCTATTCAACATTGTGCTAGAAGTTCTAGCCAGAGCAATTAGACAAGACCAAGAAATAAAGGGCATCTGCATCGGCAAAGAGGAAGTTAAAATCTCCCTGTTCGCAGATGATATGATTGTATATGCAGAGAACCCCAAGGAATCTATAAGTAAGCTACTCAAACTGATAGAAGAGTTCAGCAAAGTTTCAGGATACAAGATAAACATAAGTAAATCAGTAGGTTCCTTTATACCGTCAACAAGACTGTTAAGGAGGAAATTATGAAATCAATACTATTTATGATGGCCCCTAAGAACATAAAGTACCTAGGAATTAATCTAACCAGAGAAACAACAGACCTTTACAAACAGAACTACAAGCCCTTACTACAAGAAACTAAGAGAGACTTAGATAAATGGAAAAACCTACCCTGCTCATGGATAGGAAGACTTAACATTGTGAAAATGTCTGTTTTACCCAAAGCAATTTATTTATATAATGCAATCCCAATACAAGTTCCAGCATCATTTTTTAATGAGATGGAGAAACAAATCACCAATTTTGTTTGGAAAAGGAAGAAGCCCCGGATAAGTAAGGTACTACTAAAGAAGAAGAACACATTGGGAGGCCTCTCATTACCCGACCTTAGAACATACTACACTGCCACAGTGGTCAAAACAGCCTGGTACAGGTACAAGAACAGACAGATCGATCAATGGAACAGAATTGAGACCCCAGAGATGACACCATCTGCCTATGAACAGTTGATATTCAACAAAGGCCCTAAGACATTAAACTGGGGTAAAAACAGTCTCTTCAACAAATGGTGCTGGCAAAATTGGTTATCCATCTGCAATAAACTGAATCAAGACCCATATCTTACACCTTATACAAAAACCAACTCCAACTGGATAAAAGACCTAAATATCAAACCTAAAACGCTAAAGCTCATCCAACAAAAGGTAGGAACAACAATGGAAGTTTTAATACACAATGAGGACAGACTCCAAAATCTGTCAAACAAACCTCAATCAACAGAAGAGAAAATAGATAAATGGGAACTATTAAGAATCAAACACTTTTGCTCATCCAAAGACTTTATTAATAGAATTAAAAGAACACCCACAGAATGGGAAAAAATATTTGGCAACTCCATGTCAGACCGACGCCTGATCTCCATAATCTATAAGATACTACAAAATATCAAGAAGAAGAAGATAAACCATCCAATTAAGCAATGGGCAAAAGAGATGGACAGACACTTCACTAAAGAGGAGATCCAGGCAGCCAAAAAACACATGCGGACATGTTCACGATCTTTAGTTATTAAAGAAATTCAAATCAAGACAACAATGAGATACCATCTCACCCCAAGAAGATTGGCCATGATCCAGAAAACACAAAACAACAAATGCTGGAGAGGCTGTGGAGAAAGTGGAACCCTCCTACACTGTTGGTGGGGTTGCAAAATGGTCCAGCCTCTTTGGAAGGCAATCTGGCGCTTCCTAAAAAAATGGATATCGATATACCATTTGACCCAGTAATTCCACTACTTGGAATATATCCTACAGATTCAAGGCCTTTCACACCAACGGACACATGCACCAGAATGTTTATCGCAGCACAGTCCACAATAGCAAAAAGATGGAATCAACCCAGATGCCCAACAATAGAAGAATGGATAGGTAAACTGTGGTACATATACTCAATGGCGCACTACGCAAAGAAAAGAATAACGATGATTCCAGGAAACATCTCCTAACCTGGTTTCAACTGGAAGACATTATGTTGAGTGAAAGTAGTCAGCGACAAAGGGACAAATACTGCATGAGACCTCTACGATAAGATCTCAAGAACAGACTTGTGTATAGAAGAAAAGACTCTTTGACAGCTGCAAGGGAGGGGAAGGAGGGAGGGCAAAGGGGGGAGGGTTTAGTTTAGATAGTTACTAGAAATCTAGTTGGGAGAAAGCGGTGACAGCACACATTAGGAACAAGAACAACATTAAGTGGACTTCAACATAACTTGAGTACTCCTTCCATCTTAACTCAATATTGCAAGGATAGAGTAGCTGGGGTGGGGGGCGGGGGACCATGCTCTTAGGCGAATTCCAGGCCAATTGGCACAACTAGCATTTTGCTAAGAGAGCTCTCTGCACCCCACATTGGTGAGTGGCGTCTGGGGTCTTAAAAGCTGCCAAGCTGCCATCCGAGGACACAACAAATGGTCCCAACTCAGCAGGAACGGATGCTCACCGAGGGCCAAAATGGCATGCGGTAAAGACAACCGAGAAGACAGAGAGACCCGCAAGAGTGGGTGCCTACATCGACTTGGGACCGGAAGAACCGGATGGTGCCCGGCCACCACCAGTGATAGCCACTACGGAGCTCACAGATAGGAGCCTCGCTGGCAACACAAGAATAAAAAGAGGTGCATCATGAGATCTCCACTAAAAGACCTCAATTGAGGGTCCAGCGGTTTTGGGGTTACTCTGAGAGCATCGCCCCCTTCCCTGATGCTGCCCTCTCCCATAAATTATAACAAAGGTCCACTCTTTGGACAGGAATGAATTGGACTTTGCAAGGCAGAGTGACCATATATTGGAAGCACTTTGTGGTTCTGTACATCTGTAGGATGTCGTCTTGCTGACCTCTGGCTGGAGGAAGGGGAGTGGATGGAGAGGAGGGGAAAGGAGACTGTTGGGAGGATGAGACAGGTATGGAGAAGAGAGGAATAGTGTTCTGTCACCAGACAGGGAGAGCAGTGGAAGCTGCATATAGGGGGGCATGTAAATGTACATGTGAATGTACATTTTCACTCAGTTATGTTAAATAAAAATAAAAAAAAAAAGAAACATCAGAAAGTGTATTGTTTTAGCAAAGAAAAATTTATTCTTACACAGTCCAGTAGGTTACAGGTCGGAATTTAGGGTGCCCACTTCAGAAGGCTTTCAGAGGAAATTCCTTGTGTTGCATCAGTCTTGGTTCAGGGAGCATTCTGGCCAGGAACCTCAGGTCTGAAGGACATGCTCTGCTCCCAGTGGTGCTTTCTTGATGGTGTAAGGTTCCCAACTCTGCTCTCTGCTTGCTTCCCTTTCCTTTTATCTCTTGTAGGATGAAAGGATAAAACGTGATACACTTCACAGAAACTCCCTTTACAGTAGAGCAAAGAGGTGATCTTATGAAGGGATTTACAGTCCCACCCTAATCCTCTCTAACATAATCCACTCTGTTAACCACAGGCAGAGATTAGGATTTATAGCACCACAAAACCACAAAACTGGAGGGTAATCACAGCATACAGAGAATCATGGCCCAGCCAAATTACTTCACATTTCAATCCATGACACTGAGTCTTTGTGTTCTTTTTTATTTTGATGATAGGTTTGTTAGCTTCCTTTCTGGTTGCCTTGACACTTAACTCTAGGTTTAAACCAATCTTTTATTTCATGAGATCACTTTGACTTTTTCCACATATGGAAATTATATCGCTTTTTCATTTGTTCCCTCTTTTTTGTTTTGACAATGTTATTTACATATTGACATCACGGGTTCACTATTTTCAGTCTTTTGTCTTTGATTTGTTTTTGTGAATTCCTTGTCTTGGTTGGTCTCTTGTTGATGTGTTCTGTGTCTTAATCTTGGTTTGCTATCTGATGCTATTGATTCTCCAACCAGAGGGCACACTTTACTGTTTCTAGTAACATTGGTTTCTATAAATTCTGTTAATTTCTGTTTTTCCAAATATCACTTGATTTCATCATTATATTTAAGAGACAGTTTTGCTGGATGTGTGATTCTTGGCTGACAGTTTTTTCTTTTTCTCCTCCTGCTGCTTTCAAGGCTATATGTATATGTCATCCCATTGCCTTCTTGCTTGTCTGGTTTTTGCTGGGTAATCAGACCTTAATCTCATTGGTCCTCCTTCACAGTTGACTTTTTATTTATCTCTAGCTATTCTGGAGATTCTTTATCTTTGGTTTTGGCAAGCTTGATTATAAAGTGTCTGAGTGACTTTCATTAGAGGTCTATTCTGTAGGGGGTTCATTGAACTTCTCAGATCGATACCTTCTTGTCTTTCATTGTGTTAGGAAAGTTTTCTGCCAGCAAATCCTCCAAAAATTCACCATTATTTTCTGTTATTCCCCTGTTCTGGTATTATGATCATTCCTAGAGTTCACATTTTGATAGTAGTCTACATAATTCTGAGTCTTTCTTAATTTTTATTTATTCTTTTTTTCACCTGACTTTCCCTCAAATTGATGTCAAGAGATTAATCTTCAGTTTCACTAATTCTGACTTCCCTTGTCTCAGTTCCATTCCTGTGACATCTATTGTTGTCTGATTTTGAAATTTTATTGTTAATCTTCTGGATTTCTAGTTGCTTTTGTTGTGCAGTTACTAGCAGCCTATTTATTCTGTCATTTTGTTCTTGTAGCGTTTTTCTGAATTCTTTTATTGCTTTCTCTGTGTGTTCCTTGGCATGGTCTGTATTTTGCCTGATCTCCTTCTTGATCTCTTGGAGAGCTTTGTATATTAGTCTTTTGGATTCTCTGTCAGACAGTTCTATTGCCTTATCTCCCTCCAGAAGGTTTTCTGGTTGTTTATGTTGTTTGCCTGCTGCAACACTTTCCCCCTGCTTCTTTATGTGATTTGATACTGACTGTTGTATCCAAGGCATCAATAAATTATTATGTTTATTTATGGTATTTTTGTTTACCACGTCCTGAATTTTTGTTTTGTTTTGATATGTCCAAACAGGCTGTGTGTGCTACTCTTGTTGTTGGTTGTCATTTGAAGCTTTCACCTCCTGTCTCCAGGGTTGGAGCTGTTACAATGTGTGTGAGCCTGGAAGTCTGCTCATTGTTCTCATAGGAGAACTGTAAACATAGGCAAAGTTTTTGGTGAGATGATGAGTCTGTCTTGCTGGTCACTTAACTGTAGGTGCAGGGGCTGTTTCCCTGGTTGTTGGGTTGGGTGTTGCATGTGTGAGCTCTGTTACTTACTGGATGGTGAGGGCATAAGTGCCCAGATCATTAGTCACCTAGTATGTGTTGTGGACATTCTCCCCTACAGTCCTGGATGAGTAGGGTTGCATGGGGTGTTCTGAGCAGTCACATCTCTCTGGTTGGCAGTGAAAGGTGATATGGGGGCAAGGTAAGAGGTTTTCACTTGCCCCCTGGTGCCTGGGTGGAGGGTGCCTCCCTGTTCACTAAAACACACTGGGTATTAGTTCAGCGGATTTGTGAGCACCTGGCTCCATTGGCTAGAGGTATTGGGGGACCCTTCTAATTCTTGGGGCTCTGCTGTGGGCAGTTAGCTGGAATGGTTGATATCACCAGCCCTCAGGCTCCTCATGTGGGTAGGTGGGGCCTCTTTTGTGGCCGAGTGGTTTTAAGTGTCACAAATCTGATGCTCCTATTTGCCTGCTGCAGGTAAAAACGGGCTTCGGGTGGATGCACTGCCCGTTTTATCCTCAAGAAGGTGTGCTGGGTAGGGTCGGCCCTCAAGGCATTGGTAAGGGTGGTCAATTGGGATGAAGGAAATTGCAGGTCTATGAACCTCCTAGGACAGTGGCTAAGTGAAAGAGCAGATATCTGTGGACTCAGCAGTGAGTTCCCAGCTTAGGGAGCATAGTGTTGTTGAATGTCATCAGACTGGTATCAGAGGAGGGATGGGAATAAACGAGGAGGAGCAAGTGATTCTCAGCTGTGGAGCTCTGGTAAGTGAAAGGTTATGTGGCTCATATGGTGGTTTCAGAGCTCACATTTAACTTTCACAGGTTTGGTGTCACTCCCGCTTGGTTCTGGAGACAGATGCAGATTCTTGGCTGCTTGAACACACCAGGTGGGGTAAGTTTCAGCTTGGGATGTTGCTACTTGCCTCAACTTGTGTACATCGCACAGTTTCACCTAGCAAGATGCCAGCAGACCCACGATCTGTAATTCCCCATTTGTGGTGTTTTTGAATTGTTTCTCCTTACACCTGTTTCTTTGTTCAGTTCTTCAGCTTTGTCTTTGATGATTAAGCTTCTTAGATTGTCACATGTATCTGACTCACTTGTTTTTTGAGGGGGAGGTGGTGTTATCAGAGGGATGGCATCAACTGCATGACTCTTCCACCATCTTGGCCCAGATGAGCCATTTCTTATTTGGAATTGAACCACTTAATTTCTGAACAATTGCAACTTCTCTATATTTTTCTGTTATTAAATTCTAGTTCTTTTGCAGTCAGAAATCAAACAATGTGTGCCTTTTAATAAACTAACCCCTGTATCCTTATAAAATGTTCTTCTTTATCTCTGGCTGTAAGTCTTGTCCTGAAGCCTAATTCATATATTAACATAACCACTCCAGCTTTCTTGTGATTTGGGTATTCCCATGGTATACATTTTCCTATCCTTTTAGTTTTCATCTTTAAGTATTTAGATTTAAAGAGTTGTTGTTTTTTTTTTTTTTTTTCTTTTTTTGTAGGCAGTATATGTTTGCATTTTGTGTAATTATCAGCATGGTTGGGTTAAGCATACCAATTTTTTTTTTTTTTAATTTCCTATTTGCTCACTACTACTTTTTTCCTGTAACACTTTCTTGGTTGGAAGTAATTTTGTATTTTTAGTATTTCATTTTATCTATACATTTGGCATGTTGGCTATGGCCAAGGCCAAGTGCCGTCGATGTTGGCTATACTTCCTTGTTAATTGTTAATGACTTCTCTAAGATTGACCATGTTTTTCCCTAACAATTGTTTTTCAGAGTTTACCAAATTCCATCATTTTTTTAAAAAAAATATTTATTGTGCTTTCATTTTTAACATGCTTCTTTGCTTGGTTAAAAGTTTATGTCAACTGATTTTCCTTCTTTTTGTTTTATAAAATTGTTGCTCCATTGGCTATTGACTTTCATGGTTTCTGATGAGTTTACCTGGCTCATTTCATAGCCATAATCAAAATCATGATCTGTCACAATCTGCTACATCCTACTCAAAGTCAAAAGCATCTAGCAAACTTCTGTTTGAAGTTCATGGATCTATATTTACTTGTAAAAGGGCACAGGACAAAGAACTGTATTACTCAATCATCTGTAAATCATTTATGCATGGGAAAACAAAGAACCACTGCAAATGGATTGTAGTGCCTACCATTCCAATGCAACATCTAAATATTTAATTATAGCCAAGATTTTTGAAATAATGGCAACTTTATCTGGTTTCCATCTGGTTGCATATAACAGCCACTTGTCTGTGAACAAAGGGCTCCATTGTGAGTGTGTTAGCCAGAAAAATGATTGTTGAAAAGCTACTATGTGCTTATATTGACATAGTCTCCTTATTTTGACAACCTGACTAAATACAAGCTCCTCACCTGAGGCTTAGGATAGCATTGCAGCCAGCATTAGAATATAAATGAAGTATATAGACCTGAAATTGGTGATAGAGACCATACCATCATAAGAAACTTTATCCATACATAGAAGAACACAAAGAATTATACCTCAGTGTATCTGACAGTGAGCACATTGATCATCCGGGAATGACTGAGACTCAGTCCCAGAGAGAACAATGTTCCACTTTATCAGTTACCTGGGCTATTAACCTGTCGTCTATGACACAGAGTAACTGACAGCATCCGTAACTATTGTGGCCAAGAGGATGATCATTTTTATGGTTGGCTCAGTCTAGATCCTTTATTTTTTCCTTCCATTTCAAGCTGCTCCTGACCATCAGTCCAGGCTCTGGGATGTCTACTGCTTCTCCAGCAAAAGTTGATGGGGTACACAGGAACTGTTGATTGAAGGTAGTGAAACAATGGGTTACAAGCAGTTAGAAAAGGCTACATTCTGAAAAAAAAAAAGTAAAGAATTGGACAAAACAATATGCATATCACTTAGTACAGTTTTACTCTGTCTCCTGAATCATTTATTTCAAGCTGTGGAAACTGGTATGCTGTTCTATTCCTCTTGTTTGAGTAACTCAGCTTGCTCAATAATTGTTCAGTTTTCCACAGTGTTCCCAAGCTTTCTCTTGACAAGTCTGAAGTGATATTTATTCACATGATCAAAAAAGAATTGTATTCTTTCGAGAGCTGTGAGTATGTTGAACTGTCTGTGTTTCCATCCCAACTGAGATTTCTTTCTTTCCACGCTCCTTAGCACAGATCTCTTTCATCATCTCCAGGAATCACACATACCTACAACACCCAAATCTGGATCAATTCCACAGTCCAACCTTTCTCACAGAGGTTGAACACACCTTTTAATTCTCATGAAAACTCTAAGAGATGTATAAATGATTATGTCCACTTTCCAGATGAGGAAATGGAGGGACACAAAAGTTAAGTAACTTGGAGTAAGTCACAAGTGCTCCCTGATGCTAGAGGTAATATTTGAAATCCTGTAGTTGTTGACTCAAATTCCATAGCTTTATGGGGCCATGAATGTGCTTGTTTGCCTTACTATAGCGGGAGTAGTTGGCATAAATAGAAGGCACATGTTATATGCCTCAAACCATGGCAATCTCTAAATGTATCTTTGCAAAAAAAAATTAATATGCTGAGATTATTAATTTTATTTTTACTGAGCTTTATTGTTTTCATTAATTTATCTATGCTTAAAGAATTATACAAATGGTGGACTATAAAATTCAGTTTAAATTTCCAATCTAACATACCAACCAGTATCTTTAAGCATCCTAAGTCATTTGTCTCTCAAAACAGACCAGTAGTGTAGGTACTATTACTATGTCCACTCTGCATATGCAGAAACTGACATTCAGAGAGGGCGAGTTATTTGACCAGGATTGCACAGCTGATAAGCATGAGCTGATATTCAAACCCAGGCAGTCTGGCTCCAGGATTCATGCTTTTAATCATTACGCTTTCCAGCCTTGTATTTATAAAGTCACCTCTACCTCACGCAAAGCTCTGCAGACAGCTTACAACACTGCCTCAGGTGGACCCTAGCTTAGTTACGAAGGAGGAATGTCAGAATATTCACCAAAATCATCTAGAAAGAGACACCACTGTCACCTCGCAATCTCATGCTAGGGGCAGAGAGGTAAGGCCCGGGAGAGAAGAGCAGAAGCTAGAAAGGAAGGAAGGAAAGGAATGGAGAGAGAGAGAGGGAAGAAGTGGCAGGGACTGAGAGAGGGGGAGGGGAAAGGAGAGGACGGGAGGAGGGAATCTTGTTTATGATATCCCTGATTCCATGTCCTCTTCTGAATCCAGCTTGAATTTCTGGCAGTTACTTGTATATATACGGTTGCATATTCAGGATGTCCTTGTTCAAAACAGGTTAGTGGAATTCAACTTACAAGTTTAGGTTGTATCTGCAGTGAATTACTTTTGAGATACAAAAGACAGAATTGAGCAGAACAGAGAGGGACTGCTTGTCACCAAGAAAGCATTGCTGGGAGCAGAGTGTGTCCTTTGGACCTGGGGTCTCTGTGTTGAAAATCTCCTAGATGTAGGGAAAGATTTATGATAAAGATGTTTTGCAGAGCCAACAGAGAGAGAAAACCTTCCCCTGGAGCCGAAGCCCTGAATTTGGACGGCCAACCTCCTAAATGATGAGAAAGCAATCAACTTGCAGTGTTTCTGTTACACTAGATAACTAATGTTTTGCTGCTTTCTCCCATATTGGATATTGCCTTTCTCTTCAACAGCATTAACATCTGTCTACTGTGTATTTGGTAACTTTTCCTCCCTTCTCTTGCCATCTCTGGAGGCCATCAAATACTTTTTTCTTTCCTCCCTGTTAGTAAACCTTTTCCTGTTACTTTGTAATAGTGGTCTCATGCAATATTTGTCCTTTTGTGATCAACTTACGTTACTCAGCATAACGGCTTTCAAAATCATGTATATTATGAGATGCTCCACAGATTTGTCATCTTTGTTTATTGTTATGTAGTATTACATTGCGTGTGTATGTACCACAGTTTGTTAATTCATTCATCTGTTGGTAGACACTTAGGTTGCTTTCAGCTCTTTTAGAAATTGTGAACAATGCTGCAAAGCGAAGTAGGTATGTATATTTCTATTCATGTTATGCCTTTTATTTCTTTAGGATATATTCCTAGGAGTGGGCTTGCTGGGTCATGTTGTATGTTTGTTTCCAGCTTTTTGAGGAAGTGTCATACCATTTTCCATTCCTACCAGCAGTATAGGAAAGTTCCTTATATCTCTTGAACCTCTCCATCATTTGTTATTTCCTGTTTTTTTGTTCAGTGTCAGTGATGTTGGGGTAAGATGGCATTTCATTGTAGCTTTGATCTGCATCTTTCTACTGTGATGATTTCTTCATGTTTGCTAGCACTCTGAATGTCTCATTTGGTCAAGTGAGTGTTTGTATACTTTTCCCAGTTTTTAATTGAATTATTGTCTTCTTCTTTGCTGTTGTTGAGATGTTGCAATTGCGAAGTTTAGAGATTAGACCCTTGTTAGATATATCATAGCCAAAAAGAAAAAAGAAATCCCAATCTGTAAATTCTCTTTTTGCTCTTTCTGAGAAGTCTTTTGTTGAGCCTAAGTGTTTAATTTTTGTTGTTGTTAGGTGTCGTTGAGTTGGTTCTGATTCATGTAGACCCAGCTGTACAGCAAAACAAAACACTGCCCAGTCCTGTGCCATTTTCAAAACTGTTGTTAATCTGGAGCCTATTGTTGCAGTCACTGTGTCAATCCATATTGTTAAAGGTTTTTCTATTTTGTGCAGACCCTCTGTTGTACCAAGCATGATGTCCTTCTTCAGGGACTGATCCCTCCTGATAATATGTCTGAAGTATGTGATATGTAGCATCACCACCGTTGCTTCTTAGGAGCATTCTAGTTATATTTCTTCCAAGATAGACTTGTTTATTCTCTGGGCAAACCAGGAAACCAAACCCACTGCTGTTGAGTCAATTCTGACTCATAGAGATACTATAAGACAGAGTACGACTGCCCCATGGAGTTTTCAGGGAATACCTGTAGATTTGAACTGCTGAGCTTCTGGTGGTTAGCAGCTGTAGCACTTAAGGTCCATAGTATATTCAGTACTGTTCAACAACACCACAATTCAGAGTTGTCTGTTCTTCTTTCGTCTTGTTTATTCATCATCCAGCCTTTGCATGCATATGACATGACTGAACACAGCATGGTTTGGGTCAGCCTTAAAGATGACACCTTTAGGAGGTCCAATTTATCTAGTTCTTCTATGTGTGAATTTTTAGTTATGTTTGGTATTTTATTTACATAATATATCAGAGCCCCTAGCACTGTCCCTATTTTTTCTCTATGATCTCTCTAGTTTTAGATGTTATATTTAGGTCTTTGATCCATTTTCAGTTAGCTTTTGTGCATGGTGTGAGGTAGGGGTCCTGTTCCATTTTTCCATTGATAGATATCCAGTTTTGCCAGCAGTATTTGATAGACACTCTCTTTTCCGCATTCAAGATACTTCAGTTGTTTGTTGAAGATCGACTGTCCATCAGTGAGTGGATTTATGTCTGGATTCTCAATTCTGTTTCATTGGTCTGTATGTCTGTCATCGTACCAGTACCAGTCTATTTTCTGTGTCTGTATAGTAGCTTCTGAAATGAGGTAATTTCAGGCTGCCTATTTTGTTCTTCTTTAAGAAAGACTTATTTACTCAGGGGCTCTCTATCTTTCATGGAAACCCTACTGGTGTAGTGGTTAAGTACTGTGCTTGCTAACCAAAAAGTCAGCAGTTCAAATCCACCAGGTAGGGGGCGGAGTCATGGTGATGGACTAAACTCACATCTCCCTAAATCCCTCTGGAAACCAAGACCTGAAATAATAATTGAATGGTGTCTTCTGGACACCTAGTGAGCCATGGGATGCAACATAGGGCTGTCAATTTGGACTTCATACCACTGAAGGCAAAACCTCTTCTCTTTCACTGACCCCACTCTTGGTGAGCAGAGCCTTGCACAGACAGAAGGTAACTCACTATTTTCCTCTGCCTTGGCCTATGGGCAGAGCTGGGACTTGACTGGCTGCTGGTCTCGGATGCACTGCTGGTGGGACCGGAAAGTGTAATTGCCAGGTTCTGAGAGTCTGGCTTTGGACTCCATACACCTTGGCTCCTCTGGCCTATCTTTCTGCCTCCACCATGTGGTAGCCATATAGATGTGCTTGTGTGGGAAGCCATCTTGATACACTGGGAAACAGAGAAGCCCAGGCAGAGGCTCTGCCCGGACCTGGTTCCTAGGCTGTGAGGTGGCGCCCACCCAAGGGAGAGTGCTTTTCTAGCAGGAAGGTGGTGTTCTGCATGGTGTTGCCTGGGGGCGGGGCCCAGCGGCAGAGGCTACGGACTCTGGGCATTTCAGCACCTTTGGCCTCTCTTTCCACCCGGAGCCTGGTCCCGGCCAGCTGGCGAGCTTGTGCGGGACGCCATCTTGTTTTCCTGGGAGGCAGAGTCATCCACACAGAAGCCTCAGCTGGACCTAATTCCTAGGCTAGGAGGCAGTGCCCACCCAGAAGAGACCACTTTTCCAGCAGAAAACCAGAATTCTACACAGTATCGCCTACAGCTGGATCCCGACAGCAGAGGCCAGCAGACCAGTAGCCTTTCTGTATTTTGAGCTAGTTTATAACATCTGGGGTTCAATATAGCAGTGCTTACTTTGCCAGCTGAGAAGAGGGCCGTATACACGTGAAAACCTGACTGACTTTGGAAGTTGTCAAATACTTTTTAGTTCTCATTTTGAGACTGCATAGAGAAAAAACTGTGGTCCATCCTCACATCTCTCCCAGCCTCTATTGACCCACATGAAGCCCCAAAAGCAATAAACATTGCAGAAAACAGTTGTTTAACCCAGAAATCTCCCATGGCATCAGAAGGCTTCCAAAAGAAACCACCTCAGAACTTTGCAGATGAAGAAGTTTTTTTGAAACTATCAGAAGGTAAATACAAAAGGATTATATAGAGAGCCCTCCTGGACCTTATACAAAATGCAGCAAAGCAAAATGAAAAATTAAGCAAACTGTTCAATCTGATGGAACATCAGTACTTGGAAATCCAGCAGATGGAGAACAAAATCAAAGACATGGAAACTTCAATTCAAAACCAAGAAAACAGAATGGAACAAATGGAAAAGAGAATTTCTGATTTGGAAGATAGAGCTACTGACTTCAGCATCTATGAGGAGAAATCAGGAAAAAAAAAAAAAACAAGAAAAATGAAGAAGCATTAAGAAGCATATGGAACTCTATTAAGAACAACAATCTATGATTAACTGGAGTTCCTGAACGCGTCAAGACATCTGAGAACACAGAGAGTACTGTTGCTGAGCTGCTGAGAGAAAACTTCCCAGAAATCATGAAAAAAGAGAATATAGATATCCAAGATATGTACAGAATACCACACAATAAAGATCTCAAACCCACCAGGTGCTTCTTGGAAACTCTATGAGGCAGTTCTACTCTGTATATAGAGTTGCTAAGAGTCGCAATTGATGGCAGTGGGTTTTCCCTTCCATATGAAGGTAATAATTAGTTTCTCCATCTCACTGAACAATGCTGTTGGAATTTGGATCAGGATTGCATTGTATCTATCCATCACTTCGAGCAATATTGATGTTTCCACAACGTCAAGTCTTCCTATCCAAGAGCATAAATGTTTTCCCACTTATGTGAGTCTCTTTCGGTCAAAGCAAAACTTTCTTAAAGTTAGGTTTAAAATCAAAACAGGGCAATCATTTGTTAATTTGTCCCAGTGAATAAGATGGTCATAAAGCTGGATTGCTAACTTTCAGATTCCTAAAGTGGGCTAGAGATGTGGATTTAGCTATCACTTGCATTCTACACTGAGAAGCAAGCTATGAACAGGAAGATCAGACCCCTCCAGTGTTTCTAGCCAAAGTTAACTGAGATTTTTCAACAGCTGCAGGAAGTCAACAACTTAATAAGAAACATTACAAAAACTTAATTTGTCCAGGGTTACCAGAATGCTAAATTCCCACATCAACAGAAAAAGGAACAAAAATTTACTGATTCAAGCAACATGAATCAAAACAGATGCCTAGCCAGCCTCCTCCTTGCAAGAATGATTTAGTACCACAACAAAGTTTATCTCGGTTATTCATCAACACTGTTATGTGTCATAAGCCAAATAGTGCATTTATTTCTTGAAAGTCTGAGAAAACATTTAACTATGTTTTTCTCTCTGAATCCAACAAAAAAGACACAGAATCTTATATGCTTCCTGGTTCTCTGTCTCCAAAATGAGTACATTAGTCATGCTCCAAATCTTAAATGTCACTGAATTCAAAATTTAGTAGAGAACATGGATTATAGATCTAGGGGGAATGGTGAGCATTTCCTATCACATGAAGCATCATGTGGTATTAGCTCAAAGATACAAAGGAAAGAGAAGGAGCTAATGATACAGTTACTTATTACCTTGTAGTGATTGAATTAACTATACTCAGCTGCTAACTGAAAGTTTGCAGGCTCAAACCCACTCAGAGGCAGCTTGGAAGGAAGGCCTGGTGATCTACTTCTGAAAAGTCAGCCATTGAAAATTCAGTGGTGTAGCTTCACTGTGACACACATGGGGTTAGCCTGAGTCAGAGGTGACTACAGGAACTATAACTGGTAATTACATCCATCCCCAAACTGCTGCTGTTAAGCTGATTCTGACTCACAGCAATTCCATAAGTCAAGGTAGAAGGGCCTGATAGGGCTTTCAAGGTTGTAATCTTTGTGGAAACAGACGGCTACATTTTCTTTCATTAAGCAGCTGAGGGTTGAAACCACAGATCTTTTGGTTAGCAACCTAGTTTTCAACCGTCGTGCTGCCAGGGTACCTTAGAAATTTTGTGGTTGCATGGACTGTGTTTATTTTGAAGCTCAGACTGCTTCCATTTTAATCTATTTTTTAAAATTGTCCTTTAGATGAAGGTTTACAGAACAAGTTAGTTTTTCATTAAACAATACACATTGTTTTGTGACATTGGTTGCTTATATCATGACATGTCAACTCTCCCTGTAATCTACTTTGTAATGCCTTAACTGAGACAAGTACTGATCATGTGACGATATTTGATGAAAACACTATGCCTGATAGAAGAGTTTGTTTTTTGTTGTTGTTGTAGTTTTTTTTTTTTGGAAACCCTGATGGCGTAGTGGGTTAAGTGCTACATCTGCTAACCAAGAGGTCGGTAGTTCAAATACTCCAGGTGCTCCTTGGGAACTCTATGGGGCATTTCTACTCTGACCTCTGGGGTCACCATGAGTCAGACAGAATTGACAGCAGTATTTTTTTTTAATATTTTTTTTTCATATGGACAGCTTTCAAAGCACCAGCATTGCCACAGTTGACAGGTAAAACCACCGTTGTGGATTCCCCTAGCCCATGTCACTTGTATGTTGTGTGTAGCATGTCCCAATACACACCATGTTTGAACCTGTGCCCATGTCTTGCTTGAAAATCAAACCAAACCCACTGCCGTTGAGTCCATTCTGACTCACAGCAACCCCATAGACAGAGTAGAACTGCCCCATAGAGTATCCAAGGAGTACCTGGCAGATTTCAACTACTGTACTTACAGTTAGCAGCTGTAGTACTTAACGCCTGTGCCACCAGGGATTCCTGTATTTCTTGAGTCCTTTAAAAAAACAAATACATAAACAAAAAAAACCAAACCTGTTGCTGTGGAGTCAGTTCTGATTGATAGCTGGACCCTGCAGCACAGAGTAGAACCGCCCCACAGAATTTCTAAGAAATGCCTGGCAGATTTGAACTACTGACCCTTTGTTTAGCAGCTGTAGCACTAAACCACTATACAACCAGATTTCCCTCTAGTACTTTAAAATGAAAAAACCAAACCCACTGCCGTCGAGTCAGGTCGGACTCATAGTGACTCTATAGGCATGAAAAATTATTATTCTGGAAATTATCTGGGAATGTGTACTTCTGGAGTGAAAGCAGAGGTGACCATAACAGCAGAAGATGTAGATCACTGAGGACACCGCACACACAGATATAAGATGTGACAATTAAGTTTGGGAACTCATCCTAGAAGAAAGTGCTATACACCTTATTACCAAATATTACTATGGTCACCTTAGAAGCACTCCTCTTGGGAATCTATGCACTGACACCAGTGCCTAGTCCACCCTTCAAAGCAATTTTGGAACTCTTTTTCTGGAATGGCCATTAGAGTTATTCTTGTATTACCTTTGATGTCCTGAATGTCATCAAAATGTCTTCCTTTCAATATTTCCTTTATCTGGGGGCCAGATCAGGTAAGTAGGGAGAGGGTTCCAAGACAGTTTTCTGTTTACTGGTTAAAACTCCCTCACAGACAGTGCCGTGTGAGCTGGTGCATCGTCATGATGCAAGAGCCATGAGTTACTGGTGAAAAGTTCAGGTTGTTTCCATCTAACTTCTTCATGCAGTCTTTTGAGCACTTCCAAATAGTAAACTTGGTTAACTGTTTCTCCAATTGGTACAAATTCATAATAAACTATCCCTCTGATATCAAAAAAGGTTAGCAAGATCATTGTGACTCTTGATTTGGACTGACGGACCATTTTTGGTCATGGAGAATCGGCTGACATCCGCTGTGCACTTTGATGCTTTGTTTCAGAGTTGTATTGGTGCACCCATGTTTTATCACCACTGATAACATGGCCCAAAACAATGTCTTGCTTCTCCAAAAAGTCATGGCAAACTTTGACTCTCCTTTGCTTTTGTTCATTGGTGAACTCCTTGGGGACAGTTTTTGCACACACCTTTCTTATGCCAGCATTTTCAGTTAAAATTTTCCTTACTGTTTCTCTATCGATGTTTACTTGGTCTCCTATACTTCTAACAGCCAGCTGATGATTTTGATGCACAATTCAATCAAGTTTTAGGATGTTTTTTGTCAGCTCTGCTCATTACTGGCTGCCCTGGCCTCTCTTCATCAGTTGCACTTTCTCTCCCTGCAGAAAAGGGTTTAATCCAGTTGTACACTGCTGATTTCTTTATGGCTTTATCCCCATGAACTTGAACTAATGCGTCCCTGATTTCACTTCCACTCTTGCTGAGTTCAACAAGAAATTTAATGTTGATCCAACTCGATGGCATTTGGCTGGCAATGTTTGTTCATTGCTCTAATTCAAGCTCCAATATTCCCATGATGGCACACAAAAACACACAACAATAATGAACACCACTCAGCAAAACACTGACACATGTCAACACAAACACAACTGTGAGACATTGATATACTAAGGTTATGAAACCTTAGTTATTTGTACAGTGTTGCCAAAGAAAGTGCATTGTGCTAAAGAAATCTTGCCCAACAGATTTACCCAATGCAATGCATCATCTAATTTCTTGACTGAAGTTACCATGCCCATTGATTGTGGATCCAAGTAAAACAAAATCCTTGACAACTTCAATCTTTTCTCCATTTATCATGAGGTTGCTCATTGGCCCAGTTGTGAGAAATTTTGTTTTCTTTCGAGAATTCATACTGAAGGCCGTAGTCTTTGATCCCCACGAACCTAGAAGAAAGAATGAGATTGAGACTGGGGAGAGGAAAGTGAATAAGGAAACTTAATGACTTCAACACAGAAGAATTCTTCACTAGTGAAGCACAAACCAGCCATTAATACGGCAAACACCTGCCATGGACTTCACTTAAGTAATACCCAATGAGTTAAAAAGCTTGCAGGAAGAAGTCCTCTTGGGACTAACCCATCAGAAATGCAGTTGTAGTCCCAACACATTCTTCCAGCTCAGTCTTGGTTTATCTGCTGTTGCTCCTGTCTGATATTCTACAACCATGTTGCATGAACACTGCTAGCCTCAGTGAAGGGTGTTGTACAGGGTCAAACTTTAAACAAAAATCTTGTTACACATGTATGTTCATTGTAGCATTACTTATGACAGCAAAGATGGAAACAACCTAAGTGCTCATCAATAGATAAATAGACAAATTATGGCACATACACACAATAGAATACTATAAAATGATGAATAGCAATGATGAATGTGTGCAACATCTTACAACATGGATCATTCTGGAAGATGTTATGCTGAGGGAAATAAGTCAACCACAAGAGGGCAAATATTGTATAAAATCATTATTATAAAAGCCCAAGAAAAGGTTAACACACAGCTTAAAAACTGTCTTTGATGGTTACGAGAGAGGGAAAATCATGGGTTAGGTGGTAAACAAGTGTTAACTTTGGTGAAAGGAAAGACAATATAAGGGATGTCAGCACAACTTGACTGAGGCAAAGTCAAAATTTTCTAGACTCTTCCAAATACCTTGTGTCATGGATCGAATTGTGTCCACCAAGAAATGTGTGTAGCCATGTGGCTGGGCCACGATTCCCAGTATCTTTTGACTGTCCTCCACTTTGTGGTTTTCCTATGCTGTATGTTAAAGCATTAGGGTGGGGCTGTAAACCCCTTTATAAGATCGCTCCCTGCTCCACTGTAAAGGGAGTTTCCCTGGAGTACAGCTTGCCACACCCTTAATCTTTTCAGCCTGCAAGAGATAAAAGGAAAAAGAGGCAAGCAGAGAATTGGGAACCTCGCACCATCAAGAAATCTGCACCGGGAGAAGAGCGCATCCTTCAGGCCTGAGGTTCCTGTGCCAAGATGCTCCCTGGACAAAGACTGATGCAATATTGGACTTTTCTCCAGAGCCGACAAGGGGGAAAGCCTTTTCCCTGGAGTGGAGACCCTGAATATGGACTTGCAGCCTACCAGAATATGTAAGAATAAATCTTCCTTTGTTAAAGCCATCCACTCGGTGGTATTTCTGTTAGAGCAGCCCTAGCTGACTAAAATACCTTGAGAGTCTGAGTTACTGGGGCTGAAGACTGAAGACCATTGTCTTGAGGAACATCTAGGTCAATTGGCATAACATAGTTCCTAAAGAAAATGTTCTACATTCCACTTTGGTGAATAGCATCTGAGATCTTAAAAGATACTGCCTGTTGGTTCCATCTCTCTGGAGCAAAGGAGAATGAAGAACACTAATGACACATGCAAAGCATTCAAGGAGTAATGAACCATATGAACCACAGCCTTCACTGACCTAAGTCCAGAAGAGCTAGATGGTGCCTGGCTACCACTACCAACAGCTGTAACAGGGATCACAACAGAGAGTCCAGAACAGAGCAGGAGAAAAAGGTAGAACAAAACTCAAACTCACACACACAAAGACCAGATTTACTGAACTGATTGAGACTGGAGGAACCCCCAAACTACGCATTGTGGACACCCTGCTAACTCAGAACTGAAGCTATTCTAGCGAGTTTGTCAGCCTCCAATTAGACTGGCTTATAAAACAAATGGTAACATGTGTGACAAACATACTTCTTAGTTAAGTGTATGAGACCAAATGGGTAACAGCTGCCCAAAGGCCAAGACAAGAAGGCAGGAAGGTTCAGGACGACTGGAAAAATGGGCATAGGGAGGTTGGGGTGTACAGGGCAAGGGGGAGAATTCTGACTCATTGCAGGAATTGTAATCATTGTCAAGAAACAATTTTTGTATAAATTTTGAATGAATAACTAACTTGCACTGTCCACGTTCACTTAAAGCATATGCATGTGTGTGCGCGTGCACGCACGCGCACACACAGAGGGTCATCCTATTATTTGTCTCCCAGGGCCCCTGCTTTTACTGGGGTCTATGCTGTTAGAGTATGAAGCTTTCATATCACCACACCCTTTTTGTCACAGTGGAAACCCTGGTGGCAGTAGTGTTTAAGTGCTGCAGTTGCTAACCAGAAGGTCACCAGTTCAAATCCACCAGACATTCCTTGGAAACGCTATGGGGCAGTTCTACTCTGTTCTACAGGGTCACTGTGATTCTGAATTGACTGGAGAGCAGTGAGTTTGGGATTTTTTCTTATAGTACCTCTTATGTCTGCATTTTGGGCTGATTTTCCTTTTATCAGTGTGTTCTTTTTTGTCTGTTTGTTGTTCTTTCAGAAATTCCTCAGTTTCTGGTCCACCAACTGCCTTTAAAAAAAAAAATCCTCCCCAAACTCATTATTCTTTTGTTTTCCATCTTTTCCAGCGTTTGTAATTTCCGAGGATTTAGAGTGGGAAGAGGGGAAATATTTACCTTGGGGCAGGAATCTTCCACTTGAGAAAGGGCAACCTAAAATTAAACACTTCGGGGCCCCTAACAAGACTGAAAGAAGGCTGTCTCCGAGTCTGCGCCCAAACTCTGTTTTGGAATGCCTGCTTAATCTGGTATCTACCTGATGCCATCCTGTCATTCTGACTGAGGGAACTGCTTTTCTTCATAATCAAGCTCTCCTTATTCTTTTCGTCACTAAAAGTTAACTTTTGTACAGATTTGATGTTGTTCCTAAGGAACCATTTTCTTTGTTACCAAGCTATACCAATGTACAAGAAAGTTGTGTTAGCAGTAAGAAATGTCCTTTGACTGTTTTGCGACCATCTGGCAAGTGCCTTATAGTCACCAAATGCAAAACAACCAAACCCAATGCTGTCGAGTCTATTCGAACTCATCACAATCCTATAGGACAGTCTAGAAATGCTCTATAGAGTTTCCAAGGAGCACCTGGCAGACTTGAACTGCCAACCTTTTGGTTAGCGGACATAGCACTTAACCACTACAGCACCAGGGTTTCCCTACAGTCCCGAGTGGTAACTAATCAGCAAACCACGCAGATACTCTTTAAACTGATCATGTTAACTTCCCTACTTCCCAATACCCGCTTCCCACTTCCCTGAATCACTGGAAATCTATCGGAAATTTTGTATCCTTAGTGAGCTCTTGATTTTATCATATAAACACACCTTTTAACTGCGCCACTTGAGTGTTTAGTTTCAGGCTATGGACTATGGTATCCTTGGTTCGAACTGCTTCTGAATCTCAATAATCCACTTTCCTTATTTTTTTTACAATAAATGTTATTGTGGTATAGGTACCTTTTAACAGAGTGCATGTTCTTCCCCTCTGACACATTTAAGACTGAGAAAGCAAATAACCAAGAAATCCAAGCATCAGCCTCTTCCCCTCCTCCCTCCCTATTCTTGCAAGACTATCTTCTAATATATATGGAAAGGAAAGGCATGTTACATCATCACACTCAAGTCACCTACCTGTCATGACTTCTCTGCAGGGTTTGCTTTCTTCTGTGTTCCAGGCTCTGCAAGCAACCCCACACTCCACGACTGCATGTAACTTAGAGTTCTACCGTGATCTATTCCAGCTCCCTCCCCAGAAGCCTCACCAGGGAAGTAAATGTGGGGGAGACCACATGTTTCGTACTTTCTTCCACTTGAAACCTCCAATAAGGCTTCACATAAAGACTTTAATGACCAGTTGGAGTTTCTAAAGGAAAGCAATGAGAGGACATACTATTTTCTTACTTAAGCAAAGTCTTGAGTGTGTGTACGGGATGCTCTTCAGTTCTTCACAGAATGGGCTCATGAACACTAAAATAATTTTTTCCCAAAGTCTCAAGAAAAAAGCAAAAGTATAAAATGTACTTAGTTTTAATTGCTTATTAGGAAAGAATGTTAATGTGAGAACTCAAGTTGCTTGTTTTCCTTCTAGTGATTATCCAAGATTTTTTTTTTAAATTTCAGTTCTCAGCTTATTTTTCTGACTTATAAAAGGCGCAAAATCAGATACACCGACTTCCTAATGACTTGACTATTGAAATTCTCAGAACGAGATCAAAGCAAACAGTGTCATGATGATTTGCTTTCATTTGTCTCTAGTATTTAATCCAACGTCTTTGAAATTACACATTTCTCTGTGACCTTGAACAGGTTCACTCAGCAAGTTATCTGAGTCATAGAGCATCCTTTGTTGAAGAAATTGCTTGATGTTTGCCTAAAAAATGGCCAGATTCAAGTTTGAACTTGAGAAGAGACAAAAGCCTCACCTGTTACTATTGAGTTGACCGCATAGGACAGAGTAGAATTACCTCATAGGGTTTCCAAGGGGCAGTGGGTGGATTCACACTGCTGAACTGTTGGTTAGCAGCCAAGCTCTTAACTGCTGCACCACAGTACAGATTAAATAGAAACTTGGATTCCAATAAAATGGTGATCTTGGAAAGTCTCAACTCTATCACTGTTTTCAATGAAAAATGTGGTTTAGAATGAGAAGAACAAGGTGGTTGATAATCTCGTCAACATATAGGGAGTTACCTTAAATCTCTGGGAGGCTTCACAAAGAACCAGCAACATGATTGACAACCAAACTAGATACAACTGGTTACCGACTGAGGTCCTTAGAGCATCACATTGGAAACTATTGGTTATACTGCGAAAACGACGACCACCAACACGATATCTTTATTCTTCTTTCCGTCACGTGTGTACCCATAGCTTCCCAAGGGGAGTACTTCAAAGGTGACCATAGGGATAATCAGCAGTGAGGTATATAGCACTTTTTCTAGGATGAGTTTGCAAACTTAATCATCAGAACTATATACCTAGTTACTTTGTTTTAGTCTAGGATATTTCCATTAGGTGGAGAGAATTATATTGTATGGGTTCTGGATGTTGAAGATATTTAAATTTAAAACAGATAAGAATTGATGAGTATGAAGAAGAGAACCAAGAGTCTGGAGTAGTGACAAAACACATAACACAACAAAGAATAGAATAAGAACTTCTGATAAATCTGATTTTCAGTTTGTTGTTGAGTGAGCTTTCTCGTCTTGCAAACACTTTCTCAGCTATAAATCTTCTAGATGTTCTCCCCTGTGAAGGTCTGTCCTTTTGGAGGTCCAGTTTCCTTCCACAGTGACTCATGCTTTTCCATTCCCTGCAGAATTACTACTCAAAACAAGCCGTATTTCTAAGTCTCATGCAACCTTTCTCAGATTAAGTTCAACTCTTTGAACACTAAACTGAGAAATTTGCAAGGTTGCAATGACATCATGTTCTACAGACATTTAATTAGACATTTATTAATATGGGAAACCTTGGTGGTATAGTGGTTAAGTGCTACATCTGCTAACCAAAAGGTTGGCAGTCTGAATCTGCTACACACTCTTTGGAAACTCTATGTGGCTGTTACACTGTGTCCTATAGGGTCATTATAAGTCAGAATCAACTCAATGGCAGTAGGTTTAGTTTGGGGTTTGGTTTATTAATATGAGTTTAGAGGGTTTTTTAAAAAAGTTATTTGGGAACCAATGTTATTTTTTTAGACAAACATAGGTTATTGAGAAGTTCATTAAAAAAAAATACTGTATTGCTGCTGAGTTGATTACAGCTCTACCTGGAAATTGTTCCATAGAACTGCCAAGGCTGTAATCTTTGTAGCAGCTGACTGCCACATTTTTTACTCAGACAACATCTAAAAACTCACTGCTGTCAAGTTGATCCAGCTCATAGTGACCCTATAGGTCATAGTAGAACAGCCCATAGAGTTTCCAAGAAGAGCCTAGGGATATGAACTGCTGACCTGGTTAGCAGCTGTAGCCCTTAATCACTATGCAACCTGGGTATCCCAAGAGCACTTGGTGGGTTTCGGTTAACAGCAAAGTGCTTGCTTGCTCTGCCACCAGGGCTCCCGAGCATGTCATCCTCCCAGATGAAGCGGGTCTTCAGTGCCTGTAGGTGAAAATGACTGTATGTTGGTGATGACACAGAAGATATTGTAGAGAATACTTGCCCCCGTGGAGATAAAAATCACATTTTGGAAACCAATTATGCATTTTTGAAAATTGAACTCTGTGTAAAGTTATTAAATACCAATCAAGATGACAGTAGAAGGAAATTTACAAGTCCATATACAAATCAACTTCCAAATGAATTTCTATAAAATGATGGCGATTTCAAGTACTGGAGAAACTGTTTGATTTGTACCTACTTAGAAATATTGGGGTTTCAGACAGTTCTTTAAGTGAAGATAGGATTCTGCTAATTTAAGTAGCATTCATATATCTATAACTTGTTGATTTAGCGTTATACTGAAAATAGCTACAGGGATCAGAATGATATAAAAGTATTTAAGAAACTATCCACGTTTTTGCTCAATCCAGTATAAGCATCAGAGTTGTTACTACCTTTACCTTGTCTGTATTTCAGGTTTCGCTTTTCTCTTCACCATTCACGCTCTGTCACACACCAGCCATGTGACTCTGGGCAAGTTGCTTGCTAAACCTTTCTGTGCACCTGTTTCTTCATTTGTAAATTGAGAATGATAGCAGGACCTAAAGTATTATAGACGAAGACTAAATAACTTAATATAGAGAACTGACTTAGAAAACTATGCTAGTTTTTCTCAAAATTTACTATGGAGTGAAAATAAAAACTGTTTAAGAAAATTTGATAACCGTAGAAAAACACTGTTGGGACACTTCAGCCTTTCAAAAAAAGGCAAGAGATCCAGACCTGCTCAGATGATGTCACAAGTAGAGGCTGACACCAACGTGGTAGTTTCTAGATATTATGCAACCTTATTTGGAACAGAGAATGAAAAAGCAGAAGAATAAACTTCAACTCCTTTCTCTGTCTCTTGGTGTACTCCAATTTCTGCCTCACTCCTTATTTTTAAAGAACCCAATGGGACATAACCTAAAGAACAGAATGGTATCCCTGACTTTGACATCTGTCTTCTGCAATATTGGTGGCTCATTTTTGTTTTTATCTGGGCAGATCATAATCCAGATATACTGAGACTGTAAGACATTCCCACTCTGTTCCTTGATAGCTGTATGGATTGATACACACACACAATGTCCCAGAAAGCTGTCGAGTCTCTCCTAGTTCCCATGTTTTTTCCAGGCTGTCATGGATTTTCCCTGTGCAGTCATAGGTTTACCAGGTGTATGGTGAGAAACTCACTTACTTCCAGAATCTCTCCATTACGTTTCTAGCTGGTCTGCTATCTGCCTGGAATTGAGTCCCCTGCCTCCAGTGGTAGAACCATGGAGTTTGGCTTCTAGTTCTGAAATGAGTTTATGATCGTTTCTCATGGTTTCTGTTGGTTTCCCTTGCCTCAAAGTATCTAAAAGGGACAGAAAGCCACTCCCTGCTTCCTCCTAGATGCACTTTCCCAAGAAGAAACTCCTCACAATTTGTTGTCTTCTTTTCCTCATCCCCCAGTGCCTGGAATGGGTTGTTCTAACAATTTTGTTTGGTTGTATACCCATTTTCTGTGAAGGAGAACTAATTAAGTGATCCCTCCACATTACTTTTGCTGGAGGCAGTCTTACAACTTTTCTTTGGTCTGTGAGACAAGATGAATGATATATTTTAAGGTGGTTGGAAACATTCATATACTAGTGTCTATATAGTTCTATCTCCCTATATATTTCTGGTGTCCTGGAGCCCCAGCAGTTAAGGGTTCAGCTGTTAACCAAAAGATCAACAGTTCAAATCCACCAGCTGCAACTTGAAAACCCTATGGGGCTGTTCTACTCTGTCCTACAGGGTTGTTACAAGTCTAAATCAACTGGTTAGCAAGGGATTTGCTTTTGGTTTTTTGGTTATGTATTTCTTACAGAAAAAAAGCTTTTAATAAAATATCACCATTGTGGAGTTTTTTTTAAACATCTCCACATTTCTACTTTTTCTTTCCTTGTAGAATGTTCCAGATTGGCACATGTGACTCCCGGAAGTCTTCTGCAGATGGCATAGTTTCAAGTGTTCATTTATTGTGAGATTTTGTTCGCCAGGGTAGGCTAATTCATCTGGAATCTCACTACAGTCATCACTAACAATGAAAAAGTACTCAGTTCCCTTTTAAAACCCCTTGAAGGCATGGCATATCATTTTCCAAATCCACCCTAAAAGACAGAGTAGAAGTGTCCTATAGGGTTTCCAAGGCTGTAAATCGTAATGGAAGCAGATTGCTGCAATTTTCTCCCATGGAACAGCCAGTGGGTTCTTTAGGTTACCATCCACCTTTAGGTTAGCAGCTGAGTGCTTTAACCACCGTGACAGCAGGGCTCCAAGAGTGCCACTTCACAAGTGCATACATTTCGTTGTCCATTCTTTCCATCACTTACTCTGCTTTTCTGTTTTAGTTTTACCTTTCTATCTGTTCTTTTATATCTGTTCTTTCAGTTAGTGGCTGAACTCATTAATCATTTGACCTGTTATTGCAACCGAAGAATGAGCAGACAATAACAAAGTCCTTGACAATTTAAGCAAAAGTAAATCTAAAGCAGCATGATTCTTCTAGTCTTGTTAATCAGAGGTAACGTGAAAGATGGTTTTCAGTGAAGAAAGAATGCTATCACGTCGTCATTGTCATTGTTGTTAGGTGCTGTCTAGCCAATTCCGACTCATAGCGACCTCATACACAACAGAACAAAATACTGCTCCGTCTTGCACTATGTTCACAAGCATTCTTATGCTTAAGCCCATTGTTGCAGCCACTATGTCAATCCATCCTTCTGAGGGTCTTCCTCTTCCCGCAGACCCTCTGCTACCATCGTTCAAAATCGATCTGTTGGTGCTAATTGTATCACTCACTCTTCCTCAGTTGTCTTACAGGCTCTAATAGCTTAAAATACCCCCTCCACCATTCTGTTTTATCCAAACTGCTCAATTTTTTGTCTTTCCAGATCTCCAGCAAGTTTTTATTATTGCACAAAACAGCAGCAGACCAGCTCTTTCCCTGTCCGGCCCAGGGTCCCCTGGTCCCCCTAGGCACTACCCCATTCATCACAGACCCTACTTTCCATCTTTTCTACTTTGTCTGCCAACATGTCTTACTGCTCTGCGGGGATTTCTTAAAGGAGCCAGGCTCTTCAACTTTATCTAAACCACAGAACATAGTTTCTTCATAAACTTCACGGTTTATGGATCATCAACATGCATCACAGAGTTTCCTAAATCTAGGTGCACATATAAATAGCAATCTCCCTGCTCATTTTTAAGCACCTTTGCTATTCAAGTTCCATCCCCTGAGAAAACACGGAAAGTGGCCATCAAAAGGGAATACACAGAGGTTAGGATGAAGACAGACCAGGATGTGTGTGTGGTTGCTTAGACAGCTGTGACTAAATGCCTGACAGCTGTGGTTTGGATTTTGCAACAAGTGAGTTTAATCTGATATTGGATGACCACAAACCATGACCACAGCTGTTACATAAAAAAACAATCAAGTGGTCTTGTGTTCAGGACACAGATCTGAAAATATGTGCTCTGGGAAGTTTTCTGGTCTCACTGTCCCAATCGCCCTTTCCCTGAAATCTCTAAAACCAAAAAGCCACTGTCATCAAGTTGATTCTGACTCGTAGCAACCCTATAAGCCAGAGCATAACTGTCCCACAGAGTTTCCAAGAACCGCCTGGTGGATTTGAACTGTTGACCTTTTGGGTCAGCAGATGTAGCACCTCACTGCTATGGCACCAGGGTTTCCTAGTTAAAACACTTACCTTATGTTTCATTGGTTTTGACTGTCTTGAGACTTGAATGGGCACCGGACCCAGCCACCCAGCGTTTCCCAGCCACTGCACTTGCTGTTTACTCATCTGCTGTTCTTTTCTCCCCTTTGATGGCCTTCCATGGTTCTCTTCAACCTGTAGGACTCAAGTTCAAGGAAACCTACACTCAGAAGTTTTCTCTGCTTCATACTGTGCACTGACCACTAGGAAGAGCCAAGAGCTAATTACTCTGCCTCCTTCTCTACTTCTACTTTAGTTCTATGTAATTACACTTGCATTGCGTTGATCATATTCTGTTTTTATTCTAATACATTGGAATGACCATGGGTTTGTGAATCACATATTCAAGTACAAATTCCAGCTCTACCAACTATGTGATCATTAAAAAGTTTCCTAAACCATTTGCAGTTCAGTTTCACCATCTGTAAAGTGCTAATAATCATACCTTTAAAGGTTGCTGACTCAGTGTCTAAGAGATGGAAGATGCTTGACTAATATTAAAATTCTGCTCTCTTCCTCCTAACAGCATTTTGTTTCTGTAATTTTTTAGTGCTTGGCACATAGGAGCTTCATAACATATATTTATTTTTTATTATGATTAAGTGAAAATATACAATTCAAGTCAATTTTGCAAGCCCACCTCTGCAACTGTATCTGCTCTTCTCACCCTGTGACAGCACACTCCTCCTTTTCACTCGTTATTTTCAGTATCGAATGAATGAACACCTGTCCCCCCCCCACAGTCTCCTCTCCTATCTTGGAAGAAGCCAGTAGAATAGTATAAAACTATAAAGTACGCACACCACATGCTTACTCTATGTCCCTAAGTCCAGTCCATTCTTTGTCTGAAGAGATGACTTCGATACTGGTTCCAGGTCTGGGCCAGCAGCAAGTCTAGGGTCCATGTTCCTAGAGGACCCTCCAGTCTGTTGGACCATCAGTTCAGGTCTTTTAATAGAGTTCTTGATCTGCTCACGCGTTTTTCTCATGCTCTGTCAGGGACTCCACATTGTGTTGCCTGTCTGGACTGTCTTTGGTGGGGGCTGGGTACCATATGGTTCTTCTGGTCTCATGCTGATATAGTCTCCCAACCACATGGGTTCTTCTGTCTCCTGAGCTCATTTTTCCCTCATCGTCTTGATCTTCTTGATTGTCGTGTGTTCCAGGTGGGTTGGGACTAATTGATGTTTCCCAGATGGCAGCCTGCTGGCTTTTAAGACCCAGACACTGTTTGCCAATACGGGGTCCAGAAGACTCTCTTAGCAAAAGACTAGTTATGCCAATTAACCTCAATGTCCCCAGAGAATATGATCCCCAGACCCCTGTCACTGCTACTCTGTTATTTCAAATGTTGGGTTGAATTTCGAAAACCTTTTAGTTTATGGTGTAGTCGAGTTATGCTGACCTGGTTTTTACTATGTGCTGTCGCTCCCTTCACCCGGCTGAATTCCTATCAATTACCTAATCTATGAACAATCCTCTCCTTCCCTTCCCACCACTGTAGCCACCAAAGAGTCTTTTACTCTATATATAAGTCCTTTTTTCAGTCCTTATAATAGTGGTCTCATACAATATTTGTCCTTTTGCAGCTGACTGACTTCACTCAGCATAATGTCTTCTAGTTGACTCTAGGTTACAAGATGCTTCCTGAAATCATCATTGTTCTTTATCATTGCATAGTGTTCCATTGTGTATATGTATCATAGTTTGTTTATCCACTCATCTGCTGTTGGGTACCTAGGTTGATTCCATCTTTTCGCTATTGTGGACTGTGTTGCAACAAACATTTGTGTGACAGCCCTTGTTTCTGTAGAATATATTCCAAGCAATAGGATTACTGGATCATACGACATTTCTATTTCCAGCTTTTGAAAAACGTGCCAAACTGCTTTCCAAAGAGGTTGGGCCATTTTGCATTCCCACCAGTAGTACAGGAGAGTCCCAGTCTCTGTACAGCCTCTCCAGCATTTGATGTTTTGTGGTTTTTCAATTACTGACAACTTCATTGGGTGAGATAGTCTTTCATTGTAGCTTTGATTTGTATTTTTCTAATACCTAATGTTCATGAGCACTTCCTCAGGTGTGTTTTGACTGACTTGATGTCTTCTTTGATGAAGTCTCAGTCCGTCTCCTTTGCCCATTGTTTAATTGCCTTTTATTTATTTATTTATTTTTTGGTCTTTCCTAGTACATATTTAATAAAGGGAAGAATAAGACTTCTCTATAAGTGTAACTGGAACCCTGATGGCACAGAGCTGAGAGCTTGACAGTGAACCAAAAAGTTGGCAGTTCAAACCCACCAGTGATGTACTGGAAACTTTGTAGGGCAGTTCTAGTCTATCCTACAGGGTCACTATAAGTCAAAATTGACTCAGTGGGAATGGGCTCGATGAAGGTAAATTAAGGGACTCTGGTTGCACAGTGGTTAAGCACTTGACTGCTATCCAGAAGCTTAGGAGTTCCAACACACTGGTGCTCTGTGGGAAGAAGACACGGCAGTCTGCTTTTGTAAAGATTTACCGCCTTGAAAGCCAGTGGGGCACTCCTACTGTTTCCTATAGCATCACTGTGATTTGGAATTGACTAGACAGGAGTTTTGGTTTGGGTTTTGGCTTGGATGGAGGTAAATTAAACTTTGTGCATTTTTCATCTTGAATTTGAATTAAAAAGTAAACTTCCTAGTCCAAATATAATTTATCTTCCTAGTCATCGGTTTTATAGTTTTCATTTATATTTCAATTTTACTGTTTTCCTGGAATCCCAGATACTCTCAGCCTGCTCCTAGATGAATCAGTGACCAGTGCTTAGATGTCTGCAGTTCTTTAGTCAAACAATGCTCAGGCTGTTCTCAGCCTTATGTCTTCTTCTGAAGGCGGATTTGCCTTTAATGACCTTTCTTTTCTCCTTTTGGTTGTTTTCTTCCTCTCGGCACCCTCATCTGACATTGAGCCTCTACTGTGCACCAGGAAGTGGCACAGATGAGACGTGATCCCTCCTCTCAAAAAAATGACGTTCTAATGGAGGAAACATTTTAGTGACCAAAAAAAACCAAGCCCACTGCCACTGAGTAAATTCTGACTCATAGCAAACCTGTAGGACAGAGTAGAATTGCCCCATAGAGTTTCCAAGGAGTGCCTGGTGATTTTGAACTGCTATCCTTTTGGTAAGCAGACAACACATGACCACTATGCCACCAGTGTTTCCATTTTAGTGACAGATGGTTACAATTCGCAATAGTAAGTGCTCAAATGGAGAGGAACAGGGGTGTTTTTAGTTAATATATTTGGTAACCATGTAGTAGTTGCATAATATGGGACAAATAGTGTCCTTGGGAAAACAATGTTTCATAAGACAGACAAGACCTAAATTCATGAAGATAATATGCAGCCTGCCTGGGAACCTCTTTGGATTGGGTGGTCAGGGGAAGATATGTTTGGGGAGGGGACATTTGAGTTGAGACCTGACAGACAATTAGGAGCCAGGCATGTGTCCATGTGGGGGAAAAAAGTTTTAGGCAGAGAGAATAGCTAATGCACAGGTCCTGTGGTAGGAGCAGTTTTTGTTTAAAGAACAGAAAGAAGGCTGATGTGGCTAGAGTCTCAGTGAGATAGGCAGAAGCTATATCACAGAAGAATCTTATTTTAGTGCAATGGTGTTTTTTAAAGGTAGAGAATGGGTGACATGGTGAGATTTGCCTTTGTTGTCTAAAAAATGAAATACAGGGTGTAGACGGGATTCAAGAATACCAGTATGGAGGCTTATGTAGAAATCTGGGAAAGAGCAGCAGCCAGAATAGAAAAATGTGGATGGATTGAGGATACTTTTTGGAGGGAGAGTCAACAGTACTTGCCCATAGATTAGCTTAGGAGAAAGAAGAAGCCCTGGTGTTACAGTGGTTAAAAGCTCAGGCTGTTAACCAAGAGGTTAACAGTTGGGAGCCACAAGTTGCTCCTTACAAACTAATCAAGAATGGCTCCCAGGCTGGGCATTGCATGTTATTATCTACTGGGGTGGGGAAGACCAAGGGAAACACTAAGAGTTTTGCTCAAAACCCTGGTGGTGTAATGGTTAAAAGGTACAACTGCTAACCTAAAGTTTGGCAGTTCAAATCCACTAGAAATTCCTTGGAAACACTATGGAGCAGTTCCATTCTGTCTTGTCCCTATAAGGGTCCCTATAAGTTGGAATCCACTTGATGACAATGGGCTTTTTCTTTTGGACTCATTTTCTTTTGAGGTCCCAATTAGCCATTCAAGTGGAGAAATCAAGCAAGTGGTTCAACGTATGAGTGGGACTGAAAAGAAAAGTCAGGGCTGGAGATATTTGTAAATTTTGCTATTGGTGAAAGATTAGATATCAATGTTCGTTTCACTTTCTAGTGCCTTTTTCCATGTTGCAGAGGCTCAAAATCTAAAATTCCATGGTTCATAGTCTTTTCTGGGTAGTTTCAAGATTATCTCAACAGCCAAGGAAGTCAGGTTTCAAATCAAAACTGAGATGAACAGAATTCCTAGCATTTTTTATGCCTTAGATATCAGAATTCCCAGCATTTGTTATTTGCTATGCATTTTATTCCTCATTAGTTAGAGCAGCCTGTAGACAACTTAGAACCTAGACACCAGATACCTCTCAATCCCCCAAACTGTAGCTTAAATCACAGAGGCCCTTGAAGGTTAAGGTCTTTAGATTATCTATTTAGTTTCGGTCTTGACTATGTCTTGGGCCTAAAGAGAGGATCAGGACACGTATTGCTAGTGAGCAGAATAAGGATATTCTGGAATTCATAAAAGGAATATTGAGTCCCGCACCAAAATCTTATTATTTCCTCTGCATCATGTGACAGTTACTGCTAATTTTTCTGCCCAGTCCTTTTACAGCTGTGAATGTCCTCATGTGAAATACACTAGAGGCTTTAGTTCCTAACATCTTGGAGATGTTGTGTGTCTTTCTTGTTCCTTGTAGCATCAATTGTTCAATATTATATGCTAGTTGGCTGTTCTGTACAGTTTTTAATTATGGGGAAAATATCCCCTGCACTGTTAATTCAGCAAAGTCTCGTAAAAGGCTTTCAAATTGGTGTAGGCCTAGAAGGGAGAGGAAGAAATAAACATGTGAGCAAGCAAGAAATTGAAAGTATGGAAACTAGACAAAGAAAGGACTTGTGACAGGGAGACAGAGTCCACATTCCTTGATGTTAACCCACACGACTAAAAGGTAGAAATATTCATCCATTAGACAGGCTAATAATTTCTATCATGCTAACCAGTTTATTTTAATTCACTATTTCCCTCTAGTACAATTTTGTTATAGTCTCTGCACAGAAACCTCAAAATAAAGCATCAGAACATTGATTTATCCTGCCAGCTTGGAACCTTAAGTCGTCTCAGGAAGGATAAGCACAAAGAAATACACTTATGTACTCATAATGGCACTATTAAAAGACAAAGGTACAACTTTTGGTCTCTATTTGTGTGTAGTAAAACAGAAGGAAAGAAACTGAAGACTCAGAGAAGAATCTAGTGTATATAGTATACACAAACTGTGGCTGCATCTACCCTGAGACCAGAAAAACTAGATAGTACCTGGCTAGCATCACCTAACATTCTGATTAGGGTTACAATAGATATCCTGACAGAATTGGAGAAAAATATGGAACAGAACTCAAATTCTTTTTTTTTTTTTTTTTTTGAAAGTAGTATTGTATTGTGCTTTTAGGTGAAAGTTGACACAATAATTTGGGATCCCATTTGATAACTTCTACACACATTGTTCAGTAACAGTTACATTATTTACCACGTGTCAACAGTCTCTTAATTGTGTTCTGGTTGTTCTGTTTCCAGTACTCTAGTTTCCTTGCCTTTCTCTCTCTCTCTCTCTCTCTTTTTTCCTCCCATTATTCTCAACATGAGAGTTTATTTAAACCCAGGCTTATTAGACTGATTCAGATTAGACTACTACCCAAAACTATTACCCTTAGCTACTCTAAATTTTGAGCCAAAATGACTCCATGAGGTCATAACTAAATAATAGACTGACTCATAAAATAAAGAATTTCACCTGTAAGTACAGTGCTACTTAAAAATCACCTGAGGGGGCGGATCCAAGACGGTGGACTAAGCACACATCTCCTTATATCCCTCTGGAAACCAAGACCTGAATTGATAATCAAACGGAGCCTTCTGGTCACCTAGTGAGCCCCCAGGACATGGCACAGGCCAGTTAATTTGGACTTCATACCACTGAGAGAAAAACCTCCTCTCTTTCACTGACTCCCACTCCTGGTTAGCCCTGGCTCTCCTGGACTGAAGGTAAATGCACCATTTGGCTTTTTTTTCCTACATCTTGGCCGGCAGGCGGAGCTGGGTCTTGCCTAGCAGCTAGACTCAGACACACGGCTGGGGGGATAGGCAGGCAAAATTCTCATATTTTGAGAGCCAGGCTTAGGACTCTGTTAATCTAGCCACTTCAGGCCTGTCTTTTTATCTCTGCCACAGCATGGTTTGTACAGAACCGCACTGCCAGTGTGCAGGGCAACATGTTGGATGTGGAGATTTTAGCAGGACCTAATTCTTAGCCTGGGAGCCGGCACCTGCAAACAGGACAGCGCTTCTCCGACAGAAAAGCAGTAGTTTACACAGTATCGCCTGTGGTGGGGGCCCAGCAACAAAGCCTTTAGTCCCTCTATCTACTGACTGTGTTGAGGGTGCCATCTTAGATACGGTGGCCACAGCCACACCTATTTCTTAGCTTGAGATCCAGAGCCTGCCCACAGGAGAGTGCTTTTCTACCTGAAAAGCAGTAGTTTACACAGTGTCACCTAAGGCTGGGCCCTGTCAGCAGAGGCCAACAAGCAAAGACAAGTGCCTTTGAGTCAGATCCAACTCATGGCCACACAGGGCAGTAGCATTGCGGTATTTTGAACTAGTGTGCGTCATCTGGGGTTGGATATAGAGGTGCTTACTTTGCCAGTTCGAAAGAGGGACCTCTACACCTGAAAACCTGACTGACTTGGGAAGTGGTCAGATACCTTTTGCTTTACATTTTAAGATAGCCTAGAGAAACGTCTGTAGTCCGTCCTCACAGTATCTCTCCCAGCCTCTACTTACTCACATGGGACCCCAAAAGCTACAGACACTTGTGGCAGACAAGAAATTACCCATGGCTTCAGAAGGCTCCCAAAGGAAACAACCAAGAAGTTTTCCAGATGAAGAAACTCTCATGAAATCATCAGAAAGTGAATATAAAATGATTACATACAGAGCCATTCTAGTCCTTATACAAAATGCAGCAGAACAAAAGGAAAAATTAAACAAGCTGTTCAATCTGATGGAACACCAGCACTCTGAAATCCAACAGATCAAGAACAAAATCAAAGACTGAGTGACAGGGAAGAGAAAGGAGGTCCGGAAGTACCAAGGATTGGCCAGACCTAACACACTGTGAATTGGCACAACCACTGTGGTGAGCAGAGAATTGGCATTTGGAGGGAATCCTCCTCAGTGGGAGACAGTGGGCAGCAAAGAGTCCACCCATGCCTCCAGAAGCAGTAAAAAATGGTGCTCAATTGTCAAAAGCTAAGTGGTTGCATCTAACCTACTGCTTGCTGATCTAAAACTTCCCTTCAGGATATACTTCTTTACTTTTCCCCTTTCTCCTCTGCACTCTGCTGGGCTCCATGGACTGAGGCATTCCTGGGCCAGAAGTAGGACTCCTTATGTGCACCTGAGCCGTTCTACTAGATTTCGGGAGGGGGAAGGAAAAAAAATTTACTGACACCCCTGAGCCAGGAATTCAGGGCAGAAAAAGTTCCTTAATTTAGGCTCAGACATAAGGAGACACACCTTCCTCACGGACACTCAGCCTTTCTCAGCACCTGCAGCCAGATACTTGTGACTACACTTACCACCCATGTGCATGTAGGACTGCAGGGGAGGGGCTGCACTACACACTTGCTGACCAACTTCCTGAGTACCTGAGCTGAATCCATACAAGAAAAATGAATGGGCTCCTGGGCTCACATATCTAGTAACATCTCTAACCACCTGGTGACAAGATGTTAGAGTATCAAAGATGCCAATAAAAAACTAGCACAAATGACCCACCTATTTGGATATTTCAAATCAAAATAAGAAGCTAGAACACAGTAGGCAAATATAAAATAAATAAATATAAATACTGATGGCTCAGAGACAACAGTCAATATCGAGTCACATAAAGAGGCAGACCACAATGGCTTCAGAAAACTCCCAAAACAAAGAATCAAGAAATTTTCCAGATGAAGGGAACTTCTTTCATATTACAGAAGATTAATGTTTAGAACTCTTGAAGAGATCAGGAAGGAGATGAGACAAAATGCAGCAGAGAACAATGACAAATTGAATAGGCTGTAAGAAAGTATACAGAGACAGGAAGTAGAAATTCAGAAAATTAATAATAATATTATTGGGTTAGATAACTTGATAGAAAGTCAAGAAGCAGAACTGAGGCACTGGGAGGTGAAATTAATGAGAATGAAAATAAAGCATGTGATCCCAACATATTTCTGGAAAAAATCAGTTAAAAGAATTTTTAAAGTGTTCAAGAAACACTAACAGTTATGTGGAACTCCATGAAGAGGAACAATCCACCAGTGAATGCAAGTACTAGAATAGTGGGGGGAGGAAGTTGGAGGAGGAACAACAGAAAATAGAGATTTGTTGACAGAAAACTTCTCTGATATCATGAAAGATGATAAGTAATCTATCCAAGACACTCATCTAACTCCACACAAGGTAGATCCCCAAAGAAAGACACCAAGGCATATATATATATATATATATATATACACATCATAATCAAACTTGCCAAAACTAAAGACAAGGAGACAATCTGATAAGTGGTTAGCAATAAATAAAAATTAATCTAAAGAGTCAAAAAATAAACTTGGACTACTTGGCAGAAACCATGCAAGCAAGAAGGCAATGGGACGGCATATACAAAGCCTTGAAAGAAAACATTGCCAGGCAAGAATTATACATCCTTGAAAACTATGTCTCAAATCTGATGGTAAAATTAGGACATTTCCAGATAAACAGAAGCTTATGAAATTTGTGAAAACAAAACCAAAATACAAGAAATACTAAAGGGAATCCTTTGGTTAGCAATTCAATAGCATCAGATAACAATCCAAGACTAGAACATGGAACAGAACAACCAGATTTCAACCCAGAAAGGGAAATCGCAAAAGTAAATCAAAGGCAAAACATCAAAAACAAAGAAACAGATGTCATTATGTAAAAGATGATAGCATTATAACACAAAAGAGGGAATTAAAAAGAGTGTAGACAAAGATCTTTCACAGCAATACAAAGAAATAAAAGACTGGTTTAAATTGAGAAAAACAGCAGTAAATATTAAGGTAACCACAAAGGAAATTAACAATCCTACATATCAAAAACAACAGTAAAACATGCAGTCTCAGCAAACATAAAACCAATAACAATCAAAAAGATGAAAAGAAAACAAAGAAAAATCACTTAGCTGGAGTCTTAAAAGCTAACAAGTGGCCATCTAAGTTGCACCAATTGCTTCCAGCCTACCTTGAGCAGAATGAAAGACATCAAAGATAAAAGAAAAATATGAGCCCACGAGACAGAAATGGCCACATAATCCGGAGACTACATCAACAATAGACCAGAAGAACTAGATGGTTCCCAGCCACCACCAATAATTGCCCTGTCAGGGAAAACAGCTTACAGTCCCTGACATAGAAGGAAAAAAAATGAATGTGCAGAGCTGGAACTCTATTAAGAATACATGACTTGATGGTCATACAGACTGGACAGTCCTTGAAGACATGACCCCTGGGCTGTCTGTTAGCCTAGAACAGAAACCATTCCCGAGGCCAACTGTTCAAAGATTGGGCTGAAATGTAAGACATAAAATGACAACTGGCTGGGAATGTGCTTCTTGGCTCAAGTAGATACAGGATACAAATCGGGCTGCTTCCGTCCAGAGAGGAGATGAAAGGTGAAGGGAGATGGGAATTAGTTGAATGGACAGAGAAAATATAGGGTAGAAAGGAGAGGTGTGGTGTCACAGTGTGGGGGAGAACAGCTAGTTACATAGCACTGTGTGTATAAGTTTTTGTATGACGTATCAACTTGGACTCTAAACTTTCACTTAAAGTACAATAAAAAGATCATAATTTGAACAATAACAAAAAGTGACACAGCATTGATAATTAAGTGGAACAAATCGTCTCAGCACACAAAAAAAGGCTTCAAAATGACAGCACTACACTCTTACCTGTCAGTAATTACACTGAATGTAAATGGATTAAATGTACCAATAAAGAGATGGAGAGTGACAGATTGGATAAAAATAACATGATCCATCTATATACTGCCTACAGGAGACACACCTTAGACTTAAAGATATAAACAAACTAAAACTCAAAGGATGGGAAAAAACATATCAAGGAAACATTTAAAAAATAGAAGTGGTAATTTTAATTTCTGATAAAGTAGACTTTAAAGTAAAATCCACCACATTAGATAAGGCAGGAAACTAAACAATGATTAAAAAATCATCTATGTGAGACAATGTGCAAGGCAAAGATGAGAAAGCAAGTAGGCAGGGAAACTAGATTACTGAAAATAGAACAAACATAATAGAAATCACGAGAATGCTAACACACTGTGAAAATATAATCAATGTCACCAAAGAATTTGTGGAAAAAAATGTTAAATAAGAACCTAATTTGCTGTGTAAACTTTCACCAAAAACATAATGAAGTATCATTAACAGAAAAAAGATAAAGAGGAAATCTCAAAAGAAGCCAGCGAAAATGGCATGTTCCTTTAGAAGAACAACGGTAAAGTTCCTATACTTTTATGAAAATAATGCACATCTTGAGAGAAAAAGAAAAATCAAGGATGACTTCAAGAACTTGTGATCTGATCCTAGAAGATACGGCCTCTGGACTCTCTGTTAGCCCAGAACTGAAACTATTCTCAAATCAACTCTTCAAAGACTGGACTAAATTTTAAGACACAAAATGATTCTGGTGAAGAGTTTGCTTCTTGTTTTAAGGAGACACATGAGACTTAATGGGCAGCTCTTGTCCAGAGCTGAGATGGGAAGGCAGAGGGGATCAGGAGTTAGCTGAATGGACACACGAAATACAGGGTAGAAAGGGGGACTGTGCTGTCATTGTGGGGAGACCAACCAGAGTTACACTGCAACATGTACTTAAGTTTTAGTATGACAAATTGACTTAAGTTGCAAACCTTCACTTAAAGCATAATAAACATTTTTTTAAAGATAAAAAAATTCATTTCACATGTTGCTGTAAGAAAATTAACGCAGAATGGAAAATATCTCATGGGGGAGCACATCGTTGGCAAAGAGATGTAGAATTCATGCACTGCGTAAAACACGGTAAAGGCTTAATTCTCATCAGAATATATGGAAACTGTAAGATACACTGGAGCCCTAGTGGTGCAGTGGTTAAGAGATCAGGCTGCTATCCAGAAGGCTGACAGTTTGAAGCCACCAACAACTCCTTGGAAACCCTATGGGACAGTTCTACTCTAGCCTATGTCATCGCTGTGAGTCAGAACTGGTTCTACATGAAGTTGTAAGACACGTTGGAATAACATGTTTGAAATGCTGAAAGACAAACTAATTGTGAACCACCTTCCTAATCCAGGACTCAGCAACTGAAGCAGCTTGGAGTCATGGGAAGATTGTGGGTTTTAACATCAGATGTGGTTGGATGATGGGTGGGCTAATTACCAACTGTATGATCTTGGTTAGGTTAGCTAGCCTCTGATGGTTGAAATATGTATCTACAAATGAGAAGAGTTTAGTGTATGGGAAGTCTCGCATTAATAATTGAATTAAGTAAGGTTTGGCAAGGTTGTGGAATTTATTCATGATCACACAGCTAGAGAACAACTCAGATTTCTATTTCCTGAGGGTCCAAATCCCGACATATAGAAATATAACACAAAAGGTGAATTAGATAGGTCACCTGATCCCCAAGGTAATAAGATTTTGAATATTATCCTCTATGCTGATTAGCTTTACAATGATAAATGCAAAGAGGTGGTGATGGGAGGTAACTGTAATTGGCAATTTTTATGCTTGGCACACAAAGATAATACTTAGGCCAGTGCCCAAAACATTATCCTAAATGTTAGTATAACCGAAGGACTTACTGTGATGACCTTGAAGTCAAATGCCTGTATCTTCACCAGTTTATGCTACCAATGGGATATATAAATAGGGCACTGTATCAAGAAATGCATAAAACAGAAAACATATTTCAAAACTACATGTAAGTTATTTGAGAGATTTATTTTACATCTTCTACCTGTTCAGCTGTTTGATTTCTTATCACATTTATCAATTTTCTGACATCAATTTGCAAATGTCCATAAAAGACCAGTTACAAACCAGGAATATCTAAAGCTTAGATTAAAAAATACAATGAAAAATAAGACTTAGTTGGCTTATGGAATTTTAAAATATACAATAAATTCCACAACAAGTTTTTAGCCTGTATCACTGATACTGTTATCATGTAGATATGTAAGCAAACATATTCATATCAGGTATTAGGCTTAACAAAGTTTTAGAGCTTGTAGCCATAAGAAGAAACCTCTAGGGGGTCCAAATGGTTAACATGCTCAGCTGCTAACCAAAACATTGACAGTTCAAATCCACCCAGCTGTGCTGTGAAGGAAAGGCCTGGAGATCTGCTTCTGTAAAGTTTAGATCAAGAAAACTCCAGGGAGCACAAGTCTACTCTAACACACATGGTGTCATTGTGAGTCATAATTGACTTGATGGCAATTGCTTAGCCTGAGAAAACACACTACAATCTATTTTTAACAAGTACGATGCTTTTGGACATAGTCACTTAAAGTCTTACTAAATCATCAGCTTTACTCAGTATTAAACTTCCAGAAGAGTAAATACATGGACTTCTAGTCCAACTTAGAAAAAAAGTGTTTTAAAGCTTTGACTAAAATAAATGAATGAAAATAAACAAGACTTATCAGACTCAGAGTCTCAAATAGTGTTATAAATGAAAATTTACTTCTGCAGCATTACATGGAAGTATGAACCCAGGTAATCTGCAGTGACACAGAGGCTGTGCCTGAGAGGTCTTCTTGCCAGATGCCTCCGGCGGCACCTCACTCCACTTCCCTGCAACTCACTCTTCTCTCTCACACCATCAAGAACTATTTCTGAGTAAAATCTTAACAGTGTAATCATGATACCATAAAGAACCATTCCAGTGTTTATTATGTAGTTTCTAAAAACAGGATGTTGATGATGCAAAAATAGATGTCTTAAAAAAGCAACTACAGGTTTAAACAGCATCAGTGGTGTCATAGACTGTATTATGTCTCCCCCCCAAATGTGTATCAATACCATGATTTGTAGTATTGTGTGATTTTTTTCCCCATGTTGTAAATTGTATCTCTATGATATTAATAAGCAGTTGTATTGTTAGTGAGGCAGGACTCAATCTACAGGCTTGGATTGTGTGGAGGCAACCTTCTGGGATATGAAAGAAAGAAGTGAGCATAGAGACAGAGGGATATCATACCATCAAGGGAGCAATGCTAGGAGTAGAGGGGGTCTCTGTACAAGGAAGCTTCTAGTCCAGGGGAAGAAGGCCAACTGAGGAAGTCTCCCCGCTGGAACTCATGCCCTCAATTTGGACTTGAAGCCTATTTTACTGTAAAGAAATACGTTTCTCTTTGTTAAAGCCATCCACTTGTGGTATTTCCTGTTAGAGCAGCACTAGATGACTAAGATAGAATTTGGTACCATGAGTGGGGTGCTGCTCTAACAGGTACCGAAAATGTGGAAGTGGTTTTGAAACTGTGAATGGAGAGAAGACTCAGAAGTAGTTGAGGATAACTGTAAACATCAGAGAAGGTGCAGACGGTGAGAAACCAGCAGCAGCAATGAATGGTGCCGGACAGCACTGGAGCCAACTCACAGAGTGAGAGAGTTGAGTGCCTGCGTGCAGGAAGCTTCTTGGTGGAGAACCTCAAAGCACTTAACAGTGAAACTACAGAACTTAGGAACACTTGCCCTAGCAGAGCAGACGCAGGCATGAGGTCCAGGGCAGAGACCCTAAAGGAAGCAGAAACCAGAGAGAGAGGTATGACCATGACCTCAGGGTTTTCAAAGAGTGAAGTCATGGCCTCTGGCGTGTTAAAGAATGATGCACATAAGGACAAGGAAGAGTTGCTGTCCCAGTAGGCCTAGAAGGCAGAGCTGAAGTCCAGGGCCCAGAGACCTTCACTCAGGATCTGGAGAGTATAGCCAATACGTAGATTCTGAAGGGCAAGGCCACTATGTAAAATATCTCAGGGAAAGGAGGATTATTTTCAAAGGCTTGAGGGCTAATGTAATGTGTTCTACTGACTTGCTTGTTGCTTGTTATCCCTTCTTTCCTTGAAATTTCTCTCATTTGTAATGGAAATGTCTTAATTTGTGCCTCTTCTGCCATTGTACCTTTGGAAGCTGGTAACTTGTATTCTAGATTTCACAGATGAAGAGGAATTTTGGGGTTTGGGACTTAGAGTTAAAACTTTTGCTATGATATGTTTTGCATGTTACAAGGATGTGATTGGGGGCAAAGGGTGGAATGTCATGGACTGAATTATCTACCCCCAAATGTGTGTCAGTTTGGCTGGGCTATGATTTCTGGTATTGAGTGTTTTTTCTCATATGTTGTAAATCATGCCACTATGGTATTAATGTAGGAGAATAGGTGGCAGTTGTATTAACGAGGTGGGACTCGATCTATATGTTTGAATTGCATTGGGGCAATCTCTTGGGATATAAAAGAAAGAGGTGAGCAGAGAGACAGGGGGACCTTGCACCAAGAAAGAATCACTAGCAGTAAAGTGCATTCTTTGGACTCAGAGTCCCAGCACCTGAGAAGCTCTCAGCTCAGGAGAAGATTGATGACAAGGTCTTTTCTCAACAGCCAACAGAGAAGCCTTTCCCTGGAGCTGATGCCTTCAATTTGGACTTTTAGCCCACTTTTCCATGAGAAAATAAATTTCTCTTGGCTGAAGCCATCCACTTGCAGTACTTCTGTTATAGCAGCCCTAGAAGACTGACACAACTGTCTACTGGGGGGGTGGGCGGGCTTTAAAGCTCTTCCTGGGGGAGCAGTTTCCACTTCACTGAGGGATCAATTTCCTCATCAAAATCATCCAACTCCTGCTCCTTGGAAAGTTCCAGGAAAACCTGAAAAGGATGAAAAAAATACCACAATGTCATGCACTCTTCTACAGCTTCAAGTGAGGGGGAAGAAGATGCTTTATTAACTCACTATAGTCATGTGGCTGATAGATATAAAGTAACCCAAATGACCCACCTGCTCCAAGGTGCACTGAGACAGGCTGTATTCCTCCACGTCAAAGCTCTGCTTCACTGCACAAAGATGGACTTATGTTAGAGGTTCATGTATTTTTACATCCAGGTGGTCTGATAAGTCAGCATATAGTGCACATAACATTTAAAATTTTAAAGAAGTTAAGCTGATAATCAGTGATGGTCTAAAAAACACTCAGCTAAAACTATTCCGACAGATGCATTTAGGTTTTGGGGAAAAGTGCTTGCATTTATGCTTCCATGTGCTCCAGGGTTTGAGATCTGGATTTAAGAGAGGAATCAATGCTAAAAAGTCTTCTTTTCATGCATGTGATCTGGCATTTTAGCACACTGTGGAGGAAAATGTGGGAGGAAGGCACATTTTGAAGGGTGAAGCATCAGAAGATCATAGAGAAAGACATCTGTGGTGTTCTAGGAAGCAGATGTCCCTAGGAACCTCTTTCCAGAAGCCACTTCAGGTTCCCCTAATAGGGTTAAATTCTTCTTATTGGCCAGAAAGGACTGGAAAGGGCAGATAGAGTCCTGATAGGAATCCAGCTCTGGAAATATGCCACGGACCATCCTGGCCAGTACTAGCCACAGAGCCAATCTGGAGGACATGTGACCCAGAAATTGAGGTGCTTAGCTCAATCAGAGAATGGAAAGATGTGTCATTCCAAAGATACAGCAGCTAAAGTCATAGGGGTTGTCATAGATTGACTTGTGTTCCCCCAAAATACGTGTAGCCATGTGGCTGAGCCATAACTCCCAGTATCTTGTGACTGTCCTCTGTTTTATGGTTTTCTTATGCTGTATGTTAAAAGATTAGGGTGGGACTGTAAATCCCTTTATAAGATCACCTCCCTGCTCCACTGAAAAGGGAGTTTCCCTGAAGTATGGCTTGCCCCATCCTTAGTCCTTTCATCCTCCAAGAGATAAAAGGAAAGAGAAGCAAGCAAAGAATTGAGAACCTCATACCATCAAGAAAGCAGCACCAGGAGAAGAGCGTGTCCTTCAGACCTGAGATTCCTGCGCCAAGATGCTCCCTGAACAAAGACTGATGAGATACTGGACTTGCCTGCAGAGCAAACAAGGGGAAAGCCTTCCCCTGGAGTGGACACCCTGAATATGGACTTGCAGCCTACCAGACTGTGGAAGAATAAACGGTCCTTTGTTAAAGTCATCCACTCTGTGTTGTTTCTGTTAGAGCAGCCCTAGCTGACTAAAACAGGGGTCTTTTCTACAGCTAGGAGACCTGAGTCTCTTCCTTATGGCAGATGACAAGCCAGCAAAGAGATCAGTGAGGAGTGACAGTGAAAACGGCACAGGATGACAGTTCAGACTAGCCAAGGTCACGGGCTAGGGTGACAAGGGAAATGTGAGCTGGGAGACAGGCAGTTCTTATAAGGTGTAACAGGTTCAAGAAGATCATTTGAATGGCCAGACAGGAGGCTTGTTTCTTAGTATACAGCTTAAAGCAATAAAATCAGATGCAAATCTACATAAAGTTTAATTTTTCCTTTGCTCATACCTGTGAGCTAATGGGAGCCCTGGTAGCACACTAGGTATAAGAGCTTGGTTGCTACCCAAATAATCAGTAGTGCGAATTCACTGGCCACTCCTAGGATAGATATTCAACAGGGCAGGTCTACTCTATCCCATAGGGTTGCTGTGAGTCAGAATCAACTTGGTGGCAACTGGTTTCTTCTGGGTTTTATGCACTAAATAAAGGTATTCTCCTTCAATGAATGTAGAACAAGAGTTTTGACTTATTTTGTACCTGTGTATTTGGGTTACACACACAAAAATACAAGAAAAGACTCACAAAATGAAAGTAAAGTCACTCCACAAGCCACTGCCACTTGCGCACGCACACTCAGGATGCCCCTGCCTCCCTGGTTTTGTGCTTCTCAAGTTCAGCTGTCATGTTCAGCTTTTCAATTTAGTACATTATGTCTGAGTCACTTCATGAATTGGAATTATCTGCTTCCCAGGGTCTGATTTCCGAACAACAGTTCTTACCTGTCTCTAATTTAAAGAAGGCCCGGGATAAAGGTCGCACATCCTCCATTGGCAACTTGTAGACCATCAGGGAGGAGTACCTGGAAGGAGAACAGAGTGAGGCTGACATCACCTGTGGCAGATGTGCTCAGACCACAAACAAGCAGTTTTCTGGTCTTTGTTTCATGTTAGTGAAAAGCTTTGGCCAAATCCATAGTAACCAAAAGGAGAACAGAGAATGGGAGGGTCTACCCAGAATTTAGCATCTTTGGTTTCTTGAATGGAAGCAGGTAGCTCTACCAGTTGCCTTCAAAGTGACTCCACTTCAAGGTGACCCAATGTGTATGTCACAGTAGAACTGTGCTCCATAGAGTTTTCAGTGGCTGATTATTATTATTATTATTATTTTAAGTTGATGACCAAGACTTTCTTCTGAGGCACCTCTGGGCAGACTCAGACTTCTGACTTTTTGGTTAACAGTCAAGTGCATTAAGCATTTATACCGCCCAAGGACTCATTGAGTTGATGAAGCCCAGACGAAAATTTGAGTTTTGCCAAAGGCACCTTCCACCTTATTCGATGAACACTTGATTCTGGACATTGTTCCCCAACCAGGAGGTGACACCATACAGCTTCTTAAAGTTTCCCCAGTAGAGTGGAAGTCAAGCCGATTCTCTAGGAAAACTTCCTTCCTCCCCCAACCTACTCAAACTAGTTATAGGGTAACTAGATCTCTGGATGGGAGATTGGAACTCCTCAGAAATTCAACATCAAATGATGTTCAGCACTATTTTCTTTCTCTTTTTCTCTCCTTCCTCCCTTCCTTCCTACCCTCCCTCCCTCCCTCCTTCTTTCCTTGCTTCCTTCCTTCCAACAATTTATTTCTTATGTATTTATTCTTTTCTCATTTGCAAATCAGGAAAAGTGAAATTTCATAAGACACAACCTCATGTATCTATGGGGCCATCACTCCCATCAATAGTGCTTATTTCTTGCACTTTTGTGACATAATTCTATTCAGTGGTGGACTACACCTTAAGTTACAGCATTGCCCTCTAGTTTACCTTATTAAAAAAATATGCTACCTCACCTTGTCATTTGGACATTTATTTTGATTATGTCTCATCTCCAGTTCATAATTCCTATGTCTTCTGCAGCATTTTTTTAAATCAACATTTATCTTTTATTTTTGCTGCATTACTTTTCTAAGGATGGTGCCATCCACTAGAATTTATATAAGATTGGAATACATATCTGGGGTAAAGTAATTAAGTCGACACCCTCATTCTGCCAACTGTTAGCACCATCATGTGATCCAAACTGCCCATTTCCTATTCATAAAGACAGTGATGCTACTTCTTAATTTCTTTGTAAAGTCCAGAGCCTTATTACCCTTTTCCCAGGTTATCTCATTTTTCATTGAAAATGACAATATCTCGTTTGGAAATTCTCTGTGAGGAGACTTTCTAACAAAGGCTAACAGAAGACCAGGACAGTACCTGACACACAGTAGGACCACAACCCATGCTACATCAGCTTCTGAATCCATTCTCTAGTTTACATTCTGGGGTATCCAACAATGTCTTTCTTTTAGATTTTCATTTATCTTTCTTTTTGGCTAAATGTGGTCCCAGATGACTACAGATCAATGGACCTGACAAGGCAAAGCAGACATCCAGGACCAATGGTAACTAGCCACCATTTTTACCTCTCCTGCCGAGCAGCCTGGGGAAACAGCCTCAGAATCTCAGTGTGAAGGGGCTCCACCTGTGCGGGGATCTTCACCTTCATCTCCAGCAGGTAATCTTTCCCAAACTTGCTTTTCAGATGTTGGACGGAACCGATACATCTGGGGTCAGCAGAAAGGAGAACAAGACACGGACCACAAGACTTGAGACCCTTCATGTGTCCCCAACATCACCTACAGGTCATCACTGGTCAGCAGTAGCTTCCTCTGCCCAAGCTGAAATCTCCTCCACAGACACGCTCTCCAGGTCCTGCTCCCTGGGGCTCAAGGATAGCTCTGAACGCGCACCCACCTGAGCCTCCCGGACACCATGATGGCCACGCGGTCACACACAGCCTCCGCCTCGGCCATGTAGTGGGTGATCAGGAGGGCGCCCCGCTCTGTGTTTCTGATGGTGGCCCGGATCGCCTGCCTAAATTTTCCCAAGAATACTTGTAATTAAAGGAAGTCCTCTAATTAATCAAGAAAGGATGACAAACATTTCTACCCAGGTCCTCAAGCCAGTTCATTACAGTTCAAACACCTGCAGAGAATTTGCATTTCTGCCCCAGATGTACTGAATCAGAATCCACAGTTCAAAAAGATCCCCAGCTGACTCTGTGTATAAAAAATTTGAGAACCACTGTTCCACTAGTGATTCTCAGAGTGCATCCCTAACCAGCAGTATTAGCATCTCCTTGGAACTTGTTAGAACCACAATTTCTAAGCAGAAATTCAAAGTGGAATGAATTGGCTCAAAACCTTGTTTTAAACAGGGACAAACGTAAAACAGTAAGCAATCAGTTAACGGTTCTGCAGGAGAGTCGTAAGGGGACAGGCAGGCTGAGGAAAGAGATGGCAGATAAAGGTAGTTAGACTGAAGATGTGTTAGATGAAGGGTCTTTGAGGGATAAACTATTTATTATGTGGTTGTATTGAAAGGGAAACTCTGACAGCAGAGAGGTTAAGTGTCATATCGGCTAATCAAAAGTTCTACAGTTTGAGTCTACCAGCTGCTCCTTGGAAACTCTATGGAGCAGTTCTGTCCTGTCTTTTAGGGTCACTATGAGTCAGAATCGACTCAGAGGCAGTGGGCTTGGTTTTTCGTTTGTATTGACAGAGAAATGCTGAGTGAGACCAGACTCATTGGTTTGACTGAGGCTGGAGGAACTCCCTAAACTATGGCCCCTGGATGCTGTGTTCAGCCAGAACTAAAACCATTCCTGAAGCCAATTCTTCAGACAAAGAACAGACTGCCCTATAAGGCGTAAAATAATACTCATGAAGAGTGTGCTTGCCAGTTCAAGTAGATACACGAGACTAAATGGGCAGCTTCTTTCAGGACGAGAGATGGGAAGAGAGAAAAGGGTGGGAGTTGGTTGGATGGACGTGCGAACTTGCGGGGTGGAAAGGAGCAAAGTGCAGTCCCACTAGAGGGATAGCAATTAAAGTCACTTAACAATGTGTGTATGCATTTCTGTATGAGAAAGTAACTTGAGCTGTAAACTTTTGCCTAAAGCACAATAAAGAGAGAAAACTCTTAGGAAAAAGGCTGTGTGAAGAGTTATCAGAAGAAAAAAGACGTGCATAGCATATACACCCAAATGATAATATCCTGAAACCACACACCTTTACAATTGAATATATTCTTACACGTATAATTGGTAATGATGTGATTGTGGTACAAAGTTATTGCACCATTGCTACCGAAAAGATCAAATAAGCAATTACAGTATGTGAATACCGAGGTCGAACTCACTGCTGCTGAGTTGATTTCTATGCGCAGTGACCCTATAGGACAGAATAGGACCTCCCCATTGGATTTCCAAGGCTCTAATCTTTATGGAGGCTGACTGCCACATCATTCAACCATGGAGTGGCTGGTGACTTTCAGCTGCCAGCCTTTTGGGTAGTAGCTGAGCACTTTAACTACAAGTCTTTTATTATTTTTTTAAACTAAGTGTTGGTTTTCTAATGATATTGTATTGATAGTTTTTTTCACATTAAGAAACACGTTAAGGGATAAAAACAGTTGACAAATTTCCTGCCAGTCGTGTGCTGCTGGCCCTGCCTGTGGTCTTGCTGCTCACCATATCTGCTGCTGTCCTTCTGGGTCCATCCCTGTGGACGGCTCATCCAGAAGCACCACAGCCGGCGCCCCCAGGACGCTCAGGACGAAGCACAGCTGGAAGAAGAGAAGCAGAGTCCAGCCCCATCCATGCAGGGCACAGAGGGATTCTGAGCCCTGCCCTGCCTGCCCTGCCCATACCTTCCTCTTTATCCCCTCTGACAAGGCCTTCACCGGCACCTTCAGCTGGTCCTGCAGCTTCAGTGCATCCACTAGCCTGATGGAAACACAACAGAGCCTTACTGTCGATTATCTTTTAGACAATGAGGGGAGTTGTGGGAAGAACAGGCCCTCAGAACAAGGATTACTGGGTAGAGCTCAGAAATGAGGTGCTGGAGAGAGTGTGGGGCACCCGACAGCTGCCTGCTCTGACACCTTCACCCTCCAAATCCCCCCAAAGGAAGTTTTGTCTTTTGAGAGAATGTAAGTACATTTCATGTTATTCATCCGTATAGTTGTCCCGAGCTTCTTCTTTGAGTCCCTAAGTGGTGTAAAGTGTTTAACACACTAGGGTTGGAAGCTGGCTTCCACCCAGAGGCCCCCTGGAAGGAAGGCCTGGTAATCGACTGGTGAAAAACCAGTTACTGAAGACTTGCTAGAGCACAGCTCTGCTCTGACTCACAGTGGGCAGAGGGAATTGGGATCAACTCGATGGCAACTGTTTTCTTTTTTTTTTTAAAGCATATACTTAAATTTAGTCATTTTGATAAATTTCAGTACTCACTGCTTGCTTTTTTCTCTCCATGTTTGAGTTGGGTTTTTTTTTGTGTGTGTGTGTGTGTTTATATTTACACTTTGAAATCCAGGAAAGCAGTATCTAGTTGCAAATCTACCCACTGTGGCCTGGGCCAACATTTAGAATCTCCCCTTGTGAATGTCCTGTGACTACTGTCACGCTTGTCTTTTCCCCTGTCCCTTTGTCCTCTTCCTTCATGCTCCTGCTCTGGGCACAGTGCTGTCCCTACCGTGTAATGGTGGCCTTGGCATCTCCTTTCCTCAGCCCTTTGATGGCGGCATAGATGTCCAGATGCTGCCTCACCGTCATGTTGGGCCACAGGGCGTTCTCCTGAGGACAGTACCCAAGGAACCCTGGGAAGTCGCCTCTGCTGCTGCCTTGTAGTAGCACCTGCAGGGGCCAGTTCACATTGAGATCCCATACTCTTATCATTTCGTGTTTTTCAATGACATCTTTTTCTTGGTTGTTGTTGGGGCCAGAGTCAATTTTGACCAATAATGATTCTGTGTGACAAAGCAGAACCACCTCATAGAGTTTTCTACATTGTAATCTATACAGGAGCAGATACAGAAACTCCAGGGGCTTAATAGGATTTAATAATTTATAATCTTTTTCTGGGAAGTGGGTCCCTGAGTTGTGTAAACAGTGCCCTTCATTGCTAAACAAATGGCTGGAGGTTAACGAAACGGCTGGATGTTAACCATTTTGGGAGAAAGGTTATCAGACAGTAAATTATGAAAGTGAGTATATAGAGACCCAGCTACCTAATCTAAGCTGGAAACTAAATATACCACAAATATGGTGTCTTGTCACTTTCACTGAGAGTTTATATCAAAGTTCTTAACTATCGGAATAAAATATGTTGATTAATTTAAACTTCTGCTACTTAACTTCCTTCTTTCACTAAGTCAGAATCAACTTTATGACAACGAGTTAGATTTTTAATTTCATCAAATACTATGCTGCCTACTTTGAATCCAGTGAAAAACAAACCAACATCCTTGTTACTTGGAGTTTTTTCCCAGGGTGAATCAAGCAGTAAATGAGTAGAGAAGTGAGTAAATAGAATAATAGAGATACATGGTGACATAATGGGAACTCTTAGGAGACTAAGATCTGAAGAACAGAGGAAGGGAGATACTATCCTTCTGTAGTGATTATGGTTCTGTGTTTTGTGGTGGTTGTTGCTAGGTGTTGTTGAGTCAGTTCCAACTCGTGGCAACCTACTGTGCAAAAGAACCAAAAGCTTCTGAGTCCTACACCATCTGCACAATCTATGCTCGACCCTGTTGTTGCGGCTACAGTGTCAAATCATCTCATCAAGGGTCTCCCTCTTTTGTGCTGACCCTCCACCTTACCAAGCATGATGTCTTTCTGTAGGGACTGGTCCCTTCTGATACTATGTCCAAAGTACGTGAGACAAAATCTCACCATCTTCACTTCCAAGGAGCACTCTGGCTGTACTTCTCCCAAGACTGGCTTGTTCATTCTTCTGGCAGTCCATCATGTATTCAGTCTTTTTGACCAACATGATAACATTCAAAGGCATCAATTCTTCTTTGGGCTTCCTCATTCATTGTCCAGCTTCTCATGCATATGAGATGATTAAAAATATCATGGCTTGGGTCAAGCACACGTTAGTCCTCAGAGTGACATCTTTGCTCTTCTGTGTGTTGATGGCAGTCTAAGCAGGATTTTTATGGATTGTGATAATGATTTCTAATCTGCTACTGGATATATCACATTCCTTCTAAGTGCCCTTGAAGGACATAGGACAGTTAAAAACCTTGCCCTTCTAGTAATTCATTTTTTGGTGTGTTAAAGTAATAATTTGTGAATTTATTTCTTTATACTTCATTAATCATTTCGATCATTGAACGATTAATGACATTTTGCTCCTTCTACAATTGTAGTGTTGTATGAATTTATTTTCAGCACTGCTGGGTGACATATTTTCCACATAATTCACCTACCTGTCCCGCAGTTGGTCTTGTATCTCCAGTTATAATCTTGATGCATGTACTTTTTCCAGCTCCATTGTGTCCTAATAATCCTAAAACCTCACCTAAAAAAAGAAAAACAGTTGCACTTAGCATTAATGGATTTGAATAGTATAATTAACAATAAATGAGTCTGAAGTCTCATTGTGTGACAAGCAACATGCTCTGTGCTTTATATATACTATTTCATTTAATTGTCACAGCTAGCTGGAGAGATGGTTATCACAATCTCTTCTTATATAAATGGGTACAGAAGCTCTCAGAGGTGAGGCCACCTGCCAAGGTTACATGGATGTGGAATGGTAAAGCTACTCTTGGAACCAAGTGTGTCAGACTCTTTCTCCTAACTGCCATGCAACAGTCATGTTAAGTGAAGCCACCTGATACCTCCTGGCCAAGATTTCAGAGTGTGCTACCACATCTCCAGTCAGGACTCTTGTGAGAAATAATGAGCCTTAGGCAATGAGTTGTCTTCGTTACACAGAAATGTCATGGTTTCAGTGGTTCGCTTAAGTAGAAAGCTTAAGATTTCAATGTAAATACGAGTACTTCCCTGTTACTGAGGGGAGTTGATTAAGTTCATCTAGAAATGCATTGTACCAAGGGAGCTGTTGAGGTCACCTTGTAGTGGGAACCTAGAGGTGGTTTACAGAATACTTGTCATCAACACCCATACTGCTCTGAGGAAGGCCCTGAGCCCACAGTGGGAGAGCCACCACACCCAACCTTTTCTAACACAGAAAGAGACATTTCTTGTGGCTATTTTCTTCTTCCTCTTGGAAATGCAGCCTTTCCTCTTCCCTGTATACTCCTTCCGTAGACAGTTGGCAATAATGACCGGCTTCTGTGAATGGTAAGTAAATCATGTCAGACTAATTCTCGTCATTATCTTTCCCTTCCACTTTAATCCTCTTCATTGTCTCTCCTTCCCACAGAAGCCATGGTGGTACACTGGTTAAGGGCTCAGCTGCTAACTAGAAGGTCAGCAGTTCAAATCCACCAGCAACTCCACTTTGTATTTTGAGGTCTCTGTGAGTCAGAACCAACTTGACGGCACCAAACAACACTACCACCCTCCCACTGGCTGGCCCCTTGCTGAGCAAAGCTGGCACCAAAGGAGATCATCTAGGAAGTGACGTGCCCACTGGCCATTCCCCTGTCCTAACAGTTATTTTGAGAGGCAAGAGACTGTCCTTTTTCTCTCCTACAAAGACAGTTGCTCTGTAGAATATTGTTTTACACAATGTGTTCAACTCCTCACAACAAGAACAAAAAGACTTGAAGGACTGCATCATCCTCAAAGATAAAACAACACATGCTGTAGGTTGGACGTAACCTTGAATTGTGGGCAAGGCGCTTTACTCAGTTTCTAAAATTCACAAGTTCTTTCTTGGCTTTTGCAATTTCAATTGTTTTTTCTCTCTCTATTTTTTTCCCCCTGAGGAAAAAAAGAGAGTTAACCTGACTTTTAATCTTCTTGTTAGATGTAAAGATGGTGACCACATTTTAAAATAAAGTAGGTCCTCATTTGTGTAGACTAGAGAAACTCAAAATCATTGGAGAGAATTAGTTTGGTAGGCTGGCCACCCTAATTAACAACATCTGTGTCAATTTACTAAGTAACAACTTTTGTGTATTTTACCTCATCAAAGTTTGTGGAATTCAAGGCGTTTGCTGTTTTCACTCTTTCCATTTGAACATCTTCATCCTCCCCTTCTGGGTCTTCTGGGTTTTGACACACACCATTGCTTCTTGGATAGATTCTAGAGTGAAAACCATCCATTTATAATTGACTTTTTGATTTTTATCCTTGCGGCACAAATATTGAATTATTTGAATCTTATATTAAGTAGAGAGGATAATTAATAAATCATCACGATCTCCCTGAAATGCAGTAGCTGTCTCTGCCTTCATAATCTCCTTGCTCCTGTCAGTATTATTTGCATGTAGAAACATTCTTCTTGAATCTCACTGGGAAGTTTTGTACCTATTGCCTGACAAATTCTTGTATCGTAGCTTAATGCAGTAATTATTTTGAGAATCATAGCTTTGACACTAACATGTTAGCGTTATTGTGTTATTATGAGGAGGATGGGTCAGGATATTTGGAATTAGGGCCTTTCTAGAAAACACATTAGTTGATCTCTTGTTAAGCCTGATCATTTCTTTGGAATATGTGTGAGAGTCACATTTATTCTGGCTGGTCCTTCATACAGAGAGTATCATTCATTCTAGGAATCCCTGGCTGGTGCTGATGGCTAAGGCTGTCAGCTGCTAACCAAAAGGTCAGAGTTTCAAGTCCACTCAGAGATGCTTTGGAAGAAAGACGTGGTGATTTGCTTCCAAAAAATTAACCATTGAAGACCCAATGGAGCATAGTTCTATTCTGACACAGGGTTATCATGAGTCAGAATCGACTTGATGGCAATAGGTTTATTTGTTGGCTTTAATACCAGGGCCAGTTCATGATCTACTGGCAAGGATTCTCACTCCTTTAGGAAAGAAAGCATTTTTTTTTAAGTCTCTTATTCATTCTAGTGCTTCTTCCTGGGTTGGTAGTATTCTTCCAACTGCCAGTCTGTTCTTATGGATTGCTGTTTAAACTGACTCTGCTCTATGGAACCTGCCCTAGCTCTCACAACACGTACTGCTAATATCAGAAAAACCAAACCCACTGCCATTGACTGGATTCCAACTCATAGTGACGCTATAGACAGAGAACAAATGCCCCATAGAGTTTCCAAGGATCACCTGGTGGGTTAGAACTGCTGACATTCTGGTCAGCAGCCGTAGCACTTAACCATTACACCACCAGTGTTTCCAGAGTGTCAACAGAACTCTTTTCCAAAGTTTTAGATTTGTTAGTTCCTCCACTAGATTTTAGTCTTCTTAGATTTTGATACCTAGATCTCTACTATTTGTACAAGCACATTGCTTCCTCTTCCAGCCTATCCTAGCTGCAAATAGATTTATTTCTGCAAGAAGAAATATTTCTAAAATATTAATCGATGAAATAGAAGACAGAATGTGATTTGTTTTCTCCCAACCTAAAGACAGGATCCTTTTTCATTGTTTTCTTCCCAATCTTCCATTCCAGGCATCGCAGAATAAGAACAAAGATGATAAAATGAAGGAAAGGCTAGGAATAAGGAGAGAGATGCACACTTAGCCACATGAAACTATCGTTACATCAACATTGTAGGTGAATTAGGAATTTCTGGTCTCCTGTAACAATTATTTGGCAAAATCATTACAAAAGTATTTAAGAATCTATTTGGTAAATTATGAAACTATCAAATTCATGTTCAAAATTGTTTATGAAACAAATATAGTTATATGATAGCATTACATTATATCATTTTCTCTGGCTGTACGGAGTTCATAAAATTTGGGAAGCACATTATCTGGTCAGTGGATCTTCATAAAAAATTTGTTCCAAATTTTACACCTGTATTTCCATAAACTACAGATATCTATATCCTCATGTTCATAAAAAATTTTACAGTGTGTATAGGAATTAAAATTATTGAGTAGAGTAACAAACAGTAATTTTTAAGTGATACTGTTTACTTACAATTAGGAATACCAGGAATGAGTTTACAATACTTTCTTCATGAGACTCAGCAGATAGGAAAAGCTGCAAAAGGAAACACAATGATTAAATGTAAAATTTCTTATTTCATACAAATTTATTTATTTTATCCAAATAAATAAAATTTGGTGACTCAGTTGCCCTTCTGATGATGTCTTTCCTGCTTTTACCAGTCACTTCTGCTAAATGTCAGTTCCAAAAAGCGGAGGGAAAGGCTATCTTCTCTCTTTCTATGGCTATGAGACACTGTGCTTTTGTTTAAAACAATACGATTTAGGGATTATCACCTGTGGGAAAATCTAGAGTTCTTGCTGGCACAACCCCAAACAGTGATGGAGGCAGGGCTTATCCTCTGTACACAGAGTTTCACATGTTTTTTAAACCCACTGTTTCCTTTGTGGTGTCATTTCTCTTACTCTCCCTTCCCCACAGATAACTCTTCATTGACAGGTGATCTTAGCCTGGGGCTTATGGAAAAGAGCTCTAAGGAATACTTTTCTGAGGAAAGATATGGTCCAGAGTCGTCACCAGATTCTCAAAAAGAGGGTACCATTACCCAGAAAACTTCTCATTCCTTATGGGGAAAATTACAGGTGTTGTACGTGTATTGTGCCTTCTTTCCCTTTGTAGAAATATAGGTTTCAGCAGCCTAGAAAAAAATGGTCTTACTCATCTAGGGTGCCAGAACCCTGAAACTGCTATTATGAGGAACATCTCATTTGTTTAGCTCCGAAGATACTTTTTATTTCACTTCTATAATTAAAGTGTTCTAGAGATCAGATCCTAGCTGTATCCAGGGATGTCTGATTCATGATACTCTAGGCAAAAGGAATTTGTCTATGCCACTAAAGAGAAAATAGAGACACTGAATTCAGCTTTCTTTTTTTTTATGAGTTTGGAGTTGAAATTAGAAATATCTCCAAGATAAGCCATCTGAGTTTGAGAAATATATTGAAATTCAGAGTGATTAACGTAATTCTCCTTCTAAAGCTGAGAAATGCCTAGCAGTATATAAATTTCAGAATGAGTGTACAAATGGTTCTATTTCCCACCTTCTAAACTCAGTGGGACCGTTCTACTCCGACAAAGGGTCGAGTTGGAGCTGACTCGACGGCACCTGACAAGTACTAACAAGGGATCGACTTCAGATTGCAGGTCAGCTGGAGCACAGCTGGGAGAAAACCAATCAGGGGAACCTTCAAATGAGATTCATGCTCAGCATGTTGTAGAGTCCCAACACTAAGCAAAACTTTCATAATTGACTATGAATTTCAGGTTACAGAGACAGAAGGCGTATTACTTACACGAAGAGATAAGAGTGTACAGCCAGCCAGTGTGGCGGGTGGAACTAGAAAGGTGATGCAAAGCAATGCAGTACTTCCTTCATTTGCAAACACCAATCCAACCAAAGAGAACACAGTGATCTAGAGAAAATATGAGCATGCACGTTAATCACTCTGAATTTCAATATATTTCTCAAACTCAGATGGCTTATCTTGGAGATATTTCTAATTTCAACTCCAAACTCATAAAAAAAAAGAAAGCTGAATTCAGTGTCTCTATTAATATTTTCTCTTTAGTGGCATAGACAAATTCCTTTTGCCTAGAGTATCATGAATCAGACATTCCTGGATACAGCTAGGATCTGATCTCTAGAACACTTTAATTATAGAAGTGAAATAAAAGGTATCTTCGGAGCTAAAATTCAGAAGAGTGGATAACAGTCACAGAGAAAAAGAAAAGCAAACAGAATTGATCTGAAACAGAAATAGACAAAATAAACAATGAAAGGAGACTTCTGTTAACTATACCAATAGAGATATGTAAGCATTTAACAACTTGGAGTGGCTTAGACAGAGGTACTAAAATAACAAAATCCAAGGATAGAACTGAAGCTCTCAAAGACTGCAAAGACTCCCTAAAAGCGTTTATGCTTCTTTCTCTGTATTTTAAACCATCACTTTCGTAACTATCATAGCACCGTTCCTAAGACTGTAGCTTTGATCATATTTCTCTTGCACACTAAAAGCTTCCATGACATCATATAACCTGTAGAATAAATTCTTGGGCAAAACATTCATCTTTCGAGACCATCCTTGATTCTAACCTTTATTTTCGCTGTAACTAGGACTACATCTAGACTGAATCTTATATTCCAAACTAATTGCATCAGATAATTACCAGTTCATTGGAGAGGAACTTTCTCTCCTCCTGGGTTTTGTTCATCCATAATTTCTTATTTGCACTATCAATCTGCTTTAGCTGTTGAAAAATTCTTCTTCGGGTTTCACTTCCTAAAGGAAATCTTGTCTGCTCTCATTTTGAGGAATTACTCTCTCCCTTCTCTGTTTTTCCCTCATTTTAAAGGTGGGAGATATCCCAGTGAATAATCTTTTGCTTTTCACTCTTTTCTTATCTGTTTACATTCAGAGAGCTCTTTCAGGGTTGAAACTGTCTGTGTAATAGTACTTCTCCATTATCAGTCTTAGTTTGTGGTACATTGCAGAAGCCAATAAATGTTTATCAAAGTAATAATTGCCTTTTTAGCATCCTGAAATCACAGGGAATTGGAAGAGATGCTCGTTAATTATGCACAGTTTTTTCCTTCCATCTGTAGACAGAAAAGTGTGGCTTTACGGGATTAATTCTCATGAAGGAGTTTTGAGAAGTAGTTTCTAGTTTTACCTTTGCTACTAGGAGAATTTGTACTCATGTGTATGTTGGTGGTTTGGGGCTTTTTCATTAAAGATACAGATGGTCTCCACGCTTGTTTTTAGGTCAATATTGTATGATTTTAGGAGCCATTTGGAAACAGTTGTATAGTGGTTAAGAGCTATGGCTGCTAACCAAAAAGTGAGCATTCAAACTCACCAAGTGCTCCTTGGAAAGCCTACTGGGGCAGTTTTATTTTGTCCTACGGGGTCACTGTGAATTGGAATTGGCTGCACGATCACAGGCTTGGTTCAGGGGCAATTTGGCTAGTTTTAAAGAACGCAAAAGTGGAAACAGGAAGAGGAAAAGATGCAAATTTCTAAAGAAATCTGTACACGATGCAAACTTAAAATATCTGAGACAGTAACATTAATTTATCATTCTACCTGGGGTACAATTTAAAGAGCTAGTTCAGAATTATATTTTAAATATTTAAAATGAATGTTGACAAGAAACATACTTACAATATGGAAGCAAAAGGCCCACATCCCACTATTTTTTCTCCCATTTCGAGAAATGAATGAAATCACATATGTCAGAAAGATAAGTGATGCGGCATAACCAAGCGTACACAGTATCTGAAATCAATGGAATGTGAAGTTTAATTAAAGATAAATGCAAAGGAGGAAAACATTTAGAATCCAAAACATTGCTACAGCATAAGATTTTATACTTTTGATTTATGACAACTTAAATCTCAATTTAAGAAGTTTGCATTGTTAAAAATTCAATCATGCGGTGATATTTGTTCTTTGTTGTCACTTACTTGTATAATCTTATTTACCAATTTAAATAGAATCTCTTCAGTGCTTACAACATACTCCATCATATATATAAAAAGGCAGATGAAACAGTACAAGGGGACATCCACCAGCGCCTGCCCAAACCAGTAAGCGGAAGGGAACAGCCCCGATATCCGTAGCTGAGACTGAACTTTGTTCTGATTAGGAGACAGAAAACGTAGAGAGCGGTATTTCAATTTGAGGCTTAAGAAAATGTAGATTACGTAAGGAAAAAAACCAAAAAAGGAAAAAACCCAAACCTGCTGCCATCAAGTTGGTTTCAACTCATAGCAACCTTATAAGACAGAGTAGAACTGTCCTGTAGAGTTTCCAGAGAGCGCCTGGTGGATTTGAATTGCCAACATTCTGGTTGGCAGCTACAGCTCTTAAGCACTAAGAAAATACTCAAATATAATCTTTGTTTGCAATAATTCTGCACCTTGTCTATAAATACTATCCACACTAGAGACACGGGCAGTTCCAGACATAAATTCTCAATTAGCTGCTTTAATTAGTGACATTGACACTCATTACAATCTGGTGCAGAAAGAAGACCTCAGAGTGACTGAGATATGCACACTGAAGTAAACAAAAAAGTGACTTAATGACTCATGGGGGTGGGGGAGTAAGTGGGGGTGGGGGGTAGTTGGGGGTGAGTATAGATATCTCCATCTAAGCAACTGACTTCCCATCACAGGGTAATTTTACATTGACTATATATGAGTCGGATCCGACTCAACGGCACTTGGCTTGGCTATATTGAGAACTTCCCTAAAACTAACAGATTCGACTCAGTAAGAGAAGCACGCACTGACCTACAGGAAGCAAGGTACAGAGAGGCTTAATTATGTTACTTACTAGTCTGTAGTGAGCAATTTCACATGGGTTGCACTAAAAGTGATGAAATCATACACTACAGAATAGCTGATAGGAGCTGTCAAGTTGGTTTCAATTCATGGTGCCCCTCTAGACAACAGAACAAAACCCTACCCAATCCTGTGCCATCCTTACTATCATTGTTTGAGTCTTCTGTTGTAATCACTCCATCAATCCACCTTATTGAGGGACTTCTTTTTCACTGACCCTCAGCTTTACCAAGCATCATGTCATTTTTCAAGGACTTGTTCCTCCTGGCAACATGTCCAGATTAAGTGAGACAAAGTCTGGCCATTCTCTCTTCTAAGGACTACTTACAGATCAGTAAGTAAGCACAGTTAAACTTGTGCATACCTTCCTTATTGGAGAATTCACCTTTGCATGTGAACCCTTTAGGGTGTCTACAAAATAAGAGCCTTGGTAGCACTACAGTGAAGGAGCTTGGTTGCCACCCAAAGGGTCAGAAGTTCAAACCCATCAGTGTCTCTGAGGGAGAGAAGACCTAGCAATCTGTTCTTGTAAGGATTACCCTATGGGGGCAGTTCTACTTTGCCCTATAGGGTTCTATGAGGTGTAAGTGACTGGAAGGCACATAACAGTAATGCCACTGCAAAATATATTGGTATTCACTGAGACCTCTCCCCACTTCTTACATAACATCTCCCAGCCCTGTGGAGATCTGGACACCATTCATCTTACCAAGCAAAAACCCTCCACCATTGAGTCAATTCTGGCTATAACACCCCTATAGGAGGGAGTAGAACTGCTCCACAGAGTTTCCAAGCCTGGAAGATGTGAACTGCTGACCTTTTTTGATTAGCAAATGTAGCACTTAACTACTACACCACCAAGTTCCTCTTACAGCTTCCTAATTGTCCTTTGGCTGGCCTCACCGTATATGTGCTTAGCTTAATACACAGCACTAAACTTTGAAAGACACAGGGACAGTTTTCTAGAGCACAGAACCCTCCTATCCAATGTTCTGTCATTTATGCCTTAGACACCTCAGTCCTCCTGAACCCTGAGCTCCATATTCCCAATTCAGGAAAATAAAGGTCTCTCTTTGGAAACCCTGGTGGCATAATGGTTAAGTGCTACATCTGTTAACCAAAAGGTTGGCAGTTTGGATCTTCAGGCATTCCTTGGAAACTCTATGGAGCAGTTCTACTCTGTTCTGTAAGCTCATTATGAGTTGGAATCGACTCGACAGCAATGGGTTTGGTTTGGTTTGGATTTCTTCTCTTTGCACTGTGGTCTAGAACATGCCTTCAGAAAGACAATAATATCATGAGGTCCACATTATGTGTCTCCTTTCTCTATGTGATCATGGTACTTTACTGCCCATTGTCAAATATCTGATATTGTGTCCATTTTCCCAGTTACTCATCATGAAAGACCAAGTTAGGCTCTAGTTTCTCCATCATGGCTAAAAGTCAAATTCCTACCTATCCATCCATCCATCTAAATCTCTATATTTTTTCCTTTATTTTGTGTATATGTTTTCCTTTCCTTTTACATGCGCGCATGCACACACGCACACACACACACATTTATCTTTATACATTGGATTTTATTTATGAATTGGCTTCTCAATACATAAATATGTATAAATATCCTGTGGAAAAATACTATGCTACAATCAGCTGCTAATCACACCAAACAACGGAAGCTTCAATTACTCAGTTACCTTATAATCTTCAATGCTGCTCATGGCAATAAAAGGAGAGCAACTGGCGGCCAGAATCAGCCAGAACACAGTAAAGGGTAGGAATCCCGAGTGTCCATTCTCATACTCCTGAAATTGTGAACATATATATATATAGAATGACTTGAACAAATGAATTCAAAATTTAACCCTTTGGAGCCCAGTTGAAAAAAAAAACCTAAACTGATTATAATTAATTGTGCTTTAGGTTTTTTTGAGATTCCCAAACTCTTCCATTATCCACCAGGTTTTGACGATTTACTTTTGGCTTTGTGTTCAAATGTATGCGTGAGAAAACAGATTCAGAGGAGGTGAATGAATTCACTTCACTACACAGAGTTAGCAGGTAAAAGCAAGATTTCTTATTTTCCATATGATTCTAAAATTTATCCTAGTGCTAAATAATAATCCACAGTCACATATTCAGTTTCCTAATTTATCTTGAATTATTTCATATATGAGTGCTTGCCTTATAAACCATATAAGGTATTTAATGGAAGCATAAGTTACCTTTTTAGTTATGAGATCAGATCAATACTGGTAGAGGATTCAAACGTAGAGAGGAAATATTAGAAGTGGGAGTGAAAATTCCAAGAAAAAAAAATTGCCATTAGTTGTATCTGTTGCTATTCCTGTTTTTAATAATCTTTAAGACAGAAGATTTACAAACTGTCTTGAAAGCCAGTACTTGCATCATTATCATAATTCATATAGTTGTTATTTAATTAGGTGCACTACATTGAAGAATGTAGTAACTAGAAGCTGAAGGTTTTCATTTTGTCCATTAAAAGACACTTAACGACAGAATGGTGAGGTTGAAGTTTGGTACCAGAATCCTTCCCAAACGTCTTGCAAGTTGGGTGAGTTCAATGTTGTCATTAGATGATGTTGAGTCAGTTCTGACTCACAGTGACTCTGTGTACAGCAGGAGGAGACACTGCTCAATCTTTTGCCATCCTCACAGTTGTTGTCATGCTTGAGCCCATTGTTGCAGCCACTGTGTCAATCCGTCTCTTTGAAAGTCTTCCTCTTTTTTTTGCTGACCCTCTGCTCTATCAAGCATGAAGGACATGGTCCCTCCTGATAACACATCCAAAGTATGTGAGACAAAATTTTGCTATCCTTGCTTCTAACGAGTGTTCTGGCTGTACTTTTTCCAAGACAGATTTGTTCACTCTTCTGGCAGTCTGGGGTATATACAATATTCTTTGCCAATGCCATAATTCAAAGACATTAATTCTTTGGCCTTATTTATTTTCTAGCTTTCATGTGCATAATAATTAATGAGGTGATTGAAAACACCAAGGCTTGGGTCAGGCACACCTTAGTCCTCGAAGAGATATCTTTGTCTTTGTTTAACAATCTAAAGAGATCTTTTGTAACAGATTTGCCCAGTGAAGAGCATCATTTGACTTCCTGACTGCTGCTTCTGTGGGCATTGATTGTGGATCCAAGTAAAATGAAATCCTTGACAATGTCAATATTTATCATGATGTGGGTTCAGCATTCAGTATCAAATCCATTTACTTTGTGCAGAACATGAGCCAGGTCTGAAACTATCGAAGATTCTTACTTTGCGAAGAATAAGCAGATAAATTCCAACAGAGAATATCTACTATTTATATATGTATCTATTTTTATACCCTTTCATCTTATCACAGACACGTAGTGTACCAACTATATTGAAGCCTTGAAAAATGTATTGATTTTCTAAAGCCTCACAGCTAGTATGAATCTAAATGCTAATTTATTACGTAGTGGTTGGCTCAAGAAGATACCAATACTTAAAAGAGACAATAGAATTCCCAGTGGAATAGAATCTATTAAGATTATGTACTTACCTCCCAAAATGTGCTTCTGTCAGTTCGGATACGTGCTGATGGTTTGAACATTCCAAGGAGCCCATTACTAACAATATCCATAAGAACTGGGAAACAATTCAATCTTTTGGCATTGCATACTAATGAAAAGTTGTACTTCTAAGATATAACAAAGAAAAATACATTTTCAAAAATCTTAGTTTTTCAAGCCAAGCCAAGTGCCGCCGAGTCGGCAAAATTCAGCATTTTAATTAAAAAAATCATGATTTTTAAAATGGTTTCAAGTAATTAAAGCAAAACATGTATAAAGGCTATGTTTCATTTTCAGGTCCACTGCCCCTCGGCTGCAAAATATTTGTATTATAAAATCCTTGAAGAAACATGAATTCTTTGTACTTCAATATGCACTTGGCAATGGATAGTTTGTAACCTGTATTTCACAAATACATACTGCTTGTGTCAGTAGCCAGTAATACCTAAATTAATTTCAATTATTTATTATTTAACAAATATAATTCATTAAGTAATACATTATAATCCTTCTTTTTTTTTTTTTCATTTTTGTGTCTTCAGTCAGAGACCTAAGTATACTATTAGTGTTATATTCAAATAACCTTCTTTACCTTTGGGGAAATCACCTGGTAGTGAAATGGTTAAGTGGTTAATCGAAATGTCAGTGGCTCAAACTCAAGAGCTATTCCAAAAGAGAAAAGACTTGGCAATCTGCTCCCATAGAGACTACAGTTTAGGAATCCTATGGGGCAGTTCTACTCAGCCGTACAGGGTTGCTACGAGAGTTGAAATTGATGCAGTGGTGTACTGTAGCAGTGGAGTCCTAGCTTACCTTTTTATTACCAGCCACTATGATGGCTCCATTATAAGATGGGTCATCTGTGCCATTTTCGGTTCCATGTGCATCCACCTCCAAAGCTATGTTCTGATGTTCCACAGAATACAGGAAGTCGTCAATGCTTGCCTCTATTTCCAGTATAAAGTTAAGCATGTTAACTATCACAAAACTAAGAAAATGTCCAGTTGATAGCAAAATTAAATTTCCTGACACACAAGGGCTATTTCTTAAAAAGCTAATTCTTCAGACAATAAATATATTTGGAAAATGAGTATTTTCTACATTATCACCTGTTTTATTGATGATCAATAAGCGAGTAAGAGGGTCATGTGGTGTTTGTCCAGGAGCCAGGAAGTATAGATGAGGAGAGAGCTCCCAAACATAACTTTTCTCATATATTTTTGTGATGATATACTCCAAAAGAAGAGGGGAGAATGCAATCGCTAGAATCAGTAGTCTACATGGGAAAAAAAATGACAACGTGAATGTATAGCCTTTTCCCAGTCTCTTAAAATAAAATATCTGAGCAGATAACTAAATTATGAAATTATGAAAATTAAACCTATATAGATCTCTGTCTTGTTTTTTGAGCATTTTTTGTCTTTTCTTACATCTCTGGTGATAAGTAGATTTATTATTTCTTGTTCATTTCTCTTGTTTCACTCTGGCCAAAGGATATCATACAATTACTCAGCAGGTGTCTCCTTTTGCTGCGTTTACAGATTCTGCTTCTCTTCTGGGCCTACAGTGCCCTGCTCTCTTCTTTTGCTGGTCAACCCAGCAACATTCATTCCACTTTCTTTATGCCTATGAGTTTTCTCGTAGTCAGTTTCTATTAATTCTGTTTCTATCACAAATTTCTATCACAATTCCCTACATCTCTCAGGCTCCCTAGTTTCTATTTTTCCTTCTTCCTCGCTCCATCTTTCAAGCAAGTTGAAAATTTTTCCTTAATATACCTTCATTATGTTTCTTACTTCAAAACCTTTCTCCAGTTCCTAGTTTTATAATTTTTTATCTTGTCTGATTTCTTATTAAATGGCTGGCATCCCTCCATTCTTTACTCTCTCAATGGTCTTTTATACAGTGTTGTCAGATTAATATTAAATATTTTAATTTAATCATGCTAATCTCTGAAGGAGCCCTCATGGCACAGTGGTTAAGCATTCAACTGCTAACTGAAGTCGACAGTTCAACTTCACCAGGCACTCTGTAGGAGAAAGATGTGGCAGCCTGCTTTGGTCAAGATTTATAGTCTTGGAAACCCAATGGGGCAATTCTACTCTGTCCTATGGGCTCACTGTGAGTTGGAATTGACTTGTTAGCAATGAAATCTCTGTGTCAAAAATTATCAATGAATTCTCATTACTTATGCATTTAAGAAGCATCTGTTGAGATTTATTTTGTCTTAGGCCTCTTATCTATTTGATTCTTAGACAAAATATTGATTGACAAGGAAGACATTGATTGATAGCCAAGATACAGTGGACATGAGGATGCTTATGTGAGGTAAAGCAGTTTGGGGGGGGCAGAGATGGGGTCTACTATGCAGTAGGTATGGAGAGTGAGCTACCTTCGCTTGGGAGGAAAGGACTGAAGTGAGGAGCATACCTGGAGAAGATCCAACCCACTGCCAGTAAATCGATTCCAACTCATAGTGACACTACAGGGCAGAGTGGAACTGTACCACAGTTTCCAACGAGCATTTGGTGGATCAGAACTGCTGACCCTTTTGTTAGCAGATACAGCACTTAACCACCGCGCCATCAGGGTTTCCAGAGAAGACCCAGTAGGATAATAATGGGAGAAGGAGGACATTCAAAAAAGAGGCAAGACAATGACCATAAAGCATCTGAAACATTCAGGGCCTTGATATGCATTCTGGGAAAGAGGATCCGTGTTCCAATGTGACTGTAATTTACAGTTGTAGAGAAATTGAAAGAGAGAGAATATTAAAGGAATGCTTACACAACTTAAACATTTAACTTCAACAACAGTTGTCTCTGAAATGTTATGAATTCAACCTGTTGGTCAGCTAACGGATAAATGCTACAGCCATTGATTAAGTAGGGCATTATACTACCTAGGTGTACAGAAGCATAAATTTATTCTTGTTTTACATTTGTTTTCTCTTGGTTTTCTACCTTAGATTTATTTTTGAATGCATTGATTGGAAAACAAAATCATCTCTGGGAGTCTGGTACTCACAGTGATAACAGCGGTCTTCTTTCATGCTTCAGCTTTAATAAGCGAACCTTTGCAATTTCCCAGACTTGCTTTCCCCAGAGAGCCATGCCAGCGATTGTGCTTTTCACTTCGTTAAGCAAAGAGAAGACTTGTTCGATCTTATCCAGGCTTTCTGTGTCCCCAGCTCCTTCTGCTTGTACTTCTCCCAAAATGCCAATATCTGTGAAAACATACCATATGCAATTTACAAAATTTCACTTCAGATGTACTTTACTGAGTTGATGGAGTTTGTTCTGCCAAAGGTATCACAATTAGAGAGTTTCCTTCATAAAAATAGTTAATAATTTCTGCAATACTATTGACTGCTACCTTGAACTAGAACACAAATGAAGGATTCATTTTTTTCAAGAAAACAAACACACTAGAAAGGAGACCTTAGAAAGATACTTCAGGTGGAAATAATACACAAATGCCATCAAATTAATATACAAAGTCATCACAGTGCCTAGGTTGGCAAACTTGGAAAACAGAAACACCTCCCTTAGGTGCCCACCTAAGATGTGGTAAGCTACAAAACTGGGGTGAACTATAAATGACTGTTGCTGGAGATATTGGAAATCTCTTCACATGGCTTGTAAGCTGTACTCTTGCATTCTCTGTACAAGCCCTAGATACCAGGAGGTGTCAACCATATGATGCTAATGTTAAATCTCAGAAGGCACACACTCATACACAAACACAGCTACAAACACAAAAATAAACCATTCCAATAATACAGAAGTAAAGATTTTAAATTAGATAGAGTTCAAAAGTATATTAAAAGAACACTTCAGGCAACTTCTTTTCCCAGTTGTAAGAGGCTGCCATCTCACCCAGAGACTATATCTTAATTAAAAAGAAAAAATCTGTTAGCTGGAATAGGGCACAAAACACAAAATCACCGCCGCTGAGTTGATTCCAACTCTTAGTGACTCTATAGGATAGAATTGCCATGTAAGGTTTCCAAGGCTCTAAATTTTCATGGAAGCAGATTGCCATATCTTTCTCCTGCAGAGATGCTAGTGGGCTCAAACCACTGACCTTCAGGCTAGAAGCCAATGATTTAACCACTGCATCACCAGGGTTCTGAGGAGGACACAAAGAAGACCAAAAAGACTAAATTTCATAAAGTGAAGATCCATACTAGGAAAGAAGATTCTTATGATCGTCTTAACATTTAGGTGTAAGGCAAAAGAAGGAGAAACTGTTATGGATATGAATAAGGAAAATAATGCCTTTATTCAATTCTAATGTTCTCACGTGGGCTGTGATGATAGATTATAACTACACGGTGCTCAGATCACAAAGTGAGTTTGTGTCACCTACCAAGTCTTTCCTGTGAGGTCTGTGTTAAGTGCATGGGAACAGCACGCTGAATGCTGAGAATAGAAAGGAAAAGCTGATAGAGAATCACAGCAAGATGCAAGGAGGAGTAAAAGTGTACATAACAGAATACTACTGGAATAGAGAGTATTTTAGAATAAGGAGTCCTGTAGCAATACAAAAAACTCTGGTGGCATAGTGGGTTAAATGCTATGTCTCTTAACCAAAAGGTCGGCAGTTCAAATCTGCCAGGTGCTCTTTGAAAACTTTCTAGGCCATTTCTACTCTAACCCGGAGGGAGGGTTGCTGTGAGTCAGACCTGACTCAACAGCAGTGCAGTTTGAGATATTGCAATATATGTGGTGATTATGAAAAACAATACCAAGAAGTATGGCTAAAAAGGTAATGGGGGAGATAACATGGTTTAGTAATAATATGTGAAAGACGGCAGGCAGAAAGCAACACAAAACCAAAGACCAGATGGGATCAGTATGATAGATTTAAACCTAACCATAAGAAAAAGCACATTAAAAATAAATGGGCTAAATATACACTTATAAGAAACAGATAATAAGATGCATTAAAAAGCAAAATTTAACTATACGCTATTTACAAGAAATATACTTTCAAAGCATAAGCATGTTGAAAATTTTGTAAACAGTGGAGTAACATACCATGTAAACACAAATCAGATTAAAATGCCTCTATTTTTCTTGGACTAATCAGGCTTCTGACATCACCAGAGTTTAAAAGGGACCTTTCATAATAAATGTAATTTATCAAGAAGTCATATTACTTCTAAATATGATGGAAAGTAAAACAGTATTGCTATAAAATCATAGAAATCTTTATTAAACAGAAATATCAAAATATTAAGCTATTGTTTCTTGATAGATCCTCCATATAAGCTTATTCATTTCTCAAGGTGTTGTGTCCATCTCTCTACCCTTCCCCAAAGAATTTTCCTCTTTTTAAGTTATGACATGTCAAACATCAATTGTGGCACCCTTGTTGTTGTTGTTAGATGCCATCGAGTCTGTTCCAACTCATAGCAACCCTGATAACAACAGAATGCAACACTGCCCAGTCTTGTGCCTTGTCCAAAATGGCTTTTATGGTAAAGCCCATTGTGGCAGCCACTATGTCACTCCATCTCATCACAGATCTTCCTATTTTTGGCTGACCCTCCACTCTACCAAGCATGATATTCTTCTCCAGGGATTTATCTTTCCTGACAACATGTCCAAAGTATGTAAGACACAGTATTGCCATCTTTGCTTCTAAGGAGCACTCTGGTTATACTTCTTCCAGAACAGATCTGTTTATTCTTTTGGCAGTCCATGGTACATTCAACATTCTTCTGCAACACCACAATTCAAAGGCATCAATTCTTCTTCTGTCTTCTTTGTTCATGGTCCAGCTTTCACATGCATATGATGCAATTGAAAATATCTTGGCTTGGGTCAGGCACACTTTAGTGTTCAAGGTGACATCTTTATTTTCTTTACTTTTGAATATATCAAAGAGGTCCTTTGCTGTCGATTTTTCCAATGCAATGTTTCTTTTGATTTCTCAATTTTTGCTTCCATGTGGCATCCTTGAGGGACTCAAATCATGTTCCTCTTAAATGTTCTGTGAGTTTGGGGAACAAAAAGAAGTCTGAAAGGTCAACATCGGGATATAACGTGGATGGGACAAGATTTCCTCATGAAATTCTCATTGTAAAGTCTTTGAAGAATTAGTAGGTGCATTGCCATGATTTGGGGGGGGGAGTGGAAATCCTGGATGTAATTTTCCTGGCCTTTATCTCTCCCAGGCAGTTTTCAGTTTTCTTAGAACCTCTTCATAATAAGCTCCTGTGATCATCCTGTGTCCTTTAAGAAAATCTGTCATGATTACCCCTCTTTGGAATCCCCTCAAAACGTCACCATAACATTCTGAGTGGTCTTCCCTCTCTTAGCTCATCTTTGAGGTCTTCCTAACCTTCTTTAAAACATTATTGGGGCAGCATACCCATAAACTCACCGCAAAGCTTCAATAATTTGGGAAGACTCCCATTTGAGCTTGTTAAAAATTTGACATTAGCCTTGACTTCAGATAATTTGTTTCTCCAAGGCAAAAGAAGGATCTTTTTTATTTTAAAGGCACCCTAACAAGACTAAGACAAGTATATTACTCAGAGCACTTACCTGCAGCTATCCACTGATCACAGAGACATGTTTAGAGATGTTTTGTTTGAAATAAATATGTATATATGTGAACTGGAAATCTAGTAGCAATACTTTTTGACTTATCCTGGCATTTACGAACGTAAAAAGAGATAACAATGATATGAAGTTAAAACTTAGCTAACTATAAGGAATAAAAGACAAATCTAGACACATCTAAAATTATAGTTAGTGATTTTGATATTTCATCCTGGTCATGTAGTGATTAAGTGCTACATCTGCTAGCTAAGAGGTTGGTGGTTTGAATCTGCCAGGTACTCCTTGGAAATTCTATGGGGCAGTTCTATTCTACCCTATAGGGTCAGTATAAGTCAGAATTGGCTTGATGGCAATGGGCTTGGGTTTTTTGGTTTTAATAATCAAATAAACAAGCAAACTAAACAAACAAAAAGCAGTAAAGATAAAATGCATTGAACAACACCAACTTGACCTAATTGGTTTATACAACTGTCCATATGACAACTGGAATTTTATAAATATATATTCCACATGGATACAGTTCACTCAACATACACATACAACCTTAAAAAATGTATGTCTAGACAAGAAGTATTCACCAAACAGACCAAATGCAGGGTCAGCAGGCCAAGTGCCGTCGAGTTGGATACATCTTAATAAATTTAAATGACTTTAAATTATCAAGTATGTTCTATGACAACACGAACTTTTTTAATACCAGTAACTATACTATACAGAAATCCTCAATTATTTGTAAATTAACAGCACACTTTAAATGATCAAGATGATAATCATGCCTTATAAAACAGGTGATATCATTAAAGAAATAAAAATTATAAAAAAAGAATCAAATTATGAAAAGAAAGTTTGGGGTTGAAAAGTACAACAACTGAAAAAGAAAAATATACTACAGAAGCTTAGCAGTATATTTGGGCTGGTGGGAGAAAGAATCAGGGAACGTGACAAAAGATAAACTGAGATTATTTGGTATTAGGAACAGAACAAAAAAGAAACAAAGGAAAATGAAGCATTTCAGAGAAATGTGGGGTGCTAGCAAGCACAAATATGTGCATAATAGGAGCCGCAGCAGAAGAGAGAGAAAACTGGGAAGAATTTTTGAAGAAATACTGGTTAAAAGTGTCCCAGATTTGATGAACACTAATCTATACATTCAAGAAGTTCAACAAACTTCCAGTAGGACATATTTAAGTGGATTCACACCTAATCATGTCCTAGTCAAACTGTTAAAAACCAAAAACAGGTCAGGGAAACTAGATGAATGGAAATAGAACAACCAGAATAGAAACAATGAGAATGTTTATCCATTGCTGAGAATCTTTATGTATTGCTAAGAATGTAACCAATGTCACTGAACAACTTGTGTAGAAACTGTTGAATAGAAACTTAAATTGCTGTATAAATCTTCCCCAAAACACATTAAAACAGTATTGAAAAAAAAAAAAAACCAATTGAAAAGACAATCAACAGCAGCAAGAGAAAAAATTCCCCCTATATACAACGGATCCTGAATGTGATTAACAGTTGGCTTGTCATCAGAAATCATGGGGTTAGAAGGCAGTGATTCCAAGTGCTTAAAGACAGAGACTCAGTGTAGACGTTTTGTCTAAATTTTTTCTTGACGGCCTGGGGATGAGGACAAAGACTCTGGGGCAGAAGTAAATGGATAACCTCAACAGTAAGCCAAAAGTGACAATAGAAGTAACAAATGTCACAAGGGTACATTTGTCTTTATGAAGGTTTGTTTAGAAACGGCCTTAATGAGAAGGGCCACAGATTTTGTAACTGTGTATATGGAATAGAGTCTTCTTCAAATATATATAATACCGGGGGTTGTGAATACTAACTTTCACATGAGTTTTCATGCATTTTATTTACCTGATTCTTCCACGGCTGATTTTCCTTCTAGTCTCAGAAACACTTCATTCAAAGTTGTCATAGAAACACCGTAATTCTCAATTCCCAGGCCAGGACAGACATCAAGGTCCCTGTAAAGTTCTAAAGAACACACACACAGTGTCAAATAAACATACACACACACAAAATACAAGTGAGCCAAGAACAATTTTTTAAATGTGAAAGGGCAAATGTATGAAATTATATTTGTGATATGTCAAGGACATTTGAAAAATGAATATTTCACAATAAACAACTTTATTATTCCAATTGTCTATATTATTTTCAGTCTTTATCAAGTGTTGGCCAAAATATTACCTTCTTATAATAGAATATTTCTATTCATTTACATTTCTACTAAGAATTCATTTGAGTTTTCCTCTGCCTTGCTTACAAGAATTAACTGACTGGACAACTAGATTTTTCCAGTTCTAAGCATAATTAGCACAACAGCACTGGGGTGTTTCCACTGAAGAGATACAAATGGGAGTCATTTATACTCTTTCTTTTTTATTAGTTGGAGTTTAAATAATAAAATTTGCTTTAAAGGGCATACACACACACACACACACACACGACAATACCAAACCAAACCCACTGCCATCGAGTCCAGTCCAAAACAAGACAGTTCAGAAAAATCTGTCAAAGGAAGTTCATAATATCTATGTCATTTAAAAAATTTCTTGCTTCTGACAATGGAAGAAAAATTAATGATTGACGATGTCTCACAGATGGAGAATAAGAAATTGATTTGGGTCATATTCTAGGAAAATTAAGAAATTGGTTCAGTATAAATAATAAAATTTGCTTTAAAGAGCACATATGTATGTCTAAATCTGTAAAGAACTATTTGGTCTGACAGAGATCACAAGAGAGGGTCCTGGAAACTGCTGGAGAAAAATGTAGAATAAAATTCCAACTCAAAATGAAAGACCAGAGTTTCTGATCTGACAGAGAGTGGAGAAGCCCTGTGAGTATGGTCCCTGGATACCCTTTTATTTCAGTATCAAAGTCACACCTGAGGTTCACCTTTAGCTAAAGACTGGATGGACCCACAATATAAAACAAGACTAAAGGGGCACTCCAGCCCAGTGGCAAGGACTAGAAGGCAAGATGGGTCAGAAAATTTGGTAACAGGGAACCCAAAGTTCAGAAGAGAGAGTGTTGACATGTTTGGGGGTTGTTAACCATTGTCATAAAACAATGTGTGTACTAACAGATTAATGAGAAAATAGTTTGTTCTATAAATCTTCATCTAAAGTACAACAAAAAAATTAGTCAGATCTGCAGGATCTTCTTCAGAAAATCTGTCAAAGAAAAGACACAATTTCTATGTCATTAAGAAAAATCTCTGTTTCTCATAGGAAGGGATGGAATACTCCCAAATTTATCATACGAAGCCAGGGAAGTCAAATGCTGATATCAAAGCCAGGGAAAGATCCAACAAAAAAGGAGAATCACAGACCCATATCACTCACGACCCTAGATGCAAAAATCTTCAGCAAAATCCTTGCCGATAGAGTTCAGCAACATACAAAAAAATAATAATGATTCATTACAACCATATTGGAATCATATCAGGGATGCAAGACTGGTTCAACATCAGAAAAATAATTAATGTGATCAACCACATAAACAACACAAAAGATAAGAATCACCTGATTATGTCAATTGATGCAGAAAAGGCATTTGACAAAGTCCAACACCCATTCATGTTAAAACTCTCAGCAAAATAGGAATAGAAAGCAAATTCCTCAATGCAATAATGGCCATCTATACAAAACCAAACGACTACATCATCCTGAATGGAGAGAGACTGAAAACATTCCCCTTGAGAACGGGAACTAGACAAGGCTGCCCACTCTCACCTCTCCTATTCAACACTGTACTAGAAGTTCTGGCCAGAGCAATTAGACATTACAAAGAAATAAACAGCATCTGCACTGGCAAAGAAGAAGTAAAAATCTCCCTACTGGAAGATGAAATGGTTGTATACACAGAGAATCCTAAAGAATTCATAAGTAAGATGCTCAAATGAATAGAAGAGTTCAGTAAAGTATCAGGATATAAGATGAACATAAGGAAATGAGTAGGATTCTTTCATACCAACAAAGAGATCCTTCAAGAAGAAATCACCAAATCAATGCCATTTACTATAGCCCCCAGGAAGATAAAATGCCTAGGAATAAATCCAACTGGAGAAATAGGAGACCTATACAAAGAGAACTACAAGATCTTACTACAAGAAACTAAACGAAACTTACACAAATGGAGAAACCTACCCTGCTCACGGATAAAAAGACTTAAGACTGTGAAAACGTCTATTTTACCCAAAGCAATCTACATATACAATGCAATCCCAATACAAATTCCAATGACATTTTGAAATGAGATGGAGAAAGAAATCACCAACTTTGTTTGGGAAGGGAAGAAACCCTGGATAACCAAAGCACTATTGAAAAAGAAGGACACACTGGGAGGCCTCTCACTACCCAACTTTAGAACCTATTATACTGCTGCAGTAGTCAAAACAGCCTGGTACTTGTATAAAAAGAGACACATAGGCCAATGGAACAGAGATGCCACCATCTTCCTATGAACAGTTGTTATTTGACAAAGACCATAAGATTGTAAAGTGAGGTAAAAACAGTCTCTTTAATAAACGGTGTTGGCAAAATTGTATATCCACCTGCCAAAAATTGAAACAAGACCCATATCTCACACCTTATACAAAAACCAAATGAAACTGGATAAAAGACCTAAATATCAGAACTAAAATGATACAGATCATGCAAGAAAAAATAGGATCAACAATTAAAGTTTTAATACACAACTTAGACTTCAAAATCTCACAAACAAAGCATGATCAACAGAAGAGAAAATAGATAAATGGAAACTAAGAATCAAACACTTTTGCTCATTCAATATGTCAGATCCACCAGGTGCTCCTTGAATACTCTGGAGGTCAGTTCTACCCTGGCCTCTAGGGTCTCCATGAGTTGGATCTGACTCGATGGCACTTGGCTATATGTCAGATTGACATCTGATCTCCATAAACTACAAGTTACTGCAAAATATCAACAAGAAAAGGATAAATAACCCAGTTAAGCACTGGGCAAAGGAGATGGACAGAGACTTCACTAAAGAGGATATCCAGGCAGCCAAAATACACATGAGGAAATGCTCACAATCATTAGCTATTAAAGAAATCCAAATCAAAACTATAATGAGATACCATCTCACCCCAACAAGGTTGGCCATGATCCAAAAAAACACAAAACAACAAATGCTGGAGAGGCTGTTGAGAAATTTGAACTTTCCTCCACTGCTAGTGGGATTGCAAAATGGCAGGAGCCTGGTCCTGGCCGGCTGGTGAGCTTACGTGGGACGCCATCTGGTTTTGCTGGGAGGTGGGGTCATCCATATGGAAGCCTCAGCTGGACCTAATCCCCAGGCTGAGAGGCAGTTCCTACCCAGAAGAGATTGCTTTTCCAACAGAAAAGCAGAATTCTACACAGTATCACCTACAGCTGGGGCCTGACAGCAGAGGCCAGCAGGCCAGTAGCGTTTTTGTATTTTGAGCTAGTTTATAACACCTGCTGTTCAATATAGTGGTGCTCACTTTGCCAGCTGGGATGAGGGATGTTTACACCTGAAAACCTGACTGACTTTGGAAGTTGACAAATACTTTTTACTTCTCATTTTAAGACAGCCTAGAGAAACAACTGTGGTCCATCTTCACAATATCTCTCCCAGCCTCTACTGATCCACATGAAGCCCCCAAAGCAGCAAATGTTGGAGAGGACGGTAACCCAGAAGTCACCAATAGCATCAGAAGGCCCCCAAAAGAAATCACCTCAAAACTTCCCAGACAAAGAAGCATTTCTGAAACTATCAGAAGGTGAATACAAAAGGATTATATAGAGAGCCCTACTAGACCTTATACAAAATGCAGCAGAGAAAAATGAAAAACTAAGCAAGCTATTCTATCTGATGGAACATCAGTACTCAGAAACTCAACAGATCAAGAACAAAATCAAAGACATAGAAACTTCAACTGAAAGCCAAGAAAACAGAATGGAACAAATGGAAAAGAGAATGTCTGATTTGGAAGACAGAGCCACTGATTCCAGCGTCTATGAGGAGAAATCAGAAAAAAGAAACAAGAAGAATGAAGAAGCATTAAGAAGCATGTGGGACTCTATTAAGAAGAACAATCTACAATTAATTGGAGTTCCTGAACAGGGCAAGACACCTGAGAACGCAGAGAGTATTGTGGCTGAGCTGCTAATAGAAAACTTCCCAAAATTACGAAAGAAGAGGATGTAGATATCCAAGGCACCTATCGAACACCACTCAATATAGATTTCAATAGAAAGACTCCAAGACATAACATAATCAAGCTCAACAAAATGAAACATAAGCAGAAACTCTTACATGCAGCAAGACTTAAAGCAAAGCTAACATTCAGAGGGAAACCCTGTAGGCTTTCATTGGATTTCTCTGCATAAACAATGCTGGCACAGAGACAGTGGCATGACACATTCAAAGCCTTGAAGGAGAAGAACTTCCAACCAAGAATTATATCTCCTGCAAAACTATCTTTCAAATATGAAAATGAAATTAAGACATTCCCAGATAAATAGAAACTCAGAGACTTTGTAAAAACCAAACCAAAGCTACAAGAAATACTGAAAGAATCTCTTGGCTTGGAAGAACAAAACCGCTAAATTTTTATTTTAGAAGGACACGTTATCCAGAATCCTACTCAGTTAGGAAAGGCTCCAAACACAATCAAAGCTATAATAGTGAAAGAAATGATCTAGTGATCATATCATGTAAACTATGACACCACTATGTTAAAAAGAGGGGTGTACTACAGTCGTTATAGTCCTTCCAGATGGAGAGGCAGTTGAAAAGACTGGTAGCTATCAAAATCGGGGTTATATATAGTTTATTAAGCGGAATCATAGGGACAGCCGTAAAGCACAATAAAGAAGCAACATACCATATCAAGAAATGTAATACAGAAGTCTCAACAACCACAAAACCAACCTGAAAAAGGTGAAAAGAAGGTCATAGAACAGATTAATAAGAACAGAGAAAACATCAACTCAAAAATAAACATATCACAATGGCAGCACTGAACACATACCTATCAATAATTACATTGAATGTGAATGGACTGAATGCTCCTATAAAGAGACATCAAGTGACATCTTGGATCAAAAGACATGAACCATCTATATGTTGCCTACAAGAAACTCACCTTAGACCTAAACTGAAAATCAAAGGATGGAAGAATATATATCAAGCTAACAATGAACAAAGAAGAGCAGGTGTGGCAATTGTAATCTCAAATCCACTAGCCACTCCTGAACTGTGGTGTTGGCAAAGACTATTGAATATATTGGACTGCCAAATGAGTTAACAAATCTGTCTTAGAAGAAGTACAACAAGAAATTTCCTTAGAAGAAGGGATGATGAGATTATGTCTCACATACTTAGGACATGTTATTAGGAGGTGTAATTTCCTGGAGAAGGATGTCATGTCTGGTAAAGCACAGGGTCAGCAAAAAAGAAGACCTTCACCAAGACGGACTGACACAGTGGGTACAACCATGGGCTCAAACACAGCAAAGATTCTGAGGATGGTGCAGGGCCAGGCATTGTTTTATTCTGTTGGACACAGAATCACTATGAGTTAGAAATGACTCAGCAGACCCTAACACCAACAACAATGAAGCCATCCCTTGCAGACCCTATAAGGCAGTCCTATCCTGTCCTGTAGGGTCGCTACGAGTTGGAGTCGACTTGATGGCAACTGGTATAGTTATAAATACTTGACTATCCCGCTAAACACAGCAAGCAGAGTGGAGGACTAAAGAAATGCTATAAAATGACCAGGTATTACAATACAATTATTACAATATAATATTTCCCAATATAGATGAAAAAAAACAGTTATTGTGCTATTCTCTAGATCACTTTTCAGACACTTGACATATATTAAGCTCTTGATAAATATCAGTTATAGTAATTATCATCATCATTATTGTGAATATTATTCACATATTTCATTTCCTGGAATATTCCTATACATTACCTGGGAATTTATTTGTTCTTTCTAAGGGCAATGTATAGATAAGTTTTCCTTCACTTTCTGCTGATAATTTGGCATCAGGGATGTGCTGTTTAATAAGTGATGTTATTTTTTCCTGAACACACATCTTGTTCACCTGCAAACTGATGTTCAAAAGAAAGGCGTGTTATTTAACATCATCTCCAATAACGTGAAAAATATTACTAGTCTTTGCAAGATAGATAAAAAAAAAAAAATCAGTTAAAATCTAGGAATGTAAGAAATAGGCTGTGTGAACATGAAATAAGTGGAAAAAATTTCATCACATAAATGTGATGGAGAAATAAAAGCGATAAGCTGATTTGGAAAACTGTTTAAGTTAATGAGTGATGGTACCTTCTGAAGATCAATGTTGATCATGTCCTTAAAGGAAAAAAGCTACAGAGTAGAGACATGGGATACAAGACAGCAAAGATCAGCATTATACAAGATAGGTAATATTCAAGAACATTGAAAGGAAAATTAAATAAGATGGTTGTATTATGCAAGAACAGAGAACTTTGAAGAGATATAGCAGCAAAACAAGCTCAGTATTCAATGTAGTCATTCCATGCAAATGTATTGAGTATTTTATATATAACAAGTATCAGACTAAGTGCACGGGGTACAATGGCAAACAGCTGTCCTATTCTTACAGAGCTGACTGTCTAGTAGAAGAGTGGGCAGAAAACCAGCAAACTGATAAGTGAGTATCAATAATGGTAGGTACAATGAAGAAAACAGAGCTATAAGATAAATAAATAGCATTATGACATGAGTAGCCTTTGTGTGGGGTGGAAAGGCAGCTAACATTTTCCTTCTTTGTAGTGTTAACAATACAACTTTGAAGAACAGAGTGTCATCAAGAAAATAAGTGTATCCATTCAAAAACACCACAAGTTTCCCATTATAGAAAAACATACCAAAATTTCTGTAATATCAATCTGTGAATCAAGATTACAAAGTATACTGTGGGTAAAAATATAGGTAGTGAGCAGGCTTCAGCAAGTAGTTTTGCAATTTGAAACATGTTAGTTAGCCTGTCTAGTTTCTTTATTAGTAAACTGAAATACTGATACTAGCATATAGACATATTCCAAGAATTGAATAATAATGAAGTTTGCACTTAGCAAGCTCTCAAAAAAATTGTTATTTGTCCTATGAGTAAGTCAAAATTATTGCATTTACTTATAAGGTAGGCATGAACTTATACGAATATATGCCATTTTTAGAAGTAGTAAAATCCACTGAGAGACTGAAGCAAAAAATATCTTAAATGTTCTGCCCAATGTCACCATAAGATACAAAAACAGTTAAAGAAATATTTTAAGCATGCTCAATTCAAGGACTTGTTCCAGGCTACAAAAGACTGCATAAGCAAGACCCAGTGTCCTCCTCCAACGAGCTTTCAGTTTAGAAGCACGGTTTCCTAACTACAAATAGCCAGATAGGGGATATCTCAGGCTTTATGGCCCATTAAGTCTTGGTTACAACTTCTGAACTCTGCCATTGTAACAGAAAAGCAGTCGTAGACAATACATAAACAAATGAACACAGCTATGTGCTAATAAAACTTTATTTAGAACAAACAGGAAGTGGGCCAAATGTGGCCCATGGGCCAAGGTTTGCTGATTTCTGGTTTAGAGGAAGAAGTAAAGCAAATACAAACTACTAACCAGGAGCTATCACAGTGACTTGTGAATCAGGGATCCTAACTAGCTGTTTTTGTTCTTATGTTTTGAGAACATGCTATGGTACCATGCTATGTGGTAGGCATCATCTCACTTTTCTGTAACACATACTTGTAACCAGAAACTACAACAACCACTTTATAAGTGATTTGTAATGATATTCAAGGAGAAATTCAAACAAAATGCTTCAGGAAATCAGGGAGCTGGTGGCTTACACAGAGCTGGAATGCTCATAATGAGGACGTGATGGAGCAACATTCACAATAACCCTTTAAGATGTAAGCAGGTGGAAGTGAGCTCGGGGAAGCTGTGCCTGCCTTGGAAAATACCTCAAACAATTGCAAAATGTGGACCATAACAGGGTATTTTAACTGGAGAGTACTGTATTGAGCAAAGGCAAATGAGACAGGAGTTGTGATAGTTGGACTACTCTTAACATTCTGTCTGAGCACTTTGGACTCCGCTAGGCACAGTGGAACGACTAGAGTTTTTTGTTTGGTTTTGTCATTGTTACTCTTATCATCACGTGTTTTACTTTTAAAATATGGATGATATAAATCAAGATGTACTTCAAAAAAAATCAATCATACATAAATTAAAATGTAGTTTAAAACATGATGTCATGGATTGAATCGTGTCCTCCCAAAATTGCTGAGACAGTAATTCCCGGTGTTGTGTGGCTGCCCTGAATTTTGTTATTTTCTGATGCTGTAAATCCCAGTCTCCAACTGTGTGTTAATAGACTGGATTTGTGCTAAAGAGGACCAGGGCTGGGATGGTAAAAACTCTTCCTAAAATCACCTCCCTATTCCAATTTAAAGAGAGTTGCTCTGGAGTGTGGCTTGTACACCCCTTTATCCCTGTATCCTACATCAGATAAAAGGAAACAGAAGCAAACAGAGAGTTGGGAACCTCATACCATCAAGAAATCAACATGAGGAGTAGAGTGTGTCCCTCAGACCTGAGGTTCCTGTATCAAGATGTTCCCTGGCCAAAGACTGATGCAGCACCAGGAACTTCCTCCAGAGCCAACAGAAGGAAACCCTTCCCTCTGCAGCAGACACTCTGAGCTCAGACTTGTAGTCTACTGTATTATGTAAGAATAAACTTTTCTTTGCTAAAGTCATCCACTCATGGTATTTCTGTTAGAGCAATATCAGATGACTAAAACACATGGACTTAATACTAGACTTTGAAATTAAAACTATCTCGACTCAGTTCTTGGTTCTACCACTTATTAATCTAGGAGGCTTGTTTATTTGTTGCCTGTAGGGTAACAGAAGTTCCTATCTCAAACAAACAAAAAGATTTAAATGAAATAATACTGAACATCATATCTCTGAATTACTCAATGGCAGATAAAATATAATACTATTTCAAAATAATGATAATAAAATGAAGATGTAGGAAAAGAGATAGAGAATAAGAAAGAAGCACAGGTAGTAAGATGAGGAGTAGAAGTATGGAGCCCATTTCAGAAACTATGTTAATATGCTGACCCCCAAAACAACAATCCATTACTTTAGAGTTGATCCTGACTCACAGCAACCCTATAGCACATAGTAGAACTGCTCCATAGGGTTTCCAAGGAGCAGCTGGTGTGTTTGAACTGTTGACCTTTTGATTAGCAACTGAGCTCTTTACCATTGCCTCATCATTGCTCCAGATTAATACACTGGGTAAGAGATAACAAGTCTGTGAAACTATGTCAGTGCTTACAAAGCTCTCTTACATTCTCAACCACGTATATACACAGTCCGTGTGTATGTGCGTGAGTGTGTGTGTGTGTGTCTGTGTGTGTGTAGCTATATATATAATATACACACACATATACATATGTACAAACATCTGGGTATAATATTTAAACATATTGCTATGGTGTTATAGTTTCGCTTTAAGCATTGTGCCTTACTCAAGCCCAGTTCTCATTTATTCTCAGCCTCTTCAAGTGGTCATACCTTAAGTGATATCCAATCCCCCATTTCTTCTTCAGAAACAGAGAAGAGCCTGCACACTTCAGCTTCCCTTTGGAGAGAAACACTCTCCTATCTGAAAAGAAAGAAACAGAGAAAAAAGTGTTAGGAAGTTGCCCATTCATTTTGGAGAAAGGATAGATAATAGATTATATAATTTAACTCTAATTTAGGAGTTTCGACAATTTCAAAGACATAGGCTTAACAAAGAAAAACCCACTGCCAACAAGTTGATTCCAACTTGCAGTGACCCTATAGACTGAGTAGAACTGCTCCATAGAGTTTCTAAGGAGCACCTGGTGGATTCAAACTGCTGACCTTTTGGTTAGCAGATGCAGCACTTAACCACTATGCCATCAGGGTTTCCAGGTTTAATAAGGGCTCACCAAAATAGACACTCACAACTAGACCAGTAAGCAACATCATGATAAATGGAGAAAAGATTGATGCTGTCAAGGATTTCATTTTATTTGATCCTACAATCAACGTCCATGGAAGCAGTGGTCAATAAATCAAAAGACGCATTATACTGGGAAAATCTGTTGCAAAGACCACTTTAAAGTATTGAAAGGTAAAGATGTCACCTTGAAGACTAAGGTATATCTGACCCAAGCCATGGTATTTTCAATCGGACCATATGCATGCAAAAGCTGGCCAATGAATATGGAAGATAGAAGAATTGATGCCTTTGAATTGTAGTGTTGGAGAAGAATATTGAATGCACGATGGACAGCCAAAAGAACAAATAGAGATGTTCTGGAAGAAGTACAACCAGAGTGCTCTTGGAAGCAATGATAGTTGAGACTGCATCTCACACACTTTGGACATGTTGTCAGGAGGGATCAGTCCCTGGAGAAGGATATCATGCTTGGCAGAGTGAAGTTCAGTGAAAAATAGGAAGATCGTTGATAAGATGGATTGACACAGTAGCTGCAACAATGGACTTAAGCATAAAAATGATTGTGGGTATGGGGCAAGACTAGGCAGTCTTTTGTTCTGTTGTGCACAGGGTTGCTATAAGCCAGAACTGACTTGACCATGCTTAACAACAACAATAAAACAGACAATTCTACCCTTTCTTATAGGGTCACTCTCAGTTGGAATTGAGCGGGTGGCACACAACAACAAGAGTCCTTAAGCTGTTGTTTGGCCATCCAACCCACCAGGGATTTTAAATTATGTGGCTGTATTTTCTAATATTGAGAATAACCACACTGTGTATTTTAAAGGAACATACACGCGATGATTTATGATCAGGTTGACTTATCTCAATACTGAGTAGAAGTATATCTCTTAGGATACAGACTGGCACTTAATTTGCAATCTGTGTGCAAAGTAAATACCTGTGCAATCACAGCAGTAAAAATTCGACAGACTACACTCAATGGGTTGGAGTAAGACTCTCTGATCCTAGTTTTGATGGTCACCAGTAAAGATACAGTTGTTGAGAATACTAGTCTGTGTTTGTCAGATCTCTAAAACTGTCATCACTATACTAAATAAAGGAGAGCAACAATCACCCGCCAGGATGTCAGCCTCATCCATGAACTGGGTGCTGAAGAGGATCACCCTGTCCTTCCTCCGCTCCTTCAGAAGGTTCCACACGCAGTGTCTTGAAAAGGGATCTAACCCAGCAGTTGGTTCATCTAACAGGAAGATCTGCAGAGGAGAAAGATATAGGACAGCATTTTCCACTTTAGGGGCATTTTTTTCAGAAGCAATAAACTATACATTATTCACATTTGAAAGGTACGATGGTTCGGATTTTAGTCATTTCATCTTCTGCAGTAAATATCATAGATATTCTTTGCAAATAAAACATCTGAGTTATTACCAAAAGTTTGATTTTTTAAAACTGTACAGTCCCTGTAAGTTGAATTCCACTTACCTGTGGATCTCCTAAAACGGCAATCCCAAAGGTTAATTTTCTTTTCTGTCCACTGCTTAAGTTTTGAACAAGGACATCCTGAATACTTTTCATTTCCAATTCCAGCAAAACTCTTTCTACCTAACCGAAGTAAAACATTTATATCATAAACCAAGATTCCGTCCTTCCTCCCGTCCTCTCCTTTCCGCTCCCCCTCTCTCAGTCCTTCCCACTTCTTCCCTTTCTCTCTCTCTCCTTTCCTATCCTTCCTTCCTTTCTAGCTTCCGCTCTTCACTCCCTGGCCTTAACTCTCTGCCCCTAGCATGAGATTGCGAGGTGACAGCAGTGTCATTTTCTAGAAGATTTTGGTGAATATTCTGACATTCCTCCTTCATAACTAAGCTAGGGTCCACCTGGGGCGATGTTGTAAGCTTTCTGCAGAGCTTTGGGTGAGGTAGATGTGACTTTATAAACACAAGGGTGGAAAGCGTAATGATTAAAAGAATGGATACTGAAGCCAGACTGTCTGGGTCTGAATATTAGCTCATGCTTATCAGCTGTGCAATCCTGGTCAAATAACTTGCCCTCTCTGAACATCAGTTTCTGCATATGCAGAGTGGACACAGTAATAGTATCTACCCAACTGGGCTGTTTTGAGGGACAAATGACTTAGGATGCTTAAAGGTACTGGTTGGTACGTTAGATTGGAAATTTAAATTGAATTTTCTAGTCCACCATTTGTATAATCCCTTAAGCATAGATAAATTAATGAAAAAAAATAAAGGTCAGTAAAAATAAAATAATCTCATTTTGACCAATACATTAGTCCAAACTTATTTTTGTACCTCTTTGTCTACTTCTCGTGGAAGAATCCCTCTTATTTTAGCAAACAGCCTGAGATTTTCTCTCACGGTGAGGAAATCAAATTGAACATTGGATTGTGGGCAAACTCCAGTGAGCATGCTGACATTTTTGAAGTCAGTTGTTTCTGAAAGTTTGTTATTATAGATGGCAACTGAACCTATAACAAAGACGAGAAGTTCATATCAGCATGATGCTCAGATCCTTCTAAATTAAAAATAAAAAAACCTAATTATTCACTAATTAAATTTTAAGTAAATGATTTTATTTTCAAGGATTATATAACCCAGACTTGAATTTCCATTTTAATTGTGTAGCACATTGAAAAGAAGGCTCTGTTTTCTCCATCTCCCGTCAAGAGGTGGTCTCTCTACCTATCCCTTGCATTTAGGCTTGGCTATGGAAGCTCTGGAAACCCTGGTGGCCAAGTCTTCTAACCCAAAGATTGGCAGTTGAAATCTGCCAAGTGCTCCTTGGAAATTCTATGGGCAGTTCTACTCTGTCCTTAGGGGTCGTTATGAGTTGGAAGCTACTTGGCAGCAGCGGGTTTGGTTTGGGATTTATATAACCAATACATCCATGGGTGGTGCAATCAGTTAACATGCTCAGCTGTTGACCAAAAGGTTCAAGGTTCAAGTCCACTCAGAGGTACCTTGAAAGAACGATCTGGAGATTTATTTATGATGAATCAAGCCCCTGAAGACTATGTGAAGCACAATCACCCTCTGACACATGTGAGATCTCCATAAGTTGGCATGAACTTGATGGCAACTGTTTTACATATATATAAAACCAGTTGGATCTTAGCAAACCTGATACAAGCAGAGGCTGGGAAGTGTTTTGCGCACTGTAGTTAGGCCTCTCCTCACTGCTGGGAACATGGTGATCACTAGATGAAGAGTCCCAGGCTAACTTCCCCAAAGATAAAAGCCCTCATGGACAGAAAAGTACTAGCTGAAGTCCCAAACATATGAGTGTCACCACACTTAACAATCCAGTCCCAGCCACTTTGGCTTAGAACAGAAACACTTCCCAGATAACCAAAGAATTGTGAGAAACAATAAAACCTTTCTGTTTTAAGCTATTAAGTTTAGGGGTGGTTATTATTGCATGCTATGTCATTTTGTATAGTAAAAGATGAAATGTACGAGTTGGAATGCCAATCCCACTCCTTCATCCCCCAAAAGAAAACAGTTGCTGTATTGCTGATTCTGATTCATGATGAACCCAAGTGAGCAAAAGTCAAGCTGCTCTATAGGATTTTCATGGCTTTGATCTTTTGGAAGCAGATTGCCAGCCCTTTCTTCAGAGACACTTCTGGATAGGTTGGAACTGCTGACCTTTTGAGTAGTAGTTGAACACTTAATCGTTTTCACCAGTCAGGGACATCTAATTAATGACCATGAAAATAATTACCCTGTTCAAATTCCACAAGTACCAGTTAAGTATTACATACCACTGCTACTATTACCCATTGCCTAAGCCGATTTGGACTTACGGTGACCCTGTAGGACAGAGTAGAATTTCTCTGTGGGGTTTCCAAGCAGTGGCTGGTAGCTATGGATGGCCGACCTTTTGGTTAGCAGCCAAGCTCATAGCCACCGGGCCAACAGAGCTCCAAATATACTGTAACTCTATAAAATAATGCTATAAAGTTCCCATTTTCCCCTAGATATCTGTGTTTGTGATGAATTAGCAGAAGGACTTTATACTAAAAGCTATTTTTTTTTGTCTACTGGGCTTTGGGAAAAAAATCTCTTACCTTTGGTAGGAACAGACAGTCCACTAAGAATGTTCAGCAGTGTTGATTTCCCAGCTCCGCTGTGGCCAAGTATTGCAGTGATCTGCCCTTCGTATATGTCAAATGTCAGGTCTGGGATGGCAAGAATGTTGGAAGGAAGGAAGGAAGGAAGTGACACAGTGAGGAAAAAGAAAAATTTCAAAACCATATCCAAATTTTATTATGGAGCCAATGAATTATCTTCTTAATTCTTTGAATGGCATGTTTTCTAAGTAGGAATACACTGGCTTGTTAAATTCAGAATACAATTTAACCAAAAGCCTTTTCATTAACATATTCTTCAAAAGAAGCCCTGGGAGCACAGTGCTTAAGAGCTGCTAACAAAAAGGTCGACTATCGGAATCCATCTGCCACTCTTGCAAATTCTATGGGGCAGTTCTATTCCGACCTATAGGGTTGCTATGAATGGGAATTGACCTGATGGCAATGGATTTTCTGATTCTTCCAAATATCTTGTTTTGGAATTACTTGGTGTTATATATTTACTTTTTCTTTAATCTATACAATGTGACTGCACACTCCCACTTTCCACCCTTGAGTGTCTTGTGTCCATTCAATCAGTCCCTGTCCCTTCTCGCTCGCTCCCCCTACCTCTGGATGGGAACTACCCATTGAGTCTCCTGTATCTGATAGTACTGAGAAGCACTCTTCATGAGTATTATTTTACGCTTTATACTCCAGTTTAAGCTTTGTCGGAAGAGTTCCTTTCAGGAATGGTTTTACTTTGGGGTTAACAGAATATCCGGGGACCATAGTTCTGGGGAATCCTCTAGTCTCTGTCAGACCATTACATCTGGTCTTTGTATGTGAATCTAAGTTCCGTTCTGTGGTTCTTCCGCACTCTGTGTAACTCTCTGGACTCCCTGCTGTCTTCCTTGTCAAAGCTGTGACTGGTGATAGCCAAGCTGCTGGTCTACACAGAGACTCTGATTTATGTGGACCTTTTATCTCTTTGGCTAATAATTTCTTGGTGTCTTTGATTTTCTTTATCATTGACCCAAGAGGTTTGGGACTAATTGTTGCATGTTGGGTGGCTGATAGTAGGCTTTTAAGACACCAAAAGCCACTCACCAAAATGGGATGTAGAACACTGTCTTAATGAAGCTTTGTTGTGCCATTTGACTTAGATGTCCCCTGAAACAATAATCTCCATGCTCTAACTGTAGCTACTCTGTCCCTCAAAGTGTTTAATTGTGTTCAGGAAACTTCTTAGTTTTTGCTTGGGACCAAGTGTGTTGACTTCCCTTGTATTGTGTGTTGTCCTTCTTGTCACCTAAGATGATTCTTCTCTACTATCTAGTTAAGAGAATTCACTAACAAAATTACTTAGTTTTAAAGGAATCAAACATATCTTGAACTCCTTAGCTCACTGACATTTCCTGGCATATGGTACCCATTGCCATTGAGCTGATCCTGACTCACACCCACTACTGCCTTTGAGTCAGATCTGACTCATAGCAACCCTAAAGGTCAGACTAGAACTGCGCCATAGAGTTTACAAGGAGTGTCTGGTGGATTTGAACTGCCGACCTTTTGGCTAGCAGACAAAGCATGTAACCCACTATGCCACCAGGGTTTCCTCTGACTCACAGATGTTAATATCTATTGAATGGAGTAGAACTAATAATAAACAACTATATGGTTAAACATCCTTTGAGGCAAGAAACTTTCCTGCACAAAAGAAAAAATATACAGTATTTATAAGAGTTTGAGATTACAAGAAAAGTTTTTGAATTTAAAGACAATACATCAACAACAACAACAAAAAAACCCCAAACCATCCTTAGGCTATTCCAGTATTACAAAATGTGTCTTTCATGTACATGTAACTGTCAAATTATCCAATTTTTCTAACTTCTCTATGCTAGAAAAAAAGTAGTTGGAAGAAAAAAGTTATCATGTGGCTCAGATAACTATTTTCAAACCTAAAATACTATTACTATTTGCTTACTAAGAGTAAAGCAAACTGAATTAAAATCAGAAAATCAATATCAATATAATAAAAGAAGACTTTTTTTTTTTTTACCTTTCAAAGCTTCTATGTTGTCAGGTTTTCTCTTGTATTCTTTTGTAACATTTCTGATTCTGAAGAAAGAAAAGATACTTTAAGGTGCCAATTTTCTTCCGTTTGTAATTCTGAGGCTGGTCAACAGGATGCAGTGAACCTTATTTTCAGGGGGTAAGAAAATCTGGGGGACCCACACTTTCATGCAGTGATAACTGTCTGTCAGAATCACCCAGTATCCCAACCTTATGTCGGTTGCACTTGAGGAGTTTTAAAAATTCACTTATAATTGTGACTCACCATTAGAGATTCTTCTTCCACTGTTTGGGGTCTGGCTCAGTATCACAGTTGGGTACCAGGATAGTCTCTGAACTACAAAGCCAAGGAAGCTATGATATGAGTGCCCAATACTAACCAGCTTATTGTGAATGACTAGCACTGAAGATAACATCTTTGGTTATCTTGAGCCAGGATCACCAGAGGTGAATCAGGGAGTGTGCCTTCCAGTTCGACCCCTTGCTGGGAATCTGCATTTCTACCCCAGATACACTGAATCAGAGCCTACATTTTAACAAGGTCCTCACCTAGACATCTTTTTAAACTGTAGATTCTGATTCAGTAGAGAAACAAAAAAAACAAATTTACCCACTGCCATCAAGTCAGTTCTGACTCATAACAACCCTAAAGGACAGAGTAGAACTATCCCATGGAGTTTCCAAGGCTGAAATCTTTAGGAAAGTAGACTGCTACATCTTTCTCCTGAGGATCAGCTGGTGGATTTGAACTGCTGACCTTTTATTTAGCATTCAAACACTTCAACTACTGTGTCATCAGGTTTCCTTCTGATTCAGTACATCTGGCATGGAAATGCAAGTTCTCAGTTGAACCAAAACGAACCAGTTCTAAGCTCTGTAAGGAAGACAGGCAGTGTATCATACTAGCATGAGTATGGATTTCACAGTCCTTCGCATCTGAATTCATCCCACCCGCACTAGCTAACAGCTCTCTTGACCAATGCTTTTATCACAGATAAGCTTCCACTTTTGCAACCTGATAATTCAGAATAATTGAGGGTTGTTTTGAAGGGTAAATGAAATATTTCGTGTTACACGCATAGTGCTGAATTCATGACATTTAACAAACAAGAAGATATTCGGCTAGATGCTTATTATAAGTGAAAGGAATTAAATTAACATACACTGGGTGATGTTATAGGTCTGTGAACTTTATTGACACCACTTTATTCTACCAGACAAGTCTAGCATCCATAAACTAAATCCAGTTTACGTCTTACTTTACCATCTACTTCAGCCTCAGCCTATGGTTCAGGCTCCATTCATATGGAACTCCTTAATTAAATTTTCCTGTTTTAGGGGTCCCTGGGCATTGAAAGTGGATAAGAGCTTGGCTGTTAACTGGAGGCTAGAATGGAGGTTACAGTCCATCCACAGGCTCCTCAGAAGAAAGCCCCGGCCATTTACTTCTAAAAAAAATCAACCATTGAATACCTTATGGAGCACAGTTCCACAGTGACAAACGGGGGTTTTGCCATAAGTTAGAGTTGAGTCAGCAGCAATTGGCAACCACTCTGGTGGTGCAATGCTTAAAGCATTCAGTTGCCAGTGAAAAGGTAGGTGGTTTGAACCCACCAGCCACTTGATGGGAGAAAGACCTCAGCAGTCAGCTTCCATAAAACCTTGAAAACCCTATGGATTTCTAAGTGCCCTGTAGGGTCATTTTGAATTGGAATTAACTTAATGGCAGCTGGTTTCTTTTGTGTGTTATCTCTGTTCTAATCCTGTTTTACTATTTTTCCATAGACTTTGCAGTTGGATGAGGTGCTAAAGAGAATAGAAGAGGGGAAGAAAACATCAAATAAAGCTATCGGTCTTCTCTAAGCTATTGTGCTAGAGGTTAAGCCCAACTTAGGTTGCAAAAGAAACATACATATAAACACGGGGGGTGATATGGAACAGAGAATAACTGAAAGGTAAAAAGGCTCTGGAAGATCAAGAGGCTATGAAAATCTGAGACAGTCCACCAAAGAGCCCACATAAGCTGGGTGTTGATCATGGATAAGGTTTGAAAGACTTTGAGGGTGTTCTTCCTATTAACTTGTCTCGAAATAAAAGCAACCCCACAAGCACTTAAAAAAAAGAAGGAGGAGGAGAAGGAGAAGGAGAAGCAGAAGCAGAAGGAAGAAAAGGAGAAGGAGAAGGAGGAGGAGGAGAAGGAGAAGGAGAAGAAGGAGGAGGAGGAGAAGGAGAAGGAGGAGAAGAAGGAGGAGGAGGAGAAGAAAGAGAAGGAGAAGGAGAAGAAGAAGGAGGAGGAGGAGAAGGAGAAGAAGGAGGAGAAGAAGAAGGAGAAGGAGAAGAAGAAGGAGAAGGAGGAGAAGAAGAAGGAGAAGGAGAAGAAGTTTTGTTGTCACACAGAATGAAGACCCATGGGACTCCTAAGAGAACATAAGAAATCCTGGTGGTGCAATGCTTAAAACGCTTAGCTTCTAATTAAAAAATCAGCAGTTCCAACTCATCACTGCTTTGTGTGAAAGATGTGGCCTTTGCTTCTGTAAAGATTTACAGTCTTGGAAACCCTATAAGACAGTTCTACTCTGTCCCACAGAGTCACTGTGAGCCAGAATGGACTTCACAGCAATGGATTTGTTGTTTGAGGTTTAGAAAGGGAATATCTTTCTGAATTTCCTCTTGGGTTTATCTCTGGGCCTTTCTGCGTGTTCTCTTCCCTACTTTTTCAACCTGTTTTTAAAAAGCAATAAGCAGTGGAGGAAAGAGAAGTGAAAAACTCTGTTTCCTCTTGGGTCTATCTCTAGGCCTTCCCTTGCTTTCTCTTCTCTACTCTTTCACCCAATGGAGGAAACAGAAGTGGAAAAATGGAGAGAAATGTGGGAAGTATAACAAATGTTGTGTTTTTAGGTGCTGTTGAGTCCATTCTGACTCAAAGCAACACTATGCATAACAGAACAAAACACTGTGCAGTCCTTTGCCACGTCCACAATTGTTTTTAAGCCCATTGTTGCAGCCACTGTGTCAGTCTATCTTGTCAAGGGTCTTTCTCTTTTTCGCTGATTGTCCACTCTACCAAGAATGATGTCCTTCTCCAGGAACTGATCCCTCCTGATAGAGTGTCATAGTGTGTAAGATGCAGTCTTGCCATCTTTGCTTCCAAGGAGCACTTCCGTTGCACTTCTTCCAGGTAATAAGTGAGGTGGGGGAAAAGTGTGAGTAAATGAGACCAGGCCAAGAAATGAGTGAAAAAAAAGACGGAAAAGAGAAACAACAGGTAAAAAAGAAGACTGTTAGAGGTCTAGGCAAGGCAAGGGTTTTGTTGGATGATGTTTGCCAGTGAAGCCTAAGTTTTTGTCTAATTTTGACGTTGTTGGGTGCTGTTGAGTTGATTCTGACTCATAGGACCCCCATGCGTGGAATAGAACTACCCCATAGGGTTTTCTTGCTGCCATCCTTAGCGAAGCAGGTCTCCAGGTCTTTATCCTATTGAGCTGCTGAGGTTTGAACTGCCAACCTTTTGGTTAGCAGCTAGGGCTTAACTGGTGCTACCAAGGTTCTTTTCTGTTTAATGTAAGTGCCTGCTATATAAGCCAGCAGGGGAATTTTTCTTTAAATTTGAAGTAGGAAGTGAGTGAAGTGGCACGGGATGAGATTAAGCAGAAGCTGTCTGAAGGGAACACAAGAGAAATTTGCTCAATGTTGAGTCTGAGGCAAGTGGCATACTATCACTACGGCCATTGAGTCAATTCTGACTCACAGTGACCTTAAAGGACAGAACGGAACTGCCATGTAGGGTTTTCAAGGAACAACTGGTAGATTTGAACTGCCAACTGTGAACGTTTGGGTTCACAGCCCAGCCCTTAACTTTATTAAAAAAAGAAAAAAACCCACTGCCATCGAGTCAGACTCCTAGTGACACTGTAGGGCAGAGTAGAACTGTTCCACGGAGTTTCCCTTTTGGTTGGTAAGCACTTAACTACTACACCACCAGGCTTTCTCTTAAAATCAGCGTTTCAGAGTTTGGCCTGTCCTCCATTTGCATCCTTGTTACCTGATGGCTTCTTTCCCGTGAAACTCTGTAGACACCGGTTCAAAAGAGTCATTAGATGAGGGATCAGAATCTAGCTCTTCTTCAAGGGCTGTAGCATCAGCTTTTTGTTGTCGTGACCAAAATGAGGACTTCAGGAAAAACAAGAGTGAATGTCGGTGCCCGTATTCATCTACATGAATAAGAGACAGTTAATTATTGGGTCAATCACTGCTTTAAGATACTGAGTCAGTTTAGTGTATTGCTGTTTTGTCACCAAATCTGAATATACTAATCAACACAAAGTAATGCACATGTTTTGACATCAGTAGAATCCCAAGGGAGGGGAAATCACTAAAATATTCTATTGTTTGTTTCCTATACAAATAAATGAAATGGTGATTTTAAAGAAAATTCAGAAGTAATTTGGTTAAACACTAACAATTTTCTTAACTTCTGGAAGGTCAGATATTGGCATTTGGACTCAGGATAGATGTCCATGCTAGATTTTGGATGGGAGACCATGCATCATTATAGTGGCAAAAGGAGGAGATGTTGAGATGTGACTACTGTGTGTCTTAAGCAAATATTTCAAAAGAAAATAGAGTAAGATTCAATAAAGCTAAGTGTCACACTATCAAAAGGGGAGAGAATGGAGCAAAGTAATTTATTTAAACTTAACACAACATTGAAGAATAATAATAAGGGTATTTTGTGTTTATACTTCATGTCTTCCAAAGACAGTAACTTTCTTCTGAATTACATTTATGCTGCTTTAAGAACATGTTATCTGTTAACTTCTTGCTGGAGATTAATCCACAGTCTACATGCCCTTTATCTTCACCTCTATTTTCCTGTATGTTAGGAAAGACTGTGAAATGGAGAAATACACTTGTTAAATCAACAATAAATACACCTGACTGGTAGCATAGTGGTTAAGTGCTACATCTGCTAACCAAAAGGTCAGCAGTTCAAATCTGCCAGGCACTCCTTGGAAACTCTGTGGAGCAGTTTATTTTGTCATATAGGGTTGCTTTGAGTTAGAATCAACTAGACAGCAGTGGGTTTGTTTTTGTTGTGGAGGAGGGTATTCTTCAGGAAACCCTGGTGGCATAGTGGTTAACAGCTTGGCTGCAAACAAAAAGGTCAGCAGTTCCAATTCACCAGGTGCTTCTTGGAAACTCAATGGGGCAGTTTTGCTCCATCTCACAGGGTTGCTATGAATCTGAATCCACTAAAGACAGTGAATCTGGCTTCTAGTTTTTTAACGTTGTCAACTGTCTACTGTAAAGGTGATGGATTTTCAAACTTATGTGTACAGTCATTCATCCATGCCACAAATACTGGAAGAGCACTCTTGGTTTCCTTGCACATGGCACGTGATCAGTTAGTGCTGATATAAACTTTTATAGAGGCAAGAGGTAAAACGGCTTCCCTGAGCCAAGAGTCAGATTAGTCATAAGGCCATTTACAAGAAACACAATCTAACCATAAACAAGTTTTACTTATTAGCATGGATTACAAGAGTAAGCAACACTGGTCCACTCATTAAAACTGTGATAAAACCCATTGCTGTGTTGTCAGTACTGACCCATCATAGCAGCGCTATAGGTCAGAGGAGAACTGCCCCTTAGGGTTTCTAAGGAGTGGCTGGTAGATTTGAACTGCTAACTTTTTGCTTAGCAGCCAAGTTCTTGACCATCATGCCACCAGGGCTGTAAACTCCAGTTCCCTAACCCCTTTCAACTGGGGCAATCCCTGCCTTTGTACAGTTTCCCATTCAAGAAGTCCTGTTAACTCTAGTTGATTTGTTTGTCCTCTCCATAGTATCCATCTCTTCCCCTTGCTCAGGAAACCTAAAGCTCTTAACCATTATACCACCAGGATCTCCAACTTTCTCTTAAAACAAAATTGTACAGCCATAACTGGGTACATTTAGTCTCCAGACTTCTTATTATATGACTGCCCTTTTCATCTAGTTAGTTTTCCACCATTCTTATCTTTAAAGGAATTTCAAGCAAGGTAACCTCTGGTCTTAAGATTCAGGTCTAAAGAATGGATGATAATCAGCAAGAAAAAGTAGATAATTTTGTTATTTTAGCTTGAAGAAAATGTTCAGTTATGTTAGTAAAAGAAAGTGGTTTGGTATGTGGAAGAAGTGTGTACATGGGAAAACATCTTTGTGACTAGGAAAAATGTTGAGTAATAATAAGATACAGTGATGGAGAGGTCATCATATTTACTATTAGAAGCTGCTAAAATAATACCATAAAAGTAGAATATTTTAAGTTATCTTAATATGTTTGAAACAAGGACTGAGAAAAGATGGCACATATCCTACAATGCACAAGGTATTCATCATCATCAAAAGAAAATTTAAGTTGCTAAGAGAAGCCAGTTACTGAAGAGAATTCTATTAAGTAATTGTAAATTATAGTGACATCTGGCACTAGCTTGTGAATGCATAGGAATGAACACAAACAAAGAAACAAATGAACCACAATGCAAGAAAAGCTTTAAGTAGGATGTCCAAGGGGAAAATAAAGAAAAATAAGTAGCTAAAACAAATCATAAGGAGTCCTGATGGCACAGCAGTTAAGAGCTCAGCTGCTGACCAAAGGGCCAGCAGTTTGAATCCATCAGCCACTCCTCAGAAACTCTATGGGTTTACACTCTGCCCTACAAGGTGGGTGTAAGTTAGGATTAACTCAGTGGCAACAGATTTGGGTTTTTATAAGCATCGCAAAGCTAAAGCTACTGAACTAATAGTGAGTGAGGGATGAAAACTCTGTGATTTAAGACCTAAACAAGTCACTGGATGTTTTCTATAAAAGCAAAGCCTCAGGAACTGAATGGAGAGAAAATACTTAACACATTTCTTAAAGAAGCAGTGTTATCCAAGGTTAGAAAAGCTTCAGTTATTAGCAGATGATAAGAATAATGACTTTGTTGTGTAGTTGAATAATGTTAACCTTTGCTGGAAATAATTTTGAAAATAGATTCTGTAGACTCAAACAATTTCAATTATATAACGAGTATATCAGCCTCATCAGCCTAGGAATGCAAATCCTGCAATCTTTTATTCTGGGCTTTTCAAAATGGCACAGCCATTTATCACTCTTACAGAATTACCTGAAAAAAATCACGGTTAGTTCATTGCTTAAGACATTCCTCCTTCCACTTTTCCCTCTTTACACAAGTGTTTATTCACTGCCTTCTTCATAAATGGCCTTTGCATTTTATCTCAAACAGAAAATGCAGCAATGAAAATATGATCCTGCCTTTGATTACAGAAAACAGCTGGTGTTGAGTTGACCTTGACTCATGGTGACTTCATAAGTGGCAGAGTAAAACTATGCTTCAGGGAGGTTTTAATAGCTGATTCTCCAACAATGGATCATCAGCCCTTTCTCCTGGGGTGTCTCTGTTTGGACACAACCCTATGATCTTTCTGTTACCAGTCAAGTATGTAAGCTGTTTGCACCACCCAGGAACTCTGATTATAGAAGAGTGGTATAGAAAAGTAAACCCACATGCCAGCCACCAATATTTATTGAGTCCCTACCGTGGTGGCATAGTGGCTAAGTACTATGTCTGCTGACCAAAAGGTTGGAAGTTCGAATCCGCTGCGTGCTCCTTGGAAACCATATAGGGCAGTTCTACTCTGTCCTGTAGGGTCACTATGAGCTGGAATTGACTCAGTGGCAGTGTGTTTGGGTTTTGGGGTTCAGTGTAAATCAAGGATCTGGTGGTACAGTGGTTAAAGGTTCAGCTGTGAACCAAAAGGTGGGCAGTTCAGATACACCAGCCTCTCTTTGGAAGCTCTATGGGGCAGTTCAGCTGTGTTCTACAGTTTTGTTATGAGTCAGAATCAACTCGACGGCAACAGGCTTTGATTTGGTACATCAGACACCGCAGTGGGTTTCTGGGCACAAAAAAAGCTTTTGTGGTACTTAAATTCTTGTAAGTTGCAAGGTGATAAAAATTAACATTTATGACCCAGTGGCTTTCCTCCTGTGGGAGCTCCGGAGAGACTTTTACAAAGATAGTTGCACTGGTCCTACCACTGATTGATTAAATGAGGATTGGTCCTAGGATTAGAGTAGGCTTGGCTTGCTGTTCAAGTTCCCCAGTCGTTCTGATAATACAACTGAGTTTCAGAACCATGGGATTAAATAATTATGCAACGAAAACAAAGCAAAGCTGAACTGTCTGCTGTCGAGTGGATTCCGACTCATAGTGATCCTATAGGACAGAGTTGAAATTGACTCAACAGCAGTGAGTTTGGTTTTAGTTCAGTTTGGTTGCTTAATTGTTTAACCCCATGCTCTTGAACCTCAGAACAGAGTAGAACTGCTTCATAGAGTTTCCAAGGAGTACCTGGAGGATTCACACTGCTGGCCTTTTGGTTAGTAGAGGTAGCGCCTAACTACTATTCCAGCAGCTATAAATTTCTATGATTGAGGAGTAGACTTAGTTTTCTAAGCTCCTATTAGAAGAGAAGCAGATCCTACACTTAGAGAGAAATTCAAATGAAGATTAGCGATTCTATGAACCAAGTCCAGGCTTTACTTCTGACCCACTAAGTTGAAAGAGAAACTAGTTCTGCCAGCGGTGAAGACTGTCCTTATTCCTGCTTAAGCACAAAGTAGTTCTGAAAAGACAGATAACAGATAAAAAGATTTTCAATTTTAATCTTATAGCTACTTACTTGGCAAAACTTTTTCAAAATAAACCATCAATGCCAGATAGAGGAAAACATCAAACACCAACATGAAAAATGTTGCTAATATTAGATTTGAGTTGTCCGCTGAATCAGGAAATGCATTAGAATTTAAATCATAGTCCAAGCGTAGAAGCTGAAAATATAAAAGTAGTTGCTTAAAGGAAATTAGTTGTGTGAGGAATTTGAAGCAACTAGCTTTATTATAGGAATGAAATGTTCATTTTTTTTCTCATATTAAGTATGCTGTGGTAAATATGGAGACTGTCTGTTATAAAGTTCTCAAGTCTAGTGGAAAACGTGAGCAAAGGAACAACTCTGATATGATTCAGTAACTGCTAGGGTCAAGTCCTTGGGTAGTCGGCTACTGAAAGAAAGGTTGATGGTTCAAGTCCATTCAGGGGGACCCTGAAAGAAGGTTCTGGTGATCAGCTTTTGAAAAATTAAAAATCAAACCCAAAGCTGTTGCTGTCAATTCGATTGCATTCTACAGCCACCCTGCAGTACAGAACCGAACTGCTCCATGCGGTTTCCGAGGAGTGGCTAGTGGATTCAAACTACTGACCTTTTGGTCAGCAGTCATAAAACTTAACCACTGTGCCACTAGGGTCCCTTGAAAACCCTGTGAATCACAGTTCTTCCCTCACACGTGTAGGGTCACCATGAATCAAAATCAACTTGACAGCACCCGATACTTTCTGCTTCAGGCGTTTTCTGTGCCGAATGAAATTAGAGATTAGGGAGAGCTGGGGAAGTGTGGGAAAAGGTGGAATTCAAACTTGGCCATAGATACATTTTAACAAATGGAACATGGAGAGAAGGGTTGGTGCTCTTGAAGGCAAAGACATGCCAGAAGATTCACTCTCAAAGGAAAAAATTGAAAAATGCACTGAGGTGCTGAAGGGAGACTTCTTGGGAAAGGTGCTTATGTTTAACTAAACCTAACCAAAAACCAAACTCAGTGCTACTGAGTTGATTCCAACTCATAGTGAACCTATAGGACCAAGTAAAACTGCCCCATAGCATTTCCATGGATGGCCTGGCAGATTTGAACTGCTAACCTTCTGGTTATCAGACACAGCACCTAACCATTATGCCACCAGGGCTTTCTTCATGTTAACTTGTACTATTTAATGAACAATTCTTTTTGTTAAGCACTTAATAATGGATATTTACTGGTAGACATTACCACTTAATTGTTCAGAACAGACAAAAGCCACACCACTGCCACTGGGTGAATTCCAACTCATAGGGACCCTATAGCACAGACTACAGCTGCCCCCAAAGAACTTCCAAGAGGAGCCTGGTGGATTTGAACTGCCGTCCGTCTGGTCAGCAGACATAGAACTTAACTACTGTGCCACCAGGGTTTCCAACTGTAGGAAAGGCGAGGAGAATTCAGAGTAAGAATCAAATACGGGAAGCAGAAAGACATTTGAAGGCTAGAAATATCATTTACTAACCAATAAACATGTTTTTTGGGGTGTTTTATTTTTTAATTTAGCTTTATTTTACATTGGAGTTCTTGCAGTCCTGCTTTCTGTTCTATCAATAAGTCAAAATACGAACTGGAATAGCTAGAAATGAGATTTGGAACATCAAGTCCAAGAAAAACACTCTATGTGGTATTTAAATAATTATCTATTGACCCTCCACTTTCCACTTACTGAATGACTTGCATTGGGCTAAATACTTTGAAGTGCTTTCTCTAGGGATGTAAATCTGCAGACTGGATCACGGAAATGAGAACAGTCTACCGAATTCCACAAAGGGAAAACATTGAGACAATTTCATAAACATATGATCACATTGATTCTTACCTGGGTCATTCCAAGCATGAAGGCAAAAGGGCTAAAAATACTTAAAGTCCACTCTAAGGATGATGGAAGGTGTCTGTACAACACTGTGAATCCCAGACTCCCCCAAACGACAGTGAGAAGGAACATGAGCAGGCCAGTAAGGAAAGATTTCTTCACCAAGACACTCATTAAGAAAGCCAAGGCTATCTGAAATGAGACAGGATCCAGTTGGCTCATGCTTATTGAAGAAATGTTATAAGATTTTAGGTATATAAAATTACATTTTGTTCTGCAATTTATGCTACAAGCTGTCATTACAAAATGCTTCCAGTTAAGTTGTACCCGTCTACACGTTTTCTCACCCAAACAGAACAAGCAAAAGGAGTACGTAGGCTAATAACTTGAAGACAGCAATAACATTTGTGCCTCACAGATGACAGCTGCATGGGGACAGATTTAATTCATCAACTCACCAATGACAATCCATAGAGGAGAAAAAGTGTGAAGACCACCACAAAGCCAGTCAGGATGACAAACTGGGAAGATTTAATAATAAGTGCCACAAAAAAGGCCATGATGAAGACAAAACCAGCATAAAGCAAACCCCAGGATAGCCTAATGAAGAAACAAAATGTCATTTGACTGTTTTGTGTTCAGTTGAAAAGTAGAACATGAAATAGCTGTGAACATCATTCATTCATTTTGCAAAACATTTCTTGAGTGTTCCAGGGGATATAAATATAAGATAAATACTTTGGGCAGAATACCTGATTTGCCTCAAGTCAATTTCAGAAACACACTGTACTGTGGACAAAAGGAAAAATTAAGTTCCCAGTCTCATAGATTTAGGGGTCAAACATCATCCCTGCCACATTCTAACCATAGATGTGGAAGAACTGTGTAACTCCTCTAAGCTCCTTTATTTCTATAGACAATGAACTGTGAGGACACAGTGTGGTGAGGTCTGTGTAGGACCTTGTGCTGGTACATGGTAACCCCTCAGTGAATTCAGATCCTCACCTCTTCTATGGAGGCTCTCTGTGATGTGGAACTTCACGAATTACCCTGGAAATAAGAATTTTTTTCATATATGTGATTCTCTCTTTTTCTGAAAATCTATTTTCATCTTTTTCTTGATATAGACACCAAATAATCTACACTGTCATTGCTGCCTGCTGTTGAGTTGTTTCTCACTCACAGTGACCCAGGAGGACAGACCAGAACTGCCCCATTGGGTTTTCTTGGCTGGCGTCTTTTACGGGAAGAGATTGCCAAATATTCGCTCCTGTGGAGGAGCTGGTGATTGGTTCAAACTGTGGATTTCAGTTAGCAGCAAAGCACTTTAAGCAATGTGCCACCAGGACTCCTTAAGAGTCAACATATCTGCTTTTAACTCCATAGTCTGTTAATAGAAGACCTCTAGAGGGATCCTCATCAATTTATGTCTCTTGTTTTGCCACTGTCTTTGAAAGGTACAACAAAATCACTAAAAACAAAAAGAGAACAGCAGCAATAGCAGTAACAACAAAACGAGAGTTAACACTTACAACAATTACCGTGTATCAGGCAATGTTTTAAAAATTTAGAAATATTAGATCATTTCCTTCTCACAACAACCCTATGAGGAAATACCGTTGTTTTCTTCATTGTATAGATAAGGAACCTGATTATAAAGATGTTAAGGATGTTAGGATTCTGTCACATGCACTATGCCTTTCATCTACAAATTCTCAGAATAGTTTTATCCCTTCACGTACCTTGATGACCATCCGAGGTTGATGATTTCAGATCACTGTCATAAGTCAAGCTCTTTCTCTCAAATTTCCAAACTGTTTATTTAGTTACCTGTTGCTACCGTTTCTTGAGTGCTTACAGTATAACAAACACTGTACTCAGTATTTCATACCCAAGGATCTTGCTAAATTCCTGTACAAGTCTTATTATGTAGGTATTATTAGTAGAGAGAGAAACTGAGGTTTGGTAAGATCAGATAACTTTTCCAAGCTAAACGTTTCTGAATTTGATATATCTGTCTCCAAAATCCATATTGTATTATCACTTTACCATCCACCTATAACTTGTATATTTATTATGGTTGGTATTCTCAAAACATCCAAATCCTTGTCACCACCATATACCAAGGTAACCAAGCTAGATACCTAGGGGCTGACATACAGGAGGAAGTAAGTAAGTGTTTATTGCATTAGTCATTGATCACTTTCTCTCGTTTCCCGCTATTAGTCACCAGGTCCTATCTAGGTCAAAACTGTCTCCCATTAGTCTACTCTTCTCCTTTCCCCCTACGGCAACCTCACCCTATGGTATCTTCACCTCTTGCTGAGACTTCTGCAACTGCTTCCTAATTGGTTTCTCCTGCTCCACTTTTAACTACATTACTCCATTCTCAATAACGAAGCCAGGACAATTTTTTAAAAAGTATATCATTCTTAGTTGGCCATTGAGTCATTTGTGACTCACGGCAACCCTATATGTGCAGAGTACAATAGCCTTCCCTAAGGATTTTAAGGCTGCAACCTTTTGAAAGCAGATTGTTTGGTCTTATTTCCAAGTTGCCTCTGGATGGGTTTGAACCACCAACCTTTTATTAGTTGTCCAGTGCATGACCATTTGTACCATATAAATCCTATTTCTCCTCCAGTTACAGTACTGATGATCTCTCAGTTTTCATAGGGTAAAACTCCCAAGTTATTAATTGGCAGCCCAGTTCTCTGCGACCTTGCTCTCATAGGTCTATCCAGCTTGCCTATGTTGCTGCTTCTGCAAGGAACACTCTTCCTGTATCTCATTACCCAGTAAGACATCATGGACTCCCGAAGTATTCTATTCACCTTTTCCTGGTTCTTACCACAATACTCTACTTCTCTTCCTTCAAATCCCGGTGAAAGTCTAAATGATAAGATAACGTCCCTTTGACTTTTCTATTCCATTGCCTAGGATGTTGTTGTTAGGTGCCGTCAAGCCAGTTCCAGCTCCTAATAAAGGACAATACTGCCCAGTCCTGTGTCATGTCCTCAACTGTAGTCAAGCTTGAACCCATTGTTGAAGTTAGCGTGTCAGTGTATCTTCTTGGGAGGCTTCCTCTTTTTTGCTGACCCTCTCTTTACCAAGCATGATGTCCTTCTCCAAGGACTCATCCTTCCTGAAAGCACGTCCAAACTATATAAGATGCAGTCTCTCCAGACTTGCTTCTGAGGAGCACTTTGGTTGTATTTCATCCAAGACAGATCTGTTCATTCTTTTGGCAGTCCATGCTATAGACTTTGGCATATGGTAAGAACACAATCATATTTGTTGAATAAGTTAATCACAGATGATTCAGCTAATAACTGAAACCAACAAGTGCTTTGAATATCATGATATTCTTTCTTCCCTTCCAAGAAAGACAGCAATATCAGTCTCAGCCTAGCCAGAATTACATCAAAGGCAGTTTATTCTATCCACAGGGGAAAAAGAATATGGTAGGAAAGCATTAGGTTTTAATAACAATGCTCTGTAGCTAGGAGAAGCCAACTTCTCCTGAACTTGTCCATTTACCTGCATCACCTTTCACTCACCAGAATGCTGAATCACAAAGACCCATCACTGTCATCAAGCCTTTCATCTTTTTTCTCTCTCTCGTGACACTGACAGAGGCGTAGTAAGTGAGTGGGGAAAAGGCAATGATACAGAAGAAAACGAAGATATCTGTCATAGGTCCATCTTGGCTAATAAAGGGATTTAGCTTCATAATTTTTCCAGTAGCTGACATCAATTCTCCCATCACTGAATGATTCGTTGTACTCTGCAGAAAGATATTCATAAATAAAATTTGTATATAATTGGATGGCACAATCTACAGTTTTTTGACTCATAGTCTTTTCATATGTGTGTATATGCATCACAAGATTGCCTGGAGCTGGTGTGAACCTAACTTTCTGCTTCCCTTTCATGTTATTGGCCCACCTACCGCTTGGACTCCAAGCACTCTGAGCTACTCACAGTTGTCAGAATCTACTGTGTCTTACCACTTCCCTGCCTAAATCAGGGGCAGATTATACAAGAAACCAGGTAAGCATGGGCTTACTTGTGCTTACTTATTAATCTGTAGTGAACAATTTCACATTTTTTTTCACCACTTTTAAGATTCTGCCTGTAGTTATGGCTGGCATCTGTCTCTCCCCCAACCTCACAGCACTTTCCCACAGAAGCAAAGTTTCTTTTCAGATTTACAATCTCTGGCAGGAGTGGTTGAAACCCACTCGAGATTGTTCACTACAGATTAGTAAGTAAACACAACTGAGCCCCTGCTTACCTTACTCACTGAGTCATCCTCCTCTGCTAACATTGCCCAAAGTTTCACTTAGAACGCCTCTTCTGACTTATTATCTTCAACAAAATCCCACCTCGAGCTACAAATTTAACTGTCATTTTGGTTAGGATTTTTTTCTATAATAATCTAGGCTCAGAATCTTTTCCAAGCTTGCTCACAAGGATTTTATATCACTATGATAGCCTATTTCTCCTATTCTAATAATTTTCTTGTTGTATCTCTGGCTTCTTGGCAATGTTGAGTTCTTATAGATGAAACTTTCTGTTGCGTTCACATTTATATCTTTTTGTCACATAACAGCTTCAGTGAACTTTGTTATACAGATATCATAGGCAAATGAAAGTATGAGGCTATGTACTTATCCAGATGCCTCTAACATCACTGATTTGCGCTGTACTTTAGTTGACATTGAACTCTTTGCACTTACTTCTATGATGGCAGCATTAATGACAGCTTGAAAAGCCACAAAACCTTTCTTCCAGATTTTTGAAACTCCACAGTAAATATCTCCATCGAGTTCATAACAATGAGCTTTGGGAAAAGAAAGAAACTATAATATTACAGACTCTCTCAATCCTGATTATAGAAAGCAATGGATTTTACAATGTCCCCAAACTCTAAATGTTTTTATGTTGATTCAAAATCCATAAAAATATAAATTATGATAATTTTTCTCAAAGAGGGGAAGACAGAACACTCCTGGGGACTATTTCACATAAAGTTAGAATACAGGCTGTACAAGTCTCCCACGATCTCATCATAGAAAAAGTGCTACATACATCCCTGCTGAATATCACTATGACCACCTTCAAAGTACTCCCTTTGGAAAGCTGTGTACCAACACCAGTGCCTAATCCACCTTTCAAAGCAATTTTGGAACTCTTTTTCTGGAATGGCCATTAGAACTGTTGTCATATTACCTGTGATGTCTTGAATTCATCCAGATGTCTTCCTTTCAATATTTCCTTTATCTTTGGATAAGGAAAAAAGTCATTGGGGGCCAGATCAGGTGAGTAGGGAGGGTATTCAAATACAGTTATTTGTTTAGTGACTAAAAACTCTTTCACAGACAACTATACAATTAAGTTTGCAAACTTGCCAATGTGCCACTGTGAGCAATGGCCTTTCTAGAAATGGTTCCAAAATTGCATTGAAAGGTAGACTAGGCACTGGTGTCAATGCATAGCTTCCCAAGTGGAGCAGTTCTATGGTGACCATAGTGATATTCAGCAACGAGGTATGCAGTACTTAGAACAATTAAGTTCATGGAATTAATTGCAGAGCCTCCTATGCTGTGCTTTTCTATCAGTGAAGAATTTTGTTGAGCACTTTCCTATTATGATTTTGCATTGTGAGCAAAATAGTTTTTAGAAAAACGCCTTTTAGAAGTTAGCAGAGTCTGCTACGTATTGACAAATACTGAACCACCTTAAAGCTTTTACTTACATACTAATACGGAATATAGCAAAACCCAAAACCCACTGCCCTAGAGTTGATTCTGACTCCTAAGAACCCGGTAGGACAGAGTAGAATTGCCTGACAGCGTTTCCAAGGCTGTCATCTTTACAGAAATAGACTGTCTAATCTTTCTCCCACGGAGTGGCAGGTGGGTTTGAACTGCCAATCTTTCAGTTGGCAGTCAAGTGCTTCAACTGCTGTGGCAAGAGGGTAGAGCACAAGCATAAAAGAGAAATGATGTTCCAACAAGGCAGCTTACTTTGCTTAAATCATGCTACCAGAAAGTCTTTTGAAAGAAAAGCCATACACACATGCACACACACACACGCAAATTACCATTCTATTGAGAATTAATATAGATTAAAGAGATCTGTAATAAGAGATGCATTAAAACAGAGTACAAGAATTAAATATTACATTAAAATTTTGAGTATTTAGGTGATCGTCTTGAAATATTTCATGCCTACAAATGTTATAAAATAAATCTGTACGAGAACAGTTGGAATCCCCTGTATTTCTTCACTCTACGATCTTAACAACTTTCCTCATCACCACGCTCCAAACTGATAAAACGTAACTTTTACCATGTATTGCTAAACTACAGACGTAATTTTTAAAAATTTAGAACTGTATGAAAAACCATGTTATTTGTTGGTTGCTTCTCCCAGCTCTCACCTAGGGTACCTTGCTTTCTCGTATTGGACTGCAAATTTCTATTGAGAGATAATTCACCTTGTGGAAACCCTGCTGGTGTAGAGGTTAAGGGCTATGGTTGCTAACCAGAAGGTCAGCAGTTCAGATCCACCAGCTGCTCCTTGGAAATTCTATGGGACAGTTCTACTCTGTTTAAAGAGACGCTGTCAGTTGGAATCAACTCGATGGCAGTGGGTTTGGTTTTTGTTTACCTTGTGGGCTGAGTAGAGCCTACACCTTTCTAGAGAAGATCTATTACCTCTTCTACCAGGCTACCTGGTACCTGAATAACTTGGAATTATTTGGCTTATATTTCTACTTGAGGTTTTCCAAACTCAGCAGAGGATGTAATTAAAAACTCTAGACTCCAGGGGAAGCAGCCTGAGGGTTGCAGTTTCTCAAATGGGAGTCCTTTCTCCCTCAGGTAAGACAAACAAGCTTCCTTTGCCAATAGGTGATTTTCTTCCTCTTGTCTACTCATTCATTGAGTGTATAGTCTTTTCAGGGTTCCAAATCAATGCACAAATCTCCACCTCATGCAAGTGTATCCTCTCCTTTGTCCTCATATTAAAACTCAAATGTCTGAATTACTGAGACAGGCAAAATCATTGTGGCATAGTGGCTAAGTGCTGCATCAGCTACCCAAAGGGTCGGCAGTTCGAATCTGTCAGGTGCTCCTTGGAAACTCTATGGGATAGTTTTGGGTTTTATAGGGTTGCTATGAATTGGAATTGACTCAACAGCAGTGAGTTTTGGGGCTTTTGGCTTCTTTGTGCCCTCTTCATGTTGGCCCTCGGGAATTCCCCTTACTTTCACGTGCACTACTTAAGCACTCAAAGGGAGTTTTGGTAGCACAAATGGTTTGTGCTTATATACAACCTGAAGGTTGGTGGTTTGAACCCACCCATTGACACCATGGATTCAAAAAGGCCTGGCAATCTGCTCTCATAAAGGTTACAGACAAGAAAACCCCACGGAGCAATTCTACTCTATCACATATGGGGAGGCCATGAGTGGGGATCAACTCAGCACCTAAGAGTTCGGATTTTATTCTGTTCTATCTCATCCACAGGCAACTTTTTGATACAACAATAGTGATACGTGAATATATCCCAAAACAAGTGTACATGCTTTAAATGTTTGGTAGTGTTGTGGTTAAATGCTATGTCTGCTAATCAAAAAAAGTTCAGCAGTTGAAATCCACCCGACACTCCTTGGGAAACTCAATGGAGCAGTTCTACTCTGTCCTGTAGAGTCACTAGGTGTCAGAATTAACTTGATGGCAGGGGATTTGGCTTGGTTTTTTGGTGTGACGATATTGACCTCAACCTCACTATGGCAGAGAGGTATTATCTATTCTGTTATCCTAACATCTGTCTCCATGTATGAATTACAAACAAAACAGAGCCACCAGCCAAGTGCCGTCAAGTAGACAAAACAAATAGAGGAGTAGATTTTATAGTTAGAAAGTTACCTGTGTGATCGCGGTGCTCCACCCTTGTTGGAATTCTTTGCCTCAAAAAGAACTTCAAATGATATGAAAATGTATTTGTAAAGATGACTTGTACTATTTCCTCAGGATAGTTTTCAGATAATTCATAAATACTTTCTTCATCCCACAGTCCCATGACTGGTCTATCTGCCATTACAGGAAAGCAATATTATTGTAAGTACATTACCAAAGGGCACAAATTCGGGACGCTGTGTTCAATTGTTTTTTGTTGTTGTTGTTGTTGCTGTTGTTACAAACATAAAACAGAATCAAGTGTTGTCTTTGAGTAAATTAGGCTAAGAGACAGAGAAAGGCATTTTTAAAGTTTGGGCTACAACCAATCAGATGGATTAAATGACATCATTTTGTCTTCATGTGTGTGTTGATTGAGCCAGTTCTAAGCACAGAAAATATATCAACAAGATTACTTACAGAGGACTTAGCAGTGCACCAAATCTAAAATGATAGTAGGACAATGAACATATTTCTCTAATAATTAGACATTGGTTTATATCTGGTGGAAATAACTTTCCTACTGTATTTTTCTTTAATGAGCTTAATAGCTGGTTAATGAGCTCAAAAAAATGGATGTTTTAAAATATGTAGAGTGACAATATTAACATTACCAAGTGTTTTTGAAAGATGTTTTAGTTAACACCTTGTAGGCTCTTAATTAAGACTGAAAGAATGAATGGAGATTCCTGGCTGGCGCAAATGGTTACGCACATGACTACTAGCCTAAAGGTCAGTGGTTCAAACCCACTCAGAGTAGCCTCAGAAATAGGCTTGACTATATGCTTCCAGAAGGTCTGTCGTGGTCTTGAAAATCTGCACACATTGGGTCACCAAGAGATGATGTCTTCCATATCATTTGTTTATTCAACAGATTTTTTAAAAAGTCTGAAGGAATGAGATGGAATACAAAAAAAATGCTGGACTGAGGTAGGAGTATTTGAGATCAAAGGGAAGGATGCAGGCAGTGTGTATTCTGATAGAGATTAATTCTATTCTAGAATTTATCATTGAAATTTTTGTGATCAGGAACAAATCACTCAACTTCTAATACTTGATTTCAGTATTTGTAAAATAAACTTAATGAATGATATCCATTATTATAGCTATTAATATGGAATATACAATACAGAGTATTAATATTATCACAGAATTATACCTATTATCACTGAATAAAAGCATCTCCGAGTGCTGCAAATTGTTAATATACTCAACCACCAACCAAAAATTGAGATTCAAGTCCATCCAGAGGCACACTGGAAGAAAAGCCTGGTTTTCTTCTGAAAAACCAGCCATTGAAAACCCTGTGATACAGATTTCTGTTCTGACATGCATCAGGTTGTCATGCTGTAGGGTCAACTTGCTGACAGCTGTTTTATGTTGCAGAATCAAGTCTCTGTAGAAATATCACACACAGTAGCATTTAATGAAACATTATCTTAATCGAAGGTAGTTTTCAGCGAGGGTATTGAGACACACAACCAAGAGAGGCTGGTACACTCAGAAGAGCATCTGTGAAACAGAGCATGAGAGCAAATATGTTTCAGGATAGGTGGGGAAGCTGGGCCTTCAGTGGATAGTTTAGAGCTGATGTGATCTTCAACCAGAAGTGGCTTCAGTGTTTGTAGGCAGGATGAGCAGTGCAGGCACTCAGATTCAGGGGGGAGCAATTGCTCAGGTCAGGACTACCTTAGTCCTCCAAGTGACATTGTTGCCTTTCAATACTTTGATGAGTCTTTCACAGCAGATTTGTCTAGCCTCTGTTTCAGTAAATTGTTATGGAAACAATCTTGATAGTGATACATCCCAAGTATTCATTGATGCCAGACAAGTGCTGTCGAGTCGGATCCGACTCACAGAATATTCTTCAACAGAATCTTCAAATATAGTACGAAAATCTCTCTCTGTCTCTTTTTCTGGTGTTAAAAAATGAGGATAAAATTCTTGCAATCAAACTCAAGAAAAGGTTCTTTGTGCATAATAATAAGCAAATCCTACATTAATAATCTCATTCTAGTAACAGTGCTTCCACAGCAATGTGTCAACAAAGTCCTAAACACCTCTTTTCAAGTCTCTGTAGAGATATCACACACACTAACATTTAATGAAATCTTATCTTAATTGAAGGTGGTTTTGAATGAGGGTATTGAGATACACAAATTTTTGCATTCCGTGCTTCTCAAGATCTTCAACTGGTAATCTGATGCTTGCCAGGCAATACATTCAATTGCAGAATTAAATCTATTATTAAGTATTATTAGGTATAATTAGCAATATGATGCTGTTTCACCTCTGTTTCAGTAAATTGTTATGGGAACAATCTCAATAGTGATACTTCTGAAGTAGTCGTTGATAAGTACCCTAATTCTGAAGAATAAAATTTGGAAATACAGAATACTCTTCAATATAATCTTCAAATATAGTATAAAAATCTCTCTCCTTTTCTTTCTCTGGTATTAAAAAATGAGGATAAAATTATTATAATCAAACTCAAGATAATAATTGAATGTATGGAACAACAGTCTCTTCTAACAAAGAGAAAGTTTATTAATGTTTCACATAACATAGATATTTGGACAATTGAATGGGTTTATTTACTGAAATGCAAATTAAATGCATTTATCTGTGGTCATGTGAACATTAGAAATTTCTGTTGGGCTTTTGGAAAACTCACCTGTCATGAAGGGCACCGAGGTGACTTTATTCATTATGTGTTGAGTCGTATTGGTGACAGGTGCATATGCAATAATATAGTTAGAATCTTCAAATGAGTCTACACGTCCCAGGTCCACAGTGGACATCGAAGAGAAATCACTAACTTCATGAATATTAGGAAATAGGTACAAAATAAGTAGTAGGAACAATGAGTTCAACCATTCCTACAGAATCCAAGAGAGAGAATAAAGAAAAATACAACCCTAAATTAGTCATCTACAGTTGTGTCATCTAGATTGCTTCTCTTTGTCCACTTTACTAGTTCCAATATACACCACATTGTGAACCTTTTGAAAATGCGTACAATACAAAAGTCAGTGGTCTTAGTAATCCCAGGGAATTACCAACTGGAATGCAACTTCACTGATCCTCAACACTGATGCTAAAGCTTCGCTTGATCATTCAAGACATCAGAAGTGACAATGGTGAATTATGATGAGTCACTGCCATCTGGTCTTACCAGGGTGACTCACTCCAGCGGTATTTTATTCTGCTGAAAGTCTGTGCATTGAAAGACACAGTTGGAAGGCATTGCTCAATTAGTAACAGTAGAATGGTCACATGACAAGATTCTGGAATTGGAAACTCACCAGAGTGTGGATGACCTGTGCAACACTGGCTTGGTTAACTAGTTATCAGTGCTGGTCCCTTACAAATTTTCAGTAATAAGTCATTTAATATTTCTAAAATGCATGATCTTAGAAGAAATCCACAGTGGATAGAGTGTATGACTTCAATTTAGCAAAAAAGGCTACTACCTCACACTATCTGATTATTAGAAGGTACTAAACTCTAATCGGGATTTGTATTAGATGGTGAGATTATAAGAGCTGTTGTTAATTTTCTTCTTGGTAATTGATACATTTTCAACTCCACCATTTTTGCAGCAGTTGGGAATTGCTTTTAAAAACAGAGAGAGAGACAAAACAGAAAATGCTTGTTACCTGTTTATTTAACTAGATGTTTTAGGGTGTTTTTGTTCACCTCATCTTCAAAACACTGGGGTATCTTAACCCCAGTATCAGTGAGTCAGAGCATTAGTAAAAAGTACAACTTGTGGTTTTTAAAACATGTTCTGCAGTCTCAACTGGTGATGAACTTCAGTAGTTTTTAGGCCTTAATTTACGGTCCTGTGTCAAAACAAATGTCTCCAGACTGACTCATGAGGTGAGGAACAGCTTCTTTACTGTACAAGTCCTTTGTGGGGGCGGGGAAGAAGTACAAAACATGTATACCAACCCAGGCAATGCATTTTCCTGTTTTAAATGGGAAGTGACGTAAACAGTGGATCGTACCATTAAGGATTCTCTTTTCATCCTCCATTTTTTCAGAACATTCTTGCATAGTAAGGCCCCAGTTTGTTGACACAGACTTATCTGCCTTTTACTCATTTTTCCCTGTTTAATGAGAAAGAAAAGAAAAGGATAAAATAAGTGGGAAGGTCTTAATAAGACCTTTCCTGCACATAAAGCATCACTTGGTAACTCCAGTGTGGCAAACGAGTGAGGGAAGTGGTCTCCTCTTTCTGTGACTACATAGGCCAGGATCTAGAGTCACATACTTGATATGAACTCTTCCACTGTGGTAAGGAGTAGAGGTGTCCCCATTTGAAGGCTTTGTCTCATTCATGGGACAGGATCATTCTCCGAGGGGTGCTGTTTTCTAGAGACAAAGCTGTGGTGTCCAGGGGCCAGTTCCAATAGGAGGCATATTAGCCAAGGTCACCTCAGTACCATCAGAGGAAGAACTAACATGTGGCTGCTGGATGAAATTATAGCCTTTTCTGGAGCTCTTTAGAGAACTAATAGCACAAGGCCATCGGCTGAACTGAATTCCAAATGGCAGAAGTCTCCTCCGGGGGTAGATGGGACCCATCAACTACTTTGGCCAAGTATGAGTGATAGACAGAGTAACCAAAGAAATGGATTAAAAGACAACAGCTGACATGTTAACAATGCCTCAAAGGCTTCTAGCATAACTTACGTTTAAATTCCTGGAAGCCCTAAACACAAAGGACATCCTTGTTTTCATTCACTTTTATTCCCACAGCCCCACTGGGTACTCATAGCAACAATCAGGCAGAGCAAAGGACTCAGAAGCTCACAGGCCATAAAACCTGACTACTTCTTGGACTGTTTTCTCCTAAGAGCAATGGCAAGAAATATACCCACTTTTCAAGAAAAGATCACTTACTACTGAGGAATGCTATCTGGACTCAGCATTGACACAAAAATGCTCTGCTATTGCTAAAGGAGGGAGAGGAATGTAACTCACATATTCGACACCTCTCAACAGATAGATGGTGGGACTTGTTTCCATACAGTAAAGGAAAAGTGCCAAGGAAGCTCCATCCCAAGGCCCAGATTCACAGCACCTGCCCCTGAGTCTGGTGAGGAAATCTAAAATTCCCCTGGCCTCCCTTCAAGCACTGTACTGAGCACCAAGTTATAACAGTCAGTGGATGCGGGAGAGGGAAGAGAAAGCAGAGGGCCTCTCTATGTGCCTCAGGTATGCAGGGCCTGTGGAAAGGTAAAGATGAAAGAGAAACTCAAAGAAAAAAGCTATAGCTTCTGAGGCCCTGCAAGGGCCCTGATTAGCAGCAGTATACCCTTTGATAAATCTGAAATATGAAGCGATCTGGAGGTAATTATGGAAATCCCGGTGGTAGTGTTTAAGTGCTATGGCTGCTAACCAAAAGGTCAGCGGTTCAGATCCACTCCTTGGAAACTTCACATGGCAGATGTACTCTGTCCTGTAGGGTCACTATGTGTTGGAATCTACTCACTGGCAGTGATCTGATTTTTTGGTTTGAAGGTAATTAGAATAACAACAGAATCTAAATCCAGCTCAACTGCTATGATGTTGGCTCAACTCTCTATGCTACTGGCTTGACATATACCCATTTATAGCATGAGTATTAATGACCTCTATTGCTGTTTGACACAGTGATCAGTATTATATCAATAATTACAAGAGCATAAAAAAAATCTATTGTCAATAGGTAGTCAACAGACACAGTCTCAAAGACAAGCTAGGTGTTGGAACAAGCAGACAAGTACTTTCAAATAACCATGATCAGTTTCTTAGAAGATCTGGTGAGTCTATGAGCAGACTAACTAATTTAGCAGAGAAATGAAAGCAATTATGAAGAGGTTCATGGAAATGCTTACCAAAAAGACTCACAATATCATAAATGAAAAATTTCTTTGACGTATTTATCTACAGAGTGAACACAGCCAAGGAAAAATAAGTGACTTAAGGATGTTTTTGTTGTTAGGTGCTGTTCACTGGGTTCTGACTCATCACAACCCTGTGTTCAACTGAATGAAACACTCCCTGGTCCTGCATTGTCCTCAGAGTTGTTGTTCTGCTTGAGCCCATTGTTGCAGCCACTTTGTCAATCCATTTCATTGAGGGTCTTCCTCTTTTTACTGACTCTACCCAACGTGATGTTCTTCTACAGGGACTGATGCCTCCTGATAACATGTCCCAAACATGTGAGATGCAGTCTTGCCATCCTTGCTTCTAAAGAGACTGCTGGTTGTACCTCTTCCAAGACAGATCTGTTTGTTCTTTTGGCAGTTTGTGGTATATTCAATGTTCTTCTGCAACACCACAATTCAAAGATATCATTTCATCTTTAACGTTATTTACTCATCTCCCAGCTTTTGCATGCATGTGAGGCAATTGAAAACACTTAAAGATACCCCCAGTAGGTCAATAAAAAATTATCTATATTTGACAATCTTATGGGAGGATAGGGTATCTTATTATTACTCACATTGCCATGTTTTCCATAGAAGTATTTTCACATGTTGAATGTGAAAATATTTCTTTTGCAAACAATATTTGCACATAAAATTGGATTTTTCTTTTTCTTTTCTTTGGTTGCATCAACTTCTGTTCTTTATGTGTTCTAGATACTTCTTTGTTCATTATGTATGTTGTATATGCTTCTCTTATGTTTTTGCTAATCCATTTCACTTATTATCATCAAATTGGTTTATCCTTTATTGCATTTAGTTTTCTTGTAGTATATATAACAATCCTTGCCTTTGTGATTTTATATGTGAGTATTTTGTTTAGGACATGTGTCCTTTTGTTGAAGGCATTTTTCTTCTTTATTTTCTTCAAATAATTTCAAATCATTGCTTGTTATGTCTGTTTCCTTAAACTATTTGAATTGATTTTTTGTAAATTGAAGAATAGTGACTATCTTAGTAATCTAAAGCTGCTATGACAGAAATACAACAAGCAAATGACTTTAACAAGCTAAAATTTATTTTCTCACAGTCTAGGATACCAGAAGACTGTGTTCAGAGTGCCAGCTCCAGGAGAAGGCTTTCTCCTTCTGTTGATTCTAGGGGAAAGTCCTTGTCATCAATCTTTTCCTGGCCTAGTTCATTTTCAGCACATGAGCCTGGGTTACAAGGGATATACTCCACTCCTGACTCTTCCTTCTTGGTGGTATGAGGTCCCTCTCTTCTCTGCTTGCTTCTTTCTTTCATATGTCAAAACAAGCTGATGCAAAATACAATCTAATTCGGCAGATTGAGTCCCACTTCGTTAACATAGCTATCTCCAATCCTGCCTCATTAACGTCATAGATGTTAGGAATTATAACACATGGGATATCATTACATATCACAAAATCTAGCTCAATCACACAATACTGAAAATTATGGCTTAGCCAAGTTGATACATATTTTTAGGAGACACAATTCAATCCATAACAGTAACCTAACTGATTTTTGTACTTGTCAGTCTAGTTGACCCAACACCAATTGCTTTCTGGTTGCTTCTTTCTTAATTTGTTAATGGCCCTACTCTCATTTCTCATATATATACCAATGCATGACAAATTAATACATGTGTAAATACACACACATACATGCATGTATGTATGTGTGTGTATATATTCAAGGACCAACAACTGAGTTCACAAACTCATCCTAGGAAAAGTGCTACATACCTCGTTCCTGAATATCAGTATTGTCACTTTCAAAGTACTTCCGTTGGGAAGCTATGCACTGGAGACCAGTGCCTAGTGCACCCTTCAAAGCAATTTTGGAACTCACTTCCTGGAATGGCCATCAGAGCTGTCATCATATTACCTTCTATGTCCTGAATGTCATCAAAATGTCTCCCTTTCAATACTTCCTTCTTCCTCAGGTAAAGAAAAAAGTCATCAGGGGCCGAATCAGGTGAGTAGGGAGGGTGTTTCATTACACACAACTCTACAGTTAAGTTCACGAACTTGTGAGACGTGTGCCACCCGGCACAATAGCCATTCTGGAAAGAGCTCTAAAATTGCCTTAAAGAGTGTAACAGGTGCTGGCATTGGTGCATAGCTTCCCAAGGGGTTACTGCAGAGGGGACTATACGGATAGTCAGCAATGAGGTATGTAGCAGTTAGAACAATTGAGTTCCCTCTTGTTGTGGGAATTCTCCTGACATAACTGCAGCCATCTTGGCTGCTGTACTGTTGCTTCAACTCTGTATAACCTCTTGTACTGTTATCAATCACTTTGACTTTACCTTGTATACGGTAACCTAGAGACAATCTGGGAGTACATCCAAATGCTTAGTCCAGACATGTAGAACAATGGATAACCGAAACCGTAAACAACTAACCTAGTTATTGAATGTTTCAGTTCCTTGTTTTCTGGGATACCAACTGACTTGGTGAATGGTATAAATACTTCAATAAAGCTTGATTTCTGGGCTCTCGGCTGGGGAAGGCCGTTAGCTCCCTGATCCCAAACTGTCTGTTCTGTCTTTCTTTCTTAGCCTCGGTGTGGTCTTTCCTCTGTCCGTGTTCGTCGAAGAACTCTCTGACTCCGGCATCTTGTACTACTCAATTTGAGCCACTATATTATTCTGGATAGGTTTATTCCCACAGCCTGAATTACATTAACTAACACACTTCTCTAAAAAACTGCTAAAACTTTGACAAGTTCCATGATGAATCACATTAACTGGAATTACATTCAATTTCTAAATTCTGGAAATTTGACATTGTTATTTCATTGAAATTTCTTCTACATGGGCATTATTTCTTTTAGGTATTACTTCAAGTTCTCTAATAATGTTATTTATTTTTTGGACTCTCCTTAAAAATCTTATGACATGCTTTTATTGGAATTACCTACAAAATTTATAGCCTGTGGCTATCATTTTGGTATATTACATATATGCATTGGTAATAGGTGATGTATAGAAATGCTATAGATTTTGTATGGTAATCTTGTATCTAAAAATATCAATGAATTATTTAATTAGCATTACATTTTAAAATAAATTTGACTACATGTTCATATAGAGTCTCATATCATTTGGAAAAATAATCTTTATATATCTTTTCTTGTCAAACGCATTGGTTAGAGTTACTGCACAACACTGAAGAGGTATGTTTATAGCAGGCTTCCTTGTTATCTTCCTAACTGAAGTGGGAATTCATGATGGTTTCATCAAGAAGTATTACATTTGCTATATGTTTTTGCTATAGAGTCTTTATTAATTTAAAGATAGTTGCTGGTGTTCTACTTTTATAAATTTTGTTTTTTTTAATAGAAGTATTCCATATTTAAGTAAATACTTTTACCAGATCATTTAGTTAGGATCATGGCATTTTCTAATGTAAACTGTTAACATGTAATTTAGATTGATAGATTCATGTTTTCCAGAAAATACTGTAATTTTTCATAAGGTATTTTGTTTTATTTAAATGCCACTTGTTTAAAGTTAAACAACTCCCTAGAAGACTGGACACTGCTACAAGACTTCTGGTGTCTTACTGTTAAACACGTCTTTCCAAATCAACCTCACTAATCCCTCAACAGCACCCCTTGCTGTTTTCCAAGAGCTTGCTCACACTGAAGTAACAAGTGATAGATGTTTAACCTAAGAGTTTCATTTTCCCAAGAGTTGCATGTCCAGGATTTTGTGAACTTCATGTGACTTGTTCTTCTGCACTGCTGTATAGATAGAGTAGCCCCCACTAGTCTGTCCGTGGAAACTTACTTGTTACTGTGATTCTGGAAGCTATACCACTGGTATTTAGGTACCAGCAGGGTCACCCGTGGCAGACAGGTTTCAGCTGAGCTTCCAAACTAAGATAGACTAGGAAGAAGGACCCAGCAGTCTACTTCTGAAAAGAATTAGTCAGGGAAAACTTTATGAAAAGCAGTGGAACATTGTCAGATATAGTGCTGGAAAATGAGCCCCTCAGGTTGGAAGGCACTCAGAAGACAACTGGGAAAGAGCAACCCCTTCAAAGTAGAGTTAAACTTAATGATGTAGATGGAGTAAAGCCTTCAGGATCTTCATTTGCTGATGTGGCATGACTTAAAATGAGAAGAAACAGCTGCAAACATCCATTAACAATCAGAACATGGGATGTACAAAGCAGGAATCTAGGAAAATTGGAATTTGTCAAAAATGAAACAAAATACACAACATCGATGTCCTACACATTAGAAAGCTGAAACGAACTGGTATTGGCCATTTTGAATCTGACATTCATACAGTCTACTATGTTCAGAACAAAAACTTGAATGGTGTTGCATTCATCATCAAAAAGAACATTTCAAGATCTGTCCTAAAGTACGGTGCTGTCATTGATAGAATAATATCCATACTCGTACAAGGCAGGCCAATTAATGCAATTATTATCCAAACTTACATACCAACCAGTAAAGCCAAAGATGAAAAGACTGAAGATTTTTAATAGCTTCTGTAGTCTGAAATTGATTGAACATTCAATCAGGATGCATTGATAATTACTGGTGACTGAATACAGAAGTTGAAAATAAAGAAGAAGGATCAGTGGTTGGAATATACAATCTTGGTGATAGAAATAATGCTGGAGATCACATGATTGAATTTGCAAAACTAACGACTTATTCATTGCAAATACCTGTTTGAACCAACAACACAAACAGTGACTGTACACACAGACCTCAACAAATCGACTACATCTGTGGAAAAAGATGATGGAAAAGCTCCATATCAGCAGTCAGAACAAGACCAGATGCTGGCTGTGGCACAGATCATCAGGTGCTCATATGCAAATTCAAATTGAAACTGTAGATAATTAGAACAAGCCTACAAGAGCCAAAGTATGACCTTGAGTATATCCCTCTTGAGTTTAAAGACCATCTCAAGAACAGATTTAACGTATTGATCACTAATGACCAAAGGCCAGATAAACTATAGAATGACATCGAAGACATCATCCATGAAGAGAGCAAGAGGTCATTCAAAAAGATGGGAAAAAAGCAAAGACCAAATTGGATGTCAGAAGAGACTCTGAAATTTGCTCTTGAATGTTAATCAGCTACAGCAAAAGAAAGGAATGCTGAAGTGAAGACCTAAACAGAAAATTTCAAGTGACAATTGGAGAAGACAAAATAAAGTTTTATAATGAGATGTGTGGAGAGCTGGAAATGAAAACCAGAAGGGAAGAACACATTCTGCATTTCTCAAGCTGAAAGAACTGGAGAAAAAATTCAAACCTCGAGTTGCAATAGTGAAGGATTCTACAGGAAGAATATGAAACAATTCAGGGAGCATTAAAAGAAGGTGGAAGGAACACAGAGTCATTATGCCAGAAAGAACTGATCAGTCTTCAGCCATCTGAAGAGGTGAGCACATGATTAGGAACTAATGGTATTGAAGGAAGAAGTTGAAGCTGCACTGAAGTCACTGGCAAAAAACGAAGCTCCAGGAATTGATGGAATATCAATGAAGGTATTTCAACAAACAGATGCAGTGCTGGAAGTGCTCAGTCATCTATGCCAAGAAATTTGGAGGACAGCTACCTGGCCAGCTGACTGAAAGAGATCCATATTTATGCCCATTCCAAAGAAAGGTGATCCAAACGAATTGCACAAATTATCCAACAACGTCATTAATACCACATGCAAGTAAAATTTTGCTTGAGATCATTCAAAAGTGAATGCCACAGTATTTATACAAGGAACTGCTAGAAATTCAAGCTGGATTCAGAAGAGGACACGGAACCAGGGATATCATTGCTGATGTCAGATGGATCTTTGCTGAAAGCAGAGAATATAAGAAAGATGTTCACCTGTGTTTCATTGACTATGCAAAGGCATTCGACTGTGTGGATTGTAATAAATTATGGCTAGCATTGTGAAAAATGGGAATTCCAAAACATTTAATTGTGTTCTTAAGGAATGTGTATATGGATCAAGAGGCAGTTGTGCAAACAGAACAAGGGGAGACCGAATGGTTTAGAGTCAGGAAAGTTGTGCATCAGTGTTGTAGCCTTTCACCATACATTCTCAATCTATCTGCTGAGCAAACAATCTGAGAAGCTAGATTATGTGAAGAAGAATGAGGCATCAGGATTGGAGGATGACTTGTTAACAATCTGCATTGCACAGACAACACCACCTCACTTGCTGCAAGTGAAGAAGATTTGAAACACTGAAGAAGGTTAAGCACACAGCCTTCAGTATATAGATTGCACCTCAACATCAAGAACACAAAACTCCTGGCAAATGGACCAGTAAGCAACATCATCATAAATGAAGAAAGGATTGAGGTTGTCAAGGATTTCATTTTACTTGGGTCCGCAATCAATGCCCACGGAAGTCGCAGTCAAGAAATCAAAAGACATATTGCATTGGGAAAATTGGCTGTAAAGGATCTCTTTAAAGTATTGAAAAGTAAAGATATCACATTGAAGACTAAAGTGTGCCTGACCCAAGCCATGGTAGTCTCAGTTGTATCATATGCTGGACAATGAACAAAGAAGACGGAAGAAGAATTCATGCCTTTGAATTGTGGTGTTGGAGAAGAATGTTGAAGGTACCACGGACTGTCAAAAGAACAAACAGAATTGTTCTGGAAGAAGTACTGTGGAAGAAGTACAACCAGAGTGCTCCTCGGAAGCAAAAATGGCAAGACTGCATCTTACACACTTTGGGCATGTTGTCAGGAAGGATCAGTCCCTGGAGAAGGAAAAATGCTTGGTAGAGTGGAGGGACAGTAAAAAAGAGGAAGTCCCTTGATGAGATGGACTGACACAGTGGCTGCAAAAATGGGTTTAAGCATAAAAATGATTATGGGCACGGCACAAGATCAGGCAGTAATTTGTTCTATTGTGCATGGGGTTGCTATGAGGCAGAACCGACTTGACAGCACCTAACAACAACAACAGCAACAACTGTATAGCCCCCCCAAAAAACCAAATGTACATTCTTTCTTATAGCACAAGATTGTGAACTGTTTTGTGATATTCACAGCGATTTGTCTAGAACTGACTGCCCACTTGTAAACATCTTTCTCACTCTTAATAGCTGATCTGTCTAATTGTTGAATTAACACACTACATTGTATTTGGAAACTCTGGTGGCTTGGTAGTTAAGTGCTACAGCTGCTAATCAAAAGGTAGGCAGTTCAAACCAGCCAGGTGCTCCTTGGATACTCTATGAGGTAGTTCTACTCTGACCTATAGGTTCGCTATGAGATGAAATCGACTTGACAGCATTAGATTTGGTTGGTTTGGGATTGAACTGGCCAGTGCTTTATTTGAAATTGTTTGTTATGACCATAAATTATAACAGATTACTTCTCTTCCCCCACCCCCCATTGCTCTTGCCTAATTCAGGTGCTAACCAAAATGTCAGCAGTTCAAATCCAACAGGTACTCCTTGGAGATCCTATAGGGCAATTGTAGTCTGTCCTATAAGGCATGAGTCATTATTGACTCCACAGGAATGGGCTTTAATTTTAGTCTTAAGGTTATATTGGCTTTTCAATTCTGAAGTACAGAGTATAAAACAAGGATGACTTGTTTTTTTAAAGATTCAGAAACTTGCCAATAAAGTCTTACGAACTTGATACATATAAGATGAGATTTGGGCTAGATGATAATACTGATGATGAGTGTTATGGATTGAATTGCGCTGCCTCAAAATACAGGTTGAAGTTCTTATTCCAGTATTTGTGAAAGTGATTTTGTTGGGAAATTGAGTCCTTGAAGAAGTTATCAGTTAGGAGAATAGAGGTTATACTGAAGTAGCCCCGGGTATCAGTTTGTCGCACTCTGGGACTTGGGTGTTGCCGTGATAGTGGAAGCTATGCCACAGGTAGTCACATACCAGCAGGGTCACCCATGGTGAACAGGTTTCACCTGAGCTTCCAGACTAAGAGAGGCTCAAAAGGACCTGGAAGTCTATTTCTGAAAATAATTACCCAGCAAAAACTTTATGAATGGCAGTGGAATGTGGTCTGATACAGTGTTGGAAGACAAGCCCATTTGGTTGGAAGGCACTAAAAAGACGACCTGGGAAGAGCTGTCGCCTCAAAGAGGAATCAGCCTTCATGATGCTGAGTGAATCAAGCTTTCAGGACGTCATTTGATGGTGTGCCATGACTCAAAATGAGAAGAAACCGCTGCAAGTGTCCATTAATAATGGGACCATGGAATGTACGAAGCATGAATCTAGAAAAATTAGAGATCTTCAAAAATGAAATGGAATGCATGAACATTGATATTCTAGGCATTAGGGAGCTGAAATGGACTGGTATTGGCCATCCTGAATTGGACAATCGATATGGTCTAGGATGCTGGAAATGAAAACTTGAAGAAGAATGGGTGTTGCATTCATTGACAAAACGTGTTTCAAGATCTACCCTGAAGTACAATGCTGTCAGCAGTAGGCTAATAGCCATATGTCTACAAGAAAGGCCAGATACTATGATGAATATTTAAATTTATGCACTAATCACTGAGGCCAAAGCTTTAAACAACTGAAGATTTTTACCAGCTTCTGCAGTGTGAAATTGAAAGAACATGCCATCAGCTTGCATTTGTAATTACTGGTGATTGCAACACCAAATCTGGAAACAAAGAGGAACGATCAGTATTTGGAAAATGTGGCCTCAGGGAGAGAAAGGATACTGAAGATCACATGATAGAATTTTGAAAGACCAGTGCCTTCATTGCAAACACCTTTCTTTCACCAATATAAAGGGTGTCTGTATACATGGACCTCACCAGACAGAATACACAGGAATCAAACCGACTACATCTGTGGAAAGAGATTGCTTTGGTCATCTAGTACTGCTCTAACAGAAATACCACAAGCAGATGGCTTTAAAAAGAGAAATTTTATTCTGTCACAGTCCAGTAGGCTACAAGTCCAAACTCAGGACATCAGCCCCAGGGGAAGTCTGGCCCTGGAGGAAGGTCCTTGTCCTCAATCTCCCCCCGGACTGAGAATTTCTAAGGTGAGAAGATCTTGGGTCCTTTCGAAAGGATGTGCTCTGCTCCCAGCACTGCTTCTTGGTGGTATGTGGTCCCCCACTCTCTGCTTGCTTCCCTTTCCTTTATGTTTGGAAGGATTGCCTCACTGCACGATGTAATCTTACATTCTGCTCCACCAACACAACTGCAATCCATCTCCCTCATTAGCATCATAGAAGCAAGGTTTACAGCATAGAGGAACTTCACACAATACCGGGAATCATGGTCTAGCTACATTGTTTCATGTATTTTGGGGAGACACAATTCAATCCACGACATGGACCAATAAGCAGCATCATGATAAGTGGAGAAAATATTGAAGTTATCAAGGATTTCATTTTACTTGGAGCCACAATCAATTTCCACGGAAGCAACATTTAAGAAATTAGAAGATGTACTGTTTGAGGAAAATATACTGAAAAAGACCTCTTTAAACTGTTTAAAAAGAAAGATGTTATCTCAAAGACTAGGGCACACCTGATCAAGCCATAGTAGTATTTTTAATCACATTACATACATGGAAAAGTGGAACAATGAATAGAGAAGACAGAAGAAGAATTGGTGCCTTTGAATTGTGGTGCCGGCGAGAAATATAGAACATACCATACACTTCCAAAAGAACAAACAGATCTGTCTTGGAAGAAGTCTAGTCAAGAGTGCTCCTTGGAAGCAAAGATGGAGAAGTACGTCTTACATATTTTGAGCATGTTGTCAAGAGGAATCAGTCACTGACAAAGGACAGCACAGTTGGTGGAGTGGGGGGTCAGTGAAAAAGAGGAAGACCCTCAATGATGTGGACGGACACAGTGTCTGTAACAATGAGCTCAAGCTTAAAAAGTGTTGCAGGCATAGTACAAGGTGAGGCAGTGTTTCATTCTGTTGGGCACAGAGTCATTCTGAGTCAGAAACAACTTGATGGCACTTAACAACAACACTGAGGAAAGGTGGATTCTATCCCTGTATGACTTGTGTCCTTATAAAAGAGAAGACACAAAAGAGAGATAGAAGAACATCCATGTGAGGCCGCATTGACAGGAGCCACTAGGACTTAAGAGAATGGCGTAGAACAGTTTCTCTCTGAGGGCCTTCAGAAAGAATCAGCCTGGCCAATAGGCTGATCAATGGATTATACAAGTTACTGTAGGGAGACTGTGACACGCTTTGGCTGTGCTTAGGGTTATGGGAAGAAACTTCACGTGAACTGAGCTTGGGTGGGCATTACTCAGATGAATAACCTACGTCCTGTTTGTCCTATATGTAGCTTAGTTCACTGTGAAAATACCCCATGGATTTTAGCTAAAGTTGCCTGCAGAGAGCAGCCTGATTCTTCCATAGAGATATGGCACCAGCAATCAGAGAGGAGTATAGCACTAGATCAGCTATGGACTCTCCAGGTAGATGCAGTAAATCACAATGTTAGCACATTTCACCTTTAGCAAAGGGCGTGTATGCGTATGTGTATTTGGGGCAAGAGAAAACCGAGAGTCCTTCCAGAATCACTTTGCTTTTTACAGTTCAGCTTAGATCCCCTATTTCCTCACAGTAAAGACTTTTTGAGAACACTCAAGTCCCACAGTTTTCAACAGAGCACATCGTATTTGCATGATATTGGCTGATTTAGACTATACAAAGATGTGGCATTATTACTATATATTGAAGCGTTTCCTTCTGGGAGGTATTCTTATGTATAGGTAAACTGTATGTATAAATTTCTTTACCAAATATCTCCTGCCCTGAGCACACTGAGAGTCACCGCCCAGTCAAGTTGACATACAACCTTAACAATCACATCTAAGAAATTACTTCTTTTCTTTCCCTGCTGGGTGACCCTAATAAACTTAGGTTTCTATATATTTTCCTAACCTACGTATTTCATACACATGGGATCCTACAGTATTTGTCTTTATGTGACTGACTTATTTCACTCAGGGAAATATTTTCAAGGTTCAGCACTGTTGTAAGATGTATAATTTCCCTTTACAGCAGAGTAATATTCTATTGTATTTGTATACCATATTTTATTTATTCATTCATCTATTGGTGCACATTTGGTTTATTTCTACATTTTGGCTATTATGCGTACAGCTGCAATGAATATAAGTGTACAAAGATCTGTTTGCATGCATACTTTCGACTGTTTTGGGATTACACCTAGGACTGGATTTTAATACCTAGTCCTGATTTCTGAGACAAGTTGCCTCCTCCATCTGTGTCTATTTTGGCCGTAAGATATCTCCCACATAGTTTCTTTTAACCTCCCCACTGTGAGAAGGATGGGGTGCATCTCTACCTAAAGCCCTCAACCCTTTCACACAGGGCAGGATCATGCTCAGAGTGGTGCTATTTCCTGGAGGCAAAACTAGAGTAAGTTGTCCTGAAATCCGTTCCAACTAGTGACATGTTAGCCAAGGTAGCCTCAGACAGCATTCCAGAGGAAGAACCTACACATGGCTGCAGAATGAGCTAGAAAGGTGAGTCTGTGTGGAAAGCAGACCAAGAAAAGAGCTCAGAAAGCCCATGGAATATGAGGAGAAGAAGACAGTCTGGAGAATAAAGTAGCATTAGATTCAGGACAAGTAGTGAGAGAGGGCTGTAGGTCTGCAGAGATTGTTCCTAGAGTAGAAAATTCAGTGTCAACACCTTTAAGGCATTTTGCAGAGCTGTAAGAGGAGCAAACTGGCCAGGTGGGTGACCTCCCTAGGGAATCAGCTGCTGTCCAAAGCAGCACAGCAACTTGAGTCTGACTCCAACCTCTTAGGTTTTCCATTGTAAGTTACTATCATCTGCTTTATTCTTCCCCCAGTTTTTGTGTGTTCTGTAGTTTATAAGACTAACAACTACAAGAACTCCTTGTAACTCACGTGGTCCCCAAACCAAAACCACTGCTATCAAGTCGATTCTGACTCATAACGACCCCATAGGGCAGAGTAGAACTGCTCCATAGAGTTTCCAAGGAGCTCCCAGAGGATTCAAACTGCCCAACTTTTGGTTAGCAGGCCATAGCACTTAACCACTACATCACCAGGATTTCCACTCATGTGGTAGGTAGCTTCAAATCACAAAAACTAATTTTTTTCCTCTCTCACTGTCACTAAATACAAAAGAAAGTGCTGACTAGTCTCCACAAGAGCCTGAAAAATCTGCATACTGTGAACATTGTGGATTTGAAATAATATTGTGATAAGGAAAAGCTACCTATTTCCCATTCTGATTCCACACATGATGCCCAAATTGTCTTACATTTTTAAAATTCTTGCAGTCTGAAGAATGAGAGACAGGGCTTTCTTTTTCTTCTTCTTCTTTTCTGTAAATGTTCTTGTTAATACAGTCTCAAACTCAGAAAAATAGTCCTGTGCATCCAAAGTTCATGAAAAATATGATGCAATAAAAATGAGTAACTTTAGAAGCAACTGAGACTTAGCAATCAGTTCTTAAGGAACTTAGCTCCTCACAAACTGTTAGCGAATTTCTGTGTATTCCCACATGCATTCTGTTTTAAAGTAATATAATAAATGCATACATTTTAAAACCTTATATCTTAACATAACTCATTTATTTATATAGCATACGATACCAGATATTCACAAGCATCAAATGCTACACTAATTTTCCAAAGAAATTAGCCACAGATCGTTGGCACTGAGTCCACAAACCACGATTTATAATGGCTTCGTAGAGAGAAAAGAAAAGACAAACTCAGAAACAGAAAAAGCAAACAAAACAGAAAAAAATTGCAATAAACTTACTTATAGGTGATGTGAAGCAAAGACTGTAGAAGCACTCTTCATTCAGATCTCCTTAATTAGAGGAGAACAATTTGGCTGGTTTCATGAACTCAGCTACATCTCCAGATTTTGCTAATTGTTTGCCTTCTGTGAAGGGCCTCTGTTGAGACTGCTTTCAGAGTGAGGTTATGATCTCAGTTTTGTGGGCTGCCAGACACGTAATCCTTCTGGGACTGTTTGTCCTTTTCTAGCCAGTTCCTGCTGAGCAGTGGCAGTCGGACTTGGCCGAACAGTGCTCTGCAAGATGACTAACAGTCTTATAAAGGAAATCCACAAACCTTTCTCTTTCACATCCATGATGAAAATGATCAATAAGCACTATCTTTAATCATTAGAAAGTACAGAGCCAGTTAGAGGAAAGGTCTTCTCTCTACCCAGATCCTAGACTATCAGATTGGCACATCGATATTGCTGGACTGAGCTCCACCAATTTACTGTTTGTTTTCTGTTGTGTTCTCTCTGACTTTCATTACTCTGGTTCCCGTTTCCTGCCTTCGTTTGGATTCCTTTAACATTCAGTAGTATTCTCTTTTAATTTGGCTGTTGTCTTTGATTATATCCATTTGTGCAGTAATTTTAGTAATGGCTTAAGGATTACAAAAGATACACCTAAAGTGTCACTGTCCAGACAGAATCAATATTTTATCACTTCAAGTGGAATGCAGAAACCTTACTATTATTTATGAGCAGAAAAGGCAGGCAGCCAACAAAGTTGCTGCTTAATAACTATAATCAGAAGGAGGCAGAGATGGAGGAGTAAGATTCACCCCAATAAAGTTATGATCTCTTGCTTATTTCCTGGCCATTAGTTGACCTGCAGATCCAGAATCTATTGACTGAAGTTGCCAGGTTCCTAGGGCACCTTGATAAGTCTATACTGTTATGGCTCCCCTAATCCTTCCTGCCTATCTCAAATGGACCTTCAATCACTTACTCGGGTTAGTGTACACTGGAGAAGGGGAAATCCCTAGACATTTGAAAGGTTCTTGGTCATAGCGTCTGAACGGATATTAACACCTGGAAACTCCCAGTGTGACTATTTCCCCCTTTATCCCTTCAGAGTGAGCCTTAGGGCCAAGGTAATAAATGAAGTCTTGGTTAAAGTCCAGTTCTATATAGGCCTACTGGGTCTATGGATACACCCGGTAGTCATTTGTCAGTCCTCAGTGTGTTATTGGAATTGATACACCTAAAAGTTGGAATAATCTGCGTATTGGGTTGTTGGCTTGTATGGTACTAGCTATGATAGTGGGAAAGGACAAATGGACACCTCTGATGCTTTCCCCTTTCCCAGCCAGGAAAGCCCATCACTAACAATATTACATCCTGGGGAAGAATAGGGCATAAACTAATGATGCCATTAATGGCACAAAGGATGCAGAGATGGTGGTACCCATCACATCTGCTTTTAATTTGCCCATCTGGTTCCTACAGAAACTGAATAGATTATGGAGAATGACTGTGGACTGCTGGAGCTGAAACAAGCAGTGGTCCTGATCTCCACTGCTGTGTCAGACATGGTAACCATTCGGGAGCAGATGCATGGCCTTCACCCAGTGATCAGGCAAATATATTTCTTTCCATTGTGATTAAAAAAGAGCACCCCAAGCAGCACATGTTCAGATGAGTGAGACGACAGTGTTTATTCACAATTTTGTCCCAGTGGTATATTAAGTCTCCTGCCTTTGTAATAACATAGTGTCAGGAGAACTGGACCATGGAATATCAAGCAGAATATATCATACTAATGGCACCATGCCGATCAGGTAGGATGAGCAAGACATGCTAGAACACTGGAACACTAGCAGGACACATATCCTCCAGAGAGAAGGAAGTAAATTTTACAGAAACTCAGGGACCTGTCACTTCACTGAGCATTTTACGAGTCTAGTCGTCAGAAATGTTCTGTGGATCTCTTCTAAAGTAAAAGACAAATTGCTGTGTCTTATATCCCCTCCCTCAGAGAACCATCAGCACTTGGTATGTTTCTTTGGGTTCTGGACACAATACATTCCACACCTTGTATTACTGCTCCCACCTATCTACTGACTGCCCCCGAAGGATGCCATCACTGAATGCTGCCCGAGTAGAAATGTGCTTCACAGCAGATCCCGACTGAGGTACAAGCTGTCCTGCCCTTTCGGTCACATGATGTGTAGACCCTGTGGTGTTGGGAGTGTCAGTGGTGGGAAGATTCTGTTAAAGTGAGGGCAGTTAAGCAGCTGGGACCTTTGCCCTTGAGCTATATAGATCTAAGTCTCATCAGGCTGTGATCTATTTGCTAATGCAGATTTTAGGTATTATTAGGCAGACACTTCGTTTGGTCAATGTCCCATATTGTGCAGGGTGACTCACGGCATTCTTCTTCTGCAGAAAATATGTGCAAAGAGCTTTCTAGTTTACAAAACTTCTACCTACAGTTTCTTATTTGAGTCCTATAGAAATCACTGGGTAAGTATGGTTAAACTCAGTAGGGTTATGGGATTTACTGTCAATCATATAGCGAGAAAGAGGATAGTCTGCTCTTAGATCATGTGGGGTTCCAAATACCCAAATCTTTTCCATGTAACACAAAATGTGGGCTAGATGTTTAACTTTCTGCTATAGCAGGGAGCTAGTCAAGGACTATACCCCCAAGCCAACCACCTGTGTGTGTGTGCACGCACGTGCCTTATTTTCATTTTAATGATAAACCTGAAATGGGCCCAAAGAAATAACTTGAATTGTATTTAATTTTTATATTTGGCAGATAGTGAAACATCCAACATTAGCATCAAAGAGAGTTGTGATTCTCTTAAAATCTGATAGCCACACATTTGCCAAATTCTTTTACTGTCGCAAATAATCATCTCAACATTTCTGTGTAACACTATAACAGTTTTCCAAAATATTTGTTAGCATACGGCTGAGATGATACATAATATTGAGGCTACAAAAAATAATAATGCCCTTACAAAACCACATGCTTGAACAGAAACGGGTGGTTTTGGACTTTCAGAATTTTCTTGCCACATGAAATTCTGCTTCGCTGGGGGGGTCATGTTCACTGCTCAAAATCTTCCAATTCTGCTCTTTAGAGAACTTCAGGAAAACTTAAAAAGAAGGAAGGAAATAAAGACACACAATTGGCATGCAGTCTCCTGCAGTTCCATGTGGAAGAGAAGAAAATGCCTTTTAGCAAGCCATTACAGCCACATGGCTGCTATAGTTACCTTTAAAAATGACTCACTTGCTCTGCAACTCCAAATCAACAGCATGAACTTATATTAAGGATCCATACATCTTTTTTTAATATCTGATCTGAAAGAATCAGCATAGAGTACAAATAATAAATACAATGCAAATAAATAGAAATAGTAGATACAATTGCATCTTCAATGAACAGGAAAAGGTGATAAACATTTATGGACTGAACCTGTTATTTTTAACTTTCTTTTAGATGGCGCCCCTAGGGTCACCATGAGTCGGATCCGACTCGACGGCACTTGGCTTGGCATTGGCTAATTTAGATGGAAGTGTACACAACCAAACATACAATGGACTGAGTTTATTATGGAGTTCCAATACACCCACACATTTGCTTATATCTGTGGGGAAAAAAGCCCTCCCATGTTGCCCAGTTAACGACATCTGAACTACAAAACATGGAAGTCTTCATTCTCCTTACATAAGCCAGGAGTTTTGCACATTGAATATGCTGGCAGAAAACTGAGGGAGAAAGATATTTTGAAAAGGGAAACATCAGAAGAGTGCAGAAAAAGACACATATGGTTCTCTAGAGAGCAGATACCAGTGCGACCCTCTTTCTAGAAACTGTCGAAGCTTCTGTTGATTGGACTGAAAACTGGGAAGTGTGATTAAGGGACGGTTAAAGGGTGGTTGAGCCTGAAAGAAGCTCAACAGACTGGAAATACGCCACCTATAGTCTGAGATCAATACTTACCAAAGAGCTAAGTCTATGAAAGTCAGAAAATGACCATGGAAGTCAAGGTCCTCAACTCAATTACAGAATAGAAAAAGATGTATCATTGGGATCACAGGTGCTATCAGTAGGAGTCAAGAGAACCTGAACCTCTTGTTTAGGGCAGGTGAAAGGCAAGCAAACAGAGGACAGCACTAAGGATTAAAGCAGCATAGAAAGGGATTCAGACTGTCAGAGTCTATGGGCTAGATTATCAAAAACAACAACAAAAACTGTATTTGGAAGGACTAACAGAGGATGTTCAGTTCTGAAAGTTAAACCCACTGACGTTATTCATGATTAGATGGGGGCTCTGTTTCTTAATCTATGGCATAAATCAATAAGTGAACATGCAAACACAAGAGGATAAAGCTTGCATGGAATTTGTTTCGTGTTTACATCTCTATGCTCTAGAAGAATATAAGCCCCTCTGACAAATATGTAGAAACCCTGGTGGCACAGTAGTTAAGTTCTACATCTGCTAACCAAACGGTTGATAGTTCAAATCCACCAGGTGCTCCTTGGAAACTCTATGGGCCAGTTCTACTCTGTCCTATAGAGTCACTGTGAGTTGGAATTGACTCAATGGCAGTTTTTTTTTATGAGTATATGACTGAGTTTTGTCTTGTAACAACAAATACGCAAAAGAAAACAATACATACACAAGAGACAAAACTTCTTCCGTGGCCCCAACAACATGAACACACATGCAGAATACATTATTGCTTTGGTTTCATGCTCTTGAATTTCAGTTTGAGGTTTTAACAGTCACATTTACCACATGGGGATCCTCAATGTATCATAAACAGAAGTTATTTTAAGCTTTAGAATTACCTTCTTCCCGAAGTTTCACTTTAAAATGTATTTCTTACCCATCTTTAATTTAAGGAAAGGTCAATGTTTCACGTTCTCTACTGGCGACCTGTAGAGAGCACCAAGGAAGAACACCTGGGTGAGTAGAGTGAGGCAGGTCTCTGAGCTTTCGGGCTATACCTAGGGCTAATGCAAGTCTATAGAAAATACTTTTACAGTTTTTGTTTTGTAAGTAGGAATCTCTTTGGTGTAGTTGAAAAGCATAGAGTGAATTCATCCTAAGTATAAGAATCTGGTTTAAGATAAAAGGTATTTGGTGGCTATTGGTAAGCATCATAGATGTATTACAGCTGGAGCTCTCTAACAGATGATTGAAACCATGTGAGAAATTCATAGGAATTACTGTAGTGGCATCCAAGAAGCCCTCATGTCCTGTGCAGGACATGTTGAAAGCAGGAAACCAAACCCACAACCCAAGGGGCTGAACTCATAAGAACGTTAAGAACGTGGCAGGTGTGCTACGCCACAGTGGTCCTGGCTGGGTAAATCTAGGACCCTGACATATGGAAGAGAACATCTGGGTGGATGCCTCTAAATACTGGGACTCTCCAAGTCATCTGAATTTTCTGAGCTTGCTTAGCGAATGGCCTCTTACTGAGGCTAGTACTTCTCCACATGACAGAACAACTCAGAGCTCTCTTTTCTGTAAGGCAAGAGATGTCATCTCAAGATCTACCTCCTATAATTAGTTCTACAATAAGGGTGAAGTTGAAGTATAACGTAGACACTGTCAAGCTGGGAGGAGAAAGGCTGTACCTCAAAGGAACTGGGGGAGCTAGCCAGCATGTAAGAGTACACGTGAGATTAGAGTCTAAGGGGGCCTAAATGCATAACAGGGTAAGGAAGAGTTTACTGATGTAAGGACTCTCTCAAAACCACAGATTTTAGGATGTGACTTGATGGCACTTGACTTTAATAAGGACTCTAAGAGCTGTTTCAAACTCACTGATAGGGTGGCACGCAGAGCCATAGGAAAAATCAACACCCCATGCCTCCATTGTCCTCTACTATTGACAACTGAATGACAAACACAACTGGTCTATTTTTATGTATTAACCTGAAAAACCCAAAGGTAGTCAGAAGTCACAGTAGAAGTCAAGTGTAAACAGGAACATCATGTAATAAATCTAAGTTAATCCCGAAATTGAAATTCAAGAGCATGAAATCAAAGTGGTAATGTATCCTACTCTGCATATATGAGGTCGTCTTCAAAGTACTCCCCTTGGGAAGCTATGTACCAACAACAGCACCTAGTCTACCCTTCAAAGCAATTTTGGAACTCTTTTTGGGAAGGCCATTGTGCATGGTGGCAAGTTTGCTGACTTAAATGTACAGTTGTCTGTGAGAGAGTTTTTAGTCAACAAACAAATAACTGTACTGGAACACTATCCATACTCATCTGATCTGACTCCCAATAACTTTTTTCTTTATCCAAAGATAAAGGAAACATTGAAACAAAGGCATTTTGATGACATTCAGAATATCAAGGGTAATCTGATGGCCATTCCAGAAAAAAGATTCCAAAATTCCTTTGAAGGGTGGACTAGGCACTGGTACCAGTGCATAGCTTCCCAAGGGGAGTATTTCAGAGGTGACCGTAGTGATATTTAGCAATGAGGTAGGTAGCACTTGCTGTAAGGTTAGTTTGTGAACTCAATTGCAGTCATGTAACCTGGAGCCTCAGTGGCACAGTGGTTAGGAGCTACAGCTGCTAACCCAGAAGTTGGCAATTCAGATCTGCCAGCTGCCACTTGGAAACCCTCTGAGACAGTTCTACTCTGTCTGATAGATAGGTATGGGTTGGAAGTGACTCATCAGCAACAGTTTGGGTTTTAACGCGCAGTTGAAACCAGCTACGAAAGTGCTGGGGATTCTACAGTTGTGCACAAGAAGCCCTCATGTCCTATAACTATTGCACTGTTCATTTAAACGTCCTTCAGATGTCTGGGACTGCTGAACAGAAATGGCTACTCCTCTGCCCATGCTATATTTCATACTCATATATGGCAGGTTCCTCCAATGTTTCAGCACATAAATAATTTTCTGATATTTTGTTGATATTCCTATGTACTTCTTACTTTAGATAACTTATGCTTTTTTTGATGCCACCTGATAAAAAAAATTGGTATCTATTTTTATTAAAAGAAAGCTGTCACCCATAGAGTGAAAACCAAAATCCAAATCCACTGCCACCAAGTCAGGTCCAAGTTACAGTGACCCTAGAGGTCAAAGTAGAACTACCCCATAGAGTTTCCAAGGAGCACCTGGTGGATTTGAGCTACCAACTTTTTGGTTAGCAACTGTAGAATTTAACCCACTATGCCACCAGGGTTTCCCGCTGATAGAGTAAGCACATTAGTTTTTTTTTTGCAAAGATACATTTAGAGAGTGCCATGGTTTTAAGCATATAACATGTGTCTTTCATTTCTGCCAACTACTCCCCCTATAGTAAGGCATTTTCGCAAGCACTGCTATGCCAATCTTTCTTCACATATGGCTATTTCAAAAATACATACATATATATATATATACATTAGCATAGCATGGCTAGGAAAATACCTCGAGGGAAGGGGGAAGTGGCGGGAGTGGTCAGTAAATGAGCACAGAGGGCACGTGTTATTTTCATAAAAATATGGTAATCAAAATTTGGCATTATACTTTAGGGACATTCACGGACCCATAAAGCTATGGAATTTGAGTCAACAACTCAGGATTTCAAATATTACCTCTAGCATCAGAGAGCACTTGTGACTTACTCCAAGTTACTTAACTTTCGTGTCCCTCCATTTCCTCATCTGGAAAGTGGACATAATCATTTATACATCTCTTAGAATTTTTATGAGAATTAAAAGGTGTGTTCAACCTCTGTGAGAAAGGTTGGACTGTGGGATTGATCCAGATTTGGGTGTTGTAGGTATGTGTGATTCCTGGAGATGATGAAAGAGATCTGTGCTAAGGAACGTGGAAAGAAAGAAATCTCAGTTGGGATGGAAACACAGACAGTTCAACGCACTCACAGCTCTCGACAGAATACAATTCTTTTTTGATCATGTAAATAAATATCGCTCAGACTTGTCAAGAGAAAGCTTGGGAACATTGTGGAAAATTGAACAATTATTGAGCAAGCTGAGTTACTCAAACAAGAGGAATAGAACAGCACACCAGTTTCGACAACTTGAAATAAATGATTCAGGAGACAGAGTGAAAACTGTACTAAGTGATATGCATATTGTTTTGTCCAATTCTTTACTTTTTCTTTTCAGAGCATAGCCTTTTCTAACTGCTTGTAACCCATTGTTTCACTACCTTCAATCATCAGTTCCTGTGCACCCCATCAACTTTTGCTGGAGAAACAGTAGACATCCCAGAGCCTGGACTGATGGCCAGGAGCAGCTTGAAATGGAAGGAAAAAATAAAGGATCTAGACTGAGCCAACCATAAAAATGAACATCCTCTTGGCCACAATAGTTACGGATGCTATCAGTTACTCTGTACCATAGACTACAGGTAACAGCCCGGGTAACTGATAAAGTGGAACATTGTTCTCTCTGGTACTGAGTCTCAGTCATACCCAGTTGATCAATGTGCTCACTGTCTGATACACTGAGGTATAATTCTTTGTGTTCTTCTATGTATGGATAAAGTTTCTTATGATGATATGGTCTCTACAACCAATTTCAGGTCTATATACTTCATTTATATTCTAATGCTGGCTGCAATGCTATCCTAAGCCTCAGGTGAGGAGCTTGTATTTAGTCAGGCTGTCAAAATAAGGAGATTGTGTCAATATAAGCACATAGTAACTTTTCAACAATCATTTTTCTGGCTAACACACTCACAATTGAACCCTTTGTTCATAGACGAGTGGCTTTTATATGCAACCAGATGGAAGCCAGATAATGTTGCTATTATTTAAAAATCTTGGCTATAATTAAATATTTAGATGTTGCATTGGAATGGTAGGCACTACAATCCATTTGCAGTGGTTTTTTGTTTTCCCGTGCATAAATGATTTACAGATGATTGAGTAATACAGTTCTTTGTCCAGTGCCCTTTTACAAGTAAATATGGATCCATGAACTTCAAACAGAAGTTTGCTAGATGCTTTTGACTTTGAGTAGGATGTAGCAGATTGTGACAGATCATGATTTTGATTATGGCTATGAAATGAGCCAGGTAAACTCATCAGAAACCATGAAAGTCAACAGCCAATGGAGCAACATTTCTATAAAACAAAAAGAAGGAACATCAGTCGACATAAATTTTTAAGCAAGCAAAGAAGCATGCTAAAAATGAAAGCACAATAAATATTTTTTTTTTAAAAAAAGGTGGAATTTGGTAAACACTGAAAAAAATTATTAAGGAAATACATGGTCAATCTTAGAGAAGTCATTAACAATTAACAAAGAAGTATAGCCAACATGCCAAACATATAGATAAAATGGAATATTAAAAATACAAAATTACTTCCAACCAACAAAGTACTACAGGAAAAAAAGTAGTGAGCAAATAGGAAATTAAAAAAAAAAAATAATAATATGGTATGCTTAACCCAACCATGGTGATAATTACACAAAATGCAAACAAATACTGCCTACAAAAAAAGAAAGAAAAAAACCCTTTAAATCTAAATACTCAAAGATGAAACTAAAAGTATAGGAAAATGTATACCACGGAAATACTCAAATCACAAGAAAGCTGGAGTGGTTATGTTAATATATGAATTAGGCTTCAGGACAAGACTTATTGCCAGAGATAAAGAAGAACACTTTATAAGGATACAGGGGTTAATTTATTAAAAGGCACACACTGTTTGATTTCTGACTGCAAAAGAACTAGAATTTAATAACAGAAAAATATAGAGAAGTTGCAATTGTTCAGAAATTAAGTGATGCAATTCTAAATAAGAAATGGCTCATCCAGGCCAAGACGGTGGAATAGTCACACAGTTGATGCCATCCCTCTGACAACAACACCTCCCCCCCAAAAAACAAGCAAATCAGATATATTTGACAATCTAAGAAGTTTAATCATCAAAGACAAAGCTGCAGAATTGAACAAAGAAACAGGTGTAAGGAGAAACAATTCAAAAACACCACAAATAGGGAATTACAGATCATGGATCTGCTGGCATCTTGCTAGCTGAAACTGTGCGATGTACACAAGTTGAGGCAAGTAGCAACATCCCAAGCTGAAACTTACCCCACCTGGTGCATTCAAGCAGCTAAGAATCTGCATCTATCTCCAGAACCAAACAGGAGTGACACAAGACCTGTGAAAGTTAAATGTGAGCTCTGAAAACACCATATGTGCTATGTAACCTTTTACTGACCAGAGCTCCACAGCTTAGGATCACTTCCTCCTCCTCATTTATTCCCATCCCTCCTCTGATACCATTCTGATGGCATTCAACAACACCATGCTTCCTAAGCTGGGAACTCACTGCTGAGTCTAGAGATATCTGCTCTTTCACTTAGCCACTGTCCTAGGAGGTTCGTAGACCTGCAATTCCCTTCATCCCGATTGACCACCCTTACCAATGCCTTGAGGGCCAACCCCACCCAACACACCTTCTTGAGGATAAAATGGACAGTGCATCCATCAGACGCCCGTTTTTACCTGCAGCAGGCAAATGTGAGCTTCAGATTTGTGACACTCAAAACCACTCTGCCACAAAAGAGGCCCCAATTACCCACATGAGGAGCTTGAGGGCTGGTGATACCAATGATTCCATCTAGCTGCCCACAATAGAGCCCAAGAATTAAAAGAGTCCCCCAATCCCTCTAGCCAATGGAGCCAGGTACTCAAGAATCTGCTGAACTAATACCCATTATATGCTTCAATGAACAGGGAGGCACCCTCCATCCAGGCACCCGGGAGCAGGTGAAAACCTCTTACCTTGCCTTCATATCACCTTTCACTGCCAACCAGGGAGATGTGACTGCTCAGAACACCCTATGCAACCCTACTCATCCAGGACTATAGGGGAGAATGTCCACAACACATACTAGGGCACTAATGATCTGGGCACTTATGCCCTCACCATCCAGTAAGTAACAGAGCTCACACACGCAACACCCAACCCAACAACCAGGGATACACCCCTTGCACCTACAGTTAAGTGACCAGCAAGACAGACTCATCATCTCACCAAACACTTTGCCTGTGTTTACAGTTCTCCTATGAGAATAATGAACAGACTCCCAGGCTCACACATGTTGTAATTGCTCCAACCACCTGGTGACAGAAGGTGAAAACTTCAAATGACAACGAACAACAAGAGTAGCACACATATCCTGTTTGGACATATCAAAACAAAACAAAAATTCAGGATGCAGTAAAGAAAAATACCATAAATAAATATAATAATTTATTGATGCCTTGGACACAACAGTCAATATCAAATCACATAAAGAAGCAGGGAAAAGTGTTGCAGCAGGCAAACAACATAAACAACCAGAAAACCTTCTGGAAGGTTTCTCTGACAGAGATTCTCTGACAGAGAATCCAAAAGACTAATATACAAAGCTCTCCAAGAGATCAAGAAGGAGATCAGGCAAAATACAGACCAAGCCAAGGAACACACAGAGAAAGCAATAAAAGAATTCAGGAAAACCCTACAACAATAAAATGACAGAATAAATAGGCTACTAGGACCCGTACAACAAAAGCAACTAGAAATCCAGAAGATTAACAATAAAATTTCAAAGTCAGACAACAATAGATGTAGGAACAGAACTGAGACAAGGGAAGTCAGAATTAGTGAAACTGAAGACTAATCTCTTGACATCAATTTGAGGGAAAGTCAGGAGGAAAAAAGAATAAATAAAAATTAAGAAAGACTCAGAATTATGTAGAATACTATCAAAAGGAGACCTCTATGAATGATCATAATACCAGAACAGGGGAATAACAGAAAATAATGGTGAATTTTTGGAGAATTTGCTGGGAGAAAACTTCCTTAATGCAATAAAAGACAAGAAGATATTAATCTGGGAAGTTCAATGAACCCGCTACAGAATAGACCCCAGAAGAAAGTCACTCGGACATTCTATAATCAAGCTGGCCAAAACCAAAGATAAAGAATCTTCAGAATAGCTAGGGATAAATAAAAAGTCAACTGCAAGGGAGAACCAACAAGATTAAGCTCTGATTACACAGCAAAAACCAGTCAAGCAAGAAGTCAATGGGGTGACTTATATATATCCTTGAAAGCAGCAGGAGGAGAAAAAGAAAAAACTGTTAGCCAAGAATCATACATCCAGCAAAACTGTCTCTTAAATACAATGATGAAATTAAGTGATTTCCGGAAAAACAGAAATTAACAGAATTTGTAGAAACCAATGTTACTAGAAATAGTAAAGTGTGCTCTCTGGTTAGGGAATCAATAGCATCAGATAGCAACCCAAGATTAAGACATAGAACACATCAACAAGAGAACAATCAATACAAGGATTTCACAAAAGCAAATCAAAGACAAAAGACTGAAAATAGTGAACCAGTGATGTCAATATGTAAATAACACTGTCAAAACAAAAAAGAGGGAATAAATGACAAAGTGATAGAATTTCCATATGTCGAAAAAGTCAAAGTGATATCAAGAAATAAAAGATTGGTTTAAACCTAGAGGTAAATGTCAAGGCAGCCAGAAAGAAAGCTAACAAACTTATCGCCAAAATGAAAAAGGACACAAAGACTCAGTGTCATGGATTGAAATGTGAAGTAATTTGGCTGGGCCATGATTCTCTGTATTCTGTGGTTGCCCTCCATTTTTGTGATTTTGTGGTGCTGTAAATCCTAATCTCTGCCTGTGGTTAACAGACTGGATTATGTTAGAAAGGATTAGGGTGGGACTGTAAATCCCTTCATAACATCACCTCCTTGCTCTATTGTAAAGGGAGTTTCTATGAAGTGTATCACCTCTTATTCTTTCATCCTACAAGAGATAAAAGGAAAGGGAAGCAAGCAGAGAGCAGAGCTGGGAACCTCACACCATCAAGAAAGCATCACTGGGAGTAGAGCATGTCCTTCAGATCTGAGGTTCCTGGCCAGAATGCTCCCTGAACCAAGACTGATGCAACACAAGAAATTTCCTCTGAAAGCCTTCTTCTGAAGTGGACACCCTGAATTCAGACTTGTAACCTACTGGACTGTGTAAGAATAAATTTTTCTTTACTAAAACCGTACACTTTGTGGTGTTTCTGTTAGAGAAGCACTAGATGACTAATACACTCAGTAGTCACTAAACAACAATAATGAAATTAAAAGAACATACACAAACAAAAATAATGCAGTACAGAAAAATAAGCACAACAAAGAAACCATCAACACCAAACACACATGTATATCAATACAACAGACACTAGCAAATTCATACCTACCAGTAATCACATTGAATGTAAATGGCCTAAGGACACTAGTAAATAGAGAGTGCAGAATGGATTAAGAAACCGCAATCCATCTATATGCTGTCTACAAGAGACAGGCCAAGCTGCAAAGACGTAAACAAAAATTCAAAGGATGGAAAAAATGTATCAAATAAACAATAATCAAAAAAGAGAAATGGAAATATTAATCTCCAGTAAAATACACTTTAAAGCAAAATTCACCATAAAGGATGTCTTGATCAGCTAGTGCTGCTTTAACAGAGATACCACAAGTGGATGGCTTTAAAAAGAATAATCTTATTTGTCACAGTCCAGTAAGCTAAAAGTCAAAATTTAGGGTGTCAGCTTCAGAGGAAGACTTTCTCTGCTGGCTCTGGAGGCAGGTCCTTGTTGTCAGTCTTCCCCTGGACTGGGAGCTTCTGAGACACAGGGACTCCAGTCCTTTCCAAAGGGCACACTTAGCTCCTGGAATTGCTTTCTTTTCTGATGATAAGAGGCCCCTGAATCTCTGCTTGCCTCCCTTTCTTTGATATCCCAAGAGGCTGCCCTAAGCCACAATGCCACCCACACAATAAGTCCTGCTTCACCAACTCAATAGCTGCCCATCCTCCCTCATAACACAACAGAGGTAGGGTTTACAGCATATAGGAACTTCACACAATATCAGGCACCATGGCCTAGCCAAATTTCTACACACATTTTTTGGGAAATACAAATCCATGACAAAATATAAGGAAGGACACTATATAATGATTAAATGGTCAATACAACAGGAAGATATAACCATATAAATACATACACACCTATTGACAAGTCTCCAAAATACATAAAACAAACTAACAGCGTTGAAAAGAGAGACAGACAGTTCCACAATAATAGTTGGAGCCTTCAGTGCTCCACTTTTGGTGAAGGATAGAACATCTAGAAAGAAACTCAGTGACGATCAAAACATCACAATTAACCAACTTGGTATCATAGACATATACAATGGTAACAAAGTATGTGTTCTTTTCCTACACATTTGGAACATTCTGCAAAATAGACCACATATTAGGCCACAAAGCATCAAAACAATACAAAGTGTCTTCTTTGATCATAATTCCATAAAAGTAAAAATCAATAACTGAAACAGAAAGAAAAAAAAATCAAATACATAGAGTTGAACAACTCCTACTTAAAAACTACTGGGTAGTAGAAAATAAAATCAAGGATAGAATAAAAAAAGTTCCAGAATCAAACAAGAATGAGAACACGTCTTATCAAAACCTTTAGGACACAACAGAAGCAGTACTTAGAGGTCAATTTATAGCAACAAATGCATACATCACAAAAGAAGAGACAAAATCAAAACACTTACCCTACAACTCAAATAAATAGAAAGAAAGCAGCAAAAGAGGCTGTCAGGCACCAGAAGAAAGGAAATGATAAAGATTAGAGCAGAAATAAATGAAACGGGGACCAGAAAAACAGTAGAAAGAATCAACAAGACCAAAAGCTGATTCTTTGAAAGGATCAACAAAATTGACAAACCATTGTCCAAACTGACAAAAGAAAAGCGGGATAGGAAGTGTCTTAGTCATCCAGGGCTGCTATAACAAAAATATCACAAGTAGATGGCTTTAATAAAGAGAAATTTATTTTCTTGATTTTGAGGGAGACACAGTTCAATTCATGACACTGAGTCATTCTGTTCTTTTTTATTTTGATGTGTAGGTGTTTTAGCTTTCTTACCTTGACATTTACCTCTGAGTTTAAACCAATCTTTTATTTCTTGATATTGCTTTGACTTTCTCCGCATATGGAAATTCTATGACTTTGTCATTTGTTCCCTCTTTTCTGTTTTGACAATGTCATTTATATATTGACATCACTGGTGCACTACTTTCAGTCTTTTAGCTTTATTTGTGTGAGTTCCTTATCTTAGTTGGTCTTCTGTTGATATACTCTGTGTCTTAGTCTTGGGTTGTTATCAGAAGAAAGTAGGCTAAAAGTCCAAATTCAGGGCATTAGTTCCAGGTGAAGTCTTTCTTTGTTGACTCTGAGGAAGGTCCTGGCTGTCAATCTTCCTCTGGGCTGGGACACCCCAGTGGTGAGAGCAAGAAGGAAAAGGGGGTCAGGAAAGTTGGTAACAGGGAACGCAAGATTGAAAGGGGAGATTATTGACATGTAAAGGCATTGGCAACCAATATCACAAAACAGTATGTGTGCTGTTTGTTTAATGAGAAGCTATTTTTTTCAGTAAACTTTCATCTACAGTACACAAGAAATTAAAAAAAAGATTACAGCCAAAAAAACCCCACGATGTAGTTCTACTCTGACCCACATGATGTCACTAAGTTGAAATTGAGTCAATGACAGTCAACAAACACATGAATATGGTTGATATAAAGTAACTAAAATGACTCACCTGCTCCAGGGTGGACTGAGATCAGCTGCATCTCTTCAGGTCGAACTTCTGTGCAGCTGCATAAGAATGGGCTCACATCAAAACCAAACCAGTTGAATTGATTCCAACTGTCGTGTATCCACACAAAACTGTACTCCAGAGAGTCTTCAACAGCTGATTTTATAGAAATATGTTGCAGGATCTTTCTTCTGAGGTAGAAGCCATGGCGGTATAGTGGTTAAGTACTGCATCTGCTGACCTTAGGATTCAGCATCTTAAATCCCCCAGAAGCTCCTTGGAAACTGTATGGAGTAGCTCTACTCAATCCTATAGCATTGCTGTGAGTTGGAATTGACTTGACGGTGAGGGGTCTGGTTTGTTTTCCGGGGGGTTCTTTTGAGGCACCAAAGGATGGGTTCTAAACCCTCTTTGGTTAACAGCCATGCATATTAATGATTTGTCTCCTACCCAGGGACTCTCAGCTCCCATTTTGAAACCTAGGTGCCTTACTACATCATGACACACACACACACACACACACAACCAAATCCATTTCCACTGAGTAATTCTGACTCATAACAATCCTATGGGACAGAATAAAACTGCCCTATAGTGTTTCTAAGGAGCTCCTGGTGCGTTCTAATTGCCAACTTTTTGGTTAGCAGCTGTAGCTAATGTGTCTCGTGACATAACTGTATGCTGCGTCATTTTAAAGACCCTTTGCCATCAATTTGATTCTGCCACTTTGTGATCCTGTAGTACAGGGTAGAACTGCTTTATAGAGTTTCCAAGGAATGTCTGGTGGATTTGAACTGCTGACCTTTAGGTTAATAGTCGTAGTGCTTTAACCAGTACCCACCGTGATTTCTGTATCATCATAGCATAAACCAAAAGCAAACCCTTTGCCGTCAAGTCAGTTCTGACTCATAGCAATCCTGTAAGACAGAGCAGAAAGAGGAAGATTTCCAAGCATAAAATCTTTACAGAAGCAGACTGCAACATCTTTTTCTCTCTGAGTGGCTGGTGGGTTTGAACTACTGACCTTGCAGCTAGCAGCTGACCACTTAACCAGTGTGCCTTCAGGGTACGTAGCAAATACAAACAAATCTTAAGAGAAGAGGTAACACCGAGCTCATCTTACAATCTCGCAGCTAAAATATGCAAACGTATTTGCTTACGTTTGGGGGAAACTGCTAGCATTACGCTTCCATGTGGTGCAGGGTTCAAGATCTGGATTTGATGGAGGAGGTGATGCTGAGAAGGCTTCTTTCCAAGCATATGATCTAGCATTTTAGTACAATGAACAAAGTAGCAGGAAGACGTGGGAAGAAGACACATTTTGAAAAATGCAGCATCAGATTATAGAGAAAGACGTCAGCAGTTTTCTAGGAAGCAGGTATCTTCTCAAGCCTCTTTCCAGAAACCACCATAAACCCCCAGCTGCCGAGCTGCTTCCAGCTCATAGTGACCCTGTAAGTCAGAGAAGAACTGCCCCATAGAGCTTCCAAGGAGCACCTGGTAGATTTTGAACTGCTGACCTTTTGGTTAGCAGAAGTAGCGCTTAACCACTATGTCGCCAGGTTTCCCCAACCACTTTAGTTTCTCTTAATTGGTTCTTGGCCACAATGCGCTGGACAGGTCAGGTACACCCACAATAGGAACTCAGCTCTGGAAACATGCCATCAACCATGTTGGCCAGTACTGGCTGCGGAGCCAGTCTGGAGGACACATGGCCTCAAAATTGAGGTGCTTAGTCCAACCAGAGAATGGAAAGATGTGTTGCTGTGATCAGATGCTTTAAGGAGAGTCTTCTCTAGAAATGGAAGACCTGAGTCTGTTCCTTAGGGCAGATGACAAGCCAGCAAAGATACCACAGAGCAGTGACACTGAAAATAGCACGGGAAAGGAATTCAGATTAGCCAAGGTCATAAGCTAGAATGACAAGAAAAAAAGACAAAAACACACAAAAACAAACACACAAAACTTGCGCCTATAGGTTTTTAAGTGAAACCAGCCAAAGGAGAATGCATTCTTCAGGATTAGTTAGATGGCGCACTTTTTGATCTATAGTGTGGACTGGTAAAGTAACATGCATCACAAGGGACACATCTGAAACACAGTGTTGTAAGTTCTGAAGCAAATTCTGCATTACTTTTCCAAGGTGGTTGTTACCCATGAACTTTTATATCAAACTGTAAATACCAAAACATTTAGAATAAAAATAAGATTTATATTCAAGTTCTCTTAAGAGTTCCTATCGGGGCTGTACCTGACCTGTCCAGTGCATTCTGTCCAATAAGAACCAATTAAAGGAAATGAAGGTGGTTGGGGAAAGCCTGGTGACACCATGGTTAAGTGCTAGCAGAAACCCCAATGGCATGGTGGTAAAGAGCTATGACTACTAAGCAAAGAAAAAGATCAGCAGTTCAAATTTACCAGGGACTCCTTGGAAATCCCATGGGACAATTCTCATCTGTCTACAGGGCAACTTATGAGTCAGAATCAACTTGATGACAATGGCTTTTTTTCTACAACGAAACCACTCTGTCACAGAACTAGACTTGTTTGTACATCAGCTTCCTATAATGAAACTAAAAAGCCCATTGCTACTGAGTCAATTTGGACTCACAGTGACCCTATAGGACAGAGTAGAACTGCCCCATAGAGTTTCCAAGGAGCGCCTGGCAGATTTGAACTGCTGATCTTTTGGTTAGCAGACATAGTACTTAATCACTATGCCACGAGGGTTTTCCCTATTAATAAAGATGCTAATATATGTCGTTTATGCAATTTCTTGTAAAAGCGAGATTCTTCCTTTGTTTTACTCAAGTTATTCATTGAAACGGCAGAGTCTACTTTGAAATTTCTCTGTAAGGACGGGAAAAGATAATATAAGACAAGGACAGTCACTCGCTCATAGTAGAGCTGTAACACATGCTATATCGGCTACTAAATCAGTTCTCTCTTCTTTGGTTTACTTCCTATATTATCCCACAAACATTATATTTCCTTTAGGCTTTCTTTTGGGACAAAATTGATTCCAGGTGTCTACAAATCCAAATTAACCATTAGGAAAAAACTGGCACTTGGTGTCAATTCAAAACCAGCAACATTCTTACTTCTCCTACTGAGAGGCCTAAGGAAAATATCTCAGTGTCTCTCTATCACGGGTGTGGAGGGGCTCTACCTATACATTAAGCTTTCACCTTCATCTCCAGCAGGTAATCTTTCCCAAATTTGCTTTTGAAGACTTGCGCGAAGTGGAAATAACAAGTAGACAGGAGAAGTATGTTTAAAAAATATGTTGCTGAGTCTACTGCAAAATCATGCTCCTATATTAAATGCTCTTTAGAAGGGAAGATGGATGAGACTTCGTCTTGCTTACTTTGGACATGTTGTGAGGAAAGACCAAGCACTAGACAAAGACATCAACTTTCGGTAAAATCCTATTGGCATCGAGTCAACTCTGACTCACAGTGACCCTATCGGTCAGAGTAGAACTTCTTAATACAGTTTTCAAGGAGCACCTGGTGGATCTGAACTGTCAACCTTTTGGTTAGCCACTGGAGCCCTGAACCACTGTTCCACCAGGGTTTCCACGTTTGGTAGAAGGTCACCAAAAATGAGGGAAGCATTCAGTAAGGTGAACTGACACTATAGCTACAACATATCAAAGACCACGATGATGGCACAGGATGAGGCAATGGTGCATTCTATTAAACACAGGTTGCCAGAGTTAAAGCTGATGTGACAGCATCTCCTAAGAATATTCACGATGAGATGGGAAAGCAGCAGACCTGGCTCTCCTTGACCTGGCGCATTCAGTGACAAACCTTGCTCTCCTCTGAGCATAAAATAAGCATGGAGCTCAGAGATGGCCTCTGAATGTGCACCCACCTGAGCCTCCCGGACACCATGACGGACACATGGTCACACACGGTCTAGGCACCTGTCATGTCGTGGGTGGTCAGGAGGGAACCCTTCTCTGTCCAAAGGTGACTTGGATGGTCTGCCTAAATTATCAAGAGAATCTTTACAATTAGTAAAAGTCTTCTAATCAATCTAGTAATAGTAGAAAATGAAATTTCAAATGGCAGAAATGCAAAGCAATGAGAAAATTCAGATTAAGGCAGGGGGGGACTGGCAGGATGAAGACAGATGCTTCAGGCTACAGAGCAAAAGTGAAATGTAAGTTGGGGAAGTGACATGGAAAATATATTTAGTGCTGGGGAACAAATTGCCGAAACAGAGGCAAAGACACACCAGTCTGAGGGTCCAGGGAAGTTTATGTGAAGAGAAAGAGAATGGAGTCCGATCCAGGGGCTGGTTCAGCCCCCTCGAAGAGAAAGCCAAAGGGACCAATAGGAGGGTGGCCCAGCTCTTTCAAAGAGAGAGAGAGAGTTGAGTCCGAGCTGAGAGGTGGCCCAACTCTTTGCAGGCCAGTAGGGCAAGTTTTTATAGTTTTAAAGCTCTGCTGAGGTGGTGTAGGGTAAGGGGTTTTATGGTTTTATAAGGAAAAAAATATTAAAAAGAAGAGAAGGGGTAGGGTTTGTTTATCATCTTTGATAAGGGAAAATTCTGCTTAGGAGTGTGGTGGTGGCAGACATAAAGTTTTGTTTGTGGTTCAAATTCTGATGGGCTGTTTTGGGGGTAATGGCATATGTTAAAGCCTCTCTGAAATCCAGGGACATGGCAGAAGGTGGCTCATGTTAAGCCTCTCCGAAGTACGAGGACAGAGTTCCCTCATTTAGCACTGGGTGTCACGAAATAAAAATGCTGAGCAAAGGAGAATTGTTTACGGGAAGCACAGGGAAAAGGAACAGACAAACCCAGTGAAGCCAACAGGCAATCAAAACCAGCCAGGGAGAAGAGGAATGCATGAAAAGGCGTGCCTGACAGCATGCAGAAATCTGAAACCTCACAGGCCATTGAAAATGCTCTCCCCAAGCTAAGTATTACTTGACTGGTCCTAGGAGGGACTATTTGTGACCTATATGGTCAAAGAAGCAAATAAAACAGAATGAGTATTGACTGGATTCTGAAAAACACATTTTCCATCAGTGGAAACTGGATATGGATAATACTAGGGAAAGTTTTTATCTTGTTTTGTTTTGTTTCTTCCCCTGTATGTGTGTAAAAATACGAGGTCTGACAACTGAGTGAGAACTTAATTGTTTGAAGTGCTCTGTACCTCATTGCTGACTATCACTACATTCACCTTCCAAGTACTCCTCTTGCGAAACTATGCACTGATGCCGGTGCCTAGTCCACCCTTCAAAGCAATTTTGGAACTCTTTTTCTGCAATGGCCATCAGAACTGTTGTCATATTACCCTTGATATCCTGAATGTCGTCAAAATGTCTTCCTTTCAATGTTTCCTTTGTCTTCAGGTAAAGAAAACAGTCATTGGGATCAGATCAGGTGAATAGAGAGGGTGTTCCAATACAGTTACTTGTTTACTGGCTAAACAGTCCCTCAGAGACAACTACGTGGTTAAGTTTGTGAACTTACCACCCTGCCACCGTGTGCAATGGCTATTCCAGAAAAAGTTCCAAACTTGCTTCAAAGGGTGGACTAGGAGCTGGAGTCAGTGCATAGCTTCCCAAGTGGAGTATTTTGAAAATGACTATTAGTGATACTCAGTGATGAAGTATGTAGCGATTTTTCTAGAATGAGTTCAAGACCTTCATTGTCACACCTCGCACTAGTTCTTAGTCATAGGGGATGGTGTTTATTACATTTAAAAACAGTTTAAAGACTCAGTTTTTATTTGTTTGTTTGCTTAGCAATCCACTGCTGTCAAGTTGTGTTTAGCAATATTAACCAAATAAACAAAGTCCTGCCAGGTATGTGTGGCTGGCCTTGCTCATAGTCATGCTGCTCACAGCGTCTGCTGCTACCCTTGGGATCCATCCCCATGGACAGCTGATTGAGCATCATCACTAGACCACCCAGGATGCTCAGCATGAAGCACAGCTGAAATGAGAAACAGCTTCCGGCCCCATCTGTGTGAGATACAGAAGGACTCTGAACCCTGCCTGGCCCGCCTGTGCCTTCTCCTTTACCCTCTCTGACAAAACCTCCAAGGGCATGTTAAGCTGGTCCTACAGCTTCAGCACATCTTCTAACCTGATTTAAAATTAAAGAGAGAATAAGTAAGTAAAGCCTACATTCTCTGCCTTAACAATGAGGAGTATGTTTGAGAGAATGTGCAAATCAGAACAAAAATCATAGTGGAGAAATTTCTCAAAGAGTAGCCAGAGTAATCATAAAACAGACCATTTAAGACATTTATGACCCTGTCCTGGTGGTCAAACTCATATTTCAATGACTTCTTCCTGTATTAAGAATAACCAATAAAGTTGTTCTTAACGTGAGGAAAAAGAACACTGGGCTCTAGATAACCGAGCCTCACCCTACAACTATGGGATCATCTGTTATAACCTCTGTTATTGTCAACTACAGTTGCTGAATTGGTAACAACTCATAGTGAGGCTCTGTGTGTCACAGAAGAGAACTGTGCTCCATAGGGTTTTCAATGTGTGAGTTTTGGGATGGAGTTGGCCACATTTTTCTTCAGAAGTGCCTCTGGGTGAACTCAAACCTCCAACTGTTTGGTTAGCAGCTCTGCATGTTAATCAAGAAGAAGCAAAGATAGCACATGGAGCCAGGTATTAGACAGAAAGAAGGGGGAGGTGGTGGGAAGCACGGAAGAAACAAAAAGAAATGAGAAAAAGCAACACCAGCTACAGACAAATGGCACCCAGGCAGCCAGCTGGGGGGTGGCTGGAATCAAAGCTGCTGTGGGTGCAGGAGTCTCCTCCTAGTCAAGAGACTTTGGCAGACAGGAAATAGAGGAGGCTGACGAGTAGGGCAAGGACAAGGGTCAGAAAGGCATATACCAGGTGATCTATGTCCTGCCGGGAGCTCCCCGAGCTGCTTTCGTGTACTCCCTGTTCTCCACTCTCTCATGTGGGTCACGCAAATCCAAGCGAGTTCCAAGGCTGACCTTTGTCTCTGTTTTGCTTAGCATTTTGGGTCTTTGCTTAGACAGAAGGTGTGGTGCTTCCATCTATGGCACTTGTTGGCTAGAAGTCAATTTACCACGTCCAACCTTTTCTAACATAGAAAGAATCATTTCTTATTGCTAATTGCTGTTTTGTTCTTCATGTTGAAAAAACTGTGTTACTTCTTGTCTACATACTGCTTGCATAGACAGCTGACAATAATGAGGGACTTCTGTAAATGATAAGTAAATCAGAGAATGATTTTTGGCTATGTAGATAGTTTATTTAGAAGTTAACTCAGTCTGTTAATTAACCCCGTACTTGGACTGTTCTCTTACTAGTTAGCGTTGGTCGTTCCCACCCTGACTTCTGTAACCTCATTATTGCCCAGTACGTAGTTCTTTTGAAGCCCCAGTATTTTCCTTGTGCCTTGAAATAAATTGTCTTGTTTTCAACAATGCTTAATATGTTTTTGAAAACTCATGGAAACTTTCAACTGTGTGTAAATCTTATTATTTCATAATTTAGTATTTTATTCCCAAATAATACATATATATATATATTTACAGTTAAGAATGCATTGTTGGTTTAAAAAAGGGAGATTAGACAGCTTACTTTCTCAGTTCACAGCTAAGTTTTCTGGTTCATGGAAGGGATGAATCTACTTTTATTTTTAAAGATGAAATTCAAGTAAGTTAAAAAGTATAACAAAAGTGATCTTCTCCTTTGGCTTTTTAGATGTTAATCATTGATCTTATTAATCTTATGCATCAGAACACTTTGTGGCCAATCATTCAGTTTAAAGGAGAAGTGATTCAGCATTTTAAACACAGATGCCATGAGCTCTTTAAAAGCCGGAAACTCTTCCAGCTTCTTAAATAAGAAATGAAAAAGCCATAAGAAATATTACATCAGGTAGGTTGTTGTATTGCCTTGGCTAGAGAAACCTACAAAATAGCTGAGAAACTAGTAAAGCTTTGTGGAGTTGACACTGTCAAATGCCCGGTATGTGAAAAGACAGTAAAAGGAATCACTGATGTTTCTTTCTAGCATTGTGGTAACGTTTCAAATAGTTCAAAGTTAGCAGGTGCTGAGCTTTTGTTATGGGTGATGGTATAACTTGAGAATGAATAGCAGTGATGGTTGAATATGATGAAGCTAATTAATTTCACTGAAATACACACGAGGCTAAAAGTTAAAAGGCTAAAAGTTTTATTACATGTACATGAGGTCTGACAATTAAGTCCGCGAACTTAATTGTTCTAAGTGTTACATACCTCATTGCTGAATATTATTGTGGTTGCCTACAAAATAGTACTCTTGGGAAGCTATGTACTGATGCCAGTGCCTAGTCCACCCTTCAAAGCAATTTTGGAACTCTGTTTCTGGAATGGCCATTGTGCATAGTGGCACAGTGGCAAGTTCACAAACTTAATTGTATAGTTGTCTGTGAGGGAGTTTTCAGCCAGTGAACAAAAAACTGTATTGAGACACTCTCCCTACTCACCTGATCTGGCCCCCAATGACTTGTTTCTTTACCCAAAGATAAAGAAAATACTGAAAGGGAGACTTTTTGATAGCATTTAGGACATCAAGGGTAATACAACAGCAGCTCTGATGGCCGTTCCAGGAAAAAAGTGCTGTAATTGCCTAGAAGGGTGGACTAGGTGCTGGCATTGGTGCAAAGCTTCCCAAGGGGAGTATTTAGAAGGTGACCTTACCACGGTGATATTCAGCAATGAGGGATGTACAGCACTTTTTCTAGAATGGGTTTGCGAACCTAATTGTCAGACCTCGTATTTACCACAATAATAAAAGGTAGGAAACGTAGCTGCAACCCTGTAGATTGAGTTGGTGTTTCATTTGTAGAATTAAATGTTTGCCTTTCGAGTGGGCAAATCTACAATTGAAGCAGCTGTTGCTGTTTGACTGATATTCATCTAGCACCATGAATCATCACACCAGATCCGTTTTTAAGGAGAACGCCTGGCAACAGACCCAAGCTTGTTACTGAAATAGTCCAAGTGCTGAATAACTCTTTTCAGCCTCATAGTTTAACCTGGGTCAACTGTGTTAACGTTTGCACTGATGGTTCCAAAGAAATGAGAAGCTAAAGTGTTGATTCCTGTGTATGAATCAAGGCAGTGATGTCAAGATCTACCAGTAACTGCTGAATTCTTCAGCAACATGCATTTGCAGGAGAGAAAAACACAAAAACAGAACTGCTTGTTTCATTAAAAAAATGTTCTTGGTGAAGCAGCAGAAAGGAATCATTTTATTAAAGCCTAGTTCTTGAACACATGCCCTTTCAATATCCTGAAAGACCAAACAGAGAACACACACTAAGAAAGAATACTCGTTTGTCTGCGTAGAAAGCACTTGCGTTGTTCGAATTGTGAGCTAACAGGCATGATTTGCAAACACAGCTCCATCTTTATTTCAAAGGACAACTGACAGATGAACTCTGGTTATTCAGGCTTGGCTATTTGGCCTGAATTTTCTCAAAAATAAAAAAAAAAATAAAGTGAGCTTCCACTTCAAGGAAAACGATTGATGGTATCTGCTGCTCAGGTAAAACTAGAAATCTCAAGCTAAAACTTAAAAATTTTGAAATTTCAGGGTTTGTGGCCAGCAGTGTGAATCTTGATACAGTTGATCCAGGTGGAACCATGAGACTCAAAACAGTTGAATCACCATGAACAGGTTGACAATTTCCTAACAGTTAAAGACTTTTCTCGGATCCGACTCAATGGCACTTGGCTGGCTTGGCAAAGACTTTTCTGACATTGGTGATCACATTAACAAATTGTAATTTTTTTTTTAATAACAAGTGAAATATATACTAGCCTTCAGAAGATCTGCATAACTCAGGGAGTCAGTATTTTCCAAGTGGCCCATTAAGAAAGCAACACTTGTCTAGTTACAGCATAGTATTGTTAAAAACAAGAAGGCCTTGATAATTAAAGAAATAAATCAACTACTGATTAAGAGCGAGAGAGAAGGATACTGACATTTGCAAATAGCAGTTAATTCTGGATAAACTGCTGAGATGATCACCAATAAGTTTTTTCCTTATATACCATTTACAATCTCATGAAACACATTTGGTTCTTAGAAGGGTAACTGCGTGTAGAAGAAAAGTTGTGTAGACCTAGAGATACATGTCTTGGGGCAAAGAGAGTTTTAGTCTACACATGTACTATCTGTTGCTTCAAAGTGAACATGATCCTTACGAAAACAAATAGGGGTACTCACAAGGGATTAATGAGGCTGGTATGTAGGGGTAGGAAACCTTGGTGGTGTAGTGGCTAAGGGCCACTGCTGTTAACCAAAAGGTTGGCAGTTTAAATCCACCAGGCACTTCTTGAAACTCTATGGAGCAGTTCTACTCTGTCCTACGGGGTCGCTATGAGTCACAATCGACTCAACGGCAGTGGGTTTTTACGTAGGGGTATAGTCAATGATAAGACATTCAGAAGTCTTAGATTGCTGTCCAGGTTTCTGGGGGAGTTATTTAATTTTAACAGCATCAAAAGAAAATGTTCATAATTATCTAAAAACAAAGGTTATTAACCTAATCCTATTTTTCCAACCTACTCTATAAGAGGATAGGTTTTCATCATATATTTCAATCAAAATACACTGAAATAAAATGACTACAGAAGACAGGAGAATGTATCTATTTTCTACTAAGTGAGACACAAATACATTCCAAATATTTTTTACAGTTTTTCTCCTCACTGATTTTTTTTTTTTTTTTGGTAAATAAAGTTTATGAAAAACATGTTAATGTGCAATGTTATTATTTTCACCTTTAAGTTAATAACAAGTGCAGTTTTATGTCTAATATGGTCAATATTGAAAGATTTAGCCCACATAAACCAAAGGCCATTGTGGTCTTTAGCAATATTTAAGAGCATAAATAGACCCTAGACCAAAAGGTTTTAAGACTACTAGAACAGTGTAACATATAACCATTTCAGAAATAGATTTAGTAAGCAGTTTATCTCAACTGACAAAATTTTCTATTATTGGTAATATGACTACCTTGCAAATTTTACTTCCTCAAGGTTTGAGCAGCCCAGGCCTTACTGTGCTCCCTCTTGCCATACCATCACCCTCACCCTCTTCTGATTCTTCTGGATTTTGACACATACACTCCGCTGCTTAGAGAAATTCTAGAGTAAAACCTGTCCATTACTAATGTGTTACTAGTTGTCAATATAGATGCAAGATTATTTAATACTCTAAGTCTTATACTTGAGTAGGCTGCACAATCAATAGCTCAGTAGGGTTTCTCTCTTTCAATAGCAAACTCTTACCCTTTTATATATCTTGCTTTCATTTGAAATACTATTAAATTCAGCAATCATCGTTTCTTAATTTTCACTCTTCATACTACAGCTATGACATTTTTTTAAAAAGTCTTACAAATTGCTTTAAAAGTTTTCCTGATGACAATATTCTGAAGGCTAAAAGCAATCCAAAAGTCTGGGGAAAAAAGCATGCACACGTCACTGCCCCACGCTGACATTAGAGTGGAAAACAAACAAAAAAAAGTAACTCAAATTCCTTCAGGAATAGCTGACCTCAGCAAAGTGGCAGCACAGTTACATTCTTTCCCATTTATTCCAATAGGAATGATGGATGCTATTTGCCCCAACTTGATTTAGTCTTGGGGGTAGAAAACCTTCATCTTCAAACTAATTATCCATGCAATATAAAATACTCTGGAGATGGTGAAAAGTTAAAACTGCTTAGCAATAACTTACTGTTGTTTAATAGCATCCACACAAATATTTGGCTTATCTACCCATAGCCAAGCCAAGTGCCGTCGTGTCGGATCCGACTCAAGTCATCTGTTATATTTCCATATGCAAAACAACCACAGTTTGAGAAGTTAACTTACTTTCTAGAAAGCTGAAACAAGAATCTAGAAACACAGTTCACCCACAGATCTCTGCATGTTCTGGAGAGAGACGCACATTCCGTTTGGGTCACTACTCCACCATGCTTTTAGTTTCTGGTTTATTGTGATGCTTTCTCTTTCAGACCGTCTTTTGAAGAAGGCTTAGGGTCTCAGTTCAGCCAGGCTGCCAAGAACTCTGTGATCACATGATGACTCGTTTGGTGTCCTCCTTTTTCTTGTTTTCCAGCCAGTTCCTCTGCGGGGAGTTCATAGTTGCAGATGAATGTCTAGACATATTAAAACAAACTAAGGAAAATTTAGTCCTCTGGGAGAGTTGATTCCCAAACACAGTCTTTTCAGCCTGAACAAGTAAAGTCATTTCAGAGAGGAGCAGAAAGCCATGACGAGATGTCCAGGGAAAGGTTTGTATAAAAACGATAGCAAAAAAACACACAAATCAGGCCGGAAAGTAACTCAAACCTTCCACTGAAATTGTTGTTGTTGTTGGGTGTCATCGAGCCATTCCAGCTCACAGTGACCCTATCCGCAACAGAATGAAACACCGCCCAGTCCTGAATCATGCCTGCAATTATTTTTATGTTTAAGTCCATTGTTGCAGACACTGTGTCAAATCCATCCTGTTGAGGGCCTTCCTCTTTTTCACTGAGCCTCCACTCTGCCAAGTATGTTGTCATTCTTCAGGGACTGATCCCTCCTGACATGTCCAAAGTATGTGAGACACAGTCTAGCATTCTTTGCTAGCAAGGAGCACTTAAGTTAAACTCATGGAGCAAATAATGATTTATGTTGGGGGTAACAAAAAGGAACTCTGAATCACCCTCCGCATTTCAGTTGCATCCCATGCACACTCACTAGCTGCAGCATCTTTCTTGAAGCTGATAAATAGAAGACTGTTTAGAACAGCTTTGTATAAAAATTCCTGCAACACTATGGCCCACCCTTTTGTGGTTCTTCAAACAAGGCTCAGAAAACCAATGACTTTCTTTATAAGCAATCACTGGTTTTGCTTTTCTGTTTTTTGCGGTGATTGTTTTCATTGCACCTTGCTTTCCAGAACTGTTTAAGAAATGTTTTTAAACCTGCAATCGCTGTTACATCTTTTTCAAGCATCTCATGTAAACAGAAGACAAACAGATACAAAATTTCTTGTAACTCACTGGTTTTGCCTTTATCTGAAGAAGAAACTTGAAAAGGGACTTGCTTTCTATTGACAGCCAGTAAGTTTGTTAAATTCTGCTCTGTAATTTTTTTCTTAATTTTATTTTTTTATTAATTACAGTAAAAGAATAAAATTTCTTATGTCTATCAATTATCTCATCTGTGATAAACCCTCAGCCCCCACCCACCCATGTAGCCAACACAGCCGTTTTCTTCTGTGGATAATTTCTCTCGTTAAGTCCTTATAACAGGGGTCTCACACAAAATTTGTCCTTCTCACACTGATTGATGGCACTCAGCATGATGTAATTTCTTTTGAAACGGTATGCTTGATATTCTTAATTTAAGCAGACTCTCGTCTGTATTCTATTGTCAGTGATAATTGGATGAAGTTTTCCTTACCTGGTTCCCATTCCCTGCATCTTTGTTTTTCTTTTCAGTCAGATTTATTCCTGATAACTATGGGAGACCCAGAAATGTCTTAAGAAGCAAAACAAAAGTGGCCTGAGCTCCTCATTAATGTACAAGATAGTCAAATTGAAAAAGAGACTGTTGGGAGGATGAGACATGTATAGAGCAGAGAGGAATAGTGTGCTGTCACCGGACAGGGAGAGCAGTGGAAGCTGCATATAGGTGGGCATGTAAATTTATACGGGAATGTACATTTTCACTCAGTCAGTAAATAAAAAAAAAATCTAGCATTACTTCTGTATCTGTAAATGTCTTCTGTAGAGGATAACAAAATAATCACTGACATACTGCATATATAAAATGTAATATAGGAAAAAGTGTTTCAGTAACTTGTCTCCTGGAAGGAACTTTGTATCTAGGATAGAGCATGTTTTGGTTTAGTAAACCTCTGGTTTCCCCTCAGTATGTTACCTCTGTCTCTATACCTGTCAACCTGCTTAATCTCCAGCAGTATAATAGACCAGGTCTTCTGTGGAGTTTACTTTAACCTCGCCCAAAGTATAGGAGGTCCGACAATTAAGTCTGCGAACTTAATTGTTCTAGGTGCTACTTAGCTCATTGCTGAGTATCACTATGGTCACCTCCCAAGTACTCCCCTTGGGAAGCTGGACACCAATGCTAGTGCCTGGTTCACCCTTAGAAGCAATTTTGGAACTCTTTCTGGAATGGCCATTGAGCACAGTAGTGCGGTGGCAAGTTCACAAACTTAATTGCATAGTTTTCTGTGAGGGAGTTTTTAGACAGTAAACAAATAACTGTATTGGAACACCCTCCCTACTCACCTGATTTGGCCCCAGTGACTTTTTTCTTTACCCGAAGATAAAGGAAATATTGAAAGGAAGACATTTGGATGACATTCAGGGCATCAAGGGTAATACCATGACAGCTCTGATGGCCATTCCAGAAAGTTTCAAAATTGCTGGTGTTGGTGCCTAGCTTCCCAAGGGGAGTCCTTCAAAGGTGACCATAGAGATATTCACCAGTGAGGTATGTAGCACCTTTTCTAGGATGAGTTTGCGAACTTGTCAATCCTCATGTGCGTCTCTTTATTTGTATCTTTTTTTGCTGTCAAAAAAATGTTTGCTGTCATCCTAACCACAGCATTTCCTGTGAGTTCTCCGATTCATCCTAGAGAATTATCAAACCCAAGGCAGCAGTGGTATCCAACGGTTCAGAAGTGAGGGCGCCCTGGGGACTCCTAAGTATGTAGCTGGCATCTGAGATCTCTGGCCAATTTGGCAGTATGCAGGCCTGTGCTCACTAATTTATGAACTCTGACTCAACACTGGGCAGTGAAGGTCAGAGAAAGAAATACTACATGTACAGCTGGGGTCAGCATTGAACAGAGGTGTAAAAAGTGAGGATTTCACATTACTGCCCTTATCAATTTTTTTTTTTAACACTTGTTGGAAAAAGTCAAATGCATTTACTCTTCCAAATTAATTTTAGAATCAGACTGCCAATTAAAAACAATCATTTTATGGGAATTTAAGAAATGGAATGTCACTAATTTTAGAGCATAGCCTATTTATTTAGCAGTTACATACAGCCCTACAAGCAAAGGGCACTTAAAATGTGGCACTTGTAATGTATACAATTCCATGGAGTAGATACCACCACTAAAAAAAAAAAAAAAAAAAAAAAAAACCTAGGCTTTTTGCTATTGAATCAAAGCAGACACAGGGCAACCCGTCTACTTCATGGTAGAGCTGCTCTCCGTGTCAGGTTTCCAATGGCTGTAATTTTATAGAAGGAGATCACCTACTGTCCTGATCACCCCTGTTTGACAGATGACAACAGTGAGGCCCAGACAGTTTCAGTGACAAACTCAAATTCACGTGACTAATGAGGAGCAGCAACTGGGTTAAAATCTTCATTACCTTGCTCAAGGCTGTGAATCTAAACTCCAACAGCTCTGCTGTCCATTGGTGTATGTCTTCCGTTCAAGTCTCACTTCCGGTATACACGCATTTCCCGGTTCTCTTTGCCTTTCACCTCCTAGACTTTGAAGCAATATTCTCCAGGACTAGAAGTCTTACTGTCTTCTTGTGATGTATATTGCACTGGGCTAAAACAGTCCTCCTGCTGGATCTCTTGCAAGCCATTCATACAGAGTACTTTTCACCGTGGGGTCTGTGTGCCGCCATCCTCAGCAGCGTGCATACCACAGCAAGAGCCAAAAGGAATTGACTTTCAGAGACAGAAAAAGGAAGCAGCCCTTAAGCCCAAGAATGAGCGAGGCTGAGAAGGTCTGCATGTTGCCGTTAGCCTCACCTGCGTTTGCCCTCAACTCATGTGGACCCCATGTGGCCGATCTTAGCAGTTGTACATCGATCCGTTGTAATCCCTAAGGTTACCATTTTGGTAACCTTTGATTTTGGCAGGAGACCCCCAAGTGTCTTCTTTCCAGCCTGTCTTAGCCTGCAAAGTCCCCCGAAACCAGTTCAGCCTCATTACACTCAGGCCTCCCATGGCCGACAGGTGGTGGTTGGGCGTCAGCTTGTTGACCAGGTACAGAACCTGGGTCTCTTGCACAGAAGGTGAGAATTCTACCACTGAATTGCCGCTGCTTCCTTTCAACAGTTGCTCTTTGTTGCTTGAAAACATATAAACTCTACTTTGTCACAGCTCATGCTTTTTTTTTTCCACCTTGAAACATCTTGAGTGTGATATATTCCTGTGTTCTTTATTTGCTTTGATCAGGTCTATTTCAAACCACCTTTCATCCCTGCCCACAGGATGTCTTTGGAAACAGCTGAGTTTTATTTTTATTATTCCCTCGTCTGCAACTCTTCTGCCTCCTTGCGAGTACCTAACTCTGGGATGGCCAATCCATTTAGCCGTCTTCTTTTATAGTCCCTTCAGATTAAGCTCCCCTTGGGTTTTCTGAGGGAACCCTGGTGGTGTAGTGGTTAAGTGCTGTGCAGTTCAAATCCACCAGGAGCTCCTTGCATACTCTGGGGGTCAGTTCTACTCTGACCCCTAGGGTTGTCATGAGTCGGATCCAACTCGACGGGACTTGGCTTGGCTTTGGCTGCTAACCAGAAGGTGAGCAGTTTGAATCCACTAGACATTCCTTGAAAACTCTGTGGAGCAGTTCTATCTATCCTATAGGGCTGCTACGAGTCCGAATCAACTCAACAGGGCTGGGTTTGTTTTTTGGGAGGAGTTCTGGTGGTTTTCTGTTTCTCCATTTCTGTACTCATGTTTTCTCTTATTTTGTTCTCCTTTCCCTACTGCTTGTTAAACAAAAGCTCTGGGTCAGTGTTTCATTCTACTAGCGATAACCTTAAATATTAACAAAGATTTGACCCCATTTAGTCTGGCAGTTAAAAATCAGCCTATACTTCTAGCAGTGTTCTCTCCTGTGGCCTGCCATGTATGTGCCTCTATCCCACCCTCCACAGGATAGTTTATCTTGAAACGTCACCTCTGCCCCTTAGTAGCTGTGCAAAGCAAGCTAATGACTTAGCCTGGAAATCTCCATTTGCTCGTCTGTAAGATGCAAAGGATATAGCATGACCCAACCGGGGTTGGTTTAGAGTCCTGGTGGTGCAGATGTTAACCATTCAGCTCACCGCAAGGTCAGCAGTTCAAATCCACCAGCTGCTCCCTGGAAACCCAATGAGGCAATTCTCACCTGTCCTGTAAGGTCGCTGTGAGTCAGAATTGATTTGACCGCAACAAGTTTTATTTACTTATTTATTTTAGGATTGTTTTTAAAGAATAAATTAAACAACACATATGAGGTATTAGTAAACATCTAAACCAAACCTGTGTCTATCGAGTCGATTGTAATTTCTAGTGATCCTATAGGACAGAGTAGGTCTACACCACAGAGTTTTTGTAGCTTGTACACTTTGGAGAGGCAGACTGCCACGTCTTTTTGTCTGGAGCTGTCGGTGGGTTCGAACTGCTGACCTTGCAGTCAGCACAGAGCACTTAACCACTGCACGACCAAGGTACCAAAAAAAAAAAAACCTTGTTGCTGTTAAGTCAGTTCCATCTCCTGGCAACAAAGTAGAACTGTCCCGTGCGGTTTCCAGTAGTACCTGGTAGACTCAAACTACCGACCTTTTGGTTGGCAGCCACAGCTTTCAACCACTATGACACCAGTGTTTCCTTGGTAAGCACAGTACCTAGAAATTAGTGGACACTCAATAAAAGTAACAGTTCTATTCCCCATAACCAAAACCAAACCTGAAACCTATGCCATGGAATCGATTCTGACTCATAGTGACCTTACACCCTTGACAAAATCAGAAATTAGACAAATTTTTAATTCTACCAACCAGGTTTAAAAAGTCATACACTTTGATTACTTAATGTATGTATATAAGATTACTTGTGGATTCAAGCATAGCTTACTATAGTTTTTGTCCATTTATTTTTACTTTGATGCCTCTGGGGTCACCATGAGTCGAATCTGACTCAACAGCACTGGGTTTTCCCCTGTAAGAAGTCTGTCAGTTTTTTTACCAATGTATCTGTTTGTTGAACAAAGAAGGCAGAGGAAGAAATGATGCCTTTTAATTGTGGTGTTGGAGAGGAATGTTGAATGGACCATGGACTGCCAAAAGAACAAACAGATCCATTCTCGAAGAAGTACAACCAGAGTGCTCCTTGGAAGCAAAGATGGCAAGACTGCATCTTACATGCTTTGGACCTGTTGTCTGGAAGAATCAGTCCTGGAGAAGGACCTGGTGCTTGGTAGAGTGGAGGGTCAGCAAAAAGGAGGAAGACCCTGAACGAGACGGATTGGCACAGTAGCTGTAACAGTGGGCTTAAGCACAGAAACGACTGTGGACTTGGTGCAAGACTGGGCAGTGTTTGGCTCTGTTGTAAGGTCACTATGAGTCAGAACCGAGTTGATGGCAACAAAAAACAACAACAATATGACTGTTACTCCTCCATCACGTCCTTCTTTCTTTTGGAGGGTGGGAGGGCAGACTAAAAATATCCCAAATTACTCACTTTAAAAGCAATCTATTACTGCCATCTTTTATTTTGCTGAATATCTTAGTCCTCTAAGACAGAAAATACCACAATGGATGGCTTTAACAAAGAGAAGTTTATTTTACAACAGTCTAGTAGGCTGTAAGTCCCAACTCAACATATCAGCTCCAGGGTAAGGCTTTCCTTGTTAGTTCTGGAGGAAGGTGTTTGTTGTCAATCTTCCCTGAACTGGGAGATTCTGAGGCATGGGGACCCTGAGTCCTTTCCAAAGGACAGGCTCTGCTTCTGGTACCGCTTCTTGGTGGTACGAGGTCCCCCAAATCTCTGCTGGCTTCCCTTTCCTTTACAGTTTAACAGCCTTCCTCAAAGCATGACACGGTATTAGAACTACCCTATAGTTTTCAAGGAGCACCTGGTGGATTTGAACCACTGATCTTTTGGTTCGCAGACATAACACTTAACCACTAGGCCACTGTAGCTTCACAAATATGGCTGTTCAAGCTGTCAAAAATAGGACATCCTGATTGGAAGAACTTCCAGTTCTCTCTTTCTTTTAATTGTGATTAAGAGAAAATATACAACCCAAATCAATTTTGCATGCCCACCTATCTGTAACTCTTCTGTTCCCTTTGCCCTGTGTCTTTACCATGTACCTGTGTGAAGTATCCATGTAGCCCTAGACTGTTGAAAACCACCCTCGTATATTTAATCAAGAGAATTTTTAGTAAATGCTAAAAAGATATTTCAAGAAATTTAAAGTGTAATTTCCACCACACACCCAGTGTTTGGCTCTTTGGGTGCCTTTGTCAATATAATACATTGTATTGCCTTTGTCCCAGCTTGCCTATCACCTCAAAACCTGAGGGGAAGACTGTCTATGAAATGTATTCATTTAATAACCAAATACACAAACACACCTAGCACGGATATTATGTGCGTTTTAAAATAAGACCAAGCACTAACTATTACATGTAGCAGAAGTTTACATGATCTCAACAGAGTTATCAAGTGAGAAGATTTAAGGGTCATCTGAATGAGAGAGGAGCTTCCATCTCATGGTCGTATTAACGTCTTCATCAAAATCTTCCAATTCCTGCTCTTTAGAAAGTTCTAAAAACACCTAAGTAGGAGACAAAGAAAGAAAAGGAATCAGCAAGTTGTTGATTGTCTTCCCAGTGAAGAGGAAAAATGCATGTTACTTGTACATGAAATTTACAAGGATGATAACCTGTTGCCATTGAATCAATATCAACTCATAGTAAGCCCATAGGACAGAGTAGAACTGCCCCATAGCGTTTCCAGGGAGCACCTGGTAGATTTAAACTGCTAACTTTTGGGTAAGCAGCCATAGCTCTTAACCACTATGCCACCAGGGTTTCGAGATTGTATAGAACTATAAAAAAAGACTTGCCTGCTCCAGAGTACATCGAGAGAGACTGTATTCTTCCAGGTTAAAGTTATATTTCACTTAAAAAGAAAAGGGGTGTGGTAGGGAGTCCATATTAGATGTTTATAACTTTTCTCTAAGAGTTTTTCCAATCATACAAACTAAAAATATAAAGCACTAGCATAAATGGAAGATAGAGATGAATAAGTTATTGATGAAATAATGTAGTCATAAAACATTAACACAATTTCACAGTAAATTAATCTTGACATTAAAAGAATACTGTGCTAAAATAAATGGTTTGATAATATGTGTTTTGTTACTACTGTGTGTCTCTTGGCGAAAGATGTATTTCCTTAAGGAACTATATAAGTGATATATTTTCAAACATGGGAAGAGTTCATGGAAGGAAAGAGGGTATCTCTGTCACTTTATTAGGGAATTATAAATCAAGGAAGGAATTAGCTGAGAGAGAAAACCGGGAGCTGTGGGCATGAATGAGCACATAAGGAAAGAGGATGAGAGGAGGAGCAATGGGGACTTGGGCTGTGAACGGATTAGGCAAGGCAGTCATCACAAACAGGCGTATTAAAGCCAGTGTCATGAATTCTCAGGAAGATCGGTCACCATGTTGGTCTACTTTCTGTGGCTTTGGTCCCTGTACTGGAGATGAACGTCTTTTCAGAGTGCTGGATGAACCAAGGTCGGGGTTAAATGCCACCACCCTCTGCCTTTGGAATTTTTAATGTCATGCCACGACAGGGTCTACTTTTTTATTTTGTATCATTTATTATATCATTTTCTCCCATTAAACTGTTATCTACATATGAACCAATTCTTCAAAAGTTTCATTTAGCTATCATCATTCTTACCTGTCTCTAGTCTATGAAACGCCTGAGACAGAGGCTGAACATCTGCCATGGGGAGTTTATAGACCATGAAGGAGGAGTACCTGAGAAGAAGAAAACGTCATATCTGAGTGTGCATTTCAAGAGCAGAATACTACCAACAAGAGAAATACTTGTGTTATTAACAATTTAGTTCTAAAAATAATGTTTTGTTGCAGGTTGTTAGGTGCTGTCGAGCTGGTTCTGACTCATAGCAACCCTATAGGTCAGAGTAAAACTGCCCCATAGAGTTTCCAAGGAGCACCTGGTAGATGTGACCTGCCAAACTGTTGGTTACCAGTCACAGCACTTTACCACTAAAAAATAATAGTCACACAAATTTACACGTGCCTTAAATAGGAAATAAATAAAATCATTTATCAATGGAAATTTAAATAACGGGTCTCCATGAGTTGGATCCGACTTGATGGCACTTGGCTTTGCTCTTGGTAGCTGGCTATCATTCTTGTAATAATCAGGAATAATTACGTTTAAGCTGAGTTTAGGCAAATCTTTTGCCAACGAATTCATATATTACCTTTGGTTGGTTCAAATGAGTTGGGAACTAATGTTAACCTGAGAGTTTATCCCCACCTCCTTTCAGAAAACAAAGTCAGAAAGAGAGATCTGAGGTTTGGAGACAAGACCATAACAGTGGAGGAGGAATGTAAGATGATTAACTTAAAATCCCCCTGGCTTCTGAGGAAGACCAGAATGAATTTTCTGGCCTCTATCTTGTCTACAGCCCAGACTGTACGATGCAGAAGTCCACTGTATTCACACTACACTGAAATGAAAGTAGGAGTCTATATGTCCAACTCTGTGGGTGAGCTCATTCCTCCAAGAAATTTCAAATTCATTCTGTCTACTTTCTCTTCCTCCATCGGCACATTCTCTCTCTCTCTCTGTCTCTCTCTCTCTCTCACAGACACACACACGCACACACACACACACACACCATTCTAGATATCAATTTCAGGCAAGAAAATACCATTAAGGGGAGATTTATTCATTATCTCCATTGTCAGTTGTTTTCTATGAAGGAAATTTAGTGGCATATTTGCATCTTTGAGTAGGGTTGTTATGAGTAGGAAATGATTGTATAACAGGTTTTTTGGTTGTAATTCCCATAATCATCCTGGGTATCTTTAAATTCTTATGATCTGGAAGACTCAACAAATCAGTTTTCCAGTTCCCTATGCTTTACTAAGAAGTCAAATTACTACGACATCTTCCCAGAGCAAAACAAGAACCAACGAGCCGGACAAACCTACGTTTGTCAACAAAACCCAAAGCACCCGTCACCTTTCCTGCCGCAGAGCCTGTGGGAAAAGTTTCAGAATTTCATTGTGCAGCAAAGTCACTTGAGAAGGTTCCTTCATTCTTAGTTCTAGAACATAGTCCTTGCCAAACTTGCTTTTCAGGTGTTCGATGAGCCCAATGCATCTAGAGGTAAGAAGGACAAAGTGTTGTGGGAAAAAAAATTGCCCTTTAACTTTCTGATGTTATTCCTAAGGAAGGGGTGTCACCAAAGGATGAGAAGCCGAGCTCTAGCTGCTGACGGCCGCTCTCCCTCTTCCACGGGGAAACTTTTCTTTTGAGGGATCAGTTGTGGACTCTGGACAGGCACCCACCTGAGGCTCCCAGACACCATGATGGCCACGCGGTCACACAGGGCCTCGGCCTCAGCCAGGCGGTGTGTGACCAGGACAGCCCCCTTCTCAGTGTTCGCAATAGCTGCCTGGATCGCCTGCCTGAAATGAATCAGGAGATTTAAACAGAATATTTAAATAAAATATTGTGTGTTATGTTCAAATGTATTTGTTTTTAAAACAAAAAAGTGAGAAAAAGGACAGAGGGAGGAGAGAAATTAATAGATAAAATCCAGTTTATGAATCCGATTCAGACCCTAATTCAAGCAAATCAGGGACATGTGAATACTAACTAGATACTGGATAATGTTAAATTATTCTTTTAAATATTTTTAGATCTTGTTAAATTAAAAATAAAACAAAGACTTTATCTTTTGGAGATACTAATTGAAATATTTATACATAAAAGGCTATGTTACCTGGTACTTGCATCCAGATAATCAGAGGATGGGGAAAAGAAATGGGTGGGTAGGTGTATACTAGATAAAAGAAGACAGGCCCCATGTTGGTAACTATGGAAACTGGGTAATCCTGGTGGCATAGTGCTTTAGAGCTGTGGCTGTTAACCAAAAAGTTGACAGTTTAAGTCTACCAGGTGCTCCTTGGAAACTCTATGGGGCAGTTCTACTCTGTCCTATAGGGTTGCTATGAGTTGGAATCAACTCAATGGCAACGGATTTTTTTTAGAACCTGGGTGATGAGTTAATTGGCTTTTCTCTGCGGTTGTTATTGTTGTTGTGTGTCATGCATCTGAGGCCAAATCCAGTGTCTGTAGCACAGAGCAGAAATGCCCACAGTGTTTTTCTGGCCTATAATCTTACAGGAGCTGACTGCCAAGTCTTTTCTCCTACGAAGTGGCTGATGGGTTTGAAGTGCCAGCCTTTGGGTTGGCAGCTGTGCACTTAACCACTGCACCACCATGACTCCTTGAGTATCTCTACATTGTATAAAATGTCAATAATAAAGTTTTAAAATGAAAAGGATACTAGATGGTCACAAATATGAAACACCATCAGCCAGCCAAGCCAAGTGCCGTCAAGTCGGGTTGCCATGAGTCCAAAACACCATCAGAGAAGTTTTATTAATAACTCACATGAAAGTTCTAGATTAGAAAGTAAGAAGAGAAAATCTGTGTTTCATAACTGGATAAACAAAATTGACAGATTAGGTTAAAAGAAAAAAACAAAAACTGGAAATTGAGTCAGTAAATTAATGTTTACTAAGGAATCAAAGTAGGAATTCAAAAAAATAAATAAAAAGGAGACCCTTATAGACATCTCAGTAATTAAAAGGCAAAAATTAAAATACACTCCAAATTATAAGATCTAAAAACCCAGCAAAACACTCAGAGTTTTTTTTTAACTGGATAAGGCAAAACAAAAACAAAAACAAAAGCCAACCGAATGGCCATCGAGTCAATTCTGACTCACAGCGATTCTATAGTTAGAATAGAACTGCCCCATAGGGTTTCCGAGGAGCATCTGGTGAATTTGAACTGCTGACCTTTTGGTTAACAGACATAGCACTCGACCACTAGGCCACCGGAGTTTCCTTTACCTGGATATCATCTGAATATGACATGACATTCAAGAACCTACCTGTGAAACACTTGTTTTCCTAATAATGTGGATTACTGCACTAAATTAGGAACCAGGGTTTGTGCGGTGTGGTTCTTCAGAATCAGTTTAAAAATGTGACTTTACATACTGAGCTTACTCCTGGCGCACAAGTGGAGGGTCAGCAAAAAAACAGGAATCTCATTCTTACCGCATTCGTTGCTGTCCAGCGGGATCCAGGCCTGTAAAAGGTTCATCCAGAAGCAGCACAGGTGAGTTTCCCAGGAGGCTCAGCACCAGACAGACCTGAAATGCAGAGAGGCACAGCTGTTTGCGGCCATACTGCACCAGCTCCTGGAATACCGCCACGCGCTACACATACTGTTCTATCAGCTCCTGCTGTTAATTTCTGCACTGGCACGTGGAGCAGCTCCTGCAGTCTGAAAGCATCCACTAACCTGATGGAAAACACAATGAGACTATTAGGGCAAAGAAAACTTTTGACAAGTGTAGGCATATGGAAAAGTAACAGCACTGGAGATCTTAAAATTAAAAAACTCCCCAGATGCCTGGACAACGAGCCAGGACTTCTCAGTGTCCCTTCCTTAAATATACCCTTGCAAACCAATCTCAATATTCCTTCGAGAATGCCCCTTCGTGACAGTGAAGAGCTCCACACGCAGCCTTGTGGGGCTGGAGACTTGCAGATGCATCTCTAACCACTGCTTTGCCTGGCCCAGATGAAGCCAGACCTTCTGAGGTTCCCTGTAGGTTTATCTTAAAAGCAGTGAAAAAATGTTGGAAAAGAATCACAAGAGTAGTTGCACAATTTGACAATGCAATGAGTATAAATGAATTGTACATGTAGAAATTGGAGAATTAATACATGATTTGCTGTATATATTTCTACTACTCCCCACCCACCTCCCCGAGAAGAATTCCCCTTCTTGTTTTTCAGGGAGATCCCTCACTGTGAAGTAACAGATGGTGGATGTCTAACCTGAAAGTATCTTTTCTTCCCCAAGACCTGAGTCTCTAGGGTTTTGTGTATTCCATGGAAGTTATTCCTTTATGGAAACCCTGGTGGCATAGTGGTTAAGAGTTACAGGTGCTAACCCAAAGGTTGGCAGTTCAAATCCATGAGGTGCTCCTTGGAAACTCTATAGGGCAGTTCTAGTCTGTCCTCCAGGGTGCTATGAGTCAGAATCGAGTGGACAGCGATGAGTTTGGTTTTTCACTTTGTATTTTTCGCCACTACTGTATAACCTTAGAAGAATCAATGGTATGCCACACAATTGTAAAGGGCATATAAGCAAAAAACCTGCCTGTGATAGTCTCAGAAGTTTCTGTAGAATGGACTCCCTGTTTGTAAGTCTCTCTCTCTTTCTTTCATCTTCAGTCTTAATAATTGAACTCTTTAATTGTCAAAGCCTAATTGTTTTTAACAGCAAAGCACTATTATTCTAAAACTCTAGGGGTAAAAGGAAAAAATTAGTCTATTTTACAACAAAGATAATTACACCTCTTAAAAATCCTTTAAAAATCAGAATTGTGAACTAGAAACGGAAATGATTTCTCATGCTTTATTCATTATTGCTCATTTTATATAATTGTTTTGTAAAGACCCTTTCTTGTGGAATGAGAGAAATAAAGTCTTGTCACCTATTTCTGCTCTAAACACTGACACTATCTAGAAAGTTGGAGATGTTACTTCTAGTCTCCATTCTTTATTATTGATTTTTGTCACAAACTGGACAGTTGTTCTGCCTGTTGACCCAAAGGAAACAAGTGACTTTTCTGTACCGTGCAATGGTGACCTTGGCGTCTTCGTCCCCCAGCCCCTTCACAGCTGCATACACGTCCAGGTGCTCCTTCACCGTCAGGCTGGGCCACAGGGGGTTCTCCTGAGGACAGTACCCCAGGAACTTGACCCCATTATCACCTTGGTGACCCCAAACCGAACTGGACCCTTTCAGCTCCACCTCAAAAAGCAAAATGGTTTTAGAAATACATGTAGCCTTTACTTCAATTGCACATTTAATCAAGAACTGACATATAACAATAATAATGCCTGAATTTTTTGAGCTCTAGAGAAAATTTCAAGAAATCATTTCATATATTCATCATAACCAAACAAAACCAAACCCAGTGCCATTGAGTTGGCACCAATTCATAGCAACCCTAGAGGACAGAGTTGAACTGCCCCATAGAGTTTCCAAGGAGCAGCTGGCCGATTGGAACTTCTGACCTTTTGGTTAGCAGCTACAGCGCTTAGCCACTCTGCCACCAGCATTTCCAGAAAACCACAGAAACTACCAATATCCAAGTATACCAGTTGCCACAGAGTCAATGCTGACCCATAGCGACCCCGTGTGTCTCAGAGTGGAACTGCGCCCCACAGGGTCCTCAGTAGCTAATTTTTTGGAAGTAGATGATCAAATCTTTCTTCAGAGAGGCATCCGGGGAGAAGTGAATCCCAAGCTTTCAGTTAGCAGCTGAGCACCTTAACCATTTTTACACCCCACCCCAGGGATTCGCACACGTATGTTCGGTTTTTTAAAATACAAACTGAACTGTGTCTTTGTTTGTCATTACCTGTCCAGCTGTAGGCTTTGTGATCCCAGATAGCATTCTAATAGATGAACTTTTACCAGCACCATTGGGTCCTAGCAATCCCAAAATTTCACCTAAGAGAATCATAGATTGTCAATAACAGAAGTTAAGTATTAATATAAACTTGTTTCTTCAATAAAACTTGAGATACTTACACCTTACCAAGTTGTTATTATTTCAAAATTAATTTAGAATACGCAGGTAATCCATGTCACCAAAAGATGTTCTTTATCTCATATATTATATAAAATATCTTTGGAAAGCTCAAAGACTCTTGTCAGTGTATCTGTCATCCTTTTCCAGGATATTTTAAGTTAAAAAGGATCCGAATTGTTTGCCATAATAAATTGCTACTGTGATGAGTCCCTAACTAAATGATTCCTAAGCATAGGAAGCCAGGTATATTTTGTCCATTCCCAATTCTACCATCTATGTCCACACCACTGTCACACTTCATCTATATTGATATAAAACCAAACCAAACTCGCTGCTGTGAAACTGATCCCAACTCATAATGACCCTACAGGACAGAGTAGGTCTGCTCCACAGAGTCTCCAAGGAATGCCTGGCAGACTCAAACTTCTGACCCTTTGGTTAGCAGATGTAGTACTTACCCACTCTACCACCAGAGTTTCCTAGATTGATATAAAAACTTCTTAACTTGCCCTTCCTCTGAATTCATGAGCAAACAACAGACAATATAATATTTTCAAAACACAACTGATAGCACAAGTCTGCTAAAAAGCTTTCTGTGGCTTTTCATGAACTTACTTTAAAATCTATACTTCTTGCTATGCCTTCTAGAGCTAATCTGGTCCCTGCCCACGTCTTTGACCTCTTCACTTCCATGAGTAGATGCATCCACTGATCTGCTGTTCCTCAGCCACCCAGATGTGTCTACAGGACACGTCTGAGCCCTTCTGCTCTCTGTGTCCTCTGTCTATAAAGCTTGTATGCATTAATGACACCATGGCTGGTACTTTCTTGACACCTAGATATTGGCTTAAATGTTACTCGCCAAGTGAGGTCTTCTCTGACCGTCTAACTAAATGCGGTCCCAATTCACTCTCTTCATTTCATTTATTTTAATGCTCCACATACAGCTTATCTAATACCTGATACTTCCTTTGATAAGCTATTTTTATTTGTGGACCTCCAGCCTACGTAACTGTATACCCAGAGCCTGACACAGACCCTGATACACTAACTAATACTTGTTTAATAAATGGATGAATGGCCTCCCCAACAAATAGCACAGTGCACAAAACATGACTGGTGTTCAAGGTGCACTTCTAAAAACAGTGGTGAAGAGAAATGTGGTTATTGCATACCTTTTTTAACACAGAAAGAGATATTTCTTACAGCTATTTTCTTCTTTCTCTTTGAAAAGCAACCTTTCTTCTTGTCTGCATATTCTTTGTGTAGACAGCTGGCAATAATGACTGGTTTCTGGAAGAGATGACAGCATGATTTTCCTTGTAAATTCCAGAGATTTCATGTTTCTAGGTTTTCCTTGAAGACTAAGGTGCACCTGACCCAAGCCATGGTATTTTCAATCACATCATATGCACCAAAAACTGGACAATGTACAAGGAAGACAGAAGAAGAATTGACACCTGTGAACTGTGGTATTGGAGAAGAATACTGAATATACCATCGACTGCCAAAAGAATGAACATAGCTGTCTTAGAGGAAACACAACCAGAATGCTCCTTAGAAGCAAAGATGGTGAGACCACATCTTAGATACCTTGGACATGTCCTCAGGAGGAATCAATTCCTAGAGAAGGACACCGTGGTTAACAAAGTAGAGGGTCAGTGAAAAAGAGGAAGACCCACAACAAGATGGACTGACGCAGTAGCTGCAACGACGGGCTTAAGCTTAACAGTGATTGTGGACATGGCACAGGACTAAGTAGTATTTCATTCTGTTGTGGCCACTATGAGTCAAAAATGACTCAACAGCATCTAATAACAACATGTTCTCCTTGCTGGATCTTTTTCCATCCTGTGTCATAAATTGAGTCATAGTTTGTGTTGTGGATAGTCCATACTGATTTTGTTCAGTGGAATATGCACTCCTTAGCGTAGACAGTATTTCATGTTTCTCAATGCACTGGGAAGACAGCATAGTTTCCTGGACGCCAGTGCATTGTCATGACAGCTTAGAAGTGGCTAAGCTCATGGAAACATAACAGTATCTATGGCAAATAAAAGAGGACCTTTGAAATTGTCCTCTCTATGTAGCATTTTATAACAAATCCCACTTACACTCTTCAACTCAAAAGGACTTGTTTGGTTGCGGAATTATAGTTCTACTTATCTATTTCTCTTGGAAAAAAAAGAATTGTCACATTTTAGGTTCTTCTCTAGATGCAACTTCAGTGAACTTCCAGAGACATGTTTGCACACTGAAGTATTACTTCCAAAATGAAATCCAGTAGATCTTAACAGATCTGGAATATTTCTGTTTATATTTCTGTTTTTCTACCTCATCAATGTTTGAAGTGGTCAGGGCAGTTGCAGCTCTTCTTCTTTCTGCTTGAACATCTTCGTCCTCATCCACAGGTTCCTCTGGATTTGGTCGAGCACGTCTACTTTGGGGAGAAATTCTGCGGAGAAAATTAAATTCATCATATTTGGCTTGCACATTGCCAAAGACGTACCAACAATCAGCTTCCTTGTGACTCTACTCTTGTTCTTTTTTTCAACAGACTGGGGATGTTAGGTCCCTGACAGAGCTGGAGAAAAATGTAGAACAGAATTTTAACTTAAAAAGGAAAACCAGGCTTCCTAGCTTCATGGAGACTGCAGAAGCCCTGAGAGCATGGCCCTCAGACACCTTTTCAGCTCAGTAATGAAGCCACTCTCGAGGGTCACCCTTCAGCCAATGATTGGACAGGCACATAAAACAAAACAAGACTAAAGGGGCACATCAGCCCAGGAGCAAGGACTGGAAGACAGAAGGGGATGGGAAAGCTGGTAATAGGGAACCGAGGGTTGAAAAGAGAGAGTGCTGACCTGTTGTGGAGTTGTCAGTCAATGTCATAAAACAATACGTGTACTAACTGTCTAATGAGAAACCACTTCATCTAAATTATAACTAACTAACTAAATAAATAAAATAGACTGGTGGTATTGAAGCTGTGGATACCTGCTCCTGCTTTTGCCAAGAACTCGTACTCCAATAACCAGAATTCCTTCCTCAGTGTGTAACCACTCTTCCAGTTATCACCTTGACTCTTTCAAATCAGCCAGAAAGCGGTGCTGATTCCTTTTTAAAAATCAGGTGGCTGCATTTTCTCAGTTCACTCTGAGCCCATCTTCATCCACCTCAGATATTCTCTGTAGCATCTTTGACTGAGAGCCCTTTTAGAAGCCCTCTACTTGCAAAACACTCTCAACTCTGAGCTAACTCAATGGACTCCCATCTCTGTGACTCGAGGCTGCAGGGCCATGAATGGGAGAAAGACTTCAGTGGTATTCACAAAAGTATCTGAGGGGCTGGAGGTTAGCTCCCTCAGCTGGTTAGTGGCAGAACTCCATCTAGAGGTCTCATTTTCTTGCAAGGAAGTCAGTGATGGTATTGGCCAAGAAGGAGAACAGGGTGCTGTTTACATCGCACATGTAACCCCCACAAGCTCAATAAGGTTGTTGTCGTCTACAAAAATTAAAACATGATATGAAGTACCAAATTGAATCATTTTTATCCCAACCTGAAGACAGGATCCTTTTGCATTGTTTTCTTCCCATACTTAGCTTCCAGGCATCTTAGAACAAACAGGAAAATCATAAACTGAACGTAAGGCTAGGAGGAAAGAAAAACAATGAACTTCAGGGACAGTTTCACAAATATTATTTAAACAGTTGAACTAAATTGGCAATCTTTTGTCTTCACGTAAAGTAGATGGGGGTCATTCTTATCCCCAGTGGAGAGACAGTTCTGGCTACAACATGACAGCTCAGCTCGGTAGGATTGGCCTCCTTTCTGACTCTCACGACTCCAGTCCCACCGGTCAGCAAATATCCAGAGCTCTGGCTTCCAAATCACCCGGGAATGAACTACTTCTTATCCCTACTCACACTACTCTCCCAGCCAGGGGCACGGCGGTATCATTTCTCACCTGGATCACTGTCACGCCTTCTTACCTGGTCTCTCTCTTCTCTCCTTACCCCCATCCGTCAGCTAGCTACACTAACCAGTGACTCTTTTAATACACACATGTGATCCTATCACTCTCCTTAAAGTCCTCTACTGGCTTCATTCACTCAAAGTAAGGGTTCAAGTCCACTTGGTGATTCATATAGCTTTAGGGAATTCCTTCTGCCACCCCACCCTTCACCTCAGTCCCTCTGTGATCTTCTGTCCTACCAGAATCCCCCCTGGTTACTCTGCCAAACCACATTGCCTCCTGGCTGATGTTCGAGCAAGCCAGGATTGTTTCTCCTGCCTCTCCTGCATGCTTCCTGACGACTCCTTAAGATCTTTATTTCTCTGCAAGACCTTCTCTGAACACCCATCCAACAACGAGTATTCGTTTCATTTATTATTTGTCTCTTCCTCTAGAACATAAACTCCAAGGAGTGAGTAATCGTTGTCTGCATATGGTCCTGTGCCTAGAAAAGGGTTGACATGAGGCATCCTCAGCCTAAATACAAGGACCGGCAATTAACTTTGTGAGCTCATCCCATTAAAAGTACTACGTACCTCATTGCTGAATGTAACTACAGCCACCTTCGAAGTACTCCCCCTGGGAAAACATGCACCAATGCCAGTGCCTAGTCCACTGCTCAAAACAATTTGGGGACTCTTTCTGGAATGGCCATGACAGCTATCGTCATACTACCCTTGATGTCCTGAATGTCATCAAAATGCCTTCCTTTCAAAATTTCCTTTGTCTCTGGGTAAGGAAAAAAGTCACTGGGGGACAGATCGGGTGAGTAGGCAGGGTGTTCCAACACAGTTATTGTTTACTGGCTAAAAGTTCCCTCACAGACAACTATAAAATTTGTGAACCTGCCACAGTGCTACCATGCACAACAACCATTCCAGAAAAAGAGTTTCAGAATTGCTTTGAAGGCTGCCAGGTGCTGGTATTGGTGCATAGCTTCCCACAGGGATGACTTCAAAGGTGACTGTAGTGATACTCAACAATGAGGTATGTAGCATTTAGAAAATTAAGTTTATGGACTTCGTTGTCAAACCTTGTATACTGCCAAAATTTCTGGCTTCCATTCTTATTACTTGATTTTACCTTTTTAATCCAGAATTTAAACAATTTCAGTTATATTCCATCTGTGTTTTCTGTTACCAGCTGTCTCAGCCTTTGGGGGAGTGGGTAGTAGACTCCATAAACATACATGCAAAAAATCATTTCATGTTGAACTCTGAACTTATCATCTAGCCCACTCATGGACACAACAATGAAATCTAGGAGTCAGAATTATTATGCCTGATTATAATTCTTCTAAGTTAAAAACACTTTAAACGGTAGCACACATTAGATCATATGGTTAGACTGAAGGACATACAGCCAGAAGAATGGGCTAGGTAGAAAGGCTTTCTCACTATTAAGGACACTAGAAGGTCAGCTGCACTCAGGTCATAATTTTCGTCTTCATATATCCTATCATCTTCATAGAGTTTCTGCAAAAAAAAAAGCCAAATGGAAATTATTCTGTTTTAAAATTTACATTTAAACAATATGCCATTTCACATATGGCACATTATTTTCTTCAATCTGATACCCTATGAACACTGATGGCAAGTAGTTACCTGTGAAGAAGAGAGAAGGGTCTCCTGTTAAGTCTGCCTGACTCTCAGTGATCTGAGAGCCTACATCTGGCTCTCTGTTTCAATCTTTTTTTCTTCTCTCTTTGTTATTACTAATATTAAGTCTCCTGACTTTAAAGTTTGCTAAAAGCCTACTGTCCCAGAATGAATTGTGTCCTCCCAAAACACACGTGTAGCCATCTTGCTAGCCACACTGTCTGATGTTCCTCTAGGTTGTAAATCCTGCCTCTGTGATGTTACCGATGGAAGACCAGCAGAAGCTGTGTTGGTGAGGCTGGACTCAACGCATGAGATCATGCTGTGACTTGAGACAACCTCGGAGATGGAGAGGAACGAGGAAGCAAGCAGAGACCGGGGGACCTCACACCATCAAGAAAGAAGCAGTGCGGGGAGGAGAGCACATCCTTTAGAAAGGACTCAGGAGTCCCTTCGCCTCAGAAGCTCCCAGCCCAGGTGAAAGACTGATGGCAAGAACCTTCCTCCAGATGCAACAGAGAAAGCCTTCCCCCAGAGCTGATGCCCTGATTTTGGAATCTTAGTCTACTACACCGCGACCAAACAAAATTTCTCTGAAAGCCATTCACTAGATGACTAAGACACCTACCAAGGCTGTGACAGGAGAAGGTACTGGCACCGTGAAAAATTCTGAGGATTGACATTATTTACCCTAACTGTTCCCCATGAGCCTTTTTGGTGTCTTGTCCTTTACCAAGGGTGTTTTACCACACTAATAATTGATTCTATTATTTATTCTTCCTTCAGCAAGCAATACACTTAGAAACGAATTCATTCTCCATAAATAACATGTGACAGAAATATGCCACCTTGCCAGTCTACTTATCAGGGGAAAGGCCTTAAGCAAAGTCTTTACTTTCCAGCCAAGAATTCCAGGCATCATTCAGCCAGTAGAAAAGTATTTTGCAGATGAAAAGCTTTTCCAGTTCCTCATGAATACAAACCATTAAGGAAGGTGTGGCAGTCTGCTTTCACAGAGATTTAAGCTTTGGAAACCCTATGAAGTCACAGTGAGTTGGAATTGGCACAAGAGCAAAGTGTATATAGTGAAGTTTTTTAACAGTTTTGCTAGGGTTGCCATGAGTCGGATCCGACTCGATGGCACTTGGCTGGCTTGGCTTACTGAGGTGTGATTCTTAGATCATCAAGTTTACTCGTCTTGAAGCTACAAGGCAATGATTTCTAGTTACCTTTTACCAAATTGTGCATTTATCACCATAATTCAACTCTGCACCATTTCTACTACCCCTCTCTACCCTCATTAAATCTTTGCTTTTCTGTAGATTGGGACAAAACACTTGAATAGACTGCACACTCACAGTAAATGACTCAGGTAGTAACATAACTTACCTCTGTTGCAAATATGAAAAAATCCAGGAGTTAGTAACGTAACTTACCTCTACTGCAAGTAAGAAAAATCCAGGTATGGTAAGCGAGGGACCTAAGACCATGATGGTGATCAGGGCAGTGACGTTTAAGGGGTATAGTCCCACAAAGTCAAATACAATCATAGGGATCTAGAAGGCAAGTCCAGACAGACTCCATGTCAGACAAAAGTAGCCAATGGACATTGGAGAAAACAGAGCTAAGAGTTCTCATCTTATATAAAAGTATTTTTTCCATATGCAAGTACACCTTGATGGTCATCATCATTTTCCCTTTCAGAGAAAGGAGGAGGAGGAAGGAAGGTTTTGTTAATCAGGATATGTGTCCTCCTTGGCTCCCAAATGGAAAATTCTAAGTCGATAAAAAATCTGGGGATTAAAGCCAAAGCTGCAAAGATTAAATAGACTTCCTGGCAGTACATTATTAAGTGTAATCCAAGACAATAAGCTGAAGAGAGGAAATACCATTTTATAGCTAAGGTAATGACATTGCTAGGTATAAAATTCGTAGCCATTGATTAGAGTCCAATGCATAGTGACCCTATAGGTCAGAGTAGAGCTGCCTCGTTGAGTTTCCAAGGAGCACTTGGTGGATTTGAACTGCGGACCTTTTGGTAAGCAGATGTAGCACATAACCACTATACCACCAGGGATTCCATCCAGTGCCATGTTCCACAGATAATTATAGAAAAAGAATCCATATTGCTTCTCACTTAAACTCTCAAGCTACCATAAATCTGTCTCACCATCTTCCCTCATCTATTGGTTCCTCCTTCCAAATAGATTATTTTTGTAAGAGTGTGTATTTTCATTGTAATGAACTCTTTTTGTACTAGAATACTTAGAAATAGGGTTAGGGGAAGGTAAAACCTTTCCTTTTTTTCTGTTTTAAGGATTAATTTTGTAGTCAATAAGCATGTATTAAGCACTGTATTGAACCTTCGCTACATCATCAATTAATTAGAGTAAAATGAGTAAGAATTATAATTGCTAAAATCACTGCATATTACAAATGCCAGGTGTGTATTGTATATTTCAGTCCTTATAGCAACTCTATCAAGTAGCTCATGTTATTATCCTCCCGTTACAGATGAGAACTATAGAACACAGAACAGGAATGCAAAACTCTAGGTATAAGAATTTATGTCAGAAAAGTATGTTTTTGGAAGAATCATTTTCTAGAGTTATGTTACATCAACATTATGAAATAATTGGAAATACAGCAAAATAACTTAAAATTAAGTGTTTGGTACAAGCACAAGAAGCATTTTCAATGGTGAATCTGAAGGGCTCTTGTTGTTCTACAAACTTCACAATCTGTCTGTAAAGGTATTCTCAGCTGGGTCTACAGATTTCTCTTTTTTGGTTTCCAAAATTTTATTCTTTGCTATTTTTCCTCCTAGTTTCTCATCTGTGATCACTCTAAATCCTTAAGTCCACTTAGCAAGCCAAGCCACAGCCAAATGCCTTCGAGTCAGATCCGACCACTTAGCTAACTCATCCTATTCTACCAAGATTTCAAGCTTCTACCTTTATGCTTCTTTCTTTTCTTTTCCCCATTCCACACCCTTCCTCATCCACTGAAACAAGAGATGATTCCAAGGTATATCAGAGGAACACGCTCTGCGCCTCTGGATGCTGACAATGCCCCACCATGCCTCTACTACTGAGCATAAAAAGTTTAAAAGGTGTTTCTTTGCCAGCCCAGTTCACCACATCTTTGGGTGGAAAAGAGTCCACTGGATATTAGAAACAAATGAACTGTTAACAACAGCTCCTTGCAACGATAGAATAAATCCAAATGTCTCCCTAATCATAAAAGAACCACTGGGTTAACCACAAACATACAATGCACCCTGACATCTGATTCTGTTGAGCAATAAAAAAATGACCCCAGTCTCAAGGCAGCAAAGTCTAAGTGTGTTATTAGCTACATGATGAAAAGGTCAATGATCACAACATTCACACAGGGGTTGCCGTGAGTCAGAATGAACTCCACGGCAGTAGGTAGGTCTATGTCCTAAATACATACTTGGCATGATAGTACAAGTGATCTATCTCTGGCCTGGTGGGTGGCAGAGTGGTAAAGTGCTATGGCTGCTAACCAAAAGGTCAACAGTTCAAATCCACCAGGTGCTCCTTGAAAACTCTATGGGTGCTGTTCTACTCTGTCCTATAGGGTTGCTATGAGTCAGAATCAACTCAGCAGCAATGGTTTGGCTCAGCAAAATGTAAAGGCTATTACAAACTGCTAGAGGCTTTCCTGAAGACGTTCAATTTAGAAACAGTTCACCTTCCCAAATCCAGATGTGTTGATCAGACTTTCTTCAAATCAGTATTGCCAACCATGCTACTATCGTTAATTTTTTGACTTGTGCAATGATACAGGCTATTCCTGAGTCTGTCAGAATTACTGGGTGACCTTGAGTGACTCATTTTTTTTCCTGGTATAAAATGATGTGAATCATGCTATGTACTTTTGAATTTTTTCAACTCTGACATGCCAAGATTCTATAAATATGTCCCTTCTTTTTAATATCATAAAAATAAAAATATATGCACTATAAAAGATAAATATAAGAAAGAAAATGAGAAAAGTAATCAGAAATTATAAAAACCTTATAAGGTAACACTGTGAGTCCCTGGGGTGATATGAAAAGTTAAGAAATTGGCTGCTAACTGAGAGGTTGTTAGTTTGAATCCATCTAGAGGAACCTCCAAAGAAAAGCCTAGATGCCTACTTCTGAAAGATCCCGGTCATTGAGAACACTATGAAGCATAATTAGACTCTGAAATACATGCCCTCCCCATGAGTCAGAATCAGTCTATGACAACTTTTTTTTTTTTTTAAAGGTCGGCAGTTTGAATCTACCAGCCCCTCTTGGGAACTCTATGGAGCAGTTTTACTCTGTCCTACAGGGTCCCTATGAGTCGGAATTGACTCGACGGCAAAGACTTTGGTATTGCTACCCCCATTGCTCCAGTCCAAAGCGACTATTACCAGTGGTACACTGAGCATTAGAAGAATGACGTCTGTTCATAGGTATGTATATACACTTACCACGTACAAAAAAAAGGACCAAAGGATTTTATTTTTCCTCTTCTTGTGAAAAATAAAGGATATCACGTAGGTCAAGAAGACAAGAGAAGGTGCATAACCAAGTGCAGTTATAACCTGAATACAAAACAGATCAATGTAAAAGAGAAAATATTAGCTGAGAGAAAAAATAAACTATGCATATTTTAAAAAAGTCTTATAGCACTTACACTTTGCATGATTTTTATAGTTATGGCAAAACAAAAATGCCTTCATAATATAAAATAGCAATGTTAAAATCTGTCAGTATCTTATAAAATATGGAGGTATACTACTTACCATACCAAGCACAATTTGATTTGTGAAGAAAAAGTATGTTGAAGCTGCTAAGTAGAAAACTAAATACATTGCAAAGAGAATAAAGATGTAGAGGCTAATATCCACGACTGCCTGTCCACACCAATAAGCGGAAGGGTAGAGGCCTGAAATCCACAGCTGAGACTGGGCTTTATTCTGATGAAAAAACAAAACAAAACAAACCAGGGTGCGTGTAAATTCAATTAAAATCCACAACCATGATCAACAACTGAAATATTTGTTTAAATAAATCAAATCTAAGATTTTTAAAAATGCTTATACCATTGGGAAAACTGAGACACATAAGTCCAATTCTATAATGGTAGCCATTTAGAAAAATTCTGTGTTTTTTTGTTTGACAGACTTGACGGCAACGCTACTTTAACTTAGGAACAATGAAAAGTAGAACTCAGAAGGATCAAGGCATTGCTGCTGCCGCTGTAGATTCTGACTCACGACACCCCCGCGTGTACAGAGTAGAACTGCTCCACGGGCTTGTCAAGGATGTGACCTTTTGGAAACAGGTTGCCCTTTTCCCACTGATGACTCCCAGATCAAGGCATTAAGCTCCTTCAAAAGACATATTATTTCGTGACCTAAAGTGCATAAGCAATTCTCCTTTTCTGCACACATCCTTTTGGGTAGTTACGGGTTCAAGAAGGTAGAGTCTGCCTTATTGAAAATGCTTGTTTGTCTGGATAATGGGAATGACCAAATTACAACCTCACCATCAAATCACGATTTCTGCAGTTGAAAGGAGATTCAATCCTTAGTCTTCTAATTCAACATCAATGATTCCCTCTTTGCGGATATGTCGTCAGACACTTTATGATATTTCTATTTGGAGCTTTGTTTCATTCATTGGAATCTTTGAAAAATTAGTGCACTTTTGTGATTTTTAAGTAAAGATTATTTACGGGTTTTTTTAGATGTGAATTTTCTGATTGAGTTAGGGATACTGCTTAACTACATTACCTTCACTAAGCATACGTTTATCTCTCAAGACAATACTTAGATGTATAACCTTCAAAATGCAGTTACTAAAGTTCCCGAGTATTCTTAATTTGCTTCCCTTTTTCTTACTTTGTAGTCGCTGACGCTGCTCATAGCGATATAGGGGGCCATGCTGCAGACCACCAAAGCTAAGAACCAGGTACCTTCCAGCAGCTCGGGCCAAACGTGTATATAGAGCTGCAAACATAAATTTATTGCAATTAAATAAATATGAATACTGATAAAGAGTGTACTTTTAGGAATACAGAAACCTGAAATCAAAAGTATATTCAGCTCGCTGACACCCCTGTGTGGATGGAGGCTAGAAGGGAGTGGACTTCTGATCGTTTTAGGAGAGAGGCTTCAGCTGCCCGAACCTGAACAGTCAAAAAGAGCTGAGAAGAAGAGAGGATTCAGGCCTGGGCAACCAGTCTTTCTCTGCAGACCTAGTGATGAGGACGTGAAGATCTGGCAGTCAGTTAGGCATTTTCTGAAGCTCAGTGACCAAAACGACATGCTAATGCAGTTATGGATTGAACTGTGTCCCCGCCGCCCCTCCAAAAAGTAAACATTGGAGTTTTAAGCCCTACATCTATGAATGTAATTCTGTTTGGAAATAAGTTTTATTATGTTAATAAGGTCAAACCAGCATAGAGTGTGTTCTAACCTGATCACTTCTGAATTAGAAACACAGCAAGCACATATTCAGGAAGCCAGATGCCTTGTGAGGCTCTTCGAGACCAAGGAGTGTTTACAGCTACTGACAAAGAAGGAACAGACACGGCCAAGAGCCTGATTTGGACTTTCAGCCTCCAGAACTCGAAGGAAATAAATTGCTGCAGTTGAAAGTCACACATGTGGTATTTCTATCATAGCAGCACTAGGATTTCAATACAAGTGCTAGTGAACTCATCCTTAAGGACTATAAATCACTGTCCCCAAATCATGGCTTGCCTGAGGTTAGTTTTATACCCAGGTGATGCACAAAACTGCTTCCTGTGTCTCAAAGTAATTCTTCGCCTCTTAAACTTTCCTTAAGACTGTAGCAGCAACATCCATGGGAAACGGTGTGAACATCATTCCAGGAATGACCAGCAACAAAAGGTGTGTGCCCCTGAGGGATGCCTATGAGTAGTCACGGTACCTCAGCCCATTTTGATCATGGCAGACAGGTCACAGCACAAAGATGCTAAAGCATCAGTGACAGTGAACAGCTCTCTCCTCTCTCCATTTCTGCCACTTGCTTGCCCCACTTTCTTGCCCACTGCTGGTGAGTTCCCTTCAGACACCACTCCCTTGAGTATTCCCGTCACCCTTGGGCTAGAGGGACAAAGGAAGAAGGTGATGCAGCTGGAGCCCCTGGGGCAGGGTCCTCTTGCGCTCCCATTTCCCACCAGCACCTCCCTTGTCTAAACTCACCTACAACCAGCTGACATCAAAAAAACAAACTCATGGCCATCAAGTCAATTCTGACTGCAAGTGACCCTACAGAAGAGAGTAGAACTGCCTCACAGTTTCCAAGGCTGTAATCGAGTGAAACATATTGCCGTGTCCTTCTCTCTTGGAGCAGCTGGTGGGTTTGAACTGCCAACCTTTCAGTTAGTAGCCAAGCACTTAACCACCACACCACAGAATTCTGAAAATGTAGCCACACGGATCAGACCCTTCTGCACCACAGAACAACCATGGGCTGGTGAAGGAAGGAGTCAGAAAAACATGGTGGCTTAGAACTCACACATTCTCCTCCATGTTCAGTCAATCCACTGTCCATACAGTCAACGGAGGGATCGGCAGAAATTATATTAGACTCATGAAATTCCAAAGCTGAGTTACATGTAAGTAGCGCTGATTTTCAGTTTACGGTTCTCTCTCTCCCTGCTGGAAATCCGCGTGGCATAGTAGTTAAACACTATGTCTGCTGACCAAAAGGTTAGCAGTTCAAATCTGCCAGGGGCTCCTTGGAAATTCTATGGGGCAGTTCTACCGTGTAGGGTCACTAGGAAGTGGGTTGGTTTGGGTTTCTCTCCCTGTCTGTCTCTACTATACTTTTTCAACAAGTATGTATAACTTTGCAGTAGATTCTCTAGGAGATTATGACAGTACATTGAAAGGTATTCCTCCATAACAACTCTTCCTTAATAACCACAATTAAAAAAAGAATCATATTGTGTCAGATATACTTTGTTTGACATGTGAGGACAAAACAATTTTCATGATTAACAATGAATCATTGGTACTTAATGGCTAAAGAGAGAAATACAGGTTATTTGTCCAATTCCTGGTTGTTCCTAAGGAGTAAACACAATACTTACAGGAAACAAAGTGCCTCTTTGAATTTCAATGTATTTGGTAAGATTAAACATTCCAAGTAGCCCATTGCTGACAATATTCATAAGCACAGGATAACAGTGAAGTCTCTTGGTATTGCACACAACTGAAAATCTGTAGTCCTTATAACAAAGCAAGCCCGAAAAGAAGAAAACACAAAATAAATGCTATTAATTCTAAATCCTTAAAGAACAAATTTTCAATATATAAGATCATAACAGTGCCACATTCTAGCTGTGTCTTCAAATTCATTGGCCTGTATGAGTTTTAATTTTCTCACCCATGGAAAGAGATAATGAATGGGTTGCAACATCATTTAAGAAACCTTGGTGGTACAGTGGTTAAGTGCTACAACTGTTAACCAAAAGGCTGGATGTTTGAATCCACCAGGTGCTCCTTGGAAACTCTTTGGGGCAGTTCCACCCTGTCCTATAGAGTCGCTATGAGTTGGAATGAACTCAGCGGCAGTGTGTTTGGTTTGGGTTTTAACAATTTCAAGCAGATTATGCATCTCAGGCCCAGCACCGTGTTAAAATTCAATGTTTTTTTATGAAAATTACTGATTTTAAATCAATTCCTCCCATTTTGCAGATGAGGAAGTTTCAGGTTACATACAGACTTTGGGAGTGGCACAGACACAGAGACGCCGCTGGTTTATGGTGAGCAAGCAAAGGGATGCTGACTTTCTGAAAAGCAGATGTGATTCATAAACTACTCATGCTTACTCCACCAATCAGACATTTCATACTTTCCAAGACAATATTTATGCACTTCACGTTTATGAAAATGGTTGTGGATTCATCAATACAGTCGGTAAAGCCAAACACCAAAGAACAACTGTCATCAAACCGATTCCAAGTCTTAGCAACTCTGTAGGACAGAGCAAAACTGCCCCATTGGGTTTCCAAGGAGCACCTTGTTGATTCAAACTGCTGGCCTTTTGGTTAGCAGCTGTAGCACTTAATCACAGTGCTGCTGGGGTTTACATACCTTCCACATAGTTTAAACATTACCAATGGTTTACGTAGCAAACGTGTTTGATAAGTCACAAGGAAAGTGCCAAGTTGGTGCCAAGAGGTCAGATTTTTTTTCTTATGTACTTCAGTGAGTTAGAACTTAATTCAATGATGCATCTTAAATAGTTACCATTTTTGTTTTGTTTTTCTTTCCCTTGAATAGAAGAATAAAGATCAAGCTTTATTTAATCTGGTCCCTTACTTTTTCATGGGAGACAAAAATAATAACTTAGGACTTCTATTTCTGATTAGGTACATTTCAAAAGTCTTAATTTTGGTGACTGGACTGCTTGAATTAGTTCACATAAGATGAACTAGTAGAACACTAACATTTAATAATTCTTTAAATTCATAATCATATCTGGTTGATAACACTTAAGGTCTAATACTTGTTGTTTGACTAATAGTTTGCAATTAAATTTAGCTACTTTCAAATCTAAAAAGTATCTAATGCAAAACAAAGTTAATATACAAAATGTTGCATAAAAAATTACTGAAAGTTCAGTTTACGTAGTAATAAATTAAAATGTTTTTCTGAATCATTTTGCTGTATCCTGACCGAGTTGACTTTCTGTCATTTTTAAAGCACTTAGAATGCAGCATTTTCTTACTTTTTTTTGTTGTTGTTTTCCTAAAAGTGAAAATGAGACCAACCTTTTGTTTCCCAGAAACTATGATGGCTCCACTGTATGAGAGGTCAGCTGTGCCATTTCTGTTTTCAAAGTCATCGACTTCCAAAAGTATATTTTGACGTTTCAGTGCATGTATAAAATCTTCAATATTTGATTCTAGTGTGAAATCAAATAATGATAATGTCAGAGCAGGAAAATAGGGGTCAAATTTTTAAAATAGCTCCCATAGATAATTTGAAGTCAGTGTTCACAGCATAGTACTTACATGTCTCTTTGGACATAGCATACTGGCCTATGACACAGAAATTCACCAAAATAAAATAAAGATGTTCAGCCAAGATAGGAGTTCATCACCCTAGCGCATAAGATCTTAGAGTCGGCAGACAGACAGGCAGCTTCATTCCACAAGACTATATGGTGACCCCGTTCCTTCTGTCTTCTCTCATCCCCATCATCCCCAAATCAGAGCAAGCTTTTTGCACTGTTCCTTGTAAGTTGCCTTAGTAAAGTTAAAGTGCTTATTCTCTTTCCTTATGATTTGTTTTTTTCCCCAAAGCATGTGATAATTAACAGTAAAAGTAATTTCTGGATGGAAATTTGGTTTTTGGTCACCTGTGTTATTGATGATCAATAAGCTGGTATGGTCTTCCCTGGGGAGGTCTCCAGGAGCAAGGAAGTACAATTCTGGTTTCAACTCTAAATCAGCATTTTGACTTAACATGGCATAAAACAGCATTTCCACAAGCAAAGGCAACATCGCAATTCCAAACATCAATAGCCTAACAATAAGGAAATATCACCACATGAATCCATAGTAGTTTGATGCATTCATAATCACCCCACAACTATTTGTTAGGTGCCAATTTGACTGCTCAATAGCCATGTTCCCAGGAGGTCAACATGTAAAAGTTGTGCATTAGCACACTACTGGAATGAAAGGTATCACCACAGAGAGGCCAGGATGTCAGACTATGAAAACAAAACACACATGTGCACAAGCCGAATCTGGTGTCCACATACAGGTGTTCTCACTGTCAGTAAAACCACGTGCCCCCTTCACACCTCCTGGCAGGAATATTGGGTACCATACTCCCGTTCTGAATGGTCTTCTGGCTTGAGCCTCTTTTGAAACTCATACTGTTACAAAATCAGAGGGTACTCTAGTACTCACAGGGTCAAAAGTTCTTTCCTTTCGTGTCTTAGCTTTAAGAAACGGAGTCGTGCTATTGCACAGAACTGCAGTCTCCAGAGAGCCACGATACTCATCGCCTTTGGCGTCTCAGGGAGAGAAAAGCAAGCCGGCTCCATTTCATCCTGTCTTCCAGGGCCTCCTTTCACCTCTGCGAGTTCAAAATCCGTACACACACACACACACACACACATGAAGAGACAGAGAGAGTTAATGTAATCCTGGAGCATCATATTTTCTCATTTTATTAACCTTAAAAATTGTTTTAGAATTTGTGGTTTCAACACAAACTGTCAGCAACAAATTGTTTCTGGTGCTCTTGGTCAATAAATTTAGTGATAAGACATACTGGATTCTTACCAAAATAATAAGAATTTACTAAAGAACAAACTCATATGCAGTCTCGGAAAAGAGACTGAAAGTTCCATAGAACAAGATTCTGAGAGATTTCCAGAAATCTCCATAGAAATTCAAATGAAAAACCAAATTCATGGCTATCGAGTCAACTCTGACTCATAGCAACTCTGTAAGATAGAGTAGGACTGCCTCAGAGTTTCCAACGAGCACCTGGTGGATTTGGACTGCCAACCTGTTGGTTAGCAGCCACAGCACTTAACTACTATACTGGCAGGGTTTCCTCTATAGGAAGAAAGAGTCAATCATAAATATCTACTACTAAAGTACTGAAGCTTTAGTGGTGTATAGAAGAAAGATCACAAGTTCTAAAACCACCAAACCTGAACCAGAATCTCACATAAACATCTTGTTATTGTGTTGTTGTTAGGTGTCCCCATGTCACTTCTACCTCCTAGCAACCCTGCATATGACAAAAGGTGACCCTGCCCAGTGCTGCACCACCCTAACAATCTTTATCACGCTTCAAGTCATTGTTGTGGCAATGTGTCAGTCCATCTCACTGACGGGCATCCTCTTTTTCAGTGACCCTCTACTTTACCAGGCATGATGTCCTTCTCCCAGACACTAGTCTCTCCTGGTAATGTGTTCAGAGTCATGAAAGGAAGTCTGGCCATCCTCATGTCAAAAGAGCAGTCTGGCTGCATTTCTTCCAAGGTACATTTGTTCATTCTTCTGACAATTCATGGTGTTCAACTAAGTTCAACAGTCTCCACCAGCACCATGATTCAAGTTATCAATTCTTCTTCAGTCTTGGTTATTCACTTGATTATTCAGCTTTCACATGTAGTTGAAAACATCATGGCCTAGATCAGGTACGCCTTAGTTCTCAAAGTGACAACTTTGCTTTTTAACACTTTAAAGACGTCTTCTGTGGGACATTTGCCAGATGCAATACATCATCTCATACCCTGACGATTGCTTTCATGGATGTTGATTGTGGATCCTAGTAAAATGAAATCTTTGACAACTTCAATATTTTCTCTGCCTATCATGATGATGCTTATTGGTCCAAAGCTGAAAAAGTCACTGCTGTTGAGTCAATTCCAACTTACAGGTGCAGTTGTGAGAGATTTTTGTTCTCTTCATGTAGAGGTATAAGCCATACAAGTGTCATTCCACAACTTGGCTGGTCTTTGGTCATTACTGTTTAATATGCCGAATCTATCCTTGAGAGGGTCTCTTAATTCAGGTGGGTTACACTCAAGGTCATACTTTGGTTCTTGAAGACTTGTTTAATTTTCTTCAGCTTCAACTTGAACTGGTGTAGGAGAAATTGACAATCCATTCTATAGCTGACACCTGGCCTTGTTCTGTCTGATAATATTGAGCTTCTCCACCGTCTCTTTTCACAGATGTCGGCAATTTAATTTCTCTGTATTCCATGTGGTAAAGCCTACCCGTAGAGCCGGCATTTTTATGTCATGAAAAAAAGTATTTGCAATCACTCATCTTTCAAAATTTTATCATACAATGTTCCAGTGTTATTCATAATTTTTTTCATTGGCTAATTCTTTTCAAAAGTAGACTGTTGGGTCCTTCTTTCCAGTCTATTAAACCCCAGAAGCTCAGTTGAAACCTGTCCACCGTGGGTGGCCCTGCTGCTATGGGAAATACCCGCGGCACAGCTTCCAGCATCACAGCAACACGTGAGCCCACGTTGTACAACAAACTGACAGATAAGTGGTAGATACACAACTTAGGAGCATGTTTTTTGAGGCGAATCACTTTAACCACTCTCAGGTCTGAGTCTATCACCTCTAAAATGATACGGTGAAATTCGTTGGAAAGTTTATTGTAGGAAGGTAATACAACACATCCATACGATTTAGTAGCTATTTAATAATAACAGATCATTTCTATGGAGATGTCTTGAAATTCCTCAAAATATTGTTTCATACAAGATCTTCTACTCCTTTTCAAAGACTGGGTTTAATGAGGTCACAGGTTTAACGAGGTCACAGGTTTAATGAGGTCACTGGTAATTCTTCTTATTTTGGTATGAATCACATATATTTTATCACTAAATGTATTGAGTAAGGACACCGTTAACGGGAGCTACTGTTAATATCACCATTAAAATGCACAGGAGACCACCATAAGCCTTCATTCCATTAAGACTTTAATGGCGTTTTGTGTATCAACAAGCTACAAGAAAATTTTTGTAAGAAATATCTGCTCAGAAACCATGGTCCTGACTGAAGTCTTTTTCACAGCCTCCACATACCCTAAAAGCAGGGAGCATCAGAAGCTTGTGAGAAAATTGTTGAGATTAACAACAGGTAGTTTCTAAAGAGAAATTTGGTATGTTCCAAGAGGTAACCTGCGTGCATACTAGCAATGACACTTAGGAAATGATCACAGCCTTTCTTAAGTTAAAAAATCAAATCTGTTCCCACTGAGTCAATTCTGACTCATAGCAGCCCTATAGGACAAAATAGAACAACCTGATATGGCTTCTGAGGAGCAGGAAGTGGATTCAGTCTGCTGACCTTTTGGTTAGCAGTTAAGCTCTTAACCACTGCACCACCAGCATTCCCATTCCTGAACCCAGTCTGGAACAATCACATTTCATAGTCTGAATCAAAAGACTAAATTGATAGATGATCTTCTGGGCATTGACTTTCTATGAATTATACAAATGATTTTACCTTGTTGGCTAGTTGATTTTCCTTCCAGTTTCACTAAGACTTCACTCAGAGATGACATGGAAACGTCATAACTCACCAGCCCGTCACCAGAACACTTATCAAGATCACTGAAAAGGTCTGAGACAACAGACAATGAAACATGTATTTGGGGGGGAAAAAAATCACAGGCATGACTAAACTTAATAAATTAACACATTTAAAAGATGATACAGAAAACCATTCAGGAAAAAAAGTATGTATTTACAATATCACATCAATCAAAAGCAACACTTCATTGAAATTGTTTCATTCTCTGAAATGACTAAATTTTGGACCTCTCTCTCCCTGTAATCAAATCTTCTGCATGCCACCCTCTACTCTCAGGCTGGGAACTTCCTGAAAATTTCTGAGGAAATACAAGCAAACAGAAGAGCATCGTCTTCTTAATATCACACTACAAATCAACACACATCTCAGCCGCATTCTGGGTCTTCTTCTTGCATTGGTGGAAGACTTGTGGCTGCCACTGTCCGGGGTCAACAACTCTTCCATTGTGTCCTGAATTCCATCCCCTCTCACCATCTCACAGATTTTGTACCCAGTGTGATCCCCTGTATGTCCCCAAATCGTAATACAATTGTGTTTATTATGTGTGTACACTTCTCCCCATCCAATGAATTGAAATGCAGGTGCCACGAGGGCAGGAACACATGCTTAACTCTGTATTCCAGTGGTGGTGGTTTGTTGTCCCCGAATCAGTGCTGACTCACATGACCTCCATGTGTCACAGAGCAGAACTGCTCCACAGTACTTTATAGGCTGTAATCTTAACAGAAGCAGATCACCAGGGCTTTTTCTCCATCGCACCACTGGGTGAGTTTGCACTGCCAAACTTTTAGGTTAGCAGGTGGGTACAAAGCCCTTGTACCACCTAGGGACCTTGCTGGAAAACCCAGGTAGTGGTTAACTGTTATGACTGCTGGCAGTGCAAATCCACCAGGTGCTCCTTGGAAATTCTATGGGGCAGTTCTACTCTGTCTGTAGCATTTCTATGAGTTGGAATCGACTCAGTAGCAGTGGATTTATTTTTTTTTTTTTTCAGTTTAGGAGCATTGCTGTATTCTTGAACGAGAAAACCCAAACCTGTTGCCACTGAGTTGATTCTGATTCATAGTGACCCCATAGAACAGGGCAGAACTGCCCCATGGGGTTTCCACGGGAGGTCTGGTGGATTTGAACTTCCATCCTTTGGTTAGCAGCCATAGCTCTTAACCATTATTCCACCGTGGATTCCCCACAATCTACTTAGTGCCTTTTATATCATTGGCTTCCTGTAAACATTTTTTTCGTGGGATTATTGGGATGTGGATGCAGGATTAGAGAGAAGGCTCTCACAAGCCAGTTTCTGCAGCAGATGGCTTACCACACCAGTGATATTACTGAGAGGCTAAGGAAGGTGAGCTCACAGCAGCACTGTTGGCCCACTGCCTGCGCGTGGGGACTCTCCTCTTTTGGCAAGGGGACAAATGGGTTAGGTAAAGCACTGACCTTGCAGAGGCTGCCAGGAGTGGAGATGTCAACACCAAGACTAAGGGACATATTCCAAGGGTGGTACCAGCATTAACTCCCTATATCCCTTCCCTGACCCCCAAAAGAAGGTGGGCCAGTTACACTACATGAGGTGGAAGTCTAAAGAACAGAACAACACAGATCAGCCTGAGAAAGCTGGGAGATGGAGCTAGAGTCTGAATCTCTGAATATTTACCTAATGAGATGGAGTCATTCCAAAGTCCTATTTAAATCAGGACTGTTAAGCTTTGAACAAACCAAATGTTTAAATCAGAAGTGAATGAAACACGTTTCCTCTTTTTAGAAGACAGGGAAAATTACAGCACCCACCTCACAGCATAATTGTGAGGCTTATAAACTAATACATTCATCAGAACAGTGCCTGATACCTAGTAAGCTCTGTATAAAAAATTAGCAATTATTAAGTTAATTTGATGAGCCCTGGTGACACAGTAGTTGAAACACTCAGCTGCCAGCCAAAAACGTCTGTGGACTGAACTCACCACCCGCTTTGTGGGGGAAAGATGTGACAGCCTGCTCATCTTTCAGTTTAGGAAAAGATGACAGCTTTAGAGACCCTATGAGGCAGTTCCACTCAGTCCTATACGGCCACTATGACTAGGAATTGGCTTGACAGCACACCACCACCACTACAAGGTTTCCTTGTAAATGAAAGCTTTGGTTGGTACCACTACACTGCAGGCTGGGAATTTGTGTTGAGTGAACACCTTTGTAGAATAAACTGACTGTGGTTTTCCTCCCTAATATACATACATACACAGTTGAATTAAAATAAAAACAGAAAACTATAACAAATGCCACTGATGCTCCACCATATCCCTTCTCTACTCACCTTACATAGCAAATCTTATTAAGGGTACCCACCAGAGGGCTTTATTCTGACCTCAAAAGCAGGCCAAGCCAGACCAAGAAGGAAAGGTCAGAAAGCAGGTGCTCCTGGAAGCAGCCTTCAACCAACGACACATAATCCTAACTGGAGTGACGCGACTTGGAGCCTACTTATTTACTCGTTCATCTCCCCCAGTGTGGTTAAACCTCAGTTGTCCACCACTGTAACCTGCTCTACAATGCAAACTTCATTGGCTTCCTCCTTCCCTTCCCTGGTTCCCATCCCCATCCTCCTGAGGTGATTCCAGGGATCAGCTACTCAATAAGTCAAATTACACTCAAATTCTCATCTCATGATCTGCTTCTTGGCAAACCCAACGTATGACAAAACCCAAATCTATTAGACAGTGAAAACGATCATGTTAACGTAAGTATGACTTTGCAAACTCTATTCCATTTTCATCACATTTAAGTTACCTGGAAATGCACTTGTCCTTTCCAAAGGTAAGGTATACACAAGCTTGTCTTTGCTTTCAGTTTTTAATTTTGCTTCAGGTATGTGATGATTAACAAAGCATGTTAGTCTTTCTGGATCACATGTCTCATTTCTGTATAAACTATTATGCAAAAGAAAAGACAAGACATTTGCATTTTCTTCATTGTTTTCATTCCTAGATATTTATTGACTACCTAGTCTTCAAATACAACTATACTTGGCCTTATGGAAGAAAAAAAATGAGACAATAGCTAGATTCATGCCACTGGTCTGAAAAGTTTTATGATCTATACATAGATGTGTCAACTCTACAAATATACAAACAAATGCACAATGTAATTTAAACTATATGTCAAGTACAAAGGTGATCAGAGGAAGTGAAAAATCACACAGAAGAGACTTCTTAGGAAAGACTTGGTCTGTCTATGCTTTCTTTGGCCATAGAGTTTGTCTGCTTTTTCACTCCCTTTAGTCTAGGTATATACGTTCCAGGTAGATACAGTCCTATCTATTCTCTACCACCAGATAAACCCCCTATTGTTACTAGATAATGAATTTTTTTTTTTTTTTACTTTGTGTTCTATTAGAGAATGAAAACATATTACACAGTTGATTGGATCAGCTAACATAGAGGCATAGGTTGCAGAGTAAGTATCTGGAACAGTGGTTCGTGAGCTGTTCTGCTTTCAACAGCCAGGCTTGGATTATAAGGTACAAATTTTGCCTTTTGTTGGCATCATTAAAGGTATAAAGAGATACAAAGGCAGAAAGGCACTTGAGAAACACTAATTTAGTGAGACAAAGTGAAACATAAGCTCTAATTCTTTTTTAAGTAATACAGAAATTGTTTACTTTTTGATATTTCACTACCCAAATCATACACATTCAGTCTAACCCCAGAGTCTGTACCTTAAGTGATATCCAACACCCCATTTTCTCTTCAAAAAGAGAGAAGAGCCTGCACACTTCAATCTTCCATTGGCCATGATGACTTTTCTATCTGAGTAAAGAGAATCAAGTGAGAAGGAATATTAGGGGTCACGTCTTGCCTCTGTAGGAAATACAGGCAAGGAGCTAAAGCTCAGATTTCCAAAGTGTTCTGTGGCATGCAACCAGAGCCAATCTGCATCTTACAATTTAAAATACACATTAAAAAGGATATGAACTCATGAGCTTGTCCATTTCTGTGCCCTCCAGTACACCCTTAAAAAAAAGCCTGAGTTACATACATATATTTTTCTATTATGGGTGCTAAAGTAGGAGTGGATATGTTTCAACTAAATATATATTAAAGAAGATATAGATGTTTAAATTCAGCAATAAAGCTCGTGCATGTTGAGTGGATTCTAGCTCATAGCAACCCTATAGGAAAGAATAGAACTGTCCCAAGAAGCGCCTGGTGGATTTGAACTGCCAACCTTTTGGTTAACAGTCAGCACTTAACCATCATGCCTCTAGGGTTTCCCAATTCAGCCGTAGTTGATTTGCAGATAAATGACACTTATTTCATTAGCTTGCATACCTATGTAAGTGTACAGGTAGTAAGCAACCCACAGCAAGACTAGATTCCTTGTATTGGCCAGATGGCTCTAGAATGGATCAGGATAGTGGCTGTCTTGCCCTGGGAATAAGCATCACCTTTCAACATCCCCAAACCTTGACCATAACATTGAAATGAAACCAGCACTCACCAGCCAGGACGTCAGCCTCATCAGTGAAACTGGTGCTCAAAAGAATCACATGCTCTCTTTTAAGTTCCTTCAGGAAGTTCCATACTTGGTGTCTTGAAAAGGGATCTAACCCGACAGTTGGTTCATCTAATAGCAAAACCTGCAGAGGATGAAGATATATAATAGATGTCTCTCCTCTTACACAGGAACTTTCCCAAAATAATAATAATCACTATCCAACTATTCATCCTCAACATATGTACTCATAGTTTAACATGTCAGTTTTTCTGTAAACTTAGTAAGTCTTCTTACAGTGTCTGGTAAAATACAAGAACATTTTCTTTTACGCAATCAGTTTTAAAACTTAAAATAACAGGTATGCATATGACCTCACTCTGTTACAGTACATCTTGCCTTTAAGAAATTTCTTTTTGCTTACCTTTTGCTGTGACAGACAATGAAAGCTTTCCAGTGCAAGCCAAATGCTTTCAATCGTAAAGGAAGAGTTTGACTTTCCCACTCATAATCTCACTCACCTGAGGATCTCCTAAAATGGCAATCCCGAAGGTCAGCTTTCTTTTCTGACCTTGACTTAAATTTTTAGCCAGGTTATCCTGAACATTTTGCATATCCAATTCCAATAAAATTCTTTGTACCTATTCAAAGAAATGGATACAAACGTTAAAATTCAAAATGACTTATATTGTATCACTTTAACAGCCCCTTAAAACAATAGCCATTTTGTCTAGGATCTCTTTGCTCTAATATAATTCATAGCAGGGCAAGTAAATAACTGATGGGAATTCCCAGTTATGGTTTAACTGGCAAATGGTTGGCAAAAATCGAAAAACCAAACCTATTGCCTTCTATTCCAACTCATAGTGACCCTAGTGGACAGAATAGAACTGCCTCATAGGGTTTCCAAGGAGCACCTGGTGGACTTGAACTGCTGAACTTTTGGTTAGCAGCCACAGGTTTTAACCTCTTCACCACCAGAGTTTCCAAGTGGTTGGCAGCTCAGTCTTAACCCTAGCATGGCTGTCTACCTCTTGCTCTACTTCCTGTGGCTGAATCCCTTTTATTTTAGCAAACAGCCTGAGATTTTCCTTCACGGTGAGTATGTCAACTTGAATATTGAATTGAGGGCACATTCCGGTGATTTTTCTGATTTCCTCCAAGTCATGCATTTCAGAGAGATTTCTGTTATAGATGGTAACTGATCCTGAGAAGTTAAACAGTTTAACATGAGCAATATCTTTAATTCTTAGAGATCTCATTCAAGAAAATGTCACATACATTCACAAATACCCGAAATGGTGATTTCATAATTTATTAACAACTAGAAAGTCTTAGTGTCAGGATAGCGCATTTTCCCTAGGCTATCACAAATATCGTAACAAAGCTGATGATGACCTTCATACAAATTTGGGAAATACATTCAAATCATGTAATTGTGGGAAACAGAGTTAGATAAGAAGACTCATCTTTCAAGCAATCAAATTTAGAACTTAAAATGAGGGGTACAAGCACAGCCTGATTCTACTACCAGCCTGCTTGCCTTGCAGATACTGATTTTTGCTCACCCTCTATTGGAACAGACAATCCGTTTAGAATGTTCAACAGTGAAGACTTGCCAGCTCCACTGGGACCCAGAATTGCTGTGATTTGACCTTCATACACGTCAAAGGATAAGCCTGCTTGCAGAATCAAGTATTAACATTATAAATAGAAAGATGTTAGACAAAGTTTGATCCTAAAAATGAAATAAGACAATATCTTTTAGTTGTGCATTTCAATATGTAAAATATGTATCATAGTCCATGTTTTCCCGAAGTGCCAAAATAACTTGCTTAATGCAGGACATTTGAAAAATAAATACAATCACTTAAGAAGATAAAAACCAAGAAAACCAAACCCAGTGCTATCGACTCGATTTTGACTCATAGCAACCTTATAATAGGTCAGAGTAGAACTGCTCGATTGAGTTTCCAAGGAGCGCCTGGCGGATTTGAACTGCTGATCTTTTGGTTAGCAGATATAGCACTTAACCACTATGCCACCAGGTTTTCCAGAAAGATAAAATTAACCATAATTCCAAATACTCATAATGCATTGTACTAACTTCCAGTGTATATGCGTGTGTAATTGTGAATATGTAAATATATTTATTTACAAAATATGATCATAATTATTTTCTAATTTGACTTTTCAGATATTAAACCATAAGCATTCTACATGGCATTTATTATCTTCTAAAATATATTCACCAAACATTTGTATTTCCTTCTTTATGTATTTTTCTATTTGTTGTTAAAACATTTTTCATTTACATGTCAATAGAAAAAATTATATAGCTAAGAATCCTCTGAATCCTCCTGTTTGCTTGCTTTACCACAAAATAAAAATCAAACTTTATTATTGAAAATTGTTGGGCAGAGTAAGTTGAATTTCATAAGAACACTATGATACATTATATCTGAAAAATAAGACACTTTCAATTAAATTATATGACCTACCTTGCACAAATTACTGAAATCAATTAATGACTGCAATAAAATTCTAGATCCTTCATTTTCCACAGGAAGATGACCTTAGATAAACTCAACTCTTAAAGGCTTAGTTTTCTCAGGTAGAAAATGTGAGAGCATCATTAATTATATGTAAAGGGAAAATTCTCCCTACTATAATCACTAAAAGATTCTAAAGGCCATTAGGAAGAAGAAATGTAAAATACTAAGGAAAAAATTAAGGAAGAGTAAGAGGTCTTGGTCTACTAGATACTAAAATACATTGGCGACCTATAGTGACTAAAATAGTACGTCACTGATACAGGCATAAACATAAACGTTCAAATAACGTGCTACCGGTCAGGAGCAAGTAATCAGTATCAGCAGAAAATGATGGAAGCTTAAAACAAACTAAGGTATGCATAAGAAATCAGGCATAACAAAAGGATCTCTCAAATTTATTTTAAAATACTAATGATTTAACAAGTCATATTGGGGCACCTAAACAAGTACATTAAAAGTTTGTGTTTGCTACTTATAAGTGGAAAATAATAAGGTTTTCAATATTGAGAGGCAAGTGGCCCTACCTATGCTAGTAATAGTCTTTATTAGCTGGAAATAGAAAAAATAAGCCTCAGCTTCCTCATCTGCAAAATGGGGGACATATTAGAATGTTTCTCTAAAAGGAAATGAAAAAAGTTCATAGAAATCAATTAATACAGTTCTCAGCACACCGGAAGCACTCAGTAAATTTCAATTGTTCATTGTAATTAATATTATTATTCCCATTAATTATGTGTTGCTTATGAGAGGATGACGTGTTCTAACCTTCCAAGTAAATGATTTAAAATACAAATTGAGAAACTTAAGAATGTGGTTCCTCTGACTGAATAAATTATGTGTTTCTGGAAATTTACACTCAAGAAATATTTAATGGCCTTTAATTGTAATGATTAATTTAAATAATTAATGTTCATGTTAGCAGTTTTTATGAGAGTGAGAAACTGCAAACAAGCTGAACATCACACACCAGTGAGGTAGTTAAGTAAACCATACATTCATGCAATGGAAGGTTATTCAACTATTGTAAAAGTAGGCTGTAGATAAACAACTTGGAAAGTGTCTTTCCAAAGGTCTCCCAATGTCACTACAAGCACAGTACTTGGGGAACAGGCAGGAAAAGAGGAACTCCAGATACTCATCCTTGTTTCCAAAAACACAACTGCACTTTGCTCTGTTTTCATGTATTTTTTATCTAGTGATAAACATTTTTTTATAAAAGTGCTTCTACCTTTAAAAACAGGAAAAAAATATTGCAGAAACTAAAGATGTTTTTATCTGAGGTTCATGACTATTGACAAGTGCAAAAGCAATTTACAATGAGCTCTGCAAACTGAAATTTTAAATTTAAAGACACTTCAATTTATCCGTCATTAAATTTAAAGAAAGATATCACAGATCTTTCCTTAATTTGATGAAAGACAATAAACTTGCTAACACAAATTCATTAAATTCTCAAAACAAAGACCTACTCTTAAAAAAAAAAAAAATGAAGTAAGATTGAGTTAAGTGGTCTGATACTTGTTAGGAAACAAACACAATGTTGGCACAATGAACAGAGTACTCACCCCTTCAGGAGGGTCCACGGCTTTTTAACTCTTCTGTCTTATAAAAATGATTTCTATTCCTTCTAAAATTCATTATTAAAAAAAGCAAGCTGTCCTTTATAAAACACATCCACTAACTATAGAGTTGTGACCTCAGTGCTTGCTTTACAGAAACCTCTATTTGTTGGAATATTTCATCGCAGCAATTTTGTTCATTCAAGATTATAAACTGTATCTGTCCTAGGATATGGACTTGTGAAATTTAATTAACCGTCAGTGTAAACCCTGGTGGCATAGTGGTTAAGTGCTATGTCTGCTAATCAGAAGGCTGGCAGTTTGAATCTACCTGGTACTCCTTGGAAACTCTCTGGAGCAGTTCTGCTTTGTCTTGTAGGGTCGTTATGAGTCAGAATTGACTTGATGGCACTGAGTTTGATTTTGGTCAACGGTTTCACTCTCCTTGCTAAATTAACCTAGCCAGTATGTATAACTATGTAAATTCCCTTGCTAGCATTAAAAAAAAAAAATTATCAGACTTTAAGTCTAGATGTTCTTCTTTACTGGTATTTTAAATAAAATAAAACTGTCCTCATATCAGAGTTATCTAAAAAATTAAAGTGACATCTCATTCCTTCATTGTGTGCTCCTATTTTTGTAAAATTGATCCATGAGCTAACTGGAAGATTGTATATCAAATTCTTAACCCCGGTTAATTTCCACATGGTGGACTTACGCTGTTTACGTTTTCTTTCTTTCTTATTTTTTTGTGTTTAGTTGATACATAGCTTTGAATTTTTCACACTGACTTATCCCCATTATAAAAAACTCAATGAATCAGTGAAACATTTTGTTTACCTTTCAATGCTTCCACTTTCTCAGACTTTCCTTTATATTCTTTTTTAATATTTCTGATTCTGAAATAACAAAAGCAGTGCTGATTTAACCAATGCAGAAGTGAACCTACCATAGATCATAAATGACATTAGTTGGCTACTGGATGGTGACAGCCACTTCTTGTGAAATAAGGCTGCTGCAGCAAGGGTACCTTGGCCTCAAAATGGGGTATCATCATCTGTTAGGGATTCAACTGTGTCCCCAAAAAGTGCATGTTGTAAATTGTCACCCTGATACTTGTGGCAATAACCCCATTTGGGACCAGGTTCTCTCTGTTACGTTAATAAGGCTGTATTAGTCTAGCATGAGACCTGAGTCCATCTTTTCTTTTTTTGAGATATAAAACAAGCGGATTAAGCACAGCAGAGATGGAGGAAAAGAGATGTCTCACCCTATAAAAATCACCAGTGAGACTAGGAAGAGGGAAGCTGAAAAGAGAAAAGGAGCTTCCCTAAAAGCCAAGGAGGAGAGAAAGCCTTCCCCTAGCACCAGGGTCCTCAATTGGACTTCCAGCCTCTTGGAGAGACAAAGATGTCTCTTTGAAGACTAAGGGGCACCTGACCCAAGCCATGGTATCTTCAGTTGTCTCATATGTATGTGAAAGCTGGACGATGGATCAGGAACACAAAAGAAGAATGGAGGCCTTTGAATCGTGGCATTGGCAAAGAATGTTGAACACACAGCGGACCACCAGAAGAATGAACAAATCTGTGGTGGAAGAAACACAGCCCGAGTTCTCCTTAAAAGTAAGAATGGAGAGACTTCATCTCACATACGTTAGATGTGTTATTAGGAGGGACCAACCTGGTGAGGGTCATCAGGCTAGATAGAGTGGAAAGTCAGTGAAAAAGAGGAAGACGCTTAGCAAGACAGAAGGGCATCGCGGCTACAGTGATAGGTTCCAGCACGACACTGATTATGAGGACAGCACGGACCAAGCGGTGTTTTGTTCTGTCACACACAGGGTCACTCTAAGTTGTAACTGACTCAGTGACACCCAACAGCAACACCAATCTCCTAAACTGAGAAAATAAATTTCTGTTGGTTAAAGCTATCCACTTAAGATGCTTCTGTTAAAGCAGCATGAGATAACTAAGACACTAGCCTACTCAAGAACAAAACAAACAAAAAACCTAAGACTTCATTTTGGTTAATCATTCCCCCAGAGACCAAAAGTAAAATACTAACTCTTGGAAATTATTTTTTAAAAAAATTAGCAAATGCAAACATATGTTTGTCCAACAAAGGAGTGAATGCAGGAGTTTTCCATGAAAACCTTGAGTGATTGGGATGGCAACAGAGTCACCAGTCTGAGGGCAGAGGCTGGGAAGACAGAGGGAGCTGAGTGTACAGAGTTCACAGTTAGTCACAGGGTGAGGCAAGAAGTAGGCTCAGAATGTATGGTAGACATCGTAACTGCTGCCACTGTATATGATTCACCTTCAATTTCAAAGCAAAACAGCGCCTAGTCATTCTCTTTTCAGAGCATGATTCAAATGAAGAGCAAGGGCATTTATGCACCAGATTCTAGCGGAGGAAGGTGAGGGACATGGGCTTTCTCGGTGTGGGACGGTTAGGGGGACAGTCTTTTTTGATGTGATATATACAGTGAAGTGTGGCTTTGAATGTATTATTTTAATGAAGAATTTTCCATTTAGGAGCAGCTGGTTGTTTTCAGATTTTAGAAATGAAGAGAGCCACTTCCTCGTGGGGCTGATGTGTTGCCTGTGCTCTGGGACTGTTGCCCGAACGGTCTTTAGTTTCAAGAATTTGCAGATGTGGATACAAATGCCCCCAGAGAAGGTGAAGGAAGGGTCACCAGTGAGAGAGTGTCAACTGTAACTAAAGACTAGATATTTTTATAGAACCAGATTCTTGGTTCTGATTAGAATTTTGCAACCTACCCTCCACAGTCCCTGATACATAAAGCTCAAAGGCTTCTAGGGAAGGGCAAAATGGTAGGTGTGTATATGAAGCACCCACCTAATAAGTTTGTGTGTGTGTGTATGAGAGAGAGAGAGAGAAAGAGTGAGAGAGAGAGAGAATTAAATGTGCATCTGGAACATAAGAATCACTAGATGGTTATCTGTTAAAAAATAAATGGTTAATATTTAAACTGATTTTTTTTTAGCTTTAGTATACATTAAACAAAATTTACAGGGCTCCTCATGATCCACAGATGCTTGATTCAATCCCACACCAATTGAGTTGGAATCCCTGGGGTGAAGGGTTTGAGAATACAGATATTTTAAGAGTTCCTCATGTGATTCTCTTATTTATCAAGTCTTCTAAAAACCCTTCCAAGGGGATTTTATCTTCACTTCACAGAGGGCATTGAGGGTCAGAGAAACAAATTTATTCTTCCAACATTACACATCAAAAAAGAGAAAAGTGTGGTATTAGGACCTAATACTTTATGAATTCCAATCCCTTGGTTTTTACACAAACAGGCCAGAAAAAATTATGAAGAAAGGGATTCTGAGAATGAAGAAAGCAAAATTAAAAGAGAAGTGGATTGTCAGTGACAGAACTAAGGAAAAGATAAGACAGAGAGTGCCAAGGGAACACTATATGGAGCCAATCAGAGAATTTTCCTTTTGAGTTACAGTAGGGACAGATTGGTGGTGCCAGCAATGGAACAATCCACAGTGGTGGCCCCCAAAACAAATTTCATCTCTTTAAGATTCTGCCCAAGGCTCGCCCTGTTGTTGCTGGCTAATAACTCTTTAGCTTTGCACTCCTTTACCTGGAGCCCTAACAGCACACTAGTTAAATGCTCAGCTGCTAACCAAACAGTTGACTGTTCAAACTCATCAGCTGCTCCACAGGAAAAAGATGGAGGAGTCCGCTTCTGTAAAGAACACAGCCTTGGAAACGCTAAAGAGCAGTTCTACTCTGTCCTATAGGGTTGCTATGAGTCAGAATCGACTCAGTGGTGAAGGGTTGGGTTTGATGATTACCTGATGGCTTCTTTTCCTTGGAATTCTGGAGTTATTGGTTCAAAGCAATCATCTGCAGAATGATCAGGGTCAATTTCTTTCTCAACAACCTCATAGTCAGTTCTTTGATGTCGAAAACAAGGTAATGATTTCAAGAAAAACAATGGAGAATAATGACGTTCATTTCCATCTACATAATCGAGGAGCAATAAAATACTGTATTAGCAATGTAAACTCAGTGAGCAATAAAGCTTTATTATGATCGTTAATAGTGCACAATGTTTCGAACTTTAAACATCAAGGATAAATTGTTTCCTTTCTAGCTTCCTACTGAGATGAAAACTTGATAATAAACCAAAAACCAAATGATCAAATCAATTACAACTCATAGTGACCCTAAAGGACAGAGTCAACTGTCCCATAGAGTTTCCAAGGAGCAGCTGGTGAATTTGAGCTGTCAATTTTGGGGTAACAAGCAAACTCTTAATCACTATACCATCGGGGCTCTAACTGAAAGGGTAGTACTATGTTATTTCAAAAGTTAAACAATATAATAGAACTTAGAACAAAAGATAAATCAAAGGTTTGAACAAAATGGCTTTGAAGGTACTTAGTAGAATATATGAAATCAAATATTTAGCAAAATACAAACTCTTAACACGCCACATAAGAAACAATAGTAAACATGTTTGTAAACCTAAATCATTTCACTACAAAAAAAAAACCAATCGACTTTCCTATTGAAATACTTGAATGAAAAGTGCATGAAGAAATTATCTGTATTTAGGATAAGCGGATAGTCATTTTATCGACGTTAAATGATGAAATAATATTCGTTAGTAAGGACTGTCAGATGTAAACCAGAAAGGCAGAAATAGATACAAGGAAATACATAGAAACAAGCGAGACAATTCTGAATACGTTCAGTGCAGAAGAAACACATTAATAAAGAAGAATTTTCGAAGCATAAAGCATTCTGATTCCAGTATGTATGAAAGAATTCTTGGTTTATGTGAAATTTTTGGTTGTTCCCAAGAAAAAAGAAGATCTAACTGGGTAATACATTTACATAAATACATACATTTTTAAAAAATGAGAATAAAATTAAAAACATACTCTCTAATTTTCTTTTCTGTTATTTCTTTAAAGGATGGACAATTCTCTTTTTGAATGGTCCTTGGTAAAAAGGGAGAAGGTAGGAAAACACTGATTATGTCCCACCCGAGGTCCCATCCGATGGTGTTAATTTACACGCTGTCTTACATTCTTGTAAATAAGAAGAAAAATATGGAATTCGAGATGCTTCTACAGTCCTATGGCTCTACAATTGTCAAAACTATCTTAAGAATTAACTTATTTCAGTTTGCTCTGATATAAATTCTAAATAGCATTCTTAGAAAATAGAGTCAAGGGTCTTAGGGAAAAAAATAACCACTTAATTACTATATAATTATGCTATAGCTATTATCATATAATTATAATATATATTATTACATTATAGTGAGAAATGAGAATTGTTTTTACATTAAAATTCATTCAGATCGTTAAAAGTACAAAGTAGAAATAAAGAACTCATTCATCTTGTGGTGGGAACATTTGATACTATTCATTTCTTAAAATATATTTACCTAACATTAAGAAAAAGTCTTCAGTGTAACCATCCTTATAGAGCTCAAAGGAAAATTCATAATTACTTACAGGGTAAGATTCTGTCAAAGTATAAGGCCAGCACCAAGTACAAAAGACCATCAAAAGCCAATATTGAAAAAGTTCCTATCAATACATAAGAATCTCCTGAAGGGTCAGGAAAAGTTGAATCAGTCAGTTTGTAATCCAGGTGGATAATCTAAGGGTCCAGGAAAAAAAAGGGGCTTGAAATAATTTAAACTAATTCAGCATAGCAACAAGAGTTAAGTAATTATTCAACTAACAAGTTTTACAACAAGCCCTTCTAACAAAGGCAAAATATTTATATTTCACTGAAAAACTCAAAGGAATATTAGAAGAAATCACTGATATACAACAAGTATAGAAAGAAAAGGAAGAGTGTGCTGTCACAGGGCAAGCACAGCAGAAGTTGCTGCAGATAGACGGGCATGCAAAATTGATTTGGATTGTAGATTTTCACTTAATCATGATAAAGAAAGAAAGAAAAGAAAAAAATCACTGATAAAAAAACACAAGGGTGTAAGGATGAATCAAACCAAACGCACTGCTGTCAAGTTGATTCTGACTCATAGCAACCCTATAGAACAGAGCAGAACTGCCTCACAGAATTTCCAAGAAGCGTCTGGTGGATTTGAACTTCGGACCTTTTGGTTAAAAGCAGCCACGTGTGTAAGAATAGGAGTTTAAATTCTAGCTCATTTGCTTGCTTTGAAGAAATTATTGAAATAGCACAAAATATCATTTCTGTGCAAAAATAACAAATTTTAGAAAATAATATGAAGAATTCCTTGAAGCATCTCATTTCAATTACAGTCAAGGAAACTTAAGTTATTACCGAAAATAAAGATTTGTGTTTATAATTTTGCAATACAATAATACCTACACATACATGAAGCAATGTTCTCAGCACCATTCTAACAGCTTTTTATGTTACTTCACCTTTTTCATACGAGACATACATTATTATCTTCACTTTACATATGAGGAAACTGAGGCACAGAGGGCTTGAGTAGCTTAACCAGGCAAGTCACAATCACACAGCTAGGAGTGGCGAAGCTAGAATCTGAATGCAGGAAGTTCAGTTCCCCAGTATCAAGGATTGAACTGTACTCCCCCAAAAATGTGTGTAGCAGTTTGACTGGGTCATGATTCCTGGTATTATGTGATGTTCCTCCCTGTTGTAAATGCTGCCTCTAGGATATCAATGAGGGTGTTGGTAGGACTTAATGCATGAGATTCCATTGTGCTTTGAGGCAATCTCTTGGGCTATAAAAGAAGCTGGCAGACAATTTGGGAACCTCGTACCACCAAGAAAGCAATATCAGGGGCTGAGTATATCCTTTGCAAAGAACCCCAAGGTCCCTGTGCCTCTGACACTTCCAGTCCAGGGGAATATTGACAACAAGGACCTTCCTGCAGAGCCAGCACAGAAAGCCTTCCCCTGGAGCTGATACGCTGGATTCAGACTTGTAGCCTACTGCACTGTGACAAAATGAAGTTTCTCTTTTTAAAGCTAAGACACCAAGTTACAGTTCTCACCCGACACATTATACTACCTCTCAGTCTGTTAAAATTTAAACATGTTCATGATGAAATTGAGTTTATTCCAGGAATTCAAGGCTGGGCCAACATCTGAAAATTAATCAAATCAATTCGACTTAAAACACATTAAAAGGCAAAACTTTGTAGTCCCCCTAGATACACAACAAGTATTTTATAAAACTCCATATTGATTCATGCAATAAAGAAAACCCCACAGCAAACAAAGAAGAAACTATAACTTTCTTAATGGGGTGAAGGGAAGTGTACAAAAAAACAGCACCAAGCTTCATGCTTAATGGGGGAAATCTTAAAGCTTTTCCTTTGCTTGTATTTCTATTGAACACTGTACCAGAGAAGAAAAATAAACCATCATTATTTGCAGATGGTATGATTATGCATGTGAAAATCTCGATGAAGCACAGAAAAATAATGGCTTTAATAATAGTATAGCAAAAATGCTGGCTACAAGAACAATACACAAAAATCAGCTGTATCTGTATTAATAACCAGCATTTACAAAATAAGAATTTAAATTCTAGTTTCACTTATAATAGCATCAAAAATGTCAGATAATTTGGAAGAAATCAAATAAAATTGCACAAGACCTCTATACCACAAACTAAAAGGAGTATTAAGGGAACTGAAGATTACCTAAACAAATCCATGTACATTGGCATCCCATTACTCAAGTCCTACTTATATACCAAACAGATACGCATGCTGCATTAACAGCGAGAAAGGTACAAGAGTATTCATAGAGGCATTATTAATATCAATAACACAAATAAGGTCTTGATTCTCCCCCAAATTGGTTTGAAAATTCAACTGCATCAAAATCTCAACAGCTCTGTGTAACACACAAGTGTGCGTGTGTAACTTGGTAAGTTAATAGCAAAATTCTCATCATTGCAAAAGACCTGGAACTAATACGACTCTCCTGAGAAAGAAAAACAGTGTGGTGAAATTAAATTGGTGGTAAAAATGGTGAAGTGATAGATTACAAATCAAAAAGGTTGAAAGTTCGAATCCATCCAAAGATGTCTTGGAAGGAAGGCCTGGTGATCTGCTCCTAAAAGAGCACAAATCTGGAAACCTTATAGAGCACAGTTCCACTCTGCACACATGGAGCTGCCTTGAGGCAGAATAGACTTGATGGTAAGAGACAACAGTAACAACCAGATATTAAAACTTATAAAACAAAACAACATGATATTGGTACAGGAGTAGGCAAATAGGCCAGTAGATGACAGCTATGATAAAGGACCCAACCACTGTAATTCATTCAGGGAAAGGGTGATCTTTTCAGTAAACAGAGCTCATGCAAATGAGGGTTCAGGTAAAAAATAGCATTGACGTGTATCTACATATATATGAAAGTTATTTTGAAATAGAGTACACCTCTAAATGTAAAAGTTACAACAATCCAGCTTCCAGAATAAAATGTGAGGATGCTTTACATGCTTGGGATAGGTAAAGATTTTTAATAGACATGAAAGTACTCTAGATTTTAAAACATGGTAAATTGGACTTGACCAAAATTAAGAAGCTCTGTTTATCAAAAGTCATCACTAACAATTAAAAAAAGTTACAAATAACTGAAAAGTGTTTCATATCCAGCATACATAAAGAATTCTGACAAAGCAATAAGAAAAAAATAGACAACTCAGTATAGAAATGGGCAAATGAGGTGGACTGGCAATTTGCAGAAGGAAAAAAAATACAAAAACATGAAAAGTAACAGAGAACATACGAAAAGTTACATAATTTCATTAAAAATTAGCATAACACAAATTGACGTTACTGATAATATATCATGATCTATTTACCACAATTGCTAAAATCTGACAGACTGACAACACTAAGTTTTGGTGAAGACATGGATCAGCTGGAGCTGTGGTGGTGTGAACGTAAATTCTGGTAACCGCTTTGGAAAAAATATTTGTCAGTAGGACAAGAATTAAGATATTCATACTTAAATCCCACTGTTGAACTCCTACATATATACCAAACAGATCTGAGTTTCTATATTCACTAGGAGATATGTACAAGAATATTTGTAGCAGTGTTATTAATATTAACAAGCCCAAACTGGAAAATACTATTATCAGTAAGAAAGTAGATAGCATATTTATACAATGTAGCAATGTACTATACATACACAAAATATAGATGGCATCTAACAGTATAATATTAGATAAAAACCTCAGAAATGTATTTTATATACTATCGTTTACATAATGCTTAAAATTAGGCAAACCAAAAACAAACGCTACATTCAGGAATGCACATTTAGCTGGAAATGAAAAGCAAGAAAATGATTACATGAAAGTTTTACCGTAAGAAAAGAGTGTTTTGAGAGTTTATGAGGTGATGGCAACATTCTATGTGGTTCGTGGTTACTTTGACTTACTTTACAATTATCTGCTACACTGTAAATTTATATTTTGAAAATTTTCCATATAAACCCATAGTTCACAATATATCTTTTGAAACAGGTTTTTCATGAACTGAGAGAATGCTTTCCATATGTAAACTGATAGGCAAATATTCATACGTAAAAAATAAAAAAACTGGAAGAAAATACTTTAACACTAAAATACAACCAAGAAGTGAAAACCTAGAAGACTTTCTTAAGTTTTCTTAGGAGACGATCCTTTTTCTACAATGAAATAAAGCCGGCTGCCACTGAATTGATTCCAACTCAGAGCCACCCTGTAGGACAGACTAGAATTATCTCATAGGCTTTCCGAGGCTGTGATCTTTACAGAAGTGGACTACACTATATCTTTCTCTTGCATAGTGGCTGGTGGGTTCAAACTCCCAACCTTTCAGTTCTCAGTCTCGTTCTTAACCACAGCACCATGAGGGCTCCTACAATTAAATGATAACTTAAAAAAATAGCTTTACAGTAGAAAAATAGCTTGGCATTAAAGTACTTATTTTGAGACATATGTTGATTACAAGGGCCAGGGAGCATAGCATCTTTTGAAAGTTCAATAATAACCCCCAAATCCTGCTCTTACCTGGGACAGTCCACTAGTGAAGGCAAAGGGGCTACAAACACTCAAAATCCACTCCAAAGATGAAGGAAGTTGCTTATATAATGCCATGAAGCCCAAACAGCCCCAAAAGAACTCAAAGAGAAACACAACCAAGCTTGTGAGGCTACTTCTCTTTAACAGCACGCTCATCAGGAAAACTAATGTCATCTGAAAGAAGGAGAAGACATTTAGGGGTCACTGACTTAGCTCCCGGAGAGACATTGCCAGCACAAGAAAGTAAGGGCTTTATCTTGTAATCTGAGTATTGATCATTGGAACAATGATCAATTACTGATGAGAGTATTGAGATACAATTATTGTCAGTCTTTTCCTTAACCTCCTTTTAAAGAGAATCCTTATTGGCTCTACACAGATGCTGGGCTTTTGCTGGTGAGGAAAGAGCCGAAGGAGCTGAAAGGCGATCTGAGGGAAGGGTAGAAATGAAGCCTTGAGAAAACGGAGAGAAGTTCAATTTCTACATTAATGTACTAGGAGTCCCCGGGGGATGACAACGCTTAATGTGTGTGTCTGTTAGTCTGAAGGTTGGATGTTCAAGTTCCCCCCTCAAAGGGGCCTCAGAAGAAAGCCTCAGTGACCCATATCCACAAATTCAGCCACTGGAACCCTATGGAACACAGCCTCCCTCTGACACACATGGGATTGCTATGAGTCAGAATCTCTTCAGTGGCACTTGCTTTTGTGTTTCTTTGTTTTAATGCACTAAGACAGGATGTCCATATAACACATAGCAGAAAACTTCCTTGAAGGGAAAAGAATTAGAGGCCCTTGGTAAGAGAAAAGAGGGGGAAGTGAAGTGGGAAGTTACTTCAAGATGGAATATCACAGAGAGAAGAGAGATTGTCACCGGTGACAGGCACCCTTGGAGACAAGATGTGCCTACCACACAAGAACATTACTGCTCATAACCTAGAATGTCAGCCAAGTGCTGTCGAGTCGGATCCGACTCATGGTGACCCTAGAGTAGTCTTTGATATTTTTAAAGACAAAAATATTTTTTTTCTTTTCCAGTCATTGTTTTGCTCATTCAGATCTTTATGATTCTGTTTGGGTTCCATCATGTTCTCATATCCATGAAGACTTTGCCCAGCAAACAGAAAAAAATACATATAAAACAGGTGACTGTACTAGCCTACTGAGGCATTAGTATTTATCAGATACAGAGCAGCAGAAGCTGGGAAGGAGACAGTAAATTTGTGACTTACCAAAGATAAACCATATAGAAAAAAGAGTGTAAACATGATCATGAAGCCTGTCATGAGTATAATTCGAGCCGATGTCACAACAACTGTGATTAACAGAGAAGTGAAGAAGATGAATCCGCCATAGAATAAACCCCAAGAAAGCCTAGGGAGAGACAAAAAGTTAAGTTACTTTATCTTTTTACAAACGATTTAAGACATACAAAAGTATCTAAAGAATAGTACAGTGATTATCCTTGTACCTGCCATCTAGATTGATAACTAAAACTAAAATAGCTGGAGCCCACTGTATGTCCCTTTTCTGATTTCAGTGAAGCTTTCTCTTCCCAGAAAGGTAACCAACCAGTTGCCTATAATTCCCATGCATTTAGATTCCCAGGCAAAGATGAGAGTCAAGATTGTGAAAGCTGGCACAACACAGGTATCAAACAATCAGAAAGGATGTCAAAATCTGTTCTGTAACAGTAAAAAAGTAATATCAGCAATAAACTAAAAATGAAGCCACAGGCCTCCTTTAGACTAGGGTTCTTTCCCCCACAGAAAATAGCCCACGTGAAGAGTGAAACAGCTAAAGAATACAGCAGAAGTATTAAAACCAAGACACTACATTAGTATATCCTTGCAGAACACACTTATGCTCAATTTGATGCTTCCTTATTTGACTTGTTTTTAAATTTCATAGCACTACAATGATTCAGTCTGTGTTAAAATTATCGGCATTTTGGGGAAAACACACCACACTACGCAGATCCCACTTCCTGAGTAAAGAAAAGAACCATGTGCATGAGGAACTGAAAAGCCACAGCGCAGGAGAATTACAAATGAAGGGAACTAAAACATTACCTGGAAAAAGGAACTCGTGGCAAGGATAGGGAGAGATGTCAATCTCTGAAAACCCATATGCTAACAATGAAGCAATTCAGATATCATACTTAAATAAATATGGATTACACTGCATGTGCAAACTAAGAATTAGTTACCTATAAACAACAACACTTAAATGTCCAGTGCCTTTCTGACTTGGAACATACAGTTGACCCCATCCTCCTTGTCCTCGGGTGGGCCTCAGAGATGCCATCCCAAACCTGGTGGGCTGGACTGAGCAGGCGGCTTTCAGAACAGGAGTTCCCTCAATCTTTCCTCCTAGGAGTGCTTTAGATGGCCCTAGGGTCAATTTCCTTAGTTTTCTGTAAGAAAGTCGTTTCTTTTTCTGTTTTATTCCAAGGCAGGTACTTTTTTTGTTATTTCACAATCCACATGTATTGAAATTAAAATTCTTTGGTCATAAAATATACAATTGTCCCTCAATATGGGGTATGGGAGACTGTTTCCATAAGTCTCTTCAATAGGAAATCCACTGATACCACAGGCTGTTATGTAAACAGTCATGGTACTTGCATATAACCTGTAAACATCTTCTCCTACACTTTAAATCATCTCTAGATTACTTACACCTATTACAATGAAACTGTGTAAATAGTTATTATACTGTATTGTTTAGGGGATAATAAGATGAGAGGTGAACAATGCTCGAACAGGCAGTGCTGGAGAGAAACTGAAAGCCAAAAACACCAAACCTGTTGCCGTGGAGTCCCTTCTGACTCATAGCAACCATATAGAACAGAGTAGAACTGCCCCATAGGGTTTCCAAAGAGACGCTGGTGGAATCCAGCTGCTGATCTGAACTGCTAATCTTTTGGTTAGCAGCTGGACTGATAACTAGTGAGCCACCAGAGCCTTTAGAGACAGAATCTGTGAAATAGCAGGAGGCACGAGAGAGAATGCCTACACACTACTTCATCCAAGGGGATTCAGCCTAGTGCTTAAACCCAAACCCAATGCCATCGAGTCAGTTCTGACTCATAGTGACCCTAGAAGTCAGAGTAGAACCACTCCGTAGAGATTCCAAGGAACGCCTAGCAGACTTGAACCGGCGACTTTTTGGTTAGCAGACATAGAACTTAACCATTACACCACCAGGGTTTCCAGCCTAGGGCTTGGCGGGTGACAAATTGAAGTTTTCCTTTGTCAAACTTTTTTTTAACGAATATTTTCTTTACAAGGTTGATTGAATCCCGGGATGCAGAACCCACGCATACAGAGGGCTGGCTGTGTTGTTCAGAAAAGTCAAACGTTCCGAGGTGACCATGTCATTTCAAGGAAGGATTGTTAACCAGCGCCTCATTCATTTCACATCTTTAAAGAGGGTTTTCTTGACTTGGTGAGTATGCAGAGAAATCCTTCTTGGGATTCGGTAACAAAATGTTGCCTTTCTTTGGGGGTAAAATATACTGCTCATTTTCTCTCTTTTTTTTCTTTTCCTAGGCAGCTTGGGTAATTGATTGTCTTGCAAACTTCCGTGCTTAGCCCACTTCAAAGCGTACGGCTTTCATGATTTGCATTTGAATTTGCTAATTTTACCTCCTTGTAATTTTCCTAGATCTTTCTCTCCTTGTCCCCAGTATTTGTTATTGTGTTTATGTTTGTGTGCTATGGGTATGTGTAGTATGTATATAGGTGTCATGTGTGCATATGTGTTGTCTGTGTGTGCATATATGTGTTGTGACTGTGCATGTGTTGTGTGTGTGTGTGTTTGTGTGTGTGCACGTGTGCGTGTGTGTGTACACATGTATGTGGTATATCCTCTCTGGCTCTCACCACTTTTATTTGCAAATTGCCCAGGAGTACCTTGGTTGCAGAAGTAGTCCAGCATGAGTCATGGCATAGTAAACCTGCTCAGCAAATCATGATCACTGTTTTGCCCGGTAAAACTTAACAAAACTAAATTTAAAAATCAGAACAAAAGAAAAACTAAAAAATGTATCAAAGAACAGTATTCTTTCCACTGTGTCTTCATTTCCCTGCGTACGTGTGTGCTCTACATAGGTCTCACTTCTCATCAGTCAGTATGTCGTACTGTGATGGTTTGCATGTTGCTATGATGCTAAAAGAGCCAATACCAAGAGGGTCACCCGTGGTGGACGGTCCTCAGTGGAGCTTCCAGACTAAGAGAGATGAGGTAGGAAGGCCTGGCTACCTATTTCCAAAAATTAGCCTTTGAAAGCCTTGTGGGTGACAGCAGAATAATCCGGTACAACATAGTGCTAGAAGTTGAGAGCCTTGGGAGGAACGTCACTCAAAATATATGGTGGCCGCAACAATGGACTCACCCAGAACTGTGATCTTGAGGGAAGCACAAGCAAGGAGCAGCAGCTGGCCCCTTTGCACATGGGGTCGCCATGAGTCAGAGTTGACCCTGTGACAATTAACCACAACATAGACTAGTCACTTACCAGAATGCCGCATCTTGTAGACCCATCATTTTCAAGTCCTTAAGCTTTTTTCTTTCTTTTGTAACATTGAGTGATACAAAGTATATAAATGGAGAGAAATAAATCAAGCAGTACAAAATAGATATCTCATTCTGAAATCGATACTTAGAAAGAAAAGGCAGTATCTTCATATTTATACCGGTCACCGACATCAGCTCCTCCATCACAGAGTGATTGGTTGTGATCTAAAGAGGGATGGAAACCAATAATGTCATTATTGAATGCATGGCGACCGATGAGACCTGATAAGCTCAGTAGATTGCACCAGTGAGCCAGCACTGTGTGAACTGACTCCCTGTGAATTGTACCAACGTCAGTTTCCTGGTTTTAACACTGCATTGTAGTGATGTGAGGAAGCCTGGTCACTCAGTGGTTAAAGAGCTCTCAGTTGCCAAGTGAAAGGTCTGAGAATAGAAGCCCACAGCTTCTGGAGAGGAAAAAGTTGTGGTGGTTGGCTTTCATAACGACAGTCTTAGAAATTTTGAGGGGCAGTTGTCCTCTGTCCCACAAGGTCCCTATGAATCAGAAGCAACTCAGCAGCAGTGAGTGCAGTTTTTTTGTTTGTTTGTTTTACTATTTGGTTATGCCTGAGGTCTCTATGTGGCATAAATGGTTTGCACTTGACCGCTAACCTAAAGATTGGCAGTTCAAACTTACCCAATGACACTGCAGAACTCTATAGCAACTAAGAACAACAACAGTATCATGTGTAGCTACAAATTAAACCAAACCTATTGCTGTCAGTCTGTTCTGACACGTGTCCACCCCATGTGTGAAACACAGAACTGTTCCATGGGGTTGCTTTGGCTGTCGTCTTTACAACAGCAAGTCACCAGGCTGTCTTTCCCAGTAGCAATGGGCAGGTTTGAATCCTAACCCTTTCAGGCTAACACTGGAGTCCAGTCATTTGAGAAAAACTGGACAAAAGGTACCTAGGTCTTTGTATGCATTGTTTTTGAAACTTCCTGTGAATCTACAATTATTCCAAAATAAAAAGCCTTAAGTAAGTTACATTTGTACACCTACACAGTATGTAAATATATGAAAATCTGAGTCTCCATTATGTCTCATCAAAATCTCGATGCTTCTGGAATTTGCTTTTATATTACTCATCACAACGTCTCAGTTACGCACTTACTTCTATAATAGCAGCATCGACGGCAGTTTGTAAGGTCACAAATCCTCTTTTCCAGTATAAGGACAGTGAACATGAAGTCCCATAATGGTCATACCAGCAGTAAGCTGTTAAGCACAAAGCATATCCATCATTAGACAGCGAGGGCCATTTGGAGAATCAGAAATGTGAATCCAGGAATAAAACCAGCTAGAGAAAGCTCTAGCAGTCAGAACTTTTAACTACTCTGAAAAAAGGAAGCCAAGGAAGACCACAGTATGCACACAAGTTCTTAGAAATGACCAAGAAGATGAGAGTCAAGAACATTCTGCTCTGGTCCCAACCCACTCTTCATTGTGCCTCTAAACACTAAATGGATCCCGCATCAGAGCTTTTTTTTGCATTTGAATGCTCTCCCTCCAGAAGAATATGTGGCTCCCGCCCTCCCTTCTTCCTGAGCTTTTCTCTGCAGCAAACTTATGGCAGAGGACTTGACTGGCCACCGTAAGTAAAACGTCTATATGGCTCCTCCTAGCAGTCTCTTTTGCAGTCCTGCCTGATGTGGCTTTGCTGCCTTCATCACTACCTGACCGAATGCTCCCATGTGTGTTATTTTGCTGTTTGTTTTTCCCCCGTTTCCCGTCCCTGACTAGAGTGAGTCACGAAAAGCAGGCTCTGTTTTCTTCCCTTCAGTTTCCAGGGCCGAGAACAATGATGGACACAGTGGGCACTCAGTGAACGAATGGAAAAGAAAGCACTTGTCAATCATGTCAATTTTACTTCCTAAAGGTCGCCGGAATCCCTCTGCCTCGCTCCCTCTCAGCTGCCTCCACTCAGGACTGAGAGCCACCCTCAGCTAACTTGTAGGGTTCATTGTATTTCCTTCTGGCCCCACTGCAACCCTTTCTTCAGGCTGTATCTGGAATGCTTCATTAGACTTTGAAATCTAATCCCATCTGTGCCCTGACTAGACTGCCTCAGTGGTAATCCATTGGCTTCAGGGTACAAGGCTCCCCAAGGTCCAGCCACTGTGCCCCCTCAGCCTCAGTCTCCTGCCACATTCTTCATCCTCTTCCTCCGGGTCTCCGTGGTAGATGCGCTCTCCCCTCCCACAACGTGCATGCTTGACTCTCCTCTGCCTGAAACACAGTCACCCTAGCAGCTCACACATACTGTTCTGTCTGGTCTTAGTTTGAACATCCCACGCCCAGACAGGACTTCTCTGATTATCCCAGCTTACTAGGACCAACATGTCTAAGTCCCCAGGGCACTTTTTCTGGAACTCTCTTTTCATGCAAAACAAAAATCTCCTCTCGGCTGGGAACTGTCAGTTTTGATTACCCTGCATCCTCTGCGCGTTCCAAATGCTGAGCTGCGTATATGTGTGTGTGTGTTGGGTGACTCTAAGATTTGCCGAGCATCATCCCTTAGTGAGACGATCTGACTGACTTAGGAATAAGCTCAGCAATAAAATGTCATTTATCTGTTTTCTCATGTGCTATGGGAAGCATCTGTGATATCTGTCCCCACCTACTCCTTTTGTTGCAAACATGAAAAATGCCTTAATAACATTTTATGCAGAAAGTCACCTGAGAAATATTCATCTTTCATGTATGGAATGAAATAGTCCTGAAAAAATATTAGCTTATATGAGAAATTGCCATTGAAGATGATTGCCGCGATGTATGGGGCATTGTCTAGAATTATCGCATCCATGGATTTTTTATCAGGTGCCCCAATGACTGTTCTTCCTGTGAATTACAAGGTAAAAAACAGACATAGAATATTGTTATAAGGATGCACCAAAACAGAAGGGCATGTAGATGGCACTTGGCTGGCAATCTTTCCATTGAACCTGAACTTCTCATAAGAGTCAAGGAGGGAAATATTACTTTGGTATTTTAGAATCTAGAATCAGAAGAAAGTCATTAGGATTTATGCAGTTTTGAAAAATAATGACAAGTATCAGGTACATAAAGAAATCAAGAATTAGAGTGAAAAACAGAGGTAACTGTTGTAGTTACTATACAGTCAGGGGTAGATTCCAGATTTACTGGAGCCAAGGCACCTCACGTGGCCTTGTACAGCAACCAAGGCCACAAGGTGGCTGTGTTTCCAGCACACACAAATTCCAAGGATCGTACGTACAGTAGATAGCTAGGCTACATACACTCAACGTGATCATTTTGGTTAGCTTGGTTATATAGGGCCTTCATTGAGAATGAGGACCTTCTAAGATATTTCCATGTTATAACATACACAGAATCATTGTTACATTACTCATCCTTATTTGCCATAGTTCTGAAGTTATGTTTTAACCACAATGGTCTGATTTCTGTTATTTAGGTGTTTTTCCCTGAGTTATTAATTGTAATCACTGTATCCCAAGTGATAAAAACACTTTCACCCACTGGTGACTATATTCCTCCTAGAGACTATTCTGCAGACCTGAAATTATAGGTCTATTGGTTAGCCATACTTCCACAGAGATGTAGGCCTCCCTAGAATGGACTTCTATCAGGCTCAAAGGGTTTAAAAGGTTAATTACTGTGGGGGGGGGATGGGAACTAACCCAGTAGTGTGTTCTCTAAATAATTAATATGTCACATCAAATTTAACCTCTCTATATCTTATAAAGAAATATAATATCAGTAACACTTTTGTTTGTTTCTATCATTAATACACTCACCTTGCAAAAAGGGAGCAGATGCTGTTTTATTCATTATTTGTTGGGTTACATTAGAGACTGGTGTGTAAACAACCATCATATCAGAGCTATTAAATGCATCCACTCTTCCAAGATCCTGAGAAGGTGTTTCGGGAATATGAGTACCTTCTCTGATATGTGAAAACAGGCCCATAAAGAGTCCTAAAAGTACTGGGAAGATCCATTCCTAAAACACATAAGAAAAGAACAAATTCTGACTGCATTCTCTTGAACAAGCTCAGGCAACTTCAGAGAACTCTAGAAGATGACTTCCAATATTGCCATGCCCTTTGCCATCTCTTTGCTTTCAGTCCTTCAGAGCAATGGGAGCCCAATGAGAGACAAGGACTAAGATAGAAGTCCCATGTATGAAAAAGTTTGCATTAAAGTTAAAACTACTGTAGAAAACATGGGGTAAACTAACAGAATGGCTAACAGTGTGTCACTCTCTGGATGTCTGTGTAGCAGACTCGAGAAGGAAGGAGGGACATCTCAATGTTCTAGATTGTAGAATCAGGAGAAACGCCTGCAAATTGGGTTTATGTTTAATAATGATAGGTGTCAAAGTAAGTTGTAAATAAATTTTAAAAAATCACATCAGGAAAAATGTGTCTGAGAGAACTGAAGTACAAAAAATAGAGGCAATTATTGTAATTACTCTTTAGTCAGGGGACTCAGATTTCCTGAAGCAAAGACATCACACAGGAGTTCATGGCAGCAAATAGCAAGCCACTGATCAGTCGTCACTTCCTTGTATTGGAAACCAAAGACAGTAGAAAGAGATTGAGTGGTGGAGATGCCCAGGGTCCCCCAGTTATAGTGATCTGTAGCTCCTTAAACAATGCTAGACTATGTTCTCGGCTCCCCAAATTAAGTGGGGCCACAGAGTTGATTTCTGGCCAGTAGAGAGTGAGCAGATGTGATAAGCACTTCACGGAGCCTGGTTGCTGGAAGTTTGTACAACTTTAAACACTTTCTGCTTTGTTCTGTCTCTGTCCTTATAAGTAGAGGGAGAGGATCAAGTGGTCGTCTCCAAGGCCTGGGAGATGGAGGAGACCCCAGATGAAGGAGCCTGGGTCCCTAAATAACTGCGTGGAGAAAATTCTCTCACCTACCACCGGTCACTCCACATCTACCAACCACCTTCTTTAGACTATGATAAGCAGAAAAACTTTTGCTGTGTTAAGCCACTGGGATTTGGGATCGTTACAAGGAGCCCTGGTCACACAGGGGTTAAGTGGCTGCTAACCAAACAACTGGCAGTGTGCACCCACCACCCACAGTGCAAGAGAAAGATGTGGCAGTTTGCTTCTGTAAAGATCACAGCCTTGGAAATCCTACGAGGCCGTTTTCCCCTGACCCACAAGGCTGCTACAGGTCAGCACTGGCTCACCAGCAGTAAGTTTGGTTTTTTGTTGTTATTGTTGTTAACCAGTAGTTAGCCCACATGCCTAAAGCAACCAACCAACCAATGGTGTTAGTTGGTCATAATTCTTAGAAATACTTTTTCTAGAAATATCATGGCTAGGAAAACAAGTTGCTAAAATTAAAATCCCTCCCTTTATGCTAGCCCAGATGTTTAACATTCCTTGACTCTCACTGTACAACCTGTGGTAGCACCTGGAACCATTGCTATAATTTACTGTACTGTTAATTTTTTCTTACTTTCCTTTAAAAAAAAGGAGTAATACTCCTAGTCCTTAAAATTTTTCATTCGTTTTCACTGATTGCTGTAAGTCTATCAGCTTAGTAAAAACAGCGAGAGATGACCACAGTATCAGTAACTGAAGTCTGCTAATTAAACTATCATATAAGGAAAACATCAGGTAATTCAATCAAAGAACAAGTGCTTAAAGGCAGAAAGTTGCACAATTGGAAACATACCAACAAGCTCTGTCTTTTCATCCTCCATTTCTTGAGAAAATTCTTGCAGAGAAGTGCTTGCGTTTGTTGCAACAGATTTTTCTTTTTCTGATTCATTTAGCCTATTCATTTTACATACAAGGAGAAAGTAAATACGGGAAAGTGCAAACCAGAAAAAAAACAAGTGCAATAAGAACCATGTTGATTATACTTTTGAGCCAGGTAATTACTCTCTTTAAGAGCTATTCAAAAAAAAAAAAAAGACTGTAAAAGATGATTTCAGTACATTCGTGGATATAGCACTTCACTTCAGATATATTAACCTTAAGGTTTAAGTGGGGGTGGTTATGCTGGTAGGGGGAGGACAGTGATAATTAACATACTTTTGCAAAAAACATAGACTACTACAGTGAAAAAGTCCGGTTAGAGTTTAGAACCTGCAAGATACTTTATCTTCCATAGTAGAATTATATGACTAGGGTAGTTGAATTATACTTCATCCAATTAATAGCTATGTCTTGTCTTTGAATTTAGATAGAAATCTCAGAGCTAAACAAACTAAAAAATTCTGATGCTTTAAATTCATCTGAGTAATAAAGTATATGCATTATAGACAACTCCAAGGAATATTTTCTCTTTGATCTCCCTTCCAAACTGAATTGAATAACTTTTAGCTAAAGAGCTATCCCATAGGACAATAATCCAAACTCAAATGCAAGAAGAAAAAAATTTTTGTCTGAATTTTCTCTCTTCAGAAACCTTAACCTAAATAGATTCGGAAGTAAACTACAATGTAAGATTCAAAAAAAAAAAAAGCACATTAGAAAGCAGTTTTGCCCAAATGTTTATCATAAACAATTTTTTCAGTTTACATAAGCAGAAAATGAAATTCTTTCAGAGTTACAAATCAGAATCTTCAGACAATTCCCCCTCAATTAGTGCAGAAACAAATTCATTATGTCCCTCAATTCCACTGCTGTATCTACACAATAAAAGATTGTTGGGGAAAAGAAAAATTCTAGTTATTAGGCCTTCAATCTTAAGCACGCAAGTGTCTGGAAAGATCTGAAAAATAGATTGATTTTAGCAGTGCAGCACTTGGCTTTTGGCTACCCAGATATTTGGCACAGCACACACACACAAACACAGAACTTACTGTCAAGAAAATTAGCAAAAGTTTTCTGGATGCACTGCTCAACTACACGTCTCTCTTTTCTAAGGCAACAGAACTTGATTGCTGTTTCTTCATTTATTCCTTAAATAGGTGCCTATTTCCAGCACTTCTTCCTCAGGCTCTGACAAGGGTGTAGTCAGACTAATCTGCATATGTTGGACTTGTGCTTTCTGTCTTGTTTTTCTAAATCAATTATTCTGAAGGGAATTGTCTGTTCTACGGTTGGTTACTCATTTCACAGCGAATACAACAAACACTGTGTCTACTTGGCCTTTCAACTCAACTCCAGGGATCAGCGGGAATTGGTCAAACAAGAAAAATGGAACTAACCCATCAGACCATTTAAAGACGCAGCAGTAATGCTCTAGTCCTTCCTAACGGTTTCCCAGAGGAGACTAAAACGGGAGAAAAGGCCATGCAAGAGTGGGAACCATAAGTAACAGAATCAAGCGATTCCATTTATGGGACAGATCTTGGAGAATTTCTTTTGGTTTGTTTTTTTTTGTTTGTTTCTGAAACACAACGATGAAATATACCAATTAAAAAAAAAACAAAACCTGCAAACCCACTGCCATTGAGTCAACTCTGTCTCACAGAGACCCTATAGGATGGAATAGAACTGCCCCATAGAGTTTCCAAGGAATGCCTGTGGATTCAAACTGCCATCTTTTGATTAGCAGACTTAGTACTTAACCACTACACCGCCAGAGTTTCCAACTATGAAATATACATTATGCTAATTCAGGACAAAGGGTCAGACCAGTGCAGAGCTGGACTTTTGCCTAATCATGATAAGCAATCTATAATCTACCTTGGAAAATGACGGGGTAAAAATTCCTTTCTTCTACTCAGTTCACGGCAGATGTATCAATTCATAAGACAGATGAGCAAAATAAAAGCAAATGCATTTCGAAGGAATAAAAACCATGAAAAGATTCCAGCGATTCTGTGTGGGTGTGTACTAAGGACCGAGGAAGAACGATGAAATGTATTCATGTCTCGCTGCATGTCTCTCTCTAGAACGCTGCAAACTTTTGTCCTGCCAAAGCGAATGGCAAAACAGGAAGTCAAAGTCTATGAATTGGGAAATCTCAAATATTTGACGTGGCTCCCAGTCCACAGATGTTAATAATCATAATGTCACGTTCTGGAGAAAAGGGAAATAGTGAAAAAATGGACACACACACACACACCAGGGGCTAAAGTTATGATATGTAGATAATGTTTTCTCTGCTTAGTAATTAAATCTGTTTTTGAAAACAGTCAGGAGGGAAACATTGTTAAATTAAAAACTGGCACAGACAAAAGGTAGCAAAGGTTTTCTAAAGGTTTCATGCAGGGCAGAAGGGAAAGATTGGGTTGGAAGGTCGCTACATAGGTCAACAGCCCAGAACAAAATTCTAAGTTCTGTTTTTTTAATCCCCTGGAGCGTAGCTCAGGTTTGTCTGAATTTTGTTGTTGTCATAGTAGTTTTATATGTCCTGTCTTAGGAATCATCTTTGCCCCTTTTTTCCAGTTGCATTAAAACTCATGATTGCTACAACATCAGTATTATTCAGATTCAGTGGATCTTACTGGTTTCACTTCTTACCATAGTTTGTTGTCTATGGATTGTCTTCAGCTTTCTTGATTCCTTATTTTGATTGTTTTTTTTTCCCATTTTGCAGGGGTTGTTTTTCTTATTTAAGTCTAAGTATTTCCCCACAAATGGTGACGAATATGACGAAGAATGCCTGTGTTCCAACAAGAAGCACACGAAAATAGTGGATAAAATACACATGAAATGAAAGTTCAGAAAATAGTAGTCAATTTTTTAAAAAGAAGAAAAGGACATTTAAAGTAATTTAAAAAAAAAAAAAAAAGGATGAAGCCTAGAGAGAATGATGGAAGGCATACTCCAGGTGTCAAAAAAGGGAAAGGGAAATGAAAGCCAATCAACCAGGCTATGGGTGGCTTCCTTGCCACTGTCTGTCCAAGGAGATGTTGGACATAGGCACAGGACCCTGTTTTAATGTTCCTGTGGCCTGGAATTAGGCTTTGGTGAGCCGGGAAGTTGTAAGTAGTACGATCTCATGCTTCTGAGGACTGTTTAGTGCCAGAAATAGAGACTGGAGAAACTTCACTTGCTGTCCCAGAGAAGAGTAAGGGCGCATATGTTCTACCTAATCTCTGGGCTAAAAAACATATATCCTCCCATGAGTCGCATCTGACTCGACGGCACTTGGCTTGGCTCCAGGATGTGAAAGACCCCAACAGGAGAGGGTTCTGAATGCATTCTCCTTGTACAGCGGGTCCGACAATTAAGTTCATGAACTCATCCTAGAAGGGTGATTGCACACAGTGGTAAGGTGACAAGTTCACGAACTTAATTGCATAGTTGTCTGTGAGGGAGGTTTTAGTTGGTAAATAGGTAACTGTATTGGAACACTCTCCCTACTCACCTGATCTGGCCCACAATGGCTTTTTTCTTTACCCAGAGATAAAAGAAATATGGAAAGGAAGACATTTTGATGACACTAGGACATTGAGGGTAATATGATGACAGCTCTGATGGCCATTCCAGAAAAAGAATCCCAAAACTGCAGGGTGGACTAGGTGCTGGCACTGGCATCAGCCCGTAAGTTCCCAAGGGGAGTACTCTGAAGGTAACTATAGTGATATTCAGCAATAAGATACGTAGCACTTTTTCTTTTTTCTTTCTTTTTTAAATATATCTGATTGTAATTTAAGAACAATTTTACAATCTACCTCATTTTGCTGTAGAACACCCAGAACTTTCCTCACTATTCTAGTCCCCCCTCTCCTGTGACAACACACCTTCCTTTTGTCTACAACTTCCCATGACCTTTAGACCAAGGTCTGGCCCTCCTCACCCCATCATCTGGGCCAGGGGTAGAGCCTCTCAGAGAACCCCATGTACATGTTTAAAGGTTAGCTCACCACCAGCATCACTCTGTTTTGCATGTTCCCAGTCAGTCATTGTCTGGGCTGCTGGCCCCAGTGCTGGATGCCTTTGGGGTTAGAGAGTCTGGGGGCCATGCTCCCAGCATGCCCTCGGTTCAGAAGGACCATCAAGTACAGCCTTTTGGTAGAGTTCTAGCTCTGCCCTATATTCCTTCTCTGGCTATGTCCAGGACTCCCTTCTGTGTACCCAATCCAGGCTGTCACTGGTGGTGGCTGGGTACCATCTAGTTCTTCTGGTCCCGTACTGAAGTGGACTCTGACTCATAAGGCCCGTTCCATCTGATGGGCTCATATTTTCTTCCTGTTCTCAACATCCACCATTTACCTCTGGTCCAGATGCTATTTAGATGACAGCTTGTTAGCTTTTAAGACCCCAGATGCCACTCACCCAGGTGGATTGCAGAGTGTTATCTTAAGAGAGGGAGAGAGAAAAAGCCTGGGTAGGCCAATTAGTCTGGATGTCCACTGACACCATGGTTCCCTGATCCCAGTTCCTGTTTTTCTGTGCTTCCAAAGATGTGGGCCACATTAAAGGAACAATTTAGTTTTGGAGTTGAGTAGTTGTGGGTACCCCACTTCTAGTGTGTGCTGTCACACCCAATACCCAACCCTAATCCTAACCACTATCTGGTTAGCAAAAAAACCCTCTCTCTGCTTCCCTCTTCAGCCTAGAAACCTCCAAATACTGATCTCTTCTGTAATTAAATGATTTGTTGTGTCCTTATAATAGTGGTCTCATACAAAATTTGTCCTTTTGGGGCTGGCTAATTTCACTCAGTGTAATTTCCTCTAGATGGTCCCATGTTGACAGAGGTTTCTCTAGACCATCATTGTTTCTTATTGTTGTGTAGTATTCCGTTGTATGAATACACTGCAGTTTGTTTATCCATTCGTCTGTTAATGGGCATCTAAGTTGCTTCTGACTTTTTGCTGTTGTGGAGAGAGCTGCAGTGAATATTGGTGTGCATGTATCTGCTTGAGTGATGGCTGTTATTTCTCTGGGATATACTCCAAGGGGTGGGATTGCTGGATCATATGGTATCTCTATTTTTAATTTCCTAAGGGACCACAAAATCGATTTCCATAGTGGTTGAACTATTTTAGAATCACATATTTTCTAGAATGAGTTTGCAAACTTAATTGTCGGACCTATAGTAACGTGTCCAGTCTATGCATGCTCTTGACAGCCTCCCTGAGAGGGCTGGAATTCTCACTGCGGCAGCTACAATCTGCATAACTTTGCACCATTCATTTGGCCTTTTCCCCTCAGTTTCCTCATCTATAAAAATGAGTATAATAGAGCCATTATCTGGGTTAAATTCATTAATATAAGTAAAGTACGTAGAACAGTGCCTGGAAAACAGGAAAAGTTCACACATGGTGTTTGTTTTTGCTGCTGGTGGTACTACCTGTTACTGCACTGACTACCACCGCTCTCCCAGTCCTACAGAGAAAACACTAACAGTCCCACAGAGAGATGTCAAGAATTCAGGATGCAAATGGTGGAGCTTTGCCATTTAAGAAGATATCAAAGCTTTATCGAGAAAAAAGACAGATAGGCAGCCATGATTCATTTTCTAAGTAAAGAAACCCTGCAAATAAACTTGAACATAACAGTTTGGCAGTATATTTGAGCTAACTACAAGTTTCCCCAAATTTCAGTCATTTATTTCTTCTCCTTTTGCACTCTTTGCTCCCACAAGTGGCTGTTTTCTGATTTATGAAAAACAAGCACAGACTTTCAGCTGTGGCCAGAATGGTCAGGACTCAGTACCATGATTGGATTATGTTAGTTTTCCACACAACAGAGTCTCAACACCAGGTGTCTGTGTCACTCTCTGCAGAGACACCCCAGCCAGCTGCTAACATCTCAAATCTAATGCAGACTTCTGGGAAAGCACATGATAAGACCCCCTGACTCTGCCTCCATCCATTTCTCCCCAAGGGTGAAGTCATACCACAGAGGTGCAGCCTCTGGAAGCCCTCCTTGTAAGTCTGCCAACAGAAGACAAAGCTGTTCCTTGTAAAGGGGAAACCGATAGAAGCTGGCCAGGCACTCCCAAATGTGACTATTGCACAATTCTAATGAGTATCATAATCAATGCCTGCCCTGTTTCTGGAATTTGCCATTTTAGTTTTTTGAGAGCATTGGTGATGACTCCACTTTGGTTCTATCTTTCTGTCACCTAATTCTCATCTAGCCAACGTTTATTCCATTACTGGCCTTCAGTGTAAAGGGAGGTATAAACTGATCAGTATAGTCAGTTACAAACTAGCTCCTTGGACACTGATTAAGCCAACATTTTTCTCGGTCAAGCCAACCTCTCTCTTTGACTTCCCCTTTCTTTCTTTGTACAAAACAGCCAGATGCAAGGCTTCTCAGAATTTCAAATCCCTTCACTTAAATTGGGACCACAGCCTGGGGGGTTTATTGAGTAGCTAAGATTTTAGGTATTCTTTTTTTTTCTATCCAGGTGATCCTCATGTTGGTTCTGAGCAACAATATACTGTTACATGCTAGAAATTCAACTTCTGTTGTTAAGTGCCATCAAGTTCCAACTCATAGCAACTGTTGGAGCAACAGAACAACATCCTCACAATCCTTAGTTTTGAACCCACTGCTGCAGTCACTGTGTCAGTCCAGCTTGTTGAGGGTCTTTCTCTTTTTCATTGACCCTCGACTTTACCAAGCGTGATGTCCTTCTCCAGGGACTGATCCCTCCTGACAACATGTCCAAAGTATGCAAGATGTAGTCTTGCTGTTCTTGCTTTCACAGAGCACTCTCATACTTCTTCCAGAACAGATCTGTATATTCTTTTGACAGTCTATGGTACATTGAATATTGTTTTCCAATGCCACAATTCAAATACATTAATTCTTCTGTCTTCCTTATTCACTGTTGAACTTTTGCATGCATATGATGCGACTGAAAATACCATGGCTTTGGTCAGAAGCATCTTAGTCTTCAACATGATGTCTTTAGTTTTCAATGCCTTAAAGAGGTCTTTTGCAGCAGATTTTCCCAGTGCAGTGTGTGTTTCAATTTCTTGACTGTTGCTTCCATAGGCATTGATTGTACAACCAAATAAAATGAAATCCTTGACTACCTCAACCATTTCTCCAGGACGAGGCATCAAGATTAGAGGAAGACTCATTAATAACTTACATTATGCAGATGACAGAACCTAGCTTGCTGAAAGTGAAGAGGATTTGAAACAATGATGAAGATCAAAGACCACAGCCTTCAGTATGGATCACACCTCAACATCAGGGAAACAAAAACGCTCACAACCAGACCAGCAAGCAACATTATAATAAACAGAGAAAATTTCTGGGATCGTCTTTCTACCGTATTTGCTTCTGCTCAGTTCCTAGGGCACTACCAGTCTACCACTGCTTCAAACCACATTCTTAAAACTTTTTTGGATTTTGCCAATCCTATAGGGGAGAGTAGAACTGCCCCACAGAGTCTTCCACGGAGCACCTGGCAGGTTTGAACTGCCAACCTTTAGGTTAGCAGCTATAGTGCTTGATCACTATACCACCAACGTTTCCTTAGATTCTGCAGATGGTGTGAATCTGCTCAGACTGTCTTGTGTTTCTACTTTTGCTCCCTGTGGTCAGTACCCAAGGCAAATATCTGAGCAGTCTCCTGATTGCTTTTTCACCCTTTCATCAAGGATGAGGTGTACACTTTTTTAGAGAAAGGGTCATTTATTTGACCTATTATTTGGAGAAGACTCTACATTTATGTCTTCTGCTCCTGGACAACCCCTGATAGTTAATTGAAGTTTGATAGTTTCAGGGTCTAGAGAATGTTTCTAGGGTAAAAGCTGGTATGGTACTCAGTCTGGTTCCCGCATTCACTGAGATGTGGCTTAAAAATTCTGTACTCGGTTATCAGCTCCTACATGATTTTAAAAGCTTTCTTTAAAAATAAATTTAATCTAGGATTTCAAAACTGTTATTATCTTAGAATGACAAGAAGAAGCAAAAATGAGAAAAGATAGAAGACAAAATTAACAAAATCAGGCGTTGTCTTCATCTCTGATACAGACCTAGTTTGTGCTTATTATTAATTCCAAAAATCATCGATTGGTTTTTAACTATTTTCAACAAGACTGAATGCTGAGTATATTTTTCAAATAAAATATTGTAGGTTTCTTTTTTAATCTAAACTTAAATATACCAGCTATTTTTAAAAATCATTCACTTAAGTACCAATTTAATGTGTCATTGATTATAAGAAGATTTAATAAATGAGTGGATATCATAGTATAACCTTGAAATATAATGATATGATTTTAAAATGTGCATATGATCATTTCATATTTAGAAATTATTTATGTATTAAGAAGAGTATCATACTTTATAATAAAAAAGTTAATATTTTTGCCTACTTATATATAGTGTGTTTTTTAGGAGTACTGAGAATGTTTATAAACTGTAAAGCAAAAAATTATAGAAAATTTCTATGTTAAGTGTTGTCATTTGTGAAAAACAATGTAGCCCTGCCACTGGTATAAACAAATGGATCAACAGGATAAAAGAGAATACCAACAGAATCAGATTCATCCATACAAGCCAATTTAATGCTGATAAAGGTGCTGTTTCATTTCAGAAAGGATCAAATGATGTATTCAGAGATGACATTAAGATAACTGAACATTTCTTTTTGGAAAATTTAAAATAGAAAGGTTAGTTTCTACTTCTGTTTCATCTCAAACTAGAGGGTTAAGCATTTAAACAGAAAAAGAATAAAAAATTATAAAGCTGGAAAAGGTGATCTGTACTCAGGAAAAAAGCAGTCATAAAAATTGTCCGTGAGTATCCTGACATGCTGGACTTAGCAGAAAAATACTTAAACTCGTCATTGTAATACATTTACTGAAGTAAAGGAAGTCATAGTTAAAAAACTTAGTGGGGAATATGGCTCATCAAATAGGAATTTTTCATAGGGTTACAAAAATTATAAAAAGGAATCCGGTGAACATTCTGGAATTGAAGAATACAGCAGCAAATGAAAAAAATTCATTAGTTGAGCAGAACAATAGATTTGAGACTACAGAAGAAAGAATCTGTTAATTTAATTGTAGATCAATAGAAATTAATCTGAAAAACAGACAGAGAAGACACAAGAAAAAAAAAGAATGTCTCAAATAACAGGTGGACATAAAGCACCTTAACATACATGTAATGAGGGTCACAGAAGGAACAAAAAGAGACAAAAGACAAAAATATCTGAAGAAATAATGGCTGGAAACTTCTATAACTTGATGAAAAAAGTTTATTTATACATAAAAGCAACTCAACAACCCTCAAATACAGTAAATACCTAAAATATAACATATTGTTGAAAACAAAAAACAAAGAGAGAATCTTAAAAGCAGTGAAAGAAAAATGTTGCATTACTTAAGAACCATTAATACAGTTCACAGCTGACTTTTCCTCAGAAATAATGGGCAGAAAGAAGTAGAAGAACATATTCAAAAGGCTAAAAGAAAAAAACAAAACAAAAATGATCACTATGGAAAGTATCCTCCAAAATTGAGAATGAATAAAAAGGAAACAAAGACATTTTCAGATTTTATTTGTCAAGATCACCTTAAAGAGGCCATCTTTATATTGACAGAGAGAAACAGACATAATAAATAAATACATAAAACAGGTATAAAACTTATCTAGAAAATAATTGCAGTTATCTTTACAACCACATATAATCCACTAAAAGCAAGTAAATAAGAGGTCCTGGAACATTTTTCTAGGGCATTATGAGGGAGGAAGTGCTATAAGTGCTTTCTAGGTGTGGCCCGCCAAGTATCTCCCACAATGTTCAAGCCCTCACTTCCCCTGAAGGAGCAACCCTAGAAATCAAGAGTTCCATGTGATGTAGCTGCAAAATGGAGAAAGGCTTCAACCTACAATGGATTTGTGTGAGTGAAAGGTAAACCTCTGTTGCCTTATGTCTTATAGGTTCCAGAGTTTTTTGTCATTAGTCAGAGTTACTTACACTAATCAATATGCCCCATTAGAACATCTATGCTTTCAGTATCATTAATAAAAGGAATCCTAGTGGTGCTGTGGTTAAGCACTTCACTGCTAACCAAAAGGTTGAAGATCTGAACTCACCAGCCACTCCACAGGAGAAAGGTGTGATCTTCTGTAAAAGATTTGTGGCTTTGGAATCCCTATAGGGACGATTCTACTCTGTCCTGTAGAATCACTACGAGTTGAAATTCTACTTGGTGGCAAGAGGATTTTTTTTTAGTACAATTAATGGTTAACTAGAAATGATTGTATATGAATTATTGGTATATATATTTTTTCTGACTTTTTAAAATTGTGATTGAGTGAAAGTGTACAATCCAGTTTAAATTTGCATGCCTGCCTATCTGCAGCTCCTCTGCTCTCCTTGACCGGTACAGCACACTCCTCCTTTCTGTTTTATCCATGTCATATCCTCTTAACAATCTCCTGTCCCCTCCTCTCCAGCTTCCCCACACCATTCCAGTCAGAGGCCAGAAGGACAACATCCTATTGATGCATAGAACCATAAAGTGCATGCATGATATGGTCACTCTGTGTCCCCAAGTTCAGTCCATTCCTGTCCAAAGAGCTGACCTCAGTAATAATCAGTGTATTTTTAACACATAAGAAGAATCGCCATGAGTCGAATCCGACTCGAAGGCACTTGGCTGGCTGACATAGGAAGAATACATATTCGTTGTATAAAAGTGCTCATGAAAATGTACAAATTTCTAAAATTTAGGAAAATTCTCCCTTGATAAATTGCCATTCTTCTATTAAGAGAAGTAAAGATACTTATTATCCGTCATGTTTGCCTTTCTGCCTTGGCTACCATGATGTGCAGAAATTATTTTTTTTCCAATATTTTCCCTCTGAATAAAATTCCACTTGATTTTCTTCTTCATTATTAAAATCAGTGTTTTAATTGATATTTAAATGATTTTCAGTCACACAACATCTGTGGTATTGTTTAAACATTATGCATAATTATCTTTGGATATATATCAACAATGTATAATAAAATTAAACTCACTGCCGTGGAGTTCATTCTGACTCATAGCAACACTGTAGGGTGGGGTAGAACTGCCCCATAGAGTTTCCAAGAAGCCCCTGGTGGATTCAAACTGTCAAGCTTCCAGTTAGCACTTAACCACTATGCCTGTATATCATAACGGTAACAATCAATTCTTAAGAATTTCTGGTATAGTACTTATGACTAAAGAGCAAAAAAATCTTTGACCATTATTACATTCATGTATAAAATATAGTAAGAGCAGGTATCTTTAGGATATCTAAGTTTGTCATTCTTTGAATAAGTTCAAGTGTATTGCATAGTTACAAATTCTACATAATATAGCTTCAGGTACAAAAAGTTTTCCTACAATTAAAAATGTCATGCGAATGGTTTCATTGACTTCATTTATTTCCTTGTTCAGACTTTCAGCGTTGTTCATACAGATAAAAGAGAGCTAGTAAATAAAAACAAGGATTAAATGGAAGTTTTTCTGTTTCATGAATATAAAATTTACACATTAAATATTCCTATATTGTACTTGATATTTCACTAGGCACCAGTGAATAGTGCATAAATTATGGGGAAAAAAGAATTCACTCTATGATGCCCAAATCTGTTCTTAACGTTGACTTGCTTCCTTGACTTTAACCTCCCACATTTTTTGTTTTCCAACTTTATGTTTCATTCTCATGGGGGTGATGAAATATCAAACTGTGAAGTAGATAAGATTTGTCAGCAGTTTCCCCAAATCATCAGTAGTGCTTGTTTCCTCTTAGTAACCTCCTGGTAAGGCTATTCCTTACCAGTAATAGCCCCAGAGAACCATTTCTTAGTACTAAGCAGAACACAATCAGTTAAACACAATATGTTACATCTTCCAAGTCATCCAGTATTTTAGGAAAAGAGAGACAAGCACAATAAAACAATTTTAGACATTCATCAAAGCTGAAATGGGAAATTTGTACCTTATGGTAAGACAGATTCTCCCCAAGAGTGTTCTATAAGGATGGAAAAGTTCTAGTCCTTTCCCGTAACTCCTCCTAAGATTCCTAAACCAAGGGCAAGCTTCCTACTGCATTTCTGCATAGACTTAACATCTTTTTATGAGTATGAACACTGATCTTCATGAATTTGTAAAACCTTTAAATTTATACAGTTCTAAAATCTTCATTTCATAACTTAATAGCTTTCAATAATACTTAAATTTCACTGCTGCTTTGGGCATAGATTATTTTAATGGACTACATGGTTAAGACCAGTGAGACAATGGATAAAATTGTTTACCTCTGTCAAATACATGAAAAATCCAGTTGAAAGATAGGAAGATATCAAAATGATGCATGAAATTATGCTGGAATTTCCCACAATTATCTGATACCATGGAGATGAACAAAATTATTGAGATCTGGCAGAAAAAAATAATTCAGACTTATAATTAATCTCTGTCCTATTTACTATTTTAAGCTATTTTCTATGTTTTATCCATTCTATTTTAACCTTACATACAGCAATATTGTTAAAATTTTTCTTTAGAAGCATCAAATTGTTGTTACAACTGAAATGCGTGGGCTTATACTAAGGTCTGGAAATCCTGGTGCCATAATGGTTCATCGACGGCACTTGGCCTGGCTACAGCTATTAACCAAAACGTCAACAGTTCAAATCAACCAGGTGCTCCTTGGAAAATTTATGGGCAGGTTTCAACTCTGTCCTATAGTGTAGCTATGAGTCAGAATTGACAGCAGCACTTTTTTTGGTTGTATACTAGGGTCTGAGATAAGTACATTTATTTATTTATTTATTTATTTTTTATTTAACATAACTGAGTGAAAATGTACATTCACGTATAAATTTACATGCCCACCTATATGCAGCTTCCACTGCTCTCCCTGTCCAGTGACTGCACACTATTCCTCTCTGCTCCACACATGTCTCATCCTCCCAACAACCTCCTTTCCCCTCCTCTCCGTCCACTCCCCTTCCTCCAGCCAGAGGTCAGCAAGATGATATCCTGTAGATGTTTATAACCACAAAGTGCTTCCAATATGTGGTCACTCTGCATTGCCAAGTCCAATCCATTCCTGTCCAAAGAGTGGAACTTTGTAATAATTTATGGGAAAGGGCAGCATCAGGGCCAGGGTCCATGCTCTCAGGGGAACCCCAAAATCGCTGGACCATCAATTGAGGTCTTTTAGTGGAGATCTCATGATGCACCTCTTTTTATTCTTGTTTTGCCAGTGAGACTCCTCTCTGTGAGCTCCATCGTGGCTATCACTGTTTGTGGCCGGGCACCATCCGGTTCTTCCGGTCCCCAGTCGATGTAGGCACTCACTCTTGTGGGTCTCTCTGTCTTCTCGGTTGTCTTTACCGCATGTCATTTTGGTCCTCGGTGAGCATCCGTTCCTGCTGAGTTGGGACCATTTGCTGTGTCCTCGGATGGCAGCTTTTAAGAACCCAGACGCCACTCACCAATGTGGGGTGCAGAGAGCTCTCTTAGCAAAACGCTAGTTGTGCCAATTGGCCTGGCATTCGCCTAAGAGCATGGTCCCCCGCCCCCTGCCCTAGCTACTCTATCCTTGCAGTATTGAGTTAAGATGGAAGGACTACTCAAGTTATGCTGAAGTCCACTTAATGTTGTTCTCGTTTCTAATGTGTGCTATCACTGCTTTCTCCCAACTAGATTTCTAGTAACTATCTAAAATAAACCCTCCCCCCTCCCCCTCCCTCTCTCCCCTCCCTTGCAGCTGTCAAAGAGTCTTTTCTTCTATACACAAGTCTGTTTTTGAGGTCTTATGGTAGAGGTCTCATACAGTATTTGTCCCTTTGTCACTGACTACTTTCACTCAACATAATGTCTTCCAGTTGAAACCAGGTTAGGAGATGTTTCCTGGAATCCTCGTTATTCTTTATCATTGCGTAGTGCTCCATTGAGTATATGTACCATAGTTTACCTATCCATTCTTCTATTGTTGGGCATCTGGGTTGATTCCATCTTTTTGCTATCGTGGACTGTGCTGCAGTAAACATTCTGGTGCATGTGTCCGTTGGTGTGAAAGGCCTTGAATCTGTAGGATATATTCCAAGTAGTGGAATTACTGGGTCAAATGGTATATCAATATCCATTTTTTTAAGGAAGCACCAGATTGCCTTCCAAAGAGGCTGGACCATTTTGCAACCCCACCAACAGTGTAGGAGAGTTCCACTTTCTCCACAGCCTCTCCAGCATTTGTTGTTTTGTGTTTTCTGGATCATGGCCAATCTTGTTGGGGTGAGATGGTATCTCATTGTCGTCTTGATTTGAATTTCTTTAATAACTAAAGATCATGAACATGTCCGCATGTGTTTTTTGGCTGCCTGGATCTCCTCTTTAGTGAAGTGTGTGTCCATCTCTTTTGCCCATCGCTTAATTGGATGGTTTATCTTCTTCTTCTTGATATTCTGTAGTATCCTATAGATTATGGAGATCAGGCGTCGGTCTGACATGGAGTTGCCAAATATTTTTTCCCATTCTGTGGGTGTTCTTTTAATTCTATTAATAAAGTCTTTGGATGAGCAAAAGTGTTTGATTCTTAATAGTTCCCATTTATCTACTTTCTCTTCTATTGATTGAGGTTTCTTTGACAGATTTTGGAGTCTGTCCTCAATGTGTATTAAAACTTTCATTGTTGTTCCTACCTTTTCTTGGATGAGCTTTATCGTTTTAGGTTTGATATTTAGGTCTTTTATCTAGTTGAAGTTGGTTTTTGTATAAGATGTAAGATATGGATCTTGATTCAGTTTATTGCAGATGGATATCCAATTTTGCCAGCACCATTTGTTGAAGAGACTGTTTTCACCCCAGTTTAATGTCTTAGGGCCTTTGTCGAATATCAACTGTTCATAGGCAGATGGTGTCATCTCTGGGGTCTCAATTCTGTTCCATTGATCGATCTGTCTGTTCTTGTACCAGTACCAGGCTGTTTTGACCACAATGGCAGTGTAGTATGTTCTAAGGTCGGGTAATGAGAGGCCTCCCAGTGTGTTCTTCTTCTTTAGTAGTACCTTACTTATCCGGGGCTTCTTCCCTTTCCAAACAAAATTGGTGATTTGTTTCTCCATCTCATTAAAAAATGATGCTGGAACTTGTATTGGGATTGCATTATATAAATAAATTGCTTTGGGTAAAATAGACATTTTCACAATGTTAAGTCTTCCTATCCATGAGCAGGGTAGGTTTTTCCATTTATCTAAGTCTCTTTTAGTTTCTTGTAGTAAGGGCTTGTAGTTCTGTTTGTAAAGGTCTGTTGTTTCTCTGGTTAGATTGATTCCTAGGTACTTTATCTTCTTAGGGGCTATTGTAAATGGTATTGATTTGATAATTTCCTCCTTAACAGTCTCGTTGTTGGTGTAAAGGAATCCTACTGATTTTCTTATGTTTATCTTGTATCCTGAGACTTTGCTGAACTCTTCTACCAGTTTGAGTAGCTTACTTATAGATTCCTTGGGGTTCTCTGGACATATAATCATATCATCTGCAAACAGGGAGATTTTAACTTCCTCTTTGCCGATGCAGATGCCCATTATTTCTTGGTCTTGTCTAATTGCTCTGGCTAGAACTTCTAGCACAATGTTGAAAAGGAGAGGTGAGAGTGGGCATCCTTGTCTAGTTCCTGATCTCAAGGGAAAGTCTTTCAGTCTCTCTCCATTCAGGATGATGTGGGCAACTGGCTTTGTATAAATGGCCCTTATTGTGTTGAGGAATTTCCCGTCTATCCCCATTTTGCTAAGAGGTTTTAGCATGAATGGGTGTTGGACTTTATCAAATGCCTTTTCTGCATCAATGGACAAAATCAGGTGATCCTTGTCTTTTGTGTTATTTATGTGGTTTATCACATTAATTGTTTTCCTGATGTTGAACCAGCCTTGCATCCCTGGTATGAATCCCACTTGGTCATGATGGATTATTTTCTTGATATGTTGTTGTATGCTGTTGGCAAGAATTTTGTTGAAGATTTTTGCATCTAGATTCATGAGTGATATCAGTCTGTAGTTCTCTGTCTTTGTTGGATCTTTTCCTGGCTTAGGTATCAGGGTTATGCTGGCTTCATAGAATGAGTTTGAGAGTACTCCATCCCTTTGTATACTGTGAAATAGTCTCAGTAGTATTGGGGATAACTCTTCTCTAAATGCTTGGTAGAATTCTGCCGTGAAGCCATCTAGGCCTGGGCTGTTTGTGGTTGGCAGTGTTTTCATGACCTTTTCAATCTCTTCCTTTGTGATGGGTTTATTAAGTTGTTCTGCCTCATGTTGTGATAATTTGGGTAGGTGGTATGAGTCAAGGAATTGGTCCATTTCCCCTAGGTTTTCAAATTTGTTAGAGTACAGTCTTTCGTACTATTCTGTTATGATATTTTTGATTTCTGTCGCATCTGTGGTGACAACTCCCCTCTCATTTCTAATTTGGGTTATTTGTTTCCTTTCCTGCTTTTGTTTAGTAAGTTTAGCCAGTGGTTTATCCATTTTGTTGATCTTTTAAAAAAACCAGTTTTTGGTCTTTTCAATTGTTTTTCTATTCTCTAATTCATTTAGCTCTGCTCTAATCTTTATGATCTCATTTCTTCTGGTGCCCGAGGGGTTCCTCTGTTGTTCTCTTTCTATTTGTTCAAGCTGTAGAGTTAGTTCCTTGATTTGGTTTCTTTCTTGCTTCCGGATGTGTGCATTTATGGAGATAAACAGACCTCTGAGCACTGCTTTGGCTGTATCCCATAGGTTCTGGTAGGAAGTGTTTTCGTTCTCATTGGAATCCATGAATTTCTTTAATTCATCCTTGATTTCCTCTATAACCCATGTTTTTTGAGCAAAATGTTGTTCAGTTTCCAAGAGTTCCACATTCTATCTCTGTTTTTTCTGCTATTGATTTCAACTTTTATGGGTTTATGATCTGAGAAGATGCTTTGCAGTAATTCAGTGGTATGGATTTTGTTGAGCATTGCATTATGGCCTATCACGTGGTCAATTCTGGAGAATGTTCCATGTGCACTGGAGAAGAAGGTGTAGTTGTCTGCTGATGGGTGGAAAGTTCTGTATATATCAATGAGGTTTAGTTGGTTAATTGTGTCAATGAGGTCTTCTGTATCTTTACTTTTTTCTAGATGATCTGTCTAGTAATGAGAGTGGAGTGTTAAAGTCTCCCACTATTATTGTGGAGTCATCTAACTCTCTTCTGAGCGTAGTCAGTGTTTCTTCGACATAATTAGGTGCTCTGGCATTAGGTGCATAAATGTTTAATATAGTTAAGTCTTGCTTGTGTACTGAACCTTTCAGCAATAAATAGTGTCCATCTTTGTCCACGATGGTGGATTTGACATTAAAATTGATTTTGTCTGAGATTAGAATTGCCACCCCTGCTCTTCTTTGTTCATTGTTAGCTTGATATATATTCTTCCATCCTTTAATTTTCAGTTTTTTCCTGTCTTTAGGTCTCAAGTGAGTTTCTTGTAGACAACATATGGATGGGTCGTGTCTTTTGATCCAAGATGACACTCGGTGTCTCTTTACTGGAGCATTCAGTCCATTCACATTCAACGTAATTATTGATAGGTATGTGTTCACTGCTGCCATTGTGATATGTTTATTTTTATGTTGATGTTTTCTCTGTTGATCTTATTAGTCTGTTCCAAGACACTCTTTTTTGTGAGTTGATTTTTCATCTTTTTCAGAGCTGGTTTTATAGTTGTTGATACTTGTGTGTTAGATTTCTTGAAATGGTATGATACATCTTTGTTGTGCTTTACATCTGCCCCATGAACCCCCTTGATAAACTATTTATAAACCCAATTTTAATTACTACCAATCTTGTCATCTCCCTCTCCATCTGGAAGGACTATAACAACTGTAGTACATCCCTCTTTTTATTATGATGACACCATAGTTTTCATGATGATCACTGGATTGCTTCTTTCCATATCAAAGCTGTGATTTACTTTCGAGCCTTCCCTAAATGAGTATTGAGTAGTGTGTAGTTCTAAAATATAAAGTTAGTGGTTTTGTTCTTCTAAGCCAGAGCCAAGAACTTCTTTCAGTATTTCTTGTAGTTTGGGTTTGGTTTTTAAAGTCTCTGAGTTTCTGTTTATCTGGGAATGTCTTAATTTCATTTTCATATTTGAAAGATAGTTTTGCATGATATATAATTCTTGGTTGGAAGTTCTTCTCCTTCAAGACTTTGAATGTGTCATGCCACTGTCTCTGTGCCAGCATGGTTTCTGCTGAGAAATCTGACGAGAGCCTACAGGGTTTCCCTCTGAATGTTAGCTTTGCCTTGAGTCTTGCTGCCTTTAAGAGTTGCTGCTTATGTTTCATTTTGTTAACCCTGATTATAATATGTCTTGGAGTCTTTCTTTTGAGATCTATATTGGGTGGTTTACGATTTGCATCTGAGATGTCTATATTCTCTTCCTTCATGATTTCTGGGAAGTTTTCATTCAGCAGCTCAGCAACAATACTCTCTGTGTTCTCAGATGTCTCACCCTGTTCAGGGACTTCAATTAATCGAAGGTTGTTCCTCTTAATAGAGTCCCGCATGCTTCTTAATGTTTCTTCATTTTTCTTGTTTCTTTTTTCTGATTTCTGCTCATAGACGCTGGCATCAGTAGCTCTGTCTTCCAAGTCAGAAATTCTTTTTTCCATTTGTTCCATTCTGTTTTCTTGGCTTTGCATGGAAGTTTCTATGTCTTTGATTTTCTTCTTGATCTGTTGGATTTCAGAGTACTGGTGTTCCATCAGGTCGAACAACTTGCTTAATTTTTCATTTTGTTCTGCTGCAGTTTGTATAAGGTCTAGAAGGGCTCTGTATATAATCAATTTGTATTCACTTCCTGATGCTTTCATAAAAGTTTCTTCATCTCGAAAACTCCCTGGTAGCTTTGTTTGGGAGCCTTCTGAAGCCATGAGTGATTGCTTGTATGCCACAATTGTGTGTTGCTTTTTGGGTCCCATGTGAGTATATCGAGGCTGGAAGAGGTACTGTGAGGATGGATTGCAAATGTTTCTATAGGCTGTCTTCAAATGTAAAGCAAAAGGTACCTAACCAGTTCACAAGTCAGTTAGGTTTTCAGGTGTAGAGGTCCCTCTTCTCACCTGACAAAGTAAGCGCCACTATATCCAACCCCAGATGATAACAAACTAGTTCAGAATACAGCAATGCTACTGCCCTGTTGGCCTCTCCTGACAGGGCCTAGCCTTATCCAACACTGCGTCTAGGACTCATTTTGTGATAGGAAAGCGCTCTCCTGTGAGCAGGCTCTGGCTCCCAAGCTAAGAATTAGGTCCAGCTGCGGCCACCGTATCCAAGATGGCGTCCTCCACACAGGCAGCAGACAGAGGGGCTAAAGGTGCCGAGAGGTAGTGATTCTTCTGATTCTGTTGCAGGGCCCCCAATGTAGGCAGCACTGTGCAAAATCACTACTTTTCTGTCAGAGAAGCACTGTCCTGTTTGCAGGTGCTGGCTCCCAGGCTAAGAACGAGGTCCCGCTAAAATCTCAGTACCAACATGGCGTCCCGCACACTGACTGCAAAGCTCCGCTCAAACCCCGCTGAGGCAGCTAGTAAACGAAAGGCTCAAAATGGCTAGATTAACAGAGTCCTGAGCCTGGCTCTCAGAATATGGGAATTTCGCCTGTCTATCCTCCCAGCAGCGCGTCTGAGTCCAGCCGCCAGGCAAGACCCAGCTCCGCCCGCCAGCCGAGACCGAGGAAAAAAAAAGTCAAACTGGTGCATTTACCTTCCGTCCACGATAGCCAGGGCTAGCTAGGAGCGGGAGTCAGTGAGAGAGAGGAGGTTTTTCGCTCAGTGGTATGAAGTCCCAATTAACCGCTCTGTGCCGTGTCCTGAGGCTGATTAGGTGATCAGAAGGCTCTGTTTGATTGTTAATTCAGGTCTTGGTTTCCAGAGGGATATAAGGAGACGTGGGCTCAGTCCGCCATCTTGACTCTGCCCCAGTACATTTATTGTAAACTCTATTCCCTGTTTCCATACCAATGGAGGAGACTGAAAATTCCAAAAGAGGGAGGGCTATAGTTCATCTTCCTCTCTTTCCCACTACTGATTTCCAAACTACAGGGTCTGCCTGAGATGTATGTGAAGGGCAGAGAAGAGCTTTACACTGATCATGAGATGTAAGTTATACTATTTCAACTTGAGGGACCATTTTTAGTTGTTTTTGTTCTGAAAATGAATCTAAATTAACAAAATAAGACTATTTTAATATCTGAGATTAGAGAGCTATAGTATCTACTCAAGTATTCTCAAGGGGTGGGGAGGGAGGTATAGTAGTTTTTTTGAGGTACAAACAAATCCATCCATCCGTCCATCCATCCATGTTCATATATTCGTTTCTAATTCATTAGTCTAGATGGCTGCCTACACACTTGGTTTTTATAAATAAAGGGAATTATTTAGGAGGAAAACCTCACTGGACTCAGTTATTACTGCCCTCTTATGTGGGGGACTGTCTGAAGTGATCACATTTTTCAGCTGTGATATACCAGGATTCCCGCAGACTTTTGCTTGTTTCCAAAGAAAGAGAAGTGCATAAAAAAAATCTCAAAAGGGGAACGGAAGGATGAAAATTACCAACAAAATACATGAAATGATTAATGAACATGATCTAAAATCAGTGGCGTTACAAAAGATATAACTTTATTCTCACGTACGGAACCTATTTATACCTAATTTTGCATTTCCAAAAAATGAACTTCAAGAAAATGTATTATAAATGTGCATGGGCATGTGGAGATTGCCAACATATATCTATATCCATATCTACATCTATGACCAAATGCACTGTCTTCTTTGAGTCAATTCCAACTGATAGTGGCCCTATAGGGTAGAATAGAACTGCCCCATATGGTTTCCAAAGAGTGGTTGTGAATTTGAACTGCCGACATTCTGGTTAGCAGCTGTAGCTCACTGTAGCTCTGACCTACTGCACCACCAAGGCTCCATCTGTATCTGTCCATCTGTATCTATATCTATATCTTTAACTATATCCCACTGGCATTTAGTTGATTCTAACTCAGAGTGACCGTATAGGACAGAGTAGAAATGCCCAACAGGCTTTCTAAAAAGCAGCTGTTGGATTTGGACTGTTGACCTTTTGGTTAGCAGCTGAGCTCTTAACCACTGTGCCACAGGGTCCCATATATATCTATGTCTGTATCTGTACACACACATAGAAATGCTTACAGTAAGAAAGCTGAATGGCCAAAGGCTGTTATTGTTTCTCCACTTGAGAAAAATGAATAAAATCACTTATGTGAGGAATGTGAAAGAAACCGCATAATCAAATATGCATACCACCTGCAAACAATTGGAAACAATAACAAGATTAGGAATGGCAGGTCACACGTGGGGTGAATGGTGAAGGAAGAGAATTAGGTCATGAAGCCAACAAGGACAATTTTCTTGGGTATGCATGACTTTTGTTAATGACAAAAATAAATGGAAACAAATTTTCATTTTGCTTCTATCATTAGATTTAGCCAGGGTGGAGGGAAAAGGGCAATAATCACTTACCACAGTAAATATGAATCCCGTTCAAAGTATGTTTCCTGAATATATGAAGTATCAGACCTAAAACACTGAAAGGCATATCAAGTAGTCTAATGGAATGTCCACCAGAGCCTGATCGCCCCAGTATGCTGAAGGGCAGAGGCCCGATATCTTCCAACAGGACTGAACATTTTTCTATTGAATTAGCAGAAAGGATATGTGAGAGACTGAAATCTTAAATTGAAAAGTATTCTAGTTATGAGAAAATATTAATTTCCAATACATTGTAAAAGTATTTTACAGCAGCAGCCAGTTTTTTGGGGGGTCTATGTTAGGTCATATAATGAATCTGAGTTCCAGTAACTTTCTAGTCTAGGTCTAGAGGAGCAGGCATGATGGCAGTTAAGACATTAGTACTATCCCACAGAAAATAGGGTCTCTGTGGTCAGAGGCACAAAAAGCAAGCCCCTAAGTATCTGTCACTAAAATGGGAACATATGGCCATTGGCTCAACAGAAAAAACTCTGATGTATTTGTATCACTGATTTACCCTTTGATGTAGCTAAATGTCTTCACATGTCTGTCAATTGGTCCTACCATGATAGCTTGCTTGTTGCTATGACGCTGGAAGCCGTGTCACCAGTATTCAAACACTAACGGAGTCACCCATAGCGGCCACGCTTCAGCTGAGATTCCAAGCTAAGACAGAGGAGAAAGAAGGATCTAGCAGTCCACTGAAAAAAGCTAGTCGGTGAAAACCTTATGAATAACAGAGGAACACTATCTGGTATAGTGACAGAAAATGAGCACCTGAGGTTGGAAGTCATTCAAATGACCATTGAGAAAGCACTGCCTCCTCAAAGTACATTCTACCTTAATGACATGAGCAGAGCAAGCTTTTGACACCTTCTTTTAGTGATGTTGTAAGCCTTGGAATGAGAACAGCTGTAAAAATTCACTAATAATTGTAACATGCAATGTACTCAGAAAACTGAGATTGTCAAAATGAAATCGAATTCATAAACACTGATATCCTAGGCCTTAGTGAGTTGAAATGGACTGATATTGGCCATTGCGAATGTCACAGCCCTATGGTCTGTTATGCTGGGAATGTTAAATTGAAGAGTGACAGTATTCATTGTCAAAAATACATTTCAGGTTCTAACCTGAAGAACAACACTGTCAGTAATAGAGATAATATCCATATGCTTACAAGGAAGACCAGATAATACAAGTATTATTGAAATTTATGTATAAATCATTAAGGTTAAACATGAAAACATTGAAGATTTTTACCAAATTCTGCACTCCCAAATTAATCAGGCATGCAATAAGGATGCAGTGATAATTACTGGTGATGGCAATACGAAAGTTGGAAACAAGGAACAATCAATAGTTGGAAAACAGGGCCTTGGGGATAGAAACAATCCTGGAGATGGCATGATAGAATTTTGAAGACCAGAGTGCAGACCAAGATGCAGGAGTTGTCAGATGCTACCTGTGATCCCTCTAACAACAAAGACCCAAAAGAATAAATTAATCAATTATATATGACCTTCCAGGAGCTTGAGCATCAAAAGGAAAGTTGAAAAATCAGACTGAGTGACAGGGAAAGGACAGTAGGTTAAGAAGTATCTAGAACTGACCAGATCTAACCTGCTGGAAACCAGCTGCAGGCGGCCTGGTAAGTGGAGCAATGGTGTTTGCATGGCATCTTCCTCGGTGAGGAAGACAGTAGAAGGGAGTCTACTTGAGTGACAAAAGCTAAGTGGCTTGCATCTATCCTATCGTACGCAGATCTAAAGTTTTCCTTTGAGATAAACCTCTCTTCCTTTTCCCAGTGCTACCTCCTTGCTTATTTACACTGCACCTCAGCCCCAGAGTTTGATGCCATTAACTGAGCCACAAGTATGACCCCTTATGGGCACCCTGAGCCATTCTCTCAGACTTGGAAAGGGAACAATTTAACAAACAGGTGGAAGGGGGAGTAAAATCTGCCATTGCCTCTGAGCTGGAAATTCAGAGCAGAAACAGCTACTTCAGAACAGGCATAAGGGGAAGGCCTTCCTCACACACACTCAGGGATGGCTATTAGTCACCTGCTTTTCTCATTGTCTGTAGTTAGATACTTGTGCCTACATAAATCACCTCTGCTCATCTAGGGCAGTAAGGGAGAGCCTGTACCACGCAACTACCTGGACACCTAAGCTGAATCCAGACCAAAAAATAAATGGACTCCTGGGTTCACAGGCCTAGTAAAAGCTCTAACCACCAGGTGACAGCATTCTAGAGCTTCAAAGACACAAACAACCAAACTAACACACAAGACCAGCCTATTCAGGCATGTCAAAAAAAAAAAAAAGAAGAAGAAGAAACTATAACACAATAGGCAAACACAGATAAATACAACAACTTACTGATGGCTTGGAGACAACAGCCAATATCAAATCACCTAAAAAAGGAGACCATGATGCTTCAGGAAACTCCTAAAGCAAAAATCAAGAAATCTTAACCCAGATGAAGAGAACTTCCTAAAATTATTGGAGGTAGAATATAAAAGATTAATATTTAGAACTCCTCAAGAGATCAGGAAGGAGATGAGGACAAATGCAGCAGTGCATAATTACAAACTGAACAGCCTGCAAGAATGCATACAGAGATGGGAATTAGGAACTTAGAAAATTAATAATAAAATTACAGAATTAGACAACTCGATAGAAAGTCAAAGGAGCGGAACTGAGGCACTGGAAAATCAAATTAGTGATAGTAAAGATAAAGCAGGTGAAACCAACATATCTGAGGAAAAATCAGATAAAAGAATTTTGAAAAATCAAAAATGCTAAGAATTTTGTGGGATGCTATCAGGAGAAATAATCTATTAGTGACTAGAGTACAAGAACAGGAGGAGATAACAGAAAATAAGGAGAATATTGTCAAAAACTTCCCTTATATTGCAAAAGATGAGAAGATATGTAACCTCGATGTTTGTTGAACTCCACCCAAGATATATCCCAAAAGAAAGACACCAAGGCATATTGTAACTAAGGTACCAAAACTAAAGACAAGGAGACAATTTTTAAAACCACCTGGGGATAAACAAAAAATAGTCTGCAAAGGAGACTAAGCTAGGACTACTCAGCAGAAATGATGGAGAGTAAGATGGCAATAGAATGACACATACAAAACCTTGAATGAAAACAATTGCCAGCCAAGAATTATATCCAGCTAAGCTCTCTTTCAAATGTTAGTGAAATTAGGACATTGCCAGATCAAGAGAAATTTAGGGAATCTGCAAAAAGCAAACCAGAATTACAAGAAATACTAAAGGAAATCCTTTGGTTAGGAAATCAGTAACTTCACGTAACAACCCAAGACTAGGATGCAGAACAGAGCAACCGGATATCAAACCACATAGGGAGATCAAAAAAGTAAATTTAAGGCAAAACAAAGAATACAGAGAAACACAAATGTCACTATGTAAAAGATGAAAAACATAATAAAAAAGAGGGACTTAAAAATTATAATCATAAGTCTTTCACATGGAGAGGAAGACAAAGCAAAACAAACAAATTAAAGACTGGTTTAAATTTAGAAAAATAGGGGTTAATATCAAGGTAACTTGGCTTGGCAACCATAAGTGAAAATAACAATCCTACACACACACACACAAAAAGAAACACATGAAGTCTCAGCAAAGACTAAACCAGCAATAATGAAAAAGACGAAAATAAAACAGATAAAGAAAAATAACTGCACAGAAAACTAAGTGGAACAAAGGACTTGTCTACAACATAAAAAGACATCAAAATGAAAACACTAAACTCACACCTATCAATAATTATGCCAAATGTAAATAGATTAAATGCACCAATAAAGAGACAAAGAATGGCAGCTTGGATTTAAAAAGATCCATTTATATGCTGTCCATGAAAGATACATTTTAGACGTGAACACACTAAAACTCAAAAGATGGGAAAATATACATATATATATCAAGTAAAGCAACATTCAAAAAGAGCAGGCCAAGCAGGAGAGGCAGTATTAATTTCTGATAAAATGGACTTGAAAATAAAATACACCATACTGTAGAAGGAAGGACACTATATAGTGATTAAAGGGTCAGTACTCCACAAGGACATAAGAATATTAGGTATCTATACACCCAATGACAGGGCTTCAAAATATGTAAAACAAAGGCTAATTGCATTGCAAAAATAAATAGCTCCACAATCATAATAGGAGATTTCAACACATCACTCTCAGTGAAGGACAGATATCCAGGAAAAAAACTCAAAGAAGACACAAAAGATCTAAATGCAACAATCAACCAACTTGACCTCATAGACCTATACAGAACATTCCATCCAAGAGCAACCAAGCATACTTTCTATTCCAACACACATGGAATATTCTTCAGAATTGATTACATATTATATCATAAAGCAAGCTCTAACAAAATTCAAAGCATCAGATTTTTACAAAACATCTTCTCAGACTATAAAGCTATAAAAATAGAAATCAGTAACAGAAACAGCAAGAAAAAAAGTCAAATACTTGGAAAATGAATAACATCTTGCTCAAAAATTACTGGATTATAGGAGAAATCAAGGATGGAATAAAGAAATTACAGAATCAAATGAGAATGAAAACACATTCTACCAGAACCTTTGGGACACATCAAAAGCAGTGCTCAGGGGACAATTTATTTCAATGAATGCACACATCTAAAAAGAGCGAGGGCCCACATCAAAGCATTAACCTCTTCAACTCAAACAAGTAGAAAAAGAACAGCAAAAGAACTCCTCCAGCAACAGAAAAAAGCAAATAAAAAATTAGAGCAGAACTAAATGAATTAGAGAACAGATGATCGATAGAGTTAACAAGACTAAAAAGCTGGTTTTCTGAAAAGATCAAGAAAATAGACAAACTGATGAAAAATAACAGGAAAGAAAGCAAATAATGCAAATAATAAATGAGATGGGTAGCACCACAACAGACCCAATTGAAATTTAAAAAATCATAACAAAATGTTATGAAAAACTATACTGTAACAAATTTGAAAACCTAGAGGAAACAGAAACACATTACCTACCCTAAATTAGCACAAATGGTGGTAGAACAACTAAATAAACCCCTAACAAAAGAAGAGATTGAAAAAGTAATTTAGAAACATTCAACCAAGAAGAGTCCGTAACAGCTGTGATAGCTTTGCTGGAGAATTCCACTCAACTTTTACAGACAGGTTAATACTACCATCACTAAAGATCTGTCTGAGCGTAGAAAACAATAAAAAATAATGCCAAATTTGTTCTATGAAGCCAGTGTAACCCTGATACCACAAAACACAGCACAAAAAAGGAAAAGTACGACCAGTATCTCTCGTAAACTTAGACATAAAAACTCTCAACAAAATTCTAGCCAATAGAATTTCTAGCCAAAATTCTAGCTAATTAGACAATATATCAAAGAAATTGTTTGCCATGACCAAGTGGGATGCATACCAGGGATGCATGTGTGATTCAACATTAGAAAAACAGTCAATGTAATTAGCCACATAAATAAAAGAGGAGAACCTCTTGATTTTATCAATCGATGCAGAAAAAGCATTTGACAAAGTCCAACACCCAACTGTGATAAAAACTCTCAGCAAATGGGAATAGAAGAGAAATCCCTCAACGTAATAAACGGTATTTATACAAAGCCACTGCCAACATCACCCTGAATGGAGTCTGAAAGGATTCCCTAAGCCAACTCTTCAAAGATTGAACTAGACTGTAAGATATACAACGATACTGGTAAAGAATGTGCTTCTTGGCTTAAGTTTATACATGAGACTAACAGGGCAGCTCCTGTCGAGAGGTGAGATGGGAGGGCAGAGGGCGACAGGAGCTGGTTGAATGGACCTGGGAAATACAGGGTGAAGAGGAGTGTGCTGTCACAGGGTGCGGAAAGCTGCTAGAGTTACATAGTGGTGTGTGTACGTTTTTGTATAACAAATTGACTTGAACTGTAAACCTTCACTTAAAGGACAATCATTTTTTTTCTTTTTAAAATCCTAAGTGGGGTGAAAATCCATCCTTGGGAACTTGCTCACCATTCAATTTCTGCTCTGTGTTCGCTCTGGCTGCTGGACCTTCTTCAGTTGGATGAGTGGCTGGGACAGTGGTCTGGCTGTCCATTTAGTCTTTGTTTTGAGATCTTGAACTCTGTTGCCTTCCCTCTGTTTCCCACATGGACTAGAACAGGGATGCCTCTTTGGCTCTGCAGAGTTCAGCTTCCCCTTCCCATAGCCGGTCTCCCTGGCTCTGATAGCCTCACTTCCCGATTTCTGGGTCCGAGCAAGCACCGCGGCGGACAGACAGCCCTCTGCTTCCACCTGCTGGTGAAAGCTTTTCACCCATTTGTCTGCCACACCTCTGCAAGGCACCTGGAAGAGTTAACCATATCCGTTCCCACCTGGAGTGACCAGGCACTGAACATGCTGTGGTCATGGAGGTTTAAAACAAAAAACAAGTTTAGAACTTTAATTGAAAAGCTCGGATCCGACTCGACGGCACTTGGCTTGGCTTGGCTAGAGATAGAAAGTTTCTGGAAAATTAAACTCTACCATTTCCAGTGTGAGATCCATTCTCCCTCCGCACAGTTAGAGCTCTGAATTTAAACTGCAAATATACAAATAAGTCCAAGAAACTTTTGGTGGCTTTCTCTACAGCACAGTTCTCATTTACTCCGTCTGTGGTTTTCTGTGGCTTTGGATCACCAATTGCATGGGAATATCTGTGAGGATCAAGACAAAATCCTAGATTTGCATCTTAAAATTATAAAGTGGATGATGATAAGTCAAATAGCACAAAACCAAACAACACCTGTTGCTGTCTGGTCGATTTTGACTCAATTCCAAGGAGCACCTGGTGGACTAGAATTTCTGACCTTTTGATTAGCAGAGATGGATTTAATCACTATACCACCAAACCCAATGCCATGAAGTTGATTCCAGCTCGTAGTGACTCATAGGACAGAGTAGAACTGCCCCATAGTTCCCAAGGAGCATCTGGTGGATTTGAACTGCTTACCTTTTAGTTAGCAGACACAGCCCTTAACCACTACACCACCGGGGTTTCCCAAATACCACAAGTAGGATGTTTATTTACCTTTCTTAGGTTCATGACATGGAACTTCAAAATACAAGGAACAGTATAGAGACATGTGGACCAGCAACACTCTCTTTATGGACAGTCACGTTGATCTCAGGCACCCACTTGTAAAATTTATAATGTAGGCTTGTAAATAATGATTCACACACACACGCACCCCACCTCCCCCCCCCACCCCACCCCCACATTCCCCGCAAAAAGCTGCTTGAAACTGGAAACTACTCTTTTACAGTTTGCCCCTAAGGACACTTACGAAACCCCAAGCCCAATTGTCAAGTGGATTCTGACTCATAGCAGTCCTACAGACAGAGTGGAATTGCCCATAGGGTTTCTAAGGCTGTAAATCTCTACAGAAGTAGATTGCGGAGTGGCAAGTGGCTGTGGGTTCCAACATGCAATTAGCAACAAAGGGCGTAATGATCTCAACACCAGGGCTCCTTCTAAGGACCCAAATCCAAAAACCCACTAGTCTAGTCAATTCTGATTCATAGTGAGAGCAGAACTGCCCCATAGGGAGAGCACCTGATGGCTTCAAACTGCCAACTTTTTGCTTAGCAGCCGCGCTTCTCAATGAGTATGCCACCAGGGTTTCCTTCTAACAACAAAGTTCTATTACTCGTCTTCATAATTCTCTGCAGGCCACTCTCCCAACCTAGGGACTGATACAATAATTACATCCATATGGCTCCTGATTGATTGCTAAACACTGCCATCTGCCCTCTGTTTTTCAAGGTTTAATCATCTTGTTGGCTATCTATTTGGAAACCCTAGTGGCGTAGTGGTTAAGTGCTATGGGGCTGCGAACCAAAAGGTGGGCAGTTTGAGTATGCCAGGTGCTCCTTGGAAACTCTATGGGGTAGCTCTACTCTGACTCATGGGGTCGCTATGAGTCAGAGTCGACTCAGTGGCACTGCGTTCATTTTTTTGTTGGCTATCTATTAGCCCAGTATGCTAACGACATCACTTACCATCAGCTTGTAGGACCGCCATCGTTAAATTTTTAATGATACGGAGTTGGCCTTCTTACTGTTTTGAACTTAGTGCTCTGGTGTTTTCTGGCCTCGTAACATGCTCACTTTTCAGTCTTTTCTTCCTTCCTTTCATCATAGCCAAGCCAAGTGCCATCAAGTCGTCCTTTCGTCATGCACTATGACTATTTGGCATTTCTATCTGACATAGTGTGAGCCATTGCTTTTTCCAGGCTTCTGAGAGTCATCCTAATGACATGTTCACGCCACCTCCGGGGTCCTTGTCTGCGTGTTAATCTTGCATCTTGGAAGACTATTTGGATGTCAGTAAACTCTTCCTTATCCAACTTCGTGTTCTGTTCAGCTTGATCAGGCCCCTGTAGGATCCAGAGCCCTGCACATTTACCTAGCTCTTGTCACTGGTAGATGTGACCAGGTCCTGCAGCTCCTGTGTGGTAAAATCATGTTCCTTCCTTAGCTGTTCCAGCACAACTTTGGCCAAGTTATTTTCAGACTTAACCCTTGTTATTGGCTTACTGGCCAAGGAAGGAAGTGGAGATGGATTGCCATGGATTGAATTGTGTCCCCTCCCAAAATATGTATAATTTGGCTGGGCTGTGATTCCCAGTATCATGTGATTGCCCTCCATTCTGTGATTTTCCTATGCTATAAATCCTAATCTCTGCCTGTGGTTAATAAGAGGACTGACAATTAAGTCCATGAACTCATCCTAGAAAAAGTACTACATAACTCACTGCTGAGTATCACTATGGTCACCTTGAAAGTACTTCCCTCGGGAAGCTATGCACCAATACCAGTGCCTAGTCCACCTTTCAAAACAAGTTTGAAACTCTTTATGGATGGGTCATAAGAACTGTCATCGTATTACCTTTGATATCCCAAGGGTCATCAAAATGTGTTCCTTTCAGTATTTCTTTTATCTTAGGTAAAGAAAAAAGTCATTGAAGACCAGGTCAGGTCAGTAGGGACGGTGTTGCGATATGGTCATTCACTGGCTAAAAACTCCCTCGCAGATCAGCTACATAATTAAGCTTGCAAACTTGCCACTGTACCACCATGTGTAATAGCCACTCCAGAAGGAGTTCCAAAATTGCTTCGAAGGGTGGACTAGGCACTGGCATCAGTGCATAGCTTCCCAAGGGGAGTACTTTGAAGGTGACCATAATGACATTCAGCAATGAGGTATGTAGCACTTAGAACAATTAAATTCATGGACTTAATTGTAGGACCTCATAGAGTGGCTTACGTTAAAGAGGATTAGGGTGGGACTGGAACACCCTTCCTAAGGTCACCTCCCTGCTCCAATGTGAAGGTTAGCTTCACTGGAGTAGGGCTTGCACCACCTTTTATCCTACAAGAGATGAAATGGAAGGGAAGCATGCAGAGTTGGGGGCCTCACAGCAGCAGGCAGTGCTGGGAGCAGAGTGCATCCTTGGGACCTTAGTTTCCTGTGTGAGATGCTCTCCAGCTAAAGAAAGATTTATGCAACACAAGGACTTTCCTCCAGAAGTGACAGAGTATATTCCCTTGGAGCTGGCACCATGAATTTGGACTTGCAGCCTACTGGACTTGTAAGAATCTTTTCTTTGTTCAAGTTATCCACTCATGGTATTTGTGTTGGGGGAGTATCAGATGACTAAACATAGATCCTGGGTGGAGGCCAGGGGATAGGTCTCTGGATTGTCTTATACCAAAAGGGAACCGTGAGGACTTTAATAGGGAAATGAGCCTGTTTTGTAGACTTGGGGTTGGTGGGGGTGGAGTTTGGAGATTGAAGATACAGAGGTTTATGAATCAAGGTGTAACCATCCCACTATAAGAATTTCATGTTTCACAACCATGCTTTGTCTTAGACGTAATAAACACCTTTGGAGAAAGATTAGTTTCTTTGAAACTTGGCTATTCTTCCAATTCCTAGGCCTGAGCCTTGTCTTTTTCTGCTCTCCCACGGGAAAAGATGACTGTTTACATGCTAGCTTTAAATGGCAATCACTCTGGTCTTTTTTCCAACACAGGAGTCAAGCTCAAACACCCGCCGACTGCAGTCAATGGATTCTTGTTCAGAGGAACGTCATCCCCATTCAGGTTTTAATAATGGTGACTACTGCCTTGAGCTAGGGTCCATGTGTGCTCCCCATTGACAGCTGTGAGGTGGGGGATCCAGGTACAAAATTTGCTTTCTGCATCTGCTTTCTCAGACCAGTCCTGGCACCAAACATTTTCCTGAAAAGCAGACTGATTACAGCACATGTGGTTCTGTGTGGGGTGCTCACAGACTGTATACCTGTGGGAAGGAAGGAGCTGGATGGGGATGGAGAAGGTGGAGCTGCAGGTTTCAAGAGAAGATCTACCGGATACTACAAGGAGCACTGAGGACTGGATGACATTTAGAGTTGTCCTGAGTCAGGGCAGGAGAGTAGGCCAAGTTTCTATAACCTGGCCAATGATCACTGAAGGCAGCCTGCCTAGAAGGAGAGCTCCTTAGAGCTGAAGCAATCTTGTAATAGGGTTAACAGGGAATCCTATCTCTTAGCAGCACTCTCAGTAGCTGGAGAAGGAAGTTCTTCATCCCCAGAGGAAACAGAAAGGGTTCACAACAGCATCCACTAGAACCATCAGTACTGGACCATTCCACAGGCCAGGGGTACAGGAGGTAGAGAGTCTGGTGACTAACTCGGTTTTGACACTACCGAATATACTCTTGTATTTGTTGGTGCAGTGAGATACATATACAATTTCTTTAACAAAGGGTTTATATGGGATTTTGGCATTCTGTCTTGTAATTCTGTAACATTGTTTCTGTGGAAACTTTGCCTGCTTCTTTACTATGCTACATTACCAAGCATCTAAAGGATGCCCCTTGTTTCAAGTTGCAATGCTTTAAATTCTTGAGTTGATTTCCTAAATTTAAAGAGGTGATTTTGTAGATTCTCCAGAATTGCTGAGGTACTTAGGAAGAATTTGTTTATTCAAGTCCTGTCACTTGGTATGTCTCTTCATTTGTCAGGTCTAGTTTTCCGTTGTTCAAATGACCTTTTCTTGTTAAACATATTCTGAATATTTTAATATTTGGAATAGGTAACATCACTATAGTTTTAAAGCATTAAAAGGAAAAAGAAACCTTGCCTAAATGTTTGAATAAAATTTCTTTTAAAATTCTATGAAAATTGATAGTGTTAAATATTTGAGAATAATTCAATCCGTTAAATCCAATAAAATATAAGTGTTTTACACTCACAAGATCTACAAGGATACCTAGTTTAAGTCGAAAACAAAGGTGCATTAAAACCCAAGTGTCACTGTTCCTTCTTCTGTGCTTGAAACATTGCCACAGACATTAAAAAAAAACTAGCAATTTTATTGCCAGTTTTTCTTAATTTGTAATAAGTCACTCGTAATTCAGTTGTCAATATTAAATAGCAAAGAATCCACTTCAGTATACAAAACGAAGGCTCTGTCTGAATTGTCAGCTCTTAACCTTTACTCCTAATATGCTAATTATTTATTCTTAAAGGGGAGCACTGGTAATTGCTTACATATAAGACATTATAAATAAAAAACAAGTAAACTTCTATCTTATATTTGTAGGAATAGTTGATATAAAAATTACTCACCTGAGAATAAATGCTGACTTTATGCAACGCTATTTTGAGAAAGAAAAATAAAAAATATGTTAGCAATATTAAAATATTAAGGAAAAGCACTTCTAATATTCAAAAATTAATACCAATTTAGATGTTACATGAAAATACAGTATATTCTAATGAATCTAGAATAAAATCAGAATGAAATGTTAAGGGATCAACAGAACAAAATCAATGGCAACACTTACCCTAAGCAGAATTGTGCTCCTATAGAATACTGTAATGCCCCTCACAAAGCATGTCATATTACTTTATAGTCAGCCATGTATTTATTGCACTTCCACTAGACTGTCTCACAAGGCCCAAACTGATAGTACTTCCTGTATCTGAAGAATTCAAAGTACTTGAATCTTACTGAGTAAAATGTCTGTTGAACTGAATTACTCTAATAATGCTTTATTAAAATAAATTGAGTTACAAAAGCTTGGACCAATTAAAAAAAAGTTTTCAAGTAAATCCTACAGATTTTTCACTAACAATAAAATGGAAAAACAACTGAGTCTACAATGTGAACTGCAAAGTACATGCATCAAAACGTTTTCCATTGTTACTAAGCACTACAAGCCTACGCTGTAGACAGAGCATTGCCTTACACATCAGTAGCCATGGTAACAATAAAGACCAGCCTTCTGTGTTAAAACGTGAATCACAGAAAATATGAGCTGGGTGATGCAATTTTTTCCCAACGTTTTCCTAATCTAGATAGATACAGACATTAAAGTTTTGAGATCAAAAATGCAAAATGTGTTGAAATAAATACACATTCAAAAACATGAATTTCACACTGTAAATAAACTTCAGATTTGATTTTCTTTCCTTTCTCCTCTCCTGCTTTCCCTTTCTTCCTAATTATTAGTTTAATTATGGACACTCTAATGACATAGTGCTTAAGTGCCACGGCTGCTGTCCAAAGGCTGGTAGTTCAAATCCACCAGGTGCTCCTCAGAAACTCTATGGGGCAGCTCTGCTCTGCCCTATTTATGAATCAGAAACCAACGTGATAGCAGTGGGTTTAGTTAAATTATAATCCTCCTGACTAGAAAAAATTTGTTACTCTGAATAACAGAATATTTCAAAGAACAAATTTCATGACCAAAATATATTCTATGCAAAAACTAAAAAAAGAATTCAGTCTTTTCTTAGAAAGTATACAAGAATATGTATTCATATACAATAATAAAGTAACTGAATAAACACAACAGATATGAATATGATCATGACTAGTCAGCATTATCTCACATTCCACTCTGTAGGATAAAAATTTTACTTTATATTGATCACACATATAAAACATTAAGATTAAAATTATGTCCAAAAGCAAGTAACAAGTTCTATTTGAAACAGTACTTTTTAGAATAGTCAGGTTTTCAAAAACTACCTTTTTAAGTGTCTGTACCGACTGGTAGCTATTTGCTTCTTATACTGAACTTAGTGTTCAGTGTTACACATAGCTAAAAAAAAAAAAAAAAAAAATTCCCAAAGAGAAACTCCTTGGTATTTATATAAGATCGAAAAGATATCCCTTTAAACGAATGACACCATTTAGCAATGACTTGCTTAGAAATATAATGTACGTTTTTCAAGCAAAATAGAACTCAAGAAAAAGTTCAAACCTCAAGTTGCGATACATAAGGATTCTATGGAGGAAATACTGAAAGACACAGCAGGCATCAAAAGACTCTGGCAGAAACATAAAGTCACGATGCAAAAGTAACTGTTTGAAGGTCGTCCATTGCCAGGAGTTAGCACACAACCAAGAACCACTGGTCCTGAAGAAGTCCAAGCCGCCATGAAGGCACTGCTGAAAAACAAGGCTCCAGAAACTGAAGAAATATCACTTAGATGTTTTCACAAATACATAAACACTGCTGGAAACCCTCACTCATCTATGTCAAGAAATTTGGAAAATATCTACCTGGCCAATCCACAGAAAGAGATCCCAATTTGTGCCCATTCCAAAGAAGAGTGATATAACAGAGTGTGGAAGTTATCAAACTGTATCAGCAATATCACAAGCAAGTCAAATTTTTCTGAAGATCATTTAAAAACAGTTACAAGGAACTGACAAAGAACTGTGGGGTACTTTAGCTGGATTCAAAAGAGAACGTGAAATGAGGGTTATCATTGCTAATATCACACAGATCTTTCCTGAAAGCAGAGAATACCAGAATAGATGCTTATATGTATTTTAATGACTATGCAAAGGCATTCAACTGTGCAGATCATGACAAATTACAGGTGACACTGTTAATAACAGGAATTCCACAATACTTCATTGTTCTTATGTGGAACCTGCACACAGACCAAGAGACAGTCCTTAGATCAGAACAAGGAGATACCACGTGGCTTGAAGTCACAAAAAGTGTCTGTCAGGGTTGTATCGGTTTACTTACTCAATCTGCATGCTGAGCAAATAATCCAAGAAACTAAACTACAAGAAGATTGGAGCATCGGGACTGGAGGAAGAATCATTAACAATCGGTGGTATGTGTACGCAGACACTCCTACCTTGTTTGCTAAAAGTGAAGAAGAATTGAAGTCGTGGTGAAGGCCAAAGACCACAGCCTTCAGCATACATCACACCACACTGCAAAGAAAACACAAATCCTCACAACTAGACCAATAAGCAACATCATAATAAATGAAGAAAGGACCAAAGTTGTTGAGGATTTCATTTTACTGACATTCACAAGCAATGCCCATGGAAACGGCAGTAAAGAAGGTAAACAGCTCATTGGATGGGGTGAACCTGCTATATTAAAAAGCGAAATCTTCACTGTGAAGACTAACATGTGCCTGACTCAAGCCATGGTATTTTCAATTACCTCATATGCATGTAAAATCTGGACAGTAAATAAAGATCAAAAAAAAGAACTGATGCTTTTGAATTTCAGTCATCACGAAGTATACTAAATAGATCACAGTCTGCCAGAAGAGTGAACAAAACTATCTTGGAAGAAGTACAGCCAGAAGGCTCCTTAGAAGCAAGGATGGCATGACTTCCTCTCATATCTGGGACGTATTATCAGCAAGAACTAATTCCTGAGGACATCATCTTAGGTAAAGTACATGGTCAGTGAAAAAGAGGAAGACGCTCTATGAGAGAGACTGGTACGCTGGCTGCAACAGTGTGTTCAAGTAGAGCATTGCCTGCGAGGATGGTGCAGGATCAAGCGGTTGTTGTCCACAAGGTCACTATGAGTTAGAATCGACTCAGTGGTACCTAACAGCAAAAACAATGTATATACAAAGGTAAAGATTTTCTTTCAACTGTGTCTTGAATTGTATGCAGCATTCCGTGGTTCTCAGCGAAAGATACAAGTCGCCGGTGAAGAATTTTACCTGAAGTTCTGGTCACATTCCTTCACTACCATGAAGCAAGTAACTAACAAGGTAAAAAAATTATACAACAGTACAACTAAATCTTACAGGAGAAATGATGGCACTGTCGGTTGTAAAATCCATGCAGACTCATGAGAAGACCTCTGAGATAAGTTGTCAAGTAAGTGACTTCAGGAATGTGTACAGATTTTGGACTGAGAATACGAACACTATTTCCAATCAGCCACTAGCGACTAAAATCATAGAGGTCTTCTTTATTCTTCACACAGCTAAAAGTTCATTAAGTTTTATCTACATTAAATAATACCTTCATTAATGGGTCTCGCTACTTAAAATAACTCACTACCAAATCCTTCCATTGTTACTCTTTAAAACTTTGTAAAGTGATGATCATGCTTTCAATTTGTTTTTACAAGTATGTACTTTCGTTATCTTTTTAAAATATAATGTATACTAGTATTATTTGTACTATATTATACCTACCGTTCATGTATGGATTCTAAAAGGAAGTATTTCTCACATTACATTAATCATAATCTTACTCCAACTGTATCACAGAGTAAAATTCTGGTTTCTTAATCAAGGAATTTATATACATATTTTACTTTAACTATTAATTTAGTCCCCAAAAGTCTTTTCTTTTTATTTTTTAATGTGCCACCAGGTTCCAAAGCAAATCTGCGGAGGCCCGCCATCTGCAAAGGCCCTTGTAGACAAAGTCACCAACTTCTGTAACCAACAGGCCAAGGCATTTCACCCATGACATGTTTTTTAGCCTATTACCTCTGACAATATTTTGCTTCCTAATTAAATTTTCCTCAAAAAATACCCCCTCCCCTCCTGATATGAGGATTAAGGAAGATGCCTTCTAAGAGGGGCTTTACAACCCCCTCGGTTTATGAAATTATATTGGGAAAAATCTGACCAGGAACTTCTGGGGAAAAGAGATCAGAGGAATGGATTTCAATACAGCATGCCTGATAGCACTGAGGCCTGCCCAGCCTCACTGACTTCCCCCTAATTGTGTTCCCCCCTCCCTTTTCTCCACATACACAGGTATACAAGGGAACCCTTGAAAGGCTTCTCAAGGACAATTCTCCACATAGCCATTAAAACTACACAAGCATCTCACTCCCTACACCAGAAAGAACAAATAAACTTCTAGGTTCTTTATAGTTGGTATGGCGAACTGATAAACACTGAAGAAACATCTTTCTTAGAACAGCTGGGCTTGATTAGGGCAGACACTTAACTATCTACACAGGAAGAGATAAATAAAAACTTAGAGAAACAAACGGAGACAGCCAAATGGTGAAGCTTTGAGGAGTCTACCCTTCTGTACCTTCCACTTTGAGGTACGAATAAAACTATTAATTGTATTCACTGACATCTACCACCATAAATACCTTTCTCAGACGATTATCCAAAAAGCCTTGGCAATTAACTAGAGAAAGAAGACCACGAGGGGTCAGTTTCTTGTTGGCCAATAGTGATGGGTCAGTTTCTTGTTAACCAATAGTTTATATGATGAAGAAAATAGGGTGAATGCTATGTCACCTCATCTATAAAAAATAAAGACAGCTCTCGCCCTTCTCTCTTGGTCGGGCTGCCTTTAACCAAAAAACTCTTTGCTGTCTCTCTAATTCTTTTCCTGCCGATGCCTCTCCCTCCCTCCCTCCATGCGGGACCCTGAAAGGTGTCGGGGCTGGCTCCCAGCATCTGGCGCATGAACGTGGGGCATGGAGGGTAATCCCGTCGATGCCACCCTCCTCTTAACAGGGTGGACAGAATTCCATCCTGTAAGTGAAGGGGCGGATAATCAATCATGAGAGGCTCGGACCCTACACCAAAGTGACGGGGTAGGAAGCAAAGAACCACCGACCCCACTCATCTCTCGGCAGGAAAAAGGGTAAGCATTCTCCGACGCCAATTGAGGCTAGGATCTTGCCTCAGAAGTAAAGGGACAAAGAGGTTAGGATAACCGGAGTGGTTAAGGGTCTTGTCCCAGGAATCTGCAGTTCCCCCATTCATTATAATGGGTAAGTGATGAGACAAGTAATCAGAACTTGAGAAGTTTATGAGTCATGAGCCAAGCCAAGTGCCATAAAGAGTTCTAAAAAAGAGAATTCTTTATAGTTATTGAAGAGCGAAGATTGTGCCATAGAGAGTCTAAAGAAAAAGCAGACTCTTTATAGTTAAGTTTATGTGCCATAAGGAGTTCTAAAAAAAGGATTCTTTATAGATATTTGTCAAGCAAAGATTATGGGCTGTATAGAGTCAAAGCAGAGAAAACTCTTTGTGAAGGAAATCAAGAATCCATTATGCCAACGAAGGGTTAAGCTTTCCACCAAAGATTTAACAGCCTTCATGAATTTTGTACAGGAGTTTTGCCCCTCCTTCCCCACAGAAGGCACGCTGGAAAAAGAATTTGGGGGACATATTGGTCACAGTGTACAGAAATTTTACCATGATAAGGGGCCTGATAATATCCCTATAAGTGCCTTTTCTTATTGGAAATTAATCTGTTACTCTCTGGCTGGTAGGGGAAATTCTCCTCTCGAGTTTTCTTCTTCAGCAACTGCAGCTCCTTTAATTCCCAATGATGAAGCTGCAGAGATTTTAATAAAACAATTAGCTTACAAGACCCTGTTGCACCCAGTAGGGACGCTAAATGATTTCATTCGCCTTTGCGCAGAGGTTACATCCTCTTATCTGCAGGGAATTACTCTAGCAGCTGCCCTAAAAGGTCAGTCCACCAAACAGGTTATGGCCCAGTTACAACAGCCCCCCCCCAAACTCTTGTGGAAATGAGAGATGCTTCAATTGTGGACAGACGAGACCTTTTTGTCGGACATGCCCACTCCAGATGGCCTCTTTACCTGTGGCCATGCCCAATACCACTCCTACACCTGGTCTCCCCTCTCTTCCTAAAACTACTTGTCCCCGTTGTGAAAAAGGGCTTCAGTGGTGAAAAGATTGTCATTCCAAGTTTCACAAAAATGGGCATCCACTGCCCCCTTTGCCAACACCTAAGGCTTTAAAAAAAAAAAAAGAAAACAGTTGCCGTCAAGTTGACCCCAATTCCCTCTCCCCACTGCCTGTCAGAGTAGAACTGTGCTCTAGCGAGTCTTCAGTAGCTGGTTTTTCACCAGTCGATTACCAGGCCTTCCTTCCAGGGGGCCTCTGGGTGGAAGCCATCTTCAAACCCTACTGTGTTAAACACTTTACACCACTTAGGGACTCAAAGAAGAAGCTCGGGACAACTATACGGATGAATAACATGAAATGTACTTACATTCTCTCAAAAGACAAAACTTCCTTTGGGGGGATTTGGAGGGTGAAGGTGTCAGAGCAGGGAGCTGTCAGGTGCCCCACATTCTCTCCAGCACCTCATTTCTGAGCTCTACCCAGTAATCCTTGTTCTGAGGGCCTGTTCTTCCCACAACTCCCCTCATTGTCTAAAAGATAATAGACAGTAAGGCTCTGTTGTGTTTCTATCAGGTTAGTGGATGCACTGATGCTGCAGGACCAGTTGAAGGTGCCCGTGAAGGCCTTGTCAGAGGGGATAAAGAGGAAGGTATGGGCAGGGCTGGGCAGGGCAGGGCTCAGGATCCCTCTGTACCCTGCATAGATGGGGCTGGACTCTGCTTCTCTTCTTCCAGCTGTGCTTCGTCCTGAGCGTCCTGGGGGTGCCGTCTGTGGTGCTTCTGGATGAGCCGTCCACAGGGATGGACCCAGAAGGACAGCAGCAGATATGGTGAGCAGCAAGACCACAGGAAGGGCCAGCAGCACACGACTGGTGGGAAATTTGTCAATTGTTTTTATCCCTTAACCTGTTTCTTAATGTGAAAAAAACTATCAATACTGTTTTAGTCAGCTAGGGCTGCTCTAACAGAAATACCACAGAGTGGATGGCTTTAACAAAGAAATATTTATTCTTACATAGTCCGGTAGGTTGCAAGTCCGTATTCAGGGTGTCCACTCCAGGGGAAGGCTTTCCCCTTGTCGGCTCGGGAGGAAAGTCCAGTATTGCATCAGTCTTTGTCCAGGGAGCATCCTGACGCAAGAACCTCTGGTCTGAAGGACGCGCTCTGCTCCTGGTGCTGCTTGCTTGATGGTAGCGAGGTTCTCAAATTGTCCTTTGTTTCTTTTTCCTTTTATTCCTTGCAAGCTAAAAGCATTAAGGGTGGGGCAAGCCATACTTCAGGGAAACTCCCCCTACAGCAGGAATTTACAGTCCCACCCTAATCCTTTGACATACAGGTTAGCAAAACCACACAATGAAGGACAGTTCCAAGATACTGGGAACCATTCCCCAGCCACATGGCTGCACACATTTTTTGGGGGGACACAATTCCAACCATGACATCCCACCCTTTGACAACCCAAAAATCACATCACAAAAACATTTAACACATTCATCTCACCATAGCAAAATTATGTCCATTCATATAACAGAAGTCTTAAATCAGTTCCAAGTCCAAAATACAAAAACTCTTCTACATCTGTGAAACTTAGAAGGCATTAACAGACAACAGGCAAGTCAATAAAACACATTGCATTAGCCCTCAAAGCTTTGGAAATACTCTTACATTTTCTGAGACATTCTACACAACAGCAATGCTCTCCAGAGTCTAGGTGTTGGCCACACTCTCTGGTTTCTGAGTGGAGACCTCCAGCCCTGTGCTACAACTCTGCCTTCAAGGCCCACTTGGACAGAATCTCTGTCCCATAGGCTTTAGGAGCACCCTAAGCCCAACTGAGTGGCAATTCCACCCTTACGAACACAGCACGCCATGGTTCCACCCTTTCAAACCCCTGAGGTCATGGCCATAACTTTTGAGACTGAGGCAGCTCAGCTTCTCACACTATTTGTCTCTTCAGCTTCAGCTTCCTATGGCCGCACGGCCCGGACCTCAGGCCCACATCTGCCCTGCCAGGAAAATGTTCCAAAGCTCTGTAGCTCCACTGGTTTAAGTGCCTGGAGGCACACCACTCTTGCTGGAAAGCGTCCTGCCCAAAGGCACTCAACTCTCTCACTCTGTGGGTCAGCAAGGCCAGCTCCACCGATTCAAGTGCCCAGAGGCACCCCGTTCCGCGAGGAAAACTCTGCGCAGACACTGACCTCTCTTGCTCCATGGGTTGGCTCCAGCGCTGCCTCTGGTTCTGCTGCTGCCGCTGCCGCTGCTGCCAGTCCTCTATTGTTTCTCACCATCTGCGCCTTCTTCGTTCCTTCTAAATCTTCTATCCATTCACAGTTTCAAAGTGGCTTCCACATTTTAGGTATTTGCTAGAGCAGCACCCCACTCCCATGGTACCAATTCTGTTTTAGTCAGCTAGGGCTGCTCTAACAGAAATACCACAGAGTGGATGACTTTAACAAAGAAAGATTTATTCTTACACAGTCCAGTAGGTTGCAAGTCCGTATTCAGGGTGTCCGCTCCAGGGGAAGGCTTTCCCCTTGTCGGCTCGGGAGGAAAGTCCGGTATTGCATCAGTCTTTGTCCAGGGAGAGTCCTGACGCAAGAACCTCTGGTCTGAAGGACGCACTCTGCTCCCGGTGCTGCTTGCTTGATGGTAGCGAGGTTCTCAAATTGTCCTTTGTTTCTTTTTCCTGTTATTCCTTGCAAGCTAAAAGCATTAAGGGTGGGGCAAGCCATACTTCAGGGAAACTCCCCCTACAGCAGGAATTTACAGTCCCACCCTAATCCTTGAACATACAGGTTAGCAAAACCACACAATGGAGGGCAGTCCCAAGATAGTGGGAACTATATCCCAGCCACGTGGCTGCACACATTTTTGGGGGGACACAATTCCAACCATGACAAATACAATATCCTTAGAAAAACCAACACTTAGTTTAAAAAAAATAAAAGACTTGTAGTTAAAGTGCTCAGCTACTACCTAAAAGGCTGACAGTTGAAAGTCACCAGCCACTCCATGGTTGAATGATGTGGCAGTCAGCTTCCATAAAGATTAGAGCCTTGGAAATCCAATGGGGAGGTCCTATTCTGTCCTATAGGGTCACTGCGCATAGAAATCAACTCAGCAGCAGTGAGTTCGACCTCGGTATGCACATACTGTAATTGCTTATTTGATCTTTTAGGTAGTAATGGTGCAATAACTTTGTACCACAATCACATCATTACCAATTATACGTGTAAGAATATATTGAATTGTAAAGGTGTGTGGTTTCAGGATATTATCATTTCAGTGTATATGCTACGCATGTCTTTTTTCTTCTGATAACTCTTCACACAGCCTTTTTCTTAAGAGTTTTCTCTCTATTGTGCTTTAGGTGAAAGTTTACAGCTCAAGTTACTTTCTCATACAAAAATGTATACACACATTGTTAAGTGACTTTAATTGCCATCCCTCTACTGGGACTGCACTTTGCTCCTTTCTACCCCGCAATTTCACAGGTCCACCCAACCAACTCTGACCCTTTTCTCTCTTCCCATCTCTCGTCCTGAAAGAAGCTGCCCATTTAGTCTCGTGTATCTACTTGAACTGCAAGCACACTCTTCATGAGTACTATTTTACGTCTCATAGGGCAATCAGTTCTTTGTCTGAAGAACTGGCTTCAGGAATGGTTTTAGTTCTGGCTGAACACAGCATCCAGGGGCCATAGTTTAGGGAGTTCCTCCAGCCTCAGTCAAACCAATGAGTCTGGTCTCGCTCAGCATTTCTCTGTCAATACAAACGAAAAACCAAGCCCACTGCCTCTGAGTCGATTCTGACTCATAGTGACCCTAAAAGACAGGATAGAACTGCTCCATAGAGTTTCCAAGGAGCACCTGGTAGACTCAAACTGTAGAGCTTTTGATTAGCCGATATGACACTTAACCTCTCTGCTGCCAGAGTTTCCCTTTCAATACAACCACATAATAAATAGTTTATCCCTCAAAGACCCTTCATCTAACACATCTTCAGTCTAACTACCTTTATCTGGCATCTCTTTCCTCAGCCTGCCTGTCCCCTTACGACTCTCCTGCAGAACCGTTAACTGTTTGCTTACTATTTTACGTTTGTCCCTGTTTAAAACAAGGTTTTGAGCCAATTCATTCCACTTTGAATTTCTGCTTAGAAATTGTGGTTCTAACAAGTTCCAAGGAGATGCTAATACTGCTGGTTAGGGATCCACTCTGAGAATCACTAGTGGAACAGTGGTTCTCAAATTTATTATACACAGAATCAGCTGGGGATCTTTTTGAACTGTGGATTCTGATTCAGTACATCTGGGGCGGAAATGCAAATTCTCTGCAGGTGTTTGAACTGTAATGAACTGGCTTGAGGACCTGGGTAGAAATGTTTGTCATCCTTTCTTGATTAATTAGAGGACTTCCTTTAATTACAAGTATTCTTGGGAAAATTTAGGCAGGCGATCCGGGCCACCATCAGAAACACGGAGCCGGGCGCCCTCGTGATCACCCACTACCTGGCCGAGGCGGAGGCTGTGTGTGACCGCGTGGCCATCATGGTGTCCGGGAGGCTCAGGTGGGTGCGCGTTCAGAGCTATCCTTGAGCCCCAGGGAGCAGGACCTGGAGAGCGTGTCTGTGGAGAGGGAGATTTCAGCTTGGGCAGAGGAAGCTACTGCTGACCAGTCATGAGCTGTAGGTGATGTTGGGGACACATCAAGGGTCTCAAGTCTTGTGGTCCGTGTCTTGTTCTCCTTTCTGCTGACCCCAGATGTATCGGTTCCATCCAACATCTGAAAAGCAAGTTTGGGAAAGATTACCTGCTGGAGATGAAGGTGAAGATCCCGGCACAGGTGGAGCCCCTTCACACTGAGACTCTGAGGCTGTTTCCCCAGGCTGCTCGGCAGGAGAGGTAAAAATGGTGGCTGGTTACCATTGGTCCTGGATGTCTGCTTTGCCCTGTCAGGTCCATTGATCTGTAGTCATCTGGGACCACATTTAGCCAAAAAGAAAGATCAATGAAAATCTAAAAGAAAAACATTATTTGTTGGATACCCCAGAATGTAAACTAGAGAATGGATTCAGAAGCTGATGTAGCATGGGTTGTGGTCCTACTGTGTGTCAGGTACTGTCCTGGTCTTCTGTTAGCCTTTGTTAGAAAGTCTCCTCACAGAGAATTTCCAAACGAGATATTGTCATTTTCAATGAAAACTGAGATAACCTGGGAAAAGGGTAATAAGGCTCTGGACTTTACAAAGAAATTAAGAAGTAGCATCACTGTCTTTATGAATAGGAAATGGGCAGTTTGGATCACATGACGGTGCTAACAGTTGGCAGAATGAGGGTGTCGACTTAATTACTTTACCCCAGATATGTATTTCCAATCTTATATAAATTCTAGTGGATGGCACCATCCTTAGAAAAGTAATGCAGCAAAAATAAAAGATAAATGTTGGTTTAAAAAAATGTTGCAGAAGACATAGGAATTATGAACTGGAGATGAGACATAATCAAAATAAATGTCCAAATGACAAGGTGAGGTAGCATATTTTTTTAATAAGGTAAACTAGAGGGCAATGCTGTAACTCGAGGTGTAGTCCACCACTGAATAGAATTATGTCACAAAAGTGCAAGAAATAAGCACTATTGATGGGAGTGATGGCCCCATCAATACATGAGGTTGTGTCTTATGAAATTTCACTTTTCCTGATTTGCAAATGAGAAAAGAATAAATACATAAGAAATAAATTGTTGGAAGGAAGGAAGCAAGGAAAGAAGGAGGGAGGAAGGGAGGGGAGGAGGGAGGGTAGGAAGGAAGGAGAGAGAAAGAGAAAGAAAATAGTGCTGAACATCATTTGATGTTGAATTTCTGAGGAGTTCCAATCTCCCATCCAGAGATCTAGTTACCCTATAACTAGTTTGAGTAGGTTGGGGGAGGAAGGAAGTTTTCCTAGAGAATCGGCTTGACTTCCACTCTACTGGGGAAACTTTAAGAAGCTGTATGGTGTCACCCCCTGGTTGAGGAACAATGTCCAGAATCAAGTGTTCATCGAACAAGGTGGAAGGTGCCTTTGGCAAAGCTCAAATTTTCATCTGGGCTTCATCGACTCAATGAGTCCTTGGGCGATATAAATGCTTAATGCACTTGACTGTTAACCAAAAAGTCAGAACTCTGAGTCCACCCAGAGGTGCCTCAGAAGGAAGTCTTGGTCATCAGCTTAAAATAATAATAATAATAATCAGCCACTGAAAACTCTATGGAGCACAGTTCTACTGTGACATGCACATTGGGTCACCTTGAAGTGGAGCCACCTTGAAGGCAACTGGTAGAGCTACCTGCTTCCATTCAAGAAACCAAAGATGCTAAATTCTGGGTAGACCCTCCCATTCTCTGTTCTCCTTTTGGTTACTATGGATTTGGCCAAAGCTTTTCACTAACATGAAACAAAGACCAGAAAACTGCTTGTTTGTGGTCTGACAACATCTGCCACAGGTGATGTCAGCCTCACTCTGTTCTCCTTCCAGGTACTCCTCCCTGATGGTCTACAAGTTGCCAATGGAGGATGTGCGACCTTTATCCCGGGCTTTCTTTAAATTAGAGACAGGTAAGAACTGTTGTTCGGAAATCAGACTCTGGGAAGCAGATAATTCCAATTCATGAAGTGACTCAGACATAATGTACTAAATTGAAAAGCTGAACATGCCAGCTGAACTTGAGAAGCACAAAACCAGGGAGGCAGGGGCATCCTGAGTGTGCATGCGCAAGTGGCGGTGGCTTGTGGAGTGACTTTACTTTCATTTTGTGAGTCTTTTCTTGTATTTTTGTGTGTGTAACCCAAATACACAGGTACAAAATAAGTCAAAACTCTTGTTCTACATTCATTGAAGGAGAATACCTTTATTTAGTGCATAAAACCCAGAAGAAACCAGTTGCCATCAAGTTGATTCTGACTCACAGCAACCCTATGGGATAGAGTAGACCTGCCCTGTTGAATATCTATCCTAGGAGTGGCCGGTGAATTCACACTACTGATTATTTGGGTAGCAGCCAAGCTCTTATACCTAGTGCGCTACCAGGGCTCCCATTAGCTCACAGGTATGAGCAAAGGAAAAATTAAACTTTATGTAGATTTGCATCTTATTTTATTGCTTTAAGCTGTATACTAAGAAACAAGCCTCCTGTCTGGCCATTCAAATGATCTTCTTGAACCTGTTACACCTTATAAGAACTGCCTGTCTCCCAGCTCACATTTTCCTTGTCACCCTAGCCCATGACCTGGCTAGTCTGAACTGTCATCCTGTGCCGTTTTCACTGTCACTCCTCAGTGATCTCTTTGCTGGCTTGTCATCTGCCATAAGAAAGAGACTCAGGTCTCCTAGCTGTAGAAAAGACCCTGTTTTAGTCAGCTAGGGCTGCTCTAACAGAAACAACACAGAGTGGATGACTTTAACAAAGGACCGTTTATGCTTACACAGTCCGGTAGGCTGCAAGTCCATATTCAGGGTGTCCACTCCAGGGGAAGGCTTTCTCCTTGTTTGCTCTGCAGGCAAGTCCAGTATCTCATCAGTCTTTGTTCAGGGAGCATCCTGGCGTAGCAACCTCAGGTCTGAAGGACACGCTCTTCTCCTGGTGCTGCTTTCTTGATGGTATGAGGTTCTCAATTCTTTGCTTGCTTCTCTTTCCTTTTATCTCTTGGAGGATGAAAGGACTAAGGATGGGGCAAGCCATACTCCAGGGAAACTCCCTTTTCAGTGGAGCAGGGAGGTGATCTTATAAAGGGATTTACAGCCCCACCCTAATGCTTTAACATACAGCATAGGAAAACCATAAAATGGAGGACAGTCACAAGATACTGGGAGTTATGGCTCAGCCACATGGCTACACGTATTTTGGGGGGACACAAGTCAATCTATGACAACCCCTATGACTTTAGCTGCTGTATCTTCGGACTGACACGTCTTTCCATTCTCTGATTGAGCTAAGCACCTCAATTTCTGGGTCACATGTCCTCCAGATTGGCTCTGTGGCTAGTACTGGCCAGGATGGTCCGTGGCATATTTCCAGAGCTGGGTTCCTATCAGGACTCTATCTGCCCTTTCCAGCCCTTTCTGGCCAATAAGAAGAATTTAACCCTATTAGGGGAACCTGAAGTGGCTTCTGGAAAGAGGTTCCTAGGGACATCTGCTTCCTAGAACACCACAGATGTCTTTCTCTATGATCTTCTGATGCTTCACCCTTCAAAATGTGCCTTCCTCCCACATTTTCCTCCACAGTGTGCTAAAATGCCAGATCACATGCTTGAAAAGAAGACTTTTTAGCATTGATTCCTCTCTTAAATCCAGATCTCAAACCCTGGAGCACATGGAAGCATAAATGCAAGCACTTTTCCCCAAAACCTAAATGCATCTGTCGGAATAGTTTTAGCTGAGTGCTTTTTAGACCATCACTGATTATCAGCTTAACTTCTTTAAAATTTTAAATGTTATGTGCACTGTATGCTGACTTATCAGACCACCTGGATGTAAAAATACATGAACCTCTAACATAAGTCCATCTTTGTGCAGTGAAGCAGAGCTTTGACGTGGAGGAATACAGCCTGTCTCAGTGCACCTTGGAGCAGGTGGGTAATTTGGGTTACTTTATATCTATCAGCCACATGACTATAGTGAGTTCATAAAGCATCTTCTTCCCCCTCACTTGAAGCTGTGGAAGAGTGCATGACATTGTGATATTTTTTTCATCCTTTTCAGATTTTCCTGGAACTTTCCAAGGAGCAGGAGTTGGATGATTTTGATGAGGAAATTGATCCCTCAGTGAAGTGGAAACTGCTCCCACAGGAAGAGCTTTAAAGCCCGCCCCCCACCCAGTAGCCAGTTGTGTCAGTCTTCTAGGGCTGCTATAACAGAAATACTGCAAGTGGATGGCTTCAGCCAAGAGAAATTTATTTTCTCATGGAAGAGTGGGATAAAAGTCCAAATTGAAGGCATCAACTCCAGGGAAAGGCTTCTCTGTTGGCTGTTGAGAAAAGACCTTGTCATCAATCTTCTCCTGGGCCGAGAGCTTCTCAGGTGCCGGGACTCTGAGTCCAAAGAATGCTCTTTGCTCCTAGTGAGTCTTTCTTGGTGCAAGGTCCCCCTGTCTCTCTGCTCACCTCTTTCTTTTATATCCCAAGAGAATGCCCCAATGCAATCCAAACATATAGATCGAGTCCCACCTCGTTAATACAACTGCCACCTATTCTCCTACATTAATACCACAGTGGCATGATTTACAACATATGAGAAAAATCACTCAATACCAGAAATCATAGCCCAGCCAAACTGACACATATTTGGGGATAGATAATTCAGTCCATGGCATTCCACACTTTGCCCCCAATCACATCCTTGTAACATGCAAAACATATTCATATCATAGCAAAAGTTTTAACTCTAAGTCCCAAGCCCCAAAATTCCTCTTTATCTGTGAAATCTAGAATACAAGTTACCAGCTTCCAAAGGTACAATGGCAGAAGAGGCACAAATTAAGACATTTCCATTACAAATGAGAGAAATTTCAAGGAAAGAAGGGATATCAAGCAACAAGCAAGTCAGTAGAACACATTACATTAGCCCTCAAGCCTTTGAAAATAATCCTCCTTTCCCTGAGATATTTTACATAGTGGCCTTGCCCTTCAGAATCTACGTATTGGCTATACTCTCCAGATCCTGAGTGAAGGTCTCTGGGCCCTGGACTTCAGCTCTGACTTCTAGGCCTACTGGGACAGCAACTCTTCCTTGTCCTTATGTGCATCATCCTTTAACACGTCAGAGGCCATGATTTCACTCTTTGAAAACCCTGAGGTCATGGTCATACCTCTCTCTCTGGTTTCTGCTTCCTTTGGGGTCTCTGCCATGGACCTCATGCCTGCGTCTGCCCTGCTAGGGCAAGTGTTCCTAAGTTCTGTAGTTTCACTGTTAAGTGCTTTGAGGTTCTCCACCAAGAAGCTTCCTGCACGCAGGCACTCAGCTCTCTCACTCTGTGGGTTGGCTCCAGTGCTGTCCGGCACCATTCATTGCTGCTGCTGGTTTCTCACCGTCTGCACCTTCTCTGATGTTTACAGTTATTCTCAACTACTTCTGAGCCTTCTATCCATTCACAGTTTCAAAACCACTTCCACATTTTCAGTACCTGTTAGAGCAGCACCCCACTCATGGTATCAAATTCTGTCTTAGTCATCTAGTGCTGCTCTAACAGGAAATACCACAAGTGGATGGCTTTAACAAAGAGAAACGTATTTCTTTACAGTAAAATAGGCTTCAAGTCCAAATTGAGGGCATGAGTTCCAGCGGGGAGACTTCCTCAGTTGGCCTTCTTCCCCTGGACTAGAAGCTTCCTTGTACAGAGACCCCCTCTACTCCTAGCATTGCTCCCTTGGTGGTATGATATCCCTCTGTCTCTATGCTCACTTCTTTCTTTCATATCCCAGAAGGTTGCCTCCACACAATCCAAGCCTGTAGATTGAGTCCTGCCTCACTAACAATACAACTGCTTATTAATATCACAGAGGTACAATTTACAACATGGGGGAAAAAATCACACAATACTACAAATCATGGACTGATACACATTTGGGGCGGAGACATAATACAGTCTATGATACCACAGATGCTGTTTAAACCTGTAGTTGCTTTTTTAAGACATCTATTTTTACATCATCAACGTCCTGTTTTTAGAAACTACATAATAAACACTGGAATGGTTCTTTATGGTATCATGAATACACTGTTATGATTTTACTCAGAAATAGTGGAAAAGTTCTTGATGGTGTGAGAGAGAAGAGTGAGTTGCAGGGAAGTGGAGTGTGGTGCCACCAGAGGCATCTGGCAAGCAGACCTCTCAGGCACAGCCTCTGTGTCACTGCAGAGCACCTGGGTTCATACTTCCATGTAATGCTGCAGAAGTAAATTTTCATTTATAACGCTATTTAAGACTCTGAGTCTGATAAGTCTTGCTTATTTTTATACATTTATTTTAGTCAAAGCTTTAAAACACTTTTTTTCTAAGTTGGACTAGAACTCCATGTATTTACTCTTCTGGAAGTTTAATACTGAGTAAACTGATGATTTAGTAAGACTTTAAGTGACTATGTCCAAAAGCATCGTACTTGTTAAAAATAGATTGTAGTGTGTTTTCTCAGGCTAAGCAGTTGCCATCAAGTCAATTATGACTCACAATGACACCATGTGTATTAGAGTAGACTTGTGCTCCCTGGAGCTTTCTTGATCTAAACTTTACAGAAGCAGATCTCCAGGCCTTTCCTTCACAGCACAGCTGGGTGGATTTGAACTGTCAATGTTTTGGTTAGCAGCTGAGCATGTTAACCATTTGGATCCCCTAGAGGTTTCTTCTTATGGCTACAAGCTCTAAAACTTTGTTAAGCCTAATACCTGATATCAATATGTTTGCTTACATATCTACATGATAACAGTATCAGTGATACAGGCTAAAAACTTGTTGTGGAATTTATTGTATATTTTAAAATTCTATAAGCCAACTAAGTCTTATTTTACATTGTATTTTTTAATCTAAGCTTTAGATATTCCTGGTTTGTAAACTGGTCTTTTATGGACATTTGCAAATTGATGTCAGAAAACTGATAAATATGGCAAGAAATCAAACAGCTGAACAGGTAGAAGATGTAAAATAAATCTCACAAATAACTTACATGTAGTTTTGAAATATGTTTTCTGTTTTATGCATTTCTTGATACAGTGCCCTATTTATATATCCCATTGGTAGCATAAACTGGTGAAGATACAGGCATTTGACTTCAAGGTCATCACAGTAAGTCCTTCGGTTATACTAACATTGAGGATAATGTTTTGGGCACTGGCGTAAGTATTATCTTTGTGTGCCAAGCATAAAAATTGCCAATTACAGTTACCTCCCATCACCACTTCTTTGCATTTATCATTGTAAAGCTAATCAGCATAGAGGATAATATTCAAAATCTTGTTACCTTGGGGATCAGGTGACCTATCTAATTCACCTTTTGTGTTATATTTCTATATGTCAGGATTTGGACCCTCAGGAAATAGAAATCTGAGTTGTTCTCTAGGTGTGTGATCATGAATAAATTCCACAACCTTGCCAAACCTTACTTAATTCAATTATTAATGCGAGGCTTCCCATACACTAAACTCTTCTCATTTGTAGATACGTAGTTCAACCATCAGAGGCTAACTAACCTAACCAAGATCATACAGTTGGTAATTAGCCCACCCATCATCCAACCACATCTGATGTTAAAAACCCACAGTCTTCCCATGACTCCAAGCTGCTTCGGTTGCTGAGTCCTGGATTAGGAAGGTGGTTCGCAATTCATTTGTCTTTCAGCATTTCAAACATGTTATTTCAACGTGTCTTACAACTTCATGTAGAGCCAGTTCTGACTCACAGCGATGACATAGGCTAGAGTAGAACTGCCCCTTAGGGTTTCCAAGGAGTTGTTGGTGGCTTCAAACTGCCAGCCTTCTGGATAGCAGCCTGATCTCTTAACCACTGCACCACCAGGGCTCCAGTGTATCTTACAGTTTCCATATATTCTGATGAGAATTAAGCCTTTACCGTGTTTTATGCAGTTCGTGAATTCTACATCTCTTTGCCAACGATGTGCTCCCCCATGAGATATTTTCCATTCTGTGTTAATTTTCTTACAGCAACATGTGAAATGAATTTTTTTTTATCTTTAAAAAAATGTTTATTATGCTTTAAGTGAAGGTTTGCAACTTAAGTCAATTTGTCATACTAAAACTTAAGTACATGTTGCAGTGTAACTCTTGTTGGTCTCCCCACAATGTGACACCACAATCCCCCTTTCTACCCTGTATCTCATGTGTCCATTCAGCTAACTCCTGATCTCCTCTGCCTTCCCATCTCAACTCTGGACAAGAGCTGCCCATTAAGTCTCATGTGTCTCCTTAAAACAAGAAGCAAACTCTTCACCAGAATCATTTTGTGTCTTAAAATTTAGTCCAGTCTTTGTCTGAAGAGTTGATTTGGGAATAGTTTCAGTTCTGGGCTAACAGAGAGTCCAGAGGCCATATCTTCTAGGATCAGATCACAAGTTCTTGAAGTCATCCTTGATTTTTCTTCTTCTCTCAAGATGTGCATTATTTTCATAAAAGTGTGGTAACCTTACCATTGTTCTTCTAAAGGCAACATGCCCTTTTCTCTGACTTCTTTAGAGATTTTCTCTTTATCTTTTTTCTGTTAATGATACTTCATTATGTTTTTGGTGAAAGTTTACACAGCAAATTAGGTTCTTATTTAACATTTTTTCCACAAATTCTTTGGTGACATTGATTATATTTTCACAGCATGTTAGCATTCTTGTGATTTCTATTATGGTTGTTCTGTTTTCAGTAATCTAGTTTCCCTACCTACTTGCTTTCTCATCTTTGCCTTGCACATTGAACATTTTGTTTCACATAGATGATTTTTTAATCATTGTTTAGTTTCCTGCCTTATCTAATGTGGTGGATTTTACTTTAAAGTCTATTTTATCAGAAATTAAAATTACCACTTCTATTTTTTAAATGTTTCCTTGATATGTGTTTTCCCATCCTTTGAGTTTTAGTTTGTTTATATCTTTAAGTCTAAGGTGTGTCTCCTGTAGGCAGCATATAGACGGATCATGTTTTTTTATCCAATCCGTCACTCTCCATCTCTTTATTGGTACATTTAATCTATTTAGATTCAGTGTAATTACTGACAGGTAGGAGTGTAGTGCTGTCATTTTGAAGCCTTTTTGTGTGTGTGCTGAGACAATTTGTTTGTTCCACTTAATTCTCAGTGCTGAGTCATTTTTTGTTATTGTTCAAGTTATGATCTTTTTATTGTACTTTAAGTGAAAGTTTAGAGTCCAAGTTGATATGTCATACAAAAACTTACACGCACACAGTGCTATGTAACTAGCTGCTCTCCCCCACCCTGTGACACCACACCTCTCCTTTCTACCCTATATTTCCTCTGTCCATTCAAATAGCTCCCATCTCCCTTCACCCTTTCATCTCCTCTCTGGATGGGAGCAGCCCAATTTGCATCCTGTATCCACTTGAGCCAAGAAACACATTCTCAGCCAGTTGTCATTTTATGTCTTACATTTCAGCCCGATCTTTGTCTGAAGAGCTTGCTTCAGGAATGGTTTCTGTTCTAGGCTAACAGACAGCCCAGGTGTCATACCTTCAAGGACTGTGCAGTCTGTATGGCCATCAAGTCAGGTCTTTTTAATAGAGTTCTAGCTCTGCACATTCTTTTTTTTCCTTCTGTGTCAGGGACTGCATGCTGTTTTCCCTGACAGGGCAATTATTGGTGGTGGCTGGGCACCATCTCGTTCTTCTGGTCTATTGTTGATATAGTCTCCGGATTATGTGGCCATTTCTGTCTCTTGGGCTCGTATTTTTCTTTTATCTTTGATGTCTTTCATTCTCAATGATGTCTTTCACTCTGCTCCAGGTAAGTTGGAAACAACTGATGCGACTTAGATAGCCACTTGTTAGCTTTTAAGACTCCAGCTAAGTGATTTTTCTTTATGTGTTTTCTTTTCATCTTTTTGATTGTTATTGGTTTTATGTTTGCTGAGACTGCATGTTTTACTGTTGTTGTTTTTGATATGTAGGATTGTTAATTTCCTTTATGGTTACCTTAATATTTACTGCTGTTTTTCTCAATTTAAACCAGTCTTTCATTTCTTTGTATTGCTTTGGCTTGTGCTCCATGTGAAAGATCTCTGTCTACACTCTTTTTAATTCCCTCTTTTTTGTTATAATGCTGTCATCTTTTACATAATGATATCTGTTTCTTTGTTTTTGATGTTTTGCCTTTGATTTACTTTTGTGATTTCCCTATCTGGGTTGAAATCTGGTTGTTCTGTTCCGTGTTCTAGTCTTGGATTGTTATCTGATGTTATTGAATTGCTAACCAAAGGACTCCCTTTAGTATTTCTTGTATTTTGGTTTTGTTTTTACAAATTTCATAAGCTTCTGTTTATCTGGAAATGTCCTAATTTTACCATCAGATTTGAGACATAGTTTTCAAGGATGTATAATTCTTGCCTGGCAATATTTTCCTTCAAGGCTTTGTATATGCCATCCCATTGCCTTCTTGCTTGCATGGTTTCTGCTTAGTAGTCCAAGTTTATTTTTTTGACTCTTTAGATTATTTTTTATTTATCCCTAGCCACTTATCAGATTGTCTCCTTGTATTTAGTTTTCTCAAGTTTGATTATGATATATATATATATATATATATATATATGCCTTGGTGTCTTTCTTTGGGGATCTACCTTGTGTGAAGTTAGATGAGTGTCTTGGATAGATTACTTATCATCTTTCACGATATCAGAGAAGTTTTCTGTCAACAAATCTCTATTTTCTGTTACTCTCACCCCCACCCCCCCACCCCAAACCCCCACTATTCTGGTACTTGCATTCCTTGGTAGATTATTCCTCTTCATGGAGTTCCACATAATTCTTAAGTGTTTCTTGAACTTTTTAAAAATTCTTTTAACTGATTTTTTTCTCAAATATATTGGGATCACATGCTTTATTTTCATTCTCATTAATTTGGCTTCCCAGTGCCTCAGTTATGCTCCTTGACTTTCTATCAAGTTATCTAACCCAATAATATTATTAATTTTCTGAATTTCTACTTCCTGTCTCTGTATGCTTTCTTGCAGCCTATTCAATTTGTCATTGTACTCTGCTGCATTTTGTCTCATCTCCTTCCTGATCTCTTGAAGAGTTCTAAACATTAATCTTTTGTAATATGAAAGAAGTTCCCTTCATCTGGAAAATTTCTTGATTCTTTGTTTTGGGAGTTTTCTGAAGCCATTGTAGTCTGCTTCTTTATGTGACTCGATATTGACTGTTGTCTCTGAGCCATCAGTATTTGTATTTACTTATTTTATATTTGCCTACTGTGTTCTAGCTTCTTATTTTGATTTGAAATATCCAAATACGTGGGTCATTTGTGATAGTTTTTTATTGGCATCTTTGATACTCTAACATCTTGTCACCAGGTGGTTAGAGATGTTACTAGATATGTGAGCCCAGGAGCCTATTCATTTTTCTTGTATGGATTCAGCTCATGTACTCAGGAAGCTGGTCAGCAAGTGCGTAGTGCAGCCCCTCCCCTGCAGTCCTACATGCACATGGGTGGTAAGTGTAGGCACAAGTATCTGGCTGCAGGTGATGAGAAAGGCTGAGTGTCCGTGAGGAAGGTGTGTCTCCTTATGTCTGAGCCTAAATGAAGGAAATTTTTCTGCCCTGAATTCCTGGCTCAGGGGTGTCAGCAGATTTTTTTTCCTTTCCCCTTTTCTTAAATGTTTCCCTCTCAAAATCTAGTAGAATGGCTCAGGTGCACATAAGGAGTCCTACCTCTGGCCCAGGAATGCCTCAGTCCATGGAGCTCAGCAGAGTGCAGAGGAGAAAGGGGAAAAGTAAAGAAGTTTATCCTGAAGGGAAGTTTTAGATCAGCAAGCAGTAGGTTAGATGCAAGCCACTTAGCTTTTGACAACAGAGCACCATTTTTCACTGGTTCTGGAGGCATGAGTGGACTCTTTGCTGCCCAGTCTCTCCCACTGAGGAGGATTCCCTCCAAATGCCAGTTCTCTGCTCACCATAGTAGTTGCGCCAATTTGCAGTGTGTCAGGTCTGGCCAGTCCTCGGTACTTCCAGACCTTTCTCTTCCCTGTCACTCAGTCTTTGATTTTGTTCTTGATCTGTTGGATTTCAGAGTACTGGTGTCCCATCAGATCAAACAGCTTGTTTAATTTTTTCCTTTTGTTCTGCTGCATTTTGTATAAGGCCTAGAATGGCTCTGTATATAATTGTTTTATATTCACTTTCTGATGATTTCATAAGAGTTTCTTCATCTGGAAAACTCCTTGGTTGTTTCATTTGGGAGTCTTCTGAAGCCATGGGTGATTTCTTGTATGCCACAAGTGTCTGTAGCTTTTTCGGTCCCATGTGAGTAAGTAGAGGCTGGGAGAGATACTGTGAGGATGGACTGCAGATGTTTCTCTAGGCTGTCTTAAAATGCTATCTGACCACTTCCCAAGTCAGTCAGGTTTTCAGGTGTAGAGGTCCCTCTTTCCAACTGGCAGATGATGCAAACTAGTTCAAAATAGAGCAGTGCTATTGCCCTGTGTGGCCATGAATTGAATCAGATCTGACTCGAAGACACTTGGCTTGGCTTGTTGGCCTCTGCTGACAGGGCCCAGCCTTAGGTGACACTGTGTAAACTACTGCTTTTCAGGTAGAAAAGCACTCTCCTGTGGGCAGGCTCTGGATCCCAAGCTAAGAAATAGGTCCAGCTGCGGACACCGTATCTAAGATGGCGCCCTCCACACAGTCAGCAGACAGAGGGGCTAAGGGTGCCAAGAAGTAGTGATTCCTCTGCCTCTGTTGCTGGGCCCCCACCACAGGTGATACTGTGTAAACTACTGTTTTTCTGTTGGAGAAGCGCTGTCCTGTTTGCAGACGCTGGCTCCCAGGCTAAGAATTAGGTCCTGCTAAAATCTCCACGTCCAACATGTCGTCCTGCATACTGGCAGTGCAGTTCTGTACAAATCACGCTGTAGCAGAGATAAAAAGACAGGCCCAAAGTGGCTAGATTAACAGAGTCCTAAGCCTGGCTCTCAAAATATGAGAATTTTACCTGCCTATCCCCCAGCAGCGCATCTGAGTCTAGTTGCTAGGCAAGACCCAGCTCCACTTGCTGGTCAAGATGGAGGGAAAAAAAGTCAAAATGGTGTGTTTAACTTCAGTCCATGAGAGCCAGGGCTAACCAGGAGCAGGAGTCAGCAAAAGAGAGAAGGTTTTTCGCTCAGTGGTATGAAGTCCAAATTAACTGCCCTGTGCTGTGTCTTGGGGGCTCACTAGGTAACCAGAAGGCTCTGTTTGATTATCAATTCAGGTCTTGGTTTCCAGAGGGATATAAGGAGATGTGTGCTTAGTCCACCGTCTTGGATCCGCCCCCTCAGATGATTTTTAAGTAGCACTGTATTTACGGGTGAAATTCTTTATTTTATGCCAGCCAGCCAAGTGCCGTCGAATGAGTCAGTCTATTATTTAGTTATGACCTCATGGAATCATTCTGGCTCAAAATTTAGAGTAGCTTAGATAATAGTTTTGGGTAGTACTCTAATCTGAATCAGTCTAATAAGCCTGGGTTTAAATAAACTCTCATGTTGAGAATAATGGGGGGAATAAAGAGAGAGAGAGGCAAGGAAACTGGAGTACTGGAAACAGAACAACCAGAACACAATTAAAAGACTATTGACATGTGGTAAATGATGTAACTGTCACTGAACAATGTATGTAGAAATGATCAAAAGGGATCCCAAATTATTGTGTCAACTTTCACCTAAAACACAATAAAATACTACTTTCAAAAAAAAAAAAAAAGAATTTGAGTTCTGTTCCATATTTTTCTCCAATTCTATCAGGATATCTATTGTAACCCTAATCAGAATGTTAGGTGATGGTAACCAGGTACTATCCAGTTCTTCTGGTCTCAGGGTAGATGAAGCCACAGTTTGTGTATGCTGTATATACTACGTTCTTCTCTGAGTTGTCAGTTTCTTTCTTTCTGTTTTACTACACACAAATAGAGACCAAAAGTTGTATCTTTGTCTTTCAATAATGTGATTATGAGTACATAAGTGTATTTCTTTGTGCTTATCCTTCTTGAGCTTTGTTAAGGTTCCAGGCTGGCAGGATAAATCAATGTTCTGATGCTTTGTTTTGAGGTTTCTCTGTGCAGAGACTATAACAAAATTGTACTAGAGGGAAACAGTCAGTTAAAATAAATTGGCTAGCATGATAGAAACTATTATCCTGTCTAATGGATGAATATTTCTACCTTTTAGTCATGTGGGTTAACATCAAGGAATGTGGACTCTTGTCTCCCTGTCACAAGTCCTTTCTTTGTCTAGTTTCCATACTTTCAGTTTCTTGCTTGCTCACATGTTTATTTCTTCCTCTCCCTTCTAGGCCTACACCAGTTTGAAAGCCTTTTACAAGACTTTGCTGAATTAACAGTGTAGGGGATATTTTCCCCATAATTAGAAACTGTACAGAGCAGCCAACTAGCATATAATATTGAACAACTGATGCTACAAGGAACAAGAAAGACACACAACATCTCCAAGATGTTAGAAGCTAAAGCCTCTAGTGTATTTCACATGAGGACATTCACAGCTGTAAAAGGATTGGGCAGAAAAAGCAGTAACTGTCACATAATGTAGAGAAAATAATAAGATTTTGGTGTGGGAATCAATATTCCTTTTATGAATTCCAGAATATCCTTATTCTGCTCACTAGCAATATATGTCCTGATCCTTCTCTTTAGGCCCAAGAAATAGTCAAGACCTAAGCTAAATAGATATTCTAAAGACCTTAACCTTCAGGGGCCTCTGTGATTTAAGCTACAGTTTGGGGGATTGAGAGGTATCTGGTGTCTAGGTTCTAAGTTGTCTACAGGCTGCTCTAACTAATGAGGAATAAAATGCATAGCAAATAACAAATGCTGGGAATTCTGATAGCTAAGGCATAAAAAAGTGCTAGGAATTCTGTTCATCTCAGTTTTGATTTGAAACCTGACTCCCTTGGCTGTTGAGATAATCTTGAAACTACCCAGAGAAGACTATGAACTGTGGAATTTTAGATTTAGAGCCTCTGCAACACGGAAAAATGCACTAGAAAGTGGAACGAACATTGATATCTAATCTTTCACCAATAGCAAAATTTACAACTATCTCCAGCCCTGACTTTTCTTTTCAGTCCCACTCATACGTTGAACCACTTGCTTGATTTCTCCACTTGAATGGCTAATTGGGACCTCAAAAGAAAATGAGTCCAAATGAAAAAGCCCATTGTCATCAAGTGGATTCCAACTTACAGGGACCCTACAAGACAGAATGGAACTGCTCCATAGTGTTTCCAAGGAATTTCTAGTGGATTTGAACTGCCAAACTTTAGGTTAGCAGTCATTACCTCTCAACCACTACACCACCAGGGTTTTGAGCAAAACTCTTAGTGTTTCCCTTGGTCTTCCCCATCCTAGTAAATAATAACACTCAATGCCCAGCCTGGGAGCCATTCTTGATTAGTTTGTAAGGAGCAACTTGTGGCTCCCAACTGTTAACCTCTTGGTTAACAGCCTGAGCTTTTAACCACTGTAACACCAGGGCTTCTTCTTTCTCCTAAGCTAATCTATGGGCAAGTACTGTTGACTCTCCCTCCAAAAAGTATCCTCAGTCTATCCACATTTTTCTATTCTTGCTGCTGCCCTTTCCCGGATTTCTATATAAGCCTCCATACTGGTATTCTTGAATCCCGTCTACACCCTGTATTTCATTTTTTAGACAACAAAAGCAAATCTCACCATGTCACCCATTCTCTACCTTTAAAAAACACCATTGCACTAAAATAAGATTCTTCTGTGATATAGCTTCTGCCCATCTCACTCAGACTCTAGCCACATCAGCCTTCTTTCTGTTCTTTAAACAAAAACTGCTTCTACCACAGGACCTGTGCATTAGCTATTCTCTCTGCCTAAAACTTTTTTCCCCCACATGGACACATACCTGGCTCCTAATTGTCTCTCAGGTCTCAACTCAAATGTCCCCTCCCCAAACATATCTTCCCCTGACCACCCAATCCAAAGAGGTTCCCAGGCAGGCTGCATATTATCTTCATGAATGTAGGTCTTGTCTGTCTTACCAAACATTGTTTTCCCAAGGACTAAAACACTGTTTGTCCCATAATATACAACTACTACATAGTTACCAAATATATTAACTAAATACACCCCTGTTCCTCTCCATTTGAGCACTTACTATTGCGAATTGTAACCATCTGTCACTAAAATGGAAACACTGGTGGCATAGTGGTCATGTGTTGTCAGCTTACCAAAAGGTTAGCAGTTCAGAATCAACAGGCACTCCTTGGAAACTCTATGGGGCAATTCTACTCTGTCCTACAGGTTGCTATGAGTCAGAATCTACTCAATGGCAGCGGGCTTGGTTTTTTTTTTTCTGTCACTAAAATGTTTCCACCATTAGAATGTCACTTTTTTGAGTGGAGGGACCATGTCTCATCTGTGCCACTTCCCAGTGCACAGTGGAGGCTCAATGTCAGAAGAGGATGCCAAGAGGAAGAAAACAACCAAAAAGAGAAAAGAAGGGTCATTAAAGGCAAATCTGTCTTCAGAATAAGGCATAAGGCTGAGAACAGCCTGAGCACTGTTTGACTAAAGAGCTGTGGACGTTTAAGCAGTGGTCACTGATTCATCTAGAAGCAGGCTGTGAGTGTCTGGGATTCCAGGAAAACAGTAAAATTGAAGTATAAATCAAAATTATAAAACCAGTGACTAGGAAGATAAATTATATTTGGACTAGGAAGTTTACTTTTTAATTCAAATTCAAGGTGAAAAATGCACAATGTTTAATTTACCTCCATCCAAGCCAAAACCAAACCCAAAACCCCTGTCTAGTCAATTACAAATCACAGCAACTCTATAGGAAACAGTAGGACTGCCCTACAGGCTTTCAAGGCTGTAAATCTTTACAAAAGCAGACTGCCGTGTCTTCTTCCCACAGAGCACCAGTGTGTTGGAACTCCTACGCTTCTGGATAGCAGTCAAGTGCTTAACCATTGTGCAACCAGGGTCCCTTAATTTATCTTCATCGAGCCCACTCCCACTGAGTCAATTTTGACTTATAGTGACCCTGTAGGATAGACCTGAACTGCCCTATAAAGTTTCCAGTAGGTCACTGGTCGGTTTGAACTGTCAACTGTTTGGTTAACTGTCAAGCTCTCAACCCTGTGCCATCAGGGTTCCATTTACACTTATAGAGAAGTCTTATTCTTCCCGTTATTAAATATGTACTAGGAAAGACCAAAAAAAAAAAAAAAGCAATTAAACAGTGGGCAAAGGAGATGGACAGAGACTTCATCAAAGAAGACATCAAGTCAGCCAAAAGACACGTGAGGAAATGCTTACAAGCATTAGATATTAGAGAAATCCAAGTCAAAACTACAATGAAAGACCATCTCACCCCAACGAAGTTGTCAGTAACTGAAAAACCACAAAACATCAAATGCTGGACAGGCTGTGCAGAGACTGGGACTCTCCTGTACTACTGGTAGGAATGCAAAATGGCCCAGCCTCTTTGGAAAGCAGTTTGGCACGTTCTTAAAAAGCTGGAAATAGAAATACCATATGATCCAATAATCCTACTGCTTGGAATATATTCTACAGAAACAAGGGGCTGTCACACAAACAGATACATACACACAAATGTTTGTGGCAACACAGTCCACAATAGCAAAAAGATGGAATCAACCTAGGTACCCAACAGCAGACAAGTGGATAAACAAACTATGGTACGTATACACAATGGAACACTATGCAATGATAAAGAACAATGATGATTTTAGGAAGCATCTCGTAACCTAGAATCAACTAGAAGACATTATGCTGAGTGAAGTCAGTCAGCTGCAAAAGGACAAATATTGTATGAGACCACTATTATAAGGACTGAAAAAAGGACTTATATATAGAATAAAAGACTCTTTGGTGGCTACAGTGGTGGGGAGGGACAGAGAGGATTGTTCATAGATTAGGTAATTGATAGGAATTCAGTTGGGTGAAGGGAGCGACAGCACATAGTAGAAACCAGGTCAGTATAACTGGACTACACCATAAACTAAAAGGTTTTCTAAATTCAACCCTACACTGGAAATAACAGAGTAGCAGGGACAGGGGCCTGGGGATCGTGTTCTCTGGGGACACTGAGGTTAATTGGCATAACTAGTCTTTTGGTAAGAGAGTCTTCTGGACCCCATATTGGCGAATAGTGTCTGGGTCTTAAAAGCCAGCAGGCTGCCATCTAAGGAACATCAATTAGTCCCAACCCACCTGGAACAGATGACAACCAAGAACATCAAGCCCATGAGGAAAAATGAGCTCAGGAGATAGAAGAAACCATATGGTTGGGAGACTATATCAGCATGAGACCAGAAGAACCATATGGTACTCAGCCTCCACCAAAGAGAGTCCTGACAGGCAACGCAATGTGGAGTCCCTGACACAGCATGAGAAAAAGATGTGGGCAGATCAAGAACTCTATTAAAAGACCTGAACTGATGGTCCAACAGCCTGGAGGATCCTCTGGGAACATGGCCCCTAGACTTGCTGCTGGCCCAGACCTGGAACCAGTATCGAAGTCATCTCTTCAGACAAAGAATGGACTGGACTTAGGGACACAGAGTAAGCATGTGGTGTGTGTACTTTATAGTTTTATACTGTTCTACCGGTTTCTTCCAAGATGAGAGAGGAGATTGTAGAGGGGGGGGACAGGTGTTCATTCATTCGATACTGAAAATAACGAGTGAAAAGGAGCAGTGTGGTGTCACAGGGTGAGGAGAGCAGACACAGTTGCAGAGGTGGGCTTGCAAAATTGACTTGAATTGTATATTTTCACTTAATCATAATAAAAAATAAATACATGCTATGAAGCTCCTATGTGCCAAGCACTGAAAAGTTACAGAAACAAATAAAAAGCTGTTAGGAAGAAGAGAGCAGAATTTTAATATTAGTCAAGCATCTTCCATCTCTTAGACACTGAGTCAGCAACCTTTAAAGGTATGATTATTAGCACTTTACAGATGGTGAAACTGAACTGCAAATGTTTAGGAAACTTTTTAGTGATCACATAGTTGGTAGAGCTGGAATTTGTACTTGAATATGTGATCCCCAAACCCATGGTCATTCCAATGTATTAGAATAAAAACAGAATATGAGCAATGCAATGCAAGTGTAATTACATAGAACTAAAGTGGAAGTAGAGAAGGAGGCAGAGTAATTAGCTCTTGGCTCTTCCTAGTGGTCAGTGCACAGTATGAAGCAGAGAAAACTTCTGAGTGTAGGTTTCCTTGAACTTGAGTCCTACAGGTTGAAGAGAACCATGGAAGGCCATCAAAGGGGAGAAAAGAACAGCAGATGAGTAAACAGCAAGTGCAGTGGCTGGGAAACGCTGGGTGGCTGGGTCCGGTGCCCATTCCAGTCTGAAGACAGTCAAAATCAATGACACATAAGGTAAGGATTTTAACTAGGAAACCCTGGTGCCATAGCGGTTAGGTGCTACATCTGCTGACCCAAAAGGTCAACAGTTCAAATCCACCAAGTGCTTTTTGGAAACTCTGTGGGACAGTTATGCTCTGGCTTATAGGGTTGCTACGAGTCAGAATCAACTTGATGACAGTGGCTTTTTGGTTTTAGAGATTTCAGGGAAAGGGCGATTGGGACAGTGAGACGAGAAAAGTTCCCAGAGCACATATTTTCAGATCTATGTCCTGAACACAAGACCACTTGATTGGTTTTTTTATGTAACAGCTGTGGTCATGGTTTGTGGTCATCCAATATCAGATTAAACTCACTTGTTGCAAACTCCAAACCACAGCTGTCAGGCATTTAGTCACAGCTGTCTAAGCAACCACACACGCATCCTGGTCTGTCTTCATCCTAACCTCTGTGCATTCCCTTCTGATGTCCACTTTCCGTGTTTTCTCAGGGGATGGAACTTGAATAGCAAAGGTGCTTAAAAATGAGCAGGGAGATTGCTATTTATACGTGGACCCAGATTTAGGAAACTCTGTGATGCATGTTGATGATCCATAAACCGTGAAGTTTATGAAGAAACTATGTTCTGTGGTTCAGATAAAGTTGAAGAGCCTGGCTCCTTTAAGAAATCCCCGCAGAGCAGTAAGACATGTTGGCAGACAAAGTAGAAAAGATGGAAAGTAGGGTCTATGATGAATGGGGTAGTGCCTAGGGGGACCAGGGGACCCTGGGCCGGACAGGGAAAGAGCTGGTCTGTGCCATTTTGTGCAATAATAAAAACTTGCTGGAGATCTGGAAAGACAAAAAATTGAGCAGTTTGGATAAAACAGAATGGTGGAGGGGGTATTTTAAGCTATTAGAGCCTGTAAGACAACTGAGGAAGAGTGAGTGATACAATTAGCACCAACAGATCGATTTTCAACGATGGTAGCAGAGGGTCTGCGGGAAGAGGAAGACCCTCAGCAGGATGGATTGACATAGTGGCTGCAACAATGGGCTTAAGCATAAGAATGCTTGTGAACATAGTGCAAGACGGAGCAGTATTTTGTTCTGTTGTGTATGAGGTCGCTATGAGTCGGAATTGGCTAGACAGCACCTAAAAACAATGACAATGACAATGTGATAGCATTCTTTCTTCACTGAAAACCACCTTGCACGTTACCTCTGATTAACAAGACTGGAAGAATCATGCTGCTTTAGCTTTACTTTTGCTTAAATTGTCAAGGACTTTGTTATTGTCTGCTCATTCTTTGGTTGCAATAACAGGTCAAATGATTAATGAGCTCAGCCGCTAACTGAAAAGTTAGATGTTCAAATCCATCCACAGGTACCTCAGAAAAAAAGGCCTGGTGTGCTACTTCCCCAAAAGCAGCCACTGGAAACACTGTAGCACATTTTACTCTGACGCAGGTGCTGCTGCTGTGAGTCAGACTCAGCTTGATGCCAACTGGTTACAAAATTTGTAGTGATGTAACAGATCACATGGCATGTAGGATTCCAGGTTCTCAGTCCCTCCCAGTGTAGCCATGTTGCATTTAGGACCGTGGTACTGGCTCGTTTTGACTTAACTGTCTCCTTGGAGAATCAAATTGCATTCCTGACTTAAAATAGAAGCAGAAGAATGTTCTGAAGAGAAATGTTATAACTCTAACTCCCTCATCCATTGAGAAACAAAGACATGAAACTGATAGACTGAGGATCTTCAAATTAAACAAGATGGTTATATTTTGTAGGTTTTAAACATCAGATAACATCAGCAATAACACAGTAAAAGCAACTTGCTTGTTAGAGGATAGCTCGGACTTCCAGACTGAGAAACACAAGCTGATGGGTTTATTTGTTCCTTCTCAGTTATTTATTCTTTTGAGGTTTTTAAGTGTCAAATGCAAAAAGTGTAAGGTGGCTTATTCAATCAGCGTTAGTTACCTCCAAACAGTAAATATGCCTCTTAGCTTAAAGTATATAGATTTTGAAGGGAAACGATTGAATTAGAGAATAGAATGTTCTCATTTATTATTCATACCTTCCCGTGTTAATAAAAGATATTGCAATAGCTCACAATCAGAAGAAGAAAAATATAACTAGATACTTACGACAAGTATAAAAGAACAGATAGAAAGGTAAAACTAAAAACAGAAAAGCAGAAAAGCAGAAAAGCAGGACTCCAGAAATAGAGAGATAGAACTATATAGACACTAGTATATGAATGTTTCCAGCCACCTTAAAATATATCATTCATCTTGTCTCACAGACCAAAGAAAAGTTGTAAGACTGCCTCCAGCGAAAGTAATGTGGAGGGATCACTTAATTAGTTCTCCTTCACAGAAAATAGGTATACAACCAAACAAAATTGTTAGAACAACCCATTCCAGGCACTGGGGGATGAGGAAAAGAAGACAACAAATTGTGAGGAGTTTCTTCTTGGGAAAGTGCATCTAGGAGGAAGCAGGGAGTGGCTTTCTGTCCCTTTTAGATACTTTGAGGCAAGGGAACCCACCAGAAACCATGAGAAATGATCATAGACTCATTTCAGAACTGGAAGCCAAACTCAACGGTTCTACCACTGGAGGCAGGGGACTCAATTCCAGGCAGGTAGTAGACCAGCTAGAAACATAATGGAGAGATTCTGGAAGTAAGTGAGCTTCTCGCCATACACCTGGTAAACTTATGACTGCACAGGGAAAATCCATGACAGCCTGGAAAAAACGTGGAAACTAGGAGAGACTCGACAGCTTTCTGGGACATTGTGTGTGTGTATCAATCCATACAGCTATCAAGGAACAGAGTGGGAATGTCTTACAGTCTCAGTATATCTGAATTATGATCTGCCCAGATAAAAACAAAAATGAACCACCAATATTGCAGAAGACAGATGTCAAAATCAGGAATGCCATTCTGTTTTCTAGGCTATGTCCCATTAGGGTCTTTAAAAATAAGGAGCGAGGCAGAAATTGGAGTACGCCAAGAGACACAGAAAGGAGCTAAATTTTATTCTTCTGCTTTTTCATTCTCTGTTCCAAATGAGGTTGCACGATATCTAGAAACTACCACACTGGTGTCAGCCTCTGCTTGTGGCGTTATCCAAGCAGGTTTGGATCCCTTGCCTTTTTTTTTTTGAAAGCCCGAAGTGTTCCAGCAGTCTACGGTTATCAAATTTTCTTAAACAGTTTTTATTTTCACTCCATAATAGATTAAATTTTAAAAAAACTAGCATAGTTTTCTAAGTAGTTTCTCTATATTAAGTTATTTAATCTTCGTATAATACTTTAGATCCTACTATCACTCTCACTTTACAGATAAAGAAACAGGTACACAGAAAGGTTTAGCAAGCAACTTGCCCAGAGTCACATGGCTGGTGTGTAACAGAGCATGAATGGTGAAGAGAAAAGCGAAGCCCGAAGTACAGACGAGTTAAAGGTAGTAATAACTCTGATGCTTACATTGGATTGAGGAAAAACTTGGGTAGTGTCTTAAATATTTTTATATCATTCTGATCCCTGTAGCTATTTTCGGTATAACGCTAAATCAACAAGTTATAGATATATGAATGTTACTTAAATTAGCAGAATCCTCCCTTCACTTAAAGAACTTTCTGAAACCCCAATATTTCTAAGTAGAGAAAAATCAAACCGTTTCTCCAGTACTTCAAATCACCATTTTCTTATATAAATTCATTTGGAAGTTGATTTGTATATAGACCTGTGAGTTTCCTTCTACTGTCATCTTGATTGGTATTTAATAACTTTACACAGAGTTCAATTTTCAAAAATGCATAATTGATCTCCAAAATGTGATTTTTATCTCCATGGGGCAAGCATTCTCTGCAATAGCTTCTGTGTCATCACCAACATACAGTCATTTTCACCTACAGGCACTGAAGACCCGCTTCATCTGGGAGGATGACATGCTCAGGAGCCCTGGTGACAGAGCAGGCAAGCACTTTGCTGTTAACTGAAACCCACCAAGTGCTCTTGGGATACCCAGGTTGCATAGTGATTAAGGGCTACAGCTGCTAACCAGAAGGTCAGCAGTTCAAATCCCTAGGCACTTCTTGGAAACTCTATGGGCTGTTCTACTATGACCTATAGGGTCGCTATGAGCTGGAATCAACTTGACAGCAGTGAATTTTTCGATGCTGTCTGGGTAAAAAATGTGGCACTCAGCTGCTACAAAGATTACAGCTTTGGTAGTTCTATGGGACAATTTCCAGGTAGAGCTGGAATCAACTCAACAGCAATGGGGTTTTGTTTGTTTGTTTGTTTTTTACGAGCTTCTCAATAGCCTATGTTTGTCTAAAAAAATAACATTGGTTCCAAAATAATTTTTTTAAAAAAACACTCTAAACTCATGTTAACAACCCAAACCCCAAACTAAACCTACTGCCATTGAGTTGATTCTGACTTATAATGACCCTATAGGACAGAGTGTAACAGCCACATAGAGTTTCCAAAGAGTGTGTGGCAGATTCAGACTGCCAACCTTTTGGTTAGAAGATGTAGCACTTAACCACTACACCACCAAGGTTTCCCACATTAATCATTGTCTAATTAAATGTCTATAGAACATGATGTCATCACAACCTTGCAAATTTCTCAGTTTAGTGTTCAAAGAGTTGAACTTAATCTGAGAAAGGTTGCATGAGACTTAGAAATACAGCTTGTTTTGAGTAGTAATTCTGCAGGGAACAGAAAAGCATGAGTCACTGTGGAAGGAAACTGGACCTCCAAAAGGACAGACCTTCACAGGGGAGAACATCTAGAAGATTCATAGCTGAGAAAGCTCACTCAACAACAACTGAAAATCAGATTTATCAGAAGTTCTTATTCTATTCTTTGTTGTGTTGTGTGTTTTGTCACTACTCCAGACTCTTGGTTCTCTTCTTCATACTCATCAATTCTTATCTGTTTTAAATTTAAATATCTTCAATACCCAGAACCCATACAATATAATTTTCTCCACCCAGTGGAAATATCCTGGACTAAAACAAAGTAACTAGGTATACAGTTCTGATGATTAAGTTTGCAAACTCATCCTAGAAAAAGTGCTGCATACCTCACTGCTGATTATCCCTATGGTCACCTTTGAAGTACTCCCCTTGGGAAGCTATGCATACACACATGACGGAAAGAAGAATAAAGAAATCATGTTGGTGGTCATCATTCTCACAGTATAACCAATAGTTTCCAATGTGATGACCTAAGGACCTCAGTCAGTAACTAGTTGTATCTAGTTTGGTTGTCAATCATGTTGTTGGTTCTTTCTGAAACCTCCCAGAGATTTATGTTGACAAGATTACCAACCACCTTGTTCTTCTTATTCTAAACCACATTTTTCATTGAAAACAGTGATAGAGTTGAGACTTTCCAAGATCACCATTTTATTGGAATCCAAGTTTCTATTTAATCTGTACTGTGGTGCAGCAGTTAAGAGCATGACTGCTAACCAACAGTTCAGCAGTGTGAATCCACCCACTGCTCCTTGGAAACTGTATGAGGTAATTCTACTCTGTCCTATGTGGTCAACTCAATAGTAACAGGTGAGGCTTTTGTCTCTTCTGAAATCCAAACTTGAGTCTGGCCATTTTTAAGGCAAACATCAAGCAATTTCTTCAACAAAGGATGCTCTATGACTCAGATAACTTGCTGAGTAAACCTGTTCAAGGTCACAGAGAAATGTGTAAATTCAGAGACATTGGATTAAATACTAGAGACAAATGAAAGCAAATCTTCACAACACTGTTTGCTTTGAACTTATTCTGAGAATTTCAATAGTCAAGTCATTAAGAAGTCGGTGTATCTGATTTTGTGCCTTTTATATGTCAGAAAAATAAGCTGAGAACTGAAATTAAAAAAAAAAACTTGGATAATCACTAGAAGGAAAACAAGCAACTTGAGTTCTCACATGAATCTTCTTTTCTAATAAGCAATTAAAACCAAGTACATTTTATACTTTTGCTTTTTTCTTGAGACTTTGGGAAAAAATTATTTTACTTTCCGTGAGCCCATTCTGTGAAGAACTAAAGAGCATCCTGTACACACACTCAAGGCTTTGCTTAAGTAATAAAATAATATGTCCTCTCATTGCTTTCCTTTGGAAACTCCAGCTGGTCATTAAAGTCTTCACATGAAGCCTTGTTGGAGGTTTCAAGTGGAAGAAAGTAAGAAACATGTGGTCTGCCCCCACATTTACCTCCCTGGTGAGGCTTCTGGGGAGGGAGCTGGAATAGATCACGGTAGAATTCTAAGTCACATGCAGTCGTGGAGTGTAGGGTTGCTTGCAGAGCCTGGAACACAAAAGAAAGCAAACCCTGCACAGAAGTCATGACAGGTGGGTGACTTGAGTGTGATGATGTAACATGTCATTCCCTTTCACATATACTAGAAGATAGTCTTGCAAGAATAGGGAGGGAGAAGGGGAGGAGGCTGATGCTTGGATTTCTTGGTTATTTGCTTTCTCAGTCTTAAATGTGTCAGAGAGGAAGAACATGCACTCTCTTAAAAGGTACCTAAACCACAATAACATTTGTTGTAAAAAAAATAAGGAAAGTGGTTTATTGAGGTTCAGAAGCAGTTCGAACCAAGGACACCATAGTCCATAGCCTGAAACTAAACACTCAAGTGGCACAGTTAAGAGGTGTGTTTATATGATAAAATCAAGGACTAACTAAGGATACAAAATTTCCGATAGATCTCCAGTGATTCAGGGAAGTGGGAAGTGGATATTGGGAAGCAGGAAAGTTAACATGATCAGTTTAAAGAGTGTTTATGTGCTTTGCTGATTAGTTACTACTCGGGGACTGTAGGGAAACCCTGGTGGTGTAGTGGTTAAGTGCTGTGTCTGCTAACCAAAAGGTTGGCAGTTCAAGTCTTCCAGGTGCTCCTTGGAAACCCTATAGAACATTTCTAGACTGTTCTATAGGGTTGTGATGAGTTAGAATCGACTTGACAGCATTGAGTTTGGTCGTCTGCATTTGGTGGCTATAGGGCACTTACCAGGTGGTCACAAAACAATCACAGGACATTTCTTTCTTCTTGTGCACTGTGATTCCTGGGAGTGACTGGCATAGCTTGGTAACAAAGAAAATGGTTCCTTAGAGACAACATTGAATCTGTACAAAAGTTAACTTTTAGTGATGAAAAGAATAAGGAGAGCTTGTTTATGAAGAAAAGCAGTTCCCTCAGTCAGAATGACAGGATGGCATCAGGTAGATACCAGATTAAGCAGGCATTCCAAAACAGAGTTTGGGTGCAGACTCAGAGCCAGCCTTCTTTCAGTCTTGTTAGGGGCCCCGAAGTGTTTAATTTTAGGTTGCCCTTTCTCAAGTGGAAGATTCCTGTCCCAAGGTAAATGTTTCCTCTTCCCACTCTAAATCCTCAGAAATTACAAATGCTGGAAAAGATGGAAAACAAAAGAATAATGAGTTTGGGGAGGATTTTTTTTTTAAAGGCAGTTGGTGGACCAGAAACTGAGGAATTTCTGAAAGAACAACAAACAGACAAAAAAGAACACACTGAAAAAGGAAAATCAGCCCAAAATGCAGACATAAGAGGTACTATAAGGAAAAAACCGCAAACTCACTGCTCTCCAGTCAATTCAGAATCACAGTGACCCTATAGAACAGAGTAGAACTGCCCCATAGAGTTTCCAAGGAGTGCCTGGTAGATTTGAACTGGTGACCTTCTGGTTAGCAACTGCAGCGCTTAAACACTACTGCCACCAGGGTTTCCACTGTGACAAAAAGGGTGTGGTGATATGAAAGCTCCATACTTTAATGGCATAGACCCCAGGGAAAGCAGGGGCCCTGGGAGACAAATAATAGGATGACTCTGTGTGTGTGCACGTGCGTGCATGCGCACACACATGCATATGCTTTAAGTGAACATGGACAGTGCAAGTTAGTTACTCATTCAAAAATTTATACAAAAATTGTTTCTTGACAATCATTACAATTCCTGCAATGAGTCAGAATTCTCCCCCATGCCCTGTACACCCCAACCTCCCTATGCCCATTTTTCCAGTCGTCCTGAACCTTCCTGCCTTCTTGTCTTGGCCTTTGGGCAGCTATTACCCATTTGGTCTCATACACTTAACTAAGAAGTATGTGTGTCACACATGTTACCATTTGTTTTATAGGTCAGTCTAATTGCAGGCTGACAAACTCGCTAGAATAGCTTCAGTTCTGAGTTAGCAGGGTGTCTACAAGGTGTAGTTTGGGGGTTCCTCCAGTCTCAATCAGTTCAGTAGATCTGGTCTTGTGTGTATGTATTTGAGTTTTGTTCTACCTTTTTCTCCTGCTCTGTCCTGGACTCTCTGTTGTGATCCCTGTTACAGCTGTTGGTAGTGGTAACCAGGCACCATCTAGCTCTTCTGGACTTAGGTCAGTGAAGACTGTGGTTCATATGGTTCATTACTCCTTGAATGCTTTGCATGTGTCATTAGTGTTCTTCATTCTCCTTTGCTCCAGAGAGATGGAACCAACAGGCAGTATCTTTTAAGATCTCAGATGCTATTCACCAAAGTGGAATGTAGAACATTTTCTTTAGGAACTATGTTATGCCAGTTGACCTAGATGTTCCTCAGGACAATGGTCTTCAGTCTTCAGCCCCAGTAACTCAGACTCTCAAGGTGTTTTAGTCAGCTAGGGCTGCTCTAACAGAAATACCACCGAGTGGATGGCTTTAACAAAGGAAGATTTATTCTTACATAGTCCGGTAGGCTGCAAGTCCATATTCAGGGTGTCCGCTCCAGGAGAAGGCTTTCCCCCTCGTCGACTCTGGAGGAAAGTCCGGTATTGCATCAGTCTTTGTCCAGGGTACATCTTGGCCCAGGAACCGCAGGTCTGAAGGACTCGCTCTTCTCCCGGTGCAGATTTCCTGATGGTGCGAGGTTCCCAATTCTCTGCTTGCCTCTTTTTCCTTTTATCTCTTGCAGGCTGAAAGGATTAAGGGTGTGGCAAGCTGTACTCCACGGAAACTCCCTTTACAGTGGAGCAGGGAGTGATCTTATAAAGGGATTTACAGTCCCACTCTAGTCCTTTAACATCCAGCATAGGAAAACCACAAAGTGGAGGACAGTCAAAAGATACTGGGAATCGTGGCCCAGCCACATGGCTACACACATTTTTTGGTGGACACAATTTGTTCCATGACACAAGGTATTTGGAAGAGTCTAGAAAATTTTGACTTTGCCTCAGTCAAGTTGTGCTGACATCCTTATATTGTCTTTCCTTTCACCAAAGTTAACACTTGTTTACCACCTAACCAATGATTTTCCCTCTCTCGTAACCATCAAAGACAGTTTTTAGCTGTGTGTTAACCTTTTCTTGGGCTTTTATAATAATGGTTTTATACAATATTTGCCCTCTTGTGGTTGACTTATTTCCCTCAGCATAACATCTTCCAGAATGATCCATGTTGTAAGATGTTGCACATTCATCATTGCTATTCATCATTTTATAGTATTCCATTGTGTGTATGTACCATAATTTGTCTATTTATCTATTGATGAGCACTTAGGTTGTTTCCATCTTTGCTGTCGTAAGTAATGCTACAATGAACATACATGTGTAACAAGATTTTTGTTTAAAGTTTGACCCTGTACAACACCCTTCACTGAGGCTAGCAGTGTTCATGCAACATGGTTGTAGAATATCAGACAGGAGCAACAGCAGATAAACCAAGACTGAGCTGGAAAAATGTACTGGGACTACAACTGCATTTCTGATGGGTTAGAGGACTTCTTCCTGCAAGCTTTTTAACTCATTGGGTATTACTTAAGTGAAGTCCACGGCAGGTGTTTGCCACATTAACGGCTGGTTTGTGCTTCACTAGTGAAGAATTCTTCTATGTTGAAGTCATTAAGTTTCCTTATTCACTTTCCTCTCCCCAGTCTGAATTTCATTCTTTCTTCTAGGTTAGTGGGGATCAAAGACTACGGCCTTCAGTATGAATTCCCAAAAGAAAACAAAATTTCTCACAACTAGACCAACGAGCAACCCATGATAAATGGAGAAAAGATTGAAATTGTCAAGGATTTTGTTTTACTTGGATCCACAATCAATGGGCATGGTAAATTCAGTCAAGAAATTAGATGATGCATTGCATTGGGTAAATCTGTTGTGCAAGATTTCTTTAGCACAATGCACTTTCTTTGGCAGCACTGTACAAATAACTAAGTTTCATAACCTTAGTATGTCAGCGTCTCACAGTTGTGTTTGTGTTGACATGTGTCAGTGTTTTGCTGAGTGGTGTTCATTATTGTGTGTTTTTGTGTGCCATCATGAGAATATTGGAGCTTGAATTAGAGCAATGAACAAACATTGCCAGCCAAATGCCATCGAGTTGAATCAACATTAAATTTCTTGTTGAACTCAGCAAAAGTGGAAGTAAAATCAAGGACGCGTTAGTTCAAGTTCATGGGGATAAGGCCATGAAGAAAACAGCAGTGTACAAATGGATTAAACCCTTTTCTGAAGGGAGAGAAAGTGCAACTGATGAAGAGAGGCCAGGGCAGCCAGTCATGAGCAGAGCTGACAAAAAACATCCTAAAAATTGGTTGAACCGTGTATCAAAATCATCAGCTGGCTGTGAGAAGTATAGGAGACCAAGTAAACATCGATAGAGAAACAGTAAGGAAAATTTTAACTGAAAATGCTGGCATAAGAAAGGTGTCTGCAAAAACTGTCCCCAAGGAGTTCACCAATGAACAAAAGCAAAGGAGAGTCAAAGTTTGCCATAACTTTTTTGGAGAAGCAAGACATTGTTTTAGGCCATGTTATCAGTGGTGATAAAACATGGGTGTACCAATACAACTCTGAAACAAAGCATCAAAGTGCACAGTGGATGTCAGCCGATTCTCCATGACCAAAAATGGTCCGTCAGTCCAAATCAAGAGTCACAATGATCTTGCTAACCTTTTTTGATATCAGAGGGATAGTTTATTATGAATTTGTACCAATTGGAGAAACAGTTAACCAAGTTTACTATTTGGAAGTGCTCAAAAGACTGCATGAAGAAGTTAGATGGAAACAACCTGAACTTTTCACCAGTAACTCATGGCTCTTGCATCACGACGTTGCACCAGCTCACACGGCACTGTTCTGTGAGGGAGTTTTAACCAGTAAACAGAAAACTGTCTTGGAACTCCCTCCCTAATCACCTGATCTGGCCCCCAGTGACTTTTTTCTTTATCTGAAGATAAAGGAAATATTGAAAGGAAGACATTTTGATGACATCCAGGACATCAAAGGTAATACAACAATAACTCTAATGGCCATTCTGGAGTAAGAGTTCCAAAATTGCTTTGAAGGGTGGCACTGGTGTCAGGGCATAGGTTCCCAAGGGGAGTACTTCTAAGGTGACCATAGTGATATTCAGCAATGAGGTGTGTAGCACTTTTTTCTAGGATGAGTTCCCAAATTTAATTGTCAGATCTTGTCTCTGTGTGTGCAGCGTCCTCAGTGATCTACATCTTCTGCTGTTATGGCCACCTCTGCTTTCACTCCAGAAGTACACATTCCCAGATAATTTCTCAGAATAATAATTTTTCATGCCTATAGGGTTACTATGAGTCTGACCTGACTCGACGGCAGTGGGTTTGGTTTCTTCATTTTAAAGTACTCGAGGGAACTCTGGCTGTACAGTGGTTTAGTGCTACAGTTGCTAACCAAAGAGTCAGCAGTTCAAATCTGCCAGGCATTTCTTAGAAATTCTGTGGGGCGGTTCTACTCTGTGCTGCAGGGTCCAGCTATCAATCAGAACTGACTCCACAGCAACAGGTTTGGTTTTTTTTGTTTATGTATTTGTTTTTTTAAAGGAATCAAGAAATATAGGAAACCCTGGTGGCACGGGCATTAAGTACTACAGCTGCTAACTGTAAGTACAGTAGTTGAAATCTGCCAGGTACTCCTTGGATACTCTATGGGTCAGTTCTACTCTGTCTATGGGGTTGCTGTGAGTCAGAATGGACTCAACGGCAGTGGGTTTGGTTTGATTTTCAAGCAAGATATGGGCACAGGTTCAAACATGGTGTGTATTGGGACATGCTACACACAAAATACAAGTGACATGGGCTAGGGGAATCCAAAAGGGTGGTTTTTCCTGTCAATTGTGGCAATGCCGGTGCTTTGAAAGTTGTCCATACTAAAAAAAAAAAAAACTATTAAAAAAACATACTGCTGTCAATTCTGTCCGACTCATGGTGACCCCAGAGGTCAGAGTAGAAATGTGCCATAGAGTTTCCAAGGAGCGCTTGGAATATTCGAACTACCGACCTCTTGGTTAGCAGATGTAGCACTTAACCCAGGGTTTCCAAAAAAAAATTTAAAAAACTACAATAACAACAAAAAACAAACTCTTCTATCAGGCATAGTGTTTTCATCAAATATCGTCACATGATCAGTACTTGTCTCAGTTAAGGCATTACAAAGTAGATTACAGGGAGAGTTGACATGTCATGATACAAGCAACCAGTGTCACAAAACAATGTGTATTGTTTAATGAAAAACTAACTTGTTCTGTAAACCTTCATCTAAAGGACAATTTTAAAAAATAGATTAAAATGGAAGCAGTCTGAGCTTCAAAATAAACACAATCCATACAACCACAAAATTTCTAAGGTACCCTGGCAGCATGATGGTTGAAAACTAGGTTGCTAACCAAAAGATCTGTGGTTTAAACCCTCAGCTGCTTAATGAAAGAAAATGTAGCCGTCTGTTTCCACAAAGATTACAACCTTCAAAGCCCTATAGGACCCTTCTACCCTGACTTATGGAATTGCTGTGAGTCAGAATCAGCTTAACAGCAGCAGTTTGGGGATGGATGTAATTACCAGTTACAGTTCCTGTAGTCACCTCTGACTCAGGCTAACCCCATGTGTGTCACAGTGAAGCTACACCACCGGATTTTCAGTGGCTAACTTTTCAGAAGTAGATCACCAGGCCTTACTTCCAAGCTGACTCTGAGTGGATTTGAACCTGCAAACTTTCAGTTAGCAGCTGAGTATAGTTAATTCAGTCACTATGAGGTAATAAGTAACTGTATCATTAGCTCCTTCTCTTTCCTTTGTATCTCTGAGCTAATACCACATGATGCTTCATGTGATAGGAAATGCTCACCATTCCCTAGATCTATAATCCATGTTCTCTACTAAATTTTGAATTCAGTGACATTTAAGATTTGGAGCATGACTAATGTACTCATTTTGGAGACAGAGAACCAGGAAGCATATAAGATTCTGTGTCTTTTTTGTTGGATTCAGAAAGAAAAACATTGTTAAATGTTTTCTCAGAATTTCAAGAAATAAATGCACTATCTGGCTTATGACACATAACCGTGTTGATGAATAACAGATAAACTTTGTTGTGGCACTAAATCATTCTTGCAAGGAGGAGGCTGGCTAGGCATCTGTTTTGATTCATGTTGCTTGAATCAGTAAATTTTTGTTCCTTTTTCTGTTGATGTGGGAATTTAGCATTCTGGTAACCCTGGACAGATTAAGTTTTTGTAGTGTTTCTTATTAAGTTGTTGACTTCCTGCAGCTGTTGAAAAATCTCAGTTAACTTTGGCTAGAAACACTGGAGGGGTCTGATCTTCCTGTTCATAGCTTGCTTCTCAGTGTAGAATGCAAGTAACAAGTAAATCCACATCTCTAGCCCACTTTAGGAATCTGAAAGTTAGCAATCCAGCTTTATGACCATCTTATTCACTGGGGCAAATTAACAAATGATTGCCCTGTTTTGATTTTAAACCTAACTTTAAGAAAGTTTTGCTTTGACCGAAAGAGACTTACATAAGTGGGAAAACATTTATGCTCTTGGATAGGAAGACTTGACGTTGTGGAAACATCAATATTGCTCAAAGTGATGGATAGATACAATGCAATCCTGATCCAAATTCCAACAGCATTGTTCAGTGAGATGGAGAAACTAATTATTACCTTCATTTGGAAGGGAAAACCCACTGCCATCAATTGCCACTCATAGCAACTCTATATACAGAGTAGAAGTGCCTCATAGAGTTTCCAAGAAGCACCTGGTATGTTTAAGATCTATAGTGAGTGGTGTTCTGTACATATCTTGGATATCTATATTCTCTTATTTGATGATTTCTGGGAATTTTCTCTCAGCAGCTCAGCAACAGTACTCTCTGTGTTCTCAGATGTCTTGATGTGTTTAGGAACTCCAGTTAATCATAGATTGTTGTTCTTAATAGAGTTCCATATGCTTCTTCATTTTTCTTGGTTTTTTTTTTTTTTCCTGATTTCTCCTCATAGATACTGGAGTCAATAGCTCTATCTTTCAAATCAGAAATTCTCTTTTCCATTTGTTCCATTCTGTTTTCTTGGCTTTGAATTGAGGTTTCCATGTCTTTGATTTTGTTCTTGATCTGTTGGATTTCCAAGTACTGATGTTCCATCAGACTGAACAGCTTGCTTAATTTTTCGTTTTGCTCTGCTGCATTTTGTATAAGGTCTAGAAGGGCTCTCTATATAATCCTTTTGTATTCACCTTCTGATGGTTTCAAAAAAACTTCTTCATCTGCGAAGTTCTGAGGTGGTTTCTCTTGGAAGCCTTCTGATGCCATGGGAGATTTCTGGGTTACCGTTTTCTGCAATGTTTGTTGCTTTTGGGGCTTCATGTGGGTCAGTAAAGGCTGGGAGAGATGCTGTGAGGATGGACCACAGTTTTTTCTCTAGGCAGTCTTAAAATGAGAACTAAAAAGTATTTGACAACTTCCAAAGTCAGTCAGGTTTTCACGTGTATACGTCCCTCTTCTCAGCTGGCAAAGTAAGCACTGCTATATTCAACCCCAGATGTTATAAACTAGCCCAAAATACAGAAAGGCTACTGGCCTGCAGGCCTCTGCTGTTGGAACCCAGCTGGAGGCAATACTGTGTAGAATTCTGGTTTTCTGCTGGAAAAGTGGTCCCTTCTGGGTGGGCACTGCCTCCTAGCCTAGGAATTAGGTCCAGCTGAGGCTTCTGTATGGATGACTCTGCCTCCCAGGAAACAAGATGGCATCCCGCACAAGCTCACCAGCTGGCCGGGACCAGGCTCCGGGTGGAAAGAGAGGCCAAGAGTGCCAAAATGCCCAGAGTCCACAGCCTCTACCGCTGGGCCCCAGCCCTAGGCAACACCATGCAAAGCACCACCTTCCTGCTAGAAAAGCACTCTCCCCTGGGTGGGCACCACCTCACAGCCTAGGAACCAGATCCGGGCAGAGCCTCTGCCTGGGCTTCTCTATTTCCCAGTGTATCAAGATGGCTTCCTGAACAAGCACATCTGTGTGGCTACCACATGGCGGAGGCAGAAAGATAGGCCAGAGGAGCCAAGGTGTATGGAGTCCAAAGCCAGACTCTCAGAACCTGGCAATTACTTTCCAGTCCCACCAGCAGTGCATCCAAGACCAGCAGCCAGTCAAGTCCCAGTTCTGCCCATCAGCAAAGACAGAGGAAAAAAAAATCAAAATAGTGAGTTACCTTTGGTCTGTGCAAGCCTCTGCTCACCGAGAGTGGGGTCAGTGAAAGAGAAGAGGTTTTGCCTTCAGTGGTATGAAGTCCAAATTGACAGCCCTACGCTGCATCCCATGGCTCACTAGGTGTCCAGAAGGCACCGTTCAATTATCATTTCAGGTCTTGGTTTCCAGAGGGATTTAGGGAGACGTGAGTTTAGTCCACCACCTTGAGTCTGCCCCCCAACCTGGTGGCTTTGAACTGCTGACATTTTGGTTAGCAACCATAGTACTTAACCACTACACCAGTAGGGTTTCCATGAAAGATAGAGAGCCCCTGAGTAAATAAGTCTTTGTTAAAGAAGAACAAAATAGGCAGCCTCAAATTACCTCATTTCAGAAGCTACTATACAGCCACAGAAAATAGACTGGTACTGGTACAATAACAGACATACGGACCAATGAAACAGAATTGAGAACCCAGACATAAATCCACCCACTGATGGACAGTTGATCTTCAACAATCTGAAGTCTCTTGAATGAGGAAAAGAGAGTGTCCATCAAATACTGCTGGCAAAATTGGATATCTACCTATGGAAAAATGGAACAGGACCCCTACCTCACACCATGCACAAAAGCTAACTCAAAATGGATCAAAGACCTAAATATAACATCTAAAACTAGAGAGATCATAGAGAAAAAATAGGGACAGTGCTAGGGGCCCTAATATATTGCCAGCCAAGCCAAGTGCCGTCGAGTCGGATTCGACTAATAAAATACCAAACATAACTAAGAATTCACACATAGAAGAACTAGATAAATTGGACCTTCTAAAGGTGTCACCTTTAAGGCTAAGGTGCAGCTGATCCAAACCATGCTGTGTTCAGTCATGTCATATGCATGCAAAGGCTGGATGATGAATAAACAAGACAAAAGAAGAACAGACAACTTTGAATTGTGGTGTTGGTGAGCAGTACTGAATATACCATGGACCTTAAGTGCTACAGCTGCTAACCAGAAGGTCAACAGTTCAGATCTACCAGGTGCTCCCTGCAAACTCCATAGGGCAGTTGTACTCTGTCTTATAGTATCTCTGGGAGTCAGAATCGACTCACCAGCAGTGGGTTTGGTTTTCTGGTTTGCCCAGAGAATAAACAAGTCTATCTTGGAAGAAGTATAACTAGAATGCTCCTAAGAAGCAAAGGTGGTGATGCTACATATCACATACTTCAGACATATTATCAGGAGGGATCAGTCCCTGAAGAAGGACATCATGCTTGGTACAACAGAGGGTCTGCACAAAATAGAAAAACCTTTAACAATATGGATTGACACAGTGACTGCAACAATAGGCTCCAGATTAACAACAGTTTTGAAAATGGCGCAGGACTGGGCAGTGTTTTGTTTTACTGTACAGCTCTGTCTGTATGAATCAGAACCAACTCAATGACACCTGACAACAACAAAAATTAAACACTTAGGCTCAACAAAAGGCTTCTCAAAAAGAGAATTTACAGATTGGGATTTATTTTTTTCTTTTTCTTTTTAGCTATGATATATCTAACAAGGGTATAATCTCTAAACTTTGCAATTGCAACATCTCAACAACAGCAAAGAAGACATTAATTCAATTAAAAACTGGGCAAGGTATACAAACACTTCACCAAATGAGACATTCAGAGTGCTAACAAACATGAAGAAATCGTCACACACAGACCAAAGCTACAATGAAATGTCATCTCACCCCAACATCACTGACACTAATCAAAAAAACAGAAAATAACAAATGATGGAGAGGTTGAAGAGATATAAGGAACTTTACGGCTGGTAGGAATGGAAAGTGGTATGACACTTCCTCAAAAAGCTGGAAACAAACATACAACATGACCCAGCAAGCCCATTCCTAGGAATATATCCTAAAGAAATAAAAGGCGTAACATGAATAGAAGTATACATACCTACTTTGCTTTGCAGCATTATTCACAATTTCTAAAAAAGCTGAAAGCAACCTGTCTACCAACAGATGAATGAATTAACAAACTGTGTTACATACACACACAATGTAATACTAGGCCAAACAAAGATGACAAATCTGTGAAGCATCTCATAATACACATGAATTTGAAAGCCATTATGCTGAGTAATGTAAGTTGATCACAAAAGGACAAATATTGCATGAGACCACTATTACAAAGTAACAGGAAAAGGTATACTAACAGGGAGGAAAGAAAAAGTATTTAATGGTCTCCAGAGATGGCAAGAGAAGGAAGGGAAAGTTAACAAATACACAGTAGACAGATGTTAATACTGTTGAAGAGAAAGGCCATATCCAATATGGGAGAAAGCAGCAAAACATGACTGTCTTAGTTATCTAGTGCTACCGTAACAGAAACACTACAAGTTGATTGCTTTAACAAAGGGAAGCTTATTCTCTCATCATTTAGGAGGCTGGACGTCCAAATTCAGGGCTTCAGCTCCAGGGGAAGGTTTTCTCTCTCTGTTGGCTCTGCAAAACATCCTTGTCACATAAATCTTTCCCCAGGTCCAGGAGATTTTCAACACAGACCCCAGATCCAAAGGACACACTCTGCTCCCAGCACTGCTTTCTTGGTGACAAGCAGTCCCTCTGTTCTGCTCAATTCTGTCTTTTGTATCTCAAAAGTAATTCACTCAAGATACAACCTAATCCTATAGATTGAATCCTGCTTTATTAACATAACTACCTCTAATCCTGCCTCATTTACATCATAGAGGTCAGAGTTAATGACACATAGAATCATCACATCAGATTGCAAGATGGTAGATGGCCATACAACACTGGCAATCATAGCCTAGTCATGTTGATATCTATTTTGGGGGGACACAATCCAAACCATGACATTCCACCCTCTGGCCCCCCAGAATTCACATTCTTGCCACCTGTGAAACACTTTCACCTCATCATATCATCTCAGAAGTCTTAAATCAACTGTAAGTCCAAATTCCATCCTGGTACAAAATTCCTCTTCATCTGTGAAATCTAGAGTATGAGTTATCTACTTTCAAAATACAGTGATGGATCAGGTATAAGGTAGCTACTGCCATAAGAAATGTAAGAAATTGGAAGGAAAGAAAGGATTACAGGAACTGAGCAAGTCAGCAGAACATATTGTATTAGCTCTCAAGGCTTGAAAATAATCCTCTGTTCTTTGAGACCATTTAGGCGAAGGCCCTGCCCACCAGTCTCTGGGTGTCAGTCACACTCTCTAGATTCTGGGTGGAGGCCTCTTGGCTCTTGGCTTCAGCTCTGCCTTCCAGGTGTGCTGAGATGACAACTACTTCCCTGGACTTGGCAGGCCCCATTCTTCTGCTCCTTCAGCATGGCACCCCTGCTTCCCTTGGTTTGGGGTGGCAAATCTGCCCTCATCCTGCTGGCACTCATGAAAGGTAGCCCCACATTCTGGAAATGAGATGATGAGGATTTGACTCATTGAAACCTAGGAGGCTGTGGCTCCACACTTTGAGAACCCAGAGGCTGTGGTCCTACAGTTTGAGGCCAAGGCAGCCCTACTTCTTGTGTTCATTGTTTTTATAGTCTCTGGATCCTTGGCCTCTCACTCCTTTGGGCCCTTGGGTCAGCTGACATCTGCCCTGCTCAGACAAGTGTTCCAAAGCTCTTTAGCACTACTGATAAAAACCTGGAGGCATTCCATTCTGCACTACACCTCAACCATTTGAAGACACTCAGCTGTCTCACTCCATGGATGGGCAAGCCTAGCGCCACTGAAAAGTGCCTGGAGTTGCCTCAATCTGCCACGAAGCCTCCTGCCCAAAGGTGTACCATGGTCAGCTCCACTGCTCTCTTACACTGGTCTTCTGGTTCTGCTGGTTCTCTACCATTGCTCCTCTCTATCTGTAACATCTCCATTGTTAGAGCTCTCCTTGCTCCTTCTGTGATCTCAGCAGAACTGCCTTTGTTGTCCATAATTTCACCAACAGGCTCGTCAAGGCTATCTAGGCTTTAATTTTTAAGTACCTTAAAACTCTCTGGCCTCTACCCAGTCACAGTTTCAAAAGCACTCCCACATTTTAGGTATCTGTTAGAGCAGCAATCCACTCTTCCTGTACCAAATTCTGTCTTAGTCATCTAGCCAGCCAGCCAAGTGCCGTCGAGTCGGATATGATTGTAGTCATCTAGGGCTGCTATAAAAGAAATACCACAAGAGGACTGATTTAATAAACAAGTTTATGCACTCACAGTTCAGGAAGCTACAAATCCGTATTCAAAGCGCCAGTTCCAGGGGAAGCCTTTCTTTCTGTGTCAGCTCTGAGCAAAGATCCTTGTCATCAATTTTTCCCTGAGTCTAGAAGCTTCTCAAAGGTCACAGAGATGTCCTCTGCTCCTGGTCCTTCTTTCTTAATGACATGAGGTCCCTCTCCTCTCTGCTCTACTCATTCTTTTGTATCTCAAAAGAGATTGATTCAAGATACAACCTAATCCTGTACATGGAGTATTGCCTCATTAACGTAACTGCCTCTTATTCTGCCTCACTAACATCATAGAGGCTAGAATTGACAACACAGAATGTCATTGTCCGGTCAAAAAAGATAGAAGAAAACCACACGATATACTGTGACTCATAGCCTAGCCAAGCTAACACACATTTTAGGGAAACACAATTTAATCCAGGACAATGATCAAAGCAAGAGACAATATGGGGGAGAAATGCAGGAACAAAGAACTACAATAACTACCATAGCATTAACAATTCTGCAACAATAACTCTTACAATAACTTGTGAGTGGTTATATACACATGCCAAGAGGTGAAGGAGTTTGCAAGGGAGCATGAAAGCCAAGTAGCCAAGTGCCGTCATAAGGGAGCATAGCCACAAGCAAATATAGGCTTGGTGGTAAAAATTTCTAAACACATGAATGTAGGTCTCCTTATACATTAATATAAACAACAGAGCAAACAAGTGGCATAGTCAGGGAAACCTCTTAGACATAACCGAACACCTCTCAGGATAAAGTTCAAGATTCAAAAGCAAAGGACTTAGACTCAGGAAACATCTACATCAATTGGTACAATACAGTTCTTAAAGTCGTTGTGCTACATCCTACTTTGATGAGCAATATCTGAGGTTTTTAAAGCTTGTGATCAGCTATCTAAGATGCATTCCTGATGTTGGTCCCACTATGTTAGGAGCAAAAGAGAATGAATAAAACCAAAGACACAAGGCAAATATTAGTCCAAAAGACTAATGGACCACAAGAACCACAGCTTCCACAGCCTGAACCCAAAAGAACTAGAAGGTTCCAGGCTACCACTACTAACAGTTCTGACTGGGAATACAACAGAGGGTCCTGCCAGAGCTGGAAACATGTAGAACCAAAAATTAAATTCACAAAAAAGACTAGAGTTACTTGTTTGACAAAGAATGGAGACACCCCTAAGACTGGGACCTGGAACTGAAGCCATTCCTAGAGACTACTTTCCAGACAAATAACAGGCAAGCCCATGAAATAAAGAACATCTGGGAGGAATGCTCTCCTTAGAACTGTCAATTATGAAAGTTTGAAATGGCAATATTTGTTTCAAAGCAAAGATGAAAAGGCAGGAAGAGGCAGAAAATCAGGATGAAAGGAAACAGGAAACCCAGGACAGAAACAGAGAGAGTGCTGACACATTATGGGGAATGACGCAAAGGCCATAGAACAATTTTTGTACAAACTATCAAACGGGAAAATAATCTGCTCTGTAAATTTCATTTAATGCACAGTTTAAAAAAAATGAAAGCAAAAAAGTTTTTTTCTTTGAAAGCCGGTAAGTATGGCCTTTCAAGTTCCACCAGCAGGGACCATGGGAGTAAAGCAGAACATTAAACTGGTTCTTCTTGATTCAGTTGTCACTAAGGAAGCAAAACCACAATGGTTTTAAATTTAAATTTAAATTTAAATTTCATTACACCAGAACCATAACTGGAACCTGAGGGATTATGATCAAAGCTCTGCTGGAAATGTAATCTCCCTTTTAGAAAATAAAGGCTGCCTATGTGTTGCATAGCAACCATGTTTCTTGCCCTTCGGATTTTGAGCAGAGTTGTGAACAACTGTGTCCTGCACAAAGACGATGGCCAGTTGCCCACTTTGAAGGAGTGTCACTGTCCACAGTCCTACCAATAGTCCAGTCTCCCTCACCAAGTTCTTGAAAGGGCTGTCTACACCTTTTCTGAGTGTTTCATTCCGAGGTTTCAACCTATTGATTTTCCTGTTCCAGTTATCATTCTAGACCACCCGAATTGTAAAAATTGGGTCTGTTCCAGTTTCACTTCATTGGCTATGACTACATCAACTCAAATTGGTTTGAAGCCCTGGAATAAAGTAAAAAGGAGCTGAAGGAAACAATATAATTAGGTATGAATGCTCTTAGGACCTGGTAGCATCCTTTATGGAAAAGCGTCAACCATTTGTTTCACTCTTTGTTCCAAAATTTATGTGACCACCATTCCCAAGGTCAGGGGCTCTGAACTGACTTCTACTTATTTTTGCCAACTGTTCTTCCAAATGTGGTAATCCTGACCTTTCACTCTGCAACAATGATATTCATTCATTGAATCCTTGTAAACTTGTGTATCACAAATGTAATTGTCCTCCTTGAGCCATGGTGATCTTGCATTAAGGGCTGTTTTATCATATTTACAGCCATGGAGAGGGGTTGGGGGAAATAGAAATCCTGTCTCAAGAGCATTTGAAGAGTATTATTAAAGTTTACTGGAAGATGTATTTGAAAATGAAAGAGAAATGTTGAATCTCTTATCACATTGAAAATCTTCTTCAGACTTGTCTTTTAAATCTCTAAGTGGAACTCCCTGGGGCAAGCAAAGAGGTCCTCAAGTGACACCAACAGTTTGCTTTCAACTACTCACTCTAAAGACTGGCTGTTTGAACCCGCCCAGTAGCACCATGGAAGAAAGACCTGGCAATCTGCTTCTGTAAAGATTACATCCTAGAAAACCCTATGGAGCCATTCTACTATGTAATGCATGGGTTTGCCATGAGCCAGCATTAACTCGACAGCAATTGGTTGGGTTGGGTTGGGTTTGTTGGTTAATGTCGGTAAATGGCATAAATTAGAAGCAGGGTGGCAGCTTACTACTAGGACAAACCTGGAGTAAATGTATAAAAATCAGCTCAAAAGTAAACTTAATGGGATCAGCTGCTCAGGGTCTCATTCCATGGCCAATTGCAGCTCCACCCAGTAGACATCCCTAAAAGCAAACCAACTATCTGGTAGGCACACCAGGAAACAATGAGCACAAGTGACTGGGTCCAAGGCCCAAGAGTGTCCTGCATGAATAGCAGTTGCTCACAAGTTGAGACCTCAAGAGGGAAAGAAGAACATAGGAAGTCTGGAAAAGTTATATAGTCCAAGGATTCCTAGAGTCACTCACACAGTAGAGAGAGCCCCCAAACCAAAATTCATTCCACTTGCTACAGAAGCATTGGTAGAGAAAGATCTTCCATGCAAGATGAGAGACTAAGCATGTCACAAAATCTTCATTTCTGCTGCAAGCACAAAAAAAAGAGGACTAAAAAAAAAAAAAAATTAGTAGATTTAGCCACATGGAGGTCATTGGTTGAACAAAGAATTACTTGGAGAGTTAAGGATGAAGAAGCCAGGCTACAGTGAGTTGACAAATGGGAGACTAATGAGACAGGTGAGAAAAAAATGAAGATAATTAGTACTAACAAAACTTGAGAAACTGGCTTGTGAAAAGAAGGCAAGAAATAGGATGGTAGCTAGAAGGCATATTGGTTCAAGCAATGGTGTCTCTTAAATAAGAATATCTGAGACTTTTTAAAATTTACGAGAGACAAGGGATAGCTTTGAAAGTATCCTGAAAAAGACTTTGTTAGCTAGTCTTTCTCCATGTGTTAGAAAGTCTTGAAGCAGTTTAAGCTATAGGCATAATTTCTCCCAATTTACTGTGGTTTATCATTTCTTTTCAACCTTATCTCATCCTTGACAATTTTCTGACAGAGATGTACTTGCAACTCATAAAATTTGTGCAATAGCTTGAAAACAAAGAGCAACAGACATTCTCCAGTGCTGAGCACTACGTCCTAGGCACCAAGGTTTCCCATGGCTTCTGCAAAAAAATTCTTGCTTGTTTTCTGTGTCTTGTCCTTTTGTTCTCAAGGACTGAGGTCTCTGTGTGCACAGTGGTCACAAAAGCTAATTGAGACAACTCTTAGAACTTTCAGCCTCAGGACACCATCCTTTGTACTTTAAACACTCTCCTTTTGACCTCAGTCTTGGCTGGCCTTCATTTATGGGAAGGGAGCAAGTTTGGATTAAGGTAAAACTAAAACTACAAGGGAATTTAGCCCCTGAAAATAAATATAGATGTGCTTTTCAATATTCAATTTGAAACCAAGTATTAGTTTAAGAGGTTCTACCGAAATAGTAGAATTTGTGCAATTCAGTAAAAGCAAACCACTAGCCACAACTATTAAAATAGCCTCTTCTAATCCTGACTGTTCTTTAATTGCATAATCATCTAAGCACCCACTTTCACCACTGATGGGAAGACAAGTTAACAGTCGTATCATCCTTGGTATTCTGAAAAATAGATGGAGACAGAACAACCTGCTTCCCTGAATCTGAACACAATTCATTGACTTCAATGTTGTTTCCACAAAGATTGGGACCAAGCATTTCAACAACCCAAATCCAGCTCAAATTACTAAATATCCCTGGAGATTTATAAGGCCATGCCTGTTACATTATTATATTTCTTCCAATCCTCTTCTATTGAATCACCTTTCCTAATACTATAACAACGAAAAAGCAGAAGAAAGCATTCTGTCATTCTTTATGAGTCACACCCGAGGTTTACATCTTCCTCTTGAAACCTCTGGACATCTTGTGGCCTATAGCACCTGCCAGCTGTGGTTTATGGTTTATTGTTACCTCATCCCATCCTGGAGGATTTTATCATAGAGATGTGTTTCTTCCTGGTAAAGGGGTACAATGTTTCTAAAACAGAGCAAGAGACACACTCTAGAGCTGAAAACAGAACCTCAGTATGCCGCTGGTTTACTGTGGCTTCTGCAACAAGCTGGGTAATGTTCTAGAAAGTAATGTTTCCAACATTTGGGCGCTAAGTAGACCACTTTTTTTGGAACCTATCTTTCATCCACATCAAAAATCCATTGTAAGTAACAAAAAAGTAAAATATGTCAACTAGATTTCATCAAGATTAAAAACTTGTGTGCATCAGAGGACTTTATATTTTATAACCATATCTCTGATCAGAACGTAATATTCAGACAAAGGAGAATGAAGAAAACAAAAGACACGGGGAATGACCAGGCCAAAGGACTACCAATTAGTCCAAAGGACCACTGCCACGGCCTCCCTCAGACTGAGTGCAGCACAACTAGATAGTGTCTGACTAACACACCACTGACCGTTCTCACAGGCACCACAGTAGAGGGTCCCAGACAGAGATGAAGAAAAATATAGAACAAAATTCTAATTCACAAAAAATAAAAACAAAGCAGACAAGATTGCATGGTCTGGCAGAGACTGACAATACCTAGAAAGCATCATCCGTGGACATCCTCACGGCTCAGCAGTGAGGTCAATCTTGAGGTTCACCCTTCAGCCAAAGAATGTTAGCCCTTGCCGTCGAGTCAGTTCTGACTCGGGGTGACCCTATAGAACAGTATAGGACTGCTCTGTAGAGTTTGCAAGGAGCGCCTGGCAGACTTGAACTGCCGATCTTTTGGTTAGCAGACACAGCACTTTACCACTAGCCACCAGGGTTTTCCAGCCAAAGATTAGACAGACCCATAGAAGAAAAGGAGACTCAATGGGCACACTAGCCCAGGGGCAAGAATGAGAAACAGGAGAGGACAGGAAAGCTGGCAACAGGGAACCCAAGTCAAGAAGTGAAGAATGATGACATGTCACGCAGCTGGTGATCAATGTCACAAAGCAATATGTGCATTAATTGTTTAATGAGAAACTAGTTTGCTCTGCAAGACTTCATCTAAAATATAACAAAAATAAAATGTAAAAATCTGGAATATATAAAGAAATTCTGCAACTCAACAACAGGAGGCAAACAACCCAATTTAATAATAGACAAAAGAAGTGAATCGGTATTTCCTCAAACAATATTTACAAATGTCCCTTAGGCACATGAAAATATGCTCAACATCAATAGCTGTTAAACAAAACCAGTTACTGTTGAATGGATTCCAGTTCAGAGCCGCCACATTACAAGACAGAGAAGAGCTTCACCACAGGGCTTTCAAGGCTGCAATCTTTATGGCAGCAAACTGCAACATCTTCCTCCAGGAGAGGGACTGGTGGATTCAAAAGGCCAACATTTTGGTTACAGCTGAGCACTTTAACCACTACATCACCAGATCTCCTTCAATAGTTGTTAAATTTATTGCCATCAGGTTGATTCCGACTTACCGCAACTCCGTAATACAGAGTAGAACTGACCCATAGGATTTCCAAGGCTTTAATCTTCACAGAAGAAGATCACCAGGTCTTTTCTCCCGCAGAGCAGCCAGTCGGTTCCAACCACCGACAGTTCAGTCAGTGGCCAAAACCTTAACCCCTGTGCCCCCAGGACTCCTTTCAATAATTGTTAAGACCAATAGTTGTTAAAGAAATACAAATCAAACCACGGTGAGATAGCACTTCGCTGCCACTGTAACAGCTATTATTAGAAAAATGGACATCAAGAGCTGGAGAGGATGTGGAGAAATTGGAACCCTCACCATTCCTGGTGGGGACATAAAATGGTCCAGACACTTTGGGAAAAAGTTTACCAACTCCTCAAAAAGTTACACATAAAAATCACCATATAATCCAGAAGTTCCACTCTTAGGTAATACGCAACATACAGGCAAAAGACTTGGAAGCAGAGATTGCGATACTTGCACATGAATGTTTATTGCAGTGTTACACACAATAACCAGAATACACAACCAAGCCAAATGTCCTTCAGTGGGTGAGTGGGGAAACAGAACGTAGCACATGCCTACAGTGGAATATTATTCAGCCAGTAGGAGAAATGAACTTTCGATATATGCTACCATGAGGATGAACCATGAAATAAGTCAGACATACAAGAACAAATATTGCAAGATCCCACTTACATAAAAAGTCTAGAATAGGCAAATGCCTATAGACAAAAATTTATTAGCGATTGCCAGGAAAAATAGAGAGTAGTTACTTAACGTGTACTGAGTCTCTGGGATGAAGAAGAAGTCCTGGAAATCCGTGGTGGTGACGGTTGCACAACATTGTGAAGTTCAACAATTCGAATCCACCAAGTGCTCCTTGCAAACTCTATGAGAGCAGTTCTGTTCTAGCTTAACAGGGTCACTATTAGTCAGAATAGACTCAACAACAACAGGTTACTTACCGTACCGGACTCTTGAATATCTAATTTTACCATGTGAATTTGTAGGTTCAATCAGATGGTCTCCAACGATTCTGGTATTCACACTTTCATGTAAGTGCTCCCTCCTCAAGCATGGACTCAGTGTAGTGATTCGTTTCTAACAAATAGAATATGGAAAAGGTAACAAGGTCGCTTCTGGCATTGGGTGATACAACTTCCCTCCCACTAGCAGACTCTCTGTTGCCTTCTTGGTTTGCATGCTTTAACAAAGCAGGCTGTCTGTTTGGAGACACCCACATGGCAGAGAACTGAAGGTAACTTTTGACCAATAGCCAGTGAGGAACTGAGTCCCCCGGTTCAACAGCTGCCCTCTTATGTTATTAACTGAAATCTGCCAACACCACTGAGTGAACTTGGAAGCTGATCCTGCCTCAGTCCCGCCTTCAGATAAGACTGCATCCCCTACACCTTGGTTCCAGAGTCATGAGAGATCCGCCCCCACAGAGTTTCCGAGGAGCCCCTGGTAGATTCAAACTGCTGAACTTTTGGTTAGTAGGCATAACTCATAACCACCATGTCACTAGGGTTTTCATATGGTAAGTAGGATACATAAATAGGACATGTTTCTAATGATACAACTGTGTCTTAGAAACCGGAGCCATGGTGGTATAATAGTTAAGAGCTTGTCTGTTAACTAAAAGGTTAGCAGTTCGTATCCACCAACTCTCCTAGGAAACCCTATGAGTGAGTTCTACTGCATCCTTTAAAGTCTCTATGAATGAGAAACAACTCTTTGACATTGAGTTTGTTTTCTTAGTTTTTAATCATAAACAGTAGAAGCTGCAATGTAAAACGTCTCTTAGATAGTAAGATGTATTAGATCCCCCATAAAGTAATTTCCAACATGAAGACTCCTAATGAGCAAAATAAAAGAGAACTGAAGAAAGCTTCCCTTCATGGATTAGCACTATCATACGGGAACCCTAGACCCAGCTCAGTCAGTCCAATGTCATTCCCATATTCATCTTTTAGGCTTTGTCAATATTTACTTTGAATAAGACCCTGTAGAGGATGAAAGTGCAAACAGACTTCTACCTCCTGACATTTGTGATCCAGTATCATTTGGAATAATCATTTACAGACAGAGTTAAGTGAACTATGAAGCCAAACATGGAACATGCAAGACAGTAAAAAAAAAAAAAAAAAAATGCTAAGGCAACACAGGAAAAGGATGGAGAATATACAACTACAGGGACCATTGAACAAGAAACATCTAAGCAATGCTTTGAAGCATGGTTGGAGATGACAGCCAAAACCAAAAACCCAAACCCACCAGCACTGAGTTGATTCTGACTGACAGCAACCCAACTGGACACAGTAGAACTAGCCCAAGGCATGGTTGGTTGATTCAAACTGTTGACTTTTGGTTAGTAGCACTAAGTCTTAACCACTGTGCCACCAGGGCTCTGTAGATGAAAGCAGGGTGCAACATATACCACAGGGTATGAGCCACAGAGCATGCAGCCGGAAAAAGCAAAGATTGGGAGGTAAAATTTTGGGTTCATGTTCAAGGAACTATGTTGTAGTTGTTATGTTACCATGGAGACAATCCTAACTCATAGCAACCCCATGAGACAGAGGAGAATGGCCGGCCCCTCCCAGAGTGGTAGGGTAGGTTCTAGCCGTCAACTTTTGGATTTACAGCAGACCATTTAACCATCATGGAACTATGAGTAGCTTTATATTATGGGCTGACATCAAGCTGAAGAACGGAGGGTATGCAGGCAGGAACTTGGAGACTGTTATAATTCCTTCCAGCTCAATGTTCTAACATCATTGCATGATTATGAAAAAGCTTTCTTGCCAATCAAAATCACCATTTCCCCTGAAGTTATTTTACTCCTCTTTCTTGTATCCAATGAACTCAAACTCACTTCTCCTTAGTGCAACAATACTGTTAAACTTGCTCTTAAAGAGGAGCTCAGGGTGAGCACAGACTGAGCAGCAAGATTAACTGAGGACAAATGAATTGGAATCTATCTGGCCACAAGTGATGATGGTGGGAGTGGTAATGAGTAATCCTTGCTGTGGAGTTGATTCCAACCCATGGCAGCCCTATAAGACTGAGGAGAACTGCCCCGTAGGGTTTCTAAGGTTGCAATCTTTATAGAAGCAGACTGCTGCCTCTTTCTCCAGTGCAGAATGGGTGGTTCCAAACCACTAACTTTCCATGTAGCAGCTGAAGGCTTAACCACTGTATCAGCAGAGTGTCTTTGCAGTAATGTAGCAGTGGGACTTACGTATCTAGGTTGAAGGGACAAGAATGAATTTGGAATTGGAGTAAAACTGAAACTAAAATTGTCCTTCACAGCATGCAGAAGGGCTCCATGTGAAGTCCACAGGAGTTCTTAAATCAGAGAAATAACATTGAAGACTGGACTTATAGTCAGTGGCTTCCTAAAACTTGGGACAGGTATATTAAATTGATTTACTCCAGCTCCAGAAAAAATAAAAGGTTGATAAAACAAGATTACTCAAGTAGGGGAAATTTTCTTCATTAGAAATAATCTCAAGCCAACCTAAAGCACCCTCAAGGCTAGGAATGTGGAAGCGCAGAAGAGAGAAAGAGATTTTCCAGTTTTCTATAAAGTAGTAGCAAACTGAAGAAATGATAAATTTTATATTGCTATGTTTTGGACCTACCACACTTTCAAAATATGGGTTTAGGGTATGAATAACACCAGGGTTAAAATAAAAGCTATTCCTGCATGTCAAAACTTCTAAACATAGCAGGGTTTTTATGAAATTCTTACACTGGGCATTCTAGATCGAGATGGGGAAAAATGAATAAAACTAACATGAGATATTAGAAAGATAACTGAGTACTCTACACACAACAGGGAGCCCTGATGGTGCACTGGTTGAATGCTACAGCTGCTGAACTAAAGGTCAGCAGTTCGAATCTACCAGGAGCTCCTTGTAAACTCAATGAGGCAGTTCTACTCTGTCTTAACAGGTTTCCATGAGTTGTAATTGACTTACGGGCAATGAGAACATGATACATAATGGTGTGACAAGTCTCAGGATGTTCCTGGGAAAACCCAGTTGCAGACACATGATGCCTGTCGCTACTAAGCCAATGTGCACAGACAGGGATTGAGTTTCTTAAAAGCACTTTATACAGATTTCTGGCAATCTGAGAAGATGGTGGGTTAGCACCCTAAAAATCATCTTAACATCTCAGTTCAGGTTGGCAAGTTTTACGGAAAGGTTTAGGGGAGGGAAGGAGGGCAGGAGAGGGGTACAGGCATGAAATGTTCAGAGAAGGTGAGGCTGGTGTAGATATACCGTTCCTTTATTTTAAGATGATTTGTCCTTGACATCTGCATGTTGGTTACTTTTCTCAGGAATAGTGCACTGCAAATTGGTGTCATTCTGCCTGCTTATGGGCGAAGAATAGCCTGAGAAAACAAACTCAAAATCTTTGTGAGTACTGACTGGTAGGGAATGTTACAATAGTCTATGTGTCAGCATTCCTAAGGACGAAAGGGGTTTTAGTATTAAGAAAGAAGCTAGCTAAGATTTTTTCTACAGTTATTAACCCTATCAAGGACTTGGAGCTTTATTATAGTTCCTGCTTTTTAGCTAATAGCTGATTCCTACCTATTGAAGAAAGAATGAAAGAAAGCCTCCTATTCCCTGAAGTAATTTCTGTCAGTGTGAAAAAGACTTTGTTTGCAACTTCCTTTAGAACATTGTCAAATGTTTCCAACTTTTCCAGGGAAGGACAAATGAAATATCTGTGCCAGTGTTTCTAGACTGAAAACAATTTAACAACAGCAATCCCTCAAAGCTTGAAACTGTCATAAAGGTGTCATCTAAGGTCTTTGACAAAAGCTGTTCATTTCCTGGATCTGTACTTAGTTTCTGGAATGGAGGTAAAGGGCAAGTTTTTAGTTTTTTGTTTTTTCTTTTTTTGAGCAAACTCAATTTTTAAGACTGCCATCTTTTGGTTTGAGTTTTAAAATACCCATGGACTTCCCATTTCAGACTGTCTCTAGATCCTTTACTTTCAGTGGCGTTGAACAAATGGAGAAGAACCTATCTCCCCTCCCAGTCATCTGGGTGGCATCCAGTGACTTGGTCAGCAGAGAATCTGACCATCTGACCCAAGCTTCTCGACAGGCTATAGTCGGAAATGAATTCCAACAGTGTATTTCAAAAGTGCAGTACCTGCAGATTTGAAGAAAGCATGTGGCAGCATTATGCCTAACACATTTTGTCTCTATCCTGGGGATTGTTTGCTGCCCCAAAGTACTCTTCCTTGCCAACAGAACCAGAAGTCTGTAAGTCACGTTCTGTTTTTTTATGATTGAATGAAAATGTACATTTCCATATAAATTTGTATGCCCACCTATACGCAGCTCCCACTGCTCTTCCTGCACCGTGACAGTACACTCTTCCTTCTGCTCAATACACCCCTTATCCTCCAAACAATCTCCTATCCCTTCCTCTCCACCCATTCCCCCACCTCCAGTTAGAGGTCAGCAGGAAGACATCCTATAGATGCACAGAACCATAAAGTGCACACACAATGTGGTCACTCTGTGTCACCAAGTCCAATCCATTGCTGTCTGAAGAGTTGACCTCTATTATGATTTACGGAGAGGGGCAGCATCAGGGGCAGGGGCCATGCTCTCAGGGGAACTCCAAGGCCCCTGAACCACCAATTATGGTCTTTTAGTGGAGAACTCAGGGTGCACCCCTTTCTATTATTGCGTTGCAAGTGAGATTCAACTTTGTGAGCTCCATCACAGCTATCACTGGTGGTGGCTGGGCACCATCTGGTTCTTCCAGTCACAAGTCGATGTAGTAACCCACTTACGTGGGTCTCTCTGTCTTCTGGCTTCTCTTTCCCCATGTCGCTTTGTCCTTGGTGATCATTCATTCCTGCTGAGTTGGGACCATTTGCTGTATCCTCAGATGGCAGCTCAGCAGCTTTTAAGACCCCAGACACCACTCACCAATGAGGCCGCATTTTTTCTAGCCTTTCAGAAGTGTTTATTATAGCACCAACCCTGGAATCTGCAGCTGATTCCAAAACGAAATGTTTCGTGTCTCTTGTTTATCCAAGTCACTGAATAATTCTTTATGTCAGATTTTAAAATCCTCTCTTACTCTATCAGTGAACACCAGTTCCAGTCTTGACAGTTCCTCATTAGTAATTGCTGTTGTGTGATGTCACATTGATGTCAACTCACAGAGACTATATCATACTATAAAACTGCCCTATAGAGTTTCCAAGACAGGACTGGGGGATGCCAGCTGCCAACCTCTTGATTAGTAGCCATAGCACTTTAATCACTACATCACTAGGGTTTCAACAGTGGCTGGAAGTCAATCCTGGAGAAGAGGGGCCCACAGAGAATGATCCCCAAAATCTGCACGAAGCTCTCCTCCAGCAGTTGACTGACACACAGAAACTTTCAGTTTAACTGTTGGGTTGAAGTTGCAGTATAGAAGAGAGAAGTCTTAAGAAACAGACTTGATTAATTAATTCCCAACTCTGTTAAAAATTCTGTACCACCTAAGTAAAGAGATTACTTTCAAAAGTGAACAAATTTCATTTTCAAGAAAGGCAACTTTGTAATTATACCTGAAGATTTCTCAAGAGAAGCTCATCCCTGACTGTGTTTCCTTTCTCTGACCAAAAATATCAAGTACTTAGAAATATAAACTCCTGTCACTGCCCTGTGAAACAGCACACATGATCTCTTTCAGCCAAAGAGATTTTATGCAATAAAGATCGTTTCTAGAATCTCTCCAATTTCTCTTCACAAAAGCTGATCACTGCAATGACTAAACTGACTGAGGTTGATTTGTGACATTTGCAATCACTTATTATGATGATGATGATGATTGAATGAAAATGTACATTCTCATATAAATTTGCATGTCCACCTACATGCAGCTCCCACTGCTCTCCTTGCCTGGTGACAGCACACTCTTCCTCTGTGCTCCATACTTGTCTTATCCTGCCGATAATCTCCTGTCGCCTCCTCTCCATTCACTCCCCTGCCTCCAGTAAGAGGTCAGCAGGATGACATCCTACAGATGCATAGAACCATAAAGTGCACACATAACATGGTCACTCTGTGTCATCAAGTCCAATTCATTCCTGTCCTAAGAGTTGACCTCCATTATGATTTATGGAGCAGCATCAGGGCCAGGGGCCTTGATCCCTCCTGACAACATGATTAGGCTTAAGCATATGGAATCACCTGATCTACAGGTCAAAAACATTCAAATACCAGCAGAGTCATGCTACTCAACATACTTGTGAAGGCACATGAGTGGTGATCTGACCTATCGCTCTCTGTTTTCAATTTCTGAGCCCCTGGTGGCATGGTGGTTAAGTGCTTGGCTTCTAACAGAAATGTTGGCAGTTCATACCCACGCATTGGCTTCACAAGAAAAAGAAAGACCTGGAAATCTGCTCTCATAAAGACCACAGCCTTAGAAACTCTGTGGGTCAGTTCTACCCTGCCCTATAGGATGACTATGAGCCAAAATTGACTGGATAATTTAAAGTTTGGGGTTTACATCTGTAAAGTAACAATGTGTTTCTTTCTTTCTTTTTTTTCTTGCAATGGAAAAGTAAACTACACCAAATCTAATGTTTATCATAGTGGAAAGCAAAATACATGGATAGTTTTTGTTGTTGTGTTGTTTTTGTTTCAACTTTTCATCCAGCTGTCTTCACAATCTATACTTCCACCACCTTGTTTGCTCGCTTCACCCCTGATTGCCTCCTCTCCTGCTCTTGGATTTACCAGCTCTTGACCTTGCTGCCATCATCTTCTTTCTGGCTGGCCTGTGTTTATATCTTTACCAACCCTTAAAGAATTATCCAGTTGGTAAGGTAGTAAGAATGGTAGATTGCTCCATGTAAATACAAGGGAAAGGCGGAGAATCAGTGGGAGTTCTGGAAACAATAGGAACGTGGGGCCTTGGGAGGGCTTTCTGTGTCCAAACCTCACAGCGAGAACATCTGGGGCTACAGGCAGCTGTGAAAGAGCTGATTTAAGGAAAAAACACAAAAAAACAGACAAAGCCCTATTATCCAAAAGGAAAGCCATGGTTTTTATTATTTCTTTGTTACAGAAATAATCTCAGTCTTTCAATTTGTGTTCTCTTTGACCACTTTGTATGTACAAAATATAAGTTCTCAACTTTAATAACACTCCAAAATAAAATTCGTCACCTAGGGAAGCTTGGATTATTCGTTACTAGGAACACAAGCACCTTCTGGGGACAGTGATGTCCCTGTACTAAACAGAGATCTCCACAGTTGTAGTTCTGTCCTTGCTGGGAAGCTCAGGCCACTGTGTTGCACTGGTTTCCTGGTGGTTGGTTACCTTCTTATCCTAAGGAGCCTGGTGTTGTAACAGTTAAGCACTCAGCTGTTAATTGAAAGACTAGTGATTTGAACTCACCCAGCAGCTCCACAGAAGAAAGATTGGGTGATCTTGCAGAATGATTAGAGCCTAGAAAACCCACTGGCACAGTTCCAGTCTGTCACACGGGATCCCATGGGAGTCAAAATTAGAAAATCGACTTGATAGCAACCGACAACAACAATTTCTCATCTGAAAGGCATCAAATAACTCACGGTGCTTTGAGTCACACATCCTGATAACCTCATTGTTTGCAAAGCCTTGAAACTTCATAAAAAAAAAAACCAGTACCAACCCCTGCCTTCATGACCTGACTGAATGTTACCCAAAGAAAAGCAACTTAGAAGGGAGTTATTGGTGTTTCTGGTTTTCCTTGCCTTTGTCACTTACACCCTTAAAAAAAAAAAAAAAAATACCGATGAGTGTTTACTTCCAAGGCTTTTCTACACCGGTATTTTGGTTCTTCATTTTTGAATTTGTTGTGTGCTGCCAAGTTGATTTAACCCATGCTGAGCTAAACAAACTGCAAACTCTTAACATTAGGATTTCACCTATGAGTCAGGTGATTCGGCCAATGGTTCCCCAAGCTGCAGCCTTCAGAGAATTGGAGGGGCTTGGAAATCAAGAGCGGGAAGTAGTTACAAGTTGCTACTATTTTTACTTGTTTCTACTGGGATGCCGAATCCCAGTTGGTGCTCAGGGTACACAATGACCCACACTAAACTCAAGGAGTGCTCAGAAGAAGGGACTTCTAGCTAAGGGGAGAAGGAAGCTCTGGGTCATAGAATACATGTTGCCTTAAAAAAAAATCAATAATGCCTAAGCTTAAATTTTATAATTAAGAAAAATGTGCACTTTAATTTCATAGAAAAGCACTTACTGTTTTAACAAGTCTTCCTGTAAGAAGACAGTTGTGGAAACTCCTATTTTATCCTTTTTAAAAAATATTTGGATTAACAGAACCTAACAGCAGCCATGTATACATTCTTTTCTAACACACATGGAACATTCTCCAGAAGAGAACACATTTTAAGTCACAAAGCAACCCTCAATAAAATCCAAAACATAGAGATAATATGAAAGATTCTTGTTACTAGAAAAATCCTAGTTGCAGACTTGTGTTGCCTGTCACTACTAAGGTGACTGTGCAGAGACAGGGATTCAGTTTTTAAAAGCACTTTATTCAGATTGCCGGCAACCTGAGAAGATGGTGGGTTAACACCCTAAAAACCACCTTAAGATCTCAGCTCAAGCTGTCAGGTTTTATTGAAGGGTTTACGGGAGGGAAGGAGGGCAGACAAGGGATGCAGTCATGCAGGTGTTCAAAAGAGGCAAGGTTGGTGACAAAATAGAATTCCTTTGTTTTAAGATGAGTTGTCCTTGATGTCTGCAGGCTGGCTACTTTTCTCATGAAGAACAAGCTGCAAACTGGCATCACTCTGCCAGAACAGAAAGGAAAACAAAATCTTTGTGAGTACTGGTCAGAAGGAAGTTTTACCATTTTCTCTATGTGTCAGCATGCCTAAGGAAGAAAGGGGTTTTAGTGTAAAAATAAAACTAGCTAACAATTTTTCTACAGCTGTCAACTCTATCATTCTCTCTGATTACAATGCCATAAAAGTAATCAATAAGTGCAAAGATAAAAAATCAAATAAGTAGAAACTGAATAACACCTTGCTTAACAACAAGTAGACAATAGAAGAAATCAAAGAGAAAATAAAAAACTTCTAGAATCAAATGAGAATGAAAATACATTATACCAAAACCTTTGGCACGCAGCAAAGCAGTGCACCAAGGTTAATGTATGGCAGTAAAAACAGGCACACATAAAAAAGAAAAACAGAACTGGCCAAAATCAAAACCTTGTCCCTTCAGCTTGAACAAATAGAAAAACAGCAGTAAAAGAAGCACATGGGCACCCAAAGAAAGGAAATAATAAAGATCAGAACAGAAATAAACAAAATAGGTGGAGCCAACACAGTGCAATAGGCAGAAGCACCATGCCATCCCTCTGCAGCAAAGACCTGAAAAACTAAAGTAAAAACAGATACGAATGTTAATCCCGGAACCTGAAGTACCAAATGAAGCAATCAAGAACTCAGTGAAGCACTGAATGAAGTAAGAAATGACAGAAAACAGAGAGCAAGAAGAGCCGTGGAGTGGAGGTCTCAGACCAGTTAACATGGCTAGATTCGCCACCTTGGACCTCAGCCACCGAGAACTAAGGACAGGAGTACAGGAAGGAAATGCCACGAGTTCTCAGCAGGATACAGAGCACTCAAATAACCAGAGAGACACATTTTCCCACCCCCCCAGACTTATTCTATGTAGCCTCCACCAGCTGCCTGTTCATTGGCATTTCTTTGTTGTTCTTTATGTTGATAATTGTTTCTTGTTATTGTTGCTGCTCCTTCTTTTTCTTTCTCCCTTCCTTCCCTTTTCTTTCTCCTAGATAGCCAAGCCCATGTTCCATCGCCTCCTCTTCTTTGGTTTGTTTGCTTTGTTCTTTTTTTTTTCCTGTTTCTTCTCTCTTACCTTTCCTTGCTTTCCTTTCTCCTGCCCACCCAACTCTGTGCACTAACCCCGCCACTTCCAGATGAACTGCGCTGCACACTGTGGTTGGAGAGTTATTCACACAGCCCTCCTGGATCTACGCACTGCCACCACCAACCAGCTCTTTCAGTGTCATTTTATTCTTTTATTTACTGGTTTATTTTATTCTTTCTCTCTTTGTTTTGTTTGTTTCTTTGTTTTTGTTCTTGTTTTGTTTTGTTATTGTTTCTTTATCTCTCATTTTGCTTTGTCCTACTCACCAAGCCCCATGCACCACCCCCAATTTCTTGTGGACTACGTTGTACCACTTAGTTGGAGAGTCTCTGGAACATGGCCTCCCAGGGTATCTGCTGCTAGCACACACAGGCTAGCTCATTGAGCACCATATTTTTTTTTTAATTTTTCTTTAGGTTTACCCTTCTCCTTTTCCTTCTCCCTCCCACCCGAACCCTGTGCTGCCTCTGCTCCTTCCCAACTGGCCAAGCCATGTTACCTGGCAAGAGAGACATCAGCTCACCACCACCCTAATTGCATCCTGCTTCCAACAGCCAACATCCTTGACATCATGTTTTTGTGTCGTTTTGATTTGATTTGATTTGATTATTTGATTGTTGGTTTCTTCTCACTTCCACTCTTTCCTTTCCTTTCTCCAACCCACCTATCCCACCACCCAAACTTCTTCTCGACAATCTGAGCCACACTGCTCAGCTATAGACCCACCACAGTGTGACCTCACTGAGTCTGCCACTCTACTACCCACCAAACCCTACCCCACTGGTATTTTATTTACTTTTTTTACTTCATTTTTTACTTTTCTTAAACCATTTTTTGCCTTTATTCCTCTCCCCTTTGTCCTCTTTCATCCACCTACTTAGCTCTGTACATCATGTTCTCTCTTTCCCCTCCTGCCTATCTTCATCATGTACTAAGTGTCACACCCCTAAATGGTACTCGCTTGTTCCCCCTGACCCTGCCCTGTGCTCCCTCCCAGCCCCACCGCTTTGGACCCATTTTACACCAGAAACTACTCATCCCCATCCTTCACCCCTGCTGGACCCACCCTACTTCACATAGTCAAGTTCCCAGCCCTGTCAATCTGCCTAGCCAGCTCAGTATACGGCCTCTGCCCCTTCTGGAGGGGCTGTGCTGAGTAACTGAGTTGGAAAGTTATCCACCTCTCTCCCTGGGACTGTGTACCACCACCACCGACCGGCTTCCTCAGTGTCATTTTATTCATTTATTTATAGATTTCTTTTTTCTTTCTTTCTTTTGTTTTTCTGTAGGCAAGCAAGCAGCAAAATGCATCCACCCTGACTTCCCAGATTTTATTGAACAAAAGAAAAAAAACAAAACAAAACAATTAAAACCAATCAAATTTGCAATCAATAGTGAAGAAAATTATTTTTGAATGTCCCAAAGACAGTACACATATCAAAACACTTTTTTTAAAAAAAAAAGGACACAATGTAGAAAGTGACCAAAAAAAAAAAAAAAAAAAAAACACTAGATGACCTTCTAATAGGGAAAAAAAGGGACTGAAACTACCCAATAGGGAATTTAGAAAAGTGACCCCAACAGATGAAGGAAGATACAGACAAAAATAGGGAAAAAAATAGATAAAATCGTGGAATACACACAAAACAATGGAAGAAATCAGGAAAGTAATAAGCAACAAAATGTCAAAATGCATAAACAACTAGAAATCATACAGAAACCGCAATTAGAAAGCCAAAAGATACACAAGATTTCATAAATGATGGTGCAATGGAAGGTCTGTGTGCAAATTTGAAACAATGGAAGATAGGATCAGCAAAATTGAGACCAAATGAGACCAAATCCTTCGGTAACACTTTGTTTGAAGAAAAAGCACACGAATAGACATATGCCTACCCGTGTTCATTGCAGCATTATTCACAATAGTAAAAAGATGGAAGCAATATAGCAGCCCATCCATCAACAGATGAACAGATAAACAAATTATGGTACCTACTCACAGTGGAATACTACACAATAAAGAACAAGGATGAACCTGTGAAGTACCTCATGGTATGGATGAATATGGAAGGCATTGAGTGAAATAAATCAATTACAAAATGACAAATATTCTGTAAGACCACTAACATAAAAACTCATGAAAAAGTTTACACACAAAAAGAAATTATCTTTGATAGTTGTGAGGAAGGGGAGAGCTGGAAGGGTCAGAGTGGAACTGCCCCATAGAGTTTCCAAGGAGCACCTGGTGGATTTGATCTGCCTACCTTTTGGTTAACAGATGCAGCACTTAACCCACTGTGCCACCAGGGTTTCCAGTAACAGTAAAGCATACATATACATGTATGTATATATACATTAAAAAAAATGACAACTTACGTGAACACAATAGCCACAAGATGGAAATAAACGAAGTCTCCCTGAACCAGTGAATACATAAACAAACTTTGGTTTATATGCACAATGGAATATTGTTCAGTCACAAAGAGCAGTGAAATATAAGCCAGAACACAAACTTGAAAACATTACACTGAGGGAAGTAAGACACAAAAGGAAAAATGCTGTGTAACTTCATTTACACAAAATGTCTAGAATAGGCTTATACACAAACACCGAAGTCTATTAATGTTACCAAGGGGTAGGAAGAGAGGGAGTCGGGAGTTACTACTTAGGGGTACTGAGATCCTACCTGGAGTGGTAAAAAAATTTTGGGACTAGATAGTAGTGATGATTGCATAATACTAAACATTGATGAATATCACTGGATTATCCACTTTAAAATGTTTAAAATGGCATATTGTGGTTTATATACATACAGATTATAGATATTTATTCACTGCAATAAAGTTGTTTAAATCAAAACTATCCTAAAAAGTACACCAACAACCACATATATGTGAAGATGACCTGACAACCTCTGAGTCATGGGTTAAATAGTAGTGAGGATCACAGATCTAATCAAAAAAGTATAGATCTTGGATGATGTTTTCCGAAGAGCCTGGGAAGGAGATTTGGGTACTTCAAGTATTCCCAGGGACAGGAAACATTGGAAGATTTCGTGAAGAGCCACAGAGTAGGCTCCTGCTTCACTTCATCCCATCCCCCATGGGTTTGCTGTTTATCTTAGATAAGATGTGTGCCGCACACATGAAACAGAGATTCCACCAGCTTGAGACAAGAAGAACTAGATGGTGCCAGGCTTCAGCTAATGACCACCCTGACAGAGCTCACAACAGAAAGAGTGAGAGAAAAATTTTAAAACAGAACTCATATTTACATTTAAAAAAATCAGACTTACTAGTCTGACAGAGACTGGAGGAATCTCCAAAACTATGGCTCCCAGATGCTCTGCTAACTGCAAACCGAAACCATTCTTCAAGCCTGCTTTTCAAAGATCAAACATGAAGTATCACATGTGAGCAAAGTGCTTCTTGGATCAGTCAAATCTGTGAGACCCAGTTCCTGTCCAAAAGCATGACAAGAAGGCAGGAAGAGACAGGAAAACTGGGCTAAAGGACACAGGGAACACCCTAAATGGAAAGGAAGAGAGTCTGTCACCTTGTGGGGATTGTACCCATGTCACAAAACAATATGTATATAAATTTTTGACTGAGAAATTAATTTGAGCTGCAAACTTTCACTCAAAGCATGATTTTAATGGTTAGGTCATATTAATTTCAGGTTATCTCATCATTTCCATTTTCTAAACAGTTACTTAATTTTTAATTTGTATTTTTTCTGACTTGCAATGTTTCATTGATTTTGGTGTTAATAAACTGTTAGGGATTTCTAGTTTTATTTCAAAGTGACAAAAGAATGTTCACTTAACAATGTCAAAAAAAAGTGTCATTTTATAATAATGTGCAAAGTGTTCAGAACATGTTTGTTCCTTTAATAACCCCACTTCTTGAAGAGGGAGGCTGAACCGTACATTTTGACTCAAATTGCTATTATGTTTGTATGCATTTGGAGAAGAAAAATGTTGTTCCCATTACTTTTGTTTTTAAGTTTTGGCCTGTTTATTCATTTGTTTATTTTTTGGAGTCCCCAGGTGACACAGGAAACCCTGGTGGTATCACTAGCTACAGCTGCTAGTGAAAAGGTCAGCCGTTTGAATCCACCAGGCACTCCTTGGAAACTCTATGCAGCAGTTGTACTCTGTCTTGTAGGGTAGCTAAGAGTTGGAATCAACCGGAGGGCAGGCAGTAGGTTTGGTTTCAATGGTGCAAACAGTTAGCACACCTGGCTGCTAACCAGAAGGCCGGAAGTTTGAATCTACCCAGAAGCGCCTTGGAAGAAAGGCCTGACAATCTATTTCTGAAAAACCAGCCTTTGAAAATCCTCTAGAGCACAGATCTACTCTGACACACATAAGGTCACTGCAAGACAGAATCTATTTGTCAGCAACTGGTTTCTGGCAGGGAAACCTCCTGCTTTCTTCGTGTTTACACATCAGGACCTGATGAATATTACTCCACAGTAAGGGGCTATTGAATCTATAATTCTGTGTTTCCTACCAGGAATTCAAAACTGTAATCAGAATAAGTTCCACTCTGTTGTCCTTAAACCACTTGCGATGAACAAGTGAGTGAGATGAATAGGATGGAAACAAGTCTCAGAGCTGGAGAGGCAAGTTCTCAGAGCAGGAAGGATTTCTTAGATATTTGCAAAAGAAAAAAAAAAATTCCCTGCCTGTTCACTCCCCTGTGATCTTTCATTCCAGTGTTTAAAGCCATTGTGCTCACAAGAAAGCCCACAGAGCCCAAGCCGCGGGTACCCTGGACACTGTCCTACCACGTATGCTGAAATTCCCTCACGGCTGCTAGAAGCTGGCACACGATGCCACACTAACACAACGTGGGCTTTATTCATGTCAGGAGAACAAGCAGTCCCTTCTCTAGGAAGGTTACATCCTTAGTACTACTTAGTACTACTCCAGAGTGGCACTCTTCATTGCATGGGAACCCAGCTGTCATTGCCCTGAGGGTTCACATACATTCCATTCCAGATTCCCAACAGGGGCCAGGACAATTCAGCCTTGTTTTGTCAAACTACAGCGACTCAAAGCAACAAGTCACCACTTAACTCATTCAAAGGATCTGTCTTTGTCGGACCTTTTGACTTGAACTCTGGAGTCAACATGGCCTCATATTTTCATTGCTCATTGGTGACAATATTTTTTTTTTCAGGAGACGTGGAGGGATCTTGTCTCAAATACGGATCCTAACTAAATCTTTAGATAATACCTAATATTAAACAAAGCTGAGAGTGAGAGATAGATGCAAACAAACTGACCTCCCCCCCCCGCCAACCAAAGCTTTCAGAAGTTTGGCTTTTTGTGGTTGGTATTGTCATTAGGTGCCATCAAGTTGATGGTCAACTCATAGCAACCCTATGTAACAGAGTATAAATGCCCCCATAGGGTCATCTAGGTTGTAATATTTATGGGAGTAGATTGCCATGTCTTTCTATAGTGGAGCTGCTGGATGGATTTAAACCACCAGTCTTTCAGTCGGCAGCCCAGTGCTTAACTATTCATTAACTGTTCATCCAGGATGGGGGAAAAAGTAACTGAAAGCAAAACAAGAAACCCCAGCTTACTCATTGCGTACTAGGAAGAAAAGCTCTCACTGCCACTCATCTTATTATCTGTTTTCTGTTTGTGGGAAGGGTAGACAGTTTAACAATTTTCTGGGTCTGGTATGTCTCATATTTTGAAGTACTTGAAGCATTCGGGAAAGGAGAGACATTCTTTGGAAGAAATCCTGTTATCCACATTGAAACTGGACCATGAGCTGCCCCTGTTGTTGTATTATCCATCTTTAGACACAACATTGCAAGAAACTTGCATGCCAAATTTCATTATTTGAATGTCATTATAGCCCAAATCTCCATCTGAATAAAAAATGTCTCCATCCTGGCCCATGTCCCTTCACTGGGAACATAGCCTAAAGGCTTGTAGTGCTACACAGGAAAGCCATGATGTTAATTTAAGAACTCCTTGGGGTTTGTTGGAATGAGAATCTGTCTCCTAATAGGTGACATTCACTCTAGCTGCACATGGTCACAACTAGATGTAAGTTGTTGGGTTCCCAATCAGGAATTACATAATTGCCAAGACTTTGGTAGGCTTTTTTTCCAACATGAAAGTACAAGCCAGGAGTCTAGGATATCCCCATGCTAAGAATGGAGTTTGATCCCTACCTCACAATGTATACAAAAATTAACTCAAAATAGACCAAGTGACTAAACGTAAGAGCTCAAAATTCTTAGACGGAAACTTGTAAATCTTCGTGACCCTGAATTAGTCAATAGTTTCTTATATATTGCACCAAAAAACCACAAGCAAACAAGGAAAAAAAAAATAGGTAAGTTGGACTTCAAGATTAAAAACTTCTGTTTCAAACACTATCAAGAAAATGAAAAGATGACCATATAATAGGAGAAAATATTTGAGAATTGTATGCCTGAAGAGATAGAATACCCAAAACATACAAAGAATATTTACAACTGAACAGTAAAAACAACCCAATTTAAGACTTAAATACATGCTTCTCCAAAGATACACAAATACCAATGATCCTACAAAATCATGTTCAATTTTATTAGTCCTTAGGGAAATGCATACCAAAATCATAATAAGAGAACACTATATACTCACTAGCCAAGCCACTAGGATGGCTATAATAAAGCAAGCAAGCAAACAAACAAGCAATTCACAGAAAGTAACAAGTGCTGGCCCAAATGTTGAAGAATTGGAAACCTTATGAATTTACATTGCTGGTGGGATTGTAAAATGATGTATCTGCTGTGGTTATTGGCTTGGCAATGCCACAATCGGTTAAACATAAAATTACCATGTTATGTAAGCCACACCTGAGAGCTTATGCAAATGAATTGGAGATTGGTCAAGTAGAAAGACTATCACATGGTCTGATATCAGCTGACTTCAGGGGTGGGAGGGACATGATTCGATCAACAACGCCTGTGCTATGAGGCCTCAATCATGACCACATAATGAAGCCAATACGAGCTTTGCACCTGGAGGCTCCATGGGCTTTCTGGTTGATGGAAGACACCCATGGACTTGGGAGTGTAGCATGTCCTTTTGGGGGGACACAGAAGCTTCTTCTTGGGAACCTTCTACGTTGTTAGGGCAAAAGAAGCAACGTTGTGTGAGCAGTTGGTATCAGAAGTGAACAGCAGTAGAAAGGGAAATTTCTGCCTCTTGATTTGAATTTAATTTTTATTTATTCTTTTTCAACATCTTTCAGTCTAAAATGGATGAACTATTTTGGGGATCGATTATCTTCAACTCCAATAAAATTTTCCCTTGTAATTAGGTTACTTAAAGCCAACTTTTCTTTTGTTTCTTTCATCAGTAGAAACAGACTAAAACATGGTAACACCTTCCTGTATTTGAAACAGGTCTTGCAGTCTATTCTAAAATAGAATTTTTATGGAAGAACAAATGCATGACTTTTAAGTGTACAATGAGCCCAAGTAGAAACCCAGTTAATTCACTTTATCCTGTAGTAAAGCAATAGGTTTAGACTGCACACATGAAAGAGATAAGGGTGGATAGAACAATAGAAAAAGTGCCCAAATTAAGAATGTGGAAAATAATGCAATTCAAGTAAACAAGACTTTGCTAAACTCATAAATAGGGCTTTGAACTAAAAGATGTTTTCTGAGCACATGGAACTAGTTGCAGTCTTGTTGAGTCTGACTCATGGTGACCCCATGTGTACCAGAGGAGAATTGTACTTCTCTGGGTTCTCAAAGGCTGGTTTGTTTTGGAATTAGATCACCAAGCCTTTCTTCTGAGAAGCCTCAGGGTGGACTCAGATGGCCAACCTTTAAGGTATGTCAACTGTTTACACCGTGAATGAAAAACTGAATAAACTGTTAAGTAACTGGCCAGGGAGTTGTGCACTCCATACAACTCAACAGTAGGGCTTCTTTAAAAAGCATATGTAGCTGAGCTTCTTGGTAAGAACAGAAGCACTTTTAAAAGCATTACAGACTCCTTTTATACATCTTTTCTTATTTGTTTCGCACAAAAGTCCTGTGACCAAGGAATCTCATTTTGTAGGTTGATTTTTTTTATCAATGGAGTAGCTACAGTATGCCAGGCACTGAGCAAGGCTGGAGGCATCAGTGATGAATGGAAGAGCTGTGCCCTCAGCACTCGCAGAGCACACAATCTAACACGGAAGGTAGTCGGCCAGGGGTAATTGCAAGTCTCAGGAGGTTACAATGGAGAAAAAGAGAAAAACAAGTAATGACACAGAATCCCAGAGGGGCTAAGCGATTTACACGACATCATATGAAAGCTAGTTTATAGCAGAAATATAATGAGAATGCATATCTTCTAACCTTGGACCACCACTGTCTGATGAAGGAAGACAGTTACATTCACTGATGTCTAGCCTTATCACATCATCTGAGGCACACTTTTGAAAGAGAAAGGATGCCTGGTAGTGGAGCAGTTACACACTTGGCTGCTAACCAAAAGGGCCGTCATTTGAACTCATCAGCCACTTCATGGGAGAAAGTTGTGGCACTCAGCTTCTTTATAGCCTTGGAAACCCTGTAGGACAATTCTATTCTGTGCTATGGGGTCACTGAATATGGGATCGTTGAGTTGGAACCAACTCAATGGCAACTTTTTTTTTTAAGAGAAACATCGATGACTAAGTAGCTTGCAGAAGGGGCCAGCAGCTTTGAGAGATCAAAAGACATGTTTTAAGGAGCAGTTCAGAAAGCTGAGTGGGTTTGTTGTTGATAACCAAAACCAAAACAAATTCATTGCCATCAAGTTGATTCTGACTCATAGCGACCCTCTAGGACAGAGTAGAACTGCTCCACTGAGCTTCCAAAGAGTGCCTGGTGGACTCGAACCACCAATCTTTTGATCAGCAGATGCTGCAGTTAACTACTATGCCACCAGCGTTTCCACTGCCGTTGAGTTGGGTCCTACTCATAGCAACCCTGTGGGTCAGAGTAAAACTCCCTCACAGAGTTTCCAAAGAGCACCTGGCAGATTTGACCTGCTGACCTTTTGGTTAGCAGATGTAGCCCTTAAGCCACTACACCAAAAGTCATCTCCAACTCGCGGTCTCATGGCACTGTCCACCCCCCTCCACCCCTAGGGTTTTCTTGCCTATAATCTTTATGGAAGCAGACCTCCAGGTCTGCCTCCAACGAGCCGCTTGGTGGGTTCAAACCAATAACTTTTCAATCAGCAGCCAAGTGCTTAACTATTTGCCCCACTAGGGCTCCTTGGGGTATCTTTAGACAAAAAAAAAAAAAAAAAGAATTGGTGCTGGGGCCAAATCACAGCATTTAAATATTTGAAGGGTTATCATGTTGAAGGAGAAAGACAGGTCTTGCAACAAATTGCCAAGCAAGCACAAGGTAGACCCAGACGACCTGAAAGGCAGGCATTTTCCAGGTGGTTCAGCTGCAAATGGACACCTGGCAGAGTGAGAAGGCAGGATCGCCACTGGACAAGCCATATGCGTTTCAGGAGTCAACCGAATGTGGTTGTTCAGCATAGGAAGCCTGCATGGAGCAGACCCGGGTCAAAGCAAACCACATTCTCACAGCTCATCACTGATTAGCTTGTTTCCTTGAGCTACTTGTTTAATCTTTGTGAATATCAGTTTCTTCATCCACAAACTGCACATAATAACAGCATCTGTCTCAGGGGCTGGTCATAGGATTCAAGGAGGTAAGACATGCCACTTATTTCTCTCCTGTAACCCATGTCTGGCTGGTGACGAGGAGCCCAGGAAGGCATCTGCTAAATAAATCAATATACAAATGAATGAGCAACTCAGTAAGCATTACTAGGACTAGCAGTCTTGGCAGCGGCACAACTAGAACAAAAGCCGTGTCTGGTGGGACAAGGAATGAAATGAAAGACTGATGAAGGAATCATTGAATCCAGTGTTGTTTGCAAAGAGATGGGGCTTCTAGGATCAGCCAGGGAGGTATCAAGATTGAGTAAAAGTTGAACCAAATGTCCTCAAAAGTCCTTTCCAATTCTTCCAACCCACAAGAACACAGAGCTTTGAAAAGTCCTCTTGGAGAAGTCAGGAAGTTTCTGTTCCTTCAGGGCAGTGAGAAAAGTCAAGGAACTGGAATCACAAAGCTCTTTCTTTCTAGAAATAGACTGACAGCCCGGCTGTCAATCCTCATCCCAGCTTATTATCTACGACTACACACAGTGTTTTGTTTTTGTGTCTTTTGTTCGAAAGAACATGGTGAACTCTCTCTACAATTCCCAGAATGTACGTATGAGATTTCTTTTCCCTGTTTTTTGTTTTTGTTTTTGTTTTTGTTTTCCCCAGCCCTCCCAAAGAAATATCCCCAAGGACAACAGAAGTCTTCAGGATGTGAATCAAGGTCTTACACAATATTTGGTCTTTCACCAGCTCAGCTTTGGATCTTTAACCTTGACGGGAGAAAACACAAACTCCTTGTTATTAGTGAAACAGGGAAATAGGTTTTCAGATTGTGCCATCTTCTGGTCAAATCCAGAAACCAACATCGCCATTCCTTGCTTGTCTTTGGCGAGCTGCCAGAGCTTGCACTACCAGGAAGTCAGGCAGGAAACATCTGTCTCCCCAGAATCTCTTCCAGGCCTCCTGGGAGGTGACAGCTTGAGCTGTTTAAAAGTCAGATTATGAAATGGTTTCTAGAGTCTCATGCTTATTTATTTAGAAGCATGTGTTCCTGCTAAAGACCAGTTAATTACTCATTAAGCTCTGATCCCTGGAAAAGGAAATTGGGGACCTTTCTAAAATGCTCTCAGCTGTCAACAGATGTATAAGCCTTTTGTTTTTAGTTGTCTGAACTTACTAAAAATTATTCTTGTATCTGTGATAGAGAGATTGAATGAGAGAAAGAAGTAGAATTTGGAGTCTTCAATCTATTTATTATGACCAAGGGGATCATTCTAGAAAAATCCTTTCGTTTGCTATTACAATCTTTGTCCCACGAGTCCTTGTCTAGAACCCTTTCTACATAGAAGCTATCAACACTCTCTCTGAGCCTTTGCCCTAAGCCAATAAACAGAAGATTGAGTAACTTCCTTTACCTTTGCTGCCTGGACCCACACCTTAATCTAAGCTAATATCTAGTGGGGAAAAAAGAGCAAGGAAAGATAAACCTAGGTTAGAAGACCCACACGAGAAACAAAGTTGTTTCTTGGAGCTCAAAAATCCAGATTAAATCGCACATTCCAGGTCTTCCCCAGAGCAGAATGAAAGAGCAGCAAGACAGGCTTGACCCAGGAGGGTGGCAACTCACGTTTACCTAGTGCTTACGCTTCATGGAAGACTAGAACTTTGTCTTAGTCACCTAGTGCTGCTGTAACAGCAATGCCACAGAGGGATGGCTTTAACAGACAGACATTCATGTTCTCACAGTTAGGAAGCTGGAAGTCAGAGTTCAGGACGCCATCTCTAGGGGAAGTCTTTCTCCCTCTGTTGGTCTGGGGAAAGGTCCTTATGTCCTCAGTTTCTACTCCTTGGTTATGTGATGACCTTCCTGTGCCTGGCATCTCTTTTCTCTGGTCTGTGCTTCTTTCTCTGTGGCTAATCTGCTCTTTTGATAGCTCAAAGGTGACTGGCTTGAAATATACTCTATCCAACATGGCCTCTGACAAAGAAAAACCACTTCCAAAAGGGATTACAACCACAGGTATACACAAAACCCAAACCCACTGCCCCGCAGTCCATTTGGACTCATAGTGACCTTTTAAGACAGACTAGAACTGCCCATAGAAGTTTCCAAGGATCACACGGTAGATTCCTACTGCTGAACTTAGGTTAACCTCTGTCACTCTTAACCGCTGTGCCTCGGGGGTTTCCTTCACAGGTGTAAGGGCATAGAACTCACAGCAAGTATTTGGGGGGAACACAATTCAATCCACAGTGAATTTTAATCCTTTTGTTACCATTGGCATAAATGCCAGCCACATTTTTTGCTTCTAGACCTCAGAGGTAGGGCATTATTCTGGTTCTAACTCACTTAATGTTGAAGTGGGTCCCTTAGGGTGAGTGTTTTATTAGGTGACGCTTCCTGGATGTGTTAGCTTTGTAAATCTTGGCTCTTTTTTTTTTCCTTTATTTCTGTGAGATAAGGCATAATCATGGCTTTCCTGGGTGATGGTTAGAGAGCACTGATGGGTCTATTTTGATTTTTCTCTGTCATGTTTCAAAAACCAGAGGTTGTTTCCACACGTAACCTAATGGAAAGGCTCCGGCAGTAATTCAGGAGAAGCATCTATCCTGACCCATAGACTTGGGATTTACAACCTCTATGAGTGCTGTAGAGGCTCCTCTGCACCAAGTCCCAGTGGCATGCTGTCCTGTCAGAGATCGATTGTTCCAAGTATGCCACCTGCCTCTTTGGCAGATTGTATTGCCAGATTATATTTCTCAAAATACCAACCAAATTGCCAACCAAAATTTAAACACGCAGCTAGCAAGCATGTACTCTAATACTGAAAACACATGCCTCTTCCTCCCCCCAAATGAGAAAAAATGCAATCATGAAATTAAGGAAGCAAGCCCAACAAGCTAACTCTGCAACACACTGTGAAAAGTTCAGATCCCTAGATGCAATGCTTCAACAGCCTTGGCCCAGCTCTGGAGCATGGAGATGCCCCCTTAAACGTCTGGGCAATGCCTCTATTTGATGGAAGAGTGGAGAAGACAGGAGAGCTTGAGCAGACTCTCTCTTGGGACTGGTGGCTTTCAGCAGAACAAAATTCATCAGCACTTTTAAAGCTGAAATAGGTCAGAATTATACCGTCCATTTTTAGCCAACTCTGCAAAACCGTGCTTTCCAGAAAACCAAAACAGTCTGGTAACAAAATCTAGGCACAGAGTGGTGTAAAACACACACTTCCAAATCCAGATATGATCTTTTAAGAAAAAAGGAAATATTGTTTCAGAAAAATAGCAGTACGAACTAGTTATTCTCCATAAACACATCAATATAGGTTTTTTAAAAGGAGCAGGATATAAAGGTATAGCCACACGTAACCTAAAGGTAACTAATTTGTCAGAAAGTGGATCCTGAAACTATAAGTATTTTAAAACCTTCACTTGTAGTTTGTTTGTTTGTTTGTTGTTGTTATTGTTGTTTTCAGGAAGACGTAGTTTCCAGGAGAACTTGGTCATACGGTGTGCTGGTTAAAATTGTATGTCAACTTGTCTGGGCCATTTCTCAGAATTTGGGCAATTGTGTGACATTGTGGTCGCTTCCCTGTCGAGGTTTGAAATGCAATCACCCCCAAGATGGGATCTGCTGTGAGTAGCCAGGGGAGTTTTCTTAGGCGTGTGACCTTCATCAGGAATAGTGGACGCTGTGGTAGGACTCAGGAACTTTTGGTCGCTCTGGATCCTGCAGCTGGCTCCCGTTACCTGATTTCCAGTTCTTGGAACTTGAACTAGCAGCTTACCTGTAGTCTTGCCTGCCCGGTTTAGGATTTATCAGTCTTCGCAGCCAATGAGCAAGAGCCCTGCTCTCCAACCTGCTGATCTTGGGTTCAGCAGCCTCTGCGGCGGCATGGATCAGGAGAAACCTCCATCCTGGCCCATGGACTTGGGGTGTTACAATCTCTACAAGTGCATGAGCCATTTCTTTGATGTAAATCAATCTCTCTCTCTCTCTCTCTCTCGCTCTCTCTCTCCATGTGGATGTTCAAAAAAATATAAAAGACCAAGCCCACTGCTATCAGGCTGATTCTGACTCATAGCTACCCTACAGAACAGAGTAGAATTGCCCCATAGAGTTTCCAAGGAGTGCCTGGTGGATTCAAACTGCCAACCTTTCAATTAGCACTAACCACTACACTACTGGTGTGTGGGTGGGTGTGTATGTGTGTGTCTGTGTCTGTGTCTGTGTGTATAACATATTTATATTTTATATAAATACACACACACATGATTTACTGGTTTTGCTTCTCTAGAGAACAAAGCCTCAGAAACACAGCAAAAGCTGAATAATTATATCACTTTCTGAAGTCTGTTCCTTGAGATGCTGGTCCCTCAAGATGCTTAACAAAAAGGGAATCTGTCACTGTGGGTTACTGTGAACCAGAATCAACCCAGCAGTAGTGGGTTTGGTTTGGGGTAACCAAAAAGTTGGAGAAATATTCTGTGTTATATCCGCCTTCTGAGAAATTCACACTGCACGTGAGCTTATGAAGGTTTTGAGAAACTTGAAGGAAAAGAAAAATTTTTAACAGTTTACGTTTGCTTAACACAACGTTTTTCAACTTTATTGACCAAGGAATACTGATGTAGAGGTATATGTACCAAAACCCAAAGGAGATAATATTCTATGAAACACAATACAGGAAATTTTGCTCATAAACAGATGGCATAAATTGTAAACACACCTGGCTGCTAACCAAAAGGTGAGAGATTCAAGTCCCCCCAGACGTGCCTCTGCAGAAAGGCCTGGTGGTCCGCTTCCAGAAAACCCTATAGACCACAGTTCTCCTCTGACACACCTGGGGTCACCATGAGGTTGGAATGGTTTTGTCTGCTCATAAACCAAATGAGTATGTGAGGTGCTCACTGTTGACTTTCCAGAACCAGGAGAGAAGGACCTCAACACAGGGAGCAAGGCAGCATTGCTGGGTAACTGCAAACAACCCAGTGAGGTGAGAGCAGAGAGATTGAACCAACTGGAGCTTGAGTTGCCGAGGGTACACCTGTATCATTCCACTAAACATCTGCTGTAATGACTATGTGGATTCCATGAAACAACAGCACAGCTTGTAGCTATGACAACAGGAAAACCTCAGCTCCCCCATAAATCATTTATGAAGTAAATCAACCAAGCAGTATTGGGAGAGCTGGATTCTAACATGAAGACCATAACATTCTGACTTCACTAAATCTCGCAGAAATTTTGCTTTATATGGCATTCTCTTTAAAAGGGCTGGATTTCAGTTTCTCTCTATAAAATGAGGTTGAATGTGGGGTGGAGTGGCTTGTAAGAGCTCCCCTACATCCCACACCCAGCTTTCATAGCTCATAAAGCTATAACTTGTATGAGGCATGAATAGAAGAAAACAAATCCATCACATTTTCCTTTTTGGTACTTTTCCTAGAGTATTAAACTTGGAAGGAACCCCTTTATATGTTTCCCATACTAGGCATAAACACTTCTCACTTCTGAGTTATTTTTGTAGAACATTGTGTTTCCTGCTTGGAGGGGAAGGGTGTGCATCATGATAACTGGAAATTTGTGGATGAGTCACTCTGGATGAAAACTGTTAAGCACTGAACGCATCTCCCTGGAGAAACTCTATTTGCTTTTCCTCTTAAGTGTAATTCCTAAAGAACAGACCACGTTACCTGTCGTGGATCGAACTGTGCCCTGCCCCAAATGTGTAGCAGTTTGACTGAGTCATGGCTCCTGGTATTGTGTGCTGTTCTGTGTGCTGTTAAACACTGCCTCTGTGCAATTAATGAGGGAGGATGGATGGTAATTATGTTGGTGGGGCAAGAGTCCATGTGCGGGATTATACTGTGCCTTGAGGCAGCCTCTCGAGATAGACAGGAAAGGGAGACAGAGACCTGGGGACCTCATACCACCAAGAAGCAGTTGCCAGGAGCTGAGAGCATCCTTTGGAAAGGACTATGGTCCCTGCACCACAGAGGCACCCAGTTCAGGGAAAGATAACAAAGACCTTCCTCCAGAGCCAGCAGAGAAAGCCTTCCCCTGGAGGTGACACTGTAAATTTGGACTTCTAACCTACTGGACTGTGACAAAATAAAATTTCTCCTTTTCAAGCATTTTTCTTGTGGTATCCTTGTTATAGCAGCACTAGATGACTAAGACACTGCTCCTTCCATTTTTACCTTGAGCTCCTGTAGACTTCCTTTGCAAGGATCTGCCACCTCTTAATTTTTCTGATCCAATCACAAGAGGATTAAGTGCCATACCTTGGAAAATACTCTTGTTCCAGGTTTAATGAATACATATGGTTGCTCATAAAGATGACAGCACTGGAAACCCTTGGGGGAAAGATTTGTTTTGGGGGGCAATGGGTTTGGTTTTCTGGGTTTGGGGATACAACAGTTAAGTGCCCAGCTGCTAACCAAAAGATTGACAGTTTGAACCCACACAATGAGATGTGTTCCTTCCTCAGAGGGAAGAAGACTTGGTGGTTTGCTTCCATAAAGACTGAAAAACACCAAACCTACTGTCATCAAATCAATTCCGACTCAGAGTGACCTTGTAGTTTGGAGTGGAACTGTCCCGTAGAGTTTCCAAGTTCTGTGAGTAGAGGTTTGCTTGTTGCTATGATGCTGAACAGGTTTCGATGGAGCACAGTGGTTAAGAGCTTGGCTGCTAAGCAAAAGATAGGCAGTTCAAGTCCATCAGCCCCTCTGCGGAAACTCTACGTGGCAGTTCTACTCTGCCTGACAGGGCTGCTGTGAGTCGGAGTCAACTCAGTGCCAACAGACTTGGTTTGGTTGGGTTCCAGACTAAGACAGACTAGAAGGAAAGGCCTAGTGATCTGCTTCTGAAAATCAGCCAATGAAAACCCTGTGGATCACAGTGGTCCCATCTGTAACTGATCATAAGGTCGGTGCCTGGTATGACAGTGTTTTGTTCCTTTGTGCTTAGGGTTACGATGAGTCAAGGACCAACTCAACAGCAACAAGTACTGGGACCAAATAGTGTTCTTTTTCAACAAGTTCGTCCTTGAGACTTACAATCTTCACCCCTTGCTAGCGTCCACTGTGGGAGCAGGCCTCCTCCAGAGGGTAAATGAACTCCCGCATGTAAGTGGAACAAGACATTCTTTGCCTGAGTTGGAGACTATGGTGATTGCCTGAGTTCATGAGAATTTGGATTTTCTCATTTCTTATTGTGCAAATTCTCCCACTGTTTGTAAATTTCTATCTTTTCTCTCTTTCCTTGTTTGCATTCTGTCTCAACCTTTCTTAACATGCAACTCTCAACCCCTGTGCCCAGGAAGACAAAGAAACGCATTCTAGCAATAATCTCCTTTCCAGCAGCAATTTGTGGTTAAAATAGAACCCAGGAGACTCTCTTAATTTCTGTCCTCCTTGGAAGCAGCTGTGAGTTGGAATAGACTCAAAGGCAATGGGTTTGGGAGGAGCTACATTGCCTTGCTAATGAGTCTGGAATCCTCAGAGTAATTTAGGTAAGGGAAAATACTGCCCTCTACAGCATTTTATAGGAAACCCTGATGGTGTAATGGCTGAGTGCTATGGCTGCTAACGAAAAGGTTAGCACTTCAAATCCATCAGGCGCTCCTTGGAAATCCTATGAGGCAGTTCTACTCTGTCTTACAGGGTCGCTATGAGTCAAAATCAACTCAGTGACAGAGGGTTTGTTTTTTTTTTTAGTTTATACTATTTTATAGGTGAACACTCAAGCATAGAATAGTCTTTTATTTTTTTCCTTAAATGTTTTGTTATGTTTGGGGTAAAAGTTTACACAGCAAATTATGTTTTCATTTAACAATTTCTATACATATTGTTAGTGACACTGGTTATATTTTCCATATTGTGATAGGACTCTCATTATTCCCCTTCTGTTTGTTCTGTTTTCATTAATCTAGCTTCCCGTGCCGCCCACTGAACTTCTCATCTTTTCTTTAATGTAAATATTGACTGTTTGGTCGCATATAGATATTTTTTTAAAAGAAGCACGGTACCCAGGGATGATACTGCCAATTTTTTTAGCTAATCTGTTATGCCATATCATTCTTTCTTTTCTTTTTATCCTGGGAGGTTAATTTGGCCACTGACAATCTTGATTATAGTAATAACTTGTGTACGATTTTATAAATGCTCAAATATAAAAAGAGACCTAATTCTAAGGAATTTTTTTAAGTCGTTTGTTTTTGTAGAAACTACTGCTTCAACACTGTTTCTGAAAAGTGTGAGGAGGACATTTTTGAACCTGAAGTCGTGAGGGTCCAACACCATTATGGGGGAAGCTGTTATACCCCCACACCACACAGCTAATGGAAAAGGGTGCTTCAAGTTTTCCTTCCACACCCTGTATGAAAAACAAGGAGCAATATATCTCCTGACAAGCAGTGTACCATGTGATAGTTAGTCTAGCTCCTTAAAAAAATGCAAGGTTAACAACAGACCCATCTGAAAATAAAAGAATCATAACAGAATATTATGAAAATTGTGTTTGGAGAAATTTTAGAAACTGGAGAAAATGGACACATTTCTAGAAACATGCTACCTATCTAAACTAACACAGAGAGAGGAAATCTGAACAGACCTAGAACAAGAAAAGAGATCAAAGAGGTACTTATAAAACTCATAAGAGGAAAAAACACCCTAGCCTGGATGGCTTCTTTGGAGAATTCCACCGAACCTTCTTAGAGCTCATACCAATACTGCTCAAAAGAGCATACATAAGGAAGGAAGACTGCTGAATTCATTCTGTGAAGCCAGCATAACCCTAATACCTAAACCAAGCAAATATAAAACAAACAAAATCACAGATGAGTATTTGCCATGAATGTAGATGTAAAAATTCTTAACAAAATTCTATCCCATGTAATTCAGCATCATAGAAAAAAATAACACAATACCTTATGATCCCACAATCCCACTCTTAGGAACATAACCTAGAGAAATAAGAGTCATGACATGACAGATAGACGCACAACTCCATCCACTGCAGCTTTATTCACAATGGCAAAAAGATAGAAATATGTCACATCAACAGATGAGTGGATAAACAAATTATGGTACAAACACACAGTGGAATACTATGCAACAATAAAGAACAATGGTGAATCTACAAAACATCTCACAATGTGGATAAAACTGAAGGGTTATATGCTGAGAGAAATGAGCCAATCACAAAAGGACAAACACGGGATGAGACCACTATTATAAAAACTTGTGAAACGGTTTATACACAGACAGTAACAATCTTTGTTGGTTACAAAAGAGGGCAAGGGAGAGAAATCACTAAATAGATATCAAGTCAGTGCTAACTTTGGTGAAGAGAAAGGCAGTACACAACATAGAGGAAGTCAGAGCGAGTTGACCAAGACAAAGTCATAGAAGCTTCCTAGGCACATCCAAATACCTTAAGGGACTGAGTTACTGGGGCTGGAGGCTGGGGACCATGGTTTTAGGGAACATCTAGGTTAACGGTGTGGCATAGTTTATAAAGAAAATGTTCTGCATCCTAATTTGGTGAGTAGCATCTGGGGTCTTAAAAGCTTGCAAGCACCCATATAAAATATATTTGCCTGTTCCATCTCATTTGGAGCAAAGGAAAATGAAGAAAACTAAAGACACAAGGGAAAGATTAGTCCAAAAGACTAACTGACCCAATTACCACAGCCCCTACCATCCTGAGCCCAGAAGAACTAGATGGTGCCCGGCTACCACCACTGACCACCAGAACAGGGATCATGTTAGAAAGTCCCTGATAAAGCAGGAGAAAAATGTAGAACAAAATTGAAATTCACAAAAAGAAAAAAAGACCAGATGGGCTGGCCTGACAGAGATTAGAGGAACCTCTAACAGTTTGGGCCCCAGATACCCTTTTAACTCAGAAATGAGGTCATTCCCAAAGTCCATCCTTCAACCAAAGATTAGATCCAAAATCCACTGCCATTGAGTTGATTCTAACTCATAGAAACCCTATAGGACACAGTAGAATTGCTCTATAGAGTTTCCAAGGATTGCCTGGCAGGTTTGAACTCCCGACCTTTTGGTGAGCAGCTGTAGCACTCAACCACTATGCCATCAGGGTTTCCAAGGCCTATAAAATAAATGACACATACGAGAGACGTGCTTCTTAATTCAGTTAAGTGTGTGAGACCAAATAGGCAACACCCTCCTGAAGGCAAAGACAAGCAAGAAGAGACATAAAACATGGACAAATGGACATGGGGGACCCAGGGTGTAAAGGGAAAGGGGGAGAGTGCTGACATATTGTGGGGATTGCTACCAGTGTCACAACACAGTTTGTGCACTAATTGTTCATTGAGAAGCCAGTTTGCCCTGTAAATTTGCACCTAAAGTACAGTTAGAACAAACAAACAAAAACTCCTCACAACTCAACCAATAAACAGCATCATGATAAAAGGGGAAAATATTGAAGTTGGGAAGAATTTCATTTTACTTGGATCCATAATCATGCCCATGGAAGCAGCTGTTAAAAAAATCAAGTGACTTACTATGTTAGGTGAATGCGCTGCAAAAGGCTTCTTTAAAGGGTTCAAAAACAAAGATGTCACTTAGAGGACTAAGGTGTGTCTGATGATTAATACTGTGTGCCTGTTTAGCCGGGCCATGATTCTCACAGTTTTGGCAGTAGTGTAATCTTATGATCACTTCCCTCTTGAGACTGCACATGTGATCACCCTCCATGATGAGGTCTACTATGAAAAGACGGTCAACTAAAAAGGAATTTCTTTGGGTGTGTGGCCTGCATTGAATGTAACTAGACATTCTAGCAGGGCTCAAGTGTTTTTTGCTCATGCTGCGTCCTGTAGTTGGTTCTTATTTGCCTAACCTCTGGTTATTGGGACTCAAGCTAGCTGCTGCTTACCTGTGTTCTTGCCGGCCAGTCTTAGAATTCATTGAACTTCACAGCCTGTGAATAACAGCCCTGCTCTCTGACCTGCTGATCTTGGGTTCACCAGCACCTGTAGCTACATGCATCAGGAGAAGCCTATATCCTGACCCACTAACTTGGGAACTTCCAGCCTCTACAAATGTGTGAGCTATTTCCTTGATATACATCTCTCCCTCTACATATATAGGAAAACCTGGTGGCATAGTGTTTAAGAGCCATGGCTGCTAATCAAAAGTCAGCAGTTCAAATCCACCAGGGACTCTTTGGAAACCATATAGGGCAGTTCGACTTTGTTAGAATCAACTCTACGGTATTGGACTTGGTTGGTTTTCTATATATAATGTATTTATGCGTTTGACTGGTTTTGTTACACTAGAGAACCCAGCCTAAGATAGAGTACATGACCCATACCACAGTATTTTCAATTTCTTCATATGCAGGCAAAAGATAGACAACGAATACAGAAGACTGAAATGGAGGTGGCATTTCTGAATTATGGTGCTGGTGAAGAATATTGAATGTACCATGAATTACCAGAAGGACAAATATGTCTTGAAAGAAGTACAGCCAGAGTGCTCCTTAGAAAGGAGGATGACAAGACTTCACCTAACTTACTCTGGACACATCGGCAGGAAGAATCTGTCTCTGGAGAAAGACATCATGCTTTGAGAAAGAAGAAGGTCAGTGAAAGATGCAAACACTCAACGAGATGGACTGACACTGGAGCTGCAACAAAGGGCTCAAACATAACAACAACTGTGAGGATTCCACACGACCAGGCAGTGTTTCTATTCTATTGTCACGGGGTCTCTATGAGTTAGAACATACCCAAGGGGACCTAACAACAAGAACGAGACTCCATTATGTGTATGTACCACGTTTTACTTACCCATTCATCTGTCAATGAACATTTAGGTTGGTGTTTTACTTTTTGGCTGTTGTGAATAGTGCTGCAGTGAGCATGGATGTGCCAGTATCTGTTTGCAGTCCTGCTTTCCATTCTTTTAGGATTTACAAATACCGTTTTATGTATTTTGTGAATATAGGAGAGTTTTTAAAGAGTAATCCCTAGTTGTTTTTCACCTGAACCATTTTGAAGAGTTGACTTTAGAGGGTTGACCACCCCCCTCTGTCTTTTCCTTTAATTAATGATGCCATCGTCTCTTTCAACACCACCCCCAAGACTTAGAGACAGACTCAACCTTGTCACCCACACCAAGCAGTTCACCAAGTCCTGTGGTCCCTCCTACTTGATGTCGTGGTTTTCTCCGATTCTGTTTCTGTATTGCCAGTGCTCTTGGAGTGTGGGATATGCAAAGGGATAAGGAGAGGAAAGGGTTACCTAACATTATTGAGTATGTAGGGTGGGACAAACTGTTTGCACTCTTCTGCTAACCTAAAAGTAGGTTGTTTGAACCCACCCAGAAATGCCATGGAAGAAAGGCCTGGTAGCAGACTTCATTAAAAATGCAGCCTACAAAACCTTCTGGAACAGTCCTGCTCCGTAATACCTGGGATCACCATGAGTGGAAGATTTTTCCATAACATTAGTATTAGAAAAATACAACATGCATATTAAACAAGACGTTAGGTGGGCAACAAACATTTAAAGTTCAGGAAATATGAAGACTGACAAATAGGTTTGGTGAACTCATCGTTGAAAAAGGGCTATATACCTCATTTCTAAATATCACTACAATCACCGTCGAAGTACTCCCCTTGGGAAGCTATGCACTGAAGCCAGCTCCTAGTCTACACTTCAAAGCAATTTGGGAACCTTTACTGGATTGGCCATCAGAGCTGTCATCTCATTACCCTTGATGTCCTGAATGTCATCCAAATGTCTTCCTTTCAATATTTCCTTTATCTTCAGGTAAAGAAAAATTCACTGGGGTCCAGATCAGGTGAGTAGGCAGGATGCTCCAATACAGTTATTTGTTTACTGGCTAAAAACTCCCTCATGGACAACTATACAATTAAGTCCTCAAACTTGCCACCATGCCACCACGCACAATGGCCATTCTAGAAACAGTTCCAAAATGACTTTGGAGGATGGATTAGGCATTGGTGTCGGTGCATAGCTTCCCAAGAAGAGTACTTAGAAGGTGACCATAGTGGTACTCAGCAATGAGGATGTAGCACTTTGAACAATTAACTTCACAGGCTTCATTGTCAGACTGTGTACGTGGTAGGTGATTTATAGAAAGCAGAGTTACCAATAAGCAATATCATGATAAATGGAGAAAAGATCAATGCTGGATCCTCAATCAACGCCCATGGTAGCAGCAGTCGGAAAACCAAACAATGTAGGGCATTTGGTAAATATGCTGCATAATACCTCTTTAAGGTGGTTAAAGAAAGATATCACTGTACACGAATGTTTACTGCAGCAGTGTGCACATCAGCAAAAAGATGGAATCAACCTAACTGCCCATCAACAGATGAATGGACAAACAAACTATGGTATATTTACACAATGGAACACTATGCAATTATAAAGAACAATGATGATTTTAGGGACTATCTCATAACCTGGAACCACCTGGATGACATCATGCTGAGTGAAGTCAGTCAGCTGCAAAAGGACAAATATTGAATGAGGCCACTGTTACAAGGACTTAAGAAAAGGCTTATGCACAGGGGAAGATCATCTTTGACAGCTACAAGGGTGGGAAATGAGGGAGAGGATTATTCATAGATTAATAAACAAACAAACAACAACACCAGAAAAACCAAAAAACCATTGCTGTCAAATTTATTCTGACTCCTAGCGACCCTGTAAGACAGATTAGATAGTCCATCAGAATTAGTTTACATGAAGGGAGTGACAGCACACAGTTGAAGGGAGGTCAGCCCAACTGGACTGCACCATAAACTAAAAGGTTTTCTAAATACAAGTCAACATTTTAAAGGACAGAACAGCAGGGAGAGGGGCCTGAGGACTACGGTTTCAGCGGACATCAAGGTCAAGTGGCATAGCTAGCTAATCCTTCTCTAAGACATTGTTCTGCATCCTGTATTAATGAGAGGCACCTGGGGTCTTAAGGCCAGCAAGCTGCCATCTAAAGAACATCAGTTGATCCCAACACACCTGGAGCAGATGAAAACCAAGAACAGCAAAGATATGAAGAAAACATGAGCCGAGGAGATAGAAGGGTCCGTATGACTGAGAGACTATATCAGCGTGAGACCAGAAGAGCTACATGGCATCTGGATGCTACCAAAGACAGTGCTGACAGGGAACACAATGGAGAGTCCCTGACAAAGCAAAGAAAAAGGGCAGTTTAGATCTAGAACTCTATTAAAAGACAAGACTTGATGGTCCGACATCCTGGAGGGTCCCCTGAGAGCATGGCCCCTGGACTTGCTGCTAGCCCAGAGTTGAAACCGGTACTGAAGCCACCCCTTCAGACAAACATTGAACTGAACTGTGGAACACAGAGAGATGTAGGTGTTCTGTGTGCTTCTTGGCTTAATATATCCATGAGGCTGTCCAGTGGTTCCTCTCTAGGAGGGAGACGAGTGGGTGGAGAGAAGGGGGCAAGTATTGGTTGAGTGGATACAGAAAGTATAGGGTGGAAAGGAGGCATGGGCTGTCACAGGGTGAGAAGAACAGACAGAGCTGCACAGAGGCGTGTGTTCAGGTTTTTATATGGCAAATTGACTTGGTTGTAAACTTTCGTTTAATCACAATAAAAATTTTAAAAGATTAAAAAAACAAAGATTCCATTTTGAGAATTAAAGTAAGCCTGGCCGAAGCCATGATACTTTCAATAATAGCTTTATATGCATGTGAAAGCTAAACAATGAATAAAGAAGACTGAAGACGAATTGATGCTTTTGAATTACGGTGCCGGCAAAGAATATGGACTATATTGTGGACTGCCAACAGAACAAACAAGCATGTCTTGGAAGAAACACATCCAGAGTGCTCCTCGGAAGCAAGGATGCTGAGACTTCATCTCACAAACTTTGGATGTGTTACCAGGAGGGCTGGAGGAGGATATTATGATGTATAGAGGGTCACTGAGACAAAAGAAGAGACCCTTAACAAGATGGATTGACACGGTCGCCACGACAACAAGCTCCAGTGTAACAACAGTGAGGACAGTGCAGAACTGGGCAGAGTTTCATTCCATTGTACATATGATCTATGAGTCAGAACCGACTGCATGACACAAGAGTCGCATACCAGTAAGTGTGTCCTCTCTGCTATCTCCACGTGTTGTAGATTCTATCTCCTCCTTAGCAGATTCTCTGGGGTTTTCCCACCCTGCTGTCAGGCCAGAGATTTCCAGAGAAATCCAGTTTCTTCTTTTTACCTTCCAGAAGCAACCAATCACCAGCATCTTTTGTGAGTTCTGAGTGTCAGCTGAAGAGGATTCTCAGTGTTGGGACGATGATCTCCACCCTCAAAAAATATGTGACTCGTAAAGACCTAACAAGACAGAAGGCCTTTTTTTTCCCCTCTGTGGGGCAGTGGGCAATGGGACAGCTCTCCAGGGTAGCCCCTTCACTCTGCGGAATGCCTCCCTAGGCAGAAAGCTCTACTGGTAACTTCTGACAGAAGAGCTGGACAGTGACCCATCAGCTTAAAGGAAACCAGGGTGCTGCTATTGAAAAGGGACTGTGACTAGCATTTCAGACTTTGCCTTATACTGCATGACGAAGAATGCTGGTTGGAGAATGGTACACGCGTGCAGGCCCACAACCCCTCAACCATCAGAAATGATCCTATGAAACACATCCTGTGTGTCTTTGCAATGGCACACAACACATGTTCTAGTCAAGCCGTGACACATCAGGACCTGATCTCATGTCGTCAAGAATGCTGGAAATATAAGGGACCGGATACAACTGGAGTGTGGTTGAATCCAAAGGATAAAAAAAAAGAATCAAGAATAATTTATATCAGTGAACTCTAGAAAAGAGTCCATATGTGTCATAAATGGTTAAGTGCCCAACAGTTAACTAAAAAGTTTGGAGGTTCAGACCCACTCAGAGGCACTTTGAAAGAAAGGCCTGGTGGTCTGCTTCCCAAAGATCACAGCCTTGAAAACGGTGGAACACAGTTGTACTCTTAACACACCAGTTACCATGAGTGAGAGTCGGCTCAGCAGTAACCAAAAAAAAAAAAAAAAAAAAACTGAGAAAATGCTATAAAACATTTTCTACCTGAGCTGAAATTGCTGTCTCCTGCACAAAATAATTCAGGATGTTGTGGAGCAACCTAGGGTTAACTGTCCGGCTTCCTGTTGCACAAGGGAACCAGCCCCACTGGCCTCATCTCTCTGAGATATTTGTGTTCCAAGGGTCTGTTGCCACCAAGTAGATTCCAGCTTATGGTGACCCCATGTGTTACGGAGTAGAACTGCTCCACAGGGGTTTCTTGGCTGCATTTTTTACAGCGATTGCCAGGCCTTTCCTACCCAGCGCTACCAGATGAGTTCAAATCTCCAACCTTCAGGTTAGTAGTTAAGTGCAAGCCATTGGAGCCACCCAAACCCAAACCAAACCTACTGCTATGGGTCAATTCCAACTCATAGCAACTCTGTAGGACAGAGTAGAACTGCCCCATAGAGTTTCCAAGAAGTGTCTGGCAGATGCAAACAGCCAATATTCTGGTTAGCAGGTGCAGCACTTGGCCACTATGCCACCAGGGTTTCCTTTTGCCCCCAGGGACCCTAATAATCCAAGAAGGGAAAGAGTTTGGGGCAGGATTAAATACAGACCTAAGACTCTATCATTAAGCTCTCAGCTGCTAATTAAAAAGTCAGCAGTCCAAACCCACCAGCCACTCTATGGGAGAAAGGTGAGACTTCCGTGAAGGTGACAGCCTTGGAAAACCTATGGGGCGGAAGTCTGTCCTATAGGGTCACTATGAATATGAATGGGCTCTATGGCAACGGGTTCCTTGTTGCTTGATTTGAGAGTCTAGCTGATATTGCTCATATACAACTCAAGGTGGCACTCTTGCTCTGCTCCAAAAAGCCAGGCTTCCTTGTTGCTGGCAATGCCTCCTGTTTTGTTCCTCAGACGTCAAGACAGCATTATGACTCAGCAGTGTGAAAAAGGAAAAGAAAAAGGCTGAAATTTGGCAGCAGACGCTGCCTGCGTGCCCAATGGATACACACTTGCCATCACCATGCACAAGAGCAAAGCTCAGTTTTCGAATGTGTCCTTTCATAAATCCACCTTTGAAGAGTTCCATCCCTTTGGTAGCATTTAGCATGCTCAAAGCAAGTAACCCACCATCCGTCTGTCATCATACCGTGGTGGCTTTCCTGTTGCTGTGATGCTGGAAGCTAGGTCACCAGTATTTCAAATACCACCAGGATCACCCACAGTGGACAGATTTCAGTGAAGCTTCCAGACTAAGAGAGACTAGGGGAAAAGGCTTAGCAATCCTCAAAATTATGTGAGGAAAACCCCATGGACTACACAATACTGTTTGAGACTTGGACTCACTTCCCTTAGATGCCTCGGGAAAGATGACAGATCACTGGAGAAGGAGATCATGTTTGGTAAAGTGGAGGGCCAGCAAAGGTGAAGGAAACCTTCAGTGACATGAGTTGACACAGTGACTGCAACAATGGGGTCAAATATTGGAAGATCTTGAAGATGGAACAGGACCAGACAACATTTCAATCTGTTATACACAGATCAGAAACCCCGGGAGGTGTACTGATTAGGTGCTATAGCTGCTAATCAAAAGGTCAGCAGTTCAAATCCACCAGGAGCTCCTTGGAAGCTCTATGGGGCAGCAGTTATACTCTGTCCTATAGGATCATTATGAGTCAGAATTGAGTTGTCAGCAGTAGGTTTGGGTTTTTTGTTTTATACAGAAGGTTGCTGTTAGCCAGAGCCAACACCATCACAACTAACAACAAGCACACTTAGATGCCCTACCCTCAACAGACACAACAAAAAAATAAGAAACAAAAAAACCCTTGGGCTAGTAATAGAAAAAGGGAGACACCACACTCATCAAAGGCTGCCTGACCATCTTCCTTTTCTTCTATTTGCAGCAGAAGAGAAGCTGCCTGCTCGTTGTTCTAGGTTTTCTTTCCTTTTAAGTTTTCAGGGTCCTGCTCTTTCTGGGATTTAAACCCAAGGGTGAAGCATGTGTGCTGAATTTATGCCAACAGGGTACGGCACTGTCTGACCCCATGACGTCAGCTGCCCACAGCCCTTGCAGAACAGACACTGCCTGTCCCCACTCCGCGAACCCCTGGACTAATCCCAGTGGTAGTCAGGGCCATACCCTGTCAGTGGGTCACATACTTGACCACAGAATGAGAAACATTTCAATGCCGTGGTCTTAGGTCCCTGTGTTATTTTGTAAGAAAAGTTTGAGATGACTTTGCTTTTCTGAATTTTTCTGCTTTTCCAATAAAGAAACAGGACCAGAAACACTGAGGGCCCCCAGGAAGGTCATCTGGTGATTCAGAGTTAGAATCACAGCCTCTTGATTTTCAGTGTATGACAACATCCCTAAATCTCAGCCACCCAGGCCTCCCATCTCCCCCACAACACCACCAGCTTGTTCATTCCATATGCATATGGTATTTGTTTGGTTCTTTTTCTAAAATACAAAACAAATTCCAGATACATATTTACATAAATCCACAAAGCTAGCTCTGTGTTGCTCAAGCTCTAAGCAACGTAGCAACAGCGCAGTGTTACTGGTATATCCCCAGAAGTAAGGGGACTTATCACCTAACTCTGACATTGGACTCTGATTCTAAAATAAGCACTCAGTCTCTCTGTTACAGATGCCCCATTTAGGATAGCGAAAAAAGGCCCTGAGAACTCCTGCAGGAGACAAACAGCTTACTTAACTCTATGCAACCCCATAGTTTCCAAACTTACTTGAACATAGATCTGTAGCTCCATCCCTAGTAAGGAGCTCTAGGGACTGAAAGATTGGTGGTTCCCATCCACCCATCAGCTCAGTAGGCAAAAGACCTAATGATCTTTCTGGTAAAGATCACGGCCTAGAAAACCCTATGGGGCAGTTCTACTCTGTATCAGCAGGTGGCTTTTATGAGTTGCAATTAACTCAAAGGTGCCCAACAAAACCACCACCACTAACATCTTTGGAAATAGTATTCTATGGAATATTATTTTGGAAATACCAAATAAAATTATACTGTCTTTGTAGTATAGGGTGGGATGTGTAGGCAGGGACCCCACTAAAGGGGTACTTCACTGTCCTGGGCCGTTCTAGAGTGTGGAGAGTAGTTGGCTTTTTGCTAAAGTGGCTGGATTTTGTGGTTGCCCATGGCAATCTAATGGTCAACAGAAGCCAAATCCTGTGGCAGTTTGGCAAACCTGAGATTATGGGGCAGAGAGCAGGTTAAATATTACTCTCTCCTATTTGAAATTGGCTCTTCCCATATGTTCCAAAGCACAGGAGCAATTCCACTGAAGGTTATCCTTGAGTCTGTCGACAGCTACCATTGGCATCAGTGAGCACCTCCTACTCCCAGTCCTCCACGAGTGTCTTTCTGTCACCTGGTCCTTGAAGGACAACTTGATTATTAGGGTAGACTTGAAAATCAACTCAGTTCTTTATCCATTCCCAAACCAAATCCGTTCCTCCAGGGCTGTGCCCCTGTCCTTGACAATGAAAAAAGCTCTGACTCTCTCCCAGGAATAATTCTTCATCTCTTATTGGCCTGGGATTGTGGGCAACTTTGCATCCTAGCTCCAGTTTCTCCACTGCTACAGTAGATTTCCACAGTCACAGCAGCTAGAAAGTCTTTTAGGCTCCCAAAACTCTGTTACAGTTTTACATGGTGAGAGTTTGATGCTCAATGTAGCTGCATGTTCGTTTTTCAAATTCAGTAGAAGTTTCTCCGCTTCCAGAAAAACATATTGACCTAGAAAGAATCAAACTGTCTGGCAAGGGTGGTTGTCTTCTGTTGGATAATTTTCTCTGGCTTCTTGTTATGCTTTGGGAATGTTAGTAAGATTTGTCTTCACTTTGTGGGCCTGGCATATCCTCATTTCAGTCTTAGTTATTCTTGAAACAGTGACAAGTGCTAAGCCCACAAGGACAAGGATAAGTGATAGAATCAGCTCTCCTTTCTGCTGACAATTAAGTTTCTGTTGATTAAACATATTCTCCTAAGAATGAACAAATCTCCCCCAAAGAGAAATTGGTGCCATCTACTAAGCTAGTAGCATCGACGCTAGACAGACCATCACAGAGGCTGGCTACCACTCTGTCCAAGAAAGAACCTCTTAGGAAGCCACATCACTTGTAAACGTAGAGCTGGATTCCGAGTGTCTGGCTCATGAAGTTCAGATGTTCAGAAGACAAAAAGCCACAACACTGGGCTTGGTCAGTGGCCCTTTCAGACAGAAGACTGTCAATTGCTTGTCTTGGCTCTTCTGCCCACTCTAGCCCTGATTCTTCCGTGTTCTCTAGTTAATTAATATACTTGTCATCCACCTGGCAGCTATGCCTAAAATCTAGGTGGTCCTTTGTCCACTTCCTGGTTTTTTTATATTCAACTGATATCCAGATCAGGTCATTTTGGTCTTACCTTCTCACCTTCACTGTCTCAGTTCACAAGCACAAGTCTTCTTCTAATCCGTCCTGCACATCACTTCTGGAGAGATCTTTCCAAAGCACAATTCTGATCAATCACCACATCTGCTAGTATCTCTTCCAATCATAAAAACTCTTAAATGGATAAAGCCCCAATTCTGCAACGTGGCCTTTAAGGATCTTGTGCTTATGTCTATTCTGGTGTCTGTAAGCAGGGACAGATTATCTGATAAGTAAGGTAAGCAAAGGCTTACTTGTGCTTACTTACACATCCTCAGTAAGTGATCTCGTGTTTTTCGTGGCATCAAAGACTCTGCCACTTGGTGTGGCTGATATCTCTCTTTCAGCCCCACAGCACCTTCCTGCAGAATCAAAGCCTATTTTCAAATATACAATCCCTGACACCCATGGATGACTCTGTAAACAAGGTAAGCAAGGTTGACTTGTGCTTACGTTTCTATCTATAGTAAACACTGTCACATGGATTTCACTTTGATGTAGTGTGGTGAAACCCCAGATCATAAATTAGTAAGTAAGCACAAGTAAGCATGTGCTTACCTTGCTTATTGGATAATCTACCCTGTCCTGGGATAGTGCAAACACTTAACCCACTCAACTACTAACCAAAAGGATGAAGTTCAAGTTCACCCAGAGGCAACTCGGGAAAGAGACTTGGTGATCTGCTTCTGAAAAAACCGCCACCGAAATCCTGTGGAGCATGGTTCTAGTCTGACGCCCATGGAGTCACCGTAAGTCAGAATCGACTCAACAGTAACTGGTTTTTGGTGTCTCTCCAGTCGCTGTCTCCTTCCTGCAATCCTCAATCCCATACACACACACCATCAGTCAAACTCTCTCTCCCTCGCTCTCTCTCACTGTCTCTTAAATATCCCCATTGACTGGCGTTACCAAATTTCCCTGACATGCCCTCAACACATCGTGGTCTCTGTAATCACTCATTTGTACATGCAGTTCCCTGGCCTCATCTTCCAGGACAGAGTTTCCACATCTCTGCATCCACAGGAACTACAAAGTTTTCTCTGCTGTGTCATAAGATTTAACAGTCTTTGTAGTTCTTCTGTGAATTTACCACATGGCATTTTAACCATTTGATTATATGTCTGTCTGCTCAGCCACACTGAGTGTTCTTTGTGGTCAGGGCACATAATTTATTCATCTTGTTATTCCCCAGGACTTCATCCATAGTAAATACCCAATAAATGTCTGTCAAATGACATAAGAGAAAACTCCACTCCTGATTTATTCTGCCCTGCAGCTGCCAGAGACAAGCAACTGTTTTCCTTCATCCAGAGGTAATGTTAGTCTGAGGCTGATTCTGAAAGCTCCACCCTTGTTCCACACATATATCTTGGTCACCAGATTAAATGGATCATCACTGGAATAAAGCCCAGCAAACCCACTACTATATATTTAATGGTCAGGGTGCTGTGGGTGCGTAAGCCTCTTGCAAGTGGGTTGGAATCTTTAGATACAAAGACGGAAGCCCAGGAGCCATGAACACAAGAGTCTGAATGTTTACCTTGGACTGAGCAACGATGACTGAAAAGTGTGTATGATGCTTTAACATCAATACAACCCAGATCGTCACAGAAAGGATGGCTTTGCCTCTTTCTCAGGTGATGAAGATTCAGGACATTCTTTCCCACACATGACTACAGACTGTGTTGCTGAAGGTATCTCGTCTCTCATTGAGTCACTCACTGGAGCAAAGAATCTTCTTCCTCTTCCTGTCCAGCAACCTGTCCGCCTTCTCCCAGTTGCCTGCACAAACTCAGTCTAGTCAAGTGGGTCAGACAGCCAGCTGGCACCAAAAGCCCTTTCTTTAGAATCTTGGGAAACCACAACTACTCCTACCAGTTGCTTCTGTGAGTGAAAGCTCCTAGGGCTTTAGGGTCACATTAATGGGTCACACAGAGGTTATAGCAAGGGTAGATTTAATTTGTAACCTGTTTCCAAATGATGCTGGCCATTCCTGACCTTGGCGGTAAAACTAAGTATGTGAGGTCAAAGGAAAGGGAATACAGTCTTCACATGAGTTCAGAGTCCTAGCGATGCTGTAGTTAAGAGCACAGCTGCTAACCCAAAGATCAGCAGTTTGAATTCACCAGCCCAGTGGGGCAGATCGACTCCAGCAATGGTTTTGTTTCATTTTTGTTGAGTCGAGAAATATCCAGGTATAGGCAACTTCAGTAGGTACCTGCTCTGCATCCAGTTAACAACCTGCTGTTACCTTCTTAGTTCAGTCTTAATCCAAAGTCCTTAAAGGAAGATCTGTAGCATAAGTGGTTCAAAGAACACCTTCAAATGGGATTCCAAAATGGAAAGGACCATCCATGTGAATGCTATGGAAATCCAAGCCCAAAGAATCTGTTCTGAAAAGCAAGAAGCAGAAACTCTTACATACACAATTATTATTATTATTTATAGCACAGTTACATTTAGAATGTTGAAAATGTTCTCCAGTATCTAGAAAGCAGTTACTTTCATACTGAGAGGGCCAAAGGGCAGCCTGGGGTATCTAGTGCCATTTCCCCTCCTTCCCCCAGCATCGTCCTTCTAGCTGAGGCTCAGTTCACAGCCCATCCTAACCCTGGATTCTGCCGGGAATCAAACTCTAACACCACATGAGTTTGGTTAAATTCCCTCCTTTGCATCTTGAATGATCCCAACTCCTAGAGATACGCATCACTTAATATCCATGATACACTCTGTGAAGAATGAGAAACGATGTTATGTGATTTGGATGTTGTGCAAACACAACTAAATCGTGAGCAACAGCATTCACTAATATTCCACCTTCATGTGGGGTAATAAATAACCTTTGTTTCCCTTCCACAATGATATTTCTCCTTTGCCTCTTGCTGCTGCTATCAGTAATCCTGGTTTGGCTGTGTTTAGGAGTCATGATGCACTTCACAGTAATATTTTCAAATCAAAAACAGTGTTATAACACTCAAGAGACATGCAACGTTGGACACTGCTGCCTATGAGTCCAAGCATACACTACTATACGGTAAACTTTTTATTTGTAAGTAGAGACAGTTTGCATTAAAATAACAGTAGAAAGCACAGTATAGTATATCCATAAAAGCCAGTAACATAGGCATTTATTATGACTGTCTACGTATCAATATTATAGCTTATATACACACTACACCATTTCATTCCTGGGACCACAGTGGCTTTGTATATAAGAGGCATGAGATAAATGTGTTGCATGTGCAGAAGCTGTTGTGTTCACTACAGCTGGTTGTGTTCACAATGTCCCTACTCCAGTCAGGATTCCTAAACTCTGTTGTATCACAATGAGACCACAGACATATATGCAGTTAGATGTTGACCAAAGGCATGCGTGGTATATGGCACGTGACTGTAACTGCCCTTGAGAAAACTGAGAACAGAATCATTCAAATCATTTTCTGCAGTGCTCTCTGCTCGAATGGAACCCAGGCTGAGGAAGGCTGCCCATAAGGAAACTGGAGCTGTTTGTTAACAAGCATAGGCTGTACAACAGTGTATGCTCGGACACTGGTTCCTAAAAGTCCTGGCTGTCACTTTTCCTCCTCTTCTCCACTGTGCCCATCACAAACTCTAAGCAACCTCACTTTGTTCAAATCCTGTGTCCCACAAGGTGCTGGCCCATTCCCTGAGGGGAAGAAAGCCATCGCAGAGCTCACCGCATGGTGTTTATTTCTCTCTTGACCAGAGTCTGGGCCCTTTCACCTTGACTGCCCTTGGCAGTCTTCATGGAGATGTTTTCATATTTTAGTCATCTTTCTTGGTTGTTTTTAGTAGGACTGGTACCTGCTACAAGCTATGCCATGATTGCTAGAGCAGAATCTTTTTTGAAGGACAGATCAAATATTTGAAAATGAACAAGCCTGCCACAACTAATTACAGCCAAAAAATGAACAAGAATTGAATTTGAGGAGTAAAAAATAAAAAAGGGCAGCTGCAAAGCAGTTTTGCAAATACATACAGAGGCTAAGAAGCACAAACGAGCAACAGTGGTCAGATGTAATATAATAAGAAACAGACAGTCTCTGCTCGTTGGAGACTCCATGTCCTATCTGAAGGAGACAGCTGCTTCTCAGCTGTTGGTAGGATCGGCAAACATACTCTATAAAGAGCCAGATGATAAGTGTTTTAGGCTTTGCAGACCATACAGTCTCTGCCATGATGAGTCAATTCTTCCATTGCAGTGTGAAAACAGCTACTGATAACAAGCAAACAGATGAGTATGACTGTGTTCCAATAAAACTTTATTTACAAAAAAAGGGTGTTAGCTATATTCTTGACGGACACTGTCTGTTATTTTCCTTGTTTTGTACCACCAGCCTTGTCTGGCTTGAGTACCAGGGTAACCCCAGCCTCATGACTTTTTTTTTTTTTATTTAATGTGATCGAGTGAAAATGTACATTCCCGTATAAATTTACATGCCCACCTATATGCAGCTTCCACTGCTCTCTCTGTGCGGTGACAGCACACTATTCCTCTCTGCTCCATACATGTCTCATCCTCCCAACAGCCTCCTTTCCCCTCCTCTCTGCCCACTCTCCTTCCTCCAGCCAGAGGTCAGCAGGATGATATCCTATAGATGTATAGAACCATAAAGTGCATCCAATATATGGTCACTCTGCATCGCCAAATCCAATCCATACGTGTCCAAAGAGTGGACCTTCGTTATGATTTATGGGCGAGGGCAGCATCAGGGCCAGGGGCCATGCTCTCAGGGGAACCTCGAAACCGCTGGACCATCAGTTGAGGTCTTTTAGTGGCGATCTCAGGATGCACACCTTTTTATTCTTGTGTTGCCAGTGAGACTCGTCTCTGTGAGCTCCATCATGGCTATCACTGGTGGTGGCCGGGCACCATCCAGTTCTTCTGGTCCCAAGTTGATGTAGGCACCCACTCATGCGGGTCTCTCAATCTTCTGGGTTGCCTTTACTCCATGTCATATTGGTCCTCAGTGAGCATCCGTTCCAGCTGAGTTGGGACCATTTGCTGTGCCCTCAGATGGCAGCTTGGCAACTTTTAAGACCCCAGATGCCACTCACCAATGTGGGGTGCAGAGAGCCCTCTCAGCAAAATGCTAGTTGTGTCAATTGGCTTTGATTTCTCCTAAGAGCATGGTCCGCTGCCCCCTGCCCCAGCTACACTATCCTTGCAATATTGGGTTAAGATGGAAGGAGTGTTCAAGTTATGCTGAAGTCCACTTAATATCGTTCTTGTTTCTAATGTGTGCTATCACTGATTTCATCCAACCAGCTTCCTAGCAACTATCTAATTTAAACCCTTGCCCTCCCTCCCTTCCCTCCCTTGCAGCTGTCAAAGAGTCTTTTCTTCTATACACAAGTCTGTTTTTGAGATTTTATCGTAGAGGTCTCATATAATGTTTGTCCTTTTGTTGCTGACTACTTTCACTCAACATGTCTTCCGGTTGAAACCAGGTTATGAGATGTCTCCTGGAATCATCATTATTCTTTATCATTAAGTAGTGCTCCATTGAGTGTATGTACCATAGTTTACCTATCCATTCTTCTGTTGTTGGGATAACATGACTTTGAAAGTGTTTCTTCCTCTGCTGTTTTCCTGGAAAAGATTGTGCAGAATTGGTGTTGGTTTGTTAGACACTTGGTAGAATTCCCTGCAAAGTTGTCTGTGCTTGGAATTTGTTTTTTTGTCTTTGTTTTAATTTTTTCAATTAAAAATTAAACTTCTTTAACAGTTATATTACTGTATCGTTGGGGGCCACTGAGTCAGTCCCTACTCATAGCAACCCTGGGAGCCAGCATAGAACTGCCCCATAGTGCTTTCCAGGCTGCAGTCTTTATGGAAGCTGATTGCCCAGTCATTCCTCTACCAAGCCACTAGGTCAGTTTCAAATGCCAACTTTTCGGATAGCAGCTATAACAAAAATAACCCAAACCCATTGCTGTTAAGCCAATTCCAACTTACAACAATCCTATAGGACAGAGCAGAACTGACCCATAGAATTTCCTTCACAGAAGCAGACTGCTGCACCTTACTCCTGAAGAGCGCCTGGGGGTTCTAGGTGCTGATCTTTCAGTTAGCAGCCAAGCACTTTAACCACTGCACCACCAGGGATCTTTAGCAGCTATAAAAAACCCCTAGCCCACTGCTGTCAAGTCAATTCCAACTTATAGCGACCCTACAAGGCAGAGTAGAACTGCTCTGTCTTTTCCAAGGAGCACCTGGTGGATTCGAACTGTCTACCTTTTGGTTAGCAGGCATTCCCCGTAACCACTATGCCACCAGGGTTTTAGTTTTAATTAAATATTTAATATTACGTCAACTTCTTTATTTTTTTTTTTATTGAGCTTTATGTGAAGGTTTACAGAGCAAATTTATTTCTCATTACATAATTAATACACATAGGCCAACACTCTTCCCTTCTGAACTTTGGGTTCCCCATTTCCCTTTGTCTGGCTTTCCTGTCACCTCCTGCTTTCTCTCTCTTGCCACCGGGCTAGTGTGCCCATCCTGTACGTGTTTGAGCTACCTGTATTACTGCTTCTTTCATGGATCTGTCCTCTGTGTGGCTGAAGCGTAAATCTCAGGAATATCTCCACACTGAGTTAAAAGGCTGTCCAGGAACCATATTCTTGGAGTTTCTCCAGTCACTGTCAGTCCAGTAAGCCTGATCTTTTCCTGTGAGTTAGAATTTTGGTCTACACTTTTCTCCAGCTCCGTGCAGGACCCTCTAATATGACCCATGCCGAAGCAGTTGTTGGTGGTAGCCTGGCACCATCTAGCTGTGCTGCACTCAGACTGGTGAAGACTGTGGTAGCTGTGGTCCGTTGGTCCTTGGGGCTAATCTCTTCCTTGCATCTGGTCTTCTTCATTATCCCTTGCTCCAGATGGGGTGGGATCAGTGGAGTACCTTAGATGGCCACTCACAGATTTTAAGACCCCAAACACTACTCACCAAAACAGGATGTAGGACATTTTTGTTATAAACTATGCATAGTAATTGAGCTAGATGGCCCCCAAGACCATGGTCCCTAGCCCTCAACCCAGTCATTTGGCCCCTCAGAGAGCTCAGGTATGTCTAAACGGCTTCCGTCACCTAGCCTTGGTCAAATTGTGCTGACTTCCCGAGAGTTCTATCAGTTTCTTCAGTGTAGGGCTGTTTTATATTTTGCAATAGTTAGTGCCTTTTGAGGAGCCCTGGTGGTGCAGTGGTTAGAGCACTGGGCGGCTAACTAAAAAGTCAGTGGTTAGAACCCACCAGCCATTCCATGGGGGAAAGATGTGTGGCTCTGTTTCCTTGACACTTTACAGCCTTGTATACCCTCAGGGCAGTTCTGTTCTGACCTACAGGGCTGCTATGAGTCCATATCAACTCAATGGCAACATATTTAGTTTTGGTTTTAGTGCTTTTTGAGGAACTGGTTCATTTCAGCTACACTATCAAATCTATGTGTTGTTGTCAGGCACTGTTAAGTCACTTCTAACCCCTAGTGACCCTGTGTACAACATAGCAAAACACTGCCTGGTCCTGTTCCCATTCCCACAGTTATTATTACGCTTGAACCTGTTACTGCAGCCACTGTGTCACTCAGTCTCGTGGAAGGTCTTCCTCTTGTTCACTGACCCTCTACCAGGCACAACGTCCTTGTCCGGGAACCGATCCCTCCTGATAACATGTCCAAAGCATGCGGGACCAAGTCTCACCATCCAGGCTTCTAAGCAGCATTCTGGCCGTACTTGTTCCAAAATAGATTTATTTTGGCAGTTCATGGTATAGCCAATATGCAAGTTATTTGTAGTATTCCCTCATTATCCTTTTGATGTCTGAGGGATCTGCGATGATATCTCCTGTTTCATTCTAATATTGACAATTGTTTCTTCACTCTTTTTTTTCTGTTAGTCTTGATAGATGCTTGTGGATTTTAGCAGTTTTCTCAGAGTCACATTTTTATTCCACCTACTTTATCTACTGCTAAATCGTGGAAACCCTGGTGGCATAGTGGGTTAAGTGCTCCACTTGCTAACCAAAAGGTCAGCAGTTTAAATCTGCCAGGCACTCCTTGGAAACTCTATGAAGAGGTTCTACCCTGACCTCTAGGTTTACTATGAGTTGGGCCTGACTCAATAGCAGTAGATTTGGTTTTTTGATTGTTGGCTCATGCATTTATCTACTTTACCAACTTCTTTTAGGACAGGTCAGCTGGCAACAAATTCTTAGTTTTCCTTCATCTGAAAAACAGTTCACTTTTTCTTTCTTTCCTGAAGCATACTTCTGCCGGATAGAGAACTGTGGATTGACAGTTCGTTTCTTTCAGCACGTGAAGAATGTTATGCCATTTCCTTCTGGCCTCTATAATTACCCGTGAGCTCAAATCCCCACCACAGTCATGTTGATTCCGAGTCATAGAATTCTATAGACAGAGTAGAAGTGCCCCATAGAGTTTTCAAGGAGCACCTGCAGGATTTGAACTGCCAACCTTTTGGTTAGCAGATGTAGCACTTAACCACTGCACCACCAGGGTTTCCTTCCAATGAGCAATTAGAGTTTTAATGTCATTCATCTTTCTCTGTGCTTCTCAGATTTTTTTTTTTCTTTCTTTCTTTTCAGTTTTCAGGAGTTTGATCAGTGGGCGTCTTAGCATGTAGTTCCTTGGGTGGTAGTCTACAAGGCATGATTTTCCAACCTTTGCCTAGGTGACTGATGTTATGTGAGAGTTCAGATAGTTCAGAGAGTTCAGTTGAAAGATCTTCCAATTTTACAAGAGAAATTGAAAATCCAAAGTTTTGTTTATTTGAGATCCCTTGTCTTTTTAAATCTTTATTGAAATGTCTAAGTTTTTAAACCACAGTATGATGAGGCCATATTTGTAAGATCTTAAATATGGCACTGTTTACATGAAAAAGTTCTGTTTTTTATTTCATTTAGAGGTTTGTGCTTTGGCTTTCATTTTTTCTGATACTAAAAAGAGGCTCCATGCTTTCCTTTAACTTAATATTTGTTTGGCATGCCTATTCCAATCCTTTTATTTTCAGTCTTTGTGATCATTTTGTTTTAAAATGTCTCTCTCAGTTTATAGCTGTGTTTTGCTTTGTAATCTAGTCATATTTTTTTAATTATGGTTTTTTAAGCCATTTAGGTTATTGTCATGCCAAGCCAAAAAAACAAACCCATCACCATCAAGTCAGTTCTGACTCATAGGGACATTGTCGGACAGAGTAGAACTGTCCTGCAGGGTTTCCAAGGAGCAGCTGGTGGATTTCAACTGCTGATCTTCTGGTTAGTGGCTGAGCTGTTAACCACTGTACCACCAGAGCCCAACTGACATGCCAGATGTGTTTAATCTCAATTCACCTCGTCTGGGTTAAATGAACAGCCTCTTATGCATGACTTAGGAAAGTGAAGAAGCAACAATTGCAGAGCAGGCATACCCCAACAAATATTTGGAATAAGCTTATAATCAATAGAAAACCCTGACTGCCTAGTGGTTAAATGCTATGGCCACTAACTGGAAGGTTGGCAGTTCAAATCCTCCAGGCACTCCTTGGGAATTCTATGTGGCAGTCATACTCTGCCTGTAGGGTCACTGAGTCAGAATCAACTTGACAACAGTGGGTTTTTTTGGTTTTGTAATTGATAATGACAGAGATGGTACGATTCAATACTCTTGGGATGTATAACTTTTGGTATACTGTTTGAAAAATTATTCTCGTTTACATACAGTTAAGTCATAGATTCCTTTAAATGTAAACTGCTGAAAGAGAAAAACAATCATATGGTCCCCTCCCCTCCATGTCCCCAAAGGAGCAACTAGCTAGTTAGAGCAGAGTAATTTTATGCTTCCCATCCACCAGCTAGCACCTCCACATTCCTTAGCTACTGTCCCTCAAGCAGCTGGCCTTCATTTCAACAAGTGGAGGAGCTCAGGCATGTGACGTTTGGGACACAATCTGCTGCCCAAAGCAGTTGGAAAAACCTGTTCTGGTTTTATAGTTATGCAACACAGCTGCCAAAGTGCAGAAAGGAATCATGAGGAAATTACTTACTCTCAGGCCTTCTTCTTGGTATTAAATTCACAACAAGACGGTCCTAAATGCACAGTAATTGTCCTAAATTCCCAAGAACAAGACAGAGGGAAGTCTTCAGTTACATGGCTCATCTCCTTGGTGAACTAAAACCAAAACCTCTGCTGTCGCGTCAATTCCCACTCAGAGTGACCTTGTGGGACAGGGTCGAAATGCCCCATGGGGTTTCCAAGGCTCTAAATCTTTACAGAAACAGACTGTCACATCATTCTCCTGCAAACAGGCTCATAGACTAGAACCACCAATCTTTTCGTTAGCAGCCAAATGCTTAACCACTATGACACCAGGGTCCCTTTCTCCTCAGGTACAGGCCCTGAATTTGCATCCTTCCTCCCTCCTCCCTTGTCTTTCTAAGTCCTGTGTTTAACCCAAGATGGGTGGGAATAAAGGGGGAGGTTGCTGCCAGGAAATACTGAAAAGGAATGAAAAAGCAAAGCAGCTCTTTGGCAAGCTGCTGATGGGATAATGGCCTCCCCAGCTGAGCTCCCAGGCACCTGGGATGGAAAGACTCATCACCTCTCCCTCTACTAATGCATGAAGATCTCAGAAGGATCAGGTCACCCTGATCCAGCCAGCCAGAGCTGGCGAGAGCCTGAGCTTATGTTTTCTCAGCCTTGAAAGCCAGCTGTGTTTTGTACAGCACAGCCCAGGGAGGCAGCCAGCCTGGCTACTTGATTGTTCCTTAGATCCCCTCTTTGGGTCCCAACAGGGTCCTCACATCAGTAGCAAGCCAGGATTCAGAGTTTAGTTTTCTAGAATCCCCTTATCGGGCCCCAAGAAGTGTGTTTTGAGAACCAGAACATGGCATGTGAAGTCAGACAGACTTGAATTTGAATATTGTCTCTGCCACCAAATAGCTACATGATCTGAACAATGCTTGAAGAACAAAGCAAGATGCGTATGCGGAATGTCGATCAGCCCACCCAACAAGTACCACCATCACCATCAGTTTCTGCTGAGTCGATTTGAACCTGCAGTGACCCCATGCATGTCAGAATATAACGGTGCCTCATAAGAGTTTTTATGCCTGGTTTTTGCAAAGTAGATTGCCGGGACTTTCATCCGAGATGCCACTGGATGGACTCAAACCGCCAACCTTTCAGTTGTTAGCCAAGGGTACTAACCATTCAGATCACTCAGGGACTCCAGCTCATACATGAAGCACTGAAGTCTCCATCTCCATCACCACATGGCCATCCTCTCTCGGTGTCTCTGTGTCACTTCTCTTCTATAGATATACTACTCGTGTTGGATTAGAGCCCATCCTACTCCAATATGACCTCGTGGTAATTAATAACATCTTCAAAGGTGTTTCCTGTTGGTCAACAAGGTCTCATTTGCAAGTAACCAAGCCTAGGACTTCAACAGATCTTTGAGGGGGACACAATTCAACCACGCTGCTGTTATTGTTGTTGTTGTTGAGTGTCTTCAAGTAGAACTGTCCCATAGTGTTTTTCAGGCTGTAGTCTTTACAAGAGCAGATTGCCAGATCTTTCTTCTACAGAGAGGTTGGGTAGGTTCAAAGTACCAACCTTTTGATTTGCAGCCAAGTACTTTACTGTACAACTTGGTCTCTTCTTTAACTCAGGGTCAAGTCTAAATACTTCTATCTTCCATTCATAGCCCTTCATGATTTGTCCTACTAGTATACAGCCCTCATTGTGTCCTCCATCCTACAGTCGGTAAGTCGTTGTACCCTGAGCACTATCCATGCCATACCTCTCTGGACAACTTTGCACAAATCTTCTTACTACTGGTCCCTGTCCCCCAGAGGTTATCTGTCCCATTTGTGCTCATTTTTGTGCCCAGCTTAGATTACTCTAACCTGAGAATTTTACCCAGCCTCTTTTCTTATTAGAAGTTACCTCTCTCTGTACTAATAGGTAGTGTCTGTAGTAATGTCACTGTTAGTGACCTGTATTCAGAGGTGCTTCCTTGCAATAAGACAGGCATGGAGTCAGAGCTGGTGAACTAGCTCACACACACACACACACACATGCACACATACCCTATCGCTTGTCTTACTTATGTCTCGGCTGAAATAAAGCAACTACTCCTTACATAGGGGCCTTCAGGGGTGTGCCTCAGCAGCAGAGAAATAAATAAGCTGAACACTTAGAATTTTGTACTCAAATAATGCTAGCAAAATTATGAAGGGTCATTATAAAAATAACCCTGGACCCATTCAAATTTGTTTTTAAAAAGCGACTCACCTCCATTCAGAACCTCAACTTTTATTAGTAACAAATGACCGGTGATACATCTTACCATGAATTGGACCTGTCAGCTTCAGCAAGACAGAGGACCGTGGAGCTAACACCTCCTCTGACTTCTAACGTGCCAGGAGGCATAGACAACGTGTATTAGTTTCCTAACACAGCTGTAACAAAATACCACTATGTGAGTGACATTAAAGAAGTCTGAAACTGGAGTGTCAGCAGGCCCGTGTTCTCTGTGAAGCCTCTAGAGGAAGACTTTTATTCTCTCTCCCCATTTCTAGTAGCTTCAGGTACTCCCTAGCTTACACTGCCACCTAACTCCATTTTTGTGTCTGCTCCCACATAGTGCCTTCCCTCAGTGTCTCTTGTCCTCTTTTATAAGAGCACTGCTCAGATTAGAAGGAGCCCTGGTGGCGTGACAGGTAAGCACTCGTCAGCAAGCCGAAAGGTTGACAGTTCAAGCTTGCCAGCTACTCCAAGGGAGAAAGATGTGGCAGTCTGCTTCTGTAAAGATCATAGGAAGCCCTATGGACTGTGTCCTATAAGGTCCTATGTGTGGGAATCAGCTTGACAGCAGTGGATTTGTTTATTTGGTTCACTCAGAATTAGATTAGAATCTGCTGTACTCTGATATGATCTCACGTTAACTGTTAACATCTTGAAAGATCTTATATTCAAAAAAATATCATATTCACAGGTGGCAAGTCAGAACCTCAATGTAAATTTTAGGGGCACGAAATTCAATCTGTAACACTATGTCCTATTCCTTAAAGGGCCTAGTTCCATGCTTCAATAAAAGACCTGTTGATGTTGAGTCATTTTCAGCTCATAGCCACCCAAGAGGACAGAGTAGAACTGACCTGTAGGGTTTCCACGGAGCAGCTGTTAGATTCAAACTGCCAACTTCTTGGTTAACAGCCAAGCTCTTCACTTGTGCCATCAGGGTTCAACTTCATAGGAGGAACTTAATAATTGTGGACAAGATTGACCTGAACTGCCTTGACAAGACCTGAACTAAAGCTGAATGGGAGAGAGGGCATCCCGAGATACCAGGAGTTGGTAAACAAGACTTTGCTGCATCCCCTTAGAGGCAGGCAGTCTTGCAACTAGACACTCTAGATAATGAGTGGTGGAGAAAAGATCCATCCCTGCCCTTTAAAGAGGGTATATGGGAGACAAGACCAACAAATGTGTAATCAGCATAAACATGGAGAGAGAAATACAGTAATTCCAAGAGTATGTTGAGGGAGGAGAATGAATGGGTAAGGTGGGAGAAATGAACTGCAGGATCACTAAAGAGAGGAGGCTGGTTGCTGAGTTTCTGGCTCGCATAGTCATTAGTACCCAGGGAAAACTCTGAAAGCCATCCGGACTGGGCTTTGAATTGCATGTTCTCCACCGGTGGGGCAGAGGTGGGGCAGAGGTGGGGCAGAGGTCAGCTGAGATCTGCTCTGGATGTCTTAAGGCTCTTAGGAGTAAACAGGGTTGTGAAGCCACTTAGCAAGGGTGATCCATCATTTTCTCTGGGAATCCAGACAAGCTTCTCTGGTTCTTTCTCGAACCTGCATGTGGCTGCAGATGATTTTCGGAAAGGAGAACAGCTGCACATGGAGGTATCCTAGCTGCAGGTGACTGTCCCCCTCCACTTCTTGGTCTCCACGCTGCAGCCACTTTTGATGGTGAAATCGCTGGGGGGAATGCAGAGACCCAGCGAGCTTGCTACCCAGGCCTAGAAAGTCAGGACACATCCCTCTCCGAGACAGACAGTTGAGTGACCAAGGAACATCAGGGGACTGGTTTCTCTCTAAGTTACATTAATTGGCAATGTTACCTGATTTGGGTCCACGCCCTGGAGCAATCCAGCCAATAAAACATACTCCAAGTTAGAAGGAGGAAGGAGGTTTATTAGGAGGTACGATACCACCAGAGGATCAACAGCAACGCTGGCTATTCTCCACGGAGTCTCAAAAGACAATTTTTACATCAGAGTTTATATATCATTTTAACAAGAAATACTTCATGTTTTTAAGCACGTAGCCCACAGATAACAATATGCGTCACAAAGCAGTCCCAAGGAACTCTAGCCAATTGGTTTATAGCTGGCGAAAACAAAGCTTACGAAAAAATTCCTCAGCTAGTGAAACCAGCCTTCCAGGTCTACTCTGACAGAGATAAGAAGGGAGAAAGAAAATTGCGGATACACAAAAGGCAGGGAGCCTTCCTAGCTTCTGTTTTTCCAGGCTGAAGGCCGTTTCTCAGGAAACTGAGGTCTCAGGAGCTCGGAGGGCTCTGCACCCCTTTGGAAAGAGGCCAGTGCAGAGGCCAGAGTAGCTGGTGCAGTAAAAAATACTTAACAGATTATTTAGAGTATCCTTATGGCATTAGTGATAGGAAGCTCTCAATTATACATTTTGAAAAGGGAGAAACATGTTGCAAGGTATTAGGGCTACAGCAATTAGGTGAAAAGGGAACTTTCTGCTAATAGGCTGTTTTCTCCATAATCATTTATGTTCATTATTTTTTCCACAAATATCAGGAAACATCATTTTATACAAATGATCCCTATTAACTTCTCCCTGCAATATCCTCTTCATGGACTAGATATGTCAGCAGTTTCCCTTCCTTTATTTGGTGATGCCAAGAATTCTCAAATATTACAACTTGGCAATTTTTCAGGGTGTCCCAGAAAACTGATTCTTAAAGAATTAAACCACTCCATTGAGCAGCTGTGCAAACAATCAGTTACCCACCTGCCTGGAAAATACAAAAGTCTGACAAGTAAGTTCATGAACTCATTCTAGAAAAAGTGCTACACTCATCATTGCTGACTATCACTACGGTCACCTTTGAAGTCCTCCCTTTGGGAAGCTGTGCACTGATGCCAGTGCCTAATTCACCCTTCAGAGCAGTTTTAGAGCTCGTTTTCTGGAATGGCCATCGGAGCTGTCATTGATTACTCTGAGCAGACAGCTGAGTGGAATCTCAGAAGGACAGATGAATTTATTTACCACATAATACTACTTCTACGTGAATGCTGGTAGGCGTCCTTGCTGAGACAGACATTTCTCTCCTTCATGGTTGTGGGCACACCTGACGATGTCTCTTGGAATCCCAAGTCAATTGAAACACATAACCAAGCAGCAACTGAGAACAGCATGTGTACCCAAACAATACAACCCAAGGAAGAGCTGGAAGCATATTTTACATCACTGCTCGATACCAGTCATCCAAGGAAAACATTTCTTCAACTGTCCTCCCCCACCCTGCTGAGAGCGCAGAGAGGAAATACACACAGAAGCAGGCAAAGCTAAGTCAGGTAACCCCATGGGGCAGGTAAGAATGAGGTCAGGTAACCCACTGGGGCAGACAGGTGTGAAATCAGGTCACATATTGAAGCACACAAGAGTGAAATGTGCCCTCTGGGTCACTGGGTACACGATGTCTCGGAATTCCATCTGTAACATTCTCCCAAGAACATCATAATGTCAACATTCTGAAGGAGTCAGTGGTGTGGATGCCAGAGGAGGAGTGGAGAGAAACTTCCAGGAATCCTGGGGTTTTGTGTGCAAAGACAAAGGTTAGGAAGAAGGAGATAGAGAGAGAAACCCTCTCACCCCTGTTGAGTCTGAACCTCACCCTGAGAATGTTTCATTTCATTAAGTGGAAGGAAGCCCAAGCAAGCAGGAGGAAGGAGAATGATGCCGGGTAATCAGCTTCCCTTCTCTCTCTCCGTTTATGTCACCAGGAGCAAACTTTTGGTGTTGGCAGCACAGCCTTCCCTAGATAGAGGGACAACCAATTGATCTGGCCAGTCTGCCAGCTTGATGTTTGAACATGGGAGATGAAACCAGAAAAAAATGGTTTAGTATATAACGACGTCTCAGCAAGATCCTTCATGCTGGTACCCAGAAAAGGCCTATCACATTTATTATTACTTAATTTGCAGGCATAATGGTGGTCAATTGGAGAGAAAACAAACGTTTTTGAATTGTACCCCTATCAGGTGGAGCCCTGCTGGGGCAGCGGCTGGGAGCTCAGGCAGCTAACCAAAAGGTGGGCAGTTCAAATCTACCAGCTGCTCCTTGGAAACCCTGTGGGGCAGTTCTACTGCATGCTATAAGATTGCTATAAGTTAGAATCCACTCAACAGCAAGGGGGTTGGGTTTTTTAAACCCCTGTAAGTGCAGTTGACAAGCCTAAGGTCAAGGGTGAAGGGGTGTGGAGTGAACTTTGCTGCAGTCGAACAAAGTCTGCAAACTGGAGGCTCCTGGTGTATTGGCTTTCTCTTATCCATTTGAAAAATTGAATTAAAAATAGTAAATTAAGCAGGTAAGTTTAAAAAGTAAGGAACCTTCAAATCCAGTGTAAACTATACGCTTCTCTTGAAAAGTCAGATCTGGTAACCCTGGGCCCCTTTTCCCAATGGCTGCCACCAGCTGTGACTTAAAATCAGCTGGTACTTCAGACAGAGGGTGCCTCTTCCCGTTCTCCACTGTCCCTTCCCAGATCCCTGCCAATCTTCTTAGAGAGCCTGGTCTTAGAACTTAGGCTGATTCCTGACTGGCTCGCAGGATCTTGGACAAATTCCTTCACTCTTTCAGTCTCAGTTTCTCCATCTGTAAAATGGTTTAACAGCTATCTCAGAAGGTTCTTCTGAGCATTCAGAAGCAGTCACAAAAGTCTACCACAGTGATTGACATATAAAAAGTGCTCAGAAGCAGCTATTATCACCATCTGAAAGCTTTGCAAATGAGAGAGTATCTCTGCTCATCTTTGAAATCATTTTCAGAAATTAAGCTGGGGCAAAGACAGACAGGAAACTCTAGTGGTTAAGTGCTATGTCTGCTGATGGAAAGTTTAGCAGCTCAAATCCACCAGGCCTTCCTTGAAAACTCTGTGGAGCAGTTCTGCTCTGTCCTATAGGGTTGCTGTGAGTCAGAATTGAATCAAGGGCAGTGGCTTTGGCTTTAAGGCAGATAGATGTTGAACGGATATAATATTTTGGAAAAATATCAAGTTTTTTTTCCCCCATATTTCTTTATACTTGTTTGAAAACCCTATGGTATCGTGGTTAGGAGCTGCGTCTGCTAACCGAAAGGTTGTCCGTTCAAATCCACCAGGTGCTCCTTGGAAACTCCATGGGGCAGTTCTACTCTGTTCTATAGAGTCACTACGTGTCAGAATCAACTAGACAGCAGTGGGTTGTTTTTGTTTGTTTGGTTGGTTGGTTTATACTTGATCACCTCTCATTTTCCTATTTCCCTCTCAGGGAAAGTGGATTTTTGTTTGTTGGTTTGGTTTGGTTTTCTGTTTGGATATCTTGTTTGTCGGCAGTCCCTGGCTGTTGCATGTGGTTGATTTGCTTGGTTGCTTTAGAAAAATCAGCCACTGAAAACCCTGGGGAACACAGTTCTGCTTAGACACATCCAAGGTCACCACGAGTCAAGGTCAATTTCACTGCAAATGGTTTCAGGTATTGAACTGAGGCCTTTCTGACTCCAAAATGTACTCTTTTCCCCAACAGCAGAGGGTCTTCCCCTTCACCACCCTGAGCTCCTAGGCCCACAGACCACAGAGACCTGCTGGAACAATCTGTTCTTCCAAGCCTATCCCCAGTGATAACCTAGAGAAAACACATTCTTGTTTTTCAAGCTGCTCACGAGCCATCCAAATATTATCCTTCCCAGAAGCACCACAGACACCTTTAGAACCCCAAACAGAAGAAGAGATAAGGCAAGTCAAGAACGGGACAGCACGTACCCAAACACGGCCAGCCCATGGAAAAGCAAACAGGCAGCTGAGCAATCAGCGGACAGCAACGAGCCTCAGCTGAAGCAGAGCTAAGGGAGGCCTCAGACCATGCTTTTCCTCGCCTGCTGACAGGCACAATGGGATTTTCAATACCACCTTTTAAAAAATAGCTCCATTCCCTGGAACTTAAAGGATACGCTTAGAGAAGTAGATTGTACTGTCTGCTAGACATGCGTTCCAAGCCTCAGCTACCTCCTCTTCTCTCCAGATGGTAATTTTCATTGTCTTTTCTGGAAGTTTCTGCCATCCTTCTCAAGCACAAGCAGCCCTTGGGTTCTCTGCATCCATATCGCATCTGAAACCAATATGCTGTCCAGGCAATTCCACCTCGTGGTGACCTCACGTGTGTCAGAGTAGAACTGTGCTCTGTGGGGTCTCCAATGGTGAAGTTTGGAATAAAGTGTGATCAGAGAAGATGCTGCAAAGGAGAAAACCCATGATACCTGTGTCTATATGCTGTACCACTTACTAGCCCTTGAATCGCCTCAAATTCCCCGAGCCTTGGAAACCCTGGTGGTAGAAGGTTGGCTAGGAGGTTGGCAAGTCAAGTCTGCTAGGCACGCCTTAGAAACTATGGGGCAGTTCTGCTCTGTTCTATAAGGTCACTATGAGTTGGAATCAACCCGATGGCAGGGGATTTTAGTTGTGTCAAGCTTCATAGCCTGGCCTCCCTGCTGTTGGTATCGCTGTTTCTGGAGTTACAACAGTAAATCATAAGGTTCACCTTCGCAAGAGGTTTCTTAGTAAGAGATCTTTTCCTTTTCTGCATAATGCTTAGTAACAGGTTTATCCAGTTCATATACTCAAAATGAATTTCTACATCCCAGTTCCAGTTGCTGGTCTAATTGAGGTAGATGACCAGACTGCTCTTCCAAGGCACCTCTGGGTGAAGTCAAACTGCCAACCTTTCAGTTAGCAGTGAGTGCATTAACCATTTGCACCCCTCAAGGACAGTCTCAAAGCCTCTGCCTGGAACACTTGTCACCAGTTTCTGTGTGAATGCCTTGCTTTTTACCCTTCAAGTCTCTTTGTCCGAAGAGGCCTTGCTGACCACCCAATCTAAAGAGTGCCCCTGGCAGGCTTATCTCTCTCCCTCTCCCTTATTTCCTCTCTGGCATATTTCACAAACTACATTTACTTTGTTGTTGTTGTTGTTGAGTGCCAGTGGAGTCGATTCTGACTTACAGCAACCCCATCTGATAGGACAGAATCACCCCACAGGGTTTTCCTGGCTGTCGCCTATACAGAAGGTGATCACCAGACATTTCTTCTGCCAGACAGAGCTTCTGGGGGGAGTTGAATCACTGACCCTCCAGTTAGCAGCTGAGCCCTTACCGTTGTACCGCCAGGGCTCTTATCACCCTTACATATTTATTTACTGACTGGCTGCCACTGTACCTCCAGCACCTAGCAAAAGTTTGGGGACATAATAATCCATTAAAGGCATGGCCGTAGAATCTCTTCTGACTCATGGCTACCCCAGGTGTTACAGAGCAGCGCTGCTCCGTAGGGTTTTCTTGGCTGAAATCTTTACAGAAGCTGATCTTCAGGACTTTCTTCCTCAGTGCTGCTAAGTGGGTATGAATTGCCAAGTTGTATGTTAATAGCCAAGGACAATCCATTTGAGCCACTTGGGCACCTTAGGACATAATAGCAGACAAAAGATAAGTATTAAATGAATAGAATCCACGGAGACCATCCTATATATTAAAAACAAAAAAAACACTGCTGTTGAGTTGATTCCAATTCAAAGTGACCCTATAGATCAGAGTTGAGCTCCCCATAGAGTTTCCAAGGAGTGCCTGGAGGATTTGAACTGTGGACGTTTTGTTTAGCAGCCATAGCACTTAACTACTACGCCACCAGGGTTTACTTCCTATACAGTCCCCCTAAAAAGTGCTCATCAGAGTCAGAGTGAAAGAGTAGCTATCAGAGCCTGCTTGTGAGTGAAAGCAAACAGCCAGATAAACTTATAAAAATACACTTTCAGTTAAGATAACAGACGATATTTTCTAACTGATGGTGCTGAGCTAGGGAACAAGATGCAAAGATAATAAACACATTTAATTTGAAGCAGATGGAAATCTGGTCAGTTTCCCACTGGTTCTTTGACTCAGAGCCCTTTAAAATTTGTTTTCTTTTCTTTGACATTCTATGAATATAATTTTTAAGGGCCAGAATTTTCTCTCTTGCAGGGCATGCCCAGTTCACCAGCAAACACTAATTGGCACCACTTATCTCGACAAGACATGGTTTAATTGAGTCCTCTGGGTTCCTGCTCATTTATATCTCTGCCTTGGTCTGGGACTTGGTGATGCTTTATAAATGAGAATCCCGAAGGAGCAAACTGCTTTAAAATCCTGGAATTGGGCACTAGAGAGATGTAAAATAACATCCTTACTGAGTGTAAGTTTCCTTAACTTGCCGAAATACACCTTAGGGCTGTCTGTTCAAATGTCACACGTAGTTGCAAAAGTTGGAAAAATCTAACAGTTAGACACAGAACAGATGTTCTTCTGAGAGTCAAAAGATTGTTTTGCTGAAAACTGCCCAGTTAGAACTAGCGCAGCCCCTGAACCGCCTAATCTGATGCTTTTGAAAGGAGAGAAAAGACCTACAGAAGCAGGTGAGGCTTTCAAAAGCCAAGCAAGTTTGACTCCATAAAAGAAAAATGATGCACCTTCTTTTTTTTTGGTTGTGGGTGGCATGAAGAAAAAGTCAGCCTTCTGGCCAAGGTTGATCCAATGACAGATATTGACGAATATTAAACACAGGCTGCTGACAGGGACTGTGTGGCTTACCATTGCTTGTGTGTGTGTGTGTATGTGTGTGTGTGTATGCATGCTTTAGATGAAGAACAGAGCAAATTCACTTCTCATTAAACAATTAATAAAACACACATAATGTTTTGTAATGTGTAATAGGTCAACCTTCTCCCTTTTTCTACCTCAGGTTCCCCTTCCCATTTGTTTGGCCTTCTTGTCCCTTCCCGCCCTCTTGTCCTTGCCCCTAGACTGGTATGCCCATTTAGTCCCATACATATGGTTGAGCTACGTGCATTACCGTTTGTTTTATAGGCATGTCTAATCTTAGGCTGAAGGGCAACTTCAGTACTGAGTTAAAAGGGTGTCTGCAACAGAGGATACCAAACAGAGCTGCATTAAAATATTGAACAAAATTCAAACTCAAGAAGAAAGACCAGATTGGCCGGCCTGACAAAGACAGGAGAAACCTGAGAGTGTGGCCCCCAGATACTCTTTCAGCTCAGTAATGAAGTCACTCCTGAGGTTCATCCTTCATCCAAAGATTATTGTTTTCTCAGGTGTGCAGACTCATGGTAACCCTGTATAGAACAGAACAAAACACTGCCTGGCCCTACGCCACGCCCGCAATGGTTTTTATGCTTGACCCCTATGGTTGCAGCCACTGTGTCAGTCCACCGTGTTGACGGTCCTCCTCTTTTTCGATGACCCTGTACTTCACCAGACATGATGTCCTTCTCCAGAGATTGATCCCTCCTGACAAAATGTCCAAAGTATGTAAGACACAGTCTTGTCAAATTTGCTTCCAAGGTGCCCTCTGGTTGTACTTCTTCCAGAGCAGGTTTCTTTGTTCTTTTGACAGTCCATGATACATTCAAAATTCTTCTCCAACACCGCAATTCAAAGGCGTCAATTCTTCTTCTGTCTCTTTGACTCACTGCCCACCTTTCATATGCATAGGACACAGTTGAAAATACCATGGCTTGAGACAGGCACACCTTAGCCTTCAAAGTGACATCTTTGCTTTTCAAGACTTTAAAAGAGGACTTTTGCAGCATATTTTCCCATTGCAATGCATCTTTTGATTTCTTAACTGCTGTTTTCATGGGTGTTGACTGTGGATCCAAGTAAAATGAAAATCTTGAAAACCTCAGTCTTTCTCTCCATTTATCATGATGCCGCTTACTGGTCCAGTTGTGAAGATTTTTGTTTTCTTGATGTTGAAGTGTCGTCCATACTGAAGTCTATGGTCTTTGATCTCCATAAGGAAGTGTTTCGAGTCCCCTTCCCTTTCGGCAAGCAGGGCTGTGTCATCTGCATAACGCAGCTTGTTAATGACCCTTCCTCCAATTTTGAGTCCCCCTTCCTCTTCACATAGTCCAGCTTCTTGGATTTGCTCAGCAGACACTTGTGAAAAGGTACAGTGAAAGGGTACAATCCTGATGCACACCTTCCCTGACTTTAAACCATGTGGTGTTGCCTCGTTCTGTTCGCACGACTGCTTCTTGATCCATGTTCAGATTCCTCACGAGCACAATTAAATGTTCTGGAATTTCCATTCTCCGCAAAGTTATCCATAACTTGTTACGATCCACACAGTCAAATACCTTTGCATAGACAGTAAAACACAAGTAAACATCTTTCTGGTATTCTCTGCTTTCAGCCAAGATCCGTCTGACATCGGCAATGATATCCCTAGTTCTGCATCCTCTTCTGAAGCTGGCTTGAATTTCTGGCAGCTCCCTGTCAATAAGTAAGTAATTAAATAAATAAACAATTGATATAAGCAGAAATGGAATAAGAGAAAAAAAGGAATACATAGTTCGACGTACAGAAGTTGAAATATCGGCTCTTAGATGTTTCCTTCAGGCCTTCCTCAAGAACAGCCATCTGTCTGACTCTTCCTCTATTATATAGATAGATAGTTACATTTCTATATAATTATTTTTATATAATTTATATATAAATGTATAGCCAGCCAGCCAAGTGGAGTATATAATTTATATTTAATTTATATATAAATATATAACTATTTTTATTAAATATATATTTACATATAACTACACATAATTATATAAAAGTATTTGTATAATTATATATGACTATATAAAAATTATAACTATATAGTTATATATAAAACATATATAAATATAACTTTATATATTCTATAACTATAAAACTGTGTAACTATTATGACTGTATATAGTCACAGTCATATATATAGTTATATCAAAAATATATTTATTTTAAAAATTAAATAAGGATATACATATATCTAAATGCTTCTGATGTCACCCTGGAGGCATCCATGCAGAGCACCTGCTCTCCGATTGTCCTCGGGAGCATATTCCCACCCTTCTCTTGTTACTACCATAGCAAAAATAAGCTGACAGCCTCTATTTGTCTTCGTCCCAGACTAAACCATTTTTCAGGAGATGGGGAGGTTTCCAGCTGAGCCTTTTCCTCTGATGACCCCTTGCTGGGCTGCTCTGTGGAATCTCTGCAAACACCATCCCTGATTCTAGGCTTTTTTACATTTAGAGCTCGCCGTGAGAAGAAGACAGAGACCAGGAAACACGAAGAGGAGGCGGAAGACCAGCACTTGGCCCCAGGGCAGGGGCTGCAGAAGGGTGAAGGGGCCCGGAGCACTGAGCGCAGAACCAAAGAGACCGCTGAGGACGCAGAGGGAGGTCCTCCGCTCGGCAAAGCAGAGCCGCGCAAAGACTCAAAGGGTAAGGCCACCCAGCTCACAGAGCCAGGCCCTAAACAGCCACCAGGTTACATGGAGGGAGGACCTGAAGCCACCAGGTCAGGAGTAGCCTCGATGTCACAAGACAAGGAGAATGTCGAAAAAGCATTAAGGTGGTAGCGGCAGACGTGCGGGGGGGCATCGCTATTCACAGCAGAGCTTCTGGTGAAAATCCCTCAGTTTAGTCTTTAGGTATTCTCCTGGGTTGGGTCAAAGAGGATTACTTCTAACGGAAACCCAAGTCCATACACACTAACTAGCTCACTAGCCATATACTGCATTGTGGGTCCCAGAGAGTCAGCCTGCCTTCTTAATGAGAGAATTTTACAGCCGGAAGGAAAAGCAGAGGCCACTATTGTCGACGGATGGATGGGTTCTGGCCAAGGGTCCTTGCTAGTTGCTGCCTCCATTGCTTTTGCTTCTGGTGAGTTGGGCTCTTCCAGGTTGGGGCCAGCCTTCAACCCCAGTTAAGCAGATACTGGAGTCCCAGGCACTTCCCATTAAAGCAGGGAACAGCCACTAACCCGTGAGACGTCTCTTCAAGCACGAGGAACACATCACTCAGCACCAGTGGAGACAGTTCTGACACCACACATGTCAAAGTGGCATTGCACTCCATGGCGTTTTCAACGGCTGTGATCTTTTGGAAGTGGGTTGCCAAGCCTTTCTTCCGACGTACCTCTGGGTGAATTTGAACCACCAAACGTTACAGTCAGTGGCCTAGCATCTCACAATTTGTACCACCCAGGGATTCTAGGGCCAGCAGTAGATGTCTTCAAAGCAGAGGATGGCTGCCATGGACACGCAGAGCAGCAATGGAACTGGGTCTGGAAGTTGTCAAGATGGTTCCTTCTTTCTCCTCCTATCAATTCATTCCCCGCTCTCTTTGCCCATTTTTCGCTGCCTCAGCCTGTCTGTTGCCCACAGGAATTACTTATCCTTGCTGCAGTTTTCAGAGCTGTCGTGTACCAGCCCTAGTTAGACATAGGGAGGCATCTCTGCTGTCCACACTAAGACAGCTGGGGGAAGGCACAGGAGCAATACATCTCTGTGTTTCTGTCTCTTTCTGCAGATAGGGAAATCAAACTTTTGCAAATAAGTCTCATGACATCGCCAGTAAGTGTGCCTCTTTAATTGAAGTGGAGAGGGTAAGTGTGGAGATGTTTTTTAAGGAGAAAATTTATCTTTAAGCCTCATTTACTCACTGCAAGGTCCAAACCTTTCTGCTAAATACAAGTGCTCAACAAATTGCAGTTGCCAGAAGGGAATACACAAAAAGTCTCCACGTTACCTAGAGCCCTGTTCACACAGAACCAGGAAGGTTCCGCAAATGCTATTCATTTTTCGAAAATTTCTGTTTTGCTTCCCTCAAAGTCTTCTTCATTTGAGTCGCAATCAAGTCAGTGAAAGCTGTGAAGATGGGAGCCAAATACGGGCAACTTTGGGAAACTGGGACACTTGTCAAGCTGGGTCTTACTCCTCAAGACTGAAACTAATAATGAAAGGAAAAACGCAGGGTAAGGAAAGGGGACAGAAGAGATACAGTCAAATGGGAAACAAAGGGAAGGGAGACACTTCGTCTTAGGATAAAGGCCTCGTCTCCAAGGAAAGCAAGTGAAAAAAATCTTCATTACTGGACAGTTTAGAAGGAAATGGAGACTCAAAGTCTGCTTCTCTCTCCCAGCTTGGATGCTTTCTGGGGACCCACACAGGAGCCCAGCACCTTCACAGACACCTCCACACGACCAACCCACCATGCTGAGTGCCCCTGACTCTTCTAACTGCCTCCATTTATAGTCCCCTCCAGTTTTCTTTAGAGAGCAAAGCCTCCTTTGCTTTGCCTTCTTAGTTTCACGCAGCCATCGTTAACAGGTGACAGGCACTTTAGGAAGCACGTCACGGTTATTGTTAGCTGCTGTGGATGCAGACTTTTGGCCTTCCATGTATGCAGAGTAGAACTGCGCCATAGGCTTTTCAAGGCTGGGACCTTTAAGAAGCAGACCACCAGGGCTTGTGCCTGAGGAGCCTCTGGGGGAGGGGTTAAAACACTCAGCACTTAACCAAAAGCTCTGGTGGTATAGCAGTTATGTGTTATGTCTGCTAACCAATAGGTCAACAGTTCAAATCCACCAGGTGCTCCTTGGTAACTCTACGGGGCAGTTCTACTCTGTCCTATAGAGTCACTATGAGTCAGAATCCACTTGATGGCAGTGAGTTTTGTTGTTGTTTAATGCTTACGTTTGCACCCCTCGAAGACTCCATTTAGGAAGTGCATGGGATATAAAAATGGATTATTTCTTTCATTCTCCAAATTCCTACAGATCTATTCACACAGAGCCAGAAAGAGATTTTAATACGGCAAGTGTTATTATTTTTTTTAATTCAACAAATATTTTTTGAATACCTATCATAGGTCAGGATCTCCTCTAGGTGCTGAAAACACATCTTTGGATAAGACCAATAAATGTGATTTTAAAAATGCTAATATAGAGAATGAATGAGGTGGTCCCACTCTACTCTCCAATTTGGACAAAGCTAGGGGGCGACCAAAGCTGAGCTGCATTCCTGCTCCCTAGGGTCCACCATCTGCAGCAGCCATTGACTCAACTCTGACTCGGGGTCACCCCTTATGTGTCAGAGCAGAACTATGCTCCACCGTGCTTTCAGTGTCTGATTTGGGGGAAGTAGATCGCCAGGCCTTTCTTCTGTGGCACCATTCAGTTAGCAGGCAAGTGTATTAACTGTTTGCACCAGCCCATGATGCTTATGGTCCAGACTGGGCCAAATCAAGCATCTCAGGAGGTCAGTGCTTCTCCCTAAGAAACAGCATTTTGCAAACATTTGCCCATTCCTAGAAGCCAGTCCTGTTTCTTATTTTCCTCATTCGTGAGAACTACTAGGATTCTCTTCCATGTAGGGATTTTTACCCACTTCTGGCCCTGAAAGGCTTTGGAAATTACAAAGCAGGTTTTCCAACAGCTGCTTTCCCCAGCGTCAGACAGTCCTGCAAAGCTGGCAATTTGCTCACACTGTGTCTAGCAAGCCCGACACATGACCAAGAAGCAGCGGCTGGAGCTGGACGGTTGGCAGAAGGTGCAGCTGTAAAGGCCAGGTTGCCTCCTGCTGCCTGCACAGGCTGCCTTAAACCTTTGCCTGGTCCACTAGCCAAAAGATCCCGGTGGGAAAAGTCCATCTGGATATAAGACCTGAAGATTTGTAATGGTGTGGCAAGTGATTATGTGCATGTGCAAAAGAGAGAGACTGAGAAATGTTTAGAAGGAAGTGGGCTGCTTGGAGATGTGTGGTTTCCAGAGAAATTTTTGGAATCCCAGTAGAAGGAATGGTGGGGGTGGGTGACTGTGTCTGGTGAAGAGTCCTCAACATACCCGGGTCAGACAGTCATGTGTTGCATGAAACTCGAACCACGGCTTTTGTGTATCACTGGCCTCCACTCAAGGGTATCTGGGGAGATTTGGAAGACTGCAGATCAAAGGGAGAGCTTGCTCCAGTGTGGCCTGAGTCGGGAATGCACATCTTTCAGACTGGTAGTGAGTAACTGTACACTCCTTCTAAGCACGCTCACCAAGGCAAGATGGCTTAGTAGAGCATGACTCAGTTTGTTTTTTTGTCTTCCTGAGAGAAACAGACAACTGGAAGAGAAGAGAAAGTTGACGGAGCGAAGGGTCAGAGAGAAGGAAAGGTCCACTACTCCCTTGCTGTGTGCCTTTGTGCACCTCATCCAAGTTTTCTGTGTCGGGGTCTTCTTTTGAGAAAATTGGAGTCATCAGACTCAAAGAATCACAAAACTGGAAGAGATCTCAAAGGTTATCATTCAACTATGAAGAGCTCAGTTTCCAGCACTACACTGGATGCTGTGTCATTAGGTTCCATAGGGTTATTGGCTAATTTGGGGGAGTAGATTGCCAGGCCTTTCTTCCTAGTCTGTCTTAGAAAGTTCCACTGAAACCTGCCCACCATAGGTGGCCCTGCTAGTGTTTAAAATGCTGTTAACGTAGCTTCCAGTATCATAGCAACATGCAAGCCACCAAAGTGTCACAAAATGACAGCTGGATAGTGGAGCCCAACACGTAGTAGGTACTAAATAATTGTTTAACTCATCAGCTAATTAACTGAATGAAGAAACCAGCATGTACTGCATGCTGGAGCTCCTTGGAGGATATCCCAGTGTGTGGTGGTCCAATATGTGCTGATATACCACCAGCCATAGGAGTGTCTACTAAGGTAGGTCACTGTGTCTTGGTCAGCTGTCACTGTTAGCCATGCGTATATTGATCCAAATCCACAACTTTCTTCCAGGAGCTGCCAGTGTTGATTTCAATTCACTCCATGGGGCTGGACCAAATTAGTTTGATCCCTTTTCTGTGTGAGTTGACTCTGACTTACAGTGACCTTGCTTATGTCCAAATAGAACTGTACTCCATAGGGTTTCTCGTGGCTAAGTTTTCAGAAATAGATGGCCTTTCCTCTGAGAAATCTCTGGGTGGACTTGAACTTCCAACCATTTGGTTAGCAGCCAAGAACGTTAGCCATTTGCACCCCTTGTACATGGCGGTCCATCAGATATTTGAAAATAACTGTGGTCCATCAGATATTTGAAAATAACTGTTATATCAGACACATTCTTCTTTAGCCTGATAGTGTCCGTCTTCTTCAGCCATGCCTCCAAATAATGAACCAGGTTTTGGTTTCCTGACCATCCTTGGCTCTCTTCTCTGAACGAGCTCCTCTTTGCCCAGGTGTCTCCTGGAGCTGAGTCTTTGAGGTGTATTCAGGCACCCAACTAGACCAGGGAGAGAAAAATGGTTGCATCCTTCTCTTGTCCCAGATCCTGCATGTGTCAGTGAAGGGTGCAGCCTCACGTGGTCTACACTGACTACCACCCATTCATGTGACCTCAAGTCCCCATGGGGTTTTCTGATCCTGAACATCCCTGAAGGCGAAGCCTGCTCAGAGATAGGCAACAACCCTTCTCGGATACTCTGTCTCAGACAAAATTAGACGTCTCAGACCTGGCAGGTGATTTGCTCTTCTAGTTAAATCCTACTGCTGTTCATTTCAGGTGCTGTGAAAGCAATTCTGACTCACAGCAACCTTTTAGGACAGAGTAGAACTGCCCCCATGATGTTTCTAAGATTGTGAATCTTCACAGAAGCTGACTGCCACATCTTTCTCCCTTAGGGCCTCCTAGGATTTAACAACTGATCTTTCAGTTAGCATCCCAGAACTGGACCACTGAGCCCCTCATCAGAATCAGGATTCCCCATGAGTCAGTGGTATCCTTGCCACTTCCTGTCTCCTCTCTCACTGATTAGAGCTCTAGAACGAAAGTGAAACCAAACCCAGTGCCGTCAAGTCGATTCCAACTCACAGCAACCCTATAGGAAGAGTAGAACTGCCCCATAGAATCTCCAAGGAACACCTGGCAGCTTTGAACTGCTGATCTTTTTGATTAGCAGACATAGCACATAGCCACTACACCACCAGCGTTTCCACAGCTCTAGAAAGAGGTCCTTAAGTTGTCAGCTGTCATCAAGTCAGTTATGGTAGCCCTATGTGTGCAGTTCAGAATTGCTCTACAGGGTTTTCAAGGCTGCGAACTTTCAGAAGCACATCACTAGGCCTGCCTTCTGAAGGGCATCTGGGTGAGTTCAAACCACCAACCCTTCAGCTCAGAGTCAAACACTTAACCTTTGTTGCCAGTGAAGGACTCCTTAAACTACGTGTTCAAGTATTCCTTGCGTATGTCAACACTTGACAGCTTATCAAGCGTTTTCAAGCACTTGGAAGAAGGATACATCTTATGAAGCAGAGTTTCATAGCAGACAGAATTTCACTTAGCCTGGCAAATGAGCATCTGCCTGAGAAAGAATGAAATAGGTTTATCTGGGGCATGTTGCTTCATCAATGAGGATGCTTCCACCGAGAGAGACAGATGTACGAGCTCTGCCCAAGCAGAGACAACAAAAGCTCAGATAAGTGACTTGCCCAAAACCATGCAGCGGGGTTTGCCTGCTTCCTGATTCCAAGCCTGCCTAATGGGCAGCTGCAGAGATCCCCTGAAATGCCCATGACCTGCTCTTGTGTGAAATCTCTGCAGCCTTTGCTTGAGAGAATGATTTGACAGGCAGGAAGGATGGTGCCTCAGTCACCTGGCACTGCTCAAACAGAAACAGCACAAGAATGGAACTGTTTAGAAGAGAAATTTATTGTCATAGTCCAGTAAGCTACAAATCCAAATTCAGTATGAAAAATGATCACAGTCCGGTAGGCTGAGCCCGAATTCAATGAGAGCATCCTGCGGCCGGAAAGTCAGGTCCAGAGGATGCACTCTGCTCTCGGTGCTGCTCTGTTGGTGAGATGTGGTTCCCGGCTCTCTGCTTGCTTCCCTTTCCTTTTATCTCTTGTCAAATGAAACCATAAAAGATAGAGCAAGCTGCACTCCAGGGAAACTCCTTACACTGAAGCAGGGAGGTGATCTTCGGAAGGGTGTTACAGTCCCACCCTGATCCGCTTTAACATCAATCCACTCTTAACCACAGGCAGAGATTAGGATTCACAGCATCAGAAAATCACAAAACGGAGGGCAATCGCAAAATACTGGGAATGATGGCCCAGTCAAATGGCTACATACATTTCGGGAGGGACACAGTTCAATTCATGATAGATGGTGACCAGAGTGGAATCCATTTAAACAACATCACTAGGACTCACTCACTCCACCAGAAATGTTATTCTTGGCCTCCCAGTGTGTCCAGCTCCTGGCAGAGAGTGGCCATGTGGTCCAGAGCAATCAAATCCCACAAGCAGACATTTCCCCACTCATTATTTTAACAAAGTGGAAAAGCTGGGTCATAATGTATGATATTGCTGGAGGTGAGGTCTGTTGTCATCATTAGGGACTTTCCAGTCAGTTCATACCCTTAGCCACCCTATATGGTACAACAGAATGACACCCTGCCCAGTCCGACACCAACCTCGCAATCAATCCTGCAATCATCCTCACAACCACTGTTGGGGCCACTCTGTCAATTCATCCCATGGAGGGTCTTCCTCTTTTTTTGCTGATGCTGTACATTACCAAGCATGGTGTCCCCCTCCAGGGACTGGCCCCTTCTGATAACATACCTAACCTGCTTGAGATGAAATCTCATTGCCCTCTCTTCTAAGGAACCTATCAGCTGTACTTTTTATTAGATTTGTTTCTTTGGCCATCCATGCTGTATCCAGTATTCTTCACAAACACCATAATTACGGTGTTGAGGGTTGTGAGCCTTTCTTTAAGAAAGAGGAGCTCTGCTAATTGTGACACTCTAAATTCTGGATCTGACCTAAAAAGGGGGTTGGTGTCCTCTATACGGGGAAAACGCAGACAAGAGTCGCCAAGTGAGCAGAGCTACGCCTCTTCCTTTCTCAAGGCTTCTTTGATGTTCAATGACTTGATTATTTTTGTGATCCCAGTCCAGATTCCAAGAGTTTCCCTTAGCCATTTTGTGCATGACTCCCAAATTTTGGCAGTTTAAGAGCCAGCTTGTAGCGTGGATCTCCGTTCCTGATTCCCAACCACACGTGTGTGGAACCCATCAGTGGGATCTGCTGGCCGTGTTCCTGCTTCTAATTCCACTTTATTTTACAAATCAGCTGGCTTCGGAATCAGCCTTGGTTTTACTCATATTTATAGCTTATTGATAGGTAAGATGAACGTCATATTACAAATCCAGAGTAGTGTCTAAGCAGTTGTTACTGCTGTACTATTGAGTCAGTTGTGACTCAAACTCAATAAGACACAGTAGCCCTGCCTCCTGGGGTTTCCTAGGTGGTAAATCTTTACAGGGGCAGAATATTAGGTGACTTCAAACCAGCAACATTCAGTTAGCGGGTGCATGCTTAATCATTATGCCACAAGGGCTCCTGTAAACAGTGTGGGCTCAGAATTACGAAGATATGACTGCCATTTCCACCAGCTCCAAAAGTGGGTCATTTCTCAAGGTCCTTAAGCTCTCTGGACCATTACTCCTTCACCAGTATGCCAAACACCAAATCCATCACTGCTGAGTCAATTCCAACTCATATTGACCCTGTAGGACAGAGTAGAACTGCCCCATAGGGTTTCCAAGGAGCAGCTACCTGGTGGGTTTGAACTGCTGATCTTTGGGTTAGCAGCCATAGCTCACTATAGCTCTTTAGCACTGCATCACCAGCTTGCTTCAGCAGAATAGGAGTCTTCTGTGACTCTAAAACATATGACCACAAAGCTGTGGCTTAAGATAACCCCTGTTTAATGGTGCAGCAGGGGTCAAGGTTTAACCTGGTTCTCTGCTCAGTGTCTTATCTGAGGTTCAAGGTTGTTGGCAGAATCCATTTCTTTACAGCTCTAGAGCTCATATAGGGTGACTTGCTTCTCTGGGGCCAGCAGATCTTGAGTCGCTGACTTCTGTTTCCTCTCTAAAGGGCTCACTTGATTAGGCCAAGCCTACCCAATAGGAGCTCCATATTGATGAAAAGCAACTGATTGACTTAATGACATCTGCAGTTATCCTTCATCTTTGCATAGTCAAAAGGAAAACATCCCATCGTGTTCACAGGCCTGCCTATATTCAAGTGAGAGGTGGATAATATAGAACGTGCGCTACGGAAAGCAGAAACTGGGGGCCACCTTCAAATGCTGCCACCACACGTGGCAAAATGAAGACTCAAATGGTACCCATCTCAGGTGGCTGTGGATTGTGACTGTAACGTGATGGGCACCCAGCAAGCAGCAGCTGCTCTGCTGTAGCTTTCTCGAACATCCGCCACATAGTAAGTCCCGTTCTAGGGCTGGGAGTTCTGAGAATAAAAACGTAAAGCTTGTGCTAAAAGATAGCACTGCATTTCCCTAGTACCGATACCTCTCTCCTCAGTTCCCAGGTTGGCACAGAGCAGTACAATTCTAATTCAGCTAATTGATGTTTTCATGAAAGGACTCAGGATACTCAAGACTTGCATGGGCCACTGTCAAAAAAGCAAAGTGCTGGTTCCAGTCAGATTCTGCAGACCCAAGGACCAGCGTTTCTTCACGTGACTGTTACACTGCAATCAGAGGAGTTAGTTGGTGCTGTTCCTCCAGCATAACCAGCTTGCCACTGGGTCAATTCTGACTCATGGGGACATCATGTGCATCAGCGAGTTTTCAGCGGCTGATTTTTTCAGAAAAGCAGTTTGCCAGGCCTTTCTTCCATGGCGCCTTGGGGTGAACCCAGCGATTTCTCACACTCGAGCACAGTGGTTCTTAGCCTTGGCTAGCCTCAGCTAGCACATGTGAGAGGGTCTCAACTCCCAACAGCCAGCTGGAATTGGCCTGGGGTCCACCTATGTATTAGGACTTTTTTTAAAGTCCCTCAGAAGATTCTAAGAAACCACCAGAGTTGAGAACTGCTGTTTCAGCCAAAGCTGGGAGTCTCTGGATTCCCTGGAAGCTGAGCTCCCTTTAAAGAAAAACTGCTTAAGACAGGATAAGCCAAAGAAACAGGGAGCAGAGGAAAAGCTTTTCCATTTACTTTCTGCAAAGAGATTGAAATGCGACATATTTCACAACTTTTCAAATGACCATCCCCCAGGTCTCAGCTGCTGCTGCTTTTAGGAGAGATAGCCAGCCTGCTCCAGGGGCAGGAAACAGCTGGGGAGGATGCTAAGATTAAATTGCACAACTATCCAAGGAAGCTGTCGGTGGTCAGCATGTTTTTCGCTTGTTCATTAAATGTTCTCTCTGTCACCTACATGTATCAAGTACAGAAGGGGTTAAGAGTTCTTCTGCTAACAGAAAGTTGGCAACTCTAATTCACCCAGCAGCTCCTTGGAAACCCTATGCAGCAGCTCTTCTCTGTCCTGTGGGGTCACTAGGAGCCAGAATCGACTTGACTGTAAATCGGTTTTTTTACACGCCAAGCTTCACACTGGGTGCTGTGGCTTCAAAGCTCACTGGGACACAAGCTGTGCCAGAGGAACTCAGTCTAATGCCAAGATGCCAAGTTGCCTGTTTGTACCAAAGGAGAAATGCCTTCAGTATTGAGGGCAGGGAACTGGTTTGGAGGTTGTAAGATCTATAATCTTAAAAAATATTTTTCATTTTCTCCCAAAATGTGTCCCTCTCCAGGGTTTGTTGAATCACTTCCAGAGAGCAGCTTCCTTCCCACCCACCTTCCTTCCCACCCCAGCCGCTCCCCACACAAAGAATGCCCAGGGTACCAAAGAAAGAGAAGCTACTCACTGTCAGTTCTGACTCAGAAACCCCATGTGTTGCACTGTAGAACTGCATCCCCCAAGGTCATGAGGCAGGGTGGTACCAGCAGTTTGCTCTTAACTACTAACTAAAGATTGGTGGTTCAAACCCACCCAGCAGTGCTGGGGAATAAAAGGCCTGGCAACCTGTTTCTGTAAAGATTACAGTCAAGAAAACAGTATGGAGCCGTCCTACTGTGAAAACCGTATGAAGCAGGTCTACTCTGAATTGACTCAATGACAACAGATTTCAGGGGTTGGGGGTTTGTTGTTTGTTGTTTGTTTGTTTTTTATTTTTGACCTTTGAAAAGCAGATCAGCAGATCTTTCTTCCACAACACTTCTGAATGGGTTCGAACCACCAACCCTTTGGTTAGTAGATGAGTGCTTAAACATTCGAACTAGCCAGGGGCTCCTTCCCAAGGATACCAAAACCAAACCCACTGCTGTTGAGTCGATTCCAACTCATAGAGACATCATAGACAGAGTAGAACTGCCCATTGCATATCCAAGGAGCACCTAGCAGATTTGAACTGCTGGCATTCTGGTTAGCAGCCGTAGCACTTAACCACTGTGCCACCAAGGTTTCTTTCCCAAGAATAAGAAGGACAAGAACATTTTTTTTTTTTAATGGCTAAAAGGCCATGATTATCTCACAATGAAAACCAAGCACCTTGGAGTCCCAGCCTCCACTTCCTGTCTTATCTCTAGTTTCTTCTCCTATACAAAGCAGCAGACTCCCAACCCAGAAATGCATCTTGGGCTGGGTGGAGGCTGGTCTTTCTGCTGAGTTTTCCCTGCTTCCAGGGAGGATGATTGCAAAAACAGACGTATAGGAATGGATAGGGCCTCTGCAAAGCCCAACGAAGCCAGATTCCTCTTTTAAGACCGCTCTGAGCCAGTGGCAGCCTTTTGAGAAAGAGTGGTATGCGCTTTGTGTCATCAGATTGAAACTCCAGCCAGCCCGAGCTCTAAAGGGAAACTCTTTCCCAGAATACCACATGTGCCTACAAAGATCTGAGAGTTGGCCTACCCAGATGGAAAGGACATCCCGGCTCGGATGAAGCATTCTTCAGACCCCTCACCCTTATGCCTTTGTTTCATCAATATTTACTGAGAACTCATGTCAAAGACACTGAGCTAGGCTGTGCTAGCATCCCTCCACCCCACCAATTATATTTTTCAAATGTCACCATTCCACTCTAGTCCCAAACGTTAAGTGTTTCTGCATTCTTCAGAAGGAATCGATGGGAGTTCTTTTTTATACCTACTCTGGCATCCTGTGGAAGTGACTGAGTTCAGTTTAGTTCATTCTCTATTTTTAAGTTCTGCTAGAATTGAAATTCAGCCTTGCCTTCAGGAGACACATCAGCAAACACCACCCAGGTCCCCCACACTGGCTCGCACAACGTCAGCACCTTCCAGCTGGCGAAGAGGAAATGAGTACCACCTAAGCACGTCCTCCCCCTGGAGAGGAAGACGTCAAGGAAAAACTAGAGATGGAGGCTTGCTGTGACTTACTCCTTCGATGCATATGTGTGGGAGCATAACATGAGCTAAGTTACACAGCGGGCCCAAGCACACTGCACCCTGAAAACTGGCCAGGATGACGAGGAGTGATTAAGGAACGCGGTAATGAGATCATTTACTCTGGGAATTTTTTCACTTTCTGTTTTGTTTCCAACTAAAAAGGAGTCTCATATCCCTAAGTGGGTTTAAACTGGGTCACACCTAAAGGCCCATGTATGGCTAGATGACTTCAAGGTCCCTTGGAGCCCTAGACTTGGTCATTGAGTTGGGCTGACAAGGCTGGGCTTGGATCTTGCAAGACTTGGTGATGGGCCAGGAGTTCAACCTAAACACGGATTTTGAAACTGCTGAGACAACTTGAGAAAGCTCATTGCCCGCTCAGAAACCAGCATTTGTCTCCCTCCAATAGGTGATGCATTGAGGCCTCCACTAAAGAAAGGATTGGAAAACTATGGGGTCGAATGTGGGAAGTCCTTGTCACCGCAGAATTAGCCCCTGTCTAACTTCAAGGGGGTTGATGCAAACCAACATCAGCCCAAGGCTGTTCCCTACTATACACTTCAGAGGTAACACCACTTTCCAACCTGCTTAGCAACCCAGACTCCAGCCCTCACTCCTGCAGCACTCTTTAGTTCTCTGCTGACTTCCCTAATCAATGGCCACACAGAACTCACAGAACACACTTACAGGTAAGTGATTTTTATTAAGGAAACAAAAGGGTACAACTCAGGGTCAGAATGAGAAAGTATATAGACAGTCTCCATTCTGCTGGGTCCCCTCTGGGCCTCTTGCTGTCTTCAGTGTTACAGCGCTCTTGGGAAGCTTCCTGCCTTCTCTCTCTCTCTCTCTCTCTCTCTCTCTCTCTCTCTCTCGTTCTTTCTTCTCTCTTCTACTTCTTCCTGCTGCTTCCCTTCCTACTTTTTTCCTTCTACAAAACCCCTGTGGAGCTGGCTGCCTAAATAAACAAACTGCTTTTCAATTTCAAGGCAGGGTACTCCCATCAGTGACACAGACTGACCAGTCCCCTCTCAGTAGGCCACAGACATTTCATTTGCATAGTAGGCTATAGTTACCTCATTTGCATAGTCTGCTGACCAATCTCAGCAAGGTGCATACCAATCAGAGGGCAGGCTGCAGCCCAGGACCTGACAGAAATATGGAAGCCAAGCTTTATACAGCTTGCTCCACAATGGAACTCATTTCTCTACATGTAGCCCATGGGCCAAAGTTGTCTCACCACCTATTTTGTGGCTCAGATTGTTAAGTGATCAACTACTCACCAAAAGATTGGCAGTTCAAATCTACTCCAAGGTGCCTTGGAAGAAAGACCTGGCAGTCTACTTCCAAAAGATCACAGGCATGGAAAATCCTATAGGAAGCCATTCTACTCTGAAATAGATGGGGTCACCATGAGTTGGAATCAATCCAATACAACTAGGGTTGGTTTGTTTGCATATTTGTGTGTGTTTGTGCATTAAGAATGGTTTTCCATTGTTAAATGCTTGAAAAAGAAATCAAAAGAAGAAGAATACTTTGCAACATGTGACAATTATATGAAAGTCAGATTTCACAGTCCATGAATAAATTTCTACTGGAACACAGCTAGATCCATTCATTGACCTCGTGTCTGTATGGCTGTTTTGGGGCTGCGACACTGTACCGAGTTTTTGTCACACAGATTGCTGGCCCACAAGCCTCAAATGTTTATTATTTGGCCCTTTGCAGAAAAGTTTGCCAACCCTGTTCTAAAGTAAGAGAGTAATCCTGTATCAAATGAGAGGGTTACATGATTGTTGAATTAAAAGAGTTAAACAACCATGCTGAGCACCTGATGATCTCCTCCATTCAGCCAAATCCCCAGAGTGGGAACCAAGGCAGCATGAACAGAGTAATTTACCAGAAACACTCCTGGCAACGAAAATGGTTCTCCCTCTTTACCACGTTCTCAGAGCTTCCAGAAAAGCAAATCAGAATCTCACATAGACTCCATTGATCTCCTGACATGAGTTTTCAGTATTGGCTTTCAGCTGAGGATCTGCTTCTTTCCCAGTTGCACAAGGCTCTGCCCTGTTGTCAGCAGTGTTACTCGGGCTTGAGGGGGATGTGGACCACAACAGGTGGCACTTTCGGGGGGACACCCAAATAACTAACTACAATGTTTTTGTGCAGTGTTTCAGCAGAAATTTATTTTGGTAAAAACATCCCTATGATTAGTTAAAATAGCAAAAATGTTTTTTGTAAACCCAGCTGACATGTATTGATATACCTATGAGGCTAAAACACCAGAATAATTTACTTTTTGAATCTTCTTAATACACTTCATTCAGAGCTGTCATTGTTACCCAGTTACAATGACACTTTGAATCAGATTGTTTGCTACGTATACACTACAAACACTCACTGTTGTTTCCATTGCTGCTAGGGTTTTCATAGTTTCAGGCTTTGTCAAATGTCTGCTGTTTTACTTGCAATTTGAGAACCTCTATCAATAACTTTTTTGAGAACCAAGCAGAAAGTAAAGAAAAGAAAAAAATAAAAAATGTATAAACAATGATGCTAAGGATTCTGTATGGTCTGGTCTGGGAAGAGGTTTGTAAGGTGAGAGGTGATACTGTAAGTTGTCACTCTGGGTGACACCAACCCTAGTGACACCTTTGTCCTGTTGTGCTGTGGGGTCAGTCATAAAGGAATCAAACCTGGTCTATCAGGGGAAGATGTAAACACTGTTCATTGGTCCCTACGTGTAGCAATTCTCTGTTTTGCTTCCTTGGAACAGATCGGAAGGTGCCAATCTCCTTGGGACCTGTCTACCTACCCTTAGTCCCTTCAAGCATGAATGCCACCAAATCTGCGGGACAACACTGGGAATCATCTCCACGAATAGAGAAGAGCTTCCAAATCCATGATGTAAGTCTTTCAAGTGTCCCTTTTCTCCTTTACCCTTTGCAGATAGAAGGTAAGAATGTGTCCCACAGAGGGATGAACTGAGCAAGTGAGACACAAGAGTTGACAAAGACTGAAGGACAACAGTCAGTGGTTTCTCCTCACTGTCAGCACCACCTCCTCCCTGCTGCCAGATGAGAGCAGTGTGTGACAAGAAACCCCTAAACAGGACCCAATTAAACACAGGTGGCATTAGAAGAACACTTCACAGGCAAGACTCCTGACAAAGAGAATGGCCCACCATACCTAAAAGAAAAGACAAAATCTTTGAGACCTGACAGTTCTCTGAAACTCCTAACGGTCTCTTCCATGTCTGCTGTCCTTCTGTTATGTAAGACATTGTGAGTTTTTATACCCTGATGTCTTATCCCCTAGTTAAGAGATCTATTTTGTTTTATGTGAAAGAGATGTTTTCAAGTCTGATGTTAACCTAAGCCTTTCTCCTTATTGTCTTAAAATTCAGGAATGTCCTCTTTCAAAAGTTAAATGTTCACTCATGTGACAAACTTCTGTTGACCACTTATTCCATGACATGTAACCCAAGGAGTGGACAACAATCCTTGCAGATGGTTAAAACACCAGTCCTGTTCTCAAGGGCTTTGGGATCTAGTTAGGACATGATCAAGTAAATAGACACTAATAGTAAGCCAAGTAGGGGGACACCTCACCTTTGAGTAAATGTTATGCAAATCAGAGAAGGAAAAAATAATTCCGAGCAGGGAAGCTGAAGAGGCCTCCGATGGAGGTGACTCTTGGCTGGAAATGAAAACCAGCGTTCAGAAAGATGAGAAGGTGAGAGGCAGGGGAGGGCAAGAGAGCAAAGGATGGAGGTGGGACATGGGACTTAGGCAGAAAAAGCTGTGCATGCAAAATTTGGCCTCATTATTAAAAATACAGTGAGGATGGTGGTGATAGTAGTGGTGACTCCTTAGAGAAAAGCCACATGACAAATCAGAGGAAAGAGCAGAGCTAGAAGAGACCAAGGATGAAAGTACTCCCTTCTTCACTGCAGACACAGCTCTAGTCACATCAGCTCTGGCTCAGTTTGAGGTCCACTGGCATCAAGCCAGCACTCTTCAAGGCTGACTCAGAGTCTTCTTCCTTGGAACTGAGTCACTACCCGTGGAGTTATATATATGACGTGGTGTTTTTGTTTTTTAACTTGATGTAAGAGAAGATGACAAAGAGACCTCAGAAAAGTTCCTCCACATTGCTGGGCCTCAGAATCTTCATCTAGGAAGTGGGGTGCTTGCTGAGGGGCCCCGGCTTTCATCAGGCCCTCTGTCTCCTACCTCCAAAACTACTTTCTCAGAGCCCATCTGACATCCTTACAGTCAATACTGGACAAAATAAAAAGCACACATCATTGTTTCCTGCTGTGTGGGAGGCAGGAAGTGGCCTAACCCCCTAATTGAGATGAGGTTCTTGTAGTGTGTACCATCGCCCACTCCTCAGCCCACCCCCGCTGTCCCAGGTGTCAATGCAAGAAAAGAAGCATAGTCAGCCATGAGCAGCTGGGACCCATCCACCATCAACACGTGGCCAACCACACTCCCACCTCCATGGAATGTCAGAGAATTGAGACGTTGATGAGGCTGCATTTGCAGACCCTCCACCCCAAGCAAGAGGGAGCCAAGTGTGCCTAGGCTGTATCCCCAGGCCGAGGATCTGGGCTGAGCCTCACCCTCCCACTGGCCGCACTTGGGCAGAATCAGAAGAGGTACCAGCTGTTGCACAGGCAGAACTGGGATCTGTGTTGTCAGCCCTAAGAGGCCAGACCAGAAGAGAGAAGGGAGGTGACAGCAAGATGACCAGAAACTAGGAAAACTAGAGCAACTGTCTGAGTGGGAAACAAGAGGTGGGGCCTAGGGGAACTGCCCTCAGCAGGGTTTGCTTTCCAAATCAAGCTTTCCTTCTTGTACATAGGAGGGAGGATAACCGTGTGGTTTGGGAAACCCTAGAAAGGACCCTCTACGTAGGTGTCTCTCCTAGTAGGTCACTAAGTACGGGAATCTTATTGCTCCATTTCTAGTAGAAGCAAGGTTTTAATTGCAGAATGGGCCTCCATCAAGCAAAAGATCCTGCCTCCTGCCTTCCACAAGAATGGCCGTCAGGCCCTCACAGTCTGGCACGCTGCTGTCCCGTACATCTCGCCATTTCAAGGCCAGAAAAGGCCTTCATCAGTAATCCGTCGGAGAGGTGGGGGATGCAGCTGGGTTCCATGGTCTGAGGTACTGTCCCACCTAGAGCTTGTTGTGTTGATTCTCAATCTCCTGTGCCAAACTCCCAGCAACCAAAGGATGTGGTAGCCCTTCTCTCTTACCCCCAGTAACATGCAAGTAAACCTCCCCAAAAAAACTTTGCTGTGGAGTCTATTCTGATTCTTAGCGGCCCTACAGCAGAGTAGAACTGTCCCACAGAGTTTCCCAGGAGCTCCTGGTGGATTTGAACCGCTGACCTTTTAGATAGCAGCTGTAGCACTTAACCACTAGGCCCCATTAGGGTTTACAATAAGCAGATAAAACCAAAACCAAGCCCACTGTTGTTGAGTTGATTTCTACTCGTAGCAACACTGTAGGTCAGAGTGCAACTGCCTCATAGAATTTAGTAGGCAGACAGCTGCCTATTAAATCGATTTCAGCTCATGGCAATCTTACGTGACATAGAAAAACACACTGCCCAATCCTGCGTCATCCTCACAATCACCAACATGTTCAAGTCCGTCACTGTAGCTCTCATGCCAGTCCTTTTTGCTGAGGATGTGCTCCACCCTTGCTGGTCCTCTGCTCCATCAAATATGATGTCCTCTTCCAATGACTGACGCCTCCTGATGCTGTGTCCAAAGCAAATAAGTGGAACAATGTTCTGTTGTGATCCAGATTTCCATTGGCTGATTTTCAGAAATAGATCACCAGGCCTTTCTTCCTAGTCTGTCTTAGTCTGGAAGCTTGGCTGAAACCTATCAACCATGGGACCCTACTGGTGTTGGAAAGACTAGCGATGTAGTTTCTGGTATTACAGCAACACACAAGCCACCACAGTGTGACAAAGCAACAGAAGATTAATAAAGATCAGCGGAAGTTGCACTTAATGAATGAGAGGCTTGTAGCAGAGATCTGACATCTAAGTCTGCAAACTTAATTGTTCTAAGTTCTACGCACATCATTGCTGAGTATCACTATGGTTGCATTCGAAGTACTCCCCGTGGGAAGCTATGCACTGACACCAGGGCCTAGTCCACTCTCAAAGCAACTTTGGTAGTCTTTCTGGAATGGCCATTGCACATGGTGGCACAGTGGCAAGTCCATGTACTTAATTGTATCATTGCTTGTGAGGGATATTTTAGCCAGGAAACCAATAACTCTGTTGGAACACCCTCCCTACTCCCCTGATCTAGCCCCCAGTGACTTTTTTCTTCACCCAAAGATAAAGGAAATATTGAAAGGAAGACATTTGGATGACATTCAAGACATCAAAGGGTAATATGAAGACAGCTCTGATGGCCATTCCAGAAAAAGAATTCCAAAATTGCTTTCAAAGGTGGACTAGGTGCTGGTATCAGTGCATAGATTCCCAAGGGGAGTACTTTGAAGGTGACCATTGTGATATTCAAAAATGAGGTATGTAGCACTTCTTCTAGGATGAGTTTGTGAACTTAATTGGCAGTCTTCATACGGTATTATAGCTACACCTTGTCTTGGTTGGAGCCTGTGGTGCTCGGTAACCACGTGCTCTCTGGGTTCCTCACTGAACGTGCTTGTGTCCTGTCTACTCCGGCAGGGCTCTCTCCATAGATATATAGACACGACGATGGAGAAGAGACTGGCAAGCTGGAAGGAACGTCGCAGCCGCTTTGGAGATGTCGACGTTCACAAGCGCTACCAGTTTGGGAAGGTCTTCTCCCCTTTCCAGGCACTTACCACACCGGTAAGCTGACTTCTTTTATAAAGCGTTTTAGAGTCTTTCAGTGAGACCAGTGCCAAGCCTCTGTTCTTTCTCCTTTGGAGGGATGGATTAGTCAGTTCTAGCAGAGAAAATGCTGCATAACAAGCCACCACTAAGCCATCTATGTGCCACTTCAGAGAAATATACTCTTTCCACTCTCATTCACTGTTCACTCATGTGGCAGGCATGAGTCAAGAACTGAGAACAGTAATCCCATCTAACACATGAGACTAAATTTTTCTATGGGCAGATCAGCGACCAGAGGTTTAGAGGAGGGTAGGAAGGCAGGTAACTACAGCTGTGGGGGTTAAGGCCAAAGTCATTTCTGGCAGAGGGAGAAGTCCAAGGAACGAAGGGGTCTTTTGTGAGACACAGGTAGGTAGTTTGGGTTCCTGACCCTTCACCTCACCTGTTGCCTTCTGGATTCAAGTCAATTCAGGCAACAATGCAGGACCTTGAAACAGTTGGGAAATCTGGCTAAAATGCAGATTCCCAGGCTTGTAGTAATTCCAGTTTGGACTGTCTAGGATGGGGTCTTGGAATTTCCTTTTATAACAGGTTCTGTGTTTACCACCAACAGGTAGTATTGCTTACTCATGGTTTGTTTCCCAACCTGTTCACCTCATGACAGATGGGGACAAACAGAGGAAGTGGTTCACAGGGCAGGCTGACAAGTTCACTCAGGTCCCCTGTAACCTGTGCACAGCTCAACAGTGTGCATCAGGAACTTTTTCAACTTTGCCTAAATATCAGAATCTTCTGGATAGCCTTAGAAAATGTTAATACCCATGCTTTACCCTAGACCAATTAAATCAGAAGCTCTGGGGGTGAGTCGCAGACAGCAGAATGTTTTAAAGCACTATAGATATGGTGACCACCTTGCCCTGATTTTCTTGGAATTTTCCTGCTTTTAACACTGAAAAGTCTCGCATTTTGGAAAAACCCTCAGTCCTGATTTTAAAACCCTCAGTCCAAACCAAGAGTAGTTGGTCATCACACCCATAGGTAGTTTCAATGGGTAACCAAGGTTGAGAGTCACTGCTGCATGGGAACTTTCTGGAAATTAGCCCCATTCTTCACATCATAGGTAGCTGCTGCCCATCCATCCATTCACTGGCCAAAATTCCTTAAGAATAGGTAGGTGCAAAGCATAGTTGTCTATGAAAACTCAGTTACGGAAGGATCCAACCCCCATTCTCAAAGAGCTTCTGATCTGCTAAGGGAACTGAGCCATCTACCAAAACCATGCCACAAACATAAGATGGATAGAACGCTAATGTCCAGAACTGCTCCCAAAATTGACTGACTCCAGATTTGATCTCCTTTCTGTTCAAATCAACTTCAGAGGTCTTTAGTGTTATCGTTAGGGGCTAGCAGGTCAGTTCCAACTCACAGCGATTCCACGTGCAACTGAACGAAACGCTGCCGGGTCGTGTGCCATCCTCACTGTCACTCTGTCAACCCATCTTATCGAGGATCTTCCCCCTTTTCACTGACCCTCTGACTTACTTAGTCATCTAGTACTGCTTTAAGAGAAATACCCCAAGGGGATGGCTTTAAAAAGAGTTGTTATTTGGTCCCAATCCAGTAGGCTAAAAGTCCAAATTCAGGGCATCAGCTCCATGGGAAGGTTTTCTCTGTCGGCTCCGGAGGAAGTTCCTTATCATCAGTCTTCTCCTGGACTGGGAGTTTCTGATGTGCAGGAACCTCGGATGCACTCAGCTCCGGGCACTGTTTTTTGGTAGTATGATGTCCCTAACTCTCTGCTTCCTACCCTTTTCCTTGTATGCCATGAGATTGCCTCAGGGCACAATACAATCTCACACAGTTACCATCAGGTCGCCACCAGTCGGATCCGACTCGATGGCACTTGGCTTGTTGGCAATTAACATTGTAGAGGCAGTTTACAACATAAAGGAACATTTGCAAAACCAGGAATCAAGGCCTAGACAAATTAATACACACATTTGGTAGGTGGGGGTAGGGGACAAAATGCAATCTATGACACTTACCAAGTTATTATGCCCTTCTCCGGGGACTGGTTCCTCCTGGTAACATTTCCAAATGGAGTGAAATGAAGTTTTGCTATCCTTCCTTCTAAGAACTAAGTATCCAGATAGGGACACTCCCTCTTAACGAACAGATCACACTTGTATTGGGAGTAATCTTGCCCCTTTGTCGCACTCTTAGAGTGCCGGGGGTGTGCACACAGTTAATGTGCTTGGCTGCTGACTCAAAGGCTGGAAGTTCAAGCCTACCCAGAGATGCCTTGGAGAAAGATCAGATAATGCCCTTCCAAAACATCAGCCATTGAAAACTTTATGGAGCGCAGTTCTACTCTGACACACTGGGGTCACGATGAGTCAGAATCAACTCAACAGTAACTGGTTTATTGAGCTAGAAGCCAAATATAGTGTAAAGGTTTTACAGATACTTAGTCCTCTTGACTTCCACCATTTCATAGGCACAAAAATGAAAGCTATAACATATTAAATAAGTTGCCTGTGATTATAGAATTAGTAGGGGCAGAGCCAGGATATGAACCCAGTGTGCTGGGGGAGTGGTCTCAACACCCCCACCCTCACCCCTGCTCCACTTCACTGCCATTGTTCTCTGACATACAGGAGATGCGAAGAGTGGTGTTTCTCCAGGACCTGCCCATGAGTTCCCGCATGCGGAAGAGAGGTGTTTCATGCACCACAGATACAGATCTCCAGGACTTACCTTTGACATTCACAGAACTGGATACGAGGAAAGATGACACCAACCGTGAGAAAGAGAAACCAGCAAATCAAATTAAAACCCCGTTATTCCCCCCAATAGTTAGAGCTACAAAATCTAACATGAAATAAAAAATTTACCAAACTATATTCTGGACCTTTGCTGCAAGGCTTTGTTTTAGAATGATGAGAGTCTGGAGACTCAGAAATGCTGATAGAGTCTCAAACCTGGCTTAACTTAGGTAACTTGAGGTGTCTCACCAATATGCCTCTATGTGAGCATTTTGGAGAGAAGGAAACAATTAGGATCTACAATATCCAATTGGAGCTGCATCTTCAATACAAACACTTTTCTCAGAAGCCTAAAGATAAGAGAGGGAACAGTTACAGTTCAGTGAATCAAGAACCTTTCCGTCTTTATGCTTCACCATGCACCGAGTGTTGGGTGATAAACTAACACTTCACTCCTCATGGTCCCAAGAAGGCTGCCACAGTACAAATATGACATCCTTAATGAACACATCCAACACTGAAAGGATGATGTTTCTCCTTGTATTACACACACACACACACACACACACACACACATCCATAAGGAAAAACTCCTCCAGAAATGCAAACTTCCAAGCAATTCTCATTGTCCAGGTTGGAACAACTTGCCCAGGCCTTAACTACAAGGAAAGCTGAAAAACAAGTATTGAGGTTATACTAACTAGAAGGCAGTCTCTGCCAGCAGGAAAGGAAAGTAGAAATATTGCTGGTAGAAAATCAATTATGATCTGTGTCCAAGAGCAATAACCCCACACTCTGTTATAACAAAAGCAAGGAGATATATTGAAAGTTCAAAACTGTCCGGACCAGGAAAACATCAGACCTTACCAAGTCAAACAGGCACATTCAAAATGATGAATTTGCTGACACTTTTTAAAGGGTGAGAATAAAGAGCAGAAGAATCATTATTTTGGTTGGACATTACAACAGGAATTAGTTACAGTGCATGAAAGCAGCAGAACAGGCCAATGAAGGGGCGAGGGAGAGCTATAATGATTGATTGTACATCACAGCCTTTTCAGCTTGGAGTCTTTCAAAATGTAAAGGTAGGCTAGCTGGTTAGGAGAACTGAAAACCTAGATGATTGTTGTTAGAAGCCCTTTGAGTTACTTCCAACTCATAAAGACCCTACAGACAACATAAAGACTACTGGCTTGTATGCCATCCTCACAGTCGCCGTTACATTGAGGTCCATTGTTGCAGACGCTATGTCAGTCCATCTTGCTGAGGATATTCCTCCATTCACCGACCTGCTTCATAACCAACCAACATGTTCTTCTCTAGGAACTGGTCCCTTCCAATAACAGGTTCAAGGTCTTGCCATCCTTGCTGGTAGGATGCATTCTGGCTGTATTTCTTCCAAGATAAATTTGTTCGTTCTTCTGGCAGGCTATTGCTTAGTGCTATTCGCCAATACCGTAATTCAAAAGCGTCAGTTCTTCCTTGGTCTTCCTTATTCCTTGTCCAGCTTTCACCTGCAAGTGAGGCAATCGAAACCATCATGCCTTGGGTCAGGCACACCTTTGCCGTCAAAGTGATGTCTTTGTTTTTTTAACATTTTACAGAGGGTTTTTTTTTTTTGCAGCAGATTTGCCCAAGGGGATGTGTCACTTAATTCCCTGACTGCTATTTCTGTGGTTGTTGATTGTGAATTCAAGTAAAATCATAATGTGACAATTTTTGTTTTTTTGTGTGTTGAAGTGTAATCCATACTGGAGCTGTAGTCTTTAATTTTCATACGTAAATGTTTCAAGTCCTCTTCCCTTTCACCAAGCAAGCCTATGTCACGTGCATATCACAGGTTGTTAATGAGTCTTCCTCCAATCCTTATGCCACATTCTTTTTTATGTAGTCCAAATTCTCAAATTATTTGGTCAGCATACAGTAAGTATGGTGGTATAACCCATATACACAGCTTTCTTAATTTTAAGCCATGCAGTCTCCCTTTGTTTTCTTCTAACAGGTCTCTTGGTCTATGTATATGTTTCATATGAGCATAGTCAAGTGTTTTGAAATTTCCGTTCTTCTCAATGTTATCCACAATTTGTTATGATCCACACAGTCAAATGCCTCTGCATAGCCAATAAAACACATGAGTTGGATCTGACTCGACGACACTTGGCTTGGCAAACATCTTTTTGCTATTCTCTGCTGTTTGACATCAGCAATAATATACTTGTTTCCATATCCTCTTCTGAATCCAGCTTGAATTTCTGGAATTTTCCTGGGGATGCACTGTTGCGACAGCTTTCGAATGATCTTCAGCAAAATTTATTCTGTTGGATCATCTTTCTTTGGAATGGGCAAAAACATGGATCTCTCCCAGTTGGTAGACCAGGTAGCTGTCTTTCAAATTTCTTGGCATAAACAAGTATTTTCAGTGTTATATCAGTTTGTAGAAACATCTTAACCAGTATTCCATCCATTCCTGAAGACTTATTTTTCACCAATGCTTCCAGTGTACCTTGGATTTCTTCCTTCAGTACAATAGATTCTTGATCGTATGCTACCTCCTGAAATGTTTGAATGTTAACCCATTCTTTTGGTACAGTATTCTCTGTATTCCTTACATCTGCTTTTGATGCTTCCTGTTTTGTTCAATATATTGCCCATAAAATCCTTCAGTATTGCAAGTTGAGGCTTGAATTCTTTTCTTCAGTGTTTTCAGCTTGAGGAATTCCAAGGATCTTCTTCCCTTCTGGTTTTCTAGCTCCAGGATCTTTGCACATCTCACTATAATACTTCACTTTGTCTTCTTGAGCCAACATGTGAAATCTTCTGTTCAGCTCTTTTACTTCATCCTTTCTTTGTTCACTACATTCTAGGGGAACTTTTAGAGTCTCTTCTGACATCTATTTTGATTTCTTTCTTTCCTGTCTCTTTAAAGACTTCTTGCTGTCTTCACATATGATGTCCTTAATGTCATCCTACAACTAGTCTGGTCTCAGTCATTAGGGTTGAATGTGTCAAATCTGTTTTTGAGATGATCTCTAAATTCAGATGGAACACAGTCAAGGTCATATTGTGGCTTTCACGGACTTGTTCCAATTTTGTTCAGCTTCAGATTGAATTTGCATAGTAGCAACTGACTGTCTGTTCCACATGCAGCCCCTGGCCTTGTTCTGACAGATGATACTGTGTTTTTCCATCTTCTCTTTGTACAGATGTAGTCCATTTGAGTCTTATTTCCACCCAGTGAAGGCCACTTGTATAGTCACGATTTATGCTGTTGAGGAAAGGCATTGACAACGAAGAAGTCTTCGGTCTTGCAGAATTCTGTCATGAGGTCTCTAGCATCATCTCTATTACTAAGGCCACATATGTCACAAGTACCTATCGGTCTTCTTCTTTATTTCCAACTTTTGCATTTCAATCACTAGTAATTGCCAATCCATCTTGATTGCATGCTTGATCATTTTCAAACTACAGAAGCTGGTAAAAATCTTCAGTATCCTCGTTTTAAGAAATGCTGGTGGTATAGTGGGTTAAGTGCTACATCTGCTAACCAAAAGGTCAGCCGTTCAAATCCTCAAGTCACTCCTTGGAAGCTCTATGGTGCAGTTCCACTCTGACCTCCAAGATCACTACGAGTTGGACCCGACTTGATGGCAGTGGGTTTGTTTTTTTGGTTTATCTTCATCTTTGGCCTTCGCAGTTGATGTGTACCTTTGAATAGTAGTCTTATTAACTGGTCTTCCTTGTAAGCCTGTGGGTATTATTCTGTCACTGCCAATGTTGGACTTCAGGATAGATCTTGAAATGTTCTTTTTGACACTGAACAAAATGCCCTTACTCTTCAGTTCATTATTCGTGACTTAATAGACCATGAGACTATCTGATTCAGTTCAGCCAATACTAGCCCATTTCAGCTCAGTATACCTAGACTATCAATATATATGCAGTCCGTTTCATTTTTGACAACTTTCAATTTTCCTAGATTCGTACATCATACATTCCATGTTTTCCTTATTAATGGATGTTTCCAGTTGTTTCTTTTTATTTTGACTCATGCCACATCAGCAAATAAAGGTACTGAGAGCTAAACTTTGTCTGCTTCATCAAGATCAACTCTGCTTTGAGGAGGCAGCTCTTCTTCAGTCACCTTTTGAGAGCCTTCCGACTGAGGGGCTTATCTTCTGGCACTATATCAGGCAATGTTTCAATGCTATTCATCAGGTTTTCAGTAGCCAATATTTTCAGAAGCTGACTGCCAGGTCTTTTCTAGTCTGTCTTAGTCTGGAAGCTCTGCTGAAATGTCTATATCAAGGGTGACCCTGCTGGTATTTGCAATACTGATGGGAAAGTTCCAGTACCACGGCTACATCCAAGCCCTCACAGTTGGACAAACTGACAGACATATGGGGATTACAGAATAGATTTTCCAAAAGCAAATTACTAAATGACAGGCTTAAAACAAAATCATTTCTAAGAACATTTTACACAAAGAGTTTCAGCAACTGTTTGAGTAATGGACCCTAGGGACCATTCTGCTGACACTCATTTTGGCTTAGTCACAGAAAAAGTAATTTCCTTAATGGTTGGGTTGGATCTGTGTGAAAGGTAAACAGCCAGCAACAGAAGTTTAGGATAGGGTATGAGACTGGACTCTGGTTCAGCTATTTTATTTTGGCCAAGTGTCCTGCAGTTTTGGAAGCTCCATGACATCTGTCTTGGTGGGACACTCACTGTTTAGAAAATTAAACCAACGTAGTTGATCCTCATTCTTCATGGATTTCATATTTGCATATTTGCCCACTTCCTAAAGTTTATCTGTAACCCCCAAGCCAATATTCTTGGCTTTGCTGGCAAGCCAATATTCACTGCACATGTGTGGGTATTTCTACATACATGCATACATAGAAGTAGGAAAGTATCAGGGAGCCCTGATGGTACAGTGGTTAACATCTGGCTGCTAACCAAAAGGTTGGTGGTTCTGTTGCCTGATTAGGATCTGTGCTTAGAGCAGCTGAGTCAATGAAACATTATCCAAGTCAGAAAGAAAACCAAAACCACTGCTGTCAAGTCGGATCCTACCCATAGTGATCCTAGAGGTCAGAGTAGAACTGCCCCATAGAGTTTCCAAGGAGTGCCTGATGGATTTGAACTGCTGACCTTTTGGTTAGCAGACATCCAAGCCCTCACAGTTGGACAAACTGACAGACATGTGGGGATTACAGAATAGATTTTCTGAAAGCAAATTACTAAATACCAGGCTTAAAACTACGCCACCAGGGTTGCCAAGTCAGAAAGAGGGAGAAGGTTTATTAGCAGTTATGATACCACTGGAGATTCAAGAGTAATGCAGGCTATTCTCCACAGAGTCTTAAAAGACAACTTTTACGCCAGAATTTTTATATCATTTTGGCAAGGATCACCTCATGTTTTTAAGCATGTACCACAGATAATCACATATGTCACAAAACAGCCACAAGAACTTATTAAACTACAGCTGCGCACTTCAGACACCTGGACTCTAATCTGTATGCTTGTAACAGGCAAAGACTAAACTTAGATAAAAATTCATCAGCTAGTGGAACTGGCCTGCCAAGTCTGCTCTGACTGAGATAACGAACAAAAAAGAAAGTTGTAGATAAAATAATGCCAGGCAGCCTCCCTACCTGCTGTCTTAAAGGCTGAAGGCCATTTTTCAAAGAAACAAAAGGGAGAGAGAGAGACCAAGACCACAGGAACCCAAGAGGGTCCATATCTCTTTGGAGAGAGACCAGTGTAGACGGTGCAATACAAAACACCGATCACTTAGAGTTATTATGGTGCCAGTTATGTCAAGCTGTCATTCACGTTTGAAAAGCAGAAAACATGTTGCAAGGTACTGGGGTCGCAGTTTGAACCTACCTACCCCTCTGCAACAGAAGACTGTAGCAGTCATCTTCTATAAGAGAGGTACAGCTTTGGACCACTACCTCCCACTGCTGTTGCGTGAAAGCTGACTTATAATGATCCTATAAGACATACTGGAAACCAACCCTGGTGGCATAGGGATTAAATGCTATGGCTGCTGACTGGAAGGTTTGCAGATCAAATCTCCCAGGCTTTCCTTGGAAATTAAGTGGGGCAGTTCTACTCTCTTTACAGGGTCACTGTAAGTCAGAATTGACTTGATGGCAGCGGGTTTGGTTGTTTTTATAAGCAAAGTAGAACTGCCTCATAGAGTTTCTGAGGAGTGCCTAGTGGATTTGAACTGCTGACCCATTGGCTAGGAGCCTTAACACTTAACCACCATACCACCTAGGTCCACCTAGATTTCCACTTGCAATTCCAAAAGTCAAAACCCCTTGCCATCAAGTTGCGTCTGACTCATTGTGACCCTACAGAGAGAGTAGAACTGGCCCATAGGGTTTCCAAGGAACAGTTGGTGGATTTGAATTGCTGACCTTTTGGCTAGAAGACGTGGCACTTAACCACCTGGCCCTCAGAATTTTCCATTTGCAATTACGCAAGCAAAAGTCTGTATCTCAGAATTTCCAACCTGTCTTAAACCAGGGATTGCAAAAGAAAGCCTTCAGGCCAAGTCCTGCCTGCCTCCTATTTCTGTAAATAAAGTCCTAAGGTAACCCAGCTACCCCCACTTGTTTGCATAATGTGTACTGCTGATTTGGGGCTCTAATGGCTATTCTCCACACAGTCTTAAAAGACAACTTTTACACCAGAATTTTTATATCATTTTGGCAAGGATCACCTCATGTTTTTAAGCATGTACCACAGATAATCACATGTATCACAAAACAGCCACAAGAACTTACTAAACTATAGCCGCAAACTTTGGACACTTGGACTTTAATCTGGCTGGTTGCTACCAAGCCCTGATGGCCCACAGAGCTGAACACATTCACTCTCTGACTCTTTACAGAAGAAAGCTTGCTGGCACTCCATTAGCCAAATCCCCCTCTACAGTTTCTAGCTAAGGGATCATTGTACACTGATCTCTGATTTTTTTCTAAATAGTTTTCCTAAAGTCTGGATTCCATGATTTATGATGTCAAACTAAACTTCCTATCACAAATATGAACTCAGTATGAATACCACCAGTAGCTAACATTTATTGAACACCTACCACAGGTTAAGTATTAATTCATTTAATTTTGGCAACCACCTTATAAAGTTATTAGTTGCCACCAAGTTGATGCTGACTCATGGTTACCTCACGGGTGTTACTATTATCCCCATTTTACAGAGGAGAAAATGGAGACACGACAAGGTAAAATAATGTAGCTCTAAAGTAACAAAACCAGGGATTGGACCCAGGAGACTTGATTGTAACACCTATGCCCTGTGCTATGCCACATGCCATTACACTATCTTGCCTGCCCTGTGGAGTTATTCTCCCTCAAATGGAGACAGATGACTTCGTAAGTCATCAGTAAGTCATCTCACTCTGTGAGACTCAGCAAGAGATAAGCACTGGCTTACTTTTGCTTACTTACTAAACTGTCACGAACAGTTTCCTCTCATGCACTGAAAAACATGGGTGGAAATTGGTTCCAGTTTTCAGAGTACCTCTCATGTCTCAGTGGATGGCCATAGATGCATTTTTCACCACATTTCAGGTGGCAGGAGAAATTGTTCCCTACGGATTAGTAAGTAAGCACAGGGAAATCAGTGCTTTGTTTAATGGGTCACCTGTCCCTGTCAGGGGCTGTCGATTTGGAAAGATGCTTTGATTCTGTAGGAAGACACTTAGGGGTTGGGGGATAGACAGATACCAGCCACACTTAAAAGCAGAATCTTTGATGCTGTGAAAAAACGTGAAATTGTTGACTACGCATGATCTAGTATGCACGATTGGTTAGTACCATGCTTACCTTGCCTATTGAATAATCCTCCTCTGTCCCCAAAGCTTCCTTTTCCCCAGTGTTTCCAACCAGTTTGTCCTTACTGGTTTAAATCTCAAGTATATGGCTTCCTCCTCCTGTTTGAAGGATTAAAATGCCAGCAAGAGAAGTTAAGAGCTTAAGCCAATTCCATGTCTAGAAAGAACTGGTGAAGGCATCTCCTAATGAAGTCCATCACAACCCTGAAACGTGTCCACTCATCTACAACATCATGAAATGCTGCCCAGTCCTGCTGTGTCGGATCATTGCTGAAAGCCCTGCTGGAATTTATTGAGCAACTTGAAAAGATCCACTGACAGATGAGTGGTAGCTGCTCTTGGCCAGGAGCTGAATCAGGGTTTCCCTTGTGGGAGGCAAGAATTCCTCCACTGAACCAACAAGGTCCCCTAGCATGGAAGGCAAGCTGGCCAAGCTAGCTGCTAGTGTGGCTAGCACGGATGTGGGTGCAAAATGTTTCCGAAACAGCTACTGGGGTTCTGGTTTGAGCAACTGGGTGAACGGTGAGGTCATTTCCTGAAATAAGCTTGAGTACTTTTTCCCAGACTGACCTAGAGACCTGTATACCACCGTCTTGATACAAAACTGGGAAACCCTTGGTGGTGTAGAGGTTAAGTGCTATGGCTGCTAACCAAAAGGTTGGCAGTTCAAATCCACCAGGGGCCCCTTGGAAACTCTATGAGGCAGTTCTACTCTGTCCTATGGGGTCACTATGAGTCAGAATTGACTCGACAGCAGTGCGTTTGGTTTTTTGTCTGATGCTAAATCAAATTCCAGTTTCTAAAAACAGATTCAGCAACAAACTTTTAAATGAGAACCATGTACAAAACTCGAACAGCCTATAGTTTCATTATTTCATTAACATCAAGCACTGGCAAATAAGACTTGTCACTTATAACCAAGCCTGGGGTCTCTGATGTCCATGCTCTTGAGAAGCTTAACACAACAGAACAAAAAGCTTTCTCATAGTCTTGTTTCATTCCTATTTCTTGCTGACTAAAAAAACTGCTGCCATATGCTCAGAAAATGTCCAATGTGCATATTTCCTTTTATCTTTTTTTCCATTTTATTTTATCTGGTCGAGTCATAGAGGCTTCATCTAAGTAACCCTGTAATCTGCACTTGGTGAATAACTATGTAATTGAGCAATTGCAATAATCACTGAGGGCTGTTCTGTGGACAGTAGATTTTTGGTGTTTTCCCAACACTTTTTTCCAGGATGCTAGGAAAGCGAGCATGTATGTTAATTCTCAAGAGCTTAGGACTCTCAGAATCTGCAGCCATCCTCCCGATGTACACAATCAAGATACAAAACGGAGGCTTGGCGACCTCAATGAACCCTGGAGGAGCCCTGATACCCAGGCCTGGGTGTTTCTCCCCAAATTACCTTCTGGCTTTCTAAATGAAAAACCTGGGAAGCATTAAATTTACACTGAGCCCAGCTGCATCCTTGTAATGCTGTTTTTGGACCTCTGCACCTTGCTGATTCCTGTTTACAGAGTGCCTTGGTTATCTCAGTGGATAACCTCAAGAACCCTGTTGTGATTGTGAGCTGCCTTGAGTCAGCTGCTAACCTGGGATCGCAGAACCAGCAAACACTGCAGGCACCAGCCTGCACTGAGCCAGGTTTGCACAGGCTGAATTGTATTTACTTGCTAGTCTGTGGGGAACAGTCTCACAGGGGTTTTACCACATCTTTGAGGGGGTGGGGGATAAGTGAAACTGCGCACTGAGGGTTGCTGGGAAGTCACAATTGGGCCAGTGTGTACCTTGCTTACAGCGTATACTGGCCCTGCTCCTAACTCACGAGGAAACCTCGTGGCACAGTGGTTAAATACTACGGCCACTCACTAGAAGTTCAGCATTTCAAATCCACCGGGCACTCCTTGGAAACGCTGTGGGCAGCTCTATGCTGTCTGTCTCATGACAAAACAGAGTGCAGCAATGCCCTCCCTGTCCGGAACTGTCCCCAAGGGCGGACTGTGGACTGAACCACTGCGATCCATCGGGTCTTACACTGGCTGCTATTCAGAAGTAGCTCACCCGGGCTCTCTTCCTAATTCTTCTCAGTCTAGATGCTCTGCTAGAGCCCGGTCAGCGTCATGGCACCAAAGAAGCCTTCACATATAGACGAGACAGGTGGTGGCTGCATGTAAGGCACATTGATCAGAGTTACAGCTGAGTCTTCCATGAGAGAGGCAAGAATTCTGCCACTGAGCTAGCACTGCCCTCCTAAGCACACATATTGAAAAAAAAATCTATAGCCATTGAGTTGATTCTAACTCTTAGTGACCCTATAGACAGAGTAGAACTACCCCATAGTTTCTAAGGGGTGCCTGGTGGATTCAAACTGCCAACCTTTTGGTTACCAGCTGTAGCAGTTAACTACTAGGCCACCTGCGTTTCCACATACCTTATAGGTAGGTGTTAATATCCCCTGTATTTCTGATTAGAAAACAGGCTTGTAGCAGGGGATTAACCTGTGTATGAACAAGCCTTTAGGAAATGAGGCTGACAGAACTCAAACCCAAGTCTGTCTAATGCCGAAGCTCAAAAAAGATACACCTCTCTACCGGACCCCACCTGTGAGTGGAGGGTCAGTAACCAGGAGGAGCAGAGTAAACTAACAGAGAAGTTCTATGCTCTTGGAACAGCACAACTGGCATTGTCATCTCTTTCTCCTTGAGTTCTGGACTGGCCTGGAGATCTCCAAGTTCAGCATGCCCCAAACTCAAGCATCGTATTCCACCAGTCTTTATATCCTCCCGTAGTCCCATCTCCTTCAATAAAGCTGCCACCCACCCAGCTGCTGGAGTTCCTGGGTAATGCAAATAGATAGCACACCTGTCTGCTAAATGAATGGTTGGAGACCACCCAGAGGTGGGCAAAAGGTCTGGCCATCTACTTCTGGAAAAAAAAACAAAAACAGTTCTACTCTGACACACATGAGGTTGCCATGAAGTCAGATCAATTCGATGGCAACTGGTCTGCCAAACTTTTGGAAAGGAAATCTTGGTGTCAACCTTAGCGTTGCCTTCTCCTTCCATGTCCCACTTATTGCTCCTACCTTCCAAACAACATTCCAATCAATTGTCTTACTTTCTTTTCTGAGCCTATAGTAGCTCCATAACCCTTCTACCTGTTAGGGATCTTCCTGAAACACAACGGTGATCCTGTCTCCCCATCATTAAGAGACTCTCTGTGGCCTTCTCGGGGTAATAGCCAAATACCTTACCATGTCATGTAAAGGCTTCATCATCTGTTCCCACCTCATCTCCTGCTTCTCAACATCCACCTCCTTCCTACTCTGCTCTCACACAAACTTCTCACCACCATCCGACAGCATGGATCCTCAAGCTCCTCTGCTCCTTTATATATACTGTTCCCTCTGCCACAGCTGCCCTTCCCCTCCTGGTTCTCCTGGACACCTGCCCCTTTCACTGCAGGACTCTGCTGAAACATTGCCATCTGTTAAGCCTCCCCCAACTCACAGGCAGAATTAGTTCCTCTCAGGTTCATTCCTCCATCAAAATGTTCCTCACAGTGGATTGAGGTTGTTTGTTGTCTGCCTTGAGAGCTGGGATTTCCCAAAAAGCAGTCATGATGTATTATTCCCTCTGTCATCCTCCAGGCCTAATCCAATGCCTAGGACTCAATGGCCACTCATTGAATGTCTGGCAATGATGTACCTGAATGAAAAGAAATGTATAAGATATATAAGACTAAGGTTAGATTGTGCAGAATTAGTAGTACATAAAGAAACATCTAGAAAATGGATGGATGGATGGATGGATGGATGGATGGATGGATGGATGGATGGATGGATGGATGGATGGATGGATGGATGGATGGATGGATGGATGGATGGATGGATGGATGGATGGATGGGTGGATGGGTGGATGGGTGGATGGGTGGATGGGTGGATGGGTGGGTGGGTGGGTGGGTGGGTGGGTGGGTGGGTGGGTGGGTGGGTGGGTGGGTGGATGATGGATGATGGGTGGATGGATGGATGGGTGGATGCGTGGGTGGGTGGATGCGTGGGTGGGTGGGTGGATGCGTGGGTGGGTGGGTGGATGCGTGGGTGGGTGGGTGGATGCGTGGGTGGGTGGGTGGGTGGATGCATGGGTGGAGGGAGGGAGAGGAGGAGGGAGGAAAAGAGGGAGAGCAGGTGAGTGGATGGATGGGTTGATGGGTGGATGGATGGGTGAGTGGATAAGTGGGGGTAGCGGATGAGTGGGTGAGTGGATGGATGAGGTGGTGAATGGATGGATCGCTAGAGACTTAAATAATCTCTGGACTTGCAATTGCTTCAAGCTAATCAGATAAATGAAAATAATTATTGTGTCTTGAAGCACTGATCTGTCACATCCAAGTCACACGAGGATTTATCCCAAATTAAAATGCCCAAAATATTTTTTTAAAGAGTGCTTCCGATGAGTTGTTACAAGGCTAAAGGAGTCCAAGGGTGGTGCAAACCATTAAGTGCTAGACTGTAATGCAAAGATTACAGGTTCAAACCCATCCAGAGACACCTCTGAAGAAAGGCCACATGACCTATTTCTGAAAGATCCCAGATACTGGCAACAGCTGGTACATAGTTCTACCCTGACATTTAATAATGAATGAGAGACGACAATTTTTGGAAGATTGCAGGTAGTGATATTTTTTTGATCCCCAAGTCACACCTTCTTTGCCTGTGTGAAATGCTAGCCCTGGCAGGAAATACTAGCAACTCCTTGCCACTTAGGAATGAAAATAAAAGTCAACAGGAAACCATGTTTATTTTTGCCACGAGGCAGCCGAACTCCCACACTGGCATTGTGTGTTTCCTCTGTTGGCTACTGTAAAGTAGAGCAAGAAAATGTATTCCCCCACCCCTTCTGCCTTACCCTCCACAACAAAAACCAAACTTGATGCCATAGAGTTGATTCTGACTCACAGCAACCCTATAGGACGGAGTTCAACTACCCATAGGGTTTCCAAGGCTTGTAAGCTTTATAATCTTTCATGCTATTAAAATACAATCACCCTGCTGGGTAGAACATGGAAAAGATTACAGCAGAGACTGGTCAAGGCAGAGCCTCAGACAAATGTTGAAAAAGACTTTCCATCCTCCGTTCAAGAGTCCTGAAGAGAGTCTGCTGAAGTTATCTAACGAGATATCCTAGAATTGTTTAGTAACGACTGTGCTATAGGGTTGCTATGAGTCTAAATCAACTGGATGGCAATGGGTTGGGTTTGGCTGGTTTGGAGAGGGGAAGCCCTGGTGGCATAGTGATTAGCTGCTTGACTGCTAGTCAACTGTTAGTAGTTCAAATCCACTCTGGGGACAATTCTATTCTATAGCGTCGTTGTGAGTTAGAATAGCAGTAGGTTTGGAGTTTTTCGTGGTGGGGAGGGGTAAGGCTAGTCAGGATAAAGTGGCATTTGATGAAAAGCCCTAACATAATATCATTGAGCCCCAAGGTAGACCAGGTTGCTGCTGAAAATGTTTCTGTGATGAAACTATGTGGATGAAACACACAGTCAAGGAACAGGCTGTATGTTTCTAAACTTTGCTCATTAGGTTACTTTACTTATAGGGGCTAGTAAAGTTTGCCATCAAAAGATTAGCTTGTTAATTTCCCACATGGTACAAGTAGTTAAGCACTCAGATACTTACCAAAAGATTGACCATTCTAATACATCCAGAAACACCTGGAAGAAAGGCCTGACAATCTGCTTCCAAAAGTTCACAGCATTGAAAACCACATGAATAGTTAGCTCTGTTGTGCACCTATGGGATCACTATGTGTTAGAATCAATTTGATGGAACTGGGAAAACTAAAAAAAGAAAAGAATCATTTTACTCCTGATTCTTCAGTGGATTGTCTTCATCCAGTAGAGACTCTTCTAGACAGAAATTGAAACGTGAACACCTGTTCTAATTCAAACTACTCTTTGAACTTCCATTTAAATTACTATGATCATCCCTGGCCTTCGATAATGATGGACCTCAGTAGGCTGAACTGTCTCTGAAGTGCAGGCCTCTAATGAAGATCTCAGTCCAAGAGATATAATTTGACGAGTCTGCTGTGAAGCACCTCCCAACTCAACTGGGCCTTGTCCCCACTTGCACTGTACTTGATTGGCCCCTTTGGGATGGGCCCTGCTTGGTTTCTGTCTATTTTCTTGCAGCATACAAACATACACACACACACACACACACACACACACACAGTACCATCCAGTCAATTTCAACGCATGGCACCTCTATGTGTTACAGAATGGAACTGCCCCGAAAGTTTACTTGGCTATATTTATAGAAACAGATCATTGGGCCTTTTGTCTGTGGTGCTGCTAGGTAGGCTCAAACCACCAACATTTCAGTTAGTAATAGAGGGAAAATCATTTGTGCTGCCCAGGGCTTCTCTTACGGTACCATAAAGGACAGAATAGAACTGCCCCATGGAGTTGTCTAGTCTGTAAGTTTGATAATAGCAGTGCACCAGGTCTTATTCTCCTGCAGAATGGCTGGTGGGTTGAAATCACCATCTTTTTAAGTAACCACAGAGCACTTAAGCATTGCACCACCAGGGCCCCATCTCTCATGACATAGGCACCAGAATAGGTCTCCTTGCTAGTATCCATCTGCCCACGCTTTCCCACAAGAGAGCACTGGAGTCTAGCACTAACATGCAGATTGGAGGAGTAGTCTTTTCGTGTTCACATGGGGAAAAAAACAGCTATTAGAAGATGAGTTGAAGGAAAAAAATGTTCTTTTAAAATGTAGTTGTCCAAGTTTTTCAAGTGGTGAAGAAACAACGTCTTTGTTCTAACTCTTTGCCACATGCACAGAAGACCAAAAACTCGAGAAGTTTTAGAAAAGCAAGCCACTGGTGTTCTGGAGGTAGCAAAGATCTTGAGTGACCCGAAGCCACGGTGCCCTGGGATTCTGGTGGCTAGTGGATAAGCACTACAGCTGCTAACCAAAAGGTTGGCAGTTTGAATCTGCCAGGTGCTCCTTGGAAACTCTTCGGAGAAGTTTGACTCTGCCCAGTAGGGTTGGATTCAACTCGACAGTGGTGGGTTTTTGGGTAATTCAGGCCTGGTAGGCACTTAGCTTGATCTAACAAAAACACCTCTACAGTTGGGAGACAAGTGACACTTTTCTGCATAGCAGAGGGTTCTGTCACTCAGACTAATCTCTCACAGGCTTTGCCCCCCAGACCTGGGAGGAAGAAGACCACAAATAAGATGACAGAAATTCTACAAGACCATGGAAACGAAGACAACATTGCTTCAGAACCAAACATAGTAACTCAGCACGGGCAGAGAGATGAATTCCTATTTGTCAGGAAGCATGAGCAACTTCGGCACTTCAGAGATACCTGCAAATTAGCAAGGTGTCAAACAAATTAAAACTAAACCAAATCCATAGCTGTTGAGTCTATTCCAACTCATAGTGATCCTATAGGACAGAGTAGAATTGCCCATAGGGTTTCCAAGGAGTGCCTGATGGATTTGAACTGCCAGCCTTTGGGTTAGCTGCCATAGCTCTTAGCTACTACACCATCAAGGTTTCTTCAAGCAAATTAGCAGAAGTGAAATTAGCAGGCACTGACACACTGAGTTGTACTGTGACCTCTGGGGTCACTGTGAGTTGGATTCCACTCGATGACAGTGGGTTTGGGACACACCAGTCCCCCTAGAGCTCACAGCTGAATGGGGAGCCAAAAGAGGTACTAGCATCCCTGGGCGAATCAAAGACAGTTCCTCAGGTGGAAATGCCAGCATCTTCAGTGGTAGGCATTTCCTGAAGCTACACACTGGTAAAGTTCCCATGGATAGCTCAGCAGATGGAAAACTGCAGCAAAAGCCCTTGCAGAAGAAAAACAACATGACAGAGACCAGGACTAATGCAAACAGATCTTTATACACACATGTGAGGCAAGTCAGGAATAAGATGCTACCCTTTAATCGATATCATACCACCCTTGTTTCCTTCCATACTGGGCTGGCCAGTCTCCCTTACCATTTCCTCTGAAGCTGCATATATTTGGATGATAAATAACAGATCGATGTGCTATGATGAGAATAAGAACAGGCAATAAAGCAGTCTGACTTGGACAGAAAGGAGGTAAACTAAGGGGTCATTTTGTCATCACTGTTAGATGCAGTCTAGTCAGTTTTGATCCACAGGAACCCCATGTGACAGTTGAATGGTCCCCCAGGGTTTTCTAGGCTCTGATCTTTATGAGAGCAGATTGCCAACTCTTTCTCCCATGGAGGTACTAGGTCGACTCAAACTCCCAACCTTGTGGTTAATAGCCAAGTCTTTACCCTTGTACCACCAGGGGTCCTCTGTGTCATTTTAGTAACATTAAAAATAAATGCAAGGTATCACTTGCATGAGAAGCATCTGGGGTATTAAAAACTAGCAAGCTGCCATCTAGGTAGCATCAATTGGTCCCAACTCACCTGGACCTCAGGTAAATGGAGGACATCAAGGACAGGGGGATAATAGGAGCCCACCAGGTGCAGAGTCTGCTTCAGCACAGCACCAGAAAAGCTAGATGGTGCCCGGCCACCACCAATGACTGCCAAGATGGGATGCATGTCCCCCACCCGTGACATAGCAGGAGAGCGGCTGGATGACAGAACTAGAGCTCTACCCAGTGGCCATACCTGGTGGTCTGTCAGTCTAGAGGGTCCCCTGGGAACATGGCCCGCAGACTTTCTAACCCCAAACCACATCTGACACCAAAGCCAGCTCTCCAGACAAACACTATACAAATTGTAGAGAGAGGCTGGTGACAAACTTTTGGACTTAAATATGTACACGGGGCTGTTCAAGACGCTCATAACTGGAGGCGAAAGGATAGAGTGAAGGGGGACAGATGGACACGGGACATTTCAGATGAAAGACGGGAGTATGCTGTCATGGGGAGGGAGGGAAGTGAGGGGACAGCAGTCAGAGTAGAATAGTGGTGCAAGTTCCTGGTGTTATATGGCAAATTGGTATAACTGCAGACTTGTAACTAAACTATGATAAACTTTATTTAAAAATAAAGTAAATGCAAGGACAAATGTGTAGAAGGCATATCATCCCTTCAAATCACGTTCTTTTGATTGAAACACTTCCCATTCTTCACCAGAAACCCTGGTGGTGCAGTGGTTAAGAGCTATGTCTACTAACCCTAAAGGTCAGTAGTTCGAATCTACCACTCATTCCTTGGCAACCTGTGGGTCAGTTCCTGTAGGATCACTATGAGTTGAAATTGACTTGACCCCAATGGGTTTGGCTTTTTGTTTCGGTTATTCTCCCCACCGTTCTGTCCTGAATTAAAAATTTGATGAGTCAAGATGTTCACCCCAAAACAATTTCCTGTGTATTGTTCCCAGCTTGGATTCTGGTCTCCTAGATGCTGACATTGTGGCCTAGACCAAAGGAAGTGCGGAATGGGAAGAGAAAGACAAGGCAGAACTGGACACTTAACTGCTGTGTCCTCAGGCAGGATGAGTCTGTCCTTAAGTCCACTGTGCTCCCAGTGGGTAGGCCACTGTGTTATGTGCTAACTGATATTTTAGCCTGGTCTGCTCTTGATTTAAGAGAGGAAGTAAGACACAAACCCATCTGGGCAAAGATAATTGCCATGGGATATGCTTTTCCTAACCAAAGTCTTTTCCTCAGTGTTGCTGAGTTCAAGAGGACTGTTATCTCAGCAGGCTTGGCCACAGTTGTCTCCCAGAGTGTGCATTCCAGCCCCAGCCTTTTCAGCCTTTAATGGGGCTGTTAGTTAATCTTTGAACGCCTAGTCTTCCCTCTACCACGAGATATTTTGAGAGGCTTAAAAGAGGTTTTCCTTTAGAGCAACAACCCTACAAGTTACCTAGATAAAGTACTTTATATTGGGCATTTGAAGTCTGATTTTTCAAGTCACAGGTTGAAGAATGAAGTGGTCTGTTGTTTTTACACATGCTTATACTGTGAATGAAAACCCTGGTGAGGCAGAGGTTAGGAACTACAGCTGCTAACCAAAAGCTTGGCAGTTTGAATCCCCCAGGCACTCCTTAGAAACTCTATAGAGCAGTACTGTTCTATAGGGTCTGTTCTATAGGATCTGTTCTGTAGGGTCACTATTAGTCAGAACCAACTCCACAGCAGTGAGGTTGTTTTGTGCTGGTTGCACAGTGTGAACAGAGTTCCTGTGTGCTACAAACAGTTAATATGCTCAGTTGCTAACTGAAAAGTTTGACAGTTTGAACCCACTGGCCACTCTGTGGGGCAAAAGACATGACTATCCGCTTCTGTGAGGACTACAGCCTAGGAAATATTATGGGATGCTTGTTCTCTGTCCCATAAGGTTGCTGTGAGTCAGAGTCAAGTCAATGACACACTCCAACAGCATACTGTAAAGAGGAGATATCAGTGGTGTACTTGCTCAGCTAAAGAACGAAATGTTGGTGATTCAAGGGCACCCAAAGACACCCTGGGGAGAAAAGTCCGGCACTCTGGGTCTGAAAGGTAACAGCTATTAAAATCCTACGGGTACAGTTCTACTCAGATACATATGGGGTCCCCGTGAGTCAGAATTGATGCCATGGCAACTGGTATGCTGTGTACTGGCTTTAGGGTATATGCGCAATTTTTAATTCTTCTTGTAGATAATGCTACCCACAGAAGAAGTTTAGAGTGGGGAAGATTTGGCTAGCCTCTGACAACCTTCCTGCCAGGTCATAAGGAAAGCTGGTCTCCGACCAAACTCTGTTTATCCCGTGGACATTTATTCCATAGACATTTTTTGGAAGTAAGGCACAAAACAGGCTCCTGTGGTGTAATGATTAAGCCCTTGGCTGTTAACTTGGCTAGCAGTTCGAATTCACCCAAAGGATCTATGGGATAAAGACCTGGCTGTCTGCTGTATCGAAGTCTACAGCCGTTAAAACTTATGTTGTACTTTATCACACTGGGTCCCTGTGAGTTGGAATCAATTCAACAGCGTCCAACAACAATAGACACAAGACAGGTCATGGAGTTGGTCCTGGAGGCTCAGATGAAACCCCAGCTCTCCGTCTTTTGGGAGCTGTAAGACCAAATGTGAGACGCAACCAAGGCAGACACAACAGTGTTCCAGGAAGCCTAACTCAGTTACTTGCAGTTGGCTCCTGGCTACCAGAAATACTCCCAAACCAGAGGCTGAACACAAGGCCATTTAGTGAACCAATCTCAAGTGCCCATTTTAAGGGTACAAGTTATAGACCCTGCAAGATTGCAACACCCTCATCACAATGGGAAGAGACGTCTCTAAAACATTTCAGCCAACCCACAAAACCCTAACACTTCCGTTTCTCCAATGAGGGCTCATTTCCAATAACCATCATGGAAATCAACAAGCTCTCAGTTTTACTAGTAAAAGCATTAATCAATAACAGTCACTGGGTTACCTAGAAAAGTCTCAGATACTGATAAAAATCGGAGTAACACAAGTGCTTAGAGCAGCTGGCTTGGCCATGGCACCTCTGAAGTACCAGTTAACAGCTGCCATTGAGCTGATTCTGGTTCCTGGCAACTGTGTGTGAGTCACAGGAGAACCAGGCTCCATAAGGCTTTTCAATGGTCATTTGGTTTCTGTTTTCTTAATTACATTTCAGGTGCAAGTTTGCAGTACAAATCAATTTCTCATTCAAAAATTTATATACAAATTGCTTTGTGACACTGGTTGCAATCCTGATGACGTGTCAGCACTCTTCTCCTTTCCCTTTATGCCTCAGGTTCCCCGCGTCCATTTGTCCAGGTTTCCTGTCCCTTCTTGCCGTCTCCTCTCCGCTTTAGGGCAGGTATTGCCTGTTAGATCTCATATACTTGATTAAACTAAGAAGCATTTTCCTCAGCTCTGTTATTGTTTGTTTTATAGGCCTGTCTGGTGGCTCAGTGGTGAAGTGCTACAGCTGCTAACCAAAACGTCAGCAGTTCAGATCTGCCAGGCACTCTTTGCATATGCTATGGGCTTGTTCTACTCTGTCCTATGGTGCCACTGTGAGTTGGAATGGACTTGATAGCAGTGGGTTTTGTTTGTTTGCTTGTTTTATAATCTTTGATACATAGACTTTGGCAGTGGCTTTGGTTCTAAATTAGAAGGGTGTCCAGTGGCCATAGTCTCAGGAGTCCCATCAGTCTCTGTCAGATCAGGAAGTCTGGTCTTTTGTCGTCAATTTGAATTCTGTTTTATATTTTATCTCCTGCTCTGTCCAGAGCACTCTATTGTAACAGCTGTCAGAGAGGTCATTGGTGGTAGCTAGACATCATCCATTTGTTCTGGGCTTAGGCTGGGGAAGTTCTGGTTCAAGTGGTCCATGAGTCTTTAAGACTGATATTTTCCTTGTGTCTCATTGTTTTTCCTCTGTTCCAAATGTGATGGGACCAACAGATGCCTTTAGATGGTTGCTCACCAGCTTTTAAGGGCCCAGCAGCTCACACACCAAAGTAGGCTGTAGAACACGATCAATGGCTGAGTTTTGAGAAGTAGATTACCTGGTTTTTCTCCCAGGATCCCTCTAAGTAGCCTCAAACCTCCAACCTTTTAGTCAGCAGCCAAATGCATCAACTGTTTGTACCACCCAGGGACTGTCTCTCTGATGTAACCACTAGATATCCAAACTCCCTCCCCAAACTGAACCTTTGCCCTGGCCGAATTCTCATTTAGGGTAACTATCTGCCTCTAAATTTGAAACTTAAATTAACGAGCACAAGCATAATTTTTATATTGTCTGTGCTGAAGTGCTTTAACATAGAATGCTACAGTAACTTGCTATGACTTGAATTCTTAATCATAGTCCCAATCAAGCCTATCTTAGCATCCCTGAGTATTCTGGTTTCTTTATTACTTCACATATGATGCTGTGTGCTTCTTACACAGCATATGTAATGATGAGGGTGACGTGCATGACACACAACTTTGTGGCAGGAATAGACATGTAAACACATTACTTAGGGAAGAAGGAAAAGGAGAAGAGAAGAAACTAAGTGCTGTACATAGGCTGAGGGAAAGAAAAAGCAGCTTGTCTCAAGATTCCAGGCTGAAAGGTTAGTTTTATGCTGTGTGCATTTTCGTGATCTTGTTCACTGGTTATGCTGGATGTTATGCTGTTATACGAGGTCTGACAATTAAGTCCATGATCCTAATTGTTCTAAGTACTACATACTTCATTGCTGAATATCGTTACAGTCACCTTCGAAGTACTCCCCTTGGGAAGCTACACACTGATGCCAGTGCCTAGTCCATCCTGCAGTGCAACTTTGGAACTCTTTCTGGAATGACCACTGTGCATGGTGGCACAGTGACAAGTTTGCATACTCAATTGGGTAGGTGTCTATGAGGGAGCTTTTAGCCAGTAAACAAATAACTGTACTGGAACACACTCCCTGCTCACCTGATCTGGCCCCCGATGCCTTTTTTTCACCAGAAGATAAGGAAATATTGAAAGGAAGACATTCTGATGACTTTCAGGGCATCAAGGGTAATATGACGACAGCTCTGATGGCCATTCCAACGAAGAGTTCCAAAATTGCTTGGTAGGGTGGACTAGGGGCTGACACTGGTGCAGAGCTGCCCAAAGGGAGTACTTCAAAGGTGACCATAATGATATTCGGCAATGAGGTATGTGGCTCTTTTTCTAGGATGAATTCATGAACTTCATTGGCAGTCCTCATACTCGGATCTAGAGTGTGAGTGAGTTCAAGTATTAACTCCCCAGTTGATAAATATATACGGGAATTGGCTTCAACATGTTGTCGCTGCTGTTGTTAGGTGCTGTTGAGTCAATTTTCAACTCACAGCAACCCCACATGACAGAGTAGAATGATTCTATAGGGTTTTCTAGGCTGAAATCTTTCCATGTCAAAATGCCAGCTCTTTCTCCCACAGAGCTGTTGGACAGGTTCACAACACCACACTTGGGGTTAGCAGCAAAGCACTTCACCCTCATATCACTATAATGCTCCTGCTTCAGTATAACAATGAAATAATACAGGAGAACAGAAGGCGAGCTGAAGAGTTCTGGTTTATATATATGTTGTGTTTAAGTCGCCTATAAAACTGACTGCCGTTGAGTCTGGTCCAACTCACAGCAATCCTAGAGGACAGAGAACCACCCCATAGAGTTTCCAAGGAGAGCCTGGTGGATTTGAACTGCTGACCTTTCGATTAGCTAAGTCACATATGGAATGGGTAAATGGTTATGATCCAGTAGGTAAGGGGGTTTATGGGAGGATAAATTTTTTTATGTTTGGGTAAACAGACATGTTTGCATGCCAAGGAGAAGCAGTCTACAGAGCTACTGATGGTATAATGGAATTGGGAGGGTCATGCATGGAGATTTTAGACAGCGAAAGAGTAGGCTGGGTGAGAAAGCAGGAGAGGAAGGGCCAAGTACGAGGAAACTCACAACAGTACTAAGAAGAGGGTACAGCGGAAAATACATACCCAGTGGCAGAGACTAGGCTGACGGGGAGGTGGGACATGATGTCAAGACGTGGACTTCAGGGCTCTAACAAAGAACCGTGGTTGCTCAGTTGTTAAACAGTGTAACCACAAGGTTAGCGGTTCAAACACACCCAAGCACTCCACAGGAAAAAGCCCTGGTGGTCTGCTCCCATAAAGACTTAAAATAACAAAACCAATACCAGCTCATTGCCATCGAGTCACTTCCAACCCTTAGCAACCCTTTAGGACGGAGTAGAACTGTCCTACAGAGTTTCTAAGCTTGTAATCTTTGAGGAAACAGATTGCCCTATCTTTCTCCTGAGGAGTTGCTGGTGGGTTTGAATCACTAACCTCTTGGTTATCGGCAGGGTTTCTAACCACTGCACCACCAGGGCTCCTCCCAGAAAGATTACAGCCCTAGAAAACCCTACGGGGCAGTTCTACTTCATCGCATTGGGTCACTAAGAGTTGAAAATGGACTCAATGGTATCTAACAACAACAACAAGAATGTTTCTAACAGGGTGGTGGTGGTTAGGGGGTGGAATTCTTCTCACACTCCATGCAGGAGACCCAAGTTCAAGTCCCAGCCAAGGCACCTAGTTCACAGCCACCTCCTGTCAGTGGAAGCTTGTGTGCTGCCATAACACTGAGCAAATTTCAGTGGAGCTTCCAGACTAAGACGAGAAGGAACGGGCTGGCAACTGACTTGTGAAAATCTTGGAGTGAAAACCCTGTGGATTATAACAGCCCAATCTGCAAACAGTCATGGGGACGCTGCAGGACCGGGTAGCATCTCATTCTGTTGGGGTCACCATGAGTTAGGGGCCGGGTGCACAGCTGTTGATAACAGCAGGGTCTCAAACAGACACAGGAAGCAAAGCAGCTTCATGCCAGCAAAGGTGAGATTAGACAGTCAATGCCGGTATAACTGGGTAGGTGTTTTACATCCTGTGTATGTAGGTCCTATAGTTTTTCTAAACAGATGAACCTCATTTGAAGAGTTCTTCTCTTTCCTAACTGTCAACTCCTTTCCACAGTTTCCTGCTGGCCTCTTCTGCCCCAAACTGCAGCACATGTTCCCAGGCGACTCCCCAGGAGTGCTGTCTCCTTGAACTCTCGGCTTTTCTAGTCTAAAACTACACCTGTCTGCCACTACCCCCAAAACAAAACCTGTTGCCCTCAAGCTGATGCCTATTCATAGCAACCCCATAGGACAGAGTAGAAGTGCCTCATAGGGTTCCCAAGGAGCCCCTGGTGGATTCAAACTGCTGCCTTTTCTGTTGGTAGTGATAGCTCTTAACTACTGTACCTCCACCCAAATCCCAAAAACAAAACCGCTGTGAATGAGTCGATGTCAACTCATAGTGACCCTATAGGACAGAGTAGAACTGACCCTTAGGGTTCCCAAGGAGTACCTGACAGATTTGAACTACTGAGCTGTTGGTTAGTAGCCATAGCAATTAACCACTATGCCACCAGGGTGCCTCCACCCAGTGACACACAGATATGCCCCCTCACCTGGGAAGTCGTCCCATACGCCCCAATGGGTGATCACATCTAAGGAAGAATCTGAAAGTTCACGAGCATCTGAAGAAGCAAACAGACACACAGGTGTACTTTCTTTTTTTAAGTGACATCTGTTTATAGTTTGTGAGCAGCAACAGTGAAGAAATCAAAAGACGTATTACACTGGGAAAATCTGCTGCAAAGGACCTCTTCAAAGTGTTAAAAAGTAAAGATGTCACTTTGAAGACTAAGGTGCATTTGACCCAAGCCATGGTATCCTCAGTCACATCATGTGCATATGAAAACCGGGTAACGAACAAGGAAGGTGAAACAAGAGCTGATGCCTTTGAATTGTGGTGCTGGAGAAGAATGCTGAATGTACCATGGACTGCCAGAAGAACAAACAGATCTGTTCTAGAGGAAGTATAAGCAGAGTGCTCCGTGGTAGTTAAGATGGCAAAACTGCACCTTACATACATTGGACATGTTGTCAGGAGGAATCAGTCCCTGGAGAAGGACATCATGCTTGGTAGAGTGGAGGGTCAGCGCAGAAGAGGAAGACCCTCTGCAAGATGGATTGACACAGTGGCTGCCACCATGGGCTTAAGCATAGAAATGATTGTGGACATGGCACAGGACCAGGCAGTATTTTGTTCTGTCGTGTATAGGGTAGCTGTAAGTTGGAACTGACTCGACAGCACCTAACAACAACAACGTTTACAGTTTTATCCAGCACAAAATTACTGCATCATAGTTTGTGAAAAATCTTGAAAATACCCAAGAAAATCACCAAGAATAGAATTAAAATAGTGTCATCCACACTCTCCCGCCCAAAGTAACCACATGAGCATTTTAAAGGGTACTTCCAGGCTTTTTCTTCATGTATATGACTGTTACTTTATTAAAATGGATCCAGTTACATAAAAGTATATCCTGAATGCTTTTCCATGTCAGGAAATAGTCTACTACGATACTCATTTCAAGGAGCCTTGGTGGCACAGTGGTTAAGCACTCAGCTTCTAACCAAAAGGTCAGCTGTTCGAACCCACTGGCCACTCTACAGGAAAATAGTCTACGAGTCTTTGAAACCCTATGCAAGCAGTTCTGCTCTTTCCTAGAGGTTCATATGAGTTGGAATTGACTGGACAGCAACAGGATTTTTTTATTTTTGTCTTTTAGTTTGTTTTTTGATAGCCATTTCAGTGGCTGCTACAGAAGTTCCCACAGAACAGACTGATTTTCCAATTTTTAAAAATTGAGGTTTATACACCTGTGAATAAGCCTCTATAGAAATTTATTATCATTTCCTTGGGATAAATTCCTAGCTATGGAATTGAAGACACAAAAGACAGGCATATCCATAAGGCTTTCAAGCTATTCTGCAGAAACTTCAGATTAGTTTAATTTCCAATTAGAGCTCTATAAGGTATCACTCTGTCATCTTCCCAAAACACTGACATTGAGAGGCTCAGCCATACCAACCACACAAACTAAAGCCATCTGTCTGCCTTACAGTGGAAGTGGTAATTACACAGTGGTCAAGAGCTTGGCCTTTAGAGTCAGAAATTTTTGGGCTCAAGTTTGTGGTTCTGTCACTTGCTGTTAGTGAGACTAAGTTTTTCTTCAAAAAACTAAAAGTCAAGGTGTAACTGCCAACCAAACAATTACGCATGTTTGAAGTTACACTCACAAGAGAGCTGGAGTGATTATACTAGTATCAGACAAAATGGACTTTAAGACAAAATGCACCATTTGGTAAGTTTTGACATATTTATAGTCATGAAAGATTGTGAACACATCTGTCTTAGTCATCTAGTGCTGCTATAACAGGAATCCCACAAGTGGATGGCTTTAACAAAGAGAAGTTTATTCTTGTACAGTCCAGCAGGCTAGAAGTCTGAACACAGGGCACAGGCTCCAGGAGAAGGCTTGCTCTCCCTGTCAGGTCTGGAGGAAGGTCCTTGTAATACGTCAGTCTTCCCTCTGTCAAGAAGCACCTCAGCGCAGGAAAGTACCTCAACGTCCAAAGGCCACCCTCTGCTCCCAGCACTGCTTTCTTAGTGGTGTGAGGTCCTCGTGTGTCTCTGCTGGCTTCTTTCTTTTATATTTCAAAAGAAACTGGCTTAAGACACTATCTAATCTTATAGATTTCATCCATATAACTGCTACTAATCCACCTGATTGCTATCAAAGCAATAGGATTTCCAACATACAAGAAAATCATACACAATGGTATACAATCACACAATACTAGAACTCACGGCCTAGCTAAGCTGACAGATATTTTGTCATTGTTAACTGCCATCAAGTTGACTCATAGCAACCCTATGAACAAGAGAATGAAACACTGCCCTGTCTTGCACCATGTCTACAATTGTTTTTACACTTGAGCCCGTGGTTGCAGACAGTGTGTCCGTCTCGTTGAGGGTCTTCCTCTTTTTCACTGGCCCTCCACTCTACCAAGCATGATGTCCTTCTCCAGGGACTGATCCCTTCTGGCAACATGTCCAATGTATGTAAGACACAGTCTTGCCATCTTAGCTTCCAAGGAGCAGTGTGGTTGTGCTTCTTCCAGAACAGATCTGTTTGTTCTTTTGGTGGTCTGTGGTACACTGAGCATTCTTCTCCAACAGACAGATATTTTAGGGCAACACAGTTCAATCCAGACAACATCTATCACCCCCAGGAGTTTCTTTGTGCCACTTGGACAATCTTTCTCTACCTGCCTTTCCTGCTCATATCCTCAACAGCCACTGATTTTTCTGTTACTCCAAGTCTAGAGTTTGGCATAAACAGAGCCATTCAGTTTTTATCCTTCTTTGCCTGTGTTTTTCACTCAATGTAATTGTGTTTGAGATTCACCCTTGTTGTCACACATGAGAGCTGATAAGTCCACAAACTTATTGTTCTAAGTGCTACATACCTCATTGCTGAATATCACTATGGTTGCTTTTGAAGTACTTCCTCTGGGGAAGCTATGCACCAGTGCCAGCCCCTAGTGCAACCTTCAAAGCAATTTTGGGACTCTTTCTGGAATGGTCATTGCACACATCGACAAGGTAGCAAGTTCACGAACTCAATTGCATAATTCTCTGTGAGAGAGTTTTTAGCAAGTAAACAAATAATTGTATTAGACACCCTCCCTACTTACTTGATCTGGCCCCTGGAACTTTTTTTTTTTACTTGAAGATAAAGGAAATATTGAAAGGAGGATATTTTCATGACATTCAGGACATCAAGGGTAATATGATGACAGTTCTGATGGCCGTTCCAGAAAAGGAGTTCCCAAATTGCTTTGAAATGTGGACTAGGCACTGGTGTTGGTGCATAGCTTCCCAAGGAGAGTATTTCCAAGGTGACCACACTGGTATTGAGCAAGGAGGTAAACTTAGTTGGCAGTCCTTATACATCAACAATTCTTCTTTTTTTTAAAATTATTTGTTCATCCAATTATCTGATTTTCCAATTTTATTTTAAAAGTTGCAGTTAATATACCTGTTCTTTTTTTAAAAAAAAAAAAAAAAAAAAAAACCTTTCCGAAAATCTATTATAAGAAATTCTTAGATATATAATTGACAAATCAAAAGATAGGTATATTTCTAATGCTTTCAAGACACTGCCAAATTATTTGATTATCCAGTCATCTTCTGATGGACATCTGGGTTGTTTCCAGTTTTTGACTAGACAAATAAAGCTGAGCTGTGTCACTGCTCAAATGTCATCTTATCAGAAAGGCCTGCCTTGTCCATCGTACCAAAAGCAATACCCCATCACTCACTAAGCCCTCATTCTGCTTTAATTTTCTTCCTAGACCCTCTCACCAATATGCAATTTCTGTTGAACTGCGTCATGTCTGTCTTTCTCCACCCCAGTAAACACTATGTGTTACTCGTTGTTTTCTCCCTGGCCTTATAACAGTACAAGGCCAAAGTCAAGGTGGAAGACCAGATGGGAAGCTGATGCAGTAATTTGGGGGAGAGACAATGGTGGTCTGGACTTGGATAGGGCCTTGAGAGAGGAGACTAGACAGCTTTGAAAGGCACTAATTATGGGAAGCAGGGAAACAAGAAGAATCAAGTGAGCTCCTGGGTTGAAGGCTGGAGCAACTGTGAAGATAATGGCAGCACTGAATGATGTGCAGTACTAGAGGCAGAACAGGTTGGAGGGTCAAAGAGAGTGAACTCTCTTTGGGGCCTTTAAGCTTGAGGAACCTGTAAGACTTCCTAGAAGTGTCGCTGAGCTGTTGGCTGGCTACCTGAGTCTGGAGGTCAGCATAACTGCAATACAGACCGCAAGTTAGCACAAGTAGGTGGCAACCCATCTTGTGCGAGAGGATGAAGTTAACAAGAGTAAGCAGTGAGAAAAGAGAGAAGAGGACAGAACTACGAGGAAAACCTACGTTCTTGGTCAGATGAAGGGTGGCCTGTGAAGGACACAGAGCTTAGAAAAGTCAGGAAAGAGGAAGGAATAAACCCATCTCCTTGTTTGACTAGCAACAGCAGAGAGTCTGCTTTGGAAACAGGCAAAAGGGAAGTGAAAGACCTGCTGAGGATGAATTTGAGAAAGGTGAAATCAAGGTAAGACGAGACTAGGAAGCTTAAGAGACTAAATGAACATTCTAGAACAGAGGCTGGACCTGCTGTAGGAGGAACTGTGACAACAAGTGACAGTTCAGGATACAGTGGTTTAGGGTAATGTATATGACCTAGTGGCATCTCAGGAAGCAACCGACAGGGCTGGCACTTTCTGAGGGCGTGTGGAATCACAGCAAGCCTACCTGCACAGCAGACTATCAGCCAGAGCTACACGGAGCAGGCCTCTGGGATCGCACTGTTCACCAATACAGACCTTAATTTCAAGGAGGTGGATGAGCCTCTAGAATCGGTCATCAGCTTTAGCAACTGGTTAGTCTTAGTTACCTAGCTGCTGTAACAGAAATACCCCAAGGGAGTGGCTTTAAAGAACGGGAATTTCTTTCTCACAGTTCTGGAAGTTAAAGGTTCAAATCGGGGTCTTGGCCATATCATCTTCGTCCCTGTAAAAGTCCTGGACACTTCGGGGAGCTAAGCTCAGAGATGATCCTGACATGCGGTCTGCCGGTATTTTCCTTGTTTGTACACATCCCTCTGTGTCTAATTTGCTCTTTTTATAACTCAGAAATGATTCCACTGAGAACCCATCCTACTCAAGTATGGTCTCATGAACATATTTGGGGAGACACAATTTAATCCATCCCATCACTGCTTATGAACTTGCCTGGAGACCCCCTGCTAATACCTTGGTTTCTCCTTCTCTTCGAAAGGCAGTTCACTTGAATCTACTAGATAAAGTTCACAGACATCATCTGTGTTAACAAGCCCACCTATATTTGGGAGTTTAGCTCTGTTCTATTATTCCTATAAAGCGCTAGTAAACGCAGGTTTTTATTTTTTTTTAACAGTCTCCTAGCTACTTGTGAAGAAATCAAAAATCAGAATTCCACGACAAACTACTCTCATTGAATTTTGATCATGGTTTTAAAACTTTCTCTCGAGTACCCAAAAGTAATTACACTCAATTGAGTGAAGACATTGTTGGTTTCTAATTATAAAACAGTCATTTTATAGATGTAATTACCCCTAAGCCACCAGTAAAAATAATTTCACAAATTGATATTTGACTGAGGAAACAGCTGTGTGATCTTGTCAGCAAGAATCCCTCACAAGAATAAAAGGGTGGTCACTTAACATGGACCAAACACATTTCAGACTGCTTTTCCTTCTCAGATTCCAGAAACTGGAAATCAATTGCCCCCTGCTCCTGTGGAAACAGGGGGCCCTTAATTTTGACAGAGAAGCATTTCATGAACACATCTCTTTTTTTAGTAATACCTTCATGGGAGATGACAGGTTAAAATGCTATGATTCCATCCACCACGTCCATAATGCCTTGTGTGCTTGCCACCTCTAAGGAACCAGAACAGTAGAAACAAATTCTTGGCACCTTCTCACATGTTGTTCTTTGGCATCTATCTCTTAATAATTCCCAGAAGCCATGATGGAAGAAGCAGCAATGGTTCATTTGGGGTCAGATTTCCCAGTGACTGATGGATGTTAGTGTTGGAATCTTCCTGCTGACAATGTCTTTGGAAGACAGGGGAAGGTACAGATGTGAGGGCATGAGTCCCATTTGTTCTGAAATTCAATGCTCAACAGAGAAGCTTGCAATCTGGTTTCACTAAAAAGACACCACCAGCTCAATTCACAGAAGTAAGTGTCAAAGTGGCCTTCTGGATAATAAGACTCAAAAGTTTGTCAGTAGCGCCTCTTGTTAGGCAACTAGATACAGGAGTCCTGAAGAGTCTGTTGGTACATGAGAGGTTTTGCTCTCATAGTTCCGTTTGACAAATTATTGGCTTACTCAAAAAGCAGAGACAACCCATTGCTGTTGAGTTGATTCCAACTCATAATGACCCCATAGGACAGAGCAGAACTTTCCCATAGAGTTGGCAAGGAGTGACCAGAAGATCTGAACTGCCAACTTTTTTGGTCAGCAGTTGTAACACTTAACCACTATGCTACCAGGGTTTCCAAGGAGAGACTAGCCTGCAAAAAGAGCAAAGGCCTACAGTGAAACCTCAAACCTATGTCTGAAATTTCATGGACAAGACCTAAAAAGTTGGATGTGATTCTGATGACCCTATGTCTCCTTCTTCCTGAGAGTTCAGACACTGTGATTTTTTTTTTTTTTTTTCCTGAAGCAAGGAAGAACAAGTCCTAAAGAATAATCCAAGGTCAAAGTCTTTTGAAATTGGTTAAGTTCAATGTTCCATGTAGAACATACAGGCTTGCAGAATCTGCGAAAGAGAAAAAGCTAGAAGTCTTGCCACCATTTGCTTGGAAAAAGAAAGAAAGAAACCCTTTCAAATGCTGCCCATACCTCTGATGATTTCCTTTTCCTTGAAGGAAATCTTTGGTCGAAGAGTATAATACAATCAATTAGACCAAATCTTTGGTCAAAGAGTATAATATAACATTTTTTTAAGTTTCCTTTTACCTTAGCCTATTTTAAAATACTTTCTGTATTTTTCTACAATGGCATTTAAGATACAATTGATTCAAAATAACTGTAATTATTTGCTCAATAGCTACCTCCATATGCCCTGTAAGCTACCTGAGGACAGAGACCACACCTAGTTCACACTTGGCAGTCTTTGTGCATGTATAAACTTCAACACGTCTTCCAACACTAAATTCTGCTGAAGGAAAAATCCTCAGCTATTTATAAAAGTGAGAGACTCCTCAGAGAACCCTGTCTTCTACAATAAAAATAACACTGAAGCTAGGAAATAGATGACTCAAGTTAAATGACAGGGCTCTAACAGTACAGTGGTTAAGCTTTCAGCCACTAATCGAAAGGTCAGCAGATCAAATCCACCAGCTGCACCTTGGAATCCCTATGGGGCAGTCTTAGTGTGCCCTATAGGGCCCCTATGAGTCAGAATCAACTGGATGGCAGTAAGTTAAATTGCCCCCATAAGTCACATCACCTTGAATAAGTCATTTAACCTCTCTGAGCTCCAATTAACACTTCGGTAAAATGGGGAGAATAACTTCTGCCCTCCTACAAGAATGTTGCAGAGTAGAAATAACCCTGAGGTTCAGCTTTTTCAAGTCCAAAGATCTATGTAGATCGCGGGTATTACTATGACTGTAATAAGAAGGTGTCATAAAATTTCCTTGTAATAAAATGCAGAAAGATACTTAAAACAGTTGTTATTTCCTACAGGAAACAATTTCTTCAGATTCTTAGAAACACTTATCATCTTGTGGTATCACTGGCACAGACTTATCAGCAGAGTCAAGACCAACCAGAATGGGTAGCTCATTCCGAGCCCTTAGGAAACAGGGTCAGGCTTAGGGAAAGAAAAAGAATACTACTTGTTATGTGTCCGTCTGGGTGCTGGGATTTTAACACACACTGATACATCTAATCTTCACATCACCTCCCTGCGTCATGTGTCAATATTTTTTTCAGAAAGCAGATTCAGCTCCTCTTCAGTGTGACCCACCTTCATCCATAGTAATGAATCCTTGGAAGCCAATTTTGTACACCGTGACCTCAAGCCTATGCTCACAGGTGATTGGTCTGCAAAGAGGCAGCTGATCCACGCTGGCCCAATCAGAGTATCTCTTCTGGGAGCTTGGAAAATATTTCTATTTCTCTCTCTCTCTCTCTCTCTCTCTCTCTTTCTCTCTCTCTCTCTCTCTCTCTCTCTCTCTCTCTCTCTCTCTCTCTCTCTCTCTCTCTGTGTCTGTCTGTCCGTCTGTCTGTCTCTGTGTCTCTTTCTCTCTCTCTCACACACACACATAAACAAAGGGGCAGACAAATCACAAGATGTTAGTGCTTGGCATGAACTGTTGTCCTCACAACCATTAAAAATGAACTTGTAGCCGGACAGCATGATGCACACAAGAGACAGACAAGTCTCTCTCTAGGCCAGCACCTCACTTGAAAGCAATGGAGAACAAAGACATGACTCCTTTGTGCATTTGAAGCAGAATGAAGCCTTTCCCGGCAGGAAACAGCTTCCTGATGGTGGCATCTCAGTCAACCAATAGGAGGAACCATTTGAAGAAGCCGTGTGTCACCGATCTGGAAAGTCACCCAACAAGTATTTTTAAGTAATGACTTTTACAGCCACGTTTTTACAGGTATCGTCCGGATCCCCACCCCTAATAGGTAGCTGAGAAGCAGCTTGAGGGATGGGGTGGGAGAAAAGCAAGGGAACTGAGAAGAAAGATGGAAAAATAAATTTTCCTGGACTTGTAGTGGCTTTCCTGTTCCCAGTTCCTGCCCTTAAGTTACATGAGACACTCCATCAACCTTGTCGTGAATCCCCCCTTGTTTTGCAAACCCTGGTGGTGTAGTGGTTAAGCGCTAAACAGAAGCACAGCTGTTCAAATCCACCAGGCCCTCCTGGAAGCTTCATGGTGCAGTTCTGCTCTGACTTCTAGGGTCGCTGTGAGCCGGGATCAACTCTACAGCAGCAGGTTTGGTTTAGTTCGGTTTGGTTAGGCTTGGTTAGCTTTGGTTTTGCTGCAGCTGGCCCCAGTGAGGTTGTGAGACTTATAACAAAAGAAATACAATCTCTCTGTTTCGATGAGGAAACTGAGAATCAGTGAATTTGAGTAATTTGCCCAAGATGAAAGATTTTCCTGCCCAAGTTCACCAAGCTCCGAAACCAAGGGTCTTTTGGTCGTCTGATAAGGACAAGGATGTGTCTGAATTACCCAGGCAGATGCGCTGTTTACAACTCTGCAAGAAGTCATCTAATGAGGGACTCTTCTGTTCGTTCACTGTTCCTGTGTTCCCTTAGAATTCACCTGTCCTTCCAGCTTTCTGGTCAGGACACTATCTTACCTGCAGGTGTGATGTGAGAGACCCTGGAAAGAACTCCACCCCACCCACGTCCCTGAAATCTCAGGTCCTGGACGGTCGATGAGAGATGGATTTGGGGAAGAGAATTTTAGTATACCTCCTCTGAGATCTGAGGCCAGATAGGATGCTTTCTCTTTACCCCTGTGTCTTAGTTATTTAGTGTTGCTGTTACAGAAATACCACAAGTGGATGGCTTCAACAAAGAGAAACTGATTTGCTCACAGGTTAGAAGTCTGAATACAGGGCATCAGCTCCAGGGGAAGGCTTTCTCTGTCAGCCCTGGACAAAGAGCTGTCTCTGCCTGTCTTTCTCTGGCCTAGGAGCTTCTCTGAGCTTCTGTGACCGGGAACCCCAGGTACAAAGGACTCACTCTGCTTCTGGTGCTGCTTTCTTGGTGGTGTGAGGGCCCTGACTCTCTGGTCACTTCTCTTAACCTTTTGGTCCCTCATAAAGTAAACAAGGTAAAGGCCTCAGCTCAGGGAAACTCCCTTTACACTGGATCAGGGATGTGAGCTGACCAAGAGTGTTACATCCCACCCTACTCCTGTTTCACAGAACCTGATCTTACCTTATGAACCACGGGTAGAGATTAGGATTTACAACACTTAGGAAAACTATATCGATCACAAAATGGAAGACCACCTCACAAAACTGGGCACCTCAGCCTAACCAACTTGACATACATTTTAGAGGGACACAGTTCTGTCCACAACACCCTGTGTTATGTGTTGGTGTACACTGAGAAGAAAAGCAAGCAGCTAATTTCATTCCTTCCAGTCTGCCAAAGACCAACATACTCTATCTTCTGCCCACACACAGATGTTTCTGAAATGGGGAAGCCAGTCTGCCTTGGAACAAAATTGATGCATTCTAATTTTCTTTATTTTTTGTAAAAAATTGAGGAAAGAAAGTATATGTTACTCACAATCCTACGATCCTACCACTATCGAAATAAATAAATGAAAACCAAACTCATTGCCATCGAGTCGATTCTGACTCACAGCGACACTACACTGTCGTCTTAGGAATTTGATTCATTTTCTTCTCATCCTGTTTCTGATGCATCTGTTTTCCACAACACTGCTATTTTAAGTGTTGTTCTAGTCTTGTAAGCTGCTTTTTTTTTTTGCTTTACTCTTCAACATATCGTGAGCATTTCTCCATGTTGCTGCATAGTTGTTATCATGGTGAATTTAAGGATGGGTGAACTCCAAGGATGCATAAGAGTGGTAAATATTTGCAGAGCCTCCTTTACTTTCCTGCATCTCAGCTTCCTCTCTCTCGTGGCCAATATGATCATTAGTAAGAGAGTTGAGCCAAATATTCCCTCTCCCCACTCCCTGGAAGGCAGGACACAGGAACAGGATTTATGTTCAGCCAAGCATGCTCCCACCCAAGGCTGTCAGCCTTATGAGAGAAGCACTAGGGTGCAAGGAGACTGGAGCTGGGGTTCACTGCTTCGGAGCTGCCGTGAGTGTCCACCTACCAGCACATGGGTGTGTCCAGCTGTGATGGTGTCATTCTTGGCACTTTTCCCCATTCTTAGTCTTCTTTGGTCCCTAGCATTTCCAGGCCAAGTTCCTTCCTTCTTCCCCATAGGTTCTGAGCTCTTTTGGATAGTTTTACAGTAAATTATTTTTCTGCCTAAACTAGCAAGAGGCTACTCCCGTTCCTCACAGCCAGAAAGAAACTCTGACTTTTCTCCAAGAGCTTAGACAGTTGAACTCATTCATTGTAGTCAACCAACAGCTATTTATGAAACCTCCCTCTGCCATGTGCTTTGTGCTGTCCTGTGAACTTGAGTTAATACATAAAATAGTAGTGCAAATTCTTTTTTCTGTCACATGGAGTGATATTCTCATGGAATTCTAGCATATGTTTTCATGGAAGAGACAATGATTTCTAAATTGTCACTGTTACTGCTAAGGTGACCATGTCGAAAGAGCCAGTTGCCATTGAGTAGGCTCAGCTCATGGCGACCCCATCTGTGTCGGCATAGAAACGTGCTCCACAGGGTTCTCAATGGTCTGTTTTTTTCAAAAGTGGCTTCCCAGGCCTTTCTTCCGAGGTATTTCTGAGTGGACTCAAACCGTCAACTTTTCAGTCAGCAGGCATTAACCCTTTGTACACCCAGGGACTCCAAGCAAAATGGAGAGCAGTGTAAATAGCTGAGGAAAGGTGCTTGTAAGGTTCCACAGGGCTCTTGCTGTTTGTTCGTTGCTGCTGAGTCGATTCCAACTCACAACGACCTGATACCTGCAAAGTAGAACTCTGCTTACAGAGTCTTCAAGGCTGTGACCTTCCAGAAATAGATGGCCAGGCCTGTCTTCTGTGATACTTCTGAAGAGGGGAGGTTTGAACCAGAAACATTTCAGCTAGTAGTTGAATATTTAAACTTTAGTGTACCCAGGGGCCTCCCAGAGGACTAAATAGATATAATTCTGCTCCAGAATGAAGCATTACCTGCATTACCTTCACCTAATGTTTGCCTTCTACTTCATTATTATTGTCCACTCTCATACTTATTTCTTTTATTCTGCCATCTTTAGGTATGTGTTGCAGTATGTTCTTGCAGTAAATGCTTGGCTAATTAATTTTCAACCTTTCTTCTTTTTTAATATGTGTGCTTAAGGCATTTCCCTCAGGCATTGATTTTAAGGGATATATTTTGCTATTTAATATTTCTGGTATCATTCAACTCAAAATATTTTACACCTCCCATTATGATTTCCTCTTTGTTCTCCTAATTTTTTAAGTGTATTTCTCATTAGTGGTTTATTTAAGTCAACTTTATTTGTATATAATTTACATAAGACAAAATGCCCACATTTTAAGAATACAGTGTAGTGAGTTTTGACAAACATTAACACCTGAATAGCCACCACCATAATTAAGATATGGAATGTTTTTCTTTATTCCAAAAGCTTCCCTGGGCCCCAGTCAACCATTGATCACTATGGATTAGCTTTGTCCACTCTAAAGTTTTGTATAAGTGGAATTATAGACTCTGTACTACTGTGTGAGTACATTCTTCCATGAATCTTAAATGTCTCCAATTCTGCCATGTGTTGTTGTGTGTATCAACACACAACATTGCTAAATAGCATTCCATCAGATGGATATATCACAGTGTATTTATCCATTCACTGTTTGGTAAACAACTGGATTGTTTCCAGTTTGAGGTGATTACAAATAAAACTATGATAAACATTTATATATAATTATTTTGGGGGACCAATGCTGTCATCTCTCGTATACCAAGGAGTGAAATTTTTAAGTCATGTAGTAAATGTATAAGCTTTATTAAGAAACTGCTAAACTTTTTTACAAAGTGATTCCACAATTTTACATCCCTAGCAATAATTAATGAACCATGCTGGTGTTGGCTGCTAACTAAAGAGTCAGTAGTTTGAATCCACCAGGCACACCTTGGAAACTCTATGGGGCAGTTCTACTCTGTCCTACAGGGTTGCTATGAGTTGGAATCGACTCAGTGGTAATGGGTTTGGTTTGGGTTTAGTTGCTGTGTGGCCTCATCAACACTTGGTATTGTCAATCTCATTTAAGCCATTCTACTGGTTTTAATTTGCTTTTCTCTGATGACCAGTGATGTTCAGCATCATTTCATGTGTTTTTTAGCCATTCAAATATCTTATTTTTTGAAGTTTCCACATAAATATTTTGTTCATTTTTTAATTGGATATTGTCCTCCCAGTACTGAGGGTTCTTTAAGTGTTCTGAACACAAGTCATTTGTCATATATATATATATATATATAGGAAATATTTTATCCCAGTCTGTGGCTTACCTTTTCATTTTTTTAGTAGTGTGTTTTGAATAGCACAAGTTTTCATTGTGATAAAATACCACAAAGAGATATACGTTCTGCCATCCCAGAGGACATGGGTTAATTTCAGGGATGTTTGCTCTTGTTTTCTTTAGAGCAGGCTAGAAGGAAAAACACCAAAGTGGAAGAAAGGCTGAAGGAAATATGTAAGAGAGGGCAGAGGCTCTATGTGGAAAAACGGGCTCCACCAAGATAGTCCAAGAAGTTTTACTAGTAGCCAATCTGGTTAGAACTCAGAAGTGGGGAGATGTTTATCATTCCCAATCTTGGGTTCTTGGATTAAAAGCTGTGAGAAAACCAGAACAAGGACCCAGAAATCACACCAGTGACACATGAACAAGTCTTCTCCACATTTATAAACACTTTAGTGGTAAGATTCAGCAAGGAGTGCCATCAGTCTGTGTTTTCCATGCCTGCTCATGGGCTTGTGAAAACCAGTCTAGAGCTTTGCAATTTGTGAATATTCAGCCTTAATTAATATAAGTAAGCTGGATGTTTAGGGTAAAAACATCCTTTCTTTTGCCAGTTCGAAACCAGGCATTGTACTTTGTGGATTTGATTTCAGTGGGGGAGGTGGACAGGTGCAGCCCAGCTTAGTCTTCTGACAACCCTTCGGGATGATTTTATAAGCGGCTGTGCTTCACATCTCACGTTTTAAAGCCAGGGTCTCAGGTCTGTGAAACAAAACCTCGACATAGAGCCAAAATTTCTGTGATGAAGGGAATGGTGAGAAATTTCATCCAAAGATTTATCTGTGTTTAGTGCAGTTAAATAAAGTTCTTTGTCCATGTTGGTTTCTTTCCCCATCTTCATAAACAAAGGTCAGACCAAAGAACATCCTTAAAGATAAATAAAATGTGGAAATTTTCAGAAAACCAAACTTACGTGTAGGATTATTAACATAAGTTGATATTTCTTCTTTTTTTTAAATCAGTTTTGCATGTCCACCTATCTGCAGCTCCTTCTGCTTTCCTTGCCTGGTGACAGCACACACCTCCTTTTCATTTTATATTTGTGGTATCCTCTTAACATGTTCCTGTCGCCTCCTATCCACCCTCTTCTCTCCCATCTAGAAAGAGACCAGTAGGACAGCCTCCTATAAATGCATAGAACTATAAAGTACACACCCCATCTGGTCACACTATGTCCCTGGGTAAAGTCTATTTTTGTCTGAAGAGTTGACCTCAGTAGTATTTACGGGTTAGGGGAAGCAGCAGGTCTAGAGGCCACACTCCCAGGGGATCCTCCAGGCCATCAGGCCATCAACTGCAGTCTTTTAGTAGAGTTCTTGAGCTGCACCACTCTTTCTCTTGTGTTGCCATGAGGCCTCAACATTATGTGTCCCATCACAGCTGTCACTGGTGATGGCCAGGCACCATCTGGTGCTTCCGGTCACATGTTGATACAGTCTCCCATTCACATGGGTCCTTTGGTTTCCTGAGCTCTTTTAGCTTTGCGTCGTTGTTGTTCTCAGTCGTCACCTGTTCTAGATGAGCTGGGATCATTTGATGTATCTCGGATGGTAGTTTGATAGCTTTAAAACCCAGACAACACTCACCAACATGGGTGCAGAAGACTCTCTTAGGAACAGGCTAGTTATGCCAGTTGGCCTCGACGTCCCCCAGGAGCATGGTCCCCAGACCCCAGCTCCTGCTAATCTATCCTTGCAATATTGAGTTGAGATTAGAAAAGCTTTCATTTTATGATGAAGTCAAGTCACATTGATCTGCTTTCTACTATGTGCTGTCACTGCTTTCATGTAACCAAATTTCTAAGGTTGATATTTATTCTGTGTTTGCCAAAGGTCAAATATTCATTGTATTAGGCTCTTGATATGCATTGTATTATCTTACTCAAGCGTTACAACAATCCTACCATATAGATCCAGAGTCCCTGGGTGGTGCGAAAGTTTAAGGGCTCACTACTGACTGAAAGGTTGACAATTTGAATCCACCCAGAGGTGCCACAGAAGAAATACTTGACATTCTGCTTCTGAAAGATCAGTCACTGAAAACCCTATGGAGCACAGTGCTATAAAACACAAGGAGTCAAAGAGAATCTGGGTTGCCATGACAGTCGGTGGTTTGTTTTTGTTTTTTTTTTGAACGCCACACGGATACTCCTATTTTTTCTATAAGGAACCCTGGTGGCACTACTGTTAAGCGTTCAGCTGCTAATGGAAATACCACTGGTTAGAATGCGCCAGCTGCTCCATGGGAAAAGATGAGATGGTCTGATTCCATAAAGATTTATAGTCTTAGAAATCCTCTGGGGCATTTCTACTCGCCCTAGAGAGATACTATGAGTCACAATTCAACTCAACGGCAAAGGGTGTGGTTCTCACTTGAAAGATGAGGAAGCTGAGACTTAGTGAGGTTGAGTAACTTGGCCAAGGTCCACTCTCTATAGGAAGTGCCAGAGTCAGGAATCAAATGTAGTCTTTCTTGCTCCAAAGCTGATAGCCTTATCTGCCATCCTATGATACATCCTAAAATGTATTGTCACCAATATTATCTCAGTAATTGAACTAATTACTATTAGCTTGTCTCACCTCACTGCAAACTCACATAGGTAGCGCTCTCTGTGTTAAATTAACCACGTTTAAAAGACAGAGCCCAGCCCAGCTCACTGGTATGCACACTGCTCCTGCCTTCTCCAGGGCCAGATCTTCTACCTCTGCTTATTTCCAGTTTCTCTGGCTGTGATTGTGATTGGGTGAACCTAAATTGTTATCATTGCTGTTGTCGTTGTTGAGTGACAATGAATCAATTCTGATTCATATTTAGCAACCCATGTGACAGAGCAGAACTGACCCATAGGGTTTTCTTGGCTGTAACCTCTATGGGAACAGATCTGCAGGACTTCATGCCATGGAGACTCTGAGCAGCTTCAGTTACCAACTGAGTGCTTAATAGTTGTACCACCAAGCCCAAACAACTAAACTCTTTAACCTCATCTATCTGAAACCACTTGCTGTCGAGTCGATTCCAACTCATAGAGACCCTATAGGACAGAGCAGAACTGCCCCATAGTTCCCAAGGCTATAATTTTTAGAAGCAGACTGCCACATCTTACCCTCACAGAGCAGCTGGTGGGTTTGAACTGCTGACATTTTGATTAACAATTGAGCTGTTAACCACTGCACCACTAAGGCCCCATGAAAATGACAGTATGATTAAAATGCGGGTAGGGTAGAAGAGGAAACCCTGGTGGTATAGTGGTTAAGCACTACAGCTGCTAATCAGAAAGCTAGCGGTTCAAATGTACCAGCCTCTCCTTGGAAGCTCTATGCGGTAGTTCTACTCTGTCCTATAGAGTCACTATGAGCGGGCACTGACTTTATGGCAGTGGGTTTGGTTTTGTTAGGGTGGAAAAGGGGGAAACCCAGCTAAATCTATGCAAGTTGCGTCGTGATCTATCTAGGGCTTTTATTTTGAAGCAAAGCAATAAGTTTGAAATGCAAACCGATGTTCTGTCCTTTTTGGCCTTTCCCCCATTTCTAACAGCAAAGCTATTCTATGCTTATTGATTTAGAGTGTGGTATAAAAAAGGAAACAGGAAAAAGAAAAGAAAAAGAATCTTTTCCTAGCTATGACATTTTAAAGCCTGGGTTTTCTGGGGCCTAGAAAGGGCTTGCAGCTTAGATTAAATATTTCCAGAAAAATATTTTGAGTAAGAATAAAGCCATGCAGGGGCCAAAAACAGGAAAAACAAAGTCTCTATGACATGATTGGTCCAATGAAAGAGGACCAAACTGGACGGCAGATGTTTCATTCAATGCCCATAAGACCAGAGTGCACTAGGAATTTAGTAAATTCACAGGGGATTTGTACCGTTGTATATGCTATCCAGTCAGTTTTGACCCATAGCAACCTACAGAACAGGGAAAAACAACCCCATAGAATTTCCAAGACTATAACCTTTATGGGGAAACCCTAGTGGTGTAGCCGTTAAGTGCTACAGCTGGTAACCAAAACATCGGCAGTTCAAATCCACCAGCCACTCCTTGGGAACTCTATGGGACAGTTTTCCCTCTGTCCTGCAGGGTCGCTATGAGTCAAATCCATTCGATGGCAACAGGTTTAGTTTGGTTTAATCCTTACATCATGATAAACAGACGAAATATTGAAGCTGCCAAGGGTTTTGTGTTACTTGGATCCATAATCAAAGTCCAAAGAAGCAGCAGCCGAAAAGTCAAATGATGTCTTGCATTGAGCAAATCTGCTGCAAAAGACCTCGTTAAAGTATTAAAAAGCAAACATGTCACTCTGAGCACTAAGGTGTGCCTGACCCCTGCCGTGATGTTTTCGGTCTCTTTATATGAAAGTGAAAGCTGGACAAGGAAGAAGAAAGATCAAAGGAGAGTTCACACCTTTGAATTATGGTGTTGGGACAGAATATTGAATCTACCACAGACTGCCAAAAGAACAAACAAATCTATCCTGAAAGAAGTACCGCCAGGACGCTTCTTATAAGTAAAGATGATGAGACTTGGTCTCACGGTCTTTGGACATGTTGTCAGGAGTGATCAGTCCCTGGAGAAGGAACAGCATGCTGGGTAGAGGGTCAGTGAAAAAGAGCAAGACCCTCAACGAGATGGACTGGCACAGTTACAGCAAGAATGGGATCAAGCATAACGATGATTGTGAGGATGTCACAGGAAGAGGCAGTGGTTCCTTGCCATACATAGCGTCACTCTGAGTGAGAACTCACGGTGTCTAACAGCAGCTGTCTTTAAGGGCCCTGGTGACTAAGTCTTTTCTCCTGTAGAGCTTGTGATGGGTTCCAGCTAGGGGCCTTTCAGTTAGGAGCTGAGCTTGCCTTATCAAGGCTTCTACTTGTTACCTAGTTGTCCAGAATTTAACTATGGCCCCAAGGCAGGAAGACCCTCCCCAAATTAACTGAAATGAAGCTTTTTCTACCCTGGTGGAATAAATAGAGGCTTCAAACAGAAATTCGGTTGAGTTTTTTAAATGTAAGTTGTTTTTCTGTACACTGAAACTTAAGGATTGAGAGTCACACCCCTGGCAACTTGTATAATTAAATTCACACCAAGACACCATTGACGGCAGACTTCTGTCTCAGAGGGAATCTCAGGCAAGGATAGAGAAGAAGGTGTTACAGGCACAGTTGGGGGGATTTCTGGACAGGTGGGGACAATGCTTTACAGCAAGTCAGCTGATATGAAAGCACATTTTATCTCTGTATAGACCTCCCAAAGCAGGAACATCCAAAAATTCTGAAACACTTCTTGGGGAAAGGGCCAAAAAGGTATACAAGTTAAAATCCAGTTGGGAGCCCAATACCCAAGACTAACACCAGACTCTCTTCAACTGTACTGGGAACCTGGTTTCACGGTGAAGGCAGAACATTGGTGCCCAGTAGACACAATGCCAGAGCTTTGTAGGCTGCAGCTTTGTTTAGACTGCCAGGTCTTTCTACCAGCACAGCTGCTGAGTTGGTTTGAACTACCAGCCTTTCCTCTCATAGCTGAGAGTGTGTATATTATTTTTATTTAAATAAACTTTTTTTAGCGTCATTATAAGCAATAAATAATATCTATGAAATCAGTAGTCTGATGTGCTAGCTATACTTTTTCTAATCTGCATTAAAGCAAAACCATAACTATGTGAATAAATATGTTCACACGCCCATAAAAACTGCTACTCAGAGCTTCAGAAAGTCTCTCTGTTCCCACATTAGCATTTTATTAGCTCTCAGCTACAGTTTAAATGTTTTGACGTCAAATCTTTCCACCCCAGTGATCTGGACAAAATCCTTTGGCTTCCAGCTATAGCGCTCGCCCAGCTCAGCTAAGGGCCAGAGCCACCTCCAAGCCAGCCCAAGGTAACGCAGTAATGTAGGGTGGAAGGCAGGTTAGACCATGCCTTTCTCGCTCAGGAGGTGGGCTTCCCACCTTCAGATCCCTGGATGGTGCAAACAATTGGCTGCTGGCTACTAACTGAAAGACTGGCAGTTCAAGCCTACTCGGTGACGCCACAAAAGAAGTCCTGGTGATCTGCCTCTGTAAAGATTACCATCAGGACAACCCAACTGGCAGTTCTGCTGTGTGAGGCCTGGGGTTGCTCTGAGCCATAATAACCTTGGCAGCAATGGCTTTGGTTTTGTTCGGCTTTAGACCTCCCCAGGAGCCCCAAGACAACAGCTGTCTCTACAACTTCTATTCCAAGTCTTCCCTATTTGGTGACAAGTGTCTTACTCCTGTAATTATCTAGAGTCAGGAGCCCCAGTGGCACAGTGGTTTAAAGCTGGGCTGCTAACAAAAGGTCTGCAGTTGGAATCCACCAGCCACTTTAGTCTGCAGGATTGCTAGGAGTTAGAATTGACTCAACAGCAACAGGTTCAGGCTTTTGGGGTGTTTTTTTCCCATTTGATTTTGATTTTTGCAGTCAGAAACCCTCTCACATCAAATACAACCTCTGGGTTCTGACTAGAAGTAATGATTTACTTCTGACTTGAAGTAATGGTTTCTAAATGTCACAGTTTTCATGTCACAATTTTTCCATATCAGGGAGGCGGGATCCCTTCTGAAGGCATCAAGCTATCTCACACATAACCAAAGCAATGGCTTAGTTTCCCTGCCGTTCTGTTTGTCATAAATCATATATCAAAGGAAGAGCCTCACGGGCTATACTTCTTTCTCCTTAAACATGTATAGCTTCTACAAAAAGAATGTATGAGCAAGCACTCATGACTGGCAGCCTCCAGCTCAGTTACTGCTTCCTGGTTGTTTTCTGTTCATTATCAAGTGATATACTAGTGATCCTTGACAACATTAATTAGTGTAGGAGGAAGGAGAACAAATTAGCACTATCTGCTCTGCTTTATGGAAAGCATAATAATATTGTTGGACATGGTGTTATAACATTTAGTTCCACTCAGTGAATAATTTGTGTGGACTGCAGGCAAGCCACAGTGCTACATGAATTAGATGCTATTTTGATGTGGCATCTTACGATCCTCAGCAGAGAAAGCTGTGTCTATTCCATAAGGCTCCCCAAAGAAGAAGGTTTCAATTTATGTTTATCTGCATCCTTCATTCTCAGTGTGGACAATATTGGCCCCAAAGAAAAAAAATTGGTTCCTAGGGAATGAAAATACAATGTTTTATAGCACTCAGAAGCTCACACCTACCCAACAGAATCTTATTCCTTAGTATTTTTTTCTTATTAAATAAAAAATGAAAGTGTACATACTCTGTGCTTACAATACTGGGTTAAGAGAGGAAGAGTACACAAGTTGTGTTGAAGTCCCATCAGCATTGATCTTCTTACTAATGTGTATTGTCACCAATTTCACCCAACCAAATTTCTAACATCTAATCTAAGCCCTCGCCCCTTGCCCTCTTGCCCTCCCACCCTCGCCACCCTTGTAGCTGTCAAAGAGTCTTTTCTATTATGTATGAGTATGCTTTCAAGTGTTTATTGTAGGAGTCTCATATAACAGTTGTCCTTCTGTCGTTGACTCATTTCACTCAACATAATGTCCTCCAGTTGAGACCAAATTAGTATTTGATTTCTCTCATTGTAGTTGTCATTAGTTGCTAGAGGGTCAGTCCTGACTCCCAAGTGACTTCACTCACAACAGTACAAAACACTGCCCAATCATGCCATCCTCACAATTGTTTCTAAGTTTGAGCCCATTGTCTCGTTAGGCAGAAAGGCAATTTAAATTTAAACTAATTCAAGTCATTAATGCAATGGAATAATTTCAAATTTTTCCCTAGAGGGAGTAAAATAAGAGAAAGATTCAGAAACAGATCTAAATGAAAGTACACTTCAAATGTGCATCTCCTTTGACCTGGCCACTCTGCTTCTATTAAGTCTCCTGAAGAAAGATACCCCAGAAGACATAAGTGTCATGGATTGAATTGTGTCCCCAACAAAAAAATGTGTGTAGCAATTTGGTGGGGCTATGATTCCTAGGATTGTCTGATTTTCCTACATATTGTAAATCCTGCTCTGTGATGTTAATGAGGGAGGATGGGTGGCAATTGTGTTGGTGAGCTAGGACTCAATCTACAAGACTGTACTGTACCTTGAGGCACTCTCTTAGAAGGTAAAAGGAAAGGGATGCAAGGAGAGTTGGGAATCTCATACCACCAAGAAAGCAGTGCCAGGAGCAGAGCAAGTCCTTTGGCCCCAGAGTCCCTGAGCCTGAGAACTTACTTGACCAGGGGAAGGAAAATTGAAGACAAGGACCTTCCTCCAGAGCCAACAGAGAAAGTCTTCCTCTGGGGCTGATGTTCGAATTTGGGCTATTAGCCTACTTAACCATGAAGAAATAAACTTCTCTTTGTTGAAGCCATTTATTTATGGTATTTCTTCTATAGCACCACTAGATGACTAAGACAGTTACACATACAAAGTTGCTGACCACATCACCATTTTTAATAGGGAAACAACATGAATGTCCATTGGTTGAAAATGATTAAAGAAACTATGGTGCCTTTGCATAAGAAATACAAAGTAAGTGTTTATACACACACAGGCGCACATGCATGTGTATATATGTGTGTGTGTGTGTGTACATACTGAAAATCCCAGCAGTATGGTGATTAAAAGCCATTGCTACTACCCAAAAGGTTGGCAATTTGAATCTATCAGCCACTCCTTGGAAATCACATGGGCAGTTCTACTCTATCCTGTAGCATTGCTATGAGTTGGAATTGAATTTAATTGACAGCAATGTTTTCTTTCTTTTTAAAAAAATATATACTAGAACCTGGTGGTGCATGTTTAAGAGCAACAGCTGTTAACCAAAAGATCAGTGGTTCAAATCCATCAGCCACTCTTTGGAAGCCTTACAGGGCAGTTCTGCTGTATCCTGTAGGGTTGCCATGAATTGAAATTAACTCAGCAGCAACAGGTTTGGTTTATATATATGTATACTATATACTATTATGGAGTCCACAAAATCAAACAAAATGAAACTTGTTGTCATCCAGCTGATTCCAATTCATAGTAACCCCATAGGACAGAGGGGAACTGCCTCATACAGTTTCCAAGGAGCAGCTGGTAGATTCAAACTGCTGATCTTCTGGTTGGCAACTGCAGTTCTTAACCACTACGCCAGTAGGGTTTCCAATGGAGTCCCAGACTGGTGTAAATGATTAAGCACTCAACTGCTAGTCAGATGGTTACAAGTTCAAACCTACCCAGAGGTGCCTCGGAAGACAAGCCTGGTGATCTGCCCTCTTTCTGAAGACCCTATGGAGTAGTTCTACTCTACATGTATGGGGTCGACAGAAGTCAGCACTGACTCGCCATCAGTAACAGTATATACTACAATATTTGCGAGTGTATGTGTTTATAGAGAAGAATGAAATAAGTCTATGCATAGAACGAAAAGCCAGCATGGAGAGGTCCCCAAGGTACGTAATTACATGAAAAACAATCTGCAGAATACACATGCATGAACTCATGTATGTTCAAACAAAAGCACAACAGATCTCTATGTTTCTACATGCACATGTCATATACATACATGCAGAGAAAAAGGGATGGAAAGGAACATGCCAAAGTGATGAAACCAGCTGGCTCCTAGAGAAAGGAAGGGATTTGAGGACAGAGGTAACTGAAGAAGTATGCGGGCTTTTTACTACCTAGCTCTATGTGTTTTGTTTTTGCACTTCACACCAGAAAAGTCATAAATAACACATAACTAAAGAAAAATAAATGAATAAACCATCATTTAAAAAAAGATACTCTACCTCATCTACCCACCTACTTCTCTGAAGACTTGTCACTTGCTTTCTACCCAAAAGTGGAAATCAAAAGCCTGCGTGCTCCACTTGTGTTAAAGTTTTATACTTTCAATCACATTATAGAGAAATGACATGCCAAGCCTTTAAAAATTGATTCACTCAGGTCTGAAGTAAAGGAAGAAATAAAAAAGCAAAAGAGAGATCGATTTTACTACATGAAAATGTAAAACTAGTGGGCAATGCTTTTAGAGGTCAGTTGGGCAAGATGTGTCAGAATGTAAAGGAACATGCCCTTCAGTCCAGCTGTCTTGCTTCTAGGAATGATGAAGGCTGTTTACTGCTGCGTGTTTTACACACGTGGAAAATTACAAGTCATTTTAAAGACCATGAAAAGGGGATTTGATAGGCAGAATATGTCAGATACATACAAAGGAATATTTTGCTTTCATTCCCAGTGACGATGTCTATTTATTGATGTGAAAAGAGATCCATAAGACATTATCAGTTACTAAAGTAGGTTATAGAAGAACACAAAGAGAATGATCTTATCTGTATTAAGATATATTGTCTATGTGTTTGTACAAGGTGCCTGGTGGCATAGTGGTTAAAGTGCTTGGCTGCTAACTGAAAGCCTGGTGACTGAACCCAGCAGCTGTCCCACAGGAGAAAGACATAGCACTCCATTTCTGTAAAGACACAGCTTTAGAAACCCTATGGGGCCATCCTACTCTGTCCTCTAGGGTGGCTGTGAGTCAGAATTGAAAACCCTGTCCACCATGCATGACCCTGATAGTACTGAGATACCGGGGCCTCCCAGGACAACAAACTGACAGCTGGGTGGTGAAAGTCAATAGGCAGTTTGTAACACAAAAAAATCAATGTAGCGTATAAAAAGCATATTATTTTTGAAAATATGGATGCATATTGCTGCAGAAACATCTAAAGCAATTGATAATGCTGTTGCAGGGAATCAGAATTTGGTGTGAGGAAGGGTGGGATAAAAACAGGTGCCTTTCATTTTATTCATCATGCTACTATTGGGATTTTTAAATCATGTACAAGCATTACCTTCAGTTTAACAAGTCTTTCAAAAAGAAAAATTGAACCGTTTATTCACGCTTCCATTCAGAGTTGTTGAGAAGGTTCCCCCGCTGATCCAGTTTGCCCAATATCAGTTTTATTTTATCCTAGCTACCCTGATGCATGAAAAATTTCATTTCTATCTAATTTGTTTCTTCCTGGTGTTCCCGTGTTCCATGAATATTAGTATTCTTCCTTCTACAACTTACCTGTAGTAGGGATGAACTTGACAGCAGTGGGTTTGCTTTGGGTTTGTTTTCTTTCTATTGCATGTTCTTTTAAAATAAAAATTTAAAAGAATGTTGCATTTGTTTTCACAGGAGTTTAATATGATACGCATGGCTGACATCACATTTAACTGCAAACTAAGCTCGTGCTACTCAGAGACAGTAATTTATAAGTTTAAATCATGGAAACAGTACATAAATGCCAAGGTTTCAAACAGGACAACAAAATAGACTTACTGAGGGCCTATCCTTGTATGGAAACCCTGGTGGCATAATGGTTAAGTGCTACATCTGCCAACCAAAAGATGGGCAGTTCGAATCTACCAGGCACACCTTGGAAACTCTGTGGGGCGGTTCTAGTCTGTCTTATAGCATTGCTACGAATTGGAATCAACGAGACGACACTGGGTTTGATTTTGGTTTGGGTTATCCTTAGTATGAAAAAGCCTTCATGATACAATGATTAAGTGTTGAAAGGTCAGCAGTTCTATGCCACCCCGTGGCTCTATGGAAGAAAGATCTAGAAATCTGCTCCCATCAAGATCACAGCCTAGAAAACCTTGTGAGGCAGTTCTACTCTGTCACACAGGGTGACTATCACTCAGAATCAATTTGTCGGTATACAACAACAATCTTCAGTATGCCTACAAAAACCCACAGTGTGTTTTGGGGGTACTTACCAGACTACTCATTTCAACTCATTTTTCTTAAGCTTCCTTTGCTTTTCCCTAGATCTCTTCATCTATTTTTTAAAATCTTGTTGCATGGTATTTATGGAGCCCTGGTGGTACAGTGGTTAAGAGCTCAGCTGTAACCAGAAGGTCAGCAGTTTGAATCCATCAGACACTTCTTGAAAACCCTATGGGGCAGTTCTACTCTGTCCTATAGGGCTGCTATGAGGGGAAGCCAACTCAACTGCAACAGGTTTTTAATGGTATTTATTCGTTTTCTATGAGTTAGAATCAACTCGATGGCAGTGTGTTTGGTTTGGTTTGGTTAGTTTTCTGTTCCCGCCTATCACCAAAGTCAGTGGCCTAAAACAAAAAACATTTGCTTTCAAACAATTTCTACAGGTCAGGAATACAAACGTGGTTTGGCTCAGTGCTTCAGACTCAGGTCACTCATGAGGTGACAGCCAAGATGTTGTGAGCTGCCCAGGGCTGGAGGGGCCACTTACCACACGGCTGGGCTGAAAAGTGGTCTCCAGGAAGACTTCAGCTGCAGTTCAGATGACTTCAGTTCCAGTTCAAAGGGATACCTTAGAGCCCAAGTCTTGAGGTTATGCAGTTACTATTTTCATAAATTTTTGTAAATCATGCTGAAGCAAGACAAGACATCGATATGCAAGTAAACAATGACACATGTATTGCTGTTTTCTTCAGTTTTAAAACGCCATCACAGTTGGCAGGAGGCCTCAGGTTCTGGCTGAATGTTGGCAAGAGACTCAGTCCTTCACCCCGTGGCCTTCCTGCTCAGCACTGCTCAAGGATTCTCATGACTCGGCAGCTGGCTTCCCTCAGCGTGAGCCATCTCAGAGAGTAAGGTGGATATGGCCATGTTTTTATGACCTGTTCTCAGAAGTCACGCTCCATCATTTCTGCAATATTCTCTTGCTTACACCAGTCATCCCTATTCAACATGGGAAAGGATTACACGGGGCATAAGAATTGGGAGGCAGAGTCTTCGGGGACCATCTTGAAGGCCAGCTACTGTGGGGTTTTTGTTTTATTGTGTATTAGTGAAAGTTTTCAGAGTAAATTCATTTCCCATCCACTAGTTTATACATAAAGTGTTCCATGACGTTGGTTTTATTCTCTTCAATGTGTCAGCACTCTCCCCATATTCTTCTTAGGTTCTCTGTTTCCTTTTGTCCAGATTTTCTACAACCTCTGCCTTCTTGTCTTTGATGCCCTTGTGTAACTGATTGTTCTAAGGAGCACGTTCTTCTCAGGGGTTATTATTTATGGTATGGGTCTGTCTGTGGTTTGGCTGAAAGGTGGTCTCTGGCAATGACTTCAATTGCAGTCCAAATGACTTCAGTTCGAACTTAAAAGGTGTCTTAGAGCCAAAGTCTTAGGGTTCTGCAGGTATTGTTTCCATAAATTTTTGTAAACCATATTGAGGCAAGTTGGGACACAAATAAGCAACTAAACAGTCAGTGGCATGTGCAAACTGATCTAAATGTATTGTTGTTTTCTTCAGTTCTAAAATGCCATCCATGGAAAGACACGCCATTAATTGCTATACTTCTAAAAAAGAAAGAGAGAAAACACTGCACATTAAATTATGAAATGGTGTTTCCTTATCACTTTGAAGTTTAATTTTTTTATGCTTTGAAAAACCTACTTGAGACTTATTAGGAGTAATTTTTCTTACTGTGTACCATTTTGACACCTTAATGAAAAAGAAAATATAGGAGAAATAACACACTCAGTCTAAATGTCCCAAACCACTTCCCAAATCAGAGTCATCCATATTCACATTTTTCCATTTGAAATTAATCTTCATGTTATGGAAGGCTGTCCTGTGGGATTATCTTCTGACACACTGACACCAGTTCTGAAAGGTTTGATGTTGGCGTTTTCTTAATTTTACAGCAATCAGTCACAACAGCCACTTGTTGCTTTGCAATTTATTTCGCCCACCCTGTAGAAACGCACAACTTGCCCTGCCTTCTGCTGCTTCAGAGGCTTGGTAGTACAGTGGTTAAGAGCTTGTCTGCGAACTAGAATGTTGACAATTTGAATCCGTCAGGCACTCCTTGGAAACTCTATGGGGCAGTTATTTTCTGTCCTATAGGGTCACTATGAGCCAATGAGCTTTTTTCTTCTCTGTTTCTCTGTGTGGCACGTGATAACACATCCTCTGACATGTACCTCAGGAAAAATAAATAACATCACTTCATCCGCTGACGACTGTCTTTCTTTCTTTGGTCTCATGAAACAGTCCTTGTTTTACAAGAAAACATGAAACTGTGGTCATTACTCCAGTCATCACTATTTGCTTCACAAATATCAAATTTATGCTCTGGCACACTGACAGCATAACAGGCTACCCTATTCACAGTGACCTCAAGTTGCAAATTGTTGCATCTTTGGGTCTGTGGATGTGACTTTTACTGTCAAGGGGAGCAGGAATACATGACTGCAAACCGCCTACTCACAGCCACGAAAGACCACCCTGCCAGTTAATTTTCCCCAGAGGCCATCGCGCCAATCATGCTTCTGGTCAAGACCTTAAACTCTCTAAAGCTTCACAACCCCTTGATTTCTGCTACATAGATTTTGCCAACTCCTGACCCTGAATAAATGCAACCATCCAATTTCTCTGTTGCTGTTCCCAGGCTGCCAAGTATTGCTGGAAGAAGTTCTAAAACCATGCTGATTGGCTTTGGGAGGAATCCAAGCTTTGCAGCCTCACTTGACTGGTCTTTCTTCACAGCTCACACCATGTGAATTCCTTTTCTCAACGCTCCTTCCCTACAGCAGGGAGAAAAATACCTTTGCACATTGTTCCATTCTTCATATAACAAACCAACCCAGACGTTGTCCTTGAGTCAATTTGACGTGTGACAACCCCATGTGTGCAGAATAGAACCGTGCTCCATGGGGCTTTCAAGGTCATGGCAGATCATTCAAGGTCATGGCAGATCCTTAGGACTTTCTCCCGAGGTGCTTCTGGGTGAGTTCAAATTGCCAGCCCTTAGGCTCGTAGTAGAGTGCTTGTGAGCTGACCCTGAAAATTCTGGTAAGTTTCCAACAGTCCTTCAACTAGCCCAAGCCAGATCAGGGCAGCCAGGCATGCATAGAAAGGTGGCTGTGACCCCAATGGATCTCAACAAAGGACACAGCAATAGTAGGACTGAATCAGAAGGAAAACCATCACCCAGAGCCTTTTCCAAAGCAAGAGGTCTGTCAACGTCATCATCTCTGGTTTCCTGGTTATCTTCTAAAAGTTTCCCTCCTTCGTATACCTGTGCAGCCACCAGCTTACTGACCAAATCCCATATAAGCCCCAATTTCCCAAAGCTCAGAGAGCCTGACCTGAGCAACTTCCTCTGGGCATTGCAATCAAGTTAGTTTCTCAAAGACCGCCGTCCAGAGAATTAACAAGTCTGAGCATACCAGATGAAGACTCACCTCTTAGGCTTCCATAACATGCTTCACTGTTTGTGCCACCCGGGAACATATCACAAGCAGAAAACTGTTTTCCTTTAATCAACCATTTAAAAGCCACTAATTGAGTGCCCTTTGTGTGTGAAACGTTAGAAGGACAGCAGTGAACAGAATCAGATGTCTGTCTTCCTTTCAGTAGGTGAGGCTGACAACGAACAAGTAAATCAGGTACAAACACAGCCAGGTGGTGGGAAGTTCTCTACAAATGCCACAAAGCTGCCAAGCTCACCAACCGCGTTCCTTCACCAATCAGACTTCTTCGCCTTGCTCTTTCCCTGTCTGGAAGGCAGTTGTGGTTACTATCTGCTGCTGCCAAGTTGACCCCTTAACTCATGACAGTCTAGAGCCTGTTGTGACCCAGAAGGGTTTTCCCAGTATCCTTTGGCTTGTGCTACCCCTTTTCGTTGTTACTGTTTTGCCTCAGACATTCCTTCAACTCAGAAGTCTGCCTCAACCTCTGAGATCCACAGGCCAAGAGGCTCCCAAACCTTGCAGTCATCTTGCAGGGGACATTACAGAAATTGCAGATTCCTAGGGAAACCCACGGTAGTTGCTATCTGTTGGGCACTGAGATTCCCAGCTTGAGCTAGCTGACAATTTGAACGTGAGAGCATACTACAGTCCTTTTAATAACCTCATATAATGTCAGAGTTGGGCGCTGGGTGATTGCTGTGATAAAAAAAAAACAAGTAACACGTGGCAAGCAGTGTAGAGGAGGGAATGACAGTGTGGTGTCCAGTCTGATTCCAAGGTGGAAAAGCCATTCTGTGCCCCACAGGCATATGAGGGCTGCCAATTAAGTACGTGAAAATCCTAGAAAAAGTGCTCTATATCTCATTGCTGAATATCACAACAGTCCCCTTCCAAGTACTTCCCTTGGGAAGCTATGCACAGACACTAGTGCCTAGTCCACCTTTCAAAGCAATTTTGGAACTGTTTTTCTGGAATGGCCATCACAGCTGTCATTATATTACCTTTGATGTCCTGAATGTCATTAAAACGTCTTCCTTTCAATATTTCCTTTACCTTTGGGTAAGAAAAAAAGTCATGGGAGGCTAGATCAGTTGAGCAGGGAGGCTGTCCCAGTACAGTTGTTTCCTGGCTACAGACTCCCTCACAGTCAACTACACAATTAAGTTCATGGACTTGCCACCGTGCCATCATGTGCAATGGCCATGCCAGAAAGAGTTGCAAAGTCGCATTGAAGGGTGGACTAGGCACTGGTGTCAGTGCATAACTTCCCATGGGGAGTACTTTGAAGGTGACCATAGTGATATTCAACAATGAGGTGTGTAGCACTTAGAACAATTAAGTTCGTGTACACAGAGCATTAGCAAGTAAACACGTTTATTTCTGGAGGAAAAATAATGTTTATTTCTTTCGATTTATGTGTATTCATTTTAAAACAGCTACTAAATTTTAGGACATGAATAACTATTAAGTTGTTTGAACCTAGCTACGCAATAAACCGAACTGCTAGGTACTCCTTTTGGCAAAGGGTGCCATGAAAGACATCACTGAAATTAAAGAAATACAATTGTGGTGGAGTTGAGGCTATTCATGGTGACCCCACGTGTGTCACAGCAGAACCAGGAGGCTAGTAATGATGCTTTTTCCGAGTTAGAATTCCAGGCATTTCTTCCAAGGACCTCAGGGTGGACTCAAGCCTCCGGCCTTTCAGGCAGCATCCAGGCACGACAATTACTGACACCACCCAGGGACACCGTCCCTACTACCGCGCTTTCTTTATCACATGCCCCATGGGAAGGACATCAGTTAGAGTTATGCTTCTAAACTCAGAACGATCTCTTTCTCTTTCTCTCACTGTTCCCTTGATGGCTCATCTAACTCATGAATGTGGCTAAAAGTCTCAATTTGCTCAACTTCATCCCTCCCCTTCTTCTCTCTCTGAGAACCAAGCCACCTATAGGAATCTCATATTCCACTAACAGCTTCATCTGGTGTCGGACACCTGGAAAGATTACTGGGGCAGGGTCCTTCTCACAAAGGAGGCCACAAATTTCAGGGAGGTATGTCAGTTTGATTTAAAAAAAAAAAAACTTACTCCTTGCCACTGAATCAATTTCTACTTAGAGTGACCCTACAGAACAGAGTAGAATGGCCATAGGGTTTCCAAGGAACAGTTGGTGGATTCCAAATGCCAACCTTTTGGTTAGCAGCCATATCTCTTAACCACTGTGCCATCAGGGAACCAGGGTGAGGTGTAATATTCTTACTGGCCAAATCTAAGTCATACCCAGCAATACAGGACTTCATGGGTCACAGTGGTGGCATTTCAATGTCTGTCTGTCTGATTCTTGTATCTGTTTTTCAACTGTTTCCAATTAAGGCAAGATAAACAACAACAACAAAATGTCATCAAATAGATTCCAACTCATAGTGACCCTATAAGTCAAAATAGAACTGCCCCATAGAGTTTCCAAGGAGCACCCAGTGGACTCAAACTGCCGATCTTCCGTTTAGCAAATGTAGCACTTAACTACTACACCACCAAGGTTTCCTAAGGCAAGATAGACAGTTATTATTTTCTAAGTCGTCTCAAAACCTAACATACTACATGTATGTGGCCTTCATTTAATTGACTTGAATTTTGTCCCAGAGATTTATTTTCAGTTTTCTCATCCTGATTAAGATTGAGCAAACAAAGTCTTCTTTTATAAATAGTATAACAGGAACATGGCATCTTTCAACTGAAGAAAATGAAACACTTGGGGCTCGAGAAGCATCATTTGTTATTTTACAAACAGCAGGGAGTTGGAGGAGAAAGAAACAGAAATGGCTTTTTCGTGTCAAATTCTCTTTGTCTGTAAATTCTTCTCAGAGAAATCATCTGGCTTCCTTTCCCTTTGGTCATCAAATTTGATTTCCCAGGAGTTTTTGTTGTTCTTGTTTTAAGTTAGTTTCTAGTTCAAATTTGTACTGTGTTTCTTGTTCTTGATGTCCCAGATCATTGTTCTGCCCTCTGTACCTACTCTCTGCTTTCATTTGTCAGTAAATCCCATAGAGGACCAAATGTCTTGCTTCTCTAAGGACTCTTTTGGGCTTTTACATTCTTTGTTATCATCTCAAAGCATCTGCCAAGTGAACCTTTCACTTCTGACCTTCAAAGGCTTCAGAGACTCACTTTCCTCAGGTCCCATTATGGTCTTTCTGCTTTGTTTTCTCCACTGACTCCTCCTACCTACTTTGAAGCATCCCCAGATCTTCCTGTTTTGAGAACTCTGCCCTCCCTCTTCATTTGTTGCCCCCTTCCCTCGCACCTGCCTTCCCTTCACTCTCAGGAATCTTTAAGCATCTGTCTTGGTCATCTAGTGCTGCTGTAACAGAAACATCACAAATAGATGGCTTTGACAAAGAGAAATTTTATTCTGTCACAGCCCAATAGCCTACAAGTCCAAATTCAAAGGATCAGCTCCAGGGGCAGGCTTTCTCTATTGGCTCTGGAGGAAGGTCCTTGTCACCAATCTTTCTCTGGACTTGGAGTTTCTAAGGTGCAGGGACTCTGGGCCCTTTCCAAGGGACACTCTCTGCTCCTGGTACTGTTTCTTGGTGATATTAGGTCCCTAACTCTGTTTACTTCCTTTTCCTTTATATTGCCTCCAGGCACAATACAGTCTTACACAACTGCCACCCATCTTCCTTCAGTAACAGCATACAGGCAGAGTTTACAGCATAGAAGAACATCACACAACACTAGGAAAGGTAGCCTAACTAAATGGCTATACACATCTTCAGGGGGATTCAATGCAATCCATGACAATATTGTTCCACTATATGTTCTACCTGCAGCACCATACTACACAGCACCAGATGGGGACTGCCCTGTAGCTCCAGGACCTTCTGCTGCCAACCCAGCCACTCAAATGAAAGATGCCTTGTGAGGCTCACCAACAGTTTCTTTATTGTCACAATCTGTGGTCATTACTCAATCTTTGTTCTTCTGGACTCTTTGACCCCATCTGACACTGTGGCCCCATTTTTTGGTTAAGAATACTATCCTACCCTCTTCAGATTATTAATGTGTCTTTTTTCCACATTGCTGTTTGTTGTAGACTAGTTGATGCCATCTAATGGCAACCGAGGTGTGCAGAGTGTAACTGCTCCACAGGGCACTCAAGGCAAGATAGGGGGGCCAGGTCACTTCCACTCAACACGAGTGAACCCAAAGTATAACCATTTGCCATTAACATTCCCTCCAAAATATCATCCACTTCTACCATCTTACTTTTCTCATAAGTTTTATCTTGCACTCAAATATTATGGAAGAAAAGGGGAATACAGGGAAATGAATAGCATCACAGGCAAAGGAACACATTCAAGTGCCTTCATGTCCATCATTTCTGATTACACCCAGATTCAGCTGTATTGTGGCAGAAGTCATATTCACTTAACGTTTAACTCCATATGGTACACCAAAAAACTAAACTCACTGCCATCAAATCAATTCCAGCTATAGACAGAGTAGGGCTGCCCTATAGAGTTTCCAAGGAGTGCCTGGTGCATTTGAACTGCCAGTCATCTGGTTAGCAGCCATAGCACCCAACCACTACACCACCAGGGTTTCTGCATATGGCATAAGGTACATTCAATATGATTAACTTACAAGCAGGTGCTAAACCTTTTCCCAGAAGCCAATGGCCACAAGTCTTGCCAATAGAATTCATTGGAAAGCTTCCCGTTTCTGAGAATCCAACCAGTTACTTCATAAAGACAGAGGCTCGTTTTTCTCTTTCTTCCTTTTATGTCAATCATCGTTTAGCTCAAAATAAACTTCCAAGAAAAGCACATACACTGACAAACATGTTGGCATTTCCTTCTCACAAAGCAACAGCAGAGCAGATAGTAAATCTTTCAACAAGTCCAGTATTATCGCTACACTATTACAACTCACTAACAGGCTCTTTTGGGGATCAGAAAACCACCAGCCAAGAGCAGTATCTGTCCCAACACAGGTTTTTGTAAATAAAGTTTTATTAGAACACAGTCATGCCCATTAGTTTACATATGGCTGCCTTCACACTGCTTTAGCAGAGACAAGTCACTGCAGCAGAGACAAGCTGGATCGCAAAGCTCAAAATATCTACTACCCAAACCTCGACAGAAAAGTTTGCCTACTTCTGTTCTAACTGAAAACCAAACCTATTGCAGTTAAGTTGATTACAATTCATAGCGACCCCATAGACAAAACAGAACTGCCCTATGGAGTTTTCAAGGAATGCCTAGCGGATTTGAACTGCCAATCATTGGGTTAGCAACTATAGTACTTTAGCCTCTATGCCACCAGGGTTTCTGTAACAACCCTATAGACAGAGTCAGATGTATAGTATGTTCTTACATTTCAGCTACTGATTCATGTCACCAGCATCTTAGCATGTTAACATTAGTGTTTAAAAGTGTCAATCTGAAAATGCTTTTTAAAGACCATAATCCAAGCTCTTCTTTTCCATGAGTAGTTATGATTTTTTAATCAATTTAATTGTTTTTAAGCTACCTTTTACCCAAAAGACATTTTGCATCTTGAGTGCAGCAGTGGATATTCAATCACGGGGTTTAATTTTCAAGCTCTAAAGCAACAACAACCAAAAATAGTTCCCAAAAGAGATGGGAAATAAAACAACAGCTTTAAAAGAAAGAAAAAGGTAATTAAGCCCTAACTCACATGTCTTTATCTCCTTTTGGAAAGGCTGCCTCTCAGAATAGAAGATGATAGCCTTGTAGAATGCCTTTTATCCTCGGGTCTTTCGACGTCACAGACTTTCCCATTTTAATGGTGCCACGTCTTCCTAGGAATTCATCGATGAATCACAGCATGAGGAAGAGGGGAGGAGGAGAGGAGGTCTGCATTTTGAGAACACGGCATAGGGAGGTTTTCGAGCCGCTGCTCTGGGTGATGAGGACCAAGTGTTCCTCAACATAAAGAGACCCAGGAGGCTGTGCGGCGTCCTGGTCACCAGCTTCCCTGTCTCCAGCTTTTAGCTCTTCTCAGTTTGTCTTAGAAAATAAAGGTGACAATTTTGACCCTCCTTCTGATCTTTTGTATTTTCTCCTAATGTTTTCATTTCAAAGTGGATACAATTAATTACTTGGGTTTTTGTGACCCATGGGTTCCACCGTGTTTTCCAAGAGAGGAAATCAGACCGTCTCAGCCCGTCTCAGCCCGTCTCACACTATTTCCATTTCCCCTTTACTTCTAAAGTAGTATAAAGTTATTTGCGTAAACATTTGAAAAATACTAGTAAGAAAAAAAACAGAAAAAGAAAATGTGTATAATCCATAAATCCTACTACCTATAAAGAAGGGATGGTGGCAGCGAACTTCCTCATCTAACTTCACAACAGGGAGAGAGAATCAGTGTCAACAGCCCCAGGCTGATTCCTAGGAAGTAGAGGTCAGACCCGTCTCCTCTCTCTGAGGGTTGCAATAATTGTGACACCAGCTGTCACTCTCATGGGACTCTATTTCTCTTCTGGGTTCAGTCATTCTTTGCAATGGCCACACAGAACACAGAGACAACACTCATGCTTATGGGTTTATTAGGGAAGTAGTAGGTTACAAGTCAGGATCAGAAATGACTCAGGGTATGGTTCCTTGATCAGGACAGCCTCTCAGGCTCTCTCAGAAGGTGGGCCTCTCTCTCTGGCCCTTGGCCTCTTGGTCAGCTGCTGCTCTGTTCAAGCAAGTGCTACAAATCTCTTTAACTCAGCCAGTAAGTCCTGCAGGCACCCCACACCTCCAGTAAGCCTTGTCCTGAAGGCACTGCGCTCTCTCACTCCAAGTGTGAGCGCGCCATGGTGGTACCATGAGTCACCATAGTGATGACAGCAACTTTAGGGACACCACTGCCCTTCTGTCACATTTAGAGACACCTCGAATTAGTTCCTTGGATACCCTGATGGCATCGTGGTTAAGGGCTACCACTGCTAGCCAAAACGTCAGCAGTTCAAATCCACCAAGCCCTTCTTGGAAACTCTCTAGGGCAGTTCTACTGTCCTACAGGGTTGTTGTGAATTGGAATCAACTCAATGGCAATGAGTTTGGTTTGGGGGGGTCGTTAATTACGTCCTTAAGTTTTTTTAAATGGAATTTGGAGGTCAAATTCTATGCCACTTACCGATTTATTGTCTCTCAGCTCCGTTTACCCTTTTTTCTCCTGTTTGGGGATATTGGACTGGACACTGGAAACATTTCTCCTCTGTTGGCTAGCACAGTGACCAGCTTTGGCAAGAGGGGCCACTAGAGGAACACCACAAGGCAGTAATAACAGAATGACACGTCCCGTCTGGAAACTGGTTGTTCTTCATTTCATTTATTCAGCAAGAGAGTCCAGAAGCCCCAGGAATCAGCTCCAACCACAATCCCAGACCACACTCCCCATACCCTGAATGATTCGCACACTAGGCAATGGCCTCAGGCACCCGTCTCCCCATCCCATGAGCTACTGCCACAGACCAACTTGGTTGACTGTATCTAGCAATTTCCTTACCAGTAGAAGCAACTCATTTTCCCGTAATGGCCATTCTCTCTTCAAAAGGACCTAAATCTCAGCCTTGGTGATGATGGGGGGGGGGGGATGTGGGGACCCTCTGAGTCATGAGGCCCTTCATCAGCCATTTGTTCTCAGTCTAGAAGTAGTCGTTGATTTTTTGAACATTGTCACTTTCAAATCCCTTAAAAAGGTCTTACCACTCTTACTGGTTGATTCTTTATAGTAAAATGTTCCTGTTCAAATAACTGGCATGGTTTTTGTCTCCTGCCTGGGTCCTTGCAAAGTCTGTGTCCATTCACATTATCAAATTCATTTCCAGAGCAGCTGTTTCAATTTCCAGTCTCCTCAAGCCCTAACTACTTCTGGATATTTCATTTCTTTTTTTTAAGCCATGGAAGAATAACTTTTAAACAATATCTCCTGTTAATTATTTTAAATTGCTTCTCCTTAATTACTATGGAAGTAGAGCATTTTTTCCACAGAAAACAAAAACCCAAGGCTGTCAAGTTGATGCCGATTCATAGTGACCCTATAAGAGAGAGTAGAACTGCCCTATGGAGTTTCCAAGGAGTGCCTGGTGGATTTGAACTGCTGACGTTTTGGTTAGCAGGCATAGGTAGCACTTAACCACTATGCCCACTGATGCTTCTGGTTTTCTTCCCCCAACAAGTTTACCGATTATCAATATTTTCAAAACACTGTTAAGAATTAACTCAATGTCATCTAACAACAACATTGAGAAATACATATACAATACAATCCCTTTTAAGTGTTTTTAAAGACTCTAAGACTCTTGCAATAAAACCTGTGAAAGCCAGAACCAGGGCCAGAAGAGACCTGGGAGGGCCCTGGACACTGATGATCTGTGGCACTCCACCTCTGTTTGCTGGCACATTCTAATGGGGTTTGTGAGCTAGATATGCCAAGTCTGACACTGAAGTCCGCAAACCTGATTGTTCTAAGCACTATACACCTCATTGCTGAAGATCACTACGGTTCTTCAAAGTACTCCCCTTGGGAAGCTATGCACCGATGCCAGGGCCTAGTCTACCCCTCAAAGCAATTTTGGAATTCTTTCTGAAATGGTCATTGTATACAGTGACACAGTGGCAAGTCTGCGAACTTAATTGTACAGTTGTCTGTGAGGGAGAGTTTTTAGCCAGCCAACAAATCACGGTATTGGGACACCCTTCCTACTCACCTGATCGGGCTCCCAGTGGCATTCTTCCTTACCCAAAGATAAAGGAAACATTGAAAGGAAGACTTTTGGATGACATTCAGGACATCAAGTGTAATATGACAACCTCTCTCGTGGACATTCCAGAAAAGGAGTTCCAAAATTACTTTGAAGGGTGGACTAGACGCTGGCATCAGTGCATAGCTTCCCAACGGGACTACTTTGAAGGTGACTGCGGTGATATTCAGCAATGAGGTATGGAGCACTTTTTCTAAGATGAGTTTACAAACTTAACTGGCAGTTCTTGCATGTGGGGTGTCCTAGCTATTTGCCATGTAACTTCTGTTTAAATGCAACTATAATATGAGCAACTGAACACAAACATATGCCATTTCAGCAGAATGAGATGATCTGGATTATAAAATTGTTAGTGGATGCAAGCTATTAAGATTTGCGAGGTACTAAGATTTTTACTATGTACATTTTCTATGGAATGAATATGCCATATATTCCACAACAAATGAAAGGAGTCAGTGAACTGAAATGTTTCAAAAAGCAGGTAGAATTCCATTGCTGTCCCACAATGAAAAACTGACTTTCACCAGTTTTGCTTTCAATGGCGCATGCTTCCATTTTCATGCCTGTTTTGTAATAAATTCTGTAATTATTAATGTACAAATGAAGAAGTGTCACCAAAGAAGATTTAATAGTCAGAAAACAGATATTACAACAAATGACTGTATTTTTCCAGAGCTCTTTCATGTCCAACATGTTATAATCAAAAACATGTCTTTCTCTTCTTTGCTCTTACAAATTCTTCAGTGACTCCATCACAGTCAAGCCACCAGACAACACCTACTTTCATGCCTAGCAAGGAGTCCTGGAAGCACAATGGTCAAGAACTCAGCTGCTAACCAAAAGGTCAGCAGTTTGAATCTACCAGCCAGTCCTCAGAAACTCCATGGGGCAGTTCTGCTCTGTCCTATAGGGTTGCTATGAGTCACAATTGACTAGACCACAATTCATTTGTTTGGTTTGGTTTTTAAATACATACTAAGGATAATGAACCTAATCTTTCTTAAGTCATTGCTGGGTGCTCGCTTTTCCTTGGGCCCTGTCTGCTTAGCCTCTCAGGGTCTCTGTTTTGTACAACTGCTGCCCGTGTTTTGCTGATGCCGCAAGCAGGTACTCACTTTGCTTTCTGGGTAATCTGTTCCTGGCTAGAATCTGTGGAAGCTGGAAACCTCCCATAGAAAGAAGATGCATATATTTTCCACCACAATGAGCAATAGAAAAGTGGTAAGGCTGGCGAGACCCAGGAAAATAGGGCAGACCCATTCAATTCTGGTTTTCCCTGTATTCTGGGAGGAGTCATCACACCAACCATGGTCACTTCTGCCAAAGGAACTGGGATAGAGAAGAGGGAGAAGGAAATGAATTTATTATTCTAAAATGTTGTCTATTTCCTATTTTACAAAAAGAAAATAGTCATTATTTTCATAATTAAAATCAACAAGTCATGAGAACAAGGTGTTGCTGATACCTGTTTCTGGCCACCCCTTAGGGCTGCTGGTTTGAGTTGTTGTCTTCTTTACAGAGCTGAGCAATCAGCTTTGATAACGGCTTGTCTCAAACTGCAGCCACAGGCTCCAGCCCTAACCACTGACTCAGCAAGCACTCTAAGGCTGCCTCTGCAACACCGAGAGGAAGGAAAGCTTTGCCATATGTCCCTGGGTATGGCAGCTATAGTTCCCATATTTCCTAGAATAAAAAAGCCCTGCTTTTTAGTACAGCATGTAGAAAGCCAAAAGTTGAACCTTAAGTCTAGATTTTTAGTTCATAAATTATGGTCACCACACATAGGAAGGAGCAGAGGAAGAAAGAGCAGAGAGGCCACCAGGTCCATTTGGTTTTTTCCAGCTATCAGGTGAACACAGTGGAAGCTTATGACACGTGGGCCTTAGCATAGTCCAGGCCAGGTCCCTGGGTGGTACAAACAGGTAAGTACTTGACAACTAGCCAAAAGGTTGGCAATTCAAGCCCACCCAGAGATGCCTTGGACGACAGGCCTGGCAATCTGCTTCCAAAAAGTCACTCTTTGAAAACCCAATGGAGTAGTTCTATTCTGCACACAAGGAGTGACTGTGAGTTGGACCAGAGTGCACAGCAGGTATGAAGAACAACAAAGTCTAATCCACAGAAAAGAGGAGACAGCGACGTCAGCACGGGGATAGGCTGTAGTCATGTTTCCACACGATTAACCGTCCTTTACAGCTTTCATCCTTGCCTCCAAACTAAAAAATATAATAGTATAAAGAGAGGTAAGATGATGTAGTTGCACATATCACAGCTATAACCAGTAATTTGTGATTCTTTCTTTGCTCAAGCTGAAGCATGATAATATTGTATTACGCCATGCTATACCATACCTATTGCAGTCAAGTTGATCGACTCATGGCGACCCCATGTGTTACGGAGCAGAACTGAGCTCCTCGAGGTTTTCTCGGCTGCCGTCTTCACAGAGGCAGGTGGCCAGGTCTTTCTTTTCCAGCCCCGCTGGGTCGGCGTGAACTGCCACCCTGTCCATCAATAGCTGAGTGCGCACTGCTTGTAACCCCTGTGGATCTTCCCAAGAAGGAAAAAAACTCACAAACAAAAAATCCATTCCAGTCAATTCCAACTCATAGCAACCCTATAGGACAGAGCAGAACTGCCCCATAGAGTTTCCAAGAAGCACCTGGTGGATGTGAACTGCCTGACCTTTCCATTAGCTGCCACAGCACTTAACCACTTTGCCACCAGAAGGAAGGCTCCTTTAATCAGCCAGCCAGCTAATGGGCTTCCATTGAGCTCATCTGTGTAGGGACCAGAGAGGGAAACATCAGCCAGTGGGGCTGAAAAGAACTGGGAAAGTGAGGTGGAGTTTGCAGGCATGGAGATGAGATAGGAAGAAAGCAAGAAGGCGACACCATCTAGAATGGACTTTGTCAGGAGAAAGATACATATTAAGGATCTTTAGAAAGGTGTTTAATGTGTAGTACTAAAAAAAAGAAAAGAAAAAAACCGCGGTTATCAATTCTGACCCATAGCAACCCTAGAGGACAGAGTGGAACTGCTCCATAGAGCAGAAGCATCCCAAAGGGTTTCCAAGGCCATAAACTTTATGGAAGCCAAATGCCACAGTTTTCTAGAAATCACCAGCCTGTCTGGTGGAAGCCAAGAGCTTAAGCGCTGTGCCACCAGGGCTCCTCTCCTTAATCTCGCCGGATCCTGACAGTTTCATCTATAAAATGAGGCAATCCGTCTAGGCGATTTTTAAGGTCCTGCTAGATGTAGCAGTCATTGACTCTAAGCTCTTGTCTTTACCTCCTGCCAGATGTTTATCATCTGGACATTCTGTACCACCTTGTAGCACTCCTGGGAGCTGTGCTAAGCAGGCTGGCAAAAGAAGAATCAAAACAAAAAACCAAACCCTTTGCCATCAAGTCAATTCTGACTCCGCAATTCTATGGGACAGACTTGGGACTGCCACACAGGGTATCCAACGCTGTAAACTTGAGAAAAAGCAGACTGCTACACACATCTGGTGTTTTCAACCCGCCAACCTTTTGGTCAGTATCCTAACACTGGCTTCTCCACTCCTCCAGTTTTGCCCCGGCCCGCGGAACAAATCAACGAAGGAACGAGGGAAAGCCTGTGAAAATAAAGCAGGAAAGGCGGAAAAATGGAAGGCAAGACAAGAATCTGATCAAGCCCCAATTTTATTATCAAAATGAGGTATATTTATAGAGGTAGGAATAAAGGGAGGGATCAAGTGACGTAGGGATGGAGTGACATTTGGAGTGAGGTAGTTGTCGGCTGGGGATTGGATATACATAGGACTAAGGCAGTGACATCAGGCAGGAAGTTTTTCTCGCGCGCGGGCCTTTTGAATTTCGCGGGTGCGGGCTTTTTCAAACTTGGCGCGCGCGGGCTTTTTCAGCCCTACAAGCTTCCTGTATGTCGGGGCCTGGGGGCTCACCCACGGCTCCCGACACAAATGCTATTTCAAAGCTTTTTAAAGTCGTTAGTATTTATTTTAGCTGTATTGATGTTCTGAGACTGAACTTGGAGCCAGAACAAGGTATTTATTTGTGTTACATTTGTTTAATGTTTGTCTCACCCACCAGCTGTGAATTCATATAATGGATTAGGAGTAGCTAGACAACAGTTAAGATACTTTAAGGGCTGATTTTTCAAAAGACCCTCCTCCCTCCACAAAAAGAGGGGGAAAAAAAGGCCTTCCCACCTTCTGAGAATAGCTGTGCTGTCAAGGCTGTAAAGAAAGAAACAGAGACAACACGTCTGCAGTTGCTTAAACTTCCATCTGAAGCTTGTGTAACATGGATGAGGGTGCTGCTCAGAGAGAGAGCTACATCACCTGAAAGAAGCTATGCACATTATTTGTGAATATCTTCCAGGTTTCAAAGGCAAACACGGTTGATTTAATGCCCAGTCATTCCTAACCGCGCATTCTTTGCCGTCTAGTACACGAGGTCTGACGATTACATCCACAAACTTGATTGTTCTCAGTGCTACATACCTCATTGCTGGATATCATCGTCACCTTCGAAGTACTCCCCCTGGGAAGCTGGGCACCGATACCAGTGCCTAGCCTACCCTTCAAAGCAATTTTGGAACTCTTTCCGGGACGGCCGTTGTGCACAGTGGCATGGTGGCAAGTTTGCGAATTTAATTGTATAGCTGTCTGTGAGGGCGTTTTTAGCCAGTAAAGAAATAACTGTATTGGAACACTCTCCTATTCACTTGATCTGGCCCCCAGTGACTTTTTTCCTTACCCAAAGAGAAAAGGAAATGTTTAAAGAAAGACATTTGGGTGACATCCATGATATCAAGGGTAATACGATGACAGCTGTGATGACCGTTCCAGAAAAAGAGTTCCAAAATTGCTTTGCAGGGTGGACTAGGTGCTAGCGTTGGTGCATAGCTTCCCAAGGGGAGTATTTGGAAGGTGAGCATAGTGATAGTCAACAACGAAGTAGGTAGCACTTTTTCTAGGATGAATCCGTGAATTTAATAGGCAGTCCTCGTACACCTCCTTTAAAAAAGAAAACGGTACAACTTTCTTGATTTCTACCCTTTTGTAACTTGATTAAGCTTCACCCTAAAGCCTGACATTTTATCTTAACCATGTATTTAAGAAAATAGAACCCAGGACATGAGAGCACCAGGTGAATCAAGTCATGCTTTTAATTAAAAATTTTAAGTCTACAGAAAAGTGCAAGGAATACTATGACCAACTTCCAGATACCCACCACTTCACTTCATCGGACTTGAACATTCTGTAATGCAGCCTTCAGATCTTGCTTCTTAAGAAATAAATCATTTTGGATACTTACTGAAACCTCATGAATCACGTTTGACAATCCCATCTTTCTCATTTGAGCCCCAAATGCCACCACTATGCTGAATTTAGCATTCATTCTTAAGTATGATTTTATAACTTCACAACGTAGTTATTCATTAACAATATTCAGAATTTTTTTCCAAGTTAAAAAACTTATTTAAATAGTGCCACATGCACACACGCACACACATACCAAGACGAAGAAACAAATCCATTGCTGTCCCGTTAATTCCAACTCAAAAGAACTGCATAAGAACCGCCCCATTGGGTTTTCAAGGCCACACTTTTTATGGATGCAGATTGCCATTATCTTTCCTTCTTGGAGCAGCTGGTAGGTTGGACCATCACCCTTTCGGTTGGCAGCTGAGTGCTTTAACCACTGCACCACCAGAGTTCTTACAGGTATGTAGGATTGTATACATGCATTTGTATAATGGCATATAAGTACTCATACCCATTTACAACTTGCAGCTGTTTCAACGTTGGAAAATGGTGTTCTAGTTCCTTTCACTTAAACGTAGTTTTAGTTCTTTCATTTTACAGTTGTTCCCCATTACACGACTATACTCAATCTATTTATTCTTCAATGGGTGGCCATTTACACATTTTTGCAATTGTCTATTATAAGCCAGCTTGTAGTGAAAATTCTTGCAGATATGTACATGCACCCTTCATTTTCTATTTTATTTTTACATTACTTTTAGCAGATAGTCAAGAAAATAATATGACAAAGTTGACCTTTTTTAATGTATACTGTCCTTTTAATACTGGTGGCATACTAGTTAAGCGCTATGTCTGCTAACAAAAAGGTTGGTGGTTCGAATTCATCAGGCACTCCTTGGAGCAGTTCTGCTGTATCCTATAGGGTTGCTATGAGTCAGAATTGATTTGACAGCACTGGGTCTGGTTTTGGATTTTGGTCTTCTTTTCATCAGTGGTATTATAAACTAATTAGACTAGAATCTTATCAATAAGAAGCAGGTGACTGAAAATGTATGTTTCTGGTCTACTATAGTAGATTTCTGACTCACTAGATCATAGATGTGACCCTGGAGTTAGCATTTTCATAAGCACCCCAGCTAATGCTCAGGCCTATGATGAGGACTCATGTGTTGGTCATAAGCACAAATTTATGGACTTCCTGGCAGACAGTAATAAGAGGATCTAGTAAAACTCTGAATCAAAAATGGGCTTCTGAAGCTCATTCTACTGTGGACCTCACATTCCTACTTAGCTTTGTCTCTCCCCTCACATCGATGGCTAAGACAGCTGGCAGATAAGTTAAAATTGTCCTCACACATATAGGTTCAGTTATAAAAACTCTGGGGGACACAGATGTCTTCAGTTGGCATAAATGATCCTATTACATATCTCTTTCCTTATGTATCACTTTTTCCATAAGTCCATTAAGATTCTTAAGATTTAGACATTCTAACTGAACATAATAGTTAAAACCTAGGGACAGAGTCTATAAATCTGGGCTTTTATTTTAAATATTCTTTTCCAAGCCCTCTTTCTTTCTTATACATGAGTATAGATAGACAGACCCCACACACACAAACACCACTTTTTTAATAATTTATTTTTGTGGTTATTGTTGAGAATATGCATGGCAGAATATACATCATTTCAGTAATTTCTGTATGTACAATTCAGTGACATGGATTACATTCTTTGAGTTGTACAACCACTCTTGCCCTTCTTTTTTAAGTTGTTCCTTCCTCATTGACATAAACTCCCTGCCCCCATGGCTCCTATCTAATCTTTTAAGTTGCTATTGTCAACGGCAACCCTGATGGTGTAGTGAGTTAAGTTCTATGTCTGCTAACTGAAGGGTTGGCAGTTCAAATCCACCAGGCGATCCTTAGAAACTCTGTAAGGCAGTTCTACTCTGACCTCTAGGTTCTCTAGGGTCACTATGAGTCAGTACCTGACTCCACAGCAGTTGGTTATTGCCAATTTGATCCCATATAGGTAATTCTTAAAAGAGCACAATTTCAAATCAGACATTGTTTAATTGATTTATTGAATGATTAAATACTGCCATCATATTGATTCCAACTCATAAGGACCCTATAGGACAGAGTAGAACTGCCCCATCGTTTCCAAGGAGCACCTGGTGGATTCGAACTGCCAGCCTTTTGGTTCACAGTCTGGTTCTTAACCACTTAATCTACCACTGGACGCCATTTATTCTACAGGATTTTATTCATTCTCAGCTACATACCTTAGGTGTCCTAAGTAAGTACTGTGAAGGCAGGCACAGGAAAGAGAAAACATGTTGGCCTTGTACTCATGAAGTTAGTTAGGTTCCAGTGCAGAAAACCAAAAACACACATAATAAACAGCTAACCATGTTTTCAGTAACATAGGCACATACGCAGATAAAATAGAGTGTAGTGTTGTCACATTGAAGGCATCTTGTATTTGAATGTTGGCTCTTTGTTGTTTCCATGATTTAATTCCTAGATATAGTGAGCTTGATATTTAGCTAGACAGACAGGCAACACAAGTCAGTGCCTTCTGCATCTATTCCTCTTAATGCATGCCGCGGCAGGAGTCCTTGACTGCTTGCTACACTGCTTCATATTGTCTCCTAATTGCCACTTAGATACAGACAGATCTTGTCTCTCTAATGATAAAAGATGCTCGCAGACAGGAGCCATGGCTTGCATTTTCCCTGTCTTCTATCTTTGTTCTGTTGTTAGGTGCCACTGAGTCGGTTCCAACTCAGAGCAAAGCGGCCAGTCCAGCATCACCCCCACCCTCACGCCTGTGTTTAAGCCCCTTGTTGCAGCCCCTGTGTCAATCCATCTTGCTGAGGGTCTTCCTCTCACTGACCCCCCACTTCACCGACAGCGTGTCCTTCTCCAGGGGCTGGTCCCTCCCGACTGCATGTCCAAAGTACAAAAGATCAAGCATCTCCTACCAAGTCCCAAGCTAGGCTATCTTAATATCACTAAAACCCACTGCTGTGTACCAAGCCCCATGTAAGATGCTACAGCAGCAAAGATGGACAAGATCCCCGTCCTCAGTGACTTTTCCTTTATTCGTGAAGCATTTTGTGAACCTTTTCCAAACGAAAGGCTCTGTTCTCAGAAGAAAGACGCTCCCTCCACACTCAAGCTTCATGGTCCAGCGAGGAAGACAGACATGCGGATGACTGACTAAGCACAACATGGTTGGTGCCTCAGCAAGGACACGGGCAGGGCTATACACGTACAGGACAGTACATGGCACTGGGCTTGAGGGGCATGCAAATGAGCCGCAGAGAAAACAGGACAAGGGGCCAACATCGGGACAGACAGTGGACTCTCTCCAGGTGAGAAAAGGGAAAGAGCTTTGGATTAAAGGCATGTCTGAGCATGAAGCACTCTGGGAACTGTAGACAGCATTAAGGGGTGAAAACTGAGAAGGGGTGTAGACAGGCAAAGAAACTGGAAAGGGAAGAGGAAGCTAGACTATGAAAAGCCATTGTCACCAGGTGTGGCCTAATCCAGAGGCTCTGAGAAGCTATGAAGGATCATCAGTGGAACTTACTTTATTCTAGAAAGCTTGCTTTGGCAAGAAGACAGGTAAGCACAGCAATGGGACAACATCAGAAGCAGAGTGATCAGTTAGGCTATATGCAAGAGGCTACGTGAGAAATTATGAAGTTCGGGGTCCATTTGAAAGCAGGAAAAACGGCGAGAGAAGGGAAGGGGATGGATTTGCAACGAGAGGCTTGAAGCAGAATGAATTCTAGTGAACAGCAGTAGAGGACATCTTACGTGTGAACTGGAAGGGTATAGATGAGACTGAGGCAAGGTGGTGCAGTGGTGAAGCACTTGCTGCTAACTGAAAGCCTCTCCAAGGGAGAAAGACGTGGCACCGTGCTTCTATAAAGGTATAGCCCTGGCAACCCTTTGGGACAGTACCACTCTATCCTGTGAGGTCACTCTGATTCAGAACTGGCTCACTAGCAGTGATGCTTGGATAGATGAGGTTGGGAAGTCCCTGAGCGGTGCAAACAGCTAACTGCTTGGCTGCTAATCAAAAGGCTGGAAGTTCCAGCCCATGTAGGGTGCCTTGGAAGAAACGTCTGGTAATCTACTGCCGCCAAATCAGACACTGAAACCACTATAAAGCACAGCTCTTCTCTGACCTATATAGGTCTCCATGAGGCTGAGGGGACTTGAAGACAATCGATAGACGAGGCTGAGAAGGGGGTCAGGGACCAGAATATGTTGGGTCAGAGAAACAGCAGAAGGAGAAGGCTTATTCCTGGAAAAGAGAGGAGAAATTTGAGGCAGAAGGAGAATCGGAAATCCTAGTGGCCCAGTGGTTAAGTGCTACAGGTGCTAACTAAAATGTTGGCAGTTCAAATTCACCAGGCCCTCCCTGGAAACTCTACGGGACAGTTCTATTCTGTCCTACAGGATCATTGTGAGTCAGAATCGACTCAACAGCAGTGGGTTTGGTTTGGGAGTTTTTGAGGGTAATAGCACTTGACCGGCCACTCTTGCCTTTAAGGGTTTCACTATTGCACAGCAACCTCACTCACACTCACTGTCTCACTTGGACTCCCAGTTTTGCCCTTGACTTTTACAGAGCATGGAAAAGTATTTAGATAATCTCCAAGTGAATTAGGAATTACTGATTGCTGAACTGAGGCCAGACAAAAGTGTCGGCAGAGGAAGCATAACCCCAGGGGTGAGCAGAGGAGTGAACTGGTAAGGCCTGCGATGCCTTCACGTCCAAGCCCTGTGTCAGCCCAGGGAGATTAAAAACAAAAAAAAGGCTTTCCATATAGTTCTTGCAAAGGAGCCCTGAAGGCATAACAGTTAAGCACTTGGCTGCTAATCAAAAAGTTGGTGGTTTGAACCCAGCCAGTGGCTCTGCAGGAGGAAGAGCAGCAGATCAGAGCCTGGAACGTACTATGGGGCCATCCTACTGTCACGTGTGGGCTGCCACGAGTTGGAACTGACTGGACAAACCCTAACAACAATACAATTACTACAAGCGTGGTTCCAAGGACAGGAAACCAATTTAGACACCTCAGAAGTTTCAAGTTTTTCAGCAGCTGGAGACCAGCTAAATTCCAATTCCAGATAAAAAGGACATGGTTCCAGAAACCCACTCATCATTCAGCACTGTGCCTCAGTGAGTGAAATTGCTGGGAATAATACTCACCTGAGGTTCTTGACTGGCGTGGGCCTTGGGGCCACGTTGTTGTGCTCTTGAAGATGGTCTCTTTCTGGTGTCTTTCTTTCCCAGACTTCTCTATTTTTATTCAGTCCATGCACAGTCTCTAACTTATGGCAGTGTGCTACAGAAAAACCAACAAGTGATCCTAAGTCCAACAAACACCTATTTAGTACCTATAACATGTGCAAGGGGCCATTCTCCACCACTTCTCTGTCTGTTATACTGTGGTGGCCCCTGTGTTGCTGTGATGTTGGATGCTATGCCACCCGGATTTCAAATGCCAGCAGGGTCACCCATGGTGGGTACATTTCAGTAGAGCTTCCAGACTGACACCAGGAAGAAAGGCCTGGCAATCTTCCAAAAATAAGCCCGTGAAAAGACCATGGATCACAACAGAATATTGTCCAATGGATTGATCCATTGAGCGTGAGGATGGTGCAGGACCTGTCAGCGTTTCATTCTGTGACCCGGAGCCACCATGAGGCAGAATCTGCTCAATGGCCACCACCGCCACCACCAACAGGTGCCATTTCTAAGCAATGCATGTGCTTCAAAAGCCACAAGAACTTTTTCACTGAACCACAGAGGGAAGAACACTGACCTGAACCCACAAGTCAGAGGGAGTATGACCAGCATGAGTTCCAGTAAAGGGGAAAAAAAATATTTAAAATAAATAAATAAACCATTGCCCCAGAGTTGAATACGACCCACAGTGACCCTATGTGTCACATGGTAGAGTTGTTCCCTAGAGTTTTCTTGGTTGTACGTAGTCTTTACAGCAGCAGATTGCCAGGTCTTTCTTCCACAGCACCACTATGTGGCTTCGAACTGCCGATCTTTGGGCTAACAGTGGAGCACAAACCATGGGCACCAGCCAGGGACTACACGGAAAAGGAGAGGGTGGTTGAAGGACAGGATTCACAGGAGGAGCTCTCCTGCCTGGGCAGCTAGCTCGTGGTGGACGCATTTTCCACAGCCATTCAGCAGGATGGGCACCTTCCCAGTCAGACTTGCAAGTTACTGGACTATCTGAGGTGCAGGACTTCAGGGCTGGATTCCGCCTTCCTCTCCCTGTGTCTCCCTCTCCTCCCCTCCTCTTCCCTCCCTCTTTCTCAAAGGAAAACCGGGAGTGAGCTATAAATTACCGTAGGAGATAGCAGGAGGTCCAACACATGTCCTCCAGGAATTCATTTGTGGGGACTATTTTCACCCAAGCTGAACTCACAAGTTGGGAAAGGGGGTGTCAGAAGGCCACACTCTCCTTCAACGAAAGAAAAATATCCTCGTTTTAAACTACAGGCACATTCAACTGGGATGAAACTCCATCCAAATGACAAATTTCCAGGATTCTAGGTAAAACTAGTGCTGTGTTTTTAAAGGTCAAGCCTTTTCATTCATTAAAGTGCGTATTTCCTGAGCACCTACTATGCGCCCGGAATGTACCATGAAGTTATTAGGAATCTAGCATGTGCACAGCATATACTAGCCAAGTGCCGTCGAGACAGCATATATTAGAAAATACAAAAGAAAGACAATCCTTCACTCCACCCCAAGCCCACCGCACACACCCCCAAAATAGAAAAGTTCACAAGAGAGAAGCTATGAGGCTGTGCCCTTTTCCTAAAAAAATAAAAAAGTTCTGAGCTCCCCTAGCTTGATTCCCCCGAAGTGTCTGAACTGAGCTCTGGGCAGGGGAAGCGGGAAGCCTAGAGGGAGGGGGGTGGGCGTGGGAGTGGGTTGGGTGACAAGGTGCAAAGGCAGAGGCGGCAGAGGGACAAGGAGTTGGCTGGCGAGCTGCGCCAGAGGCAGGTGCCAGCCGAGAGTGGGCGGGGGCGCGGCGCCGGGCCAGCGGGGGGCGGCCCCGCGCTACCTCTGCCCGCGGGCGCCGGGCGCGCAGAGCAGCCGGGAGGAGCCCCTGCTTCGCCAACTCCCGGCTCCCACCGCCGCGCCCTCCCGGGGCACGGGCGTCCCCGCCGCCCGCAGGAGGAGCAGCCGCAGCAGCAGCCGAGGCGACAGCATCCTCCTGAGAGCCGCCCCGGGCTCCGCAGTCACTGTCCTCCTTTCGGGGGCGAGCGCTGCCGCCTGCTCCCCCGCGCCTCCTCGCCGTAGCCCCTGTCCGCGGCGCCGCACCGTACCCGGAGGCTGGTCACCTGCCGCGGGCTCCTGGGCGGGCAGCGCCGGGGAGAGAAAGCGCGAGAAGCGGGCGCCCAGGAGACCCCATCCCCTCGGCTCCACTCCTCCCGGGAAAGGGACGCCCGCCCACGCCGCGAGCCTCAGCGCTCCCCGCACCCGGTCCCCAAGTTCCGAGGTGGCACCTCTCCCAGGGGGCTCCTCCGGCGGCCGGCCCGCGGGACTCCGCGCGCGTCTTCCGCCTGCACCCAGGCGCCCTCCGCGTCCCCGGGAACGGCCCGCGCCTCTCCGCCCTGCGCCCTGGCCGGGCCATGCCGGGGCTGCGCCGGGACCGCCTGCTGACCCTGCTGCTGCTGGGCGCGCTGCTCTCCGCCGACCTCTACTTCCACCTTTGGCCCCAAGTGCAGCGCCAGCTGCGGCCCCGGGAGGACCCGCCGGGCTGCCCCTGCGCCGGCCGCGCCTCGTCCCCGGCCTCGGACTCCGCCGCAGCCCCCTCGGTCCTCGGCCCGGCCGCGCACAACTTTTCCCAACCCGGGCCCCGAGCTGAGTGGGGCGGCGATGGCCGCGGCGGCCCGGGTTCCAAGCTGCAGGCCCTCTTCGCCCACCCGCTGTACAGCGCCCTGGAGGAGCCGCCTCTTCTGGGGCCCGAAGACTCGCTCCTGGCCAGCCAGGAGGCGCTGCGGTATTACCGGAGGAAAGTGTTCCGCTGGAACAGGTGAGGACCCCGCCGTGCTCGGCCCGGCCAGCAGTGACATCCCCAACCCCTCGGCCCGGCGCCTGGCTTAGTCTGCGCTCTCCACCTTAACCCTTCCCCACCCCCACTCCCCACCAGCTGTTTAGTAAGGCACACAGTACCAAAAAAAAGTTTCTCTGTCGCCTCATAGCACAGAAACGCTCTCCAGCCCCTCCCTCCCTTGGAGCCACTCGTGTTCTCCCCTTAGTCCCACACGTGTTCCCTGATCCATTTCCCCGCTTTCGCCTAGTTCTGATGTGGACAGCCGCTACCACTGGACTTGTCTCCCGGGAAGAGGCTTCTGGGATGGGTCCAGCTTCGCACTCACCTCTGCTTTTTGGGTAGACTTGGACCCCTTCCAGAAAGTCACCCTACTCCCCGGAACCCCCTGCCGGTTTTCCTTTCCTTTGCCTGGTGTCCTTTTAGAGAGGTCAAAAGAGGTCAGCTGGGACAGGAAGTGAATGGCCATTTCTCTGCCACAGCCACCGCTCTGTTCGGGTTTAAAACGTGGCTTCTCCTTCTCCAGAGTTACTGTAACTTGAAGGCAGTTTTATTACCGTGATGACGTGGGCTGACTTGAATCTGAGACTTGAGGCTTCAGCAGAGGAAATAAAAAGGTGCCTGGGAATGTTTCAAATTCCCCCCAAAACCAGAGAGAATAAGATTAAGAAGAATGCTTTTGCAAAAGAAGGGGTTTCGACAGATGGCAGATGGTTTTTGCTGAGACCAATTAATGACAGAGAGCCTTCATATGCTTAAGGTCTCGGTTTTAAAGTACAGAACCTGTTTTAAATACCACTCACAGCCAGAGTTCACTCTTGCACCACACCCATCCCTTTCCTTAATACAAGAGATTGCAAAACGAGATGTCATCCCGTGCTTTTATAGTCCCTCCTGAAGATGAGCAGGCCATAAAATCTCTGTTGAAGCTCAGAGCTACTCAGATGCCCCAAATTTCACTGTTTGTGCATTACTCTTGTAGAGCTGAGGACTTACTGAAAATAAGTCTTCAGAAAGTAAAGAGGAAGCAGTTCAGAGATGCTGGCTGGCATCAGTAGTAAACTGCAACAGCAGCTCTGTGGCTGATGGTTTTGTGTGAGAAACTGGTCCTCCGTTCTTTTGCTAATTGTACACAACAAAAAGGCAGTCTGAGATGGCTTCTGGGATGCTGTCATTTTATTATTACCTTCATCTCATCAATTACATGGACGTCTGGATCAGTGAACTAGGAAATCTTCCCTTGGAAAAATTATATATATGCCTAATGTGGATTTGAGGTCTCTGGATGGCAAAAGCGATTTGTGCTACTAACCTTTAACATGGCAGTGAGGGCCCCCCAACTGTCCTGCAGAAGAAATGCCTGGTGATCTGTTCCATAGAGAATACATCCAAGCAAATCATATGCAGCAGTTCTATTCTCTAACACACAGGGTCACCATGAGTTAAAATCTACTCGAAGGCAAGTGGTTTGTGTATGTGTGTGTGTGTGTGTGTGTATGTGTATGTGTGTATGTTTGGGTTTGCAAAATCATTTGCAGACTTGCATTTATAAACATAGATCAGCATTCATTTTGTGGTTTTTCTGCAGTCATAAGCTTTCAGTGTTTCCCACAGGAAGGTCCAGGACCATTTTTTTCTGCAGCAAATCAAAAAATCATTATCATCCAGCTGTCTTACAGTCAATTCTGAGGTTGGTTTGTACAGCCTGTATGTCACAAGGAAACCCTGGTGGCTTAGTGGTTAACAGCTACAGCTGCTAACCAAAAGATTGGGAGTTGAAATTCACCAGCTGCTCCTTGGAAACTCTACTGGATAATTCTATCATGTCCTATAGGGTCACCATGAGTTGGAATCAACTCAAGAGCAGTGAGTTTGGTTGGGGACTTTGGGTGTGTCACAAGGAAACCCTGGTAGCATAGCAGTCAAGGGTTTGGTTGTTCAGATCCATCAGTTCGGATCCATCAGGCTGTCCTTGGAAACCCTATGGGGCCTTTCTACTCTGTCCTGTATGATTGCTGTAAATCAGAATTGACTCGATGGCAGCACATTTAATGGAATGCATCACACACACAAAAAAATGCATTTACCGACCAAAAAAGATCTTGGACATTTAGCATGGGATCTAATGGGGGTTAGCGACCTTGTTGCATTCAGAGGTAATAGGTAATTTTGAGAGGTTGGTTGGATGGGGCAGTTGTAATAAATATACTTGTCACTTCCTTGGAACACTCGCAATCACAAGCCAGGTTTACAGGTGATAACAGGAGAGTCACCTCTACTTTATGAATGCTGAAACTGGACCTTGGAGGCAGAGAACACTCCGCCTGCCTCCAAACTGTAAATATCCATGTGATGACATTCATAAGTGTATATGTTGTTACTTGCATTAGGGTTAAAAATGGAACAAGGAAGACTCACTGCCAAAGCCAAGTGCCGTCGAGTCGGATCCGACAGGAATTTGACTCAGGCTCAGAGAGAGAGTCATTTATTATGACCTTAAGTGAGCCCATGCCCCAGGGGCACATGGGTGTGCAGGGACTTGTGCGCCTGCTACATGCTGTGTGTAGCTTCAGTGAAAGCTCCAGACCTTAAGACAGATAACTAGGGCAGCCAGCAGAAGAAAAAACAATGTGTGACGTTGCTAATTGTTTTTCTCTTGTGCAGACAGTAGCCCTCTTTGTTTATAGCCACAACTGAGACAATATTTTCAATCGAGTGATTTGCAGGCATACGTCAATGCCTTCATGTCTGTAATCACCTGGCTTTAGCTGTTGTCCACAATAATAGTATCAGCAAACCAGTCTCCACACCAGAAGAAGCACAGGTAAGAAAATAAGCCAAGTCAGCATTCTTCACTACGTGCCCAAAAAAGACCATTAGTTTCTCTGAGTAATTTTTTATTTTTTATTTTTTGGCCACATTAATAAGTCATGCTATGAAATCAATAAATATCTTTATATAACCTGAGTCATTACCAATACCAATACCAAAAATACCAAATCCATTTCCATTGAGTCAACTCTTGCTCATGGCAACTCTGTGTGTGCAGAGTAGAATTGTACTCCATAACATTCTCAATGGCTGTGACCTTTTAGAAAAAAAAATCACAAGGTATTTTTTTCCACTTTTGGGTAGGTTCACACTAGGGCTTTGGACTCATTGTTCCAGTTTAATCATGGCCAAGGAAGCAACACTTGGAAAGACCCAAATTTTTAAAATTTGGTTGAACCATAACCAGAATGGGAAGAATTACCAAAGTCCCACTAGAAATTTAATCTCTCTTTCAGAAAGCAAGAGCAGCATTCCTGTTGCATAGCAACCAAATCTCTTGCCCATTGGATTTTACACAAAGTCAAAACAGTGGTGCCCTACTCAAAGATGGCAGCCAGCCATGCCACTCGGAATGTGTGTCACTCTCTGCAGTCCTGGCAATAATCCAGTCTCATGCATCAGGTTCCTGAAAGGGCTCACTCTGCCTCTTTTGAGTCTCCCATTCCACGCTTCAACCTGTAACTTTTCCCGTTGTGATTATGGTTGTGAGTTACGTGAGTTTTTTAAATTTGGATCTATTCCAGTTTTACTTCATTGGCTATGAATGAACTGGTTCAAACTGGTTTGAAGCCCTGGCCCGAACTACCAACCTTTCAATTAGCAGCTGAGCATTTAACTGACTGCACCACCCAGGGACTCAATAGCAATTGAAAAAAAAAAAATTACTGTCTCATCATTTGTGACTTAGGATGACCCTATGTGTTACTGAGTAGAACTACCCCATAGGGTTTTCTTGACTATCGTCTTTACAAAAGCAAATTACCAGGCCTTTATTTTATGGTGCCATTGAGTGGGCAAGAAATGCCACCCTTTAGGTTAGTACCTGAGAGCAAACCGCTTACACCACTGAGAAACTCCATTACTGCTCAGAAACAAAAACCCACTGCCATCAAGCTGATTCTGACCCATAGTGGCCCTATAAGAAGGAGCAGACCTGCCCTCTAGGGTTTCCAAGGCTGCACTCATCCCAGAAGCGGGCAGTCACATCTTTTTCCAAAGCAGCAGCAAGTGGGTTCAAACCACCACCCTTTTCGTTAGCAGCTGAGCAGTATAACCTGCATCACCAGGGCTCCTTTCCTCTACCGGTAGGAGGTAGGTCATGGTCTATTTTTCCCTCCAGCCCATTCTCCTTCAATGTCACGCAATGGAAGATGGAGCTTAAACACTGTTTTGAATGTTTCAGGTGTTTAGTGAGTATTTGTTTGTTTGACTTCAACATTTAGTTGAGCTGAAGTGCAAAAGACACAAGGTGTGTAGGGTAGGTTGTCCATGAACCATCTGACCCGCAAGCTTTCTACAAACCTCCTCGGCCTGCTGTTCTTCCCTCCCTCTTTCCCTTTTCCCCTCAAAATGTAATGAAGTATGGCACAATCCAAGTTCAAAATATAATCAGGGAGAGTGTTTCTGTCAGATCGTCAGCTGCTGATCACAGCGCACGAGCCAACGCCAGGCTCCATCAGGCACGGTGACACATTTGGCACCCGTTTTGAATGGTGAAGAGGAGACAGCACAGAGAGCAAAGAAAATGTCATCTTCGCCATTGCCAGCCATAAACTTACAAGCCAGAATGATGCTGCTTGGGCATCCTTCTTCTTACTAAGTAATGATGTGGGGCAACCGTTACCTGTGTCTCCAGCACAGGTAACAGTTCACAGGTTGCTGTCTGAGCATCCTTCAAGGTGAACTTTGAATTTCTCCCATGACCTTCAAGCTCCCCAAACCAGGCAACGTTAAGTCCTCGGACAGCTCAGAACTGGCCAGCTGGGCCTGCTCTTCTGCTCCCTGTATCGGTCCCTTTGGAGCCCTCTGGTCTTGTCTGGCTAGGTCAAGTAGGGGATGACTCCCCAACCTAGAGACTCCAGCAACTGTAACATAGATTTAGCTACTCTCTGCTTTTCCTTCTTGACATTGTCCCCAGATACCAGGATGGTCACATTTTCCTGAGGATGTAGGTCAGCATTTCTTAGAAGTGGACCGTGTTTATACGCGTGTGTGTGTGCACACGTGGGCACACACACACATGCACACGCATACACACACACGTTTTCTCTCCTCAGAACCTCCTATCTTCCCTGCTTGCTGTCACTGAGAGAAAGCCTAGTCCTCAGTTTCTCTTTGAAAATCACAACAAAGAGACTGGGCAGCTTTTCAAAAGTGACAGTTGTTCAAGGGGAGTAAATTGGCTGAAGTTTTTCTGGGGGAAGATTTGAGAAGCTCCAGGAGCGAGGCAGACAGCAGGGAGGGAGGAGGAAGAGCCAGAAGAGATGAGAAAGAAGTCAGCTTGAAATGAGAACTTTCTAGTCTAGGAGTTTGTGTGAGAGAAGCTCATTTCCAACAGGGCGTTGGTGGAATGCACTTTTCCTGGAAATACTAGTCTCTTTTGTCCCACCCCCTCCTTTTCTGCTTATCTCAGGCCAGCCCCAGGCCCATCAAAACTGTCCCTTGGGTGAAAGTCCATGTCCTCTGCTAGTAAGCAGTGGCCATTGTCTTCTTCCCAGGGTCAACCAGGGCCTTGGGGCATGATCTGATTCTCCTGGTGACAATTCCAGGCTAAGAAGGAAAGGGTCTCTCTGTATATGAAAAAGGACCAGCCACATCAGCCATGAGTTGTGTGTGGTTACCGGAGGCTGTGGGAATCCAACTCCCATTTGCCACCCAGCCCATCCTCACTGCCCAAGCCCACTGCCGTCAGGTCATCTGACTCACAGCAACCCTACAGGGTAGGATAGAACTCTTCCATGGAGCTTCCGAGGAGCACCTGGCAGATTCGAACTGCCTACCTTTTGGTTAGCAGACATAGCACTTAACTACTATGCCACCAGAGTTTCTGCTCTCACTAGAGCCTTGGAAAAGCTTTGAGTGGTACCAACGTATAACTTGGCTGTAATTAACACAAAGGTTCATGATTCAAACCCTCTCTGAGGTGCCTTGCAAAAACTACCTGGTGATCCGCTCCCCAAAGGTCACTACCTCGAAAACCATATGGAACAGCTCTGCTCTGAATGCATGAGGTTGCCAAGGTCTAGAATCAACTCAACAGCAACTATTTTAGTTTTCATGGGGGGAGAAGGTGGGTGGTAATTGATTTTGTGGTTTCTAAATCCCTGGGTTGCAGCTGGAGAAAACTTTTCCGTTCTTCTCAGGATCAAAAACTCTGAGAGTGCTAATCCAGAAGGTGTTCCCAGATCCATTCTCCCTGTTTCCGAAGCCCAGACCTCACTTCCATGGCAAATGCCTATGTCAGGAGAATATCATCTGTCAGTCATTGAAGGAGGACGGGAAATCAATTACCAAATCTTATCAAGGTCAAGTCCCTTGGCCAACAAGTAAAAGACGTTCTTCATCTATTCCATTTCTCCCAATCCCTGACACATTTCTTTTAATTCCACTGAATTCTCATGAATCCGGGGACCCCAGCCACTCACTTCTTTGTTTCCAAATCCCCTTACTTAAAACACACTTGCTGTGTGCCAGGCACTTGCCTATGCTTACTAACTTAGGCCTCCAACCTCCCTAGAAATGGGTACCTCTCTGTAGATAAAGTTCCAAGATAGATGCCCAAGATCCCCACCCTGATGAAGTCACCTTCTCCTAGTTATCCAATCAAGTGCTGACCTGGGTTCTGCTTCAAAGGATTTTGCAGATGTTGTTAACGTTCATTTTGCAGATGTAAGGGGCTGGTGGTACAGTTACTAAGAGCTTGGCTGCTAGCCGGGTCAGCAGTTCAAATCTACCAGCTGTTTCTTGGAAACCCTTTGGGGCAGTTCTGCTTTTTTCTACAGCATTACTATGGTTTGGAATCAACTGCACAGTGATGGAGTTGCTTCGTTGGTTGGTTGTTTATTGGAGACTTAGGGGAATAGTGTCATGTTGCTATGAGTTGGAATCCACTCAACAGCAGTTGGTTTGGTTTCTTTGGTAATAGCATAGTGGGTTAGTGTGCTTGGCTGCTAAACAAAAGATTGGCAGTTCGAACCCACCAGCTGTTCCATCAAAGAAAGGTGTGGCAATCTGCTTCTGTAAAGATCACAGCCTTAAGAACCACATGGGGCAGATTTACGCTGTTCTGTCAGGAAACCTTGGTGGCATAGTGGTTAAGTGCTATGTCTGCTAACCAGGAGATCAGAAGTTCAAATCCACCATGTGCTCCTTGGAAACTCTCTGGGGCGGTTCTACCCTGTCCTGTAGGCTCACTAAGAGTCAGCATTGACTCGACAGCAGTGGGTTTGGGTTTTTGGGGTAATCAGCTCACTATGAGTTGGAATCTACTTAACAACAGAGAGCTTAGTTAAAGACCTGGGTCAGTTGACCTTGACATAGGGCAGTTATTCAGGTAAACTCACATGAGCTCATTAAAAGCAGAGGGTGTTTGGTTTTTGGTTTTTGGTTTTTTTCTTCTGTCCAGCTTGAGGAAGTCAGAGACTCAAACTACGAGAGAGATTTGGCACCCTATCACTGGCTTGAAGATGGAGGGGGCCAGGGGCAAGGGCTGTGGGTGACTTTAGGAGCTAAGATGGGCCCCCAGCTGACAGCCACAAGGAAACAGGTGCCTCTGCCTTATGAAAGGCAGTGAATTCTGTCAACAAGAATGAGGTTGGAAGCGTAACAATCAGAAAATGGAAACAATAATGTTCCCATTGTGAAGAAAGTAACCAGTGTCACTGAGCAACTTGTGTAGAAATTGTTGAGTGGAAACCTGAACTTCTGCCTAAACCTTCACCCAAAACACAATAAAATATCATTTTAAAAAAGAAACAAGGAATGAGCTTGGAAGCAGATTCTTCCCCAGGGCCTCCAGATGAGAACTCAATCCAGCCAACACCTTCATTTCAACCTTCTGAGACCCTGTGCAGAACCCTAGTGACAAAGAGGACAAGCGCTCAGGGGCTAACCAGAAGGTTGGTAGTTCAATCCCCACCCCACCCTCCACCGCTGGCCACTCCTTGGAAGGAAGGAAGGAAGATGCGGCAGTCTGCTTCTGTGAAGATTTCAGCCCTCGAAACCTTCCGGAGCAATTCTGCTCTGTCCCGTAAGGTCATTCTAAATTGGAACAGACTTGATGGCTACAGGTGTCCTTTCTTTAAGACCCTGCACAGAGAGGCCAGCCACACCATGCCAGACTTCTGACCTCCCAAACAGGTATTGATTGAAGTCCCTAGGGTTGTGCTAATGTGTTACACATCAACAGAAAACAAACATAGGCCTGCTGTTTACTTTGTTTTATAGAGAAAACTGGAAAAGAGGTTAGGTAATTTGCCCAGGTCAGGATGCTAGCAAACCACAGTAGGCTGTGTACACAGAGGGCTTCGCTGTGGAATCCAGGTCCTGTACTACCTGCTTCACCACCCTATATCTTTTGATGCCTCCAGTTTCTAGCTTTTTCTTTTCTGGATGGGCTTTTCCAGTTACCCCCAGCCACTCGACTAAGCACACCTTCTCTGTTTAGCCCTGATTGCTTTTCACGCCTCTGCACTGCCACCAGCCGCAGCTTCATGGTGGTCACCTGAAGTTTCATGTAAGGATGAATGGCTACCTGCTCTTGGCACCAATGCCGTCTTGGCACACGGTCACTCTTGCACCTCAGCTTCCCAGCTTGCCGTGGGGTTATGATTGTCAGCTGCTGTCAAGGCGGCATGCAACTTGTGGCAATCCCATGCAGAATGGAAGGAAGCATTGCCTGGTCTTATACCATCCCCATGATCAATTGCAGATCAGACAATGTCACGCTGTGATCTGTAAAGTCCACTGTAATCCATAGGATAAGCCCAGAGTAAGTCTTTGCAGAACAAATCAGTGCAGACAGATGACACCAGAATTTGGAGTCTGGTAGTCAATGGTTTATTTTCGTCTTTCTGTATATATATATATTTTTAAAAGTTTGGAAGCAGAGCTGGAAAGGTGTCGTTTGCCAAGGAGAGAGAATTTTTTTCAGGTTCTCGTGCTTTCTGAGAAGGAGCCACCAAGCAGTCTTGCAGTAAAGAAAAACGGGAAACATAGAGCCTGATTTAGCCAAAGTAATCCCTGCTGTGGTCCTTGGCGGGGACTGAGCCTTATTTTGTTTGTGATTCTTCGTTAAGCTGGAAGCTGATGAGAGCCTGCAAATTTGGCTGAAGGGGCTTGTAGAGAGCTCTGAGCCGAGGGGGAATGCCACTCTAAACAGCTGTGGCTTGAGTGGAGCAGAAGTCACCAAGAGCCAAAGCATCTGTGTACCTGTTACTCTGGGCAAGTACACACTCATATGTGCCTGACAAAAATTGCGGTGTGGAAAAAAACAAACAAACAAAAAACCTTAGCTCTTTTTTCATGCCCTACTACTTGGCGAAATACCCGGTGGTCAGAATGTGGAATTGAGACAGAACTGAATTTGAACGCCTGGGAGATGCCAGCATCCAGGATTTTCCATCCCTGAAGGCTGGCTTTGGACGCCAAGCACTTAAGGGCAGCCAGTGGAATTTGGCCTGAGCAGGAGGCAGGGTTAAGTCCCTAGAAAGGGCCTGTTTTATTGGATTCACTAGTCATAAACCAGATAATGAATTTAGGAAGCCCAAGGGAACAGAAAATAGTGGAGACCAAACCGTTCCTATGAAACCAAGAGCCTGCTATAAAATTCAGCAAAATATTGAGAGTAAAAGAGAAACTTGAGGAGCATTGGCATGAGGTCACGTGAATTCCAAAGCTAGACCTTAACATCTAGGTGGGCTGGGAAGAGATGGGATTTTGGAGAACTTGGAAGTAACGGGTGGATTGCTGAAAACCTCCCACTGGCCAAAGTAAAGGCATGGCTGCTCAGCCCCAGGAAGTCAGGCGGCTCTCAGCACACTTGGAGTTTGGGTCACACTCCAGAGAGCTTAGGTCAATATTTTCATGATGCTCACCAAAATGAAGTCTACACAGAGGGACAGATCATCTTTTAGGGCCAATTCAAGGGTCCCGTGTGGTCTCAGTTTCTTCAGTTGAAATGGGATTTGTATTAACTTCTGACTCATTTCCTTCAGTGGCTGAATACTCATGAACCCTGTTGGGAAAGTGTATTTATTATCTCCTTTTTCAGGCGAGCTCATGGCTTTTTTCCCCTGAGTTAAGAAGCCAAGCGAAGCCAAGTGCCATTGAGTCATATCCGAAGGACACACATACTTGTGCCTTCTGCTCTCCCCTGAGTGCACAAAGATGCCAGAGGAAGTCAAATTGGCAAACCACAATTCCATAATCCAATCAGCGTCTTGTCACAGTGGCTTGGAGACAGGGTTCCTTGGGCCCCACAGAGTTCAAGTGTGGAACTCCTCTTGGTCCTGGGAATTTTATGCCAGGTTTGCTGTCTGTCCCTTTATGCATTTGTCTAAGCAATAACTCGTTGTATTTTCAAAGTACTGCCTGCATCCATTGGCAGACCCAACTCTAGCTTCAGGGGGAGAGGGAGATATAGAGATCACGTAACTAACTGTCAGAAAAGACAGAAGGAGCAGACCCCAGAGCAAACAGAAATAGCTTCGGGGATACCGTCAGGATGCTCTTCCTTTGTTATCTGTTGCTAGTTGTGGTGAAGTAGGTGCTGACTCATGAGGATCAGCTCCATAAAGAGAAAGAACCATTGCCCAGTTCCAAGCCGTCTTCACCCCTGTTACTGTGCTTGAGTCCATTGTCGTGGCCACTGTGTCTTAAGGGCCTTCCAATCTAAGGGAGCTCTGGAGACACAGTGGTAAGAGGCCAGCTGCTAGCCAGAAGGTTGGCAGTTCAAATCTACTACTTACTCCTTGGAAAATCTGTGGCGCTGTTCTACTGCGTACTGTAGGGTTGGAATCAGCTTGACAGCAATGTTTTTCTTGTTGTTGTGGTTTTAATTTAACCTCAGGGGGGTTCATCTTTCAGCAGTGTATCAGGTAATACCCTGCTGTGATCCACTGAGTTTCCATTGGTTAACTTTCTTCATAGTCCGTCTCAATCTGGTAGTTCCACTGTAACCTGTGGTCCATGGGTCACCCTGCTGGTATTTGAGATATTAGTGACATAGCGTCCAGCATCCCAGCAACACACAAGCCACCATGGTACATCACACTGACAGATAGGCACCTCTGCTCTCTAGTCCCCTCTATGTAGTTTGTCTGCCAACTTTTCTGTCCTCCTGCCATTTAAAACATAACCACCACCACTTGACATCCTGTCAGCTCTGGGACCAGAGAGGGAAGAGGGCTTCTTCTATCTCCAAAAAAGAAAGATACTGGGCACAAAAAAGAGAACTCAGTGGAGCACTAAGGTCATTGTTGGGTGCTGTTGACTCGACTCCAATTTGCAGTAACCCCATGTGGCAGAGTAGAACTGCTCCACTGCATTTTCTTGGCTGTAATTTGTAAGGAAGCAGGTCTTTTTCCCATTGGGTCACAGGTGGATTCGAACTGCCAACCTTCTGAGTTGCACTTATGCCACCAGGGTCCACCTCTTTGTCATCCTGAGAGAAGTACTAAGACCTTCAGGCCTAAGTCCCTTGTCTTGGATTGAGGAGGATGAATCTGTGATCTTACAGTTCTGATTTCCAAACTTTGAACCAAAAATTCTTCTTCAAAGTCTGTCCAGGTGGAAGTACGGAGCAACTGTTTTCAAGCTGTTGTTGTCGTCAGGTGCCATCAAAACAGTTCCAACTCATGGTGACACTGTGCACAACAGAATGAAACACTGCCCCATCCTTCTCCATCCTCATGACTGTTGCTAGGCTTGTGCCCATTGTTGCAGCCACTGTGTCAGTCCATCTCATTGAGGATCTTCCTCTTTTTCACTGATCCTCCACTTTACCAAGCATGATGTGGGTCTCCAGGGACTGATCCCTCCTGACAACATGTCCAAAGTATGTGAGATGTGGTCCCACCATCTTTGATTCTAAAGGAGCACTCTGTTTATACTTACTCTAAGACAGATTTGTTCATTCTTCCTGCAATCCATGGCATATTCAGCATTCTCCACGAAAGACCACAATGCAAAAACATCAGTTCTTCTTCAGTCTTCCTTATTTACTGTCCAGTTTTTGCATGCATATGAAGTGATTGAAACACCATAGCTTGGGTCAGGCAAGTCCTCAAGGTGACGTCTTTGGTTTTCAGCATTTTAAAGACATCTTTGGCAAGAGATTTGCCCAGGTTTTCCCAATGCAATGCATCTTTTAATTTCTTGACTGCTGTTTCCATGGCTGTTGATTGTGGATCCAAGCAAAATGAAATCCTTGACCACCTCAGGCTTTTCTCCATTTATCACAATTTGCCTGTTGGTCCAGTTGGGAGGATTTTTGTCTTTTTTATATTGAGATGTGATTGCATACTGAAGGCTGTGGTCTTTGATCTTTGTTCCCAAGCTATGCTTTGTGAATTGGAAGGGTCCTCAGAGGTACTTCACAGATTCTGCAAATGATGGTTTACATTTTGATTTAAAATGCATGTACCCTTTTGCTAAGAGGACTCTCTGCACCCCACATTGGTGAGTGGCATCTGGGGTCTTAAAAGCTGCCAAGCTGCCATCCGAGGGCACAGTAAATAGTTCCAACTCACCAGGAATGGATGCTCACCGAGGACCAAAATGACATGGGGGAAAGACAACCCAAAAGATAGAGAGGCCCACAAGAGTGGGTGCCTACATCGACTTGGGACCAGAAGAACCAGATGGTGCCCAGCCACCACCAGTGATAACCGTGATGGAGCTCACAGAGTTGAATCTCACTGGCAACACAAGAATAAAAAGGGGTACACCCTGAGATCTCCACTAAAAGACCACAGTTGACAGTCCAGTGGCTTCGGGGTTCCCCTGGGAGCATGGCCCCTGGTCCTGATGCTGCCCTTGCCCATAAATCATAATGAAGGTCCATTCTTCAGACACAAGTGGATTGGACTTGGCGATGCAGAGTGACCATGTATTGGATGCACTTTATGGTTCTATGCATCTATAGGATATCGTCCTGCTGACCTCTGGCTGAAGTAAGGGGAGTGAGTGGAAAGGAGGGGAAAGGAGACTGTTGGGAGGATGAGACATGTACGGAGCAGAGAGGAATAGTGTGCCGTCACCGGACAGGGAGAGCAGTGGAAGCTGCATGTAGGTGGGCATGTAAATTTATATGGGAATGTACATTTTCACTCAGTCATAATAAAAAAAGAAAAAAGAAAAAAAACGTACCTTAAGCAGTGTCACTAGGTGGGGCAAATAGTTAACATGCTCAGCTGTTAACTCAAAGGTTGGAGGTTGGAGTCCAACCAGAGACACCTCAGAAGAAATGCCTGGCAATCTACTACTGGAAACCTTGCAGAGCATAGTTCTTCTCTGACACACTTGGGGTTGCTGTGAGTTGGGGTCAACTCAAGGATAACGTGTTGTTGTTGTTGTTGTTGTTAATACATACACCTTAAGCTAGCTGTGGTATATTGTTGCTGTTGCTGTTGTTGTTGGGTGCCACCGAGTCAGTTCTAACTCATAGGAACCCCACACACAACAGAACAAAACACTGCCCAGTCTTGCGCCATGCCCACGATGATTTTTATGCTTAAGCCCATCGTTGCAGCCGCTGTGTCATTCCATCAAGTTGTGATATTATGTGAGAAAACCATGACCTTGTGTTTTACACTGTTGTAGAGCACTGAGCCTGCCAAGAGATAGCTTAGGGTAACAGCTGGTTTCTCCTCCTCTTTGTTTAGTAGAGGAAGAGCCTGAGATTGCAAGGTAAGCCGTTCAAACCATTTCCAGGTGAAACTACTTATATGTACTTATCAACATGTTTTTATGCTCTGCCACCAAAAGAATATGCAGAAATCAAATGCTGAAGTGAGATTATTCCTGTCCTTCATTACCCTTGATTTTGAATAATAATCCTAATTATTACTGAGATAATAATATGAATATCCTAACTATTCTCTGTGGCTAATTTTTAAAAATAACTTTATATCACAGGCTGTATAAATTTAATTTATAGTGATTAATTATAGTTTGTACTTGTTTTGTATACTGGGGAATTCTGTAGAAGATTTCTTTTGAAAAGAGTGCTGTTTTGAAAAACACTCCTGTTGAATATATGTAAATTGAGTAACTATCGTATTATTTTCCTTTCCTCTAAAATTTATGTGCCTGAAACACAAGCCTTCTGACCCTCCTAACCATGAATTCTCATCGCTTGTCACTGATACTGTTCTATTATCTAGTATCTATTGATACTGGTGCTGTGTAGTACCTGCTTGCTATTTACTCTCTTCCATGGCTTTGTCAGTATTCTGGCCACTTGAACTAAGAGACCTTCTTTTAGGCCTGCTTCCTATTGCCCTAGTGCTGCAGAACAAACCACTTCAAATTTAGTGGCCTAAAACACTAACCATTTTTTTAGCTCATGATTCTGCAAGGCTGCAACTTGGGCTGGGCTCAGCAGAGTGGTTCTTATGGCTTCTGCTGGGCTCATTCTGGCATCTGTGGTCAGCTGCTGAGTTGGGTCTGTGAATCCTGGTGATAGTCCCTCACATTTCTAGGATCTTGTCTGTGATGGTATTTGTCATTTCTGCCACATTCTGTTGGCCAAAGCCAGTCAAAGATTATTTGGGAGGATGTGAGTATCTTAGCCATTGAAGAGGAACAGTCCAGACAATATAGTTCCAAGGGAGGTCCCTTCTGCTGGTCAGTTGTCCAGCCGTAGGCAGGCAGTTGTCAGTGGTAAGAGCAGCTTCCCCTGGAATCACTGCAGGCTGACGAGGCTTTAGTTGTTCATAGCTTGAATCCACAGGTGGCCTACGTAGGCCACGGTGGAAACACGCAACAGGAACCACAGTCACTGCCCTTGCACTGAGTCCCTGCAGAAGCAGGACACCTCCAAGAGCTTGCCATTGAAAAAGTGAACTAGATAAAATAGACACTTCCAGCAACTCATTGACATCAAAGCAACACAGGAGAAAATTGTGCTTGTGTTAAAATAATTATATTGTTATAAAATGATGCAGAGAAATTGAGACTAGATCTTCTAATACCATTTGATATGAGAAAGTTAAATACATCCTCAAGGACAGACTTTCTATAACAAGCATTGCCTCAGTGGGCTGGAACCTATGGCAGACAACCTTTTACGAGCTGCTCAGCCACAGCTGGATGCTGAGATGGCACTTCTGGGAAGTTGAAAGAAGTTGGGTGGCAAGTCTTCCATCCGTTACATGTTTTAGCATTCCTGAGCATGTTCTGTAAAGGAACTCAGTGGCTTTCCACTATGAATCCAAAGGCCACATGGCTACTATTTCATTTTAATTTTTTAAAAGATAATTGGCTTAATCTTTTAGATGGATAAATGGAAGTTAATAGACGATTTGCTAGACCATCTTTTAGGTATAGCATAAAAATTATTATAATATATCACAACATAGGAAACTCTGGTGGTGTAGTAGTTAAGTGCTACATCTGTGAATCAAAAGGTCAGCTGTTCAGATTCACCAGCTGCTTCTTGGAAGCTCTATGGGGAGGTTCCACTCTGGCTGTAGGGTCACTATGAGTTGGAATTGACTTGAAAGCACTGGATTTATTTGCTTTTTGTTTTTAAACAGCCACATAAATTTAAACAGCTGAGAAAAATGGGTCAAAAGAAAAAAAAAAAAGGATACACAAGAGTGATGCAGCCAAGAGTGAAGTTAGCAGAACCTTGGACAGCAGCAACCATGTCTACATGATGAAAAAACAGCTGGCTTGCCAGGTTCTACCAGTTCCCATTGAGTTGATTCCTGCTCCTGGCAACCCTATGTGTGTGTCAGAGTAGACTGTGTTCCATAGGATTTTCAACAGCTGATTTGTTGGCAGAAGATTGTCAGGCCTTTCTTCTGAGGTGCCTCTGGGTAGACTCGAACTTCTAGCCTTTTAGTTAGCAGCAGATTGCTTAACCATTTGTGCCCCCCAGTTGCCCTGGACAATGGAATAATTCTGACACTGATTCAGGGTGGAATGTCCTGTCTTTGTCTGCCAGGGAGGCCACTCTGTGGTGTCAGGACCAGCATCTTCTACCACAGTTCTATTCTGAGACACATAGAGTCACCATGAATCGGAATCAACTCAATGACAGCTGAGAAACACGAGCAATGGGCTGTTGTATACGTCACAGACAGGGGCGCTGTTATCCCTGGGCACAGCTCACTTCCCTCTTGGCTCTTACTTCTCTAGTGACAGCTCTAGGGTATCCCTCAAGTGTAAGCAGATGGCACCGTGAGCTGGAGTGACTCCATCAATTCTTTCTGACCCAGGCCTGGCAGCACACAGGCCAGAGGCTTAGGCCTGCTGCCTTGGTTTACCTACACAGAGATTTTAAAGCGTCAAGGTTCCAGAGGAATGTTGGAGGGTGCAACCTGTGGGTAGTCTATGAAACATGCTTTTTCTAGTAGAATGGCTCCAAAAAAAAAAAGCCCAAGAGTCATCCAGTCAATCCCGACTCATAGAAACACTAGAGGACAGAGTAGAACTGCTCCATAGAGTTTTCCAAGGAGCACCTGGAGGATTTGAACTGCTTACCTGTTGGTTAGCAGACATAGACTTAACCACTATGCCACAGCATCAAGTGGCAGTGGATTAAAATGACCCCCCAGCAGCACCTGGACTACAGTTTTTCAGCATCATCCTTCAGCACAGAGAAATAAACTTTGCAATTAGCTGAGCTCAGAGCTACAATCAAAGGGCTCTTTATGAAGTTGTGGAATCAAATGGAATATGTGAGTGAATGCAAAGCCACTGACCTCTGTCCGGAGGTGAGCTGCAGATTGAAGGGCTGGCCCGGGTTTTCTGCAGACGGTATTTTTATATTTGCTTTGACGAATGAGCTAACAGACAATCAATACCTCAAAGCCAAATGCCGTGGAATGCTACTCTAATCATTTTGGCTGGAAATATATTAAAATAGATTATAACCAAATGCCCACCTTAGGGATTTAAAAAACAAAAATCAATGAAGCAGCTACTGAATGTGTCATTTGAGCAGCGTAATCGACCTATGCAACCTCCAGGTTAAGCACACTGTGAAATGCACACCCCAAGTAACTGAATGCAGAGACTTTCTGCTGGCTTCTTAGCTGTCAACCGCTTAAAAGGTGGGCGAAGTCAGCCAAAAATGATGAGGTTGGATTTACAGTAATTGATCCACAGCCCTTCCTTTTGACAATAAAAGTTGGTTGTCTATGAAGGCTCCTTAGAGTCGGTGTTATTAATATGGTTTTTATCGATATTTAGGAAAATGCCTTTCCTCACTCTCCTGGCAAGGGACTTTGTGCATAACTCATCCAGAGGTCTCATTTATTCGTTGTATGGCCTGCCAGGGATGCTGTAACTTCAGACCACAAACTAGGAGGCTTAGAAGAACAAAAATGTATTGTCTTGCAGTTCTGGAAGCTAGAAATCTGCAATCAGGGTGGCAGCCCTGTTGACCCCCTCTGAGCTCTCTGAAGGAGAATCTCCACCTGTCTCCTAGCTTTTGGTAATGGCCAATGAGCCTCAGCATCCCTTGGCTTGTGGATGCATCATCCAGGGTGCGGCCCCATCATCCCATGGCCATCTTCCTTATGTGTCTCTCGTCTTTTGTAAGAACCCCTCAGCAGTGGATCTGGACCCACCCTATTGCACTGTGACCTCTGGTTAACTTAGCTGGTAACATCTTCAAAAACCCTACTGCCAGACAAGCTCATAGTCACAGGTACCGACTGGGGTTAGGACTCAACCTATCTTTTGGAGGACTCAATTCAATCTTCAGCAGTCATCAGGGTATAAGTTAAGAACAGGATGGGCCAGAATGGTAGGGTCTCTGCTGGAGACAGATGGCCCCTGCTTGTCCCTCCAATCTCCTCTGTAAAGCTGTCACCTCAGAGAGCCTTTCCTGGTGTATCAACCTAAAGGAGTGACCAGACACACTCTTTCACCAACATGTTTCATTTTCATCATGGCTGTTAACACAACTTAGCATCTTCTTGTCTCTTGATCTGTTTATTGTCTAGCCTCCCTAGATTGTAAGCTCCTTAAAGATTGAAGCGGGTTGAATGTGCCCCCGCCCCCCCCTCCCCGCCGCAAAAAAGGAAATGTTCATGACTTAATCCACAGAACCTGGGAATGTTACCTTTTTTAGGGGAGAAAGAAGAGGACTTTTCTGATCTTGAGATGGTCCTAGATTTTCATCCTGCTGAATTTCCCAGTGGTCAAGCGTCCTTAGAAGAGAAGGGCAAGGAGAAATTAGGAACAGGCAGGGAGGGAAAGGCGAAGGTGATGGGAAAACAGCAGCAGAGATTGTACAGGGCTGCACCACTGAGGCAGCCACCAGAACCCAGAAGAACCACCCCCCAAAGGAGCACATCGCTGTCAACGCCTTCACCTTGGGTGCCAGGACTCCAGACCTGTGAGGGCATGGATGACTCTGTCTGAAGCCACCAAAACCAAACCAAACCCATTGCAGTCAACTCAATTCTGACTCATAGTGACCCTATGGGGCAGAACAGAACTGCCTCTTAGAGTTTCCAAGGAGCACCTGGCAGGTTCAAACTGCTGACCTTGTGGTTAGCAGCTGTTGCACTTAACTACAATACTACCAGGGTTTCCTTTAAGGTGGGGTTAATTTGCTATAGCAGCCCCAGGCCGCTGATAGAGTCAGAAGCCTTGTTTGTTTCGTCAGCTTGCAACTTGCCTATCTAAAATATTGATTGTACGTAGTAGGAACTCAATAAATGTTGAGCAAAGGAATTGTGGAAAGGAGTTCTTTAGATGCCTTGTCGTTAGGCAGAATCCCAAGTTGGACCAGCTGCTGTCAGCTGTTAACTGCTGACAACCTCATGCGTGTCAGAGTAGAACTGTGCCCTGGGGGGTTATGATGGCTGATTTTTGGAAGCAGTTTGCCAGGCCTTTCTTCCACACTGCCTCTGGGTAGACTCAGACCTCCAGGCTTTCAGCTTATTACCGAGCATGTTAACCATTTGCACCACTCCCGGGGACTCCTTAAACTAGGCCAGCCTGGGTTTAAGTCTTGGCTCTGCTACGTAAGCGCTGTGAGACAAGAGGCATTTCTTCACACCTAGGTCTCCTGCTCTGTGAGGTGGGACCAGTGGGTGGCTGGGAGGAGATAATGGGGCTGAGTATGTCCCACAGCTGACCCAGGGTGCCTGGTGAGACAGCACTGAGTTATCTGTAGACAGAGGACCACTAGCTGGTTACTGTTCTATGCTCCCTTCAGGCTATTTGCTGCCCATCAGTATCCGACCTTACCAGTTTATGGGTGGTACTTAGGTCAATAAAGAGACAGCTTTTGTTGTCTCCTGCTGCCAGGGAAGCACCAAAGCTTCCAGCCCTGAGAACACCTGTGCTTGACTTCACTACATTGGATGCTTCGAGAGAGAGAGAGTACACATGTAATGATCACTGCTCCATCTCTTTGACTTCAAACCCTGAATGCTTGCAAACAGCAAGAGAACAGAATTGGATTAATCTACCTTTATTGTGTCTGCTGCAGAAACTCCACCCCTTCCCTCTATGCATCCCTGTACACACACAGGCACATACGAGATCTGACCATCAGGTCTGTGAGCTGAGCTGTTCTAAGTGCTACATACCTCATTATTGAATATCACTATGGTCACCTTCAAAGTACTCCCCTTAGGAAACTATGCACTGATGCCAGCACCTAGTCCACCCTTCAAAGCAGTTTTAGAACTCTTTCTGGAATGGCTGTTGTGCACAGTCATGCTGGGGCACAGTGGCTAGTTCACAAACTTATTTTCGTAGCTGTCTGTGAAGGAGTTTTGAGCCAGTAAACAAATAACTCTATTGGAACACCCTCCCTGCTCTCCTGGTCTGGCTCCCGGTGGCTTTTCCTTTACCCAAAGATAAAGGAAATATTGAAGGCAAGACATTTTGATGACATTCAGGACATCAAGGGTAAGATGGTGGTAGCTCTGATGGCCATTCCAGAAAAAGAGTTCCAAAATTGCTTTGAAAGGTAGACTGGGTTCTGGCATTGGTGCCTTGCTTCCCGAGGGGAGGACTTCGAAGGTGACCATAGTGATATTCAACAAGGAGCTTTGTGGCACTTCTTCTGAGTTTGTGAATTCAATTGGCAGTAGTCATATGTACTTCAGAATAAAAATTAGTCAGCTACTAAATGAGTTAAAATGAGAAGAGTCCTGCAGATTCTGCGAATGAGTCCTCTTCTTTGTTTTTTCTCCTTCTTAACAATGACAAATTATGATGCCCGTTAGACAGGCTGATCCTTGCTCATTGGAGACCTTTTGCTTCAAACTGTACCTCCAGCAAAGCAGGGGGCTTTGAGGACTGCTGACAGTCAACACTGTGTGCCAGGCACAGTGCTGACCACTTCAGTGGCAGAGAAGGCCCTGTGGTACCATGCAGGTGGAACTTGCTGGAAACTCCTTCCAGGGTGCTAAAAGAGGCCATATTCAAGGAGGTGCCATAAGGCAGAGCTTGTGCCAGAAGCGCTGCCAGCAGCCATGCCCTGCAGGAGTCGAGGAGACTGTCCACTGCCACAGGAGCTGGACTCTGGGGCAACTGCCACTGTAGGCACCTGGCAGCGGGAGCTCGCCAAAGCCAAGAAGAGAAAGGCTCCTTTCTACCTCCATGCAGTACTTTTGTGTACAAAGCTTAACATCAGGCCAGATGCAAAGAAGAAAAATTTAAAGAGTCCAGCTCCAGTGTTACAGAGCAGGCAATGAGGATGAATTGGGAGCTGAAATCCAATGTGTTGATAACAGGCACAAACTTTTTTGTTTTTGCATGGAGTTTTCTTACACTGTGGGGTTATGAGTTGTGTATTTGCTTTACTTTTATTTTGCCCCAAATTTTATACACTAAAATACTTTTACAACTGAGGGGGAAAAAAATAATTATCTGAAGACTCGCCCAGCCTTGGGTTTGAATCACAGCTCTACCACTGACTAGTAGTGCAACTTTAGATAAGTCATTTGTAAGGCACCCTGGTGGTGCAACAACTAAGCATTCAGCTGCTAACTGAAAGGTCGGTGATTTGAACCCACCCAGATGTTCCTCAGGAGAAAAGACCTGGTAATCTGCTTTAGTAAAGACTACAGCCTAGAAAACCCGATGGGGCTGTTCTGCTCTGTCACGTGGCGTTGCTTGAGTTGAAGTTATGTTGATGGTACCCCACAACAAGTCATTGCTGCTTCCTAGACCTGGTTTCCCCATCTTTAAAATGGAGGGGGGGAATATTAAATAATACCAGCCTCAGAGGAAGCTGCTGTGAAGATTAAATGAGTTAGAGTGGTAAAGTGCTTGGAATAGCACCTGGAACACTGTGAGTGCTATGTAACAGTTAGCTACGTGCCTTACCATTATTCAGACCAGTACACCTTTGGGGGCCACTGGCTCCTCTTGGGAAACCCTGATGGCATAGTGGTTAAGTGCTACATCTGCTAACCAAAAGGTTGGCAGTTCTATGGGGCAGTTCCGCTCTGACCTATAGGGTCACTATGAGTCAGAATCAACTCTATAGCAGTGACTTTTTGGCTTTGGGTTCCTCTTGAATCTGTAATTTCTGCACGCCGGGACCAAACTCTATGTGGGTCCCACGTCTGGGAAGATCCTGCTATGTCCCTTCTCATTCCGGTCTCCTCTGGGCTCCTCTTCAGCCCAGAAGCCCCACCTCACTCTTGGGGTATGGGTTACACCTCACTCAACTACTGACCCACTCAGCTGGGTGTGCAAATATGTGATCTGTTGCAACAGAGCATGAAACTAGCTCAGACAGGAAGAAGCAGTTGTATTTTAACTAGAAGGAGATGAGTTTGCTTCGGGGAAACCAGCCCATCTGGCAGGGTCTCACTCAGTTCTTGGTATAGCCATTGGGTTCTCAATATCAAGCAGATAAGTAGGTTCAGTGGCCTCCCCCCACCACCACCACCCTGCTCTGCAAGCAGGTTCTGCCACAGGTCGGAATCAATCCTTCATAAATCTCGTGGAAGAGCAAAGACTTGTCCCCACTGGCTATGCTATTACTTCCCCTTTCTTGTTGCAAGTTACCTTCCACTAGCATCAGTAGGGGGCAGAACCCCTACTGACCTTCATGTAGACAAGAAGGGTCTTCAGTGGTCACCACTGCTATCATAGGGATACCAACTAGTGGGCAGCTGTAACAAACAAGTTTGCTTTCTTACAGTTCAGGAGAGGAGTTAGGGTGTTGGCTATAGGGGAAGGCATTCTGTCTGTCTTCTCTGGGGGGAAGTTCTTTGTGTCTTTTCAGCTTCTGTTCCTTGGTGATCCTCCTGTGTGTATAACATCCTCTCCTTTGGGCTTCCCACTCTGTGCCAAATCGACTCATTTTACATCCCAATTTCTGTTGAGCCCCCCTGCCTGACCTTTTCCTTCACTGAGTTTCAACTTCTAAAAAGAAGAGTTCGTTGTGGTTAGTTGCCGTCTAATCAGTGCTAACTCATGGCAATCCGTGTGTGCAGAGTAGAACTGCTCCACGGGGTTTTCAAGGCTGCGATGTTCTAGAAGCAGATTGCCAGGCCTCTCTTCCGAGGTGCTTCTGGATAAATGGGTTCAAACCACCCACTTTTCAGCTAGTAGTGGAGCACTAGGCTGGAGAAGCAAGGTCAGTGAAGGAGTTGGAGAAGTTTTTTTAGACTTCTGATTGGTTCTGGATCATGAATACTGTCTGAATAAGGAAGCATAAAGGCTTGGCTACCTTCTCATAGCAGGATAAAATGCCAGAAGGACAAAAACCACATGACTATCTCAGAAATGCTTCCTACCACATGGGTGACTGCTGAGGAGGAGGAAACAGGACTAAACCTCCAATCACTCTCTCCGTTTGTAACTCAGAAAGAAAAATGACACCGTGCAGATTAGCTGAGCTCACGGGCCAAGGACCTGAAAGAATTTAGTCTGGGTGAGCCACAGGGAAATTTGCTTACAAACCAGGAAAACACATGCCCCAACCCAGCCCCCTCTCCTGCAGACTCCTCCACTCAGACCTTCCTGTCCTTCAAATGTGTGATAAACTTTAAGGCAAAGTTCAAATCCTTTGAAAATAAATGTATCCCAGTAACCCCCTGAGTGTTAAAGACCCAGGGTGTGGGTTTTACAAGGCTCCTGGTTTTGCATGTTCCCTTCTGAGTGTCTTTACCTCGTATTTTTGCTTTCTGCCTTCAGGTACATGGCACAGAAGAAGACACATTGATCCAAAGTCAGTGTCATTTGCTAATTGTGTGTGTGTGTGTGTGTGTGTGTGTGTGTGTGTGTGTGTAACATGAATTCACTTAGTTTAGGATTATAAAGTTGGAGGATGAAGAGAACCAAAATTATGACATCTACACGGATCATACCCTGGCCCCTAGGGTCGCCATGAGTCGGATCCTACTCGAGGGCACATGGCTTTTGGCACACAGATCAATACAGGAGCCCCTTGTGAAGCACTGGTTACGCTCTCAGCTGCGAACTAAAACTTCAGCAGTTCGAATCCACCAGCCACTCCCCAGGACAAAGATGTGGCAGTTTGCCTCTGTAAAAATTACAGCCATGGAAATTCCATGGGACCATTCTACTCTGTGCTATAGAGGGGCATCATGAGTTGGAATCGACTCAGCGACCGTGGGCTTGGTTTTTGGTTTGGATGAATCAATGTTGCATCTTTTGCAAGTGACACACATGTTAGTGTTTTATCAATACACTTGTTAGGTTGGTATATGGCTGGCACCTCGGTGAGTGCTGACTCAAATTTGTTTTTTTAAGCAGTTCAACAACATGTTTAATTTTGGCTGTGCAAAAGACACAGAAAGAGTGTGGGAGTCCCCGAGGAAGTCTTTTGAGCAGTATGTCGTGAGTAGTAAATTGCACCGAGTCCAGAATCCATCGTAGCTGCTTTCGGACCATTGTCGGAAGATGGAGAGCTTAGTTTGCTCTTGGCTGTGTGGTGCTCACCCAGCATTTCCCAACCTGAGCACTACTGATGTCTTGGATCAAATCATTGTCTGTCACAGGAGGCTGTCCTATGTATGATAGGATGTTTAACAGCATCCCTTAGCATTCTTCCACCAACTATGACAGCCAAAAAATGTCTCCCAACACTGCCAATGTCCCATGGGGAGTAAGATGGCTTTGATTACAAACCGTTGTTCTACACTCAAAAAGAAAACCATTGCCATCAAGTCAATTCTGACTCACAGCAAACCGATAGGTCAGATTACGTTTGACCCATAGGGTTTCCAAAGAGCAGCTGGCGCCAGTTTTTTGGTTAGCAGCCGAGCTCTTAACCACCGCACCCCCAGAGTTCCACTAGGGGGCAGTAAAGAGCCCTAGTGGCTCCGTGGTTAAAGCGCGTGGCTGCTACCTGAAAGGTCAGTGGTTCCAACCTGCCAGCTGCTCCGTGGGAGGAAGATGTGGCAGTGCGAAAGCTGTGGCGGTCCGAAAGACAGGGGAGTCTGAAAGATAGGGGAGTCTGGAGACCGCTGCAGCTCCACTCGCTGACACAGCCCCCCAGCTCCCGCCAGACATCCCTCAGCCTCACGGCACGGATAAAGCAGTGAGTAGAAGGAAGAGCAGAAAGGATGCTCTTTGCATCTTGGGGCAGAGGCAGCTGGGCGCCAGCAGCTGGGACTCCATAGCCTATTTATGATGACCAACGGAATTTTGATGGTGATTCCACTAGACCTGCTGAAAGTGCACTTTGGGGGAACATGGGTCACCCTGTATAACTCTGCCTTAAGCACATACCACCAACAGGAACCCAGCGCTTGGGTCTCAGAAATAAAATCCATTTGAAAGGTGAATGCCAAAGAATCGTTTCCAAAAGGCTGTGTCCTTCCCAGACCTAGTGATTTCCATTCAGTGCTATCATTCTGATGTTCTCATACTCAAAAGGTTCTAGGTAGGAGAGTCTGGAAAGTCTGGTAGATAAAGCCCCTGACTTTCCTAAAATAACGTGTCTGCAGATGATGAGAACAAACAAAAACCCCATCGCTGTTGATTCTAACTCACAGCAACCCTGTAGGATGGAGTAGAGCTCCTCCCCCCATAGGGCTTCCAGGGATCTGCTGGTGGGTAAGAGCTGCTGAGCTCTTGGTTGTCACGCATACCTCTTAATCACTGTACCGCCAGGGCTATCAAGATGATGTCGTAGTGTTTCTGAATGGCAGACTGCACAGTTGCTTGATGGAGGTACATTTACCATGAAGCTGATAAACCTTTAGCTCAGGGCCCCTTCTCTTGCAGTGTTGGGAGCTGTGGAACGTTCTAGGCTGAGAGAGAGCCAAAGTGCAGTCAGGAAGTATTTCTGCATAAGTATGAGATCTCAGAAGAAAGGGACCTAAGTCTTCAAAGCACTAGCAAATGTGTTAGTTTCTTTTCTCATCCTATGTAAACAGTCATATTCATGTCTCACTTTACACTCATACTTGACTATTTTTATCAAAGATGGTCCCCAAATTGTATGTACACTTCAGGCACCACAACACCTGGATCTTTCTTGGTGACAGGAGAAATAGGATAATATGAAGGAAAATTTCTCCAAATTTGTCACTACCAAATTCTACTCTGGGGGGAAAAAAAAGAAAATATTCTTTCTGAGACCAATGTCAAGGATAAGAACACTGAAACCAAATTATGGATCAAACAGATGCACAAATTTAATTTGAAAGCAAAGTACCATAGAAGAAGCCGCTAATGCTTCTATAATTGTCTTTATAGCAGAATTTCTTTAGGAAGCTCATGGAATGAATAAAGACCAACCCTGTGAATCCCTTTCTAACACAGAGTCCTAGTGTAATTCACATGTTCAAGAGATTTCCCACTATGGATTGGTGCAAGTTCCTGGAGGCTTTATAGCAGAAAAATTTTCAGACATATACAAACTACCTCTCAGTCCATTTGGTCTACTGGGGTGGCTTGTGCATTGCTATGATGCTGGAGGCTATGCCACCAGTATTTCAGACACCAGCAGGGTCAACCGTAGGGGACAAGTTTCAGCAGAGTTTCCAGATTAATGCAAACTAAGAAGACATGGTGAACTAGTGCTGAAAATTAGCCAATGAAAACCATAAACACTGTCCCCTATAATGCTGGAAGATGAGCACGCAAAACACCCAGTGGCCTCAACAATGAACTCACGCATATGAGCCATGGGAAAGGTGGCGCAGAGCCAGGCATCATTTTTTCCCTTGTACATGAGGCCACCATGAGTGGAGGTCAGCTCAGCAGGAGCTCGCACCAGCAATAATCAGTTCTTTGTGAAGCATTTGATGTGGGCATAGCTCTTCACCAAATAACACCAAACTCACTGGGATCGAGTCAGTTCTGACTCATAGCGACCCTATAGATGGAGCAGAACTGCCCCCCAGAGTTTCCAAGGAGCACCTGGCAGGTTGAAACTGCTGACCTTCTGGTTAGCAGCTATAGCACTTAACCCACTAATGCCACCAGGGTTTCCACCAAGTAACAAGGAGAATGCAAAAGAAATCCAAAGTGCTTGCCCTCAAGATGCTTAGAGTTTTGGAAGAAAGCCTGTGGCTGTGAAGTCTTTAGCTGGAATGCCATCTCTCTGCTGACTCTATGACAAGATGACCTGTCATCTGAGTTTCCAACAAAGAGAATGTTGTTTGAGTGCCAGGCAGTCCCACTACCCAGCCACCCTCTCACCGCCGGCGACAGATGACAAGATCACCATGAATTTCCACAGCTCATCTGTCCTAATCCCGGTCACAGGGCAGGGGGACCCTGTCATATGTCCACCCAGCATAGTGCCTTTTAGAATCATTCAAAAACAAACAGCCCCCAGGCAACAGGAAAGGGGTTAAACATATAGATAATCATCAACAGATTATCATCCTATTCCTCAGCGTGGAACTCTAAAAGCAGAGAAAGTGTCATTTCTCACCACAGCTCTGTAACCAGTGGGATCTGGCAAAATATAAATCCTGTGTTATGAAATTTCAATAGCTGTATTCAGAGGCCTTAACATCACTGCTTTTGGAAGGAAGACTGCGGCCTGATGCCAGAGAGAGAGAGACTGGTTATGTCAGCAGAAAGATAGAAGCTGTTTCCCAAGATGAGTTCAGTCGGTCCTGACGCAGGAGAATTGGGAAACATAGGCCATAACACGGTGGGAAAGAAGGCAGGCTGGGAGGTGGGATTTCTGGGAATTTTCACATTATGGCAAATGTGTGTTATCCAAAACCATGTAAGTCAGCCTCTCACACTGGGCTTGAGTAAGCCTCTTCCCATGTGTGTTTACAATTGAATAGCTTTCTGGGAGGGAGGAGGGACTACAAAGAGTAGTGTTTTTTCTTAAAATTAATCTGTATTAGTTTTAGTATAGGTGTACACTGAAGTACTGTGATTTAAAAATACTTTTTTTAAAGATTTTTTTAAAATATTACTTTAAATGAAGATTTACAGTGCAAACTAGCTTCTGATTCAACAGTTCATATATTGTTTTGTGACCCTGGTTATCAACCCCACGACGTGTCGGCACTCTGCTGTCTTGACCTCGGGGTCTATATTGCCAGCTTTCTCGTCTCCTCCCACATTCTCGTCCTCACCCTAGGGCTGGCATGCCAACTTTAGTCTCATTTTGTTTTATGGACCTGTCTGACCTTTGCATGAAGAATGAAGCTCAAGGGTGTCTGGGGGCTGTACTGTCTAGGGGTTTCTCCAGTCTCTGTCAGACCAGTAAGTCAGGTCTCTTTGTGAGTTAGCATTTTGTTCCACATTTTTCTCCAGCTCTATCCAGAACCCTCTATTGTGATCCCTGTCACAGCAGTCAGCGGTGGTAGCTGGGCACCATCTGGTTGTACTGGACTCAGTCGGCTAGAGGCCGTTGTAGACGTGGTCCGTTAGTCTTTGGGACGAATCTTCCCCTTGTATCTATGGTTTTCTTCATTCTCCTGTGCTCCAGAAGGGTGAGACTCATGGAATATCTTAGATGGGTGCTCACAAGCTTCTGAAACTCCAGGTGCTCTTCATCGAAGTAGAAAGTATATATAAACTATATATAAACTAGGTTATGCCCATTGAGCTACATGTTGCTGGAGACCACAATTTCCAGTGTCCCCACAGTCCCCAGCCCAATAATTTGATCTCTCAGGGAGATCGGATGCGTCTGTAGAGCTTATATGAAAGCCCTGCTGGCTTCCTGAGTAACAGAGCGGTTCTTCTTATAAAGCTGGAGCTTGAGCTAGACCAGTGCCACCTGGTACAAATTTCCATGATGTTTGAAATGTGACAGAGTGCACTCCAAAGTCAACAAACAGCACGAGGCAGAGCAGCAGGTAAGGGAACATTAAAATGGGGGCAAAAAGGAGTCAAGATGAAAAGGGGTTCTATTGAGGAATATAACCTGGGAGGTACAAACGGTTTGCCATCCATTCTAGTAACCTAAAGGTTGACAGTTCAAACTCACCCAATGGCACCATGGAAGAAAACCCTGGCAATCCACTCCCATAACAACTAGAGCCAGGAGAACCCTATGGAGCAGATCTACCCAGTAACATGTGGGGTCCCCATGAGTCAGAATCAGCTAGATGGCGGTGGGTCTGGTTTTCTGTTTTTGTTTTTGTTTTTAAATCAATGATAGCTAGAGTAAGGAGTGCAAACCTTAGTGGCATCATGGTTAAGGGCTACAGCTGCTAGCCAAAAGATCAGCAGTTCAAATCTGCCAGCTGCTCCTTGGAAACTCTGTGGGGCGCTTCTACTCTGTCCTATAAGGTCACTATGAGTCAGAATCAACTTGACACCCGGGGGACTTGGGGGGGGGCTTATACCTGTGGTTATAATCCCATTTGGGAATGAGTTTTCTGTATTGTTTTAGTGAGACGCTATTAGTGTAGGGTGTGTCTTGAGTGAATCTCTTTGGAGATACAGAAGAACAGATTCAGCAAGCAACAAAAGAGCAAAGATGGGGACAGATGCCAAGCCACAAAAACACTGTGGAGGAAGAAGCTGAAAAGAGACCAGGCCCTTCCTCCCGAGCCAAAAAGGAGAAAAATTCTTCTCTTAGCGCTGGCACCCTGGATTTAGACTTCTAGGCTCCTCACTGTGAGGAAATAAATTTCTATTTGTTAAAGCCCACCCATTTGTGGAATTTCTGTTGTAGCAGCACTAGATACCTAAGACACCGCCCAAGCCTCCGAGAACTTTCCGTAGCCTCCCTGAGCCCTCTGAGTCACGGCTGTCTCCACTCCTGATCTGCAGCACACCCAGCTAGTTAACACAGCCCTCCATCCCATAAGGAAATGGGGTGTGGTTGGCACTCTCCAGATATTCGCAGTTCCCCCACATCCCAGGAACAATTGAGAAACTCGTCTCCCACTTAGCCCTCCTGGAGCAGCCCATTTGCCTAGCTTCGGCTCCCACCCCTCCCCATGCTAACAGGTGCCCCCTTTTGTGTTCCAAGTCCGACCTGCCTGAGCAATCAAAGGATAGAAGCCGCCATGCCCTCCATGCCTCAGTGATGCGGCCGCTGCACACGGCGGGACCGCAGACAAGCTGCAGCGGATTCCAAGGTCCTGAAATGATCCACAACCTCACGGAGATGCCAAGGCATGCACACAGCGTGTTTGACACAACTATGTGGCATAGACGTTGATCCCTTGGTATGAGGTGTTCTGAGGGATTTTTGCTCTGGCTTGTGAAGCTGGTTCTTTATAATTACATGGTAGAACCATGTTGTTGCAACTTGTCATCCACCTGGTCTCTAGTTTCCACAGGGAGTAAAAATAACCAATAAAAATAGCAGCCACCCCTGGATGCCTGCTTTGTGGTTGGATGTCACTACACTTAATTCTCATGACATATAATGAGGTAGGTGTCGGTATGCCCACTTTACACACCAGGTAACTGAGGCTCAGAGGGCACAAGCTACTTTTTGCAGCCAGACCTTGTCCTCAACCTTCTCGTTTGCATGCTGGGAAGAAGAACATGTATCTCATGGGGTGGTTATAGGATCAGATGAGAAATTGTGTGGATGGTAATGGCACCTAGCATTATCCTCGAGGTCATGCCCCTGGTTAGGGGCAGAACTCAGCTTCCGTGACCCAGAACCATATTTCTTTTCTTGTTCTTCCACTGCTGACGGTCTTTGCTCAAGTCACCGTTTCTGTCAATGTCTGTTTTCTGTAATACACTCACCTCATTCCAACAGAGGTGAAATGCAATCGTTGTCATCATGGTCATCAAAAGCAGGCCTTGTGGTTTGATAGGACAAACAGCTAAGGACTTGGATACCAGCTGAAAGGTTGGTGGTTCAAACTTCCCTTGAGGGACAGGCCAAGGGGTCTGCTTCCGTCAAGTCACAGCCTTGAGAACCCTGGGGAACAGTTCTGTGTCACACACTGCTGGATGTCACCATGAGTTGGAACCAACTTGACAGCAACCACAACAGCATCTCTTATTCCAGAGAGTCAAGAAGAGCCCGTACTGAAGAGGGTAGCATTTGAGATGGTCCTTGAAGGACCTTGAACTCCTTGAAGGAGTTCTGTAGGAGAAGATTCCTGCCAAAACAGACTGACATCCTGGAAGCATTCCAAAAAAAAAAAAGATTTAGAAAAAATAGCAGTAATAACACTAACTGAGTATGAAGAACAAATGAGGATTTAATGAGGCCCTGAGTGATAATGAAAGATTAAGAAAGGTACCTATCATGCTGACCCATGTATGAGATAAAATCAGGGAAGTGGTTTTGTTTGAAAAAATAAATAAGTCTTGAAAATTCTAGCCCCTAAGAGTCATGAACAAATTCATAACAGTGCTTGGATCCTGTGGAGCTGATGAGACAACCAGGCTCCATCCCTCCCTGATATGGGCTGTGTAGTCTGGGAATTGTTCCATTTTCGATGGAGAATGTGCTTTGCGGTTTGACGCACTCCCCACCACTCCTTATTGACCTTCAGGCTGCCTTTCTCACTCATATGTGCTACCTGCCTGTTTCCCAAAAGGGAGATTCGCCTCTTGCAAAGTGAGTGACAGAAACCTAACCCAAACCAGCGAAAGGGAGCCTCTGACCCTTCCATTAGCAGCCAAGTGTATCAACTCCTTGTGCCGCCTAGCAACTCCTCCAGAAACAACCAGCGAAAACCAAACTAGTTGCTGTCAGGTCATGGCCACCCCATATACGTCAGAGTAGAACTGTGCTCCAGGATTTTCATGGCTGCCACCTTTTATCAGTAGATCACCAGGTCTTTCTTGCAAGGCACTTCCTGGATGGACTCAAACTTCACATCTTTCCTTGAACAGCCAAGCATGTTAACTGGTTGACCTACCTAGGGACTTTCCCAGAAGCAAAGGATACTCTAATTTTGGGCACTATTTCTGAAATAAACTCTGAGCAGCTCCACCTTAACCACTGAAACAGCAGTGGAAAGAGTACAGTGATAGCCTTTTTTTTCTTCCCTCTCTCAGGCCAAGTTGGATTGGGACCTCGGCTCTGGGCGAGGGCAGAATAAACAAAACCCGTTGCTGCTGGGTCTGTCTCAAGTCACAGGGACCCCACATGATGGAGCAGGACTGCCCTGTAGGGTTTCCCAGTCTGTAAATCTTGAGCGAAGCAAACTGCCAGACTGGACTGCCACATCTTCCTCCCGCAGAGCAGCTGGTGAGTCCAAACGACCGACCTTTTGGTGAGCGGCCATCAGGGCTTCTTAAAAGGCAGAACAGCAAGCCGGAGAGCCGTGTCCCCAACTGGCACTCAGTGTCAATGTGTTAAAGAGCCATGCGTCTTTGTCCAGAAGTTCCACTCAATCTGCAACCTTTGTTTTTGGACTTGGGTGCTGGAGCCCTGGCTGTTGTCCTAGCTGGAACTCCTCAGCTCTCAGCCCTCCAAGGAAAGCTCTCTCTTTCCAAGCTCTCCCTCTTCCCAGCTGCCGCTCAGCCAGGCTCTTCTCTCCTCGTTCCTGGTACTAACTCTCTGTGCTGCTGCCTTTCAGGGTGACTGACTGAGCTAAGAACTTTCCATTTCTTCCCCAGACTCCCAAGAGAGGCTAGCAGCCACAGTTCTGTCCTCAGAGTAGCCTTGGGAACTGGAGCCTGGCCCGAGGATGTTTGAAGACGAAAATAAATGTTAATCAAGTAAAGAAAAGCTGGCAGTTGGCCTACAGGCCTGGTCAACAATTTGCCCTCCTTCTTCCTTGACATAAAGTGCTGGTTCTGAAGCAGATGAAGATTTGTCACTGTAAATAATTATATCAACAGTACAAATTGCTCCTTTCCTGGGTGTGGAGTGGGGTAGCTGGGCTTCTGGGCCTGCGGTTGCCTGGCAAGGGAGAAGCCAGCTCCAATCTGGCCCAGCCCCTGTCACCACGGGGCTCTCCCCCTTGGCAGAGAAGTACCCCAGACATCTTTCTTTCGACTGCTTGTAAGACCAAAAACTTAAAATAATGGACTGCCCCTTTGCCTTGTCCTGTCTGTTCTCTGCATATAGGTCTGTCCGGGCTGGGCGGGAACGGTGTCTCAGGATGGCCATACTTGGACACTTTGCTTTACCAGTCGAGGGTGGGGAGCACAGACTGGCTGCCAGTTTTTGTGGTGGTTGGTGTTTGGCCCACGGGACTTTAGGTTTTTTTTTTTTTTTTTAGTTAACTTATTTTTAAAAGGCAGTTTCCAAATCTGAGTTTGCTTGAAAATGCAAAATAAATGATTCCCCAGAGAAATGTTGAGTTTCGTGAGGACAAAGCATTTGTTTTATACACAGCTCTGGTTCCAGTGCACAGGTTAATGTCTGGCAGTCAGTAAATATTGAACAAATGAATGAATGCATGGCTGGATGAGGCTACTGTTGTCTGAAACTTAGTAGCAGCTGTTATACTTTAAATGGAGAATGTGCTCACAAGTTTGCCACACTCCCCACCACACCTTATTGCCCTTCAGCAGGCCTTCTTCAGTCACGCTGCCTGCCTGGCTTCTGTAGGCTCTTACTCTGTGGCCGCTCTTGCCATAATAGTTCTTCTAAAAATCAGCAACCTCTTTCTCTTCTGTTGAGTGATCCTGGAGAAGGTAGAACTGTAAGGCCCAGCCTAACACTAACAAAACTCCCTAATGACTAAATATGATCTGACTCGACGGCACTTGGCTTAGTGACTAAATAAAACTCTAAAACTTGAAGATATGAAAAAACCAATATTACTGAGCCAAAGTCAAAGACACTGCCTTTGAGTCGATTAAAAAGGTATGGTGAAAGGATACAACCCTGACTCACACCTTTCCTGACTTTAAGCCATGCAATGTCCCCTTGTTCTGTTCACACAACTGCCTCTTGATTCACATACAGATTTCCTTAAGATCACAATTAGGTGATCTGGAATTCCCATTGTCTGCAATGTTAGCCGTAGTTTATTATGATCCACACAGTCAAGTGCTTTGGCATAGTCAATAAAACACAAGTAAACATCCTTCTGGTATTCTTTGCTTTCAGCCAAGATCCATCTGACATTAGTGATGATATCCCTGATTCCAAGTCATCTTCTGCATCCAGCTGTAGGACAGCGTAGAATAGGTCTGTAGGGTTTTCAAAGAGCAGCTGGTGGGTTTGAACTGCTGACCTTTTGGTTGTCAGCTGTAGCACTTAACCACTACACCGTTTAACCACTATGCTTCAAGTATATTTTTTTAAACAAATACGACTTTATGATTAAAACAAGAGCAATTCGCTTTTTAGTCTCTTTTTTGTGAACAAAATCTGTATCTGTTTTCCAGTACCCAATGACCATCACAGAAATTTAAAACACCACCCATTTATCGTCTCACAGTGCTGGAACTCGGGAGTCTGGGATGGCCTAACGGGTTCTCTGCTCAAGGTCACAGCCAAGGCTAGAAGCTGGGTGCTAGCTGGCTCCATGCTTGTAGAAGCTCAGGGTGCTTTTTCAAGTTTATTCCTGCTTTATTGGTAGAATTCATTTTCCCACAGTTCAGAACTGTCATCCCCACTTCCTTTCAGGCTGTCAGCACCTGTGGCAGCTCTCTTGTCTTTGCAAGTGGAGCCCCCCGTCTTGAGAGGCAAGAAACACTGCCTCAAACCCTCCTTCTCAGGCTTGAAGAATCTCTGACTTCTCCACTGCCAATCAAGAGAAAGCTCTCTGCTCCTAAGGGCCCGTGTGATCAGAACAGGCCCGGCTGAAGGGACACTGATGATAAAGTGGTTAAGCACTGGCCTGCTAACCACGAGATTGTCAATCTGAACTCAACCAGGGAAAAAGTCCTGGCAGTGAGCTCCCAATAAAGATTACAGCCTAGGAAACCCTATGGGGACGGTTCTCCTTTATCACATGAGGTTGTTATGATTTGGGAAATCAGCTTGACAGCACATAATACTAGCAAGGTCAGCTGTACCACATGATGGAATGTGATCACAGGGGTGATACATTCCTAGGTTCTGGGGAAGAAGGCCTGGAATCTTCGAGGGCCATTTTATAATTCTGCCTATTACAAAATCTGTCACAGATCTATAATGTACAGTTTCCCAAAGACTGAAATATTGCAGTCTTTGGCTGTGTTAGGAGAAAAAAAGCATCTACAATGGGAGACGTGGTTGTCTGGTTATCCTCTGCACCAAGTAGTCTGTGCCTGGAGCATCACATTTCATTCTGGGGCCAGAAAGGAGACAGAGCTGGAAATGCATCACCAAGATTATGGAACAATGCAAAACCGCTAGCTGAGGAAGAGCAGTTAAAGGGCCCAGAAATGGAGCCTGGAGATCGGAAAATGCTGCGTTGCCTCTCAGCCATCTGTGAATACTGGAAAAGCTCAGATACAACAAAGGGACTTTTTCTGCATAGTCCTCGTGGGTAAAAATGAGGCTCGTCGGTGAAAACTATGGGAAGACTTTGGCACAGTGTTGAGAAACCCAAAACAAACCAAACCCAGTGCTGTCAGTCAATTCCAACTCATAGCAACGCTATAGGACAGAGTAGAACTGTCCCATAGACTTTCCAAGGAGCATCTGGTGGACTCAAACCGCCAGCCTTTTGGTTAGCATCTGTAGCACTTAACCACCGTGCCATCAGGGTTTCCACGAGTGTGGAAGAGTTCTCCCCAGTAGTTAGAGCGGAAGTGTCGGATTAGGTGTCCGCAGCTCCATCAAGTACCCAACAGGCCCCTCCCCGGTGGGAATGTTAGGAGGAGGCTGGAGCATGGGCTTTGATGGTCTTTCAGGACACTTCCAATCTGAGACCGTTACTCAGTGGTCTAGGTTTACCTTGCCGTTGTTCCTTTGGTCAGCACCTTGTGTTTGTGTCTCATCTACTTCGTATGTACATCCTTACCCACAACCGTGATGCTGAGTATCACTGTCTAGAGTTCCATTTTGCTGAGTCTTTCCTTCTGGTTGGCTATTTTCAGAATCAAGGTTAAAGTATCAGAAAAGAGGAAGTGCCAGGTTAAAAGGCAGGAAGAAATGATCTAGTTCTGGGAAGACTCATTAATCCAATGCTGTGCTCCTCAGGGTTTTCAGTGGCTGGTTTTTCAGAAATAGATCACCAGGCCTTTCTTCCAAGGCACCTCTGGGTGGATTCAAACTGCCAACCTTTCAATGAGCAGCCAAGCATACCAGCTGGGGATCTAGGCAGCACAAAGGCTGGTAACATACGAGGTGCTTCATAAACTTGGTGAATGGCGAGGTACTTCGGCCGGTCCTTACATTTTATTTCTCCAGTAAGAAAATTCTCCCTGGTCTTTCAGACGACACAAGATGTACAGAGAGCAGATGAACCTCACCTCCCCGGAGCCACCACTGCAGCTGCAGTTCGAGGCCAGCTGGCTCCAGTTCCACCTGGGCATCAACCGCCATGGGCTGTACTCCCGGTACAGCCCCGTCGTCAGCCAACTCCTCCGTGACATGCAGGAAGTCCCCACCATCAGTGCTGGTGAGCTTTGGGGGATCAGACCAGCTGGGGTGACTTGTTCCCAGAGAGCCTGGGTAAACCAGGTCAGGCCAGGCTTCAGGGATGAATATTAAAGGGTTAACACTGACCACTTGTAGATGGAATAATAATTAGAAGAACGTAACACTGATCTTTTTTGTCCTTTTCAGAGAGATCTTGTGACTATAATCTCATTGCAACCCATAAGGGAAGTGTATGTTGTAGGTGTTCTGTGCACTGAGTGAAAGCTGTTGCTCCCTGGTACTGAGCGCTGCTTTTGGACACGGCAAGCCCATGTGTATCAGAGTAGAACCGTGCTCCATAGGGTTTTCGTTGGCAGATTTTTCAGAAGGAGATTGCCAGGCCTTTCTTCCAAGGGGCATCCAGGTAGATTCAAACCATCAACCCCTCAGTCAGCAGCAGACATAGGTCACCGTAAGACGGAGTCTTCTCACCAGAAAGTGAGTTTTGCTTGTTTCTCTAGGAAGGAACGCTGGTGGCGCAGAGGTTGAAGTGATGGACCGCTAAACCCAAAGGTCAGCAGTTCAAAACCACCAGCAGTTCCATGGGAGAAAGATGTGGCAGTCTGCTTCCATCAAGATTTAAAGTCTTGAAACCCCTTTGGGGTCACTATGAGTCAGAACTGACTGGACAGCAGTGGGTTAGGTTGGTGGTTTGGCTTTTGTTTGGTTTCTTTTAAATAAGGCAATACATTCTCTCCTACACAGTGACTTTATGACATAGACAGTAGTAGTGCCATTTTACAGGTGGGGAAACTGAGGCTCAAAGAGGCATGAAGTAACTTGAAGCAACTTCACTGGGACCCAGTAGTGGAGCTAAGACTCAAGCACAGGGGTGCTGATGCAGGTCACGCTCCCAAGCATTGTGATGATGGAATAAGCGATGTAGCAGACAGTGCAACCTGCCAGGGCCCAAGGATACCCCTACTGTGTGGTCACGTGGCAGTATCTCACTCTCTTGGTCTGCACCTGAGTCCGGGCTCCCATGTGGTTGCCTGTCTCGGGAGCAAGACTGAGTCTTGTTACTTCCCTTCTTCTCCTTCACAGATTACAGTCAGGACGAGAAAGCCTTGCTCGGAGCGTGTGACTGCACCCAGAGTAAGTGACCAGTCCCCTTGCTGTCACAGTTAAGCGAATCCCAGTGCTAGCAGCATCATGCCCCCCATCCTGAGAGGACCCTGGTTGGGACCCGATAGAGCATAGCTGTCTGCCTTTCCCCAGGAAACCCGGCATTTCTCCCCACCCACTTGCAGAGATGAAGAAGCACTCTGGCTGGTTAGCACCTGGTCCAAGGACCAGCCTCACCTGCCTATCATTAGACATGCAGATCAGGCCCCACCTCTCACTGTCCGCATCAGAAATGGCCCTTTCACCAAATCCTTAAGCCGTAGGGACAGATTTGCAGCTTGAAGAAGCAATTATAAGAGACAGTGGTTCACACGCCCAGTTCCAGGTCATCTAGGAGACTTAGAATGTGCCAGCTCCTGGCCTGCACCTCCAGACCATTTGACTCGCTTGTACAGGTGAGTCCTGGGCACCAGCATTTAAACATTCTCCAGGTGATGTTAACACAGGTGAAGTTTAGATCAATTGGTATAGGTGGTTAATAGAACAGAAAAGATAGAGCAAGAAAAACTGGTGGCGTCGTGGCGAAGTGCTGTGACTGCTAACCAAGAGATCAGCAGTTCAAATCCACCAGGTGCTCCTGGGAAACTCTATGGGACAGTTCTACTCTGCCCTGTGGGGTCACTATGAGTAGGAACTGACTAGGCAGTACCTAATAACCACCACAAGGGGATCGATGGCTTTAACAAAGAGAACTTGAGTCTCTCACAGTCTGTGTAGAGGTCTGAATGCAGGGTACTAGCTCTAAAAGAAGGCTTTTTCTCTCTGTCAGCTCTCTTGTCATCAGTCTTCCCCTCATCAAGGAGTTTCTCAGCACAGGGACCCCAAGTCCAAAGGACAGGCTAATCTCCTGGCTCTGGCTTCTTGGTGGTATGAGGTCCTCTTGTCTCTCTGCTCAGTTCTCTTTTTTATATCTCAAAAGAAGTTGACTTAAGACAAAATCCAATCTTGCGGATTTAGTGGAACTTCGTTAACAGTTACGTGCCATCGAGTCCCTTCTGACTCACAGCGACCTTGAGCACAACAGAACAAAACCCTGCCCCTTCGGGCACCATGCCCGCAATCCTCTATGGTTAAGCCCATCCTTGCAGCCACTGTGTCAATTCATCTTGCTGAGGTTCTTCCTCTTTTTTTGCTGATTCTCTGCTTTACAGAGCCTTATTAGCATAATGGCCTCTAATGCTGCCTACATCATAGAGGTAGGATTTACAGCGCATGGGAAAATCACCTCAGACAATACAATGGTGTACAGTACCAAGAATCATGGCACAGTGAAGTCCACACATATTTTGGGGAGGATGAATCATATTGACAACATCTACTGACCCCAGTGTGTGGAACACATCCGAAATTTCTGCATGCTCTGTGACATGACAAAGGGGGTGTGTGGCCCGGGGCTTATCCTGTCATTCATTAAATGAGTCCGCTCTGACCCACAGTGGCCCTAAGTGTGTCAAAGTAGAGCTATGCTCCACAGGACTTTCAGTGGCTGATTTTGCAGAGTTAGATCACCAGGCCTTTCTTCCGAGTCTTCTTGGTGGGCTCCAATCTCCAGCGGTTAGGCTGGCAACCAAATAAATTAACTGTCTGCATTTCTGAGGCATTACCCAGAGACACCCTTATTTCATTAGCGCCAGCCTTTGACCATTTTATAGAACTCAAAGGCAAGGGAGACTTGTCCCCACCCTCACGGGGCACACAGCAGGACCAGGACAAGAAAAGGCAAGTGAGACGCCAAGTTGCAGGAAGCCACTCTCCCTGCAGGCTTGGCTGTTTCGCGCTGACTACCTTGTTCCCCTGACCCCGGTTGCACCCTGGCCTATAGCCTTAAACAGAGAGTGGAAAGAGATAATGCAAGCCGCCTAGCAGAACAGAGGGCATTAACCAAAAACTTCTGCGTGTGTGGCTGAAGCACAAGACAAAAGGGCCAATTCTTACAGAAACATCTTTTTGGCATTTCCAGTGAGCAGCTAGCTGGGGAAAGCTGCTTGGGTACTCTTTGTCATACTAGCAGAAAGGGTATTGTCTTGAGTGTGTGGACATACTCTCCATGGCCTGTCACCACGGAGATTACCATGCAGGCTTTGAGAGCGAATTCTGACACCTAGTCTTCAACTCCAAATCAAACCAAACCCACTGTCATCGCGTTGATTCTGACTCACAATGGCCCCATAAGACAGAGTAGAACCACCGGATAGAGTTTCCAAGGAGTGCCTGGTAGATTTGAACTGCCCACCTTTTTTTTTTTTTTTTAAGCATGTTATTGTGCTTTAAATGAAAGTTGAAAATCCAAGTCAATTTGTCATACAAAACCCCATGCACACACACCACTGTATGACCCTAACTGTTCTCCCAGCCCTGTGACAGCGTACTCCTCCTTTCTACTCTGTGACCGGTTCCGGTCCCCCCCTGCCCTCGCATCTAGCCTCTGGACAGGAGGTGCCCACTTAGCCTCTTGCATCTACTTAAACCAAGAAGCACACTCCTCTCCAGCATCATTTCATGTCTTCGAGTCCCGTGCATTCTTTATCGGCCGAGTTGGCAAATCGCCCACCTTTTGGTTAGCAGCCATAGGACTTAATTAACCACTACACCAACAGGATTTTGTTAAATAAGAGCAAAGAGAGGAAGTCCACTAGGTTCACTGAATGAACCAAGGGTGACTGCCCTGAGCCAGTACCCAGAAACAGGGTTAATGCGCCCTCTACCTCTTTCCAGTTGTGAAGCCCAGTGGGGTCCACCTGAAGTTGGTGCTGAGGTTCTTGGACTTCGGGAAAGCCATGTTCAAACCCATGAGGTAAGTGACTGCCTTCCTCACTGCCTGTCACCAGCTCTATCAATTGTATTGTCAAAGCCAAATTCTTCTATGGTCCATCACCAAAAAAAAAAAAAAATTGCCATCAAGTTGAATCAGATTCAGGGCGCCCCCACAGGCCACAGAGTAGAACTGCTCCGTGGGGGTTGCTGCCATCTTTAAGGAAGCAGATTGACAGGTCCTTCCCTCGCAGGACCCCCGGGTGGGTTCTCGAACCATCGACCCTTAGGTTCCATCCAGTGCAAGCCCTGGCGCCACCCAGGGACCTGCACTGGGATGTCTCTAACTATTAACAGCTTGAAGCCAGGGTAGACGCAAGGTATATGGGGAAGGATAAACAACTCACAGCTATTGTGTTTTATTTGAAGAAAGTGTATGCACTAACCATCTGAATCCTCTTCTCTAGCTAATTAGAAACAAAATACAAAAATTGTTGACATTAACTAGCTGGGTTGAGTTGGGTTGGGTTGCGTTGGTTTGGAGGGGAGGATATAGTGGAAACACATCCAACCTTAAGTCACAGAAACGAGTTTATCTATCTTGTTGTTACATGCCATGAAGTTGATTCCGACTCATAGCAACCCTGTGAACAACCAAGCGAAATACTGCCCGGTCCTGTGCCAGCCTCCCAATCATTGTAACGCTTAATAAGCCCATTGTTGCAGCCACTGTGTCACTTATCTCATAGACAGTCCTCCTCTTTTTCACTAACCCTGAACTTGACCAAGCATGATGTCCTTCTTCAGGTGGTGATCCTTCTTGACAATGTCTCCAAAGTATGTCAGATGTAGTCTCATCATTTTTGCTTCTCAGGAGCACTCTGGTTGTACTTCTTCCCAGACAGATTTGTTCATTCTTTTGGCAGTCTGTGGCATATTGAATATACTTACCCCATAAGAACAGAAGAATATATATTCATGCAATATAACACAAAATCTAATCTTTTTATGACTAAACATAGTATCATTTCACAGTGTACTTGACAATGTATTTCTTAAAAAGTCATGTATTTTAAAATCATACATAATTTAAAGCAAGCAGTTCTGTTCATTATTGAGAGGGAAATGGGAACATTATCTTTGGAAAATGTGCATCATGTGTGTAATATTTTCTAAATTTGTTGTTATAAAAATATTATATTTTTAAAATTTGTTGTTCGTTGCCAGCAAGTTGATTGTGACTCACGCTGACCCTGTGTGTGCAGACTAGAACTCCATAGGCCTTTCAAAGCTGTGTGTGACCTTTTGGAAGCAGACAGCCAGACCAGTCTTACCAAGCACTTCTAAACCAAAAAACCAAACCCACTGCCATCAAGTCGATTCCAGCTCATAGCGACCCTATAGAACAGAGTAGAACTAACACAGAGAGTCTCCAAGGAGCACCTGGTGAATCTGAACTGCCAACCTTTTGGTTAGCAGCCGTAGCATTTAACCACTATGCCACCAGGGTTTCCAAAGCATCTCTAGGTTGATTCAAACTGCCAGGCTCTAGGAGACGATACTTTAGAAAATCCGGAAGAGACTATCCACTCTGATAGAAGGAATTCAGATTTAAAGTGAGATTAGGAAACTCGGAAGCTGCTTCCTAAGCTTAGGTGTTGAGTGGTACTAATTAGGAGAAATGGCTCAGCTGAGCGAGGAGGGCTGTCCTCAGTTCAGTGTGCTCCACCTTTGGGAATAGAATTCCTACTTCTGGCAGGCCCCTCTGTGGTTTCCAGGGCCAGGTGCTGCTTTTCGGTCAATCACTGCTTCAGTGGCTAAATCAAACCAACCCAAGTCACTTCCAGCTCAACAACACCATTGGACAGAGTAGAACTGCCCCAAAAGCTTTCCAAGTTGCAGCTGGTAAATTGAAACTGCCATCCTTTTGGTTAGCCATCGATCTCTGAACCTCGAGTTTTTATTTACAGCTGTCTGCAATGTTATGTTTATTTATATTTAAATTGCTTTTGCAACCAATGGCACTTCCCACATCGTGGCTTAGAAAATTGTTCAAAGATCCTCATCCTAGATGTTTGCTAGCATCCAGGCCAAGTCAGCCAAAGGCCAGAAGCCATCACGAGATGCCCTTACTGGCTGGAAGGCCCTTTCCTCAACACACACTTAGCTGGCCTGTCACATTCAGGCAAGCAGGTGATTTTCAGGAACCCATTATAGATTTTAAAATGTCTATAAATCATGATCTGCCACCCTGGCCTCCCTCACCCCCGTGGCTGGGTCCCCTTTCCATGATCCAGCTGATGTCCCATTATTCCACCCAATCTCAAGGCCCAGCAGATTCTCAGTCCTTCAAACTCCCCTCAAGTGAAATAGCATTTCTAGGGAGGTTTTCAGTCTGCCAAGACTCAGCTGACACCCCAGCCTTCTGAATCCTTGGATATCTGGCTCTGGTTCCCCTGACCAGTCCTGTCTCTTCTACAGAATATTTTTTCATTCTACCTATTAGATTTAAAAAAGAAAAATCAGACCCTGCCACCAAGGAAGGTGACGGAGTGGCATGAAGGATTTACACTAGACTACTAACCTAAAGCCAGGCAGTTTGAACGCACACAGCGGTATTGAGGAAGAAAGTTCTGGTGATCTCCTTCCACAAAGATGACAGCCAAAAAACCCTATGGAGCAGCTCTGCTCTGTAACACCTGTTTGTCTATGTCAGAATCAACTTGATGCCCCTGGGTTTAGTTTTTTTTTTAATTCTTTTTTTTTTGGTATCGCCGAGTAGGAAGCTTAGTACTGGTGGTACGTACAGGAGCACCACCGTGAATATACCATGAACTGCCAGAAGAACCCACAGATCTGTCTTGCAAGAAGTAGAACTAGAATAACTCCTTAGGAGTGAAGATGCTAAAACTTTGTCTCAACTACTTTGGACATGTTGCCAGGAGGAACTCGACCCTGGAGAAAGAGATCATACTGGGTAAGGTAGAGGGCCAGGCAAGGGGGAAAATGTCCCCCAAGAGAGACACTGTCATAGTGGCAGCCATAACAGACTCAAACATGGCAAAGATTAGGAGGATGGTTACAAGATGGGACCGTGTGTCATTCTGCTGTGCACAGGGTCACTCTGAGTCAGAAATGACTCAACGGCACACTAAAACAACATAAGAGCCCTGGTGGTGCAATGGTTAAAGCACTCAGCTGCTAACTGGAAGGTTGGTGATTTGAACCCACCAGCTGTGCTACAGAGAAAAGATCTGGTGATCTGCTCTTTTAAAGATTTTACTCTAGCACCCCACATTGGTTGAGTGGCGTCTGGGGTCTTAAAAGCTGCCAAGCTGCCATCCGAGGACACAGCAAATGGTCCCAACTCAGCAGGAACGGATGCTCACCAAGGACCAAAATGACATGGGGTAAAGACAACCCAGAAGATAGAGAGACCCACATGAATGGGTGCCTACATCAACTTGGGACAGGAAGAACCGGATGGTACCCCGCCACCACCAGTGATAGCCGCGATGGAGCTCACAGAGTTGAGTCTCACTGGCAACACAAGAATAAAAAGGAGTGCATCCTGAGATCTCCGCTAAAAGACCACAATTGATGGTCCAGCGGTTTCGGGGTTCCCCTGAGAGCACGGCCCCTGGCTCTGATGCTGCCCTTGCCCATAAATCACCATGAAGGTCCACTCTTTGGACACGAATGGATTGGACTTGGCAATGCGATGCAGAGTGACCATATATTGGATGCACTTTATGGTTCTATGCATCTATAGGATATCATCCTGCTGACCTCTGGCTGGAGGAAGGAGAGTGGGTGGAGAGGAGGGGAAAGGAGACTGCTGGGAGGATGAGACATGTATGGAGCAGAGAGGAATAGTGTGCTGTCACCGGGCAGGGAGAGCAGTGGAAGCTGCATATAGGTGGGCATATAAATTTATACGGGAATGTACATTTTCACTCAGTCATACTAAATAAAAAAATTAAAATTAAAATTAAAAAAAAAGATTTTAGCCTAGGAGAGCCTTTTGCCTATAGGGTCTTTATAGGTTGGAATCAATTCAATGTTGTTGTTGTTAGGTGCTGTCTAGTCGGTTCCAACTCATAGCGACCTTATGAACAACAGAGAGAAACACTGCCCGGTCTTGCGCCACGTCCACAAACATTTTTATGTTTAAGCCCACTGTTGCGGCCACTGTGTCAATCCACCTCGTCGAGGGTCTTCCTCTTTTTCACTGACCCTCCACTCTACCAAGCACAATGTCCTTCTCTAGGGACAGATCCTACCTGACAACATGTCCACAGTATGTAAGACACAGTCTTGCCATCTTTGCTCCCTAGGAGCACTCTGGGTGTACCTCTTCCAGAACAGATCTGTTTGTTCTTTTGGTGGCCCATGGTACACTCACCATCCTTCTCTACTACCACAGTTCAGAGGCATCAATTCTTCTTCTGTCCTCTTTGTTCATTGTCCAGCTTTCAGATGCACATGAAGCAACTGAAAATGTCCTGGCTTGGGTCAGGCGCACCTTAGTCTTCAAGGTGACGTCTTTGCTTTTCAGTATTTGAAAGAGGTCTGTGGCAGCAGATTTTCCCAGTGCAATGCATCTTTTGATTTCTTGACTGCTGCTTCCATGGGCATTGATTGTGGACCCAAGTAAAGTGAAATCCTTGACAACCTCAATCCTTTCTCCATTTATGATGATGTTGCTTATTGGTCCAGTTGTGAGGATTTTTTTCGTCACTGTTGCGATGCAATCCATACTGAAGGCTGTGGTCCTTGATCTTCATCAGCAAGTGTCTCAAATCTTTAATTCCAGCAAGTAAGGTGATATCATCTGCATTACGCAGGTTGCTAATGAGTCTTCCCCTAATCCCAATGCCATCAATTCAATGACACATAACAACTCAAAACAGTATTTTGCTGGAAGCGTGACTCTTTTCACTTTGCACAGTCTTTTCTTAGCCCAACGAGCCACAAACCATCCTGGGTTTGTGTATGTACAAAAGCATGAGGGCGTTTTGTCTGTGTGCCCCTGGTCAAGCTTGTCAGCTCTCTTCTCAGGCTCCCAGCTGAGGGCTGAGTCCAGGGCGTGATTCCTCCCTTCTTTCCAGACAGCAGCGAGATGAGGAGACACCCGAGGATTTCTTCTATTTCATTGACTTCCAGAGACACAACGCTGAGATTGCAGCCTTCCACCTGGACAGGTAGGGCTCAGGTGGGCCACACCCCACTGATGGCCAAGCCAGGGACAGGGCGTCAGGCAGACCCTCAGGTGAGACCTCTCTAGCGTTTTTGCTTGTGGCTGTTCATTTTATTCCTATCTCAGCGTTGCCTTCAAACCCAACATGTCCTATCTCACCCCACGGATTGAGAAATACAAGGTCGCGTAATATCACTTATAAAGTAACTAACTCTGCCATCCTGCTTAACGTGCCATCTGGGTTATAACACTGCCCTTTGCTCCACTCTCCTGCTCTGAGAACGGGGTGAATGCATGCATTCGGTCTCTTCCTGGAGTCTTCAGGGGAGAACTTTAAGAGGTGAAACTCACTGCCGTCAAATGGATCCCGACTCATAGCGACTCTATAATCCCCTATAGAACTGCCCCATGGAGTCTCCCAGGGGCTCCTGGCAGAGTCAGACGGCCAACCTTTTGATTAGCAGGTGTAGCATGTAACCACTACACCATCAGTGCATTCCTAAACTTCCTAGGACTTCTCTCTGCCCATTCACTGCCAAAGTGTAGTCCTCGGACCACAGCAATGGCAACCAGCTGGGAGCTTTTTAGAAAATAAAAGAAAAACAACTTCTCAGCTCCTCCTTGACCTACTGAATTTGCAATTTATCAAGATCTCCAGGTGGCTGGAGTGACCGCTCAAGTATGAGGAGGCTGCCTTAGAGCACAGCTAGAATGATGGGAAGGTTTGCCCAGGAGGCTTTGCAGAATAAGGATTCCACCCCATTCTCCCACTCCTTTAGGCTTGGGATTGCCTGGGCGCTCCCAGCTCACTACCGCAGCCACCCTCCTGAGTGTGGCCAGGGACTCCAGCCAATCGGAAATACGCACTGGCCTGGGAGTGGAGCCTCTTCTCTCCTCCTGGCTGATGGTCCCTCAGACCTCAGCAGAGCTCCCTCTCTTCCAGGATCCTGGACTTTCGACGGGTGCCACCCACTGTGGGGAGGCTAGTGAATGTCACCAAGGAAATCCTAGAGGTCACCAAGAATGAAATCCTGCAGAGTGTTTTCTTTGTCTCTCCAGGTAAAGTAACAGCTAAAGTAACATTCTGGGTCTGAGGACACGGTAGCCAGCATGTCCGCCATTACTGACAGCAGCGGACTGACCCGTCAGCGGGACCCAGTCACAGAGGCGTTATGGGGATGGGTGTACGTTGTCATCAGACACTCCCACCTGTGAGACCCCATCGACTGAAACACATGATGAACTGTGAATGAGAAAGGGTTTTGTGTGAGACGGTAACTGTAGCCTGTGCAGGCCTTGAACTTACAAGACTGGCGTCCCTAGGATTAGATGTTATCCATCCAAGTTACATAAGAAAGAGCATTCTAAATTATACGGCTAGGACAGTGAGGCTGCATCTCATGCTTTCTCTGCTCTCAGACTTGGAAATTGGTACCCAGGATGCTCGGGTTAGTGCCATTCACTAGTCCTTACATCTTGAAAAGATGACTCTTTCTTCTTCTCTTTCTCCTCCCCAAGCTGTGCATTCAGGGTTTCCCTTCATCCTAAATTAGGGTAGCTTGTGGCAGGAAGATGACATCCTCCAAAGCCCCCCTCTTATCCTTTCTCCTGTCTCCCTATCTGCTAGCCAGCAACGTGTGCTTCTTCGCCAAGTGTCCATACATGTGCAAGACCGAGTATGCTGTCTGTGGCAACCCCCACCTGCTGGAGGGCTCCCTCTCCGCCTTCCTGCCGTCCCTCAACCTGGCCCCCAGGCTGTCTGTGCCCAACCCCTGGATCCGCTCCTATTCGCTGGCGGGAAAAGAAGAGTGAGTCAACTCCCTGGTCACAATGCCACACCTAGGCCTGAAGTTCAGTCCTGAGAGTGATCAGAGTCACTGTCCCAAGGGCCTGCAGCTAACCTGTCATTTGGACCCCAAAAGCTGTCTCAGTCCTCCTTTGCCTTGTCTTGTACTAATCCTGGGGCCAGCTGGCCTGTGTCTGTTCTCTCCCTTTCATTCATGTTTTATGTTATAAAGAGCCTACTAGTAGAGGGGAAACCCTGGTGGCATAGTAGCTAACCGCTAGGTCTGCTAACCAAAAGGTCAACAGTTCAAATCCACCAGGCACTCCTGGGAAACTGTATGGGGCAATTCTGCCCTGACCTACAGGGTCACTACGAGTCAGAATCGACTTGATGGCACGGGTTTGGCTTTATTGGTTACTAGTAGAGGGTCGGGAAAAAGAGGAAGACCCTTAAGGAGATGGATTGACAGAGTGGCTGCAACAGTGGGTTTAAGCATAAAAACAACTATGCGTGTGCAGGACCAGGCAGTGTGTTGTTCTGTTGTGCATGGTGTCGCTGAGTCAGAACTAACTCGATGGTGCCTAACAATGACAGCACTGAGCACCCAACACTGGGTGCTCGGGGATACAGTAATGATAGACGGAGCCTCTACCCTCTGGAATTTCCAGCTGATAAGGAACCTGATTACTACCACACAGTGGGATCATCACTGTAAAAGGAAAGCACACAGGGAGACCATGGAAGGGACACTTGCTTCACCCAACTATGCCTTCATGGGGCTGTCTTGTTCATACTTGGGTCCCTAGCACTGACATGCTCACCCACACACAGCAGGTACTCAGTTAGCATTAGCTGACGGAATGAATCGTTCGAATGAATGTCGTTCGAACCACGCTGACTTGAGGTGGGGAGAGGAGGCATCAGGGAGTTCCTGGAAGGCATGACCTAGCCCACAGGCCTCATACAGGCTGAATAAGAACCAACCAGATATAAAGGGACATAGGGGACATTTTAGGCAGGTGACCACGTGTGTGAGAAAGGGCTTCCAGGTGGTGTGGGAGAACCAGAAGGCCCAGGTCCTAGAGGCTGAGTGAGGTCAGGTGCAGAAGTTGCGGATAAGCGAAACTGCCGCAGTCTGGCTCCAGCTGCCCCATCTCACCTCCCCTGTCCGTGGTGCCCAGCCCTTAGTACAGCAGCTGGCATAGAGAGCATGCTGGGTAAATGCACGGTGAAAGGACCCAAAACCTTGTCACCTCTTGTGTCTGCCGCCTGTTGTGTCTCTGCCCAGGGTACTCCTGGAGGAAGCCAGCTACTGCCTAAGAAGCTGCCAGCAGCCCAGGGGAGGACCAGGAGGGCAGGTGTGGGAGGGCCCCAACACCTTGCCACTTGGCTTTTCCAGCCCCAGGACTTCTTCTCCCCCTCAGGTGGGAGGTCAACCCGCTGTACTGTGACACAGTGAAACAGATCTACCCATATAACAGCAGCACCCGGCTCCTCAACATCATTGACATGGCCATCTTCGACTTCTTGATAGGTGGGTCCCTGCACTCAGGCCACGCGGCAGAGGAGGGCTGAGATGCTGAGCCAGGATTCTCAGCTCTCCGGGGGAATAGCATCACTGAATCACGAGGTCTGGCTAGCCCTGCACCTATCTCGCACACGGTCCCAAGTGGTGAGGTCCAAAAGGGCAGATGTGAACAGACAGCTAGAAGTGTAGAGTCATTGCCCATGAGGCTGCCAGGCCCAGGTGGGCCTCAGATTTGAAGCTAATTGCGCCCTCACTGAGCAGGAAGGCCAGAAGGGGCCTACTCAGGTGGAACAGTCACAGACAGGAGGAAGCCCAGCTTCCAGTGGCCACCAGGGACAGCCCTGGCTCACACTCTCCTCTACAGGAAACATGGACCGCCACCACTATGAGATGTTCACCAAGTTTGGAGATGATGGCTTCCTGATCCACCTTGACAACGCCAGAGGGTAAGTGTGACTTCCTGTGTCCCCACACGCCACTCCTGCAGCCATTCTTCTTTGTGCAGCTGCTCAGGGAGGTCAGAGGCCCCCAGAGAGGCCTTCACTGTCACTTTCCCTGTCTCCTGCTTGTCCCTTTTTACCTCTTTTGTTCTCTTGATCTTTGCTAAGTACCACATGATTCTCCTTCAGCAAAACAACACTTAAGTTGTCTCCTTGCAAAACATATTTTTGTGTAATTTTGTACCCATGTACACTCCTGGAGGAAGGAAACATGCCTGGACTCAGTGGCTGAGTCTGTAGTCAGTGGGTGATGAATGACCAGGAATGGCTGGATTCAATGTCTTTGGAATAGCCCTGGTGGTGCAGTGGTTAAGCTCTGTGCTAACCAAAAGGTCGATGGTTTGAACCCACCAGCTGCCCCACAGGAGATGTGGCAGTGGCTTCTATAAAGGTCAAAGCCTTGGAAACCCTATGGGACGGTTCTGCACTGTCCCCTGGAAATCCTACAGGTCGGTTTGACTCTGTCCCCTGGAAACCCTATGGGGTGGTTCCACTCTGTCCCCTGGAAATACTATGGGGTGGTTTGACTCTGTCCTCTGGAAACACTGTGGGGAGGTTCAACTCTGTCCCCTGGAAACCCTATGGAGAGGTTCGACTCTGTCCCCTGGACCCCCTGTGGGGCAGTTCGACTCTGTGCCCTGGAAATGCTAGGGGAGACTTGACTCCGTCCCCTGGAAACACTGTGGGGAGGTTCAACTCTGTCCCCTGGAAACCCTATGGAGTGGTTTGACTCTGTCCCCTGGACCCCCTACGGGGTGGTTCGACTCTGTACCCTGGAAACACTAGGGGAGGTTTGACGCTGTCCCCTGGAAACGCTATGGGGAGGTGCAACTCTGTCCCCTGGAAACCCTATGGGGTGGTTCGAGTCTACCCTATAGAGTCGCTGTGAATCGGAATCAGCTCAATAGCGATGGCTTTTCACACCCTGGGACACTATCTTTTGTGACCTGATTTAGGAGTGAGCTGGAAGGTCAGCTGCCATTATCACTGGTTTTTTACCTGGAGCTATGATTTGAAAAAAAGTTGTGTAGAGAGAAGGCCAAAACCTTAAGGAAAGAAGAAAGCAGCTGGCCGGCCACCCACGAGCACCCGTTTCTTCCAGGTTCGGCCGGCACTCCCATGATGAGCTCTCCATCCTCTCGCCTCTGGCCCAGTGCTGCATGTAAGTTCTCAGTTAAAGGGCAGTCAACAGTCATGACACCCGACCCTGCCTGCCACTGGGCTCTGGAGGTCTTCATCCACTTTTCACTGGTCTAGGTGATGGGTGCGTAGCATGGCATGGGTGACCTGGATCGCTTCATTTCTTAACACTGTGGCCACAGAATTTTCCCCCAGCAACTTTTCGACATCTTCACCCTTCGGCAAGATGAATTAGAATCCAATCTTTTAAACCTTTCACTCCCTGGCTTTCATCTTGAGCCCACTCAGATCGTCACCCGCCTTTGAGGAGCCTGACAGGCTTTGCTATTAGTCATCAGACCTTCGCTTCACCCCACACTCGTGGCAGCTCATAGATAGTACTATTGGGGCACCCTCTCAGCAAACCTCTGATGGAAGTCCCATAAAACTCATGTCCGCTTGGAAGGAAGAAGCACTAAGGCCTTGGCTCCCTCGAGAATGACTAACCTACCTCCTTACCCTCTGGGGTTTCAGCCAGGCCTGTGCACCTGGGAGGCTGCCGTGTCCAGAGCTCATTACAAGCATAGGAATGCGCACCTAGCAAAGCCATCTCCTTCCGTCCCAGCTGGCAAATTCAGAGCACAGCACGAATACTCTTCATCAGCTTCTTAGGTTAACGGAAGCATGCTTTCCTCTGCTCCCTCCCACCTGAGGGGGACAGCTGCTTTGTATGACAAAAGTGGGACAGTTAAGCTGCATACCCGAGTCCCAGTCAGATTACCATATAAAAAGAAATCACAGTGCTAAACTCAAGATTAATCCCACCCAATTTTCATCTCTCTGACTTTAGAATCTGACACATAAGTATTATAAAGTCAGCAATAAACCATCAGGAGGCTGGCATTATTGGGGACTTCCAATATGGCAGGCAGTATCATCGTTTCAGCTGCTAGACGCGTCCCAACTGGGCGAAGGGTTACCAAATACTGGATAAATGTCACCTTTCTTTCATTCCATTTTTATCTGGTTTTCAGTAAAATGTGCTTGAGAAGACATGGGGCAAGAAGGCACTCAGAACTTCAGCTGCAGTAGCTGTTGGTGGACACAGCAGCTAGGACAGGCCAGCTCTGTTCTTTCCATGGGCTTAATTTGCTTTCTTACCACTTTGTCCTTTCAGGATAAAAAAGAAAACGCTTCTGCACCTGCAGCTGCTAGCCCAAGGTGACTACAGGCTCAGTGACGTGATGCGGGAGTCACTGCTGGACGACCCGCTCACCCCTGTCCTCACAGAGCCACACCTCCTTGCCCTGGACCGGAGGCTCCAAATCATCCTCCAGGCAGTGCAGGCATGCATAGAGGTCCACGGGGAAGACAGTGTCATTGTCAGCGACCTGGCAGCGCAGTCAGCCCCAGACTCGGGCCCGGTTCAGTGGACAAGCTAGGGACTGGAATCAGCCATCAGCAGGGAACTCCCAAGCACTGGCCACTTCTTCTCACTTGCACCTACTGTGCTGGTGGTCGGTCAGTCCTGAGCTCAGGAAGGACATAGGGCATTGACACTGTTCTAATACCACAAGTGGGAGCCATGGAACTTGATCTTGAGTTCTTGGTGCCTGGCTTCGGGAGTAAACTGGCCTAGCTCACAGAGCACTGACTTGGAAAGGCCACAGACTAAATCTGAGCCCTCTGGGAGTCTGGATGTGGGTCAGGCTTGGAAGGTCTGGAAGCATTGTTCCCAGGAGAGTGTTAACTGTAACGAATAAAAGGACATCAAGTGGGTATCTAACTGCCCTTCAGATGTTTGTTTTATCTACAAGTAAAAGCATAATTCTTTGTCTAGACGAAACAGAATCATGTGGCCTGTTACAAGCAGGCTAAAGAACTACAGCAGGGACTTTCCAACTGGCTCAAGGAAACGTCATACTTTCTACTTTCCTGTCAGTCCTCTGGCCTAGTCTCTACACAGTAATCCCACTGAGGGATCTTACAGCAACTTCTCAAACCCAGCCACTTCTGTGACAAGGGACTAGTTTCTTTACAACCTGATAGTAGAGATCTGACCAAATTTAAAATGTAAAACCATTAATAATGCAGTGCCATCTGAGAAGTTACTGTAACAGAGAAAAAAGTAACAGGGATTGGCCAAAATAGTCCCCAAAAGGTTGTCTTAATCTGAAGCCTATTAAGTATCCATAGAAATAACATGACACATGTCAGAAGACAGTCAAAAAATTAGGAACCCAAAGCAAGAGAAGAAATTTTAAGGAATGGAAGACGAGGACGACTCTTGAAGGCCTAGCCAGCACAGGCCCAGCCTGGCAGGCAGGTGAGACGGACCGAGGCCAGAGGCAAGCCAGGACCCTCCCTCCACAGCCTCACTCACCACCATCCTCTCTCTTCCCAACACCCAGGGCCTGTTTCATTCTTCAGAAGAGCGGGCAGTTGTCTGAAAAGGTAGGACACTCTTCAGTGCCTATTCCCTCAGCTGGAAAAGGCTAAGTCAAGTTTATTTGCAAAGCCTCCCTCAAAAGACGGCCGGTATGTTAGGGATTCCCCATCCCTTCAATCTTCTCCTGACCTGTGCGATTCCTGATACGTGGTGGGGCCAGGCTTTGTTCTTACTCTGCAGTTAATGACTGAAAACACCAAGGACAGGCACTCACAGCACAGAGGAGCTCAGTCACTCCCTAAAGAGCAGAGCCTGTTCTGTCAAACTGGTTTCTCTGCAGATCAGAGCCAGAGGCTCCACTATCCCAAGTATGAAGAAAAGTTTTCACTGAAGCAAGTACAAGGTGAGAACCAGAAAAAGGTCAGCCCAGATGTCAGCCACGTATGACCCAACTCGCCAGACAGCCTTGTTGAGGCAGGTAGCAGCAGGTATTCCCAGCCCACCCAGCACCCGCCTTAGGGACCCACTGCCCCGACCCTCCTGGCTCCAGGCTGCTGACCCACGGCCGCTCACCAAGTCCATACCCTGCGCAGCTGCCCACCTCACGTCACAGACCAACACACATGTTCCCAATCCTCCCCGACAGACAGACACACTCCCCCTACCTCAGAGGTACAAGACTGGAGCTCAGAGATTACCTGAAATCACACAACTGATTTAAACCTACTCCAAAGGGTTCTTTCCACTATACTGCAAACACTCAACAGGGTTCCACCCAATGTCCTATGTTTTATGTTTGCTTTAAAAAAAAAAAGTCCACCTTTTAATAGAGGAAACTTACACCCACTATGATCAATTCTGACTCATAGCGACCCTAGAGAACAGAGTACAACTGCCCCACAGAATTTCTGAGGGGCACTTGGCAGATTCGAACCGCTGACCCTTTGGTTTGCAGTCACAGCACTTAACCACTATGCCACCAGGGCTCTTAATGCCAGAGAATTCCACAACCAGTGACACGTACGGCTTCCCACTGCCATCGTGTTCCTCCCACTTCAGCGTTCCCTTTGGAGCAGCATCGGGGAGAACACACAGCACAGGTGAGAACTCAGGGCCAAGACTTCAAAAACTGGCACAAAGGCGCCATTCTGACTGATGCTTCCACATTGCAAAACTTTGAAAACCTACTGCCATTGATGGTAAAAAACAAAAACCAAACCTGCTGCTGTTCAGTCGATTCTGACTCACAGCAACCTTACAGGACAGAGCTGAACTGCCCCACAACAGGGTTTCCAAGGAGTGACTGGTACATACAAACCTCTGCCTTTGGCTAGCAGCCAGGGTCATAACTACTGCACCACCAGGAATGCTTAGAAAGGTAAGATACTGCTCTCTCTCAAACCCAGCCATTTCTGTGGCAGTTTGCCTGCTTCTCAAACACTCCCAAACACAAACTTCGTTGTACTCTACATACTGAGAATAGCAGAGATCTGACCAAAACACGTCATGCGCGCAGACAAAAACCAAGGATTAGCTGTTACCTCTCCCCGCCTTTCTCCCCTGAACTCATCTAGAAGACAATGAGTTAATTAAATCCGACCATAATAAGCAGAGTACTTAAACTATTCACTTACCTTTAACATAATTTCTGGTCTAACAAAGCCGAGACCCTTACCATCTGAACCCTGGTGGTGCAGTGGTTAAGAGTTGGCTGCTAACCAAAAAGTCAGCAGTTCAAATCTACCAGCTGCTCCTTGGGAAACGCAATGGGGCAACTCTGCTCTGTCCTGTAGGGTCACTGTGAGCCAGAATCAATGCAAACAGCAACAGGTTTGGCTTTGATCGTTTGTCAAAAACACAAGAGAACAACAGATTCCATCCTGGTACTATCACGTTCTTCCAACAGGTTCATTCTGAACTGTCACTCAACCTCCATGGAATAAAAAGTCAACCGTCTCTACATAAAATTGTTTCACATTATCACTAACAGGCTGGGGGGAAAAAAAGGAATTACAAAGTATGAGTTGATGCAGACACGGGTTTGAAGGGATTCATCTTAACTTTTCCAAAAGTCAGGACAATTTGTTAAATATGAAGACTGGGAAGACTGTCACTTGGAGTTCTACTAACAGAGATGACAGAAGTTCCCCCTCTAGTGGTGGATGGTAAAATCACAGAGTGACACCGAAGAGCAGCACTGGCTGAATTAGATGGAATGAACAAACACCGAGATACCCATTAGCGGTTCTGTCTTCAGGTGGAGTCCAGGTGAAGTCACAGCTGTAAACTTAGGTTTGAGTTGTGTGTACACACAGCAGTGCCAGCTTCTAAATCAAAATTCCACAGGGTAAGAAGGAAGAGCTTTCTGATTCTTTCACCTTTTGAATTCTGTAACTACAGGTGTTTCTGGTTGGCAGCAGCTATGACAAGGACCGATGGGGGGCACTGTAACTGCTCTTCCAGCCATTTTGCCTGTCACTTTAGTTCATCTAGAAACACACTGCCACAGTCTATGAAACCTACACAAGAGATTAGCTATACACTTGGCCATACTAACATGCTACCTGAGTTTCAAAATGTTAACGCTTCTCATTAAAATACAAAAGAAGATCCTACATGAGGCATCCTTTTGGAGGGAAAATTAAATGATAGTCAACCCAGTACATTTTAGTTCTTCTGTTCTGCGGTGATTTGGGCGGCTATAACACCAAGGGACTAGAGAAGGGAACACGGAACCCAGACGTGCACGTGCCGTACATCGCACAAACAAAAGAACGCTCTTCCCAGAAGACAACACATCTCCAGTTTCACTGGATATGAAAACCCTGCTGTCAATACACCAATGAGTACAACTTCACCATCTCAGAAACTGGAGTAGTAAGCATCAGAATGCTTTATATACGACAAATACAAAAACACAGGGAAAGATCTAAATGCATGTTCAATTTAAACCAGAGAATATGCTAACCCAGAAGCAATGTTTCCCCACTGAGTCTAAGGTTCAAAGCTACAAAACTAGCCTTCAGTAAAAAGGAAATTTGGGGCTTTTGAAAAGAATCTCATCCTTCCATGACTCCACAGATAAATCTGTTCTATCTCAAATACCATTTAAGGAAGGTTTTAAATCCATCCTTTGACAAGCTGAACTGTGTGTATCACTGAAAATGAACATGTTACCCTTTTAAAATACAATTGTATTTGTATTTTTCATTCTTACCCAGCACAGGAGTTTTGGGGGCATGGCAGTCACGGAGAAGAGACAGAGGGAAGAAAAACTGATTACCTTAAGGAATTTACATTATTTAACTTTTTTTTTATTTGACCTACTGTTAAGACAATCTATAACAAAAAATAAAGTGTCTAGTAGCACATACAGTATAACCAGACTGTTAGGAGAGTAACAATACAAAATGATCCTTTGGCCATTTATACTTCTAGGGCAGCTGGATCTCATCCACTCACTTCCCAAGCTGAGAACGCAAGGACTCATCAAGCCTGAACATCACCTAAGACAATCTGAGCCATTTAGGATCTCACAGACACTTAGGATTGCACAAAGAGAAAGCTTTAAATGTCACAATTGCTCAATTTAGACTTACTTTAAATTTCTTACATTAAAAACTACAAAAGAGTACACAGCAAGACAAAAATGATTTAAGGGTAAAACTTATTTAGACAGCACATGTACCTAAATACACATGGACATGATTATACACATACACGAAACTAATTTTACAGCATTCTAAGTAATTCATTTAAGTACATTTTTGGCATTTAAACAAGGATCAAATCAAGCTTAAAGCAAATAAGAACATTAGTTTTTATTTTTAGTTTTTTAAATATAAAAAAGGCAGCTAAACACAAAGTACAAATCAGAAAACTGTCATTCAATATAGATTTTGAAAAATAAAAATATTTGCTAACAAGGTGACTTTCTGTCCCACACAGAACTGTTAATAAAACCACTTTCCCAGACTTCTATGCCAACCTTAGCAACAACCTACAAGGTGTTCAAATCTATGAACATCTACCAGGACCAATTTTCGCTCCGTGGGAAAGGGCAGGAGGAGAGGCTAATAACCAGAGCCAGACGCACACGGATGGAAAAATGCCCACAGTCCCTCCCCAACACACCCCTACATGTTATATAAATCACAATGAAAATGGAAGTGCCTACATTATGAACTGTAAAATGTTGTCTGTTTACAAAGTAACAGTAACACAAACAAACAGGTATCATTGGTGCACATGGAATAATACAACATATAAGACTGGAAAATACTGAAATACAGTTAAGACTCAAAACACAAGTTTTGCACTTGAAAAAAAAGAAACAAGGTTACTAGGGAAATAAATGCTAGAGAAGCAAGCAGACCTCGCGCAGGACGGCCTTAGAGACCACTCTGAAACAAGACGACAACACCCCACCCCATCCCCAATCCACCATAAAGCCTAGCTGATGTAAAAGGAAGGAGGAAAAAAAGAGGTCTTCCTAAATCTCACGTCCCAGTGACTGCTAGGAGGCAATGTCCCTGACACTGAACTCCATCCGCCTGACACTGCTGCTTCAGCCTTTTTGTCTTGACACCTGTTCCATCTGTTTCCCCTCCCAGAAAATCCAAATCTCCTGGAACCAGAGTTTAGCTGAGTGCAGGTTACACTGGATTCAAATGAAGTACATACATTAACCCAAAGCCCTAAGGTAACAACCAAACAGCAGGCCTCAAATTTTCATCTCAGTTGAGCATCTGGTGATCAGTATTTGGCACTAGCTGGATAAATATATAAGTCTAATCAGAATTTATGAGAAAAGGCAGACGTAGTTAAATCATACCAAATCACAGGCTACAACGCGGTTTTAAACTTAACAAGCAAGTATAAATAGCCGCATCTACCCATACTTAAAAATCAGAGACGAAACATTAATAACAAGATACAAACAAAATCAAGCAAATTAGCTTGACAAACAAAATTTCTGGTTAAAAAATAACCAAACAGATCAGATCCATCTGAAAAATCAGTAATGGGCCATTTTCATACAGGCTGGTATCTTTCTACTAAGCTAAGGTTTTTCTACATCCACTTTTCCTAATCCTTAGGAGTTTAGTGAGAAATCATTTATTCTATATAAAGAAATACAGCATATATGGCCACAGTCTAAAATGATTATAACTGGAAAATTGTTTTCACTTAAAAAAAAGACCATTGCACTGTTACAGCATTACCTGATGGGAATTCACTTGGTGCCAGGACCTGCCTCACCTGAAAGCGTGGCCCTCGCCGCCCAAACTCAACACTAACACTGCACAAAGAGAAGCAGGAACAGCCAAGTCTCCAGAGAACTCTTTCTATTTATTTCACTGCGTACCAGCATTCATTTAATGCTTCAAATTAAAAATGGTGCAAGAAAAGCAACTTTTAATATGAACAGACACAAAGCCGTGATGCCAGTGGCCACCTGGCGCTGCAATTAGGGAAAAGACAGCTGTCTGCGAGAGTGAGGCAGGGGCTGGGCAGGAGCAGGGGGAGGCACAGGAGGCAGACTCAGACAGACAGGGACACGAAACTGTTATACTGCTGGATGTTCCGTTTGAGGATATCCGAGCATGGGCCCAGAACACGTTCAAATCTAGGTCGGTCCAGCTTAACGCACTTCAAAGGGCCGCGAGCCACCACCGTGGCAGCACGGGGGCGGTTCATCAGCAACGCGATTTCACCTGCAGAAAGGGAAGGTGGGGTGAGAGCGGGCTGTGGTGGGCAACGTGACCACTTAGGAGAAAACAAGGGAAAACAAGTCTTGACTTCTCCAGTAACTTCTTACAGACAGCACATAAGCTCTTAAAAAAAAACACCTGACAGATGACTCAACCAACTTAGTTAACTGAGTAATGGTCCAAACGGGGTGCTGGCAGCACAGCTGTTAAGAGCTCAGGCTGCTAACTAAACGGTTGGCAGTTTAAATCCACCAGGTGCTCCTTGGAAACTATATGGGGCAGTTCTACTGACCTCCAGGGTCACTATGAGTCAAAACTGACTCGATGGCAGTGGGCTTACAGGAAATCTCAGCAGGTGACTTAAAGAAACTAGGTGCCTCCGGTGAGCCAGTCCACATACCAAAGTAATCAGAAGGCCCCAATCTCCCCACTTCCACAAACTCTTCGTTTTCTGACCGACGCTGTAGCACAGCTGCTGAACCCTAGAATAAATTCACAAAACAAAGATACTATCAAACCCAAGGTGACATTTTAAATACCTTTAGTAGTTTAGCTATTTTGGAAAGGAAAAAAAAAAAGGTTCCCATGGTTATTTCAAACCATGTCTTCATGTGAAAACAGAAGACAACAGAAAAGGCAGGCCCCGACTGCGTGAGCTCTGAGGCCCATTTCACGGGGGCAGCCCTCCCAACCCCCAGGAAGGCCTTCTCATCAAGTTAAGATACTCAGAGGCTTCACACTCGGCGGTGAGCAGACTGCAGCCCAAGGCCAAGCCAGCTCACTGCTAGGTTTTGTAAAGGAAGCTTCCTCCTGAAACATACTTGCACACGGTCATTTACATACTACATATGGCTGCTTCTGTCCTACCAACCAGTGTCAAGTCACTGGGAGAAAGAGACATTGTGGCCCCCAAAGCCTGCACTACTTACCACCTGGCTGTTCACACTAAGCATCCTAACCCTGGTTCAGGTAAAATCAATTTGCACGACTGGGTCCCCTTCACAGAAATGTCCCACGGGGCTCCAGGTGGCAGGCGAGAATTTCAGCTACACATTTTCGTGGATTATGGAGACTAAAAAATACATGGTCACTTTTAAATTTTCCTAATTATCTTTATCTCTGTTTGCCAAATAACCCACACACATGCACTGCAATAAGGAAGCCGCAGAATCACAGTGGTGTGTTATCCTAAATGGTAGTGTTTCAGTGACTCAGGTTGCCTGATGACGGACTTGTGTAGGTCAGGATTTGGCTATTACTTCTTGTCCCAGGCTCTTCCAGAATTCTGACTCAAACTCATGTACAATGTGGCGGCCTGGCAGAAAACTCAACAGCAGCATCTCAGACTTAAGTTTTAAACAGAATTGCCAAGTATTCTCAAGAACTAATGTTACACATCAAGAGTCCCCCTTCTTCCTGTGGTATTAGCTGCCGTGTTCATACCTCCAGGATAATGAAGAACTCATCCCCTGGTTCCCCCTGCACCACAATTTTCTGCCCATCTTCAAACTGGACCGGTTCCAACGCATCAGCTACCGTGAGACGTTCCCACTTATCCAGAGATTCTGGAAGAATCCAAAGAATTTCTCTACGTTATCTAATGTTGCTAAAAATGTTAAAAAAAATCAAAGCATAAAGTGATTCAACCAAATAATCATACCCATTCAATAGTCTAGCAGTGTCGCAAATTAAACATGTCACCTGTCTTGAATTACCACTCGTCTCTGTAACATTCTCCTATCACCTACAGATGACCCTTAGATCCTTATTAAGTAGCCCAGTGACCAGGTCAATTCACACCAACGGCACTCAGTGGAAAAGGAGTAAGAGAACATAACTAAGTATTCCTACAGAACACCATCAGCACAGACCAAATCCAGAATTACTGGACCCAAAAGTAACCCTGTCATTACCCACATAATGGATAGGCAAATCTAGCTATGATTCCACAGAAAGGACAAGAAGGAAAAGAAGAAACTCATTTTCCTGTGATAAGACAACGGCAGAGACTGGTATAAAAACAGCCGTCTCCCTCCCAACGAGGCATGGGTTCTCGCAACATCTCCAAGTTCATGTAAGAAAATACACAAAAATATCTCCAATTAGCTGGATTTTCTTTAAATTCCAACAAACTTGAGACAGTTTTTCACAGCATGCCACCAAAGGGCACCTAATCTTCCAACAGAGGCAGTCAGTCATAGAGGAGCTAACCGTGAATGACCACAGTCAGGACACTTGAAGCACTTCTGTGTCTTCAAGAGGAACTGAGTGACACAGATAATTCCAGAAGGCTTTTCCCAAGTCCAGTCACTTCTACTTGGTTTCTCACACACTAACAAATGCAACACAATTTATAATTACTTGTAATTTAGTAAAAGCTTTGACTCTGTCAAATAAGTCTTTTTCATTACTATTTGCAAACAAAAGCATGAGTTAAGATAGTTAGAATTGTTTTCATGAAACATGTTAAGTTCTGCATAAGTATCACTAACCATTCAGTTGCACAATTCTTCACTCAATCTTCCAGAACTCACCTAAAATAGACACCTTGCTAAGGAACTCCTCATACATCTTCCGCTTTCTCAGCGTGCTTCCCTACAAACAGTGACACAAATCTTACTTAAAAAATGTGTAATTATCACATAATGCTGTGAAACAATTATTGAGTTTCAAAAAACACAGAAAAATCACATCTCGCTGTTAGTTTAGAATTAAGAAAGTTCTCCTTGACAGGCACTTTCTTTTCTTCACGTTGAAGCAGTGAGTCCCTCTATTCAACTCTCCGAAAAAGCCCTGACTAAAAAGAAAGCCAGGCGTATAGCCATAGGAAGTCTCCAGCATCACCATGTGGGTGAGATTTTAAATAATTTTCAGTTCTCAAAAAACACCCCAGTAATATAGCTCATTACAGCAGAATATACTCTTACTCCAGTATCCTTACCCTTTGCTCCAAATCACCAGAATTGAAGAAGAAAACTGCTGCTACTTACGGAATAAAACATGGCTCATTACCCCCCAAACTTAACTATCTGCAAAGATAAGTTACACAGACCTGGGGGAATCAGAGGAGAAAAAGTCATATATACATCTTCCAAGGTCAGAAAAATTTTAAACTGCATTAGACTGCATACTTTCAGACAGATGTTACATAAATTTAAGAGAACCATTCAGAATGACTGTCATTAGATAGGGCTTAAAAACTTCCAAAACTATTCTATAGTTTTTCACCAAGGTCTCTGAAAGTCTGACCGCATCAGCGGAGTGCTCCAGTGGTTTTATTCTTTGGTTTATTCTGTGACTGAGCATGGGCATGACACCTGCCTTACTGGTCACCCATTCTCACAGTTTACAGACGCTAAAAGCTTCTGAATGGCCTTAGATAACCTGATGCACTGATGAGGAGCATCTCTCAGCCCATCTGTGATGCACAAGAGTTACAGTTAAGTTACCACGTGCTTTTCAGATCGATTTTCAAATACAAGCTGACGCTTACATACATCCCTTCTGTTTGTGGACGATCTTTTGCTCTAAGAGATCATGCTACGCTGAGCTTAATACAAAGCATTCTGTATGGAAAGTAAATAATATTCTTATTTTAATTCAGGAAGAATCTCTTCAAACATCAGTCACCCAGACAGGAATTTTAAATCATACCCCAAAATGCCATGGTATCTTACCATGAGGATTCTTCTATAGCTGTCGCGGTCAATACCCCACAACTTCACATTTGTCTTTGCTTTGACAGTGGCTGCTCTAGGCGTCCCATAAATCAAAGCCAGTTCTCCAAAGCTCCCTCCTTCCCCAACACTGGTGGCCCATTCATTGTTGACATAGACCTAAAATGCAAATGACATCACAGAGTTTTTTCTACACATATAAATGCACGAGAATTAGAAAACACTCCTACATTTTTAAGAAGTCAGAATCCTGCGCTTTGTTTAAAAAAATATACAACATATTAAGCCTTTAGTACACAGACGAGCAAAACTGAGTTAAATGAATGAGAGTGTGATTTCTCTAAGAAAAGGACACTCTGTGGGTAAGGTCACCTAAGCATTAATAATAATCACACACATTTAGGAAGTATCATGCAAGTGTATTACTTGCCTTAAAAAAATAAAAATAAAAACCTGTTGCCACTGAGTCAATTCTGACTCACAGCAACCCTGCAGGACAACTGCCCCATACAGTTTCCAAGCAGCACTTGAGATTCAAAGTGCTAATCTTTTGGTTAGCAGCCACAGCTCTTAACTACTATGCCACCAGGGTTTCTTTACTTGTGTTAGGTTACTCCATTTTCTCAGTTCTAACCCAAACTAAATCCATTGCTGAAGAGCTGATTCCAACTCACAGCGACCCTACAGGACAGAACAGAACTCCCCTGTACAATTTCCAAGGAGCGCCTGGCAGATTCAAACTGCTAACCGTTTTTTGACTAGCAAACGAAGCCCCTGACCACCATGCCATCAGGGTTTCCTCAGTTCTAACAGATCGATGTTATCACTACCCTTGTTTCACTGTCAGCAAGACTGAGAGAATGAAGAAGGCTATACAAAGTCTCATACCTACTCGTGGCTGGATCTAGATTCTCTCTTAGGCTTGTCCTATTCCACACAACCTGTGTTTTAACCGCTAGTCCAGCAAAATTGCAAGTCTAACTTCCGCATCATTAAAATACCTGGCAAAACGTGTAGATGGAAGCAGTACCGGAATGTGGCACAGGGCTGTAAAAGCCCTTCAGAAACACTATTCTGGTTCTTAGAAGTAACAAATCAACACACTGACTTTTAAGACTATCAGCATAATTCTGTTACTATTAAATCTTACATCCATCTCTCCTTGATCAATCACATAGAAGTTATCGCCTTCATCACCTAAAAGACAGCAAAGTAAAACAGTAAGACGCATGTTCCAAGTGAAGGGCACAGAAGTGAAAACTTTCAAATTAATGTCAAATACTAAATATTTTATAGCGGTTCTGTGAAATAAAAATCCAGCAATAAATTTCTAAACTCATAAAAATGATCAATTTTTATATAATACCCCTGGGGAAAAAACAAAACAAAACAAAAAAAACTATACATATACAATGATATTGCCATATCAACTCTAACAACAAAAAATAAACTATGAATAAACAGTAGCAAAATATCACATTTCCACTGAAAATGAAAATACATAGTTTAGAAACACCCATGAAATTATCAATAAGAAAAAACAAAGGGGGAAATATCCGAAAGATTAGATCCACATTAGTCTACAAAAAGATAAAAATCAACAGAAAACACAGAAGTTTAAAAACAGGCTATACACTATTTCACTTATGTCGAATTTTTAAAATGATTAGTAATCAATGTAAAGGATATATACAATAGTTATAAAATTCCACACAATATTCAAAACAACACTACAAGACTTCCTTTAATAGTTATCATAAATAAAATTATACTAGATACTAGGAAAGTTTTAGTCCCTTGAAAAGACTGTGCCCTTTTACTCAATGATTCCAATTCAATGAACAGGAAAAAATAATAGAACAAATCCTACATCCTCCTTCCCTTCACATACATACACACACACACACACACACACACACGTGCACAGTAACACTGTCACTCTCTCCTCTCTCTCTCTCTCACACACACACACACACACACAGAGTAACACTGTATGGCACAAAAACAGCAACCCTTACCTTGCTGAATAACAGTCTCTCCAGCAATAAAAGAGACTGGAAACATGGCATCAAAAATATCACTGTAAGGGAGACAAGGGCCCATGTTACACGTCACATGTCTCTTCTGTGGATTTCAAACACTAGCTTTAGAAGTACAGGTGTCCAATTTTCCGCCTGGGTGGGCCATCAAGTCAGTGGTTACTAAAATGTAACTCACTGCTGTCTAGTCGATTCCAACACAGTGAAGCCAAAGGACAGAGGACCACTGCCCCACGTGACTTCCAAGGCTGTCATCTTTGTGGAGGCACACTGTCCACCCTCCTGCAGAGCAGCGTGTCAGCAGAAAGCACTAGACCTTTCAGTTAGCAGCAGAGCACATGAAGCACTGTGCCACTTTAATCTCATCCTACTAACAATAACTATGTACTTTTAAAGTAATTATACCTCCACAGAGTACTTACCCTGGACCGCTGTGACAATTTTAAATAAAAGGAGAATTGTCCCAAGTATATCATTATCAAAAATGATATAATAAAAGCAGAAACCCAGACACTATTAGAGAATCAGCGGTCATCAAGCTGATTCCGCCTCACTGCAACCCAGTAAGGCAGAGTACAAGTGCCCCAGAGGGTTTCTAAGGCATTGATCTTTATAGTAGCAGACTGCCACAGCTTGCTCCCACAAAGCTGCTAGTGAGGTGAGCCACCCAGCTGAGTGCTTTAACCCCTGCACCACAAGGGCTCTTAAACGATTGCTAAGGGCCTCAAAAATTCTGACAATGACTAGAATAGCCTTAATGGAAACAATCATTTAAGAACCTGCACCTACCTTCTCTCATTATCATCCAGATGTGAAAACAGCACATTCTTCTCAATGGCTTTGGCTAAAGCAGCCATCGTCTTATAATCTTTTGGTATCACCTAGAAAAGAACTGGAAGGTCAACCGACAATACCGTAAACCAAAAACATGTCACATTTACAACCCACACTTCAATTAAAGGTCAAGCTACATTAGTGTACTTAAACAAGACTGCTCTGAGTTAAATGTTTTTACTACAACACACTTGTATTATCTCTGACCCACAAAGTATTCAACAAATACTGACTGACTAATCCTTTGTTTACCATCAGACCTGTATTTCAAGACTAGTATAAGGATGCCAGTTAGTAAAGAAACAAACCAGAAACACCTGATCAAGGTCATTCTTCTATGACAACTAGTCACTTTTTGAACTGTGATCCTATATTAGCGCTTTCACAAGGCTGAAGTGCTGGACAATCCTGGCCTCCTTAGTGCTGACAGAATGAACAGAAGGACGAGACAGCTGTGAGGCAGGATGCATCAGGACAAGTGAAGTTACAGGATAAAAGGTTAAAAGTCACACAACAAATACAAGATGTCAAAAAGTTGACACCATGATTCAAGAGCAAAAGGGGTGCTGCCTCCTGCTTCTTCCACTGCAATTCAAAGGCACAGAAAAGACAAACCCCTAAATCCTAGCACATAGTAGTTGACAATCACCACTGGTTACTGGTGCTGTGGGCACATTATTACAGAAACCTGTTTCACAGTACCAAAGGACAGTACAGGATGGATTAAGAGTCCTCCTGTTTTGTTTTACTTCTCGAAACAGGGCATGCACTCATCATCTGAGACTAGACGACTACCACAAAGGACCCAAAACATTTCCCCAGTGTTCAGGCCTCAAGCCACCTTTCTAACGTAGGACGCGGCATCTTCCTCCGTGTAGACTTCAGCACTGATAGCACCTCGTCGCCTGCGGCCCTTAACGACGGGGTTAGGGGGAGGAGGGGAGATTTCATCCTCCCGAGAGTCTGCACGACTACTTGCTTTCTGCAGAGTCTGAATCTGTTTTGCCTCCTCCTGAAATAAATCACAGGTATGTAAAACGAGACGGCTCAGCACTCAAGAGAACCTTGGTATTCTGATGCCCAAAACAGTCCATGTCAGTCCACTTCATCTATTCCTCTAGTATCAGTCTGAAAGTTAAGGGTTTTTAAAAATCTAACTCCAAAAGGAAAAAACTGGAATAAAGTTTGAAAAGATAAGCTGCAAAGGTTTATAGCATTTCCTCTGATGGTAACAGCCACCCAAATTTTATTAATGAACAAAAGGCATTAGTACACAGACAGGTATCACACAGCTAAAGAAAAAGTATGATACTCAGAATAATAATGTACTCAACAAAAGTTTACAGTGGACATAATGGCGATATACTGCAAAACAAAATCCTGGTGAATCATGATGTTTTATACTGCTGCAGATCCTGAAAGAATCCCAACCCCCAAGAGGAATGCTATTCAAGAACAACCCAGACACAGCAAATGATCAAAGACTGCCTGGATTACCGCAACTCAGTGAGCATTCCCTGGATCGGCCAGGCGGGGGCCCGCATCAGGCAGTGAGGAGGGGGTCTGGGCAGACCAAGGTATTCAGTGATGCGACGGCAACCAGGACTTTAAAAAATAAGTTTAAGTTCAGATCTGATGGTACAGAAGCATTCTTTATCATCAAGTTTCTTACACTTGAAGTTAAAGCAAAAAAAGAGTTTACCTGCTTTGAAAAATAATCTTCTTTGAATGGACACAAGAAATCAGGGTGGAGGGGAGCAGCGTGCCATGACAGCATGGGGAGAATAACCAGGATCACTGAATAAAGTATTTGTAAGTTTCTGCATGAGAAACTGGTTTGAATTGTAAACGTTCACTTAAAACATAATTTTAAAAAAAAGGAAAAAAAATATTGAATTAATTTACATAAAAAATGAAACTATTACACATTTTTATTTTTCAAACATAGGGCCTTACAAAGCAATCTGTCTCAGACCTACAGTAGTGAGCTGACCACACCTGAAATACGAGACAAAGAACACAGCATGCACCACTTCCATTTTACCTGTCTGCCCTTTTTTTAAATTTCTTTGCAATTAACATTTATCAGCTAAATTTTGATAAAGATTAAAAAAATAAAATAAAAGGAATTACAGAACTGTCTACTCCCCACCACAACCCCTGCATGTTATTCAGCCCTGTTTCTGGCATCAAAACAAAAATGAGAACTCTACATAACAAGACAACTTCAGAAGACTAAAATTCAAGCTGTTAACAGTATTCATTCCTATCTGTAGAATCATGCCTGATTTTTTTGTTCTGGGTAGGTTTGTGGGGGTACCATAATTTTTCTCATTTCTCTGGATTTTCTGGTTTTCAGTAAAGAAAAACAGCAATAAAAATATGTAACAAAATTATTTCAATTTTTCACTGATATTTAATTACAGATGCAATTACTTAGTGAGCCAGTAATTCTACTTTCCGGGATCTATTCTACAATATACATCCGTGTGAAATGACATACATGAAAAGTTATTTATCACATAATTGATTTTAGTAGTGAAGTAATAACTCTCAGTAGGGGTGATTAAATAGGTTACAGGACATCTACACAACAGAATGCCACGATGTATTAAAATAGGTTAACAGAACATTTGTATATAGGAAATTCTCTGTCAGTGCAGTTACTGCTGCAGCCCTCACTGCAGTCACAAAGGGCATCAAGGTGGGAAGACTTTCATTCCTACCCACCGCTATGCCTGCAGAATTCTGAAGAGTGTGTGAATGTATAATCTATCGCTGAAAACAATACACTGCTTATACAACTCCATTTTCACTCTGGCATTCAAATGACCAGAAAAACCATTGTGATGTTCACGTTTTTTCATGGACACCAGTCAGTCTTTGTTGAAGAACACTCTGAACAGACCCTTACCCTAAGCACCCGCGGCCATCACTCAGACACCCATCCCCAGCATGTGCCACGAGACACCTTTCTAGCCTTGCTCGCTGTCCTCACTCTGCTGTCAATCCCCTCCCTCTTCCCTTCTTTCACTTATTAAACCAAAAGCAGTATCTCCATCTACCCAGTGGTTAACATCATTAAGTTCTAGACCCACAGACTCAAAATTGTCCCCACCAGTGTTCTCACAATTACTCACTCCTTCACTCTTCCTGCCACCCGCCCCTTAAAAGAGGCCCACCCCACTAATTCCGGGTTTGGTCACATGACCTGCTTTTGCCACAGGATTTAAGAAGACACGCCCCATCATATCCATTTGTGTGGTTTATCCCTTTTCTCACTCTCACTTCCCAGCTTCTTACCCCCCACCCCCAGGCCTTGAAAACACCACCCTAAGTCTCTCCAGTAGCTGCTCTTTCCACTTTGGCCCCAGAACAAGACAGGTGGAGTCAGGAAGCCAAGACAGTAAGCCCAGCAGAGCTGCTCGTGACCAAGAACTAACAGCCCGCGGAAGTAAGCCCCTGGAGTTGGGGAGTTGCAAGCTGCTGCTGCCAAAGCGACTGGCCACTCGGAATGACCGACCGAAGCCTCATGCCTTCATCTCTCTAAGCTGTCCTGCTTCCTCCATAAAACGGCGATAATCACCACCCCACGTCTGACAAATGAGTTACTGGTCACCCACCTTTACCTGTCACACAGCCGGCACTGCGGTGGTCACGGCCATCATCATTTCTCTAAATTGAAACATCAGACAGCCAAGCTTCTAATAACTCCACATGTAAAAGACAACTCAAATTCTACATAAGTGTGGAATAAAGTGCAGAAGCTTTCAGTGAACCAAATGTGAGAGGTTTTTTCGGCACATTTCTGATTAGGCAGGTGAAGGTACCCAAAATATGAACACTGGTCATGGTGAAGGAACGAAGAATACGGACTTCGAATGCAACTGCATTTTCAGACACATAAACCTGATACCTAACACAGAGAACAAAAACCTACTAAAAGGCTGGAAATCTAGAGTTTACTTCACAGACTGGGTATCTATACTCAGTCACAGCTAAGGCACATGCACAAGTGAACAAAAACCCTTCACTTACAGGAAAAAGTTTAAACTGTGAGACTTTTCAAAGATTAAAAAGCCAACACACATTCAATCTAAAAATCTCATTTGCAAGGAAATTACTTCAATAATTATTTCTTGCTTTCAACTCTGGTTAAAGCTTAAGCAGCATTTCAGTAAATGTAAGCTTTGAAACTAGCACAACTCATTCAACAGTCCCTATAAAAAGACACACACCTAATGTCTCACCTACTTTATCCCCTCATTTGATGGTCTCTATTGATGTCAAAAAGAAGGATCAGGTTACAGTGACCCATTTCAGAACCAGATCTCCAGGAACACACTTCATTTCAAAACAGGAACACCAACAGGCCTGCCTCCACAGTACTTTCACTGACTACAAGAAGTTGTTTAAGAGACAGTCAGAATTTCTACCAGAATTCCAAAACAGAAAAATTCATGGGGGCTAGTTCTAATTATTCTAATGACAGTTTAACACCAATTTTAGCAAACAATTAAAAAAAAAAAAAAACAGAAAATCTCTCTTCACTGAGTTACCTATCTTTTTTTTAACAGTACCACACTCCTTCTGATAAACTCTATTAAGAAAACGTCTCCATCAATGGAAAATTTACATATGTTTTCTGTGATGTAGTTTAAATAATGAACATATACCTGAGACAGTTTCCCCCAAATCATCCCAACGATGATAAACCACCTTTAAACCCAGACACACACACACACACACACACACACACACACACACACAAAACTATAAATCAATCAGAACGACTCAAACTCTCTAGCAATCGAGACTTTTCCACTCATCAGGCCGTAAGAGAAGCGAACTGAAGCACCGCCCCAGATGGAAACCTATCATTTTTGTTTACAAAAAAGTACATACCGCATACTTAGCTCCCACTGACAACCACAACGAAACTGAAGCAACAAAGATTAAAAACTGGATTATTTTTTCCCAATGGGAAAAAAAATCCTGACCCAAACTGCTTATCGAGCTTCCTTGTTTTGTTTGAAGGACAAACATTCCCCTCTTTCATCAGATCTCTCATGTCATCTAACTGCTGTACTACTTCTGATCAACGTGACCTGTGAAGTCAATTTTATCAGTTAAAACAGTTACAAGCAATTCTATTTGAAAATCCTGTTAGCCATGTAAACTTGGCATATAAATGCATTTTCCGACAACTTCTACTGATGTAAAATGATGATACATACCTAACTGCAGTTCTCTCTTAAATTGTTTTGGACGATTTATTTGGTCAGAATTTGTCCTCCCTCCAGAAGGCACTAGCTAACATTTGGACTCTCAGAATGTACTACTGTCGGGGTCATCTTAGCCCCTCCCCACGTGTATTTTTACCTTCTCCAGCCTCTCGAAGTACTCCCGCAGGAATGCCATGGGCCTCTCGGGTCGCGCCGTGCACAACTGCACAATCGAGTCCTTGAGCAGCGCCTGAATGTTGTGCTTCTGGACGTAGAGCTCACACTCCCGGAGACTGCGCTCCTCCTCGCTGGCGGCGGGGCTGCCGGATGCCATGGTTCTCTCTGCAAGACCCAACAGGCACAAGCTGTGTGAGCCACCTATCCCGCCTCTGACAGCCCAAATTCATGATGCAATGGATTCATAGGGGTCCCTCCCTCCCCCGCATTCTTTTTTTGTTTGTTTGTTTAAAGTGAAAGGTGAGGTGGGCCCTAGGGAATGAAACACGCTTTTTCCAAAAAGTGTTTCACAGCGGGCTATGGACTCTGCAGGCTGCCGCAGCCCAAAGCCACAAGCTCAGCTCCTAGGAGGAAGCAAGAGCCACCACCCCCTGCTGAGCCGCCCGCTGAGAAGTTAAGCCCTAAAGGGAATTTCATTCACTTCTCCCCAGTAAAAGACATCATCGTGACGTGGGAAGTATAAACCGTAAACAGGGCAGAGAGTTACAAGGGCACAGAAGTCAGCTCTAAGAACACCATAACATTCCCCACACGGTAACTCCCTGGCCATCTCCCTGTCCCAGGGGGGATGGCCAACGTGAGACAGGAAACCACAGGAGCAAAGAGTCTGATTAGCCATCTGATAAAGTAATCAAAAATGTAAAAGACACAAATGTAACTTCAAAGAAGTTTTAAAGGCCATCTTTTATTCCAGAATCAAGCATTTGCTAGATTCTAGCCATAAGGAATAACACACCTACCCAGTGGTGAAATAGGAAAGATCTTAAGGAATTCAGATACAGATATAAAGCATGTAGCCCTCCACTCTGTAAGTGAATTTAATACTAACTGGACTTCTCCAACTGTAAGGCACACAAAACCAGGGAGTCAAAACTCTAAATGCCGAAGGGGAGGAAAAGAAATATCAGCATAAAGAGCTACTCTACAGCAACAAAGAAGCTATTCCATAGTGCTACACTGTTAACTCACTTTGTTTTGACTACTTTTACCAGAAAGGTCTGTAACACACTTACAGACCCTGACAGTCTGTGGCTCCCTGATGAGCACATTAATTAGAGGCTGCTGGAAAAGAATCATGCTATTATTTCAGAAATAAACACTCAAAAGAAAAGTTTATTTACTGAAAGACAGATAAATAACAGTCACTGTTACAGGTCAATCACCATCACATGAATAGAGATACATTCAGTGGAATTTTCTGCATTTCCAGTAATATTGACAGCTACCAAGAACAATAAACCAGACCTTTTTGCTTTAACTCATTCAGAAATATCAACACAACTCTTCAGCTGATCAGAGGAACTCACACAAAACCCACACCCTTGGCTGGCAGAGATGAAAGTACTGGGCCAAACAGGTACAACTGTGTTTGCTTGAATCAAAGTACTGTATTTAAAAAGACCAAGGGCGGGGGGTTAAGAGTGGTAATTAGGCAGGAGATGAATAAAAAATGTCCAGGATTAATGATGTCACAGCGATTCCCTGAATCCCACGATCTTAATATTTTTAACTGACTCTCTCCGGATTAGCCCTGTATTTTACTTACCTTTTAAAAACCCCTACAACTTAGCTTTCCCCTCCAAATCCTTTCACTACGTAAAAGCTTACACTGTTTTATCTCTAACCGTGGGAAAAACGCATATTCTTCCGAAAATCCAGCTGTCATAAAACTCAGTGTCAAAAGGATTACACAAAAGAGAACAGGCACATATTTGAGAAACTTCCTGATTCAGACTGGCTACGTAGCACCTCGCTGGGGTCATCTTCAAGTGTCAGCTTTCCTTCCTCTGCCGAAAAGATGCCTCTCTCAAGTTTTAAGTCATCTGGCACCACACAAGCCCTGAGCAGGAGAACTCACAGTTATCGCGTCTTTTCGAGAACAACAGGGACGTGTCCTTCGCTTGGCTTAGGCCACCGTCATGTCCACAAAACGAAGAGAAGCCGACCCCTCCTCGTCCTCCGTTCAGAAGACTACAAGGCAGGGGAGGCCCGGGAAAGGTAAGTGAAGGGGGACAAAAGGAAACCTAAGAGGTGGACCCCAATCACCGTATGGGGAGTAACGCTCCCACAAAGGCCGGGGAAGACGATCGAGCGGAGAGAAAAGGAACCACGGGGCCTCAAAACAAGCTAAACCGACGAGAAGAACGGTGGGGGATTCCCATAAAGTCCAAGTGCTGTCCTTCAGGAGGTGGGGGAGGGCGCACACGGAGGCCGCGGCGCGCGAGGGCGGAGGCGCCCGGGGGGCCCAGGGCCGGGGGAGGCCGCCGAGACCGCGCGGGCGGGGGGCGGGGCCGCCGGGAAGCCCCGTACCGAAGCGGCCGCCTCGGCGACCCGGGGTCCTCGGGGTCTGCAGGCCCGGCGCAGGGGAGCAGCCTGGGGCGCGCGGCCCGCAGGGACTCTCCCGTTGGGGCCTGGGAGGGGCAGGGGGTGCGGCCGTCCCTTGCAGGTCGCTCCCCGAGACGCCATCTTGGATCGGTCCAGCGCTCCCAGCGGGCGGCGGGGCAGCGAAACTCACAGCTCCGGGTCTCCCGGCCGACACTACTCACCTGGGCACAGGCGGCGGCGGGCGCGAGACTGCAGGTGCGAGGCTGCTGCGTACCAAGCTCCCTCAACGTTTCCCTCCCAGCCCCGCTCCACTCAGCGATAGCGGCACGGCAGCGGCTCCACCGGAAACGACCTGGCTACAGCCAATCAGCGCTCGGCTGCTGACGTCAATGCGCCTCGCTCTGACCAGAGCCGTCGCCTTGGCAACCTTAAAGGCGCAGCGGCCCCGTTCTCCGCCCCTCCCCTCCCCAACCTTGAGGGCCATTAGCCCCTACTTATCCTGTTCTCCAACCTTTCTTCCCTTCTTACGGTATCCCTGCTCCGCAGCCTTTTCTCATTCCTACTTTTTCCTTCCCCACTGTCTAGCGCAGTTCTTCCCTCCTTCCGGTTCACCTGCCGGTCCTTACCTGTCCCCCTGTGGATAGCTGAAGTCGCCTTTATGCGTGCTTCTGCACCTAGACTCCTCCGCGAGCGGCTCTAGTGCGCTCCTCTCTCTCCTCTCCTCCTTTCCTCTCTCCTCCCCGCTCTCACTCCGGTCTCCCTCGACGCCTCTGCCTTTTCTGCCCCCCTCTCGCCCCTTCCCCCACCAGCCGGCCCACGTGGGTTGTCTCGGATGACAGAGGGCGACTCCGCCCCGCGGCCCCTGCAGGGGAGGACGCCCGGCCCGGGGCTGGGAGATTCCTGCAGCTTCCAGGCCCGGGAGGAGGCGGCGGCCCCAGCGGATCTGCCGCAGCTGCGCCGCGGGCGGATGCCGGGGATGCGCAGGCCTGGCCGCGCATCCTGTGCAGGGCTAGCGACGCGCCCAGCTCCAGCCCAGCGCTGCCATCCGGTCCAGGAAATTCGAGACCTGCCAATGCACCGCTTGGCAGTGTCCAAGCCGCTCTCCTCTCCGGGGGGTGCTGTCGTCAATGGAGGCCACACCGTCCCTGTGGGCGCAAGGCCCAAGAGAAGGCCCGAGTCCTTTTAAAAAGAATCCGAAATGTCCCCACCCGCCCCCCACTAGTCCTGTCACCATGCCTGGCCCCACATAGAGAGCTATGCAGATTGTCGCAGGCCGTCTATAACCACACAAGAAATGCAGACTGCCTGCAAAAGCTATACTAATGGGGAAAACTCAGGCAAAAAATCGACTTCTTCAGCCGTTTACCTATTTGCCCATATCTCCACAAGCGTCAGTTTAAACATAAAAGATCAGTAAATGAATCCAGCAGGCCCTTCCGGGACGTGGATCCCAGCGTCTAGCCGGTGGCTATTGTACCCCACGTCCTGTAGAGCTCTCAGGCCCCCAGTGTACAATGCACAAAGGATTTAACAGTATAATGAAAGAAAGGGTGTAAAACAGTTCAATAATTTTTATACTGATTACAGGTTTAAATGACAATATGAGGTTAAATATTATTACAATTCTTCTTTGTTCACTGTTTTGATGTATTTGAACATTTTGAAGAACCCCTCGTGGTCCATTGGTCAAGTGCTGGGCTGCTGACCAAGAAGCCCACAGGTGGAACATTCCAGCCACTCCTGGGGAGAAAGGTACAGCAGTCTGCTTTCATCAAGATTTACAGCCTTGGAAACTCGATGAGGCAGTTCTACTCTGCCCTGTGGTGTTGCTGTGAGTCAGAATCCACGCCACAGAAATGGGTTTGGTTTTTTATTGGAGCGTTTTAAATATAATGGGGTTCGTGTTATAATTTCTCTTGGACAGCCCTGCCTTAGGGATCCAACGACTTCCCTAAATCCACTAGGCTTTGATGAGGGTCCCTGTCTTCAGAGTACGTGTTTTATTTACTGATGGTCGTCCCTTGTTTTTCCATAGTCAGAGAAGCAAAGGCAACACCAGAGAGCTGGTAAGGCCCACAGGTGGGAATGTAAGAGGGAAGTTTCTCCTCCCACCGACTCCCAGCAAGTTAACCGTTGGCCTTTTTCCAGGGACAGAATGGGCCCGGTGGGGGATTAAAGACAGAGCCTCAGTCATATAGGATTTCACCCTTGTTGGGACAAAGAAGGGGATGATAAGCTGAACCCGCATCTGGCAAGCAAGAGAGGGAATACGATAGCATTGAGCAGGCCCGGTCATGTTCTGGGAAGAAAACCTTGCTGTCAGACAAATCTGAGTTGAGTTTCAGGCTCTGCCACCTCCGGTAACAAACTTGATCTCCAGGAGCCTCAGTTTCTTTCCTTGTAAAAGGGTAAGCAGAGTTGCAATGAAATTAACTAATAGAGATAAGAAACGCAAACACACATACAGCACTTATTAAGTGTCCAGCACTTGGTGCTTTACATATAATAATTCATATAATCTTCATAACAACTCTGTGATGTAGTTAACAGTATTATAGTCGTAAAAGGAAGAAGAGCCACAGAGAGGTAAAGTGACTTTCCCAAGGCCACCCACCTAGTGGGTTTCATGCCCAGGCAGTAATCTCACTAACATTCCTTCGCAGGTTATACGTAAATAAAGTATCCAGCATAATAAGTTGTTGTTGGGTGGCCTGGAGTTGATTCAGACACACAGTGACTGCATGTGACAGTATAACGGCCCCATAGGGCTTCCTAGGTTGTCATACTCAGATCCACTGGTGGGTTTGCAGAGAGCTTAACCACTGTGCCATAGGGGCCCCTTAATGCATTGTGTGGGATGCATTCAACAAATGTTAGTTTATTTCCTGTTTCTCTTCGCCTTCCGAAAGAGCTACCCAAGTGACAAGGTTAAGAACTGAGTTGTTCTGTGTTCCCCCATTAATGTCACCTTCTTAAGGCACTCAAGGTATGCAGGACAAGGAAACAAGCTAGCTGGTGACATTGTGTCCAGGGCCGTGAGTAGCAGCTGCTTCCTTGCTCAGGCCTGGATGTGTGTCCTCATTCAGCTGCCTTGGGGCTCCAGGCCAGCCACGGGCTGCTTCCTGTGTCAGCCGGCACAACCTTGTTCTCGCTGCCAAGTCCTCATCTGCTGGGGCTTCAAAAGACGAAAAGGGAAACGGGCAGCAGGTTGCTGAGCCCGGGGAGAGCTCACGGAGACAGCTGTTCAGAAAAGCCAAACAGCCTCGGTGGCTTCCTAATGGTGCGAACACTTTTCCAGAGCCAATGTGCTACTGGGAGAAAACAGCTACCTGCAAATGACACGTTTCAGACAGGACACAAATTCCACCGTAGTTTCCGTGTGCTTTTCTCTCCTCCAGAAGCCCTCTGCCCTTGAGCCGAAGGTCTGCTGGCCTTACCTTTGGCCTGCATGTTACTGTTGTTGGGTGCCCTGGAGTCAATCAGGACTCACAGCGACCCCACGCGACAGAACAGAACTGCCCCATAGGGTTCCTGAGGCTATAGTCTGTATCAAAGCTGATGACCAGGCCTTTCTCATGACAGGATCTGAAACACCGGACTTTTAGTTAGCAGCCGAGTGCTTAATGCCTGCAGCACAAGTGCTCTTTGGTCTCTGTCCTAGAAGAGCTCAAAAAATAGGCCTCCAAAGTAGTAGGATTGTAAGCAAATTTGTCTCTTTCAATTCCTTAATTGCCCTAAGAAAGTCTGTGTAAACCACAGCAAGCATTTTCTACAGAAAAAGAAGTATCAATGGAATATTTAGTAAACAGAAGTAACACTAACTGCAAACCAAACTCACTGCCATGGAGTGGATTCTGACTCGTGGCAACCCTATAGGACAGAGTAGAGCTGCTCCATAGAGTTTCTGAGGAGTACCTGGCAGATTCCAGCTGATGACCGTTTGGTTAGCAGACATAGCACTTAACTGCTACACCACCAGAGTTTCCAGAAGTAATACTAACCAAACCCATAGCCAAGCTTGCTTGCCATTCCCTCCCGGAAATTCTGTCCGTGTCCCCATGTACTTTCAATTAACTCCTTTCCTAGTTCAGTCACCGGGAGTTTGTTTCTTTGCTTACAGGTAAGAATTGTGACTAACGCAAATCCCTTTTTCTGTCTTCTTACAGTTGGTTGTCTGTGAACCTTGCATCTGCAAAGTAAAACAGCTCCAGAGGGTTTTCAAGGCTGTGACCTTTTGGGTACAGATCACCAGGCCTGTCTACCGAGGCATCTTCAGCAGAGTTTGAAAGGCCAGTCTTTGGGCTAGAAGTCAAGCACCATTTGTGCCAACCTGGGTTAGTCAGTGGAAAGTCACAACTGCGGAAAGCCCCAACTGACTTGGCACATATTTACCAACTCTGGCCTACCCAGTCTGCTGGTGCCAGCCCGGAGCACGAACTCCAGACACCGTTATTACTGACAGCTTGTCACTCAGCAACACAGTAGTGGTCTCCACTGCAGAGGACAAGCACAAACAACTCTCATGTGTATGCTGAAGAAAATCATAAGCAGTTTTCCAACACCGACATGAGACACCCTCTGTGCCCTTTTGCACTTTGAAATAATCATCCTCTATAGATGCGTGGAAACCCTGGTGGCACAGTGGTTAAGTGCTACAGCTGCTAACTAAAAGGTTGGCAGTTCGAATCTGCTAGGCCCTCCCTGGAAACTCTATGGGGCAGTTCTACTCTGTCCTATAGGGTTGTTATGAGTTGGCATCAACTTGACGGCAGTGAGTGTGGTTTTTTGGTTAGGTTATAGAGTAGTCATAATTTATTGGTAAATCTTAATCATGAATCCAGAAACCATGGCGATGCAATGATTAAGGGCTTCTATGCTAGTTAGGTCAGAGGTCTGTATCCACCAGCTGCTCAGCTGGAAAAAAGATGTGGCAGTCTGCTTCCATGAATTTAGATTCCAAAAAATAAGATCTACTGTCACTGCATAGATCCCAACTCATAGTGACCCTATAGGACAGAACAGAACTGCCCCGTAGAATTTCTAAGGAGCATTTGGAGGATTCTGACGGCGGAACTTTTGGTTAGCAGACATGATGCTTAATCACTGTGCCACCAGGAATTGCTACAGCCTTGGACATCCTGTGCAGCAGGTCTGCTGTGTCCTATAGGGTAAGCTACGAGTTAGAATTGATTTGATGGCGTACGACAATACCAATAATGAGTTGGAAATGACTCAGTAGCGATGGCTGATGGTTGGCCTTTCTGGACTGACTCCTAGCTTCCTGTCCAAGCTCTACGCGCTCCTGGATTTAGATCCATGTTCATGCCCATTCCAAAGGAAGGTAAACCAACAGAATAAGGAATTTATTGAACATGGCATTGATATCACATGCATGTAAATTGAGGCTGAAGATAATTTAAAACCATTTGCAGCAGTGCATCGACAGGAAACTGTCAGAAATTCAAGCTGGATTTGGAAGAGGACTCAGAATGAGTGATATGGCAATTAATATCAGATGGATTTTGGCTAAAAGCAGAGAATACTAGAAAGATGTGTACTTGTCTTTTATGGACTATACGAAGGCATTCAACTGAGTGCAGGGATAACAAATTATGGATAACATTGCAAAGGATGGGAATTCCGGAACACTTAATTGAGCTCATGTGGTACCTGTACAGAGGCCAAGAAGTAGAGGCTGGAAAAGAACAGGGCGCCACATGGTTTAAAATCAGGAAAGGTGGTATGTGTTAGGGTTGTATCCTTCCGCCACACTTAGTCTGTGTTGTTGTTAGGTCAGTTCCAACCCAGAGCGAGTCTGTGTGCGCCAGAATGAGATGCTGCCGGTGCTGCTCTGTCCTCGTCATCTCTGTTATCCTTAAGCCCGTTGTGGTAGCCACTCTGTCACTCTATCTTGTTGAGATGTTCCTCTTTTCACTGACCCTCTACTGTACCAAGCATGACTGATCCCACCTGATAACATTCCCAAATCTGGCTATCCTTGCTTCTAAGGAGCATTCTGGCTCTGCTCCTTCCAAGACAGATTTGTGCATTCTCCTGGCTGTCTGTGGTGTATTCAGTATTCTTTGCCAACACCATGATTCAAAGACATCATTTCTCCTTCCATCTTCCTTGTTCGCTGTCCAGCTTTCGCATGCATAACACAGTTGAAAACACCATGACTTGACTCAGACACACTTTAGTCCTTAAAGTGACAATTTGGCTTTTTAACTCCATCTAGATGCTAAACAAATAATCTGACAAGCTGGACTACATGAAGAAGAATGAGGCATCAGGACTGGAGAAACAATCAGTAACAACCTGCAATATGCAGATGATGCAAACTTGCTTGTTGAAAGCTAAGAAAACTTGAAGAACTTACTGATACAAATCAAAGACTTTAACCTTTAGTCTGGAGTACACCTTGACATACAGAAGTCAAAAATCCTCACAACTAGACCAACAAGCAACATCACGACAAACAGAGAAAAGATTAAAGTCGTTAAGGATTTCTTTTACTTGGATTCACAATCTATGCCATGGAAGCAGCGGTTAGAAAAATCAAAAGACACATTACATTGAGAAAATCTGCTGCAAAAGACCTTTCTAAAAGTGTTAAAAAGCAAAGGCAGCACCTTGAGGACTAAGGTGTGTCTGATCCAAGCCGTGGTATTTTCAATCACCTCCTACGAGGTTTGACAATTAAGTCTGTGAACTTAATTGTTTTAAGTGCTACAGACCTCATTGCTGAATAACACTACAGTCACCTCTGAAGTACTCTCCACGGGAAGCGACGCACTGACGCCAGTGCCTAGTCCATCCGTCAGAGCAATTTTGGAACTCTTTCTGGAATGGTCATTGTGTACTTTGGCAGAGTGACAGGGTTGCGTACTTAATTGCATAGGTGTCTAAAACTAAAAAACCCGTCTAAAACTAAAAAACCCACTACTGTCAAGTTGGCTCTGACTCACAGTGACCCTATAGGTCAGAGTAGAACTGCCCTATAGAGTTTCCAAGGAGCACCTGGTAGATTTGAACTGCTGATCTTTTGGTTAGCAGATACAGCATTTAACTCACTATGCTACCAGGGATTCCATAGTTGTCCATGAAGGAGTTTTTAGCCACTGAACAAATAACTATTGGAACACACTCCCTGCTTACCTCATCTGTCCCCCAGTGACTCTTTTCTTTACCCAAAGATAAAGGAAATATTGAAAGGAAGACATTTTGATGGCATTCAGGACACCAAGGGTAATACGATAACAGCTCTGATGACTATTCCAGAAAAAAAGTTGCAAAATAGCTTTGAAGGGTAGGACTAGGCACTGGCATCAGTGCATAGCTTCCCAAGTGGGTTACATCCAAAGTGACCATAGTGATACTCAGCAATGAGGTACGTAGTGCTTTTTCTAGGATGAGTTAGTGAACTTAATTGGCAGTCCTCATATACACACAGAACTGGACAATGAATAATGAAGAAGGAATGAAGAAGAATTGACACCTTTTGAATCATGGTGTTAGCAAAGAATGTTGACTATATCGTGGACTGCCAGAAGAACAAACAAATCTGTCTTGGAAAAAGCACAGCTAGAATGCTCCTCAGAAGCAAGGATGGCAAGACTTCATCTCACAGGCTCTGAACTTGTTATCAGGAGGGACCAGTCCTTGGACAAGGACATCACAGTTGGTAAGGTAGAAAACCAAAACCAAATCCTTTGCTGTTGAGTCAATTCCAACCCCATATGACAGAGTAGAACTGTTCCATTTAGTTTCCAAGGAGCACCAGGTGGATTCAAACTGGTGGACTTTTTGGTTAGCAGTTGAGCTCTCAACCACTGTCCCACTGGGGCTTCTGGTAAAGCAGAAGGTCAGAGAAAAGGAGGAAGACGCTTAACAAGATTCACTGACACAGTGGCTGCAACAATGAGCTCAGACAAAGTGACAGCTGGGAGCACGATGTAGGACTATGCCGTGTTTCGTTCTGCTGTGCACATGGTGGATCTGACTAGGAAATGACTTGTTGGCACCTAACAACAACAACATGGAATTTAACCACCAGTTTCTGAATGTTTTCTCCCCTGTCTTTGTTAAGGGGTCCTACCTTTGTATATACCCTGCTCTCTCTCTTGCCATGGAATCTGTGTCCTCTGAACTCAGTGTGGTATTTATTTGCAGCTGACCTCCAAGCTGTAACTCCAGATCAAGAAGGGTTTGTGGTTTGGCAGAAGGGTTTCTCACAGACCCTCTTACTCTCCTGTCCCCTTGATGAAGTCTTAACCCCTGGTCCCAATGATGGTATCAGAGATGGTTCTTCAGCCCTAGCTGGGAATAGAAACCGAAAGCTTTCGCCGTTGAGTCGATTCTGACTCACAGATACCCTGCAGGACACGGTAGAACTGCCCCTACAGAGTTTCCAAGGCATAGCTGGTGGACGCGAACTGCGTGCCTGTGGGTCATCGGCTGACTGAAATGAAGGGGTAGGGTCGGGATGGATAATGTTGGTCACCAGCTAAAGCGGCGCCACCAAGGGTTAACGGTGTAGACGAAGCTCAGGACTCACTCCAGTTTTGAAAGCCCACTGTTGGTCCCATCAATTCTGACTCATAGGACCTCACTTGACAGAAGAGGGTTTTCTGGGCTGTAACCTTTACAAAGCAGATCGCTAAGTCTGTCTTCCAAGGAGCCTCTGGGTGCATGCAACCTTAACCGTCACACCACCGTTTACAGCTAACCCTACTTACTTGATAATAATGTTGCCTTATTTCAGTGTTGCATAATTCTAGCACATTTTTCCCCCCATGGGTCCTGGAACTACAAGGTCGCTGAGTCAGAATTGACTCTACAACAACGGGATTTTTTTTTGTTTGTTTCTGGAACCTGGAACTGTCAGGAGCATTTATTGATTTATTCATTCTGAGCAGTTCAGTGGGCGCCTCCCTGGGCCGGGAACGGTTGATGGATGCTTGCTAGAACAAGAGTGAGTCAAACATCTTCTACCAGGGAACTTCTGGTCAGTCTCAGGGGAGGGACCGAAACGCACGTGAGGCAGGGTGGGGAGAAGGCAGGGACAGCTTCCCAGAGGAAGCGCTATCTAAACTGAGATAAGAAAAATGAGGAAGAATTGGTGAAAAGAAGGAAGGAACACTCGACAGGACAAGATGTTCCAAAGACTCTGAGGGGAGAGGGCGCAGACTATAGGACACGTGGGGAACTGCAAGTAATTCAGTGGGGGCGGGGTGGGGGGCAGGAACTGCCGGAAAGGAGCGCATCAGAAAGGAGTCTGATGGAAAAGTTGTGACATGAAGGATATAACACATACACACAGAGAGAGAGACAGACAGACAGACAGACTTTGCGCTTACTTTGGGCCAGGAACTGTTCTCAACAGTTTCAGGCAAGTACTTTCAAGGTAAGTACTAGTGTTATTCCCATTTTACAGATGAGCAACCTACGGCAGAAAGAAGTAACTTGCCCAAGTCAGCAGCTGGGAACAGGTGGAGCTGGGGTGTGAACAGGACCTTAAAACCCACTCTAAGGAATTTGGGCTTCCACTTAAGAGGGACGGAAGAAGTTTAGGGTGAGGTGGGATCTCCTCTGAGGGATTTTAGAAAGGTCAGAAGATGCCGTTATGCTCTCAGGTGCCAATAACAAGACTGGGACAGATGATGTTTGAGAGTCAGCACTCAGAGAAGACGCCAGAGGAATCGGAGCCAGTCCCGGAAGCACAGGGTGGCAGCGTGGGATGCAATCAGGGTCAATTGCCAGGTTTCCAAGAACTGAGTTGGGAGCCGCTAGGATCGCAGCCAAGGCTCTGGGAGACAAGGGCACAGGACTGCACCTCCCTGTCTTGAGCTGCTCTACCAAGGCGGTAGCATCCTGAGCTCGTTGGGGCTATCCTGTACCCCGTGCCTGACATCAGCTTAGCTTTTCAGACCCATCTTCCTGCAGGCAGCTTGAATCTTCACCCTGTTTTGTTATTTACACAAGACAAGTTCAGAAAAGTATGGAAAAAGCATTGTCACAAGTAAACACAATTACGTTAAAATATGAATAAGTAACATAATCAGAAGAAACATAAGAGGAAAAGTCAAGTTTTGGTGGGGGTTGGGAGAAAATTAAAATGCAACTGTCAAGCTGTAAGGCTGTCTTGCTGCTAAAATTAAGTTCAAGGTTGGCTTTAATCTTCCCAGTCAAAGTGAGACACAAGACAAGGTCATTTACATGGTTCTCATTGACAGAAAAGAGGCAGTGCACGCGTCTGTCAAGACAGTTTTTATGGTTCTTGGCTAACCAGTTGCTCGGGGTTGGTTCCAGCTCATGGTTAGCCCACGTGTGCCAGAGAAGAATTGTTCTCCATGGTGTTTTCAAAGGCTGGTTTTTTGGAAGGAGATCACCAGGTCTTTCTTCCAAGTGCCTCTAGGTGGACTTGAACTGGCAACCTTTCAGTCAACTGCTCAACATGGTAGTGGTTTGCATCACCTGTAGACTCTAGTCCTTGGCTAGAGAAGTTCTAACAAGAGTTTTCAAATGGGACTACCTTCTAAAACCTAGTGCCATCTCTACCGTCCAATGAAACACCTTTGTTTACATCACTGGGTCCACCTAGATTACAGGCACATTGCTACCAGTCAAAATTCTACCCATATTTCAAAGCCCAGTTTAGATAGTTTCACAGACCTGGAGATGTCTCTTTCCTCCTTGGTCAAGTGTTCTTTTCCTCATTTATTTTCCTTCTTTGCTTTCAGTTCTTTCTTGCCACACATCAAGTTCTGATATATGTTACAGTCCAAGGGATAGATGTCTTATCGCAGGGAGGTAGTATAGCCTACTGATTAGAGTTGCATCCCTGAAGTAGACTTACCTAGGTTTCACCTTTGCCACTCACTGTGTGACCTTAGGCTTGTTACATAAACTCTCTGAGTTTAAAATTCCCACCTGTAAAATGGGCATTTTAAGAGTATCATTCTTATTCTTTTAGAAGAACTCCTGGTACATAGTGAACTAACCCGTTATTACCAACATGTCCTGGAGCTGAGCAGCCTAAGGCAGTTACCACTAGCCACAAGTGGCTATTTAAATTTAAATCAGTTATAATAAAAAAAAAATTGCAATTCCTTTCCTCAGCAGCACTAGCTGCTTTTCAAGTGCCACGGATGACTAGATCTACAGCTCACTTATCAACTGTCTCATTATCTGGCATTTCACATTTATGGCATAATAAAAAATCTACTGTCCAACTATTTTGTGCATTATTAACATATGTCTGGCAGTAACTAATGCTGATGTGTGAGATGAGAGTAGTGATAGCTGTGACGGTTAAGGTTAGGTCAGCTTGGCTGGACCATGATTCTCATTGGTTTGACAGCTATCTAATGATGTTATCTGGCAGTTATCTAATGATGTAGTCACCTTCCATTTTTGTGATCTGGTGTGATCATCCTCTATATTCGTAGAATGCCTATTTTTGCACAATGACCTGGTCTTTGGAAATTAACCATGTTAATAAGTGAGGAGAAGAGGTGATGATTACCATATTAGACAGTGCATATTTAGACTATTTCTATCATCACAGAAAGCTCTGTTACACAGGCCTAGTCTAGGGCAGGGATTAGCTATTTTTTGGTGTATGAAGGTTCAAATAGTAACTATTCTAGACTTTGCAGACACATACAAGAACTGAAAATTCAGTCCGTGAACTCAACCTAGAAAAAGTGCTACATACCTCACTGCTAAATATCACCATGGTCTCCTTCCAAGTCCTCCCCTTGGGAAGTTGTGCACTGATGCCAGCACCTAATCCACCCTTCAAAGCAATTTTGGAACTCTTTTCCTGGAATGGCCACCAGAACTGCTGTCATATTACCCTTAATGTCCTGACTGTCATCAAAATCTCTTCCTTTCAACATTTCTTTTCTCTTTGGGGAAAGAAAAAAGTCATCAGGGGCCAGATCAGGTGAGTAGGGAGGGTGTTCCTATACAGTTATTTGTTTAGTAGCTAAAAACTCCCTCACAGACGACCACACAATTAAGTTTGCAGACTTGCCACTGTGTCACCATGCGCAATGGACTTTCCAGAAAGAGTTAGAGAGTTGCTTTGACAGGTGGACTATGTGCTAGCATCAGTGCGTAGCTTCCCAAGGGGAGTGCTTTGAAAGTGACCACAGTAATATTCAGCAATGAGGATGGTAGCACTAAGGACAATTAAGTTCGTGGACTTAGTTGTGGGACCTCGTAGTCCCTATCACATCTACTTAACCCCATGTATTATCCTGGTCAGGAAGATTACTAAGGCCAACCCAGATTCAAGGGGGAGGGACATCAAGCCCTGTTTCTGAGTGGGGAGATGTCCAAGACAAGTGGCCATCTTCGTGGTTATTGTTAGTTGCCATTGTGTCAGCTGTTACTGTGGTGGCCTTATGTACAGCCCAGTGAACCACTGCCTGGTCTTGCAGCCTCTTCACACTGATCGACATCTTTGTAATCATGAGTATTTGTAACATGCCGCAACTAGAAATGCCAACCAGAAATAGAGAGCCAGTAGAGTATACTCGGAGCCCTGGTAATGCGGTACATAAGCCTTCAGCTTGTAACCAAAAGATTAGCAGTTCAAATAGATGAGCTGTTCCTTGGAAAAACTATGGGGCAGTTCTACTCCATCCTATAGAGTCACTATGAGTTGGAATCGACTCGATAGTAATGTGTATACATGCCAATTCTGAAGAAAGGTAATCCAACAGGATATGGAAATTATCAAACTGTGTCATTGGTATTACACATAAGCAAAGCTTTGCCGAAGAGCATTCAAAAGCAGTTGTAGCAGTACGTCAGCAGGAAACTGCCAGAAATTTATGGTTTGTCAGGGAAACAAATGGGACGCTCTTGCCATAAAAGAAGTAATGGGAGCATCAAGGCTTGGCTGCAGAGGAGAAGGGGGTGGGCAGGAAATATTCAGTGATTTCACGAGCTTCCCTCCACTCAGTTGTTTTATGTGGCCAATTAAACTTTTTAGGTATTTCATAAGGTACAGTGAAAGTACAGCTTCAAGACAAACCCCAGTCCCAAACAGACTAGGGAGAAAGCCACTGGAGAGTTCACTTCTCACTTACAGCAAAGTCGATTCCAACTCGTAATGTCCCTATAGGGCACAGTAGAATGGTCCCACAGGATTTCCAAGCAGTGGCTGGTAGATTGAAACTGCCAACTTTTTGGTTAGCAGCTGAGCACTTAACCACCATGCCACCAAGGCTCCTGTCTTAGATAAATGACACATAACAATTAACACAGCCAGTCAGAGGTAAAGCTGGAATTCAAACTCAGGTTTCAGCTCATGACAAGAACACACAGCCACTGCACCATAGTGGTACCTTCTTTAATAAACAGAATTCACTTTTATAATAGAAAAAAGGATGGGAAAATCTTATTTAAAAGAAGAGGGAAGAGGAGAGAATAAGGAGGAGTATGAACCTCCTTACAGAAGTCTGTGCCTCCTGGACACTGCCAGAGATTTCAGCATATGATTTTCATAAAACAGACCCTTAGAAAGTCATTACTGCTATCAAGACTGCATAGTCACATACATATTAATAATCTTCTGGGATCTTCTCTCTTTAGTCCAGGCATCAGTCTGACTACTATGAAATTCACTGCAAATTTGGCTGACTTCTGGGAGATTCTTTTCTTTTGATCAATCAGGAGTTCACCAAATCAGGAAACATGCCGAAGATTGCAGGACTTCATCATTGATCTTAGAGTGTGTTTCTTCAGAATCAGTAGCATAATTTTTTTTTTAAACGAAATGGAGCTCCTCATGCTTTGTGAATGTAACTGAAATTTTTCCTCCTTAACTCACTACCACTCCTTGTCTCCAAAGCTTTAGATGTAAAATTAAATCTCTCCCTCTGGGATACAGGCATTGGCTGCCCTTTTACAAACACAGGAAGGGGGAAGTAGGAGAAGTTACCCAAACCAAACCAAACCCACTGCCACTGAGTTGATTCTGACTCACCACGACCCTATAGGTCAGAATAGAACTGCCTCACAGTTTCCAAGGACAGCCTGGCCAATTTGAACTGCTAACCTCTTAGTTAGCAGATGTGGCACTTAACCACTATGCCACTAGAGTTTCCAGGAGAAGTTAAGAGATCTTATTTCTGGCGCAAAAGATCAAAGTGTTAAAATAAGAAATGAACAATAAAAGAGAATTGTTTTGAGAAAGCTTAGGTCACTAGGAGTTAACAGTTGTCTTCTGGATTTTATTTAGCCCTCTTTTTCTCCAAAAGCAAACCAACTGTGTATCAGCACAATGCAATCCAAGGACATGAAGACTTCCCAGTCCAGGACAGCATCCTGGTACAATATTGGCTTATTTTGGGGGTATCTCAGCATTTAGCTCTTTGTGGAAGTGAAGTCAGTCAGCACCTCCCACTCTCTACCTGTGTTAACCTTTAATTCTAGACAAATAGTACCATGTGTGCAAATGACTGTTTTTTTCAGAATTTTTATAAGATTGTTTGCTAGGTTGGATAACCTAATTTAAAAAAAAAGCACCATTCTGCCCTCAAGTCAGTAAATCACAGAAGTTCAGGTTGTCCTTTGGACAGACATATATGTAATGTCTTTATATATGAGAATTGCAAATTAAGTTTGTGAACTCAGCCTAGAAAAAGGGCTACATGCCTCACTGCTGAATATCGCTACCATCACCTTGGAAGTAAGTACTCCCCTTGGGAAGCGATGCGCTGACGCCACTGCTGAGTCCGCTCTTCAAAGCAATTTTGGAACTCTTTTTCTGGAATGGCCATCAGAGCTGTCGCATAACCCTTGATGTTCTGAATGCCATCAAAATGTCTTTCAAGATTTCCTTATCTTCAGGCAAAGAAAAGAAATCACTGGGAGGGAGGCAGATCAGCTGAGTAGGGAGGGTGTTCCAATACAGTTATTTGTTTACTGGCTAAAAACTCCCTCATGGACAACTACACAATTAAGTTTGTGAGCTTGCCACCATGCCAGCATGACAATGGCCATTTCAGAAAGAGTTCCAAAGTTGCTTTGAACGGCAGGCTAGGTGCTGGCATCAGTGCATAGCTTCCCAAAGGGGGTACTTCAAAGGTGCCCATACTGATATTCAGCAATGACGTGTGCAGCACTTAGAACAAGTAAGTTTGCGGACTTAATTGTCAGATCTCTTACTCCAAGGATTTCTTATAAACTAGACTGCCAATTTGTTAGCTTTTTGCTAATGCAATAGAAAGCAAGTTTATTTTAAAGTAAATAGAGGAAATATATCTTTGCTGTAGACAACGGATTTAACGATGTCCTGTAAATTAACCTACTTGTTTCGCAGACAAGTTCAGAGACATTTTCTCAATTTGGGTTGTCCCCGGGAGCTGAGACTTCACCTATACCTCCTTGCTTTGTGCATCACATTGAGCGACATCATTGTATTTATCAGCCTTTCTGGCTAAATTTGTTGAGATTTTAAAACTGGCTTGTGGATTGAATTGTGTCCTGTCTCCTCCCCCCACCCCCAAAATACGTGTTGTATATCCTAATCCCTATACCCGTGGTTATAATTCCAACTGGGAATGGTTTTTTTGGGTTAATAAGATAGTGTTGATGTGGAGTGTTCTTTGAGATAGAGAAGAGATTAAACAAGAATCAAGAAGCAGAGCTGGAGGAAGACAGACATCAAGCCACATGAAGACCACCTAGCAGCAAAAGTCCCAAAGAGACAAAGGCCTTCCACCAAAGCCAGCAGAGAAAGAAAACTTTCCCCTAGGGCTGGTGCTCTGAATTCAGACTTCTAGCCTCCTAAACAGTGAAAAAATAGATTTCTGTTTGTTAAAGCTATTTGCTTACGGTAGTTCTGTTATAGCAGCAGTGGATAACTAAGATACTGACCCCCAAAGAACTTCCTCAACCACATAAAGGGGCTCAGTGGAAAACCTGCAGCTAACATTTTATTTAACCGTGAAAAACTGAGCGCTTTCTGCAGAAATGAGCATCGAGGCAAGAACGTCCACTCTCATCATTTCTGTCAACCTTGTGCTAGAGGTTCTGGTTGACCCCCCCAGCATCAGTAGGCCCCTCAAAACCAGGAGAGGAAACAGCCCTCAGAAAAATGAGAACCAATTAATCATCATTTCCAGCCACTGAGTTTTGGGGTTGTTTGTTATGCAGCAATAGTTAGGTGACATGAGACAAGAAGATAATTTATCTCAGGTAGCATATATATGTTTTTAGTGATAAACACACTTAGACCCAGAGATGTTTGTAATTAATGTGACACTGTTTAAGAGGATAGAAGCCTTTGTATTAGTATGTTTGTTCTGCATTAATATGTTTGTTAAAGAATCTACGCATGTTATAAGAATTTGTAAAAATTTAACCTATAAAGAACAATTTAGAAATACATAGGATTGTCATGAGTCAGATCTGACTTGACAGCACTTGGCTTAGAAATACATAACTGAGTAATTGATTTAGGCTGGTGATGCTGAGTTGAAATAATGCTAAGTTTATATACTGTGTTAGAACTTTTAAAAGAACTTAAGAATTACAACATTTCTAATTTAACTTAAGGCATTTATAAAAATTACTTAAGCATTTGGAAAGTTTTCTCAGTCAATAATAATGCTTTTAAAGGAGCATATTATTTTAAATGCATTTATGCAATTTAAGATACTTTTTAAGGGCTTTCATTGACTAAATTTGTATGCAGGACTAAATGCATTATTTTGTCCCTACGGACAATTAACTACATTCACATATGGTCAGATATCAAATCAAGTTCATAAAAAAATTTTCTTTTGCCTACAAAATTTCTATCTTGCTTCAAGTTGTCTGCCATCCTGATGCAAGAATGATTTCATATGTGTTGCAAGGAAGTCATTTTCTTATCTACTGAAAGTAGATAAGAAAAAAAATGCAGAGATGCCTGGCCCTTTCTCTGTCTACAGACCAGCCTTGGTCAAAATTTACAGGGGAAATTGTGGGTAAGCAAGCCCAGGCTCCCCATACTGTCCATTCTTGGTTCACCTTCCTTGGTGTGAGCAATATTTGGTTTGATAATGCCAAGGATTATATAGAACCCTCATCCTGTGTCCAGGGCATTTGACAGGGAGTGAAGGAGGAACAGATCATGAAAACAGAGGAATTTTTAAATGTCTGTCTTTGCCATTTACAGGATTTATTTCTCTTCATAAGCTAGTTAATTCTTCATTACTTGACACTACAATAAATCCTATGAACTTCTTAATTCTGCATGAAAGCATAAAGTTTCAGAGTCAGATGGAGCTGAGTTTGAATTCCAGTTCTGCCCCCAACAGCTGGGTGTCATTGGGCAAGTTCTTGCTATCTGTGACACTCAGATCTGTCAAAGCACAGTGACACCAATTCATGAGGTTTATGAGAAGCTAGAATGAGAGCAGTTCTCTGCACACATGAGATCGTCCTGAGTCAGGATTTCCTTAGGACAACTGACAGCGCTAACAACGACGGAATGAGAATCTACGCAAACACGTGGTACCATGACTGGTACCTAGAAAATGCTCAAAAAATAGCAGTCATTGTTATTTGTACTCTAAATGTTGCATAGTGAAAGCTGTCAGCCTCTTTTCTTAGGGTTTCATACCGAAGACTGCCACTCATGTTTCCAAATTCCATTCTGAAATCAGCTCTGTCCTCGGAGAGATCCTGTCTGACACGTCCTGTCTTCTTCCTTGGCAGCGTGTGCAGCACCCCGTCTGAACAGATAGCAGTTGACACTGTGCCATGTACCATTTCTCTCTCTCTCTCTGGCTCCACCCACTCAAATGTAAACTCCTTAAAGGTAGAGCTCATGTTCCACTTTGTACCCCAGCACCTAGGGCCGTGCCTGGCAGGTACCGAGCATCACATCAGTCTCCTTTCCCTTAGTCTGTCTGCCTCCGCTTATGCTCTACCTCATCCCAGATGTTTTCCTGGTCAGTTAAGTGTGCGTTGGTTTTTACATCTTCTCTGCAGCTTCAAAGAATCCCTGGTGGCACAGTGGTTTAGCACTTAGCTGCTAACCAAAAGGCTGATGGATGGAATCCACTGGTAGCTCCTTGTTTGAAAGATGTTGTGATCTGCTTCTGTAGAGATTAAACCCTTGGAAATGCTATGGTTCAGTGCTGTCCTATAGGGTTGTTATGAGTAGGAATTGACTCAACAGCAATGGGGGGAAGAGAAGGGATTTGTCTTCATCTTTCCAGTGCCTGGCACATCTGTGTTTGTTACTGTGAGTTATCCTTGAGTCTCTTCTGACTCCCGGTGACCCTAGGTGTTACGGTGTAGAACTGCTCTACGGAGTTTCCAAAGCTGTCGTCTTAACAAAGTGGTTTGCTGTCTGCCAGGTCTTTCCTTCCACAGTACCACTGGGTGGGTTTGAAATCGCCAACTTTGTGGTGAGCATGCCAGGGGTTTGTGCTGCCTAGTGACCTTTGCTCAGTGTCTATTAGGTGCTTTACTCATGTTATGTGAGTGAATGGATGAATAGATGAGTAACTATTCCAGGATTCCAGCAAACTGGAAAACTATGATAAAGAGACAAATCTCCCAAAATCAACAGCTGGAAATTCCGGGTCAAACAGAACAATGTTTTTGATGTACAACTAAGTACCCAAGAAAGAAAGGAAATACCCAAGGGCAGAAACTGAAACAAGGCACTGAAAACCAGACCTGCAAGGGGCAAACTGCTGCTGTAATAGGGTAGGAAGGGGTGACTGTTAGACCTGGTATGCTACAGGCTTAGATTTCATTGCCTACAGGGTCATAGGAAATAAGGTTTGAACCCTCATGAGGCAGGAAATTGTAAGGAAGACCCTTGTACAAAACCAGGGTTTGTGAAAGTCTACCACCACAAATCTGTCTACAATAGTAGACATTTTCTGGAAGGGGAAAATAGCCCCAGGGGATGAAGAAGCTTATTTCCATCTGAAGTTCAGATACAGTTAAAAATTTCTCTTGAGAAATTCAAGCCCATGTTCTCTACTTTTGGAGCCCTAGTAATGTAGTGGTTAAGAATTTGGCTGCTAACTAAAAAGTCAGCAGTTCGAATATGCCATCTCCTTTTTGTAAACCCCGTGGAGGAATTCTACCTGGTCAGACAGAGTCCCTGTGAATTGAAATCAACTTCACAGCAAGGTGTTTGTTTTGGTCTGCATTTTAAGTTGGTACAAGTCTCACGTATAGCGGCTGGGTTGCCTGGAAGCCCTCTAACTGATAAATAGACATTTAAAATTTTAAACTTTAAAAAGGGCCAGAATAACGGTACCTCTGGAGCATCTAACAGAAGAAACAAAAAAAATACACTCTCATAACTCAGGCCACAAGGTGTTCCCACAGGTAGGACAGCCCAGATGATGAGCTCACAATCAAAAATTAGTGCACACAAACTTCAGATGACTTAACAGTCTGAAAAACACTTTCAATTAAGGATGTCTAAAATAATAAAAGTGGAAATGAAACAATCACAACTCTAAGGGGAGGAAAAAAAAAGGGACTCTAGGGAAGAAAAAGCCATAAAATTTTAAGAGAATCAAACAGTTTCTACAAATGAAAGATATAATCATTGAAATTAAAAGCTCAGTCGACTATAAGCAGCACATTAAATATGGAAAAAGATAAAATTCATGGATTTGATGAACAGACTGTAATTTTCTATTAGGTAAACAAAGCTCCCTTCTGCTCTCAACTTGCTGAGAACTTTTTTCATGAGTGGATGTTGAAATGTGTCAGTCTACTAAGAGATCTCTTGAGAGAGTTATGTTTTCCGCTCTTCATCTAGTAATATGTTGAAATTGCATTTGATGTATTCGTTGATTTCCAAATGTTAAACCATCCTTTCATTGTTAAAAAAAAAATCCCATTTGGTCTCACAATTTTTTTTAACATGCCTTTTTTTAAAATGTGTTGCTGATTGAGTGAATTAAACCAGTAAGAAAAGCTGGGGGTTTTGATTCTGACTGTTGGTATTCATTGGCTTTGGTTGCACAAGCTGATTGAGAAACCTTGATTCAGAGCTGTGAGAGACATCACCTGACACCCTGCTCTGCTGACCATTCATCACGGGACCTGAGGCCACTGCCGCCTCTCAGCTGCCAGCCTTCTCACTCTGTGCAGCAACAGCCAGCTGGAGATCAAGCAGCCCTGGGGACACTGCTGTCCAAGTCATCCGGCCCTCCTCCTGTGTGCACATAGGGAGTCTAGGGCCGGAAATGACCTCCTGTCGGCATCCGAAGCACACTTCTCCTTTTTAAAAACAGCCACAGCAACAGCTGGTTCCCTACCTTTCCAGAAATTTGCCCCGTGAAAAAGTGGAGTTGATCTGACTTAATGCTCTAGATTTGGAAATTGTCCAGGCTTCAGATTTTTCAGCTGAACTGAAGATTGCTGAAGCACGTATAGCTGTGTATCTGATAAAATGAATGCAAAATGTGTACTAATGGCTTGGGAGGGATTAACAAGATCCAGACATCACCAGTGATTAGCCTGAAGTACTGAGATGATAAACCAACATGCATTGCTTTCTTTAAGAGTTTCTCTTCCTATTACTAAGCTTTTAATTGAAAAAGTAAAACACACATGTGTTTAAAAATCTAAACAGTGCAGCATTATACGAATAAAAGGTAAGTTCACTCCCACCTCCTTCTCCCAGTCTCCAAGGTTTTGGGGAATGGAAAAAAATCAAAACCAAATGCAGTGCCCTTGAGTTGATTGTAACTCACGGCCACCGGTGAAGCCGAGTCGAGGTGCACCATAGAGTCTCCAAGGCTGTAAATCTTCCGAGAAGCAGACTGCCACACCTTTCTCCCACAAGCAGCTGGTAAGTGCAAACCACTGGCCAAACTTTGGGTTAGCAGCTGAGTGCTTAACCACTTCACGACCAGGGCTCCTTGGGGAACGAGAAAACCCAAAACCAAACTGAACCCTTTGCCATCTATTTGATTCTGACTGATAGCAATCCCACAGAATAGAGTAGAACTGTCCCATACAGTTTCCAAGAAATATAGAAATCACCCTTTTTGGTTTTTCTCATTCTTCTAGAAATCAGCAATGCTTATTCAAGAGACTTAGGTCAACTGATAGGTGGGTGGATATTTGGATCAGTTTTATCTTTAAATAAAAATAAAGATCAATCGATTTTATTTTTACACAAAGGGGAACTTAGTATATATATTGTTTGACTTCTTGCCTTTTTTTTTACTGATACATATAACTTTTCAAACATCTACCTCTGTTGATTTTATTTTTAAACTGTTAATAGAAAATATAAGCACATTGTACAAAATTTAGAAAATATTGAGATAAAACCTCTCTCCCCCTTTCTTCATTTCCGAGCCTCTCAGTCCATCTCCTTGGAGGCAAACACTATCCAGTTTGGGGGACTTCCCCTCCGGAAATCTATTGTACATACGAGGGCTGACAGTCAGGTTCACGACCTCATCCTTGAAAAAGTGCTGCATAGCATAATGCTGAATACCACTATGGTCACCTTCAAAGTACCCCCCTCCCTTGGGAAGCTACACACTGATGGCAGTGCCTAGTCCACCCTTCAGAGCAATTTTGGAACTCGTTTTCTGGAATGACAACCAGAGCAGTCGTCATAATACCCTTGATGTCCTGAATGGCATGGAAATTCAATATTCCCTTGGTCTTCAGGTAAAGAAAGAAGTCACTGGGGGCCAGGTCAGATGAGCAGGGAGGGTGTCCCAATACAGTTATTTGTTGACTGGCTAAAAACTCCCTCACAGAGAAGTATATAATTAAACACACGAATTTGCCACCTTGCCACCGTGTGCAATGGCCATTCCAGAAAGAGTTTCAAAACTGCTTTGAGGGGTAGACTAGGCAATGGCATCACTGCGTGGCTTCCCAAGGGGGCACTTCAGAGGTGACCGTGGTGATACTCAGCAGTGAGATGTGTAGCACTTAGAACGATGAAGTTCGTGGGCTTAATCATTGACCCTCCTATGTAAATAAAGCAGGATTCTGTGTAAAATGCTTCCTCCTGTCTCTGAATTTTGTCTGAAGCCCCTAAGCTGATGATAATAGGTGACAAATAACCCCAGCTTCTCAAAGAAGTGCTAGAAACGTTCTTTGAAGACCTAACTAAAAGATGATGGAATTGTAGCAGCAAGGATCAGTGGCCATCACCCAAAAGCAGGAAGTTTTTAGAGGAGGAAGTAAAGAGTGCATTTGGATTTCTTCTTCTTTCCCTGTGAAGGAGGAAAAGCAGGTACACCCCGCTGCCTCCCCACCACATACACACACACATGCACGCACCCTCAACCTGGGTGACGGGCCGGGTAAGAACACACAATTAGAAAGCCTGGAGGTGCCCACAGAAAGATGAGGCAGGTCTCTCCTCCGCCTGCCAGGAGAGTTCCTGGAGAAATGCGGAAGTTCACGCCACCTGCTGCAAGCCAGTCCCTGAGACAAGAGTTTGGGGTGAATTAAATCAAAGATTTTATTTGTGTAGCTACACAAACGTGGCCGAGGGGATAGTTCCTCCAAAAGTCTGCCCAACTCTGGGCAGACCAGAGGGAGGGGTTTATACAGGGACAGTGACTGTAGGCGCAGGGCTGAAGTAACGATGGTCAACAAGACAGTCTGCGTTTCAAGTTCTGTATCTCAAAGTCTTCCTTTGTGAGTCTTGACTGGGGCAGGAGGGCTGATGGCTGGCATCATCTGGTCCAGTTTAGTGACCTCAGGAAAAAAACAGGCAGTCATCAGACCTGTCTGGACTGTCCCTTGTTCTTTTCCCAGGGCTGTTGTAAGTCGTATAATAAAAGAGTAACACTTTCTATCACCCTTTGGCCTCGTGAGTGCTCTGTCTCCCGAGGGGCTGGGGTAATAGTTTTCCAGCAGAGCCTTCCAGGCCTCCTGGCTCAGTTGCACTCTGTTGTTAGAAGAACTGTGCTTTCCAGGCTTTAGGTAACAGAAGTGCAGTGGGTTTCACAAACAGGTGACCTTTGCGGCCCTCCAGGACCTTGTACGTGGCTTAACGTTCTTTCGCCATCTTGAAAACCTTAAGTTTATCTTTGAACTTGTATGTGATCAGTGAAGTCTTTTAGAACAATGATGAAGGCAGTGGAGAACAGCCGGAAGGCTGGCGCCAGCTCAGATCCACTGGGCAGGAGACAGCAGAGACGGGGAGAAATGGTTCTGATGGCCCAGTGTGGAGAAGTCAGGGGATGGCAGGGCCCCATGGTGGCCAGGCCAGGACCTGGACCCAGGTTGGATGGAAGACAGTGGCATCAAGGCGCCACGTGTGGGCAGCACTGGGTCCTACAATCTGCATCGTCAGCATAAACATCACCCTCCAGCCTGATCACTGGGGCAGAAACAGGCATCAACCTTTGTCAGGAAATTGTTACAAAAGGAACCTGCACGGCTGCACTGTAATGGGCATCAGAAAGTTATTAGAACTCTTGGAAGAGGTTTCAGAATCTCTGCTACAACATGGTCAAGCAAGTATCTACAGAATTCGAAACAGACTTCAAATTTAAATCATTGCATTTGGTGGGAAGGAACTCTCTTTTTCTAAAAAGCTTTTTCTAAAGCTTTTTCTAAAGCTTCCTGAGTAACAGAGGCTGGGGAGGGTATACACAGGACTCAGGAGAAAGGCCGTGAGTGGCCCTAGAGACGCAAGCTGAGGAGCAGAGTCACTGAGGTCTACCCAGGAACGCACACCCCAATCAGGCACAGGCAGTTCCAAGGTCCCTGCTGGAGACGTCTGAGAACCACAGGTGGGTCCGTGAGGCAGTGGGCCCTGGGAGAGCTGCCCTGATGGTAGTCACGTAGGCTAAAAAAGAATTATGGGACTTACCTGGCTCAGATGTACCCCTTTCATTCTCATCCCCCCCTTTCACCCCAGCTCAGGAGAAGACAGCAATGAAGTGGGAAGGCAGAAATGGGGAAGAAGGACAACGGGTGCTCAGAAGTTTTGAGTGAGTTTTAAGTTTGAAGCTTTGATATTGGATAGAACTGGACTACTCTGGAAACGCTGGTGACGTGGGTGTTAAGTGCTATGTCTGCTAACCAAAAGGTCAGTGGTTAATCAACCAGGCGATCCTTGGAAACTCTATGGAACAATTCTGCTCTGTCCTATAGAATTGCTATGAGTCAGAATCAACTCCATAGCAGTGGGTTTGGCTTTCCTCTTTTTTTGGTTTGGACTACTCTACTCCCTGAAAGAACTGGAAAAGTTGGGGAATCAGCTGGAAGTGTGTGTCTGGAGACTGGGGGACTATGATTATGATTACTGAAAGATAAGCCATCTCCTGTTTCTACTCGCACTGAGTTTGTGTAAGAAACTAGTTACACATGTACATCATACACACATTTTAAAATATAAATGAAAGCACATTAGAGACCTCATGCCCACCTTGATTTTTTTCATGTAATGATATACCTTCATTCATTGCCACTGAGCCAACTCTAATTCACAGCGACCCTGTAAGGACAGAGTAGAACTGTCCCACGGAGTTTCCAAGGAGTGGCTGGTGGAATTGAACTGTCGATCTTTTGGTTAGCCGCTGAGCTCTTATTCACTATGCCACCAGGGCCCCACAATGTATCTTAAAACCAAACCCAGTGCTATCGAGTCAATTTCAACTTGTAACAACCCTATAGACAGAGTAGAACTGCTCCATAGAGTTTCCAAGGAGGGCCTGGCGGATTCGAACTGCTGGCATTTTGGTTAGCAATGCAGCACTTAACCACTGCACCACCAGGGTTTCCCAGTATCTCTTAGACATGTTTCTACATCAGTACCGATTGTTGTTGTTACTAGCTGAATATCCAGTCAGCTCCCAACTCACTGCAACTCCATGCACAACAGTCCTGTGTCATCCTCTGATCGATGGCAGATCAGATCGTGGCTGATGTTCAGAAGCAGATTGCCAGGTCTTTCTTCCTACCTTACCTTAGTCAGGAAGCTCCCCTGAAATACTGCATCACAGTGACACACAAGCCTCTTCTGTCAGACAGGTGGTAGTTGCCCATGAAGTGTGTTGGCCTGGGGTCAACCCAGGTCTTCTGATGGAAGGTGAGAATTCTACGAGTGAACCACCAAAGTCCATTTCTGATGACTGCATTGCATGACATCTGTGTTATTTTAGTGGCCGTGGAGCCGGCTCTGGCTCACGGTGACCATATCTGTAATAGAACAAAACGCCGTCTCATCCTGCACCATCTCCATGATCTTTGACGTGTTTTAGCTTATCTTTTGTGGCTGTTTTTATCATATCCGTATCTGCGGTTAAACAGCTCAGCTGCAAGTTAGCAGTTCAAACCCAACAGCAGCTCCATGGGAGAAAACTGTGGCTGCGTGTTCCCAGAAGGACTTATACCCTAGGCTAATGGATAGGGCAGTTCTACACTGTCCTAAAGGGTTTCTGTGAGTCAGAATCCACTTGACAGCAGGGAGTTTGGGTTGTTCATGATGGGTTTGTTTGTTTGTTTGTTTGATAGCTTATCATAATTTATATGACCTGACCCTAATGATAGGTAGTTCATTGTTCCTCATTCCTCTGTTGTAGATGTATTACTTTTCAAATCAGAAAAAAAAAAAACGATTTTTTAAAAAATTACACAACACTGAAAGGAAAAATAAAAAGATTTAGATTTTTTTTATTTCTTGATTCATTCATTTTTTACTGTCAATGTCTCCCAAGTGAGACCTGTGATAGCCCCGCAAATTGAATGCAGAAGCAGATATGAGAATTCAGCTGTCTTCTATTATAACAGGCATTAAAAAAGATTTGCCAAAATGTAAAACAATGCCTCCCCTCCTACTTGGGGTGGGGAAGAGGCCCTGGAAAAAGAAAAAGGGAAAAATGTTATCAATGTTAACACATAATCTGTTTACTATAATTTTAAAATAATTAATGTTCTGAATTATCCTTAGCTTTCATTTCTACTGCAATAAATAATGTTAGCTATAACTCACATAAAGAAAAGCTCTCTAGAGTCCTCAATATTTAAAAGTATATAAGAGGCCCAAAAGTTTCAGAGCCACTAATATCCAAACCAAGTGCCGTTGACTCAGATGAGACTCGAGCCACTAATATAGTTAATTGATATTTGGTAATTAACAACAACAACAACAAAATGCAGCTGTATCAAGTGACTACAACTCCTAGTGACCCCATGTGGGCTGGAGTAGAACTGCACTCCATAGGGTTTTCAGCATCTGATTTTTCAGAAGTGCATTGTCTGGCCCTTCTACCAAGGCAGCTCTGGGTGAACTTGAACTTCCAACTTTTGGGTTAGGAGCCAAGTGCATTACCTATTTGCATTGCCCAGTGACTTCTTCTTTGGCAATAAAAGTAGTTAAATTTGGGCAATGTCATTTTTTGAGACTAAAAAAAAAAAAGGATACTTTTTATGAGTTGATGCAGATCTAATTTTCATTGATTTTTTTTAAAAAATCAGTGGTTCTATAAGTGAGTCAGTCAGCAAATGTGTCTTGAGTAACTACTGTGTGGACAGGCACCGCTCCAGAATCTGAGAAAAGTTGCGTGGAACTAATGTTTTAGATGGAGGAGACAGAGAATAAATACACAAATAAACCAGATAATTTCCAGTTGTGATACGTGCTTTGAAGGAAATATACAGGCTAATCGATAAGAACTGAGCTATGAAGTTATGGGAAACTGTGTACCTTTTAACAAGGACCTAAGATGCTATACTATGTTCATGGATTGAGAGACTAGAGGACAGTGACAGACAGTCATGCTAACAGCCCATACATCAAATGAGCCAAAATGAGTAATTCCTGTCTCTGACGTGGGATAAATCCCTTTTTGCAAAAATGACTTCCATTCCGCAGGAGTCATTCAGCAGGGATCCTTTCAAGAGCTCCAGAGGTTAAGCCCACAGCAGCCCACACTGAGGTTCCCTGGAATGAAAATCACGTATGTGAGTTTTATGAGAAAGTCAGAGGCAGGCAGCGCATTCCAGAGGACAAGATCAGATGAGGGCCATCTGTAGACAGAGGCTGACTCAGACTCCCGTGCGTGGGGACCTATCCCCAGGGAGGAAACACAGTAGCTAATAGCTGAGGACTCAGCAAAGACCCAGGTTACATTTTTATGCTTAATGTGTTTTTGTAGGGTCCCTAACTTAATCCCTAAAAATGAGCTTCCATAAAAAATTAGAAGCCCAGCAAAGAACATCTCTGACACAAAGAAATAAGGAAACACCCAATTCACACCCACTTTAGACATGCATCAGTGAAAACTTAGTCATGCTTTCCAGAAATCACGCTCGCTCTTTATTTCTTGTGCGTATTTGCAATTGATAAGGGAAGTAGGAGACTGTGTACGTAATAGGCTCAAAAATAAACTGGTGCATTGGATTTTAGCCAATCAGCATCTGCCAGTTCACGTTTCCATTTGAAACACACACTTATCAGCAGTGTGTGACAGAGAGCGGAGCTGCTGCACAGGCACCAGCCAGCATCTTTGCTGATAACGCTGCTAAAATTAAAGGAATACTCAAAGCATCAGGCTAGGACGTTTCATTCCAGCTCTGCCCCAGTGAGCAATTTCCCGTTATATCTTACCTCCCTTGACTTCGGCTAAGATCTCTTTGCTGATGACTCCTGGAGCCTCCTCTCCTCCCTAGATGCTTCTCCCAAGCCCAGACACAGATACCAATGCCTCCTAGACATTCTTTCTTTGATGTTCCACAGAATTTTCACAGCCAAAGGGACTGTGTTCATTTCCTCAGGATGCTATAAGACAGTACCACAAACTGGGTGGCTTCGAAGAACAGACACTTACTATCTCAGAATTCTGGAGTTCAGGAGCTCAAAACCACAGTGTCACCAAGTTGGTTCCTTCTGAGGGCTCAGAGGGAGACTCTGCGCCATGATTCTCTCCTACCTTCTGCTGACAGCTGATGATCCCTGGTGTTCCAGTCTCTGCTTTGTCCTCACGTGGCCAGCTTCCCTCTTTGTGTCTCTGCCTGTGTCTATTTTATAAAGAACACCACTCATTTTGGATTAGGGCCATTCTGAGCGCACACACTCCAACATGACTTCCTGTTCACCTGACTGATAGTATCTTCAAAGACTCTATTTCCAAACCAGGTCACATTCACAGGTTCGGGGCTTGGAAATCACTCATTTGTCCCAAAGATCAACGTATCTTTCAGGGGCAAGGGGAGGATGCAATCACATCTGTATAGATCTGAAGAACTATGCTATCAAGGAGTTTAAGCTGATAGAATAAAAGATGAGTAATAGAAATAACAGCCCAGAAAGACAGTCTGGTGTCAGTCTCGGATACTGATTCCTCATGTTGGTGCTGTGAATCACATCTGAGTTTTACAAATACCAGGCATTTACACATTGAAGCTGAGCAAGCTTCTGTTATGACACAAGGCTGTGTTGACTGGGATCAGAGTCTGACCCAGGATGAGAGGGGAACCTTGAGAACATCACATGGTTCTGACCCGGTGAGAGCTCTGGGGGAATCAGTGCTAGCTGGATGTCCTGAGGGTTTGACATTGGCAGGCATGGCATAAAAACTTAGGGCTGTAACAGCAGTCTCCAGCAATCATGGCCATAGTGTGGCATCACTCTCAAGGGCCTTCTTCATCAGCAGGAACATCCATGTGGGCATACACCAAGAGAGCAGCTGTCCCGCACATGTAAGGTGCTTCCAGGGACTGCCAGCAATTACCAGGAAAGACTTAGAAACAAGAGCTAGTGAGATCTGGGTAACTGCGGGTAATGCAACCCAGCTGGTACGAGCAAGCCAGTGAGGTCTGCAGAAACCCATACTCTACCTGTATCCCTAGCCACCACTTTAGTTCAGGTGACATCCTCTCTAGCCTGGACTCATGTGACAGTTGCCCATCTGGTCTCAGCGGTTGCTCACCCACCTTGTCTCCATCCTCTCCTTAGCTGTGGAAGGAGCATTGTGTAAGATACACCTCAGTTTTTGTGGGCCACCGCTGCCTACACTTGCATTACAACTCAGGCATGCTGAGGAAACGTGCCTTGTCTTGTCCAGGACCCAGATACTCCTTCTCCAGATATCCCTTCTCTGCCTAAGAAAGTCTAAGGAGGCCCAGGACATGAGGAGAGAGTCTTAAGCCCTAATCAAGCTAAAAAGAGCCTTTGGTGCAAATGTTTGGCCAAACATGTTAGCAGAATGAAGGACCAGGCAGATAAGGGGCAACTTACGGAAAGAAGACACACACTTCCCCAGCGGCTTTTATAAACTGATGGTAAGGTCCTCACTCATCTTGATCAGCCCGCACTATTTTCTAGTTGGTACACTTAAACATTTCAGGCAGGGTACAATGTCTCAACTTGAGAGTCACAGAACTTTCTAGTAAGACCAGTTGCCCCCTGCCGTCCAGTCCGCCTGACTCACAGAGACCTCCTGTGTGTCAGTGCAGAGCTGGGCTCTGTGAGGTATTCAGTGGCTGATTTTCCGGAAGTAGGTTACCTGGTATTCCGAGGTGCCTCTGAGTGGGCTCGAATCTCTGAACTTTAGGTAAGCCACCGAGCACACTAACCATCAAGCACTCGTATGGGACTTTATTTTTCTTCTTAGCATTCAGCACCATAAACCAAAGTCATCACTGTCAAGTTGATTCCGACTCATAGCTACCGTGGGGTGCAGAGTAGACCTGTCCCATAGGGTTTCCAAGGAGCCGCTGGTGAATTTGAACTGCCAGCCTTCTGGGTAGCAGCGGTGCTCTTAACAGCTGTGCCCCCAGCTTTCCAGCACACTATAGCATATTACACGTGTTATTCATTCATTGTTTCTGGTCTCTCTATCCACGTGTGCAGGCGGCTGTATTTTGTCCGATAGTGTAGCCTCAAGGCCTAAAATCATGGCTGGCACACAGTGGTCACTGGGCAGATATTTGTCAAACGCATGAACGAATGTGCGAGTCCCTTCCACATTTCTCCAACAGAGGAAGCAGACAGGGTGGCCCCTACGATTTGCATTTTCAAACAACAAAGAGTCCTCCAGGACTTTGACAAAAGGTGAATACAGTTGGGAGGTTCGAGTCCACTCAGAGTTCTGCTGACACACTTATGTCTCCATGAATCGCTGCGACTGCAGCTGCTGGTTGTACCCAGACTCCTACTGCTCACGGACAGAGATTTCTTCAAGGTCAGCCTCCAATAGTGGGCCACTAGATGGCACTATTGACCAAGAATAGCAGAATTCTTAGCATTCTCTGGCCTTTGAAGTCGTCTTTCCCAAACCAGCTAGCTGCTGTCCATTTGATGCTGCCTCATAGTGACCCTACAGGAGAGAGTGGAACTGTCCCATAGGGGTTCCAAGGAGCAGCCTGTGGATTGAAACTGCAAACCTTTGGTCACCAGTAGTAGGTCTTAACCACTGCCGCCCCAGAGTTCTTCCTTCATCCTGGAAGTAGTGAATTCCAAGGAAGGTGACCTCTCCCTAGACCATCTTTCTAGACTCGTCGAAACTCAAAGTTATGGAGCATCACTTACCAACCAGCTCACTGCCTCCTCCGCAATTAGGTTAAAGCTTTACAGGGGAGCACACGATGATTTTTAATATTGCTGGTAGTGCTCCCATTCCGTTGGCTCTTGCTTTTGCTTTCTTCCGGGCACTCGGAACTTATTACCTGCAATGGCCTCGCACACGCAGGAGGACATCTGCTGTACTACAACGGGGGTATTCAGCAGCTGCCAGTTTAGTATTGTTCTGTGCCATCCGGTCAACTCTGATGCATAGTGTGAGCGACGCATGCCAAGCCGTGACGCATAGTGACCCTATAAGACAGAGGAGAACTACTGTACTTTAGATGAAGATTTACAGAACTAGCTTCTCATTAAACAGTACAGATACTGTTCTGTGACACTGGTTACCAACCTCATGACGTGTCGACACCGTCCCTTCTGGACCTTGAGTGACCTATCTCCAGCCTTCCTGTCCCCTCATGCCTTCTAGTCCTTGTCCCTCAGCTGGCTTACCACTTTAGCCCTGTTTCGTTTTGTGCTGTTGTTAGGTGCTGTTGAGTCAGTTCTGACTCACGGTGACCCTCTGAACAACAGCACGAAACACTGCCTGGTGTTGTGCCATGCCCACAATCATTTTTATGCTTAAGCCCATTTTATGCTTAAGCCCAACTGTGTCGATCCATCTTGTTGAAGGTCTTCCTCTTTTTCGTTGACTCTCTACTCTACCAAGCATGACGTCCTTCTCCAGGGACTGACCCCTTCTGACAACATGTCCAGTGTATGTAAGACACAGTCTTGCCATCTTTGCTCCCAAGGAGCACTCTGGTTGTACTTCTTCCAGAACAGATCTGTTTGCTCTTTCGGTGGTCCATCATACCTTCAACATTCTTCTCCAACATCACAATGGCCTGTCTAATCTTTGGCTGGATGAACCTCAGGAATGACTTCAGTACTGAGCTAAACTGGTGTCCGGGGCACATATTCTGGGGCTTTTTCCAATCTCTGTCGGGTGAGCAAGAATTCTTTTTGACATTTTTCTCCAGCTCTGTCTGGGACCCTCTTTTGTGATCCCTGTCAGTCAGAGGTGGTAGCGGGGTCCCATCTAGTTGTACCGGGCTCAGTCTGGTGGCCGCTGTGGTAGTTGTGCCCCAACAGGCCTTTGGAGTACTCTTTCCCTTGTGTCTTTGATATTCTTCGCTCTCCCTTGCTCCCAGTGGGGTGAAAGCATCTTCTATGGTCACTTACAAGCTTTTAAGACCACACGCACTATTTACCAAAGGAGATTGTAGAGCATTTTTTTTTTTTAATTATGTTATGCCAATTGAGTTAGATGTTCCCAGGGACCATGGTCCCCACCTTGGGATGTAATCTTAAAGGGAGCAGATCACCAAACCTTTTCTGGCCCCCAGACTCTGGCCGGGTTTAGTTATTCATTCAGTTACATATTCATTCAGGGAAGACAGTAGTTTTCTTTCAGTAGAGTGCTTAGTCTTTGCACCACCAGGCCTTGTGGTTTAGTAATACCCTTGGCAAATAAGTAAATATTGGTTCCCTTTATAAGACTGTGAGACTCTGAACGCTCCTCTTGTACTTGGCTGGTGGTCCTCTTGACCAGTCCTACTTCTTTCCCTCTACCTCTTGCCTCTCTGGCCCTTTACAGGATAAAGTATAGGTTTAGGTGCCAATTCTATTTCTAGTCTCAGGCCCCAGCTGTCTGAGAGGCAACATGGAACGGCAAGCTGAGAACTAGGCAGAACTGAGCACAAAATACATCCCCATCACAAAGTGACCTGAGAATCTTTGCAACTTACAGAACATCTCTCGTTTGCATGATAGAGATAAAAACTCCTGGCGCAGACAGATGTAGTGAACATTAATGAGAAAATGTGTGATGCTCCAAGCTCAGCTTTCTGAAAAAACTTTATTTCCCACTCCCATGCACCATCACAGAAACCCTGGTGGCCTAGTGGTTATGTACTACGGCTGCTAAACAAAAGGTCAGCAGCTCAAATTCGCCAGGCACTCCCCCTTGGAAACTCTATGGAGCGGTTCTAGTGTGCCTATAGAGTCACTAGGAGTCAGAATAGAGTCAAAGGTAGTGTTTCTTTGTTTTTGTTTTTGGTGTGCGTGCATGTGTGTGTGTGTGTGTGTGTGTGTGTGTGTTCTGTTTTGTTTTTTTTATACACCACCTAGAGTTAAACTCAAAAGAGTGACTCCAAGTGACTGGCTGACCTGACACATCCTCGTCTTTATTCCTAGCTCGACTTTAGATGTTCCAGGAAACACAGACTCCACAATTTGAACGTTTCTGCATTGGTCATCGCCTTAGCCCCAGGTACATCTGGCAGATGCACAGGTAGGAAGCTACTGCCTCCCTGAAGGCTTATCAGCCAAGGAGCAAGTGTTCTCAGGAACCTATGATTTGCCACAGTGTTCTAGGATGATTAATTTGGAAGCAAAAATAAGGCAGATGAAAAAGGGAAGAAAATAAAGACAAAAACCCTAGTTATGCTCTTCAGTGAAACACCACTGCTTCTAACTCCTGTAAGGAAGATAAAAGTCAAGGAGAATTAGAACGATTGTTGGTACCCATCCCCATCCCACCCCTGCCCCTTTTTTAAATCAACAAAACCAGAAATAAGGCTTCCATTTGGGGAAAAAGGCCAATTAAATAGGAGTTGATCATTCACAGTAGACTGAGCCTAGGGGATTAGGAACCAAACAAAGCAGCCCAGTTCTGTCCATGGCTCACCCTCCTCTGGATGATTGGGACCTCCCTGTCTGCCGACCAGGAATCATGATCTTTCCTAGAAATCACCCCAAAGCCCCGCTGTCCTCTTTTACTCTTGAACTGTCAGGGGGACTCCTTCAGCTCCCCTCACATGTAACATGGCACCCTTCCTTTGCTCCCACCCCAACCATGTCTCGTTTCTATGGGCCCCAAGCCCTTTCTCTTTCACACTTTCTCAAAGTACTGCCCTTGGCTTGTCCACTATGATTCAAGTTGTCCTTACTCCAAGTTCTGAGGGTCGAGATGTCTCAGAAAAGAAAAAGGAGATTATTTCTTATGACTTGGTTGTGGAAGGAGGCCTGGTGGCTCAGTGGTTAAGAGCTTCAACCAAAAGGTCCCACTCACTGCTGTCCCACTTCCATCGAGTTGATTCTGACTCATAGTGACTCTGTAGGACAGACTAGAACTGCCTCACGGAGCTTCCAGGGAGCACCTGGTGGATCTGAACTGCCGACCTTTTGGTTAGCAGACGTAGCACTTAACCACTGTCACCAGGGTTTCCGTCAAAAAGGTCAACAGCTCAGATTCACCAGCGCTCCTATGCAGCAGTCCTGCTCTGTCCTGTAGGGTTGCTGAGAGTCAGAATCCACTTGATGGCAATGGGTTTAGTTTGTTTCTTTCGGTTGGTTCTATAAAAATAGAAGGTTTGGTGGGGGGGAAGAGCGGTGTCTGTTCACCTAGTAGTTAGTCTAATTATAGACGTATGGGTGTTATGGGCAACCATGTCTGGTGACGAGAAGATTGCGTCAGACAGGATGTCTCATTTCCAACTTCCCCTGTTAATGCCTTGTGCGTGTCCTAATCAGCATTTAAAAATTACAGCCTGCTAGTTACACAAATAGGAAGTCTTCCCGTGAGCTAAATTGTGGCCTGCAATTTCATATCACCAAGGGTGTGTCATCCCATGTCCAGCTTTAGCCTTCCTGATTTTGTTGATTTCTTATTTCCTCTAGGAGTAATGGACAGTTTTCTGAGAAAAGATAGATAATCAGGAATCTCAATCATAAGGAGAACACAGAGCCAAGATCTTGTTTACATTGCAGTCAAGAGTTGAGTTTTTGTTTTGTGTTTTTTGTTTGTCACTGGTCTTTAACAGAGTCACTTGCTGCTCCAAGAACACAGACGCATTAGGCTGCTGCAAGCCCATCTTTTAAGTCAAAAGAGTCCCCACCATAAAATTCACAAATAAAAAACAATAAAAGAAACAGCCTGACAACACATGAACTCGGTGCATCTTTTTATAAATTTCTTCTTAGCTTTTGATGTGACTGGGCTTCTGGGGAGGATGAGGTTTGTTTTGAGGGGACCTCTGAAAGTGACTTCTCTCTGACATAGGTCACGAACTGACCTTCCACAAACCACTTATGGCCAGTAAATGTATTTAGTTTGGCCCACATGATGTTCTTCAAAAATAAGAATTAGCTGTCAACATTTTTAATTCTTACACAAAAACACAGATGTTTGTATTGGCTTAGAGAAAACATAAAAGCAGCTCGGGCTGCAGCGTTACCTAGCAGCAAACAGGCAACAGGGCTGACGCCCAGAAAAGGCCTGAATCTTCGTTGCAGGGAGCGCTCAGTTCTGCTGCTTCAACTCGCCTGAAAGTCATTTCAGTAAAATTGGCAAAGCTGGAACCTGTGTAAGGCGGAAACCTGTCAGTGGAGGAAAAGGCAACCGTTTTCTACCAGGAGTGATAGAAAAGTGTTAAGACTGTACCCTGTCAAAAATGGAAAACTTGCAAGACTCAGAAAAACAGTTCCGGCTCTCATACTGTACATCTTCCTAAATCCCTGCTGTTTCTTGTTTCCGAAAGCAGCACCGTGGACCTCCCATTTCCTGACCAAGAAGCCAGCTTTGATTCTTCCTTCTTCTTCCCTGCTGCCTGCCCCCCTATCCCATCAGCCACCACACTTTGCTGTTCACACCTCAAACGCCGCAGTGGGCAACACAGCAGCGGCCAGCCACACGAGCCCTTAAAGTGCAGAAAGTGTGAACTGAGTTTTAAGCAAAAGTGTGGTATAACTGAGGTCTCAGTGATGTGCAAGTGAAAACTATACACCAGATTCTGAACAGTTAGGACTAAAATAATAATAATAATGATATAAACCAGTTCATTAATGATTTTTATATTGATTTTTCTTTCTTTTTAGGAGCCCTGGGAAGACAGCAGGTAAGAATTCAACCACTAACTGAAAGGTCAGCACCTGAAATCCACCAGACCCTTCTCAGAAACCCTAGGGGGCAGTTCTACTCTGTCCTACAGAGTTGCTGATTCAGAATTGACTTGATGACAATAGATTGAGCTGATAATAATCTTATATTGTGTTTCAACTTGAATTTTATATATTGGTTTTATACATCAACTGTCTGCTCTAAAGACAATACTTTTGATATACTGGATTAAATAAAACATACTAAAACTCATTTGCTTACTTCTTTTTACCTTTTTTCTTGTGGCTTCTGTTGTTGTTAAGTGCCACTGAGTCAGTTCTGACTCATAGCGACTCTATCTACGTACAATAAAATGAAACCCTGCTTGGTCTTGCAGCATGCCCACAATTGTTTTTATGCTTGAGCCCGTTGCTGCGGCCACTGTGTCAATCCATCTTGCTCAGGCTCTTCTTTTTTGATGACGTCTACTTTACCAAGCATGGCATCCTTCTCCAAGGACTGATCCTTCCTGACATGTATGTGAGATACAGTCTTGCCATCCTTGCTTCCAAGGAGCACTCTGGTTGTATTTCTTCCACAACAAATCTGTTTGTTCTTTTGGCAGTCTATGGTATGTTCAGTATTCTTCTCCAGCACCACAGTTTGATGGGTTCAGTTCTTTTTCTGTCTCCCTTATTTGCTGTCCAGCTTTCACACGCATATGATGCAACTGAGAATGCCTTAGCCTTCAAGGTGACATATTTCTTTTCAATACTTTAAAGATTTTGCAGCAGGTTTTCCCAGTGCAATGCATCTTTTGCTTTCTTGACTGCTGCTTCCATGGGTGGGGGCTGTTGAACCAAGTGAAATGAAATCCTTGAGAACCTCAATCTTTTCTCCATTTATCCCAATGCTGCTTATTGGTCCAGTTAGGAGGAATTTTGTTTCCTTGATGTTGAGGTTTAATCCATACTGAAGGCTATGGTCGCTGATCCTCATCAGCAAGCGTTTCATGGCCTTCACTTCCAGCAAGCAAGATTATGTCATTTGCTTAATGCAATTTGTTAACGAGTCTTCTCCAATCCCAATGCCCCACTCTTCTTCCTATAGACCACCTTCTGGGACTATTTGCTCGGCATACAATATGAAAAAATGGGGCTTCAAGAAACATTAAAATTACGTATGGTGTTACTGCTTGCAGTGTGCTTCCTTTCTGTTGGCCGGCACTGCCTCACAACATTTCCAGCATTTGCTCCAAGCTTTCAGGTCCCACTGCCAATGCAGTAACCTAGGCTTTCACACCCTTTCACTTCTAGAATTTCACATCAGTCCCCCCAGTAGCACAATATTTAAGAGCCTGGCCTGTTATCAAAAAGCTTGTCAGTTTGAATCCACCCCCCAGTCGCTCCTTGGAAACTTTATGGAGCAGTTCTACTCTGTCCTGTAAGGTCACTGTGAGTCAACAGCAACAGGTTTTTGGTAACTGGAAAGGAAGCCTGGTGGTCCAATGGTGAAGCACTCAGCTGCTAACCAAAAGGTTGATGGTTTGAACCTACCAGCTGCTGGGTAAGAGAAAGATGTGGCAGTCTATTTTGTAAAGATCTTGGAAACCCTGTGGGACAGTTCTACTCTGTTCTATAGAGTCGCTATCTCAGTGGCAATGAGTTTGGTTTTTTTTTTATCTGTTCTACACACACTAGCTTAGTCTATCTGCCTAAAACACTATTTTTATCACTATTTTTCCTGTTGGAAAGCTAACACCAGCTACCAACTATCAACATAAAGTCCAAACTCTCAATAATAACATCTTCTACTTTAAAAGCCTTATTATGCTCTTTATGTGTATTACCTTACATAATTCTCCCAATCATCCAGCGCCAAACATTTCAGAAGCATGTTTTCCCAAATGGATCAGAAAGGACTACAGCATTTAGCTGAGCTGGGGGCATCAAGACGGGACAGCACCTTTGATCTGAGAGGTGGCCAAGATGAGACAGCTGAAACACCCAAATAACAGTTATTTCACTTACAGTGGCTTAGAGTACATCACAAAGTAACTAAATGGTAATCAATAACTGTGGATTTATGAGCTCAGCTATTTTTTACATCAGTTAAGAAACAGAAAAATAGAATTGAGAGAAGAAACTGCTATATTTGCATCTGAGAAAACCAAAACTGGAAATCTAACTCTAAAACCTTAAGTGAACGATTGCTCTTTGCTTATCCATTCTAGACTCAAGGTTCCAAAATACATACAGACTAGTCACAACTCAAATAAACGTGAAATACACCAATTTGAAGTACTATCATAAAACAACAATGGAAATACCATTTACAAAATGGTAACAGATTCTTCAAGCTACATATAAATTCAAGGCTGGTGGACTCAGCTATTTACACACTCTGCTAACGGTTAACTCTACATAACAACAGGCTTTTAGCTTGGGAACAGAAATCCCTTGTCAAGATTCATCTCAAATGTGAGCTTCCAGTTGTGCCAAGTATTCAAGGTTGTACCTCTTTTCATAAAACACACCTTCCTATAAATATTTTGTTTCATTTTTTTTTTCAGTTACAGATGGGAGAAGTCCTACCAAGGGCTATTTAACAATCGTTGAGTTCATGGGTCTTTAAATCAGACAAACACACAAGGCTGCCATTTACTGGGTCAGTTTGAGAAAATTACTTAACATTCCGTGTTTCAGTTGCCTCGTCTATAAACTGGGAGTAATACTGTGCTCACAGTTGGGTTTTTTTTTTTTTTACGACTTCAACGAGAAAATATACATAGTCAATACAGCGCTTCGCATGTATTAAGAGTTCTCTACTGCAAGGCAATGCATTAGATAACTTCTTATCTGTCCGGCCTTAGCATTCCCGTTTAATAAACTTTTTCTCACAGCAGCTTGAAGACTCTGTAAAAGGGTGGGGCTTTGGCGTCTGAAGCTTCCTAATAAACTCTGTGCGCTCCCCTAAGAAGTTACACACGCACCGTCACACATGACAACGGCTTGGGTGGGGTGGAAGGAGCGCGTCCACTTGTCCCCTTCTGCAGCGCCCCGATGGAGACGCCAGACTGCAACCGGCAGGTCTGGCCTCGGTCGGTCGCCCTAGTCCTTTCTCCCGGACGCCACAGCCACACTGGCAATGAAAACACCACCACGTGGCCCGGAGCCTCTGCGTCACGCGCCTTTGCCCAATGGCAAGCCGCGTGGCGGGGCAGGGCCAGGTCCTCAGCGGGCAGGCGGTTCCGCCCACAGTCGCCGAGGATTGGCTAAGAGAACTAAGCCCGCCCTCCACGGCATGCGCTTGTGACCAATAGTGGCCTGCAGAGGGGCCCCGGCTCGGTTAGGCGCTGGGCACCCTAGCACAGGGGAGTGGGCGGGGCGAAGTAGGGTGGGGCGGTAGGGGGCGGGGCTAGGGTCGGAGGGCAGGGTGTCCGGGAGGCCGGCGTCCCGGCCCTCCGAGCCGGCTCCAGCAGCTGCTGAGGTGGCTGTCGCCCGCCCGGAGCTACAGCTTCGCCGGGTGGAGACCCGATGGCGGCTGAGGCCGCGGACGCCCCCCCGGGCAGGATCGAGCCGGCGCTCAGTTGCTTTTCGTTCAATCAGGACTGCACGTAAGCCGGGCACCAGCCGGGGGCTCCGGGGCCGGGTTAGGAGGCTGTCGCCAATGACGGCGAGGGGCCCTGTGCGCGACGTCTAACTAGAGGGGCGAGATTCCCCGACCCAAAAGTTCTTTGGTGAGACGGCCAGCTACTGCATCGGACGGGTTCTGCTTTTGTTACCGCCTCCCCGGCTTTCTCCACCCTCCTCCCGGCGTTTAGAGGCTCACCCGGCACCTCTCGATCGCAGGCAGAGAGCCAGGCGGGGTATGCCAAGGGTGAAGGCAGGGAGTTAGCACAGAGATTGCAGTGCAGGGAGGCTAAGGGGTGTAGGGGGCGGTGGAAAAGCGGGTGGCCGAAGTGGGGGTCTGCAGAACGGAGCCGTGGCCACAACAAAGGAGACGGGAGGGGAGGGGGAAGTGGAAAGTTGACCCCAGACGTTGTAGTAGGGGCCCAGGGACGTGGGAGTAAAGAAGAAACTTTCCCATTTGTCCTTGAGCATCTCAACGTGGCATCTGGGCAGGGCCTGGGACAAAGGCAGCCTATCCCCTTGGCCGGGCCAGTCCTTCTCCCAGCCCAAGCCAGGGCATTTTGCCTGCCCGCAGCCTGGATGTAAGGAGCTTTTGGATTTCTCTCCCTGTTTCCACATCTCTCACCTAGCCACGCAGATCCTCCTTATTGGAGTCAAAAAGAGCCCTTCCTTGTTCCAGACCACCTTTTTCTAGAGGGATGAGCACCAACTTGTTTGCTTTTCGGTAGATTTTTAAAGTCTCACTTTGATGTTCGCATTTGGACTTTGGCCAGGGAGCTGGGGGTTGCTGAGCCCTGTTTTCAGGCTTCCCAGGGATTCCCTTGTCTTGGAAGCTAAGGCTGTTTCCTCCCCCTCTTTTCATGAAATGGCCAGAAGCGAGCCCTCAGACCCAATGAAATAACCTCCTTGGAATGTACACCCGTAGCATCAGGCCAGGATGACGGCTTCCCAGTCTCCCACTTCCTGCTGTACCAGTTTCTGTTGTGTTCCCTGTTGCGAGTCTCTTTCCAGCTTGTGCCCTGGCTGCCTGTGACTGAGCTGAGCTAATATTGCACATTTGCTGTTCTAATTAAGGCCATAGTGTACCACCAGCAACCTTGCCTTCCCTTCTCTTTGTGTTTCTGTTTAAAAACACTCTGTGCTGAACAATATGCCTTTGTTTGGAAAAAATGTATGTGTAATCGTGTAATCAAGCCACTCCACAGCTTGGGAAGATGAGTGGCTTTCAAGCTTTTCTAGACCACAGCCCACAGTAAGAAATACAGATTGTAACAGCACTCAAGCTGCCCCTGCCCCTTTACGTATTAAAAAAAAAGAAACAACCAAACCCATGCCTTTGAGATGATTTTGACTCACAGTGACACCATAGAACAGGGTAGAACTGCCCCGTAGGACTTCTAAGGCTGTAATCTTTATAAGAGTGACCTTCCAGCTAGCAGCTGAGCACTTTAACCACTACACCATTATACCACCAGGGCTCTATTTGCATACAATATCACTGAAAAGCAATTCACAAAATAGCCTTCATTTTTATTTTTGACACATTTGGTATTTCCTTTTTTTTTTAAAGCTGCTGGGGCTCCACTAAATTGCTTTTAGGATCCGTTCCTGGACTGAAATCTGCTCTAAAAAAACAAAAATGATGGTCTAGATAAAATTCTGATGTTTTGTAAGAAACATTTTGCAAGAGGGTATACTGTTGAAATGCCTAGGACTCTTTTTTTCCTTCCTAACTCAACACAGGTTACAGAGGGGAGTTCATTTGTTTATTAGTATTTAAGTGTTCTCAGTGCTGCTTTGAGCACTGTTTATCAGATTTTTTAAAAGTAAGGCTAATTTTAGCTCTGGTTAGCAAATCATACAGAGTAAGTCCCAACTGTTTATAGCACGTGGCTAAGAATGTTATTTTACAAACTGTAGAGAGCTTTGAAAGTTAATTTCCTTAGTTCTCTTTTCTTGGATGAAGGCTTTCTTGGCCTGCAGTGTCTTAACTGTAAATAAAAGTTCTTGTCACAGACAGTTGCTTTGAGCCATGGAGGGTATGACACTGGATTTTAAAACAAGTTAAGCCCCTTGGTGAATACCTTCGGGGGTATCAGGTGTTCTTTTTTTTTTTTTTTTCCTTTTTCCTATGTGTGCTGGCTGAGATTGTGATCCAGTATTTCTGGAGGTGGATGAAGGATGAAGACAGCTTACCTTTAACAAGCACCTGCGTTCACATTTCATGTTAGCCCTGGGCTAACAATTTATGGACTTTTTTTTTTCTTCATTTGATTAATAATATATATTTGTTCCAAACCCTATTCCCATGAGAGGTAAGAATAATGGTGTTCCCCCCCCAAAGAAAGCCTCATGGATAAAATAAGGTCTGTATTTGAATTCTCTGATTCAGAGGCACAATCTTTTATGGTGATTGTTCCAGAATTTAAAGCAATAACAGTGGCCACACCTGCCATTTCTCCTATGTAAACTTCTGCTCCAGGAGCAGGGCTCATGTTCAAAAACTGAATTGTGAACTCTATGGTTACTGTTCTACGAGCCTAATTGCAGTGCTGTTTTTCCTTGACTTGCAAACTTTCCAGATCCCAGTTTGCAATGTCTTTGTTTATTCAAAAATGTTTATGTGAAAAAAGTTCAATGCATCTGGTTTGAAGTTTTAAGATGCTGCTGTCTGACTGTCACACAGCTGTTTGGTGTCCTTGTGCTGCTAGACGTCCTTGTGCTGCTAGGCTCCTTATGCTGCTGGGCAATGCCCTGCTGAAACTGCAGCAGCTGTTATGCAAGTATCTAAGTGACACTGCCGTTTAGCCCCTCAGAAGGTGACAGCCACCGGACCCAACCAGCCACCTTACTGATTAAGAGTTGACTGGAGTCATCTATGACTGTGTACCAGAGAAGAACAAATGTTTGAGTAGAGAGAGGAAAAAAAAAAAAAAAAAGACCAGAGTTACACATGTGACTTTCTATTTTTTTCGGTTAGTGAAACAAGAGCCCTGCCCAGCCAGGCTTGGACTAGTAAGTTTCTTATTTTAGGATGTGTCAGAAAGCACAAATCTCACCTTTACATACATTCATTTTAGATGTGGAAGGTGGACTAGTCTATATTTAAAGGTCCATTTCCACTCTGACCTCCTTTCTTCCCACAATGGAAGGATGCGAGGTCAGACTGCTTATTCTGAGTATGCTCAGTTTAGGGTTTGGTTCGTTGCTTAGGTCCCGAGAGCAAAGCAGAAGGAGCAGGAATAGGATCCCCAGAAGCCCCTGGCCTAACCCAGTCTCAGAACCAAACTGATCCCATCACAAGGAGATGCGGGTTCTTGCTATCCCTCTATTTACTGGTTGAAAAATTAAGAAAATCAGATCTTTTTTTTTTTTCCAAGCCCACATTGTCCCTGATAAGCATTCACTTTTCACTTTGTCAGTTGGTTGTGATGACAGTTTTGTGGGACAGAGGATACAACAGAGGTCTCAACCCTAGCTGTACATTGGCACTTGAACAACTTCAAAAAAACCTAATTAAGGAAAAATCTCAAGGATGTAGGCAGTCACGGGTATGGATATTAAGCTGTACCGGGTGAATTTAATGAGTATCCAGCAATGAGAGCTACTAATATAAAGTACCCAGGATGTTTTTATAACTTTTAAGCAGATGAAAGGAAACATTAAATTTCACCTATATTAATGGAGTCCTGGTGGCGCAGTGGTTAAGCACTCAGCTGCTAACCGAATGGTCAGTGGTTCGCTTCGAAACACCACCCCCCCACCGTTCCATGGGAGAAAGATGCAGCCATCTGCTTCCATAAAGATTTATAGCCTTGGAAACTCTATAGGACATTGTTGTACACTGTCTTACAAGGTCGCTGTGTGTCGATCAACTTGAGGACACACAACAATGAACCACTATAGGTAGCTGAGCAGTGCAGATGGTTAAGCACGCCACTGTGAGCTGAAAGGTCAGCTGTTCACACTTACCTGGAGGCTTCTGGGAGGACAGACGGGGTAGTTGGCCTCCAAAAGGCCAAAGCCCTGAAAACCCTTTGGAGCTGTGCTGCTCTGCACATGGAGGCTCACTCATGTCACAATCTACCTGACAGCAACTAACAGCAAACACAGCACACCTACATTGGTACCTGGGTGATGCAAACAAAGTTTGTCCTCAGCTGATAACTGAAAGGTTGATGGTTTGAAACACAATCGGGCAGGGCCGCCAAAGAAAGGCCTGGCAAACTGCTTCCCAAACATCACAGCCAGCCACGAAAGCCCTGTGGAACACAGTTCTCCTCTACACATATGGGATCATTATGAATTGGAATCAACTCAAAAAAGAAAAAAAAACCCACCTGCTGCCATCGAGTCGTGGGTCACTCACAGTGACCCTACAGGCCAGAGTGGAACTGCCCCATAGAGTTTCTAAGGAGTGCCCAGCGGATCTGAACTGCTGACCTTTTGGTTAGCAGATGTAGCGCTTAACCCACTAGGCCACCGGGGTATCCAGTCAGCTCAGCCACTGGAAACATGAGACAACAGTAGCAAAGGGACAGAAGGAAAGGGGGTCTACTTTCCAGCAGACTGTGGTTGGAATGCAGTGATGTCGCCATTCCTTGCTCTCATTGTCTTCCAGGTCTCTAGCCATTGGAACCCAAACTGGTTATAAGCTCTTTTCCTTGAGTTCTGTGGAGAAACTGGACCAAGTCCATGGAAGCAGTAAGTGTGTGGGGACCTGGGGTGCCCCTAGCTTTTAAGCTATGATGCTGCTGAGTATTCTGCATTTGCCTCCCTGGCCTGGCACACTTAGGAAGTCTGTGGTTTTCAGACTTAAATATAAATCATTGCCTCCACTTGCTTGAAAAAGCTGTAGCAAAACACTTAATAAAATTTGGCATTTGTTTAGGTAACCTCAGACGTTATAAGGTCTGACAGTTAAGTCTGCGAACTTAATTGTTCTGAGTGTTACATACCTCATTGCGCAGTATCACTATGGCCACCTTTGAAGTACTCTCCTTGGGAAGCTATGCACCAATGCCAGCACCTAGTCTACCCTTCAGAGCAATTTTGTAACTCTTTCTGGAATGGCCATTGTGTATGGTGGCCTGTTGACAAGTTTGCAAACCTAACTGCATAGCTGTCTGTAAGGGAGTTTTTAGCCAGTAAACAAATAACTATTGGAACAGCCACCCTACTCACCTGATCTGGCCCCCAGTGACTTTTTTCTTTACCTGAACATCAAAGAAGTATTGAAAGGAAGACATTCTGATCACATTCATGACTTCAAGGATAATGTGATGACAGCTCTGATGACCATTCCAGAGAGAGTTCCAAAATGGCTTTGAAGGATGGACTAGGCACTGGCATCGGTCCATAGTTTCCCGAGGGAAGTACTTTGAAGGTGACCATATAGTGATATTCAGCAATGAGGTATGTAGTGCTTTTTCTAGGATGAGTTCATGAACTTGGTTGGCTACACACTTGATCTTAGCCAAAAGGCCGAAAATAATAGTTGGCAGTCCTCATATATCCTGAAATCTTTTGTTTGGAATCATATTGTTGACAAATTTTCCATGTATTTATATGCAGCCATTAGCTTTGATAAATTATCCTTTGTGGCTTCTTTTTGCCATTTTATTGACACTGTGGGCTGTTGGTAACGGTCATTCGGTCATTAGAGTATTTTCTTTCTTTTAATTGAATAATGCTATTTTATTTACATAGTTCACATCAAAGATGTTGAAATCCTTTGGTTAATATTAAAAATAGTTTAGCTTAGAAATGTAGCTCTTTTATGTTCTTTGGGTAAATAATGGCACATGTCAACATGATCATGAAAAATAAACAAGCTTTGGGTTTCCTACAAAGAAAGGGGTTTGATAAACAACACTATGGACTCCAAACTTATTTATAAGGAGCCTTGGTGGTGCAGCGGTTAAGTGCTCAGCTTCTAATCAAAAGTTGGATGTTGTAGCCCACCCAGTGGCTCTACAGAAAAAAGACCTGGTGATGGGCTTCCTTCAAGGTCAAAGCCAAGAAAACCTAATGGGACAGTTCTGCTCTGTCACAACTGGTCACTGTGAGTTGAAAATCTATTGGACAGCACCTAACAGCAGCAGTTTATTTGTAGGGTCCTAGTTTTATTTTCGTGAGTACTCTGCTGTGTTCGAACCTTTTTTCCCCATGTGAGCACATACATGAAAAACATGTTACTCAAGAGACTTACTAATGTACATCCTTCCTGAATACAGAAGTTCTCTTTTGGTTGTAATGCTGGTGGCCAGATTGTTTTCAGCTGGGAAGGGAATCCAGAGAGGAGCGGAGAGTGCACCCAGGCCAGGAGAGAACAGAATTCACAGTGTAATTACCCAGCTACACCTTGGCTGTTCCTGTCCCAGAGATGGGAATGACAAGAATTTTGAAAGCCGAGGCTCCTAGCAGAGGGTCACTCCTTTCAGATTCTCTCACAGAAACAAACAAACAAAAAAACCAATCCCACTGCTGTTGAGTCAATTCCGACTCATAGCGACGCTATAGACAGAGTAGAACTGCCCCATAGTTTCCAAGGAACACTTGGCGGATCGCTGACCTTCTCATTAGCAGCCGCAGCACTTCCCCACTACCCACCAGATTTTCCTGAGGACCTGCATGTTTAGATGGTCCAAACCTTCCAAGGAGCCCTGGGGGCACAGTGGTTAAAACTCGGCTGCTAACCAAAAGGTCAGCAGTTCAAATCCACCCTCTGCTCCTTGGAAATCCTATGGGATAGTTCTGCTCTGAGCTGTTGGGTTGCTATGAGTCAAAATAAATTCGACAGCAGTGGGTTTCAACCTTTCAAGTGTGTTTTACCAACCAGTGGCACCATAGGGCTTGACGAGGTGATTCTAGGGCACCAGAAACATAGCACATGTCTGGGTAGCTCTGGAATTCTTGACTCTGCATTGACGTCACTAGTCCACACAGACTTTCCTTCACTGTAGGTCTTTGGAGAGGGCTTTGGAACTGCTACCTCAGGAAACGGTGCAAGCTGCATTGGGGGAAAAATACTCACTGAAGCTCAGCTAACAGAGCCCATCCCATTAGCAGGGCTAGAGAAGGTTCAGGAGCCAGCGGAAGCTGTGTGAGTGCGGTGGAGATGGGAATCCTCCGCCCGGAGAGCCAGGCTGTAACCCTGCTGCCTCTTCCCCCGCAGATGAGATCCCGGATGTCTACATTGTGGAGCGCCTCTTCTCCAGCAGCCTGGTGGTGGTGGTCAGTCACTCTAAACCGCGGCAGATGAACGTGTATCACTTCAAGAAAGGCACCGAGATCTGTAATTACAGCTACTCCGGTAACATCCTCTCCATCCGGCTGAATCGGCAGGTACGCGGGGCCCCAGCCTTTTCGTGGGAGCCAAAGGAAAAGGTGAAGCATCTTTAAAGCAAATGTCATGTTCTAAAGGGGATTTGAATACTCAGATTTAATATTAGGAGTCTCAGGGTGACATGAACAGTTCAGCATTTGGATACTAATAAAAAAGTTCAGAGGTTAGAATGGGCCCAGAGGTGCCTCCAAAGAATGCCCTGGCAGTCCGTGTTCAAAAGGAAAACGTTATGAAGTGCAGCTCTGCTCAGCTTAGTGCCACGAGTCAGAATTGACTCAGTGGCAGCTGGTTTTGTCTAAGGTGATTTTACTCCATGCTGCGCTCCTTGAATACTCTAGAGGACAGTTCTACTCCGGCCCCTATAGGGTCACCGTGAGTCAGATCCGACTCGACGGCACTTGGCTGGCTGGCTTGCTTTCACGAAGGTCTTCTCTGCTCCTTCTGCCTCGTGTTTCTTGTCGAGCAGTGGCCACTGGCTGGGTGGGTCCCTTCCCCTTGGGTCTGAGTGCGGGCTCTGAAACCATCCTGGGAGCCACTCGCCATGCGGCAGCTTTACACCCAAGGAACGCTCCTTCTGGTCTGGGCCCCAGGTGGTAGCCTTCATTCAAGCTGGTGCTACTGCCGATGTGAATAGGCTCCTGAGGAAAACTAGGTGTCAGCCTGGGTTACTTCTGATGTCGGTCCATAAAATAGCCCCTCGCACGCCTTCTGTTTGGGCTTTCCTAGCCGCCCAGGTCCCCAGCCTCAGGCGTCCGTTTGTATTCTTCCCAGCTAACCCCTGGAGATTCTTTCTCATTATACTTTCTTTGTTGAAAGAAGGAGCATGAAGTCCGACAGTTAAGTCTACGAACTTAATTCTTCTAAGTGCTACAAACCTCTTTGCTGAGAACCACCATGGACACCCACCCTTCAGAGCAATTTTGGAGCTCTTTCTAGAATGGCCATTGCACACAGTGGCAAGGTGGCAAGTTCACAAACGTAATTGTCTAGTTGTCTGTGAGGGAGTTTATAGCCAGTAAACAAATAACTGTATTGAAACAACCTCTCTGCTTGCCTGATCTGGCCCCCAGTGACTTTTTTTTTTACCCAAAGACCAAGGAAATATTGAAAGGAAGACATTTTGATGGCATTCAGGACATCAAGGGTAACATGATGACAGCTCTGATGGCCATTCCAGAAAAAGTTCCAAAATTCATTTGGAGGGTGGACTAGGTGCTGGCATCAGGGCATAGCTTTTCAAGGGGAGTACTTTGAAGGCAACCGTATCGATACTCAGCAATGAGATAATGTAGCACTTTCTAGGATGAGTTTGTAAACCTAATTGTCAGGCCTCGTAGTCTTCTTTTTTTAATTTTATTGTGCTTTAAGTGAAAGTTTACAATCCAATTTGCTATATGAAAGCCCCACAGCAACACCCCTATGCTACTCAAACTGCTCTCCCACCGCCACCACCCCTACACCCTGGCCCCACCCCTGTGATGGCACACTCCTCTCTTCCACCCTATACTTCTCACATCCATTCAACCAGCTCCTGTCCCCCTCCACCCTCTCATCTCACCTCCGGAGAAGAGCTGCACAGACAGCCTCGTGTGTGTACGTGAGCCGAGGAACGTGCTCTTCACCAGCGTCACTCTGTCTCTTACCGTCCTTTCCAGTCTTTGAAGAGTTGACTTCGGTACGGTTTCAGCTCTGGGCTAATGGAGAGTCTGGGGGCCATGTCCTCAGGGGACCCTCCAGTCTGATGGGCCCTGCCATGCGGTCTTTTAATAGAGTTCTAGTTCTGCACGCCCATTTTTCTTCCACTGCATCAGGACTTTACATTGTGTTCCCCGTCAGGATAGTCACCGGCGTTGGCCAGGCACCATCTGGTTCTTCTGGTCCCATGCTGATGTAGTCTGTGGATCAAATGGCACCTTCTGTCAGAAGGACTATTCTTATCTCAGATATGCAGTATTTTTTCTTAAAAATGTAGATTGTTGTTACATAAGCTTTTGGGAAGTTAGCAGACTTTCCCTTAAATTGGGAGATTTTAAATCCTTGGAGGGCAGGTGCTGTGCTAGTTTTGTTCATCACTGTAGACCTGACCACAAGAAATGCCTGCAACATGCTCGTTAAATATACTTCCTGAGTATTAAATCATTTAGCAAATAGATTCTTCGTGTGACCACGCCTATCTATTGATTCAACGAAATATTCCCAGGAAAGTGGAAGCCGTTGCATTAAGGACGTTCTCCTCTTTGTTTTTTGGTATCTAATTAAATGCTAATTGACTTGTTTTACCTAAATAAAAAATAAAGTGCCTTCTTAAGTTCATGAGAAGGAAGAGATTGTTTCCTTGAGTTGATCCACTATTTATGTTTGGGATGAAAAGACACACAAAACGTTCACCTATTGAACAATTTCTGCATGTGCGATTCAGTGACATTGAGTATGTTCTTTTGTGTTGTACAGCCAGTGTTGCTCTCCGTATTGGAATATGCCACCACCGCTAACATAAACTCAGTACACTCTAAGCAAAAACTCCCTCGTCCCCTCTCACCCCTAGACCATAAAAAGCAAACCTGATAACTGTCAAGTTGTGTTTGACTCACATCAATCCTATAGGATGGAGTAGAACTACCCCATAAGGTTTCCAGGGAGCAATTGCTGGATTTGAACTGCCAGCCTATGGCTTACCAGCTGTAGTTCTTAACCACTGTGTCGCCAGGGTTTCCCTGCACCCCCGGTAACCACTAATCAACTTTGCTTTCTATATATTTGCTTATGTCGTGCAAGTGAGATGATCCAGTGTTTGCCCTCTTAGGACTGACTTATGAGTTCTGTTGGAATCTCTGCTGGCATACTAGTTAAGTGCTCCAGCTGGTAACTGAAAGGCCAGTAGTTCAAATCTACCAAGCACTCTTGGAAATTCTGTGGGGCAGTTCCACTCTGGCCTGTAGAGTTGCTGTGAATCTGAACCCACTTCACAGCAGCGGAATTGTTTTTTGGGGAGTTAATGTTTGCAGGGTTCATCTGCACTGTGGCATACATCCAGGGCTTCATTTCTGTCTATGGCTGAGAAATATCCTCCTGAATGTACGTACCGTAATCCACTGTGTTGCCTGAGAACCCACTGAGGCCTCTGTAAAGCAGTGTGGTAGAACACAGCTGGAAGTAGAAGGTGGGCATTTCTGAGCAAGGGACAACAGCAGGAGAAACCAGGTTCTCAGCAAGGAAGGGAAAGACGGTTTCCAGAGTTTGCTACTTGAAGGCTTCTAAGAGAAGTCTTTAGCTAAAGTGCTTTTGTGGAACTGTTAGTGATGCATTAAATTTCTTTGCAGTTTTTTGTCTTCGTATACACTAGCAGATCCAAAAAGTTGGCAGTTTGAATCCACCAAGCATTCCTTAGAAACTCTGTTGGCAGATGTACTCTGTCCTCTAGGGTTGCTATGAGTCAGAATTGGCTCAGCGGCAGTGGGTTTGCTTTTTGGTTTTGTATACTAATGGCATAGTGGTTAAATGCTCGGGCAGCTAACCAAAAGGTCAGCAGTTGAAATCTGCCAGGGACTCCTTGTAAGCTTTATGGGGCAATTCTCCTCTGTCTATAGGGTCGCTGTGAGTCAGCATCGACTCGATAGCACTGCGTTTGGTTTGGTTTGAACTGACCCGTGAAGGCTAAACATCCCTTTTTCTTTTTCCCCTTCCCTGATTATCTTTTTTAAGATCATTTGGGCAAATGTCCTATACAGTAACCAAAGATTAGATCCCTCTAACAGTGTCTGTGGTCTCTGCCCCTCATTGGATTCTGGGATATTTTGATTAGCAAGTGAGGTGAGGTATATGCATCAGGTGAACCTCTAGGTGCTGGTCCTCCCGTTAGTAAAACGGGTTGCTGTGAAGTTCATTCCAGCTCATAGAAACCCCATGAGTGTCAGAGTAGAACTAGGTACCACTTTTCAGTGGCTGGTTTTTTGGAGGTAGATTGCCAGGCCTTTCTTCTGAGGCACTTCTGGGTGGGCTCAACCCTCCAACCTATTGGCTAGCTGGCAAGTGCATTAACTGTTTCACCACTAGGGCCTCCCTCCTCTCAGGAGCACTCGTTAATGTTAGACTCTCAGTACCCAGCTGTTAACAACAGAGTTGATCAGAGCCCAGACTAACACTTCTCCCTTCCTTTGGCATTTCTGAGGAAGCAGGTGACTTATCGGGAAATACGTTTGGGGTTTGTCTTTCTGAAAACTTTTTCAGGTTTGGGACTTAACAACTGTTAGTCCCCAGAAGTAAGGGTTAGGGAAGTGTGGCGGCTGCTCCTTGCCAGGTGGGATCCACTGCGGTGCCCAGGGTCACACATATTGTTCCCTGGCACTCAGCCCACTGTTTTGACACATCTTCAGGTAGTGTGTTCCTTTTTTAAAAACAGGGGAAAAAAATGAGGGCTTATGTGCAGAACTGTAAGAAAGTAAAATCCATGTCTTCCTCTAAGTATTTAAGAAAAGGAAGAGTGTTTTGGAATTGTGGTATTCTTCATTATCAGACGCTGTTATTCATCTTTTATTTCAATGAGGAGCCATATCTTGTGGCCGCCAAGGCCAAGTGTGGAGTAAAGGCAATAAACCAGCTGTGTCGTGTTCTTTAACTGATTGCTCAGAAGTGCCATTGTCCAGATGGACGCTGACAGGCTCAAAGCCTCTGAAGCTGAAACTATGGGGCTGGAGGGCAGAAGCTATAAATACACTTTTAGATTGAGAAAAGAAGTTATTGCTTATACACCTGGCAAAGCCAAGGTGAGCCAGAGCAACAGAGATTGAGCAGAGGTGGACGTGAGCCCACCGTTCTGCCTGACGGGGCCCTACTGGTGAGGACCCTGATCATGGGGGGCCCATCTGTCAATCTGTTGTATTTCAGTGGCTTGTGTGTTGCTATGGCACTGGAGGCTATGCCACCACTCTTTCAAATACCAGGGTTACCGTGGTGGGCATATTTCAGTAGAATTTCCAAAGACAGACTTGAGTCTGCTTCCCAAAATGAGCCAACCAAAACCCTATGAATGGTGGAGGAATAGTGTGCAGTGTAATGCTGGAAGACGAGCCCCCTGGGTTGAAGGACCCTCAGAATACACAGCAGCCATGACCATGGACTTGGGACGACCGGTGATTGTGAAGATGGCACAGGAACATGTCCTTCTGCTGTACGTGGGTCACCATGAGACAGAGCTGACTTGATGGCAGCTAACCACCTTCACCCAGAAGCCTGCTGTCACATGCACTTGAGACAGAGTACCTCCTCATTCCCTCCCCGTGTTTTTGGCATTCCTTGCATTTTGTTCTTGCCTGCAGCCGGCGTGGGCTGACCTGAGGTCAGCAGAGTGGACCACAGAGCAGACGGTGCCATGATAGCTGTTAGAAAAAGAGAGCAAGCAGGTCAGGCAAGATGCTGTTGCTGCTGCAGGCCAATGTGGTGGACCCTTGCAATGGGGACTTGGGGTAGGGGTGGGACACAAGAGGATATCCAAAGCCTGAGAACAGAGAAGCACAATCTCGTCCAAACTATACTTGGACATGTCATCAGGAAAGGTTGGCCACTAGAGAAGAACATTGTGTTTGGTGAAAGAGACCATCACTGCACAAAGAAAACCCTCCATGATACAGTCTGATGCTTTAGCCTCAACCATGGGCACCAATGTGCCAGCACTTGAGGAACCCGTGTAGGACTGGATAGTGTTTTCCTTGGTTGTACGTAAGCTCACTCAGAGTCCCTGCTGCTTCCATGACAAATACCAACTAACAGTGATAGTAAGTGGTCATGAAAGGGAGGGTGACTGGGTAAATCCGAGTAACTCTTGTGGACAAACACTGGTATCTCTTGTCATCAATTCTGAGACCCTGTTAGAATGGTCTTGTCTTGCACCGCCTGGTCTGAGACCTATGCCCATACAGCCTTTGTTTCCCTTGAGAAAGTGATTTCTGTTTTATTTTTTGGTCTGGTTCAAGTTCTTCTTGTTGTTACGTGCCAGTTGGTTCTGATTCATGGTGACCACATGTGCAACAGAAGGAAATGTGGCCCAGTCCTGCGCTGCGCTCACAATTGTTTTTATGTGTAAGCCCATTGTTGCGGCCACTGTGTCAATCCACCTCGTCGAGGGTCTTTCTCTTTTTTGCTGACCCTCCACTCTACCAAGCATGATGTCCTTCTCCAGGGACTGATCCTTCCTGACAACATGTCCAAAGTATATAAGACACAGTCATGCCATCTTTGCTTCCAAGGAACTCTCTGGTTGGACTTCTTCCAGGACCGATCTGTTTGTGCTCTTGGCAGTCTACGGTACTCAGCATTCTTCTCCAAAACCGCAGTTCAAAGACATCAGTTCTTCTTCTGTCTTCCTTATTCATTGTCCAGCTTTTGCATGCATATGATATGATTGAAAATGCCATGGCTTGAGTCAGGCGCATCTTGGTCTTCAGAGTGGCATCTTTAAACTTCCTTCAAGTTGCTGGTCTCCTTTTTTCTGAGCGGTGCTGAGTCTTGCTGGGAGGGCAGTGTGACAGGCATAACCCAAACGGAGATCCCATGGCTGTTTTTATAATATCTTTAGAGACCTCTCCTTGCAACTGCTGTCCCTTGAAATAAAACAGGCTGCCCTGGAAGCAGTGGTTGTCATACTTGGGTGAGTGTGTGAATCGCCCGTGGGGCTTTCTTGGAGCTCTCCCCAATCAGAGTCACCAGGAGGTGTCCACGGCTCGCTGCTGACACTCATCAGAGCCAGAGACCCACCAGGTCCGAGGGGCACAGGACCAGGCCCCGCTAGCAGGAGGAGTGGGTGGTCGTTCAGCGTGGAAGGAGCTGCCGGACTTACCGTTCTTCGCCAGCAGACCCTCACCACGACCTGACACGGTGTGTGTCGCTGGGCACAATCTTACATTCCTGTCCACACCAGATACAGGAGTCCCCCAGACAGTGCACCCACTGGGGGAAAAGGAAACAAAACCCATTGCTATCGAGTCAGTTCCAACCCATGGCAACCTCACGTTACAGAGTAAAACTGCTCCTTAGGGTTTTCTTAGTGGGTTGAGAGCTCAGGTACTAACACAAAGGCCACCGGTTTGATTTTGCCAGTCACTCCTCGGAGATCCTGTGGGGCAGTTCTCTGTCTTGCAAGGTCACTATGAGTTGGAACTGACTCAACAGCAACAGGTTTGGTTTAGTGGTTTTAATCTATGGAAGTAGATCACCAAGCCTCTCTTCTGTGGCACCATCTTTCAGTTGGCCGCTGAACACAAGCCCTTTGGACCATTTGGGGACCCCTGTGCCCTTTGGAGAGAAGCCATAAACCTGACAGGTTTCTGTTTGAAGTGGACAGGAAGAGTCCTTGCCACTGGGGTGAGAGAGCACCCCCAGAGAGGAGCTGAGCTACCAGGGCCTGGGAGGGGGCCACACAGGGAACACGGGTAAGACGGTCATGTGAGGCAGAAGGGCCTCAGGAATTCCAGGGCTGGAGGGAGGGTCACAGAGGTGGGTCTGAAGGAGTTGGAGAGGAAGAAGTTAAAGCTGGTAGTTGTTTGGAGAGGGATAAAACATGAGATTTGGCGATTCTTGAGTAAGAACAAGGTAACCCTGGTAGTGTGGTAGTTAAGACTACTGTTGCCAACCAAAAGGTTGGCTATTTGAATCCACCAGGTGCTCCGTGGAAACTATGGAACAGTTCTTCTCTGTCCTGTAGGATCGCTATGAGAAGGAATCAACTCAGCAACAGCGGGTTTGGCTTGGTTTTGGTTAGAGAGAACAAAACAGCTCTGTCTGTAAGATGGGAGACCGTTGTTGTAGACCTTGTCAAGGGAGCCTGTCACATGGGAACAGGAGTGAGAAAGCCAGAAATTTTCAATGATGGCAAAGGAACTCGGGGCAGAGAGTGTTCAGAATCCTTGTCCTCAGCAAAAGGGAAAGTACAAAGTAAATGAGTGTCAATCTCTCAATAAAATTTCTGAAGCCCTCTTGTTGTCTGTCTGGGTAAGGAAAGACATGTGTGCGCTTGCACATTCGTAAATGCCTCCTGCATAAGCAGCAGCATCTAGATTCTTCCTCCTTTGGGATTAGAATCCAGTTAGGACTTGCCTGCCAGGTAAGAGGCTCGGATTTGGCCGGTTCCTTTCTCAGAACTCGGTCCAGGGGACTGATGCGTCTGTGTGATTACAGAGGCTGCTGGTGTGCCTGGAGGGGTCCATTTATATCCACAACATCAAAGACATGAAGCTGCTGAAGACGATCCTGGACATCCCCACAAACCCCACAGGTGAGCACCCGACATGTGGCAGACTGCCCCCCAGGTCGTGGGTCCCGGGGCGCCTGCTCCAGGCCGTGTTGTTCCACTAAATGGGGAACCCGAAGCAGTGCTCATGCTTTGTGACGTCTCGGTAGCACGCGCCATGGAGCTTTGAATGATAGCAGATTCCAGTCACGTTAGGTGGCGCATCCCCGGGAGAGCGGCCTGGCCCTCCTTGCCACCCGAGGTTAACCCCCGTGGCTGGGACCCATTCTCAGCACTGTGCCCAGTCCTTTCTGATAGCTGTATTGGCGAATGCATGCATCTGATGTTGAAAGGGATTTGGGGCGCCCTTCATTATCTTTTGTGGTTGTTTAGCACAGGGTGAGTATAATAATTAGAAGCCGGTTTTGACTTGCATAACTAAAAATCCCAAACCCCCTGCCATCAAGTTGGGTCCATCTCATAGCAACCCTAGAGGTCAGAGTAGAACTGCCCCATAGAGTTTCCAAAGAGTGCCAGGTGGATTTGAACTGCTGACCTTTTGGTTAGCAGATATAGCACTTAACCCACTATGCCACCAGGGTTTCCTAGGAGAAAGATAATCAGAACCGTAAAGAGTTTGTTTTGTTAACATTACAAGGAAATAGCTCTACCTGGGTGATCCATTAAGGTGTTGAGCTTCCCCTCTGCTCAAGGGATTCCGTGCTGCTTAACAAAGACAGTTGTGGCATTTCAAGGAAGTGCAGTAATTTGGGATTTGTCAGATTGAGACAGCAGATGATGATGTTGTTTGGATTCATTAAGGTAGAAGTAAAAGAAAAGGAAGTCCTACATTGTCTGGTAAAGTGGGGAGTTGTCATACCAGAACCGTTTTATGTAATCTCATGATTCAGGTGAGTTATTTGTAATTTGTGTTCCAATTCATCTTCCTTAGATGACTGCTGCAAGTTCTCATGTTGTTGTTAGGTGCTGATGAGTCGGTTCTGACTCATAGCAACCCTGTAGGACAGAGTAGAACTGCCCCATGTGTTTCCAAGGAGCAACTGGTAGATGTGAACTGGTTAGCAGCCAGGCTGTTAACCAGTATGCCACCAGAGTTCCACAGGTTACTAAAGGGTTTGTGAAATGCTTTCATTATGTATGGCACTTTACTAATTCTCTGACTTTCTTTGAATGTCAAGATCTGTGTCACCCAGCACAAATTACCTAAGCTCTTTGAGCCTCAGTTTTCTTACCTGTAAAATGGGACTATAATGCCTATCTCATGGAATTAGCTGAGAAATAAATGAGGTGTTATTTGTGAAGGTAACCAGCTCAGAGCCTACCATGCAATACATATTTCCTCTGCCTCTTCTCCCCCTCTTCACCTCAGTTATGGAGGGCCCTTTGCTGTGGATTTTGGTGGTCTCATGTTTCATCACTGACAAAATGACAGTTTAAAAGCACAGAGGAGTTGAGGCCGTTATAAAGTTCTGTGAGATTATGACTCAGAAACTGTATTTCACAGAATGGTAGCTGGTAAAGCAGGGAGCTATAAGTGGTGGGCTTTGTTTGTTGTAAGAGTGAGAGGTTGAATCTGGAAAGATACTTACTGAAGACCTACTATGTGCTGGGCACGTTAGTAGGCTCTTTCAGGTACAGATATGGTCCCTATGTACCAGGAACCCAAAATTCAGTCCTCCGCTAGTTCCCTGAAGTTGTCCGCTGGATCTGAGACTCAGACAAATGTTCTAAAGGCCTTGGTGGATGCAGACTCCGTGCTTGACTGTGCTTTGGAGGCAGCTGAAGTGAAAACATGCTCTTGTAATAGGATGTAAAAAGGACAGATCACACCTGGCATGCCGGAGACCCAAGTTCAATTCCTGGCCAGGGTATCTCATGCACAGCCACCAGGCTTGTGTCACTGGGGGCGTGACTATTCTGACGATGCTGAACAGGTGTCAGGGGGATCTCGCAGACTGAGAGATCCCCTGTAGGCCACGGCGGTCCAGTCTGACAACAATTACGGACACAGCAGAGGACCAGGCAGTGCTTCATTCCACCGTGCCTGGGGTCGCTGTGGGCCAGGGCCCATTCAGGGCCAGCTCGCCACACACTGCCGCAAGTCTGAGTGGGTCTCAGAGGGGCTGGGCCAGAGCTGCGCCTGAGTGGGTTTGGGGAGGGACAGTCAGGCAGACAGGAGGTTAGCTGCGAGGGGCTCACAGAGCCTTTGCAGGAGAAAGGGGAGCTGGGCCCAGCCAGCGCCTGCAGAGGGGAGGTGGGTGGCTGCGCAGGGAGGCCGGCTTCCCTCCCTCACAGCCTCAAGGCCCGACCCATGTGAGAAGGGAAGTTTCTTCCCATTCACCCTTGTATTTTAGCCAAGAGTTGTTTTTCTCAGCTCACAAAACTCATTGCTTCCTTCATTTTTGCAGTTTAAGCAGGGAGAAAAGCAAGTTTGAAAGTGTGAGGGCTGTATGTGTTTTACGGTTAGAATGTGAAGTGTTTGTAAGGGCGATGCTTTTATTCTCAAGAATAAATAAGACTCAGTGGACCCAGCCTGGAGAAGGGGGAGTGCAGACACACTGCAGGGATGGCAGTCAGTGGGTCAAGACAATTTGTGTGTGAGTTTTTGAATGAGAAACTCATTAGCACTGTAAATTTTCCCCTAAGGCACAATAAATTAAAACACAGGGTCTGACAATTAAGTCTGCGGCTTTAATTGTTCTAAGTGCTACATACTTCATTGCTGAATATCACAATTGAGACCTTCAAAATACTCCCCTTGGGAAGCCATGCACTGATGCCAGGGCCTAATCTACCTCTCAAAGCAATTTTGGAACTCTTTCTGGAATGGCCATTGTGCACAGTGGCATGGTGGCAAGTTTGCAAACTTAATTGTCCACTTTTCTGTGAGGGAGATTTTAGACAGTCAAAATAACTGTATTGGAACACCCTCCCTACTCCCCTGATCTGGCCCCCAATTACTTTTCTCTTTACCCAAAGATCTAGGAAATATTGAAAGGAAAACATTTAGATGACATTTAGGACATTAAGGGTAATATGACGAGAGCTCTGACGACCATTCCAGAAAAAGAGTTCCAAAATAGCTTTGAAAGGCGGACCAGGCACTGGCATCAGCACACAGCTTCCCAAGGGGAGTACTTGGAAGGTGACTGTAGTGATATTCAGCAATGAGGTATGTGGCACTTTTTTTAGCTTGAGTTCATGGACTGAATTGTCAGACCTCGTAAAAAGGGAAATGATGGGTTTTCCCTGTCTCAGATGGGCATCATGAGTGGATCCGAAGTTAGACTTAGCATCTTCCAGAACATCAGGCAGAATTGACCAACATGTATATTACTAGACTTTTGACATTCTTTGGGGAGAGAACCCCCAAAAACCAAACCTACTGCTGTTGAGTCAATTCCAACTCATAGCAACCCTATAGGACAAAGTAGAAGTGCCCCATAGAGTTTCCAAGGAGTGCCTGGTGGATTTGAACTGCCAACTTTTTGGTTAGCAGCCGTGGAACTTAACCATTATACCACCAAGGTTTCTAAGGCAACTCAAAACCCAAAAAGCCCACTGCTGTTGAGTCGATGCTGAGTCACAGTTGAACCTGCAGGACAGAGTAGAACTACCCCATAGAGTTTCCAAGGAACACCTGGAGGATTTGAACTGCCGAGCTTTTGGTTAGCAGCTGTAGTGCTTAACCACTGTGCCACCAGAGTTCCCGAGATATAACTCAAGACCTCTACAAATCCTCAGACTTACCATTATTACCTTGACTTATACTTAGCTCGCTGTCTCCTTTAGAAAACGGAGATGATAATGTTCACCCCACACAGACAGTATGGTGGGGGGGTAACTGAGGTCACGGCCAGCGAATGAGAGAACAGACACATTTGCTTGCTCTGTGCATGATGGCAGGGCCAGGCAGGCCCACATCCTAACCCAGCTTCCAACCTGGAGGGTCAAAGTTGTTCCTCAAGTGACACCAGCAGTTCCTGACTCCAGAACCCTCCAAGGACTCCTGACTTGTCACAATCACAAAAATAAAACCCTCAGATGCCTGGTTGTGGTGGTGGCCATCTGCTGCCTTTGCGTCAGCCGTGGCTCCCAGAGACCCACGCACAATGGAACCCAGCACCGCCCAGTCCTGTGGGGTCAGACCATTGTGATCTGTTAGCTTGTTTTTGGAAGTGTATAACCAGGCCTTCCTTTCTAGTCTGTCTTAATGTGTATCCTCCACTGAAAGCTGTTCAGCTTCATAGTGACACACAAACCAACCTCCACTGACAGGCAAGGGGTCACTTGCCTTCAGAGGCATTGGCTGGGACTCACACCTGGGTCTCCGGTGTGGAAGGCGAGCGAGAATTCTGCCACTGACTCATCACCGCTGGCGTGAGGTGCCTGGTGGTTGTTGTTAGTTGCTATTGAGTCAAGACTGAGTTTCTTTTATTTATTCTCTAGTTTATTTATTCTCTAGTTTACTTTCTGAAGGAAAATAAAAGATGGGAACCCTGGCTCTTCTTAGAAAGACATAGTGGGTACATAAGGAAGCTAGAATCACGTATCTCATCGGATTTAACACACAGATAGTGACTGCCTTTTGACTTCGTGGACTCAGGTAAATTAAGACCTGCAGACCCCTGCCGTGGCTTTGTGCTGTGTCTAACACAGCTGCAGCTGTACGTTTCCATCCCTTTGTTTTTGTGTCATGCCCGTTCCTGTTGTGTTAGAAATTGCAGGCTGCTTCCTTTAAAGAGTTAGGCCAGACAAGGCTCAGAGCTTATTTCCTGCTAGCACAGCGGTCTGTGTTCAGAACAGCTGAGGGTGGATTCCCGATGAGAGATCTCCCAGCCGCGGAACTCAGTGGCTTACAGACATTTACAGAACGACCACCCCACAGACGTGTGTATAAAAGGCCAGACTAAAACTAAAGGAAACCCGAGTGGATTCCTACTCAATAGCAATCCTATGGACAGAGTAGAACTGCCCCATAGAGTTTCCAAGGAGCACCTGACAGATTTGAACTGCTGACCTTTTGGTTAGCTGACGTAGCAGTTTAGTCACTCTGCTGTCAAGGTTTGGTATAAACCAGAGTCATGGTTTATTCCCCAGAGAATCCTCTTTCTGGAAATGGAAGCATTATCAATATAGTTTGTTGCTGTTGTTAGGTGCCAGTGAGTTGCTTTCAACTCTGAGCAACCCCAGGTGACAGAGTAGAATTGCCCCAGAAGAGTTTCTCTGCTGTCATCTTTTAGGGAGGTAGATTATCAGGTCTTTCTCCTGTGGAGCCCCTGGGTGGATTCAAACCTACAACCTTTCTGTTAGCAGTCAATCATGTAATCCTTTGCACCACCAGGCGCTTCTTAACCTGTAGTAGCTCGAGGTACTTGCAATACAGACAACATTCCCTTCCTTCCTGTGTTTGAAAGTTGGGAAAACACGTTTTTGTCACCTCGGAGGTAACTGTGTTTTGTCAGTGACTGTTGACTCAGTGTCTGCTGTAAAGCTGTAAATACCAGGGTAAGAATGGTTACGAATCACAGGCTCTGAGTAGCTTCCAACCCCAACAGACTCGTTCACGAATTCAGAGCAGACCTTTCTCTTCTAGCACAAGAAGCATTACAGCCACACAGTTCCCCTGGAATTAGGGCTGGCAGTGATTTATGACAGTGTGTGTCTGTCTGAAACAAGCCCAAAAGCCACATCAAAACCTAACTCCTCCATAGAAAAGACACTGGCGGAGCATAGGTTCCATGTTGAAAGCAGTGAAAAAACAAACAAGAAACCTCTGGGTTTTAGAATTGTAGATGATTTTTTTCTCTTTCTTTATATTTTTTGAGCTTTGTACATTTTCCACAGCATCATTTTCATATTATAAAATAACCAAGACTCTATTTTCTTCCAAAGATAGGGTTGTGTGACCCTTGTCGCAGGAAGAGAACCCAGGTAGAATGGTGACATCTAAGCCTGCAGAAAAATTTTCATACTCTCAGTTCACCTTTCAGATGAAGTTTAGACAGGCCCATAAAACCAAGATTAGCTAAAAGACCAGAATTGATGGTCCAATGGCCTGGGGGGTCCCCTGGGAGCATGGCTCCTACACCTGCTGCTGTCCCTGACCAGAAAACACTACTGAGGTCAACTCTTTGGACAAAAATGGACTGGACTCAGGGATACAGTGTGACCATATGGTGTGTGTACTTTCTGGTTCTGTGCATTTATAAGAGGCTGTCCTACTGGTCTCTTTCTAGATGGGAGAGAAGAAGGTAGCGAGGAGGGGATGGGAGCCTGTTAAGAGGATACTACAAGTATAGAATGAAAGGAGGAGTGTGCTGTCACCAGGCAAGGGGAGCAGGCAGAGCTGCAGATAGGCTGGCATGCAAAATTGACTTGGACTTTCACTGAATCACAATTAAAAAAAAAAAAAAATTAAAAGGACACAGCAGCCCAGGGGCAAAGCCAAGAAGGCAGAAGGGGACCAGAAAGGTGGTATTGGGAACCCAGGATCCAGAAGGGAGAGTGTTGGCATGTCCTGGGGTTGTTAACCGATGTCATAAAACAGTATGTGTACTGCTTCATGAGAAGCTAGTTCTGTAAACCTTCAACCAAAGTACAAATAAGAAAAAAAGGTTTAATTAAAAAAAAAAGTCTCCCTGGCCTCCTCAGGCATTTCACAAGATACAGAGAACTGTCATTTAGCTGGCTGGTTTGTCTGAGACTTGAACCAGAAGAAACTGGAGCAACCAGGTGGAGCATTCGGGAGCAGCTCCGTTAAGCGGGTGAGGGTAGGTGAGCAGGACCTCTTGGCCACGTTCAGCGAGACTGGCAGAGCTTTGGACCCTGACGCAGAACCATCAAGTCAAGAGCTGTGTGTCGGAACACACTTGTCCTGTCTGCTACCCTTCCTCATTTTATTGTAAGGGTCTAGTGCCATGTAATCCTGTGTAGGTATTACAGAACATTTGACATTATCTAAAAAACTGAAGCCTTTACTGCTTTCTGGTATATTTACATTTTAACGTACAACTCTGAGGGGCTTCTGGAAGTATTTGCCCCAAGGCTGATACCCAAAGACCTCCTAGGCTGCCCCCAAAGAAGTGCCTTCAAAGGAAGGAAGCCAGTCAGTGAAGACTTGGCATCTTGGAACATTAAAAGTGGAAAGAACCCCAGATCCCTAGTTTCATTGAAAAGCAACAGGCCTGGCAGGGCCACAGAACATGCCCAGAGCAACATAGTTGGTGGCAGACCTGAGTCTTGAACCCTGGTCCCCAGACTGTCTCTCCCAAGTCAACATTCTTAAAGCACTGCCTTTTGTTTTGAAGCTTTCTTGGAATGTACTGTGCACGTACACAGGCTGTACAATTCAACCGTTTAAGGCCTGCAGTCCACTGGCTTTTTTATAGCCACAGAGGTGTGTGTAACCATCACCATAATCGATATTAGACATTTTCTGAATGTTTTAAGCATTTCATCATCCTGATGAAATCATCCTTGAGTCCCCTTGAGCCCCTAGACCTCATGTATTTTTTTTGTCCCATGGATGTGCTTGTTCTGCATCTTTTATGTGAACACAATCGTACACTGTATTGTCTGTTGGGACCTTCAGGGGTCATCCGTGTTGCAGTGAGCAGTGGTATTTCATCTTTTTGGTTGCCCAGGACATATCACCTTTTATTTTTCCATTCATCAGTGGGTGAACATCTGCACCGTTTCCAAGTTTTGGCTTTTAGAAGTCATGCTGCCGTAAGCTTCTGTGAACACGTTTTTACGTGGACATCTGTTTTCATTTCTTCTGGGTATATTTGTAGGAGTGGAATTGTGGGGGATCATCTGGTAACCTTGTGTTTAACCTTTGAAGGAACTTCCAGACTCTTCTCCAAAGCACCTGTCCCATTTGACATTCCTTCCGGCAGTGAATGGGGGTTCCAGTTTCTCTACATTCTAACATTTTATTATCTTTTTTATTATAACCATCCTTGTGCACTGTTGAGTCAGTTCCAACTCTCAGCGACTCTACAGGATGCAGTAGAACTTGCCCCATAGGGTTTCCAAGGAGTGGCTGGTGGATTCGAACTGCCGACCTTTTGGTTTGCAGCTGTAGCTCTTAACTGCTGTACCACCACAGCTTCTCAAACCATACGAGTGGGGTGAGCCCACCCACTGCCGTCGAGTTGATGCCCACTCACAGCAACCATATAGACAGAGTAGAACTGCCCCATATTGTTTCCAAGGAGGGCCCAGCAGATTTGAACTGCCAACCTAGTCAGGGTGAAGGGGGGTAGCTTATTGTGGTTCAGTTAGCGCTGCCCCTAATACTCCTCGATACATGTGCTCAGAAAGCTTCAGTAGTCACCCACTGCGTTTACATTGTAAGGTCTTGACCCCACAGCATAGCCCTCGTGTCCCGCCGCAGTTGTCCCTGTCCCCTCTGGAGGCCCCACCTCATCGCAGCAGTCCTTTTGGCTCAGAACTGAACAATGTCCAAATGGGACCTCCTATCCCCGTGTCCTTTTCTCATTTGCAATTCGCCCTCCCTATTTAATTACCTGCAGAAAAGCTAACAGGTAAACGACCTTTGGACAACAGAGTTCCTTATTCCAATTATGAGTAAAGCTGTTGTAGCCCTAGAGGGCCGTGGAACTCGAAAAGGCAGCAGGGGTTGTTTCAGAGCCCCCAGGTAACACAGGAGGACCACACGTGGGTGTGGCGAGGCGAGGGCACAGCCGCGGTAGGAGACCCTCCCCCGTCAGTGAACTTGATTCAGATCCTTTGATTAGCATAACCAATCAAAAAAAACCCCAAACGAAACCCAGTGCCCTCAAGTCGGTTCCGACTCACAGTGACCCTAGGAGTCGCTATAAAATGCCGCGTAGAGTCTCCAAGGAAAGCCTGGTGGATTTGAATGGCCAACCTTTTGGCTGGCAGCCCTAACATCTAACCGGTATGCCCCCAGGCTTTCCAAGGGAAAGGTTAAATGTCTTGGAGGCCGTTCCTCCCCTCGCCAGTAGGTGGCACTATAGTCATAATGTTCCCAGCCACCCTTTCCAAGCAGGTCATTCCTCGGCGGAGTGGATTCGGACTCAGGTCTTCTGTGCTTGCTTTGCCAGGTCTGTGTGCCCTCTCTATCAACCATTCCAATTCTTACCTGGCCTATCCCGGGAGCCTGACTACAGGGGAGATTGTGCTTTATGATGGAAACTCCCTGGTAAGTTGACAGTGGTCCATACATGACCCAGGCCGCCGCCTAAGCCGTGTGGCTGGTGGAAGGTGATGAGGAGTCTCTGTTGTTGTGAGGTGCCATGTAAGCGACGCAGGGGGAGTTTGTTCTGCCCACCACAGTGGGCGTGGAGAAGGGGATGCCTGTGTACCTCTGGGGTTGGCTCTGAGCTTGCCATCAGTCAGCATAATAGCAGGGCAGCATGCCGGCCTAAGTCGGGCATCCGTGCAGTGGGCTGTCTGGTTGACTGAGTCCCACCACGCCATGTCACACAGCTACTTCACGCTTCCTGCCTCTGCTCTGCCAGGTGGCACAGGTCACGGCAGCACTGCCATGGGATAGCCCCCGAGGACCCACGTGGCCTCGGCACACATGTGGATGTCCACCTCCTTGAGGGCAGGGAGAAGGACAGAAACAGTGACTCTAGAAGCAAAGTCTTGACACACCAGACAAGGATGCCCAGCTTCTGGAAAGAGAGCCCAGCCAGTGAGGGAGAGAGTGTCTGGAGAAAAGAGAACAGATGAGGAAGACGGAGTCTTCTCTCTTCCCTGGCATCAGCACACGTGTTTCCGTCCAACAGAAAACAGTCTGCACTATCGCTGCCCACGAGGGGGTGCTGGCGGCCATCGCCTTCAACTCCTCGGGCTCCAAGCTAGCGAGCGCGTCGTCAAAGGTGAGCGTACCCCTCTAGCATTTGCACTCCTCTCTGGGACCTTAGTGGGTGGCCCTGGCAAGGCCCACACAGCTGATGGGATGAGACCAGTGATTTAAGGACCGCCTTGTCCCTGGGCCCACTCAGAATTCATTTCACAATGATGGGGCACCTGCTTGTGGTTTGGATGTATGACTCATTCACTAATTCTTACACCAGATACTGTAAGAGACCTTGCCCCTAAACCTGTGCTCTTGTTAAGAAATACATGTGAAAAACAGCCACAGATACACATGGATCCGGCATCTTGTAACTGCCGTGTAAATAAAATGCCTAGCTGGTTGAGCAGGAAAGATTAGCCTTGTCTGTTGGACTAAGCAGAGGGTGATCAAACTGGACTTCGAATGTCATGAAAAGCAAGTACATTCTGATAGGCTGAGATTGGATAGTCTAGGAAGGAAGAGAAATTTGAGCAAAACATAGGCACACACAACGTGGGGCTGGGTTAGGGAGGGAAGAGAGAAAGAATGTTTAAACATGTTCCGAGAATTGCTTCTGTGACACATATATAAATAAACCCCCCCCCACTCGACACTTGGTGTTTCCCCGTCAGAGACACAGATGTTCGAAACCAAAAACCATAAGCTTCTCTCTACGGGGAAGCCTCTGTGGCGAGATCAGTGGTTCTGAGATGTCCCCTGCTTTCTTTGCCAGGGCACTGTCATCCGGGTGTTCTCGGTACCTGAAGGGCAGAAGCTCTGTGAGTTCCGCAGAGGCATGAAAAGGTCTGTGTTCAGTGTTGAACATCCTGTTAAAGCTCCCACACAACTCCTGCAGGGGACAGCTAGCAGCCACCTAGGGCAAGGATGGAGGGTGGCTCTGGGCCTCCTCTCACCTCGGGGAAGTGTAACTACTTTCAAGGCAACTGGCTCAGATGCCCCATTTAGTACTCAATAGAGCTAAGAGCATTGTGGCTGTCCCAGCAGAGGACCTCAGCCATGAGAGTCCTTTATTGATGTGGGCACAGTGGCTGGCCAAGGAGAAACCAGAGAGCTAAGGGTTACAATCCCCAAGTAATTTCTGGTTCCTTTCTATGGAAATAAAGGGGTTCGGTGGCAGGATTCTCATCCTCCATGGGGGACACCTGGCTGGGATTCCCAACCAAGCGCACCTGGCCTGCAGCCGCCCTGCCGTCTGTCAGCAGAAGTCTGTGCGTTGCTATGATACCGAATGAGTTGCAGCCCATTTTGCTGTGGTGGACTAGGAAGGAAGGTGTGATGATCTACTGCCGCATATCAGCCAGTGACAACCTACTGATCACAACAGTCCAGTCCCCAACAGTTCACGAGACTGGGGCAGCCTTTTGTTCTGCTGTGTGTAGCATCACCAGCCTGGTGGCACAGTGGTTAAGAACTTGGTCACGAACCAAAGAAATCGTCGGTTCAAATTCACCAGCTTCTCCTTGGAAGCCCCATGGGGCAGCTCTGTTCTGTCCCGTAGGGTCACTATGAATTGAAATGGACTCTGTGGTGGTGGGCTGGCATTCTAAATAGGAATAGCGTAACACTGAAGGAACTGCAGAGTACCAGGCACTCTTTGGGATGTATTTGGTTTTCTCAGAGTGCTCACCTGTGCATGCTGAGACAGTGCCCTGGCTCTCTGGCTCACTGGCCCCATGTGGCTGTGTTTCTAGGTACGTGACCATCAGCTCGCTGGTGTTCAGTATGGACTCCCAGTTCCTCTGTGCCTCCAGCAACACCGAGACTGTGCACATCTTCAAGCTGGAGCACCTCTCCGACAGGTGAGTACAGCGCCAGCCGCAGAGACACAAAGCAGCCACTAAACCCCAGAAGCCAGGCCCTGGGCCTCTGTACAGCCATCCTCTGCCACCGTAAGTCATGTCTTGATTTCTGACTGCCCTGAGTGTAGCCGTGCTCATCACGTCTTTACAAAGTGGCGAGCATATGGCATAACGTATGAAATCACATCTGGGGTTGGTGTCCTGAATTCACATCCGGCTCTGTCCTTCATGAGCCAGAGACCATGGACAAGTAATGAAACCTTTCTGTGCCTCAGTTTCCTCGTCTGTCAAATGAACACCATGATAGCATAGGGACCTTAGGTTGTCATGAAGATTAAATGAGTTGAATGAAAGCACTTACTGGAGTGCATGGCATACAGGTTAGCCAGTGTGGTTACTAAAACACACACACACAGACACACACATTCCTGACCTGGGTCCCTCCCTACTCCCAAACTCCTCCCCAACTCACCAGCAGGCAAGTCACCAACCCAGGGGTCCTGCCAGTGTCTTCCTCCTTCCCTCTGGGAGCCCATCCCCTGGCACTGGAAACAGTGGCCAGCTGTCTTCATTCCACTCTGTCTTTCCCCCTTTGAGTGACCTCTGTGGTTCTGTGCCCCAAGGCTCCTCGTCTGCCCTGTGGTTCTGCCGACGTCCCCGAAACTGCATATGTACCTCTAGACGGCCCTGTTACTCCTTCACACAGCCCGTAAGCAAATCTTGATCCTTACAGAGCTCTGGTTCATCGTCTGCTGTCATCAGTTTGGGCACCAGAGGGTGACAGAACTGTCCAGACACCTTTTGCCTTGAGAGCCTGTGACTGAGTGACCTCAAAACGGCCCATGTCACTAGTTCCCATGCGGTCTTAATACCAGGGTATAAGACTCAGAATTGCCATTTGAATGTAGTTCCCTCTCCAGGCTTTCTTGCTTCTGTTGGTGAGCACGGGGAGCACTCTGGAGACTCCCTTGACCGTACAGGAAGTGTTTGTAGGTCCTGGAGGACATGGCCCCCGACAGCCTCCTCATTCCTGTCTTGCTCACCGTCAGCCTTGCCCAGGTCTTCAGCATCTCCTGTCTGGCCCATTTTACTAACCTTCTAGTTGGTTTCACTCTTTCTAGTCTTTTTACTAATTCCTCCTATTTCTTCTTGCCCGACTAATCTTCCTAACCCCCCTTTGCCCTTGGGAATGGACTTTCAGTTCCTCTAAGCCTTCCATCAGTGGGCTCTGGGGCACCTCACCTTCTGCTGCAGCCTTCCAGACTCTTCTGCCACATCCAGACCAGCTTGTTTGGGAATCCTGATTATACACTTCATCTGAAGGGCCCTTTCCCCCGCCACTGGCTCCGAGTCAGGCCTACCTACAGAGCTCAGCCCGGTGTCCCCTGTCCTGAGAACCTGAAGCCACTCTACCTGACACAATGGCATTTGCTCAGCCCTGCACATACATCACCTCTTTAATTCCCACCACAGCCCTGTCGGGCAGGTGTCCGTGATCACCCCTGTGTTTCAAGGAGACATGGGTGCTGAGAGATGAAAGACTTTCTGCCTCTGCTGTGGACCTGGAGTGGCAGCACCTTGTGTTAACAGCTTATGCTGTTCTTTGTTGCTTTCTGTGCTCCATCTCCACCTTGAGTGCAGGATCTGGATGTTAGACTTCTTGTAAATCCCAGGCCTCAGCACAGAGCTCTAGGGCAAGCAGTACCAGTAAGTCCCATGATGCTTAGGATCAGGGAATCTGAGGAGTACGCCTAGACGGATCCTGTTCACTTTCCGACGAGAACAGCAGGGCCTGCAGAGGTTTTCTGACAGTCACCTAGGTGAGTGGTAACAAAGTGCAAAATTAACCGCGAGGTTTCCACGTCCCAGCAATCACTTAGCCGAGTGGTAACAGAGTGAGAAATCAACCCCGCACTTCTGAGTCCCAGCGCTTGTCCACACCAGGACCTCACCCCAGCACGTACTTCTGGGAAGGCTATGATAGCTCTGGCCAGCAGTGTGCTGCCTGCCACGTCAAACCCAGAGACAAGTCCAACCTCATGTCTCTCCTCAGCAGGGCAGTCCCCTCTTTGTCTGGCACAGACCCTGCGATGAATTTTGATGACTGCTGGGGACATACCAGGTCCCTTTGAATTGTTTCCAGTCTTAGGAACCGCAGGGTACTTGGTGGCTCAGGGTTATAATTAACACCTGCCCCAGCATTGTGTCCGGAGGCTTACCTCCCACACAGACTGGCACAGGAGCCTTTAAATTGAGATCGGGCTGTTCTTCCGGGAGCCCGGAGCTAGGATTTGAGCTGCTTTTCCTGAGTCCCGATACTCGCCGCAGCCCAGCCCCAGCCCCAGCCTCAGCCCCCGTTTTGAAATCTAGGACTCAGACTGATAGCTAGATACAGCTCTGTTAATAGACAAGCCCAGTGCATTGGGAACCTTTCAGAAGCTTTGCAGCACTTCCCTGTAGGACAAATGAGCACTGGGTGCTGTTCTGTGATTGCCAGAAGAATGTGTCCCCAGTGTTCTAGGTGGGTAGGACATTATGCTAGACAGTTTCTTCCCATTGTGGTGAACACAGCTGAAGACATCTGGCTGCTTCGCTTACGGGCCAGATGTGATGCCAGCAGTTTGTGCCATCTTTGCCTGTCCATTGCCCCCCGCCCCCCAGCCACCCAGAAGAGCCTGTCACCTGGAGTGGCTACATGGGAAAGGTGTTCATGGCTGCCAGCAACTACCTCCCAGCCCAGGTGTCAGACATGATGAACCAGGACCGGGCCTTCGCCACCGGCCGTCTGAATTTCTCCGGGCAAAAGAACATCTGCGCCCTGTCCACGTACGTACGGTGCCACGCTCTCTCTACAAGCGTAAACTTCAAGAAGTCTGTTTTCCCAAAGCACGCAATCCCCAAACCAAAACCGACTGCCGTCGAGTCGATTCTGACTCATAGTGACCCTACAGGATGGAGTAGAACTGCCCCCGTAGTTTCCAAGGAGCACCCGGCAGATTTGAACTGCCGACCTTTTGGTTAGCAGCTGTAACACTTAACCAGCACACCATCAGGGTTTCCACACAATCCCTGGGCATGTGAAAAAGCAGCTCTGTGAACAGAATCACAACTCTGTGACCCCACAGGGTCCCCTCAGCTGCTTCTCCTGCTTGATATTCGTATGTACTCTTTGAGAAGCAGGAAGCTGGCGTGGGAATTTTGGTTATGACGAGGTAGTCTGGGACCTGTAGCAGTGTGTTGGTGTGAAGGGGTGAGAGTGGTTACTTTTGTCTTATTTTTACATAATTAGGAAAAAGGTCTCTAGTTCCTTTGTCTAGGGTCTGGCATCACTGGGCTTAATGGATGCTTTATCAAAGCTGATGGTTTATCGAAGTTTAAATATTAAAAAAAAAAAAAAACACTTAATAAAGCTAACCAGCAAAGATGCTGAGCTAAGTTTGCATTTTTGCCTTTCTGCCACTTTGGAAGGGAGACGGGCATGTAAGATAGGTAAACCAGTTATTGTCTGAGCATATCCCAATGCATAGTGAGTCCATGTGTTTCAGAGTGGAGCTGTGCTCCATGGCGTTTTCAGTGGCTGATTTTTGGAAGATGACTGCCAGGATTTTCTTCCATGGCACCTCTGGGTCAATTCTGCCTCCAGACTTTTGGTTAGCAGCCCAGTGCCTTAGTTTGGAACACTCAGGGACTCCTGGCAGTTAGAAACAGCATCTCATTTAGGTCAACTCAAGTTTGAGCTGTTGGTAGTTTTTTAAACGGTAATAGTGTCTAAGTAATTGGAGCTGTATTTCTAGGGAAGAAATAATTCTTCAGGCAGATTGCAGTAACCAAAAACAAAGACAGAGCCAGAAAACCAGACCCAGTGATATACAGGCTGAGGGTTTGTCTGTGGCAGGAGAAGCTGGTGACAGCTAGGGTCAGCACACCTTGATGGAAGGCCACGCATGACTCATCTTTGTTGTCACCTCAGCTCATGTTTTCCTTGGCCCTTAGGATCCAGAAATTGCCAAGGCTATTGGTGGCATCATCCGACGGACACCTATACGTCTACAATCTGGACCCTCAGGATGGTGGCGAGTGTGTGCTCATCAAGACCCACAGGTGAAGGTGCTAGTTTGCAGAAAGACAGCTTGTCAAGAGCTGCTTTTGCAGAGTTGTCACTGCTCTGAAAACAGTGACAAGTCCAGTGCTCTGGCTCTGTATTGGTAGGGTAGTGGTGTCCCAGTGGCAGACCTCCAGCAGGCATCTGCTTTGTGCCCCCGACCCCATGTGTCAGGTGCCACAGTGAGTCACCCTCAAAATGTAACATCTTCCTGCATGGCCTTTATCCCCAGTATAGTTCCTAGAGCATCGTGGGTGCTCAGGCTGTTTACTGTGTTGGACCCCAGAGTCCTCACGACTTCCTCCACACAGTGCAGGGTGACCGCTTTTCCTGCTGTGCACAGGACATCATGCATGGCCCACTGGCCTCCTCCATGGGTGCCCTCCTTGTTAGCACGTCTTAGTGTCCTGGCCAAATGTGCCAGGAATAGCCACAGACCAATCTTGGTTTATTAAAATAAAGAGAAATGGGTCATTATGGAACTCTGTGCTTGCCTCCTGCTAATCAAAGGTCACTTCAGTTCATTCTGACGCAGTAGCATCCTGATGGGCCTATAATTTAAACTCATGTAGCCAAGCATGTGCTTCCTGGTGTGTTTCCTTCGGAAAGTGTCCTGGACGTGTGATGATTTCTTTCTTTCCTTCTCCTCTTCTTAATTGCTGCAATTAGCTTGCTTGGCTCAGAAGCAACCGAAGAGAATAAAGAAAATGACCTCAGACCTTCATTACCTCAGTCTTACGCAGCAACTGTAGCCAGACCCAGCACATCGTCAGCCTCCACAGTGCCAGGTGAGTGGATGCAGGGCTACATCCCTCTTTGTCGTCATGGTGGATGGTACCCTCCTTGACTGAGGCCATCACAAAAAAAAAATACCAACTGGTTGCCATTGAGTTGATCCTACCTCATGGCAAGTCTTGTGTGTTTCAGAGCAGAACTGTGCTCCTTAGGGTTTTCACTGACTATAATCTTATGGAAATACATCTGCCAGGCCTTTCTTCCGCAGTACCACTGTGTGCCCTCAAACCTCCAGATGCTTGTTTAATAGTTGAGAGCAAACCACTTGTGCCACCCAAGGAGCTGAGGCTGTGGTACTGTAGCCTGTAAACTCGGGTCCTTCAAGACGGCAAGCATAGCACAAGCTGATGATTTCCGTAAGAGGTAGCTCTCACCCACTACCTCCGTGAGAATCCCAAAGAGGTGTGAGCTTTTAAGCATCTGGGGAGAAGGATGGTATACCCACTGCTCAGCAACTTTGGGGCCATAAGTGGTGGTGGATTTGGCCTCATCTAAAGCACAGTCACTCTTGTTCAAAGTCAAAGATGGCCTCAACAGTTTCCCTTGATTCTCTTTGCTCTCCAAGGTCCCACGCTGGGTCACGTCATGAGAATGGCTACACAGCTTCCTTCATTTCTGGCCTTTCTCCTTCTTGGTTTCTAGGTTATTCGGAGGATGGCGGGGCGCTCCGAGGAGAGGTCATTCCCGAACACGAGTTTGCCACGGGACCAGTGTGTCTTGATGATGAGAATGAATTTCCCCCTGTGAGCATCAGGAACCCCTAAAAGAGCAGCTCAGTCTGTGTGTGCTTAGAGGAAAGCCTTCACCTCATACACGAGGCGAAGAGACTTTCTCTGTTGTGTTGTCTGTAACGAGTTGTCTTCTTGACTAATACTGAGAACGCTATAGAGGATTGATGGTACTGTGTGCTTCGGGCCTGTGATGGGCCATTAGGTGTCCCACTAAACCCTGACACTGTTAGCATCACCAAATACTAATCTAGGCTGGCCCCTGGCATTCAGAGGCCTGAAACCCTCCTCTTTTCTTCCCTAGCACCACTGTCGCTGCTCCTAAGGTAGGCACGTGTGCCCAGGCAATGCTCTCCTTTCCCTGGGCTCGTAGGGACACTTTGGTGGAGTGCTGTCTTTGTGGTGCAGAAGGGGAGGCTTTTTCAGGGTGAGGCTGTGTGTGCCAGGCTCTGAGCCTGGGCAAGCAAGCTCAGCTTCATCCTGTGCCCCCAGCCTTTCTTGGGCAGAATTTCCAGTAGCTGTCACTCCCTTTACTGAGCAGTCATGTGGAGCCATATGTCTGAGCTCCCCTGGGCCCCTAAGGCTGGCCACTCAGCATCCTGCCCAGAGTTTCTGGCAAAAGGGGCTAAGGACTGGCTGGACACTAGGTGTAGCTGCTTCCAGCATCAGACTGCAGAGAAAGATGCTGCTGGGGCCACTTTAGCGTCTGATTCATCGTACTGCCACGCAAAGCATACTCGAGGTCCCAGCTGTGCACTTGAGCTAGAAAACATCTCCAAGACTCAACCTGCAGTCATTTAGACTAGAGGCTGCACTAAGGCCATGATTTGGAGAGCCAGCTGAGCTCAGCCTCCCTGAGCCAGAGAGAGGTCTTTGTTGACAGTTGTTTTCTGCTGGATGACTGTTTTCTGTTGGTGGGATTTCGTGGGCAAAAGGCTAGGCCGAGGGGCTGGCTCTTTCTCTCGCAGATCCAAGGGGCAATCTAGTAAGCAGACTAGGCTGAGAACAGAGAGTGGAGTTGAGCTGTTTTCCTCCAGCTTCACTTGAGGCTGAGCTTTAAATGTCTGGCTTTTCACAATAGGCTGCCAAATACCTCACCAATACATGAAGTTTATTTTTCAGTGTTGGGATGCAGGGACTCTTAAAAAATACTAACTCTGAATGAACACACGGCTGTTGGCTTGCTGCCCTGTTAGAAACCAGTTTTTCCTTTGGGTTCTTTTTGGCCCCAGTGAGCCATAAAGGGTATGCCGGGTCCCTAGAAGTTGGGGATTATCTGCCTGCAGGTGCCTCATCCCAGGACCAGAGGTCTCTAAGTCAGACACAGTAGGGAGGACGGTGCCAAGGCTGAGCACACTCAGACACCCGTTAGGTTCCATTTCAGCAATGCTGGTGTTAAGTCCATGGTTGTTGTAGGTGAGTCTTTGAATATTAATTATCTTCTTAACTGCCATCTGAGTACACCTCACAGCCTCTGATATTTGCAGAATGGGAGTACTTTGGATACTGGCATTTATGAGGTGGTCTCTTGCCAAAGCAAACTTGTATAAAAAGGATAGATATCCTGAGTAAACCACTTGTTTGGTGGGAAAGAAACTGGAGAACCGTATGAACCGGTGCTGAACGTCACCCCGCAGCCTGTGTGCCTGGACTCCACCAGGGAGCTGGGTGGGCGCCAGCTGTCCCACCTCCCTCAGTGAGCGTTGGTTTAAACTGCTTCAAGGATTTTTATTTCTATGTAAGGAATGCTTCCTGCCAGCAAGGTTGTTGGTCAGTGGACAAAGGTCCCTAGAATGGTTGTTTAAAAAAACAATTCTCATTGATTCTGACGCATGGCAACCCCACATGTTACGGAGTCCACCTGCACTCTGTAGGGTTCTCAAGGCTGTGACCTTTCACATGCAGGTCACCTGACCTGTTTTCTGAGGCTCTGCTGGGCAGGGCAGGTTTGAACCTCCAACCTTCCGGTAGAACACGTCACCATTGGCACTACCCAGAGACTTCAGAATGGCTCTTAGACATTAGCAAGTGCTGGGCAGCACTTGCAAGCAGCGCTCGATGCTACATTACAGAGGTCATCAAAAGGACCCCAAACCACAGCCCTGCCCTCCAGCCTGCAGCGCAAATGGCTAGGAGGGAGGCAGTGTTCCTGCAGTGCACTGGCTCGGTGACAGGCAGGCCTCCCAGCTCTCCACAGAGGTACCAGAAGCCTGAGAGCTCCTGGGATGTCCCCTCCTTATGGACATCTCATGCACGTCTTTGGGGACAGAACTGGTCGGCCTGAGATGTTAGGAAACAGCCATGCTCTGTATTTATTCTGAATTCATGCCTATCGCAAATGATAGTATAGAATTCACATTCGTAATCACAGTCTTGAAAGCCACTTGGGATTGTGAAAGGAATTCTAAGCTGTGGCTTTGTTAAGATTAGTTCTCCTGTAGATGTGTCCACAGGTTTCCTGAATAACCTACAGCAGGCTCACGTATAGCAAATCCCACCTGAGTCTTTGCCCTAAAAACCTGGGTCATCGTGTAGTTGTTGTGTGCCACTGAGTTGATTCACAGTGACCCGCCAGGACAGGGCAGTACTACCCCACAGAGCTTCCTGTGCTGTGATCTGCCACCTCTGCCTCCCATGGAGCACCTGGTGGGTTCGAACTGCTGACCTTTCAGTTCGCAACCAAACACTTAACCACTGTGTCACCAGGGCTCCTCGGGTTGTGATGACCCATCTTTGTCAAACAGACTTGACAAGTCTCTCATGTTGATGTTCACTCATCTGCTTGGGATGTACTTTGCTGCAGGAACAGCGAAAAAGAAAAAAGAATCTATTGTTTCTGAGTACCTTAGCGATGTACCGTGTTCAGGCAGGTGACCAGCTGTGGTTTCAGTAACAGGCCATCCTTGAGAAGTCTGTGTAAAACACAGTATCGTCTCAATCTTGGGAACAAGAGTAAGAGAGCTGGGACTGAGGTTAGCGGTCTGTGTTTACACCGAAGAGGAGGCTTTTTGGCTCATTTTATAAAATACCCCTATACACAGAAACACACACGTTTTAAATACAGTCGGTGTTTTCTGAAACTTCCAGACCAGTCGTCACCTAAATAAGCTGGGTGGATCTCCTGTGGCCATGAGCGTGGGTCGGTAGGGAGCAGATGGACGAGAGGCACCCAGCCTGTCCTTGCTGAGTCCGCATGGGACAGCTACGTGGCTAACACAGCCTTCCTCAGAGTCTCCACCCGGAAAGAGTAAGGCTGTTCTGTTTTGATTTTGGTAGATAATCTTGTGCCGTGGAGGTCAGAAGGGCAAAGCGAAGCAGTCATGATGGACAGCTCACCTCCGAAACCAGGACACGCCTTGTCAGGTGGTTTTGGAGAAAACGAGGTGGAAGAATTGCATGCAGTTGTATGAACACAAAGGGTGGCAGGCGCCACAGGGGCGCCACGGCCTAACCCGGTGAACTGTCACCAGACTCGCCTCAGCCCTGCCTGCCAGTGGGGGCCTCAGACACTGTGACACTCGTGGTATTGAAAATACGTTCCAACTATAATGTAAATGCAAACTAACCATACTGGTATAGAACCCAAATTTTCTATTCAGAAGGGCATCCTTTTAAAATGTATGCTATGTAAAAATTGTACGTATGAGACACCTCTTTGAATTGTATTTCTTGTACATTACATACATATATAAAAAGAGACTATTTTAGCCAGGCCAAGTATTTTTGCAGTGACTGGAATAAATCATGTATTACCTTTGAGTCCCATTTAGGACACTAAAAATAAAATCATGGCAATGCATTTTTGAGGATGTTTGTTTGATTGTTTGTTTGTTTTTATCACTTTGAAGGCTTATACTCCTAAAATCTTTAAAATACAGCCATCTGACCATTTAAAAAGGGGGGCGGCATGGACTTGTCAACACCCTCGTCTTCTCTCACCTAGAAACAGATCTTGTTGTCAGTGGCCGTCGAGTTTGCACTGACTCATGGTGACCTCAGAACGAAATGCTGCGAGGTCCCATGCCACCATCATGGCCACTGGTATGCCCACGTCCATTGTGGCGGCTACTGTGTATTTCAGGTGCCTTCCAACCTTGGGGGGCTTCATCTGCCAGCACTCTGTCAGCCAACAGAAACAAATCTGACTTTGTCTGTCTACATCATTGCCACTCAAAACTTCCCGCCTACCCCTCGCTCCCCATCAGCTTATTAGACATGCGGGATCTCAGGCCGAATCCCAAACCAGCTGAATCTGGATCTGCATTTTCACAGGCTTCCCAGGTGATCTGGTGGCCTATGAAGGCCAGACGCACTGCTCCAGACACGGGTCAGAAGGAATCAGCTGTTACGATGGCCAGTGAAACTGGGGTCGTAACAAGGGAACTAAAATGGACCGAGTGCCCTGTATCAGGTAACGTGCCGGCTATGTTCGTTCCTTGCCTTAGTCAGCCCTCACAAGCAGCTTGCAAGGTAGTTATTTATGCAACTTAAACTCTACAAGGTTAAACTGCTCAAGTTCAAAGGCTGGGGTTTGAACCTGAGTCTGACTCTGGAGCCCGTGTGCTTTCCATTACACAAGTGACTGCCCTGGCCCAGCTGGCTCAGTTGTCTGTAGCTGGGGAGGGCACAGCCGGCACAGAGAAGGGATGCGTGCAGCATGCAGACAAGTAGCTTCAAAACAAAACTCAGGGACATATTTTTAAGGCACGTGTTAGTGTCATTAGTTGCCACTGAGTCAGGGTTAGAATCTGGCTATGAAGGCAGTTGCAAATGTCCATTCCTGTGCTGTCTTCCAGCACCATATGGGACAGTATTCTGTTGTGACTTTCAGTGGCTAAATTTTCAAGAAGCAGATCACTAGGCCCTTCTTCCTAGTCTGCCTTAGTTTGGAAGCTGTACTGAAACCGATCCTCCCTGAGTGACCGGGCTAGTATTTGAAATAACCAGTAGCTTAGCCTCCACACAAGCTACCCAGGAGGACAAACTGACAGACGATGTAATTGTAAAGAGGATAAAACTGAAGTCTGGAAATGAGCCAGCCCCATCTAACTTCCCAGCATCCCTCCTGGGGAAAAACCAGTGGGTTACACAGCTTGGCAGCAGCAGGCAACTTGGTAGGGATTACAGCAGGGAGTCACTGAAGGATCCTGAGTGTAATCCACGCTGGAAATGTTGTCATCAGAAATGTCCTGAAGGACATCCGCGAGAGCCTGTCTGACCTCGGACAGCACGGTCTGGTATTCTGCACCCCCTCTTCCCAGAGGCGCACCTTCAGCAGCATCGTCTTCTAGATTAAAAATCAGCGGAAGCGTGTGCTGCTGCTCGGGGCCAACGCTCCCGTCACAGGCTTTTGCTCCACCTGGAGAGAAAAGAAAACCCAGTGCCATCAAGTCAATTCCAACTCACAGCGACCCTGTAACAATCCTATAGGCCACAGCAGAACTGCTCCACAGAGTTTCCAAAGAGCGCCTGGTGGATTTGAACTGGCAACTTCCTGGTCAGTAGACATAGCACTTAACCACTACATCACAGGGTCCCCACCTGGAGAAATGACACCAACAAGTGACTCGTGGCCCTCAGCTCCGGCCTTGCATCGTACGGAGCAGAGCTGGGCTGGATGTTAAATTTGTTCACCCGCCAAAATCTGAACATTCAAGTGACCGCTCTCCCTGGCAAAGAAACGACCTCAAGAGTATCAGCTCATTCTCAAGGGGTTTGGGGTCCAAAGTGATTTTGGAACTCCTTGAAACTTGCCTTCGGAGCCAGCAGAATATGTGTTCAAATCAGTTTCATCTCTGTTCCTTTAGAACGAAATCTGAGTTTTTTGGAAATTTTTTTTTTCTTCTTGAATACTGAAAGGAATTTAGTCTGGTGAATTACACAGGAAGGCAAGGTGGGTAACCTCACTTTAGGCTGAGGAAGAAATTTCTGTATCAATTACAGAAAACTTCTCTGTATTAGTGACAGAAAAGTTTGGAGCGATGACAGCGTCTTTGGCTTTTCATGATTCGGGTGACTTTTCTTCCCCCCTCGGATCTTTTCCATACAAAACATATTACGACATCTGACAAAAATGAATGTAACTGAGTAAACAGAAGGATGCTTGTCATGTTGATTTGGGGCTCCTGGTGACCCTATGGGATGCAGTAAACCTGCCCCGTACGGTTTCCAGGCCGTGATCTTTACAGGAGCAGACTGCAGGTCTTTCTCCCATGGAGCTGGGTAGGCTGGAAGCCCCGGCGTTTCAGTTAGTGCCGGCAGGATGGCTCTCAGAAATACGGGGGTTCCTAAGGGCCTAGAAATTCACCCAGGCTTGCTGAAAAACGGGAAGGGATTTGATCCTTGACAGAAAACCTTGGAAATGTTTTTTCCCTTTGGGCATTCTCTAGTCCGGACTATGAGGAGTAACCAGAAGTCAAGCGGAAGTACAGGCCTCTTAGCTTCAGGTGTCAGAGGACACACAGTTCAGGGCTGCCACAGAAGCTAAAAATGCAGGGAAATCTTGGCAAGAAGGGAGACCCAGAGGGGAACCCCCAAATCTGCACATAAACTCCCTTCAAATCCTTGACTGATACCTGAGGCATAGACACTGAAGGGAGACCCCAAGGAGCCTCAAAAAGCAGCAGCTAATACCCAGGTCAACAGCAGTGGGTTTTTTTTTAATGGGTTAAAAGCTCTGGTATAGTGGTTAAGGGCTTGGCTTCTAACCACAAGGTCAGCAGTTCAAATCCACCAGCTGCTCCTTAGAATCCTAGGGGGCACTTCTACTCTGGGTTTCAGCAGCCTGAAATGGCTGCTCCCCACTGCAGAAGAGAGCAGTCCAGAGTGTGAGAAGCATCACGTACACCTCTGACTTTCCAATGAATCCCCAAAAAGGGCCATGCTGGACATCAAGGGCAGGGCCCACGACTCAGGGATCTGCCCTGAGGTTCAAGGCAAAATCTGAAAAGAGACTAGTCCTAACAAAGTATAAGACCACATCCCCAAGCTCTAGGGACACATCTAGTAATTTAACTGAAAATCAGTGTTCTTCGGGGTGAGATCACAGGAACTAGTCTCTGCATCATCTGCAATGTCCAGTTTACAATTAAAACACACACATACACACATACAAACTACAAAGTAAACAAAGTAACAGGAAAATAGGGTCCATGTGAAGAAAGAAACCACCTGACTCAAAAGTGGTCCAGATGCTGGAGCTGGAGCGCAGAACCTACAGCAGCTGCCGTAAATGTGTTCAGGCATGTAGAGAGAAAAAGGCCACAACGGCTGAATAGAGAGAGAATCGTAGCACAGACACAACCCACCACCGTTGAGCCAGGTCCAACTTATAGCGACCTTAGAGGTCAGAGTAGAATTGCCCCATAGAGTTTCCAAGGAGAACCTGGCAGATTTGAACTGCCGACCTTTTCGTTAGCAGATGTAGCACTTAATCCACTACACCACCAGGGTTTCCAGCACAGGTATGGAAAATGTAGGGGGGAAAAAACCCAAATGGAAATTCTAGAACTGAAATATAAAATACAGGATGAAAAATAATCATTGATTGGATTTAGCAGATACCTACACTAAAATTAAATTAGAAATTACAAAAATAAGATCGAAAGTTCCCCAAATTTGGAAATTAAATAACATGTTCTCAAATAACGTATGGCTCAGAGAAGATATTAGAACAGAAATTTAAAAATATTTCCAACTGCATGATAATGGAAGTTAAAAAGTCAGGATTTATGAGCTACAGACAAAGCAGGGCTTAAAAAGGAAATCTGTAGCTCTCAGTGCTTATCTTAGCAATAATATATTGCATATTGTCTAAATTTCTACCTTAGAAAACTAGAAAAAGGGGAATGTATTAAACCCAAAGGAAGAAATAATAGAAATGAAAGCATAAATTAACACAAAGCCAAACAATAATGAAAATAAAGTCAAAAGTTGTTTCTTTGAAAAGGTTAAGTGGATAATGAGGAAATATGAACAATTTAGTGCCAGTAATTTGACAACTCAGACAAAATAGCCAAATGCTTTGAAAATACCACTTAGCAAAGCTGATGTAAGAGGAAATCAAAAACCTGAATTCTCCTAAACCTATTAAAGAAGTTACATATACAATAAAAAACTTTTCTACCAAGAAATCTCCAAATAATTTCACTGGTCAAAATTCACTTATTTAAGAAAAAAAAAAAAATACCAATGTTATACAAAGTGAGGAAATGGCGCTGGGGGATGATCTCTTCCTAAACTCATTTTATGAGGTCAGCAAAACCCCACTATCCAGACTTAGCACAGATATTACAAGAAAGGGAAATTACAGACTCTCAAGAACAAAAATGCAAAAGTTATAAACAAAATTCTGAGGTAATCAAATCCAGCAATTATGTGTCATGACTAAGGGGGTTTATCCAGGAATGCTGAGTCGGTTTTTAATATCTGAAAATCAGTCACTGTACCTCACAGCATTGAGAGTGTCAGCACGCAGGTCTGGGCTGAAGCTGGAACCTGAGTCTGCCTCCACAGCTGGTGTGCTCTCCACTGCCCAGGCCGGCTGGCCCAGCTGTCGTCCAGAGCTCATCAGGACACAGCTGGCACTGAGAGGGGCCATGGGGTGTGCAGAGGGGTGGCTTCAAAATTCTGAGACATTTGTAAAGCATATATAACTGTGATTGGTTGCCACTGAGTAAGGATTAGAATCTGGCTATCAGCAACCAAATAGTGTCCTGTCCTGTGCTATATGCATTTCACTGTGTGTATCGTCTAGTTACCTCAGAAAGGAAAAACCGTAAGGTGCCTTAATTGTAGGGTAAGCATGACAACAGACTAGCTGTCTTCCAAGGCCACTTCTAGTTCATGCATGAAGTTGCCGGGTGATGGAAACACTTAGTGCATTACGCTGTTAATCCTGAAGTGTACGGTTCAAATTCATCCACAGACACCCTGGAAGAAAGGCCTAGTGATCTACTTCCCAAAAAGTCAGCCACTGAAAAGGCCCCGGAGCACAGTTCTACTCTGACTCACATGTGGTCACCATAAGTCGGAATCAGCTGAACAGCAATTGGTATGACTGGTACGATTCATGACCATAAAATCGTATCTTCATCAGAGAAGAACACACGCATCTTTTCCCAACATGATGTTGCTGTTAGGTGTCATCAAGTCAGGTCTAATTCACAGACTCTACGTCCAACAAAACAAAACACTGCCTGGTCCTGGGCCATCCTCACGGTCTGTGATGCTTGAGCCTCTTGTCACGGCCACTGTCAATCCATCTCATCACGGGTTGGCCTCTTTTTCACTGACCTTCTGCCTTACCAAGTGGGATGCCCTTCTCCAGGGAGTGGTCCCTCCTGATAATGAGTCCCAAGTACCTGAGACAAAGCCCTGCCTTCGTCACTTCCAAGGAGCACTCCGGCTGTATTTTCGACGGCTGTGTCTGTCCTACTGGCCGTCTACGGTAGACTCAATGTTCTTCACTAGAATTCAAAGGCACTTAGTCTTGTCTGGTCGTTGGTATTCATTGCTCAGTTTTAATTTGCATGTGAGACAACTGAAAGTCACACTGCTTAGAATCAGGTACACCTTAGTCCTCAAAGTGGTGTCTTTGCTTTTCAGCACTTCAAAGATGTTGTTTGCAGAAGACAGGCCCAATACAATACCTCATGTTGCTGCCATGGGCAGTCATTGTGGATTCAAGTAAAATGAAATCTTTGGCAGCTTCAATGTTTTCTCCTTTATGATGATGTTGCTTACTGGTCCAGTTACGATGATTTTTGCTTTCTTTACAATGAGGTGTAAATGTCCTTGATCTGTATCAGTAACTGCTTCAAGTTTTATTAGCTTTCAACAAGCAAGGCTGCATCCTGTTCCCCAAATCCTGATAAACCATGTTCTTCTTTGTATAGTCCATCTTTTCTGATTATTTCTTCAGCATGCAGAATAAATACATATAGTGAAAGGACACAACCCCAACATACACCTTTCCTACTTTTAAACCACACAGTGTCCCCTTGGTTCTGTTCAAATGACTGCTCCTTGGTCTACACACAGGCACCTCAAGAGCGCAGTTAGGTGCTGGAATTCCCCTTCTTTGCACTGTTATCTATGGTGGATTGAACGGTGGCCCCTCAAAATGTGTGCAGCAATTTGGCTAGGGCGTGATTCCTGCTATTGTACGATGTCCCCTACATTGTAAATGCCGCCTTTATGATGTTAATGAGGGAGGATGGGCAGTGGTTGTGTTGCAAGGCAGGTCTCCATCCTCAGTGTATTGTGCCTTGAGGCCATCTTTTGGGATTTAAAGGAAAGGGAATCAAGCAGAGCTAGGAGGAATGCACAGACCACCAAGAAGCAGTAGATGCAGCAGAGTCCTTTAGAAAGGACTGGAGATCCCTGCATCCCTGAAGCACCCAGTCCAAGGGAAGACTGACATCAAGGACTTCCCTCCAGAGCCAACAGAGAAAGTCTTCTCCTGGAGCTGATGCCCTGAATTTGGGGGGCCTACTGGACTGTGACAGAACAAAAATTCTCTTTGTTAAAGCCATCCACTTGTGGTATTTCTGTTAGCACAGTACTAGATGACTAACGCATTATCTGTAATTTGTTATGATCCACACAGTCAAATGTTTACACAGGTAGACATTTTTGTGGTATTCTCTGCTTTCAGCCAAGATCTATCTGACCTCTCAATGACAGCCTTCATTCTATGTCCTTGGCTGAATCTGGCTTGAATTTCTGCTACTTCTCTGTTTGACGTACTGCTGCAAACATATTTGAGTGCTCTCCAGCAAATTCTTACTTGCATGTGATATTAATGATATTGTTCAATAATTTCTGCCTTCTGTTGGACCACCTTTCTTTGGAATGAATACAAATACAGATCTCTTCCAGTAAGGTGGCCAGGAAACTGTCTTTTAAATTTCTGGGCATAGAAGAGTGACTGCCTCCAGCACTGCATCCATTTGTTGAAATATCTCAATTGGTGTTCGGTCAATTCCTAGACCCTTGTTTCGCACTGAGGTCTTCAGTCCAGCTTGGACTTTTTCCTTCAGTGCCATCTGTTCTTGATCCTGTGCTACCTCCTCAAACAGCTGAATGTCAACCAGTTCTTTTTGGTACAGTGACTCTTTGTAACTCCTTCCATCTTTTTTTTTTTGATGCTTCCTGCATTGTTCAGTATTTTGCCCAAAGAAATTCTTCAAAATTGCAACTTAAGGCTTGAACGTTTTCTTCGGTTCCTCCAGCTGGAGAAAAGCCAAGCATGTTTTTCCCTTTGGGCTTTCTGACTCCAGCTCTTTGCACATGCTATTCATAATCCTTGACTCTGTCTACTTAAGGTGCCCTTCAAAATCTTCTGTTCAGCTCTTTCACTTCATCACTTCTTCCATTTGCTTTAACTATCTGACGTTCAAGAGCAAGTTTCAGAGTCTTTCCTGACACCCATTTTGGTCCTTTCTTTCTTGTCTTTTTAGTGACCTCTTGCTTTCTTCATGCACGGTGCACCTGAAGTCATCTCACATATCTTTGTTCATTAGCATTCAGTGCATCATATTCTTGACATAGTTTCCTAATTCAGGTGGGATGTACTCAAGGTCATATTTTGGTTTTCATGAACTTGTTCTAGTTTTCTTCAGTTTCACCTTGAACTTGGATATGAACAACTGATGGTCTGTTCCTAAACCTGCCACTGGTGTTGCTGTAACTGGTAATTTTGATCTTTTTCATCATCTTTTTCTACTAATGTAATCGATTTGATTCCTGTGTATTCTAGCCAGTGAGTTCTACTTGTGTGTTTGCTGGGTTCACTGGAGAAGCAAAACCAGAAAAGCATACACATACATTTCAAACCAAACCCACTGCTGTCCAGCTGATTCTGATTCACAGAGACCCTACTACAGGACAGAGTAAAACTGCTCCATAGAATTTCCAAGGATCGCCTGGTAAGATTCGAACTGCTAACCTTCTGGTTAGCAGCCATAGCGCTTATCCACTACACCACCAGGATTTCCATACATGTGTACATATGCATATATACACATGTATACATACAAGGTCTGACAAGTCCACAAACTTAATTGTTCTACATGCTACTTACATAGATGGCACTTGGCTTTGGCTACTTACATCATTGCTCAATACCACTATGGTCACCTAAGATGTACTGCCTTTGGGAAGCTAAGCACTGATGCCAGCACCTAGTCTACCCTTCAAAGCAATTCTGGAACTCTTTCTGCAATGGCCACTGCTCATGGTAGCACATTGGCAAGTTCACGAACTGAATTGTATAGTTGTCTGTGAGGGAGTTTTTATCCAGTAAACAAATAACCGTATTGGAATACCCTCCCTACTCACCTGATCTGGCCCCCAGTGACTTTTTTCTTTATCTGAAGATTAAGGAAATATTGAAAGACATTTTGATGACATTCAGGATATAAAGGGTAATATGACGACAGCTCTGATGACCATTCCAGAAAAGGGTTCCAAAATGGCTTTGAAGGGTCGACTAAGCACTGGCATCAGTGCATAGCTTCCCAAGGGGAGTACTTTGAAGGTGACTGGGGTGGTATTCAGCCATGAGGTACGTGGTACTTATTCTGCGATGAGTTCACCCTCTTAATTGGCAGACCTCATAAAGACAGAGAGAGAATCCAAGATTGTTAGGCCCAAAGTAGTGCTGTTGCAGGCTTCTGCTGATTCATGTAGCCACAGAAGCTGGTGAACTCACGATCGGCAGGCCAGAGAGTAGTGCTGCTGTAGGCTGCAAAGGCTGACAAATCTCAAGATTGGCAGGCCAGCCCACCAATAAGACGCTAGCCCATGTCTCAAGAAGTGGAGGTCAGACAAACAGGAGCCAGCTGTAGGATCCAGAAAAAACAAAAGCCTGGGCAAAGCAAGCAGGAAGAAGCTAGGTGGCAGCAAGGAAAGATGATGGCTGAGGTGGAGAGTGAGTTACTACCAGCTCCACTCCCATGTACCATAGCAAAACCAATCACAGGGGAGATCCGTACCAGATTTCAATAGTGAAGTGATCACAACAGTATACGACTGCCACAATACTGGGAATCATGGCTCAGCCAGGTTGACACTCAATCTTAACCATTACAACTTGTATAGTGGCCATTTATGTTGTTGAAAAAAGGCATCTGTAATAAATAATGCTGCAAAATTCTACAATCGTATCTCCAGTGTCATTTCTATCAACATGACAGTTATTTTCTTACTACTAATCAATCCTTCTTTGTTTCCAACTTTCACATTCCAATCATCAGTAATTATCAATGGATCTTAATTGCATGTCTAATCAATTTCAGACTGCAGAAACTGGCAAAAGTCTTCAATTTCTTCACTTTTGGTGTCAGTGGTTGGTGTGCAAATTTCAGTAACGGTCACATACACTGGTCTTTCTTGTAGGTTTATGGTTATTATCTTATCACTGATGACACTGTACTTTAAGACAGATCTTGAAATGTTCTTTCTGACAATGAATGCAATGCCATACTTCTCCAGTTGGTCAGTCCCAGCGTGGTAGATCGTATGTTGTCTGATTCAAAACGGCCAGTGTCGGTCCATTTCAGCTTACTGATGTCTAGGATATCAATCTGTACAAGGACTGCCAATTAAGCTCACAAACTCATCCTAAAAAAAGGGATATGTATCTCATTGCTGAATAGTACTACCATCACCACTGAAGTACCCCCCTTGGGAAGTTATGCACCAACGCCAGCACCTAGCCCACCCTTCACAGTAATTTTGGAGCTGTTTTTCTAGAATGGCCACCAGAGCTGTTGTTGTACTACCTTTGATGTCCTGAATGCCATCAAAATGTCTTCCTCTCAATATTTCTTTGATCTTTGGGTAAACAAAAAAGTCACTGATGGCCAGACCAGCTGGGTAGGGAGGGTGTTCCAGTACAGTTATTTGTTTACTGGCTAACAACCCCCTCACAGACAACTATAAAATTGCTTGTGCACTTGACACCATGGGCAATGGCTGTTCACAATAAGAGTTCCAAAACTGCTTCAAACGCTGAACTAGGCACTGGTGTCGATGCATGGCTTCCCAAGGGGAGTAGTTCGAAGGTGACCATAATGATATTCAGCACTGAGCTATGTAGCACTTAGAACAATTAAGTTCACGGACTTAATTGTCAGACCTGTTACACATCCATTTCAGTTTTGACGATTTTTAACTTTCCTAGATTCATATTTTGTACAATTCACATTCCAATTATTAATGAATATCTGCAGCTGTTTCTTCTCATTTTGAGTTGTGCCCCATCAGCAAATGAAGGTCTCAAAGCTTGACTCCTTCCACGTCATTAAGGTTGACTCTACTTTGAAGAGGCAGCTCTTCCCCGGTGGTCCTTTGAGTGCCTTACAACCTGAGGGATTCATCTTCAGGCACTATATCGGACAATGTTTCACTGTTATGTATGAGGTTTGCATTGGCCGTTATTTCAGAAGTAGACCACAGGGCCTTCTTCCTAGTCTGTTTGAGTCTGAAGCTCCACCGAAACCTGTCCTCCATGGGTGATCCTGCTGGTGTTTGAAATACTGGTGGCATCACTTCTGACATCACAGCAATACACAAGCCACCACAGTATAACAAACTGACAGCTGTGCCAGCGGTGGTTCTCTAACACCAAACCCAACCCACTGCTGTCTAGTTGATTCCAACTCATAGTGACCCTATAGGAGAGAGTAGAACTGCCCCATACAGTTTCCAAGGAGTGCCTGGTGCATTCACACTGCCAACCTGTTGGTTAGCAGATGTAGCATTTAACCACTGCATCACCAGGGTTTCTATTCTCTAAGAGAAAAACAAAAAACCCACTGCCACTGAGTTGATTCCACAGAGTTTCCAAGGAGCGCCTGGCGGATCTGAACTGCTGACATTTTGGTTAGCAGACACAGCACTTAACCACTGTGCCACCAGGGCCTCCATCCTCTAACACAGTGGATACTAGTTCATCTAGCTAATCTAACAGTAGTTTTTAAGTAATTTTTAAGATGCACATTTAAAAAGGTGGCATGGTAAAAATCAGAACACATCCCTGTTTGATACTATTTGGAATTTTCATCTGATCTCTTCTCCACCCTGATTCTGTTGGGAGTTCAGCGACTCCTCTGAAGAACAACTCTCGCTTGGGGATTTTAATTCCTGTCTGATTGTGATCATTCTAAGCAATCATATTACTTCATAGTAACAAAATTCCAATACTGTAGTGCCAAAGACTTTCTGGCAGGGTTATTACTTCTGAAATTAACTCCGCCTGGAGATCCCATACCTCTTAGATAATGTAATGTAAAGACTCGAACATGTTTTACTCAAATAACGCGCGCTTTCTATGCTTGTTTGCCAACTGCTCCCTCTAGTCCCTCTCTCTAGGTATTTTTGTAAGTGCTTTTCTGCCAGTTCTTTTTCACACACTGTAATCTAGAGACTTTTCATATGAAAACATAACAAATGTCTTACTGGTTTGTGTTTTAAGTTTTGGAGAATCAGACTGTAGTGACATTTTTAATCTCCCTCGAGGTATGAACTTGGAGGACTTGTCTTGTTTTTACGCTGTATTTCTTTGAGATCATTTGTTTACACTCAAGGAGAATAATTTTTGTTCTTTTATTATTTCTTTGAAAAGCTCTAATTTCACATAACGGAATCTAAATGGAATCCACATCATATATATATGTATATATGTATTTTTTACTTGTTGTTTTCATTCAATAAAATTTAGCTTGGGGTTCCTATTAGGTATGTGTGTCAGGCACTTCAGAAGAATGATAATTAAAGAACTTAAAGGGCTTAAGATTAGTAAACCAAATCAAACCTGTTTCTGCTGAATCAGTATCCAGCTCATAGCAACATACAGGACAGAGGAGAACTTCCCACAAGGTTTCTAAGTAGCGGCTGGTAGATCAAACTGCTGACCTTCTGGTTAGTAGCTGAACATTTAACCACTGCACCATCAGGGCTCCAAAATTAACAGGAAAGATTACATCTGTACATAAATCACTGGTGTGTTTGGTTATTTTTAGGATCACCATATGCTGGCACGGACTGAATGAAAACTAACAGTAACAACATAAAGGGGAGAATGTGATGCCTTCTGACAAGAGAAGCCTCTGTGGCCCAGCCTGTAAGCCAGTCTATCTAATTAAGGGTAACTATTAGGAAGTTCAAACTTAAGTCATATTCTCCAACCATCTTTATTGTAATAAAGCTGACATTTTCATCTCTATCTATTTGTATCCTGTTTCTCAACTGATTCTAAACTTACATGTTGGGATGAATCTACTGCGCTCAAGTTGATTCCAACTCATAGCCACCCTACAGAATGGAGTAGAACTGCCCCATTGAGTTTTCAAGGAGCGCCTGGTGGATTCAACCAGCTGACCTTTTGGTTAGCGGCCATAGCCCTTTACCACTAACCACCAGAGTTTCCATAGTGATGTGATTAAATATTACCATTAAAGCCCAACCAACAGAGCATTAATGGAGGGAGGGCAATTACTACTTTATGCCAAGTGAGCAGACTCAAGATCCTTTGATTTGGTTTGAGGTTGAAATTAACATACTCATCTGTTGCATAGCACAAGTAATTTCAATAATGAGAAAATAAAACCAAAAGGAGAAATACTGGCTGAGCATGTTAGCTAAGTGCAGACTAGAGCAGCTTACCATCTCTCTGTTCCTCCTCCAGTCAGAAGAGGGAAAAGTCCTACCCAGCTGGAAACATTAGAGGAAGCTTTATGAGCAAAGCAGCCTTTGATTTGGGGCCTTTCAAGCTGAAGGGGATTTTAATTTGGAGGCTGAGGAGGATAGGGTATGAAGGTCAAGGGAACCAGGACAAGAGTCTGAATTCAGTCAGTGGCAAGAAGCCATCAGAAGAGTCTGAGAGCCATCCCCACTCACTGTTGTGTTTCTAAAATATACATTGAGGACAGTTCCAGAGTGAACCAAGAAGCAGAGAGACTGCAGTCAGTTAGCTAAGTGAACCTGGAGAGTCTGCTTTTGAAACTGGCTATTGTTAGGTAAATTGCATTTTAAAATATCTCTAGGTTTCCATTTAATGTTCAGCCAAAGTGGCATTTAAAGCATAACAATGGAATGAAACATTTTTCTTGGAAGGAAGAGCTGTATGATGTGCTGACCCAGCTCTGAGCTTCTTGGAAATTCCACAGACAGTAGAAAGACCTTGTTTGAGCATTTGGGGGTACACGGGGCCAGTGCTGGGACTCTCTGTCAAGCCCAGGCTTTGGAGTGGCACCCTCAATGGTGCTGAGAGCTCCCAGAGAGAGGACAGTCCCCTGTAGCTAGAAGGAGAGAGGGGCCAGGTGGAGGGCCCAGTGTGGGAGGGGGTAGGCAGTGGGGCAGAGCTGAGGGCCCGGCACTCACCAGTGACATAGAAGGCCTTGTACTTCTCCCAGCGCACCGTCTGCAGGGCTCCACACTCTCCAGCTGCCCCACTGTTGGGGTGGAACAGCATCTGAGAAAGGGTCACAGGATGGACTCATAAGAAAACCACACGACATGCTCTCTGGGAAACATGCTCATGGTCCACCCTCCCCACCACACACACTATTCCCACCCACCAAGTCTGCCCTGAAAGGCAATGTCCAACTCCAGTGGCCTCTGTGTGAGCGGACTGTGACATGCCCACTCCGCTACTGGAGTCAAGAGAGTGGGCCACAGCTTTGGCCAGCTGGGGAAAGTTCTCAGTGGGCACAGCCCAGCTCCAATGCCAGAGAGTCGATTCCAACTCACAGTGACCCTCAGGACAAAGGAGAACTGCCCCATAGGGTTTCCAAAGAGCACCTGTTTGGATCCAAACTGCCAACCTTCTGGTGTGCGGCCAAGCTCTTAATCAGTGTGCCACCAGGGCTCCTAAATGCTTCGATCAGACTCCCAGGCCCCAGCCTGGCTACGTACTTCATAAGGCCCACTGTAAAATGAAAATGCAGGGCAACGTGTTTTCAAAATTAAGAACTTCAAGACCAAAACCAAAAAACCCACACCCACTGCTGTCCAGGAACCCTGGTAGTTAGTGGTTAGGAGCTCTGCTGCCAACAGAAATGTCAGTAGTTCAAATCCACCGGGCGCTCCCTGGAAACCCTATGGGGCAGTTCTACTCTGTCCCACAGGGTCACTGTGAATTGGAATCAACTCGACAGCAATGGGTTGGTGTTTCTCGCTTATTACTGTCTACTCAGTCCCCACTCGTGGCAGCCTCCTGTGTTACAGAGCAGAGCTGCTCCCGAGGGTTTCCTGGACTGCAGTCTCTTCCAGAAGCAGAGCACCAGGCCTCTCTTTCGTGTTGCCACTGCATGGGTTTCACAACCTTTAGGTCAGTGGTTGCATACAAACTGTTACTGGACCGAGGGTCAGCGAAAAAGAGGAAAACCTTCAACAAGACAGACTGACACAGTGGCTGCGACGACGGGTTCAGGCATACCGCTGACTGTGGGCATGGCATTGGACCGGGCAGGGTTTCGCTCTGTTGTACCCGGGGTCACTAGGAGTCAGAACCAACTCCACAGTACCTAACAACAGGGACTGATGGCAGCCACAGCCGACACAAGTCTTCTAAGGGTGACAACCTGTATGACTGCGCGGGTCACATGGCCATGAGACCAGCCCTGTCTGCGTCCCAGCTCTCAACGTGTCTAACTCCATAAGACAGCAATTTAGTGGGATTTCTGTCTGGGAAGTTGAAAGGAAAAATTCTCTCCAGAAAGCGGCACAGCCCACCCTCTGAGCATTCCCTCCCCTTTGACTCAGTCCTAGTCTGTTTGGACAAGGAAATCTTTCCTTGTCAGTCACAGATGACAGAACTACCCTCAAAGGACGGAAACATCAATTCAGGCTCCCCAAGGAAGGACTGGGCAGAAAGTGAGTGACCACTGCCCTTGGTAGGTTGGTGGGTTTGGGTGGGAACGTGAGCCCACCCTGGTATGAATCATGATTGTATAGATCACTGGAAAGGCGCTTATGTGATTCAAAGTTTCCATGGAGCTTAAAAAAAGAAAGAAAGAAAGAAGGAAGGAAAAAAAAATGAGAAACATCTGTTGGAGCAGTAAACAGCTGTCCCCCCAAGTTTCACAGTTCTGAGAGGCTGCTGTCGGGGGTGGGGCAACTCCCACACCTGCTGCCTGCTGCGCTCTCGTGACAGTCCAACGAGCGCCCTGCACCCCAGGGTGAGTGTGACGACAGCAGGCTGCTTCCAACAGGAAAAGGCTCCCAAGCTCTCGCTTCTTCCAGCTCTGCAGACAGCCAAGCCTCATGCCGCACAAGGCTGCTTTGCTTCCTTCTTGAGAAGGCAGGAAGCGTGAGACTTGGAAAAACCGACTGTCAGATGATGTATGATGCACCAGCGACCAGGTCTGCAGGTTCAAGGAATTGCTATTACTCTGAGTCTAAGTAACAGAAATTCCGCAAGGGTGGGCTGCTTTGTTCAGAATATTTATTCGGCGTTACCAGAGGCAACTTCCACAATCCAAGAGGAAGCACGCCTGTGGGACAGCTCATTCCCAGAAACCTAGATGGGTTTTGGAGAAGTCGTATATGGCTTTTTTCCCCTTTGAGCAGACGGAACTGATTATGCTTTTCTTTCTTGTTTATATCAACATAGGAAGGACGCTGGCAAATTTACACATGAATCCAAGCTGAAGACATTTCCTCTCCAGACGCCTGGTCAGAATTTCACAGATGACCTTACATTCTGCAAACATGTTGCATTTTCTTGGTTGCCCTTCTTATCCGTGTGCTTACTTGTATCATGTTTGGGTATTTTAAGTGTTTAAGTGTGGCACAGTTATTGCTTTTCTGTAGTCTTTCTCACCATGGTCTTCTAACACCCACCCAGATGAGGAAACCAAAACGCCAAACTCACTGCCGTCGAGTCGACTGCAACTCACAGTGACTCTACAGAACACAGCAGAACCGCCCCACAGAGTCTCCAAGAAACGCCAAGTGGATTTGAACTACTGACCTTTTTGGTCAGTAGCGATAGCACTTAACCACTCCACCAGTGTTTCCCCCAAGTGACTGGGTGGGGCTACAAGGTAATCATGGCCCACTAAGGGGACTGGACAGCTTGCCAAGTTCTTGGCAGCTGTGTAGCAAGTGAGACTACGCAAATAAGGTCTGTGGAACCCTAATGAAAGGATTGGCCAGTTTTGCCATCCCACTAGGCTTAAGGAAATCCTGGTAGTTAAGTGCTACGGCTGCTAACCAGAAAGTCAGCTGTTCAAACCTACCAAGTGCTCCTTGGAATCTCTATGGGGAAGTTCTACTCTGTCCAACAGGGTGGTTGTGAGTTAGAGTTGTCTTGAGAGCAACAGGTTTGGCTTTTTTTTTTGTTTTTTTTTAATTATTACTAGACTTAAAATGAGCCCTCCCAGAGGCAGGAAAGAGAGGATCTCATCACCACCAAAGAAGAAAGGCCAAGAGCAGTGTGTGTTCTCTGTACCTGGGATCGCTGCGTTGAGAAGCCCCTGAAACCAAGAGACGCAGAGAGAAGACAGCTTTAACAGTGAAGGTGATGAGAAGTGGAGGTCGGACAAACTGGAGGCCGCCACAGGGCCCAGAGCAAGCAAAAAGCCAGAAGGCCAGCTTATCTCTACTAATCCTGGTAGTTAACTGCTACGGCTATTAACCAAAAAGTCAGCTGTTCAAATCTACCCAGTGCTCCTTAGAAACTCTATGGGGCAGTTCTACTCTATCTGAAAGGGTTGTTGTGGTTTAGAATTGGAGAAGTCACTACCAAGTTGAAGAGAAACAGCAGGAGGAAGGACCAGCAGGCATGACCGGCAAGAGCTGGTGCAGTAGGCTTCCCAGCCTATGATACAACAAAGCACAGTGCCTTCGGGCAGGAGGCCTGATGGTGTGGCGGGTGCCTGTCGGCAGTGCGTGAAGCCAGGTTAGCCACAGAGCACCCTCGGCGGAGGCTTACTGGCAGAGTAGGATGTCTTTGAGCACCTACTGGCAGAGTTTGAAGAGCTTCGTAAGACTTGCCCAAGCAGTGCAGAGGCCGAGGGGCCAGAAAGAGGTGTGCCTGCAGGTGTGGTTGAAAAGAGGTTGTCCTGATGGAAGAACTGTACCCCAAGCATTCCTGAACCTGAATTGTAACCTATTACTTCCTTAATAAATCCCAGAATTGTGAATATTGTCTGTGAATTCTGTGTGCCCACTGCAATAAATTACTGAACTCAGCAGAGAAGTGGAAAGTGCTTTGGGAGGCATGGCTGGCATCAGAATTGGTAAAGATGGTGAAGAAAGGAGACATGTCTGACCTCTGCCTCACAGCAACCAGTCTTGGGCTATTAATTTTGATTCTCCTTCCCCTGGGGAAGCGAGACGTGAGATGTTGCCCCCATGCCAGTTTTACAGAAAGTGCCCTTCAGATCTTGGAGGTTAGCATTGATGTCATGCTATCATCAGAAGGTGGGATCTTCCACCTGACCAGGCAGAAATGTGTAGCTCCAGGTCACTGAAAGGACAGACAAGGCAGTCAGTCCTTTGCCAGCCGCTCCTGATGGCATATGCTGGGTCTTCCCTAAGAGTAGTGATGGAGCTCCTGCTGTTCTTTCTTTCACAGAGGGCCTCAGGGGTGCACCAAGCATCTTCTGCCCACAGCAACCCCAGGCTGGGTTGGGCTGGTCAAAGGCAGAGCCACTAGGGAAAACTTCCAAACCCTTTAGGGATGACTTCTGGTTTGCTGGCAGTTTTTGGCCCTGGCCATAATAAGTTGGACCTCAGTTAGGACTTGATCAGATGGTGACATTATAACTTTCCAGCCTCCATCTAGAAGTTGCAACAGCATGCATGGGGCTACTCGGCTCTGCATTGTGGCCCATCCCTCTTCTGTTCTCCTCTTTCTCCCTGGAGTTGCTACCATACCTGAGCCCAAAGCTATTGTGGTCAGAGAGTGGAGCAGATGCCAGAATTTGTGACATGGTGTCCGCTGTTGCTGGTTTGTTCCCAGAGGCTGATGAAGGAGCTGGTGAGAAGACCAGTCAGTACGAACAACTATAACCCAATGTGATAGTTCTGACTGTGTGTCAATGTGGCTGAGCCATGATTTTCAATGTTTATATGTGATCACTCCCATGACTGTATTTGCTGTGAGAAGCATGACTGTGAGAAGCCAATCAGTTTAAAGGGAACTTCCTTGCAGCTGTGGCCTGCATCAATAAATAAGCTGGCATTCTGGCTTTTTGCTTGCTCTGGGCCCCATGGCAGCCTCCAGTTTGTCTGACCTCCAGCTCTTGGGGTATGAGCTATTAGCTTATCTGCAGATCTCGGAACTCACTGATCTTCACAGCCTGAGAGCTACAGCACTGTTCTGTGACCTGCTGATCTTAGGCTCACCAGCCCCTGTGGCTATGTGAATCAAGAGAAGCCTCTACCATGATCCACAGGCTCAGGACATCCAACTTCTATAACTGCACGAGCCATTTCCTTGATATAAATCTCTCTATGTTTCTTTATACACTGTACTGGTCTTGCTCTTTAGAAAACCCAGCCTAAGACACCCAGTTTTCCACTATACCTCTCAAGATAAGGCCTAAGGAAGTAGCCAGAGAGTATGCGGCTTTAGGTTGCTTCATCTCTTCAACCTTCAACTCTAGGTTACTTCACTTGCAAAATGGGGAAGAACTCAGTTGCTGACAAGTATTTACATATTGTTTTGAACTGAATGTCTAGGAGTTACTGTAAACTTCTTGAAATTGGAACACTTTCAACCCGCAAGATCCTTGTAAACCCAGGACATACAAGCCAAAACCACACCCATTGCTGTTGAGCTGATTCCAACTCATAGCAACCCTACATGTAGTCCCGAGGTGAACTGCTCCACAGGGTTTCCAAAGACGGCCTGGTGGATGGGAACTGCCTTTTGGTTAGGAGCAGTAGCATTTAACCACTATGCCATCATATACGAGGGCAAACAGTTAATTGTGCTTATTAAAAAATACATACATCAACAGGTATGTGTGTTTATAAGTTCATACACACACACACACACACACACACACACACACACACACACACACAGAGTGCCTGGATGGTGCAAATGGTAACACACTGGCAGCTAACCAAAAGGTTGGTAGTCTGAATACACGCAGAGGCACCTCTGAAAAAAGGCCTGTTGATCAACTTCTAAAGATTCAGTCACTGGAAACCCTAAGGAGCACAGTTCTATTCTGACACATATGGGGTCTCCATGAATGGGAATCAACTTGACAGTAACTAAAAAAATGACATACTATAAATATGCATATATATATCTATGTATACATATGTATATATGTAATAGTAATATCATATAATAATACAACAACATAGATAATCACTCATATTTTTGTCTACTGGTCTTCCCCACAATTATTACAAATTTGATACTATTTAGTCTCTTTAGTCCTATTATTATTTTGCTTAAGTAGAGAGTGCTGGCCAAAGAAAACTGAACTCCAATGCAGGTCCAAAAACTACCTATATTGCCCTCAAACCCCACTTCTCTCCAGTGTCTTTGCTGACACTGCAGGCATCTGGTGCTCTGAGAGGCCGGGTGTGGCCCACAGGTGCCAGTGCCCTAAGCTGTCACAGCTGAAGATACCATCAGCAGCTTCCTGCAGGCAAGGGGTGCCGTTAGAAAGCCAATCAGCAGGGATTCCAGCTGAGGTTACAACACATCATCCTTCTCCTTGGAAACTGCAAACCGTGCTGGGACTTGTGTCTGGTTCTTTCACCTGGCTGGGGGGCCTAACCCTTCCAGGGACTAGCCCCATCAGCATCAGCCCTGGGCTAAGGCGTCCTAGGTTGGCAGAAGGCTGCAACCAGCTGCTTTGATTGTCTTTCCGAAAGCCCTGCTGCTGAGAACAGAAGTTAGACTGTGAAGAAGCTGGAGGAACCGGCATGTTAAAGAGACCACAGCACTTGAAGCACTTCCTGGTGACCCTGATGATCCTATTAGTAGCCACAGTAATACACACTCCAGGGCACCTCTCCACTGACGTCTGTGATAACCCCCCAGGGTCACAAGCTGCTCATTTCCAGGCCCCAGGCGGAAGCCATTTTCCGGCTGAGCGTGTCCGGACCCGGGCTAGGTGTGGGAGGTGTGCAGATCTGAAGGTCAGATATTTGGGGGAAAAGCAGGACTCCTTCAGAGGAAACCGCAGGCATAGCCAGACAACCCCCGACACCGATGTGAATGCTGAATGCTCGCAGACACACCAGTGGCCCACCGAGGACCACAGGCAGCTGGCTGCAGAGCATGGAGGGGGCAGTGTCAGAAACCACAGTCAACCGGAGCAGCGCTTGACTCACTTCCATGTGGCCCTCGGTGAAGACGTAAATACAGCCCTTTGATGTGTAGGTGCCTGACCACCGGCCTTACAAAGGGGGGGTCTGTGTTCCTCCAGCCTCCTTCCCTCCACCCACCTCCTCTTCCTTTTGGTGAAGGGAAAACACACGGAAATGACAGGGAAAGGCCACCAGGCCTGACATTTCCTGGCTCTCTCTCTGCCAGCAAGTGCTTCAGAGTACACTGAAGAGGGGATGTAGAGGCAGCTGAGGCTGGGAACCGGAAACGCACAGCTTGTGCCGTGGGCTGCTTGCTTAGGAGGTGGCTGCAAGGCTGTGTACTCTGCTCTGCTGTTGGGGGGCAGGCTCTTGCTCCGTGGACTCTGGTGGCAACTCTTCGTCTCCTGCAGCACCTATAGTCCTGACATGCCTTGATGCCTTGTCACCCTCAAGAGGCATCAATCCCTGCACACACCGGTACTCACTTGTCACTGTGCCTAGTCTGCTCTTTGTGAAACCCAAGGTAGCTGGGTTTAGGGTACTCTCTATTCTGACATGGCCTCATTAACATAACAAAGAAAACCCCATTTCCAAATGAGATCCCATCCACAGGGAAAAGCATTCAGGACTCCAACTCATCATCTGGGGAGACACAATTCAATCCACTACACATTCTCACGGGGAAGCCCCACGATAAACAAATCACAGACACTAGTCCGTATCGCACCCAATAAAGCAGGCTATCTTTTTTGTGTCAGAAAATGAAATCTATGTGAAAAACACCATCCAACTTTACAGAGAGAAAGCACCCTGAGACAAACTATTCTATATAAATCTGGATTGATGAAATGGATCCAATACAGGGGAAGTAGAGGAGGGAAGTGAAAAGGGATGTTCATCTCAAAGGATGCCCCCCTCAGGGCTGCATATGCTGGGTCTGAAGCAGCCACCTGCCAACACAATCAGCAGGACGCATCTATGTGCACCCAGGTGGAAGGTCCCGGGTGAAAGGAGACTGCTGACCCGACGCACAGCTGTGCATGCCTTTTCTACTTACCCTGTGCCCAGTCTGTGACCGGCCAAAGAGCACCTCCGAGGCATCTACACCATCATATTTTCGGTTTGGGGGCAGGCTGACCTGGGCCAGGGCCACAACTGTAGGGAAGATGTCCAGCACACTGCAGGAAGAAAGAGACCGCATTGGTCCCAGCTGCTCCCAGACTATCTCCCCAGCCACACTGCGGTCAAAACCCACCCAAACCAGTCCAAGACCAAGCACCGACAGCCTCCTAGGTGACCCACCCTCTCTGCCTGCCCATCTTTCGGCTTCCACCTCGGATCTCGCTCCTGCAAGAAGCGGAGTGATGCACTGGCTCAGCACCTAGGCTCTGTAGGCAGGTTGTTGCTTTGGTGCAAATTCTCACTCTGCCACTTACTATCTAGTGTCTCCACGTCTCAGGCTTCTGCTCTCCAAAGTGGGCATGACAGTAATAGTGCCTGCCTCTCAGTGTATTTGTGTAGATGAAACACAGGTAAGGCACTTAGGAGAAGGCCTAGCACATGGCCTTGGTCACTTAGCCACTGTACATTTGTTTTATACTTGTTCACAGGTTACATCACTGCTAACCTTATCTCACTAAGATCTAAGAGTCCTACCTGCCACCAACCAGGCCACAGCCACTGATTTGGAGGGAACAGTGTGTGACAGGTGTCTGCAAAAGAATGTTCATTTGGATTTCCATTCCCTGCTTCTCTGCAGTAAATATTTTATCTTTGTTTAGGATACCATGATACATGAAACATTCCTCTCCTTTTTTAAAAAAAATTATCTTCCCCCATTCCAAAATAGCAAATGTTTGTTGTAGATAAAATTAGTATACACAGAAATACAAAAGAGGGAGAAAAAAATACATAAATAGTTCTATTGCCAAAAGGCAGCCACTGTTAACATTTTGGTGGATTCCACTCATGTGATTTTTCTTAAAGTCACACGGCTCCATTTTACTCCGTGATTTGACACGTCCTCCTCCCGGCTGCTGTGTTTGTGTCAGGAGCAACCACTCAGCAAGGACAGAGGGGCTGCCCCGCAACACAGCTGTTGACCTGAGGGCCAAGCCAACTGAGTCAGTGGACTTGATGGACGCAGGAGCAGGGACACTGCGAAGCTAGACTTCCCCAGGAAAGGCTCTGGGCTTCCTGAGCATCAGGCACTTTAGCAAACTTTGGTTCACTTATGGGGTGGCCTGAAGGACCATTAGTTAAAATTAAACAACAACTCACGGCAACCCGACATGGGCGGGGGTAAAACTGTGTGCCATGGCCTTTTCTCCAGAAGCACCTTGGGGTGGACTCAAACCTCCAACCTGTCAGTTAGTAACTCAGCAGCGTTAATGGGTTGCACCACCCAGGGATTCTTCCAAAGGTCACAGCACCCCACCTTCCCCACCCTGGGATCCGGGAAGGTCTCTATCCTGGAGAGTGTGGGAGGATGCAAATCTAACTAGCTCCTTCCCCTGCCCAGCGCTCAGCCTACGACCCCAGGCAGACTCTTTCCACTGATTACAGTACAGACTGTTTTCTGGTTTGCCTTCACAGGCCACGTAGCTGGCGCCTTATCTCCCCAGATACGCACTCCAGGAGCTGGCTTCCCACACGAAAGCCGACTGAAGAGAGTTCAGAGTGAGCACTTGAAAGTACAGAACAGTACAGAGCCCTGTCCAAAGTCCAAGGTTCCTGCCACAAATTGGGAAGCAAAGAGCAAAGTGCTGCTGCCTACAAAGGCTGCGGTGCTTTGCGCTTTCTCTAAACGGCATCCCTGAGAGATCAGCGTCACACACGCGTCAAATCACAGAGCAAGAAAAACAGGATCTGTGTTCCATTTTAGAATGTATCAGCCTTTCTTGCTTTTCTTTTCATCTTATTTTTTCTTCTCTAGCATGAGGTTTAGCATCCTAACTAGGGTATAACCCTAATTCTAATACTCACGGAATGCTGCTGTCACAGAACTCAACAGGGACATCAGAGGTGTCAGGCCACCAGAAGCACCACGAAAATCCCTCACCAATGAGAAAAGCTTCAGCACCTCTAGTGACTCAAGACAACTCTGCGCAGTGCTGGCAAGCTCCAGCTGTCCAAGTCCTTCCTTGCGTGGGTGGGAAGTCTAGCCCTGAAGGTCAGCTCCGGAAGAGGGACGCCTACCCTAGCACACCTGGGCTGGACCCCAGCCTAGCACATGAACCTCCACAGCAAGAAAGCACATGCATCCATGATACACCTGAGAAAGGGCTGGGTGTGGTTGCGGGTATGAGACTACCTCCCTGGCCCTCTATACCCCTGCCCACTACCAGATATAGGAAAGAGGAGGTAACCGTAAAGGTGACATCTAAACCACTAGACACTGAAAACTACACGAACACCAACTCCCTGAAGCTTCTTCTGAAACACCCCCTTACAGCTGCTACTTCCCAACACTGGCACTTTACAGTTTCTACTTCCGGAACACTGGCGTCTTATAGTTTCTACTTCCGGAACACTGGCGTCTTATAGTTTCTACTTCCGGAACAGTGGCGCTTTGTAGCTTTTACTTCCGGAGCAGCCGCTCCGTTTAGATAACTACTTCCAGGACCTGGGTCGGCGCCTCAAGACGGTACGGATTGCCATCCAGTGACTCCAGCCAATTGCCACCCTACAGGACAGAGGAGAACTGCCCAGTTGGGTTCCCAGGGAGCGGCTGGTGAATCTGAACTGCTGCCCTTTTGGTTAGCAGCTGGGGTCTTAACCTCTAAGCCGCCGAGGCTCCTGAAGACAGTATAGAATCCCAGAATCCCTGTTCTGCATCACTGATTATCTTTCAGATAACTGAAGATCGCTACAAGGAACCGCCAGGAGATTATCTGCACCGCTAGCGAAAGAGCAACTTCAGCTGTTTTTCACATAAGGCTTTCTAGCCTTCATACTGTCCTAGTCACCTTCTTTTTGCCCCAGTTCATCTCTAAAGAGCAGTTCTGAGTTCTGAGCAGAGGTAGGGGCCTTCCAGCTCAGACGCATAGCAGACTCTTCGCTTCCTTATCTAGCACCAAGAGAGGTTATATCAAAGCCCTGGTTTTTGACTAGGGTGAGTTCCCATCCTCAGCTTCAAAGCCCCACTCCATCTCCTTCATTTGACACACCTAGAGACATTTCAGAGTGTCACACCCATGAAGGGTAAGGCCGTTGCTGCTGGCAGCTAGTGGGTAGAGGCCAGGAGTGCATCTAAACATCCCACAGTGTACACAACATGCCCTTCAAGAGTCTTATCTGCCAAAATGTCAACTGAGCAGAAGCTGACAAATCTCGCATCGGAGTTGTCAGTTAAAATCACCAGCCCTTTTTCATAGGCTTGACCAAAGCAATGTTCTTCCCAAGGTAAACTCCAAAACAGCAGGAGCTTTGCATAGGATTTGTTCATTCCCATGTCCCCAGTCCCTAGAACAAAGACTGACCCAGTTGGCCACAACAATAAATATTTATCAAATAAATGACTTTCTCCCATTCTGTAATTGCGTCAATGGGCTTTGGGTCAAGAACTTGCTTTATTTTTATTACATCACCTAGGTGTAAACCTAAAAATTAACAGTGGTTATCTGTAAAGGGTTAGGGACTAGAATAGACCTCCCCCAACACCATCACCATGCCCCCATTTTCACTTTCAGGTATTCGCAGTGATTATTTACATGAACTTGACTACTCCATGAAGGCCATAATTCACTGGGGCCACTGGAGTATAGGTTTAAGGGGCTCTGACTTTGGCTTTGAGTGGCTTAAGGGAATTCTCTCTGATGTAAAGAAGATCAATATCCCTCCTAGGACTAAAGTGTTAGAATAAAGAAGAAGTCTGAGCTGGAGTGCCTGGCTGGGATCCCAAGAACATGAAGTGTGAGCATTAATTTTGTGCATAAGCATCCTCATGACATTCTTAGAACTAGGCTCTGACGCAACTGTGGGAGAAGACACTAGGCCCACAGCAACCTGACTGGGCAGTAAGAAAGCTCCACTCAAGTTTGCTTTGCATGGATTCATGTGGAGAAACAGCAAAAGGGTGACGTCTATTGAGATATTGCCCACTACCATCACAGCTAATGTAACACGTAGGATTATCCAGAGAGGGGCTAACACAGTGTTGGCACCTTCCCAGTAAAATTCCCCCGGTGGGGCCTGGGACCTCAAGGAAATGGACCAGCGGTACCCCCTTGTACCAAGACTTGCTTCTTTTGGTGCCCTGACTATCCCGGAAGTCAGCTGCACCTCTGAGGCCCTCAGTTATCAACGAGATCATGCTGTCTTATTAGGGCACAGTGCTTGACCGTAGGAGCAAATGCAGATCTCCAACAAGACATGCTGCTCAGTTTGTGGTGATGTAATCTGAGAGACTGTCAAGTTATTTGTGCATGTGCAACCCAGCCCGTGAACTTGGCCCCTCTCAGTAAGCACTCTGACTACACCAGGCCAGTCCTATAGAAAGCAGCCTGCCTGGCTCTCTTCCCAGCCAGCTTGACATCACAGACTCCAGGCTGCTCTCTTGTTGTCTCACCTGCTGGCACCCACTGACAGAACACTGTCCCCTCCTGAGTGTAAAGGGCTGACCTGGAGTTCCTGGGGGCCCCACAGGCTCTCAGAAACACTGCCTATCCACCCTCTGCTTTGGCCACCACAGCTCTTTACCCTTTCCTTCCCGTGGACTTCCAACTCTCCCTTCCTTCCCATTGGGTCTGAGGTTGTTGGCAGGTGCCAATCACGTCTGCCTTCTTCTATTCTCCTATGTTCTTTATATCAGGGCCCATTCAGCTAAGGGGCAAGAAACTTGGGAACTAGGAAATCAGTCTTTAACCAGACCCAGACCTCTGAGCATGTGAACAGGCCCCGGCTTCAGTGGAGAGTCCCCCTCATTAATGAACATGGGGCAGAACCACGGTGAGGAAGTCCTCACCTGAATTAGCAGAAAGTCTGCACTCTTAAGCCCTGGTGATGCAACACCAACAGCATTGCTTTCACATGGCACACGACAGCCAAGTTCTTGGCCAGAAAGCTGACCTCTTGAACCTACTTAATAGAGAGATAAGTGTGATGGTGAGATGCTATCACATTACAGCTGCCCTTGGAAACGCTAGTGGTATAGTGGGTTAAGTGCTATGTCTGCTAAGCAAAAGGTCTGCAATTCAAATCTGCCAGACACTCCTTGGAAACACTATGGAGCAGTTCTATTCTGTTCTGTAAGGACCCTATGAGTTGGACTCTACTCGATGGCAGTGGGTTTGGCTTGGTTTTTGGTTTCTAATGAGCCCTGGTGACAATTCACTAAGCATTCAGCTGCTAACCAAAAGGTCAGTAGTTACAACCCATCAGTCACTCCATAGGACAAAGACGTGGCAGTCTGCTTCTGTAAAGATTACAGTCTTGGAAACCCTATGGGGGCAGCTCTACTCTGTCCTGTGGGGTCACTCTGAGCCAGAATCAACTCGATAGCAGTGGGTTTGGGTTTGTTCTAATGAACAAAGCACCCAGTGACTCACTCCTCGTAAGAATTCCATTGCCAGAGGCAGGAAGAGTATCCTCACCTAGGGATTCCTTCACTGCCTGCTGGCCTAGTGCGGTTACCTCCCCTCTAGGGCAAGTGGGCATCTAGACTCCATTCTTGGGACCATCTGACTGTCAGTGAGTGACAGGCTGGCTCCACACACTCCCCCTTAAGACACCCACCCTGCCCCAAAGGACAGAATAATTAGGGCTCAAAGAATACATTCCCTCCCTTTTGCTACTCTTTTCTTTTCAGCAGGGGGTCCCTGGGTGGGGGAAATGATTAAGTTTCTGTCTGCTCTCTGGAAACCTGGTTGTTCAAGATCACCCAGAGACATCTCAGAAGAAGGGCCTTGTGACCTGCTTCCAAAACATCAGCTACAGAAAACCCTATGCTACCAATAAAAAAGAAAGAAAGCCATCTGAAACACAGTTCTACTCTGCAACATACAAGGTCACCATGAGTGGGGATCAAGTCGACAGCAAATGGTTTGCTTTTTAGTTCTGCAGACACTGCCACCACTCAGCGCTAATGGAAGTGAAACCCACCCCAAGGCCCTCTTCACTCAGACACTGTCCCCAGAGGATGGCCTGATCGGAGTCCCCAAAGCACTCGTTACTTTAATTAGCACGTGCAGTTACCTTAGAGACGAATCCATGCTGGTGTAATCAGCGCGCCAGGAGCGGCCTCGCACCTGGCTTCCTTTTTGCCTTGGATTCTCTTCTCATTTCCTCCCTCAGAACATTCTCTTCCCAGAAAGACCCATCTGGGCCAGGAATTCCCAGGACTTCCCACAGCTCTCTTTCCTTCCTGCTGGCTGCCCACCTCCCGCCAGCCATCTGCCATCCCCCAAAGGCACGTGGTGGGTGAGTTTCCTGCTATCCCCGGCCACCCAAGTAGCCATAAATCGTTTTGCTCTAAACCCCAAGGTCTCAAGGTAATTTGGGACTCATACCTCAACAAAGCAGTACTGGTGACATTGATGGGGACTCTGCCAGGCCAGTAAGCCACAGCTGGGACGCGGTGTCCTCCTTCCCAGGTGGTCTGCTTGGCTGGGCTTCCCCCTGTGGCAAGAGGGGGGCACATGGTTCATGGATGGAGGTATCACGAGACTTTGTTCAGCTAAGAGACCTCTCGGACAGGCCGTCCCCAAGAGTTTCCAATAATCCTAATAAAGGAATGCCTTCTCTTAGGAAACAGTGATTTCTTTTTTTTTTTTTTTTACCCAACTAGCGAATATTTTTCAATAAATGAGTTTATTTTACTGGTTTGAACCTATATAAATACTTCCTCCTCCCCATCACTTTCTGTGTGATCACATCACTTTATCTTCTCCATGGCACTCTAACCACCCAAAGTGACCTTATTTGTCGATTTACTCACTTCTTGTGTGTTTTTGGAAACCTTGGTGGCATGGTAGCTAATCGCTACGGCTGCTAACCAAAGAGTCTGTAGTTCCAATCCACCAGGCGCTCCCTGGAAACACTATGGGGTCGTTCTACTCTGTCTGCAGGGTCTCTCTGAGTTGGAATTGACTCAGTAGCAGTGGGTTTTTTGGTTTTTGTGTTTTGGGAAATCATGGTGGCCCAGCGGTTACTAGCGCCGCTAACCAAAAGGTCAGCAATTCAAATCCACCAAGAGCTTCTTGGAAACTCTACATGGCAGTTCTAGCCTATCCTAACGATCCTGTAAGCCAAATCGACTCAACAGCAACAGGTGAGTTTGGTGTCATGGATTTTTACACCAAGAGAATAGGCACTTCACCTCTCCTGTTCACTCTGAATGAAGCCTGAGATACATGCAGTAAGGGCTTAATACACATTTTGTTGAATAAATGAATTTGTCTTCATCATATGATCATAATGTTTAGGATAAAAGAAATACCTAATTGTTTGAAAAATGAGAAACTCCATCCCAGCTATTTAATCTGCCCTATGCCTCCCCATTGGTCTGGCATCGATTTTATTGTCTGTGTTTTGTTTTGCTTTGCTTGACTTTTCCTTGAATTAATGAGTTGTTATGATGTCGTGGAGACAGGGTTAGTAATAGCTCTGGCCTCTTAGGGGGGCGGTAAGAACAGAGGTGCAATCTATGAATTTCCACTTTGGTAATTAAAGGAATTATTTTTGTAACCACTTAGTCAAAAGGGACCACCAGTATAATGATGACCGGCAGGCTGGAAGGGATGAGGTCATGCCTTATGGAAACATCCTGAATGCATGTCACACTGAATTAAGCATGACCACTCCCCACCCCCACACACACCGCGCCCTCATGCTAGTTGAGCCAGAGGCCAAGGATTCCACAAAGTTAGCGTGTCCAAGGCCCTTCCAAGGCAAACGCTGTCTGTGCCTCACACGTACCGTGGTCATGCAACGTCCCCATGTTTGGCTGGCGGGAAGAATAAAAGCAATTATGACAGGGGGGAGGGGGTGGAAAACAAAAGCGCTGGACTCGAAATGCCACACTCGGAACCTTTGATGTCCCTGGCCCTGCCGCTGCACCGGAAATGCTCAGCATTCTTGGGACCTTCTCATAACCAGCCTTGGGGACCGCCAAGTGTTAAAGTACAAACAAAACACAAAACTCACGTCCTGTGGGCTGTTTAGGAGACCTGGTGGCGCGGCCGTTATGAACTCAGCTGCTAACGGAAAGGTTGATTGCTGAAACCTATCAGCTACTCTGCAGGAGAGAGATGTGACCATTTGCTTCTGTAGTGACTTGCAGCCTTGGAATCCCTACGGAGGGGTTTTACCCTGTCTGATAAGGTCACTGTGAGTCAGAATCAACTCAATGGCAATGGATTTGGTTTGGGTGTGGGGCTTGCGAACCAAATGGAGTTTGTGTGGGCTGAGGGAAACGCTTTGATCTAGCCTGACAGTTCTCAAATACATTCCTGCCATTGTGAGCCACTTCTCCATAAATACACAGTCTACTCCCAATTATCCATGCATATGAAACAGAAGACCCAGAACCGCAGCAAACGCATTTCCACGTGGCCCTGGAATGCGTGACTTCATGCTTCAGTTTACAGCCAAAGAGTAGGGAGGAAGTGTCCACCACGCTGGTGCTGGACCTCTGCAGATCGCTCTACCCCCGCAAGGGGCATTGCATGGATGTGTGTGTGGGATGGGTTGATGGAAGTATGGAGCCTGTTTATTTGCATGTCCATGGTGTACAAATCCAAACAGACTTGCTTAACCTTTGAGGACAGATGCTAAGGAAGGGTAAAGGCTTCAGTTCAAAGAAAACAGCCATTAGCTTTGAAGGTCAACCGGATGGTGGGAGCTGTGTGGGGAAAGAGCACCAGAGAGAGCACACAGGATCTGGTCTCTGCCCCCAGGAGATTTCCAGAAAGGTAACACAAAAAACCAAACTCACTGCCATCAAGTCAAACCCAACTTGTGGTGACCTTCTGTGTGCAGAGTAGGACTGTGCTCCAGACGGCTTTTTCAAGGCTGTGTGACCTTTCAAAAGCAAATCACCAGCCCGTTCTTCCCAGGTGTCTCTGGGTAGGTTCTTCCACCAGACTTTTGGCTAGCAGTCAAGACTTGAACTGTTTTCACCACCTAGGAACTCTTCCAGAAAGGTAAACATTGCCATTGAGTCGATTTTGACTGATAGGACAGAGTAGAACTGCCCCAGGAGTTTCTGAAGTGTGCCTGGTGAATTCGAACTGCCAACCTTTTGGTTAGCCACCATAGCACTTGATCACTACCTCATCAGGGTTTAAATGGCCCTCTAGTTAAGACATTTTCCTTCTTCAAATCTCAGTCCCTCACAGACACTGCCAAGGTTAGGCAAAACTTACAAAAGTTCCCACTAGCATTATTTATGAGTCCCCAGGGTTCTCAGCCGGCTGTGCCTGTAGCCAGCAGTGCTCACAATTTACTTGCACCGGCAGAGGCTGAGTCCCAGGAGAGCTGCCCCTGGTCCTTCAGTCCTCATCAGTGATCTGGCCCCTACTAAAGGAAACTCAGCCCAAGTTCAACAGCATAACAGTAACAACAGTATCTAAGTACCAGTTGCTGGGGACTGTGGTCCTTCTACATGGCAGACCCAGGTTCAATTCCAGGCCAATACCACCAGCCATCTGGTGGTATTGTTAGGATGCTAAACAATCCAGTGGAGCTTCCAGACTAAGACAGACTAGGAAGAAAGGCCTGGTGATCCCCTTCTAAAAAATTAGCTAATAAAAACAGTATGGATCATATGGTCTGATCCTGTTGTACACAGGGTCACGGTGAATCAGGGCTGATGCAATGGCAGCTAAATAACCTATTTAAATGCTTCTAAGCATAATGCAGAAACCCTGATGGCGTAGTGGTTAAGTGCTATGTCTGCTAACCAAAGGGTCCACAGTTCAAATCCGTCAGGCGCTCCTTAGAAACTCTGTGGGGCAGTTCTACTCTGACCTCTAGGGTCCCTATGAGTCAGAATTGACTCAGTGGCAGTGGGTTTGTTTTTTCTTTTTTTCCTAAGGATAATGAATTTTTCCCTTATAATCTCATTGAATCCTTGTGAGTGATGAACTTTTATCCCCATTTAACAAGAAAATAAAGTTCAGAGAGGTTAGCTAATTTGTCCAAGGTCACACAGCTATGACACAGTAGAGACAGGATTTGAATCAAGGCCTGACCACACAGCAAGCACACTAACCATTGTGTTATGCTGTCATTTAAAAGTGAACACAATGAAATAGTTAAACCTTTCAAAATGGTGCATCTAGCCCTGAATGCATATGAGAATCACTAGGGAAGCTTTTTAAAAACACCCAGGCCAAGGGCCCTTCTCCAGAGACTGTGATTTAACTAGCCTGGAGGGGGACCTGGACATCAATAACTTTTTTTTCTTTTTAAATGTACACAATTATTTTTTTTCTTTTTGATATTTTATTAAACTTTAAGTGAAAACTTACAATCCAAGTCAATTTGTCATACAAAAACTTATACATTGCTACGCAACTCTAGCTGTTCTCCGCACCCTGTGACAGCATACTTCTTTCTACCTGTATTTCCTGCATCTGTTCAACCAACTCCTGTACCCTCTGCCCTTGCATTCCTCCACAGGACAGAAGCTGCTCAGCTAGCCTCACATACCTACTTAAACCAAGAAGCACACCTTTTCCCAGTATCATTTCAGGTCTTAGAGTTCAGCACAATCTTTGTCTGAAGAGTTGGTTTCAGTTCTGGACTAACAAAGAGTCTGGAGGCCATGTCTTCTAGGGACCCTTGAGTCTGTCAGACCATCAAGTTTGAGCTTTTTAATAGGTTTTGAGTTCCACACACCCATGTTTCTCCCACTACATCAGGGGCTCTTTGTTGTGTTTCCTGTAAGGGTAGTCAGTGGTAGTAGCTGGGCGCCATCTAATTCTTCTGGTCTCATGATGATATAGTCTCTGGATTAGACAGCCCTTTCTGTCTCTTGGGCTTATATTTTCCTTACGGCCTTGATTGTTGTTGTTAGGTGCTGTCGAGTCAGTTCTGACTCATAGAGACCCTACGAACAACAGAATGAAACACTATGCAGTCTTGTCCCATGTCAACAATCATCTTGATGCTTAAGCCCACTGTTGTGGCCACTATGTCAATCCATCTCGTCGATGGTCTTCCTCTTTTTTGCTGACCCTCCACTCTACCAAGCATGATGTCCTTCTCCAGGGACTGATCTTTCCTGATGACACGTCCAAAGTATGTAAGACACAGTCTTGCCATCTTTGCTCCCCAAGGAGCAGTCTGGTTGTGCTTCTTCCAGAACAGATCTGTTTGTTCTTTGGGCTGTCCATGGTCCATTCAACATTCTTCTCAAGGCACACTTCCCGATTAGATACCAATCAAGACACATAGCCTTGATTAGACATCAGTAACTTAAAGCTCTCCTGATTGATACTGTGGAGAGCCATGATTCCAGGGGAAGATGGTAAGGGACAAGGTAAGGACGTAGACCCATTGTGTCTAAAAAGGAAATGTGGCTTTGTTACTGCTGTTATTGGGAGCCATCAAGTTGATTCCTATTCATGGCAACCCCATGTGACAAGGCAGAACTGCCCCACAGGGTTTTCTTGGCTTATCTGGTTTTTAAATCACAAGTTTTATACTGCTCACACTTTCATACAATTAGGCCATAGAATCCAAAATGTGATATATATGATATATGTATCATAAGTTATAATCAGCAAGAACAATAGAGAAGTCCTCAAACTTCTACGCACTTTTCAATAGCTATGCACTAGTTTACATAAACCTGAATCATTTGATTGATGGCACTAGACTTTAAAAGTGTTGGTGGAGTTTGGCTTTCTGTTGAGAAATGCCTGCCTTAGAGCCAGAAGAATGGATTTCTCTGCACTTGTGGTCAGTGGTGACTCTATTTAAGGCAGAATCTCTTACTTAAAGCAATAAATATTTAGCCTCGGCAACACAAACATAAACAGAAGCATGATTCATGAATTTGCTTACTCGTTCTTGCCTGGCTCCGGAAGTGAAGTGGCACTCCATGATACATGGAAACAAGGCATGCAAGGACAGAAACCTCCCGCTGCCATGCTTCCCTGAGTCAGAAAGACCAAGTGGCTAAGGTGCAGCTCCACAAACGGCGTGGTGGACTCACAGGGAGAACTTACCTTGTTTGCATGTCTGGGTTCCACCTTAGAAATTCCAGTACTTCTGGGCTGGAGCTCTAGTTCTGGGTGACTCTGGCACCCATGGGTGGAGGACCAGACTTAGAAATGCTAGCAGGGGAAGCAGAAGGACACTTTTGGAGCTAGACAGATTTGAGTTCTGATTCCAGTGCTGCCCCTTCTACCCATGCAGCCTTGAGCAGAATCCTTAACTGCCTTCTCTCTGAATCTCCTCAACCAGAAAGGCAGAAAATGATACTACTTACCTGGTAGGGCTATGGACAAAGTTACCAAACAATGCTTACAAAGCTCTAAGCAAGGTGCTTGGGCACTTCGCCTGCCTTGCAAGTGCCCAACAAATGCAGTCCAAGAGCTACCTAGACTACAGACATAGAAAATACCAGAAGTCACAACTAGCAGCTTACACAGGGAACCTGGTCTGCTAAGGATTTGGCTTGGTGTACACTCTATTTGTATGTGTGTGAGTATGTGTTTCTGTGTGTGTGTGTGTGTGTGTGTGTATGCACATATATATAATATGGAAACCCTGATAGGGTAGTGATTAATTAAGTGCTACTTCTGCTAACCAAAGGTTGGCAGTTTGAATCTGCCAGCTAAATCTTGGAAACCCTATGGGGCAGTTCTACTCTGTCCCATAGGGTCATTATGAGTCGGAATTGACTCAGTGGCAGAGGGTTTACATATAACATGTATGTAGGAGACTCTGGTGAGCTACTGGTTAAGTGCTATGGCTTGCAACCAACAGATCAACAGTTCAAAGTGATCAGGTGCTCCAGTTCAACCCTGTCCTGTAGGGTCACTATGAGTCAGAATCAACCCCACAGCAATGGGTTTGGTTTTTCGGTATATATGAGGTCCGCAAACTTAATTGTTCTGAGTGCTACATACCTCATTGCTGAATATCACTATAGTCACCTTGACGTACTCCCCTTGGGAAGCTAGTCACTGACACCAGCGCCTAATCCACCCTCTAGAGCATTTCTGGAACTCTTTCTGGAATGGCCATTGTGCATGGTGGCAAGTTCACTAACTTAGTTGTATAGTTTTGTCTGTGAGTTTTTAGCCAACAAACAGATTACTGTGTTGGAACACCCTCCCTACTCACCTGACCTGGCCCCCAGTGACTTTTTTCTTTACCCAAAGATAAAGGAAATATCAGAAGGAAGACATAAAGAGTAATATGTCAACAGCTCTGATACCCATTCCAGAAAAGGAGTTCAAAAATTGCTCTGAAGGGTGGACTGGGCACTGGCATCTGTGCATAGCTTCCCAAGGGGAATTAATACTCAGCAATGAGGTATGTAGCACTTTTTCTAGGATGAATTCATGAACTTAATTGTTAGACCTCGTATACACATGCAATAAAATATTTATATAGGAGACTCTGGTGGGCTCGTGGTTAAGTGCTATGGCTTCTAATCAAAATGTCAACAGTTCAAATCTACCAGGCACTCCTTGAAAACTCTATGTCTTGTAGGGTCACTATGAGCTGGAATCAACTCAACAACTAATTTTGATTATGGAAACCCTGGTGGTGCAGTGGTTAAGTGCTGTGTCTGCTAACCAAAAGGCTAGCAGTTCAAATCCACCAGGTACTCCTTGGAAACTCTATGGGGCAGTTCTACTCTGTTCTATGGGGTCGCTATGAGTCAGAATTCACTCAATGGTAACGGGTTTTTTAATTCTAATTGTGATTAAACAGGACCCTCTCTCCAGCTTACTGAGTCCCTCACACTCCACAACTTAACAAAACAAACATTTGTTCATTTCTGTTATCAGCCTGGCCCACACAGGCATGGGAATCTGGGACTCAGGTGGAACTCGCCTGTCTTGGGAAGTTAGTATGCTGTCACCTTCATTGCTAAATGTGAAGAGGTGCCCTTGCCAAGGATGCCCCAAGCACACAGTTCTCCAGGGATACAAGGCGGATGGGCCTCTGCTCTGACCCAAGGCTGGCTGACCTGGGGTGGCCCTGACTGTGGTGACGGGGACAATCCAACCAAGCCTGATGGACAAAAGCCCAGAAGGAGACGCAATTCCACTTCTGCTGGGTCCCCCACCTGGTAGCCTGCCCCCAGCCAGGGTCCCCAGCTGAGGTCGCCATCCCCATGGTCCCTTGGATCCCACAGGCAGCAGCAGCACCTCTGCCCTTCCCCCAGCGGCACCCCATCCCAAGCTGGATGAAGGCCCAGATGCAGAGCAGCTTCCCAGTGGGAAGGCTTATGCAACAACCTGATAGCATCAAATTACAAACAACCAAGGTCTCCTAGAAGCTGCCGGTGCCAAGTTCAACAGCATGTTTCCTCATCACCAAGGGGGAGGAAGGAACAGTTCTGCTCTTCAAATAAAGTCAGAAAAGATTTTCCAGACCAAGGAGCCGTCAGTCACGGGGGAAACGGGGTGTCCTTCTGTCCTGGGTGGGAACTGGGTCTGGGGCAGGCAAGAATGTAGGCAGCTCTGAGCCAGGCCTCCTTGCCTGTTGGGGGCTTGAGTCGTCTGTGGGCAGGCTCCTCATGCCCTGTCAGTGGCAGAAGGCAGAGCTGCTCTGTGCCCCCACACCGACCCTACCCCGGCAGTGCCGTCTCCTCCCTGCAGGGACCAGCCCAGCCAAGTGTAGAATCCTCATTCAGGGCACAGAGTGAAAAGCTGACTCCAGGAGATGCTGTCTCATCCCATCAGAGGAACTGAGTGACTTGGACAGGAAAGGAAAGGGGAGACGGACCTCTGCACCGGGGAGGGTGGCACGTGGCCTGACGTAGCAGGTTGGCTGCAGGAGAAAGAAGCAGGGGCCAGGTACTGTTTGTGCTCCTCCGTCGTGAAAACATTGTCTTCTGTCTTTCGAGGGCTCATAAGACTGGCCCCCCTCACAGCAGTGGCCTGGACACCCTGCTGATGAGGAATCTGGGCGAGGAAGAGCCAGGGGTCCAGATGGACCCCGGCTCCCTTGACCCGAACCCCATTGCCACAGGGCTGGCCCCTGCCCAGGTGCACACACAGGGCTCTGCCTGGCTTGCCGAGGCCCCACCAGTGGTCCAGGCAGAGAGGAAGGAGAGGGCTGTGAAACAGTTGACAGGAAACCTATTTGGAGAACGAGGAAGCGGAAGGGTTCACCCTGCAGCAGTAAGCTTTCAGGCTAAGTTCACCCTCAGGCTCTCCTGGGGCAAAAAGAGAGGGGCAGCCAGCTGTGCTGCATGCTGAACTCAAACACTGTACCCCACAGGTCCCAGCCACATTCAGTCATAATGGTGAGGTAACACTGAGCCCCAGAATGTGCAAAACCTTCAGATGATTGCACTCCTGCTGCTGAGCAAAATTTCCAATAGCAGAAGCCCAGAACACTTTGCAATTATTCACTTTCTATTTTGAGGGGACATTCGTGGTTCAGAGGCACAATTCTCAGCTTCCAGGCAGGAGACCCAGGTCTGATTTCTGGTGGCCAATCCACCTTATGTGCAGCCACCACTCATCTGTCAGTGTAAATTGGAGTGTTGCCATGATGCCAAACAGGTTTCAGTGAAGCTTCCAGACTATGAAGGACTAGGAAGAAAGACCTGGCAATCCAGTTCTGAAAATGAGCCAATGAAACCCTATAGATCATGACAGTGCACGGAGCTGCCATGAGTCAGAGGCCAACGTAACCAACCACAATGATGTGTTATTTTAAGGTGCCTGGCTACCCCAGCAAAACAGCAACAGCAACAAAGAAAAGTTGCCACTGAGATGATTCTTTTTCAGGAGACTTTCCAATCCCCTTCCAATTCTTCCCTTCTTGGGACATGCCCCTTTGGTTTCCTCGCCTCATCTTGCACCATGTCCACAATCGTTTTTATGCTTAAATCCATTGTTGTGTCAGTCCATCTCCTCGAAGGTCTACCTCTTTTTCGCTGACCCTCCACTCTACCAAGCGTGATGTCCTTCTCCAGGGATTGATCTTTCCTGACAAAATGTCCAAAGTATGTAAGATGTAGTCTTGCCATCTTTGCTTCCAATGAGCATGCTGATTATACTTCTTCCAGAACACATCTGTCTGTTCTTTTCACAGTCCATGGTACATTCAACATTCTTCTCCAACACCGCAATCCAAAGACATCAATTCTTCTTCTGTCTTCTTTGTTCACTGTCCAGCTTTCACATGAGTATGATGTGATCTGACAATACCATGGCTTGGGTCAGGAGCATTTTAGTCTTCAAGGTGACATCCTTACTTTTGAATACTTTATAGAGGTTCTTTGCAGCACATTTTCCCAATGCAATACATCTTTTGATTTCTTGACTGCTGCTTCCATGGGCATTGATTGTGGACCCAAGTAAACTGAAATGTTTGACAATCTCAGTCTTTTCCCCATTTATGACAATGTTGGTTACTGGTCCAGTTGTGAGGACTTCTGTTTTCCTGATGTTGAGGTGCAATCCATTCTGAAGGCTGTGGTCCTTGATCTGCATCAGTAAGTGTCTCAAATCGTCTTCATTTCCAAAACCTAAGGTGGTGTCATCTGTGTAACGCAGGCTGTTAATGAGTCGTCCTCCAATCCTGATATCTCGTGCTTCTTCGTATAATCCAGTTTCTTGGATTATTTCTCAGCATACAGATTAAAAAGGTATGGTGAAAGGATACAACCCTGACACATGCCTTTCCTGACTTTAAACTATGCAGTGTCCCCCTGGTCTGTTTGCATGACTGCCTCTTGATCCACATACAAATTCCTTAAGGAAACAGTAAGTGTTCTGGAATTCCCCATTCTCCTCAATGTTAGCCATAATTTAGCATAGTCCACACAGTCAGATGCTTTTGCATAGTCAATGAAACACAAGTAAACATCCTTCTGATGTTCTCTGCTTTCAGCCAAGATCCGTCTGAGATCAGCAACGATATCCGTGGTTCCACATCCTCTTCTGAATCCGGCTTGAATTTCTGACAGTTTCTTGTTAATATACTATTGCAGTCACTTTGAATGATCTTGAGCATAATTTTACTTGTGTGTAATATCAATGATATTGTTCAGTAATTTCCACATTTATTTGGACCACCTTTCTTGGGAATGGGCATAAATGTGGATCTCTTCGAGTCAGTTGGCCAGGTAGCCGTCCTCCAAATTCCTTGGCATAGACAAGTGAGCACTTCCAGCGCTGCATCTGTTGAAATATCTCAGTTGATATTCCATCAGTTCCTGCAGCCTTGTTTTTTGCCAATGCCTTCAATGCAGCTTCAACTTCTTCCTTCAGTATTGTTTGTTCCTGATCATATGCTACCTCTTCAGATGGCTGAACACTCATTCTGGTCTAATGACTCTGTGTATTCTTTCCATCTTCTTTTGATGCTCCCTGAGTCATTTAATAGTTTTCCTATGGGCTCACAAAGTTGAGTCCCAGTGGCAACAGAAGAATAAAAATGGGTGCATCCTGAGAACTCCACTAAAAGACTGAAATTGATGGTCCAAAGGCTGCAGGTTCCCCTAGGAATATGGCCCCTAGACCTGATACTACCCCGATCATAAATCATTACTGAGGTCAATTCTTCAGACAGGAATGGACTGGACTCAGTGACACAGAGTGACCACACCATGTGTGTACTTCATAATTTTATGCATCTATAGGATGTTGTCATAGTAGCTTCTTGCTAGAAGGGAGCCAAGAGTGGAGAGGAGGGGACAGGAGATTGTTAAGAGGATATGACATGTATAGAACAGAAAGGAGGAGTGTGCTGTCACTGGGCAAGGACAGCAGAAGGAGCTGCTCTTGCTTTCTTCATGGATGATGTCTTTGATGTCATTGAACAATTTGTCTGGTCTTCGGTCATTAGTGATCAACACATAAAATCTGCTCTTGAGATGGTCTTTAAACTCAGAAGGGATATATTTAAGATCATACATTGGCTCTCATGGACTTGTTCTAATTTTCTTCAGTTTCTATTTGAATTTGCATATAAGCAATTGCTGATCTGTGCCACAGTCAGCACTGATTTTGTTCTGACTACTGATATGGAGCTTTTCCATCATCTTTTTCCACAGATGTAGTCAATTTTGTTCCTGTGTATTCTATCTGGTGAGGTCCGTGTGTACAGTTGCCATTTGTGTTAATTAAAAAAGGTATTTGTAGTGAAAAGGTCATTAGTCTTGCAAAATTCTGTAATACAATCTCCGGCATTATTTCTATCACCAAGGCTGTATTTTCCAACTACCAATCCTTCTTCTTTGTTTTCAACTTTTGCATTCCAGTCACCAGTAATTATCAGTGCACCCTGACTGCATATTCGATCATTTCCAGACTGCAGAAGCTAGTAAAAATCTTCAACCTCTTCATCTTTCGCCTTAGTGGTCGGTGCACACATTTGAATAATACTCACATTAAATGGCTTTTCTTGTAGGTGTATGGATATTATCCTATCACTGACATCACTGTACTTCAGGAAAGATCTTGAAATGTTCTTTTTGATGATGAATGTAACACCGTTCCTCTTCAAGTTTTTGTTTCAAGAAACAGGTCTAGTAGAGGCCAAGTACAAAACTATATCCTGGTTGATTCTCACACAGCCTAAGGAGGACAGTCTGTCAGCCCACCGTAGACAGGAGGAAGCTGAGCTCAGAGAAGACACAAAGCAGCATCAACTCCCAAGCCCAGCAAGCAGCTGAGCTGAGATTCAAGCCCAGTCTCCACCTCCAAAGGCAGTTGCCCTTTCCAGCTTGCCTCCCATAGATAAATGTCCAGGCTGTGACAGGGGCTAGCGATATTTCCCTTGATGGTCCAAAGAAGCAGAACAGGATTTTCCAAATGGCTGGGTAGGCAGTTGGCTACGACAAGTCTGTGTAACAGTGGTCAAGTGGGTGGGGAAGGAACCTGTGGTGATCAGACCAGATGCTTCCCCCTCATTGGTCTAGGCTAGGCACCCCCCACCCCCCAGCCTCAGTTTCCTCTTCTGGCCACCACAGTAAATAGGCAAAAGATTGCTAAGGTGTCTACCAAGTCTGGCATTCCTTGAGCCCAAAGGTATTCCTAGATGGCTTGTCACTAGCTTCTCTGATTTATAATTTTTGGCTTGGTAGAAATAGTCTGGTACCTACCCCTCTCTTTACTTTCCCTCCTCAACACTGGAAAACACAAAACCCACTGTAATCGAGTCGAGTTCACCTCATAGTGACCTTATAGACGGGGTAAAACTGCCCCATAGAGTTTCCAAGGTGGATTTGAACCACCGACCTCTGGTTAGCAGGCATAGCACTTAACTACTTAACTACTACGCCTCCTCCCTTGCATTAGAGGGACCTTTTAAAAGGGAATAATATGCTGGGGGAATGGGAAGTGGGAATGACTGCTTCATGGGTTCAGGGCTTTCTTCTGGGGTGACGAAAATGTTTTGGAACTATAGAGGGGTGGTGGTTGCCAACACCACTGTGAATGTATTAAATGTCACTGAATTGTACACTTTATAATGGTTCATTTTATGTTCCATGAATGTCACCTTAATTAAAAAAAAAAAAAGGAGCATCACTCTTACTCTTTAAACCCTTCCATGATGTCACATGTCTTTAGAATGAAGGCCAGAATCATCAGTCTGAAAGAAATGACCTTCAAACCCTGCCTTCCCTTCTGCCTGCTCCCACAATCTCTAGACACACAGAGACACCGGGCCACTCACCAGGACGTCGCCAACCCTCTGGGCTTCTCCACTTTACCCGGGCAGCTGCCCTGGCCCAGAGCCCCCTCCCCACAAATCTCTGCTGTCTCTTCCTCATTCTTCAAAACACAAGCCACCTTCCAAGAAGCCTTCTTGTGCACCCTCCTGTCTAGATGAGAGAGTCCCGTGCTCCCTTTGCCACAGCGTTCTTACCCCGTATTATGATCCCCTGTTCAAGAGTTTGCTCCCTGCACAGTCTAATAACACGTTCGCCAGGGCAGAAGCTGACATCGTCCCATATGGTAGCACCTGACCGTGGGCAGCTACTGAGCCCTTGAAGTGCAGCTAGTGAGCAAAGAAATGGACTTTTTGATTTAAATTTAATCAATTAGAGTTTTCCTAGTTACCCATGGCTGGGTCTACCACAGCAGGCAGCACAGCTCTAGACTGCTGGTTCTCCAATTTTAACCTGTATCAGAACCACGTGAAAGACTCTTTAGAATACAGATTACTGAGGGCCATCCCCAGAAGGTCAGATCTTGAGGGAGGGGGCGGGGGGGACAGGTCGGGGGAAGGAGCTCTGGAGTTTGCCTTTCTAACAGGTTTCCAGGTGGTGATACTACTGGTCCATGGACAATATTTGCACAATCACTCTTTCACACTTGAAAGTTCTAGACTCAGACTCTGATGGTCTAGGCTTGGATGTTCCACGTCGGTGGGTCTTAAAATGCTGCATCACCTCCAGAACCACCTGCATCATTACCACCTGGGGGCCATCTGTACCCTAGACCCACAGGGTTCTAAGCACATTCCAACATGATCCCCAGAGGATTAAATTTGGAGAAACACTGCCGTAGACTCTAATTCCTTGCCACCAGGGGCTTTGTAGATCTTTGTATCCCCACTACTGAGCACAGTTCCAGACACACAGTAGGCATTCATGCAAATGCTGGCAGGAGGGAGGATGGAAAGGAAAGATGGAGAGGGACTCCCAGCCAGCAAAGATATCTCGCTGGAACAAGTTCTTCCTTCAAAGAACACAGCCCCTGCCCCTCATGTCCTTAAACCTGACTCACTATTTCACACCTGCTTACTGGACAGACAGACAAGATATGGGGGTCCTCCAGACAGGAGGTCAGCAGGTCAACTTCAGGAATAGTGTGTTCCTCAGCAAGGAACCCACTTATTTGCTGGTGCTTCCCCAAGCCCCCCGCCACTTCCCTGTTCTCCATGACTTCTGGACTCTTGCCCTGGAGGGCCTAACCCGTGGGCTCTCCCAGACTTCCTAATGGTGTGCGAGTGATGGCAGTCTGGCAGTGGACCAGGTCTGGAGAGAAGGAGGTACAAATGGATAATGCCCAAAAGATCGCTGGTGACAGCAGCTATGACAGTTAAGCATTTGACTGCTAGCCAAAGAATTGGTGGTTGGCACCCCCTCAGGGGCACCTCGGAAGAAAGGCCCGGAGATCGGCATCTGAAAGGTCACAGCCATTGAAACCTTATGGAGCATAGTTCTCTGCACACACAAGGTCACTGTGAGTCAGAACTGACTCAACAGCAGCTAACGATAATGCAAAAAAAAAAAAAAACCACCACCACCGACAACAGCAACAATACTTCCAGGACACACCGTATTTCTCCAGGCTTTAGAAACTGGGGTAGCAGAGTGGTAAAGAACTACGGCTGCTGACCGCAACAGTCGGCAGTTTGAATCCAGCAGGCACTCCTTGGAAACCCTATGGGGCAGTTCTACCATGGCCTATAGGGTTGCTATGAGTCGGAATTGACTCAGTGGTGATGGGTTTGGTTTTTGGTTATGGTTGCTTGCAGGTGTGAGACCTATCACTACATCTACGCCTCCCTAGCATCTTCTCCTGATCTAACTCTCCCCAGGAATCAGAACTTGAAGCCCCGCGCTCCTAAACGAGAGAAGATGGAAGAAATCATTTACAGAGAGAGAAACACCAGTGCCCCAAGAACACAGTCATTGGCCCAGCGTCACTGAGCAGGTACAGAAGGTGGTACCTAATTCTCCTGCCTCCCAGTTCAACTCTCCAGACCCAAGAAATGGAGATTCTGTAGCTGCTCACTTGCAAAGTCCTTGGGGGAGCTGACACAGGGGAACCCAGGTTAAAGGTAGAAAGCAAAAATGAAGAATCAGCACTTCCTTCTTACCGCCAGCCACAATGTGCAAGAGTGTTTCAGTTTCAAGGTAGCTGCAAATACCTGGCCAAACTCATGTGAAAGAGGGCTTGTGTCTTCTGACCTGCAGGTGGCTGGGGGCCAGCACTCAGAAAGACTAGAGAGCAGGGACCACCCAGCCCCAAATCCCTGCTACAGACTTTCCTCAAAAGGATAGTCAGTAGCCAACCCTCCCTTGGCATTCCCTGCATGCAGCAGCCTTCTAACCTTCTAATTTTTTTAAATAAAACAATACCAGTTTCTTATAGGGAAAAAAGTGGGAAAACCACCCCTAAACTGTCCCTCCCACACCCAGAGGTAATTGCTATTAATCTTTTGTTACCTTTCATTGCCTCTTGAAGACTTTTTCTCTAAGAATACCTATGCTTAATTTTTACATAATAAATTATGCCTTTCTTTCTGTTTTGTAACCCGCTTTATTCATGGATAGACATCTTCCAATCAATACCTCTCATTTGAATGGCTCCTGAGAAGGGATGTGTCACTCCTTCTTTCAAATAGTCCTCTCTTGCTGGACACTGAGCTTCTGTCCAGCTACTGAAAAAAGCAAAGCTTAAGGCATGAACATCGTGTCACAACCATCTCTGAACACTTGGCCCATTATCTCCTTAAGATAAATACTCAGGAAGGGGATCCCTGCATTGATCCCTCAGGCCATGCTGCCAATTTGCCCCTCTGCAGTTTCTTGCAGGAAACCTTGGTTGTGTAGTGGTTAAGGCTGGCAATTTGAATCTACTGGGTGCTCCTTGGAAGCTCTACGAAACAGTTCTACTCTGCCCTATAGGGTCTCTATGACTTCGAATCAACTTGACAGCAGTAGGTTTGGTCAGTTGCTCTCAAGGCACCCAGGTAGTGCAACAGTTAGTTGCTCAGCTGCTAAGCAGAAGATTAGCAGTTCAAACCTGCTCAGTGCCTCTGCAGGAGAAAAACCTGGTGAGCTGCTCCTGTAAAGATCACAGCCTAGAAAACCTTAGGGGGGAGTTCTGTTCCGTCACATGGGAGCACTGGGAGTCAGAATCAACACAACAGCACCTAACGACAACACAGCTGCTCGCCGAGGACTGAGATCCTTTTGGGGACACCTTTCCAGAGCAGGTGAGTACCAAGCTGGAGGCCGGAGGACAGTTAGGTCAAGACACAGACAACTGGAAGAACACCAACTGCAACTGGAGTAGAAAGCCAGGCTCTGTCCTCAAACACTGTGTGACTTCAGGCAAGTTACCAAGCCTCTCTGAGCCTTTCCTTCCTCATCTCTTAAATAGAGCTACGTCCACCTACCTTTCATGAATGCACGAGCCAGAGCAACGTATGTAAAACACAGCACCCTGATGAATGCTAAAGATTTCTTCAGTAAACGGAATGAAGTCATGGTTGAAGGGATGCCTTTTCAAAAACAGGAGAAGCAAGAACAGGATGAAAGAAAGCACTGCCGTCGAGTTGGGTCTGACTCATAGCACCTGGTGGATTTGAACTGCTGATCTTTTGGTTAGCAGATGTAGTATATAACCCACTATGCCACCAGGGTTTCCAGATGAAACAAAAGGCAATACATATTTGTTGGAAGCTTAGTGGACTGACTTGTCAGGAGATGGCTTGTTCCCTTAGGGGACTTCCGGCAGAAAATAAGGGAAAGAACCCAGGCTGAACAGAAATTTTGTCTCTGTTGCCACTTGTCTCTTCTTGTCTGGGAGCAAGTGTCAGGTGAGCAACTCTGTCCCGGTTCCACAGTGATGCTTCCGGGACCCGGATGTAGCTTGGCCCTCCCCAAGGCAGACTCCCATGTCCAAGCCTGGGCTGAACACCCTCAGCGGGAGCCCCCCAAGCCCAGAAAAGCCCCGTACCTTGACGAGTTTGCCACAATCCAGTGTAGGGACCCATGCTTCCTGCCAGCTCACACTTCTCAGCCCATGGGCCATTGTCACCTGGAAACAAACCAAAAAAACACACAATAACAAGAAGACAGATAGTTCTCCCACTCACCCTCTCTGGTCCCATATTCTCCAGTCCCGTAGGGGGGCTAGCAAGCAGATACGACATCGACCTTGAAGAACTGTTCCTTGTCCATGCCGGCCTCTGCTTGGTTTTCTCTGCCCCAGGCTAGCCCGGTGGGCAGTCTCTTGCCTTAGGTACCTTTGCCTTTTTTTATCGTTTCAGCAATGCCACCAGTGCTGTCATCACCACCGTCACTGTCATCGCTGTTTACTGAGCACCTACTATGTGTCGGCACCTCACAGACATCATCTCCCAACTCTCCAACAATGCTATGAAGAAGGTTCTATTATTAGCTCACTTTTGCAGATGACGAGACACAGGCTAAGTGACTCAGGGCCTTTCTATCTTAGAGACATTAAGTTACTTTGCCCAAAGCAGAGTTAGAACTCACACTCACATTTCCATCTGAGCCCAAAACAGTATTTTTAACCAACGTTCTTGATCCAGATAAGGACCTGAGACCCACCTGCATGGGTGAGCCCTTGGAAAACCAACTGCCCTCTAGTCAACTCTGACTCACGTGGAGCCCAGGCGTGTCACAGCAGAACTGTGCTCACTGTGGTTTTCAATGACTGACTTTTAGGAAGCAGGTAGCCAGGACTTTCTGGATTCAAACCCCCAACCTTTCAGTTAGTGGCCAAACACAAAAGCTTTTGAGCCCTCTGAAGTGATGAGGCCACCCAGCCAGAAGATGTGACCCGGTCTCTACAGAGGACAGTGAAGAGGGTGTCTGAGAACCGCTGGAAGACTCTGCAGCCTCTCAATGTCAAAGGCACTCATCAGCAATAAAAGCAATACCCAGAGATAGCCCTAATCAGTACACAAGGGGCCAGCAGGCAGTCTGCTCTCTGTGTTAAATTTCCTAGGGGCTTAGCCTTTGGGGCCCCAACAGAACGCTGCTCAGCACTCCAGCCAACAAATACTAACAGGGACCTAAGTTCAAAGCCAGCCCTCTGCCATGCTAAAGAGGCTCGGCTGGCCGGACACAGCTTTTTGGGGGGGTGTGCAGGGAAACCCCTCAGACCACACTGAGGCTACTGGCTTGGCCTGTTTTACCTGCAAACCAGAGGAATGTGTTTTCTTTCACTGTGTGGTCAACTTTGTCCTTGATCTGGCCCACCAGGCTGTCCATCTCCCGGAGACTTGCAGCATACAACCTTCGGCCTGTTGGGCCTGCTGATGGCCAGGTCACAGATAAGGGCACGTGCATGTGGGCCAGGGCCACATAGAGCAGAAAGGGTCTCCCGCTGGCGCTGGAATGGGAGGGCCAAGAGGTAACTCGATGCAAGGCTTTGGCCGGTGTCTCAGGGAAGTCCCGAACACCTTCCCCATTAGCAGTCACCCTGCATGCTCGGAAAATACGTATTTATCTACAGCATTCCCCCTAAAATGGGGAAATGATCTGGTTAGTCAATTAAAAATGATAATCATTATAATAATAATTACTGTCCCTTAACATTAACTTTGGAGATCCTGGTGGCATAGTGGTTAAGAGCTACAACTGCTCAACAAAAAAGATCGGCAGTTCAAATCCACCAGTTGCACCTTGGAAACTCTATGAAACAGTTCTACTCTGCCCTATAGGGTCTCTATGACTTGGGATCAACTTGACAGTAGTAAGTTTGGGGTTTAATATTAACTGATGGGAGCCCTGGTGGCACAATGGTTAAGCGCTCTGTTGCTAATCAAATGTTGGTGGTTGAAACCCACTCAGCGCTCCACAGGAGAGAAGACCTAGTGTGACCCATCCCCATAAAGACGACAGCCTACGAAACACTACAGGACCATTCTACCCTGTCCTACAGGGTCAACTGTGTGTCAGAATTGACTTGATAGCATACAAGAACAATAACTTACTGAGCACTTATTAAAAGGGCTCCCATTGCTGAAGCTCATCACCCTAATAACTTCCTGTTCCCTTTCTCAGATGAGGAATCAGAGGCTTAGAGAGGAAAGAATTTGCCAAGCTTACACAAGTAGTAAGTACCAAGGAGTGGACTCAGAGGCAGGTTTGGACAAGAGCAAAGCCCTTGCCCTTGATCGCTGCACTCCAGAGTCTAAGGCAAACCTATTTTTACATGTGATCTGTTGTCTGGCAGTATTCAAGCCGCGATACCCCTTCCCAGCCTCATCTTTTTCAAGGAGATGAGTGGACAGTTCAAGATGACCTCTGGGAATTCCCAGGAGGAACCTGACCTCCAGAGAACTTGCAGATCAAGTCTCTTAGAAGTCCAGGCGCCAGGCTGCTTCTTTCTAATCCTAAAAATTCAGAAAAGACCCAGAAAGAAGGGCGTGGAGGGAGCCAGCAGCTTCCAAACCAAAGCCTCTTGGCCTCTGTTATCACTCTGAAAACTTCCTGTCTGCCCCCAGCCCCATTTGAAGCCAAGAAACAAGATCAAGGGTGACAGGAGAACCTACCACCTTTCTTCTTCCACAGCCACTGGGATCCTGATGAAGCCCATCTGGCCATAGGCCACCCTCAGGGGGAGGGGTCCTGTCACCCATCTCCAATCCTCCACACACACACACACATACAGTCTCTCAAGACCACATCTGCACCCTGGACAAGTGGCTGGAAGGCATGAGGAGAGATGAGGAGACATGGCAGAGGAAACAGACTGAAGTGCTTGGGTCCTGGAGACCGGCCTCCAAGCCCCAGGGCTTTTGTGCTTTTGAATTCAACTTCCTGGCTGTGTGAGTCTGGACAATTGACATCTGTCATCTATAAAGTTGGGTGATCAAACCTCTGCCTGAGTGGATGGCAACATATGTCACAAAACAATCTGTGTATAATTTTTTGAATGAGCAACTAATTTGCACTATAAAATATCACCTAAAATACAATAAAAAAAATTTAAGATGCAAAAACACTACTTTAAACAAAACAACTGAGTTGAGTCAATTCTGACTCACAGTGATCCTTGAGTTATCAGAAAAAAAATTAAATGATGTGTTGCATTGGGCATATCTGCTGCAAATGACCTCTTTTAAGTGTTCAAGAAAAAAAAAAGGAAAGACATCATCTTGAGGACTAAGATGCCCCGACCCACCCCACAGTGTTTTCAGTCACCTCACATGCTCACATGCAAGTGAAAGCTGGACAATGAATAAAGAAGACTGAAGAACAATTGAATTATGATGTTGGCGAAGAACGCTGAATATACCACGGAGTGCCAAAAGAATGAACAAATTGGTCTTGGACAAAGTACAGCCAGAATGCTCCTCCGAAACAAGGACGACGAGACTTCGTCTCACATATTGTGGACATGCTATCAGGAAGGACCAGTCCCTGGAGAAGGACACCAGGCTTGGTAAAGTGGAGGGTCAGCAAAAAAGAGGAAGACCCTGAAGGAGACGGACTGACACCGTGGCTGCAACGGTGGGCTCCGTGGAGCCATGACAGTGAGGGTGGCCCAGGACCGATGGGGTGGTGAGGGCGGCCCAGGGCCGACGGGGCGGTGAGGGCGGCCCAGGACCGACGGGGCAGTGCTCCGTTCTGCTCTCTGCGACGCTACGTCACCTGACAGCAACAACACGCGGAAAGGAAGATAATCTGAAAGGTTCCTGAAACATAACAGGCCTGTGCTTAAGCTGAACTCAGAACGGCAATGATGATCCACTGAAATAAAAATAATTCTAGCATCTTTTTAAATGGAGAAAGAGTGCCAGATGGCAACTGAAAAAAAGAAATAAAAGTGCTTGATCAACAAGAGGAAATTTTGACCTATATGCTACTCAATGGTAAATAAATAATAAAGCATAAAAAGAGGTACCAAAAAGACAAAGAAAGAAAGATCATACCTTAGTAAATATTTAAGAAACTGTTAGCTTTATTAATAACTGTGGTTCATACATGCTAGCTAGTGGTAGTGTAGCACCTGGGGTGGGTGGGTGGGAGGACAAGTGTATGTCTCCCTCTCCAACTCTGCTACTGAGCTAGAATTCAAAGATGGCAGAGCCCCCAGTCACTGCTCTTGGGGGTGTCTGTCCCCCAGGCCACCTACTCATTACACTCTCACGATCAATGAGGAAAAAAAGGGGGGGTGCTTGTGCGTTAAAAATTAAAAGGCAGGTTATAAGATCCATAACCCAAATCTGACACATAGCAACCCCATCAGGCAGAGCAGAATTGCCCCACAGGATTGCCAAAGCTGTCGTCTTTACAGAAGCAGACCGCTGCACCCTGCTGTGGAGTGACCGGTGGATTTCAGCCACTGACCTTTTAGTTAGCAGCTGAGTGCTTAACCACTGGGCAGTCAGGTCTCCTGGATTATAAGACAGGAGGATTCAATTTTTGTTTATAAAATATCTTTGGGTGTCTGCACAGACTAAAGCTAGGACACACTCAGACATACTAAAGGGGTTACCTCTGGGGTACACAGGACTTCAGTTAATCTGTTTCTGTTTGCTTAGCTCCGTTTTCAGACATTTCTAAATGGAATACATGCTGTTGAAACTGCACAAGCGGAGCAGTGAGCAGAGAAGAACCAAACAAGGACGATTCTGGAGAGAATATTCTAGAAACAAGAGGATGAGCAGGGTACGGGGATGCAGAAAGGTTACACCTGGAGACCACCAAGGCCACAGCCCATCAGCAGGTGGGCAATGAGACCTCAAGGGACTTCTACTTCTCACAAAGGGCCCCAGCAAGCACCAGGCTGGAGACAGCCAGGCCTGCAGGTGGAAGGGGGCCACCCTCGTGCAAGGGGCGCTGGGCACCTGCCCGCCTGGGACTCCCGGATCCCTGCCTCTCTCTCTACTGGCGGCCCCCTGTGGTTGAACAAACAATGGGCTTCTCAGGAATGGAACATAATAATAGCTACCGTCCCCTACATGGCACTGGCTCCATTTAGGCCTTGGTGTTACAGTCAACCTTCTCAGTTCCACAGGGTTCTCCATGGCTGACTGTTCAGAAGTGGATCTCCAGGCCTTTCCTCTGTGGTACCTCTGGGTGAATTCAAACGCCCTTTGGGTTAGTAAGCAGGTGCATCAGCTGCTTGCACTACCCATGCATCCCCGACTTCCCAGACAGCTCCGATTTCAAACACCCCAAGCCACCTCTCCTTCCTGTGCCCAAGACACTGGGTTTTACCTGAACCACGTGATCCTAGGAAACAGCAGTGGGTAGAGAAATCTCCTTCGCCCTCTGAGTTCCAGGGAACAGCTGACTACAAATAACCTCCCTTCCCATATGACTGAGATAAGCTTCACGAGGTACCCCCATGCCTATGACAAGCTCAGACACAAACTCTCCAGATTCCCATTCCTCGCCTCATAAATGAGTAACCACATCGTTTGTCCCCACCGATCAATCAGGAGCACAGCGCTGGTTAACCCAACTTCAGTTGAGTTTCTTTCCTTCTGCTCGGCCCCTGAACTCTGGCCCACGCTGGGTCTGAGCCAACATCCCACCCTCCGGAAGGGCCCCTGGTGCAGAACAGGCTGGCCGCAGCAGAAGACACTCTCATTTAGTCCCCATCACATTTACCGTTTCACTCCACCTCCCAGCGCCTGGCGTTGTCCAGCCTCATTTAGCCTCAGTCTCAATAAAAGAAAATCTTTTTCTGTAATCCTGATACCCTGTGCATCTCCGTTACAACAGCCCCTTCCCCTATTGGAAAAGCCCATTTCCCCCTTTCCTTTCTGGATAACATTTCTCCTCAGCAAAGACTGGATTGGATGTTTATCTGGGAACGCTCATCCTTGTCAAACGCTGTGTCCCCTACTCAAGTTCTACAAGGAGCAGAGGACTGGCTAGCTCCTTGACCAGGCTCTCTGCATGACCTTTTTCTGCCTCTTTTAGCTTTGCCCCCTGCTTAAGAGACCCAATCCAAGCCTTAGCTCTCAGCACTGAGGCAAGGAAAAGACCCAAGTACAGAGTCAAAGATATTTTAGGGTGGCACTCCATCCACACCCAAACCCAGAAGGGAATCCATTAAGGAGCAGGAGTAAGTCCCTGGGTGGTGCAAGCAGTTAATGTGCTTGGCTGCTAACCAAAAAGGTGGGAATTTAAAATCACCCAAAGGTGCCTCAGAAGAAAGGTCTGGTGATCTGCTTCAAAAAACCAGCCACTGAAAACCCTATGGAGCATAGCTCTACTCTGACACACATGGGGCGGCCGTGAGTCAGCACTGCTTTGACAGCAGCTCGTTTTACCAGTGATTATCGTGAACGTGGAAACCCTGACAATGGCGTGGTTACGTGCTGCAGCTGCTAACCAACAGGTCGACCAATCGAATCTGCCGGGCACTCCTTAGAAACTCTACGGGGCAATTCTATTCTATTCTGTGGGGTCCCTATGCGTTGGAACCGACTCTACAGCAGTAGGTTTGGTTTGGTTATCAGGAGCATGACTCTTCACTGAAGGTACTGCCTTGAGCAGGAATCGGTCCAAAGGCAACTGGTTACTGGCTTGTTGTTGTTATTGGTGCCGTCGAGTCAGTTCTGACTCACAGTGACCAACAAAACAACAGAATGAAACGCTGCCCAGTCTTGCGCCACGTCCACAATTGTTTTTATGCTTAAGCCCATTGTTGTGGCCACTGTGTCAATCCATCTCATCGAGGGTCTTCTTTTTTGCTGACCCTTCACTCTACCAAGTATAATGTCCTTTTCTAGGGACTGATCGATCTTTCCTGACAACATGTCCAAAGTATGTAAGACACAGTCTTGCGATCTTTGCTTCCAAGGAGCACTCTGGTTGGACTTCTTCCAGAACAGATCTGTTTGTTCTTTTGGCAGTCCATGGTACATTCAGCATTCTTCTCCAACACCACAATTCAAAGACATCAATTCTTCTTCTGTTTTCTTCTGGTTTACACATATTTATATTTTATACCGCTAGATACAGGTTTAGGAGCAGGAAGTCACACCGTAGGGACACCTGGTACTGTCCACAAACACATCCAGGTGGGCGTAGGCGTCAGCGGTGAGGTCAGGGCTTCTGGAAGACAAAGGACCACAGACCTGGGGCCCTTTCTGCTGACACTCAGAAAACCACGGATGAGTCAGCATGCCAAATCCTGCAGAATGCAGCAGGCCTGAGGATGATCTTCATGAAGTTAAAAACCAACAGGAATCATGTATCTTTCAGCTTACAGATTCATAAATCAGCAAACTCTTCACTTTTCTCACCTGATAAGGAGACTGTGAGCTGGTCTGTCTTTTAACTGACGAACTAACTGGCAGATGTCTAGCTCAGAGCAAACATTAACGAGTCTAGGCCCCAGGCTGCTGCCACCGCGACCCCTCAGAACGCTACTTGGCTGCAGGCCCTAAAGGCAGGACTGGCCTGCTGTCCCAGCCTTGAAGTGCTCACCAGTCACAAGGGACAGGGCTCCAGACCCCCTCAAAGCTCCAGGGAGCTGGAAAATACTCAACCCTCCAGATACCAGAAAGAGCTTTTCAAGTCAGCCATATGGAAAAACTCCTGTTTCTCTGAAAGTCCGGAAAATCCATGAACATGCAATCTCTGAAGCCCTGAGGAGCTGCTCCCAAGGTAAAGGCCTTCAGTAGATTTTATTATCCAGAAACAAGCAACCGGCTCTGCCAACCTTGCTACCTCTACTCTCCCTCCTGAGTTTCCCTCTGGGAAATCCCAGTGTGCTGGAGGGAGGGGGTGAGGCCGTACCGCTCCCTAAGTCCTTGCACTCAGCCTGCTTCCCAGTTTAAGGTCACCTACCTGGAAATTCTGTGGCATCGTCGTTAAGTGCTACATCTGCTAATCAGAACATCAACAGTTTAGATCAACTGGGCATTCCTTGGAAGCTCTATGGGGCGGTTCTACTCTGTCCTATAAGGTTCCTACGAATCAGTATCAACTCAGTGGGTTTGGTTTACCTTGGTTCTCTAGTGTTGGAATCTGAAACCTCTTGCTATGAACTGGATAACGGCCCCCAAAAGATATCCAGCTCCCAATCCCTAGTGTGTGAAAGTTACGTTATATGACAAAAGGGACCTTGCAGATGTGGCTAAGGACCTGTGACAGAGAGGGAATCACAAGGGTTCTTGCAAGAGGGTGGCAGAGGGAGCTTTCACCATAGAAAAGGAGAAAGCAACATGACAAAGGAGAGAGAGATGAAAGTGTTGTAGCCATCAGCCACAGAATGCTGGTGGCAGTCACCAGAAGCTGGATGAAGCAAGACACAATTCTCCCCTGGTGCCTCCGGAAGGAACCAGCCTTCCCTACACCGTGCTTTTCACTCCATAAGACTCATCTTGGACTTCCGATCTGTCGAACTATTTTAAAAAAAAAAAAGCCAAAGCCACTGCCATCGAGTCAATTCCAACTCATAGTGACTCTATATGTCAGGGAGAACTGCCACAAAGAGTTACCAAGGAGTGCCTGGCGGATTTGAACTACTGACCCTTTGGTCAGCAGACGTAGCACTTAACCACTACACCACCAGGGTTTCCTCCAGAATTACAGAAGAAAAAAAATGTCTGTTGTTTTAGCCACTGAGTGTATGATGACTTGTCACAGCAGCAACAGAAAACTAATACATCCTGCTAATGAATGAATTCAACAGACATGCTGAGTACCCAGAATACAGTGGACCAGGCCCCAGGAAGAGAAACCAGAATCATAAGGACATCACAGCACGGTCAGAAGAAGGATATGGTTCAGTTCCCAGGACACACTGTGACACTTCTAACTCAGGCCTGGAGATTTTCAAGGGAAACTTTTTCACTTACGGGAGATATTCAGGTACCCATCTCTCTGGTGAGCAATGAAATCTGCCATATCTTCAGGGAGTTCTGAGGCCAGAGGACACCACGGGTACAGGGGGTGAGGGCAGCACTTGGGGGTCCTTACCTGGCATGCTGGATGAACTGGGTGGCTTTCTCAGCATATCTCTGTGCCAGGCTGCTCAAGTTCACTGGCTGCTCAACAATGGTGAAGTTCTCGTACAGAGGAAGACCAATGTCTATGTAACAGGCCCTCTCAGGGATTCTGGTTGGAGAGTAAACACAAGTAGCATACATTTTAATGCAGCAGTGCACCTAAATACAAAACACTTAATAGCCTGGCCCAAATGCTTTTGCCATTCTGCTATTTCCTCCAAGTATAAGGCCAACAGAATGTACCAGATCATTATGTGAAAATGGAGAATGACTACATCAGGTCACAAATTGGAGGATAACCACATCATTACATAACTGACAAATTACCTCATTTTGTAACTGCCAAATTACATCACCACATAGCTGCCAAACCACTGGGGATCACGGCCCAGCCATGGTGACACTAACCTTGGCCATCACAGCCAGCATTACCCTCACCTTGCACCCTGGCCTTCACTACGGCCAGACACACACTGTTAACGTGCAAGATAGTTGGATAGTAGCTTTTTACTGTTGTTGTAAATGTGAGGTGCTGGATAATAAGACTGTAGACAAGTGAATGGCAGATATAGCTCCTTCCATCCTCTCTGCATAGGTATTTATGCTCCTCAGATAAGCAGCTGGTTCCATTAGTCAAACCAAGTGCCATCAAATTGGATCTGACTCATGGCGACCCTAGGGGCCAGGGTAGAACTGACCCCCAGAGTATTCAAGGATTTGAACTGTCGACCTTGTGGTCCATTTCTCACAAAGATTCTCTTGAATTAAGCCAAAGCCAAGTGCCGTCAAGGGTGTTATTACTCCTATTCCGTAGAGGAGAGAAATTGAGGCCCACAGAGGCTAAATTCATCAAGCAGAGCCTCCTAGCCAGTTAGCAGACCTGTCCCTGACATTTTCCACTGTCCTGCCTAAATGAGGACCTCTCCCCATGATGACGAGATCCAGGTGGTGTAGTGGTTAGCTGCTAGGACGGCTAATCAAAAGGCCAGCAGTCCAAATCGGCCACGCGCTCCTTGGAAACCCTGCAGGGCAAGTGCTGCTCCGTCTATGGGGTTGCTGAGTCAGCACCGATTTGACAGCAATGTTCTTCTGTTGTTGTTGAACTGATGATGAAAGGAAGCCCAGTGGTGCAGTAGCTAACCGAGAGGTTGATGGTTTGAACTCCTGCAGCAGAGATGTGGGAGAAAGGGCTGGCAAACTGCTTCTGTAAAGATTAAGCCCTGAAAACTCGACAGAGCAGGTCTGCTCTGTTACACGGGGTTACTATGAGTCAGAATCAACTCCACGGCAACACGAGGACAATTTTAACATCAAACTATGCTTGAGGAACTTAGAGAAACTTCAGTACCAGGGAAAAAATGTGGACCAAGCTAGCAACATCTAAAAAAAAACCAGTGCAGCCCCACGGAGATGAGGCTGATATGTGACGTGCCATTAACGGATGCTGAGTACTTGCCCTGGCCGTGATCTTGGACAAGCTACCAAAGTCCTCAGAACTTACGTTTTCTTATCTAGAAAGTGGTGATACCCAAGACGCCCTGACAGGAGTACGTGAGAACCAAACAAGAGAACGAATGGTCAGGGCCTTGCATACTGCTGCTGTCACGGTGGGCCCCAAATCACGGCAACTCCACGCACGAGGGAACGAAACACTGCCCTGTCCTGTGCCGTCCCCACGATTGGGTGTGGACTCAGAGTTTCATTGGCTGGTTTTCCTAAGCAGATTGCCAGGCCTCTCTTCCTAGTCCCTCTTAGTCTGGATGTTCCACATGGAGACCTGTTCAGCATCGCAGCAGCCTGCCAGCCTCCCCTACCAGATGAAGGGGGAGAGGGGCTGGCTGCCCGGGAGGCGCATTAGTAGGAAATGAAGGCAGCGAGAATCCCACCACTGAACAACAAACGCCTCTCGGGCATACATTAAATCCAAGGCCATCAAATCAATTCTGACTCATATTGACCCCTACAGGACAATGTAAAACTACCCCGTAAGTTTTCCACAGAGCATCTGGTGGATTCCAACAACCAATCGTTTGGTTAGCAGCCAAGCTCTTAACCACCGCATCACTAGGCTCCAAGGTAGCTATTAAACCCACTGCCACTGAGTTGATTCCGACTCACAGTGACCCTAAAGGAGACAGTAGAACTGCCCTGTAGAGTTCCCAAGGAGCACCTGGCAGACCCACACTGCCAACCTTTTGCTTGGTAGTCTAAGGACTTAACCACTCAGCCATCAGGATTTTCTTTGGTGCTCACTACAAACTTAAGTTCTTTATCCTGGTTGACACAGAGAAGCTGAGAATGATGACAAGAAACAGAGAGAAAACAAGAGACGTCCCAGGCAGGCGAACTGTGCTAACAGCATGAGAAAAGCTTGAAAGAACAAGTCTTTTGCACAAACCAAAAACTCCAGTTTCCTGGCCACACATATATGCACCCACCCATCACAGAAGCTTAGGAGGCAAGAGAGTCAGACTGGAGTAGACAGCCACCAAGGTCCATGATCTTCTCAAGAGCCAAAGAGCTGTCACTGCTCTGGACATCAACAAAGCCACTCCCATCACATGTGTTTCCTTCCTCAGTGTTTCCTTACTCACAGTGACTCCACCAACCTTCTCTCCCTTTTTCCCCCTAAGCCACCCTGTTTCATTTGTTTCTGTTCTGCTTTGTTTTGTTTTTGTTTTTGTTTTCTTTCTATTTAATTTTAATCTGGATTTTAAAAGGACTGGCTGATACACGGAAGCCCCAGTGGCATGGTCGTTAAGTGCTACAGCCGCTAACCAAAAAGCTGGTAGTTCAAATCCACCAGGCGCTCCTTGGAAACCCTACGCGACAGTTCTCTTCTGTCCCCCAGGGTCACTGTGAGTCAGCATTGGCTCAGCAGCAACGGGCTTGGTTTTCAACACCTTGGCTGGTATACGGCACCCCTCGTTAGGGCCAGAAGGTGCCAGCTGTGACGAGAGGTTTGGCCCCCGGCCACAGTAGGTCAAGAGGGCAGTGGGTACCTCTCACACTGCACTGAGCACTCGAATCACCTGGGTATCTTGTTCAAATGCATTTCCTTGGGGGCAAGCCCCTAGGGACACCCATGCTGCTGAGGAGAGGGCTTTAGAGAATAGGGACTCCGGCTTCAAAGAAGCCTGGATGGGAATCTCCATTCACACCTTTTACGGGTTCCAGAAGGAGCTCTGGTGTCACAAACGTTAAGCACTCAATTGCTAACTGAAAGTCTGATGGTTTGAACTCAACCAAAAACTCTGTGGGAGCAAGACCGGGCAATCTGCTTTGATAAAGACTGCAGCCTAGGAAACCCTATGAGACAGTTTTACTGGGCCATACGCGGTCACCCTGATTCAGAATCAACTTGACAATAAAACCCCACCACCACTTCCTGTGGAAGCTGGGCAGGTATGCATCCCCACCTACAAAGTCAGGTAAACACCTGCCTCACACAATGGCCATGTGAACTATGGCTAGTACCTAGCATGCCTAGACCGTCACAATTTCTCAATAAGGGACCATTATTATATTAACTATTCTGTTATCAATGAGTCAGCAGAGACTCACCTTCCCGAGTGGTTGTGACATCTGGGAGCTTACAATCTCTGCATAAGAGGAGCACTCCTCTGAGCTGCTTGGACTTGAATAAGGTTGATGAGCTTTTCTAGATAGTAAACGCATTGCATACTCATCAGCGCATAACCCCCAAAACCCACTGCCGAGTCGGGTCCAACTCACAGCGACCCTAGAGGTCAGAGTAGAACTGCCTCACAGAGTTAGTTTCCAAGGAGCACCTGGCAGATTTGAACGGCTGACTTGTCGGTTAGCAGACATAGTACTTAACCCACTGAACCACCAGGGTTTCTAATTAGCGCATACTGGCAAAGCAAATATAAAATCAGAAAATGAAAGCCCCTCGGTCCCACAATTAGACAGAAGCACTGTTTACATTTTGACTCCTTCCTTTTCGTCTCCCCATAGGACTATAATGACACGGATTGAGACCTAGTTAGACCATACTGCTGGTGCTTTGTCTCTTGCTATTTTTCTCTACAGCCAGAAGGCTCCTTAGAAGTGAGGATGGCGGGACTTCATCTCACAGATGATGGATGCGTCATCAGCAGGGGCCACCCTGGAGCAGGAAGACATGCTTGGTAAAGAAGATGGTCAGTGAAAAGAGGAAGGCCCTCAACGAGATGGACTGACCCAGAGGCTGTGACAGTGGGCACAGGCATGGCAGTGATGAGGAGGGTGGCACAGGCCTGGCCACGGTTACGTTCTCTTGTACCGGGGGCTGCTGTGAGTCTGAGCCGACTTGAGGGCAGGTCACAACAACATTATAGCGTGAATATTTGCCCATTTCACTAGGTTTTAAAAATGTCCTGTTTACTGCCTGTATGGCATTCCCACACAAGAATACCAGCTGACTTTTCCAGGGCAGGGTGAGGCTGGCAGGAAGCCCTGTGCTCTTTTTTTCTGTCCCTCCTTCTGTCCAGAGTCTGAGCCAGGTGAGTGGGCCAGGAGCAAAGCCAACAGGCAGAGGATGAGAGGAGCGCACGGGTGTGAGATCCTGGCAGCACCAGCCCCATCTCCATCCTCTAGTTGAGCTAAACAGGCCAAGGGACACGGAAAATTCCAACAGAACAATTTTCTTGGCCTCATCTTTGCTGTTAAGTTATCTGGCAGTCAGTGCCAACAATGGGAAGGCAGACCTGTCTTACCTGCCATCCAAACGGCCATCTGCCTGGCTTTCCCACTTCCTCCTGACAGACCACCCACTCAGGACCTCAGCTAGTACTGGAGCCCATAGCAAATGCCGTGAATAAACAAAACAAAACAAAAAAAGCCACGCAAACCAATTACAGTCAAGTCCACTTCGCCTCATGGTGATCCCATGCATGCTAGAGCAGAACTGTGCTCTGTGGGGTTTTCAATGGTGGATTTTTGGGAAGGGGACCACCAGGCCTTTCTTCCAAGTGCCTCTGGGTGGATTCCAACCTCCAAGCTTTCAGTCAGCAGCCAAGCAAGTTAACCCTTTGTGCCACGTTTATTACCTTGATGGTCCACCCCGCTGCGGACATGCTGGACAAGGCGGGTGGTCATAGCCCGGGGTATCAGTACAGCCCATGTCATTGCTATATGGGATTCCAAAGTAATAATCAAAACCTAGAAGAGAAGAAACTGGTCAGCACCCACACTTGGCTGATGCTATTCTATGCACCCGCATTCTTGTACCCATGACAAAAGTTTTGTTTCCTGTGACTTACACTGCAGGGTTATAGCGTATGCAATTAAAAGAGGATTGGATTAATATTTTTATGTAGCATGTGAAGAAAAGCATGTTGCGGGGTTCTGGAGCTGCGAGATGAGGTTTGCCAAACATCATGACCAGAAGTAATCCAGATTGGGAGGAAGTGGAGCAACTCATTATTGGACATCTAACCTTCCCAGTGTAACGATTATGAACACCCACTAAGTAATGGGTACAAATCTGCCACTTGAAGTGATAAAAATAAATAAATCGTGGCCTCAAGAGACACTCCATATGAAGGGGAAAGAAGATATACAGATTAAGCTATGACAGTGATAGGTGGAGCAGAAGAAGCCCCTGGTAGACAGACTCTGGGGATGGCACAGGAATCTTGAAATGCTTCTTCAAGGAGATGGCATTTCAGCACGGGTTCAGAAGACCAGCAGGATTCGAGTTCAGGGTGATAAGGTGGGAAAGATGTGAATGCTAAATTTAGACCTGAATTTAAAAAAAAAAACAAAAACAGAAAAAACAAATCCATTGCCATCAAGCCAATTCTGACTTACAGAAATCCTGCAGGACAGAGTAGATCTGCGCTATAGAGTTTCCAAGGAATGCCTGATGGATTCAAACTACCAACCTTTTGGTTAGCAGCTTAGCACTTAACCACCAGGGTTTCCTGAAACCCCAATATCTATGTTGAATCTTCCTCTGAGACTTTCCCTCATCCCATCTCTTTCCCAACCCAAACTCGTATCTCAAGGCTACATAGCTCTATATGCAAACAGAACACATAGATGCTTCAGAAAAGGGAACCTGCCCCAATTACCCAGGTAACTGATTCAAGTCTTTGGATTGCCCTAGAGGGAGAGATAATTCCATCACCCGTTTGTCCATTTGCAGTACTTGTAGTGTCTCCTGTGTCACTGTGATATAGATTTGTGCCAATGCCTTCTCAAAGGCAGCAGAGACACTCATGGAGGATGGGTTTCAGCAAAGCTTCCAGACAGAGAGACTAAGGAGGAAGGTATGGCAATCTACACCTGAAAATTAGCCAACAAAAACCCTATGGATCACAACAGAACATTCTCCAGTACGGTGCTGGAATGTGAGCCCCTTAGGCTGGTAGGCTTTTCCTGTAAAACACTAGAAAGTATTTTGGGTGTTGTAGGCCAGATGGTCTCTGCTGTGGCTACTCAACTCTGCCACTGTAGGACACAGGCAGCCATACAAAAACCGAAACCAAGCCCAGTGCTGTTGAGTCCATATCAACTCATAGCGACCCTACAGGGCAGAGCAGAACTGCTCCGTAGAGTTTCCAAGGAGCACTTGGCAGATCTGAACTGCCAACCTTCTGGTTAGCAGACATAGCACTTAACCACTACACCACCAGGGTTCCCTGTGAGTATAGCTGCGTTTCAACAAAACTTTATCTACAAAAAACAGATAGTATACTGCATTTGGGCTCTGGGGGCTGTAGTTTGTTAACCTCTGATCTACAGATGTCCTCAACATTAGGAAGAGGTCTCGTTGTGTTTGCTGATGTGACAGACAGGAAGGACAGTAAGAGGTGTCTGGATGTGCAGAAGGCATATGTGACTGGGTTTGGCATGATCCCGGTAGAGGTTAGAGAAACAGCCACAAGGCTAATGGGGCACTAAGACAGTGCAGCCCAGAGCAGGGCCAAGAGGCAAGAGAGAACAGGGAGGAACTAACTGGGAGGCAGGAAATCAAGGAACCACCACGTATCTGGAAGTCTGGGTCAGAGCCTTTAGGAACTGTCTGGTCCAGCAACACCTAATCTTGGTGGTCACTCTCTCTTCCCATCCCCACAATGTTGTTAAGTTGGATCCAACTCAATAAAACACTGCCCAGTCCTGTACCATCCCACTGTCATTGCTATGTTTGAGCCCACTGTTGCAGCTATGGTGTTAACCCATGTCACTGAGGGTCTTCTGCTTTATCGCTGGCCCTCTGTTTCATTAGACGCTCACAGCAGACACCGTGAAACCATCATAGCGCCACTTCCGGCTAAGAAGGACCCTGTCTCCTCATTCCTTCTAGGAAAGGGTCCCCAGTGCATTCACTCAAGACACCACCACCCTGATGCAGTACAAGACCTCATGTGTGTCAAGTTTGAAAACTGAATACCACAGAGAAAAAGTAAGTTCTGGAACAGTTAGTGGAGAATTCTCCCATGTGCCACTTTTAAAAAGCCCTCAGTGGAAGATGCCATGGAGGTGTGACTCAGAAACGGGCCATGAGGGAGAGGGGAAGGACTGAGTGCTGAAAAGAGGCAGAATCCTGAGGCGTCAGTCAATGCAGCTACTGACCCACAGGGACAGGGTCTGAGGGCCCACTCCAGGTCCGGTCTCTGGAAGTCTTTTCCACTTCCAAAGCCCTTCAGGCACACATCTTCAGCCAGGTCTTTACTCATTGCTATTGAGTCGATTCCAACTCATAGTGACCCTACAGGACAGAGGAGAACTGTCACATAGGATTTCCAAGGAGCGCCTGGTGGGTCGGAACTGATGGTTTGGTTAGCAACCAAGTTCCTAACCACTACACCACCAGGCTTAAGAAAGAGCAAGGCCACCCTCTGCCACAGAGATAGGGAGAGACACTGGGACAGGAGAGAGTCTACCTACAGAAAGTCAGAAAGCTGCACTCAGGGGAAAGGCATCATATGCCAACACAATGGCAGGGGCAGAAGCCGAAAGGCAAGCATATTCACAGGCAGGGATAGGGACACATCCCAAAGTAGTGGTCGACTACTTGTAACAGACAGTCTGTCATTCCCACAGGACATGGAAAGGGCAGATGAGGGAGAGAGTAGTGGCAAAGTAAAACTCTGGAAAAAAAAAACAAAACTCAAAACTTCAGTCAAGTAGAGATTTGAAGACACCAGCAAACTGGTCATTGGTGAGTTACTTCCCTGAGGTCAGAAGGGAAGAGATCTGAAGATGCAAAAGGATGCGGGAAGAAGCCCAGAAGGAGCACTTCCTGCCTAGTGTGGTGGTCAGCGTCCTGCTTTGGTGAACTCACAGCCAATGTTTACTTCCTACCAGACTGGACCTGCCTGGACTCGACAAAGGCAGTGTTCCCTGAGACGTAAACATCTGGGTGACAGCAAGAACACAAGGGACTCCCACGGGAAAATGGCAGGTGGATGGTACTAAGAAGAGCCAGAAAAGGTGCCAAGTGAGAGGGGCATAAGTTTAAGAGGGTGCCCCAGCCACTTCAAATGCACCCAAGTTGTCTTGCAAATGAGGAAACCCTAACTTAGGAGGGAAGTCCCTCAAGGACCAAACTAGATGCCCTCAACTCATCTGTCAGAGCAGAACTGTGCTCTGTTGGGTTTTTGATAGCTGGTTTTTCAAAAGTGGATCACCAGTCCTTTCTTCTGTGGCGCCTCAAAGTGGATGCTGACTGCCAACCTTCTGGTCCACAGCCAAGCACATTAACATTTTGCATGCCCCAGGGATCCCTCCCTGGGGCTAAATGGCTTAAACACGCGTGAAGTTCTCCTACGCGAAGATTTTTATTTTCTGTCTCCCAGGTAACAAATCCCCAAAAGAATTCTTACCACGAAAGTTCGGGTGATAAGGGCCATGGTGCCCAAGATGCCATTTGCCTGTAGAAAAACAAGAGAAAAATGTTCAGAGGAATTCCAGTGGGGACACCCAGACCCTCTGGGGACCTGATTAAACTCTAAGTTCTCCATCAGCTTTGCCCTGTTCTGAGGACAAGCACAGAGAGTTTGTGAATGTGGCAAGAAAGCCAGGTCTTGCTCTCTGGGACAGAGAGGGAATCGACAGGGAGATGCAGGGCCGGGCAGGAAAGCCAGCCGGTAGTGGGGAAGCTGAGTGGCTAGCAGTGATCACAACAACCCCCAATAAAACCGGTGGCTGTAGAAATGACTCCAACCCAGAGCAACTAGTATGTCAGAGCAGAACCATACCCTACAGGATTTTCAGTAGCTAGTTTTTTCCAAGTAGCTCATCAGGCTTTTCTTCCAGGGTACTGCTGGTAGACTCAAACCTTCAATGTGTCAGTTAGCAGTGAAGTGCACTGATCATTTGCACCATCCAAAGACTCTCAAAAACCTGCTGCCACCAAGTTGAGCCCAACTCACAGTGACCTCATGTGAGACAGAGTAGAACTGTGCTTCAGAGGGTTTTCAGTGGCTGATTCTTCTGAAATCAATTGCCACATTACCTCTTGCACAGAAAGTAGGGGGCTTGCAAAGTCCCCAGGAGGCCCAGGGTGTTTGCACATCTCCCTGTGCTCTCTGGGAGATGCCTAGCTCCTGGTCAGTGTTGTCAGGTTCTTCTCTAGCCAGCGTCCTCAGCCTGCAGACAGCCCACGGGGAACGCCTTCCCATCACTGTTCCTATGCTGCGATACCTAGCAGGCCAGCAAATGAGGAAACCCAGAGCCACTGCTGCCTGCCACTCTGTAAGTGTTTGGTTGGGGAGAGTAATTGGGCATCTGGGGAGAATAACTTGGCAGCGTGTGGCAAAAGCGCTGACAATGTTGAAACTCTCTGATCAGCTCATTCTTCTCTGAAGAGCACACCCCAGGGAAATCACCTGCAAGCCAAGGGAGAAGGGAAAGAACACTGCACCAAGATCCAAAATAGTGATGGCATGAAAGAAACGCAAAGGGAAGAGAGAAATAGAAGCAGGCAACCAGAGCAGCACAGCCCAGCAGCTAATTCTATGTGAGCTCAATAAAATATCACAAAGCTGTCTTCTAAAGTCAAAAGCGCACAGCAAAAATTAACAATCAGTGAATCCAAGTGATTCACTTTATGCAACTGCTCTCCAGGTTTCAAAACCACTGAATGAGAAAACGGAAGGGAAAGAAGACAAATGCATGGATCAAGCATTACATGGAAATAAAAATCCATGAGAATGGAAGTGGAGGTGTAAAACTATTAAAAAACATATAGGCATCGACCATGATTAGAAGCAACAAGTGGGCGAGCATAGATTTTTATTTTTATTTTTAATTTTCTCTCTGTCAATCCTCTGGTGAGTAATTTCAATAACAGGAAGGAATGAAATATCCAGAACATTCAGAAGGCATGTGAGCAAGGAGGGGTAGGAGTGACGGCTGAACTCTCAGCCTGTAATCAGTTGTTTGTTGCTGCGGGCAGTTAGGTACCATCAGGTCAGCTCCCCTCACTGTGACCTTCAAACAAAACCAAATGTTGTCCGGTCCCATGCCAGCTCTGTGACTGGTGGTATGTTTGCATCCACTGCTGTGCTCCTGGTGTCTAGCCATCTCACTGAGGGCTTCCCTCATTTTCACTGACCCTCTACTTTACAAAACACAATGTCCTCTTCTAAGGATTGTTCTTCCCTAACGAGGGCAGTCGTACTCTGTCCTATACGGTTGCTATGAAGCGGAATTGACTCAACAGTACTGGGTTTGGAGTTTGGAACGAGGTATCCAAATTAAACAATTCCATGTCTTTCCATCTTCATTTCTAAAGAAACAGTGCAGTTGCATCACGGACGGAATTGCGTTCCACCCCAAATCTGTAGAAATTTGTCTGGGTCACGATTCCTGGTATGCTGTAAACCCTGCCTCTGTGATGTTAATGAGTTGGTGAGGCAGGGCTCAGTGTGTAGGATTGTTTATGCCTTGAGGCGGGGGTCTCTTGGGAGGTAAAGGAAAGAAGCTAGCAAAGAGATTTGGGACCTCAAACCATCAAGAAGGGAAGCAGTGGCCCCAGACCTGAGGAGCTGAGTGCCTTCTTTGAAAAGCACCAGGATCCCTGTGCCTCTGATGCTTCCAGTCCAGGGGAAGACGGCCAACAAGGACCTTCCCCCAGAGCCAGCAGAGAAAGTCTTCTCCTGGAGCTGACACCCTGAATAGAGACCTTTAGCTTATGGACTGTGACAAATAAAATTACTCTTTTTAAAGCCATCCACTTGTAGTATTTCTGTTAGAGCAGTATCCAGATGACCACGGCAAGTCATATTTCTTCTCAGACTAATTTGACTGTTCTTTCACGTATTGGGGGAGGAGCAGGAATCTCAAGGGACTCGGCTCTTGGGGAGAAGAATAATTGGCACAGGCAGGGGGAGGATGCTCTTGGGCTGGTGTACACTCGTCTCGGAGGGGAGACAAGCAGTGAGACTGTGCAGCTAAGAGCCACATGTACCTGTCTAGATCCAGCCTTTACCAGCTCCTGGCTAGGTACCTTGGAACAAGCCCTTTCAGCTGTCTGAACTTCAGTTTTCTCAACCACGAAATGAGAGAAATAATACCAGTAATAAAGCCAAGCCAAGTGCCGTCGAGTCGGATCCGACCTAGTAGTAAAAGCAATCTTAAAACGGCCTCTATCTCCATTACTGGTGCAAATAAACACTTATCAATGTGGAGTGACCCAAACCCATTGCCACCAAGTCAATTCTGACTCACAGGGACCCTACAGACAGAGTAAAACTGCCCTATAGAGTTTCCAGGGAGCAGCTGGTGGATTTGAACTACAAGCCTTTTTGTTAACAGCTGTAGCACTTAATCACTATGGTGCCAGAGTTTCCAAGGGTACCTGGGAAACTTGCAAAGGGAGAGATGCTGGACATCATAATTGACTGTCTACCCTACACCTGTATCCCCATTTATCCTGCTACTAAAACTTGGTTTTGTTTGGAGGCGTGGGCCGTAGGTTGAAAAATCAGCACGTCCAAACCCCAGTGAACCATTCTAATCCTATCTCTGATTTCCCGGGCTTTCTTGCAGCCAGGGATAGCCATGTGACCCAGCTCCAGCCAATCAGCACAACTCCACTAGGAGCCAGGGAAGTGTCTGAAAGTAGAGTTGCTTTCCTGAAGAAAGCAGACAAAGGAGGTTAGCACCACCTCTTCCTCCCTTGAACCCAACTGCAGTGTCTGACCCCATAGCTGCTATGCTACCAGGGTTTCCAGAAGACAGGAGGGGACAAGAAAGCTGGTAATGGGAAACCCAAGGTTGAGAAGAGAGAGTGTTGACCCATTGTAGGGTTGTTAACCAATCCCATAAAAACAATACACGTGCCGTTTCATGAGAAACTAGTTTGTTCTATAAACCTCATGTACAATGATTTAAATATATAGACATATTTTAGAAAGATGGGGCTCCAGGCTGCAGAAGCCATGTTACCTATCATGCCGGTGACATAGCCAGCATCCTGCAGCACCTCCGCCAAGGTGGTCTCATTGAGCGGAAGGCCCCCCACAGAAGTGACTGCAAAATTATGGGTGACCCCATTGCGAAGACCAAGCCGGCCGGTGAGCAGTGAAGCACGGGAGGGTGAGCAGGTGGAAGCAGCTGAGTGGAAATCCACAAACCTGTAGGGAACGAAATCACATGATCAGGACCCCTACAAACCACAGCTCCCATTAATTCCCAGTATCCTGGGAAAGGGAAGGACAGAAGGAGGGAAAGGGAGAGAAGCAGATGTGAGAAGAGGGGAGGGCAGAGAAAGAGAAGGGTGATCACGGGAAAGGAGGGGAGGGAGAGAGTCTTGTCTTGAAGAAGAGTGGCTTTTCTCCAAGTACATTCATTGAAAGGGACACCTTTCCAACAGTGTTCAAGAGAATATGCTGACATGAAAGCTGGAAGAAAAAGGAGTGTTAGGAAATCACGCAGGCAAGAAGACAATGGTATGACATATTCAAAGCATTGAAGGAAAAAAAAATTGCCAAGATAAAATTACGTATCATAGTGCAATTAAGACATTTCCTGATAAACAGAAATTTAGAGAACTTGCAAAAATCAAACCAAAATTACAAGAAACATTAAAGGGAGTTCTTTGGTTAGAAAATGAATGCCATCAGATAGCAAGCCAAGGCTAAAGAATAATCAGATATCAACCTAGACAGAAAAATCACAAAAATAAATCAAAGCTAAAATGCTGAAAATGGTGAAACAGAGATGTCATTATATACAAGATGACAACATTATAACAAAACGAAGGACTAAAAAATGTAGTCATAGATTTTTCACATGGAGAAGAAGTCAAGATGATACAAAGAAATAAAGATTGGTTTAACTTTAGAAAAACAAGAGCAAATATTAAGGTAAACACAAAGGAAACTAAAAATCCTACACATCAAACTAAAAAACAAGGAAAACATGAAGTCTCAGCAAACACAAGAGCAACAACAATGAAAAAGATGAAAAGAAAACACATAAAAAAATAACTCAGCACAGAAAATTAAATGGAATAAAGTTGTCAACAAGGCACAAAAAAGGCATCAAAATGACAGCACTAAACCCACACCTATCTGTAATTATGCTGAATGTAAATGGATTAAATGCCAATATAGAGACAGAGAGTGGCAGAATGGATAAGAAAACATGACCCATGTATATGCTGCCTACAAGAGACAACCCTCCCTCCCCCCATTAAAGACTCAAACAAACTAAAACTCAAAGGATGGTAAAAAAATACATCAAGTAAACAACATTCAAAAAGAGCAGGAGTGGCAATATTAACTTCTAATAAAATAGATTTCAAAGTAGAATCCACTGCAATAGACAAAGAAATATGCTATATAGTAACTGAAGGGTCAATAAACTAGGAAGACATAACCATATTTAAAATTCACTCATCCAATGATACAAAAAACAAGAACACAAAACCTACTGCTGCCAAGTCAATTCTAACTCACAGTGACACTATAGGACAGAGTAGAACTGCCCCATAGAGTTTCCAATGAGCAGCTGGGGGATTTGAAGTGCTGACCTTCTGGTTAGCAGACATGGCACTTAACCACTACACTACTGGGGTTTGGCTCCTAAATACATAGGGTGAACTCTAACAGCACTGAAAAGAGGCATAGACAGATCCACAATAACAGTGGGAGACTTCAACACACCACGTTCTGTGAAGGACAGTGCATCCAGAAAGAAGCTCAGTTAACATACGGAAAATCTAAATGCCACAATCAACCAAGTTGACCTCACAGACATATACAGAACACTTCACCTAACAGTGGCTAAGTACACTGTCTTCTCCAAGGCACGTGAAACATTCTCCAGAACAGACCACATTTTATGCTATAAAGTAGGCCTTAATAAAATCCAAAGCATGGAAATATGGCAAAGTATCTTCTCAGACTATAAAGCCATAAAAGTATAAGTCAATAACAGAAAAGCAAGGAAAAAAAAATCAAGCACATGGAAACTCAGCAACACCTTGCTCAAAACCTAACAGGTTATAGAAAAAAATCAAGGACAAAATAAAGATCTTCACAGAGTCAAACAAGAATAGAAACACTTCCTACCAGAACCTTTAAGACACAGAGAAGGCTGTACACAGAGATCAATTTATTTCCATAAATGTGCACATCCAAAGTGAAGAAAGGGCGGAAATCAAAGCATCAACCCTACAACTCAAACAAGCAGAAAGAGAGAGAAGCAAAAGAAGCCCTCAGGCACCAGAAGAAAGCAAATAATAAAAATTAGAGCAGAACTAAATGAATTAGAGAGTCGGAAATCAACTGAAAGAGTTAACAAGACCAAAAGCTGGTTCTTTCTCTGAAAAGATCAACAAAGTTGATAAACCACTGGCCAAACTGACAAAAGAAAAAAAGGAGAGGTAGCAAATAACCCGAATAAGAAATGAAGTGGGCAATACACAACAGACCCAACCCAAATTTAAAAATGCGTAACAGAATATTATGAAAAACTGTACTCTAACAAATTTGAAAACCTAGAAGAAGTGGACAAATTTCTAGAAACACACATCTACCTAAACTAACAGAGAGATATATCAATTACATAAACCCATAACAAAAGAATGGATCAAAACGGTAATTTAAAAACTCCCAGCCAAAAAAAATCCCTGGCCATGACAGCTTCACTAGAGAATTCTCCCAAATTTTCAGAGAAGAGTTAACATCACTATTACTAAAGGTATTTCAGAGCACGGACAAGGATGGAATACTCCCGAATGGATTCTGTGAAGCCGGAGTAACTCTGATACCAAAACCTGGTTAAAAAAAAAAAAAGAAAGAAAGAAAGAAAACTAAACTCACTGTCATCAAGTCAACTCTGACTCACAGTGACCCTACAGGGCAGAGTAGAACTGCTCCATAGAGTTTCCAAGGGGCACGTGGCAGCTTCGAACTGCCAACCTTTTGGTTAGCTGACGTAGCACTCAACCACTACACCACCAGGGTTTCCCAAAACAGGTAAAGACAGCAGAAAAAGGAAAATTACAGACCAACACCTCTCATGAATGTAGATGCAGAAATCCTCAACAAAATTCTAGCCAATAAAATAATTCACTGCGACCAAGAGAGTTTCATACCAGGTAAGCAAGGGTTGTTCAACATTAGACAAACAATCAGTGTAATCAACCACATAAATAAAAGAACTACTAGATTTTGTCAATTTATGCAGAGAAGGCATCAAACAAACCTCAACACCCATTCATCTTAAAAATTCTCAGAAAAATAGAAGGGAAATTCCTCAATGCAATAAAGGGCATTTATACAAATTCAACAGCCAACAGCATCCCAAATGGAGAGAGCCTGAAAGCAGTCCCCTTAAGAGAGGGAACCAGACAAGGATGCCCTTTGTCACCACTTGTATTCAACATTGTCCTGAAGGTTCTAGCTAGAGCAGTCAGGCTAGAGGAAGAAATAAAGGGCATACAAACTGGTAAGGAAGAAGTAAAAGTATTACTTCTTGCATATGATATGATTTACACACTGAAAACCCTAAAGAATTCAAAGAGAAATTACTGGAAATAATAGAAGACTTCAGCAAAGTATCAGGTTATAAGATAAATATCCAAAAATCACTTGGATTCCTGTACACCAACAAAGAGAATATCAAAGAAGAAATCACCAAATCAATACCATTTACAATAGTCTCCAAGAAGATAAAATACTTACATATAAATCTAACCAGAAATGTTAAAGATATATACAAAGAACACTAAAAGACACTATTGGGAGTTATCAAAAGAGATCTACCTAAGTGGAGAAACCTACCTTGTCCATGGATGAGAAGACTCAACATTGTGAAAATGACTGTCCTACCCAAAGTGACCGATGAATACAACACAATCCCTATCCAAATTCCAAAGGCTTTTTTAAATAAAAAAATAAATGAATGACTTCCTATGGAAAGGGAAAAAGCCTCAGATAAGCAAAGGATTACTGAAAAAGAACAAGGTGGGAGGCTTCACATTACCTGAGTTTAGAGTCGATTAGAACGCCAACCACCATAGTTGAAACAGCCTGGTACTGCTACAACAACAGACACACAAACCAACAGAACACAACTGAGAACCCAGACATAAAATCATCCTCTTACGAGCAGCTGACATTTGACAAAAACCTGAAATCTGTAAATTGGAGAAGAGGCAGTCTCTTTAGTCAATGGTATTAGCATAACTGGATGTCCATCTGCAAAAAAATGAAACAAGACCCATATCTCACACCAGGCACCAAAACTTACTCAAAGTGGATCAAAGACCTAAATACAAATGGTAAAGAAAAAACAGGGACAATGTTGGCAACCCTAACATATGGCATAAACAGAATACAAAACATTACTAACAAAAACTGGAAGAGAAAACAGACAATTGAGAACTCCTAAAAATCAAACACTTAATGCTGATCCAAAGACTTCACCAAATCAGTAAAAAGACAACCTCTCGACGGCACTTGGCTTGGCTAGATGAAAAAATTTTGACTATGACAAATTCCACCAGCATCTAATCTCTAAAATGTGTAAGATATTGCAAAACCTCAACAACAAAAAAGACAAGTAACCCAATTAAAAATGGGCAAACAATATGAATAGGCACTTCAGCAAAGAAGACATTCAGGCAGCTAACAAATAGATACATGAAGAAACACTCACAATCATTACCCATTAGAGAAATCCAAATCAAAACTACCAAGAGATACCATTTCACCCCAATAAGATGGGTATTAATCCAAAAATCATAAAATAATAAATGTTGGATAGGATGTGTTGAGACTGAACATTTATACACTACTTTGGAAATTGACTTGGTACTTTCTTTAAAAGCTAGAAATACCATACAATCTAGTAATCTCATTTCTTGGAATATATCCTAGAGAAATAAGGACTACCACACAAATAAATAGACACACACACAGTGATGTTTATTGCAACACCGTGCATAACAACAAAAAGATGGAACCAACCTAGGTGCCCACCAAAGTATGAATGGATAAACAAACTACGGTAAAGTCACACAATGGAATATTGTGCAATAATAAAGAACAATGATGAATTTGGGAAACACTTCACAACAATCTGGAAGGCATTATGCTGAGTGAAATTAGCTGCAAAAGGACAAATATGGTATGAAAGCATTATTGTAAGGACTCAAGAAAAGATTTAAACACAGAAGAGAACAGTCTTTGATGGCTATGAGGGTGGGAAAGGAGGTAGAACAGTATTTCCTAATTGGATACTAACTAGAATTACCTTAGATGAAGGGAGGGTTGACACACAGTACAGGAGAAGTCAGCACATCTGGAATTAACCAAAAGCTAAGACGTTTTTTAAGTACAACCAAATACTTCAAGGGACAGAGGAGCAGGGACAAGGGCTCTGGGGACCATGGTTTCAGGGAACATCTAGGTCAACAGGCATAACAAAGTTTATTAAGAAAATATTCTGCATCCCACTCTGGTGAGTGGCATCTGGGATCTTAAAAGCTAGCAAGTGGCCATCTAAGAAGCATTAGCTTGTCTCAACTCACCCAGAGCAAGAGAGAATGAGGAACATCAGAAACATAAGGAAAATATGATCCCAAGAAACAGAAAGGACCACAGAAATCAGTAACTACCTCAACATGAGACCAGAAGAACTAGTTGGTACCCAGCTAACACCAATGACTCTGCTTACAGGCAACTCAACAAAGAGTTCCTGATGGAGTGGGAGAAATGAGGGATGCAGAACTCAAAACCTATTGAAAAGATCATTCTTGATGATCTGCCAGGCTGGAGGGTGCCCAGAAGACATGACCCATGGACTCTCTATTAGCCTAGAACTGAAACCATTCCGGAAGCCAACTTCTCAGGCAAAGACTACTCTGGTCTACAAGACATAAAATAATTGTGGTGAAGAGTGTGCTTCTTGGCCAAAGTAGATAAAGGAGACTAACTGGGCAGCTCCTGTCCTGAAGTGAGATGAGAAGGAAGAAGTGGATAGAAGCTTGCTAAATAGACATCGGAAATACAAGATGGAGAAAGAGAATTGTGCCGTCACAGTGTGGGGTGAGCAGCTCAGGTCACCTAACAGAGTGTGGGGACATTTTTTTTAATGAGAAACTGACTCAAATCATAAACTTTCACTTAAAACACAATTAAAAATTAAAGTGTTGAGAAGCAAAGAAGTCACTTTGAGGACTAAGGTGCACCTGACTTGAGCCATGGGATTTTCAGTCTCTTCATATGCATGCGAAAGCTGGACCATGAATAGGGCAGATTGAAGAATTGATGCCTTTGAATTATGGTGTTGGCGAAGAATGCCTAATATTCCATGGAGTGCCCACAGAATGAACAAGTCTGTCTTAGGAGAAGTATAGCCAGAGTGCTTCTAGGAAGCAAGGATGGCAAGACTGTCTCAGGGACTTTGGACACGTTATCAGGAGGGACCAGTCCATGCAGGAGCACATCACGGCTGGTAAGGTGGAAGATCACTGAAAAAGAGGAGGACTCGCAAGATGAGCTGACTCGGTGGCGGCAACAATGTGCTCAGACACAGCGACAGTGGTGCGGGTGGTGATAAGACAAGCAGTGTTTTGTCCTGTTTTACACAGGACTGCTTTAAAGTCAAAACCGACTCGAGGGCACATGACAACAGCTGTTATACAGTCTGTTACGCTGTGGTGATTTTCATGTCGCCACGATGTTGGAAACTATCCCACTGATGTTTCAAATACCAACCATGTCACCACACTTTGACAAGGTTCATCAACAAGAGGACTGCCAATTAAGTTTGTGAACTCATCCTAGAAAAAGCGCTACATCAATTGCTGAATATCACGCAGTCACCTTCCAAGCACTCCCCTCGGGAAGCTACACACCAGCGCCAGCATCTAGTCCACCCTTCAAAGCAGTTTGGGAACTCTTTTTCTGGAATGGCCATCAGAGCCCTTGTCATATTACCCTTGATGTCCTGAATGCCCTCAAAATGTCTTCCTTGCAATATTTCCTTTATCTTCAGGTAAAGAAAAAAGCCAGTGGGGGTCACGTCAGGTGAATAGGGAGGGTGTTTCAATACAGTTATTTGTTTACTGGCTAAAAACTCCCACATAGACAACTGTCCAATTAAGTTGCCAACTTGCCATCATGCCACTGTGTGCAGTGACCATTCCATAAAGAGTTCCAAAATTGCTTTGAAGAGTGGACTAGACGCTGGTATCGGTGCATAGCTTCCCAAGGGGAGGACTTCGAAGGTGACCATAGCTGATATTCAGCAGTGAGGTATTTAGCAGGTAGAACAATTAAGTTCACAAACTTAATTGTCAGAGTAAAAAGAAAAGCCTGGCCTTGGAAGGCACTCAAATACACAGTGGCTGCAACAAGAGGGTTCTCTTTCAGCACAATATCAGACAATACTCTGTTGTGATCCACAGGGTTTTCATTGAGTAACTTTCAGAAACAGATTTGTAAGGGAGGCAAGACTGGGGCACTGGCCTTCAGGCTTAACAATCGAAAGATCACACAGTCTAAAACAACACACGCGCATGCATGCACACACTCATGTCCCCATGTGCACTGACACAGGCACTCAGACACACACGCATCTCCAAACGCAGCTGCACGTGAACTGAGGAACGACTACGGGCTCCCCCTGAAGCGTTGACAGAGCTTCCTAAGACGACACATCACGGGTGTGGGCTATTCAGGGAGGCTGGGGAGCTTCCAGGCTGGTGAACCTCTCTGAGACAAGCCAGGCATCTGAACAGCTGCAGACAGGAGGCCGCACCACAGAGCCCCAAGGTCCCTTTGGCAAACCTTACATTGATTCTAGTGATTCAAGTTTCTGGAGAAAGGACTGTCCACTTAGCTCTCCTCATCTCCACGTGCTACCCGGCCCCCTCTCAGCTGGCTCCCCCAGCCTAGGCTCCAGGAATCTTTCCTGTTCAGGATGGGGGCCACCCAGAGGGCTCTGGGGACAGCCATCTTCTGGAAAACTCCATCCTTTGCCTTCTAGACCTGTCTTCAGCCTCCCTTGGTCTCTACTCCCCACCCCTTTTCTCCTTCATTGTAGGCTTCTCTTTCTCTGGCCCTGTCAAGCAGGCTAGAGGCTCCAGGACATTCTCTCCCCAGCCCTCTTTTCCTTTTCTCACACATCCAAGGGGGGTCTTGGGTTGTCACTCTCCCTCCTGTCTCTGGGTGATGCAAAGAGTTAATGCACTCAGATGCTAACCCCAAGGTTGAAGATTCAAGTCCACTCAGAGGCACTGTCTTAGTTAGCCAATGCTACTATAACAGAAATACCACAAGTGGATGGCTTTAACAAACCCAAGTTTACTTTTTCTTAGTTTCAAGAGGCTAGATGTCCAGAATCAGGGCACCAGCTCTAGGGGAACACTTTTTCTCTGTGCGTCAGATCTGTGGGAAGCTCCTTGTCTTCAGCCTTCCCCTGGTCCAGGAACTTCTCAGCACAGGGATGCTGAATCCAAAGGACGCGACTGTTCTTTGTCCTTGTTTCTTGGTGGCATGAGGTCTCCTCATCTCTCTGCTTGCTTTGTCGTTTATGTATCAAGAGGGATAGATTCAGAATACAACCTAATCTTGGAGATGGAGTCCTGTCTCATTAACATACCAGATTCTGATCTTGCTTCATTTACATCATAGAGTAGGATTTGCAACACAGGACAATCACATCAGATGACAAAACGGTGAGCAATCCCACGGTATGAGGAATTATGAACTAGGCAATTTGACAGGAATTTTGGATAGACACAGTTCAGCCCATGACAGTCCTGCCCACTCCTCACACCTTTGGTCCCACTAGAAACGCCCACCACTGCTCATGCAAGCGTTCTTCTGTCTCTACTGCCGTGCGAGGGCTCTTCTACGCTCCACTCCACAATGTCCCTCCAATAACAGTTATTATTCCCACATCGGAGGCTTACAAAGCACTTACTGTAACTCAAGTGCTTTCCCAAGCACTTTATATACATTGAGGCAAAACCCCTTCCCGCTCTAGAATCACCCTGGTTTGAAGCTGTCATTCTCTGTGGCCTGCCCCAAGCTTGTCAGTATCATCTTCCTACTCATGACAGCAGGACTTGCTGCACAATTTGTGGGGTCTGGTGCAAACGAAAATGTTCAGGCCTCCTTGTTGAAAAAGTACAGAGCATTTCAAAAGGGTGCTAGTTGTGCATTAAATCAACCACAGCGCTGTGGGACTCCAGAAGTCGCATGCCCCTGAAACTGGCCCTGTTCTCTCGAGCCACAGTCCCTCCCCAGCCCACTGGGCTTCACAGAGCCACAAGAGAAAGGTCTACCAGTCTCAGAATCCCAGACACGACTCCTTTTAATGTGTGCTTGCTTCGTCGTCGCTGCACTACCTGGTTCTTCTTTAGACGGCTCTCTGTGCAGCTGCTTGATTTCCCTCCAGTCTTTCTTAGTAAACAGCACCATCTTCCACCCAGTTACTCGGGCCAAATGACTCATCTGGAATTCCTCTTTCTGTCCCAGACAAGCTATTAGCATGTCCCATCAACCCTACAGCCAAATACATTCAGAATCTGTTATGGACTGAACTGTGTCCCCCAAAACTAAGTGTCCACTAGGCTAGGCCATGACTCTCAGTACTGTGCGGTTGTCCTCCATTCTGTGAGTTGATTCGATTTTCCTAGGCTATAAACCCTAATCTCTACCTGTGGTTAACGAGGAAGATTCAAAAAACAAAAACAAGGTCATTACCATCGAGTCTATTAGGACTCCTAGAGACTGAATAGGCAAAATTAGGTTATGCTAAAGAGTACGGTGAGCTACAACTCCCTTACTCAGCGCATAGGCTTGATCCGTGTCAGGGGAGTTTCTCTGGGGTGTGGCTGGCATCACCTTTTATCTTACAGGAGATAAAAGGAGAGAGAAGCCAGCAAAGAGACAGAGACCTCATACTAGTAACGAAGTAACAGATCCCTTAGACCCAGGGTCCCTGAGTTAAGAAGCTCCTAGATCTGACTCGACGGCACTTGGCTTGGCAGACAAAGGGAAGACTGATGACAAAGGCTTTCCCTCAGGACCTACAGGGACAAAAAGTCTTCCCCTTGGTGCCCCAAACTCGGCTCCTAGCATCCTAAACTGTGAGAGAATAAATTTGTTTGTTAAACCTATCCACTGTGGTATCTTTGTCACAGCAGCACTAGACAGCTAAGACACTATTCACCTCTCTCCATTGACTTGCTAACATTCTATCTGAAGCCACTATTGTCTTGCACCCAGCCCACTGCCATGGTCTCCAGATTGTCTCCAGCCTAGGACTGCCACGTTACGTAACCCCAGGAGGCACTGTTCAGAGCAAGGATCGCAGGGGAGCAGCACACAGCAGGCCCAGCTGTATGTGGCAGCCCAGCTCCCAACATCGAATTCCTGTCCTCGACTGTCACTCCCACCCCACATTCTCCAAAACCAGTCAAAGTAACTCTAGCAATGTTTATTAGTTGTCTTAGTTATCTAGTGCTGCTATAACAGAAAAGCCACAAGTGGCTACCTTTAACAAACAGAAATTTATGATCTCACGGTTGAGGAGGCTAGGAGTCCAAATTCAGGCTGCTGGCTGCAGGGAAAGGTTTCCTCTCTCTGTTGGCTCTAAAGGAACGTCCTTGTCTCTTCCAAGCTTGCGTTCCTGAGCAGTCTTCGTGTGCCTTGGTGTCTCTTTTTTCCCATTTCTGGTACCATGTTCACTTATCTAATGCCTTTTAGATCTCGAAAGAGATTGACTCAGAACACACCGTATGCTAATCCTGTCTCACTAACTTAACAAAGACTATCCATTCTCAACCACAGGCACGGACGTTAGGAATCAAAACACTTCTGTGAGGGGTGGGCGTTACACAATTCAATCTATAACATCAGCTAACTTTAGTCTCTGGGTTGAAATCCTCTAAAGAGTTCTCACTGCAATAAAGATAAAAGTCAAAGTCATTACTGGGGTCCACAGACCCGGCACTGGAGCTTCCTAGACAGTGAGCTGGGAGACACTGACAGACCAAGGTCACTTTCCCCGCAGCCGGGGGAGTCAGGAGAAAGAGGCTGAGACAGCTAGGGGCTCCAGGGACACCTTGTAAGCTGCCTCTGTCTGTGGCCGCACAACTCCAGGGAAAGCAATCCCCTTAGAGTACAATGCGGGAGAGTCGCTGGGTGGGACGACAGGCCCTCCTGGAGGGAGACCCTGACTGGCTGCCTTCACCGCCCCCAGTGGAATTCCCCGGAGAAAGGCACCAGTATTCATTGCTGTGTCTAACACAGATCGAGATCTATACCGCCCAGAGTGGTTTTCCTAGGATACCCTCTACCCCCACTCGGTCCTGCCTCAGGCCCCTCTGAGGTCCTCTCTGCCCAGGAGCACTTTGTTCTGATTCCCACCAGGTGACTTCTTCCTGCCATCTGAGTCTCAGCATCCAGTTCATTTCCTTCGTGACACTTTTCCTGGCTAGTCACTCTCCAGCTTACTTGGTGTCCCTCATTGTATGTGACATCATCATGCCCACCGAGGGCCCCCTCGTGGGCTGCTGGGCTCCCTCATCTGGAATGGAGTTGCATGAGAACACGGGTCTGTCTGTCACCCTCAGTGATGTCCCTGGGCTTAGAACGGGGTCTGGTTCTTGAGCTGGGGAAGGCCCCACTATCATCCCTTCAGGTCTGGCACTCTACCTCGTGAGACCCAGCTCTTCTGGCCTGTGGGGACACAGCAGCTTTACCAGACACCACTTGCTCAATGGGCCCTCGCTGCAACGCACCAAGATTTAACCTGGGTATGCAGACATCAAGACACCGCCGGACATTCCTCCCGTCACTCGCATCATCTACCTTCCCTCCAAATGGACACGGACACGCTTTAAAGGCTGTCTACACCACTTGCGTGAGCTGCTGGTTTAGTTCAACCAACCACAACCAAGCCAGCTGGGAACGAGAAGGGTGAGGAAATGATAGCCCTTTCCATCAGAACACAGACACTCTAGAAGCGTCAAGACACATATTGTTGTTAGGTGCCATCGAGTCAGTTCTGACTCATAGTGGCCCTATGAACAACAGAATAAAACACTGCCTGGTCTCGTGCCATGTCCACAACCATTTTAACACTTAAGCCCATTGTTGCAGCCACAGGGTCCATCTATCTCATACAGGGTTGTCTTCCTCGTTTTCGCTGACCCGCCCCCCTACCAAGCACGAGGTCCTTCTCCAGGGACTGATCCCTCCTGACAACATGTCTGAAGTATCTAAGACACACTGAGGATACATCAAAACGAGACAAGTGCCGCCAGGGACAGGTAACTTAACCCGAAGTCTCGGTAGCCTCACCTGCAGAATGGGCCTCAACATACCTACCTCACCAGGTGATTTGAGGATCCAAAGACATGATGCACAAAAGGTGCTTTGCACAGAGCCTAGTAAACATAGTAACAGTCATCATTAGTTAAGGGGGAGAAAAAGAACATTCCAGAAAGGGAGAAGTGGACAGGGCAAGAATGGTTGAAATTCCAGGGGTGAGTATCACTCAGCTTCCACAACTGGTCTTACGCTGGCCTTTAGTTCACTTGCCAGGGAGCAGGTCCCCTCCACCCCAATGTTTGCAGAATCCTCCCTCTGAGGGCCTGACCCTGACCCTCAAGCCAACCTGGCTAGAAACTAAAGCACCATCTTCAATTAGTTACATGTAAGCTGAAACCTAAGTATAAATAGGCATTAACTTTATGTCTGTCTTAATAAAAATAGCTACCCTCATCATATTACCTATGTTATTTCTAATCTTTAAAACCATCTGCAAATGAGGTAGCAGAATTCCCGTTTTGCAGGTAAGGAAACTAAGGTGGAAAGAACTTAAGTAGTTTTCTCAAGACCAGGCAGCTGGTGTGAGTGCAGATGTGTCTTACTCCACCCCTGGCTGCCAAGTCAATTCTAATTTACAGGGACTCAACAGGATAGAGTGGAACTGTCTCCTTGGGTGTTGACGGCTGTGCATCTTGCGGAAACAGACTGTCACCTCCTTCTCCCACAGAGCAGCTGGTGGGTTTGGACCAGTGACCTTTTGTTTAGCAGCTGAGCACTTAACCACCGTGCCACCAGGGCTCATGTGGCTACACTAAGGACACTAGGTCCCCACTGTTAGCAAATGACAGAGCTGGGATTTGTGTGCCAGTCCCGAGAACCTGACTCATGTTCACATGCACCATGGGAGCTGAAGGGACGCACAGAACACCCCACTGACTTCCGAGAAGTCAGCATGGTCAACATGTTTACATGGAAAATCAGAACCCAAAGTCTGCCACTGTGAGCATGGAGTTCATGAATGCTGCTCTCATTAAGTGTCCTGGAGTCAGCCCCCAATTCATGGTGACCCCATGAACAACAAAGCAAAACGCTGCCCAGTCCTGCACCACCCCCCTGATCAGCTATGGGTCAAGTCGTACTGTTCCATGGGTTCTCATTGGCAGATTTTCCGTAGATCACCAGGCCTTTCTTCCTAGTTCACTTTAGTCTGGAAACTCCACTGAAACCTGCCCAGTCCCACAACAGGACGCAAGCCTCTACCGACAGACAGGTGGGACAGTGGCCGTGCGTGCGGGCACTGGTCACCAGGCGTTAAACCTGGGCTTCCCACATGGAAAGTGATGATTCTACCACTGTCCGCGGACATTCATTAATGCTATGGGAATTCAAATGTATCAGAAAAAGTCTGCTAGTTTGCTAAGCTCGAGGGACGTACGTCTACAGGAGTTGAACTTTACCAGTGGCGCTGACACACGCGGAAGTTGTTGCCCGCCATTTATTCCTGCCTGGGAGGCGCCAACACTACATCGCCTGACGCGCCAGCCGCTTGCTTGTTTAACGGGTTTCACGGGCTGCCCTGCGTCTTGTCTCTGCTTGGATATTTTCATGTCATCATCTTGGCAACAACTAGAGCACCCTTTTACAGCAAGACATTGCTTTGAGTTCCTTTACAGACTGTAGGTTCCGTGAGGACAAGGCTTAGGATTGCAACCCAAACACAGTGCCTGGCACAGTGGGGCAGCTCCATCAATACCTGGAGAATGAACAAACAAGACTAGAAGAAAAAAGCCAATTTGTTTGATTGGGGAAAAAACCACAAGGACTGCCGATTAAGTTCCTGAATTCATCCTAGAAAACATGCTACGTACCTCATTGCTGAATGTCACTATGGTCGCCTTTGAAATAATCTCCTTAAGAAGCTATGCACCAACACCAGCACCTAGTCCCTCTTCCAAGCCATTTTGGGGAACTCTTTTTCGAGAATGGCCATCAGAGCTGTCATCATATCACCCTTGATGTCCTCAGTGGCACCAAAATGTCTTCCTTGCGATATTTCCTTTACCTTCAGGTAAAGAAAGAAGACATTGGGGGCCAAATCAGGTTAGTAGGGAGGGTGTTCCAATACAGTTATTTGTTTACTGGCTAGAAATTGCTTCACAGACAACTAGACAATTAAGTTTGCAAACTTGCCACCTTGCCACTATGCGTAATGGCCATTCCAAAAAGAGTTCCAAAATTGCTTTAAAGGGTGGACTAGGAGCTGGCATCGGTACCTAACTTTCCAAGGGGAGTACTTGGAAGGTGACCATAACGATATTTAGCAACAATGTATGTGGCACCTAGAACAATTATGTTCACGGACTTAATTGTCAGACCTTGTATTATCTATTCTCACATAATCATTTAAGATGAAGCTTTAGGAGTTAATGCTTCCCCCACATTAAACGTCATAGCCTCCAGAAACAATCGCATTTGCTGTATTTTCCAAGTCTTCAGAGTAGCTTGATCCTAGCCCCTCTCCCCACTTCAAACAAATACCTAACAACTCCCAGTACAGCCAGGTGACCTCACTGGCACGTAACCTGTTTCCCCACCTCCTGGCTGGTGTCTCCAGTTGGTGAGGACTAATTAATAAGTGATAAAATGATCCTGCTATTTGGAAAGGTTCTTTGTTTCTTCCCCAGACCTATCTGGGCAGGCTCAGGCCAGTTCATCAACAGGGGTCCTAATTAAAGGCTGAAAAGAAATTGTAAAACGAAGCTGGAGATCCAGAGCCAGACAGTAAAGCGGCCCTGTTAACAGGAAAATCAACGCAAATTAAGATGCGGCCAGACAGAAACTCAAGTGACTCGCCATTGCATAAATTACGTGTATTAAAGCTGGGTAATGCTGGCGCTGAGAAGGAGGCCACACAGGCCCCGAAGAGACATAACATCTCAAAGTTAAGCGTGTCCAGTCTTCATTTACAAGGAATTTAAAATAGATGATGAGACTTTCTGTGGCAGCTTTCTAAATTGCTATGTGACTAGAATAAAAACCATCCTGGCCCCATTCATAATTTAAAGTCTGGGAGGTGGAAATGGGTTTTAAAAGCCATTTGACGTTTGTGTACAGCTGTTCCTGTGGGGTGCAAAACTGGTTAACATCCCTGGCTGCTGACTGAAAGGCTCCGTAAGCCCACCATGAGGCACTGCGAAAGAAAAACCTGGCAATCTACTTCCAAAAAATTAGCTGCTGAAAACGTACGGAGTTCAGTTTTACCCAGACATGCACGGGACCACCACGAGTCAGAGGTGACCGGTTTGTGTATATGGGGCATGGGATGGAAGCGTGGAATTGGAAAGGCAATGAAGTAGGACTCAGACATAGGGAACCAGCTCAGTTCCGTCACGATGTTGTTCTCTGTTAAATGGGATGGCAAGAGCCACTGCATCTCACAGAAAGCTGTTGTGGGGTCCTGTGAGAAAACTGAGGCAAGGAGATCATTCAGATAATAGATATGCAAGTGCTTTGTAAATTAGGGAAACCCCGGTGGCATAGTGGTTAAGTGCACATCTGCTAGCCAAAAGGCTGGCAGTTCGAATCCACCAGGTACTCCTTGGAAACTCTGTGGAGCAGTCCTACTCTGACCTATACAGTTGCTATGAGTTGTTATCAATTCGATGACGGTGGGTTTGGTTTGGAGTTTTTTTTTTTTTTGGTAAACCAGAAGCAAATTCTCAGCCAGCACTCGCCGTGTTTATTCATTCATTCTGTTATGCCACCATTAATTTATACTCCTATTCTTTGAAAAAAAAAAAAAAAAACAAAGAAAAAGGGTTCCTGGCAGCTAAGCTCAGTATGATCCCTGGCAATTTCCTTCTTTCCTCTCACACTGTCTTCTGGGTATGAGCATGTCCACACAATCAAGAGAAGACACGCACAACATACACGACAACAGGACACATACTTGGGGCATCTCAGTGCCTCCCATGCCTCTGACCTCTCTCCACTGCCAGGACCGTGACCATGAGCCACGTTAGCCATCCTGGAGCTTCCTGTCACCTTCCCTCTGCTCCAGCCTTCAGTGTGACCCATCTCTAGAAAGCCGGAGCAGCCCACCTCAAGTGCAGGCCTGAGTGCTTCAGGGCTCCCCCAGTAATGACCTTCAAAGCCAAGTCCAAATGTGGGCCTGGTACACCAGCTGCCCCATCCAGGCAGAGCGCCTCCCACTCCCCGATCCAGCGGCAGCAGCTGCTAGAAGGTAAGCTCCCAGAGGCCAAGGGTTGTTGACTGGCTCACTGACGTACTTCCCACACTATGAATGGTGGCTGGGGGAGGCTCAGTGAGCACTGGCTGAACAAACGGGCATCTTCCAGTTCCAGGTCCTGGCATCTGCTTGTCCCTCTGTCTTCAACACTCCTCTCCCTTCCTCTGCTTCATTCCAACTCCTGCACTCCTGTTAAAGTCTCAGCACTTGAGTCAGAACAGATTACCTTTGCTGAGTAACCCCTGGCTTTGTTCTAGATCAGTGTTCTTTGCCTGTGTCCCTGCACCATATCTCACTCTGAGCTCCAGCCCAGGGTCGTTCTCATTCTTGACCACAGCCAAGTTACAATTCAGGTGTTAATTCTACCCCCTGAGCCATCAGTTCAGAGTACCTCCATGGTGCAAACTGGTTAGCACGCATCTGCTAACCAAAAGGTTGCAGATTCAAGTCCACCCAGAGGCACCTCAGAAGAAAATTCTGTGATCTGCATCTAAAAAAAAATGACTACAGAAAACCCTACGGAGCACAGCTCTAGCCCTGCACACACGGAGTCACCAGGAGCTGGTGTCATCTAGACGGCCGCTGATGAAAGCGGTCAATTCGGTTACACCCACTCATGTTGTGAAACTGCCAGGGGTGGGAAACACCCCCAAAGCCCCTGCTCTTACAGCTCATTACCCTTCCAAGATCTGGCCTTCTTGCCTTTGTTTGCCACCAGGCCATAAGCCTACTGAGGGCTAGCCACATCTCCCAGCATTTGTCCCATGACCTGCTCTTCGTTGGAACTCATTATCGAATGACTACACTTAGGAGGCTTAACAGAGTAACTAGTGACAGCCATCAAATGGGATATTTTGAATTCTCTGGTTAAGCACCAAAGTCCTCTCGCTAATCTTTCAGTTCCTATCTCCCAAGGTCATCAGTCATCTAGATCAGCGGGTTCCTGCCTGATCCCATCTGTTTATTATACAGAGCCACCTGGTGAAAACCTGTAGGCCCTTCCCTTTCACCTTTACCCTTTCCTCCATTGATAAGTGTGCATTACATCATTTTTATATCTATTAGATATACACCCAAGGGTAAAGAGGTAAGGCTGCTGGGAGCTTACACAGAGAAGACAGGATAAACCAAAAAATCAAATCCATTGCCATAGATCGACTCCAACTCAGAGTGACCCTATAAAACGCCATAGAACCACCCCATAACGTTCTCAAGACGGTAAGCTTTATGGAAGCAGGCTGCCATATCTTTCTCTCAGGGAGCAGCCAGGTGTTAAAGCTTACGCACTGTACCAACAGGGCTGGGACTTCCTGAGACAAACATCTCAGTGGATGGTGAAGCTAAGCAGCTAAGAGCTGTTCTCCCTGACGATGATCCACCGGCCCTGGACCAACCTGAATCACAGTATCCAGGCGAGGAATAAAGAGAGAAGAGAGTTTTCATGGTTGGAGAGGTCTTTTCTTCCTGATACAAGGCTTTCTCTGAACATTCTTCCTACTTTACTTCAAATAGGGTCCACCAGACATCAAGACATCCTAACACTCTTTTGGTAGTTTTGACTACCAGCTTGGCTCTTGTCTCCATTTGGACTACTGCAAAATTCCAACTGGGGCAGGATAGTCAAGGAGGAGAGTCCTGACAAGTAACAGGTGGACAGAGTTTTGCAAAAAGCCAATTCCGAAAGCAGAAGTCAAGCCAGGTGTTGGGCTAAGCTGACACGCGATTTCCCTCAGCACTAAGGCCCTTTATGGAAAACAGCCTCAAGCCTGAAAAGGAACCTCTGACCTTCCAGTGGGGAATAATGATCTTTGATTCCTAGCTACCCCACTGCCTATAAGTCTTAGCAGCAGCAGCAGCAGCACCAACTGGACTTTAAATTGAGGGTAAGGAAGGCAGAGATATCAAGGTACAAAGTAAAGATAGTGCATATTGATTTTTCTAGGTAAATGTATTTACAATACACTGTCAACTTCACTTCTGAGTCAGCATGGCAGAGAAGTAACTGGACAGTGTCTAGGCCTTGCCAACTGTAACCACCTCTTATTCACCATCAGTGGTCTTTGTCTTCTCTCTCCAAAGACTTCAGGATCATTACTGCTCAGAGGCTCAAACCCTAGTCACCAAAAACACCAAACTCATGACCATCGAGTCGATTACGACTCACAGTGACCTGTAGGACAGAGTAGAATTGCTCCATAGAGTTTCCAAGAAATGCTTGGTGGATCTGAACTGCCAACCCTCTGGTTTGTAGCTGTAGCCCTTACACACTACGCCACTAGGATTTCCAAACCAGGAGTCATAAGCAAGTTACTCTCTAACCTGAGAATCTTTGAGAAGCACGTGGCTTGTTGCTCCCCAAGTGAAACAGGCACCAGCCTTCTTTGCATGTGTTGCTGACAAGAACCAAACTAGTGTTGCAATATCAAGGTTATTCATTGGGTTTTCGTGGGGTTTTAAATATTTAAATATTTATGGAGAGCTGGAAACGATGCCCAAGACATGCACTTGTCCATTTGTCTTTTTTAAAGCATAAGCAATTCCTTCTTCTAGTCCAGATTCTGAGGCAAGTTGCCTTACGTTTCTTCCCTTTCTAATTGCTTAAAATCTGTAACTTTGAGTTGACTTCTGAGCCTCTGGCATTTTCACTTCCATGTCAACATTCTCATTTTCTTCTGATCACATGTCTTAGTTATCTAGCGCTCCTACAACAGAAAGGCCACAAGTGAGTGGCTTTGATAAAGAGAAATTTATTTTCTCACAGTCTGAAGGTGACAAGTTCAAATTCAAGTTGTCAGCTCTAGGAGAAGCCTTGCTGTTGCCTCTGGAGGAAGGTCCTTGTCATTGGTCTTTCCCTAGTCAAGGAGTTTCTCAGGCACAGGGACCCTGGATCCAAAGGACATGCTCGGCTCCCAGTGCTGTTTTTTTGGTGACATGAGGTCCCCAGTCCCTGCTCACCTCCCTTTCCTTTTATCTCTTGTAAGAGAAACAGGGGTGCAGGCCATACCCCAGGGAGTCTCCCTTGACATTGGATCGGGGGTGTGACCTGCATCACCTTCTCAGCAAGGGTGTGACATCCCATCTTAATCATCTTCAACATAAAATTGCAATCACAAAACGAAGGACAACCACATCATGACCAAACCAAGTTGACTCCTATTTTGGAGGGGTAGTTGGGGGGACAAAATTGAATCCACAACAGATGCTGAAATACAGGGGTGCCAATTTTCTTCAGCTTCCACTTGGACTTGCACATGAGCAACTGATGGTCTGTTCTGCACTCAGGCCCTGACCTTGTTCTAACTGATGACACTGGGCTTTTCCGTTGTCTCTTTCACAAACATAGGCTATTTGATTCCTGTGTATTCCATCAGGCAGGGTTCACATGCATCGTCACCGTTTATGTTGCTGAAAAAAAGTATCTACAATGAAGTCACTGGTGTTGCAAAATCCTATCATGTATCTCTAGCATAGTTTTTATCACAAGGCCGTGCTTTCCAACTGTTCCTTCTTGTTTCCAGTATCTGCATATAACCTAATCGCCAATCATTCTCATTCCATCTCAATTGCCTATTTGTTCAATTTCAGACTACAGAGGCTGGTCAAAAATCATCAGTTTTTTCTTCTTTGGCCTTAGTGGTTGGTGTCTAAATTTGAACAATAATTGTATTAACTAGTCTTCCTTGTAAGCGTTAAGATGTTATCCTATCACTGACAACATTGTATTTTCAGGACAGATCTTGAAATGTTCTCTCTGACCATAAATGTGACATCATTCCTCTTCAGTTTCTCATTTCTAGCATAGCAGACCATACGACTGGCCAACTCCAAGCAGCCAATACCAGTCCATTTCAGCTCACTAATGCCTAGCATATCACCTTTATGCTTTCCATTTCCTTTTGGATGACTTCTAATTTTTCTAGATTTGTACATTCCATGTTCCAGTTATTAATGGATGCTTGCAGCTGTTTTCTCTCATTTTGAGTCATGCTACATTAGGAACTGAGGGTCCCCAGAGCTCTACCCCATCCATGTCATTAAGGTCGACTCTACTTTGAGGAGGTAGCTCTTCCCTGGTTTCTTTTGAATCCCTTCCAATCTGGGGGACTCGTATCTGGCACTTATCAGACAGATCTGCTGCTATTCATAAGGTTTTCACTTTCTAGGTTTTTTTTTTTTTTTCAGTTGACCACCAGGTTCTTTTTCCTAGTCTGTCTTAGTCTGGAAGTCACAAAGATTAGAGCCAAGAAAATACATGGGAGTTCTCCTCCAACATAGGAGGTCATTATGAATAGCAACAAACAACACAATAATAGCAACAAGTGTAATGAAAGCTAACACTTACCTAGCCCTGGTGGTGCAGTGGTTAAGAGCTGGGCTGCTAATCCAAAGGTTGGAAGTTCAAATCCACCAGCTACGAGTGGCATCTGGGGTCTTAAAAGCTAGCAAGCTGCTATCTGAGGTACACCAAACAGTCCCAACTCATCTGGAACGGATGATCACCAAGAACATGAAAGCCATGAGGAAAAAAGAACCCAGGGAACAGAAGGATCCATACAAATGGGAGACCGTATCAACACGAGACCAGAAGAACCAGATGGTGCCCGTCCACCACCAAAGAGAGCTATGACAGGGGATACAATGTAGAACTCCTTAGGCAACATAAGAAAAAGAGAGGTGCAGCCCAAGAGCTCTTCTAAAAGACCTGAGTTGATGGTCCAACAGTACGGACACTCCCCTGGGAACACAGCCCTAGACTCGCTGCTGTCCCTGAACAGAAACCAACAACAAGGTCAACTCTTCAGACAAGAATAGACCGGACTCAGGAGGCAGTCTTACTGATCTCTTTCCAGATGGGAGAGAAGAAGGTGGAAAGGTGGGGACAGATGCTTGTTGAAGGGACACTAGAAGTATGGAATGAAGGAGCAGGCTGTCACTGGGTAAGGACAGCAGAAGGAGCTGCAGGTAGGTGGGCATGCAAACCGATTTGGATTGTATACTTTCACTTAATCACACTTAAAAAAAAAAATCCACCAGCTACTCCTCGGAAACCCTGTGGGTCAGTTCTACTCTGTCCTATATGGTTACCCTGAGTCTGGACCAGCTCAGTGGAAAGGTTTCTGTTTTTATTTCTCCTGAGACAGGTACTGTGTGCTACACTCTGGGCTAACTTGCTTAGATGAGCTACGTAATTTAATCTCACACTATCCTATGAGGTCGATGCTATTGTCCCCAATCACAGAAGAGGAAAGCAAAGCTTGGAGGGATGACATAGCTTACCCAGGTCACTCAAGTAGAAAGCAGGAGAAGCAGGATTGGAACCCAAACAGTCTGGCTTTAGAGCCTGGTGTCCTACATACATTACTTAGTCTCTGACAAGACAAGCTGCTACTGAGCACCTGCTACGTTAAACTATGTGAGAAGGGAAGGACAGAGATCAGTGGGACTGTAACACAGAGGTAATGACAGAAATGCTACTTTCTCAAGCCCTCCTGAGATCTCTTTGGTCATAAGAGTTCATGTCTGAAAGCCATCACTAGCCACTGGCCATGACCAGGAAGCCAGGAGAAGCCTGGACCTCACAAGAGGCCTAGTTTTCCTGTCAACAAAGTGCACAGCAAAGAGACCTCGGGCCAGAGGGCTTTTTGCCAGCCACTGTCACAGGCTCAGACAAACAAAGCACCTTCACACAGGGGAGAACAGTGACCACCAAAGTGCGTCTGCATCTAGCCTCCAAGACGGAGCTTCTGCCCCCTCCAAGACAAGGTTCACCCAAGAGGAGGTGAACACACACAGTGGGGACTCTAGATCTCACAATCTGGGTTTAAATGATGGGTTGTATTTCCCCAGTGACCCACCGACAACCAAAACAGCAACTTTTTTTAAGCATTTGGTAACCCAGGACCCTTGGAGGACTCGATGAAGGGTACAGGTTACTAACTCTCTCCACAGGGGGTAAAAATCTCCTACAGGCAAAGTTTGGGGTGACATTTCAGGATGTCTTAGGCCTCTAAGACTCATTTATTGATTAACAGACACTTTATTAATTGCCACTATGTGCCAGCATCACTGTGAGTCAGAACTGACCTCAAGGCAGGGGTCGGGTGTTTGCGGGGTGTGCCAGGAAGCACAGGTGGTTCGGGAAGAGTTCTAGTCTTTTGTACGGCAGACCTGGGCTTCATTCCCAGCCAAGGGACCTCACATGCAACCATCGCTTCCTGGTGAGGTTCGTGTGTTGCTACGATGCCGAACAGGGTCCCGCAGAGCATGCAGCCTAGGACGGACCAGAGAGAGGCCTAGCAGTCCATGCTGAAAATCCGCCAGTGAAACCCCTTTCGATTACGACAGTAACTGCTTATGAGGATGGTGAAGAACTGGTACCAGTTCCTTCCCTTGGGCATGGATTGCCAGGAGTCAGGCATTTACTCAGCAGGCTAACAAGGGCTGTGTACCAGGCACTGTGCTAGGCTCTGGGAACATAACTGGGGCAGTTGGGGGAGGCAGGTCGAGGGGAGGACAGACAGAACCTTGCCCTCCCAACGTCTGGAGCTAGAAGCGAAGTCCGATGGTTAAGCAATTGCTATGAAGACAGCCACGGAGACAGAGTACAGGGCACTCCCAAGGCATCCGAGAAATCATTCCTGAGCACCTCATGTGGACTGGATGCCTAAAGGGTGAGCAGAAATGAATTAACCATGAGAAGTACAGCAGGAAGCAGGAAACCCTGAGGGGATACCTAAAGAGTGAGACAAGCGAACAGATACGGGCCACAGGAGAAGCTATGGACAGTGGGCCCATCTCATTAGCTGCTACGCAAGAGGTGAATTTCATCCTGAGTGCCACAGAATATCTCTGCAAAGTGAAAAGCAGATGAATGAGTTTCTAGAATGTTTACTTTGGTTGACATAAGGAAGATGGACTACAGTGAGGTGAAACTAGATGCAGGGAGCCCAGGAGGATTGTATCTCAGAGAACAAGCTTCAAGCTCAAGAATGCAGGTAGCCAAAACTCTGTGCAGACACCCCACACACAGTCCTAACAAGCTCACTGGGACCATTCCCACTGAGCCAAGTAGAGAAGGTTAACCCAGTGCAGACGAGACCTGAGCTAGTCAGATCAGTGTTAGCCGAAGAAGAAAAGTCACATGCTCCGACCCTTGCTGTCAGTCTAAGGCCTTTGGACAAACGTCTGGGCTGGCTCATTTATAAACACGGCAACCTGTTCAGGTGCATACGCCTTGCTCCCCTTCTATAGTCCCTTAGAGCCCACCCCCAAAAAACTACGGCCATCAAGTCGATTCCAACTCATAGTGACACTATATGACAGAGTAAAACTGCTCTTGAGTTTCCAAGGAGACCCTGGAGGATCTGAACTGCTCATCTTTTGCTTAGAGCTCAGTGTGCCTTATGCAGACCAGTATGTTGCACCGGCTCATAAACACCTCCCTTCTCCTCTGTGTGCAATGCTGGGCAGCTACATGAGGTCCCTCCATACCTCAGCTGCCTCGCTGACTGTCAGGTGCTCTTCAAAGGTCTCTTCGCCCTCACAGCCCCAGGACTGCAAAAAATGCTGACACAGGCTCACAAACTAGATGACAATTCTTTCTTGCCTTTAAACTTGACTCCTCTGCCAGATAGGACATGCCTTGTGGGCAAGGATTTTATCTTGTTCCCACCTCTGTACTCCCAGCTCCTAACACATACAAATACACAGAATAAATGTGGGTCGGTGGGTTGGTGGGTCGGTGGGTGGATGGGTAGATGGGTGGGTGGGTGGGTGGAGGGGTGGAGGGGCGGAGGGGTAGATGGGTAGAGGGGTGAATGGGTGGGTGGATGGGTGGGTGGGTGGATGGGTGGATGGGTGGGTGGGTGGGTGGGTGGATGGGTGGGTGGGTGGATGGGTGGATGGGTGGATGGGTGGATGGGTGGATGGATGGATTTGTTCATCTGCTGCACGAGCTTACAACCAAAGAGTTACAGAAATTAATCAAATCCACTGTTCTTGCAGTGCTCTAAGACGCCCCCTACAGGTTTTCTGGGTAAAACACCCCCAGAGACTCTAGTGAGCGCTCTTCATGACTCACCTCATTCCTTCTGCGGCCATCCTGTCAAGGTGAGTGGTGTCCTTTGTTTCTGCCCAGTTCGCTCCCAAGTCACCCCACCCCATGTCATCTGCCAAAATGATCACAAAATTTGGTTTCCGGTTTCCAGTCTTCTCAGGGAAGTAGAAATCCACCAGAGGATAAAAAAATCCCAGGAAACTCAACCCCGCTATCAAAACTTTGAGAAAAAGCCAGCCCATGGTGGTAAGGAAAGAGTCCCAGTAGGCAGGGGTAATGGCCAGCGACCCCTACAGACGACTTCAAGATCTCCCTTCTGTTCACGTTCAGTGTAGGATGGTAATGGGGTGTGCAGAAAGACTGGATGCCAGTGACAGAAGTATGCGGGGGGTGGCAATGATTGCTTATAGGGACAGTGCAGGTAACAGAAATGATGCCCCCATTTGAAATCCTGATCCAAGAGAGTGAGGACACTTACACACTCGGTCTGCCTTAACCCTTTTCCCTAAATGTTATCCTACCAGCAGCACACAACTCAGCAGGATGACTGATTTCTGCATCAGTCAGGCCTCAGTCAACAATTGTTCTTTCTCACTTGGGTTCTGTGTCCTGTGGCACTGTTCATTTGTCACAGCCACTTAGAAAGTGACCCTTCTGTGTCAGCAATGTTGGAGCCACAGCACAAGCCTCGCATCTGTTTGGGATTCCAGCTGGCGGCTGCAGGAGCTCTTGCATCTGCAGAACACCTGGATGTTCTAGAAGCCGCAGACGGCCCCGACTGGGTTTCTAAGTTCCAGGTGGCTCAGGGCTTCATGTTTCTGCAAGGTTTCCTGCAAGAACAAAAATTGACAAGAAAACAGTGTTAAAACTGCCAGGGCAGCTGTGTTTTATTCAGTAGCTTAGGAAATAATCACTTTTCCATGCCAACAGATGTTTTCCTTCTTATTCAAAGATGTAACCAGTTCATCGGTTTCTCCACCTGAAAAATAGTGGTGATAATAATATTTGCACTGGACCTATAGTCACAGGGCTGGACGCAACATCAGAGGTTGTCTCTGTCAACCCACTCACTGCAAAGATGAGAAGACAGCAGGTCAGCATTCTGGACAGAGTGCAGGCCAGCTCCCAGTGCTGCTAAATCTCAGGCCAGTACTTCCCACCAGCCAAGCACCACCACAGTCCTACGATTCACAGGCATTCCCACGCTAATCGTGGCTTTATCAAACTCCCTGGCCATTCGAGAGACTGGAGTGAGACTCTATTACTAAGACACGACTCTGGAACAAAAACACTGTAACCAAGTATTTCTCTATCACATGGTTAGTAAAAATTCACTGGGGGGGGGGGCGGAGGAGGAAATGTTAAAAAAAAAAAACTAATGAAGGCTATTAAAGTATTCATTTTAAAAATTAATTTTGCTATATGTGTGAAATCTTTTACAATAAAAATTTTAAAGAAAAAAAGAACTGCCTTCAAATCCTGACAGTGTGACTTTTACCCAGAAAATCTAAAGACACTCTAGACCAGTGAGGGCTTCCCACACTTGAACAGGCACCAGAATCAGTTGGGAAGTTTCTCAAAAAGCAGCCTCAGTATGGGTGCCCAGAGTCTGGGATCCCAGACTTCTGATGAGCTCCTGAGTGAGCCCTAGTTGCTAGCGCTTAGACAACACTTTAAGAAGCAAGATGCTCAAATTTACAAACATCGTTGACTCTGGTTTTAGAAGAAAAGGGGAACTGCTCAACCTAAGTGACAATGACTCAGCTTCAGGGGACAAGCACAAAAGCAACAAATCAGACTGGGTTTTTTGTTTCAGTTGTTTTCTTTCCGACTGTGTTTTGAGAGACGGGAACCCAAGGTTCTGCTCTCAGTTGACTGTTGCTTGTGAAGCAGAGGATAAAACCGTGCAACTCCTAGTTACATCAAAGCTTTCAGTTTGCAAGGTTACTAAGGATACAGGAAGCCTAGAGGAGCAAACGGGTAAACATTCAGCTGTTAGCAGGAAGGTTGGTAGTTCAAACCCATCTGGTGGCTCCATGAGAGAAAGACCGGGTGATCTGCTTCTGTGAAGACTGTTGTTGTTCCGTGCCATCGAGTCAGTTCACACTCCAAATGACCCTACAGGACAGACTAGAACCGCCCCACAGGGTTTCCCAGGCTGTAATCTTTACAGAAGCCAACTGCCACATCTTTCTCCTGCGCATCAGCTGGTGGTTTTGAACCACTGGCTTTCCAGTTAGCAGCCAAGCACTTCAGCACTGCACCACCATGGCTCCTTCAAGATTAGTCAATAAATCCCTAGGGGGCAGTTCTACCTTGTCACATTGGTTCACTATGAGTTGGAATCCACTCAGTGGCACCCAATAACAACCAGGCAGACACAAGCATTGACATTCTAGACCAAATACCAATCGCAGTTGAATGCCCAACCCACAGGGAGGATTAAAGGAGAACCAATTTATAATACATAACTATGTTGCTGGGGCTGGGTTTACAGCACATGTAATTTCCAAGTGTGTAGCCCAATCCTTGAGGAAGAAATGCCCAGTTGATGAAGCCTGCCAGCCAGTTCAATGGGCAACCCAAGTGCATGGAAGTGGTTGGAGGGCTGTAAATTCTGGAAGACCTAGAAAAACTCGAAAGGACAGGCAGATACACACTTAATCAAAATAAGAGGAAGTCCAAGTAAACAGTCATGGTCATCTGAAGGCCAATGAATCAATTGTTCAGAAATGCAAATTTTTCCGTTTTCCACAAGAAGAGTTATTATTTCAAACTCAATTAGATTCAACTAGTATTTGTTGATCTTGAGGCCCCAAAGACTTCTCCTTTCTAGAAGAAAGAGCCTGTGCACAAAGGCAGTGCTTAACCAACACTGTTGACCAACACTGATTCCCTGCCTCCTTCTCCTGGCTTCTGACCATAAGCAACAGCCACAGGGGGCTTTTCTTCTTAAAAGCTGCTTAGCCTCATTCCTCATCAAAAATCCATTCTGCAATGACCCAATGCCGATGACTGCAGGCAAAATTTTACTTAAGAAAGAAGCTAAAATTAAGATGGAAACATAACCAAATAGGCTTTGTTTTTCTTTAGAGCTCCATGATAAAGCATTCCTTTGAGGACTGTCAGAGAATCTTTAATACTTAATATTTTCATAGGATAGAAATAGCCTCATCTAGCCAGTAGGCCATGGCCTTATATTTCGTGTGCACACCTCAAGGGAGATGTTTAATCTCTTCCACTTTTTTTTTTAATAACTAGAGGAAAGGTCAAACCAAGTATTCAAAGAATGGACTCTAAGCCGTGGACTTTAATTAAGGTCCAAGCTGAGATTGTTAGCTCAGGTGCCCTGAAGAAAACAGCCACAGCTGCTGCCCTCTGACCTTACATGCTGTTATTTCTCAACTTTTTCAAGACAAACTTCCTTATTAATTAAGGTAAACTATTATTCAGTTTTAACAATGGCTTCCTGGGAAAGTTTTGACTCAAGGTTTAAAGATTATTTCTGGGGAACAGATTTATGGCTCCCCCATTCCTGATGGGTCTGATACGGCTGGCTTCCACATGAATTTGAAGTTCTGTCCCCTGTCACCCTCCTTTTGGTCAGGATCCATCTACTGCGTCCTTCATCAGAATGTTCAGGAACGGTAGCTGGGCACCATCCGTTCCTTCTGGTCTCATGGTAGAGGAGGTAGCAATTCATGGAGTAACTATATCAGCAGTCCATTTCCTTCTCTAATTTCTGGGTCTCCTTCTTCTGCTTTCCCAGGCAAAAAGAGAGGAATTTTTGTATTTTTGGGGGGGGGCCCTCAGAAGCTTTTAAGACCCCAGGTACTACTCACCAATTTAGCAGGTGTAGCAACTACATGTATCACCCTCCGATTTTCAGAAAGAAGAGTAAACACAGGAAAAAAGGACTCCTCTGAGCTAAAGAAAAACGGGGGAGTGTAGCAAATAAAGCATTCCCCTCTTAACGTCCTCGACAAATCCCAAAATGAAGGCCCATCTATTTCAGGTACTGTGATGGTGAATGTCATGTGTCAGCTCAGCTAGGCTGTAACTCTCAGTAGTACACTAGACGTTGTGTAATCATCTCCACTTCGTAATCTGATGGGAGCAGCCAATCAGTCAGAAGGGGAGTTTCTTCAGGGGCACAGTCTACATCCAACATCCACGGATGCTTTGGTAAAGCTTGCTCACTCTCTCTCTACATCCTGCACTCATCTCCTGGTCTGACCTCTGCATCTTGGAGAAGCCTTCACTAGCCCCTGACCTGCAGATTACAGATTCACCAGCTCCTGTAACCCTGTGAGCCTTTAGCCTGCCACCTGACCAACAGATTTGGGGGTTTTGTCAGCCCCTGCAACCACATGAATTAGGACACATGTTTAGCTTCCACCTGACCCATGGATTTAGGCTTTGCCAGCTGTCACAGCTGCGTGAGTCATTTCCTTGAAGTAAATCTCTGTTTATATATATTCATGTCTACACATTACTGAGTTTTATTCCTCTAGCCAATCCAGCCTCAATCAAGAGGAGCCTGAACTTTAGCTGCCAGCTGACTTTACCAGTGATTTCTTCCCTTCTCTGCTCTGCAGTCCACTTGTCCCCTGCCTCACGGTGACACCATACACGATGAAACACAACGCCCCATGCCGATGGCTGGTTGCAAATCTGACCACTAGGGTCTACCGGGTTTTCACCGGCTGACTTCCTGAAGCAGACCAACAGGTCTTTGTTTCCAGCCAGGAAGCTCCACTGGACTATCCAGCTTCATAGCAACCCAGCAAACTGCACGCTGCCACTGACGGGTGGGTGACGGCAGGGCACGAGGTGACAAGGTCCGACAATTAGGCTCATGAACTCATCCTAGAAAAAGTGCTACATACCTCATTGTTGGATACCACTACGGTCACCTTCGAAGAACTCCCCCTGGGAAGCTGCACTTCAATCCCCGTGCCTAGTCCCACCCTTCCAAACAACTTTGGAACTCTTCTCTGGAATGGCCATCAGAGCTGTCATTCTATTACCATTGATGTCCTGACTGTCATCTAAATGTCTTCCTTTCAATATTTCCTTTATCTTTGGGTAAAGAAGTCGTGGGGGGCCAGATCAGAGGAGTAGGGAGGGAGTCCCAGTAGCTATTTGTTTACTGGCTAAAAACTCCCTCATACACAACTACACAATTAGGTTCGTGTACTTGCCACCTTGCCACCATGCTCAATGGCCATTCCAGAACAAGTTCCAAAACTGCTTTCAAGAGAGGACAAGGCACTGGCGTTGGTACATAGCTTCCCAAGGGGAGTACTTCAAAGGTGACTGTAGTGATATTCAGCAATGAGGTATGTAGTACTTATAACCATTAAGTTCGCAGACTTGTCAGACCTCACAGCAACATGCGAGCCCCCAGCGACAGGCGGCTGATGGTAATGCATGATATATTGGCTAGCAACGGAACCCGGCTCTCCCACGTGAGCAGCATGACCACAGTCAGGGCTGTGGGCAACATGGCCACGGGCATTATGGCCTGGGTGCGGGGCTTGTGAGCCTGTGAACGAGCAAATGTGAACAGCCCAAACTGGCTGGAATGCATGACATCATGTCCTTGAAAACGATGGGTCCGGTCCACTGAATGTGATCTTCGCACCTGCACCCAGGCCTACGTTGTTTTCCTGGAGAAGCGAATTCACCTGAGGAAGCGGCCTTTGTTATACTGTTTAGACAAGAAGGCACAAGTTTGCCTTGGGAGGAATTCCCAAAACCCTATTCAAATCAGTGCCTGCTTTAATACATGTATACCTATTCTGCTCACTAAATAAAAATGAGCTGTATGATGCCTAAATTAGAGCTGGGGCATCAGAGATGCCAGCTCTCCTCCTCACCACCAGCGTTTCCTGTGTGGCATGCTTCATCAGCACCGATCAGCCGCAGGCAATAGAGACCTACAGAACTCAACATCCCTCATAAAAAGATGCACAGCCCTGTGCATCTTCCTCAATGACTCCCACTTTAGAGCAGGACTGGACTTTGACCACCCTTCAGTGTCTGGGTTCACTTATGAGGACAGCACCGACGAGCAGTGACATGACCAGTCAGCAAGCCATAGGCCAGAAGGACAGAGGATCAAGGGGATGGGGCAGCCTGGACATGAGCCGAGAAGCGCCTGAATAGCCCAGAGCTGGAAGTTCTTGGGTTTCCTGAGCAGTTCACTCCATCACCTGACCCTGGCTCCCCACGGGTCCCCGTGGCCAAGTATCCTCCCAGGGAGCCTTGAAAACATCTGAAATAACAAGAAGATAGGCAGACCTTTCTGGCAGAGGGCTCTGTTGGTTTTCCAGCGACAAAAGCTTCTGATGAGTCAAAGCCAAAAGAGACAAAGGGTGGGGGGAGTCCTCTGGTTGCAGAGTGCTGCTGTTTCACCCACAAAATCACAGCATGCTCTCGTGGGCTGGCTGTGGAACCTGAAGTCACACTGGTTCTGCCTGGTGGTGCCCTGGACACCAGCCATCCAAGTGCAGCTGGAAATGATGCTGAAGTCACAGATTCAAAGGTGCACTGAGTGACAGGTCTTAACCCAGGCACTGGGCACACAACAGTGAACAAATCCAACAAAAGCCCTGGATCGAGAAGTAAGATTCATACAATAAGGAAAACGGAAGTGCTGTGCAGAAAATCAAAGCAGAAAGGAGACCCAGAACATGAGGGTGGATAGGTACAAAGTCAGAGTAGTCAGGGAGGACCTCATGGAAGGGCGGGACAGGTAGTTTCCGTATTCCAAATGCATTCCGTTCAGAAGTCTGCCTTTCACTCGAATTTGTACATGGGTTGAAACAGTTAGGCACGGTGCATATCTAATGTCAGTCAAACATTTGTCTAAGTATGTAATATGTAGTATACCCATCTATCCATACAAAAACTAAAACATCTTTAACATAATAATACAGTAATAATAATTTTTGATGTATATCACAAAGTAGTGCTTGTTTGTTATTACGAATCACTGGATATACCTTGAATTTTTAATACGATAGGCTTTGGGGGGTTGATTCGAAACTGCAGGTTGTAGATAAAGAGGATGCTCATAACCCGGAGACTACCTGTGTCAACACCACTGTGCGATGATTCACAGGAGGTGAGGGAGTAAGCCCGGCAGCGCTCCTGGGAACGCACATCAGGCCGAGCAGCCAGCCAGGCACAGAGGTCGGCCAGGACAGAGGGGCAAGGAGGAAGCCACTCGCTGCAGGAGCACTGGATGATGAAGGCGTGTGTATTAGAGGGGGACAGAGAGGAAACGAAAGTGGGGGCTAGAGAGACTTCATTACTAAGGGAGATTCGGTCTGAGCATAAGCAGAAGACCTGACTTACACAGGAACAGAACCCCTTGGCCGCTGTTCTGAGTGAACAAAGGCATCGAAGGTCAAGGCGAGACACTAAGAGTTCTCAGGAGCGCACTGCATCCGTCCAGGTGAGTCCAGGTGACAAGCAGTAACAGCATGAGGCAGTGAAACACCAAGGGCACAAAATCTCCAAAGCGGCGCTCCCTCAAAGTGGCGACCCTGCACCGGGGCGACCCTGCACCAGTGTGCACCCGACAGTGAGTGTGACCATCTTAAACTGTGCACCTAGGGCACCCCATTTGCACCATGCTCGTCTAAAGTGGGAGTCCTGGTGGTGCAGTGGTTAAGCTCCCGAAAGGTCAACAGTTCAAACCCACCAGCTGCTCTGCAGGACAAAAACAGGCAGTCTGCTTTCAGAAGATTAGAGCCTTGGAAACCCCACTGGGGCCCTTTTCCTGAGTCTTGCAGGGTCAGTTTGAGTCAGAATTAACTGGACTGTAACCAGTTTATGTTTAACATATTTTGAAACAACATGACAACAAGTTATATTATTTTTTAAACAATATAACAAAGTTGTTATATTGTTTCAAAATAAGGTTAAAGAACTTGTAGAAAGCTGCGAAACACCCAGTAGCTATCTAATATTCAGATTCAACAATTATCAACACGTGGCTTACTTTGTGAGAAAACTCTGGTGGTGTCATGAGTTACATGCTACGTCTGCTAACCAAACAGTTAGCTGTTCAAATCCACCAGGCGCTCCTTGGAAACTCTATGGGGCTATTGCGGTGTCATGAGTTACACACTGCGTCTGCTAACCAAACAGTTGGCTGTTCAAATCCACCAGGCGCTCCTTGGAAACTCTATGGGGCTATTCTATTCTAACCTACAGGGTCACTATGAGTCGGACACGACTTGATGGCAGTGAGTTTTTTTTTTGGAGGGGGCGCTTATCTTGTTTCACCTTTCTCCCCTTGACTTCCTATCCACTCACACTTTATGTACACATATTACTTTTAAGCAAACCCCACATGCCATGTCATTTCCTATATAAATATTTCTACACATTTCTCTAAAATACATTAAGTAGCACCTTGATCGCATTAATATCCCTTTAAAAATCAGGAATCCTTTTAAACCAATTGCCAGTTGAATGGATTCAGCTAAAGGCAACACTATGCGTGCCTGACCAGAACCGTTCTCTGCACGGCTTCCGGTGATTGGTTTTTTTCAGAAGCAGATTGCCAGGCTTTTCTGCTGCAGCACCTCTGAATATCGAACCTCTAACCTCTGGTTAACAGCTGACCTCGTTCAGTATTATAAAAGGCCCTATCAGAGTTCAAACATCCCCTACTGTCCCATCATTTTGTTAAACAGTGCTGTATTCAAATCAGGAGTTAAATTAGTCCTACGCACTGCATTCGGTTCACGTGTCTCTTTTCACTTACAGGTTTCCCGTTTTTTCACTGCAATAGGCGTGTGAAATAAATCGGGTCATTTGTCCTATAAAATTGCACACATGTTGAATTTGGCTGATTGCATCCCCGTGATGTCATTTAAAAGGTTCCCTTGGCCCCCATTTTCCCTGCAAACTGGCCTGTTCAACCTGGAGGTGAGAGCAGATTCAGCTTCAAGTATTTTAGCAAACCCACCTCGTGTATCTCATCTTACTCTCTGTCACCTCAAAACAAGACAATGCAGTCATCTCCAGGTTAGTCGGCGGGTTCACACAGCGACAGTCATTTTCGTCTTTGCCATTTCCCCATAAGAGGAGGGGACTTCCTCTTCAATGCAGCATGCTACCTTTTCTACGTGTCCCGATTCACCCTTGCCCCTGGATTTGGTATGCCTTCTGGGTCATGCAATGGTTAACAGGCTGCGTTGCTGATCAAAATGCTGGAAGTTCAAGTGCCCCCCAGAGGCACCTCAGAGAAAGGCCTGATCACCTTCTGAAAAAACAGTCACTAAAAACCCTGGGGAGCACAACTCCACTCTGACATACATGGGGCCACCACGATGTTGGGTGCACTTGATAGGAACTGGTTAACATCAATGACATGCCTTGAAGACCTCATCTGAGATCCAGACAGAGACTCAGGCTAGGGGAAGGGCAGAGATAAAAGAACTAAAATTTGAAGGAAAAAAAACCTCAAAAACAATGAAACAAAACAAAACAAAAAAATCTCAATTTAGTGACAGCTACTTGATACATCTGTGCATGGAGGTGAGGGGGCGTGATTTCAGGCATGTGCTGACCAGTTTCCAGAAGAAGGTACCCAGGATTCACTCACTAGCTGTGTGATCTTGGGCAAGTTACTGAAACTCTCTGTACTCAGTTTGCTTGCTTACCTAACAACAGAGTCACTGTCAACTCCCCACCCTGAGACACAATGGGGTCATAAAGGGACCCCACTCAAGGAAAGCCAGAACAGAGTGCCGTAGCAAGTGCTCAGACCTGCTGGCCATTGTCACCACACCCCTCCACTGTTTTTGAGATACAGCAATGACAAACAGGAGAGGAAGGGGGACAAGTACCACACCAGCCCAAAGCCTCACTGACATGAACACAAGATTCTGAGCGGAGATGATGAAACCTGGGCTCCTGGCATCTATTGGCTGGATCCGGGCCAGCGCCGTCTGTCACTGTTCTGCTGTGTGATTCTCAGCCCCAGAGAAAGCAGAAGCTGCAAACACCACTGTCACAACGCTGAGAGAAAAATGACGAGTCATTCCAGCTTGCACTTTCAAAGCTTCAAACTATGGTCCCCTGTCACACAATGCCTTGGCCGCAGCTGCCGTGGTGACAATACCTGAGCCAGATACCTCTGGCTGGGCAGACTCTGTTGGCAGTTGGCTGGAGAATGCTACCTACCAGCAAATCTGGTTTGGGACAACACAACCCTATCAAGTCAAGACGTAGAATGGAGGTTGGGGGATCCCCCTTTGCTGGCATCGATTGAACATGGGGATCCCACTTCAATGTCAGAAACAGCCAGTCCAGGATGAACACCCTGTGAGGGCAGGGACGTTTGCCTGTCTTGTACCCCACATGGTCCTGGTGCCAGGAGCCCCAGTGGCAGAGTGGTTCAGCTCTCCGGTAGGCTGGTGGTTCGAACCCACCAGCCTCTTTGCAGAAGAAACAGGGTAGCTGCCCACTTCTGTGAAGATGACAGCTTTGGGAAGACACTAGGGGGCAATTCCACTCTGTCCTATAGGGCCACTGTGAGTTAGAACTAACTCTGCCTATGGGTTTGGCTGCTTTGTTCATCTTGATACCTAGTACATTTTACACACACACACACACACACACACGTATATGTGATCATTAAATCACCGTGAACTCTTGACAACCCCATGTGTGTTAAAGTAAACCTGTGTTCCGTAGGGTTTTCCATGGCATATTTTCTGGAAGAAGATCACCAGGTCTTTCTTCCAAGGTGCCGCTAGATGGACTTGAACCTCCAGCCTTCTGAGCGTGTTACCTCCAGCTGAGCGTGTTACCTGCACCCCCCAGGGATGCTGCCCAGCATGTAAGGCCTCTGACATGAACAACAACAGCCCAGGGAGCTCTCCCCTGCCTTGAGAACCCAGCTTTGTTTCATCACCTCCCTAACCTCAGATGGCCTCTCCAAGTTCCCCTTCTTCTGAGATGCGCACTTATGCTTGTCTGACTTGTAAAATTGCACTTGTTGAAATGCCCCTGTAAGTACTAGCCGCATGTGGGTCTTGTCTTCTGCGCTACACAGTAAGCACTCTGTGAGCAGGGACCACATCCTCCAGGGTGAGGTTTTTGTGGTCGGCAAGCGAGTACATTCCTCACCACTCCCTAGTGGGCTGTGGACAGGCAGGGTCTTCTTGGGGAGACGAGGCACGATGGGGAATGGAAGGAGCAATGCTCTCTGCGCTCAGCCCTCACGTAGCCCTCAGTTTCACTAGCCACACCAGAGAAGGGCCTCTCCTTGCCCCGTACCCATAGCACAATCCCAGAGTCCCCTGCTAGCTTCTCGGTATCATCCCCTTTGCCGTTAGCCAATATCTAACAGCCCTGACGCATGACGACCCCACACACAACCAACAAGGCGCCACCCAGTTGTGCTCCATCCCGTGATTGGCTGTGGATGAGGCTACTGGGATCCACAGGGCTTTCACTGGCTGATCTTCCCAAGCTGATCACCAGGCCTTTCTTTCTAGGGCATCCTAATCTGGGAAGTCTGCAGAATCCCACTCAGCATCATAGCAACACGTGAGCCTCCACTGACAGACGGTTGGTGTCTGCACATGAGGTGCACAGGCCAGGAATTGAACTCGGGTCTCTCAGATAAAAGGTAAAGATTATGCCAGTAGACCACCAGTGATCCCACTGTTGTCCCCCCAGCAATCCAGAAATTCATGGGTGTGTATCCCTAAAGGGTTAAAATGGAAGCTCAACTTGGCATATTGTTGCAAGAGCATGAAGGAAGGAAGGCGAGGTCAGGGGAGGACAGTGGTGCGTGTTTAGACAAGACGCAGAAAGGCAGCATCTCAGCATCTACCTTCGGGAGCAAACAGGAGCAGGAGAGCAGGTTTCTGTGCCTTGCGCCTCAGGGAATAAGGCGGCAGGGCAACTGCCAGAAGTGCCCAAAGAAAGCCTGATTTCATCGGGCAAAATCCAGCGGTCCCAGGCACAGCCCGACACTCAGACAGCCCTCTCCAACATTTCCAATCAGATTTCGTGACTCACAACTGTGTCATAAAAGTTTAATAGGACCTATATTTATTTTCCTAAAAGCAACTTAATTACAAATAATTTCACCCTGAGTTTTTTTTTTTCCTTACAACTTCTGCAAAAGGCTCGAAAGTGTTTATAGAGGCCACCCCAAGATGAGGTTCCCTATTGATTGATTTATTTATCTTTCTTTTTAAGTAGCAAGAGGATGATAACGCTATAGGAGACATGAACAGCACCGGCAGATCAGTCTGGGAACAGACTTCAGTGTTGAAAGCAAATAAATGTACTCGCCAGGGAAGGGTACTCACCCGGTGATACCTCACAAAGGGCAGGCGATAGCAGCCAGACGTGACAGCACAGGTATCGGCCACCTGGGTGGGAAGGTGCCCTCAGTGCCCACAAAGGCAGCACCTGCCCCCTGCCTTGCTCCTCACTTGCCAGGCCTTCCCCAGGGTCTTTCCTGCCCATCTGTGGCCTCACTGGCCCGCATCTGTCAATTCCCCCATGTCTCAGGTGTCTAGTCTGCTATAACAGAAATACCACAATCGGGTGGCTTTAAGCAACAGAAATTTATTCTCTCACAGTCCAGGAAGCTAGAAGTCTGAATCCAGGGCATCAGCTCCAAGGGAAGGCTTTCTCTCTCTGTCACCTCTGGGGAAAAGTCTGAGTCATCAATCTTCTCCTGGTCTAGGAGCTTCTCTGTACAGGGGACCCCAAGTCCAAAAGATGCACTCTGCTCCCAGTACTTCTGTCATGGTGGTATGATGTCCGTATCTCTCTGCTGGCTTCTCTGTCCTTTTCTGTCTTGTAAAAGAAAAGATGGTGCAGGCCACACCCCAGGGAATCCCCCTTACACAGAATCAGGCCTGTGGCCTGAGTAAGGGTGCTGTTTATCTTTACCAATCCTCTTTACCATAACCTAATCCTGCCTCACTAACAACACAGAGGTTAGAATTTACAACACAGAGGACAACCCTAGTGGCAGAGCGGGTTAAGTGCTATGTCTGCTAACCAGAAGGTCAGCAGTTCAAATCCACCAGGCACTCCTTGGAAACTCTGTGTGGCAGTTCTACTCTGACCTATAGGATTGCTGACTCAGACCCAACCCGACAGCAGTGGTGTTTTCTAGGATAATCACATCAGATGACAAAACGGTAAACCACCACAAAATACTAGGAGTCATGGCTTTGTCAAGTCAACATATTTGGGGGGTCGCTTTGGCAGTTATGTAATAACGTCCTCATCTCCATGATGAGATCTTCAGTGAGTAGCCAATCAGCTGAGAGGGTGTTTCCCAGGGAGCATGGCCTGCACTCAGCATCTAGGGACTTTCTGGCAAAGCTCACTGGCTTTTGCGCTGGATCTTGCCCTCGGCTCATCTCCGGTTGTTGAGATCTGAGCCAGCAGCCTGCCGTCTCACCCACTGATCTTGAGTTCGTCAGTCCCAGCAGCTATGTGGGTCAGGAAAAGCCTCCAGACTGACATCCGACCCATGGTCTTGGAACTCTACACCTTCTACAAGCCTGTGAGTCATTTCCTTAATATAAATCTCTGTACACAAGGACTGGCAATCAAGTTCACGTACTCGTCCTCGAAAAAGTGCCACCCACCTCACTGATGAATATCACTATGGTCACCTTCAAAGTACTCCCCTTGGGAAGCTGCGCACTGAAGCCAGCACCTAGTCCACCCTTCAAAGCATTTTTGGAACTCTTTTTCTGGAATGGCCATCAGAGCTGTCATCATATTACCCTTAGTGTCCTTAATGTCATCAAAATGATTCCCTTTCCATAGTTCCTTTATCTTTGGATGAAGAAAAAAGTCACTGGGGGCCAGATCAGGTAAGGAGGGAAGGTATTCCAATACAGTTACTTGTTTATTGGCTAAACATTCCCTCACAGACTACTATATAGTTAAGTTCACGAACTTGCCACCATGCCACTGTCCACAGTGCCCACTCCAGAAAGCTTCAAAAGTGTTTTGAAGAGCACAATAGGTGTTGGCCTTGGTGCTCGGCTTTCCAAGGGGAGGACTTCAAAGGTGACGGTAGTGATGTTCAGCAGCGATGCACGCAGTACATCAAACAATTAAGTTCACACACTGAATTGCTGGACCTTGTATGTCTGCTAACCAAAAGGCTGATGGTTCTAATCTGCCAGGTGCTTCTTGGAAATTCCATGGAGCAGTTCTACTCTGTCTTATCAGGTCACTGTGAGTCAGAATTGGCTTGATGGCAATTAGTGGCAGGAACGTTCTCAGCTGCATTTTATGAAAGAGTTGATATTCTAAAAATAGATTCTCCTAAAACTCTCTGTGCCTTATCTCCTCTGGCACATCATCCAATGCCCCCTGCCCTGAGAACCTACATTCGTGCAAACTGTGAAATGCTAGCAGTGGGGTGAAGGGCCCCCCAAAATGAATGGAAACCCAACAAACGGCCCTGGAGTTCCCATATAAAAAAGTCTGAGCAGCTCTCTGTTGCCTGGAGGGAAAAAACCAGTTGCCTTGAGTTGACCCCAGCCCATGGGGACCTCACACGTGTCCAGGAAGAAACGCACTCCATGGGGTTATCAGCGGCTGAGTTTTCAGAAGTAGACGGCCAGGGCTTTCTTCCCAAGTACCTCTGGGTGGAGCTCAATCGCCAACTTTTGGTTGGCAACTGAGCGTGTCAACCATTTGCACCACCCAGACACTTCACTGCCTGGAGAAGCAGATCTTAAAATTTTAAAACAAGAATTTGCTTCAATCTAGTACAAGTCTAAGGCATCCAAAGCACAGGTGAGGTAACAGGGGAGCGGGGGCCAGGAGTACAAGCAGGGGAGAGTCGAAGGGTCACATAAGCCCCCTTCATGGTTTGTTCTGAGGCCCCAGCCCTGGAAGCAGGCCTACGAGCCCCGCCCCTTGGGGCTGCAGGCAAGATTCCTGTCCATCTACTGACCCCAGGTTGGAGTTCTCACAGGCTGGTAAATGCAGGGAGCTTATTTGCAAGCCAGGGTCATATCTGCCTAGCAACCCAACATGCAGACTTTAAGAGACTATAAACATGGACAGAGAACAGGCAGGCCAACTCTGCACAAAAGGAACTCTTCTCATGCAAATGGCTCTAAGCAAGAGGGCTAGAAAAGAGAACTGGTGGGGACAGCTCTGAGGTGCCAATTCATGTCCCAAGATGTTTGGGGACTTTTTCAGGGCATCCTTCTAACCTTGCCCACTGTAAAGGAAGGGCCAGGGGGCTCTGTCTGCCACTTGGCACGGGACACACACGACACAGAGCCTAAGAGGGAACCAAGGGCCTTCTACTTAGTTTCCTGATTTTTCTGGTCCTGCATTCCAGATTCCAAAGGTTCTTTTGTTCTGAGTTAGAACTAAACAGAGTTAGTTTTGTTTGGGGGGTTTTTGATTAGCATGGTAAACAAGTACTGCTTTCCCTGCTTTGCCTTCCCTGAAGGAATGACAAAAGCAGTGGTTTTCATGCTCAGTCTCACCAGGATTGAGGGGACACGGTGAAGCCAGTTTTTAACCAGGGCAAGCAAAAGTCAGGGTTTGCAGCTGGTTGGGCTGGGTGGAGACTGGGTTTCCGGTCACCTCTCCATGATCCAAAGGCAGATGGTAAATGTCCTCTCTGGATGAGCACACAGGGGCTCCAGTTGCAAAAAGGGTCAGTTGTGTAACCTTGGGCTCCAGGACTCTGGACCTCTCTTTGCCCATCTGCAGAATGGGGATGATGACAGTGTTCACTCCAAACAGCTACTGACAGGGTTAAAATTAGACCACACATGTATGGCATTTAATGCAGTGTCAGGAAAAATGTCACTACAAAAACCACAATAATAATATGTATTATTGAGAATTGAGTTTGATTTTTAGCCAAAAGCACCTCATGCATAGCCACCTCCCATCTCTCAGGGGTGGACTGTGTGCTGCTTGACACCAAACACATTTCAGTGCAGCTTCCAGACCAAGAAGGACCAGGTAGAAAGGCCTGGAGATCTTCCAAAACTCAGCTAATGACAACTCCATGAGTCACAGTAGTCTGGTCCACAACCAAGCATGGAGATGGTACAGGCTGTCTTGGCGGCAGCTAACAGTAATAGTGATTAATGCCATTATGGCCCCAATGGCCCGAAGTGTCACCTGCTCAAATATTCAGACATAACATATCCAATCATGCATTCCTCTAGAGCTTTCGGCACTGTCTCATTTTTTTTAAGCCAAGAAGCTGGAGCACCAAGCTCTTATGTAAGCTGCTCGGAGTTACCCAGTTATCAATGACGCACTGCCCAGCTAGGTCCCTAAGGGGGACTCAATACAACACAGACTGCACAGGACTCAACAGAATGTTCCCAGAAAGACAGTCCCAATGCCCTGTGAGATCCTGAAGGTCAGATGTCCTGTTTACATTCAATTCTGTTTCCACATTAAGTGTTTGCACTTTAGGAGTCCCTGGGAACTGTGAAAGGTCAGCACGAGGCTACTAAACATACGGTTTGTGTTTCAAACCCTCTCAACAGCACCTCAGAAGAAAGGCCTGGCACTCCGTTTCCGAAAAGTTGCAGCCATGAAAATGCCATGGAGTGCAGTTCTACTCTGCAACACATGGGGTCTCCATGCGTTGGAACCCACTCAACAGCAAATGATAGTTTTCATGTGGTTATCATGTTAGTGATTAAAATTAGTTTGCAAATTTCACTGCAAGTTAATTCTTTGAAGACCAAATCATGAAAGCATGGTTTGTGCCAGAGTCAGCAACTAGGCTTGGGAAGCCATAATTAGTAACAGTAAAGAGCTATTGGTTATTGAGAACTTATCATACATCATGAAATATATCCGTCAGCTCTCTGGGGAGTTCTGCCATTATCCTCATTTTGTAGATTTATAAACAGGTGCCCCAAGAAGTTAAGTTACTCCTCCACGGTTACAGGAAATTGTATGGCATAGTGGTTAAGTGCTACCTCTATTAACAGAGAGGTCAGCAGTTCAGATACACCAGGCACTCCTCGGAAACTCTACAGGGCAGTTCTACTCTTGCCTACAGCATGCGAATCAACTGGCTGGCAGCAGGTTTTTACACGGCTGCAAAGATACTGAGTTGTCCTCTGTGTCTAAAATACCAGCCAAAACAGGGCACTTGGCAACAAGATACCTGCTTCCCACCTAACCACACCACAGCTTGGTGTATTTAACTCGCCAGAAAAACTCACAGACATCCAGTGGATTCCCACTCACAGTGACCTTCTAGGACAGTGAAGAACTGTCCCACAGGGTTTCCAAGGCTATAATCTTTATAGAAGCACACTGCCTGGGAGCAGCCGGTGGGTTCCAACACTGACCTTTCAGCAGCCCAGTGCTTAACCACTGCACTACCCACTGCCATCAGGTCAGTTTGACTCAGAGCAACCCCACAAGGTTTCTGAGGTCGGAAATCTCTACAGAACCAGACTGCCAGATCTCTGTCTTACTGAGCCGCTGGTGGCTTCCAGCTGCTGACCCTTGGGTTTGCAATCCATCCTTTAAATATCGCGCCATTTACCCCAACAGACCCTATTCTAAAAGGAGGAGAAATCAGGCTCCTCCCGGTGGTGGCAGTCCGTGCATGCACTCCCAAACTAGGCTGTCTCTGAGTTACATTTAAAAAAAAAAAAAACACATTCCCCCCAAACCTCAATGATGGGGGCAGTTCGTGCCAACGTCCGTGGGAGAACGCGGAGAAAAAGGCTTTGCTTCGCGACAGGCCCAAGAGAGCCTGTGGGGGTGACGTGCAGGCCAGGAAGCCAAGTCTGCGCGCCCTGGCGGGCTCTGACATTGCTTTGTCACAAGGACTAGCTACTAAACGTGGTTTCCTGTGCATCACCTGCTCCCTTCACAAGGACCTTGGGGTCAGGGACTTCAGGAGGAGGGTCACGTAGTCCTCAAACCTCGGGCTCTCCCATGGGACAGCTGCCTGCAGATAGGGCAGCCATGCACCTGTGTGGCAGCGGCTTCTTGCCTGGAAGCGAGGGTGGCGCGTGCCCCAGCCTGGGATGCTGACTCAGCCCGGAGGCTCACATCCCTCTCGCAACGCGGATGCTATAGCTGCCGCCGCTGCTACTGCTGCTGCAAAGGCAGGGGGCAGCGGGGCGCGGGGGCGCCCACAAGGCACCCGTACCAGCCCGGCCGCCCGCTTCCTAGGGCCCTCGGCGACACACCCGCCCCCTCCGCCGGAAGGGCACGCGAGTTGACGAAATTGAGGGAAGTGGGCACTGAGGAGGAACTCGGGGTCCGCGGCGCCGCGCGCGCAGCTCACACCCAAACTGGAAGGAACCTGTTCTGCCCGAGCCGGCACGGACCCGCCGCAGCCGCGAGCGGCGCGCGGGACCAGCCCTGGCGCGCGCACGCCCTCTAACCCTCAAATCCCCAGGGTTGGGCGGTGGGCGCGCTGGGGGCCGGAGGGTAGGAGGCAACCCGCCCCTCCCGCGAGCGCGCCCAGACTGGAGTACCCCGAGGGAGCGTGGCGGGCGCCCCCAAACACCCCCGCATGCCCGCGCTCCTCGCTTGCATTGCCGCAAAGTGTCCGGGGTTGCTCGGGCCCCGCGCGCACAACGGCACCCGGGGGTTGTTGCGGAACGCCTCGCCGAGGACCCCGGCGCCTCTGCTTGAGGTGGCCCGGAAGGATCCCGGGAACGCTGGTGCCGTTACCTTCCGTGACCCCCCAGCCCGGGCCGCAGGCGGGCGCGCGCGCTCCGCGCAGCCCCAGCCCACGTGGGCGGGCGCGCGCGCGCCAGGCCTGCCCTCTGCGCGGCGCTCGGCGCTCGCAGCACATGGTCGGCGGCGGCGCGCCCCCGAGGCCGGCGGAGACCGGCTGCAGCCGGTATAGGATAAGAGATAGGCAGCGACGCGGGCCGGGGCGCGGGCAGAAGCACGCACGGCCCGGGCGCAGGCGGGCGGGGGGCGGGGGGAGGGTGTGGCGGGGGTGTCCCTGGCGAGGGGCCGTGCCGGGCCGGGGCGCAGCGGACCCTGCGCGTTGGGCTCACCGGCCGGGACCAACTCGTGATAGGCTCGGGACCGCGCCCCAAAGGGTTAAACTGTTCTCATGTTACCGAGCGGCTTATAAGGAGGGGGAGGCCAAGCCTCCGCCTTATTGGGAGCCTTTTGGGGTTTATTCTCTTCCCTTCTAACTTGGTGAGTTGGTTTTATTATTTTACACGTTTGAAAGTTTGATTGTGGGGTGTGGGTTTGTTTGTTTTTTTTTTTTTAATCTGTTGGGGATTTTTTTATATTTTTTTCTTGTGCGGGGAGGCAAAGGAGATCACTTAACATCTTAACATTTTGGAAAGGTTATTCCGAAAAATATTCTCTGACAGTTGGGAATGCTCAAGGCCACCAAGATGACGCGCTCTCCGGTGTGGGTAGCCCAGAGTTGGCAGTCTGGGGCACTGGTACAGTTTGGCGCCGGAATAATCTGTAAATAAAGAGCAAGGTTTGGGGTGCCCCGCAGCCCTGGGTTAGGTACTCGGGGCCGCCGTCAAGGTAACGAGCGGCAGGTCAGCCCCCGCCAGGATATCCCTCATGAAGTTGCCGGCGCGTCACGAGAGCGAAATGTCCCCAGGCTCGCGCGCGTGCGGCGGCCGGCCGCAGAGGCAGCGCGAGGCAGAGTGAGGCTCCCTGTCTCCCCGGTCCCCATGATCCTCGGAGCAGCCCAGGTGAAACCCCCAGGGGCAGACCGGTATTTCCCTCCTGAGCGCAGGTCCTGCCGCCTTGACCGTCAGAGCTGTCAGCCGCTGACGGCGGGTCCCGCGCAACTTCCAAGGTTCCCGCAGGAAAGCGCCAGTGCCGGCGAGCAGTGCGGTAGGAGAGGGAGGGTGGTTCCGTAGAGGAAATGGGTTATTTCCTTCTGGGATGTTGTTTCTTTTTTTCCTAACTGCTCCCAAGAGACAGGTGGTAGAACTGTGTTAGACGACATGTAAAATGTCACCCAACGCAGGAGGTGGGGGCATCGGCCTTAGGAAAAGCTGCATGGAGCTGACTGGGAAAGAGCAATTAGAACTTGTCATCCTGGGAACCAGTGCCGGCTCATGGTTGCAGGAGGCACCTACCCTGGGATCTCGGTTTTTGCAAATCATGAGTGTCTTGTTTGCAGAAAATGCCAAGTGCTTGCCCTGAAATATTGGGAAGTGATGCGTCGCCTCTGGTCCAAAGTACCAAGATGTGACCTTTTTTGCATCAAAAACATAGCATCCTCCAGAGGTATGGTAAAACCTCTCCTCTGGCTTAGGGGCCATGCAGCCGGGTGGTAAAAGCTTCTTATATCTAAGGCTTCATGAGCACTACTAACCCTAAGCTTACCTTCTGGGGTGTCCGGGACAGAAGCCTCTCCCCGTTGGAACTCCTGAGGAGGAAGGACCCTTAACTATAGGGGTTTGCGTTTCGACATGATTGGTTTTATAAATCCTGTGAATCAGTTGCATCAAATGATTCAAAGCTGCTCTGGCTGTGTGGTTCAGAGCAGGTTTGAGTTTTTTTTGTAGTTGTCAATAGACAATTCAAATATATTTCACCTGAATACAGACTGGTTTTGACAGCCTGGGCTGGAAACAACTTGCCCAAAGCAGTTCTCCAGGCTACGCCTTTAAGAAGAATGGAGATTCACAGAGCTTTTGCAGAGGTTCTGTTCTCCCCCAGCTCGCCTTTAGCCTTTGCTCTTCCCACCCAAAGCCTGCATTGTGAATTTTGTTCTGCGCTGACTCTGGACTGATAGATCTGTGTGGTCTATAATAACCTAACATTCTGCATTTTTCATGCCTTCAAAACCAAAAAACCAAACCCACAGCTGTCATGAGGACCCTGTAGGACAGAGTAGAAGTGCCCCCATTGGGTTTCCAAGTCTGTGTGATCTTTTATGGAAACAGGCTACCATGTCATTCTGTTATGCGACTGGTGGGCTCAAACCAACAATCTTTAGGACAGCTGCCAAGTGCCAAACCACCGCGCCACCAGACCTCATCCATGCTTCCTGTTCACATCAGTTCTCAACAAATTTCATCACGTTAAATCTCCAAGGTAGAGGAGATGTCTAAGGCTTGACAAAATACATTTATCTAAGGTGACAGGTTAAGCAATCAAATACTAATCGGAATTAATGCAATTTGCCCAGCACTGAAGGGAAGATAGGTGCTAGGAACCCACTTTTCAGAATTGGGGGTTGTAGAGCTGGAAGACCTGAGAGAGAGCTTTATCTAAGCCCTTTGTTTTACAGAGGATGAAATTGAGGAATTAAGTGCTTCTGAGCCAGTTAGTAGTAAACAGATTCAACAAACACTGCTCAAAGGGCCTCCTGAAGACACCTTTTAAAGACCTGAGGGAGTTGAAAAGGATCAGAGACCTGTACAGCAAGTCATAAATTCTTAGGGTAGGAGGAGATCGGAAGTCATCAGGATCTAGTTCAGCCCTCTCAATTAGCAGTAGAGACATTGAAAATGAAGGTGAGACACTGAAAATGAAGGGCAAAGTGATTCACCCAAGGCATACGGTTACTCAGCCTATGCCACCACTTAGATCCTCACACAGCAAACTCATACCCCTTCCCATCAGATAAATCCATGCACCCAAAAGGTCAAAGAGGGATGGATAAATTCCATATTCCATAATTTGTAGAGGCCTCTGAGCATCTGGAGCCTCGGTGGTGCAGTGGTGAAAGGCAACAGCAGTTCAAATCCACCAGCCACTCCTTGGAAACCTTATGGGATAGTCTGTTGCATCATGTACAGCTGCTATGAGATGGAAGTGACTGTACTGCACTGGAATTGGTTTTTTGATTCCAAACAACTGAGTTCGAAATGCAGAATTACTTGCCTTGTTTGAAGAAGCAGATAGGTTTAGCCAGTTGGCCTTCTGGGAGAAAGAACAAGAACCAGGGAAGGATTTATTCTGCAACTAGGACTTCTCCCTTTGTGACTGGTTTTAAAGGATAGGGCTGTGCATTCCTTCAGGAGCACCCCCAGTCTGCTGTTCAGTAAATGTTTATTGAGCACATCCTACATACCGAACGCTATGCCAGGCATGGGATCTGGAAAGAACTGCCCTGTATGGTCGTATATTTGAAAGGCAAAGGTTATCATGTCGTAGGTGTTAGGGAGCCAGCTTATTTTGTTATTCTCTGTTTATCGGCTAACATAGTCCGTATTTCTTACAGAAAATGTTTCTTAACTTTCAAAGCTAGACAGAATGGGACATAGGATGCTTTAGGATGAGAAAGGGATAAACACCAGGCATGAGCTTCCATCTGGTGATAATCGCAGTAGTAAGACAGCTTCTGCCCTTCCAAAACCTGAGAGGACAGGAGAGAAGTTATATTTGGATCTCTCTTCGGTGGAGTGGTACAGATGTAAAGCAAAGTTTAAAAGAAGAAAATAAAAAGGTTAAAGGAATCATCATTCTGGGCTTGGAAATTAAACAGCAGCAGAGTCGTCAGAAGTCTGCTGTCTCTTTGCAGGCCTGTTGCCGTGAGTCAGTTTCGACTCCTGGTGACCCTGTGGACGCAAACACCGCCCAGTCCTGCGCCATGCCCACAGTCGTTGGTATACTTGAGCCCATTGTTGCAGCCACTTTGTCGGCCCCTCTTGCTGAGGGTCTTCCTCTGTCTCACTGACTGTCTGCTTACCAAACATGATGTCCTTCTCCAGGGACTGATCCCTCCGGACAACATGTCCAAAGTGTGTGAGACGTAGTCTCACCATCCTTGCTTCTAAGGAGCACTGTGGTTGTACCTCTTCTAGGACAGATCGGTGTGTTTGTTGGTAGTCCGTGGTCTCTTCCTTCTCATGGGCCTCTCATGGGTTACATCAAACTAGTGTGCAGCCACTTTCTACCCACACTTGCAAGAACTGTTCAGCAATTGCACATTTGTAGCTCAGCTTCCTTGGGCCATGAAGTTTGGCCTGAACAATCAACTAATCAATAAAACCAGTAAGCAGCTGGTATTGCGTAGGTTCCAATTCATGGCGACTCCATGTCTGTCAGAGTGGCAGTGTATTCCACAAGCTTTTCAATGGCTGGTTTTTGGAAGTAGATCAGCAGCCCTTTCTTCTGAAGCAATTTTAGGGGGACTTGAACCTCCAGCCTTTTGGTTAGCAGGCTGGTGTTCTCGTAGTCCTCTGGAGCTGCTATAACAGAAATACCACAAGGGGATAGCTTGAACAAAGAGAAATTTATTTTGTCCCAGTAAAGTAGGCTAAAAGTCCAAATTCAGGGTGTCAGCTCCAGGAGAAGGCTTTCTCTCTCTGTTGGCTTCTCCGCAATCTTCCCCCGTAGTAGGCGCTTCTCTGCACAGGGACCCCAGGGCCAAGGGATGAGCTCTGCCCCAGCAGTGCTTTCCTGATATGGGGTCCCCCTCTCTGCTCACTTGCTTCTTTTATATCCTAAGAGATTGCCTCAAGACACAATCCAGTCTTGCAGACTGAGTCCTGCCTCACGTAACTACCACAAATCTTCTCTTACTAATATCACAGGGGCAGGATTTACAACATACAGGAAAGTCACATAATACCAGAATCATAGCCCAGCCAGATTAATACACACACTTTTGAGGGAGCACAATTCACTCCATGACAAATCTGCTAACCGTTTGTACTACCCAGGGAGCCCTGAGGAATAGAACTTAGTGCCAAACACAGAAGTGTCAGCAAAGTCAGATGGAACTGTCAAGATTATCTTGTCCGACCTCCTCGTGTGACTAGTGAGGAACTCAGGCCCAGGGAGGCCAAGTCACTCTGCCAGGGTCACACAGCTAACATGGCAAAGGAGTTCACAGATCTTTTTAGACCTAGGAGTCAAGATGGTTTTGCATGTTAAAATTGTTTCTTCAGCATCTCCATAGGAAGCACTTCCATCTCGGGCCCTTGAAAGTGCTGACATATAGTCTATTTCAGTAGCACCTGGACGGCAGGAGGTCTGCTTCTGGGCCATTTGTGATGAGTCATGGCACCTCCCTGTGGCTCGGTAGCCTCATCTTTTAAACAGGAGTTAAACAGGACATTAGAGCTGGTGTTCCCCTTTGGCTCTCATAGTGCATAACTGGCACACCTTCTGTGGCTAAGGTTCAGTCCTAACCCCAGACACCATGCCGGTACAAACCACCAATCACAAACCAGCCCCACGTAAAACCAGCAATCCAGGACCAACCCACTGCCATCAAGTCAGGTCCAACTCATAGCGACCCTAGAGACCCTACAGGTTAGAAAAGAACTGCCCCATAGAGTTTCCAAGGAGCACCTGGCAGATTTGAACTGCTGACATTTTGGTTAGCAGACATAGCACTTAACCCACTATGCTACCAGGATTTCCAGTCCAAGACTAGTCATCCAAATGCAACCCAACAGAAGGTTTCTTTCAGTCTGTTGGTCCTGCAGTGCCTTTAGATTAGAGAGATTCGCCTTATCACTCTGAGATGCCTATCAATTGTATCCCAATATATTTTCATACAAGTGAGTCCTGAATACTTCAGTAAGACTGAAAAGTCCCTGTGGGCCTCTCCTGGGATGGGGCAGTCCCCTTCATGATCTTGTACTTAACTGCTTCATCCTGACCTCTTGCCAGGAATGTGCTGAACTCAGGCAGAGTGAGGCTGAAGAGTCTTGACCATGACGGCATCAATCTCAAGGTTCTTGATCATTATCATCAACAAATATTTCAGTCCAGGAGGTAGTCACCAACTGTCTTTTCAGTCTCATGTCCCCAGGTCTGCCATAGGGCCTGGCACCTACTACTTTCTTGAATAAACAAAAGCTGTGTGCAAGGTACTGTGGGGAATGCAGAGACATAGGCCCCAGAATTTGCTTTCCAGGAGTATCTCCCTTGATTGAAGAGCTAACAGAAATGCATAAAAATGAACAGTGACCCATCTTTCAATGATACCTGCCACGGGAAGGAGACAGCCTCTTAGCTTGAGCTGGTTTGAGGAAGCGCACTGGAGGGGAAACTTCATGGAGCAGGGCCTTAAAGGTTATTCCGTGCCAACTAAGAAGGCTTGGTGGCAGAATGGTTAAATGCTCAGGACTAACTGAAAAGTTGTTGGTTCAAAACCACCTAAGGGCTCTGCAGGAGAAAGACCCAGTGATCAGCTCCCATTCTGACTCACAGTGACTTCAGGATGGAGCAGAGCTGGCCCACGGGGTTTCCGAAGCTGTAATCTTTAGGGACGCAGATAGGCACATCTCTGTCTTGCAGAACAGCTGGAGGGCTGAAGCTGACGGCTTAATCACTCCTTTCCACAAAACACCACCACCAACATGCCAGCTACAGGGAAGGTGTCTCAATGGGGAAAACCAAAAAATGCTTTGCCATCGAATTGATTCTGACTCACAGTGACTCACGACCGGGCAGTGTTTGGTTCTGTTGTGCCCAGCGTCGCCATGAGTCACAACTGACTGAAAGATACCTAACAACAACATAGTGACCCTATAGGACAAAGCAGAACTTCCCCCACAGGGTTTCCAGGGCGCACCTGGTAGATTCAAACTCCTGACTTGTGGTTCGCAGCCACTACGTCACCAGGGTTTCCAGGGGCGTGGCCAAGGGCACAATGTGTAGAAACTAGACAGTGAGGAGCTGTCCGGGGAGTCACGTCTGAGATCAAGGAAAAAATACGGCTACAAAGACCACTTGGGGTGGAATTGTGAAGGACGCTGAAAGTCACACTAATGAGTACATTTTGTCCTTCAGGAAAGAGGAAGGCACTGATAAACAAATCGGAGCAGGGAAATGTCCTGACAGTGCAGCGTTTCGAAAGGAGTCACCGTGCCAGACACACAGGGCCAGCGAGGAGGCTCTTAAAAGGGTTCCCAAGAAAAAGCTCAAGCTAATGTCCCGATTTGTTGTTCATTAGGATCCCTCAGGTTGATGTCAACTCAGAGTGAGGGACCCGTATGACAGAGCAGAGCTGCCAACTTTTCATTAACAGCCAAATATCTAACTGTCGCACCACCAGGCCCCCCCAGTGGCCTGGTAAGGGAAAGAAATGGAAACGTCCCCAGAGGTTAAGGACCCGGCAGCTGCAGGCCGGCCACCACCACTTCCCCTCCCCTCCTCATCGGGGCGTCCACCCTGATTCTGAAGCCAACACTAGGTATTACTGAGGTATCCCTGAGTTGATTGTTTTTGTCCTTTTGTCTTCCAAATTGGTAAAACCCTAGTGTGACTTCCACTCCTTTGGCCACAGCTACCTCGTCCTGAGAGTGACTTTGGGAGACAGGAGGGAAGTTACGAGAACCTCAGTTGCTAGAGGCCAGGCTGTTGGCTCCCATCTTAAATCAGCTGCTTTCCATGTGGGCACACCGATGACAGCATGTCTACATCGTGACACATTGACATATATCACAATGTAAAGACCCTTGATGCGGAGAGCAAACGCTTTTTCAAGCATCTTGCTGGTGTGTGCTCTCAAGTCGATTCTGACTCATTAAAAATACAGATACATATATATTGCCATTGAGTTGATTCCGCCTCATTGCCATCGCGGAACTGTCCCATAGGGTTTCCTAGGCTGTAAATTGTCACAGAAGCAGACTGCTGCATCTTCCTCCCACCGAGGGCTGGGGTTCAAACCATTGACCTTTCAGCTGGCATCGAGTGTCCTAACTGCTGTGCCACCAAAGCTCCTTTCAGTAAATGTTAAAGGACATGATTTAAATATTCAGCAACATAAGAAATTTGGTAATTTGTCTCTTAGTTTGCTAAAGACTATTAGAATCATCAGGCCTCCTGCAATTGCTGGTCTGAGTGTGACTGTGCTTTTTTGTTTTCCAGATTAAGAATGACCCAACAGACATCCAAGCTTTGTTCCAGAGCCAGCGTGTACACCGAAGTGCCTGATGGAGGATGGGGCTGGGTAGTAGCTGTTTCTTTTTTCTTCGTTGAAGTCTTTACCTACGGCATCATCAAATCGTTTGGGGTCTTCTTTAATGACTTAATGGACAGTTTTGATGAATCAAACAGCAGGATCTCATGGATAATATCAATATGTGTGTTTGTCTTAACATTTACAGGTTAGTGTGTCTTTCAGCATAAACACAACATAAGCATAAACCTCGCATAAACCTCTCTGCCTTTGCCTGTGTACGTAACAGTACTCAGTGTGTTTAAGACATGTTTTCTTATATGACCTGTTGGCCCTTTCTGGCCTCTAGTAATAGGGTTTTGGGGTGGGAATGGGTAGCAAGAGACAAGAGGTACTAAAAAAAGTCTTCTGTGTCAGCCGTGACTGCCTTCAATTTAACACGTGTATAAACACCTATTGCCTGCATAGTCTTAAAATATGATAGATTTACTATAAAGACAGCAGTCAATCCCAATTCTGTGGGGATGTAACCGTTTGCTAAAGCAGCATCAGTATAGGGCATACTAGTCCCTGGAGTCATAAAAACATGCTTAGGAAAACGTACCACAAACCTACTGCCGTCAAGTCAGTTCCGACTCCTAGCAACCCTACAAGACAGGGTAGAACCGCCCTGTGGAGTTTCCAAGGAGCAGCTGGTAGATTTGAACTGCCAACCTTTTGGTTAGCAGCTGTAGCATTTAACCATGATGCCACCAGGATTTCTGTGCATAGGAAAGCAGGTTGCCAAGCCAAGTGCCGTCGAGTCGGATCCGACTCATGGAGGCCCTTGCAGGTTAGCAATGTGTAAATGTGGCCACATGAAGAGGAAAGATGGGATATAAAAGGACATACCATAAAATTACAGATAGTATCTGGAGATGACACACTGAATACCCTAAAGGAATTTATTGCTTAAACATTGTGCAAATACTCCTGCACCCAACAGGATAAAATAAAATGTGTTTTTGGTATAATGTCAGACAGGCCTGTTGGAACCTATGCACTAGGTCATGTGTTGGCTTATCTGTCTGTTGGTGATGACGCCAGCCGTTTTCTGAGAGAGCCACAAGGCTGCTGAACTAGCATCAGAAAGTTAACTGGCTGACCTAAAGCACCGCTGACTTGATCTTGACATCCTGTCGCTGAACTCTTATCTCTGAAATGAACTAAAAGGTAATCAAAACCAAACCTATTGCCAGTGAGTCGATTCCACCTCATGGTCTTCCTCTAGGGCAGAGGAGAAGTGGCCTGAAGGGTTTCCAGAGAGGCTGGAGGTTTTGTATGGCAGACCTTTTGGGTAGCAGCCAAGCCCGTAACCACTGAGCCACCACGTAGTTTTCAGTCATATAATATCTTAAGGAAGCAGCTCCATCTGTTTTTTACCAATTGGGTAAGGTAGGAATTGCTTGTGTTAGTCCTAATACTGCCTCTTACCAGTTTCGCGGAATAGCTTCTGCTTGTACTTTAACTGAGTATTGTTAGTTGCCATCCAGCCGGCCCCCAAATCATGGGGACCCCACACACCATGGAATGAAACACTGCTGAGTCCTGTGCCATCCCCCTGATCAGTTGCAGAGCTGATGTTGTGCTCCACGGGGTTTTCACTGGCTGATTTTTGGAAGTAGATCTCCAGGCCTTGCTTCCTAGTCTTACTGAAACAGGTTCAGCATCCTAGCAACACACAAGCCTCCAGACAGACAGAGCTTTGCAGGAGGTGTACTGGCAGGGAATCAAACCTGGGTCTCCTGCATGGAAGGCAAGAATTCTACCACTGACCCACCGCTGCCCTCCATTTCAAGTCCTAAAATATTTCCTTTGTAAGTTGTGGAATGTTTGCCTTCTCAGAAAGAGAATGCAAATAAACAAGAACTAACATTTTACCTTTGGGGCAGTCTGAATAAAAAGAAAATCCCCATGCTTAAGTTTTAGCTCATTTATAACCAGAGATAACAATGGAGTTAACAAGTTTCTGGTCACTACTATTTAATTCTGTTAAAGGCACATACTCCAGTAGCCAATGCTTTGAACCAACACACTGCCTAAAAATCATGATGATAATTTCATTTTGAGGTGTATTTAATAATACTAGTTTGCATTCTACTAACAAAACGTACTAGTATGCATGGGCAACTCCAGAAAAAGGGAGTCCTCTTTTTTGAGTCTGCCCCTTCACACGTGGGTGGCTGCAGTCGGGAATGACTCCGCTGGAGCTGGCACTGTGACCGGCATGTTCTGTGTTTGTTCCCACTCTCAGGTGGCCACATATCTGAGTGTATGCAAGTCAATATTAATGTTAGCTTGGGTAGCACGGAACTAGAAAGCTATTTTGCCTGATTAAAATGTACTAGGCATGATAGGGGAAACCCAAGTGGCATAGTAGTTTAAGGACAATGCTGTCTAAAAGGTCGGCAGTTCAGATCCACCGGGTGCTTCTTGGAAACTCTATGGGGCAGTTCTACTCTGATCTGTGGGGTCGTTATGAGTCAGAATCGACTCGATAGTGGTGGGATTAGATTTAGGTATATTAGGGGGACCACTGGTGGTTCAGTGGTAGAACTCTCACCTTCTGTGAGGGAGTCTTGGGTTTGACTGCCAGACAATGTAGCTCCTGTACAGCCAGCACCCACCTGTCCAGGGAAGTGTGTGTGTGTGGCCATAATGCTAAGGTAGAGTAGGAAGAAAGGCCTGGTGATCTGCTTCTGAAAATCAGCCATGGAAACCCAGTGGATCCCAGTGGTCCAGCACGCAACTAACTGGTCGTGGGGGGTGGTGCCAGAACAGGCAGCACTGCGTCCTGTTGCATGTGGGATCATCTTGGGTCAGCCCTACTCAGAGGCCACGAACAGCAACAAGGCAGTACAGAGTCTAGAACTAAGCAAAGCAAAGCAAACCTCACTGGCCCCTTTACCATACCTAGACCATAGCTCTTCTCCTTCAGGTATAACTGAGAAATAACCATCCGTATTCACTTTCAGAAGAAGTTTCCAATGAAACTAAGCTACCTACATGGAGCTTCACAAGAAGAATCCAAAACAGTGAGCACAGAAAGAAGACAGTTCCACCAATTGTTTTTGCATTAGAGTAGAATCACCCTGAACTGTTTTTCATACTAAAACAATTTTTTTTATGATGAATCCACTGGGTGTCACAGAATAACAAAAATGCATACTTAATTGTGTAGACATTGCATGGGGAGTCGGAATCTTTCATCTGAAAAGATGGATCACCAGTTTTATACAGTTATTCTGGCTTTCTCTTCAAGCAGCCTGGAGAATACTGTCCAGTTTGAACCAATATTAAACTAATTCCTCAACTGACTTGCATAACCATTGCATACAATTGATTATGTACCCTACTCCACGTTCACGACTTAAAGATGAGTTCCGACTGCCACTGAAGCCTTCACGTGTTAAAGTACTGCTTTCTTTTCTTTTCAATGCAGCGCCCCTCACTACAGTCCTGAGCAATTGCTTTGGACACCGGCTGGTGGTCATTGTCGGAGGGCTGCTCGTCACCACAGGAATGGTGACGGCATCCTTTTCACAAGCCGTCTACCACATGTACATCACAGTGGGGATCGTCTCTGGTAAGGGCTTCCCCGTAACTCAGACGGTCTCTGGGTACTTAGCTTCTGGCTTTTTGGAGAAAAGGAAGGAGGTGGAGGGACTTAAACACTTGTCCAGGTTGGAGTCTCTGAGTGGTGTGAGCGGGTAAGCACTCGCTGCTACCCCAGAGGTTGGCGATTAGACTCCATCCAGAGGTGCCTCGGAAGGCAAGGCCTGGCAATCTGCTTCTGAAAGGTCACAGCCTTGAAAATCTTACAGGGCAGGTCCCCTCCACAGACACGGGGTCACCATGAATCAGAATGACTGAAAGCAACTCAGTACAAAAACCACCAGACGCTATTTCTGTCTCTTTTTTTTCCCTCTCTCTAAAATTAACAGTGTTTCAGATTATGGCTTTTGAACTGGGTTATATGGACTGCCGGGGATATAGGCGCTTATTCTTAGATGCCTAGGGCTTCGTTTTTTAATTCACTAATGATAACTTCCCTTTTGCTTTATTTTACAACCAGAAGACATCATCATACAACCAAAACCTCGAATTTCCTTAGCCAGTGTTTCTCTAATTGAGGGTCTGAGGGTCTTGGATTGTGGGGGAGGGCCCAGTGTGCTGGGCCGGTTCCTGGGAATCTGAGAAACATTTTCCCTTTAAAAGCCATCCACAGATGATGGATTTGGAGAAATACTTAGCTAAGATTTGCCCGCTTTAAATTTTTCATGTATTTCCTCCGATATCAAAAGACTCATTTCTCTCCAAGTAGAAGTCTTAGACAAAAACAATATTCATGAATAGTGGTGCTGGTTGTGAATTATGTAAACTTGAAAAAGGCATGCAAAATTTTAGAAAAACCCAGGTAACAGTTTTTATTCTCTTGTTTGGTAACGTAAACCAAAACCAAACCAAACCCGCTGCCGTCAAGTCGATTCCGACTCAGGGTTACACTGCAGGACAGGGTAGAAATTCCCTGTAAGGCTTCCAAGAGGCAGCTGGTGGATTCGAACTGTCATCTGTTTTGGTTAGCAGCTGATCTCTTAATCACTGCGCCACCAGGGCTCCTTGGTAACTTAGGGGTGCACAGACATGAGGGAAGCCTTCAATGAGATGAATGGCCACAGTAGCCACAGCAGTCCTGAGGACGGCACAGGACTAGGCCCCGTTCTCTGTGCCATGCCAGCGTTCTGGTTGCCGTGAATGGAGCGGACACTGTAGATTATCACAGCCGCAGCTGACAGCTACAAGCATCCCCGGTCAACTGGTAGGGCTTCTCCAGGCTTTTATAATGGAACTCGCTTTTCCTGTGCAACGTCACCTTTGTCCAGAGTGAAGAATGTGGCAGTCAGAGCTTCTTTAAAACACAGACAAGCCAGATCTTTGAATGCGTCCTCCTGGCATCAGTGTGTGGTTTTCACTGTTTGTTGTTGCTTCTTTTCACAGGTCTGGGGTACTGCTTTAGCTTTCTGCCCACCGTCACCATTCTGTCCCAGTACTTTGACAGAAGACGCTCTGTGGTCACTGCGGTTGCTTCTACGGGAGAATGTTTCGCTGTGTTTGCTTTTGCACCAGGTATACGGGTCACAGTAGTCTATGTTTCTTTGGAGAGGGGCAGCCACTCTGCAGTTCTCGCCATGCTAACTTTTGCCCATGGTCAGCTAATGGATGACTGTCACTGTTGGTCTAATCAAAGGTTCACGAGTCCCGGTGGTGCGTTGGTTAAGTGCCCAGCTGCTAACCGACAAGGTTGGAGGTTCAAAAGCTCTGCGGGGAGAAAGAGCCATAATCCCATAAAGATTACAGCCTCGGAAACTGTATGGGGCAGTTCTACTGTATCCTGTATGGTAGCTGGGAGTTGGAATCCACACAATAGCACAAATAACAATAATGAAAGGTTCTGGCATTCAGTTTCCTGGCATATTTTTAGCATATATCCTTCCTAATGGTGCAGTGGTTAAGAGCTCAGCTGTTAACCAAAAGGTCCGGAGTAACAGCCATAATCCCAAAAGAAAGTTTACAGCCCTGGAAACCCTATGAGGCAGTTCTGCTCTGTCCTATAGGGTGGCTGTGAGTTGGAATTAACTTGACAGCAATAGGTCTGGGTTTTTGGGAACTCCCGTTTTAAGAATGGAAACCATTTTAATAATGGTCTACCCATAAATAGTTGCTGCCATTGAATTGCACTCTAACACGGGACAGACAGACCACCCTGGAGAGCCTATACCTTTTGTACCCTGCCCTTTCTGGATGAATGTGTCAGGGCACTGCATTTTGTCCTGAGGAGAAACATATGCAAATGTTTAGGCGCAACATGTCATGATGCAACATGTCACGATGTCTGCAACTTTTTAAATGGTTTGGAGCAATAAGTACGTGTGCTATATAAACATACAAAAACCCAGCTCCTTGTTGTCGAGTCAATTCTGACACATAATGACCTCGTGAGATAAAGGAGAACTGCCCCATGGGGTTTCCCAGGAGTGACTGATAGATTGAGGCTGCACGCCTTTCGGTTAGTGGCTGTAGCTGATAACCACTCTGCTACCAGGGCTACAATAAATATACAGAGATAGTATGGAGAGAGAGGCAGGCAGACAGACAGACAGAGACGGAGGGAGGCAGGCAGACAGACAGATGGAGACGGAGGCAGATGGTCACTGTTGGATTTTGGTGCTGGCAGGCAGATAGGGGTCATTCTTAATGCTTTTTGAAATTTCTGAAAAGCAAATATTGAGGGGAGACAGACTAGGTGGAGGGTGAGGCCCCTGATGGAGAGGCCCGTCTTAGCCAGCTTTGTTCCCCGGACACTTGACAAAGGACCTGGCTCTCAGTAGGCACTCAAGAACGTTCAGCAGAGGAAGAGACAGTCGACTGATTACTGCCAGATGAGTACACAGCACTTCAGAATGCCCAGGAAAACTGAAGGCAAATAACCCTTCATTAGACATCTGGTGGGAGTCCCCTCTTAGCAGATATTTTGCAGTCCTACATTTCCCATAGTAACGGGGGAAGGACAAAAGGTGTGAGCAAAAACCAGTGCCTCAGCCAGGGACAGGGCCTCTTGTCCTGCTTACACTTATATCCTGGTCAACTGAGTGACTCTATCATGCTGGACACTCAGCTGTCAGAGTCAGATCATAACATGAAATTATAATGAACACTCAATCTTCAGGGATGATGAAGAAGATACTTTAAGGTCTTGCAGGGCCTAGCTTACTCTGTTGTCGCTGCGGAGCTTTATCATGTTGCTGGCCATAGCCTCACAGCCCTGGTTGGCACAGCGTTTGAGATTTTGACTGCTAACCCAAAGGTTACAGTTAGAATCTACCAACCATTCCCTGGAAACCCTATGGGAGTATTCTGCTCTGTCCTGTATAGTCTCTCTGAGTTGGAATCAATTTGACAGCAATAGGGTTGTTTTTTTTTTTCTTTTTTGGTTTGTTCTTGGGTTTGGACAGATCTCCAATATCACATTCCTCTGTCCAGCCCACCTCGGGGCTACCTCCAGGCTGCACCTTGGTCCTCTAGGAAAGAGAGTGCAGGTCGTTCCCGGCGCACCACCAGGTAGAAACTGGAGAGGCACTGAAGTCTAGGATGATCACAGGGACGTTTAGATTCTTAGTCCATTCTTTTTATTTTGATTTTGTCTGTTACTGCTGAGGACTGAACAGGTGGGTATATAATGACACAGATCTGAGATCCACACACTCTCTTTGTGGAAGACCCAACAGTCAGCATTTTAGGCTCTGGGTTATGTGTTCTCAGTGGCAGCTGCTCAACTCTATTGTGATGACCCAGAAGCAGTCGTAGGCTTTGCAAGAAAATGAGCCATGCTGTGTTCCAATTAAACTTTATTAACAAAACGGGCTGTGGGCCAGATTTGGCCCCCATGCTCAGTCTGCAGAATCCCGCTATAGCTGACGGGAACCTTGGTGGCATAGTGGTTAAGTGCTATGACTGCTAAAGTAAAGGTCGGCAGTTCAAATCTCCCAAGGGCTCCTTAGAAACTCTATAGGTGGTTCTACTCAGCCCTATAGGGTCACTATGAGTCAGAATCGACTTGATGGCAGTGGGTTTGGTTTGGGATTTTCTTGTGTGTAGCCCACAGGCTTATTTCACTTCTTGTGCCTCTGTTTGGCAAAATATACCAGCCCAACCTCTTTTTGAGACCTGGGCTGTCAATTTTTGTTTTGTAGACAATAATCATTCAATGCTTTCTCCTTATGCATTCAGAAATATTCTGGAAGATAGGATAGCACAGGCTGACCACATTCATGCTGCTGAGTAGATTTTTACCAAAAAGTAGTATCCCATCTAAATCTGTATTTCTTCTTGATATTATCTGCTGGGTCCCGGAGGCCTTTATTGACTTGAGATTTTATTTCTCCTTTGCTCCTGCTGATTCAAGCCATCACGGCTCTGAAGGAGAGAGTCGGCTGGAGAAACAGCCTGCTCTTTGTGGGGCTGCTACAGCTGAACATTGTCGTCTGCGGGTCGCTGCTAAGACCAATCATTATCAGGCCGCCGGGGTCATCGAAAGCTGTCCCCCCCGAAAATCGGAAGGAAGTGCAATATATGCTTGAAAACGAGAAAACGCGCACCTCAATTGACTCCATCGACTCAGGAGTAGAACTACCTACCTCACCTAAGAATGTGCCTGGTCCGACGAGCGTGGAACTGGAACTCAAGGCTGACGTGCAGCAGAAACTGGTCGAGACCAGCTCCAGGAAGGACAGTAAGAAAGCCGCGCTCTTAGACTTCTCGGTTTTGAAAGAGAAAAGTTTTATCTGTTACGCTTTATTCGGTCTCTTTGCGACACTGGGATTTTTTGCCCCGCCCTTATACATCATTCCTCTGGGCATCAGCCTGGGCATCGATCAGGATCGCGCTGCTTTCATCCTGTCGGCGATGGCAATCGCTGAAGTGTTTGGAAGGATCGGAGCTGGCTTGGTCCTCAACAGGGAGCCCATTCGTAAGATCTACATCGAGCTCATCTGTGTCGTCCTACTGACGGTGTCCCTGTTTGCCTTTACATTCGCTACTGAATTCTGGGGTCTTATGTCGTGTAGCGTGTTTTTTGGTTTTATGGTTGGAACGGTAGCAGGTACCCACATTCCACTGCTGGCTGAAGAGGACGTGGTGGGGATCCAGAGGATGTCTTCTGCAGCTGGAGTCTATGTCTTCATTCAGAGCATATCAGGACTGGCAGGACCACCCCTTGCAGGTAATTTAAATACGTGACATATAAATCCTGGTCTGTTATCCCTTTACAAGTTGGCTAGTATCTTGGCCCAGTCTAGCCACAGATCCACTGCTTTTTATACTTCTGTGAATTTTTAGAGCTGGTAGGAAGAAATGCACTGGTGGTTCAGTGGCAGGATTCTCGCCTTCCATGAGGGAGGCCTGGGTTTGATTCCCAGCCAGTGCCCCTCAGACCCAACCCCCACCCATCTGTCGTAAGGGCTACATGTTGCTGTGATGCCTAACAGGTTTCAGCACCTTTTCTAGAGGAAGACAGAGTAGGAAGAAAGGTCTGGCAATCTGCTTGTGAAAATCAGTCAGTAAATCCCTGTGGAATACAGGGGTCTCATCTCTAAACCATCCTGGGGACAGCACAGGAGTGGGCAGTGTTTTTTTCTGTTGGGCACTGGATCATTGTGATTTGGTGGCTGACTTGATGGCAGCTAAGTCACCAAATCACAATGATCCAGTGCCCAACAGAACAAAACACTGCCCAGTCCTGTGCTGGCCCCATGATGGTTTAGAGATCAGACCCTTGTATTCCATAGGGGCTTTATTAACCCTCTTCATGGGAACTGTTGGCAGTTCAGATCCACCAGGCACTCCTTGGAAACTTTGTGGGGCAGTTCTACTCTGTCCTGTAGGGTCACTGTGAGTCGGAATCGACACAACAGCACTGGGTCTGCGTTTGGCTGTTTATCCCTCTTGGTTTCACTATGAGGAAACAGAAGCCAAAGATGTGTGCCAGAATATCATATGATAAATGAGTGACCCAGGATTAAAATGCAGATCTTCAACCTAAGCTGCCTGGCTGTCTTTCCATCTTGCCTTGCCTAATTTTGGAGGGGATCCCTGGAATGAATGACCGTACAACCGTTGACTGTGGAATAACAGAAGTAAGGAAGCTCTCTTAAGTCCTCGTTCTTTCTCAAGGAAGGTGCTAGGTAGGCAACTGAGCTCATAACAGCCCTCAGGAAACCCCTAACTGATTACTACAGGCTATTTCCCTGCATGCGAGGGGCACAGGTAGGTTTCATACTCTAAATCTCCAATAGGTCCTCAAGGTGATTGTAATTAGACATCTTGATGCTCTATGTTAAAAGGCACCTGGAGTGAACACCAGTGAAGAGGACAGCTTTTTCCTGATCAGATCAGAACATGATCTTTTTGAAAAAGCATGTGTCTGGTGTCCCCTGTGTTAGCTTCTCTTCTAGGACAGATGTAACCCATGAAGAACACACTAGCTACTTAATTTTCTGAGGTGCTAAGTATTTTGTATACATGTGTGATTTATGTTTTTTTCTCACCAAGCTAGAAAAGATTCTTCTCATCAACACGTTTTTCTCTCTAAGAAAAACAAAATAAAATAAGCAAAGAAACTGAGAAGTTTCTGAATCGGATGGGAGCTTGGGTGAGAGAGGGCTGGTGTCCAGTAAGCTGGCTATTGGTGAATATCCCTGCTTCCTCGCAGGTCTGCTGGTCGACCAAAGCCGAATCTACAGCAGAGCCTTCTACTCCTGTGCGGCGGGGATGGCCATGGCAGCTGTGTGCCTCGCCCTCGTGGGACCCTGCAAAAAGGGACTGTGCCAGCGGCATCACTCACAAGAGAGAAAGGCAGAGAGCCACGGCAGGAAAGCGTTACAAGACATCCCTGAAGACTTTCTTGAAATGGATCTTGGGAAAAACGAGCATCGAGTTCACATGAAAACAGAGCCAGTGTGACTTGCTGTCATGTAACCTCAGCCACCATGTAGGCTGCTGAGGGGCAGGCGTAGACGGTGGCGCAGGAGGGAGCTCAGAAGGGAGTGGAGCTAACCACTCTCCTCCACTTCCAAAATAAGATTTTAAAGGGAATGTGTATGTGGACAGCGCTACTGATACCCCTTTTTCCTTTTTCAGTTTTCTTTTTTGCTTCTTTTTCAAAGCCTAAACAAAACAACCAAATGCTCTTCCGCAGATAAATCTGGCTTTATTGAGTAGCAGTACAAAAATCCACACGAGAAGTCTTTGAGTCACATGCCAGTTTTAAAACAGTGACAGGAATTGGCAAAGTGGTTTTAAGGACTCTCACAGGTGATAAACTACTATCTTATAAAATGACATCTAGCCCAGGTCACTGAAGTGAAAATTGGCCATTCCAAAACAATCATAAGATCATTTTTTAAATTCTTAATTTTCAGAGAGATCCATTTTAAAATATCCCTGGGAAAACGCTGATGTTTCCATTTGCAAATTATGGCCTCTTAATTTTCCAAAACCATAAAACAGAGTTTCAGATCAAATATTTGGCTAATGAACAGAAATTTAAGAAATCTACAGAACTTGAACTTGATAAATGTGACCACTTCTTTTTATGGCCAGTCATCACCACAAGTATTTCAACACAGAATGGCATTCAAAAATGTGTTTCCTGTTGCTTTTAATTATTCAGAAATATGTGATTATAGTGTCTTTAATTTAAACCACTATTTATTATTAAGTTATTCTAGGATGAGAAATCAAAAGACGTAAAACCTGAGACATAATCAGTATCTTTACCTCCTTTCTGCAATCCTTTAAATGCCTCAAAGAATACTCTTATCTTGTCAATTTCCTCTCATAAAAAGGCCTAGCTATGGTTCTTCTATTTGATTAAAGGCAATGTGTGCCATTGAAAGGGGAAATTATATGACTAGCAAGTCGCCTTAGCTTTTTAAAGTAATTCTATTTCATCACCGAAGAACACTTGAGAATCTTCTTTGATCAGAATTATATTTCATTGAATTGTTGCAACATTTCTGTTTTTTTTTTAAAAAAGTCCAACTGTTGAAGCATTTATGTATTTCACATGGGGTTGTGAAGACATCGCAAGCTGGAAGTTAGGATTTAAATCCTACAGAAAACATGACATGACTGCACTAAGCTGCCATAGGTATCAATGATTTTTTTTTTTTTTTTGGAGTTACACTACACGTCTGGTCTTTCTCATTTTAACATTTTTCTGTAAAGAGAGTGAGTTGAAGGATAATAGGTGGGCTACTTGCTGATCTGTCCTGATTCTCACCCTGTAGGTGTGGTTCTTGCTCACTGCCTGTCTTTATTTGTCTTCACTGTTACTTTGTGATGACTCAGGGGGAAAACTGTAACAGCCTAGTTTGGTGACAGGTACACACAAGCTTGAAGATTTCTCTGCACTGAAATGAAAGTGGCATAGTTCCTCATCACCTGCTACATTCTGTACAGCATTTTATCAGCCATAGAAATAGGACAATCTGTAAAACTCTGGGGACGGGGGGGCAGGGACAAGGGGTGACAAAGTGTCAGGAACACACGGGCACACCTAAAGCAAGGTGGATGTAGCACTTCTTCTGTCACTGCTTAGGAAGGACTTTGAGCTTGTGGCAGCCTTGCAGACTTACATGACTTCAGCACTTTACATGTTTTTTACTATGAATGTTCAAATGCAATTTAATATTTATAACTGATTTCAGAGGGATCTGCTCTATGTCCATTCTATTAACTGCATGAGAAAAAAAAGTATGCCAATCTCAGTATGCCGATAATCAGGTTTTCCATGTTTGGAAGAAAACAAAAAACCGGATTACTGATTTGTTCCGTGTTAGTGACTTTCTGGTACTCCTAGATTTGCAATAAACATGGCTTTTTTTATTAAAAGAGACTGATTTCTGTCTGCTGTAGAGTTAGTGGTGTAGTGGGTAAGTGCTGTGGCTGCTAACCAGAAGGTCGGCAGTTCAAATCCACCAGGTACTCCTTGGAAACTCGATGGGGTGGTTCTACTGTGTCCCATGGAGTAGTCATGAGTCAGAATCGACTTGACGGCAGTGAGTGGTGGTGGTACAAACACACACAGCAGCCCCAGAGCACAGTGGTTGAGCACTTAGTTGTTAACTGAAAGGTAGGCAGTTCAATTCCACCAACTAGTCTTCAGGAAGAAAGATGTGGCAGTGTCCTTCTGTAAAGATGACAGCCTCAGAAATCCCATGGGGCAGTTTGACCTGTCCTATAGAGTCACTGTGAGTCAGAATCAACTCAACAGCAGTGGTTTGTTTTTTTTTTCTTTCTCTAAGAGCCACATAAATGTTTCCACTAAGTGTTTGCTGAATGAAATTAATCACTGATTAATTTAATAAAAAAAAAACAGGAATGAAATGATATCATATAGCAACCACAGAGAGTAATAGGCTAAGCCTATTAAAAGTGGTAATAGTTAAGACTATCTAGGGTCGCTATGATTCAGACACGACTCGATGGCAGTGGGTTTTATCTAGGTTCAGCTAGCATAAGTGCTAGCTGAAAGGCTGGCTCAGACCTGCCCAGAGGCATCTTCGAAAACAGGCCAGGCAATTGGCTTCTGAAAGGTCACGGCCTTGAAAACCCAATGGAGAAGTTCTCTGCACACACGGCTCTCCATGAGTCAGCATGCATTAGACAGCTACTGACAACAACAAGAAATCTAGAGGTCAACCACCTGGCCAACCACCTCAAAGAGATCCATGTTTATGCCTCTTCCCAAGACAAGGTGATCCAAGCAAATGTGGGAATTACTGAGCAGTATCATCAATATTGCATGCAAGTTTTGCTCAAGATCATTCAAAAGTAACTGCAACAGTATATTAACAAGCAACTGCCAGAAACTTAGAAAAGGAAGTGGGACCAGGGATATCATTGCTGATGTCAGATGAGTCTTGGCTGAAAGCAGAGAATCCCCGAAAGATGTTTACCTGTGTTTCATTGACTTTGCAAAGGCATTTTGACTGTGTGGATCCTAACAAATTGCAGCTAACACTGGGCGGGGCATGGGAATTCCAGAACACCTAATTGTGCTCCTCAGGTATCTGTACACGGATCAAGAGGCAGTCATGCAAACAGAATAAGGGGACACTGCATGGTTTAAAGTCTGGAAAGGTGTGCATCAGGGTTGTATCCTTTTCAATCTGTATGCTGAGCGAATAATCTGAGAAGCTGGACTATATGAAGATGAAGGAGGCATCAGAATTAGAGGAAGACTCATCAACAACCTGAGTTATGCAGATGACACAACCTTGCGTGCTGGAAATGAAGAGGATTTGAAACACTTTATCAAGCACAAAGACCACAGCCTTCAGTATGGATTGCACCGCAACATCAAGAAAACAAAAATCCTCCCAACTGGACCAGTAAGCAACATCTTGATAAACGGTGAAAGGATTGAGGTTGCCAAGGATTTCATTTTACTTGGTTCCACAAGCAACGCTCATGGAAGCAGCAGTCAAGAAATCAAAAGATGCATTGCACTGGGAAAATCGGATGCATAGGACCTCTTTAAAGTATTCAAAAGCAAGGATGTCACCTTGAAGACTAAAATGCGCCAGACCCAAGCCATGGTATTTTCAATCACGTCATACGCATGTGAAAGCTGGACAGTGAACAAAGAAGACAGAAAAATTGATGTCTTTGAATTGTGGTGTTGGAGAAGAATATTGAATAGACTGCCAAAAGAACAAACAGATGCATTCTGGAAGAAGTACAACCAGAGAGTTCCTTGGAAGCAAAGATGGCGAGACTGTGTTACATACTTTGAACATGTTGTCAGAGGGATCAGTCCCTGGAGAAGGGCATCATGTTTTGTAGAGTGCAAGGTTACTGAAAAAGAGGAAGACCCTGAACAAAGTGGATTGACACAGTGGCTGCAAGAATAGGTTTAAGCATAAAAACAATTGTGGGCATGGTGCAGGACTGGGCAGTGTTTCACTCTGTTGTGCAGGGGGTCGCTACGAATTGGAGCTGACTCAGTGGCACCTAAGAACAACATAGTAAACAGTAGCCCTAAGAACTGTTCTAACCTGTGAATAAACAACACAGATTGTTACGCTAGGGGCTGGAAAACTTTTTTTCAGTAAAGGTCCAGATAACACTAAACCTACTGCTGTTGAGTCAATTCTGATACACAGTGACCCCAAGAGGACAGAGCAGAAACTGCCCCCCAAACTGTAACCTTTATGGAAGCAGATTGCCAGTCGGAGGAGCTGGTGGGTTTGAACCGCCGACCTCTTGTTTAGCAGCTGGGTACTTGAAGCCCTCGGCCACCAGAGCTCCTTTGTAAAGCTCCAGATAGTAAATATTTTAGGCTTTCCATGCCAGATGGTCTCTGTCACAGCTAATCACCTCTGCCCTGCCCAAGGTAGCATGAAGACAGCCCTGGACAATATGTAAATGAAGGAGCACGACTGTGTTCCAATGAAACTTTACTTATAGATACTGAGATTCGAATTGCATACAATTGTCACACATAATTAAATACCATCATTCTTTTGGGGTTCTTTTCAACGACTGAAAAACATCAGAACCACTCTTAACTTGGAGTCTGTTTAAAGAGGCCTCAGGCTGAATTTGGTCCAGCAGCCTTAGTGTCTTGACCCCTGTTCTATCTGCTCAGCTGTGGTGCTGGGATGGGTCAGAACCACCAGTAGCACGTCTCTGCAATGGCACAGCTTGCTTGTTGCTGTGAGGCTCAACAGGTTTCAGCAGTTTCCCAAATAAGGCACACTAGGAAGAAAGGCCTGGCAAGCGACTTCCCAAAATCAGCCAGTTAAAACCCTCTGGATCACAGCAGACCTGACTGGCAGGAAGGACCTTTATGGCCAAAGTAATTCTTAGACACAGGTATCAAAAGCAGACAGCACACTTATCAATGATCAGTTTTTACTTCCTGTGACTGAGAAGCTTTCATCTAGCTGACTTTATTTTGCAGTAGAAATGTAAACTGTTTCCTCTCCCCAAATAAAATCATCCTGGCTGTAAAAGTGAGTGAAGATCCTACGTTCTACCACCACAAAAGCATCGTTACTTGATACTAGATCTTTTAACAAAGTTGCCGATTTTACATTCCACTGATACAGAATGCCATGAGCCCTGATGGTGCAATGTTTAAGCGCTCATTTTGCTAACTGTTAGGTTGGTAGTTCAAACCCAACAGTGGTTCTGCAGAAGACAAGACTGTTCCCATAAAGATCACAGCCTAGGAAACCCATGAGGCAGCTCTGCTCTGTCCTGTAAGGTTGCTGTGAACTGGAGTGGACTCTATGGCACAGAACATTCTCCTTTCCTTTAGCTCGATGCCTGGCGGATGAAACAGAAAATGAATTCTAAGCCGGGCTCCTGTGGACCATCTACCCGTTCAAGTTACCTGGAAGCGTTTATTACACTTAGACTGGTATTTTTCATTCCAAATGCCCCGAATCAGAAACCACCGTGAATCCTGACTTAAAAACTTCTAGATAACGGGGCTCCCTAACAGGGATCCGTCATTTTGAGGGCACTTGTTCATAAGCATTACTCAGGATGACCAATTTAAAGACAGACAAGAGATGTCGCAAGCTAAGAGGCCGTGTGTGTAAAATATACAGTACCTGCGCCTTGCGCACAGCCATCTCCGACCCCCACCCCGGCCACCCCCATCTGCCAGTGAAGATTCGCATGTTGGCTATGACACTAAACAGGTAGCAGCGGAAGCTTCCAGACTCAGATGGGCTAGGACGAGCGACCTGGTGATCTAATTTACTTCCCGAAATCAGCCAATGAAAACCCTACGGATTACAATCGCCTGATCCGCCACACATCAGGGGGACAGTGCAGGCCCGGGCCACATCTCCTTCCCTTAGGCACAGGTGACGATGAGTCGCAGGTCCCCTCCACCGGGCTAACGCGTCCCCAGCGGGCACTGCCGCCTCCGCGGGCCAGCCAACCATGCTCGCGTAAGTAAGAACTCTAGGGCCCCCTAGCGCTCACTTGCCATAATGACGCCCTAAGGTTGCAGAGGAAGGAAAACCAAGCCAACCAAACCCACTGCCGTCGAGTCGATTCTGACCCATCGCGACCCTATCGGACAGAGTAGAACCACCCGGACAGACTTTCCAAGGAGCGCTTGGTGGATTTGAACTGCCGACCTTTTGGTTAGCAGACGTAGCACTTAACCACTACGCCACCAGGGCTTCCAGAATAAGGACAGAGGCGAGCCAATTTAGAGACGTGCAATTCCGCTTTTCATGTAAAAACACTCTTACACCCAAATCGAGATGGCTTCAGTAACTAGGGGGGAGGGTTCAGATCCCTAGGGGGGAAGTTGGACAGCAAAATACTATCCCCAAACACTTGATTTTTAAATAAAGCCCACTACAGTTTATTGAGAGAAGAAAACAAACTGGCTGTACACTTACATCATAAATGTACTTCTCCAGCAATCCCAGAACACACACACCGATCACCCTAGCAACTTTTCCAGCCACGACCAAGTCAGTTCCTATTCACAGCAACCGCATACATGTCGGAGAAGAACTGTGCTCCACAGGGTTTTCAGTGCCTGATTTTTATTTTTTTTTATTTTTTTTTCGGATCTCCACGGCTTTCTTCCATGGTGACTCTGGGAGGACTCGAACCACCAGCCTTCTGGTTATCAGCCAAGTGCATTAACCATCTGCACCCAAGGACTCCCACCTTACCAACTTACGGAAAAAAAAAACAAAAAAAAAAAACAGCCAACCACTGCAATCCAGTTGAATCTGTCTCACAGTGCTTCTATTGGGCCAAACAGAACTGCCCCCATAGTGTTTCCAGTGAGTACCTAGTGGCTTCAAACTGCTGCCCTTTTGGTTAGCAGATGTACTTAACAGCTATGCCACCAAAGTTTCCTCACCAACTTACTACCCGAGAATTCAACCTAAAACTTTAAACATCTTCTGTGCACTGATGATCTGTGTTCGAAGTCCCAACCTGGCCACTGAGTGCTAGACTTAACATAGCCAATCCCTATATGACAATACATGGACCCCAACTAGCATCACCAACTTAAGATGCTCTGGGCAAAACCCTGGATGCTCCCTGATAAATCCAAGTGGCTGTGTTCTAAACACATTCCGAATCTCACTGCTTTTCTCACTTCTGCCACTACCCCTGATACAAGCCAATATCCTCTTAGCTGGATTATTGCAATAATCATCTGGCTGGTTTTCCCAGTAAAAGTAACTGCTAGTGGCCACTCTTGCTTGACACACACCTTTCTCGGCCACCTCCTTCCACCTGAATCTTCCACACAGCAGCCACAATGACTCTGTAAAACCACAAGTCAGGCTGGATCAGGTTAAAAATCAAATTCTTGTCAACAGGCCCTGCCTAAACTGATCGCTGCTGAACTAGTTCATCTCGCCTGTTACTTTGCCCCTGCTCCTGCTATTATTCTAGCTACACTGGCCTGCTTACCGTTCACTGAAAACAACAAGCCTCAGGCTTTAATAACTGCGGTTCTCTTTGCCTGTACACTGTTCCCTTAGATATCTACATGGTGTGATCAACCCTTCAAACTGGTCACCTCCAAAAGTCACCTTTCTGAGGAGGCATTCCTGATCACCCTACTGAAAAGGCCATCTGTTTCAGACTTGTGTACAGAAGAAAAGACTCTTTGACAGCTGCAAGGGAGGGGAGGGAGGACGAGGGGGGGAGGGTTTAGTTTAGATAGTTACTAGAAATCTAGTTGGGAGAAAGCGGTGACAGCACACATTAGGAACAAGAACAACATTAAGTGGACTTCAGCATAACTTGAGTACTCCTTCCATCTTAACTCAATACTGCAAGGATAGAGTAGCTGGGGCCGGGGACGGGGGACCATGCTCTTAGGCGAATTCCAGGCCAACTGGCACAACTAGCGTTTTGCTAAGAGAGCTCTCTGCACCCCACATTGGTGAGTGGCGTCTGGGGTCTTAAAAGCTGCCAAGCTGCCATCCGAGGACATAGCAAATGGTCCCAACTCAGCTGGAACGGATGCTCACCGAGGGCCAAAATGGCATGCGGTAAAGACAACCCAGAAGACAGAGAGACCCACAAGAGTGGGTGCCTACATCGACCTGGGACCGGAAAAACCGGATGGGGCCCGGCCACCACCAGAGATAGCCATGACGGAGCTCACAGAGAGGAGCCTCACTGGCAACACAAGAATAAAAACAGGTGCATCATGAGATCTCCACTAAAAGACCTCAATTGATGGTCCAGCGGTTTTGGGGTTCCTCTGAGAGCATGGCCCCCGGCCCTGATGCTGCCCGTTCCCATAAATTATAACAAAGGGCCACTCTTTGGACAGGAATGGAATGGACTTGGCAATGCAGAGTAACCATGTATTGGAAGCACTTTATGGTTCTATACATCTATAGGATATCATCTTGCTGACCCTCTGGCTGGAGGAAGGGGAGTGGACAGAGAGGAGGGGACAGGAGACTGTTGGGAGGATGAGACATGTATGGAGCAGAGAGGAATAGTGTGCAGTCACCGGACAGGGAGAGCAGTGGAAGCTGCATATAGGGGGGCATGTAAATTTACATGTGAATGTACATTTTCACTCAGTTATGTTAAATAAAAATAAAAAATAAAAAAAATTAAAAAAAAGGCCATCTGTTTCTATCCCTTTACCCTAAACTTGAAGTCTCTGGATGGCACAAATGTTAAAACACCTGACTAGTAACAGAAAGGCTGGCAATTCTGAACCTCCCCAGAGGCACCCTGGAAGAAAGACCTGGCAATCTGCTTCCAAAAGATCACAGCCTCGAAAATTCACAAAGTGCAATTCTCCTCTGCCCACATGGGCTCTCCACGAATCGGACTGGACTCTATAACAACTGGTAAAGCTCTGACTCTACATTACAAAAATATTTGTTTATTCATTTATCTTTACCCTTAAGGTGACATTTTTTTGTTTGTTTATTTACTGCTATAGCTCCAAGGTTTTGAACAAAGCCTGCCACAAAGCTGCTGAACGAATGACAGTGTGGATGAATGAGTTCTTCCTTTGTCCCTGGCTGATGCCTATGAGGGCTGCCAATTAAGCTCACAAACTCATCCTAGAAAAAGTGCTACATACCTCACTGCTAAATATCACTAGTCACCTACAAAGTACTCCCCTCAGGAAGCTATGCACCTATGCCAGAGCCTAGTCCAGTTTTCAAAGCAATTTTGGAACTCTGTTTCTGGAGTGGCCATCAGAGCTATTGTCCTGAATGTCATCAAAATGTCTTCCTTTCAGTATTTCCTTTATCTTCAGGTAAAGAAAAATGTCACTAGGGGCCAGATCAGGTGAGTGGGGAGGGTCTTCCAAAACAGCTATTTGTTTACTGGCTAAAAACTCCTCACAGACAACTATACAATTAAGTTCATGAACTTGTCACTGTGCCACCATATGCAATGGTCCAGAAAGAGTTCCAAAACTTCTTTGAAGGGGGACTAGGCGCTGACATCAGTGCATAGCTTCCCAAGGGGAATACTTCGAAGGTGATCATAGTGATATTCAGCGATGAGGTATGTAGCACTTAGAATAGTTAAGCTCACTGATTCAACTGTCAGATCTTATGTGTGTGTGTGTGCACATGTGCACATGTGTGTGTGTGTGTGCCTAGTTAAACCACACAAAAGGAAAGCACAGTACCTATTTACAGTTCCAGCTCAAGAGAGTAGTACTGCTATGAACAGCTGGGTGACCACAGAGCACTTAATGCACTGTACTCAGGAGCTACTGGTTCCAACATCTGAGCGTGGGTCTGAGTACTCAGCAGTCAGGTGTAAGGAAGAAAACCCTGACCCAGGCATGCAAGTTCAGGGCTATGAGTTTTCATGCAGTACCTGAGCAGATCATCCGAAGGTAAACTAAGCTCGGGTGGGAGCCTGGGTGGCGTGGTGGTGAAGAGCTCGGCTGCTAAACAGAAGACTGGCAGTTCTCATCCATCAGCCACTGCTTGGAAAACCTATGGCAGTTCTACTCTGTCCTATAGGGTCACCATGAGTTGGCATCAACTCAACAGCAACGCATTTAACCTTGGGTGGAGCAAGCTATTAACGGGCTCATTTGCTGCCCCAAATGTTGGAAGTTCAAGTCCACCCAGAGGGACTGCATAAGAAAGGCCTGGCAATCTACTTCGGAAAAATCAGCCGTTGAAATCCCGAAAGAGTACAGCTCTATCATGACTCACATGGGGTCACCCTGGGTCAGAATCAACTGGACAGCAACTGGTTGTACTAGCATTTCCCAGGACACATTTTTTTTAAACGACGCTTTTTCCCTATGGAGCAGTTTCTACTCTGTCCTACAGGGTCACTACGAGCCAGAATCGAGTTGACAGCAATAGGTTTGGTTTGTTTGTTTCCCTAATACCTCACCTGGTAGCCCGTGCTTTCCTGGATATTGAATGTCTCCTTGGTTTTTTTTTTTTTTTTTTTAGCTCAAGCTGAAGTGCAGAGACCAATTTTTCTGACTTTTAGCAATCCCACATGGTTCCACTTAAATAAGGAAAGCAATCAAAAGAAAGTTTAATCTTATAATTCCTCTTATAAACAATCCCCCCCAAAAGGGTTAGGTTTCCAGTTTGTAGTGCTCTACTTCTTAAGAGATCATGTGTTATGTGGAAACAGTGCAGAGCTTGAAAGTGGGGTGACCCCAGGATCTGGTCCCATTTCTGCCACCAGCTTAACGACACATGAGTTGAATGGGCTGCTTTGGGCTTGTTTTCTCACCTATGAAGTGAACCACATCACTAACACTTCAGGACAATGCCTTCCAAAAAACAAAACACATTTAGAGGGGACACCATGCCCTTGGCAATGAGACAGAGGTTAAAAAAAAAAAAAGAAGGAAAGCAACCAGCCGCAGAGAATAATAGCAAGATGCAAAACACGACCCAGATGGAGACCAGAGGCCGTTAGTCCCCACATCGTTTCAGCCTGAAGTGTCAGTGCTTACTGTACTGACAGAAAATCCTGGTGGCTTTTTATTTAAACAAGCCTTTTCCCTGCTACTAACTCAATTTCATAGGTACATCTTTCCAGAGGAACAAGAAAGCTGTACTTATCTAGAGCCGAATACTGTGGTCACGAACCACGTAGGGCCACTGAGTCCTTGCAACGTGGCCAGCACCAAAGGAGATGAGCTGTTGGTGTAAATTACACACTGGGATTTGAAAATTTAGTACCAAAAAAAAAAAACTCAACAATTTTTTATATAGTAATTACATATTAAAATGATACCATGGATGTATTGGGTTAGGTAAAGCACATTATTGATTGCATCTGCTGCTTCTTGCATTGTCTGATGTCCCAGAGTGTGGAAACAGACGTTGGAAGTTTGAGTACTCCCAGGGGCAGAAGAAAGGCCTGGTGATCTGTTTCCCACAAACCCTATGGCATGCAGTTCTGCTCTGACACACATGGGGTCGCTGTGCGTTGCAACTGACACCACAGAAATCTTTTTTTTTTTTAATATGGGTAAACCAAAAACCAAACCCACTGCCCTGGAGTCAATTTCTGACTCACAGAGACCCTAGAGGACAGAGTAGAACTGGCCCCATACGGTTTCCGAGGAGCTCCTGGGGGACCTGAACCGCTGCCCTCCTGGTTAGCAGCCACAGCACTTAACCACTGTAGCACCTGGGTTTCCTTAATGTGGGCATTCACCCCCAAACCAAACCAACGGCCTTCGAGTGGATTCTGACGCCTAGCGACCCCACAGGGTTTCTGAGTCTGTAAATCTTTACCAAAGCTTTGCAGCCGAGCGGCTGCGGGGTTGAACTACGGCCCTTTGGATTAGCAGCTCCCTGCCGTAACCTCGGCGCCACCTGGGCACCCTGTGGGTCCTAGAACACTGCAGACTTCCCGTGTGGCCCGGGTTCTAGTCCCCCTGGACCGCGCTGCTCTGGTTCCAGGGCCTCGGAAGCGCCCTTTGAGTCCAGTGCTAACGTCAAGCCCTGGTTTCGCGCTCCGCTCAAAGCTGATGTCACTCACTGCTCTGCAGGCGTCGCCGTTCTCACTCGGAGGGTCACCCGGGGCGTCCCGATGGCGCCGCGCACGCGGGGGCGGCGAGGCAGTCCCCGGGGGTCCCTGCCGCGGTCCCCGGCCCGGCTCCGGTCCCGGCCGCGCACTGCCTGGCCCGCGGGGAACGCCCGGGCGCCCGGAAGCAGCGACGCGGGAAGCGCCAAGCTGCGCGTCCCCGCGCCCGCGGGCCTGGCCGAGCCGGGCGGCGCCGCTTCCTGCTGGGAAGGTGGCGGGGCCGCCGGAGGGTGCAAAGTGCTCGGGCTGCGGCGAGAGGGGACTGTGTGCTTCCAAAGGCACGCTGCGTAGGACCCAGTGGGTGTTGCTGGCTGCCATGGAGTCGGTCCCCACTCTGAGCGACCACAGGTGTGCAGATGTACAACTGTGGGTTTTGGAAACCATGTGGTTTCCAAAGCAGTGACCTGCTGGAAGCAGATCTCCAGGCCAGGCTTCCGAGGTGTCACTGGGTGTGTTCCAGTCACCAACCTTTCACTAGCAGTGAAGGCTTAACTGTTGGCACCCTGCAAAACCCAAAACCACACTCACTACCTTCAAAAAGATTCCAACTCATAGTGACCCCACAGGACAGGGTAGAACCGGTCCCATAGAGTATCCAAGGATGGCAGGTGGATTTGAACCACCCCTTAAGGAAGCAGGCCAATTAACCACCATACCACCCAGGGCTTTAAAAACCAATGAATAATCATTTGAACCACTCCTTTAGGGAAGTAGGCCAATACTTAACCACCACCCCACCCAGTGCTTTGAAAACCAATGAATAATCCTTCACAATGGACTCTGAGCATTAAAAACTGTTGTGAAGAGACATGCTGCCACTTAAACCTTTGACTGGAGGGACTCTTAGGATCCATTAGAACATAAAGGAGTTGAGTAGCAGTTCACATTCATTTATTTCTACAATATTTTACTCTATTATTTAAGAAGCTTCAACAACTTTGCTGACTCCTCATTACATTGCAAAATCTGCTTTGATTTCTGTCTGCTGATTATTGGGTGGTACTCTGGTGATGTAGTGGTTGAGTCTGCTCACCACAAGGTTGGCAGTTCAAATCCACCAGGCCCTCTTTGGAGATTCTATGGGGCAGTTCCACCCTGATCTCTGACCTGTAGGGTCACTGTGAGCCAGAATCAACATGACAGCAGGGGTTTTGGTTTGACAATTGAGTGGAATTTTTTTTTTTCAAACTTCCAAGTGTTATCTATAAACCAAAAACCCCAAGCCCGGTGCCATCGAGTTGATTCCAACTCACAGCGGCCCTGCAGGACAGAACACAACTGCCCTATGCAGCTTCCAAGGAGTGCTCAGTGGATTCAAACAGACGACCTCTTGGTTAGCAGCTGTAGCTCTTCATCTCTGTGCTACCAGGGTTTCTGTTGTAACTATAGTATATAAAATTTGGTTTCTGTAGACAAGTTGTTTTCTTGTCCAACTCAAAGTCTAAGAAGCTGTCTGAAAGTAAATACAACGGTTATACATAGCTCAAGTGCAAGTTGCTGAATAAACATCTATCACATAAAATGAGTTATGTTTGCTTCCAGTTGACACTCGGTTAGCACCTAAGTCATGTGGGCCCCATGTCAGAGATGAGGTGGTTTGAAGAGGACTCCACTCTGACTCCGACAGGCTGCGGTCCGTAGGCACTGGGTTCCCTCCAGCGAGGCACTCCACTGACAGCAAAGCGCAATAGGCACTATTTTATTTTAATTACTCCTATTTGAAGGTCGTTATTTTTGGACAAAGGCAAGGCATCTCATTATCCACTCCCTCCATTCCTTGAAGGCTTCTACGGGTTTTGCTGAGTTCACATTCCCCTCACGGCTGTGTTTCGGCGTCATCCCTGGCACGTCAGAAGATTCGTCGTCAATCCACCGCAACAATGCCTAGAGAACAGAAGGCAAGCATGCTGTCAGAGACCAGAGCAAAGCAGTTTCAGGCAAGAGGAAAAAGACTGTGTTCCAGATCGGGGTCTCTGAATCAGCAGGTTATGATGTGTTACGCTATGAACATGTGGTACTCGATGACGACAGTTATGAACAGGATGATGCTTATGAATAACATGATGCTTATGATGATAGAGAGTCAGAGAGCATTTACAGCAAACACACGTACAGCATGATTAGCAACTGTGGTCAAAAGGATGCGTAGGAGAAAAGATTAATCAGACAGACACTAATTCACACTCTGGTTTTGAGGATGGTACGATGAGGTTCTTTTCTCAACTAGCTCAAAGCTCCATAAGGCAGCTATTCTGCATTTGTAATCTGACATGAATGTGTTGTCCACATATAGAAATGCATAGGTGGTGGTGGGCAGACATGTATGTGAAGACGTGTAGCAGCCACATGTCCATGCGGTCATATGAATGAGCAGTCATGCACATGGATAGTGATACAGATGTCTACTAAATGATCTGTGGGGACACACACACACTGAGGTTAGTGCTCTCCTTCTTCCTTCTTTGAGAAAATCATTCTTTCCTTCTAAGGAATACTTTCTGTCTTGTCTTTGGAAAAACTATCACCTCCACACCTTCAAACAAAACAAAAAACGTGCCCCATGTTCATCACAGATACGCCACACCTATTCATTCTGTCCCTCAAAGTAAAGCTCTCCTGCCCTAAACAGATGGGAAACAGAGAGATCTCTTCTGGCATTTCTCACTCAACTGCACAAGTGAAGTTCTAGTACAAGTTTGTAAAAAGGGTATTTCTTTCCGTGTGTGTGTGTGTTTTAAACCACAGTTTCCTGCTTATCTTTGCACTAATTCCTCCTGATAAATGACAGCCCCAGCGAAGGGCCTCAGAGACTAAGCAGTCTGCTCTCAGGCAACCACTTCCCCACTCTCCGCTCACTCACTTTGTATCTCTCCACTATGCTGAAGCCAATGGCACACTGCAACTTTCGTAAGCAGATGGGACAAAGGTTTGGTGGGCGCCGGTCAGCTTCTTCCAAGTGGTTGGAGCCTTGCATCAGGCAGGAAAGCCACTGGCAGTGTCGCATGCCGAAGATGTGCCCGATCTCATGGGTCAGAGTCTGCAAGACACGCGTGTTGAGGCTAGACGCAACACCATCATCCCGGAGTGACACGTCACTTTCTCGTCCAAGAAACCAGTTTACAGGAATCAGCTACCTCAGCATCTGTCCCGATGGGGACTGTCAGAGCCTTCACCACTCATGTCCCTAAATGTCTCACTGCCTTCCTCGCCCTGTCGTCCACTAGATTCTGAGTCATATGAGGACTGCCAATGAAGTTTGTGAACTCATCCTAGAAAAAGTGCCACATAGCTCTTGCTGAAAATCACTACGGTCACCTACAAAATATCCTCCCCCGTGGGAAGCTGTACACTGCTGTCAGCACCTGGTCTACCCTTCAAAGCAATTTTGGAACTCTTTTTTCTACAATGGCCATCAGAGCTGTCATCATATGACCCTTGGTGTCATGAATGTCATTAAAATGCCTTTCTCTCAATATTTCTTTTCTTCCTTTTCAATATTTCCTTTCTCTTCGGGCAAAGAAAAAAGTCACTGGGGGCCAGATCAGGTGAGTAGGGAGGGTGTTCCAATACAGTCATTTGTTTTCTGGCTAAAAACTCCCTCACAGACAACTAGACAATTAAATTTATGAACTTGCTACCACGACACCACGTGCAGTGGCTTTTCCAGAGACAGAGCTCTAAAACTGCTCTGAAGGGTGGACGAGGTGGTGGCTGGCGTCAGTGCCTGGCTTCCCAAGGGGAGGACTTCGAAGGTGACTATGCTGATATTCACCAAGGAGACATGTAGCACTTAGGATAGTTAAGTGTGTGGACGTAACTGTCAGAACGTGCAGCAGCACCACAGGACAGGAAAAGCATGGAGGGACTCCAAAGGCTGCAGGTCTTCACGGAAGCCGACGACCACATCTTTCTCCCACAGAGTGACTGGTGTGTCTGAATTGCCACCTTTCGGGTAGCAGTTGAGTGCTCTAACTGCTGTGCCACTACTGCCTTCCTTACCAAAAACCAGACTCACTGCAGTTGAGTGGATTCCAACCCATGGCAACCCCACAGACAGAGCAGAACTGCCTCACAGGGTTTCCAAGGAGTGGCTGGATTCGAACTGCTGACCTTCTGGTTAGCAACTGATCTCCTTCACCTCTGCACCTCCCAGGCTCCTCACTGCACTGAATTCCTTCTTATCCCTCAGGGCTGGGGTTCAGGGCATTCGGGTTTGAACGCCTGCTGAGAATGTGCATGTCCACCCTGATATACTGAATCAGAACTGACATTTTAACAGGGTCCCCAGGTGATTCTCACATACCATCAGTTCTGAGAACCAGAGGCTGAGAACTTGTCAGAAATGCGAACGCTCCGCAGGGGTTCAAACCAGAAGGACCCGGTTCAAAGCCTTGCTCTTCCTGGACCACGGTTCCTCAACCTCAGAAACGCTGGCGCTGGGTGGCGTAATTCTCTGTTGTAGGGGACGGTGCCATGCAGTACAGAATGCTGTAACAGCATCCCTGGCCTTGACTCGCTGGATGCCCGCCCTGGCTGTGACAACTAAAAATGTCTCCAGACACTGCCAAATGTCCCTGGGAACAGAGGGACATAAAAGAGCCCCTGGCAGTGAATGACAGCTCTAGACCACAGGGTACTTGTTACACTTCAGAGTCTGGGGCCAGCCCCCAGATGTGCTGATTCAGCAAGTCTTTGAGAGAGGGGAAGCTCCGTCTGTATTTGGAACAAGCACCCCAGTCACGTGATGCTGATGCAGGGGGCCCAGGGAACAGCCTTTGAAGACATTCTAAGACCAGCCTTTCTCAAACGCCACGGAATAATTCCAGTGACAGCACAGCTACTCTGGCTAAAGGCACAGCCTGCGTCTACCGCTGTGAAGTTAAACAACAGGGAGACAGGCTTTCTACAGAGCCGACGTGGAGGAGAGACCTGAAGCTGCTGACACGGCCGCGGTCTGAGATGTCATCTTCAAGACAGACGGGGGCCCAGGAAGGGAAGCCCACGCCCCTTGACAGGCCCCCCAGCTCTTCCGAAGGCCTGCGGATGCTCACTGCTGACTTCTGGAGCATCAGGGAGCTCTGTGAGCTCATACTAGGACACCTCATACCATGAGGACAATACATACCCCAAACTCCCTACCACCCCCACTAACAATCAGAATTAACTGACGATGGTGCCTTACAAGAGGACTACAGAAATAAAAGGGAGAAACTATCATCCTGAAGTACTGGATCCCAAACTCTCAGGAGCCGTAGCAGCTGGGCTACTAGGAAATCCAACCCCTTAAGAGGTAAGTACTCAAATTTTCAAAGAGAACAAGGGAAAGCAGAAAGAAGTCTGAAGATCCAACTTGCTCCAGTCCACCATGGGCAACTTCAGCCAACCTAGCTGCCTTCCCCTAGTACACAGGCCAAGCAGGACCTGATCTAGGTGCCCCTGTGTCAGCTGCTTCTCTGCTGGGAGGAGCATGGTCTTTGCCCTGCCTCTGGTCCACTTGGCTGGTTTGCATCCCCTCACTTTTCAAGACTAGACGTGAAGCATCACTCCTGTGACGGCCCGGCCTGACTTTCCAGTTAGCAGGGCCCCGACCTTGGAGCCCACCCTTCTGTGCATTTATCACACTGTTTTTGTCACTGATTTGTGTTTACCTATCTATGTATCTGTCTCCCCTACTAGACTATACACTTTGAGGGCAAGGCAGGGCTGTATCTAACTTATTTTTGTATCCCCAGCACTTAGCACAATGCCTAGAAAAAAAACACAGTAACAGGTGCTTAATATATGGATTTATACTTGGCCCCAGAGAATCTGTATCTAGCGGTTCTTTGAGCAAATATGTAACAGTTGTCTCCTTCAAGCAAGCACCTGAGGACAGACATCTCTCTCTTAGTTCATCTGTGTCCCCCACAGAGCCTGGTACAGTTTGATTTATTTACAACAGTGGTCAGCAAACTGCAGCCTTTGGGCAATGCAGTCCCTCATCTGTTGTGTACGGCCCATGAGTTAAGAATTATTTTCACATTTTTAAATATTGGAGGAAAAAAATGAAAAGAGTAATGCTTTACGATAGATGGAAATTATATAAAAATCCAAGTTTCAGTGTCTACAAATAATGTTATATTAATGCACAGGCATATCCAGCCACTTACACAGGGTCTGGCCCCTTGGGTACTATGGAGCAGAACTCATGAGCTGTAACAGAGACCCATGTCCCATAAAGCCTAAGATATTTACTATCTGACCCTTTGTATGAAAAGTTTGCCAATTCCTGATAAAGAAGATACAATCAAAAACAACTATTAAAACAAAAGACTGTGTAATCTATCCAAAGCAAGAAAGATTTTTTTTTTTAATTTTCTATACTAATTATGCCTGAGTCCAACACTGTGCAAACAACAGGGCAGCGTTTCGCTCTGCTGTACACAGAGCTGCTATGAGTTGGAACCCACTCAACAGCACCTAACAACGACAATACTAACTATACAACAACGAGTTAACACAGCACAGGAGGAAATATCTGAATGAGCTTCTGGGATTTTGATTCATTTACAGTTTTTCTAAAAAAATTAAAATCAATCAGTGTTCTAGAATTCTAAATTCTCTCAGACATTTCAATTTGGAGACATGGAGTTTGAAAACTGCATTACCAATCGTCACTGTCATCAAAGACAAATCAACTAACATTCTAAATTATGTTAAGAATTAAAATGAAACATGACAGTTAGCACAAGACTAAAATGAAAAATTAGACCTCACTTATTCAATGACACGGACCTTCCTGCCTATGCAATCATTTCCATAACTACTTTCGGGCATCTTACTACCAAGAGCCAGCCACTGCACCTACCACGGAATGTCAAGAATAGGCTACTTGCCCTTTAAATTCTAGAGCTACAACAGTAGTGAGACTGTAGGTACAGCAGCAGAGGCAGGTATAACAGGTCAGAATACTGGCATGCATATTCTAAGTTTCAGTATTAAGGTACTCACTGGAATTCTGACTATATTACTTCAGTTGAGCAATATCAATCAAAAGTTGCCAACAATAAAAGTTATAGGATTATCTTAAACCTACTGTCATCAAGCTGATTCTGACTGACAGCAACCACACAGGGGTTCCAAGTCTGTCAATCTTTATGGAAGCAGAAGGCCACACCTTTCTCCCATGGGGCTCCTGGTAGTTTCAAACCACTGACCTTTCAGTTCACAGTAGATCAATTTAACTACTCCATCACCAGGTCTCCAATATTATCTTAATGACTGTTTCTACACAATTTAGGGAATCCCAGTTTCCTTTAAAAAAAAGAAAATAATCCCCATAGGATTTTTGCAACAACGCACCTTACAGGATCGAAGCAGAAAAATACTAGTTATTTCAGGAATGTAATAGTTATCAAAAACTGAGTAGTCACTTGAAGATGATTTCTGCAGCTTCTTCACCTTGCCTTCATAGTGTGAGCTGTAAAAATCACTGGCGTACCTGGCAAAGCTGAATATCCCCACACCTGCAAAACCAGGAAGAGCAACAGGGTCAGCACGGAACATGTGAAAGAAAAGACAAACAGCCTGCTGCGTGAGGACACATGTGGGCCATGGCATTCACAGTCTAGTGTGCTGCAGGTCTGCCAAGCTCAAGGAGGGTTCTGCCCTACCTGTCCCTGTCAAATCTGATTCTGCCATCCAACTTGCCCTGGCCTGTCACACTCAGTGGACCGAGATGAAATTCTTAGGAAACTACGAGTTCCAGAGTTACCTTCCTATTCCTCCCCGCAGTCAAAGAAAAAAAAAATCGTTTTCTTAAATAGTCCCAATCCAGTACTCTGGAGAAGGAAGGGAAAATACACCACCAACAGGCAGCCAGGTTCCTACTCCTTGAGAACACGATCGAGAGGTCTGTTTCACATGCATCAGTGAGGGTCCCTGACCCCACCCCGCGCAGTGTCAACAAGGAACACCACCCTGCCCACTCTCCCTGATGTCTTGGAGATAACATGCTGACCCAGGCCACCCTGTGCCCTCCTCAGCCGTAACTAACTAGACCAGCCTGGGCATCTGACCCCAAAGCAATCGAGGTCGACCAATGAGCTATAATTTATGTGGCTGAATAAAAAAGATGAGCTGGGCCAAGGAGATTTTCTTGGAAATCTGAACCAAGAAGCAGAAAAACAAATTGCTAGGAAAGGTGAGAGGGAGGATGAAGCTGGGAGGGCCAAGTTCATGTGCAATTATGAGCAGTTGACGGACAGAGGAGAGCACAGCAAAGGAAACAAAGAGATCCCACAAGACAGGGGAACCACGAGACCCCTAAGAAGTATGGCGAGCAGGCAGCCCTCCAACTGCCGTGGTCCCCAACAGCTTTCCAGGTTCATGCTATGGGTATCGTTATAACACCCCCTTTTTTCTTGATTAACCGAATTCTAACAGCTAGCCTTTATCAAGCTGTTCGTAAGCACCATGATGAGTGCTGTCTCCCTGCGTTGTCTTAACCATTGCAGTGACCCTATGAGATTGGTGCCACTGCATTGTGAAAAGGGAGAAACGAAGACTCAGAAACTTGTCTAGGGTCACGCAGGTGGATCCCAGGGTTATGTAGTGTGAAAATGGTCAAGTCCAGAAGCCAAACATAGCTACAGAACTGCCACAGCCAGACAGTCCTACAAGTGACTCCAGTCCAACGAAAAGTGAAGAACGAAAGAGAAGACTGTTTACACGTAACATAACCCATATACTTAGATATATAGCATGGCTTTAGACCTTAAGAAATAAAAGTGTAACATAGCCACTGACCAATGCAGACTCTACTACCTCTGAGTAAAAGCAATCTGCAGATTCCCTCGAAATGCTCTCCCATTATTTTTGTAATGTAAAGAGGTTACTTTTTCACATATACAACCACTACATTAAGAAAGTACATTAAATGAGTTGCCGGGAAATGTCACCTTCAATGTTAACTCACCACTGAGTTACCATATCAGCGCTTAGTTTTAGCAATGTCAACAGCTACGGTTCTCAAACTTTAGTGGCCAGATTATCTACACAATGGGTGATTCTCACTTAAAATGTGTCCAGCTGGGTCCCATTCTCACAACTTTGCTGGTTCCCTCTGAGGAAGGACCCTGTAATCTGCATCTTAAGTATATTCCCCCAAGTAATTAGGAGGAGCTGCAGGCATCTGGGCCCTGTCTCCAGTATTTTTGACAAAGGTGGTTCTGAGGCAGAGCAGTCATTTCCATTTTTAACAAATTTCTCAAAGTAATTCTGATGCTAGCACTCTTCACACATATGCAGAGACTACAGAGGAGCGGCGTTTTCCGTAAGGCACATGGTGACTAAGCCGAAACCAAACCAACCCAGTGCCATCCTGTACCTTCCACGTGACCTCCTACAGATCTGATCATTGGGACCCACAGGGTTTGCACTGGCTGATTGCCATTAGCAGATTGCCAGGCCTTTCTTCCTAGTCTGTCTTAGTCTAGAAGCCCCACTAAAGTCTATTCAACATCACGGCAACAATCAAGCCTCCGCTCACAGATGAGTGGTGGCCATGCATGAAGTGCCCTGGACAGGAGTCTAGGCGAACCTAGGTCTCCCGCAGGGATTGCAAGAATTCTACCACCAAACCAGCACTGCCCTCTGGTGACCAACCAGGGAGTCATAAAATCACTTCAGAAGATTTTCTGAAAAAGGAAATCAACTAGAAAATATTCTGAGTTAACAGCACGTAGTCCATGTCCAATATTGCTTTGTGAGCCTTTTGTTTCACATCTACATGTCCTCTATAGAGAATAAAAAACAACCAAGCCAAACCCACTGCCATCCAGTCGATTCTGACTCACAGTGACCCCACAGACAGAGCAGAACTGCCACATGGTGTTTCCAAGGAGCATCTGGTAGATTTGAACTGCCAGCCCCATGGTTAGCAGATGCAGCACCTAATAACTATGCCACCAGGGTTTCCCTATAAAGAATATGTACACCTGTAACCATATCTGAATAATATTCTTTCTGTATCTTTACAGTCTTACCTAAATGTTCTTATCTACATACACTGTTTCATTTATGAATTGCTGGCTGTGGACGAGAACTTTCTCTCTTCAGCTAACTGGAATACGGATGTACCAACCCAGAAACTGACAGCAGCCGTCCTGCAACCACAAGGGGGATGACTTGCAAAGAACAAGCCCGTGCTGAGGAAACAGCTCAGAAGCAGACAGAGAAAAACTGGCTTTTGGCCACAGAATCTGAGCTACTGGGGGCCCCGTGGTTAAGGACTCAACAGTTAACCAAAAGGTTGGTGGCTCAAGCCACTGTATGAGAGAGAGATGTGGCAGTCTGCTTCACATCCCCCAAGATTACAACCTTGGAAATCCTCTGCCCTACAGGGTCACTACGAATGGGAACTGACAACAGCCGTGGATTTGGCTTCTGATTTTTACTGATACTCTCAAAGCTTTCAAAGTAAGCCTGAATTACTGTACCAGCTAACTGTCCAGGTTCAAGAGCCTACCTACTGCCGTTGAGTCGATTCCGACTCACAGTGACCCTACAGATAGAGTAGAACTGCTCCATAGAGTTTCCAAAGAGCGCCCGGCAGATTTGAACTGCTGAGCTTTCGGTTAGCAGCCACAGCACTTAACCACTATGCCACCAGGGTTTCCAGGTTAAAGAGCACTTGAGGAAAAGACTAGGAATCCCAGTGTGTATCCATATAAAGCAGCAAACACTCTGTTTTTGTTTCCTTCTGACTGTCCATATAAATATGTCTTAATCAAGCAGAGTGGCTACAGAACCTTCTGTCGCTCAAAGAATCAGAAATACAAACAGCACCTCCTTCCTTCCAACTCAGTAGTAGTCAAAGTCAGTGGACAAGCCTCAAGCTCAGGACAGAGATGCCTGCGAAAGAGTGACACTGCCCGGCTTACTGGAACTGCCTCAGGCCCCAGTTTTACACAGGCCTTTAGATGTGACAGTTTCCTCGCCTCTCCTCACCCACTCCCCTCTTTGAAACACAACTCTTTTAGGTGGCTGGTTTCTAACAACCAGAATAAACACTCCTATGACTTCCTGTGTTACATTCAGCGTTCTATCGGCCATCCTTACATACACAGAGAACGCAATTTGATGCTCAAGTCACTCCACAATATTAAGGGGTAGCTTGATAACCTGGCCTGTTTCCATTATCATTTTTATTCAGTCCTGCTGTTAGCAGACACTGGGAAGTAATTAAAGTTTTTTTTTTTTTTTAGGTGGTGCGGGGATGGTAAGAGGTTAAGGAATTGACATAGTTCACAAAAGTCATGCTCTGCATGCTAGTAAGGTGAGTAGTCTCTGGGATAAAAGCTCAGAAACAGCCACCTGAGATACAACTACTGCTCTCTACTCATCAGGAACAACAGAGACACAAGGAAAACCAAAGACGAAATTTGTCTGCAGGGCTAAGAGTCTACGTGAGTCCAGGCCTTAACTACCTTGAGACCGAAAGAACTAAAGAGAGCTACTAAATGATCAGTAGCCATCACTACCGATTATTCTAAAGAAGGCACCAAGAGACTGACCCTGACAATATGGGAGAAAGACACACAACTCCAATTTTTCGAAAGTCCAGACTTAACTGGATCAGCTGAGACTAGAAAACTCCCTGAGACCACAGCCCTGAGATACTCTTTAAAGCTTGAAGTAAAACTGTTCTCTGAGGTCACCTATTAACAAAATAACAGATGAACCTTTTAACAAAATAACAGATTAGCACACAAAACAAAGGCCTGTGAGTACAGTGCTTCATTAAAAAATCACCTCTAACATTCTCTGGTGAGGAATACCTGGGACTTGAAAGCTTATGAGTGGCCATCTAAGACATGCCACTGGTCTCACCCTGTTTAGAGCAAGGGACAGTGAAGAAAACTGAAGACACAAGGGCAAGATAAGTCCCAAGGACTGATGGACCATAACTGCCACCACCTTCATCAGCCGGAGTCCAGTATAACTAGATGGTACCCGACCACCACCACTGACAACTCTGAGAGGGGTCACCATAAAGGGTCCTGGACAGAAGTAGAGAAAAATAAAGAACAAGGTTCTAACTCTTAAAAAAAAAAAAGAACAGACTGATCAGACAGAAACTGGAGAAACTCCAAGAGTATGGGCCCCAGACAATCTTTTAGCTCAATAACAAAGTCACTCCTAAGGTTCACTCTAAAGCCAAAGATTAGGGAGGGTCATAAAACAAATTAAGACTAAAGGGGCACATCAGCCCAGCAGCAAGGCCTAGGCGGCAGGAGGAGACAGGAAAAGCGGTAACAGGGAACCCAAGGTTAAGAATGGAAAGTGTTGACATGTTGTGGCATTATTAACCAATACTGTAAAGCAGTATGCGTACAAAGCGTTTAATGAGAAACTAGTTTGTTCTGTAAGCCTTCACCTAAAGTACAATAGAAAAAAAAAGCAGTTCTACTATAAGAGAAAAACACTAAAATTAAAATTTCAAGTACATACGTGTGTATGCATACATGTGGGTGTACATGCACACATGGGCAGATTCTCTCATAAAAGCCTCAGTTTCTTCATCTGTACAATGTGCAAAATCATTCTGACTTCACTCTGCCCTCTTCTAAGGCCCAAAGGAAGCACTGCACATACCAGTACCTAGCATAATTTACTAGGCAGCTAGCAAGGGCACAGCAAATATTTTCTAAAGCCAATATAAATGGGAATGGCTAGTCACAAAGAAAATCGAAATAGAAAATAATTATGCCACCCAAACTTCTGAACAGTTACTGGTGAAAATAAAAATGTTCTCTCCTACCCTATTCCATTTTCCCTTTAATATCGGACATTCTGTCACAATTAAGGGCCAAAATTTTGTGTCATTTGTAAAATAAATGAACAACTAATACATTCAAAAAAATAAAGAGAATTGTATTTTTCATGACAACGATTCACATGCCAACTTATTAATCACCAAACAATGGCCAAAGAAAATATAAAGTTGAAGCAATAGTCACATAATAAACAGGGAAAAAAGTCTACCTACTTCGGCCTCAGCTGACTGGTAAGTAAAGAATTTATACTCTAATACACATGGCAGTGTTTAAGAACAAACATGCTGGCTTCCCCTATGTAAGGACCTCTGGTGGTGTTGTCTGAATCCACCAGTAGAGCCAAGGGAAACAAGACCTAGAAATTTGCTTCCATAGAAATTATACACTGTGGGACAGTTCTGTTGTCACACAGAGTCATTATGAGTTGGAATAGACTCTACAGCACACAGCAACAATGTCACGGTAAATCAACAAAAATAAGCGTTTAGTTTTCATCACAAAACCTAAAAAAAATTCTGTATAAGATAAAAAAAGTTAACAACTGATCAGAAGCAAATATGAGAACATACGGGGACAGGGAGACTAGAGTACTGGAAATGGAACAACCAGAATGCAGTTAAAGAGCATGTTGATACACAGTGAAAATTATAACTAAGGTCATCGAACAACTTGCATAGAATCTGTCAAATCTGAAATCTACTGGGTAAACTTCTACCAAACACCCAATAAATATTACTTTAAAGAAAAAAAAAATACCATCTGTCAAAGAGGCTTGTCCAAAGACAAAATTCCATGAGTCTCTTGGGTAAAGATCAATCATTGTAATCCCCACAACACAGAACGCATTTTCTGGTTTCTTCCTTTTTAAGAACGTCAGGATGTCCCCTGTTTAAAAAGAAATGTGGGCATAGAATACATACATGTATTTACATGTTCAATACATATATGCTTTACTCAATTCAAATCGTAAAACTGTTCAACTCACCGGCATGAATCTGTAGATTTTTTGTATTGCCATTGACCCTGAAGGAACATTTTGTTACAGAAACAGGAATGGGTTCTAAGAGTTTTACTGTTAAGCCATAGAAAAATGCTTCACAGTAGCCCTTAAGCCATTTAATGTATTCTTCACTGATAATTCTGGTGTTCCCTAGAGGTCCTGTAATATCAAGGAAAATTTTAGAACAGGCTTTCAGATAATTATTCAGTCTTCGCACCCGAGGCTCCAAATTAGAAATAAAACCAACTCCAATTTTTCAGTACACCTGTATCACACCATCAATGAATGTCATCCTTTATTGATGTTAATACGAATTAAAGAAAAACCTAATAGACTCTTTAAAATCAGTTCCACTATAAAAACACTACCATTGCAATGAATGTCAAAAATGATCACACAGTGTGGGTACATAAAAAAACAAAAATTGTTTGCCCAACAGCCATGATGAAGCCCACAATGTTGAGTCTCAGTGGCAACATGATAGAAAAAGGGGTGTACCCTAAGAACTTCACTAAAAGACTGCAGTTGATGGTCCAATGGCCTGGGAATTCCCCTGGGAGCACGGCCGACAGACCTGATGCTGCCCCTGATCATAGATCATTACTGAGGTCAACTCTTTGGATAGGAATGGATTGGACTCAGGGACACAGAGGGACCCTATTGTGTGTACTTTATAGTTCTGTGCATCTATAGGATGTCATCCTACTGGACTCTTACTAGAGGGGAGCAGAAGAGAGTGGAGAGGAGGGGACAGGAGATTGTTAAGAGAATACGACATGTATGGAACAGAAAGGAGGAGTGTGCTGTCACCGGTCAGGGAAAGCAGAGGGAGCTGCAGATGGGTGGGCATGCAAATTTGAATTCTATTGTAAACTTTCACTCAATCACAATAAAAAATAAATAAAAAATAAACTGTCTGCCTGAATCAGACCAATATTCCAAACTCTCCCCACTAACAGCACCACTGCAAAACCAAACCAAAATCAGTGTATTACAAACACATACCAATAGACTGTATATAGATACAGTGTTTCTCTGGAGATGGTATCTTTCTTCTAGGATCATTGAAAAACTGTTCAAAGTCTTGGGGGGCCTCCGGATGAGAGTTAATCCAATCTGACTCTGAGTACAAGGTGATAGGTTCAAAGAGAACACTGTTGGGCTGAAAGGCTTCATTCATCAAGCGTCGCTCCCCAGCGTCTAAGTTCTCATACTGCAGCACTAGTGCTGGAGACTTGGAGATAAGTGCTGTTTTCAGTGTCTGTTCAGAGTGCCGTATGGTTTGCATCTAGCAAAAAGACACAGAGCCACAAACAGAATGTGAATATCCATAGCCATATTGTTATCTTTAATCTACCTTCTCGCCATCAAATCAAAAAACCAACCCCACTGTTGCTGAGCAAACTGCATCCCATGGCAACCCCTGTGTGTTACAGAACACAACTGCTCCACGAGGGTTCTCTTGGCTGTAACCTTTACAACACAGACTGCCAGGGCTTTCTTCCATGGTGCTGCTGGGAATATTCACACTGCCAACCTAACTTCCATCTACTTGCCTTCCATATAATTACAAGGTCTGACAATTAAGTCTGCAAACTTAATTGTTCTAAGCACTACATACTTCATTGCTAAATATCACTATGGTCACCTTCGCAGTACTCGCCACGGTAAGCTATGCACCAGTGCCAGCACCTAGTCCACCCTTCAAAGCAATTCTGGAATACTCTCATTGTCCACAGTAGCAAGTCCACAAACTTAATTGTATAGTTGTCTGTGAGGGAGTTTTCAGCCAGTAAACAAGTTAACTGTGTTGGAACACCACCTCTACCCATCGGATCTGGCCCCCAATAACTTTTTTCTTTACCCGAAGATAAAGGAAATGTTGATAGGAAGATATCTGGATGACATTCAGGACATCAAGGGTAATATGACAACAGCTGAGATAGCCATTCTAGAACAAGGGTTCCAAAATTGCTCAGAAGGACGCATTGAGCACTGGTGTCGGTGCGTAGCTTCCCAAGGGGAGATCTTTGAAGGTGACCATAGTGCTATTCAGCAGTCAGGTCTAGAGTGCTTTTTCTAGGATGCATACGTGAACTAAGTTGGCAGTCCTCATAGCTCTAATTTTTCCCTGGACTAGAAAGCAAATTACTGATTGCTAACACTGTTTGGTTTCACTTTTTCTAATCAATTTCTTAGGGAGGGTATCTCAAGAACTGAAAAGAAATCACCACATTCATTTCCCCATGTCACATGCAACTTGCTCCTGCTATAAAAACCAGTGATGACTGTGACGGCATAACCTGATATCCAATTTCCCTCCATCATTTGGATAATAAAAACTAACTCGTGAAAGCCACATGGAAATCACTCATCCCTTTCACTGTGACTCAGTGATGCTCAGTAACAAACAGAGAACTAAGGTCTGCCGTTCCCATACTTTAACTGCAAGCCGACAAGAGGTAGCACAGCCAATGAAGATGAATATCTCCGTCACATCGACTGGGGAAGGTATCAGGTGACAAAAGCCAGGCTCACCATGACAAGCCTCTTTCACTCACACTGTGTTCCTATGCAGAGTTTTCATCCTTCCCTTTGGATGGGTCACACAGCTGTTTCACCACGAGGCTTTTTTGAGATAGAAAAGGAAAAAAATTGAACGTCTGTCTGGATCCTATCATATTCTCTGATTATCTAGATTTTCCAGTTTAATGCTAGGCCACTGATGGGAAACTGACGCTAATGGCAATTCTGCTGAACATTTGAATCCTACAGTTCAAGGATGCATCAGGAATTCCAGATCAGTGATCTCTGTACCCAAAGTTGTGGTATGAACACGAAATCATCCTTACCACATAGACTGGTGAAATACGACCTCTCCTACAGGACAATTAAGCTGTGTCTTCCTGTATCCTACCTACCTCTGGAAAGGAAGCTCCCACTGAAGATTTTACCTTGCAAGGACTGGCATGTCTGGGCCTGGTATGGCCGTGACGTTCAGGGTGTCTTCACCCTAACATAAATAAGGCAGCACAGAAGGTCAGGCAGCCTTGTCTGGCCTCCCAGACCCGATCTGGGTGGAGCCCAGGGAGAAGACAGGCATGGGGGTACACAGGGTCACTTCTGTGCTAAAACCAGAATGTTCTCAGACTGAAAACCAGGAGGCCTTGGTCACAGTTAACTGGTTGCCCACAGCAACTCGCACTTTAGGCTCCGATCCAGCAGAAGCCACTCAGCCTTAGGCTGGGGGTGGAGTGAGTGGAGGTTCCCCACGAACTCCTGCCTCCCCTTCTCCCCAGGGAGCTGAGGGGGCGTCCCGAAAGGCCCAGGACTCGCTCCCCGGGATATCCCTGTGTCCCCACCGCGGTCTCCGCTCCTAACAGCGGGCATCGACCGTCCCCTCCTCTGCCACTCGGCTACCCAGCCCAGGAGAACCGACCCAGGCCTGACCGCGCCGTAACTAGCCGCCCCAGTCCCAGAAGCCCAGACGCCACCTGCCAGCCTCCGGCGACGGCTCCCGCGCGCCTGTGCGCCGCGCGCCCCACCCCGCCCCGCCCCGCCTCGCCCCGCCCCGTTGCGCAGTACCGCGCCGGCCCCGCCCCATCGCTCACCGTCCGCGCTCCGCCTCACGCCCCGCCCCGTCGCGCAGCGTCCCGCCCCCGTCGCGCGAGCAGGGCCGGGGGGACGCAGGCTCTAATTCCCCGCGGTGCCTTGCTGCTTTGTAGGGCGACCTGAGAACCGTGAGGGGGCGACGAGGCCCTGAAATGCGCCGCATCCGAAGCCCCCTGTCCCCTCGCCCTGTGGTTGGCGGGGGCGCGCTGCGATCCAGATCGAGGGCCGGCCTCAGGGTGGGCGGGTTTCGGGCAAGATGTGGCTAGGCCGGCCGCAGCGGGGGCGGCTCCGTGCGACCGCGGCTCGTCGCCCGCCGGCCGCCCCAGCGTCGCCGGGTTTGCATGTTTGTGAGCGTGCTCGGGGGCCGTGGGCTTGAGAGGGCGCTCGGTTTGACTAAGCCGCCGGGTCTAAAAAAGCCGGCCGTGGCCGCGGGGTGACTCACTGCCTGGGCGAGCTCCCCGGTGGCGTCAGCCTGGGGACTTCCCCGTCTTGGCTCGGCTGGAGCGGGCGTCAGCTGCCCGGGCGCCGCAGGTGGTGCGCGCGGCGTCCGGGGCGGCGGGGCTGAGGTGACGGGGCTTCTGGGTTCCACGCTGCCTGCGTCTCGCAGAGACAGACAGTGGAGCTGGGAAGACGCCCAGTGGCCCTTTACCCTCCCGAGCCTCGCTGTTGCGTCTGTAAGTGCAACAGTAGGGCTCTGGTCGCTAAGGCCGCCTGCTGCCCGGGGGAGCTGAGTGCGTGCCCGGCCCACCCCTCATGCACCCCAGGGCCCATCAGACATAGGACAGGGTCCACGGATAGCTGGTTAATGCCACTGAGGTTTTTCCCATTACAAGTCGCTACCGAATCCGCGTCCCCTTTTGCGGTTATGTGTGACCCTCCAGCTGTTCTCCAGAAAGCCCCCGTACCTATTCTGCCGTCCCTATCCAGCTGCTGTCATTCTCTGAGGTTTCTCCCATGCCCTACACGTGTTTTCACTAGTAACTTCCTGCTGACGAACGCTATGGAAGCCTTATTCCATGATAAACATTTTTTCTTAAAACACCACCTCTTGCCACAGGTGTCTTTTTCAAGGCCACCTTAAGTCCCTGGCGTTTCTCCTTGGACACCACTTCAGCCCCCTGACTGCCCAGCATTTCCTCCAGAATTATCTGAAACCCTCCGTTGTTCGTTTCTAAGCCGTTGTCCTACCACTACCTATCACTTGACCATACTCTGGTTTTTCTTCTTGCTAACTCCTTCCCAATCTCCAGCAGATACTACACCTCACACGTTTCCTGATGACTTCAGCACTTATTGTTGTCTTCCCCCTGACCCCTGTTGACTCAACTTGGAGTGGGGGGACCTGCCCCTGTAGTGACCCCATAGGACAGAGTAGAACTGCCCCATTTGGTTTCCAAGCAGCAGCTGGTAGATTTGAACTGCAAGGTTTTGGTTAGCAGCTGGGTTCTTAAGCCTTGTGCCATCAGGGCTCCTGTCTGTCCTTGAACCTAAACCAAACCCATAGGTATTCAGTCTGTTCCCATTCATAGCTACCCTGTTGCAAACTAGCTCTTAACCACTCTGATGCCAGAGTTGCCTGACTCTCCTTACAGGACTATAATTTCATTGGTGTTCAATCTTGTCAACCCCAGTGATCTCCTCAGCTTGATTATTTGTTCCTGTCCTGGATCTTGAAATCCCAGAATTCATTCTTTGACCCCTGTGCGACCCTTACAGGAACACATTCTTGGATGATAATAGCATCTGTGTCATGCCTATGCAAATGGTGAGCACTAATGACATCACTCTTTGCTTCTTGAGAAGTACCAGCTTTTCTTAAAATAATTTCAGGCTTAAATTAAAAATCAGTTAAATGTTAAAACTGGAAGTTTGTACTCTGGGGCCATGGCCTGTTTTCCGAGAAAAGGTGATTTAATAACTTGCTGCCAGTATATGAGAAGCAGGGTACAATAAAGAGCCTCAAGGTCCCACTAATAAGGGTGCAGATGCTGAATCTGGTCATTTGGGGCTGAAATTCTTGGTGGAAGAGCAGCTCACAGATGGTGCTGGAGACTGGGGGAGGGTGCTACCGTCCAAGGGACTTAGGGACCTGGGACCTGAAGGCCGAAAGGAAGTGGTGAGGTGGAAATGAAAGTTAAAAATGTGCTCAGAATCTGGCTCCGTGCAGAGGAGCAGGAGGTGCCTCTCTCCTTCCTGCACCAGAGGACCTTGCCCCAAACACCCAGCTCAGGTACAGCGAGGATGGACCAGCACCGTGCAAACGAGCGGAAGAGCCCAGCCACATTCTGCATTCCAGAAGATGAGCTGTGAAATGAACCCGGGGACCCTATGCTGCTTGCAGACCAAGACTTGGTCTGCCTGTCATGTCCCAGCTCTGGCAGGGCCTCAGAAAAGAAGCCATTAGCAGAGATGAAAAGTGAGACGTCTCTAGTCCATTAGGTTCAAAGAGGATTTTTCTATCTTTTATTATTTATGATTTGTGACTTACTGTTTCCCAGAACCAACAGAATGTTACAGTTCCACTTCAACTTACTGGAGTAAATAGATGCTTATCGTCAGTCGAGCTACAAATTGCTAAGCAGTCACTAAGATCCGTGGTGCTGTGGCTTCTTCGCTGTTCTTTGATGTCAGGGAAGTTCTTTTTTTATGCTTCAGGCAGTTTCCAAAAGCTAGCACAATCATTATATTTCTGTATACACATGTATTTATTACATATATACACACATACATACATGTGTATTCACAGACTTACTTGTGATAGACTGAGTACAGTAAACACAACGCTTGTTGCCATCAAGTCCATTCTGTCTCACAGCAATTCTGTAACTCAGAGTAGAACTAAACCGAGTGCTTTCCAACGCTGTGATCTTTAGCAGAAGGAGATTCCCCATCTTTCTCCTACAGAGCTGCTAGTGGGCTCAAATGACCAACCTCTCAGCCACCAACTGCTTCACGACGGTGCCAAAACCCTTGATTTTTTAAGAATGAGGCCTTCGTGAAGAACAGGCATTAGGGGTGCCAAGGGCACGAGGGTAGAGAAACAGCCTACACTGAGTGGTGTCTCTGACCAACAGAGGAGGTTGTGATTTCCGGGGTGGCTTCCCGAGCCCCTGCCTAAGGATGACACCATGATCTCGGGTGCTGTAGTTAGATCTGAAATTTTTAGTTTTTCTTTCATGTTCCCCTTTCTTGGCCTCCATGGGGAGGGGTGAGCCTGGATTAGATACATAAATGAGAAGAGGAAGTGTCTCACTGGGAACCAAACATAAAACAGCAACCCACTCACTCAGTGACCTCTGTGGAAATACTGAAGGCATGCTCAACTTTTGGGGGGGAGGGGACAGCTACTGCCCAAAGAAACCACCTTCCATCTGGCAGGGTCAGTGTAAGGAGTTGCCCAGAGGGCTGCCCAGGGTTTCTGATTTGAAGCAGGAAAGGAACTTCCTGCCCCCTGTATGTGTCCCTCAAGGGACAACAGGAAGATGGCAAGGCTGTCTTAAATGCAGATGACATCTGGGGGAATTATCATGGCCTGGGAGCATTAATACCTTGCCTCAAGTTCACTCTCCACAACTACCCGCTGAGGCTCCGGGGTGCACAGGTCCCTGAGAGGACTGGCCGGGCTGACAGCTCTTTGAGGGAGAGAACTTGACACCCAATGAGAGGAGGTAAGAGCAGGACCAGGGGAGCTGGAAAGGGTTTGCTGGACATAAGATACATTTCTGCTTGAGCGAGCTAACGAAGGGCGGAAAAGAGAGCAAAGAACAAAATCAGCCCTGGTCTCTCTGCCCAGAATTAACCTCTGTGAACACAGCTGAACTCCTAGATTTTTTATTGGTGGTTTTTTCTGTTTTGTTTTGTTTTTAACACTTGTGATCATGTGGGATTGCCAAAATTTTACATTCTGATTTTTCAGTCTATTTCTTTCTTACTCCAAAATTCATACAGATAAGGATGTTCAATACAGTATTTGTTACAATACTGAAAATAAATCACTAGCGTTTTAGTCAACTAAATGAAGTTATAATGTCACAATAAAACTTCATTGTTAGGTGCCAGCAAGGGAGTTCCAACTCACAGTGACCCTCTGTAAAACAGAACGAAACACGGCCCGAGCCTACACTACCCTCAAAGTCACAGATACGTTAGAACTCACTGTCACAGCCGTTGTCTCAGACCTCTTTGTTGCCGAGCATCTACTTCACCAAGCACAATAACACATCCAGAGTGTGTGAGATGAAGGCTCCCTATTCTCGCTTCTAAAGAGCATTCTGGCTGTACTTCCCAGACTGATCTGTTGGTTCTTTTGGCAGTTTGTGGTAGAGTCAATATTCTTGGCTAACACCACGATTCAAAGGCACCAATTCTTTGGTCTTCCTTATTCATTGTTCAGGTTTCTATGCATATGAAACAACTGAAAATACCATGGCTTGCCTCGGATGCACTTTAGTGCTTAAAGTGACATCTTGGCTTTTTAACACTGTAAGGAGGTCTTTTGCAAGATTGGCCCAATTGCAATGCATCCTTTTGATTTGGGGACTGCCCTCTGGCAGTGACATTATGCAGTCATTAATACAGTTGATCTCGTGGCATATTGATTAACATGCCAGGATTTCCCCTAAGATATTTCTGAATTTTAAAAAATTCGGTGTCAAAACAGTACATATAATTCGAGCCTGTTTATATAACATGGTGGGGGGACGTGGGAGTAAACGTGTATGAAGAAGGATGTTTGCCAAACTGTTGATAATGATTCTCTGTAGGAGGGCTTTCTGTGCTGTTGACTTTTTTCCTTATATTAATTATTCTGCAATGAGAATTTATCTGTTACAAAGGCTTAAAAAATACTTATCCTGAATGTTACAAAAATTTATTACTTACTGATAATAAAAGTATGTATAAACCAGCAATCACTTGCTATTGAGTCAGTTCTGATTCATGGCTATCCCATGTGTGTCTGAGCAGAACTGGGCTCCATGGGGTTTTCAATGGGTGGTTTACCAGAAGTAGATCACCAGGCCTTTCTTCCAAGGCACCTCTGTGTAGACTTGAACCTTCAACAACTTCATTAGCAGGTGAGAATGTGTTAACTGTTTGTACCCAGGAATTCCATAACTATATATGTTGTAGTTGCTGTGTCAGTTCTCACGGAGACCCTACAGTACACAGTAGAAGTGGCCCACAGAGTGTCCTAGGCTGAAATCTTTACAGGAGTAGACTGCCTGGATCTTTTCTTTCCCAGAGGAGCTGGTGGGCTCTAACTGCAGACCTTGCAGTTAGCAAGACTGCTTGTAGTAAGTGAAAAGGATGATTCCCAAACACACACATGGTCATGATGTTGTTGTTAAGTGCTGTTGAATCAGATCCAACTCATAGTGACTCTATGCACAACAGAACACAACAGCGCCCGGCCTCGCCCCATGTCCAGGACTGGAGGAAGATTCATCAACACCACGTGGAGAAAGGACTGAGGTTGTCAAGCATTTCATTTTACTTGGGTCCACAGTCAACAGCCATAGAAACAGCAGTCGAGACTCATAGCACCTTATAGTACCACGTCCACAATCATTTTCATGCTTAGGCACATCATTGCAGCCAGTGTGTCAACCCGCCTCATTGAGGGTCTTCCTCTACTTCGCTGACTCTCCACTCCACCAAGCATGATGTCCTTCTCCAGGGACTGCTCCCTCCTGACAACGTGTCCAAAGTATGTAAGATGCAGTCTCGCCATCTTTGCTTCCAAGGAGCACTCTGGTTGGACTTCTAGATCTGTTTGTTCTTTTGGTGGTCCATGGGACATTCAACATTCTTCTCCAGCATGACAGTTCAAAGGCATCAAGTCTTCTTCTGTCTTCCTTTTTCATTGACCAGCTTTCACATTCATATGATGTGATTGAAAATACCACGGCTGGGCTCAGGCGCACCTTAGTCTTCAAGGTGACATCTTTTCAGTACTGTAAAGAGGTCCTTCGCAGCAGATTTTCCCAATGCAGTATGTCTTTCACGTTCTTGACTGCTGTTTCCATGTCTGTTGACTGTGGACCCAAGTAAAACGAAATGCTTGACAACCTCAGTCCTTTCTCCATTATCTCGATCTTACTTACTGGTCTAGTTGTGAGGAAGGACTTTTGTTTTCTTGATGTTGAGGTGCAATCCATACCGAAGGCTGTGATCTTTGATCTTCATCAGCAAGTGTTTTTAATACCCTTCACTTCGAGCAAGTACGATGGTATTATCTGCATAACACATGTTGTTAATGAGTCTTCCTCCAATCCTGATGCCACATTCTTCTTCATATAGCTCAGCTTCGGCACACAGACTGAAAATGGTACAGTGAAAGGATAGAACCCTGACACGTACCATTCCTGACTTTAAACCATGCAGTGTCCCCTTGTTCTTTTTGTACGACTGCCTCTTGATCCATGTACAGATTCCTTAAGAGCACAGTTCAGTGTTCTGGAATTCCCATTCTCCGCAATGTTAGCCATGATTTGTTTTGATCTACACAGTCAAATGCCTTTGCATAGTCAGTGAAACACAGGTAAACATCTTTCCAGTGTTCTCTGCTTTCAGTCACGATCCATCTGACATCAGCAATGATATCCCTGGTTCCACGTCCTCTTCTGAATCTGGCTTGACTTTATGGGAGTTCCTCGTTCAGATACTGTTGCAGTCCCTTTTGAATGAATGGTTATGCTATGTTAGCTCTGGAGGGTAGGAGAATGTTGAGTCTTCTTTTTTAAAGACCTTGTTTGCTTGTGTTTTATTTTTATCAAGACTATCATAATTTTAAATAATAATGATTTTTCCGTTGCAGAGAGGAAAACCAGAAATACTCCAGGTTGAGTGTTGAAGGAGTAAAGGGGTGACTGGTCCAGCAAGCAGGGGCATGACAGTCTTGCCTGAGAGAGCAGCGTGTACCAACGGCACAGAGTCACAACAAAACACAGCCTGTTTGTCAAACCTTATCACCCCTGGCATCTGACACCACCAAACACTCCCTCCTGGAAGCTCTTGTCCTTGTGTTTCTGGGTCACTGTTGTCTCAGGGTTTCTCAGTGGTACTGGTCAGCAGGGCAGGCACCTTCCGTGAGCACCAAGGGGAGCACACCAACCAACCAACACTGTGGTTTTGTGGTTATGGGGTCTGCAGAGATTATGAAGATCAAATCAACAAATTTCACACTATTCCGTAGGCTCGGGCCTGCCCAACGCAGTGGAGAAAACAGGAAGTCTATCAACAGCAGATTTAAGTTCAAGTGGAGACCGCACCGTTTTCTTAACGGCACCGTCTCAGACTAGAAAAGGTACTTTTCCAAGACTTAGTATCTGTACCTGCGAAACAAGGATGTAAGGACTTCTACCCTGCAAGGTTAGTGAGGAGATTAAACAACACAGGAAAAGCCCCGCACAACAAACTGTTCATAATCAGGTGAAGACCGCAGCAAAAGCCACAGGGAAAAACGCAAAGCTCTGACATTTTCACAGGTTGTCCCTTCCTAAAAAACCAGTACTTGCGACAAACACTTGTGATACATTCTCGTGATCTGACACGTTGGTCACAAGTTCTAATTACGGAAATACTCTCTGACAAAACAGCCTGTTGACGTGAGTCATTGGATGTGGTTTAGCTCTCTAGACCTCAGACTCTGCCATGAAGGATTTGGAGATTTTATAGATATATATATAAAGAATAATATGTATATTTATGTGTGTATATATTCATTATCCATCCATCTTTCTGAGCTCTGGTGGCACAGTGGTTAAGAGCTATGGCTACTAACCAAAAGGTCAGCCATCTGAAGCCACCAGCTGTCCCTTGGAAACCCTATGCAGCAAATCTACTCTGTCCTATACGATCACTAAGGATCAGAACTGAGTTGGTAGCAGTGTTGTTTATACAGGTATTTATAATCTATATAGCATATATATGATGAATCAGGAAAATGGAGCCATTGGTATCTTTGAATTATGTTGTTAGCAAGATTAGTGCATATATCACAAACAAATCTGTCTTGAAAGAAGTATAGCCAGAATATGCCTTAGAAGCAAGGATGGCAAGACTTCATTTCACGTTCTTTGGACATGTTATCAGGAGGGGACCAGTCCGTGGAGAAGGACATGTTTAGCAAAGTAGAAGGTCAGCCTAAAAGAGGAAGACCCTCAGTAACACGGACTGACACGGCGGCTGCAACAGGCTCAAACGTAGCAACGACTGCTGGGACGGTACAGGAACCAGGCGGTGTCTCACTGTGTTGTACTGTTAATAAGGTCACTATGAGTGAAAACTGACGCAACAGAACCAAACACCCACATATTTATACACGTGTGTGTGTATCTACACACGTAAGTATACATATATATAATGTATAATTTTAGACATACATATATTGTGATTGTTGTGCGCTGTTGCGTGAGTCGATTCTGACTCGAATGACCTCATAGGAAGAGTAGGACTGCTCCATAGGGTTTAAGCTTTCTGGAAATGACTGCCACATTCCCACCGCACCCCCTACCCCCCGCTGGTGGATTCAAACCCCCAACCTTGTGGTTAGTAGCCAAGACTTTTACCACTGTGCCAGCAAGACTGCTTTCTGAAGCAGCAGGTGGGAAAAATAATTGGCCAGCGTCTCCTCCCTTCACTTCCCTGCAGCTCCTCCTCCGGCCTTTCTTCAGCCTCCCTCAGTTTATGTCCACACCTCTGTTGGTTCAGGGGCCCTGGCTGGTAACCTGGGTAAAGTATTTTAAATGGTAATTCAGACACATTTCACCTTCCACTAAAACAGCGAACACTGTTGTGAGGGAGGTAATGATGTTGCTTTCTTTCCAGGGTGAGTATTTCTTCCTCCTTAATACTTGGGTTTCTTACCTGGAGTCTTCCTGAGCTGGTTTTCTGAATTGTCAAGGGATCATTGACATTAAAGCATGACAGCGGTTTCAGGAAGCTGTGGCTTTGCCTCTCAGCTGTGCTACACACTGACTGTGGCCTTGGGCAGACATTACTAAATATCTCAAAGTCTATTTCTTTACATCCAAACCTGGGCCAGAAGGTTGTTGTAAGCATATATGAAGCTCCCAATAAATGCTAAAAACCCCCAAACAGTAGTTTCCCTGCAACAGATTCTGACTCACGGCAACCCATGTGTGTCAGAGTAGAACTGTGCTCCATAAGCATTTTCAAGGGCTGATGTTTCAGAAGTAGATTGCCAGGACTTTCTTCCTAGGCACCTCTGGGTGAACTCAGATAGTTAGCAGCCAAACACATTATCATTTGCACTACCCAGGTACTTAATTAACACTGCTTATTATGATGATGCATTTACACTGTAAATGCATGGATTGTGCCATTTGCAGCTGTAGAAAGCCAGAAGAAGAGTTCAGTAGATGAAAGAAACACAACTTAGCAATGTTATGTAGGGTGATCCAGCATGGCAGAAATGCATCAGCCTGTTACCGTCCAAGCTCACAGAGAGAATGGTCTAGAAAAGCTGCAGTGCCATTTTAATCACCTTCAGAAGGCCGAATACGCATGTTCACATCCAAGCAGGTTCACACCCAGAGGTATGAGAAACCAACTTGTGACAAGTTTTCATGGTGACATGACAATTAGGATGAGCTTAGAAGCCTGTCACTCAGAGGCCTGGTAAACCCACCTCCAAAGTAAGGTCTGAGTGTCTCAGATTTGGAAGCTGGTGCTCCTAGGACAATGTGGGAGAAAGTAACCAACTTTGTGCCTGTGGCCTCCACTTTCTATTGCTGACAGAGCCTTTGTTGACTAGCACATTCTTAAGATATGTTATAAGAGGAGGTTAGAAGTGTTTTTGTAAATATACTTTTCTAATGTACTCCAACTACAGTCAAGTCTTGCTGAGGGGCCCATTCTGCTTATTAAGATAATTTCCTGCACCCCACATTGGTGAGTGGCGTCCGGGGTCTTAAAAGCTACCAAGCTGCCATCTGAGGACACAGCAAATGGTCCCAACTCAGCAGGAACGGATGCTCACCGAGGACCAAAATGACATGGGGGAAAGACAACCTAGAAGACAGAGAGACCCACAAGAGTGGGTGCCCACATCGACTTGGGATCAGAAGAACCGGATGGTGCCCGGCCACCACCAGTGATAGCCACGATGGAGCTCACAGAGAGGAGTCTCACTGGCAACACAAGAATAAAAAGGGGTGCATCATGAGATCTCCACTAAAAGACCTCAATTGATGGTCCAGCAGTTTTGGGGTTCCTCTGAGAGCATGGCCCCCGGCCCTGATGCTGCCCTTACCCATAAATTATAATGAAGGTCCACTCTTTGGACAGGAATGGATTGGACTTGGCAATGCAGAGTGACCATATATTGGATGCACTTTATGGTTCTATACATCTATAGGATATCATCCTGCTGACCTCTGGCTGGAGGAAGGAGAGTAGGTGGAGAGGAGGGGAAAGGAGACTGTTGGGAGGATGAGACATGTATGGAGCAGAGAGGAATAGTGTGCTGTCACCGGGCAGGGAGAGCAGTGGAAGCTGCATATAGGTGGGCATGTAAATTTATACAGGAATGTACATCTTCACTCAGTCATGTTAAAAAAAAAAAAAAGATAATTTTATGCAAATCTGTTGTAATCCACCATGTGTTAGTTTTATGGTTTAATGTTCCAAGTGGAATTGTCAGATAAAACACAGGATACCCAGTTAAATCTGAATTTCAGATAAACCACACAAAATTTTTAATATAAGCATGTCCCAAGTATTACCTGGGATATACTTCTACTGAAAAATTTTATGTTGTTCGGCTGAAATTCTAATTAACTGGGCATGCTATATTTTTGCTTGTTAAATCCCCGCAACCCCATCTCCAAGGGAAAACTGATTCCTTATTTCCAAACGATAGGAGGTGACTGATGTCACTTGTATCTATACACTGATGTCACTAACATCTATATGTCACTCACATCTATACACAGTTCTGAGAAGGGGAGGAAGGCAATGTTATTTGCACAAAGACACATCCACACCAATAATGAAAATCTCCCTGTGTAATTTGCCAAAAGGTCGACAGTTCAAATCCACCAGGTGCTCCTTGGAAACTCTATGGGGAAGTTCTACCCTGTCCTATAGGGTTGCTATGAGTCGGCATCAACTCGACAGCAGTGGGTTGGGTTTGGTAGGGTGTAAGATATTGTGCTGGAGACTTGGGGTGACTAAAGCCTGATAAAGCACAGGTCTTGCCCTCCAGGAATGCACAGCATGGAAGATACAAACAACTCCAACACAGGGCAGAGCAGGGAGCCCCAGGGAGGGGATGTAAGGCCCCTGGGATCTGAGGGCAAGGAGACTACATTCTATAAATGGGCTGGACAAAGAAAGATTTCTTCTGGGGTAGATTCGAGAAATACCTTCAAAGATGTCAACAGGGGGAGACTGAGTGCAGCATTCCTGGGAGAAGGAATGATCTGAGTACACATAAAAAGGCAATTTGAGGCCTATTTGGTAGTTGCTTCTGGTCAGAACTGCTATGAACAACCAGTTGCTGTTAAGTCAATTCCACTTCATGGAGACCCCATATATGTCCAAGTAGAACTGTGTGCCCCATAGGGTGTTTTATTATTGTTGCTATAGATAATCACATCATTAACTCTTTTTTGGGTTACCTGGAACATGCAGGTACTTTATTTTAAATAATTTTACTTATTTGTTGTTGTTAAGAATGTATGTAGCAGAATATATACCAATTCAACAGCCTCCACCTGACTAAGTCAACGACACTGATGACCTTTCAGTTGTACAACAATCTCACCCTTCTTTTCTGAGTTTTTTCTCCTCTATTAACATAAACCCACTGCCCCCACCAAGTTTTCTATCTAATCCTTCAAGTTGCTCTTGGCAATTTGAACCCATATACTCACTGCTGTTGGGTCAATTCTGACTCATAGTGACCCTACAAACAGAGTGGGAACTGTCCACATAGAGTTTCCAAGGAGTGTTTGGTGGGCTTGAACTGCTGACCTTTTGGTTAGCAGGCATAGCTCTTAACCACTATGCTACCAGGGTTTCCAGATCCCATATAGATAGATCTTAGAAAAGCACAATGCTTAAAGTGGACATTTTTTTACTAGTTAATCTATCATTTGGTTTTAAGAAGACTTCAGGGGATGTTTTTTGTTTTAAGGTTTAAAGATTCTCTTGGGGCAATTGTTTCAGGCATTTTTCCAGCCTCTGTGAATCCATAAAGTCTGGATTCCATGAGAATGTGAAATTCCATTTTGCATTTCCCCCCTTCAGATTAGGATTCTTTCAAAGAATCTTTAATCTAAATGTTCAGTAATAGGAGTCCCTGGGTGGCCCAGTGGTCAAGAGCCTAGTTGCTAACCAAATGGTAACTGGACACCTTCTGGTCTCACGGCAAAGGAGGCCACTGTTTGTGGAGGCACTCCATGTGGTTCTCAGTGGCTGATTTTTTGGAAGTGGATCACCAGGCTTCTGAGTCACCTTTGAGTGGACTCAAGTCACCAACTTTAGTTAATAGCTGAGCATGTTAACCATTTGCACCACCCAGCACTTCCTGGCCAGAGCATAGAGGACATAATGAGGCAAAGGAGAAAACAGATAGGAAAAGTAGGTTAGATGAAGTAAACATACAAACAGAAACAAACCAAAAAAAAACAGTCACTGAAACTTTTGTAAATACAATTTTCAAAAACTGAAATGTCCTCTGATATTTTCTTGTAAGAGGAGGTGGAAATCAGTCTTATGGCCTGAGGACTCAGTTTTATCATATCTAAAGTCAGCTTTATTCACAAATTGACGCTGTCACAACTTAGCTGACTCTTCGGTGTAAGCAGAGGGCGTGAGGAAGAATCATGTTTGTTCTACCAAGGGGAAGGCAGCCTCTAGAAGGAAATGCAGACATCTCTTGCTTTGTAGATTAGAGGCTATCTAGAGATGCTGACCAGAAACGAATCTAGGAAATGTACCTTGTTTCCCTATTTTTCAATAAAAAATGAGAGCCCTAGACTCTCAGCCCTATCCTGCTGATTTATTGTGTGACCTTTCCCGTTGCACTGAGTCAATTCCAACTCATACTGACCCTATAGGATGGAGTAGAACTGCCCCCATTTAGTTTCCAAAGAGGATTTGGTTAGCAGGGGAAGCTCTGAACCACTGCACCAGCAGGGCTCCTGGCATGTGGCCTTTAGCAAGTGTTACAAGCTAAAAAGTTGAATGAGACTTAGTTTTGTCACCTGTAAAATGAGACAGTGGCCAAAACTGTCACATTTTCTTCCAACAAATGCCAAAGATAGCTCTTGATGATGAAGGCGTTGTTAGCATGACAGGCCTCCTCAGGTGGCCACAGGTGGCACCTAAGGTCTCTACAGTCTCTTCTCAATAAAGCCAACACTGAATGAGCAACTCTAGAAAGATAAGACATAGAGAGTCGTTTGTCACATCCGTGGCCCCAGTGAGCCGTGCTTGCTGGTATCCATGCCTTGGTAGACCCCTCCCCTCGAGCCTGGGCTGCTTAAACCAAAGAATGGGACAGAAGCAACGTTGTCCCAGTAGAGGCTAATGTCTTCTGCAAGCTTTATGGATTCCACATCTACATTCTTGGGAGCCCTGAGCCATCACACGTCACCAGCTGGTTATCCCCTCTGGAAGGACCACCTGGAGATGACAAAGCACTGAGGCGCCACAGAGGAGAACCAAGGAACAAAGTCAGACTTGTGCCCCCAGGTGGGACTATCCAGGAAGCCCCACATTTCTGAGCCCGAGTAGCTGACATGCCTGACACGGCAGTGGAGGTGCCACCCCGCATGCTCCACTACCCCCTTGGGGCTCCGTTGAAATTCCTGACCCACAGAAATGAGAGGAAATAGCATCCCAATTGCTTTAAGTCATCAGATTTCTGCCTAGATTATTGCACAGCAGTAGGTAACAAAACAAGAAAAATGCCCATAAAAATGTCAGGAATCTGTGCCAGCCAGCTGGTCGGGATCCTGTGTTGAAAGACAGAGACGTGGCCAGCTCAACTGCTCAAAACCAAACCTACTGCTGTCGAGTCGATTCCAACTCACAACAGCCCCAGAGGTCAGAGCAGAACTGCTCCACAGTTTCCAAGGAGCACCTGGTGGATTTGAACTCCTGACCTTCTCGTTAGCAGACCTAGCACTTAACCACTATACCACCAGGGTTTCCTGGTTTAACTACCAGGTGGGAGCATTTCTGTGGTAGCCTGAGCAGAATTCCCAGGGAGGACCGACTCTGGTGTTCCAGACCCAAGGGCGTGTGGACAGCCCTTGCTCAGAACCCTGAGCTGAGGGGCCCGCGCCGGGCTTCGTTCAGCCAGAGCCGTGCCTCCCCACCGGAAGCACGCTGGTGAGAGCTGCCTTCCAGAGGGTGGGCTGGGTGTCCCGAGTCAGGATGCCTCCACTGGACGACCACTGCTGTGTCTCGACCGTCCAGGCAGCAGCACAAGCTGAAAGAGCTAGCAAAAGTGGTGGTGGCCGGATGGAGACAGAAACCCACCCTGCAAGGTGCCAAAGGCAGCTGTCAGGATCTCCCTACCCGGGCCAGAAAGCAGAACACGCCATTGCCCTGTAGAGGATCGCGCAACACAGAATGGTGTACGTGAGGAAGGTGACAACAGTCGGGGAGCCCGACAGGACTGCAGGGAAGGCCTCATGGGCAGGCGCAGGGACATGCACTCAGGGCATCCTGCACACAGGAGACTCTCCTCCCCGAACCAGCAGAAGCAGCAGTGCACGTGTCTGGCTGTGGAGACAGACCTGTGCGGACAGTGGAGGGCGGGTGCAGGGCGGGAAAGACAAGTGAGAACCAGGAACGCCAGGCCGAGACAGGAGGCAGACAGACGGGCTGTCATTGCAGACAGGGCCTGTGTCTGCTTCACTGCATGTCCCTTACCCTCCCTCTATGAATGTTTGGTGAATGGATGGACTTGGCCTCTAGGTTGTGGGGAGACACTGAAGCTATTTCTGCAGAGGTAACAGAAGCCAACACAGTGAGCGGTCACTGGTGGTTTAGCCGTAGCATGCGCGCCTTCCATGCAGGAGACCTGGGTTAGAATCTGGCCCAATAGTCTCTGGCCCGATACCTCTCCTGTACAACCCCCACCTGTCAGGGGAGGCTGTGTGTTGCTATGATACTAAACAGGTTTCAGTGCATGGAGCTTCCAGACTGCAGTGGACCAGGAAGAAAGGCCTGGACATCCGCCCCCCGAAATCAGCCAGTGTCAACCCCGTAATGGATCACAGAGCAGGACTGGGTAGTTTGGTCCCACTGTGCACGGGGTTACACGCCATGCATCGAATGTCAGCTTCATAGTTGAGAGCAGCAAACAATATAAGTAAAAGCAATGAATGAACGAGATACTAGCTGGATTGATCCCAAGAGGAGAGGACTGGACAGAGAAGGCCGGTGAGGCTTTGTCATCTCTCCGTGACAGGTGATGAAGACAGGGCCAAAGAGGCGGACCGCAGGGTGGGGGACCAAGGGCTGGAGTGAGCACTGTCTTCAGGAAGAATTTTACCAACCTAGATCTGTGATGGGGGCAAGTCACTGACTCCTTCTAGGGCTTGGCTCTATTTCTGGGAATTCAAGGTGGTGGCAGACAAGAAGTTCCCTTCTGCTCAGAGGCCTGGTGACTGAAATTTGGTGATTAATATCAAGTGTGGGTGGGGTGCTGTCCAGGAGGGGAAGGAGCTAGGTCACAGATGGCTCTGAGGAGGGCTCATGTGGAGAAAATGATGCGGATTGTGGGCAGAAATAGAAAGTCAGCCGGGAGAGCTGAGCTGGGAGGGAAAGGTGACATGTTGGCTGGGAGGGAAGTGAGGAGGTGAGGCGGGCACATCTGAGTCAACAGGCAGTGGAAGGTCAAAGTCACAGCTACTGGAACATACCCTCCACTACTGGCCATATCAGCTAAAAGATACCAAAAAACAAAACAAAACCCAAACCCGCTGCTGTGAATTTTGACTCAGCGACCTATAGGACAGAGTAGAAATGCCCCCATCCAGTTTCCAAGGTGCACCTGGTGAATTTGAACTGCCAACCTTTTGGTTAGCAGCCATAGCACTTAACCACTATGCCCCGGGTTTCCAGCTAAAAGATAGCCCCTCGAGGAGAGATCCACATCCTAGTCTCTGGAAAAGGTGTCTCTGCAGATGCGATTAAATTCCATCACAAGAGCATGTATCCTATATTCTCTCCTTAAAGAACTGATGGCAAAGAGAACTAGTGAGAAGAGGCATGGGAGCAATAATATACTTGGCTGGTAATCTAATGCTTGGAGTTTCAGGAAACGCCTTGGAAGAAAGACCTGGCAATCGGCTTTGGAAACCTGGGCCACTGAAGACCCTATGGCAGCAGTTCTGCTCTGACACGCAGAGGGTGACCCTGAGTCTGAACTGACTCCACAGACCAGTAGTTAAGCTGGAGGGAAGGCAGCATGAAGGGGAGGCTAGGTGGAAAGGGAACTTGGTGCTGGAACCTCAAGGCCTTGATCGCTGGGCAGAGGGACTGAAGCTTTATTTTGTCCTATGCATTTTGGAAAGCCGTTGGGCTGTATAGAACACCTCCACTAGTTTTAGGTCTTTCCATAAGACCGTGCACCTAGTCCATATTTGGAATGTATTCCCTTTCCAAATCGACTTACAGGATCTTTCTCCATCTCGTTCTGTGCCATCAAGTTCATTCTGACTCCTAGTGATCCTAGGTGACGGAGCAGAACTGCTCCTTGGGATTTCTGGGCTGCCGTCTTTAGGGGAGCAAATCACCAGGTATTTATTCCCACGGAGCCACCGGTGGGTTTGAACCACTGACTTGATGGTTAGCAGCCGATAGCCTGCTGCAAATGGTGAGCTTGATTGTACAAAATCAGTTTTTATCTGTAGCTTCTTCAATGCAGCTGAACTACAGCTGCTGTGATTACTTCTCCCCCAGCAGAATCAAGTGTTCACGTAACGGCTCTGTTAAACCATCTCACTCCATCTTACAAAGCTTGCTAGAACTCAGCTTTTCCATGTAAAATGCCAGGGAGATAACAGGGAGATAAGAATGAAACAAGGACACACTCTTCTCTCCCAAAGTCAGCACTGGCCCCCAAGTATATACAGGCTTGTTCCCTCCATTCCTCGACCCTGAACAGGGACAGAAAAGCAAGCATTCAGTCTCAAGCGTCAATGGAATTCATTACAAAAAAGAATTATCTACTTTTGAAAACACTTCACGGCTTTTGTTTTCCTTCCAGTACCTTCCATGGGGTAAAGAAAAACCAACACACTCCTCCACACAGTACAAATGTTAATTCTGGCCACAATCTCTCTCAGTATTCTTGTGGCGCACACAGAAGCTTAACACAGCTGCCTTCAATAGTTACTTTGTACCAAATACTTGTTTGAGCCTATTTGTTTTCTCGGTGTAGTTAAAGAGAGAAACAGACTCTTGGGAAACAGCGACATCGTTCACAGATACTCCTTACTGTAGCCGCAATACTGTATTTCAGGTGTCCCGCTGATTTCTGAGAAAACTACAGCATGTATTTGAAAACAGAGGTCATTGGTTTTTCGATGCTTTGCCAAATTTCCCCTAGACCGACCTCTGGTTTAACCGGTAAGTCTTGAGGTGGCCTGCGTTCCCAGGAGACCCAAGTCTCTCTCAACGATCCCCACTATAAGCAGTACTATGCAGGTCATCTTGGGACAGTATCCCATAGCAGATGATACATGATTGTCAATTAACCATGACTGTGCCAAGCACATTGCTAGGTACTAATTTTAACTCCTGCCTTTTACAGTGATGAACATTCCTTTGTTTCTAATAATGAGGATGTTAGTTGTCTTCGAATAGAATCGGACTCCTGGCTAGAATAAAAATATTTAAAGGGGCTTCTTGGTTTATCTGGGGATTCAAATGCCCCAGTGAGTTTAGTTTCGTCAAGGCAATTCCCCCTCATGGAGTCCTCACCTGTGCGCAGCATGGAACTGCTGTGCTCCACAAGGTTCTGAAGACTGTGACTTTCTTAGGAGACTACCAGAACTGTCTTCAGAGGTGCCTCTCGAGGGGTTTGAACCACAAACCTTTCAGTTAGTAGTTCAGTACTTAAAGCATCTGAGCCACAATTTGCAATAATCTAAATCACTCCCAGAAAGCCTTTAATGACCTGTTTCCTAAATCACAGATTTTCAGGTAGACACAGAGTCCACATTCTTCTACTTCGATTTTTCTTGAACCAGCAGTGAAATGTCATGTTAACAGGGACACCCGGGAACAGAATTTTGAGGCCGGGTATCCTTACCATTACCTAACCAAGGAGCCCACAGGCCTCCTCTGACCATTGCCATCCGCTTTGCAGTTCCAACTGCAGAGAAGGAAAACCCTTCATTGTGTTTGGCAGAGGGGAGGACATGCCCAGCTTTCAGTATCTACCTGTTAAGGTGGGCACCAACATGCTGAGTTACTTAACAACTTCTAATGCGGCTGGTGCTTTCCAGGGAAAACATGGGCTGCTGGTCAGCCTGTTACGGGGTTGGTACTTCACCTCTATGGTCTCAGAATCCCCTGACTCCAGCCTACTCGTGAGAAACAGATCAAATCCCAATAGAGAGGCACGGTCTACACAATACTGGACTAGTCCTCCTTGAAAGTGTCATCAAAAACAAGGATAGTCTGAGATCTGTCACAGCCAAGACATGCTTAAAGAGACATGACTACGAGTGACACAGTGTCCTCGATAAACCGTCAGAGTAGGAAAGGGACATTAAAGAGAAGCTAGAGAATCCGAACAAAGTACTGATTTCCATTGATATTAAAGTACTGATAGTAGTTCATTAAGTGTGGTGAATGTATGACAGTTTATTAATCATAGCAAACGTATCACGCTAATTTTTAAGAGGCTAATAGGAGAAATCATTTTAAGCGGTGTGAGTGGGAACTCTGTAATTTTTCTATAAACAGTATTTTAAAATGAAACTTATATAGATGAATGGTAACAGTTTGTTTTGGAAACACTATTCCAATTACAGGCCACCAAAAAGTATTGCTTCCCCAGAGGAAGGAACCAGGAGCCCAAACAATTGCAGGGGCTTCAACTATTGTTGAAGAAACAGGGAGATCAATGGTTCCCCTTTCCCTAACCCCACAGTCAAAATATACAAAGTTTCTATGAACTTGCTTGGAAGATGTCCACATCTCCATCTTTAGTGAGGGAAAGTTTATGGACTAGTAACAATGCCAAGTATTACTGGAGATCTGCCAGAACAGAGATTTCTGTGCCTTAAGTCACCAGAAGAGATTTCTGCCTTCCAACTTGTCAAACCTGCTTTTTGCTTTTAAAACTATACCCTTTACTCTTTGTATTTATATCAAACTGCTAAATAACATCATAGTATTGAATCGTTTATAAATGTTTATTAAATGTAATTTTTACAAAGCAAATATTAATAGCAAGAGGCAGACTTTGCAAAATATGTACAGAAGTAAAAAGGCTTTAATGAACTAGCAACTCATTTTTATAAAATCAAATGGTTTTTCCACTTTTAGAACTCTTTTAGAAATAATTTATTGCCAATCCTGAACTAAAGCACTGACAGAAAAGAAATTTACAGTATCAGATAATGTGCTTAGTTCCTGGAGAGTTATAAAAAGACAGATGTCTTAAAAAATGAAAAAAACCTTCCTAAGTCGCAATACTTTTACACAGAGCTAATACAAATGTCTTGTTACGTACAGGATGAGGTGGTTAGAAAATACACTTCTTAGGAGGCTTCTGAGGGCCAATGAGTTCTCACCACAGTTGAGGAGTACAGCCAGTGAAAACAGACTGCAGTTCTGCTTTCAAGTAAGAGGTAAAGAAAAAAACAAATGGCATCATTTGCTGCATCATTACATATATTTTCCAAGAATTAATCCCCACCTGGTACCATCAAACAGACTTAATTGAGGATAAAAACCATCCTTTACTATGGCAAGAAGCATTATAAACAAGCTTTCTACACACAAACCAAATCACAGTCTGAGGAAGATTGTGATCCTCAGTGACTGAGAATTTATGGATAGTAGAACCTAGCATGCTTTGATCCAGCTGGAAAGCTCCATCATTTCTATCAACAGATTTGGATAGGTGACAAACTCTCTATTAATCAGAAAATACTTCCCCATCATTAATGTTTTAAGAACAGTCACTGTTTCACATAAGCATCAGTATGTGAACAGAGATGGTTACGCTTGAACGCTACCAGCTAAACACATTTACGTAAATGCTAACTGCTCAGCCAAGCAGACAGAGGAATACTAGTGGTATGAACACAGAACTTCAAATGGTCTTAATAATCACTAGCACCCTAAGGCTACTATCTGTTTGATGGTACTTAAAAAACTCATCAAGTGCAGCTTGTTTAAAACGTTCAGGTTCAGATTTATACTTCAATCTCTAGTATAAACTTATGAAGCCCTAACCTCGTACCATAAAACAATGGGCATGTGCTATGTCATTTACTTTATTTAGGACACGTACACACCCACTCACATACAATCTCTCTTTCAAGCAGCACAAACCATAGGTGGACCATGTATAATGCACAGGATTAGTCTAACGTGCTGACGTGACAGGAAAGAGGCAGAACAGCCCAGGTCTACGTCAGACTTCCTACTGAAAAAGACATGTGCAACACTGGTCAGTGATTCCTCTGATTAAAATAAATGAAAAAAGTAACAGAGTGGCTTTCTCTAGGTTTATTAGGGGGGTTGTTACAAATGTCTGACTGGCTTTACAGGCATGACTTCATGGATTCAAACAAGAAACAAAGAGTTAACACTGATACTGAGTTGTCTCCTTACCTACATACACAGAAATAACACGGCTACAAACTGCAATGGATAGCAGTTTGCTTTCAGATGTATCATGACACAATGAAAGCACCACTTTCAGGGCTTCTCAAACGTGACTGGAGTGGTAGGACAGAACAGAGCTTATCTTGGTAACTTCATTCTTCACATAAATAAGGCATAACCAGGTATGTGTATTAATGCTGAAAATGCATTTGATAAAATGCAAAATACATTTTGATAAAAAGCATACAGATATTTGGGTACTTGGGTTCACCCATTCTTCCTTACAAACAACTACAGGGCCCAGGATTTCAACTGAATCAAAATCAATACTTAGCATACTCATTTCTGTTATTGAGGTAACTTTTAGGTTCCACTTTAAACCAACCGTTGCCACCCAACTCACCAGGACTGCCAAGATGAAGCAGCAGCCCTTCTCTGGGTAAAGCACACACCAATGGGACTTCTCCAGAGAAAACACAAAATCCACAGCTTTTTCCCTCCCCTTTGCCTTCTTTGGTTGCAGTTACTTTCTAGCTTTCAAGTGCCCTTTCCAGAAAATAAAACGCAGATTCCAATTTAATAACATATTTGGCAGAGAGCAACATTCGGGTTACTAAAAATAACACTTAAGTGGCAGATACATACCTTGAATTATTTAGATTTTCAGAAAACCTTTTCCCCTAAAAATAAAATCAAAAGGCCTACATTTGTGTTGTTCTTTGATTTATAAGGCAACTTGTCTAAGTATCAATTTCTTCACCGTCACTGAAGACACTTGCGTGGTATTTCTTGAGAATTAAGAGAGAAGGCATTCAGGTGTAACAGTAGGATGCAGTACAGAATTAGGCACCCTGTGTTCCAAAGCCAACCAGAAAACTGAACACACCACAAGAATATTAAAGTATTTTTTTTAAAGATGGGAGGGCTGGCACAGTGAAAACTGTAAGCACCCTTTCAATTCTGTCCCTAAATTTCATCTCCTCTTTATATAGTGGTATTTCAAACAAATCTGGTTTTCATGCTACAGGCATAAGACTTCTTTTGAAGGTTTTTAAAAAATACAGTATAAAAAAATGCACTCTAAAGCAAGCCTTCAGACTGACCTTCCCATATATGTAATTGACTGCCTGAAAATATTTCATACATTGTATTTTAAAAGATTATTGACTGGGACACTGTACATATCAAAAAGAAGAATCACAAAGTCCAGAAATAATACGTATCTATCTGGTTTCACATTTCTTGGTGGCAGTCAAATGGAGATAATGTTCTGATTTCTGCTTTGTCAGGCAGTATTCATGGTTCATGTCACAGAAATTACATATAACTGAAGTAAGACTAAGGAATGTACTTTAGCCTTCATTGGAGTCAAATAATGTTTGACAATTCAGTAAAACTCCTGGCTAAATTCACATGTGGAAAGTCCAGTGTTCTGTGCACACACTCAGAGATGTTCGCTAGCATAGAAAGGAGGCTACACCCGTGCATTTCACCAGTGCATTCCTTCTGGCAAGCAGCACTGGGTTATTTAGACACGCGTCACCTACACTACACACCCTTGCATTATGGAGTGGGCTACGTGTTGGCAGCTTGTGTATAACCAACGCATGAAACACTGGAAGTTACTGTGGGTACGACAACAGGAATGTGAGCTAAGAAAGTATGTTAAGAACCCTACTTCACGACCTCACTGAAAAAGGCCCGAGCCTTCTTCCTGGCAGTAGAACAGACCACGCCCAGCTGTCCTGGAAAGGCTGGGTGATCCGTCCTGCCGACCAGTATTTCATGGACTTCCTAACCAATAAAATACCTGAGAACACTCAGCTATACAGTCAAGTGGCAGATATCACAGTCTTAATCATACCTTTTAGGAAAAGGAGAAAAGCTGTCACATTTTCCAAACTGCCACCAGCCTTGAACATCTGTTTTCTCTAAACCCGATTCTAACACAAAATGCAACTTACCAGACAGTATTTTTATGATTGCAAACCAACCATTCTGATGAGTTCACCATAAATGCCTCCATGATCACAAAGTCACTTCGCAGGTACATTCTAACCTGGTAAGCAGTGAGGCACGGTCAGAGGTAATCAACTTCAGGTGTGAACTGAAAAAATTACTACTGATCCTCAGAAATATCCTTAAAAGCATTTAAAATTACCTCAAAAAAGCTGGCATCCCATAAACCATAACTGTACAAACAAGCTTTTCATGTGTCCTTAGAGACACTGAGAATGACCAAGAGTCCCGAACGATGCCTTCTAGAGTATCTGAGAGGAGAATACTGCCCTTGGCAAGCTCCCAATGCAGGAGGCAGGAAAACCAGCTACCCACAAATCCAGTCTGGGGATGACAGGAAGGAACAGGAGAGCAAAGGACTGATGTCTGTGACGGGACATCACGATTTCCTTTAGTAAGGACCTGAATCTCGGAGATATGATATAAAAGGTGGAGTGTAAGACACATGATGTTCTGGAAAAGGTATGTGTATTTAGCAAGTTCTGCTACCAAGGGGCTTGCAGTGTTTAGCTGCTGCTAGGGCCAGAATGTTTTCCAAGGGACATTAATTACAGGATAATGCAACAGGTAAAAGGCAAATTACATTTCCCTCTTCACTTTCAACTCAAACACCGTCCGACGCCTGCCTGTCTTCCGCTCCCCTGTACCACTGGTGAGCTCATCAGCATCAGACCAGAAACCCTTATGTCAACTTTAAAACCTACAAACGTCACCTTCAGAAACCACAGAAATTTCACAGACAAAACAACCGCTGGGTGTACAAGCAATTGAAAAAAAACATGAAGGCTAACTCTGGGTAAACCTATAGAAAGACATCCTTAGATTCAACTTCCTTCCAACAGCCCTTTCAAAAGTGGACGTCACTGCTGAGAGAGGCAACAAGTGTTACTGGTGTGTTTAAGGCAGATAAAAAGACGGCTTACTTCCTCTGCTTGTTCTACACCTCCTACTGGCAGATATTTACGGACACCCTCTGTACTTGGTACTATAGGAGAATTCAGTCTGAAAAGTGGAAGAATGGAAAGCCTGAAGGACACCTACAGCCTGAGCTCTGCCAGGCCGGGACAACTCGCCTCCCGTGGGTGCTGGACTGAAGCAGAGCCAGGCCTGGCCCTCAGCAGACACTGGCTATGTGGTACTCAGCAGCTGTCAGCCTCTAACCAAAGTCCATGGAAGAAAGACTACAATTTCCAAGAAGTTAAACATAGATTCAAGATCTTTTTTCTAATTCCTGCTGTAAACTGCTATTTAAAAAAATAACAAACAGAAAACAACCAAAAACACAAAGAGATATTAAAACAGCAAGTCTTCTGTATGTCACTGTAGCATAAGCTGCTTGAGGTTGTCGTGAAGAATCGTGTCCTTGACATCGCGGAACACGAGGCGGATGTTCTCCGTGTTGATGGCCGTGGTGAAGTGGTGGTACAGAGGCTTCTGCTGCTGCTCCCGGCGTTTGTTCCGGAAACATTCCACCAGGAATTTTTGGACGTCTCTTAAGCAGTGGGGATCCCCTTCAAATTCTAAGAAATAGTCTTTGATGCTCACAATTTGCACTTTCTCCTCAAGCAAGTCTGTCTTGTTTAAGAAAAGGATTATAGAGACATTGCTGAAGACCCGGTTGTTGACAATGGTTTCAAAAATGTTCAGGGACTCCGTCAGGCGGTTGGTCAGCCGGTCTTCCATGAGCACCTGGTCAAACTCGCTCGAGGAAACGAGGAACAGTATCGAGGTCACGCTGTCGAAGCACTCAAACCAGCGTTTCCTTTCTGATCTCTGACCCCCGACATCAACCATTTTGAAGGGGACATTTTTAATTTCAAAGTCGTACTCATGAATGCCTTTGGTGGGCCTTCTGGCAAGCAGAATATCCTGCTGTGATGGAATGTAATCCTACAAAAGAAAAACTCCGGTTTATTCTTAGCAATTTAAGTAGTTACTAGAGATTTTAATGGATTATTAACCAGACTCATGAAAGCACATGTCGGCAGAATAATGTTTTTGACATTTGCTGATACCATTAAAGCATCAATACTACTACCATTCTCATCATAAAATGCTGGAAGATACATTAAAATGGTAGGAGCAAAATTCACCCAAATGACCAGCACCCACGGATCTCCATACCCCTGCAACGCTACCCAGATTTACGTCTATGCATCAGCTGTCTCCCCCTTGCCCTGTGGATGCCCATCTTCTATGGCTCACCCTCACCTACTCAGAGCTCCAGCCAGGGTCACCTCACTGGTCACACAGTCACCTTCTCCATACCTGCTCCGTGGTCCCCCATTAAAAGCCACAGAATCCAACATGCTCCATGTGCAGCGTAAAACCCACCCACAGCAGACACCATCAGACTGACTGCAGCTCAGGGCGAGGCCACGAACACCCAGAACTGCACTGCCAAGGCTTCCTAGGGCTGCGACCTCTCAGAAGCAGGCTGCCAGGCCTTTCTTCTGCACATCTTTTGGTGGGTTTGAACTGCCAACCTGTCGTCAGCAGTGGAGCACTTGGACAACTGCCCCACCGTGGGACTCCGCCTCAGGCTTGTTCTTCCCTCCTTTGTAACTACTTACCAAGCCCAGCACACTTTCTTGTTTATTCCAGGGGTGGCCTCAGAACCGGTCTCAGTATAGTACTGTACATACACACCTACCCACCCACCTACCCACCCACCCACTGCTGTCCAGTCAATTCTGACTTGCAGTGACCCTACAGGACAGAGTTGCGTTTCCAAGGGGCACCTGGTGGACTTGAACGGCTGACCTTTTGGTTAGCAGCTGTAGCACTTTACCACAACACATACTGACTGGAGTTGGCCTCACTTAATCAAAAGCCACTGCTTCATTATGAATGTATTACTTTTGATTACTGTATTACAGTTATACATGGTTTTGCAAGTAAGAGAAGCTGAATGAAAGTATAGAAGAAAACTTTTTTTTTAACATCTTTTTTAGGTAAAAGTTTACCCAGCAAATCAGGTCCCTGTTCCACAACTGTTACACCGCCTGCTCCACGACACTGGTCACAGCTCTCCCGCCAGGTCAGCACCCTCACTGTTTCCGTTCCCTATGCTCCTTTTCCATCGATCTACCTTGCCTTTTCCTCACCTTCTCATCTCTTCCTCTCGTAAACGTTGGCCACTGGGCCTCACAGAGTCGATTCTTTAAGGGATGCACTACTCACAGCTGATACTATTTATTTTATAAGCCAACCTAGGATTTGGCTGAAAACCACGCCAGGAGTAGCTTCTGTGCCAGAACTACACACTGAATGACTCCTGTGCGCTAGGTACTGTCATTAGGCACCAGGGACTCAACTTCTCACGATCAAGAGATGAAGCCCTCATGGAAAGAAGTGGGTAAAAAAACACATCAGCCTATAAACAAAGTAGTAATCACTACTTTCCGAGTACAATGAAACAAAAAGCAAGGGCTGAGATTGACAGTCCAGAGGGGCTCCTTCACTGGTGTGCTCAGGGAAGGTCTTATGTGAACAGACAGACTGAGAAGAGACGGTCAAGTCAGCATGGTCTGGACTGGAAAATATGAAATAACTCGTAAAATTAGAGTTTATCTACTAAGACATCTCTCCATTCGGCCTAGATTTATTTTTTTTAAGACTCAGAATCTGACTCAGTGGAAAAACGTTAACAAAATAGGCCGCAGTAACAAGCTTCCCTACGCGGACCTGATGAGGGAAAACCAATTACCACGGGACCCCCGCGGGCAGGCCTCGGCAGCCAGGAGACCGACCGCGACTGCGACGGGAGCAGCGCGGGGAGGACGCAGAACTTCACCTACCGAGCACATGCCCCGACTCTCAGACTGCACCTCTACTCGACATCGGGTTCCTGTCGTGCTCTCCCTCAGTAACACACAAAGTGAACCCCTGCATTAACCTTGTTAAAGGAACATACTACAATTTGTAACAGAAACTTGCTTTAAGGCACGGCAAACAACATGCACAGATCCGCGAAGTAACACACGACTCTACGGCAACAGCCTTCAAACACTTCCTTCGCAGCAAAAACCCCTTACTCAATAAACTCCTCTGTGTAAATTTAATCCAGAGATGAGACACGCGGCTGCAGGGCCTGGACGCCAGCACCAGCCACATCACCAGGGAGCGGCTGGCTCTGGAAAGACACTACAGGAGAATGACCAACTCTCCTAGGGCGACCCCTTCCCCTCCCTGGTGGAGTCTCTGCAGCCCGCCTACCCTGGAGCACTAAGGGTCTGGGACCGGCAAATGTCGTTGCTAGCACTGCGACATCATTCTCCTCACTGTTTCCCGTTTCTGCTTGCAGGGGCGAGGGGAGACACTGAGGTGTAACAGATAATGAGCAATCTCATTTTCAAACACAAACACCTTTTGGAAAAGGTCTTATTTTCATGAAATTGTAGATGGAGCATTTCCGGAGGAAACCGCAGTGACTTGAACAGTGGACAGAGAAAAAAGGACAGGCGCCCAACTGAAAAAAATTTTTTTCACTTTGGAAAAAACAAATTCAGTATTTTTAGCTACTACTCAGAAAGCAGAAAAAGACAGGATACTACAACTAGAAAAAAAGGGGAGAGCAGATGGCTTACTATACAACTTTCCTAACTATCTGACAAGATGTCCTCAATATCCTGAGTACTGTTTCAAATGGTAGTATACATAAACACTCAGTTTACAAACTTACTTGTTCTCCAAGTTTATCCAAGTTATCCAGGAAATATTTTACAGATTCACCCTAAAAACAAGACAAAAGTGGACAGACATTAGGGCTTACGAATAAAAGCTCTTGTTACAACAGTTTACATTACGCCGTCTTGTTTGAACACTTAATCCAAACACACTTGCTTAGTCACCAATTTCAGGCTGAAGGAGGATGAAGGAAAACATAAAAACTCTGCCTCTGCCATCAGTCTGAGAGGCCCACTGCATTTCACAATGCTTCACAGAAGGAATACCCCAGGCGACCACCTGTTTGCACAGGACACAGGCTTGCTTCTCCCTGTAGCTCCCTGCACCCAAAGGGAACACAGGATTAGAACGTGAAAACTGGTGTTGAGACAAACACACACCAACAAACTTCCAAAATTTAAGTGGGATTCTTTGTCATTTATATTTTTCTATCAAGTTTGCAGTAAATGGTGATTCTCTTCAAAGACCAGAAAGAAAATGGCCATGAGATGGGACACTGTATGACACATGTGTAACCCAGTAGCAAGTGCAGCCTGGACAGACAGGCCAGGCCTGGCAGGTGTCTGGGGAGCATGGCACGCTGCACATCTCCCAGAAGGTCTTCCTCCTCGGTGGCCCCACCTCTGAGACCCTGGTATCTGTCAGACCTCCAGACCATCCCGAACATCTCAACTATACGGAAGAACAGTGCTCAAGAGAAGTATCCACCCAGAGGACAGACAGGAGGGGAACCACTGTGGGAAAGCGGGGCTTCACATTGCAGTGTCCCCCCCCCCATTGCTCCCCCCCAGCTTTCACTCTCCCTGTCACATCCGGGTTCCTGGAGCTGCAGCCCCCCCTTCCTTCAGCCAGTGCATCTTCTGAGTCCCCTGAGGTGCTCTCACCCCTGCAGGTTCTAACTCAGCAGGTCTAGTGGGGGGCCCAGGACTACACTTGGAGTCACAAGATCTTCAAGAGGCAGTCTGCAAACTTTCTGGCCTCAGGCCCCTTTTATTCTTAAGATTCTTGAGGATCACAAGCAAATTGATTTACTTCGTAGCTGGGTACTCCCAGCAACGCCACGTGCTACAAGTAGAACCCAGTGGGTTTTCTAGGCTGCTTTTTATCTTTAGGGTGGCACGTCGCCGGTACTTTTCCCACAGAGGGCTGACAGGTGTGAACCATCAACCTTCTGGTTAGCAGCTGAGTACTCAACTGCGGGGCCTCTAGCGTTCCTATTCACTTAGCTACCTGTTTTAGAAAGTAAAACTGAGAATTAAAAAAAAAATTATCAACTCAATGAAAAGTAACAATAAACCCATTACCTGTTAACATCAGTATTTTTAAACGGCCTAACAGAATACAGCTGAATTTTCATATCCACTTCACCATTTCAAAGTGCTGCAAGAGGTTATTCTGGTTGAAGAGGATGCAGAAAACAAGGCCTTACACAGGAACATGCCTGAAAACCAAACCAGATCCACCGCCGTCCAGTCAGTCCCGACTCAGCAGCCCCACAGGGCAGAGTAGAACTGTCCCAGAGAGCTTCCAAGGAGCACCTGGTAGATTTGAACTGCCAACTTTGGTTACTAGTCAGAGCGCTTAACCACTACGCTACCAAGGTTTCCACAGCTGGGGAGAAAAAAAGCCAAAAGCACTGCTGTCAAGTCAGGTCTGACTCACAGCGACCCCACGGAACAGACTAGAACTGCCCCAGAGAGCTTCCAAAGAAGGAGCGCCTGGCGGATTTGAACTGCCAAGCGTTTGGTTAGCAGCCACAGCACTTAACTACTATGCCACCAGGGTTTCCACACTTAGAAAAGGAAGGGATACTTTAATCATCTACTCAGATAGTTGAAAATACTCTTCTTTGATTTTACTACACCAGAGCTTGACAAGTGGTTAGTTTCTTAAAAGCAACTAAGTTGTCAAATCTGAAACCTCACTGATAAAAACAACACTGGTCTCTCCTGAACTCTGAATTGGTCTTTTACCCATGTGTGATTTTTACATTAGACACAGATCATCTGGAACAAACTGGGTCACTCAGTTATGCAGATGTCTCAAATATCCACATATTTCTTTACAAGAAACACATAATCATCGTCCAGTAAGATCACCAACAACCCTGTCAGAAATCCTGAGTACTGGGGGACTGTCAAACTGAAAGCTTTCCTAGAGTCTGTCCTTTACTTGGACGTTCAAATTTTATCACTGGCAACAAATACTGTTATCTTCCTTGAAGTGATATAGGCTTATTTCACTCCTTTTCTAAAAAACATCTGCCAACTGCCCAAGTCTAAGCAAGTCAGCTGTTCTTGCCAGAACAGTGTTCCAGGAAACACGCAGCCACCACAGAGCACACAGCACAGCCAGCCACACGGGCGCTTTCCCACAAGACAACCAGACCATTCCAAACGCTGCAGGAGGGTTTTACACGTACCTCCCATTCAGTCATTTAATTAGTATTACAGAGATGTGTCCTCAAGGGCTGAGGTACTGCTAATGAAGCTGGCCTTATTTTTAATGTCTTCCTTGCAAATGCACAGCAGTGAAGAGTTTGAGGAGCTGAGTCTGCGGCCAACACACTGCCCAACTGTCACCCACTGTGGTTCTGCACCATCACTCCAGGAGTCACCACAGGAACCAGGAAACCCCATCTCAGTATCATTGTCAGGTGTTCTCACTGTACGATGTCCTGTCAAGGGGTTCCGGAAACCTAAGGGTCCATGGGCCACACCTGGACAACTGCTGCCTTACAGTCTATCACGGAGGGGTACAGATGTGGGGGTGGGGGTAGCCGGGAGACTCTGATTTTTCTCATGACTGGAACCGGTGGTAAATGATTTTGCTTTTTTCCCAGACCTGGAAAATTGGTCAAGTATTATCAAAAATGATTTTTAGGAAAAAAGGATATACGAATAGGTTACTCTGGTCAAATCCGCATGGATAGTGTACATATATCACCTGCTTCAGCCAGAAAATACTATTTGTGATGAGTAACATTACAGGTAAAAAGGATACCAGGATTCACTGTTAAATGCAATGACACCAATATCAGGATTGTCTGTACAACCCAAACGAAGTTACGCATTTGAAGTACTTAAAAATATAAAATCCAGATATACATATATCACCAAGTCTGTTACACTGAAGTACACACACGTAAGAGTTGTTTGGACAGTACGAGACAAAAGACAGTCACTCAAGCATGAGTCAGACTAACAAACTATTTCTCTTTTGGTGACGTGTTATCTGAATACCTATTTAATGCTAAGTACTTTAAACAAAATCTAACACACCTGAAAAATGTTTCTGACTGGTAGACAGTATTATGCACTTAATGTTTTGTTTTTTCCTTGACTTTAGAAGTAATACATATTTACTGAAGGCAATTTGAAAATCAGAAAAAAGTACAAAGAAGAAAACAGCAATCATCATTAATTCTACCACAACTAGCTAGAATCTGAGGGTTTCTTTCCACGATTTTTCTTTTTTTTCTTTTTTTTGGTATATTTTACATGGTTGAAGTTACAGAGAGAGAACTCTATGCACTGATTTTTTCCATTTAAGTAAACTGCAAGTAAATTTTAATGGCCACATGATAATCCCCAGTACTTACAGGCAAAGGATTCAAATGAAACTATTAACCTAATGTTGAGTATTTGACTTTCTTCTTCTTTGTCACCAAAAAGCATTGAGATAAACAGCTACGAGCATATAGTTTTACGTGTTTTTTGGATTATGTCTTAATGATCTGAGAATTACTAAGGCAAAGATATATTAAAAATAAGTCTTTTCAGCCTTCTAATACTCACTACTACAGAGGTCCTACCAATTTTCTCTTACCTCCCTCCCCAAACCCTGAGTTTATTCATCAGTGAATCTATGATGGAGAGCAGCTAAGACAAGATCATGTAATAAGACAAGTGTTTTGCAGACACTTCTATCACTGGCTGAAGTGCAAACATTTCAAGCTGTGGTGACTAATGCTATCTTTTTAGAATCCCAGAGCAAGGAAGCCCTGCTTAAGAGAAAATAATGCCTTCCACATCCAAGTCAGCAATGAAAGTTCAACTATACAAAATTTCATTTTAGTATGTATCATTATCTTAACTGATGGCCAAACAAATGAAAGATAATCTTTAGAGGAAGATATTAGCATTATCTAAAGCAACACCTCTACTTTTTTTTTTAAAAAAAGAGAAATGATTATATTCAATCCACTCCTTGTGAGGAGAGTACAGGGATATTAGTACCTTCATCCCAGTGACCTTGCAAACTCATACAAGCCTTCTGGAAAGTTACGTGTAGAATACTTTGTAAATCAAGTATAAAGTCCATCGGCGCATTTTAAGGAATTATTCAACACCAACAAAGCTAATATACAAAAAGATGACATGATTTAGAAGCTCATTTTTCCACTTACCACAGGAATGATTAAATAAGCTATGGTTATCTGATAACTGTAAGTCATCAAATAACACTTATTTGTTATCCCATTGCTACACGAAGGCATATATACCACTAAATGTTAAATTACAAATAGGAGACTACAAAATGCAGGTTCACAATCCCTTATTCACAATTCTAAAATTTAAAAAGGGTTTTAAAAAAAGCAAGTCTTGCAAGCCTGGCACCACCCCTCATTTGGCAGTGACCTCTGACCCGCGCTGATGGGCTGAGGTCTTCCCAGTCTGTCTGTACTTCCTTAATGCAAACGCTGTGCTACAACAGGTGTATCTCATACCATGGACCGTACAGGTACCACCTTCCTGAAACAGAAGAATTTCAAATTGCGTAAGGCATCTGGACTCAAGGATTTGTGATAAAGACTGTGTACTTGTACTAGGTGTGCTTTGATTCGAATCACCTGAAGGCCGGACAAAGATAACTGATGCCATTCTAGTGACTATATTCTCTTAAAAAGGAAAACAGCCAAAAACGAGAGAGAGAGAAATCCTAGATTTGTTTTTCTGCAGCATCACAAAAACACAGGCATGTGTATATATATAAATCCTGAAAGGTCTCTTCACTGAGGCGTCCTGATTTAGATGCCTTCTCTAAGATGGGATCTTAAATTATGAGGGTTCAAATTACTAAGTACCTTTGTTTATCAGGAATTCATAATCTCACCAAAACCAAATAATAACTGGAGAAAGACACATGTGCACCTATTATTAATATCCAACTTTTAGTGAAGAATGCTACATGAGGAGAATTATAAAAGCCCTTTGTGCACTTGGGACTGTATAAAATTAAGTAAAAATGCTCGTAACTCATTACATTTCAATGTGTGGATAATCTCAAAGACCTGAAATCCTGACTTGGGTGCCCTGCCGCCCACTGCCTCCCTGCCCCTGCCCCTCACTCAGCCTGTGTCTACTCAAAGACAAGAAACACTTAAATGTTACTCCTATGAAAAATATATTTTGCTTTAAAATAATTCTCCAATCCAGAAAGGGTACAGTAACGTACCATTTTATGTCACAGATGACAAGGTGACTTCTGTTAGTGAGAACTGACAGTAGAAGACCTAAGGGCAGGCTAATCATCTTTTAACGTGTGTGGCAGTAAACTAAATACTATTTTTCCTTGATACTGTTAAGGGGAAAAAAAATTAAATTTTCTACAGCAATCCTAAGAACTCATATCCAGGTGGGGAAAAAAAGATCAAGTTCCCCCAAACTGAACGAGCACCCCAGTACTACTTTTAAACACACATGCACACTCATCCGTGTGTGCACATACAAACTTTAAAAGGATGAATGCTTTGCTGAATCAGATAAATTGGGGAAAATTTCTCACAACAGCTTTTAAAGAGTTTTACTGAAAGAGCCCCAAAGAGTAGGCCTTTCTACTATCTCAGAAAAGCTCCAAATTTAAAAGAGAAGGGAGGGGGATGCACACTGCATACAGTTCAATCCCAAAGGGCACAGGAATGGTCTCAGTCAGTCCAACAGCGTCTGCCCAGTCCTCTGTCGGCACCTTGGGGTCCCTGTGGAAACCCATCTGGCTCGCTGCCTGGCACTGTAGCCACTCACCCCCACCACGAGTGTTCAGTGAGTCGGGTATGGATTACTGCAAGGCAGTTTCCCCAGACATTTGTTTCCCTAACAATTTCAAAAGAAGGGATCAAAAGTCCCCTGGTCGCCTGCTACTGCACCGCTGCTGTGAGATGTCACCGAGTCAATTCCGGCAGATGACAACCGACTGCTGGTGTGCGGAGCGGCAGGGTCCCACAGGGCTCTCAAGGCTGTGACCTGACCGCCAGGCCTTTCTTCCAAGGGGCCTCTGGGTGAGATGCAACAGCTAACCTTCCGGCCAGCAGCCATCACATCTGTAACTGTTTGTGCCACCCAGCTGGGTCTGTCTGATATGAGAGGCTAAGGAAACGTGCGAATTCCGGTCTTTTCTCTCACCAAGTTTCTAGCTGACTCTGAATTTGTCCAGGCCGTTTCAGTCTCCCCATCAGTAAGATGAGGAAGTTGGGTGGATCACCACTAGGTTCTGTCCTGCTGAACACTGTGAAGTCTAGACCACTGATTTAAGTTCTCCTTTCATTATATGCCATGTGGCTATTAATCTGAAATCCACTTCTGTTGTGACTCACCAAGTCGAGTTGCTTAATCTCTCTGCTAAAAAAGAAAATGATTTCATATCTTGGGCAAGAACAATCCTGGGTTTTCAGACTGACTTTTTGTTGGCCATCATCTCAGAAGATTATGATTTGAGACTCTGATGGAATTTTCCCAATCCATCTTAGATTACTGAAGGGAATTTGGAACCAAATGACAAAGAAAATTCACTTCACACATGTGACTCTTTTCATGTTTTGTATCCTTTTTTAGTTCTTTTTTCCTTAGTTCAGACACTGAGGAAACTTTCTAGGTTACTGCAGTAAGCCTGGGAAACATCAAGGAGCACAGCACAGTCTTGCCCTGTTTCTTTAGCAGTGTGGACAGTCAGGTACCAGCTACACAGCAGCATGGCAGCCAGGTGACCTGGGCTGTCGTCGCCAGAAAGACTTTGCTATTGACAAAGATAAGGAACACTGGCAAACTTCTGTTTCCTCAAGTATAAAATGTTGACAGATGAGATTAGTTCCAATGTCCTTCTGAGTTGTAAATTCTCTGAGTTCGATAACCTGTATCTAATGCCAACTCAGTACAGTCATGTCTATGCTAAGAATGGCTTCGATGTTGTCTGCAGTCACCAAAATCATTTGTTACAGTCTCTCTCTGACTATAAAGACAAGATGGGTCTGGGTCCTAAATGTGAAGGGAACAGAAAAGCTAAAATCACAAAGAGAAAAATAACCTCTGCTCAACAAACTGATAGTTACAGAGACTAGGCAGTTTACCTGCCCCGTGACTGAACAAGTAACAGATTTAGTCAATGTTCTCTTCACCATCAGCTAATACGTAAAAAGGATTCTGAATCCGCTACTTTAGAAAGACGCGGAACTTAAGCTGAACAGCCAAAGAATAAGTGAGAAGAAATTACTTGCTTTTTTAGAAGAACATAATCAAACCCAGGCCAAGTTTTGCCTCAACAGAGAAGCAACAATTCAAATTATAGGAAATTGTGCAAAGTGGAGATTGTAGCTTCAAATTGTGATCTATGCCCAATAGATACTATGGCAGGGTCTGTGGAAATGATGATGAAATGTACTTTTAAAAGCAAGAATAAATATTCTAGGAAACACCTTAGTACTGCAGTCCACAGCAGTACAGAAATGTCATTTACAGTGACAGAGTTGGTGTGAATCAACTACTGTGGAAGAAAAGGCCAGCTGGGAGCCCCTGAATTCTTTCTTTTACAGATCTAGATTCCAGGGCAGGGCTTGGCAAGCTGGGGCCTGCTGGTCACAGCCAGCCCGCCATCTCTTTCTGCATGGCCCACAAGAATGGGTTTTACATTTCCTATAAGATGTTAAAAAAACAAAAATAAAAGTGAGTATTTCATGACACATGAAAATTACATGCAATTCAAATTTCAGTGCCCATAAATCAAGATGTACCGGGACACAGCCGTGTCCACCTGGCTGCTTTCACGTTATAAGGGCCAAGGTGAGGAGTTTCCACCAGGCCGTGTGTGGCTCTCCCCTCACTCTGCACCGCTGCTGGGCATGTGATTTGTGGTGACAGCTGTAATTCGACATTTCAAACGCCACCAATACTGCCACACACAGCACATTACCAGACAACGCATTCTTCCTATTTCCAATTCACAGGAAAGGTAAAGAAAAAAAACGACAGAAATTTAAAACAATATGGTTTACCATGGCAGAATTTCTTCACAGAATTGAAAATGAGACTAAAAGCAAAGTTTCCAAGTGACTCACTTGTCAGTCAGGCAAGGGACAATGTTTGAAGGCAGCCGCCGAAGACACCGATCCTGAGAACATCACTCGGTCTACGACTGTCAGCCTTTCAGTGAGAAGAGGTGCTCACAGAGTTGGGGGCACCACCAACAAACAGCAACGTCAGGGAAACATCAGGCGAGTGACTGCGGTGGCTCTTGTTGAGGCCACAGACGTTACTGACACTGCTCAGGTGTTTCACAAGTCAACTGTCAGGCATAAAGTGAGTGAAGAATCAGCCTATCTGAATAGCACGTGTGGAAGAACTACACCTGAGACCACCTTCAAATTGGCTGAGCAAACTCGAAATGAGTATGTTAGCCAGTTGCCGTCATTCAAATGTGTTAGTTAGTTATGTGTTATAACCGACGGAGGCAAAAGTATGTTTGGCAAGAAAGGGGCTACTGCCCACGGCTGCTGGCTCCACCCTGACTCCCAGCGACCCTACAGGACACAGCAGGGCACCCAGGGCACTGTCGGGTCATCAGCCAAGCCTCTGCGGTGCATCTGAATGTGTTGTGCTGCTGAACCTGTTAGGGTCGCCAGTCAACGTACCGACCCTCGTGGGCCTAATCACTGTCAGGATGAGGCTTTGCTCCAAGACTGAGGCTGGATATCCTGATTTACACTACCACACAATTCTGTGGTTTAACAGTAGAAGTTTGAGACTGACTGAGCTCAGGGCTAAAATTCACTTTTTTCTGAATGAGAAGAATCATCCTCAACCACTACTGTGGACCACTGACTGCCTCAAAAAATTAGCTTTGGCTGCAGACTTGATAGTATTTCGTAACGAATCCGGGACCCCAACTGAAAGGTCAAACAGCATTTTGGTGAAACTCAGGCTGCAGTGAAGTCATTCCAACTGTAACTAGTACTGCCACAATTACCAGCCACGTCAAACTGCTTTACCCATTTCTTTGCCATTAGAACTTACACCAAGAAGCGAGACCTCTAAGCTCACACAAATTTGCAGTGGGCATATTTTCCAGACTCAACAATTTCAGAGGCATATTTCTGATTTTCCTACAAGAGCACGGGCAATTTCCATCTTTCCAAAACCATTTATCTGTGTAACGGAGGGAGGTGCGGCCAGCTCATCTGTGATCAGAAATGACTAACCTACTGTGTAGTAACACACTATGAGTCCAACAGAAGAGTCTAACAAAATTCTAGAAATCTCTTCCAAGCAATGGATATGCTCAATTAAAGTCACATGCTCATCAAGCAAGGGCGAAATACAAAAACCTCTTTAAGGTTAGCATTAATGGATGATCACTGGGAATCGACTTGGACAACAGGGAACACTACAGCTTTAAAGTCCAGTTACGCAAAATGTCATAGCCCCAAGAAACAGTCTCATCCTGCTCATTAGTAGACTAATACTACAAAAATACTGTATACAATTTAATTGTTACATTTTTAATTTCATCACCAACACGTTGTAGAAATCTGTTTATCTTGTTATATAAGTATCTATATAATGCTCTAGATTTTGCCTCTTGGCTTGCCAGCCTAAAACATGACAGATACACCCTGATCCTTTACAGAACCCACTCAAGACCAATGGCTCTTAATCCTAGCAAGCATCAGGACAGTCTAGTGGGGTTGTTAAAAACACAGATTCCCAAGTCTACCCCAAATCTGTCAACTCAGAATCTTAGCAAGCTCCCACAGCAGTATCCCTGGTAACACCTCTGATCTAGACACACTTTTTACTCAAAATGAGTTTTTAAGTCCATTGAACCTTTTAGGATTAATTATACTAAACGAGCTATTTATTTATTTTTTATTTTTTTAGCCTTGTAAAAATGCCAAGGACATTAAGAAACTAGGTTAAAGGACTATTTTAGTTTTGTCTTATTGCAAACTTAGGTTTCAGATAACAGTTTACTTTTTCATAATTAAACTAGAGACTCCGAAGGAAAACATCAGGCCCTCATTTGGCATATGGGAGCTGTGACAGAAACAGAATGAAGCTGACTTCAGGGCTCCCCTCGGTCCTTCACTGATGTGTCTGTGTTCATACCCGCTTTCCTTGGCCTTTCCTCCAGCTCTCTGCCTACCTACCTCTCCATACCCTGAGAGTCTCATTTGAAAGCTTCACAACAACCCACAGCCTTCAAGTTACCTCCCTAAGAATTTTGTGATTAAAAATTAATGAACCTGGAATGCCAGACACACACTGTTAAATTACTTTAAAAAGAAAGAAAAAAGCACTAATGAGAAAAGTGATTAGAACAGTACTTCTACGTTAGCAATAGTGCTATGGAAGTTGAAACCTCAACTAACCTTACAAAATTAATTTGCTTCCACAGTAGACATCTGAAACTCTGCAAAAGACCTCCTGCACTGGTTAGAAAGCAAAGCTGTCATTTTGAGGAGGAAGGTGTGCCTGATCCACGCCACAGTTTAATCGCCTCAATATGCACGTGGAAGTTGGACAATCAATGAGGAAGAGCAAAGCGGGGCTGACGCATCTGAATCACAATATTGGGAAAACAGTGCTGAAGACAACCAGTCAGAAGAAGGCAAGGATCCACCTCAGGAGGGGGCAGCCTGTCTGTCTGGCTCCTGAGACGCGGGGCTGGCGAGACTCTGTCTTTCCTACTTCTGACATGTTATCACAGGCAGGACCAGTCCCCTGAGAAAGACATCGCGCACGGTAAGGCAGGGGGTCAGCGAGAGGCAGAAGACCTTTAAAGAGGTGGGTGACACAGTGGCTGCAACAACAGGTCCAAACAGCCAGTGACTGTGACAATGGCGCAGGACCGAACAAACAGCCCATGACCGTGACGATGGCTGTTGTACACAGGGTCACCAGGAGCTGGGACCGAATGAGATGCATCTAACAATAACAATAAGCTTCCCGTAACAGGTAAATGAAGCAATTCGAAGTGTTTAAGAAAACATTCTCTATTTTTATGTGGTAAACTGGTAAAAACCACACTATGAGATGAAAACTGAAAATCAAATACAAGTATGTATCAGGCTTTTAATGTTTGAGTTAAAATGCAGCCTATTCTGTCAAACTACTATCGTGGAAATGTTATACTGTTGATTGTCACAGCAAAACCCACACCAGAGCATTTCCACAGTTCATTACCACCAAAAGAAAACCCTGTCACAATACCCCAAACCACACCTACACCCTAAACAAATCGCAAACCTTTCAAATCAAGGCCACCCCAGGGTAACACCGCTTCACACTACACCACACTGAATCACTGCACCACGGCATCCCCAAGGAGGAAGTAATCCAAAACCAAACCACACCTGTTGTTGATGCCGCCTCCTGGTGACGCTCCAGGCAGAGCAGAACTGCCCAATGGAGTCTCAAAGGAGCGCCCCACGGATATGAACTGCCGAGCTTCTGGTCACCAGCCACAGCACTGAACCATTACCAGCCACCAAGGTTTCTGAGGGAGTATTAAAAACAAACAAACCCACTGCCACTGAGTCGATTCAACTTACAGCAACCCTACAGTAGCAGTGCTCTGTCAACAGCATGCCTTTCAGAAGGCCACAACTGGAAAATGATCCACAACCTCAACACGGGCTGTTCACTGAAAAAAAAAACAAAAAAAAACCCCACTGCTGTCAAGGTGATTCCGTCTCATAGTGGCCTTAAAGGATAGAGCAGAACAGTTTCAGAGTGTTTCCAACGGGCACTTGGCAGATTCGAACTGCTGACCTTTCAGTCAGCAGACCTAGCAACTTAACCACTATACCACCAGGATTTCCAAATGAATAAAAAGTACTCATTAAACCACAGAACAAACACAGCCTGTAAATGAAGCCGTTCTCATAGAGAAAGCACAATTAAGGAAGAAACCTGGGCCAAAGGAATCTAACAAGGAAGAATCAGAAGGATACCAAAAACGTGAACTTGAAGGTAAATTTCATGATGAAGAACTTCAAGGTAATACACGTTCGAGATCCAATACAGTATGACCTCCATCCCCTCTAAAAACAACGTAACAGGTAAAAAAGATTTACCATTCTCTGAAGCAGAAGAAACTATTTTATGAAACCTCAGCTTACTGGCATCCTCAACACCTTCCTGTGTTCTGATGCGAACATTTCTAAGTCCTTTCTCTTGCCTCAAATTCAACAGATACTGTCTTTGTCAAATCATCTGGGTCTATTTATGTAGAAAAATCAAATTTCCACTTTACAGTCCTTTAAAAATGGAACAGACTCCTTTGTTCAAATTGCCACAGCATTCCTACCTGTACCTCTATTCGGGCAGAAGTCCCTCTCTGCCTTGCACCCAACCAATCATTTCTGGACTTGTCCTATCTCCCTTTCTATAAAGCACTAGCCCTGAAGACAGAGTTCGTGTGCTCTTTGTAGCTACGTTCCTACCACCTTCGCCTATAGTCAAGTGTGTAATACCTATGTTTGAAAAAGTGAATACTCTCTGGGAGTAGGAACAGTATTCCTTGCTGTAGCCCTGTGATTTGCATATACCGTTTCATATGTGTCTTCGCTGCTTCCGGTGGATTCCACCTTCTGACCAGTAGCTGAGCTACCATCACCCTTTGGTTAGCGGCTGAGTACGTAACTGTTTGCGTCACCCAGGGATTCCCCCAAGGCATCTAGCCATTTCTAAGTCCCACTTCTCCCATTTGCTTTCCCACCCACACCTTCTTTCAATCAGCACCCTTCTCTCGCCCCCTGAAGTCCTCCCTCTCTCACACACACTTTCCACAAGAGCTATCATCTCTACTGAGTCTCCAGAGTATAGCATCCCCTACCAGGTGATACCTTTTTTACAGAAAAACAAAGTTTCCATTCTAAAAGAAGGAGGAAGACTTGTTACTGGTAAAATATTGAGAAGTTCACCCAACTGAGCAATGGTAGGGATGGTATAGAAAACAGGGTCCCAACTGAAGGATCAAGGGTACGATGTAGTGGCGGTGTTTGCTTAAAAAGTGAACCATCAAGAACTGCCTAGAATGAGAGAAAGACTCTAGCCTCAGTGATACAGGTAGAATTAATCACACAGTATTTCATGTTCAAACTCTCTAGCGAGTCCTAATGCTGTCACCCACCTACTGCCTACTTTTCTCTATAAAAAAGTACTCCAATCAAAAGGAAACTTCCTCATGTTCCTTGAAAACGCGGTGCATATTTCTCCCACTGGGCTTTTCCCCACCCCATCTCTTCATCTGACTTTTCAGATAAAGGTTCAAATGCTAGATTTTACTGTTACACACATACAGGGAGAGACCAAAGACAGGATTTATACAGAGCTTGCAGAAAAACTACCTTTATTCTCCATTTCACAGGTATGAAGCCAGACAGGGAAGTTAGTGGCTCCGCCAACTCACTTGCCAATTATAGTGGCAGAACCAAGACCTGAATGCAAAATATTCTGATTCTTTGCTTTTTCCCCCTATTACATCAGGGCAATGCAGTGGTTAAGCGCTTGCTTGGCTGCTAAATAAAAGGTCAGTGGTACAAACCCACAAGCCACCCTATGGGAGGAAGACGTGGCAGTTGGCTTTCATCACAATCAGTCCTGGAAACCCTACGGGCAGTTCTCCCCTGCGGTACAGGGTCGCCAGGAGTCGGAATCGACTTGTTGGCAGCAGTCTATACCAGGGGTGCTTTCCCACTTCCACTGCAACTTTCCAGCTCTCAGTCAGCTCACTCTTTTTTTTTTTATTTAACATGACTGAGTGAAAATGTACATTCCCGTATAAATTTACATGCCCACCTATATGCAGCTTCCACTGATCTCCCTGTCCAGTGACAGCACACTATTCCTCTCTGCTCCATACATGTCTCATCCTCCCAACAACCTCCTTTCCCCTCCTCTCCACCCACTCTCCTTCCTCCAGCCAGAGGTCAGCAGGATGATATCCTATATATGTATAGAACCATAAAGTGCATCCAATATATGGTCACTCTGTATTGCCAAGTCCAATCCATTCCTGTCCAAAGAGTGGACTTTCGTTATAATTTATGGGTAAGGGCAGCATCAAGGCCGGGGGCCATTCTCTCAGGGGAACTCCGAAACCGCTGGACCATCAATTGAGGTCTTTTAGTGGAGATCTCAGGATGCACCCCTTTTTATTCTTGTGTTGCCAATGAGTCAGTCAGCTTACTCTTAACTGAACATCTATGGCACTTAGACGGTTTATGCCTCAGTCACAACTTCTTTATTTTTACATGTAGTCCTAAACATCTACACTCAAGACCCATTAGTACACTTCCTGAGTCCTCTCTGTATCTCAGACAGTGTCCTATGTAAAAATCTATACTCAAGATCCATCAGTACACCACCTGAGTCCTCTCTGTATCTCAGATCAGAGCATTACCTTGCACACAGCAACAGCTACATAAGCATCTGCTGAATTTCTTGTCTTAGAATTTCCCTTCATGACATCCTGTTTCCATCTCATTACTTCTGCAAATGTCAATGTCATTACAAGCATAACATACTGAGCAGCAAAGCTTTCTGTTAAGTAACCTTCTATCACTAAAACCCATGTATTTATAAAGCTACCAACACATCTAGTTACCAGAGGTAGAATACCAGAATACTACGATAATCAACTCAAACTTACATGGCTAAATTATTCAGAGGCATGAAATCACTTACTTTTTCCAGTAAGTCTGAATACTTTATATTTGAAAAGCACTCTGACAGTGATATAGGGAGGGTGCTAAGGTAAAATGAGGAGATCCCACCCCCTAAAAGCTAACCACTAAATGTTAGTATCAACTAAGAATAAAAAAGTCACCAAACGTGTTACCTGGTATTCTGGTAGTTCAAACAGTAATACTCAGATACAACTTGGAAAGGGCAAAAATGGTGTAAATTTGAGAACTGCTTTTTCTCTCAGCAGATTTTGAAATTTTCGAAATAGTTTCAATTTAAACTTGCCCCAAGTCTAAATTTGAAGTAATGACTCAGGAGGGCAAACACGCTACTGGACTGTATCTCCAGGTGGAAGAGACACATATCACTCAAAATCAAAAAAGCTTGCTTCTGTCTTATGTGATATATTTTCTAATCACTACTACAAGGGTAGTGGACAAATGTCATATTCTGCCAATGACAACTGCAGGCAACGGGCATCTCACACTCTACAACACTGTTTGACAGACAGCCAGCGCGAGGAGAGCCACAATGCTGTCCTCAGGCCGGTCATGCCACTGTGTCAGCCAGTGAACTTCTGTGAAGCAGGACAGCGCACCCGAGGGAGGGACAAGGGTGATTGCTGGACAACACGTTCTTGTTGTTGCTAGGTGCTACCGAGTCAGTTCCAACTCCCAGTGACCCTGTGCACAACAGGACGAAGCCGCCTGGTCTTGTGTGACATCTGCAGTCATTTTAATGCTTCAGCTCACTGTTTCGGCCATGGTGTCAGTCCATCTTGTCGAGGATCTTCCTCTTTTTTGCTGACCCTCCACTCTACCAAGCATGATGTCCTTCTCCAGGGACTGATCCTTCCTGACAACACATCCAAAGTATGTAAGGCACAGTCTTCCCATCCTTGCTTCCAAGGAACACTCTGGTTGTACCTCTTCCAGGACAGATCTGCTGCTGCTTTCGGCGGTCCACAGTGTGTTCAATATTCTTATCTACACCACAATTCAAAAGCAGCAATTCTTCTTCAGTCTTCTTTGTTCACTGTCCGGCTTTTGCATGCGTATGATGTGACTGAAAAGACTGTGGCTTGCGTCAGGAGCACTTTAGTCTTCAATGTGACGTCTTTAATTTTCAGTTGGACAACACATTGAACACAATTAATGCCACTGAACTGTACATGCGAACACTGTTGAAACGTCAAATGTTTGGTCACCTATGCATTTATCACAATTTTTTTTTTAAATGCCTACTGGTATTCTCTAGCAGGCTTCAGGCAGTTAAGGCAGAATCAAGAACCCGAAGTAACAGCACGATGTGTTTTCAGAAGGGCCGTAACATGAGTGTGGCTTACTTCCCTTTGGGCCCTTCTAGTCATCCAAGGTCTTCAGTATTGCGGATGCCTTAAAGTCATTTCTCAGGAGCTTTTGCATATTAATTTTTGTAGAATTTTTTTCCACAGTATCAAATATCTCTGAGAAGGAATCTTTCCTTGGATCAGTAGGACTTCTTGAACATGTGTGAAGAAGCGCAGCAAGAATTAGCCCCCCAAATAAGATGCCTGCTTCATTTCCACATTCTTGTAAAGACATCAGCTATGCAGTTATGGTTCAACACTAGAAAAGCAATCAGTGTAATCCATCATATAACTAAAACAAAAGACAATTTTTTTAAAAAAGTTTGCTACTAAAAGGAACCACTATTGCTTAACCATAAAAAATGTCTCCAATTTAACCACAGGCCAATTAAATTTGTATGTGAATGGAAGAAAAGTCACTGGAGAAAAAATTAATTATAAGGAATAAAATAATGAATTAAAAAGTATTCCATTTTTATGTGTTGAGACCCTTTTAATTACAAGTATCAACTAATGTTGTCTAAAAGTAAATATAATAGTTGAAGAAATATTAAAATTTTTAGAAAATCTGCATGACCAAGGTAACTAAATACTGAAAAATTTTCTTTTGGAACCTACATACATATGTGATTCTGAAAATGACAGCATAACTCAAAGTTAACATTCAGTTTCTCTTTATGGAGAGAATCTACAGCTAGCCCTGGGCTATAAACAGCAACATACTTCCTGAAGAAGTGCTAGCGTGCTACAGAAGAGAGATCCATGTCCCAAAATGGCTAAGCCCAGGGGTTTAAAGTTTACATACTTTTCTTTTTCATATTTTTTTATTATGATTGAGAATACAGAATCCCATGAAAATCTGCATATCCGCCAATGAGCGACTCCCACTGCTGTCCCTGCCCAGTGACAGCACACTCCTCTTCCCTGTTCTGTACATGTCATATCCTCCTGACAACCTCCTATCCCCTCCTCTCCACCCTCTCCCCCGCATCCAGGTCAGCTGGATGACATCCTATAGATGCATAAAACCATAAAGTGCACACATGATATGGTCGCTCTGTAAAGTTTACACACTCTCTGAGGGTATTTAAACTCTTTCAGGTTTTGGATATTTCAAAGAGCAAAAAAATACAGAGAAATGAGAGAAAGCCTTTACTCCTTAAATTAATCACAACTGTGAAACACACCTTCAGTTGCATGAGGTTTCTGCATAGCCACACAGTGGTTTACGAGCTAGGCTGCTAACCATAAGGCTGGCAGTTCACATTTATCAGGTGTTCCTCAGAAATTCCATGGGCCAGTTCTACTCTGTCCTACAGTGTTGCTATGAGTCAGAATTGATTTGATGAAAAAGTAGTTTTTTGGTTTGGTAGCACAGTGGTTAAACAGCGTGCTGCTAACTGAAAGGTTTGTGATTTGAACCTGCCAGCTGCTCCACTGGAAAAAGACGTGGCAGTCTGCTTCTGCAACATACAGTCTTGAAAACCCAGGGGGCAGTTCTACTCTGACCTACAGGGTTGCTATGAGTCAGAAGTGACTCAAGAGCAGCGGGTTTGGTTTGGGTTTTATACTCACAAGATACGTTTAAACAACAAATCCAGGTCAAAAAGTTTTCTGAATATCCCCAGAGAGGCTTCATTAAGTATATGCTTGGAGAAATCTATTCAGTGGGAAACTTACTAACTTGCTAAATGTGACCGAGAGGTTTTCATCAATAATGTACATTTGTATACATTAATAATTTCAGCTCTGCAAAAGTCCTGATGAAGCCACATGTAAATAATGGAGCTTTGGGAAAATATTTGGAGACCTGACTCTGTGTAATGTGACTCTCAGTAACAAACACCAAGTATAAAAGTACAAGATGGAAACATTTGGGTTGAAACTGATTCACATCAATCAAGAAGCTTCATTTCAATCCACACATGTGACTTGATAACAAAGTCCAAACCAAAACCAAACCCACTGCCCTTGAGTCTGGTCTGACTCACAGCAACCCCACAAGACACAGTAGAACCACCCCATAGTTTCCAAGCAGCGCCTGGCAGATCAGAGCTGCTGACCTTTTGGTTAGTAGACATAGTATTTAACCCACTACGCCAATACGAAGACAGAAAGTAATATTTACTATTATTTAAAGACTCAATTTCTTATCCTATCTGTCCTTTCTGTATTATTTCTCCAAGTAGTCACAGGCAAATATGAAACATAACCATGACATCGCTCTCCGCACACTGTGTGTCAGAAGCCTACGATTTTAATACAGACAATTCCTTAGACACAGTCAACATAAATCTGGGCCTAATTATTTTTAAAAGTTTGTTCACAGCTTGACAGTAATTTTAATGTGAAAAGACCCCGAAACCATCCCATTTCAAACACTGGAACTATACAATGACAATGTTCTAAAATTACACAGGTATTTTCACTGGGGTTTTCCGTCATTTTTACTCACCCTAATTTTTATCTCAAAGTAAAATGCAAACAAGGAATCACTTGGGAAAGTCGTCCTGGGCCAGCTTCCCCCGTAGAGTGGAGAGACAGAACTCTCCTCCTGCTTGCCCCAGCTGGCCACTGAACAGTTTCAGTTCTCTCCTTTACTGCCTTTCCAGCATTCTACTTTTGCCTGTCTTCACAAAGGACTTATTTTATTGCTCCTTATCTTTGAGACTACTTTTCTTTTCTTTTTTTTTTTTTAATGACTTTCTCTATTCGTTTTTTTCCTGGAAATAACCAAGTATTTGCTGTGGCCCCTATCACATGCTTTTAATAAGGGTAATATTATCACAGAAGCACACAGCACTATCTCCTCCGCAAATTGACCTTTTCTCACCATAACCAAATAATGGATAAATTCCTCTTACTACCAAATTTTCTAGCCAGACGTATCACCAACATATTGCAAGGCTAATGATTTTAGTTATCTAAGAACATTCCTGTAGTCCCCTTGAATTCCACCTCACACACACAACAAGGTATACAAAGCAGTCCAGTACTCTTCTACCTACAGAAATCTCAAAGAAGACCTTATTTTATTCAATGTTTCACCCTGGAGAAATACAAAAACAAGTTTTAGCCATGTGTCTGATAAGCATTTATAGGTACTGTATAGAAACACCTGTAAGTACTTTATGGAAACCCTAGCAACGGAGAGGTTAAGTGCTTCATCTGCTAACCAAAAGGTCACCAGTCCAAGCCCCCAGGTGCTCCTTGGAAATTCTATGGGGACAGTTCTGTCCTATAGTGTCGTTACGAGTCAGAACTGATCCATGGTGGGTTTGGGGGTCTAATTCATACATCAAAGCACCAATTATTCTGAAAACCCTATTTAAGAATTCCAGGCCTCTCTCTGAAACAATACAAGTTTCAGGGTGAAGGTTAGAGTTTTGAAAACTATTTCTTGCTTAAAAATTAAGTACAAATATTAACTGTAAAAAAGGAGTGTAATACTGCAGATATGGGCCAGCTGCAATGTAAGGCAGGGAAGCAGCCTAGGCAGTAGTCAGGGTCAGGTCTGTTCCCTATTTACGCCATACGTGACCACCTAGCTCCACCATCCAGCCCATAAAACCACAGCCAAAGAAGAGTGATCCACTTCATCTGCGCACTGCCACTCTTTGAATAATGTCTTGCCAGTCCTCCAGGAAACGCTCATGTTGTAGCATTAAACGAACAGAATACAAAATTGTACAGAAGGTTCAGAAAAGTTTCTCTTAACCTTCAACACTGTACTCAAATACTGGAAGGAAATGCACCAAAACGTCAACAACGATGTCTTGGAGTGGCAGTATAATGGCTAACTGGACGATTTTCTATAAGGGACACATATGCTTTAACATCTAAAGTTATAAAAATGCCAGTCTGGAGTCCAAAGCCTGTGAGTCAGTCCCTCAAAACCAAAAACCAACCTCACTACTTTTCACTGTTCACAATAATAGCACCAAAATGCTCAGAATTTTTAAGTCTTGAAAAATTCTTCAAAGTTAAAATACTTTTTGGAAAGGCCCAAGCATGTACTATCCCAGTAATACATACAGGAATATTCAATTTCGTCAGAACCAAAATGAAAATAACCCTGACTGTTTAAAAACAAATGCAGCAGTTTTCCAACACTGGCCATACTTTCTAAATACATTTTCAATCCCCCTCTTATTTCCAGAAGCGCATTTCACGACACCCAGATGTCCCCAGGAATGCACAGCAGGCAGAAAGTTCTGCTCTAGGGTGACAGGCTAGTACATAAAATCTCTGTAACTCAAATACTACATGATACTCAGACCTGCTTTACAAATAACTCTATGCTAAGATCCCACACCACAGGAGAGGAAAACCTAGGTGTCTTTAATGTCAGCTTAACATTCAACACATCACCCCAAACTCTCTTGCCAGCAGAGAAGCTCCACACAACCTACCAAAAAACCCCCACAAACCAAACCCGCTGCCACCAAGTTGATTCTGACTCACAGGGACCCACGGCAACTCCATGAGACTAGTGACTCCCCACCCCACGCCCTCTGACTGCTCACATCAGACAGCACAGCTAGGGAACTCGCCACGTGTTCCGAGTACTGATGAAGGCAGGAAACAGCTTAACATGTACGTTGGCAAATCAGAGCCTGTTGCCAGGAGGTGCCACTCCCTTGAGAAGGACATCTTGCTTGGTAGAGCAAAGGATGAGCAAACGAGAGGAGGACCCTCAACAAGACGCAAAGACACACGTGGCTGCAGCAGCAGGTGCCACAGCAACGACTGTGAGAGGCGGGCAGCGCTGGGCAGCGTCTCCTTCCGTTCTCCACAAGGGCACTGCCAATCTGAATGGACTCGACGGCACCTAACAACAACAAAAACCACAATCTACTCAGTCAGGTGGCGGGTACTACAGAAGCGATGGGGTACGGTCCGCCGGACGTCAAGTGAACCCTGATCACTTCCTCACCTTCCCGCCCTCTCCAAGCTCTTCCTGGCCAGCTTCTCCCTCACACGTCACCTGCTACATCAGCAATCACCTTTCTCTTGCCAAAACTAACAGACACACCGTCTTCACCTTACTAGACCTCTTTCTGAAGTCCCTGGCCACTTTTTTCTTCCTGAAGCACTTGCCTGGCTTTGGAACACAGGAGCCCTGCTTTCTCCTTCCTTCCCGGGAGCGGTTCCCAGCACCCTCTCCTCCGAACACTCTCCTAACATGTGCCCTCATCACTTTTCCTTTCATACCCTTTCCTCAGGTAAACGGGGCGTTTCACAGACTTTACATTTCACCGAAATACAAACAATTTCTAAATTTCTACTTCTAGCTCAAAACTTTGTGGTGTCTCCCAGAGATATCACCCTAATATGCTCAAAGTAAACTCTTCATGGTCCTCCTCAAATCTTTCTCCCATAATCTTTCTATTTCAGGAAAAAATAAAAAACACCTCCTTCCACTTAGTTGTTAAACTAAGATCACTCTTGAAACGAAAACTGTTCACAACACTGCCTTTCTTCGTCACCGCACGTACTGTCTGTTAGAGTCCCACAGATCCCTCCTACAGAGCTACCGAGGGCTTTCCTGTGCTTACCATCTTATATTTGCTCTGTTCACATTTTAAGAGAAATCAGATTACCTTAAGGAAGCTAGATTAAAAAACGTGGGCATTCTTAAAATAATGCTCTTAATAATTACATACAGAATAAAATGTAATTACATCAAAACAGAAGATGACATACATATATCCTTATAAAAAAGAATGCATTCCCAAAAAGGAAAACGTTTAATCAAACAAAGAACTTTCTTTTTCAAAAGAAAGATACCTTACATCAAGGTCAAATGCACAAGAAACAACAGGGGGGAACCTTGGTTCTCTTACTAAATTGTAACTCCAACGTTAAAATTGGTTGCAACATTTCACAGTAACAACGGAAGCTAAAAAGTGAAGAAGAAAAAAAAAAGAGCAACAGTAACTCTCCTTGCCTTGGTATAATAATTTAAAATCGCTACCATTTTGAAATTGTACTTAATAAACAAAGACAGTTCTGCAAATATGGCAAGTGAGCAGCAGTTAAAAAAAGCCAGTAATTTGCATTGCAGCATTCTTCTTAACTGAATCGCCTTAACTCATATTTATTCCTCTTGTTTAAAATTTCAACCCGGATAACTAGTACCTGCAGTTTCGTGACTATGTGGCACTCAATTACTCAGGTTTTTACCTTATATCTGATCTGATTAGACGTTTCTTCGTCTAAGCATGTTCATGTACTCATCCGTTAGGCCCCATGTAGCACACAGGGAGCAGGCAATAACCTGGGGTGACCCTCTAGCCACCTAGGAAATCACGTATAGCTGCTCATTACTAGCAGTTTCCACGAATTTGTCTTCTGACTAATAATCAGTGAATGGATACAACTAAACTGCATGTCAGGCAGCCTAAATGAAAATCACACGCTGTGACAGACCCTCTATACCTATCTATTGAGTACTCTTTTCTTTCTTAATAAAAAAAAACAGGAAAACAGTAACTAGGATGTTGAAAAGGAAAGTGAAGGTCTCTCACCTCAATTACTCCTGCTTTTCTTTAAACCTCCTAAAAGCATCGCCTTCCAGAATTCCAACCCAGAAGGACACCACCGGAGACCCGTCCTACAGGGTTCCCAGCGCTGTCTTCTTCATGGAAGCAGGATGCCACCTCTCTCCCACAGGGCCAGAGCTGACTTCAAACCGCCAACCTTTCTCTCAGTTGGTGGCCAAGTGCTGAACTGCTCCTCGCAAGGGCTCCCCTTAACCATCCTAGAAGGGTTCAAAAAGAAACCTTCTCCTACCAGGCTAAACAGTTTAAAGATACTTTTATTTATTCTTGGAGAGGTGAGGTACAAAATAGTTGCGTTTGCTGATGAATAATATTTTCAAATGTCAAAACCACTAAAATGATTTTCTACCCTCTGGGGCCTAGGAGACGTATCTGAAACTGATTTTGCTCCATGAGAAAAGTACGTATTCCTTCTACAAACCAATGCTGTTACATTTAACATTTACTCTATTTTAGAGACCCACATGTGTGGGTAGCATCGACTTGGGACCGGAAGAACCAGATGGTGCCAGGCTACCACCTGTGACAACCACGATGGAGCTCACAAAGTTGAGTCTCACCGGCAACACAAGAATAAAAGGGGTGCACCTGAGATCTCCACTAAGAGACCACAATTGATGGTCCAGTGGCTTCGGGGTTCCCCTGGGAGCATGGCCCCTTGTCCTGATGCTGCCCCTGCCCATAAATCATTATGAAGGTCCACTCTTCGAATACGAATGAATGGATTGGACTCGGTGATGCAGAGGGATCACATATTGGATGCACTTTATGGTTCTGTGTATCTGTAGGATATCATTCTCTGGACCTGTGGCTGGAGTAAGGGGTGTGGGTGGAGAGGAGGGGAAAGGAGGCTGTTGGGAGGATGAGACGTGTATGGAGCAGAGAGGAATAGTGTGCTGCCACCGGACAGGGAGAGCAGTGGAAGCTGCATATAGTGGGCATGTAAATTTGTATGGGAATGTACATTTTCACTCAACCATAATTAAAAAAAAAAATTTACTCTACTTTACAATAAGGAACTCTTTCCCTGAGAAAAGCCAAAGTACACTTGCTTGTTAAGTGAACACTCCCAACGTCTCCGACAAGTACAACACACAAATCAAACATAACACTGCTGTTGAGTCAATCTGACTCATAGCGACCTTACAGGACAGGGGAGAAGAGCCCCAGAGAGTTTGCAAGGAACATCTGGATTCAAATTGCTGAACTTTTGGTTAGCTGACACAGCTCTTAACCACTATGTCACCAGGGTCCCCCTGATGGCACACCAGTTAACAGCTACGGCTGCTAACCAAAAGGTCAGCAGCTGGAATCCACCAGGCGCTCCGCATATGCCTGGGAAGTGGCAGAAGGCTAGAGGTGGAGGGGAGTGTGCAAAGACAGACAAAGGAGGGGGCCAGAAACAGCGAGAAGGCACGCACAGCACCTTGGGTAGGAGTGCCACCAGAGCCTATGGTTACCTCACCAGCCTCAAGTCGAAGCTAAGAATTTGGCTAGTTCTGACTACACACCTGATGTTGTGGTTTCAACTGTACATTCCCCAAAGGATTAAATAATTCTGCCTATACATCTCCCAATCAAAATGAGAAAAGTCTAAAATGGTTAGTTTCACCAAATATCTAGGCTGCACTGTGTCTTATGTCCAAAGTACATTCATATCATTACGACATTTATTTAGAACTGTTCCAAATCATTTACAGATATATAGAAGGACCAGCCATATAGATACAGGCCCATCATTTAGAAAATGTTTGTTGAAAACGAAAATATAAGCAAAGGACTTGGAACAACAACCTCACTATGGCTGTTAAGAAGTAGACGAAACAACATGTCTATTTTTAAGTTTATGTATTATCTAAGGAGATGTAAAGCATGCAATCAGGATAATCAAAAGTAAAATAAAACTAGTTAAACAGAGTCAGCATGATGACTTATATAAGCAGTTAGCATAAAATCAGCATAGAAGCCCTTTCAGACTCTTGGGAGCACAGACACTCTGCAGTATCTAGAAGTCAAAATTTTTATACTGGTAATCAAGTTCAGAGATTCAAACAACTCAAAACTTAAAAATGCCTTTTTTTAAGCCATTAATAGTCTGTGGATGTACGGTACAGTGGACATACAAGTGACCAAGGTTAATAACATGGTTAAAACATCAAGCACTGTGTTTTACATGGATTATGCAACATACTCCACATAACAACTAGCAGCAGCGTTCCTGCGAGCTTCCCATGTCACAGGTGCAGAAAGAGAAAGGGAGAGGCCGAGGGACTCACCCCAGCTCACACAGTGAGTGACCGAGCCGGGACAGCCAGCTCTGGCTGGCCGTCTTAGTCTACCTCTCCTGTGCCACAGCAGAAAACCACACTGAATTCGAAGGCAATCACATTAAAACCACATTAACATTTTTATACTGTTTTTTACAATGTGTAATAGAAGTCAACAGATTTGAACATGGTCTCTTCTAATCTGTTTGCCAGATGCAAAGTAAACAAAGTCATATACAGCACAGTCAAGCACATAGGTCTTGCTACGGAGGCCAAAACACAAAATCGTGCCACAGACAGCAATTCTACAGACTCTGCCTCCACTGCAGAAGGGAGGGTGATAACAAAACCTACCCGCTGCACTGCTTTAAAAATCTCCTTGGTTTGTCTGGCCCAAAAGGGAGAGAGAAAAGTTTGAAAGATTAAGATAAACAACTATCATAACAGCAAGAGATTCAGAACTTTCCGAGGTCACTGAAGTCCAGCTTTCAAAACTACTTCCTTGACTGACATCAACCCATTCGATACTGCCCTGCTGGTGTGTACAGCACAGATGTGTCTGAGTCCCGGTGGCAGAGACGTTACGAGCTACAGCTGCCAGTCTGAATCCAACAGCCAGTCTTCGAAGGCCGTGTGGGGCAATTCTGTCTGATGAGGTCAGTAATGATGTATTACACATTCACTTGGGGAAAAAGCATCTTGTAAAGAACATACAGTATCTTTAAAAAGATGCTGACAATACAGACGAAAGTGACCTATACTGTATACTAGAGAAAATGAAGTACTTTCAAGCACGAAAATAAAAACCACTACCAATTTCCAGAAAGATGAACTTAAAAAAAAAAAAGAGTAGTTTCTTACTGGACCAATCCTTTGTAACAAAGTGCAATCTAAGGTGCTGAGAAGCAGAACAAAAACTGACAAATACACGCAGGACATTCCAAAGAAATTCAGGAAAATCACTGCAAACAAGTGTTCCGATATTCCCTTCTCCAAAGGAAAGGCAAATCTAGGCAACTGCATGCCAGATATGTGCTACTGTGACAAATGACATTTCCTAGCAAAGTGTGTGGCTGCTGTTTCACAGAACTGGTCACTGCTGAAGGAAATTTCCTCACGGCACACTGAAAGCCACATTCAGGATGGAACATCAGGTGGGGATCACTAGGACAGCTAGGTGTCTAAGAGATGACGATTCCAACTGAGTTTTACCAGGATGAAGACTGGTTCAGATGAACTACACCACTCTGAGTTAGTAAATACACCACTAAACATCACTGAAAATTATTCACAGCGTAACTACAAACTAAGGAAAAAAGAAATGGTACAAAAATACCACGAAAGTTCAAGACATAAAAAGAACTATATGACTCAGTGCAATGCTACATATTATCAATAAAAATCTTACACCTAGGTAAAATAATGTGCTACTAACCTAATACATGGGGTATTCAGCTGTGTGCACGAGTGGCAGTCAGAAGAGACTGGAAGGGTGCTCCACAGACACGACACTTCTGAACTTGCAGAACGGTTCAGTGGCCAGCGGTGTGGAGGAGGCATCAGCAAATCAATGTCAACGTCTAGTCTACGATCAGTTATGAGCTCAGTGATCTGAAACATCCCACTGAACCTCTCCACATGGCAGTTTTTCAGCCTGTGCAACAGAACAATGTCACATCTCCTGTTTCTCTCACAGGTTTGTTGGCTGGTGTTTTAAACATCGTAATGTACGCAACAGAGTTTAGAAAAGTACACGCAATTTTTACAAAACATAAAGTCCTAAATGTGGGTATGGTTACCGCACTGAAGGAAACTGGGACCTGTCTGGGGCTGTTACGATGAGAGTCCCACCCTGGTTTGGCTGTTGCCTACATGTGAAAGAACAATTGGAAATACCAACCCAGGCAGTCCTCTTGGCCACTTGGCCTTTTTGTAAAGTGAGTTTACAGACTTTTTTCCTGAGCCAGGCCCACACTGTAAGAGTTCTGAAGCTAATGTTTAGTTTTCATAACAAAACTATTTCCTTGATCCATCCCGTGGCTATCTGGTACATGGTGTCAGAGGAGCAGCCTAGGTCAACAATAACAGAAAATACAGAAAGCAGCAGAGGGTTTCACAATTTTGAGCCCAAACCACCCACAGTCAAGTTTCTAACCCTACCCTGAAACTAATATAACAACAACAAAAAAAAGCTAAACCCACTTCCGTTGAGTTGATTCTGACTCATAGCAACCCTAAAGGCCAGAGCAGAACTACCCCAGAGCTTCCAGGGAGCGCCTGGTGGGTGTGGACTGCTGACCTTCTGGTCAGCAGCCGTAGCACTTAACCACTATACCACCAGGGTTTCCATTCTACCTACACAGACCTCAATTTTAGAATGCCTACCAAGGCTAATGTCACATATGATCCCTATGACACACAGCAAAAGCCCTGCTGACACAGTGGCTAAGCACTCAGCATAGGGAAAGGCCGGCTGCTCTAATCCACCAGCCGCTCTGTGGCAGAAAGACACTGCAGTCTGCTTCTGGAAAGATTTACAACCTTGGAAACTCTGTGGGGCACTTCTCCTCTGCCCCTGCAGGGTCACTATGAGTCAGAATCAACTAGATGGCAAAGGCATTACATAGGCTGAAATGTTTTACCTTTGCCCTGGTATCAGCAGATGCAAACTAGAGTACTAGCAACTCAAGGTCAAAGTCTTTACTCAATTTTATTCATAGAGAGTACTGACTGAATCCTTCTCCGACAGCAACTGGATAATGTTTTATACAATAAAGCAGTAACTGATTTGGTTTTTTAACTCAAATTCAAATTAGTGTTAAAAAAATGAACCAACGCTTCTCATTCGATCCTATTTCCAACACATGCTGCCGTACAGATAAACATTTTAACCCAAATTGGTCTCTATTTTACTTTCTTGGCATTCTACTCTTTACAAACCAATTCCTCAAGCTAAACAGTTACTCTATAACACAAGGAGAAAGAAGAATGTCTGTGTTAATGAATAAACAACTCTGTCAGCTTTGGAGAAGTGTACCTATCAGGCACAAACTGTACCATTCAAGAGAGAAAAATTAAGTCTAACCAAAAGCACAATGATAATGAAAAAAAAGTTTTGGTTTCAGGAATTGCAAAGAAAGAGTGGCCATTACAAGAAGCTTTACTGATGCTGACAACGCTAAACTGTTTACAGAAGTAGGAAGTGGTGGGGCACTCCTCCCAGCGACGCACATACTTTCCTGTCCTATCAGTCTGTAAATTCTCATCCTTCTCCTGAACAAATCAGTGCAAATTCAGATTCAAAATAAAAGTCACTGGCAAGGTTACTAGCATTCTGTAATTTTGTTCTATTTCTCCAATTACATTATTTTCCAGCCAACCTGTGACCTCCCCAGTCATTTTAACTGTTGTCACGGAAGATTTTTCTCTAAAGACCAAGTAACTCTTGAGTGCAGTGGCAGGCTACACTAACTGTACTGCCACTAAATATTGCAATTAAATATTACAACTATTTAATCCAGTACTAAAAGCAATCAAATTTCTTAGGGTCTTAGTCTCCTCAATGTTCTGGTTTATAATCACTAGAAACATGTCTTAATCTATAACCAGAACATGACTCTCAGGTTCTTCCTTTTCTATAGTAAGCTACAGAACTAACCCACAGTAGAAATAACCAGAAAAGGAAATGTTTGGAAACCAGGGAAAGAAAACATTCCTGTTTGCACCCAAAAGTATTACTAACATGACTGGTCTCCTAAAAATGTAATTGGTGATATTGTCTGAAAGACTGATTAAAAGGCAGTGATTCTTCATAAGCAAATGTAAGTCAAGGAGGGCCTTAAAAACTGTCCATATGTATTCCTGCATTTCAATCTACTTCAATAAATTTAATAATCACTGGTTAACACAAAAAGGCTACTTTCAGTTAGTTCACCTGTCAACTCTTCTTGTTTCCGATACTGAATTTTTCTTTCCATGATTCAAGAATATGCATTGTTAAACACAACAGAGAAAAAAAAGATTATGTAACACAAATGCTCCCTATCTCCTAGAAAATTAACGAACTAGACAGAAATCATTTCTATTTCCCAAAGGAAGTGAATGTAGAATAGTTTTTTTTCTAGAACCATGTAACTCAAGTGGGTCAAGAACTGAGGAGACCAAGTGCCAGGCCCTATGCCATCAAGAAAGAAGAGGACAAACCAGGCGTACAGAGGAGCTGCTCGTTCAGCAGCAGAGCCAAACACAAACAGGCGCAACTCCCACTCAGGGCAGACTGCGACAACAGGCTGAGAGCCAATACATGGGAGACAACACAGGGCCCAGGGACCAAAACACCTGGAGACGTCCGTGAAAAACAGACTCCTGGGCTACATCCTAGATTTCTGAATGAGAGCTTCTGGGGATGGTATCTGGGAATCTGCTTTTTAAATTTCACTTATTTACTTATTTTAGAACAAGAATCCCAGGGGAATTTGGTGTTAGCAGCCCACTGGCCACAGTCAGTCACATGGAAATTTGACGACCACTGGCTCTAGGTGACCAACCAAACCAAACTCACTGTCGTCAAGTCGATTCCAACTCATAGTGACCCTACAGACCAGAGCAGAACTGCCCCACAGGGTTCCCAAGGACTACCTGGTGGATCAGAACTGCTGACCTTTTGGTTAGCAGCCATAACGCTTAACCACTACACCACCAGGGTTTCCGCTCTAGTTCGAGGCGATACTTTAACAACCGGATATGGCAATGACAGAGCTTGGCACAGGGCCTACTCAATGGAGCCACAGAAAATTAGGGTCTGTGGGCATCAAGAGGTTATATGATGTGCCCAGCGGCCTCAGGAAACCTAATGCTGGAAGAATGGGTAGGCTGGCTAGGGTCTCGACTCACACAAAGAAGCTGACCTCTGTTCTGGAGGCATTACAGAACGATCCCACTTGCTGAGTAAACTCCTGCTGAGAAGTCCTCAGCCAGTGATAAAAAGTAGGAAAAGAGGATGGGACTTGGAGATCTACTGCCTATAGACAAGCAGAAGAAACTAAAGACTCTGACAGAAACTGTAATAAGCCAAAGTGTCTTCTCAATGCCCAACGCTATACAAGGTACCACAGAGCATCCAAAAGCATCAAAGTTACTATCTAGCATATTAGTTAAGCACCTACTAGATGTGCCAACTATTAATTGAGAATGCTGCGGATACACAAAGGAAAATAAAATCCCTGTCCTCCAGGAGCTCAAAAGCTAGAGCTTACCCTGTTCCTTCTTCCTTGTAGACCTACGTTTCACAAAGAACAAGTATTTCCGGAACCTGTCCTTTCTCAGCCTTGAGGCCTCTTCTGCTCCTGAAGCGGGAGTGGGCTCAAGTCAAGATCATGCAAGTCCTCGTTCTGAGTGGTTTGGCCCATCTGCTCTCAATGTGTTCTGAACGAGGAAGACGTCTTAAGTCTTAAGACATGTGACTGCAAGATGTGAACATCCACATTTAAGAACTGTCAGTGAAATCCAACTTCAGTGAAACAGACCTCACGCAAATACTAGACTTTTTCCTAAAGAACTCTGTAGTATGTCCATTTGTTCATACATTCAATATGTATGCATATTACAAATGGATGTTTCTTCCCTGACCCTGAAGGAGGATAACTGCCTGAAAAAACACAGGGAAAAGGATGGTTTGCTGATAAAATGAACTAACGAGAAAAAATAAGCAGCACTCAGAAAATGGGAGGGTAAAGAAAGGCAAGAAGGGGTGTGTGGAGGAACTTACACAAACAAGGCTGAAAGAAAACCGACCAAAAGACGATTCACCAGATGCCTGAGAATTGCACGGAAGTCAACTGACAAGGTAAATCCATAATTTCCAATTCACAAGGCTGCCGGCAACTCAATTTTTACAATACTGTAAGATAATCCCTGCCTTTCAGAAATGGAAGGAGCCCCATCAGTACCTGGCTGCTAACTGAAAACTCAGTAGCATGAACTCACCAGGCACTCCTCAGGAGAAAGACATGGCAGTCTGTTTCTGTGAAGGTGACAGCCTTGGGAACCCTGGGAGGGAGTTCTGGCCCTGTCCCACAGTTTCACTAGGAGTTGAAATTCTACTGGAAGGCAATGTTGCTTCTTGGGGGGGGGGGGTAATGAAGATTACAGCCTTGGAAACCCTGCAAGGCAGTTCCTGTCCAATGGGGTCACAATGAATAGGAATCAACCCAACAGCAACTGGCTTAGTGTTTTGGTTCAAAAATGGACAAATTACTTGACAAGACAAGAGACACAAAAAAGAAGAGGACGATGTAAGACAGGATATAATCAAGTGCAAATAAGAGCCATAATTCAAGGACAAAAAAATTCCAGGTGTCAGCTTTTTGAAAAGCTGTCATGAACGCTTTTCTAGAACTTTTAATATTTCAGCCTGTTTAAGTACCAACAGCAAAGACTGCTACAAGGACACCTCTCGGTAACCACACCCATAACGTGCATTGCTTTCACGTCAGTGGCACCACTCTAGGCAAGCCGACCTTTAGTCGTCACTTTATTCTGATCACATTACAATAGAACACTGACCCTCTGACGTGCCTCCAAGATGCAATGGAGTCTATGTGGCTATCACTGATGGAACCTTTTCAGTCTTGGGTGAAGAGAACTCAGAATACAATCAGAACATTCACAATTACATTATAAATCACTTCATTAGAAACTGATCAGATTATTACTAGCCTACTTTTAACCCAGATCTCATTCTCCTCTATCCCCTCTTCAAAGTTATGTGACTACCACATGGTGTTGATGGGATAGTCTTATTTGCCTCAGCGGGAAAAACAAATGTTAAATAAACTACTTCGTGTTATAAAAAAGAACATTTTATACAAACAGCTTAGGAAGCTACAAGAACCAAAATGCAAGTACTAAAAGAAGCCCATTTACTATCAAATATTATTACCAATTTTAATCTCTCTATTAAACGGGAGCCCCTCATGGCACAGTGGTTAAAAGCCTGGCCACTAACCAAAAGGTTGGCAGTTCGAATCCACCAGCCACTGCTTGGAAACCCTACGGGGCACTTCTCCTCTGTCCTATAGGGTCACTATGTGTCTGAATTGACTTGATGACACCCAGTAACAACACGTATTAAACCAACCTGTACCATCAAGTGAGTACCTCTGTTAACTAAATAGCATATCTGAACACCTAGATTCAGTTACTGAACTCATATTCCAAGAGTAAAAGACTGACTTTTTGGGACTGTCATTATAATTGGGAGAAAATTATTTTCTGAAAGGACAAAATTAGAAGCAAGTTCCTAGGTTAATCACTTTCAAAAATGAATAATGATTAACTATACAGGCTTTACAAAATCTAGAATTTATCTTCTCTTTATCATGCTTAGTAAAATGCTCATACAAAGCTAAGCCAGCTATCAAAATGTGTTAGGCCATGATTCTCGATACACTGCTGTATTACGGAAGTCACTGAATAAGGTGTGCTGCTATCAAGTGTCATCATCACCATTAAAGGCAAGTCACAGTATGTTTTAAAAAAGCGAATCTCTTACCAGTTGAAATTCTCGACGCCGGTCATAGGCAGTCTGTATGCCACTATCTGCCCAGAGCGCTCTTATAGCAGGAAGATACTGCAAAAACACCCTTGTTTCCACCATCCCCTGGGCCACCATGGGTGCCCGGGTGTCGAACGCCATCATCTTGTCTCCATGGAGTTGGTTTGAATGATCTCCCCAGGGAATGTGAAGCTTCTCACGAGCATCCACCAGCACCCTCATGCCTTTGTTTAAAAAGAAAAAAGTAGGAAGTCAGGAAATATTCCCATGTGTTTGAGTTCCTATAAAACAGTGGTACTACTTTCTTTCATAGACTTCTTGACTCCTCCAGGCCCACCCCCCACAGAAACAGAGGCCACCATCAACCGCCACCTTTCACTTCTGAGAGTTAACAAACTTACTCATGCTCCTGAAACCAGAGCCCTGAGAGCCAATCCTGTGAATACGCTTGCCCTTTTGGATGGATTTTAACATGTTCTAATTTATAAAATAGCTTCTGGGGTAGACACTGGTCACAAGAGAGCCAAAGCCACAGAATGAAAAAAGGAAGGATGCTGACTGCCTGATGCCCAGGCTCTGAGGGAAAGGCTGGGACCCAAATCTGTCGAGTCTGTCCCAAAGACTTGCATCTGTGAAATGCCCATTGCTAAGCATTACCATTCTGCAGCTGGTTCCCAAAACACTCTGCCTGACCCTCTGCCTGACGCCAACACTGACTTAGTCTTCTAGGAACACATTAAAAACTCAGAAACTTCCCCCAGATTAGCCTTCAATCAATGTAAGTCAGAGGATGGTCCCAGACTTCCTTAAAAGGGAGGAAGGCCAATTGTAAAAAGATACAAAAGCGGTACTTGAACTCAAAGGTCAGCTGAAATCAGTGTTACTATCACTAAACTGTTAGAGGCAACCATCACAGCCTCTTAGAAATACATTTATTTGAGTAATCGAAACACTGTTTCACTGTTAATTTTTGCATCAAGCCAACACTATGGGGGAGGGGGGAAGACAACTAATGACTTCATCTCAATGCTCAAAACAGGTCTCCTTTCAGACGGAGCATGCATTAAGAGTCATTTGTTTACCTCATCTATACCACCACTGTTGAATTGATTCTGACCATACAGGACAGGGCAGAACTGCCCCACAGTGTTTTCAAGGAGCACGTGGTGGATTTGAACTGCTGACCTTTTGGGTAGCAGCCACAGCACTTAACCTCTCCGCCACCAGGGTTTCCGCCTGGTCCATAACCAGAACTGTTGACTCTATTCATTAAAGTCATTCCTGAAGCTCAGTTGCAGCAGGATACAAATACACCTTCAATTAAAGACTGGGAAGGCGGAGTCAGTAGCCTTGAAAGCGACCTTAATTAGCTTTTGCGCTAACCATTAAGCCAAATAAATACAACTGGTTTTTAACGGCTTAACTGGAAAGGAACCAAGGCTAAGAGCTCACTGTGGTCTCAGCTTGAGGCCCAGCCTCTTCTCTGGCTCTTAACCCTTGCTGCCTCACTCTCTGGGTCAGTTTCTCTATTAACACTCACGGAGACGACAAAAAAAAAGGTGACACAACAGAGTTCCTTAAGTACTTCCTGAACAAAAATCCCACTTAAAAGGAAAAAAAACAAAAAACACTGCTTGAGAAGATCTGAAATCTGTAGCAAACTCCTAGATAACTGCTACCCAGACAAAATAGAGATTCCTGATACATGGGAAGCATTTTATGTTGACAGCATTTGCACTAGCAAATCACCATTCCGAAGTCCAGAAATAAAAATCGCGTGTATTTCTCACTTAAGAACAAAGCTGAAACTTTTTAACTAAAAAATTGTCAAACAGAAACAGAGCCTATGAACCAACCCCATGTTAATTCACCAATACAGTGAGTACAGGACTCGGGTCACCTTCAGGCCAGAAATGCTTAGTTATTACCACAGAAGTGCACTGAAATGGTACTGAAGTGGTCCTCCTGGTATCCTCCAGCCTGTAGTTAGCAAAGAGTAGAGCTCAGCGTGTTAACATATGATTACAGGCAGACATCCTGCCCGACCGTGACAAAGAGGTGAAAAACCACTGATGCTAATATTTTTTAGACTAACTGTATGAGGCTACTGTTTCCCGGTGCCAGCAATGTGAAAAAGACACCCTCTAGTTTCACATCCTTTCCCAAAAAGTCCCAGAAACTGTCACCCTTCGCCCTTGATAAACCTTAAGCAAAAGTTTCCTATCACTGATGTTCCAGATCTGCCTTCCTCAGGAGATGGTCAAGGAAGCCGAAAGTTGGGAGTGAGCCCGACCCCATGTGACTCTGGTCACCCACCCAGGGCAGCGAGGTTCGGGCGACAGCTCTGGGGCGGGGGTAGGGGTAAGACAACGGAGGCTGGGGACGGTTCTCCGGTTTTCTAGCCTCGTCTACACGGAGAAAGACTGGAGAAGTCACCCGCACCCCGAAGCACCCTGCTTCCTAACTTCCCTCACGGAGGGACCAAAGGATGGCGATGGAGTGGGGGTGGGGACCGGCCGTGACCTTCAAAGGGGCAGCAAAGGGACACTGGGGCGCTCTCAAGCATTCCCTGGCCGGGGGGCGAGGACTCCCCGGGACTGGCAAGGTCGGGGCCCCGGGGCGCGCCCCCTTCCCGCCCACCAAGCTCCTGCGCGAGGCAGAGTGCGCGCGAGGGCGGTGCCCGGCCTTCCCGTGGTCCCTGGTCCTCCCTGAGCCCGGTCCCGGTCCCCGGCCCCGAGCCCGGCCCGGCACCTTTGATCACGTTGCTGTAGATGGTGGGGCGAAACTCCTCGCGCGCGCGCTGGTCGAAGTCCTGCCCGTGGATGATCCGCATCTGCTTCAGGAAGGTGGACTTGCCGCTCTCGCCCGCGCCCAGCAGCAGGATCTTGACGAGCCGCTTCACGTAGGTCTTCTCCCGGGACAGACATTTGTCGATCTCCTTGGACTTGCGCTGCTGCTCGGCCTCGCCGGTCGTCAGCACGCAGCCGGGGAAGCACACGGACAGCACGGACCGCGACGGCAGGAAGTCCGCCATCTTGCCGCCGCCGCCGCCGCTTCGGCGGGCTCCTCCGGCTGCCTCCACCTCCTCCGCGGGCGGCGGGCGGCTCCGACTCCGCTGCTCAAGGGCGGGGACCGCTGCGGCGGCCCGGGCGCGCCCGGGGAGGGAGGGAACGAGCGAACTGACTCGCAGGCCGAGCCGGCCAGGGCGGGCCTGGAGAGCCGCGGAGGGAGGGAAGGAGGCGGGCCCGGGAGGGGCGGTGGCCCCTGCGGCGCGCGCGCCCGCTGCCTCCCGGGGGCGCGCACGCACGCGGCGCTCGCCGCCCCAGTCCCGCGGCCCTCCCGGGCTGGCGAATCCCACGGTAACTCGCCGCTGTGCCCGCGGCCAGGGCCGGTCACGCGCGAGGAGGCGGGATCCTCAGTCACGTGGTCGCTGATTGGGCGGGACCACGAAGTAGGCGTGGTGGCCTCACGCGGAGCGCGACTTTCTGTTTCTTTTTAACGACCGGCGCCTGGTTCTGGGCAGGGGACCCGCTCCTGGGAGCCTGCTGCTGGGTCTCAGGGCCTGCGCTTTGGGCTCCCTCTTCTCCCGCCGCCTTCTCCCCCACCTTTCTTGCCCGCCGCCTGCTGTCACCTTTCCCGCGCTTTATTTCGAAACCGTTGAGCTAGAAGTGATGTGAACAGCGGGCGCCAGCCTAAAAGATTTTCGATACATTTTCTGACGGTGGTATCCTCGACGAGTAGCAAAGGTCGTCAGTTCTGCCTTCCAGCTCTTACTGGCATTCTCAGATCTCTGACAAGTGTCCTGCCTTGGGGAGAAACAACTGGAATTGATACTAATCTGAGATGTGCCAGGAGGGCTTCTTAACAGCGCCCTAAAGTGGATCCCCGCCCAAGCCTGAGCTGCGTAATACTTGGCAGTGCTACCATCAGGGGATGGTAACAGCGGAGGGTGAAGTCATGGTGAAAATCCCCTAAACCGGACACTGTGATGCACACTCTTCCCTACAAGGAAGCGATAAGCAAACACACGGAGGATGGGAGCAGGCACTTTATAGGTTTCCTGCGGGATTACAGAGGATATGACCAGCCAAGGGACTTTTCTGCCTTAACGGCAGATTCAGAGCAGAACACCTGAAATGGCTCCCCGGAGGACAAGCCTGACCAGTGACAGCTGGGTTGGCAGGGAGACTCGCGTAGCAAGGACGCAGGAAACCGTCGTCTTCATTCTTATCATTCAGTCTCAAGTGTAAAAAGTCGTTTTAATCTATTTGGGGCCGTGCAAGCTAATGCTTGTTGGCACATGGGCTACCGTAGCTTGGAAACTTCCTGGGTGTTGGGGTTTTAGGTAATTGGAGCAAGCGGTCAGGAATGGAGAGGCTCCTGAGCAGGTCTAGTTTAAAAATCAATGCTAATTGGTTACTGTTAGAGGTTCTCTTAGTAACTGAGCAGCCTTAGGACTCAGAAAGTTTGCAGTAAACAATACCCTTAGTAGGCTTATCTCCTTTGTCCAGCCAAGCCCAGAAGTGGACAATCTGCAATCTACAAAGCAGGATGAGCTCTCTCCCATACCTTGAGTTGATAGGGTCAGAAAACTGGGTGGTGCTTTCAGGCATAAAGTGTGTTAAAACTGTACCCTGCCTGATGGATCACTGCCTAGTCTCAGTGCGTGAAAGACTGACTTCCACTCAGGACAGGGGGTAGCGTTGGTCCCAAGCTGGTCCCAGGCGTGGCTCCTACACAGAGTCCAGGTGCTAATCTGAACTCTGCCCACCAAGACGGGAGAAAAGAAGCCTATGTTAGCAATTAATATCTTTTTTTTTCCTTTCTTTCCCTGTCCTTCCAAAAGTGTGTGCTACACAATGAAGAAGCAAGGATGCCTAGAAGGCAGGAGGCTATTCCTGCCCAACCAGTTCAGGTTGTGACATGCAGAGCAGCAGAGAGAGCTGTTTAAAGTCTTGTCTGTATGTAACCTTGCCTTGGAGCAAGCCTGGCTAGGATGGAGCCTAGCTGCACTAATCAGTGTTTCTGGAAAAGAGACCCCTTTGCGCCCCACCTAGGGTTCAGCTATAGCTGTCTAACAGCCTCTGACTGTCCAGTGATCAAGACACCTTACGAACTATGAAAATAAAAATGAGCTAGGGATTTCCTGGTTCTTTAAAAAGTTAAACATGGGATTACTATACAATCTAGCAAATTCTACTCTTAGGTATTCCACAAATAATTGAAAACAGACATTCGACCAAGAGCTTGTACATGAATGTACATAGCAGCCTTATTCACAGCCACCAAAAGGTGGAAACAACCAAATCCCCATCAACTAATAAACAAAATGTAGTAATAGATGTATCACTCTTGTCAGTTGCCATCAATTCAATTTTGAGTCATAGTGATCCCATGTTTGCCAAGTAGAACTGTACTGTGTCCAATTTCCAAGGCTGTGACCTTTCAGAAGGAGACGGACACGCCTGTCTTCTAAGGCGCCTCTGAATGGGTTCCAACCACCGAACCTTTCAGCTCATACATAGTTAATCATTGAACCATTTTTTTGCCACCCAGGGATTTGTGATGGAATGTTATTTGGCTATAAAAAGGAATGAAGTGCTGACATATGCCGCAACGTAGATGAATCTGGAAAACTTAAGCTAAGTGAAAGAAGCTGGACACAACAGGCCACATGTTCAGTGATCCCGCTTACATGAAAGATCGAGCATAGGAAAATCTACAGAGAAGGAAAGAGGATTAGTGGTTGGGGAACGAGGTAACAGGAGATGGACAAATCAGGAGTGACTGCTTAATAGGAACACCCACTGGTGTCCTTGTGTTGATTCTCACTCATAGCGACCCTATAGGACAGAGCAGAACTGCCTCACAGGGTTCCCAAAGCTGTAGTCTTTATCAAAGCAGGCTGTCACATCTTTCTCCCACGGAGTGGCTGGTGGGGTCTAATCGACGACTTTCTGGTTATCAGCTGACTGCCTAACCACTGCACCACCAGCGCTCGTTGCTGAACATGTATAGGGTTTACTGTTGAAGTGGTTCAGGTATTCTGGATCTAGATAGTGATGATGGTTGCATAATATTTTAAATATGCTAAATGCTACTGACTGTACATTATAACAGGGTTACAACGATGAATTTCACGTTACATGACTTTTGCCATAATAAAGAAAAATGAGTTAAGGAACACATATTTTCCGTAAAAGAAAAGTTAGTAACTTCATTTAACACTGAAGTGCCCACTCTGTGAACTAGTCAATGACTGTTGGGACCATTATGTTTATTTTTAAGACAAGACTGACAATTTAAATTTTTGCGGAGAAACAGATCTAATTCAGCAGTCGCTGTCGGTTCACACTGCAGTGACACTAACAACATTGTCATACGCCGATGAATTTGTTTCACACACCCCCCTCAAAAAAGAATTCCAACTTTTTAAGGGAGAGTGGATGGGTTAAGATGGAATCTGCTGGGTACTGTATTTCCCAAAGACCCAGATGTTAATTCATTAGAAACAGCTGCAATCCTGCTAGCCAGTCAATCTGTATGCAAAGTAGCTATTCAGTGGCCCAGTGGAGGAGTCGTCAAAGGACTGCAATAATAATTAGTCACAACGCTCTTTTCCTTCTGGAAACTCCAAGTCTAGTGGCAGAAGTCTTGCAAGGTAAATTATGGAAGGTGTGCCTCAAAATGTAGACGCATATCTTCAAATGAGTTTTCTCCTTTAATGTGGTTGCTTTAAAGAACGAACAAAGCCTTCCCAACAACGCTGCCTAACGGCATCGGGTTTGGTTTGGTTTCTTTCTAGCTTGGAAACCCGAGTGTCTTAGTGGTGAAGTGCTACGGTTGATAATAAAAGGTCAGCAATTCGAATGCACCAGGCGTTCCTTGGAAACTCTGCGGGGCAGTTCTACTCCATCCTGTAGGGTTGCTTTGAGTCAGAACCCACCCAATGGCACTGGGTGGGACTGGTGTCTCTGCTATTGGGAACAGGGAGAAAGGAAAGGGCGATGGTGGTGATGGGTGACCGGGCTCCTTACCTGTAGTCTCAGTGTATTTTCAATGTTAAAAAGTAGTGTTACTAAACCTATTTGCCAGTCTTTCTGCCAAATACCTCTGGGCTGTGTACAAAAATCAGAATTATCCACAAAGGACAAGTATTTGTCACCCTCAGATATGTTCAGAAGAATGTGCCAGAGGCTCTTGGAACAATTCAAAAAAAGCAGTTAAACACACATACATGCACACACACACGTTTTGAAAGATGGGAAGGAAATACAATTTAAATGAATGTTTTGCCAACGTAACTCCTCAGGCTGGAACAACACCCACTTACTATGTTTATCTAATAAATAAGGATGGTTAAAGCTCGTGTTCATTTTCCAATCAGGATGTTGACACAACGAACATTCTTCTTACACAAGCTGCCTCTGTCTCCTACTAACATAATACAGGTGGAGTCTAAACCATTTTTAACTGGTGGAACAGGTAAGACCTTCTCACTCGCGCCTTTCTTTAGTAGGGAAAGGAAGGGAATTTCCTAGCCTTCCCATAATATAAATGCCTTACATTCATGTTATGTTTTAAATGCCCAAAGCACATTGATCTTCTTTTTCTCATTCTCTGCCCTAAGAAAAAAACAGGGAGTATGCAGCTTTGTCCTATTTGGTGCAAAAAGGTGCTGAGGGGAGAAAAGCCGAAGAGACTCAAAGCCTCACCCTGGCCCATAGACAACCAGGCCTGGAGCCCTAGTCAGTGCTCTTTCTGTGCCCCCAAATAGCTGTGAAAATTACCGTTGGCTCATGTATGAAGAGCATTTTGGTGGTCGTGACCTGCTGTGGAGCCAGGCCCAACTCCAGAGGCCTCATGAGCCTGAATGAGCCGCAGGGATCTCAGGGGTTGGTTTCAGAAGGCAGTAAATCACCAGGCTAGTCAGTCTGAAAGCTCTGCCGAAACTTCTTCAGCATCATGAGGTGCATTAGCTGGGAATGGAACCTCAGGTCTCCTACACGGAAGGGCAGATTCCTGCCACGGAACCACCGTCGCTTCTCCATACTTATCCAGTAGTTTTGTTTGTTAGTTTTGTTGTTGCTGTTGGGAGTGATCACATCATTTCTGATTCATAGCAACCCCATGCAACAGGGTAGAAGGGTCCTGTGGGGTTTTCAAAAGCCCGGCTTGGCTGCTAACTAAAAGGTGGGCAGTTCAAGTCCTCAGCCACCACGGGAGAAAGATTTGGTCATCAGCTTCTACAGAGATTGTTGTTATATTGTTAGATGCTGTTATGTTGGATCCAACTCATAGCGACCTTATACAACGAAAGAAAATGCTACCTGCTCTCCTGCCATTGTCACCACCCACAGGTGCTTTGGAAGACAAGACCTGGTGATTTACTTTCATAAAGATTAAACCTTGGAAACCCTATGGGCAGCTCTACTCCATCCTACAGGGTCGCTATGAGTTGGGTATAGAATCTTCTAGGCTGTAATCTTTATGAAATCAGATCATCAGTTCTTTCTCTGTTGGGACATCTGGTGAGATTAAACTGTTTAACTTTCAGTTAGCAGGTAAGCACTTAACTTTTGCCACTAGGGCTCTCCTCTTTGTCTGTCTTTCCAGCCTCTTTCTGCCGGCCATTCCTTTAAAGTTTACCAGTTCCTAGGTTGAATTTGTAAGAATTTGCATGCTTTGAGTTCAGCTTCTATAAGATGTTCTCAGGTAGCTGATAGACATATGAGAAAAGAGGAGTCATGTTTATGGCAATAATTACGTGGTGGGCTCCATGGACCCTGGTAGTGCAGTGGTTAAATGCTTGGTTGCTAGCCTAAAGATCGGTGGTTTGAGGCCACCAGCCACTCTAAGAAAGACATGACAATCTGCTTCTGTAAAAGATGGCCTTGGAAACCCTATGGAGGCAAGTCTACTCCTTTCTAGAGTTGCTGTGAGTTTGAATTAACTTGATGGCAATGGGATGTTGGTAAGCTCTATACATTTCCTTAATGTGAGGTAGATTTGGAAAAATAGCTTTTTTGGTAATGAAATTAGATGGTGCCCTTACTAGAATAAGCCTTTCCTGTGGAAGATTTCTTATGAAACTAGGCACATGGAATTGTTGGTGATGTTTTTGGTTGCTGTTAACAACAGACAACATGACTTTAATTCTTGCCGTTTTCTCAGTCTCCGATCTGTCAGCTGCTGTTGCCTAGCTGTGATCTCAGCTTATTTGAAGTCAGAAACCTATACTGTCTTAGAGCCCATGCCGCTGCTCTGCTCTCCTTGTAGTTGTCACTGTTTGTTGCCGTTGAGTCCATGCTGCCTTGTGGTGACCCCACATGTGCAGGATCAACTGCTCCATAGAGTTTTCAAGGCAACCACCTTTTGGAACCAGATCAGCGGGCCTGGCTTCCCAGACACCTCTGGGTGAGTATGAACTGCCAACCTTTCAGTAGTTGAGTGCTTAACCGTTTGTGCCACCAGAGGACTCCTCAGTTTTGAAGGAGTTGCTGTATGCTGTTGAGTTGATTCTGACTCATAGATCCCATGTGACAGTGTGATAACTTCCCCAGAGGGTTTTCTCCACTGTAATCTTTATAGAAACAGATGGCCAGGTCTGTCTTGTAAAGTATCTCTGGTTGGTTTTGAGCCACCAACTGTTTGGCTAGTGGTTGAAGGCTTAACCATTCAGATCTGTTTACTTCATTCTAAATGCAAGGCTTTGCCTGTAAATCTGAGATTCTTTCTGAGAAATTTAAGAAAATAAAAAGCTCTCCTTAGTCCCTTTTCCTTATTTTTACCTTATACCTTTTAAATATGAGAAATACTTACCTTGTATAGTTTGTGAATGGTCTGCTGCCTTCCAGAAATAGATACCAAACCTGTTGCCCTTGAGTTGATCCCAACTCATAGTGACCCTGTAAGACAGTAAAATCGCCCCAAAGGGTTTCCAAGGGATAGCTGGTAGAGTCAAACTGCCACCAGGGCTCTAGAGAAACTGAATTTAAGTTAAAAACCTCTTAACTGTTTCTGCAGCCCTGGTGGCGCAGTAGTTAAGCACCTGGCTGCTAACCAAAATAGAATCCATTGGCCACTTCTTGGTAACCTTATGAGGAGGTTCTCCTCTGTCCTATTAGGGTAACTGTGAGTTAGGATTGACTTGATGACAATCGGTTTGGTTGGTTTCATTCAATTTCTCCAGGGAAATTTGAGTCTGCAGATTCTGGATTTGTTCCCATGTCTTAAAACCCTTTGCTCCTGAGCTGGCAGCAGCAGGCTTTCTTTTCCTCAGAACATGGGTTAACAGGCTGGGACCTGCCGCTTCCAGAAACCACACTCCTGGCTGGCTTGCTTGGTCTGCAGGTACATGTCACGTGCTATGACCTGCAGACCTACCCTGTGTGGGAGCATTGGCTAGTTGAACTAACCATCAAGGAGTGAGGGCTCGTGCAGAAATACTGAGAAAAGTGCATGTGGTTTTTGTCAGATGTTCATTTCCCAATTCCTTTGTCAACTGCTGGGGTCCCTGTGTGGTACAAATGGTTAATGCAATAGACCACTAACTGAAAGGTTGGAGGTTCAAGTCCACTGGGGTGGCGGGGGGGGGGGTGCCTTGAAAGAAAGGCCTGCTGGTCTACCTCTGGAAACAAAACCCAGCCATTGAAAACCCTATGGAGTACAGTTCTGCTCTGACATACATGGGTCACCATGATGTGGAACTGACTTGATGGCAACTGGTAAACCGGTGTCAACAGCTAAGGAAAGGAAAGGTGGTGGGCTCATGGTGAGATTCAGGGCAAGACAGTACCTGCTGAGTCAAAATGACAGAATTGGAGGTCTGCAAGATGAAGCACTATTGCCAAGGTCTCCCTCTTCCTTCAGTTGGGACAGCTGTCTCCTAGCCATGGGAGGGTTATGCCAAGCGTTTATGCTATAAAGGAATCCCTGGATGATGCAACTGGTTTGGGGTGCTCACTGAAAGACTGGGGGTTCAAATCTACCCAGTGACACCTGTGAAAAATAACCTGGCTGCTTCCAAAAACTTACAGCCACTGAAAATCCTGCACAGAAGAACTCTACTCTGACACTCAGGAGTGGGAATCAACTCAAGGGCCAGTGATAGCATGAGAAAATGATGAGAGGAAGGAATGAAAGCAAAGGGGATCAGGGTCGCTGCTCAGTGCATGGCAGGTAGTGTTGCACCTGTGCTTGCTTTTCCCCATCTTTTGGATTTTGGAGCCCTGGAGGTGCAATGGAAACCCTGGTGGGATGGTGGTTAAGTGCTGTGTCTGCACACCAAAAGGTCAGCAGTTCAAATCTGCCAGGTCCTCCTTGGAAACTCTATGGGGCAGTTCTACTCTGACCTTTAGGCTCACTGTGAGTCAGAATCGACTTGATGGCAGTGGGCTGGGTTGAGTTGGGCTGGGTTGGGTAATAGCACAATGGAAACCCTGGTAGCATAGTGGTTATATGCTACAGCTGCTAACTAAAAGGTCAGTAGTTCAAATCTACCAGGTGCCCCTTGGAAACTCTACGGGGCAGTTCTACTTCATCCTATGGGCTCACTGTGAGTCAGAAACAACTTGATGGCAGTGGATTTGGTTTTGGTTTAGTTTCACAATGCCTAAGAGCTCAGGCTGCTAACTCAAAGATTGGCAGTTCAAATCCACCAGCCACTCCCTGGAAACCCTATGGGGCAGTTCTTCTGTGTCCTATTGGATTACTGTGAGTCAGAATCCATTCAACAGCATAGGGTTTGGGTCTTTTTTTTTTTTTTTTTGGTTCACTAATAGGGGGTTTTGTAATAAGGAAAAGTTTCTTAAGTGGTGAAGTAGTTGGCTTTTCTGGCTAAACCAGAGGAACCCTGTCAGATTGCTTGCTAGTCACTTAGTTTCCCAGAGAAGGAATGCAGTATTGCGTGGGCGAGAACTCCGTTAACAAATCTGAGTCTTGACTTCCATCTCTGTAAAATAGGAGTAATTATGCATAAAGAATTGTTGTGAGGATTAAAGTATAAAACAAGTGCATTCAGTGTCCCACCCCCTCATAAATGGGAGGTTCAATTTTAGACTCTTTGAAGAAGGAGCAAGCAAACTACTTCTACTTTTTTTTTCCTTTCAATTTTTTGGTTGTTATTGAGAATACATGTACATACACACAGAAGAACATACACCAGTTCAACAATTTCTTCAAGCTTCACAACCATTCTCACCTGCCTTTTCTGAGTTGCTCCTGAATTAACATAAATGCCCTGCCCTCTAAGTTTTTCTGTCTAATCTTTTGGGTTGCTAGTGTCCGCTTGGTGTCATACAGACAGATTTTAAAAGAGTACAGTGCTCAAGGCAGACATTCTTTACTACTTGTGCTCAACTATTATTCGGTTTTTCAGATGATTGCCGCGAACATTTTTCGCTTAAAGTTTAAAGATTGTCTTAAGACAACAGTTGTAAAGGTTCATCTAGCCTCAATGGCTCCAGAAAGTCCAGGTTCTATGAGAATTCCAAATTCTTCTGTGCATTTTCCCCTTTTGATCAAAGATTCTTTAGCAGAGTCTTTGATCAAAATATGCAGTAATGGTAGCCGGGCACCATCTATTTCTCCTGGTCTGATGGTAAAGGAGGCAATTGTTCATGGAGGTGATTAGCCACACATTCCATAGCCTCCTCATATTCCTGATTCTCCTTTTTCCTCTGTGGAGTAACCAAACTTCCTTAAACGCCCCTTTAATATTTAGCGATATTGTCTTTGTCAGACCATTCTCCCTGTGTCTTTCCTCTGCCCCTCTTGTGGTTTAAACATATTTCTTCTCTTCCCTATGCTCAAGCTCACTCATAGCAGCTGATGTGTATATCAGCAGGATCTGTTTCTGACTGATATCACCTGACACAATAACAGGTAAAACATGTAAGTATTAGGGATTGCCTCCAAACTCTGAAGAGGGAAAGACATTATTTGTTCCCACTGTGAAACACCAGGAACCTAAGGAATCACAACCTCAGACAGCAGAAGTTCAAGGGGAGATATGGCACAATGAATTAAGAGCATGGGCTTTATTTTCAAATCTGTAAAATGGGTATGAGGAGGCTTTTGTTGGGGTTATATGAGATGACAGAGCAGGGTCCCAGTCAATGTGACCATGTTTCCTTCCATCCAGAGGAAGAACTAGAATCTATCTCTCAAGATCATGGGCAAGTAGAATGTGGAGAAGATGATTCATAGGTATGTGTTTTAGTCAACAAGGGCTGCTCTAACAGAAATACCACACAGTAGATGGCTTTAACAAGGTAAAGTTTATTCTTACACAGTCTGGTAGGCTGCAAGTCCAAACTCAGGATGTATACTCTAGGGGAAGGCTTTTCCCCTTGTCAGCTCTGGAGGAAAGTCTGCTATTGCATCAGTCTTTGTCCAGGGAGCATCCTGGCACAGAAACCTCAGGTCTAAAGGATGCGCTCTTCTCCCTGTGCTGCTTTCTTGATGGTGTGAGGTTCCCAATTCTCTGCTTGCTTCCCTTTCCTTTTATCTCTTGTAGAATGAAAGGATTAAGGGTGGTGTCAGCCATATTCCAGGGAAACTCCATTTATGGTGGAGCAGGGAGATGATCTTATGAAGGGATTTACAGTCCCATCTAATCCTTTAACATACAGCACAGGCGAATCACAAAACAGACAATCATAGAATATAGGGAATCCTGGCCCAGGCAAATTACTACACGTGTTTTTAGGGCAGACACAATTCAATCCATGACATCACGCATGTGGCTACCTCAGCCCACATGATCTGTTCACCCCTTCCCTTGACATTCACCACTGACCCCTCAGGCCTCTGCGGTGGTCTATTCCCTCAGAACACATGCATACCCAAGTCAGCAGGCTTGCTTTGCTTGTATAAGGAATTTTGGGGTCCCTGGTACCCGGAGTTTGTTCTAGGGCTGGGGGAGCAAAGGCGCTGGGTAGGTCTCTTGGTCTTGCCAGTGGGTAGGGGCAGCAGTAGGAGAGGGTCCTGCTAGGGCCCTCAGACCTGAGAAGGAGGCCTCTTTTGCTTGGAACTTAGGGCCATCCAGCTGGGTGGATATAGCAACATCTAAATTACCTCCATTCTGTGGGAGCTTGAATAGAACCTCAAAATCCCCCAGGTTCCGAGGCTCTTGAAATGACAATGGGGTAATCTTCTGACTCTTTGGCAGAGTATCCCATCTAAATCCTTTGCTAGTCAAGCCTTGGTTGGGGACTGTTTGTGTCCCTCCTGTAAGATCCTGGGGAGGCTCCAGGGCGTCACTGTCCTTCCCCAGGCCACCCCAGGCAGGAAGCCAAAGAATGACTTTTACAACAGCAGACCCCATTGGATTCATCGTTAGTTATGCTTTTACACTGGATCACTGCTGCGGGCCTCAGAGAAAGTGAAGGGACAGTTACATCCAAGTGGATAAACTTGGCTCTGCCAGGAGGCCAGGGTTGTGCAGGTGACCTCAGGCACTGTGTGATGCCCCTAAACCCACAGGCAAACGCCTTACTGTACTTTATGAGCTCTACTGACAATCACAGAGCCAGAAGGCACCGGGAGCTCCAGTTTTAAAAAGATCAACAGTTACTGCCTTAGATGGTTTTCTCCCTAAGAATCAAGCAGATTTCAGACTTTCAGTGAATTTGTTGTAACAACTAAGGAATGGAGATTTAATTTAATTAGAAGCTATTTAATTTCCCTGAGGACAGAAGTACTTGGCTCAGCCATCCGAATTTTATGCCCAGCCCAACAATGTTAGCTGTTTTTCTTGTTTGGCCAGCAGTGGTAGAAAGCACCCAAGATCCTTCCTGTTTGCTTTGTATTCCATCTTCTCCACTCCTTCCTTCCTCAGTCCTTTTGTCCTTTCATTTCCATTGCTTCTTTCTCTAGCTCCCCAGTCTCCCAGACCTTTGTGTCCCTATTCCCCTTTTCCCTGCCCTCCCCCTTTCTTCCCCAGCTCCCCCAACCTTTCCTTCCTCTGCCCCACCTCTTCCTTCCCCATCCCTCCCAGCCCTTCACAACCTCATCCCCCTTCTCAGTCTGGGTTTGGTACCCAGCCTCTGAGGTCCTACATCATCCTCATATCCTCAGCACTTGTCACAAACGTCCTCTCCCTCACTGATGGTTAAGGTTCTGTGTCTCAACTTGGCTGAGCCATGATTCTCACTGGTTTGGCAGTCATGTGACATTGTAGTCACTTCTGTGATGAGATATGTTATAATGTAATGACTTCCATGATGAGGTCAGCTGTGAGCAGACAATCAGTTGAAAGGGAGTTTCTTCAGGCATTCAGCCTGTATCAAATATTAGTGGACTTTCCTGCAAGGCTCGTGACTTTTTGTTCATGATGGATCCTGCAGCTGGCTCTTGCTCATCTGACCTCCAGTTCTTTGGACTTGAGCTAGTGGCTTACATGAGGTTTTACCTGCTGGCCTTGGGATTCATCTATCTTTGCAGCTGGTGAACAAGAACTCTGCTGTCTAACTAAACAGTCTTGGGTTTGCCAGCCCCTTGCAGCTACGTGAATCAGGAGAAGCCTCTATCCTGACCCATGGACTTGGGACATTTCACTTTCTACAACTGAGTGAGCCATTTCCTTGATATAAATCTCTCTGTATATATTTAGATGCTTTACTGGCTATGCTTCTCTAGAGAACCCAGTCTAAAACAGTCACCTACCATGCCAGAATGTGGACTTTTTGTTGCAAAGGTCACAGATAATTCATCTTCATATCTCTAGGACTAGATGACACATGATATAGCCTCAGTGAATGCATGTAACTCAAGTGAGACTGCACCATCTGCCTCCTGCCAGCCCTGTTCTCTGCATTTCTGAGGATTCAGAGCTGCATTAGAGCCCTCCAAGACTGTAGTGACTTCCTGAGATGATAAGAGACTCTCAGTTCAGCCCCACTTGTCAGAACCAGGGTCTGGGACAAAGTGTGGCAAACATGGACCTTGGTACCTACTATGATAACATGGACTAGCTAGATAATGCCAAATTATGAGTTATTCAGTGACTTGAACTAGCTGGAAGGTGTGTGTGTGTGTGTGTGTATGTGTGTGTGTGTGTGTGTGTGTGTGTGTGTGCATGCATTGGGAAGAGGGGGTCAAACACTTAGACACACAGACATCAATTAGTCTGCACACAGTGGAACGGGTAGGACTGTCAAGTTTCAGGTATGGTCAGAATAAACTAGAACTTGAGCCATCCTTTTCTATTGCAAGTGATAATCACACTCAGCTGCTCACAGAAAAGGCTAGCAGTTTGAATCTATCCAGAAGCGCCTTGGAGGAAAGTCCTGGCAATCTACTTCTGCTAAATCAACAATTAAAAATCCTACAGTGCATGGTTCTGCTGTGACACACATGGGATCTCCATGAATCAGAATCTGCATGACAGCAGCTCATTTTATCCGACATGAGGTTGGGCGTGAGATATGAAAGACCATGGCTGAGAGTCGGGCAGACATGGACTTAAATCTTAACCTCATGTATCTGGCAGCATCCTGTCATGAACCACCTAAACTCTCTGGGCTTCATTTTCCTTAGTCAAGAAGATAAACTGCAATAATGTATGTAAAGGAAAACTGGCAAAGGGCCCGGCCTATATTGTTGCTGTTGTGAGGTGCCATTAAGTCAATTCCAACTTAAAGGGACCCTATGAGCCACCGAACAAAACGCTGCCCGATCCTGCACCATCCTAACAATCAGTGCTGGTTTTGAGCCCACTGTTGGAACCACTGAGCCAATTCATCTCATAGAGTCCCCTCTCCTTCACTGACCCTCTGTTTTACCAGGCTAGATGTCCTTTTCTATGTACTGCTGCTTTTTCATAATATGTTTGAGGTATGTGAGATGAAGTCTCGCCATCTTCGCTTCTAAGGAGCATCCTGGCTGTAATTTTCCAAGATGGATTTGGCCCACAGTAGGTACAAGCAAATGGTAGTATTTGCTGCCAGCATGGAGGACTAAAAGCATTTTAACTGATTCAGTTATCAAGACAAAGGATGTATACAGGCAGTTGTCAGGTAACGAATGAGATCCATTCCCAGGTCTCTTTTTAAGTTCAGTTTGCAGGTAAGATGGAACAGGTACACATGGTCCTTACTTAGCATTTGTTAGGCAAATACTTGAAGCCTTTTTGGTGCAGTGGTTAAGAGCGTGGCTGCTAACCAAAAGGTTGGCAGATCACATCTACCAAGTGCTCGTTAGAGACACTATAGGGCAGTTCTGCTCTGTCCTGTAGAGTCACTAGGAGTCAGAAACAGGTTTGGTTTTGTTAAACAGCTGTCTTAGTATATAGCATGTATTTTACCTTTCTGTGCATATAAAACCCTTAAATACTTTGAAATACACTGAAACACCTTAAACATAATACAGTACATAATAATTACAATACAATAATAATAAAAGTTAACTACAAACAGTACTGTACTGAAGATAGAATTTCTGTGTGTGTGTGTGTGTGTGTGTGTGTGTGTGTGTGTGCAGGCATACCAAATCCAAAATCAAATCCAGTGCCATCGAGTCGATTCCAACTCATAGCGATCCTATAGGACAGAGTCGAACTGCCCCATGCAGTTTCCAAGGAGCGCCTGGTGGATTTGAACTGCTGACCTTTTGGTTAGCGGCCATAGCATTTAATCTCTACACTACCAGGGTTTCTGTGCAGGTATACAGTACTATGAAGAGGAAGAAGAAGAAGAAAACCACCGAAGAGACAGTTATTAAAGCAGTTTAGATAGAAATAAAAAGAACAGAGCAGAATGAAAGATTAGTATTCTTGTTCCATCGATGACTTGCAAACCGGAAAGGGTGCCTGTGAGGTAGCGCTACGATAACGCTGATAACTGGATGATGCAGAAGATGATGGAGAGATGGCCACTGTTGAAGAAGGGGAGTCTGGGGTTGGAGAGGATGGACTTGGTGCTCCAGAGTCAGGATTTGATTCGCTGGGGAGGTGGAGGAGGGGTACAGGTTACCATGGAGTCAGTTTTGCCGCAGGGCATCAATGGAAGTTTGTACAAAGCCTTCTTTTCTTAAACGGCTTTGCAGCAGCTGAGGCCCTCAGTAACTGCACAGTAAACTCGGATGAACCTCCTTGTCTTAGGATCTTTTTCTCCGACTGCCATCCTTGCTTCAGTGAGATGAAAGGCTTCAGCTCACTGTCGAAAGCTTTTTCACTTCTGGAGTTTTTAGGTCCCAGTCTTCCTCAAAAGCTACCACTTGCTCTTCTAATGGTTTTAGGAATATTTTGTCCAGACCATGCTTGTCTAACAGAAACATCATGCGAGCAACAAATGTACTTTTAGAGTTTCTAGTCGTGACATTACAAAAGTGAAATTGATCATATATTTGAGTAAATGCAGTGTGTCTAAGATACCGTTTCAACACATAAACGATATTATTGAGATCTTTTACTTTTTAGGGGGGTGTGGAGTCTTCAAAGTCCTGTGTGCATCTTACCTTCACCAAAAAAACCCAAAACTCATTGCCAGTGAGTCAATTCTGACTTATAGCAACCCTATAGGACAGAGTAAACTGCCCTATAAGGAATACCTGGTAGATTTGAACTGCTGACCTTTTGTTTAATAGCTGTAGCTCTTAACTACTGTGCTACCAGAGTTTCCTTCAAACTTACCAAAAAACTAAACCAAACCTGCTGCCATCAAGTCAACTCTGACTCATAGCAACCCTACAGTGACCCTACAAGAACCTGTTTTGTGATGCTTAAGTGTACAGCTGTTAACCAAAAGGCCCACAGTTCGAATCCACCAGGTGCTCTACGGGAGCTCTATGAGGCAGTTCTACTGCTTTATAGAGTTGCCATGAGTCAGAACAGACTCGGTGGCAACAAGCTTTTATGCTTACAGCACACTTCAATTCAGATGCTAGATTTTCAGAGCCATGCGTACATTTCACAAAATTTGAAGCTGTTGCAAGAATACCTAAAACTTTTCCGGCAACTAAGTTGAGCATGTCTTTAAATGTAAGTGAACTAAAGTGGAGATAAATCTGTTCCTCAGTGGCATGAGCTGTATTTCAAGGGTTCAATCACCATGTTAAGCAAGTGGCTATTTCCTGGCCCCATCCATGAGAAATGGGCCAGGAACCATGAATGACAGGATACAAAGAAAGGCGTGGGGAAGGGCAATGCAGGCAGCTGGAGGGACAGAGGAGGCGCGTACCTGGCACGTGCCCAGGTCCACATGGAAGACAGTTTGATCCGCACCAGCCAGCGGAAGCTTGACAGGCAGGGTGGAGTCAGGTCAAAAGGGCTACATACTGGCTGCAGTATGACGCTGGGAATTTACTCATGAAACGGGAAGCGCTGGAATACCCTTGGGTAGCAGGTGCATGATGTGCACATTTTTAGAATGATTCTCCCGGCACCTGAGCCCTGAGAGTGTGGGGACAGGTTGGAGATGGCTGTGGTAATTCTCACTTGCAGAGGTAGCCCCTGGCCTGGTTGGGTAGTGGTTAAGTCCTATGGCTGGATAACCAAAAGGTCCATGGTTCAAATCCACCCACAAGCTCCTCCTTGGAAACTCTACGGGGCAGTTCCACTCTGTCCACTAGGATCCCTATGAGTCAGAATTGACTCAGTGGCAGCAGGTTTTGTGCGTGTGTGTGTGTGTGTGTGTGTGTGTGTGTGTGTGTCAGATCCCACATAACCATCTAGAAACTTCACAAAGCCAGATTCAACAGAAGGTAGAAACGAACTGGGCTCTTTAGAGCGAAGGCCAGAAAGGAGGCAGAATGGTAGCAGGCTTGGGACCTTCGTGACTGGGAAACTAAGTCCCCACCGAGAGGCTTAAGGAACCAGGGTGCGTCTGCCAGTGGGAAGCAGGTCTCCTCAGAGACAGCTGAACCCAAGCCCAAGAGTCTTTTTTTTTTTTCCCCAGCAAATGCATAATTTATAACACCACTCCACCCTGTGAATCACACGGTAACCCTGAACTTTGTCCAGAGTCTCTGAGATTGTGAAAGACACTCCTTGGTTCCAAGGAGCCCTTTGGGAGTTCTGCATCCAGGCCAGAGACACAATGGGGACACTTCATTCTCAGAAGTCTGGGGAGAGGGCTGGGACACAAGCAGTTTTACCCGCCCCCCATACCCACCTCCTTGGGAAAAACACTGCCTGTGACGCAAAAGGCCGCAACCATAAGAGGGGCAGGCTCTGCGGGCGCGCTGCGGCCCCTCCTCACGCTTGCTCGGCTGTGCTGCCCCTGCCCTGCGCTGAGTCAGCGGCGTCCTGCGTCCCCGCTGCAGATGCGACAGGTCAAAAAGCCGCCCTCCGGGAGCTGCCGGCCCACAGCGAGGGACCGACCACTGGCCGGTGCTTCCTGCGGCCTGAAATGAGCCTCACAGGGCCTTGTCCTGACCTGCAGGGAGGGCCTGCTTTGTGCTGGCGGACTGGGAGCGCAGCGGAGAAGGAGTCTACGAGGCGGTTCCAGGGGACGCGCGGGCTCAGCAACCAGCCGCTGCTGGGTTAGTGGCTTGAGCTAACAGAGCCATGGGACAGCTGTCCAGCCATGACGCTACGGTGTCTCTTGGCCAGCCTGGGAGCAGGGTTTGAGCATCTCTGAAAGGCAGAGGTGGGGGTTGAGTGAGGTCTGAAGGAAGCAAGGACCAAGGCAATTGGAGGCTGGCGTTCTGGGCAAGGGAAAGACATCAGAGTGAGTGTGACAGGAGGCATGGAGTCACATGGAGTAGAACTGCCCCATAGAGTTTCCTAGGAATGCTGGGTGGATTTGAACCGCCAGCCTTTTGGTTAGCAGCCATAGCACTTAACCAGTACCCCACCAAGGTGTCCTATGAAGGGCCTTAGGTGATGAAAATGGTCTGTTGTTGGAATCCACCCAGCAATACTGAGGAAGAAAGTTCTGGCGATCTGCTTCTCTTTAAGAGAAACCCTATGGAGCAATTTCAGTCTGTCACACAGGGGATCGCTTTGAGTCAGAATCGATGGCAGACTTCAATGAGGAGTGGCGATGGTGTCGTCACCGACTGAGCTCTTGCTGCAAGTGAGGCTCTGTGCTCACGGTTTCTCTCCTATGAGCTCCTCATTTCCCAGAATAGGAAAGTAGAGCCCCAGGGGGGAAGTGCCCTGGTCCAAGGTCACATTCAAGGCATAGTGCTGATTCAGATCTAGACTATTGCAACCCTGCAAGCACCATGGAGCGCGCCATGATCTGGGAGCCACTCGGCAGCATGCTGGGAGCAGCTCAGGAGCCCAGACAGATGTGTGGAAGCTAGGTTTTGTTACTGCTAGGGTGAGGGGACCTTTCGGTAAGGCTTCATGAGGTACGCCCTTAGGCGCACTGGGATAACCAGAAGTGCGGTACCGTTGGTTCCTGTCTGGATGTGAAGAGGACACTTGTGTGACCATCAAGGCTCTGCCCTGAGTGTCAATAGCAGGTTAGCAGTGTGCAGAGTGGTCCCTACCCCCTGCCTGTCTAAGCAGCCCTAGTCCCCCTGGCTGGGTGGGCTGGCTGGCCAGGCACTTCCTGCCAGCACTGTCTGGGCACCCAGCCCAGAGAGGCTTTTCTAGGTCAGGCTGGTCTGTCTTCAGCCTGTCAGAAGGATACTGTTTGTGTAAACCCTGGGCTCGCTGGGCGTGCTGTGTAAACACAGACTATCTCCCCCTCCAGCGCTTCCTCTGGGGAGGCTCCACCTCCTACTTGGACACCAAGTCAACCTTCTTATCAGCTAGAGCTCCCTACCCTGATACAAGGAAGTTATTAAAGTCTGCTTCCGGCCATTGCCTTGACCCCACGGGGATACAGTCCCATTGAAGCCAGTATTCCTGAGAGGTTTTTTTGTCTTTTTGTTTTTCTGCACTCCAGAAGTTCCTTACTCAAGTCTCAAATCCCCCAAACAAGCCTGCAAGAATTTGGAAAGTGTTTTTAGTTAAAACCTGTATTCTAAACATTTACTTACTATTCCAGTGAGTTTAGATGTGTTTACTTGGCTTTTCAGGCCATCCTTAACCAGGCCCAGCTGCCTCTTTAACCTGATTCTAGACTTGTTTTCCTTTCCAGTGTCAGCCTCTCCTCCACTAGCGCTCAAATAGGCCCTGCTTGGCCCCTCTTTTCGACTTTTCCTCATCCCGTGCCTCTTTCCCGGCTTGCTTCTGATGCTTCTGAAAGCACTACCCTTCTCTCCTCCCAAGTCCTGCTACAGCAGGTGGTAGGAGGAGAAACAACAAAGGAAGGATATCCCTCAAGATTTAATTTAAAAAAATTCAAAACATTCCTTCCTGTCTTTTGTTTCTCTCCCCTTCATCTCAGTTCCTATAGCACTCCTGGTCTCTGCTACCCACCCTAGTACTGGTGACCAGGCTCTGAGATAACACCCCACACCCCCTGCCCTGAGCCTCAGGTAGTCATGCTGTCATGTGATCCCCTGCCTCCCAATTTCAAAGGTTTGTGCAGCCAATGGGATACAGCAGCCCAGACTATGACTTCTGAGGCTGGGTCACAGGAGACAGTGTTTCTTCTGCTTGCTGCCTTAGGTCACTTGCTGGGGGAGAAGAGAGACACCATATTGTGAAGACACTCATGCAGCCCCATGGAAAAGTGCAGGTGGCACGTGGAGGCTTCTTGCCAATAGCTGGCACCAAAGTGACAGTCATGTGAGTGGGGCATCTTGGAAGCAGATCCTAGTCAAGCACCAGCCAACAGCTTGTTTGGGGCTTATCTGTAATTGCATGAGAAGCTCTGAGTCAGAACTGCCCAGTGACGCTGCTCCCAAATTCCTGACCCGTGGACTCTATGTGAAACAATACGAGTTTGTTGTTTAAAGCCATTAAGTTACTGGGTACCTTGTTGTGCGGCAATATGTAACTCATTCAGTTACATCATTTAATAATAAAAATGATAATAGCAACAGCAGTAAATATTGCTGAGTGCTTTGTAAGTACCAAGCACTGCTGGACATTTTATGTATCTCACTGAACAGAGTATTCAGCAGCAGCAATAACCGATAGTTGCAATGTGCTAGACACTGTCGTAAGTGCTTTGCACATATTATTCCTCTTGACCCGCATAATGGCCCCATAGAGTTATTGTTGTCAGGTGCCATCGAGTTTGTTTCAACTCACAGGAACCTCGTGTACCACGTCACAAAACACTGCCAGGTCCTGTGCCGTGCTCACGGTCGTTGCTGTGCTTCAGCTCATTGCGGCAGCCGCTGTGTCAGTTCGTCCCATTGAGGGTCTTCTTCTGTTTCACTGATCCTTTAACAAGCACGAGGCCCTTTTCCAGGGACTGTTCTCTCCTGATCATATGCCTGCCATCCATGAAATGAAGCCTTGACATCCTTGCTTCTAAGGAACATTCTGGTGTACTTCTTCCCAGACAGATCTGTCTGTTCTTTTGGCCGTCCATGGTTGCTGTGGATTGAATTATGCCCCCTCAGAAATGTGTATGTCAACTTGGTGGGGAAATGCTTCCCATGCTTGTATGACCGTCCAGCGTTTAGTCATTTGATAAGATTTCCTATGGACTGCAAACTCTATATCATTTTTGCTGTTAGTTGCTGTCAGGTTGTGACTCATAGTGACCCTACGTACAACAGAACGAAACACTGCCCAGTCCTGCACCATGCCCGTCGTCATTTTTATGCTGAAGCCCATTGTTGTGGGTCAGTCCACCTCTTTGAAGGTCTTCCTCTTTTTGGCTGACTCTCTACTTTACCCAGCATGCCGTCCTTCTCTGGGGATTGATTCCTCCTCGTAACTTGTCCAGAGCATCTAAGACATAGTCTCACCATCCTGGCATCTAAGGGGTGCTCTCGTTTCCCTTCTTCCAGGACAGATTGGTCCATTCTTTTGGCACTCTATAGTGTATTCAGTGTTCTTCTCTAACACTGTGATACCAAGGCATTCATTCTTCTTCTGTCTTCCTTATTCATTGTCCAGCTTTGACGTACATATGATGCGACTGACAATACCATGGCTTGGGTCAGGAGCATCTTACTTTTCAAGGTGACACCTTTGCTTTTCAACACTTTCAAAAGGTCTTTTGTAGTAGATTTGCCCAATACAATGGGTCAATAAGATGGATTAGCAGTAGTTATACTGATGAGATTTACATGATTGGGCCGTCTCTTAAGCCAATCTCTTTTGTAACGTAAAGGAGAGAAGTGAGCAAAGAGACAGACCTGGGAATCTCATACCACCAAGAAAGCAGTGCTGGGAGCAGAAAATGTCTTTTAGAACTGAGGTTCCTGCACTGGGATGCTCCCAGACCAAGGGAAGGCTGATTCATCACAAAGAATTTCCTCCAGAGCTGACAGAGGCAGAGTGCCTTCCTGTGGACCTGATGCCCTGAATTTGGACTTATAGCCTACCGCACTGTGAGAGAATAACATCCTCTTTGTTCAAGCCATCCGCTTGTGGTATTTCTGTTATAGGAGCATTACCCACTGCCCCCACTGCGATTGAGTTGATTCTAACTCATAGCAACCTTACAGACAGAGTAGAACTGCTCCATAGAGTTTCCAAGGAGTGCCTGACAGATTTGAACTGCTGACCTTTTGGTTGGCAGCTGTAGCATTCAACCACTACGCCACCAGGGTTTACTAGACAATGAAAATGGCATAATGGTATATTCAGTATTCTTCACCAATGCCATAATTCAAAGGCATCAGTTCTTCTCCCTTGTTCATTGTTCAGCTTTCACATGCATGACAAATGACTGAAGATATGATGGCTTGGGTCAGGTGCACCTTCGTCTTCCAAGTGACATCTTTTTAACACTTTAAAGGGGTCTTTTTCCAGCAGATTTTCTCAATGCATTGTGTCATTTGCTTTCCTGTCTGCTGCTTCCCTGAGCGTTTTACATATAAGGAAACTGAGATAGAGAGAAGTTCAGTGACATGTCCAGGGCAGACAGCTTAGATGTGGCAGAGCTGGGATCTGAAGCCACCTGGCTGTAAAGTCTGTGCCCCAACCACTACGCCTACATGACTTGTGCTGTACCAAGTGCATGAGTCTACAACTGGCCTCTTTTTCCAGAGACCGTGCCTTTGTCTTTGAGTCTCCACCAGGATCTGCACATAGTAAAGGCTCCGTAAATGCTTGCAGGTGCTGCCTTGCTGAGCTCGGAACTCACTCAACCAGTGAATCGTGGCATTGTCAGATGCAAATCAGGTAAAACATTTTCCGCACCCTAATACAACAGCTGCTGCACAGAGAGGAAGACAATAGCACTGCATGAAGAAACTTCATTTTTTTAGAGAGTCCCAAGAGGAGTGTGAAGTCTCTGCTGGCGCAAGCAGTGAAGTCACTGGCCACTGCTTTGAATTCAGCCAGAGGTAGCTTGAAAACCAAGGGCCTGGCTGTCTACTTCTCAAGGATCACTGCTGTTGAAAGCCCTGTGGAATGCAGTTCTACTTTGAAACACGTGAGGTCACTACAAGTTGGAGCTGACTCAATGGCACAGGCTTATTTTTAAATGCACTGTCTTACTCCTACTGGATTCTCCAAACAGTGACTGAATGTGAGGGATAAGATCGTGCCACGGGATCTGATGTGTGGCCACTTGTGTTCTGAGATGCTCCAGACAGACTCCTGCCCTGACATTCTGGGGTACTCAGCCCCCACCGTGAACCCTGGGGACATAAAAGTCCCTCTTCCATTCATTGACCATAGACTCAGCCTCTATTTCACTTAAAAGTGCAACCACCAAAATCCCACCTAAAGCCACCAGCTAGCTTCAGACCTTACCTCCTGGTCTGGGAGTCTGGGATTCAAGAGCCTGGGAAAAGAGAGTGTGGATTCTGCAGAATTGCAGAGCCCTTGTTCACGAAAGTCACAGTCAGGGTGGTACTAGAAGGAGCCTACCAGAATGGGCAGCAAATCTTCAGTTACGTAGGTTCCTTTGTGTCGTTCGCTACATTATGGACCTGAGCACTAGACAATGGCTTTAAAAATTCATTTTACTGAATATTTGTTGAGCTCCTACAAGGAGGGAAACCGTTAAGAAACATTTAACAGGGTTAAATGCTCAGCTGGTAACTGAAAGGCCAGTGGTTCAAACCCACTGAGCCACTCCATGGGAGACAGACCAGGCCTTCTGCTCTCATAAAGATTACTGCCTAGAAAACCCTACGGGGGCAATTCTACTCTGTCACATGGGGTGGCTAGAAGTCAACAGCACCTAATAACAAACACAGAAGCAGAAACCCAACCATAAGGATTAATAGGATAGGGACTCGTCTTCCAAAGAGCTGACCTCTACTGAGCATCTTTCCAATGGCCACTTAACTGTCACCCAGTGGCCTGCCCAGCTGCCTACATCTGGACACAGGATGGCAGAAGGGATGGGAACTGCTGCTCTGACATCCCTTTCCTGGGTCTTCCTGGAAAGGCAGAAAGGAGAAAATGAAAGCACAGCCTCTTGCATCCCAGCTTGTTTCTCTCCACAGAGCTGTGAGTCGCCCTTGGGAAATAGTCAGCAAAACCCACTAGAACATCTTGAAATGACTTGATTGTTTGGATCGCAGCATGTGCGACTTAATGTGTCCCAGGGGCTGGGTGGTGCAAATGTGCGTCAAAGCCACAGCAGGCTGGCAGACAGCTCTTGGAACCGGGAGCTCTCCATGGGCTCCTGGGGCCTGTTATTACTGCTGTTAGCTTTGTCCAGTTGACTGTGACTCATGGGGACCTCACATATAAGACAATGAAACTTGGCTTGGCCCCACACCCTCTTCATGAGCATTGGTGGGTTTCAGTCCATCTCTGGGGCTTTTGTGTCGGTCCATCTCACTGAGTGTTCCCCTCATTTTCTCTTGGCCCCAGTTTGGTAAACATGGTGTCCTTTCCTAGCAATGGGTCTTTTGTTGATGACCTGGCCAAAGTCAGCGAGTTGAAGTCCACCATCCTCACTGCTAAGCATCATTCTGGCGGTATTTCTTCTAAGACTGAAGACTCTGGTACCTTAGTGGACCAGAATTCACCAATCCAATAAACCAGTGGAAGCCAGCAGGTGTTAGGTCCTGTTTAGGACCTGGAGGCTTGAATGTACTTAGGACACAGTCTTGGAGTGCCTTGGATTTAGAGTGACTATCTGCCACTGAACCCTGGGGACCCTAGCAGAGAATCGGAAGGTGACATTTGAAATCTGTGACTATTGGAGGTCCACTCAGTACTCCTGGTGGAACCCTAGGAAGCCTCTTCCTTCAGGTAGTAATAAGGACCTCAGTCTCCTAGTGCTTAGGTATTTTGAACCATTCTCTGGGCCAGCCTCCCTGCCTTATTAGCAAGACCTACAGCACGGTCACCATGAGTCGGAATCAACTGGCAGCCCCAGGTTTGGTTTCGGTTTATAGCATGGTGGCCAAAAGTATGAATTGTGGAGCTAAAAAGATTTGAGTCTGATGTTTGACCCAAACGTTTTACCAGTTCTCTCAACTTGGTATATCATTGCAACTTGACCTGAGTGCCAGTTTCCTTTGCATCTAAAACGCTGATAATAATACCTCATGGTGTTTGTAGAAAGGAGTCCCAGCTGATATATCTAGCACCTAGAACACCTAGGTCAAGAACTGTTCTGTTAACAAAAGTTATAAATATACTCCTTGGTTTTGAGAGGCAGCCTAGTAACAGGTGAGAAAGAAGAGATGGACCTAAAGAAAGAATTACAATGAAGTGTGATGCCCAGAGGTAATGGGAATACATGTAAGGTAGAGTAGTAGCAGACAGGAAAGCATGGGAGGCTTCATGGAGGAGCGGTACCCTGAACAGAGTGGGAAGTCTGAGCAAGAGTTTGATAGGCATACCCAGGGAGGTGTGAGACAAACAAACCGGTATTGCCATTGTAGAAAGTACAAGGAAAGGAGGGGTTGGAGAGCAGGCAGAAAAGGCAGGCAGGGAACAGGTCATAAATGGTTTGAGTGCTTTTCCAAGAAACATGAACTTTATTTATCTTCTTTAGGTGACTGAGAGATACTGCAAAGTTTGGGGTATCAATCAAGTCTTGGAGGAAACAGATGGCATTCATCTGTTTAATAAAGGAATAATTTAAAAGGTTTGAGAAGGGTTTAGGGAACCCAACAAAGGGTGATGTAGTATCCTAAAGCTAACAATAGCAATACTAATAGCAATACTGATAGTGATGGCGATAGTCAGTTCATCTAGACTAGAAGAGTCAAAACCCCAGTCTAAACCCATTGCAGCGGAGCCAATTCCAACTCATAGTGACCTTATAGGATGGAGTAGAACTGCCCCATAGGGTTTCCAAAGAGAGACCAGTGGATTCGCTCTACCAAGCTTTTAGTCAGTAGCTGAGCTCTTAACCACTGCACCACTAGGGCTCCAGGATACCAAGAGGAACAAATGGTAACCCAAATCCATGGCAGCTGTAGGAGGGGCTGCCAGCTAGGGGCGTGGTCTCTGGTAGAGGGCACATCATGAACAACCCGTGGAGCTGAATGATTAAACACTCTAACTTCTTCCTACCCTCCAATCTCCTAACCCAGTTGGAATAGGCAGTAAGTCCAAGTGATGCAATCTGTAGAAGCCAACTCTCCAGGGCATAACAGGATAGAGAGAGTAGAGAGAGGGCATCTCCAGAAGCAGACAAAACAGACCCATCCCAGAGAGTCAGCTGTTGGTTCGAAGGAGGCACAACTAGGGTAGGGAACTGATGGTAGCTGGCAAGAGATGATTTGATTCTGAACAAAAGCCTCATAGAAAGTTTGAAGAGCCAAGGACTGAGCTGAAAGAAATTTAAGAGGGAGAATTGACCATACTTGGTAACCACATAGTTGTGGATGTTGAGCTGGAGAAAGACTTTCTAGAGGTTTAGGCTTGGACAATCACATCACCATTGGTGCCATTTTGCTTGAGGGTCTGGGGAAGGGAGGAATAGCGTGGTATTAGTAGCTCGTTATTGGAAATATTGGGGGGCTACAGTGATTTAGGGTCATTAGGAGTCGAAATTGACCCTATGGCAGTGATTTAGTATGACAGTGGGTTAGAGGTGTATCCTAGACCAGATGTCTACAGGTGGTTAGTGATGTAGGTCTAGAGTTAGAACTCTACCGTCCAATACTTAGCCACCAGCCACATGTAACCATTTAAATTAAAATTAACACTTAAAATTCAGTTCCTCAGACACACGAGCCACATTTGAAATACTCAATAGCCCATGTGGCAAGTGGCTACCATGTTGGACTGCCCAGTTTCTAGAGCAGTTTCATCATCCTGGAAAGTTCTATGGAGCAGCACTGGTCTAGACAATGGAAACCCTAATAGCATAAGAGTTAAGTGCTACAGCTACTAACCAAAAGGTTGGCAGTTCAAATCCATCGGACACTCTTTGGAAACTCTATGGAGCACTCTAGCTTGTTTTTTAGGATCACTATGAGTTGGAACTGGCTCGATGGCAATTTTTTTTTTTTTTTTTTTTTTGTCTAGAAAACAGGAGAGAAAATGGAGACTTGAAATTCATCAACATACAAGGGATGCTTAACCATTGTGGGATGGGTGAGGCCAATTTGAACAATATGGAGATTGAACAGAGGATGAGGGATGGAACCTTACAAAACATATATCTCAAATGGGAGGCTTGAGGATCCACCTAAGAAGACCAAGAAGCAGCAGTCGGATGCTGAAGAAGAGCTAATGTTTCAGAATTAAAGGAGAGTTTCAAGAAATAGGAGATGAGCAGATGAAATGTTGCAGATGGTGCAAGAAAGAGAATGAAGGGCATCCCTTGGATGTGGCAGTTGGGAGGTCATTTGTTGAGTAAGCAGTTAAATGGAACGATGGGAACCAAATCCAGAAGGAACTAGGTCGGGGAGTAAAGAGGAAGAGAGGATGAAGATACTGAATGATGTCATTCTCTCTTCCGAGAAAGCTTGAAAGAGCAGGACTACAGATGGGGTGGGGTGGTAGCTGGCAGAGGATGGGAGAGAGGGAAGGGAAAGTCACATCTATATATTTTTAAGATAGGAATGCCTTTAGTGTATTTATAGATCAAGAGGGAAAGAGACAGCCGAGAAAGTGAGAGAAGAGGAGAATGAATACAGAGGAGCAAGGTCAAGGAAGAAACATCCTTGAGAACACATGCAGCTGCAGGGGGTGGCTTTGGAAAGGGAAAAGGATGCATTAGTCTCTGATACTTGGGAGGGATGAAGTGGGAGGGTAAAGATGAGTTTGTGGTGCAAGAGAATGGAAGTCAAGGCTGTTTAGCCAAGAGGCATGCCATGTCACTACTGTAAGAGGAGAATGGAGGCTTGGTTGGAATTGAGTGGAGGGGCTGACACATGGGATAGCTGCTGAGGGAATGCAGAGGGGACTACCAAGTTCAAAGACAGTGTGTGTCACTTAGGGACCCAATCCCAAGCTGTTGAGTCAATTCTAGATCATAGCAAGCCCATGAGACCGAGTAGAACTACCTTCATAGGGTCTCCAAGTCTGTAATCTTTTTGGGAGCTGACTATCATATCTGCCTTCCACGAAGTGACTGGTGGGGTTTGAACTGCTAATCTTTTAGTTAGCAGCTGAGCACTTCACTGCTGTGCCTTCCCGTCAGACGGGATTGGTGTGATTTCCTAGTTGTGTTTCCTCCATTGTCTCTTACTCATAGAAAAAAAAAAAAAAAACAAATCCCCTACCACTGAGTTGGGTACAGTGACCCTGTAGGTCAAAGTAGAACTGCCTCAGAGTTTCCAAGGAGCACCTGGTGGATCTGAACTGCCAACCTTTTTCAGGTTAGCAGATGTAGCATGTAACCCACTATGCCACAGGGTTCCCTACTCATAGAAAGGCACATGAACTTCTCATAGAACTTGCAGGTAGACTTGGATGAGGCCTGGGGCACTGGAGGACAAGTCTGAGAGCCACCAGGGTGGGAAGGCCTGAAGAGGCCCTGGAGAAGATCATTCACAAGGGTGACCTGGAGTCCTGGCTGAGCAGGACGGAAGGGGTGCTCAGCAAGGCAGTGGCACTCAACAAGGCAGGAAGGCGTTGGCCTAGGCAGTCAAAAGTGGCTGAGTGGGGAGTGATGGAGACAGCCGTTGCCTTGCAATGTGAGGAAAGGAAGTCTCGGTCTTGAAGGTTGCCTATTTCTGGACCTAGAAGACAAGATGCAAGTGTGGCTTCGGGCATCGGTGGATGCCATGAAGAGGTGGAAGTGGTCCTCAGGACTGCAGAAGCCAAGGACTTGTAAGGTTGGGAAGTTGGATAGGTCACCCAGGGAGACTCCGAGATCACCCAAGATGAGGCCAAGAGCTTGGAGGCAGATACCCGGCTGGGTAGAAGGTGGCAAAGCTCAGTGAAGTGAGCTTCAGAGGAGGAGTCAGGATCCAGATGTGTCAGAGACACTGGTCAAAGCCAGTGTCTGCACGTCACCATCTTGGGCATGGGGCAGGGGAAGGGCTAGGGAGGTGACAGCTGAAGCTTTGCTAGACTGACTCAGGGTAAGTTCTACAGGGCACACTATAGGGATAGAGGGGTGTGGGCCTAGGAAGGGCTTTCCCAAGGTCACAGCAGGTATAAGAGAGAGAGCAGCCAGAGGGACAGGTGTGCAGGGCGGACACAAGATAGGGGTTAGGAGAAAGTTGTCCAAGACCCTGAGAGTACCCTTGGGGATGCTTGGAGTTCAGGGGGACATAGAGACTCGGGGGAGCTGTGAGTCACAAGAGAGACAGAGTCAAGCTAAAGCAGGGAAGAGGAAGGAAGCCTGGTGTGATGGTGCAGGAAGAGGTTCCAGAAAGGAGGGGCAGGGTTTGGGTGCTACATCAACTGCCAAAGATGTGGGGGAGGGGATTCTAGGCAGAGGGAAAGGTCAGACCACCAAATGAGAGGCAGGGAAGCTCACTAAATGCCCAGGAAAAAGCAAGGTGCTTGAAACGGCTCAACAAGAGGGTGATGTTGAGGAGTGGGAAAAGTAACAGCTGGATCACTAGATCAGGGCCAGCCTTGGAATGCCAGGATGAGAGGCCCAGCCTTCTTTTAGGAAGTACTTGGGAGTCCTTGAAAATTCTTGAGGAAGGGATCAACAGGGTGCTGGCAGTCATTCAGGAAGATAAATGTCTGGGTTTGGATTTTGAAAGGGGTTCCCAGGTGGGTCAGCTGCTAACCAAAAGGTTGGCAGTTCAGATCTGCCCAGAGACACTTGGGAAGAAAGGCCTGATGATCCACTTCCGGAAGATCACAGCCTTGAAACCCTCCTTGAGCACAGTGCTACTCTCACACACACGTGGGGTTGGCATGAGTCAGAATTGACTTGATTACAACTGGTTTGGTGTTTTCAGGACTGAAAAAAGTCTGGTGCCTACAGGTGGCCTTGGCTTTGAACCAAGAGAGGTTGCCTAGCACAGAACAGTGAGAGGAGGAGAGGAAACAGCAGACTAAGATTTCCATGGGGGAGGGGGAGAAGGGAGGGAGAAAAGGAGGGGAGAGGGAGGGAGGAGATGGAAGCAGAGAAGGAGGGAGGCAGGCAGGGAGGAAGGGAAGTTGTATTAGACCCACATGGAAGCAAGCCCAAGTGAGAGCTAGGATGGAATCAGAAACTTCCAATCTAAATAAAGTAGGACTTGTGGCTGTGAAAATTCTCACAGGGGCTCATGCCTTTATTTCTTGCGTTTCCTCTGCGCATCCTGGATCCGTCATCTTCCTGCACCCTTCCAGATGTTGCCACTCCTGGGAACATCAGGGACAGCAAGCAGAGGGGGTGGGAACCTTGGAAAGCCCCTTGCTTTGGAAAGTCACAGTTCCACACACTTGCTCCCTGCTCCCTGCAGCTCCCTGCTTCTCACGGATTCAGGAGGCTGCAGAAGTGAGGGTCCAGGGTGACTAAGCCTGAGCCAGCTCATGTCCTATGACAGAAACAACAGAGAAGATCTTGGTGGCCTATGTCACAGGACAACTCTTGGCAGAGTCAATTTTGCTAGAACAGCTCAATATGGGAGATTAAGAGTGGGGATTCTGGAACCTGCCTGGGGTCAAACCCCAGCTCCACCACTTACCATCCATGTGACCATCCTTGGGCAAGTTATTTAGACCCTCTGAGACTCAGTTTCTCCATCTATAAAATGGGGATCATAACCATATCCTCCTTGTAGTGATGGTGTAAGGACTTAGCACCCTGTAGACACCCAGTAAGTGTTGGTTATTATCCTTCAGCATCCTCTACACCCCAGGAAGACTGACAGAGCAGGGAGCTCCCCTACCCCCTTCTAGGAGGAGTGGCAGCTCCAGGGTGTGGAGTGAGGGTAACTCTAACCTCCCATCCTAGGGTGCTACCCCCCTGACCCTGTTAACAGGGAATGAAACAGTGTGTCCTAACTAGAGGCCCCGTCAAGATGAACATGCCTGTCTTGAGTGTTTGCCACTGTGAGGGCAGTTTGTGGGGCGGGGGTGGTTCTCACCTAAGCTCAGGGAGGCCTAGCACTAAAGCCTGCTCTTCTACCCAGACAGCCAAGGGCTCCCATAGACTTTACAGTATGGGGTCTATGATGGGGCATCCTATAGCACCTCCTCCCCCTGGCTGCACACAATAAACTGAGGATCAGAAAAACACTTTTATTTCTGATCAAGGCCATCTTGGAGACCTTAACTTGGTCAAAGGGCCAACTAGGCAGAACCCACCATGTCCCAGCAACAAAAGCCCAGGGCTTCCTGTTGTGGGCAGGTGCCATGGAGCAGATTTTTGATTCCTAGCGATCCCGGCAGGAAACCCTGGTGGCACAGTAATAAAGAGCTGTGGCTGCTGACCAAAAAGGGTTGGCAGTTTGAATCCACCGGGTGCTGCTTGGAAACCCTATGGGGCAGTTCTACTCTGTCTCATAAGGTCTCTCTGAGTCAGAATCACGTCGACACCAATGGGTTTAGTGACCTCATGGTGGTTCAGTGGTTAAGTGATAAGGCTGATAACCAAAAGGTCGGCAGTTCAAATCCACCAGCTGCTCCTTGGAAATCCTACGGGGCAGTTTCTGTAGTGTCAGTGACAGGTTTAGTGACCTCGTGTGATGGGACAGAACTGCTGTTATCTTTATAGCAGGAGATCCCCAGTTCCCCCCACCCTCTGCTGGGTGGGTTTGCAGTGAGCTTGTTTTGTTTAGCAGGTGAGCATTTTTTTTTTTTCTAACTCGTTGCATTGCTAGGACTTGCCAGGGCCACGTAACCCGTAACAGAGGCTGCCTACAGGAAGCTCCTTGCCTCCAAGTCACCCAAAGGTGTCTGTCAAATGGGTCATTCCACATCCTCTGGGCAGAGTGATGGGAAGGATGGAGAGGCTGGGAGGGTTACAGCCCAGGGAGCCAGGCAGGAAGACGTCAGGAAGGAGAGTGAGCCGTCCCCTTACTAAGGAGTCACCTCTGTTACTTCTGTATTCATCCCACAAACATTTATGGCAAGTTAACTGTATGGAGGGGCAGCGCAGCAGGATAAAGGTCAAGTACGTGAACTTTGAAGCTGGAAGGTGATGGTTCAAATCCCACCACTGTAACTTTCCAGGTCTGTGCCACATCTCCACTATGCCTCAGTGTTCTCATCTGAACAATAGGAACAATGAGTTTGCTGTGAAGTGTAGATGAGTGGTCTTTGAGATGCTTAAAACAGTTCCCCGATGACCACTGGCAACACAAAGGGGTAGTTACTATAATCATTATTCCTATCATTGTTCTTACCTAAGGCCCTCACAGAAACAGAAAGGCCTTCCTTGTTGGGTGGTGTCTAGTCAATTCTGACTCCTGGCAACCACATGTGACAGAGTATAACTGCTCCGTAGGGTTTCCTTGGCTGTAATCTTTGCAGGGGAAACCCTGGCAGTGTAGTGGTTAAGTGCTATGGCTGCTTGCCAAAAGGTCAGCAGGTCGAATCCACTGGGTGCCCCTTGGAAACCCTTGGAGCAGTTCAACTCTGACCCGTAGGGTTGTTGTAAGTTGGAATCGATGCAATGGCAGCGGGTTTGGTTTTGGGGGTTACTCTTTACAGAAGCAGGTCTCCAGGTCCTTCTCCTTAGAGTTCAGATGGCTAACCTCTTGGTTAGCAGCTGAACACTTAACTGATGTGTCACTGGAGCTCCTTAGAAAGACCCTAGTGCTAAGTTACGTCAAAGGATTTTAACGAAACGTGTGTACATCCAGAGATGGGCAAGAAGAACGATGGGAGGCTGGGCAACTCAGGGGCTAGAGCAGAACCGGCAGAAACCAAGGATGCTGGGGTCCTGGGCCCCCACTTCTGCTCCCAGCCATTTCTCTGAGTCTCTTCCTCTCTCGCGCTGACACGTGTTCTTTGGGAGTCTTCTACGGTCCAGGCACGGCGCCAAGCACAGGGCACACCCAGGACTAAAACCACTTCCACATTTTAGGATCCGTCACAGCAGCAACCCCACTCCCAATGCCAAACTCTGCCTTGGTTACTTAGTGTGGAGGTCACAGAAATATGTCACATGGGTGGTTTTGAAGAAGAGGAGTTTTTTTCCCTCCCAGTTCAGTAGGTGAGAAGCCTGAACTTAGGCAAGATTCCAGGAGGAGTTCCTTTCTCGTCCGCAGTCCCGGGAGTTCCCTGGCGTCCGCCTCTCCCCTGGGGCTTGCCTGGGTCTGTTCTGGTCTCTTTATGACTCAGAAGTGATCAGGTCTAGCATCCACCGTACCGGGTATGACCTCAATACCAAAACAAAAGAAAACTCCTATTTCCAAAACCATCACCATCACCCAATGAGGTCGAGTTGATTCCAACTCATAGCGGCCCCATAGGTAAGAGTAGAACTGCCCTGCAGAATTTGCGAGGAGTGCCTGGTGGATTCGAACTGCTGACCTTTTGGTTTTCAGACATGGCACTGAACTGCTATGCCACAAGAGTTGAAAATGGTTGTATTTACAGTTTCCAAAGCAAAGCAGAGTAAAGCAAAGCAAAACAATGAAGCCAAACTGGTTGCTCTTGTCTTAGCTCTGACTCATGAAAACACCATGTGTGTGGGTCAGAGGGGGACCTGTGAGTCCCACAAGGTCTTCAGTGCTTGTGATCTTTCAAAAGTAGATTATCGGGCCTTTCTGCCAATGAGCCTCTTGTGGGTTCTGACTGACAAGCTTTCCATGAGTGGACAAGCACGTGAACTTTTATGCCATCCGAGGTCTCTATTTACAGGCACAGAGGCTAGGATTTCGACATTTATTTTGTGGGGACACAGTTCAGCCCCAACACTGTAATGAATATGTGTTTTCCTTTAACCAAACCTTCTCGTGATGAGCCTAGAGAGCAATGTTGAACTACCCCACGGGGTTTCCAAAGCTGTAATCTTTCTGAACACAGATGGCCATGTCTTTCTCCATATCACTGGCTGGTGGATTTGAGTTGCTCATCCTTTGGTTAGCAGTCGAGGGCTTACCCACCGCATCATCCAAAACCCAAAACCAAATCCATTGCCACTGAGTTGATTCTGATTCATAGAGACTCTATTCATAGAAACCCTCTTTCCTATAGGACAGAGTAGAACTGGCTCATAGGGTTTCCCAGGAGCACCTGGTAGATTTGAATTGTCGATCTTTTGGTTGGCAGCAGTTGCCCTTAACTGTTATGCGTAAGCATTTCCACTGCACCACCAAGCTTCCTCTATTGCTTTAATAGTGGTGAGAAAAACTTGTTACAGCAGAGACATCAATATTGTTTAGTAGAACTCACTTGACTCTGGTTTACGGGAGGCATGTCATGGGGTCACATAGGGAAGATGGTGCGGAGAGGGGTCTCGGTTGTTGTACTTGCCTTTGATGATGTCTAGTTAAGGGGTCCTGGGAAGTGTCTGCCCTGGAGTCATTGTAAGACCTGCATTTGTTAGGATGAAATATTTGAAGGGGAGATGACTTTTATCAAAGGACGATAGAAGTAACTAAGGGATCTTAGGTGAGATCACTCTTTGTGACACCTTCGAAGTCCCAGCACCATCTACTGTCCCTGACTTCTTGACTCATTTCTGGGAGTCAGAGGAGTTTCTTTCTGGAAATGATGGAGATGCGTGTTGAAGAGCAGAATTCCAGGCTTGCCCAATGGATACTCTTTTCCTTCTGAGTCTAGACAATTGATTAGGGAAGGCTGGAGGCACTCTAAGCAACTGTCTTGCAAGGATACAAGATGGTATGTATCAAATACATCTTCACTAGACTGTTCTTCCTTTAAGAAGTTTCTTGGACCAGGCACAATACAGGTTCAAAAATGTATTTTGATAAATCTAATTGAATTTTGAGATTGTCTGCTTTTCCTTTCTCTACCACTTGTCTAATTCACCAAGCTGCCTCCTACCCACCATTCAAATATACCTTTTGAAAAATATGTTTGCCCCAGTGGTGCAAACAGTAAGCTCTCTGCTGCTAACCATAAGGTTGGTAGTCTGATCCCACCCTCAGGGAGAAAGATCTGGCAATTTGCTTCTGATTGCTATCAAGAGAACCCTATGGGGCAGTTCTACTCTGTCACATAGGGTCATAGCACCTAACACTGACATATTCATTCCAAAACAGGAGTTGTAGTTATCAAAATAAAAAAGTCCCAAAATAAGACCAATGGTATACGAATTCAAATAGCAAAAGAGCGGAGAAAAAATCAGAAGTGTCCCATTCCAGCTGCTGAAGGAAGCATAAGGTGAGACTGAAAGTATCCTGGTAGCCAAGATGAAGAAGGGAACATGATATTCTTCTCTCTTGTCCTGGAAAAAAAAAAAAAAAAAACCACTATTATTATAATTTTAAAGGGAAGACTGAGTTTTTCTTGGTCCTAAACTTTGAAAGAAATTTCTCCTGTGGCACATGGAAAAGAGGCAGAATGGAAAACACCTTAACAATAGTTTGGGGTCAAATGGGAAATTTTTCAAAGAGAAATTCACACATCTAGTTTGTAGAATGACCATCAACAACAGTTAAAAATCCTAACACTGACATTTAATCCAGAGATACTGATTGAGTGTGGACCTTTTACTAGTCCCTGCAGGCACACTGGATTAGCTTACACTGGCAAAAACCTTTGGGTGAAAATGTTATTTTCTAACGTATTAGCTACTCTGGCATCTTTGTTTGGAATATAAATACTATGTCATCTGTGTTGTTATCCAAGTCACTATTTGTGATTTTTAACAGGATGTACAGTTTAGGATTAATCTTATGACATGCACCGAGACCCATCTGTATGCCAGTACTAATCTCCTCATAAGAATTGGGGGTATGGTCATTCCGCCATGAATCTACTTAAGTTAGTTCTTCTCTGAGTGATTAATTATTTATACCATGTCTCCTTGATTCAGTGAGGCAGGGAGGAGATGCATAAAAATAAAATGGTGAAGTACGAATTAAAAATCAAAGACAAGGAGCACACTGAGCAGAAGCTGCAGGGAACCAAAAGTACAGGTGCAGGTATATATGTGGACATATACGTGTATAAGTATGTATATATGTGTGTGTGTATACATACGCATATGTACATACACCTGTGACTATATGCACAGATACTCATATATGTAAAATAAAGCACCTAGGGGAGTGACATTACAGATACTACTTAGATATCACCAAATACCTCGAGGGATTGGATTTCTGTATTTGAAGGATTAGAACCACAATCTCATGGGCATCTTGGTCAAGGCACAATAGAGTTTATGAAGTTATATTCTATATCCTCATTTGGTGAGTAGTGTCTGGAGTCTCAAAAGCTTGCACATGGCCATCTAAGACACAACTACTGTTCTCTCCTTGTCCTGAGTGGTAGAACAAGACAGAAGCCAAAGACTCAAACAAGAACTAGTCCACAGGATAAATATTCTACATAAACCATGGCCTCATCTACCTGAGACCAGAAGAACTAGATGGTGCCCAGCTACCCTACTGAGCATTCTATTTGGGGCCACAATAGGTAGACCATGACAGATGTGAGAAAAATATAGAACAGAACCTCAAATTTCTAAAAATAACAAAACCAACACAACAGAAAACCCAGACCCACTGAACTGGTTGAGACTGGAGAACTCCCAAAGACTATTGCCCTAAGATGCTCTCCAAACCTTAAACTGAAACTAAATTCTGAGGTCACTTTGTAGCTAAGCAGCAAATTAGCATGAAAAAAGAAAAAATATTACTTATAGGTACAGTGCTCTTAAAAAAAATCAGGGGATAACTTTGGTAAAGTGTCAGGGAAAATATTCCCTATATTAAACCAATGGTCAACAGTTACTTAAAAACAAAGATGAGAATGTTAAGGGGACAGGGAAACTAGATGAGTGGAAACGCAACAACCAGAAGAGAAATAATGATAATGCTGATGTCTTACGAAGAGGGGAAGCAATATCACTGAACAACTTGGGTAGAAATTGTTGAATAGGAACTTAAATTGCTGTGTAAACCTTACTAAAAATGCCATAAAATATTACTTAAAAAAGATCAAGGTCAAGGGACACAAATTAGACATGGAGTCAAGATCAGGGCAGGTAGAGAGCGAGGCTGAACAGAAAGAAAATATGATGGCCGTAAAGCCTAGTACTGCCACAAAGTGGCTGCAGATTGGCTTATAGTCTTTGATGAGGGAGAGGCAAAGTTTACTTTGTCCTGTCTTGTCCACAAATGTCTTACAGAAACACAACTCTGTTGTGCCTCAGTTGTTGCTACCTTCCGTACAGTGGGCCCCCTACTCATTTCCAACAAAATGGAACAAAATGCATCCAGGTCCTGTGCCATCCCATGACAGGCTGTAGTTTGGAGTGACGGGATGTGTAAGCGTTTTCTTTTCTTTTTTTTTATTTAACATGACTGAGTGAAAATGTACATTCCCATATAAATTTACATGCCCACCTATATGCAGCTTCCACTGCTCTCCCTTAAGCTTTTTCAACACTTGATTTTTGGGGAGTAGACTCCCAGGCCTTTCTTCCTAGCCTCTCTTAGTCTGGAAACTCTTAGGAAACCTGTTTAGCATCCTAGGAACACGAAAGTCTCAACTGATGGACAGGTGTCTACTGCCCAAGAGGTGTACTGCTCAGAAGTTGAATTCAGGAGAATTCTACCACTGAAGCATCAATAGCTCACATATCTACATATTTACACACATGAAGAAGAACTGACATCTTTGAATTGTGTTGGAAAAGAACACTGAACATACTTTGGGCTGCCAAAAGAATGAACAAAGCTTGGAAAAAGTACAACCAGAGTGCTCCTTGGAAGCAAGCATGGTGAGACAATGTCTTACCTACTTTAGACATGCCAGGAGGATTAGTCCCTGGAGAAGGATATCATGCCTGGTAGGGTGGGGAAGCAGAACACCGAACCAATTGCCATCAAGTCTATTCCGACTCGTAGCGACTCTGTAGGATAGGGAAGAACTGCCTCCCCTAGAGTTTCCCAGGAGTAGCTGGTGAATTTGAACTGCCAACCTTTTGGTTAGCAGCTATAGCACTTAACCACTAAGCCGCCGAGGTTTCTGTGGAGCGGAGGGTGAACCAAAGAGAGGAAGACCCTCAACGCAATGGATTGACACAGTGGCTGCAACGATGGGCTCTGCCATAGCTACAATTGTGAGGATGGTGAGCGACTGGGCATGTTTTCCTAGGAGTCAGAACTGACTCGACGGCTCCTAACAATGAGGACAATACCCACACGTACATATGAACACATGCATAAATAGTGCAGTCTCTAGAGTCTCCAGAGAAGCTATTGGTCACTGAGCACTCCTCACTTCATATCCGACACAGTTCCACGTGTGGTTATAGGCATTAATTCTGTAATCTTCAAACTAAAAAATGAACACCACTGTGACTGATCAGATGAGGAAATTAAAGCCTAAAGAGGTTCCCCAAGTGCCTTGAGATAAGGGGCGAGGCCAAGTGCAAAGCGGGCGCATCTGGCCAGTAGCAGGGTTCTACACCATCACCCACAGATCGCTGTCCCCCGTTAACCTCATTATTCCCTCCATCCTCACAGGACCCGAAAGGCAGCTGTTGTTACCACCCCTTCACTGGTGAGATGACGAACCAAACCCTTTAGAAAGTTTCCACAACTTGCTAAAGGTCATTCAATGGCTTGAGACCCCTCGCGGGTCTCCCCCGAAGCTCTGAAGTCCGGGCAGGATCAGACGCCGCCCCCTGGTGGCAGGTGGACGCAAGCGCAGCGCACGCTAATCAGCTGAAGGAGCGGCTCGCTGATTGGCTGCCGCGGATTCCAGCGGCTTCCCAAGGGGTCTGATGCAGGAAGAGTTCAGGGGCGGCCGGGGCAGCACCCGGGACTGACAATTACCCTGGACGCCTAGAGCTCGTGGCAGCACAACTGGCTGATGCATTCGGGTGGGAGTGAGGGTGGGGGAATCTTTCCATTTGCTTTCTGGGTCTGAATTACCCCCGGGGTCCAGGATGTCTCACCTGGGCCAGCACTACAGGCCGAGGGTGGCCTTTCTGCAAAAAGTTACCCGACCCTCACCTGGGCCGGGTCCAAGGGAAAAGCCAAGTCTGCGAAGTGTTTGAGGGAAGCAGGGCAGCGCGTGGGCAGGTGTCGGGCCCACCAGGGCCTCCCTTTGGTGGTTACTGCTGTTTGATTTGGTTAAATGACTGATGGGTTTTGTGACAGGAAGTCTTCTCAGGTTTCCGAGCTGCTTGGTGGTACTGACGAAGCTGCACTGCTTGTGCAGGAAGTTGGAGGCTGAAAGAGCTCATCACCAGAGCAGAGGCGCAGGGAAAGCAGTTCCGCGGGGGCCGACAGGCTCCGAGCCGCTTAAGGTAACAGGATACCCAGATGCTCACTTCGTGAGTTCCTATATGCTGCTGTTTCCGGATCTGAAGTCCAGAATGTTCAAGTTGAAACCTATCTTGCACACATAGACCACAATACACACAGCTTGAAAGGCAGTGGTTGCCACGTGTCCAATCCCTCGGGATCCCTTGGTTGGGTCTGAATTGAAGTGTCTGGGTTTCACTGTATTGTAACCTCATCCCACACCACTTCCCATTCATTCTGTGGGTCGGTCAACCAAACGGTTGCCACTGAGTCACTTCTGACTCATGGTGGCCTGGTGTGTCAGAGAAGAACTGTACTCCATAGAGATTTCGAAGTTGGATTTTTTGGGGATGTAGATTGCCAAGCCTTTCTTCTGAGGTGCCTCTGGGTAGACTTTAACCTCTAACTTTCTGGTTAGCAGCTGAGTGCTTAACTGTTTGTAACACCCAGAGGCTCCAGGTCAATCAAACAATCCGTACGGCGAGCATAGCACATGCTGAGCATTTCTCTGGGGACCAGGGCTACTGTCATGAACAGGGTGGCCTGGCCACCATCCTTAATGAGCCCTGAGACCACACGACCCAACCAAGGGCCAGCACCCCACTGTAGGGGTGTGTGCTGACTGAACACTGGCCCGTCACAGGGGATCTTAAGACCGATCTCATCAAATACATGTATTTGCCACCGGGACTTGGATCCAATTTGATCAGGTTCTGAATCCCTATTGAGAATTTGCATTTCTAGTAAGTTCCTTGCAGAGAATTTGCATGTTCAGCCCTAAACCCAAACCCAACCTATTGCCCTTGAGTTGATCCTGATTCATTGGGACCTTACTGGACAGAGTAGAACCGCTCCATAGCTTCTCCAAGGAGTGCCTGGTGGATTCGAACTGCTGGCCTCTGGGTTAGCAGCTGCATGCTTAATGACTTCACCACCATGGTTTCCATTTCCACCCCAGATATACTGAATCAGAATCTACATTTCAACAAGACACAGGGTGATTCTTAAATGTGTAAGTTCCAGGGACCTTGTTAGAAATGTGCATTCTCAGCAGGGGTTGGAATAGAAAAGATGTGAAGACCTGCTTTCTACAGGAGCCAAGCTCACTCAGCCAGCCAGAGGCCGAGCTGGGAGTTGACGGCAGAAGGTGCTGTCCGTTGTCCACCCAAGACCTCTTGGCTGCCCAAGTCCACCACATTCCAGTGTCTTACACTGCCAGCACTTGAGCTGTCTGCCCAGAGGTTTTGTCTGGCCACAGGAACATACTGGCGCATGTGTGGCCAGAAGTGCCAGGAAGGGATGCCTAGGGACAGTCTGCAACAGACAACTAATGGAAATCAGAGGATAAATACCCTGTTCCCACCCCTCTTGGGTGGGACATTCTGAGGGCTGTTATCTACATTGCTTCTCCCAGAGGCGCCCAGTGGGAAGGAGAACCTCAATAGCCCATGAGACAAGCTGCCTTCCTTCCTGAATGCTGTACTGGTGCTTCCTGGAATTAATCCTCTCACCAATGATTAGTACCCCCATTTTATAGGTAAGAAAACTGAGGCTAGCATGGTCCAAACCAATACTATTTCACCATCTCCATGATAAAGCTGGTCTTGCTACAATGGTGGAAACATGCTGGGTGCGGTTTCCCCATGCTTCCCCTTCTGGAAGAGAGAATGCAGTAGTTCTGGCTGAGGAACGTCTTTGTTCAGCAAAGTGCAAGGCTATTCTTGTCCTCTGGGAAGCCCTCCCTGGCTTATAGGAAAACTGTGGTCCCTAAGCTCTTCCAGTGTGACAGACACTAGATGGGAGGAAAAGCCATGAGCACGGCTGGATGTGACGGTGAAGCCATCACTCTGATGCTTTTATATACTGTGCTCTCCAGTGAGTGCTGGTGGCACAGTGGTTAAGACTTCAGCAGCTAACCCAAAGGTCAGCAGTTCAAATCTACCAGTCATTCTTTGGAAACCCTATGGTTCAGTTGTACACTGCCCCAACCCTATGGTTGCCAGAACTGGAATTGACTTGACAGCAATCGATATGGCTTTGGGTTGGGTTCTTTCAAATGCTGGAAGTCACACCTCTGTCAGCTGGAACCTGAGAGGAGGGACACTGGGCCTGTCTGAGGTCAGATAGGGTCTAATAAATACCTATACACATTTTTTAATTGCATCATAGATTTGTGGCCTTAGGGAATAGTTATGGAGAACACAGGATTCTGGGAGAGCTAGGAAGCTATGGTCTGACTATCAGGGGGTATCTTAGACAGCTAGTGCTGCTCTAACAGAAATACCACAAGTGGATGGCTTTCAAAAGATAAATTTTATTTTGTCACTCTCCAGTCCAAAATCAGGGCATCAGCTCTAGGGGAATTCTTTCTTTGCTGGCTCTTGAGGAAGGTCCTTGCTGTCAGTCTTCCCCTGGATGGGGAGCTCCTGAGGCACAGGGACCCCAAAGTCCTTTCCAAAGGATGCATTCAGCTCCTGTCCTTGCTTTTTGGTAGTAAGAGGTCCCCAAATCTCTCTGCTAGATTCTTTCTTTTGTATTTTAAGAGATTTTCTCAAGGCACAAGGCAGTCTTACACAGAGTCCCGCCCCACCAACACAACTGCTGCCATCCTCCCTTATTAACGTCACAGAGGCAGGGTTTACAGCATAAACAATACCAGGAATCATGACCCAGCCAAATTGCTACACACATTTTTTGGAGAGCACAATTCAATCCCTGATAGGGGTGTTTTGACAGTGTGGGAAGGGCCAGGGCCCTTCACTGGGGGTGGGTCTGGCAAAAAGAGGTAGCTCAGGAGAGAGGCATGTAGGAGGTAAAGCCGCTGGCTTCTGGAAGCTTTAAAATCAGGGCAGGTTTTCTCTATCATTTGGGGTAGAGTTTCCACTTGTGACAAGATAGAGAAGATCACCTGTCAGAGAGGACTGCAGACCTGAGGAGTCACTCGTACTTTTTAAAAAATTAGTCTTAATTTTTTGTAACTTGATTTATTATCCTTTTTACAGACAGCCCCTTATATGAATTTAGAGCCCTGGTGCAACAGTGGTTAAGAGGTTGGCTGCTAACCTAACAATCAGCAGTTCAAATCTCACCACTCCTGGGAAACCCTAGTTCTACTGTGTCCTATAAGGTTGCTGAGTCAGAACTGACTTAATGGCAATGGATTTTGAGTAAACTTAGATGAGAAAAGGACAGAGGAAAATTAATTTTTACCCTGGGAGAATACACCATCCCTAAAAAGCCAAATCCATTGACTTACATCAGTTCTAACTCATACGACCTTATAGGACTGAATAGAACTGCCCGATAGGGTTACAAGGAGAGGCTAGTAGATTCTAGCTTCTGACCTTTTAGTTTTCAGCCAAGCTCTTCCCACTGGGCTTCAAACCTCGCCAGGGCTCCAAGACTCCCCCAAAGTGTTCATGGTGTACACATGTTCCCCTCAGTCTAGCAAATCCTCCTTAGTGCAAAGTGGGCCCACCCCCCAAAAGGAATCTGCCTCTCATGTCTTTAAAATAGCTCTTGTTAATCCCCTTTAAAAGTTAGTTTCATACTCGTCATAACTAGAATTTTTGTTTTGTTTTTTTTAACACAAAGTGAAAGAAGTGAATCTGCTGATGCTTTTATCAGAGACGTCTACGTTTCTCACTGGCAAAACAAGTATATCACATCTCCTGCATCACTGCAGAACTCCCTTTCTCCATAAAGGATGGATGTTTCATCCAGTGAACGATGGTGTTTTGAGCAAACATTATTTCTAACCTGAAAAGTTACAAAGACCTTTAAGCCCAGTTATTATAGTAAACTAGCCTAACAGGTTGTGTGTGCATGTGCTGGGGACAGCTTGCTGCTGCAGAAGGAGTGACTCTCACTGGCTCATTTTTCTGCTGCTCATTCTGGAGAAAGCAGGACCATCTCCCAGCTCCCCCTCTGTACCCTTCTAGGCACCAGCCCTTTGCTCCCCTCTTTGCTGTCTGCATGGCTGACCCAGTGGCCTGAGATGCTGCCAGGTCCTCAAGACACAGAGGCCAAGAATTGCAGCTCCTGATGGAGCTGAAATGAATAGTTTTCTGTTCTAGCATAATTCTGTGTGTCAAGAAAATGTCTGTGAAAATAAAAGGTGCTGCCAGCCCTGCATGGGGAGTCCCAGGTGCTGCCTGGCTCTGGCAGTGTCCTGTACACGAGCTGACACTCTGCCCAGGCATGCCAGGCCAGGAAGCTGTCTTCACAGCATCAACAACACGCCTGGCCTCAGCCTGTCCCTCGAGAGTGTGTCTCAGCTACAAAAGTTAGTTTAGCAACAAAGGCTGAAACGGACACTGTCGTGCAGTATATAGTCCCCAGAGTGAGGCTGTGTGTCTTACTCATTTCTGTGATTCCTGAGTTAGCATCATGTTTAGTTATATCCACCACCAGAGGGTCTTCTCAGGCAGCTCATCTAAACATTCAGGTTCAACTATAGGCCACACTGGCACCCATCTACTCAGAAAGACACAGAACAGGAAGCACGGCTGGTCAGCAGGGTAGATTTAGGCCTTCCTCTTCCATGGGAGTCTTTGTGGCCATGCATGTAACTGTCTGGAAGCTGCCTGTTCCCCAGGTGATGGCTCAGGTACAAGGAGATGAGCTGGGCATGGACATCAGCCTGGCATAAAAGCTTTAATTCCCCCCGAAAAAGTCAGTATTTCTTGCAACAACTACTGAGGATAGCATTTAGGATCCCTGCAGTTGTAAGAGTCACTGTTGTCAGGAGAGCCCAAAGCTGTGACTTTCTACTAGGGATTATAATTTTCCCAACAAGATGTGGGTCGCCAATCAGGGTTTGCTTCTACTATAAGTAGTTTGCCTGGCAACAAGAGGAACATGCCATCTTAACAGGTTTTCAAGGGAACAGAGAGAGAGTCATGACAGCTGTCCTCCAAGATGGCCCTCAGTGCTCTCTGTATCCTCTATTCATACCCTGCCACATTGAATACAGCTGACCTGTAACCACTAGACTGCTGGGAAAACAATGGTTTTCGTGACTTCCAAGGTGAGGTCATAAAAGAGCTTGTGGCCTTGCTGTCTTGGATCACTTGCTCTGGGAGAAGCCAGCTGCCATGTCGTGAGGACACTCAAGCAGCCCTGTGGAAGGGCCCATGTGCTAAGGAACCGAGGCCTCCTGCCAACAGCCAGGTGGGTGAACCATCTCGGCAGTCCTCCAGCCCCCACCAGCCTTCCGATGAATGCAGTTCGGGTCTACACGGAGACGACAGTCGCATGAGAGACCTGATGCAGGAGCACCCAGCTAGGCTCCTGCCAAATGCCTGAGCCACAGCAACAGTGAGGAAGCAGATGTTTGCTGTGTGGAGCCACTGAGTCTTGGGGAAGTTTGTTACTGGCAGTAAACCAACATAAGAGTTACCTGAAGGTCAAGTGCTCACTCAGTAGGAGAAAGAATTTGGTTAATCCTTTGCTCACTCTATCCACTTAACAAAATGCTTGATGAATTAGGAATGAAATGAGCCCAAGAGTGCCCCCCAATTTTTTTGTTCTTTTTTATTACATGAAGGAATAAAACAGGGAAATGGGAATTGGGATGATTGGGATGACATACAAGCAGTGAATTTGAAGGAGTTACAGACTAAACCAAGCCAAACCAAACACCCTGTCTTAGTCAGCTGGTACTGCTCCAGCAGAAAATACCACAAGTAGAAGGCTTCATGAAGAGAAACTTTATTGACACAGTCCGGTAAGCCGCAAATCCATTTATAAATTGTAAGTCCATTCAGTAAGAGAATTAATCACAGTCCAGGAAGGCTGAGTCCAAATGCAATGAGTGTATCTCAGCACAGGAACCTCAGGGCCAAAGGACGTGCTCTGCTCTTGATGCTGCCTTCTTGGTGGTGTGAGGTTCCCAGCTCCTCGCTCACTTCTCTCCCTTATCTCCCTCAAGCTTGTAGCTTGAGTCCTGCCTTGCCAGCACCACTGCAGCCCATTCTCCATCATCAATATCCCAGAGGCAGCAGCATTCACAACACACGGGAGGAAGGGCACCATACTGGGACTCCTAGCTGAGGCAAATCCATACATACAGTTTGGGGGGGACATAATTCAATCTACAACATACCCAAACCCACTGCTGTTGATTCTGTCTCGTAGTAACCCTACAGGACAGAGTAGCACTTGCCCCATAGCATTGCAAACACTGGACATCTTTATGGAAGCAGATTGCTACACCTTTTTCCTGTGGAGCTGCTGGTGGGTTCAAACTGCTAACCTTTCTGGTTAGCTGCTGAGTGCCTGACCACTGCACTGTGGTTACACTCCTGTGGCTCCTGAACGAGCTACACTGAATTGTAACTGTATGGATTATTATTAGTAGCATCCTGGTGCTTGAAAAAGCTACTCCCAGAAGAAAAAAATACAGTAAAACCCCTATTTGATAACATTTATTTATTTATTATGATTAAGGGAAAGTATACAATCCAAATCAATTTTGCATGCCCGTCTATCTGCAACTCCATCTGTTCTTCTCACCCTGTGATAGCACACTCTTCCTTTTCACTCTTTCCTTCCAGTATCCTCCCATTGAATACCTGTCCCCTCTGTTCCACCTTCTCCTCTCCCATCCAGAAAGAAACCAGCAGGACCACCTCCTATAAATGTAGAAAACCATAAAGTATACACATCACATACTCACAGTGTGTCCCTGAGTCCAGAGCATTCTTGTCTCAAGAGTTGACCTCAGTACTGGTTACCGGTCTGGGCCAGCAGCAAGTTCAGGCTGTTGGACCATCAATTCTGGTCTTTTAGTAGAGTTCTTGAGCTGCACACCTCTTTTTCTCATGTTACCGCAGGGATTCTACATTGTGTCTTCCATCATGGCTGGCTTTGGTGGTGGCCGGGCACCATCTGGTTCTTCTGGTCTCATGCTGATGCAGTCTCCTGTTCATATGGGTCTTTCTGTCTTTTGGGCACATTATTTCCTTGTGTCTTTGATGTTCTTGGTCATCACCTGTTCCAGATAAGTTAGGACCAATTGCTTTTCCTCAGATGACAGCTTGCGAGCTTTTAAGACCCCAGATGCCACTCACCAACATGGGGGGTGGTGCAGGAGACTGTCTTAGCAAAAGACTAGTTGTGCCAACTGACCCCTGAAAACATGATCCCCAGACTCCTGTTCCTGCTACTCTTATCTTTTGAAATGTCAGGCTGAGTTCAGAAAACTTTTCAGTTTATGGTGTAGTCCGCTTATGCTGATCTGCCATCTACTGCATGCTGTCACTCCCATCACCTAACTGAGTTCTTATCGAATATCTATGAAGAACTTTGTCCCTCCATCCCCAGGCTGTCACTCCCATCACCTAACTGAATTCTTATTGACTGTCTATGAACAACTCCCTCCCTCCCCACCCTTGTAGCCATCAAAGACTGATAACACTTAAAGGTAAAAGTAAACAATATATTATTTAGACATACATATATGTGAAGAAACAAACAAACAAAAAGGTCAACGGATTAAGTACAAAGTTTAGGATGGTGCTCCCCACCGGGCACAGAGAGCCCCAGGGACTTGTTGAAGAGAGAAGCATCTTGGTAAATGTGGTTAGTAAGATCAGTTCATGGGTATTCCTAATACTGTTAAACAAAAAGAAATAAATACATAAAACAAAAAGGGCCATGCACGTTCCATGGCCTGGAATTACAAGTGGTCCAGTTCAAGAAACCTGAGGTCCAATAAAAAGCGGTGATGGTGACGGCAGCTGGTCTAAAGCCTAAGAAAAGGAAGGAAGATTGTCTCGCCTGGAAACACTGCAAGTTCCCTGGGGAGGGCAGGAGGGATTGGTGGGTGGGTCACTGAACACAGAATGGGTGTTTTAGGCTATATGTGAGTAAAAGACAGTGTGGTTTCAGGATACTTTTGAATGTTAACATCTGACAAAATGACAAATTTTATACTGAAAACCTGAAACCAGACTGATGACGGGCCAAATTAAAGTGCCGTGACCGGGGTCTGGGGAGGCTTCCCCTGTAGACGACTTTGTTCCTTACTTCCCTTGACAGCCCCAGGGAGTTCTCTGTATTCATACTTAGAGCCTCTCACCATAACCCTCCTCCCAAAGCAGTTTTTGCTTCTTGCCTGTAATGTTTACATACAGCTGGGGGAGGAGGAGAAGGGTCCTGAGATTCCTCTCTGGGCCAGGTCTCCAGGGTCCTAAGTCATATACTCAGTGACACAGGCGCTTCCTCTAGAAGCCCCAGCTTCTTTGTCTAAGTTTATGGAAAGAGACCTGTAAACAGGTCGGAAATGCCGGGCTTGTAGAAATCAGTACAGAACTGGATTCAAAACCTTAGAAGAAAACACAGCATCTCCGAGGATACAGGAATACATCTCTAAGGATATACGAAAAAAGGAACAAAAGCTAGAACCGTTATTAACTCCCAAAGGCAGAAATCGACAGGGCAAGCTCTGAGAGAGTCAAATCAGAGACAGAGAGAGACAGCAGCATCTCAGTCCCGGCCTGGCAGAGACTAAATGTTGCATTTCTTTCTTCCTCTGCTGGGCTGATGTGCTTGCTGTAAGCTTGGGGGTGTGACACTGTCATCCTTCTTTCCTCCCAACTCCTGACATGCTTCTAATCCCCTGTCCTGCTTCATCATGCTCTTTCTAGAACTTCACATACAATCTGAGATTCCTCTGCACTTGCTGAATGATGTTTCCACGTGAGTCTGGGCATCTTCTGACTTGTGGTCAGGAGCTATGGCAGCATGGATAGCATGAGGTGCTACGCTTCTGTGTAAACGTCTCCACCCAGCCTATTGTGGCAAGGCTCATGGAATGTGCAGAGAATGCCCTTTTAGCTGCATTGTCCTCTTTTTCCACATTCTCTATCATCGGTCCCTCCTTCTCAAGTGGAGTATGGGGATTCTCGGTTCTTGGGTCCCTGAATGCTATGACTCTTATTCACTTGTCACAGACAGGTTCTGCAGAGCTAAAATGCTGAGAGTTCTGCAGGCTCCTCATGATTCTGTTTTAGGGCTGCCCCTCAAGCACAATAAATTATTATGAATGGAGATAAATGACAACCATTGTCACCAGCACATGGAAAATACACAGAAAACCAGTTGTTACTGGAATTTATTAATTAGAAAGAGAGAAAAAGCTACCAAAATAATAATGGTCGTAGTATCTCAACAACAGACAAAACTGATTGACAATCCTGTAAAACGGACGGAGTCCCTGGTTGATGTGCTTGGCCATCAGCTGAAAGCCTGGAGGTTCAAACGCACCTTGAGGCACCTTAGAAGACAGACCTGGCAATCTCATTCTGAAAACTCAGCCAGCAAAAATACTGAGCAGCACACTTCTACTCTGGAATACATGGAGTTGCCATGTGTCAAAACTGATTTGATGACAACTGTTCTTATTTACTTATTAGTATTTCAGTAACTAAGCTATTGTGAATGGAGTTCAAGAAGGAATTTGTTTTATAGTACTTGAGTAACTGAGCTATCGTGGATGGAGGTCAAGATGAATCCTACTGAATTTTATTCCATGATGTTGGAGGCAGGATTCCAGGAAATGTCAGACACATCACACTTAAATGGTTTAAAGCTACATTTTATTTATATGTTGAGAAAATGTTGGTCATATCTCACTTAATCTAGTGCTGTTGAGTCGATTCCGACTCACAGCGACGCTGTAGGTCACAGTAGAACTGCCCCATAGAGTTTTCGAGGAGCACCTGGCGGACCTGAACTGCCAACCTTCTGATTAGCGGACACAGCACTTAACCACTACACCACCAGGGTTTCCATATCTCATTTAAGAGGGTCCTTCTATGAGTCTATGGGAATGGCTGCTAACTAAAAGGTTATGAATTCTAATCCACAGTATACTCCCTGGAAACTCTACGGAGCAGTTGTACTCTAGCTTGTACAGTCACTGTAGGTTGGAATCGACTTGAAAGTAATGGGTTTTGGATATTACTGACTGTCAATAAGAGACTATATTTCAAATCCCAAACTTATTTGCCCATCTTTTCTTTTCTCCTTAGGAACACCTTATGGTAAAAGCCTTTCCATGTATAAAATATTTCCAACACAACTGCACCTTTACTGCCAGCAAAGGATACCCATTTCATAAATGAACATGCAAGTTTCCCCCACTCTACAAAAGTAGAATGTGCCTATGAAAAGTTTCACAAGCCAAAAGGGACAAAGCAAAGAAGCAGTGCCATTCATTTTTATGGGAAAATCTTTTGACCATTCTCAGACCAAATCATACCAAGTAACACATAAAACCTAAAACCACACTAACATATAGTAAAAGATTGAAGTTGTCAGAGTTTCTTTTTACTTGGACCCATAATCAATGCTTACGGAAGCAGTAGTGAAGAAAGCAAACAATGCCCTGTGTTGGACAAACATGTGGTGAAAAACCTCTTTAAAGTGTTAGAAAGCAAAAAAGTCACCTTAAAGATGAAGGTGGGCCTGACCCAAGCCATGGTGTTTTCAATTGCATCGTATGCATGTGAAAACTGTACAATGAACAAGGAAGACTGAAAAAGAATACTGAATACACATGGACTGTGAAAAGAACAAACAAAGCCACCTTAGGAGCGCAGCCAGAATGCTCCTGAGAACCAAGGATGGTGGCCATATGTCTCAGACACTTTAGACATGTTACATAGAGAAGGACATCATGTTTGGTACAGAGTGAGCAGAAAGAGGAAGACTCTCAGTGAGATGGATTCACACAGTGGCTCCAACCATGGGCTCAAGCCCATCACTGTGAGGATGGCACAGGAGTGGGTAGTGTTTTGTTCTGCTGTACACAGGGTCCCCGTAAGTCAGAACCAACCTGACAGCACCTAACAACATAACAAAAGCAGGCATGATAGATAAGGACACTCTACAGAGCAGTTGTATCCTGTCCTACAGCGTTACTGAGTTGGAATCCACTCAGTGACAACTGAGTTTGGTTTTCTGGTTTGGTTTATGTAAAGCAGAAGCTCCGGAGGAAAGAGTTTGGTGACGCCACTCTTGCTGCTCTGCCTACGTGCTGCCTCACACAGCTTGCTGCAAAACAGATGCTGGACACTACTTCCTCTTTTTCTGAAAAGGTTCTTAAGATTCCTTTCAGCTAGCAAAAACAGGTGTTAATACAGATTTTTGGTCAAAAGTGACAGAAAGCAAATTTTCAAAAGTGGGGGATACCCGTACACCACTACCCAACCATTTCAAGAGGGATAAGACTGCAGATATAGAACTCATTTTAAAACTGAGGACACTCCAGTTAAAATTTAGGCAGCAAGTGTGGCAAGTGGCTCATCTCAGAAAGACAACTCAGGCAAGTATTTTGCGAGTGATTGCACCGAGTCCCAGTCCTCCTTGGTAAGAAAACTGGATTCTAAACCTTCACAACTGTTTCCCAATAAAGGCATTCTGCCCCTTTCCACCTGGGTACTTCTTATCCGTTCCAAATTTCTCCTTCTGCTTACTTCCGTTTTCCCCAAACTTTCTTCCAGGTCCGTAGTATGGCATCATTTTACTGGGGAATTACCTAATTCTCCAGCCACACATAGTAAAGTACACAGTTTTTCAGTTGACTTTTTTTTGATGTTGTGATGAAGCTCAAGTTTACAATCCAACTCAATTTTCCACACAAAAGCCTGAGTACTCGCATCTCTGCCACTCTGTCTGCTCTCCTCACCCTGTGACAGCACACTCTTCTTTTTCACTCTTCCAGTATCCACTCAGCCAAGACTTGGCCCCTCCTCTCCCCTTTATCAGTTGACTTTTTAAAATAAGCAAGTTGTGCTTTTCTGTCTCTGGCACAAGAAAACGGGCCATAAGTTATATACTTGAAAACTGAGGTCTCATTTTCATTATTTCTAGTGAGCAGGCTGGCCTCGGGTAGTACCCAGAAGCAAAAAGAGTTGACATCTGGGTCTATTCGAGGGGCCAATCCAGAGGCATCACGCCTCAGAAAAACGGACCCCAACCCCAACGGCTTCCAACCGGCCCCTCCACGAAGGGTTCGGTCTTGCGAAGGCGCAGCCCGCAGTCCCCAGACTGGCCTTCAGGGGCCCGCGCGCACGCCACCAGGTACAAGGGAACAAGAAGAAGCCGGGCTAGCCTTTTCTCAACTGACTGCCCCTCCTTCACCAGGCACAGAACCGGAAGTGGGTCGCCGAGGAGCCGGAAGTGGGCCGCCTCCAGAGAAGGCCTCGGAAGCCCGACATCCGGGAGGGGGCTGTTTCCTCTCTAGGAATCTGGAGGGTTCCAAAGCTCTATGGTCTGGCCGCGGGGCCGGTGGATGCAGGGTTAGGAGGGGGCGCGGCGCCTAGGCGGGGCAGAGCGCTGGTCAACCACTTTGGAGCCGTTTTCTCTCTCAAGGGCTTGCGCACCTGGGGGCACAACTAACAGAGATTTGGAAATTACTGACATCACCATTTTCAAATAAGAAAATACAAGAACTCAATACCAAAAACCAAAACAAAACAAAAACCAGACCTACTGCCTGCGAGTCCCACTCACAGCCCCACAGAGTTCCCAAGGACTTGGAACAGCCCACCTCCTCGTTAGTAGCCACAGCACTTAACCACTAAGCCACCAGGGTTTCCCAAGAATTTAAGAAACCCAAACCAAACCCAGTGCCGTCTAGTGGATTCTGACTCATAGCAACCCTATAAGACAGAGTAGAACTGCTCCATAGAGTTTCCAAGGAGTGCCTGGCGATTCAAACTGCTAAACTTTTGGTTAACTACTACACCACCAGGCTTTCCAGTGACCCTACAGGCCACCCCAAAATGGGTTTCCAGCTCTTTTTGCCTAGTATATGTGTACTTGCAATTTTTACTGCTGTGAAGTCTATCAAACAAAATACAGCAGAAACAACCCTAAGTAATTAAAATAATAGTAAAATGTTTTGTATTTGAAGTACCTTTTGACTTTGAAGGAAACCCTGGTGGCGTAGTGGTTAAGTGCTACGTCTGCTAACCAAAAAGGTCGGCAGTGGAAATCCGCCAGGTGCTCCTAGGAAACTCTATGGGGGCAGTTCTACCCCAAACTCTAGGGTCACTAACTCGACAACAGTGTTTGTGTGTTTTTACTTTGGACTCCAGGTTGGGGACGGGTCAGCTCTCCTGGTTTCACAGAACCGCCCTTCTATCCCCAAGTAGGGGAGGGAGGAAGGGCCACACTTGCTGTTTCACTCACCACGGGGACCCCCAGCAGGCTCTTCTGATTGTTATAACGCAAAGGTTCATGTTAATCCACTTTCATCTACTCTCTGACTTGAATTTTCCCCTCTAAAAAGAAAACAGGAAACTATACATACATAAAACTTAAGAACCTCATAAAGTTTAAGTCAAGTTAGCATGTTCTAGGTTTAAAAATGCAACAATACCCCATACAAGTAAAGATGTAGTGAAATCAGTCTGCTCTGGACAGAGTAGGGTCCTCCTGGGTGGAGGTTGGTGATTCAAACCACACTGTGGCACCAAGGAAGAAAGGCCTGGCAATCTGCTTCCGGAAAGATCACAGGAAAGGAAACCCTGTAAAAAACTTCTAATCTGTAACATAAGATCAGGGTGAGTTAGAATCGACTCCACCGCAATGGATTTGTTTGTTTTTATCTGACAGAAAACTAAAGATCCAAACCCACTGTGGTCAAGTCAATGTCTACTCATACTGATCCTGTAAGACCAAGCAGAACTGCCCCCTAAAGTTTCCAAAGAGAGTCTGGCAGATCTGAACTGCTGACCCTTTGATTAGCAGACATAGCACTTGACCACTTAACGATTTAAGCACTTAACCACTATACTACCAGAAATCTGATATGGCAGAGTGTAATTCCTGTTGAAAAACTGTTTGGCTTTCTAAATCAAAAAATCTTCACATTCTGACCCATGGGATTCCATCTTTGGAAAATGTATTCCGAGCAAATATTCCAAGAGACACATGGCATTTCTGAAGCTATTCTCTAGCAGACCCTGTTGTTTCTGCTTGCTCATCATCCGGTTTCTGGATGTTGTAACATTGGTGTTTCTTTGGGAAACCAGCTAGCTGTCAGCTCACTTCCCAGTGGGCACAGGACCCAGACCTGACCAATCAGCATGCCCAGCACACCACAGCTAGAACTTCATGAAGCCAGAAGACAGAAGCCAGACTGCCTGCCTCCAGTCCTGGCTCTGTCTCTTAATGGCCGAAATGGCTTTCAGCTTGTTTATTAGCCTGAAACTCAGTTTACTCATTTGTTGCATGGCAATGTTAATAAATAAATGCCTACTGCAGACGGTTGTGTTCAGGACTAAATAAATACGCTAGTGCCTGCTGTGTCCTACTGTTATCTTCTATCTGCATGCCTCTGATCAATATTTCACCTTCCTAGCAGGCAAGTCCACCTTCCTTTACAACTTTATTTCTTTCACATTCTCTGATATCATCTGTTGCATTATTCTAGACATTTTATATCTTTCTTTCCTACTGAATTTGTGATCCTCTGAAAGGAGGGCCATGTCTTACAAGGTCTGACAATGAAATCTGAGAAATTAGTTCTAAGTGCTATATACCTCACTGCTAAACATCACTATGGTCACCTTCAAAGTACGCTACTTAGCAAGCTGTGCACCAATGGCAGAGCCTAGCCTATCTTTCAAAGCAGTTTTGGAATTCTTTCCAGAAAGGCCATTGTGCACCGGCAAGTTGCACCAGCAATGTAAGTTGCATTGTGCACCGGCAAGTTGTCTATGAGGGAGTTTTTAGCCAGTAAACAGATAATTGTATTGGAATATCCTCCCTATCCACCTGATCTGCCCCTCAACGGCTTTTTCTTTACCTGAAGATAAAGGAAATATTGAAAGGAAAACAATGTGATGTCATTCAGGACACAAGGGTAATATGACAACAGCTCTGATGGCCATTCCAGGAAAAGAGATCCAAAATGGCTTTGAAGGGTAGACTAGGAACCGGCATTGGTGCATAGCTTCCCAAGGGAAGTACTTCAGAGACGACCACAGTGATATTCAGCAATGAATATGTAGCACTTTTTCTAGGACGAGAAACAGGAAACTCTAGGATAAGTTTGCAAACTTAATTGGCAGTCCTTGTAGTCACCTTTGTGTTTTAGGTGTCTCGCACAATTTCCCACCCCAGAAATGGTGCTCAATAAAGGTTTGCTGGACAAAACAGAGTACTGTCTAACACAGAGCAGACAATGTTGGAACCATTAATGAAAACATCATAAACCATAGAGGGTAAACAACACAGAAATACAACCACATGAAGCTAGAATCATTTTCTCCCAAAGCCTGGCTTGATCCCTAGGGATTGTAGTTCTCACTTCTTCCCAGTCCTGGGCTTGCTCCCATGTGGAGGGCAGATGAGTCCCGGGTAAGACTGATGCCTAAGTTTCACTTTCTGAACAGTTGCTTGCTTTTTCTGCCTTAGAACTCATCTCTTCCCTTCAGAATTGACACAAGCAATGAGATCTGGCCACTGAACTAAGAGACGGCAAGATACAGGAGTTGGGACTTTCAAAGGTGGCTCGATCTGAGGTAAGGATGAGATTTAGTATGTGGCCACGGAAGGGAGTGAAGCAGAGCAAAAGTCATGGGGAGGAAGTAGGTCAACAGACTGTCCAACTCAGGCATTTGGTGGGTCATCCATTAGGACCCTGTAACATTCCAGGATGAGGGCAAGAGGAGGATGTGGATTAGATGCCCAAGCTCCAAGAAGATACACAAATGAGAGCTGAATGAGGACTCAGAGTGGTAGAGATGGGTGTCAGAGGCTCACAGGAGGAAGAGTTTAGCACCAAAGTAGAAGAGTGGTGGCTTGGGAGCAGTACTGGAAGTTTGGAGGACTCCTTATCCATCTGGGAAATACCGACGATGACACGGGAACAAAGCATCCTCCCCGGCACTAGAAGAGCCTTTCTGTATTTAGGGCATAATGATGATAGGATTGTCTGGGAGAACTCTGTTTATGCAGTGACAGCAGAAGGAGAAAGCATGGTGATGGAAGACAGAGGGGTGGGCAGACAGGTGGATAGGGCTGGGGTGAAAGACCATAAGAAAGTCATATAAGCAGTGGTGTGCCAGGCCCTGCTGGCATCTGATTGAGGAAGCTGATTGCATGCATCTCTTTCCAATTCTACTTCTTTCACTGTGTTCAGTGACATCAAATTAGTAGATGTAGTCACACCACGGAAACTGCCAAATGCTACAGGTCACTCCCTTCCACCAAAACCAACCAAGCAACTGAAAAACCTCTGCTTTCACAAGTCACTGACTGGCTTTACCCTTGATGAAACTCATTGACTAGGAGGGGATATAAGATGTGCACCCAATATCTGCAACCCAGAAAGACAGCAGTGGTTAAGTGGTAGAATTTTCACTTTCTGTGTGGGAGACCCAGGTTCAATTACAAGCCAATGCACTTTCGGCACCAGCACTACTCATCCATCAGTGGGCCCTTGTGTGTTGTTATAATCATGAGCAGGTTTCAGTGCTGCTTTCAGACTAAGACAGTTTGGGAAGAAAGGCCTAGAAATCTGCTTCTGAAAATCAGCCAGTGAAAACCCTGTGGATCACTACAGCCTGACCCCCAACGACCATGGGGATAGCTCAGGGCCAGGCGGCGTTTGGTTCTGTTGTGCATGAGCTTACCACAGAGGCTCACCTACTTGACAGCAGCAAGCAATCCGCAAGGGTGTGTGGAAAGTGCCACATGAGTGACTCAATGACAATAAATGAGAAAGAGGGAGGCATCCCCTCAGAGGGGCAACTTGACCTGTGGTCTTAGGCTGATCTCTCTAGAGGAGCAAAACAAGCAAAGTGTGTGTGTATATATATATAAAAAACCAAACCAAGTGCCATGAAGTCAATTCTGACTCATAGTGATCCTATGTGTCAGAGTACACCTGCCCCATAGAGCTTCCAAGGAGCACCTGGTAGATGTGAACTGCCAACGTTTTGGTTCACAGCTGTAGCATTTAACCTACTACACCACCAGGGTTTCCAAAAAATATGTCTATAGAGAGACCTATATCAAGGAAATGGCTCATGCAGTATTAGAGTCTGGAATGTCTCAAGTTTACGGGTCAGGACAGAGGCTTCTCTTGATTCACATAGTCATGGGGGCTGACGAGGTCAGCAGATCACAGAGCATAGCTCTTGATCACAGACTTCAGAGATCGACAGATCCGGGGATCAGTAGGCAAGACTACAAGTAAATTGCTAGCTGAAGTCCTGAGAATCAGAAACAAGCCAAAGAGAAGCCAGTTGCAAGATCCAGAGTGAGCAAAAATTCCCCAAATCTTGCTGAAATGCCCTCTTATATTCCATGCGGGTCACTTGCCCAAGGAAACTCCCTTTTTCAGAGCAGTTCTCATCATGGAGGTGACCACATTCTATCAAATCTCATCCTGGAAGTGATCACAATGTCCCACAGCTGCCAACCCACTATGAATCATGGCTCAGTTACAGTGACATGTAACCTTGACCATCACAACTGGGTTCTGACGTGGGGTAGGATTTCATTTGTCAGTGGTGTGCAGGAGAGGGTTTGCAGTAGAACAACTGGTGAGAAACACCCTAGAGGTGAGAGAAAACACCTTAGAGGTGAGAAAAGCCAACACATGCCTGAGAAAATGTGCATTCTGGCCTGGCTGGGGAAGAGAGTTTACACTAGGGTGCAGAGAGAGTTCAACCGAAAAATCAGATTGGGAAGACTATGAAAGAATGAACTTTACTAAGGAGGCACCTGGGAGACCTTGACAGTTTTTGAGCAAAGGGGATAGGGCATTATAATAGCAATACCCAATCTTCTGGATTTATAATTCACTTAACGTAAAATTTATGCATTTAAAGTTTGCAATTCACTAGTTTTAGCACATTCACAAGGCTGCACAACCATTAAAATTAAACTAACTCAAACTTGTTGCCATCAAGTCTATTCTGACTCATGACAACCCTAATGGAAAGAGTAGAACTCCCCCAAAGGACATCCAAGGAGCAGCTGGTGGATTCGAACTGCCAACCTTTTGGCTACCAGCTGAACTCTTAACCACTGCACCACGAAGGTTCGAACCAGCTATCCCAAACGGGATTCCATGTGGCAGACTTTCAGAAGAGCTGAGTGGCCCCATTGACAACCCTGGCCTCCAACCACTTACATGGCAAGTGACCACAGAGAAGAGGGCCAAGAGGGGCCCAGTACAGAAGAAACCTCACAAAACTGTGTGACTTGATGCACTTCATTTGTATTAGTCTTAGTGAACCCCTGTTTTGGGCAGACACACCCATCCTGCCAACAAAGCTTAAGGAGGATGCATAGCCGCTCGGGGCCCTCTTCCAATACTGGCCACCAAGACCTTCCTGGGTGCTTGTGGTTTCCTTGGTGTTTCTTTGAATAACAGGTGTCAGAATCAACTCACTAGCAACAGTTCTGGGTTTCTTCTCTTCTCTTCTCTCTCTCTCTCTTTCTTTCCTTCCTGTCTAAATCCAGCAGGGCCTAAACAAAACCAAAAAAAAAAAAAAAACCAGATGCTGTTGAGTTGCTGATGACTCCATGTGTTGCAGAGTAGAATGTGGCTGGCAGGGTTTTCCTGGCTGGGAGCTTTTGGAAGCAGATTGCAGGTCTTTCTTCTGGAGGTGCCTCTGGGTCGGTTTGAACTGCTTTCGGGCCACCTAGGGACACCCTAAATCACAACAAAAAACCAAACTCGTTGTGGTCAAGGTGATTGCAGCTCACAGCGACACTACAGGACAGAGTAGGACTGCCCCACAGAGTTTCTTTCAAGGAGCATCTGGTGACTTAGTGTGGCTTGTCTTTTGGTCCGGAGTTCAGGTCTTAACCACTACGCTACCAGGGCTCCAAACAGGGACAGTGTAGAGAGCGCTAAATCCCATTCTACCACCCAGATGACCTGGCATGTGCCCTTTAGGGCTGACTGGGCCTTCTTTTTTTTTATTCTACTAAAAATACTAAAGTCATATGATCTTAAAATTGCGGGGAAACCTTTGAATTCATCAAGTCTGATTCTCTCTTTAGTAGTGAGAAAGGAGAGAATCGGAAAGGTTAGGTAACTTGATAAAGTCATCCATTCAACAAATCCATATTGACAAACAGATTGGTACTTGCCTGGGGACAGAGGGGTCAAAGGGAACAGGTTAGGAATCACTAAAGAACACAAGAAAACTTTTGGGGAGGCGATGAATATATGTTCACTATCTTGATTGTGAAGATGGTTTGTTTTTATGAATGCATATACCAGGACTGCCAGTTAAGTCTGCAAACTCATCCTAGAAAATGTGCTACATACCTCACTGCTGAATATCACTCCAGTCACCTTGGAAGTACTTCCCTTGGGAAGCTATGTACCTGTGCCAGCATCTAGTCCACCCTTCAAGGCCATTTGGAACTCGTTTTCTGGAACGGCCATCAAAGTTGTTGTATTATCCTTGGTGTCCTGAATGGCATCAAAATGTCTTCCTCTCAATATTTCCTCGATCTTCAGGTAGAGAAAAAAAGTCATCGGGGCCAGATCAGGGCAGTAGAGAGGGTGTTCCAACACAGTTATTTGTTGACTGGCTAAAAACTTGCTCACGGACAACTATCCAGTTAAGTTCATGAACTTGCCACTGTGCCACTGTGTGCAATGGCCATTCTAGGAAAAGAGTTCCAAAATTGCTCTGAAGGGTGGACTAGATGCTGGCATGGCCGCATAGCTTCCCAAGGGGAGGACTTCCAAGGTGACCACAGTGATATTTAGCAATGAAGTATGTGGCACTTAGAACAATAAAGTTCTTGGACTTAATTGTTGGACCTTGTATGTATAAAACTCATCAAACTGAACACTTTAGATAGGTGCAGTTTATTGGATGTCAATTATAACTTGATAAAACTGTTTGTCTTAGTGATCTAGTGCTGTTGTAAGAGAAATATTGCAGTGAATGGCTTCAGCAAAGAGAATCCTCTTCTCTCACAGTCCAGTAGGCCACAGGTCCAAATTCAGGCATCTGTCTCAGGGGAAGACTTCCTCTCTGTGTCAGCTCAGGAGGAAAGTCCTCATGATACATCAATCTTTCCTTTGTCTGGGAGCATCTCTGCACAGGAAGTTCAGGTGCAAAGGATGCTCTCTGTTCCCAGTGTTTTATTTCTGGTGGCATGAGGTTCCCAACTCTCTGCTTGATTTGCTTGTCTTTTTATCTTTTGAGAGAGAAAGGTGGTACATGCCACACCCCAGGGAAACTACTTTTACATAGGAATTTACATAGGATCAGGAATGTGACCTGGGTAAGGGCATTATACTTGTACTCTAATCTTCTTTTAGGATAATCCAATCTTGCCCCATTAACCACAAGTGGAGATTAGGATTTATAGCATATACAAAAATTACAATCACAAAATAGATGACAATCACACAATACTGGGAATCACGGCCCAGTCAAATTGCTACACACACTTTGGGGGGGACATAATTAAATCTCTGACAGTTTTTTTTTTTTTTTTTTTTTAAGTTGCTTATCTGGTTAGAGGCACAACTGAGGTTAGAAAACACAGCTTGTGCTTTGAGACCTTGAGCCTCCCCCTCACCCATACTGCTGTCTGATAATCAAAGTCTATTTCAAGTCCCCAAAATGGCTTTTCCTAGAATGGCCTCTGTTAAGCTCTGTGTTTCCAGTTTTGGATGATTAAAAGAATAACAAACTTAACAGCACAAAGTAGCAGATGTCCCCAACAGTTCCCATCTGACCCGTTCTGTGGATAGACAGATGTGTACCCGCAGGCAGGAGGCAGACAGAGAGAGGCATAGTTGTACTCTCTTTTCCTATGTTCATCTCCAGCAATGTTGGTGAACAGTATCTGCTGTGGCTGTAGCCAGTGAATTCATTTTAGGATTAAAAAAGATAGGCAGGATGAGGCTTTTATCACAGAATCCTGTTTTGTGGCAGTAGCTGGTGATCTTCACTGAGGCAAAATAGTTTCTGAGCCATTGCTGAATGAGAAAGAGGCAGAGAGAGTTCTTCCAGAAAGTTCCAAACCTTCTTTCTCTTCCTCCTTCCCCGATCAAGCACCCAGGGCCACCAGATGTGGCCAGCTTCTGGAGACCTAAGAGAGAATCTCTGTGGAGGGCACACGTACAGGGAGGAGACAGGTATGTTCGACCTACAGTTTTCTTTGTTGCTGAAGTGGAATTGACTGATGGGGTGCACAGAAACCTCTGCCCAGGGAACCTGCTGTGCTCACTCTATCAGCTCCAGAGGAGGGTCTCTGTGATGCATCAGTCTTCCCTTGGTCTGGAAGCATGTCTGCACAGGAACCCTGGGTCCAAAGGATGAAAATAAGGTGCTGTAGTTTTCCTGCCCAAATATATTTTCATGAGCTGTTGCCTTTCCAGCAGGTACTAGGAAGAAACATTCATACATCTAAGAGGTATTCCCCCACTTACGTTATAGATTGACTTGAGACCTACAAATACATATACTGCAAATCCTAGCTCCTATATATATGGATATACTTCCAGCTGAGAATAAAGTTGTCTTAGTCATCTAATGCTACTGTAACAGAAATACAAGTGGATGGCTTCAACAAAGAGAAACTGATTTCCTCACTGTAAACCTACCACCACAGAGTTGATTCTATTTCAAAGCGACCCTACAGGATAGACTAGAATTGCTCTGTAGAGTTTCCATGCACTGCCTGGTGGATTCGAACTGCTGACCTTTCTGTTAGCAGATTAATCACTATGCCACCAGGGTTACCCCTCCCAGTAAAGTAGGCTGAAAGTCCAAATTCAGGACATCAGCTCCAGAGGAAGACTTTCTCTCTCTGCCGGTTGTGGAGGAAGGTCCTTCTCATCAATCTTCTCCTGGACTAGGAGTCTTTCTGCACAGGATCCCCAAGTCCAAAGGATGTGTTCTGCTCCTGGCACTGCTCTCTTAGTGTATGAGATCTCCGGTCTCCCTGCTCACTTCTCTCTTCTATATTCCCAAAGAAATTGGCTTAGACACAATCTAATCTTGTGAATTCAGTCCTGACTCATTAACATAACTGCTGCCCATTCTCACTCATTAACATCCTAGAGGCAGAATGGTCAACACACAGGAAAATCACATCAGGTGACAAAACAGCAGACAATCACACAATATGGGGAATCATGGCCCACACAAATGACTACAAACACCTTCGGAGGTACCAATATTCAATCCATGATAAGAGTTTTCTGTGTTACGTTAATATGCTCTATAAGTATTGGGCGCGCCTTCAGTCAATCATTTTGGAGACGGAAGAGGAACAGTTAGGCACAGAAGCAAGTAAGAATAAGTAGGGGAAGTGGATGCGAGGTGGGCATCACCAAAGCATGGACAAAGAGAGCTGAAGAGAGACAAGGACCTGCCTCCAGAGCTGACGGTGACAGAGAGCCTTCCCCTAGAGCTGACACCTTGAATTCAGACTCCTAGTCTCTTAAACCACAGGAAAATAAACTTTTGTTCCTAAAAGCCACCCACTTACAGTGTTTTGGCTGTAGTGGCACAGTTTTCGTTTCTAGGACACCTGTTTTAGTTCTCTAGTACTGCTTTAACAGAAATGTCACAAGCAGATGGCTTTCCAAGGAGAAATTTTATTTATTACAGTCCAGTAGGCCAACTGCTAACCACAAGGTCAGCAGTTCAAATCCATCAGGCACTCCTTGAATACCCTAGAGGGCAGTTCTACTCTTGCCTCTAGGGTTGCCATGAGTCGGATCCGACTCGACGGCACCTGGCTTGGCTGGCAGGTTAAAAGGCCAAATTTGGGGTGTCACCTTCGGGAGAAGGCTTTCTTTGCTGGCTCTGGAGGAAGGTCCTTGTCATCAGTCTTCCCCTGGCCTGGGAGCTCCTAAGGCACAGGGATCCCTGTCCTTTCCAAAGGACATGATTGGTGGTATGAGGTCCGCAGATCTCTCTGCTAGCTTCTTTCCTTTACATCTCAAGAGACTGCCTCAAGGCACAAAATAATCATATACATTGAGTGCTGCCCCACCCACACGACTGCCACCAAGCCACTCTCATTAACACCCCAGGGGCAGGAATTATAACAAGGGGGAACCTCAAGGCCTAGCCAAATTGAAATGGAGAATTTTGAGGGGGAAAACAATTCAGTCCACAACACCTTTCTGTGATTTGTACACTGAAAATGTTGTACACCTTTGTAATCAATTAAGACAAGACAGAAGTATATGAAATGAAAATGTGGCCGAGGCAGAGGCAGCCGTCCTGGTGCTTAGGTGAATCCAGTAGGATTTCCATCTTTGCCAGCTGTCAGAAACGTTGTTGGCACCCTGGATACCGCTTCGGTCCCTCCTGGCAACTGGTGGGCCAGTATAAGCTCCCAGCTAGGACCCAGACTCGATAACCGAGGGAGGCTGCCTTAGCCCTTATGAGGTCACCAGTAGTTACTAGAGACCTTTTCTGACGAACGCTCGGTAAATCCAGTTCAAATTTAGTTAGTCAGAGCGAGGTTTTATTGGACAATTTTGCAAAATTGGGCACCTGAGCCTACAAAGGAGGCCAGACAGAGAGGGCATGCCACTGTTCCTTACAAGGCATTCTTATCCTGTAGGTTGGGAGTCCTCCCTGCCTCAGTTCCTCATTGGCTGAGCACTATGAGGCGGACAGTCTCTACCAGATGTCGCCTAAGTCTTAACATGCCACTGCCTTTGAAGGTTAGATCTCTTGCTTTCTCAACAGATTTGCTCCCCTTTCCCCTACCCTTTCTTTTTAGGTTAGCTAGTAACTTCTAATCTGAGCCTTTGTTCTGAAGACGGACCATTTTGAAATTGATTTCTCACACCAGCCAGAGGGCAGTGCGGGTCTGGGTGGCACCATTACTGAGCTGTCCAAAGTCCTTGGGGACACAGGGTGAACCGAGCCCTCTCCTCTGGTGTCCAGGCTAGCATAGATACCCACGGCACTGCTACCTCTCGGTTTGCCTGCCCTGTGTCCCTGTCACCCCTTCCCTAATCCTTTGCCCTTCTCTGCTCTGCTGTGACTCTTACCAGGCTGCGTCACCCAGCCTCCCTTACGCTCTCACTTCCAGTTAGAACTTAACAACACAATGCAAGGCACCAACCAGAGACTGAGGTAGGAGAGAGACTGGGGTGTATGTATGTGTGTGTGTGTGTGTGTGTTATTTATTATCTTGGCTTCCTCTGGCAATGGCTGTGTCTCAAGACAATAACCCCTGCAAAGAGGTCCCTCCACCAGGGCACTTACTGTCTGTCCTTCCAGGCCTAAGCAACAGCAAAGACAGTGGCTTCCCACGGCTGCTGTCCTTGGGGGCTTCAACAGCCCTTGATGTTGCTGCGAGTCACTGTCATGTAGACTCCCTCTCACAGTGAGCCCACATGTTACACAGCAGAACTGCCCCATAGAGATTTCTTGGCTCTGATCCTAACGCACGCAGGTTGACGGGACTTTTCTCACCCATGCTACTGCTGGGTTGGTTCAAATTGCCGCCCTTTAGGTTAGCAGCTGAGTGCTGCTTTAGTCACCTAGTGCTGCTCTAACAGAAATACCGTGGTGGATGGTGATAGAAAGAGAACTTTTATTTGTCACAGCCCAGTAGACTAAAAGTCCCAAATCAAGCTGTCAGCTCCAGGGGGGAAGGCTTTCTCTGCTGGCTCTGGAGAAAGGCCTTTGTTGTCAATCTTCCCAGGAACTGGGAGCTGCTGCTTTGCAGGAACCGCAGGTCCTTGCCAAAGGATGCATTCAGCTCCCAACACTGCATCCTTCCTGGTGGTATGAGGTCCCCAAATCTCTGTTTGCTTCCCTTCCCCTTGTATCCCCAAATATTGCATCAAGGCACAATGCCATCTTACCTTAAGCCCTGCCCCATCAACACAAAGGCTGTCCATCCTTCCTCATTAACACCGGAGGCAAGGTTTAGGGCATAAGGGACCATCACACAGTACCGGGAGTCACACCCCAGCCAAACTGCTACACATATTTTTGGAGGAACACTATTGAATCCATAACAAATGCAAACTGTTTGTGCCACCGAGGGACTTTCGTCATCTTGTGAGAGGTCTTTTAACTATTGCACTTCTGTAGGGAGTACCTTCAGAGAAGTCTCTGCTGGGAAAAGGCCTGATACATTCATTAGATTGAAATTAAGTGTTTAAGAGGCTGTCTGTCCTCCAAGACTGAGAGCAGGGCCCAGGGCATGAACCTTGTCTATTTCAGCTCTATGCCCTCATAACTGCAGTGGTGGTTCAGTGGTTAAATTCCTGTCTCCCATGCAGGAGACCAGGGTTGGATTCCCACAGACGCATCTTCTGCACAGCCTCCACCCATAATATCAGGGGAGATTTGTGCGTTGTTATGATGCTGACCAGATTTCAGTAGGGCTTCCACACTAAGACGAGGGAGAAAGGCCTGGTGATTGACTTCTACCATCAGTCATTGTAAGCCCTGTCAATCACAACCCTCTGATCCACAGCTGATCGTGGGGTTGGTGCAGGGCCAAGCATTTTGTTCCATTGTGCGCAGGGTTGCTTGTGAGTCTTTAGCCAGCTTGATAGCAGTTATCAATAACACCATGACAGCACTCCCAGCATTTAACATAATGGACTGAACTAAATTGTTGAGTTTGACTAGAGATGTTTCGGCAGTTTCCTGAGCTGGTGACCTTATCTCTAGGTTTGGAAGGGTATCTGCTATAAGCAGGTGCTCTCAGGATGACTGTGTTGTACCAGGATGACATGTTATGTGACAGGGGACAAGGTCTAGATGCGTCTAGATCACATCATTCACGCTAAGGGCAGCACTGAGGCAGGCAGAATAGTTTGTGGGGAAAACACAATGGAAATCCAACGGAAAATGCAGTTATCTCTTTTGAGTCAACTGTTGGGAGTATGACATGGAGCCTGATGGTCTCTGTAAATAGTGTGACCCAAACTATCAACAAGCAATATTAACTACATCCCGGGACACTGAGATAAGTCCCCAGACCATTATGTTAATTTTCCTCAAAGCTGTTTTTCGGAGGAAACCAGATGGAACCAACTCTGGGGACATGGGCAGAAAGTCCCACTTTAACCACTATGTGTCCTTCCAGTGGGGTCACCAGAGAGCTACCATCAGGACCAGAGACTTGAACTGCGGGTATGAGAAACTGCAGATGTGCAACACCCCATAATAAGTCCTGCTACTGGTGCCAGAAACCCCACAGCGGGAACCACCTTGAAGTCTTCATGTACGTGCAACCAAGGCGCAAGCAGCCGCCATCCCCAAAAGGAGATACTTCGTATCCACATCACTGATGTGTTGTCCCCAGCTATACCCCGGGCATAGCCAAGCTATAAACACCCAATCCCTGACTTAGCGGCACAGGCTGCTGGAGGGCCATACACTCTGCCATTGCCCCACTTCACAGTGCTTTCATTTTCCAGCAAAGATTTCTCTCCTGGGCCAGTCAGGTGTCCCCAAGTAATTCTTTCTTGTGGGTGTGACAAAGACCCTCGAGGGTCTTCAGGTAACAGCATGACCCAAATTTAAGCCCTGAAACATATCCACTTGTTCCTCATGATAACGAGGACACTGATGACAAGTGGTGATAATGACAGTGATGACGCAATACGAGAGAATAAATGTCTCTTTGTTAAAGCCATCTACTCGTGGTACTTCTGTCACAGCTGCACTCGATGACTAAGGCACTAACCAGATCCTACAGTTATTTCATGTAAAAGCCTTGCTTTTGCAGTCAGACCGTCTGGATTCTCATCCCAGGCCCACCATCTAAGTCTAGTCAACCAGAGGGTGCCTCACGGCTGCTTGGAAACCTCCAGAAGTGGAGGGTTCTCCCCTTCACAGTGAAGTCCATGCACCGTACAGATTAGAAGAAGCCTCTCAGCAGCTTCCTCTCAGAGGTGCTGGTTCTACCTGCAGGGACCACCCCCACAGCTCAAGCCTCAGGGCTCTGCTATGTGACAGCTGCTCCAGTAGCTGGGGGCAGCTGTCACTTACCTCCTGAAGCTTATCTTCTCTGGGCCGTGTGGCTGCCGTTTCCTTGAGGAGGCCCTGCACTCTCCTGGTCACCCTCCTCTAGACTCTCACCTGGGATCCTCTTCTCCAACGATGGCCTCTAGAATGTAGCCCAGTACTCTGGGGTTAGACTACAGCCTCCCACCCTTCCTTCTTCACTTCTTTCCTTTCTTCTTTTTAACCAACCTGTCACCACTTTCTCTGTGAGCCACTCAAAATAGTGCTACCTAATGGTTTTTTCTGAAAAACATTTATTGAGGTCCAAGCACTGTGGTTCACATATATCCCCCTTAAATGAGATACCACCCCTTCTGTGGGGTAACATTACCCATCTTTCTCTCTCTTTTTTTTAAATTGTACTTTTGATGATTGCTTACAGAACAAATTAGTTTCTCATTAAACAGTACCCCAAACTAAACCCATTGCCATCGAGTCAGGTCCAACTCATAGTGACCCTACAGGTCAGAGCAGAACTGCCCCATAGAGTTTCCAAGGAGCACCTGGCAGATTTGAACAGCCGACCTTTTGTTTAGCAGAAGTAGCTGTCAACCCACTATGTCACCAAGGTTTCCTTAGCCAGTACATCTATTGTTTTATGACATTTGTTAACAACCCTGTAACATGTGAACACTCTCCCTTCTTGACCTTGAGTTCCCTATTACCAGTTCTTCTGTCCCCTCCTGCTCTCTAGTCCTTGGCCCTGGGCTGGTGTGCTCTTTTAGTTTCATTTTGCTTTATGGGCCTGTCTGATCTTTGGCTGAAGGTGAACCTCTGGAGTGACTTTGTTCCTGAGCTGCTTTGGGGATAATCTGTTCCTTTTTCTTTGGATGGGCAGCAGGTTCTGACAGTACCTTCAATGAAATCTTGGGGATGTCAAAATGCTTGATGTCACTGTGCCCACCACTGGGTGCGACAGCCTTTCCTGGTGGCCTGTTTGGGTCCTTCAGTGACAGGTAATTTTGAAAGCCGAGTTCCCTTCAATCATCCAGTGTGACTCAGTCATCTGTCCACTTTTGGCCTGTGCCACCTGGGCAGTTTTTCTTTCTGTTGATGAGTGAGCACCAAACCATGCTGAACTTTCTGGACTGAACTGCAGGAGGTGATTTCGGGATTCAGCAGATTTTAGCAGTTTACAGCGTGGGCCATTCCTGAGGTCCAGGCTTTTGGACTCTTCTTTTTAGTTTTCGGCCCCTCTTCAAGCTTGGAAGCTGTATCTTTTCTCAGGGCTTTGTGGATGGCCTGAGCTGTTTGGACAAGACTGGGCTGGGCTCTTTCAGGGGTGGCCTCAGTGATGGTCAAAGGACTTTCTTAGTTACTTAGGCATCTATCACAGAAATACCACAAATGGGTGGCTCTAACGAAAAGATTTTATTATTTTTAAGACGCTTTTACTGAACTTTAGCTGCAGTTTTATAGGGCAAACTAGCTTCTCATTAAACAATTAATAAACATATTGTTTTGTGACATTGATTGCCAATCCAACGACATGTGAATGCCCTCCCATTTCTGACCCTGGGTTCTCCATCACTAGCTTTCCTGTCCTCTCCTGTTTTCTAGTCCTTGCCCACGGGCTGGTGGGCCCCTTTAGTCTCATTTTAGGGGCCTTTCTAATCTTTGGCTGAAGGGTGAACCTCAGGAATGATTTCATTACTGAACTGAAAGGGTGTCCCAGGGCCATACTCTCAAGAGTTTCTCCAGTCTCTATCAGGCTCGCAAGTCTTTCCTTTAAGTTAGAATTCTGTCTACGTTTTTCTCCAGCTCTGTCCGGGACCCTATGTTGTGAGTCCTGCCTTACCCCATCTTTTATTCTTTAGTTTTTTCAGATAAGGAAATCGAGACCTAAAGATTTTAAGAGATTTGACAATGCGCCTAGCTGGCTGGCGGCAGAGCTAGGACACTTCCCACTGTGCTCCATCAGTGACACCACCTTACCTCATTTCTGTGCATCACTCTGCCCCGGATTAAAACACTCCCTCCGTGCGACAGATGCTCTCCTTCACAGGTCCTGAAACTCCCGGCTCACCTGAGGCTCCCGAGTCCCGGCGGAGCCTGACGCCGCCCCCTGGTGGCAGGTGGGCGCACGCGCGGCGCATGCTAATAAGCCTGCGAGGCCGCTCGCTGATTGGCTGCAGCGGATTCCAGCTGCTTCCCGAGGGGGCTGCTGCCGAGAGAGTCGAGGGGCGCCGCGGGCAGCTGCACCCCCGCCTGCCAACTCCCTTAGACGCCCGGGGCGCGTGGGACCCCAGCTACCTGGTGCACTGGGGAATCGCTCCATTTCCCTCCCGTTTGCTTTCTGGGTCTGAATTCTCTCGGGGTCCAGGATGACAATCCGACACCAAGGCCAGCAGTACAGGCCGAGGATGGCCTTTCTCCAGAAGGTAACCCGACCCTCACCTGGGCTGGCACGAAGGGCAGACCAAGTCTGGGAAGTCCGAGGCGACGGCGGGGAGGCCGGGCAACGCGTGGGCAGGAGTCAGGGGCAACCCTTTTGATGTGTCAGTGCCGTTTGATTTTTTTAAAAGGACTTATTTGCTGTGTCTTTGTGTCTCTCCAAGATTTTAACGGTTAAATTCCCGCGTAACCTGTTTATAGTAGAGAATGTGAAGCCACGGGCGATGCTTGGGTGATCTGTCACAGGGTGAAAGCAACCTGTTACTCAGTTCGGCCGAGACTGTGCCAGCTTTGAGACAGTCTCCTGATATTGTTATAACACCTCCAGATGTTAAATGAATTACTGCCTACATTTTGGCTATTTTTCTGATCCCAAATTGCAGTGTTTTGAAGTAAGTTGGGTGGGGCGGAGGGTGTATGTGTGTGTGTACACATCGAGCATGGAAAGCAGTGGATTTGTAGGCTAGAGGCCACTCCATTTCCAATACTCCAGATCCCTCCTTGGATGGAGCACGGGTACCTGTGTACTCTGGACTCTCTGCGATGGCAGCAGGAGTCAGGCAGGACTTGCCCTTTCTATGGAAAATGCCTGCCCAGACCCAGTGGCCAGGCACAGGCTGTCCATCCTGGGTGGACATTTGGGTGGTGGAATGCACCTTGGGGGCTGATGCATTCAGGGCCAAAGTTGTGCATTTGGTTCAAGGCTTTTTTGAGAACCAGTATCAGCCAGAGTTCCACAGAGGGTTAGATCTCAGGTGGCTTGTCTGCCTTTCCTCCGGTCCCCCCCATTTCTCACAGCACAGTGTCCATCTTCTTAGGCTTACCTTGTTGAGTGGTATTAGCTAGATGCTTTGTGACAAGCTGGGCCCTGAACTGAGCCCTTGGAACTCAGCAGATTAGACCAGCTGGTGCGTAACTGTCCTAATTTATCTGGAACTGATTTTATCAGGATATGGAACTTCCAGTGTTAAAACTGGGATCATCCCAGGTTGGTCACCTTAGGTCCACCTACTTCAAGCTTGTGCTCAAATCCAGGTACAAAGATTGTAGGTAAAACAGAGAGACAGAACACTGTCTCACTCAGAGAGAACCCCCTAAGCTTGTATCGTAAGCACCAGCTCTTAAAAGCAGAGGAAACTATTGAAGCCAGCTATGTGAAGCCATAAATCATCTTCCAGGATTTGTTCCAGGGTTGCCCTCTTCTCCTAGGCAGGACAGCTTTGGTCTGGGAGCTTAGCGAGTCTGGAACATTCTGTTTGCTTTTGAAATCTCAGGCATTCTTCTTCTTTTTTAAATTGTGAATTAAGAGCCATTTTACAGTCTATATCGTGTTGCCAGGCATTCTTTTTCACCATGAGTGTTATCCAGTCAATTTTCATTTCATTGCCTCCGCCATCTGACTGGTGGTTTGCTCTCTAGCCTCCTTTCCTCTATTCAGCCTCCCTCTCCTACACTCTGGCCTCCTGTGATCCATCCAGCCTTCCTTCTTCCATCCAGCCATCACCTTCTTCCATCCAGCTGTCACTTTCCTCCACTCCAGCCTTCCCTCCTATATCCAGCCCTCACCCGCCTCCATCCCAGCCCTTACCCTCCTCCATCCAAGCCCTCACCCTCCTCCACCCAGCCCTCACCCTCCTCCACCCGGCCCTCACCCTCCTCCACCCGGCCCTCACCCTCCTCCACCCGGCCCTCACCCTCCTCCACCCGGCCCTCACCCTCCTCCACCTGGCCCTCACCCTCCTCCACCCGGCCCTCACCCTCCTCCACCCGCCCCTCACCCTCCTCCACCTGGCCCTCACCCTCCTCCACCCGCCCCTCACCCTCCTCCACCCAGCCTCTCCTCCTCCACCCAGCCTCCATTTCTCCTGTCCAACCTCCCTTCTTCTACTGCTGCCGTTGCTCTCCTTCATCCAGCCTCTATTTCTCACTTCAGCTGTCAGTGTTCTCCTGTCCATCCTCCCTGCTTTATTGAGCCTTCTGTCCCTTAGTCTCTGATGGTGAGCCAGCTGAACCAGGTGTCAATCCAGCCTTCTGGAGAGCGACTGCTGCCAAAGCGACCTGGACAAGAGCGCAGCTGTCGGTCACACTCACACTCCTTCACTGAAGGTGCATGAAGCACGTTGTATCCCAGATAAGCCTTGTAGCTCACCTTGTCTCCTCTATTCCATGAGGCAGCAGTTAGTATCACATTTTAGAGAGATGCACACTAAGTCTCAGAGAGGTTAAGCAACTTGCCCCAGTCACACAGCCATCATGAAAAAAAAAATACAAGACTGGTCATCCTGTGCTGTCTAATGTAATGCCACTGTGAACTTCTCCATGCACACTCGGGGTGAGTGTGGAGGCTGGGGGGAGGTCTGACTAAGTGTGCCCAGGAGATGCAGACCTCAGAACTGCAAGAAGGCTGGGGTGGGTGGGTGGGGAGGGGGATTCAGACAGAGAAAAGGTTGTTCCAGCCAGAGGAAAGCCATGTGCTGAGGTCCAGGGTCTGGGAAATCTGATGGGGTTGAGGATCTGCAGCTCTCTGCGGGTTGTTTGAAGTAGCGTAGAGGGGGAAGCTAGGAAGGTAAGCAGGGGCAAGGTGGGCTCATACCCAGTCTTTTGAACTTTCTGAAGTTAATTTGATTTTATCCCATCTGAAGCCAGTAAGGAATTTGAAACAGACAAGTAACGCAGGCAGTTTGCAAATGAAAAACACCGCTGATGTGAGCAAGAGGAAGTGGTGGAATTTTTCTTCCTTTCCCTGAGCAAAGAGAGTTCACCTCGGCTGCACCCCTGTGCCCCCCAAATCCAGCTGCCTGGAAAATACAGGCTCCTTACAGGGGATGCTGGAGATGTAGTTGAGATCCCTTCTTCCCCCGATGGCCCCCCAAGACTTTCTGCCACAACCTCCACTAAAGGCTCCACGCAGTCCCTGAGGGGAGATGCCCACAACCACGAGCTGCCCACTGCTGGCTTCTGTGGGAGGCCTGGTGTCTGAGACCCATCAGGGAGGGGCTCAAGCTTGTGTAAGATGTTTGTGGAAAGGGGTACCTATCTAGGGCCCTGTCCAAGAGAGTTAGCCACTGACACACACGTGCCTTGCCTGCTGTGGTCTCCGGTGCTGGGGCGTGGTGCTGTGGTCCAGCAGCCCTGACCATCTAGGATGAGGTGGAAGCTTGGTTCTTGGGGTCCTCTGCTTTCCTGTTGCATGTCGGGAAACAGATGAGCTTGGTGAGGACTACAGGGAGTTGGGATGTGAATGAAACGCTTGGGCAGAACTGAGATGTTGATAACACGGTGGTCCTAAGGAGCATTCATGCAGGCCCTCCTGTGAGCTCCTGGAAGGGGCAGGGGAATGTGGAAGTTGGCTGGTGGAGGGAGGGTCTCTTGTCCTGGTTCCAGCTCATCCACTCCTGTGATTCCCGGATCACCATTCCAGCCAGTACCAGTACCTTGCTGCCACAAGGAAAGCCACTTTTGTTGGGATGCTTTACTTTCTGGTGTGGCTGCTGGCAACTTTTCTTATTTTGGCTTGGGAAGGGAATGCAGAAACTGAAATATTAAGGAAAACCAGGCAGAGGATGGTTATCTGTTGCTTGTATCAGTCTTTCGTTCAATACACACAACTCTGAAGCACTTGTGTGCTGGGCGCTGGGGATGAAGGAGATGAAGACACAGCTCCTGTTCTCTAGGGGCTTCGAGTCTGGTAGAAACTGGCTGATGTAGAAATAAGGATTATGAAAGTGTCCAGCGGTCTGTGGCAGACATTTTTAGAGGAAGCAGCTAGCTCATGGAGTTGCCAGGAGTGGGACTCAGCTTGGCTGGTTTGATGTTTGGGTTCTGGTTTTTTCGTATGGTGCAAAGGAGGGAGTGGTCAGCTCTGCTTGGAGTGGAGAAAATCAGAACGGGTTTCTTAAGGGGGTTTGCAGCTGAGCTGGGGTGTGAAAAACCCGTAGGTTCTTTTTTAATTTTTTCATTGTGATTAAGTAAAAGTTTACAATCCAAGTCAATTTTCCGTATAAAACTCTGAGCACCCACCTCTGTGCAACTCTGTGTGTTCTCCTCACCCTGTGAGAGCGCACTCTTCTTTTTCACTCTTCTAGTATGCACTCAACAAACACTTGTCCTCTCCTGTCCACTCTGTCCTCTCCCCTCTAAAAAGAAACCAATAGGACAGCCTCGTATATGCATTAAGTCATAAAGTACACACACCACCTGCATCCTGTGTCCCTTAGTCCAGTCCATTCTTTGTCTGAAGTGTTGGCTTCAGTACTGGAAAAACCAGCAGTGTTTTGTTGTGCTTTTTTTTTTTTTTTTTTTGCCAGGAGCGTGAGATGATAGATGACATTTTAGGCAAATGTAAAACACAGACGTATGAAATAGCGTGGTAGTTTAGGGGACTCCGAGGAGGCTTGAATTCTGGCCCAGGGTGGGTAGGAGATGGATTGGGGATTGGTGGATGGAAGAGCTGGGAGGTAAGCCGGCCCCAGAATTGGAAGGCTTCAGAAACCACACCGAGAAGTCTGATGCTTTCAGTGTTTAGTGAGAAGCTGTTTGAAGTTTCCCAATCAGGGCTGAGTAAATTGAGTCGGTTTATAGTTTGCAAAGATGACTGGGACTGGAGGGCGTCAGTGGTTCTCAGCCCCGGGTACTCTTTCACAAATACTGATACCAGAGCGTCATTCTGACTTTGGGACTTAGTGCTGCTGTAATGCAAATACTACGAATAACCACGTGAGTGGCTTTAAGGGACAGACATTTAAGTTTTCACTTCTAGAGGCTAAAGTCCCAATCAGAGTCGTGACTGTGTGAGTTCCTTCCTGATTGGTAGCCTTGGACATTCCTTGGTTTTCTTGGCTTGCAGACAGTTTTGACATGGCATCTGTCTTTCCCTCTCTCTCCCTCTGTGTGTGCTATCTGTGTCTATGCTTCTTGTGTAACTCACAGGTTGTTAGGTTAAGGTGACCCTACACTCGTGTGAACCTAACTGGTTGATAATAAGGCATTAGATTGTATCATGGTAGTTGATCACATCACATTAGATCAGATTATATGCACAGGCATAGAGATTAGAATTCCAACACACCTTTTTGGGGAGATACAGTTAATCTGTAACACTTGGCCTGAAGTGCAGTCCAAGCATGAGTCTTTTCAGAGGCTGTGCAGGTGACTTGAATGTGCAGCCAGGATGAAAGTCCCTGGGTGCATTTGGCAGTTTCTGGAGACATTTTTGATTGTCCAAACTAGGAAGCAGGTTCTACTGGCATCTTGTGTTGGAGGCTGGGGCTGTTGCTGAACAGCCTACAATGCCCAGGACAGCTTCCTCCCCTGCCCCCAACCAAGGATTATCTGGCCTAAAGCATGGAGAGTGCTGCAGTTGAGAACCCTTGGGTTAAGGGACCCAGTGGAGACTGGAGACAGATGCCAGTTGAGGGCCAGACTGCAGAGAGGCAGTGCCTGAGAGATGCTGTCCAGGAGGAAGGTTAGATGACCTGTCATAGAGGTAGGATTTCATGGACAGAGAGGAGATGTGTCAACACCCAAAATTAGAGGCAACAGAAATTGGCAACTTTTTAGCCAAGGCATCTGGATTTTCCCTGGAGTTTTGCCCGGGATGGAAAGGGAAGGTTCTGGAGAAAGATAGCTGAACTCCAAGAAAGGCACAGTGCAGGAGAGGGCTGGGGGGACGTGGGTGGAGACGGCTAGAGGCTGCTGGCCTTTGTTGGCAAGGCTTTTTAGCAGGAACTCATTCTCCTCTATTAGTTGTTTGAGGTCACTTTCCTCATCTTGGTACAGGAAAGTACTGATTATTATTGTTCCCCTGGGAGCATTCTCTGGCTTAAAGGAAAATTCCAGTCCTAGAGATCTTAGCAGTGAGTGACATCTCCTTAAGGTGAGGAGGAGCAGCGTGGGTGTGGGTGGTGGGACGCTGAAGCCGTCACAGCCATTGTGTCTGTTCTCTCAATGATGGGGTTCTCTGACAATAGGCAGTCACACCTCTGCCTGTTGGCATCTGAGAGAGGACATGTGGGGCAGACACCCCTGACACACGTGTCCCCAACACAGGGTCAGACAGAGTCCAGAAGTGGCCTGGTGATGCAGACTGAGAATGAGGTATGACTGATACTTCATCTGGAAGGAGCTGAGTCTGGCACAGAGTGGGGACAGTGGTGTTAGTGGGAGGAGGTGGCTGTCACTCCCCACCATCTCTAGAGGGATACACGCAGGACACAAGGAGGAAGGTGCTGAGAATTCGCAGCCATTTGGGGCAGAAGGCAAGGGCCTTTTGCTCTCTGGAGAACTTAGGCAGCCGTTAAGATGCCCTCCTATCTGTGGTGGATGAGAGGTTTTCCTGACTGAGGGGACAGAGAGGACACTCCCATTAGTGGTCGCTGTTGCGTTCACTCCAACTCATGACAAATGCGTGTGTTCCATGTAGAACTGTGCACCTGAGGGTTTTCAATGACTGTGACCTTCCATAAATCACCAGGACTTTCAAGGTGCCTCTGGGTAGACTCGAACCACCAACCTTTTGGTTAGCAGCTGGGCACATAAACTGTTGGTACACCACTCGCCTCGCTCTACTCCAGGGCCTCCATAGAACACACAGTCTCTCCGAAATAGTGTCACAAACCAAAATTCCGTGGTGTCTTCTTTGGGTGCTTGGGGGAACTCTTCACAAACCTATTGCTGTTGAGTCCATCCCAACTCATAGTGTTCCCATAGGACAGAGTAGAATTGGCCCCTAGGGTTTCCAGAGAGAACCTGGTGGATTTGAACTGCCCACCTTTTGGTTAGCAGCCAAGCTCTTACCTACTGTACCACCAGGGCTCAGAGGAGTTTATATGAGGAGAGATCTGAGGAAAATTCTTTAAAATTTTAATGGGCTGAACACCCTGGAAATGTTCCTGAGGTCCAAGTGATGCTGCTGCCTCCCACCCCACCCTCCTCCTCTGTGGAGGGGGTTACACTTGCTGGAGAGAAACCTGACTCCTGTCATTGTGTTTTAAAAATAACTCTCATTATTCCACCTCTGAAGGGTATTTTCAAGCTCTTTATAACTAACTTTTTTTTTTTAAGTGTGAAGAAGGAATTCAATCTGCTAACTTTCTGTTGGAGAAACTCAAGTTTCTAACTTCTAAGGAGGGTTCTTGTTTCCTGTCCTATATACAGCCCCCACTTGTTTCCATGAAGTGCTGTCATTTTGTCTTTTAAAGAATTTTGAATAAGTATGCTCTTTAATATGGCAGCTAGTATGGGCAAGAGAAAGCTTGGACACTCCTCAGAGAATTGGCACTTCTTGGGGTAAGGTCAAAATTGGCGTCCCATTCGCAGAGAATTCTGGAAAGAGCGGCTTCTGTGGCTTGTAGATTCTCAGTCCCCTGGCCATCCCCAAGGATCCAGGCTGCCTCCCTGCCCATCCTCAGCACCCTCCTGGGTATCATCCTATTGGTGTCCGTGGGCTGCTACATGGCTGACCCTGTGGTTCAAGTGACTGCCACATCTTGACATAATAAAAAAAGACAAGGACTGCAGCTCTGAATGGTGCTCAATGAATAGTCTCTGTTCCAGAACAATCCTGAGAGCCAAGAACTTGTCTGTGAAAATAAAACGTGCTGTCTTTCCTGCACAAGCAGCCCCAGGTGGCACCTGGGGCTGGCAGCATCTCACACATGGGCTGACCAGCTGCTGCTGTGCCTGGGGGTGTGGGTGTGGGATAGTGAGGCTGTCCTCACAGAGTCTTCTACATACCCGACTTCAACCTGTTGGTCCAGATAGCGTTTCACCTGCGGATGCTGGTGTTATGGATTGAATTGTTCACCTCCCCTAAAAGATTTCTTGAAACCTTAATCTCCGTTAAGTGTGACTGTACTTTATTTAGAAAGAGAGTCTTTGGAGATGCTACCAGTTAGGATAATATGAGGTCTTACTGGAATTAAAACCCCAAACTAAACTCATTGCTTTTGAGTCAGTTCTGACTCATAGTGACCCTATAAGACAGAGTAGAACTCCCCTTAGGATTTCCAGGGAGCTGCTGGTGGATTCAGATGGCCAACCTTTGGGTTAACACCTGAACTCTTAACTGCTGTGCCAGCAGGACTCCCCTACTGCAATAAGACATCCTAGCCCTATATGAAGGAGGCCGGGTGTCACAGTGGTTAAGCACATGGCTGTTAACCAAAAAGTCAGTTGTTTAAACCCACCAGGAGCTCTGCAGGAGAGAAGACCTGGTGTTCTGCTTCCATAAAGATGTAGAGCCTAGAAAAGCCTATGGGGCAGTTCTACTGCCCAGTAGGGTCACTGTGAGTTGGAATTAACTCAGTCTCATATGACAGTAGCAATCCTGAGTTATGTCTTTGTGAAGGAGAACAGACGAGAGACAGGGACCCAGAGGAAGGACACCATGGGGTGCCTTTCTTGGAGCTCTCAGAAGCTGGGAGAGAGGCAGGGAACAGAGTCCCTCAGAGCTCTCAGAAGGAATCCAAAGTGGCCAATACCCTGATTTGGACCCCTAGCCTCTAGAACTCTGAGATAATGCCCCACTCTTTTTATGAGTTCCCCAAACACCAAACCCACTGCTATTAAGTTGATTCCGGCTTCTAGTGACCCTATAGGTTAGAGTAGAACTGTCCCATAGAGTTTCCGAGGAGCACCTTGTGGATCTGAACTGCTGACCTTTTGGTCAGCAGCCGTAGCACTTAACTATGCCATGAGGTTTCCAGAATACCATGCAAGTTCCCCAGTTTGTGATATTTTTTTGTTATGCAGCCCTAGGAGACCAGAACAGTCACTTCAGCTGCAAAGGCTGAGATAGGCCATCCCACTTCTCAGTGTTGTTGAATTAGGGCATTGTCCCACGCTCCTTCTATGGAAGGTAGGAGCCTTCTGCAGGCTCCACTGGAAGGTGGGAGGCATTCAGCTTCAGGAGCAAGTGGGCTGAGTGGGAGGTGGCAGGTAGAGTGTTTCCAAGTTAGCATTCTTCTGCATCACCTCCAACACAACCAGATTGCTCTCTCACCTTCATGCACGCATCTTCACCTTATGCATGCACTTTTACCTTCATGCATGTGCCTTCTCTTCACCTTGACCTTCTTGGGTCACCCCTTGGAGCCCAACCCTTCCCTGTCATCCAGGGTGCACACTCTTTGATCATCTCAGCCTTCCTCCTCTCTTCCGGACTCTTGTTGCCATTAGTGCCTTCCCTATTTTTTAGTGCCCAGTTGAGTCTGCAATTACTATGTGATAAATTCTGTATGCATAGCACTCTGCTAAGCACATTAAATGCATAATCTCATTTAGTCTTCAAGACATCTCGATGATATTTCTGTTATTGGTTGCCGTTGAGTAGGCAGACCCCTGGCTCGTGGTTCACACCTACAGCAGAGGGAAGTCCTGCCTAATCCCATGCACTCGCCCCATATAGGTCCTGCACTGTATCAGACATTATTCTGTCGTGATTCATAAACTTTTCATTGGCTGATTTTTGAAAGTAGATCACCAGGCCTTTCTTCCTAATCCATCTTAATCTAGAAGCTCCACTGAAACTTGTTTAGCATCAAAGCAACACTCAAGCCTCCACTGACAGACGGCGGTGGCTGTGCATGAGGGTCACTGGCCGGGAATTGAACCCGGGTCTCCTGCACAGAAGTCTAGAATTCTACCACTGAACCACCAGCGGCCTCCACTCTGCTATTACTGTGTCATACGTACTTATTCTGTGCACATCACTCTACTAAGTGCTTTAAATGCTTAATCTCAGTGCATCTTCACAACGTCTCTATAATGATGGAGACGCTCTTATAATCTCTGTTTTACAGAGCGGTTGGTCTTAGAGAAATCTATTATTTACCAAGGGTCTCTAGTTTGTTCACTGGAGCAAGGATTTGAATCGAGCTTTCTCCATACCAGGAGCCCTAGATTTTATGTTAATTTTTGATTCTCATATAACTTGTTTCCCTGGCTCTCTAAGGCCTGGGATAGTTGGCACTATGCCTTTCACCTTTTTGTAGTCTCCCCAGTACCATATAGGCTTGTTATTAATTATTAATAAATAATAATAAGGCTTATTATTAATTATTAATAACTAACGATACATTGATATTTATTCTATCAGTAAATATTTACATTTGACTGGTGAGTAGAGCTGAGATTTTATTCTCTGGTATCTAAACACAGCTCTGCTTGCAAAGTTGCAAAGATGGGCTGATGGTACAAATGCCACTAATGTGAATGGCTCTAAATCACAGGCACTAGTATCTGTCTCTTTATAAAGAAAAGTTTCATGATTATTAAAGTAGATTATAAAAGAAACCAGGTCCGTTAGCAGAGCTCGTATTATGATTGTCTCCATCTGAGCGTTATCAGAAGGCTGAAGGAGTTCAGAGATGCTGAAGGAGTTGCCTGTGATTTTTCACAGCGTTCCGGAGGCTGAAAGTCCAAGTCACGCTCTTGGCCATGTTGATGCCGTCTGTCAACGTCTCTCCTAGTTGCTGGACTTGGCTGGTGATCTTTGGTGCTTCGTCTGCTTGTAGATGGCTTCTCACATGGCATCAGTCTTCACCGCACGTGCATCTCTTTGTCTTTCTACTCTTTTCACAGCCTGGAAGTGATTGGGGTTAGGACCTTCCTGATTCTTGTACGGAGTCCTGGTAGCACAGTGGTTAAGAGCTCATCTGCTAACTAAGAGATTGGCAGTTCGAATCTACTGAGAACTCCTTAGAAATACTATGGGCAGTCCTCCTCTGTCCTGTAGGGTTTCCATGAGTGGAAGTCAACTCGATGGCAACTGGTTTGGTGTGGTTAGCCTTGTCAGCCAATTCAAAGAAAACCACAGTTTCCAAATGTTGTGGTCTTTACAGATTCAAGAATTATGACTTCAAAATAACTTTTTAGGGGACACAAGTGAATCCATAACAACATCTCAGGGTTCTTGTCTCTGTCATCCGCTACATTTTCAAAGTACAGATCAGATCATGCATTTTTCTGGCAATAGCTGCTAGAATAAAATCTGAACTCTGGGAGTACTGGCATTCGAGGGTCACAGTGATGTGGCCTCCAATTGCCTTTCGGCTTGATCTCCCCATGTATACTGTCCCTCACACACCCAGTGCACTGTGACCCTGCCACGCCTTTGTTTTTGCTGTTCTGTCACTGGTGCGTAACAAAGTCCTCTTCCATTGAGTCCCATCCATCTGAGTCAGATTGGATTCCTCTGAGTTTCCCACACAGGAAAGGTCTTCCTGCCTGTGAAGTACACACTTGGTTCTGCCCGCTGACAGTTACTTTATGCCTGTTTCCTTCTACACCAGCCTGTAAGCTCCTGAGTCTGTCGGTTTTCTTTTGAAAGGGTCCTGCTCAATTGTACTTTGAAACACCTTCCCACAGCCAGCCTTTTCTGCTGTCTTACAGATCGAAGCGCTGGTGAAGGACATGCAGAGCCCAGACACCGGGGTCCGAGTGCAGAACCAGAGGGTCCTGGTCACCAGCGTCCCTCACGCCATGACAGGTGACGTATCCTGTGACTCAGTTGTAGCCTGGAACAGACCACACACAGTGGTTGACCAACTGTGGTCGACACAGTGGCTTCTGGAAGATTTGCCATGTCTGCATCTTAAATGATGCTGTTGGGGGCGGGGGATAGCAAGGTCAAAACAAAACCCACTGCCATCGAGTCAATTCTGACCCATAACCACCCTACAGGTCGGACTAGAATTGCCTCAGAGAGTTTCCAAGGAGAGCTTGGTGAATTCGAACTGCCAGCTTTTTGGTTAGCAGACATAGCACTTAATGATTATGCCACCACGGTTTCTAGGGGGAGAGCAAAGACACTCTGAAAAGTTTGTCCATCAGTTCCACTTTTTGAGGAGCTACTCTGGCCTCTAGTCACAGCCTGTGTTTGTAAATAAAGTTTTAGTGGCACATGGCCGTGCCATGTGGTCTATGGCCTCTTTCGCAATGGCAGAGCTGAATAGCTGGGACACAGACCAGAGACCTGATGCTCTGTAAAGATGAAAATATTTACTCTTTGTCCCTTTACAGAATAAGTTTACTGACTCCTGGACTACTGTCTCCTCGTGACAGAGGGGTCAGGGAGCAAGGAAACAAGGAGCCAGCTGGTCACTTTTTGAAGCCTCTCTATCTAGGAGGTCATCACTGAAAAACTTTTACTATTGTGGCCTTTTTGTCTCTTTTATGTTTAATGAAACCAGATAGCCAAGCCAAAACCAAACTCCAAAAAACTCTATTTGGGAAAAATAGAAAAAACTGGTTTTGTTTTGTTCCACTCTTTCCTGCCTTCTAATTCATGTTTAGGCTCTTCTGCGTGGAAACCCTGGTGGCGTAGTGGTTAAGTGCTACATCTGCTAACCCAAAGGTAGGCTGGTTCAAATCCACCAGGCGCTCCTTGGAAACTCTACGGTGGGGGTGGGAGGAGCAGTTCTACTGTATCCTGTAGAGTCACTACTCCCTTGGGAGGCACCATTCTCTCCTCTTTCTGTGGGGGTAAAGGGCTTATAGATCATCTCTGGAGGCTATTTCCAGAAGGGTCTGGACACCATTGTATTTTGATCAGTGTGTTTTTGATAATAGATCTGTAGATCATAGACATCATAGAATGTCTATTTTGTGCTTAGGCATACTGCTTACAGAAGCAGACAGCTTCTCGAAACACGAGTCTGGGACTTCCAGCAGGCCATGCTGGTGAGCCCTCACTTCCTGTCCCACCCTTAACTGATTATTAAGCTTTCATTCAGGGCACCTTTGGCTCACGGGGCAAGCTAGCCCTTCCCCTTTTTGACTGCTTAGAAGAGGGGGTGCTCCCACCTGCAACTGGCCACTCAAGTTTCCTTGAGTTCAAGCAACAGAAAGCCAACTCTTACTAGCTGATGCAAGAAAAGAATTGATTGGAATCTAACAGGCAGCTCTCATGCATATAAAGGAAAAATTGATGAACCTGTCATGGGAAAGGCTGAAGACCAGAGTAGTTGCCTAAAGAATGAAGATTGATGGGCAGCCTTTTTAGGGTGCCTTTGCTGTCTGCTGTCATTTAAGATGCAACTGTGGCAGATCTTCCTGGTGGTGTCCATGATCCCTGCCTCTGCCCTTGGCCCTGGTTGTGATTGGTTTAGTCCTGAATTCTTCACTGCAGTAGGGCACCCTCGAGAGGAGAGATTTCATCTTGCTCATTGGACAACCTCAGAGCATAGCATAGCCGTTCATGGTTCATGGTTCTTGGTTGTTCAGTGAAAGTTTACTGAATGTAAGGATCCATCTTAGCATTAGGCAAAGAGCACTGGATAGTGTTTCAGGTGCCCTGGGACTGGAACCTTGAGGTACCTGTTACTAGCTGTATAGCTCAGTCTTGGTTTTCTCCTGTGGAAAGCAGGAATAGCAATCCCTGTCTAAGGGAATTATTGCCAGAATGGTTGTGCAGTGGTTAAAATACTCAATGGCTAACCAAAAGGTTGGCAACTGGAAACCACCAGTGACTCTGCAGGAGAAAGATGTGGTGGTCTGCTGCCATAGAGATTTACAGCTTTGAAAACCCTCTAGGATTGCTATGCATTGGAATTGACTCAATGGCAATGGGTTTGGTGGTTTTGGTTAGCATTGGATGAGTACACAGCGGAGGGGGTGCTCGATGTGTGGTGAGAGCTAGCCCTTTCCACGAGCTGTATCAGCTAACACTCCCAGTAAAGTCAGGTGTAGATATGACTGTCCACTATTTGTACGTGGGGCAATGGAAATGCAAGAAGGGCCAGCAGTTTTCCCTACGGCACTAGGCTAATGTGTGCCCAAGCCTGGATTGTAGCCCAGCAGTATTATTGCAGACAGAGGCAGCCGTGTTTCAGTGGTAGAATTCTCACCTTCCATGCAGGATGTGGATTTGATTCCAAGCCAGTACACCTCATGTGAGGCCATGGCTTGTCTGTCAGTGAAGACTTGCATGGTGTTATGACACTGAATAGGTTTCCATGGAGCTTCCAAGCTAAGATGCACTAGAAAGAAAGGCTTGGAGATTTCCTTGTGAAAATCCCTTGGTGAAAACTCTATTGATCACAATGATCCAATACACAACTTACCACGGTGATGACACAGGAACAGCCAGCCTTTTGTTCTATTGTGTGCGGGGTCACCGTGAGTTGGGGGCCAACTCCATAGCAGCTAGCAAAAACAGCATGTCTCTCCAGAGTTCACATTCTTGTCTACTGTCACCATGTGTAAGTTTCCTTTGTTGTACTCCAAACTCCTTTGGTCCCTAAATTTGGACGTTACACACCTCTGCCTTCTTTGCTCTTCTCCTTCTTGCCAGGGTGAATCCCAGCTGCTGTAGGTGCAGAACCCACAGCAAAGCCCTAGTCCTGCAATGCTGGCACAAAGAAAAGCAAGTTGGGTAATCTGTCATTCAACTTCTTGGGGTAGCGGGTGACCCAGGGCTTCCTCGGGATGAAGGTGACTGATGTTGGAACGTGAGCAGCTTGGGGGTTGCCAGCAGAGGCCACATGATGCAGACACCAGTGGCACCATAATCATATTTATTTTCTCTGTTTCAGGAAGTAGTCAAGTGGGTGGAGAAACCCTTGGCTCCTCGGTAGAGGAGGTTCATCAGTCTCACGTCTGTCTGGGTCTCTTCTCTGTCTGCACACAATGGGGCAGCAGTCAAAGCAGGACCGAGAGTGGACAGTCTGAAAAAGTCCTCACATTTAATGTAGAATTTGAGATGAAGAATTTTGCTTGTGAGCAGCCAGCACCAGAATAAAACAGTTGTTGTCAGTTCTATTCTGTTTCACAGTGACCTCGTGTATTTCAGCACAGAAAAGCCTTCTATAGGATTTTCATGGCTGTGACCTTGGGAAGCAGATCACCAGGCCTATCTTTTATGGCATCTCTCGGTGGCTTCCAACTGCCAACTTTTCTGTTAGTAGCTCAGAGCTTGTGAATCATTTGTGCCTCCCAGGGATTCTTTCTGAGCCGTCACCTAGGGGTGAGGACAGCTAACAGCAATAGAAGGAGAACCCATTGAAAGGGAGACGGGTGCACATGGGGGAGATAAGAGGGAGAGTGGCCCCAAAGCCCTTTATGGATGGTTCCAGAAGATCTGTCTTTCACCATTTTTAAGCAAAGGCATGTAATTTATGACTGTCCAGCCACAGGACACAGGCATGGGGGGGTCTCAGGCCCTGAGATTCGCTCCTGGGTTGCCAGCCATTCATGGTGTGGTTTGGGGGCCAGTTCCCACGCAGGCAGAGGATCCTACTTGACCTTGGAAACTAGACTGCAACCAGAGGAAAATGTGCTCATGGGCATCTGTGAGTTGGGTGCTTGGTTCCAGGACACGGTGTCTTGCTTCTGAGATGATACTGTCCTCCTACAAGGAACACACTCTGTCTACGGAACTGACCCCTCGCCAGTGCACTTTGTGTGCCGCCACCACCACATCTGTATCCATGGAGGCTTGTGTATTTTTCTGATGCTGAATAGGTTTTATTGGAGCTTCCAGACTAAGATGAGCTAGAAAGAAAGATCTGAAAACTCACGTGTGAGAATCAGGAATGAAAACCCTATAGAATCACAGTCATCCCATGCACAGCTAATCAAGCAGATGGCACAGGACCAGGCAGAACCCAGTGCTACTCTGTAACAGCTCTAGACATGTTGGCAGAACTTGGCTTGCCTTGGCCCCTAGACAAAATCTGACCCTTGGGGAGGGGGCAGAGGGGCCCAGTTACCTCCTGGCTTTGTCCCTGCCTGCCTCTCTACTCTTTCCCACGCTACTGTGATGGCACAGTGGTTAAATGTTTGGCTGCTAACCAAAAGGCTGGCACTTTGACTCCACCAGCCTCTCCTTGGAAACACTATGAGGAGTTCTAGTCTACTCCATCCTGCAGGGTCACTGTGAATCATAATCAACTGGACAGCAGTGGGCTTGGGTTGGTTTATTATTTTCATGCCACATCTAGAATTTGCAGGTTCTAGGGCAAGAACGTAAATGGATGCCAAGCTACTATATGCCTAAGGTTACAAATCAATTTACGGAGAGTTACCTAAATACATCCCATCCGCCCACCTTGACAAAGATGTCACCAGACTGACCTGGAAGGCCAGCTTTGAGTTTCTTGACTGCTCAGAGTTCAGGGCATAGGAGACGCCCCTCCAACCCCCTCTCTTCCACAGCAGGCTCTGTTTCACTCCTGTGTGTCCAAGCTCCATCTAGAGCCTGCAAACAACGACCTCAGTCTCTGTGTTTCCATTGTGAACACTCAGTCTGTTTGCTTTCTAGTTGATGAGTGGCAGTTCATGCTCAAATCATTGTAGGTAAAAAACACGTACCTTAAGAGAGGTCAAGATTGGGAGTGTGGAGGGAAGATTAAGCTAGAAATCTGCCTGGAGCCAGATCATGAGTGACCCTGTATTAGAGGCTCTGGGGTTCAGGCTGAATGACAGGGGAATCACTGAAGGTTTGGAGCAGGACGGAGATGAAATCAACCCTGAGCAGCGAGAAGGACCATGAGCCAGCAGTGTGGAGGAGAATGCGGATGATGGACTCGTGTCAGGATGCTATGATGATTGCCACGTATTCTTCTTTTATAGGAAGTGACGTTATGCAGTGGATCATGGATCGGCTGTGGATCTCCAACCTGGGTAAGAGTCAGTCCATCCAGCACTGTGTTACCGAGGACTGCCGTGCACACAATTAGCATGCTTGGTTGCTAACCAAAAGATTGGAGGTTTTAGTCCACCTACAAGCACCTCAGAGGAAAGGTCTGGTAATCTGCCACTAAAACTACAGCCATTGAAAACCCTTTGGAGCAAAATTATACTGTGACACATGAGGACTCCTCATGTTGAAGTCCAAGTGACAGCAGCTGGTTTGCACAGAGCTATGTAGGAATGGATTATCAGAACATGGAAACTCAGTGGAAGCTTAGTATGCTTCTCTGAGAAATGTGCATTTTAGTTGTTGAGTCAGGACCTTCATGTGTGAAATAACCAGAATCCAAGGCCGAGGCATGATCATCTGGGTACAAAATATTGAGAGGCTGTAAATAAATGTTGTAACTGGAGAGGAGTCTACCAAGGAAGACTTCTTGGAGAGGAGTGATGCATAGAGCTGGTCTTGAAAGAAAGAATGGTTGTAGGCTGGGAAAAAGGAGCATGGAAGGTATTCCCAGAAGGGGAAACTAGCAAGAACAGTGTCACTGAAATGTAAGAACAACAGCTGGAGTGGGCGGCAACAAAGCAAGTTGGGAGTAATGACTTCAGCTGAGTATGGGGTAGGGAAGGGTGGGACTGCACCAGGAATGTTTGCAGAATCCAAGTTTCGTCTGGGATGTAGATAGCAGGTAGTTAATGGGAGAACTCATAGCAACCCTGTGGGACTCAGTAGAACTTCTCCATAGTTTCCAAGGAGCAGCTGGTAGTTTTGAACTGTTCAACTTTTGGTTAGCAGCCATGGCTCTTAACCATCACACTATCTAAAACCTTAAAAACCAAACTTGTGGCTGCTGAGTCAATTCCAACTCATAGCGACCTTATAAGACAGAGTAGAACTGCTCTATAGGGTTTCCAAGGAGGGCCTGGTGGATTTGAACTGCTGATATTTTTGGTTAGCAGCTGTAGCTCTTAACCACTATGTGACCAGGGCTCCATAGTAATCACAGTGAATCTAGGAGGTTTGGCAGGAATTTGAAGGATGGATTGGAGCAGAAAGAATCTGGAAACCAGCATTCCCACTAGAAAAAATGATGTTTGTATCACAAAACATTAAAAAAAAAAAAAAAAAAAAAAAAAAAAGAGCATCTGTTTATAGTGGAGAGAGTGGGCTTGAAGAAGGAGGGGCAGGAAGGAAGTCTCCCCAAGCCAGGAGGCTAGGCTGGGCTGTGGGTTGATCAAGGGGCAGAGCGAATCTGGGGGTTTGGTAGAGCTAACTCCTCTCTCCAGCATGGAAAGATGTAAGCTTTCACTGGTGTTTTGGCGGGCATGTAGTGCTTTGGCCACTGTGGCTTCTAAGAAAGAACCAGGAAAGTTTTCCTTTAATTGCTGCAAATGTAGAAAAAAGCTATGTTTCCAAACCAACCAGAGGGATACGGGAGTTAAAGTCAGATGGGAAAGGGCAGGAGGATCTGGACCTGTGATGCAGGCAGACCTGAGTTTGAGAAAGAACTTGACAATGACTTCTTTTCGAGTGAGGAAGAGTGTGGACCAAGTAGAAACATTCTCTCCCTATTTCTGTGGCCTTCTTAGACCCAACGTCTCAAAGAAGATTCTCTAAGATTTCCCCAAGAGTCACCCTCAAACACAAATCACATCAAGTCGTTTCTATCAGAGAAGCTATGTAGGACCACTGATGGCAGTGGTTAAAATTCAGATCCACAGGCTCCGCTCCAGACATACTGAGTTGTCATGCTGAGTTGTGACTGGGCATCCTCCTTTTTGTGTGCTTCCCTGATACTTTCCACAGAAAGTTCAGTCACCCCTGTCCCCGTTCCCCAGATGCAGTGCTATAGGATGGGGGCATATCTCCTGGAGTTTGGGGTGGTCTGTGAAGACTCTAGGGTCTCTATGAGTCAGACCCGACTTGATGACAGTGGATTTGGTTGGTATATGGAGACTGGATAATGAGACATCTGGCTTTGTGTTCCTGCCCGTGTCTTTCATATCTTCTCAGAGGCCCAGAACTTGGGCAACTTTATTGTCAAGTATGGCTACATTTATCCCCTGCAAGACCCCAAGAATCTTGTTCTCAAGCCTGATGGCAGCCTCTACCGATTTCAGGTGAGTCTTGGCCTTGACCTTGACCCTGGGTCTACTGCCATGGGTTGTCACCTTGTTGGAAAGACAAGTGACTGGCTTCATATTCTCAGCAATTAGGACCTTTGAGATGGTGGAGGGGGCTAAGGTGTAGATTGATCTCTTCAGTTGCAGAGCTGGAAGTGTGTGAAGTCACAACAAAGTGTCTAAGCATGGTTTCCCCCGTTGCTTTTCTAGACACCATATTTCTGGCCCACCCAGCAGTGGCCAGCTGAAGATACAGACTACGGTAAACCTTGGCCCCCTGCCTCTGTCTTGAGTAGTGCATAGCATGCTGTTTATTGTTGTGTTTTGGTGACATTTGTCTTGCTGTCATCATGACCTTTATGTCAGTTTACATCTGTGTTGCGAGTTTTCCCAGGGGGAAGGGACTGGGTCTGCTGAGCAGTCTCTCCACCAAGCTGAGCACGGCAGTCTCATGCATGAGGATGCTGCAGACACAGTTTTGAATTATGATGATGATAGGAAATGCCACTGTCTTCTCTTCCAGCCATCTATCTTGCCAAGCGAAATATCAAGAAGAAAGGGATTTTAGAGGAATATGAAAAGGTACAAAGACAATTTCAGTCCTGACAGATTTGTGATGCTTTGGTGTGAAATACTGAGTTTCTGAATAATTCTTCATCCCCAATCCTTTCTCCCTAATCAGATTCGGGGTGTATTTATTTTTTAAAAGCAAATCCAAGCAGAGTGCAGTAAGTCGTGAGGGCTTTCTGAGAACCCTGTGCTCCCCTTGGAATGAACACCATCGCAGAGCTAGGGTGGGAGATGAGTTGTCTGGGTTGGAGTTGCCACAGAGCCAAGGGTGTGACCTAGTTGACTGGGGAGTTCCTGCTTGCTGCAGTCACGAGGCTCATTGTTCTCATTTTCTTTTCCTTCTGTAGGAAAATTACAATTTCTTGAACAAAAAGATTAACTACAAGTGGGACTTTGTCATCATGCAGGCCAAAGAGCAGTACAGGTGAGTGAAAGGAGAGCTCCTTCTGCCTCTGCTTGGCCTTCCTCCCTCCTTTGTCTCCTTCCATTAAAAGAAGGCTGTGCCAGATACTGGACACAGGGACTAGAAAGGTACGGTCCGTATTTGATCGTATCTTACCTTCGCTCCTTGAAACTTTTCCTCCTGCAGTGTTGCTTATATCAGTACAGGGAACCACCACCCATCTCCGTCATCATGCCTTGTGTCTGATCTGTCATTCAGTCCTGTTATCAGCACCACTACCTCCACTGTCCCTACCCTGGTTGAGCTAACTCACTGTCAGTTGGACCATCGCAGTATCCTTCCACCTGGGCTTCCTGTCCCCAGTTTTGTCTCCATTTCTCAAACACAACAGGATCAATTCACTCCTTTGACAGAAGCTATCAGAGAGTTCTCAGTTCCAGTGTCACTTTTTCAAAGATGCTTTTCTGATTAGCTATTCTCATCTATAGACCCCCCTGAGAACTTAGTGGCTCAAAACTGCAGCAAATAGTGTACTATCTCTCACTGTTTCTGTGGGCCAGGAATTCACAAAGGACTCAGCTGGAAAGTTCTGGCTCAGAGTGCCCAAGTGGTTGCAATCAGACAGCTGGAGCTGGGGGATGACAGGGTGGTCTTCACTTTCCTCTTGTAGCCTCTGGGCCTTTTAGCTTGGTCTTCCTCACAGCATGGCTGCTCAGGGCAATTGGATTGGTTACATTTAGCTGAAGGTGTGTATCAAGAACAAATATTGCAGTGAGGAAGGTGGCAGCTGTCCCATCTTTTGTGGCCCAGCCTCACAAGTCACACAGTGCCGCTTCTGCTGTACTTTGTTGTTTAAAACAGTCACAGAAACCAACCCAGTTTCAAGGGGAGGGGACATAGACACAGACTCACATCTTAATGGGCAAAGTGTCAGAGAATCTGTAGACAAATTTAGAAATCACCACAGAGAACATCCGTGATTGTGTATTATAGTACCAAGAGCATTCCTTATTGTATGCAGGTGTCACTGTTAGACGTTACTGAGTTAGTTCAAGTTCATAGCCACCGTACATACAACAGACTGTCATGCTACCAAGTCCTGCACCGTCCTCACAATCCTTGCTATGCTTGAGCTCGTTGTTGAGGCCACTGTGTCAATCTGTCTCATCGAGGGCCTTCCTGTTTGTTTGTTTGTTTTTTAACTGATCTTGTACTTTACCAAACGTGATGTCATCCAGAAATGGGTCCCTCCTGATAATATGTCCAAAGTATGTCAGATGGTGTCTCACCATCCTCACTTCTAAGGAACATTCTGGCTGTACTTATTCCAAGACAGATTTGTTGTTCTTCTGGTTGTCGCTGATATATTCAATATTTTTCACCAACGCTATATTTCAAAGCCATCAACTCTTCTTTGGTCTTCCTAATTCATTGTCCAACTTTCATATGCACATGAGGCAACTGAAAACATCATGGCTTGGATCAGATGCACCTTAGTCCTCAAAGTGACATCCTTCCTTTTCAACACTGTAAAGACGTCTTTTAGAGCAGATTTACCCTACACAATACATCCCCTGATTTCTTAACTGATGCTTCCATGGTTATTGACTGTGCATCCAAGTAGGATGAAATCCTTGATGACATCAGTGATACTGCTTATTGGCCCAGTTGTGAGGATTTTAGCTTTCTTTATGTTTATTGCATATACTACAATTTGTAATTCTGTATTTCTTGATTACTTGTGTAATATGTAGACCATAAGCTATTCCAGGGCAGGATCTATGTCTCTTTGGCTCAATAATATACTGGCAGTGTCTGGCACACTGAAATCTCAATAAGTACATGAGTGAATAAATGAATGAACGAGTGATTAAGTAATGCTTTTGCTAAAAACAAAAACAAAATCCATAACATAATAAGCTAAAATAATTCTTAGGTTACTGGCTCTTCTCCTCTGCCATGTACCACAGAAAAGCGAAGCTAGAAAGGACCAAGGCGTAATTTAGCAATTGACTCTGTTTACAAGACTGTCCAGTATTATGAAAACCCTGTAGCGCTTCAGGCCCTCTGTGACTCATCTTCCAGAAGACATGAGCCTGTTAGCCTGGTAGAAAATCCAGTTAGGGTGGCAAGGGGAAGTCACAGGGACCATATTTAAGTTTAATTTCTAGATGAGATTAGTCAAAGACCCCACTGAAATGACCCTGTTTACCCCATCTGGCTGTCTGGGTGTTACTCATAACACATTAGGCGGAAAACAAATCTAGTCTCTTTGCCTCATAGAGGGAATGTGCGTCATCCACGTTGCCTTGGAAAAAAGGCATTGCAGAGTACGAGCTCAGGTCGCCGTGGAAATGGTACTGAACAAGGCTAACAGAGTGATCATTAACTGTTACCTTTCTCCTGTAGAAGAAAAGCCCAGCATCATTTTCTACCCGCAGTGGGAGATAGGGAGCCTGACAGACAAAAGGGGCGATAAATAGCATTTTACAATTGTAAGTGGGGCTCAGTAAAAGCCTTGGCTTGCCCTGAACTTCTTGGAGTGACAGAGTGGAGCTGACAGGTAGGGAGGAAGGAGGACTCCCGGGGCCCGCATTTTCCCCATGGCAAGCTTTGGCTTTGATGGCTACCCACTTGTTCAGATGTTGATTGTGTTTTCTTGCGAAGGCAGGGAGAAATGACAAAGCTGGGTGATCAAAGGCCAGTCCCGAATTTTATTCACTTAGCCCTCCAATAGTGAAGTCATTGGAGCTGGTTTGATTCTAATCATGAGGGCAGGATTTCAGTGCAGCTCGGTGTCGTCAGTGGAAGCATGGACTCCGGGCCAGACCTCTGCTACCTCCATCACCTCCACCACCTCTGTTCTCTCCCATCACTCCTGCTGCCCCATCACCTCCACCATCCCCACTGCCTTCATCCCCTCCGCCACCTCCAGCCCTGTCACCGTACCCCCTCACCATTGCCACCACTTCATCGCCTCCACCTCCAGCACCTCCACCACCCCTGCTACACTAACTACTTCTACCATCCCCACTGCCTTCATCACCACCACCAGCTCTGTCCCCACCACCCGACCACCTTCACCACCCCCATGATGTCCACCACCTCTACGTTCTCCAGCACCTCCATCCTCTCCACCATCCCCACTACCCAACCACCTCCCGCCACCACCCCTACCACCCCTACTGTCCCCATTGCCTTCGCCACTTCCACCGCCTCCACCTCCACCACCCTACCACCGTCACCACCCCCATTACCTCGACAGTCCCCTTCCATCTGCCCTCTCTGTGTTCTCCACACCTCCACCTCCACCATTCCCACCACCGCCTTAAGTCCAACATTTCTACCTCAGTCACCTCCACCATAGCTCCCTCCACCACCTCATCACCTCCATCACCCTCATCACCTCCACCACCTCATCACCTCCATCACCCTCATCACCTCCACCACCTCATCACCTCCATCACCCTCATCACCTCCACCACCTCATCACCTCCATCACCCTCATCACCTCCACCACCTCATCACCTCCATCACCCTCATCACCTCGCAGCCTCCTCCAGCATTTATACCACTTGCTTGCAGTATGAAACTGAGTGGGAAATTCAACCTCTCTGCTTTCGTTCCTGGGTCTGTGAAGTGAGGAAGGGCCACTGGGAGGGTTAAATGAGTTCACATGTATAAAAGAAGTTAGAAGGAAGCTGACACTTAAGTGCCACATTACAGTTCATTATTTTTATTATCATTGTGGCAAATGCAGATTATTGGACAGATGAGGGAGAAGGTTCAGATAATTAGGAAGGAGGTCATCAAGAACCAAAAGATGCAAACTGTTGATGGCCTTAAACATGACTTTTGATTTTTCAGGGCTGGAAAGGAAAGGAACAAAGCAGACAGGTATGCCTTGGATTGCCAGGAGAAGGCATACTGGCTGGTCCACAGATGCCCTGTGAGTATTATTCTTCCTGGTGTTCAGCATCTCTTCTTGTGCCTCTCCATCCCTACCCCGTGTGCACTGTCCATCTGCCAGCTCATTTCCCTCTGGGGCTAGAATTGGATGAGTAGGAGTTGCTGCCTGGTAATAGATTGGCACCCACGTGCCTCTTGGCTAGAAGAGGAAGTGCACTGTCTGGACGGGGTCTACTCATGGTCCATCTGTCAAGAGTAAGTGGGATTGTCTGAGGGAAGGGTCCAAATGAGTTTGTCTCTTACGAAGTTAGGGACTTTTTATCGGCTAAGATGGCATGTCTTGAAAAAGGAATATAAACAGAAAAAAATTAGAACTCAGACTCCACAGTAGAAAAGTAAAATCCTGTTGAGAACTGAAACTCTGCATATCCAAGGCCTTGCTTTCCGTCTCTTGCTCCTGTCCTTTTCCTCCCCTGGATCCAGTCCCCAGGAATTGAGACATGAGAAGGAGTCAAGGAAATCAATGCGTAGCGAGCTTCTCACGGCACGGAGGACGTTGTGTCTCAGGTGTTAGCACTTACCTGGAATAAACTGCACGTGACCGAGTGTAACTTGTCGCAGCTCATCACTGGGAAGTGGAAGCCTCTTCCCCCAGCACAAAGGGCTAGGCTCTGACCGCTACCCACTGTGGTCAGCTCTTGTGCCTCAGTTTCCTCCTGTGTCATACCATGTGCTGTCTGCTGGTCGTAGGACAGGGGAGATGTGGAAAGGATTCTGGAAAGGGAAGAGTTGGAACAAATGTTTCTCTTCTTACTTAGATTCCGTGCTTGCCAGGTATCTGAAATTCTCAGAGCTAGAAGGTGGACTGGTTAGGCCTTGTATCAAAGCTTATGGGCTTTTAATCTTCAGGTTCTTCAGCTTTTGATTGTTCTGTTAATTTTCTTTCTTTATTAAAAACCAGTTTCCTCGAGGTGTTCCAGCTGTTGAGGCATCTGTTTGGATGCCTTGCTGCTGAGGTTAAGGTCCTGGGGTTGATGCCCAAGCAGCTTGCTTGGCTCTCTTTGTTTCAGGGCTCCAACTCCAGGTAAACCAAAGTGCAAATGCCCAGCATGGGTCCCTGGGGGCTGAGTGACTGAGCGCAAGATCCTGGACAGATTGCCACGTACATACCTCCCTGCTGGTAGTTCAGGAGATCTTTGCATGAGAGGGAACAGCACTTTGCTCACCCTATACTTGATTTTCTGTTCCAGAAGTGGAAGCCTTGATGAGGATTAGGGAGAATGGTAGGTGGGTCACTCACTTGGCAGATACTCTAGTGACCAATGGCACCCATGGCTGAGGGAATCCTGTACCTTGCAGGGTAAAGAATGGCTTTTATAACGCAATGTGGACATGCAAAGTCAGTTACTGACTGTGCACACGGGCTGCCATGGGCCCTGTCTGCACCCATCCTGATCAGAAAGATAGATCACTTGAGTTCTGCCTTGTTCTCCTAAAGTAAGTTCTCAACCCCTGCATCAGGCGAGTGGCTGAGTGGCCCTTCAGAGAATGATATAGAAGTACGCGAACATCACAGTGTGTCTCCGCCACTACCACCTCTACTACCGTCACTTCTACCGTCTCCATCGCCTCCACTGTTACCACCACCATTGTCTCACCGTCACTTCCATCACGACCACCTCCACTGCCATCACTTCTAGCATCCCTGTCACCTCCACTGTCACCATCACCATTATCTCACCTTTACCTCCATCATTACCACCTCTGCTGCTACCACTTCTACCATCTCCATCACCTCCACTATCACTATCGCTTCCACCATCACCACCACCATTGTCTCACCTTCATCTCCATCACAATTACCGCCACCACCGTCATCTCCACCACCGTCACCTCCGCCACCGTCACCTCCACCACCGTCACTTCTACCGTCTCCATCACCTCCACTATCACTATCACTTCCACTGTCACCACTGCCATTGTCTCACCTTCGCCTTCATCATGACCACCGCCACCACCGTCACCACCACCACTGTCACTTCTACCGTCTCCATCACCTCCCCTGTCACCACCACCATTGTCCCACCGTCACCTCCATCATGACCGCCTCCACCTCAGCCTCCTGCACTACCACAACCCCCATGCCTCGACCACCACCGCTGTCACCATTGTCCTCCTCCTCCTCATCACTGCAAGAGACCTCAATTGAGAATTTACAGTGTGCTAGGCACTGCACAAGCCATTTTGTATTCGCTATGCTGTATAGTCTTGGTAGCTCAGTTCCTGTTTTAGCAATAAGCAACCTGAGGCTCAGAGATGTTGAAAATTGGTCTAAAGTTACATAGCTAGTAACTGACACTGGAATTGAACCTATGTACAGCCAATTGCAGATCCTTCCCTCTTAAACGTGCTATTCTTCTGCTTCCCATGCAATGTCATGTGATATCTTAGTACACCGAAGGTCTCTTTGTAGCTTGGTTGATTGTAATAGCATGGATCACTGTGGTCTAACAAATGTAGTGCCTAGGGACAATGTGGCTGGTCCCTCTTCGATTGCACCTGGGACTGAAGTTCAGAATCTGAGGGCTAAGCAGTCGCAAATTAGGGCAGAATCTGCTCATCTCGTCTCATCTCTCTCACTACTGCTTCCCTAAACCTGAATCTGACCAGGAGTCAGATGACACCACTTGTCAGTCACTTTGTTGTGTTGTGGCAGTTTGTGTGCTGCTGTGGTGCTGAAAGTTCTACTGTTGGTGTTTCAAATACCAGGAGTGCCATCCATGGTGGAGATGTTTCAACAGAGCTTCCAGACTAAGTCAGACTGGGAAGGAAGGCCTGGTGATCTATTTCCGAATATCAGCCACTGAAAACTTTGTGGTTTACAATGGAACATTGTTCATGATTGTGCTGGGAGATAAGCCTCCTAGGTTGGAAGGCATTCAAAATACACAGTGGCAGTAATAATGGACTTACCAATGATTGTGAAGATGACACAGGACTGAGCAGTGCTTTGTTCTTGTTTTAGTCATCTGGTACCGCTCTAACAGAAACACCATGGGTGGATGGCTTTAGCAAAGAAAAGTTAATTTTTATTCAGTCCGGTAGCCTAAACGTCCAAATTCAGAGTGTCTGCTCCAGAGGAAGGCTTTCCCTCTTTGTCATCTCCCAAGAAAAGTCCTTGTGTTGCATCAGTTTTTAGTCAGGCAACGTGTTGGTGCAGGAACCTCGGGTCTGAAAGACGTGCTGTACTCCCCACGTTGCTTTCTTGATGGTATGAGGTTCCTGGCTCTCTGCTTACTTCCCTTTCCTTTTATCTCTTGTAGGATTAAAGAATAAAAAATGGTGCAAGCCACATTCTGGGACACTCCCCTTACAGGGAGGGTACCCTTACTGGGAAGGTACCTTAGGAAAGATGTTACAGCCCCACCCTGATCCTCTCCAGCATCGTCCGTCCCAGTAACCACAAGCAGAGATTAGGGTTTACAGCGTCAGACAAACACAGAATGGAGGGCAATCACACAGCACTGGAAATCATGGCCCAGCCAGATTGCTAGGCCCAGTTTTGGGAGGCCACAGTTCACTCTGTGACAGTTGTGCTGTACATGGAGTCACCATGAATCAATGCCAGCTTGGTGGTGACGACGACCACCACCACCAGTCAAAGAAGAGACAGAGTGCATCCGGACCCTCTTCTCCCAGACGTTTAAAAAAAACGCTCTCCATCTTTTGTTGCTCTGTGCAGGGTGGAAGGTGGTGTGTTAGAAGAACATCCTGTTTGTAAAGTGGCTCAGCCTGGAACTGAGCAATCTGACTGACAACCCCAGGAAGCCCAGGAGCTTACAGGCTGTCAGACTGTCTCCAGGAGACCCAAACAAGCTGTCAGGCGAGTGGGAGAGAAGCCAGCCAAAGCAAACAAAGCTCTTGGCACCGGGGAGTGTGAAGCAGCCAGTATGTGGACTATCACCAACTGTTGTGGAGTGAGATGCAGTCCATAACTAGTGAATCAGCTTATTTATTTCTTCGTTGGTCTATTAGTTAATCCATGCAACCATTGTTGAGCCATGTCAGGAGTTAGGTACTGGGAATAAAATAGCAGCTAAAAGTTATTGAGCACTTGACCATGTGCTTCTGCACTTGACCATGTGCTTGTGCTCTTGACATGGATTATCTTATTTGCATCTAGCCATGACATTATGAGGGAACCCTGGTGGCATAGTGGTTAAGAGCTACAGCTGCTCACCAAACAGTTGGCAGTTCAAATCTACCACGTGCTCCCTGGAAACTTTGTGGGGCAGTTCTGCTGTGTGCTGTAGGGTTGCTGTGACTTGGGATTGACTCAGTGACAGTGAGTTTTATTTTTTAATGATCCTATTAAGTAGGAGTACCATCATCCCCATTATTCTGATGGGGAAATCAAGGTTGAGGGGAAGAAAGTAGCTTGCTTGGGGCTAGGATATGAATCCACATCTGTCTGACTCCAAAACCTGATGTGTTGCTGCTTTAGGAGGAGGATTCACATGTGGTCCCCTTCTTACCTTGAGAAGCTCTAAACACAAATTACCTGGCGATGAGACCCAGGTGCTGGGGCACCAAGGGAGGGGTAATTGATTGAGAGAGGAAGGCAGTGTCATGCCAGACTTCGAAACAGGGAGATTGTCACTGGTAAAGGACAAGATCAGACATAGGTGGCAATGGCTGAGTGATTCTACTGTAATCTCCATGGGCCCCGAGCCCAATGCCGCCATAAGCCAGTGCCAATAACAATCAATCAGGTGTATAAATGAACAGGAGGAGAAGCAATGCCTTCAGAAACATAATCTTTGGGGCATCCATGCCTCCTTGCTGTGCTTTTTGCCTCCTGAAGATGCGGTCTCGTGCTCCAGTCTGGTTGTGTGGACAGAGACCACCTTCAGGGGATGTGTACTCTAAGTCAAGAGGTCACTTGTGTGCAAGTCAAGCTCTAAGGCCCTTGTGCTCCAACCAAATGCAGAAATTATCACATGATATCATTAATACCATGTGCAAGTAAAGTTTTGCTGAAGATCACTCAGAAGTGTCTACAGCAGTATATTGACAGGGAACTGCCAGAAATTCAGGCTGGATTCAGAAGAGGAGGTGGAGCCTGATATCTGTCTGATATCAGACAGATCTTGACTGAAAGCAGAGAATACCAGTACGATGTTTACATGTGTTTTATTGATTATGCAAAGGCATTCAACTGTGTGTGTTGTAACAAATTATGGATGTAACATTGTGAAGAACGGGAATTCCAGGATACTTAATTGTGCTCATGAGGAATCAGAATATAGATCAAGAGGCAGTTGTTCAAAAAGAACAAGGGGACACTGCACTGTTTAAAGTCAAGAAAGGTGTGCATCTGGATCGTATCTTTTCACCATACCTATTTAATTTGTATTGCAAGCAAATAATCCAATAAACTGGGACTATGGGAAAATGTGAAGGGTATCAAGATTGGGGAAGACTCATTAACAATCTACAATATGCACATGGCACAACCTTTCTTGCTGAAAGTGAAGAGGGTTTCAAACACTGATAAAAATCAAAGACCACAGCCTTCAGTAGGGACTACACCTCAACAGCAAGAATACCCAAATCCTTACAACTGGACCAATAATCAACATCATGATAAACAGAGAAAAGGTTGAGGTTGTCAAGGATTTTACTTTACATGGGTCCACAAGCAACTCTCGTGGAAGAAACAGTCAAGAAATCAAAAGATGCATTGCATTTGGAAAATCTGCTGTAAAAGATCTCTTTAAAAGTTGAAAAGCAAAGATGTCAGCTGGAAAGGAAAGGTGTGCCCGACCCAAGCCATGGTATTTTCAATCACATCACACATTTGTGAGAGGCAGATGATGAATAAGGAAGACAGAAAAATCGATGCCTTTGAATTGTGGTGTTGGAGAAGAATACTGAATACACCAGGGACTGGCAGACAAATGAATAGATCTGTCTTGGATGAAGGACAACCAGAGCGCTCATTAGAAGCAAGGATGGCGAGACTACATCTTATATACTTTGGACACATCAGGAGGGGTCAGTCCCTGGAGAAGGACATCATGCTTTGTAGAGGGTCAGCAAAAAAGAAGAAGACCCTCAATGAGATGGATTGACACAGTGGCTGCAACAGTGGTCTCAAGCATAACAATGACTGTGGGCATGGCACAGGGCCAGGCGATGTTTCATTCTGTTGTACTTTGGGTCTCTGTGAGTTAGAAAGGACTTGATGGCACCTAACAACAGCAACAACAATAACAACAAAGCCCTTGTTTTAGCCAACTATGCTTGTGTTGTACAAAAAGTTAAGTGCTTGGCTGCTAACCAAAAGGTTGGAAGTTTAAGTCCACTTACAGGTGCCTCGAAAGAAAGGCCTGGCAGTCTGCTGCTGAAAAATCAGCCACTGAGAAACCTATGGAACATGGTTCTATTCTGACCACTTGGGATCGCCGTGAATTGAAACCGAGTTAATAGCAACTGGTATGGTTTTCAGTTTCAACTACATTTACAGACTCTTCCCAGAGAAGGAGACTTCTGGTCCCCCATTTCCTGCTGAGGTTGCTAAGTGTCCAAAAGTGGGTGATGGTAAAATCAATGAAGATACAGCCATATGATGGTAATATGTTCAAAGGCCATTTAATGACCTGGGAAAATGACCTGACCCATCATATGGCAGAACCAGCACAGAGAACTACATGTACTCTGTGGTCCAACTTTCTATAAAACACATGTGTATACCTACACAGACACATAACCAGATAGAGAGACGCACACATGTATGCACACATATGTAGTTGTCAGTTGCCCTTGAATTAGTCCCAGCTCTTGGCGACCCCAAGAACAGCAGAAGGAAACACTGCATGGCCCTGAGCTGTTTTCACGACCATGGGTATACCTGAGTCCGTACTGCAGCCACTGTGAGTGTCAAGTGCCTTGCAGCCTTCCAACCCAGGGGGCTCATCTCCCAGCCCTGTATCAGACAGTATTCCATCATGATCCTTGAAGTTTTCACTGGTTAACTTTCAGAAATAGATCCAGTTCTTTCTTCCGAGTCTGTCTTGTTTCCTGTGAATTGATCGTCAGCTGTGGTCTATTTCCCTTTGAGCTCCCTCTCTTGTGCCAGTAATGGTGTTAGTAGTGGTGCTGGTGGACTGTCATGGTAGTCAAGAGATTTGAAGTTTCCAGAAGAATGAGAGAATGAATGAGTAACTGAAACTGTGGGAGTCTTCTGTGCTAGTGGCGTCAGATGGCAGTCCCCAAGGAGTTTGGGGGGGCAGGGGTGCTGGGACGAGACCACTTGGATACGTTCCCAGCTCCATCTGGAGCAACCACCCACCGGAATGCTGAGAGGAGGCAGGATTCAGCAGAGTATTCTAGAGAGCTGACAGTGAATGCCAGCGGAGGCTGCAATGGACCAGGCAGGAGAACACAGCCTGGTGGGTGGCTGGTGGCTGTGGGAATCCCTCTTGGCCTGGGCAGCTGAGGGTGCTTCCTGTGCTGATTATGGTCATGAGAGTGCACCCACGAACATCCAGGCAGCCAAGCTGGTATCTCACATGGGCAGCATGTGAGATTCAGACCGATGTCCACACTGAGGCTGCTGAGGCTGTGCTAGAGTCTGTGCAAGAGCAGGCAGACAGATGCTGCAGAGGTTCATGTGTGTGTGTGTGTGTGTGTGTGGTCTGTCCCGGTCATCTAGGGGCATTTCTCTGCACAGGATGGAGAAGCAGCCCCTACAGCCCACTGCAGGCAAAAGCATTGATTTGCATGACTACACCTCTCTACATTAAGTGCCATTCCACTGAGGGCTGGTTTGGAACCTTGTACTGTCCCCTTATAGCACCTGTCACAACTGCAGTTCATCATTTGTGTGATTTAAGTGATAAGTGGCTGCCTCCTCCACAATAGAGGAAGTTTCTCGAGAGTAGGGTCTCGTATTGTACACCAGGGGCTCCCCATGACCGAGCACTGTGGCTGGCACAGAAAAACTGCATTAATAATACATAAGCAAGGGCTAGGGCACCCGTGTGTCAATTTGTTTGCTGTCCTGGATGGCATGTTGGCTGTGATACTGGAAGTCATTTCACCAGTATGTCAAATACCAGCAGGGTCCCCTATGGTGGACGGGTTTCAGCAGAATTTCCAGAGTAACACAAATTAGGACGAAGATTCTGGTGATTTACTTCTTTAAAAAAAAAAATGTTCGGTGAAAACCATATAAACAGCAGCAGAACGCTGTCAGATACAGTGCTGGCAGGTGAGTCTCTGAGGCTGGAAGGCAGTTGGAAGATACTGATAGAGAGCTGCCTCCTCGCAGTGGAGTCAACCTTAATGACGTGGATAGAATAAAGCTTTCAGACCTTCGTTTACTGGTGTGGCCTGACTCAAAATAAGAAGAAACAGCTGCAAACATCCATTAGTAATGGGAACATGGACTGTACAGAGTATGAATGTAGGAGAATTGCGAGTTGTCAAAAATGAGATGGAAAGCATAAAGATCTGCATCCTAGACATCAGTGAGCTGAAAAGGACCAGTATTGGCTGTTTTGAATCAGACAATCGAAGGGAGACATGAGAAGACAAAAGTCACGAATTTTAATGAAATGTGTAAAGACCAGAAGCAAAGCAGAAGGGAAGAACACGCTTGGCATTTCTCAAGCTGAAAGAACTGAAGAAAGAATTCAAGCCTTGAGTTGCAGTATTAAAGGATTCTACAGGATCACTGAGTTAGAGTTGACTTGATGGTTAGGGATTTGGTTTTTGGTTTGGTTATGGTGACACAGTGTCTAGGGGCTATGGCTGCTAGTCAAGTGGTGGGCAGCTGGAATCCTCCAGCCACTCCTTGGAAACCCTTATGTCCTATAAGATTGCTCTGAGGAAGCATCAGCTCAGGGGCAACAGGCTTGGCTTTTTTGTTTGTTTATGGGTACAGTATTGAATAACACAAAAAGCGTCAAAAGAAGATGGAAGGAATCCACAGCATTACTGTACCAAAATAACCAGTCAGCATTCAGCCACCTCAGCAGGTACGTATGATCAAGAGCCCATGGCACTGAAGGAAGATGCCCAAGTGCCCTGAAGGCACTGGTGAAAAATAAGGCTCCAGAAGTTGACGGAGTGTCAACCGAGATGTTTCAACAAACGGTGCAACATTGCAAGCAGTCACCCATCGATGCCAAGTTGTTGGACAGACAACCCAGTGGAAGAGATCCATATTTGTCCCCATGCCAAAGAAAAGTGGTCCAACAGCTTACAGAAATTGTTGAGTAGTATAAGTATAGCATGCAAGTGAAATTTGGCTGAAGGTCATTCAAAAGCAGTTGTAGCAGTATGTCAACAGAGAACTGCCAGGTTCAGAAGAGGATATGGAACAAGAGATGTCACTGATGATGTCAGATGGGTCTTGGCTGAAAGCAGAGGATACCAGAAAGACGTTTACCTGTGTTTTACTGACTATGCAAAAGCATTCCACTGTGTGGACCGTGACAAAATATACATAGCATTGCAAAGAATGGGAATTCTAGAACAGTTAATGCTACTTCTGAAGAAACTGTATGTAACTCAGGAGACAGTTGTTTAAATAGAGCAAGAAGATATCATGTGGTTTAAAATCAGGCAAGGTGTGCATCAGGGTTGTATCCCTTCACCATACTTATTCAATTTGTATTTTGAGCAAGTAATTGGAGAAGCTGGACTGTGTGAACAAGATCTTGGCATTAGGATTAGAGGGAGACTCATTAACAAGCTGCAAAACGCACATGACACAACCTTCCTTGCTGAAAGTGAAGAGGAATTGAGCCACTTACTGATGAAGATCAAAGACGACAGCCTTCAGTATAGATTATGCCTCAGCATAAAAAAAGAAACAAAAATCCTCAGAACTGAACCAATAAGCAATATCACAATAAATGGAGAAAGTATTGAAGTTGTCAAGTATCTCATTTTCCTTGAATCTGCAATCAACACCCAAGAAAGTCAAGAAATCAAGTGATCTATTGTAAACGGGCAAATCTGCTGCAAAAGACCTCTTTAATGTGTTAAAAGCCAAGATGTCACTCTGAGGATTCTCTTTGAGGACTAAGGTGTGCCTAAACCTTGCCATGGTATTTCCAATCACTTCGTATGTGTGCAAAAGCTGGAGGGTGAAAAAGTAAAACTGCAGATGAATTGATGCCTTTGAATTATGGTGTTGGTGAAGAATAGTGAATATACCATGGACTTCCGGAAGAAAGAAATCTTCTTTGAAAGAAGTACAGCCAGAATGGTCCTTAGATTCAAGGATAGTGACACTTCATCTCAAGTACTTTGGACATGTCATCAGGAGGGACCAGTCCCTGAAGGACATCATGGTTGGTAAAGTAGAGGGTGAGTGAAAAAGAGGAAGACCTTCAGGGAGATGGATTGACATATGGCTGCAATAATGAGCTCAAACATAGAAAGATTATGAGGATGGTACAGAACTGGGGAGTGTTCTGTTGTGCTGTGTGTAGGCTCGCTAGGAGTCTGAACCAACTTGGCGGCATCTGACATCAACAGGGCAAGAATAGCCTTTCCCTTTCCTTGTATTCCTTCCAGCTCATTTTCTCTTTCTTTCTTTTCTCTCTTCCTTGCCTAGGCTTATGTCCAGTATTTGCCCTCATGGTGGTCTAGGGAGGGAGCTAAGGTAGCCAGATTCAGCAAATAAGATTGCAGGTCACTCTGTTAAATTTGACTTTATGTCAGCAGTAAACTTGCGTGCCATTATTTGTATACTTATATTTATACTGAAAAGTATTATTTATAAAATATAAGTTTGTAGAAAATACAAAATTACGATAAAATTATTCATTGTTACAGAAAACGTTTTATATAAAATTATATATAAAAGTTATTCATTGTTGCCTGACTACCCTACATCACAGCTAAAAAAGTGTCTGATCCTACTAATGAAGCTGAAACTGATGGGGAGAGTGTCCAGTTGCTCACCCCACCCCCATCTCTGTAGCAGGGCCAGATCATGATATGTACTGTTGGGCATTTAATCAGTGTCTGCCACACAACCAGCATGGAGAAAAGTGACTCAAATTTCTGCCTGCACAGGATTGAGAGAGAGCAAGCAAGACTAGCTGGAGAGTTGGGCTGCTGGATGGAGAAGGGGACTGACAGATGACTGATCTCACTTTGGGCCAGGCCTTTTACATACAGATACTCAAAGTGAAGACACTTTTCTTGCTCTGTGATAGTTATCCAGTGTTGAGAGCTTCATGTCCCTTCCCATTCAGTCCTCACAGTAACCTGCCAGGCAGGAGGGGCCATCTCCATTTCACAGAAGGGGTTGCAGGTACAGAAAGGAGAAGTAGGTTCTCAAGATCCTTTGCATAGATGGAAAGTGTCAGAGTCAGGACTGGAACCCAGAGTGTCCTGACTGGAACAGGGACTCCCCCAAAGCCCTACATAGTAATGTCACTTTCTTCTACTTCCCTGCCCTGCCAAGGACAGAAGCTGAGTAGGATAAGAAAGGAGTACTGCAGAAGGAGTTGAAAGACCTAGTGAACATTTATTGAGCTTGAGTGTTATTCATCCTTCTCCCCATCCTTCCATTCACCCACCACCCACCATCTATCCACCCTCCATCCACCCATCCACCCATCCACCGATCCACCCATCCATCCACCCACCCACCCACCCATCCATCCACCCATCCACCCATCCACCCACCCACCCATCCACCCACCCACCCACCCACCCATCCACCCACCCACCCACCCACCCATCCACCCTCCCACCCACCCACCCATCCACCCATCCACCTATCCATCCATCTGTCTCAGTATATCTGGTGCTATAAACATCATCTATCCATCTTTCCTTCCATTCATCCGCAGACCTGTCCATCTACCTGTCCACGCACTCATCCATCCATACTTCCATCCTGCCTTCTATCTATCCATCCATCCATCCATCTATCCGTCCGTCTCAGTATATCTGGTGCTATAAACATCATCTATCCATCTTTCCTTCCATTCATCCGCAGACCTGTCCATCTATCTGTCCACGCACTCATCCATCCATACTTCCATCCTGCCTTCTATCTATCCATCCATCCATCCATCTATCCGTCCGTCTCAGTATATCTGGTGCTATAAACATCATCTATCCATCTTTCCTTCCATTCATCCGCAGACCCATCCATCTACCTGTCCACCCACTCATCCATCCATACTTCCATCCTGCCTTCTATCTCTCCATCCATCCATCCACCCACCATTTGACCATCCCACTATGTTAGATCTGTTACTACTGTGCCATGCGACAGAACAACCCCCACAGACCTCGCTAGTTCACCTGGAGGGTCTTACACACTCTCTTACCTCCTTGTGGGCTCAGCACCAAGCCTTCTCAGCTCAGCCCCACAGTTAGCAGCTGGGCCAAGAGCTAAAGTTAATCAGTAACAGGACACCCTTCCTGTCACGGTCCTTATGCTGTCTTTATTCCATTCAGCCAGGAGTGAACAACGTGCTGGACTATGGCCTGAACCGAGTGACCGATCCGAATGAGATTAAGGTAAACCAGGTACGTCTCTGCACTTGGAGGTGTCCGGTGGAAGCTGTGTACTTTGGGCAGAGCCCAAGGCAGGTTCTGAGACTGGAAGGACACCCACACGTCTATTGTGTCTATTGGAGCACCCGTAGCTCTCCTTTGAGACTGACAGAGAGAGCAGCGCTATGGGCTCTGTGTTTACCAGGACCAGGGAAAGGGAGAAGGAGACCTAGAGAAGAAGACCTAGATCATTGCTTTCTGAGCTTTCACAGTCATTTTCCCCTTTGAAAATTTGGTGACTTTGAGATTCCATCTGAAGAGTCACAGATATTTTGCTCATGATTTCAGCCAGGCCCCTGAGTCCCAGAAGACTGTAGGGCCTGGGTTTCAAACCCGTGACTGACTGACCACCTTTAGATTTAAACCTTGGTTGTATGACATGTACTTTGGTATCCCAGTGAGTTAATTCCTCATGGGTCTTTGCGAAGATACTCCCTCACTTTTTGTTTTAAAAGGAACGTGTCCCCAAGTAGGCTACCTTTCTTGATGGATGGTCAATTTGCTACCCTTTTTTTCTTTTTTTTAAAGAAGTACAATTCCCAAGCTGCTGAAACCATGAGCATCCAGCCCAGGATTTCTCAGTCTTGGCATGATTGACATTTTGGGCTGGGCATTCTTTGTAGGGCTTGGGGACTGTCTTGTGTATTGTAGGAAGTTTAGCAGAATCTTTGGCTCCTACCCGCTACACTAGATGCTAATAGCCTGCACCTCCGAGTTTTGACAATCAAAAAGTGTCTTCAGATTGCCAATGTCCCCTGAGAGGGAGAATTACCCTGGCTGAGAACTGTGGGTACAAGTAACCCACCAGGCAGTTGCTGTCAACTCATGGTGACTCCATGTGTGTCAGTCTAACTGTCCACCATAGGGTTTTCAATGTTTGGTTTTCTTGGAAGCAAATTGCCAGGACTTTCACTGGAAGTGTCTCTGGGTGGACTTGAACAGCCAACCTTTCAGTTAGCAGCTGAATATATTATAAAGCAGCCTAAATTCCATTAGATGGCTCGATTTGGGTCAGTAAACTTGTCAGCTTGTGTCCTCTGTAAGGCCTGGCAGTGCATCATGGTCTGTGGGAGGGTGGGGTAGGGCTGGGAGGGATGAATAAGGGTGGAAGAAGAGAGTTAAAGGAAGAAGACAAAAGGGTAGGACAAAGGGGCCGGGCAGCTCTGGGGGAGGGTCTTCTGCCACCTGGGGTCTACCACTCAGGAGGCTGTTGGGGAGCCCCCACCTGTTTGTGACGGAAGCCCTGGTTTAGGGAGACAGCCCTGGGGAGAGGGACCTTCAGCCTCCAGAGGGTGACATGCACAGCTGTCCCTAGGCCCCTCTCTGCAGCTCAGAGTGACCTGCTCTCGTACACACCGTGCTCTCAGCCCATGGCAGCTTTTCTTGTTCCGCTTGTCAGATGACAGACAATTGCGAGGCCTTGTAGGCTTTGTTGCCATGACAACAGAATCATCAAGTAAAATACTGAACCCAGGTGGAAGATCTGCTTTTTCCTGGATAACTGGCAGCTCTCGAAACCTTGCCGGGGTGGAGGAGAGGGGGGAAGGAGGTGGAAGGCCTGTCACCCACCCTGACCTGACTCACGGGAGGGTTGATTCTGAACGACACATAGTCTGTGAACCAAGCGCTTCTCATGGGAGGCCAGCCGGGGTTCTGCTCGTATGTGTGTGTGTGTGTGTGTGTGTGTGTGTGTAATTGCTGTGAGATTGTATGAGTGTGTGGGTGTGGGTGTGACTATAAGTATGTGAGTTTATGAGCATGTGTGTGTGAGTGTATGAGTATGCAGCGTGAGTGTGTGACGGTATGTGGTATGTGAATGTGTGGGAGAATGTATATGTGTGAGTGGGTGAAAGGATATAGTGCATGGGATAGTGGGTGATGTGTAGGGGTGTGTGTGTGTGTGTGAGTATGTATGAGTGTGTGTGGGATGTGTGAACGTGGGCTGTGGGGGGACGTGTGTGGTGTGTGTAGACTTGGGTGTGGTATGTCTGAGCATGTATGTGGGGTGTGTGGGGTATGTGAGTGTGTGTGGTGTGTATGAGTGTATGGGGTATGCGTTAGCATGGGTAGTTGGATTTTATGTGAGCGTGGGTGGTATGTATATGAGTGTGTGGGAAGTGTGTGGGATGTGTGTGAGTGTGTGGGGTGTGTGAGCATTTGTGGGGTGTATATGAGCATGTGTTGGGGGTGTGAGCGTGTGTAGGATATGTGTGAGTGCATGTGTGAGCATGTGTGGCGGTGTGTGCACGGTAGGGTAGAGGTCGGAGTGCTCCTTTAACTTCGGCTCTTGGAGGGTTGGTTGGGGACAGAGCTGCTCTGTCCTGGGCACTTAAAGGGACACCTTCCTGCTCACCGGCCATCAGGCTGAGGGGAGCATGCCTCTGGCTGGCAGCGCAGAAGCCATTTCTTGCTAGATGCTGGCCCTGACCTCACCAGGGGACCGAGTGTGCAGACTGTGTGTGCGGTGTGAGCGATGCCTCACTCGGGGAGGTTGGAGACGGCTGTGCTTTCAGTTACGTTTGCTCATTATTTTTACTTATTCTCTCTGTCTCTCCCCCAGCTCTCTTTCTCCTGTCTGGGTATTCTGGCCGCTGCTGCATCTTACGAAGAATAAAGAGCTGTAACTCTCTTTGGAGCAGGGCCCCTTCTGTGCTCTCCCCCAGGCCGGGCCCAGCCTGTCTGTGTGATCTGACTCTTCAGGGAAACGGAGGCTGGTGCTAGGCTTCGTCTGTCTGCAATGTCCCTGTGATCTCTACACTTGGGCTAAGTGTCCACCCTCTAGTGTCCCATGTTTCTGTGCTTTTAGTGGGTGGTGGAAATGCAGTCCCCACAAGGCCTTAGGAGGGCCAGAGTTTTCAGATTGCTGTCTCGGTGCCGAGAAAGGAACTCCCGTGACACGAGTTTGTTTGGAGAAAGAGATCATTTCCGAGAATTAGTAAAATCTTACAAAAAATACCTGTTTGGCTTACATGGAAGCAGATAACCCAAAAGAAACACCTCTGAAGTATAAGGAGAGTTCCTGGGTAGTGCAAACAGTTAAGCCCTCAGCTGCTAACCTAAAGGTTGGAAGTTTGAGCCCACCCAGAGGTGTTTCGGAAGCCAGACCTGGTGATCTAAACCCCAAAAAAGCCACTGAAAACCTACAGGGCACAGTTCTGTTTGGACACCTATACGGTCACCGTGAGTCAGAGTTGATTTCATGGTAACCGGTTTTGGGTAGAAGAGACGAGGCTGTTAGGTGGGCAGGTGTCTACGACCAGTGGATTGCCCACTTTCTGAAGCTGATGGCGCTGGTCCGTGTGGCTGCCTAGTCCTGCGAAGAATGGCCAGGACCGAGGACACACCCCAGAGCATATCTTCTTTCCTTGGGGTACCTTGAGGCTTACGGGGTATCCTTGTGTATCACCTGCCACTTCCCTTTATTCCAGAGAGGAGTTGGCCCTGCAGAGGCCAGGCTGAGCAGAGGTTGGGCTCTGCCTGGGTGTGGGTGGTGGTGTGGCAGAGGGTGGACAGGAAGTGATGGGGGCAGGGACTGCTCAGAACAGGGGTGCCATTATCACTTAATGAGGAGGCACCTGTGGTGTTCTGCAAAGATCTTTAGTGTCAGAATGAGTGTCAGGCAAGTTCTAGAGCCACTCAAGGTTGCAGTTTCCTCATCTGTAAAATGGACATAATAGCCCCATCCTCCAAGGACTGAATGAGTCATTTATGTGAAGTGTCTGGAAGGGCATGGGACATCTAGATGCTACACAAACAGCAGCTGCTATTATAACTACTCCGATTTGCTGTGAGAGGGAGAGCTAGTGGGGATCTGTGGACCCTAGACTTCATTTTGGGGGTATACCTAGACAATTCTCTTTTCCCCAACATCTCATAAGGAGCCCTGGTGGCATCATCGTTAGGCACTTGGCTACTCACTGAAAGGTCTTTAGTTCACACCTACTGGTTGCTCTGGGGGAGGAAAACTGGGTCATCTCTTGCCATAAAGATGACAGCCCTGAAAACCCTATGGGACAGTTCTACTTTGTAAGGTCACTATGACTTAGAATCAGCTTGATGGCACCCAACAACAACAACGCACTTCTCCTATTTCTGCCTTGGTTGGAGATGAGGGGAGGAACATACAAACCAAAGTCAACCTTGTTGCTCATGCAGTGAAGAGCCGCTGGTTTACACTGGTGGGCACACAGGCCTGTGGGTGAAACAGAGCAATATTTCTCTGTGGTCTTACACACTATGCTCTGCAGAACACTCAGCCTGGAGCCCTCTGCGAGCAAAACCAAAGCGACCCTCTGCCGTCGGGGTACCTCTGACCCACAGTGACCTCGTGTGTGTCAGAGTCCAGCTGTATTCCATAGAGTTTCAATGACTGTTTTTTTCCAAGTAGGTTGCCAGGTCTTTCTTCCAAGTCACCTCGGGGTGGACTTGAAACTCCAGCCTTTAGCAGCCAAGCATGTTAACCATTTGCAGCTTCCCGGGGACCTGCTCAGTGAGCAAAAGCCCTCCCCGCCCCCAAGGCTCTCACCAGCAGGGGGCAAACTGCTTTCTTCTTGTGGCCTCCTGTGTGATGGGACTTGGCAGAGGGCAGGGACACTTGTAATATCTAACGTTTACGGACAGCTTGTCATGTGCCAGGCAGGGAGCTAAGTGCCCCACACCTGGCAGCAGCTCAGCGAAGACCTGCTGTGACCCGACAGAGTAAGAGCATCATTGTATGGTTGAGGAAACAGGCTGAGAGAGAAGGTAACTTGTGCAAGGCACACAGCCTGGTAGTGGTAAAGCTGGGGTTAGAACCCCAGCTGATACATCCACAAGCCCACTCTGTGTCCTGCCTGATGTTTGCTCACGTCCATGGTGTGGCTTTTAGAAGCTCTGATGGATTTCATTGAGTCACCGTAGCCACTTGGTAAGACTGGTAATATTTCCATTTTTCAAATGACAAAACCAAAACAGATTTAGCCCTTGCCCCAAGTGAGTCAACGGGCATCAAACCTCAGACTTCCCAGCTCCGCCAGCTCGTGCCCTTCCGTGATACACCACTGTCGCTGTCCTCCCCACCCACCATGCCTCTAGGTCCTCCACCCCAGACAGCATTCACAGTCAGCCTCTGGAGCGTCCCCACGGCCCTGTGCTCAGAAGGGCTCCTCTCTTGGTTTAATGCTCCGCTGTCACAATCTTAAAATTCTAGACACTGCTTTGAGCAAGAAGCTTTGTATTTTCATCTTGCAATGCTAATGTTGTTCTTAGGCTCGTTGAGTTGATTCTGACTCATGCGGACCCCATGAGATGGAATACAGTTGCCCCATAAGGTTTTCTAGGCTGTAAATTATGGAAGCAGGGTACCAGGTCTTTTTCATGAAAGCCACTCCATGGGTTCCAACTGACAACCATTTGGTTAGTGGCCAAGTGCCTTACCATCGGGCCACCAAGTCGCCTTTGTTTTTGTATTGGGCCTTGCAAATTATGTAACCCTCCTGCCTCTACCTGGTCTTGAAGAAGTACCTAGCAGGCCAGATAACTGGCTTTAGGTAACCATCACCCCAGGGCTCTTGTTGTGTGCACAAGGTGCTTCTCATCTGTCTGCTTTGCATCCATCCTTCGAGTTTCTGGATTTCCTGGTTTCTGACTTTTGCCCCTCTCTCTGACCTCAGTGTTTGTGCAGCTGACTCTTCTTGGTTCTCCCACCGTGGCTTGCTTTCTGATGCTTTGCCTCCCTCTTCTTCCTCTGCTGGTTCACAGATTCCAGCCTGGCTACCTGGCCCTGGAGTCCTTATTTTATCCCTGCCCTGGGTTCCTGCCCTTCCTGTCTGTCTGGTGGCAGCCCCAGGGCCCCTCAAGGGCTTGACACCTGCAATTATCCCTGGCCTTTCCTGCCCTGTCTCACTGTCTGCTTGGAGCCAGCTTCCATGAAGTTCAGAGCCAGCAGGAAAGCATGGCCACTGAGCTGTGTAAACAAGCTGTAGACCCTATTTGGGCAACTCTGCAAAGGAAAATAGTAAGCTGGGAGAATTCCAGGAATTCAAAGCATCTGACAGTCCTCAGGCAGAGTCTTCCTGCTCTAGCAAAGTATGTCATTCTGTGGAGGAAAAAGAAAATTGCTTTACCCCAGGAGGGCCAAGTGTGGAGAAAGGAGGCAACTTAAGTAGGAATCCCAGGGTGACACTGTTTATTGTGTCACAACCTGGTTTTCTTTGAATGGCTTAGAAGGGTGTATATGTATTTATAGGTGTAATCTAGGCATATAGATATGTATTTTTTTAATAATTTGACTTTAAAATGATGTTTGGTGTGGACTTTGTAATAATACTACAAATAATACTTTGTAATAATACTACAATAATACTACCAATAGCAGGCTTGCTGGAAATCCTGGTGGCCTAGTGGTTAAGAGCTACAGCTGCTAATCAAAAGGTCAGCAGTTTGAGTCCACCAGATGCTCCTTGGGAACTCTATAGGGCAGTTCTTCTCCATCCTATAGAGTCTCTATCAATCAGAATCAACTTGATGGCAATGGGTTTCGTTTTGGGGTTTTGTTAGATTTAGCAAATAAAAATATAGGATGCCCAATTGAATTTGAATTTTAGATAATCAATAGTTTTTTTAGCATGAGTATGTCTCAAATAATGCATGGGTATCCTGTATTGAGTCGGGACATTAGGGTCAAAATCATACCATGCTCTATTCAGCAGCTCTACTTTTAACCTAATTAATAGCAACTGTATGTGGAATGCAAACCCTGGTGGTAGAGCCTAGCTCTCTAGCTGCTAGCCAAAAGGTCAGCAGTTCAAATCCACCAAGCCTTCCTGGGCAACTCTATGGGGCCGTTCTACTCTGTCCTGTGGAGTTGCTATGAGTCAGAACCCACTCAACAGCAATGGGTTTCTTTACATCTATTATCTCATTTAATTCCTTTTTCTATCTTTTTACAAGTGTAGAAACAGGACCTGAGATGCTAAATAACTTGCTCAAGGCCACAGAGCCAGTAAATGACGGAACCAAGTTTTTGACCTTGGTCTGATCCCAGAGCCCACACCTCCCAAAACCACCCTCCCTTGCAGAGATGAAACTATCTCTGTCTTTTTTAGAAAAGTCCAGAAGAACCTTCTCTCCACCCTGCTCCAACAGGCACGTGCAGACTTCTTTGTACGTCAGCCTAGAGGAAGCTGATCCCCCAGAACAAGATCGTTATAGCCTGATTCCCAAGAGACTGCTGCTCATTGCGGGTATCATTAAATAAAAAGCAAAGCACTCCAGATGCAGGACCTTAAAAAGGGAATAAAGTCACATGAACTAAAAAAAAAAAAGAAGTGAATCAAAAGCAAACACAAAAAAGGGCAAAACCCTGAAGGTGGACATAGGTAATAGAGCCCCAAACAATCCCGGTCAGGTCAAACAAAGGAACTCAGGAGAGGCACAGTGGAAATGAGTGTGAAAGCCGTGGTGGCTTGTGAGTACAGCGCCCCCTGGAGTCTAGCGCGCACTAGGGCCGACTGAGAAGCCCCACCCACTTCCCCTGCGTGTGTCCAATCAGGAGCTCCACAGATGCCAGCCCCAGGGCCGGGTTCAACCGGAAGTTTGATCTCTTGATCTCTGGATTTCCGGTCCAGGGCACCTGGAAGGAGGGTGCTGATGATGTTGGCTGATGAGCACATCCCCGCTACGATAGCCATCTTAATGTCATCAGTGTTAATTAGAGTGCCTCCCGTGCTTACATTGCAGCGCGTGATTGGGGCGCTCCCCTCCGTTTGTTTGAACTTTAAACGTCCAGACAGCATCATTCTGTCCTGCCGCCCAGGCCAAAGAAGGAAGGAAGCAGCCAAAACAGCAAGTAAAGGCTGGAGATGCTGAATGGCTTCGACTCTTTTATGTTTCTCATGGATCGGTCCTCAGCTTTGCAAAGAGAGAGGCTAGGTCATTTGGTTCAAGTGCAAAGGTGTTGGAATCAGGCGGAGCTCCTGACTCAGCCAATACGTGACCTGGAGATGTTAGGAAGGTTCCCAGAACCTTTCAGAGCCTTGATTTCCTCAGCAGAAAATCATAGATTGAATTGAGACAGCCCTGTGATGCAGTGCTAACGCGACTGACTGCTACCCAAAGGTCAGTGGTCTGAAACGCCAGTGGCTCTGTGGGAGATGAGACAGTCTGCTTTGTAGAGACTTACAGCTTTGAACTCCCACTGAAGGAGGTGTAAATTGTGTAGCATCAGTTGCTGCTGTTTTTAGTTCCGTTCCATAGATTCTGATTTGTGAAGACCCCGTGTGTGCAGAATAGAACTGCTCCATAAGGTTTTCAAAGATGCCTAGTGGGTGACACGTGTATTATACAAAGAGTCACACAAGTAAATAATAATTACAGTTGTGATAGCAGCTGCCAGGAAGTCAGGGTATGTGATGATCCAAAACAGGAAGAGCTATCTGAGCTTTGCCTTTCTGAGATAACCCTGCTTACTGTTCCCACCGCAGACCCTTCAGAAAAAGATATCCTGTGTAAAGTAATTACGTAAAAACAGTCCCATGAAGCACAGTGAACTCATTCATGGGTTAGAAAGGAGAGTTTAGTATGTGACGTTTTGGATTCCCGTCTCCTTTATTTCTTATCAATGAACATAGTTTCATGCTTATTTTCCAAACTGGCTGAGGAAAGTCAGGGCCACCACCTCAGACTTCTGACCCTATTCTGAGGGGAAACCACACTGATGATCTGTTCGCATTCTCACCCAAAGCAAAGCACTGTGTTGGCAGATAGCAGTTAAGAGGTCAGTTGCCAAACAAAAAGTCGGTGGTTTGACTCTACCAGTTGCTTCTTTGAAACCCTATGTGGCAGTTGGTTGCATTAAAAACTGAGAAAACCCAAACCCATCCATTGCCACTGAGTCAATTTGGACCCATAGCGATGGTATAGGACAGAGTAGAACTGCCCCATAGCATATCTAAGAAGTGCCTGGTGAGTTTGAACAGCCAACCGTTTGGTTAGCAGCCGTAGTGCGTGGCCACTAGACCACTAGGGTTTCTGTGGCATTAAGCAGCCTGAATATTCCGTCTAACCAGATCATCCAACTGTCATCAGGTTGATTCCAATTCATAGTAGCCCTATGGGTGATAAAGAAGAACTGTGCTCCGTAGAGGTTTCAGTGACTGAATTTTCAGAAGTGGATCGGCAGGCCTTTCTTTTGCGGTACCTCTGGGTAGACTTAACCACTAGCCTTTTGGTTAGCAGCCAAGCCTGTTTGATCATTGCCCCACCCAGGGACTTCCTTGCATGGATATTTATGCTCGTGAGTTGAGATACTCAGTAGAAGATGCAGCAGCAGGTAGCCCCTGGACACAGCAAAACCTAAGAATGCTGAGATGAGCATCACCACAGTGCCCGACATCAAAGAGTGGCATAGAGCAGAAAAGTGATGCCAAGGGCATGTGTTCCTTGGGCTTGTAGATCTGTGTGTTCTTGTAGAAGACAGATCTGCTAGAGGCTTCTAAGGGCCTAATGTTGGAGTTCCCCTTTGAGCTGTCCTTTCTCTGCTGTAACTCCAAGGGTTCGGAGAGAGAACACTCTGCAGCTCTTCCCCAGCATGAACTTGACCTTCCACATTGCAACTCAGGCCAGGGACTTGGCTGGAAGCTGATGCTGGTCTTGAGTTTTAAAGTCCTGTGCTTTATTTTTGGCCATGTAGCTTTTTATTTCCACTTGTGTTATTACTCAAGTTACAAATACATAAAGAACGGATCTCACCATTCATTCATTCACTCATAGGTCTCCCCTGTGAGAGACGAAGCAAACACTCAAGCTTCACACTAGTTTCCCAATCTTCATCTTGCATGCCATTTAAGATGGTTCTGTAGGTACTGTGGTCAAGTGGAATCAACCTCAGATTTAATCTTTGATTCATCTTGTCCTTTAGGAGAGCGACGTGAAGCTATGGGTTTGAGTGCAGACACAGTCTAGACCCAGGATTCTTTCCTACCTGAAATGTGTATCTGCTAAACCAACTGCCATCGAGTCACTTCTGACTCATAGTGACTTTGTAGGACAAAGTAGAACTACTCCGTAGGGTTTCCCAGAAGCAGCTGATAGATTCCAAAGGTTGGCAGCTGAGCTTTTAACTGCTGTGCCACCAGGGCTCTGTGTCTGCTGGCACTGAGACTTATGTTGGGTGGAGATGGGAACAAATCCCTGAGTTGATATCATTTTCCATTGGCTGGGCAGAATAGGGTGGTCCTGGGAGGAATGAAGGGAAATCTTAATCTTTTAAGTAGTAAAAGATGGACAGTTTTCCCATGAGGAAGGATTTTGATTCCTCAAACAGCTATTTGAACTGTAGTGATTTGATGACAAGTGTTTAATGGTTTTTGCTTCTTTGTTTTACAGAAACAAACAATCACTGCTGTCAAAAAGGAGGTAATTAGTCTCTCCGATTCCAGCCAAGTTTGATTCTAAATCTGCTAACAAATTACATAGACTTTGGCTGGATGCTCTCTGCACTCTGGAATGAAGTAGAAACCATGCGAAATGTGCCAATAATTGTCTCCAAATTGATGGATGCCACAGAGTGACAAACCGTCTTTGTAAGATCTGAACAGGGCTGACGCAGAAATCCAGGATGGAATGCATGCCAAAAAGACACAGATCAGAGAGATGGCCAGAGAGGGCCATGGGTGTGACAGCTGCAGCATGTCCCAAAGCCATCTGTCCAGGGTGGCAAGTGACCTGTTTTGGCAGATGTTGGGTCGGGGAGCTAAGATACAACCCTGGGCAGTGTACACAGAGAAGGTGGGATATGTCAGTGGATATCTGACCAGGGAAGAAGGTGGTAGTGGGGCAATGGCTTGCTCCTGCAGAAGCCACAGAACCAGGAAGTCTGAGGCTGTCGCCAGTTGTGGGGGCTACTGTCTTCTCCCGTCAGCCATAGGCAATCATTTGCCCCCATGTCCTGTTCTGATGCTCTTTGTCGACCAGTTGTTGATGAGTTGATGCTGGCATGTGTGTCAGAGTAGAACTGTTCAGTGGATGATTTTTCAGAAATAGATTGCCAGGCCTTTCTTCCAAGGGGCCTCTGAGTAAACTCAAACCTCCAGCCTTTGGGTTAGCACCCAAGCATGTTAACCCTTGAGCACCTAGGGACTCCTTAAGGCTCATTAGAACATTTGTTGCCAGCTGGTGTCTTTCCCAGACCATCACAGGATGAGTTAAAGAAGGCCACTAATTTGGGGGTTTTTGCTCTCACCTGTTGACAATGGACCTGAGTCGTGTTGGTGCTGAGGTGGCTGGCTTGAGAGGATGGAATGGAGTGTTGTGATGGAGAAATGGCCTTTAATTTTGGAGGCCGTATGTAAATACCGATGTCAGGGACACTCACTGTGGGGAAGGTGGACATGTTCTAACAACTGTTTCTCTTCCAGATCATGTATTACCAGCAGGCCTTGATGAGGTCCACAGTAAAGTCTTCAGTGTCCCTTGGAGGGTATGTCTCTGATTCATTGGTAATGCTGAGGTTTGAGTAATTATTAGACAAGAAGAGAACTTTTGCTTTAAGGCCAATTTGAGGTTCTAGACAAGTTCTGTCATCCTTCTTGGAGTTTAGTTTTCTGTGGGTGAGGAAAGTGGGAAGAGCGAAAGTTCATAGATTGAAACCTCCATACATCCAAGCTAGACTCTCTCCCCGTCATTAATCATTCTGATTTATAAAGAATGTTTGGGTTATGGTTACTGGCTCAATGTGCTGTAAGGTTCCATTGCTAATCTTTAATTGAAATGACTGTTAGAATAACTTTGAAATGTGTGTTTGATATATTGAACTTCTAGGCTGCTTTGGTCCAAATAGGTTATTGTTTGGGAGACATGGCTTTGGATTTTAGAAACTCGTGATAAAATGTAAAAAGGCAAAGTTTTAATGAAACCCTAGGGGCGTAGTGGTTAAGTGCTGTGTCTGTCTGCTCACCAAGAGATCGGCGATTCAAATGTGGCCAGGCACTTCTTGGAAACTCTATGGGGTAGTTCTACTGTGACCTATAGGATCGCTATGAAGGAGAATCGACTCAGCGGCAGTGGCTTTGGCTTTTTAATGAAATAGGTGCAGAGAAATTGTAAAGGAACTGGATTAAGAGATAAAGTGTAGTTTTACAAGTAGAGCAAGGACCAACCCAAAACCAAACCCCTTGCTGTCAAGTCGATTCCAACTCACAGCAGCTCTGTAGGATAGAGTAGAACTGTTCAGAGGGTTTCCAAGGCCCTGAATCTTTACACAAGCAGCTGTCACCTTTTTCTCCTGTGGGGAGGCTGGTGGGATTGAGCCACTGACCTTGTTGGCTTCACTTTTAACCACTGAGCTCCCTAGAACAAGGACAGACCTTGTTGAATACGTGCCAAACCCAAGGAATATTAGAAGGTGTTTCTAAAAGACAGTAATAGCTGTGCAGTGGAATTGATAAAGGAAAAGAATGGGCTGGTCAGTCTACCTATTGATTGAGTCTCTTGGGTATTGAATTTCTGGGAAATCATGTTTGCTTAAACTTTCCAGGATTGTCAAGTACAGTGAGCAGTTCTCATCCAACGATGCTATCATGTCAGGCTGCCTACCAAGCAACCCCTGGATAACAGATGACACCCAGTTCTGGGATTTAAATGCCAAATTGTAGGTATTCAAGACATTTTTATTGAGATAACATTTATATGCCATACAACCCACCTGTTTAATATGTACGATTCAGCAATTTTTAGTGTATTTACGAAGATATACTAACCATCAAAACCAAAACCAAACACACTGCTGTACCATTGCTTCCAACCAGAGCAGCCCTGTAGGACACAGTAGAACTGCTCTACGTGGTTTCCAAGGCCATAATCTGTGAGAAAGTAGATTGCCACATCTTTCTTCCGTGGAGCAGCTGTCAGGTTCAGACCGCTGAACATTCAGTTAGCAGCGGAACACTTTAACCACTGCACCACCAGGGCCTTTGTGCAGCCATCACCGCTGTCTAATTCCAGAACACTCTCATCACTCAGAAAAGAAACCCTATATCCTGTAACTATCCTATCCCTATGCTCCTTAACCCTAGGCAACTGCTAATTGACTTTCTATCTCTGTATTTTTGCCTCTTCTGGACATTTCATATGAACAGAATCATATGACATATGGTCTTTTGTGACTGGGTTTTTTCACTTAGCATAAATGAAATAACTTTACATTAGTATCATATTTTCAAGGCTTATCCATGTTGTAGTATGTGTCAATACTTCGTTCCTTTTTATGGTGCTATAATATTCCATTGGAAACCCTGGTGGCATAGTGGTTAAGTGCTTCATTTGCTAACCAAAAGTTTGGCAGTTCGAATCTGCCAGGCACTCCTTGGAAACTTTATGGGGGATTTCTACTCTGTCCTATAGAGTCGCTATGAGTCAGAATCGACCAGATGGCAGTGGGTTGATGTTTATTATTCGATTGTATGGGTAGACTACAATGTGTGTGTCTGAGCTGATGGACATTTGGGTTCTTTCTACCTTTGGTTGTGAGTAGTTCTGCTATGAACATTAGTGCACAGATTTTTGGGTGGACATATATTTTCATTTTTCTTGGGTGTATGCTTAGGAGTGAAATTTCTGGGTCAAAATGGCAACTGTGTTTAACAACACATTGTGTATGAAAAAAATCATCTTTGTAGCTTTGCGTGTTGTTAGGAGCCATCGAGTTGAGTGTGACTCATAGTAACCCTGTGTACACCAGAATGAAACACTGCTCAGTCCTGTGCCATGTCCATCATCATTTTTATGCTGAAGCCCATCGTTGTAGCCACTGTGTCAGTCCATATCCTTGAAGACTTTCCTCCTTTCGCTGACCTTCCACTCTACCAAGCATGCTGTCCTTCTTTAGGGACTGATCCCTTCTGACAACATGTCCCGAGTGTGTAAGCTGCAGTCTTGCCATCTTTGCTTCCGAGGAGCACTCTGGTTGTACTTCTTCCAGAACAGACCTGTTGGTTCTTTTGGCAGTCCGTGGTGCACTGAATGTTCTTTTCCAGTGCCACAATTCAAAGGCAACAATTCTTCTTCTGTCTTCTCTGTTCATTGTCCAGCTTTCACATGCATACGATGTGACTGAAAATACCATGGCGTGGGTCAGGCACACCTTACTCTTCCAGGTGATATCTTTGCAATACTTTAAAGAGGTCCTCTGCAGATTTTCCCAATGTGGTGTGTCTTTTGATTTCTTGAGTGCTGCTTCCTTGGGTGTTGATTGTGGACCCAAGTAAACTGAGATCTTTGACAACCTCAATCCTTTCTCCATTTATCACATGGCTTTGCATAGATGATATCTAATTAGAGTAAAAACAAGTTCTTGGAGAACAGGGACCAAAACCTGCCTTGGTGATTATACTGCTCACTCCTCTGCTCTGTTCATGAGTTTTAAATGGTTGTCCTTGCCAGCTGTGCTGTTCCGATGTTATGGAAGCCGCATGGGGACTGAGCCACCTGCTCCCCTCACTGCCGGCTTCGTCCTCACCTTTGGGACAGCGATCTGATCTCGTTTGTTGACGTGAGACCGGGTGGACTTGTTTGAGGCTGCCTTTTCCTGGCAAGGGATGACTTTGACTTACAGTTTTATGCAGAGGTTGGGAGGGTTGGAATGTGCCCTGCACCATAAGATAGAGGGGTCACAGCCACCCACCCCACTCAGTGGCCACCTAGCCAGCCCCCGCATCTGCACTGAGTGCCCATTGTGTTTCAGACTGCCTGCCCTCCTTGCAGGGTGGAAATTCCAACCAAGATGCGAGTGGAGCGATGGGCCTTCAACTTCAGCGAATTGATCCGAGACCCCAAGGGCCGACAGAGCTTCCAGTACTTTCTCAAGAAAGAATTCAGCGGTAGGTTTTAACTTATCAATTATTTTTTTTTGTTTGTTTTAAGTTTTAGGAAATGCTTCTTTCTTTTTGCCATAGGGTTTTAGGGATTTCTTCCCAGCTGTTTACACAGTTTTGCTTGTGCTCTGTAACAGATGTGTTCTTTTACTGCTGTAAGAATCACTGTTGAGGCCAGGACACGTGCTTGCCCTGGGTTCACGGAGGCCCCACAGTCGGGGCGAATGAAAATCCAACCTGCTCAAAGCCTGCATGGGTTATTAATTTTTCCAAGGCTCTCTCTCCTCCGTGTCACCCCCGTTTTGTCAGCTTGTTCCTCAGACCACCAGGCCAGGAGCTCTCAGCTGGTCCCTGCATCCCAGTATCCCCAAGGGCAGCTCCCCTGGGAAAGAGCAGGGCAAAAGGCAAGCACTCCCCTTTTGTCTCACAGCCTGGTGTCCTTCAGCTCACTAGCTCTCTGACTGTACATGTCCTGTACTCGCAGGTTCTTTTAAGACATGTTTGCCTGCATCTCATTCCCAGAAACCCAACCCCAGTGGTGCTGAGTTGATACGGACTCATAGACACCCTTTAGACAGAATAGAACTCCCTTACAGGATTTCAAAGGAGCACCTGGTAGATTTGAACTTCCAGCCTCCTGGTTAGCAGCCATAGCACTTAACCTCTATACCACCAAGGTTTCTGTCTTGTCCCCGAAGATCCTTATTTCGCTGGTTTGGGGTTGGAGGGCTGAAGTTTTGAACACTCCATAGGTAATTCTAACATGCAGCCATGATCAGGAACGCTGCTTTAGTCTATAGTACTGATAAGAAACCAAGCCAAACCAGTTTCTTCAGAGTAGACAGACAAGCGGCCACCCCATATAGATCAACAAACCACGGTCTATTCGTTCATCAGTTGACAGACATTTGGTTGTTTTGACTTTTTGGTTGTTGTAAATGCTGCTGCTGTGAACATTTGAGAACAAACTTTACTGGCTTGTTTGCTTTGTACCCTGACTTCTTCCGGGGCCCCAGGAATGAGCGAGTTGTAATGAACGGGTGGGGCACATCTTATATCTTGCCTCTGCATACCTCATTATGCCAGGCATTGTGACTGCTTAATTACACAGCACTGAGACCATTTCATTAAACCCAGAGGCCAGGTAAGAGCCAAGTTCATCAGGCTGTACATTCATTTGACCTTCACCACCTTTGTTGAAATAAGTTACCTTTGTGGGATCTGGTTACTTCTGCAGAGTGCTCAGCTCTAGGGGAACATAGTGTTTGTGGTGTAGTAGTTAACAGTCACAGCTTCTAATCAGAAGGTTGACAGTTCAAATCCACTAGACAATCTTTGGAAAGCATATGAGGCAGTTCTACCCTGTCCTGTAGGGTCGCCGTGAATCAGAATTGACTAAATGGCAATGGGTTTGGTTTTTTTTTTTTTGGTACTCACGCCAGTTTGACTGCTTGCTGTGGAACATTACATTGTGATGTGGGCTGTTGAAAATCCTTCTCCCTAAACAAGCTTAATTGCCATCATTTAATAAAACCCAGAAAAGATGGATGAAACAGGAATGAGACAGAAACAACCGGCAAATAAGTGACTGGGGTTCCATCTAGTGGCGAAGTGGAAAACTGCACCCTGTGCTTAGCTTGCCCAGTCAAACTGAACCTGTTGCCAACAAGTGGAGCCCCACTCATGGCAACCCCACGGGTGTCAGAGGAGAGCTGTGCTCCCTAGAGTTTTCAGTGGCTGTTGTTTAGCAAAAGTGGATTGCCAGGGCTTTCTTCTGAGGTGCCTCTGGGAGGATTCGAACCTCCAAAGTTTGGTTAACAGCTCAGTGTGTTAGCCGTTTGCACAAACTTAAACAAAAACCCCACTGCTGTCAAGTCGATTCCCACACACGGCGACACTGTAGGACAGAGTAGAACTGCCCCACAGAGTGTCCAAGGAGCACCTGGTAAATTTGAACTGCTGACCCTTTTGTTAGCAGATGTAGCGCTTAACCACTGAGCCACCAGGGAGTCCTTATCCCACCCACACATTCCTTAAGAATAGTGAGAATCGAACAAGAAGGTTTCCCTGGATTACCAGAGGTGGATTCAGGTCAACCTCTTTGTAAAACACCTGAAGCTTTGGGTATGAACCAGGAAAAAAAAAAACAAAAAGCAAAGCCCAAACTCACTGCCGTCGAGTCGATCCTGACTCAGCTCATAAGTGACCCTACAGACAGAGTGAAACTGCTCCCTATAATTTCCAAAGACTGCCTGGCAGATTTGAACTGCTTACTTTTTTTTAGCACTTCACCACTAGGCCACCACGGTTTCCAGATAAATCAACAGTTGACCAAAATAATTTAAAACATTAAGAAAATTAGTGTAAGCTATAATTCACATTGGAAACCCTAGTGACCTAGTGGTGAAGTGCTATGGCTGCTAACTAAGAGATCAGCAGTTCAAATCCACCAGGCACTCCTTGGAAACTCTATGCAACAGTTCTACTCTGACCTCCAGGGTTGTCATGAGGTGGAACCGACTCAGCATCACCACACAACAACAATTCACGTACTGTAAAATTCACCCTTAGAAAGTGTGCAGTTCAACGGCTTTTTAGTATAGTTACAGAATTGGACAGTCGTCAACACTTCTAATTCCAGAACATTTTCATGAGCCCCCAAATAACCTTGTACCCATTAGAAGTCATTCTCTACATTATGCCTTACCCTCAGCCCTGAGCAACTACAGATCTACTTTCCGTTTTATAGCTTTGCCTGTTCTGAACATTTCCTGTAAGTGGAATCGGATGCTGTGTAGCCTTTGTCTTCTTTCACTGAGCGTAGCGTTCTCAATGTTCATCTGTGTTGCAGCCTTTACCAGTACGTCATTCTTTTTAATGGCTGAGTAATATTCCATTGTGTGGCTATGTCACATCTGTTTTTCATTCATCAGTTGAGGAACACTTGGTTGTTTTGACTTTGGGGCTATTGTGAAGGATGCTGCGGTGAACATCGGGGTGCAGGTTTTTGTGGGCTCTTTAATTTTAACCCTAAGCAAATAATTGGCTTTTGTGCTGGACAAGATGTCTGCTTTGTGCTTGAGGTACAGTTGTCTGGCTGTTTTTCCTATCAGGGATCTCAGTCCTGTGAACACTCTGAAGGTCACGGTGAAGCCGAGGAGCCGCTATGGGGTTACAGACAGATAACAACTGGTTTAGCATCACCCAGCCTTCTCCAGTCTGAAATCCATGGAGCTTTCCGGAAAAGAGCATGCCTCCTTCCCTCCAGAAGTGTCTTGTCTAATCTCAGATGTGTGCTGGATTGTTTAGCAGAAGAAACAGTGCTCCTCAGGCTGCGGAAGTGAACCTGCCCCAGCTGACCCTTGTCTTTCCTCTTTTCTTCTCCCCTGCTTGTTTCCTGTCTGGCTTTCGTCTCCATGGACCCCCTCCTCCCTGTGCAGGGGAGAATCTGGGATTCTGGGAAGCCTGTGAGGACCTGAAGTACGGAGATCAGTCCAAGGTCAAGGAGAAGGCGGAGGAGATTTACAAGTGAGGATTAGCCAGATGGCCGGGGAAGCCTCCCCTTCGACCTCTGTGGGTTTTGTTTGAGGCTGGAGATGGGTGACTGGCTAAGATTTCCCAGTGTTGGCCATTACACCGGCTTTGCTTTATAAACACCTCACCACTGCTCTGGAGGGTTTGGAGGTGCCTCTGAAGAACACTTGGAGAGATGTATGATGTTCTTTTGCACATCAGGTGTCCTTCCTTTAAAGAGATTCGGATTGCACCATTCCAGTGCACTGGGAGGAGCTGATAACGTGGAACGGAGAGTTTGGGCTCTCACTTGCTGTCCTGCTGACAGCCTCCTATACTCACGTGTGGACACCCAGGTGGCGTAGTGGTTAAGTGCTGTGTCTACTAACCATCAGGTTGGCGGTTCAGATCTGCCAGGTGCTCCTTGGACACTTCATGGGGCAGTTCTACTCTGTCCTACAGGGTCGCTAAACATTGGAATTGACTCAATGGCAAGTTCTTCTTTGGTACTTACGTGCAAAATCAGCCACTTTGTCCCTCAGGGAGGGGCTCTGAGTACCAAGAGAAACAGGATCGGGGCGGACTCTGTGGCCCCGGGAAGCTCTCCTGATGTCCTTCCCCAGAGTAACAGGTACCTGACTGCCTTGCACACAAAGACAGGGACACTGGTCCTGATCCTGAAGTGGCTGCGAGGGGCATGCTTGCTTCCAGATCCACATCAGCCTCCTTCCTCCCCAGCTCCCAGTAATGTGGATCTTGCTTTGAATTCCAAAAATTTGCACATTTTCCTTTGAAGGGTGAGAAAGTACCAGTGTAACTATTTCTTCTCTTTTTAAAATATTTTACTGTGCTTTAAGTGAAAGTTTACAATGCAAGTCCATTTGTCAGATAAAACTTACCCACACATTTCTGTATAACTCCAGCTGCTCTCCCCACCCTGTGACAGCACACTCCTCCTCTCCACCACACAGTTCCTGTTTCTATTTAACCAATTTCAGTCCCCCTGTGCCCTCTCATCTCAGCTCTGGACAGGAGCTGCCCAGTTAGTCTCCTGTATCTGCTTAAGCCAAGAAACATACTCTTCACCAGGATTGTTTGATGTTTTAGAGTCCAGTCCAATCTTTGTCTAAAGAGTGGGCTTTGGCAACAGTTTTAGTTCTGGGCCAAATACTTATTTCTGTCCTCCAGTGAGTCAGTATTGAAAGTACTGGGAGAGCCTTGAGTGCCTGAAATCCCAGGAGCACCGAGGACTCAGGAAGGAAGGTGGATATTGGATTCCAGCTGGGGGCGTTGTCCTAGATGCCCAAACTTCTGGGTGTTGCAATTATGGGATGCGCCCCAAAGCAGTATTTCAGATTTGTCACTAAACACACTTAGACTGGGGCCAAGGGGAACAGAGACCCTGGGCTACTTATTGAGAGTCATCTTAGCCTAGTTCCAGAGCAGCCCTGGGACGCCGGTAAGTAAGCAGGCTGACAATGTTAGGTGGGAGGCTGGGTTCTTCACTGTGCAGCCAGTACATACCCCTGCTGTGCTTACCCTGCTTTTTGCTCTGTCTTTTAGAGGCTGAGGGCATCAAAGTTAGAGATTTACATTCCCAATACCAGCATGACTATTTTCTTGCTTTTACGAAAAGGGATTTGACAACTTGTTGAAAATTTTCCACCACTACTAGTTGCCACTGAGCCAACTCAGACTTGTGGTGACCTGACATGTGTCCGAGCTGGACTGTGCGCCACAGGGTTCTCAAGGGCTGATTTTTCAGAAGTGGGTCGCCAGGCCTTTCTTCTCAGGCACCTCTGAGCCTGAGCCTTTTGGTTAGCAGCCAAGCATGTTAGCCATTTACAAAATCTTTAGTGTCTCCCAAAAAGGGCTCGCCCCCACCCTGAGTAACCTGGGTAAGGTCAACCCTTACCGTCAGTACAACTTGACCTTGGCTGACTTGGGTTTAGTTACCTTGGCTAACATTCTCCTCCCAACCCAGGCTGTTCCTGGCCCCAGGGGCGAGGCGATGGATAAACATAGATGGCAAGACCATGGACATCACGGTCAAGGGGCTGAAGCACCCCCACCGCTACGTGCTGGATGCCGCACAAACCCACATCTACATGCTCATGAAGAAGGTATTTGGGTCTGTGCTGAGGATGCATGTGTGCCCGCAACCCCTTCTCTGCCCACGGGGGCCAGGAGCTTCTTTAAATTGGGAATAAAGAGAGGCAGACATCTGGCTATGCCACCCTCCACTGGGCTGGAGATCCTGGAGCCCCTGTGGCTCCCTAGCTGGGGAGGACCACCTGTGGGTGCTGCCTCTGTTCTCTCTCTCTGCAGCGGTGGTGTGGGTGGTGATAATGACTAGTTGCGCAGTGGTTAAGTGCTCGGCAGCTAACTGTAAGGTAGGTCGGCAGTTGGAACCTACCAGCTGCTCCATGGAAAAAAGTGTGGCAGTCTGCTTCTGCAAGGATGGCAGCCTTAGAAATCTAATGGGGTATTCTACCCTGTCCTGTAGGGTTGCGATGAGTTGGAATCAACTTGATGGCAGTGAGTTTTGGTTTGGTCGTAGTTGCTAGTTCCCTTTAAGTTCCCTTTGACTTGTGGCGATCCCACGTGGAACAGAACAGAACAGACCAGAGCGGTGCTAGTGCTGTGCCATCTTTGTGATTGTTGGTGTGTTTGAGTCCACATTACAGCCAGACTTTTCTTCAGAGGCATCTCCGAATGGGCTCACACCACTTCTGAACTCTCTATGCCACCCAGGGATTCTATCCCTAGAGTTCTGGATTCAGCAGGTCTGTGGTGGGCAAAGAGAATGTACATTTCTAAGATGGTCCTGGGTGAAGAGAATGCTCCAGGTCCAGAGGCCACACTTGAGAACTTCTGTTCTAAAAAGCCAAAAATGCCAAAGTCGTTGGCTTTGAGTCTTCGATTCTGACTCATAGTGACGATACAGGACAGAGTAGAACTGCCCCATAGTTTCCAAGGAGTACCTGGAGGTGGATTTGAACTGCTGACCTTTTGGTTAGCAGACTTAACACTTAACCACTATGGCTCCAGGGTTCCCTGCTCTAGGATACTGTCTACTGTAAATGGTTTTCACCAGAAGGAGCTATTTTCTCTTACTGTGGCCGTTTTATTGCTCCTGGGAGAGTTTGAAAACAACAACATCGTCCTTCGGTTGGACACTTTCGCCCTTATTTACTGTTTTTCTTTTGTTCCCGCAAGGATTCTTACGCTCGCTACTTAAAATCGCCAATCTATAAGGAAATGCTGGCCAAGGCTATTGAACCTCAGGAAGGCACCAAGAAAAGGCAAGTGGGATTGTCTGTAATTGCTGGTTGCCTGCTGTTCTGTTTACAGCAAAAGAAGAGGCTTTTTCAACCCCATGACCATTATTGAGATATTGGCTTGCTGAAAATGCTGGGGCCTGGGAAGTATTGCATACTTAGGGAATGGCTGTCTCATTTGCTTCATAATGCCCTGAAATCACTCTAGCAAGATTTCCTGAGTAATTACTGCCAATAACTTTTGTTTCCCTAGTGCTGGTTTGAAAGCATTTTGACTATCAGTCTCCTAAATGACCCTTATCACAAATGCAGGCATCTCATTGGCTGTCTAATTGCAGCTCTCCTCTTTCCAACAGACATATGGAAATAGACTTAGCTTCACCCTGGTGGCCTTGTAATATCCCCAGACCTCAGGGAAAATAGATGGCACCCCAAAAGAAAATGCTAGACTCTTAGGGAAAATGAAGAGCAACAGCCTGAGTATCCTTGCTGCTTCCTGGGCTTGTCACTGAGAAGTCTGCTAACTTGCCCGGACTCACTTTCCTTGCTGGAAATAGGGGTCATCTTGCCTTGCAGAACCACTGGGACTGTGGCTGAAATAATGTTCCAAGGGACAATTTGCTCTTTATGGGGGAAAAAAAAATACGTAAACCAACCAGCCAACCAAAAACTCCACATGGATTGAAGATTCAAAAGGGTAACCAAATGACAGCTTGAACAAAGCCGGGGGACTTTGGCAGAGGTTTCTGTAGCCCCAGCTGCCTGTCCTGTCCTCCCCTTGGTTGGTGAACGTTCCTCTCTTTGTTGGCTCAGCCCGCGCTGGGCGCTCTTCCAGCGTCTTCAGTCAATTCAAAGTGGGGGATGGCGGGTGATCCGGCCAGAGCCTTTATCAAAGGAGCTTAAAAAAAATCCCAACTTGGCTTCATTCTTGAGGATAAAGGTCCTGTTATGAAAAGGACCAAAAGGAGGTCTTTGTGGTGCCATTCTACTAGGTTTATGTGTCAGGACAGGAGTTCGGTGTCCCTTGGGACTTGAAAGCTTCTCCCTTAAGCCACAAGGAAGGGTCCTAATTGCAGGAAATGTCCTGCCAGAAAATAGTGGGGATGGAAGAGGGGTCCTGTACGTCTCTGTCCAGATAGTTCCTAAGCTGGGCCAGACGTGAGAACGCAGCTGGGATTGTCCCTTGGGCGTGCGGGGTATCTTGGATGCCTGGGGTGGCACTGGACCCTTGGCAGAGTGCTTGGCTTTGGTGTGGGGTATTGCCATCTGGTCATGTTATGCTTGTGTGAAGTGTGGTACTCAGAGAGCGTGCCCATGGGGGTTGCCGTGGAGGGGAGTCAGTTCCAGGACCATCAGGTCTAAGACAGTCTAAACTTCAGTTTTTCCAGGACAGCTTAAATCTAGCTCCAAGCTTCCTCCTTGGCGGGGTGGGTGATGAGAGACCCCGTACGAGGCATTACTGGTTGAGGGAGCCCATCTCCTCCTTCAGGAAGATGCAAGAGTGCTTGGGGCTTACATGGTCTGGAAATTCAGTGTTGGTCCCGGGCATTCAGTCTGCCATTCCTGCTTATTTTGCAAGTCTGTGGGGGCCCTCGAAGGTGGGGACTCTTGCTCACAGCCCCTGCAGAACTCAGGAATCTACAGCTTGATCCTGGCCACCAACAAGACTGTGGCAGAGAGAGCCGATCCCACGAGTCTGTGTTTTTCTAGCTAGAGGTTCTGTCCCATCCAGGGTACTGTGTGCAAGTGGGCTACGTGTGCAGCTTACCACCACCCCTCTTCTTCTGGCCTGTTCCCTCTTTCTCTCTCTGTTGGGACTTAGCTCCATCAGGCAGCCTTTCTTTCCTTCCTTCTGGAGCTTTGGGAACAGAAGCTTAACTCTTCCCTGAGGTAAGAACCCTAGGCTTCCAGTACCCAGTTTCTCTTCACCCCATTTGTGAAGAACCTACAGGAAGTTAAGGTACCAAGTTGGTCTCTTAACTGCTGCAGAGTAGGTCTGCAGTCTTCACACTGGAAGAGTCCTACCTAACCTGCCTATAGCCAATTGCTGTTGAGTTGATTATGACTCACGGCAACTCATGTGTCACAGTAGAACTGTGCTACATAAAGTTTTCAATGGCATGTTTTTCAGAAGTAGATTCCAGGCTTTCTTCTTACGTGACTCTGGGTGGACTCAAAGCTCTAACCTTTGAGTTAGCAGCCAACCAAGGGCATCAGCCATTGGCACCGCTCGGGGACTTTTACCTACCCAAACCAAACCAAACCCAACCAAACCAAACCCAACCCAATCCATTGCCGTCCAGTCAATTGCAACTCATAGCGACCCTATGGGACCGAGTAGAACTGCCCCATAGAGTTTCCGAGGAGTACCTGATGGATTTGAACTGTTGACTTTTTGGTTAGCAGCTGTAACATGAAAGCAGTTGGCACTGACTGTGGTCTCCTTCTCCAAAGACGGGAAAAGAGCTGAGATTGCTCAGACCACTTGAGTGTTCTCAGACCATTTGAGGTTCTCCTGGAGAATGAGGGGAACAATTCCAGCTCTGGCCTTCTAACCCCACCTCACCGTCTCCCATAAGAATCACTAAGTCACTACTGGGCAAGCTGTGTGACATTCTGCCAACCACCAATTCTGTCCTTCATTCCAGCTCGAGCCTCTTGTTTATGCGGCGCCACCTCCGCTCTAGCCCCAGTCCTGTTGTCCTGAGACAGCTGGAGGAAGAAGCCAAGGCGAGAGAAGCGGCCAACACCGTGGACATCACCCAGGTCATGAGCAAGCTGGACCGCAGGAGCCAACTCAGAAAGGAGCTGCCTCCTAAATAAATTGATAATCCGGGGATTAGGGGGCAGGCACATGGGAGAGGTAGACAAAAAAAGCAAGGTCAGAGTCTTGGGGAGTCCACCCCCCACTCCCCGCTGGTAGGGCAGGCACATTGTCAGATTCGTCCTGTCTTCCTCCTGACACCCTTGACTGAGTCAAACTTCCCAATACCACCCCAGCTAGAGCTGGTTCTCCCACTCACCAAGGGATGAGGTGGGTCAGTGACAGGGCAGGGAATGTCACCTGCCGTACTTGCTGTGTGACGGCCTATCTTAGGGAGTTCTTGTAGCGAGAATAAAAGGGGAGGCAGGTTGATTTGGGTAGTAGCAGTTGATACAGGGAAGTTAAAGCAAAGGCATCTCCATAGTCTCAAGGTACTGCTCTTTTAGGTGTGCTTATTGAGAATGACTTTATGACTTTATGCAGTTCTTCATTCCAGGCTTCCAATTTAGACTCTAAAGTTGTCTTTGAGGCTATTCAAAGGGCTAGATACAGGGCCCTCCTGCACCTGAACTTTCTCTGGTCTTCTGTTACACCTGCTAAGACATTTCTCCTGTCGAGTTTGTTTTTTAATCACATTTACTTGAGAGTTGGTGGACTCTCCCCTTCCTTCTTGCCTCCTTCCACCCTATGCATGCTGGAGGAATAAATAGCTGGTGGGAATCAAGGATCAGGCCTGAGGCCTCCAGAGTAACCAAGTTAAATGGCCCTCTGAGTAGCAACTTTTAGACTCAAGAACAAAGCCATTGATGTGTTGATTCATAGGAAGAGGAATGGTGGACATCTGTGACATTTTCAAGATGAGTCAAACTCAGGGATAGTACTCTCTCCGGTATTTCCTAGATGTTATTGCTTCCCTCTTCTGCACCTGCAGCCCAGGGCCACCCTTATGGTCAAGAGTAGAGGGAGAGGACAGTATAAATTGAGCCTTGGGAGACCCAGAAAGTCATTTTCGGAGATACGGCTACTCCATACCACAGTGTATGGAGACAGAACAAGGAACTGAGTGAAAGACCAACCTTGTACAGCGGGAAGACTTGTTCATTGAGCACAGTTATTGAGCACTTATTATGTGCCAGGCATTGGTGAATGAAAGAGGTATGGTCTCCACCCTTGTGGGGCTTATAGTTTAGGACTGACAACAGATAATTCATCAAACTATATCACTTAGCTGCTGCCGTGTAACAACAACAACAACAAAAATGTGAAATGACAGTGGCATAACAAGTGGCATATAGGGTCATCTAGGAGGGTCTGTTACTCTTAGCTGGGCTCACTCACGTGTCTTTGGGTCGGCTCCTGCTGGTTGACCTACAGTAGCCTAGGCTGAGATGAATGGGATGAGTCTGTCATGTTTCGTGTGTCTCTCATCCTGACTGATGAGACTGATCTGGTCATAATTACGCAGTAATGGCAGAATTGCAGGGGACCAAATGGAAACGTGTGGCTTCTTGAGATCTAGGCCTAGAGTGTATCTCTCCCATCTCATTTTATTGGCCCCCTGAAAAGTAAAAAAGACAGTTTAGATTCTGGGGATGGGGAAATGGTGTCCATCTCTTTAGTGAGAGACATTGCGAAGTCGTGTGGCAGGTGATGTGGATACAGGGTGAAGAATGGGGTCATCGTGGCCCTCCACAATGCAGACCTATGTGTGATCCAACCTGTAGAACATGCTAGGGCAGGAATACAGTGGTGCGATAGGGAAGACTGGGGGAAGAGGATGGCTTAAGGAGGCCTCTCTGAGAAATAGCTGGCCATACTGAGCATGTGGGCTGGGCAGGGAGAGCTTTCCAGGCAGAGGCAGTGAAGGCCCAGAAGTAGGAAATCTTCAGAGCAAATGGGAAGACCAGGTGAACGGAGCCAGTTAAACAAGAGCGCTGTGGTACAAGATGAGGCTAGAGAGGCGGGCAGCAGCCGGACCACTGAGGACCTTCTAGGACACAGTAAGGAGGTGGTAGCCGTTGGTTTCATGTCACCAAAATGATTCCAGCCTGAAATATGAGAGCTTACTTTCCTGAATTTCACTGTAGTCTTAGGCTAGTTTAGAGCATGGCGAGTCATGCTTTATTCATCTCTCTTTTGAAGAATGTTGGACTCCTTCAACTCTGGAAGGTATCCCAAGGACATATTTCAGGTAATGAGCCATTGTAAATGGAGTGGCGTGAAGGGAGAGGGACCATGTCTACCTCAACCTCCAGTGGCGTCTGATGCCTGAGATCTAGCAGGTTCTCTGTAAACAGGTATGCACACATGCCTTCCTGAATGAGTAAATGCATGGGAAGAGCCCTGGATTTGGAGAAGGCCTGGGCTCTGGTGCTGGCCTCATGCCTGATCGTGTCATCTAGCAAGTCAGTTCATTTCTCTGCTTCCTCATTTATGAAAAGAGGTGTTGAGACCATGTCCGTATTTCTCCAAACAGACTTTGTGAGTTCTGGGAGGTACCCAGCCTAGGGCATCAATTTTATTCCAAGATTTAGAATGAGAGGAAAGTTAGGTAATTTAAAAAATTTCATGTGGGAAGATAATCATGAATATATTATGAAATAGAATGCAATATGTACATGAATTTTTTACAATCAAATTTGAGACTTCAAAGACACTTCCTGCTTGGCCGTGGCAGGTTCAGGCTTGGTTCTCGGACTCCTGGGGGAGCATGTTGAGTCAGCTTTCCTGCTGTTGGGCAGACTACAGTGGGGAAGTTTGGGAAGCATGAAGCCAGAGAATATTTGTTCTCTTCTAGTTACTCCATCTGAGATGCTGTAACTCATCTAGGAATGTGGTGGTGGTGGGTATCAAACACATCTCCAGGGTGTGGGCTATGTCTTATTCATCTTTTATTCAACCACCCACCACCCATTTCCCACCGATGCTTGTTCTCTATCAGGCACACAGTAGGTATTACCCAGGTGTTAATGGTATACCTACTCAGTGTCAGACACAGGCATGTTAACAGTGTAGGTGATCATTCTTCACCAACAACTACTTAGCAAAAAGAGAAATGGATTGATCTTAGCGTCCTATGCCTGATGAAACAGAACCTTCACGTTCTGGATGTAGATTCTCTCTCCACCTCTGGCCCTCAGCAGGAAGTTGAAAATGTGATTGTGGATAGATTTCTCAACCGTTCTGGTTTCGGACACAGGGGACACAGAACTGAATAAAACAAAGTGCCCGTCTGACTCCATGGCACTCACATGTAGAAGCAAGTTTGAGTGCTTCCAGGTCATGGAAAGGGAGAAATTTTAGATGGGTTCATTGAACATGAAAGTGGTTGTTGAAACTATGAGAGTGGGTAAGACGTCAAGGGGGAGGGAAGGCTAAGGGAGATGCTGGAGAAGCCCTGTTTTAAGGGTTTAAGGAGAGAGAACTTCAGTGGGAGAGAGACTGAGAGAGCCATTGGAAGTTACCTCTGCAGAGGTGAGGAAAGGACACGAATGGGCAATTAGTGAACAGCATTGCCATGGAGACAGTTGATGCTCATTAATTACCCCATGGGCTCCATTCCATTTCCCAGACTCCTGTGCAGTTAGGCTGTGGTCGTGTGGCTAGTTTTCGCCAATGGAGTACGCTGAGGTTGTTAAAAGCCTGGTGATCCACCTCCATCTCTCTCTTTTCCCCTGCTGTGTTGAGTTGGGAGTCCACATCATCTTCTACATAGCACAGCCACAGGATGGACGAGGCCACCTGGCCCTTCACCTTAAACCCTCTGTGAACAAACAGTGAACCTGTGTTGCATGACAATGCCTGAGAGTCTGGAGTCAGTAAAGCACAGCTCATCTTGTCCAGACTGATGAAATGTCAAAGGCTGTAGGGGTTGGGTACGTGGAAGACTATGAGAAGACACTAGGTTTAGCAGTTAGAAAATCACTGGCAAGATCTGAGTGGCTGATTTCTGTGGAACAGTGAGGGTAGAGGCCAAGTTTCATGGAGATGAAAGAGAATATACTGGGACAGTGGGAAGAGGGAAAGCAGGAAGGGATGGGAAGGAGATACCGTGTATGCTGCATGCCCATCCTGAATGCCACCCTTTCCTCCCCGTCCTGCTCCCAGGAGTTGTGAGTTCAGCTGGCCACAGGTCTCCTGTGAGTTAGCTGTTTTCTGAGGACACGTAAGGAGTTGTCTTTCTGTGCCCTTCTGCTTTGCCTTTCACTAAAAAGCCTGTGATTGTAGTCCCATGTCACCATGCCATCTCCATTTCACGCTCTTGTCCCCTGGCACAATAAAAAGGCAGAACAGAAAACAATCAACCCTTCGTCACCGTGTCTCTGTCGTGTCACATTTCTTGACAGCATGTCTGGCACACCACTGCTTTGCTGCTCCACAGGGTGGGGTGTGGGCTGGCAGGGCTGAGTCTCAGAGAATGAGCCCCAGACCTCTGTGGGAGGGACTCCTGGTGCCCTGGTGGAGGGGCTGGAAATGGCATCCTGCTTAGTGCATCCACAGCTGACTGGGCTGTTGGCTGTGAGCCCAGAAGAGAGGAGTGTCTCAGGCCAGGTAAGTGTAACAGGACTATGGCCACGTTACTTTTAGGTCCTGTAGGTCCTGGGAAGCACATTCTGAAAGAAAGTAGGTTCTGGTAGAGGGAAGAGGTGAGGGAGGAAGACATGGAAAAGGGCATGGAACTGGGGGTGAATACTCATGGGTTTAAGCTCACCAGGCAGCCCATGGGAGAAGAATGTGGTAGTCTGCTTCTGTAAAGACTTACAGCTTTAGAAACTATGGGGGCAGTATTACTCTGTCCTAATAGGGTCACTGTGAGTTGGAATGGACTCAATAGCAGTGGGTTTGGTTATTTGGGTTTATAGAGTAGTGCATCTAGTGATGAGCTGTGTGATTTGTGACAAGTTGTTATCACCTCCATGAACCTCTGTTTCCTTAGATGTAAAGTGGGGGTTAGAACAGGAATTCATTGCAAATTCTGAACAAGCAGGATTCTAGTTTCTGAACCAGATGGCCCTCAGATAAACTGTTGAAGGAGGGGAACTTGGAGGACTATCTCTCTTGGTGAGCCTCATTTCTCAACTTTGTATTCTGGCCCACTCTACAGGACCCTAATGTCCTGTCTCAACCCCATAGGCAGTGGGATGACAGTCTGGGCCAGTGGGAAAATCAGGAGCTTTGGGGCTGCACAGACTGGGCTCAGAGTCCCATTTGGCTACTGTTTCTGTTGCTCTGTGATGAGTCACTGCAAAGGTAGCAACTTGAAACTCCCATTTATTAGCTCATCAAGTGTCCAGGTAAGATTTGGTTGGGTTCCATACTCGGGATGTCATACGCCAGGTATCAACCAGATTGTGTTTTTACAGGGGGATCTTGGGAAGAATCTACTTCCAAGCTCATTCCCATTGTGGGCGAGATTCTGTTCCTTGTGGCTGTAGTGGTGACTGTCCTATTTCCTTGTTGGCTGTCAGCCGGTGTGACTTTCAGCTCCTGGGAGCTGCCCACATGCCTTGCCGTGCAGACCACTCCATTTTCAAAGCCAGTAATGGCACATTTCTCCCTGTCGTTTTAAAAACTATATATGTTTTTTATTTTGGTGAAAATATAGTCACATGCCATCTAAATAATTTCTACATGTACAGTTTCCTAATACTGATTTCATTCTTCAAGCTGTGCCCCCATTCTCACCCTTCTTTTCTGAGTTGCCCCTTCCCTATTAACATAAACTCACTGCCTGGTAAGTTTCCTGTCTCATCTCTGAGTTGCTATTGCTGGCTTGATCCCATATAGATGGATCTGGATGAGTCTAATGCTAAAAGGCAGACATTCTTGACTAGCTGAGTTAAACTATTGCATGATTTTAAGATGGTTTATTCTTGGTTTCAGGCTTAAAGATGATCTCAGGACAATAATTTTGGGGGTTCATTCAGCTTCCAAGGTTCCAGACAGTCTGGATTCCGTGAGAATTTGAGCCATGCAGCCATTCTCACCCTCCTCTTCCAAATTGTTCCCCCCCTTAACATAAGCTCACTGCCCCCTAAGCTTCCCATCTCACCTTTGAGTTGCTGTGGTCAACTGAATCCCATATAGATAGTTCTTTATTGTTTTTAATGTTTTAAAAATATTGTATTGTGATTTAGGTGAACATTTACAGTTCAGTTTACTTTCTCATTCAATAACTTACACATGTATTGTTTTGTGATATTTCTATCTCATGTTTTTAATCCCTCTGACTTCTGTCGCTTACCTCTTGATCCAGAAGTAAATGGCTCCAGTGGTTAGGTCAGGCCCACCTGGGTGATCTCCCCCTTTTTTGCTACCTCAGTCATGCCATGACATTCACAGTTTGTGCCCTTACATGGGCAGGTATGGGGAATCTTAGGGATCCTCTTACAGTCCTGCCTACCACAGACCCTTAGTAGCTGTAAGAGCCTGGGGAGGGTGTCGGCTCTCTTAGACTTCAGTTTCCTCCTCTCTAAACAGGCTGGCTGTAAGGATCTATTGCATAACAGATTGCATAAATTATACAGCTATCCTCTTTCACTTTAACACCTGTCTCTCAAACTCTTCAAGGGGGTCTACCTCTCCTCCTGTCATTATAAGAGAATTCTTCTTGTAGATGGTGTCCCACTGGAAACATGTCTCCCTCTAGAGTGGAGGCAGTTAGATGCACAGTGTAGAACCTTCTCCACTTACCGGGCACAGGGGTGACTTCGGGTGTTGGTTAGAAAATGCTTTGGCACTCTGAGATTCTCCTTAAGTGGGCCTGGGGTGGGGCCTGGACCTATGTTTGTAACAAGCATCCTGATGGGTTCTAATGTGATGGGACCACAGGCCACTTTGAGAAATCCAGTGACCATTTAAAGGCATAGAGTGGAATCAGCAAACCTGGCATTAAAGCCTGCCCCACCATGCCTACAGATTGTCCCTGGGGAGTTGCTTGATCTGTTGAAGCATTACTTATCTATGAAATGGGTTCATAATAGCTGTTTCACAAAGTGGCTCTGAGGAGCCACTGAGATAATCCCTATAAAGGGCTTAATTGCATTTTCTAAATTCTCGTGTTTTAATAATAGTAATAATTATCATCATAGCCCAGTGGCCCCTGGCTTGGCCTTGGCTCTGGCTTGCTGGTGGTGGGTGTCTGAGCAAAGGGACAGAATCAGGGTTCTGCTGAGCTGCTCTTTCAGACAGCATCTCTTTTGAAGTTCAAGGAGCTGGTGGGAGAGAAAGGAGACACCCCAGCTCCAGCCCTTTGCCACCCCCTCACCTTCCTTGGGTGCACCTGTCTTTCCCTCTGATGCCCCGGAAGTGCAGCCAGGCTCAGCAGATGCCAGCAGCCCCCTGCTTGGGGCCTGGGGCTGCCCTCCTCTCTCCCTTTGGCTGGGCCTGGGGGCAGACAGGTCCCTCTGAGCAGGACTCTGTGTGGCTGTGGCAGTTTCAAAGAGAGTTTGTTCTCTACTGAAGTCATTTCCAATTCTCTCTTGGTGGCGGTGCTGACACAACCATCCAGGAGCCCTCAGGACCAAGGCAGGCCCCTAGCTGCCTCACACTGGGCTTTGATGTGACCACAGCAGGCTCAGGAGAGGACACGGCAGATGGGGCCAGGGGGCCTACGTGCTCTGTGAGGGAAGACGGGTCGAATGCAGAGAAATTTTTGAAAATTCTGGGTTTAACTTTCTTCTGTCAACTGAGACAAAGCCTTCTCAAGCTCTTTCAGCTGAAACCATACCAGGTCCCCATTCCTGCCCCAAAGCTTTAAGGCCTGGGTCCTGTGTGCTAAAGAAGGTTTGAAACACTCCCTGTTCCTCCACAGAGCCCCCACACTCCTTATCCTTGTATTTCCTCAGTTTCCCTCTTCTCGCCTTCTGCTCACCCTCTTCTTCTCACCCTCTTCCCACACTGGCCTCTCTGTCCTCCCTGAAGGGAGTCAGGAAGGTCCGGGCCTGGACTATCCCCAAGGTGGGGGACATGAGCAGGGGTCCGGGCCAGTGGGGTGGCTTCAGGCCTGAAGGACTCAGCAAGATGACAGGTGGCTGCTTTTGCCTCTCTGCTGCTCTCAGTGGGGGAGCAAGGTTGGGGAGAGGCTGAGATGGGGTGAGATATTAAACACTGATCATTTGTGGACTGGCGTTGAGGGGGCAGCCAGGAACTCTGCCTGGTCACACTGCACCATCCCAGACCGAGCAAAAGGCCATTTTGGGTATTAGGTGCAACGTCCCAAACCTGCAGACAGCAGGTAGGACTGGGGGACAGGCATGGCCCTTGGCAGGAGGCACAGGGTGGCTGTACCTTTGTCACAGGGGGCTCCGGGCACCCTGTCTAATTCCCCAGGAGGGCCCTGTTAGGCCTGCTCTCTGAGCCCTGGTGGGGGCTAGGTTAGCAGGGAAGCCTCGGCCACTTCTGCCAGGACACGGGCCCCGCCTGCCAGGGCACACAACTCACCACTGGGCTCTCTCCTTTCCTCTCCACAGCAGCGCCAGCACAGCACCCCCAGCCCCCACCTGGCTGTGTACACCGGGACCTGCGTGCCCCCCTCGCCTTCCAGTCCCTTCTCCTCCTCCTGCCGCTCCCCAAGGAGACCCTTCCCCTCACCTGGCCGCTTCCGACGGCCCAGCAGCACCATCTGCCCCTCGCCCATTAGGGTGGCTTTGGGCAGCTCCCTGGGCCCGGAGCAGGAGGGTGACACCAGCAGGTCCGGCGCCCGCTGTGGGCCCGCCGTTGCAGAGGGCAGCGAGGCCTCCGTGGACTCCGAGCTGAGCTCAGGCTTCCCCCAGCCCCGCGCCCAGCCCCGCGCCCAGCCCAAGGCGCGTGTGGCTCCGTCCTTCAGCAGGTTTCTGAGGCGAGGCTGTTTGACCTCGCCGGTCTTTGCCAGGCTCTCCCCCAAGTGCCCCCCGGTGCCTCATGGCAAGGTCCAGCCCCTAGGGGACGGGGGCCAGCAGCTGCCCCGGCTGAGGCCGAAGAAGGTGGCCAAGTAAGAACCAGAGGGGGGCTCGGTGTGCACGCATGTGCATGTCTCCCAATCTCAGTGTGTATAAATGTGTTTGTGTGTGTGCATGGTTGTATGTCTGTAAATGTGCCTGTGTGTGACTGCAAGCGCATGTGTGTGTCTGTGCACATGTCTGTGTATGTCATGCTGCAGGCATGTGCATATGTGTCTCTATGTGCCAATCTATGTATGTGTGTGCATGTGTCTGCATATGTTTGTGTGTTATGTCTCTGTAGTGCGCATGTGTAGTGACTGTTGTGTGACTTCAGTCTAGAGCTGGGAGCAGGTAGAGCGGTAGTGGTAATAAGAATTCTGAGGAAGCAGATATCACACACAGGTTGTTAAAATCCTTTGGCCACCAGAAATCTTCTAGAAAGTAAGTTTTCTCCTCCCCTGTCTTCCTGAGGAGGAGGCAAGAAACAGGTGGTGTTGTTTTTCCCTCCTTCTATGTTCTTCTGTGTGTCTGTGTCCCTGGGTGGTACACGTGCTGATAACTGAAAAGCTGGCAGTTTGAACCTCTACACAGTGCTGTGGAAGAAAGACCTGGCAATCTGCTTCCAAAAAATTAGCCACTGAAAACTCTGTGGAGCATAGTTCTACTCTGGCATACACGGGGTCACCAGGAGTTGGAATTGGCCACTGGTTTTGTTTCTTTCAGGTAATTCTGCCCACCCTGTCCCATTCTTTCAAGGACGGGAAAGATCAGTAGCAGCAATGAGACCCAGACACAGTGACACATCAGGAAGCATGGTTCCAGGGACCCCAGCCCCCCACCTCCCTCTTAGGCGACCCGCCTCCCTGCCAGCAGACACAGGCAGAACTTGGCAGAGTTGGCTGGGAGCCTCCTCCCTGCAGAAGCTTCTGTGGCAAGTGCTCATCTTCTCCCTGAGATAAAGGCCTTCTGAACTCCAAGCCTGATCTCTGAGAATCCCGGATGCCTTGGGGCAGCTCGCTGGGTGCAGAGCACAGATAACCCCCCAATAACTCTTGGACCCAGGGGAAGACAGGCAAGTTTTAGACAGTATGAAACACAGCATCAGCCCCACCCTTATTTGGTTTGGAAGGGCAGGCAGGGCACCCCATGCTAGTCCATGCTCCTGTTTGACATTACCTAGCTTTGGAGAGGAAGACTCCTCGCAAGGTCTTAGGTTGCCATGGGTACCCAAGGAGTGAGGCCTCTGCTGAGCAGAAGTTCTTATTCCCCTCCTGTCTGTGACTACGCAGGGAGGCTGAGGGGAGAGGGGCTGTGGATGCCTCAGGAACAAGATCAGCATCCAATGTGAGCATCTGACTGATTTTCCCAGTTCACCCTCGTGGGGAAAGTTCTAGCTTTGTGACCACTGGTGTGCCTCACACGGGAAGTAGATTGTCAGATTCCTTGCCCCCTGACAGGTTTTCAGAAACTCAGTTATGTTCTCTCTCCTCTTTCTAAGATGGAGAAGAAGGGACAGGTGTGCTTCTTTGCTGTCACTGCCCCCTCTCCAGCCCCCACACTGTTTTAGGAGCCCTGGTGGCATAGTGTTTAAGCGTCTGGCTACTAACCAAAAGGTCAGGGGTTTGAGTCCTCCAGGTGCTCCTTGGAAGCCCTATGGAGCGGTTCTTCTCTGTCCTACAGGGTCTCTATGAGTCACAATCGCCAGCTACAAGATTGGTTTTTTTGTTTTAAGTTCTCTTTTAAAAGAATCTCTCCTGGGGGATTGACACTTCATTGGAAACAGGTTTAAAGAGGTGAAGAATTAGCTACTGGTGTTCCCTCTAGAGAATCCCTGGTGGCACAGCGGCTAAGCGCTCAGCTGCTGACAGAAAAGTCAGTGGTTTGATCCCACCAGCCACTTGGTGGGAGGACGATGTAGCAGCCTGCTTCCGGAAAGAGTTGCTGTTGCTGTTGCCAGGTGCTGTCTAGTCAATTACAACTCATGGTGACGCTATGAGCAACAGAACGCAACCCTGCCCAGTCCTGGGCCGTGCCCACCTTTTATGCTTGTGCCCACTGCTGCAGCCGCTGTGTCGATCCATCTCCGTGAGGGTCTTCCTCTTTGTTGCTGACCCTCCACTCTACCAAGCATGATGTCCTTCTCCAGGGACTGATCCTTCCTGACAACACGTCCAAAGTATGTAAGACACAGTCTTGCCATCCTTGCTTCCCAGGAGCGCTCTGGCTGTACCTCTTCCAGAACAGATCTGTTCTTTCAGCAGTCCCTGGTACATCCAATATTCTTCTCCAACACCACAATTCAAAGGCATCAATTCTTCTTTGTCTTCCTTATTCATTGTCCAACTTCCATTTGCATATGAAGGAACTGAAAACACCATGGCTGGGGTCAGGCACACCTTAATTTTCAAGGTGGTATTTTTACTTTTCAACAGTTTTAAGAGGACTTTTGCAGCAGATTGTCCCAATACAATGCATCTTTTGATTTCTTGACTGCTGCTTTAGTGGGCATTGACTGTGGAACCACATAAAATGAAATCTTTGGCAACTTCAATCCTTTTCCATTTATCATGGGTCCAGCTGTGAGGACTTTGGTTTTTGTGATGTGTGTGTAAAGAGTGACAGCGTTGGACAGCCTATGGGGCAGTTTTAACCTGTCCTGTAGTGTCACTGTGAGTTAGAATGGACTCCACGGCAGTGTGTTAGTGTGCTCTGCTGATTCTCATTGCAGAAGCTTTGCATATGCTGCCCCCACCCCATGATTGCATGCACAGCTTTGGTAGACATCTGGCCCGCCAGTCTTCTCCAGGGATGTCGTAGCAAGCTAGGGATTTGCTGTCCCTCTTGGCCCACACTCCTTGCTTTCCTCTTGCCCCCAAAGCTTTTTCCAGATCAAAATGGACATCCCCACAGGGAGTGGGACCTGCCTGATGGACTCAGAAGAGGATGGTGCAGCGGGTGAGTCGAGTGACCGGTCCACGGAAAAGGAGGTCATCTGTCCCTGGGAGAGCCTGTCCGAGGGGAAAGCAGGCTGACCTGAGACCACCAAGCCAGAAGAAGCTCTCGCTGGGACTCTGGCTCCTCTGAGGCTACATGGGGCACAGAGCATGCTTGTTCCTGAACCAAAGTGCATTAAGATCATATTTGGGAGCCAGAGAGACAAAACGGGAAAGGGCGCTCTGCCTGGGCCCCCTGTGGCCACCTCCTGCCCTTTCTCCTGACCTCCCCTCCCTTGGGCAGAAGAAAGTCCTGTGGACCAGAAAACCTTACTTGCTGCCTTAAAACCAATTAAAGGTTACCTTGCAAGAGTCTCTTTGATTGGACTGGCAGTGTGTTTCTTGTTTCATTAAGTTAAATGCCTAGCTTTGGTTTTCTGGATGAGAGGGGCATGGAGTCACAACCAGGACTCTGAATTGGTTTGCATATGATGCTTTGAAGGTCCCTAGGGGCACGGTCCAGTGTGGTATCTCACAGTGAGAGGGCAGTGGGTGGAGGTTGGGGAGAAAAGGGCGCAGCTAGGATGCCGGGTGTTGCTTCAGATACCCTGAGAAGCAAGGCTGACTCAGATGCGGAGGTACTAGGGGAGACACTCACAAAGCATAAGGGCTGGGTGCTGAGGCAGGTGGAGAGAACCTTCAGATCACAGCGGGGGGCTGACCTCCCGGGAAGAGAGGGATCACACATCTGCTTGTAGAGGGCTCTATGAGCATTCAAGCCACCACACTCCAGGGCAGCGGGGAGTCCCTGGGTCTTACCGATGGCTAGGCTGTAAGCTGAAAGGTCGAAAGTTTGAGTCCACCCAGAAGCACCTCCAAAGAAAGGTCTGGGTGACCTACTTTTGAAAAATCAGCCATTGAAAGCCCTGTGGAACACAGTCCTGGTCTGACACACGCGGGGTCACAGTGAGTCAGGCTGACCTTTTTTTCACCAGACCATTGCATTTGCTCAAGTTCAGGAACCTGGCTACTTTCCTGCCATACAGAGTGTGTATCAGAGTTTCCCCAGCAGTCCAAAGGTGGTTGCTTGCCCTCTGGGGAGGGGACCCTTGTTGGTCTCTTAAGGTTGTGAATTCATTAAGGTTTTGAGGAGACAGTCATTTCCCTGGTTTATTTGTTTGCAAAGAAAAGAAGAAAGTTCATTAAGGAGTCTGTGCCATCAGCCACTTACCCAGAAGCTGCTGGTCCAGTAGATGAGCAGCAGAGACTGAGGGGAGCAGTAGGCCGAGGGGAGCATCACATTGAGGGGAGCATCACACTGAAGGGAGCAGTAGGCTGAGGGGAGGAGCACAGGCTGAGGGGAGCACTAGGCTTTCCCTTGCTGCAATCTCAGAGGCCCAGCCTCCCCTCTGCATGGCAGCCTCCTCCTCACACTTCACCAGAAGAGGGAGTCCAAGGCTTATGGATCCCCAAAAAGAGTCTTCTGGGATCTTCCCTCAAGGAAAAGCACTGGAGACCCGGGTTGGAGAAGGGAGAAGAACCGGAGAGAGGCAGTTTCCTTGATGGAAAGCCCAGAGGAGAGAGCGAAGGCAGGGACCTGCCTCGCCTGTGTGTTTCGTCCTGCTGTGCTCAGCCCTGTGCTCCTGGAGCTGAGTCGCCCACACAGCGACCTGGACAGAGAAGCGTCTGTGGGCGTCACTGCTCCCTCACTGCCTAGGGTCCCCATGGGTTCCCTGCAGGGTCCTCCTGACTGCTGTGCCTCGTGGGGACACGGAAGGGGGTGCTCTGTTCCTGGTGGCTTCTGGTAAGGACAAACCTCTTGAAAGCTCCTCTCCCTCCTGTCAGCTGCTGCCCATGGAATTCCACCCTTGGAGAGTCGTCTCCTGTGTCAAGCTCTGACTCCTGGGAAGGGGAATTCAGGAAGCCTCGTTCTTCTTTCCTTCCTCAACCACAGCGGCGTATCAGCCCCTCTGCTGAGGAATTGAAGCTGAAGGCCCAGGGCCTTTGGATGGACAAAGAGGGGTGGTGTGTCTAGCAACAACGGTATCAGAAAGGTAGCTTTTCAGTTTCTCATCTGATGGAAGGGACCTGGACATGGCCATAGGACAGGAACTTGAGAGAGACAGCAAATTCATTTTCTTCCAGGGAGACTGCAACAGGAGTATTCGAACCCCTGGCAGTCGGGGTATACCTTAGGGACTGCTGGTTTGGAGTACAAGCACCACGTGTGTTAGCTGGCGTGTAAGGAAGGAGGCTATCCACGTGCTTACAGGTGTGGGGGGGTGTATGTGTGCCTGTATAAGACGAGGTGGTCTGTGCATGCCTGGAACCTCCGGGTAGGGCTTGCGTGGGAGACCGGGGGCCTCGTGCTGACTGCCGTGGGGGAGGAGAGGCACCCCCCACCAAAACAGCAGTAGGAGTTCCTGGTGATGCAAATGGTTAAGCTTTTGACAACTAGTTGACAGGTTGGAGGTTGAAACCATCAGAGTCACCTTGGAAGACAGGCCTGGTGATCTGCTTTCAAAAGGTCACAGCCTTGAGAACCCTACAGAGTAGATCTACTCTGCACGCATGGGGTCGTCATGAGCGGGAATCAACATCAACCACCAACCACAATAAGCAACAACAATACAACAGTAACTCAGACTTGCACTTAAAGACTATGGTGCATACGGAAAACCATCGCCATAATGGACATCATCAGAACACCTTTGTCTCCCTGGCCCCATAATATTTAGGGACCATAACCTGTTAGGCGAGGAAGCTGAGGTAGAGTGAGGTTCAACAGACATAGCCAAGGTCATGCTCTGGGATGCTCTTGGACAAAATTGCAGCACTTTTATTAGAAAACAAAAAATCTTGATCACAGTCCCTATTCCAACCCACTTTTGCCAGCCCCGCCTCCAACCCATAAGTAGGTACCGAATTGCCCTGTCCTGCAGGATCAGTTCTTGGGGTGTCCAAGATTCCCCTGCTAACCGAAAGGTTGGCAGTTCAAATCCTCCAACTACTCCTTGGAAACCCTATGAGGCGGTTCTGTTCTGCCCTGTAGGGTCGCTACGACTGGAAATCATTTGGAAAGCAACAGGGTAATGCTGTGAAGGAGCCCTGGTGGTGCAGTGGTTAAACACCTGGGTGCTAAACAAAAGGTCAGCAGTTGAAAACCACCAGCCACTCCATGACTCCATGAGAGGAAGACGTGGCAGTCTGCTTCCGTGATGATCACCACCTTGGAAACTCTACGGGGCAGTTCTACTCTATCTTATAGGGTCGTTGAGTTGAATTCGACCTGACTGCAATCTGTTTCGTTTGGTATTATAGCACTGTTTTGTGTGTGTGTGTGTGTGTGTGTGTGTGTGTGTGTGTGTGTGTGTGTGTGTGTGTGTGTGTGTGTGTGTGTGTGTGTGTGTGTGTGTAGAGGATATCAGTCTCTGCCTGTTGTTTATAAGTGGTAGAATGCTCCAGTCTAAATCTTCTGATCTCAAGTTGAATGCGCTTTATTTTCATTTTTACGCAAATGTGCGCCCCTCCGCTGTTAGCTTCCCACTGGGCACCTCCCCAAAGTATTTCTGTCAGCGGGCTATGCTAACTTTTGAAACAGCAACATACAGAAACTCACTGCCATTGAGTCGATTCTGACTCATAGGAACCCTGTAGGACAGAGTAAAACTGCCCCATAGAGTTGCTAAGGTGTGTCTGGTGGATTCAAACCGCCAACCTTTTGGTTAGCAGCAGTAGCACTTAACCACTTTGCCACTGGGGTTTCTGCAACGCGTGTGTGTATGTGTATATATTTATATGTGTGTATACATACACACACACACATATTTATTTCAAGATAAAAGTTCAGTGAACAATGTAATGAATACTCAAATACACGTCATCTAAGAAAACAAAACAAAACGCGTTGCCGTCAAGTCAATTCTGACACTCACTGAGATCCTATAGGACAGAGTAGAACCACCCCTTAGGGTTTCTAAGTTGCACTTGGTAGATTCCAACTGCTGACCTTTTTGTTAGCAGCCAAATCATTAATAACTACACCCCCAGAGTTTCCACGTATCATCTAGAATTGACTAATTTTAATGTTTTGCTGTAATTGCTTCCAATGCTTTTTTCTTTTAAACATAAAGCAATAACTCTATCCTTCTGCCTCCTATCTGTCTTTCTTGTATCTTCGGTGTCAGGGGTCAGTTTAGGGCCAGACAGTAAATATATAGGCTTTGTTGGGGCCGCATAAAACCAGATTGTTTTTGTTTTTGAGGGAACTCTGTTTTCAGCCCCCTTGTTGCAGTTCTGCCTTTGAAGTTGCTGGTATGCTACCTCTTCCCAACTAACAGCAATCTCTCCTGCTGGCCATGAGTCAGACCTCAGAATGTCAGTCCGGGGTGGGGTCATCCTGACCCCAGAAAGTGACTTAGGCCCCTCAGGTATACCCTAGTCCCTCATTTCAGGGTGTCCTGCCCTGGAGATGCTGGCTCCAGGACTGTGGAAGTAGAAGAAGCTGGCCCTGCCGAGTACTGCTTAAAATTCACATTGCCATAGCAGTGTGGCCCTCGGTTGGTGCTCCTGCCCACGGGGCTTTGATCTCAGGGGACACAGGACTGTGTTTGCTCTTTAGCTGGCTCAGCGGGTGGAGGGGGGTACATTGCCTTAGGATCAAGCTTTGGTTTTGCTCCTGGGCCTGGGGAGTGTCCCAGAATTGGGAAACGGGACAAGGAGACAGAGGATACGCCCTTTAGAAGTCAGCTGAGCCCTGAGAATGTGATTCTAGTCTGAGAGAGTGGCTTGAAACCGTTGGGGCAGGAGCTCTCAGGTCTAGAGAGAGGACAGTCAGATGGGTCTGTGATCAGGGGTTCCATGTGCACCCCTCAACTTGGGAGAACACGGTCAAGACGATTGCTTTCAACAGCGGAGCTAAGGAAGCCAGGCGGTTTATTAACAGACATGGCTGAGTTCGGCAAGTCTCAATAATGTCAATAGCTTAAGAATTTGTTCAACATACATTTATTGAGGACCTAACTTTGTGGTGGTGCTTGGAGCTACAGGAAGAGCTCACAGGAATTTCTAAGCTGTTAGGATACAAAATGAACAAAGACAACTAAAAAAAACCAGTTGCCATCGAATCCATTCCAACTCATGGTCACTCCCTGTGGGTCAGAGTAGATCCATGCTCCATAGGGCACTCAGTGACTGGTTTTTTGGAAGTGGATCACCTTTATTCTGAGATGCCTCTGGGTAGACTTGAAGCACCAGCCTTCCGGTTAGCAGCTGACTGTGACAGAAATTTGTGTCACCCAGGGACTTCTTGGGGCACAAAAATATGTGTTGACATAATACAAAGCAGCCTGTGATCATTCCTGAGGGAATATGGAGTTTTGAAGGAAGGGGGAGAAGCAGCAACCCACTGTTGCCATCAGGCTATTCATAGAGGGATTGGGGTTGAACTTCAAATAGCAGGGAGATGAGAAGGTAGGAATTACAGGCCCAAGGCAAGGCTGGAGGAGAGGGGACGTGTTCAAGGAACACCCAGGAGTTCAGTTGACTTGGGGGACGCCGAGCTTGTCACTGTTGGTTGCTATGCTGTCGGCCATGACTCTGGTGACCCCCATGTGAAACAAAACATGAACATGGCAAGAGACGGTGGTGTTAAGTCAGGCTGATCCTAGAGCTGAACTGAGTTTAGACTGAGGCAATGAGGATCCATAAGAGGTTTTTTTTGTTTTTTTTTTTTTATTTAAATAATTGTGCTACATAAGTCCCTAGGTAATATAAATATTTAAGATGCCGGTCACTAACTAAAAAGCTCGTGGTTCAAACCCACTCAGAGGTGCCTTGGAAGAAAGACTTGGAAATCTATTCCTCCAAAAGCAGCCACTGAGAACCCCATGAAGCACAATTTTCCTCTGACACACGTGGGGTCTCCATGAGTCTGAACCAACTTGACAGCAACTGGAAAGGAAAAAAAATTCTGTACACACACACACAACATACCACACCCACTACTGTCGGGTTGATTCTGACTCATAGTGACCCTATAGGACAGAGTGAAGCTATTCTACAGGGTTTCCAAGGAGCACTTAGTGGATTTGAACTGCTGACCTTTTGGTTAGCAGATGCAGCATTTAACCACCATGGCGCCAGGATTCCCACACACGCGCGCACACACACACGCACGCACGCACACATGGTTGCTATGAGTCAGAATCGATTTGACGGCAGTGAGTCTTTTCTGAATAAAACAACTCTTTTACCATTGCATCCATTTCTGTGCATACAATTCGGGGACTAACTCCATTCACCGTGCTGTGCGACCGTCGTCGTTAATCCGTTGCCAAGTGTTTCTCATCCCCCTTCACAGAATCCCAGTGTTCTTGCAGCAATAACTTCCCACCGTCCCTCTCCCCCCATTTCCTGATAACCACTCATAAACTTCGGCCTCTATGCACTTGCCTCTCTAGGGTATTTCACATAGGTAGGACCAGACAATATTTATCCTTTTTGTCTGGCTGGTTTCATCTGGGACAATGTGTTCAAGGTTCACCCATGTCCTAGCGTGCCTGCCAGTGGCTGATCAGAGCTGCGTTCTAGACAAAGAAACCTGGGGGCCCGTGTGTGCTGGGCTGTGCGGCAAAGCAAGTAGATGCGAGAGCAAGTTTCTGAATGTCCGTGGGCTTCAAGCAGTAAGAGAGACAGCAACAGGTTTGGAAAGGGAAGAACAGACAGTGGGGACTGTCTTAGCCTGGGTTTTCTAGAGGAACAAGACCAGTGAGGCATGTACAAATATACAGGGGTGTAATTAACTTTCACTGCGTGGCTCATGCCCTCCTGGGAGCTGACAAATCCTAAATCCATGTGTCAGGTGGCAGGATCAAGCCTTTGCTGGTTCATTCATTTTGCAGGGGCTGAGCAACCTAAAATCTGTGGGTCAGGCAGCTGACAGGAGACCTCTGCTGACTTGCAGAGTTGCTGGGCTTGGTGAATCCAAAATTTGTGTATGAAGCAGCAGGTCAGAGGTTTCGGCAGGCTGACATCCTGAGAACGGGAGGTCCAGTGATAGGAAAAGTGTGGGGTTGAGATAGAGAGCCAGCTGTGCCACAACATCCGTTTACACGGTGGAGGCAGGCCACGCCCCCAGAAAAACTCTTTCAACTGATTGGCTGCTTCCATCACATCACAAAATGGTAAGTGATGATGCAGGGTCTACCAAAGCACTAAGCATCACAGCCTAGCCAAGCTAACACATCACATTAACCATCACAAGGATGAACAGGACGTGGAACACGACGTTGAGAAACAGGAGAGGGCAAAGTCAAAGACGGTGGAGACTGTGAAACTTAGTGCATCAGAAGATGGAATCAGGGAAAGGGGAGGAGGAAGTGGCCGGGGTGGGGGGAGAAAGATTCACAATGCTGAGTTTGAAAATGCAGAATTAACCCTCAGGAGATAAGACAGTGCTGGAGTTACGGCCTTTGGTGATATCCTCATAGATGTAGTGAAAACACTGACGTCCTGGTAATAGACCAGAGTGTTGACGGACAAGGTGGAGAGCGAGAAGAGTATGAAAGCCAAATCTGGAGGAGTGTTGACCTAGGGGCGGGAAGAAAAACTGGTGTAGTGAAGACATGGTAAGAAAGCAGGGGAAGATAGAGGAAGATCCGCTTGGTAGAGGTGAACGGAGAAGAGTCTAAACAGTGTTTGGAAAGTGATAAATGCTCACTGGGTAAACAGTCATCTGCAGTAGAGAATTCAAAGGGGTTTAAGAAGTGAGGAGGGAAATAAAGACACAGAAGAGTGAGAGAGAGATTCTGGAGTGATGCTCTTGAGTGGGTGAAGGATGATGAGATGTACACACAAGGGGAGGGAAGACCTTGCATTCAGCACAGTTAACTTCACAGCAGCTCAGGAGAAAGCAGCGTTCACAAGGACAGACGCAGGGAGGTGGGCAGATGCGACAACGGGAACCATGAGTGTGCTCTTGGGTGGCTTCCACTGTCTTAACAAGAATGGAGAGGGAGGAGATACTGGGGCCTCGGAGAGAGAGCAGATGGGGAATAGATGTGGAAGACAGTGGAGGTGGGCATCAGTGGGGAGTTGTGGAGGATTGCTCAAGAGCACCAGGGGTCCACTCACAGTGAGAGAGCCTGTGTGGACCCAGAGGCCACTCCAGGAGATTGTGTGTATTGTGATGCTGCTGTGCATGTCCCCACCCGCAGTTTTCATTGGAAATATCTCATCCCACCGGTAATTTGTGTGTCTAAATATATGTCCTTGAATTCATTTTTCATGCCAGCTAACTCTAAATATTTGACCTCGTAAGTCATAATTTTGGCGACTTTCAATCCTTTCTTCTTTTCCCAAGGAATAGTTGAAATTCCCTCCTAACATCTCCCTGACGTAGTTTGTGGAAAGAATGCTTTAACCTTAAACGACTTTTTCTTTCACGTGTCTCTCTGTCCCATAAACCTGCTGTGTATGATGAGGAACACAAATGCAATACTATTTTTCCTTCCCTGATGCATATTCAGGATTGTTTATGTTCCATCTCTGTCTCAGTGGTTCTCAAAGGTTGCACCACCAAAGATGTTATTATTATGTTATTCTACCTGTACATACCATGCTTTTATTTTTATCATCACTTAAAAATTTTTTATTGTGTTTCAAGTAAAAGTTTACAATTTGTATCAGTTTCTCATATGAAGATTTACACACACTTTGTTGTATGACACTAGCTGTTCTCACCACACTGTGACAGCACACTTCTCCCCTCCACCCTGTGTGTCCCATGTCCATTCAGCCAGCTCCTGTCTCCCTCTGTCTACTCATCTCACCTCTGGACAGGAGCTCCCTGGTAGTCTCCTTTACCTGTTTAAGCAAAGAAGCATACTCTTCACCAATATCATTTCATGTCTTAAAGGTCAGTTCAATCTTTGGCTGAAGACTTGGCTTCTGAAATGATTTCTTCCCATTCTGGGTTAATGGAAAGTAGGGAAGCTGTGTCTTCCAGGGACCCTGTGGTCTGTCTTAGACCATCAAGTCTGGCCTTTTTACTACTAGAGTTTGAGTTCTGCACTCCACATTTTTCCCACTCCAACAGGGACTCTTTGCTGAGTTCCCTAAAGGGGAGTCATTGGCGGTAACTGGCCATTATCTAATTCTTCTGGTCTCTTGTTGATATAATCTCTGGTTTATGCAGCCCCTTCCATCTCTTGGGCTCATATTTACCTTATGTCTTTAATGTTCTTCCTTCTTCTTTTGCTCCAGGTGGGTTAAGACCAATGGATGCTTCTTAGATGGCTACTGGCCAGCTTTTAAGACCCCAGACACTACTCACCTAAATGGGATGCAGGACATTTTGTTAATAAACTTTGTTATGCCAGCTGACCTAGATGTCCCCTGTAACCATGATCCCTGGACTCCTGCCTCTGCTACTCTGTCCCTCAAAGCATTTAGTTGTATTTGGAAAACTTCCTAGCTTTTGGTTTAGTCCAGTTGTGTTGGCTTCTCTATTATGTGTTGCCTCTGTCTTCACCTAAAATAATTTTTGTCCATTATCAAATTAGAGAATACCCCTCTCCCTCCTTCTGCACCCTCATAACCATCAAATACTGTTTTCTTCTGTTTAAACCTTTTCTTGAGTCCTTTTAATTCTGGTCTTATCCAATATTTGTCCTTTTTGTTCTGAGTGACTGACGAATTTCACTCAGACTTCCACATTCCTCCATGTTGTGAGATGTCTTCCAAATTCATCATTGTTCTTTATCATTGCACAGTATTCCATTATGTGAATATACACCATGGTTTGTCTATCCATTCATTCATTGTTGGGAACCTAGGTTGATTCCATCTTTTTGCTATTGTGGACAGTGCTGTGATGAATATTGGTGTGTATGTATCTGTTTGGACAATAACATACTTCTCTAGGATATATTCCAAGAAGCAGGGTTGCTGAATTGTATGGCATTTCTATTTCTAGCTTCTTAAGAATGTCCCAAATCAATTTTTAAAGTGGTTGTACCATTTGACATTCCCATTAGCAGCGTATAATCATTCCAGTCTCTCCACAGCCTGCCTAACATTTATTGTTTAGTGTTTTTTGGACTAATGCCATCCTTATTGGGGTGAGATGGCATCTCGTTATAGTTTTGATTGAGATTTCTCTGATGGCTAATGATTGTAAGCATTTCTTCATGTATGTGTTAGCTGTCTGAATGTCTTCTTTGATGAAGTGACTATATCTTCTGCCTGTTTTTTAATTGGGTTGTCTTCTTGTTGTTGAAGTTTTGTAGTGTCTTGTAGATTTTAGAGATTAGATGTGGACTGGATTTGTCATAGCCAGGAAACTTTTCCTTGTTTCTAGGTTGTCTTTTTGCTCTTCTGATGAAGTCTTTGGATGAGCGTAATTGTGTGATTTTTAAGAGTTCCAAGTTATCTGTTTTCTTTTCAGGTGATTGTGCATCATTAGGAATGTTTTGTATCTTCTTTATGCCATATATTAGGACTCCCAGCATTGACACCATTTTTTCTTCCGTGATCTTTATCATTTTAGATTTGATATTTAAGTCTTTGATCCATTTTGAGTTGGTTTTTGTGCACAGAGTGAAACATCTGTCTTGTTTGATTTTTCAGAAGATGAGTATCTAGTTATGTCAATACCATTTGTTGAAAAGACTGTCTTTTCTGCAATTTGTGGACTTTGGTACTTTGTCAAAACCCAGCTGCTAACAGGTAGATTATTTTATGTCTGGATTCTCAGATCGGTTCCATCAGTCTATGGATCACATGTTGTACTAGTAGCAGGCTGTTTTGACTACAGTGGCAGTATAGTAGGCTCTAAGGTCAGGTAGTATGAAGTTTCTCACTTTGTTTTTCTTCTTCAGTAATGCTTTACTTATCCAGGGCTTCTTCTATTCCCACATGAAGTTGGTGATTTGTTTCTCCAACTCATTGGAAAGTGCTATTGGAATCTGGATTGGGATTGCATTTCTATAGATCATTCTGAGTAGACGCTCCCACAAGTGTTGAGTCTTCCTATCTGTGAGCAAGGTAGTTTTCTTCAGTTACATAGGTCTCTTTTGGTTTCTTGAACTAGTGTCTTGCAATTTTCTCTGTACAGGTTCTTTATGTCTATGGTTAGATTTATTCTTAAACATTTTTATCTTCTTGAGGGATATTGTAAATGGTATTGATTCAGTGATGTCCTCTTTGATGTTCTTTTCGTTGGTGTAGACCAATGCAACTGATTTTTGTATGTTTATATTATGTCCTGATACTTTGGTGAACACTTCTATTAGTTCCAGTAGTTTTTTAGTGGATTCTTTAGGGTTTTCTGTGTATAAGGTTATATCAACTGCAAATAGAGATACTTTTACTTCTTCCTTGCCAATTTGGATGCCCTTTATTTCTTTTTCTAACCTGATTGCTCTGGCTAGAACCTCTAGAACAATGCTGAATAAAAGTGGTGACAAAGGATTTCTTTGTCTAGTTCTCCTTCTCAAAGGAAATGCTTTCAAACTCTTACCATTTAGGCTGATGCTGGCTGTTGGTTTTGTGTAAATGCCTTTTATCATGTTGCAGAATTTCCCTTCTATTCCTATTTTGCTGAGAGTTTTAGTCATGTGTACCATGCATAAGGGAATTAAGAAGTGGAGTTTATTTAACATTCCTGTGTTTTCCCGTTTTATTAATTACCTATTATGTAGCTCCCAATCAGTTCCTCTGATCCCTAAATGTTCTGATATTTTCAGGATGGGTGCAAGTCATTCATACGTTCAGAGTCTGTTGTGACGGATGGAGGTAACATGGATGAAGCCAGAGGGACAAGGTAGGTTCTGAGGACGGTTCTAAATACAGGTAGTCCTCCACTTGTGTCAGAGTTTTGTTCTGAAAACTGTACCATAAGTCAGTTGTGACAGAAGCCAAATACCTCATTTTTGTAAAAGCCGACTCGACAGCACTTGGCTTTGGCTTTTTACTATTATTGCCTTTTATCATCAGTATCTTTATAAATATGATCTTTATTTGTCTTTTGGATTGTCATGACTTCAACAAATTAAGCACTGCGATACTGTATGTAGTACATACTACCAATGATGAGACGTACAGAAAATAAAAAAAATAATCAGACAACTAAACAGTTGTAAGTGCAGTCTTTCATAACTGAAATATGTTGTAAGCTGGCTACTAGGTATATCACATTTTCTAGGAAGACAATGGAAAATCATCAAAATGTCTTAAACAAAGAAGAACACAGTAGAATCTGTATGTTTGAAGCTTGCTATAACAGCAAAGTGGAAAATGGATCAGGTGAGCCAAGGACATGTCAGTGAGGATGGAGAGAGACAGATTTGAGAGATATGTAGATGGTAAAATCAGCAGGATTCAGGGAACTGTTTGGATACAGAAGACTGAAGGCCAAGGATAAGTGAGCAGTGCTTAGTAGAATCGGGCTGAGGCCTGGAATATAGGGAAGTGAGGCCATAGAGGATTCCAAAGAAGCAGTATACCACAAAAGGAGAGACAAGGAACACTACAGGACAGAAGAAATAACCATTCTAGTGAAATTCATAAACCAGAACATAAATTCATTCATTCATTCAAATATCGAGGCCATAGTCATTGACTAAACACTAGATTCATAAGAAACCTTCCCTTACCTTGAGGAACTGGGTATCTCCTTAAGATAAACAAAACAAAACTGAAAACCAAACCTGTGTCTACCAAGTCAATTCAAACTCATTCTGACCCTATAAGACAGAGTAGAACTGCTCTATAGAGTTTCCAAGGAGCAGCGGGTAGATTTGAACTGTTGACCTTTTGGTTAGCAGCTGAACTTTTAACCACAGTGCCACCAGGGTTCCTTTGAATTTAGTAAGGGTTAGATAAAAGACAAATATTCAAATATCAGTGACTTTTTTGTTTACAACTGTAGTAGATTCATCACTTGCCTAAAATTCTTTTCTCCTTTCACATCCTTTCTAGTGTTTCCTTAAAGACTATGTGTACTTCCCACCCTTTGTGCCATGTGACTTACTGTGACCAACAGGAACAGGGAAGAAAGTGACAGTGTGCCAGTTTCTAGCTGAGGGCTTAAGAAGCATGGCAAGCTTTCTTGAAAGTTTTGCCCACCACCATAAGAAAGCATAGCCCAGGTAGTCACTGCTATTTTGGATCTTATCCAGGAATGAAGACACATGGAGTACACCTGAACTCAGCCTTAGTCTGAAGTTCAGTCTAATTTATATAATCCCAGACAAGATTTGACCTACAGAATGTAAAATATATGTTAGTCACTGCAAAGCATAGTTTTTCAGAGTTGTTTGCTTTGCAGAATAATCTCAAAAACAGACTAATACAACCAGTAATAACCAGTTTAAAAATGTAATAACAGGATCAATTAGATTTCTAAAAGTTTCCCAATACAATTCTAAGGAATTACTATAACAATAAACATATTTCATGTAATTAAAAAAAATCACCAAATTTCAATGAGAAATTTAAAGAACTTCAGTAAATTGCAAGTTACATCACATTTTTAGGTAGCAAGAACTGAATACCTACTGATTTTTCCAAAGATAACTTTTTATGTTTATTGTATCTTGACCAAATGTTTTAAACTTTTAGGGTAAGAATATATAGATAAAAACTATCAAAAAGTTTTGAAAGGAAGGAATGGCCATGGGAGTTGCATTTACAGATATTAAAACATGCTATAAAGTTACAGTATTATAAATATTGATACTTATGACAACTGAACAACCTAATAAATAGCAAAAATAGCACTACTACAACAGGTAAGAATGTAATACGTAGTAAAAGTGTTTATAAAAAAGCATCAGAAGAAAGGGTGATTATTTGACAAATGGTGCTAGAATAATGGTGCTAGAATATTCAGGAAAATATGTATTTATATACTTGCTGCTATCAAATAACAAAATAAGTTCTACACTAATTAAGGAGATAATGCAAAATTTAAATCATAATAAAATAGAAGAAAATATAGATAATAAAAAAATCTCAGAATGAGAAAGAAATATATAAGAAAAATGATTCCAGAAGAAATAGTGATATATATATATATATATATATATATAAAACCGCTACCTCACACCATACACAAAATCACTTCAAGATGGACCATAGACCCAAATGCAAAAACCGAGACAACCAAGTGACTAGAAGAAAATACAGGAGAATATTTCATGAGTTAGGGGTGGGTAAAGATTTCTTAAAGAATACACAGAAAATAAACAACAAAAGAAAGTGATAAATTGGACTCTATCAAAATTTATAACTTCAGTTCATCAGAAAAGACCATCATGGAACACTATGCGATGCTAAAGAACAACGATGATTTTAGGTAGCATCACATAACTTGGTTTTAACTAGAAGACATTATGCTGAATGAAATCAGTCAGCTGCAAAAGGACAAGTGTTGTATGAGACATCTGTTGTAAAGACTTAAAAACAGACTTATGTACAGAAGACAAGACTCTTTGATGGCTACAGGGTGGGGAGGGAGACGGTTGTTCCTAGATTAGATAGTTGATAGGAATTTGGTGTAGGCGAAGGGAGTGACAGCATCAGAAAGGGCAGATCAGCATAAGTGGACTACACCATAAACTCGAAGGTTTTATAAACTCAAGCCAACATTTCAAAGGATAGAGTAGCAGAGACAGGAATCTGGGGATCATGTTTTCAGGGGACATCGAGGTCAATTGGTGTAACTTCTCTTTGGCTAAGAGAGTTGTCTCTACTTCACATTGATGAGGGATGTCAACAGTCTTAAAAGCCAGCAAGCTGCCATCTGAGAAGCACCCATTTGTGCCACATGATGACTGAGAAAACCAAAGACATGAGGAAAAATGAGCCCAGGAGACGAAAGGTGCAATATCAATCGTAGATTGCATCAACGTGAGACCAGAAGAACCAGACAGTGCCTGGCCACCACCAAAGGCAGCCATGATGGGTGTGCAATGTAGAGTCCCTGATATAGCACAAGAAAAAGAGGTGTGCAGTTCCAGAATTCTATTAAAAGACCAGAATTGATGGTCTGACAGCCTGGTGGGTCTCCCGGGAACATGGCCCCTAGACTTGCTGCTGGCCCTGACCTGAAACCAATACTGAGGTCAACACTTCAGACAGAGAATGGACTGAACTCAGGGACCCAGTATGAGTGTGTAGTGTGTGTACTTTATGGTTTTATACATTTACAGAAGGCTTCCCTATTGATTTTTTTCTAGATGGGAGAAGAGAGGGTGCAGAGGAGGGGACAGGTGCTTGTTAAGAGGATACTTGAAGAAAAGAATGAAAAGAAGGGTGAGGAGAGCAGATGGAGATGCTGATAGGTGGGCATCCAAAATTGATTTGGATTGTATGCTTTCATTTAATCATAAAAGAAATAAATAGGCAAGCCATAAATTGGCAGACAATATTTGTTAACACTTTGTGTCTGACAAAGGGCTAGCATCCAGGACACATAAAGAACTTCTATCAATCAATAACAGAAAGACAAACAACACAATTAAAAATGTGCAAAATACGCAAGAGATACTACACAAAACAAAATATACAAATAGCCAGTAAGCATGTGAAAAAGTGCTCAAAATCATTTGTCATGAGGGAAATGCAAGTTAAAACCACAATTACATATCATTACACATACCCCAGAATAGCTAAAATGAAAAATACTTACAACACCAACATGGAGAGAATGTGGAGCAACTAAAACTCTCGTACTTTGATCACGGGAATGTAAAATAGTGTGAACATCGAAAAGGTATTTGGAAGTTTCTTAAGAAGTTAAACATGTATCTGTGTTATGAACCACCAATTCCACTCCCAGGTATTTGTCCTAGGAAAATGAAGACATACATTCTTCAAAAAAGCCTTGTACAAGAATGCTCTTATCAATTTTATCCCTAACAGCCTCACTCTGGAAACTACCAAAGGGCCCATCAACAGAATAATGGATTCACAAACTTGGGATATTCATAATAGAATACTATTCAACAATAAAACAGAATGAACTATCAATGCATGCAACAACAATAATGAATCTCAACATGAATTTAGAATGTTAAAAGTGTTCTTACCTAGTAATTTTACACCTAGGAGTCTAGTTGGAGGAAATTACCTGAAATGAAAAATGTTTATTGTAGTGTTATTTGCTAAAACAAAAACAAAAACTAAAATACTCTAAGTCTCAGAGCACACAAAGAAGTTCAGTGAGTCACAGTACTTTAGAAATGTAATCTTAAAATTATTTTTATGAATAGCATTTAATGATGTAAGAAAATATATTATGATTTATGAAAACAGCAGAATATAAAACTGACTCTGAGATGTGCTTTTACAGTAGAAAAATGCAGGTAAATGCTACATTGTAAAAGGTCATTGTTTGGGTGGTTTATCCGAAATGCAAACGTTATTTTTTCCTTCAGATCAGTGGTTACAATTGTCAGTCATGGATTGAATTTGACCTACAAGCATGTTTATTGGGCCTAAACAAAAAACTCTCTGCTGTTGAGTCCATTCTGACTTACACCAACCCTAGTGTTTGAAAAATAATTAGAATTTATTTCCAATATTTTAAAGTTAAAATATCTCACATGTAAGTACTAGATACTATGGGAACTCTGCAACTCTGTTCCCATTGGGCAACTCTAACCAGAGCTGAGTAGGGGCTCTCTCACCTAGAAAATATGCCCCCCTAGTTATTTTTCTTACATGATGCCTCATTTAAATTACCCACTTTGCCCCTGTAGGCATCTGCTTGTGCACCCTTTGATTGAACACTGAATTTAATGTTGGCATTAATCAGGCCATCTGAGAGCTCTTCATTTCAACCACATCACTTTGGTTCTGTGCTGTCAACCTATGGACCTCATTACTATAGTCACTTGAAGGATTTTGTTAGGGTGTGTTCTCTAAAATCTATAGAACAGGTTTTTCTTTGCACTGAGTGCCATGGTTTCTTCCCATCTGTGATTTTTTTTTTTAATCTCTTGGACACCATGAATCATGTGCAGTCACAGCTTTCTCTTCCCATTGGCTGCCAGGAAGCTCAGAACCAAATCTCTATGAAGTACAGTATGCCAGAGACAACATGTCTTTGCATGTATAGAAAAGAGAATGAAAGGAGAGATACATTAAAGTATCAACAGCGAAGTCTTAAGTGAGTTTCCCAAAAGCAGACCCTGAGATGATGATCCAAGAGCAAGTGGTTTATTAATCAATTAATCAGTCAGAGATTAGAGAAGTAGGATAGGTAAGGGAAAGAAGCCAAGTAGGATGGGAGTTCAGGTCAAGTACCAAGGACACTGTCTTCAGTCTTCTTTCATAAGGGAACTCTAGAGTGCCATTTGTACCTCATAGGGATTCATATTTCTTTGTGGGTAACCTCCCAGTCACTTTCATTCTCTTTACATTTGGGCAAAGTAGCTCAGTAGCCTGAGGACAGGCCTTCAAAGAAAGTCACAGCTGTAGGTCATTAGAAATAAAACCACATTAAGGCTAGTGGAACGGGCTCCAGAGATGGTGAGTGGAATCTGAGAATCTCCCTGGAGCATCCCAGTATGCACTACACAGGGAGTCTTTCTGAGAAGTAAGATTATATGTGTTTATTACACTTTTTAATGTATTTCATACTGTTCAGGTTTTGAAAAAAATAAAAAAAAATTGAAGACATGATTTTATAAACAGACTAAAGACTATGAAATAAAATGTCCAACCATCCTTCACCTCATATTTTCCTGTAGCGACCACTGTTTCTTCTATCCTTATTTTCTAAGTTTTTCTTAAAGGAAAATTTTCCTATTACAACAGTAATATATACTGTCACTGGATTGCACATGTAACAAGTGTTGAAATGACAGATGTTCTGTTATATATATTTACCACAATAAAAGCAATACATGTTCATTGTAGAAAAGATAGAAAATACAGACAAGTAAAAAGTAGAAAATTAAAAAAAAAATAGAGTAGGAAATAAAAATACCCTTAATCCCTCCAACCAGAGGTAACAACTGTCAACAGCTTAAAGTAACATTTTTTAGGAGTGTATGCGTGTGAAACAAAAATACAATAGTACTGTAAACCTTTGATTTTAAAAGTTATTTCAGTAAACTTTAAATGTGAGGATAGTTTCAGGTTTAATAAAAATTGCTAGACAGTACAGAGGTCCTAGACACTTGTCAACAAGCTTGATATCAGCTTATCTCACCTAACCTATAGCCTGCTATTTCCTGTGCCAATAACTATTCACCTCAACATCATTTTCTTATTATAGAATGGAATTCAGTTGTAAGTATATACTTACCATAGTTTGTTTAGCCAATATAATTTTATTAGCTAGTCGATATATTTCTAATTTTCTCACCATTATAGGCATTTCCCTAGGAAAAATTATTACAGGTAGGATTGCTTGGTCACAGGAAAGTTCTTAAGGCTCCAGATACCTGCTGATCATTTGCTTTCAAGGAAGGCTGTAGCAGTTAATGCTTCTACCAACAGAATACGAGAGCACTGATTTTATCTAAAATTCCTTGTGTTATGCATTAAATTATTTCCTACTAAAACACGTGCTGTAAAGCCTAACCCCTAAACCTATCATTATAATCCCACTTAGAGTGGATTGTGTTTGTTATGTCAGTTAGACGGGATTAGGGGAGGATGTATCTTGAGTCAAACTCTTTTGAGATATAAAAAAGGTTAAGTAAGTGAGCAGAGCAGAGATGAGGGAAGAGAAGCGGCAGGCCCCATGAAGATTGCCCAGGAACTGAGGCTCAGAAAAGACAAAGACTTCCCTGAATTTGGGATTCTAGACTCCTAAGCCATGAGAAAATGAATTTATTTTGCTTGTTAAAAGCATGTGTCATAGACTGAAATATGTCCCTCCAAATACGTGAACATCCATTTGGCTGGGCCATTATTCCAAATATTGTGTGATTTTCCTATTCTATACATCTTAATCTCTGCTTGTGGCTAATAGATAGGATGACTATGTTAAAAGAGGATTAGGGTGGGACTACAAAACCCTTGCTAAAGGAGTTTCCTTAAGAGGGTGGCTTGTATCATCCTTTATTCTTTCATCCTATGGGAGATAAAAAGAGAGAGAAGCAAGCAGAGTATTGGGAACCTCACACCATAAAGAAAGTAGCACTGGGAGTAGAGTGCTTCCTTTAGACCTGGGATTCCTGCACAGAGATGGTCAGATCCCTGACCCAACGACTGATGCAACACAAGGACTTTCCTCCAGAGCCTACAAAGAGGGAAAACCTTCCCCTGGAACAGACACCCTGAATTCAGACTTGTAACCTACTGGATTGTGTAAGAGTAAACTTTCCTTTGCTAAAGCCATCCACTCATGGTACTTTCATTAGAGCAGCTCTAGCTGAATAAACAGCATCTGTTTGTGTATGTCTTATACAGGTAGCAACATTCGCTAAGATGGAATTTTGTATGGAGAGTGGGGTGCTGCTTTAACAAATGCCTGCAATGTGGAGATTGTTTTGGAACTGGGTAATGGCTGGAGGCTGGAGGCTAAAGAAGTTTCCAGGTGTCTAGTAGTAAAAGCCTAGATTGCCTGGAAAGGACTGGTGGTAGATTTACGACCATTAAAGGCAGTTCTGGTAAGGGCTCAGAAGGAAATAAGGAAAGCCATAGAATAGTAATTCTGTTGTCTTAGAGAATATGTATGAGGCTAGTAGGTGACTGCTGCTAGAAATGTGATGTTAAATGTGCCTCTAGTGAGGCTTTAAAAGAAAATTATGAACATGTGATTGGACAATGGAGGAAGGGTGATAATTTTTATGTAGGGGCAAAGAACTTGTCTGAATTATGATCAAATGTTTGGCGAAGGTAGAACTTGTAAGCAACTTATAAAGAGACCACATGGTTTCCCCTTGCCACTGTAGTAAAATACTAGAGGAAAGAGAGGGACTTAAAAATGAACTGTGCAAAGTGAAAACAAAACTTAAAGATTTGGAAAATTATGTTGTATGAACTAAAGACGTGTCCTAGAATGTTCGCCAATGACATGGGTACACAAACTTTTGTTAAAGAGATGAAGTCTGTGATTGATGGATCTAACCAACCACCATGCAGAAGATCTATCAGTTTAGACTGAAGGTAATGGAAAAAAAAAAAAAAAAAAAAAAAGGGAAGAACACTGTCAGTCTCTTGGAATTCTACAAGTTGGAAATAGACAAAAAGAGCTACAGCTGTTGACCTCCAAGAAAGGGAAGGACCATCCTTGCAGCAGCTTGGAGACCAGCAGAACTGCTGGAAAGAACATGAGGCACAGGCTTCTTGGTTTCAAAGGGTGGGGCCATGGTCTCCTGGATCTCAAAGGCAGGTCCACAGCCTCCTACATTTCAAAAACTCAGATCTTGGTCAGCTCTGTTCTGGAATGTGGGACTGCTGTTCATGAGTGCTAGGGGGAGGGGGCCACTGCCCAAGATGAGGGGGTGGGGCTGCCATTTTTGAAGGGCAGAAGAATGGGACCTGCTGAGGCCAAGGGGTTGGAATTACCCATCAGATGGACTACGAGAATGTGGTCACCCACAACCAAGTTAGCAGAGTTGCAACCCCAGTGGGCCTGGAAGGCGGAACTGAAGTCAAGGGTAAGGAACTTTCCTCCAGAATCAAGAGTGGGTGGCCGACAGCCAGAGTCTAGAGGCCGTCGCTCAGAAGGTCTCAAAGAACAGTGGACAATTTTCAAGTCTTGAGAACTAAAAAGTTAATTGTTCTGCTAAGTTTGGGATTTGCTTGGTGCCTGTTATCCTTTCTTTCTCTCCAATTTCTCCCATTTATAACGGAAATGTCTACCTTGCGCCTGTTCTACCGCTGTACTTTGGAAAGAGACAACTTGTATTCTAGATTTCATGGGTTCACAGATGCAGAGAAATTTTTTGCAGCATGATTCAGAAGACGAGATTTTGGATTGGAAGTTGATTTAAGATTTTTGAAATGATATGATAGTGTGAATGTGTTTCACACGTGGCAAGAACATGAATTTGGGGGCAACAATATGGAATGTTATGGATTGAATTATGTCCCCCCAAAGTATGCATTGTTAAGCCTCATCTCTCTCCCTGTGGTTATAATCCCATTTGGGAGCAGGCTGTGTTTGTTATTTTAAATGAGTCAGGGTTAGTGTGGGGGTTATCTTCAGTCAGTCTCTTTTGAGATATAAAAGAGATTAGACAAGCAAGCAGAGCAGAGATAAGGGAAGAGAGACGTGGAGCTACATGAGGTTTCCCAGGAGTGGAAGCTCAGGAGAGATAATGACCTTCCTGCAGAGATGACAGAAAGCCTTTCCCTAGAGGTGGCTTCTAGCCCTAAATTTGGACTTCCAGCCTCCTCAACTGTGAAAAACTAAACTTATGAATGTTAAGGACATTCACTTGTGGTGTTTATGTTATAGCAGGACTACGTAACTAAGACATCTGGGTATTAAAATTAAAAAAATAAGAATAAAAACCCAACTCTTTAACCCCACTGACAAGATCTTTGTCTAAATCGTTGTCATCTGTGGTTGAGCCTTCAGCAATTGTGTCCTGTCTGGGCTCCTTGTGTCCCTGTCCTGTTCCTTCCAAGTCATTCTTTACATTGACTTCAGCCTGAGTGTTAAAACACACAGACCTGAGTGTGTTAAAAATCTTCAGTAGCTCTTCTTTCCTTTTTTCTTCCCCTCTAAGTTTTGTTTATTTTGCTGTTGCTGAGCAAAACATATGTTGATTTAAGTTTCTACATGTACAATTTAGTGACACTGACAACACGCTCAAGTTACGCAACTATGCTATCCCTCCCTTTCTGAGCTGTGCCTCCCTCATTAACACAAACTCACTGCTCCCTAAGGTTTCTATCTAATCTTCCAAATTCAGGTTGTCATTTTGATCCCATACAGATAGTTCTTATAAGAGCATAATGCTGGATTGTTATGGGTTCAGCTGTCTTCCTAAAATATGGGCGTCAACTAGGCTAGGCCTTGATTCCCAGTATTGTGTGGCTGTCTACCGTTTTGTCATCTTGATGTGATTTTCCTATGTGTTGTAAATTCTACTTCGGTGATGTTAATGAAGCAAGATTAAAGACAGTTATCTTCAGGAGGCAGCAAGATTCAAATCTACAAGATTAGCTTGTATCTTGAATCAACCTTTTTTGAAACATAAAAGAGAAAATTGAGCATAAATACAAGGGGACCTGCTATGACCAAGAGCGCAGAGAGGGGAGCAGAGTATGTCCTTTGGTTTCAGAGTCCCTGCACTGAGAAGCTCCCAGACTAGGGGAAGATTGATGACAAGATCCATCTCCCAGGGCTAACAGAGAAATAAAGCTCCTGCCTGGAGCTGGCACCCTGAATTGGACATTCTAGCCTCCTAGAAGGAAACCCTGGAGGCATAGTGTTTAAGTGCTATGGCTGCTAACAAAAAACTCAGCAGTTCAAACCTATCAGTCACTCCCTGGAAACTCTGTGGGGCAGTTCTACTCTGGCCTATAGGGTTGCTATGAGTTGGAACTGACTCAATGGCAGTGATTTAGTTTTGATATGAAACAGTGAGAGAATTAAAAAGCCATTCACTGATGGTATTTCTGTTATAGCAACACTAGGTAATAAAAACACAGATTTTTTAATTTTATGGTGTTTTGGGTGAAAGTTTACAGCACAAATTAGTTTTGCATTTGAAAATTTCATACACAAATTGATGTATGATAATAATTGCAATCCCCGCAATGCGTCAGCACTCTCCCCCTTTCCCTGTACACTCCAGGCTCTCAGTTCATTCAGTTTTCCTGTCCCTTTCTGCTTTCTCTTCTTTGTCCTTGGACATGTGTTGCCGTTTTGGTCTCATAGACTTGATGGAACTAAGAAGTACATTCCTTATGTGTGTTATTGTTTGTTTTATAGGCCTGTCTCATCTTTGACAGAAGGTGGACTTCGGGAGTGGCTCCGTGTCTGAGTTAGCAGGGTGCTCGGAGGCTGTAGTCTTGGGGGTTCTTCCAGTCTCTGTCACACCGGTAAGTCTGGTCGTTTTTTTGTGTGTATGTGTGTGTGAATTTGAATTTCGTTTTATAGTTTTCTTCCATTCTGTCTTTATTGTGAACCCTGTCAGAGTGATCATTTGTGACAGCAGGGCACCACCTTGTTTTTCTAGGCTCAGGTTGGCTGTGGGCTGATGTTTATGTCTTCAGACCTTTCTTATCAGTTAAGCTAAATTACTGTTGTTTTAAGATAACTTGAGAGGATATTTTTGGTTTAAGGTTTAAAGATTATCTCAGGGAAATAGTTTCAGACGTTTATTAACACTTCGTGGCTCCATAAAGTCTAGAGTCCATGAAAATTTTGTTCTACACTTTCCCTTTTTTGATCAGGATTCTTTGGAAGAATCAAAATACTCAGCAGTGGTAGCCAGGCACCATCCAGTTCTTCCAGTCTCCTAGCAGAGGGAAGCATCTATTCACAGAGATCATTAGCCACACATTCCACATTATCCTCCTGGCTGGTTCTCCTTCCTCCTTTGTTGATCCAGGTGAACAGAGGCCAATTGTTGTACCTTGGATGGATGTTTGCAAGCTTTTAAGACACTACACTACACAATGAACTAGGAGGTAGAAGAGAAGCACTTAACACATTAGGCTGGTTAACTGAGATGTCCCATGAAATCATGACCCTAAACCCTCAAGCCAAGAAACCAAATACCATGAGTTACTTAGTTGTACATAAGCAGCCTTAGCAGCTACTCTTTTTTTTTTTTTGATCATTGTTGTAAACATATGTATCACACTTTTGCCAGTTCAACTTTTTTGCAGGTGTGCAACTTATTGACAGCAATTATGACAATCAGCTGTGCAAGCTCACCCTTAATCAGCACGATTTTTCCATCACCATCCACCCTTTCCGCTTCCTTCCTCCCTCCCTGGTAACTGTTAATCAACTTTGGTCTCTCTGTATTTGTTTTAATCTTCTCTTTTTATGTGAGGTCAGACAATATTTATCTTTTTGTGATTGGCTAATTTCTCTCAGCAGAAGGTCTTCAAGCTCTATCCATGCTGTAGGATGTATTAGGGCTTCCTCTCTCCTACTGAGTAGTATTCTATTGTGTGTGTGTACCATATTTTGTTTATCCATTTGTCTGTTGATGGATATCTGTTGACTGTTTCCACATTTGTACTACTGTGTGCAGTGCTGAAATGAATATTGTTGTACAAGTCTCTGAGTCTCTATTTTTCTTTTGCTTATAAACCTAGGAGTGGAATTGCCAGGTCATGTAGTAGTTCTGTTTTTAGTTTTTTGAAGAACTGCCACACTGTTTTCCCCAAGGGCTGTACCATTTTGCATTCCTACCAGCAATGGATGAGAGCTCCAATTTCCCCACATTCTCACCAACATTTGTCCTTTTGTTTTTTAAGTCTTAGACATTCTTGCGTGAGTGAAGTGATATCGCGTTGTGATTTGGATTCTCTTTTCCTCTTCAGATCAATTTCAAGCTCTAACACAGCAGCAACCCCCCCATCTGTAGTTTGTCATACTCTGTTGACTCGTGTGTTGCTGTGATGCTGGAAGCTCTGTCACTAGAATTTCAAATACCAAGAGGGCCACCCTTGGTGGACAGGTTTTAGGGGAGCTCCCAGGCTGAAACACAGTAAGAAGAGAGGTCTGGAAATCTACCTCTAAAAATTAGCCAATGCAGATCCTATGGATCACAACAGAACATTGTCAGACTGTGGTCTTGGGAAACATCTTGCTTAGTTGGCATAATATAGCTTATAAAGAAACTGCTCCAAATTTGGTGAGTAGTTCTGGGTTCTTAAAAGCTTGCGAGTGGCCACCTAAGATATTCCATTGGTCTCATCCCAACTGGAACAAGGGAGAAGGAAGAAAACTAAATGCACAAGGGACGATTAGCCCAAAGGACTAGTGGACCACCGCCACAGCGTCCACCTGACTGAGCCAGCACAACTAGATGGTGCCCAGCCATCACCGCTGACCCTCTGACAGGGGTCGCAGTGGGGGGTTCGAGATAGAGCTGGAGAAAAATGTAGAATAAAAGTCTAACTCACACACACACCCAAGACCAGATTTACTGGTCGGATAGATATTGGAAAACCCTTGAGGGTATGGCCCCTGGGCACTCTTGTAGTTCAGTAACAAAGTCCCCCCTAAAGTTCACCCTTCAGCCAAAGATTAGACAGGCCCATAAAACAAAATGACACTAAATGGGCACACCAGCCCAGGGTAAAATACGAAACGGCAGGAAGAAACAGAAAGGCTGGTAATGTGGAATCTAGGATCCACGAGGGGACAGTGTGGACATCTCACGGGGATGGCAACCAGTGTCACCAAAAAAACACATGTGTGATATTAAGGAGAAACCAGTTTGCTCTGTGAACCTCCATCTCAGGTACAAACAAAAAAATTAAAACAAATAAACATTGTCCTACACAGTGCTCTAAGATGAGCCCTCTACGTTTGAAGGCACTCAAAATACCCAGTAGCTAACACAGAGGCACAGGACTGGGCAATGTCTTATTCTGTTATATTTATCCGGCTGCTGTGACTCAGAACTGACTCAAAGGCAACTAACCACTTGACTTACCAGCTGACTTCAGCTACTCACCGTTGGTGTGAACTTCAGCTCATTACTTCTGTACCTCAGTTTCCTCAGCCCTAAAATTATGCTAGTAATAATACCTATCACCTGGAGTTGTTGCTGGAATTATGAGAGTTCAGTTACATAAGGCCTTTAGCACAGAGCTCAGCCCCTAGTAATTACTCTATCAACATGATAATTACAAGGTCTTCCACCACCTGGCCCACAAACACATCTTCCTTTTTCTTCTTCAAGCTCTTACTGTACTTTCTGTTTCTGGACTGTATGATGGTCTCCTCAGACACGCTCTTCTTTTGGCCTGGAATGTTCTACCCATTCTGCTCCCCTCCTCACTGCAGTCCCCCTTCAAGATTCTATGTAAACATCACTTTTTTTTAACTCTCTGGGCCAGGTTAGGCATTCCCTGCTCCACTATCCAATGACACCCTGTATTTCCTCTCTCATAAGACCCAACATATTTTACTGTAATTATTCATTTAATTGTCTCATCCACCAGCCTGAAAGCTCTGCAAAGACAGGGACTATATTTATTTTCTTGATCACTGTATACACAGAATCCTGCACAGAAAAGACATTCAAGATGTCATTGTTGACAAACCAACTGGTTTCTAGCCACGACACTGTGGTCGATGCTTACCATGGAAATGTCACCTAATCCTTGCCGTGACTCTGTGAGTTAGATACTACTGTGGTTCCCAGTTATACAGGTAAGGAATTTTCCAGGCTTAGGGAGTTTAGCTAATTTGTTCAAGATCACCCAGTTTGTAATTGGTAGAACCGCCTCTCAAGTTCAGGTAGGTGTGACTCCGAATCTTAACTACCATTTAAATGGTCACTCTTAATGAATGAATGGTTACATTGCTACATTCATGAGCTGAATTATTAACGTACATGCTCAAAGTGCCAGCCGGAAGCACCAGTGTACAAAGTCACAAGTGTGAAATGAACTGTAATTTTGAAAAGTATAGGTCAAGAAGTGGTATTTGAATAACAGAACCATTCAAGTCATAACATGTTGGAGCAGAAAAGAATCTTAGAGTTCATTTGGTACATAAATATCCATCCTCTTTATTTTATTTTAAAGATGAAGAACCAGTTCCAATGGTATCAAGAACAATTTCCCAACATTTTATTGTGAGAATTTTCAAACAGAACAATTGAAAGAATTTTACAACAAATACCCATACACCCAGCACTTAGGTTCTACAACTGACATTTTATTATCTTTGCTTAACCACATGTCTATCCATCTCTCTATTTTTCTCACCATCCATCAATCTTTTATTTTTTAAAATGCATTTCAAAGTAAGCAGCAGACATCAGGGCACTTCCTCCAGATAATCCAGCCTAGAAGTCAGTATTTGTTTATGATTCTTCTTCTTTTAAGGCAAGATGTATATACAATCAAAGGTACAAACCTTATGTGGAAGGCCTATTTTAATAATGTGGGTGAACTAGGGATGGGAGCTTGACCTTAGCTAAATTGACCTTGAAAGCTGGGCATGAAGGAGAAAGCAGGTAGGCCAGGTAGGAGGCAGGGGAGGAGAGAAGAGGTACATGCAGTATTCTTCCAGAGAGAAATGCTTGATACGAGTCTTGGGGAAAAAATGGGTTAGTATTTGTCAGGTGGGCATAATGGAGTAGAACATGAGAAGACTTCTGGAAGAAGGAAGTGGCATGATGAACTTAAGGAATCAGGGGAGTTCGCTAAATGGTGGGGGGAGGTATGCAAGGACTACAGGGAGAATGCAGGCTGAAGCTGCAGGCAGGAATCAGCTAGGGAGGGTCTTGGATATCATTCCAGGAGTTTGGGCTCCGTCTTGTAGTTCATATGGGACCATAGAAGGATCTTAAGCAGAGAATTAACATGATTAGGTCTGAGTTTTGACAGGTTGGTAAGGTGGTAATTAAGGGGGGAACAGAAATTTGGTTATGTGTCCAGTGCAAGGATCCAGGCAAGAAGACAATGTGGACAGGAAAGAAGAGAGCCACCCTGGAGGCATGGTGGAGGTGAAATCGAAGGGCTTGGTGACAAAGGCAACCAAGTGATGAGAGGGTGAGGAGGTGAGTGAAAAGAAAGAGCGTAGGACTAGTCCTACCTGAGAAACAGCTAATGCTCCTCTATAAAACCAGTTGCTTCTCCCCTCCTTCCTCCCCATATTTGTTTCAGTTTTGAGGATTGAGTTGCCCTGAACTAGTAAGTAAAATCTAGTGTAGACCTACTCAAACAGATGAAAACTACAAGAATCAACACCTCCAGCATATTGGACTTGGAAGTCTTTCCAGCTAGACAAAAGTCTTTTCATCTTTATATTTTTCTAACACTGCATTCACTCAAATATCTAAGTGATAAATAAAAATGTATTTCTATTGAAAAGCAAAACAAAAACCAGTTGCCATCAGGTAAATTATGACAAAGGCGCGTAATGACCCGGCGCACTCAAATATCAATGAAAACTCTCAAGGAACGATACTTACCCTTAATACATCAAATGCATTCACACAGCTTTCTTTTCTACTCCCTTCTGCTGGCTGTGACCCACTAAATTGATTTGATGACCTACTCATGGGTCTCAGCCTATAGGTTGAAATGCATCATCCTAGAGGACAGGAGCGTTCAGAAGACCTGGGTCTTGACCACAAGGACAATTTGATAGTCCGGCTTCTTCTTGAGGGGCACAGCCAGCAGATGGGGTCAACTGGAAGGGTTTCTAGTGGCCCATGGATGGCTTCAATTTCATCAGATTTCAAACTGACACTCCTATTCAAGGGGTTACTTCATTGGCCTCTGTTGACCATTCTGGCAGGGAGCCAAATGGGAACAATGCCCCCCTTTTCTCTGAATGATCCTTGGGGTCACCTCAGAGAAGACCAGGGCTGGGAGCGAGGGTGGGGAGAGTAATTAGGCAGGGGGAGGAGGAGAGGTCGTGAGTTTTCAAAGGTCAGCTGGAGTATGATTAGTGAACACTTAGAGATTTATTCCAAGTGCCTTTCCTGACTAGAAAAACAACAATAAGAGACAGAAAAGAATCCTAAGCCACAAGTGGGGTAGAAGTTGAAGAACACTTTAATTCATCAGGAAAAGGACTTGAATAATTGATGCTGCCTCCATGCCAAAGATAATTTCAGCTCTCTATCTCACAAAGACATTTAGCATTGATTGAGATCAAAGTATCAGGAACCCCTGCTGCCAGGCTGAAAGGCAAAACTCACAGCGGCCTTTCTCTGCTCTGATAATGTCTTCTTTATGTAGTTAATAAACTGCACGCTTCAGTCAAACTATATCATTACAGAAGACTTAGGGAGCTAATAATTTAAAAGCAAAGAATTGTCTCTGTTCTTCACTTTGAACTAAACAACATTCTGTTGAATGAGGAAGACATCAAAGTCTTGTCACTATTACCAGCCTGGATTGAGCAGAAGGCCACACAGAGTGGAGACTTCAGTCATCAAGGAAAAAAAAAAAGAAAGATAAAGATGAAAGATACTGGCTTACCAAAGGCAGAGCCAGGTGTTTTATTATTATTTTTTTTCTATGATATAAGCATCAGGTGGTTTGCTTATCTACGAATGTCCTTGTTAAATGGTTTATGTGATCCAGGTCAGAACGTCACTTTTCGCCCTGACCCAGTTCTGAACTTTGTTTTAACTACTTTTGTGTTCAGGGGCAGTGGCGGTTCAATGCTAGAATTCTTGCCTTCTGTGTGGGAGAAGGGGGTTCAATGCCCTGTTCCCCAAAACCAAACCCATTGTGGCTGAGTCAACTCTGAGTCAGAGACCCCATGTCCCATAGGATTTCTAAGGCTGTACTTTCTGACGGAAGCAGACTGTCACATTTTTCTCCTGTGGAAGGATGGATGGCTCCCAACTGCCAACCTTTCAATTAGCAGGTGGACATCTGACTGCTGTAGCCACCAAGATGCCTCAAATCCTGGCCAGTGCACCTCAAGTGCAGCCATTACCCACCTGCCAGGGCAGGTTTGCACGCTGTTACGATGCCAAACAGATGTCAGAAGAGCTTCTGGACTAAGATGGAATAGGAAAGGCCTAGCAATCTACCTCTTGAAGATCAGCCACCGATGGATCTGACCCGCTGTGCGTGGGGGCCCTTTGAGTTGCGGGCCATACTGAAGGTAGCCCACAATCACCTGTGTGCTCGCCATCAGCCTGCCCGCCGCTCTTGCCACTCCTGGCCTCCTCTCCTAGTTCTGCTCTCGTAGCTTCCATGGCTTGGCTTTGTGAAGGCCAGGAAACCTTCTCATCTCCATCTGTTCGATTGCACAAGCTCATTGATTCCATCTGCCTCTGAGAACCTGTGGGCTTATTGGGTGAGCTCATTTTGCATGCACGTGTTTGCATGGGTGCAACCATTGTGAACAAGAATTTTCTGGGACCGAAAGATTGGGAAAGATTGCTGTGATTGTTGTTTTTAGGTGCAGTGCTGTTAACAACCCCATGCGCAACAGAACGAAATGACACAGTGCCTAGTGCTGCACCATGCCTACGATCATTTTTGTGCTTAAGCCCATGGTTGCATCCATTGTGTCAACCCATCTCCTTGAGGTTCTCCTTTTTCACTGACTGTCTACTTTAGCAAGCATGATGCCCTTCTCCAAGAACTGATCCGACCTGGAAACATAGGGGTCAGTGAGTATACATTAACAGAGGAAGAAGAATTTGGAAGAGGAGGGTGAGAATGGCAGTACCACTTGAAGAAGGTTACCTATGTCACTGAATTGTGCAGGTAGAGATTGTTGTATTGGTGTGTATTCTGCTATGCATATGCTTAAGGGGAACAATAGCAACAACATAAAAGATTTTTGGGATTGAGAACCCCATTTCACCAGCACACATCTGCATCCTCATGTGACTTTCCACTGACTTTATCCACCCAATGCATTATTGTGGGGGTGTCTTCAAATGGATTTGCTAGAAGGGGATTTTCACGTAAGCAGCCTATTGAGGGAGGTTCTCGGATTAAAATCTGTGAGGGAATAAACGAGGAAAGATGAGAGGAAAAAGCCAAGCGAAGACACCGCTCAGCTGATGTCAGGGCTTAGCCTAGTTCCACCAGGCACTCCAGAACGTGGATGCCGCCACAGTTTGCGGAGTCACAGGCTAGGGGGCTGGCTTTTGGACCCCGTGTCGGTCAGCTATTGGCTGTAGGCTGCCTCTAGAGACAACTGACCTTCCAGGCACTTACAGGCTGGATATTTCCCAATGCAGAAGGTGCTTCTCCAGGTGACAGAGCAGCTGTGAACCTCAGTAGTCAACACGGGCAGCAGCCGAGGGATAGACACAACTGCCTGGCAGGGGGCTGTGTGTGGTGTACTGCAGAGGATAAATTGAAATAGTTGTTTAACTGTCAGAAAACTTTAGAGAAGGGGCATATCATGTAATGAAGCAGTCTTATGTTTAGACTTTTATCCCGAGGACAATAGGTTGCGTTTGTTAAGATGTGTCATCATACTATTGTCATTGTCATCTTTATCTCTATAACCGTCTACATCCTCATTTGTTGAAAACATTTGCTGAGTGTTTTGCATATATTAAAACCAAACCAAAGCCACAGCCATCGAGTTGATTCGGACTCATAGCCGCCCTACAGAATAGAGTAGAACTGCTCCACAGAGTTTCCAAGGAGCACTCGGCAGACTCGAACTACCAACCTTTTGGTTAGCAGACGCAGCACTTAACCACTATGCCAGCAGGATTTTCTTGCAGGTATTACCTCCTTTGATTCTGTCAACAGTTCTGTGAGGTGTTGGTACTGCTTTATGAATCAAGAAACTGAGGCTCAGACAGGTGACGACCTTACTTTAGGTTTCCCAGTATGAGAGTTCTACATCCCTGAGATGCTCGTTGTAGTGTTATTTATCATAGTAAAGATTTGGAAATAATCCATTCGTTCAACACTGAGTACAGAAAAGCTCTCACCAAACCTACTGCACAGGTTCTAATTCATGGTTGACCCTATAGGGCAGAGTAGAACTTCTCCATACGGTTACCAAGCAGTGGCGGGTGGATTCAAACTGTTCACCTTTCACTCGGCAGCTGAGCTCTTAGCCACTTCACCACCAGGGTTCCATCAGGTACAGGGAGGTAAATTACAGCATCTATACAACCAGAGTGCTCTTTGGGAGCAAAGATGGTCAGACTGCATCTTACACACTTTGGACATGTTGTCAGGAGGGATCAATCCCTGGAGAAGGACATCACGCTGGGAGAGTGGAGGGTCAGTGAAAGAGAGCGAGACCCTCAGCAAGAGGGATTGACACAGTGGCTGCGATGATGGGCTTAAACATAAAAATGATTGTGGACGTGGTGCGGGACCTGGCAGGGTTTTGTTCCCTTCTGCATAGGGTTACTTGAGTTGGAACCTTCTCGATGGCACCTAACAGCTACAACAACAATATAAAGGACTTTCATGGGGAGTCCCTGGGTGATGCAAATGATTAAGTGTTTGACTTCTAACTGAAAGACCGATGGTTCGAATCCATCCAGACGCGCCTCTGAAGAAAGTCCTGGTGATTTGCTTCTGAAAGGTCACAACCATAAAAACCCTAATGGAGTACAGTTTTGCTCTAAACAGATGGGCTTGCCATGAGTTGTAACTGACTCAATGGGCAACTGGTTTTACTGGCTTGATGTATAAAGGCATAGTATGCAGCTAATAAAAACATTATAGTGATATGGGGAGGTGTTTGAGTAGTGCAAATAATTAAAACCCTTAGCTGCTAGCTGAAAGGTTGCAGGTTCAGGTTACCCAGAGGCATCTGGGAGGAAGGCCTGACCATCTACTTCTGACAAATCATGTATTGAAAACCCGAGGCAGCACAGTCTTGCTGAGACACACATAGGGACACTGTGACTCACAGCAGACTCACTGGCATTGGTTTTAATGATGAAAGGGATAGGTCCAAAGAACACTGCTAAGTGGAAAAAGAAGCTACAAAGCTTCATTATACCGTTGCGTGTGTGTGCACAGGAAGGCAATATTTTTAAAACATTAAGGGATAACTGTGTTTCCGGATTTCCTTTTATTCTGCTGCCTCTCCTCCCTAGCCCTCAGCCGCTGCATTTAGGCTCAGTTCCTTGGTGCTGACGGCCTCAGGGAGGGGTAGGAAATAGAAAGCAGTTGTCACAGTTGGAGGCATAAAAACAGGAAGGTCTCAGAACTAAGACAACAGATTTACATGATGGGAAAATGTCCCCCCAGTCTACCCCAGACAAGATCCACTGAGGTTGAAGAAGGGGATGGAGGTGAGTTGGGGCTGGGGTGGGGTGGGGGTTTAGAGGCTGGGCTAGGTCCCTGAGAAGAGTGTCCAGTGCCTTGCCCACCAGTTGGCTGAGCCCGAGGGGGTGTGCACTGACGAGCACTCAGCCAGCCTCTGTGGCACATGATGGCTTGGTTATAAGCACCAGAATACTCCCTCTATGTTCTGTGAGCACCCATGAGGCCAAGAGTCACGAGACCCAAAAGCTCGCAGATGGGAACTGTTTAGATGGGTGCTGGATTCGTAAGTCAGATCCCTTTGCTTCCACTCCTCTTCTCCACTTCATTCCCTTCCATGTCCCCTACCATTCTCTTGTTCTTCTCTGTCCCCCTTGGGAATCTGGATACAACTCCAGGGAAAGAAGAGATAGAATGGGGAGTGACTGCTGCCTACAGTGAAACACAAGCTCCTAACAGATTTATTTGAGCTAGAGGAAATAAAGATCAATTTCTTGCCCACCTAAAGCTGTGGAGCGGGATTTATGTCCATGACTTACACACAGGAGAAGGGTGAACAGATATATCGTGAAATTACAGTTCAGTGTTTATAGCCAAGAATTTTCTGTTTCCTTCTTGCTTTCCTGTGGGGTTTATTTTTTTTAATTCACTAATTTTGAAATTAGAGGGAAAAAATCATGTTATTTTAAAAATCTTCTTCCAGCAACGGTAATAATAACTGTTGTGCGACATCCAGTTGATTCCAATGCATAGCGACCCTATAGGCTGGAGTAAAACTGCCCCATAGGGTTCATTAGGCCATAATCTTTACAGAAACGGATCACTAGGTGTTTTCTCCTATAGCACTGCCGCTGAGCCCCAACTACCGACCCTTCAGTTAGCAGCTGCACTGCTAGGGATTCTCAGCGAGAATAATAGCTTACATTTATTAAAGAAGCTTACTATACCACACCCTTTCATATGATCTCTCTCAAGCTACCTAAGTGCCCTATGAGCTAGGTACTGTAATTACTATATTTTACAGATAAAAATTTGAGGATGAGAGAAATTACACAATTTACTTGAAGTGACCAAAATGTGATACTAGTGTGGGCTGATCTGACTTCAGAGCCTATGGTCACCACCGTACCTGACTGCCTGTTAGGGAAACTGTCTAAACTAAACACAAAATTAGCAAAGCACCTAGGGGCGATGTTAGAGATGCCACAGGAATGTTGCTAAGCAGAACTGACCTCACTGCTATAAAGAAGAGTCGATAACAAAGGGCTGGCCAGTGTACAGCCATCCGTACAGTGCAAAAGAAAAGAAAAATGCACTGTGGTGAATTATATGGATGCAATGATTAAATAATTTTTTGTGAAAGCATCAAACTACTCCAAGGCAAAGACATGTGAATTGTATCAGCACGGATTGGTTCTAAAACCTATTGCCACTGACTCAGTTCGAACTCATAATGACCCTATACGACAGAGTAGAGATGTAGGGTTTCAAAGACTCACATCTTTATGGAAAAAGACTGCCCCATCTTTCTCCCATGGAGCAGATGATGGGTTCAAACCTCCAATCTTTTGGTTAGCAGCCAAATGCCACCAGGGCTCCTTTTGATTGGTCCTATTCAGCCTGTCAATTTGCTGTACTGTGAAGGCTTGCACATGGCTGTGATGCTAGAAACTGTGCCACTAGTATTTAAATACCAGTAGGGTCAGCCGTGGTGGACAATTTCAGCTGAGCTTTCAGACTAAGACAGACGAGGAAGAAGGACCGAGCAGCCTACTTCTGAAAAGACTTAGCCAGTGAATAACAGTGGAACACCGTCTGATATCATGCTGGAAAATGAGCTCTCCCTCAATTGGAAGGCATGCAAAAGACTGCTGGGGAAGAATTGCCTCCTCAAAATACAGTTGGCCTTAATGATGTGGATGGACTCAAGCTTTCAGGACCCCCATTTGCTGGTGTGGCACGACTCAAAATGAGAGGAAACAGCTGCAAACATCCATTAATAATTGGAACATGGAACGTATAATGAACTTAAGAAAATTGGAAATCATCAAAAATGTAATGGAATACATAAGCATCAATATCTTAGGTGTTGGTGAACTGAAATGGACTGGTATTGGACATTTTGAGTTGGGTAAACGTGTGGTCTACTCTGCTGGCAATGGCAAATAGAAGAGGAACAGCAATGCATTTATTGTCAAAAAGAACATTTCAAGTTCTATCTTGAAGTACAATATTGTCAGTGACAGGTTAAAATCCATATGCTTACTAGGATGATCCGTTAATATGACTATGATTCAAATTTATGCACCAACCACTAAGGCCAAAGATGAAAAAATCGAAGATTCTTACCAACTTTTCTGTCCTGAAATTGATCAAACATGCAATCAATGTGCATTGATAATTACTGGTGTTGGAATGTGAAAGCTGGAGACAAGGATTTGTAGTTGGAAAATACAGCCTTACTGGTAGAAACAATGCTAGAGATGACATGGTAGAATTTTGCATAATCAAAGACTTCTTTATTGCAAATACCTTTTTTTTCAGAACAAATGGTGACTGTACACATGGACCTCACTAAATGGAATACGCAAAAATCAAATAGACTACATCTGTGGGAAGAAATGATGGAAAAGCTCAATACCATCAGTCAAAACAAACCCAGAGGACAATTGTGGCAGAGGTCATCAATTGCGTATATTTAAGTTCAAGTTCAAACTGAAGAAAATTAGAACAAGTTCAGGAGAACTAAAGTATGACCTTGATTTTATCTCACCTGAATACAGAGACCATCTCAAGAATAGATTTGATGTGCTGAAAACTAATGACTGAAGACCAGATGACTTGTGGAATGACATCAAGAACATCACGCATGAAGAAAGTAAGATATTATTAGAAAGATAGCAAAGAAAGAAAAGACCTAAATGGATGTCAGAAAAGACTCAGAAACTTGTTCTTGAACATGGAGTAGCTAAAGCCAAAGGAAGAACTAACAAGGTAAATGAACACATTTCAAAGTGTGGCTCAAAAAGACAAAGTAAAAGTAAGATATTATAGCTACATGTGCGAAGATCTGTAGTCAGAAAACCAAAACGGAAGAATGCGTTTGACATTTCTCAAGTAGAAAGAATGAAAGAAAAAAATTAAGCATCACGTTGCAGTACTGAAGAATTTCATCAGCAAAATATTGAACAACACAGGAAACATCAAAAGTACCAAAAGTCATTAGTCAATAGTCAGCCATTTCAGAAGAAAGAATATGATCAATAACTGATGGTACTGAAGGAAGAAGTCCAAGCGACATTGAAGCCATCGGGGACAAGAAGGCTTCAGGAATTGACAAAATACCAATTGAGATGTTGCAACAAATGGATGTAGCACTGGAAGTATTTATTTGCATCTGCCAAGAAATTTGGAAGAGAGTTACCTGGCCAACCAACTGGAAGACATCCATATTTGTGCCCATTCCAAAGGAAGGCAATCCAACAGAATAGGGAAACTATCAAACAATATCATTAACATCACATACAATTAAAATTTTGCAGAAGGTCATGCAGAAGTGGTTGACAGCAGTACATCAACGGGGAACATTCAGAAATTTGACCTGGATTCAGAAATGGGTGTGGAATTAGGGATATCATTGCTTGATACCAGATAGATCTTGTCTGAAAGCACAGAATTCCAAGATGTTTGTCTTTGTTTTATTGACCATACAAATGCATTCAACTGTGTGGATCATAACAAATTATGGATAGTATTGAGAAGAATGGAAATTCCAAAACAGTTGTGCTCATGAGTGACCTACATGTAGACCAAGAGGCAGTTGTTCAAACAGAACAATGGGATACTTCATGTTTTAAATTCAGGAAAGGTGTGCATCAGAACTGTATCCTTTCACCATACTTCTTCAATCTGTACACAACTAATCGGAGAAGATGGACTACATGAAGAAGAGCACAACATTGAGACTGGAGCAAGATCATTAACAACCTGTGATATGCAGATAAAATAACCTTGCTAGCTAAAAGTGTAGAGAAAATATTTATTGATGAAGATCAAAGATCATACTGTATGGATTATCATACAGTATGGATTATACCTCCACATAAAGAAAATAAAAATACTTATAACTGAACCAATAAGCAATACCGTGATAAAGGGACAAAAGATTGAAGTTGCCAAGAAGTTCATTTTATTTGGATCCACAGTCAACACTCACAGAAGCTGCAGTTAAGGAATCAAAGCCAGCCAAGTGCCGTCGAGTTGAATCCAACAGATGCGTTGAATTGGCTAAATCTACTACAAAAGACCTCTTTAAAGTGTTAGAAAGCAAAAATGTCACTTTCAGGATTAAAGTGTGCCTGACCAAAGTCATCGTGTTTTCAATTGTCTCATGTACGCAAAAGCTGGACAATGAATAAGGAAGATCGAAGAATAGATGCCTTTGAATTACGGTGTTGGCAAAGAATACTGAATGTATCATGAACTGCCAGGAGGGTGAACAAGTCTGTTTTGGAAGAAGTAAGCCTGGCTGCTCCTTAGAAGCATGGATAGAAAGACTTCGTCTCATTTACTTTGGACTTGTTATTCGGAGGTACCATCCCTGGAGATGGACATCACGCTTGGTAGAAGACTAGCAACAAAGAGAACGACCCTCAGTGAGATGGCCTGACACAGTGGTGGCAACACTGGGCTTAAGCACAACAGTGATTATGAGCATGGTGTGACAACCAACATTGTTTCTTTCTGTTGTATACAGAATTACTGTGAGTTAGAACCACATTGACGGCATCTATGGAAACCCTGGTGGTGTAGTGATTAAGAGCTACAGCTGCTAACCAAAAGGTCAGCAGTTGCAATCCACCAGGTTCTCCTAGGAAACCCTATGGGGAAGTTTCACTCTGTCCTATAGGGTAGTTATGAATCAGAATTGACTCGATGGTGGTGGGTTTGGTTTGGTTTTAGGTGTCAACAACTCAGTACTATTTTTAAACTAGCCAGTAGTTTTCCCTTTTTGATTGTAGTTTATATATATATAAAACAAAACATTTGCCAATTCCACCCTGTTTATGTGTTCAATTCCGTGACATTGGTTGCATTCATCATGTTTTGGAACCATAACTGCTGTCTCTCCCAAATTATTCTACCACCATTAGCAGAAACTCAATGCCCCCCTAAGCAATGACTCCTTCCTCTGTCCCCTTTCCCTCCTTAATCATTAATAAGCCTTAATCTCTATGTTGTTGTTGTTGTTGTCAGATGCCACTGAGATGGTTCCGACTCACAGTGTTCTTACCCACAGCAGAACAAAACAGTGCCCGGTCTTACCCCACGTCCACAATCAGTTTTATACTTAAGCCCATCGTTGCAGCCACTGTGTCAGTCCATCTTGTAGAGGGTCTTCCTCTTTTTCACTGACCTTCCATTCTACCAAGTACCAGGGATTGATCCCTCCTGACAATGTGTCAAAAGTATATAAGACACAATCTTTCCATCTTTGCTTTCCAGGAGCACTCTGATTGTACTTCTTCCAGAACAGATCTGTTTGGTCTTTTGGCAGTCCGTGGCACATTCAATATTCTTCAACACCACAATTCAAAGGCATCAATTCTACTTCTGTCTTTCTTCCTTCTTCACTGTCCAGTTTTCACATGAATATGTTGTGATTGAAAATATCATGGCTTGGGTCAGGTGCACCTTAGTCTTCAAGGTGATGTTTTTACTTTTCAATACTTTAAAGAGGTCCTTTGCAGCAGATTTTCCCAGTGCAGTGTGCCTTTTGATTTCTTGACTGTCGTGCCCATGGACATTGATGGTGGACCCAAGTAAAATAAAACCCTTGACAATCTCGATCATTTCTCCATTTATCATGAAGTTGCTTACTAGTCCAGTGGTGAGGATTTTGTTTTTTTGGTGTTGAGGTGTAATCCATACTGAAGGCTGTGGTCCTTGATCCTCATCAGTTAGTGTTTCAAATCCACTTCCAGCAACTAAGGTGGTATCATCTGCATAATGCAGGTTGTTACCGAGTTTTCCTCTAGTTCTGATGCCTCTTTCTTCTTTGTATAATCCAGCCTCTTGGATTGTTTGCTTGGCACACAGATTGAAAAGGTACAGTGGAAGGATACAACCCTGACGCACACCCTTCCTGACTTTAAACCATTCGCTCTCTGCTTGTTCTATTCAAACAACTCATTCTTGATCCATGTACAGATTCCTTAAAAGCTCAATTAAGTGTTCTGAAATTCCCATTCTCCACAATAGTAGCCATAATTTGTTATGACCTACACAGCTGAATGCCTTTGCATAGTCAATGAAACACAGGTAAACATCTTTCTTGTGTTCTCTGCTATCAGCCAAGATGCATCTGCCATCAGCAATGATGTCCCTGGTTCCATGTCCTTTTCTGAATTCAGCTTAAATTTCTGGCAGTTCCTTGTCAACACAAGGGTGCAGTCACTTGTGGATGATCTCGAGCGAATTCTACTTCTGTGTGATATTAATGATATTGTTTAGTAATTTCTGCATTCTGTTGGATCACCTTTCTCTGGAATGGACATAAATATGGATCTCTTCCAGCCAGTTGGCCAGGTAGCTGTCCTCCAGACTTCTTGGCGTAGACAAGTGGGCGCCTTCAGTGCTGTATCTGTTTGTTGAAATATCTCAACTGATATTCCATCAATTCCTAGACCCTTATTTTTTGCCAATGCCTTCAATGCAGCTTTGACTTCTTCCTTCAGTACCATTGGTTCCTGATCATGTGCTACTTCTTGAAATGGCTGAACACTGACCTATTTTTTCTGATATAATGAGTCTGTGTATTCCTTCCATCTGCTTTTGATGCTTCTGAGTTGTTTAATATTTTCCCTGTGGAATCTTTCACTATTGCAATGCAAGGCTTGATTTTTTTCTTCAGTTGTTTCAGCTTGAGAAATGCAAAATGAGTTCTTCCCTTTTGGTTTTCTATTTCTAGTTCTTTACACATGTCTTTATAATATTTTATTTGGTCTTCCTAAGCTGCCCTCTCAAATCTTCTGTTCTTCGTCATTCCTTCCTTTTGCTTTAATTGCTTGACACTGGAGAGCAAGCTCTGCTGCTATTCATAAGGTTTTCCCTGGCTAATTCTTTTCAGAAGTAGACTGCTGGGTCCTTCTACCTAGTCTGTCTTAGTCTGGAAGCTCAGCTGAAACTTGTCCACCATGGGTGACCCTGTTGGTACCTAAATACCAGTGGAATAGCTTCCAGCACCACGGCAACACACAGGCCCCGACAGTATGACAAAGTGACAGAGCAATGGGGGTTAGTCTCTGTACATTGGCCTGTTTCATGTAAGTGGGATCACATGATATCTATTCTTCTGTGACTGACATTATTTAGCTCAGCACAATGTTTTCAAGATTTATCCAAGTTGCAGCGTGTATCCAGACTTCTCTTTAAAGCTGAGTAGTATTCCGTCACATGTATGATACTACAGCTTGCTTATCCTTTCATCTGCTGATGAGTGTTTAAGTTGTTTCCACCTTTTGGCTATTGTGAATAAGACTACAATGAACAATGGTGTACAGGTGTTTGTGTTCTTGCCTCCAATTCTTTCAAGTACACATGAGTATAGGCATGAGACTTCTGGATCTGTACTTTTTAAAAGTACATTTTCATTGATGTTTTTCATAAATAGAGAAGAGCACACGGCAAACCAGGGTACATCTTGATGAATTTCCACAAAGTGAACACACCTGTGAGTAAGCAGGTTCCAGATCAAGGAGCACTTCTGTTTATTGATTTATTTTAGTGGTTTAAATATACGTAAAACGTATATAACAAAGCTTCAGGACTTCATCCCCCTAGTGCTCTTTCCCATTCACCTTCCGACTGTATAAGGGTAACCAGTGTCCTGGAGGTGGTAGTGGTGTCAGCTGTCCTCAGATTGATGCCAGCTCACGGTGACCTTACGTTTTATAGTCCTGTGCCACCCTCATAGTCACTGGTCTGTTTGAGGCCATTGTGGTGGCCACTGTGTTAATCTGTCTCATCGATGGTTTCCTTCCTTTTTGTTGATCCTCCATGGTCACTAAGTTTTGGTGTGCTTTGTTCCACAGTAATAGCTGTAGCCAATAGGAAGATTGTCACGGGGATGGAGACCAGATACCTGAGTTAATGGCTCCTCCATCGCTCCTGATTCCTCCTCTGTCCCCTCAGGATAGTGACAAATCAAAGGTCACCTGATGCAGGGCAACCAACAGATGGGAAAGCCCAAGCATGACTTGCCTTGCTTTTTCGTGTCTGAGGTGCGTAAACCCAAATGGGAATCTCTTGAGTGACCTGCACAAAGATGGGGCGCCTCCAATCCTCCAACGGCTTCATCTCTTTAGGGTGCTGTAATTCCGCACCCAGATGACGGGTGGGTGAGTGGAGAAGAAAGATACATGGTGGGAACACATAGGCTATGGAGCAGCAGGTCCAGACAGGAATTAGAAGAAGCTGGTGAGGCCATGAGCCCAGTGGACTAGTCCCACACAGGGACTGAAAGTGGAAGAGAGAGCCCAGGGGCCCCAGAAATGCTGCCCCTGTGGTTTCTGTCTGAAACAGCAACATAACACATATCTGCAGGGACTCCAAAGGAAGAAGCCGTCCTGCAGGACTCAATCTCTAAATGGTAGCCCCAGGAGCATGTGAAAGGCAAGCTCTGCCAGGCTCACGGAGGGCACCAGCCTGCCCTGTCCAATAGCTCTTGCTCTGCCTTTTCTCCTCCAAAAAGGAAATTGCAGGCATGTTCCTGAAGACCGGGGATTAGGGAGCTTAAACTTGCTCCTCCAAGCCATGGTCAAGTTTTTTGACTTAAAAGGGAAATGTTTCATTTTAGGCCAAATGCATCCTCCTTTTTCCCCCTTCCTGGAATGAGAACAAAGCAATTCAAATCAGAAAACAGAGGGGCCTCCATGTGCATGGTCCACAGGGACCCGGCTCCCAACGGGATGCGACGGAATTTGATTGAAGTGCAACTGAACCCCGATGCGTTTGTTCAAATGTCATTTAAATAGAAACGTTTCAAATCTCTGCCAAGGAACTGCCCAAGGGGTGGCAGGGAATGGAACAGGGCTGGCACAGCTCTGCAGGCTGCTGTGGGCTGGGGACCACAAGGTCAGGACGGGGGGGGCGGTAGGAGGGGGAGGCTGGCTCCAACATGCTGATTTTAAAAAAAATGTGGGAGGAGGGTTAGGTAGGCAAAAAAAAAAAAAAGAATGAGAGAGAGAGAAAGGTCTGGAAGGGGGATGGAGGCCAACTTTCTGGGCAATTTCCACACTAAAGGTACAAGATGTAAATGAAATAGGAGATGCCTGCATTTTGGCCTATTTATTCATTCATTCACTTATTGATGAATTCTAAGTGTTGAAGGATTCAATAGCAGGACAGCAATAATGCTTCATTACGGTGGCTGTCACCTTGATTGTGTCATGATTATTTCTGTGTGAAGCCAATGTGCAGCAGCTGTTTTTCACCCACTGATTGGGAAAGAAAACAGCTGGGTTTGACCAGCCTGGGCTTTGTCAAGGCAGCTGGGTAGGCTCTGGTCTGAGGAATGGGGATGAGGACGTGGATCCCCTTGTCCCTGCCCCGTGAGGTGAAAGTGGCTCTGAGGTCAAGGGTGGGATGCTGTGGGTACCCAAGTCTGAGAGTTTTTGAGCTTGCCCTGGGGGCCACCCTTGGGTGAGTGGGTACCTGGTCTTGCCCTCACCTGTAATGGTTATTCTTTCATCTGGTGTTTTGATGTTCTGGGTAACATTTGGTGGCAAACAGAAATTTATTGGGAGAACGAAAATCACTTGGAAAAGCACAGTGAGTGGTTGCATAACACACTAGTATAGTTAACGTCATGGAATTGTACCATTAAAAATGGTAGAGATGGCAAACAAGACCCATATCTCACACCTTACACAAAAACGAACTCAGTGTGGATCAAAGACCTAAATATCAGACCTAAAATGATAAAGATCATGTAAAAAATAGGGACAACAGTGGAAGTTCTGATACGTGGCTTAGACAGACTACAAAACCTTGCCAACAATGCACAAACAACACAAGAGAAAATAGATAAATGGGAACTACTAAAAATCAAACAATTATGCTCATCCAAAGACTTTATCAGGAGAGTAGAAAAACCATCTACAGAATGGGAAAATATATTTGGAAACTACCTACTGGCCCAACTTCTGATATCCATTATCTACAAGATACTGCAAAATATCAACAAGAAAAAGACAAGTGACCCAATTAAACAGTGGGCAAAGGAGATGGGCAGACACTTCACCAAAGGGGACATCCAGGTAGCCAAAAGACACCTGAGGAAATGCTCATGAGCATTAACTATTAGAGAAATCCAAATCAAACCTACAGTGAAATGACCATCTCACCCAGTGACGTGGGCAACAGTCCAGAAAACACAAAACAAGAACTGCTAGAGAGGCTGTGAAGAGATCGAAACTCTCCTATACTGCTAGTGGGATTGGAAAATGGTACAGTCTCTGTGGAAAGCAATTTGGCATTTCCTTAAAAAGCTAGGGATAGAAATACCATATGATCCAGCAATCCGACTGCTTGGGACATACCCTGCAGAAATGAGGGCTGTCACATGAACAGATACATGAACGTGAACATTTAGTGTTTTGTTAGTAGAGTCTTCTGCACCCCATATTGGTGAGTGGCACCTGGGGTTTTAAAAGCCAGCAAGCTGTTGTCTTAGGAACATCCACCTGGAACAGATGATGATGGAGAATATCAAAGACATGAGGAAAAATGAGCCCAGGAGACAGAAGGACCCATATGATTGGGTAACTACATCAACATGAGACCAAAAGAGCCGGATGGTGTCTGACCACCACCAAGGACAGTCTTGAAAGGGGACACAGTGTACAATCCCTGACATAGCACCGGAAAAAGAGATGTGTGGATCAGGAACTCTACTAAAAGACCAGAATTGATGATCCGAAACCTGGATGGTTCCCTGAGAACATGGCACCTAGACTTGCTGCTGCCCCAGACCTGAAGCCAGTACTGAGACCAACAGTTCAGATAAAGAAAGGACTGGACTCAGGGACACAGAGTGAACATGTGGTGTGTGTTCTTCATGGTTTTGTACATTTATAGAAGGCTTCCCTAGCGGTTTCTTTCTAGAGAGGAGAGGAGAGGTTGGAGGGGGGGATATGTGCTCGTGGGGAGGATGCTGTAAGAGTGAAAAGGAGTGTGCTGTCACAGGCTGGAGAGAGCAGATAGAGTTGTAGAGAGGTGGGTATGCAAAATTGACTTTCACCTAATCATAATGAAAAAGTGATAAAGATGGCAAATGTTTTGTAATACACTTACCAACATGAAGTTTTTAAGAAAGAGAAATCTGCTATGTTTGAGACCCACTGAAGTAGAAGTTTTGAAGGGCTCTTGGCTCTGACTTCTATGAGATCGACATTGGGAAAAGATTAGAGTGGAGTCATTCTCTCTTCTCTTGGGACCTTTTGCCATGGATTCAAATTAATTTACTTTACCCGGACCTCATTTCTAAGGACAATAAGCTTACCTGGTTTCTGGAAAAATCTCACTGGTGCCAGCATGAAATATAAGGGACTCACCCATATAACATTTTTTTTCTTTTTTATTTAATGTGACTGAGTGAAAATGTACATTCCTGTATAAATTTACACGCCCACCTATATGCAGCTTCCGCTGCTCTCCCTGTCCAGTGACAGCACACTATTCCTCTCTGCTCCATACATGTCTCATCCTCCCAACAGTCTCCTTTACCCTCCTCTCCACCCACTCTCCTTCCTCCAGCCAGAGGTCAGCAGGATGATATGCTATAGATGTATAGAACCATAAAGCGCATCCAATATATGGTCACTCTGCCTTGCCAAGTCCAATCCATTCCTGTCCAAAGAGTGGACCTTCGTTATAATTTATGGGTAAGGGCAGCATCAGGGCCAAGGGCCATGCTCTCAGGGGAACTCCGAAACCACTGCACCGTCAACTGAGGCCTTTTAGTGGAGATCTCAGGATGCACCCCTTTTTATTCTTGTGTTGCCAGTGAGACTCCTCTCTGTGAGCTCCAACGTGGCTATCACCGGTGGTGGCCGGACACCATCTGGTTCTTCCGGTCCCAAGTCGATGAAGGCACCCACTCTTGTGGGTCTCTCTGTCTTCTAGGTTGTCTTTACCGCATGCCCTTTTGGTCCTTGGTGAGCATCTGTTTCTGCTGAGTTGGGACCATTTGCTGTGTCCTCGGATGGCAGCTTGGCAGCTTTTAAGACCCCAGACGCCACTCACCAATGTGGGGTGCAGAGAGCTCTCTTAGCAAAAACTAGTTGTGCCAATTGGCCTCGATTTTGCCTAAGAGCATGGTCCCCTGCCCCCTGCCCCGGCTGCTCTATCCTTGCAATATTGGGTTAAGATGGAAGGAGTACTCAAGTTATGCTGAAGTCCACTTAATGTTGTTCTTGTTTCTAATGTGGCTATCACTGATTTTTCCCAACCAGATTTCTAGCAACTATCTAAACTAAATCCTCCCTGCCTCATCCTCCCTCCCTCCCCTCCCTTGCAGCTGTCAAAGAGTCTTTTCTTCTATACACAAGTCTGTTTTTGAGATCTTATCGTACAGGTCTCATATAATATTTGTCCTTTTGTCGCTGACTACTTTCACTCAACATAATGTCCTCCAGTTGAAGCCAGGTTAGGAGATGTTTCCTGGAATCATCGTTATTCTTTATCACTGTGTAGTGCTCCATTGAGTATATATACCATAGTTTACCTATCCATTCTTCTGTTGTTGGGCATCTGGGTTGATTCCATCTTTTTGCTATCGTGGACTGTGCTGCGATAAACATTCTGGTGCATGTGTCCGTTGGTGTGAAAGGCCTTGATTCTGTAGGCTATATTCCAAGTAGTGGAATGACTGGGTCAAATGGTATATCCATATCCATTTTTTTAAGGAAGCACCAGATTGCTTTCCAAAGAGGCTGGACCATTTTGCAACCCCACCAACAGTGTAGGAGGGTTCCACTTTCTCCACAGCCTCTCCAGCATTTGTTGTTTTGTGTTTTCTGGATCATGGCCAATCTTGTTGGGGTGAGATGGTATCTCATTGTTGTCTTGATTTGAATTTCTTTAATAACTAAAGATCGTGAACATGTCCGCATGTGTTTTTTGGCTGCCTGGATCTCCTCTTTAGTGAAATGTTTGTCCATCTCCTTTGCCCATCGCTTAATTGGATGGTTTATCTTCTTCTTATTGATATTTTGTAGTATTTTATAGATTATGGAGATCAGGCATCAGTCTGACATAGAGTTGTCAAATATTTCTTCCCATTCTGTGGGTGTTCTTTTCATTCTATTAATAAAGTCTTTGGATGAGCAAAAGTGTTTGATTCTTAATAGTTCCCATTTATCTATTTTCTCTTCTGTTGACTGTGGTTTCTTTGACAGATTTTGGAGTCTGTCCTCATTGTGTATTAAAACTTCCTTTGTTGTTCCTACCTTTTCTTGGATGAGCTTTATCGTTTTAGGTTTGGTATTTAGATCTTTTATCCAGTTGGAGTCGGTTTTTGTATAAGGTGTAAGATATGGATCTTGATTCAGTTTATTGCAGATAGATAACCAATTTTGCCAGCACCGTTTGTTGAAGATACTGTTTTTACCCCAGTTTAATGTCTTAGGGCCTTTGTCGAATATCAACTGTTCATAGGCAGATGGGGTCTCAATTCTGTTCCATTGATCCATCTGTCTGTTCTTGTACCAGTACCAGGCTGTTTTGACCACTGTGGCAGTGTAGTATGTTCTAAGGTCAGGTAATGAGAGGCCTCCCAATATGTTCTTCTTCTTTAGTAGTACCTTAATTATCCAGGGTTTCTTCCTTTTCCAAACAAAATTGGTGATTTGTTTCTCCATCTCATTAAAAAACGATGCTGGAACTTGTATTGGGATTGCATTATATAAATAAATTGCTTTGGTTAAAATAGACATTTCCACAATGTTAAGTCTTCCTATCCATGAGCAGGGTAGGTTTTTCCATTTATCTAAGTCTCTCTTAGTTTCTTGTAGTAAGGGCTTGTAGTTCTCTTTGTAAAGGTCTGTTATTTCTCTGGTTAGATTGATTCCTAGGTACTTTATCTTCTTAGGGGCTATTGTAAATGGTATTGATTTGATAATTTCTTCCTTAACAGTCTCATTGTTGGTATAAAGGAATCCTACTGATTTACTTATGTTTATCTTGTATCCTGAGACTTTGCTGAACTCTTCTATCAGTTTGAGTAGTTTACTTATAGATTCCTTGGGCTTCTCTGCGTATACAATCATATCATCTGCAAACAGGGAGATTTTAACTTGCTCTTTGCCTATGCAGATGCCTTTTATTTCTTGGTCTTGTCTAATTGCTCTGGCTAGAACTTCTAGCACAATGTTGAATAGGAGAGGTGAGAGTGGGCATCCTTGTCTAGTTCCTGATCTCAAGGGGAAGTCTTTCAGTCTCTCTCCATTCAGGATGATGTGGACAATTGGCTTTGTATAAATGGCCCTTATTGTGTTGATAAATTTGCCGTCTATGCCCATTTTGCTAAGAGTTTTTAGCATGAATGAGTGTTGGACTTTATCAAATGCCTTTTCTGCATCAATGGACAAAATCAGGTGATCCTTGTCTTTTGTGTTATTTATGTGGTTAATCACATTGATTGTTTTTCTGATGTTGAACCAGCCTTGCATCCCTGTTATGAATCCCACTTGGTCATGATGGATTATTTTCTTGATATGTTGTTGTATTCTATTGGCAAGAATTTTGTTGTAGATTTTTGCATCTAGATTCACGAGTGATATCAGTCTGTAGTTCTCTTTCTTTGTTGGGTCTTTCCCTGGCTTAGGTATCAGGGTTATGCTAGCTTCATAGAATGAGTTTGGGAGTACTCCATCCCTTTCTATACTGTGAAATAGTCTCAGTAGTATTGGAGATAACTCTTCTCTAAATGCTTAGTAGAATTCTGCAGTGAAGCCATCTGGGACCAGACTTTTTTTGATTGGCAGTGTTTTGATGACCTTTTCAATCTCTTCCTTTGTGATGGGTTTATTAAGTTGTTCTGCTTCACGTTGTGATAATTTGGGCAGGTGGTATGAGTCAAGGAATTTGTCCATGTCCCCTAGTTTTCCAAATTTGTTAGAGTACAGTCTTTCATAGTAGTCTGTTACGATATTTTTGATTTCTGTTGCATCTGTGGTGACAACTCCCCTCTCATTTCTAGTTTGGGTTGTTTGTTTCCTTTCCTGCTTTTCTTTAGTAAGTTTAGTCAGTGGTTTGTCAATCATATAACATTTTTGATTCATGTCTTCACATCTGATGCCTTTGTCCCAGTTTGTCCTTTAGGCTTTGTTCTGGGGAAGGCTATACAGCAGTGGTTTCCCACATTTATCAAGATGAGGATACCTTTGAAATAGCAAACATTTCTTGTGGATTCCCAGATGTTTGTAACTGGACTTTCTTACTTGTGGACAGAAAAAATGTTTAATGTAATAAATCCACCCTGAGCTTTCTAATTCTCTGAAACAAACTTCCATTTTGTTACTACATCTACTTGTATTTGAAAACTCCTTGCGTGTGTGTGTGTAACACATTATGTATTCCTCTGAAATTATGCTTCGTTTATAGACAAAGGGATAGTCTTCAGTTACGTTAGAGCCAGCAACTTAGAGAACTTGCTGTTAGACAGAGAGGAGGGATTGGACGGTCTGTGAAATGTATACCTCTAGGTCCCTATCCTCTGCTGAGTCTATCATGCTGCATTTTCTTTTTTTTTTTCTGAGCCTGAAACTGAACCTCAGAATCATAGTTCTCAAAGAAACTGCTACCAGTCAATGAGCGTTGCCATATGAGATAAACTCTTTTCCTTCCTTTTGTGTCGACTGGCAGTTTCTAGAGGGTATGGTCAGAGGATGTTTGCTTGCCACCAGTCTGAGCCTCAAGACAGTAATGGAAGGCCTCCACAATTTGGGAGGGAACCATGTAGGCCTGGCCTGATCAGGCTGGTCAGTGACCAGGCTACTGCACAGATGGACTTTGAAACCCAAAGAACTCTTAGTACTGGTACCCCTGAACCTGTTGACATTAGTAACTTACAAACGTATGAGAAGACAAGCTCGAGAGTCACTAACGGTCTCCCTTCTGTCATAGACTTTTGCCTAAGAATCATCCTGGTTTACAGATGAGGAAACTGAGGCCCACATCAAGGAGTATTCATATATGATTAATTGCTGTGTGAGTTAATTGTGATCTAATTTGGCATAATCACACTTCTGTACCCTTGGTCAAATTTCAATGACTTAGGTTAAAAATTACAGAAGGTTTCATTTCAAGAGTGTTACTCATTAAATCAAACTCATTTGTGCCAAATCTATTAGACTCTTAGTCATGGATTATATCTTGTTAGGTTTAAAAAAGTTTCATGGTGAAAATTGTATAATAAAACGTTTGCTATCTTGACCATTTTTAAGTGTCCAGGTTGCTGACATAAATTACATTCACCATGTTGTGAAACCCTCAGCACTATCTGTTCATTCCCTTGATGTTTCTGTTTATTTATGTTTTGGTCTCAATTCTTCTATGCCAGGTGACTTCAGTCTGGTCACTGAGCATCTCCTTACTTCTCTTGTACCTACATAGGTTCAACACCTACACAGGTGGTACTATAGAGTGGAAAGAACATGTCCCTTCAGAGCCAGCCAGGGTTGTGTCACATTTTGGCTCTGCCCCTTGCTCATTGGGACACCTTGAAATGTTGACCTTCCTGAACCTCTATTTCTTCATCCTCTTGCTGGGAGGACTCAATGTGATGTCCCGGACACACAGTATATATGCAATCACTGTTCATGCATTGTTTTTCTCTGCCTTGTCTACCCACTGGGTGGAGAGCTCAGTGCCACTGCTTCTAGATGAGACAGCATGAGTAGGGGAAGGCTGGCTGAAGAGGCAGCTTGTACCCCCTAACTCCCTCACCCAGCTCCAACGGAGAAGAAGCCTGTCAACAGAACAATCCTTCTGGTCTAGAGTTTATCTGAGGGCAACTTCCATTAGTCCTACAAGGATTCAGCCAAACTCTCATCTTCAGGACTAGATGAAGTTTCCAGGCTGCTTGTTATGGGTCACTGTTGAGTAGCTTGTGACTTGTGGCCACCTTAGAAAAACCAGAATGAAATCTTGTGTGGTCTGGCACCATCTTCATGAATGTTGGCATGTCTGAGTCCATTGTTGCGGCTATTGTGTGAATCCATTTCACTGAGGGGTTCCCTTGTTTCTGTTGGCCATTTACATTACCAAACATGATGTCCTTTTCCAGCAGTTGGTCTTTCTTGATGATATGCCCAAAGGAGGAGACTGGCAGTCTTTACGTTTTCTGTTGAAGGAACCTCGTTGTTGTATTTCTTCTAAGATTGATTTTCAATTTTTTTAAATTATCATTAAGTGAAAGCTTACAATCCAAGTCAATTTTCCTTATAAAACCCCAAGCACTCATCTTTCTGCAACTCCATCTGCTCTCCACACCCTGTGACAGCACACTCTTCTTTTTCACTCTTTACTTCCAGTATCCACTCAACCAACACTTGTCCCCTCCTCTCTACCCTCTTCTCTCCCCTCTAGAAAGAAACCAGTGGATCAGCCTCATACATGTATTAAACCATAAAGTACACACAACACCTGCATCACTACGTGTGTGCAAATCCAGTCCATTCTTTGTTCAAAGTGTTGGTTTCAGTACTGGTTTCAGCGCTGGGCTAGCGGCAAGTCTAGGGTCCATGTTCTCAGGGGATGCTTGAGGCTGTTGAACCACCAAGTAAGACGGATTTTTTTTTTTTTAGTGACAACAGAACATTATTCCAGACAGGTAAACCACTGTGAACCAGGTAACTACAACTAGTTCCCAGGCACCCCAGCCTCTGCTGTTTCCTATCCCTAGAAAGACTCAGGTTGCTTGCCAGGCTCTTCCGTATCTGTCCCATTGCTCCCACTGCCAGGGTGTCCCCTGGCCTTTCCTGGAGAAATTTTCCTGCCACCCTCACTTTATCATTACAGAAAGTCCTCAGCAGAGGGGGAGGCTGAGTGAGATAGTTCCTTCCAGAAGCTGACTCCCTTCTCTTCTCCCTCCATCTGCACACTCTGACCAGAAAGCTGGCTCTCATTCTCTCCCTCCCTTCATCCCTCTATCTCTCTCAAGCTGCAAAGAGTGTCTCTTCTGAAGACTTGTCAAAAATGAAAGCGAGACCTGCTTTCAAATGTTCTATCTGCACTTGCCAAGCAGGAAGGCAAACCTGTCTCCAAAGAATTTGCATCTACAATTTCAAATATGCACTTCTGCTAAGACGAAAGAATGCCTTCTTGCTTTCAAGCTGGGTTCGGCATGACCTCTAGGTTTTAATATTTTCAACAAAGTGTCGTTTGACAATTCAGCCACACTCGGAAAGAGGAGAAAAGCGACAGTCCTTTCATTTACTTGCCAATTGAATTGAGACGAGATGAGAGGATTTAGCCCGGAGCCATTGGCTTTATCTTCTGCTTTCACTCTTTAAAAAAAAAAAAATTCTTTCTTTTTTTTTAATCTACATGGAAACACTATTGGTTTTACTTCTAGGTTTCAACTTCTGTTTTGGTTACCCAATCCACTAGACCTACTGCTGTTGAGTCAATTCCAACTCATGGTGGCCCTATAGACAGTGCCACATAGAGTTTCTAAGGAGCACCTGGAGGACTTGAATTGCCAAGCTTCTGGTTAGCAGCTGTAGCACTTAACCACTACACCACCAAGGGTTCTGCTTTGGTTAAGAGGACCCCAGAAACATACAAGAAATGCCCCTTTTGAGGAAGACCAAGGAGTCATCGCTTCCTGACATGAAAGCTTCAAGCCAAGCTGTTCTTTGTTTCTCGTCCTCTCTCACATCCCACGTAGCACCCCAATGTCCACCTTCACCCGAGCTCCTACAGGCAGGGAGCCTGAGCATGGCCAAGTCTCCAGCTCTACATGTTGTCCTCTGCCACCCATCTGTTGGTTTGTTGCAGTATGGTAGCTTGCATGTCACGCTCACACGGGAAGCCATGCCACCAGCATTCCAAATCCCAGCAGGGTCACCTCTGGTGGACAGGTGCTAGCAGAGCTTCCAGACTAAGACTAGGGAGAAAGGCCTGGTGATTTACTTCTGAAAAGTAGCCAAGGAACACCCTAAGGATCACACAGAGTACTGTTGGGTAGAGTGATGGAAGACGAGCCTCCTAGGCTGGAAGGTGTTCAACACACCCGGTGGCCACCACAAGGGACTGGAATGCAAAGATTGGGCAAATGGCCCAGGAACAGGGAGCCTTTTGTTCTGCTGTGCTGGGCATCACCAGAAGTTGAGACCAACTAGATGACAACCAACAACCCTGAGGACAACTTCCCATCAGCCTTACGAGGACCCAGCTGCCTGTGGAGTTTCCGCGGCTGCCCCCCAACAGTGATCGACAGCACATTCAAACACTGTCTCCGAGTGGCTGGTTCCAGAGCCTGGAAGGAATGGGCCTCTCTACAAACACCCTGCCTTGCAGGGAACCCTAGAGCGGCCGTGAGGGGCACTGTCTCGTGGGAGGCCACGAGGAGGGTATCTTTGTGCCTCAAAAGTCCCGTTGGTGGGCTTTAGTGTCCTCTCTCCATCCTTAACTCTGCTCCTCCTTCTGGTCCTCTCACACAGAAGACTTCATCTGGATGCACGTGTGGCGCTTAATCCACAACTCAGCCACAGATGGGCTTGTCACACTAATCAGTGCCACACCAGGCCGCACCACCCAGCTATGCTTTACTCAGACGTCAGCAGAACAGTGAGATTTCTTGCAAAGGCTTCCTTCATCACTCCACCAGGCCTGTTTGCTCAGGATGGGAGCAGGTTGACACAGATGTGAGTGTCTCTGGGGGCCAGAGCAGGTGTCGGCTGACCTCATGCAGACCACCCTGACACTGAAAGGCAGTGCATTTAAGTGGGAGGCACTAAGTCCTGCATCTTTTCCACACGCTGTGCCTGAGGACTGGAGCAGATGCCAGAAGGTGAAGATTTGGGGGCCAGCCTCAGTACAGCACTTAGAAGTTTGGAATACCCATCACTGATTTATCGTGGCTGCCTTACGAGGGGCTGCCTGGTTAAATAGTTCAATGCTCGACTACTAGTTGAAAGATTGGCAGTTCAATGCTATCCAAAAGCAGCTCAGAAGTCAGGCCTGCCAACAAGCTTCTGAAAGGTCTCAGCCTTGGAAATCTTCTGGGGCACTGCCATGAGTCTGAGTCAACTCAAAGGTAGCTATCAATGACACCAAGCCTCAGAGTTATGAGTGTGCCCACCTGGGTTGGTTGTTTTATGTGTTGGCTTAGCTAAGCAATGACATTGTTGTTGTTGTTTGTCATGAGTCGATTCCAACTCAGAGCGACTCTGTGTGACAAAGTAGAACGTCCCCATAGGATCGTCTTGACTGTAATCTTTATGGAAGCAGGTTGCCAGGTCTTTTCTCCTGTGGAGCCCTTGGGTGGGTATGTGCTGTTAACTTCTGGTCAGCAGGCGAGTGTGCAATCATTTGCCATGGCACCCCGTTACTGAATCAATCACCAGTCTAAGTGTTGCTGAGAAGGTATTGTGCACATGTCTTCGCATTTACAATCCTCTGACTTCAAATAAAGGAGATGGATCTTGACAACTTGGGTTGGAAGACCTTAAAAGCTAATTAGAGGTTTCCCTGAGAAAGAAGAAAAGTCTCTCAAGACTGAAGAATCAATTCCTGAGGGTTTCTTACCAGTCTGCTGGCTTGACCCACAGATTTCAAAATTGTTAGCCACCGTAAACATGTGAGCTAATTCCCTGAAATAAATCTCTTTATGTCTCTATCTACTCTGTCCTATCGGGTTGCCAGGAGTCAGAATCGACTTGATGGTAGTGGTTTTTTTTTTTTTCTCTGTCTGCGTATCTGATTCCACCACCTGTCTGTCATTTTGTCATACTGTAGTGCCTTGTGTGTTGCTGTGATGCTAGAATCTATGCCACTGATATTTCAAATACCAGCATGGTCACCCACGGTGCACCGGTGCTTCCAGACTAAAGGAGACTAGGAAGAAAGGCCTGGTGATTTACTTCCAAAGATTAGTCAACAAAAATCTCATGAACTGCAACAGAATATTGCCTGATACAGTGCCAGAAGATGGACCCCCTTAGCTAGAAGTCACTGAAAATATACACTAGCCGCTTCGATGACCTTGAGCATAGCAAAAGCCATGACAATGGCACAGCACCAGGCAACATTTTGTTCTGTACACGACTCAACAGCAATGACAAGAATAATAACACATATACGGGGTCCAACAACAAAGTCCGTGACCTTAATTGTTCAAAGTGCTGCATACCTCATTGTTGAATATCGCTACAGTCACCTTCAGAGTCCTCTGCTTACGAAACTTTGCACTGATACCAGCACCTAGTTCATCCTTCAAAGCAATTTTGGAACCCTTTCTGGAACGGCCATTGTGCCCAATGGCATGGTAGCAAGTTTGCAAACTTAATTGCCTAGTTGTCTCTAAGGTAGTTTGTAGCCAGTAAACAAATAACTGTATTGGGATGCCACCCTATTCACCTGATCTGGCCCCCAATGACTTTTTCTTTCCCCACGGATAAAGGTAATGTTGAAAGAAAGACATTCTAGTGACATTCAGGACATCAAAGGTAATATGACAACAGCTTTGATGGCCATTCCAGAAAAAGAGTTCCCAAATTGCTTTGAAGCGTGGACTAGGCACTGGCATTGGGGCATAGCTTCCCAGGGAAAGTGCTTCAAAGCTGACCATAGTGATAGTCAGCAACGAGGTATGTAGCACTTTTTCTAGGATGGGTTTGCAAACTTAGTTGGCAGACCTGTATTACACACACACACGCATAGTTCCATTTCTCCAGAGAACCCTACCTGATGTATCACACGTGAGGAAGCAAGGAAGAGCTTTGCAGAAAGTCTGTTATTTGCAAATAACAAAGCGAAGACTGGAATAGGACCCTCCAAGCCTGTAACCCATGCTTGTATCACTGGACCACTTGGAGAAAAACATATGACACCTTAAAGGCTGAGGAAATAAATAGCCAACTGTCAGCATGTGCTTTAAACTTTCCAAAGTCTTTCCACATTTCCTCCCATTGTCTTGTTTGCTTCTCTCAGCAGACCTCTGCTGGTGTGGTCAGGGAGATGCTAGATCTCAGCCAGACTCTGCTCCTTGTTGACTTCTCCCCAGAGGAACCCCGCTAATGTGTCTGTGCCCAGCAGTCTGCTCCCAGGGGTGTGGGGGTGGCCAGAACCTCTCCTGATTCCTGCTAGAGCTTCATAGATTTTATTTGCTCGGTGACTTCCTGTGACTCACCTGTAACAAAGAGGAGTGTGATTCTGAGCCTCGGACTGGTTCTTCCCAGTTCAGTCGTGGCCAAGGAAAAGATACCAGAACAGAACCTAATTCTTAAAATTTGGGTGAACCAGAACAATGGCTGAAAAGGGAAAAATGACCAGTGAGAGCCATGCTACAAACCTAATTTCCCTCTTAGAAAACAAGGACAGCGTATGTGTTGTGAAACAATCAAATCTTTTGTATTACTGTACTTTAGATGAAGGTTTGCAGACGAAATTAGTTTTTCGTCAAATAATCAATACATTGTTTTGTGATATTGATTGACAGCCCCATGACATGTCAACACTCTCTCCTTTGCCTTGGGTTCCCTATTACCAGCTTTCGTGTCCCCACCTACCTTACAGTCCTTGCCTGTGGGCTGGGGAGCCCATTTAGTCTTGTTTTGTTTTATGGACCTGTCTAATCTTTGGATGAAGGATGAACCTCAGGAGTGACTTCAGTGACTTCAGTAACTTGAATTAAAAGTGTGTCCCTGGGCTATACTCTTGGGGTTTCTCCAGCATCTGTCAGAACAGCAGGTCTGCTCTTTTTTTGTTTTGTTTTTGGTGAGTTAGAATTTTGTTCTGCACTTTTCTCCAGCTCTGTCTGGGACCCTCTCTTGTAATCTCCGTCAAAACAGTCAGTGGTGGGAGTCAGGCACCATCTAGTGGTGCTGGACTTAGTCTGGTAGAGGCTGTGGTAATCGTGATCTATCAGTCCTTTGGACTAAACTTTCCTCTGTGTCTTTGGTTTTCTTCATTGCCCCTTGCTCCAGACAGAGCGAGGCCAGTAGAGTATCTTAGATGGCCAATCACAAGCTTCTAAGACCCCAGGTGCTACTCACCAAAGCAAGATGTAGAATATTCTCTTTATAAACTGTATTATGACAGTTGAGATATTCCCCAAGACCATGATCTCCAACCCTCAGCTCAGTAATTTGGTCCTTCAGGGAATTTGGATGTATCTATGAAGGCTCACTATGAGTCAGACCCGACTCGATGGCAGTGGGCCTTTTTTTTTTTAATGACGCTTCTGTGACCTTTCCTTGGTCAACTTGTACTGACTTCCCCAGTACTGTGTACTGTCTTACTTTCCACCGAAACAACCTAACCTTTTGACTGTTGTATTCTGAACAAAGTTGGAAACAATGGTGCCCTGCTCAAAGGTGGCAGCTGACTGTGCTACCCTGAGTGTGCGTCACTCTCCACAACCTGCCAATAACCCAATCTCCTACATCAGGCTCCTGAAGGGGTTTATGGCACCTCCTCTGAGTCTCCCATTTGGGGCCTTACCCATAATTTCTCTTGTTCTAGTTAACAGTGCAAATCACTTAGATTGTCAGCATTCAGGTCTGTTGCAGTTACCTTCACTGGCCTTGAATGAACTGATTTGAACCAGTTTCAAGCCATGGTACCTTTGAATGATGTCCTCTGAGCAACTGGAATGGCTGCTGCTTGGTGTTAGATGTGCGGTAGTTCTTGACAGCTTCCTCTTAGTGTTTTTAACAGCAGGGCAGTGTAAAAATGTCTGGAAATTCCTCCAAGTGTTATATTTTATCTAAAAACAAAAGAAGGCATGAAACAGTCACATTCATAGAATAATGAGAATGTTGACAGATTGCAAAAAATGTAACCAATGTCACTAACAATATGAATAAGAATTGTTAAACTGAAACCTAATTTGGTGGAGTCACTAACAATATGGATAAGAATTGTTCAACTGAAACCAATTGAAATCTAAATTGTTAAAATGCATAAGGTTTTACAAAAGCACAATTAAACGTTATTTTAAAAAGCTACATTCCATCTCCTCACATACTTGTTTCTTGTAACATAAAATGTGTCAATTACATACTAGTTAAATTGGATTATTCACATTATCAGGTCTGGCATGTGGGGAAGGGGGCAGCACACTTTTTCTTTAAGAGCCAAATATTTAGGCTTTATGGGCCATTTCTGTGAAAATTACACAAAATACTCTACTATTAACAGCCCAGAGCCAGACATAGGCAATATGTAAACAAATGAGCTTGGCTGTGTTCTAATAAAACTTTATTTACAAAACAGGCAGTGGGCTGGCTTTGCCCTGTGGTCAAAATCTGTCAATACCTGATCTAGGGAGTCAAGCATTAAGACCACAGGCTTTGGATCAGAAGTGTTGAGTGGGATGATTCTTGCAGTTTATACAAAAAATTTAGGCACCAGGGTCCAGTCCCAAGCAGCGCACACAGCTGCCACCCCCTGATCTCTGGGTCCTGCAGCTGAGTCTGGCACGCTCTAGCCAAGCTCCTTCTTCCAGCATGTATGGCTCTCTGTCTGACGACCCACAGATCTTTCCCTGCTATCTGTCTTCCACCAGAAACACTACCTACGTCTGCCAAACATGTCTGTGAACAACTGAATGATAACTGCATATAGGAAGCTTTTCCCCAGGAGCCCTTAGTCCCGACATAGACCTGATAAAAATGGGGTGTTGGAGTTCCTGGAGCCCAGCTCTCATCCAAACAGGAGCTCTCTGCCACTCTCCCCCAGGAAAATCCTTGCAGTTGCTTGCCAACTGTCTGTTTTCCATTTCTCTTTTCAGAAGAGATATTTGCCTGGGATACTTGGGCATCCAGAGAGGCTCATCCCAAACAGAGATTCCTGAACTCTGTGCCTCAGGCCTTCTTCCAGTTCTTCAGGAGAAGAACATGTGAGCCTGGGCACCAGGCAACTTGTGTGCCCTCCAAAACAAGGATTCCAAGCCTTTTGCCTAGATGGAGAATTTATCTCCATCTTCCGAAGAGTCTTAAGACTTTTTTTTTAAAGCAGTTGTATTGAAGTGTAAATGATATATAATAAATTGCTTATACTTAAAATGTACAATCTGACAAGCTTTGGCATATATATGTATCTCCATGGAGCCATCAACACAATCAAAACAAGTAGCCTAGCCATCCCTCCCCCAAGCTTTCTCAGACCCCTTTGTAATACCACCTTCTCACTCTCCTCATCCCTCTTTCCCCAGGTAACCACATCTGCTTTGCATCAGGATAGAGTAGTTCTCATTTCCTAGAGTTTTGTATGAATGGACTTACATCGTATGTACTCTTTTGTCTCGCTTCTTTCACTTATCCGAATTGTTTTGCCATCCATCAGCGGCATTGATTAATCAATGGTTCGTTCCTTTTTATTGCTGAATAGTGTTCCATTCAATGTACATACCACGATTTGTTTGTTCATTCAGCTGTTGATGGACATTTGGTCTATTTCCAGCTAATTAGATCAAGTCAGTAGATAACATTATTCAAGTCTACTGTCTCATTGTTGATTTTATGTCTTCATGATTTATTAATTATTGAGAGAAGACTATTGATATCTCTGACCACAATTATAGATTTGTCTGTTTCTCCTTGCATTACTCTCAGATTTTGCTTCGTGTGTTTTGAAGTTGTGTTGTTAGGAGCATTGATACTCAGGATTGCTATACAAGGTCCCTATGAGTCAGAATCAACTTGATGGCAATGGGCTTTTGGCTTGATGTCCTCTTGGCTTTCTCAGCAAGAGTTCCTGGGTGGTGCAAATGGTTAGGGGCTGGGCTGCTAAGTGAAAGATTGGTAGTGCGGATCCACCAAGAGGTACCTTGTAAGACAACCCTGGTGATCTACTTCTGAAAGATCACAGCCATGAAAATTCTTTGGAGCAATTCTGCTCTGAACGCATGGGGTTGCCTTGAATCAAAGTAGACTTGATTGCAACTGGTTTTCGTTTGCTTTTAGGAATTGACCTTTACAGCTGATCCACTGCCCACAAGGCAGGGTTTTGTTGTGTGAACTCAGGTTCCTCAGTGCGGACTGTGGGGCCTCAGTTGAGTTCACTGAGAGAGGCTGGGTGTTACTCGTGTCTGGTCCACCAGGTCAGCAGTAAAATGCTTCTCATCCAGTTTTCTTTCCATGCTTCCCTCCTGGGAGGGGCTTCATGGAAGCCAGATCCAGGGTGGAGTAGGGCTGGGGTGGGAGGTCCAGGACCTGCAATGTAATTTTCTGCCTGGTGACATCTGAAGACCCGGGGATTGGCAGGGAGGTTGCTGTGACCTTGTCTAGACTCTAAATTTATTTTTAAGAGACAGTTTTGTTGGAACCAGAACCTAGACTCTTGGGTGTCTCCTGAGGTGGTGCTAGACAGATCTACTATACAGGGGCAATGCCCTAGGTTTACAGTATTCTGACTAATTCCGTCATAAACTTAATTGCTTTTATTTTGGCTTTGAAGCCCAAAGACTCCCCTAGCACAGGGCATCCTCCTGCACACACACCCAGATTCCTAGCAGGAAGTAATGACTGGATAGCCTGTGGCCAAGGCATCTTGACTCATTCTCCAAACGGTTACTTCTGCCTGGCCCAGGAGCTGCACTCTGCCTCTTCAGGAGGTGATGGCAGGAAGAAGCCACCTAGCCCACAACATGCTAGAACACTTGGAAGCAAATGCCCAGGAGTTACTACTTCCAGTCCCTGTCCCCAGTGCTATCTTGCATACTAGGGAGATAAGTTCATTATCTCAAACCCCAAGCTCACTCTTGAACGTGCTAGGAGCTTGGCCAGATGCATTAACTGCACTATCTCAGAATCTCATTTCATTCTCAATATACTTCTAGAAGCTAGGTGATAGTGTACCCATTCTACAGAGCAAGACACTGAGGTTGGGTAAAGGGAAATGAGTTGTAAAAGGCTACAAGGCTAGGAAGAGGCTGAGCAAGAGCTCAGACTCAGCTGTCTGACTCTGAATATAACCCTTGTTTGAGTACACAAATCTGTGCTGATTTTCTAGGGTACCCATACCAAATTATCGCTCACTAGGAGACTTAGAACTACAGAAATTTATTCACTTGTGGGCCTGGCACCTGGAAGCTAAGAAATCGAGATGCTGGCAGAGTTGCTTCCTTTCAGGAGAACCCATTCCGTGTCTCCCTCTCTCCTAGCTTCTAGTGGTTTCTGGCAATCCTTGGCAGTTGAATTCATCTCTGTTACCTTCACACGGAGCCATGCTAGGTCCAGCTTCAGAGGCAGCAGGCCAGTCCTGCGGGCCAGCAGCGGAAATCAGTTTCTGTCCCACTGCAGATGGGTCTGTTCTTGGACAATGCCATTCCCATGAGTCGGACCATCACATGGCCTCCTTTTGATGACAGTGAATGAGTCAGAGAGCTGGACATTCTGTGCAAAAGGTAATCCAAGATGAAAGAGGCTTTGAAGTGAGGGACTTGACAGAATCCTGAGTTTGCTCATCTGTAAAATGGGATAGTGATGGTACCTCTTGGGGTTGAATAAGGGTTGAATGTGTGTAAAGTGCTCGGCTGCATTCCTGGTACTTAGTATGAGCCCGGTTAATGTTAATTATCATGAAAAATAATGAATGATGGGATGGTTTCCATCTCACTGGGTATGTAACAGGAAGTCCTCGTTGAGGTTGGCAAGATCTGGGCCCATGTATTTTTAATCCCACCTTGCAGAGCTAGGGTCGCCGTGAGTCGGATCCGACTCGACGGCACTTGGCTGGCTGGCTTGCCGTGCTAGTCCCCCTGTTGTCCGCATTCCAGCTCCTCTCACCTTGGTGCTGCTCCCTGCTTGTCTGAAGCCCCATCTGGCTCAGGGCCTTTGGCCTGCAGCTCTCTCTGCATGGCTTGCTCATCCCACCTCTGTTTCTGCCTGACTTACTCCTCACTTTCTTCTGGCCTCTCTTTCAGTGTGATCTGATGCAAGTCCACCCAATCTCCCCCACCCATCTTCCTGTGGGTTCCTCTTACAGCACTTCTGGCCCTGGGTGCTGCTTTCTTACGTATTTTCTGTCTTCGCATGCACCACCAATTGATACAGTATGCACATACATGTCTGATGACTTATTTCTGTCTCCCATGACTTGAGTGCAAGGATTCCTGGTGGCACAGTAGTTAAGCACTCAGCTGCCAACCCAAATGTTGACTGTGCAAACTCATCAGCCTCTGTGGCAGAAAGACGTGGCCGTCTGCTTCTGTAAACATTTAGAAGTTTGGAAAGCCCAGGAGGCAGTTCTATTCCATCGTGCAGAGTTGCTGTAAGTTGAAGTTTTCTTCATGGCAATGGATTAGGGTTTTTTTGGCAACCTGAGTGCAACTGTGAGGAGTGGGTAAACTTTCATTCATCACTGAATTCCTTGTGTTTATAACAGTGACTAGCCCACCATAGTTCTCAATATAAGAGCTCTGGTAGCACAATGGGTTAAGTGTTCAGCTGCTAACTACAAGAGGGTCGGTTCAAACCCACTCAGCAGCTCTCGTAGAGGAAGACCTAGTGATGGGCTTTCATAGGAAACCCCGTGAAGCAGTTCTGCTCAGTCATGTGGACTCACTAAGAGCAGAAATAGACTTCACGGCACCTAGAACAACACCTTCAGTGTACACCACAGTTCTCAGTAATCGTTGGTCGAATGAGTGAATGTGATCTGACTGGTTGGCCCAGTGGGTACCGAGGCCCAGGTTTAAGACTCGCCCCATCAGCCTTCTTTTCAAGAGGTAGACCAACAGGTAGTCATGAAATGCAACCCCAAGGCTAGCTTTGTTCATGCCCTGCCAGCTGGGAACTGCAAAGGCAGTGAAAAGATGTGTATACTATCTATGCCACGCTTCATTTATCTTCGTATCTACTTTTATAGATGAAGAAATAGCCCCAGAGAGGGTCAGTAGGTTGCCACGGTCACACAGTAAGGAAGCAGCTGGCACTCAAACTCATGTCTTCTTGTCTCACTGCCTGTTTCTAATAGCCCACACTGGGGTCCTCAACTTTAGATGCCAGAGGAGGAAAATACTCACAAAGATGGAAGCTGTCACATCAGGGGGCTCCATGGGAAATTCCCAGACCGTGGCCCCAAGAGGGTCCTGGCCTCTGGAATTCTTGGCAGGAGGCATGAGATGTGCACGGATCCTCTTCTCCCTGACCTTGAAGAAGTGTCTTTGGAAACCCTTTTCATCTAAAATCCCCTGCAGCTTCCAGCTACCCACATCTTAAATTGTGTCAGTTGAACCCGCTCATACTTGGCATTCTTTCCTGGAGCTCCCCACCCCAGAGTTCTGCAGCAAAGCTTCCTTCTGCATTCCCACCTCTGCGGTCTGTGGACCAGATCTGGGGAAGGGGAGGGTGGTTTAGCAGGCTTCAGCCACTTCACTGGGGATGAGGAGCAGCAGTTTCTCTGCAGCTTTGTCCGGGAAAACCCATTTCTAGGAAAGTTCCAGAAGTTGGCCGTAAGGGTTGTGGTCCTTTGCGGCATGTCTAGAGTCAGGAGCTATAGGATTGCTTTGATTTACTCTAGAATCTCAGCACATTTTGGATCTATCTTCGGGGGCTACTGGGCCACTGCACAGCCCAGCACAGAGGGGCTCAGTCTCCTTCTGCCTGTGAGTGGGTCTGTGCTCAGACAACAGAACCTATGTCCTAAATCTCCAAGTCTATCCAGCCCTGCTCCATCTTCTATCACGTGCCTCCGTTAGAACCAACTCAAAAGTGCTTGTGTAGTCTGCATACAATTTGCTCGTGATTCTGACCTTCTGCACAACTCTTTGTGTCCACCTGTAATGTACATCCAACCTACCTGTAGGTTCAATGTCTAGTCAAGACTTTGCTCCAATCTGAAGCCCACCCTGGAGCCTTCCCAGGTTAACCCGCCCAACGTAGATGGTCTCCAAGCCCTACTCCGCACAGTGGTGGGAGGGTCTCTCTTCTAACACCCAAAGGCCGTCCTGAGATCTGCCTGCCACGTTTAAAAATTCACTCTTAAAGCCTCAGGATTGTTGTTGCTCGCTGGACAGTGGGCCCCCCAACTTACACTGATGTTATGCACCTCCCAGTTTGGCTCCATCCCCATGATCACTGCAGATCCGATTGTTGTGATCCTCAGGGTTTTTTATTGGCTGATTTTAGGAAGTGAATCGCCAGGCCTTTCTTCCTAGCCCACCTTAGTCTGGAAGCTCCATGGCAACTGGTTTAGCATCAAAACAACGTGCAAGCTGCCACTGATAGAGGAGTGATAGCCGCACAGGAGATGTATTGGCTGTCAGTCACACCTGGTTCTGCCACACGGAAGGAGAGAGTTCTACTGCTGAACCGTCAGTAATATTCCAAAGCATCAGGCTAAGTGTGTGGCTTTCAGAGATCTTTGGGACTGATCTTTGCTTCCTCTTCAGTCTCATCTTTTGATGTTCCTCCCCACAAAAGCCACTCCAGCCTCTCTGAGCCTCCTCCTCAGCTAGGCCTTTGCTCGTGGCGTTCCCTGCCGTGGACACTGCCTCTTTACTCGCCAACCCCCGTGTCTACTCCACCTTCTGTTAACCACCTGTCTCCTTCTAAGCTTTAGCTGTGCCACATTGGACACCACTTCCCAGCTGCCCTAAAGCTGATGGAATTCTCCCCAAACACATCACATGCATTCATATTAGTCATCTGGCTTTTGACAGCAGAACAGCCATGTACAGCTGCCTAGGTTGTGCACTGCACAACTGCTGGGGATGCCGTTCACACTCATCCATTGCATGCTTGTCCACACTGCATGGAGCCACACTGCCCAGCAGGCACAAGGCTGAAGTTCGGGTGGGGTGGAGCAAGGATAAGAGCAGGACCATAATCTTTACAAACACAATCTGGCTTATCTGAGTGGCCCAGGGTGTAGTCCCCGCCGTATCACAAAGCTCCAGGAAGTCCCGGCACTGGCGCCTGGCAACCTGCCCTGTCTGAGGCGAGGCCTGTGTTCTAACAGGAGTGTCCGAAGGGCCATCACCCTGGCAATGTGGTAATGAGTACCCATTTCCCCCCAGCATCTTGTCACCTGTGAGGACACCCTGACTTGCCTCCAGAGCAGGTTTCCCCAAATTGGCACCACCGATATGTTGGGAGAGACCGTTCTCTGTCGTGGGAGGCTGTCCTACACATTGCAGGATGTTCAATGTCATCTCCGCCTCTACCCTCTGGATACCAGGAGCTTCCTCTCCACCAGCTGTGACGACCAGAAACATCTCCAGATACAGTCACATGTTCACTGAGGGGCAAAATTGCCCCCTAGTTGAACCAGTGTACTAGAGATTAGTCTATTACGACAGCCACCGTTAAGTGCAGTAGAGCTAATTTGACTCGTAGTGACCCCATGTGACAGAGTGGAACTGCCTCATAGGGTTTCCTACATTATAAGCTTTATGAGAAGTCATCTTAGTGGCTGCTAATCGAAAGCTCAGAGATTTGAATGCATAAGCTGTTCTGTGGGAAACAGATGTAGCAGTCTGTTCCCTAAAGTCTGTACCCTATAGGGTAGTTCTATTCTGCCCTGCAGGGTTTTTATGGGTCAGTATCCAAACCCAGTGGGTTTGGTTTACTTGGAATCTTTACAGGAGTAGATTGCCAAGCCTTTCTCCTGCACAGTGGCTAGTGAGTTTGAACTGGTTTGAACTGGTGACCTTTTGGTTAGCAGCCAGGTGCTTAGCTACTGTGCCACCAGGGGTCTTTACAGTAGCCACTTGTCACATGCAATTCTTGAGCACTTGAAGCGCTTGAACGTGGTGAGCCCCGATTGTGAGGTGTATTAAGTATGAAACACATACTGGGTTTTGAAGAGTTAGTACCAGAGGAAAAAAAAAGTCAAGCATCTCCTTTATCATTCTTGATTGAGCATTGATTATTTTGGAAGCACTGGATTAAGTATTTCTTGTTAATTTTGTGAAATGCAGCCCCTAGAACACTTTCGATTGCGTTATGCGTCTTGCACTGTGCTTGTGGGGGGCAGTGCTGGGTCAGATGGGCTTCCATTCCTGCCTGTCCCATTTGCCTTCCATCCTTTGGCACTGTCGTGAAATGAGTTTGCTCCGCTTCTTTCTCAGCCCAGCTCTGTTCCTCCCCTGCACCCCCCAGAGCCTTTTGCTGGCTCCCATCATCCTCACATCTGCCCCCTTTAAAAATGCACCACGCCTGAGCCAGCGTCCTACCAAAAACACCTTAAAGGGAAGACCCAGCAAGCCTGGCCCTCCATGTAAGCTGATCGCCTGGATCACCAGCTCCACGTGGTTCCATTGTTCTTCCCACCCTAGAGCCACTGCTCCAGAGTCTCTAGGTGGTGCAATGGATTAATGTGCTGGGCTGCTCGCCAAAAGACTGGAGGTTTGGGTTCACTCAGTAGTGCCCTGGAAGAAAGGCCTGGCAATCTCCTTCTGAGAAGTCAACCATTGAAAACCTTAGGGAGCATGGTTCTTCTCTGGCATCAGCTCATCAGCAACTGGTCTAGTTTGTGATGTTTTGTTGTGGCAGCTTTGATGTCAGCCACGTCTGTGGACAGCCTGCCTAGATTCTGAAGTCCATTCCCTGAGATGGGACTAGGGGTGATGGGGGTGTCCTTGGCGGTGATGTCCTGTGACCTTTAACAGAACCCCTGAGGAATAACAGCCTCGCTCGCTGTCTTCTAGATGAGTGATTCCCTAGTAAGTGATTATCTCTCGTCTCTGTCCACCTTGTAACTCACTATTTGAACTGGCAAATTATGGCAATTAATCAGAACAGCCAGGCTCGTTTCCCTACATCAAACGGTGCTGAGCTCTGCACGAGGGGTTGTAAACCCTGATTCAGAGGGAGGGGAGAGAAAGCATGCCACGGAGGGTGGTCCTTCTGGGATACACACTCCGCATCAAATCAGCTCAAGTGTGCTGTGAGCCCCCTTCCCACACGCCTTATAGAAAAGCTACATTTTGTTTGGCTACAAATGGCCAATCCCACCTTCCTGGTGACCCCACCAAGATTTGGTCAGCCTTAGTTAACGCTTCGCAATCAAGTTGTCCATTTCGTTTTGTTTCTGTCCCCTGATGAGGAAGAGAAGAGGACCAGGGTCCCCTCCAGGCCCTCTCAGGGATGAGCCCAGCCCGGCCTGAGAAGGGAGAAAGAAGCGGCAGGAGAATTGTGCCAAACACCTGTGTCCACCTGGTCGGCAGAGGGCTAAGGGTGGGAGCCAGGTTCCCGGCTTTCCCAGGGTGTAGTTCTCGGAGAAGCCCAGTAGGTGTCTCTGTTACATGCGGGTGGCGTCCTTGGTTCTGGTAACAGACGCACCAGAAACTGGCTGCAGAAAGTCGCTCCTTTCTTTTCCCCCGAGACGCTTGGGTGCGGGGTGGGGGTCCTCCACCCTTTGGGGAGGAAGCAGGAGGAAGCCATTTAGAGACTGGGAGAGGGGCAAGGACTAGGGAGGCAAGACAAAGTACATTTTGCTCTTTTAAATAACTATCTACATGGGATCCAACTGGCAAGAGCAACTTGCAAGGTTTGATAGGAAGTTTAGGGGGTGGTATGTTTATGTCAGTGGAGAGGAACGGTTCAGAGGAGGAAGGTGAGAACGGCTCAACAACTTGCAGAACGTGATCAACATCATTGAATTGTAAATGTGGACACTGTTGAATTGGTGTCTGTTCTGCGGTATGTATTTTCAAAAATAAATTATTAGTTTTTTAAATAAATGTGAAGGGGTGGAGGAAGTGAAGACAGCCTCGGTTTGTGTAGCATGGATAAAGATCTGGAGGTCAGGGGTCCCATGCAGAAGAGGTGGACTGGGTGGGTGGGTGGGTGGGATGGCTGAGGAGCAGAGAACGGCAGCAGGGCCGGAATCGCAGGGGAGTAAAGCACACAGCCCCTCGGGGTGCATACGAAGTAGAGGTTTGCAGGCTTGCTCTGACTCCCGAGCAGAGCTGTGTAGCTTTAGGCCAAGGACTCAATTTCTCTGTTTTGGTTTATTCATCTGCAAATTGAAGGTTATATCTTACAGGCAGGCAGGGCCAGATTATCCAACAGGCCAGATAAGCACTGAGCTTTACCTTGCTTACCAGATCGTTTGAGGTGACAATTTCACGTTTTTTGCCACTACACCAAAGATTCCGCTTCTAGGTCTGGCTGAAACCCGTCTCTCTCCCAACTCCCTAGCACCTTCCTACAGAACAAAAGTCTGTTTTCAAATGCATAATCCCCTGACAGGGCAGATGACCCAGTAGACAAAGAAGTAGGGGAACCTTTATGAAATTTTTCACTAAACCAAGAAAACCAGACCCACTGCTGTGGAGTCGATTTCCAACTCGTAGCAACCCTATAGACAGAGTAAAACTGCCCCCATAGAGCTTCCAAGGAACAGCTGCTGGATTTGAACTGCCCACCTTTTGGTTAGCAGCCGAAGCACTAAACCACTACACCACCTGGGTTTCCAGTTGTTCCCTACAGATTTGTAAGTAAGCACAAATAAACTCATGCTTACCTTACTCGCTGGGTCACCTGCTCCTGCTGAGATGGTGGCTGGGACATTTAAAGGGTAGTGCACGGGAACAGCTCCTGCTACACAGCGAAGACTTGATGGACTTAGCTATCTTCCCACTGCAAGGTTCTTGGATGGCACAAATAGTATGTGATCAACTATTAACCGAAAGGGTGGTGGTTCTCATCTACTTGGTGATGCTATAAAAGAAAGTCCTGGCGATCTGGTTCCATGAAAGATTTCAACCAAGAAAACATTGCCATCGAGTTGATCCTGACTCTTAGTAACCCAATAGGACAGAGTAGAACTGCCCCACAGAGTTTCCAAGGAGGCCATGGTGGATTCGAACTGCTGACCTTTTGGTTAGCAGCAATAGATTACGTATTATGCATCAGAAAGCACTATAAAAGCAGCTCTACTTTGTTGCACATGGGTCACCATGAGTTGGAATCAACTCGATGACAAGTTTTCCTTTCCTCTTAAGCAGACCAGGCAGGCAAGAGAGGCTGGCAGAAGACTGTGCTGTCCCTGTACGTACTTACTGTCCCCTCTCGGTTAAAGACAGGAAGAAGAAGCCAATGAGACAGTAGACAGGATTATGTAGAGAAGCTCTGATATCGATGATTGATTAGGTCATGTCGAAGCGGTGAAGGAGGGGGGTCCTCTTGGAAAAGGAAAGAAGCAAGTAGAGACCTTGACAGCAAGGTCTGTTTCACCAGCAGGATAGGACCAGTAGCTACGCTTCCTGGGTGCTCGAGGGGTGGCCAGGATGTCCCTCAGAACTGCTGGTTTTTTGGCGTCCCTGAAGACGAGAGGAGCCCTAAGGATGGGAAGAGGTGAATGACTTCTCACCTCTGAGAAGGGAGCAAACCAGCCCTGTTAAGCCATGACCAGCAGGCTTACCTGTCCCTGGGAAAATGGTAGACACGCTCATCAACCATCTAGGGGGACACAGCGGGGATGCTGCTTAGTGGCTGGAGTCTCTCAGAGGTGCAGTGGTTAACAGACTTGGCTGCTAAGTGGAAAGTTGGAAGTTTCAGTCCACCCAGAGGTCCCTCAGAAGAAAGTCCTGGTGATCAACTTCTGAAAAATCAGCCACTGAAAACCCTATGGAGCACACTTCCACTCTGACACAGACAGGGTCTCCAGGGGTTGAAACCAACTCCATGACAACTTCTTTTTTTTTTTTTTAACTTAGTGGCTAAAACAGAGACCCTGGGGTTCTAATCTCAGTGCTGTCACTGATTATGTGGCCATGAGGAAAACGACTTTAACCCTTTTAGTGCCCACTCCACACCACGAGGAGTTGTAAAGAACCAACGAATTAACTAGTGGAAAGTGCTAAGAACATGATGACTATTACTGTGAGACGGGAGGAAACGACCCAATGATTGTGCAAAGAATTCATCATCTCAGATGAATCTGACTTTATTTGTCTTCACTTTAAGGCAAGAAGAGAGCCGGTGGCACAGTGGTTAAGAGCTCAGCTGCAAACTGAAAGGTCAGCGGTTGGAATTCACCGGCTGTTTCTTGGGAACTCTAGGGGGTGGCTGACTCTGCCCTATAGGGTTGCTGTGATTAGGAATCGAGTCCACAACAGTGGATTTGGTTTTGGTTTTTTGGCTGAAGGCAAGAACTTGGCAGGTCGGGGAGACGAGGCAGCTGAGGAGGCCAACCATTGGCTAAACCCAGCCCCAGATAAAAGTTAACTTCTCCAAGGTTGCTGTTGAAGGGCAAAGGAAGACCTGATCTTCTGACTTGAAGTCAAGTGCTTTGAAAAATTATTTTTACTCTTCTTATTGATGTCAAGATGTAATCCGTAATAGCATCTCTTTACCTGTTTCTCAAAGGAATCGTAACAAGTGCTTCTAGAAACAGGGTCTTACAAGTAAGTGAAGTTGGGGAGCACCAGGTAAAAAAAAATTCCATAGGATGTTTTTACTGGGGAACTTCACAGCCTTTAATAAGTCTAGGCACAAAGCGAATCCTCTAGGAGGTCAGTAGAGTAGGTAACATTTCAGAAAGGAATTAACCGTGCTACTCTTGTGTCTTAGTCACCTGGTACTGCTCTAACTGAAAATATCATGAGTGGAAGGCTTCACAAGGAGAAGCTTTATTGACACAGTCCAGTAAGCTGCAAATCCACTTATAAAGTCTAAGTCTGTTCAGTAAGAGAATTTATCACAGTCCGGTAGGCTGAGTCCAAATCCAGTGAGAGCATCTCAGCACAGCAACCTCAGGTACAAAGGACGTGCTCTGCTCTCGGTGCTTCTCTCTTGGTGGTAGGACGTTCCCAACTTTTTCGCCTCACTTCTCTGCCTTATAACCCACAAGCTTATAGCTTGAGACCTGCCTCACTAACACAACTGCAGGCCATTTTCCATCATCAGTCACACAGAGGCAGGATTCACAACACATGGGAGGAAGGGCACCATACTGGGACTCATAGCCAAATCAAATCAACACATACATTTTTGGGGGGACACGATTCAATCCATGATACCTTGTTTTCTTGGCATAGCTCATGCAGAGAGCATTGATGGAATATACTTTACATTATCCATCTGTCTATATATTGTCTATAAAGACTTTTGGTCTGGAAGTGTCTGTGTGGTACTCCAGTATAGGATGACTCGTCATCCTATACCACCAGTCCACACATATGCACGCCAGAGTACAATGCTTAGGCCTCACCCGTGCTGGTTCACGTCTACACGTTTAACCAGAAGGGTCTACATCCAGTGACAACGCTTACAAGTGCATAGCGGATGACAAGTGATTTTTATTTCCTTTGTTATGTGTATCTACAATTCGTAAATATTCTCTAAGGAATGTCTGTTTTTGTGGCCAACAGGAAAAGCTGGTCTTTATGGCTCTATTAGCGACGTGGCCTCCACTTGAAGGCATGCTGCCCTTCACCAATGAACGGTGGGGCCTCCCTCACTAATAACTGAAGCAAAAGGGTGGAGGCTGCGCTCATCAGATCTTCACATGATCCTCAATTTGGTGGAGTGGCTCACACTGAGACAGCCAAGAATAAAATTCAAAACAACCGTGACAAATTGAAAACATGGCTCTACAAAAACCAGATGAAATTCAATAGTACAATTATAAGGTGATATATTTAGGGCTAAACTCAACCACCATATGTTAATGGTGAAGGCAAAACCGGCTTCTGATTGGTCAGCAACCACCAGGTGAGCCTCTGCTGGGCACTTAGCCTTGACCTCAGACTTGTAGCCAGATTCAGATATAAGAGGAACAGATATGGTGAGGATCACTGTTCATAGGCTAAGAATAAACATGCAGGCTGGTCCCCACAATCTTGTCTTCTGAATACAAAATTCTAGCCTACTGGTCTGATATGACATCTAACTATTGGTTCCCACAAGAGAAGGATATTTGAAATCAGCACAGTCTCTCAGAGGTGGAATTGCCGTTGCGTGACCTCACCCCGTCAGGATGTCATATGTCCCCTGCCAGGCTAAGAGAACATTCTGGCATCACATCCATGTAGAAGAGGCCCTATGGGGTGTGCAGTGTGGAGGCAGGAAAGTCAGAACTTCTGGAACATTTTACCGGTTGATGGGGACAATCAAATAGAATATTTGAAATCTGAACCTTCTCTGCAAAGTTTGTCCTTGGAAAATCCCGGGCATCTGGACATAGTCAACAGAACGCCTTGCCTTCTTCAAAGCTGACTCAACTCTGCACACATAAAAGGCCCGTGACATGCCATGGCCTGGAGTCATCCTCCCTCTTGGGTCCTGTGTTAGTCAACTCCTCATTAGACTGCTGAGTTGGGTCTGTGTCAGCACCCTCCAAAAAAGGGTTGGGAGAGGCTGGAGGGTGTCCAGGCTAGAGCCACAGGCATGATCAAAGGCATGGAAATGAGGCCGTATGAAGAAAGGTCACAGGAATTGGAATTATTTCTCCTGGAAAAAGCCAGGGAGCGCCTGAATAACCGAAATCCAGAAACGAGCCACACAAACTTCACGTTAGCCTTGACTTGGCTCCCACCTGTAGCGTTCACGGCAGGGGCCGTAACTGACAGCCCACATGGATCACGTACGTATCATGCCAGTTTGCTGCTGAGCACTTTGTGTGATGGTCTCATTTCATCCTCACTATGAGTGGGAAATCCACTCAATGACCACGCAATTCATGGGTGGGGCATGGTGATTCGGTGGTAGAGTTCTTACCTTCCATATGGGGCACCTGAGTTCTATTTCTGGACAGTGCAGCCCTCACTTGGCTACGGAGGCTTGCAGGCTTGCAGGCTTGCATGCTGAGCGATTTTCAGTGCAACTTCCAGACTAAGACACACTAGGAAGAAAGGTCTGGTGATCTGCTTTTGAAAATCAGTCAACGAAAACCCTACAGGTTACAATGGTGCAGTCTATAACTGCTCAGGCAGCTGGCACAGCACCGGACAGTGTATCATATAAGTGTGCACGGAGTTGCCGTGAGATGGAAGGCAGACTTGATGGTAACCAACAACACAAGGGGACTACCATTCATTCTTCTCTTCAGATGAAGAAAGTGATCTCCAGCAGAGAGATTATACAACTCATCTGAGTTGATTCTGCTGGGAAGGGAGGAAGGATAGACTCGAGCTCCAACAGTCAAATGCAGCCTCTCTGTGTCCGGTAGCCAATGTTTTTTGCCTGCCCTCTTTAAAGAAGCAGTCGCATGTCCATCTCACATTCTACAGCATGAAATTTGCAGGTGCTTGTTAACAAGAAAAACTGGGCAAAGGACTGAAAACCTCCAGTCAGCTTCAGTTTCAACAGTGTATCATAAAAGGTAACAGAAACACACTTTCTCCCGCGGCATTGGAGGCCTGTGGGCTGCTATGGTGGCCAACCGGTCTCCAGGGGGCTTCTAGTCTAAGCAGAATAGGAAGAAAGTGCTGGCGACCTTCTTCTGAAAATCAGCCAGTGAAAACCTTGTGGATCATGGAAATGCCATCTGCGGGACTAGGTAACGTTTCATTGCATTATGCATACTGTCACCGTGAATTGGGACCAATTCAACGACAGCTGATCAGAAGAGTAAAGCCACACATGGCTACTGAACATCTGGAATCCAGCTAGTGTGACCAAGGAACTGAATCTGAATTTTGTATACAGGGTGGCTGTGAGTTAGGGGCCGAGTTGATAGCAGTTACTATGACGACATCACGCAATCCTCAAAATGCGAGGTCTGACAACTAAGTTCCCACACTTCAGTGCTCTAAGTGCTACCACATATCACTGTGGTCACCTTCAAAGTGTTCCCCCTAGAAAGCTTTGCACTGATGCCAGCACCTAGTCCACCCTGCAAAGCAATTTTGGAACTTGTTCTGGAGTGGTCATTGCACACAGTGGCACCATGGCAAGTTCACAAACCTAACTGTCTAGTTGTCTGTGAGGGAGTTTTTAGGCAGTAAACAAATAACTGTATTGGAACACCCTCTCTACTCACCTGATCTGGCCCCCAATGACTTTTCTTTTTACCCAAAAGTAAAGGAAATATTGAAAGAAGACATTTTGGTGACATTCAGGATATCAAGGCTAATACCACGACAGCTCTGATGACCATTCCAGAGCAAGAGTTCTCAAATTGCTTTGAAGTGTGAACTGAGTGCTGGCATCAGTGCATAGCTTCCCAGGGGGAGGACTTTGAAGGTGACTATAGCGATATTCATCAATGAGGTGTGTAGCACTTTTTCTAGGACGAGTTTATGAACTGGCAGTCCTTGTCACCTGCTATTGCATCTCTTTAGAAGAAGAGACTGAGACTCAGAGGGTTTTAGTGACTTGTCTACTGACAGCTGGAGAGCTGGTGGCAAAAATAGGTGGAAGAGCCTTTCTTGGGACTTAGGATCCGGTGGTCTCACCCCACAGGAACACAGCAGAGAGGGAGGAAGGCACAAACGTCAAGCGTCGGGTAACACAGCCAGGTAATACAGCTGACTGTCCCTCCCACAGTTCGGTGATCACTGGCGTCTCCATCCCTATCAGAGAGTCGCTGTGAGTTTTCATCACAGAGCTGAACCAAGGCAAGTCAGCCTGGTGCCTGCAGAGCGGAACCGGGCAGAAGGGCCTGGCAAGGTGCTAGTAAATCCGACTCTGAAAAGCTGACCTGGCTCCTCTGGGGATGATAATATGGATCAGAGTGTGGAAACACAATCGCGAACTATAGTAGAACTTGAGCAGATCAAAAAGAACATGCTGGCTATCATCACACCAGGGAAGATGTCGAATTAGGCTTTCGCAATTAGATCTCCACCTTGGTGCAGGGCAATGGATACCATAGAATTAACTGACAAAAGAGGATTGAGTTCCTCAGGCTCCACCTCTGGCTCCCTGCGAGGGCCCCCTGGAGACAGATAGCATCCGGCTTTCCTGGGAGAAAGCTGGTTTCTAGATCACCAAGTAGCATGCTGAAGGGCTGTGGAGTTTCTGATGATCCTAGACCACAGAGGCTGAAACTTTCTCTGATTTCTGTCCACCGAGGGCACTGTCTGTGTGGGACATGTCAGTCACTGTCACCTATGGCACGTGCTGTGGACACAAAGTGAACTCAGTGGTTCTAAGTGCTACATACCTCATTACTGAAATTACTGTGGTCACCTTCCACTTACTACCCTTGGGAAGTTAAGCACCTATATCAGTGTCTAGTCCACCCTTTAAAGCAATTTTGGAACTCTTTCTGGAATGGCCATTTCACGCTGGCAAGTTCATAAAGTTAACTGTATACTTGTCTGTGAGGGAGTTTTTAGCCAGTAAACAAATAGGGATTAGTATTAGAACACCCTCCCTACTCACCTGATCTGGCCCCCAGTGACTTTTTTCTTTCCCAAAGAAAAAGGAAATCTTGAAAGGAAGACATCTGGATGACATTCAGGACATAGAGAGTGATACCACAACAGCTCTGATAGTCTTTCTAGAAAAAGTTTCAAAATTGCATTGAAGGCTGGACTAGACACTGACATAGGTGTATAGCTTCCCAAGGAGAGTACTTTGAAGATGACTGTAGTGATACACAGCAATGAGACATGTACACTTTTTCTGGGATGAGTTCGCGAACTTAAGTGTCAGGTCTTGTATATCATTCTGGGGCTTCTCAGCATTCCAAGACATCTTTATTTCCCAAGGAAGAAAAGTAAAAGCACAGAGAAGTCAAGTAACTAACCAGAGGCCACACAGCTCGTAAGTAGCAAACTCAAGGCTTGAATCCAGGTCTGCCTTGTTCCAAGACCCTGCTCTTTCTAATACACAGCATTTCCTCCCAACAGTCCACCTCCCCATTTCTTCTCTGCCTTCCCGGGGTTCAGCTGGCACTCTGTATCCAGTCCAGTTGCCATCAGCTCCAACTCACGGAGACCCCCACCTGTGGCAAAGTAGAACCGTGCCCCACAGAGTTTTTAACGGCTGATTTTTCAGAAGTAAATCACCAGGACTTTTTCCTGAGGTGCCTTTGAGTAGACTCAAACTACTGACCTTCCAGTTAGCAGCCAAGCCCTTAACCATTGCTTTTCCAGGGCAACTGCCGAACCCAGCTGAGTTACTGTGAGCCACTGAGTTAATTCTGACTCCTGGTGACTCTACAGGATACTGTAGACCTGCCCCCTAGGCTTTTCTGGCTGAAATTGTTATGGGAGCAGGAGGTCAGCTCTTTTCTCTCCCAAGAGTCTCTAGTGGGCTCAGCTGACCTTTCAGTTAGCTGCTGAGTGCCTAACCACTGCACCTTCAGGCTTCTTCTGCCCCCAGAACGGTGGATACACGTTCTGCTGGGTCAAATAACAGCTATGGAGAAACATAAACCCTAAATCCACTTTCCCCTTGTACTAACGTGCAATCGAGTTTCCCCAGCTGTCTGTTGTGATGCCGTACTTCTCTGAGGAAGCGTTCTATGGTCAGAAAGGAGAGGCAGCTCTCTGTGTTACTGTCTTCACCAGATACACGGACCCGTAAAAGGCAGAGGACATTGCATTGCCCCACGCTGTCCTCAGTACCTGACCCTAGGAGACACTGTTTCCATGGTAACTAGTTATCAATTAAATGAGTGAAGGAATCAACAGCTATTGTCTTGAAGCGTGTTTCCTTGGTTTAAGCGGGTGTCTCAAACTTTGTGATCCACTAGCCTCCCTTGTAGTGTGCCACGAGACGACACGGTATTCTGGGACATATCCTTTCTCAGGAGGCGAACGCCCATCAAGAGGGTTTTGGAAAGATGGAGGCAGAGCTGTGAGCCCGTTGCTGTCCGGGCACTGATGGACAGAGGAAAGAGCAACGGTGAGGTCAGGCTGGGAAGACGGCGGCAGAACTCACAACATGCTTGGGTCCAACTTCAGGTAATGTGGGCAAGAGAGCAGGCTCTTCCTGAAGCTGAGAGGTGGCATGAGGCTCAGGCTGAGAAAGATGCTGTTGGTTTGGGTTTTTATTTATTTATTTTCTGGAAATTGAAGGGCGGGAGAGAGAGAGACAGGGGAACAGGTGAGGAAGAGGAAGGAAGAAGAGGAGGGTGGAGGATGGATAAAGGAAGGCGGGAGGGGAGGAAGAAGCCCTGGGAAGGAGAGAGAGAAGGTGGAGGGAGGTAGGGAGATGGAGAGGGAATAAGCAAGCTCTGCCTGGACCAGGGGTAGATGAGAAGGCCCTGCCAAGATGTGCCATCTACACGGACCAGGGGAGGAGACTAAATTGTGTGGAAAGGAGGGAAAACTGGTGAGAGTCTGGAAGAAGCCAAATCCAGATGCAACTCTTGCCAGGCTAACGGAGTTACAGCAGGCCCCTCTGCCACAAACTCTGTGTCCCAGATCCAGATGGGGACACAAGAGCAGAGGGGCTGGGTGAAGTTGTCAAGAAGAGGACCCTGAGTCACGTGGCAAGGAACGCACATGGGCCTGAAACACAGGAGGCCGCTGAGATGATGCAGCCTGCACATCCCAGGGGAACCCCATCTCTGCAACTGCTCTCCCTAGGGAGGTCTGCACAGGATGCCCCTCTCAGCGGGATCACCTCTCAGAGCGGGAATAGAGCGTGGAGCTCACTCTGTCCCTGCTGCTGACTCTGCGGGATTGGCTTCATATTTTACCTGCGAAGTGTGCCTCCCTAAGCTGTCTTCCAATGAGGACACACACTTCTGTGGTTCCGAGGATTGGCCACTCATCCCCACAGCAAAATGGCTCTCAGACCCCACGAGAGGCTTAGGGCCCATCAGCTGGAAGCCCAAAGCCCTGGCTCCCCAAGGAGGGAACACTACACATCTCCTTCCTTTCTCCAAAGCAGGAGCTCTTGTCTCGTGACAGAGTCAGTGCCGAGTGTTTCTGTTCCACTTTTGGGCCACTAATGGAATCAAGATCCTGCTATTTATATTTACAGATGGTACAAACTTTAGGGGAACATCAAATGAGCCAGATGTTGGAAGAATGAGGGAAAACAAGGGAACTCGGCTAATAAGAATCAAAGAGTCCCTGGAGAAGGCTTTCTGGTCCCCAGACATTAAGATCCTGAACTTGAAGATGCTAAGAAAGGTTGTGAGGTAAGGGTCATTTGACTGCATTCAACTTGTAAGCCAGCAAGGAGAGTTTATTTGCCTTGTTTTGCTTGGGGAGAAAAATAGAGACATTGTCTGTTTCCATTGTTCTTTCTGAGACCATGCAGGGCACAAGAGCAGCAGGCTTTTCATCTCCAATTATTTTCAGCTAAGGGAAAAAACAGATGGTAAATAGCACTGAAATTTTTTTAGAATTAATATTAATAAAAGATGTGTGGAAGCTTCTCGGTCCCAGGAACGAAGGCCAGCCTTGAGTGTGGGGTCAGGGCAGGGAGTGGAGGGAGAAGAGAATGGCTGGGACAGGGAGAGGTGATGGTAGACGAAGAGCAGGTCCCCAAAGTGACCACTAGGGTGCTGGAGGACCCTGTGGGAAGTGGTGCACCCTTGGGAGGTGACATCTGGCAGGAGCCTGGAGCCCTCCCGCCACGTGGAGCCTCTTGGGGTTCTGAGCACTGCAGGGGAAGAGGGTGGAGGGCCCAAGCAGAGGGTTGCCCAGCTCTTGAGAGGCATGCTGGCGCCACCAGGCCCCCTTTCAGCTGGGTGTGGCCCAGATGGCTCCTCGATGCAGCTGCAGCACACAGAGGAGGAGGGAGATGTCCTCACCTCCCTGGCCAATGCCAGCCTCTGTCGCCAGCCCGGGTCGGCCATTCTGAGTGTCCATCTGTCAGCAAGAGCTATCGAGTGTCCACTAGCCACACAGCTGTCCCCTGGGGGTTTGGATTCCACATAAGAGCAAAGGAACAGGAGTTGAGTCAACAAGGAAGAAAAGGCTGACAGAAATGAGTGGAAATGGATAATTACAGATGTGTGTCTACCAGGACATCAGACCCCTGGGGACATTCATTCATTCAGCAAAAATGTCTGAGCATGCATTGGGTGCTTGGGATTGTTCTGAGCCCTAGAGAAACAGCAGGGGACCAAACAGATGTGGTCCCTGCCCTCTGGGAATTTATGTTGCAGTTGGAGAGTGAGGCAGTAATCGCTCACACACACACACACACACACACACACACACACACACTCTCTCTCTCTCTCTCTCTCTCTCTCTCATACATGCCCATCTGTAAACAAACATTAATTTAAATTAATTACTATAAATTGACAAATTGTGGTAGTGTTATGAAAAAGAAAACTAGAGCACTGTAGGAACCACACAGGGAGGATCTGGCTAGTGGCTATTTACCAGGGCCCTGCAAGGCTTCTTCTAGCATCTGTCTCCCCTCACCTCAGAGCCCTGAAGACATGAGCTTGGAAAAGAAGCTGGGAAGAGTACATTATGCAATTATGAACTAGAGGCATTACAATATGAAAACAAAAAACAAACAAACAAAATGCTGTCTTCAATACGAAGACCCTACCTAGGACCATCCTGCTGCCGTGTCTATCTGATCTTGTTTCTTTCTTTGCATTGGCTGCTAGGAAGCTTGGAGGCAAAAGTAGGGTTCATCTCCAGCAATAGACATGAAGGATTTCGTGGAACATCTTTCATGAAGTAACTTGCCTCTGTTTTAGCTTTTCTTCTCTCTGATTCCTTGTTTTATTTCCTTTTCTATTTATGTTTATTTGTATTACATCTTATTGTATACTCGGGCATTGTTCATATGCTATTTTAAATCCTTTCTGAAACCCAATGGAGAGTACGTAAACAAAACTATATGAACATTGATGTTTAGTTATCTAGGACTTCTGTAACAGAAATGTCACATGTGGATGGCTTTGACAAAGAGAAACTTATTTTCTCGCAGTCTAGGAGGCTAGGTCCAAATTCAGGGTGCCAGCTCCAAGGGAAGCCTTTCTCTCTCCTTCAGTTCTAGGGGGAAGGTCTTTGTCATCAATCTTCCTCAACTGAAGAGTTTCTCAGCACAGGGACCCTTGGCCCAAAAAAACGCACTATTCTCCTGGCTCTTATTTCTTGGTGGTACGAGGTCCTGTGTTTCTGTGCTCACTTTTCTCTTTTATTTCTCAAAAGAGATTGACTTAAGGAATCTTACAGATTGAGTCCTGCCTCATTAACATAACTGTCAATGCTGCCACCTCATTAACATCCCAGAGGCTGGATTTACAACACAAAGAAAAATCACATCAGATGACAAAACACTGGAGAGTCACACAATACTTGTGACGTGGCATAGGCAGGCCAACAGATATTTGGGGGGAACACAATTCAATCTACAACAACAAAGTTCAACTAAACCCTAAAAAGCGTCTTTGTATTATGTGATTCTAGATGGATGATGAACCATTAAGGAAAAAAAGTTACTATAAAGGACATTCCTGGGATAACTGATAAACTTGGAATATAGACTTTAGATAAAAACATTGTCTCAATAGAAATTTCTTAAATTTCATAATTTATCATTCTTATGTAAGAGAAGGAAACCTGGGTGGTGTAGTAGCTAAGTGCTTTGGCTGCCAACCAAAAGGTCAGCAGTTCAAATCCACCAGATGCTTTTTAGAAACTCGATGGGGCAGCTCCACTTTGTCTGGTAGGGTCACTATGAGTCAGAATTGACTTGACAGCAACGAGTTTGGGTTTTTCGGTTTTATGCGAGACAGTGGTCTTGCCTTTAGGAATTGCACACTAAAACATTAAGGAGGATGGTGGGGTTGCAAAATGGTCCAGCCTCTTTGGAAGGCAATCTGGTGCTTCCTTAAAACAATGGATATTGATATACCATTTGACCCAGTCATTCCACTACTTGGAATATAGCCTACAGATTCAAGGCCTTTCACACCAATGGACACATGCTCCAGAATGTTTATCGCAGCACAGTCCACAATAGCAAAAAGATGGAATCAACCCAGATGCCCAACAATAGAAGAATGGATAGGTAAACTGTGGTACATATACTCAATGGAGCACTACGCAATGATAAAGAATAACGATGATTCCAGGAAACATCTCCTAACCTGGTTTCAACTGGAAGACATTATGTTGAGTGAGAGTAGTCAGCGACAAAAGGACAAATACTGTATGAGACCTCTACGATAAGATCTCAAAAACAGACTTGTATATAGAAGAAAAGACTCTTTGACAGCTGCAAGGGAGGGGAAGGAGGGAGAGAGGGCGAGGGGGGAAGGGTTTAGTTTAGGTAGTTACTAGAAATCTAGCTGGGAGAAAGCGGTGACAGCACACATTAGGAACAAGAACAACATTAAGTGGACTTCAGCATAACTTGAGTACTCCTTCCATCTTAACTCAATACTGCAAGGATAGAGTAGCTGGGGCGGGGGATGGGGGACCATGCTCTTAGGCGAATTCCAGGCCAATTGGCACAACTAGCGTTTTGCTAAGAGAGCTCTCTGCACCCCACATTGGTGAGTGGCGTCTGGGGTCTTAAAAGCTGCCAAGCTGCCATCCGAGGACACAGCAAATGGTCCCAACTCAGCAGGAACGGATGCTCACCGAGGGCCAAAATGGCATGCGGTAAAGACAACCGAGAAGACAGAGAGACCCACAAGAGTGGGTGCCTACATCGACCTGGGACCGGAAGAACCGGATGGTGCCCGGCCAGCACCAGTGATAGGCATGACGGAGCTCACAGAGAGGAGCCTCACTGGCAACACAAGAATAAAAAGAGGTGCATCATGAGATCTCTACTAAAAGACCTCAACTGATGGTCCAGCGGTTTTGGGGTTCCTCTGAGAGCATGGCCCCCGGCCCTGATGCTGCCCGTTCCCATAAATTATAACAAAGGTCCACTCTTTGGACAGGAATGGATTGGACTTGGCAATGCAGAGTAACCATGTATTGGAAGCACTTTATGGTTCTATATATCTACAGGATATCATCTTGCTGACCTCTGGCTGGAGGAAGGGGAGTGGACGGACAGGAGGGTAAAGGAGACTGTTGGGAGGATGAGACATGTATGGAGCAGAGAGGAATAGTGTGCAGTCACCGGACAGGGAGAGCAGTGGAAGCTGCATATAGGGGGGCATGTAAATTTACATGTGAATGTACATTTTCACTCAGTTATGTTAAAAAAAAAAAAAAAACATTAAGGAGGAGAGGGCATGGAAGCCCTGGGTGGTAGAGATGCTTAAAGAACTCAGCTGCTTCCTGAAAGGACGGTGACGCAAATCTACCCAGAGGTGCTATGGAAGAAAGGCCTGGCAATCTGCTTCACAACTATCAGCCCATTGAAAGCCCTACAGAGTGTGTTCTACTGTGACACACATGGGGTTGCCATGAACCGAAACTGACTTCACAGTTTGAGGGGGAGGGGCATGATATACGAGGGCTGCCAACGAAGTTCACGAACTCATCCTTTTAAGCACTCCCCTTGGGAAGCTATGAGCCAAGGCCAGCTCCAAATCCACCCTTCAAAGCAATCTTGGAACTCCTTTTCAGGAAAGGCCATTAAAGCTGTCATTGTATTACCCTTGGTTTCCTGAATGTCATCAAAATATCTTCTTTTCACTATTTCCTTTATCTTGGGGTAAAGAAAAAGTCACTGAGGACCAGGTCACATGAGTGGGAAGAGTATTCCAATACGGTTATTTGTTTATTGGCTAAAAACTCCACCACAGACTATACATTTAAGTTCGCAAACTTGCACCATGCCAGCATGTGCAATGGCCATTCCAGAAAGAGTTCAAAAATTGCTTTGAAGGGTGAACTAGGTGCTGACGTCAGAGCACAGCTTCCCGAGGGGAGTACTGCAAAGGTGACTGTCATGGATTAAATTGTGTTCCCCTCAAAATAGTGATTTGGCTGGGCCAGGAATCTCTGCATTCTGTGACTGCCCTGCATTTTGTGATTTTCTGATATTGTAAATCTTAATCTCTGCCTGTGGCAGGACTGCCCTACTCTTGCTAAGGGAGTTTCCCTGGAGTGTGGAGTGTACCACCTTTTATCCTTTCATCCTATGGGAGATAAAAGGAGAGAAAAGCAAGCAGAGAACTGGGAACCTCACACCATCAAGAAAGCAGCACAGGGAGTAGAGGCACGTCCTTGAGACCTGAGGTTCCTGCGCCAAGATGCTCCCTGACCAAAGACTGATGGAACATCCTTTCCTCCAGACCTGACAGAGGGAAAAGCCTTCCCCTGGAGCAGACACTCTGAATTCAAACTTGCAACCTATGGGACTGTGCAACAATAAACTTGCCTTTGTTAAAGCCATCTGCTTTGTGGTATGTCTCTTAGAGCAGCCCTAGCTGCCTAGAACGGCGACTGTAGTGATAATCAGCAGTGCTGAATAGCTAAGAGCTATGTAGCTCTTGGAACAATTAAGTTCGTGGACCTAATTATCGGACCGTGTAGGCAACCAACTTTCAAATAGTCTAAAGACAGACAGAGGAGAGAAAAGAGAGGCAACAGAGAGAAAAGATTGCAGTCACATACTTGAGAAAGGAAAGCATTTGTAGGCCCAAGAGAATCTGCTTCCAGTTTTAATTTCAGTGAATGCAACCCTTTTACAAAAATGTTCTATTGCGCTTTAAGTGGAAGTTTACAATCCAAGTCAATTTGTCATACAAAAACGCACACACACACTGCTCTGTAACTCTAGCTGTTCTCCCCCTCCCCCGTGACAGCACACTCCACTCTACCCTGTGTTTTGTGTGCCCGTTCAGCCAGCTCCTGTCCCATCTGCCTTCTCATCTCACCTCTGGACAGAAGCTACCCAGTGAGCCACCTGTGTCTACCCTAAACCAAGATGCACACTCTTCACGAGTATCTTTTTATATGTTCTAATCCAGCCCAATCTTTGTCTGAAGAGTTGGCTCGGGTATGGGGTAGATGCCCTTTATAAAGAGAGTCCCCAGAGCCATCTTCTTTCCTTCCATACTTCCTTTTCTTGTTGCCTCTGGCACCCCCTCCTTGATAACTCCCACCCCCACTGAAATGCTAAAAGAAGATGCTGCAGCTTGGAAGGATTCTGCGCAGAATTGTTTTCAGATCATCAGGCCTGTTTCCCATCTGCCTCTGGCAGTGGTGTGGATGTCAAAATCCCACTGGGGTCATCAGCTAGCGCTTCAGCTTTTAAGTGCTTTCTTTTGGAGGGCTTTCTAAGTCCATGAAGAAACACCTCAGTGCCTCTCTCTCAGCCCTGACTTCTTGTCGTTTGTAATCCAGACCCTTTGGGCTTCAGAAGACCGGGAGGATGATGCTGCCAGCGTGGGTAATCACAGACTTCCTAGAATTGGAAATAAGCACTTTCCACTGGCTGGACTGCAGCCTTCACTTGGCCAGGAGTCACTTCCAGCCCAGTGCCCCCTCCTCTCTGTCAGAGGCCTTACTCCCTACTCCACTCGAGGTTGGCTTGGCTGGAAAGTTCTGGAAGGCAATGATAAGCTCCAAGCTGTGACTCGTTCAATAAAACTCAAGGGTTCTGTTCCAACCTTTCTTCCCACTCTGTACTCGTCTTCTCAAGGTGTTAGGACTACAATCCAAATAAGTAACTGCCCTGGGAAGGCGGTCCATAACCATGGCCTGATTCCCAGGCCACCTGGGAGTCTTCAGTTTTGGCCAATGTGCCCTCTCTTCTGAAGGAAGGTGGCCCTGAACCATCCTCAGGCCACTGGAAAAACAACCCAGTGCCTTTGGGTCCAAGTCAAGTGAAAGGCTTTTGGGGTGTGTCTAGCAAATGAGATTTATCATTCCTGCCTGTCCCCTTGGGATTGATTCTGCAGCCTTCTGGTTAGTTCACCTGCCTGATACCACTGGCCCTCACGCTTCTACAAGCAGCCTGTCCACCTGTGCTTGTAAGATGACTAAAAGACCGCCTCTGATGTGTTCGCTGAAACTTTCTCCAAGTCCTGGATAGCCAAGCCAAGTGCCAAAGGTGACTTTAACCTGCCTTGTTCAATCCAGGAAACCCTGATGGCATAGTAGTTAAGTGCTACCCATGGCTGCTAACCAAAAGGTCAGAAGTTCTAATGTGTCAGGCAAAAACTCTGTGGGGCAGTACTACTCTGTCCTATAGGGTTGCTGTGAGTTGGAATAGACTCAACAGCAGTGGGTTTTTTGGTTTGTTTAGTCCAGGAAACCCTGGTGGCACAGTAGTTAAGTGATATGGCTGCTAACCAAAAAGGTTGGTAGTTTAAATGCCTGACACAGTCATAGGAAACTCTTTAGGGCAGCTGTACCCTGTGCCATAGGGTCACTATGGGTTAGAGTAGACTGGATGACAATGGATTAGGTTTTTTGGTTTGTTTAGTTCAAGGAGTCCCTGGGTAGTGCCAGCAGTTAATGAGCCAGCCTGGGCTGGAAGTTCAAGTCCACCCAGAGATGCTTAGAAGAATGGCCTAGTGGTCTACTGCCCAGAAATCAACCACTGAAAGCCCCCGTTGGAGCACGGGGTCCCCCCAAATTAGAGGTGACTCGGCAGCAACCATTTTTGTTTACTGGTTTGAGCTGAAACAATTCTTATGCCATTGGGGCCAATAGGGGAACTATACCGTTCAACACAAGTGTATCTGAAGAGAGAGAGAGACAAGGGAAAGCAGGGTAATTGCAGAAGGGCCCCTGCTGAATTAAAGGGTGATATGAGTTCAGAGCCGAGTCACTTTCCTCACAAGGCCTGAAGTGGCACTTTATCCCCAGAGTCCATTACTTTGCTCTTTCCAACCCTCTTCTTCAAACCCTTTCATTCACACAGTTCAAAGTGCTTTTCCAGCTCCAGGTCTTTAATCCTGGCAATAACCAGGTGACACAGCAGATGATGACAGTGATTAGCTTGGGAGCTGGAGAGGCCAAGCCCCGGCAAGATGAGGGATTTAGCCTGGGACATATGGAGTCCACCAGCGGGGCCTGGCGGGAGCAGGGTCCCGGGACACGTGGAGGCATCGGAAGCCAGGTGGGGTGAACCAACTGGAGCACGCCCATCCTCTCTGGTCAGGTGTGAGAGATGGCTATGGGTCAAGGTCAAGGCTGAAAGTGAATGTCTTTCATCTTGAACCTGGCCCTACCTCTAGCCCAGACCAGGCTCTGGTCCCTCCACCAACCCGACACCTGGGCCCTCATGCTGCTTTGAGACTGTCCCCCAGCTCTCCAGCAGGTAGCACAGTGTCATGGAGTCAGAGCCTCAGGTTCAAGTCCTATCCTAGTATTTGCCAACCGGGTGAACCTTAACATACTTTGAAGTATCTGGGGAGTGAAAGTGTCTGACCTTGGTGGTCCGTTCTTGGTCTGGGCAATTTTGTCCCTCTTTTACTCTTAAGGAAACCATGAAGTCATAGTGGTAAAGCTGTATGCCTGCTAATCAAGAGGTTGGCAGTTCAAATCCACCAGGTGCTCCTTGGAAAGCCTATGGGGCAATTCTGCTCTGTCCTGGAACGTCACTAGGAGTCTGAGTCAACTTGACAGCAATGGAGTTTGTTTCTTGTGGGTTTTTTTTTTTTAGTGTTCTTACTTTTAAATATGTTTATGTTTGCTTTCCTTGAAGGCAGTCCTTTGGATGTCAGCCTGCAAAATAATTTATATTACAGCTGATGTAGGCAAACACAGTTACCCTTTCTGAGGAAGGCATTTGCATGTCATTTAGCCAAGCCAAGTGCCGTCGAGTCATTTAGACCTCGTGAAAAGGAACTTTTGGGTCATGCTCAGCAGCCCAGGCCTGGCTTGCACCGTTGGCATTTAGGAGGGGGATTGAGGGGATGCATTAGTTGGAATTGACTAGATGTCAGCTAGTACTGGCAGCCGCGAAAAAAGCCAAATCTGTTGCTGTCCACTCAATTTCACCTCATGGGGACCCCACGTACTACAGATTAGAACTGTGCTCCATAGTGTTTTTTCAGCTGTGATCTTAAGCAAGCAGATTGCCAGGATTTTCTTCCAGGTCACCACTGGGTGGATTCACACCATCAACCTTTAGACTAGTAGGTAACAGCAAGCAAATTGCACCACCCAAGATCTTGCAGGAAACCCTAGTGGCATAGTGGTTAAGAGCTATGTCTGCTAACCAGAAAGTTGGTAGTTCAAATCCACCAGGTGCTCCTTGGAAACTCTATGGAGCCGTTCTACTCTGTCCTATAGAGTCATTGTAGGTCGGAATTGAGTTGACGGCAGTGGGTTTGGTTTGGAAGAATCTGCTGGTAGCACAAACTTAGAGGAAAAAATAGCAGTAAGACCCCAGCTCCAGTGCTGATACTTTGCTAAGGCAGTTGACAGAGAGAACAAACAAACCTGGGGAGAACACCAGTAACAAGATACATACAAGGCAGCATCTAGTGGGGTCAGGCTTCGTCCCCTCAGGGTCCCCTCCAGATGCAGTCCCTTGGCCAGCCCATAGGAAACCTTTGGGTGAAGTGCAGAGAGAGAGAGACCACCAAAAGGCACGGCTCCTGCCAGCTGACAGAGTGAAATGTTCCTGTTTCAGCCACACTTGGGTCCCTGGATTGGGGGTCTTTGTGACTTCCTGCCCAGCAACACACAGCAGGCGAGCTGAGAAGAGGATTAACCCCCTCAGTCAGCTACTGGGGGTACTACCTAAGGGGCAGAGTAACAACGGAAGCTAGCAGTTTGTTTTAGTCTCCTTGTGCTGCTCCAATAGAAAATACCATAAGTGGAAGGCTTCTTGAAGAGAAACTTTCATTGTTACAGTTTGGTAAGCCACAAATCCATTTACAAGTCCATCCAACAGGAGAAATTATCACAGTCCAGTAGGCTGAGTCCAAGTTCAAGGACAGCATCTCCACACAGGAACCTCAGGTCCAAAGGCCGTGTTCTGCTCTCGGTGCTGCTCTTTCGGTGTTGTGAGGTTCCCCACTTACGCTGCTCACCTGTCTTCCTTATGTCCCACAGCTGGTGACTTGAGTCCTGCCTCACCAGCACAGCTGCTGGCCCTTCTCCCTCACCAACATCACGAGGCAGAATTTACAACACATGGGAGGAATCGCACCATGTGGAGACCCCTAGCCGAGTCAAATCAATAACACGTTTTTTGGGGGGACACAATTCACTCCATGACACAGTTATACAGAACTCACCGTGTATCAGGCACTCTTCTAAGTATCACACGTGTCTTGTTTCATCCTCAAACAACTCAATGAGGAAACTACAGCACCAGGTGGTTAAGGGATTTCCCCAAGGTCACAGTGCGACAGGGGCTCTGCTTGGATTGCAATCCAGAAGGCCATCTGGCTGTGGAGTTTGTGCTCTGAACTCCTGTCGTATTCTGCTTCTGCAAAGGCATCTCTACGCTGCTAAGAACTCCCACATCCTTAAAATATGATACCCTAGCCAGCAGCTGACAGCAGCACCCAGGCCTCTTTTTCATAGGTGGCTACAGGTCAATGTACCCAGAAAAATAAGTTTGTCAGAAAATGAAGAAACTCAAAAGAAAGGAGAAAAGGGCAAGACCTCTGAGAAACTGCTAGGCAACACTATTATTCAAAGACAGAGTCCCAAGGTAAGCAGAGGAGTTCCCGACTGGTGAGAATAGTAAGCTCTTGACTTTTATCCGAAAGGTTGGCAGTTTGAACTGCCTGAAGGTGCCTTGAGAGACAAGCCTGGCCATCAGACCATCTTCTGAAAGGTCACAGCCTTAAAAACCCTCTGGAATACAGTGGTACTCTACACACGTGGGGTTGCCCTGAGTCCGAATCCACTTGGTGGCAACTTACAAGAACAATGATATTCAGGAGAAACACAGCCCTGCTGGTGGCCAGGCTGCAGCCTTGCTTCCATGGGAAGCTGAAAGGCGGGGTCCCAGCCCCAGTAGAGGGAACCCCCTGGTGCTCAGCAGCAGACACTGGGGAAGCCCGGGTCCCTCCAGGAAAATCAGCAATGGCAGGGACTGCTCCCCCACCACAACCAACCTACACTTAAGCATGATTAACTATGCTTGCTGCAAAGGAAATATCCTACGGTTTAGCCAAACACAGGGCACCCGCTCTCCCCCTGAGTGCTGTGACAATGGTTTATGTGGCATACTACATTCTGAACTGGGCCCAAGACTATTCGGCCAAGTTCCAGACTCTTCTTTTCCCTAGCAGTCCAGGCCTCACTTAGGCCGAGCAGATGGCAGAAGTTCAGAAGCTCCTTTCCTCATTCACACTCACTGCTTGAGGCTGGGGGTGGGGGGCAAGCCCACAGTCCTCTGGACTGTCCCTCTCTTGTCTCTCTAAGTACCACTACATGACCTCCCAGTCAATCCTTGAGTCACAGAAAGACTCAGTGTCCCTTCTCCAGGGGCTAGCTTTAGGAAGAATGAAAACATCTTCCTCAAAGAAATAAAAAAACTCCAGATCCGTTGCTGTGCCATATAGGTTCTGACTCACAAGGACCCTGCAAGACAGAGAACAGTCCCGTGTGGCTCCCAGAGCTCTCACCTTCACAGAAGCAGACTGCCACCCACGGCTGGTGAGTTCTAGCCACAGACTGCTTGGTCAGCAGACCTCTCGGTTAGCAGCTGCTAGAACTCCTTCAAGAATCTTTCTAGGTGAGAAAAAAGAGAATATATATTTGTTCTTTTACCATGTCAGGTAATTAAAAGAATTAGAGGGTGGCTTGGTAAAATGAGCCCTGCCCCGTCCCCACTCACCCCCAGTTCAACTCAGAAATAGAGACACAGGTTTCCAAAGTGACCATTTTCTCTCTCCAGTTCAGTTAGGGGAAATGAGAGTTCATTCCCTAATTATATGGACACCCACACACATACGTAAATACACACACACACACACACAGACAAGGTGTGTATGTGTGTTTGCACACCCTCTCACATCTGCCTCCCAAATCCTGTAATTAGCACCCCATAAAGGACCTGTGTATGTATGAGAAAATACCAGCTTACATCCTGGGTGACTGACAAGCCAGCAAACTTCATTTCCGTCTTTGTAGAGGAGATCTTTCAAGCTACTGTTTGATCACCTCCACAGATTAGGTGCTCTCTGAGCTGCTTTGGAGACACATGTCCCTTTACCTGGCACTGTCCTCTCCCCATCTTTCCCTCCCTGCCCCCAAAGTGATAAGGCATCTGTAAACACTCTCTGAAACTCGCTCTCCAGCCTTCTTGGGTTTAGCACTTTGAAGCAGAGCTGCGGGAAGACCAGTGTTGGAGATGAAAATGTCTTATAAACTGATAAAGAAGTGTGGATCCAGCTAAAACCCACACGCTAATAGGCATTACGAAACCCAGGAAGGTTTGTTTGGATTGAAGACGGAGTTGAAAAGTCTGAGGTTTGGATTCCTTCCGAATGATCCTAAACCTGAGTCTCTTGCGCTCACATACCCTAATCCCACAGGCTGTGAATGCACCTGCCTTCAAATTCAGAAAGTCTTTCCATTGCAGAAATGGCTCCTGTAACTTTTCCTCTACATCGGAGTTCTTGATTTTAAAGAAAAATCAGGAGCACACCTTATGTGAAGAGCCTGTTAGAATGCAGATTCCAGGGTTTCAGGGTTTCATGGCCATCGAGTCTGAGCTGCAAAGTCTAAAGTGGGACCTAGAATACAAACCAGACCAATTGCCACTGAGTCAATTCTGACTCAGAATGACCCCATAGAACAGTGCAGAACTGCCCCATTGGATTTCCAAGAAGCAACTGGTGGATTCCAACCGCTGACCTTTTGGTGAGCAAGGCTTTAACCACTGTGCTACCAAGGTGAGACCCGATGGACTGAAATTCTAGTAAGACACCAGGGTCTTCCAGTTGAGACCTGACCTATAGAAACATTGTCCTAGAATCAGGTGACAAGTGGCTCATACCGCTTATGTAGGCTGTGATCTGGCGGTCGTACTTGCGCCAGTGGTGAAGACCCTGCAATATTCAAGTAATAATTGGTAAACAGCCACAGTCCTTGGTCCTCTGAGTGCCACTTTTTCTGCCCCAATGGCCATGACCTCCCAGACTTCCCTAAAATTCAGATACCAAAGGGTTAATGCCTGGCACAGCAGTTTCTGAGTCCCTGAGACTACTGATTGGGCAGTGTCTTATCAATTGCTGAGCGTCTTCAATAAACTGTGCACACACAGACTGGCTGGCAGGAACATAGCCAGCTTGCTGTATACACCAGGAAGCTGCCCACAGTGGGGCCACCGTTACCCACTCTGTCTCACTTGCAGAGGGTGTGGCGTTGCTTTCCTGGTTTTCCTCGGGCCTGTCTATATGCTCCTCCTCCTTCATCAGTCCCCTTCCTTCTTCTTGATGTTGACACTCTACATTAGGTGCCCTTCTCTCCAACAGTTACACTTTACCAAAGCCCACACTGTTGAGTCTCATCTGACTCACAGCAACCCTACAGGACAGAGTAGAACTGCCCCATTGAGTTCCCAAGACCTCCTGGTGGATTTGAGCTGCCAACTTTTGGTTAGCAGCCATAGCACTTAGCCACAATGCCAACAGGGTTTCTAGGTGATGACTTCAAGTATCATCAAATGACAGCGGTTGCCAAAGTGGAGTTGCAGACTTTTACTTCTTCCCAAATCCCCAGGCACATTTCAATTGCCCTACTGACACCTCCACATGAATGTCAAAAGAGCTCCTTAAACTTGACACGGAAAACAGAACTGCTGATTGCCCAAGCCATCCCCCAGCCCACTGCATCTTGGTAAATGGCCTGTTCTAAACCAATTAGCTAAAGTCATAAGTCTAGGAGTTTATTCCGCTCTTTTCCTCACCACTCACTCAACTCCAATCTATCAGCAAGCTCTTCCAACCTATCTGGAATCTACCTACTACATTTTTACACAGATTACACACACCTTCTATGTTTGTTTTTCAGCTATGCTCCCTACTTGCTTATGAAAACACCTTCGGTGTTGGGGGTGAGGAAAGGCGTGTGGTTGACAAACAAATGTAGGAGGCGCACATTATTTGCATAAAATACGGTACTTCTGTCCAACCCCACCACTACCACCCAAGTCCACCAAGTGTTCTAACTACCATAATGATCACCCTTGTCTCCCTCCTACCCCTTGCAGTATATTCTCCATCCAGCTGTGAAACTGTCATATTAAGACATAATCAGATACTGTTAATCCCCTGCTTAAACTTTTCAGTGGTTTCTTCTTGTGTTTAGAGTAAGACCCAGTTTCCTTCACTTGGTATACCAAGCTCCTGGCCCCAAGCTCATTTCATTCTGCTATCCCTCTTGAGTACCCTGGCCTCTCTAGCCTTCCCTGCAGTCCTGAGAACATCCCAGGCCCTGTTCTATCTTAAGGCTGTTTCACTGGGTGTTTTCTTGACCGAAAAGCTGCTTCCTGACAGCTGGCTTCTTCCTGGTGTTCAGATCTTAGCTTAAACTGGGCCTTTGCTGACCTGGTAAACTGCAACCCAATCACTCCCTAGCACCCTATTTTTAAATTTTTGCATCACACTTAACCACTAGCTAACATTTTAGTTATTTGTTTGTTTGACTGTTTAGCTGCCTAATACTTTCGAATGAGGATATTAACCCCAGAGTGATGTGCTTTGAGAATTTGTGTCTTTTCTCTTTTTAATAGCTTTTCTGCCTCCTCTCTTTTGGTTAAACTGTCCATTATCACTGCTTGCTTCAGCCTCTGTCAATCACCCTACTGTTAATAAGTCCTTGGCTAGGAAAACAATAAGCAGGAAGTGTGTACAAAGAATAGAAATCCCAGGACTCTTAATTGTGCTCATAAGGAACCTTTACATAGACCAAGAGGCAATCTTTCGAACAGAATAAGGGGATACTGTGTGGTTTCAAACCAGGAAAGGTGTACATCAGAGGTGTATTGTTTCACCATACTTACTTAATCTGTATGCTAAGCAAATAACCAGAAAAGCCAGTCTATATGAAGAAGAACATGGCAGCAGGATTAAAGAAAGACTCATTAACAACCTGTGATGTGCAGATGGCACAGACTTTCTTGCTGAAAGTAAAAAGGACTTGAAGCACTTACTGATGAAGATCAAAGATTACAACCTTCAGTGTGGGTTACACGTCAACATCAAGAAAACAAAAATCCTCACAACTGGACCGATAAGCAACATCATGATAACTGGAGAAGACATTGTCAAGGATTTCATTTAACTTGGATCCACAATCAACACCCTTGAAAGCAGCAATCAAAAAAATCACATGATGTATTTACTGCCTTGGGTAAATTTGCAGCAAAACGCCTTTTGAAAGTGGTGAAAGTGTAGATGTCACTTTGAGGACTAAGGTGTGCCTGACTCAGGCCATAGTATTTTCAGTCACCTCATATGCATACAAAAGCTGGATAATAAATAAGACAGAAGAAGAATTGATGCCTTCGAATTATGGTTTTGATGAAGAATATTGAATACACCATGGGTTGCCAGAAGAAAGAACAAATCTATCTTGGAAAAAGTATAGCCAGAATGCTCCCCAGAAGCAAGGATGTTGAGACTTTGTCTCCTGCACTTTGGACGTATTATCAGGACCAGTCCCTTAAGAAGGGCAGCATGCTTGGTAAAATAGAGCATCCAAGGCAAAGAAGAAGACCCTTAATAACATGAGCTGACACAGTGGCTGCCATAGGCTCAGGCACAGCAACAATTGTGAGGATAGCTCAGGACCAGGCAGTGTTTCACTCTGTTATACACAAGGCTGCTACAAGTTCAAATCAACTTCACAGCACCTAACAACAATGATATACAAAGTAAAAGTTAATAATTCTGAGCAAAAGCAGAGATACTTTCAAACAGCATCACACCTATGGCTTTAGTGTGACAGCCCCCAAATGCTCACTTGTGGATTAGCAACATCAGAATTACGGAGGACATCTGAATAATACAGGTTCCCATGACTCATTCCCTAGAGAACCTGTTTCAGGAGGTCTAGAGTGGGATCTGAGAAGCACGTTTGTCAACAACAGTCTAGATGTCCTCAAGCGTTTCACACCGGGTAACCACCAGCACTGGCACGGGGATCCCCATTACATATTTGCAGGGGGTGGTCTTTACTGCTTGTTTCAGTCAGCTAGGGCTGCTCTAACAGAAATACCACCGAGTAGATCGTTTTGACAAAGGGAAGTTCATTCTTACACAGTCTGGTAAGCTACAAGTCCAAATTCAGGATGTCTGCTCTAAGGGAAGCCTTTCCCTTTTGTCCGCTCTGGAGGAAAGTCCATTATTTCATCAGTCTTTGTCCAGGGAGCATCTTGGTACAGGAACCTCAGGTCTGAAGGATGTGCTCTTCTCCCGGGGCAGCTTTCTTGACGGTGTGAGGTTCCCAATTCTCTGCTTGCTTCCCTTTCCCTTTTTTCTCTTGCAGGACAAAGGGATTAAGGGTGATGCAAGCCACACTCCAGGGAAACTCCCTTTACAGTGGAGCAGGGAGGTGATCTTCCAAAGGGATTTACAGTTCCACCTTAATGCTTTAACATACAGCATAGAAAAATCACAAAGTGGAGAGCAATCACAGAATACAGGGAATCATAGCCCAGCCACACGGCTACACCTATTTTGGGGGGGACACAATTCAATCCACGACACTGCTAGTTTCCAGAGCAGGCTTCTCAGCCTCAGTACTACCTACATTTTTTGTTAGTTACTGTCATGCCCCCTTGGACTCACGGGAAGCCTCATGTACAGCAGAACAAAACATTGCCTGGTCCTGTGTTGTCTTCATGACCACTTGTATGCTTGAGAATATTGTGATGGTCGCGGTGTGTTCTGAGTGACTTTCAACCCAGGGAGCTCGTCTTTCAGCACTGTAGGCAACAATATTCTCTTGCAATCCGTTGGATTTTCCTTAGCTTGTCTTTAGAGGTCTCACCCCCAGCCCTCTTCCTACTCTCAGTCTGGGAGCTCCACTGAAAGCCTTTCATGGTGGGTGACCCTGCTAGCATTTAAAATACTTGTGACATAGCTTCCAGCATCAGAGCAACATGTAAGCCACCACGGTATGACAAACTGAAGGACAGGCAGGGGTAGTGACATTTAGGGCAAGATAATTCTTTGTCTTGAGAAGACTGGGCCAGATGTTGTCTGCTGTGTAAGCAGCACCCCTGACCTGTATCCTCTAGATGCCGTGGCACCACACTCAAAGTTGTGGCAACCTCCAGCGTCCCCAGACCCTGCTGTATTTCCTCAGGGGACAAAATCGCCCCTGGCTGAGAGCCATTGCTGTACAGTTTCAGTCGTACTCCAGATAACTGAGGTCACCAGCCCATAGGACACTTCTACATTTAGGGGCCTAGAAAATTCAGACAGATGCAGTTGCTCCTAAGGCCAACTTCTGCTAAGTCTCCAAGATTGCCTAAACTGATCAGCGTATACGTGCCAGCTCGTTGTGGATGTGGAAATGGAGAACAGCTTTTAACTCATCACAAGAGAGAGAGCCCGGTCAAAGCCCATTTGAAGACTGCCATGATTTAAAACGCAACATGACTTGAAACAGAATCCTGTAAGTTCCTTTGCTAAAATACTTTCAGGATATATTAGGTATAACAATAGCTGGCTACATGAAAATGTCTTTGAAAATCTTTAAAGTGTTTTTTTTTAAAAAAAAGAAAAAGGATTTTCTTTTTTTTCTTTTTTGGGGGGGCCAGGCATTAAATTGGACGTGAACACAACTGATTTCAAAGGCTGTCAAAATAACGAATTTACATCTTAAATGCATCCGCTGTCTTTTTAAAGGCTGGTGCACCACTCGGGGGGCATTTAATGGCAGGTAGGTTCACAATGTCACCTGTTCCCACTGGTACCAAAGGGAGGTGATCTGCACAAGAGTCTCCAGGCTTCAGATAAGATCTCGGCCTCTTTCAAGTTAATAAACTGCACTCCTGTCAAATTGCAGATAAATGAAAGAGATGGCTCCATTGTGGCTTCCCACATCTTGCTAAGAAAGATCTCTCTCAATATTTTGGGAGGACCAGTACACCAAAAAAAAAAGGAAGAAAGAAAAAAAAAATCACGCTTGAAATAAATCCACCCCGCAGTGATTTTATCGGATCAAAGACAATGGGATTTCCACAGAGGCACTTTTCTGAAGTTGTTCTCTGCTTCAGCTTAGACAGAGGCTCATTAAGAAGCTTATAATGCATTCAATTGTTTCAAAGTTAGCCATCTAAATTTTTAACCATGTATAGGTGTGACGGGGTCAGAGGGTTGCAAAGGAACACCGCAAATGCTTTATGTTCTAAGGAGTCATGTCAATATAAGGTTTTCTTGAATAATCTGCAGGTAGGCTTGTGAACACGGTGACTTCAAACAGCTCAGTTCTGTGACGGAGGGGAGGAGTGGACAGGCTTCTAAAGTTGCCTTTTAAATGAGAAACAAGCTGAGTGGTTTGAAATCTGAATTCCTTTCTTTTTGAGGAGGGGAGGCTGCCTCGCTTTTCCTTGTCTCTCTTCTGGTCTTTCTGCAGAGATAGGGCTGCAGTTGAGACAAAAAGGGAAATGCAAGGTGTCTGGGGTCCCAACCTCTCCTACAGAGGTGTACAGGACAAGAAGAGAACTTCCCGACTCAGCATCCTGGGTTTCAGTTTCTTCTGGTACTAACCACAGAGGAGCTTTTGTTCTTTCCTCTTCTCTGAGGACAGTCATTTATCTCTCTCTAGAACCTGATATTTGGTGGACAATGTGGAAGGGTGCAGGAGCCTGTTACACACAGTAACTTTAAGTGGCCCTTTTGGGGAGAGCCCTCCACGCTGACGGGAGAGGGTGTCACGCTGACGGAGTGGGTGTCGCTCTGACAGGAGTGGGTGTCACGCTGGACGAGGCAAAAGCGGAAGGTTAGGAGGAGCTTGGAAAACACCCTGCTGCACCCATCCTGCCGGAGATACGGCGAGGTGACCTGCATCAGAAGGACCTCGGGGCATGGAACCCGCCCCTTGGCCTTGAGACAGAGTGTCATCTACATCCTACATATGGGAGCGTTCATGCCGCTGCTGGTTTCTGTTTCTGGCTCTCATGGAGCAGCGTTAAGCTCTAGGCTGCTAACTCCAAAGCTGGTGGTTTACAGAGAAAGGAGAAAGGGGACATGCAGCTACCGCCTGCCTGTCCGTGGAGGCTTGCGTGTCCCTGTGGTGCTGACAGGTTTCGGTGGAGTTTCCAGACTGAGGTGGACAGGGAAAGAAAGGCCTGGCGATCTGAAAATCAGCCTGTGAAAACCCTATGGATGACAACTGTCCCATCTGTAGCCCATCACAGGGACGGCAGAGGACAGGACAGTGTGTTGTTCCCTGGGGCATGGGGTCACAATGAGACGGGGGCTGACATGAGGGGCCCTGAGGGCAACAGTGAGGGAAAAAAGGGTTTTTATAAACTTCAGACCTTTGGACCAAAGTGATCTTTTTTCTTTTTCATTTTGTGTGTGGGTGGGTGGGTGTGTGGGTGTGTGTGTGCATGTGCGCACATGCGATTAAGTGTAAATATAAAATCTAAATCAGCTTACATGCCCACCTATCTGCAGCTCCTTCTGCTCTCCCCACCTGGTGACAGCATGCTCCTCTTTTCCATTCCATGCCTTTAGTGTCCACTCAACAAGCACCTGTGGACCAAGGTGATTTTTAATTGATTCTACAGAGAAGAGTCTTGAAGGTCCAGATTCTAGTGCACTGGTGAGCCATCTCTCCACATCATCTGGAGTTATTTTATGATGACACTTAGCCCCCTCTCTGTCCCTGCAGCATCAGAGGGTCCCAGGTTGGAGCCTCTCTGTCGCTGGCTCCCAGTCAGATCACGTGTGACTGGCATTGGTGGGCTGGGCAGAACCTAGCAGGTGTTGGACAGCACCGAGACCTTGGGTGACGGTGCCCCCTTTGCAGGCATGTTACTTAGAAGCAGAACCAAAGCTCATTAGATGAGGTAGTAACGTGAGAGACAAAGTCTAAAGCAAAATGTTGGATGGCTTTGTTCAGAGGGACGCCAGTAAATCTATAGCATGACTGTCTGGGACGAGAAATTCATCAGACTGGAACAGCTTAAGCCTCAGGGCCAACCTGTCAGATGTGATTGCCACCTAGGTGGCCCTGGGTGGAGTCCCCCTGGGTTCTGCCACCCTGAAGCAGGGAAGTCAGGGATATTAGTATCTAACAACATAAAACAATATATCTAGGACAAGATCTTGGTCTTCAACATTTATTAATGCTTTTTTACCCCCGAAGTTCTTTCTTTCTAACTTCACGGCTGTGGACTTGGATTAGTTTGTAACCAGATGTAGCCATGCAGCTGAAACCTAAGCAGACGTGATGAGCACTACACTTGGCCACCAAAACACCTGGGAAGCCAGACGTTGGAGATGACTCAGTCGTAAGATGCAATGAGACAGTCTTTGAATCTCCACCAGGGGAAATCCTGTCACCAATTAGGTGAACTTCTTTTGATTTTGCAGAAGTTAGTAACGAACATCTACTGGGCTTAAGCCATTATAGACTTTGTGGGGGGTGTTATTTAGCATCTAGTGCTCTCTCGACTCACATACAGTCTTTGGTATAGTCCATAGCTTCGTTCTGAAAGGTCCTTGGAGGCCATGTGAGGAGGAAACCCTGGTACACAGTTACGGAGTCTCAGAAACAGTTCTTGAGGCTAGTGACACAATGCCTATGGTCAACAAGGGAATTTGAAGTTCTTCCTTCCCTCCTGCTTCTGGTATCTCTGTCTGGGAGGAAAATAATCAGACTGAATAAAATAGGGTGGACATTGGTCAAAAGGTAACTGAAGCCCTACCCGGGACATCTGCTGATTCTAGGTAGATTAAATTTCTTGACCTGGGTGGTCATATGACAGAGATCACAAGCAGACAGATAAAAATAATGGCAAACCAGATATTACGGAAGACAAGAAAAGTTCCAGAAAACTAAAGACAGATAGAAGGCACTCTTAACTGTCATAAAGGAGGTGTCTTCATATATGATTGCTTTGTGGACTTATCACCCATCTTGGGTAAAGTCCTAGAAATCACATTTTAAAGGACAGTTTGCATGTTCCTAGAAAGGTAGATAGTGGTGACTAGGAGTCAGCAGAAGTTCCCAAGAGCAAGAAACCGGCCATGAAAATTGCAATTTCATCTTCTACAGGATTATAAGCCTGGCACATCAGGGGGATGTAATGAATCCCAATAACAGTTTTACAAAGCCTTTGGTGAAATCTCTCTAAAATAAAAATCAAATGGAGAACAGCCTAGGAAACAGCACAGTTAGGTAGATTTATAAATCAGGTGACAGAGCACACCCAAAGGGTGCTGATGAAGAGAGCAGAAGCTTCTAACTCAAGGCCTTCAGAAGTGAGACAGGTGTCATCAACAGGGAGGTGGCCATGCACTTGACAACAGGGAGCGGTAGGGACTGAGGCAAAAAGGAGAGCCCACGTCTTGTCTAATAGGTATGAAAGCCAAGGAGGCCACTCAGGGCCAGATGGGGTGTGTCATTCAGAACTAAACCACCACACAAAGCTTCTCTGGCTGTACCAGTCAGTAGTTAGGTGTTACCACATTGGACTGGGGACCCAGTGTTGAGACATCTTCCACGTTTCAGGAGAAGATTGAAATCCAGATGTTGGCCACTAATTCAAAGTTAGAAAAACACCGCGCAAGCCAAACAAAACACATCTGCAGGGTGCATTCAGCGACTGAACCACATGTGCAGGATATGACCTCTGACCCGAAGAAATATTTCTAGTAGCACAGGGCTGTGTCACTGGTCCAGTTCTAATTGATATTGTATCAGTCACTTGGATGGAGCTGTAGAAGGCATGCAGATCAAATGGGGTGTTGGTGGGAAGCCAGAGGGATAGCTTAGCTGGACAACTGACTCGGGATTCTGAACAAACTCAACAACTGGAACAAAGGCTGATTTGTACAAGAAGGAGCTTTTGGATGAGCTAGTGTAAAATCATGTTCTTGGGTCCAAAAACAATCAGCTGGCCAAGTTCAGCACGGCTTAACAACAGCACAAGTTAAGCGAAAAAAGAAGCTGTAGAGGTTTCAGTTGCTTGCAAATGAATACGGGGCAGTGGTGTGATGTGACTGCCGAAACACAAAGGCTGTCTTAGCCCGCTCTGGGGAAGCCAGTCTTGCTCTGCTCTGGCCCACCACATCTGGAGCTTTGCTCTTAGTGCTGGAAAACATTCAAGGAGTGCCATGGAGAAACCAGAGTACATTTGAGGATGTCACCTGGGATGGTGAAGGGGTTGGAAACTGGCTAAAGCAGTTAGGGCTACTATGTTTAGAGAAAAGAAGACTCAGAGATCTATAAATGGTGAGTTTAAATATTTGGGAGGTAGTCATGTAGACGAGGAACTGGACTTGTTCCTTGTAGTCTCGAGGCTAGGCTAGAGCCAAGGAGAAAACGGCACAGGAAACCAGAGTTCAGTTCCACCTTCAGAAACCTCTTTAACATCCAAGTAGGAGCTGAAGGGGAAGCACGGTTGCCGTGGTCACACGCCTATGTTCAACCTCTGGTCGTTATGACTGTGCTCATCTTATGACAAGGGGCTTTAGGAAGAAGCCACAACTCACACACTGCTAGCATGAATGTGAATTAGCGTTATCACCATGAGAAGAATTTGGACACACACACACATGCACATATGAGGTCCTACAACTAAGTCTATGAACTAAAGTACTATATACCTCGTTGCTGAGTATCATCACAATCACTTCAAAGTACTCCTCTTGGGGAGTTATGTGCTGGTGCCTCCGCCTGATCTATCCTTCAGAGCAATTTTGGAACTCTTTCTGGAACGCCCGTTGGACACAGTGGCAAGGTAGCAAGTTCATGAACTTAATTGTAGAGTTGTCTGCAAGGGAGATCTTAGCCAATAAACAAATAACTGTATTAGAACATTCTCCCTACTCAACTGATCTGGGACCAATGACTTTTCCTTTTTATTAAAAAGAAGACATTTTGATACATTCACGACATCAAAGGTAACACAGTGACAGCTCTGATGGCCATTCCAGAAAAAGAGTTCCAAAATTGCTTTACAGAGTGGACTAGGCACTGGTGCTGGTGCATAGCTTCCCAGGGGGAGGACTTCGAAGGTGACCGTACTGATATTCAGCAATGAGGTACATAGCATTTTTTCTAGGATGAGTTCGTGAACTTAATTGTCAGACTTTGGGGAGGGGCCTATGTGTGCATCAAAAGCCCTAAAAATGGTCATTCTCCTAACCTAGTAAAATTACTTCTGGAAATGTCCTTTACATCTCGGCTGTTACATCTTTCCCTCTTACACCAGGTAGAGCTGACCTGCGTAACTAATACAGTAAGACAGAAATGATGGTGTGTGACTTCTGAGGTGAGGATGATTGTCCCTTCTGCTTGGCTCTCTCTTTGATTGTTCGCTCTGGGTAAAGCTAGCTGCCATATCATGAAGACGCTCAAGCAGCTCTGCGGAAAGATGCGGTGAGAGACTGAGGCCTCCTGCCAACAGCCATCATCAACTTGCTAGCGGTGTGAGTGAATCATGCTGGAACCACATCCTCCTGGCCCAGTGTTAGCTGATATCTTCGCTACAAATTCAAGAGCATTCTGAGCCAGAACCACCCAGTTAATCTTTCTTGAATTTCCAACCACAGGAATCATGACATAATAAATATTTGTGGTCATTTCAAGCCATTACATTTTTGGAGACATTTCTCATACAAAAATAAATAGTGAATATCCACTATTTATCTTGTTTTATCACAACCTAAATGCCCAATAACAGAACAGCAGTTAAATAAATGAGGCCAATGTTTCTCAAGCTTTGCAAAAGAAAAATTATTCTCATGAAACCCCAGATTGACTTAAATTATTTTTGTTACGACACCCCTTAAGAATAAACTGGAAATTCTGGTGGCGTAGTGGTTAAGAGCTTTGTCTGCTAACCAAAAGGTTGGCAGTTGGAATGCACCAGGTGCTCCTTGGAAACTCTATGGGGCAGTTTTCCTCTGTCCTGTAGAGTCACTGTAAGTTGGGATCAACTTGACAGTACTGGCTTTGTTTTTTTTTAAAGCATAAACCAATATAAAGCCAGGTATAGATTCTTTATAAGCACTTTTACAATCGTAACATCAAAGGAATTGATAAATTCGGTACAAACAAAACTCACAAACCAATGAAGTTTAAACTAACATTAGTGTGGCAGGTGACTTCATTTTATTGAAATGAAACCGCTGTGTACACCCTGAATTGTTTCCGCCAGCTATGGCTCGTGGTCTTTGAGTTGGCATGGTTGGAACATCACATGACAAGGGATGACTGCTGTTCCCCACCGTTTTTCTCTACTTGAACTTTTCCTAGGGAACTTTCATTCATACAGTGGCTGGTCTTACCTTTGGTCTTTGCTTGAGAGTAACTGTGAACTATTCTTTTTGGATTTCAAACAATGAACCTATTTTTTTTCCCTTCAAATACAACTTTTTAAAAATAGCTACCATGTAAATAACCACACATCTCATTGAGAATACAAAATTTAGAGTAAGATTTAACTAATTTTAGTATGCTAAGAATAGTAATGTTCATTTTTAATATTTAAAGGTTAAAAATCTTTAATATTTATCCCTTCAAAAAAAACTCATCATCAGTATTTAAATGGTTGCATGTATGAAGTCAGTCATTCACTTATTCTTTTTTCATGTTGAAATCTCCAGCTGGTTTGGTAATTGAGTTTAAATAGCTTTGTTCTCAGTGGGGAGTAGGTAGAATCTCTGACCTTATTCTGGGAAAACCAGTTTCTGAAACATTTATATATACACATCTTTCTCTCTCCCTCTCTCTCTCTCTCCGCACATATGCATGTATGGAAATCCCGGTGGCATGGTGGTTAAGTGATATGTCTTCTAACCAAACGGTCAGCTGTTCAGATCTGCCAGGCACTCCTCGGGAACTCTATGGGGCAGTTCTACTCTGTCCTATAATATTATTAGGAGTCAGAATCAACTCAACAGCAGTGGGTTTATGTATGTATACATATGTATATACATACACATATATACATACATGTGTGTATTTTAGTTTATTTCTACAGGTCTAAAAACAATTAACCATGATAGTACACAGTCCCTGCAATTATACACATAAACATAGATACGGGCCTTGAAATCCTATCATAGGGGGTTATACAGAAAAAATATGGTGTCCAAGTCACTTAAGACAAACCCTCATATAATGAGAATACAAACACAATATTTCAGAACATAGGGGTTCCTGTGAGTACTCAGTGATCCAGAGACCCCAACTCAAGAATCCCTAAACAATGGAATGAACTTGTGATGAAATTTTATGCGGTCATGTGAAGGGAGGTTTTTAGAGGAACAAGTTAAGGTAAGGAGGGATGTTTATAACACATTGTTCATAGAAACAGAGAAGCAGTTTGCAAAGTGGCAAATATTATGTTGCAGGATACTATGTATTGCCAAGCCAAGCCAAGTGCCGTCCAGTCAGAGCCGACTCATGTATTACTTACATTATTATTTTTTTTTTTACATTTTTATTTATTTTGTGATTGAGTGAAAGTGTACAATTGGTTTAAATTCGCACTCCCGCTTTTGTGAAGCTCCTACTGCTCTCCTTGCCTGGTGACAGCACACTCCTCCTTTATCTTACTTACATTATTGATAAATAATATCCATATATAAAAAGTCATTGCCTTAAGTTGATTCCAACTCATAATGCCTTATAAGACAGAATAGAACTGCCCCATAGGGTTTCCCAAGATCAGCTGGTAGATTCAAATTACCAACCAGAATGTCAGTAGCTGTAGCACTTAACCATTGTGCTACCAAAACAAAAAAAGCCACACACACTGCTGTCGAGTCGATTCTGACTCGTAACAATGCTATAGACAGAGGAGAACCGCTTCATAGAGTTTCCAAAGAGGGCCTGGCAGATTTGAACTGCCGATCTTGTGGTTAGCAGATGTAGCAATGAACCATGACATCTCCAAGGTTTACACTGGGCCACCAGGGCTCCACTATTCATATATGAATAATAAAATATGTCCCCATACACACACATATAAACAGAGTGAGAACATACATTAAATGCTAGTAGTTCTATTTGGGTGGGAGTATTATGGATAATTCTTAAATGTTCTGTGTCATGCAAATTTCTTCATCCACCGCGATTGCTGTTGTTAGTCACTGTCAAGTCAATTCTGACTCGTGGTGACCCCATGCGTGCAGAGCAGAGCTGCTCCATTAGGTTTTCAAGCCTCTGACCTTTCAGAAGCGGGTCATCAGGCCTGTCTTCCAAGGTGTCTCTGGGCGTGTTTGAACCACCAACCTTTTGGCTAAGAGTCGAGCCAAAGATGCTTACATTGCTTATAACTAGAAAAAGAAGATTTTGTTTACAAAATGGAGAAGAGAAGTGGGCGTCTCTGGCTAGGGGCTGACTCCCCCAGCTCTGGGAAAGGCCCGGTTTGGGGACGTTCGGAGAACAAAGAGGCACCAGTGCCCTCTGGTCCTCAGGGATGTCCCATGGTCACAGAGCTGAGCTGGTCAGGGAGCTCAGGCCTGGCCAGGCTCCCGCTGTCATGAGGGGCTGGGAGTGGCCCCGGCCACCACTGGGACTGGAAGGTCAGGGTGGTTTCCTGCCAAGCCAGTGGGAGTGGGATGAAGGGGCTGCTGGACCAGCAGGAATAAGAGCTGGGGCTGGAAACTAGGTCACCAGGAAATCGAGGAAATAAACAAAAGGTTCCTGTGAATGGGGAGGCTTTCTTTGATCCAGAGTGGGAATGGGAAGGACTGACTCTGAGAAGAGTGACCACGCCGCGGTGACATCCTCAGCCCACCGCTGCCTAATTCAGCTGGAATCTTAGACCTGCACAGCAGGAAAGGCTCAGGAGTCAACCCGCCATCTCTCCCCCTATTCTCACCGCACACATAGCTCCGCACTTGGCCTCCAGCATCCTTGCTTCCTATCTGTGACACCGGCCCACACCCAGTGTTGAATTCTACCCGTGCCTGATCTCCCACCTGTGCAACTGCTGATCCCTTTACCTGGCTTGCTCTTTGCCCTCCAGCTCCTTTAGGAGTTTAGTTCAGCTCTTGACTGGGTAGAACGGATGTTTCTGTGTTGCATTTGGACAGCAGTAAATCTTACCTTTGAGTTTGTTGACACCCAAAATCTACCATCAGCTTAATTATTGACTTTATTGGTGTCAGAATTCTGTATTTACCTATCCTTTGCTTACTGGCTGCTTTTCCATTCTTTGGCTCTGCTTGCCTCATAATACTCATGCTTCACGAACCCCATGGACCAAGCAGGCCAAGGGGTAAGCAGCAAGAAGACTTTAAAGAGAAACTTCTGAACTTTCCCGGGAACCCTGGTGGCAGAATGGTTAAGAGCTACAGCTTCTAACCAATCCAGCAGGTGCTCCTTAGAAACTCTATGGGGCAGTTCTACTTTGTCCTATGAAATCACTATGAGTCATAATCAATTTGACAGGGATGTGGGTAAATGTGCTAACCCAATCCAGCCTCCAACAGAAGCCTACAAGCCTGCAGAGCACCTTTCCCTAACAGTTCCCATTGGGTCTTTAACTGCCCTCCTTGGCCCCAACACTCTGCGCTGTATGATGAGGTTTACCTGTCTGTCCTCCCCAGAGCCCACCAGTTCCTCAAGGTTGAGATTCTTCTTCTTATTTCTGTATTCCTGGTGCGTAGTACAGTGCCTGGCCTGGAATCCATGCTCCTGATTTGTTACTGAGTGAGTGAACAAACCCCAGAGTAAGATAACCTACTTGCCTAGACATTCCTGATTTCTACCTCACCCCCAAACCAGGCATCAGTGGCCAAGTCCTTGGGTTGCCTGGCCTTGCCTAATGTTCAGAGCAGCTTGCCCCAGCAAGTCTAGGTCACTCTGACATTTTGGCCTTTTTCCATGCTGGGTGGAATAGCAAGTCAGGGCAACACTACTTATGGTCACTTTCCTGACATCGTCCTTCTCATGTGGATATCATCACAGAACTCCATTACTTTATTTGCACCCCAGTTCCCTCCACCGCTAACACAGCTGTAATCCAAAGATGCATCCATTATATCCAGGAGGTTGGCAGCATGTTGACTTCAAAGAGATGTCACAATAACTATTTTTAAGAAAGAAACCCAGAAGACAAAAGCAGAGAAGTCTGCCTTTATCTATTGCTGCTCTTCAGGGTTGGACTGACAATGAAATTGAAAATAATCAGTCATCAGGTCTCTTTCCTTCTGAGACCCACTAAATCCCAGTGTTTGGGTTTATCACAAGGATGCTCCAAGGAGTGAAAGGTCACCTGGATGTGGCACAGTAGAAAGAAAAGGAGCATTGGAATCAAATTGACCTAGGTTCAAACTCATCAACCAGCCACGTGACATTGGGCAAGGCTTTTAGTCTCACTGAGCTCCCATGATCTCGTCTGTCAAAAGGGATGATAATATGTGCCGCCTCAATACTGTTAGGAATAATCCAGGGGATAATAACTGTCAAGAACACAGCACAGAGTCAGGCACTCAACAGATGACAGAATTGGTTGGAAATCAATCAACATGATTTTAATCTTAAGTTCAACCAATTTCTCTAGCTTTTGATTGCTTTGTCTGTAAAATGAGTGTGATAGGGTGAATATATTTTGCACATGGGAGGGACACGAATTTGGAGGGCCAAAGGGTGGAGTGTTAATGACCACATTGCGTGCCCTCCGCCATTATGTGAAAACCGTGGTGGTGTAGTGGTTAAGTGCTACTGCTGCTAACTCCAAAATTGGCAGTTCAAATCCACTAGGTGCTCCTTGGAAACTCTTATGGGGTGGTTCTACTCTGTCCTATAGGATCACTAGGAGTCAGAATCCACTCAACAGCAGTGTAATCCTGAATGGAAATAGAGTCTTCTTGGTTCTGTTAATCAGATCATCTCCAGCGGTGTGGTACTGATGTAAATAAAGATGAATGAATGGAACAGAGAATCCAGAAATAGGCTCAGACATACAGGACACTTAATTTGTGTGCACGCACGTGTGTGTGTTAGGTGAAAGTTCACAGTGCAAATTAGTTTCTCATTCAAATTTTATGCATAAATTACTGTGTGACATTGGTTGCAATCCCCACAAAATGTCAGCACTCTCCCCCTTTCCCTTTACACCCCAGGTTCCCCGTGTCCTTCCCCCCACTCTTCCTATCTCTTCTCACCTTCTCATTGTTGCTATGGGTACGTGTTGGCCGTTTGATCTCCTATACTTCACAGAACTAAGAATCATATTGCTCACAGGTGTTATTGTTTGTTTTACAGCCCTATCTAATCTCTGTCTGAAAGGTGAACTTCGGGAGCAGCTTCGGTCCTCACTTAGTGGGGTGTCCATGGGCTGCTGTTCCAGGGGTGCTGCCAGTTTCTGTCAGGCCAGTCGATCTGAGTTTGTGTGTGTGTGTGTGAATTTGGCTTCTGTTCTACCTTTTCCTCACACTCTGTCTAGAACTCTGTTGGGATCCCTATCAGAATGGTCAGTGGTGGTAACAGGTACTATATGACTCTCCTACGCTGAGGCTGATGGAGGCTTTGGTTTCCTTCACTCTCCTTTGTTCTGAAGGTAAAGAGACCAATGGATGTATTCTAGGTGGCTGCTCAAAGGCTTTTAAGACACCCTGACACTATTTATCAAAGTAGGATGTAGAACATTTTCCTTATGAAGTTTGTATGCCAACTGACCTAGGTGTCCCCTGAGACCATGGTCCTCAGCTGTCAGTCCCAGTAAGTTGGTCTCTCAAGGGGCTTGGGTGTATCCAGGAAGCTTTCACATCTTTACTTTGGCCAAGTTGTGCTGATTCTCCCTATTTTAAGTGGACAATTGATTTTTTTACAAAGGGACAAAGGCAGCTCAGTGAAGAAGAACAATCTTCTCAACAATTGGTGCCGGGACAATTGGGCATTGTCGTGAATTGAATTGTGTGCCCCCCAAAAATATGTGTAACAATTTCATTGAGTCAGTGTTCTCTGTATTCTGTGACTGCCCTCCATTAATGTGATTTTCTGATGTTGTAAATCCTAATCTCTGCCTGTGGCTTATAGATAGGATGATTATGTTAAATGAGGATTAGGGTGGGACTGCCAAACCCTTGCTAAGGGAGTTTCACTGTAGTGTGGCTTGTACCACCTTTTCTCTTTTCATCCTATGGGAGACAAAGGAGAAGGAAGCAAGCAGAGCACTGGGAACCTCACCCCATCAAGAAAGCAGTACAGGGAGAAGAGTGTGTCCTTTAGACCCGAGGTTCCAGTGCCAAGATGCTCCCTGAACAAAGACTGATACACCACAAAGACTTTCCTCCAGAGCTGACAGAGGCAAAGCCTTGCCCTGGAGCAGACACCCTGAATTCGGGGCTAGTAGCCTACTGGACTGTGTAAGAATAAACCTTTCTTTGTGAAAGCCTTCCACTCTGTGGTATTTCTGTCACAGCAGTACCAGCTGACACAAACTAGCAAAGACATAAAGAGAATTTTGATCCATATTTTGCATCATATAAAGAAATTAACACAAAATAAGTCATTCCTTAAATTTAAAACTTTAAAACTTTCAGGACAAAACTTTTGTGGACTCAAGTTAAACAAAAAGTCCTTAGAAATGACCCTAAAAGCATAAACCATGAAATACGTTATTAAATTAAACTGCATAAAAAGCAAAGGCTTTTGGTCTTCAAGAGATGCTGTTAAGAGACAAGACCCAGACTGGGATAAAATATTTATAAAGCATATACTTTGTATTCAGAATATATAAAGAGCTCTCAAAACTCAATAATAAGAAAGTAACTCAAAGTAAAAAATAAGCAGGAGATTTGAAAAGATACTTAACCAAAGAGGATACTTAGATGGTAGATAAGTATTTACCATATTTAGGTGGGAGATAAGTATTTACCATATTTGGATGGTAAATAAGTACATGAAAAGATGCTCAGCATCACTAGACATTAAAACCACAGTTTTAATAGTGAGATGTAGTAGTAGTGAGACACAAGTGTATTAAGAATTGTGAGTGACAACTGCACACCTATTAGATTAACAATGGCTAAAATTAAAAAAAAAAAGATTGACCATATCAAGTATTGACAAAGATATAGAGGAACTAGACATCAACTGTCTTAGTTATTTAGTGTTGCTGTCACAGAACTACCACAAGTGGATGGCTTCAACAAAAGGAAATGTATTTCTTCATAGTAAAGTAGGCTGAAAGTTCAGATTCAGGGTGTCCGCTCCAGGGGAAGAGTTGCTTTCTCTGTTGGTCTTCTCATCAGTCTTTCCCCAGCCTAGGAGCTTCTCATCAAGGACACACTCTGCATCCAGCACTGCTTTCTTTGTGGTGTGATGCCTCCCAACTCTGCTTGCTTCCCTTTCCTTTTACTTTTTGTAAGATAAAAGAAAACCCTGGTAGTGTAACAGTTGACTGCTATGGCTGTTAACCGAGAGGTTGGCAGTTGGAGTCCACCAGGCACTACTTGGAAAATTTGTGAGGCAGTTCTATTCTGTCCTATAGGGTTGCTGTGAGCCTGAATCAACTCAAAGGCAATGTTTTCACCTGTTTGTTCATTTTTAAGGTAAAAGGTGGTGCAGGCCATATCCCAGGGAAACTCCTTTTACAATGAATCAGGGATATGATCTTAATAATGATGTTACGATCCCAGTCTAATCCTCCTTAACACAAAGTTACAATCAAAATAGAGGACAACTATACAATACTGGAATAGTGGCCCAGCCAAACTGATACACAAATTTGGGAGGTGGGGTGGGGAAGGGACATAATCCAGTCCCTGATAGCCACTTTGGAAAACAGTTGGGTAGTATCTTAAAGAGTTAAATACACACCTGTAACGTAGCATGACCTGGACTTTTTACCCTTAGCATTTACCAAAGAGATAGGACAGCATCTATTTCCTAAAAGGATTTGCATATTAACATTCATAGCAGCTTTATCTGGAATGTTTCCAAACTGGAGACAACATAAATGACCATCACTTGTGCTTTACCTGTAAATAGGGTACCATTTTTAACGCATGCTACATGCTACAACCTGCATAAATATCAAAATGTGCTGAGTGAAAGAATCAAGACAAAAAAAAAGCACACACAGTATGATTTCATGTACCAAACCCTAGGAAGTGCAAACTAAAATACAGGAACAGAAAGCAGGTCAACAATGGCCTGGAGATGGCCAGGAAGGTGTGCAAGCAGGATGGATGGGGGAGATATGAAAGGACATAGATGTGATGGGTATGTTCATTAGCTTGACTGCTGTGATGGTATCGCAAGTGAATACTTGTGTCAAAACTTACCAAGCTGTATAGTTTAAGTATGTGCAATTACTTGTATGTCAATTATATCTCAAAGAAACCAAACCTGTTGCTGATGAGTTGATTCCAGCTTATAGTCATCCTATGCTTAGAATTAATATGAGCAAACTTACATACATGATTTAAAACATAAACAGAGTTAAAAGAACATATGACCATCTTAATTTATGCATAATAAAACAGTCAATAAATTCAACACCCCAACAAACCACCGATATAAAGGTATTTCCTCATCTAATCACCTCAACAAATTTCATGCTTAATATAGAAATATGAGAAGCAACCCTTTAAGTGTAGACAAAATTTAAAGATAATCTCTATCATTGTTTCATGTATCTGTTCAGCATTTTATGTGTGAGCTTAGCAAGTGAAACAAGATTTTTTAAAATGAGATAGAAGCTGAAAGAGAATAAGCAGTGTTGGAAAAGCTATGATTGTTCATATAGAAAAGTCTTAAAAGATGCTACAGGAAAACTATGTAAACTATTAAGAGAATTTTTAAATGTTGGTTATTTGGGGAGAAATTGCATCCTGAATCAGAATCAGATTTCTAGGGCTACAGGGAAAAATAAAGCTAATTTCCCTGCCACTTGGTGAAATAATAAGAAGAGTAATAATACTGCTGATGGTAGCTGTTATGGAGTTGGCACTCAACTCATGATAACGCTGTGCCTATTGCTGTGGAGTTGGTTTCAACCCATAATAGCTACCATTCATTCAGAGTCTACTATACCAAAACTTCTCAAAGGAGCTCTTGCAGCACACTGGTGAAGGCTCTGGTGCTGACCAAACGGTGGTAGGTCAAACCTACCAGGTACTGCATGGAGAAAGCAGTGGCATTCTGCTTCTTTAAAAACTACAGCCTTGGCTGTCTTCCTGGTTTCTCTTTAGAGGGAAGAGGAGAGGGTGGAGAGGAGGAGACAAGTATTGGTTGAGTGGATACGGGAAGTAAAGAGCGGAAAAGAAGAGTGTGCTGTCACACGGTGAGGAGAGCAGACAGAGTCGCAAAGAGGCAAGTATTAGGGGTGATTTATGGTAATTTGACTTGGATTGTAAATTTCATTTAATCACAATAAAAAATTTTAAAAAAGGTTACAGTCTTAGGAAAATCTATGGGATAGTTCTACTCCATCCTATGGGGTCACTATGAGTCAGAATCAACTGGATGGTAATGTATTTACACCAAGAATTCTATGCTTACCACTTTTAGGTAAATATATTTTATCAAGTGCAGTATCATCTACTTAAAGCAAATACCACTTTGAGGACTAAGGTGCACCTGACCCAAGCCATGGGGTTTTTGGTCACATCATACGCATGTGAAAGCTGGATGATGAATAAATAAGACCGAAGAGAAACTGAAGCCTTTGAATTTATGTGTTGGCAAAGAATATTGACTCTACCACGGACTGCTAAAATAATGCACAACTCTGTCTTGGAACAAATACAGCAAGAGTGCTCCTTAGAAGTGAGAATGATGAGACTTCACTATACACACTTTGGACACTTACCAGGAGGGACCAGTCCCCGGAAAAGGACTGCATGCTTGGTAAAGTAGAGAGTCCACAAAAAAGGCGAAGCCCCTCAGTGGGATGGACTGGCATAGTGGCCGCAGCAACGGCCTCAAGCATGTGGATGGTGGGGGACTGCACAATGTTTCATCCTGTTGTGCATAAATCCGTGTGAACTGGACCTGACAACAACCCTTGAAGAAGCAGTATGGCGTATACGTGCAGCCAAGCCAAGTGCCGTCGTGCAAGACATCCTATTTATTCAGCCTACCCACAATGCCTGAAGCTCATGCAAATTTGCAGCTGACAAGATGACTCCACCACCCTGAGTTATCTGCCCCAAAGCTGGGGTCCATTGCAACAACGGATTGTAACCTTTGTAGGTAGCTAGGGCAAGCATCTTTGCTCTTCAATCTTCTCTTTCCCTTGTGTAGCAGAGTGTGCCTTCTTTCCTTGCACCCAAAAGCAGAGAAAACAAATGCTCTCTTTAGACTCAGGGAGGTCACTATGTTTATGAGGACTGGCAGCTAAGTTCGCAAACTCATCCTAGAAAAAGTGCTACATACCTCATTGCTGAATGCCACTATGGTCGCCTTTGAAGTACTCCCCTTAGGAAGCTATGCACTGATGCCAGCGCCTAGTCCATCCTTCAAAGCAGTTTTGGAAATCTTCTGGAATGGCCATCAGAGCTGTTGTCGCATTCCCCTTGATGTCCTGAATGTCATCAAAATATCTTCGACTCAATATTTTCTTTATCTTTGCGGAAAGAAAAACAGTCATTGGGGGCAAGATCAGGTGAGTCTGGAGGATGTTCCAATAGAGTTATTTGCTTACTAGCTAGACAACTATACCATTAGGTTCATGAACTTGCCACCTTCCACAAAGAGTTCCAAAATTTCTTTGAAGGGATGGGCCGGGCACTGGTATCAATGCACAGCTTTCCCAAATGGAGTCCTTTGAAGGTGACCATAGTGATATTCAGCAGTGAGGTATGTAGCACTTAGAACAGTTAAGTTCGTTGATGTAATTGTCAGACCCTGTATCTTTTGCAAAAGATCTGCATTAGGTAGGGAGAGGCAGGGTCTTTAGATGACAGATATTGTTTCTCATAGTCACAACAAACTTGTGAAGCAGGTACTGCTACTATCTATGTGTTACAGTTAAGGAAATTGAGGCACAGAGAGGAGAAGTCAACCTACGCAAGGTCACAAAGCTACCAAGGGAAGGAGCCCTGACTCAGTCTGTGTTTGTCTGATTCTATCATCCGAGCTCTTTTCCTTTCGCTGGGCTGCATCACTCCAAAGACATGGGAAGGTCTTTCAAGACCTTCAGATTGCCACACCAAAGAAGCTAAGCAGGCCATTCAAATAAGTGTACAGTGAAAACTCAGTGGCTTTGGGGCCAGACAAGGTTGGAATCCCTGCTCAGCTGTTTTCTACCAGTGAGACTTAAGCAAGTTTCTTAGTCTCTCAAATTTTGTTACTACATTTATAAAATGATGCTAAATAGTAGCGGGAGCCATGGTGGTGCCGTGGTTAAGTGTGTGGCTGCTAACCGAAAGGTCAGCTGTTCGAATCCACCAGCTGCTCCATGGAAGAAAGATGTGGTAGTCTGCTTCTGTAAAGATGACAGCTTGGGAGCCCTGTAGTGCTGTTTTCTTGTGCCCTGCAGGGTCGCTATGAGTCAGACTCAACTCAGCAACAACGGGAATATGAATTTATATCAATTATGTCTTGTGCATATGTAATATACAAGCAGCCCTGGTGGCGCAATGGTTAAACACTTGTCTGCTAACCAAAAGGTCGGTGGTTCGAACTCGCTGTGGGCTCTGCAGGAGGAAGAAGTGGTAGTCTATTTCCGTCAAGACTGCAGCCTTGGAAACCCTATGGGACAGTTCTACTCTGTCCTGTGGGGTCACTGTGAGTCAGAATTGACTTGATGGCAATGGCTTTTGTTTGTTGTTTTAAATAATAGTGATACTACTTTTGCAGACTTCTTCTCAAGATTTGCTGCTATCGCCCTCGAGTGGATCCCAGCTCATGGTGACCCCATGTGCTACAGAGTAGAACTATTCTATGAGTTTTTCTTGGCTGCAGTCATTAGAGAATCAGATGATAAGGGCTTTCCTTTGCTGCACTGCTGGGGGGGTCCAAACTACCAACCTTTAGATTTCGCTCAGTGACTGCCCTTTAGAGCAAAACTGCTAACCTCAGAGACGTTGTTCTCAAGATTATTTCATCGTGAATATATTCAACAAATACTTGTTGAGCTCCTACTAGGTGTAACATGCCACATTGCTAGGGATTACTCAGTGAACACAAGAGACAAAAATCCTGCCTTATGGGGCAGAAGCAGCAACATCCTGGTGGGAATGAACACACTCAGCACCCAGCTTTGGTCCCTGGGTGGTACAAATATTTAACATGCTCAGCTGCTAATCCCAAGGTTGAAGGTTCAGAGGAACTTCAGGAGAAGGGCTGGGATGTTTCAGAGGAGGGGAAGATCCACCCTGGTGGATACAGGGTGACACTCTAATGGTCAGAATCATCAGTTTATTAATGAAGTAGGACTTGTGTTGGACAAGACAAACTGCGTCAAGCATTTGAAGGTGTTTTCAAGGTTCTGAGGCAACTTTCAATTGACAATCTTCTGTATTCTCCAGATTGCCAAAAATTACCTGGTTTTCATCAACCATCGCCCACTGTCAGAGGAAGCTCTACCTGCAATGGATGTTGCCTACACAGAAACCCATCTACAAGTGGAGAGTTATAAACTGTGCTGCAGGCTGCTATTTTGAAGGAAATATTCATCAGTCTCTGCAGAGTGTCACTGAAAACCAGCAAGTACCACCTGCTGTTCTCCAGCAAAAGGGAGGAGAGGGCAGGAAGAAGCTCTGACTGTTTGAATACCTTCCTGAATCGCTGTGTAATCCCAAGACGGCATCTTGTATTCAGTGGGTAGAAAAAACCTAAGGCATCTTTCAGTCTGTATGAAAAAGAAAAAAAGGAAAGTCATATAGAGCTTCAGAGCAAAAGGAAAGGCAACCAGAAGACCATGACTTAACCAGAAAATGACCAAAGCACTGAGAGATAATGGAAGAACTAGGAAAATCATCAAAATCTGGAGAGAGAGATTTCCAGCTCAGTGAGGCCACTGTCCAAAGACTTCTTCACATTTCCTGAGGAAAGAGATCTTCTACTCACAGTATGTTTGACCTGATGAAGAATATCTCAGCTTGAATAACTGGAATGCAAGTCATAATCATACACATGCCAGTTACCACGGGCTAAGTCCCCCTGATTGCTGAACACACCCTCACATTCTTGGTTCCCTGCTATCTGGAATCTACCAGCTTTAAGGTTTTTCTCTTAAAGCAAATACCAAAGAGGCAAAAATACATAAATTAATTAATTAACTTGCTTGCCATCTTTGCTAAAGTAGTGTACAATCTATTCTAACACTGATAGGAAGTTCTGACCGTGAGCCACTTTAAACGACCACCTCCCGTTTGGAAGTCTGGACCATCGATGCTGTGAGTACTGCCTAGACAACTACTTTCTTCTAGATGAATGATGGCAGCAGAGACGATCTGATTGATCAACTGCATTAAATCTTCTTTTTCTGTCATATGCTCAGGTGAAAAATGACTCCAGCATACACCCGATGGCTTGAATGGCAAAACCAAAACCAACTGCTGTGTTAAACACGGGATTTCATCATCAGAGACACAGTTGTCGTGCCAACATCTGTTCACGGCTGATAAACTTCCATGGAGGAGAGTGGGGACAGCTGCACAGTGTGATGAACACGACTGGTGTCAGTGAATCACATATAGGGAAAAAAAGGTTGAGTTGACAAATGTTTCCCTATATATCTGTTTAGCAATTGAAAAATGTAATTAAGGCAATTCAAAAATGAAGCAATGGGCAAGTTAAAAAGAAATTAATTAAAACTTCCATAACCCATTGCCACCGAGATGATTCCAGCTTACAGAGTAGAACTGCTCCACAGTTTCCAAGCAGTGACTGGTGCATTCAAACTGCTGACCCTTTAGTTAGCAGCTGGAATCCTTTTTAATATTATTATTGATGAAGTGACAGTTTACGAGCTAAGTCAATTGGCCATTCAAAACCCCAAGCACCTGCTTCTATACAGTTCTGTCTGCTCTCCTCCCCCTGTGACAGCACACTCATTCTCTCCAGTCTTTACTTCCAGTATCCACTCAACTGACACCTGTCCCCTCCTCTCCAACTTTTGCTCTCCGCTCTAGAGACCAGCTGGACAGTCTCATACACATATACATTAAACCATAAAGCACACACCTCACTGGCCTCACTCTGTGGCCCTGAGTCCAGTCCAACCTTTGTCTGAAGCGTTGGCTTCAGTACTGGTCTCAGCTCTGGCTAGCAGCAAGTCCAGGGAACGTGTTCTTAGTAGATGCTCCAGGCTGTCGGACCATCAAGTCTGGTCTTTTAATAGAGTTCTTGATCTGCACATCCCTTTTTCTCATGTTACCTAAGGGACTTTACATTGTATTCTCCAGTACGGCTGTCTTCCGTGGTGGGTGGGCACCATCTAGTTCTGATCTCATGCTGATGTAGTCTCCCAACCATATGGACCCTTCTGTTTCCTAGGCTCATATTTTCCGCATATCTTTGACGTTCTTGGTTTTTATCAGCTCCAGGTGGGTTGGGACAAACTGATGCTCCCTAGATGGCAGCATGCAAGGAATTCTTAACCACTACTACACCAGGGTTTTCAAAACTTCCATGGCTATCCTGGAAAATAAAGGAGAAGAAAGTCTTGGTGATCCAGTTCATAAAAATCAGCCACTGAGTACCCTATAGGGAAAAAAAAGAATGAGGACTATTTACAGGGCCGTTGCAGCACAGAAGCGAGGTGTTGTCCTTCAAACAATCCTTCGACGGAACCGTACCATGTTCATTGTAGAGGTAAAGAATTGAGGCTCAGAGTTCTCAAGAAACATGCCCAAAGCCAACAATTTTGTACCCATAAGGCAGTCAGGTGTATCGGTGCTAGTCGCTGTTGAGCTGGCCTTGACTTAGGGCCAGCCCATGTACAAAAGGATCAAACATTGCCTGGTTTCAGCTCACTGTTGCGACCACCGGGTGTTCTGAGTGCCTTCCAACCTAGCATGCCTGTCTTCCAATCCTACCCAATAACATTCTGCTGAGATTCGCAGGGTTTTCATAGGTCACTTTCAGAAGTAGGTCGTCAGCCCTTTCCTCTTACTCAGTCTTCATCCGGAAGCTTCATTTGAACCTGTCCACTGTGGGTGACCCTGCTGGTATTTGAAATACCGAAGGCACCGCTTCCGGCATCTCAGCAACACTTAAGTCATCACCATAAGACAAACTGACAGATGAGGGTGGAATCAGATGTTATTAGTACCACCCCAACCCCCCTATTCTTTGCTGTCAGGACCCAAAGCAGTACAGAGACCCTATCAGTCCACCTGCTCTGTTCTTAGCCGTCGCCCCACACTCCCTTCAAACAGGTTGGCCACATGTCTCCACCCGCACCTCCTGCCAGCCCCCAACACATGCCAAAGAACCAAAATGCCTCCATTTAAGGGGACCCACTGGAAACCCATGTTGAAAGCAAACACACAGGCCTGCCGATGGTGACTCACGACTTCTAACCCTCCTCCTAACCAGTTGCATCAACTTTTCTGATGTATTGAAGTGTCGCAGAAATAGTGCTTCATGGGAAGATATCAAGGAAAATGTCCCAGGAGCCAGTCAGCAGGCCATACTCCGAGTCCTCGGCCCCTTTTTGAGGTTTCTCTCTCTCTCTCTTTTTTTCCGTCAGCAATTCCTTTAAAAAAAAATTTTTTTTTCCCCTCAACCATTGACCTCGTTAGAGTTGCTAGTACTTTTTCTCCTTACTCTGCAGCACTTCTGTAAATGTTTTGGTTCTTTGTTCTGCTTCCTGTACTCTTTGAGCTCGGCTGTGATGTCTGTTCAGTGGCGCCTTTCTGATCCAATTGCCCCTTGCCTGTGCACGCTCTCCCCAGGTATCAAAACCGAGGGCAGTGGGGCCTGGAGGGCCCCTCATTAGAGGGAGGCGGCTCTGCTCTCCCAGCAGCCTCCGGCAGTGAGGACAGCGCCGACTCCAAGAATGACCAGTGTTGAAAAGCGAGCTCCAGGGGTGAGAGAGAGAGACACAGACTGGCAGAGTCAGAAGCAGAAGGTTAAAAAAGAAAAGAAAAAAAGTCTCTCTAACAGTCCAAGCTCTTCTTTGAGGAGACCAGAGGCTTTCCAGAAAAACGTCCTGTGAAGAACAGACCATTTCACGAAGCGAAATGTTCCCACGGAGCGTTCTTTCTCGACTCTGAACTGTCCATTCTGGAAATGGGGAGAAAGATGCCTTTGACCTCAGGCATCAGTGGGTGCTGAGGTGGGTTGTGTTGGCACGCCCAGCTCTGAGAGGTCGGGATTGCAGAAACCTGCTGGACCCCGAACGGTCAGTCCCCTTGGAGGGAAGAGGATGAAAGACGAGCCCTGGAGTGCCAGGGACAGATGAGGTCTCTCGGCAGACGGCGCAGTGGTCTCTGGGGACACTGACTTTCCACAGCTCCCGGGAGCTAGCAGCCTGCAGGGGGCGCTGCTTGTTCCAGGTAGTGCAGAGAAAGTGGGACTCTGCCATCAGGAGACCTGGCTGCCAGTGCCAGCTGACTGTCACTAGCAGTATCACCCTGAACAAGCCACTCAATCCCTTGGAGCTTTGGTTTCTGTTCTGTAGAGTGGAGACACTACCTGTCTTGTCTTCGTTCAGCATGGAACATGTGTTTCCTTGGGCATCTAGCATGTGCTGGTTGCTGGAAATAGATATCAAGTTGACCTGATGCCTGTCCCAAAGATCACTGACTCTACTGGGGGCGATTAACCAGGGACTGAGATTCACGGTGATGAGTCCCACTGCCTGACCCCACGCCCAGCCCTGTCAGAGCCCCTGTCCTCTCATCTGGCCCAAGCACGCGGGTTTAATCTACGCAGATGTTTCTGAGCACACATGCTGTGGGACACTAGTATCTGCTTCCCCTCTCCAGGTGGAAGTAGAGGGAGAAGGCCAGGGCTTTGTGGTGTGCCCTTCTCCCAGTTTAGATGACAATACGGGTTGTCATCTGTGACTCTAGGACAGTAGGCTTCCTTGATACACAGCTGCTGTGTGACTGTGACTGTATGTGAGGTATTGTGTGTCAGTGTACAAGAGGGAGTGCGTAAGTGGGTCATGGAGTGAGTGTGTATGTGACGGGCTGCATGAGTTTGTGTGAGCGTGTATGTGTCAGGGAGGGTGTGTGTGAGTGTATGTCAATAGTGTCAGAGTATGTGAGGGAGAGTGAGTGAAAGTGGAGGAGTGTATGTGTATCATGGACTGTATGTGAGTGTGTGAAAGGCTGCATGAGTGTGCAAATGTGTGAGGAAGCGTGTGAGTGCATGTGAGGAAGTGTACGTGAGGGTGAGTGTATGTGTGTAAGAGAATGTGTGTGTTTTCGAGGTTGTGCAAGTATGTCTGTCTGTGAGTGTGTGTGTGTGACTGTGTATGAGTACATGTCTATGTGAGTATGTGTCCATATGTGAGTGAGTGTGTGTGTGTGTGAGACAGAGTGTGTTAGTGTGTGTGTTGCGGAGTGGGTGAGTGTACGTAAGCATGTGTTTCAAGGAGTATGTGAGTGAGTGCACCACAGAGTGTGTGTGTGTCTGTGTCTGTGTGTCTGTGTGTGTCTGTGTCTGTGTGTCTGTGTGAGAAGGGTATGTGAGTTCACGTGTATGGGAATGTGTCTCTGTAAGTATATTTCTCGCAGTGTACACGTGTCAGGATGTGTGTGGATGTGTCAGGGATGTGTGACCTTATGTTTACATGTGAATGAGCGTGTGTGAGGATGAGTGTGTGTAGCTAAGTCAGCACATGTAGATGAATGTGTGTGTGCATGTCAGGAAGTGTGTGTCTTTACAAGTGAGTGTATGCGCATTGGGAGACGGGACAAAGAGATTAAGCAGGAGGAGGCACAGTGACCTGACCCTGGTGTCTGGGTGGACAGATGGTCATCGTACCTGAAACAGCCTCAGAGGGAGACCAGATTCAACTCCCCGCTCTGCTCCAGGATCTCTTCTGTGTGTGTGCGCGTGCACGTCTCAGACAAGTGGCTGGCTAGAAGCTGGGGACTCTCAACCCCTGGGAGCCTCTTGAATGCTAGCAGCCTTTCTAAACTGGAGGAGGTACCACCCCCCACCGCCGGGGGCATTTGGAGCTGGGGTGCATTTTTTTGTCACAGTGACGGAGGAGGACTGACATTTAGTGCAAAGAGGACAAGTATGCTAAATGCCCTGCCCAATACAAACTTGTCTGGTCCAACAGGCCAGTGGGATGGGTGGCCTGGTGCCCTCCCTCCTGTCTTTCAAGACCCCTCACTTCACACTCAGCTCTGCCTCCCTGCCCCATCAGCAACAAGATACCCACGCAAAAAAACAAACAAAAACCTGAGTCATCAGGAATCTACCTAACCCCAGTTAGCAGTCTCAAGGTGCAAACAGAAACACACACCAGGTGGGTGGAGCGAAGGCGTGTGCCAAACTCCCACCTCGGGCAGCCCCCTCCCCACATCTCCTGGCCAGATGAAATGCAGGCCTGGGGGATGAGGAGGGTGCAGGGTCCACGCGGAAGGGGCGGGAGGCAGGGAAATGAGCCTTCCCTTCAAACAGGACGCTTCTCCCCTGTGATGAGAAAGCCCTTCCTGAGGGGCGTTTCCCCAAAAGTGATAAGGCCTCCCTGGAGGGGGTCTGTCCCCCAGTTACACTGCATCTTTGAAGCGACCTCCCCAGTGCTGTGAGGACTTTGCGGGCCGCCCCGGCCCCTCAGCGGGAAAGTCTTTGAAGTGTCCTCACACACACAGAGAACAGACCCTCGGTGGGGAAAGGGCTGGTGGAGGCAGAGGCTGACAGCTCCTTGTTCGAACAGGAGCAGGAGCAGGAATGAAAGAGTGGGCCGTTTTACGGGCATCATGTCCTCACCAGCTGGGCTGGGCAGCCCCTGGGGAGCCTGAGGCCACAGCAGCTTTGGCCTTGTCCCTGCTTCAACAGAGATCCTGCCTCTGGGAAGGCAAGGACCAGGATCTGCTCCTGGGACCGCTGACCCTGCCAACAGTAGCCAGGCCTGCCTGCACATCGCTTTATCCTGTGTCAGAGAACATCGTGGAGTACGACCCTGCAGAATCTCACCTGGCCCCGCTGCCCTTCACAGCCCTGCTGCACACACAGTGCCCCAGGAACAAGGTGGCATCCGCCTAGGAGTAGTGTGGTTTTAGCTGCCGAAGAGTTGACCCAGGTTCATGGCTACCCCGTGAACAACGGAAATGGGACCTTCGTGAGCTGCTGGGTTTTCACTGGCTGATTTTCAGAAATAGATTGCCAGACCTTTCTTCCTAGTCTGCCTTATCTGGAAGTTCTGCTGAAGCCCATTCATGAGGACAGATTATCCAACAGGCAAGGCACACATGGGCTCACTTGTGCTTATTTAATCATCCGCAGTGTAAAATTTTACCTGTTTGTCACCAAAGCAAAGACGAGGTGAAAGTTAGGTACAATTGTTCAGACAGATCAGTATGTAAACACTTACGGTAGACCCAGAAACCAAGCCCCCTGAGTCAGACTCCTAGCAACCCTACAGAAAAGACTAAAACAGGCTCACAGGGTTCCCTAGGCTGCAGGTCTCTACAGAAGCAGACTGCCAAGGCTCTCTCACACAGAGTGGCAGGTGGGTTCCAACAGCTGCCCTTCCCGTTAGCAGCCAATGCTTCACCACTGCACCACTAGGCCACCTTCCCTGTGCTCTGCTTACCAATCAATCTGCCCCACCAATATCCTAACAATGCACAAGCTTGCCTTCAGGACTGCCAGTCAGCTTAACTCACACGGGGCTAAATCCTTCTGTATTATACACTGCTTCAATCCTCCTAACTACTGGTGAGCCTGATTGCGGGGATTGTTGCCATTTCAGAGAGAAGGAGATTCATCTGGGCATACTCCAGGAGGGAGTCCTCGGGTGGCGCAAACAGTTGAGTGCTCAGCTGCCAGCCTGAAAGTTCAAATCCACCCAGAGGCAACTCAGAAGAAAGGACTGATGACCCACTTCTGAAAGATCACAGCCACTGAAAACTCTATGGAGGAGTTCTACTCCAGCCCTTGTACGCTCACCAAGAATCAACTCTACAGCAGTAGGTTTGGGGTGTGCTTGTGTGCATGTGTGTATGCTGACAGAGGTGTACAGATGGATAAACCGAAACATAAAGGATAAACCGGAGTTGTTATGCCACTTACTACAGTAATATAAACTCCTACAAACAGGCCAGAGCCTGGCCTCCTGAAGGCTAAGCAGGCAGCCTTTCCACCTCAGTGAGCGTTTAGCAGCTTGGCCCAGGAGAAGGCACTGGACAGGACCAGAGCAGGGACTCCAAGGCCAGGTCTCGGCTCTGTCCAGCTTGGCTGTGTGGCCTCGGACTCAGGTCATGTAACCTCTCTGGTGTGGGACCATGTGATGGTGAGGAACTCTTTCTACTCTGAAATATTGAGCGTCTCCTCTCTCCTGAAGAAATCTCCAGGGTCTTAAAAGCTCACAAGCTGTCCTCTAAGGAACACCAAATGGTCCCAGCCCATCTGGAACAGCTGACAACTGAGAACATCAAAGACACGAGGAAAAACGAGCCCAGGAGACAGAAGGACCCATAGGAATGGGAGACTGCATCAGTACGAGACCAGAGGAACCAGATGGTGCCCAGCCACCAACAAAGACAGCCGTGATGGGAGACATAATATAGAGTCCCTGAGGCAACGCAGGAAAAAAAGGTGCGGTGTTCAACAACTCTACCAAAAGACCAGAACTGATGGTCTGACAGCCTGAAGGACCCCTGGGAACATGGCCCCTACATTTGCTGCTGCGCCAGACCTGAAACCAGTGCTGAGGTCAACTCCTCAGACAAGACTGGACTGGATCTGGGGACACAGACTGAGCACGTGGTGTGTGTACTTTGTGGGTTTATATATTTATAGGAGGCTGTCCTACTGATTTCTTTCTAGATGGGAGAACAGGACAATGGAGAGGAGGGGACAGGTGTTCGTTAAGAGGATACTAGAAGAGCGAAAAGGAAGAGTGTGCTGTCACAGGGTGAGGAGAGCGGATAGGTAGGGATGCAAAATTGATTCAGATTGTATATTTTCACTTAATCGTAATAAAAAAGAAAAAAAAGAAATCACCAGAGAATACCCTCTTCAAATATTTTAAAAGGTGATTTGGTTTATCAGAATGCTGTGTACTTCCAAATCTCGTGAAACAAGGCACTCATGTTTCCTGGAAATCAGTGAGCAATGGGTCAGATTCAAGTTTCAGGTGCCACTAATGGAGAGGGGACTGGCGCTTGGACACTCCAAGCAGGGTCAAGAAGGAGCACGTCACTGATGCAAAGGGCATTCTGCACATAACCACAGGTTTCATCGAATGCTCTCTAGCAATTAAATGACAAAATAAACATCACCAGGACAGAGGGAAGACTACCCTTGCCACCTCTCCTTCCCTTCTGTTTTGTGACTGGTGTCATTGTGATGTTTTGGTGGGGGTAGAAGATCCTGCAAGTCAGCTTGGCCTTTGGGGGAGGTCCCCAATGTAGGGAGGGCCCCCTGGCCTGCACCATTGCCTGAGGAGGGCTACGCATAGTCAGAGGCTGCCTGCAGCAAGTGAGACATGTCCAGGTGTAAGGACAGGAACAGCAGAAAGGGGCCCAAGTTATTGCTACACCTCTGTGGTGGTTCAGTGGTAGAATTCTGGCTTTCGTGCAGGATACCTGGATTGGATTCCAAGCCAGTGCAGCTGAGACACACCCAGCACCTGTGTGTGAGTGAAGACTGACCATTGTTGCTATGACACTGATAAGTTTTGGCAGAGTTGCCAGGCTGAGGCTAGGAAGAAAGGCCTGGCAATCCAATTCTGAAAATCAGCCGGTGAAAACACTGTAGATCACAGCTGTCACAGGGATGGAGCAGGACCAGGTAGCACTTCTTTCTCGTGTTCCTGGGGTCTTCACAAGCTGGTGCTGACTTGATGGCAGCTAACAACATGAACATAACAGGTGCCAGAGTATCTGAAGGGATCCTGAACCCAAGCGGGTGGGAAGACCTAGGGCTCCAGGCCTCCTCAGGTACAGACATCTGTCCCTCCCCTCCCTGAAGGCCCCACACAAGCCTCCACCTGACTCCAGGGTGCTGGATGGAGGCACGGTGGCCCCTCTCCAGGTCACACTCTGCCTCACCCCAACCCCCCAGCCAGGCTGGGAAAGAGAATTCCAGGAGACGAAAGCCAAACCCCCGATCCACTTAAAATCAGAAAATGTCCTGACTAGTGCAAATGCTTTGAGATCAACTACTAGTAGCCTAAAAGTCGGCAGTTTGAATCTACCTAGAAGTCGTGTGGATGAAAAGCCTTGCAATCTGCTTCCAAAAATTACAACCAAGAAAATTTTGTTAGGATAGTTATACCCTGTAACACAAGGGGTCACCCTGAGTCAGAATCTACTCAACGGTGATGGGTTTGGTTTTCTTTTTGGTTGTCCTAGGTCTGAGGACATCAGCCAGTGAGCCTGCAGAGGCTGGTCCTAGGATGAAGGACAGGAGGAGCCAGCTGGCACTCTTCTCCCCCCCAACTAGTGGGCGGCTTTCCAGAGGAACCAGACAGCATTCTGAACACCCTCCATGCACAAGGGGACAGTTTGCTCTCGCCTGTCTCCCTCCTGAGCCAGCACAGAAGCGTCACTCAGCATCTGACACCAAGGCCTGGGCTGCTCTCACTCCCACGGTCCCAGCCAACAACACCTCACCTGCGAGGCCTCGTTCCTGGCCTTTTTCCTTGCCTGGCACCATGTGTCCCCACACACTGAACAGAGAAACAAGCTTCGTGCTCAGGACCACCGTCCTGCTGGAAGCACCCATCCAAAGTTTTGCAAACCTCAGCCAAAATCAAGACTTGCCTTGTGAATCTTGGGGAGCTTGGGAAGGAGTAGGGTGCAAGGCATACCTCCGTGATCAAGTAAAGGCAGAGCTGGCGAGGGGTGGGAGAAGGAACCCATAACACCCTGACCGGTCCGACAGAAGGAAACAACCTGTCAGCACCATCCGATCGCTCCTCCGTGTAGGGGTCCCCGGCGCTTAGCACATTTACCAACATGGAACACCCAGGCGTGTGTACCTCGGGCATCCTCGCCTCTGAAGCCGCGGCTACAAAGGTCTCTGATGTCTCTTCTGGCATACTTGTTTTTCTCCTGGATATCAACTTTTTTTTTAGTTTGCCTCTTTGCAGCGCAGGCTCTTCTGCGCTTTTTCTAGCTGCAGCTGTGCGTTAGGGAAGTGTGGAAAAAGCTAATTAAACCGCCGAGTCGCCGTGGGAGGCCGAGAAAGCCCCGCCGAGCATGCGGGATGACTGATTCGCACTGTCACTCGGCTCTGCTGGGTGTCATAACTTAGAGACAAATCAAGGATTACAGTGGCCCAGAGTAACTCTCTCCTTTTGTCGTGTGGCAGACATCAAAGCGGCCAAGCATATTAGTGTTTTTAATAAGCAGTTAAAAGTCAGGCATAGCTCACAGTTTAGCACGGCTCTGTGTATCACTGGAGGGGTGGGGGAGAGGGGAAGACCAAAACAAGAAAGAGAAACCTCGAATTTGTGAGTTAGATTTAAAAAAATAAAATAAAATGAAATGAAATGTACACAAAATAATAATAATAAGAGCGTGCGGCAGTTCTTTGTAGGGGCTGTTGGAGATGCTGGATTATTTGTCTAAGGCTCATGGGACCCTGCTGTGGTGAGACACACAGTTTGAAAATTAGGTTTTCCAGGGGGCAGAAAAAAAAAAAACTACAAGCACTAGTATTCCAGGGGCTTCATAGGCAAAGGGCTTCGTTTTCATCAGCGCAGAAGGAGGCTGGGAGGGTCACCACAATGTGTCTGTAGTTGTGTATGCTGTTCCCCAACAATTAGCATCGTAAAATGATTGGGGAGACTTGCCTTATCTCAAAAGTACACAGATTCCCTGAAACAGCTGTGGTCGAGGCTTGTTTTTCTCAGGATATCTACCTTCTGGGACAGAACCAAGGCCACTGCCGTCAAGTCCATTTCAACTCATACTGAAAATCTGAGCAAGGGAAAAGACGCTGGGAGCTGTTCCTGCTTATCACACCACGGGAAGCTCTGGTGGTATAGTGGTTAAGTGTTACGTCTGTTAACCCAAAGGTCAGCAGCTTGAATCCACCAGGTGCTCCTTGGAAACTCTGTGGAGGAGTTCTGTCCTGTGCCATAGGACTGTTAGGAGTTGAAAATAACTCAGTGGCACTGGGTTTGGCTTTTGGTTTATAAATACCATTCTTCTTGTTGCTGTTGTTGGGTGCCGTCGATTGACTTCTGACTCCTTGCAACCTTGTCAGAATTGACTGGGCAGCCATGGGTGTGGTTTGGGTCCTCTTGATGGGAGCACACGGCCAGGTCTTTCTCTCACGGAGCTGTTGGTGGGTTGGAACTGTAGCTTCCTCTTAGCAGTGAGCACTTACCTGTCATGCCACTAGGGCTCCTCCTAATGCCATCACCGCTGCCATAACGCTGCTCCTGTCTTGTGGCCCAGACTGAGCCTCTCTGGCGTCTTATGGCTGTGGGGAAACTTCTGGATGGCCGTCACACTCTTGTGGGCTGCAGTGGTGTCCCAGGGATGTTTAGCAGTGGGAGCTCCTCTCTTGTTGTTAGGTGCCTAGTCACTTCTGGCTCACAGCGATCCTATGCACAACAGAAGAAAACACTGCCCGGTCTTGGGTCATGTCCACAATCATTTTTATACTTAAGCTCATCATTGCTTATCATCGATGTCATCGATGGACTTCCTCTTTTTGCTGACCCTCCACTCTGCTCAGCATGATGTCCTTCTCAAGGGACTGATCCCTCCTGACAACACATCCATAGTATGTAAGATGCGGTCTCACCATCTTTGATTCCAAGCAGCACTCTGGTTGTACGTCTTCCAGAAGAGATCTCTTTGTTCTTTTGGGGTCTATAGTACATTCAGTATTCTTCTCCAACACCACAATTCGTCCTAGGGAGCCCCCTAAGATGGAAAAACACTACTGTAGTCACATATGCGACTGCAGAAGGGATATGTTGAAACCAGCAGCAGGTTCACACGACCTACATGGTGTGGGACAGGAGAAAAGCCAGGAGGGCCAGGGCTGGACACAAGTCCTGCCCTCTACCCCACCCCTGCCCCCGCCCTGAGCTCTGACACTCTGGGAGAGTCTGTCAGTTTCTTCATTCAGCATAACTAGAGATGATGCGTTCCTCTTCCTACTCTCCAGGCTGTGAAAATCTAGTAAGACAGTACTGGTGGAAATAGCTCATAAATTCTCAAGCATCATGCAAATCAACTGGAAAACCAAAGAAGAGAATTGAGCCTTCCCTCCACACAGCTTTAGCAGACAGGGGGTACGTGTGTGGTGCACAGGGTAGCACCCTGGGCTGCTCACTGCCAAGTTGGAGGTTGGAGTCCACCCAGTGGTACCTCACAAGAAAGACCTGGAGATTTACTTCCAAAAAATCAGCACTTGAAAGCCCCATGGAGTACAGTTCTGCTCTGCCACACATGAAGTTGCCATGAGCCCAGGTCTGGTCTTTAAGGTTGACATAGGTAAAGGCAGGCTGTTACAGAACCATTCACGTGGGCACTGCATGGCACTTCTGAATCTTCAGAAGCATTTTCACTGAAACTTTTTTGGATCTATGTTGCAAGTGAAATCCACGTGGGGAATGAATGGTGGCCTTGATTTTGCTTTGTGTGTATGTACGAGGGCTGTCAATCAAGTTCACGAACTCATCCTAGAAAAAGTACTATATACGTGTAGAACATCACTACAGTCACCTTCCAAGTACTCCCCTTGGGAAGCTGTGCACCGATGCCAGTGCCTAGTCCCTCCTTCAAAGCAATTTTGGAACGCTTTCTGGAAAGACCATCAGAGCTGTTGTCATATTACCCTTGGTATCCTGAAAGTCATCAAAATGTTTTCCTTTCAATACTTCTTTTATCTTCAGGTAAAGAAAAAAGTCACTGGGGCCCACATCAGGAGAGTAGGGAGGGTGTTCCAATACAGTTACTCGTTTACTGGTTAAAAACTCCCTCACAGACAACTACACAATTAAGTTTGTAAACCTGCCACCTTGCCACCATGTGCAGTGGCCATTCCAGAAAGAGTTCCAAAATTGCTTTGAATGGTGGACTAAACACTGGCGTAAGTCCATAGCTTCCCAAGGAGAGTACTTTGAAGCTGACCGTCGTGATATTCAGCAATGAGGTATGTAGCACTTAGAATAATTAAGTTCTCGGCTCTGATTCTCAGACCTCGTATGTGCGAATCTATATATTCCTATTTACATCCTGATAAGCTAAAAGAAAAAAATAAAAATAACAGTAGATTTTCACTATTATGAATTAAAATGATGGAATCGTTGAGCTGCGTGAGCTGCAGATAAGAGAGTAAGGGTGAATGAACTGGCCCCCGGCACACAGGGCGCCCCCAGCCGGCAGCTGATAGAACAACATCCATTTTGCTCCAGAGGACCTAGAGCTGGGGTCTCGTTTAGCGGGATTCAGAGTGGTATCCACAGCGGGATTTTGTCAGTGTGCTTAAGGGACATCAGGCTTTGGGGATCTCAAGTATCACAAGCCAGGATGGCCATCTACATAGAGATAGTTCTGTTTTAAAGACCACGACTTGGGTCACCTCTTGGTTAGAGCTGTGTCGTTTTTATGTGCTGTTGATTCCAACTCATGGAGACCCCATATCAGGGTAGAACTGTCCCCATGGCGCTTTCTTGGCTGTCATCTTTCTGAAATGAGACCGTCAGGTCTCTCTCTCACAAGCCACTGGCTGGGTTCAAACAGTCAATCTTTGGGTTAGCAGCCAAGTACGTAACTGTTTGCACCACCAGGACTCATCTGCTGCAGAGGACCACTTTACAGTGTTGAAAAGTAAAGATGTCACCTTGAAGATTAAGGGGACCCTGATCCAAGCCAAGGTATTTTCAATCGCATCATACGCATGCAAAACTGGACAGTGAATAAGGAAGAGAGAAGAAGAATTGATACCTTTGAATTGTGGTGTTGGAGAAGACCGCAGAATGTACCGTGGACCACCAAAAGAACAAACAGGTCTCTTCTGGAAGAAGTACAACCAGAGTGCTCCTTGGAGGCAAGCACGGCGAGACTGTGCCTTACGTATTTTGAACATGCTATCAGGAGGGACCAGTCTCTGGAGAATGACATCATGCTCGGTAAAGTAGAGTTGTTGTTAGGTGCTATCGAGTTGGTTCCAACTCATAGTGACTCTGTGAACAACAGAACGAAACCCTGCCCAGTCTTGCACCACGTCCTCAATTCTTTTTATACTTAAGTCCGTAGTTGTGGCTACTGGGTCAATCTGTCTTGTTGAGGGTCTTCCTCTCTTTCGCTGACCCTCCGCTCTACCAAGCATGATGTCCTAGACTCCAGACCACCTCCTTCTCTTTTTGACTTTATCTCTGACATGTTGCATTTATGTACAGCACAGCTTTGGCTATTTTGTTCCATGCTGGGCGTGACACCATGTATTAATAAGTACAGCCTGCAGGGTACCTTCCTTCAACCTATAGCCAAGTGTATCCATTTTACGTTGACTCTTATTCACTGAAATTTCTGAGAGTTTCTTCTAGAAACGGATACCCTACTTTGTTGTGACTGAAGAAGAAACTTTTGAGTTTGCTTACATCTGTGTTCTCCAAATCTCTCCTGGGAAAGAGCTCGTCTTGTCGAAAGAATTAGAATCTCTTGCACTTGCATCAAGACACATGGACAGGCGTGTTTATGACAGCTTTATTCACAATAGTGAAGAGATGATAGCTACCTAACTGCCTGTCATTGGCAAAAGGGACAAATTGTGGGATTTAGTACAAAGAAACAAGGTTCTTGGCACACCATAGACAAAAGCTAACTCAAAACAGATCAGAGACATAAATATAAAGCTTAAAATGATAAAGATCATGGAAGAAAAGGATAGGAACAACGCTGGGGACCTTAATAGATGGCAGAAGTAGAATGCAGACCATAACTAACAGTACACAAACACGAGCAGATAAACTAGATAACTAGGAGCTCCTAAAAATGAAACACTGATGTTCGTAAAAAGATTTCACCCAAAGAGTAAAAAGAGAACTTAAAGATTGGGATAAAGTTTTTGGCTATCACATATCTGACAAGACTCTAATCTCGAAAATCTATAAAATACTTCAACACCTCAACAACAAAAAGACAAATAATCTAATTTAAAAAATGAGCAAAGGGAAAGGAGAAAGAAGAAAACCAAAGATGTTTTTGTTAGAGTCTGTTCCAACTCACGCGGACGCTGTGAACAACAGAACAAAACACCGCCTGGTCTTGCACCATGCCTGGCATCTTTTTCATTCTTAAGACCTTTGTTGCAGCTACTGTGTCAATACATCTTGTTAAGGGTCTTCCTCTTCTTTTCCTCTGACTCTCTACTTTATCAAGCAGGATGTCTTTTTCCAGGGTCTGATCCCTCTTGACACCCTGTCTAAAGTATGTACAAGAGCTGACAATTAAGTTTGTAAACTCGTCCTAGAAAAAGTGCTCCATACCTCATTGCTGAATATCACTATGGTCACCTTTGAAGTACTCGCCTTGGGAAGCTATGCACTGATGCCAGTGCCTAGTACACCTTCCAAAGCAATTTTGGAACTCTTTATCTGGAACAGCTGTCAGAGCTGTGGTTGTATTACCCTTGATGTCCTGAATGTCATCAGAATGTCTTCCTTTCAGGGTTTCTTCTATGTTTGATAAAGAAAAAAGTCACTGGGGGACAGACCAGGTGAGTAGGGAGGGTGTTCCAATACAGTTATTTGTTTACTGGCTAAAGACTCCTTCACAGATGATTGCACAATTAAGATTGTGAGCTGGCACCGTGTCACGGTGTGCAATAGCCATTCCAGAAAGAGTTCCCAAGTTGCTTTGAAGGGTGAATTAGGCACTGCCGTTGGTGCATAGCTTTCCAAAGGGAGTGCTTTGAAGGGGCGTTAGTGATATTTAGCAACGAGGTATGTGGCACTTAGAACAATTAAGTTTGCAGACTTAACTGTCAGAGCTCGGAGCTCATAGAATGCAGTCGTGCCATCCTTGCTTCTAAGAAGCACTCTGTACCTCTTCCAGACCAGATCTGTTTGTTCTTTTGGCAGTCCATGGTGTATTCAGTATTCTTCTCCAACACCACAATTCAAAGAGGTCAATTCTTCCATCGTTCTTATTCATTGTCCTGCTTTCACACACACATGGTGTGATTGAAAATACTATGGCTTAGGTCAGAAGCATGTTAGTCTCCAAGGTGATATTTTCACTTTTCGTCATTCTAAACAGGTCTTTTGCAGTGGATTTTCCCAAGGCAATGCATCTTCTGGTTTCTTGACTGCTGTTTCCATGGATGTTGATTGCAGACCCAAGTAAAACGAAATCCTTGACAACCTCAATCCTGTCTCTATTTACGATGATGTTGCTTACGGTCCAGTTGTGAGAATTTTTGTTTTCTTGATGTTGGGGTGCAACCCACAGTGAAGGCTGTGGTCTTTGATCTTCAACAGCAAGTGTTTCAAATCCTCTTCACTTTCAGCAAGCAAGGCTGTGTTGTCTGTTTAAGATAGGGTGTTAATGAGTCTTCTTCCAATCCTGGTGCTTTGTTCTTCTTCACATAGTCCAGCTTCTCTGACAATTTGCTCGGCATACAGACGGAAAAGATACGGTAAAAGGATACAACCCTGACATACATCTTTCCTGACTTTAAACCATGCCGTGTCCTCTTTTTCTTTTTGCATGACTTCTCTTGATCCACGTACAGATTCCTCATGAGCACCTTAAGTGTTCTGGAATTCCCATTCTTTAAATTATCCATAATTTGTTGATACCCACACAGTTAAGTGCCTTTGCATGGTCAATGAAACACAGGTAAACACCTCTCTGGTATTCTGTGCTTTCAGCCAAGACCTGCCTGACATCAGCAATGATGTATATCCCTGGTTCCATGTCCTCTTCTGAATATGGCTGAATTTCTGACAGTTCCCTATCAATATACTGTTGCAGTTGCTTTTGAGCAAAATTTCGCTTATGTGTGATATCAGTGATGTTGTTCGATAATTTCTGCATTCAATTGGATCTCGTTGCTTAGGAATAGACATAAATACGGGTCTCTTCCAGTCGTTTGGCCAGGTAGTTGTCCAAATCTCTTGGCACAGATGAGTGAGCACTTCTGGTGCACATCTGCTTATTGAAAAATCTCAGTTGATGTTCGATCAGTTCCTGGAGCCTTGTTTTTCACCAGTACCTTCAATGCAGCTTCGATTTCTTCCTTCAGTACCACTGGTTCCTGATCATACGCTAAAACTAAATATGTAACGGTAATGAGGCAATTAGTCCAAAGGACTAATGGACCACATGTAACACAGCTTCTACCAGCCTGATCCCAGAAGAACTACATGGTGCCTGGCTATAACCACTGACCATTCTGTCAGTGATCACAAAAGAAGTTCCAGATGGAGTGAGAGAAAAGCCCCAAATTTACAAAAAGAAAAAGAGAAAAGTATCAGACCCTGTAGTCTGACAGAGACTAAAAGGACTCCCAAGACTGTGGCCCCAGACACCCTGCTAACTCTGTACTGAAGCCACTCCTGAATTCCATCTTTCAAAGGTTAGGTATTTCCTACAAAACAACAAGGAGGAACATGCTTCTCAGTTCAATCAAAAAGTGTATTAGGCCAAACGGGCAACACCTGCCCAAAGCAGAGACGGGAAGACAGGACAGGAAGATTGGATGAATGGACATGGGGAACCCAGGGTGCAAAGGAAAAGGGGGAGAGTGCTGACACATTGCAGGGACTGCAATCCATGTTTCAAAGCAATTTGTGTATACATTTTTGAATGAGAAACTAACTTGAGCCGTAAACTTTCACAAAAAGCAGCGTAAAAATTATTTTTAAATGTTACTGATTGGGGAAATAACTGAACTACAGCTACAGACACGAGAATGACTAAATCTTAACAATAAAAAATGATGAGAAGGAGTGTAAGTCACAGAAGGTGACTTGCAGTCTGGTTTTGACAGCTTAGAGTATAAAAACCAAACCAAACAAACAAAAAACCCAAATTCATTGTTGCTAAGTTGATTGTGACTCATAGCAACCCTATATGACTGAGTAGAACTGCCCCGCGGGGTTTCCGAGGAGCAGCTGACAGGTTTGAACAGCCAATCTCTTTCGGTTAGCAGCTGGGTTCTAAACCACTGCCTCACTAGGGCTCCTAAAGTACCACAGTAGTCAACACTAAACAATACATTGATTAACGATACGTACATGGGACACACAAATGGTGAAAACCTATAAAGAGGAGCATAGGAATGAGGGACCCAATATTTGCGATAGTGGTTTCCTGGAGGGAGTCACTCCTAAAGTATTGGTGTTGTTTTATTTCTTAAACTGGGTGGAGGGTGCATAGTTATTCATTTTATGACTAGTTGGAGATTGAATTGTATCTAATGCATACAATGTACATTGTATGTCTTTTGTGTGTGTAACGCATACTGAAACCTACCAAAGCCAAAAGCTGTCTAAGGTGGATGCCTGTCAGAAGGAAAATGCAAATATTTTTTACCAAAAGAAGCAACATAAAAAGTGGTAGGAAACTCGTAAGACCTGGAAAAGCAAGGCAAACCCATCGATTCCCGGCTCACAAATGCTTCGCTATATTTTCCAGACTGAGAAAGTTTACAACTAGCTTCTTTGAAAGATACCATTCAGAAAACAGAAAGACAAGTCACAAATTGGAAGAAAATTTTTGCAAATCACACATCTCATAAAGGGCTTATATCTAGAATAGTCAAAGAACTCTCAAAACACAATAATAGGAAAACAAGCAATCCAATAAAAAAAAGTGGGCAAAAGATTTGAACAAACACTTCCTTCACTGACAGCAAGAAAGTTCAGGAAAAGACACTCAGTAGCACTGGTCATCAGGGAGAAGCAAATGAAAACCATAATGAGACGCCACCACATACCTATTAGAATGGCTATTCTAAAAAACATGCGCAAACAAACAAACAACAACAACAAGAATGCCAAGTGCTGGTGAGGATGAGCAGGCAATTGCAACTTTCAGACTTTGCTGATGGGAGTACAAAATGATATAGATATTTTGAAAAACAGTTTGACAGTTTTTCATAAAGTTAATCATACAATTACTACATCACCTTACAATGCCATTTCCAGGAATATACCCAAGTAAGATGAAAACTTACGTTCTCACAAAAATCTGTACATCAGTGTTTACAAAGGACTGTAGTTAGGAATCCCCCCATAATGGAAATAAACCAAATGTCCATCAGCTGTGGAAGGGATAAACAAACTGTGGTACATCCACACACTGAAATACTACTCAGCAATGAAAAGTAACAAGTTGTGGACACATGCAACAACACAGATCAGTCTCAAATACATTATGCTCTGTGAAAAAAGCCAGACTCAAAGGTCATATGCTATGTAATTCCATAATTCCATTCACGTGGCATGCTTGCAAAGCCAAAACCATGGAGTCAGAAAACAGTGGCTAGTGGCTGGGGAGGGATAGACTGCAAAGGTGCACAGGGGATTTTGAGAAGTGATGTAATTGTTCTATGTCTTCATTAAGGTGGTAATCACCCAAATATGGCTGTTTGCCAAGACTCACAGAGTAAATCCTATTGGTAATATCTGTGAAACACACCTCTAATAAGCTTTGAATTCATGTTTTTCTCTTCTTTTTATGGTGACTCACAGTACAAACTATATGTCACGCACATACATAACTGGAGAAAGATCGTAAACAATTCTTACCTTTATTATGTATGATGCTGTCCAAAGATTCCACTACATTTTTAAAATCTGGCTGCATTTCTTCCATAATTTTCATGACCCACTAATGGGTCACAATGTACAGTCGAAAAGCAGTACTACCCACACTGTCATTTCACCAAAACCAGTGGATTCAAACTCATTTTGTTTTCAGGTATTCTGAAATACTCTTAAGAAGGATAGATTGAAAAACAGGGAGGGAACGGAGGAGGAAAGGAGGCAGGGAGGGAGGGAACAGAGGAAGAGAGTCTTGGAGGAAGGCAGACAGGGAGGGACAGAGTGAGGGAGGCAGGCAGGCAGGCAGGGGAGGCAGGCAGGCAGGGAGGCAGGGGAGGCAGGCAGGCAGGGAGGCAGGGAGGAGGCAGGGGAAGCAGGTAGGCAGGCAGGGAGGGAAGTGTGTGGGGAGGCAGATGGGGGAGAAGCAGGTGGGGAAGTTGGCAGGGAGGCAGGCAGGGGAGGCAGGCAGGCAGGGAGGCAGGGGAGGCAGGCAGGCAGGGAGGCAGGTCGGGGAAGCAGGTAGGCAGGCAGGGAGGCAGGGAGGAGGCAGGGGAAGCAGGTAGGAAGGCAGGGAGGGAAGTGTGTGGGGAGGCAGATGGGGGAGAAGCAGGTGGGGAAGTTGGCAGGGAGGCAGGCAGGGGAGGCAGGCAGGGAGGCATGGAGGCAGGAGGGAAAAAAGTTCTCGTTTCTAGGGAAAGGTGATGTCCCACCAGCATGAAGACCTCAGAGAGCACGTTGGGTGGAAATGAAAGGATGTGAGCACTAGCCATGATCTCTCTGTTAGGCAACGTCAAGTCTGTTCCAGCCCACAGCAACCCCATGTAGAACAGAAGGAACACTGCGTGGTCCTGTGACGTCCTGTGCAATGCCCACAGTTTTCACGCCAGAGCCCACTCCTGCCGTCTGTGTCACTCCATCTTTGTCTTAGTCATCTAGTGCTGCTGTAACAGAAAGGCCCCAAGTGGATGGTTTTGAACAATGAGAAATTTGTCCAATTCCAACTGACCAACATCAGTCCACTTCAGCTCCCTAATGTCTAAAATGTTAATGTTTATACATTCCATTTCGTTTTCAATGATTCCCAATTTTCCTAGATTCATACTGTCTACAGTCCTCACCCCAATGATTAATGGATGTTTGTTGTAGCTGCTGCTTCTCGTTTTGATATGCCACATCAGCATATCAAGGTCTCGAACGCTTGACTCCATCCACATCATTAAGGTCAACACTACTTTGAGGAGGCAGCTCTTCCCCAGTCGGTCTTTTAAGCATCTTCCAACTTGGGGGGCTCATTTTCTGGCACTGTATCAGACAGTGTTCTGCTGCTATTCATAAGATAGTTGCTGCCTAATTCTTTTTGGAAGCAAGGTGCCAGGTCCTTCTTCCTAACCTGTCTCTGGAAGCCCAGCTGAAGACTGTCCACCACAGGCGACTTTGCTGGTATTCGAATGCTGGTGGTATAAATTCCAGCATCAGAGCAACAGACAAGACCCCACACTGTGATAACCTGACAGGCAGGTTTGGGCCATGATCTTGGGGTTCCCTTATTAACACAATCACTCCGTGGTTAAAGATGTGATTAGTAGGGACAGAGAGTTTACCAGGCAGAATGCTCACAGAATTGGCCTATTTTCTTCTACAGTCCTCGGTCTGGAACATAGAACAAGATAAACATGGATCATCCTCTAGAATGCATCAAACATGAAAGCATCCAGAAGATGGCCTAAGATCGCAGAAGTTCAAATTGGTCTCCTCAGACTCTCAAGATCTTTGTCACCGATTGAATTGTGTCCCCCCAAAAATTCGAGTAGCCATGTGGCTGGGCTATGATTGCCAATATCTTGTGACTATCCTCCACTTTGTGGTTTCCCTAAACTGTATGTTAAAGGATTAGGGTGGAAGCGTAAATCCCTTCGTAGGATCACTTCCCTGCTCCATTGTAAAGGGAGTTTCCCTGGAGTGTGGTTTGCACCACCCTTAATCCTTTCATCCTACAAGAGATAAAAGGAAAGGGAAGCAAGAAGAGAATTGGGAACCTCACACCATCAAGAAAGCAGCACCAGGAGAACAGCATGTCCTTCAGACCTGAGGTTCCTGTGCCAAGATGCTCCCTGGAAAAAGACTGATGTAATACCAGGCTGACAAGGGGGAAAGCCTTCCCTCAGAGCAGACATACTTGAACTTGGACTTGTAGCCTACCAGACTGTGTAAGAATGAACTTCCCTTTCTTAAAGCCATCTGCTCTGTGGTATTTCTATTAGAGAGCACTAGCTGACTAAAACAATTTTCAACACGTGTCATATACTCTATGTCTTCAACATGCTGCTCACAAATCCCTCGGTTTGGGTGATGGGCTTGTGGAGAGCATGTGTGTCTGGGGGGAAACCTTGGTGGTTTAGTGGTTAGGAACTACGGCAGCTAAGCAAAAGGCTGGTAGTTTGAATCCACCAAGTTTTGCTTAGAAACCCTATGGAGCTGTTCTCCTCTCTCGTGAGATTGCTGTGGGTCAGAACCAACTGGAAAACAGCAGGTTATGTGAGGGTAGGGGTCCTGCTTTGGGTATAAGCAAGAAGGGTGGGAAGGAACAATTGGAAACCTCAGATGGTGAAAAGTCTTAAGCTTCCCCTTTGACTGTTAATGTGTAAATGTGGGGCGGGGGAGGTGGAGAAAGAAGAGAGAAAGCCAATGTGACCTCGAGGCAACTCTCAGCATTAAGTACTGTTAGCTACTATAAAACCAACAAAGATTCTTTGACAAAGAAAGAGGAGAGTTACTACTTATTCACAGAATTCCCCTTTAAAGTCATCTCTTGATGGCAAAAATTGGAAACGGATGATAGTGATGGTTGAACAACCCGATGACCGTAATTCATGTCACTGAATTGTACCCGTGAAGAATGCTGGAATGGCAAGTGATTTGCTACATGTATATTTGTCATAATCAAAGAAAAAAAAAGTCACCTTCTCAGAGAGAGGTTGGGAGTGACCACCCAGTTGCCCACCAGCCTATCACTCTGTTTTAAATCTCCGCATAGCACTTAACAGGAGCTCATGTTTTCATTATCTGCTTATGGATGTGTCTGTTGTTCGTCTCCCCCGCTGGGATGAGAGCTTTGTTCCCTCCAAATGTGAGGGAAGCGAATAGCATCCTTTGAGAGGGCCCTACATTGGGATACAATTCAGATCTCTAAAGCTTCTATTCAAAATAACTTTTTAAATTATCCAGCAGGGACATCCAAGATATTTGTAACAGAGACTGTGTCTAGAAGCGAAACTAAAGAACTGAGGGATAAAGGGGAAGTATTAACTGTTCATCCTGCATTGTTTTGTACTATTTGATACATTTATTTCCTTTACTAAAATTTCTTTTTAATTCAATCAATCTGCTCCGCTTCTCACCAGAATGGACATTTTCAACCGCCTCCTCTTAACAGTTCTTTGCAGCTGGCTGGTCGTGTTTCAAAGGTTCACCTTTGCATCTGGAATTGAGAGGAAACATGCAGAAGGTTCCATGGATTTTCCTTTTATCCTCTTCCCCTCACCTGGGAAACGACTGGCGAGTCTATAAAAACTACCAGAGTGGTGGCCAGCCTGGCTTTCCTGAGCACATGCCTGTTGACACACAGAGGCTCACCACAGTAGTATGCACAGACCTGTCTTCCTCGCCAGTGCCCTGCTGCGGACGACCTCTGCTCCTGAGCACCCTAGCCTGAGCATCCCCTCAGGGGGTCAGTGCCCTCCCGTTCAAACTGGCAGCTTTGCTTTCAGGAGAAGCCAGGGGTTCAGGTAGAGGGGACTGTCCGTCATCTGTGCCAGCTGGCCAAGTTCCTCTCTCAGCTAAATCAGGAAGCTCATAAAAGACCTTATCTCTGGGTAACCCATGCCTCCCCAGTTTCCACCCGCCTGGCGCCTGGGAAAAGACAACAAAGGGGTGTCGAGAACAATGACCGTCTGTGAAGCTGAGCCTGCACTAGCAGAGTCCTGGGAACCCCAGGGTCTCAAGTCCCTCCCTTCCCCTGGCATCACGCCCAGGTGATTAGACAGCCTCCGTGGTAGACCAGGCGGCCCTGGTGGCCCTTCATGCCCCGCGGCTTATGGTCTTATTTACTCACCTTATTGAATGTTCACTCTTCTAAAACAGCCCCTAGGTGGCTTAGTTTTCTCCTTTAGTTTCTGAGAATACTCCTAGGGTCATAACCTTGGAATAATCATGCTCTTTGCTTTCTTACCAACTCCTCCCCAGACTGGACTGAAGACAGCGGCTGTACCATGTCGCATGCTGCCCCTCACCCTGATCGTTCTTCCCAGGGCCCCGTGCTTGGATTGACTCCCCTGTCAATAGAGACCACTGCCCTAGCAGTCAGGAGGTGGGTTCTGGCCCCTTTGTCCTGCCTGAGCCTTAGAGCTGTCCACGAACCCTAATGCATTTGACCATCTCTCCCACGAGAGACGGCCCTTCTGCTCCTTCAGGCCAATACCGTGCCTCACCGAGTCCTGAAGGAAGGCTCCTTCCCCACCTCCAGCTCTCCCCTCCTCTGAATAACCTGCGAGTCTTTTCTTTACATTTTTCCCACCTGCCATTCGACTACTGCTTTGTCACCAATGACAGAAGTATATAGGTAAGTCTTCATTTCCACTTTATGGACAAAGAAGCTAAGCTACAAAGTTGTGTGAGGTCATTATTGGTTACTGGCTAAGAGACAAGTCAGAACTCTTGCCTCCAAACCTAAGGCGATTTCTCTTTTATTATCATTTCAGAAACACTCTATCAGATTTTGGGTCCTGTCTCATTTCACAATTCACATCACAGACTATTAGAGCTGTAAAGGACTTCAGAGTACATCCTTGTCTAAGACCTCATGAGAAAACTAAACCCCAGAGAATGAAATGGCTTCTGAGGTCATATAACGAGTTGGTGGCCAAGTCTGGATGAGGTGGTTGGGCCAGTTCCCAACGCAGCCTCTCCCATCTCACCCCATCCCACCCCACCCCATCCCACCCCATCCCATCCCATCCCATCCCATCCCATCCCATCCCACCCCATCCCATCCCTCTGCTCCTAAGCTCCCTGATACTAGGGACCCTAAACCCTTTCTCCCAGAATTATGTTCATCCTTTCTGCCTCGCCCAGGTGACCAAGCTGACTGGTGAATCCTTGGTCTCCTGGTCCACAAGTCTTGGCCCTTTCAGCCGCTACTTTTCCGACATAGACGGTTAGCAAACAGAGAGACTGGAAAGCTCCTGAAGTCCAGGGGACAGAAAGGTGGTTATAGGAAAGAAAGAATAGAGTAAGAGTGGAAATAAGAAGGGCAGAAATCCCAGTCACAGAGGACATAGGACCTCAAAAAATCCCTCACTGTTCATGCTTTTATGGATTGAATCATGTCCCCCCAAAAGATACGCTGAAGTTCTAACAACTGGTACCTGTGAATGTAATTACCTGGATTTAGGGTCTTTGAAGATGTTATTGGTTAAGTTTACATGAGATTATACAGGAGTGCATGGGTTCTTGGTCCCCTCTGAGCAGTGTCTTTATAAAAGAGCAGAAGCAACCCAGAGAGACACGCAGGAAGAAGACAGCTGCCCTATGATGCACCCACAAGCCAAGGAATGCCAAGAAACCCCTGGGGGCTACGAGAGCCCAGGAGATGCAAAGAAAATTCTTCCTCTCGAGCGTTCTGAAAGAATGTGGTCCTCCTGACATGCCGAATTCTGACTATTAGCCTCCAGAACTGTGCGACAAATTTCTGTCGTTATCCAATTTTTAACATTTTGTTACAGCAGTACTAGAAAATGAATATACATGCTGATTATGAGCTCAAGCCAGGAGAATTAATAAAATAAGGGAGGGACAGGTGTTTGTTCTGCAGCACCACTGCTAGTTAGAGCAGATTAAGCAGAATGTTGGCACCAGTTTCTGATCGCCAAGCAGCTCCCTATCAACTGTTGGGATCGTCGAGGATGTCTGGTGGACTATGCTGGACATTTCCTGAGAACAGTTGTTCATATCTCTGCCAGCTCATTCTTCAGAGTGAGTCTTCTAAGTGGTGCATGGTCAGAGCTTCGAAGTTAGAATGAGCCTGAAAACTAAAGTCTTGAGTTCTTGAGTCTTGTTCATGGCTACTTCCAGTTCTAAAGAAGTTGGAGCAGGACAAGAAATAAGCTGTCCTCTGACCTCTTTAGTTCCAGAGCAGGATCCATGGGTCGCCATGAACAGGGAGGACAAGGGACAGTAACCCTCCTTGTTGAAAATGATGTTGATACTGAGCTGGGAGAATCGAGAGGAAAGCAGAGCTTCAAGTTTTTGACCTGGAGGTTGTAGGTCCAGTGGAAATGTGGGCTGAGGTTTCCTAACTTCCCTCTGATGGTAAGTACAAAATCAATACCCACCACAGTCTCCCACAGCTGTTCCCCAAACCTACCCAAGTTATCACCACACTTATTACATACATGCTCATTTTGCCAACACAGCTTCGAGACTTATCCTCAAGCCTCTCCTTCCACTAGGATAATGCCTTTAGGATTTTCCTACATGAAAATTTCAGGATCCACCCCATAAGCAGTGGCAGTTATTTCCTGTGGGGGGGGGAGACTATGCATTAAAAACAAAAAAGACTAGATGGAAATACCCTGAATATTAACAGGAGATGTCTTTACTTGGTGGCACAAAGTCAAATTTTTTTCTTATCTATTTCAATTTCTATACTGTGCTATAGTGTATATACATAATTTTATACTAATAAAATCTGAACTCAACTTTTTAGAGACACAACAGTTATCAGAAGTGGACAAGTGACTACTGTCCTCCCGTGACAAGAACAGAGCAGGGGCTCTCCCTGTGGGCAGAGTCTCCAAAGGGAAAGCCTTTTCCCCCTGGGGCAGTGGGATAGGTTCCTGCATGGTCCCCTGGGGATCCCAACTTTGGCCTCCTCCAATGCTGCCTAAAAGGGCTTCTCATTCCCTTCAGTCCCCAATGGCAGGGCCATCCAGGGCAAGCCAAATGCCTCAACTCAGTGGTGAGAAAGCAGTGACTGATTTGAGCATCTCACATGTTACTTTGAGATGTGAGCAGGTGCTTTCTCACCTTTCTCTGACTTGATTGTCCTCTGCACACCACTACCAGATATAAAATGTTCTCAGATTAACAATAAAGATTTCAAAAGGGAGCCTGGCCAGAGACCCGGGCTTAGTGACAGCTCAGATAGGTAGGGGGTTGACCATGTCACTGCCCTACACAAATTCTGTTCTGAGCCTTGAACACAATGCTCTAGATACTTCAAACACAGAGTCACCATTTGACCCAGCAATTCCACTCCTAGGTGCACGCTAAAGGCATGAAAAAGCATATTGTGATAAAAACTGGTACATCCACGTCCATAGAAGCATTATTCATAAGAGCCAAAATGTAGAAACAACCCAAATGTCCATGAACTGATGAACGATGAACTGAAATGTGGCATAATCTATCCAGTGGAATCTTATTGTGCCATGAAAAGGAATGAAGTATTGGCACATACGCTCCAACGTGGATGAACCCTGAAGACACTACACTGAATGAAAGAAGCCAGATCCCAAAGGTCACGTTATGTGATTTCATCGGTAGGAAATGACCAGAACAGGCAAATCTACAAAGATAAAAATAGACTAGTGATTGCTCGGGGCTGGGAAAAGTGGGGTGCGGGATAATACCTCAAGAACGCAAGGTGTCCTTAGGAGGTGATGAAATGTTCCAGAGTTGACCATGATGATGGCACATATCTGGGAAGATACTAAAGAAACTACTGAATTGTGCACTTTTAATGAGTGAATTCTATGATGTGTGTCTTAGTCCTCTGCTGTTGCTATAACACAAATACCATAAGCTGCTGATGGCTTTAACAAACACAAGTTTACTCTCTCACAGTGCAGTAGGCTAGAAGTCCAAGCTCAGGGTGCTGGCTCCAGGGAAAGGCTCTCTCTGTTGACTCTAGAGGCAGGTCCTTGAGATGCATCAGTCTTGCCTTGGTCTAGGAGCATCTCTGCACAGGAACCTCGGGGCCTAAGGACACGTTCTGCCCTCAACAGGGCTTTCTTAGTGGTATGAGGGCCCATGTCTCTCTGTTCACTTCTCTCTTTTGTATCTCAAAAGAAACTGGCTTAAGACTGACTCTATTTTGTAGATCTCATCAATATAACTCCTTTTAGTCCATCTTATTGCGTCATAGAGGAAAATCACATAAAACAGTGGATAATCACAAAATCACAGCCCAACCAAGCTGACAGATACATTTTGTGGAGACACAATTCAGTCTGCGAGAGTGCATTCTATCTTAGTAAGGGTGTTTTTTTTAAAAAAAGCTTTAGCTATCCATGAATAAACTGCACACACACATGGGTTGTGTGGCAGCCTTGAATGAGTCAGGAGCCTGGGAGGTATTCAAGGTCAAGCACAGCCCCGCCGTCCACACACTGATCAAACAGCGGGCTCACCAGTCCAGAGAGGCAGTGCCATGATGCTGGAGCCAGCCCAGGAAGGCAGGTGTGCCCCAGGAACAGCAGACGGGGCTGAGTGCCCATAGTGTCCACTGAGTCAGGTACAGAGAAAGGAGGTGGGGGATGGGCTGGCACTCAGAAGACACCCAATGTGGCACCAGGGCTGGCGTTTCCCCTCACAAAGACCTCAACTTACCAGAGCTATGCCAACTCCTCTCTCTCACTTGAGCAAGCTCCACCCAGGGGCTCTGGAGTCCCTCTCTATGCCTCAGTTTTCTGGTGATCTAGGTGGCTTCCCTTCCCCTAGAAGGGAATGGTGAAAGCTTCAGGTCACCTAGAGAGACTTTTGCCAGGAATGGTTTGCTTTATTGATTTTGATCCTTGTGCTTTGGGACTTCGAGTTCTTGAACTGAACTGTAAGGCAGGGACAGGAAGTCCTTTGTACCAGGCAAGTAGCTGATCTGAAATCCCCTGTTTTCCATTAGAGAAAAAGAGGGATTGAACAATAGGATAACTCCTGTGTGAGAAATCATCTTCACATAAAAGCATCTGCAGTGTGGCACTAAAGGCCAAGGATTAGAATAAACACAAAAACTGCTGACTAACTGCCAGTTACAGTTGTTTATCAATATTAACTCACTTGAGCCTGTTAGGAAACCCGGGTAGGGTGGTTAAGAGCTACATCTGCTGACCAGATGGTAGGCAGTTTGAACCCACCAGGCACTTCTTGGAAACCCAGTGGAGCAGCTGAACTCTGGCCTTTAGGGTGGCTGTGAGTCAGAATCGACTCAATGGTGATAATTTTTTATTCACCTATAGAGCTCAGTTTCCTCATCTATAAAGTGGAAATCAAAACCAACATTTGAGTTATTTGAAAGAGTTAAGTGAGGCCATCTGTGTGGAAATCTCCAAAATGCTTCAATGCTTCAGAAATATTGACTCTTATCATCACAGTCATTCATTTGTCATGTATTTTTGACAGAAGCATGCTTTCATCTGATGCTAGCTGTAAAGTATTATTATCCCCATTTTGCAGATGAGAAGGCTGAGGTTAGGTAGCCTGCCCAACACTACACAGTAAATTAGGAAATAATGGAATTATAACCGTTCTCACCCAGTGCTTCTCCTGCTACTGGGGTCTCAAATTTCACATGCCTATAAATCAGGGCCCTTGATAAAAACAAAGGCTCAGGACCTAACCCAGACCTCCTGGATCAAAATCTCCAGGGTGGGCTCAGCTACTTAATTTTTAAGTCTTTGGTGCATACCAGGGCTTGAGAATCTCCTGAAGATCTTGAGATCTGGAGAGAGGAAATCTAAAGGAAAAACAAAGACATAAGCTAAAAAAACCACTTAAGGGTAGAGAAAGAAGAAAGGTAAAAAATAGGACCCGCCTATAAACACAGTTAACATGTTGGGCTGCTAATCAAAAGGTTGGAGGTTCCAGTCTACCCTGAGGCAACCCAGAAGAAAGGCCTGGCTACCTACCTGTCCAAAATCAACCTTTGAAGCCTGTATAGAGGACAGTTCTAGCCTGACACCCATGGTAGTCACCGTGACTCAGAAACAGCTTATCAGCAAAGATGCTTTGTTCCTTTGGTGGAGAGAGAATGCTTCTCTCTTTGCTTTGAGATTGTTAAATTGGCTCTAGGAAAAGGCAGGCTGCCAAGAAGCATGCTCCTTGGGTATGGGGACAGCCCCTGTGCGCTGGGTGAAGACGGACCGATGGACCAATGAGCAAAGAGAAACTGAAGGCCAAGGCAGGTAGCATTTCAGCATCCGATACAGTTGACTGCACAGCCAGCTCTACCTTTTCTCAGGTTTACTCTGTGTACCTTAGCTAGTACCCAGGCTAGCTTGCAAGTCCTGGCCCTGCAGCCCACACAGCCTAGGCTACTCCAGCAACAGTGTAAATACAGCAGATACATTGTATCTGCTCCATTTCCAGAAACACCTGAGGACTAGACCCAGGGCCAGTACTGTTACAAGTTAAAGAAGAAAGAGAAAGAAGAAGACTTGAGAAATGGGTCTATTTTATCTTCAGGGTCACGGTCAGATGACCCAAAAAATTCCACCAGGATCATTTCCAAGCAGGAGAAGGCTTATTTGGGTTTAGCAGAGCATGGAGAAGACAAAAGACTCAGACTAGGAGCCAAGGCAGGGTCAGACCGAGAAGCTCTCAGCCCCCTTCGCAGCCCCATGAAGCCACCTAGACATCCCAATGCTGGCCTCAGGGCTACAAACACATCCAAGACTTTTCCAGACCCTTCCTTCCCTTTTCAGGGCTTGCTCTTGCTAATTTTCCATCTTTTCAAAGCTCTCCATTGCATTTAAAGTCAGAATGCACCCTACTCATCGCTTCTGAATTTGAGGGGGAAGAAATCACAGAGGTCATCAGGCCCTTTCATATAGGAAATAAGCGAGCAAAGCCGTGCGGCAGCGAGTGCGCGCATACGAGTGCGCGCATACGAGTGCGCACATAGCTTGTCGTTTCCCGCTTTAATCCCCTTTTCAGCTCTGCTGTGCAAGATCAGAGGCGGGCCTTGGGCAGTATCTCTTAGAAAGGACCCTCACATCTCCTTGAAGAAAGATGCCACTTCCCCAAAGTTGCCTTTTATAGTTAGCCGGGTCTGCCGTGCGGACTTCACCCAAGCTAATTACTGGTCAACAAGCAGCCACTTTGAACTGGTCACACACCAGAGACCCTCTAGAAGCCTAGTCTGAGAGGTGACTGTTACCGTAGGCTGCTTGGGATGTTTACATGTAGCAACAGGCTCCTTCTCTCTCATTTGAGGCAAAGCCAAAGGAGACATCTCCAGTTAAAGCAGCTACAGGGAAATGCAGGAGGGCTGGGCACGTCTTCTTCCGAAGAGGTTCGTCAGCAAGAGAGATGGTGGAGAAACTACATTTGGCGGTTGTTGAACATTAAAAGGAAAATGAAGCAAAACGTAGAGCGAAGAGAAAGAAAGGAGAAGAAGAAGGCGCAAGAAGCAGCAGCGGAAGAAAGAGACACATACGAGATCTGACAGCGAAGGACGCAGACGTAACTGCGCTCAGCAGCACGTGGCGGGTTTGCGAATTTAGCTGCAGAGCTATCTATGAGGGAGTTTTTAGCCAGTCAACGAATAACTGTACTGGAACATCCTCCATATCCACCTGATCTGGCCCCCAGAGACTTTTTTCTTTACCCTAAGATAAAGGAAATATTGAAAGGAAGACATTTTGGTGCCATTGAGGACCTCAGGGGTGACGCCATGACAGCTCTGATGGGCATATCAGAAAAAGTTGCAAAACTGCTTTAAAGGGTGAACTAGGTGCTGGCATCGGTGCATAGCCTCCCAAGGGGAGTACTTGGAAGGTGACCATAGTGATATTCAGCAATGAGGTATGTAGAACTGCTTCTGGGATGAGTTCGTGAACTTCTTTGGCAGCCCTCCTATAACTGACACATGTCACAAGCATACCAGTCCTGTGGCTCCTAAGCAGCCTATTCCATGGGCCTTGAATGTCACCTCTCTTCATAGCTGTCCTTCCCCTTCGAACTCTCCTGAAGTGATGAAAGCAGGTATATTTCAGTCCTGACTTGCCTCCACCCAGCTGAGTGGCTGAAAAAAACCAACAAACTGGGAATTCCAGAACACTTAATTGTGCTCTGAAGGAATCTGTATGTGGATCAAGAAGCAGTCATACGAACAGAAAAATGGGGCCTTGTGTGGTACAAAGTCAGGGAAGGTGCGCGTCAAGGCTGTATCCTCTCATCATACCTTTACAATCTGTATGCCAAGCAAATAATCTGAGAAACTAGATTATACAAAGAAGAACAAGGTGTCAGGATTAGAGGATGACTCATTAACAACCTGTGTTACGCAGATGACATGACCCTGCTTGCTGGAAATGAAGAGGATTTGAAACATTTACTGATGAAAATCAAGGACAGGTCTTCAGAATGGATTGCACCTCAATGTTATGCAAACAAAAATCCTCACAACTGGACCAGTAAGCAACACCAAGATGAACAGAAACTAGACTGAGATTGTCAAGGATTTCATTTTACTTCGTTCCATGATCAATGCCCACGGAATCAGCAGCAATCAAAAGACGCATTGCATTGGGAAAATCTGCTGCAAAGAATCTCTTTGAAGTACTGAAAAGTAAAGACGTCACCTTGAAGGCTCAAGTGTGCCTGACCCAAGTCATGGTATTTTCAGTGGCATCATATGCATGTAGAAGCTGGACCGTGAGCAAGGAAGACAGAAGAAGAATTAATGCCTTTGAATTATGGTGTTGGAGAAGAAAGATCTGTTCTCGAAGAAGTATAACCACAGTGCTCCTTGGAAGCAAAGATGGCAAGACTGCATCTCATATACTTTGGACGTACTGTCAGGAAGGATCAGTGCCTGGAGAAGGACATCATGCTGAGCAGAGTGGAGGGTCAGAGAAAAAGAGGAAGACCGTCGGCAAGATGGATTGACACAGCGGCCACAAGAATGGGCTAAGCATAAAAGCGCTTGTGTTGTGGACATGGCACAAGACCGGGCAGTGTTTCGTTCTGTCATACATAGGGTTACTATGAGTCAGAACCAACTCAGCGGTGCCTAACCACCACCACAACAGCTTATTGAATCAGAGGCAGACAGATGACCCGGGTCAAGCCAATCAGATTTTTCTGCTCATAATTTAGCATTAAATAGAAGACAACCTTTTACTTAGGAAAGAGTAGGATATGCTGCAGTAACAACCATAAAATCTCACTTGATTTTCAAAGAAGTTTATCCCTTGCTCATATCACATGAGATTATAGATTGTTGAGGGTGGGGTGGGGTAGGGGAGGAGAGTTTTTTTGTTCCGTGTAATCGCTCGGACTCCAGGCTGACACTCATATTATGGCACTGTTGCCTCATCATGCAGCTTCAGGGGTCACCCAGCTGGGAAGAGACCACTGAAGGGGCGCACACTGGCTTTTAAAGACTTTGGCTGGAAAGTGATGCACACTGCCTTTCTCCATAGTCGACTGGCCAGAATCAGTCACATGATCTTATGGGCCTGCAAAGGGGTTATTGTCACAGCTGGCTGCCTTGAGCCAGTTGCCAAACATGGCGGCCTCATGCACCATGGGACAAAAGGCTGCCCAGTTCTTTGACATCCCCATAATTGGTTATGGATTGGAACATTGTGATCCATAGAGTTTTCACTGGCTGATATTCAGAGGTCAGTTGCCAGGTCTTTGTTCCTAGTCTAAGTCTGGAAGCTCCAGCAAAACCCACTCAGCATCACAGCAATGCTGTGACAGCCTCGAGTCACAGACGAGAGGGGACTGTGTAGGGGATTGTGCGTGACGTGTATTGGCCAGGAATCGAACTGTACGTGCAGTACCTATGTTACCCTATTTAATTTTCCCTGGGCTTGACCACGAGAGACGTTAAGTAGCTCGTCGTGTGATCCAAATTGGGTCATCTGGATTGTGTCCCAAATTGGGTCACATGTCTAAAATAGGGTTGTCGGCTTTGGCAAATAAAAACACAGAAGGCTCAATTGAATTTGAATTTTAGATAAACAATCAGTGATTATATTTTAATCTAAGTAGGTCATAAATAGGAGCTTTGGTTGCACAGTGGTTAAAGCACTAACCAGAAGGTCTGCAGTTTAAATGCACCAGCCACTCCTCAGAGGAAAAGCTGTGGCAGTCTGCTTCCGTAAAGATTACAGCCTTGGAAACCCTATGGGGCAGCCCTACTGTGCTACGAGTTGGAATCAAGTCATTAGCAATGGGTTATGTCTCAAATATTGTTTGGTCTGACAATTCAACTTTCAAACCATTTTATCAACTGTAAAGCCCAATACACCCACCCATACAGTTCAGTAAAGTTATTTGGGTTCATTACTCACCAAGATTTTCCTGCATTAGGGACATTGACTCTGCTAATCTCTTAAATACTGTTACTATTTGTATTCTATTTTTTGCTTTGTTTATAGTGTTTGTTGTACAGAAGTTTTTAATTTTTATGTTGTCACATTTTCCGATCATTTTCTTTATGATTTATGGCATTTGTGCCATGCCTAGAAGTTTCCGTGTCAACATTATACAAATATTTCCCTGCACTTTCTTCCAGCACGTGTATGGCTTTACTTTTTATATCTAAAGCATCTGGAATTTATTGTGGGATGGGGGAGATGCTGCTGTGTCTTTTTTCCAAATGATTAGCCAGTTGTCCCAACAGAATGGATGGAATTATCTATCTTTCCCCACTCATTTAAAAATGCTCTTTATCATATACTATATCCCCATGTTTACGTGGATGTATTTCTGGAGTCTCCATTTTATTAAATCTCTCTGTCTTCTTTCGCTAGTGTAATGGATTGAATTATGTCTTCTCCCTAAGACACCTGTCAACTTGGCTGATCTAGAATTCCCACTATGGTATGAATTGTCCACCTTCTGGTCATCTCAGGTGATTTTCCTTTGTGTTGTAAAGATTAGCAGCAGTTACAGTAATCATGCACGACTCAATCTGCAAGATTAGGTTGTGTTTTTAATCAATCTATTTTGAGATAGAAAGAGAGAAGTGAGCAGAGAGGTAGGGAACCTCACACCACCAGGAATGATGCACTGGAACAGAGAACTTGGAGCCAGCGTTTCCCGCACTGAGAAGCTGCTAGCCCAGGAAAGACTGATACAGACCTTCCCTCAGAGCCAACAGAGAGCAGGAGAGCCTTCTCCAGGAGCTGACACCATGAATTTGAACTTCTACCCTACTGGACTCCGAGAGAATAAAGTTCTGTTGGTTGAGGTCATGCATTTGTTGTATTTCTGTAATAGCAGCACTAGATACCTGAGAGGTGGTGTGACACTGTCTCAATTATTGTAATTTTGTAATGTGCTTTATCATGTAGCAGGGCTAGTTTCCTCTTATTTTCTTTCTTTTTTTTTTTTTTTAAGACTTCCTCATTACACTGAGCTTTCTACTTTCCCTGGTGAATCTTAGTGTTATTTTACAAAGTACCCAAAACTTCTGTTGGGGTTTTGATCAGTGTGGGGTTAAATATTCTGAATAATTTAGAGAGAAAACACCTCTTAGCAATATTCTAGCCACCTGTACCTGTCTGAAAACAAAGGATCTCTCTCTTTCTTCCTCCTTAAAATGGCTTTTGGTAGAGGGTAAGCTTTTTGTTCGTGGGAATTTTGTGCAATTTTTATTCACTTTATTTAGTTTTGTTTATTTTTTATTTTCCTTTTGATTATTACTTGTACATAAGTGAGGTGTTAGTTACTAAAAGGAAAAGACAAAGGTAGCAGCAGAGAGGGAACAAGAGATGGGGACAAATGTCACCAACAGGATAGTTTTCCCCAAGCCTGTTCTTAAATGTCCAGGGAAGGTTCAGTTCATTACGAAAATGTCCCTAAAGATAAAATTCTGTGTTCAAGACACACTGTCCAGACTGGAGACAGAAGATCTGTGTACAATTCCCCATCATCCTTCTAATAGACTGGTCATTAGGAACTCTAAAGCAGAAGGCCCCTGGGCCTGGCCTCAGGGATCCTCCACCTTAGCCCCCCTTCAGGGCAGGGCACCCCATTGGCTCTAGGGACAAGCCCTGTCCCTTCCTGCTAGAGGTCTCCACTTTCAACTGGAGGCCTAAAAATGCCTTTTGGAAATTGTCTCTTCTGTTTTTCATGATAATCGCCATCTCTTTGGCCCTTGAGTTTGCGTAAAGATTTACATTTTCGATTTCCTCACTCGATTGCTGACTGCATACATAAAAGAGAATTGTAAATGTTTAGAAAAATCAAAGTTCTTCTTAGACACCTGCAGTTCACCCCCTTTGTATGCTCTCGTTCATGCTAGGAAGAGGTTGAGATAAACAAGGGGGGAAAACTCGGCCGTTTTCTCAACTGATGTTATCCAACAATTTCTTCTTCTTCTTCTTCTCCTCTCTCGGAGTAGATTCAAGTTCTTAAGGCAATTTGGAAACTTGTCAGGCACAGCTCCCTGCTTTATTCAGGCTGGGGTCTCTCAGAGAGACCACCCTTGAATAGAAATATGTGTAAGGCAAGGACAAGGTCAGCAGCCACCGCTGACGCTGGGAAGGGCAAACCAAGGGCCAGCCAGGGCCAGCCACTGGGCACCTTAGCAGACCCTCCACTCCACAGCCAGCCCCTCGTGAGACCCTGCCTCTGTGCCCCCAGCCTTCTCTGCAGGGTTCTGTCCTTTTTTCCCCTTCAGAATCTACGAAGCGTCACAGCCTTGCCCGGGTTATTGGAGGCTCAAGAGGCTGCTAGTTCTTGACAAATGACAAACTCAGACAAGTGGGAGCAGCACTGTCATTTTAATTTTTGGGGTGTGAAAAGGAAATGTTAGTCATCTTAGAATTGTCTCTAAAATACAAAGATAATGGAAAGTGATTGAGGGATGACGCAGTTAGCAGTGACAAATAGGGCATGATGCACTTGACAGGGACCCATAGGGCCAGCCTAGACTCTTTTGTGTTAGAGAGGAAACTCTTGCTGAGCGATAGATAGATGAAGCCTAGAGCTTTGAAGCCAAGAGCTTGTTTGCATCCATGGAGCACTGAGTACAAAGTCACAGGTCCCCGTTTGCTGGGTGCTCAGTTCTCTGTGGGCTCTTCAGCTACTGATTTTCACAGGGCCGCAAACCAGCTTACTGAGAGCTCCACGCTCCTAGGTTTAACGTTCACGGCACTTTACCTCTGCTACATGTCTTACTTGTCCTTGGAAATGGAAAACTCCATCCGGTAAGACATTTTTTCCTCTTTCAAATACAACATCAGAACACTTACAGGAAAATACGACATATAATGAATCAAGTTTCCACATCTCCCACTTTCCAGTTACAGAGAAGTTCTTGTGACTACCACGTTATGATTACCTCCAGGCTGTGTATAAGACAAATCTCCATTTTTCATCTCCCAGTTCAAGAAATGGCCCTGTTTGATCCTCTAAATTTTCTGGTCAGGAGTAGGAGAAAGGACTCTCCTCTCCAATTCTTTTTCCTGTTAGACGCAGTCTCCTTGAGTGTTACCAAGAACATATTCTCCAGAAATACCTTTGCAGCAAATGAATTCAAACCAGGATTCTACCTACTTTAGGGGACCACCCACATTCTCAGTGGCCATCTTCATCCTCACAAAAGCCTGATACTATTGCGGTATCTGAGTGAATTTGGGATATAACAAGGTCTTACTGGGACAGTATGTTGGGAAACATGGAAGTTAAAAGAGAAGGATGACTTTTGGATAAGAGCCTAGCTCTCTGGGGCAATTCACGCAGTCCTTCTGGTTTGTCCCACTTACACACCATTCACAGATCTCGATTTAATGCGCGCTCCTTCTTCTTCAAGCCAGCCTTGCTCTCCTGCAGTGAGAACATCTGGGAATTCCAAGGTGGTATGGAAGGGGAAACGATTTCATGGCCCCTTTCCTTCACCCAGCCTCGTAACATTTTATTGCTTCCCATTTCATTGACCCACTCTTTCCTCCATCTCCCCTGCAACCATCTGCTCACATGGGTCCTTTGGGAAACTTAATCTAGAGAGATCCATGTTTCTTTGGAATGTCTGCTTCTGATGAACCTCAACCAAATGTCTGACAGGGAATATCACCACCCTCCGTCCATACTCCCTCTGGCTGAAGTGGAGCCATTTCAAGTCTCACCACAACTGAGAGCTGGGGATCCTCCTTTGATTTCTGTTTCTCATCTATCCTGCATTCCGCAGGAACCTTCTAGGGGTGGGAGCCAAGTAGCTTTGATGCAGCAAGTCTCTGAGACCAAAAGATAATTAAAAAGTCCCGGCAGATCCATTCCCTCTGGCCCTGAGTTCACATATGGCCAGCACATTAGAGACCTCATCAGAAAGACCAGCTTAGGACATGGGGTGGAGGTACTTTCTGTCACTAAGACAGACTACCTTCCCTCAAAGCATCAGGATTCTGCGCACCTCTGTCCCATTGTGGGGTTGACCATGCCGCTGGTTTTAACCCAACTTGGTGGCCCTCTAGAATGGTTCTCACTGTAGGAGACAGAGTAGCCATGCTCATGAGTGATGACTTCCAGACCTGAAGAAGAGAAACTCGTGTGTCTGAAATGTCTACCACTGTTCTCCGTTTCACCATCGAGCAGCCAACTTAGTTTTTGCACAATACTGCTTGATAGCCACCATGTGTCTGTCTTTTATATTTATATACTTAGGAAAGGACCTACTTGATCAGCGAGAGATAATTTCACTTGAAAAACAAAACCAGATGCGACTCCTTTTTATTTGGCTCTTCAAACCCTGGCGGTCTAATTTCCAGGGTCAGTCTTCACTTGGGTTTTCTGTTACCTCGCCCAAGAGGACCCTTCTACACCATGGTGTTTGCTGAGGGGATACCTCACAGGCAGAGGGAGGGGTGCTTCGCTCAGAATTTCCAGCTTTTCTAGTGGGGAAGGCATTTCCTCCTTTAAAGCAGAACCTGTCAGTCCAGAAGTACACTTAATCACCTCCAATTAAACCGTTCTTCCCACCATCCTGACTGTACCAGCCCTGGGCCCAGAGCTCGAGATAGCGGCACAGCAGCTCATTCAAAACTCCACAGACAAAGGAGTTGTTGGAACCGATGTCAGAGAAGGGTAGGCTTTTCTCTCTTTTCATCATATTTCCTACTTTTAAAAAAAATTATTTTTGTCTATCCCAAGTTGTGCTGGCAGACCCACCATGTACAGTGGTACAGCATGTGCACTGCACAAAAGTGCTCAGCCAGAGTTGTGAGTAGAACTACGCTTGTCGGGTCACATAGCCTGGCAGGCGGTACGTCTGCCTGGAGGAAGAGGTACCTTTCCGCCCCACAAAGGCACTAGCTGCTCGCATGTTAGCGTTCCTGGGATTGTGGCTGTCTAGAAAGGTGTGTCTTCTAAGATGCTGCATGACTCAGCTATAGAGTGGCACGGCAACAGAAACACCAGAAGCAAATGGCTTTCACAAACAAACTTATTCTCAGCTAGTGGTTAGGTGGTGCTGAGTCAATTTCAACTCCCAGAGACCCTCTGTACGACAGAAGAAAACTTTGCCTAGTCCCATGCCATACTTCCAACCTTTATATCCTTGAGGTCATTGTTGAACCACTGTGTCAATCCATCTCCTTGAGGGGCTTCCTCTTCTCTGTTGACCCTGTATTTTACCACACATGACATCCTTTCTTAGGGACTGGTTTCTCTTGATCACTTGTCCAAAGTACATGAAACAAAGTCTAGCTATTCTTACCTTTAAGGAGGAGTCTGGTTGTACCTGAAAGACTGACTTCTTCACTCCTCTGTTAGTCTATGGTATAGTCAACATTCTTCACCGTAATTCAAAGGTATCAATTCTTCTCATAATTTCAGAAGCCAGTAGTCTAAATTCAAGAAGCCACCTCTAAGAGAAGACTTTTGTCTCTGTTGGCTCGGGGGTAAGGTCCTTGTCTCTGCAACTTGTTTCGTGGTTCCTTGGAGATCTTCTTGGGGCTTGGTATCTGTCGCCACCCCCCTAACTCTGCTCTGCTTAATCTTCTCCTTTTATATTTTATGAGAGATTGGCTCCAGACACACCCTACACTAATCCCACCTCATTAATGTAACAAAGACAACCCAGTTCCAAATGGGGTTGTAACCACAGGCAGAGAGGCTAGGATTTACAACACTTATTTTGAACCAGTTACTGTACATGCTAATGGTACCCTTACACACTGACAGAAAAGCCTCATAGGTGAATGCACAAGCAGCAGGGAATGTGTCATTTATGTTTACCTGCATTTGTCCTTTACAATGGCCTCATTTCTGTGACCTGCCTTTGTATACTGTATTCTTTCTTTGAGACGCCCCAAGGGAAGTCATCAGCAGAGAAGTTAGACCTGGGATTAACAGCCACACAGCATTTGTGTGGCCATTTTCACAACGGCAGACATTAGTAATCAATCTTGGAATAATCCACTGCCATCAAGTCAATTCTGACTCCTATACTCTGTCCTTTAGGGTCAGTGTGAGTTGGTGTTGACTCAACAGAACGGAGTTTGTGGGTTTTTTGTTGTTGTTTTTAAGCCCAAACTGGCCTCAATTTCCACCAACCAAAGAGAGCTGGCTTCCAAGAGGGAACCAGTTTGTCATCTGTCCCAGCTAGCCGTTGGCACAAACCATGCCTAAGCTCAGTAACTTAAAACAAAAATTGCCTATGCTTGCTCACTTCTCTTTGAGGCAGTAGGTGCTACTCTGGGGTGAGCTGAGCTAAGAGCCCCCTGCTTCTAGGTTGGCCTCAGGTCTGTCAACATCTGTCCTTTTCGGGGCCCAAGATGATGGGCCAGCTACCAGCTGCCAGCCCAGGTACACTCTTCTGAGAGTGACAACGGAGTGACAAGAGGGCTTCCAGAGCACATCTTTAGTCTCTGTTTATGTCACATCCACTCACATCTCATTGGCCAAAGAAAGTGATGTGGCTGAGCCCCAAATCAAAGGGTAGAAAGTCTGCCCCACCCATTCTAGGGTCAGGGCAAGGATGAAGACCAGTAACCAAGCATTGGAGCCACTGTGTCGTCTCTTCTCTGGGTAAGGGGATAGGAGGACGTCAAGTCACTTTAGGTATGTTGTCCCCTACTTAACTTGGTGTCACTGGGTAAAAGCAAGTCAGTTCCAACTCTCTGTGACCTCACATGACGGAGCAGAACTGTCCCACAGGCTTTCTTGGCTGCAGCCTTTACAGAAGCCGATCTACAGGTCTTTCCCCAGGGGAGCCCCTGGGTGGATTTGAACCACAAGTCTTTCAGTCAGCAGCCAAGCACCTACCTGCTATATCACCAGGACTCTTCCACACCTGGCCATTGTTCCATTGATAGCATCGCTTAACACGCCTGCCCCAGCCAGCCAATCAACCACGTGGTCCAGGTGGGTTGACAGCAGGAGTTCTACTGGAAAGCCCTGGATGCAGGTATCGGTACTTCTTGACATACAGCCTTGCCACCTGAATCTGAAGCTTAGTGGTAATTAGGATGTATCTCAGACAGGTGCTTGTTGTAGGCAGTGGCCTTATGTGATCAAGGAGAAGGCCAAGTGGATTCAGTGAGCCTGGGCTTCAGAAGGGGTGGCTTGAAAGAAACAAGAGCGGAGTCAAAAGGGCAGAGACCCTGACCCTGTACCAGGACAGCGGTGCTAGGCTGGAACTAGACAGGGACGTGAAAGTCCCTACCCGTCCATGTGACCAGAGCTTTCCAGTTTGCTCATCAAAAGCACAGCATCCTTCGGGCCACAGCTCCTCTTCACCATTATCAAAGGTTAGTCCAGAAAATTACAGAGCCAGGTCCTGCCCTCCAGGAGTTTGTTAGCGATGGAGACATGGGCAGCAAATTGAGGAAGTAAGATATAAACCAAGAACCAAAACAGCATCTAACTCTCTTTTGAGCGTAGTCAATGTTTCTTCAACATATTTAGGTGCTCTGACATTAGGTACGTAAATATTTAATATAGTTAAGTCTTGCTTGTGTACTGAACCTTTCAGCAATAAATAGTGTCCATCTTTGTCCACGATGGTAGATTTGACATTAAAATTTATTTTCTCAGATTAGAATTGCCACCCTTGCTCTTCTTTGTTCATTGTTAGCTTGATATATATTCTTCCATCCTTTAATTTTCAGTTTGTTCCTGTCTTTAGGTCTCAAGTGAGTTTCTTGTAGACAACATATGGATGGGTCGTGTCTTTTGATCCAAGATGACACTTGGTGTCTCTTTACTGGAGCATTCAGTCCATTCACATTCAATGTAATTATTGATAGGTATGTGTTCACTGCTGCCATTGTGATATGTTTATTTTTATGTTGATGTTTTCTCTGTTGTTCTTATTAGTCTGTTCTGGGACATTCTTTTTTGTGAGCTGATTTTTCACCTTTTTCAGAGCTGGTTTTATAGTTGTTGAGACTTGTGTGTTAGATTTCTTGAAATGGTGTATGATACATCTTTGTTGTGCTTTACAGCTGCCCCTATGAACCCCCTTAATAAACTATTTATAAACCCAATTTTAATTGCTACCAGTCTTGTCATCTTCCTTTCCATCTGGAAGGACTATAACGACTGTAGTACATCCTCTTTTTATTATGATGACACCATAGTTTTCATGATGATCACTGGATTGCTTCTTTCCATATCAAAGCTGTGATTTACTTTGATGCCTTCCCTAAAAGAGTAGAGTATTGAGTAGTGTGTCATTCTAATGTATAAAGTTAGTGGTTTTGTTCTCCTAAGCCAAAGCCAAGAACTTCTTTGTATTTCTTGTAGTTTGGGTTTGGTTTTTACAAAGTCTCTGAGTTTCTGTTTATCTGGGAATGTCTTAATTTCATTTTCGTATTTGAAAGATAGTTTTGCAGGATATATAATTCTTGGTTGGAAGTTCTTCTCCTTGAAGACTTTGAATGTGTCGTGCCACTGTCTCCGTGCCAACATGGTTTCTGCTGAGAAATCTGATGAGAGCCTACAGGGTTTCCCTCTGAATGTTAGCTTTGCCTTGAGTCTTGCTGCCTTTAAGAGTTGCTGCTTGTGTTTCATTTTGTTAAGCTTGATTATAATATGTCTTGGAGTCTTTCTTTTGAGATCTATATTGGGTGGCATACAATATGCATCTGAGATGTCTATATTCTCTTCCGTCATGATTTCTGGGAAGTTTTCTGTCAGCAGCTCAGCAACAATACTCTCTGTGTTCTCAGATGTCTCACCCTGTTCAGGGACTCCAATTAATCGAAGGTTGTTCCTCTTAATAGAGTCCAACATGCTTCTTAATGTTTCTTCATTTTTCTTGTTTCTTTTTTTCTGATTTCTGCTCATAGATGCTGGCATCAGTAGCTCTGTCTTCCAAGTCAGAAATTCTGTTTTCCATTTGTTCCATTCTGTTTTCTTGGCTTTGCATGGAAGTTTCTATGTCTTTGATTTTCTTCTTGATTTGTTGGATTTCAGAGTACTGGTGTCCCATCAGATTGAACAACTTGCTTAGTTTTTCATTTTGTTCTGCTGAATTTTGTATAAGGTCTAGAAGGGCTCTATATATAATCAATTTGTATTCACTTCCTGATGCTTTCATAAAAGTTTCTTCATCTGGAAAACTCCTTGGTTGCTTTGTTTGGGAGCTTTCTGAAGCCGTGAGTGATTGCTTGTATGCCACAATTGTCTGTTGCTTTTTGGGTCCCATGTGAATATATAGAGGCTGGAAGAGGTACTGTGAGGATGGATTGCAAATGTTTCTCTAGGCTGTCTTCAAATGTAAAGCAAAAGGTATCTGACCAGTTCACAAGTCAGTTAGGTTTTCAGGTGTAGACGTCCCTCTTCTCATCTGACAAAGTAAGCGCCACTATATCCAACCCCAGATGATAACAAACTAGTTCAGAATACAGCAATGCTACTGCCCTGGTGGCCTCTGCTGACAGGGCCTAGCCTTAGCCAACCCTGCGTCGAGTACTGGTTTTGTGATAGAAAAGCGCTCTCCTGTGGGCAGGCTCTGGCTCCCAAGCTAAGAATTAGGTCCAGTTGCGGCCACCGTACCCAAGATGGCATCCTCCCCACAGGCAGCTGACAGAGGGGCTGAAGGTGCCGAGAGGTAGTGATTCCTCTGCTTCTGTTGCAGGGCCCCCAACGTAGGCAGCACTGTGCAAAATCACTACTTTTCTGATGGAGAAGCGCTGTCCCGTTTGCAGGCGCTGGCTCCCAGGCTAAGAACGAGGTCCTGCTAAAATCTCAGTACCAACATGGCGTCCCGCACACTGACCGCAAAGCTCTGCACAAACCCCACTGAGGTAGCTACAAAACGAAAGGCTCAAAGTGTCTAGATTAACAGAGTCCCGAGCCTGGCTCTCAGAATATGGGAATTTCTCCTGCCTATCCCCCCAGCAGCGCGTCTGAGTCCAGCCGCCAGTCAAGACCCAGCTCCGCCCGCCAGCCGAGACAGAGGAAAAAAAAGTCACAATGGTGCGTTTACCTTCCGTCTGTGAGAGCCGGGGCTAGCCGGGAGCGGGAGTCAGCGAAAGAGAGGAGGTTTTTCGCTGAGTGGTATGAAGTCCCAATTAACAGCTCTGTGCCGTGTCCTGAGGCTGATTAGGTGATCAGAAGGCTCTGTTTGATTGTCAGTTCAGGTCTTGGTTTCCACCATCTTGACTCTGCCCCCCCCCAAACAGCATCAAGCTGATAGCTGGCAAAGAGATGCCAGCTATAAAAAGAGAAGGCAGAGGAGTCAGGAGCCAGCTCTGATCAATCCAGGCAGGCTCCCTGTAAGAACGGGTATCAGGTGCTCCTTAAGGAAGATAGTGCTTCTTATTCATGAACAATGGCCTTGTAGAGGCCATGGAAGTAGAAGTGGGGTTTGTGGACAGAGGGATTTACTGCAGGAGAAATTGAGAGGCTAGGAAAGAAGAGATAGGGTGCAGGGAAAGGCCTGAGAGCATTCAGTTCAAATGATGGCCGACAGATTTGCATCAGCAGGGCAAGGGAGCTTCAGATGGGCTGTGGGGGTTTTTCCTTAGGAAAGTTTGTTGTTGGCCTTAGTTGCTGTGGAGTAGATCCTGACTCATGGGGACCTCGTGTGTGTGTGGAGGAGAGCTGTACTCCACATGGTTTCCAAGGCTGTGACCTTCCAGAAGCAGATCACCAAGCCTGTCTTCAAAGGTACCTTAGGGTGGGTTTGACCACCAACCTCTCAGCTAGTAGCTGAGTGCTTAAATGTTTGCAAAACCCAAGGACTCATTCTTTTTTTTTTTTTTTTTAACTTATCATGTCATGGTTCGGTGTCATTGAGTCAGTTCTGACTCAGAGTGACTCCTCACACAGCAGAACAAAACTCTTCCTCGTCCTGGGCCACCGTCACAATTGTTGCTGTGTTTGAGCTCATTGTTGCAGCCACTGTGTCACTCTATCTCACTGAGGGTCTTCCTGTCCTTCCCTGACCCCTTACTCCACCAAGTCTGATGTCCTTCTCCAGGGACTGATCCCTCCTGATTTAACATGTGCAATGTGCAGAAGATGAAGTCTCATCGTCTGTGCTTCTAAAGAATGGCTGGGCTGCACCTCTTCCAGGAATGATTTGTTCATTCTTCTGGCAGTCCATGGTGTGGTATATTCAATCTTCTTTATCCACACTATAACTCAAAGGCATCAGCTTTTCTCCAGTCTTCCATACTGGATGGAAAAAGCAAAAAGTATTTGGAAGGCTGTGGCTTTCAAGCAGACACTTCAGTGAAGAGGACTAGAAGCAAGCAGCAGTCACCAAGTCTATATCCACCTCTACGTACACACGCCCAAATCAAACCTCTGCCTCCCCCAACCCACTGGGGTCTCTAACTGAGCTGATCCAGCCACCATCAGGGCCAGGCTCAGTCATAAGTACTTTACATATTACAGCAAACCTGTCAAGGAAGGGTTATTATCATCCCCATTTCCGGATGAGAAAACTGAGGCTACATAAAGTTAAATTGTTTCTCCAAAGTGACATAACTACAGGGTGGTAGAGCTGGGAGCTGGATGTAGGTAGTCTGATTTTAGATCCTGCATCTGTAACTACTGATTGTCCTTGACTTAGGGCAGGGGTTTGTTCCAACAACTCCATTATATATCAATTCTGCTGTAAGTCAAAAAACTCATTTTTTTTCTTTTTATTATTGTCTTTTACAATCAGTATCTTGATAAATCTGATCTCTTTTCGTCTACGGGGGCCAGAAACATTACATATAAACATCACATATGACATTACATGTAAACATTACAATCTATTTTAACATTGTATGTAACATGTATTACTGAAGATACAATGGAAAAAACACAGCAACAAGCAAGCCTGGTTGGTCTAACCTGAATATGCCGTAAGCCCCGGATTGCCTGTGTTTACACTCTTTCTAAGAAGCATCACTTGCTTAAAAGGCACCGAAGACTTGAAGTCACTTTACTTAGGCTGAGTCAATGACTCTAGATTGATCTGCCTGTCACGATGCCATGACGATGGCTATGCAGATTTCAGTCACCCCAAAAACTGATGTGGCCTCGTTTTCCACACCAGAAAACACATGTTCTACAGTAACTGGGACTCTTGGGAGGGTCCTGTTATAACATGGGTCCCAGGTTTTCCCTCCGTGCTGCAAAGTCCTGGCATGCTTTCTTGTAGAGAGAAGTAAAGGATTAGTAACGGCCACCAGGGTGCAGAGAGCTGGACTACCCAAGTCTGGTTTGCAGGCAGGTCAGCCATTGATTTCTGACTCTTCTCCAGAGAGGACTGTGTCTTTACATGGATGAAAGCTAAGGAATAAAGATAGAATTGAATGGTCCAGGTTAAAAGCAGGCTTTTGAAACAGGCTGGAGAACTCCAGTCGGGGGCGGTTTGTAACTTGGAAATGCCTCCTACCTGAGCCAGATGCCTGACAGTGTTTAGATATGGTCAGCAGAGAGCGGACAAGGTTGTATAATTACTATTCCTTCCAAAAGCCAGAAGGGAACCACTTTCTTTTGCACTTCCTTTGTATTTCTTGCTGCCTGTCCCTGCTGTCCTGCTAGTTTGACTCAGAACTTGCGTTTTTTCTAACAGCTTCCAGACTAAGAAAGACTAGGACGAAAGGCTGGGCCATCTACTTCTAAAACTTAACTAATGAAAACCCTGCAAATCTTCAGTTCTGCTGAAACCTGTCCACCATTAGAGGGGTGCAAACAGTTTAACAGCTCTGCTTCTTGACAGCCCATTTCAGACTCACTGAAAATACCTTCGGAGGGTCACTGAATGATCTTCATGCTTCTGCAAGAAGGGTGCCTCCCTGGAGATGCAGAACAGAGCAGGAAGCTTGCTGGGCTTCCCCGCTGTGATTCACACATTTTGTGTGAAAGACACGTCCTGGCGCAGAAAGCTGCAACAGATTTTCCTCGTAATAGAACTGAATACCTTAATACCCTGAGAGGAGAATTCATAGAAGCTGGGGAGGAGGGTCCCAGCTGGGTGTTCTAATGATCTGGCCAACAGATTGGTGTTTAACAATCCCCCATTCTTGCCATCCATACAAGACCAAAAGGTCAGCATTTACTTGAAAGCAAAAATGAGAAGATAAAGGAACAGGGAAACTAGAATACGAGAAACACAACAACCAGAAGGCAAACAAGATGGTGACACATTGTAACAAATGTGACTCACATCCCCAAATGGTTTGTGTGGAAATGGTCAAACAAGAACCTAACTTGCTGTGTCAGCTTTTACGAAAAACACTATAAAATGTTAATTAAAATTAAAAAGTAGAGAACTGTGTGTTCTTTGAATCCTTAAGATGTTTGATCCTTAAACAGACAACCCAACGCTTTAAATGGGTGAAGAACCAGACAAAAAGAAGCTGAACACTTGAAACATGGTATTTTTAGAAGTAGATTTCCAAGAAAAAGGTTCCTGCTGTGAGTATTTTAAATATTTGCTTAACAGTCACTGACAGTCAGAGTTAGAAGAAGGGTCTGAAGAATATTTCTTCAGCCAGTGTTATAAATTGCTTGCTTTGTTCTCTAACACTTTTCAGTAGTCATCATAGAAAGTTAAGCATCCTTTAGTACTGAATCGTAATGGAAAGAACCTGAATCCAAGAATTGTAAGCCTAAATTTGGGTGCAGTTCTGCCTGGAAATGGAGATGCCTGCAAGGTGGTAGCTCAATCTTCTTCAAATTTTAAACCCCCCAAACTGAGGATAAATCTAGTGATTAAATGATTCAGTCAAGCTTAATTTAAAAAGTTGTATCTACATGTCTTTTAAATTTGAGCTAAGTTTTTCTAGAAGTCTTTTTTGAATAACCCACCAACATGCAGGCCAGCTGAGGCCTCCCTCCCTCCCTTTATGCCTTCTTCTCTCCCTTCATCCCTCCCTCACCTTTCCCTTCCTCCTATCCTTCCTTCTTCCTGTCTCTTTCTGTCCCTCCTTTTCCCTTCACTTCTACCTTTTCATCCATTCTTTTTGTTCTTTCTCTTCCTTTTTTCCCACTGTTCTTTATTTTCTTCTCTCACTTGCTTTCCTTCTGTCTCATTTCTTCCTGTTTGCTTTATTCTGCTTTTCCTTACTTTCCTCCTCTCCCTCCTGTCTTCCCTTTTTATCCTTCTTTTTTCTCTTTTAGCTTCCTTTCTGTCTCTGTTTGCTTTCTTCCATTCTGGCTCCCTCATTTTCTTTTTCTTTCTTCCTCTCTTTCCTTCTCTAAGAGGACAAACAAAACTCTGGGTGTTTGGGCAAAACTCTCCCCGGATTGCCGCTGTTAGTGTTTGTCCATTAACTCCAAGCTCAGAAAACAAGGGAAAACAAAAAGCTTACAATCATTTCTTACTTCCACAGCAATAAAATGTTTTGATAGAATGTAAGGGAGTAAAATTAGTAAAAAATGCTCAATGTGCCCCCTACCAGTGCTTTCTTTTGAACAGTTGTTCTGTGCAAGTTTGTTGAAAATCTCAGAAGTATTAAACCCTCATTAATATAAGCCCGGTGTATTTATGGTGTCAAAATATGTTTTAGAAAAGCCAAAAGCAACCGTTATACAAGTTGCCTCATTATCAATAATCTAGCAATGTGCCTTTTATGTGTCATTTCTTTACACAATATACTACCATTGATGACTTTTAGCAAATACATCATGGCAAAGGATTACTCTCATCAGAAGCAGCCTTTGAAAAGGATATGCTAATTTCTAGGGAGCAAGAAAACATCAAAACAGTGCCAGCAAATAGCCAAGGGACTTTTATGTCTTAATATCCCTCAGAAGTGCTTTATCTCCTAGCGCAACGTGTATCATAGTATAAACAGGAAATGAAACAGCCACAGCATCAAAGAAGGACCCAGCCATGGCTGTAATTTCAGATCAGGTTTAATAAAGGCTATCTACAGTAGGCTAATCAAACAAAGGAGTGCATGTTTTAAAGAGCCATTTGATAATTTCCATTTAAGGTGCCCTATCAAAGAGACCCCAACTATGTCTTAAGACTCCTGCTGAATCCCAGCACCTCCTTCCCCACGCAACTCCCACCAAGGGTTGCTAGTGTGTTTTGATGTCCTCATTTTTTTGGTGATTCTGATTTGAGGGTGATCAGCTTATCAGAAGCTAGTCTACTTTATTCAGGCCTTGATTTAAAAATATGTGCATGAACAAAAGAATCAAAAATGGAAAAGAGAGTGGGTACCAGAAGGCTCTCTAAAAAGGCATGCCACAATTATACCCAGACACACAGCCACAGCCACAGGCAAACGGAAGTTATACATCCTTTAGAAACCATTGCCAGTGAGCTGATTTTGAGTCATGGTCACCCCAGGTGTGTCCGAGTAGAACTGGTCTCCCCTGGGTTTTCGATGGCTGAGTTTTCGTAAGGACATCACCAGGCTTTTTTCCAAGGCACCCTGAATGGACTTGAATTTTCGACTTTTCAGTGCACAAGGTGCATTAACTGCTTAAGCTGCCCACGGACTTTTTGGATGCCTCCAAATGGACTTGGGACTCATCTATTACCAAGTAGATCTGCCCCATAGAGCTTTCCTAACTATCACCTTATAGGAGCTTTCTCCCACGGAGCCACTGGGTGGATTCAACCCCCTGAACTTTCATTTGAATGCTAAACACTGTTGTGTCACCAGGGAACCCGTCCACAAAAACACTGAGCACCTCAAATATGTGAGCCCAATTTAAGTTCAGCACAGTGTCAATGCATGGCTTTTCCCCAGAGCACAAACTTGGGAGCAACCGCAGGAATGAGTACTTCCTCTTTTTATCATTATATAGTACAGCCTTTGAGGTTCTGGTGTAGGTACCCCAAAACAGCTCCAGTAATTTCTAAGTCAGCAAGTAACCAAGCAAAGAAATCCAGCCTTCTCTCTGTTCTACACTGTGCTTCCACTGCCTCGGGCAGGCATAACCTGGAGACCATGGACAGACCAAGGGGCAGATGTTTCAACAGATGTGCTGACGCCCATCCTGCTGACTTGGGTAACGCAGCCCTCAGTCCATTCCCGTGTCCGGTCGTGAGCCTCTTCTACATCTCTCACTTCCCATCTGGGAAGGGACCCCTCGAACATTTGCAAGTCAAATATGCCCATTCAGTTCCTCCCAGCTGATGACCATGGAGGTGCCAGAAGACAGATGGGCTACCTCCCTGCAGTCTGACCTCTCTGGAGGAGGGAGGGAAGCGGTCCTCCGCTTGGGAACTGGTCCTGGACTCCACTGCAGCTCAAGTGTATCACGTCGGTAATTCCTCCCAGCGTTTCCCACCAAGGGGGGTCTCCAAGGCCAGCTTCTCAGTCACGTCTGCTTCCACGAGGGTGCAGGGGCAGTGGCAGGGTAGGAAGTGAGAAGGGGGATTGAGAACATTTGACCGCCTCCCCCAGCCCCAAGTACAAGGTCCCAGTCTCCCAGTTCTCAGCTCTGCTTTTCTCCAGGCTTTGTGCCCCCCGCCCCCCAACCCTCCACAGACCCTACAAGAGGGGTGGGGAGGGGGCCTTCTGGCAAGATGCCTAAAGCCCATCCGTCTCAGCCGTCAGCAAGGCTGGGGCCACGTCTGCCGCCGGCTGTTGCCATGACAGGCGTCTATGCAGTGGAGGACACAGAAGGATGCTCAGACGCTGGTGGCCAGGGCAGGGAGGGTCAGTGCTGTGGCTGGGGCAATGCCATATGCCAGGGCCCACCGCTTGGGGCTAATCGAGCCAACAGCCGTGCACCGAGGCCCCTCCAGCTCATTGTCAAAGCTGCTGGGCGTGGGGAGGGTGTGCTCGTGCTGTGTGGAGAGATAGTGTGGCTTTTTCATCTCCTCCCAAGTCTCTGGCCCCCCAACAGGGGCTTAACTCTTCCCAGGCAGAGCGCAGCACTCAGCCTACGGCTGCAAGACATCGATGCCGATGGGCCTGGGGTCACAGCTTTGAGCCTCAGCCCTTGGCATCTCCCATCCAGTCTCCAGTTCCCAGAGAAATACCCAAGCTCCGCAAATTGTCACCACACCAGCAATCCAACCAATCAGAATTCCAAACCTGTAACTGTCTTCTCTGCACCACTCTAGTCTGCATGTAGGAATCAGATAAGACAAAAACTCAGTGGCACCCATGAACAATGGCAGCCTCCCTGTCTCTTCAGGAGAAAACATCAAAGGGGCCAGGGTCAGGCAGAGTCAGAACTGTCGGTCTCCAACCCCCAAGAGCTTCATCCCTCCAGCTGGACCCCACCCGCGACAAGCGTGTATGCACCAATGTAGTTCAAAGACATGGATGAATTTCAGGACCAACAGAATTCCTATTTGCGAAAGCCAGCTCTGGGAAAAGTTCAAGGGAAGACACACGTGTCCAGCTCTGTTATCAAAGGCTTACTTTGCACTAGTGTTACGGATTTAGGATTTTTTCCTTCCCGTAACGTAACTTGTAGCCAGTAGTGAGGCTGTCTGCCTAAAGGGCAAGTTTGTGAGGATTGGGATTGGAGGCAACTGCCAATCATCATTATTTTTCATTTTATTTATTTACAACTGTTTGTAGGGGGGTTTCTTTTCACACAAGCACGGAGGGACACTTTCAGAGTTTAGGGGCATCCCTCCCCCCATTGTATATGAACAGAATATTCTGCTCTCTGAAAGCTTGTCCATACAACTGACCAAGGAACCCTGGTGGCACAGACCATTAAGTGTTCAACTGCTAACTGAAAGGTCACTGGTTCAAGGCCATCCAATGGCTCTGGGGAAGAAAAAATTCAGTGGTCTGCTTCCATAAACCTTACAGCCAAGAAAACCCTATGGAGCAGCTCTACTCTGTCACGCGGGGTTGCTGTGAACTGAGATCGACTGGACAGCACCCAACAACAAAAAACACAACAGACCATCCTGTGTTAGGCTGCTGTGTGTCTCTCTAGGGAATCCAAGTGGCCCAGGGGGACTTGGATTGACCCAGATCTGGGTCCAGCTCGGCCACTTATTAGCTGTGATAACCTCGGCAGTGGGTTTGTTTTTTTGGTTTCTAACCCTTTCCAGACAGATATGAGGATGAAATGGTCAAGAATCACAGTTGTGAATTCAATGAATACTTAGTACAGGCCAGCATGAGGCACATAAACTTTCCTTATGAATTCTATCAGGTAGGTACTCTCATTAACACATGTTATAAGAGACTAAGGTACAGAAAGGTCACTGAAGTTGCCCAAGGCTGCACAGCTGCGTCATAATACAGTAGAGATTTGACCCCCAAATACATCTAAATACAAAGTCATAACATACAAGATCAAGTACATACATGATCTACACCTGTGCTGTCTGATATACAGTAGCCATCTGCCACAGGTGGGGAGCACACAGGTCATTCTCGTGACTGAGGGAGGGTCTGTCGGGCAGCACTGATTAAGCAGGAGTTGGCCAACTTTTTAGCAGTGCAATTATTTACTTCCAATAAAATGTTACAAGAATCCCCAGCATCATCAAATAAACAAAGGTGTCATTCTACTCATTGCCGCAGCATGAATTCTGACTCCAAGCAAACCCTATGGAACCGAGTAGAGGTGCCCTATAATGTTTGCAAGGAGTGGTTGGTAGATTCGAACTGCCGGTCTTTTAGTTAGCCACGGAGCTCTTAACCACTGCACCACCTAGGCTCCAGGTGTCCTTCTAATTAGTACTGATATATTTCATGATGCCAAGATAATAATTTTGACCTACTACAGTTGATCACTGAGTACCATAGTGTTTTTATAGGTTAATTTATATATGTTTTTATTTTTGCATGTTTTCCTTGAGAAATGCTATAGTTTTGCACATAAAAGCCTAGAGCTTAAACACAGAGTTTAACAAATAACTGTGAAGTGGCCATGGCAGCTACGTTACATTGCCTGGATTTGAGGCTTCTCTTCCTTTTCTCCCCCCCTCCCCCACCATTCCCTGCTCTATCCACCAAGTGCCTCCTGGTCCCATTTCCTCCCTATCCCCGGAGTAAACGCCCATGATGTGACTGTTTCCATTGATGAGAAGTAATAGTAAATTGAGGATTACAGGTGTGAACTCAGCAAACTACGGTTCATGCATTAAGAAGAGTTTTCACATTTTTTTTTAATGGTTGGGAAAATATCAAAAGAAGAATAATATTTTGTGACACAGGACTACTGCACGCAATTCAAACTTTGGGGTCATACAAATAAAGTTTCACTGAGACAAAGCTACACCTACACTTTCAGACATTGTTTATGTACCTGTTTTCAAAATACCATAAAACTAAAAACCCAAACCCAGTCATACCATAGCAGAGCTGAACAATCACCCACCAGAGAAAGTATGTCAGAAACCCTAGTGGCGTAGTAGGTTAAGTGCTGTGTCTGTGAACCAGAAGGTCAGCAGTTCAAATCTGCCAGGTGCTCCTTGGAAACTCTATGGGGCAATGCTCCTCTTACCTGTAGGGTCGTTATGAGTCAGACCCGACTCGATAGCAGTGGGTTAGAGAAACTATATGGCCCACAAAGCTGAAAACACTATCTGACCCTTTTTACAGAAAAAGTTTGCCTACCCCTTTCTAGAGGACAATTCATTCTTAAACCAGCCCAGAATCTGATTTATGAATTATTTCTGCATCTTCATTGAAGAATCCCAGTGGTGCAAAAGTTAAAACACCCACCTGCTAACCAGAAGATTGGCTGTCCAAATCTTCCCAGTGGCTCCGCAGGAAAAAATACCTGGCAATCTACTTCCTTAGAGATCATAGCCAAGATTATACCCAAGAAAACCTTATGGAGCGTTTCTACTCTGTCACATGGGGTCATGACAAATCAGAATTGACGCAACAGCACTCAGTGACAGCATGCTTTTATTTGTTTCTACAGAAACAAGAAACTTTCAACTCTAGGGATAAAAGGTTGACAATGGTCTGTGTTGTGAACAACTCTCCTTGAGATCTCAGAACATTCTTTAATTAAATTGATCCAGAGATTTAAGACAGAAGTAGCATAAGGTTTTATTTCCCAATCAAAATGCATATAATACCTAAGCTTGGTTTACATTAGGTGTTATAGACAGGAAAGTCAGAGAGGAGGTATCCCTAATTTGGCGTAAGTACCAAAAAAAAAAAAAAAAACAGACAAACAAACAAAAAAACCTCTACTACAATGTTATCAGGACATGACGTGTTATAAGTTTACCTGTCATTGTGTAACTTACAAGAAGACAATGCCACGAGCACATGCCCAGCAGACGCGTGAGTTCCTCCTGCCTGTTAATGACCTTGAGCCAAGTTAGCTGCAGCAGTGCACAGTTCTATGTCAGTAAACATACAAAGCCTGAATTCAGAAAAAAGACCAATGCCTCCTTCTGAGTGGATGGCACACGTCCAAGAAGTTCAGGTCTATGCCCAGAGATGAGAAGTTAAGACTCTGATAGTTTCTGATAGTTTCCAATTTGGTAGATAGCACTCATGAGTTGACCCGATGGCTTCTATTACAACTTTTTAAAGTTTTAATGGTTTTCATTGAATTGGAATTAATATCTGGGGGAACTCTCAGCCATGGGAATAAGTAAAGAATTGAGATCTGTTATTAATGATTCTTAGGCAGTAATTCTGAAACTCTGATAGTATAGTGGTTAAGAGCTACAGCTGCTAAGCAGAAGATTGGCAGTTCTAATCCACCAGGCACTCCTTGGAAAACCATATGGGGCGGTTCTGCTTTGTCCTATGGGTTTGCTAGGAGTCAGCATCAACTTGATGGTGACAGGTTTTAATTATCAAAAAGAGGAAAGGTGGAGGTGGGGGCTGCACATCAGAACTGGCAAAAAGCCAAAAAACCCTATTTCCATTGAGTCAGTTGTGACTCATAGAAGCAGGCATTAAACTCCAAATATAGACCACACCAAGGCAAGTCCAACAAAGCCTTCTTTGCTCTTGGGTTTGTGTTAAAACAGATTGAACAGCATTTCACTTCAGGACTGAGCCTGGTACTTATTAGCGCAGTAATGGAAAGGGTGATAAATTAGCATGAGATGCAGTGATTTCACTGTCCTCCAAGCACCTTCTTAAATGTCTCCTAACACCCTTCCCACATTAAAAAAAAAAAAAAAGACAAGAAAAGAAAAAGCATGGTGATGTCAATTCCAATTCACAGCAACTCCGTGTGTGACAGAGGAGAACTGCTCTATAGGGTTTCCTTGGGTGTAATCTTTAAAGTGTTGAAAAGTAAAAATGCCCTTTGTTGACTAAGGTGTGCCTGACCAAAGGCATGATCTTTGCCATCACTTCATACACATATAAACACTAGACAATAAAAAAAAAGAAAAAGAAAGACCAAAAAGAACTGATGCATTTGAATCATGGTGTTGGTGAAGAATATTGAATATACCATGAACTGCCAGAAGAATGAACAAATCTTCCTGGGAAAAAATACAGACAGGATGTTCCTTAGAGGCGAGGATAGTGAGACTTCCTGACTCACTTTGGACATGTCACCAGGAGAGGTCAAGTCCTTGGGAGAGATCAGTTGCTGAAGAAGGACATCACATTTGGTGAAGTTCCAGCAGAAAAGGAGAGACCCTCAACGAGATGGAAGGACACAGGGGCTGCAGTGATAGGCTGAAGCCTAGCAACGGTTTGGAGGATAGAGCGTAACCGGGCAGAGTTCTGTTCTACCTGGGGTCTCTGTGTGTTAAAGCTAACTGGACAAAAACTAGAAAGAACAGCAAACAAGAAGGGGAAACAAACAAGATTGCCACACATCAAAGGTAACTCTGATAAATGCAACAGGAACAAAGCAACACTAATTAGGTTCTACTTGAATACAGTTACTGCTGAAACAGTTTCTAGTGTATCCTGATGGCTGTGGCATTTCACCACTAGGCCACCAGGGTTTCCATTAGCCGGTGTGAAAACCAGGTGTCCATTAGAGAGGTGTGAAAATCACCCTAGTACCAAACTAAGACTTTCTCCTTGCCTGGGATCTGGAAGGTTAAAAGAGAGTTGCAGGGAGGAGTAACTGGCTCCGTATATGATTGAACACCATTTAGGTTGCATTTCTTTATAAGCAAAAATTATCTCCCTTCCAGTAGAGACACGCATCCCATATGCTGGGGAACAACACGGCAGGAGGCCGGCATCCACAACTCAAAGCCAGAGATGGAGAGAATGATAAATTTAGCAGGCTAGTTACTTCCCACAGCTATACCACCATTGTCCCTCTATACAAAGACGAAGGACAGTGGCAGCCCTGACTTTGGAGGAACTCTCCCAAGATTAAATGAGACGCTACCTGTGGTATTCTTATGGCTAAGCTTGGCACAGCTCCTGTCACACAGTAACGGGTGCACAGCGAAGTCATTCATTCATTCAGCAAACATTTCACCGGTTACCTAAAATGTCCTCTTGGAAAAAAGGCTGGAAATCTACTTCTGAAAAATCAGCTACTGGCAGCCCTCTGCATGTTACCTGTATTTCTTACAATAGTGCATTAAAAAACAAAAACCGCTAATGCTGTGGAGCACAGACAATGCTACTCTGATACACACTGGGGCTGTGAGCTGGAGCGGACAGGGCGGCAGCCACTTTGGGTTTTTTGTTTATTTTGTTTGTTTGTTTTAATGTGCTAGGTGCTGTGCTCAGTTCTGGGAATTCCATAGTTAATAAAATTCCCTGCCCTCGGACACTGATATCCTGGTGTAAACTGCTTGTGTTGGGTACCAGTGTTGACTTACAGTGGCCCCATGTCACAGAGTAGAACTGCTCCGTAGAGGTTTCTAGATGGTAATCTTTCTCACATGGCCTTTCTCCTGCTAACTTGCTGGATGGGTTTGAATGCCAACCTTTTGGTCAGCCGCCAAGCGCTTAACTGCTGTGCCACCAGTACTCCTTTGGCCTCACCTGGGACTGTTCTAAAGACTCTGATGGAGAGCACTGAGGGACCCCAGGCTTTGGGAGCGGTTATTGTGTAAGTCAGACAGAAATTTGGGACACGCCTAGACTCTTTCACCAGCTTTGGCTTGGGTGCAACTAGGCTGATGGAATGCAAGTTTTTAAACGGCACCGTCCCCGCTCCCGATATTCTCTCTCTCCACTGAGGTTACAGAAGCAGCCTTGTGCTGGAACTCAAAGCCTCCTGGTAAAGAATCCTGCTCTGAAGGGTGAGATAAAAGATGCCAGGTAACCAAGGCAACCTGTGAGAGTGACTCCAGGATTCGGCACCTTCTTTGGCTGGAAGCAAGCCTTGCGCTGAAAGTTCCAGGGGCTGGACTACTCGTAAGAAACAAGTCTCTAGAATGCGCAGGACCTCCACCCTCTTGTTTTTCCCCTCGTGAGAAGAGGAAGGGTTACTGATATTTAGAAAAATTCATCTCCACTTGGGAGGGCCTTTCTGAATACTAAGGGGAACTTGTGGCTCAAAAGCTAAAGTGCTCTGCCACTAACTGGAAGTCTGATGGTTTGAACCCACCACTGTCTCCGTGGGAGAAGAGGCCTGGTGATCCCCTTCTGTAAAGATCACAGCCTACAGTGATAGCACACATTAGAAACAAGAACAATATTAAGTGGACTTCAACATAACCTGAGTACTCCTTACATCTTAGCCCAGTATTGTAAGGACAGAGTAGCTGGGGTAGGGGGCAGGGGGCCATACTCTCGGGTGAAATCGAGGCCAATTGGCACAACTAGTGTTTTGCTAAGAGGGATCTCTGTGCCCCACATTGGTGAGTGGTGTCTGGGGTCTTAAAAGCTGCCAAGCTGCCATCCAAGGGCACAGCAAATGGTCCCAACTCAGGAACGGATGCTCACCGAGGACCAAAATGACATGGGGGAAAGACAACCCAGAAAACAGAGAGACCCACGTAAGTGGGTGCCTACATCAACTTGAGACCAGAAGAGCCGGATGGTGCCTGACCACCACCAGTGATAGCCGTGATGGAGCTCACTAAGTTGAGTCTCACTGGCAACACAGGAATAAAAAGGCGTGCATCCTGACATCTCCACTGAAAGACCCCAATTGATGGTCCAGCAGCTTCTGAGTTCCCCTGGGAGCATGGCCCCTGGCCCTGATGCTGCCCTTGCCCATAAATCAGAATGAAGGTCCACTCTTGGGACAGGAATAGATTGGGCTTGGCATTGCAGAGTGACCATATATTGGATGCACTTTATGGTTCTATACATCTATAGGAGATCATCCTGTTGGCCTCTGGCTGGAGGAAGGGGAGTGGGTGGAGAGGAGGGGATAGGAGACTGTTGGGAGGATTAGACATGTATGGAGCAGAGAGGAATAGTGTGCTGTCACCGGTTAGGGAGGGCAATGGAAGCTGCGTACAGGTGGGCATGCAAATTTGTTTGGGAATGTACATTTTCACTCAGTCATCATAATAAAAAAAGAAAAAAAAGATCACAGCCTGGAAGATTCCATGGAGCATCTCTGCTGTGTACTACAGGATCACTATGAGTCCAAGCTGACTTCACTGAGCACGATAATTCTGCATGCTAGCAAGTGATAAGAGTTCTAGAATATTCTAATGGGGCAGAGAAGCTGGGTTGCAATCAGGATACATGCAGATGTACGCATTTCTGATAAAACTGCCTGATGAGATATCCCAGAAAGAGTCTTGAACCATCAAGTCCCAATCATTTGTCTTGTTTCATTTTCTCATTCAAAACCAATCTTTGCTTTAGATGCTAATTCTGTGTGAACATAAGTTTTCATTTTATTAGAGCAAATTCCTAGAAATTGGATGGTCGGGTTATAACTGTATGCAGGGGTGGATTAACCAGCATTAACCACAGACTGAACTGTGTCAGCCCAAAATATCTGTCAACTTGGCTAGGTCATGATTCCCAGTATTGTGTGGCTGTCTACCATTTTGTCATCTGATGTGAATTTCCTGTGTGTCAGAAATCCTATCACTGCAGTGTAATGAGATGGACTGTTGCTACTGTTAGGTGCCCTCCAGTCAATTTGACTTAAAGCCTCTGTAACAACAGAATGAAACACTGTCTGGTCCTGAGTCACAACCACAATCATTGTTACACTTTGAGTCCACTGTTGGCAGCCACCGTGTCAATCCATCTCATCAAGGGTCTTCTTTTTCGCTGACCCTCTTACTTTATCAAGCATGATGTCCTTCTCCAGGGATTGATCCCTGCTGACATGTCCAAAATGTGTGAGTCTTGCCATCCTTGTTTCTAAATGAGATGAATTAGTAGCAGTTACATTGATGAGATTTACAAGATTTGATAGTGTCTTAAACCGGTCTCTTTTGAGATGTAAAGGAGAGAACTAAGCAGAGACTAAGAAAGCAGTTCTAGGATCGGAGCACAGCTCTGGGACCTGTGGTTTCTGCACTGAGATGCTCCCAGACCAAGGGAAGCCTGAGGCATCACAGGGACCTTCCTCCAGAGCCAACAGAGAAAGCCTTCCCCTGGAGCTGGTACCCTCAATTCAGACTTCTAGCCTACTGAACTGTGAAAGAATAAAATTCTGTTTGTTGAAGATGTTCACTTGTGGTATTTCAGTTATAGCAGCACTAGATGACCAAGACAACCTGCAATAAAGATAAGCATGGGCTTACTTGGAAACTCTGGTGGTATAGCGGTTAAGTGCTATGGCTGCTAACCGAAAGATTGGCAGTTCAAATCTGCCAGGCACTCCTTGGAAACTCTCTGGGGCAGATGGCCTTACTTGTGTTTACTTATTGATCTATAATGAACAATTTTACCTGTTTCTCACCGCGGACAAAATTGTTCTCTACAGATTAGGAAGTACGTACAAGTCAGTCCACGTGAACCTTGCTTATTAGGTAGTCTGGCCCTGAGTATAGTAATTACATGTTTAACTCTATGGGGAAATGCTTCTAAGAACGGCTTAATCATTTTGCATTCCCATCAGCCATATATGAGAGTTGCAATTGTCCTGTATCCTCACCAGCACTGGGTATCATCAAGGTTTTTTGTTTTGTTTGTTTAATCTTAGCCATTCTAATTGTTGTGTAGTGGTATCTTGTTATGGTTTTAATCTATATGTCTCTAAGAACTTATTGGAAACCCTGGTGGCTTAGTGGTTAAGTGCTGTGTCTGCTAACCAGAAGGATGGCAGTTCAAATCCTCCAGGAGCTCCTTGGGAACTCTATGGGGCAGTTCTACTCTGTCTATAGGGCTGCCATGAGTCAGAATTGACTCGATGGCAGCAGGTTTGGTTTGATTTAATGACTAACTGAAAACTCAAGTGGCATAGTGATTATTAAGGGCTGTGGCTGCTCGCCAAAAGATTGGTAGTTTGAATCCACCTGGCACTCCTTGGAAACAAAGTGGAAACTGAGGCAGTTCTACTTTGTCCTATAGAGTTGTTATGACTCAGACTCGACTTGGCAGCAACGAGTTTGCTTACTTATTTATTTTTGGTAATGACAAATCAGAGCCCTGGTGGTACAGTGGTTAAGAGCTCGACTGCTAACCAAAAGGTTGGCAGTTCAAATCCACTAGCCTCTCCTTCGAAAGTCTGTGGGGCAATTCTGCTCTTTCTTACAGGGTCACTGTGAGTCGAAATTGACTCCACAGCAACGGGCACAGAAGGGCCTAATGGGGGACCCTAGCGGCACAGAGGTTAAAGCACTTGACGGCCAATCTAATGGAAGGTGGTTCAAGCCTTCCAACTGCTCCATAGGAGAAAGATGTGGTCATCTGTTTCCATAAAGATTTGCAGCCTTGGAAAGCCCGCAGGACGGTTCTACTGTACCCTGTAGGGTCACTATGAGTGTCCCAATCATCTTGTTGGCAGTGACTTTGTGTTTTTTGTTTTTGCATTTAATGACTAATTCAGTCCTGTGGACGGTGCAAACAGTTTGCACGTGACTAGCCTAAAGGTTGGTGGCTCAGACTCATTCAGTGGCATCACAGATGAAAGACTTGGCCATTTGCTTCCCTAAAGATTACAGCAAGGAAAAGCCTATGGAGCATTTCTACTCACAACATGTGAGGTCACTATCAGTCAGCATGGGTGGACTTCAGGAGTGGTTTGATCAAGACATGTAAAATACATAAGGACTCTATCCCTTTTTTCTCTAATGTATTTGCACTGCTCTTTATAACGCGTGGCTGTTTGAGTTTGGGCACCATGAGAAGCAGATCCTGACACTAAGGAGCTAGTCCAAGTGGCTTATTCAAGCAGTGATTCCAGGAAACCCTGGTAGGAGAGTGAGGAAATGAGACTGAAAAGGGATAGCGGTGAATATAGGATGTGTTTGTTCTCACTCATGTTATCACCGAGGGCCACTGGAGCTTATTGCTACTGGGGCATTTTGGGAGGCAGGTAGAGCAGGCAGCTTCAAATTGTTAGTTGTTCCACCAGAGGAATGACATGTGTTCCCTTACTCTACTCCTCTCAGTCATGGGGTGAGGGCAATTACAAGGCAGCCTGAGGCCCCACATCTGCCCAGGCCCCCACACCATCCCTAGAGTAAACCTTTGTCTCAGCTCCCTAGTCCCAAGAGTCACTGATGGACTCATGGAACACACATGCCCTGCCCAGAATGCTGGGATGGGAGAAATGAATGAACCGAACTAAGTGGCCTAGTCTAGAGCAATGGCACCTCCCCACAACCCTGCCACCACCACACAGACTTCCACACAGAAATTAAAGGCTCTGGGGGAGGGGAAGAGGGGAAACAAAGGATGCAGACAGCCCTGTGCAGGACGATGACATAACAGCCTGGCCTCATTAGTTTGTGTGTGGCTGTGATGCTGACCGGCTTGCAGCAGAACTCCGGACAAACGTGAAGTAGGAAGAAAGGCGTGGAGATCTGCTTCCAAAAAATCAGCCAATGAAAGCATTGTGGGTCACAACCAATCCTGTTCTGCATGGAGTTGTCGTGAATCAGGGGCCAACTAAAGGGGAATTAATAACAACAGGATTATTAAACTCAAAGGCACCAGATGTCACCTGCAGGGGTCACAAACCAGTAATGAGATCATCCTCTTCACCTGGTCAAGGTCCCCTGCAAAAGAATGCAGCAAATTTCCTGGTATCTCAAGAGTAGCCGGAAACCTGGGTTGTTATATAAAATCTCCTGATCTGAAAGGCTGGAAGCAAATTCTGAAATGTTTTGGATCCTGCAAGGGCCAAGTGACACACATCTGCAAGCCAGATTCCACCGTGGATGGCCAGTTGGCAACCCCGGATGCAGACAGATCCACCCCACAGTTTATAGAAGGCTGCACTGATATGTTCCAGAGAAGGTGGGTGACCAGCCCAGCGACACAGCGGTGGGGCTGGGACCTGAACCCCTACCTCACCACTGCAGTCTGTTACCCTTCCTCTTCAGTGACGCTCAGGGTAGAGGCACTCGGTGCCCGGAACAAGGTTTGTCAACTCTGCCCCATGGAGCAAAATCCAGCAGGCCATCTGCTTTTATAAATAAAGTTTTAGGACTCACAGCCACACGCACTAATATTCTGTCAGTGTAGCTTTCAGCAGTCTCTCAGTCACGCAGACAGTGAAGTGTGCTGCTGCTAAACAAAAGGTTAGTAGTTTGAACCTACCCATTGGCACCTGGGAAGAAAGGCCCGGCAGTCACCTCCCTAAAGGTCACAACCATGAATACCCTTTGCAGTACACTTCTACTCTGCAGCAGATGGTGTCACCTTGAGTTGGAATCAGCCTGATAGCAGCTGAGATTTTTATGGTGGCTTTCATGCTACTAAGGCTGAGTAGTTGAACAGAGACCCTGCAATTCACAAGGCTGAAAATACTATCTGTCCTTTTACAGACAAAAGGTATGCCAAGCTCTGCTCTCCATCATTGATACTTGCCAAGGTGATATTTTCTGTTTCAGCATTGAAACAACAAGCTCATGTGTTGCTGTGATACTGAACAGATGTCAGTTTGGGCTTCCAGATGAAGATAGACTAGGAAGAAAGGCTTGGCAATCTATTCTGAAAAATCATCCAGGAAAATGTTATGGATCCCAACAGTTCGACCTTGTTGATGACGGGGTCTCTACTAGACAGGGCCCAGCGGAAAGGCTACTAACGACAACAAGCTAATTAAACTCAAAAGTGATACGGTTAGACTACTATTATTTTGTACCCTTCCTGAGACATACATCTGATTGTACTTGCAGGGCAACAGAACCGGGGGTGCATGTCACAGGGTGGATGGTGGGAGGGTCTTTCAGCTGCAGCGTTTCTCATCCAGTAAAGAGTTACTCCCGCATGATAATGAAAAAGAGAACATCTACCACCGCCCCCGACAGCAACCTCTACCACTAAGGAGAAAAATTTCTTGAGTGTGTGGAAACGCAATCAGATTTAAAAATAAATAAAAAACAAAACTGTTACTTTTGAGTTGATTCTGACCCATAGCAACCCTAGAAGAGAGAGGACAACTGCCCCACAGGGTTTCCAAGGAGCGGCTGGTGGATTTGAACTGCCAACCTTTTGGTTTAACAGCTGTGTCACTTGGCTGCTTCACCAGCAGGAACCTACAATCAGATTACTGGGATTCAAACCTTGGATCTACAATCTACTAGTTGTATGACCTTAGGAAGTTAGTCTTTTGTGCCTCACTTTGGTAACCTGTAAAACGGGGACACTGTCAGTAACTCACCTTTTAAAGTTTTGCGAGTATTTAGTTAGTTAATGCAGGTAAACTGCCTTGAGTAGAACTTGGCACACGGCAAGTGTTCCCCACTGCAAGTTATTACTTTTATTTTTATACCTCTTTTTATTGAGGTATAACTTACATTCAGTACAGAAATATTAACTCTGCAACTCATTGAGATTTCCAGAACCCCTACAAGCTCCCTGTCCCAAGAAGTAACACTATTCTAACCTCTATTGCCATAGAGTCATTTTGCTTATTCTTGAACTTTATATAAATGGAATCCAACAGCACAAGCTTCTGTATTTGGGTTCTTTCACTCAACTTTATGTCTGTCCTTAATGTTGCAGGTAGTAACAGTTCTTTTTTTTTTTTTTTTACAAAGGGAAGTTCTCATATGTTTATTATTGAACCAACCTATTATTGCGGAAGCATAAAAACAAAAGAAGAAAATAGAATCTTCCTCAAACAACATGTTTCATTGTTCGGGGAGTGGGGAAATTTTCAGCATGATGTTGTAAGATGCTTGTGAACTTGAGACAGCATAAACATGTGTGTTGTAACATATGTGACTCCTTATAGATCCAGATTGGTTCTTCTCCAGTGTCTGCCATTGGAGTCGCATCTGACTTTGTTACCAGTTTTCATTAGAATCCATTGGGGAATAAGACAATTCTGGTTTTGCTTCTTGGCAAGAACCCAGCTTAAGACACTCTTTCTCTCCCTTTCTCTTCCATCATATATGTGTGGTCAACTTCCATCCTTGCTGTGTGTCCTTATAAGACTTTCTGGCCAAGAAACAAAACCAGTGAAAGTCAACATATATTAGATGCAGACCACACCCACAGGGAATCTCCCTTTCAGCTGATTAATTTCTCACAGCACAGCACATGGTTCAGGTGATTACATTGTATCAGATCTCCTTACCAAAGCAATTACATCATTACACAGCTGCCACACTATACAGGTAATTGTCAAACCCTGAGAACCACTGCCCAGCCAAGTTGACACAGAGCCTTAACCATGACAGAGTGCAGAAGTTCTTTTTTTAATTGCTGTGCAGTATTTTATTGTACGAACATCCTACTAATTTTTTATCCTTTCTAATGCGGATGGACTTTTGAACTACTTCCAATTTGGGGTTGTTAGGAATAAAGCTGCTATGAACATCCTTGTATGTGTCTTTTCATGGACATAAGCACTTGGATATATACCCAGAAATGGAATTACTAGGCCATAGAGTATATGTACTATTAGCTCCACTGCTGAACAGCACATAAGTTAAATTTCAAAATCAGGGAAAAGTTACATGTACTCGAGTTTCCAGTTTCATGTGCATATACAGATATTTCTGGGTGAAAATGAACACCAACATAGATATTTGACAGGAAAAAAAGTCGTAAAATTAACAAGAGTTTTTCTTCCTTATCGTCTATGTTTTGTAATTAACATGGCTTATTTATATTATATAGAAACATAATAATTATAAATTTAATATGGCTGTTCTGGGCTATGGAAACCCTGGTGGAGAACTAGTTAAGGTTGGCAGTTCTAATCCACCAAGTGCTCCTAGGAAGCTCTATGGAGCAGTTCTACCCCATCCTATAAGGTCACTATGAGTCAGAATTGACTCGGTGACAGTGGAGGTTTTTTGGCTCTGGGCTATGGGATTACCACCTACCCACCAAGTGCTATCAAGTCGGTCCTGACTCATAGCGACCCTGTAGGACAGAGCAGAACGACTCCATCGAGTGTCCAAGGAGTGCATGACAGATTCGAACTGCTGACCTTTTGGTTAGCAGCTGTAGCATTTAACACTACTTCATGAAGGTTTCCATGGGATTACCAGTCACTAGTATTTTATATTTATACATTTTTCTGTATCTTTTGATTTTTCTACACTAAGCATAAGTTACTTTTACAATCAGAGGAGGGAAAAGTTTCTGTAAAGAAGAAAAACCTGGCAGAAAATACGGTAACGTGCGGTGGGCGTTAATCTCTGTGTTGTCAGACTTAGGATTCTTGCTGTTTTAGTTTCATTTTGATTACCCGCATTTTCCATGTAATACAGTGACCACGTATATAATAAAGAGCCTTGGTGGTGCAGTGGTTAAGCACTCAGCTGCTAATCGAAAAGGTTGGCAGTGTGACCCCTCCTGGTGGCCGTGCAGAAACTGTGGTGGCGCAGCAGTTAAGCGCTACATCCGCTCACCAGGAGTTAAAATCCGCAGTTCAAATCTGCCAGGCAATCCTTGGAAGCCCTATGGGGCAGCTCTACTCCATCCTAGAGAGTCGCTATGAGTCAGAACTGACTCAACGGCAGTGAGTTCAGTTACTGGTTTTAGCGGCTTCTAGAGAAAAAGACCCAGTGATCTACTTCCGCAAACATCACAGCCTAAGAAACTCTATAGGGCAGTTCTAACCCATCCTGTAAGCTGTGAATCGGAATCGACTCAGTGGCACACAACAGTGACATGCTGTGGTGGGATAAGTAAGAAGGAGGGGCTGTTCTAAAATACCAGCAGGAAATAGACCACAGAGCTGTCAGGAGGGTCAATACCCTGTTTCACCAGTTGGAGACATCTAACAACAGTATGACACACCATTATTTAATGTACCAGGAGAAAGAAAGAAAGAATTTCTAATTGAACTGTGGCTCGCCATCAGTTCTAACTGTATATCAATTTCAGAGATGCTCAAATTGGGGGAGGGGGACATCTTAGAACTAGTGCTCCTGAATGAGCACCAGGAGGCACGCTTGGGAAGAAGCCAATTGATGTCCAAGCCCAGGCCCCGCCTGTGCTGGCCTCACCATTACGCCACGGGAGACATGACCACGGGCCGGGCAGGTGACGGCAGCGCCAGCTTTGGAAGATCTTGGAACCTAGCTCCGCCCCCCACCCCTGGTGACCAAGCCGGAAGGCTTTGCCCGCTGGCTGCCTGGTTCCCTTCTAGAAAGGCACTACTGACTGGCCGGGGAGCTGTGATGTTGGATTGGCTAATGTCTAGAGAATGCTTTGAAGATGAAAAGCGCCAGGCGAGTATCATCACCATCCACTTCTTAAGATGATACTTAGGAAATAATAACACAGCTCTCCCCCACTGGGCCTGTTATCCACGGATTTCAAAGCACTTAACAAACCTTAATTAACTCTCACAACATCTCTAGGATGCAGGTGTTAATAGCCTTTTGCCATAGGAGTAGATGGAGAGGGTGACTTGCCAGGTCCTCGGAGACACCCTTCACTCATCAGATGAGGGTGTACTTGGTACTCCATGGGGCTGCTCTCATGCTCAGTTAGCACTAAGGACGGCACAGTGGTGTGTTGGAGCTGGCCAGTACCAGCCTGCAAGCAGCAATGGTTAAATTATCAGGAATTTTGCAAACCAGCTGTGAAATCTAGCCATCATTAAAAATTAAACCATATAGATATGCAATTAAACAAATCGTATCAAAAAGGCAATAAAAATGCAAAATCCATCACTTCCTTATTATTTCACTACATCTCACTGCTTGTTGTACCCTTGAGGTTATTCATGTCTGTCGTCTCTGTGTGATGGAAACAGTTCAGAATGGCAAGCCACCATGCCTCTTCCCAGTTCCCTGTTCAGCCGTGCCAGGAGAACTTACATCACGGAAATTGGCAAATCTTACAGGTCAGGCCTTAATTTACTGTTTTCTTGATTGTCTAGACTTAGGAAAGTCATGGAAAAGTGTTACTAGTGCACACATAACGTGTATCTGTCATATTGTGCATAACACACACACACACAAAATTGAGGGAATAGTCTTCTGGTATTTAGAAGCTGTCACTCAATTAAGCAAAACAGTCATTCATGTCACTGATGAATGAATGAAGTTCTAGCACACATCTTTATTGTTTCAGCGCTGTCTCACTTGCAACCCAAATGAAAACCTCAGAGAAAATTCCCATCAGAACCGCACTTTCTTCTGCTGTGAGTATCTGCAGACCATAGACCCAAAGTCTGTCAAAAAGTTAAGAAAGCCTTCTATGAGAACCAACTGATTATATGGAATTTATAATAAGAGAATTATATTTGATTTGTAAATTTGGTGCTACATATCGTTTGTTAATTAGTATAATTTACAGCCAGGAAGACTGAAGAAGAAATGCTGCGTTTGAATTATGATGTTGGTGAAGAATGTTGACTGTACAGACCATGGACTGCTAGAAGAAGGAAAATTTTGTGTTGGAGGAAGTACAGTGTGAATGCTCCTTAGCAGAGAGGGTGGTGTCACCTACTTTGGACACGATGTTAAGAGGGATCAATCCCTGGAAAAGAACATCGTGCCTGGTGAAGTATAAAAACTCCAAACCTAGTGACATCAAATTGATTCTGACTCATAGTGACCCTGTAGGCAGAGTAGAACTGCCCCATGGGGTTTCCGAGGAGCACGTGGCCGATTTGAACTGCTGACCCTCTCGTTAGCACAGCAAAAAGGAAGAAGACCCTGCGCAAGATGGATCAACACAGTAGATGCAACAACGGGTTCAAACGTGCCTACCGTTGTGAGGTTGTCCGAGGATCGGACAACGTTGCGTTCTGTTGTACACAAGGTCGCTGTGAGTCAGAGCTGGCTTGACAGCACGTAACAACAAATGGCCTTTTACATATATAAAGATATGCATACACTTCTTTTTTTTTCTTAGAATTTTCATGACAATTCTCCTCACGTCCATGATGTCAGAAAATCATCGGACTCTGTGGATCCAGCCGAGAATTTGAATCCGGGTGCACTGAATTTGGATTCCATGTATCTGTGTAGTTTGCCATCATCTCCATTCATAGACAATATTAGCCATTCCAGGGGAGCAGTGGCCTCCAAGAACAACCCAGCACCCACTGAGCCAGTTCACCCAGCATAGTGACCTGCCATCCGGAGGCCTGATCACAATGTGAGTGTAACTTACAGTGCCCAACACCGGAAGTCATGAACTAGGGATGGGAAAGAAGGTTTGAGATGATGAAGCCAGAAGCCAGTCTATGGAAAGCTCTTTCAATGATCAGATATATCACATTTAAGTAGAGGGTCTGATTCTTACTAATATCTGGTCTAAACAGACATTCTCTCTAATGAAAATAAACCAGTGATACAGCTCATACTTGTGCATTTGTCTTGTTTTTGATGGCAATTGTGTGAAATAGAAGGCGTAACACCCCACGTTTTTAGGGAACAAACCTGTAGCAACAACACAAATAAAAAGCACCCAAATCTGTATGAAGTCTGTATGTCTCTGCTCCAACCTTAAATAATAAATGTATTTCAATAAACCTGCTAGAAGGAAAGACTGAATTATACGTCTAACATCCCTTTAGCAAATCATGTTACAAAATTGTCGTTACATGAAGAGGCAATGTAAGAGTTTGCAGTCAAAAGTATAGGATGAATAACGTTACAGAGGTGAGTCAGGGAGCCAATTAATGAAAAAATTGATAGTATTTTTCTCCTTTGTAAAAGATAATGTGTTGTCGATTTATTTAATCATTCCAAATAAACATTCAGTTTCATTATCCATTTTTAAATTCTTTGTCTTAAAGAAGACCCTCTGAATTGGCATAAACATCAGACCTCATGAAACCAGCAGGACCCCCTGCTAGGATTGGTGTTAGGTGCCGTCGAGTTGATTTCACACGTACGCACACACCTGTTGTCATCCCATCGATTCGGAACCACAGCAACCCTGTAAGACACAGCAGAACTGCCCTATAGGGTTTTCACAAGTATAATCTTTAGAGAAACAGACTGCCACACCTTTCTCCCACGGAGTGGCTGGTGATTTCATACCTATGACCTCTCAGTTAGCAGACAAGAGCTTAACCTCTGTGCCCCCAGGGTGACCTCATAATCTTTGCAGGAGTAGACTGCCAGATTTGTCTCCTGCAGAGCAGCTGGTGGGTTCAAACTGCCAGCTTTTTAGTTACTGGCCAAGCCCTTAACTTGTGTGCCATCAAGACTGCTTCCTGGTGCAGTAAACACAGGGATGTTGAGCACGTGCCAGGAGGAGCGCCTATCCCAGGAAAGGCTGCTGGAAAAGATGCTTCCAGCCTAGTGACGTTAAGGACCAATGGGCACGAAAGAGGGAGAAGGGCATTTAAACCGTGAAGATTGCTTATCTGTGTCTTTTTACCTCTGCATCCTTCTTCCTCTTCCTCTTCTTTCCTTTCTCTCCATTCTTCTCTTGGGATTAGCATAAATCAGTCTACCCTAACTGATACAGTTGACAAGACAAAAAAAGTACTGATGTCTAGCCAAGGGATATTGTGCATAGACTAAAACGGAAGAACTAAACAAATATGTCGTGCTGTTCTCTGGTCCGCATGAGATTTGTGACCTTGCTGTTGTCAGATGCTGTTGGCTCTGATCCCTGGCAACCTGACGCGTAACAAGCAGAGTGACAAGCTTTCCAGCCCCGTGCTGTCTTCCGGGTTGTTGGTGTGTTTGTTCAACGTCCAGAACTATCTCTATCGGGCAATATTTTGTCACATTCTAAGCGGGTTTTTAAGGGCTAACTTTCACAACTAGATCACCAGACTTTTCTTCCTAGTAAGTCTTAGTCTAGAAGAAGCTCTCCTGACAACTGTCCCTCACGGACTGACCTCGCTGGTGTCTGAAAGGCAATGTCTAGCTTCCAGCATTGTAACCACACTTAAGCCATCACTGGATGACAAACTCACAGATGGGGTGGGGTTCTTATAGCAACTTTTCTGCATACTCTTCCAGATTGTGCAAGCATATCTCAGGAAACTGGGGCAGTATCTCCTTTCTCCTTCCTCCCGCCTTGCAACAATTGGCACTAACTAGGTCTAGCAGATCTATTTCCTGTAACACTGATCTCATCTGAAGGATAACTTTGATACAACAGCCTGGAGCCAGATTCAGCACTTAGAGTCTTATAACTTCCTCTCCTTACTTGCCCTCAGCTCCGAATCCTAACAGACTTGCTAGGCAACACATTCTGTCTCCTACAGGCAGGGAAGATGCCAGGCAGGACCCCCTCCTCCAGCCTTCTTATCTCAAGCATCCTTCAGAAGATGCCCAGCTGACAGCAGCTGGCATGCGTGGCATTCCTGCACGTGTACCCTGCCAGGCACAAAGAAGGGGAAGCTTTGTGCTGCAGGGCTCTCAGAGCTCAGCACCCCACTGATGACCATGGGGCCTGGTGCAGACTATTGTCCCGTTGGGTGGAAACAGAGGGCCAGAGCTCCACCAGGAGCAGCTGGGCTCCATGCACGGCTGGCAGGGGGTGAGCTGGAGCTGTCGCCATCTCCCCCTGCTCCACCATCTGCTCCTCAGGGTTGCTATTGCTGTTTGATTAAAAAAAAAAAAAAGTTCAGGAGGAAAAAACAAAGCAAACTGGTAAAAGAACAATGTAAAGGGTTGAAACCATTTCTATTTAAAGTCTGACCAAAAAAAGTTGTGAATTTTCACTGCTTTCAGCTCTAGGGACCTATGTTTTCCATTAGACTTTGAAAAAGAAAACCACATGAAATGATGACATGCTTCTCTTGCACTTGGTGTTGCTTGAAAGTCTCTGCTTAGTCTCCTCTTGTCCCTCTAAACCCGACCCAACCTAACCCAACCGAGACACTTGTCATTGAGTTGATTCTGACTCACAACGACCCTGTGTGTCTCAAAGCAGAACCTGTGCCCCAAAGAGTTTTCAACGGCCAATTTTTCGGAAGCAGGTTGCCAGGCCTTTTTTCCAAGGTGCTTCTGGATCGACTGGAACCTCTAGCCTCTCAGTTAGCAGCCAAGTGTGTTAGCCATTTGCACTGCCCCAACAACAACAACAAAAAGTCAAATCCACTGTTGTCAAGTCAATTCCAACTCGCAGCAACCCTACGAGACAGAGAAGAACTGGTTTGTAGAGCTTCCAGGAAGCAGCTGGAGGATTTGAACTGCTGACCTTATGGTTAGCAGCTATAGGACTTAACTACTACACCACCAGGGTTTCCCTGTACTACCCAGGAACTCTTTTATGGCGTTAAGCAATTGAGATTTCAAAGATCACTTGTGACAGCAGCTTAGCCTATCCTGTTGTTGTTGTTAGGTGCCATCAAGTCGGTTTCAACTCATAGAGACCCTGTGTGCAACACAACAAAAGGCAGTCTGCTCCCACACCGTGCCCACAGTCACTGTGATACCCGAGCCCGTGGCTGCAACTGCTATGCCAACTCCTCTCGTTGAGGGTCTCCTTCTTTTTCGCTGACTCTCGACTTGATAAAGTGAGTCTACCCTATCCTCACTTAACGCACAGTTGGACAGAGAGCTGAAAAGATAAACAGGAGGTAAATACAGAAAGAGAGAGGAGGTGAAAGCACTCTGGGCAGACAGAATGTTGTTAGTTGCTGGGGAGTCAATTCTGACTCATGGCAACCCCACGTGTGCAGAGTAGAACTGCTCCATGGGGTTTTCAAGGCTGTCTAGAAGCAGATCGCCGGCCTCTTTTCCGAGGCGCTTCTGGCAAAGCAAATACCTGTTGCTGTCAAGTCAATTCTGAATCATAGCGACCCTACTGGACACAGCAGAATGCAGAGACTATGTAGTAGTAGGAAGGAGAAGGGCGAGAAGGCAGGAATGCCAAAGGTCGATAAGGGTGGACAGGGAGAGGAAACAGGGTTCAGGATCAGTCTGCCAAGGGTGGCCGATACTAGAGAGTAAGCTGCGAATTGGCCACGTGAGGGAGTTGTGTCTGCAAGACTGATCCTCATTTTCGTTTCCACCGCCCGGATCCTCTGGCTGGGGTCCTGTCTGTTTGTCCCAAAGCCAGAGACCCTGGAGTTCTTCACTGTCATCCTTCCCTGCTCCCTGGTGCTGATGGCCTTGAGAAGAAGCTGTACTTTTCTGTTCTGCAGCTAAGCCGCCCACATCAAAGCCCAAGAAGCCACAGGCATTTGGGGAGTCGAGGGTCAGATATTTAATTATTCTAATCTGGAAGCCTATTCTCCCCACACTGCCAAGAACACAAAGTTCCTTTTTGAAAAATAGGATAGTTCATCGAAAGGGTTGAATCTCCTCCTTGAGACACAAGGCAACTCGTAGCTACCCGGAGACCTCCAGTGCTTGAAGATACCCAGACACCTTCTCCCTCCCCCAGTGGTGGACAGCACAGGTGGGGGAAGAGGACGGTCTTAGCTCTATGTTATTCCTATTTGTTTTGAAGGAAAAGCTGCCTTTCAGATGGCGAGACGCAAGTGAACATGTTATTTCCAAACAACAACTTTGATAAACACGATGAAATCAGATAAAGAAATTACTGTGAAAATATTGCCTCATCTACAAAGCTCAGGACATTATTTTTTCCCCCTTTTGCTCTTATTTATCTTTGAGAAAAATAATGAAAGAGGAAACTTGAAAACTCAACTTCTATTGATGTTCCAACACACAACTGCGGGATTTAAGAACCAGAGGAGATCAAAGAGAACAGGTCCCATTCCGACTGGATCATAGAGGCGCTGGCAAAGGGGATGGGGCTGATTCAGGAACTCAGAGACAACGGACTGTTGCTGCACCTTCATTTGAGCAAAGGAAAGCGTGGAAAATGCCTGAGATTCTGAGGGATTAATTAGGAGTGCACCAATAACGCTGTAACAGCCGTACAGGCTATCAGCTGGTGTCTTTCCACTCTACCTCTGATATGGAAACCCTCCAAAGGAGACATGGATGGATGCCAGTGACTCTATCCAAGTTCCAACGGCAAGTTCTGCTGCCCTGACCCTTTAACTGACCAACTCCGCTGAACATGTTCTTCTCAGAGGGCTCTAGGGTGATAGATTAGGAGAGATTCAGCTAGCTATACAGTTTCAAAAACAAAAATTTGTTGCCACTGAGTCGATTCTGACTTACAGCAACTCTGTAGGACAGAGTAGAATGGTCCCATAGGGTTTCCAAGCAACAGCTGGTAGATTCAAACTGCCAACTTTTTTGGTTAGCAGCCAAGCTCTTAATCACTGTGCCACCAGGGTTCTGGAAATGTAGTAGCAGATCAGAAGCCACCGGTCATCTGTCACTAACGTACTCTGGTGGCTTGCGGGTTTCTATGATGCTGGAGGCTATGCTACCAGTATTTCAAATATTGGTATTTCCAACCATGGAGAACAGGTTTCAGTAGAGCTTTCAGACTAAGACAGACCAGGGAGAAAGGTCTGGTGATTGATTTCTGAAAATTAGCCAGTGAAAATACTATGGATGGCAGTCTGAGACTTTGAGTTGCTTACTTCCGACATACCTCAAGAGAGACCGATCGCTGGAGCAGGACATGGTGTTTGGTAAAGTGGAGAGCCAGCAAAGGTGAGGGAAACCCTTCACGAGATAGGTTTACACAGTGGCCGTGACAGTGACTCAGCCACATCAACCGTCATGAAGACAGCGCAGGACTAGACAATGATTTGTTCTGTAACAACTTTTACTGAAGCTACTGAGTTGGAGCTGGCTCATCGTAAGTTGTAGGCAAACAAGTAGCAAATAGCAAAAAGAAGCCCCAAATACTTTATATCAGCTTTGAACAAATTTCTCATTGTCTTCCTCTTAAAATGCATATTCCAGTGGTTACTGCCCTCCTTCCACCCGCCAGTGTGGGTGGGGCTCCTCTCCTGACAGCTGATTGGCCAGTGAGTAGGCTGTAGGGCGGGCGGGGCGTCGCCTCTGGAAACACGTGGGGAAACCCCACCTGGCCCATCCTTGGGTACACGATCAATGGCTACATAAACGTAGTGCTGGTATGAACAACCCCTGCTCTGTTTTAAATGGAGACGTGAGCTTCCAGGCTGCTGTTCTACCATTTTACCCCGACTTTCGTGCCAACTTAAAGAGCAGGAAGTAAGAAAGCCCAGCCTACTGTTTTTGTTCGTTGTGTGGCAAATGATAACAGCCGTGTCAATGAAAACGGTCCTTGCAAATGGACACAATTGCACGTAGATGGTACTTGCGACAATCAGTTGAAGCAAATTCCACAAATACAAAATGACTTTAGTTTTGGCCTAATTCAAAGGTAATCAAGAAGGTGAATTATCTCCAAAAAGGCAATAGAAACATATTTTAAAGCATAACTTTGATCTACTTCTTTATCACCCTTTCAGTGTAATAACCATAATGCTATAGATAGCTAGAGTTTGCTTAGCTACTTCTAAGGCAGGCAATGATTCTCTGTGTACAATACACTGTTTAAGTCTCCTAACAACCATGCAAAGAGGTGATTTATTATCCCCATTTTACAGATGAGAAACTGAGTCTCAGAGAGGCTCAGAGAGGCTACTAATTATGCATAATCACAGCTGAGATTTGAACCCTTCGCTGTCTGATCACCTCCCCCTATGGTTCAAGTTCATATTTCTAGCCACCTGCCCACCTTACCTCTTGGCATGAAGTTTTCAATAATAGAGATTGTAATTAGTCGATGGCACTTGGCTTGGCTTGGCAAATATTATATCAGCTGGGATGATTTTAATGCATGTGACCTTGAAAATGAACTTTTGTTTAATAAATACATATTGTACCCTCATAATTAGGGTGACCACCTTACAGTAGGGAGTGCTTGAGCAATGCAAGTGGTTAGTTGTTCAGCTACTAGGTGAAAAGTTGATGGTTCTTTGTTGTCCTGTGCATTGTGACAGTTTGGCTCCATCCCTAGCCTCCCACTCCAAAGAACCAAACCCAGTGCTGTCAAGTCAATTCCAACCCACAGTGACCCTATAGACAGAGTAGAACAGCCCCATAGAGTTTCCAAGGAGAACCTGGTGGATTTGAACTGCTGACCAAAAGGTCAGCCGTAGCACTTAACTACTATGCCACCAGGGTTTTCAGCCTCCCACTGGATGCCTGTAAAACCCAAAACCAAACCATCATCATTGAATCGATTCCAACTCATAGCACCCTAGAGGACAGAGTAGGACTGTCCCATAGCGTTTTCAAGGAACAGCTGGTGAATTGGAACTGCTGACCTTCTGGTCAGCAGTCAACCTCTTAACCACCATGCCACCAGGGCTCAGATGCCAATAGCACCCTCTTAGCTGTGACCACTAAAAATTCTTCTGTCATTCCCAAATGCCCACCACACACAAACACACACACACACACACACACAGACACAGACACAGACACCACTTTGAAAAGCACAGGTTTGTGGGGGAAGCAGAAGTTGGGAGGAGGATGTTTTCAATTCAAAGTAAATTCTGACAAGCTTCTGCACAAGTGATCAGCCCCTCCTAAAAAGACAAGTCTTAATGCTTAGCTACCAGGTGCTCCTTGAATACTCTGGGGGTCAGTTCTACCCTGGCCCCTAGGGTCACCATGAGTTGGATCCAACTCGACGACACTTGGCTGGGCTAATGCTTAGGCTATTTCTGCGTTTTATGTCGGGAATTACAGAAAGACAGTTCTAGTGCCATCTAATCCAGTAGACTAGAAGGTACCAGAGAGGACATGCTGGTATACTGGTCACGTGGGCCTTCTTAAATGTCTCTGCTTTTAAAATGGCCCTATGTGGGTAGGTGTGCTCACAAATTTACACCACAAACAAAATTAAGAGAACTTTTTCAAGAAGAAAGCTTCATCTCTTAATTCCTTGAAATGAGTCCACTCAGAACACTTCTGGTTGTGTACGGTGTTGCTAACTTTAACAGATAGTCTGTGTTATAGGGAACTTAGAAGATGAATCAGAAATGAAGAAAGCGTTTCTGAAATTCTTGCATCGATTGGTTTTATGTAAAGTGATTTCTACCCTAATTGTCACACCTGTGGCTTTTTCACCTGTACCTTATCAGCCAAAGTGAGGTTCATATCCAAGTGGTATTTCTTAAAGTAAAGGGTCTTCCAGCAAGGGTGTCCTATTTTTGAGGGCTCATGGTGGCCATATTTGTGCAGTTATAGTGGCCACATTTATCACATTTTTGGATCCGTTTTGACAAATAACCGTGAAAAGTTACTTGACTCCACAACTCATAGAAATTATTAGAGCTTATTATTAAAACAGGTGTTCAGTTCACCAAACATTTTGTGTGTTTGGTGAAATTTATGATGTACGTAATCATCCCACCAAGAGGATAATTTGCTGTTTTATCAAAAAAAGTTGAGACAACAGGTCTGCTGCCAATTAGACAGGGCCTGCGCGCCAACAAACCACGTGTTTCAATGAAAACATCACCACCATTTGTCAGAGTGTACATGAAAATCCATCCTAATCAATTTGTCGTCAAGCACAAGAACTGGGTCTTGACCACAATTGGGCAGATTTTGCATCTGGACTTGAAGCTTTACTCTTACAAAGTTGTTTTAGCTCAAAAACTGAAGCCCAGTGACCATAGACTGTGCTGTACGCTTGCTGACTGGGTTCTAGAGCAGTTGGAAGTTGACCCTGCTTTTTGCTGAAAAATCGTCTTCAGCAATGGGACCCATTTTTGGATGAACATTTTCGTTAACAAACAAAAGTGTTGCATTTGAAGCGATGAGGATGCAATGGAGATTCAAGAACATCTACTTCATCCCCAGAAAGTTACCGTTTGGTGTGGATTTTGGTCCTGCAGAATCACTGGCTCTTATCTTTTCCAAGATGAATGAGAAGAGGCTGCGACTGTCAATGGCAAAAGATACTGGACTATGATAACCAATTATTTTTGGCCCCATTTGGAAGGTGCCATGGGGCCATTTACTCCAAGTTGTTTTCCACACATGATACCATCAAATGTACTTCACCGTAACAAAACAAAACTATATCATTTACACAACTTGTTTTCTGGGAGTTCAAATATAGGGCACCCTTATTGAAAGACCCTTTATCTGCTTGTTTCACCAATGGACACTGATGCTTCTTTGCTGGGGATGAAATAATAACAGCAAAAGAGGAAAGAATGGGATGTTCCTGGTCAAGGCACGCACAATCTATTTGGAGAAGAAGCTGTTGCTAGTTGCTGTCTGGTCAGCTCCGAGTCATAGCCACCTTACGTAACAATAGATCAGAACCTCGCTCGGTCTTTCACGCTCTTCAGCATCACTGGGGTGTTTGAGTCACTGTTGTGTCTATTATGTCAATCCATCTCACTGAGTGTTTCCCTCATTCTGCGTGAGCTTCTACTTTACCAAACACAACGTCCTTTCCCAGGATTGGTCTTTCTTGATGACGTGTCCAAAGTAAGTAAGCCAGAGTCTCACCGTCCTTGCTTCTAAGCACTCTGGTTGTATTTCTTCTGAGACTGACTTATTCATTCTTTTGGCAGCTTATGGCATATTCAATATTCTGGATACATCCAGTTTCATCAGTTCTTCTTCTGTCTTCCTTTTTCATTGTCCAGCTTTCACATACATACGAAACAACCGTGAATACTCTGGTTTGAGTCAGGTGCACCTCAGCTCTCAAAGTGACTTCTTTGCCTTTTAAAACTGTAAAGAGATCTTTGGCAGAAAATTTGCTCGATGCAATGTATCTTTGGAATTGTTTTTTTTTTTGAGTCCTACTTCCAGGGATGTTGATTATTGATCCAAGTAGAATGGAATCATTGACAACTCCAAAACATTCGATAGGGGGAAAAAATTCTAACACAGCACAGTAATAGCTACAACATACAGTGTTGTTGTTGTGTTGTTGCTGTGTGCCGTCAAATTGATTCTAACTCATGTTGCTGTTGTTGTTGAGTGCCATCGACTTGGTTCCCATGTACAGTTACCCTATGTGTGACACAATGAAACACTGCCCAGTTCTGGGCCACCTTCACCGTCACGACTCTGTTGGAACCCGTTGTTGCAGCCACTGTGTCATTCCATCTTGTTGAGGGTCTTCTTTTTCACGAACCCTCCAGCATGATGTCCTTCTCCAGGGACTGGTCCCTCCTGGTAAACGTGTGCAAAGCACATGAGATAAAGTCTGGACATCCTTGCTTTCTAGCAACACTCTGGCTGTACTTACCCCAAGACAGAGTTGTTCATTCTTCCAGCAGCCCGTGGTGTATTCAATATTCTTCACCAACACCATCATTCAAAATCATAAACTCTTTCTCAGCCTTCTTCACTCATGGTCCAGATTTCACGTGTGTATGAGTTGGCCGAAAATGTCATGGCTTGGGTCAGGTCCACCCTAGTCCTGAAAGTGACATCTTTGCTTTTTAACACTTTAAAGAGTTCTTTGCAGCAGATTTACTCAACCCAATGCATCTTTTGATTTCTTAACTACTGTTTCCACGGGTGTTACTTGTGGATCGAAATGAAATGAAATCCTTAGCAACTGTAGTCCCTTCTCTGTTTATCATGGTGTTGTTTATTGGTTTACTTTTGAGGATATGTCTCTCTTTATGTTGCAGGGGTGTTGATTGTGGATCCCGGTAAAATTAAATCCTTGACAACTTCAGTCCTTTCTCCATTTATCATGGTGCTGCTTGTTGGTTCACTTTTGAGGATTTTTGTTTTCTTTACGTTGTAATATAATTCATCCTGAAGGCTGTGGTCTTTGATCTTCCTCAGTAAGTGCTTTGAGTTCTCTTCACTTTCAGCAAGCAAGGTTGTGTCATCTGCATCTCACAAGTTGTTAATGAGTCTTGCTCCAGTCCTGGTGCCGTGTTCTTCTTCATATAGTTCACCTGCTCATATTATTTGTTCAGCATACAGACTGAGTAAGTCCAGTCAAAGGATGCAGCCTTCATGCATATCTTTCTTGGTTTTAAACCACACAGTAGCCCCTCGCTGTGCTCAAACATGTGGTCTACGTGCAGGTGCCTCGTGAGCACAATAAGGTGTTCTGGAATTCCTATTCTTTGCAATGATATTCATAGTTCACTATGATCCACGTAGTCAAATGCCTTTGAATAGTCAATAAACCATAGGTAAACGTCTTTCTGGTGTTCTCTGCATTCAGCCAAGGTCCATTTGACATTAACAATGCTATTACTTCTTCTGTGTCCTTTGATGAATCCCACTTGAATTTCTGGCAGTTCCTTGCTAGCGTACTGCTGCAAAATCTTACTTGTGTGTAGTATTGGTGATATTATTTGATAATTCTGTTGAATTATCTCTTTTTGGAATAAGCATAGTGTCATATAGCAATCCTCTACTACAGAGTTGGAATGCCCCATAGGGTTTCCTAGAATTTAATCTTTATAGGGGACAATTTTCCAGGTCTTTTCTCCTAGGGAATGACTGGTAGGTTCAAACCACCAACCTTTCAACTAGCCTCTGCATGCTTACCCATTACACTGCCAACATATTCTATTGATCTGGGCATCTTACATAAATTATTTTACTGAATTCATGTGATCCCCATAATAATCCTATTCTTCAGGTGTTACAATCTTGATTTTACTCAAAAGAAACTGGGTTCAGAGAGGTTATGACTTGTTATGACTTGTCCACAGCTGAACAGCTGCTAAAGAGCCTAGCTGTCATTCAAACCAGTTGTGACTGGCCTCCTCCAAGGCCGGGGTGACAAGAAGGGACATTGGAAGATCCCAAGAAGCTAGTCATTAGAGACAAAGGGGTGTGAGGACCACCCGTGACAATAAATAAGCAAAGCAGATACCCTAAGTGTTCTCCTTACCTCCTGCCCAGTACTGTTCTTTGGAAAATCCCAGGGCTGAGGCTGGTAGGAAAATCAGCTTCATGAAACAAAGACAGAGCATAATTCAGCAAAACACCCGGTCCGGTGCATCAATTCCAGCTAACGTGACTCCACAACTGCAGATCCCAGATGTTGTTATGGTTGGATTACGCAGGCTGGGAAAGTTCAAGCATGAAATGTCTGGATGATAACAATAGAAAACAGATCAAAAGCCCGGAGAAAGAAATCAGGAGAAATGAAAAACAGAAGGAACTGCAGGGGAAGATGAAAGAGAATTACAGTTTGACACCAAAGAGGAGCCAGTGTTTAAGGTTTTGCAGGCAGTTGATCCATACCCAGATGAGATTTTTGTAGCACTTTCTGAGCTACGAAGTTACCTTCCTCTTCTATAGACTTCTGGGACCTCAGGGTTAACAGAGTCTCCTAGGCTCAGCGTTCCCTTTAAACAATCTGGTAGGTGCTCTGTGCCTGAATCTGCACAGACTGTGTCAGCTTCAGCTCTTCCATAAATACCAGGTGTTACTGTATCAGCAAGGTATAAGAGGGATTAAAGATGAATTCATACAGTCTTCCTGGCCACAGTCCACAACAATTGCCTTGGTCCATGGGTCAGAACATCCTTGGTTCTGGATCCAGCTTGTACTGACTTAAGCAAAAGAGGTGATTTATCGGTTAAGATAGCAAAATTAAGAGATGCCGAGCTTCGAGTATGGTTTGATCCAGGACCTCAGAAGAGGTCACCAGGACAGGTAAATTTATTTGTTTCTAAGGCAACCAGGTGAAGTTTCACACTATTTGGCACTGCTATCCTGACCAGCCTTTAGAGAAGCCACTGTGCTGTGTACTTGGTCAACCATGTTACACAACTCTGACCATTTTTGCTTTAGCTGCTAGGAAGCTCAGAATTAAATTGGAGTTCAGCTACAGGAAAGGACTATACTTTCTTTGTAACTATCCTCTTCTTTCCCTTCATTTTCATTCTTCTTTTTTTCAAGCTTTTAAAACCTTTTCTTTTGTTCTTTTTTCCCCCATCATTAACTCTTAAAAAAAAAATCTTACTATGGTGAACTACCCAAAATTTGTCATTTTAACCTTTTTAAGTGTGCAACTCAATGTCATTAATGACATTTATACTGTCATGGGGAAGCTTCTTAGGGAGAAGTTAACAACAAAGGCTGCAGAGAGATGAAGCAAGATAAAAAGACTTTGCTAGATTTTGCAACAAAGAAGCCCTTGCCTTGCCTGGCCAGTGCCTCGATGGAATGATGGCAGGGCCAGCTGCCAGCACGCAGTTGACGGAGAGGTGAATGGGAGGTGATGACATGGCCTGCACAACTGGGGACAACTCTTTCAAGAAGCTTGGCAGGGAAGAGACTGAGAAAGATAGAGCCTAGGCTGGAGAGTGGCTCTGGGGACCCGGCGTTTAGGTTGTTGTTATTTTAAGACAGTAAAAAGCTGGAGCATGTTTATACGATACCTGCGGATTGACTGAGAGCTCAGAAGAGAGGATTAGTTTCTTCCTGTGAAGTTAGAGGAAAGAAGAGGAGAGAGACTTGAGATTTAGATAAACGTGTCAGTGTGAAGGCAAGATGTCGAGAGAGGTCAGCCCGATAACCTGGATTTTCTGAAAGAATTGGGAAGCTGGAATGTCACCCAGAGTAAGAGGCTGATGGGATTGCAAAATGGTGCAGCCACTGTGAAGACAGTTTGGCGGTTCCTCAAAAAGTTAAGCAGAGAATGACACCGTGACCAGCAATTCCACTCTTGGGTATTTACCCCAAAGACTTGAAAACAGGGACTCAGACAGATATTTGTACACCCTACACCTACTCCTCACTTATCAACTTTCTTGTTACCTGACATTTTTGCATGTACAACGTAGTAAAGAAAGCTACTATACCATTATTCTGTGCATTAACAATGTAGGTCTGGCAGTAATAAACGCCAGGAAGAGAAGTGAGAGTAGTGCTGGCTGTGATGGTTAAGGCTGTGTCTCAACTAGGCTGAGCCATGATTCTCAGTGGTTTGGCAGTCGTGTAGTGACGTTGTTCAGTGGCTATGTGGTGAGGTAATTTGCCAATTATGTAATGACGTAGTCATCCTCCATTTTCACATTACACCAATTTTCTCAGAATGATCTCATCTTTGGAATCTAATCATGTCATTGACTGAGGAGTGGATGTAATGCAGTATTATTCATGACAACCCAAAGGTGGAAACAAGTCAAGTCTATCAACAGATGAATGGATCAGCAAATTGTGGTAGATACACACAATGGAATATTATTCAGCCATTAAAAAGGTAAAGGTGTTCAGGTACATACTGTGACATGGATGAAACTTGAAGACAGTAAGCTAAGTGAAGTAAACTAGATGCAGAAAGACAAATACTGTATGATTCTATTTATGTGAAATATTGAAAGTAGGCAAATTTGTAGACATAGAAAGTAAATTAGAGGTTACCAGGGGCTGGAGAGAGGAGTAACCGGGAGTTATTCCTTAATGGGTACAGAGTTTCTGTCTGGGGAGGTGAAAAAGTTTTGCAGATCCAGTATGGATAATTGCATAACAATGGGAATGTAATTAACATCACTGCACTGTACACATAAAAATGGTTACAACAGCAAATTTTATGTTATACATGTTTCACCAGAATAATTGTTTTTAACAAAGAAAAACAGAAAACTGAGAGATGATATCTAGAGCGGGCCAGACCAGAATTGAGGACAACAGAGAGATTATGACCAGGGCTGAAGGGGGTGGAACAAGTGGCTGAGCCATGCTAGGAACATGGAGCTTGAAAGTTCTAAGGGTCCAGAACAGCTCAGTTTTGCTTGCTTTCAGTAATTCTGATTTGGTTTTATGGCAAGGCCAACAGAGGCTGGACTGAAATATTTTACTTATGAAAAAAGAGTTAGCTAAACCAATAAAGACAACACAATAACACTGAAGGAGAAATGTTTAACCTACTCAAGGGAACAAATTTTCAAGCATCTGAGAAGGACCTGTCTACAGTCCAAGTGATGAGATTTCTTTAGAGGACACTGATCCATTCACAGAGGTAGGTCTGCAGAATTTCTACTTGACAATGCTTCTTAGCCTGGATTGCTTTACTAAAAGCCCTTGAAAGGAAAACCTTCCCAAATGCACCATAACTTACGTTTTTTCCCCCCCATAATTCAGACAGGGCAATGGAATTAGTAAAAATACATACTTTAAATTTTCGTGTAATTTTGTATTTTAAAAAATTTATCTCAAGAACTAAATTACTTACATATTGGAAAGTTCAAGTCACACAGGGAATACAAACAGTGCTTTTCATACCTGCCTTCAACTTGGAGCAACAGTCAAGGTGCTCACTGATGTCCTTCTACAGACAAAACAGGCCTGGGGGAGGGAGATACATGGGGGTGTGGGTAGGAGGGCTATGGGGGGTGGGCTCAGCCAAGGATCCATCTTCTGGGTCTTTCACGTTAAGTTGACTCCGACTCATGGAGACCCACGTGTGTCAGAGTGGAACTGTTCTCCCCACAGTTCTCAATGGCTGCTCTTTGGGGAGGAGGTCCAAAGCTTTTCTTCTGAGGCTTTCCTGGGTGGACTTGAACCTCCAGCTTTTCACCCCTTTGAACTCCCCAGGGACTCTTCACATTGCACTTGTTGTTATTGTTGTTGAGTGCCATCAAGTAGATTTCTACTGACAGTGCCCCCATGTGACAGAGTAGCAGGGTTCTTTCTAAGCTGTAATCTTTCCAGGAGCAGATCACCAGGTCTTTCTTCTGTAGAGCAACTGGTTGGGTTTCGGTCACCAACCTTTAGGTCAGCAGCCAAGTGTTTAACTACTACTGCACCACTTGGTTCCTTCATTGGCACTGGGACCTGAAAAATTGTGTACCAGGTGCCTTTTGGGAGAGTCCTCCCAGACAGCAGAGAGACACAGCAAGATCTCTGAAGCCCCCTCCAGGACTAGACAGCTAGGATTGTGAGGCCCTGAGGAGAATATCCTGTTTCAATCCCAGCTGCTTCAAATTTCTTGCAGTTGGGCTCCCAGCCATCCCATTAGGTGGCAGCCTGCAGCACGGAGCCAGCCAGTGCATGCTCTCAGGTGTTTCCCAAGAACATCTGTTCGAACTCTGGATTTACCCCCTGGCTGCTATTCCACACATCTGGCCACACAACAGGTGGATAGATCCTGGAGTGCATTTGAGTCCTGGTCACCCTGTGATGTGATACCTACTAAGCTGGCACCCCTAGCCCCTGCTGCTGATGGGGACTTCCAGGGCAAACCAGAAAAAACCAAACCCACTGCCATCATGTTGATTCCAACTCATAGCAACCCTACAGGTCATGGTAAAATTGCCGCCATAGAGTTTCCAAGAAGCACCTGGTAGATTCAAACTACTGATCTTTTGGTTAGCAGCCATAACAACCACTACACCCACCAGGGTCTGTAACTGTAAAATCCGGTTCTTAACAAACCAGAACAGAGCTGGTAGGATAGCCATCAGAGCACAGCCACACTCACAGTCAACAACCAGTGCCCAAGAAACTCTGGGGGCACCCTAGAAAAGACAGGAAGGACTCCACCAGAGGGCAAACTGCTCTAGCTCAACTTTGGATAGGGGAGACATGAGGTTCAGGTTGTGCCTCCCATGGTGCACCATTCCCATCCATCACGATCAGGTTTTCTCGGCCCTGATACTGCTGACCTTATGGGTTGGGTTACACTATTTGGGGCCTGCCTTGTGTATGGTAGGATATTTAAGCAGGATTCCTGGCCTATACCGACTAGATGTCAGTAAACATCCCCACTCCAAAGTTGTGACAATCCAAAAATATTTCCAAATCCCCAAACAAACCAGCCGACATGGAGACAGCTGGTAGTGAGTGGTAGAGCCCAAACCGGAGGCATTAACAAGCCTGCCCCTGCCCATGTAGAGGGCACACAGTGTGATAAGGGTGTCCCCGATGAGTTAAGGGAGAGAGTTATGCACACCGTCCACGCAAGGCGGGGTTGGGGGCGGGGCTACAACAATTTCATTTATTTAACAAATACATAGTGCTCATCCTTCAGGCCCTGTGCTAAGTCTGCTGAGAGCTGTAAACCCGTTTTGAGCCCTTTTCTAGCAGATCCTCTCTCGTGCCATAAACTCAGTAGGAGTTCTCAGCTAGAGGCAATTCTGATCCCCAGGAAACAGTTGACAAAATCCGGAGTCTCTGGGTGGCACAAACACTCAATGCATGACCACTAATCAAATCCACCCAGAGGCACCTTGGAAGAAAGATCTGGTGATCCACTTCCAAAAAAAGTCAGTCCCTCAAAGCCCTGTGAAACAGAATGCTGGTCTGACACAGGTGGAGATGCCATGAGTCAGAATCCACTCAAGGGCAACTGGGAAAATGCAGGAAAGCCACCTGCAACAGGGGCTAGGGCCTGGGGATGCACTAACTAATAGGCATGTGTCATTATTACCCAACAGCATCTGGCAGGGGTTAAAAAAAGCTGACACTCACTGTGCTAGGCAGGGTTCGGGGGTGGGGAGGCTGTGTGTGTTAAGATCAGAGGCTGGGCCCTGATGTCTAAAAACCAACTGAGTATTGCCTTCCTCTTTTCTCTTCCTTTCCCGCTCCCCGCCCCCAGCTAGGGATAGTGAGAAGATAAGGATCCCTGGTGGTACAAATAAGCTTTCATCTCCTAGCCAAAAGGTCAGCAGTTCAAATCCACCAACTCTTCCTTGGAAACTCTATGGGCCGTTCTACTCTGTCCTACTGAGTTGCTTATGGGTCTGAGTTCACTCTCTTGCAACAGGTTTGGTTTTGGCTCACTGGTGCACAGATTAAGCACCCAGCTGCTACCCCAAAAGCTGATGATTCGAACCTTCCCAATGAATCAGCTTCCATAAAGACTCCAGTCTAGAAAACCCCATGGGGCAGTTCTACTCCCTGTCATGGGTTCCGCATGATCGGAACAGACTCCGTAGCACCTAACAGTGAGAATAAAAAGTAAACCCACCGCCGTCAAGTCGATTCCTACCCTGTGGACAGAGTAGAACTGCCCCATAGCGTTTCCAAGGAGCTCCTGGAGGATTTGAACTGCCAGAGTTCTTCACCACTAAGCAAGCAGGGGTCCCCGTAAGAAGCTGGTACAATGCCTGACTGTCCAGGCTTCCAGATGTTGCCAAGGTAACCCGCAGGCACTGGTTTACCCGGAACAGAGTAGATGCCTGGGAGGTGGCACTTTCAGGGCTGAAATCTAGAATGTTCCCAGTCAACGGGGTGAGTTGGTCTATTAAGCTGACCGTTCTATGGAGACTTCTGGCTGGAGTCGCCTGCCATCATGATCCTTTCTTGTCAAAAGGCTGATCCTCAGAGGGTGACCTAAAGTGGGGGACTGGGACACCCCTCCCTGCCATGCATCATCTCCATTCTGGCAAGCCCTACCTCTCCCAGCTTCCACAGGGTGGTACCCCAAGCAGGAAGGTGGGCGCCATGCCTGGCTTCTGCCCTGAACTTCCTTGCTCCTTGGGGGTCTGGTGGTGGCAGTGTCGGCTGGATCCAAGCCAGTCTGTGAGGGGCTGCTACCCAGCCACAGGCACGTGCTGCAACCCACCCCCGCCTGTGTGTCCAGTTTACACACCTCGGTTCGCAGGGGTGGCACCCCAACACTGGGTCTCCCTCCACCATGAAAGGACTTGCTGGAACCAAACGGTACTGACTTAACCTGTCTTCTTTCATTTCCTTCCACACCTTCAAGAAAGCATACCCTCAGCTGACTGTAGCAATTAATATTATCAGTCATGCCAGATCAGAAGTAAAGCCCAGGGATTGTGGTGAATCACTGCCCCATAGCCCACTTCAGGCATGTGAGGGTTTGGTTTCCTTTTTCTCATCTGCACGGGCATGAAGAGTCTACTGCTCCAGACTCTTATTCTAGAGACAGAGAACTTGAACTCGTCTTCAAATCAGACAGCCCCGCAACGGGCCACTGGGAAACAACCTGGGGCAAGGGCACCAGAAGGAACAGAGCCTCAAGCAATGCTGTGGGGGCCAGGGAGTAGAATGAGATACATAGGAGGAAGACAGGATTTCTCTGCGGAAAAAGGCGGGGAACCTAGAATTTGGTTGTCAGCCTGCGTACCCATGGCAACCGCAAGCATGATAGAAGTAAAACCTGCCCATTCCAGCACCATTCCTGTGATGGGCTGCAGATCAGAGCATCACAATCCATGGGCTAGCATTTCATTGGCTGATTAGCAGCTAGTCTTCCTAGTCCTTCTTTGTATGGAAGCTCTGCGGGAACCCTGTCAGCAACATAATGACTCACAAGCCTCCAGGAAGAGACAGATGACAGCTGGGTGAGAAGTGGGTTGGCTGGGAACAGAGTTCCTGGAAGGTGAGAACTCTACCGCTGATCCACCATCACCTCCGCATTAGAACCTGAACTTAGGCTATTTGGAAACGCTGGCGGTAGAGTATTGAAGTGCTAGAAGACCGGCAGTTTGAATCTACCAGGCACTCCTTGGAAACTATGGGACAATTCTACTTTGTCCAACAGAGTCGTCATCAGTCGGAATCTACTCAATGTCAGTGGGTTGGGTTGGGTTGTATACAAGGCCAAGCCCCCCGGGATGGGAAGAAGCCCTACTGCCTTCCCTTCTAGTAAATGACCCAGGAAGAGAAAGGAGGTGGGGGAAAGGCAGATGGGGGGTGGGGCAGTTGCCCAGAAACATCTGCCATGCTCGCTTGGATTTGTTCAGTTGCGTGGGATGATAGAAAGCAAATCTGTTTTGTTCCAAGAGAAGCCCTAAAGAAACAGAATCTCTGGAGCTAGATCCCAAATGCAAATCTGTCTACAGCCAGAATTATCACCACCCCTCATGTCACCCCCAGACTCACAATAGTTCTTTGCTGCTGTTGTGGATAGTTGTCATCCAGTTCCCACTCATGCTGACCCCCTGTGTGCCACATAGAACTGGGCTCTGCAGAGCGTTCACGGCTATGAACTTTGGGAAGCGGATTGCCAGGCCTGTCTTCCGAGGCATCTTTGGGTAGGTTTGAACTGCCAACCTTTTGAGTAAGGGTCCATTGCTTAACCATTTGTGCTACCCAGGGATGCCCATGATAGTTCTAAAGACACAATAGTTTTTTAAAACTTTAGGTGCACACGTGTTACCAACAGCCCTACAAGCTTTTCCTGGAGGTAATTTAATCACTTCAAGCCTCTGCAGCTCTGGCCTTTTGCCACAGTGGCTCTCAGCTTATTATTATTTTTTTTAATAGCTAAACCCATTTAATACCCATTCTTATTCTCCAAAATACCTTCGAGCGCTCCCTAAAACTTGAAGCTCCTTTTTTTCCTTTCCCCAGTTGAAGAAGTTATCTGGCCCTGATCCCTGCTGATCTCTCCTTACTCTCCTGTGATTGAAAACTGCCTTTTGTGGGGAATTAAAAAAAAAATAATTATGGCCAAATGCTTCATGTGGAATTCAGATTGGAACCTATTCTGCATTTCATGCTTTCATGGCGTTCTTGTTCAGGAATGAATCTTTTATGAAAGGTCTGTTTTAACTTGCACCTTCCAGAACCTTGTTCTTGTCTCAGAAAGGAGAAAAGAAAAGGCAGGGCAGACGCGGAAGCTGCAGGACTCACTGTTAGCTGGTGTCACCCTGAGGGAGTGAGTGCCTGAGAAGAGGCCCTGAATTTGCACTCGGGGCAGGAGGGGTGGGTCCTGCTGCTTATTCAATCTGCCTGCTTCATTCAGCTAAAAACACAGATTCAGAACTTCAGCAGCTTTCTCTGGTTCCCTCCTGGAGGCAGAGATTCTCATCTGATCTTTCACTCCTAACACTTAGGTCTCTCACTTTGCCAGGTAGTCTCTTCCTGAGTTCCCAACACCTCAATGCTGATCCTGGCTCTGGCCAGCAGGTGCCAGGGCTGTTTTTCCAGGTGTAGTGGAGGGTTTCCACTAAGCCTTGTCCACTCGCTCTTGTCTGTTCATTCCTCAGATTTTTACTAACTTCTGTTAAGAAAAGCTATCCCAAAACTTGGACATAACTCACAAGGTGAGTTCACGGCATTTCAAAGCATGATATTGTTGGCTGCAAGGGAGTGAGACTGAGTCTCACCTACTTTGGACATGTTGTCTGGAGGGATCAATCCCTGGAGAAGGACATGAGGCTTGGTAAAGTAGAGGGTCAGCGTAAAAGATGACGCCCCTCAGTGAGATGGATTGATGCCTTGGCTGCAGCAGGGAGCTCAAACATTGACGATTGTGAGGCAGGCCCAGGACTAGGCAGGGTTTCATTCTGCTGTACACAGGGTCGCTGAGTCAGAACTGACTTGACAGCGCCTAGCAACAACAACTCCATAGGTTAGATGCTAACTTAAAGATACTTCATAAGCTGCATGTGACTTGTGTCCAGTAGAGAGGGCTCTACCTAAGGACAGACATGTAATAAGCATGCAATAAATGGCAGATACCATTACTAGCTACTATTAAGAAGAGAAAAGCTCTCTGTCTTCTCGACAAACCTGCAAATACGCGCAGGCACACAGTCCAGGAGGTGGTGATGGGGTTGGAGGGATGGCAAGAAAGTGCCACCTCATGCCCTGACGTGCCTGGACATCAGCCACACTCATGGGCAGGACACGCCAACTAGCCCCAAAGTACCTCGGGATATGGGCTTGGTGACTGCAGCAGCAAGCTCTAATTCTGTGAAGAAAGCAGCCACTGGTGAAGCCATTCAAATCCTAGACAACTTGGCTCACCCTTCTCCAGGGGTAGACTCTGTGTTTCTGCACTGGGCTCATCCATCTGACCTGACAAGGAAACCACACCAGCCAGGTCCTTCCCTTCTTACTGTGCCCAGTGCCAAAGCAGTGAGGTAGCCAGTGACCAAGACTGTCTAGGTTACAGTAGAATAAGTCCCAGGGCCAAGATGAAGGCTTTCCTTTTGCGTTACATACGAGGTCTGACAACCTAGTTTGCGAACTCATCCTAGGAAAAGTGCTACATACCTCATTGCTGAAGATCACTACAGTCACCTTTGAAGTCCTCCCCTTGGGAAGCTATGCACTGATGCCAGTGCCTAGTCTACCCTTCAAAGCAATTTTGGAACTCTTACTGGATTGGCCATCAGAGCTGTCATCGTATCACCCTCAATGTCCTGAATGTCATCAAACTGTCTTCCTGTCAATATTTCCTTTATGTTTGAGTAAAGAAAAAAAGCCATTGGCGGCCAGATCATGTGATTAGGGAAGATGTTTCAATACAGTTATTTGCTCACTGGCTGAAAACTCCTTCACAGACAGCTACACAATCAAGTTCACAAACTTGCCAGTGTGCCACTGTGCACAATGGCCATTCCAGAAAGAGTTCCAAAATTGATTTGAAGAGTAGACTAGCACTGGCAGCCATGCACATCTTCCCAAGGGGAATACTTCAAAGGTGACCACAATATAGTCAGCAATAAGGCATGTAGCACTTAAAACAGTTAACTCCACGGACTTAATTGTCAGACCTCGTATTCACACAAGTCTGAAAGGTTTTCTGTGGGATCGGTAACCCATTTCATCTAATGCCTACACCTTCTGCCTTGGCCACTGTGCTCTTTTAAATAACTGTCCTGAGATCAAACTGAGGACAGTAAGACAATAGGATGGATGACAGGAAGCTTAGAGGGCAGTGGAGGAATGACTCAGAAGAGGAAGATGAGGATGGCTGTACAATAGGAAGGGTGGAACCAGTGTCACTGAATTCTAACATGTAGAAATTGTTGACTTTATATGTGTTTTGCTATGTATATGCTGAACAACAACAACAAAATAAAATTATTTTAAAACAAAACCTAAGCCAGCTGCCTGTTATACTCTGAAAAGTCACCAGATGCAATGGTATTAATTCTCATCGTTGGAGAGAAAAGGTATCCTATCCATCTAGGGTACCCTAACCTTTAGCACAGGCGTTACAGAGAAAAAGGAAGCAACACAGTTTTGAGAACCATGTGGGCCTTGCCTTCAAGCCCAGATTCAACACTTAGTTACTAGATCCTGTAGAGCCTTGTACTTAACATCTCTGGTGATCAGTTTTCTCATCTATCTAATGGGAATGAAAAGAACCAGCTCAGAGTTGTTGAAACAACAACCATGAACCCTCTGCTGTTAAGTCAGTTCCAACTCCTAGTGACCCTATAGGACAGAGTAGAACTGGCCCATAGAGTTTCCAAACAGCACCTGGTAGATTCGAACAGCTGACCTTTTGGTTAACAGCCATAGCACTTAACCAATGTGAAACCAGGGTTTCCTGTTGAAACAAAGAAGGTAGATACAGTAGTTAATTCATAATAAAAGCCTAAACACATCAGTGCAGACAAATGCTAATCATCATCTTTTTACAGTAATAAGATTGTTGCTGCATTTGAGTCAATTCTGACTCACACTGACCATACATAATAGATTAGAACTGTCCCACGGGTTTCTTGGACTGAAATCTTTACTGAAGTAGATTACTAAGTCTTGTCTCCGGAGCTGCTGAATGGGTTTTGATCTGCCTGCCTTCTTGGTTAGCAGCCAAGCACTTCACAACTGTACCATGAGGGATCTTCTTCCACAGTACCAGGGGGCCCCAAATTTTAGCCAAACATATGGCTACCCAACTTCCCCTTGCTGCTAAGTGACCAAGTTTGGGCCAGTGGGACTTAGGCATAAGTATTACCTGGCAGCTGCCAGGGATCTTTCTTAAGAGACCATCAGTGTGCACCTTTGTCTGTCTTCTCCATCTCATTTACCTTCCTGCTGGTGATGGACGTGATGGCTGGAGCTGGAGCTGCTATCTTGCACCATAAGGTGACAGTGAGAAGGAAGACCATGTGTGCTGAAGCAACAAGATGGAAGGAGCCTGGGTCCATCAGGACTTCCTAGAGCAGGGCCAGCATATGTACATGGGCCTCTTGCTTCTGGACCTTTATGGGAAACAAGAAAAACATCTATCATCTTGTCCAAACTACTGTTACTTGAGGTCTCTATTACTTGTAGCTAGTTGCATCCCTTCCAGAAGTGATTGTTACCTGTTTGTTGGGTTGAGCTATGTCTGTGACATTACTGGGAAGCCTGAGACATTCATGTTAATAAGCTTTAGTTGTCAGATTCTTCAGAGCTTTCAGGGTTGAGTGTTCCACTGGTGGACAGCAGAGGGGCTGGCACCCCCTTTGAGACCCCATGTCCCTATGCAGATAGCACGAGCCAGTGGCTCAGAGCAAAAACTCTTGTTATCATCAGAACACAAGAGAGGACACATTGCTGATGCCTGTAAGTTAGCCCGTTCCAGTTGTGGCACACAAGGGAACGTGAGAGGTATAGAAAGAAAGCGGCAGAGAAAAAGCTCCTGGTTGTTCTGCACTTTCTCCCATTCTTCTAGGGTTAAAAGGGGTACCATGTCTTAAATGAAAGAGTCCTGGTAGTACAGTGGTTAAGAGCTTGGCTGCTAATCAGAAAGTCAGCAGCTTGAATCTACTTCTGCTCTGTAGAAGAAAGGTGTGACAGACTGCTTCTGTAAAGATTACTGCAAAAAACAAAACCAAACCCATTGCTTTCACATCAATTCCAACCCACAGTGATGCCATACACACAGTAGAACTGTCCCATAGGGTTTTCGAGACTGTTGTCTTTACGAGAACTGACTGCTGCATCTTTCTCCTGCAATGCAGCTGATGGGTTTGAACTGAATTTTCAGGGGTGCACCACCATGGTTCCTTCTGTAAAGACCACAGTGTGGAAACTCTGGGGCAGTTCTGCCTTGTCCTGTAGAGTCACTCTGAGTCCAAATCCACTTGATGGCAGTGGGTATGGGATTTTTTTTTTTTTTCCCCTTTTTGAATCTGGTTTATACACCTGATTAGCAATCCTACAAGCCAGGACACATTTCTCTTATTTGGAAGATGGTGTTACATGGTTTGCCCAAAACTCAAAGCTATGGAGCCCATGAGTCAGGATTTGAGTCTGTGTCTGCCGGGTTCCAAAGCTTGAGCCCTCCCAAGCCTGTGTTCAGCTTCCGGAAGCCCTGCGTCCACCCTTTTGGAATAATCGGGCAAGCCCAGGGCTACACTCGAATGGTTGCAAATTGCTATGCACGCAGGTGACCATGGCCCCACGGCATCGGAGATGGTAGAAATCACCTGGGCTTCAGAAAGTCAAGATAAAAGTGTCTGCTTCCCTGCTCAGGAGTGTATGTTGCTGTTGCTGTGTGTCATCTAGTTGATTCTGATTCATGGTGACCCTAAAGGACAGAGTAGAATTGCGCCCACAGGGCTTCCTAGGCTACAGTCTTCATAGCACCAGACTGTCAGGTCCCTGCTCCCGTGAAACTGACAGTGGTTTAAACCAACGACCTGCTGGTTAGAGGACGGGCACTTAATCACTGCGCCACCAGGACTCGTTCAGCAGTGTGTCACCTTGGGTTTATTTCTTGGCCTCTCTGCATTCGTTTCTCCACCTATAAAAAGAATAAGATGACCCATCTCTAGGGTTTCCCATGAGGACTAAGCTGCAAGAAACGTGATAACTTACGTGAAGTATCTGGGAAGATAAGCTCAGTGTACATGAATAGTAACTCTCTCTCTTGGTTTTATCTAGAAATCCTGCATGGTAAGGAAATGTAGAGAGAGAAATAGGGTGAAGTATCCCCCCACGTCTGTCCAAGCCTGCCCGGCCCTTGTGCATGTCAACTCAGTAGACTAGATCAAGATAGGATCATCAGAAACCCCAAGAGCTGGTCTCATCTCAGCCACTTGCAAGCTGAGTGACCCTGAACAAGAAATATAACCTCTCTGAGGACCTCAGAGATGGTGCACATGAAAGAATTTTATAAATTATAAAGGGCTGGACAAACAAAGATGGCGGCACTGGAGCTCAGATACGGTGTGGGGACGGGAGCCATCACTCCACAGGTTTTCTTTTTCAAGGACAGCTAGACAAAGGGCTCTCCTCCACAAAAGGCTGGAGAAGGCAGTTTGGTTAATGGTCTTTCACCCAGAGGCCAAAAGGTGAAAGGTCACAGGGAGGCCTTGTCTACCAAGGGGAGTCCTACTGGGAGGCCTAGGCCTGGGGGTTGGCTGCCCTCACTGAGGCCTGGAGTAACTGGCTGTGTAAAGAAAGAAAGGGACACTTTGCATTCAAGGTTTTGGGGAAGGACAGGCCAGGCAGAAGGAGGAGGGCAGGCAAGACTGAGGCCGCCTGAGTTTCCCCCCTCGCTTCCTAACCAGCATTCTGGACAGTGAGAAGAGTCCACTTGCTCATTCTATAATCCTATGATTATTATTATGCACTGCCTAGGACATTGGTGGTCCACCGGTGGAATTCCAGCCTTCCAAATTAGAGTGGGGCTCTGCATCCAGCCAATGTCCTTCACCCCCGTCACCACCCCTCAGTCTGTGGGGGCTCGCGTGTTGTGCGATGCTGAACAACTTTCAGCAGAGTGTCCAGACTAAGATGGAGCAGGAAGGAAGGCCTGGTGGTCTGCCTCCAGCAAATCAGCAGTGTCTCCCAGCAGCCCACCTGCAGCTGATCCCGGGGATGGTGCAGGATGACACAGCATTTCTCTTTGTCATGCTCGGAGGTGCCATGGATCAGAGATGAGTTGAGAGCAGCCAACAATGTGCAAAGCTGAGGGTCTGGCACTGTGCTCCCCACTGTACTTACAGCGTTTCTTTGAACCTTCCCAACAGACGTCCCCCCACCCCATTTAGCTGATGGGGCGACTGATGTTAGAGGTGTTTTCCCAAGAACACAACATCTCACTCCAGAGTCCATCCTCACTACCTGGGTGCCATTCAAACGTGAGTCCTCACCGTACATCAGGCTCTGCTAGGAAAGGGCTGGGGGACAAAAATGACCCCGACAAAGTCCCTCACTGCAGTCCAGGGAGAAACAAATGCACAAGCAGCAGGAGAGATGGTTTAGTGTCCCTCCCCCTCCAGCGATGCCTGCCCCGTCTCCAGCTCAGTAAGGGACTATCATCCACCACCACCACCTCCAGGACTTTTTTAAAAAAATAATATTTCATTACGTTGTCAGTGAGCATTTACACAACAAATTATGTTCCTATTTAACAATTTTTCTACACAAATTATTCAGTGATATTGGTTACATTTTTGTTAATTCCGTTCTGTTCTGTTTTCAGTAACGGCAAAGTGGTTAAGCGGGATGGTTGCTGACCAAGAGGCTAGCAGTGAGAATCTAGCAAGCACTCCTTGGAAACGCTATGGGGCTGCTCTACTCTGTGCTATAGGGTCGCTATGAGTTGGAATTGACTGGACGGTAGTTGGTTTGGTTTTTTTGGTTAGTTTCCTTCCCCAATTTGCTTTCTCATCTTTGCTTTGGAGTAATTGTTGACTGTTCAGTCTCACACAGATGATGTTCTGTAAGGAACACAGTACTCACGGGTGATAGTCTTTATTTTATGAGTCAGTCTGTTATTTAGCTAAAAGGTGACCTCAAGGAATAGTCTCAGTTCCAAGTTTAAGGAATATCTCAGGCCAATGGACTCAGAGAGTCCTCTAGTCACAACCAGTCCAGTAAGTCTTGACTTTTTAAGAATTTTAGACCACCCCAGGATCTCAGAAATTTGGGAATCAGGGTCTCCCTCACCCCGTCTCTCCCCACATCCAATTTCTCACCCCAGGTCTGTTAGTTTAATCCAAAGCCAAGTTGTCAGTCCTAGGCTAGGAATGACAAAGAGTTGTCATCATCTGATTACTGAATGTCCCCAAAAAGAGCAGGTCTTGTGACAAGGAAAGGGACAAGATGGTCAAAGGGCACATTCACTCCAGCCAAGCATTAATTGAGGCCCTTGGGCTTCTACCTTTGACCGACGGTTTCCACGGGTGCTTATTTCATCCACCCAATAGGTCTGGGATGTGGCCCTTGTCTCTGCTCTATACGTCAGGAATCCAAGGATCAGAGATGCTGGTAAATTGTAAAGACAGAATGAGCCAATTCATGAAAAAGGAGTCCCAGGGGCAGGGGGCACAAACAGTTAAATGCTTGACTAATAGCTGAAGATTGGCAGTTCAAAGCCACCTAGAGGCCTCTCAGAAGGCAGGCCAGGTGATCCACTTCCCAAGAGTCCCAGCCTTGACAACACTGTGGTGCACAGTTGTCCTCTGCACATGTGGATCACCGTGAGTCACAATCGACGTGACAAGAGCATAATCCAGGTGGTATTCTGTCTTGGAAGGAAAACGGTGTCATTCGATTAATAATGTGTTGACTGTCTTCTCTGAGCCAATAAGCTTGCCAGTGGTTTTATTTATGTTGTTGCAACTCCCATACAATACTGTAAAGTTGGTATAGTTATTATCCCCCATTTGAGGAAACAGACCAAAGAGACTTTGGTGGCTTCCAAGGTGGCCCCAATGACCCTCACCTCCTGGCATTCACGCCCTGTGCATTCTCCTCCCACGTCAAATTCGTCTGCCCTACAAGACCAGTTAGAGCCCTGAGGGTACAACGGTTGAACGGTTCGGCCACTAACCTAAAGGTTGGCAGTTCAAACCCACGAGCCACTCCTTGGGAGAAAGATGTGGCAGTCTGTTTCCATAAAAACTGCAACCTTGGAAACCCTATGAGGCAGCACTACTAGGGCTTATAGGGCCACTACGAGTGGGAATCAACTCTACGGCAATGGGTATGAGATCAACAGGATAGTGTGGAAATGGTGAGGTGTGACTTCTGGAGCTACCGAAAAGACTTGGTGGCTTCTGCCTGGCCCTCCCGTATCAGTCACCTTGGGGAAAGCCTGCTGCCTCGTTACGAGGGTGCTCAAACAGTCCTGTGGGGAGGTCGATGCAATGAGAACAGAGGCCTCCTGCCAATGGCGAGCACCGCTTTGCCAGCATACAAGCAAGCCACCAAGGAAGTGAGTCTCCCAGTCCCAGCTGACACATGGGCAACAACATCATGACAGATTAGGGGCAGAACCACCCAGAGAAGCCACTCCCGGATACCTGACCCACAGAAACAGTGAGATAACATCTAAGCTTGGGAGCACCGTGTTAGCCAGCCAACGGTAACAAATACAGAGCACGAGCTGAGGACGTTCCGACTTAAACCCAGGTCAGCCTGGCTCCCGAGGCCATGCCTGAGCGCACCACCTCATAGAAGGATATGGTCTATGGCCCTCCCATTTTCCTTCTTTCCATAGATCAGGGTCAGTGGGGTTGACATCCAGGGAGTGATTTCCATGGTGGGCAAGGAGGGAAGGGACAAGAGGGCTCTTCCTGTGTCCCTCCTGCCAGAGACCAACTCCAGATCTCAAGGTGAGGGATAATGGCATATTAAAATGCTAAACTGGGTGCTGAAACCAGACCAAGCTTCATCCCAGAGGAGGAGATGGGTGGGGGAGGGTGCTGTCCCTAGGCTGGCAGCACTGGGCTGGTTGCCTCACTTCTTATTGGGTGAGGACTGCTAGGCAAGAAGGTCCCCACTCAGGCCAGTGGCTGCGGCAGCCCTTGGTATTCACAGCTTACCCTCCAAGCCTGGGAACCGCTGAGGAGGCCAGCTACTACCTCTGAACATCCCCACCCTGTTCCCCAGCAGGCACCTTCTTCTAGGCAGAGCACCCTAAGAAGAGCCCCCCAGCCTGGGCTCGCTGTCAGAAGTCCCTCCTAAGAGCTTTCCTACCTCCAGCCCCCCACATTCTTTCAACCCTGCTCCCAGTGCCCTCTGCTCAGCAGGGCACTAGATCCCCCAGAAAGGACCTAGAAACCCCGTCCCCAGCCATGGCCACAGAGCCGCCTTTCTCCCAGGCTGCGCGGTGTAACCAAAGCACCCCGGCTGGCTTTGAAAGTAGCTGGGGAGCCTTTGATCACCTATAAGAAAAGGTGTGTATTATCAGACACTCTTTGTGCCAGGTTTTAGAGTCCTTGATAGACAAAGTGAATTCCCTTGGCACCGGAGGAAGCTTCACAATAGAAGGTTGGAGACTAGGGTGAGGCTCTGGCCAAGACAGGCATCTGTCACCTCGGCCAAGCTGACGAGTGCCTCAGTGCGTCCCCCTCCTGAAGGGAGCGTGAAGAAATTGCTTCAGTTCTCATGAACAACAACAACAAAAAGATATGGCTTGACAGTTTTCAAACACAGAGTCAAGTCTTAGAGATGGGCCAGAGTCTGGCAGATGGCAAGGCATGAGCTATCAAAAAATTGAGCTGAGGCCTATTAATGAGTGTCTTTAAAATAGAGATCAAACCCCAATGATAGAACCACATAGCTGACGTGTACTCCTTTGGAACACTGCTTCTTTAGATAATTGCTTAAAATCAGTTACCCAAGAGCTTGGCCGGCGTGCCTGCCTAGCCGGAGAGAGAGTCCTTGTTGGCTGATGTCTGCCTGGAGGCAGAGGCAGGGCCTTCAGGCCACTTATCCTCCCTGCCCAGCCCCGGACTGACCAGACAGCCTCCGACAGCACCTCGCCTGGCCCACTCAGCCCTCTGTGGGGTCAGGATGTGCAGCGTTCTCCAGCCATCCCCCTGAAACCTGCCCTGTGCTTGGTTCACCTGGATCCCTGTGACCTGGGAATGGCGAGGCAGCAGCCGGCAGAGGGATGGCTCTGCCGATGGCTGGGTGTTTATTGGACGTTAACCCTGTTAATCCCTCTAACTGAGGCCTCATTTTACTGGGATCCACAATCAGCACCCAAGGAAGCCGTCGAGAAATCCAGCAATGGATGACACTGGACCAACCTGCTGTGAAAGACCTCTTTAAAGTGTTAAAAAGCAACCACAACTGCCACAACCTCTAGCAGATTGAGACCAGAACATCTAGATGGTGTCCAGTTGCCACCCATAACTGCGTTGGCAGGGACCACAACAGAGGGTCCAGACAGAGCCGGAGTAAAATGTAAGACAAAATACAAACTCATTAAAAAAAAAACCAGACTGGCTGGTCTAACAGGGACTGGAGAACACCAAGAGTTACGGCTTCCAGGCACCCGTTTAAGCCCAGTACTGATGTCATTCCTGAGAATCTGAGGTCACTTTTGAGGTTCGCCCTTCAGCCAAAGACTGGACAGGTCTCTAAGGCCAACAATTACACACACGAGGAAAGTCCTTCATAGTTCAATCACATATGAGGTTAGTGGCACAGCAGCCTAAAAGCAAAGACTAGAAGGCCGGAAGGAACAGGAAGACACGACAGTGACTGGAACAGGAAAGCCAGGGTGGACAAGGGGAGCATTGACACATTGCAGAGCTGGCAACCAAAATCACAAAGATGACCAGTCATCTCCACTCTCATTGATAATTATTATCTCCTTCCAGTTGTGGGGGACCCAGTCCCTTACAGACAGCTGGAGAAAGGGAGGCCCAATGGAGCTGGTTAAGGAGGAAAGAGAGAGGAAGAGCATTAAAAAAAAATTTTTTTTGTTGTTGTTCTTGTTGAGAATATATATGGGAAAGCATATGACAAGGTAACAGTTTCTACATGTACCATATAGTGACATGGATTACATTCTTTGGGTTCTGCATCATTCTCACACCCCTTTTCTGAGTTGTTCTCCCCCTGGAAGAGAGATTCTGAAGCACTTATGCAGAGCAGGAACCCTAGTTCGGACCTGTAACCACAGGAACCAAACCCTCTGCTGCTCCAGGTCCACCCTGTTGCCTTCCTGTTCTGCTCAGACAGCTTGGAGCTCCGTGAGGGTGCGAACAATTGATGTGCTCAGCTGCCAACCAAAAGGTTGGTGGTTAGAATCCCTCCCCCCTCCAAGCACCTTGGAAGAAAGGCCTGGCAATCCACTTCTGAAAAACCAGCCACTGAAAAATCCTAGGGGTCACAGCAGGTAACCATGCAGGAGAGCCAGGAGGGTGGTTATCTGAGAGAGTGAAACTGTTCCTTTGGTGGTTTTTATGGCTGTTATAACTTGACGTGATAGTAATGTTTGAGGTATGGTAAGGTCGAATAAGAATCAAAAGAGTGAGGCGGGAAATGTTTGAAGATTTATTATATTCACGGCGCCGGGTGTTCACAGTACTCTTGGCAAGGCCACACAGGGAAAACGCAGGGGGTCTCCCGGCAGAGCTGGAGCGGGACTGTGGGAAAGCACCTCCAATTGTGGTTTTCGGGAAAGCGTGGCTGGGAGCGGCCAGAGCACTTGGGGATTTTATTGATCAGCTGTGTTTGAAAACAGTCCCGCGTGGCGCAGCAGTTAACGTGCTCGGCTGCTCACTGAACGGTTGGAGCTTTGGATCCACCTAGAGACCTCTGGAGAGAGAGACCTGGGGACCTACTTCTGAAAATCCAGCCATTGAAAACCGTCTGGAGCATGAGGTGGCTGTGAGTCAGACTCCAGGTGACGCATCAGGTTGAAATTGAGACTTGTGCCTTGGGACTTGGGACTTCTACCAAAGAGAGCGGAGAGAGTTTCTACCTAGGTAATAGCAGACGTGAGAGGAGAAGGGTTACTTGGTAAGGATGTTAAAACAATCTGTTAGAAACACAGCTAGAAAACGGGGCACATGTGACCGCTGTGAGCTGAAACATCTGCGCAACGAACGACACAGGCTATACACGACAGACAGACACAGATGAGTGGTTTCATACTCAGATTCTCCCAGGCAGCCCTGGTGGCCCAGTGGCATAGAGTGTGGCTAGCTAACCAAAAGGCTGGTGGTTCGAATCCATCGCCTGCTCCTTGGAGACCCTTGGGGTAGTTCTACTCTGTCCTATAGGACCCCTATGATTGGGATGTGACTCGAGGCACAGTGAGGTTTTTTTTTGTTTTATTTATTTATTTTTTTTATTCTCATTACCTAGAGGATTCTCTGCCATCCCTGTGAATAGTAAATTAGTGAATAGCACGTCTAGATTACTCTCAACGAGAAAAGTCTCACACACAAGCTCAAATGTTCACTGCCCTGCGCATGCCCATGACCCTTACACAATGAAAAGAAAGGTCCCCCAGTCCTGGGCCCCTCAGAAGCAGGTGCAGGGCAAGTAGCAGAGAAGGGAGGCTGTGGAAAGGGAGAGAGACCCAAGTAGAAGGGATTCCAGGAGTGCTTCTCCCAGCCTTAACTTTGATCTGAGCCGCTCTGCCTTTATTGATTTTATTTGTGTATATTTCTGGGTATGATTTCCTTTGAACAAAGGGATCCGTGACGAACCGGTGTTTGAAAGCCACTCACTATTTCTAGTAGGAGATCAAGACAAGGAGAAATCAGGAATGGCTGGAAAAGCAAGAGCAGCCTTCTGGGAGGGGTGGTTTGAATTTGGACAGGGACAAGGAACTTAGTCTAGAACTTCAATACCTTGAGCCTACAAGGAGCCAAGGACTCCCGATGCCTTCCCTGGGCAGGCGATTGCAGGGGACCTTGCTGTTGTTAGCTGCCACTGAGTCAGTTCCCCCACGTGTGAATAGTAGAACTGCTCCATAGAGTTTTCACAGCTGTGATCTTTTAGAAGTGGATTGCCAGGCTTTTCTTCCAAAGCATCTCTGGTAGGGTTAGAAACCCCAACTCATGGGTGAGTAGTTGAGTGCATAACTATTTGCATCACCCAGGGACTTGTTAAGCCTTGTAGACCCACCCAACAACTCCACACCCTTCCCCTTCCTATTCCCCTAATCACCACCTCTTAGCTGCCATCAAAAAAACAAACACAGGGCTGTTGAGTAGATTCCAGCTCACAGCCATCCTATAAGACAGAGTAGAACTGCCTCATATAGCATTACTAAGGAGCACATGGTAGATTTGAACTGCCAGCCTTTTCATGAGCAGCCAAACTCTTAACCACTATGCCACCAGCCCCTTTTACCAGCCAAATAAAAGTAGAAGGGTGCCTCTCTCCCTTCCACCACAAGGTTGCCAGAGTCGTTCCTCCCCAGCCTCAGCTTCATCACCTATCAGCCGTGTCAGCCTTGGCCAAGTGACTCCACTCTCTGAGTCGGAGGTCCTGCTGTGTAAAAATGGGATGTTGGCATTGTTGGGAGGTTGATACAAAGCAACTGATGACCACTCTTACGGAGATGCCTGGCCCTGAAGAAACTCTTAGTGAATGTTAGGTATTTGTCAATAGCGGAGTTTGGAGACCCACTGGTTTGTGACAGATTATAGGTTACCATGGAAATCAGATCTAACAGCCTGAGAACAGAGAGGCAGGCTTGCCCAGAGGCCATGGGCTCCGTTTCCTTTGGACTCTACCTCCTTAGGTCCTTAATGCACCACGTGGTCCACATACATGGAAGGGAACAGTTCGACCTAAAGCAGCAGGCTCCACCGTAGGAGACATAGCTCTGTGCTGAGTAAACACTCTGGGTGAAGCCGTAGCTCTGTGCCTAGCTTAGACATGGGTGGTTAGTGAAATTAAGTTAATGAGTCTCATTATGACCCACAGGAATATAACAAAATGTCAGGGGAATTTGCTGAGGTTGCTTGCTTAGGTGTCTATGGAAGGTCTATATACCAATACTTACTCTTCTTTTGTGAATACTTAGATTATCATCACTGGCCAGCATGTGCCTAGCTTGTACCACCTAGGAAAACCTAGGAATAAAAGCTGACACTTTCATGCTCAACTTAATGGTTTAACTGATGCCTGCTGCCCCCACTTACTTAACTGATGTCTGCTGCCTTCTTTGTTTAACTGATGGCTACTGACTCCCTTGTTTAACTGATGGCTGCTGCCCCACCAGTAGCTGTCTGTAGGAGGCGCTGCAATGGGACCCTTATAGCTACCACTCATTAGCTTATATGAACCTGAACTGGCCACTTAATTATCTACACATCAGTTTTCCCTTTCTGATACTGGCTGCCCTGACCACTGATGGTTTACTGGAATAAGATATTGTTGTCAGCTGCTGTTGAACTGGCCCCAACCCATGGTGACCCCATGTGTAACAGAACAAAACACTGCCTGGTCCTGCATTATCATCATAGACATTGGTGAGTTCAAATCCATGATTGCAGCCACGGTGTATTTTGATATGTCTTTCAACCTAGGGGGCTCATCACCCGGAACTATATCAATAGATCGCAAGAATATTCTGTTGTGATCCATAAGGTTTTCACTTAGCCTTTCCGCTAAGTCTGTGTTAGTCTGGAAGTGTTGCTGAAATCCATCCATGGGTGACCCTGCTGACATTTGAAGTACGAGTGGCACAGCTTTCAGCATCGTAACACATACAAGCCTCCACCGTACCACAACTTGACAGATGGATGGTAGGAGATAAGATAAAAGGAGTAGAAATAGAAGGGTTTTGTCAGCAGGCTTACCCCAAACCATCGTTACCAGATGGTCCACTGGTCCCTCACAACTGGTGTGTTCCTGGAGTTCAAAGAGGGGAGGGGGTGAGATGTGAAGGGAAGAAAGCCTTCTGATATTCTAAAAGCCAACCTCCAGAAGAGACTCATTACAGATGTGACAAAGAAGCCTCAATACAGAAATAATCTATTGGATCTATCCATCAAGCGATGACAGCAAGTCGCTTAATATCTCCATGCCTCAGTTTCCCATGTGCAAATAAAGAGATTCAGTGGATGATCTACTTCTTGGCTCTAACTTCGTGTGGCTAGTGACAGACATTGGATCTTCTAGAGGCACAAACTGGAATCTCTACAGCCACACCATGCTCTGTTTGAGCACAATTTGATGATGCAAGGTGAGCCCTGCACCCAGCCCTTTGTGTCTGCCACTCACAGGTCCTCACAAGAACCCATTTTACAGATGAGGAAAAAAGAGGCTCAGAGAGGGTAACTTGCCCTGAATCAAACCGATGACAAATAGGTGGCTAGGCCGGGACTTGAACTTGGGCCCCCTGGCCCCAAGGCCTAGGTTTCTTGCATTTTCACCAAGGAACACAATGATTTTCCAAATTTGCAATGAAGTATCTTCACACTGGTCTGTAAAGCAACCAGATATGCTTTGGAAAAGCCCTTTGTAGAAGGTCAAGATGAAAGTTGTTTAGCTGGGTAAAGGGTTGCTCCCCTCAACCAACAAAACCTTGTGTGTGAACCACGTGCAGAAGTCAGTCCTTTCAAGATGGAGGGGGAGGGGCCGCGGGGAAGGCTCCGTGCCCGGTGGCCCTGCTGGGTCCACGGAAGGCAGAAGAGGTGGGAGAAGAAAGCGTGGGGAAAAGCTTCCTCCCCTCCACGTTAGACAGAGGGAGAGAGGGAGATCAAAAAACCACTAAAGGTCCCTCATGTCAACCTCTCCCTGTTTTAATTAAGCAGCAAGTCCACACCCTCCACCCGCACTCCCTCAAAAAGGCTTTGCACTCAGCGAGAGCCGCTGCGCAGCAGGTTGTCCTTAAGCCTTCAAACGGCCCGCAGCCTCAGGAAATGCCAGCAGCCCGCAGGTGCGGGGCGCGGCGGGGCCCTCCCGGGCAGACGGGCGCACGCAAGAGGGTCCTGGGAGCCGAAAGAACGTTCCCTGGACCCCTCTGCCAAGGATCAGAGTGTCTCAAACGGGGACCCCAATAGGAACTGCTATTCTGATGGAGACCCAGCCTGCACCTGTTGCCAACCAGTCGGTCCCCACTCATAACAACACAGCGACTAGGGACGCAACGCTATCCAGCCCTGTGCCGTTTTTGTGATGAGTTGTTGCAGACTGGAGCGTTGTCATCCGTGTGGTTTTCAGTGCTGATTTTTCAAAAATAGATTACCAGGCCTTTCTTCCAGGGTGTGAAACTCCAACCTTCTGGTTAGCAGGCAAGTGTGTTAGCTGTTCACACCATCCAGGGACTCCTGGCTGGTGAATGTGAATCCCAATCAAGGCTTTGTCAGTCGAAAGCACAGAGAGCACGATGCTGGGAGGAAGGTGGAGAGAAAAGGCAGGTAAGCTGGTCAATGACAGCTCTGCTGGAGAAGTCAAGCCTCGAAAGCTCTGGGTCTGACTTGCTGTTAGAGGAGGAGAGAAAACCACAAGCAGCTCCGAGGCAGAGAGATGCTCATTTTGTGTTTGTATTCTCTAAGCTCAGGCCCTTGTTGTGTACAGACAAACACTGCTCAGGGTGGTCACAGTACGTCATGGGAGGGATTTCATAAATCCCGGACTCCAGTTTACAAAGGACCCCGAATACAGACTATGGATCTCAGAATGAGACTGTGTATACCCTTATCACAGTGTGAGGGTACAAAGAAGGTGTCCCCAAGCCACTATAATTGTTAAACATATAAAATGTATCTCCAGTGTAAGCCAATGCTTCTCAACCTTAAAGGCACATTGGAATCCCATGGGAGACTTCCTCCACCACCACTAAACGTGAGTCTCTGGGGCTGGGGCCCAGGCAGCAGTGTGTTTCAAGGCTCCCCAAGTGCTGTAGGGCTGCTGAGCACAAAAGGTAACCTCGAAGCTCAGTCTCTTCGTTTTTCAAAAAATGGCAGTGGCTGGAGCATCTCTCCAGCAAGGAACAGAAAACAGAAAAGAACTGGCTTCTCTCTGTGATCTTGGTCCAAACCTTTCTCTCTCGCTGGGGAATTCTCCCAGCAACGTGCTTACCCAGGCAACAAGAGCCAAGAGGTGGCTGCCCTGAATTTCTGGTCCTCGGCTATAGAACAAAAAGCTCTTTTGAGATCTAACAAGAGGCTGCTTAGCTCTCTGGTCCCCAGGCTAGTAAGATTTAGAGGAAGGGCACAGGCTGCCCCTGCTAGAAAGCCAGAGACTCGCAACAGGGTGGTTGTGTTGGCAGGCACCCAAGGCAGCCTCTGCTGCCACCTTGTACCAGCCCTCACGGCAGCCCTTTGGAAAGTGGATGGTCAGGTGAGATGCCCCAGGCAACCAAAGCCAGAAGTGCATCCCACAGTGCCCCTCTCCTGCATGAGGACCTTGGGCAGGCACCCACCCTCAAGCAGCTTAAATTGGACCGCTCAGTGGGCATCCCTGGTGTATTGATGCCAAGATCTCCTCAGCCTCTTGCTCCACCAGCTACTCCTTGGAAACCTGGTTCCTTGAGAACTTCTTTCAAGCAAATGGGTATATGCTCAGCTTATCTGACCAAACCAAACCAAGCCTACTGCCACTGGGGTGATTCCAGTTCAGGGCGACCCCGTGTGTGTGAGCATAGAACTCTACTCCACAGAGTTTACCAAACCCAACCCTAGTTGATTCCAACTCATAGCGATCCTATGGGTGAGTGGAGAACTGCCTCATAGAGTTTCTTAGGAGTGCCTGGTGGATTTGAACTGCTGACCTTTTGGTGAGCAGATGTAGCTCTTTACCACTGTGCCTCTAGGGTTTCCAGGTTTCCATAGGGTTTCCAGTGACTGATATTTCAGACACAGATCGCTAGGTCTTTCTGCCTTTCTTCTGAACTGCCTTTGGGTAGATTGACTTTGGGGAGCCTCCAGCTTTCAGGTTAGTGTGCTGTGTATGCTGTCGACTCAATTTTCAAGTCATAGTGACTCCTGTGACAGAGTAGAGCTGCCCTATGGAAGTTTCTAGGCTGTAATCTTTATGGAAGCAAAACATCCAGCTCTTTCTCCCTCACAGCTACTGGGTGAGTTCCAACCATTAACCTTTCAGTTAGCAGCCAGAAGCTTAACCATCAAGTCACCAGGTTAGCAGTCCAGTGCACTAACCATTTGGACTTCCCACCGAGGGACTCTCTAGCTGATCTGATGACATTGGAAATCCCCATGTATGGGGGAGTTGGGGAGATTGGTCCCTGAAATGAATGTGGGTCATAGGTGCAGACAGACAGTCTAGGAAAGGGGAAGTTTGCTCTGCCTTTTTCACTCTCTGGAGATACTGAGTTGTCCTCAAAGAAATTAACCTTTCTGAGCCTTGCTTTTGGAAATTCCCAATTATTCACTCTCTGTCTTGCTATTTTAAGGGTTCGGTCTTAACTGAGTCTTCGGCATGTGTCTTTACGCATGTTCTGAGGCTCCAGGTGACCATCGATGTGTGTGTGGAGCGGTACTCTTCCTCAGCTCCCTAGGACATGTTATCAAGAGGGGCCGATCTCTGGAGAAAGACCTTATGCTTGGCAAGGTAGAGGGTCAATAAGAAAGGAAGACCCTCTATGGGATGGATTGACACACTGTCTGCAACGATCGTTAGGGATGGTGCGGGACTGGACAGTTTCATTCTGCTGCACATGGCGTCACTGTGATTTGGAACCAACTCTGGGCACTTAACAACAACACCGTGATTACTCATGTTAGCTTCAGTCATTTGGAAAATGTCAGGAAGAAGGACACACTTGAGCAGAGAAGGATTAAAAAAAACAGAAAGACCAATGCATATAGACAAAGAAGTATGCTCCTCTCTGTCCCCTCAGAAGGAGGGGACAAGCACTTAGCTGGTGGAACAGGGTCTCATGACCAAACATTCAGCTCCCTTTTCTCCAGCCAGAGTCCTCACCACCTCCAACTTTCCCATAGGCCCCCCTTGCGGTCCTCAATCCACCCACTGAGTTTGCCTTCACTGAAGTCCAGCCCTACCTGTTGCTAGAGAAAGAGGCTCAACCAGAATCTTTGCAGAGCACTTCCTTTCTGAGACACTAAGCTCCTCTGGGTCTTGGCAAAGCATTTTCTCATCCCTGCTTTCTCTGCGGGCCAATGAGTTCATTTTAGGTCTTTCTTTCCTTTAGCAAACCCACTTCTCTCCAATTTGGGGTGTCTGCAATAACAATTGTTCGTGTTTATTGAACACTTTTTTGGCGTATGAAGAGCTTTCTTATGTCATTTAATATCCCCACAACCAGACAAGGCAGGTTCCATTAAGATCTTCTTTTTTCGGCAGATGAGTAAACTGAAACACAAAGGGATTAATAGCTTGCCAGAGGCGAGAAATAGCAGAGAAGAAGGATTTGAATGCCAACAGGATGCCACTGCCTAAAAGCATAAACATTACCCTATACAGTCCAGGTTCCTGCTACCCAAAGTGTAGCCCAGGGACAGTCAGCATCACACATCCCAACTGGTTCACATTTACATTCAAGTTTGAAAACCTTGCAAGAACCTTGTCAAACTGCAGATCCTATATCTGCGGGTCTAGAGTGGGGCCTGAGATTCTGGGTTTCTAACTAGAGCACGTGGGAACAGTGGTAGTTTACTGGTAGAATTCTCACCTTCCATGTAGGAGACCTGCGCTTGGTTCCTGGCCAAGGTACTTAAGTTCAGCCATCACCCTTCTGTCAGGAGAGGCTTGCATTTTGCTAGGACACTGGACAAGTTCCAGTGGAGCTTCTAGACTAAGATGGGTTAGGAAGAGAGGCCTGGCAGTCTACTTCTGAAAATCAGACAATTAAAACCTGACAGGTCACAGCAATGGGATCAGTAACCCATCGTAGGAATGGACTGAATTGGGCAGCATTTTGTTCTGCTGTGCATCGATGTTCATGAGACACATTGGCCTGCAGTTTTCTTGTAATTTATTTGTGATGTTAGCTCTGGAGTCGGAGCTCAGTTGATGTTCCCAGTCCATGGATCCCACGTTGAGACAGAAGTGTCTACCAGGTCCTCTCTGCAGCAAGCCACCTTCCCTCTTCTCCAGTGGAGCTGGGCTCAATCGCTCTTTCCCGCTACTCCACAGCTCCCCACCTACTCCTTTATTGGCTCTACTCATGAGCTCCTCCTTGGGCTCATGGCATTTGCTGGGTTCCTTTTCCTTACCATCTCCTCCCAGCACAACCTTGGCAGTTAGCCTTTGTCTCAGATCTCTCACTGCCAATCATCTTTTCAACAATCCCAACCACCTAACAATTCTATTGATTCTCCTGCTCTTAGTCCTCTCCCTCTTTGGCCTTCGGCTCTGTTAGTTGCTGTTGACCAAAAGCCACACCACATGTCATAAAAAATTTTCCCTAGCTGGTTCTGATTTATTCCCACTTGCCTGGCTTTTCCCTTCATTCCAGTTCTTCATTCTACTCCCAAAATCATAAGTCAACCTCCAAATTCAGAGGAAGTATAAAGTTAAATCTTCCATGCTGACTTCTCTTCTAAATCTCTGCCTGTGCATCTCAGATTTCCAGATAACGCAGGGTCTCAAAAGAAATGCATTATTTTGTCCACTTAATTCAGGAGAACTCAATAAACTAGTTAAAAAATGAGTGAGTTCAATCTGAGACAGAAGTGTCTACCAGGTCCTCTCTGCAGCAAGCCACCTTCCCTCTTCTCCAGTGGAGCTGGGCTCAATCGCTCTTTCCCACTACTCCACAGCTCCCCACCTACTCCTTTACTGGCTCTACTCATGAGCTCCTCCTTGGGCTCATGGCATTTGCTGGGTAAGTGGAAGTAAGTGGAAGAAAGGAAATAATAAAAATAAGAGCAGAAATCAAAGAAATAGAACACATACAGCAGAACTCAGCAAAAGCACAAGCTAATTCACAGGATATATCAATGAAATATAAACAGCTACATTACTGATGGAGAAAAAAGAATGTACAAATTATTATCATCACAAGTGAAAAGAAAGGACATGATCACAGATCCTACAGATAATTCAGAGCCCTAGTGGCTAATGGTTCAAAGTTTGGTTGCTAATCAAAAGGTCAGCAGTTCAAATCTACTAGCTACCTACAGTGTGGCTGTACTCCATGCTGTAGGGTCACTGTGAATTGAACTGACTTGACAGCACCTAAAAGACACATAAATAATGAAAGGATAATAAAGAAATGTTGTGAACATCTTATTCTAATAAATTCAATAACTTAGATAAAATAGATAAATGACTTTAATGACAAAAATTACCAAACCCACCCCCAAATGAGTAGGAAATAAGAATAGCCATAACCTGGGTTGAATTTATGATTAAAAACTTTTCCCAGAAGGAAACTTCAGGCAAGATATTTGCACTGATAAATTCAACCCAACATTTAAGGAAGAGATAGTGATAATATTTTACAAATTCAAAAAAATAAGAAATGACCTCTTCTCAACTCTTTCTATGAGGCCAATGTCACCCTGATGCCAAACCAGATAAATACATGAAAACTGCAGGCCAATATCTCATGGACACAGTTGCAAAACTCTTTAGCAAAATATTAACCAATAAAACCCATCATTAATTAAAACAGATAATAGATGATGACCAAGTGGCATTCATTGAAAGAAGACTGTTTAACATTTAAAATTCAACCAGTATAAATAACAATATTAACAGGATAAAGAAGGAAAGCCATACAATCAACTAAATAGATGTGATAAAAGGATTTGATAAAGTTCGACTAGTATTCTTGATAAAAGCTCTCAGGAAGCTGAAAATAGAAGTACTCCTCCAACCAAATACCCAGTATAGCACATCTACAAAAAAACTACCATTAGCGTTGCAGTGAATGGTGACTAAATACTGTCTGTGATTGAAAAAGAGCAGTAATATATGATGTCACAATTTTTACTTAACGTTTCACAGCAGGTCTTAAGTCAGACAATATGTATGTGCATAGAAAATAAAACTATAAAAAAACTAATACATGGGGTCTGACAGTTAAGTTTGTGAACTCATCCTAGAAAAAGTGCTATATACCTCATTGCTGAGTATCATCACGGTCATCTTCCAAGTACTTCACTTGGGAAGCTGTGCACTGACGGCAGCACCGAGTCTACCCTTCAAAGCAATTTGGGAAATTTTTTTGCTAGAATGGCTATCAGAGCAGTGTTAGTACCTGGTCTGACAATTAAATTCACAAACTCATCCTAGAGGAAATGCTGCATGCCCCACTGCTGGCTGTCACCATAGTCACCTTCAAAGTATTCCCCTTAGGAAGCTCTGCGCTGACACCAGTGCTTAGTCCATGCTTCAGAGTGATACCAGCTCAGTATAAAAAATCAATTATGTATCTATAAACTAGTAAAGAACAGTTGAAAAATAGGTCTTAAAAATATCCTTCATAGCAGCATCAAAATAAACAAGAAATACTTAGGAATGAATTTAACAAATTATAAATAAATACGGAGTACTGAAAACTACAAAAGAGTAATGACAGAAATTAAAGGAGACCTAAGGTAAAGTATGCTGTGTTTAGGGGTTGGAAGGCTCGTTGTTGTTAACACATTAATTTTGCCCAAGTTGATCTATTGATCCAACTCAGTTTCAATCAAAATTCTAAAAAGGTTCTTTGTTTGTTAGTTTGTTCGGTATACAGTGAAAAGCTCATCGTAAAATTTATGTGGAAATGGGAAGGACTTAAAACAGACAAAACAATTTTTAAAAGGAAGAATGAAGTTGGAAAATCTCTAATTTCAAAACTATTATAAAGCTATAGTAATCAAGACAGTGTGATATTGACATAAAGACAGAGAAACATATCACTGAAACAACCCAGAGTACAGAAAGAAATCCACATATTTGTGTTTAAATGCTTTTCAACAAAGGTGCCAAAGTTAAAGTTACTCAATAGAAAAAAGATAGCTTATTCAAAAAATGATGCTGAAACAGTGAATAGCTATAAACCAAGCCAAACCAAGCCCAGTTCCATCAAGTCAACTCCAGCTCATAGCGACCCTATAAACAGAGTAGAACTGCCCCATAGAGTCCCAAGGAGGACCTGGCAGATTTGAATTGCCAACCTTCTGTAAGGGGGGAAAAAAGTGAACTTTGGTTGCTACCTCACACCATAGGCAAAGATTAACCCAATATCAATCATAGAGCTAAACTTTGTGAAAAACAAAACCATAGAAATTTTAGAGGTAAAATGCCAAGAGGTAAAATAGGAAAAAAAAAATCTTTTTGACATTGGCTTGGGTAAAGACATTTTAGATAGGACACTAAAAGCACTGCTATAAGAATTTATAAATTAGACTTCATCAAAACTTAAGATATCTGCCCTTCAAGGTCTTCATTAAGGAATTGAAAAGGAAAGCCATGGACTGGGAGAAAATATTAGAAATACAATTTCTGACAAAAGACTTACATCCAAATATATATTTGGGGATATATACATATATATATAACTCTTATAACTTAATAAGAAGACAAACAATCCACCTTTAAAAATAGATGGGAGATGTGGTCAGTTGCTTCCCAAAAGAAGATATGTTAATAACCAAGATGCACAACAAAAGGTAACCCATGTCATTATACATCAAAGAAATGCAATAAAGTGTAGAACAAAAGAACTAAAATGTTTAAAATTAAAATGACTGATCATACTCAGTGTTGGAGAGGACACAGAGCAACTGGAACTCTCATACATTTTTATACACTGCCAGTGGAAATATGAAATGGTACAACCACTTGAGAAAACAGCTTGGCAGTTTCCTATAAAGTTAAACATTTACTTACATGCAGTTCAACAATTTTACTCCTTACTTAAGAGAAGTGGAAACCTGTAAATGGACGTTTGTGGTCATCTTATTCATAATACCCCCAAACTGGAAACAAATCAAACATCCATCAGTGGGTGAATAGATAAACAAATTGTGGTGTATCTATAAAATGGAATACAACTCAGTGACAAAAAGAAACAAACTATAAATTGTTCTTTCTTGAAAATTTGAGAATTTCATATAGATGAAATCATAGTGTATGTACTCTTTTTTATCTGGCTTCTTTAGCTCAGTGTAATTTTAGGGATTCATATACACAACAACAAGATTTTTCAGGTTTTATAACCGCATGAACCTGTTTCCATGATATAAATCAATCCATATAATATATATATATATATATATATATATATATATATATCATATGTATGCTTCTCTGGTTTCACTTCTCTACAGAACCTAGCCTAAGAAGCTATCTACTAGGTAACTAAAAGGGCAGAGTATAACTTTAACTCACCTGAGCAAACCTTAGGTACTGAAGATATTTTCTTCACTGGATGAGACCAAACATACAGCAACTGGGAAACCCCTAACATCCCCAAAATTAAATCCATGCTTTCTAGTTAGAATTCGAGGAGAGTGGACCCAAGAGGGGAGCTTGTGGGTGAGAACAAAGGAACCCCTGGTCAATCTATAGTATTATTGATGTTAGAAACCAGTGAGTTTGTTCCCACTCAAAGTGACCCTACACATCACAGAACAAAACACTGCTCAGTCCTGCACTGTCCTGAAAATTGTTGTCATATTTGAGACTGTTGCTGCAGACACTGTGTCAATCCCTCTCATTGAGGGTCTTCCTCTTTTTCACTGACCCTCTACATCAGCAAGGCTTCTCCTCTAGGGACCGGTCCCTCTTGATAACACGGCCTAAGTACATGAGGCGAAGTCTTGCCTTCTTTGCTTCCAAGGAGCATTCTCACTCTACTTCTTTCAAGATGCGTTTCTTTGATCTTCTGGCAACCCATAGTATCATCAGTATTCTTACCTAACACCACAACTCAAAAGTGTCAATTCTGTGGTCTTTCTTACTGATTCTCCAGTTTTTGCATGCATACAAAGCAATTGAAAACCCCGTGGTTTAGGTCAGGTGCACCTTAGTCTTCATGGTGGACATCTCTGCTTTTCAGCACTTTAAGATGTCTTCACTGCTGCTTCTGTGGAGGTTGATAGTGGATTCCAGTAAAAGAAAGAAAGAAAAAAGTATTACAGCAGTGTATTATTATACATATACCTTTGTGTGTACATGGATACATACGAGACCATTTGCACTGACGCCATTTGCACAGTGTCCGGCACAAAGAATATAAAAAGTGTTAACAACCTTGACCCCAACCCTATTTTTTTTATGGTTTTATCTTTACATCCGTTGATATTTTAATAAAGCCAAAGGACCCTTTAGCCTTTTGGCTAGGTACAGTCTTTTGGTGGAGTCTCTGGGTGATGCAAATAATTAACACCCTAGCTGCTTAATCAAAAACCTGGAGGTTTGAGTCTACCCAGAGGTGCCGCAGAAGGAAGACCTGGCAATCTTAGACATTGAAAACCCTGCGGAGTGTGGCTCTACTCTGACACACATGGAGTTACCACGAATCAGAATCAACTCCACAGATAAAGGGTAGGGGCAGTCCTTTGGAACAGAGGCAAGGTGAACAGAAGGCAGTTTCTATGGGGAAAGTTTTAGGAATTCCACAGTTCTGGATCCCTTTTTGGGTAATGTGCTGGAGTCATGTTTGTCATCTCTCCCCAACTCCAAGTTCAGTGACCTTCGGTTGGTAGTTCAAAACTAACAATGGTGGGATCATTTACACCACGGAAATTGGCACAGGCTACCAATCAAAGCTTGTTTCCCTGGAGAACAGGTTATTAAACATTTCGCAGCAGGCCACTGCCTTTGCCTCAGAAAGAATTGGAAACTACAGCCCAAAGTGAAGGTATATGGTTGAATAAGAGCACAGGGGTTTCTGGTTTATGAATTGTTTTCCTTCTATGCCATAAAGATATCACAAACTTCCCTGAAGATCTTTCTTCCCATAAGTTGAGAGAAAGGGATGGGAGGTTGGGGATGCCTGGATAATTTTCATACAGTGGTTTGGAAGAAAAATTGCTATGGGTTGCCTAGGAGCTTTCTGATTAAACAAAGCAACCAAAAATGTTTATTTTAAAAACCTGTACTGGAATACAGATAATTGGAGAAGTGGAGTTTGATGAGATTTCAGCCAGGTCCTTGAACCAACACCAAACGAGTTGCAGTTGCTGTTAAACCCACCCTTACCCGTGGCGAATCCACACGTGCCAGAAGAGAACCATGCTCCATAATGTTTTGTTTCTTCTTCTTCCTCTTTTTTAAATTTTATTTGTTGTTATTATGGCTGAGGAAATACACAGCAGAACATACACAAATTCAACAATTACTACACGTACAATTCAGGAACACTGGTTACATTCTTCAACTCATGAAACCATCCTTACCCTCCTTTTCCAAGTTGTTCTTTCCCCATTAACATCAAGTCGCTGGCCCCTAAGTTTCTTATCTAATCTTTTGAGTTGCTGTTGTCAACGGGATCTCATATGTTGGTAGGGTTTTTAATAGTTGGTTGTTCAGGAGTTGATCACCAGACCTTTCTTCCAGGTGCCTCTAGGTGGATTCAAAGCTATAAGTTTTCAGTTAGCATGAACTGTGGCACCATTCAGAGACTCCCAAAGTGAAAACGAAAACCGAAAACCAAAAACAGCTGCCAAAGAGTCAGTTCTGACTCATGGCAACTACTCTTCTTCTGAGGTGAGTCTGGGTGGATTCAAACCACCAACCTTTCAATTAGTTGCATTTAACCATTAGTACCACCCGGAGACTCCAAAGTTAGACCAAAAAAAACCAAGCCCATTGCCATCAAGTCAATTCCAACTCAGATTAACCCTATAGGACAGAGTAGTACTGCCCTACAGGATTTCTAAGGAGTAACAGGTAGATTCAAACTGCTGACCTTTCGGTTAGCAGCTGAGCTCCTAACCACTGAGCAACCAGTCAGTTATTCCAAAGTCAGACCTGGACGTTCTTACTGAGTGAGGGTCCAGCCACAGTCTCTATACAATGTGTTTTCAGGTGTCTTTCAATGCACCTAAGCCTGAGAGGACAGGGGTCCTTTGTTCAAGGTCACCTCGAGGAAGAGCTGGAACATCCTGGCTACTTTTCCAAGACAATGAGGCCACGGTGGGAGGAGGAACAGACCTCAGAGACGAGAGTTTCCAGCGGGCAGCAACTCTGCCTTAGCTGAGACCTCCTCTAGGGGTCCTGGCACTTAGCTTTCTTGGATGGGTCTGACCCAGAAGGCTATGTTCGTTCCCACTGAACACGGGGACAAGAAAACTGATCAGGGGCCTCACCTTGGAGGTAAAAGCCCCAGAGTATCCTAGGGCTTGAGGCAATCCTAGAGTTGATTTAAATCCCCTTGAAAATGTGACTTTTGCTCATCTTTAAATCAGATGATAATTTAGCTTACTAATTAGTAAGCAGTGTCTGCCTTGAGAGTTGTTTTCTTTTACAGAACTATCTGCAAGAGATCAAATTGACCACGGCAACCAAAAGGTTAGATGGGAAGCTTCAGGGACACCGAGTTTATGCTAACGGAGGAGGGACAATTTGGAAAAGGAGGGGGAACCGTTGTCCACCTTGAAGAATGCCATCAATGTCACTGAACGTACTTGGAGAAATGGCTGGCTTGGTGTTCCTGCTGTATATGTTTTCAGCACAACCGAAAAATAAAGTTATTTTAAAATGCATTCTTCCTTTCGGGGAAGAATGGCGATAATACAAAATGACATTAGAAGGTTGGTGGTAATAGGTGGCTGGTAATTTTCCTCAATATCCTTGTTCAGTAAAGCACAAATAGGAAAACCCAAAGCTTAAGGAAGTAACTATTTATGTTTTCCTCTTCAAGGAACAGTGTTGCGTTGGTTCAGGTTTCTGGCCAAAGTCTCTGGGCCTGGAATCAGACCTATAAAGCTGAAGACCTTGGGTCCAATGCAAATAGGACTTCTCCATCTACCCTGGGAAAGGAAGCAGCAGAGAGGACCAGGCCAAGAGCCCACCAGTAGGCCTGTTGGCCAAACCATAGCCAGAGTCGGGCCCAGGCTACTCGGCTCCCAGAGTTCCTTAGAACCTGGTGGCAGGGGTCATCAAGGCCAGGCCCCAGCTTCCTAACCCAGTAAGGAGACAACCTGTTCTCCTGTGTGGAGTCAGAGGAGGGAGGAGTCCTTCTTCCGGAGAGAGAAATTAAGAGCCAGTTCCAACACTTTCTGCTGCTGCCTCCTTCTGATCATGGGATTTTTAAAAACTTGATCAAAGCCAGAATTTTTTTCTTTTTTTTTAAAAGGGAAAAGGAAAAAAAAGAAAGAAAGAAAAAGCACAAAAGAGCAAGGGGGAACAAACCCTAGGTAGAAATCAATGAGCCTTTAAACCTTCCACATTGAAAAAGTCTGCATTTCTCTCTGTCTTTGGGAAGCGGCCGAAGGGCTGGGAAACTTTTTAATAAACAAGAGTTCAAACACGGAGGCTCCGTAGCCAACAGTCACGCCTTAAACTCTAAACTTTACATGAAAACTCTCCCAGTGCCTTTGAACTTGCCTTCCCTCGGCGGAGCAGTCCAGTGTTTATGCATTTTTCGAGCTTGCTGGCAGGATCTTGAGGCGCTTTGAATACTTTCCCCCCCTTTAGCAATCCCCTGCCTTCAGAACCCATTAAGGCCCACTCAGCAACATCAAGGTATTGCTTTGAAGTCCCTTCTGGCTACAGGCCTCTCACACTCTTTGGTTACTGTGCAATCAAATAATTAAATGGATTCTCAGGGAAAAAAAAAATCATTCTTTTCCTTGGTAATTAAACACTCCAGGTTGGACAGATGAGCTGGGTTGCCAAGGGAGTGAGAATCTATGAAGACTTCAGGCCCAGAAGTCTTTGCTCCTGGCCCCCAGGGGAGAAAAATAATAACTAGAAAGTCGGCTCAGGCCTCACTTCCCTTCACACTGGCAGGGTCCCCAGGCTCTTGGTCTGAGGACCTCCCTTCCTAGGGGTGCAGGTGGGGGTTACCCCCCGCCAAGCAAGTCCTGGGGGCTGTGGGGACGGCTGGAGTTGGGAGGGGGTTGCATCACTTGGCCAAGATAAGCCAGGCAGAGACTGTAGCTGCTGGAGGATAGAGGCCAGGGCTCAGCCTTTCTGCTGGTGTGATGACAGTCCTAGAGGTTTCAGCCTAGGAAGCCCTGCAGAACAGTTCTATTCTGTCCTATAGGGTCACTATGAGTCAAGCGCAGCTAGAGGGCACATAACAAAAATACAGAAAGAGGGCCAGAGGAGGACAGTCAGGGGAGGAGGGCCAGGGGAGGAGGACCAGGGGAGGAAGGCCAAAGGAGGAGGGCCAGGAGAGAAGAAAAATGGTAGAAAAGGGCATGGGTAGGGGGAGAGGGTGAAAGAAAGAAGAGACTGAAAGGCAGGAGGGATGAGGACACAGAAAGGAGGGAAGAAAAGGTAAGGAGGATGGAAATGGGGAGAAGAAGGAGGGGAAGAGTGAAGTGGGGAAAGTGGAAGAGAGAAGGAAGAAGGGTGAGGAGAGAAGGGGCAAAGAGAAATGAAGGGAGGAGGGAGAAGAAGGAGGGAAGGGGAGAAGTGGCAGTGAAAAGGGGAAGCAGAGGGGAGGAAAGGAAGAGGACAGGGAAAGGGGAGGGGGACAAGTAGAGGGAGGAGGGGAAGGTGAGGAAAGACAAAAGGAGCCGAAGGAGGAAGTAGGGTGGGAGGGAAGAGGCGAGAGTAGGAGAGGAGGGGGAGAGGAAGGAAGGGAGAACACTGCTCAGGCTGCTGCTCCTTGTTTCTAACTTCTGCAGCTTCTGTCTTGCACACCTCCGTAAGATTAGCTTCTCCCAGGGGAGATGTGACTCCCACCCTTTGACTGGGATAGAGCGCCAACCTAGAAAACCGATGGCATCCTTCACCGTAGTTCTGCCTTCATAGTCTCAACTCATTCCTCTCATTTCCCTCCTTCCTGCCTTTGCCAAAGCTATTTTCCCTCCCCAAATTACCCTTCTACTATTCTTCTAACCAATTTTTAGGACTTCTTAGCTCAGAAGTGACCTTCTGGTGAGCGCAAGCAGAGAGTGCTCTCTCCTCTGAATCTTGAGACAAGTTTTCCTAAAGCCACTTCTCGTACTGGATTTTAATTTCTCACTGGCCTGTCTCTCGAGTGGGGACCATGTTTTCACCATCTCTGTCTCCTGGAACAGGCACATGGAGCTCTGTAGGTGCTGGTGATGTTGGTGAGGAGGATCACCCGCAGAGAAGAGTCCACGTGGACTTAAAAAGGTAAATAAAGAAACCAAACACATTGCCATTGAGCCAATTCTGACTGACAGTGACCCTATAGGACAGAGTGGAACTGCCACATAGGGTTTCTAAGGAGCACCTCGTAGATTAGAACTGCCAACTTTTGGGTTAGCAGCCATAGCTCTTAGCCACTAAGCCACCAGGATTTCCAAAACGGACTTAGATCCCAATGATTACTTTAAATAAAGGCCATTAAATATCCTATAGTTTATGTTGGGAGCATGGAAACATGGTATCTTCTGTGGCTTGAGCTTGATGCATGTCTTCATCAACCCCAGTCCTGTTCCTCCAAGAGTCCTCTTGATTCTCTTGCTTACCATCAGGACCATGTAATGTGTGTACCAGAACTTCCAGGACTTGGACTTTCCAACATCCAAATTGACCTAGAGAACAGATCCCTTCCACTTGGACAGGAGCTGTATTAGCAGTCAAAGTTCTTTTGGTTGCCTAAGACAAAGTCAAATCAATGTAAGTAAACAGAACAGATGACATGCTTTGTTGACCCATAAGTCTAGGCATTCTCCCAGCTGTCTGTCAGTTTGTTGCACTGCAAAGGAGTTGGCAGTCTACTTCTGAGAAGAGTTAGCCAGAGAAAACCTTGTGAATAGCAGTGAAACACTGCCCGATATAGTGCTGGACGACGACACCCCCCAGGTTGGATGTTATTCAAAAGATGACTGGGAAAGAGCTGCCGTCTCAGAGTTGGCCTTAGTGACATGGATGGAGTCAAGATTCCAGGACCTTCACTTGCTGATGTGGCACGACTGAAAATGATAAAAAAAACAGCTGCAGAAATCCATTAATAATTGGAACATAGAATGTAAGAAGAATGAATCAAGGAAGACTGAAAATTGTCAAAAATGAAATGCAATGCATCAACATCAATGTCCTAGGCATTACACTAATCTGAAATGGACTGGCATTGGTCATTTTGAATCAGACCATCACGTGGTTTACTATGCCAGAAATGACAACTTGAGGAGGAATAGCGTTTCATTCATCATCAAAAAGAACATTTCAAGATATGTCTTGAAGTGCAATGCTGTCAGTGATAGAACAATATCCGTATGACTACCAGGAAGGCCATTTAATACTATTATTCAAATTTACAAACCAACACTTAAGGCCAAAGCTGAAGAAACTGAAGATTTTTATCAGCTTCCTCAGTCTGAAACTGATCAAATATGCACCCAGGATGCATTGATAATTACTGGTGATTAAAAGGCAAAAGTTGGAAACAAACAAACAAACAAAATTCAAACCAAAATTGAAACAAGATCTATATCTCACACTTTATACAAAAATCAACTCAACTTGGATAAAAGACTTAAATATAAAATCTAAAATGATAAAGCTCATCCAAGATAAAATAGGATCAACAATGGAAGTTTTAATACACAGTGTAGACAGACTTCAAAATCTGACAAAGCACGATCAGCAGAAGAGAAAACAGATAAATGTGAACTACTAAGAATCAAACACTTTGACTCATCCAAAGACTTCATCAAAAGAATTAAAAGACCGTGTGTGTGTGTGTGTGTGTGTGTGTGTGTGTGTGTGTGTGTGTGTGGGAATGGGAAAAATATATTTGGCCACTATATGTCAGACTGATGTCTGATCTCCATAATCTATAAAGTATTACAAAATATCAACAAGAAACGGATAAATAATCCAATTATGTGATGGGCAAAAGAAATAGACATTTCTCTACAGAGGATATCCAGGCAGCCGAAAGAAACAGGCAGAGTTGCTCATGATCATTAGTTATTAAAGAAATTCAAATCAAAACTATGATGAGATATCATCCTACCCCAACAAGGCTGGCCATGATCCAAAAAACACAAAACAACAAACACTGGAGAGGCTGTGGAGAAATTGGAACTCTCCTACACTACTGGTGGGATTGCAAGATAGTACAATCTCTTTGGAAAACAATCTAGTACTTCCTTAAAAACGTGGAAACAGACATACCATTTGATCCTACAATTCCACCGCTGTAACTTATCCTTCAGAAACAAAGGTTGTCACACGAACAAACATACGTACACAAACGTTTATTGCAGCACAGTCCACAATAGCAAAAAGTTGGAATCACCCCCAATGTCCATGAAGAGATGAATGGATAAGCAAACTACGGTACATATACTTAATGGAACACTATGCTATGACAAAAAAAACAATGACAGTTTTAACATCTCATAACATGGTCTCATTTGGAAGAGATCATGCTGAGGGAAATCAATCAGTGTCAAAAGGACAAATTTCGTATGAGACCCCTGTTATAAGGACTTAACAAGAGAATTATCCACAGAAGAAAATGACTGTGTTGGCTACGTGGGTGGGTGGGGGCTGAGGGTTTATCATAGATGAGATAATTGATAAATGTTAGAAATTTTATTCTTTTACTGTAATTAATAAAATAATAAAATTTAAAAAAAGTTGGGAACAAGGATCAGTAGTTGGAAAATATGGCCTTGATGACAGCAATGATGCCAGAGATCACGTGATAGAAGCGAGCATGATGAGACTTTGTCTCACATACTTTGGACCTGTTATCAGGAGGCATATGAGAAGGACATCATGGTTGGTACAGGGCCAGAGACAAGGAGGAAGACCCTCAACAAGACGGGTTGACACTGAGGCTTCGACACTGAGCTTAAGCATGAAAACAATTGTGGACATGGTACAGAACTGGGCACGGTTTCATCCTGTTGTACACAGGGTCGCTATGAGTAGGAACTGACTCAACAGCACCTAACAGCAACCACAGGTAGAATATCAAAAGGAAAGACCAAAATATCAGTTGGTATCTTTGAGTGATGAGAATATTGGTAAGTGTTTTGTTTTCAGTCACCTCATATGCATGTGAAACCCGGACAACGAATAATAATGGCCAAGAAAGAATTAATACTTTTAAATTATGGTGTTGATGAAGAATATTAAATATACCAGGGACTTCCAGAAGAATAAAGAACTCTGTCTTGGCAGAAGTACAGCCAGAAGACTCCTTGGCAATGAGGACGGTGAGACTTCATCACGCATGTTATCAGGAGGGACCAGTCCCTGGAGAAAGACAGCGTGCTTCGTGAGGTAGTGGGCTAGTGAAGAGGAAGAAGACTCTCACCGAGATGGACCGACGCAGCGGGGGGCAACAGTGGACTCAAACACATCAACAAGGACAAGGAGAGCACAGATCCTTGCACAGGGTGGTGTTTTGTTCTGTTGGCTATAGGGTTTACTGTGAGTCAGAACTGATCCTACAGCACCTAACAAAAACAACAGCTCTGTGTGTGTGTGTGTCTGTGTGTCTGTGTGTCTGTGTGTAGGAGGTCTAACAGTTAAGTCAGCAAAGTCATCCTAGAAAAAGTGCTACATACCTCATTGCTGAGTATCACTATGGTCACCTTCCAAGTACTCCCCTTTGGAAGCTGTGCACTGATGCCAGTGCCTAGTCCACCCTTCAAAGCAATTTTAGACCGCTTTTTCTCGAATGGCCATCAGAGCTGTAGTCATATTACTCTTGATGTCTGGAATGTCATCCAAGTCTTCCTTTCAATATTTCCTTTATCTTTGTGCAAAGAAAAAGTCATTGAGGTCCAAATCGAGTGAGTAGGTGCGGTGTTCCAACATAGTTATTCGTTTACTGGCTAAAAACTGCCTCACAGACAACTATACAATTAAGTTTGTGAACTGGCACCCCAACACCATGCGCAATGACCAGGCCAGAAAGAGTTCCAGAATTGCTTTGAAGGGTGGACTAGGCGCTGATGTCAGTGCAGCGCTTCCCAAGCAAGTACTTTGAAGGTGACCATAGTGATATTCAGCAACGAGGTATGCAGCACTTAGCGCAATTAAGTTTGTGGGCTTAATTTTCAGACCTTAATTGCATATGTGCACGTGCGTGTGCACGCGCACACACACACACACACGGAACTCTTGCTGGTGCCATGGTTAAGAGCTATGGCTGCTAACCTAAAGGTCAGCAGTCAAACCTTGATGGCATAGTGGTTAAGAGTTCAGCTGCTAACCAAGAGAATCAGCAATTCAAATTCACCAGGTACTCCTGGAAAACCCTGTTGAGCAACTCTGCTCTGTCCTACAGGGTAGCTATGAATTGGAAACCACTCAGTGTCAATGGATTATGTATGTATGTCTTTCAGTTTTGTCGGGAACCCTGGTGGCATAGTGGGTTAAGTGCTATGTCTGCTAATCAGTTCCAATCCGCCAGGCGCTCCTTGAAGACTCTATGGGGCAGTTCTACTCTGATCTCTAGGATCGCTATGAGTTGGATCCAACTCAACTGCAGTAGGTTTTTTTTCTTTCAGTTTTCCTACCATGAATGTTCCCGTAACAAGAAAAAAAAGAAAAACACAGATTAAAGGGAAAAAATCCCTAACGTGTCTATGTCAAACCATCTACAAACCAGCCCTTCACTATCATAATCCACTTCCCCGTTCATGTCATTTTCTCATCGTTTTTCTGTCCCTGGCCTGGGGACCTGACTCTCCCTCCATCTGGGTAATTGGTGACTGGCTGACTGGGAAGCAGATGGCTAAAGCCATCCTGCCCTCTAAATGAGGTTGAGGGGTCTCTGCTTCTCAAAGCTGAGTTTGGGTCCGGAAGTCCAGGCCTGTGGCTTCCACTGAGCCAAGCCTGCTGATGAGGTGACAGGGCTCAGATGTACAGCAGCTGTGACCCTCCCCAGGCTGGGGCCCTCCCCCTCCTGCTGTCATCCCCCAGCCCTCTTTGGACAGATTGAATAAACAACAAAGGCCTTGTTGCCATCCTAACCACGCCAAGGAGTGGGTGTCAGCTGGCAGATGCTTCAGCCCAAACCTTTTTTATTGACAAATCATGTCAACCAGGAGACTAATTGCTTCTAGCTGTCTTCAGCCTGCCAAGGGCTCGACAAAGATTCACTAATCATATATACAATTGATGATCACAAATTAACTTACCCTGGTGGAAACAGACACTGAGGACACATCATCTTATTGGAGTTGGGGACATGAGGCTCAGTTTACCAATGAAAGTCGATGCCAGGACAAGACATCTTCCACGAAAGTCAGTAAAACTCCACGGGCCAGTGCACTATGCTCTGTGCTGGGAAAACTTGGTGGAATTACTGTCACAGGCCTGCACAGAACTTGTCAGTAGGTGCCATTGAGCTGATTCTAACTCATAGGAACCCTGCACACAACAGAAGAAAACCCTGCCCAGTCCTGTGCCATCCTCACAATCCTTGCTATGCCTGAGCTCATTGTTGCAGCTGCTGTATCAGTCCATCTCATTGAAGGCTTCCTCTTTGTCACTGGCCTCTATTTTAGTTAGCATGATGTCCTTCTCCAGAGATTGATCCCTCCTGATGACATGTCCAAAATAAGTGAGATGTAGTCTCATAATCCTTGCTTCTAAGGAGCAATCTGGTTGTACTTCTTTGAAGAGAAACGTGTTCATTCTTTTGGCAGTCCATAGCATATTCAATATTCTTTGCCAACACCACAATTCAAAGGTGTCAATTCCTCTCTGGTCTTCCTTATTCACCATCCAGCTTTCTCATGGCTATGATGCAATTGAAAACATCGTGGCTTGGGTCAGGTGCATCTCAATCTTCAAGGCATCTTTGCTTTTCAACACTTTAAAGACGTCTTTTACAGCAGATTTGTTCAATGCAATTTATCGCTTAATTTCTTGACTGTTGCTTCCATGGTTGTTGATTGTGTATCCAAGTAAAAGAAAATCCTTGACAACCTTAATCCTTTCTCCAGTTATCATGAAGTTCCTTATTGGTCCAGGTGTGAGAATTTTTGTTTTCTTGATGTTGAGGTATAATCCATATGGAAGGCAGTGGTTATTCATCTTCATCAGTAAGTGCTTCAAGTCCACTTCACTTTCAGCAAGCAAGGTTGTGTCATCTGCATAGTGCGGGTTGTTCATGAGTCTCCCTCCAATCCTGATGCCCCGTTCTTCTTCCTGTGGTGCAGCTCCACAGATTACATGCTCAGCATACAGACTGCATAAATACATAGAAAGGATACATCCCTGGTGCAACCTTCCCTGATTTTAAATCATGCATCATCCCCTTGTTCTGACTGAATGACTGCCTCTTGACCTATGCACAGATTCTGCATCAGAATAACTAAGTGCTCTGGAATTGTCACTATTGGCAATGTTACCTATAATTTGTTATGATCCACACAGTCAAATATCTTTGCATAGTCAAACACAGGTGAACATCTATCTGGTATTCTCCTTTGCTTTAAGCCAAGATTCATCTGACATCAGCAATGATATCCCTGTTTCTGCATCCTTTTCTGAATCTGGCTTGAATTTCTGGAGTTCCCTGTCAATATACTGCTGCAGCTACTTTTGAATGATCTTCAGCAAAATTTTACTTCCATGTGATTTTTTTTATTATGATGATGATTCAACGAAAATGTGCATTCCCACAAAAATTTGCATGCCCACCTATATGCAGCTCCTACTCTTCTGCCTGGCCAGTGAAAGCACACTCTTCCTCTCTGCTCCACACATGTCTTATTCTCCCAAAAATCTCCTATCCCCTCCTGTCCACATTGCGTGTAATATTAATGATTGTTTGATAATTTATTCACACAGTTGGATCATTTTTCTTTGGAATAGGCATATCTATCTATCTATCTTTCCTTGTATTTTGTATATATAAATCTTTCCTTGTACATATACATGTTACTGGTTTTGCTTCCCTAGAAAACCCAGCCTAAGACAGGTGCCAATCACTGAGTCAGGTGATGTATAGACATTGGTGAATAAAATACATTTTTTCCCCTACTGTATAAATAAGTAAACAGTTAAATGAGTACTGTTCAGTTATAAACTAGATAGGCAGACAAGAAGCCCTGGTAGTAGGGTGGTTAAGAGCTTATCCACTAACCAAAAGGTCAGCAGTTTGAATCTACCAGCTGCTTCTTGGAAAATCTATGGGGTCATCCTACTCTGTTAAATGACAACTGGTATGGTAAAGGAAACGACGGGAGTTGTGTTACAGAGATCAGGCCATGACACACTTGGATCAGATGGTGAGGGAAGACCTCGGACATGGAAGTCTAGATCTGAAGGTGAAGATGTGTCCAGCAGAGGGAACAGCATATGCGAAGCCTCTGTAATGGGAACCAGTGCAGCCCTTTAACCCATTAACTCACTGCCATCAAGTTGACTCCCATGTATAGTGATGCAGTAGGACAGAGTAGAACTGCCCAGTTGGATTCCCAAGGCAGTAATCTCTATGGAAGTAGACCGTCACGTCTTACTCACATGGAGTGGCTGGTGAGTTCAACCCTTCTAGTTACTAGTCACTTAACCACTGCATCACCAGCGTTCTTTTTAAAAACAAAACGAACAAAAACCCCACTGTCATAGAGTTGACTCTGACTCCTAGTGACCTGATAGGACAGAGTAGAACTGCTCCATAGGATTTTCAAGGAGTGCCTGGTGGATGGGAACTGCCAGCTGGGTTAGCAGACGTAGCTCTTGACCACTGTGCCACTAGCTTTCCAAGGCTCCTTTGGGGGAAGTAGAAAGTCAGCACTCTTGTAGTACAGGGAATTTATGCTTTCAGAACTGGGGAGTGGGTGATTTGGAGGAGCCCCTGATTAGGAGGACACTTCTTTTGCCTTTGGTAGATCTCTTTTACAGCAACCCCCACCTCTTACCCTGCCTTCACACTTCTCCTCAGCTGTCAGACCTAAGGTCCTATGTAAATTCTACTTTCTTGGGCCCAGAGGCCTTCTATCCAGCAAGCTGGCTTTTCCCTGGGATAATTCTTCTAACTACTAACTTTAACAAAATGCTTTTTGTTTGTTTTGCTTTGTTTCATCCTTTCTTTTCCTTTTAACCAGCTCATTTTCCAGGACAAGCCAGGGAGTCCGTAAAGGTTTGTTCTCATGTCAAACTTATAGAAAATCTGGTTGATTTTCACTTGATCTGGTTAATAAAGCAAAATAATAATTGCTAAGGAAGATGTAAATCATGTTTCTAAGACTTTACCTCGTTTGGGGAGTTATTGCACACCAAATTATTTACTAACGGCTAAAAGAAAAGAGAAACGTATTTTTCCAATCAAAAAATAATAACAGTAGTGCTCTTGCTTAATGATTCCGATAGATGGGAATCTTCTTCAAAATGATTTACAATTTCCTTCTATTTGACAGCATAACTAAGATCTCACCACATTCTGGGTGGAGAATGGAACAGGATATGATCTTCAAACCTCACATTTCAAATTCCTCTACACAAACTGTCCTGCTGGGTAGAAGTGCATACAGAGTTTCCAAGTACTGTGTGGTTAAGATACTGGCTACTAACCCGTAGGCAGAAGTTCAAATCTACCAGCATACCTTGGAAACCCTATGGGGCAGTTCTACTCTGTCCCATAGGGCCACTGTGAGTTGGAATCAACCCGGTGCCAATGTTTTGTTTTGTTTTGTTTTGTTGAGTTTTTGGTGTAAGGCCTTGGACTTGATAATGTAAATTTCTAAGGTGCTTTGGGACCCAGGGTTGGCTCCAGCTCTAAGTCTCTATTTCTAAATCATTACCAATCTGCGGACCTATCTACCTACCACCCTCTCTGGTGTATGCCAGAGGGGCCAGAGAAGCTGATGGCCAGACCCCAGACATCACAGCAGAGAGGGTGCGAAGGGTGGGAGTTTTAGCTAGTGGAGGCTAGCAACAACAACAGGCACTGAGGAAGCAGCTGTTAGTCTGCGTGAAGGCCTGGCAAGATCAGAACCCCCATCATCTCACTTCACCACCAGAACCATTCTAAAAGGCGGACGCAATTGTCATCCTTCTTAACAGATGTGAAGAGTAGGGATTCCAGAACCCTTAACTGGGCTCTTGTAGAATCTGTACATAGACCAAGAGGCAGTTGTTTGAACTGAACAAGGGGATATTGCATGATTCAAAATCAAGAAAAGTATGCATCAGGGTTGTATCTTTTCTACAGATTTATTCAATCTGTCTGCTGAGCACGTAACCCAAAAAGCTGCACTACATAAAGAAGAACACAGCATCAGGATTAGAGGAAGACTCAGTAATGACCTGCATTACGCAGATTGCAAAAACTTGCTTGTTGAAGAGCACACAAAGCCCTTACTGATGAAGATCAAAGACTGCAGCCTTCAGTATAGGTTGTATCTCAACATCAAGAAAACAAAAATCCTCACAACTGGACCAATTAGCAGCATTATGATGAGTGGAAAAATGATTGAAATTGTCAGGGATTTCATTTCACTTGGATCCACAATGAATGTCTGTGGAAGCAACAGTCAATAAATTGAATGATGTATTGCATTGGGAAAATATGCTGCAAAAGACCCCGTTAAAATGTTTAAAAGCGAAGATGACACTTTGAGGGCTGAGGTGCACCTGACCCAGTTCATGATATTTTCAGTCACCTCATATTCACGTGGAACCTGGACAATGAATAAGGAAGACCGAGGAAGAACTGATCTCCTTAAATTATGGTGTTGGCAAAGAATATTGTCTATGAGGATTGCCAATTAAGTTCCCAAACTCACCCTGGAAAAAGTGCTACATACCTCATTGCTGAATACCACTACAGTTGCCTTCGCAGTCCTTCCGTTGGGAAGCTAAGCACTGATGCCAGAGCCTAGTCCACCCTTCAAAGCCATTTTGTAACTCTTTCTGGAATGGCCATCAGAGCTGTCATCATATTACTCTTGGTGTCCTGAATGGCATCAAAATGCCTTCCTTTCAATATTTCCTTTATCTTAGGGTAAAGAAAAAAGTCATTGGGGCCAGATGAGGTGAGTAGGAAGGCTGTTCCAATACAGTTATTTGTTTACTAGCTAAAAACTCCCTCGCAGATAACTATACAGTTAAGTTCATGAACTTGCCACTGTGCTGCTATGAGCAATGGCCATTCCAGAAAGCATTCCAAAATTGCCTGGAAAAGTGGACTAAGTGCTGGAGTTGGTGCATAGCTTCCCAAGGGGAATACTTCAAAGGTGACCATAGTGATATTCAGCAATGTGATGTGTAGCACTTAGAACAACTGAGTTCGTGGACTTAATTGTCAGGAATTGACAATTGTCAATTAATTGTCTTGGAACTGTACAGCCAGAATGCCTCTTGGAAGCGAGGATGGCAAGACTTCATCTTACACACCTTGGACATGTCATCAGGAGGGACCAGTCCCTCAAGAAGAACATCATGCTTGATAAGGCAGAGGGTCAGTGAAAAAGAAGAAGAGCCTCAATAGGATGGATTAGCCCAGTGCTGCAACAACGGTCTCTGACACCGGTGAGGATGGCGAACCATGCAGTGTTCTGTTGTGTTGTACGTAGGGTCACTGTGCATCAGTACTGACTCCATGGCACCTAGCAACAACAACGTAACAGATGAAGCAACTTTCCAGATGAAATCGCAGCTCTGGGACTTTAAATCTTCCCCTATGTGACAGCTTGAAATGGATTGAAAATCAGGTATGCCTGATACACGGGCTACACTCTTCCCTTTGCTTATCTGGCTAACAATTAATCAGAGGATAAGGAGAGAGCACACGGACAAGTGTAGGAAATGACTATACTGCATAAATCTGATCTGAAGCTGGAGGGGTTTAGAAAGAGCAATGTATTAGCTTCCTAGGGCCACTGCAACAAATTACAGGTTGGGTATCATAGAAAAACAGGAATTTATTCCCTCCCAGATCGGCGAGTTAGAAGTCCAAAATCAAAGTGTCAGCAGAATGATGCTCTCTCTGAAGGCTCTTGGGGGATAATCTGTTCCGTGCCTGCCTCCTAATTTTTAGTGCTGCTGGCGATCCTTGCTGCTCCTTAGCTTGTAGACATATCATTCCAGTCTCTGTCATCGCAGGGCCTTCTCCCTGTGTCTGTCTCTTCTCTTCTTGTAAGGACACCAGTCGTGTGAGATTAGGAGCCACCTGAAGACCTCATCTTTAATTGGGTACATCTGCAAAGACCATGTTTCCAAACAAGGTCACCTTCAGAGGCACAGGAATTAGGACTTGGACATTATCTTTTTGGGGAGGACACCATTCAGCCTATAACAGGGAGGCATAAAGAAAGCCAGAGTAGGGCAACATTGCGGTGCACAAGAATTATCTCAGATGATGGCAACCCCAGATCCTGTCAGATTAGGCGGGTCTGCGTTGGGCTTCCTTGTCTTTCAAAAGTTCCCAGCCTCCATGAATAACTCCTCCCTTGCCATGAGACCAGAAGAATTGGATGGTGCCCAGCTACCATTACTGAACATTTCAATAAATAATTCTGTGGAATAATCCTTGTCAAAGGGAGAAAATGTAGAACAGAATTCAAAATTCTTACGGAATCCAGATTTCTGGAGCTATAGAGGCTGAATGAATTGCTAAAAATTATTGCCCTGAGGAAAGTCTTTAGACCTTAAACCAAAAATACACCCTGACATATTCTTAAAACCAAACAATAGCTTAGCTTAGCTAGTAAAGAATGTCTGCCTTGAGCAGTAGGTATGCTCTTTCAAGATCTATCTACGGTTCAAGAGGAGCTTTGGTGGTGCAATAGTTAAATGTTTGATTGTTAACCATAAAGTTGGAGGTTCAAACCCAGCAGCCACACCAAAGAAGAAAGATGTGGCAGTCTGCTTCTGCAAAGATTTACAGCCTTGAAAACCCACTGGGGCAGTTCTACTCTGTCCTATAGGGTGGCCATGACTCAGAACTAACTCACTGGCAATGGTTTTCATGTGTGGGATCAAGCAGCAACTAGAAAGATGAGATAGAAACTTTCCTTGGTGGTGAGTATATCTTAATGGTGGAGGAACAATTCAGAAAAGGATGGAGAGAATGGCTGTCAAACTCAAAGGATGCAACCAACATCACCAAATTGTACATGTAGAAACTATGAACTGATGTATGTTTTGTTGTCTATATTCTCAACAACAGCAAAAAAATGAGCTATTTATTTTAAAAAGCTTCCAAGTGAGGCCAGTCCTGCAGTTCCTCAAACCACATGGGGGCAGGGGGTCGGGAGTGGCCTGGAGGAGCTAGGGAATGGTTTCTGGAAGAGCCAGGTGTTAAATGATTTGAGGGAGAGAATGAAGAGTGATAGGACTAAGCCCAGAGTTGTAGCCTTTTTCTTCCCCCGGACCCAGCCACTTAAAGAATCTAATCTTGCCTCAGAAGGCACACAGTTGCTTCTGCAAACAATTTAGGAATTGACAATCATGGAAGCCCACCCATGCCAGGTAAAGAACCCTCAAGTTTTCAAGTGAGAGAAGCAGAGACACAGCCCCTCCGAGAAGAGGTAGAGGTATTAGGGATCAAAGAATCCAGCTCCGTCTCACAGGTGTGGTCTAGGAGATGCCAAGTTCTCGCTGCCCGCCACCAGTGAGGGGGTGGCGCTGGGACCCAAGCCCAGGCTTGTTTGGGACCACTGCTGATGCTGTAGGCACCTCATCGTTGTCTTCAATGGATGAATCCAAAGACCCACAAGCCACTGCCTCCACCGTGCACAATGGGCTGTGCCTCTGAAGAGCTTGGAAAGCAAGCTGTGGTTTGGAAAGCAGCCTCACAATTTTGAAAGTGGATTTGAGACACTCCTGCTGTTAGACCATTCCAGCCAGGAGGGGAAGAGGGCAGCAACAAGAAGCATTAGAACCAAGATCAAGGAAACTCAGCATTCTTCCTGCCTGGGGTTGCTTTCACTTGCGCCCACGTCTTCTCGTGGGGTGCAGCTTAAGACTCCGCAGCAGTCACAGTGCCTGCCACCAGGACAGAGTATCTCAAAGCAGCAGGTAAAGAGGCTGTCCTTACCTACCATCAGCCTGAAGGCCCATTTGAGAAGGAACAAAAAGAAAACCAGACACAATGCGTCTGAAAAGTCATGTGATAAAAACTCAGCATGCTAGATAGAACATGAGCCCAACTGCTCCAAGACTGTTTTCAAAGTTTCATCACAGATGTCCTGCAAACAGACCAGCTACTAGTCAAGTGCTGTCGAGTCAGATTTGACTCATCATCTGAAATGCAGCCTGTCATCCTTGGTGCTCAAGTCCAGGAGAGCACACATGTGGACAATTAACAGTCCACATACCTACTGGCTTCCAGGACCCACGAAGCTCACTTGTCCACTGAGCGTGGGAAACACTGCCCTCTTCTCTTCCTGAACCACGTTTGCTTGTGGCACCTGACCAGCCTAAACCCTCACTGAAGGTCAGACAAGGACAGTAGTTGCTATCAGAATGGGGAGAGTGGTTGATGAGCCCCAATCACAGAGATGCTGCAACATTAGAGCCACCTGATCATTCCACATCTACAAACCCATGTTCTGAGCTTTTCACCTTGGAAATGTCTTATTTGCATACTTCTGGGAGGACCCATCTCAGCCCCCTAACACCTGGTTGTCTATCTGCCCAGAAGGGCTGATGTTGTGGGTCAAGTTGGCTAGACCATGATTCTCAACGGTTTGGCAGTCATGTAATGATGATATTATCAGCATATCAGTTGTATGGAGTTCTTTCTCAGGGGTGTGACTTACATTTCATATTTATATATGGATGTTCTAGCAAAGCTCACTTGTTCTGGATCCTGCATCGAACTCATCATCATCTGACCTCCAGTCCTTGGGACTTGAGCGAGCAGCCTGTATTCTTACCTGCCAGTCTTGGATTTGTCAGCCTCCACAGTCCATGAGCCAGTGACCTCCAGCCTGATCTGTGGATCTTGTGTTCATCAGTCCCTGCAGCCACATGAGTAGAACCCTCTAGCCTGATGTCTCACCCATGGACCTGAGACTTGCCAGCCTCCACAACTTGCTAAGCATTTCCTTTAGACAAATCTCTATATGTATGCTAGACTGGTTTTGCTTCTCAAGAGAACCCAGCATAGGACACTTCTCCTGGGAGGAAGAGGCTAAAGGTAGGAGAGAGGAGGAGGACAGCCAAGGAATTGTTGTCTACTGTCTGCTCTGACGTGAGAGTCCTGCATCAGTAACCAGGTGATTTCAAAGGAATACTTTCACAAAAGCTCTGGGCAAGCCCAGATAGGACTCAAGGTCAGTAACAAACAGGCTCAAGTAGAGTGAGAAACTGAACACAGATGTTCACACATACATGAAGGCCTGCCCCACCTCACCCCCCCCACCCTGCTCCCACTCCCAAGATTTAAAGATGAGGCTGGTTTTTCTGAAAAATATAAAATTTTAATAAAGGCTACATCTCTTAATTACAATAATTATTGTACCAAGTAATTTTCCTTAAATGAACTCTTTATAATGCATAATTTACAGTATAAGTAGAACAAAATGCCATGGCAAAAGTCATTGAGTACAAGACTTATAATAAAAAGGCATAAAATATATTTATACATAAACCCCTTTCAAAAAACAAGGGAAGCTGGAGCCCTCAATACAGGGCGACTCACGGCGTGGACCACCGTGCTGGTACAGACACTGTACTGATTTAAGGTCAAGCACTAGAGATAGTGGATTCATACTCTTTTGCCGTACGATATATACAGACATATAGTACAAGGTAACAATGGCAAACAGAATGCACAGATTAACTTAACACAAAAACCCGAATGTAAAAATGAAGGTGTTGGGGGGACCAGGGGGAGAAGGATGCTGCTAAGTCTTCTCACGCTTTTTATTTCTTTGCAGGGGAGGAGGCTAGTTTCCTGAATGGCCGTGGTCCAAAAATAAATAAAAAAAAAAAACCCAAAAAGCCAAAGGAACTGGTATTTCAATAAAAGCACAAGACTGAACCACAATGCAGGGACTCCAGCAAGCCTCAGGCATCAGGCCCTGGGCCTGGAGTGAGCTCTAAGATGCGGAGCCCCACAAACAGGGTGAAATCTAGGGAGCCAATGAGTCCCCGCTCCTCACCCCAGTGGATCAGCCTATCCAAGATGACATCCCCAAATGGCACTGACAATACAGTATAGTCAACCCTCCAGACCTTTATGACAAAATAGAGCAACAGAGAAAAAATATGCACCAATCTCTGTGTGTAAATGACAGGGCACCATTTTAAGAAGTCAGTCTTCACTTTGAGAAAAAAATACAGGGCTAAGCACAGTTTCTCTCTGAATGGTGACATTATTAATGCACTCCTAGCTCAACTCCTCAAGTTAGATAAAAGACTGGAAAACTTCCTCTTCCCCTTCCGTGTTTTAAGCAGCATATCCATAAACCAGGGGGGTGGGGGTGGGGAATCAATTGTTCAATAAATATCAGTTAAGGACTCCTGTTCAGGTAAGCTATACACAGTTTCTCTTAGTTTATGGATTTCAGATCCCTAGGAAGTCATATATTATGCATGGAAGTCTCAAATACAGTCAGCATCTTCAACAGCCAAGAGTGGTCATGTTTTTAATAAATAGTTCAGGCTTTTCTTATCTCAGTACCCAGCTCGTGAATAATGAAAATCCACCTCCCGCCCCCGCCCTCCCCAAGGCCCAGCGGCCAATTCTCCCCCAGACTTTGTCTTCTTCATTGGTTTCATTTTCCTTCAAAGCGTTTCCTCACTGCAGCTCCTGTCCAAGACAGGTCACGTGGGCTCCAATTCGATGGTTCCCCAAAGCCAGACCCGAGGGGCTCAATCGATCCTCTCCACCTTCCCCAGAATCCTCCCTTCATACATGGGGAGCACTGTATCGTCATCCCAGATCTCCTCAAACACCGCTCCACAGGCAAACTCGTCGCTGGCTTTTTTGAAATAATACCTTCAAAGAAAAACCAAGAGTTTTCTGGGTCAAGTGGCATGTTCTGCATTGTTTAAAAGAGACGTAAGCCAACAGTGAAGACTGAGGCAGCTTCAGAATCTACGATGGTGCATGCACGCGTGTGAATCTTCGCCCAGGCTTGACTGAAGAGGGCAACAGGGACCTGCCCAGGAGCACAGAACAGGAAGGTACTGTGTTCAGGGTGACCAGCAGCCCATTGCCGGCCTCCCGACTACGAATGGCTCTGAGCCAGCAGCCTTCAGCCTAGGATTTCTGCCTCCACCTGGTGCACCTACATTATGGAGTGCACTCAGCACAGCCCAGCTGTTCCTTTCCCTTTTTGCGGGGATCAGGAGTCCCAGTGACACCAGGACTAAGCACTTGGCTGCAAACAGAGAGATTTAGAGGTTCAAACCCACCCAGCAGCTCCACCAGAAACAGAGCAGGCGATCTGCTCCCATAAACATCACAGCCCAGGAAGCTGCACAGGGCTGTTCTGTGTGAGTCAGACTTGATGGCACCTGACAAAAGGGATGGGGATACGGGCTAGGCCGGGCCAGGCAGGCCCCTAGTTCACTTGCAGCAGGAGGGATGGGGATGGGGGTCAGCGGACCAGGCTACAGGTTCAGCCAGACTGCAAGCTAGTGCGGAAACCCTGGTGGTGTAATGGTTAAGTGCTACAGCTGCTAACCAAAAGATCGGCAGCTCAGATCTACCAGGCACTCCGTGGAGACCCTGTGGGGCAGTTCTACCCTGCCCTATGGGGTTACTGTGAGTCAGAATCAGCTCAGCAGCAACGGGTTTGGTTTTCTGGTTTGACCTAGTGGATCAGTCCACAGGCCAGCAATCACCCTTCCCACCCTCAGTGCCTGGCTGAACACTTCCTGATGTCTCCTGCACAGCCACGGGACAGGCTGCTTCCTTGGGGTCACTGCGAGAGGCACATCAGCCCAATCTGCTGCCCGGGGTTCAGCAGCCAGCACCCCTTCCCCCCTTCCCCCCTGCTTTTCCCATCCTACTCCTTGAGGGTCAAACACCAAGACCCTTCTATTATGCCTCTTAATTAAAGGGGCCTGCTCTCCCACTCAGTGTCCTCTCTTCTAGGGCTGTTTTAACTGCATGGGCACAAATGACCAGTCTCTCGGCAGAGTCCCTGCTGTCCTTTCAGGCCAGACCCACTCCCGCTCCCACTGGCCTCCCAGTGGAGGGCCCTTCCCTTCTCCATCCCCAGCAAGGGAGATCCTCAGATGGATTAAACACACTCCTGCAAGCTGTCCTTTTCAGCCAATAAAGGCCATTCACAGAGGACAGCTTGAAGTCCCCTGGGGCAGGGGGGACAAGGCCATCTCTAAAAAGTGTAATTGTGTCTCAGGGTTAAGACTTGGTTTTTGTTAAAAACAAAATTTTGTTAAAAAAAAAAATTAATTCCCCTTGGTTACAGCTACATTTTTTTTCCTCTTTAATGAAAACAAGCCAAATTCTTTCATAGGAGATAAGGCTAAATAAAGCCAAACAGCTGGGTTTAGTCAAGGTACTTTGCTTTTGGCATTCCCAGCTGAACGAAGGCATCAGAGACGGACATTTCAGGTCTCGTGGGCCAGTGATGAAAACATTTCATATTAAGGGGATCAAAATACTCAGGCAAGCCTGAGACAAGGAGGGGTGTGGGAGCCCGGGAGACCCAGGGCACTGAAAAAGGCCCATTTCCTAAGCAGAGGTTCACACCCCAACATTGCCCCCAGCCATGCCCTTGAGCGTCCAACTGCAGCCCTCTGAGGCTTGACCAATGTGGTCTTTTATGGCATCGCGCAGCTAACACGCAATGACCTTTTCCATAAAGACAGCTCCTTTCAGAGAGCAGAGGAGCAGCATTCCCTCAGCCCCACCCCCAAGACTTCAAACGCCCCATGCTGCCCTCTTTTTCTCCCAGAAACTGGCTTTTCCGTGCAACATGCTTTATGTGGCAAACTTTGCTTTCTTCTGACATCTGGCACCAATAGCGTCTGGCAAGTCTGGAGCAAATGTTCACTTTCTGAACCTCTGCCATGCTGAGATTACTCAACATGGCCCAGGTCCGCCCCAGCTCCATGCCAGGGGCTTTTTTATGGGGGAGAGGGGGAGGGTGGCAAGTTGAGATGTTTGAGCACCATCCCTGCTTGGAGCCTGAGCCTAGCACCCAAAGCCCCCTCGTCCCCAGGAGGGCACATGGAGTCCGGCTCTCACCCCAGGGTGCAGATAAGGTGGCGGGCTTGGAAGGGCCTCAGCCACAGCCTGATCCAATCAGCGGAAGAATGTGAGAGCCGACCGTTTGTGCGAGTCTTTGTGCATTAAATGGGAGGCCGGGGCTTCAAAGCCGGGCTTATTAAGTGAGCCTCAGGGAAAAATTCCCAGAGCCAGATGTGGCCAGAGCTGCTGGACGAGGCACTGTCCCCCTGCTCCGTGGCCCGTCTCCCTGGAAGGTCACCCTCAATTCCACTCCGCGTCGGACCAAGTCACAGCTGAGAGCAAAACCAACCCCTGGAGGACCACATATGGGTAATAGTGTCACTGTGTGTCTGATCAGATGAAAGGAAGCAGCCAGGCCTGTCCCCCAGTCCTTTTGGGAATCGTCTCCACCCAGGTGTAGAAGGGAAAGAGCTGAGCCCACCCCATCTGTCAACCAGTGACAGGGCCCAGCTCCTAGCTCCCAGCTCCCAGGGTCCTCCCCCGCCACAGTGAGTGTTGCTGGCCCCTGCCCAAGTCACCTCCAAGGTGACGGCAGCCAGACAGAGTTTCCAGGCCAGCAGTCTGCCTGGTGGGTCTGGGCATTCAAGAGTTTTCCACGCACACATGTACGCATGCACACATCCTGCCCCCAGCTCTAAAAGTTTTTTAAGGATGTCTGGACACCTTCTGGGCATGTACTATGGTTCTGTACAGGCCGATGAGGGTGAAGTCAGTGGGGTATCTGGGGTACAGTTTGAGGAGGACTTCTGTCTTGGGGGCCAACCTGCACTAGCAGGCGCCTGAGTGAGTACTACCTTAAATTGTGTGCCCTGGGCACTCACTAAGGTCCTTGGAGGTGGAAACATTTTGAGTTCCACTACAAAACTAAAGGTCGGCAGTTCAAATCCACCCAGAAGTGCCACCTAAGAAAGGCCTTGCAATCTGCTTCCACTACAGCCAAAACCCACCCCCAACAGAGCAGTTCTACTCTACAGCACACAGGGTCATCAGCTCAATGGCAATGGGGTCAGTGTTGTTTAGGGGCACCCCCACTGGCCTTACCCTAGCCCCGGCCCTGCACCCAAGATAGAAGCAGAGCAGAACCCACAATTCCCAGTGGGATGAAGTCCATAGAGAAGGGGCAAGTGGACTCTGGATGGTCTCAGATGAGGTCATTACCTGCCCCTCACCAAGGGGAAAGAAGAGAAGGAAAGGCCAGGGCTAGGCCTCATCTGGACAACTCCTTTTGCTGGGCCTGCCACCCAGTGTGGGTGTCTGTGCTCTACAGGGGTGGGAGGGGGTCCTGCACCTGAGGCCCCAGCAAGGAGAGGAAGGCAGAGGAGGCCCAGGCTAGGAGAGGGGCCATCCCTATTCAACCCCTGCCCACCCACAGGCCCTGACCCTCCTTTGTCAAGGATAAAAGAACCTCTCTGCTTGAAACGACCTGTAGACACAGCCAAACAGGATGAGGTGGTCCTCAAGGCAGAAGGGCTAAGCAGAGAAGCCCTGCCTAGGTTTCCAGGATTGGTCTCTGCCCTCCTGGGACCTTCACTGTGCAGACTTCTTCCTAGGCCTCAGCCAGGAGGAGAGCAGCATTTCAGCTCCTCCCTCCTAAGCAGCCCACCTGCCTGTCTGTCCACCTTCCTCCCCTTCCCCTCTCTCTCACACACATACTTCCCCTTCCTTTAGGAAGTGCTCCCCCCAAATGGCCCAAGCTCAGCTCTCCTTCTGACAGAGCAAACTGCTCTCTTTTCCCTCCAAGTCCTGTTCACCTGCTAGAAAAGTCCAGGCCAGGGCCCCACAGAAACCCCAGCCTTCCCAAGCCCCAGCAGCCTCCCTGCCGCTGTGTTATTTCTGTCATCAGGGAGGGGAAAGAGGAAATGAGAAAAGATGCCAAGCGGCCCACTCCCACATCCTCCCCAAGCCCCCTCGCCCCTCCCAGGGTGCTGCCAGGTCTGGTCAGGTCAGGGGAGGTGCTCCTCACTCTAGCTCTTGGTCCTGAGCAAGCACACACTGGAAAAGAAAAGGCACCACAGGATTCTTACCTATAATTTCCCTTTCTGCTGAGCTGCTCTTTGAAATGGCCCAGGGTCAGGCTCTGGGTCCTCAGCATCCTTCTGTATGGAATTTCTTCTCCACAGAAAAAGTAAGTGACCGTCAGCTCACTGGCCTGGAGCGGGTGGACACCCACCGGCTTCTTTGGCTCTTTGTGACTGGAAACAAGATGACAGGCAACCAGGTCAGCATTTTCAAGCCACAAGCAGGTACACACACCAGAAGAGGGCAGGCAAGTGCACACTCAGGGAAATTGAGGCAGCCATTCAGGGGGGCAAGTGCTCCACCCCTCGTATCAACCACATGTATGCAGGAATCAACAGCTCCCCATCAGCTGTGCAAACGGACATCGTCTACCACCAGGTGGGGGCCTGCAGTAGCCTTTCATATCAGCACAAACGGAGAGCATGGCCCAAACCAGGAATACTGTCGGGACAAGCCCAGAGCAACTTGTGGGATGGCACCAACTCGGAAGGCCCAAATCTCACTGGGGTCAGTCCACAGTTATTTCTACTTCCTCACCTGCTCATGTTTTTGCTGAGTGGCTTAAAAAAAAAAAGCTGTTGGCTCGGACAGCCAGTGGACCTAAGGTCAGCCAATTAAAATAAAAGAGTCTAGGGAAGTGGCTTCACCAGAACTTCAAACACTGCTCAGTGCTCAAGATGAAGAGGCAAAGAGAGACAAGTTTAATTATTGAGATCATTTTAGATCTCTGTTGCAGATTTCTGTTTATATGCACCATCCTGTAATTAAACAAAGCCTGTCCTCTTTGTCCACTCTGCAAGCGTGTGCGTCTCCACAGAGAAAACACAGCACAATTAGGCCCTCTTCTCCAAGCACAAAACAAGGCCCTCCTAATGTCTGCAAGGGTGGAAATCACCTTCATGCTTGGGTGTGTGCATCAGGTTTCTGGGACCGCTGATGTGCAAGGTGAAGAGCAGTAACTCTTCCAACCCCACTCAAAGCCCCCTTGGCCCACCTGTGACGGGCTTCACAGCCCAGCCTGACTCAAGGCCCCTGGACTCCTCCACCCCACTAACGAGGGAAGCTCCATCCTAAAAGACCACGCAGGTTTTAATGATTCTCATTTATGGCAACACCTGTATTTCTGTTCTCTGCCACTGTGTTAACATCAAGAGGTAGTTTTATAGACCCCCAAAAGAAAAAAAGTTTCAAAAGAACACAACTCTGGATGTTTCAATAGGGTGCCTGGGACACAACCTGCTGGGCCGACCTGGGCAGAGCCAGGTTTAGGGACACTCACTCTTCAGGAGCCAGGGCTGGGGTGGAGAAGGACGTGGCTCCAGCCTGCCCAGGGGCCGAGTGGTTTCTGTCCCTCTGCTGACTGGCTGCACAGCACCTGAGGACACAGCCAGGTCAAGGGGTTTAGCAGCTCCCCCACGGCAATTGAGGAGCAGACACAAAACAGCTCTTTTGGGGGTCCTGAGGACAGACTCCACTTCCAATCTTGGTGGGACCCAGTCAAGCCCTTGCATGAACAAGGGCCCAGGCGGCCTGGAAGAGTGCTGATGGCACAATGGTTAAGCACTCAACTACTAACATAAAAGTCAGTGGCTCACACGCACCCAGCAGCTCTGCAGGAGAAGGACCTGGCAACCTGCTTTCGATCTGCACTACAGACTAGGACATCCCATGGGGCGGTGTTTCTCTGTCACAGGAGGGTGCCTGATCAGAAGCAATGTGACAGCACCCATTAACCGGAGACCTGGAAGATACCTTGCGAATGGCCATCCTAAGCCACCTCTGAGCATGCAAGACAGGACACTCCCAGGCCTGACAAATGCTCAAGGGTCATCACTCTCTACAAGGTACAGCTGGCTTCCTCATGCATGCATCTAACTGCTTTAAATGACTGGGAGAGGAAGAAACTTTGGTGAGAAATGGGCAAAACGGATTCTCCCACTTCTGAGTACAACCTGCCTGGAAAGATCGCAGCTCATGACAATGGGATAGACACAACTAAGGGGGCTCCAACAAAGGCTTGGGGTCCAGACACAAAAGCAAGGCCCTTCCCACTAGCAGTGCCTGGGTGGTTCAAATTATTAATGCACTTGGTTGCTGACCAAAAAGCTAGAAGTTCAAGTTCACTCAGAGGCACCTTGGAAGAAAGGCCTGGTGATTTACTTCTGAAAAACTGGTCATTTGAAAACCTTAAGGAGCCTAGTTTAGCCCTTGGATGGTGCACGTGGTTTGCTCTCTACCATTAGCGTAAAGAAAACGCTGCTGGCATAGCGGGTTAAGTGCTATGTCTGCTAACCAAAAGGTCAGCAGTTCAAACCCACCAGGTACTGCTGGGAAACTCTACGGGCCAGTTCTACTCTGACCTCTAGGGTCACTATGAGTCAGACCCAACTCAATGACAGTGCGTTGGGTTTTCATTTGGGATTAACCTAAAAGTGGATGGTCCAAGCCCACCTGGTGGTACTACCTACAAAAGGCCTGGCCACCTGCTTCCGGAAGAATTACAGCCAGGAAAACCCTATGGAGCAGCAGTTCTACTCCGTAACACACGGGATTGCTGTAAGTTAGATTCAACTTGATGGCATCTGGCTTGGTATGTCCCGTGAAGAATAGGCTAGGTCGTTACTTCCAAACCCAACCACCCACTGCCATAAACTCTGAACTCAAGAGTTAGACCAACCCCCATCCACTCACCGCTGTTTTGGGGGCTTTGACACTTCAGCCAACCTGCGGCAGGCCTCCTCCAGCTGTGCCAGGGTGTTGGGTGGGGTCAGGGGAGGCATGGCAGGGTCCTGGGTGAACGGGTGAGCCCGGGGAATGGTGCGGGGGTGCCCGCTACTGGGGCCTCCTAGGTGGTGCCGGCCGGCCCGCTCGCCGGGCGCTACGCGAGCAGACTCCGCAGGGCAGGCCTTTTTTGTGTTTGGGGCACTGAATAAGGAATGAGGACAGAGAAAGCAGAAGGAATGAAATTGGGTTAGCAAAATTGGAAAACGTGACTTCAATAGAAACTTCTCTATTCTGCTCTCAAAGATGGGGGGGAGGGGGATAAAAACGTTCTACCATTGCATGAGCAAGGGCTATGGCCAAAACACATTTCTGTGGTCTGCTCCATCCAACATCTAATATTAAGACGACAGGGGCAAACAGTCCCATCTGATTCCAGCCGGCTGCAGACACAGCCATCCCCACGACACCTCAGTGCTGACTGGGCTGGCCCACGTGGCGGCCGGGGCAGGCGGATGTTTACCTATGGGGCTTGGGCTTGCTCTGCCGTTCATTCTCCAGCACCCACTGCCACACGTCCTGTGACCTGTCTCCTTCCTCCCCGGGAAGCTGCGGTGCCCCAGCCCCACCGGGAGCCCCTCCGTCTCGGGCGGGCAGGGCCAGGCCCGGCTCCGTGCCTTTCCCGCTCCGTTTGGGCATGGTGTTGCCTCTGCCGCCGCTGTGGGGAACCAAGAACCACATCAACCCAGAGACCACGTTAAATCCCAGCAGTCATCAAATGGGGTGCACCTGGTACCACCCTGGCCCTGTCCTTCCCTGCCCTCTGCCGCTCTCCTGGAAGAGCTGAATGGCTGTGGGCCCTCCCTGGCCCCACCCCAGACCCGACCAGGACACTGGCTGGGAGGGGCCCAAACAGGGGGAGCAGGACCCGCAGACACTCACCCCAATGCCTCGCCCAGCATCGGCTCCAGCGCCTTGGGGTGGCTCTTGCACTTGGCGTAGCAGTAATACTCGGCACCCCCGGGGCAGAGGCAGCGGACCCTCTGGGCAGCCTCCGCCTCGATCTCCTCCTTGGTCTTCGGCCCGGCGTGGTGGTGGATATAGTGGTGGTGCACGTGCTTCGTCGTCTGCTTGGCCACCAAGCCCTTGCCCCCCAACAGGGGGCAGCTGGCCAGTGTGGCTCCCGAGGGGGGCAGCTTGCTCCCGGAGGGGAGGAGGGAGTGGTGGTAGTGGTCCGGGGAGCGGGACCGGGGGCTGTAGCGGCCCACACCCGGTGACTGGCAGCCGGGGGTCTTGAGGACCCTAGACAGGTGGTCGTCAAGAATGGTCTGAGGGTCCTCCTCATAGCTGCCAGAAGACAGGAGGGACAGGGGGTGCTGTGGGGGGCCCCCTTCCCGTGAGCTCAGAGCCAGTTCGGACCCCTCCTTCTCTTCATCCTGGAAGAAGCAGAAGTGACCAGTGAGCAAGAGGGGACCACAGTGTCCCTCTGCCTGTCTGGCCCATCCCCTGCCCAAGGCTGGAGGCAGCGGCCCAGCACCACCTCTCTGATCTGCTGCAGCCGCTCCTCCAGGCTATGACGACTTTCCAGTTCCAGCTTCAGCTTCTCCAGCCTTGAAATCAGCTCAGCTGCAAAGGCGGCGGGTTCCACAGGGGTCATCTCCTTGGGCAGGCGGTGGGTTCTCTGCAGGACGCAGGGAGGACAAGGACAAGCCGCGTTTAGCAGGCCGGGTGCATGGAGGCAGCAGCGGCAGCAGCAGCTTTGCCCTGCTTCCCCGGGCCCTGGGCCGCCGGCCGCGTCCCCGTGTTCGGATGGAAGGCGGCTGGCGAGGTGGCCGGGGCTGCTTAGGATTTTTATGCGGCGGTGCCATGGCCTCATGGAGAGCCATGGTCCCCACCAGCGCTCGCCTTGGGCAGGAGCAGTTGGTCGCACTCCGAGAGACCCGGCGTGTTCTCTCTGTAGTACAACCAGCCCATCAGTAGCTGCTCTGAAGACAAAAATCTTCAAAGGGTGTTGTCAAACATTAAAAAAAAGGAAAAAACGGCAGCCCTCCAAGGTGGGGAGGGGAGCAGGAGAGCAACGGAAGGAATAAAAAGTCGAGTCTAAACAGAAAGGGAGTTGGAAATTAAAAAAAAAAATGATTGGAAGGGAGGTGGGGGAGAGGGAAGGGAAAGGGGAAAAAAAGAGTCTGAGGCCGGGGATCAGAGGAGAAGTGGTAATTTATTTCCCGGCCGCACACTGTGCACCTTTGAGGTGGTGTTGTCCCAACACTGTCCTAGATCTCACTTGCTCTCCTCCACCCCTCCTCCCCATCTCTTTGTACGGAAAATGAAGAAGGCCGCTGCAGGCTACTAGCGGAACACTGCTGAGCTTGGCTGCCTGAAGCCGCTCTATCAAGGGAAAAGGGAACATCTCCAAATCAAGTGCAGAATATAAAAAGGCACTGGGCATGCCTGCCAAAAGCAGCAAACAGCGAGAACCCCTGCCGCCGCCTTTCGGTCCTTCTCCTGTCATCTCACTCCTCCCCCCGCCAGCTTCCACCTCCTAAGCTGCATGACCTCCTTCTTCCTTGGTTCGTCTGTCTCTTGGCCCTACTCTTCTGGGTGCAGAAGGCCACCCTGCCAAGGCCACCCTCTCTATCCCGGCTGCCCCTGCCCTGGCAGCCACGGAGCAGCTAAAATGTGCGAGGGGACACCAGGGCGTCAGAAAGGGCTATTCTCACACAGGCCAGCTGATCAGCCCCCGATAAAAACCACTGTCTTGTGGGGAAAGCAGATTTGGACAACCTACCACAAAAACATCTGACATACAAGTTTGGGCGACGTGACTTTATAAACACATACACACACACCTTAGTCAAAAAAAAAAAAAACAACTCACAATCTCAATGTATTATTAATCTTGGTGCATTTCAGGGAGAGGGGTGTTTTGTTGGGGGAAGCTGCTGGACAGCCCAGGAAAGCAATCTTAGTTTTCTCAATTCAAAAAATAAAACAGGTCAGGTAATTGTCCTTGCACATGCAAGAAACCAGAGAGAAACTATTCCAGCAGCATCCACACACTAACGCCACATGGACTTAACAATGTGGCAGTTACTTTTCTAAGTGCTATAGACAGATCAAGAAACCCTGGTGGCGTAGCATGGTAAGTGCTACGTCTGCTAACCAAAAGGTCAGCAGTTCAAATCCACCAGGCACTCCTTGGAAACTCTATGGGGCAGTTTGGCAGTGGGTGGGCCTAGGCAGATCAACTGGATTCTCTGACGCTGGCAGACGAGATTCGTAAGTGGAAATGCCTGCTTTAAACCGAGTGGCCTCTATCCCTCTGAATAAGAGCTTCCCCGCAGCCTGATCTGGGGGCATGGCAAGAAGCATGGCCCTTGAAGACAGGGAGAGAAAAGAAGTCCCAGAGAAGACCTCCCCTAGTAAGCCTGCCTCTCCTCTTACCCATAGGCAGAAGCCACTCATGTGACCCTCACTTCCAGACACTTCTCTCATTCAGCAAGTACTAGGCACTGTTACAGATTGACGTAAATCCTAAATTCTATGTCTGTGGTTATAACCGCATTTGAGAATGGGTTGTCTCTGATTTGTTAATGAGGCAGGATTAGTGGAGGGTATGTCTGGAGATATAAAAGAGATTAAACAAGCCAGCCAGCAGAGGAGATCTGGAGTAAGACAGATGCCAAGACACATGGAGATTAGCAAAGAACCAAGAGGCAGAAGCCAAAGATACAAGGACTTCCTCCAGAGCCATCAGGAGACAGAAAGCCTTCCCCTAAAGCCACTGCTCTGATTTTGGACTTGGAGCCTCCTAAACTATCAGAAAATCAATTCTTCATTTGTTGAAGCCATCCACTCATGGCCTTTGTACTACAATAGCAGTAGATAACTAAAAACTCAACAGTGGGTACGATGCCCAGTTCTGCGGATGGACAGACAAGACGAGCAGCTGTCTTTTCAGGGTCAGCGGGAGAAGTGGCCAAGTAGATAGACTAGCAGACAGCTGAAGGGACCGAGCGGTGTAGAAGACACATGGAGCAGATGTTCTAGGGGATGACTCTCTAGCCTCATCACTCCATCAGTCAACAAGTGTTCGGTGAACACCTATTACGAGCCAAGCACTGTTTCTACGGATACGGATGTTAACAAAGCAGAGAAGACCACTGTCCTCATGCGGCTTCTAATGAATTCTGTACCAATGAATAGACCATGCTTGAGAGAAACATGGTCCATCTGCCAGTACTTCTCAGTTTCCAGGACGGAATGCTTTAGTCTCTTTCTCCCAGGAAATTTTCTTTTTCGAATTGAGAAAAACTTAAACGATCAAACAGGTCATCTTGAGCCTCATAACCACATCACTGTGCCCAAATTCAGGCCCCAACCAACCACTGATACCTTCAGCCCAGTCGTCCCCTCCCCTCCCTTTCCCTGGGGTACCCCCACATGGTCTGCTTCTCCTACCTTCCCAAGACCCCCCACTCCTCACCCACTCTACTTCCTGACCCAACATGGCTGCAAACCACCAGCTCCCCGCCAGGCTCGTACTCACCGGGAAATGAGGTAGAGACACTTGGCCATTGGCCTTCACGCTGCGATGCATTTCTCTCTGGAGCTGTTTCTTACTCCCCACGCGGTATGGAGGGATCCCATCTCTATGGGAAAAGAGAACCCGCAGGCTCGCTAGGGTGCTCTTCAGCAACTGGCTGACGACATGCCCTCCTGACACCCCGCCATGGGTGGGCTGCGTTTCCACAGGAGCACAGTGCATGTCACCAGCTGCCATCATCCTCTCTACTAGGAGGACTCGCTCCAAGGGCAAACCACCCAACCCAAAAGAAAACCATCAGTCATCTACAAAACCATGGCTCTCTCTCAGATACAGGGGCATCTACTTGGAAAGAGTTGGTAGGCTCACCTCTCCTCATCCTGGTCTTAGAACAGGGTTACATTCCAACAAGCCCAAAAAAATAAATCAATAAACCTCATCCATCTTCATTAAGTTGACTCCCACCAATGGCGACCCCATGTGTGCAGAGTAGAACTGGGCTCCAGAGGGTTTTTTTGGCTGTGATCTCACAAAAGCAGACTGCCAGGCCTTTCTTATGTGACACTGCTAGTTCAGTATGAACCATCAACCTTCAGGTTAGTAGCTGAGTGGAAACTGTCTGCACTACCCAGAGACCTGGACAGAGTAATCCAGCCAAAGCCACCACTGTCGACTCGATGCCGACTCACAGCGACTCTATAGGACAGAGTAGGAGGTCTGACAATTAAGTCCACAAACTTGATCGTTCTAAGTGCTACATACCTCACTGCTGAATATCACCAGAGTCACCTTCGAAGTACTCCCCTTGGGAAGCTATCTGCTGATGTCAGCACCTAGTCCACCCTTCATAGCAATTTTGGAACTCTTTCTGGAATGGCCATTGCACATGGTGGCACACCGGCAAGTTCATGAACATCAGTGTATAGTTTCTGTGAGGGAGGTGTCAGCCAGTAAACAAATAACTGTATTGGAACACTCTCCATGCTCACCTGATCTGGCCCTCAATAACTTTTTTCTTTACTCCAAGATAAAGGAAATATTGAGAGGACGACATTTTGATGCCTTCAGGACATCAAGGGTAATACGATGACGGCTGTGATGACCATTTCAGAAAAAGAGTTCCCAAACTGCCTTGACGGGTAGACTACAGGCACTGGCATCGGAGCACAGCTTCCCAAGGGGAGTACTATGAAGGTGACCGTAGTGATATTCAGCAATGAGGTACATAGCACTTTTTCAAGGATGAGTTTGCAAACTAAATTGTCAGACCTGTAGAACTGTCCCATGGAGTTTCCAAGGAGCACCTGGCAGACTGAATTGCTGACTTTTTGGTTAGCAGATGGAGCACTTAACCACCACGCAATCAGCCTTTCCAGACAGTGTGACAGCAATCCTATTACAAGTCCTCCCAAGCCAAGAGATTCTAAGGCCATTTTATTTCTCCCAGCAGTTTGCTTCCACCACTGATGCACCTTCCCCTAACTGAGGAATGTGGACCTTACACAGAGCAGCAGCATAGAAGGCTGTAGTTTTCAAGATCAAACCTATAGGGCTAGACCAAGCATGAGGACACATGCAAATTCTCTGTCAGCCTCCCATGTCATTTCCAAGTTTGCTTCCTTAAGTCACCCACAGGGTCTCTCTTGGCTCCTCCCTTCTCTCAGCTCCACCCCCTACCACCCCCAGCACCCAGTTCTCAAAGATCCACCTGCTCCCCCATCTACATTCTGCAAACTTCATTCAGAGCCCTGCTGACACACTGGTTAAGGGCCTGGCTGCTAACCAAAATGTCGGCTGTTCAAATCTACCAGCCACTCCTTTGAAACCCTATGGGGCAGTTCTACTCTGTCCTGCAGGGTCACATGAGTCAGAAGGAACTGGATGGCAATGGGTCTGGACTGGCTGTGAGTGACTATCATACCTTGCTTTAGGCCCTGGGCCAGATGGTGGTGAACAGAGGGAGGAAGGGCCAGAGATGTACCCTCTCATAGAGCTTCTATTCTAAAGGGTAACAGCAGCGATACACAGAACACACAGCATGTTTTGTTGTCATCGATGAGTGCTATAAAGTTGATTTCAACTTATAGCGATCCCATCTAATGGAGTAGAACTGCCCCATAGGGTTTTCTGGGTTCTAATTTTACAGAAGCAGATTGCCAGGCATTTCTCCCGTGCAGCCATTGGCTCGGTTCACATTGCCAATCTTTCCATCAGCAACAGAGCACGTAACTATTGACTCACCAGGACTATGGATGTTAAAACCCAAAGCCATCAAGTTGATTCTGCCTCACAGTGAGCCTACAGAGTAGAACTGCCCCACAGTTTCCAAGGAGAGCCTGGTGGATTTGAACTGCTGACCTTTCAGTTAACAGCCATAGCACTTAACCACGAGGCCACCAGAGTTTCCTTACTGTACATGAGAAGGAAGCAGTAAGTACTTTATGACAGAACATAAAGCAGGAAAGGGGGCCGTGTGCTGCAATTTTAAAGGGGTAGTCAGTGGCATCCATCCTCACTGAGGTGACATTTGAGCAGGGACCTGAAGGAAGTATGAGTTTCTAGGTCCTTTACCTTTATGAAAAATACACGTGAGCAAAAGTAAAAGAGGCTTTTTTTTTTTCTTTCTTAAAAAGCCATTTCTCCACTTTACTAGAAGCATGACCTGGAGTTGCCATTTTTGTTTTTGAAGAACATCACTCTTGAAAGCAGTCAAAGGGACAAAGGCGTGCCTGTGTTCTCATCAATATCCCTTCCTCTGGCCACTTAGGAACCCCTGGTGCCGGAGTGGTTAAGTGCTACTGCTGCTAACCAAGAGGTCGGCAGTTCGAATCCACCAGGTGCTCCTTAGAAGCTCCACAGGGCAGTTCTACTTTGTCCCATAGCGTCAGTTTGAGTTGGAATCAAGTCAATGGCAATGGGTTTTTTCGTGAGGGCAGGGGTGGCTGGCCACTTATTTATGAAAACCTCAGTGTTCCAAGAACCATTAAGATCATAACACATCATGAGGACTCCTACTCTGAGGCTGTCAGTACTGGTATCCTGTGTTTGGCTCTTCCCTCTTTCCTGGTTTTCTGTTGATCACGTGGCGGGGTTGCATGGGAAACAGGGCTGAAGGAAGGAAAAAACACCTTCGGCTCCTCAGCAGTGGGTGAAAATTAGCAGTGCCAAAAAATACCCAGCGAGTAGCCAGGGGCAACTGGCTCACCTCTAGCCCCTTCCCTTTGATACTCTACAGTTTTAAAGTCACTGAAGTTTATAGAAGTCTGCTGGCCTAAGCCAGAGACAGGGCCACAGTGGAGACAGCGCTAATCACAGCAGATCAACCAACCAATCTATGTCGACCTGGCCAACTCTGGACTAAGAAGCGCGTAAAAGAAAATGTCACTGAGCGGGGCGGAAGACAGAACAGGTTAGTATCTGAAGGTCCTGAAGCCCAAGGCCCTACCCCAGAGAAGTCTGGGTAGCGAAGTACAGACAATGTCTTGTGGCAAGGGTTACACTTTGACCGATTGGCCTAAGAAACAGTTCTCCCAGTTGGGCTCCTGATCACAGAGGCCTGGCCTTTGAAAGAATAGTAGGATAAAAGGGTCTAAGTCCTGGGAACTTGCGGAGCTACGGGAAGTTTATTTATCAACTCAGTGTATCCGTCTATGGATGCTTTATCCACCATGAGAGAAAATGGCCCCACTGAGCTCTCAAAGGACTAGCAACAAATTCTTGCCAAGGTGAAAGATTCCAAGAAACTGCATTTTCCACTTAATGAGTTCCTACGTATGCACCAACCTCATTCTCACACGCATCCTAATTACCTACATACCACAGATGACCAGATAAGCCTGTTAACTTGCCTGAAGACAGTCAGTAGTGGTTAGACCTAAGATTCAAGTCCAAACCAGTGTTAGACTCAAGACCAAACTCTACACCAACCACCTACACTCATGACTCTCATTGTCTCAAGAAAGCTACCCTTTCTACCACACCCCGTCACAGCCCAGCTACAGCCAGGCTTCCCGCCGAACTTGGGGTACCACTTCCTAAGCCCCAAAGAGTCACCTAATGCTTTGAAGAAAATGAAATCTGGGGGTGTCTGGGAAGCCCTATACGACCACTCAGTACTTCCGCTATGGGACATTCCACACAGTTCCCAAGGCAGTGATGTCCCCCTTTCTCCTACCCTTCTGGGGTAGAGGTAGGGCTTTCCAAAGACTGGGTTCTCAAGTGGGCCTAACCAACATTCTTTTCCCTTTCCCCACCCCTCCCCTCCCTGGTAACCATCAAAGATTGTTTTGCTCTATATGTAAAATGTTTTCATGTGCTTTCATAGTAGTCTCACACAACACTTGTCCCTCTGTGACTGACTCATTTCACTCAGCACAGTGCCCTTTAGTTAGCTCCACGTTATGAGATGACCTCCAGAGATGCCAGCACCATCTGCTACAAAGACGGTCCTTTTCCCATTTGATGGACTTTGGACCCTCGCTGAAGAGCAGACAACCATGGACCAAACCAACCAAACCTGCGGCCACCAAGTTGATTCTGACTCATAGTGACACTACAGGACAGAGCAGAACTGTCCCACAGCATTTCCAAGGAGTACCCGGGTGGATCTGAACTACCAACCTTTTTGGTTAGCAGCTGTAGCTTTTAACCATTACACCACCAGGGTTTCCCAGATGACCACAGGTGGATGGATTCTCCGCTCTGTTCCACTGGTCAATGTATCCATGATCCCATTGGTACCAGGCAACTTTATTTCTAAGGTGTGGGCCAAACCAGCCTCTGCTTCCCTAGAGCTGCAAGTGCCTACTCCCTTCTCCTGGATAAGATGACAGTGAACAGCTCTTCCTCTGGGCTTCTTCTTGACAGTGGACCCCACCATGAAACCAATAGGGCCTCAAGAACCCCATCCTCTCCAAGACTTCCTCCCAGAGTTCCCACCGGTAGCCTTGGCTCTTGTTTCCCCTTCCTCCCAGAGGGGCACCAAGAGTCAAGCAGGTCCCGCCAGATTGAAGACCAGAGGCATAAACGTTTTTTTTAAGCACTCTTACCCAACACACTGTAACTCCAGGGCAGGTGACAGACCCAACTGTAGGTACCTTGTCACCAAAGCAGAATTGAGGGAGATTCATGTCTCCATGGCTCCCTTCAGGAAAAGTAGCTTTAACTCCCCCAGGCCAAGAGTCTTTGCTCAAAAACAGCCCCTCCTTCCAGAGAAGACCTTCCTCTTTCATTCACTGCAGCTCCCAGAGTCTCTGATCAGTTTCTTTGCAACTCAAAACTGTGGGCTGAGGACTGCCAGGTCTCTGTCCCTACACAGTCTCCTTTAATTATAAACATTTTAGTGAACGAGCCTGCTGCCGGCCCAGCTGTTTCTGGGAGCCCTGAGTTTTGAAGTGCGGCCTCCAGTTAGCTGCCATTTCAGCTGAGCCAATTAGCTTAGCCTTGTGACTCCGTCGTGACCGACCTCACCTGAGTGCCGTTTTCTGCCAGCTTTGAAAACCGCAGACCCACGCGCACACGTGGCCATGGGCACCTTTGTGCGGCAAGCACTCCAAAGGCGGCCTCGGATCACACTGACATCAAAAGCCGGGTTTGTAAGATAAGGCAATATTTGAAGTTCACGTGCATGCACTCCCCGGTGTCCGGAGTCGGTCCATAAATGAGATGTGAGGTGATAAAAATAAATAAATTACACCACCTGGGCCACCTGCCTGCGTGAAACGTGAGGAGATGATCTGGCACTGATGGGAGCACACCCATAGCAGAAGCCACCCAGGCACCCGGCTGCTCCTGAGTATAAAGGCTCCTCCGCAGTGACAGGAAGTGGAACAAAGGGGTAACGAACTCTTGGAGGTGACGGATCTATTTATTATCGTGCTTGTGGGGATGGCGTCCTGAGTGTATACATCTGTCAGACTCTACTCTTTAAATATGTGCAGTTTACTGTATGTCAGTGACACCTCAATGAAGCGGTTCTGGAAACAAGATAAAAAAGAGTACAACTCAGCAGAGGGAGCAAAGAGGGGCGCAGCCTCTGCACACCCCCAATGTCGTTTTCGTGGCTCTAGCCACCTTTCAGCTGGCGAAGCTCCATGTGGGTACCAAAGGCCCACTTCTTGTGATGTGTCTGTGATGTGTTCAGCCGCCTGGCTTTATCCTCCTCAGCCTGAGCCCGGCAATGCCCTGCAATCCCACTGCCCCCGGCACTCCAAGGGCTGGGATTTAAGGCTTGGCTGAGAGTCTGGCAGTTAACTTGAAAAGAATTAAAAGGCCATTCCTGCCGAGAAGGCAGGTTGCAGAGTAGCGGGCTCGTAAAACCGCCTTCTCCAACCCGAAGGCCCGTGTCCCCAGCCATCTTTAACAGGGCCTGTTACTTCATGGGGAAACAGAAGTCAGCAGTGGGCTCTGAGAGAAGGAAACGATTTCCTTCAAGCCCCCACCTGTCTGTACACCCAGGCCCCGATGACAGAGGGCCAAGTGCAGACCAGTCCTGCCCTGACTTCTACCAGGCCTCTTGCAAAGGCCTCTGAGACTTAATTGGTTCTGTCGCCAACGAGATGATTGCTTCCCTGGACTTGTGTCTAATGAACTCAAACCTTCTGGAGTCTATTGAAGGCCTCCAGTGACCCCCTCTCCCACCCTCCCCCTTCCCCAGCCCCCAGCAGCCCCGCTCCCCAGCCCCTCCCAGCCCCCCTCCCAGCCCTGGGCCCATTGTGACTGAGGAGAAGCAGCCAGGGTCTTTTCATGCTTTATGGGGCGCTCCCATTCACTTGTTCAAGGAAATTTCAAAGGGGCTTGCTACCCTCTTATATCCCGTCTAAGCTGCCCAGATGAACAATGGGCTGAAAGCGATTCAGCTCTGCTTTTCATCCTCCACACTTTCTTTCTCGCTCCATGTGCTCATCTGTGCAAGGGCCACAGTTGGCAGTGCTCTGAAGAGAGGGTCTAATCCCAGCCCTGGGAATCCCAGGTGACCCGCCCAGCACCGGGCAGGTCACACACACTCAGGGCCAGCCAGCTCGAAAGTGCAGGACCCCAGGCTTTTAGCTCATGCCAAGTGTGCTGGGTGAGACAGTGGGGTTGCGGGGGGGAACACTGGGGACTCCCTGTGCCCAGCCTGGGATGGCAGCTTGATGAGACCCACAGGGCCATCCAAGCCTGGTGCACACCCCCACCAGTAGACTCTAGTGAGACTCTTTTGTCTTTCTCGGCAGGCAGCATGTGGCAGACAGACCTAGGCAACTAGCCCTCAAGAGAGGATGACAGTGGCACAAGAATGAGAAGGGGGCTCCAACTGGGCACCGACCCAACCAGGTGGGTACAACTGGGACAGTCACAGCTGCCCACTTGGCTGGGAGAGGGCTCCGAGCAAGCCAACACTGTTGGGAAGGCCAGCTATGGCTGAGGTAGAATGCTGTGAGCACTCGGGTCCCCAAGCCCGGGTCCTTAGCATCATCAACCCAAGGCTGCTACTCCACGGAGTGGCTCCAAACACTCAGAGGCTCTGCCACCTTGGGACACAGGATAGCTTTCTGGTTACAAAGAGAAAGTTGCTAACTGAGGGATTTGTCCTCTTCTGTCTCTGTATCCAAGTGGATCTCACTGGCCTATACTCTAACTCTTGCTACCTAGAACAGCTGGCTTGCAAAGGTAACTTTTCTAAGCCTTCCAAGTAGCTTCCCAAGGCTTCAAAAGCCCTTCAGCCAAGGAGGGAGAGAAGGTAGGGGCTTGTGAGCTTTAAAGAAGACAGGTGGTTGGGGTGAGGGAGTGAACCCTCCCCCCCCACCCCCCCCACCCATTAGAAAAAGAAAGCAATCTGATCATTAAAATTAAAAGAAATTCCCAATGGTTCAAAGGTCTCATTGCCAACTGGTCCTGTGAATGAATCTCCTGTTGAAAATGTTCATCCTTGGGGAGAGTACCAGACAGAGGACAGGGGACCACATCTGGCCTGATCTAGAAGGCAGAGGACCTAGAGCTGGGTTCTGTCTGGCACAGATAGCCAGGGAACCACAGCACCTTACTTCTTCATCTGTGAAAAATCACCAGCAACTGCCTGCCTTTCTAACCGGGTCTTGTAAGTCTTCAACAAGAATATGAATGAGGACAACACCCAGATTTTCTCATCGTGAACCCAGAATAACACCTCCATCATGGGGACTGAAATATGGCCAAGGGCCAGGAAGCAAGCCAACAACAGACTCTAAGAAAATTAAACAGAAGCCTTGCAGTCTTCAGTAAATGGCGTTCAGGAACTTCATTCAATGCTCTCATTCAAATCCAACATACTCCTACATTACACATAATGCTAAGAATCCACAAATAAGTCAGTAAGAGAGAAAGAGAAACAAGCACAGACAGTAGCAAAAAATGACAGTGGGCAGAAAGACTGAGGGAAAAGAAAAGCTATTTGAGAAAGGAAGGGACACTAGGACATATAGAAAAAATTGGTCCTTGTAGCCTACGAGACAATACTACGGCCAGTATGTAAACAGATCTTCATATTGTTTGGGTCATCAAGAAATAAATTCCACTTTGCCTACTGGTATTTAATTAAAACTAAGCCATCCATGTTATTTCACGAAATGCAACCCAGTATCTGATTTGAGTTCAATCAATCCAGAAAAGTCACTTCTGTAGAATCCTTCATGTTTCTGCACTGGATGAGAGGTATGTACTCTTACTCTATTTTCAGTAATATCAAAATGCTTTATTGAAATTAACCCTTTTCACTTCAAAGCTCTCTCTCCTTTTACCAAGACAGGAACTTGAGACAACACAATAAAGATACCACGGAAACGCGGAAGTCCCAAACCTCATGATTTTCCTTCCAGGTGGTTCCATGCCACAGGCCAAGCAATAGGACACCGCTAACAGAAACCTGGTAATTTCAAATTGGAAGAATACATGGTCCAGTTTCAGGGAAGGGAAAATGAACAAACTCTAAATATAAACATCAGAAGTTGACACAAATCAGTGGGCTTCCCTTTCAAAACTGTTCCTTCCCATGAGAGGGGAAGTTTCTATCCCAAAGTGTTTGTTGGCAAAGTCCACAAAGACCATTTCTCAAATGGCAGATCTTGGCTAGGTGTTTGGTGAGAGTCACTTGCAAAGTTTCACGCGTGTCCAGCCCCAGCTGCCCAGAATCAGAATGTCAAACGATGGCCAGAGAGAGGTGCACCAAGCCACCCTTCATGGTAACCCACTGCCTGCCACCCACAAGGAGATCAGCAAGGCTTGACTTCAAATGACCCAAACTCAGAGCATGATCCCCTTGATGACCTGCTGACCTCACCGGACACCTTCCGACCCCCCAAATATCAAATCCATCCATTTGCAAGTAACCCACGATCAGACACTCCTTTGAGAGGGGCATCAGTAAGTACAGCCATAGGTAAGAAGCCCTACTTTGGGCCCCCAGTGCCTGACATTCTAGGGACCCCCCAACACTTAGTGAATTAAACCATGTCCATTTGAAGGTATCTACATGGGAACATCACACACACGTGGTCACTCTGCAGACAGCTCTGGCTTCCCGACCCCCACCTTCAGTACGACTTCCTCTAAAGTCAATGAACTCCTCAACATAAATCCTTCCAATGCCACCCTGTCTCCCACCGGCTTGTTCTGCGCCTATGAAATACCTGAGTTCAAGCCCAGTCAAGCAATTCTGGCCACAAAGAAAGCATGCAAAAACAACCACCAATAATTTTTTTTTTTTTTAAACTCAGGGAATCTATAGAGACTATCTTAACCTTGTACTTTAAGTAGTTTTCTTCTGTTAAAGTATCATCAAACTTTGATTTCAAGGCTATAAGCTTAAAACTACTCAAGACTACCCTGCCACCCCCTTTAACCAACCCCACACCATGGGGACACGCCCCTCCCACCACACAAATGTCCACAGACACACAGCTGGGGTTTGCACAGCTAGCTGAGGATGGGTGACAATTCTATGCAGCTGGCCTAGTGTTTTTCACACCCAGCCATGTCCATGGTAGGGATCCCGAAATACTTACACACTGCTGTCCGTCATGGACATGGAATCATCAGTCAGGGCATCACTGGAGATCTCACTGTCATTGGCACTGGTGGCAGGCGCAAAGACGTAGCCGGAACCTACGTGGTACGGGTTAACAGAATCGCTCCTCTTGAAGGATCTACAGGAAGAGCAGAAAAGTGGTCACTGAGCCTCACCATAAACCCAGGTTAACCAGATGACATCAGGGCAAGCAGATACTCAATGCCCGACGTTGTTTAGTGCCAACTAGATGTCAACTGCAGGTGTCCATGTGGGCAGAAAACAAGGGTCCCAAAAGAGAATCTGGCTGAGCCACTAACTCATCCATGTGAGGATGGGGAGAAAGCAGGCTGGGTTCCTCTGTCTCCAAAGGCAGACCTGCCAGGGGACAAAGCACCCGAGGGTATCCTACCAAGTCGTAAATACCTACTTACACAGAGGAAGGGACTCTGCTCTGGGACAGAGTACAGGGTGGGCAAGGGAAGTAGGCTGGTAGCACTGATGGCCTGCTGACCTCATCAGAACACTCCCCCACTACACCCCCAAAGAACTCAGATGGCCTTGAAAAATCAAAGCCATCCATCTGCGAGGATCCAAGGCCAGATGCCACCCTGGGGAGAAGGTGTGTCCATGAGTGAATTCAGGAATACATCTTCAGGGTCCCAAGATCTGTAAAGCATCCAAACGCCTGCTGGTAGGTTCAGAGATGCAAATGCCCCAAAGGACTGGTGTGGCATTACTTGGGCACATGGTGAGTATGGCAGACAGGACACAAAAGTTCAAGATGCTACTTAGAACTCTCATCCCACCTGTGAGCTGGGCCTCTGCTCTGGCCCTCCCCACCCAGGGCTCCCTTCTTCCAGAGCTGGCTAAAGTCAGCAGGATTAAAGTGAGCAGCGCAGCTGTTTCAAAGGAAGGCCCAGACCCCTCCTCTCAGTGTCTGTGGCCTTTGTTTCAGGGGCCTCTGGCTTTCCCACTTCTGCCCTCTTGGTCTCCTCCCAGAACAACCGGAGCGCCTGTCTCCTGCTGGGCCACATTCTTCTCTGTCACTGTGGTGGAATTGGGTGGGGAAGTAGGGGGCAAATGGATGGCCTCTTCCAGGAGAAGGGGCCACAGTGGGTCAGTGGTCTGCAGGAAGAGCCTGTTAAAGGCTGAAGTCACAGGAGGCCTTGTGTACAAAGACCCTGGCATCCTCTATTGGTCTCACCAAGACAAAACCAGCAGCAAAGAAATCAGCTCAAGAAGAGAAGACTCAAGAAAGAACACAGTCTATCAAGCTACTGCAGCTGGTCCATAAAAATGGACCAGAGCTCCCCAGTGAAAAGAACTCACGAAAGGTCACCAATCAGTTGCCTGTACATGTTCACCAACCTCCTATTTACTTACTATGTGTCCAGTACTGTGCTGGCTCTGGATAAACACAGGCACAGTCTCTGGTCTCCTGGTACCCATAGCTATGGGGGCAGGGCACTATACTGCATGTGTTGGGGGTACCATGAGGAAGTGTACCATGGGCACACAAGGAGGGCAGACCTTCACACAGTCCTCTTATTTAATCCTCACAGCCACCTGCATGAGAAGGATCACTGTACCCATTTTGCAGATTAGGCCTTGATAACCCCCAAGTACAACAGCCTGCCCCAGATCACACAGCTGGAACCGGTGGGCACGGGATCAAGTCATCTGGCTCTCATACAACCTTTCTTTCTGCTACCTAGTACAAAAGCTGCCTCCCACATATTTTGAAAGTTCTAGAAAAAGAGGCAGATGATGAGTGACCTGGTATAGGAAACTCAGAAGACGCAAAGGACATTTCTAGCTAGAGTAGTTGGTGATGGCTTCATGAGAGAGGTGGGAGCAAGAAATTCTTGAAGGGTAGGCACGAATTCAAGGAGAGGACACTCAGGACTCAGGGACAGAAAAGGTAGCAAAAACCCTCACCAGATTAGGGAAACAGGGTCTAACTAGTTAGGTTGGGAAGATCTAGAGAAGAGGACTTCTGCCTTAACTGGAGTGAACACAGAAGTTTCCAGCAGCATGTAGGATCCAAAGTGTGCCACCAAGTCTAAGGAGAGGTGGGACACCCAGGGAGCCCAACAGGAACTTGTTACCACCATCTGAGGGGCAGTGGGAATTAAAAGAAGATAAAAGGGACCATTCCTGTCTTTAAACAGCTTGTGCTCTGGTTGGAGAAAACAAACATGAAATGGCACCATCAGAATAAAAAAATTTTAGAGCCAGAAGGAACCTAGGAATCTAAATCCAATGTCCTAGGTTGTTATTTTCACTGCCGCACCCCCAGAACCACCCTGCAGACCAGTGCCACACAGTAGGTGCTCAATAAATCTCTCCTGCCCTATCATCTTCTCTCGTCCTTCTGCTCAGGCCCACACAAGGCCAACAGCCCTGCTGGAGACCAACCCTCTGGTTTGTGGTCAGAAAGATCCCATATCTCGACTCCTAAAAGTGGTCAAGTGTAGCAGGACTCTGCCTCTGCAGAGTGTGCACTAGGCTGAAACTTGAATAAAGCCAGATCTTAAAACATTACATAGGCTCAGAATTGGCACAGGTGCAAACCACAAGTGTCTCACCTGAACCCATGTGTGTTAAACATGTTCAAAGGAGTGGCTCTGAACAGTCGCTTGGCCTCTCTGACTTTGTTCTTGCATCTGTAGAGAATGAAGAGATTCCCCAGGTCCTAGGAATTTTTGTGAAGATTACACAAGATAAAGCTCTTCTGAAGATCAAGGACCACAGCCTTCAGTATGGATTGCACCTCAACATCAAGAAAACAAAAACCCTCACAACTGGACCAATAAGGAACACCATCATAAATGGAGAAAGGATTGAGGTTGTCAAGGACTTCATTTTACTTGGGTCCACAATCAACGCCCATGGAAGCAGCAGTCAAGAAATCAGAAGATGCACTGCACTGGGGAAATCTGCTGCCAAGGACCTCTTTACAGTACTGAAAAGTAAAGATGTCACCTTGAAGACTAAAATGTACCTGACCCAAGCCATGGCATTCTCAATTGCATAATATGCATGCAAAAGCTGGACAATGAACAAAGATGACAGAAGGAGCATTGATGTCTTTGAATTGTGGTGTTGGAAAAGAATGCTGAAGGTACCATGGATGGCCAAAAGAACAGACAGATCTGTCCTGGAAGAATTACAACCATAGTGCTTCTTGGAAGCAAAGACAGCAACACTGTGTCTTACACATTTAGGACATGCTGTAAGGAGGGATCGGTCCCTAGAGAGGGCATTATCCTTGTGTAGAGTGGGCAGTCAGTGAAAAAGAGGAAGAGCCTTGATGAGATGCATTGACACACTGCCTGCAGCGATGGGCGTAACCCTAAAAATGATAGTGGACGTGGTGCAGGACAGGGCTTCATTCTCCTGTGCACAGTGTCACTATGAGTCTGCATCGACTCGACGGCACCTAACCACCACCAAGACGGCCCAAGTTCCCAGCTACTGGGGCACTTAGGCGGGCTCCTGCCTCAAAGCAGAATGAAGACGACAACTTTTTCAGGGCTCCTTACCAGATAGGAAACCCTGGCAGTGAGTGGTTGAGTGGTTAAGTGCTACGTCTGCTAACCAAAAGGTCAGCAGTTCAAATCTACCAGGTGCTCCTTGGAAACTCTTTGTGGCAGTTCTACTCTGTCTCCAGAGTCGCTAGGAGTCAGTACTGACTTGCGGCCTTGGGTTTGGTTTTTTGGTTTCCTATATAAAGGGGCCCAATGATGCGTAAGCTCTGTCTTTGGACAGGGACCAAACGATAAAAGGCCAAAAGCCAGCGCTGGCTCAGCTGCTGACCAGCAAGGTGACCACAGGCAAGTCCCCACCCCTCTGCTCCACAACTTGAGGTTTTCATCTGAAAAATTGCTAGCTCAAACACAGCCCCCTACTCCTGTAAAGCCAACAGCATGAAAACAGAAAGCTCCTGGTCTCCCAGAGGCCTCCGTAATGTTTTTTGTAGCACTGATCAGGCCTTCTAACTGTATACCATGTGTTGTGTGTGTGTGTTTACGTACTGACTATGCCTGTCCTGTGCTGTTAGACTGTAAGCTCCGTGAGGGCAAGCATCAGATCTGTCTTCTTAGATGCCTGCCCCTATACTGAAAGCAGTTCAGAATATATGGCAGGAACTAAGAACTCGGCTGAACTCCTTAGAAGACGTGGGTCCATCAGATGAGTCCCTGCAAAGTTATTTTAGGTCAAAGGACATAGTATAAGATCAGAGAAGCTAACTAATCTTAAACAGCAGGCAAACACTCTTTCTACCCCTTCAAGTATTGCTTTCTCATACTAATACATCAACAATGTCTCAATAAGTAAGAGTCACCCTTGGGACTCTTTAAGAAGAAAACGACTCCATTGAAATTCCTTCCTCCCTGACAAAAAGGACACCTGGTTCAAATCCCAAGTGTGCTTGTACAGCTTCACACATGTTTCTTAGCACATGGCTCCCCAAATAAAATTGGCTCTCCTGACTTTCAAAATAGAAGACTATGTGGCCAGTAATTAAAAATGGAATATACTCCACTTACTTCATCGATTGCCATAAACTACTTGGATTTTCCTTCAAGCATAACAGGATGAGGCAGAGGAAGGAGAGGTCGGGTTGTGGGGAGAGAGGAAATCAATTTTTAAGAACCCCTAACATTGTTGAAATAGCCACATAATTTTAAGAAAACGGATTAGAGCTGTTTTCTTGTGATTACTTTAAAAGAAAAAAAAAAGGGAAAGAAACTTGACCATGCTACAGTAATTGTAGCCAGATGCTTTGATTATTTCTTCAGTTCTGTGCTGCTCCCAGTGACAGCAAGGATTTTAGACTCCTAAGCAGAGCAGAGGCCTATGGTAGAGATTTTGCACTGGGCAAGCACCCACCAATCCAATTCCCAAGTTTACTATGCAAAAGGTTTTCAGCTGTCAGGTAGCAGAGGCCCCAGACACCTAGGGGGAAGAGTAATGGTGGCTGGGTTTTTTCCCCCCGAGTACTCTTCTATCTTGGTGAGATGCTCTGGTCTCTGGTCTCTTCCCACACACCAGGGCAAAGAGGCTATATACTGGGTCACAGCAGAACTCACTCTTCAGGACTCCCCCTGGTTCGCCTCTCAAAACAATGCAACTTAAGAAGTACTGGCTTCTAAGACCCTGTGGCTGGTACTTTCCAAGAGCCCTCTGGTAATTCAGCCCCCAAGGTCACTACCCAGAAGAAAACACTCTCCAACCAGCAACTTCTAAGGGAGGACCACGTAGCACTCGATGAGGGACCCAGGCCTCACATGGCATTGGGCAATCAGATCTTTTGAAAACAGGCCAACATTTTCAAGTGTATTTTAGCAAACTGTGCTCATCAGAGCTTCTGTCCTCTAATTGTGGGCTCCTGTGTCCAACATATCTTTCCTATGGCATCACTGTCTTTGACAACTGAAGCCAAGCTTGATTCCAATGGATTTGCCCCCAAATGGGATTCATCAGCAAGTTCTTGGAGAGGGCAGAAAGCACTTGGAGCCAGCAGGGGGCCATCTGCTGGGCCCAACTTTATTTTAAGTGAGACCAGAGCAGAGGCTCTGTGGGAGGCAGAAAAGAACCACCCTAGGCAGGAACAGGCAAGTGCCCGGGCAGACAGACAAGGGCACAGGGAGCTCCGTGCCCCCGACACCGTATTCTCCTTCCCAAAATAAACACTGGACTGAGCTCCTAACCCCACCAATCCCTTGGCATACACCTCGACACTGTGTGTGTGTGTGTTGGTTTCTGACACGTGCTGCTCTCAACAGGTTGTGTCCTGCTCCAGGTTATTTATAGAGACCATCAAAAAGCCCGGGCATCCCACTCAACCACTCAAACCAGAGTCCTTCCCTCCTAGGATAATTCCTGCTCTTCCGTCCCAACTATTTATACTAAACCTGACACCGAATCAGTAAGGACACAAACAAGTCATTAAAAATGAAGCTCCTTTGAGTGTCCAAGGTAAACACAGGCCTGGAACGCGGGCCAGTCCCCTGGGCACCCAGCTGCCAAGTCTACTCTTCACCAGCCTGCTGCAGGGAGAGGCTCTGCAGGCCCTGTGCTGTTTGCTCCATTCATCTACTAACTTATTAAGCCTGTCCCATCTGTCCCACGTGCCAAGTACTTTTCGTGCGTGTGTGTGTTTAAGGGTGGAGACAGTTCTCCTAAGCATTAGATATGATCACTACATTCCAAGAACTAGCAACCTAGATGGAAAGATAGACTTAGGTTTGACAAGTATAGAAAGTTCAGGCATGGGGAAAGGGGGCAAGGGAGAGGAAAGAAAGAAGCCTGTAAAACCTTCCAATGAAATAGAGACTAAAACCAAAGACTTAATCTTTAACAGTGAGATCCCAACCCAGCTGCCCTTTTCACACATCCTATTGCTATCATTATTAATTATACTAATTATGACCTTCATCTCTGTTCAAAGTACTTCCCTTTACAAAGGGCTTTTCTTCCTAATAACCCTGTCACGAAGAGAGGAGATGGTGTCAACCCACTTTACAGATGGGCACATGGGGTTCAGAACGGCTTTCACTTGGGTAGTTAAGTGGTAGGATACAGGGAACCGAGGCCTTTGAACCTCAGGATGTACCCAATACACTGTACATACATCCTAATATCTGCATATTAAAGCTAATACATACACTTTAGTACCTGCATATTCAAAGGAAATTAGACAATTTGGCCACGACTTAAACACTCGTTGACAATAGCCAGCGTTCAGACATACGAGCTTCATGTTATCTGGGCAAAAGTCTTTATTTCAAGCCAACAGTGGGAGAAAAACCAACATGGAAACTCACAGACCAATGAAAAGTTGCCACCTATAGCTCAAGGATGCCTAAGGTTTACAACCAAGAAGGCAACACGAGAAACATTTAGGACCCTCTGCTCCTGCCTCCAGGAACTCACAAGTTTTCCAGGAGTAACAACCAGCAAATTTCATCCTGGCACTGTCCCAGCTGAGAGCTTCTGAAGGTGAAGGGGAGCCCCCAGAAAAGAGGTGAGGTCACAGCAGGTCCCCTCCAAAACCACACACTGTGCTAGCAGGTGACACTGATCTGGACACCGGGGGCAGAAGCCCCACTGTCAGAAGGGTCCTGGGGAAGCAGCCTCACCACACAGGCCTTAAGTAATCTGTTCAGCTGCCAAGCTGGACAGCAAGGCAGCTAGCACAGAGTTCACCCAAATGCCCACACAACTGAGCCAGGCAGTAGCTAGCAAATGCCTAGAGACTGCCCTGACCAAGAGGCCTTGCTTGCCTCTTGAGAGCAGATCCAGCATCTTCTGAAACAATCTCAAACCATAAGCTTAAAGATGCTTCAACAACTTCCTCACGTGACCATGCGTTTCCTTGCAAAACCCAACCCCTGTTCATTCAGATGTAGACCTGACAGCTGAGCGCACTGTAGACTGGCTCCCAAGGCTGTGAGAGCGCCCCCTGGTGGTTGCAGTTCAGGCCCTCTCCCCAAGAGCAGTCAACTCTCTCCGCCACCCTTAAATCGTGGCCAGCTTGGGAGCTCAGATTGTCAACCCCAGGATGCTCACGATCAACTGCCTTGCCTGACGACCCTGAAAGCCACACTAGGCGCAGCTACAGGATGATCTCCTGGGTTCTCATGTACTGGCGCCCAAGACAGAAAGCTGAATAAGCCCTCTGGCTAGCAAACAAGCCCCCTACCCCCTCTACATATCATATCATAACCAACAGCCTAGAATTAAGAAGTTCATTTTCTTTTTGGATATTTGCAAGAGGAGAGACGGGGGACCCTCTTCCTAACAGGGAGTCTGAAGTTGCCTCCTAAAGTCAAGAATTTTAAGACTTGGCCATTCTGTAAAGCACTGTTTGTCTTTGAGGCCTCAGAAGAGAAAAGTATTCCAGGGCCCCATTCTTCCCTGGCCAAGATATCTTCTCTCCACCAGCACTGAGCAACAAAATAATCAACAGAGGCCTGACCCTCAGACTCGCAAGCATTAAAAAACCCAATTAACACACCACCTTGATATAAAGCTAAGAGCCCTCCATTCAAGAAAGTCACAGGTCTTCCCTGGTAGAAGTTTTTTTCTCTCTCTCCGGGTAAATTATGTTTCCACAGAGAACCACCAGCTCAGTTGTTAAGCCAATTGCTGGCTCTTATTTTAACATAGAAGTTCAAAAGATCCCACTTACCCCTGTGTTCAGTGGGTACACACATTACCTCCTGTGCCTCCACCACAGGCCACGATAATTCTCATCTCTGCTGATGTGCGGTGACATGACCCCTTCCAAAAACAGTGGTCAGTAGAGCTGGTGACTCAGAGGCATCAAAAGCTGCTGTCCTCCCTCTCTCTCGTTTTCTCCCTCTCTCAACCCCTTCTAAGACTCTAGCTCAAGATAATAAGTAACTCACATTAATGAGTACTGCTTCCCACTGTTTGAAGTTAGCAATGAAGACTGCAGCTATTTAGCTGCATGTACATCACTTTTTCCATTTTAAACCAAAAATGAGATCAAAGGGTTCAAAGGCCAGTGGTCCTCGCTCTCAAGAGACCTTTAGCAGCATCCATCCATCCATCCACCTCCCTTATTTAACTCAAAACTTCCGCAAAAATCCATATCACCCTCCCAAACCACCCACGCCCCAGCATCTGACCAAATCTTACCTGTATCCATTGTCAACTGTCTCCGTGGCCCTCACGTTGGCTGTGGCCCTCAGGGTTTTGCTGGACAAGCTCACCACAGTGGGCGAGAGTTTGCATTTGTAGTCAGCACAAGTCCACTCCTCTTCTTCATTCAAGGTGGGGAGATAGCCACACACAACCTTCAGGCTCCCCAGTCCCCCACTGCTCACGTACGCTGTGTTTTCTCCCCCACTCCTCACGTATTCGAGGTATATATCAGAAGTCAAGAACATCTGGTAGGCATTTTCCTCCATCACCGACTGGATCTCGGTCTGCGCCTGGTCAAACATGATGGAATCAATCTGCTGCTTCTTGATGCCATCGCGTATATACGTTTTGGTGGCGGGTTTCAGCTGCCTGGAGACAATGCTGTTGTTTTCTATGAATCTTTTGTAGATTGCTTTGGCTACTCGTAAAGTTTTGGTATCCTTCAGGTTCATCTGCCTGAATCCATTGCAGGCAAACCAGAAGTCTAAGGTATCCACGCATTTCTCCCTCTCCAAGAAAGTCCGGAAGAGGTACGCCCCGTCTTGATCGCCCAGCAAAGAATGCAACGATTTGGTCCACCTGGTCAGAGGAGAATCGGGAGAAGCCCGCCCCTCGGGCTCTCCCAGCCCATTCTCGTTCCGCCTGGCATTGGAGGACACAGGCATGGATTTGGTGACCTGGCCTTTGCCCAGGCCAGCCTGGCACGGCGGGGTCTCCCCTTCCTCCCCGGGAACCGGGGGCCGCGGGGCATCCTCGCGGAAGCTACTGCTGGGGTCCGGGAGGCGAGTCACCAACACAGCGCTACTCATGGCGAGGGAGTTCTCACTGAGTTCGGGGCTTTTTTTTCCTTCCAGTTCCTCTCAGCAATCAGCGTGGTCTCTCTTTCTCTCTCTTAAGTCAGCAGGGGCTCATCTGAGCCTCCTCTCTGGAAAGAAAAGGAAGGGGGGAGGTGGGATGAGAGAAAAGGGTATTGATCTAATCAAAACCAGATCTACCCAACATCAAAGCAAGAAAGTAAACAGGCTTTTCAACTCCTCAAATTTAAATCAAGCAACCCAGCTATCTGCGAGGTGCGCATCTAAAGTATCAGACGCTGCTTTTCCAAAGGCGAAATCTGAGCTCTCCGTACCTTTGGGGGGGGGAGGGCGAGTGGAGGTGGACCAGCACAGATGGGGTTAGAACAGAGATGGGAGCAAAGGAGATACCAGGAGTGGGGGGGGTATGGAAGACGTAACCTTCCAAAAACCTGCTCGGCCCTTCCATACACGCACGAGGGCAGCGTAGCCCGCGCCTTCCCACTCCTTCCACCCATCCCCAACAGCGTCAACTCCAAAAGACCCACTCCGAGGCAACGGGCTGGGTACAGGTGAAACCAATTTCGGTAAATTTCCCAGCTCAGCTCTCCGCACAGATAACTCGAGTTCCAAACTTGCCCTTTCTCGGCATCTGGTTCCCATTCCCCCACCCACCCCTTTCCCTCTGCACTCCCCCTTCCACTCCTTAAAAATTCAGAAGATCGCTCCCGAAGGCAGCCCTCCCCGCACAGGGCAGAATGGGCTCCCGGACGCCCAGATCCAACACGCAAACGCGCCCACCGCAACCCAGATCCAGCAGGCAAACGCCCCCACCCCACCTCTGATGTAAATGTGCGCTGAGCCCACCCCCAGCCCAGAATCCACCTCGGATTCCAACTCGGTCTCCCCCTGTTCCCCCAAACCAGAACCCAACTCACTGAGCTGAGCCTTTGATCTTCAAACTTTGCCAGAGAACAGAGAAGCCCCGGGATCCGTTCTCCCCCCTCCGCCCACCTCCCGGAGCGAACCCTACAAAACCGGATCAGAAACCATCTCACGCTACCACGGCCAGTGCCAAGAATCCCAAACTCTACTGATCTCAAACCTTCTTTCCAAGAGGAGAAAAAAAAAAAAGTCTTATCTAACCAATAAACAAGCTGCTTTCCCTAGCATGGGAAGGATCAAACTAAGACGGGCAGGGGCGGGCCGGGGAGATGAGGCGTGACCCGGGGCCAGGCGCCCGGGCTGCCGTACTCGGGGCGGGTGCACGTTGCCCCCGTCCGGAGCCTCCGCGGCCGGGCTGGGCACCTCAGCAGGCGGAATGACGGGGCTGCCGGCAGCCGCCCACGGTACCCGGGCTAGGGGAGGTGGTGCAGCCCCGTTACCTGGCAGACGAAGGCGGGCTGAGGCCGGGCTCTCATCTCTGCCAAGCCCCTCCGCACCGGCCTTCCTGCCCAAAGCAAACCGAACGCGCCACCGAGGGTGCCATTGAGCGCGGGCCCGGAGCCCCAGGGGGTACGAGTAGTGCTCAAAGCCGGAGATGGGTCGGGTCGGTCCCCCGCTCCGTTGCTAGCACAGGCGCCCACAGAAAAATCACGGAAAGCTGCCGCGGAGACAAGAAATGGCGACGCGCGGAGTCCTTGCCTCTCCGCAAAGGGGGCCGACACGGCCAGGGGCGCGGGGCCCGGGCGGGGAAAGGGACGCGGGCCCCCGGGCTCCGGCCGGTCCTGCGCGCAGACTGATCCGCGGCCGGCGCTCGGGGCCCCTTAGCACTGGGAGGGGTGAAAGGGAGGAGAGAGGGAGGGGAGAGGGCTTGGGGGGAGGGCACGCAGGGAGGGCGGGGAGCCACCACCCTTTCATCCCACCTTCTAAAAGCACTCCAGCGCACACTCACACTCCGACTCCCATCCATTACAGCGACAGAGGAGCGACCCCTGGGGGAACCTGCCCCTCTCCGCCCCCACCGTCACTTAGCCAAGTCTGTTGGCCAGGCCCCCCGCCATCCCGGCCAGCCCTGGGGAGGGGGCTCCGGCTCAGGGCCGCCAGGCAGCGCCCCCGGAGCGCTGGGCGCCGGGCCCGCTGCTCCACTGCAAGCCGACCGAGAGTGCGCCCCGAAATAGCTCGCCAGAACTTCAAAGGGCCGCCCGGCACATCAAAGCGCGCGGGCCGCCCAGCCGACGCTGCCAGGCACTCACCATTGATCGGCGCGCGCGCTCCGCGGCGAAACCTCGCTGGCGCCCTGGGCAGGGCCCCGGCCCCCGACTCGGCTCGCGGCGGCAGCCCCGGGCCCCCCCGGGCCCGCCTGGGCGGCGGGGAGCATGGGGAGTCGCGCGGCGGGGAGGGGGCGGTGGAACAACAAGCTCAGGATTAGGGCGCAATCCACCGGCTAGGGAGGGTCGCGCAGCTCGCCCCACCGCCCCTTTTATGCAAAAGACCCGCCCGGGCCTCCGCCCCCGCCGCCCCGCCGCGGCCGCCCCCGGCCCCTCGGCCCCCGCCCGGCCGGCTTTCAACACAGGTCCTGTTTCCAGCAGCCACTCCGCGCACCAAATGTCCTCCGGGCGCTTCCAACAAAAACTGCGCTGTGGATTTAACTGTGCACTTCAAAGGCGCGAGCCGAGCGCACGGTCCTGAAAGGGAGGTACTCGTCCGCCGAGCCCCCAGGCCCCCCCCGTCCCCCCGTCGACCCTCCTGGGAGCCGCCCGGCCCGCGGTCGCCTCCCCGGCCCAGCCTCGGCCCCCCCCAGGGACCCTCCCCACTCTGCGCCCGCGACGGTGCTTGGCTAGACCTCGCCCCCTGGCCAAGACTGGGCTTCCTCGGAAGCAGTGCCTCGGGGCCCAGGCCTCGACCCCCACCTTTTACACCAGAGTTTTCGGCTCGGGAGACAGGCGGCTCTGACGCCGGGCCGCCCCCGAATCCTAGGCTATTAGGGGGGTATTTTTATTTCCCGGCGCTCGGGTTGTTACTGAGTTGCCAGGACCTTATCAAAGCGCAGCCGGCTCCAGCCGACTCCCCCGGGCCGGGCTTCGGGAGCCAGTGATCCCGCCGCGCCTATCACAGCCGCGCTCGGCCGGCCCGCGCCGCCCGCCTTAAAGGGACAGCGCCCGCGGCCGACCCGCCCCCGCCGCACGCTCGGCTCCCGCGTTAACCCTTCCCCGGCCTCCTCCGCCCCCAGCCACCCCCCCGCGGCCCCAGTGGCTTTCTCAGCTGGCGTTTCTGATTTCGTCTTCCAAGTTCTCCAGTCTCCTAGCTCTCCCCTCCTCCCCCTGCCTCCCCTTGCCCTCCCCAGCTCTGGAATGCAACAGTTTATTGTAGCATTCTGGCCATCGCCAGAACTGCCAGCAAGCAGTTTTTTTGTTTGTTTTTTTCCTTATCATCAAACACTTTTCCACCTCCTAGTAAAGTTTCTCTGGGAATTTGGGCTTCGAGGTCCTTGTAAAGGGATTTCTAGCCCTGGGATCGACGGGCCAAGTCATAGCGTGTCCGCGGGCCCGGGCGCGCAGGCGTGTGCGTGCTTACGCGTGCGATCTGAGTTTAGGTAAATATAGGGCTAAGGTGCGTTCCTGGACGTGTGAAGATGAGGGTGTGAGTCGGCTAGCACAGGCCTGAGTGCTGGAGACACTCCCTGACACCTCGTTGGCAAGCATTCCTCAGTTCCTTGAAGATTTAATTCCAACTCCCAAGCTGGCCTGGCCCAGCGGATCCTCCACTGAGCGCATTCACCATCTCTCTGTAACAGCCGCACAACCACCCCCTCCTTCCTCCCACATGGTACATATTTTTTTTCCCCTAGATGACACAGTTTTAATGTATTGAAAGCACCTCACCGCACTGACACCACCCCGCCTTCTTGCAGTGTTTATGGGACACAACCTTCTCTCTTAAAACAGCAAAGAACTAAACCGCACAACCCATTATGTATTTATTCATCTATCAATACAGAATCAACTCTAGTGTGATGGCTTAAATAGTTAACATTTCTTCTTCTTAAAAAGGGATAAGAGTGTAAATCAAAGGAGGCCAAGACTCATGGGCCAGCACCCGCAGCCTCATCACAGCTAAACCTAGATCTGGCTCTCAAACCATAGTCACGTTGTCTTCATTTACTTTCTTCTTTAAAACCAATCTGACCCTTTTGCTGAAGATTCCAACTCAAGGCCACCCCGATGTGTTTCTGAGTAGAACTGCCCCATGGGGTTCCACACCTGTAGTCTTGATAGAAACAGATCACAAGGCCTTTCTTGGTAGGTGGATTAGTAGCTGATTGCAAAATCCCTGTGTTCCACCCGGGGACCTTAATGTCTGACCAGCCCTTTTCCATGCAGAGGTGGCTCTGACCACTCATCAAGCCTCTGAGCTTTTGCAGGCTGTTTATGTTTCCATAGGAAAAGTCAAGGAAGATACACCATTCATAGTGTTCTGGAAAAAGGTCCACCTTAGGGACAGCCTTCCGCTGCCTTCGCCCTAGAATGGATGGAACCAAGACTACAGAGCTCGGGCTGCCACACTGCCACAGTGCTCAGCTCCTGGGTGCCATGCAGGACAACATCTCCCTCCAGGAAACATGCCTCTGTGTCCACATCTACTCCACTGGGCAACACCTGCCCAGGTGACAGGGCTGGCATAAAGCCAGCAGCCCAAGTTAGGAAATAACAGCTGCCTCTGGGCAAACCAGGAAGGATGGAGAAAGAGTGTGGCCCAATGAGTCATCTTTGGTGTGAGGACACTGGAAGCCAGTCTGTCTCAGGTTGGCTCCAGCCTCCTGGAACCCTAGAGAGTGAATGGCTGGCGGTCCCTCTCATGTGGCTTGCAGGTGTGCGCTCTGAGTTAGCTGTATGGGACCCAGGGCCAAAGGCACACCCACCCCACTCCAGGAGACCAAAGAACAAGTTGTCCCTTGGGTTAGAACCTGTGGTTCCAGGGAGTCTTTGGCCACAGAGGGTGTTATTAAGGAACAAAGTACATAGAGGAATGGAATGAATTACCATACAAGCATCTACAGTATAAACAGCAACAGCACACACACACACACACACACACACACACACACACACACACACACACACACACACACACACACACTGCAGGGAAGGGGAGGTGGAAATATCAAAATAAACCGTGTTCAGAAAGAGGAGGGTTCAAAAGAGGAAGTACACAGCCTTCGTGGGTGGCTTTCCTCCCCTCCCAGCTACCTCCGTGACCCTTCAGGCCCCCCCACCCAGCCTCCCAGACCATGGGATCCTTTAACCAAAGGGCGCCCCTCCAGGGCACTCCGTACCCCTGTGCTTCAGTGGCAGGAAGGAGGGGCTGAGGTGGGAAGCAGGAGCAAGGCTTGGCTGACTTTAGGTCTTCTCATGAATAGCCACTCTAAGAAGGAACCTGGCTTCCCTAACAGCTGCCTGGTCATTTGAGGCCAATGACTTGCACCCCACCTCGCCTCTGCCCTGCTCCCCTATTCTATATCTGTCTTGTATTTTCTGCCCAGCAGGAGACAGGGCAGAGTGTTGGGAAGCCAGAGCGCTTTCTAGCCTCTGCGTCTTTGCCTACTTGTTGATAACATTTCTAGATGAAAAGTCCAAGTCCTTTGCTTAGACTCAGCTTAGATTCAAGATAGCACCATTTTCCATGTTCCCCTTCTCCCAGGCAGCAGTGCTACCATGTGACTTCTTGTAATCCTGCCCGGTTGCCTGGAAACTGGAAAGCAAGGTGATGGATTTCTGCACATGCTCACTCCCCACCCCCACCCCCCTTTAAAGAAAAACCCTACAGAGAATAAACAGGCCACTTTGCCTAAGTGCAGACAAGTTTAATAAAGCTGGGGTGGGGGGGGCATGTTGGTGATTCTCCTCTGGAATTACGTAGTGGGCTGAAATCCTAGAATCCCAGAAAACCAGGACTCCTGGGCTCCCTGAGAGGCATCCAGCCAGATCACTGACCTTTAGTCAGCCCCACAAAAGCTGCTCTGGAAAGAAAGTCACACCACCTGGGACTGCCCAGCAGCAGCAGATCTGAGACCTGGCTCTGGAAGATTCAGAAACATTGTCTTTAACTTCTTTTGGAAAAGTGCCGCCTTAGACAATGTAGCTTTGTTTAGGGATGGAGGTGGAGAGAGACACAGGTAACCTTTCCCAAGACTGTAGGTTACCTAAGGCTGGTTCCAAGTCTCCATTTGTTCACCTCTGGAGTGGGGGGAAAAAATACTGACCAAACCGCTGTGGTAAGGAGGAGCCCTTTGGAAAATACCCAGCCTGGTGCTTGACAGGAAAGCCTGGTGGCCTAGTGAATAAGTGCAACAGCTCCTAACCAAAAGGTCGGCAGTTCAAATCCACCAGGCGCTCCTTGGAAGCTCTATGGGACAGTTCTACTCTGTTCTATAGGGTAGCTATGAGTCTGAATTGACTCAAGGCAGTGGGCTTGGGTCAGGACTTGACACACATAGTAAACCACCCAAACCTACTGCTGCTCAGTCAATTCCATCTGAGCAACCCTATGGACACAGTAGAACTGCTCCACCGAGTTTCTAAGGAGTGCCTGGTGGATTCAAACTGCCTCCCTTTTGGTTAGCAGATGTAGCACTTAACCCCTAGGCCACGAGGGTTTCCGTTCCAACCCAAGAGGTCCTTAAAATGCTATCTAATTCAACACGATCATTTAAGAGACGAGAAACAATGAGCAAAGAGAGGGTAAAGGGATTTTCTTAAGATCAACTTGCCCATGTCAGAGCTGAGCTAGAACCTTCTAGTCATCCTAATTCTTGGTCCATCCTCTACTTTTTCCTCCATATCAAGGTGAAGAGATCAAATGCAGGGCTGTTAAGAGGTGATCCTGAGCATCTTGACTCTGACTTGCACAGAAGGAAGACCTTTTCCTCAAGGGATCAGCAAAGAGATTCAGCCTCAAATAACACAGAAGCACGCTTCATTAAACCCCTAAATGACTGACCCCTAGAACTGGGCTACCTATGGCCTGATCCTGGGTAGCTCCCCAGTTCTTGAAGGATGGTAGCTGTTTCCCTGGGCATCTCAGTGCAGTTGGTTCAGCCTAAGGGAGAATGGACATTAACAGAGCTAGAGACAAATAAAGATGGAAGGCAACTTCCCACCATGGTTTCTTCCTTCATCTGCTCTTTTTTGTGGAAACAGGGTTGGAAAAGTCATGGCAGAAATTTTGACTCCACAGGGCAAAGGGAAGTTTCACTAAGAAATCCTATCAGTAAAAAAGCCAGGAAGACTTCTTTTGTTTATAACAGTATCATCTTGGGTATATTAACTTTATATAGCAACCCCATAGGACACAGTAGAACTGGCTCGTAGAGTTTCCAAGGAGCACCTGGTGGGTTTAAACTGCCAACCTTCTGGTTACCACAGTAACATTTATCCACTACACCACTGGGGTTTCAAAATAGTAGTGTAAGTCTTCATGATTTATTTTCAAATTTTTGTAACGTTTATTTAAATGGACTTACACACTGCTGGATTTTTTTAAATTTCACTTTTCTGCACCTTGGCTAGCTGCGAGTAGGCCCAAGCTTACAACCAGAAGAAACTATCAAGATCAAAGCAAATTCAGAAACAGTTTCTCTTTTCTGAACTTAGCTTCTTCAGTGTCAAGCACACTAGGTCATTTTCAGAAACCGAAACCAAAACCAAACTCCTTGTCTTTGAGCAGGGCTACCCAAGGAGCACCTGGTAGATTCGAACTGCTGACCTTTTGGTTAGCAGTTGTAGCCCTTCACTATGACACTACTACCAAAAAAAAACCAAAACGAACTCTGTTGCCATCAAGTCAATTCCAACTCATAGTAACACTACACCACTAGGATTTCCCAGTTCCAGATAAGTAACTGAAAATCAGGTAGAAAACAAATGTCTAAAGGCATCACTCCAGCTGGTGACATGTGACGTGTCACCAATGTTTACATCTGTGCTATGCTCATAGGTGAATTCTGCTCCGGATGTTTCCTTTTGCTCATTTTAAGCGACTTCTGCAAAGCCAAGTTTTGCTGAACTTGAAATAAGTTTTTTTATTCTCTTGTGTCAATCTGTGTTTTGATTTGCCTTCAAAATTTCAACATGTTAGTTGATGGCCTTTCCCCGGCTACAGTGGGTTGAGGTGACCCCAGAAGATGAGGGCAGGTTCTAGATTTTGCTCAGAGTTGAAGAACCCTCCATACATCAAGTCCTCCATCATGCAGCTTTATTTACTAGATCTGACAATCAAGTCCGTGAACTTCACTGTTTTAAATACTACGTAACTCACTGCTGACTATCACTATGGTCATCTTCAAAACATACCCCTTGGGAAGCTATCCACTGATGCCAGAGCCTAGCCCACCCTTCAAAGCAATTTTGGAACTCTTTCTGGAATGGCCAATTGCACATAGTGGCGCAGTAGCAATTTCACACACTTAGTTGTCTAGTTGTGTTTGAAGGAGTTTTTAGCCAGTAAACAAATAAGTGTATTGGAACACCCTACCTACTCACCTGATCTAGCCCCAATGACTTTCCTTTACCTGAGGATAAAGGAAATTTTGAAAGGCAGACATTTGTATGACATTCAAGACATCAAGGGTGAAACGGAAGATACTCCTGAAGATGATGGACCGAGCACACGTCTCCCTATATCCCTCTGGAAACCAAGACCTGAATTGATAATCTAATGGAGCCTTCTGGTCACCTAGTGAGCCCCCAGGACATGGCACCGGGCTGTTACTTTGGGCTTCATACCACTGAACAAAAAAACCTCCTCTCTTTCGCTGACTCCCACTCCTGGCTAGCCCTGGCTCTCACGGTCTGAAGGTAAATGTACCATTTTGACTTTTTGGCTGGTGGTCGGAGCTGGGTCTTGCCTAGCGGCTAGACTCAGGTGCACTGCTGGGGGGATAGGCAGGCGAAATTCCCATAATTTGAGAGCCCGGCTTAGGACTCTGTTCATCTAGCCACTTTGGGCCTGTCTTTTCATCACTGCCACAGTGTGGTTTGTACAGAACTGCACTGCCAGTGCAGGACACCATGTTAGATATGGGGATTTTAGTGGGACCTAATTCTTAGCCTGGGAGCCAGTGCTGCAAAGGGGACAGTGCTTCTCTGACAGAAAAGCAGTAGTTTACACAGTGTCACCTATGGTGGGGGCCCAGCAACAGAGGTGGAGGACTCACTACCTCTCAGCACCTTTAGCCCCTCTATCTGCCAACCGTGTGGAGGGCGCCATCTTAGATATGGTGGCCGCAGCTGGACCTATTTCTTAGCTTGGGAGCCAGAGCCTGCCCACAGGAGAGTGCTTTTCTACCAGAAAAGCAGTAGTTTACACAGTGTCACCTAAGGCTGGGCCCTGTCAGCAGAGGCAAACAAGGCAGTAGCATTGCTGTATTTTGGACTAGTTTGTATCATCTGGGGTTGGATATAGAGGTGCTTACTTTGCCAGTTGGGAAGAGAGACGTCTACACCTGAAAACCTGACTGACTTGGGAAGTGGTCAGATACCTTTTCTTTTACATTTTAATACAGCCTAGAGAAACATCTGCAGTCCATCCTCACAGGATCTCTCCCAGCCTTTACCTACTCACATGGGACCCAAAAAGCAACAAAAGCTTGTGGCATACAAGAAATCACTCATGGCTTCAGAAAGCTCTCAAGCAAAACAACCAAGGAGTTTTCTGGACAAAGAAACTTTTCTGAAATCATCAGAAGGTGAATACAAAATGGTAATACACAGAGCTCTTCTAGACCTTATACAAAATGCAGCAGAACAAAAGCAGAAATTAAGCAAGCTATTCGATCTGATGAAACACCAATACTCTGAAATCCAACAGATCGAGAACAAAATCAAAGACATAGAAACTTCAATGCAAAGCCAAGAAAACAGAATGGAGCAAATGGAAAAAAGAATTTCTGACTTGGAAGACAGAGCTACTGATGCCAGCGTCTATGAGCAGAAATCAGAAAAAAGAAACAAGAAAAATGAAGAAGCATTAAGAAGCATGTGGGACTCTATTAAGAGGAACAACTTCAACTAATTGGAGTCCCTGAACAGGATGAGACACCTAAGAACACAGGGAGTATCATTGCTGAGCTGCTGACAGAAAACATCCCAGAAATCATGAAGGAGGAGAATATAGATATCCCAGATGCATATTGTACACCACCCAATATAGATCTCAAAAGAAAGACTCCAAGACATATTATAAGCAAGCTTAACAAAATGAAACATAAGCAGCAATTCTTAAAGGCAGCAAGACTCAAAGCAAAGCTAACATTCAGAGGGAAACCCTGTAGGCTCTTGTCAGATTTCTCAGCAGAAACCATGCTGGCACGGAGACAGTGGCATGACACATTCAAAGCCTTAAAGGAGAAGAATTTCCAACCAAGAATTATATATCCTGCAAAACTATCTTTCAAACACGAAAATGAAATTAAGACATTCCCAGATAAATGGAAACTCAGAGACTTTGTAAAAACCAAACCAAAACTACAAGAAATAATGAAAGAATTTCTTGGCTTTGGCTTAGAAGAACAAAACCACTAACTTTATATTTTAGAACAACACATTACTTAGAACTCTACTCAGTTAGGGAAGGCTCCAAAGTCCATCACAGCTGTAATACTGAAAGAAGCAATTCAGTGATCATCATGAAAACTATGGTGCCATCATATTAAAAAGAGGGATGTACTACAGTTGTTATAGTCCTTCCAGATGGAGAGGAAGATGACAAGACTGGTAGTAATTAAAATTGGGTTTATATATACTTTATTAAGGGGGATGATAGGGGCAGCTGCATAGCACAACCAAGATGTATCATACCATTTCAAGAAATGTAACACAAGAGTCTCAACAACTACAAAACCAGCTCTGAAGAAGGTGAAAAATCAACTCAGAAAAAAGAATGTCCCAGAACAAATTAATAAGAACAACAGAGAAAACATCAACACATAAATAAACGTATCACAATGGCAGCAGTGAACACATGCCTATCAATAATTACATTGAATGTGAATGTACTGAATGCTTCATTAAAGAGACACTGAGTGACATCTTGGATCAAAAGACATGATTCATCCATATGCTGCCTACAAGAAACTCACTTGAGACTTAAAGATAGGAACAAACGGAAAATTAAAGGATGGAAGAATATATATCAACCTAACAATGAACAAAGAAGAGCAGGGGTGGCAATTCTAATCTGAGGCAAAATCAATTTTAATGTCAAATCCACCATCGTGGACAAAGATGGACACTATTTATTGCTGAAAGGTTCAGTACACAAGCAAGACTTAACTATATTAAATATTTATGCACCTAATATCCGACTCGATGGCACTTGGCATGGCAATATCAGAGTACCTAAATACGTCGAAGAAACACTGACTACACTAAAAAAAGAGTTAGATTACTCCACAATAATAGTGGGAGACTTCAACGTTCCACTTTCAATACTGGACAGATTATCTAGAAAAAAAGTTCAATAAGGATACAGAAGAACTTATTGTCACAGATAACCAATTAAACCTCTTCAATACAAACAGAACTTTCTACCCATCAGCAGACAACTACACCTTCTTCTTCATTGCACATGGAACATTCTCCAGAATTGACCACGTGTTAGGACATAACTCAATTCTCAACAAAATCCATAGCATTGAATTACTGCAAAGCATCTTCTCAGATCATAAAGCCATAAACATTGAAATCAATAGCAGAAAAAAACATAGATAGAAAGTGGAACTCTTGGAAACTGAACAACATCTAGCTCAAAAAACCATGGGTTATAAAAAAAATCAAGGATGAAATTAAAAAATTCATGGATTCCAATGAGAATGAAAACACTTCCTACCAGAACCTATGGGATACAGCCAAGGCAGTGCTCAGAGGTCTGTTTATCTCCATAAATGCACACATCTGGAAGGAAGAAAGAAACCAAATCAAGGAACTAACCCTACAGCTTGAACAAGTAGAAAGAGAAAAACAGAGGAACCCCTCAGGCAACAGAAGAAATCAGATCATAAAGATTAGAGCAGAGCTAAATGAATTAGAGAATAGAAAAACCATTGAAAACACCAAAAGCTGGTTTTTTGAAAAGATCAACAAAATTGACAAACCACTGGCTAAACTTACTAAAGAAAAACAGGAAATTAGAAATGAAAGAGGAGTTGTCACAACAGATCCAACAGAAACAAAAAAATATCATAACAGAATACTATGGAAAACTGTACTCTAACAAATTTGAAAACCTAGAGGAAATGGACAAATTCCTTGATTCATACCACCTACCCAAATTATCACAATGTGAAGCAGAACAACTTAATAAACCCATCACAAAGGAAGAGATTGAAAATGTCATCAAAAAAACTGCCAACCAATAAAAGCCCGGGCCCAGATGGCTTCACTGCAGAATTCTACCAAGCTTTTAGAGAAGAGTTATCGCCAATACTACTGAGACTATTTCACAGTATAGAAAGGGATGGAGTATTCCCAAACTTATTCTATGAAGCCAGCATAACCCTGATACCTAAGCCAGGGAAGACGCAACCAAAAGGGAGAACTACAGACTGATATCACTCATGAATCTAGATGTAAAAATCTCCAACAAAATTCTTGCCAACAGAATACAACAACATATCAAAAAAATAATCCATCATGACCAAGTTGAATTCATACCTGGGATGCAAGGCTGGTTCAACATCAGAAAAACAATTATTGTGATTAACCACATAAATATCACAAAAGACAAGAATCACCTGATTTTGTCCACTGATGCAGAATTTGATAAAGTCCAACACCCACTCATGCTAAAAACTCTCAGCAAAATAGACATAGACAGGAAATTCCTCAACGCAATAAGGGCCATTTATACAAAGCCAACTGCCTGCATCATCCTGAATGGAGAGAGATTGAAGGACTTTCCCTTGAGAACAGGAACTAGACAAGGATGCCCACTCTCACCTCTCCTACTCAACATTGTACTAGAAGTTCTAGCCAGAGCAATTAGACAAGACCAAGAAATAAAAGGCATCTGCATCAGCAAAGAAGTCAAAATCTTCCTGTTTGCAGATGATATGATTGTATGTGCAGAGAATCCCAAAGAATCTATAAGTAAATTACTCAAACTGATAGAAGAGTTCAGCAAAGTCTCAGGATACAAGATAGACATAAGTAAATCAGTAGGATTCCTTTATACCAACAACGAGACTGTTAATGAAGAAGTCATCAAATCAATACCATTTACTATAGCTCCTAAGGAGATAAAGTACCTTGAAATTAATCTAACCAGAGAAATAACAGACCTTTACACAGAGAACTACAAGCCCTTACTACAAGAAACTAAGAGAGACTTACATAAATGGAGAAACCTACCCTGATCATGGATAGGAAGACTTAGCATTGTGAAAACATCTATTCTACCCAAAGCAATCTACTTATATAATGCAATCCTAATACAAGTTCCAGCATCACTTTGTAATGAGATGGAGAAACAAATCACCAATTTTGTTTGGAAAGGGAAGAAGCCCCACATAAGTAAGGTACTACTAAAGAAGAAGAACACACTGGGAGGCCTCTCCTTACCCAACCTTAGAACATATTACACTGCCACAGTGAGCAAAACAGCCTGGTACTGGAACAAGAACAGACAGATCAATCAATGGAACAGAACTGAGTCCCCAGAGATGACACCATCTGCCTGTGAACAGTTGATATTCGACAAAGGCCCTAAGACATTAAACTGGGGTAAAAACAGTATCTTTAACAAATCGTGCTGGCAAAATTAGATATCCATCTGCAATAAATTGAAACAGATCCGTATCTTACACCTTATACAAAAACCAACTCAAACTGGGTAAAAGACGTAAATATCAAATCTGAAATGAAAAAGCTCATCCAAGAAGAGGTAGGAACAACAATGGAAGTTTTAATACACAATGTAGACAGACTTCAAAATCTGTCAAACCACAATCAACAGAAGAGAAAATAGATAAATGGGAACTATTAAGAATCAAACATTTTTGCTCATCCAAAGACTTTATTAATAGAATTAAAAGGCCACCTACAGAATGGGAAAAAATATTTGACAGCTGTATGTCAGACCGATGCCTGATCTCTATAATCTATAATGTACTACAAAATATCAATAAGAAGAAGATAAATCATTCAATTAAGTGATGTGCAAAGGAGATGGACAGACATTTCTCTAAACAGGAGATCCAGGCAGCCAAAAAACATATGTAGACATGTTCATGATCTTTAGTTATTAAAGAAATTCAAATCAAAACTACAATGAGATACCATCTCCCCCCAACAAGGTTGGCCATGATCCCCAAAACACAAAACAACAAATGCTGGAGAGGCTGTGGAGAAAGTGGAACTCTCCTACACTGTTGGTGGGGTTGCAAAATGGTCCAGCCTCTTTGAAAAGCAATCTGGCGCTTCCTTAAAAAAATGGATATGGATATACCATTTGACTCAGTAATTCCACTACTTGAAATATATCCTACAGAATCAAGGCCATTCACACCAGTGGACACATGCACAAAAATGTTTATTGCAGCATCATCCATGATAGCAAAAAGATGGAATCAACCCAGATGCCCAGCAACAGAGGAATGGATAGCTAAACTATGGTACATATACTCAATGGAGTACCATGCAATGATAAAGAATAATGATGGTTCCAGGAAACATCTCATAACCTGATTTCAACTGGAAGACATTATGTTGAGTGAAAGTAGTCAGCAACAAAAGGACATATGTATGAGATCCCTACAATAAGATCTCAAAAGCAGACTTATGTATAGAAGAAAAGACTCTTTGACGGCTGCAAGGGAGGAGAGGAAGGGAGGGCGGGGGTTAGGGTTTAGACTAGATAGTTGGTAGAAATTTGGTTGGGTGAAATCGATGATAGCACACATTAGAAATAAGAACAATGTTAAGTGGACTTCAACGTAACTTGAATACTCCTTCCATCTTAACCCAATATTGCAAGGACAGAGTTGCTGGGGCAGGGGGCAGGGGACCATGGTCTTAGGGGAAATCGAGGCCAATTGGCACAACTAGCGTTTTGCTAAGAGGGCTCTCTGCCTCCCACATTGGTGAGTGGCATCTGGAGTCTTAAAAGCTGCCAAGGTGCCATCCAAAGGCACAGCAAATGGTCCCAACTCAGCAGGAACGGATGCTCATTGAGGACCAAAATTACGGAAGATAGGGAGACTCACATTAGTGGGTGCCTGTATAGGCATGGGACCAGAAGAACTGGATGGTGCCCGCCACCACCACTGATAGCCGTGATGGAGCTCACTGAATTGAGTCTCACTGGCAACACAAGAATAAAAAGGGGTGCACTCTGAGATCTCCACTGAAAGACTGAAATTGATGGTCCAGCAGTTTTGGGGTTCCCCTGGGAGCATGGCCCCTGGCCCTGATGCTGCCCTTGCCCATAAATCATAACAAAGGTCCACTCTTCGGACAGGAAGGGATTGGACTTGGCAATGCAGAGCGACCATATGATGGATGCACTTTATGGTTCTGTGCATCTATAGGATATCATCCTGCTGACCTCTCGCTGGAATAAGGGAAGTGGGTGGAAAGGAGGGGAAAGGAGACTGTTGGGAGGTTTGAGACATGTATGGAGCAGAGAAGAATAGTGTACTGTCACCGGTCAGGGAGAGCAGTGGAAGCTGCATATAGGTAGGCATGTAAATTTATATGGGAATGTACATTTTCACTCAGCCATAATAAAATAAATAAATAAATAAATTTGTTTTTTTTAAAAGGGTGAAATGACAACAGCTCTGATGGCCATTCCAGAAAAAGAGTTCCAAAATTGCTTTGAAGTGTGGACTAGGCTCTGGTGCTACTGCACAGCTTCCCAAGGGGAGTACTTCAAAGGTGACCATAGTGGTATTCAACAGTGAGGTTAGGTAGCACTTTTTCTAGGATGAGTTCCTGAACTTACCTGTCAGACCTCATATAACCTGCCAATGCTGTAGCAATGCCCCATTCCTTACCTTATTGGATTCTGAGCAGTCGGGTAGTGTAAAGTGCCTGGCAAACTTCTTTAAGAGGACTATCCACTTGTTGTTTATATTTCCTGTCCTCTCCTTACCTCCTCCATCCATTGTATTGTCTCTTCCTCCCCCAGAGCTCCGTGGAAGCCATTCACATCCAGGTTAAAGACATCCTAACTCTTAGGTCCCACCACCTGCCTGCCAGCTGGTCCTACTGTAGTAGCTTGAGTGTTGTTGTGATGCTGGAAGTTATGCCACCAGTATTTCAAATACTAGCAGGGTCACCCATGATGGGCAAGTTTTAGGGCAGCTGACAGAATTAGACAGACTAGGAAGAAAAGACCTGGTGATCTACTTCTGAAAAAATCAGTCAATAAAAGCCCTATGGATCACAGCAGAATATTGGCCAGTAGACACAGTGCAGGGAGATGAGCCCCTAAGCTGCAAGACACAGCGGCCACAGTAATGAACTTGAGCATACAGATGGGTAGGATGTTATGTTATACATGGGGTTGCTATGAATCAGAGCTAATTAGACAGCAACCCATAACACAAACTAATAAGTCAAACAGGCCCATCTTCATCTACCTGTTGCTTGGATGCTTGACTTATCTTCTTTCTCCTTCTTGAAGTCCCTGTTCCCTGTGTTCGACAGGACTTTCTCCCAGTCACTGTACTGCCTCTTCAGTTACTCTCAGGACACATCTTCTTGCTCCCATCCCTCAAGGGTTGTTCTTTTCTCTGGTTTTCTTCCCCCTAAGCTGTTTTCAGGGCAATCCCCTGCTGCCATCCATTATTTCAAGCTCTGCTCTCTAGACACTAAAAACAAACAAGCTGTGGTCAAGTCAGCTCGCACTCATGACAATCCCATGTGTTCTAGAGTGGAAGTGCATTCCATCGGGTTCTCAGTGTCTTGGATCTTTCAGAAGCAGACTGCCAGGCTTTTCTTCTGAAGCACTTCTGGGTGGATTTGAACCCCTAACCTTTTGGGTGTAGTCAAGCACTATGTGCATAAGGAGCCCTGGTGGTGTGATGGGGAAGTGCTCGGCTACTTACCAATAACTAGGTAGTTCCAACCTACCACTGGCTCCGAGGGAGTAAAGACTTGGCAATTTGCTCCAGTAACACAACAGCTTTGGGAACCCTGTGGGGCATTTCTATCTGTCTTACAGGGTCAGTGTGAATACCAGAAGCAGTGGGTTATTCTCATTCTTCACTGTAGTTATGGTCTATGACATTGCTGTGAACCCTGGCCCCTAAGGGAAATACAGAGTTAGGGTCTCTGTCAAGTCTCTAGTCACCTTGTCATCAATCTGTCGATACACAGACTTTGTTTTATGCTTTTCTGTCCACAGATACCTTGTTTAAAATATATTGCTGAATATAGGGGAAGTCAACACAACACAGTGTGACTAAGGTAAAGGAAGACGCTGAGAAGAACGCAAAACTAAAGGGCGATTATGGTAATTAGTACAACAATAATATTAGCAAACAATAGATTACAAATGGATACATAGGTAGATAGTTATGCTAAAGAGGTGTAGGAGGGTGTAAGGGAGCACACCCACCTACAGATATAGATTCGGTGGTGGATGTTTCTACAGACACAACTGTAGGTGCTGCATGCATATTAATATAGACATGAGAACACAGAAGAAGTACAGCCATGGGAACTTCTTAGACATAACCAAACACGTGGCGGAACAGAGCTCCTAAACTCAAAGGTAAAGGATTATAATAGATTCCGGGCACATTTATGTCATAGGGCACAACACAGCTCCTAAAGACAATGTTTTGCAGTACTTTGGGAAGCAGCATCTGGGGTCTTAAAAGCTTGCGAGAAGACACCTGAGATATGTCTATTGGTGTCTCCTGTCTTATGCAAGACAGTGAAGAAAACTAAAGGCCCAAGGGAGGTGTTAAAGGACTGACAGATCACGTGAACCACAGCCCTGCATGAGCCTACATGAGACCAGAAGGACTAGCTGACACCCAGCTACCCTTACGGACCATTCTGATGTGGATCACAACAGAGTGCAGGACAGAGCAAAAAAAAATGTAGAACAAAAAATGAAATTCACAAAAAAAGAACAGGACTTAGTGGTCTGACAGAGACTGAAGGAACCCCCAAAACTGTGGCCCTAAGACACCCTTCTGACCTGGAACTAAAGCTATCCCCAGAGACCGCCTTTCAGCAAAACCACAGACCCAAACAAAACCAAGCCCACTGATGTCAAGCTGATTCTGATTCATAGCAACCCTATAGGACAGAGTACAATGGTCCCATACAGTTTCCAAAGAGCATCACGTAGATTCGAACTGCTTAAGTTTTAGTTAGCTACTGTAGCTCTTAACCACTATGCCACCACCTGTAGAATAAACAGTAATAACGCACATGAATTTATTTTGTAGAACAATCAGTTGTAGGAGATCGAAAGGCCAACATTTGTCCAAAAGCAAAGATGAAAAGGCAGGATGGTGTAGAAAATCACAGGGAAAGGAAACTGGGGACCCCCGGGCAGAAGTGGGGAGAGTGATGACACATCGTGGGGAATGAAACCAACGTCATGGAACACTTTACATACAACTATCAAATGGGAAACTAATTTGCTCTGTAAACTTTCATCTAAAGCACAATAAAAATAAGTATTGTTGATTGCTTAACACTGAAACGAAGGCCAACAGTACTACAGCTCTGCCTGAGGAAGCTCACCTACCACATCTAAGGCACATGGCAGCCTTCTTGTGCTTCAGCACTACACTTGAAGGCCTTTTTAAATAGCAAGATCACCAACAGAAAGCAGAAAAATGTGCCATTAAACAGACCACAAGAAAGACACTTGTTGACAATATGAGAGCTGAAACCAGAAGACAAAGCATTGCCTTGTTTGGCCTCAGCAGGAGACATGAAAGTCAGGGGACTCAAAGTCGTTGGTGGCAATGACTGCGTAAAGCATAGTGAGTGTTGATTTGAGGGTTACAAATACATTTTACCAAGTAGGCAAAAATCCCAAGTATAAAATCCAAAGATGAAGAGAATCAAATGCACCGTCCCTTAGCCAAGTACCTGGCCCAAGGTAGGAAATCAGGAAATTACCATTTACCAGGTAGGACTGTGGACAAGGATGCTTTTCAGAATATTTCACACTTGGTAAAACATCTGCCCTGGCTAATCAGAACCGACACATCCTCCACCAGGAGCAGGGTGTTCGAGGCCCCCTGCCAGCATCCAGCCTCTGGGAGGTGGGTCATGGGGAGCTGTGTAGGCACAGGCAGCATTTAAGTTGGTCCCCAGTGACCCCCGCCCCCCGGTATTCGTAGCATTCTGTAGTTCCCTCCCCTTGAGTGTGGGTAAGACTTAGTGACTTGCTTCGAATGGGTGACTATGGCAGACACAATGGGATGTGCAGTCTGAGATCGGCCTATAAGAAGACTGAATTCCATCACGAATGCTTTCCCCATAGAGGGGCTGGTTTGATAAGGCACCAGGGCCTGCCAACAACCGAGTGGTCTTGCAAGCAGATGCCTTCCAAAGTAGACAGAATCAGCAATTACTGCCCAGCCAGTTGAATCAGAGATGATGGGGGCCCCTGCCCATAGCTTGGCTGCAACCTTCTGGAAGACTCCGCGTCAGAGGCACCCAGCTGAGCTCTTCCAGGTTCCAGATCCACAGACAGCAGCCATGGGTCTGTAGTTAAAACAGACTCGTTGGTGAATTTTATGGATTTAATTGCGCACCCCCCAAAATTACATGTTACAAACTGAAACCCCTATACCTATGGTTATTGTCCCATCCGAGAATGGATTTGCTTTGTTATGTTAAGAGGCTGTATCATTGCAGAGTGTATTTTAAGCCAATTGCCTTGGAAATATAAAAGGGGCAGATTGGGCACAAAGAGGCAAGCCGAGATGGAGAGGACAAATGCCATATGAAGATCATTAAGAAATCAAGGACCAGAGGTAAAAAGAGACGTGGACCTTTCCCCAGAACCAACCAATAAACAGAAAGCTTTCCTGCAGAGCCAGCTCCTTGAATTCAGACTTCTAGCCTCCTAAACTGTGAGAAAATCAATTTCTGTTTGTTACAGCCACCCCTTGTGGTATTTCTATTGCAGCAGTGCTAAGAGATTAAGACAGGAAGACTTCTACCTAACAGCTAATATTGAGAATGTTAACAATCAAGTTGCTACATTTCCCCAAATAGATGATGAACAGAAAACCAAAATCATTTTGAGACTTTACTGAATTACAGCATAGAGATAGTTGATTACACGCAAAAACAAAATTTGCTTTGCTACGGCCTTTACCTATGGCTACTTTTTTTGATTATTATTAACTAAATGGAGAGGCAGAACTTATTGGTTTAGAAAATCAAATAAACCAAAAAATAACCCAAACCCACTGATTCCCACACTCATAGCAATCCTATAGGACAGAGGAGAACTGCTCGAGTTTCCAAGGAGCACCTGGTGGATTTGAACTACCAAGCTTCTGGTTAGTAGCTGTAGCGTAGTGGTTAACAGTACACCACCAGGGTTTCTTTAGAGGTAATGAATAATATTCGTGTTGCCTTCTAGATCAAGGAAACCCCACTGGTGTAGTGGTTAAGTGCTGCATTTGCTAACCAGAAAGCTAGAAGTTCAAATCTGCCAGATGCTCCTTGGAAACTCTACAGGGCAGCTCTATTCTAACCTGTAGAGTTGCTTTGAGTCAGAATCGACTCAACAGCAGTGGGTCTGCTTTGGTTTGGGTTTGCATCCAAGTCTAGAAAAGGGAACTGAGGCTCCCCTGTGGAGTGTTGGAGAATCTGGAAGAAAAAAAACACTACGAGAGTATCACTGGGATTTGGATGTGGTACCAAAAATCATGAGGGCTTTCAGGTGAATTCTCTGAGTAGTGGTAATGTTTGGGAAGCAAAGTCTGTGTGAATTTATACGGAGGGAAACAGTTCCCCAACAGGATGACACAGAAAGCCTTTGGAAAAGTGTTCTTCCCATTTTAATACTTGATGACCATTTTAATGACAGAGTCTGGTAGAAGTATGTCCCCTAAAGGAACAAAGAGAAATTGTCTGCCGATTAGGCATGGTTGAACATAATGGTTTTCTTAGCAGACAGCAGCAGATCTCAAACACAGATGAAAACATGTAGCTCGAACCTTGTCTCCTGGCATTAATGCCTGTCTTGATAAATACTTTTGCTAGTAACTTCCAGGTCTAGAAAAAGATAAAATAACTATTGAAACTGTAAAATCTGTCTTGATTATGTCAAAGAATCACTCAGACACATAGGGGATGTTAAGAGCAAAAGTCAAATGGAATAAGCAATTGTGTACTAGAAAGGCAGCCCAGCTCTCTAGCGAAGGAGGATTGGAGCAAGACGCTCACTTCAGCAATGAGGAGGACAGGAAGGCAAACATTTTGGTTGGTAATTCCTCCTCCCCCTACAACTGAGTCTTCCTTTCTACAGAATGGAATTAGCAAGAAGATTAATTTGTTGAATTCATTGAAATCTACCTCCCTCTGTGAAACTTGCATCAGTTAAAGCCACCAATCAGGAAACGACGAAGTCTCGCACGAGAGTCAGACAAGGCTAGTCTCAGCAAGGGGAAGGTTGGGTCAAGAACAGGAAGAGCCTGCAGGACAGACGTAGAAGGTATAAGGAGAAGGTGGGTGACCGCAGCCTGCCTGACTCATGAGGGGAGGCGACGGTCAGGGTCGTGGAGGCCAGCAGGCTCCCTGGGGAAGCCCCCAGCTGCAGAACGACTTTCAGAGGTCAAGACCAAGAAGGGCCTTATGAACCCTGCCACCCAGGAAGGGGCACGGGTGTGGGATAGCAAGGAGGCTGTTTGCCCGGTTTCCGCTTTTCCAGGGGACCACCCACCTAGTGTAGGGTGGAGCAGCTGCTTCACCCGAACTTGGCTCATCTTTAACTGACCTGACCTTCCCATCCCCCCACCCCAAGAGTTTGACCTTTTCTACCCCCACAAGGCTGGCTTTCCTTTCCTTCCCCAGCCAGCTCCAGGGGGTCCCTGTTCAAATTTCCCTGTGAAAAGGTGTCAACCTTAAACTCTACAAGAGAATGGAGGGTCCTGTGTTTCCCTGAGACTTGGCCTGGCCTTTTCCTGGAGACTTGCAGAGGGACGACAGAGAGGCATCCAACGCTAGGCTCTTCTAGCTTTGCCTTGGAGCTTTGCCTCAGAGGTCTTCCCAGCTCTTCCTCAGAGCTTTTCCTCAGACTCCCCAGCCTTCTTGCAGCCCACTGTGCCAGGCCCTGGGCAAGGCTCCAAGGCCTCAAAGCAGAATGGAAGAGCAGAGTGCCTGCTCTCAGGCAACTAACACTCTAGAGGCAGAGTGGGGAGGAAGACACCAAATAGCTCAATGGCTATTTAATTTTTTGGTTTTGCAGCCATTCCCTGGGAGACGAGGGTGCAGTGGTCTAGAAGGAGAGGGCTCGGATCACCTGGGGCTCAAGAATCAAGGCTGAAGGAGTAGCCTGGAATTCGTGCTCTGAGCTGGCACTGCTGTGGCAGCAGAGCTTGGAGGTGGGCTGGGTCTGTAGGCCACTGGCAACTGGACCTGCAAAGGCCCCAGGCAGGAGGAAGCTCTGCCTTTCCCAGAAACGCACAGAAACCCAGCCAGGGAGAGTAGGAGGTGGGGCAGACCTGCTGAGGCTGGCTTGGCAGAGTCTTGGGGGCCACGGGCAGGTTTTTTCTTTCTCCTCAACTACTTGGAAATCACAGTCCTGTAGTGGTTGAGAACTACAGCTACTAACTGAAAGGTCAGCAGTTCAGATCCACCAGGCACTCCTCGGAAACTACCAGGCAGCTCTACTCTGTCCCATACAGCTGCCATGAGTTGGAATACACTTACTGGCAATCAGTTTGTTTGTTTGTTTAATTTATGAACAAATTTGGATTGTCCTTGGAGGAAATACAGTCATGTTATCAGGAGGGACTAATCCCCAGAGAAGGAAATAATGCTTGGTGAAATAGGAGGTCGTCAGAAAAAAAGAAGACCCTCAAGGAGATGGACTGGCACAGTGGCTGCAAGGCTGAGCTCAGACATACCTACCACCTTGAGGGTGGTGCAAGACTGGACAACTTTTGTTCTGTTGTACAGGCGGTTGCTGAGTTGGAGTCAACCTGACGGCACATAACAGCAATATGGAAACCCTGGTGGTCTAGCAGTTAAGTGCTGTGTCTGCTATAACCAGAAGGCCGGCAGTTCAAATCCACCAGGCGCTCCTTGGAAACCCTATGACGCAGTTCTATTCTGTGCTCTAGGGTCACTATGAGTTGGCGTTGACTTGACAGCACTGGGTTTAGTTTTTCAGTTTAACAACAATATCGTTGAGAGCTAGAAAAGTATGATTCTGTGGTCAAATCTGGAGGCTGTGTGTCCTAGCCTGGCCCAGCAAGAATCTGTCTCTGCTCAGTGCCTCATTTTACCCTATTGCAAAACTAGAGGAATAGCAATGCCTGTCTCAGGGGTTGCTGTGAGGATTAAAAAAGATGATAGGTCTCAAGTGGGTAGATCCCACTTGGTGCCAGGACACTTATTGTCTTAGATAAAAACTGAGGTGGGTGACGTGGGCTCCAGGCCTGGCTTCCTTGCTGAGGATGTCCTGTGAGTCACAGGAGCTTTACAGACTCCTTTCTTTTAGGAAACCCTGGTGGCATAATGAAGAGCTACAGCTGCTAACCAAAAGGTCAGTGGTTCAAATCCACCAGGTGCTCCTTAAAAACTCTATGGGGACAGTTCTACTCTGTCCTACAGGGTTGTGAAGAGTTGGAATCGACTCAATGACAACAGGTTTGGTTTGGGTTTTTCTCTTTGCTCTAAAACCCTAAAACCAAACCCACTGCTGTCAAGTTGATTCCAATTCATAGTGACCCTCTAGGAAAGCCCTAAAGGGTTTCCAAGGAGCCACTGGTAGATTTGAACCGTCAGCCTTTTTGTTAGCAGCCAAGCTCTTAACCACTACAACACCAGGTCTTGCTCCTTTGCTTTAAAGGAGAAATAAAATAATGGGCATGTTTAAGGTGGGGTTAGAATGGAAATAGTATATTTAGATGCTGAAATATGTGTCGGCTCTCTGCCTCAAGGGCCAGACAAGGTTTGCACTGTATTTAATCTTTGTTCATTATCAGTCTTCAGTGGAAGGTTAGGGCTTGGGGGCTAGGACCAGCCTGACCTCACTGTGAATCTCCCTGAGAATGCATGCCCACCTTCCATCTTGCTCGAGGACAGTGAGGACTTTCAGGTCCTGGGAAGTGGTCAAAGCTCTGTTAGTAGAAGCCCTGAACCCCTTCGCATCATCAGGACCCCCAGCTGGGTGTTTCTCCCATCACCACTTCCACTCTGTCCACCATGCCTTTTCCCCTGCTCCCATGTGAGTTGCACTGACTTGTATAATTGTTGGAGCTGTAAGATCGGGCCCCATGGGGTGAGGCCAAGCAAGCCAGAGTGCCCACGCTGGGCCATTATCCATCAGCAGTGCCCACTGTCTCCCCACCTTCCACCAATGTTGCATCATTGGCACTAGACACACTTGGCAGCATGCCAATTCTCCTTTAACACTATCTTTAACGACGGTGGGATGATTACTGAGTTTATGATGCCTTCTTGCTGCACATTTGTAAATCCTGCAAGGCGCTGTGTCTCATCGATTCTTCTCTGTGTAGATCCCTTTACTCATTCATACCCTGCGTCTGAAGAAGACTTGTTCAGAAAGAATCCTCAGGGTAACTGTTAGGATGGCTAGAGATATTCCAGAACTTCCCACCAGGATGCCTCTTCCCACCAGGGTGCCTCTTCCACTGCTGGCCCAGGGTTCCTACAGAATCGTGGGATGTGAGATCCGGGCACGGGATGCCAAGGCCTGGCTGGGTCTCACCAGGGAACATAGACTCTGAGTGCTTCTGAGAGATGGCTGCCCGCAATGGCATCTAGGCTGCCCTCCACAGGGGATCAGAAGTGTACAAGATGTCAGCAGAGCCTGACTCCAGGGTCCAGCCTCTCCAAGCCTCTCTGCACATAGGACAATTGGCTCGTTTCCTCCAATCTGCCCTGCTCACCTCCCAGCTCTTTACTGTTGCTTGAGCTGTCCTTTTGTCCTGTGTCCCTGGTGTGGTCTACACATTTTAGAGGTTCCTCGCCCTGGCTGCCAGGGCCCTCTTGGCAGACCCTCATCAAAGGATGATGGGGAAGTGTCCCCATCCATCTGCATATCTGCTGCATCTGCAGCCAACACAGCACCTGGACCAAAAAAAAAATCCAAACCAGGTCGGCTGGAGCCAACAGTGACTCTGTGTGTCAAGAGTGGCGTTCTCAATGACTGATTTTTCAGCTGTGGATCGCCAGGTCTTTCCTCTGAGGCACTTCTAGGCAGACTCTAACCGTCAACTTCCATAGGCAGCTGAGCACGTTAAGCGTGTGCACTGTCTGGGGTGGACACTTAGTCTGGAGGGAGAGGTAGGGTTGTTCATTTTGGTCGAATGTGACCATGTGTTAAAGGGACATTTCAAGAAAAGCTCTCACGCCTTCCCGTTTTGTCCCCCTCTCACGAGTCTGGTGAGAGGGTGTCAATGAGCCAGATGTCCTCCCTAGGGGTGTGGCCCAAGAGTTGCAGGGATTCCCAGCCCTGCCTCCCCGTACTGAGAAACGCCCAAGGGCAGGACAGGGCAAAGGGAACTTTCGGGGTTTTCCAGCCAGACCTCGTGCTTGGCTTTGCCTCTCTTCGGTTAAACAGAGCGTCTCCGAGCCTCCCAAGGGCTTATGGGATGGCGTGCGGTGGAAGGTCTCTGCTCAGGCGGCATCTGCAACCACCCCCAGGGAAGCAGACCACTCCCTCTTCCACTTGCCAGTCTGGGGTGTGTCCTTACCCAAGCTCGCCCCAGCGTGGGGGAATTCTCGACCCCTAGTCACCCCCACGCCTCCAGCCTCCACCTGAGGTAGTAGCCTGTGGCTGGAGGAGGAGCGACATCCCTCCCACACAGTAGTGGTGAGTGCGCGTAGCTCCACCTCTCACTTTTGGGGGTGGCTCTGGGAGTGCTTCCTTTCTCTGCTGCTCCTCCCAGCCTCGTTTCGTAGGTCAGACCCTGCCGGGAAGATCCCAGTTGCTCTCTAAACCCGGACTGTGTAGGTAAGCATGTCTAAATCCAGATCCACCTCGAAGAAGGCAATTACTGCCCATAATTGCCGCACCCTTAAGCCATCTCTGCAACACTTGCTCAGCCAGAGAATTGGTGTTTTCGTCTCCATCCGCCTGACTCTTGTGTCTGCTCTTGTTGGTTCTGCACTGGGCAGAGGAAAGGGGTACTGTTTATTAGCCCCTGAATATTTCAACACCCGATTTAGAGTTGTCTCCCTTATAAAAATTTTTTTTGAGCTGGGTCTTGCCCAGAACCACCTAGAGCTGAGGGAGAGGGGACACAGGAGGGCACGCGTTGGCAGGAAACTGCCTTCCCTCATCCCAGGAAGTTTTCTTCTCACTGTTGCGCACACCAGTGTTGGCCTGCTTCTGCTGCATACACAAAGGTGATACGTTTTTCGGAAGGAGCCCTGGTTGCCCAGTGGTTAAGCGCTTGCATGTTAATTAGAAGGTTTGAATCCACCAGCCGCTCAGCGGAAGAAAGATACATCAGTTGGCTTCCATAAAAATTAAACCAAATCTGTTGCCGTGGAAGCAACTCCGCCTCCAAGCAAGGCTATAGGGCGGAACAGAACTGCCCCATAAGGTTTCCAAGGTGTGACTGGGGGATTCGAACTGCCTGCCTTTGGAGTTACCCACTATGTCACGAGGATTACAGCCTTGGAAACCCTCCCGAGCACTTCTGCGCTGTCCTCTAAGTCGCAATTGACTTGACAAATAGATTTTATTAATGCAGGGTTTTTCTGGGAGTCCCTGGGTGGTTCCAATGGCTAATTCACTTGACTACTAACTTAAAGGTTGAGGGTTCAAATTCACTTAGAGGCACCTGTAAGAAAGACTAGGTGATCTACTACGGCATAGCCGGTCATTGACAACCCTATGGTGCCAGTTCTACTGTGACACACATGGGGTTGCTGAGCCAGGATCGATTTAAAGGCAATTGATAGGTTTTTTCATCAAAGTTGTTGAGATATGCCTTCCATTTCTTTTATATCCAACCTAATACAATGGATAAATGAGCAAAGGAATTAATAAATGCAAAGCAAACACATGCTTTCAACTAGCTATGACCTTGAGTAAACAAACTGTGCTTTCTCTTGAAGCCTTAATATTCCCCTCCGTAAAACAAAGGTCTTGTGTGTGGTGCAGTGGTTAAGAGCTACAGCTACTAACCAAAAGATCAGAGGTTCAAATTCACCAGCCACTCCTTGGAAGCCCCATGGGGAGGTCTACTCTACCCTGCCCTTTAGGATCACTATGAGTTCAAAAGCAAGTCAACAGTCCTGGGTTTGGTTTTAGAGCCCTGGTGGTGTAGTGGTTAAGAGCTTAGGCTGGTAACCCAAAGGTTGCCAGTTCAAATCCACCAGCCACTCTTTGAAAACTCTGTAGGGGTTTCCTCTGTCCTGTTGGGTCACTCTAAGTTGGCATAGACTCGATGGCAATGGGTTGCCAGATAAATAGCTACTTTTTTTTTTTTTTAGTATTATGACTAAATGAAAATGTACATTCCCATATAAATTTTCATGCTCATCTATATGCAGCTCCCACTGCTCTCCCTGCATGGTGACAGCATATCCCTCATCTCTGCTCCATACATGCCCATCCTCCCAACAGTCTCCTATCCCCTCCTCTCCACCCACTCCCCTTCCTCCAGCAAGAGGTCAGCAGGATGACATCCTATAGATACATAGAACCATAAAATTCCCACAAGATACAGTCACTCTGCCTAGTAAATAGCTATTTCTTAAGGACTGCTTATAACTGGGTTAATTTTAGACAGGCCTTTCTTATGCATTTCCCACTTTCCAGTGGTGGTGGTGGTGGTGGTGGGGTTACATGTAATCCCAGGATGTGAAGATATCAGATAATATATGCGAAGCACCTGCAACAGTTCCTAGCCCCGAGAATGAAGGAGAAAATGGTGATTATGATAGCTGTTATCTTCCTTAGGGCTTTATCAGATAAGGAGCAGGACCAGGACAAGGTTCTCAAACGTCATCCTCTAAGTGTGGGCTTTGGGGCCAAATGGGGCAAGACAGCTGATTGTTGTAGGCTGATCCATCCAGCCCCAGGAAGGAGAGTAGACCTGGGGGCCACGGCCACATCTGTCAGCCACAGTTGTGTACTTAGCCTGTCTTTGGTGCCCTCTTCCATCACAGAGCCCGGTGCCGTCTGAAGCCCCAGGGCTGAGGCCAGTAAAACGGCCATAAACCCCAGGCACCATAAACCAGAGACAGAGTCATTAGCCGTTTCCTTTCTGATAAGGGCTTCAAGGGTTCCGAGGAGACAGGGAGACGGCTCGACTTCTGGGTCTCTGTGTTCTGAATCTTGGTTCAAAGTCCACAGATGGAAGAAGATCAAGGGAGAGCTACAGTCTGAGTGGACAGACAGAAAGAGCCAGAAGGTGTACCGGCAGAGGGCAAGAGGCTGTGGGAGGCTCCAGGGGACAATAAACGGCATTTTCCGTGGGCCAGGACCTCTGCAGCGGGGTTTGAAGGGATTAATCTCACTAACTCCTGCACTCAGCCACACTCCTGGAGGGAAATCCATTGCCCTCCAGTTGATTTGGCCTCATAGCAAAGCTTCAGGACAGAGTGGAACTGTCCCATTAGGTTTCCAAAGCTATAAATCTTTCCTGAAGCTGACCGCCACATTCTTTTACCAGGATGGGCTGGCTGGTGGGTTCCAACAGCTGACCCCTTTGGTTAGCAGCCGAGTGATTTAACCATTGGGCTATCAGGGCTCCTGCTCCTGGAGGGAAGCATCACTTATTACTGACCTACTTTACAGCAAACAGCCTGGAGGCAGAGTTCCAGGAACCCAGAACAAAAGGCAAATAAGGACCCCTTGTTGGCCCGTCTTGGGAATTTCAAAATGGCACCAGCACTCAACCAGCACTCAACCAGCGCTCACCAGGACCTGCCCTGGTGGCAAAGTGGTTAGAGGGCTTGGCTGCAAACCAGAAGTCTGGCAGTGGGAGCTCCCAAGCTGCTCTGTGGGAACAGGATGTGGCAGTTTTCTTCTGGAAAGATTTATAGCCTTGGAAACCGTAAGGGGCAGTCCACCTCTGTCTTCTGGGGTCTCTGCGTCAGAACCTATGCGACGGCGGTGGGTTTGTTGGTTTGGCGATCGCGTAGCTCACAGGCTTGTGCAACTGGCCATGCCCAAAGGGGCAGAAACAGGCACCTGACCAACCGAGGTCCCTCCACAGGCAGTACTCGAAGAGCCAGGGCGTGAACACAGCAAGGTGGGCAATAAGGCCCTGGCTTGGCCCTCCCCCCTCCCAGCCATTCTGTAAGGTGGGCAGTGCTCCCAGAGCAAGAGAACAGGCCAAGGTCGGCTTCCTGAGAGGGAGATGCCCTCTGAGTGAGGCAGGGCGTTCCAGGTGGAAGATGTCAACTTCCCATTGCTCTGACATCTTCCTGGGGCAGTGGAAGGGGTCAGGACTGGAAGGAGCTGCCACTGCCGTCAGTATCCCTACAAGATGGGTGTGTCGGCTCTATGCGCCCACCTTGTGCCTGGCCACAGTCCTCATGGTCCTCTCTTTGTCAGGTAGCAGCTGACAAAAGTCCGGCTGCAGAGACAGCCACATCTCTGATTGACAGATGCCAGTGCTCACACGCCTAAACGCCTGAAGGCATCTAGTTCTGAGCTGCTGCGGGTAAGGACTAGAACCACCAAACTAAAGGGACAATTCACTCATTGTCCAATTGGCTATGTGGACAGTGATACAGCCTCGCTAGCTGAGTGTACAACCAGGGCTCAGTGGCAGTCACCCAGATGGAGAGCCCAGGGTCTGCATCCCAGCTGTGACCTTGACCCTAGCTGATTCTGTGACCTGGACACTCTGGGCTGGCTGAGGTCCTCACCTGTACAACGAGAGACTTGGTTTCTGGTGTCTCTGCCTCTGTGACTCTTATATTTGCTGGCAGCTCCTTCCAGTCCTGACCCCTTCCACTGCCCCAGGAAGATGTCAGAGCAATGGGAAGTTGACATCTTCCACCTGGAACGCCCTGCCTCACTCAGAGGGCATCTCCCTCTCAGGAAGCCGACCTTGGCCACTTCATGTGTTAGAGTAGAACTGTTCTCCATGCTGTTTACAAGGCTGTAAACTTTCAGAAGCCGATTGCCAGGCCTATCTTCCGAGGCACGTCTGGGTGGCTTTCAGCTGCCACCTTTTTGGTTAGTTAGCCTTGTGCTTGACTGCTTATATTCCTGAAGGATTCCCGACACTGGTTCGGGGCCCCCGAAAACAGAGAGCAGTTGATCGTTTGCAAGGGTCTAGAAGTCTTCATGATCCTTGCAACAACGTTGGTAAATTAAGTAAATCCTGTCCAACACCTAGGCAATACATAATAATGCTATACAGTCATTTAGAAGGTAGAGTTGCACATAATATGGGAAATGCTTATGGTACTATATTAACTCCAGAAAGCAAGATGCAAAATTGTATACAAGATACTGTCAACTGGTAAAATATATAGAAAACAAGACGACTGACAGAGGGTGGCACTGCAAAGAGTGCTAGGCTACTGACTTAAAGACTGGTAGTTTGAATCCACCCAGAGGCAACGCAGGAGACAGCTCTGGCAGTCTGCTTCTGAAAGATCACAGCCACTGAAGAGCTTATGGAGCGCAACTATAATCTACACAAACGGGGCTGCCGTGACACAGCACTGACTTGGTGGCCTGATACTGGCACTGGTGGTGGGCTTATGGAAACCTTTTCTTGCTTTCCATGTTGGGTTAGCACACTTGGGTGGTGGTCCATCCCCAGCCCTTGAGAGGGCCAGGCCTGGATCTCTGGATTTTGTACCATGCTGCACCCCGACTCCCCCGCCCCACCCCGCGCTCACTCCGCGCAGCTGATTGGACTATGTGTGGTCTTGTCATCCGTGAGCAGCCAATCATGGGCTGACCAGATCCGCAGGCCTTCAGTGGAAGCTCCCGCAAAGGAAAACAAACCCGCTGCCAAGGCTTCAATTGTGATTGAAGGTCATATAGGGCAAGATAGAACTGCCCCATAGTTTCCAAAGAGCACCTGGTAGATTTGAACTGCTGACTTTTTGGTTAGCAACCGTAGCACTTAACCACTAGGCCACCGGGGTTTCCAGTAGCGGCCAAGAACAGTAAGCTGGATTGTTCTGCTTTTCCCTGAAGCTCCCGGATTTGAAATGAGAAGAAGTGTGCTCCATGAACGATAGACTGTCCCACAAAATCAGTAATATCACCTGTGAGTAGTGTGCTCCTCAAAATAATTTAGATGAAACCAAATGGTGAACATATACCCCTAGACCAAAGATGAGAGCGCTGAGGGGTGGGGGAGGGACAGGGAAGCTGGATTAAGGGAAAGAGAACAATCAAAATAGAACTCATGAGAATGTGGATGATACCTTGCGAAGAACGCAACCAGTGTTGCTGAATCAAGTGTATAGAGAATTTAATTTCCTGTGTCAATGTCCGCTAAAAACACAATCAAGTATTAAAGGAAGAAGAAGAGAAAGAAATGTGCCCCACGGGAGGGAGCTGAAGGTGGAGAGAAGGACTGGGCTGGAAGGAGGCTGGGCAGTGGCCGCAGTGGACCGGGGGCCAGTCGAAGCTATGAAAAGCAGGGACCAGAGGCAGGCTGAGGATTCAGGTGGGAAGAGGGAAGAGCCACACTGCAAAGGAGAGAGAAGCCGCGGGCAGCGAGCTGCCTCTGTGGGCTTCCAGCTGTCCCTCCTCCTGGCTGCTTTGTGTTCTCACAACAGGCTCTCGTTTGCTCTTGAGGTCGACTGAGTGAAGGCCTGGATCTCTGGTCTTTGCGTCTTGTGCTTTTCAAAATTTCTGTGACTTCATGGTACTTTTGGAATTCCTGGGTAGTATGAATGGTTTAGTACTTGGCTGCCAATCAAAAGTATGAGTTCACCCAGAGGTACCATGAAAGAAAGGCCTGGTGATCTACTTCTGCAAAATCAGTCACTGAAAACCCTGTGGAGTTTAGTTTTCCGACACACATAGGGTTGTTGTGAATAGGAGCTGACTTGGTGACAGCTGGTTTGGTTTTTATATTACTTTAATAAAAAAGAATTACCAAAGGGAATGCACAACCCTCTCAGGTGGCATGGTCATGTTGGAATGCCTCCTGACACCCTGTCAAATATTCTTAGTGAGCATGGGCTTGGCTCTTTGTGCCAGGCCTCCAGAGGAGCCAACATTCAACACTGTGTGAGCGCCAGGCGACCCAGGCTCTCCATTTGGGGGCACTAGCATCAGCAGTTCCCAGCCAGGGCCTGTGGGAGATGACCCAACAGGTTGGCAGGGCTATGTCCTTCTCAGAAATGTCATCTGCACGAGAAAGAAACCAAACCGAACCTGTTGCCATAAAAGCTGAGTCCAACTCCTAGCCAGCCTATATGACAGAAGGGAAGTGCTTTCTAAGGCTGTCACCCTCTCAGAAGCAGCCTGGTGGTACAGTGGTGGGCGGTCCAACCTCCCAGCCTCTCTGCTGGAGAAGGATGTGGCAATCTGCTTCTGGGCAGGTTTATAGCTTGGAAACCCTATGGGGCAGTTCTGCTCCATCCTACAGGGATGTTAGGAGTTGGATCAACTCGAGGGCAGTTGGGTGAGCAGACAGCCACATCTTTCTTCCACTGGGTGGTTGGTGGGTTCCAGCCATCAACCAGTGTGTCACCAGGCTCCCTTCGAAAAGCAGTGGGGCATCATTTTTGTTGTGCAGACCATATTCTTTGACAAAGACAGGTGCATCTGAAGTTAGATATGAGTCTCAGTACTGCTTTCCAGAGACCCTCAAACATACACACACACACGTATAAAAAGGCACCAGAGAACGAGCGACCTGGAAATAGCAGTTGAGAAAACATATAATTAGTCCTATAGATTTGAAGTGACTTTCCTCAGCCCGGGGCCTTTTGTTACCAGGTCTGAACAGTAAAGGTGACATCTTTCCCGGCGTGGCATCCTCTGAGCCCTTCTGTTCCCCACACTGGCTTCTCCCCTTGAGGTTTTTGTTCTCCACACTTCCTGCTATCTCAGACACTTGGCCAGATCTGTGGATGAAACGCACGCAGCCAGGCTGACCTCTCTGTTAGCATTGGGGGACTTGCTTCCTACCTGCTTGATGGGATTGCAGGAGGGGTGGCCAGGGGTGGGGCACAGAGGGAGTATGGCCTCTTCCTCAGAGCCACCAGTTGTGGACAGGTGGGGGCAGACAGAAGGAATCTAGCTCTGGAGACCTCAAACCCAGATCTGTACCCTGATCTTGCTGCTCAGAAACTCTGTGAGGGTGGGCCATTGTGTTCTCCCCTCCTGCACCTCAGTTTCTTCCCATTACCTGGCAATCTGCTCCTATAAAGAATACACAGCCTTAGGACCCTGATAGGGCAGTTCTACTCTGTCCTATCAGGTCACTATGGGTGGGAATTGAATCAACAGAATGTAAAAGGTGAGGATAAAATATCTGTATAAAGATCCATGTATACAAGGAAACCACAGTGTCACAGTGGTTAAGAGCTACAGCTGCTAACCAAGAGGCTGGAAGTTTGAATCCACCAGAAACTCCTTGGGAACCTTATGGGCAGTGCCACTCTGTCCTGCACGGCTGCTGTGAGTTGGAATTGACTTGATGGCGATGGGTTTGCTTTATTTGTGTGGATACAGTAAAAATAAATAAATAAATAAATCATTAATCTAGCTGCTCTTGAGTCAGTTCTGACTCCTGGTGACCCCCTGTGTGTCAGAGAACTGTGCTCCGCAGGGTGTTTCATGGCTGGGATCGTTTGAAAATGGATTACCAGGCCTTTCTTCAGAGGCACCTCTGGGTTGGACTTGAACCACGAACCTTTTAGTCAGTAGCCAAGCACTTAAGCATTTGTACCACCCGGGGACTCCTAGGTACGTAATAAACAACAACAACAGCAAACCCAAACCACTGCCGGTGAGTCGATTCTGACTCATAGTCACCAAGGCGCACCTGGTGGATTTGAACTGCTGCCCTTTTAGTTAGCCACCGCAGCACCTAACCGCTACACCACCAGGGCTTTGGCCGCGCCACCATCCCCTGTAAATGTCCACCTCCCTTTACTGTGGGGAACCAGGCTGCCCTCCCGTCCTCCACTGTGGCCTCCCCACAGGAAGATGCCCAAGATCCTCCCGTGAGTCTGTTAGGGACTGGGCACTCTGGAACACAGGGCGGTCACTTCAGGCATGTGGCCACCTTTCCAGCTCTTCCTTGAGCAGACGGATGGCCCGCTTTGCAGACTGTGTCAACAGGCACTGTTGTCCAGGCTCAGGGGAGAATGAGTAGCTATGGCCGTGGCTCTGCAGCCAGGTTTGGAAACACATGTCAAGCCCAATTCCAACCAGATGAGGCTGGCCTGCATCCCGCGGCCGGTTTCCATCAGAGCCCTGGCCATGGGGAGCTTGGCCCAGCTTCCTCCACAGGCAGCCAGGCCTGTTTGTTCCCCAGAGTCCTTGGGTCCAGACTGAGAAGCTCACCTCTCTATTCCAGAGGCTCCTTTCAGAAAGTCCAAGCCATGAGTCATGGACGGTGCCAGGGAAGGTTGGGATGTGTCAGTTCGGGCCCAAGGACGTAGCCGCATCCGGGAGAACTCATCTGCCTGTTCTGTAGCTAAGCAAGGCCAGTCCTCTGCCCGAGAGGCAGTGGGAGGAGCTGGGAAGAACAGGGGCTGAAGCATGCTGCCCACCCCCACTACGTGGGTTGGGTGAGCCATTGGCCTTGAGAAGTCAGATAGCCCGTGTGGGACAGACAGGCCTTGAGTGACTGGCCTGGCGGCCACTGGCTTCTGTATGCTGGGTTGCAAATTGTGGCTGAAAACAACAACAACAAAATCACCACCCCGCTAGAGAATGCAGCATACCAGCAAAGAGTCACAGAAGGAAAGGAAATCCAAATGTTTTGAGTTTAGCTATTAAGCATAGTTTCCAGCAAGTGTACTCATGTCTTGAAATGAAACAGATGAAAGCAACATGTGTCCATGGTTGTAGGCAGGCAATAATGTCATCAACAGGAAATAGAGGAATTGAATACTGAAGCCTCAGCCCAGAACTTAACTCTTCTTTTGCCCTGGTCCCAAAGGCTTTGAGTGTGGAAGCCTGAGGAAGTTTCCAGCACGCTGGGTCTCTGTGCCGCTACGCCCATGGCCCTGGGGGACCTGGCTATGAGGAACACCAGAGAAGGACTGTTTTTGTTTCTTATGGGATGGTGGCCTAGAAGGTGGGAGCCTCACCAGACTGGACAGCAGGAGAGGAGGCTTTAGAGCCTCTCTTTAGCTCTGTTTGAGGCGTCTACAAAGCCTTGGCCACAGGACCCCATTTAAAAGTTCCTGGCAGAGGCAGTTCTGGCTGCTGGCAGAGGCGGCAGGACCAAGGCCAGTGTGCCGGTGCTGGGAGGCAGGCAGGCGGGTGGTACCACTGGGAGTTCGCAGGCCTCGGGGGGCACTGAGCACGGCAGCCCAGCCAGGGTGCAGATGGGAGCAGGCTGAGGGCTGTAGCCCCTCCTCATTCTGTCTCCCGATCAAGACAGAGAAGGTGGGTGCCCACCCCACTCACAGAGAGCTGGAGAAACAAGCAGGAACTGGGTGACTTTGGGCCTTGGAAAGTGATAGGGACATCCCCATGCCTCAGCCATGGTCAGGATGGACTCCTCCGACCTACTTTCCCCGTGGTTGGCCCTGAGGGAAACCTGATTTTCAGCACTGAGAATACCTGCCCCACACTTGGTCCCGTGGATCACAAGCAAACAGTGCATAAAGTTTAAAAATGAGGTGGATGCACAGCTGGGGGTGATGGAGTGAGTGCATTTGTCAGTCCAATGTTTGGCCTGGCCCTCAGAGCCTGGGGGGACCAGACAGACACAAGGACTGCACCTGTGACCTGCATCAGAATTCTTGGGGAGGGTCCCAAAAATGCAGGTCCCAGGGCTCTGCTCCAGAGGCTGACAGGCCACGCTGAGGGGCCAGTGGTCCAGCTGACTGAGTCCTGGGCTAACTTGGACCAAGCTGGCTGATAGGAACATTGCCATTAAGAAAGAACCCAAACCTAAGCCAGTTGCCATGAAGTTACTTTGACTGCTGGTGACCCTATGTGTGTCAGAGTGGAATTGATTTCCATACGGTTTTCAGTGGCGGGTTTTGCAGAAGTAGATTGCCAGGCCTTTCTACTGAGCCCGAGCCCCTCTGGTCGGACGAGAACCTCCAGCCTTCGGGTGAGCAGCTCATGCTGCCTTTACAAGCAGATAAAACTGACCATCAGAAATGCCTCTTTCCTCCTCCCCTGGTTGTCTTTCTAAGCTTTTGGCAGGAATCTATCCAAGATTCCAGTGTAGGTGTTTTGCTATACGCTCAGAAATGTATGTGCTTGGGTTCACCATACCTGTGTCTCATGGCTGTCCCCAGGAGCATCACCAGGTTACCTGGACCCACATGTACAGGTGCCCTGGGTTCAGAGGCAGTATGCAGAGATGGCCAGACACGCTTTGCTCTCCAGGAGCCCTGACTGTGGGGATGATAGATGTGTGAAGAGACAGTGTAATAATGACAAGGTGACAATAATCAAGTGAGGGGCCTGTGGAGGGTCTGTGGCAGGGAGTGAAAACACCTGGAAGCCTGGCCCAAGGATGTGTGGGTCAGAGGGTCTCAGCTAGGCCTGGCCAGGAAGTAGGGCTCAGGAAGAATCTAGATGTCAACGAAAGCCCCAAACTCACCAGTGTCAGCTCCACCTCCATGACTACAGATTGCACTTGGTTGCTAACCTGAAGGGTGGTGGTTTGTACCTGCTTAGTGGCACCTAGGAAGAAAGGCCTGGCAATCTGCTTCTATTAAGATTACAGCCAAGGAAAGTGTATGCCATAAATGGGAAATGAACCACATCCGTGGCTGCAGCAAGAATCCAGGGCTGGACAGACCAAGGGCTGCTGTGGGCTGGCTGTGTGAGGGAAAGTCAAGTCCCCAGGGTGACTCAGAGTGCTGATCTCCACAATCAGGATGCTTCTCCCTGCCCTGCCCATCTCTGAGGGTTATGAAGAGGATAAAACTGGGAATCCAGCCTGGGAAAGTTCTCCGAGAATGCCCAAGGCCTGTCGTATATACCAAGTGTACTCCACTTCCGAACTGGTGAGCAATGCTAGATAGAAGAGAGCAGGAAGAGAAGTGCCCTACCCTGGACATGCCCTACAGGCCAGCAGCTGCCTCTGCAGGCTTCCTGCACATGACTACCTTTGACCCTCAAGGCGGGATACTGACAGAGACCTTGATTCGTCTCCCTGTCCCCAGATAACACTAAGGCATGCGATCTCTACGTCAAATGTGGTTAGTCACCTGGTGTTGGCATTGCTTCCGGAGACTTGAGGATGAATCCAAAACAGCCAATGAGATGGCAGCAGACCTGACAAGGCCCACCCAGAACCAGCTCCAGAACCAGCCCCCACCCACTCTAGTGCTAGCCAAGTATACCTAGCATGTCACTCCTGAGTCCTGCCCGCGTCATCCTGGGCCAGGCCAGGCTCCACGGTGCTTGTCAGGGATTGATTTGTATCTCCTCACAAAGATATACTGTAAATCCTAACCCCACCTTGGTTTAAATCTCTGCTGCTAACCCGAAGGTCAGCAGTTTGAATCCACGAGCTGCTCTTTGGGGCAGTGCTGCTCTGTCCTATAGCCAGCCAAATGCCCTCGAGTCGGATCCGACTCATGGTGAGCTCTGTCCTATAGGGTTGCTATGAATTGGAATCAATTTGATAGCCATAGGGTTTGGTTTTGGTCTGCATATCTCTGTTTCTAATCCCATTTGGGAGTGGGTTTTGTTATGCTGAGGAGGCAGTGTTACTATAGGGTATATGGTAACTCCATCTTTTTTGAAATATAATGATGTAGGTTTTATATATATATATATAAAGTGCCATGTCTGCTAACCAAAAGGTCAGCAGTTGGAATCCACCAGGTGCCTCTTAGAGCCTCTATGGGGCAGTTCTACTCTGTCCTATAGGGTCACTGTGAGTTAGAACTGACTCAGTGGCAACAGATTTGGTTATTTTTTTTAAAAAAGATTAGGCAAGCAACCCAGAAAGCAGAGATGGGAGAAGGTGGATACCACACCATGTGAGATCTCCAAGGAACCAAGAAACAAAGCTGGAAAGAGACAAAGATCTTCCTCCAGAGCCAACAGAGACAGAAAGCCTTTCCCTAGACTGGTGCTCTGTGTTCAGACTTCCAGCCTCCTGAACTGGGAGAAAATACATATCTGTTAAAGCCACTCATTGCTGGCATTTCGATTACAGCCGCACTAAGACAGCACTCCAGCACTATCTGACCCCAAAATGAACCTCCCCTTTATGATGGGGCAGGGAGCCAGGCCTCTCTTTGGAAAATCTGCACTGTGGATGGTGTGCTTGGGGGCACCACCTCTCCCCTTGCACTAGGCAGCCCGTACATCTCCTTGGCAGACCCACCAGCCAAACACTCCTTCTGAGACATTCAGATCTGGGACCCAGGCCCATTGACAAAGAGTGCTCCCTGGTAGCTCCATGGTTAAAGGCTCAACTGCTAACTGTGAGTTGGCTGGTTCGAACCCACCAGGGGCCCCTTGGCAGAAAGGTGTGGCAGTCTGCCCGCATAAAGGTTACAGCCTTGGAAATCCTATGGGCAGTTCTGCTCTGTCCTGTAGGGCCACTGTAAGTTGGAATCTGCTGAACAGTGACGGTTTTATTTGGGCAGGAGGAAGAGGGTATTTACAGATCTTCTTGTCCTGGATCCTCAAGATTGTTAAAAAAAAAAAAAAAAAAAATTTCAAAAGTACAGAGCCCAGGTGGTGCAGTGGTTCAGAGCTACAGCCACTACCCAAAATGTCAGCAGTTTGAGTCCACCAGCTGCTTCTTGGAAACCCTATGGGGCAGTCCTATTCTGTCCTATAGGGTCACTGTGAGTTGGCATTGACTTGGTGGCTATGGGTTTGGTTCTTTTGGGTATGACTATAAAATCTGCAAGGTTCTTTGTCAAAGTTTGTGCTCATCTTTGCTAGAGGAGGAAGGCAAGGAGTTTATGGGGGGTTGGCTCTCCAGGCACCCCACTGTTGATCCAGTTCCCTATCCTGCTGACAAATGCCTCTCTGCCCACGTCTTTAGATGATGAGTTCTTACAGGCAGCAGGGATTCACTGCCTTTGCGGCCCAGACATTACTCCAGGCAGGTGTCCAGCACATGCGGGTACCCTGGATACCTGACAGTGAATAAGTCTGTATTTCATCACACACGCCAGAGACGCAGAGAGACTCTGGGACTGGTCCAAGGCGAGCTGGTCAGTGAATGGCAGTCTGGATTTGAACACATGTCTGCCTGACTTCAAAGTCTGGGCTCACTCCAGTGTACTCTACATGGGTCTAAACTAAGACATCTGGGTTCCAGCATCATGAAAATCCAGGGTTGACAGTACTCAAGTTACCGGCATCCAGTTACACACAGACTAGCTCTATCCCAGTGCCAAAGACCATGACCCTGACCTTGGGCACTCATTGCTAACTAGGGTTGTGGAAGAGAGCTGGAGAAGGCTTACTTCCATGTGGCTCTTGGGCTGAAAGGATGGGTCACGCTGAGCAGGTTTTAAAAGAGTCTGCCAGCCTTCCAGTTTTCTCTTCTGCAGAGGCACGTGGGCTGGGTGTGGGATCTAAATCAGCCGAGGAGTTCTAAAAATTCTAGATTGGATTCTAGAAGGAGTCATATCACAGCCTCCTATCAGATTTATCTTCCTGAGCACAGATGGTGCCGAAGACTAGCCATCATTCTCCAGGAACAGACCAAATGCAAAGAACTAACTGAGCACTGCTCACTGGTGTGATCCAAAGAGTGAGGAATCTGCTTGTGGTCAGGAGAGCCTACTTCCATCTGCGTATACATAATTGTGCATGACAGGTCCTTATTCAGGGGAGACTAAGATCTCCAGTAATGCGGGTACAGTTGTCAAAGTGTTCTCAAAAACAAAAAAGAAAAATCCTTGAAGTGAAACTTGATATAACCGATTACACCACAGGTGTTAAAAAGTGCTAACACCAAGGCACCATCTGGCTTCTGGGCACAGCTCTCCCCCAACCTCTGTCCCGTCCACTTCCCTTGGCCCAAGGAGGATCTTTCTACATGAGTGGAATGGTGACAGAGGTATTGGCTGTGCCCCAGCCATCTGCTACCCTCCCCCAATTCCACCACTTGAGACCCAAATGGAAACCCTGGTGGTGCAGTGGTTAAGAGCCACGGCTGCTAACCAAAAGGTCAGCGGTTCTAGTCCTCTGGGTGCTCCTTGGAAACCCTGTAACAGGGCGGTATTACACTATCCTATAGGGTTGCTATGAGTTAGAATGGACTTCATGCCGTCGCATCTGTTTTTGTTGTTTTGGAGGCCCAACTATGACATTCTCTGGAAGTTTAGGTTGTGCACTGAGATGCTGGAGAGCCTTTTGGTTGAGTTATTGTTAGATGAGATGCTTCTAACCCAGCAACTCCATGTACAACTGAACAAAACCCTGCCAGGTCTTGACAGGGAGGCTGTCATTCCTATTTCCTGAAAGAAGGTTTTTGTAAGAAATGCAAGTGAGGGCTGAAGAGGGCCGAGAGGGCCGCCAGGTTGTCTTCTGGGGCCTGTGGGAAGCCCGCAGTCCCCCGAGAGACGGGCAGAAGACCTGGGACTCTTTAGAGGGTGCATGCTCTATGGCACTGTGCTGGCCCTGGGTGGTGTGAGGTGGCTCTCTGTAGACGCTCTGGAGGGGAAAGGTGGAGGGGGCAGATGCATGCTGATAGTAAAGATGGTGTTCTAGCAATGTCACCAGCCCCCAGCCTCCCAGTGGGACAGCCAGGAATGTGGCTGCAGAGCCTGTCCCTTGTCCCCAGGAGAGGCAATAGCTGCCCTGGCAGCTGTTCAAGTGTCGATCCATTTCAAAGGCCTTTTGTTAAACTTCTAAGGGCCAAAAGGACAGCCCAAAGCCAGGCACTGGGAAGGCCTGCAGTTCCAGTGACCTGGAAGCTATCTGGCTCCCCTCCACACTGGAGAACAGAGGGCGGAGCTCACCGTCAGTGCCATAAATCAGCGATGGGTCCCAGGGGGCAACAGTGACCTCTGAGAAGGCTTCTTCTGCCTCTGGGGGCTAAGGGGCAACTGGAAGGCTTGGGGAGACCTGAGAGAGGGAGGTGTCTGAGTTAAGTGTCGGGTCTCCCTGGGTGGTTTTCTAGCCGGAGCTCTCTTCCCTACCCCCTCCTCTGCCCTGGGGTCTCATCCACTCCTCCATCAGAGCCTCCGCCTCTCGTCTTGGTTCTCCTGCTACCAATTCGCTGGTGATTTGGGGGGCATTTACCACCCTTGCTAACCTCTCTTTGCCCATTTATAAAATAAAGATGGTGTCCTGGCCTCCAGGCCTGATCACTCCGGTGGCGGACACCAGGGCATCTCAGAAGATCTAAGGAAGCCCCGCAAAGGGCTGAGGCTGGGAGGGAGGAACCAAGAAGGAGCTCCGCCTCGGAGCCGAGGCCCCTGAGGGTTCTAGCCCTCCTTGGGCTCCCAGCCTACCCCCCAGATGAGCATTCACCCTGGGTCCCCTAGAACCTGTGACAAGGCTTTCCATCCTCGCGGAACCCTCCAGCTTTTGCCCTTGTCTTCATTTGATTTGAATTCCTGATTGCCATCACGAGGGGGTGGGGCGAGCAGGACCTTTGATCCTCTCACCTCCCCTGAGTTCCTGGGGTCTGTGGTTTGGCAGAGAAGTTTTGGGTTTGCAGCAATCGATGCCATCCGCGTGAGGGGACTGCTGAGGCCCAAATTGATGTCAGGTTCCCGGCGGGGCAGAGTGTTACCTGGAGCTTTGAAGCTGTAATGACTCCAGCCCGTCTTCTCAAATGAGCGGCTACAACTGTTAATAAAATTAAAGCCACCTGAGAGTTGGGCTCAGTGATCCTTTGAAAGCAAGTCTGTGATGGGTTATTACCCTCAATTACCTAGTTGTCCACTCTCTTAGCTTGGGGTTAAACTCTTAACTCTTCCCTTTGAAGTCATTATCCTTTTATCTATGACTGGACTCAGAAATTTCAGGACAATAATCAATGGAAACTTCATAAGAATGGAAGAGCAGGGAAGGGGAAAGGTGTGAATATCCCTTTAACTGGTGGTGGGTTCGGGGAGGGTGGGGGATGGGGCAGAGAATGGATGGTCCCCAACCGGAGGGGGGAAAAAAAGGGAGGAATTCTCCCCCAAATAACAGCAACCGAGTGAGCGATTTTCAGATCCTCTGGAAAGTCAAGAGAGAGCGATCATTTGGGGGGCAACCAGAGAAGTGCAGCCCTCATCAAAGGGGGAAAGAAAGTACCGAAGCCAAAAGACACAACTGAAGAATGGGTTTAATTAGGGCTTTGATGTCTGACGTGGTGCATGACACTGTTACAGGGGCGAGGGGACCTACGATTCATGCGCCAGGAAATGGCTTGTTAAAAAGATCTGTCCCCCAAAGAGGCTGTTGGAGAGAGGAGAAACTTTCATCCTGGCCTCTCCAGCAGAAGAAGGAAGGCAGTCCACTAGGATCCACAGCATCAGAAGGGGAAAACATCAACACTCTGTGTCTCTCTCTTTTTTTGGCAAAAGTCTTTCTGGTCTCTGGGAGGCAGCGGCTCCTTTCAAGATCATTAAGCTGCCTGTCTCTTCCAGCTGAGGGGAGGGGACGAGAGAGAGCGAGCAGTATAGGAGGTGAGAGTGGAGAGAGACGAAGGAGAGGAGAGAGACAGGGAGATGGGAGAAAGACGGGAGGGAAGAAAGCAAAAAAACGGGGGGGGGGTGCCAGCCAAGATTGGAAGTGTGTGTTTCATTTCTCCTTTTCATTTAATCTCATTGGGAACACTTGTCTACAGAAAAGACGAAAACGCAGAGGGGAAGAGCCAGTATCTGCTGCTTCCCATTTGCACTGGGACAGGAGAAACACTCTCAGCAACCAGGAGCAGCCTGGAGCTGGTTTTCAGTGGGACATTCGCATTCTTGGTCCCTGTACCTTGCATCCCACACCTTTCTGCTGGACAAGCGCGCACACACACATGCCCGCATGCACACAAGTACAACACAAAGCACACGCGCACACACGTGTACGCGCACACACGTGTACGCACACACACATGCATGCAGACCCATACACATAAGCACAAGTATGCACACACATAGGCAAGCACACGCACATGCACACACACAAGCACAACACAAGCACTCAAGCGCGTGCGCACGCAGACGCTCCACTGATGGAGAGCTTGAAAGCTCACATTTTGCCCTCGTTACAGCTCCCGCTGTCCTCATTAAAGAAAGAAATAATAAAATAAAAACTCCCTTTATTGTGTGCCACATCTGGAGAGCTCCCTCCTCCATCTCGAGGCCCTGACGGCGTTTGCAACCACAAAGCCAGCATCAACTCCTGCAACATGTCATGGAGCTGGGGGTGGGCGCCCCAGCCCGGGGAGCCCAGGAGGGGAGGTGGGGTGCAGACAAACAGGTCTGCCCTTTGCCTGCTGGGTGTCAGGGGCTTACCGAACCCAGGGCCAGAGCTGGTCTCCTTGGCCTGGGTTCTGGCCTGGGCTGCATTGTGTGCTGGGTTTAAGGGAGGCAGCTGGTGGCCCCTTCACCCCAAGTCTGTTCAGATGGGAAGTCATGGCCTCACATTCTCTTGTTCCTGAGAATCATTTGAGCCAGGCCCCCCTGCCAGCGCTGGGAGGAGCCGACCACTGCTTTGAGACCCTAATGTTTCTGTTTATGAGTCAATGTGAAATGAGCCTGCTTTGGGTTTTTATTTCAAAATGCCCCTGTGTTGGGTTTTTATTTTTCTATCTTATTTATAAACACACTTAGCTAGCACTCTGGTTTAAAAAAAAAAAAAAGGAAAAAAGGCAGCAGGTTTTGAAAAGTAGAGTGGTTTATGTGAAAAGATCAAAATATTTCTCATACTTTCTCCAAAGGCCTAAGGCTCTTCTTTCCCTGGGACTGAACTTTTCTCTGGGGAGTAATCCTTTAAAGACTGAAGCCCTCATTTCGTGTAGGTCACCCTTCCACTGCTTGGCTATAAAGGAACCAGAAGGGGTCACAAATGTGAGCATGTCACTCAAAGGGAGTCATGGGGTTTGGGCCATTCTGCTTTTCGGGGGGGGGGCAGGGTGGAGAAAGTGAGCCTGCTGCCCATCTGGGAGGGGCATGTGACCCCTCCCAGCCCAGCCAATGAGAAGTCCTAGAAACTTAGCATCACTTCAGCCCTGGTGATGCTGTGGTTAAAAGCTGGATGGCAAAGCAAAAGGCCAGCAGTTCAAATCCACCCGTTGCTCCTTGGGAACTCTGGGAGGCAGTACTATTCTGTCCTACAGGGCTGCCATGAGTTGGAACCGACCCAACAATCACTGGTTTGGTTTCTGGTTTCAGCAACTCTCAGTGGTGGCGGATGTCCTCAGCCATGATGATGTCCCAAGTAACACATACATGTAAACAGGTAACACTGATAGTCACCAAAGGCTGCTGAGCAGGCGAGGATGCTCCTATGAGCATATCTGCACCCAACTGATGTCAATGCCAGTGTCAGCTTCACGGAAAACAACGTTCTTCAAATCAAGTGCAATTAATCTAGATACATAAGAGCCTCTTTATGACATATGTGCCCCCTGGAGGAACTTCTTGGAGAGTTTCGTTTGCGTTTTTGCTGCCACTGCCACTGTTTTGACTGCGAAGGAGTAAAAGATTTAAAGGGCTTTGTCAGCATCAATCAGGAGCCCTGATGGAGACCCTGGGGGTGTGGTCATTCAAATGCTACCTCTGCTAACCAAAAGGTCAGCGGTTCAAATCCACCAGGTGCTCCCTGGAAACTTTATGGAGCAGTTCTCTACCTTGTGCTGCAGGGTAACTATGAGTTGGAATCGACAATGGGTGGCAATGGGTTTCGTTTGGACGGTGCAGTGGTTAAAGAACAGGTCTGCTAGCCAAAAGGTCGATGGTTCGCGTCTACCAGCCTCTGCAGAACAGCCACGGAAACCCTTCGGTCCTGTGAGTCAGAATCAACTGGAAGGCAGTGGGCTTGGACTTTGGCTTGCTGATCCTGAGTGGGTCTGCCTTGGGAAACAACTGTAATCTCCTCACCTGAGGATTTTTCATCCTATGGGGATTTTTTAACCTTTGCACAGTGGAAAGTAGGATGCTTGATGATGTTTCTAGAAGGAGGGAGAGAAATCTTCCAGAGGGCTTGGAGTTTTTAAAGAACTCTGTACTGTTCTGGGTCATTCTAAGATTTTCCAGAAAATATTTCTTATAGTGCCTTCTCTTTAACAAAGGGAAGCTCTGATATGGAGTGTATCTGTAATGACTGGTTTGGTGAAAGCTCTAGCCCTGGCTTCTGATATGTAATTACCCTGCAAGGGATGAGGTGGGCACACGGGGAGAGGGCTCTGGGCTGTCCAGCTTGGTGACCTTGAAAACTTTAGAGGCACTGATGCTGGCGTTGTCTAGAGTCTTCATTATCATTTACCTATACTGCCTTTGGGATATATCATTATTTCCCCCTTATACCGTGCCATCTATTTGTTGCAAACCCTGGTGGTGTAGTGGTTAAGAAGTGTGGCAATCTGTCTGTCTGTCTGCCTTTGTCTACTGCGACAGACCCTCCTGCACGGGGACAGAGTGGAGGTTAATTACCAAGTGGAGCTGTGTCTGAATTTACCAAGAGGTGGCAGGTCACAGGGACGAGTCTTCCTTCAGGAACTGAGTAAAAGGCTCTCCTTTCATGTTGCTTTCAGAGAGGAAGGCTTCCTACGTGATGAGAGGAGGTGTCAGGAACAGGCTTCTATTAAAGGTAGCTTTGCTGGAGGCATGCGAGGGCCCAAAGCCAGGGACAGGCTTTTTAATAAGCTTCTACCTTTCCTTGTCTCAAAGTAGAAAGAGGCTGAGGGTCTGCACTCAAAGGACGGCAGGCCCCCTCCCTGGGCTGCCCAGTACTCCGCTGGAGGGAAGGTGGCTATGTATGCGTGCGTGAGACAGAGAATGTCACTCTGCTGAGAGCAGGGGACACTGCTGAATGTTTTTGACTGCTCTTGGAAGTAAAGGATGAATTCAGAACCTTCCAATGGTGCTAAGTCACACCCACTTAGCCCTCACTATGCCACATATGGTTAAGTATTTGGCTGCTAACCAAAAGGCTGGTAGTTCAAAGCCACTCATTAGCTCAGAGGGGGAAAGACCTGGCTCTCTGCTCCTGTAAAGGCTGCTTCTCAGAAAACCCCATGGAGCAATTCTAGTCTGTTACATGGGGTCACTAGGCCACTCAGCACCACCACCACACCAGGTATTGGCTGGGGACAGGTTTCCTGGGAAAAGTTACCCAACCCCTCGAAGCCTCAACTCCCTGGCCTGTAAGACAGGGAAGAATTCTTGTCTCATAGACTTGTGGTTGTTGGAGGTGATGTGGTGTCAATGCCTTCTCGTTGTTATTTTTTTCTAGTAATCCTTCTATATGCACACCAACAGAAAAGAATGGATTCCATCCCGTGCCCTGGACTGCAAAGTTCTTAATAGCAGGAGCTGTGCTTACTTGGTACCCTTGTGTCCTAGCCTGCTGCAGGGAACATGGTGGCACTGACACACAGTTACAGTTGCTGTTGTCACTGTTAGAAAATTGATGCTGGCCAGCAGGAGGTGCAGGAATGATGAGAACTAAGTAATGTTTGTTTTACAAAAGCATGATCCCACAGGGTTGCTAAAATGGGTTGCAGGCAAGTTGTACTGAATGGAACCTTCAAGCTTCAGGTGCAAGTTAGAGTCTGTCATGTGTTAAACAGGGACACCTACTGGGAAAGCATGGAAATGCAACCCGATTCTATTAGACACTGCAAATGGCAAGCTCAGAGGAAGGAGGAAGTTCAGAGTGCAAGATCTTTGGTCCCAGAACCAACAAAGAGATGAAGGTGAAGAGGACATTTTTAACTTGTTGTTGTTGTTGTTGTTAGGTGTCTTCAAGTCAGTTCTGACTCATAGTGACCCTATGTACAACAGAAGAAAACACTGCCCAGTCTTGTGCCATGCCCACAGTCATTTTCATGCTTAAGCTCATTGTTACTGCCACTGTGTCAATCTATCTTGTAGAGGGTCTTCCTCTTTTTAGATGACTCTGTACCAAGCATGATGTCCTTCTCCAAGGAATGATACCTCCTGAAAACATGTCCAAAGTATGTAAGATGCAGTCTCACCATCTTTGCTTCCAAGGAGCACTCTGGTTGTTCTTCTGGAACAGATCTGTTCATTCTTTTGCTGGTCCATGCTACATTCAATATCCTTTTCCAACACCATAATTCAAAGGCATCAACTCTTCTTCTATCCTCCTTGTTCATCGTCCAGCTTTTGTGTGCATATGATATGGTTGAAAATACCACGGCTTGAGTCAGGTGGCACCTTAGTCTTTCTTCATGGTGACATCTTTACTTTTTATCACTTTAAAGAGGCCCTTTGTGGTAAATTTTTCCAGTGCAGTGTGTCTTTTGATACCTTGACTGCTGCTTCCAGGGGTGTTGATTGTGGATCCAAGTAAGATGAAAGCCTTGACAATCTCAATCCCTTCTCCATTTATAATGATGTTGCTTACCGGTCCAGTTGTGAAGCCAAGCCAAGTGCCATCGAGATTTTTGTTTTCTTGATATTGAGGTGTAATCCATACTGAAGGCTGTGGTTTCCGACCTTCATCAGCAAGTCTTTCAAATCCTCTTCACTTCCAGCAAGCATGGTCACGTCATCTGCATGATACAGGTTGTTGATGAGTCTTCCTCCAATCCTGATGCTTCACATTTCTTCATATAGTCCAGCGTCTTAGATTATTTGCTTGGCATACAGATTGAAAAGGTGTGGTGAAAGGACACAACCCTGACGCACACCTTTCCTGACTTAAACCATGCAGTGTCCTCTTGTTCTGTTTGCACAACAGCCTCTTGATCCATATACAGATTCCGTATGAGCACAAGTAAGTGTTCTGGAATTCTCACTCTCTGCAATATTAGCCATAATTTGTTATGATCCACACAGTCAAATGCCTTTGCATAGTCAGTGAAACACAGGTGAACATCTTTCAGTATGCTCTGCTTTCAGCTAACATCCACCTGACATTGGCAATGATATCCCTGGTTCCACTTCCTGTCCTGAATCTGGCTTGAATTTTTGGAAGTTCCCTGTCAATATATGGTTGTAGTCACTTTTGAATGATCTTTCACAAAATTTTACTTGTGTGTGATATTAATGATATCGTTTGGTAATTGCCACGGTTGGTTGGGAATGGGCATAAATATGGATCTTTTCCAATCAGTTGGCCAGGCAGCTGTCCTCCAAATTTCTTGGCATAGATGAATGAGCACTTTCAGGGCTGCATCTGTTGGTTGAAGTATCTCAGTTGATGTTTCTTCAATTCCTGGAGGCTTGTTTTTTGCCAATGCCTTCAATGCAGCTTCGACTTCTTCCTTCAGTATCATTGGTTCTTGACCACATGCTGCCTCTTGAAATGTTTGAACATCAACCAGTTCTTTCTGGTATTATGACTCCTTCCATTTCTTTCGATCCTTCCTGAGTTGTTTAATATTTTCCCTGTAGAATCCTTCACTATTGCAACTTGAGGCTTAAATTTTTATTTCAGTTCTTTCAGCTTGAGAAATGCACAGAACGTTCTTCCCTTTTGGTTTTCTATTTCCAGCTCTTCGCACACGTTATTACAGTATTTTGTCCTCTCGAGCTGCCTTTCAAAATCTTCTGTTCAGTTCTTTTACCTCAGCATTCCTTCTTTTGCTTTAGCTGCTCGACGTTCAAGAGCAAGTTTCAAAGTCCTGTCTGACATCCTATTTGGTCTTTTCTTTCTTTGCTGTCTTTTTAATGACCTCTTGCTTTCTTCACAGATGGTACTTTTGATGTCATTCTACAGTTTGTCTAGTCTTTAGTCATTAGTGTTTAACACATCAGATCTGTTCTTGAGATTGCCTTTATACTCAGGAGGATATACCCATGATTGTACTTTGGCTCTCGTGGACCTTTTCTAATTTTTAGTTTTAATTTGAACTTGCAGCCGAGCAGTTAATGGTCTGTGCTGCAGTCAGCACCCGGTCTTGTTTCGAATGCTGATACTGAGCTTTTCCAACATCTTTTTCCACAAATGTAGTCAGTTTGATTCCTGTGTATTCTGTCTGGTGAAGTTCATGTTTATAGCTGCAATTTGTGTTGGTGAAAAAAGGTTTTTGCAATGAAAAACTCGTTGGTCTTGCAAAATTCAATCATGTGATCTCTGGCATCATTTCTACCACCAAGGCCGTATTTCCCAACTACTGATCCTTCTTCTTTGTCTCCAGCTTTTACATTTCAATCACCAGTCATGATCAATGCATCCAGACTACATGCTGGATCAATTTCAGATTGCAGAAGCTGGTAAGAATCTTCAGTTTCTTCATCTTTGGCTTTAGTGGTTGGTGCATAAAATTTGAATAATAGTCATGTTAACTGGCTTTCCTTGTAGGCATATGGATATTTTCTTTTCACTGACAGCATTGTACTTCAGGACGGATCTTGAAATGTTCTTTTTGACAATGAATGCAACACTGTTCCTCTTCAAGTTTTCACTCCCAGCATAGTCAAACAGCTAGTATCAGTCCATTTCAGCTCACTAATGCCTAGAATATGCTTATGCATTCTGTTTCATTTTTGACATTTTCCAATTTTCCTAGGTTCATACTTCTTACATTCCATGTTCCAATTACTAATGGATGTTTGAAGCTGTTTCTTCTCATTTTGAGTCCTGCTACGTCAGTGAATGAAGGTTTCATAGGTTTTACTCCATCTACATCATTAAGACAGACTACTTTGAGGAAGGAGCTCTTCCCCGGTCCTCTTTTGAGTGCCTAGGGGGCTCATTTTCTGACACTCTATCTGACAGTGTTCCCCGCTATTCATGGGTTTTCATTGGCTAATTCTTTTTGGAGGTAGACTGCTGGGTCTTTCCTCCTAGTCTGTCTTAGTCTGGAAGCTCTGCTAAAGCCTGTTCCCCATGGGTGACCCTGCTCATACCCAAATATTGGTGGCACAGCTTCCAGCATGACAGCAACACACAAGCCCTCACAGTATGACAAACTGACAGGCAAGTAGGGAATTTTTTTTTTTTTTTTAACTTAGGAAGAAGAAAAATTCTACCAAGTTCTGTAAGTGTTTGCAGTACACCACACCTGGCCAGCTGAGCACGTCCAACATGCTGCACAGTTCCCTTGCCACCACAATCTGACCCGAGAGAGTGGCTCTGTATTTAGCAGCCTCCATCCACCAAAGCTGTCCTGTCCAGGATCCACGACCGCTTTTCAACATGTAAAATGTTTGACTAGGATGTGAGCTCTAACACTGGCACACGGAAAATGGTATGGGCCAAGTGGGCCTCAAATCCAGGCCTAAAGCAAGTGAACTAATGAATCAGAGGGACCACAACCCACCCACTCACCCACCCACCAGAAGACAGCAAATGATCTTACAACTGAAGTCAATGGGAAAATAGGATTCACTTTTGAGTGAACTTTGGTGGGACCTATTTATTTCACGCACTTACTTGTGTTTGCCTTTGCTTTTGAGAACAATGCTATGGAGATGATCTGATGAGGTTCATTTACTTGTTTTTACCAATGTCCATGGAGTTCCTACTATGTGCTGGGTACTGTGTGGAGGACTGAAGACCTACTAGAATAGAGATGGGGCTTCTAGATGACACACCCATGACAGGGCTCTTTTTGTGTCAGGATTGTGAAGAGTCCAACACTATCACTGGCTAGCTGTGTAGCCTTGAGAAGCCATTTAAATTCATCAACTCTTAGTTTCTCCTTCTGTCAAGTGAGGGGGTAGGATTCAATCATCTCCAAAGTCTCTTTCAACAAAAATATTCTAAGATGCATGACCCCATGTGGAAAAGAGCAGGTAATTGCCATCACTCTGTATAAACACAGCATTGCTAAAGACTGGTAATAAATTTTCTCACTGTCTGTCATGATCATGTTCTGCCACATCATCTCCCTCCACACAGATGTTTTTTCTCCCTATCAAAAGCCTGCTCCCTTCTTCCTGAGGGCTTCACCACTGTGGGTGCCATCTATTTCTGGCAGGCTCCTTACTAGAACTGCCAACACACGAATGCCTTGATGCTATGCCTGTCCCCCAGCACGAAGGGAACTAAGTCGCAGGCATGACAGCAAATCCAGTCTTGTCAGAGCGCCTCCTGAAGGGAAGCAGGAAGACAGGCCATTTGAGGTGGAAGAATAAAGAGAGACAGAGTTCTTTTTCCATGCACTCATGCTGATGGTACAGTGGCAACTCCTCCCTGAAATTCATGCTTTGGTGGGGCTTCTGATAGCACCTGGTTCCTTGGTGGGTACCTAGGGGGTGTTCTGAGCCAGCTAGGCAGCCTGTGCTCCCGGGCTTTTGATAACATTACTGGGCAGGCGCCTCAACATCTTCACATTTCTGTAATTATTATTTCCCCATTGAAATGGAAATGTCTTCCCTCCTACCCTGTCTTACTGGAACATTGTGTAGGGTAGAAGTCTTCTGTTGTTTCAAAAAAAGGGAGAGAGACTCTTTGGAACAGTTAGTTTGAAATAGCTTTAAAGGAGCAGTCAAATCATCCATTCAACTAAATAGGAGTCAACTCCCCTAGAAATAACTTACAAAAACTTCTTTGGAGTATGACATTTTCAAAGTGAAATTCTTTTCTTTTCTTTTTTTTTTTTTCAAAATACCACAAGCAATGCATTGAGTTTAGGGAATACTGCCTGCCAAGCTTCAATTTTTATATTTAACCTTTCTTCTTCTTTTTTAACGTCTTGGAAAAACATGCTTGAAACTCTTCAAAAACCTTTTCAGCTTGAAAGTTTGGGAAAGAGTGTTCACCAACAAAATCCTCAGTTCTCAGCTTCCCTGTATCTTCCCTTTTCCTCCTTTGGTTGGAGATAAACATCGTTCACTGCCTGTTCCCCAAACAAGGTAAACTCTGATCAGCTGGGAAAGGGTCATGCATTTGGAGCTAGCCTCTGACTTCCCACATACCCACTATCTGAATGACTCCACTCGTAGCCTAGTGTCTTTTAAAACAATAACTTAGAGATCTGGGGGCCACTGAAAGGGAGAGACACCCAGCTTATGATCAGGGAAGAAATACGACATCCAACATCACACTCACTCCCCTGTATCAGCACAAATAAGCATGGGGTAGTCAAGTTCCACCCAAGAAATCGAAAATATATCTATAAAATAGAACCAGTGGCTAGTCAGTCTACGAACTGAACTTTTAAAAGGTGTTGATAAAATACTTGTTAGAACAGGAAAATTGGATTAGTGGTGGTGGTGTGGGCATGACGTTTTTTGGGCTGAGAAAAAAATCATCTTGTTCTATTTTTCCTGGAGCCTAGCAAAGCACTCTCAGCCCAAACAGCAGCCCCCTAATCTTATTTTCTTTTTCTCTAGCATGTATTTTATTAACCCATTTTCTCATTTACCCACTCTGAATAGCTCAGTGGGTAGCATCCTTCTTAGAAAGTGAAAGCCTCCTTGGAGACGGTGTGTCAGAGCAGAAATGCACACAAACTCCCAGCCCTAGTGCAGCAAAGAAAAGCCCCTTCTGTAATCCTGTCTGGCGAATCCACACATTGTGTTCCAGCCTGCCAGGAGTGCTCAGGCCTTATTAAAACATGGGCCGTTAAGGAATGCAGCTGCCAACAGGCTGGCAGTTCGCAAAGTGATTAATATCTAGGTGGGGATGAAACACAGTCTTCCAACCCAGGGCCCAAGGCAAAGGCAGCTGCTTTCCATATCTCTGCCACCTGGCAACAGGCGACTGCCCTAAAAACACCATGGCCCCAGAGCTGATGGTCTCTTGGAGGCATCAGAGTGTAGTGTGTCTTGGGCTCAGTCTCTTAGGGTTCAGCCAGGTGACATGAGTTCTCATCTTAGCTGTCCTACCATCTTGATCTAATGGCCCTGGACAGCCACTTCCCTTTTCAAAGACATTTTACACCTATGTAAAATGGCCATTAGGGACCTCTGCTCACCACACAGGGAAGCTGTGAAGAATTCTCGGACAATGCCTTCTCTTTGCAGAAGGATACAGACATACTGTCCCCATTGCAGAGGCAGGGCTTTAAGATAGGAGATAATTGTGTCTCTCTAATTTTCCATTCTGACTCCTGGAGAAGTCTGTTTCATGGGCTCTTTAAAAGACTGAGATAGGATGGAGGTTGGTGATGAGCTGCACAGGAAATGAGCTGATTCAATTTAATATAACAAATACTATGGTTGTTGTTAGGTGTCTGTGGGTTGACTTCTCATAGTAACCTTATGTGACAGAGTAGAACTGCCCCATAGGGTGTTCCAGGATATAATCTTTACCGATGTAGATGACAACATCATTTCTCCTGTGGAGCCACTGAGTGGGTTCAAATCAACCTTTCAGTTAACAGTAAAGTGTTAACCACTGTGCCATCAGGTCTTAACAATCACTGAGGCCCTACTATATGCCCTAGTCAATGCCAGGTGCTGGGATGACACAGCACATACAACATCATTAGTTATCAGGGAAATGCAAATTAAACCACAATGAGTTAACACAATACATCAACCAGAATGGCTAAAATTTAAAAGTGTGACAATACCAAAAGCTGGCTAGGATGTGAAGCAAAGGCAACTCTCACCTACTGTTGACAGAGTAAGTTGATTCAACCACTTTAGACAATTGCTTAATTATAGTTTGGGTACATATCTAAGGGAAGTGACTGCATAAATCTAGCAAAAAACATGTGCAATAATATCCACAACAGCCTTATTAGTTGGAAATAACCTAAAGACCCACCAGTGGGTGAATGGATAAGCAAACTGTACAGTATTTATGCAATGCAACATAATATACTGATAAAAAGGAATGAGCTACTTGTACAAACAATAATGTAGATAAAACTGACAGATGTCATGCTGAATGAAAGACACAAGGCACAAGAGAACGTACTATATGATGCTGTTTATATAAAATATAAGAATAGGTGAAACTAACTTTGGTCAGACTAGTAGTTATCTCTGGTGGTGGCTACTGACTGGGAAAGGGCATGAGAGCACCTTTTGGGGTAATGAGAATGTTTACCAACTTAATCAACTTAATCTGATTGATGATAACACAGATATATACACATACAAAACTTCATCAAGCTATATACTTAAAAATATACACTTCAGCGTTCGTGTACTTTCTGCAAATAATACCTCAATAAAAAACTAAACCCAAACATTCTGGAAACATATTTTTTAACTTCTTTCTTGGCTTCATTTGTTTGCTTGTTCATAAGTTCTTCAAACTCAAAATCATGCCTTATACTAATAAATATCTATGAGTAAAAAAATCAAGAACAAAATCCCAAATAAAAATAACATACATGTGATAAAAACTGCATTGAAGTAAACACACACACACAGATACACAGACATCCTGTGCTCTCCAAGCCAAGCTGTGGAGGCATGAGTTGACAGAAGGGAGAGAGGGGGATAAAAGGATGCCGCTGATCAATCTGAAAGGACACTGGCATTTTCCCCCCCAGCACTTTATAGATAGTGATCCATTGTTTTACAGCCTCCATCGTTTCTGATGCAAAGTCAGCAGTATGCTCAACATTGTTCCTCCTAGACAAAATGTCCTTTTCCTCTGGTGAGTTTAAAATTTTCTCTTTAGTTTTGGTTTTCAGTAGTCTGATGCACTTTCTATGATATACTAGGTGTGGTTTTGTTTGTATTTGTTCTGCTTGGGCTTCACTGAACTTCCTTGATCTACAAGTTTATGGTTTTCACTAAATTTAGTAAATTGTCACCTGTGTTTCTTTATACTTATTTTGTTGTTATTTCCATTCTCTCCTGGGACTCTGATTACACAAATATTAGGCCCACTGTGATTGCACCAGAAGTCACAGAGGCTCTGTTCATTTTCCTGTCATATTATTTTTCTCTTGTAATTGGACACTTTCTATTGATTTATTTTCAAGCTTACTGACATTTCTTCACTCTCTCCAATTTACTATCAAGCCCACTTACAAATTTTTCTTTTCAGATATATTTTTCAGTTCTAGAATTTGATTTTTTAAAAATTTAAATTTCTGTTCTCAAATTCTTACTCATTAAATAAATTTAAAAAAAAATCACACTGGTTGCCACCAAGTTGATTGCCATTCATGGCAACCCCATGAATATCACAGTAGAATCCCATAGGGTTTTCAGTGGTTAGTTTTTCATATGTAAATCCATGTCTTTCTTCTGAGGCAACTGTGTGTAATAGTCAAGCACTTTTGTATTACCCAAGGACTGCCCTTTTACTCATTATGACCATTTTTCCTTTAAGTCTTTGAACATATTTATAGAAGTTGCTTTGAAGTCCTTGCTGCTAGTCCAGTATCTGAGTCATACTGGGGTCAGTTTCTCTTTCCTTGCCTTTTCTTTTGACTGTGGATTATATTTTTTGTTTCTTTATATACTGAACATTTTGTTTTAAAAACTGGATTCTAGCTTCCTCTGAAAAACATAGTTTTTTAAACAGCCAGTTAACTGGATGGGACTCAAACTTCAAACTGTTTTCTCTGTGGTAGTAGCAGCTGAAATGTCTGCTATTTCAACCTTCCAGCTATTGCTTTCTGCAGTTCATTGGGGTCTCTCCTTGCATCTACAGTTCAGCGGTCAGCCAAGAATTTGAGGGAAGTACATATCTAGAAATTGAGACTCCCCTTCTGGCTTCCTCTTTTCCTGGATTTCCTCCAATTTCTGGCCACTCTAGAAGTCCCAGATGGCTTAGTGGTTAAGTGCTGTGGCTGCCAGTCAGAAGGTCAGCAGTTCAAATCCACCAGGTGCTCCTCGGAAACTCTACGGGGGCAATTCTACTCTGTCTATAGGATTGTTATGAATCAGGATCGACTTGATGGCAGTGCGTTTGGTTTGGTTTTCTAGCAGTCCAAAACTGTCTCTGATATCTCAAAGCTCTAATACTGTGGCTTTCTGCTTGAATTTTAGTCTCTTCATATCATGCAGACTGGAGACTGCCTTCAGAGGGAAAAATACACAAAATGTTCATTTTAGTATGGTTCTCTTTTTTGAAAGATCAAAATCTGCCAGTTTAAGCCTCCAGTACAGCCAGAATGCTCATGCGAAGTGAGGATGCTGAAACTTCATCCCACATACTTTGGATGTGTTATCAGGAAGGACCAGTTCCTGCAGAAGGACATTATGCTTGGTATAGGGTCAGTGAAAGAGAGGAAGACCCTCAATAAGATAGACTGACAAAGTGTCTGCAACAATGGGCTCAAGCACAACAATGACTGTGAGCATGGTGCAGGACTAGGCAGTGTTTTGTTCTGTGGTAGGTAGGGTCATTATGAGTCAGAACCGACTAGATGAAACTTAACAACAGTTTACACCTGTTTGGATCCCTCTCCAGTGTCTCTAAATAGTTGGAAAAGAAAAAAGAAAAAAAGAAAATCGTCTAAGTTTATAATTGTTACATGCCAGAGGATTGGTTTAATACTTCTCCACCGAGGTATTCCACCATTACTTGAACTGTAATTTGATACAGTGTTTATAAAGTTTATCTCCTCATCTCTGACACTATGATGTCCTCTTTTGTCCAAAAGAATAAGAAAAATTTAATGTGCATGAAACTGTTATGCCCTGGAACACCTAGGGTTTGTTTTTCTGCGTCTGTTGGGGTGTGGTGGCGAGGACAATGGCACACAAGGAGACAACCAGGTATATTCTTATTTGAGATTTTACTAAGCATCTGTGGGGGCCGGGCATTTCAGGGCTGGCTAAACCCTGGGGACTGTCAGGGCACAGATCACTACATCTATACCTCTGAGGCACCAGGGCCAAAGATGCGTATTGCACAGAAGCAAGAAGCAGCAAATGCTGACCTGAACTAAACTGAATTCCAACTCAGGTTCCTGCTTTCAAAGAGCTGTAACTTACTGTGTAGAAAGACCACATGCTTTTAAAGCAAGAAAAAGAGACGTTATCCAGAAACATAGCAACCTATTGCAAATGATACAGTCTCTATTGAAAACAGCTGTATGGTAGGGTAGACTGGGCACTGACAACTTTGCCTGTAATCTTACTTCCACTAACTGGCTATCAGACCTTGAGAAAGTTCTTTCTCATAATTTGGTGATAAAATAATAGTGGTATATTCATTTCCCTTTGGTTTTAACAAATGAAAGCAAAGGCATTTTAGTTATCTACTATTTCAAGTGCACAGAGAGATCCACAAGTGCATTGTTTTAGGTCAAACCAGCCCTGACCCTAGTCTTCTAGCTTTGTGAACTTGGGCACATTCCTCCTGCTTAAAGGTCATAATGTGCAGTTTTCCTTAGAAGATGGTGGGCAACATTTTCTAGGGAAGCTCTTGGTCATTCATTCCAACTGGTTTAGGCCTCAGTCAGGATGTCCTAAGATGTGTTCAGCTTTGTCTTGTGTCTGCCTGAAAATCTTCCCTTCCCTCCTCCCAGAAAAACATGAGCTGAGGGATGTTTGGCATTTCTCAGTATCTTAGAATGAAATTCCTCAAACATCTCCATAGTACTTAAGCTCTCCCCACCAAAGAAAAAAAAAAAAAAAGAAAAAAGACCAAAAATCCAAAGCCAATGCCGTTGAGTAGATTCCAACTCATGGTGACCCTACAGGTCAGAGTAGAACTGCCTTATAGAGTTTCTAAGGAGTGCCCGCTGGATTTTGAACTGCGACCTTTTTGATAACAGTCATAGCACTTAACGCCACTAGGGTTTCCAATTTGAGGGCAATGTCTGTTTATTTCCCAAAGGGTAAGACTGCAGGGGGTAAATCTCACAGTCAGTGGGCTATAAGGTAGTTGACTCCTAACGTTTCCTTTCTTCTGCCAGCACCTGCCAAGTGTCTAAGGAAAAAGGCTATTTATTACTGGGTACTCGCCATCAAACTTTGGTCGCCCATGAGACACATTACCACTGACCCAGAGGTACCCAAACTGGCCACTTGTGTTGTGGATTTCATGTACTCTTCACCATGTTTTCAAAAGAGAACTTTAAAATGAAGCTTGACAAGTCCCACTAATTTTTCAATTAGAAAAATTTAATCTCAACTTCATGTTCCCTTTGGTCAACACAAAGACACAACGAATTGGGATGGTATAATGGGATCCTCCTTAAATGAATCATTTTACATAATGTACCGTGGGACCTGGGAGCAACTGGGGATGGAGCCTAAAATGCTTTACACTGGGAGAAGGGAGGAGCACCCCAGTGGAAGTGCGGACAAACTCAGGGTAGCGTAGGAGCTCAGAAGGGGGAGGAGTTGGGAACCACCTTCGGAAGTTAATTTTAGGGTTAATTTGATCAAAAGACATCTGTTTAATTGACCTGCTTGCCCCAGCCTTCTGCTCATCTTGGATCTCTGAAGATGTAAGTCTTTCATTTGGGTTTGATGATGGGTGACCTTGGAGACATAACCTATTAGGGGGATGGGTTGGGATACAGTACATCTACAGGGCCAGGCCAGAAAGGACCCTGTATGGGGTAGATGTCATGTCCTTGTTACACAGCCAGTCAAGCCAGCCAAGTGCACACAGCAGGAGATACAAAAGTCAGGGGAGCAAAGCCTCCTATGGTTGCAGAGCTAGTCACTCCTGCAGCTAGAATTCCATGCCAGCTCAGGCACCAGGGTCAGCTACTTGACGTTGACCATGCCACTGCCCTTGCTTAGCATGCTGTTCAAAGGAGTAGGTTCCTCAGCGACCCACTGTCATCTGGCCAAAGGAGTGGGCCAATCCCAAGCTGAGTGGTGAGGAAGGGAGTGACCAGGGCAAGTCCATCACTGTGTGGGTATGACAGTAGGAGGGGCCTAATTCAGTGGGCCAGGGCTCAGTGGCACTGGGCTCAGGGCTTCCTGTGTATTCTTGAGAACCTGGCATTGAGGCCCTGGGGTCAGCAGGATTGGCAGGGCATCAGCAGAGAAGGAAACCTGGGAAGTGGATGTCTGTCCCACTTCCTTGTTCTCCTTGTGTTGCCATTGCTCCCACTATGGAGTGTTTTATCCATGTCAGGCCCGGCTCAGCACAGACCTGTGTTCCTGCATTTAACCAGAGAAAGTGAAGGAGCCCTGGTGGTAGCATAGTTAAGCACTTGGCTGTTAACCGAGAGGTTGGCAGTTCGAACCCACCTGGTGGCTCCTTGGGACAAAGACCTGGCAATCTGGTTCCATAGAGATTACAGCCTCAAAAACACTCTACTCTGTCACAAGAGCCCCTACGAGTAGAAATTGACTTGGGGGTACACAACAATAGAGAGAGTGAGGCTAATCAGTAAGGAGGGGGTCTTCAGGACTGTGCCTTTGTTTCTCTGCTGGCACCCTGGGGCTGGCTGATTGCACAGGTTCTTGTGAGTGGTGGATAGTTAGGAAAGCCTCATTGGGGTGGGAGGGGCAAGACTAACAGCTTGCTTGAGTTTCCCAGCGCAGGGAAGACTGAGCTATATGGGTGTCTGCAGGAAAGACTGCACCCGCTTCACGGTTCCAAGTTCATGCTGGCTGGCGCCAGGACACCGGAGAGGTCCAGCAGTCCACACTTCCTCTACCTGCTTTCCACCACAGGCAGCCCCATCCCTAAGCTGCACATAGGGGATCTCCTGCTTTCACTGCTTTCTTTCCCAGAATATCAGTGGTGGAGACAGACAGGCATCTCTTTCACAGTTCACAGACCACCTCATTTCAGTAAGCACAGTGTCCAACACGAAAAGCTTCAAAGCGCCAACTGAACCTTCATTCTGTAGACCGTTTTGGTGCACCTGATCCCTCCTCCCAGGGCATTTGCTTCTCCACTGTTTGTACGATAATTTATATTCTTTGGCCATTCATTTCCTCTTTCTTTATATCCTTGTAAAGTTCTATTAAGTCTTGGATGTAAAGTTCTCTTACAGCAGTTATCCCCTCCAATTGAACATACTATTATTTAGGAGTTTAAAACCTACCAAGCCCCCATCTCAGAACTCTTTCTTTAATTGGTCTGGAGTGGGACAGAGGCCTGCAGATGTTGTGACAATGTCTCAGATCATTCTAATGTGCAGCTAGGTGACAGTCACTGTCCATGATCACAGGGTTAGTAGAAAGGTCTGGTATTTCCCATCTCTGATCCAAACCTGTATTGGTTTCTAAAGGCTGTAGTAACAAAATGCCACAAAGTGAGTGACTTAAAACAACAGAAATGTATTGTTTCATGGTTCCAGAGGCTAAGAGTTCAAGTCAACACATTGGCAGGGCCATGTTGCCCTCAGAGTCTCTAGGGGAAGATTCCTGTTGGTCTGTCTCAGTTTCCAGTAGCCTCAGGGATTCCTTGGCTTGCAGACATACCCTTCCATGGCTATACTTCTTCAGTCTTTCTGGTTTTTCTCTTTGCTAAGGACACCACTCAGACTGACTTAGGGCTCAGTCTCTTCTAGTGGAACCCCACGTTAATGGCTAATGGCTTTAAAGAGCCTATCTCCCAGCAAAGTCTCATTCTCAGGGGGATGCAAATCAATCCATAATGGCTGTCATGACTGTTTCGCCTCAGAAGTTAACCTCTTAAGCTCATTTCTTCATCTATAGAGTACAGCTGATGATATCTACCTCATAGAATGATCGTGGGAGTCAGGAAGAAATGCCTGTCAAAGTGTTTTTTCTCAGAAAAGATATGAGGAATGCCAATTAAGTTTGTGAACTCATCCTAGAAAAAGGGCTATATACCTCACTGCTGAATATCACTACAGTCACCTTTGAAGTACTCTCCTTGGGAAGCTATGAACTGATGTCAGCTCCTAGTCCACACTTCAAAGCAATTTTAGATCTTTTTCTGGAATGGTCATTAGAGCTGTTGTCATTTATATTACTTTGATGTCCTGAATGTCATCCAAATGTCTTCCTTTCAATATTTCCTTTATCTTTAGGTAAAGAAAAAAGTCATTTGGGGCCAGATCATGTCAGTAGGGGGGGTATTCTAATACAGTTATTTGTTTACTGGCTAAAAACTCCCTCACAGACAACTATACCCAAATTTGCCACCATGCCACCACTCACAATGGCCATTCCATAAAGAGTTCCAAAATTGCTCTGAAGGGTGGAGTATGTGCATAGCTTCCCAAGGGGTGTATCTGGAAGATGATCATAGTGATACTCAGCAATGATGTATGTAGCACTTAGAACAACTAAGTTCAGGACTAAACTGTCAGACCTTGTATGATTTCCAGTTAGAATTGACCCATGCATGAAAGTTTTCAGTTCACAGATTGGATATTTAACGTTGTTCAAGGGTAAATTACCAGTGAGTGATATCTGGCTTTCCTAAAAATCTGCTAGTCCCCATTTTTTACCTATGTGAACGCAGAGATGGGAACTCCCGACTTATTCTAAAGGAACACTGTCTCAGGTGACTTGGGAGGGGTCAAGAAGTTCCTGTACCCTTAGATAGAATTCACACATGATCCAGTGCTGGAACACTTTATCTCAAGTGAAAAATTAAATGCTGTGTTTTGAGTATGTTTCCAGGGATAAGAAGAATTGAACTTGGTAAAAGGAGGCTGTGTTTCTCTCCTTCACTTCTGACCAGACCAGGAACCAAAGACATCCCATTCATACTCTCCTCAGTCACTTTTCCATCATCTCTATATGAAAAATCAGAGACATGAGCAATGGAAAAGCCAACTCCTGACGGGTCAGAGTGTTTCAGAGGCATCTAGTTTTAATCATGTCCTTGTGTAAGGACATCTGTCTGGTTGCTTCACACTCTACCCTCTTGTTGCCCAAGATGAATTGCTTATCTTCATCCTAAGATTTTGTCACAGAATCCTGGAATTACAAAGGACCTGAGAGACACAGACCAAATGCTTACACAAGGCAGTCTTTCATCTTCCCACAGCTTCCCTGACACCACTGCTTGAAAATTTCCAGGGATAAGGACTCAATACTGTCAGGGACTTAACTTAACTTGATTACCATAACCTTGCATACATGGAAAAGAAGTGAAATTCCAAAGGGGACTTTTTGTTGTTGCTGTTGTTCGGTTCCAGCAAAGGCTGACAACGGAAAGGAGCAGCTTCTTCAGGGACCCTTCCCCCACTGTCCAGAAGAGCTTGCTGATGAATAGAGAGGAAACCAAGGCACTGGGAATGGAAGGGGCCTTGCTTGTGATCAGAGAGAAAAGCCAGTTGGCAGAGGTTCCTGGACACCCCTCTCCCAATTCCCACTCCATTTCTTAAACTATTGCCCAAGAGCAGAGTCTGGCACATACCACTCTTTGGGACTTCAGCCAACGGTTTTCTCCTATAAAGGTCTTATCAGATGGCTTATGAAATTAAGCATTGTTGCCTTATAGCACATTTCCAAACAGACACTGTTCCCAAGGCTGCTAAGGGCTAGACCTCTCAGCCTTTCTAGACCACAAAACACATAAATGGTGAATAAACTATGAAATGGACACTGGCCCAAATGTGACCATTAGGTGGGGGGAATGCTTGGCTCATGTCACCACAAGGTTCAAGTAAGTTGTCTAATACTTCAGGATATGCTGTCAGAGGGAGGGGCATGCAACAGGACAAAGAGCTTTGATATTAAAATCTAGAGTCCTAGCCCTCACTGGGACACTAGATAGCTGATCTTTGATCTGAGAAAAGTCACTTTGCCTTAGTGATTCTCTTGGAAACCCTGGTGGCATAGTGATTAAGTGCTATGCTGCTAACCAAAAGGCTGGCAGTTTGAATCTACCAGGAGCTCCTTGGAAACTCTCTGGGGCATTTCTACTCTGGCCTGTAGGGTCATTATGAGTTGCAAATCGACTTGATGGCAGTGGGTTTGGTTTTGGTTTTTTCAGTGATTCTCAGCTTCCTCATCTGTAAAAAAAGGGGCAAATAATGTCAGCTGTGAGGATTTATTCACACTGTGGGGGCAGTAAGTTCAGTTAACGGATAGAACAATACTTTGATAAAAAGTAAAGTGATGTCAAACAAAAGAGGAGGTAGTTTGTCTAATTCTTAAGACACCAAGAAATTATTTATAACAATGAGAAGTTAGGATCCAATTCTGGAGAGAATTAAAAGCCTTGGGTCTAAGTAACAAGGCTAAATTTTGTTTTGTTCTTTCCTCTAAAGGATAAATGCAAAGTTCTGCATTTTGGAGTCAAGACTCTTGGTTGGCTACAAGGTCAACAGAAGTCAAGACAGTGAAACAACTCAGACTGCCTAGGGGCATTGCTGAGACACAGGTAGTGGTCAAAGGGGCTCCAGGGCCTGTCTTCGTTGTCTCTTTCCCTGTGCTGCCACATCTCCTCACTGGCTTCCTCACCCTCTCCTTATGTCCTTTCTTGGTCTCTGGCCTTTTGCGTCCTCGTAAATCCAGCTTTCCAACATCTCAGGTGGTCTTTCCTCTGTCTCATGACTACCTTGTACCTTCAGCTCCCACCTTGAACAGCCCCATTTTCTTGGTAGTTCCTAGGTACACTCCCTACTAAAGGGAATTTGCTTGGGCCAGGCCAGGCCACAGGTCACCGACTGAGCATCTGCGAAGGTGCCAGGTGGGGTTGCCATGGTGGGAGCTGAGGCTGTGGGAAGAACAGTCCCCTCTAAAGGGACCACGAATGAGGCTGGTATTTTGAGAGCTGGAGCATCTCAAAAACTTATAGGAAGGCCCAAGCTGCAGTGATATCTGGTACCATCCAGATCAAGGGAGGTAAACAGCCATTTATTCGTTGCTCACAAAATGTTTATTGAAAGTCTCCTACGTGCTAATTCAAATTTCGTATCCTTGTTTTTGAGGAACTCGCAGTCCACTGGGAGATACAAGGAAGCCAACAGTTATCACTAAGTGCTAAGAGCTACGATTGAGGTGCAGGTAGCACTGTAGGTACCAGGGCAGAGGTACCTTCTAGTGATGTGGTAAAGCAGGGCCAGGAACAGCTTGCCAGAGCAGTTGACACAGTTGAGTTGTGAGGAATGAGTGGGCATCGGCCAGGAAGTTGCCTGGAGAAGGGTGGTCCAGACAGAAGAAATGGCATGTGGCAATGCCAGGAGGCATGAGGTCACACAGCCTAACCAGGAGGCTCTAAGACAAGGGATGGCTTTGTGAATGAGGCAGGGGTCAGATTCCTTCATTCCAGAAACACTTCAAGTAGGACCTCCCAGGTCCTACTAAATTCTGATACAAGAATGAAAACAACATGATTCTTGCTCTCAGGTAGTTTAGTTTATGGTCTAGCAGAGAAAGACATTAAGGCAATGGCAACATTGTGTGACTAGAGTTGTGCCTATCCTCCAACAAAGACTTGTATTGGAGCAGGCTTCCAATTGCCAAGGACACTGAGTACTAGGCCAGGGACAATGATCTTTATCTTGAGGACTGGGATAAAGGCATGCAAGCAGGGAGGTGACAGGTTCAGAGTTGTGTTTCTAGAAGATATGGTAGAAGTATTGGGAAAAACGGCAGGCAGAGTGATGACAGTGGTTAGAAGTGACTGCAATAGCTGAGGAATAACAAAGGTTATGGCAGTGAAGATGGTGAGGAACTGGATACTTAGGAAGCAAGAATTTGCAGAAGTTGGTGACAAATGAAATGTAGGATGGAAGCAGAAACAGGATTTAGGGGAACTCCAGGCTTCTGACTTGGGTGACTGGAAAAGATAACACATTCAATCTTGGACACTGTGCATTTTAGCTGACCACTAGACAAGAATGTGGAGAAATCCAGTAGTCAGTCTGATTTCTAGAGAGGGACTAGGTGGAGGTCGTGAGTCGATGGGTAGGAACTGAAGGCTTGGAAGGGGAAGAGATTACACAGGGAGTGAGGTCTAGAGGACAAAGAGAAGAGAGCCTGCAGATGACAGAGAGACAGATGGGAAACCAGCTAAGGGACAAGAGTTCGAGAAAGCAAAGTGCCTAATGGAGTCAGACACGCAAGAAAGGCAAGTGAGGAGAACTGGAGGATGCCTTTAGCGATCATAATGATGCAACCTTAGCAAGAGCAGACTCAATGCAGGTGTTAGCATAGGGGGCCAGGCTGCCGTGGGTTGAGGAGTAAAAGACAGGTGAGGAGGTGGAGACCTAAGTATGTCACTAGTTTGAAAAGCTTGGTTGAAGGGAAGGAGAGCATATGAAACCATGTGTAGAAGGTTGTGTCCAACGGGTAACACATTTTAAAAAGATGATCAACAAATGGAAGTGTCACCAGTGAGTCTCCCATAGGCAATAAAGGGTCTGGAAACTACATCACACACTCATTGCCATTGAGTCAATTACAATTCATGGCAACCCTATAGTACAGAGTAGAACTGCCCCATGGAGTTTCCAAGGAGTACCTGGTGAATACGAACTGCTGACCTCTTGCTAAGCAGCTGTAGCACTTATCCACTAGGCCTCCAAGGTTTCCACTGTGTCATGCGAAATTGAACAATTTAGTTTGTGAACTTACCCTAGAAAAAGTGCTACGTATCTCATTGCCGAATATCACTATGGTCACCTTTAAAGTACTCCCCTTGGTAAGCTATGTACAACTCCAGTGCCTAGTCCCCACTTCAAAGCAATTCTGGAACTCTTTTCTGGAATCGCTATCAGAGCTGTCATCATGTTACCCTTGATGTCCCGAACGCCATCAAGATGCCTTCCTTTCAATATTTCCTTTATCTCTGGGCAAAGAAAAAAAGTCACTGGGGGCCAGATCAGGTGAGTAGGGACAGGGTTCCAATACAGTTAATTTGTTTACTGGCTAAAAACTCCCTCATAGACGGCTATACAATTAAGTTTGTGAACTTGCTACTTTGTCATCATGTGCAATGGCCATTCGAGAAAGAGTTCAAAAATTGCTTTGAAGGGTGGACTAGGCGCTGGCATCAGTGCACAGCTTTCTAAGAGGAGGACTTTGAAGGTGACCACAGTGATATTCAGCAATGAGGTAAGCAGCACTTAGAACAATTAAGTTCACAGACTTAACTGCTGAACCTGGTATAAAAACTGGTGAAACAGCCGAGGATTTTTTTAAAATAGGAAATGAAGATTGGAGGAGCATCTGAAAGCTTTCTTCAAATATTCATATGGCTGTCACAAAGTAGAAGAATTACCTTTGCTATGGATATTCCCAAAGAGTAGAATTAGGATTAGTGGGTAGAAAATATGGGAAAGATGATTCTGAGTCAATTTAAGAATAGCTTCATACAAGAAGGACTTCCTACACTGAAATGAACTGTCTTGGGAGATAAAAACTTTATCTTTACATCAGAAGTATTTGGCAACATCAACACCAGCACCTGGGAACACAGGAAAATCATCCACAAGTAGCTGGCCCAGGATGCTAATAATCCTTCACCCATCTAACCATTTATCCATCCCTTCAACCAGCTACCCTTCCATTCACCCAGGGCTTCATTTCACAATGGATGAATGCCAGCAATGACCTTGAAGGCCTCTGGCCCCCTAAGGAGTCTATGAGCCTCGAAGTTGCTAACTGAGGGCATGTAACAAGAGAAGTCAATCCTCTGAAAACTACAGCCTATGGGACAATGCCAGCCTGTCAACTGTTCTCATTAGTAAAGTTTTATTGGAATGCAGACCCATCAGTTCTATGATTGCTTTTATACTACAAAAGCTGGAATGAGTAGCTGCAACAGAGACCACAGGGCTGAAAGCTGAAAATATGTACTATCTGGTCCCTTAAAGGAAAGTCTGCTGATCCTTGCTCTGCATCCATGAGATAAAATGATGGAGCACATTTTTAGAAAATGGTCTTCCAGTCCCAGCTATGTATCTAACTGAGTCCTCTCTTGCTTATCTTAGATTTGGTATAAATCTCTGGGAATCTGAATTTTCAGTGTGAGAATAAAAGTCAAGCACGGACTCAACCTGAAGTTGTTTAACAAACTCAGGTATAGGTGCAGATGCTGTGAAGCACGCACTGGATTACACACCACAACTGGCGACACGGGCCAAGGCTGCACATTCTTAAAGTGAAGGGACTTTCTAGACCACCCTAACTTTGGTCAGACTCCATGGGATGGAATTTGGTCTGAATTTAGAGAACACTTCTTCCTGTATCTACCGTGTGACTAATGGGGAAATGTTCTCGCAGGGTGTTGTCAATTTGACTTCTAATGCAATCTGTGAGTCAGCCTGCTCAGCCACAGGTTTCTGGAGGCTGTGTATAAACAGTGAGCCACTGCCTGTATAACCTCAGCCTTTTCTTCTCTGTAACATTCGAATTGCCTGCTTTAACCAGAAAGTGGCCCTTCCTTGACTCCCATCATGTCCCACAGAAGCCCATGGCCCCTGTATTGGAGAAAAGGAAGTTGAAAACCCTTTTCCCAGAATGGGGGTGTGCTCATGCAATGCCTGGGAAAGGGGGACAGCTAACCTTGCTTTCACCCAGTGAATCATGTGTTTCCCTAAATGAGACGAGGTCCCACTTATCCCAAAGCTTAGAGTACTACTGCTGTCTACCCTTGAGCCCTCAGGGTGAATGAGAGTCCACTTCTCCCGGACTCTTATTTAGAACTCTCTTATGGAACTTAATGTACCCAATACTGTAGGACGTCAGGAATTTCTGTACACATCTTTTTTTTTTTTCCTACTAGACTGTGACCTCCTTGGGCATGGGACTTGTGTCTAATTCATCTTTGAATCATTCGCAGTGTCTAGACAGTGCTTGACAAAGGGTGGGTATGTCTTGAAAATATTACAGAGTGCATCATTGAATCTTAAGGTCTGCAGAGCAGTGGTGACCTGGCTGGGCTGTTTCATAGGGAAGAATGGGCTCAGTCTAACAGGGTCTGATTGACAGAGACTGTAGTCCACAACCAGGTTGGTGGCAGAGGGTGGGGGATAAAAATCCTCTTCTGTGGAGGATTATGTGATTGGTGACTAGCCAATCTGGCAATCCTATGCACAGGCTCTGTACTCATTAGCTCACATGATAAATCTTGGATGAAGAATTAAATAGGGCATGGTATTCTTACAGGGTAAAGGGATTGGCACAGCCTGAGCACAGAAAGTATAATCACATGGCTGGAGGAGGATGGTGGCTGGGCTGTCTGTCGGGGTAGGTGGGCCATCTGTCACCAGGGTTCTCTGAGATGGGCTGTGTACTTCTTAGGCCACTCCTGCCTCAGAGAGGTACTGGAGACCACTGATGACGGGTGTCCAGTTCCTCCTTGGGCATGGGGTATAGTGCTGCTATTTCTTGGGAAAGCTTCAATTTAAGCCACTGGGGATGGCTGAAAGTCTTTCCCTGGCTTTGATGTTCTAGAGCAATGAGAGAGAAACGGAAATGTTGACATTAGGTCCCATCGAATGAGTCCAGACTCACAGGGACACTGACTGAACAAACACTGCCAGGTCCTACATCATGCACATAATTTTTTATACCTGAGCCCACTGCTGTTGCTACTGTGTCTGTCAATCCATCTCCTTGAGAGGCTTCCTCTTTTTCTCTACGTTACCGAGCATGATGTCCTTCTCCAGGGACTCATCATTCCTGACAATACATCCAAAGTATGTAAGATGCAGTCTCACCATCTTTGCTTCCAAGGAGCACTCTGGCTGTACTTCTTCCAGAACAGACCTGTTTGTTCTTTTGGCAGTCCATGCTCCATTCCATATTCTTCTCCAGCATCACAGTTCAAAGGCATCACTTCTGTTTTACTCATTCATTGTCCAGCTTTTGCACATGTATGATGTGACTGAAGACACCACGGCTTGGGTCAGGTGCACTTTAGTATTCAAGGTGACATCTTAGCCCCTTAAAATAGATCATTCTTTACTATGAAAGGTGAAGGAGTAGACATGTGGATCACTTGCTCAGCTAATACTACGGAAGGAATGTTCCAGAGATGTTCCTGAGAAGTCCATCTGCTCAGACCACCCCACAGTACCCATCTTCGTACTTTTCTGGCTGAATTTTAACTTTCTGTTATTAGGATTCAAACCTCTGCATGTCTGGTTGAAAAGTTGGAAGAAGTGTATGTCACAATTCTTGGCCCCAAATGCACTAATTGAAGACAAGTGTCCTCCACAAGCTAATTGGTAACCAAGCTGGTAAAAGGTTGAATTATTCTTAGTTTCCACAGGCACCCTGTTATAAACTGAGGTTTCATTTTTAAGAACCTGCTAGGTAACAATTAAAAAGAGAAAAGTGGATCAAAAATAAATTAAAAAGCGAGTGTTTTTTATGTAAACATTCACCAAATATATAAAACCAAAAACCAATATAAAAACTAGAGTATAAATGTTCTGTCTTGGAGACTGTCTTCATGGGCTAGGCTGGCTGTTTTCTTAAAGTCTGAGTCCAAAGACACTGGACAGAAAATAACATCTTCATATCAGCATTGTTCATTGTTCCAACAGCCTAGGAACTGTCTTCAGGATGACACCCCTAGGAAATAGTTACTGTGGATCTGAAGTGCATGAATGCTCTAGAAACTCATTGGGTAGTATCTGCTGGGAAAGAGAAAGTTTTCTTACCCTATTTCACTGATTTTTCTGCTGAATTCTTTGATGCTTCTGAATAGGTTTTTATAGCTTTCTCCTGCACTCTGGTATCAAGCGAACAAGTTCATTGCTGGCAGTGATGAAACATTGCTTTGTTGGAGATGAAAATGTCTTCCTGCCCTTCTGTGTTCAGCAGAGAAGTGATGCTGTTGCCTAAACTACTAGCTGGCTCCAGGGCATACGGACACTGCAGCTGGCTTGTTTCTTCTAAGCTATCAACATTTTTTTCCACCTCATAAAAAAGCCTATCTTATTCTCTCATAACCAAGGAATTGGCTCTTCACATCCCTCAAATATTTTTTGTCTTTCAAAATTGTGCTTGCAATCAAATGAGATGTCTTCTCCTTCATTAAATGCTTTTTTTTTTCATTCCAAAATTAAGGCTTTCCTTGATCTTTGTGTTAGTTCAAGAATCTGCACGTCATATTTTTTCTTTTTAGATATAGCGAAGCATGAAAACCTTTTAATATTTGATGATTAAAAAAAAAAATGAAGTGTTAGAACAAAAGATTTATTCCTTCCCCTAAGCTGCAGATGGAGTATGAGGAATCACTACAAACCTTGGCTTCGAAAAGGCAGACCATGTATTCAACTGATAGTAAAAAAATTAAACCATTGAGTCAATTCTGACTCATAGCAACCCTTCAGGGCAGAGTGGAATTGCACCATGGAGTTTCCAAGGACGGCCTGGTGGATTTAAATTGCTGTCCCTTTGGTTAGCAATTTTAGCACTTAGCCGCTAGGCCAGCAGAATTTTCTCAACTGATGCAGGCCACAGTAAACGCAGGTTTACTGTACAAATCTGCTGAAGAAGACCTCTTTACAGTGTTAAAAGGCAAAGATGTCATCTTGAAGACTAAAGTGCACCTGATTCAAGCTATGGTGTTTTCAACTGCCTCATATACATGTGGAAGCTGGACGATGAGTACGGAAGATCAAAGACCCGACCCTCTGAATTGTGGTGTTGGTGGACTGTCAAAAGAACAAACTAATTTGTCTTGGAAGAAGTAGCATCAGAATGCTCCTTAGAAGGATGGTGAAATTACGTCTCACGTGCTTTGGTCATGTGGAGGGACGAGCCCCTGGAAGTGGATTTCACACTTGGTAGAGTAGAGGGTCACCAAAAAAGAGGAAGATCATCAATGACATGGACTGACACAGCCGCTGCAGCAATGGGCTCAGGCCTAACAGTCACTGGGAAGATAGCGTAGGGTTGAGGCAGTGTTTCGTTTTGTTACACAGAGGGTTGCCATGAGTCAGACACGACTCAGCGGGCTCTAACAACAACAGGTGAAGGTTTTAGTGGTCAGTCAGGGTCTTACCAGGTTAAGAAAAAAGGCCTGAAAGCAGGCAAAGGGTAGCAAGCCCAGCTGTTAAACACCAGTGGCTGTCTATGCTCAGTATCAGCTGTAGGCAGTGCTTCCCTTTCAAGATGATTTAAAAATACATTACTAATTTGTTAGTCCTATTGTCATTACGGGCAACCGTGACGGCACAAGTGGTTTGTGTTTGACTACTAACCTAAAGGTTGGTGGTTCAAACTCACTCACCCAGTGGCTCCATGACAGGAAGGCCTGGCAATCTGCTTTGGAAAGATTGTTGTCATCAGGTGTCATCTAGTAGGTTCTGACTTGCAGCAACCCTAGGTACAACAGAAGGGAACACTGCCAGGCCCGTGCCATCCTATAATCATTGCTACGTTTCAGCCCATTATTGTAGCCACTGTGTCAGTCCGTCTGATTGAGGACTTCTTTTTTTTCCCACTGACCCTCTACCTTAACAAGTACAACGTCCTTCTCCACGGACTGGTCACATCTGATAATATGTTCAAAGTACATGAGATGGAAGTCTCATCATCGTCATTTCCAAGGAGCACTCTGGCTGCACTTCTTCCACGATCAACTTGTCTGTTCATCTGGCAGTCCATGCTGTATTCACCGTTTCTCATCAACACAATAATTCAGAGGCATCACTCTTTGGTTTTCCTTACTCACTGCCCAGCTTTCATTTGCATACAAGGTGACTAAAAATTAGATGGCTTGGGTCAGATGCACCTTAGTCCTCAAAGAGACATCTTTGCCTTTTAATACTTTAAACAGGTCTTTCTTTCTTAAAAAGTCAGAGATATAAATACCACATGATCCAGCAATTCCAATTCTTGGAATATATCCTAGAGAAATAAGGCTCTCGTGCAAACAGATACATGCACATGGATGTTTATTGCAGCACAGTCCTCAGTAGCAAAATGATGGAATCAACCTAGGTGCCCATCAACAGATGAATGGATAAACTATGGTATATTTACACAATGGAACACTAAGCAGTGATAAAGAACAATGATGATTTTAGGTAACAGCTCATAACACGCAATCATCTGGAAGACATTATGCTGAGTGAAATCACTCAGCTATAAAATGACAAATCTTGTATGAGACCACATTATAAGGACTTAAGAAAAGGCTTATGCATAGAAGAAAATAATCTTTGATAGCTATGAGGGTGGTGAGGGAGGCAGATGGTTATTCATAGATAGTTGACAGGAATTTGGTTAGGTGAAGGGAGTGACAGTACACAGTAGAAGGGAGATCAGCACAACTTGACTACACAATAAGCTGTAAGATTTTCTAAATACAACTCAACATTTTAAAGGACAGAGTAGCAGAGGCAGGGGTCTAGGGACCATGGTTTCAGGGGACAGAGGGGTCAACTGACATAACCAGTTTTTTCTAACAGATTGTGCTGCATCTCATATTGGTGAGTGGTGGCTGGTGTCTTAAAAGTCAGCGAGCTGCCATCTAAGGAACATCAATTTGTCCCAACCCACCTGAGGCAGATAAAAACCAAGTACATCAAAGACATGAGGAAAATACGAGCCCTGGAGGCAGAAGGATCCATGTGATTGGGAGTCTACATCAGCAAGAGACCAGAAGAACTACATGGTGCCTGGCCACCGCCAAACACCAGCCTAACAGGGAACACAATATAGAGTCCTTGATGAAGCACAAGAAAAATAGAAGTGCAGATCTACATCTCTATTAAATGACCAGATTGACGGTCTGACATCCTAAGGGTCCCGAGAACATGGCCCCTGGGCTTGCTTCTAGCACAGAGCTGAAACCAGTACTGAAACCAATACTTCAGACAAAGATTGGATGGGACTACAGGACACAGACTGACGCAGATGGTACATGCACTTCCTGGCTTAATACATATATGAGGCTGTCCAACTTGTTCCTCTTTAGAGAGGAGGGGGAAGGGTGGGGAGGAGGGGAGGGGGCAAGTGCTGGTTGAGTGGATACTGGAAGTATGGGGTGGAGATGAGGAGTGTGCTGTCACAGGATGAGGCGAGCAGACAGAGTCACATAGAGGTATGTGTTTAGGGTTTTATACCGCAAATTGACTTGGACTGTAAACTTTCACTGAATTGCAATACAAGTAAAATAAAAGAAATACTTTAAAGAGGTCTTTTGCAGAAGATCTTCCCAGTGCAATACATTGACTGTGGCCTCCATGGGCACTGATTGTGGATCTAAGTAAAATGAAATCCTTCATGACTTCAGTCTTTTCTGTTTATCATGGTGTCCAGTTGTGAGGCTTTTTGTTCTCATAACGTTGAGGTGTAATCCATACCGAAGGCTGTGGTTGTTGCTTTTCATCAGTGTTTCAAGTCCTCTTAGCTTTCAGCAAGGAAGGCTGTAACATCTGCACAATGCAGGGGTGTTGATGAGTCCTCCTCAATTCTGATGTTGCATTCTCCTCCCCATAGCCCAGGTTCTTCAATTAGATTGAATAAATATGGCAAAAGGATACCACCTTGACACACACCTTTCCTGCCTTTACACCTGCAAGTATTCCCCTATTCTGTTCAAATGACTGCCTCTTGTTTCCTATGTATAATTTCCCATAAGCACAATGAACTGTTCTGGAATTTCCACTCTTCGCAATGCTATCCATAATTTGTTATGATCCACGCAGTCGAATACCTTTGCATAGTCAACAAAACACAGGTAAACATCTTTCTGGTATTCTCTGCTTTCAATCAAAATCTATGTGATGTTAGCAGTGATAGTCCTCCTTCATGTTCTCTCCTGAAGCTGGCCTGAATTTCTGGCAGTTCTCTGCTGACATAAAGCTACAACCATTTTTAAATGATCTTCAGTAAAATTTTACTTGTGTTTGATATTAATCAGTTTCATATTTTAGAATGGGCACAAACATGGTTTTCTTCCAGTCGGTTGATCAGGTTAACTGTCTTCCACATTTCTGGGCATAGGTGAGTGAGCGCCTCCAGTGCAGCATCTGCTTGTTGAAATATCTTAAACGGTATTCCATAAATTCTTGGGGGCTTGTTTTTGCCAATACTTCATTGCAGTCTGGGCTTTGTCCTTCAGCATGACCATCAGGTCTTGCTCATCTGCTGCCTCCCAACATGGGTGAGCGTCAACCAATGCTTTTTGGTACAGTGACTCTGTGTATTTCTCCCACCTTCTTTTGATGCTTCCTGAGTTGTTCAATATTTTACTCACAGAAGCCTTGAAAATTGCAACTTGAAGCTTGAATATTTTTCTTCAGATCCTTCAGCCTGAGAAACGTTAAGTATGTTCTTCCTTTTTAGTTTTCTAACTTGAGGTCTTGCACATTTCATTTTAATGCTTTATTTTGTCTTCTCAAGCCACCCTTTGAAGTCTTCTGTTCAGCTCTTTAACTTCACCATTTCTTCCATTTACTGTAGCTACTCTAAATTGGAGAGCAAGTTTCACAGCCTCTTCTCACACCCACTTTGGTCTTTTGTTTTTAATGACCTCTTGCTTTCTTTATGTGCGATATCCCTGATGTCATCTCACAACTTTGTCTGGTCTTTGGTCATTAGTGTTCAATGACAAGATTACAGCCAAGAAAATCCTATGAAGCTGTTCTATTCTGTAACTTATGATTATTCCAGGAGTTGGAATCAATTGGACAGCAATAAATTTGGTTTGGGTTTGTCATTATTTCTTGACAATTTGGATGCTGGAATCTTATGGCTTATAGAGTTTAAATGGCTAGCCTAAAGGCCAATTTAACTCAAGTATTAGAAATTTGGCTGAGTGTAAGCTCTTGCCTTAAATACAGTATTGTGAAGTGGACATTCACAATGAAATATTTAATAACATGTCCCTCATCACAGTAATTATGCTTTCTCTTCTGTGTGGCTAGAAGGCATAATAATATGCAACTACCCTTAAGATGAAGTATAACCACTTCATACAGATAAAACCATAATGACCAAGTAGGAAGAACAGTATAATCAAAGTATGTAAAATGAAATTATTCAAGTTATATTAAAGATAATCTGAAATAACACTTATTTTTGGCCCAAATGTTCCTTTCAGAAGATAAAAGCAACTCCCAGTTTTCCATACATTTCTAGGACTCTCCAGGACACTAGAATTTTCCTGTGTTGGGATCCCTTCCAATTGTTTCTGAAGTGCCTGTGAGCACGTTCTAGGTAGTAGGTGATACGTATGTTAAAATCAAGCTCATAATTACCTGTGGCATTTCTCAGCTTGCTTCTAGCTGATGCCATCTGGCACAAGAGGGGCACGACTTCTAGGATGCCAGCAGCGGAGAAATTCTGACTCAGTGTCTAAAGACTCCCTCTGTCTACACTGCAGTGGACGAGTCAAACACTGCCGTACTTTCCAGCTCCAATGAGATCCCAGCCTTGCTTTTCACGGCTGGGAAGGGCCTGTCCTATTACTGAAAAGGAAATCCAGAGCCAAGCTAGTGGCAGGCTAGCCTCTCTGTTCTTGGCATATTTACTCAAGTGAGTCGCCTCTACAGATAGTCCTCGTGGGCAACTCTACCCTCTACGCCCTGGGGAAACCATGATCTGGCCAGCTCCAGTTGACTGGATTCTCCTAACAGCTCAGGGGCCCCAAGCAAGTCGGGTTCCTTTTGCCACTTCTTTGGAGAACAGTCAGTGAACATAAAACATCTCTGTTTTCCCAGCCTCAGCCAGGACGGCGATGGGAGAGCACACAAATGTCCTCTTCCTGAGTAGGAAAAAAGCCCTCTTCTCTCTCACCCTCTAAAGTGAGCCCATTAACTATCGCATTAGTACTACGGTATCTCACTTTATTTCCTTTCTTTAGACCCTTTTGGTGTTAACATGAAGGAAATTTTGATGCCAGACTACAACAGAAAGGAAGAGACTGATGGCTTCCAGACAATGTGGTAAGGACTTATAAACTCCATTAAAGAAATTTAGGCTACTAATACTCTTCTATGTCACAGAAAGTCTTGTCTATATTTTCAGTATTTCTATAAGTTAAACTTCCCTTTGTTAAAAGTTGGTTCACCATCTGGTGTTAGACTGAAGTCTTCACACTAACCCCATGTGCCCTTTTTGTTTGTTTTTAAAATGTCATCTCCTTGATCCAATGTGTTCCCTGTCATCTGCCTAGTTTTTATGAACTCTGTGTGTGTGTGTGATCTCAGGAGCCCTAGTGGTGTGGTGCAGTGGTTAAGCTGTAGGCTGCTAACTGAAAGATTGGTGGTTCTAACTCATCAAGGGCTCCATGGAGAAAGGTGTGGCGGCCTGCTTCCATAAAGATTCCTACCTTGGAAACCCTATGGGGAGGTGCTATTTTGTCCTACAGGGTTGCTATGAGTTGGAATTGGCTTGATAGCAATGGATTTGGTTGGGGTATTGTGTTTCGGGGAGCAGGGAGCTGAACACAGAAAAGAGTAATTTTATGAGCATATATATTATCTCAAGTTAAGTCGCTGGGGGAACCACTGCTAACTGTAAACTGTTATTTAGATTAAAAAGAGGGAACGTACCTCCATTCCCTAAAGGGCTCCCCAAACATCTGTTCTGGGTTCTCCATCCTTTATGTCCTGATTTTCGATGTCTGGGAGCCACTGTGCTCTTCAGTTTGGACCCTCAAGGAACTTAGTTTGTCTCCTCTAACCCATCATCCCCTTTGGTTCTTCCCCAGGAATGAACTCAGCTGTCTTCTTCATCCTACATGGGGTACCCAGTGTCTAATGCTGCTGACCAGCCTGCTCATTCTCTGGATTCCTCGTCTTTAAACTCTTTTACTGCACTCCCTAAATGGTATATTGCCTCCTGCTTCCCTTCGACTCTTCTCCATCTCCTTTTCTGTTTCCTCAACCATGTCCCACCCTTGCCGACACCATCAGCTCTCCCGGCATCAACCTCCACCTAGATGTTCTGCATTGGCAAACTTCTGGACCTGCCCCAGGTTTCCAGGTACTTAATGAAGCTTGTTAGGTTGAAACCCAAACTCATCAATCTTTCCTCTACTTAAATCTATGCTAGACATCTTTTTAGGCTAGAAAACTCAGCCCTGTTTGCTCCTTTCTCTTTCACAATCATCTCATTCATTCAGGTGCCACGGTGGCTGTTACATCTTTGGCCTACTTCCCATTCACAGAGACTCTTCTCTCATAGGGGCCAAGGTCCAACATGTGGGAATACCGTACTCACTTCCTAGGTTCCTGTCTGCCTCCAGCCTCTTGTCTCCTCTAATCCATCCCACCTCAAGCTGCTGCTACACAAACACTTGGAGAGCAATTTTTGGTGGTGTCATTTCCCTCTTCAAAGACCTTGAATCACTCCCTGTTGCTTACGAAATCAAGACCAAGTTTCACCACAGCCATGGAGACAACAGAACACAGTGCAAGGGAAAACAGTGACAGTCAAGACAGATGTGAGTTCCAATTTCTGTTCTCACACCATACGTTAGTTATGTGGTGCTGGGCAAGCTTCCCAACTTCTCTTAGCTTTCATTTCTTCAAGCATAAATAGTACTGGTTTTATGAAATTATTGAGGATTGTCAAAACACAGAAATAGTCTTCACTGGCTGAATGCAGATTGCATGTTAGATCTTTGTATGCATTACCTTATATAATCTTTATAACTATGTTCCACTGCTGCCTTTATTTTCTAAGATAAGGAAACAGACTCTGAGAAGCTAAGTAACCTGTCCAAACACAGGTCTGACTCCACAGCCCTTAACTAGCATGTACTGAGGCCTGGCCCAGCACCTCACATGCTGCAGGTACTCAGTAAATACAGTTCCCTTTGTTTTCCATAATCTGACTCTAAGACATCTTCCAAATCTGACTGCATACTACTTTCCTTCCACAGCTTCATGATGCAAGCTACTTCACTGGGTGCGACTCCATCTGGAATGCCCTTCTCCAGAGTTTTCCCTATTGAAATCCTACTCGTATTCCAAAGTCCAGCTTAAATGCTATCTCCTCCTCTAAGACTTTCTTTCAAAGCGTTTCTGCTTCCTTGGCATTCTCATCTTGTTTGGTATTTCTCTTATACAAAGATCACATTCTCACTTGTTTATCATATTTCTCTGTATCTGTCTTATCTTCCCTCACGGATTACAAAGATTTTATGGGCAAGGAGCGGGTCTTGTTCATCTTCGCCTGCCTCAGAGCTGATGGATCAGCTCCTTGGACAGAAATGCAGCAAAGGTCTGCCGCATGTTTAATGAATGAGCAGTTCCTTGTTCTCTTGGAGCAAATTCATTCATGTGTTGATGAGAGGCGCTCAGTCTATAGTTTACAAGAAGTGGGAATGCTCTTCCCACGTTAGAGGTGACATCACAGGGAATATAGCAGTTACAACTTGAGATAGAGATGGGGCCAATTAATTGTTCTTCTTTACCAATAAAAAAATATCAGAGGGATGTTAGATCATTTTAGAGAAGATATCCAACAGCACAGCCAGCAGTAGAGAGCTGAGTCTTCATTAGCTTATTTAAAAATATATATATAAAAAAACCAAAAATGGCACTACAAGATGTATGGATTTATCAATATACACACACAGACAGATTTGAAATAAGATCATAGAAAGGATTTTAAAGGGGGAAACTTCCCTTAATCTACCTAATCTGTATTCCAGTGTCTTCCAAATTTATATGCTGAAATATGTACATAAAAAACACTGAAAAACAGAATCAGATAACACAAGTGGGAACTCAGAAAAAGAAAGGTTCCCTGATAGTGTAAGAAACATCACTCTTGGCAGAAAAGGAGACCAGATCCTTAACTGTGAGGAGCAGCAGGTGGAGACACGAGGAGCCAACACGCCCAGGCTTTGCATAGCAGTGCCACGGAGGTGCTTGGATAAATATTTTTATTGCAAACACAATGATACCTGATGAGCCAAACGATCAGTTCTGAAGAGGATTTCACACAGGATTGGGACACTGCAATAGCTGGGAAAAGCCACGGTGTCAAGGGGAAAGTAGCCTAGAACAGAATCTGCACACGCCCGAGGAATCTGTCAGGGGTGGCGACAGGTACATGCCAGCCTTCACTCAGCTCGCGTGGAGCAAAACCGGGAAGTGCAAACCGGAGTCAGACGAGTCTTGGTCATTGTCAAATGATTTCTGTGAAAACTGCAAGGTTCTCAGGACCCTCTACCTCTACCACTCTGCGAGAAAAGAAATACATCAGGAAAGCTCCTTCTCTTGCTTACTCTTGGATACGCCAACAGGAAAGACCAATTGCTAGAGAAGGACACTATGTTTTGGTCAAGGAGGGGGCCGGTGAAAATGAGACAAGCCCTCAATGAGATGCATTAATGCAACAGCCTCAACAAAGGGCTCGAACATATCAAAGATCACAGAGGCGGCACATCACTGGGCAATGTTTTGGTCTGTTACATGTAAGGTCACCACGAGCTGGGGCTGACTCAAAGACAACTAGCAACAACACCTACAAAAGGGAAATGCCGCCCTTAATCCTGAAATTCTCAGGCCCTGTTTGTGAACAGAACTGGACAAACTAACCATTCCCGTGGTTTCCAAACACATACTGACCACTAAGTGGACTCCACATTCACACCTCCAGATGGGATCACAGCCTGGCTCTCTGTGTCGGGCTAGCACCCCCCACCCGGGCTCAGGCTGAGAACCTGAGATAAAGATGAAAGGATAACTGGGATAGAGAGAGGTAACTCAGCAGCAGGGGTGAAAAAGTTAACCGGGCAATCAGGGAGGCTGATTCAGTCGTTTATTTAGATGATTCTGCTCTCCTTAGGTGAGTTGTTTTTTAAGCATCTTTGGTTCTGGAAATTTTCCCCTAGAGGCTCATAAAGTCCACATCCTTCCTTCCACGTGTCTGGGATTTCCACAGAAGAAGGAAAAACCACCCTCAGCACAGAACACGGGTTTTGGTGGATCTGCTCATATAATTACAAAAAACAATGCATACCAAGTCCCAGAGAGGAGTTTAAAGAAGCAGTCACCTGTGACTGCTACTGTTTTTTAAAATAATCACACAGTTCTTACAGAACATACCCAACTCAAGGCTTCCCAAGCAATATTTCTGAATCCCTAATTTAACATGTGCTTACAGAACTACAAGATTCTAGACTAACAGAATTCTGGAACAGGAAGGAACTTTTTAGCCATCACCTAGATTGAGGTTTCTCAAACTATTCTTCAGAGAACTCTGTAATATAATCAGTGGGGCACAGAAGTTCCCCTAAAGCAAAAATCTGTTCTATGCTTAAATCATTTGATGACATTTCAGATTACAGAAAGGTAAATAGATTTCTTTACCAATGGCATTCATTAGGCTCATGTCTCCTCCCCTTAATTCTGGATGGGCTCTGTCACTGCTTTGACCAACAGAACATGGCAGAAGTGACTCGATGCCAGTTTATGGGTCCACGCCCTATGGGGCTGGTGGCTTCCACATCTGGTCTCCTTCTGGGCTCATCATATGGGCTCCTCACAGCCACTATGCTGCAGGCAACAGGCAGAATCAGATGCCAAAAAGTGAGTGAGGCATTGTGGGCTTGCAGCCTACTGCACCTCCCTGCCAACCTCTGTCTGCATCTGCAGGAGACCAACGAGAAGAGCCTAGTTGAGCCTGGTCCCACCTCAGTTATCACAAGAGAGGATTATATATCATTGTTTCAAGCCATTAGGTTTTGGGGGTAGTTATTATGCTGTCTAGCACATAGTAGGCAATCAATAACTATTCATTAAAGGAAAAAGGAGTGAGTGATATAAATGTGAACCTTCAGGAGGGGAAAGATAGCATGCTACATTTATTTCATAAGTGTATTTGATACCTGAACACTTCTTTAGAGGCAAATCATTCAGAACAGGGCTTGATGGAATCCCAGTTTGAGAAGCACTGAACGAGACAACTGAAATGGTACAATTTGGGAAATACTGATCTTGCTGTGCTCTTTTATGTTCTCCATCTATGAACTAATTTTCTTTCTAGTTGAGGTGAAGGGCTATGGACAAAGTAGATTCTTTCATGTCACCACATTCTGACTAATTAATAGATCGGGCTTCTCACTAGATAGCCCTCCCCTTCTGCTCCGCGATCAAGTCTAGATGTCTAACTAGCCATTTCTCATGAGTCCTCTTTTAAGGTGGCAGACAGCTAAAGAGGATATAGCAGTATTTATTAGTCTGAAGTTTTAGACTAAGCTTCAGGTCTAAGAACAGAAGAATCTATGGCAGCATTTTGTGCTTTTGGTTTAAAACACTTGCCTGATAAGAAATCTCGTCATAGAAAACTGAAATGGTTGGAAGACTGGATTTTCAACTCAAGCAGATACTGTTGAGGAACCTGCATTTTAAAGTTCCTTCAGTCTTGTTACCCATTTCTCTATGTGTGGTGGACAGCCTGGTGGCGCAGTTGGTTAAGCACTACGGCCGCTAACCAAAAGGTCAGCAGTTCAAACCCGCCAGGTGCTCCTTGGAAATTCTATGGGACCATTCTACTGTCCTGCACGGTTACTATGAGTTGGAGTCAATGCGGCGGTAACACGTTTGGTTATTTTGGATGTGTGCGGGACGTGATACGGAATGAAGTGTGATTCAGGTTAATAAAGACTGCTGATGCTTAACAGGTCAAAATCTGGGATGTTCATCTTTTACTTGTAAAATACCATGACAGTCCATGCCACCACTTCCTAGTCAAGTCTCCAAGTCCAAGAACCACTACAACTGTCCAAAAAAGTTTCATCTAATTATCTTCTTTTCCTACTTCGAATGGGCCAACCATGTTTCCTTTCCTGGTTTTATCAAAGGGGCTGCCAGGACAAAAGCACATCCAATTTTAAGTAGGCTTTAGTTAGCTGACTTAAAATTGATCATGCATTTTAGTTTCAGTAACTTGCAATTTCTACACTCTTTGATAATTCACTTTAAAGAGCAAACCTTCTTTAATGATGGAGCTTAAAAGAAACGACCTTTCTGAACAAACTATGAAAGCTGAGAAGAGACAGTTCTTTTAAAGTAACTATGAATTAAAATGACCTTGTGTTCTGAAACTTTTCTGCTACCATTTTTGATGTTTTACCTTTCCTTTTCACTCTGAGAAAGAAAGCAAACCCACCACGGCCTTCTATACATGGTGGTGCACTTCAATCAGACAGCTGTTAATTGTTAATTCAAACTACTCATTTATTCTTGCTGCACTTGCTCTGTGAAGCCATTTAACGAGGGTGCCCACCACCACGAGCACCTGTGTTTCAGAAGGGATCACTGTGAATGTGTGACATTACTGGACAGTGTTTGAATCTGAGCTACTTCCTTGAGCCACCAAACTCTGGAACAAGCCATCTATCCTCTGATCCCTCCAGCTTAGTCTCCCTTTTTCTCCATGGCACCCCTTAAAGGCTGGGGAACTCAGTGCTGACTGGGGAGGCTGCCAAATCACAGGTCAGACCCCAGGGAAGGCTCACTGCATGGTGACGCACAAATGGTGGCCTGAAACACAGCTAAGGGTCACGAGACGACTGCAGAGTTAACGGTACTCTCAACCCGTCTCCTCTGAGACTCCATCACCAGGTAACCACACCCGGGGTACCAGAACACTGGATCCCAGGGCTCTTCTTCAGCTTAGCCTGTTCCATGTGCTCTATCAGCCATTACCTATTGACAATCGCACCTGGTATGTAAAAAGCACAGGTAGGTGACTCAGGTACCTCCCGCCTCAAAAAACACACACACTGCCGCGGAGTTCATTGCGACTCATGGTGACCCTACAGACAGAGTAGAACTGCCCCATAGAGTTTCCAAGGAGCGCCTGGCTGACTTGAACCGTCAACTTTCTGGTTAGCAGATGTAGCACTTAACCACTACACCACCAGGGTTTCTGATTCGGGTACAGCAGCCAATGACAGTACCTCCAGACGGACTTAAATCAGATGCTCGTGAACAATTGATCTTCCACCAGATAAAAGACAGGATGAATCTTAGATGACTTTATAACAAGGCACAGTGTTTATAATTTATCTCCTCAGTACTTGCTTTTTCTTCTTTTTTTCTTCCCCATTAGTCATTTATATATTCAGTGCTCAGTTCAACAAGGAATTGCAAACATGCCAAATGAAATTTTTCTTTCTCTTCTTTTATCAGAGAAGTTGCACAAAAACCTACGTGTCGGCTACCTCTTGCTATCACAGACAATCAAACTGACCCAAAGTTTCATTCTGTTTACTCTTTGCCATATATGATACGCTTCAGGAAGACAACAGGATCTGGGGAATGACAAAAGGTCACCGGTGTTTGTAATTGCATAACCCTTGAAATAAGGAAAGGAAAGAGTAGCAGGCAACTTTCCAAAACACCTACTGATACTTACTCACGGAAAACAAATACTCTGCAGTGGGAGTTCCAATTCCAGCATGCAATACAATTCACAGAAGTATTTTCACTTCAAGCAGCTAATAATCTTGCTAATGAAAGCTGCTGAGCGTCAACCTGTTTTTCATGGCCTATCCAGAAGCACTTAATATTGATCACGTGGCCTTAATCGTTCCCTCCTGAGTTCTAAATCACCGCCTGAGTACCAACTGTCCTCATCCATTAGGTGGTTTTAATGGCACCTGCTATGGTTTTGCTTTTTCCTGCTTCTTTTTAAAGCTGGTGCTATCATCAATTCTGTATGTAAGAAAAATCTCATCTTTCGTTATGTCCCAAGCAGACATGTGAGGATGAGCATCCGAGCAGTCACCAGACAGATGGAGATGACTGAGGGTAAGAAAGGGACGTCTCCTACTGATGGCAGCCCTCAGAGCAGTGTTCATGCTGATCTGAGTCCAGTTACTCCCTTATCATGTCTCTGTCTCAGTTACAGGACAAAAAGGGCAATTTTTCTTAGGGCAGCAAACAACAGAGATGTAGGCGAGGCAAAAAGGAAAAAATCTGAAACTGTTAACTTCCCGCCCCTGCCCATTTCCAGTAAACCAGATGTTTGCAGCGCTTCCCAGGCCGCCAGATTTTTCAAGAGGGTCTCAAAGGGCCCCTGGCATGCATGACAACGCAGTCCAAGAACCTGGAGCATCAGTTGTTTCCTGGTTGCTGGCCCCTTTACTGAAATTCCAAATTTCCTTGGCAAATTGGGTTGAACCAATCAGCATAAAACTACTTATCAGCATTTAGGTGTGGACAGGGGGCCAGACCCAAACATGCATTTATTCTCTAGGCTAGGAGGCACCCTCTGGAAAACGGGATGGATGACAGCATATTCTAAAATCACTTGCCAATATGCTCAGTGACCTTATAACACACCTCTACATTTTTAGGTTTTCTTAAAGAGTGCAGGTTTGTATTTTAATTAAGATAACTACCTTAAAGAGAGAGAGCAAGAAGAAGCAAAACTGCCACATACATTTCTTACATTATGCTGTCTGTGGTGTCCCAGGCTCTGGCTGGAGACCATCAAGATGAGAAACTGGACTGACATCAAATGGCCAAGTGATTTCCTTCTAAACACCAGCTCCATGCACTGATGATGAATTTAATCTTCAACATGACATAAGGTATTTTTTCCCCATAGAACAATTTGAGATTGACAGTTACTTTGTAGGGAAAAAAATGCCATGTCTATGTCACATTTATTTTAGCAAATGAGGTGCAATAAAAAGTAGAAATGATATTGAGAAGCACAAAACAATATTTTAATATATGAACACGAAAACAATGTAAGCATGTTAAAATTTTTTGATATGACACTACAAGCGTGATTTTGATCATATGCAGCCGGTAAAAATCAATGTGAAAGGACTAACAAGGTACACAGTAGCAAACCATTTCTCTTCCCGATATGAGCAATTCTCAGCAAATACACAAATGCGCACAAATATGGAAATCAAAAATAAAGAGATGTTAAAAAAATAACTTAGGCAGACACAAATAAAAACATCCAACTAAGGTGTGAGTGACACACATTTTTATCTTAATTATACACTTTTAAGTCTTAAAAAATGCCAGTGATCTCACAGTTAACTTTACAATATCCAAATCTTCAAACCTGCTGGAGATGTCCACACCGCAGACCGACGGTTGCCAGCGACGGTCGTCCTTCGTGCAGTTACCTGAAAACCAAAGATCCCGGTTAGCATTTCCTCTGGGTTTAACAGGTCTGCAATTATAATGATAGGTTCCAATTCTACGGTGGGGAGACGACGGGGGCGGGGCGGGGGAAACAACCAAACCCACTGCCACTGCATAGATTCTGACTCTAATGACCCTACAGGACAGAACAGACAGTGCCACAGAGTCTGAGTTTCCAAGGAGTGCACTGTAGATTTAAACTGCTGGCCTTCTGGTTAGCAGCTACAGCCCTTAACCACTGTACCATCAGGGTTTGCAATTCTGGGAGACATCCAGCAGTTGGAAAAGGAGTCCTGGTTGCACAGTGGTTAAAGCACTCGGCTACTAACTGAAAGGTCAGCAGTTTGAACTTACCAGCTATTCTGTGGGGAGAATGATGTGTTGATCTGCTTTTGTAAAAATTCTAAAGCAAAACCAAACCTGTTATGGTTAAGTCAGTTCCAACTCATGGCAACTCTTCAGGACAGAACAGAATTGCTCAGTGGGGTTTCCAAGGCTGTCACCCTTTATGGAAGCAGACTGTCCCCTCTCTCTCCTGCAAAGCAGCTTGTTGGGTCAAGCCACTGGCCTTTCCAGATAGCAGCTGAGTGCTTCACCACGGCACCACCAGTGTTTCTTCTGTAAAGATTATGGCCTTGGCAGTGCTACGGGGCAATCCCACTCCATCCTGCTGGGTGATGATGAGCTGGAATTGGCTTGATGGTAATGGGTTTGGTTTCGGGGGGTTATGTCCACAAGGGATTAAGTCCTATCAAAACCAAGCAAACAGAATCCTTTGAAAAGTGAGGGAATTCACAAGCTCTGTGCTTTTAGTTCAGTGCCCCGTGAGTGGTTCAGTGTCTCACCCACTAAAGGAAGGTTGTGTGACTGATTCATACAATTTCGCTGCTCTCGAGCAACAGCTAATCATCATCGACTTGGGTGATGTCACTGGGAACCTTGGACTAGAAAGGTCTTGTGTGTCACTGAAAGGGACACCACGGGCACTAGGGTCACTACCAGTGCTTCATCTTGATGGAGCCATTCATGTTTTGTGGGTGGAGCAAAACCTCCTGGGAGAGAGGGCGTTTAATATTAAGAAGTGTGTCATCTTACTGTCTTAAACGAAAACAGTGCCCTCAGACACTTGCTGCTGTGACTTCTGCAGGGAGGCCTGGCCTGGCACCTGTGAGAATTCTCTCCCCTCCTGCTGGCTCTGACGGAGCCAACCAGGCGCCGTGCTGGGGCCGAAGATGCAGGCACCCTCCCGAGGACAGACTACTGACACGCAGTCTGCTCTGCACTCACTGGCCCAGACGGCTATTACGTCTCAGTATTTTCACTAAGACTTAAATTCCAAACCAGGAGCCTCAAGGGCACACAGCATGAATGGCTCAGCCAGTGCTCCCGATGTGAGCTGTACCTTCTGCTTTGGTACGCGGCCAGCTCTTCCTGAAGGATCGAGGCTCTCTTCTGCAGAAAGTTCACCTGGAAAAGACACTCGGTATGAGAAGAGGCAGAGGTGGTCTCAAGGCCCTCGCTGGCAAATCCTATGACGAGATGTTAGTTAATTTCAGACATCCCCTAAATCTGATATTTGTTGAACATCAGTGCCGTGTTTCAGATATCATCTGATAATGTCCCACCCCTGCTGAACAATCCGGAGACTGCAGGATGCAGTTCATAGGCCTTGTTATGGGGTTGTTTTGATCTGGCCCCAGCCCTATGTTTGCTGCTCCATCTCGTCCCCTACTTCCCCCCACTGCCACCTGTACGCCCTGTCCTTCACACCTCTGTTGGAAGGCTGGCTAGCTCATTCCCATGCATCCTCCACGATCCAGTCCAAATGCCACCTCTTCCGTCTGTGACTCTGCCCCAACTGCTCGTCTCCGCCCACGCCTGGCAGAGCCAGCGGCCCCTTCCTCTGTCTCCGCGTACTCCATGGTTAACACCTCCTGGGCTGCCTCGTGGTGACCTGTCTGTATCTGTCTTCCCCAGACCCGAGCGCTCCACTGGGGCAGGGGTGGTGCTCACTCATCTTAAATCCCCCGTGCCTTTTACAGGGCTGGGCAAGAAGCTGATACCCACTGGCTGTTTACTGAATGAATGAGCAAATGAAAAGAAAATCACTGCTTCCTGGAAACCTCGAGCCCTCTCAAAAATGGTCCGAGGCTGGAGAGACAGTGTTTCACAGCACAAAGGGCTTGAGCTTTGCCAGGGGTTGGGTCAGCCTGAGCTCTGTTCTGGCTTGGTCTGTTTGGCTCTAGGTAAGTCACTTACGCTCTTGATGCCTCCTCTGTGAACTGGTCTTTAGGACAGCTGCCTCCCAAGGTCATGAGGATGACAGGAAACGGCAACTGCCTGCAGCAGCACGCACGGCAGGTGCTCCCACCCTTGGGGGCCCAGGAGGCTAACAAGCTGGGTTTCACAGCACAGTGTCCTAAATCAGACCTTTTCCAGGGGATTGGCTTATTCTGAAGTATAAGTGTCTATATCATTAAAGACACCTATATTCATGACCTGGTGCCATCGAGTCGACCTGAACTCATAGCGACCCTATACGATAGAGAAGAACAGCCCTAGAGGGTTACCAAGGAGTGGCTGGCACATTCCATCTGTTGACCTTTCAGCTGGCAGGCAGAGCTATTAACTGCTGCACCTCTGGGGTTCTGTTAAGATACCTGTACCAGGCACAAACTCAAAAGCACCTCACACAACAAAATGAAAATGGTTTTTGGACAACTCCTACTATAGCTTAATGCAATCGACAGCCAGTGCTATTTGATCGTTTCAGAATTGTTTACTCTTGCCTCTTAGGGCTGAACTGAAACCATGGCAACCGCTGATCCTGAAACACAGTTATGCAAGAGAGTACAGCTGGCAGAATATAAAATGTGCTTGGAAGGGAAGAAAGCACATTCGCTCTAACTGGGCACCCATCAAAGAGGTCCCCTTGGTGTTGCTTCTTTGTAATTTCACCCCAGTCTTCATTTTATCCAATTGCTCAAATGACCCAGAGGACAATTAAAAATCTGGACAGATGCGAGGATTACACTGCTTTGCGTTCCCTCCCCCACCAGGCTTTGGAGCAGGAATTCCAACAATTTTCACAAAACACAGGCACCTGTGCTTTCGAATGAAATCGGCCCCCCGTGTGCCTGCACCGCTCGGTGCAGCGGCCGGGCCGAGGCCCGTGTGCAGCTGGCAGGGTTGGCCTTCTGGGTCACCATTCAGTTTTAGGGGCTGAAGTGGCTTTTATTACAGCGAGATGATGTGAATGATAACAGAAGCCCTGCAGGTGGATATCGGATTTCTTTCCTGTCCTTTTTTTTTTTGTTCCCCTAAAAAAAAAAAATTCTCCTGAAGGTGCCAGATTGTACAAAGCTGAGCCCCTGGAAACTTTCCTGCCAAGTTAATGGGTAAACCACATCAGGAGGAGAGCTTTCCACATAAATACAGATTACTTAACCCCTTCTCTGTTCACACACTCTCCTAGTCCTTATTTTTATATGCATGGGAGAACAGAAGAAAACGTCTTAGCAGTAACAATGCTAACATAAGGCTTGATTTATTGACATTGTGTTTCTGGATAGGAGTCTTTTCACTGAGGGTCAAGTACAAGGAAGAGCTAAAATGGGCTCTGCATTTTGTCTTAGTACATACAGTCAATGTGAATGCCATCAAAATGTATCCTTTATTTTATTTTTGTAAACATATTCAATGAGCATCTACTATAGGCCAGGGACTATCTTTGGCATGAAAGGTAAAGAAATTCTTTGCCTTGTGCAGCTTTCCCAGAAAGAAAGTATGATTTAAATTTCTAAGTGTACTAGACATGGGAATAAGCAGGCTCTTTCTCATGCTTGAGTTAAAAAAAACGATCACAACGGCAGTCCATAAACTATTCACATAACACTGATGTATACAGAGAAAATGAATGTTGGGATTTTAAAAATATGCATCTACATTTACAGCCATGAGTCGGATCCGACTCGACGGCACTTGGCTTGACATTTACAGCAATTTCATGTCTCACATTATATTTGATGAAGTCTATCAGGAACTATAGATTTCATTGAGAAATAATTAAACTAGTTCTTTGCTTGAACTTTTTCTTGCTTGAACTAAAAATACGTCTTGGTGTTCCACATAACTACCTAAAACGAAGCCAAAATCAGAGTGCTTCTAACTTGAAGGTTTTTCCTGTTCTCAGCACTTCAGTGCAGTGGGGAATCAGCGATGAGCTAAGTGATGGTATTTTGGGCCTGTTACCAAGAAGAAAAGGGTGAGGCTGTATTGGAATGTAGACTGAATGTTTTAATTTCAAGGATGCTTTTAAGGAAATACTGCTAAGATGAAGAGTTCTTGAACTAGTAAGAAAAAAATTTTATGAGATGAAATCATTCTGGGTAGTGGGTTATGTGAGAACATCAACGTTGACAGGCTTGTTATGCAGTAGAATTGACTCCACAGTAGCAGGTTTTGGGGTTTTTGACTATCTGACTTCAGCTCAGAGGCAAAAGCATTTGCAAGTATCCTCTGGAGACATGGATATTTTCATGGATTAGTTGTGTTCCCCCCAAAAATGCGTGTGGCGGCTTGGCTGGACCGTGATTCCTGGTATTGTGTGACGTTCCTCCATGTTGTACATCCTGTCTCTATGAGGTTAATGAGGGTAGGTAGATGGCAGTTGTGTTGGTGAGGCAGGACTCAGTGTGTACGATTGTTTTGTGCCTGGAGGCAGACTCGTGAGATACAAAGAAGCTAGGGAAGAGATTTCGGGGGACCTCATACTACCAAGAGAGAAAGCAGTGCCCGAAGCTGAGTGTGTCCTTTGGAAAGGACTGGGATCTTGGTGCGTGAGAAGCTTCCAGTCCAGGGCAAGACTGACAACATGGACCTTCCTCCAGAGCCTGCAAAGAAAGGCTTTCCCTGGAGCTGACACTCGGAATTTGGACTTGAAGCTTACTGCACTGTGACAAATACTATTTCTCTTTTTAAAGCCATCCACTCGTGGTATTTCTGTTAGAGCAGTACCGGATGACTAAGACAGATGTCACCTGAAAACTTGGAAATGTTTTGATTCTAGTAATTACCTGAGATTTTAGGGAGGAGATGGTGTCCTCGAGCTCTTGCCTGAGAGATGCTGGCATCAGCCCTTTGAATTTTGTTTCATATTCTTGGCGTATGTAAGTGATCTAAAATGGAAAGAACAAAAGAAAAGAAATGAAATGCAAGCTTATCTTTTATGTCATGGAAATGACTGCCTGAATTAGGAAATTCCAGAATGTCTACTCATCACAAAGATGATTTTGTTACATGCAGTCAGAAACCCATCAACAGAGATGAAATAAGAGAAAACTCAGTTACAAACTGAAAAAGCTTGCCTGCCTGGACTCGGGCCTCTGGGAGAGATTCACTGTGACAACACTCAACTCCTTTAAAATCCTGTTAGCACAACTTCCAGTGTCTGAGGAATCAGTAAAACACACACTTTCTCCTTTCCACTCATGATGTCCGTCACTCTGCTCACCCTCTTCAGGTGAAGACAGGCTCCATGATCATACTAAACTGTGATTTGAGGCCAATTTGTGGCATGTCTTTGGTTTGATCAACGTACTTCCCGCAACCGGCTAGGTACTCTGGGAGGTTTGATACAATCCATGTGATTATGAAGATAAGGATGAAGAAGAATCTACAGTGCTGTGTCACCAAGCCTCCCCAACCCCAACACAGGTCTCAGCAAGTTTCCCTGGTTCGTGGGTTTCCTGATACACCTCTGGAATACAACTAAGCCTGCCTTCAACTAACTGATGGTCATCAGGCTTAGGAAATGGTAGACAGATGGCTCATCTCGTTAATTTCTCTAGAAGCTAAATGTAGAAACAAGGTGAAGGAGGTAGAAGAATAGTCTTCGGAAAACTAGCCCCCCATAAAACACAGGTGTGCAGAAGTGTATGCATGGGTGTGAGCGTGTACGTTTCATGTTTTTCTCCAGCTCTGCTTCTGCAGTCTTCTTCCTCCTAATCTGAGATATGATGGAATTAATTATTTTCAAAATCTGTTGCACGTGTTGTGGGTGACTTAACTGAATATTAATGCTCAATAGCAGTCTATCTCCTAAATGATTCATTGATACACCTGGAGAGAGGGTAGTGTGCTACGCCAATATGTGCAACTGAGTTAGTTACACTAGCTCTTGGATTTATGGAGTAAAATTTCAAATTATTAGCCTCTAAATTCCAACTTTTTTAAAAAAATAATTAATCGAATTAAGGAAGAAATTCTAATAGTATAATTTATTTCATTATCTACTCAAGTTCCATGAAAACTGTTCTGGGATACAATTTTTTAATTCTTTGCAAAGGATTTTTTTAAAAGCTATGCTATGGCTTTTTGAGGAGCCTTGGAGCTGGAGGTTCGAATCCACCAGCCACGCTGTGGAACAAGATATGGCTGTCTGCTTCCATGAAGATTTATAGCCTTGGAAGCCCTGCTCTATCCTATAGGGTTGCTAGGAGTGAGAACTGACTCAGTGGCAGTGGGTATGGTTTGGTTTTTGGTGTAGCCTTCTGATTTACAACTAAAAGCAAAGAAGAAAATAATAAAAAGTGATCTCTCCCAACTGACGGAAAGTTTAAGGCTATTCTGGCTTGGGCACTTCTGGAAAGGAGCTTGCAGAAAGCTTACAGCTCGTTTTCATCCTGTATCTCCACTCCCACTGCCTTCAAAAAGCACTGTGCATAGCTACAAGCTCTTCCAGATTCAACCGACAGACACAAGCTGCCCTCTCTCTGCCATGGTTACCATTCTTTCCACGTTCCTTTATCTTCAGCGATCAAATCACAAGAAGCTCCAGAACACCGAGATAAACAATAAGATTTTTGTAATGTGCTAAGATCCTGTAAACTGAGTGCAAATGTTATCCATGTGCAGTGGACTGAATTGTGTGCCCCCCAAATACGTGCTGACTTGGCTGGGTCATGATTCCTAGTATTGTGTGGATGTCCACCACTCTGTGATCTGCTATGATTATCTTACGTTTTGTGAATTCTAACGTATGTGATGTTAATGAGGCAGGACTGGAAGAAGTTATGTTAATGAGACAGGACTCAATCTACAGGATCAGGCTGTATTTTAAATCAAACTCTTTTGTGACATAAAAGACAGAACTGAGCAGAAAGGAGTGGGACCTGGAATCTCTGTGCCAAGAAGCTCATAGATTGGGGAAGACTGATGACAAAGACCTTCCTTCAGAAGTGACAGAAAGATAAAGACTTCCCCTGGGGCTGGTGCCCTGAATTCAGATTTCTAGCCTCCTGAACAGAGAGAGAATCAATTTCTGTTTGTTAAAGCTCTCCACCTGTGATATATCTGTTATAGCAGAACTAGATAACTAAGATACCATATGATCAAAGTCAAGGTCTTAGCCAAGGTGGTAGTGGAGGACTCAACAGATAGCTGCATTCTGCTCTATGGCCTCAGAATAACTGCTTTTCTCCTGGAGATCATAGCACTGTCAGTATTTCCTCTAATTTTTAAAAGATATTATGAAGACTGAGCACATGTGTAACCAGAGTTTAGTATTATAGTCCACCAAAATTTATAGGTAATCAGATACTCAAGGGCATGAATGACAGTCTTTAGAGTATACCACATGGATTATTGACTTGAGGCTAGAGGATCCCTAAGGATAAAAGTTCAAATTGACATTGAAAAAAGTAAACCTTGGAAATCCATAATTTCATTAAAAAGACAGAAGGGATGACTGAAACACATTTAGTGTTGTTTTCATTTGAAAAACACCACAACTATCTCAATCATGTCAATTTATCAAATTTCTACTGTATAATACAAGAAAAAGCAAGACAGAAGCATGTAGCTTTGTAGGAACTTATGGACAGTGCTTTTAACACGAGCTATTTTACTGCAAGCATCAATGTACCTAACACTGAATTAGCATTTAAAGAGGTGAGCAAAGAAGGGACCACTCACAGACCTGCCATACTGTGTGGTTGTTTCTATGCCTCTCCACATAGTCATTTATTATTGCATTTTGAGGTAAGGGTGAAGCAATTCAGGAAAATGAATATGCCTAATATTACAGTCAAGGGTGCTGGTGGTGCAACGATTAAGCACTTAGCAGCCAACTGAAAGGTTGGTGGTTTGAACCCACACAACGGCTCTACAGAAGAAAGACCTGTGATCTCCTGTCAAGATTACAGTGTAGGAAACCTTACAGGTAGGGACAGATTACCCAATAAGTAAGGTATGCACGGGCTTACCTGTGCTTACTTACTGTTTTTTTACCACATGTGGAATTGTGCACTACAGTTAAGAAAGCACAGGTTAACCTGTGCGCACCTTGCTTACTGGGTGATTGGCTTCTGCCTATGGGCAGTTCTGCTCTGTCACATGGGGTTGCTATGAGTCAGAATCAGCTTGGTGGTACCTGACAGAGTCTTTGCAGGTGCTGATATGTCTTCCTATAGTGCCCTCCCCACCACCCCACGGCAATTCCAGTGTCTAATGAAAACGGGCCTATCTTTCAGCTGACAACTCACCCATCCCTTCCTCAGAGTGATCTTCAGTTGCTGGGCAACTGCACTGCTGAGCTGAGCATTGGTACCAATGTGCCTGTGTCACTGAAGTGTCTGAATCTTTCTGATACTCCCTGCCTGGCACCCCAGACGGCATCAGGGTCCTCTGTTAACACACTCCACCATACTCAGTTCCTCCTGTCAGAGCACATAACTCAAGTTTCTGTATGAAATCAATTTCCAAGTGGTTGCACCATTTTATAACTGCACTAGCAGTGCATAAGTGTTCCAGCCCTTCCACATCCTCTCTAATGTTTATTATTTTGTATTGAAAAGTAAAGACGTTACCTTGAAGACTAAAGTGCACCTGCCCCAAACAATGGTATTTTAATCACATCACATGCATGCAAAAGCTGGACAATGAATAAGGAAGACAGAAGAACTGAATTGTGGTGTTGCAGCAGAATGCTGAATGGACCATGGACCACTAAAAGAACAAACAGATTTGTCTGGGAAAAGTACTCCTTGGAAGCAAAGATGGAAAGACTGTGTCTTAAATAATTTGGACATGTTGTCAGGGAGGATCAGTCCCTGGAGAAGGACATCATGCTTGGTAGAGTCAAGCGTCCATGAAAAAGAGGAAGACCCTCAATGAGATGGATTGACACAGTTGCTGCAACAATGGGTTTAAGCATAAAAATGACTGTAGACATGGTGCAAGACTGGGCAGTGTTTTGTTCTGTTGTTCATAGGGTCACCATGAGTCAGAACTGATTTGACGGCACTTAACAACAACTACCAATTTGGATACTCTTTCTAGCCTGACTGCTCCAGGAGTGTTGAATAAAAGTGGTGAAAATGGTTTCCTGTTTTCAAGGGGAATACTTTCAGACTCTCCATTCAGGATGCTGTTAGCTGTTGGCTTTATGTAGATGCTCTTTCCCTTCTATTCCTATTTTGTCAGAGTTTTTAACACGAATGGATGCTGGACTTTGTTCAATGTCTCTTCTGCATCAATTGATACAATCCAGTGGTTCTTGTCTTTTGTTTCATTTATGTGGTTGATTACATTGATTATTTTCCCAACGTAGAACCATCCCTGCATTCCTGGTACGAATTCTACTTGGTCAATATTTTTTCTTTTGATACGTTGTTGAATTCTATTGGCTAAAATTTTGTTGAAGATATTTGCATCATAGTTCATGAGAAATGCTGGTCTGCAATTTTCCTTTTTTGTGGTGCCTTTACCTGGTTTTGGTATCAGGGTTATGTTGGAGTCATAGAATGAGTTTGGGATATTCCATACTTTTCTATGCTGTGAAACACTGTCTTAGTCATACAGTACTGCTGTAACATAGATACCATAAGTGGATGGCTTTAGAAAGATAAATTTTATTCTGTTACAATCCAGTAGGTGACAAGTCCATATTCAGGGTATCAGATCCAGGCAAAGGCTTTCTCTGCTGGCTCTGGAGGAAGGTCCTTATCTTCAGTCTTCCCTCGGACTGGGAGCTTCTGAGGCACCGAGACCCTGGCTCTTTCCCAAAGGACACAGTGAGCTCCCAGCATCTCTTCTTGGTGGTATGGGGTCCCCAATACTCTCTGCTAGAGTCTTTCCTTTATATCCCAAGAAATTGCTGCAAGGTACAGCATAATCTTACACAACGAGTCCTGCTTTCTTCTGGTGCCCAAGGGCTTCTTTTGCTGCTGTCTTTCTGAGTTATAGGGTTAATCCTTTGATTTGGGTCCTTTCTTCTTTTTGGATATATACATTTATTGAAATAAGCTGACTTTTGAGCACTGCTTTTACTGTGTCTTAATGAGTCAGACAAAACTTGACGGCAGTGGATATATATTTTTTAAAGGTTCTGTTTCTGGTAGGATGTGCTTTAATTCTCATTTATTTCTCTGAATGTTTTTATTCCATTCTTGATTTCTTCTACAAGCCAGTAGTTTATAAGTAAAGTCTTGTTCAGTTTCCAGGTGTTTGATTTTTTTTCTCTCCTTTTTATGTTATTGATTTCTACTTTTATGGCTTTAAGTTCTGAAAAGATGCTCTGTAGTATTTTGATGCTCTGATTTTGTTAAAGCTTGCTTTATGGCCTAATATGTGGCCTATTCTGGAGAATGTTCCATGAGTGTTAGAGAAAAAAGTATACTTGGCTGCTGTTGGATGGAGTGTTCTGTATATAGCTATCAGATCAAGTTGGCTGATTGTGGCATTCAGATCTTCTGTGTGTCTTTACTGAGCTTCTTTCTGCTTTTGAGTTCTTCACCAAAAATGGTGTGTTGAAGTTCCCTACTATCATCGTGGTGCTTTCTATTCATCTTTTGAATGATGTTAAGAGTTTGTCTGATAGATTTAGGAGCCCTATCACTGAGTGCCAGCCAAGCCAAGTGCCGTTGAGTTGGATCCGACTCAAATAGTTAATATGGTTATGCCCTCCTGATGGACTGATCCTTTTATCATTATACAGTGTCCTTTTTTGTCCAGTGGTGGATTTTAAAGTCTGTTTTGTCAGAAATCAGTACAGCTATTTCTGCTCTGTTTTGGACGTTTTTTGCTCAGTATATATTTTTTCCACCCTTTGTGTTTAGTTTGTGTCTTTAAGTAGGCAGCATGTTTTTCATTTTGATGTTTTGGATTGTTGATTTGCTTTGTGACAACCGTAATATTTACACTTATTTTTCTAAATTTAAACCAGTCTTTATTTGTGTTGCTTTCACTTCCTCTCTATATGAAGGATTTATGACTGTTTTTTTTTTTTTTTAGTACTTTATTATTATAAAGTCATCTTTTACATATTGACATCTCTATTTCTGGATTTGAATGTTATAGCTTTAATTTATTTTTGTAATTTCCATATCAGGGTTGTTATCTGTTTGTTTTGTGCTGTGTTGTAGTCTTTGGATATTATCTGATGTTACTGATTTTCTAACCAAGGGACCCCCTTTAGTTTTTCTTGTACTTTTTTTTTGCAAATTTCCTAAATTTCTCTTTGTCTGGAAATGTCCTGATTTTTCCATCATATTTGAGAGAGTTTTGCTGGATACATAATTCTTGGCTGTCAATTTTTTTCCTTCAAGGCTTTGTACAAGTTATTACATTACCTTCTTGCCTGCATAGTTTCAGCTGAGTAGTCTGAGCTTAGTCTTATTGACTCTCCCTTGTAGATAATTTTTGGTTTATCCCTTTTAAAGTTAACTCCTTTATCTTTAGTTTTGGCAAGTTTGATTATAATATGTCTTGGTGTCTTTCTTTCGGGATCTACCTTGTGTGGGGTTCAATGAACATCTCAGATAGATATCTTTCATGATATCAGGGAAGTTTTCTGGCAACAAATTTTCAACAATTCTCTCTGTACTTTTTGTTATTCCCTCATTCTAGTACACCAATCACTCAGATTATTCCTCTTGATAAAGCACCCACATAACTCTTAGTGTTTCTTCATTCTTAAAAATTCTTTTTATCTGTTTTTACCTTAAATACATTGGTGTCAATTGTTTTATCTGCAGTCTCACTAACTTTGCATTCCATTGCTTCAATTTTGCTCCTTTGACATTCTACTGAGTTTTCTAATTGTTTTTTTTTTGAATTTATCTGCTGAGTTTTTGGTGGCTGTCTCTTAAGGATTTCTTGCAGCTTGTTTGTCATTATACTCTGCTGCATTTTTTTCTTGTATGCATTCAGCTCAGGTATCCAGGTAGACAGTCAGCAAGTGTGTGGTTTAGGCTCTCCCCTACAGTCCCAGTAGGTACAGAAAACTGGCTGCATGTCCTGAGAAATGTAAGGGGTTAAACCCATTCTTTTTTTTTTTTTTTTTTGAATTTAACATAACTGAGTGAAAATGTACATTCACGTATAAATTTACATGCCCACCTATATGCAGCTTCCACTGCTCTCCCTGTCTGGTGACTGCACACTATTCCTCTCTGCTCCATACATGTCTCATCCTCCCAACAGCCTCCTTTCCCCTCTACTCCATCCACTCCCCTTCCTCCAGCCAGAGGTCAGCAAGATGATATCCTATAGATGTATAGAACCATAAAGTGCTTCCAATATATGGTCACTCTGCATTGCCAAGTCCAATCCATTCCTGTCCAAAGAGTGGACCTTTGTTATAATTTATGGGAAAGGGCAGCATCAGGGCCAGGGGCCATGCTCTCAGAGGAACCCCAAATCTGCTGGACCATCAATTGAGGTCTTTTAGTGGAGATCTCATGATGCACCCCTTTTTATTCTTGTGTTGTCAGTGAGACTCCTCTCTGTGAGCTCCATCGTGGCTATCACTGGTGGTGGCCGGGCACCATCTGGTTCTTCAGGTCCCAAGTCGATGTAGGCACCCACTCTTGTGGGTCTCTCTGTCTTCTAGGTTGTCTTTACTGCATGTTATTTTGGTCCTCAGTGAGCATCTGTTCCTGCTGAGTTGGGACCATTTGCTGTGTCCTCGGATGGCAGCTTGGCAGCTTTTAAGACCCCAGACGCCACTCACCAATGTGGGGTGCAGAGAGCTCTCTTAGCAAAACGCTAGTTGTGCCAATTGGCCTGGAATTCGCCTAAGAGCATGGTCCCCTGCCCCCCGCCCCAGCTATTCTATCCTTGCAGTATTGAGTTAAGATGGAAGGAGTACTCAAGTTATGCTGAAGTCCACTTAATGAGGTTAAACCCATTCTCGTTGGTAAGGAAGGCTTGCCCTGTTCCTTAATGTGAATAGGTAGATGGCTTTTGTTGCAGGATGATGAGTAAAATGAATGCTGTATGCAATGCTGAAAGGCTTTCAAGGTCCGTGGACCCCTTGTGTCTGTGCCTAGGCAAAGGATCTGTTTTTACCCTGAGTTTCTGGCTTAGGGTAGCAATTAGAATTTTTCTTCCCAGTTGTTAAATTTGTCACCTTCTAAGTCTGGAAGAATGGCTCAGGGGGTGGATAAGCAGGTCTTACACCTGGACCAGGTAGTATGTCAGTCTATGGAGCCCTGTGCAGTGGAGGGAAGTGAGGCGGAAGCCTTAGTAAAAGGGAGTGAGGTTTAGCTGAAGGAAACTTTTAGCTCTGCATGTGGCAGGTTAGATGCACGCCATTTAGCTTTTGATGATCCAGTGCTGCTTTCCACTGGTTCTGGAGGTGTGAGCAGGCTCTCCACCACTGAATCTCTGCTGCCTAGGAAGACGTTCTCTGGATGCTACCACTTTGTTCACCATTCTGGCCACTGACAGTCCTCCTGCAGTGTGTAGATTCCTGGTGGTCAGTCCTGGCCAGTCTTAGGTACTTCTGGACCAGCTTACCTTTCCCTGTTGCTTTCTCTGATTTATCAACTCTTTCCCTTTGATGTTCAGGGCTCATTTGTCTTTTTGGATCTTTGTTGTCAGAGGGATCATAAGCAGTGTCTGACTACTTTGCCATCTTAGCCCTGCCTCCTAACTTGTTTATTTCTAATTATTGTTTTTTTAGTACTTACGTTTAAGGTTCTAAATTTACTAGTTAGTATTAATTTGTCTGCAAGTCCCAACTTTGATAAGTACTATTTGCATTGTTGTTTAGTTGTAAACATTTTGTAATTTCTTTTTTTAACTTAAAGTGAAGTACTGTAAAATTGCTGAATTCTAATTTATTTGTAGTTGACAAAGAACATAGTCTAACTGCTGGAGAGTCTTTGAAATTTGCTTAGATATCTTTTACGACCTACTAGGCAATCAAGTTTTGAAAATATTCAAGTATGCTTTAAAAGAATGTACATTTCTATTTGTTGGTAGCAAGTCCTCTATAAACTTATTAGATAATGTATTAACTACTTGCCCAGCCTACCTGGACTCCCAATTAGAAATATACTGTAGAGTTAAGAAAAGTTATCAGGTGCTTCTAGTTAGTGTGGATGAGTTTATTCAGAATCCTGTCCTAATATCTGGCCTAGCTGAATGCCATAAAGCAACTTAAGTTTGATTTTAGGTAAACTGTTGGGTGTAAGAGAAGTGGGGAAAGAAGGAGACACCATCTTGGGGCATGGCATATACTCTGAGGTTGGGTGGTGGTGAACAGAGGTTTTTTGGCACGGAACTTGAACACTAACAGAAGTGGTGGTGGCTTTAATCCACCAATGGCACCGAGGGAAAAAAGACCTGTAAAGATTACAGCCTAGGAGACTGCAGGGATCAGTTCTACTTTGTTCTACTGGGTAGTGCTGGGGTGAAACTGACTCGATGCCATGAAGCAACCACCAAGAGCATCCAAAAGACACTCAGCTTCTGAAAGGTAGTGAAGCTCAAGTAAGCAGCAGACAGGAAGTAGGGTTTGCTGGAAAGAGTGGATGTGACACAAACAGAAATGTGGAAGGCAGTTCTGAGGGGTAGCCCCGTGTGTAGCAGAAAGCTTTTTCATGGGCTCTTTAGTGGGGTAAGTATGTAGAGCTTCCATGTCTGGTGCTAAATTCCAATGTGGTCTGAAGAATCAGAATGAAAGCTGCAGTAAAGATGGCCCAAGCACAATGCTCTAGTGCAGCTGAGGAAAAAATGTGCCACATTCTTGCAGGAAATTTCATTTTTATTGGGTTACGGTATTACGTGTTGCCACAGCAACTGCCCAGAGTGATCCATTTTAAGAAAGATGCTCTGCAGTAGAGCTTGTGTGCTTTGACTCTAAAACAAAGTGGAAACATAAAAATATCCACAATTTTCTTAAGAGTCTTTGACATACTCATTTTTCCCCTTTTCTTCCATGTTATTTTACAGTTCTTTATTCTAATAGTCCTTCCAAACTGAATATACAGCTGAAGAAGCATCCTTTACCCCTTGCTCATGAAGACCAGTTTCTGTCACAAGGGAGAGCCTGCTCCTTCATTGGCTGTAGCCTCCTTTGAAGCTGGGGGCTGACCTGTGAAGCAGCTGCAGACTTCTATGGCCTCAAGGGTGGTATATACCAGTATCTGGAAAAGGCTATTGTCTTAGTTATCTAGTGCTGCTATAACAGAAATATTACATGTGGATGGCTTTAAAAAGAGAAATTTTACTCCATTGCAGCCCAGTAGGCTAAAAGTCCAAATTCAGGGCATTAGTTTCAGGGTAAAGCTTTCTCTGTTGGCTGTGGAAGAAGGTCCTTGTCATTAATCTTCCTTTGGACAGGGCACTTCTGAGACACAGAGACTCTGGGTCCTTTCCAAAGGATGCACTTTGCTACCAGCACTGCTTCTTGGTGGTATGAGGTCCCCAACTCTTGGGAGGCTTCCGTTTTGTTTATATTCCAAAACACTGCCTCCAGACACAACACAGTTTTTTTACACACTGAATCCTCCCCCACCAACAAAACTGTCCCCCATCCTCATTCATCAGCATCATAGAGGGAGGGTTTACAGCAAATAGGAATATCACATGATACCAGGAATCGTGGCCTACACAAACTGCTAAGCACATTGATAGACACACAATTCAATCCATGCAGTTGCATTTTCAGGAAGAAAATACATTTCCTGGGGGAAATGCTGGCATCAGAATGAAGGGAATGGCACGAACCCAGCACTTGCTGATCAGGTCTGGATGTTCTAAATCCAGCTCTGGGCAGTTCAAGAGATTCCCTGACACAGGAGGGAAACCAAAGGCTGACGGGTCTGTGCCCCAAGATTAACACGCATAGGCACAGTGGGAAACACGATGGCCGAATGCCTGCAAATGATCTATCAAATGCCCACATGTGTTCATGAATCGGACTGAAATACCTAGTGAGAAGACTGATGTGGCAACGAACATTAAAAATACATGAAAATTTAGGGTAATATTTTCCACATAAGCTGCATGTTTTATTTCCTGATGGAGATGAAAATACTGAAATTATATCACAGAGCTCTTACTCGGAAAGTGGCTTTTTCTCAGTTTTCCTCTCCAGGAGAGGAGGTAGAGAATGAGACAGGGGTCTAAGCTAACTGTTGCACCACACTCCCTATGCGTTGGTTGTCAGGGGCCTGGGTATATGATCCAAATCCAGCTACCCAGAGTCACTGACAGACAGAGACTCAGAAGCTCTCTAACTGACTGACTTCACCCTGGGGACAATGTCATTTCTGGAGTTGTCACCATGGTCTTTGTGCCACAGAGTAGGATAGGGACTGAGCGTGAAGCCAACCCAGAGGAAACAGTGCTGGGAAATGGAGAGAGAAAACCTGGGGCCTCCATCAGGCTGTAGCAGAAGTCATCAGCCCTGTCCTTAGATTTTTTGTTTCTGTTGATTTTTCTGTCACTTTGACCAGAAGAGATCCAACCAAAACAATGCAGAATATGGAAAAGTTGCATTTATGTGTGTTGTTCCCATTAAATCAGAATAGTTCAAACTTAGGTAGGAGGACTAAATCTGGCCTGCTGTCTCTTTCTATAAATAAAGTTTTATTGGAACACTGCTGTGATCATTTGTCTACATACTGTCTGTAGCTGCTTTATGATAAATGGAAGAAGGATGGAGGTTGTCAAAGATTTTCTCTTACTTGATTCCACAATCCACACCCATGGAAGCAGCAATTAAGAAATCTAAAGACATGCTGCATTGAGAAAATCTTCTGCCAAAGACCTCTTTAAAGTGCTGAAAAGTAAAAATGTCACCTTTAAGAGTAAAAAGTGCCTGACCCATGCCATGGTATTTCCACTTGCATCACATGCCTGTGAAAGCTGGCCAATGATTAAGGGAGACAGCAGAAGAACTGATGCCTTATGAACTGTGGTGCTGGAGAGGAACACGGAATGTTTACCATAGGCTGCCAAAAGAACAAAGAGATCTCTTCTGGAAGAAGTAAAACCAGAGTGCTCCTTGGAAGCAAAGACGGCGAAACTGCACCTTACATACTTTGGACATGTTGTCAGCAGGGATTAATTCCTGGAGAAGGACACCATGTGTGGCGAAGCAGAGGGTCAGCGACAAAGAGTGGGGCCCTCAACAAGATGGACGGACACAGTGGCCGCAACAATGAGCTCAAGCATAAAGACGACTGTGGGCATGGTGCGGGACTGGGCGGTGTTCCGTTCTGTTGGGCATCGGCTCACTACAAGTAGGAACCGACCTGAAGGCACCTAGCAATGACAATAACATGGCTGCTTTTACATGACAACAGTAGAATTGAATAGCTGGCACACAGACCGCATGGTCCACAACGCTGGCTGACCCCTGCCCTGAGACTGTGAGCTCTGTAACGCTGAGACTATGTTTGTTTCACTACTGGGGCCTCAGCATTTAGCACGGTGCCCAGCATATGGTTTCCAATAAATATTTGCTGACTAAATGAATGAATCGAAACTTCAGAGCATGCAACTGCTGGTGTTAAATCAGCCTTTATCCTAAGACAAGAGGATCTTCAGAATGTCTAGAGTAAACTCATCACAAAACCTTTCCCTAAATACAAGCAGCAGACTCTGTCATCTTGGTATTAAAGTTCTTAATCAGAACAGGGGCTATTAATAAGTAGGCCAGCTTCAAAGCTGAGAAAGTTGGAGGCAAACACCAGGGCCTACAGGGCTGCTGAGATCAGAGGGGATCCCAACGATTCAGCCGAAGGAGGGGAGTCTGTTTCATCCACGCCCTGCTCCCCCCGATGTTTCTTCCCCTTTAGTCACTATCGGACTTTTTATAGAGTTGCAATATTAAGTGACTCATGCTTCTCTTTCTTCTGAAATTAAATGCCAGCTTTTTCCCCTTAGAGGCTCTATTTTTGGTATCTACTTCTCATGTTTTTTCTTCCAATAATATCATTCTTAGCATTTTTCCTTACTTAGGTTGATACATATGATGACACATCCTTCCTTCAGAGAAAGGCTAAACCAGATTTTTTTTTAAATTTTAATTTTTTTGGTTGTTGTCAGGAACATACACCGAATCAACAACTTCTACATGTACAATTTAGTGACACTGATGACATTCTTTAAGCGGTACAACCATTGTCACTCTGTTTCTGAGCTGTTCCTGCGCTATTAACATAAACTCACTGCCCACTAAGCTTTCTGTCCTATCTTTTGAATTGCTACTGCCCATGTGATCCCATATTAATAGTTCTTAAAAGTGTATGCTCAAGGAAAACATTCTCTCCTATTTAAGCTAAACTCCTGTTATGGTTGAAAGATAATTTCAGAAGGGTATGTTTTGGTTTAAGGTTTAAAGTTCTTGTTTTTGTCTGGCCTCCACGGCTCCACAAAGTCTGGAGTCCATGGGAATTTGAAATTCTATTCTACGTTTTCCTCCTCTTGATCAAAGATGCTTTTATAGCTGGGTAATGGCTATAGTTCAGTAATGGCAGGCAGGTACTATCTAGTTCTTCTGGTGTCATGGCAACGGAGGCTATGGTTCATGAAGGCGATCAGCCACACGTTCTATTTCCTCCTCCCTATTCCTGACTTTCTGCCTTTCTCTGTTGCTCTAGGCAAACAGAGACCAACTGGACCTTGGATGGATGTTTGCAAGTGTTTGAGACTCCCAGAGATTCCACAACAAACTAGGAAGTAGAACAGAAGCACTGAACATGTTATAAGGCCAGTTATCTAGGATGTGTCATGAAACCATGACCTTAACCCTCCAAACCAAGGAACCAAATCCCATGACGTGTTTGGTTGTGCATGCCAATTCAGGTTTTGAATGATCATGATCAATACAGCAATTTGAGGGGCATAGAGAGAGGCAGGCTACTTGGGTAAGTCTAGGGAGGTACAGGTTGAATAACAGGAACACTTAGAAGGTCAAGTTTACACAGATCAGGGGGATGCAACCTCTGCACTTGGCAAGATACCTCCCTGAAAAGGTTTGGAGAAAATAAAATCCGTGGGAAGGACAGGGTGATTTTGTTCTGTTTACAGTGCCTGGCTTTTTGCTCAGAAAGAAGGGAAACCCAAAAAGCCAAACCTATTGGTATCCAGTTGATTTTGACTCCTTTCTGGGTGGAGTTATGCTCCCTGAAAAGGTTGTTTCCATCAGCGGAGAACCAAAACCCACTAAGATGACAACAATAACAAACAAGACTCCTCAGATTTTTGATAAGCCTTTGTTTTTTAAAAAACAACAAAAAAACCCAAGACTCAGAGGCCTTATGGAAAAAGGATGACATTCAGTTAGGCTAACAGAGGATCTGGAGTTCATCTGATATTTATTCTTTGTACATCAAAGTAAAGTTGGAGCTCTTGGCATACAGTAAGTGCTCAGTAAATATTGTTTTAATGAGTAAGTGAAGACAGTCATGGCTGAACACGTAGGTGGGACCTCAAAATTACAGAGGGCAATAAAAGTCACAGCAACAACATTAGTTTAAATGTGGAAGAAAACAGTGAAAATAAAAAGAAACCAACACGAATACCTAATACATGCTAGATATTCTGGTATTAAATAACTTCAGTATAACCTTTCATGTATTGTGAAGAGTCCATTTAACCCTTACATAACATCTGAGAGATAGATATTGTATCAGTTTAATAGATAAAGGAAACAGACACACAGAAAGTAATGGCTACAACCAGGACTGAAACACAACACGCAAACTCATGCTGTACAACCAAGTACTCAGAAGTGGAGGGGGCGGGGCTAATCTGGATGTACTCTACAAAGGAAAGCCTGCACAGGTGACGATCCTTGCTTCAGGAGGACAGCCAGGGTGATCTAGGGGAGGTGAAGACCTCTTGTTCTCTGGTGATGGCTATGGGAAGCTCACACAACAGAAGCTGAAAATCAGCTGCCTTGTAGAACAAAGGAGAGAGACAAGTGAAATGATGCTTTACCGTTTTAGCCAGGTCTAAAGGAGGGTGAGGTTACTGTAAGGGCAACGGGTAGACGTGGCTGGTGTGGCTGGGAGACATACTACATCTGGGTTTGTATTTACTTAGCTGGAGGTGCTAGCAGACACTCATGAAGGCGTATGGATTGGAACTTGTGAAAGAAGCCAGGAACAGAAATCTAAGTGTCACGGACCAAAAACGAGGCTGAAACCTCAGGACTGGACCATCCCTTTGAATGATGAAGGGGAGAATAGGCACTGCTGAGCACTAAAGACTGATCTTTGAGGGGCGCCAACATTCTGCAGGCCGGAGCAAGAAGTGGGGCCAGGGAAAGAACAGGCATGGCCGTCGAGGTAGGCCGAAGAAGCGGAGTAGGGACCACAGCCTTGGGTTTCACAAAGGGAGGTAGCAGTTAGGTATCAGATGCTTCTGAGTGGTCAAGGAAAGTGAGGAAGAAGACAGGACCATTCTGTCACATGTCTCACATGCCACCACCACATGAGGTCTGACAATGAAGTCCAAGAAGTTAATTGTTCTCAGTGCTACATACTTCATTGCTGAGTATCACTACGGTCACCTTTGAAGCATTCCCCTTAGGAAACTATCCAGTGGTGCCAGTGCCTCGTCCACCCTTCAAAGCAATTATCAAACTCTTTCTACAATGGCTGTTGCGCACAGTGACACGGTGGCAAGTTCGTAAACTTATTTGTATACTTGCTTGTGAGGCCGTTTTTAGCCAGTAAACAAGTAACTGTATTGGAACAGCTTCCCTACGACCTGATCTGGCCCTCAGTGACTTTTTCCTTGACACGAAGATAAAGGAAGTATTGAAAGGAGGGCATTTTGATGACATTCAGGACATCAAGGGTGACACAACCACAGCTCTGATGGTCATTCCAAAAAGAGAGTTCCAAAACTGCCTTGAAGGGTGGATTAGACACTAGCATCTGTGCATTGCTTCCCAAGGTGACCACAGTGACATTCAGCAATGAGGTGTGTAGCACTTCTTCTAGGATGAGTTCGAGAACCTGTCAGATCTTGTATGTATATGAACCACAGCCATCTACATCAGCACTTTAGTCACAGAGGTTTTGGTGAACAGTATTGCAGAAACTAAGGGCCCTGAAGATGGAGCTGACTGAAAAATACATTACATCCTAGTTTATAGCAAAGATTACAACAGGGGTGTCCGTGTCCAACCCTCAGCTGAAAATCTAATTCAAAATACCTGATTTGGTCAGAGATTTCTGACCCAGTTCGAAGGCTGTTTTTCAAGAGCCAAGCTAAGTCTGCCCCTCCTTTTCTGCATATTTAAACCCGACAATTATAAATAAGTTAAATCTCTCCCTCAAAGTACCAATTATCTCCTTATGTTTGAGAAGGCACGGCTTGCCAGATATGGCATTCTATACAAAACGCAAAATAGGAAGACAAAGGCGGTGATTGTCCCGACAGGGCACTGGGGATTTACTTAAGCAGTTCCAATTAACACTAATGAGGGTTTTGTGCACGAATCCCCTTACCTCCCAACTAATGAGAACAGAGACCCCACAACCTCACAGCAGAAGCTTTCAAAACACCATTGTAAACAATCACTTACTACATTCACGAGTTGTTCACCTCCACACAGCGCAGACAAAAGGAATTCTCATTGAATTAAGAGTGAGGGAATGCGAAGTCTTCCAAAGACCTCACTTAAGCGTTCTGAAAGACTGCGATCAGGACTTGTGTCCAGTCAACCTGCACCGGCAGTTGGTTACTCTGGGCTCAGTGCTGTGCTGAGTAGCGGAGAGGGTAGGAAATGGGTCTTGGCCTTGAGAAACTTAAACTCTTCTTACACGAGACAGAAAAAAGGAGCTACATAAATGTATAGTCTAGTATAACAAACCAAGACAGGGAGCAGGAGAGATTATTTCAAAGTAGGATACGCAAATCTGTACAGAGGTGTTGGCATTTGATTTGGACGCTGAAGAATCAGTAGGAACTTTCTAGATGGATGAAAGGGAAAGGAAACCGCTGGCTGCAGAAAGAGCAGGATGACAGAGGTGTGAACTGGTTTAGCATGCTTAGGGACTATATCAAGTGGCTGTGAGCTGGGCAGGGGATGAAAGACAGGTATGGACTATGTGATCAGGAATTTCAAAGTCATGCCAAGGGTTCTGGGCTTCATTCTAAAGACAATGGAAAACTCAAGGTTTCTGACTGGAGATTGATACATCATGACTTTTATAACAGAGAGAGAGAGAAACCTCCTCACACAGCGGCAGCGATAGATTACCCAGCCATCAGTCATGTGCGGAGACACCCACGTGACACTGTGCACTGCAGGTGAGCACGGAAGCACAAGCGAGCCTGTGCAGACCTCGCTTACGCTGTTAGCCCAGCACGGTATAGCTGCCCTGCTTCTGTATTTTGCTTCTTTAATTGATTCTCTACACCACTGCCTCAAATGCTGCTCTAATCATTTCATCCCTAACGCCCCATATTAAAAAAAATACAAAAAAACTACAGGGATTTCTTAGAAAGATCAACTCTTTAACATGTATCACCTAAGAACCTTTTTGTCTTATCTTTGCCTGACTTTCCAGGACCCTGTGCTAGTATTTCCCCCCAACAGCCCTGCATCATTTTGCACCTCATGCCTTTGCACATGTGTTCCGTGCCTCTCGGACCCCTTCCTGCAGCAGAAGGTGCTGGTCTCCCCTGGCACCTTCTCTGAGTCTTTGGTGAAGCTACCACTCTCTTCTCTAAGATGCCTCCAAGTCTTCTGTGTCCTCAACGGCCACTATTGTTATAATGATGGTCCTTACCTTTGTTGGTCTCCAGCAATGACTGCCACTTACTGAATTGTTTACTCTGTCCCGGGCACCATATTGTACCCTTTGGTGTATACTGTTTCAGTGAATCTTCCCATGAATCCTACCTGGTTAATCCACATATGAAGAAACAGGTTTAGAGAACTTCCTGTCTCATCTGCAGTCACACAGCTAACTAAGTGGCACTAGTCAGGACCCATACCTTTCCTAACCCCAAAGTCTCTGTCGTTATGTCTTTTATCACATACTATTATTATTTATTTACATAATGCTTTTTCCTATGAGGCCGTGGGTTCCCTGATGGTTGGTTCTGTGTTTTACTGGAGATCAATGCTATTTAAAAAGTCAGTCATTATGTCTTCGAAGTTTTGAAAACGTTACATGGATTATTTTTGCTAATGTAATTGTCTTTTTTACCAATCTTTCCTCTCGGCTAGAGTCCGCATAAAGCACAAACATGCCAGCCACAGACATCTGGGCTCACGCAGGCACCACACCTGCTTGAGGTGAGACGGGGAAACAGGGACCAGTGAGTGGTTCACCTTCAACCTCTGATGAGCCACTGGGGTTCACCTTTTACACATCAAGTAAGGTGGTCTTGAACAAGAACTTGGTCTGGTCCACAGACACATAACTGAAGGTAAACTTTTTGTTACAGTTACCTGAGAGTGTCTTTCCAAAGACGGGCATGTCGTTCTTGACTCAAATGAAACTACTGTAACGCCTGTGGCCTTAAGAAACCACGTGGGAGTTTGGATTAGCAAGAGGCTTGGTCTTCTACTTTTTTCCCATTATTCTTTTCACCAGCGTGCACCTCCATGAGCATCTCACTGCATTCTTTATAGAACTATTGCCTAGATCTTGCTCTCTCTCTCTTTTTTTTTTTTTAAAAAAAACAAAACACATCAAACCAGCAAAGGTCAAATAAAGAGCAAGAAGATTTTGTTCTTTCAGTCAAAAGTATTTCTTTAATATTAAAAGTTGACTGAAATCTAGAAACAGATTATGATGATGTCTGAAAAGAATTCATAGTAGAGAGGAAAAAGAAGACCAAGAAAGAAAGCTCCGCACAGCTCCCGGCGGCCGTAGGGCTGTGCGTGTGATGTGCATGATGGTGAACTCTCTTTATTTGAATGGTTGAGAAAATGCACTGTTGAAAATCAGAAAACACTATCCCAAATAACGTGTGCTAATGTGACAGCTGAGGTCATTCTTCTTTTTTCCTGGCTCACAAGAAAAAGCAGATTATGGTAAGATTCTAACTATCTCATTTATTGGAAAACAGACAGGAAGGGAATCTTTTCTTATTAGATAGACCTCTGGAGGGTTTGCTTTGCTTGACTTTCCACCCCGAAGGAGGCTGCCATCAGAAAGCTCTTTCTGTGTTGCTCACATGCCTGAGCTGGGACCTTGGGACTCCATGGCCATTTCATCCCCTCTCTTTATCTTGCACTTGTATTTAAAACTAAGGCTGGCAGCAGTCTGAGATTTGGGGGATAAGAATGCTACTTTTCTCTTGCATTATGCTGTTTCCTAGCTTTGAGAAAATCTTCTTCTTTTTCTCTCCCTTACTTCAGTAAGCTTAATTATTAGTTAATCTTGCTTCCTTATGAAGACTTTCAATAGTAAGACAGGTAAGCCCAAGGCCCTGTATAAATGTGGCTTCTGTGGTCTCTGACATACCCAGTCACCTTGGGAACATAAAGACTGCTGTGCTGAGAACTTAGGTAAACACACCCTTTAAATGTCCTATCCCCAACCCAACCCAACCCAACCCACTATTGTTGAGCTGATTCTGACAAACAGCGACCCTACAGACAGAGCAGAGGCGCCCTATAGGTTTCCAAGAGTGTAACCTTTACGGAGGCAAATGACCACACCTGTCTCCTGAGAAGCACCTGGTAGATTCAAACTGCTAACCTTGCAGTTCAAAGATGAGTGCTTTAACAACTGTACCACCAGTGCTCCTTCAATGTCCCGTAAAGCAAAGGAAGTAGCTGACGGAATGGGAAATTTCAGAAGGCTCATCTGGGAGTTCTTATTTAGGGCACATGTGCTGCAGTGTAACTTATTTTCTGGATCCCACGTGCTACCAATAAGAGAAAGGAAGAGGCCAGTGTAGACATGGGGAAGAAGGGGGGTCCCCTGTGGTGCAAACAGGAAGGCTGGAGGTTCAAGTCCACCCAGAGGCACCTCAGAAGAAAGGTGTGGCAATCTCCTTCAGGAAAACCAGCCATGGAAAACCCTGTGGAGCACAGTTCTGCTCTGGACACAAATGGAATGGTCATGAGTTGGAACTCACTTGACAGCAACTGGTTTATAGAAGAGTGAGTAGTCTTATGCACCGAACGAAGGGAACAAACAAAGAAACCTCAGTGATCAAAACTCAAACCAAGACCACAGTGCCATCGGGGAGATTCCAACTCATAGCGACCCTACAGGGCAGAGGAGAACTGGTCCAAAGAGCTTCCATGGCTGAAATCGTTACAAAAGCAGACTGCCACGTCTTCCTCCCGTGGAGCTGCTGGGAGGTTCCAGTCACAGACCTTTGGGTTGGCAGCCAAATACTTCAACTGCTATACCACCAGGGCTCCTTAGCTTACACACAGAGATTTTTAAATGACCATCTTAGGATTTCTGGAGAATCCTTTACTTCTCCACTCAAACTATTCCAGGCCAAGGGGAGACAGGGATTGGCAGGCGGTTAGGTGGGGAAACTGCTAAGACTTGGTGCCATTGCCTCACAGATGCTCAGCGCACTGCACACACAGAATCAGACACGTCCGTGTGACGCCAGCCCTTCCCTCTCGACCTCTCCTAACCAGTTCCCGAGCATTTGCTAAATCTCTAACAGTTTACTACTTCTAGTTAGACTTTTTTTTTTTTTTTTTAAAAAAAAACACATCAAACCAGCAAAGGTCAAATAAAGAACAAAAAGATTTTGTTCTTTCAGTCAAAAGCATTTCTTTAATATTAAAAGTGGACTGAAATCTAGAAACAGACTATGATGATGTCTGAAAAGAATTCATAGTAGACAGGAAAAAGAAGACCAAGAATGGTTCAAATGGTTAAGCACTCAACAATGAGCCCAGAGGCGGGCTGCTGGAACCCGCTCAGAGACGTCTCGGAAGACAGGTCTGTCAGCTGGCTTCCGAAAGGTCAACAGCCTTGAAAACCATACAGAGCAGTTCGATTCTGCATGTGTCAGGCCCTGATGCGCCAGCCTCAACCTCAGGGCAACCAACACCAACAGCCACTCTGTACTTGGTGGGGAATACAAAGAATTATTAAACCTTGACTTCAGAGAGTTTATAATTTCAGTGAGAAACAAAATGAACCCTAGACATCGTATGTCCAACTATGAGAAGCTGAGGATAATGGAAATTTCAGGGAAAGACATGCTCTTTATGGGACAGAGCTGTCTGGGAAGGCCTAGGGAGGTGGGGAGACTTGCGCGGCGCTCCCCAAGATCAGCAGCCTTGGACACTTCATGTGAGGGCAGAGGCATGTGTGAGGGCTGCAGTGTAAGTAGCTGGTGCAGAAATAACACTGGCTTCCTATTTTCTAAATGAACGGGTTGGTTCTTTATGTATTTTCCTCTCTATTTCAGCTGACTCTTGCGCATGAAAATCTGACACTGTTGGACTTTCTCCAGGGTCCCCTGGGCCAGACTTCAGCTCTGGGTACTCCCTGTCACCAGTGTTTTTCATCCCTTGGCTACCACCTTGGAAAACCTGGTTACCTTGTGGTTAAGAGCTACGTCTGCTAACCAAAAGGTCGGCCGTTCAAATCCACCAGGCACTCCCTGGAAACTCTACGGAGCTGTTCTACTCTGACCTCTAGGCATGCTATGAGTCAGAACTGACTGGACAGCGGTGGGCAGGCTATCTCACCAGGCTGCAGAAAGTGAACAACAAAACAACAACAACAAAAAACCCTCAATGATTTTGGCAGGGTCAGTTGCAAATTCCTGCTACTTCACCTCCACGGACCTTCCTTCTTGCTCACCACCTCGTACTGGCCTCTGCGATTACGCTGTGCGGGGGCCCTTTCTTAACCACCTCTATCATCTGGACACCTAGCAGCTACTTTGGCTGATAACCTCCCAATGACTGGCCCTGGTGTAACTGAGGACACAATGGCACCTGTGCTTGGAGAAGTTTTTGGCACACTGAGTGCCACAGACCATAACTTGACATAAAGACAAGGGGTTTAGATATTTGCTGTGTGTCTTAACTGATGCAGATCAAAGTAACAACTGCAGAGAACAAGGTATAAATCAATAAAATAAGTATACAGAAGAGACTGAAGCGAAGAGCCACTCTAAAGAAGTGTTCCTCAGTCTCCCAGAAACAGAACCAATCTCCTCTACACGAGAAATGATAATGTTTTTTTTCTGCTTTTCAAGTAAAAGCACTAATAAATAATGGCAAAGTCACTACAGAAAAGAGGGCACTGCTGAGCTTTCATAAGTAAAGTAATATATATACATATTTTTTCAAATTACTCAAGTCTGGCAAGACATATTCAAGGTACTTTGGTTTCCTGGTACATTCCCTCCCTCTATTTTGGATTTTATATGAATGAAACACGATGAGTAATTTCTTCTTTTTGGATCCATCAGGATATTATTTAAACAATGGCATATGGTCCAAGGGAAATTGAATGTTAAGTCAGAGAAGTATTTGAAAAATAGTTTACATCTGGTTTTGTACTAACCACCCCTGGAAATACATCGGGAGAATGGAGGAAATGAGCACAGCGTTGGCTCACTGGGTTCTGGCGTTGGTGGGGCTGATGCCTTTGGTGTAACGCAAACCACAGCGTTCCCTTTTATAAAGTAAGGGATTAGTGCCACCTTCTTTGTAGCAATGTCATGACCTCTATAATGCTCCTTAAACTGAGGACAATGATGGGCCCACCAAGCCTTAGCACATGATTTAAATCTGATCTGACAGTACTTAAACCCAGAAGTCCAGAAGGCTAATGGTTGAACAAGCTTGGGAAAATGTCCAGGGAACCAAATGGAGGAGCCCAGTGAATTACAGAGAGTGATCACAACTTCAGGGCAAGGGGCGGGGGCTAAGGTGACCCTTTCTGAGTGGGTGTCTTTAAAGGATTGACTAAAATCGTGGACCTACTGAGATGTGCTAAACCATAAAAAACAAAAAACAAACCACTGCTGTCAAGTTGAGTCCAACTCAAGGGAACACAGTCCTATAGTCCCTCTTCTTGTACTTCTGCTTTATACGAGGACACCAGTTTTAAAAATATTCCTACTTCTACACATAGAAATGTCTGTTGAGAGGTGTCTCAGGCTAAAAATGAGCAGTAATACGGTATTTCAGGTGGTCACTAATTTTAGGATACAGGTGTATTTTAAATTTCTCACATTTGGTTAGATAAAAATAGAAGCATGACTCAGATCAGTGTGCAATATTTGTTTATGTTTAGAATAAACTTAACTTGCAGAATCATGGCAAACAAAACACAAAATATTACATCCACCATAGAATCCACTAAAGTCTCCAAGCCAGCCAAGTGCCGTCTAGCCTAATGGTTACTACTTCCAACGTTTCACATCACCCAGGAAAGTGGCCCAGCAGCAGCCATACCTGCCCTTCAGGTGGGGCCCAATGCCTGTAACACTCCTATATGCACTATTCTTAGGGGGGTCACTTATTTCAATAAACCACAAGTTGGTGACAAGACCCATTTTTTATTTTTCATTTTGTTCTTCGCCTGTAAACAATTCGCATATCCAAAACAGCTCGGCCTCACTCTTTAACTAATCCCCAGGGCTCTCCTGATGTGCTGAGCTCTTCACTATACACGTTACGCTCCAGTTCTAAGTCAGGAACTTTCTGCCCACATCCAACAGATTGCATTACCCTAGCAACTTGTACTGCAGCATTTTTCTTTTCATAACTCAGATCCCCCACCTGTAAAATCCTCTGTTTGCAGTTAAGCACTAAAGTTTAGATAATTCATAACCACAAGGGCAGAGAAGACAGATAAAACTCGGAGAGCACCTGGCTACATGTGGCTGCGGGGAGAGCAGCATTCTTGGGATTACACAAAGTTTCAAGAATCTCTGTACTCTGAAAACAATACAGAGTTAGATCACCTCCCCTCCTTTCCTGGGATGGAAAAGTAAGAGTTTCCTTTCCTTTCTGGTTTTGTTCAAAGTCACATGGTTTCTATCTTCTCAACTCAACATTAGGGATTCACTCTAGGACCTGGTGTTGGCTGATGCAGAGTGGGCCCCTGTCTCACGGCAACTCTCTGCACAGTGGAAGGAAACACTTCCTGGTGTCCCCACGGTTAGTGGCTGACTTTCAGAAGCAGATCACCAGGCCTTTCTCCTTAGTCTGTCTCAGTCTGGAAGCTTCGCTGAAACCTGTTCAGCATCGTAGTACCATGCGAACCTCCACTGACAGATGGGTGGAGGCTATGACTAACGGTCACTGTCGGGAATCAAACTTGGGTCTTATGCACGGAAGACAGGAATCCTACCCCTGAGCTACCACTGGCCTTTCAGTAGGAGTTAACACCACGCTTTTAGCTAAGGGTGTTTACAGATGGCTTCTTTTGGACTGACAGGTCAGCAAGAGGCAAAACTGGCCCAGTGAGGCTGTTCTCCGGTATCTCTGGTCTCTTTCCTTTCTCTGTTCTTCACCACTGACACAGTCTTGCCCTCCTTCCAACCTGTGCTGGTGTCCAGGATGTTCACATTTCCTCTTAGCAAATTTTTCTTTTGGTAAAGGCTCTGATGTGTATCACTTTGAAGGTAACCTGCATTATCCCCAAACCAAAGTCATTACTGCTGAGTCCATTCTTACTCGAGACCCTACGGGGCAGAGCAGAAGTGCTCCATGAGTTTCCATGAGGTGCCTGGAAGATTTGAATTAACTATCTTGATGTACCACTTAACTACTATGCCACGAGGGTTTCCAAGAATTAAACCCCAAACCAAACCAAACCCACTGCCATAGAGTCGATTCTGACTCACAACGACCCTATAGCTCACAGTAGTCTGATTAGCACTGCTCCACAGAGTTTCCAAGGAGCACCTGGCAGATCTGAACTGCCAACTTTAGGTTAGCAGATGTAGCACTTAAACCCGATGCCATCAAGAATTAAGGAAGTTCTAATTCAAGACTGAATATCTGATCCCTGGTGCCTAAAGTTTTGTGCCCTGACAGTTTTCAGTTTTTATCAAGCTGGAGGAGAAGCATTTTGGGAGGCGGGCAGCAGACCTGTCTCTCGTCACTGAAATCCCATGACCAGTGTCACCTGGCCTGGTGAGCACACTGTCTCTGTTGCCCGTCACCACTGACTCACGTATCTCTGCTTCCCACAGACACCCCGACACTGAGTACCAACTCTTAGATCAACTGTAAATTCAAGACGCTGGTTTTAGACTCTTGTGCATGAAGTGTCAGGTGGATTGTCATCACACAGGTACAAATGTGGGGCTTTTTTTTCTTGGAATAGAAATTTGAGAATCATTGCAAAAATAGTGAGAGTTAAGGCCAACAGCAATAGATGGTGTCAATGAGGAGGAGAAATCGCAGAGCCGAAGAAGTAACGGATAATGATCAGAAAAACAAGAAAGGGCAGAGATGAGAAGTCACTCAAGACGGCTGAGAAGGCTGGGGTTAAAAAGAAGAAAAACAGGACTATGTTGCATCAAGAAGCCAATCAAGTCAACTTTAATGATCTCTCCCACCAGCTCTGAGCTCCTTTACGGTGGGATTATCTCACTCATTTTATGCTCCAGAGCTAACAGTGCCTGCCACATAGCAGGCATTTGAGAAATGTTTGCACTATGAATATGTGCCTTCTTCTGTCAAAAATTGCTTGTTGCTCCCTTTGAGGTTTATTGCTGATGAAAAGAGGGCCTACTACAACTTCTGTGTTTTGTCATTTTCAAAATACACTCTAAATATACTCTAAGAGCTGCACTGATTTTATAGCTAGAATTTCCTAACAGGTAGGGGTTCGGCTCACTGTTGGGTCCTGTTAATTTTTGTGTATTATTATACTTAGCTGGAATTTTTTAAAAATTCATAAACAAAATTCTTAGGAAGTTTTTTATTTGCTGGCAATATCTTTGTACATGTAAATGCAAACCATTTTTATCATTATTTTTCACCTGTTTAAAAGCCAAATACTGGAACATCAACTCTTAAATACATCATGCATTCTTAAAGCTGCAACCCAATCTTTCCTTTTCCTACACTTGGTAGGTACCATGGAGTCGCTTTTGACTCCCAGTGGCCCCATGTGACAGTGTAAAACTGTCCTGTAGGGTTTTCTAGGCCATAATCTTCATACAAGCAGATTGCAAGGTCTTTCTCTGATGACGTCACCAACCTTTCAGGTAGAAACCTCCCTGACTTAGGCACTCCAAATGCCACAGCTCACAAAGAAGTGGAACTGGCAGTAAGGAACCAACATACTTTTTACATATGCTGCAATCAACTTTTGACAAACTTCACTAAAAAAAGTCAGGAGATACATATGAGGTCTGCCAATTAAGTTCATTAACTTGCCACCATGCACTTATACTGGCAGCACTGTACAAATAACTCGGTAAAGTTTCATAAGCTTGGTATACCAGTGTCTCACAGTTGTGTTTGCTTTGACATGTGGTGGTGTCTTGCTGAGTGGTGTTCATTACTGTTGTTGTGTGTTTTTCTATGCCATTGCGAGAATGTTGGAGCTTGAATTAGAGCAATGAACAAACGTTAAATTTTCTGTTAAAATGGGCAAGAGTGAAAGTGAAATTAGGGACATGTTAGTCCAAGTTTACAGTGCTAATGCCATGAGAAAATGGCAGTGTAAAAGTGTACTAAAGAGAGAAAGCATCACTGATGAAGACAGATCAGGGCGGCCAGTAATGAACAGAACTCACAAAAACATTACAAAAATTTATTGAATTGTGCATTAAAATTGTTTGATTGTGAGAAGCACAGCAGACCAAATAAACATTAATAGAGAAACAGCTACGAAAACCTTAACTGAAAATCTTGGCATCAGAAATGTGTGTGCAAAAATGGTCCCAAAGCTGCTCACTGATGAACAAAAACACAGTAGAGCTGAAGTTTACCAAGACCTTCTAGAGAGGCAAGATGATGTTTTTGGGCCATGTTATCACTGGTGATGAGACATGGATATACCAATACAATGATGAAACAAAACATCTAAGTGCACAATGGAAGCCAGCCAATTCTCCATGACCAACGACCTTCCATCAGTCCAAATCCAGAGTCACAGTGATGTTCATAACCTTTTTTGATAGCAGAAGGATATTTCATTATGAATTTGTACCACCTGGACAGTTAACCAAGTTTACTATTTGGAAGTACTGAAAAGACTACACGAAAAAGTTAGAAGAAAACCACCTGAACTTCTTGCTGCCAACTCCTGCCTCTTGTATCACAACAACGCACCAGCTCACACGGCACTGTCTGTGAGGGAGTTCTTAGCCAGTGAAGAAATAACTGTATTGGAACACCCTACCTACTCATTTGATCTGGCCCCCAATGACTTTTTTGTTTACCTGAAGATGAAAGAAATATTGAAAGGAAGACATTTTGTTGACATTCAGGACACTACGGGTAATCTGACAACAGCTCTGATGGCTATTCCAGAAAAAGAGTTCCCAAATTGCTTTGAAGGGTGGACTAGGTGCTGGCGTTGGTTGCATAGCTTCCCAAGAGGAGTACTTTGAAGGCGACCATAGTGATTTCTAGGATGAGTTTGCGAACTTAATCATCAGACCTCACAGGCACAAATTAAGCAGTTTTAAAGATTAATGAAAACTAAGCAGGCAGTACTTCAGATCTACAAATGTGACTGTCAGCCAACTCATGGTCTAAAAACTTATGGCATTTATTATTTGTGTACTGTGAGCAAAGCACTGTATAAATGCCACAGAAGATACTACGGTTACGTTCACTGCAAATGATTTGGGAATCAACTCATATTACTGTCTCAGAAAGAATAATATTTCTATAGGAAAATGCACTTCTCAGCTGTCTGCTGGGGTTGTTTGGCTCAGGAGGGGGTGGGTAAAGCAAACAGTACGCAGCTGGTCGAAAACGAAATACTACAAGCAGGTGGCAAAAGGGAAAACAGTGGCAGTCAGACCACAGTGTGACACCCTAGAAAAGGGATCCCTGAATATGGTCTAAGAGCTCCCGAAGAGGAAGTTGGGAGGAATGTGAATACAGAAAAAGAGGAGAAATACCCTCTGATCTCACTGGTCATAACGACCCTAAATTTGTGTTCCTTAATAACACAGTTTCAAAATAAATGAAACAAAAATTGATGGACATATCCATAATCATAACATACTTCTAAAAGAAACAGGTAGGATGACAGGAAGGATGTAAAATAACTCAAGGCAGTCCCTGGGTTATACATCTGTGACTCACTTATAACCTGTGGTTATGAACCAACTCCTGTAAGACATATTAAAAATTCAAGGCCATACAATGGTTTATAGTAACAAACAGGTGCTACTTTTTGGCATGCATCAAAACACTATTATTGCATTATTATACTACAGATGCTTTAGTGTATCTGAAAGTGTTTCTTTAATGCTTTTTTTGTAAGACACTATAGACTAAGACAAACATCTCATTAACTGACATTAGACATGAACTGTACTTAACTGAAGTAAATAGACAAATTTGACTTGGAGACACACCAGGAATAGAACTTGTTCATAATCCATGGACTGCTGGCACATGACTAAAAAATTGACGTGATGGACTTACAAAGAAAATGGTACCCCCAAATAAAGCATTATACATTGTTGTCAAGTACATGCAGAACTTAGAAAAAAACTGACAATACATTGGGTCATAAAGCAAGGGTCATAAAACAGGCAGAAATAAATTGCAAAGATAGACATCATAAAGAGTATAGTTTCTTGTTAAACTAGAAATCAATAATAAAAATAAAAACTGATGAAAAATTCCTAGATCCATTATCTATTACCCACTGCCGTGGAGTTGATTCTAACTCATAAGGACTCTATAGGACAGAGTAGAACTGCCCCATAGAGTTTACAAGGAGCAACTGGTAGATCAGAACTGCCGACCTTTTGGTTAGCAGTTGTAGCACTTAACCCACTACACCACCAGAGTTACCGTTTGTTTGATAAGTAAAAACATTTCTAAAAAGGCATAATTAAAAAATCTGCACTGGAAATTAGAAAATATTTTGAAGGACAGTGAAAACACAATATACTAAAACTTGAGTGATATAGCTGAGCTGTGTTTAGGGGTGAGCCAACAGCCTTAAATACATGTATTAGAGTCAAAGGTTAAAAATCAATGAGCTAAGAAGTCAGAAAAAATACAGGAAATGAAGCCCAAAGAAGACAGAACGGAAAGATACACACACACACACACACACACACACACACACACACAAAGAGCAGAAAGAATGGCCTAGAATACAAAAACAGAGATAATCAACAAAGTCAAAGTCAGGCTCTTTGACTAATGAAATTCATGAACTTCTGGTAAGAGTGACTGTGGTCTAGTGAACTATTCCATGGCCCTCCTAGCTACGGTCTTGTAACTCCTACAAAATGACTGGGTGGGAATATGTAAATTAAGTGCTTGTGGCCCACCAAGGGGACTGGACAACTTGCTAATAATGCAAATAAATTGCATGGAATCCTTATGGGGGTGGGACTAGGCAAATAAGGTACACCGAACTCTTACAGGAGATTGATCAATTCTGCCACCCTGCTAGGCTTAAAGGGAGCCAATCCTAGATGCTGGAGGGAATCTCATTACTATAAAAAAACAAAAACAAAAACAAAAACCAGGAGTGAAGCTTGTCCTTTAGACCCAGGTCCTGGCCCTGAAAACTGCTTACACCCAGGAGAGTGCTGTAACACCAGCGATGGTGCACGACGGCTGCAAGCACGGGCCAGGCAGGTTAGGATTGAGAGTGAGCTGACCACCTTCAGAAAGGAGGCTTGCTATGAGAACCGGGTGCCTGTGAGTGCTTGTTGGCGAAGCTAAAAAGCTGTAACACCTGCTGAGCACGGCAGAGGCCAGATTAAGAGTGCAAGGCCTCAGCCAGGACCACCGGGTATGGCAGTGGTGGCTGAGTTGTCCTGATTGAAGAACTGTATCTTGAGTTGTTCATGTTACTTCCTCGTTGATCACGATCCTGAACGGTAACCTGCGACTTCCTAACTGGGAGTATGGTTTGTGGTTCTGTGTGGCCATTGCAAGGAAGTATCAAAACCTAGCAGAGAAGCAGAGTGGGGTGGCTAGTGTCAGACGTGGTACAAATGTTGGTGAGAGGAGGTATGCATGATCTTCACCTTACAGAAATCAGCTCTGGGCTGATATCCACCTTGTTTCTCTTACTTCCCCTGAAGTGAGATGAGGTCTGATGTGTGCCATGTTTACAGTGCTTTAGAAGAATAAAAACCCATGAAAACAGCAAGAAGGAAAAAAATAACATGTTAAGAATGAAACCTCATATATTGGTGCAGAACTTATGAACACAAGATAGTTTATAGCATGTGCTGATGATATTAAAAATTGACATAAGAAAAGGTAGATAATCTGTACAGTAATCACTACATAAAGTATTTTCACAATTGGGAATGCTCCAGTGAAGAAAACTCTAGACCCATGTGGTTTCATCAGTGAACTCTACCAAATACTTAAGGAAAAAATCATATCAATATTACACAGAATCATCCAGAATAAAGAGGAGACACTCTAATTTTGCTTTATAAGGCAAGCAAATTTTGATAAAAAAAGATGCTGATGAGAACATTATAATAAAGGAAAATTGAGGCCAATGTCACTTCTAAACCAAACCCAAAAACCAAACCCACTGCCTTTGAGTCCATTCCAAATCATAGTGACCTTATGGGACAGGGTAGAAGTGCCCCATAGAGTTTCCCAGGAGTACCCGGTGAATTCAGACTGCAACTTTCTGGTTAGCAACCACAGCACTTAACTGCTACACCACCAAATCCTAACCAAAATATCGGGAAACAAAAATCCAGAAAAAGACAAAAGACTACATCATCATTAAATAGGGCCAACTGGAAGAATGCAAAGCTGGTTTGCTATTAGAAAATCAACTGATGAAATTAAAACCATTAGCAAAATAAAGGATGGAGAAAGGTATTTAAGACAATTCATGATATATTTATTTTCATTTAATTAATTATTTTTTATTGGGATTGAGTGCAAGTGTATAATCCAAGTTAAATTTGCATGCCCGCCTATCTGCAGCTACTTCTGCTCACCTTACCTGGTGACAGCACACTCCTCCGTTCCGTTCTATACGTATCATATCCTCTTAATCTCCCATCCCCTCCTCTCCACCCTCTCCCTTCTAGTAAGAGGCCAGCAGGACAACATCCTGTAGATGTGTAGAACCATGAAGCAGACACATCATATGGTCCCTTTCTGTCCCTGAATCCAATCCATTTACGACTGTGCTTTAAGTGCAAGTTCATAATTCAAGTTAGCTCCTCATACAAAAATTTATACACAAGTTGTTATGTGCCCCTAGGTGCTCTCCCCATAATGTGACAGGATGCTCCTCCTTTCCACTCTGGATTTCCTATGTCCCTTCCACCAGGTGTCATCCCTTTTCGCCTTCTCATCTTGCCTCCAAACAGGAGCTGGCCATTTACTCTCATGTATCTGCTTGAGCTGTGAAGCACACTCTTCACTGGTATCATTTCATGTCTTACTGTTCAGTCTAGTCTTTGTGAGAAGAGTTGACTTTGGGAATGGCTTTCATTCTGGGCTAATAGAGTCTGGGGACTGTGTCCTCTGGGGTCGCTCCAGTCTGAGTCAGACCATCAAGTTTGGTCTCTTTACTAGAATTTGAGTTCCGCAGACCATTTTTTCCTGCTCCATCAAGGACTCACCGCTGCGTTCCCTTCCAGGGTGGTCCATTTATGATTTTAAAAACAAATAAAATTCTCAGAGAACAGAACATCCTGTGTGATAAATGGACTCTTACGTTACTCTCTGCAACAAATACTGCATTTGGTGAGGGAAATGGTAGAAGTGTTTCTTCTGAAATTAGGAACAAGACAAACCTGAAACCACCACTTCTACTCAATATTGTACCGAAGGTTGCAGTCAACAGATGATGTCAAGGAAAAGAATGAAAAGACACAACAACTGGAAATAACAAAGTAACAAAATGCAATTGTTATCATTTATGAATGACAGGCCTTTGTGTGGAGAAAATCTGAAAGATTCTACAGATTAAGTATTACAATTAATACGTAAATTTAACCAAGTTGCTGACTGCCCTGTACGCCGTCGCCACTGAGTTGATTCTAACTCAAGGATAATATACAAAAATACATGTGATTACCCCAAAAGATGGATAAAAGGCATTTTAGAACATTCAATATCTATTTATGATTTAAAAAAGACACAAGACTTTTGGTTAGACTAGGAGAGAACTTAATGTGGTAAAAAGTATCTATACAAAAGTTGTATTTCTATGTATTTCTGTGTACCGTGAACAAACCCCTGGGCCTTTGCTACCACGCCTTATTATCAAACACGAGCCAAGAAGAATCCCCTAGAGAAGTTTTTCACAGCCACGACTAACTGGTTACAAATTCCTTTCTTCCTTCTTAATAACAAAAAATTTGAAACCCTCCCGCCTGAGGACTCTATCTTTTCTCTTCCTTCTCCCTCTGGAAGGCATCTGAGTACAAATCTCAGAAAGCCAAAAGCAGCAGATCTTTAAACTGTTTTCACTGATTATGACAGAAGCTTCTGGAGGGCCACCATAATGTCCACGTTATGTCTACACACTGACACCTGGGGAAGCACGGGATCATTTGATTCAAAACGGGTCTCACGTTCATGAAATTTTGATGACACCAACGATGTTAGATACTTCGCTAGTTCCTAAGTTGTCCACTTGATTCAACAAAACATTACATAACATTTTATAATAATACGTTTTCTTACTGGGCCCACCCCTTCAATTCTGTCTAGAAATCAAACAATTTATCTACACGGAAAACACATTCAAGTGGTCTTTTACCTTCTGAACTTTCCTTTGCATTAAACAATCACATTCCTCTCATTTCTAGCTTAAGCTGACATGCATCTGGTGCCTCGAACATAACCCTGCTTTGTCATTTGTTTGACAATAAACAATTCCAATTGCTTCTACCACCAAATAGCTCTTTCTCAGGAGGAAAAGGAGATCTTTTCTGACTGGAAAAGAGCAGAAAGGCATTGCAAGCAAGCAGCATCTTAGACCACAGGGCCTCTTTTCTGAACGTGACAAGCACAACAAATAGCCATCAAACATTTCTTCCTTGTAACCGTGCTGGCTCACCACACCCTCTTTTACCATCGCTGTGTGTACCCCTTCTCTGGCTTCCTCTTTCCAGCTGTTAGCTCAATTCTACGAATTTAGTGCTTGGTAACTGCCAGAAAAGTCGGCCTGATAGGATCCTGCTCAGGGCTTTCTTCCCCCTTTTATCTTCCTGGGAGACTAGGTTCGATTATCCAGGTTAATGTTTGATGATTTTGCCTGGCCCCTAATTTTTAAAAAGATGGGCTAAAACACAACATGGTTTGAAGTTTGCAGTTCTGTTTTTCCCTCTGAGGGCCTCCATCATTTACTGACTTGGTCTTCAAAAAAAAAAAAAAAAAGATGAAAATGAAAGCCCAAAGTACTTAAACCACTAAAACTGAAGACACGAGAAGACTATCATGACCTCATCGCTCCACAGCGGGCAGGAGTGAAGGCGGGGAGCCAGCCCCAGGCAGGCACGCCACGCTCTGGCACTAGCCGGTCCCCTCATTGGGGCCCTGGGCCATCCCACAGCTATCCTCTCAGGTCCCCACCATCCCCCTGTGTTCACTGTGCGGGCCAGGAGCTGCCTCCCCAGAACTACAGAAAGCACTTTCTGGAAAAACAGCTGCAGGGATGCAGTGGGTGCCTGGCTGACACTCAGATCCTGCAGGTCAGCAAAGCACAGGATGGAAAATGCAGCAGGCAGGCCAGAGACACTGCCTTCTCACTCCTTTCCCAGCCCAAGAAGCCCAGTGAAGTAAGACACAACAGGAATGTCATGAAGGCCGTCATGAGGACCCCCAGGGCACATCACCATCAGAAGAGCCACTCTAAGTTGGCCTCTAAACCGGGCGTTGTGAACATCACGCATACTTTTCAGCAGGGGTTTTAGGTTCAAGTGTCCGGCGTGCTTTGCCACTAGAATTTACTAGAATAACTGACTTCTAAGTAATATCTCCATGAGATGTATATTAAAAAAAACAAAACCAAAAAAAAAAAAAAAACCAAACCCTCATGTCCCTGACACTGGGCTCCAAATGTTTTTTTCAGAGAACAAAGGCCAAGTGTTCAACACAAACTCTCTGACTCTCACTGAAAAGAAGATGTGGCCAAAATTAACTGTGGTTCTGTCCCTCAGAACAACACAAGTTTTAGAAGGACGCATCATCCCAGCTGTCTGGGAACAAATGTATTTTGTTGGCATGGGAACAAAAGAATTAGTCTGAATTTTTGTAAATAAACTGTGGTTATTAAAACAACTGAAAAACAAGCCAGAGTAATAACCATTAAACACAAGAAGTCAATACAACTCTTTGAATTCTATTTCTGTTGCAGTTACTATTGCTGTTTTCCTAGTGTGCTTTGGGATAACACACAGTTTTGAGCTGTGAGTGTTTTTCAATAGGTTTCACTGTGGATGAGCTAGCCAACAGTGGCTAAGACCGTGAAAGCTGAAAAAGCCACTACAGAAAATGGAAATTAAAGGCTTTCAAAGGGGCAAAAGACCAATTCTTCCTTCTCACCAATGTCATGATCATTGCTTAATTGATTGTATGTCACCATAGCATCATCTCCCTGAAGGCTGTCTCCGGCTTGATAGATTTGTTAGTTAGCCTTGATGATGACTGAGGTGGTTTAAAGATCAGCAGTGCTGTACAATGAAAGCTTTAAATGTATTGATTTTGGTTTGTGAAACATCCATGTTACTCCCCGACAGAACACTGGGCGTTGTCGGAGGCAAATAAACACTTGGGGAATCTCAACGATAGCAGCTGTAACAGTGTGACAGACAGAAGGAGCTAGGCACTTCAGGAAAGAGCTAACATTACCAAAAAACTACTCCTGCTAAATAAACAAACCAAACCCACCACAACTGAGTTGATTCCGACTCACAGCGACCCTGTAGGGCACAGAACTGCCCCATAGGGCTTCCCACGCTATAACTCTATGGAAGGAGATGGCCACATCTTTCTTCTGTGGAGCAGCTGACGGATTTGAACTGCCGAGCTTTGGGCTAGCAGCTCAGCACTTAAACACTGTACCACCAAGGCTCCTACTTGCACCCAAAACCAAAAACCAAGCTCACTGCCACTGAGATGATCCTGACTCATAACGACCCTGTAGGGCAGAGGAGAACTGCCTCATTGGGTTTTCAAGGAGCGCCTGGCAGAGTCGAACTGTCAATCTTTTGGTTAGGAGTCACAGCAAATATCTACTATGCCACCAGGGTTTCTACTTGCACTAAGGGGACCAAAATTTTATCCTTAAAACCAGGAACCTAAGCAGGAATCAGTAGAACACCAAATTAAACTGTAGGGAAATTAAAGGACTTCTTTGGTCTCCTTTCTGCACTGGCCTCCTATCAGCATCTTGAGTCAGGGATTTAGAAGAAAAATCTGTCCCATTTCACAGAAGAGCAGAGATGGTGGCTTGTGGGCACGTTACTTGTGCTTTGCTTTCTCTCAGTTTTTTTCCTTGGCCTATTAACCCTTCTGATGCTGTAATATCTGAGTATTCGCTGAGGGCCACAGGTGGGCCACGAGAAGGTTCCATGATCTTACTCACCTCAGATGAAAATCATAGAACACCACAAAAAGTCTAGTATGTTTAGAAAAAGTCTAGTGAAAGTATGTTTAGGAAACCTATTAATAAGGACCTGTAATCACTACAGAAACCTTGCTGGCATAGGTCTGCTGTTCAGACCCGCCAGGTGATCCCTGGAAACTCCATAGGGCAGTTCTACTCCATCATACAGGGTCACCAGGAGTCAGAATCAACTCGATGGCAGTGGGCTTTAGGGTTTTCGGAGCGATAATCACTACCCAAGTTCAGTGGCTTATAATTCTGTCATCTCCCTCCCTCCCTTCCTTTTTTCTATCAGTTCACTGATCACCACCTGGGGCCAGGCACTGGGCTAAATAGTGAGATACAGGGAGAAATATGACACAGTCCCAGCTGAGGGTCCCAAAAGAAGATACCATCTGCTGGGGGCATCTGCGGGGAAAACTTACAGTGAAGGCCCACACCAAGCGCTACAGGAGTCCAGCTGGAAGTGAGGTCTGGGGTGGGCAAGACGGTTTGGAGGATGAACTCAGGGAAGCAACGATGTTATGAACTAAACCAAGCTCATTGCTATCGAGTTGATTCTCACTCATAGCGACCCTAATAGGACAGAGTAGAACTGCCCCACAAGGTTTTCAAGGAGCGCCTGGTGGATTTGAACTGCTGACCTTTTGGTAAGCAACCATAGCTCTCAGGGCTTCCTAAAGACATTACAGGGCAATTTCATTTGATAAGTTGGATGATAATGAAGATGACAGAAAGGGTGCTTACCCACAAAGGAGCTTGAAGCCTAGCAGGAAACTCTGGTTTTCAAGACATTATATTCTCTGGCTCCTCTCTCTCTGACTATTCCTTTTATACGTGCTATGTCACTTCTGGAAGCCCTGGTGGTGCAGTGGTTAAGTGCTCTGGCTGCTAACCAAAATGTTGGCAGTTTGAATCCACCAGGCACTCCCTGGAAACTCTATGGAGCAGTTCTACTCTGTCCTTTAGCGTTGCTATGTGTCGGAATCAACTCAATGGTTTTTTGCTTTGGTATGTATCTTCTGGAAACTCTGGTGGCATAGCAGTTAAGTGCACATCTGCTAACCAAAAGGTTGGCAGTTCAAATCCGCCAGGTGCTCCTTGGAAAATCTGTTGAGCAGTTCTACTCTGCCCTATACAGTTACTGTGAGTTGGAATTGACTCAAGGGCAGCATGTTTGGTATCTTCTCATAATTCCTCAGCTCTCTTGAATTTGGTTACGCCCATGGGTCTGCCTGTGACTTTCTAATCTTTCTCTATTCTCTTTTATTTTAATATCATTCACACTCTGTGGGCTTCTGCCTTATCTGCCATCAAGATGAATCTGACACATTTATATGTCTTGAGCTTTTTGAGTTCTAGATTGTGATTTTCAATGGTCTGCTTCCTGGTGAATATCCTGATGCTAGTATCTCAAACTCAGCATCTAAAAATGATAGGACCATTGTCCTCCATCCAACAGCTCATCAGTTCAAAAACTTGGTACTGTCTGACATATTCCTGTTTTGCCCTCTAAATCTCGAGGATTTGTGAATTGTTCCTTTTAAGTGAGTCTTCACATCTCTCCCTTTCTTTTCACTTTCCTTGACAACGTCTAGTGAATATTACCGTTTCAACTAGTGATATGATTTTTAGTGCCACTCCTTTGAACTGGTCTCTATTCATCTCTTGTTCATCTTATCTTCGGCTGCCAGATTATTCTTTCTAAAATGTAGCTGCAATCATGCAACACTACCAAGTTAAAGAGAAGAAATCCTTAATGGTTGTCAACTACTTTCTGACCAATGGCTTTGACTAAATCCTCAGCATCTTACTCAACACAGGTTACCGACAATCCTAACACCTAACACAGTACCTGGTAAAGAGGAGACATTCAATGACAGAAGATTTTTTTCTTTTTCTCCTTTCATTTTTGTGCTATTGATTTTGACTTTTACAGCTTTATGATCAGAGAAGATGCTTTGCATTAATTCAGCAGTATGGATTTTGTTGAGAATTGCTTTATGTCCTAACACATGATCTCTTCTGGAGAATGTTCTATGGGCACTGGAGAAGAAAGTATAGTTGTCCACTGATGGATAGAAGGTTCTGTATATGTTGATGAGGTCTAGTTGGTTAATTGTGGCAGTAGGGTCTTCTATATCTTTACTGAGCTTTTTTCTAGATGATCTGTCCAATATTGAGAGTGGAGTGTTGAAGTCTCCCACTATTGTTGTGGAGTGATCTATCTCCTTTTTGAGTGTACTCAGTGTTTCTTTGATGTATGTAGGTGCTTTAGTATTGCCAGCCAAGTGCTTTAGTATTAGGTGCATAAATATTTAATATTGTTAAGTCCTGTTTGTGTACTGAACCTTTCATCAATAAATAGTATCCATCCTTGTCCACGATGGTGGATTTTACATTAAAATTGATTTTATCTGAGAATTTCCATGCCTGCTCTTCTCTGTTCATTGTTAGCTTGATACATGTTCTTCCATTCTTTAACTGTCAGTTTGTTCATATCTTTAAGTCTAAGGTGAGTTTCTTATAGGCAACATATGGATGGGTCGTATCTTTTAATCCAGTATGTCACTTGATGTCTCTTTACTGGAGCGTTCAGTCCTTTCACATTCAATGTGATTATTGATAGGTATGTGTTCAGTGTTGCCATTGTGATATGTTTATTTTTGTGTTGATGTTTTCTCTGTTCTTATTAATCTGTTCTGGGACATTCTTCTTTGTGAGTCAATTTTTCACCTTTTTCAGGGCTGGTTTTGTCGTTGTTGAGACTCCTGTATTGCGTTTCTTGATTTGATATGTTGCATCTTTGTTGTGCTTTACAGCTGCCCCTGAGATGCCCCTTAATAAGCTATATATAAACCCAATTTCAATTACTACCATTCTTATCAACTTCCTCTCCATCTAGAAGGAGTACAATGACTGTAGCACATTCCTCTTTTTAATATGATGACATCATAGTTTTCATTATACAATTACTGGATTATTTCTTTCACTATTATGGCTTTGATTGAGTTTGGAGCCTTCCCTAACTGAGTAGGATTCTGGGTGATGTGTCCTGTAATTGCTTCTAAAATATAGTCAGTGGTTTTGTTCTTCTAAGCCAAGAGATTCTTTTAGTATTTCTTGTAGCTTTCAGTTGGTTTTTACAAAGTCTCCAAGTTTCTGTTTATCTGCAAATGTCTTAATTTCATTTTCGTATTGGAAAAATAGTTTTGCAGGATATATTAATTCTTGGTTGGAAGCTCTTCTCCTTTAAGGCTTTGAATGTGTCATGCCACTGTCTCCATGCCACCATTGTTTCTGCTGAGAAATCCAATGAAAGCCTACAGGGTTTCCTTCTGAAAGTCAGCCTTGCTTTAAGTCTTGCTGCCTTTAAGAGTTTCTGCTTATGTTTCATTTTGTTAAGCTTGATTATAATACGTCTTGGAGTCTTCCTTTTGAGATCTATATTGAAAGGCATTTGATATGCATCTTGGATATCTATATTCTCTTCTTTCATAATTTCTGGGAAGTTTTCTGTCAGCAGCTCAGCAACAATACTCTGTGTTCTCAGGTGTCTTGCCCTATTCAGGAACTCCAATTAATTGTAGACTGTTCCTCTTAATCGAGTCCCACATGTTTCTTAGTGGTTCTTTATTTTCTTTGTTTCTTTTTCTGATTTGTCCTCATAGATGCTGGAGCCAGTAGCTCTGTCTTCCAAATTAGAAAGTCTCTTTTCCATTTGTTCCACTCTGTTTTCTTGACTTTGAATTGAAGTTTCTATATCTTTGATTTTGTTCTTGATCTGCTGGATTTCAGAGTACTGGTGTTCCATCAGATCGGACAGCTTGTTTAATTTTTCATTTTGCTCTGCTGCATTTTGTACAAGGTCTGGGAGGGCTCTAGGTAAAATCCTTTTGTATTCACCTTCCAACAGTTTCAGAAAAGCTTCTTCATCTGGGAAGTTCTAAGGTGGTTTCTTTTGGGGGGTCTTCTTGAAGCCATGGGTGATTTCTTGGTTATGGTTTTCCCCAGAGTTTGTTGCTTTATGAGCTGCATGTGAGTCAATAGAGGCTTAGAGAGATGCTGTGAGAATGGACCACAGTTGTTTCTCTGGCCATCTTAAAACAAGATGTAAAAAGTATCTGATACCTTCCAAAGTCAGTCAGGCTTTTAGGCGTATAGTTCCCTCTTCCCACCTGGTAAAGTAAGCACCTCTATATTGAACCCCAGATGTCATAAACTAGTTCAAAATACAGAAGGGCTACTGCCCTGCTGGCCTCTGATGTTGGGTCCCAGCTATAGGCAACACTGTAGAATTCTGCTTTTTTTCTGGAAAAGCTCTCTCTTCTGGGCAGGTGCTGCTTCCCAGGCCAGGAACCAGGTCTGGCTGAGGCTTCCATATGGGTATTCTGCCTCCCAGTGGAACAACATGGTGTCCCACACAAACTTGTCACCTGGCTGGGACCAGGCCACTGGCAGAAAGGGAGGACAAAAGTACCAACATACTCAGAGTCCACAGCCTCTGTTGCTGGGTCCCAGCTGCAGGCGACACTGTGCAAAACACTGTTTCTCTGCTGGAAAAGCACTCTCCCCTGCGCAGGAGCTGCCTACCAGCATAGATGTCTCCATCTCCCAATGGATCAAGTGGCGTCCTGCATAAGCTTGCCTCTGCCTCCATACAGCTACTACATGGGTGAGGTAAAAAGATAGGCCAAAGGTGCGAAGATGCAGAGTCCAAAGATGGGCTCTCAGAATATGGCAATTGTGCCTGCTGATCCCATCAGCAGTGTGTCTGAGATTAGCAGCTAGTCAAGTCTCAGCTGTGCCCACTGGCTAATACAGGGAAAAAAAAATTAAAATGATGAGTTAACTTCGGTTTGTGCAAGCCCATGCTTGCCGAGAGCGGGGTGGGCAAAAGAGAGGAGATTTTGTGTTCAGTGGTATGAAGTTCAAATTCACAGCCCTACCACATCCTAGGTCTCACTAGGTGTCCAGAAGGCTCCATTCAATCATCAATTTAGGTCTTAGTTTTCAGATGGATTTAGGGAGATGTGTGTTTAGTCCGCCATCTTGACTCTGCCCCCTCCCTTTCATTTTTCAAGTAGATGAAATAAATAAAGCTGTTTGGTCTCACTTCCTCTTTACTCATACTTTGTCTGAGATGCAATGACTTGGTGCTCTGATCCTCTTCTCTTTTAAGCCTTCTCTAGTCCTGCTCCCCATCTAGAATGCCCTTCCTTCTTGTTGACACCTGGCTCAGAGGCCATGTTTTTTGTGATGTATGTGTACTTTTGAAGCATTTATATATATATGAGCTCCTTTTGATGCTCACAATGATGCTGTGAAGAGCTACCACTACTGACATTTGTCTGATGTCCAGAAACGTTGCATGATTTGCCCAAGGTCACGTAATAAGAGGGTGATGAGGCTGGACTCAGACCAGCAATGCTAATCCTTGAAGATTGCCCAGTCCTTTACTGTGTCTTGGTGGGGTCTCTTAAACAAACCCCAGACACATACAATTACCACATGTGGCCATCTTTCTTGGGTCACCAGAGTCCCCCTTAAATTAATCAATGTGTTGAGGCCTTAAATATAAAGTTTTTAATGAAAAGTTGTGATTAAAATGTTAGAGCCATATACTTTAAAAACAATCTGTAGGTTACTTGTGTCTGGACAGGCCAGACCTTTAATGCATGGAACACCAGTTAAGACTCAGGACACAACAAGCTAATTGCAAAAACCGCTGGCCACACATCTAGAGACATCTCTGGGGGCAGCCTGAGGCAACAAGACTAGTTAGGTCCTCCAAGGAGAAAGCTGGTGGGAGTGCTGGCCTGCCTCTGACCAGTCCTGGAAGAGCCACCTTGTTCCCTCAAGGCATTACAGGCTCCTGAAGCAACTCCAGCTCAGCAAGTGCCAAACTCTGGCCGTGATGGTAGGACCCTGTCTACTGGCTCATGAGCCTCCCGTTTCAGCCCCACAGGGTCCAGGGAAGACAGACGACAGTACCAATGTTGGTGTTCTTTGCACACACGATGGTTCTGAGCCTCTGATGTGAGCCTAGCCATTTAGAAGCAAAAGAATCTACTTTCAATTCCATGCCTTGTACATGTCTCCTTACTCAACCAGACTGTAGATTCCTTAAGGGAAGAAACTATAGCTTATTCATTTTTGTTTCTTCTCAGTACTTAGCAGAGTCTAGCACTACATGCCTGTCAAAAGAATGAACTAGTGAGTTAAAAAAACCACAAAAAAACTACAGCATTTCCTGTGAAATGCTCAACATCATGTTTTACTTATTAGGTGAATTCTCTCAAGTGTTTTTTCTTTTTCTCCCCCTCACTAATTTATCTGAATTTATATTTTGGGAAACTGAGTGACTGATGTAATTGAGGTGATTTTTACTTTCAAAATTCAAGGTTTAAAGCAGGTGCTTTGTTACATGTTTACTGATACCTAAATAATTTAGATTTTTTTCTTTTCCTCTTTCTTCTATCACTTAGCAAAGCAAACAAGAGCTAACAATTTACTTAGTCTCAATGTGAGTAATGAAAATATAGCTCATGAAGGTGAATTTTAGTTTTACATGTAATGTTTGAATCTGTTCTTGAACTCAGTGATGTCCATTTTGCATAGCTCAGTATACTGGAAAATCATATCCTGGGAAAGCCAAGTCCTACACTAATGCTGCCACAACAGTGTCAGATGATACTAAGGAATTCACACCCTTTTTTAGTGACAGTTTCCTTGCACAATGAGGAAGTGTGCTCAGAGCCCTGATCTCCCCTCTTTTGCTGAAATTATGGAGTCTTGTTTGGATTTTATCTGGAATTAGAAATTATTAACTCTTGGTATGGATAACAATAACACTAATTTTAAATTCCTTTACTATACAGTCCCCAAGAGTCAGAACTGACTCAACGGCAGTGGGTTTTACAATTTACAGAATTAAAGAGAAGGTGTCTGTAAGGATGATTTAGAAAATCAGTGATTTCTAATTTTATTTGTGTAGTTTATCTTCAATCTTCTTCAATTTGTTCACCTTTGGCCTTATTAGCTGGTGGGCAATTTTGAATACTACTGGTTGTACAACGTTGTAGAACTAAAGACTTGAATTAACTTCTGGAGTCTGAAAATTAACCAAATATGTAATCAAGAAGCACTGGTAACTACTGGTGACTGAAATACTAAAGTCAGAAACAAAGAAGAATCAGTATTTGGAAAATACAGCCTTGGTGACAGAAATGACACCACAGATTCTGTGAATCTCAAACTATGTCTGTGGAAACAGACTATGGAAAAGCTTGACATTATCAGTCAAGAACAAGGCCAAGGGCCAAATGCAGAACAGACTATCACTTGCTCATATGCAAGTTCAAGTTGAAGCTGAAGAAAATTACAGATCGACAGAAGCCAAAGCATGACCTTGAGTTTATCCTGCCTGAATTTTCAGACTATCTTAAACAAGAATTGATTTAAGACACTGAACACAAATGACCACAGACCAGAAAATTTGTAGAACGATGTCAAGGACATCAGACATGAAGAAAACAAAGGCCATTAAAAAGAAAGGGAAGATCTAAATGGATGTCAAAAGAGATGCTGAAAATTCCTTTTGAACATCAAGTAGCTAAAGTGAACTGAAGAAATGAGAAGTAAAAGGAAGAGCTGAATAGAAGATTTTAAAGGGTGGCTCAAGAACATAAAGTAGTATAATGAAATATGCAAAGACCTGGAAAAGAAAATCAAAAGTGCAGAACATGCTCAGCATTTCTCAAGCTGAAAGAACTAAAGAAAAAATTCAAGTCTTGAGTCCTAATACTGAAGGATTCTATGAGCAAAATACTGAAGAATGCAGGAAGCATCAAAAAAAGATGGAAGGAATACACACAGTCACTCTATTAGAAAGAATTGGTGGACATTCAATCATTTCCAGAGGCAGCATATAATGAAGAACTGATGATACTAAAGGAAGACGTCCACGATGCACTGAAGGCACTGGTGAAAAACAAGGCTTCAAGAATTGGCAGAATACCACCTGAGATGTTTCAATGAATGGATGAAATGCTGGAAATGTTCACTCATCTATGCTAAGCAATGTGGAAGACAGCTACCTGTCCAACCAACTGGAAGGGGTCCATATCTGTGACCGTTTCAAAGAAAGGTAATCCGACAGAATGTGGAAATTATCTGAGAATATCATATGCAAGTAAAATTTTGTGAAAGAGAATCCAAAAATAGTTGCAGCAATACATTAAAAGGGAATGGCCAGAAATTTAAGCTGGATTCAGAAGAGGAAGTGGAAGGAGAAATACCATTGCTGATGTCAGATCAAACTTGGCTGAAAGCAGAGAATATTAGAAAGATGTTTTCCAGTGTTTTATTTTTATTGTGCTCTAGCTGAACATTTACAGAGTAAATTAGTTTTCCAGTCAATAGTTTGTACATAAGCATTCCATGGCATTGGTTTCATTCCCTACAATGTGTCAGTACTTAACCCATTTCTGGTCTAGTTTCCGCTTCCCTTCATTCTTGGTTTTCTTCTTCTTCCTACTTTCTCATCTTTGCTTTTCAGCATACATTACCCTCTTGATCTCCTATAACTGACTGTTCTAAGAATCATGTGCCTCTCAGGTGTTACTGCTTATTTTATGGGCCTGCCTATGGTTTGGCTGAAAGGTGGTCTCCAGCAACAGTTTCACTTCCACTTCAGAGAGGGTGTCTTAGGGCCATAGTTTTAGGAGTTCCTCCAGTCTGTGTCAGATCAGTAAGCTTCATGGTTTTTGAGAATTTGATTTTTTGTTCTGTAATTTTTCTCCTGTTCTGTCCAGGGCCCTCTTTGCAATCCCAGTTGGAGCAGTGGGTAGTGGCAGCTGGGCATCATCTAAGTCTTGTGGTCTCAGGGTCATTTAGGCTGTGAGTCATGTGCTATATTACTCCTTTGGGTCTTTGATTTTCTTAATTCTCCTTGCACTACACATAAGATACTAATGTTGTATCTTAGATGGCTGCTTGCAGGTTTTTAAGACCCCAAATGCTACTCACCAAAGTAGGATGCAGAGCTTTGTCTTATGAGCTGTAAGGCCTGACAGTTACATTCATGAACTCATCCTAGAAAAAGTGCTACATATGTCATTGCTATGGTCACCTCTGAAGTACTCCCCTTGGTAAGCTATGCACTAATGCCAATGCCTAGTTCACCCTTCAAAGCACCTCTGTAACTCTTTTGCTGGAATGGCCATCAGAGCTGTCATCACATTACACTTGATGTTGCAAATGTCATCAAAAAGTCTTCCTTTCAATATTTCCTTTATCTTCAGGTAATGAAAAATGTCACTGGGGGCCAGATCAGGTGAGTACAGAGGGTGTTCCAATACAGTTATTTCTTCACTGGCTAAGAACTCCCTCACAGACAGTGCAGTGTGAGCTGGCGCACTGTTGTGATGCGGGAGCCATGAGTTGTTGGGGAAAATTTCACATTGTTTTCTCTTTCTTCACACAGCCTTTTCAGCACTTCCAAACAGGGAACTTGATTAACTGTCCAGTTGACACAAATTCATAATGAATAATCCCTCTGATATCAAAAAAGGATAGCAACATCATTTTGACCCTTGAGTTGGACTGATGGAACTTTTCTGATTGTGGAGAATTGGCTCACTTCCATTTGTACTTTGATGCTTTGTTTCAGGGTCGAGTTGGTATATCCATGTTTCATCATCTGCGATGATATGCTCCAAAACGTCATCTTGCCTCTTCAAAAGGTCTTGGCAAATTTTGATTTTCCTTTGCTGGTGAGCCATCAGCTCCTTCAGGATCATTTTTTGCACACACCTTCCTCATGGTAAGATTTTCGTGTTTCTCTATTGATGTTCACTTGGTCTGCTATGGTTCTCACAGTCAGTTGACAATTTTGGTGCCCAATCTGACTAACTTTAGGAACATTTTCATCAGTTCTATTCATTTCAGTTCTGCTCATTACTTGCTGCCTTGACCTGTCTTCATCAGTGATGCTTTCTAGCCCTCAAAAAAACGTTTACTCCATTTGTACACTGCCATTTTCTTCATGACATTATCCTCATAAACTTGAACTAACACGTCCTTGATTTCACTTCTGCTCTTGCCAAGTTTAACAAGAAACTGAGTACTTGTTCATTGCTCCAATTCAAGCTTTGATCATTGTCTTAGTCACCTGGTACTGCTCTGACGGAAAATACCACAAGTGGAAGGTTTCATGAGGAGAAGCTTTTATTGACACAATCTGGTAAGCTGCAAATCCATTTGTAGGTTGTAAGTCCATTCAGAATGACAAATCACAGTCCGGTAGGCTAAGTCCACATCCAGTGAGAGCATCTCGGCACAGGAACCTCAGGTCCAAAGGACGTGCTCTGCTCTCGGTGCTTCTCTCTTGGTGGTAGGAGGTTCCCAACTTCCTCAGCTCACTTCTCTCCCTTATATTCCACAAGCTTGTAGCTTGGGTCCTGCCTCACTAACACAACTGCAAACCATTCTTCATCATCAGTATCACACAGGCAGGATTCACAACACATGGGAGGAAGGGCACCATGTTGGAACGCCAAACCAATTGAAATCAACACATACATTTTTGGGGGGACACAATTTAATCCACGGCATCCCACCCTTTGACATCCCAAAAATCATATCATTAGAGCACACAAAATATAGTCATTCATAGCACAGCAAGTTTTCATTCCATAACATAGCAACAGTTTTCACTTATAACATACACCAGGCAGATTATCAGAACACATTACATTAAACATCATGGCTTCAAAAACATTATTTCACACTCTGAGACATTTCATAACCATTCCATTCAAACTCTTGGTATTGGCCACACTCTCCAGATTCTTAGTAGAAGCACCTGAGCTTCACCTTGGCCTTCCAGGCCCGCTTGGACAGAACTCTGCCCCCTTGGCTTTAGGTGCACCCTAAGCCCAACAGAGTGGTAACTTCCACTCCCACAAACACAGAAAGCCCTGGCTTCACCCTTTCATGGCCATACCTTCTGAGACTCAGGCAGCTCAGCTTCTCGCCAACCTAGGGCCACAACCCCACATCTGCTACAGGGCAAGTGTTCCAACACTCTGTAGCTCCTGTAGCTTTACTGATTCAAGTGCCTGGAGGCACCCCACTTCATCAAGTAGCCTCCTGCACACAAGCACTCAGCCCTCTTGTTCCATGGGTTATCAAGCCTAGCTCTACCTATTCAAGTGCCCAGAGGCACCCCGCTCCACCAGGAAGCCTCCTGCGCACAGGCATTCAGCACTGTCGTTCTGTGGGTAGGCTCCTGGTTCTGCTGCTGCCAGTTCACTGCTGCTGTTGCTTTCCTTACCATTTGCTGTGCTCTTAGGTGCTAGTGGTTCTCTTGGGTGCCTTCATTTATGTGCTCACAGTTTTTAAAAAAAAACTTCCACATTTTAGGTATTTGTTAGAACAGTACCCCACTCCTGGTACCGAATTCTGTCTTAGTCAATCATCTTGCAATGGCACACAAAAACACTCAACAACAATAATGAACACCACTCAGCAAGACACTGGCACACGTCAACATGAACACAGTTGTGAGGCACTGATATACTAAGGTAATGAAACCTTACTAAGTTGTTTGTACAGTGCAGCCAACATAAGCACACTGTGGCAAGTTCACAAACTTAACTGTTAGACCTCTTATTTGTGCCGACTAAGGTATAAGTCCCCCAAGTTGATGGTCCTTCACTTTAGAGTCTGTTAGATTACTATTCAGAATTTATCCTGACTGTGGTCCCTGTGTGACAATCATCTGTATTAATATGTATGCAGCATCTATAGTTATGTGTGTAGAAATACCTACCACCATACCTGTATCAGTGTTATAGTGACCATGCAAAGGCATTTGACTGTGTAGAGCATAACAAATTATGAAAAACATTTTCAAAAATGGGAATTCCAGAACACTTAATTGTGTTCATGCAGAATCCATACAGAGTTCAAAGGGCAATCATTTGAACAGTACAAAGGGAAAGTGCATGGTTTAAAATCAAGAGAAGTGTGTATCAGAGTAGTATCCTTTCACCACGCTTATTCAGTCTGCAGGCTGCGCAAATGATCTGAGAAGCTGAACTATATGAAGAAGAAAATGGCACTAGGTTTGGTGGAAGACTTATTAACAATCTGAAATATGCATATGACATAATCTTGCTTGCTGAAACCTAAGAGGACTTGAAGCACTTACTGGTGAAGACTGAAGTCCACAGCCTTCAGTATGGATTATGCCTCAACACAAAGAAAACAAAAATCCTTGCATCTGGGCCAATAATCAACATCATGATAACAGGAGGAAAAACTGAAGTTGGGAAGCTTTTCTTTTTACTTGGCTTCACAATCAATTCCCACGACGGCAGCAGTCAAGGAAGCAGACAACATATTGCATTGGGCAACTCTGTTGCAAGACTTCTTGAAAGTGTTAAAAAGTGAAGATGTCACTTTTTCTCTCTTTTTTTAAACTGTGCATCTCATGAAGATTTATAAAGCAAATGAGTTTCTCATTAAGTCCTTAATACACATACTATTTTTGTGACATTGGTTGCCAACCCCAAGATGTCAACACTCTCCTTCTCTCAACCTTGGATCTCCTATTACCAGCTCTCTTGTCCCTTCCTGCTTTCTAGTCTCTGCCCCTGAGCTGATGCGCCTATTTAGTTTCTTCTTCTTCTTTTTTTTAATGAGCCTGTGTCATTTTTGGCTGAATCATGAACCTCAGGAAAGACTGAGCTAAAAGGGTGCCAGGGGCCACACTATAGGGGGTTCTCCAGCCTCTTGTCAGACCATTAAGTCTGGTCAAAAGATGCCACTTTGATTAACTAGGGTGGGCCTAACCACAGCCATGGTATTTCCCATCACCTCATATGCATGTGAAAGCTGAACAACGAATAAGGAAGACCAAAGAATTGATGCTTTTGAATTATGGTGTTGGCAAAGAATATTGAATAGACCATGGCCTGCTGGAAGAACGAACAGATGTGTCTCGGAAGAAGTACAACTGGAGTGCTCCTCAGAAGCACGGATGGTGAAACTACATCTTACATACTTTGGACATGTTGTCAGGAGGGATCAGTTCCTGGAGAAGGACATTATGCTTGGTAAAGCAGAGGGTCAGCAAAAAAGAGCAAGACCCTCAACAAGATTGACTTACACAGTGGCTCTAATAAGTGGCTGAAACATAGCAACAATTGTGAAGTTAGCGCAAGATGGTGTGGTGTTTTGCTCCATTGTACACGGGGTCACGATGACTCGGAACTACAGCAATGGCACCTAAGTATGACAACATCTTGAAGAGAACAAACTAACCATTTGTAACAAGACTGATGAATAAGCATTCTCTAGGTCTCCATTTACTGATCTGCCAGGCTGAAGGAACTGGGACAGAGAGAAGATGGCACCAAGGCAAGTGGTGGGCAGCAAGGATGCCACCCATTAAGACCTGATGTGAAGCAGCTTTTGTTTTTAATTAAAAACACCACTCCTAAAATGCCTCATTCATTTTTTGTTTTTATAGAATCAAAACACAAGAATTTTTCTTAAATGAAAAACAGAAACAGTCTAAATTTCTTTTTTTCTTTCTTCTTTTTTTCCCAAGGAAGCAAGTTAAAAAAAGAAGCCCAGGAAATTGTCTTTTGTAATTCTGCCAGTTTCAATTTGGATTCTTTATGCAACTTGTATCAAGATAACATTTGGCTGAAAAGGGGAGAAAATTCCAAGTAGCTGTTTTGCACAGATTTCAGTTGTCTACTTGACTGATGGGAGGCTAGCTACCATTAGTGCAGTTGTATTGACTGATGAGAGATCCCGAGGAGGCTCATCTATAAGCAGAGCCTTAACAGTGTACAAGGCAGCAATCCTAATAACGCTTGATCGCTTCTGTCGGTGACACAAACTGGAAGGAAACAGGGTTTGATAGAATCACAGATTAAATTCAATTAGAGATAGCTGACTGGCACTTATTAAACGCTTATTATTCGCTATGGCATTATTCGCTCTTCAGTTTTGTTAAAACAACTGGCATTTTTTTCTGGTTACACCCCAGGACGTTGTGGAAAGAACCCAACATTTCATGGCTGTGAAGATGATGAAATATTCAGCTTTACCCATGAGTATTTTCTGACATTTCTTTGGTAAACTCCAGCCTAATAAAAGATATCAGGAATCAGCATAAGAAATATTCTAAAAAGCTATTGTCACTACAAAGATGAAAGCAACTCTGATGATCAAAAAGAAGTCAATAAAAAAAGACTGTAAGTATTTCCTGAATCCTCCCCTCTTGTTCATTTGGGATTTCTTCATTTCCCTACTCTCAATATATTATGGAATTTTCCGTGTGAAGTTTTGCCATGAATTAGAGTGATGTCAACAAAGTTTTACCTAAGTCATATTTTATCACGCACTAGAGAAGCCCTGATCCTCCAGGGAGCATCATTTCCTGCTTTTCAGAGGCTTGTCTTTTCTCCTCTTACTTACAGAAGTCCTAGACAGCATGGTGCTCAGCTGACCTCCAGTGACAAGGAGACGTAAGCTGATTAGAGTTGATGACTACCCTCCAATAGAAGGTGCCATTTTCCATGGCTAAATCTACCATGCTTTGGGTTCCTTTGCTCTTTTGCTTTGTTTCTGCCTAGAAGAATGGAAGGCTAAATGTTATTTTGTTACTGTACCAGCTATGTGGAACAAAACCACTGCTTCTGAGTCAATTCCGACTCATTGCGACACTGTAGGACAGAGCAGAGCTTCTCTATATAGAGTTTCTGTGAGTGCCCGTGGATTCGAACTACCTACCTTTTGGTTAAAAGATGTAGTGCTTAAACACTATGCCACCAGGGTTTCTGCTATCTGGAACAGTACATTTGTTTTCCTACCATCCTTAATAAACTTGCTTCAACTAAATCAAATCTGCTCCCAATCAAAATGCAGACTTATTTCACCAATCACAGCTACTGGGCTCACATTTTTTATTAACTTAAAATATGGCATCTTAAAACTACGAAGAAAGAACAGAGTTGGAGTTCAGATAAACTTGATTTGAATGTACCTCTATTATGTACTTCAGCACCCATCTGTCACTTTGTGGTGGCTCACTGCTGTGACGCTGGAAGCTAGTCCACTGGTATTTCACAGACCATCATGGTCACCCGTGGTGGACAGGTTTCATTGGAGGTTCCAGACTCTGACAGACTTAGCAGAAAGGACTCGTAGTTTACTTCTGAAGACTGTTGTTGTTAGGTGCCCTGGGACAACCGGACAGAACACCGGCTGGTCCCGTGCCATTCTCACAATCGCTGTTACGTTTGAGCCCACTGTTGTGGCCACTTGATCAATCAATCTCATTGGACCAAAAACTAAACCCACTGCTGGGGAGTCAATTCTGACTCATAGCAGCCCTACAGGACAGACTAAAACTGCCCCACCGAGCTTCTAAGGAACACCTGGTAGATGTGAACTGCCAACCTTTTTGCTAGCAGCCACAGCACTTAACCACTACACGTCCAGCATTTCTGGATCACTGAAGGTCTTCCTTCTTCTTGCCAATTGCTACCTTACTAAGGTACACGAGACAAAGTTTCACCAAGCTTACTTCTAAAGAACACTCTGGCTGTACTTCTTCCAAGACAGACTTGTTTGTTATTCTGTTATTCCATGGCATATTCAATATTCCTCACCAAGACCATAATTCAAAGGCATTAAGTCTTCTCTAGTCTTCCTTATTCATTGTCCAGATTTTCCATGAGCATGAGGTCACTGAAAATACTATGGCTTTTATCAGGTGCACTTTAGTTCTCAAAGTGACACTTTTGCTTTTCAATACTTTAAAGAGTTTTGTTTTCTTTTTTTCTTTTTTTTTTGCAGCAGTAGATTTGCCCCATGCAATGCACTGTTTGATTTCTTGACTGCTGCTTCCATGGGTTTTTATTATGGATCCAAGTCAAACAAAATCCTTGACAACGTCAATCTTTTCTGTTTACCAAGACAGTAATTTTACTGGTGAGGATTTTTTTCTGACGAGTTTTGTTTTCTTTATGTTGAGGTGTAATGCATACTGAAGGCTCTGGTCTTTGATTTTCATCAGTAAGTGCTTCAAGTTCTTTTAGCTTTAAGCAAGCACGACTGTGTGATCACTGTATTGCAGGTTGATAACTCTTTCACCATTTGAGTCTTAATATCATGTTCTTCACACAGTCCTGCTTCTCTTGGATTATTTGCTCATCATTATGGACTAAATAAGTGTAGTGAAAGGACACAACTGCCATGCACACCATTCCTGATTTTAAAGCATGTAGTATCCCCTTGTTTTGAACGACTACCTCTAGGTCTGTGGACATGTTACACTTGAGCATGATTGAAGTGTTTTGGAATTCCCTTTCTTCACAATGTTACTCATAATTTGCTTTGATGCATGCAGTCCAAGGCCACTGCATAGTCAGTACAATACACATAAACATCTTTATGGCATCGTCTGCTTTCGGCCAAGATCCATCCCTTGCTTCACATCCTTTATTTGCTGATATGGCATGACTCAAAATGAGAAGAAACAGCTGCAAACATGCACTGATTACTGGAACACAAAATGTACAGTGTGTGAATCCAGGACAACTGGGAGTTGTCAAAAACGAAATGGAGCATCTAAAGATCCATGATCTTAGGCATCAGTGAGCTGCAATGTACTGGTATTGGCCTTTCTGAATCAGGTCTACTATTCCAGGAATGACAACTTGAAGAAAAGCATCACATTTATTACAAAAAGGAACATTTCAGTAAGATCTATCCTGAAATACAATGCTGTCAGTGACAGGATAATATCTATAACCATACAAGGAAGACCAGTTAATATGACTATTATTCAAATTTATGCATCAACCATTAATGCCAAAGGTGAAGAAACTGAAGATTTTTACCAACTCCTTTGGCCTGGAATTGATGAGCTATGTGATCAATATACATTGACAACTGCTAGTGTTTAGAATGCAAAAGAAGGACCTATAGTCAGAAAATATAGTTTTGGTGACAGAAATTGATGCCAGCGATCTCATGACCCAATTTTACACAAGGCCAGTGACTTATTCCTTGCAAACATCTTTTTTTCAACAACATAACAGCATCTATATACGTGGACTTTACCAGATGGATAACACAGGAATAAAACTAACATCAATCCAAAAATCAACCAAAAAAAAAAAATTTTGTGTATTAGAACAGATCACTGTATGACTTGCTTGCTGTGGACACCTCACTAGGAAAGATCAACTGCTGGAGGACGACATCATGTTTGGTGAATCACAAGGCCACTGAGGGTGACAGAGAGGCTCGGTGAGATAGAATGCTACCATAGCCACAGTGATGCGGCTCAAACATGCTGAGTATCCTGAGGATGACTCATGACTGTGGTACCTTAGTCAAAGTTGACTCCACAGCAGCTGTCCACTGTTTACTAGCTGCATGAGCTCAGATAGGTTGTGCAGTCTCTCTAGGTGTCACTGGGTGATTTAAAGTGAGGATGGTAAGACTGGTCTAACATGGTTATTGTAAGAATTAAATGAACTAATATGTGTAACGTTTCTTGCACTTGAAATCTTGGAGCTATTCTTAATTTCTTTATTGTGATACTTGGTTCTAGTCTTACTGACTACCCAGCATAGACACTTTATGATATGTATATACATATGTGTATACATGTATTTATGCCCATCATACGTATATTATGGACACATATAGATATAATATACACCTGGCACAGACATATCATACAGGATATAAGAGCGTAGGAAGGAATTACAGGGAGTCAATTGGTGTCTACTTTTGCCATTTTTGTAAAATCCACAACCCAGGATCCTGTTGGTAAACTCTCCACAAATGATAAAAGCTTCTATATTAACCTCGCTTCTGTGTTTCCTCTCTCCACAAAGTCACACTGAACTATGATTCCTGTGCTGAGTTTCACTATGAGATAATCCAAGGAGAAAAGTCTGTCGTACCTAGGGCAAGGTCCACTTCTTGAGAAGGAAACAAGCCATGCTATACCCAACGGCCATGGCCAAGGCATTAATGAAAGGTTTCATTAAGACTCAGGATCTTCATCAATATCGACATTATTGACTTACTGTTTTAAACTGTCGAAATTACCACCCAACATAATTAATTATAATCAGAAGAACTGGATGAAAGCAATCCTGTCATTGAAAGATAAAACAGGTCACTAGCTATTATCATAGCCAGATAATTTTGGTTTATATTAGATTATTTCATTAACATAAGGGTAAAAAGGAGAGAACATTAAAACTCAAGAGAAAGTATGATTATGTGTCTACGTGACGTAATGTCATTTATTGTAGAAAGATGACAGAGCAGCCACTGTCAGCTGGGCACCTGACACTCCCTTCCCTTCTTCTTGTTCAGGTCCTTCCTTGCCTAACTGTGTCAGCAGCGTGTTGATTCTGACTGTTTTAGGCTTCTTTAGGCACTCCACGTTCTCTTGCCAGGCCTGGGCATGTGGCCCGCTCTGGCCGCTGAGGTGAGACGGGAGACAGGGAAGGGGGCCTCTGGGAAAAATTCCCTTACACTTTAAACTGAGACCTTCCCCAGAAAACGACAGTCCCTTTCTCCCTGGATACTGCCAGGTCTGGATGGAATGCCTGGAATTGCCATCACCATCTTGGATTCATCATTTGACTGATGTCACCCCAGGAGGCGGAGTCACGAGAATGTCAGAGCAAGAGGGCCGGGGCCCCAAGGGCCTCTGCCCAGGGCCAGCCCTGCTGTGTTGTTTCACCAAGTAATAAATTCTTTTCTTGCTCATGCCAACCAGAGGTGGCATTTTCTTTTATTCACAGCCAAGCATCATGACTGCAGCCGGTAGTGCCTGAGTTCCTCCCACCTTGAAAAAGACAGCAGGACACCCGCCGAGCAGGGGAGGGACGTGTACCTGTTCCTGCCACCCCAGTTCACGGTGCTGTAACTTCTTCTCCGCATTCCGCACCTGATTAGAACGGGTGTCCAGTTCTTCCTGCAGTGCCTGAAACAGCACAAAAGGAATGCAGAAACACTAAGAATTAGCACACTTGAAAGAAAACTTGACCACATGAGCTGGCATTACCAAGGCCTCAGATCTCCATTCTGCTACTGTTTTGCCAAAAGAGTTCAGGCAAACAAAGCCAGACTTCCATCTGTCAGGCCCAGATGTTTCTGCCTTAAGAATACCTAGTAGGAAAAAATTCCACACTAATAATACAGAAAATTAGCAGATGTCATTCACTGTATTTTGTGAAAATGTCTATCATATTCCCAGCACAGACCTGTGAGTATGAAATAAGGTGTAAAGCTATTGATAATTAAAGTAGCTCTAGAGTTACACCTGCCAGGTACACTTACTCTCTGTAAAGTGTTAAGACATAAAGCAGTATCTGGCCACCAAGACATTTTCAAAATCATACTGTGGTAATTTGAGTCAATTACAGTAACCATAAAGGACCTTCTTTATTAAGTCAGAAGGGATGGCATGGAATTTGGATAACCTGTAGGAACTGGATAGAGATGAAGTCTCTCACTTGTCAAATGCCAGACAGGAACAGAGTCCGGGTTACTACAGGGAAGCTTGTAAACCACAAAGCTCACTAAGTGTCACTGTACTGATTGTCATTTTAAGTTAAAGAAGTGATTAGCAAAACAGTAACAACAAAACAGGATCCATTTAAAGTATCGAGTTACAGACATAACAGGTAAAGGGTGACAGTGAGATGAATGCATGGTACGGTAACAGCAAGGATGCCAAATAGATTCTTAAAACTTTGTTCATTTGATACTACAGAGTTCCTGCTATATGCTAAGAGCTATGACAGCCACCAGAGGCACACTGGGGAAAAGAAGCTGGAGAAAAAAGAAATTTGCTGCATCTATGAAGCTTCCATTGTAACGGGTGGAAGCAATAAGCCAATAATAGATATTACATATATTAGAGACAAGTACAGAAGAAAAGTGGGGAAACGGGCAGAAAGTTCTGGAGTCAGGCAAAGAGGAAAGGTCTGCAGATTTAAATAGCAGGCCCAGGAAGGTTTAGTTAAGATCTGAAGGAGATGAGGGCACAGCCGCACAGATCCATGCAGGACGAGCCTTCCAGGGAGCGGAAACTGCAAGCGCAAAGACCCTAAGAGGGATGTTTGAGGAGCCACAGAGGCCAGGGCAGACAGTGAGCAAAGGGGGAGAAACAGGGCCAGGGGCATAACAGGGGTGGCGATTTGCTTCTGGTCAGTTATACTCTGTTGTACGCGGGTCACTAAACTCTCTGCCATCGAGTTAATTCCAACTTACAGCAACCCTAAGGGACAGAGCAGAATTGCCCTCATAGAGTTTCCAAGGAGTGCCCGGTGGATTCGAACTGCCGACCTTTTGGTTAGCAGCTATAGCATTTAATCACCACTCCACCAGGGTTTCCATGAGGGTGGCCAAGAAGTGAAAATCAACTTGACTGCCCCAAACAACAAGAAGTCACTGGAGTCACTAGCCTCAGAGGTCAGTTAGGGACTCCAGATTTTATCTGAGTGGAATGGAAGCTCCTGGGACTTGTGAGCAGGGGTTGCTTTGGCTGCTACAACTGCACCAGGCAAAACAAGCTAGCGAGCTGGACTACGGTCGTGGCTTCTGGACACACAGTAAGGCAGGGACAACAGCCCTGACAAAGGGGACGCAGAGCCTGAGACAAAGAGGCATCACAGAGGATGACCCAAGGATTGTGGTCTGAGCAACTAGAAAAATGCAGCTGCCACTTACTGAGATGGTGACGACTGACTACTGGGCACTGTTGTGGGTCTGCTACAATTAAATAAGTAACACTACCTTGATTTAATTTAATTTCACCAAAGAAATGCAGGAGACGTGAGTCTTTCTCCTCTTAAAAAAAAATGATTCTTTACCTCCTGCCTCATCTTCCTCCTTCTCTTCACTGGTAAACTCTTGAGAGGCCAGCAGTCTGTCCTGTGGGTCCCCCCATCCCTTCAGCACATCTTATATCCTGCTTCTGCCCCCCCACTCAGGCTGTTGTCCCCACAGCCACAGGTTAGATCCTGAATGCCACAGCCGGCAACACAGTTTTCTACCTCATCCCATGGCAGCATGTGGCCCTGTCCAGGCCCCAACCATTTTATTCTCTTGAGTTTTGAGGAAATACTTCTTCAGTGGGAAGTCAGGGGTTAAATAAGGAGGCTGCTGCCACGGTGAATGGCTTGACAGAGGGCTACACACAGGGCAAAAGGGAGAGATTTGGTCAATTCACTGAGGGGAATCCAGGCAAGAAGGAACGCAAGGACTCCACTAGGTTTTGACACTGAAGGACCACAGCATAGCGACAGCACGAAGCACTGACGTAACAAGGTGCAATTCAGAAGGTGGCGTCAGTGGGGCGTAAGACATGCCACACCTGGCACGTTGGCTAGACTTCCAGGGGACGCCCCCCAGCAGATGACATGGAGATACGGGTCTGAACAGTGGAGCACGGTCTCAGGCAGAGGGGCGGCCGGGGAAAGCTGCTAGGGAAGCAAGGAAAAAAGAGAAGAGGTTCTACAGTGTGAACTTTGGTAGTAACCGGTGTTATGAATTGAATTGTGTCCACCCAAAATGTAGGTATTGATTTGACTCAGCCATGAGTCCCGACAATGGTGCGATTCCTCCCACGTGTTAGGAATCCTGCCTCTGTGATATTGATGACACAGAAAGGGCAGCAGTTGTGCTGGTGAGGCAGGTCTCAAGCCACCAGCTGTGGGATACAAGGCAGAGATGTGAGCAGAGTAAGTTGGGGACCTCACACCACCAAGAAGGCAGCACTGAGGCAGAGTACAGTCCTTTGGACCTCAGGTCCCTGTGCTGAGATGCTCTCCTTGAATGTGGACTCAGCCTGCTGGACTGTGGTAACTTCTCCTGTTGAATGGACTTGTAAGTGGATTTGTGGCTTACGAGTCTGTGACAATAAAAGTTTCTCTTCACGAAGCCTACCGCCTGTGGTACTTTCTGGTGGGCAGTACCAGATGACGAAAGCACCCACACATAAGAGGAGACAGAGAAGGAAGAGACCAAGAAATCCAATGGAAATTCAGACGGTTAGCAGGTGACTGAGGGAGAAGTTAGTACACATACTTCTCACTGACATGTTTAGGTTCTGTCATGGACTGAACTGTGTCCCCCAAAACACATGTGTCAGTTTGCCTAGGTCATGATTCCCAGTACTACGTGACTATCCATTCCTTTGTTAACTAATATGATTTCCCTGTGTGTTGCAAATCCTATCACTACAACGTTACTGAGATGGGTTAGTGGCAGCCACGCTGATGAGGTCTATGTCAGGTTCCTGTACTGAAACGCTCCCAGACCAAGGGACGACTGATGACCACAACCTTCCTCCAGAGCTGACCGACAGCCTTCCCTAGGAGCTGGCACTCTGACTCTGGACTTCTAGCCCAATGCACTGTCAGAGAATAAATTTCTCTTTGTTAAAGCCATCCATTTGGGGCATTTCTGTTATAGCAGTAGTAGATATCCAAGGCTGATTCCAAAGACCAGTGCATTGTGTCAAAATAGGCATTATGCAAAAAATGGAGGATGGCCACATCATCAGATCACAAAAACGGAAGATGACCACATCATTACATAACTGCCAAATTACATCATGATGATATAAATGCAAAACTGTATCATTACGTAACTGCCAAACCACTGAGAATCACGGCCCAGACAAGTTGACACACAAACATTACAGCCAGTATTAGTGTCACCTGATACCTTGGCATTCTTTACCACCAGACGTATATGGTTAATATGCAAAACAGATTTTTTACCATTGTCGATGTCAGATAAGAGGATAGGTTATAAGTGAGGAGTAGGTATATCATGGAAATCTAGGTAGAAGAGAGCTTCACAAAGCAGGCAGTACAGTTCTATTTGATCCTTTCTCCAAACTTAACATGGTGAAGACATTGTTAAGTTTATCACATTCTTATCAACATTATTGAAATAGAATTTAAATTATATTTAAGTTTTAAAAAGGTCCAACTGTTATAACCTGCTAGCAGTTCAAATGCAGATGTAAAAGATGTGATTTGCCTAAGGTTAATCAAAGAAAGCAATGATGTCTAGAAATTACTTTTATTATCTATTAAAACATCTGTTTAAAAAACTGAGAAGTAACCAAATAATAGTCCAGTTTCGAAAAAAGTTCAAATGTACTAGATGAAAGGAAAATGACAGTTTATATTGGCAGCTTTTTCCAGTCTTGCATTCTAACAAATTATTAGGCTATTAGGGTTCCAACTTCAGAATTTGACATATGGACTGTGTGATTTGACCACAATTACTCAGTAAGTACAACTGGGAACTTGCTTTTCATTTGTGGCTTCTTTAATTCAAATTTGACATGTCACACACACATACACACACATCACAATTTTTAGTTTATTCCTCAGAAAAGCCCAAGACACAATCAAAAAACAGCATGTCCAATACTGGGTAAAAAACAAGAACCCAAATCCAACTTGAACCGCTAAACTCTTTATTCTGCACAAGTATCCCCCGTCTCTCAGCTCTGCGAGGTCAACATGCATCACTACTGAAAAGAAATTTCTTTTCTCCCAAATCAGTTTGCCTTCAAATACCATGTGAGTCAGCATGCTACAGGAAATGAGGCTGTGCTAGACTTAGAGCGCTTTGTGATGGTCAGGACCAAAGAATGACACTCTCTAGAAGAGAAACAGTAAATGACATAACAAGCTTTAAGAGGATGCTGAGGATATGCCACACTTTTTAATAGGAAGGTTACAGGATAATCTGATTTGTTTGATTAAACAATGGGAATCATTAGAGCAAATTAAAGTGTAAAAGAGTTGACACGTTAAGGGACTCTTCAGGGTGGAAAGTGCCAGAAGCTAGTATGCTGATGGAAAGGCAGCACTAAAGCTTTCCTGTTGATGTGGGAGAATAAAAAGAGCATCAGAATCAATGTTATTTTCATAAAAGTTAAAAACATAATTCAACGCTAACTACTCTCTAATTTATAAAACCATGCATCAAGGAATTGTGTGCAGTTTTATTAAAAGCTCATGTTTTTGTTATAGTTCTAGATCAGTAAAAAAACATGAAAAGATGAAAGTTCATCTCAAATATAAAGTTGTTAAAAAAATTATTTAATGAAGAAAAACTTCATCAGAAGGAGGAAATACTGTGCTACAATGATAACAAAGAAGGGATCATCAGAATTTTCCCAGTCTACAAAGGCCTGTACCAGAGAGGCTTTCTCACAGACTGAACTGTTTTTGTGTGACCAGAAGTCTTTCTAGCAAATTCCAACCTTGCCTTTGGCCAGCCTCTGGCTGCTTGTGAGAGCTGTGATTGCACCAGTCATTGACAATAGGCTGCTGAAGGACACAGATCTGTCTCCACCTGTGCTTATCAGGTTCTCACCTGATAAGTTTCCACCTTTATCAACCTTGGGAGAAAATTTGGAAAAACCTACTTGCAAACCCAAACAGAATCACTGACAGCACAAAGGTCCCCCCCTTTGTCACCCTCTGCTCTGGTAACTCTGCTGTGGTGGGGGCAACTCCAGAGGCAGGTTCTCTTCCACATTTTTTGTTCTGCCACCTGCACAATTGTGTCTTTTTCTTTCTTTCTTTTAAAAAAGACTTTTCAATCCAGGTTTTAGTGACTTGAAATTTAATGTGGGCTTGGTTTGCTGCCATACAGTGGGATGATGAAGTGCAAAGGGATCCTTGTGTCTCTCTTGTCTGACAGATTCTCCTATGTGGTGTACGTAAGGGAGCACCTTGAATGCTCTATTCTCCTTTGCAGACGGGGAGATGAAACTATACAGGAGCAGGAGACTGTGGATTATGTTTTTTGCCCCACGTAAATATAAAACTGAGTAGGCAAAGTAGTCGGTCTTAAGGGCTCAGGCTGAAGTGTGTGGTCATGTAATGCAGAGAAGCAGACCAGCCGGTGCTGAAGAAATTCAGTTGGATCTCCAGCTCTGTAGAGTTGAGGACTTCCAAGAGAAAAAGAAGAATCAGAGTATATGTACTGAAGATACATCCAAAAGTCACTCTGACAAACTTGAAAATTACTGGAACCAGTTGATGGGTACTGTTCCTTCTTTTGTATATGTTTGAAAGCTTTCATAATAAAAAGTTAGGAAAAGAAAAAAAGGCAATTAAAATTCAGGTTCTTGGTTGTACTAGCCACATTTCAGATGTTCAACAGCTACACGTACTGGGCAACTCAGATTCACAGCATATTTCCATCACGACAGAAAGTTCTTTTGGAAAGCTCTGAACTTGAATGTTAGAACTACTGTATGACTAAGCTGGTAAATCAACTTGTATCAATTATATAAACAAAGAAAAAATGCATTTGCCACTTAAAACATTTAAGTCACCATATTTTCCTTTAAAGAAGTTCAAATCAACTTGCTCAGAAGAGATGACTCATTTATCATTCAGTAGAGAGAGAGAGAGAGTGATCTAGGAGGATTTCCCTACATATAGTTGGACATACAATGAAAGAAGCAGGAAGGACAATATTCATATTTTGACCTAAGGAGAAGAAAACTGGAAAGTGAAGGGAAAGTTTATCTAGATTTTTTCATAGTATTCCGTTATGATACTTTGATTTCAGTTTAGTCTGTTGTGACATCTCCCATCTCATTTCTTATTTGGGTTATTTGTTTCCTCTCCCGCTTTTCTTCTTTAAGTTTAGTCAATGGTTTACCAATTTTGTTGATCTATTCAAAAAACCAGCTTTTGGTTTCATTAATTCTTTCAAATTTTTCTATTCTCTAATTCATTTAGTTCTGCTCTAATCTTTATTTTCTGTTTTATTCTAGTGCCTGGGGGCTACCTTTGTTGCTCTTCTTTCTACTTGCTCAAGTTTAGGGTTTATTTTTTGCTTTGGGCTCTTTCTTCATCCTGGATGTGTGCAGTTATAAAGTGACCACTGTTTTTGCTGTATCCCATAGGTTCTGATAAGATGTGTCTTCATTCTCATTTGATTCCATAAATTTCTTTTTTGCTATCTTTGATTCTTTTCTATAACCCATGGATTTCTGAGCAAGGTGTTGTTCAGTTTCCACGAGTTCAAATTTCTGCCTATGTTTTTTCTGCCACTGATTTCAATTTCTACAGCTTTATGGTCCAAGAAAATGTTTTATGATAACTCAGTGGTTTGGATTTTGTTGAAACTTGCTTTATGCCCTAACAGATGGTCTAAATTCTGGAGAATGTTCCGTGCACAGTGGAGAAGAAGGTGTACTTATCTGTTGTTGGGTGAAAAGTTCTCTATATGTTGATGAGGTCTAGCTGGTTGACTGTCGCAATAAGATCTTCTGAATCTTTACTGAGCTTTTTTCTGGATGATTTGTTCCTTACTGAAAGTGGAGTACTGAAGTCTCCTACTATTATTGTGGAGTGATTTATCTCATTTTTCAATGTTGTCAGTGTTTGTTCAATGTATTTAGATGCTCTAGTATTGGGTCCATAAATATTTAACACTGCTACATCCTGCTTTAAATAGTGACCATCCTTGTCCATCATGATGGTGGTTTTTACATTAAAATCTCTTTTATCTGAGATTAGTACTGCCACTCTGGCTCTTCTTTGTAGTTACCTTAGTATATGTCATCCCAACCTTTGATTTCACTTTGTTCATATCTTTGAATCTAAGGTGTATTTCTTGCAAGCAACATATAGATGGATCATGTTTTCTGATCCCAGGTGGTACTCTCTGCCTCTTTAACAGAACGTTCAATCCACTTACATTCAGTGTAATTACTGATAGGTATGTGTTTAGTGCTGTCATTTTGGTGCCTTCATTTTTGGGTTGTTGATGTTTTCTTTGTTCCTGTTAATATTCTGTTCTGGGGTGTTTTTCTTTATGGGTTTACTTTTGATCTTTTTCAGTGCTGGCCTTGTGTCATCTCTTATTTTGATATGTCACACTGTTAATCTGCTTTGATCCCCCTTAATGTTCTCAGTTTAACCCAATCTTTAACTTCTGTACATCTTCTTGACTTCCTCTCCATTTGAAAGGATTATATCTGCTGTAACATATCTCTTTTTATAGTGTGATGACACCTTAGTTTTTGTGTTAAGATCACTGGTTTGCTACTTTTAATCTTTTAGCTCTGATTAAGCTCAGTGACTGCCCTAATTGAGTAGGACACTGGAAGCAGGGTCCTGCACTGCTTCCTTAAGTATACATTTGATGTTATTGTTTTTCTAACCTTAGCGCTTCTTTCAGTATTTCTTGTAGTGTTTGTTTGATTTTTGCAAAGTTTCTAAGCTTCTGTTTACTGTCTTAATTTCAGCATCATACCTGAAAGACAATTTTGCAGGATATATAATTCTTGGCTGGAAGTTTTTCTCCTTCAAGGCTTTGTATGTGTCAGTCCACTACCTTCTTGCTAACATGGTTTCTGCCAAGAAGTCATATGAAAGCCTACCTTAGTTTTGCTTTAAGCCATGCTGTCTTTAAGAGCCTCTCTTCATGTTTCATTTTATTAAGTCTGATTACATGTCTTGCTATCTTTCTTTTAGGGTCTAGTTTTGTGGTGTTTGATAAGCATTCTGAATACCTATGTTCTCTTCTTCCACCATTTCAGCATTTCTTGAACAATTCTCTCTGTATTTTCTGCTATCTCTCTGTGTTCAGGAACTTCAATTATTCATATATCATTCCTCTTGACAGAGTCTCACATGCTTCTTAATGCTTCTTCATTTTTGTTTCTTTTATCTGATTTTTCATAAGTGCTGGTGTCAGTTGCTTTATCTTCAAGCTCAACTAATTCTGCATTCCATTTCCTGTATCTTGCCCTTTTAGCTCTGCATTGTATTGTCTAATTCTGTAATTTTATTACTGATTTGCTAGATTTCAGACCATTGATGTTGTAGCAGTTCATACACCTTACTTTATTTTTTATTGCGTTCTGCTGCATTTTATTTAATCTCTAGAAAGGTTCCATTCACGCTTCTTTGTATTCTACCTTTGATAATTTGTTAAAGTCTTCCTCATCTGGGAAGTTTTTTGATTCTTTATTTAGAGAGTTTTCCAGAGCCATGGTTAGATATTGATGGTTACATACTGACTGTCATCTTCGTGCCATCAAGAAGCTGTTCAGTTTCTCTGGTGTTACACCAACGGGAGCTGTAGCGTCACTCTAAAAAGGGAGCGAGTACAGGTACAGCTAGACTTGGCCAATAGCCACTGCTGCATTCTCTAGGTATCACTGACTCTCTGGCAATATAGACACTGCCAGGCCCCATGATGCTGCTTGGCTTAGACGCTCACCCCAGCTGGGTCTTCAGGGGTGGCAGACCTCACTGCCTGTTGCTAAAGGTGGCAAGCTACTTGTGTCAACTCTCTGTTGTCACACCAGTCAAGACTACGGTTTAGGTCAGGGAAGGGAAGAGAGAAGGATACTACCATGCTTGGCTGCCAAGGACCACTGCATTCCTTAGATGTGTTTGTCTTAAAAATTGCTTTTCTGCTGAGAGGGTGCTGCCTAGCAGGTGCCAAAAGCAGCTGGGCCCTCAGAGGTTGCAGACCCCACCTCTGGGCTGGCAAAGACAGTGCCCTACTTATGGAGTCTCTGGAGGGCCATCAGCTGATGCTATGATGTAGCTCAGTGAAGGTCTGTGGAAATGGCACCACCACACTCAAGTACCAGTCACTGCTGTGTTCTCTAGCTGCTCTGATCATAAATGTTGCCTTTCTGCTGAGAGAGGTATTGACCAGCCACAGCTGAAAGCAGCTGGGCCCTCAGGAGTGGCAGGCATGACCTCCTGGCTGACAGAGATAGTGCCTTGTAGGCTGTCCTAAGACGGTATGACATGGCTCAAGGAAGAGAGGAGTTAGGGCACTGCCACACTCAGCTACCAGCCCCCACTATGTTCTCTAGGTACAATTGTTTTAAAAACAACTTTTCTGCTGGGAGAGGCACTATCCAGACAGGTGTTATTGCTCAGCATGGGAATTAGCCCCGTGAGACCTCAGGAATGGCTAACACTGTCTCTCAGCTGACCAAGTTGGTGTCCCACCTGAGCAGCATTTCCTGCTGCAGTATCTATGGCAGAGCATGGAGAAGAGATGGGGGAGGGGCACTGGGGCCCTCAGTCACCAGCTGCAGCTGCAGCTGGGTTTTCTAGATATGGCTGTCTCAAGCACAGTCTCTCTGCTGTGGGATACACTGTTTATTTAGGCACTGCAGTTCAGCATAGTAGCTGGCTCGTGCCGGGCTCACAGACTCAGAAGTCCCAGTCCCTGACTCCTAGCTAACAAAGAAGGCGTCCATACCTGTAATCCTCTCAAACGATGTGCCAGCAGAAGCAGGACTCATGGAGCCATTGCCTTGCCTCTGACAAAGGAAGTTTCCCCTTTACTGTTACCCAATTCAATCTTACAACCTTATGTCAGATCTTGGATCTCCCAGAATGTTCACACTGCTCTGTTCTATTATTTTTCTAGGCCTTAGTTCTCAGAAGGGATCATGGAGATGTGTCTAGTCTGCCTTCTTGGCCCCACCCCTCTAGATTTTTTTAAAATAAAAATATAATCTGTATACAGAAAATATCAGGTTTCATGTTGAGTGGCCATGGTCTGTTTTTCATTTAAGATATGTAATATGATTTTAAAACTTGTGTTAGAGAATATATGCTCAGATTATAAAATTTTGACATAAACCTATTGTTTTGCTGGTTGGTTTACACATCAAACAGAAATGAGATGTGATTGGTGACTGCAGTGAAATAGTACTATTACAAAGGCAAAATAAGGCAACTCACATTTCACCTTTGTCACGATGCCCTTATTTGTTAAAATAGCATTGCTTTAATTCAGCTTACAAATGGTGCTAATAAGACTTCTCAATTTCTTTGGGCTTCTCTGACATGTAAATTGGGCAGAAAGGAAACTGTTTTCCTTCTACTGCTCACTGAAGGTAAAGGTAAAATACAAATAAAGGCAATCAAATTTTACTGTATTTCATGTCCAATCTACAGACTTCTTTCTTATCCCATTCTAAATGACAGGGACAAAGGAGGCTAGCCACGCCCTCTTATCTCCAGGAAGAGCTATAAATCTGGGACTGCTGAATATTACATAGTGGCAGGGAGTGATATTCTTACTGGGTGGTCTTCCTTGATATTTACAGAGTAGCCATAGCTCTGGTCTTATTACTATTTTTAAACAGTGCTTGGCAAATCTACTTACAAAAGTAACAAGCCTTCTTCAACTGAAATGACACTCAAGATTTCCTTTAAACTGAGTTCTTCATTCAGACCTACCCAGGATGAATAACAAACCACAAAAAAAGTTGTATTAGTGATTCTACAGTAATGAAGAACAGGTTTATGCTACACATCTACAGAAAACCAGAACCACCATTAGCACCCCACCCACTGCCATCAAGATGGTTCTGAGTCATAGCAACCCTAAAGAACCGAGTGGAGCCACTCCATAGGGTTTCCAAGGCTGTAATCTGCACAGAGGCACATGGCTCCATCTTCCTCCTGCTGAGCTGCTGATGGGTTCAAAACTGTCAACCCTTTAGGCTGCAGATGAGCCTTACCCGCTGTGCCACTAGGGCTTCTTACTGTTGCTGTGGTACCACTCAAGTATTTATAACAGAATAGTATAATTTTTTTCTTCAAGGCCTACATTCAGGCTTAATTTATCTTTTACATTCCAAGCAAGTGCCTTTTTTAAAAAACATTCATAATTCAGTTCTTTCCTGTGACACTGGTATGAAGAAAAGGAGCCTTTTTTTCATTTTTTAGTTTCAACCCAACACGTGTTACTCTTCACGTAACGCACAATTCCTTTCGGGTGGAAACTTCGTAGCAGTTGCAACAAACCCCATACATGAGAAAATCCACATATATGAGCCACTGCCCTAGAACATACTAGACTACTTACTTGAGATAAAAGGCGAAGACATTGTGGTCATTATCAAAACAACAGCAATGTTTTCTTCAAAGAAGAAGAAAGTTTTTATTTTCTGTTTCTCTTTTTTCTTCTTTTACATATTTTTGGTCCTTTGAAATTTCTAAAGGAATTCCTTTAAAAGTCCCAAAATGTGACTTCTTAAACATAAAAAATTTAGTGTTTCCTGGTTTTAACAGAAATTCCAGGAAAAGAAATCATGTTATTCCAAGACTTTGATGATCTAAGGAAGCTGGAATCCCCTAACACACTTCATTAAAGCATCCCTCGTCACAAAGAAGACCGTCCTGATACTACACACAGCGCCCTTCAAGTAGCCAGTACACTTCCACTCAGGAAATTCAAAGCACATTTCCCCTGGTCACTCCAGATGGCTTCACTTGGGAACAAGTGCTTATCTTTGGGCAGGGGCGGGAGGAGGGGAGGCTAGAAATCTAGGGTCAAGTTCAAGAATCACAGATAAATTTATTCCAGGATCCTAGAAGAAATTTCTTCATTTGGGTAGTATGATAACCACTTCAGCTTCAGCTGAATCCCTGTGGAGTGGACTGTCCCCTCTTCTGCCCAAGCCCAGGCATGCGGGAAGATCCATAAGTCATCCATCTATATTTTGATTTTCTTAGCTGTTAATCATTCACACATGGAATTCCTCAAGCCTGCAGCATCATGCTAACCACCCTCCCAACAAATCACGAATTTCTCTTCCATTAAAACTGAAGTCAGGGCTCACGTCTTCCCTGAGCCTTTTCAAACCCAGATTGGAGCCAACTCCTAATTCTCAGTAAGTCCTTATGTCCTTAATCTGAGAACATAGTCACATATCTTTTTGTATTATGAATTCATTTGTCTTTTACTTCACCTGAGACTATGAGCTCTATCAGGGCAATACTTTTCTTTAACACACTTTCCAGGTGACCTCTGAAATGGCTTAGTAAAGTACTACTGACACCATAGCACCAAGAATTTACTGGTAACACTAAACCAGAGGAACCAAACCGGTTACCATCAAGTCAATCTCAGCTCATAGCGACCCTCTAAGTCAGTGTAGAACTGGCCCTCAGGGTTTCCAGGAGCAGCTGCTGATGTGAACCACCAACCTTTTTGATGAACTCTCTTAAGAGCTGAATGCTCTTAAGCTCTGCGTCACTAGGACTGGGTAAACATTAGCCAATTATATCCAGATCCAGTTGCCTTTCATTGAAAGCAAGGTACTCCCACTAGCTTTTCTCCAGATTTTTTTCCCTCTCAAACTAAATGACATTTCCTCTTTCTTTGATCCTAGATAAAAATAGCTTTACCCAGTCTGCTCCCACGAGTGTCTGGAAGTTGTGTCCCTTGTTGTTTTCTCAAAATAACACATCTACCAGTGTCCTCTGTCTTCTCTCTTTCCACATTCTGGTCAGCAGCTAAGTGCTTATCCACTGCACCACCAGGGCTCCTTACCCCTCAAACAGCCCCTAATCGAATGTATATGACCGATTTAGAAATGAGTAATTAGAACGCCACGTACACAGGCTACAGAGAAGCCTCACCAAGCATTAAGACTGAACACAGGAGGAAAATACATGCTAGGGAAGGTGACGCGCAGAGAAGACTTTGTTGAGGAGGCGATGAGTGAGCTGGAGAATGTTTGCTGAGACGAGAGAAGATCCAAGCACAGAGGAAAGGCACGGCTGCATGGAACAGCAGGGTGTGCTCACGGCACAGACGGCACGGTGAGCAGAGGGGTGGGTAGTGAACCTGGGAGGCTTCCTGAGCTCCCCTAGAAGGGCCTTGAGCACCAGAGAACTTCAGGTTTTACCTGGGTAACACCCAGAAATCCCCTGCCGTCAGGTCAGTTCTAACTCATAGTGAGTCTACAGAATGCTACAACTGTTCTACAGAGTTTCCAAGGAGCACTTGGTAGATTTGAACTGCTGAGCTTCTGGTTAGCAGACAGCATTTAACTACGACACCATCATGGTTTCCTCAGGTAGGAATGAGGAGTGACAGACAGGCCCAAGACATCAGGTTTACAACACAGGAAGAATACACAAGTGACAACACGGGGAACATGGCATGAGGCCAGCTGGAGGCCTTGGCCTCACAGAGAATCTGTTTATGCTCCACTCTCTAAATACATGACTAGGCAACTAGGCCTAAAACCATGGGCTTCTGAGCCTCATGATAATTTGTAAAGAGGTGAGGCACAAGCATTTCCCCAAGGCTTGAGAAGACAGAAACAGGGTAGAATATAAGTGTAGCCAAGCCAAGTGCCGTCGAGTCAGAGAATATAAGTGTAAAACACATTTAATCCCAAGTTGGTGAGAAATGGTTTAGAAACTCTGTGAAAACCCCCAAATAATAAGGTGTAACTGTACAGGCCTTGTAACACAAACCGTGGAGGACAATCTATCTCAGGAATTTACTCTGCCATGGTTAGGAGGTCAATTAAGAGGCTACGGTGACGGTGACATCAGAGAGGAGTCTTACCTGGACCAGAGATGTGTGGGGCGAGGAGTGTGGGGGGAAAGGTACCCACGGAGGCAGTGCTGCAGGCAGAAGACAGACATGACGGAGCCTGGGAAGGGGACGAATGTGCTGGGTACGAGAGGGCGGTTCAAAGGCGACTATGAGGTTTCCAGCACGGCTGGCTGGAAGGGCTCATTGACTGAACCCAGTAGGACAGAACATGTGGAAACGAAGAGGACAGTAACCGTGACACCAAGGGCCTGGGCCACTGGGATCTGGCGCCAAAATTAAGAGTGCCAGAAGCAGTTTCAGAGCAGTAGGATCTTGAGTTCAGTTTTAGAGCCCCTGAGTATACCCATATGTCACAATACCCGACAGGCAACGGGAACATCAGCTGTAACCAGTGCCCTCCTCCCGGCGACTTCTGCAGCTCTCCTCCAGACCAAGGATGTCATGAGCCCTCTGTCTTGATCTCTCTGACGGTTCTCTTCTGTGTGAGCATAGCTGCCTTACCTTCACTGTAAACCTGCCTGAACTAAAACTAAACTCATGAATTCCAGGCTCAACCAGCCCTCCCCAGCTGTCCTGCTGATCAGTGACACAGCCATTCATTTAGTCAGTTACCTGGACTGAAATCTGAGTCACCTCTGAGCACCCCCTCACCCCTTCTTCAGTTCTCACTCCCAGTTATTTGCTTGAGTTCCTCCAACTTCTCTTTGAAATGACTCTTCTCTAGGGTTGTATTTCTTCAGGCCAGGATTCTGGACTTATCTCAATTGTGTCATCCTTCGTACCAGCAGCAGACAAATTTATCTCAGACTGTCTTTTCATGTTCTTCTCTATCTCTAGAAACTTGAAATTCTTGGCCCTTTGTCACAACATCCAGGCTAAAATTCTTGCACCTGGCTCCAAATCCTTGCATTGATGGGCCTCGTTTCTCCATTCGGACTTCTTTCCCACTGTGCTCAACAGACTAACTCAAAGCTAGGATGTCAGTTAGTCCCCACCTGTAAGGCACTGCGCTAGGGGACTTGCCCATCCCACCTCCTCTCACAGTAACCCTTCGGGAGCAGGGACCTCGTTTCATAGGAGGAAGCGAGGGCTCCCACAAGTTACTGCTGCTGCCCGGCTGGAAAGCCACGCCGAAGGGAAGTGACCCAGGTCAGCTCGGCCCTGGAGGGAGTGGTGCTGCTTAAGTATGTGCCTCTCCCAGCTTGTCACCTCCACCTTCTGCCACAGGCCCAGATTCCCATTGCTCCCTGGGCCTCCGTCGCTTTGTTCACCTTATCTCAAGTGCCTGTTCTTCCCTCTGTGCTAACATGACTTTCCTTTAAGCCTTCAGTGACCCCAAATGCTCCAGGTTTGGCTTTAAGCTACTTAGTCCTTAATTTAATAATTTAAAACATAAAAGCAAGAAGAAGATACGTTTCTGTATGATAAATACTCAACATCAATAATAATGCCTATGTCTCACCTGTTAAAGAGTGTCGTCAAAATGGAAGGATACTTATTACGTGTAAAGAAACTTCCCTCATTTTAAATATTCTTTTCTGAAGCATTGACATGTACACACACTTTCCCTCTCACACACACACTCCTACCCACTTCCACCAGGTCTCACTGTATTCATGTAACAACCAACAGTATTTTCATTATGAGACAATCTGGAAAATGGCATTAGGGAAGACTGCTGTTACACTTAGGCGTTTGTATTTCTGTGACTGTGTGTGCGTCGTCACTGTGGGTTATAAAGACAGCCACTCCAGGATACTGATGGTGTGGCGAACCAGTTGACGAGAGGGATAATGGTCAAAGTATGCAGGCAGAGATCCTACGGTGAGGCTGTTTCCTGTACCACAATTGTAAGGGAGACAGAAGTCATAGATGCCAGATAAAGTGTGAGTGTGTGTGTGTGCGCGTGTGTGTGTTTTAACCTTAGGATACTTTGATATCTGGAGCCAATACTTAGGAAGGAAGAAGTTGAAAACTTTCCATTTAAACCACTTAGAATGAGAGGATTTACAAAGATCCTGTTTAATGTTCAGCTGACACATTGTCAAAAACATTTATCATGCAACCTTTTGAAGTTTCTCCCACTCCCTTTTAGTTATTAAAGCTGAATTGCAGTTAGTTATCAACAAAGCAGACATGTGATGGTGTTTTTATCATTAGCCTTGCAGTCTGAGTTTTGAACTACTAAGCAGAATTAAATTCTCCTGATCAGAAAATGATTAGTGACCTAGTTCTCATGCACATTGCACAGCACAGCTGGCTTCCAAATGGACCTAGAGACTGCAGGGGACGCAGAAACTTCACCTAAGTGTCCAAATGGTGAGGCTCTTCAGATTTTAGAATGTGCTATTTTGAGTTAGAATTGTAACTTTTTCAGCACAAATAAGGAAATAGGGAGCTATATCACCGGGAAAACTTTTCTGGCAATTTTATTCCTATTGTAAATTTCCTCAAATTGAGAAAAAATTCTACTATATATATATATATATATGTATGTACATATATATAATTTTAAAGTAATTTTTTGGTGTAAAGTTTACACAGCAATTCAGGTTTCCATTCAATAATTTCTATGCAAGTTGTTCAGAGATGTTGTTTACTGTTTTAGTTATTGAAACAAAAAAACCCAAAGCCACTGCCATTGAGTGGGGTCCGACTCACAGCGACCCTACAGGTCAGAGTAGAACTGCACCATAATGGTTCCAAGAAGCACCTGGCAGATTTGAACTGGTGATCTTTTGGTTAACAGACATAGCACTTAACCCACTATGCCACTAGGATTTTCTTAGTTATCTAGTGATGCTGTAATAGAAATACCACACGTGGATGGCTCTAACAAGCAGAAGTTTATTCTCTCATGGTATAGGAGGCCAGGAGTTTAAATTCAGGGTGCCAGCTCTACAGGAAGGCTTTCTCTCTCTGACAGTTCTGGGGGAAGGCCCTTGTTATCAGTCTTCCCCTGGTCTAAGAGCTTTTCAGGGCGGAGACACTGCGTCCAGAGGACACGCTCAGACCCTGGCTCATTTTTCTTGGCAGCATGAGGTCCTCTCTCTGCTCACATCTCACTTTTCCATCTCAAAAGACACTGACTCAAAATACAACCTAATCCTGTCAATGGAGTCCTGCCTCATGAACATCACAGGGGTTAGGACTCACAAGACATGGGACAATCACATCAGATCACCAAATGGTGGATAACAATCACATAATACATCGGGAATCATAGCCTAGCCAGGGTGACACACTTTGGGAGGACACAATTCAATCCATTACAGTTACATTCTTCACAATGCACAGACATTCTCATTAATACTCCTCTGGTTGTTCCATTTCCATTAATCTAGTTTCCCAGCCTCTGGTACACATTTTGACAAGAGGAATCAAAACTCTTTCTACATGTTTCAATTGGATAATTTTTTTGAGTGTAAGTAATGTGTTGGAAACCCTGGGGGCATAGTGGCATGGGGCTATGGCTGCTACCTCAAAGGTCTTCAGGTTGAATCTACCAGGTGCTCCTTGGAAACCATACGGGACAGTGCTACTCTGTCCTACAGAGTTGCTATGGGTTGGAATCAACTTAATGGTAACAGGTTTGATTTTCTTTTTTGGTTATAACGTAGTGGACATCACAGAGAAAGCACAAAGTTGGGTAAAACATGGCCTTATCTTTCAAGGTGCTTATACTATGGTGGAAAGCTGAAGAACACAGTGTCTAAAGCATTCAACTGAGAGACCAAGAGAGAAACAGAAGGACAGGAGAATTCCAATGGCACCAGAAGGAAGTGAAATGATAAATCCAGAACGTAGGACACTTTTTTCCTGTGAGGGACATGTTTTTCTGTAAGTTAATCAATGGCATGAGAAAAAAGTGAAGCAGAGTCTGCTTTGGATTAAAAAAGACCAAAAAGATATAACAACCAAATGCAATGTTTGCATCTTAGTTGGATCCTAATTTAAGCAAACCAAACATAAAATGGGATTCTTTAGTCAACTGGAGAAATCTAACTGTGAACCAGTTATTAGATGACACTAAAGTTAACTGTGGTTATACAAGACAATGGCACTGTGGTTAGGTTATATACGACAAATATGCGATAATATGAGCCACGTTTTCTGAGAGGCACCCTGAAACGCAGGAGGTGCATCAGCCAGGTACACTGACCCAAACCGACAGTTTCGACAGGCAGAAGCTGGAAGAAGGGGACGAACGGTCTGCCACAGGAGGCGCATCTGCAGAGGTCAGTGAGGAAGACAGGAAGGTCCTCACCAATCAGTGCGTGGTCTAGAGGGCAGCACTTGGAGTAAGCGGAGGGGAGGGAACCCTGAGAGAGGAGATGAGCACAGCGTCCCGGGGCACCAGCATGGCCTTGGTGAAGGGAAGAAGGCCTTTGGGGCGATGGCTAAGTTCTAAAAAGATACACAGAATCGTCTCCTTGATTATCTACAACACATGGCCCAGGATTATCAAGTTCAAAGCTGGATATACTATCAGTTCTCCCGTCTTCCTTCCCTATCTTTCTCACCTGCCCCTTTGCCTAAATCTACTTCTTCTGCTATATATTCAGATCCAGATTGATGGAATCACTATTTTCCCAGTTATGCAAATCAAGAACCTTGAGGACATCCTCGAATTTTCCCTACCTCTTAACTTTCTATTCAGTCATTTACTTTTCTTCTGAGTATTTCTCCTCTCCAACCCTGTTGCAGCTGCACTTGTCATCTCCCACTGGGACAATGACTCCCACCTGCTGATCTCCCCAGTCTAATTCACTGTTGCCACAGTGCATAATCTTCCGTATCATCCTCGGGTTTCCCCCATCTCTGTGAATGGCTCTGTCTTCATACACACAATCTATCAGACTACGCAAGGCAAAAACTCCGGAGCTATCCTTGACAACTTGCTTTGACTGCACCCCTTCCCTCGTTTTCCATCACTGTGTGTTCAATCTCTTAAATACCTTTTGATTCGGTCCACGTACATCAACTCCACTGACATTCTCCAGTTTTACCGGCAGTCTTCTGTCTAGACCCCACTCACTCCTGTGGCTCTCCGCAGTCTGCTCTCATAGAGCAGCTGGTTATCATTTGAAAAGATAAATCTAGGAGTTAGTCATTGAATCTGTTCTTTTCCTCCACCCTGCTGCATCCAACTCATCACTAAGTCTACTGACTCTCCCTTGAAAGCACACAGATCGTCCAACCACAGAATTACCACCTTTGTCCAAGCCACGGTCTTCTCTCACCTCAAGGCTATTGGAACAGCCCAATGGTCTTCCTTCATCTCCCTACAAGCCAGTCTGCACATAGCACTCCTGTTGATTCATTTGAAATGTAAATGTCCCTTCCTTGCTCACAATTCTCCAATGGCTTCTGTTATATCCAAATCCTTGACCGTGGCTGGCAAGGCCCTGCAAATCTGGCATCCACCTGTCTCTCAGATCTCTTCTTGTACCAGTTTCTGCCTTGTCCTTTGTGTCCCAGCCACACGACAGTTGCCTTCCTTCTCTTCTTTAGACACGTCGAACTCATTACCACCTAAGAGTCTTGCAATAGTTTTGTTTACGATCTTCATTCATATGGTCAACTTCTTATAGCCAGTCTCAGTTGAAACACTACTTCCTCAATGAGGCCTTTCCTGTCCAGGCCACTGAAATTGCCCACTTGGTCATACTTGATAAGAATACCTTTTGTAAATCTCTATAGAACACTCATCACCCAAGTTCTACCAAATACTTTATTTTCTCTTTCTCTTTTATTAAACAATCTTTGACAGACAGAGACTGATTCCATTCACTACCATATTGTGGGGATCTCCAACCATGCTTGGCACACAGAAGGTGCTAAATAAATGCTTGCCGAATACCAGCAGCAAGTCCTCTACCCTCTGAAGTACTATTCAAAGGCTGCAATCACTTGTGTGCTAAAGCTCCTGACCCCTCACATGGAATTCAAGCCACTTCTTGGTCTGACCTCTGTCCACCTGCAGATCTTCACCTTGAGCCCTTCTTCATGCTGCAGTCACCCTGGCCCACGTAGCTTGTCGTGTATGCCACATCCCTCCCGCCACAGGGCTTTGCACACTTTCATTCTATGTGGCGCGGGGTCTCATCACATTATACTTAACTATCTCCCTCTGTACACCCTTCAGACCCCAGCTTCAGTGGCACGTTCTCGGAGGGACCTCTCTGATCAGGTCTGTAGGGTCTGCTCCCATAGCACCACACACCTTCAGAAATATGCTTTACTGGGCCATGCTGGTTCACATGCTAATGCCATTACAGGTAGATGACATTCATCAAATGAAGCCTTCTGATTTGTGATTGGAATTAACCGATTTTTAGATAGAAGTCCTCAGTCGTCACAAAGCCTGCTGCTTCAGAGCCCTGCTTGTGATGGACAGGAGTAGCAAGCAAAGGACACGGACCTACCAGGGTCATGTTCTTACTTTTATTTGTGCCATCACTTTGCGTGTTTGGCAGCCATTTATGTAAGGCAGGGATTGTTCTTTGACTGAGGGGCCTTAAAGACCAGTGGGTTTAAAGGGCCATTCTCCTGGGAAATGAAACTAATGGGAAGAGAACAGATCTGTATTATTTCTGAATTCCAGTTTGGATACACAACAAAGAACACGGGCATTTACGGTCTAAATCCCTAACCAGGATTGCATTAATGAAATTACGAGGCATCTGATGAGCTGAGGTGCGCCCCCTTTTTAAGATGAAAGTTTCCAACTGGATATGTTTATTCATTTTTGATTGTGGTTTTCCAGGTACGTTTAGAGACTGTCACGGTTTAAACTTTTTTTTTTAATTACTGGATTAACGATTGCTGTTGTGGAGAAGTGGCACAGGATGGATGGAAACTATAAGTCTTTTACAAAGAAAAGCCCTTAATAATGTTTTAACACCTTTCAAGTAACTCTAATCAAAGACTATCACTTATAAGGTGAATCATGACTTCATGAACTGAACAAGAACCAGCTTGAATCAAAAGATCCAGTACACCTCATTCATCGCTGGGTGCCATCAAGTCCATCCTGACTCATAGAGAGCCTCCCCATGTGAAAGAGAACTGCCCGATAGGATGTCCTAGTCTGTAAACTTTACAGGGCAGTTCTACTCTGTCTACTGGGTCACTATGAGTCAGAACCGACTTGATTTGGCACTGGGTTTTTTTTCTGTTATCTTTGCAGAGGCAGATTGCCAGGTCTTTTTCCCGTGGAGCCACCAGCTGGGTTTGAACTGCCAACCTTTCAGTTAGCAGCTTCAACCCTTAACCACCAGGGCACCAGGACTGCTTTATCCATAACTTAGGGAGGCAAACAGTCAAAAGGGTACTGTGAAGCAAAAATCAAAGCTAGCTTTTGGCAGTGCAGGCAAACTACATTCGCTCAACCTTAACAGCTCACCAAAGGCTTCTGTTTACTCACGAATTACGCCCCCGCAGTGAAGACTGCCAGCTTCTTTGCAGATGCGCTGTCACAAACCCAACACCTGCAGCTTCTGATACAGCATTGCTTCTCAAGACTGACAAAACGCATCACAGTGCATCATGCGACTGCGGTCCCATGACCCCGTGTCACAGAGCAGAATGGCCTCATAGCGTTTTCTAGGCTGTAATCCCGGAAAGATCTGATTGCTTGGTCTTTCTGTGGCAGATCTGCCGACTGGAACCTCTAATGGTTCAGTTAACAGCCGAGTGATTAACTGTTGTGCCCCAAATCACCAAAACCCAACCCTCTGCCATCCAGTCAATTCTCACTCACAGTGACCCTACAGGATGGAGCTGAGCTGTCCCACAGAGTCTCTGGGGCTGTAACCTTGATGGAAGCAGATGGCCACACCTTTCTCCCTCGGAGTGGATGGTGGGTCTGAACTGTCCATGTTCTGTTTAGCAGCTGAGAGCTTAACCACTGAGCAACTAGGGCTCACTTGCATCCCCAAGAGAAGGATAATAGTTGTGATCGTTGTGAAGATGGAGTTAATACACAAACGCAAAACACCCAGCACATGTAAGAGTTCAATAAATGTTAGCTATCATTACACTGTCTCACAACTGAGCAATAAGAGAGGGCTGAAATGTTAGCTACGATTTGACCGCCGTTGAGTGATAAGAGAGAGGCAACCACATCTACCTACATGATTGCTCTGCTTAATCTTCTGTAATCATTTTTCTTCTGGGAACTCCACGTCAGGGCCATGCTGAGACTGAGTTAGAACCCTCAAGCCTTTTGTATGTTCATCATGTTTGTTTTTAATCAAACATCTGAAGGAGTTTTGTGACGTGAAAATGTTTTCAACGTAAATTTTAATTCTCCACTTTCCCCCTGACATGTTAGTGGTACAAGAGTCACAGAAATGAACACATACCAGAATATCAGAGGCGCTGGGAAATCATTCTGAGCTTTTGGGTGCAACAAGATCCAATTTTCTGTTTTATTTACCACATCCACTGCTGAGCAGCCCCATGGCGTGACGTTTACCTTTCCCGTCCTGATCACAGAACTGACACGGGCTCACTGCACAAGTCCTGGCCATGGACAAGAGTGGACGTGAAACAAAAATGACGTGCCACAGCACTTCCTCCTTCAGCCTGGTGACACTGAGGCCGACTCGCCATCAGTCAGCCTGCTCGGGGTCACACACCTGGGACAGTGCCCTGCACCCTCATGACAGCAGCGTCGCTCTCACACCAACGTGACAGTCTGTACTCTGACCGGGACTCTCACTCACTGAACAGGGATTGAACACTCCTGTGCTAGCAGACCACTGTCTGTGGTGCTCTGAGGGGACAACATGCCCCCAAACCAGCTGCTGCCAAGTCGACTACAATGCATGGCAACCCCACGCATGTCAGAGCAGCAGTGGGCTGTGTAGGGTTCTCAATAGCTGGTTTTTCGAAAGTCAGTTGCCAGGTCTTTCTTTCCAGGTGCTGCTGGGTGGACTCGAACCTCCAACTTTTGGTTTGCAGTCAAACACATCAACTGACGAAACCAACAGTCTGCAAGTGAATGGTTGTAGCCCTCCCAGGGTGCTTGACAGAGTCTGTGGTGTTCTTCCATACTGCATGACCATACCGTGTACAAACGATGAAAGTGGCACAAAAAAATAAACACCCGTCGTGTGCTTCTTTAGATCTCTGAGGAGATGTGGGCATTCTGTATTTATACGTCCGGGGGAAAGTCACTTGGAAAAAATAATCTTTGATGTTCCTTCCGTCTCAGGCACTAATAGTCCCAAGTACTTTTGAAACAGGGCGTATTACAAATTCTGATTAAAACACCATAAAGCCAGACAAGGTTGTCCACATCGCCATTCCTCATTGTGTAGTGCCATCTGACTGGCAAAGCACAGACAGACCTGTCATTTCTGCTGTGCTGGGGGCTTCAAAACAGCTTTGAGCAACGAAAAAAGCTTTTTCCTTTCTCACCAGCAAATGTAAATAGTGACCAAAATAGTTCCAGAGAGTGAGCTGGGCTGGAATCGTCTGGATTGTGCTTTAATTTTCGCTCTTGATGAGAAGATGTGAGGAAGTTTGTCCTCTGTGTGGGTGGATGTTGCGGGTGACATTAAAAGGGAAGGAGTGGATGGGGCACAGAGCTGTGCCATTTATCGCCAGCACGGAACTAGAGTGAGGCTTGTGCTCATGCCAAAAATCACCTATGCCAAGCAGAATTAGCTAATGCTGGGTCAGGAAGGAGGTGAAAACCGGGCATAAAAAAACATGAGTGGCTGATGCAAGGCACAAAATAAACGAGAAACACATTCACAGTACAGTACCACGGCGCTGACAACCGAAGCCACACATAACTGCCTACATCCATCACCCTCACTTTCCTTGTGTGTTTTTCTGGTTTCTGAGATTGGTAGTCAGGTAGGTCGGAAATGCATAATAGCAGATGGAAGCAGAGTGTGTGTCTCCAGCAGGTATTAGTGGTCTAGGGTATCACCAGGTATGCACACAATTAGAACCTGCTGATATAATTCAAATTATTACATAGCCTGCTGAAATTGTCCTTTTTATTTTGGGGAATGGCAAGTCCAAATCTGCAAAGGATACAAATTATATTAACCTTAGAAACAAAAGCGTAAGAAGATCTAAATATAGCCATTTAAGGAAAACCTATGCCATCTAAAGAACAATTTAGAAGTTATTTTAAGAAGTGATGCTAAATTGTTGCCCTACACGCTGGTTCCTACAGCAGGCATTAAGGTGATGACAGAGAACTCAAATATTCCACGAGCAGAGCCCCTTCTAGCTCTCAGATTCTTTCATGGCTATTATTTCCTTCCATATTGAATCAATTTACTTTCTTTCTTCTGAAAGTTCCTCTCCAAGGAGCTAAAGAATACTGAAACCACCTCTTCTAATTCTGGCCGGTCTTCACTTGCACACCCCAGCTTCTTGGATCCCTTCTAAAGGAGCCTTCTCATGCCAGCTCCTTATGTCCTGACTGTACCCTCACTTCAATGACACACACAGTCTCGACCTCCTCCTCTCCAAGAGGGATTTGAGCTGTTCTAAGAGAGTATGTCCCCATGAACTCCAAACACCATTCTAACAGTTCTCTTTCATTACACACACATAATCCTGCACACAGCGTAAATATGTAACATTTTTAGTTGATTCTATTGGTCTCCTCTATTCTAGAAACCCTGGTGGCAGAATGGCTAAGAGTTTCCACTGCTAACCAAAATGCTGGCAGTTCGAATCTACCAGTTGCTCCTTGGAAAGCCTATAGGGCAGTTCTGTTCTGTTCCATAGGGTCACTATGACTCAGAATTGACCCCAGAGCTATGGCTTTGTTTCTGGTTTTATTTTGGAAAGAAGTCCCAGTGGTGCAGTGGCTAAGCACTAAATTGCCAATTTATTTTGGGTTGTGATAACCCAACTGATCAAAATGTGAAAAGTCAACAAACTGGTTATTTTATAGTATTTTAAAGTATTTTTTTGTCTATATGATGTCAACTTTTTTTATCACTGATTTGCCAATTATTGGTCATTTAGGTTAAGATAAACATTGTTTAAGATTTAGGTTAAGATAAACATTTGTATATACTTCTGTTGGCCTATTCTTGTCCCTCTGTGTTGTTTCAGAATGTGCGCCAAGGACTAGCCTTTTTTCCCTTTCCCCAAACCTTACAATTACACAACCTTGATGATTTCATTCACAATTTCATTTCATCTGTCTCCCTAGCCATCTCCTTAGTCCCTTCATTTCCTCACCTCTGGAAGTCTTACAGTCCCCTCTTTTCTGCCAACCGATTCTACTGCAGTAACTTGGTGCATATCTGAAATGTGACAGGAAGCAACCCATACCATGACCTTGTGAAAGGAAAGACGTCATAAAAGAGCTACACAGACAAGAAACTAGTGGATATTATTGGAGGAATAAAAATAGTCCATTCTGGTTGATGCTTACGCTACATGTAGGTCACTAAAGATGACACGGAGGCCAGCTGGACTGTTTGTTTCTCACATTTCACTAGGCGGCAGGAATCTAGTAAAGGGTTCTGTTTGCTTGTTTGGCGGTAGGAGCGTGGCATGATTAGGTCGGAATGGATATGCAACCTATTTATTACATTAGGAATGCACAAAGGAGTCAGCTGAGAGGGAGACAGTGGTCAGGGAGACGACTAGGTGAGGACCAATTAACACAAGTGGGACTGAGACACTGCTAATGGAAATCAAACGGTTAACTTAAGCACAGCAGCCACTGTCCACGCGGGAAACAAGGGAAGGAGAAGATGTCAGCTGATGCTCTAGCACAATTTAAATCAGGAGGAAGTGAGTAAGAGGGAGCAGGAGATATGCTGGGTTCTAGATGCGCAACCACACTGAGGCGTCTGTTCAGTCTGGAACTCGAGAGAGCACGGGGGTCAGGAGTTTACAGCTGTGAGTCTTCTGCAGAGCGAGCAGAGATGACATTGTAGGAGTGGATGTGTCTGCAGGAGTAAGTACAGAAAGAGAAAACAACATGGAGCTTTGGGGGACGACTTCATACTTAGTGACCTTGAAGAGAAGAGACCATGAACACAGCCACGGAAGAAATGTCAAGTGTAGTGTGGAACCAGGGAGTCTTCCAGGGACGACAGGATTTCCAGGGTGTGGTTATCAGCATCTAACGCTGTTCAGAGAAGCTGGAGGGACTCCTGACGGATGCCATCCTTGCCAGTACCATCCTCACCAGCACCACCATGGCCACCACGGCCACCACTACTGCTTATCGGAAAAGGGAGCAGGAGATGCCGATACAGTCTAAGAATGTGATTTGATTGGCTGGTAAACAGAAAAGCCAAATTCCTGTCTCCATTTAACAAAAAGTCATGAGTGCTTAAGCCAAGCCAAGTGCCGCTGAGTCGGATCCGACTCATGGCGACCCTAGGGGCCAGAGTAGAAATGACCCCCAGAGTATTCAAGGAGCGCCTGGTGGATTTGAACTGCCGACCTTGTGGTTAGCAGTGGTAGCACTTAACCCACTACACCACAGTGCTTACTGTTTGCAAAATGCCAAACTGGGCACAAGGTGTAAGGCGATGGCCAGGATGTGACTGCATGGTGAGAAAGCAGAAGGTGGAACCAACTCCTGTACAAATCTGGTGGCTGAAAGAGGTTGAGACCGGAAACTAGGCTAGGTGAAGGGTGCTTCTCGGAGTCAAATCCAAGTTCATTTTCAGGGCAAGAAGTGCATCCAAAAAAAGAGTATTTGATCTTCAATGGCACTAATATTATTGGGAGACCCAACCACCACCACTAATAATGCTTCTGTTGGAAATGTGCTCTCAGTTTCTATGTGGGGTGCCAGGAAAGCAACTCTCCCTACAAGAGTCTTGGTGTTGCAACTGATTCAAACTTTCAGGGGTAACGACAGAAATGCAAAAGTGAATTATGAGACTGGGAGGAAAACCGTATCACAGAACACGAGGCTGTAAAGGGGACATTGGGATTCTGGGGGCCTTGCTGAGAATGCGGAGGGCAAAAAAGTTACAGGAAATCAAAGACTGGGTGTCTTGTGCTAGGATTGTAGCAAATGAGTACTAGAAATTATCTATTTCTTCATAACCTTTTAATTAAAAACTGCACTTTGAATCTACAGAAGGCAGGAGTCTACACAATAGTGCAAATAAATTAAACCTGAAGACACTCTTAGCAGCAGCGAAATTTATATTTTATTTAATTCTTAGAAAAACACTAACCTTTGTGATTGGCCTCTCATTGGTAAATGACAACCTCCAGGCTAGATAAATCTGTGGATGTTACGACTTGTTGCTGTATCAGATTTAAAAGTCTTTCCTGTGAATTCATTACCTGGCCTTGTCCCCTGAAAGAACCTTTCTGAGGCTGCCATGTGCCTCGGGCGAACGGCTGGCCGGGCAGTCTGGAGCTCGGGTGTACTAGCTTGAATCTATAATGATCTCACAGACACTAAAACAAGGTGCTCCCAGAAGACAGAGAAGAATTCCAAAAAGACACTAAAAATAGAAGAAAACTAAGGTTCTGAGGCTTATTTAATGATTTTCAGAAATACCATATATGACCACAACTCTTATTTTTTATCTTTTCTTTTGATTAGCGATTTTTCCTCTCTAGCTTTTGAATCCTGGCTCTTCCTAGGGACTCTGGACCTTAACCTAAAGGCACCTGCTTGAAAGTACATATTCTAATCCAGCGTCCCAGCATAGTGGGTATATTTTATAAATGCTATGTAATAAATATAAAGCACTGCTTTGAAATTTTTTTTTCCTCAAATCCCTTTTTTACAGACTCTCCTAGCTTTTAAGTTTTCGTTTTTTCTGCACACGAATTCTTGGAGAGCTAGCCGCAGAGATTTCAGGCGCATGTGTAGGTGAAGGCGAAAGATTTTTGAAAGGGCCCGTGGGAGTTCTTGGCCAGAGGGAATAAGGGAAACACAGCTGAGAAGCCGACCTTCAGATATGGCTCATTTTATCTCATGCTTACTTTTACGGACTGAATTGTGTCATCCACAGAGGTCCCAATGAATGTGACCTCTTTGGGACGTGGGGTCTTTGAAGATGTTATCAGCTAACATAAGGTCACCGTGGGGAAGGGTGGGTCCTCAGCCAGTCTGACTGATATCTGTCTAAAAAGAGGTGAAGGGACGCAGAGGCGGAAACACAAGGATGTTAGTGAGGACCGAGGCGGAGACAGGCACTCTGTCTCAGCAGCCAGCCAAAGGAGACCTGGGGTTACCAGGAGATGAGAGAAACAAGACCTTCCCACGGGGGCTTGGGGAACAGCACAGTCTTAACACACTTCAAATTATGCTCTCAGTCTTCAGAACTCTGAGGCAATAAATTTCTATCACCTTAAGCCTCCTACCTTGTGGCATTTTGTTAGGCTAGCCTGAGAAATAAATATACCAGCTGCTCATCACTGAAGGGTGCCAATCCTGTAAACATTTTCAGAAATCTCTCTTTCTAAACCAAAGGAGGCAATAAAGAAAGAAAGAAATTGCCGGTAAATATTCTTTTCTGACAACTTTTTCGTTAGTAGGAAATCTGGCTCATCTCTTTTCTCTCTATATATACAACTCAGCTAAACTGCTGGGGTACCAACAGAGGCGTTTCCTATGTCTTAACTGGAGTTGCATTTAGCATTTTCATTTCAATCACACATTTACAATTTTCTCCATGGAAGATTATCTGTGACTATATTTTTTGCAAAGTGTCCCCTTCAATGCATCCCATTAAGATAGCTTTTTTTTGTGTGTGTGTGGGGGGGGCTCTTAATTTTAGTGTCTATTTGACTAGAGGTGAGCTAAAAAACAAAAAAAAAGAACCCAGATGCCATCCAATCAATTACGACTCATGGTGACCCTACAGGACAGAGAAGAACTGCCCCATAAAGTTTCTAAGGGGCGTCTAGTGGATTCAAACCACTGACCTTTTGGTTAGCAGCCACAGCGCTTCATCACTAACACCACCAGGATTTCCAGTAGCACAGTTAGTACATACTACATACTACTTACTTTAATTAGGAAGATTTAGTTTTGCTTTTTTTTTTTTACATATTTGTTTATGGTTATTGATAAAAAGATCTTTTAATTAAAAAAAAATTTAGAGTACATTTAATGTTATGAGGTAATATAACCTCAACATTATGAATCAAAAATACATAAACATTACAAGAAGAAACGAGAGAGAATTCAACTTTTCAGAGCTTCTATACAGTTCAGGGATTGACAATTGAGAGGAGATAAGAAAAGGTTTTTATCTTAAAGTCTAGAAATATGATTTTTCTCTTAGCAAAAAAATATCAAGTATTCATTACACATGTGAAATTCAGAAAACATTATGTATTTATTTGCCTCAGAGAGATAGAGAAAGGGGAAGAAAACACGTGTGGGAAGATGACTTGAGGACTCACCTCAAAAGAATTCATGGAAAGGAGAAGAAATTTATCGGTACATAAGAAGTTAAATCCTCCAGGTGTCTGTCAGTCTGCTGTTCTGTGGGGGTCTGAGTGTTGCTGTGATGGTACCCACTATGGTACAGGTATTTCAAATACCAACAGGGTCACCCACGGTGACAGGTTTCAGCTGAGCTTCCAGACTATGACAGATTAGGAAGAAGGACATGGTGATCTACTCCTGAAATAAATTAGCCAGTGAAAACCTCACAATAGTAGCAGAATATTGTCTGACACAGTATTGGAAGACGAGCCCCTCCTGCTGACAGGTACCCAAAAGGCAACCGGGAGAGAGAAGCCTTGTCAAAGTAGAGTTGACCCTAATGATGCTGATGGAGTTAAGCTTTCAGGATTTTCATTTGCTGATGAGACATGACTCAAAATAGCAAGAAACAGAGGCAAATATCCATTAATAACTGGAAGCTGGGATGTAAGAACTATGAGTCTAGGAAAACTGAAAAGCTTAAAAAGTAAAATGGAATGCATAACATCAATATCAAATGCTTTAGTGAGCTGAAATGGACTGGTATGGGGCATTCTGAATCAGACAGTTACACAGACTATTACACTGAAAGGATAAACTGAAGAGGAACAACTGTGTATTCATCATCAAAAAGAACATTTCAAGATCTATCTTGAAGTAAAACACTGTCAGTGACAAGATAATAGCCACATGACACAGACTAGTTAATATGACTGTTATTCAAATTTATATACCAATCACTAAGGTCAAAGATGAGTAAACTGAAGATTTTTACCAATTTCTGCAGTCTGAAATGGAATACACAATCAGGATGCACTGGTAATTACTGGTGATTGGAATGTGAAAGGCTGGAAAATACGGCCTTGGTTACAGAAACAAATGTTGGTGATCACATGATAGAATTTTGCAAGACCAATGACTTCTTCACTGCAGATATCTTCTTTCCATAACATAGATGGGGACTATATACAAAGACCTTGCTGGAAGCATTACAGAGATATCAAACTGACCACACGGAAATGCTCAGTCTCATTGGTCAGAAAAAGATGCGGAACAGGGCATCAACTGCTCATAGGCCAGTTCCAGCTGAAGCTGAAGAAATTAGAACAAGCCCACTAGAGCCAAAGTATGATCTTGAGTATACTCCCCCTGAATTTAGAAACCATCTCAAGAATAGATCTGACACATTGAACACTAAAGACTGAAGACCAAAGGAGTTGTGGAAGGACACCAAGGACATCACACATGAAGACAGCAAGAGGTAATTCAAAAAGATGGGAAAGAAAGAAAAGACCAAAATGGATGTCAGAAGAGACTCTGAAACTTTCTCTTGAATATCAACTAGCTAAAGTAAACGTAAGAAATGAAGAAGTAAAAGAGCTCAAAAGATTTCAAAAGGTAACTCGAGAAGACAAAGTAGAGTATTATAACGAAGTAAAGACCTGGAGTTAGCAAACCAAAGGGGAAGGACATGTCAAGCATTTTTCAAGGCGAAAGCACTGAAGAAACATTCAAGCCTTGAGTTGCAATAGTGAAGGATTCTGTGGGCAAAATGCTCAATGACACAAGAAGCATCCAAAGAAGATGGAAGGGATACACAGAGTCACTGTACCAAAAAGAACTGGTTGACGTTCAATCACTTAGGGAGGTGGCATGCAATCAAGAATTGCTGGTACTGAAGGAAGAAATTCAAGCTGCACTGATGACCCTGGCCAAAAACAAGGCTCCAGAAATTGACAGAAGACCAACTGAGATATTTCAACAAATGGACGCAGCACTGGAAGTGTTCACTCCCCTATGTCAAGAACCTTGGAAGACAGCTACTTGGTCAACTGACTGGAAGAGATTCATATTTACGCCTATGCCAAAGAAAGGTGATCCAACACCAAATGGTGAAATTATCAAACAATATCATTAAAATCACATGCAAGTAAAATTTTGCCAGAGATCATTCAAAAGCAGTTGCAACAGTACACTGCCAAGGAACTGCCAGAAATTCCAGCTGGATTCAGAAGAGGATGTGGAATGAGGGATGCCACTGCTGATGTCAGATGGATCCTGGCTGAAAGCACAGAATACGAGAAGGAGGTTTACCTGTGTTTTGTTGACTGTGCAAAAGCATTTGACTGCGTGGATCACACAGTCAGATTATATCACGAAGGATGGAAATTCCAGAACACTTTATCGTGCTCCAGAGGAAACTGTACACACATCAAGAGACAGCTGTTTGAACAGAACAAGTGGATAACTGCATGGTTTAAATCTAGTCAGGAAGGGTGTGTGTTGGGCTGTAGTCTTTCACTGGTGCTCGCTCGGTCTACTGGCTGAGCAAATAATACAAGACGCTGGACTATCCAAAGATGGAGGAGGCACCAGGATTGGAGGAAGATTCAGTAACAGCCTTAGTTATGCAGATGACACAAGTTTGCTCGTTGAGGAGTGAGAATGGAGATGATTTGAAGCATTTACTGATGAAGATCAAAGACCACAGCCGATGGTATGAATTGTTTCTCAACATAAAGAAAATAGAAATCCTCACACTGACTCAATAAGTGAGAAAAACAGAAAAAAAGATTGAAGTTGTCAAGGATTTCATTTTACGTGGATCCACAATCGATGCTCATGAAGAAATGAAGACACAGCACTGCACTGGGCAAATCTGCTCCCAAACCAAAAAACCCAAACGCACTGCCACTGAGTCAATTCCAACTCAGAGTTTCTCTACAGGACAGAGGAGAACTGTCTCCAAAAGCACCTGGTGGATTTGAACCGCCAATCTTTTGGTTAGCAAAGGTAGCACTTAATCATTACCCCACTAGGGTTTCTAAGACCTCTTTAAAATGTTAAAAAGCTGTCACTTTAAGAGGGTCTGACCCAAGCTACTGTATTTTCAATTACCTGATACGCACATGAAAGCTGGACAATGAATAAGGAAGACCAACGAAGAACTGATATCTTTGAATTACAGCGTTGGTGATGAATACTGAATATAACATGACTACAAAAGGAATGAAAATCCTGGTGGCGCAGTGGCTAAGAAGTACAGATGCTAACCAAAAGGTCAGCTGTTTGAATCCACCAGGCACTCCCTGGAAATCACAGAGGGCAGTTCTACTCTGTCCTACAGGGTCACTGTGAGTCGGAACCGACTCGACAGCAACAGGTTATTGGTTTGGCCAAAAAATGAGCAAATAAGTCTTGAAAGAAGTACACCCAGAATGTTCCTAAGAAATGAAGACAGAGAGACTTCATCTCACTCTGGAGATGTTATCTGGAGGGACCAGCTCCTGGAGAAGTCCATCATGCCTCAGAAAGTAGAGGGTCAGTGAAAAAGAGGAAGACCTTCTCTGGGATGGACTGATACAGTGGCTGGAATACTAGACTCAAATTCAACAAAGATCGGGAGGATAGCACAGGACTGAGCAATGTTTCTGTTGCATGTAGGGGTGCTATGAGCTGGAACTGACTCAATGGCACACAACGAGTTACAGTGCTGTTTTCGCTGTATATTGCTGTCATTTTACGAACTGTTTTATTGTTAAAAAATACAAGAACAAAAACACCTGCCAATTCAACCTATTTTATGTACATAATTCAGTGACAGTAGATACATGTATGATGCATGGTAATCATCATTTTAAAAAGTGCCTTCCAAAGACATTATATTTTGATTGCTCTTTTCCACAGAGTGGACACCAAGTCTGGTCATTGGCAGCGAGCATAACTGAATCTACAAATTGACACTGTGTTGATGACAAGATCTCAGGCGCTGTTCAGCTCTGGGGCTCAGATTTGAATGGCCCTGCTCTCACAGAGCTTACACGCCACTGGGAGACACCGGGAAGTAATAGTCATCACTATGTAGCGTTAAGAAAAGGTGATCAGGGAAGAACAGAGGATGCAAGAGGAACACAAAGGATGGTTCTTAAGCAAGTCTTAGGCAGCTGAAATGGTTACGGGAACCTAAGGATGAGTAGGAGTCAGATGGGGCAAGGAGTAACAGGGAGCAGAGACAGCATGTGCCAGAAGCGGGAGATGAGAATTTATATTTGAAGAAATAAGAAAGATCCGAATGGTGGGAGTACGGAGTGCAAGGAGGGAAGAGGTGAGACATGACTGAGACACATAATACCCTTGTATACCTTGTTAGAGCATCTCGGTTGCATACCAAGGGCCATAAGGACCCAGTGAAGTGAAAGGTCACTGGGCGTGTGGTGTGAGGAAGGGATAAGAAGAGGCAAATCTGGAGTGTGAACCTACTCAGAATCAAGAGACAGCTGGTGCTTCCCTGAACAAGGGAAAGGTCTTGTTGCAGAGATGAAGATGAGCTTAAATGAGATTCAAGTAGCAGAATTAGTAGGATTAGGTGCACAACCGACTGCCTGCGGGAAAAGACAGAGAGAGGCGGGGTGAGGCCCAGGATGCTGGCTTGGTCAAACAGGCATGAGGTGCCATTAACTGCATTTAGGAACAAAGGAGAAGCAGCAGTCTAAGTAGGTTCAGATAATAATTTCAGTTTTGGACATTTTAAATTTTGTATTTCTGTATGACATTATTGAGATCTGCATGGATATTTAGGAAACTTCCAGAAGGGTCTGGAACACAGTGAGATATGAGAGATCTGAGCTAGAGAGACGATGTATAGCCAGTTAGCAGAGTGTCAGTGGTAGTGAACGCAACTGCCTGGTGAGTCTGCAGAGCCCAGTGAAGAGGGGAAGTCCAGACCAGTCCTTGGTAACAAAAGCGTCAGAAGAAGACAGAGACAAAGAGGGACACATGAAAGAGATGGAGAGAGAACTGCCAGAGAGACAAGACGAAGGAGAGAGCATGCTATTGTGCCAGACGCTACAGGACTCAAACAGATACAGACAGTGTCCACTGGAGTTAGCAACAAGGACGTCACTGGCAAGCCAAAGAGCAGTTTCTATGGAGTGCTGGGGGCAGAGGCCAGCCTATGAGCTAAAAGGAAATGAGCAGTAATGGAACGCATAGCGCACAGACTGTGGCTAGTGGAGAATGGGATCATGGGAGGGTCATCTGATAGAGGTTATACTTGAGCACAGCCCAACTTTGATTGGATAATGCCTCTTTTTCTTTTAATTTAATAATCACTGATAGGTAGGATTATTGAGTAGCAGTTACTGTTCTCAAATGCTCTATGAGAATTAGTTCCCTTTATTCTCACCAAAATTCCAATGAGACAACTATTGTTTTTACTTCCATTTCAGGAGGGAAACTGAGGCACAGTAACTTGTTTGTAGTTACACAGCTTCTGGGCAGTACAGCCAGTATTTTAAAGCAGCAGCTTTGATCCAGAATCTATGTTCTTAAGCCCTATAGCTCTCTTTAAAGCGATATGTCAAGACTTTAAGTCTTCAGAAAAACAAAACAGTGATAACATTGAAAACAGTTTTCATATAACACTTCACAGTTTGGCAAAGTTTGAAAAATTTATTCTTGTACACAGCTATCTTCATTCTACTGTTAGAGTATCCTAGAAATAAAAACTGCTACTGTATTGACCCCTCTTATTTATCACTGATCCCAACATCACTGAAAGAGAATGATATAAACTAAATAGATTCTCAAAATAATTGGGTTTCTTTCTGGACAACAAGTTCTTAAGCTTTTTGCAGATCAATTTCTGCTGAACCTCCACACCTATGAGGCTGCAGGAGATGGTTATTCATCAACGTTGTCTTCCTCTGAAATGCTCTTTAAATTAGGTACAGTGCTTAGAAAGCTGCCTTTTAAAATCATGACCTCTTTTCTAAATTGGCCTTTGAACATTTTGCTTCCAAGGACAACTAATGATAATTAAGAAAAAAAAAAGATCACAGCAAACAACAAAGCCAACTCCTGAAGGAAACGTTTCTTAATTTCTTAGGCAGTCTGAATGAGAAATAGCTTTGCTAATCCTGCTCTAGGATTCAAGGGAGGAAGCTCTGCTTGAGTCACAAGGAGCTATAACAGATTTTGAGAATGATGAGCCATTCATTTTGGCAGGTAAGATGTATTTTAAAGTAACAACAGTACTTCCATTTCCTGAGAATCTGAATACATAGAGTATGAAAGGAAGAGTACAAATTTGGAAGTCCTGGGTTTGAAGTTTGGTGCCACCAACAGCCACAGGAAAATAAGCAGGCACTTCCCCTCATGGAGCTCAAAAGTTTCATTTGTGAAATGGGGGCAGGGGTGACAGGGTGAGGTGGGAGGGCACTGGGGGCTGTCATAAGATTCCTTTTAGCTTTAAAATTCTATTAATCAATGAAATGATATGAGGCCATGATTATGACTGGTATGACAGGAAACAGATTCACATGAATCCACTGTATTTAATGCTCTGCTCATTAAACTTGGTTAAGAGTAAAGGAAGAACAGATGAGAACATGATGTTTCAGAATAAAGTGATGGTGAGCTTAAGTGGAAAATTATCATCAAGAAGAAACGAAGTCAGAAGAAAAACTCAGCTAGAGGAAATGCGACATGGGATTTGACAGAAAAAGACTGACATTTGAAGTGATAAGAGCTCCAGATCAGTTTTAATGAGAAAGCGTTAGGTCAAGACATGAACAGGGGAGCTCAACTGGCAGCCAGCAAGCCTGAAACGGGGGCTACGAAAATCCATCACCTAAGTTGTGAGGAACGTGGGCTCACGCACCCATTTTTGGCCTCTCCAAATATGCTTATTGGTTAGTTGCTGTGGAGTGTGTGCATGAAAACCCAGTGGCATGATAGTTACAAGTCTGGCTGTTAATCAAAATGCTTAGTTGGAATCCATCAGATGCTCCTTGAAAACCCTATGGAGCAGTTTTACTCTGTCCTATATGGTTTCTATGAGTCAGAATCAACTCCAAGGCAATGGGTTTGGTTTATACATACATATATACAAACATACATATGTGAATACATTTATGTTTCAACCCCTTTGTTACCACATTCTTTCTTGGTTTTTTCTTTGTTTTTTCAATAGCATATATCTTCAGTACTGGAACATGTGCTGCCCGAGTGTGTTTAAATTTTTGGTTGGTAATACAGATTCTTGAGAAATACGATCTGGCAATAAAATTCACCAGTGAGCAAGTGGCACTTGGGTGTCCCCTCTCTGTGGGATGACAGTGTGCCACTGAGAACTACGAAGGTAGGTAACTTACTGCTGGTGTTTCTCCATCAGGTTACACGCAGAACTGCTGGTTTTCAAATATGACACAGAAAAACTGAAACAAACCCATAAAAAAAGCCACTGCTATTGAGTCGATTCCAACTCACAGTAACCTTATAGGCATAGTAGAACTGCCCCATAGGGTTTCCAAGGAGCACCTCATGGATTCGAACTGCCGATCTTTTGTTTAGAAGCCATAGCACGTAACCATTATACCACCAGGTTTCCAACAAACCCACATGGCTCCCTAACTGTCATAAAGGAAAGCCATAAGTATTTTTTGCAAGCCTTACCTCATGGAAATCAAGATGAAAAAAAAAAGGAAAAGTTTACAAAACTAACATATCCAGGAAGCACCCAGGAATGCTCAACCTCCACAACAGAGCAGCTCTAACTTCACTCTGCAGAGCATAAGGCTTTTCAGAAGGGATCCACTTGGATGGTAAATGCATTAGAACAAGACTAATGTATGTGGTCCACACGTGTGCAAAGTCGCTGGCTGGTACACTGATCACGCCAATGGTAAAACAAGGGTTTTAAGCATGTCTAGATAGTCTTTGGAAATCCTAGTGGTATAGTGGGTAAGTGCTACAAGCTAACCGAAAGGCTGGCAGTTTGAATCCACCAGGCGTTCCTCGGAAACTCTATAGAGCAGTTCTAGCCTGTTCTATGAGTCAGAATTGACTTAATGGAAATAGGTTTGGTATTAGTTTTTAGATAGTATTTAATCTAATCTTATACAGCACACGCAAAGAAAATGTGCAGTTAAATACCCATTGCTGTCGAGTCGGGTCTGAATCACAGTGACCCTAGAGATCAGAGTAGAACTGCCCCTTAGAGTTTCCAAGGAGTGCCTGGCGGATTTGAACTGCTGACCTTTTGGTTAGCAAACATAGCACTTAACCCACCATACTTTGCATTTTTACCATTCCAAGTGGTAGATTCATTCCAAACCATCTTGTGATTTTATCCATGTACTTGCTCTGCATTGTAACACAAATCTAAATGTACTTTTGTATACTTCCGAAGGCAGACATAACTTACGATGAGGGACTTTTCATCACTGTACCAAAGAAAAAAAATGAGGCCAAACTCCAGGTCTTTGTAAATGAAGATATGTCGATATGACTCACGAAATCTTGGTGATACAGTAGTCAACAGTTGACTACTAACCTAAAGGCTAGAGGTTCGAATCCACCAGGTGTTCCCTGGAAACCCTATGAGACACTTCCATGCTGTCGTCTATGGTTACTGTGCATTAGAATCGACTTAACAGCAATGGATTTTGTTTTCTGGGTTGGATACAATTTAAAACAAAATGAAGTGACCTAGGCCACCTTAGAATATAAAAGAGAAAGTAAGTCTATTTCTCTGAAAAGCACTGGGATTTCCTAGCCTTAGAAATGATTAATTTTTTAAAGCAAGAATGAAACGTCACTGACAAAACTGATCCACCGCATCAATACCAGCAGTCCTGTTGACAGCCTAGGTCTGGTAAGAGTTGCATGGGAAGCTAAATTTATTGGGAGGAACCTTCTGGATGAGGAAATATAGGCTAACACGCTCTTGGGTTTGGAATGAATCTGTCATTTGGAATGGTAAGAACACAAAATATGGGAAAACAGCAATTGGGAAGAAAAGGAAAAAAAAATTACTGCTTGTTTCTAAGAATGCTGCTGCTTTGTTTTATGAACTAGTCTATTTGTTTTGGCTCCGACTAAACTCAAGAATGTTTCTGCATATTTTACAGTGTAGTTTATAGACATCAAAGGAACAATCTCCCCTTTCATCGTTATTTACACATAAAAATAATGCAATTTGTGGTGCATGTAAGATGTTACTTCTTAAAAAGCTCTCGAGTCTAATTTATTAATTGCCTGAGATTTAAAGTTAAACAAGGGTGAGATGCAAATCATGTTACCCTGAAATATTTTACCACCAAATCTTGTTTTATTAATGAGAGTCTGAACAGCCATATGAATATTTATTTAGGTGGTTAGAAGGCTTTGCGAAGAATCCTGGAGCAAGTGACAGAGACATAAAAGCAAAGGCTTCTGCCTCTCTTGAAAAACTGGGGGCTGTTGCTTTGTTTTTAATTCTTCTTCTTCTTTGTGCTTCCAACATTAAAGCATTCCTGTAACCCGCCAACCGCCCCGGTGCTCTCTTGCTCCAAATCTTTCCTTTCAGTTCCTCCACTTCTGCTCTGATAGCAACAGCCTCCTAGTGACAGGCCGAGAGAGAACATTTTGCCATCTTTTACGATCCCATGGCAGCACTGCATTAGTCCTTCCCAATTTCATACGTCTGGAGAGCACAGCGCACATGGAAGACCAGGCTTGTTTTGCTTCATTTACGATTTTGATTCAGTTCCTTAGAGATGCTGTGTAAAGCTATATAATTTCTCCTTACACTACACATCTCCATAAGCAAAATATTCTTTAACACCATCACTATGTAACACAATGAGCCAGAGTTGTCTTCAAATTTTCCTTGATTTATAAGGCACATTTTGCAGAATCAGTTTGAATACAACTGTTTCTTCACTTTTTTTCCAAATACATGTGAGAGAATACACATATAGGTATGTGGGCATGTACATTCATTCTATCTTCTTTGGAAAAGCATACACACACATTTTCATTTCCTTTTTAAGAAGTATACATGTATCTCAATCTAAATACATAGGCTCATGTAGAACACAGCCAGAAATACTTAAGAAGTCAGGTGTTACACGTCAGTGGCCACAAAGATGATCTGTGACAAAGTTCACTCACAGGCTGGTTCTCTGCCAGTCTTGTTCCAGGGCGTTTGGGTCCCATCTCCATCTAACCGCCTCCTCTCCTCTACCACCAGGTCTGTCCTGCTGTCCTCAAGGCTGCCCATGGGTTCTACTCCTCAGGTCCTTAAATTACCCTCTGGCTCTCCCCCTCCCCCTTCTCTAAATACCACTTCCTAGTCCTTTAAGTGAGATGATCTCATCTAATTGTTAGGAAGAAAAGTCTCGGATTAAGTAATTTCACATTGGAGTGTGAGTTATTTCAAGTGGTTTAATGTGTTAAGACATCAAGTGACGTCTGCATCTTTAAAAGTAGTGCCTGTCAATCCAAAGGCTTAGCTATTTAAGTTCAGATCTCTGCACCTGTGTGCCTGGAGGAGGGGAGCCTGCTTCCTGCAACTGCAAGACTGGTGCAGGTGTCCTTCCTGTTGCTGTGAGCAGCCGTGGATGGGCCCAGAAACACAGCAACCTCGTGCACATCAGGATCTGACTGTTAGGATCCACACAGTTGTCACAGCTGATTGCCAGGCCTTTCCTCCTGGTCTGTCCTAGTCTGGATGCCCCACTGAAATCCTTCCAGCGTCCTATGACCAGGTGTGCCTCCACGGATACACTGGTGCAGGCTATGCTTGAGATGCCCTGGCCAGAAAGCGAATCCAGTGCTCCCCCCGAACATGAGTATTCTACTGCTGCACCAGCACCGTCCTTGGTGATGAACCCAATGCTGGCTTAAATTAAGCCATGGCAGACAGAATCCAGCATTTAATAACGAGGAGTTATATTCTTTCAGTCAATTAAGTATTTGCTTTAGGGTACCCAGCACTGTGGATGTATGGAGAATCTAGGAGCATGAGACGCGAAATAACGTCCAAGTCATCAGACAGGTACAGGACTTGAGGAAAGCATGTGGTCCCTAGAGACGAAACAGTCAGAGAAGCATCAGGGAGGAGGGAGGTGGGGGGGGCAGTCTTGCTAACACCTGACAAGCATGAGGGGTGAAGGAAAGGCCGTGTGGGGAGGACGGCGGAACAGACATGGTCGTTCTTGACAGTGACACTTGACCGGATGGAAGGCACAGGCTGAGGGGACATGAGAAATGGGAGGGGCTCTGGCAGCCAGGCAGTCGAGTTTGGTCTGGATGTTGTCAGCAGGCATTTAATTTACTAATAAGACGCTGTAAGAAATTAAAACAGTACCAAAGGTCTATCAAGAGAAAGTGTTTTAACCAAAATAATCTCTGCTACTCGTTTTTGAAGACCCTGTCAGGAAACTGTAAATGTATACGAAATTTTTCATGGAGCCCTGGTGGTACAGTGGTTAAGAGCCACAGCTGTTAACTAAAAGGTTGGCAGTTCAAATCTAGCTGCCCCTTGGAACTCTTACGGGGCAACTGGTTATTCTGGTAGCGTAGTGGTTAAACTGCTATGGCTGTTAACCAACATGCTGGCAGTTGAAGTCCACCAGGTGCTCCTGTATGGGGTAGTTCTACTCTGTCTATAGTGAGAATCAACTCAAAGGCAGTGGGTTTGGTTTTGGTTTGCATATTTTACACTCTTCTCTCTTACTACTGATTGTCAATCTTTCCTCATTTTCACAGAGATCTATTTGATTCTAAAATGGCATACAATATTCCATTGTAAGGATGTATCATAACTTAGATTCCCGCACCCTCCCCACCACTGCAGCTTCTTGCTAAGATACTGTGATTTCCTTGCCAGGGTGCCTGTGGGATGGAATCTTAAGAGTGGGGCTCTTGGGCTGAATGTTACGTGTATTTAAGATGCTGTTGTTCCCACCACACTGCACTGCAAAGGGTTACACTGCCTTTCATTCCCAGTAGTGGTGGACGAGGCTACCTGTTTTCCCACATTTTTGCAACTGCCAAATCTTTTTTTCGAATTTAATGTTTTCGCCAATGGGCATCCAGACCTTCTAAAAGGTCCCACCTTTGTAGTTTTGATTTACACTACTTTAATTACAAATGGGAAACGCTGGTGGTGTACTGATTAAGTTCTACTCCTGCTAACCAAAAGATTGGCAGTTCAAATCCATCAGGGGCTCCTTGGAAACTATGGGCCAGTTCTACCCTAGCCTCTAGGGTTGCTGTGAGTTGGACCTGACTTGACAGCAGTGGGTTTGGTTTTTGGTAATTATAAACGAGAAGGTGTACTTTTGAGGTTTTACCGGACATGAATTTTCTGTCGGGGAATTCTGTACGTGTATCCTTTGTGCTGTTTGTCCTCTGCTTGTGAGCTTTTTCCTATGCATGTGAAGCACTCCCTGCACAACACGGCCAGGGCGGTGATTTAAGATTTCTCTGGCAGTATTCTCCATACTGGACTGGAGTGGAGAGACTTTTGGCAGGGACATCAGCAGAGAAGAGGCTGTTTTCAATCAGTCCATGATGAGAAGGGCTCCAAAGAGGGTCCTATCAGAGGAGTAAGAAATACATTCAAGGACTCCGGTGATAGACTTGAGATAAACTGGGAAGAAGGAAGGAGAAGAGACAAATGAGCTCCAAGTTTCTAACAGGAAACAGAAAGATTGGGGGTAACCCTGAGAAGTCGGAAAGAAAAGCCAATTTGGAAGAGAAGGCAGTAATTCAATGCTGGAGTTCCTAACTCTGCAATGGTGCTGTATCATCCAAAAGAAGATGATTTACAGGCAGCGTGAGATATAGGACCAAATCAGGACTCGAGCCCGTACTTCTGGGAATCATCTCTACCCAAGTGACAGCTGAAGTCACAGAGGAGATATTTTCCACTGCTCACCATGGAATGGACAGGGAGAAGTACGGGTCTGGGACTAAGCCTTGAGGAACGCCCACTAGGAGGGAGAGAGGCCAGTAAAAACAACAGCCTAGAAGCCAAGAGAGGAGTGAGCTGCTAGAGCAGAGGTAGGCCATCTACAGCTAGGAGACTAAATCTGGCCACCAGCCTTTGTCTAAGTAAAGTTTTATTGAACATGGCCTTGCCCGTTTGCTGACATGCCATCCATCTATAGCTGCTTTCATATCCCGATGGCAAGAGCTGAGCAGTTGCAACAGAGAGCACATGGCCACAAAGCCTAACATACTTACTTTCTAGTGGTACACAGAAAACAGATGCCTGCCAATGCCTGTTCCAGAAGAAAACGGTGGTCAGTACAGTTAAATGTTGTGTGGAGTTAGAGGATGATTAGAATTAGGAAAAAAGGAATTAAATTAAGAGCTAATGGGCTACTTATAAATTTCCTCTATTATGTTGTAACTGGAAAAAGGATGTTAGTGGCGTGGACACAAGAGTGAAATCACATGCATATACATGTCAGAAGATGCTGGGCAAGAGGCTGCTCCATAGCCAGGAAGAACACTAAGAGGGACAGTGGAAAATATCTATTCACTCATCTGTCCATTCAGCCCTTAGAGAGGAATGAGGGTCACAATGACCATGGGGACTTGAGCTTGAAGTTAACAGGGTCAAGAAAGGGACAGGGAACTTCTGTGTGTGGCAGTTCACGGGAAAATGTTAATAACTGGCCCTCAAAAAAATGAGTAAATAAAGGCCCAATTTAAAGCCCATTTCCAATGTGTACGTACTGCCACCAAGGCCGATTTTATACTACCAATGGTTTAACACCTAGTTTTCAGAATTCCTGACAAGGTAACAACTGCCCAAGCCAAAAGCCACAAGCAAGGCCTTACAGCTGGCTCCACCACATCACTGATGGCAGACTAAACCTGGATGGCGACATCACCAGTGATGAAGTTGGAGATGGGATACAGGAAAACATAAGCTCAAAGTGCTGAATTCTCCTAGGAACAAATCCTGGGAAGCAAGAGACAACAAAGTGATAACTAAAAGGAAGAGGCAGAGGCAGAGGCACAGACATCAGTACTGACGTGTGGTGAAAGAGAAGCTGGTCAACAGTCATCAGAGGCTGAAGGGGAGGCAAGCATTTGTTAGAATGCACAATCACATGCCTCCACTTTGGGAGACAGCCAGTCAAATCAAGAAATCACAAACCTACTCAACAGAAATAATTTAATACATTATGTCATTATTAAACCTTCTATTAACTAGGTTTCTATAAAACCCAGCACTTTTGAATACACATATATACATTTATACATATATGTATATGGTGCACACAATAATTTATTTATCTGTTTGTTTTTAATTACTGTGATTAAGTGAAAATACACAATCCAAATCAATTTTACATGCCTGCCTATCTACAGCTCTTCTGCTCTCATTGCCCTGTAGCAGTGCATTCCTCCTTTTCTTATTGTACTTGTCGTATCCTTTTAACCAGCTCATGCCCCCTCCTCTCCACCCTCTTCTAGCCCATCTAGAAAGAGACCAGTGGGACAGTCTCCTATAAATGCACACAGCCATAAGGTACACACCACATGGTCACACTGTGTCCCCGAGTCCAGTCCCTTTTTGCCCAAAGAGTTGACTTCAGGAGTGTCTTCTAGATATGGGCAGCAATAGGTCTAGGGGCCATGCTTCCAGGGGATCCCCTGGGCCATCGGACCGTCAGTGGTGGTCTTTTAGTAGAGTTCTTGATCTTACACACAATAATTTTGATTGACTGGTGCATTTACACACTTCAGTGATCCATGTATATATATGTTCATCATACAGCTCAGAATTATCAATTTTAAAATACTTTCAGTTTCTTGTTAATTTTTTAAATACTAAAAAAATGAAATGACGCATATTTATTTCAACAGATGATCAGCCAAGCAATTCATTTCTGAGCTACCAAATAAAGCTGACTACACATAATTACTTGTGTGCTGCTGAGTCAGCTGCCACTCACAGAGACTCTTTAGAACAGAGCAGAAGTGTCCCCTAAGATTTTTCTTGGCTATCATCTTTACTGGAGCAGATCTGCAGGTCTTTTCTCCCACCGAGGGATTAGTGGGTTTGAACGCAGAAATCTTCCAGTGAGTGTCTCAGTGTTTAACCACTGAAATGTCAGGGCCCTTCAAATAGTCACTAGCGCCTTGTAAAGAGTTGAATTCACCCACTCATCTTGGTGGTGTAGCAGTTATGTGCTACAGCTGCTAACCAAAAGATCAGCAGTTTGAATCCACCAGGTGGTGGACTGGAAACTCTATGGGGGAGTTCCATTCTGCCCTAGAGGGTTACTGTGAGTTGTAGAATCAACTCAGTGACAACAGATTTAGTTTGGATTTGCAGTCACTGGTGAAGGACACTGTTTTCACCTGTGTTCTTCCCATCCTCTCCCACAGTCATGCATTCACTCATCAAACTGTGAGTCCTTGGCAACGTTCCAGGGGCTAGTTCCAAGGATTCTGTCCACTGAACAAAGAATCTTCTTTGACTAGTTTTTAAATCAAATCATTTGCCAGAGAATAGAGCTGGAGGAAAGGGACAGGATAAAACTTACTTTTGGGGTCACTCCTTATTTCTTGCCACTGCCTCTCCTGGCTCAAGAGGGCAAGGTCAGAATTCATAGCCATACCATCTCCCTGCCCCTGCCTATCTTCCAGAGCATTCTTTCTGGAAAACAGCATTTTGCTTTATGCTACTGTGACTGAGTGGCTCTGTCTTCTTCTCCGAGAGAGCAGGCGGGCCTTCCTGGGTGGGATGAAAAGCGCATTTCTATTCTTGGCATGATTAATTCCACTTCAGGAGGGTGCACAGAAAAGGCTACTTCCCTTTGTGCTCTCAGGATGCGCATGCACGGGAGACAAGAATTAAATAAGGAGCAGGTCCCAAACAAAGCCATCTGATGCCAGGCAGTAAGATTTCTTTCTGTTTCTCAACGCTGCTAAAACCCCGCAATGAGGTTTGTAATTTTATTCTTTGGAAAATGGATTCCTGTAAGCTTCTCACACAGGGAGAATTGCCCAATCTTATGAAATAGTCTTCCCCCCACCCCCAAGCCCTTCTGGTAACACAGACCAGATTTCTAGATGTCCTACTGGCAGCTGACCTTTTCTCGTGAACTCAAGTCAGTGACCAAGGGAGAGAAGCGTCAGTGCTTTCAAATCTCTTTTCTGTGCCTACGAGCAAAAATTTTACAACATTTCTCCTTGATATGAAATCTCTGCTTGGACATCTGGCTTCACAGTGAGGAACTTTCAGTACACTAGCTTCAAAGAAAGGACTAAGCAGTTGTGTGTACTGATGCCAAAAGAATGGTCCACAGGCTTTCTACAGAACTATTTCTAACAATTTCCCAAATGAACTTCTGCTGGGAGTTCAGTGGCTAGAGTTTGCTGACTAATGTTTAGATAAACTGGTTTTGGTATATGGCCTTCTGGGGGCAGCTGCCCTGGAGGATACAATTCATGCTCTCTCATAGTATCTACAAAGTAACGTATTTTATTCGATTCTGCTGAATTTGGCACAATAGCTCACTATGTTACAAGCCTGGAGTCATTTTCCAATGCCTGTTCCCCCATCACAAAGTATCTACAAGGTGGCTGACATTCATAAAACAACACGGGGTGACAGTGGAAAGTCACCAGAAACTTGGCCTATGATCTGCATCATTCACTGACACAACTTCCACTGGACCAAGCGTTATAGTCAGTGCTTGTTCTCAAGAAGTTTACAGCAGTTGGATAGAAAGAGATTTAATTAAAGAAAAAAAAGAGGCCCACAAGTTCCTATTGGTAATTCTGAAACTCCAAAATGCTCTAAAAATCCCAACTTACTTTCAAAAGGTTGCCGCTAACATGTTTGGTAACTGGCTGGCACTGCGAGGTTACGAGGCTATTTACAGTCTTCACACATCCCACATAGTGGGGGCTATTCCCACGTGTCACAGCCCATTTACGTGCACTGCCCCAGACCCCACTGGGGATACAGCTGACGTGCTGACCTTGCTAGGACCTGCAGAGGCTGGTTCTCAGGGCGCACCCAACCTCAAGGTTTTGGAGAAGTGATTGTGAACCAACATTAGAATGCACCAGAACACCAGGAGGCAAATGAACAAAGCTGGCAGGACATCTAAATTGGAAAGGAAAGGAATTTCGACAGAGAGGATATTTCACAGAAGCATGAGGCCACAGGAAGCATAGTACGCAGGCTGAGGCTGGTGGGTGATGAGGGAGAGAGGACAATGTCTACACAAGCGCTTCTCAAAGCGTTTGGTTTCACTTTGAGTTTTCTTAGACTCTCAAGGACACCTTGGTGGCACGGTGGTCCTTCCAGCTCTGCAAGATGGGTACCAGTTTTGATCCTCAATCCTAAAACTGCTATTTTCCCTTCTACCTTTTAGTCAGACTCCCTGCCCTGGGCCTCCTAAATCCTGTTCAACATGGCCCTGTGTGCCTGGACTGACACTATCCACGCATTCGCGAGAGGTACTAGACCTTATTCTGCATACTGGGGTCACTACCTCCAAAAGCTCCATGTTATGGGAGATGGGGAAACCCTGGTGGCACAGTGGTTAAGAGCCACAGCTGCCAACCAAAAGGTCGGCAGTTCTAATCCATCAGGTGCTCCTTGGAAACTTTATGGGGCAGTTCTACTCTGTCCTATAGGTTGGCTATGAGTTGGAATCGACTTGATGGCAGGGGGTTTGGGTTTTTTTTTGGTTACATTCTTAAAAATAAAAACTTCCAAAAAAGTTTTGTTTATGAGGGTTATATCTGTTGACAATTATCACTTTAGAAATTAAAACTGAGAAATGTGGAAAACATTTATTTACTGATTCATTTTAAAGTGACACTAGGAAATGATTACATTAATGTTAACACAGGGAAAAAAACTGATAAAAATGGACACAGAGTGAGTATGTCTTAGACTCTCAAGGACACCTTGGTAGCACGGTGGTCTGCTTTACGGTTTTATACATATACAAAAGGCTGTCCTACTGGTTTCTTTCTAGAGGGGAGAGGAGTGGGTGGAGAGAAGGTGACAGGTGTTTGTTAAGTGTATACCAGAATTAAGGAGTGAAAAGAAGGACTGTGCTGTCACAGGGTGAGGAGAGCAGACACGGTGCAGAGAGGTGCGTATGCCAAGCTGACTTGGATTGAATACTTCCACTTAATCATAATCAAAAAAAGCTTAAAAATTTTCGATTAAAAACAACTACTTCACAAAGGGACATAAAAAATAGAAAAGTAACACTGTTTTACATTTTTATGATTTTTTTTTAGTGTTCATTTTAATAGAAAGTGGTTGGATACTCGTATCTGCTTCAGTGTTCAATCTCCTGCAATGCACTGCTTGGGTTCCAGTACAGGGAGAAAAACCAGTCCCGCAAAGATTGGGAGATGAATTTTAATACAGTTTTCAGATGACTGTGGATATACTTTGTTACTACACTAAAACTTGACTGGCTTAAAGGTTACTTGCAATGTGGAATCTGAAAGTATCAGTGAGTTTTTCACACTGCTATATTCAACACCACTGGTCTCTCTTGCACTCCTGAGTGGACCTTTTGCCCACTCATGTTTGTGTCACTCAGGCACTGGTCATTTGGAAGATATTCATTCAGTGAGCTACACGAATGTTTCAAATATTGATACACTTCATTATAATACTCTTCACTCCTTCACATCATTAACACCACCACTGATCTCGTGAGAAAAATCCTTACGTACAGGGAAGCTGTCAGGATTACAGTGCTCAAAACAAGCTTTCCAAAGTTCTAAGTTTTGCTTGAAAGCTCAAGTTTTATCATTAGCAATGATACAGTCAATTGTTTTCCTCCACGTGTCAAGCTCAGTTCAATTTCAAGAAAACATCTGTCAAACACTCAGCTCTGAACAGGTACGGTTTGTCAGTCGGTCTTTCAAAATGACTCGCGTTCAGCTCACACTTGGATGCGAAACTGCTTCTCCTTGAGACTGCTACCCCATTTCAGAAGCAGGAGGGCCTCCTGTGCACTGCCTGTTAATACGGAAAACGTGTGTCCTCATGGGCTGAGATTCAGTAAAACCAAAACATTTTCCTACGTCAATTGTTTTCCTTTAAATTACAAGTATGTGCTGATGAAGACGAGAACGACTAAGTACTGTTTGCGTCACTGCCTTGTTTCACGCTACAGTGTCATCAGTGCAAATGTTAACACGATGAATACGGCAAAAAATGCCCTACTGTCATCAGGCCATGACATCTGACCTCCTGCAGTCCTTGAAAGAGTCTAAGGGACCTGAGGGGTCTGCAGACAGTCCTATGAGAACTGCAGGTTTAGATCTTAAGCGTTTCACACACCATGCTGACAAGTTTAGACTTGATTCTGCAGGCAGTAGAAAGGCGGCTGATGAATTTTAAGCAGCAACCAAATATGCTCTGATTAGTGTTTTAGAAAGGTGAGTCTTCCCAGAGAGGAAAGCTTATAGTAAACAGGCTAACGAGGAGGAGGAAGATCTGGTTACAGAAGTAAGAACTAGGGACTGGGAGGTGGGCATGAGCTTGCAGATATTTAGGAGTTATGTCTAGGAACCAGGGACTGGGTACCTATGAGATGTGAGGAAAGCCAAGTACTAATTTAAAGACACTTCTAGGAACCGGATTTGAGTGGTCAGGTGGATGGCCAAAACCAAACACACTGTGGTCGAGTCAATTCCAGCTCTATAGGACAGAGCAGAAAACCTCACAGAGATTCCAAGGAGCACCTGGTGGATTTGAACTACTGATCTTTTGGTTAGCAGCCACCGCATTTAACTATAACGCCACCAGAGGCAGATGACAGTGGTACCTTAATTCACGTAGTACAAGATGGAGGACAGGTCGGGGATAGAGGAAGATGCGTTTAGTTCAGGAAATGTTGAGTCTGTGGAATCTATGGGCCAGTCAGGAGTCTCTGGGAAGAGCAGCTGGTTAACACACTTGGCTGCTAACTGAAAGGCTGGAAGTCTGAATCCATTCAGAGGTGCCTTAGAGAAAGGCCTGACACTCTAGTTCTGAAAAATCAGCCTTTGAAAACACTATGAGATGCACGGGGTTGCCATGAGTTGGAGTGGACTCAACAGCAACTGGTTTCTTGCTTTGGCCATTCATGTGAAAATGTTCCATGACTGTCAGAAGGATAAACCAAGGGCACAGGGCAGGGGTCAAGCTGGAAGTGAAAATTCACAATTTATTTGCATGGAAGCTTACATGCAGGCCTAAGACTGGCCAGGGACAGTCTATGCAGAGCATATGAAGAGGCCTGATTAACAGCAATATTTGAGCGCAGACACGATACAGAAGAGACAGAGAAAGGGCAGAGACAGTTACAGAAGGGCAGATGAGCGAGCAGTGTGCTGCTCTGGAGCTCAGAGCTTTTCAGAGACGGTTTGCATGGCACATTAAATCACTGCTGACAACTGTTCACGGTCTCCTTTGAGAGTGGGTGGACACTGCCCAGCCCCAAAGATGTCCATGGAAAAGAAGCTGAGGCTGCCAGAATTTTTTTTTTTCCTCATTCTTCTTCATTTCTGCAATCCACCAACAAGGAGGGCAGCGCTGGTAGCAGCCAGCCCAGGAAGAATGGGGACATGTGGAGAGCTGCCTGGATTCAACCTAATGCCTGGAGTCAAACCCAGCCCATCCTCAGCCTGAATCAGAGCCTCTGCAGTGACCCACAGACATGCTGTAAGAAAGAGAAATGTTTACCACGGTCAGCTCCTGAGTCTTGGGGACTGTTTGTTACGCAGCATTACTGTGCTTACAGCTAACACAGGTCGCTTGTTTAACGTTAGAAACAAGTCAAACTGGCATCTAGGATCAGACTGCAGACTGAGTTTCCTTGCCCTGACATCTAATGAGTCGGAATCAACTTGATACCAGAGGGTTTGGTTTGGTTTTTCAGTAACAGCTAATGAGGAAACCTTGGTGGCCTAGTGATTAACTGCTATGTCTGCTAACCAAAAGGCTGGCAGTTCGAATCCACCAGGTGCTTCTTGAAAACACTATGGGGTAGTTCTATCCTGTCCGGTAGGGTCGCAATGAGTCAGAATCAACTTGATAGCCATGGGTTTGGTTTTGGCTTGGTAACATCTAATGAGATGAATAAATAAGAGTCTAAAAGCAGCCAAAAAGAAAAGGAAAACAAAAAAAACACATGTGCTAACAGTAGTTAAACAGGGAAACAGACATGATACAAAACCCCTCAAAACACTGGGACCCAGGAAAGAAACGTGAACCGGAGGTGCACAGTGGCTCAGTGTCAAAACTGGCCAGTCTCCTGGTAGCACGGCTCTACTATGAGCCAACAGAATCCTGAGAATTCTCATGAATATCCCCCAATCTGGAGAGAAAAACTCTGTGTGGGTAGCCTCGCACTCTTTTGACCGGGAGGAGCGGTGACAGGCGTGGTAGAGGAACAGGTTAAGTAACAGGGCTGACTCTCTCTGAGGGGAGGGGAGGCTGGCTGGGGAGAACCCTAGCTGGGGTGACAATTCAAAACCCGAGGAGACAGAAGACACTACCACTATGACAGTGTGAACCCTGAAAAACACTGAACAAAACCTCAACGAGACAGCAATCAGACTAACAAGACTGCGTGTGCGCTTCCTGCCCCTTCCCTCAGGCTGGAGAATGGGGAGACACACTACAGATCAGCTCTGCTTACAGAGAAGAGAATCACTGTGCTTTCAGAAAAGTGATTTTGAAATTATCTGGCTGATCCAAACTTGAGGAGCCCTCGTGGCACAGTGGTGAAGGGCTCGGCTCTGGCTGAAAGGTGGTGGTTCAGACCCACCAGCTGCCCCACGGGAGAAAGACGCGGCACTCCTCACCTGTCCCACACGGTTGCTAGGAGCTAGAGCCAACCTGATGACAGCGGGTTTGGTTTAATTTCTGAGTGATAGGGTTTAAGAGGACTTTAAAAAATTCTACGTTTGCTTTTTTCTTGCATTTGGAATGATGTCCTTCTTATTATTTTTTAAAGAAAAAAAAAGACTGATGCAAACATGCTACTATGTTAATTAAGAACGCTGATTCTGGACTCTAGGTGGTAGGGATCTAGATACCTTCTTCTCTGCACTACTTTGTACAGTTGAGGAGTGAATGGGAAATTGAAAATGGACCTTCAGTGTACAGTACTGTGGTGGGTTTCAGACGGCCTCAAAGTCCCACTTGGGGGTGGAATCTATTTGCCCTCCCTCGGATGCTGGGCTGGCCCCATGAACTGTTTGGACTGATAGAATGTGGTGGAAATGATACCAGGAGACTTCCTGGGCTGGTCCTTAAGAGAAGGACAGCTTCTGCCTTCACCTCTTCCAGTGTTCCTACTGAGACGCCAGCTGCCATGTACAATGCCCGACGACTCTCTTGGGGAGAGAGGCTGCATGCAGGGGGCCTAGAACAGTCTTGGATATTCCAGCTTCTGCCAAGCTTCCTGTTGAACGGGCCCATGAAGAACACTCTACTACTAGAGTTGATGTCACAGTGAGCAGAAGAACGTGGGGCCCAGCTCAGCCTTGCTGCAATTCTTGATCTTGGCTTTACGCTACCCAGTTTGGGAGGTTTGTTTGGTAGGTAACTCTTAAAAAGCATGATTTTGAATGTAGAAGTGAAAGCAGTAAGCAAGTGATAAAGAAGACTTTTGCTCTCATTTTTCAAAGATAGGTTATACGGCAGCATAAAAGATCTGTTTTCTGAATTATCTTGTCTCTACAACTCTTTTTCCACTAAAGGCATTCTGTTCTGTGGAAGACCCTGCCTTTTCTGCTGTCTTGTAGATAATAAGGATCACGCCTGCTATTAGATGAGATACAACTTTTTCCTTAATGCCCACTGAGCTCCTCCAGACTGGAAGCTCTTTCTTTTTACCAGGCAATTTTAATTTTAATTGTTTCTTATAGTAAAAGTGACATTACAGATAATATAAAATACAGAACTAAGATAATCACCATAAATCCCATGATTCAGAGATAATTGCACAATTTCATATACGATTTCACTATTTCTTTTACATCCATTTTTTTATTTGAGAAAATATGCTCGTGCTACATGGTATTTTTAAACTTAGCATTCTCATTGGTGCCCTGGTGGCAGAGTGATGGCTGCTAACCAAAAGGTTAGCAGTTTGAATCCACCAGCTCCTCAGAAGCCCTATGGGAAGTTCTCCTCTGTTTAAAGATATCTGGTGCACGTCTCCAGTACCCTTAAATCTCCTTTTCCAGCCATGCCGTCAATGCTGCACAGTCATCAGTCTCTGTGCTGTGGTGAACAGAAAGGACAGCTAGGTCACAGAGAAGGCAGGGGCTGGCGGTGCATGGCATGTAACAGGGGCCCAATAAATACTGATTCAATAAATGAATGAACACGACAGTGAGCATCCTTTCGGCCAGCTAAATCTCAGTGCAACTTTTTAATCACCAGCTGGGGATGAATTCTAGAAATGGGGAAAAAACCTGGGCAGGCCTCTGAGGCAATTTAATAATGACAGGTATTGAAACTCTTCCTCCAGAAATGTTTTATCAGGTTACACAGCACCAGATTGGTGGCCCTTTAAATAGACTCGAGTACCTTATACCTTAAGGTTTTTCCTACAGGTTGAGTTCAGGAAAGGTGCTATTTATCTGCAGAAACATTCGAAGCTTCAGCAGAGTGAGCACTTGCCTCTGTCTCCATTCTTCATCTCCATCCTCCATTCTTGAGAGCTCAGTTCAATACCAACCCTGGCAGCAGAGCGGAGTGTGCTGAACAAGTAGCAGCCTTCTTTAATATGCCGCACCAAATGCATCTGATTTCAGAAAATCAAGCCTCACGGTGACCGTGTCTGTCTCTGAGCATCTACGTGTATAAAGAAATAAAATATAACTAGAATGTCTGAATCAAAGACCCTGCCTTAGCCAGGGTCTAGGTAGAGAGAGAGCCGGAGTGAGGTTGACTGATGCTTTCTTCATCACTGCCTCGCTTTCACAGTCAGAATGTAAGAGACTGGAGTATGGGTAAGAGTTAACAGCTGCAGCTCTCAGGCCAGACAGACTGGAACTTGAACCTGGCTCTGACCACTGTTTAGCACACGACCTTGGGCTGGTTATCTGACCTCAGAGCCTTAGTTTCCCTAGCTGTACAAAAGGGGTGATAGAAATAGCTTCCTCATGAAAATAACTGTTGGGCTTAAACAAGATAATAGCATCAGAGAGGGAAAACTGGTAGATGTTGGATAAATACCAGCTGTTATTGTTTTTATTCACTATAAATGCTAATGAACCAATTATCTTAGCAACTTTAAGGACAATAAAAATAAACGTCATTTACTTCACACATAATCTGTGTGAATCAAAATTGACCTAAGTCCTCTCTATACTGTATCTTTAGGCACCTACAGTAGACATATGTTTTCGAGGTGATCAGCATAGCATATACATATAAACTGCCATCTTTTAAATTCAGTCTCTATGATTTGGTACTTTGTTGAAAATCATGTTTGAGTGTTCTTCCCTATGAACAGGTAAGTGGGGTTAACACTGCAAAAAACAATGACCTACCTGATTACAGAATGTTAGTGATTCAAATTCACCCAGGAGTGCCTTCAATGACAAGCCTGGGGACCTGTTTTTGAAAGACCACACACAGCCTTGAAAACCACTTGGGGCAGCTGTACTCTGTATGCAGGGGACACCATGAGACAACAGATTCAGTGGCAATTAATAACAAGACACTCACTATAACTCTTGTAACTCTAAGGCAGTTTTTAAACTCTAGGAAATGATAATAGAACTGTATTGTTATAACCAAGTAACTTAATCCATGTTCCCCCTTTTGGTTATGTCCCTGTCCTGTGCCACTGCCATCGAGTCAATTCTGACTCATAGCGACCCTATAAACAAGGTAGAACTGCCCCATAGAGTTTCCAAGGAGCACGTGGAGGATTTGAACTACTGACCATCTGGTTAGCAGCTGTTGCAATTAACCACTACACCACCAGGGTTTCCCTTGTGTTATAGTGAGATTCAACGATTTAAAAATTGGAAACCATTACCACTTGGAATTTGAGTATCAGCTGAACAATAAATTCATTTAAAGTAAGTTTTTTTGTATAAGTAAAACAATTTAAGCTAAGCATGCAACTCAGTTCAAGCAAAGCACAATAGTCATACAGATTAATGAATTTTTTTTTTTTTGGTACATGTGTGAACAAAAAAGGCTTAAATGACTAAAAAGATTATCAGAATGTGAAAATCAAGATACAACTTTTTTGGTCTCATAACATACACAAAGAGAAAAAGTCCACAGAGGAAAATTAATAGGGAAACTGTCATAAAAAAAATAAGTGCTTACATCTAAAGTGGGAAGGTTGGATGTAACAGCCTCCAAGACTGTGCCCATCTCCAAGGATTTTTTCGTCCAGTCAGTGCTGTCCAGGCTTATGAAGTGTACGAGGTCTGACAACTAAGTCCCTGAACGTAACTGTTCTGAGCGCTACATACCTCATTGCTGAATATCACTACAGTCACCTTCCAAGTACTCCCCTTGAGAAGCTATGCACCAATATCAGCGCCTAGTCCACCCTTCAAAGCAATTTTGAAACTCTTTCTGGAATGGCTATTGTACATGACAGCACAGTGACAAGTTCACAAATTTAACTATATGGTTGTCTGTGAGGGAGTTTTTATCTAGTGAACAAACAACTCTATTGGAACATAACCTACTCACCATGTGGCCCCCAGTGATTTTTTTCCTTCCCAGAAGACACAGGAAATATTGAAAGGAAGGCATCTTGATGCCATTCAGGACACCAAGAGTAATATGATGACAGCTCTGATGGCCATTCCAGAAAGAGTTCCAAAATTGCTTTGAAGAGTGGACTAGGCACTGGCATCAGTGCACAGCTTCCCAAAGGGAGGACTTCGACGGTGACCATAGTGATACTCACCAATGAGGTATGTAGCACATTTTCTAGGATGAGATCACAAACATAATTGTCATGCCCCGTATGTAACAAAAACATATCTTAAAATAAACTTGTCCCTCAACTGGAAACCCTGGTTGTGTAGTGGTTAAGTGCTACATCTACTAACCAAAAGTCGGCAGTTCAAATCTCGCCAGCATTCCTTAGAAACACTATAGGGCAGTTCTACTCTAACCTATGGGGTCACTATGAGTTGGAATTGATTCGATGGAAGTGGGTTTAGCTGGGGGTTTTTGGTCCCTCAAATTACTCAGACTGTCCAAGCCACAGAGAAGAAAGATGGAGGTGTTAGGGAGAAAGGCCCGCGATCAAACCCAAACGGTTCTGCTCTCTTTCTTTGTTTTGTAGCACTCTCCATACTGTCTGTACTGTTACAACAAAGTAAATCACTGAAAAATAATCTTTTGCTGGAAATTGTTTTAAAAAAGTTTTTGTTCTCTTTTAAACCTTCTTTATAAAGGTTTCCAGATGCGTATCCTCACACATTCAACACAGCATGATGTAGACATTTAACAATAATACTCAGGACGATGCAGCCAAGAAGCAGCTGCTTTGAGATCTAACTGCCTACCACCTAAAGAATCAGAGCCCAGAGAGCTTTCTGTTTTTGTGAAAGGTGTGAGGCTCTGCAGTTGCCTGGAAACAACCTAGGTTCTCGGCAGCAACCGCCCTGAACTATGTCAAAGGACCTCAAACGGTTGCACGTTCCAAACCTCAAACAGGTTTTTTCTCATTACGCGAAGACACAGTGTAAGGATGGGGCTAAAGAAGAGAGGGTGAGTTGAAAGGTGACTTCTGAATTGATTGGCCAACAGTCCTGGGTGAAAACCGTCATTCTTATTTCAAGAGACAATCCTAAAGTGAGTGAATTCTCAAATTGGCTCTGCAGAGAGAGCACAAGGGATTTTCAAATATTTGTTCAATGTGAATGGACCTGGCTTGCCAAAAATGACTTTTTGTGTTGGCATGTGATCTCGCAGAGGGAAGCGGGTCTGAGTCACCAACTACATCAAAGGCAGCGTCCAGTGGATGGAATGACTGCAGGCTGTGTGAGCAAGCCAGATACCTGCCTTCATCTGCCCACTGCTGGGATTTGGGGCCTCCTTTTAATTACATTAAAGCAGCTGGTACCACTGGTTACTGAAGTCTTCAGATTACCTTGATTGCTCGGTCATTATCTCTAATCAGCTGCTTCTTCTCATCTTCAAACTTTTGTATAACATCCTGGAGCCGCCTTTCTGCGGCAAGCTGCTGCCGGCTGCTGTCCTCTTTCAGGGAGGAAATGCTTGTCTGAAGTTCAGCTATGATCTAAAATGAAAACAGCATGCTATGACTTCCAGTGCTGCAGCGAGAGGCATCTAGTTTATATGTATTTATGCCTGACAGAGGCATGGCTCTGGCAGAAATCGACTCTGCAAACTAAGTCTTTTCAATTAACATATCACACACCATCATGCATGAAATTCCACGCAATAAAAGACTCTAATAAAACTGAATGGTGAGTAACTGCTGAACCGAATATATTTGGAAGATATTTCCACTCTAACATTCCACACTGTTTACCCATCAGAAGTAAGAACATCTGGGATCTCGAAAATATGAAAAAGCGTCAGATTTTATTTGGCTGAAAAATAGACTTATTAGAACGAGAACGGTTGTTTTTCCTTTCATGAGTCTTTGAACTGTAATAACCAAAGAAAATAATGAAACAAGAGTTTGGTCTTCACAGCCACCTAATTCTACCCAATACTTTTTGAGGGTTTTGTCATCTCTGTGTATTGTGCTAAGGACTTTAAGTTCTTGTGGTATTTACTCCTGTGAGACAAGCATTATAACTGACTGTCTTTCACAAATGAGGACACAGAGGCCTAGGACGAGGTCCAATATTTTAAATGGTTGAAGACGATACACAACTGAGACAGGCAGGATTTGAACCTGCAGTCAGATCAATCGCTGCCCTAATGAGTTCCTGTAACCAGCCAGCTTTTGTGTTTCTTTTAAACAAGGCTGCGCTATTGAAGAAAAGTCTGTTATGACCTAATTCCAAAAAGGGTTATTTCCTCCCAACTTACACATTTCATACTAAAGTTTATTTTGGTTCAAGTAGTGTCATTTCAGAGACTCTACTTCTACATTAGAGAATGGGATTCATGACTCAGTTCTCTCGAGTTCTCCAAGCAACTGTATGATGACAGACCTTCTACATTTAATGGAAGGAACCTGTCTGGCTGAAAGCACAGCTGTTTCTTGAGTTCAGAAGCATCTATTTCCTTTCAAAGGCAATGGTGACGCCCTTTTATTCATTGTGCTACAGGTGAAAGTTGACAGCTCAAGTTAACTTCTTACATAAAACCTTACATGCATATTGTTTTGTGAAATTGGTTGCAATCCCCACAAGAGTGAGAGCACACTCCCCGCTTTCCACCCTGCGTTCCCTGTGTCCACAGCACCAATTCCTGTCCCTTTCTGCCTTCTCATTCTGCTTCTGGACAGGAGCTGCCCATTTGGTCTCATGTATCTGATTGAACTAAGAAGTATAGTCCTCACGTGTATTATTTTTTTGTCTTCTAGCCCAGTCTGATCTTTGCCTGAAGTGTGGACAGTTCTGAACTAACGGAGCATCTGGGGACACAGTTTCAGTGCTTCCTCTGGTCTCTGTCAGGCCAGTAAGTCTGGTCTTTTTACGTGCATTTGAGTTCTGCTCCATACTTTCCTCCTGTTCCATCTAGGACTCTCTGTTGTGTTCCCAGTCAGGGGTTAGCTGGGCACCATCTAGTTCCTCTGGTCTCGGGTTGGTGGAGTCTCTGGTTTCGGTGGTCCTTTAGTCCCTTCGGCTAATATTTTCCTTGTGTCTTTGATTTTCCTTTTTCCTTTCCTCCAAGCGAGGAGACTGATTGATGCACCTCAGACAGCTTCCCACAAGCTTTCAAGAGAACAGCTGCAGCTCACCAAAGAGGGATGCAGAACATTTTCTTAATAAACCTGGTTATGCCAATTGACCTAGATGTAACCTAAAACTACAGTCTCCAGGTCCGAGCCCCAGCTACTCCGTCCTTCAAAGTACTGGGATACGTCCAGGAAGCTTCTTAGCTCTTGTTTTTGGTCTAGCTGTGCTGACCTCTCCTGTATTGTGAGCTGTCCTTCCCTTGACTGAAGTTGATCCCTGTCTACTACCTAGTTAGTGGGTGATGATTGTTTGCAGGCAGGAAACAGTCCTGGGTTAGAATATAACTCTGTTGGTTCTATGGCAGGGAGGCTGGTTGAGGAGAAACACTGGACAAGTAATTTATCTGAACTGAAAGTGAAATGAAGTCCAGTTTTCTCAACTACTGTTCGATGACAAAATGAGACGACAGCATCATAAAGCAGTCAGAGAAACTGTGTGGAGCTCCCTGAAGCCAAGTTCTACAGAAACCTCAGTTGTCACTGCAGATATAAATGTTGTTAGTTGCTGCTGAGTCAGCGGTGAGTCGCTGTGATCCCACGTGGCACAATACAACTGCCCCCAGAGTTCTCCTGGCTGTCACCTTCACAGCAGTGGACCATCACGTCTTTCTCTCACAGAGCTGCAGGGTGGGTGTGGACCTTTTGGTTAGCAGTCTAGCACTTCACTGTTGTGCCACTGTGGAGTATTTATTTGTACTTTCAGGAGTGTGCCAGCTCAGTATAAAAAAGTTACATTTTTAGAATTCATAAATAATCAAATGAGGAAATAAGTCACAAAATACATAATAGTACTATATTAACAACAGCAAATGCGAAGCTGAACCTTTTGCCATAAGATGAGGGGGTTCACTGCCTGAGAGTGAGGGTGCTTCCACCTATCTCTGAATTTGGATTAAATGTTTTTCCATTCTGGCATCAACTCCATTAGCTGGCACAGCCCTGCAGTGACACAGGGAAGGTCAAACTGCTGGAGCAAACGTGAAAAACTGAGAAGGCTCACTCAGTGTCATGAGCATGAGCCAGAGATAAGAGACAAATGTCTTTGGCCCAACATGAAATTTAAGATTGATACTTTGTAAGAATATGGGGCCAAACAGCGGAAATAACTACACTATTTCAATGCTTCAATTTGACTCAAATCTAACTTTTTGGATGGGGTGGGTTTGATTCTACAGTGTGTATGTGTGCGGGCTCAGTTCCACACAATGTCGCCATGTCTAGATTCATATCTCCACCAACAGTCATGTTTTTAAAGCACAAAGTAATTTTGCTTTTCTATTTAAAAAAACCCCAAAAAACCAAGATGTAAATTATCATTCAACTGAACAGAGACTGAGGACAAAAATATATTAGGACGCCTGACCATAAGGGGCCTAAAACAGGGAGACTTCACGTTGGAGGAGATTTATGACAAGAATCCATCACAAAGAAATAAACACAAGTTTAGGAGGGACTGCTAGCAAAGTGCAGGATATTCCAAGGAGGGTATGCTGGCTTCTGAGTGCAAAATGAAACTTTACATTCTTTGAGGGGGGAATAATGAGTGTCTCTTGGGGGAATAATGAGATTATCTCTGGAAAGTTATTAAAAAATTTATGGGGGTGTTTTAAATGACAGAATGTCAAAATACTTCAGGTGAAATACCTTAGCTAGGTAAATAGACTGCATGGTTGTAGGTTGACGGAGATAATGGAGTATCCAAAAAATACCTTTAAAAAGAAGTCTTAATACTTACTTTAGGGCTGACAAATAATCACAATGACCAGATTAATATGCCTGCAGTAAGGAACAAAATTCTACTGGTTGCAGACACAGAGTATAGCACAATAGACTACTTTTTCCTTTGCTCCCTGTATATAATTGACACTCAATAAATATTTCAGTAGTGAAAATATAATGATCACGGTAAATAAGAAAACATAATCACTTGACAAGTTATACCGAGATAATGTAGCCTGGTTATAGAGTAATAATGTAAAAGTTTTGGAGGATAATGAAAACTAATCTATAAAATCATAATGAAAACCTTCATTTTGAATCAAAAATTAAAACGAAAAAACAAACTCGCATCACTCAGCTAATTGTCCCGCGTTAGCTTCAGAGAAAGAAGCTATTAGAGTATCATTTCCATATCGCTATTAAAAATTAATACATTGGGAAGCAAAAGGGGAGTCATGAAAACTATCATAGCTTATAATTATTGTTAAGCAACTTACACTCTGCATAAATATCAGTGATTTTAGTTCAAGTCTTAGAAATAACAGAATTCTAAAGAGAGGTAAGATATCATCTTTAATTCATTCCACTGATTTTCAGACCATAGTCAAGTTTGAGATTTTTATAAACTCTGGTGGTTAAGTGCTAGAGCTGCTAATCAAAAGGTCAGCAATTCAAATCCACCAGGTGCTGCTCCTTGCAGACTGTATACGGCAGTTCTACTCTGTCCTATGGAGTCGTTACAAGTCAGAATTGACTTGATGGCAGTGGTTTCTTTTTCTTCTTCCTTCGAATACAGTACCCAAGACAAACCACGCTTAGGAAGGCTAGGTGAACTTTGGAGATCCTCATAAAATGACCGGAAGGCTGAGTCCTCAATATCCTTGCTTTCTAGGTCACCCAAGAGAAGGGTGTGCAGGCTGTGGGGCATGTGAGGCACTCTGGGCTATGCCTAGGTGTGACTCTGTATAAGGTGTGTGGAGACCAGGACAGTGGAGATGTCAGCCACCCAGCTTCTGTCTTCACATTCCACCTACACAAGTCCTTGCAATGACAATACCTCCCTTTGAAAAACGGCCAAGAGGTGAGTCATCTGAGTGGGGAAAACTGTATTCAAATTTTAAAGGGAAGGGTAATGTATGACATTAAGACATAAAGAACAAATCTGTGATTCTGATGGAAACCGTATTTGGAAGCATGATTGTCAGAGTTAACGCAAACATTTCCCTCACAGTGAACAATGAGGAGCCTAGAAGGGGACAGAGTCCTTAGACACATCAATGGTTTACTGTATACAGACTCTCTGGTACTAATGCTTGATAAACTCTTGAAGTTAAGGACTTCCTTTAATGGAGGAAATACATCCCATATTAACCTGATGATCTCTTGGAGAACAATGTATTCATTACCAATCCATTCATTTTTCTCAGAAGGATTTTTAAAAAATCTGACAGTGAAGCAACTTTGCTTCTGGTGTTCTCATCAGCTTACATCAGCTTAGAGAGTCCAGAAAACTATCACTTGACAATGGAAAAAAGTCAGTCCACAGTTCTGTTTTACGGTGTTCATTTTTAAATAACTAGACATCACTCTGAACTGATGGGCATTACAGACCAGTAATTCTCAACTGCCAGCTTTAATGTATGTGTATATGCCAGTACAGATATACTGATGTTTTGTACATATGTTATGTGTAACTTAATAATGATAAATATAAAGCTGTATTTATGAAATTTATCTATAGCACAGTATAAGTTTATATATAAATATAACATTACTTATATATGAGAGTCGGATCCGACTCAATGGGACTTGGCTTGGCTATATATGAGAAGTGGGCAAACAAAATACTATCAATGGAAGATTATCATCCTACCTTTTAGAAAAGTTATTAGGTCCCTTCAAGGATTGTTCTTTTTTAGGGCTGCACCCTCATTTACAAAACAATAGTGACAGTGTGTGACAGCTGCTACCACTTGTTGGTTCCTCCTCCTACTTTCCCTCTTCCTCCTTCATGTTTTTATTGGGGAAACAGTAAGCAATCTTATGCCTCTCCAGATTTTGGAGGGAAATTTTATCCATTATTAAGCAACAGAAGTCTAGGAACCACACAGTGGGACACTTTTCAAAACCGGAAGACAGATTAGAATGGAAGAATAATTTTTGTCACAGGTAAATATGTTTGCATGTGTGTGTGTGTGTGTGTGTACACAAACACATATATATACACATATATACATATATATGGAATCCCTAATGGCACAGTGGTTAAGTGTTACATCTGCTAACCAAAAGGTCAGTAGTTCAAATCCACCAGCTGCTCCTTGGAAACTCTATGGGGCAGTTCTACTCTGTCCTATAGGGTCACTATGAGTCAAAATTTACAGCACTGGCTCTGTCTTTTACATACACGCACATACGCGCGTGCGCAAATAGTCTAGGAGTCAGAACGCATGAGTTTGAGTCTTGCTCTATAACATAATCAGCTTTCTGATTTAGGGGAAAACTACGCTTCATGAGCTTCAGTTTCCTCAGCTGTGAAATGGGAATAATACTATTCACATAGTAAGGAGCCCTGGTGGTGCAGCGGTTAAAGGCGTGGCTGGTAACCAAAGATCTGCTCAAAACACACCGGCTGCTCTGTAGAAGAAAGACGTAACACCTTGCTTCCACAAAGACTTGCTGCTGTTGTTGCTAGGTGCCCCGCAAAGTCAGGGCCAACCCGCAGCGACCCCCGTACAGCAGAGGGGAACACTCCCGGGTGCAGCGCCTCCCTCACCATCACTGCTGTGCGGGAGCCCACTGTCGCAGACTCTGTGTCGGCCCATCTCACTGAGGGTCTGTCTCTGTTTCAATGACCTTCTACTTTATGAAGCATGGTGACTTTCTCCAGGGACTGGTGCCTTCTGAGAACAGGCCCGAAGTACATGGGACAAAATCTCGACCTCTTGCTTCTAAGGAGCATGCCAGCTGTACTTCTTCTAAGACAGACTTGCTTGTTCTTCTCCCAGTCCACAGTATCATCAACATTCTTCGTCAACGCCATGACACAAAGGTACCAACATTTCAGTCTTCCTTACTCACTGGCCAATGCATACAAGGCAACTGAAAATACCACGGCTTGGGTCAGGTACAGTTCAGTCCTCAAATTGGTATCTCTGCTTCTTAACACTTTCAGGAGGACTTCTGCAGCAGATTTCTCTAAAGCAATAAATACATCATTCGAATTCCTGACTGTTGATTCCACGGACGCTGACTGTGGATCTAAATACGATGAAATCCTTGACAACTCTAATCTTTCTCAATTAACACTGCCGCCTGGAAAACCCTGTTGGGCAGACTCAGGGAAGTGGGAACTGAACTCACAGGGCTGCTGATCATCTAAATGAAATATTTATGGAAAAATCCAGAATTTCTGAATAAATAATTCCTCTCTCCTTCCAGACCTTTCTTCATTCCTCCCTTCCTCTAGTACACTTTTGACACTGCTTTATAAAAGCTCAGTTATTAAACACTTTCTTATGTACCAGGCACTGTACTAAGCACTTTTGCGGCATTGTTTTGTTTAGTATTTAGAGCAGCTTGATGAAGTCAGTGCTCCCCCCGCATTTTACAAACCAGGAAGCTGGATTCCAGAGAGTGCAGGTAACTTGCGCACGGCCGGTAAGTGGTAGGGCTGGTACTCAAATTCATGCCTGTCAGACGCTAAAGCTCAGGCTTTTTTCTATACTAATGAACACTTAATTTGCTTTAATACTGACTAATCAGGCTTCGTACATTCCTTCAGATCAACTTAAATACTTCCGTTTACACTCTCGTTTGTTAAGCATTTTTATTCGCTATCTTATATCTCACTCTCAGTCTGCCTTCCCATTTAACAAAAAGCAAAACACACAGGGTGCAAAGGGCAACTCCGTGTCAAGTTCACCTTCTGGAGTAGTGAGATTTCTCTTTGCTAGAAGACTCTTCCTTCTCAATGGACTAAAAAGGCTTATTTCCCCAGGATCTTCTCTCAAGGAAGGGATGGAGAACAATGACAACCAGGGCATAATCATTATCTTTGAAACACACAAGTATGCCTCTTCATTTAGATAAGGACTGACTGAATTCCTCATGTACTGTATTATGTAAGACAATGCACACTTTTGAAATAATTGTAGAATCGAAGAAATTCCACAGTAACTATCAACTTCTATGCTAAAAATGTACGCAGTTGGGCCAGGCTGGTGTCGAGGTGAAGAGCTCTCATACTGAAGTCAGGTCAAGGCTGGGTCCCCCTTTAGTCATTTACGAACTTCTCTTGTGTGACCTGCCTCTGGGAGCCTGTTTTCTCAACCGGAAACACAGGGCCAGTGACAGTGGCTCACCTCAGCGCTCTTGTGAATGAAGACGGAAGGAGACAAACGGTTAGTGCTCCATAAATGCCAGGAGTACTTTTGTTTTGTTGTTACTACTTTTATTGAGGTAACTCGTAAAATAGTACACCGATTCCAATTCACCATCACATATCACTGTATACATGTAAAAACATTAAGAAAAGCTGATTTGAAAAAAAATTATTAGATATGGTGCCCATAAATTAAATGGCTTCATTTGTCCATGTGAAAATGAAGACAATGTTTATTTATTCTAGAATTACTCATACAACTCAGGGATGCTTGGGATTCCCTAAATGGCACTACAGGATATCATCGTAACAACTTCTACAGAACAAGAACTTGAAGCATCGTATTTCAAGTAGAGACAAGCATTCAACTGCTGTCCTGTCTTACAGTGAACTTTGTACAGTAACAACGAATAGCAAAGTATGCATGAAGGGACTTCTAATTCTTTTTCTACAAAAGCAGTCAACAGTTGACTGCTGATTTAACCCAGAATTGTCATTTTGAATTTTGTTGATAAGCAGCTTTGAGGTGCAGCGAAATAGAACATTGCAAAAAAGCACAGATGGTATCACACTGCTTACATCACAGATGTAAGTGTGCATCTCCCACCCTTGTGAAATATGTCTCAGCCTGGGCTTGTTCGAGTGCACAGGCAGGTTTTACGAGATTCAGCGAGTGTGTGTCTGTGTGTGTGTTGGTTCAAATGGTTCAATATGCCTAATTTTTCTTGATTGTTTTTAATAAGACTGAACTACCAAGTGCATGCTTTATTTATTTATACAGCCATCAAAATATGATACTAGTCCATGAAAAACTAGAAAGAATTGTTTAAAATGGGAAAGCTTTTACACATGGGGTCCCTTTTCTTTTTTGAACATCGCTTACCTGCGAAGATTTGGCAAGCTTCTGCGTATATTCCTTCTCAATCTGCTTCAGTTTGCTGTTGGCCTGCAAAACACACGGACATGAACACACACGGTGACCCGGGAGCTTGCTATCTCCTCCACATGCCCACCACCAGGCAGCCGGGAGGACTGCCAGCTGCACTGCCCTTCTGGGGCAGCCAGAAAAACCACAGGGCTCGGCTTTGATGTAACGCCAACTATTCATCACTTAAAAAAAAAAAAAAGCTCTCTCCTGCCAATTATTAGACAAACACAAGACTTCGGTGGATAGAAAGAGAAAGGGAGAAGGAGACAGGAATAGACACAGCCCAAGTGTGAAGACACAGAAGATAAAGGGAAAAAGGAGAGAAACTAAGCAGGAGGAAAAGGATCTGGGAGGGGAGCCTGGAGGAGTGGAGATGAAGGCGAAGGCTCGCTCACTTGAGTTTAAAGTGCCTCTGTCTTTCACCTCAGCTTAGAGATAAAAAAGATGCCCCTGGACAAAGACAGACTCGACACTTTTAGAGTCACTGACTGCCCAGTGAGCCTTCACTCTGCCTCACACCAAGAGCTAGTTTTTGAAGTGGCCAAACAAAACCCAAACCAGTTGCTGCTCAGTAGGCTGCTACTCATCAAATGATTTTTACATCCTGGAACTAGCGTGGCCTTTCCAGAAAATTCCGTGTTACTTAGAACTGGATTATCTCCTTTGTCAAATTCTGACCCCTTCTCAGCTCCCTGAGCATTTGGGGTCCCTATCTGACGTGTCATGGTGATACGCCCAAGACTGGGCCTCTTCCACGACATTCAGGCTCCACGTAGGCCCTTCCAAGCGTGAGGCTGGAGGGCCTGCATTTCTGGGGAAGGTTTTGGTCACTGCTCTGAGGGCTTCTGCCCCACTTTTTCCCCTGGTCTCTTTCTGTAACTCTCCTGACCTCTCACATCTATAATCTCTTTTTCTTACTGTTTCTATTTGCCATTTCTCTGTCCCTGATCTCTCTTACCAATTTCTTCAACTGTTCTTCCCTTGGAGGGAATTTTTTTTATTATGGTGAAACACATGTAACAAAAAGTTGGCCTTTTTACCCACTTGTAAGTGTGCAACTCAGTGACATTAACTACCTTCATCATGTTGTGCTGTCATTGTCATTGTCCATTTCCACAGTTTTCTATCGCCTCAGAAACCCAGCACTCTCAGCCGTCACACTCCCCACCCCCATCCCTGCCCCTGCTGTTACGTGCATGGAGTGGATTCTGATGCACAGCCTCCCTGCAGGCCAGAGCTGCGCTGCCCCACTGGGCCTCCTCAGGTGTCACACAGGAGCACACCATCAGGTCTCTTCTCTTGGGGAGGAGGGGGGTCTGGCACGGCTGAACCATCAGCCTTTCAATGAGCAACAAGTGCTTAACCACTGCACCACCCTGGTTCCTCTTCCCCCGGCTCTGATAACCACTAATACACTTTTGTCTTTATGACTTCATCTATTCTCCATCTTTCATATAAGTGAGATCCTACAGTATTTGTTCTTTTGTGTCTGACATATTTCACTTAAGATCATGATTTCAAGGTTCATCCATGTTATAACATGTATCAGAACTTCATTTCTCTTTATGGCTGACTAGTATTCCTTTGGAAACCCTGGTTGCATAGTGGTTAAGTGCTATGTCTGCTAACCAAAAGGCTTGCAGTTTGAATCCACCTGGGGCCCCCTGGAAACTCTACGGAGCAGTTCTACTCTGTCATGTAGGGTTGCCATGAATCAGAATCAAATCAATGGCACTTTTTTTTGAATATTCCTTTGTACAGATACACTGCATTTTGTTTGTCCATTTATTTGCTGATGAACTATATTTGGTTGAATGTCTGCTTTTAAGATTCTCAGTTCCATACCTAGGAGTGAGATTCCTGTCTATGGTAATTCTACCTCTTTGAAGAACTGCCAAGTATTTTCCAGATTGGCGGCACAATTTCACAATTCCATCAGCAACGAAAGAGGTTCCTACTTCTCCACACCCTCATCAACACTTGCTAGTTTTTGTTTTGTTTTTCTGATAGTAGCCATCGTAGTAGGGGTGAGGTGGTATCTAGCTGTGGTTTTGATTTGCACGTCCCTAATGACTAACAATCTTGAGCATCTTTTCATATGATTATTAGCATTTGCAAATCTTTTTGGAGAAATGTGTACTCAAGTCCTTTACTCATTTTTTTTATTGGCTTGTCCTTTTTTTCTTTTTCTAAATTTTATTTACTTTGTTGTTCTTTAAATTTTACAGCCATTCTCACCCTCCTTTTCTGAGAGCTGTTCTCTCTCACTAAGATAAATTCACTGCACCCAAAGGGTTCTATTTAATCCTTCAAGTTGCAGTTGTCAATCTGATCCCAGATAAATAATGCCTAAAGAACGTAATGTTCAAAGCAGATCTTTTTTACTAGTTAAGGTAAACTACCATTAAGTTTTAAAACAAATTCAGAGGATATTTTCTAGTTTAAGGATTAAAGATTATCTCCGGGTAATAGTTTCAGAGGTTCATCCACCTCCATGGTTCCAGAAAGTCTACAGATCACAAGAGTTTGAAATTCTTTTCTGCATTTCCCCCCTTCTGATCAGAGTTCTTCTACAGAAGCTTTGGTCAAAATGTTGAGTAATAGTAGCCAGTCATCATCCAGCTCTTCTGATCTCATGGCAAAGGAGGCAGATGTTTGTGGAGGGTGGATTTCTTCTACTTTTAATTTTCAGTGGCATCACTGGATTAAAAAAAAAATCTGTCATATTTGTAACTTCTGAGAGCTCTTTCTACTCTGCTGGATACCATTATAATCACTCAACTTTTTTTTCTCATTCTTTTTTTTTTATTATGACTGAGTGAAAATGTACATTCCCGTATAAATTTACATGCCCACCTATGTGCAGCTTCCACTGCTCTCCCTGTCCGGTGACAGCACACTATTCCTCTCTGCTCCATACATGTCTCATCCTCCCAACAGTCTCCTTTCCCTTCCTCTCCACCCACTCCCCTTACTCCAGCCAGAGGTCAGCAGGATGATATCCTATAGATGCATAGAGCCATAAAGTGCATCCAGTACATGGTCACTTTGCATCGCCAAGTCCAATCTATTCATGTCCGAAGAGTGGACCTTTAATATGGTTTATGGGCAAGGGCAGCATCAGGGCTGGGGGCGTGATCCCAGGGGAACCCCAAAGCCACTGGAGCATCAATTGCAGTTTTTTAGTGGTATAATCACTCACCTTTTTACAGATGAGCAGACGTAGGCACACAGACATTAAATCACTAGCCCATCATCACACAACTAAGAAGTGACGGAGCTAGGACTCGACCTCACACAGCATGGTTCCAGATCACGATGCTTCACTAGCTACAGTTCACAGTGTAATGCCTCTCAGTACAGTTCTTATTCTTCCTGAGACTACTACATGCACCTACTCACTTAATTTTTCTCTTGTTACCTCAAGTATCTGAGTTTTTCTGAGTTCCTTTTATTTAGTTTTCCCAGACTGTTCTGGTCACTTCAGATAGTATCTAGTGACCTTTGATGTTGCCTTCAAAAGTTGAGTAGAAGATCAAGTATCTGCGGGCAGGCTCATGGATGGGTGGGTCTTACCTCCCAGTACTTGAAAGGGACCTAGACTCTACTACATCACTATCTGACTGGACTTTCCTCCCAGAAAGTTGGCCCAGAATCGTATCCTCCAGTTCAGAGGCCTGGATCTGCTGGCAGTGTTGTCAGAGGGGCACCTGGCTGTTGACGATAGACACTCTCACATGACCCTTAGCTATACATTGTTCAGAAATGCTGGAGGTGCAGTGGTGAAGTGCTACAGCCGCTAAAGGTGCTAATCAAAAGGTCGGCAGCTTGAATTTACCAGGCACTCCTTGGAAACTGTATCGTGCAGTTCTATTCTGTCCGGTAGGGTCGCTGTGGATTAGAATCTACTTGATGGCAGGGGCTTTGGTTTTTCAGATTTATACACTGTTCTTTCTGGAGGGTAAACCAGGTGGGTGTGGACCGGGGAGGTACAATTATGGGATACAAGTTAGAGTCATCTGGTCTGGGTCCTCTGAAGCCCTTATACAGTCTCTTAACCACTCCTCTTATTCTCTACTCTACTCATACCCTGAGCATCGACTTGACGGCCGTGGGTCTGGTGGTTTTGCTTTTTGTTTCACCCATATCCAGTTCCCTCAGTTCCTGAGTCTCTCCACAATTCTGCAGCAGGGAAGAGCTTGTTAATTTTAGCCAGTATCCCCAAACCTCTCTCCCTCAGAGATGGTTCGCTTTTCAGTCTGCTGAGTTGCTTGCCCAGCCCCACCTCAAATGCGAAAATGTTGTTGACTTATCACTACTGTTGCCTATCTCTTGCTCTCTTTGCAAAACTTACAAATACTGATGCCTAGGCCCCGTACTCAGAGGTTCTGATTCAAGAGTGAAAAAAATCGCCACAGCTATTTGTAATGTTCAACCAAGATTAAAGACATTGATTCAGGCCTTTTTCAGTTTTGTTCCTTTCATTTTAACAGAGTTTTCTGAGGGAGTGGAGACAAGCAGATCATCGTCTCCATCTACCAGGTTTAAATGGTAGCAAGTGCTTGCTTTATTTTGCTATCACAAATGGGAGCAGGACGAGCTTTTGGGGCTCTCAACTCACTCTGGGCACACTTTTCTCTTAGAACCAAGTCTGAACTGTTCACTGCTGGTTAATGGGCCTCACACCCCTACTTGTTTATAGATCCTAGAAGGCTGGCCCTGGCCTTAACATCGTGCTTGGCACACAGATGGCACCTGGTGAATGAGTGGATTCCATACGAACCTTCTTCCTTCTCTATGCCTCTGCCCATACCTCTGAAGTCATCCTGTCATAGCCATGTATTTACAGACTTTATTCAACAGTAGTTCTCCGGGGTTTATTCCATAGACTTCTGTGCATCTACCACCTCATCAAGTACTCAGGGTCCTTTTGTGTTTGCCAGAGCCGTGTGGGTAAGTGAACAGCGCCCTTCTTCTAGTGAGCCATGTGACTCGGGAATTAATGAAGCCACTCTTGATTACCAGCATCAAAGCCACTTAGAACCTCTGGAGATTTACTTCTCTTGGCTCGCTATCTGCCAGTGTTATTTACCACTACATGCTTGCTAAAGTATTTGTCATTTATTTAATAAACATGCCAATAACTCTTTCCAAAAGTGTCAGGCACTGTTCTAAGTGCTTGAAAAATATTTACCCACTAGAACATCTAAAAATTAATTATAATGTCCTAAAGATTAAGTTACTGTTCCATAGAAAAGCTGGAGGCAGAGATGCTGGTGAGTGCAGGCAAGCCCACGTATGCTTCAGTAGCAGTCCCTCTTCAGGACCCTGCAGCTAAAGGCTTTATTATCAGCCCTGGAACCACGCACACCCAGATAAGCTCCTTCAAAACCTAGTATCCAACTCACTCATCCATTCTGAGAAATTGGAATATAGCAATGAACAAAACAGATCAAATTCCTTCCCATCTCCGTGCAAGAGACTTCATCAGCTAGAAAAAAAGTGTTTTAACAACATGCTGAAAGACCTGGAGATAGAAAACCAAAAGGGAAGAGAGCCCTCAACATTTCTCAAGCTGGAGGAACTGAGGACAAAATTGAAGCTGCAAAACTGAAGGATTCCATGGGCGAAGCTCTCAATGACACAAGAAGCATCAAAAGATGGAAGGAATAGGGTCACTGTACTAAAAAGAAATGGTCAACTGCCAATTATTCAAGGAGACAACACACGATCAGGAACTGATGATTATGAACGAAGAAGTTCACGCTGCACTGAAGGCACTGGCGAAAAACAAAGCTGCATGTATTGATGGAACATCAATTGAGATGTTTCAACAAACGGATGCAGCACTGGAGGTATGCATTGGTCTACACCAAGAAATTTGGAAGACAGCTACCTGGCCAACAGACTGGAAGAGATCTGTATCTATGCCTATTCCAAAGAATGGGCATTCCACTGAATGCAGAAATTATCAAACAATATCATTAATATCACATGCAAGAAAAAAGTGCTAAGCATCTTACAAAGGTGGTTGCAGCAATACACAGACAAGGAACTGCCAGACATTCGAACCAGATTCAGAAGAGAACACAGAATAAGGAATATCACTGCTGATGCCTGATGGATCCTGGCTAAAAGCAGAGAATACCAGAAAGATGTTTACCTATGTTTTACTGACTGTGGCAGTTGACCATTTCTGTGTGGATCTGTGTGGATCATACACAGTCATGGCTAATACTGTGAAGAACAAGAATTCTAGAACACTTTACCGTGCTTATACCTGTACATAGGCCAAGAGGTAGTTGTTCAGACTGAATGTGGGGATACTGCATGGTTGAAAGCCAGACAAAGTGTGTATCAAGACTGTATCCTTTCACCATATTTATTCAATCTATGTCCTGAACAAATAATCCAAGAAGCGGGGCTATGTGAAGAAGAATGGGGCATTAGGATTGGAGGAAGACTTACTAACAACCTGTGACTGCGATCCACATGAAAATCTTGGGTTTAAAGCCCTATTGGAAAGGAAAAAAGCCAACTCATTTTTACAAAGATATCAATAGCTGCTAACTATCTTTAAATGCTACCATCTTCTTGCAGGGCACTCTGCCTCTTTCCTTTATTTTCCACTTTTGGTGAAAAGTTCAGACTCTCAGAAGAAATAACACAAGTGGATGGCTTTGACAAAGAGAAATTTGTTTTCTCCCAGTCCAGTAGGCTACAAGTCCAAATCCAGGGTATCAGCTCCAGGGGAAGGCTTTCTCTCTCTGTTGGCTCTGGAGGAAGGTCCTCGTCACTACCCTTTCCTTGGTCTGGGAGCATCTCCGTGCAGAAGCCTCAGGTTCAGGGGACACGCCCTGCTCCCCAGACTGCTTTCTTGGTGGTATGAGGTTCCTGTGTCTCTCTGCTCCCATATCTTAAAAGAGACCGGCTTAAGGCACTATCTAGTCTTGTAGATCTCATCAACATAGCTTATTAAATCACAGTGACAGAATTTACAACATATGGGAAAATACCATCAAATAACAAAATGGTAGACAATCATACAATACTGCGAGTCATGGCCCAGCCAAACTGACAGACAGTTTTCAGAGGGGGATATATGAAGACTGACAATTAAGTTCGCGAACTCATCCTAGAAAAAGTGCTATATACTTCATTGCTGAATGTCACTATGGTCATCTTTGAAGCACTCCCCTTGGGAAGCTATGCACCAATGTCAGCCCCTAGTCCATCTTTCAAAGCAATTTTAGAACTCTTTTTCCAGAATGGCCACCAGAGCTGTTCTTGTATTACCCTAAATGTCCTGGATGTCACTGAAATGCCTTCCTTTCACTATGTCCTTTATCTTCAGGTAAAGAAAAAAGTTATCAGTGGCCAGATCAGGTGAGTAGGGAGGGTGTCCCAATACAGTTATCTGTTTACTGGCTAAAAACCCCCTCATAGACAACTACACAATTAAGTTCACGAAACTGCCACCATGTCACCATGTGCAATGGCCATTCCGGAAAGCGTTCCAAAACTGCTTTGAAGGGTGGGCTAGGTGCTGGCATCAGCGCACAGGTTCCCAAGGGGAGGACTTCGAAGGTGACCATAGTGATATCCACCAATGAGGTATGTAGTACTTATAACAATTACATTCGTAGACTTAATCGTCAGACCTTATAAATTAATCTATGATACATGGTTTCTAGGAAGGTGACCTGGAAGGAAGACAATTAAGAGACTTCTCTAGAACACATGTCAGGGAACCCACATCTTATAAAGATGTATTTATGTAAAATACAATAACATAGATTTCTAGTTTACTTTAGGCTGAAACAAAACAAGGATGTTCCTCAGACCCCTGAAACATAAAGCGTAGATTGCAATACTGGATGTCCCCTTATGTAGTCATTTCTCCTCAAAAATTTTATAGCTGTCTGTTTGAAGCTTCCTAAAGCACTGTGAATACAACTGTGGTCAGCTGTGGTGTGTATTTCTGTTTTCTTTCTTCTTTTCTTCGATCTGCGTGATTATTAATTTTGTGGATATCAAAAAAAGGAAAAAAATTCACAGCTTTTGGTTTTATAATTTTCTCTATTGTTTTTCTGTATTCTATTTAGATTTATCCTCTGATATGCAGCATTTTTTCCTGTCCAATGATGAGGCCTACCCTGGGAAAAGTCCCTCCTGTTATGGACTGGGAGGCCGGGGGGTGGGGGCAGCGGGGTCTGAGCCACATAAGAGTACCACACAGTGATGCTGCATAAACATGGCCCTGCCAATGTGTACTTTCATTCATAGTGAATTGATGTTTCCTTGGCAACAGGAGCAAGGCAGCACGATATAGATGGGCAGGACAGCAATGGGGTCTTGTGGGTATATGCTCTAGGTGAAAGTTCAGAGACCAAGTTCATCATTTCCCACCTAAAAATTTATACACATATTGTTAGGTGACATTGGTTGTAATCCCTACAATGTGACAGCACATTCCACATTGCCACTTTGGGTTTCATGTGTCAGTTCAACCCCTTCCTGCACTCCAACCCTGCTGCCAGGCAGGAGCTGCCCATTTGGTCACCTGCATCTGAGTTAACTGGGATGCACACTCCTCATGAGTATTATTTTCTGTTTTATAGCTCAGTCTAGTCTTTGTTTAAAGAGTGGGCTTTCGGAATGGTTTTAGTTCTGGGTTAATAGAGTGTCTGGATGTCATAGTTTTGGGTGCTCCATCAGTCTCCACCAGATAGTTAATTCTGGTCTTTTTATGTGAATCTGAGGTTTGCTCTGTGCTTTCTTCCTGCTCCATCAGGACTCTCTGTAGTGGTCTCTGTCAACGTGGTCACTGGTGGTTACCAGGCACCATCTAGTTCTGATAACGCGGAGTTTTGAACACAGTTGTTTTTTTTCCTTTTTGCATTATATCATAAGCATTTTCTGTATCACTGAAATTATTTCAAAATCTACTTTTAAGTTTACTATTTCATCCTATGGACTGTAAGTACAAAATATTCTCAGAAATTTAGGAAAAGACTGAATGTTCTGTAGCCACAGTAACAAGCAGTCATCAGGGACCAGTTTTAAACCTGTTCCACTAATCAATGATAACTGGCTTTGGTGAACATACTTCTGCATACAATAAATACATTTGAGTCCCTCTCTTATGAAAGCCAAGCAATTAGAGATGAACTCACTTCAACAGACCCACCTCTGAGTACCAACCAACTGGCAACAATTTCACCCAAGTAACTGCATTTACCATTGATGGTTTGCACGTCTCCCATCCCTGAACTCTACCATGTCAAAAAACCTGGCCAACACAGCTGCTCTTCACCACAGAAAACAATGAATTCAGCTCTGTCTTCTTACTTCAAACATGAACATGACTTATTGAACCACTCCTCTACTGCTGGATAACCGCATTGTTTCTAACACTTAGATATATCACACCACATTGTTGTCGGTGGTGTGTGCCAATGAGTTGATTCCAAATCACAGTGATCCTGTAAGACAGAGCTGGACCGCCTCGGAGGGTTTCCAAGGCTGCAACCTCTGTGGCAGCCAAGCACCAGGTCTTTTCTCCCATAGAGCTGCTGGCAGTTCGAACCACCAGCCTCGTGGTTAGCAACGGAGCACTCAACCACTGTACCGCCCGGGCTCTTCAACACCACAGTATAATCCTGGATACGAAGGCTTCATTGCAGTGCTAACTGTAGCTTTTAGATAAGTTTCTAGATATGGAATTACTAAGACACAGTATAGAAACATTTTTAAAGCTCTTTATAAATACTGTCAAACCGCTTGACAAAAAGGTTTTATCAATTTGCACAGACACCACTGTCTGAGGTGCTCATTACACCATACACTTGTATTTTGATTTTAAAAATCCTCAATGTAACAGGGCCAAAGCTTCTTGTTTTACTTTGCATTTCTTTGTGAACATGACAAGACAGGTGTTTCCGTAGTACCTACTCCTCCTTTCTTTCATAGTAGTACAAATTTTGGCTGGCACCTACTATAAAGATGACAGTACCCAGCCTCATCTGCAGCTGAGTGTGGACATGCAGCCAACTGCTGCCCAGTGGCATGTCAGGAGAAGTGGTGTGCGGCAGCTTCAGGGAAACTTCCTGAAGAGCCAGCCTGAGTCTCTTTGTCTTTCCTATCCCACTGCTGAGGCCCTGGGTGACACGCTGGACCACGAAGAGGAGGCTTGCACTACAGGACAGCAACGCTGTAAGCCAGAAAATGACTTGAACTCCACGCTGGACTTTAATTCATACTACAGAAATAAACTCTCTTGTTTAATCCACAATTATTGGGCTATCTGGTCACTCACTGATGATTCTCATAGATACACCTTTATTGACTTGACTATATCTCCTGAGTTTTCAGTTGCTTACTAGACAATTCCATAAGATATCTCAATAGCAATCTCAAAATCCAACATCTCTATAACTCTGTGGACTTCGAGGACGAGACCTATGCTATAGTCACATAGTGTCCTCTCATTTACACTCATCAACAAACGTCAGTGTCAAGCGGCATTTAAATATACCAGCTCAGTATGTGTTCTTCCTTCCTCTCAAGCAGATCTTTAATCTGGGGGTCCACCATGGATGACTTTAAGAGTCCATGAACCTCCTTAAAATTCTATGTAGAGTCTTAGATATACTATATTTTTCTGGAAGAGGATCTAAATGTTTCAACTGGTTTTCAAAAAGTATGTGATCCCTGGAAAGTTAAGTAGCACTGACCCTACAGTTTCACTGCGCTTACAACAGAGCCGCCACCTGGCCGCTTCTGAGGGTCTAAAACCACTATTTTTTCTTCATTCGACGGGTCCTTAACATTTCTGCTACTGTACCCAGTTGAGGTCTTTCTCATCCTTAGGCTGACAGTATTCTGGCTGTTTCTTTTTCTCCCAGCCTCCACATTTAGCCACTCGATAATCTCTGTGTCGAGAATTCCCTTGCTTGCCAACTCCACACTTCTGATCCGGTACTCAAAGTCCTCAATGAGTCCTGCTTCAACTACCTCAAATTCTCACTTTATTACCATGAAAACTCGCTGAAGACAGGAACCTTTGTCTATTCTGTTCACTGGCACACTGCAAGACTAGCACATAGTAGGCCTTCAACTGATAACTGAATGAATGAAAATTTCTAAGGGGGCTTAGTGGGGTTTTCCTGATCACTCCGTTGCTCTGCAGTCTCCATTCGTCACCCATAAAGCTCTGCCCTGATCCTATCCATTCTTCAAAGACCAGCAAATGCCAATATTGTTTTCTTCACTCAAATCCTTTAGAAGTGATTTGTTTTTATTCCTTTTATATTCATAGTATTGGTAGTATTCATGTCTGGTCTATGGTCTTTTGAAAGCATATCTTGTATTCTCTAATAGATTGCAAACCACTTGGCAGCAGAGATGGTACAGAGCTCATGGCTTTGGCACTATTACTTTGACCCTAGTAGCTGCTTGGTAAATAGCTTCACAAATAAATAAGAGAAAAAAAGGCTTCAGTGTGAGCTCATCTTGGATAGCTCTGATAAAAAGAGAACTTCCTATTTCTTCTTGATTATCTCATCTGAAAGGTGGGATTAAAAACAGGGATTTCTACAATTTAACATCTCTTTAAGAGGAGATTAAAGATATTTTGATGCTAAAATGTCCAAACCGTTTCTGGTAAATAGTGTGTTTCTACTACTCATCTGTTAGTTTGATCTAATGTGGTAGTTTGCCTCTTGCTGTGATGTTAGAATCTACATCAGCAGTGCCTAAAATGCCAGCAGGCTGATCCACAGTGGACAGGTTTTAGTGGAGCTTTCAGACTAAACAGACTGGGAACAAGGACCTGATGATCTACTTATGAAAAAACTGGCCATCAGAAACCTTATTAATAGTTAGAAAAACGCTGTCTCATACAGTGGTGAGAGATGAGCCTCCCAGGTTGGAAGGCACTCAAAATACAACAGGGGAAGAGTTGTCTCCTCCAAGGAGAATCACACTTACTTAAGTATATGGAGTAAAATTCAGGACCTTTAATTGCTGGTGTGGCATGACTGAAAATGATAAGAGACAGCTGCAAATATCCATCAATAATCAGAACACGGAATGTATGAAATACGAATCCAGGAAAAGTGGAACCCTTGAAGATAGATATACTAGGCATTACCTATTGGTAAAAATCCACTGCCATTGGGTCAATTTTGATTCAAAGTGTCCCTGCAGGACAGAAGAGAACTAACCCATAGGGTTTACAAGGAGAGGCTGGTGGATTCAAACTGCTAACATTTTTGTTAGCACTCAACTGGTTAACTGCTACCCCACCATGGCCCCATCCTAGGCATTAGTGAACTAAAACTGACAGGTATTGGCCATTCTGCATTGAACAATCATATGGTCTAATGTGCTGGGTATCACAAATTGAAGAGGAACGGCAATACTATCATTGTCCCCCCCAAAAGAAACTACATTTCAAGATCTATCCTGAAGTATAACACCGTCAGTGAAATGATAACATTCATATACCTACAAGGAACACCAGTTAATATGATTATTATTCAAATTAATGCATAAACTACTAGTTCCTAAAATGAAGAAACTGAAAAATTCTTTCATCTTCTGCAGCCTAAAATTGATCAAACACACAATCAAGATGCACTGATGATTACTGGTAGCTCGAATATGAAAGTTGGAAACAGCAGTTGGAAAATATGACCTTGGTGACAGAAACAATGCCAGAGGTTGCGTGACAGAATTTTGCAACACCAAGCACACATCCACTAGCAATACGTTTTCTCAACAACATATATGGCAACTATCCAAGTGTACCTCAAACCAAAAAAGCCCCACTGCTGTTGAGGCAATTTTGACTCATAGAAACCCTATAGGACAGAATAGGACTGCCCCATACAGTTTTCAAGGAGTGCTTGGTGGATTTGAACTGCTGACCTTTCGGTCAGCAGGCATAGCACTTAACCACTACACTACAAGGGTTTAATGGAGAAGTTCAAAATCAGAATAAGGCCAGGGACCAACTCTAGAACAGACCATCAGTTCTTCACCTGCAACTTCAAGTTGAAGCCGAAGAAAATTAAAACAAGTCTACAAGTGCCAAAATATTGCCTGAATTTACAGACTATTTCAGGAATAGAAGTCATGAGGTGAACATTAATGATCAAAGACCAGACAAGCTGTGGGGTGACATCAAGAAAGCAAAATGTCATTTAAAAGACAGGAAGAAAAGACCAAATTGGATGTCAGAGGAGACTCTGAAATTTGCTTAAATGCAAAGTGCCTAAAGAAAATGTAAGAAATGATGAATTAAAAGAACTAAACAGAATATTTCAAAGGTCAGCTCAAGAAAACAAATTATTACAATGAAATGTACAAAGACCTAGAAATAGAAAACCAAAAGAGAAGAATATGTGCAGGATTTCTCAAGCTGAAAGAACTGAAGAAAAAAATTGAAGCCTCAAGCCGTAATACCAAAGGATTCTGTGGACAAAATGTTGAGCGACACAGAAGTATCAAAAGAAGATGGAAAGAATATACAGAGTCAGGTCACCAAAAAGAATTAGTCGATGTTCAACTACTTTAGGAGGCAGCATGTGACGAAAACCTGATAGTGCTGAAGGAAGAAGTTCAAGCTTCAGCTAAGGCACTGGTGAAGAACAACACTCCAGGAAGTGACGGAGTACCAACAGAGATGTTCCAACAAACGGAGGGAAGGCTGGCTGTGCTCCCTTGGCTACGCCAAGTGGGCCACCTGTCCAGCTGATTCAGAGAGCTTCGTATCTGTGCCCACTGCCAAGAAAGGTGATCCAACAGAATGTGGAAATTATCAAACAATATCATATACCTGTAAAATTTTGCTGAAGATAATTAAAAATTAGATACCAGTATATTAACAGAAAACTGCCAGAAATTCAAGCCGGATTCAGAAAAAGATGTAGAAAGCAGTGAACACCAAAAAGGTCTTTAACCGTGTTTGATTGGCTATGAAAAGGCTTTTGACTGTGTGTCATAACAAAGTATGGATAATATTGCATAAAATGGTATTTCCAGAATACTTATTCATGCTCATGCAGAACCTGTACACAGACCACGAGGCAGGCATTTGAACAGAACAAGGGGATGCAGCATGATTTAAAATAAGGAAAGGCATATGTCAGGGTTATACTTTTTCACCATACTTATTCAATCTGTATGTTGAGCAAATAATCTGAGAAGCTGGACTATATGAAGATGAAGGTGGCATCAGGACTGGAAGAAGACTAATTCCCTGTGATATACCGATCACACGACCTTGTTTGCTGAAAGTGAAGAAGACTTGAAGCACTTATTGATGAAGATCAAACTCCACAGAACCTTCAGTACGGATTACACTACAACATACAGAAAATTAAAATCTTCACAACTGGACCAATAAGCAATATCATGATAAATGGAGAAAATGTTGAGGTTGTCAAGGATGTCCTTTTCCTTAGATCCACAATCAACACTCACGGAAGCAGGAGTCAAGAAATCAAACAACCTACTGCACCGGGTAAGTCTGCTGCAAAAGACCTCTTTAAAGTGTTAAAAAAGCCAAGTTATCACTTAGAGGAGTAAGGTGTGCCAGACCCAAGCCATGCATGGTATTTTCAATTGTCTCATACATACAGGAAAGCTGGGCAAAGAATGAGGGAGACTGAAGATCTGATGTCTGATGTCGTTCAGTTACAGTGGTGGAGAATACTGGATGTACCACGGACTGCGAAAAGGAACAAATCTGTCTTGGAAGAAGTACGGCCAGGACGCTTCTTAGAAGATAGGATGGCAAGACATTGCCTCAGGCACTTTGGACATGTTACCAGGAGGGATTAGTCCCTGGAGACAGAATTATGCTTGGTAAAGGAGAGGGTCAACAAAAATGAGAAGGGCTCTCAATAAGATGGACTGACTCAGTGGCTGTAACAACAGGCTCAAATATAGTAGTGACTAAGGATGGCGTGGGGCCAGGCAGTCTTTTGCTCTTTTTCATGTGGGGTTGTTATGAGTTGGAATCACCTTGATGGTACCTAACAACAACAGAGTTTGCGTTATATAAACATTTTCAGATATTTAAAGATAACCGAACTATTTCCTGAAAGGTGATTATGAGAAAAATAACTTTTCTCGCACTGCAGTTACAGTGACAACTTTTTGCAGACATTGTACTAAAAACAAAATTTTACTAATGGTTAACATAAAAGCTCAGTTACAGTTATATATTTATATCTTAGGGGTTCCCTGCTTGCTAACACAGAACATCAGATGGCTGCAAGGAATGAACCATCTTTACTTTCACTTCCATTTCCTTTAACTTTCAGAATGGACTAAAAAATTAGTGAATCAATCTATCTGTTGTGCATTTATGACATACTCATAGTATTTTGTACTTACCAGGTACATGATGATGTTTACTGAACTGAAAACTGATCGTAACTGATCTGTTTGTAGCAGTCACTATGAGCAACTATTTAGCTGACAACTACCACGTAGAATGCTGTTCACAGGACTTCTGTTGACCCTACTCTTAACTTCAAAGCTCCTTCTTGAAACAAAAAATAAGAACTGAAGAGCTGCAGAACAGAATGTTTGTTGAACACCTACTATGTGCCAGGTGAGGATACAGACATGAATAATATTCACTATGTTACACCTGAAATCTTCCATCTTACTGTGAGTGATGATTAAGTTTTAAGTTTGACATAAATATTAGAAGGTAATTTAAAGAATTATAGTTCATTTTCTATTATTACATATAAATCTCAACTAAAGGGCAAAATGTTCTAAATAGCAAAACATCTGAAAAATAGCACTCATCCATATTTAGTGACGTCTCAGTTTTAACATGTTTCTATTTGTCCATTTCCCCTAGGTTTTCAAATTTGTTAGAGTACAGTCTTTCACAGTATTCTGTTAAACGATATTTTTGATTTCTGTTGCATCTGTGGTGACAACTCCCCTCTCATTTCTAATTTGGGTTATTTGTTTCCTTTCCTGCTTTTCTTTGGTAAGTTTAGCCAGTGGTTTATCAATTTTGTTGATCTTTTCAAAAAACCAGCTTTTGGTCTTTTCAATTTTTTCAATTGTTTTTCGATTCTCTAATTCATTTAGCTCTGCTCTAATCTTTATGATCTCCTTTCTTCTGGTGCCCGAGGGGTTCCTCTGTTGTTCTCTTTCTACTTGTTCAAGCTGTAGAGTTAGTTCCTTGATTTGGTTTCTTTCTTCCTTCCAGATGTGTGCATTTATGGAGATAAACAGACCTCTGAGCACTGCTTTGGCTGTATCCCATAGGTTCTGGTAGGAAGTGTTTTTGTTCTCATTGGAATCCATGAATTTCTTTAATTCATCCTTGATTTCCTCTATAACTCATGTTTTTCTGAGTAAGATGTTGTTCAGTTTCCAAGAGTTCCATTTTCTGTGTTTTTTCTGCTGTTGATTTCAACTTTGATGGCTTTGTGATCCGAGAAGATGCTTTGCAGTAATTCAATGGTATGGATTTTGTTGAGCATTGCATTATGGCCTATCATGTGGTCAATTCTGGAGAATGTTTCATGTGCACTGGAGAAGAAGGTGTAGTTGTCTGCTGATAGGTGGAAAGTTCTGTATATATCAATGAGGTTTAGTTGGTTAATTGTGTCAATGAGTCTTCTGTATCTTTACTGAGCTTTTTTCTAGATGATCTGTCTAGTAATGAGAGTGGAGGGTTAACATCTCCCACTATTATTGTGGAGTCATCTAACTCTCTTCTGAGCGTAGTCAGTGTTTCTTCGACATATTTAGGTGCTCTGACATTAGGTACGTAAATATTTAATATAGTTAAGTCTTGCTTGTGTACTGAACCTTTCAGCAATAGTGTCCATCTTTGTCCACGATGGTGGATTTGACATTAAAATTGATTTTGTCTGAGATTAGAATTGCCACCCCTGCTCTTCTTTGTTCATTGTTAGCTTGATATATATTCTTCCATCCTTTAATTTTCAGTTTGTTCCTGTCTTTAGGTTTCAAGTGAGTTTCTTGTAGACAACATATGGATGGGTCATGTCTTTTGATCCAAGATGACACTCGGTGTCTCTTTACTGGAGCATTCAGTCCATTCACATTCAACGTAATTATTGACAGGTATGTGTTCACTGCTGCCATTCTGATATGTTCATTTTTATGTTGATGTTTTCTCTGTTGTTCTTATTAGTCTGTTCTGGGACATTCTTTTTTGTGAGTTGATTTTTCACCTTTTTCAGAGCTGCTTTTATAGTTGTTGAGACTCGTGTGTTAGATTTCTTGAAATGGTCTGACACATCTTTGTTGTGCTTTACAGCTGCCTCTATGAACCCCCTTAATAAACTATTTATAAACCCAATTTTAATTACTACCAGTCTTGTCATCTTCCTCTCCATCTGGAAGGACTATAACGACTGTAGTACATCCCTCTTTTTATTATGATGACACCATAGTTTTCATGACGATTACTGGATTGCTTCTTTCCATATCAAAGCTGTGATTTACTTTGGAGCCTCCCCTAAATGAGTAGAGTATTGAGTAGTGTGTCGTTCTAAAATATAAAGTTAGTGGTTTAATTCTTCTAAGCCAAAGCCAAGAACTTCTTTCAGTATTTCTTGTAGTTTGGGTTTGGTTTTTACAAAGTCTCTGAGTTTCTGTTTATCTGGGAATGTCTTAATTTCATTTTCGTATTTGAAAGATAGTTTTGCAGGATATATAATTCTTGGTTCTAAGTTCTTCTTCAAGACTTTGAATGCGTCATGCCACTGTCTCCATGCCAGCATGGTTTCTGCTGAGAAATCTGACAAGAGCCTACAGGGTTTCCCTCTGAATGTTAGCTTTGCCTTGAGTCTTGCTGCCTTGAAGAGTTGCTGCTTGTGTTTCATTTTGTTAAGCTTGATTATAATATGTCTTGGAGTCTTTCTTTTGAGATCTATATTGGGTGGCGTCCGATATGCATCTGAGATGTCTATATTCTCTTCCTTCGATTTCTGGGAAGTTTCCTTTCAGCAGCTCAGCAACAATACTCGCTGTGTTCTCAGATGTCTCACCCTGTTCAGGGACTCCAATTAATCGAAGGTTGTTCCTTTTAATAGAGTCCCACATGCTTCTTAATATTTCTTCATTTTTCTTGTTTCTTTTTTCTGATTTGTGCTCATAGACGCTGGCATCAGTAGCTCTGACTTCCAAGTCAGAAATTCTTTTTCCATTTGTTCCATTCTGTTTTCTTGGCTTTGCATGGAAGTTTCTATGTCTTTGATTTTCTTCTTGATCTGTTGGATTTCAGAGTACTGGTGTTTCATCAGATTGAACAACTTGCTTAATTTTTCATTTTGTTCTGCTGCATTTTGTATAAGCTCTAGAAGGGCTCTGTATATAATCAATTTGTATTCACTTTGTGATGCTTTCATAAAAGTTTCTTCACCTGGAAAACTCCTTGGTTGCTTTGTTTGGGAGCCTTCTGAAGCCATGAGTGATTGCTTGTATGCCACAATTGTTGCTTTTTGGGTCCCATGTGAGTATATAGAGGCTGGAAGAGGTACTGTGAGGATGGATTGCAAATGTTTCTCTAGGCTGTCTTCAAATGTAAAGTAAAAGGTATCTGACCAGTTCACAAGTCAGTTAGGTTTTCAGGTGTAGACGTCCCTCTTCTCACCTGACAAAGTAAGCGCCACTATATCCAACCCCAGATGATAACAAACTAGTTCAGAATACAGCAATGCTACTGCCCTGGTGGCCTCTGCTGACAGGGCCTAGCCTTATCCAACACTGCGTCGAGTACTGGTTTTGTGATAGAAAAGCGCTCTCCTGTGGGCAGGCTCTGGCTCCCAAGCTAAGAATTAGGTCCAGCTGCGGCCACCGTACCCAAGATGGCGTCCTCCACACAGGCAGCAGACAGAGGGGCTGAAGGTGTCGAGAGGTAGTGATTCCTCTGCTTCTGTTGCAGGGCCCCCAACGTAGGCAGCACTGTGCAAAATCACTACTTTTCTGACGGAGAAGCGCTGTCCCGTTTGCAGGCGCTGGCTCCCAGGCTAAGAACGAGGTCCCGCTAAAATCTCAGTACCAACATGGCGTCCCGCACCCTGACCGCGGAGTTCCGCACAAACCCCGCTGAGGCAGCTACAAAACGAAAGGCTCAAAGTGTCTAGATTAACAGAGTCCCGAGCCTGGCTCTCAGAATATGGGAATTTCGCCTGCCTATCCCCCCAGCAGCGCGTCTGAGTCCAGCTGCCAGGCAAGACCCAGCTCCGCCCGCCAGCCGAGACCGAGGGAAAAAAAAGTCAAAATGGTGCGTTTACCTTCCGTCCGTGAGAGCCGGGGCTAGCCGGGAGCGGGAGTCAGCGAGAGAGAGGAGGTTTTTCGCTTAGTGGTATGAAGTCCCAGTTAACAGGTCTGTGCCGTGTCCTGAGGCTGATTAGGTGATCAGAAGGCTCTGTTTGATTGTCAGTTCAGGTCTTGGTTTCCAGAAGGGTATAAGGGACGTGGGCTCAGTCCGCCATCTTGACTCCGCCCCTTAACGTGTTTCTAGAATACTGACAGAATCATCTCGGAGAGCGGCTTTATCTAGAACCAGAGGCTAATAATTACAAACTCTACATGTTTTAGTTTCTGTCAGCATAAGGTTCCAATGTAGAAGCCACATCCTCTGTTAAAGGAGGAAGAAACTGAGCAGTTTCTGACACAGATTGTGGTTTCACTGTCCATAAGGGGCCCTGATGGGGCAACAGTTTAAGTGTCAGGCTGCTAACCAAAAAGTTGGTGGCTGGAATCTACCCAGTGGTTTTGCAGGAAAAAGACCTGGTAATCGGCTTTCATAAACCTGACTGGGCAGTTCTACTTTGTCACACAGAGTCACTATGAGGCCAAATTTATGCAATGGCACCTAACAACAATAGCATTATCAATATCACTATACACTAACTATCTACTCAGTAAATATCGGTGGATTTATCCTCATAACAAATTGCCCCTATTCCTGAATGTGACCCTATCTCAGAATATGCTGAATTAGCACTGGACATGTTCGCTGTCCACAGCCAGTAACTGTGGTCAATACTGTGGATTAGAATAATGCATACTCAGTGGCACTTAGCCTGAAGAGTAACATGGGACAGTTGATTTTCTCCCCTCATGGTACTTTCGAGGACTAATTTTGTCACCATTGCAATATATATTTACATGGCTAATACCTACAAATGATCATATAAGATTTACATGCATTTCCCACCCCACTCCACTGAATAAGAAAGTAAACTAAGAAACAAGCTTATGGAAATAGTTAAAGAATTAAGATCTAATCAGATTGCGAAAGCTCACCCTCAGAGAAGCTGTGTGAAGCAACGGCCACAGAAACTGAAACTCATTTATTAGTTGGGCAGAAACACAAACTTTAAAAGAATGAGGGGGAAAAAATTTACTTTTGCTCTAGGGAAGAAGCAACTCTTCTCTGATGTGCAAAAAAGAATTTATCATCAAAGACCAGATGTAAATGGGGCCAATTAATTTTTTTAAAGAATCTCTACCTTCTACAGTTTTTAAAAGTGTCTGACACTTTATCCTTCATACCTAAATCTAATGTTGCATGATTTGACAAGTGCCAAAGGAATATGACTACTGTATTTGACAAATTATCACACACATTATAAATATTTTAAATATATGTGGTATATTTATATGAGTGGTACAGTCTGATATAGCACTTGTGAGAAGCAGAGACAGAGTCTATCTCAAACACATGACTTTAGAGATTTAAAACACTGACAATGTTCGATGATTAAATGACGTTAATTGAATTGTTAGTTACGTAATAAATGATTTCAAAGAAGCTTTGATTCTAGAGATTAGATGCTCCAATCTGGCACATTTAAAAATTCCATTAATATTTTACTTCTTGTCTTGGAAATTTTTCTACTTTTAGCTCATTTGTATAAGAGAAAAGTACGCAAAGAATATTAATCAGAAAGATAATGAAATACTATATTTACAGGAAACTGCTATATTAGATTGATAGGCAGTTTAATATAAAGCAGTGATCTCAATACTTAACAAAAGCTCTGTTTTGTGGAAACAGAAAGTGTGGAAGTGTGGAAGAGGTACTGAGAGGATATTCTTGAGATTTGGTCATTAACAGTTCCTACTCAAAAACGATCTCAAGTTTATCTAGCTTCCTGGGGACATCTACATTGAGACAGAATTACCATACCAATTCATGTAAGTCACACTGACAATGTATGATAGGAATGAGAAGGCTGCCTACACAAAGCATGGTGCAGCCTGTTTGGGCTCTATTTGGTTTTGTTGCTGTGTACCTCAATTTCAGACCCTCAAAGCTGGTCCAGTCATCCTTTCCATCACAGTAAGCTGCTCTGATTGAGCAACTGTTGGCACACAGTGAGTCGTGGAGCAGGGTGGTTAACAGCAGACGCTTTGAAGTTCACCCAACCTGGGTGGTGTGACCATGGGCACATTAGTCAACTCCTGAGCATTATTTTATAATCTATAGATAAAGTGCACAATAAAGATAAAACAGGACTGAGGCTGACAAAGGTAGGAAGGGGGGCAGTTTAAAATGGCAAGAGATGAGAGAGTGCTGAGTAAGCGCTGGAACGAGGGCAAAGAGCAGGTCTTGTGTGTGAGGCGACTGGAGAAGGAAGACGGTGAGAGGGATCAAAAGGTGATTCAGACAGACCAGGATCTTTGAGGCAGATGTGCTGAGTCACGGTCAGGTCTCAGGCCTGGCTGTGTCTCTTAATGGAGACAGTGGAATCAAGACACAAATTACTCTGTTACAGCTGCGGCTAAGAAACTTAGGGTCAGGCTGTTCGATGAGTCGGCTACCCAGATCAGCCTCTCACTGTCCATACCTCTGAGCCTCCTGCTCAGGCCTCCACTCTAAGTCCGTGAATGGAAAGCTCTGGGTCAGCAAGTGGTGTTCCTTCTGGTATGTTCTCAAGACCCAGGTCCTCTGCTGCTTCTGATACCGCCGATCACTTAGTCTTTTTATTTGTAAATATTTAAAATGTGTAATAATTGAACATCATACAAAAGAACATAATATTCTTTAGACTTATGAAACATGATGAATGATGCTCCTAAAACCGTCACAGAATGTAATACCTCACATGACAAAAAGTCCACTCATGTCCTGAAAGGCAGCCATAATCCTGATTTCATTTATTGTTTTGCTTTAAAAACTACCAGAAGGGTAGGTATTACTAATAGATTATTTAGTTGTATCATTTCCAATCCCAGGCAAGAGTAGCTGAACCTAATCTGTGAAGACAATATGGGACTTGGGAGACAGGGCTTCCAGACAGGGGAAAACCCAATCCAGTGCTGGGGAGTCGACTCTGACTCCTGGTGATCCTATAGGACAGAGCAGGACGGCCCCACAGGTTTCCAGGGTCAGCTAGTGGATTCAAACTGCCGACCTTCTGATTAGCAGCCAAGCTCTTTTTTTTTTATTTTTTATTTAACATAACTGAGTGAAAATGTACATTCACGTATAAATTTACATGCCCACCTATATGCAGCTTCCACTGCTCTCCCTGTCCGGTGACTGCACACTATTTTTCTCTGTTCCATACATGTCTCATCCTCCCAACAACCTCCTTTCCCCTCCTCTCCGTCCACTCCCCTTCCTCCAGCCAGAGGTCAGCAAGATGATATCCTGTAGATGTATAGAACCACAAAGTGCTTCCAATATATGGTCACTCTGCATTGCCAAGTCCAACCCATTCCTGTCCAAAGAGTGGAGCTTTGTTATAATTTATGGGAAAGGGCAGCATCAGGGCCGGGGGCCATGCTCTCAGAGGAACCCCAAATCCGCTGGACCAAAAATTGAGGTCTTTTAGTGGAGATCGCATGATGCACCCCTTTTTATTCTTGTGTTGCCAGTGAGGCTCCTCTCTGTGAGCTCCATCGTGGCTATCACTGGTGGTGGCCGGGCACCATCCAGTTCTTCCGGTCCCAGGTCGATGTAGGCACCCACTCTTGTGGGTCTCTCTGTCTTCTCAGTTGTCTTTACTGCATGTCATTTTGGTCCTCGGTGAGCATCCGTTCCTGCTGAGTTGGGACCATTTGCTGTATCCTCGGATGGCAGCTTGGCAGCTTTTTAGACCCCAGACGCCACTCACCGATGTGGGGTGCAGAGAGCTCTCTTAGCAAAACGCTAGTTGTGCCAATTGGCCTGGAATTTGCCTACAAGCATGGCCCCCCGCCCCCTGCCCCAGCTACTCTATCCTTGCAGTATTGAGTCAAGATGGAAGGAGTACTCAAGTTATGCTGAAGTCCACTTAATGTTGTTCTTGTTTCTAATGTGTGCTATCACCGCTTTCTCCCAACTAGATTTTTAGTAACTATCTAAACTAAACCCTCCCCCCCTCACCCTCCCTCCCTCCCCTCCCTTGCAGCTGTCAAAGAGTCTTTTCTTCTATACACAAGTCTGTTTTTGAGGTCTTATCGTAGAGGTCTCATACAGTATTTGTCTCTTTGTCGCTGACTACTTTCACTCAACATAATGTCTTCCAGTTGAAACCAGGTTAGGAGATGTTTCCTGGAATCATTGTTATTCGTTATCATTGCGTAGTGCTCCATTGAGTATATGTACCATAGTTTACCTATCCATTCTTCTATTGTTGGGCATCTGGGTTGATTCTATCTTTTTGCTATTGTGGACTGTGCTGCAGTAAACATTCTGGTGCATGTGTCCGTTGGTAGCAGCCAAACTCTTAACCCCTGCGCTACAGGGTAAAAAAAACGAAACAAACTCATTGCCTTCGAGTCAATGCCGACTCATGGCAACCCTGTAAGGCAGAGTAGAACTACCCCCTAGAGTTTCCAAGGAGTGCCTGGTGGATTTGAACTGCTAGCCTTTTGGTTAGCAGACATAGTACTGAACCACTATGGAACCTGAGTTTCCCTGGATGGGATAGTTCTTGGCAACTGTGCCTGAAAGCAGGAGAGCCATCTTCAGCTTCGTAAGAAGAATCAGAAACAAGAATCACAGGAGGGGTCAGGGCTTCTAATTAGACTAAGATTTAAGGCCTGATTCAAGACCCAGCATGAATCTATGATGGGACTTGGGAATCAGAGACCCAGGTAGAAGCCCAGGTAATAGGCCCATACGGTGGAAAGGCAGGAGGGTACAGTCTGTCACCACACAGGCTCCTCAGGGGCCAGTTTCTCAATGTGCAAAGCCACACACTTCCAGCTCCTGGGGAAGCAGCCCCCACACTGCCAGCTGGGGTGTGTCTGTGTTCACTGCATACCTGTGTTCACTGCCTGACCCAGGTGAAGTGTTCTGGGTAAGTCAGGAGAGGCAGGGCCAGATACCATTCTCTTAGCATCTGCCTTGCCCTCTTCGGCCTTGGCTCCTTTGATTGCCTGTGTGGAAACAGTCTGAATTAGGTCCTAAATTTTCTAATACGAGCTCAAGTCATTCCTGTCTTGATTCTCTGTTTTGAAAGCTGTACCTGTCTTTGTTTCTTCACAGGGACACTCCAACCTACTGGCTCCAAATGGGGCGCCCTAGACTTCTGAGGCACCAGCTGGGAACCAGCTTTCTAACTAGGCCTCTGCAGCATCACTGCCAAGCCTTCCACCTCAGTTGGACACCCTCCCTTGGGGAAATACCTCCTGCGTACACTCACCAACTGGCCTTCCCTTTCCTTGCCCCACACAAAATTTGCCCCACAGGCTGTCTATATCCTGATGACGTTTTGTTCTGGCCCCATTCAGAATGGCCAGGTCTTGATCTTCATTATGATTTTTTTTTTTTTTTTTGGAGGAGGGTATTTGACTGTCTACTGTCTAATGTCAAACTGATTTATTACAGTATTAGTGTAATTCTAAGTTTCAGGGGAGAAAAAATATCAATAGAATGATGACACTAAAATAAAACAAAAATCAAACCCACTGTCGTCCATTCTGACTCATAACAACCCTCTAAAAGAGAGAACCAAAATCTTGAGAAAAATTCTGTACAGTTTCAATGTCTCTTAGTAGGCTATAATATGTAAGCATGTTTCCATAAACAAGATTAGAACCAAGGAAGAAGGCAGGAGAAAGGACACTGAGGTGAAGGGAGGAAAATGCTCTTTGACATTTTAAACCCACTGAATCAGACATGCCACAGCCTTGTGACCCAGGAACACTGTGTGACAAGTTCTCCACTTGCTTCTAATAATTAGCCGAGTTTGGGAAGCACTCCTCTAGCTATGCGAAGATGTGACTGAAGGTACTTTCCTAAGTTAAAGTATGAGGACAATCATTTATAGAAAGCTCATCATGTCTGCTAACTATGTCTGCTGTTTCTCTCATACTGTACTTCTTCTCTGAAAGGAACCCAGCAAGTTGAGATTTGTTGTTCTAAATAAATGGATACCATCAATTTTGATAACCCCAAAAGAGTTTCTATGGTAACACAGAACAAAGATAACAACCCCCAAGATCTAAATAATCATGGTTGCTCAGTGAGCTTAAACTGGCTTACTTCTTAATGGCTTTAAATGCAGTAAAAGGGAACAGTTCAGCTCCAAGGAGTCCAACAGCACTACTTCCAGAGCATCTAACTAATTACGTGGTCCCCAAATTCCAAGTAAAAGTAGGATGGAATATATTATTTAATCATGAAAGCACTTAAAAAATATAAATACAACTTCAACAGAGCCTACCACTTCTCAGCATGTAACTCTAATTCAAGCTATGCAGCTAGATGTTAAATACACATGAAACGCAAAAATGGAAAGTCATTTTGGGATTTTTCTCCTCATTCATTTTCAACCAAATATCCAAATTAATTTCCAATTCACACAAGAGCTGCGACAGCTTCACCTAAATCAGTTTTCTACGAGTTAAACATCCCTCCTACATGCAGATGTGACTGTGGAACTACTTTGATCTTTATTCCCAAATTTATTGTTCCGTGTAATCCATGACAAAATATAATGTGATTTACTGTATCTCTATATGACAGCCCAGCAGCAGCTGACAGAACTTAATAATTTAGCATAAGGGGGGGGGAACCCTCTGGCATCAAAATATACAGATCATAATGTGGGTTCTTTGGTATTAGTTCACAATGAAGATATACAAGCTGATCAGAAGAACTTCAAAACAATTCTTTTTTTTTTTTTCCTTCTCGTGCATTTAATGAAGGAGATTTTTGTTCCCTAAACATGCTTTGTAGCTGCATGTAATCTTGGAACATTTTGTTTTTGTTCTCATTAAAATGATGGGAGACTAGGCACATATTATGTTCCTTACTCAAATAAAAGTTCTAAGTTTCATAATTTAATTTTAAGTAAGGGAAGAAACACAAAACATGAGAGTCCAGGATTTTCTGGAAAAAAAAAAGTAAATGTACTAGACCCTGAGATTGCTTGCAGAATTTTAGTCTTCTGAATAAGTAAGGGTAGCTTACTGTCTATGGGGAAACCCTGGTGAACAGTGGTTAAAAGCTACGGCTGCTAACCAAAAGGTCAGTAGCTCGAATCAACCAGGTGCTCCTGGGAGACTCCACGGAGCAGTTCTACTGTGTCCTACAGGGTTGCTATGAGCTGGAACGGACTTGATGGCAACAGGTCAGTGACTGCAGCTGATAGGAAACACGCAAAACCAACAAAAGAAGTTTGTAAATACAATCTAACTATAGAGAATGCACAAATCCAAAATACCTGATCTACTTTTTGTATCAGGAGACAGAATGACAATGGAAAGAGCTCTGGGTGGGCGTGGGCTCTATCCCCCTCTAGGCTTACCTGCATGTACAGCCACTCCATAGGAAGGAGGGGCCAGCTAGATCACCCAAACTGCCTTGTTTAGAGACCCAAAGTATATCCACTTTCATTCCACGAAAAAGCGATTTCTGAGGTTCAAGCCAAAGATACTACCGCAGATGGACCAATACCATTCATTGATCCCCTACTATGTACCAAGAATGGAGTCCCTAGGTGGTATACATGGTTCACACACTGGACTGCTGGCCAAAAGTCTGGAGGTTCAAGTCCACCCAGAGACAACTAGGAAGAAAGGCCTGGCAATCTATTTCTGAAAAATCAATCACTGAAAACCCTGTGGAACACGGTTCTTCTTTCACCCACATGGAATCAGCCCAATGGCAACTGCTGATGTACTTTAGATCAGTGGCTGTCAAACCTCACCTTGAGTATCAGACTTCTCCATCCCCAGAAACTCCTATTTAGTAGGTTTGGGGTGGGGACTTCACATTTACGTTTTTACAAATTTCCCCAGGTGATTCAGATGCTCAGTCAAGTTTTATAGCCTCTTTCTTAAATACTATTTAATACCTGTTATCAGTTGGTACCATACTTTTTTTTTAATTCATAAATTGTACTTTAGATGAAAGTTTATAGAGCAAACTAGTTTGTCATTAAACAATTAATACATATATTATTTTGTGACACTGGTTGCCAACCTCTGGACATGCCAACACTGTCTCCTTCTCAACCTTGGATTGTCCTTACCAGCTTTTCTGTCCCCTCCAGCCTTCCTGTCCTTGCCCCCAGGCTAGTGTTCATTTAGTTTCATGAGCCTGTCTAATTTTTGGCTGAAGGGTAAACCTCAGGAGTGATTTCATTACTGAGCTATAAGGCTATCGGGGGCTATACACTAGAGGTATCCCCAGTCTCCGACCAGTAAGTCTGCTTTATTTTATTTTGTTTTATTATGACTGAATGAAAGAGTACAATCTGGTTTAAATTTGCATGCCTGCCTATGTGCAGCTCCTACTGCTCTCCTTGCCCAGTGACAGCATACTCGTCCTTTTGTTCTATACATGTCATATCCTCTTAACAATCTCCTGACCCCTCTTCTCCACACTCTCCACTTCCCTCCAGCAAGAGGCCAGTAGTACGACATCTTCCAGATGCACAGAACCATAAGGTGCACAGACGATGTGGTCACTCTGTGTCACCAAGTCCAACCTATTCCTGTCCAAGGTATTGACCTCAGTAATGATTTATGGACAGGGGCAGCATCAGGTCTAGGGGCCATGCTCCCAGGGAAACCCCAAAGCCTTTGAAACATCAATTGCAGTCTTTTAGTGGAATTCTCAGAGTGCACCCCTTTTAATTTTCGTGTTGCCACTGAGACTCATCTTTGTGAGCCCCATCACAGCTGTCACTGGTGGTGGCCAGGTATCATCTGGTTCTTCCAGTCACATATTGATGTAGTCACCCATTCTCATGGGTCTTTCTGTCTTCTGGGTTCTCTTTCCCCCATGTCGTTTTGGTCCTTAGTGATCATCTGTTCCTGCTGAGTTGGGACCATTCAGTATACCTCAGATGGCAGCTTGCTAGTATAGGGTGGAGAAGACTCTCTTAGCAATATACCAGTTATGCCAGGTGGCCTCAATGTCCTCCGAGAGCATGGTCCCTGGACTCCTGGCCTGCTACTGTGTCCTTGCAATATAGGGTTAAGATTGGAGGAATATTCATGTTATGTTGAAGTCCACTTAAATTGATCTTTCTACTGCATGCTGTCACAGATTCACCCAACCAGTTACCAACTATCTAATCTAAAACCAGCCCTCTCCCTCCCTCCCTTCCCTTGTAGCCAGCCATCAGTCATTCCTTCTGTATATGAGTCTGTACATGAGACTTAAAAGTCCTTATCATTGGGATCCCATACAATATTCGTCCTTGTGCTGCTGACTAATTTCACTCGACATAATGTCTTCCAATTGAAACCAGGTTACGAGCTGCTTCCTAAAGTCATAACTGTTCTTTATTATTGCAAAGTGTTCCATTGAGTATTTGTACCATAGTTTATTTACCCATTCATCTGTTGTTGGGCATGTGGGTTGATTCCATCTTTTGGCTACTGTGGACTGCGCTGCAGTAAACATCCACGTGCATGTATCTGTTCATGTGAATGCCCTTGCTTCTGTAGGACATATTCCAAGCGGTGAGGTTACTGGGTCAAATGGTATATCTATTTCCAGCTTTTTAAGGAAGTGTCAGATTGCTTTCCAAAGAGGTGGTACCATTTTGCAACCCCACCAGCAGTATAGGAGAGTTCCAATTTCACCACAGCCTCTCCTGCATTTGTTGTTTTATGGTTTTTGGATCATGGCCAATCTGTTGGTGTGAGATAATATCTCATCATAGTTTCTATTTGAATTTCTTTAATAGCCAATGGCCCTGAGCAATTCCGCATGTGTCTTTTGGTTGCCTGGATATCCTCTTTTGAGAAGTGTCTGTCCATCTCCTTCGCCCATCGTTTAACTGGATTATTTATCCTTTTCTTGTTGATTATTTTGTAGTTCCAACTTGACAGCACTTGGCTTTGGCTATAGACTATGGAGATCAGACGTTAGTCTGACATATAGTTGCCAAATATTTTTTCCCATTCTGTAAGTGATCTTTAAGTCTTTGGATGAACAAAAGTGTTTGATTCTTAGTAGTTTCCATTTATGTATTTTCTCTTCTGTTGATCATGCTTTGTTTGACGGATTTTGAAGTCTGTCTACGTTGTTTATTAAAACTTGCACTGTTGATCCTATTTTTTCTTGGATGAGCTTTATCATTTTAGATTGGATATTTAGGCCTTTTATCCAGTTTGATTTGGTTTTTCTATAAGGTGTGAGACAGGGGTCTTGTTTCAATTTTTTGCAGATGCATATATCCAATTTGGCAGTATCATTTGTTGAAGACATTGTTTTTAGCCCAGTTTAAAATCTTAGAGTTTTTATCAAATATCAACGGTTCATAGGAGGATGGTGGCATCTCTGGGGTCTCAGCTCTGTTCCATTGGTCTATATGTCTCTTTTTATACCAGTACCAGGCTATTTTGACAACTGTGGCAGCATAATAGGTTCTAAAGTTGGGTAGTGAGAGGCCTCCCTGTGTGTTCTTCTTCAGTAGTGCTTTACCTTACCTGGGGTTTCTTCCCTTTCCAAATAAAGTTGGTTATTTGTTTCTCCATCTCATTAAAAAATGTCCCTGGAATTTGTATTGGGATTGTATTATATAAGTAGATTGCTTTGGGTAAAATAGACATTTTCACAATGTTAAGTCTTCTATCCATGAGCAGGGTAGGCTTCTGGTTTTTTGTTTTATTAAGTTAGAAGTTTGTTCCCCATTTTTCTCCAGCTCTGTCTGGGACCTTCTCTTGTGAGCCCTGTCAGAGCAGTTAGCAGGAGTAGCCAGGCACCATCTAATTGTGCTGGACTCAGTCTGATGGCAGCTGTGGTCCATTAGTTCTTTGGAATAATCTTTCCCTTATGTCTTTGCTTTTTGTCATTCTCCCTTGCTCCACATGTGGTGAGACTATAGGAGGATCTTAGACAGCTGCTCACAAGCTTTTAAGACCCCAGACACTACTCACCAAAGTAGAGTGTAGAACATTTTCTTTATAAACTGTGTTGTACCAATTGAGTAAATGTCCCCTGAGACCATGGTCCCCACATCCCTCAGGGTACGTACTGTACTTTCAAATCGGTACAAATGGTCTGGTGTTGATGACAGAAATTAATATTGATGATCTACCAGTTTTTCATATTTTATAAGCAAATAAACAGAAAAATACAATTTTTAGCTTAATCATATGACCTTTCCACCTCGTTATTTTTTTATTTAGTTCCTCTAACTCATGCAAGAGCTTACATATATTCTTTTTGTTTACACACATTCTACTTACATGTATTCTTTTTGCTTTCTTTCTTTCACCCTTGAGGCAACAGGTCACAAGTTCATCTGAATCTGATTTGCTCATACTTTAAACACAGACATCTCTCTCTGTTTCCTCATTCTTAGCTCCTCTTTCATGGAAACTGAATTTAAAATGGACATAAATTTCTACCATCTAGGTTTGTTACTATACTAAGTTCTCACAACTCTTCTACAGAAAAATAGTGTTTGTGTGTACCTGGGAGAGTTCCACTGGGAAGAACAATCTCTGCTGGTCAGCAGCCCTTTTTAACTTCAGCACCTCACCTGACCCATGAGTCAACACACTGTATGTCCCCCACCCCACTCACCACAGCTTAGTGCAAAGGTTTAAAGGAAGAACGACTCTTGAGGAACCAAAAAGGACAGCAGTTTTTTTCAGTAACTTAGACATTATCTTTCAGCTGAAAGTATTATCTATTCAGTGTCTAGTGAATGCCTTCTTTAAGCTAGTCAGTCACTCTTCTAGTCACTACAGATACAGAAGAGAACAAAACAGGCAACATTCCCGGCTGTCTAGCGGAGAGTAACAGATGTATCTCTTCAAGTGTACAATCCTCTGTTGAGGGGTAAGCTTTCTCAAGGTTGTACCTGCCTCTTTTTTTCATATTTGTACTGTACCTGCAACAGACAAAGTATTTCGTCAACAGCAGGATAGGGTAAATATTCATTAAAAGAACAAATAAATCCTCTCCCGCTCTTGGCTGGCTCTCTCTTTTCAGTGGCTCCATCCACTAGCTTCATTTGCATACCTCAGCACACATCACTGCCTCAAGCTAGTTTTCCATTCTTCCTCTGCTGTATATATGAAGCTTTTAAAGAACAGTCTCTCTCCTCTGAGTCCATGTACCCCACCACTTTATTGAAATTGGTTTACTAAGGGTTACTACTCACCTATAGGGAGCTCCCCAATGTTCTTTAAGATCTTCAGCTTCTCTAACTTCAAAAAAAATGCCCACCACTGTGAGTATATCAGCATGTGACCATAAGAACCACATGGTGCCCAGCTACCACGGCCATCACAGCTGTGATAGGGCTTACAACATTGAGTCCCAGTGACAACATGAGAGAAAAAAAAGGGTGCACCCTAAGAACTACACTAAAACACCATAATTGATGGTCTGAACACCTGGGGGTTTCCCTGGGAGCGTGGCCCCTAGACCTGATGCTGCCCCTGGTTCAGACAGGAATGGATTGGACTTAGGGACACAGAGTGACTATACCATGTGTGCACTTTATGGTTCTATGCATCTGTACGATGTCATCCTACTGGCCTCTTATTAGAAGGGAGTGGAGAGGGTAGAGAGAGTAGAGAGGAGGTGACAGGAGATTGTTAAGAGGATATGATGTGTATAGAATGGAAAGGATGAATGTGCTGTCACCAGGCAGGGAGAACAGAGGGAGCTGCAGAAAGGCGGGCATGCAAATTTGAACTGTATTGTAAACTTGCACTCAATCACGATAGTAATAACAAAAAATTCCCCACTATCTGCTAGAATGCTCCAGGTGGATATCTTGAAGGTATTAAAACATCTAGACTGGAGTGCATTATCTTTCCCTTGCAGTGTGCTTTTGCCTCTCTGCTCCATCTCTTGGCAATGGCAGAAGACCTCGGACAGCTCTTTGACCTGCTGTTTTCCCTTTCCCTTCTATCAACCCCCATTCACATCTTACAACCAGGGCTTATACATCTGTCTACCTCTTCTGCTCCCACTACCCTAGCTCCAAGTCTCCACAGTGTCTCCCTAGACAACCACAACTGTCTTTTAATCACGTGCCTTTTCAACAATAGTAAGTGATCAGCTGGAACATGAGATCTACAAGGGCAGAGACTTGACTTGGTTGGGTTCAATGACGTAGTCCAAGGGCAGGGACTGGTATCTGGCAGGTATCCAGCAAGAATCTACTGAAAGAATGAATGAATGCTCTGCTCTGAAAGCTGTCCTTACTTTGTTCCTACATGCCAGGCATATAAAGTCATTTACACCTACACATTTTAATCAACCTATAACCTATGTGTAGGGATTAGCATTTTCATTTTCTAGAAGAGGACATTGTGACTTGGTAAACTGTCTCAGCCATAGAGCTGGGATTGTAAGTTGGATCCGAACTACTCAGATCCTTAAAGGTTGGTGACTATGTTTAATAGCAATATTATCTAATGAATACTTACCACGTGCACATTTTACATAGTTATTGAATCACAACTCTGCAAAAGAGGCTTTATCCTCATTTTACAAATGTGTAATCTGAGGCTCAGAGTTTCAGCAGCCTATTTAAAGTCGGTAGGCTGTGAAGCCAGGATTCCAACTCCAAAACACCAGATCATCTAATGGTTTCCTACAAGTGCTATACCAGAATTATTTCCCAAAACTCTACCACTTCATTTCACTCCCAAACTTTCACTGAATCCCAGTGCGCAAAGATGAAAGGTCTAAATCTAGACTCCGGCATTCAAAGTCCCTCATCTGTTGGTAATTTGCTCTTATTTACCCATTTTACTGAGAGGTTGCTCTGGCTGCATGGGTCCACTTTCTAAACATGATCTGAGTCTCTAAACAGTCGTTTGCTCAGGCTGTTCCCACCAGTTAGAAGGTCTTTGCCGTTAGTTTCAACCTAGTCTAGAAGAAACAGTTAAAATCATGACTATTCTGAAGAGCTCTTCCAGATCCCCCTGAATCATTAATTCAGCCACCCCCTTGACCACCACTGTTTGCTTCTAGGACGGCATCCATAAAAGCCTGCCCTATGGCATAGTCATAGATATATTTCTCTCTTCCTTTACTAGACTGTAAGTCCTCAACACAGGAACTTTCTCTGAATCCTTTACAGTGTTCAGCACAGTGCTTTGTGCAAAAGCAACCACTACTGTTTGCTAAACTGAACTGAGACAATGGACTAGAAAGTTTTTTGCATACACCGATCATCTTTAAAAAATGCTGTAGAAACACTGATATTTAAATAAGTTCTTGGTAGAAATCAGATTTAAATTGTATAAAGCCAATCAACCCCCAAATCTCATATAACCTGAAAATAACAGTCAAAGTTGTTGATGTTGTTAGATGTCGGGTGGGATCTGACTCATAGTGAGTTGACGCTATGTACAAAAGAACAAAACACTGCCCAGTCCTGAGCCACGCCCACAATCGCTTTTAAGCTAAGTCCATTGTGGCAGCCATTGTCTCAATCCATTTTGTTGAGGGTCTTCCTCTTTTTCACTGACTTTCTACTTTAGCAAGCATGATGTCCTTCCGTGGATACTGATCCCTCCTGACAACATGTCCAACGTATGTAAGACGTAGTCTTGCCATCCTTGTTTCCAAGGACTACTCTGGTTTCACTTCCTTCATAACAGACCTTGTTTTTCTTTTGGTGGTCCATGGTATATTCAATTCTTCTTCTGTCTTCCTTTTTCATTGCCCAGATTTTGCACACATTTGATGTGACTGAAGACATCATGGCTTGGGTCAGGTGCATCTGAGTCTTCAGGGTGACATCTTTACTTTCCAACACTTTAAAGAGGTCTTTCACAGCAGACACAGTAGAAGATAATAAAAATGCATCAATCTTTTTACTGATATCTCGATCACTGTACTGATAATCTCTTGGACAGTCATCTTGGATAAACCTTGATAGTCATCTGGATATTATTCCTGGTGACCACTACTACTGATTACAAGTCTTTGTGTCCCTATTCCTTGGTTTCTCTCAGGAGTGACTGGTTCACTGGAGCAGGTTAACATTTGGGATTATTTTCCATCCAAGCTCACATACAACTGAGGCATCCACTGACTCCAATTTTAGTTTCGATCATAGATATTTCTTCTAGAACCTGGTGCTAACATCCAAGCCCTGGTTCATTTCCTAGTTAGTGTCTCTTGTTTGGAAAGTTTATAGCTAATTGCTCTAGAATCTAACATTAATAAGTGGATATTATTCCTGGTGACCACTACTACTGATTACAAGTCTTTGTGTCCCTATTCCTTGGTTTCTCTCAGGAGTGATGTTTGGAAAGTTTATAGCTAATTGCTCTAGAATCTAAAATTAATAAAATACTGAAGGCTAATTGCTTTAGAATCTAAAATTAATAAAACACTGAAGGTGCTTCTCTGATAGACTACAGGACTGGTTTTCCATTCACCAAAAATACAGAAGAAATAAAATTATATATGCAAATGTTTATGAACTAGAATTTTTTTAGAGTGCTTTAATGAGTGATTAATCTTTATTAATGGCCACATGCCTTCAGAATATTTGAATTAAAAAAAAAAGATGTGGAGTAAATAATTTACCAGTCAAACAAGCAGCAACTATCTGCTTAAGTGTCCTTGACTGGTCAAAGGTATAACACAAATGTTTTACCCTATGACAGAATCAAAAGCTGCTCTCCTCTAGTCGGTCTACAAAGACTCAATATGATAAACTATCAAATTTCCCAGGGTTGCTTCCCTTTTATTTTGAGATGAAATAAAAAAAAATGTTTCCACGCACAATTTCCTCAGCAGCCTTATTTTCCCTCCCACTTTTAAAACAACACTGGTAACTGTCAACAGAAAAGCATTAGGAATATTTATCAGTAGAAAACATCTCACCTTCACAACTCAGTCCAAGCTCCCAAACGCAGGGTAGGGAGATGGGAGCAGAACTCAGCACTAACCCCTTACCTTATCCAGCCATACCTCATTATGGCTTTATCTACCCTCTCATCTGTCTCCCACTCAACTCCAGCTTCAGTGTCAAAACTCTGGGTTTCAGCCACATGAACGAATTTGGATTTTCTCCTGGCTGCAGGGAGAATCCATTAGAGGCTTGTAAGCAGGCAGTGAAACAATCAGAGCTGTAGTGGCCACAACAATGGGTCTGAACAAGCAACAACTGTGAAGACGACCCAGGACTGGGTGGCATTTTGTTCTGCTGTACATAAGTTGCAATGAGTTGAAGCCAACTCAGTGGCATCTAATGAGAAAACAACAGCATGGTTGGGAAGAAGACCTTCCTGGAAGGCATGGAGAAGGAGCCCAAAGAGCAGAGCAGAGCAGAGCAGCGCAGTGCAGCGCAGTGCAGTGCAGAGAAGAGCAGAGCAGCGCAGCGCAGAGCAGTGCAGAGCACAGAGCAGAGCTGAGCAGAACTCTAGAGAACTGCAGCAGGAGTCAAGGAGAACTGCTGCCAGGGGATTAGGGTCTTTGTTCCAAGTCCTATGTAACTACAACACTTGAGGAAAGACAGGATGTGAAATGAGCCTATCCCAGCTTACAACTATTTCTGAAGAAAAAGCCACATTAGGGTAAATTAGAAACTGCAAACAGAAGAAAACAACTGCACTGTGAACTCCTTACACAAGTTCCATCCTTCTATCACAAACAAATTGGTACACACATACTATCACATTCACAAATTGATTTTTTTATAGAAATTCTTTGTTTAAAGTTATTTAGTTTGGGTAGGCTTTTTGGAGTGCAACTGGAACAAAATAAAGGCGATGTATCAAGATACCTAGGTAACCAAGGATGAATTATCCAACTCTTCAAAAACTAGGGAAAACAAACCTGCCCATTCTAGATACCAAATCAGGCACTCACTAGGTCTACCACCACTTGATACACTCGTCCAAGTTCTTGACAGCTTCTTCTCCCCCAGCCCACTTAAAAAAAATTGAGATCGAATTCATTTATCATAAAATTCACCTCTTTCAAGTTACAATTTCACGGTCTCAGTATATTTACAGGTTGTATAACCACCGTGACTATATAATCGCTGGACATTTCATCATCCCCAAAGGAAGCCCTGCATCCATTTGGCCATCACTCCTTATTCCCTCTCTCCTCAGCTCCTGGAAGCCTCTAGAAACTGTTCTGTTTTGATAGACTTTCCTATTCTGAATATTTCATATAAGTGGACTGAACACAGGCTTCCTTAAATTTCTGAATCCAATAAGTCTTCCAGTTTTCATCAAAGGGTTTCATACCAGTATGCTCTTTCAAAATTCAGACAGGCAAATTACAAGTCTACCTTAGCTTTCACTTCGTACTTGCAAAGAGCCTCAAGGTCAGCCAGAAGTGCGAGTTTAGGACCTTCTCAGCTCTTTCCTGAGCACACAACACAGCCCTGTACATATGCACGGCCTTCTAGAATCCCAGGGAGTCATCAGAGATTATCAAAGTCTTATAGACAGTTTCTTCTCTAGTTTTTCCTTTTTAAACTTTTGCATTTATCATATTATTTTCTTCAACTGTTTATTCACAACTTCAGACAGCTGTGATTTAAATAACGGCCTCTCCTCTTTTTCTGACAAACACTCCCAAGGAGAAGGCTTTTTAACACTGGGCAAGCTCTAAGTCAGGTCAAATAAAGCCAGCCTTATGTGTACAGTCTTCCCAGGAACCACCAGAAGGTCAGACAGTTCCCTGGAAATAGGGCTTTGAAGAAGCTCCAACCCTGCTCTGTCTCCTCTGGTGGATGCCAGACGACTGGTTTTCACTACGGTTGACTGCTGGTTTTCAAGGCTACCATAGAGTTGGGGAGGGAAGGAGATGGGAAGAGAGCAAGTTAAAATTCCAAAACTCTTGCTGTTATTACCAAGATTTAGCTGTTTTTCTTCAATGAACACATCCTGGGTTGCTGCAAGCCTTTGGTTAATTTCCAACATTCTGTAAAAGCTGATTCTGACAATTTTTGCCAGTGTTCTTATTTCTTTTATGGAGAAGAGAATTTTCAGAGGTCATTACTTTGCCAGTTTTCCAAACATTTTGCCCCACCACACTCCTTACAAGCTGTCTTCCACGGGGTTACATCCTTGCCCTTTGACTCCTCTCATCCCTCAAAATTTCCTTGGGCAGTGTTATCCATGCATGTACAAAAACCTCTTGCCATTGAGTCTGTTCCTATTTGTTGTGACCCTACAGGACAGACTAGAACTGCCCCAAAGGGTTTCCAAGGAGCATCTGGGGGAACTGAACTACAGCCGAACTCTTAACCACTATGTCAGTGTATGTATTAAAAACCAAACCCAATGTCGGTGAGTTGATTCCTGACTCATAACTTCAGATTTTACCCCAAAATTACTTTGGCCAAATTTTCATCTTCAACACAAACATTTCCCCTAGAATGCTTATTTATAAATAACCAAGGAGCATTTCTTATTTTTTAACACTCTGTTTTTCTATCTTTTAATCGTACTTTAGATGAAGGTTTACAGAACTAACTAGTTTCTCATTAAACAGTTAGTACACATACTGTTTCACGACACTGGTTTACAACCCCAAAACACTTCAATCCTCTCTCTTTTCAATCTTGGTTTCTCTCTTACCAGCTTTTCCATCCCCTTCTGATGGCTATCCCTGCCCCTGAGCTGGCGTGCCTGTTAAGTCTTGTTTTGTTTTATGGACCTGTCCAAACTTTGGCTGAAGGCTGAACCTCAGGAATGACTTCATTACTGAGCTGAAAGAGTGTCCAGCGCCATCCTCTCAGGACTTCTCCAGTTCCTTTCATTTTGAGTTAGACCAATAAGCATTTCTATATGGCTATTTTATAGCTGTCCCGAGAACAGCATGTCTTAAACCCCTCATCCACGTGGTAACCCAAACTGGTAAACTGGGAGGCACCCTAGGCTACTCTCTTCCCTTTATCTTGAAGTTTTCACGAAAGCATCACTTTTTTTTTCAAATCTTCCAACAGTCTACCTTTTACAAAATTAGTCATTCTCTTATTGTGCTCTTGTACAATAGTTGTTTACATGGACATTCCTTTTACGGGCCTATAACTACCCTGCAAACAGAAATGTCATGTTTATCTAATTACTCCCAGGACTCATCACAGTGCCTAACATACAACAGTCAAATGTTTTATCAGCATGCCAGAGGGTCTTTTCCAAAGATGGTCACACTAATAGGTATTCCTGCCCTGTATCTTCTCACAACACGATGCTGACATTCCTCCACTGAGAGGCAGAGTCCAGGTTCTCTCCTCTTAAACCTGGGAGGAACTTGGAAACTACCCTGGTCAAAAGACTGTGGCAGGACCAGCACCACCTGCCTTCTGAGGCCAGGTTCAAAAGATGACATGGATGCCACCCAGCTCTCTATCTGAGGAGTCCTGAGCCAGCAGGTGAGAAGTTCAGCTTCCCCGAAGCTACCATACGAAGACGTTACACGGCAAGAGCACACGGAGACAGATAGGGCAGAGGAGCCCCAGCTGTTAGAGCCCTTCTTGTCCGCGAGCCATCAACGAATGAGGAGGCCTTGGCCCCATTAGCCATAGCCACAGGAGGAACCCCAAGCCAGAACCACCTAGTTAACCTGCTCTCAAAATTCTTAGGTCACAAACAGCTGAGAGATAATAAATTTTGTCGCAAGTCATCACATTTTGTTGATACTGTTATGCAGGATTAGCTAATGGAATCCATTCACAAATGAAGGAATGAAGACTAGAGACAGCAGAGAAGAAACAAGGAGTTTGCATGACATTCCCCTTTCTTTTCCTCATCATGCATAATTTCTAAATGAAAAAAGAAAGCACATGTGTGATGAAAATAAACATACATTTGTCAAAAATTTTGAGATGTAATACAAGTGTCTGCAAAATGAACTTGTATCTAGAAACAAAGTATTTTCCCCCAATAATCTGGGGTTCGTGTTGTTTTCTCTAAATAGAATTTACGTATTGAACAATTAAACTAAGTACGAAGATTTAGCCAAAAGGTAAAAAACTCTGCCCTCCGCTGCCCTCAAACAATTAACTTCATAGACGGACTGCTAGGTCACTCAGATGACAAGTGTGCAGCATGGCCCTGTGTAAGTGTATCAGGTTTCATGCATTGGTTGTTCTTAGGTAAACTTCTGCTAAATTAAATGTCAAAGTGTAGTTTCATAATCAAAAGAAGCCTTTTATGAGTCATTGAGCACTTATGTTAAATCTATATTTTCAGACACTTAGTGATCCTTAATAAGTTTAAAAACAGTTCATAATTATGGATTATTTACTATATCCTAGAAGGAGACAGACCCACAATGACAGAAATGATGACTCTGTTTTGAACACATTGAACTTGAAGCTAATAGCTGTTAATATCTTGAGATTATGTTTCTTTAGAACAGATGCTACTTAGCACAGATAAAAGAAATTCAACATTAAACAAACCCTCATCCAAAATAATCTGGTATCTTTCAATAACCTCTCAGCATGTTTTAAAGGAGTTGGGATTAATTACCTATAATTTCTAAAAATGTGTTTTGTCTGGCTTATGAAAGCCAAAAGAAATGTTAATTTAAGTAAACACCAAACTTTGCACTTTGATTCATAAATATAAATTTTTCTTTGAATTATTAAAATTGTGCATGCAATCTATGCTCATGACGCTGTTTTACAGTCTAAGTTTATAAACTTTTTTCTTTAAAAAGTTACAGATATTTTCCCACTTCAAATATAATATGAATAAGCTGAATTATTTACTTACTACATATGTCTGAGGTACCATATCAACTGCCAAAATTTCCCCTAGAAGAGACTGTATAGAGTACTGGAAGGTAAACATTACGAAAGTTACCTCAGTTCACATTTCATTTTGGTTGCTTGAGCACTGAGCATAATCCTTCACCAACTACATTTCCAGGATAATCATTTAAAAACACCTTTTATCTGACTTTTGTTTTAATTCTCAACTTCAGGTAGCTACATCCTGGGCTGAAAGAACACAATCATTAGTTCTCCACGGAGTATTTAAAATGTGCCAATTGCACGATGAACATATAACTAACTGTCAAAACCGGGTAACTTCTGACATGAATGGCGTGTCAAGAGTAACCTCAAGAAAACGGGCAGTGAAACTGGGACCTGTGGTCACTTCAGACATAGTTTCTTTAATGGCACTGACAGCTAGACAGCTAGACCAGTCTACAGTTCATCTAGCCAAGGACAGACACTGCCCAGGTAACTGTGGAGCAGCCACAAGGGTCATGGAGGCCCTCAGCACCATGGCTTTCATGTATTTTACACCTTTACTTCACTATTAATTCTTCTACTACCGTTATACCTCACTTGACCAGCATCTCAGCAACGCAACTGTGAGCACCGTGGAGGAGCTGCCCTTAGCCCATACATGTCAACAAACTGAAAGCAGCTGCCACCAGAACAAAATGACAACTGAGACAGGGGGAGGAGCTATAAGAACTGTAAGAAGAAAGAACCAGAATGACAATGCGGGCACGGCTACTGTCAGGGATCTTTCATGTGGTCTCAACATGTTTACAATGACGACGCTGCATTGTCAAGAAGGACTGTTGACGTCTTCAGTGTTTTTTTGTTTGACAGAGAGTAGGAAAGCAGACCATGTTAGACAAACAGCCTTCAAAATGGAAGTTTTGGCATATACACAAGGTTTACATTTTACTTATTTGGAAACTGACACATGGAACATTTTATTCCTGAAGAATATCTGATAAACGAGGTATTTCTGTATTTCCTTTTGTCTTGAAAAGATCTCCATCAAATTCTTCTAAGCACTGCTTTGTTGGGAAAGCAATCGGAATTAACCTTGTCCACGGCATGAGAGAATCCAACTGCAAAGTCTCTCAATCTCTCAATCTTCAGACCAGGATGAAAACTCAAAAAAAAAAAAAAAAAAATCTCCACATGACAGCAGTTTCCTTCCCATCAGACTTTCTGATGCAAATGTGTAGCTCTGTATTACTTTTAGAATTTGAAGCTATATTATGTATACATTCAAATGATTTTTTTTATCCAAAAGCAGAAAGAATGTTTAATCAATTCAGTCCATTTTGATTCCATGGTGTTAAAGCATCTGCGTCAATTTTACTGGCTGGTGAAATGAAGGGTGAAGAATTATTCTAAGTCTCTACTGGGTTGTTACAGTTAAAACTACACTAAAGAATAATCCAACTACCTCTCCTTTCAGTCATTTTTTTATTGGATGCCCGTCATGTGTCAGGCACTGCTCTAAGCACAGTGGAAACAGCAGGGAATAATAAACAACCAATAATAATACTACACGAGAGGTAGCGTGGAGAAAAAAGGCACACCATGATGATACAGAGTGGCAGGAGATGCTCTAACATTTAGGCACAAAATAGCAGAAGACGCGAGATCTAAAGAAACTCAGGTAAAGGAAAAAAACCAGTGTAAAGACTTTAGGAAGGAAAAAAACTTGGCGTGAAATAAACAGCAAGAAGGCATGTGTTGGACCTGTGTAACTGACAGGGAGAGGAACAGGAGATACCTTGGAGAAGGGGGTGAAGGACAGGCCATGCGACACCCTGAGAGCAAAGGTCAGGGGTTTCTGTTTTGTGTGCTGGAATTTCAGAGAGAGATGAGAAGCCATTGCAAGATTTTGAGCAGAATTATATGATGCACTGTATTTCTAAAAAGATCTGGCTGTTGCATGGAGATTAAACTGTTGGAGGGAACAAGAATGAAAATATGAGACTAGGTACGAGGACCTTTATTTTTAATGTTGAAAGCACTGAAAAGTAAAGGTGTCATCTGGAAGACTGAGGTGGACCTGATTGAAGCCATGGTATTTTCAGTTGCATCATATGCATGTGAAAGCTGGACAATGAACAAGGAAGACAGAAGAAGAACAGACGTCTGTGAATCGTGGTGTTGGAGAAAAATACTGACTGTACCATGAACTGCCAAAAGGACAAACAGGACCTGTTCTGGAAGAAGTACATACAACCAGAGTGCTCCCTGGAAGCAAAGATGGTGAGATGGCATCTCACTACTGTCAGGAGGGAGCAGTCCCTGGAGAAGGACATCATGCTTGGTGGAGTGGAAGGTCAGTGAGAAAGAGGAAGACCCTCAACAAGATGGATGGACACAGTGGTTGCAACAAAGGGCTTAGGCATAAAAATGATTGTGAGCACAGCCCAAGACCAGACAGTCTTGTTGCGCTGTGCACAGGGTTGCTGTGAGTCAGAACCGACATGACAGCACCTAACAACAACAGGTAGGAGTGACTGCAACAGCCAAGAGCTACTGGTGCTCCAAAGCAACGTGTTAGTGGCGGAAGGGAGAAGTAGTCTGATAGGGGATATATTTTGAAGACAAAATCAACAAAGCTTGCTGATAGGATGACTGTGGATGTGAAAAAAAGGAAAGTGAGTCAAGGACACTCTGAGTACTATTTACTGTGATGGAGAAGACAGTGGGAGAAGCAGGAGCTCTGCTTCAACAATGTTACGAGATACGTAAGTCTGGAGCTGGTAGAAGATACCAAGATAAAAGACGTAAATCTGAAGTCATCAGCATGTAGATGGTGTTTAAAGACATGGCAGTGGACATGATCAGTTAGGGACTGAATAAAGAAAAGAGAAGGACAGAGAAGGAGCCATCAAAATATTAAGAGGGCATGAAGATAATAAGATGGGGCCCATGCAGAAGGCAGCGCAGGAGCAGCCAGCCAACCGGAAACGTCCCTCAAGAGTGTGATGCTCTTTACAACTGCTAACGTGATTAAAGCATATCACAGGAGTTATCAGTGGTGTCAAAAACTGCTGAGACATCAACTGAAATGAAGACTGAGGACCGAAGACTGCATTTAGTGAAGAGATCATTGGTTGACTGGGTAAGAGTGTGTCAGTGGATCAGAGGCACTGTGAGTACCATTGTCAAAGCTGAAAGACAGAAGAGAATACGAGAAAGTGGAGCAAGCAAGCAGAAAACCCTTTAGAGTTGGTTATAAATAAAGAAAAACAGAGAAATGACATGGTAGAGAGGAATGTGGAATTACAGCATAGACCTTTATTACTTACTGAACATCTGTCTGTTCTCCCAAAGTTGTCGTTTTGGCTAATGGGCTGTGAGTAAAATGTGTCCCTTCCAGGACAAAGAAGAAAGGACAGGCTATGAGTTGTTCATGCCCTCTCTTCTCCAGCCACAGGTGACTGGCAAGACAGTGAAGCCTCAGAGTCAACCCATATTGAACTTAAAATCTGGAAAAGTATTAATTAATAAATCACTGAAATTATTGATAATTAACCAATGTAGACCTATAAGAACAACTATTTGTTATTTTTAAAATTAACAATAAACATTTTTTTGAGCTGAATCACTGAGATCTTGGAGTCAATTTGTTACCAACAGTATCATTTAGTACAATGTGGTTTCAGGTGGTCACAGATTTTTATTATTTTCAGCTATCTGGCAGCATGTTTTTATGCTTTTGGATATAATAGAGGGGAAAATGTTGACAAAAAAGAGAAAGAGTGGGTAATTCCAGGAGAAAAGTCCTTGACTAGAGAGGGGTGAGGGGCCTGGAAGGCATACATTCCCTCAAGTCAGTCATTCATCCCCCCAGCGGAAGGCAGGCCAGACACGTGGCTACAGATGCAGGTGGGAGGTAGAGCTGGGGTGTGCTGATAAGATGGCTCTCTTCTGTTTGCTTCTATTTTTCAGTGAAATTAAGGTCATTGTCTGAGAGTGAGTATATAGGCAGCACTGGAGATTCGTGGAGAAAAGACAGGCCTAAAATTTTCTTAGTGGGAAAATGAACTAACTATGGAAGTGCTGAGCGCCCACTTGAGATTTTTGCACTAAAGTCTGAGTGAAAGCTTGGAATGAGTATCTCTTCTCTTGAATCATGTTCATCTGCTTAGATATTGGTGCAGGGTACGTAAGTGTTCAGTTTATCCAGTGCTGAGGATCTGACAGGCAGGAAGGTGGAGGAAAACAAGGGCAGGAAGTTGACGGTTTGCTTAAGGGAATGATTACACAGCAGGGTGATGAAATCTCAACTGGGAAGCAAAGACAAAAGTAAGTTGATGGGAAGCAAAAACGGTGTGGTAAAACCGAAGTGGAAACACCTAGGCGAGAAATGCCGGGAGTGAGGATTCTGACTCGCGTTAGAAAGAGAGAGGCTGCAGAGTGGGGAGGAGAGGACAGTGAATTATCCGAAACCACGGTTTTGAAGGAGGTGCAATTACTGAAACTGGCGAGGATTCTCGGTCATGATCACGACCGACTGGTCATGCAGTGGGGAGGACTCAAAGACTACCGAAGTGAGGAGCTCAAGTACTGAAAGGTTGGTGGGTTGTAATGACCCTCATTGCTGGAAAAATCCACGCACTGTCATCTCAGCTATGGACAGTTATGATCTGGAGCAGGCTTGCTCTGCTGTTTCCGTACCACTTCTACTAAGTACAAGTCAAAGCCATTACAGTGAAGCCACACGAGTGAGATACACGGACACAACAACAGAACTTCACAAGAAAAGTGTTTTTACCTAAATTAAAAACTAACAAACAAAAACCAAAAACTCCTCTTCTTACCTTTATCAGGCTCCTATTTAGAGCTGAAAACCAAAACGAATCATTTCATTTGGGTTTAATGCCATCGAAACAAACAACAATTTTGACTCATAGGACTTTAAACTGAAGTGGTACTTTACTACCAAAATCCATGTCAAATCATCCTTGTTTTCTTCCTATTTTAATACATTACTTTTCCCATCACTGCTGTTTTTCAATCACAACTGCATTCATTAAAAGGATATCTAGTTGAAAGATATCTTACTCACCCCATGATTTTGATCTTCTCTACTTCCCAGGATCTTAGCTGGAAAATGGAGCCCTGGTAGCCACACTGGCTAAGAACTATGGCTGCTAACCAAAAGGTTGGCAGTTTGAATCCACCAGCCGCTCCTCATAAATGCTATGGGGACAGTTCTGCTATTCTACAGGATTGTTATGAGTCAGAATGGACTCAACAGCAGCAGTTTTAGGGTTAGCTAGAAAATGGCGTTTTTCCTTTGCTGAGAAGTCACAGATAAGAAAGGAACAGAATTGGCCTACACTCCCTTATTCCATCAAAGACACTAACTGCACAGAGAAAACCTTCCCTGTTTATCAAGTGCAGCAGCCTAATGCAGCTGACAAGGACACCTAAAGTGATTAAACAATACTCAACCCATTTATAATTGAGTGTTTTTTACTGAACTATTTTTGGCTCCCCTTCTATATTATCTCCCCAAGAACTCAACCAGATAAAACAAAACACTACAATTGAACAACAGAACTTCAGCTTTATTTAGGGGAAAAACAAAACAAAACAAAACAACATTCCAAACAAGCATCCCTAATCTCTCAAAGACCGATAAAGCAATCCAGCAGCCTTCAAAAGTCAAAGGGGCTTTCAAGCATTGTTATTTAAACCGACAGGAATTTCCAAAGATGTCATCACAAAATGAAAAAAAAAAAAGGAGTACTTTGAAAAATAAATGTATAAAACAAGAATTTATTTTTAAAGGATGGCTTTTCACATTTTTAAGATTGAAGACAAAAGCAAACATTGTTTCTTTAAGCTTCTGCTGAAAAGAAAGAACTGGTCATGTTAAATTAAAAATCTACAGCACAAATTAAAGCACACAGCAACAGCCTACAACAACACAAATTGCAAATAAGATAACTTATGGGTGAGCATTTCCTCTGATACTGCAGACCCTCGATGAGACCAGGCCATTACAGGAAGGTCACATGTCTGATTATCCCAGACAGAAACAGGAAAAGGTTGGGTGCTTGGCCAGAGACCTGGACCAGTAACTGTGCCAGGAAAGGGCTATTAAGGGGATTCTGTAAGTCAGATCAATCCGAGATCAAGTACTAAGAGATCAAAGAAGAGCTGAAAGATCAGTGAGGTACCAGCTATTCCAGAAGACCAGTCACGGGAGAAACCAGGCACATCAACGAAACAGACTTGCTGACACAAGGTGAAGGCAGTGGCACGTCTAGTTGGGGGAAGGAGGGACGGAGACACAGGCATGCATCAGTCCATGAAACCAAGTATCGAGTGACGCAGGAGCTGCTTCTGTGTCTGCTCCTGGTGACCCCCCTGAGTCCACAGACGGCGGCATCAGTGGCATCCCAGCATGGGCAACAAGCAACTCCTGGCATTGGTTATGGAGAAAGATACACTGGAATTAGAATTGGGGTTTTGCAACCTGTAGCTCTGTAAATCTGAGTAAATTGTATAATTTCCCTGAACCTCAGTACCTCCAGCTATTCTAAAGGAATAATAAATTGAAAGACTTATGAAAATTAAAGCAGACTACGTGTGTGAAAGCTCCTGGCACACGGTGGACGCGCAACAAACACTGTCTTCTGTTGGGGCACTGCACACTGTCTACTCTCTTATCAACTGCTGGGACTTACACCATTTACTTCCAGGAATTTATTTCAGCACAGAGGAGAGGAAAACTGAGATTCTGTGATGTCTGGCCTTAGAAAAAATACAGGCAAGATGGTTAATTTGTTTTGTGACACTGACAGTGTCAACTTCTAACAAGAACAATTCTATGGAAAAAATATCCTGTACTTCCTTGTCAAGTCGTTGGACAGAAAGAGAAGGTAAAAGGTGGGGGAGGAATAAATGAAGTGAAATTATTTGCAAACACTGTTAAGCTTAGATAAGAAATATCTTTATTCACTAAAGGCACCCTTTCCTTATAACAGACAAGATACAAAAAACAAACAAGCAAAAGCAAGAAAATGTTTGAAAAGATAGTATCCAAACAAGAAAAAGACAGAATCAAATTCAAAGAAGTTACTTTTATCCAGGGCTGCTTAGCTAGTTCCTGACTGAGGGCTTGCTAGAACCCAGCTGTCTTTACTGCATATGTTTTTATATTCTTCCTTATCAAAGGAAGACCTTACGCATTATGTCCCCAGGAAGGCATTGCTGGTCCCAAGACGTAGCCACTTGCTCTGGCATGTCCTCACAGCTTCCTGTGCCTCCCTCCCCAACAGTCCCCATGGATGTTGCTGCCACGTGTCTCAACAGAGTTGGTCAGAGCACAGGTTCTGGAGTCAGATGGCCGGAATCTCAACTTGCCTAATTACTGCGCTTCCACAAAGAAGATGCTACACTGACCTTAAGCGGATGTTGAGAGAACAAAAGGAGAGAAGACTTTACAACAATGCCTGAGCCTTCACAGAAGGAGGGCTGGTCATTTTTACCAATAGTAAGTGTAATTAGAAAGAGCCCTAACAGAGTCCCTGATGTAGCGGGAGAAAAATGCGTGTGCAAAACTTGAACTCTATTAAAAAGACCACACCTGATGGTCTAACAGATTGGAGGGTCCCTGGAAAGCATGACCCCTGAACTCTCTGTTAGCCCAGCACAGAAACCATTCCTGAAGCCAGCTCTTCAGAGAAACATTGGACTGGACTGGACTTCATACAACAATATCAGCAAAGAGTGTGCTTCTTGGCTTAAGTACAGGCATGAGGATGACTGGGCAGCTCCTGTCCAAAGGCGAGATGAGAAGCAGAAGGGGAAACACAAGGTAGAAAGGAGGGGTGTGCTGTCACAGGGTGGGGAGAGCAGCTAGAATCACACAGCAGTGTGTACGTTTTAGGGTGGCAAACTGGCTTGGATTGTAAACTTTCACTTCAAGCACAATTTATTTACTTTTTTTAAAGAAGAGCCCTGGTGGTGGAAAGTTAAGCACTAAGCAGCCAACCAACCAACGGGTTGCCAGTTCTAACCCACCCAGAGGTCCAAGAGAAGGAACACTGTCTGCCCCGCTCTCATAAACAGCACTGCCTAGAAAATCCCGCGGGGCACTGCTCCTCCATGAGGTGGGATCGCTGCGAATCGACATCTCCTCTACAGCCCCTAAAAACAAGGGAGGTGAAGCAGGGTACGGGGTGACTAGTCAGTACCACGGGCACAACACCCAGCCCAGTGCGGAGCCCCTCAAAAGGAAACATGGGATGTGCTCCTTGCCAGAGACTTAGTGCAGCAGCAAACTTTCAACGGAAACTTCACAAGTTGTTGTCATCAAACCAGTGCTGACCCTGCAACCCCGCGGTCCTGTGCTTCCCTCACGGCCACTGCCAAAGGCTGGAGCTCACTGTTAGAGCCACGCGGTCAGTCCATCTGGTTGAAGGTCTTCCTCTTTTTCTATTTGTCTTTATTATTGTACATTAGACAAAAGCTTACCGAATACAGCAACTTCTCACTGATTAGTACCTACCCTGCTTTGTGACACTGGTTACCACCACCACCTGCTCACACTCTCCCCTCCTCCACCTCAGGTTCCCCGTTATCAACACCTGCCCAGCCTCTCCCGCCCTCCAGCCCTTTGCTCCGGGCTGCTGTGCCCATTTAGTCTCATTTTGCTTTACCGGCCTGCCGAATGTCTGGCTGAAGGGTGAACCTCAGGAAGGGTGAACCTCAGGAAGGCTAAACCTCAGGAGTAACTTCAACGCTGAGCTGAAAGGGTGTCTAGGGACAATATTCTCAGGGTTTCTCCATTCTCTGTCAGACGAGTTAAGTTGGGTCTCTTTTGTGAGTTAGAATGTTGTTGTCCATTTTCCCCCTGCTCTGTCTGGGACCCTCTGTTACGACTCCCGTCAGAGCAGTCAGTGGTGGTAGTCGGGCACCATCTAGTTTTTGCTGGTCTGGTAGAGGCTGTGTAGTACTTGTGGTCTGTGAGTCCTTTGGATGAATCTTTCCTTTGAAAATTTGGTTTTCTTCGTTGTCCCTTACTCCAGACAGGGTTGGAACAGTAGAGCATCTTAGATGGCTGCTGACAAGCTTTTGAGACCTCAAACACTACTCACCAAAGTAGAATGTACAGTATTTTCTTTATAACCTACATCAAGCATTTAAGACCCGAGACACTACTCACCAGAGTAGAAGGTACAGTATTTTCTTCATAACCTATATTATGTTGACTGTGCTGGATGTTTCCCGAGACCATGGTCCCCAACTCTTGGCTGAGTAATTCAGTCCTTCAGGAAGTCTGGATTGTCTGTGAAGCACCCACGACCTTGCCTTGGTCAAGTTGTACTGGCTTCCCCAGGAGGGTCTTCCTCTTTTTCGCTGTGATTATGTTTCTTAAATACAAAGAGTCCTCACTTTGCACAATTCTAATTTGCATGAATTTCAGTGTTCCTAGTTTAAATAATACCAGTGTCCAAAAACATGGTTCAAATTTCAGCTACCATGGTGAACTCTGTTAAACCATTTTCTCATTTTTTAAAGTATGTTGTTCATCTTCTTATTGAAATAAAAGTTCTCGATAGGTGCAGGATAAAAATCTTTTATCAGACAACATGTTATGGAAATATTTTCTCCCAGTCTAAGGTTCGCCTTCTTATTTCCTTAACAGAGTCTTTTGAAGAGCAAGTCTTAATTTTGACAAAGTCAAATATATCTGTTTTCTCTTCCATTGTTCATGCTTTTAGAGTCCAACTCAGTCAGTCTTTTTGTAACATCACAAAGATTTCTCCTATGCTTTTGTCTGATTTCTACACTTTCAGCTTTTATGTTTAGGTCCCTGATTCCAGTAAACTTTCATACACAAGTAGGGTAAAAGCCAAAGTTCGCCCCAACCCCCACCCCTAGAGAAGCAATTGTTCCCCATAATCGTTTGTGGGAAGATATCCTTTTTCTTTTCATTATCTTCGCACAAGACGAGCTGGAAAGGTTTCTCCTCTTCCAATTTCTGAAAGTTTGTGTTGACTATCATTTCTTCCTTATCTTTTGTAGAATTCATCAGTGTAGCCATTTGGTTTAAAAATGAACTTGTTTATCTACTTATTCATTCATTATTCCAAAGCTAATCCCATAAACAGATTGTAGAAGCAGTTGTTTATAATTCTTTCTCCCAAAGAATGCTAGCACAGTTACTCACAGAGATAGCCAAGTATTTCAGAAAGAAAAAAAAAAAACCCAGAATGTTACCTGCCACGTGTTTTTTCCTACCTCTTGTAAAAATTACTCTAATTATATGTGAGTAGACAGTGACAGTGTTGATATGTACATATATTAACAAAACAAAACAACAACAAAAAAAACTTGTTGCTGTCTAGATGATTCCGTTCCATCTCCTAAATTGTTTCATAGTGCCTGAGGTCTCAAAGACTTTCAAAAGGTCATTCAATGTACAGCAATTAGTCTCTAATTACCTGGGGCAACAGAGGAAAAAAGGACTCAGGAACAGGAGGAAAAAACGGAATGTATGGCTAATTGCTTCCCTGAACAATACGTTCCTTTGCCACAAGATCAGAAGAACTAGATGGTACCCAGCTACCACTTACGAGCATTTTGATCAAAGATTCTATAGAAGAATTATGATCAAAAGGGGAAAATAGAGAAGAGAATGTCAAATTCTCATGGAATCCAGATTTCCAGGAGACATGGAGGGTGAATGAATCCCTGAATCTACTTGTCCAGAGATAACCTTAAACTAGAAATATCCCTGGAAGCCTTCTTAGAACCGAATAATACTTTAGCTTACCTAATAAAGAATGTCTACCTCAAGCATTGTGCAACTTTAAGAACTATCCACATGGGATCAAACTGACAAGAGCAACACAAAAGATTAGACAGAGACTTTAGGTGCAGTGACTTGATGATAATTGTGGAGGAACAACTCAGAAAAGGAGGGTGACAATGGCTTCACAACTTGAAGAATGTAATCAGTGCCAATGAACTGTGTATGCAGAATCTGTTGAACTGGTATACGTTCTGTTGTGTCTATGCTCGACAGCAAAAACAAAATAAATTTAAAAAATATTATAAGTTAGTGGCTGAAATGCTTGATGTGAATATATGTGAAGCTGAAACAATAAAGGGTCATATAACTGAACAAGGTAACAGAATGGCTCCCCAAATAAATTTCTTCTTTCTTTTTTACAAGACAAGATGAAAGCAAAAGTCAGACTCCTTTTAATTACAGTCCCTCCTCAAGTAGTTTTTTTTTTTTTTAAATATAAGATTTCTCCAAGAACTGTCTATTAAAAATTGCTACTTCTAGCTTCTGAATAGCAAAGCTTGACTTTATAATGCTGGACACTTTTCACTTGGTTCTCTTGCTGAGGTTTCACAGGCATTTGAAAAATAAACATCACTTGCCAAGCCAAGCCTTATCATACCAATATTTTCTAAAAAATCATTATGCTGTCTTAATTCCTTGCCCATAATACAAGACACATTTAAAAAATACGGTACGGGGAAGTTAAAAGGTTAAAAGTAAGGCCCAAACATCACCCCAACACATAAATGGTACTGGTGGCAATTTTACAGAATTGTTTTTACATTTTTATTTTCAGCTCATAACTAAAAAAAAAACGCAGATATTATTAAAATTTCACAGCCCCTCAGGGTCCAAAGCATAGGCACATGTAACCACTATGCCCATTCTGAGCTCTTCATCTAACAGGAACTGTATTCCATTGGGATGACTTTTCTTCTCTGCTCTGTTTCACGGGAAATGAACTACACCAACTCTTCACCTGTTGACACTGCATGTTTACAGCAGCTTAAAAACCTATGATCTCACTGTCTCTCCTGTGTGCCGACCTGCATACTTAACAATACACAGCTTGTCCTAGAAGGAGGAGGCAGTTTATTCAATTTACCCCCTGGGTGTTTAATCTCAGTGTGGAACTCTGGGGATGAGAGGGAGGATAGGGTAGTGGGGGAGATACAGAGAGCTTGAGCTGGAATGCCAGTTCGATTCTGGCAAAGCAGAGTGAGGGTGAGCTTTTGATTACTGCTGACTCCAAGAGGCCCAGGATATCCAGCTGGGAGGGCCGGGGTGCGGGGGGTAAGTGGGTGGGAGGGTGGGGGGGGGTGAGGGTGGCAGGAAATCACAAGTATTTAGCATAACGCTGACCTTCCCATAACGAGCTGGTCTTTAGGATTCCTGGTGGCACTGTGGTTAAAGTACTCCACTGCCAACCAAAAGGCCAGTGGTTCAAACTCAGCAGTCACACAATGGGAAAAAGATGTGGCAGTTGGCTTATGTAAAGATTTACAGACTTGAGAAACCTACAGGGCAGCTTCACTCTGCCAGACAGGGTCACTGAGAATTGGTGCTAATGACCTATTTGGAATCCAACCATGTCGTTAAATGAGGAGTGGCTGTAATTTGTAATTTTTTTTAAAAAAAATATATACATGCTAAAATATAGTTTGATCCTTAGTTCCTGATCAGTGATGATGTATTTTCTTCCCAGAATTGCTGGGTAGCAGAGACAGTTAATGCATTCAGTTACTGAAAGGTTGGAGGTTCAAGTTCACGCAGATGCATCTTGGAAGAAAGATCTGGTGACTTATTTCTGAAAAATAAGCCACTGAAAATCCCACGGCAAACAGTTCTATTCTGACACACGTAGGGTCATTATCAGTTGAAATGGATTCAAGGGCAACTTTTTTTTTTTTATCTTATTGTTAGTACTTAACAGATTGCCTAGCTCACACCACAGGCACCAATGCTTCTTAAGCTGAATATGAAGCTGAACAGAATTAAATTGGTGAATGTGGCAATTTGCAAAGTAATCCAGAGAGTCAGACATCAATGGTAAAAACAGCAAAGGCTTCATTGCAGAATACCAGAAGTTACATATTTTAAGATACTGAGATCTTATGTAATTTTAGATTTTTAGAAATCATAATGGAGGTCAACTCTTCAGATAGGAATGGACTGGATTTGGTGACACAGAGTGACCATATCAGGTGTGCTCTTTTTGATTCTATGCATCTATAGGATGTCGTCCTGCTGATCTCTTACTGGAGGCGGGGGAGTGGGTGGAGAGGAGGGGATAGGAGATTGTTTGAGGATAAGACATGTATGAAGCGGAGAGGAAGAGTGTGCTGTCACCAGGTAGGGAGAACAGTGGGAGCTGCATACAGGTGGGCATGCGAATTTACATTTTCATTCAATCATAATTAAAAAAAATGAAAGAACAACAACAACAAAAGAAACAAAAAATTATTGAGATAACCTAAGCAACATATGAATACTTCTTCCCGTCCCTACCAATTCACTAACTCAGTATTCAGTTCCAGAAGACAGAATTATCACCAGGAGCAAACCTTGAAGCCAAGAGAAAACTCTCCGAAATGATAATAAATAAGGTAAAAGGGCAGAGAATCCGAATTTTGTTATCATTTCCTCCTTAAGATCATTTTGAGGCTATCTTGCAACAAGGTAATTTGGGGACACCACACTTACTAATCTGCTTTAGATAGTACAAGAGCAAACGATTTTTACTCCAGAGAAAATACTGTCACAAACAGGGGCTGGCCACTTAGACAGTAGGAGTCAAACGACAGGGATCCTACTGTTGTCACACACCTCTGATCAGTAACTTGCTTTGAACTCTCAAATACTTTCACAAACCTTTTAAGAGTGTGTGAGCTCTTACAAGAGTACTGGAGTTAAGACTGACTTCTAGTACATTAAATCTCACTCCGATAGTCCCCACAGTTTTAGAAGAGCTAAAGTCAAAATAATTATTCACTGTATCAATTTGGAAAGCCGAGTGGTGCAGGATTTCTTACATCTGCTAACAGAAAAGTCGGCAGCTCAAATTCACCAGGTGCTCCCTCAAAACTCTATAGAGCAGTTCTACTCTGTCCTATAGGGTCATTATGAGTTGCAATCAATTCGATGGCAGTGGCTTGAGTTTGGGGTTTGTATACTGATTTGGTGAAAACACCTTATAAAAATGTTATGTCTGCAAGGACACTGTAGAGGATATTAACCATATTATATACGATCCTCTTCGTGAGAAACCTTAGTCAATTTTTCTTGACAGATTTCAATTCCAGGAATTTGAGATAACGATGTTTACAATTATGTTACACTGAATCTTGTTCTGTGATACTCTAATTGCTACTGGGAAAATCAGAACCTAAATAATGCCCGACTGTAGGAAATACATACAGCCTCATCCTGTGCATTGCTTATTTCATGAACCCTACTGCTACCTTTAAGGAGCCCTGCTAGCACAGTGGTTAGTCACCTGGCTGCTAACGGAAAGGCCAGTGGTTCAAACCCACCAGCCATTTGGGGAGAAAGATGTGTCAGTCTCCTTCTGGAATGGTTACTGTCCTGGATACCATATGAGGCAGCGCTAATCTGTTTATAGGGTCACGGTGACTTAAAACCAACTGGATAGCAATTGGTTCATGTTTATCTTCAGTTTTATGTTTTCCCCCTTAAATCTGATTCCTTACTTTAAAAAATCTTGCATTTAAAAAGTCATTTTCAATATTCAGTATTTTCTCCCCTGACGACATGGAAACAAAAATGGAAAAGTTCTATACAAAATCACACCCTCAGCATAACCTGAAGCCAGAGAATGCCAGGATCAAAGTGAGAGGAGGCAGAGATAATAATAATTGTGTCGGACAAGATTCATTAAGGGATCTAAATGCTAAACCACTAATGCTAAAAGAGTGGGCAAAGGTCCTTGGAGAAAAAGGGTATTTGCATAATCTCAGGGCATTTTTCCCAAGATATTTATTAATCACAAAGGGAAAAACTGTAACTCTACAGAGGAGAAACCTAACAGACACCATCCTAACAGCATAATCCATGGATGTTAAGGTCACCAGTAATAAGCGACACTGTCATCCTGAACCCACTGATGAAATACACCTGTGACACACTACCACTTCTACTGAACTCCTGACCCAAATGCATAACCTCGACCTCATCACAAAACATAAGAAAATTAGACAAACCCACAGTGAGAAACATTCTACAAAATGATTGACTAATACTTTTCATAAGTGTCAATATCATGAAAGATAAGACTGAAGAACTGTCACAGATTGGAAGAGAGTAACAAGACATGACAACTACATACAATGTGAGATCTGGATTGGATCCTGGGAGGAAATGAGCATTAAGAGAAAAACTAGTGAAATTCAAATAAAGTGTATAGTTACTTAATAGTATTATAACAATGTCAGCTTCCTAGTTTTAATAACTGAACTGTGAATAAAAAAGATGTTAACATTAGGGGAAGCTGAGAGGGGAACACAGAAATTCTCTGTACTATCTTTGTAACTTTTCAGTAAAGTGTAAAATAAAAAGTTAAAAAGTCACCTTTAAGCTGTTGAAAAATAAGTAGAGCTTTCATAACTGTCTGATATTCCCCCAATTTGTCCTAAACTTGCATTTTAGGCCCTTGGTGGCCTCAGAAAATTCTTCCTGTCTGCGTCTAATTCACTAGAGAAGGACATCACGTGTGGTAGAGGGTCAGTGACAATGAGGGACACCTCAGTGACATGGCTTGATCCAATAGCACAATGGAGCCATATAGACAACAATTAAGAATATGGTGTAAGACCAGGCAATGCTTCAGTTTGTTACACAAAGGGTCCCCAAGAGCCAGAGTCAACACAACGAAACCTAGCGAAACAAAACAGCCAATTTGAGGACCACCTCCTCCATAAAACATCCTCTGGTTACTAAGATCTTCTCAGAATTTCCAGCACTCTACCCTAATGCAGGATTTTATTGTGCATGGTTAAACAGCTTTTTAGAAACCCTGATGGTGTACTGACTGTTAAGTCTGCTAACGAAAGTCAGCAGGTTGGCAGTTGAAATCCTGTCAGGTGCACCTTGGAAACTCTATGGAACAGTTTTACTCTGCTCCACAGGGTCGCTGAGTTGGAACTGACTCAATGGCAGGACTTTTTTAAAGTTTTATACAGCTTTTCAGCCGTTGTATGCTTGTACTTCTCAGTATCACAACAATAATGGAAGCAGAAAGCAGGAAGTGGGGATGAAGTTACACCTCGTTGTGTGATCATGCCCAAGCACTGAGTCAAGCATATAGGAAGCGCCTATTAAATACATGCTGACTCAAAATCAAAACCAAACCCAGTGCCATCGAGTTGATTCGGACTCACAGCAGCCCTGCAGGGCAGAGAAGAACTACTCCCTACAGTGTCCAAGGAGCCACCTGGTGGATTTGAACTGCCAACCTTTCGGTTAGCAGATGTAGCATGTAACCACGACTGCCACCAGGGTTTCCGTGTTGACTCAGTCACTCATAAATTATAAAGGAAACTAACTGTTTGGCCATTCACATCACTTATTTACTGCCTGTTTCTGCTACTAGACATCAAATAAAGGACTAACGGGCCACTAGTCATGATGGAAGTATGGCCATGCTGATAATTTCTTATTTTCAGGAAGTCTCTAAAATATATGTTACTTTCTTCAGTTCAATAAAATCATCCTCATTGAATACGCATCATAACGTGTATCAACAGAAAATTGTAATACTTAGTAGAAATATAAATCTGAATCAGAAATCTTTTATATCTCTTTGAAAGATCTGTTCAAATTCCTCATTCAGTAAGAAACCTGCAAATACATAAGCAACTCTGACAAAAAAGATCTGACAGTAGTGATGTTGTGTGAGATATTTTCCATGACCTGCAGTTGCTTCCTTAGAGTCTTCCTAGGATGTCTACTGCTCTGTTAAAGTCATGCAGTGGGAACAAATATCCATTTTCTTTGCCAAGAAAATACCATAGATGAATATTAAAAACAGTTCTGTTAGCCAAAATTCACATCTGCACATACTTAAGAAAAAGTAGCTCTCTTTTTTTCCAACAGTAATTTGTAATACATTTTCAAAAAAATACCAAAGTGTACAAAATTCTACACCTGGATGGTTAAGTAAGGCTTTAGACTAAGTGGAGTTAATGCCATCTACAGTGTTACTGACATTGATTATCAGTGCATCCAAAATATGGCTAAGTGTATAATCTTTTGGGTGCATATCTTAGGCTTACTATAAAACCTACTGTAATCAAAACATTGTGATATTAAAGACAGATCAATGGAATACAACCAAGAAAGTCCAGAAGTACACTACATACGTATGGTCAGTTTCCAACAAAGGCGGAGGGACAATTCAATGGGTCCAGTGTTGTCTTTTCGGCAGATGGTACTGAAACTGCTGGTTCTTCACATGCAAAAACTGAACACTACGGCATACCTGAACTACTCACAAAAATTTACTCAAAATGGACTACAAATCTAAACATAAAACTATAAAACTTCTTAAAGAAAATATCTCTGTGACCTTATGTCAGGCTAAGATTTCTTAGAAAGGACATCAAAGCATTATCCATAAAAGAAAAAAATGATGAATTGGACTTCAAAAAAATTAAGAACATCTGCTCTTTGAAAGACACTGTTAAAAGAATAAAAAAAATCAAGACATTGGCTAGGAGAAAATTATCTGCAAATCATTTACCTTATAAAGGACTTGCATCCAAAATACAAAAAAGAACTCTTAAAGACTAAGAAAATAAACTGGGGCGGGTGGAGTCAAGATGGCGGACTAAACACACGTCTCCCTAAATTCTTCTGGAAACCAAGACCTGAATTGATAATTAAATGGTGCCTTCTGTACACCTAGTGAGCCCTAGGACATGGCATAGGGCTTGTTAATTTGGACTTCATACCACTGAATGGAAAACCTCCCGTCTTTCACTGACCCTACTCTTCATGAGAGCTGGCTTTCACAGGCAGAAGGTAATGCATGATTTTATTTTATTTTTCTCTGTCTTAGCTGGCAGGCAGAGCTGGGACTTGACTAGCAGCTAACCTCAGATGCACTGCTAGTGGGATCAGCGGGCAAAATTGCCATATTTTGAGAGCCTGGCTTAGGACTCTGTCCCTCTTGGCAACTTTGGCCACTCCTTCAGTGCAGCTTGTACAGAGGCAGGCACTGAGCTTGTGAGGGACACCATCTTGTTCCACCGGGAGGCACAGACAACCATACGGAGGTGGAGGCACCAGCTGGACCTAGTTCCTATGGTTGGAGGCAGCGTCTGCTCAGAGAAGAGCGCTTTTCCAGCAGAAAAGCAGTATTTTACACAGCGTCGCCTACGACTGGGGCACAGCAACACAGGCTGTAGACTCCGTGCATCTTGGCACCTTTTGCCTCTCTTTCCATCTCCAACATACAGTAGTCTAGAAAGGCAGCAAGCTTGTAGGGGACACCATCTTGTTCCACTTGGAGGTGGAGATATCCTTACGGAGGCTTCAGTGGGACTTAATTTCTGGGCTGGGAAGCAGTGTCTGCCCAGAGTAGAGCACTTTTCTTGCAGAAAAGAAGGATTCTACACAGTGTTGCCTACAGCTGGGGCCTGACAGCTCAGGCCAGCAGGCCAATAGCCTTTCTGTATTTTGCGCTAGTTTATAACATCTGGGGTTCAATAGAGAGGTGCTTACTTTCTCAGCTGGGAAGAGGGACCTATGCAGTTGAAAACCTGACTGACTTTGGAAGTTGTCAGATACCTTTTATCTTCCATTTTAAGATGGCCTAGAGAAACAACTGCGATCCATCTTCACAGCATCTCTCTGATCCTCTGTTGACTCACATGATGCCCCCAAAGCAACAAACTCTGGAGAAAACCGTAACCAAGAAATCACCCATGACTTCAGAAAGCACCCAAAAGTAAGCTTCCACAAAACGTCCCAGATGTGGAAACCTTTCTGAAACTATCAGAAGGTGAATACGAAAGGATTAGGTATAGAGCCTTCCTATACCTTATACAAAATGTAGCAGAGCAAAATGAAAAAATTAAGCAAGTTGTTCAATCTGATGAAACATCAGTACTCTGAAATCCAACAGATTAAGAACAAAATGAAAGACATAGAAACTTCCATTCAAAGCCAAGAAAACAGAATGGAACAAATGGAAAACAGACTTTCTGATTTGGAAGACAGAGCTACTGACTCTAGCATTTATGAGGAGAAATCAGAAAAAAGAAACAAGAAAAACGAAGAAGTATCATGAAGCATCTGGGACTCTATTAAGAGGAACAATCTATGATTAACTGGAGTTCCTGAACAAGGCGAGACACCTGAGAACACCAAGAGTATTGTCGTTGAGCTGTTGACAGAAAACTTTCCAGAAATTATGAAAGAAGAGAATACAGATATCCAAGATACATATCGAACACAACTCAATGTAGACCTCAAAAGAAAGACTCCAAGACATAGTATAATCAAGCTAAACAAAATGAAACATAAGCAGAAACCCTTAAAGACAGCAAGACTCAAAGCAAAGCTAACTTTCAGAGGGACACCCTGTAGGCTTTCATCACATTTCTCAGCAGAAATAATGCTGGCATGGATACAGTGGCATGACACATACAAAGCCTTGAAGGAGAAGAACTTCCAACTGAGAATTATATGTGCTGCAAAACTGTCTTTCAAATATGAAAATGAAATTAAGACATTTGCAGATAAACAGAAACTCAGAGACTTTGTAAAAACCAAACCAAAGCTCCAAGAAATACTGAAAGACTCTCTTGGTTTAGAAGAACAAAACCAGTAACTTTATATTTTAGAAGCAAATACACCATACATCATCCAGAATCCTACTCAGTTAGGGAAGGCTGAAAACTCAAATAAATGTATAATAGTGAAAGAAATAATCCAGTGATCATATCATGGAAACTATGATGTCATCATATTAAAAAGAGGGATGTACTACAGTCATTATAGTCCTTCCAGTCGGAGAGGAAGTTGGTAAGAATGGCAGTAATTGAAATTGGGTTTATACATACTTTATTAAGGGGGATCACAGGGGCAGCCGTAAAGCACAATAAAGATGAAACATATCAAATCAAGAAATGTACTACAGGAGTCTCAACAACGACAAAACCAACCCTGAAAAAGGTGAAAAATCAAAAACTCACAAAGAATGTCCTAGAATAGATTAATACGAACAGAGAAAATATCAACACAAAAATAAACATATAACAATGGCAGCACTGAAAACATACCTATCAATAATTACATTGAATGCGAATGGGCTGAATGCTCTAGTAAACAGACATCAAGTGACTTCTTGGATCAAATGCCATGACCCATCTGTAAGTTGCCTACAAGAAACTCACCTTAACGCCTTAGACTTAAAGATATGAACAAACTGAAAATTAAAGGATGGAAGAATATATATCAAGCTAACAATATATAAAGAAGAGCAAGTATGGGAATACTGATCTCAGGTAAAATCGATTTTAATATAAAATCCATCATTGTGGACAAGGAAGAACACTATTGCAGAAAGGTTCAATACACAAGCAGGACTTAACAATACTAAATATTGATGCACCTAATATTAGAGCACCTAAATACATCAAAGAAACACTGACCACACTCAGAAAGGAGATAGATCACAATAATAGTGGGAGACTTCAATACTCCACTCTCAATATCGGACAGATCGTCTAGAAAAAAGCTCAATAAAGACACAGAAGACCTTACTGCCACAATTAACCAACTAGACCTCACTGACATACACAGAACTTTCTATCAATCAGCAGACAACTACCCTTTCTTCTCCAGTGTGCATGGAACATTCTCCAGAATAGACCATGTGTTAGGTCATAAAGCAGTTCTCAACAAAATCCATACCACTGAATTAACGCAAAGTATCGTGTCAGATCATAAAGTCGTAAAAGTCGAAATCAATAGCAGGAAAAACATAGATAGAAAGTGTAACTCATGGAAAATGAACAACATCTTGCTCAAAAAGCCATGGGTTATAGAAGAAATCAAGGATGAAATAAAGAAATTTATGAGAATGAAAACACTTCATACCAGAACCTATGGGATGCAGCCAAAGCAGTGCTCAGAGGTCAGTTTATCCCCATAAATGCACATATCTGGAAGGAAGAAAGAAACCAAATCGAAGAACTAACCCTAAAGCTTGAACAAGCAGAGAGAGAAAAACAGAGGAACCCCTCAGGCACCAGAAGAAAACAGATCATAAAGATCAGAGCAGAACTAAATGAATTAGACAATAGAAGAATTACTGAAAAAATTGAAAAGACCAAAAGTTGGTTTTTTGAAAAGACCAACCTCAAAAAACGACCAGGCCCAGATGGCTTCACCGCAGAATTCTACCAAGCTTTTAGAGAAGAGTTACCTCCAATACTACTGAGCCTATTTTACAGTATAGAAAAGGATGGAGCATTCCCAAATTCATTCTATAAAACCAGCATAAGCCTGGGACAGAAGCCACTCATGAATCGAGATGCAAAAATCTTCAACAAAATTCTTGCCAGCAGAAGACAACATATCAAAAAAATAATGCATCACGACCAAGCTGGATTCATACCAGGGATGCAAGGCTGGTTCAACATCAGAAAAACAATTAATGTGATCAGTCACACATACAACACAAAAGACAAGAATCACCTGATTTTTGTCTATTGATGCAGAAAAGTCATTTGATAAAGTCCAACACCCATTCATGCTAAAGACTCTGAGCAAAATAAGAATAGACAGCAAATTCCTCAGTGCAACAAGGGCCACTTATACAAAGCCACTGCCTACATCAACCTGAATGGAGAGAGACTGAAAGAGTCCCCTTGAGAACAGGAAACAGACAAGGACGCCCACTCTCTCTCACCTCTCCTATACAACATTGAGGCAACTTCACTTTTGTTTGGGCACTGATACCTTTTAATTTTAAGCCAGGGCAGCAGAGCCCATTAACTCACAATCTACATCTTCCAGAAAGTTCTGTGTGATCTCCACGCTCCACGCAGACTTCTAGACACCTTCCTGGAGGTTTCTCAAGGCACACAGTCTGCCCGTTAGCAGTCAAGTGTGACCCTGGTTTCCATGCTTCCATTATCCCTGCCTCGTTAACATCAGCTCCTTGAGGGAACCAACAGTCTGGCCCAGCAATGAGACTGTTTTTCATGTGGATCCCTCTGTCAGGAACACTGAGGATGTCTCAGTCGTAGCTTCTTCTTTGTGTCCCTAAGGGGCCTCCAACAGCCAGTCTGCTCTATCTGAGGGGCACTGCCACTCTATTCGTCATCAGACCCAGGGTGTAGCCTTCCAAGGAAGACGGGCAGTCTACCATCACCAAAGCCCCCATCTTTGGCTCCACTGAGATTCCAAAAGTAAGCTGCAGAACAGGCAAGGCTTCTTTCCGCTTCGTATCTTTGAGGCTAATGAGGGTGCAGCCTCCCTGCCCGAGAGAAGCAAGACTTGGGCCAGGAGGTTAAAGATGCTGGAGAAGCCCCAGTCTCTCCGGCAGAAGTGAGGAGGGGACAAACCCACTGCTGTCGAGTCAATTCTGACTTGTAGTGACCTTGTAGGGCAGGCCCCATAGAGTTCTCAAGGAGTGCCTGGTGAACTTGAACTGCCAGCCTTTTGGTTAGCAGTCATACCACTTAACCACTATGCCACCACGGTTTCTGAGGAGGGGATAGACATCCCAAACCCACTGCTGTTGATTCTGACTCATAGCAACCTTAAAGGGCAGACAGAGTAGAACTGCTCCACAGTTTCCGAGGACCACCTGGCAGATTCGAACTGCCAACCTTTTGGTTAGCAAACGTAGCACTTAACCACTATGCCACCAGGTACCATAATCAGACTGTTCAGTTTCTGATGTCAGTGAACTTACTATCCTGCTGAGGTTGAAGAGTCAAGGACATCCTTTTCATTTTGACTCTGTGGCCTTCCAGGAACAGGAAAGGGGAAGCAAACTGAGTATGTCCTAGGGCTTAGGGGCAGGCGGCAACACAACCAGATGTTGATCTCTAAGCAGTATTAATTGAGTTGCATACATACGAAGTATTGGTAACGCAGAACATTTACAGATAAATGAAAAATACAATAAAATAATCACATGTCTGCCCTACAGAGAAACAGAGAAATGAACTGACATATTTCCAGGTGGTTTTATATTTTTCTTCTGTGGTGGTGTAGTGGTCAAGCATTATGTCTGCTAACCAGAAGGTCAGCAGTTCAAATCTGCCAGGTGCTCCTCGGAAACTCTATGGAGCAGTTCTCCTCTGCCCTATGATAGGGACGCTATGAGTTGGCAACCACTCGCAGCAGTGGGTTTGGTTTGGTTTTGGTGTGCAAGCTTATCTGCAGTTTGCTAAATTTGATGCAAAGCACATAAACTTCTTTATCCTGTTTTTTTTTTTATCATACTTTCTCATGTCCTTAAGCATTATTCTACAAGACAATTTTAAGAAGTTGCATAAACTAAAGATATCACAGTTTATTTGGGGCATTTGAATTGTTTCCATGTTTTTATAAGTATATGTGGCCCTTTGAAGATCACTCTTACCCATAAATGTGTCTACATTAGTGGAAATGTTCCTAAGTATTATGTAAATTTTCTGAGTAAGGCATGCCATTCTGCATTTCATCCCTGTCCCCCAAGACTTGCAGCTTTCCTAGAAGCATTTCTCCCATTGTAACTAGCTGCTGTGATTTCCTTTCAGAAATAGCCAGTACATAGGCACAAGCATATTACTTATGGTAAAAAATATACCTACTAAATCCTCAGTCTCGCTTGTTTCCCTCAGTGACGTAGCTTGGAGATTGTCTCATCTCCTAGAGCTACTCCATTCATCTTAAAGACTTCATCATGTTGCACTGTTTGGATGATGACATTTGTTTAATGAGTCCCTTCTGATCTCTAGCCAAGAGTCCAGTTGGCTCTGAGCTTTGCAGCCCCACTCAAGTTGTGACGGTAAAGCCTCTGTCAATGTAAATATTCAGACAGAAATGATGATAGAAACCCTGCTCTTCTTGTTGATTAAACAAACACCCCAGACACTGCCTCTGTACTTACTGGGCAGAACCACTGGGAAACAGATTCTCACGTGAGAACTGAGCAAGGCAGGCGGGAAGTAAGGATTGACGTAAAACACAAAAGCATCCCAGGAACACATGAATCCTTTAGTTATAGAAGGAGGCATAAGAACTGACTACTGAAAATATTTCTTTTATATATTTTTGTCAAAATAACAATAAAAGTCTTAGCTTCTGTATGAGATAGAAGCAATTTTTGCTGTTCAAAAAAGGTTCACAACTGAGGTCACTTGGAGAACCTTTAACATTTTAAATCTTAATATAAAAAAAATAGCTCATTGTATTCAAATTATGTTACACCCTGAATTTTCCAAGTTGCCATTTTTGCATTTGTTTTCTTTTTGTAAATTAATTTGTTGCTATGTTTAGAGATGCTATAAAATCCCAATACATCAAGCTGTGGCTTCACATGGCCAGAGGGTAATGGCAGCTTTAAAGTCCTCAGCATTTGTGGGGAAAAATAAAAATGATATTGGATATTGTCCATCAATCAATTTTAGAAATCTAAACCGTTGGAGCTTAATATTTACTTTAAAACATAAAATCTTCACATTTTTAGCAAAGGAAAATTTCAGGGAAAAGATCAAAGTAAAAGGACAGGCCTGAGATTAGAAATCCATTTTAAGCCCAAATGACAATGTCTTCATAAGTTAATATTAATCCTTTAATTATAAATTTCAAAGGTTTAAGTAGTTTCTATGACCTTAGCTTTGAATAATTATACCATGTGGAGCTTTTCTTAAATTTGAAAAAGATGCTGAATTGTTGCTCAAAGCCTTTTAATGACTTGAGGTTGGCAGAATTCCAGTATAATCCTTCAGATACCATTTAAAATTATAGACCAGGAACTCCAAGCTGCTAAATGCCATGTCAATTTCATATGAGCTTTTTACTTAGTAGAGCACATTGTAGAAAATGTTTGATGTGTTGTTATATTTTTTAACATGAAAATGTGAAGCTTAAAACAAGAGAGAACTCAGGATGGAAAAGATGAATAGGTTTGACTAAATATAAGTTAAAATTTTTTGTGTACTAGAAAGACCATAAAATTAAAAGCAAAATATCAAAAGATATTTGCCACAAAGATGTTTTATCATCCTAACTATACTTTTAAAAAGTTTTCTATAAGTTGATGATAAAAACTCTGAGACTCTAAACCATGAAGGCAAAGGACATGAAGAGACAATTCTCCAAAATGAAATACGGATAACAAATGAACCTATTCAAAATGTCCAATTTCTTTAAAGGTACATTAAGACAACTATTTCTCACAATAGTTACGAAAAATTAAACAAAAATATTAATAACACCATGTGCTGGCCAAGGTAAGACAAGAAACTGTGAGGGGAGAAAAATGAATTAGGGCAACATTTCTGAAAACCAATTTGCCCTGGATTTTAATTTATGAGAAAAAAACCTGAAAATGTTGATAGAGATTTACAAGTTAAGATGTTAGTGTCAGCATTAACTTAAACAATTTTTTGAAAAAACTCAAATGTTAAAAAAAGTGGTAAAACTTTATTTTTAAAGAATTTCAAATGACATTGAAACATTTTCAGCCTAAAGATGTTTTAAAAAGCTAGAAATACACCTGTTTATTCAGTCTGATGTCTGTCAGCTCGGTCAATACAGCTTTTTGACATAATACTGGTTATTTCTGGGCAGCTGACAGCAGCAGAGAATTTTACTCTCTTCTCTATTTTCTATATTTTATAAATATCCTCTATTTCAAGAAAGGTTATTTTTTAAATAGCTGAACAGATTTCTGAATCAATGGTCCTTTTTAAATACCAAAGTTTTCATTCTTCTGAAAATTTACCCACTATCATCACTTAGTAATGTTCTTTAATTTTTCAAAGGTTCATATTTTATGGACTTTGTTTCATTTCAGCTTGAAGAGATTTTAAAGGGCCGGAAAAGTAGCTTCTGCTTTGCAAACGCCAATCATTTCCTCTCCCGGATTCACAATTTGAAGTATCTTGACCTTGTGGAGTTATTTCATGTTTCTCTTTACTTGAAGCCATTGAAGGGATCATATGGGCCTAAATCGCTGCTGACAGAAATTTAGGTAGAACCCGGAGTGCGGAATTCTTTTATAACTTTAACATTGCAAGCGCTACTGAAACAAACCAGGCCTGCACAGGCAGTTACATTTAGATTATATATTATTCTGGTGTTAGTCTCCTCTCCTCTTTCGATGCCAATTTTATACTTAATAATACAAAATTCACTTCTAAATCCCTCATTTCTGACTGGCTTTTTAACTGTTAGCAAATATTTGCATGTTCAGAATTACTGAAAGATAAAACATTTAACTTTTTATAAGATACAGAGGTAAGAATTCAAGTACCTTGGATAATGATAGGAGCAGCTGACTATAGAGTTACCGAGTGTCAGTTCAAAGTTGACTGTAAGAACTCACAGGCTTATTAATGGGGGCAGGAAAAACTAAAACTATGTCAGAGGAAAGGGGTATGCTATCAGCTCACCCTATTAAGATGGAAGAATTATAATTAAAGTAACATGAATGGTTAAATATAAAGATGTATTTTGTCTTAGCCAACATATTAATAAAAATTTGCAATCAAATTTGGATAAATCTACATCTTATTTTATTGACTTTATCATTCAGCAGGCTACAGCTGATCATTATTCCTTTATTGACTCGCTTAACATTTAATAAGTGCATATTTTATGCACGATGGAAATCCTGGTGGTGCAGTGGTTACGAGCTATGGCTGTAACCAAGAGCCTGGCAGCTCGAAACTACCACGTGCTCCCTGGCAGCCGTACGGGGCCATTTCAGCCTCGCCTAGAGGGTCGTTATGAGTTGGAATTGACTTCACAGCAATGGAGTTGGCTTTCTGGTTTGTGCACGGCCCCGTGCATGACCCAGGGGCTTCAGAAGTGAGTATGTCACGAGGATGCTTTTAGGGAGCTCACAGGCCGGCTCCTCATGGCATCTGGAAATGCTCAACTCCTCTTACTTGTTACATAAAGACCATTTACCAATGAGAAATACAAACTACTTTTCTTATAAAGACCTCAGCACTTGTATTTCATCACAGAACTTTGGGGGTGGCTCATTTCACTAACTGAACAAAACCGAAGCACAGCACACGGAACGCCAGCCTAACTAAAGCTCTCTTCCCTTTTTCTAATTTTCCGTATCTGTCAACAAGTCCTTGCGTTTTAGTCAACTTCCTCAGCACCTTTAAAGTGCCTGTCTCCTGCAATCACCACGCCCAAACTCCCTTTCTGTCCTCGCACACTACCACTGTCTCCAATTCCAGTCTGGGGCACCCCGTTCTCCCAGACTCCCTCTTCCCGTGCTCACCCCTCTCCCTGCCCAGCAAACTCCCTTCTTCCTCCTCTTTTCAGAGGCATTCCATTCATCTGCTCAGCCTGCAGCCTCAGTGTTCCTGCTTTCTTTGAAACTTCTGACCCTGAGCAGACTCCTGGGATTCTTTATTAAAACCAGACATGAGACTAGATACAAGCGCTTCTCGAGTCTCGCCGGAGAACTTCTTTGTACCGGGATCCATCTCCCTCTCTCCTCCCTCTGCGAACGCCATGCTTCCTGGTGGTCCTCCACCTCACACATACCGGGTGAACACTCACACTGCACCCCATTTTCCAGGGACTCGGCATACAGAAGTAAGACAGACAAAATTCTGCTGTTGCAGCCTACATTCCCACGGAGGAAACAGACCATAAACAAGGACATAACCAACAACGCTGTGATTTCAGATAATGAGACGTGCTAGGAAGGCAATGGGACAAGGTGATGCGGTAGGGTAGGCAGGACTGTAGATAGAGATTGGGGGCGCACCTGTGAGGACGACAGATGGGTGAGACAACAGACGGCCCTAAGGAAATCCTCGGGAGAGTATTCTAGGCAGGAACATGTCAGCTGTAGAGACCTGGAGGCCGGAGAGAGCCAGGCTGGTTCTAGGAACACAGGACTGTCTCACGTGGCTGGAGCCGTACAGCCACAAAGGCACAGGTGGGCTCCACTAGTGACTTTTTATATCCTCGTCTCTCAGATCTCAAGCCTTTAATTACTCACAATTCTTTGCATCATTAAGCTATTCCTCTTAGGCATTTCAAAATGCCCCAAATAGTTTTCAGCCTAAAGTATATTCCATTTTGACTCCTTCTACTTTTTGGAATTGCACCTGCCTTTTAACACCAAGAAACCATGGTGGCGTAGTGGTTAAGTGCTACGTCTGCTAACCGAAAGGCTGGCAGTTCAAATCTACCAGGTGCTCCTTGGAAACTCTATGGGATAGTTCTACTCTGTCCTACAGGATCGCTATAAGTTGGAATCGACTCAACAGCAGTGGGTTGGATTTAACGCCCAGTTTTCTAAAACGGACCTCCAGTCCCCGCTCCTCTCCCACGTCTTCTGCAGCCTTGTTTCTGCCTACACTCTCATTTTTAGCACTCTCTCCCAGAACGTCAGTGATGTCTCAGTTTCAAATCCAAGGACTTTTCTTCAACCCTTATCCTTTCTGATGTTCCGTGATATTCTCAACAATCCTCCATTTCAAAATATTATTCACCTTTACTTCCATGAAGACAACTTCTCCCCTTCTTACCTCAGTACCCTTCTTTGACTCTGTTTCCTCTCCGACGTCTTATATACAGTTATTCCCTTAAGTTCTTCCTTTACAACTCTGTGTGTTCATTCTTTCTATATCCCTCTCTTTAACAATCTCACTCAGTTGCAAGGTCACAGGTCGTGCCCTCTCTGTGGGTGACTCCTACAGCCAGTTTTTTCCTCCCATCCTGTCTTTGCTTATAACCACTAGAAATTTCTTTTTCAACAGCAAGTGAACATCACAGTTGAGTGTAATGATGCATTTCAAACTCAACTTGTTTATAGCTGAATTCACTGTCCTGCTCCCCAAACCAGAATCTCCTCAAGTTCCCAACAGGGATGAAACGATACTTGACAAGTCTAATTAATCCTCTCTCTGCAATGATTCTCAAGCATGCCTCTTTTATCCCATTGCTGTTAGGACTGTACTCCCACGCACCTCTAATGGACCCTCAAGGACCTCCCACCTGGGCTAATCCCATCCCTGTCAATTACTTATATTGCTATGACATCTTGTCAACACTCTGACCTATTCCTTCTCCAGTCCTCCTCAGTCACTCATTTCCAGCCACAATAGCCCCCTTGCTGTTCCACCACGGAGTCAGGCTCACTTTCGCCTCTTTAAAAGCCCTTTTCCTACATAATTCTGGGTCCAGAGCTATGCTGCCAAGGCTGAGTCTGCTAAGTCTGACTTTCAGATAAATTTCAAACCCACTGCCACTGAGTTGATTGTGACTCATAGTGACCCTATAGGACAGAGCAGAACTGCCCCACAGTTTCCAAGGAACACCTGGTTGATTCAAACTGCCAGCTTTTTTGGTTAGAAGCTGTAGCACTTAACCACTATGCCACAAATCAAGGTACCGTAAGGTAAGCCATCCTAGGAACAGGTCTATCTAAAATCAGTAAGGAAGGCCTAGAACAGTGTGGTAGACTAAAAAGGCTCAAGATTATTTAATGATAAAGAAGAAGTGGTGAAAAAACTGAAACAGAATCAGATGATTGTTCAATTACTTTTGTCAGGCTTCTTGATCCAAAATATAGACGCTCTTAAGGAAGGAGAGCCAATTTACAGCTGCTATGACTAAGGGCCACTCACATTTAGCAGCTGAAAGCTGCTTTTGCTTTTTCAGACCATCAAGAGAGAATGTTTGAGATTGCGCACTGAATAGCCCCAAATGTCTGAACATCGTATCGACATCTATTTTAAAGATACAAGATGCTAAAGAAACTTTTTTTATTTCTTCTGAAAACTCAGTCTGAGTAAACAAGTTATCCTTTACATTACACTGTCATAAAAAGCTCCAAAATCTACAAATGATTTTTAGACAAGTTATTGGACAAATGATTATCAGACAAGCTAGGAAAAGGTCTGAAATGTAGTCTTAACCTAGGAAAACTTATAGCTAAAGGCCAAGCATTTCTAATCAGCAGAATATTTGACAATATTATAATATTGTTTTCTCCCAATGTGCATTTAATTGTTTTAAGATGGAAAATTCCATGTAATCCCTTCCATGAAAGTCTAGGGAAAACTCAGGAGATTCCTAAGATTATTTTAGTGGTATTTAGACACAGGGCAAGACACTCAATTTGCTCCTGTGAAGAGTTACTAAGTTAGAAGAGTAATTCTATGCCACCACCTTCTACAAGTCAAATATTAGAGTCTTAAGGTGCTGGCAGTAGATTTGGAAACCTGGTGGCCCTGTGGTTACATGCTACAGCTGCTAACCTCAAGGGTGGCAGTGCGAATCCACCAGGTGCTCCTTGGAAACCCTATAGGTCGTTCTACTCTGTCTACAGCATCGCTGTGAGTTGGAACAATTCAACGGCAGTAGGAGTGCGGAGGGCACAGTAGATTTCACACACAGGGTTCAAGAGTCTATAACACATCCAGCTGGGTATCTCACCTTTTCCAACGTCATCTCTGTCTCAGCAGCATGAGTCCTTTTCAGCTCCATTTTCATCTTCTCTGACTCAGCCTTCAGTTGGTTGACAGTGGTCTCGTGGTCCCTTGCAGCCCTTTGCTTTTCTTCTTCGCGAAGAAGACCAAGCTCAACCAGCTGCTGTTTCCTCTGTGAATTCACATTAATCAGCTCTTCTCTCAACTTGTGAACTTGGGCCTCCATGTCAGCAATAACCTTGTTTTTAAAATGGAAAACAAAGACAAACAAAAAACAGGCAGAGGCATGAATAGGAAAGCCACAAAAGGAAAAAATGCAAAAGGCCAATAAACATACAAAAGCAGTTCATCCCTTCGCTCCTTCCTCAATGTCACGCCATTCCTCCCACCTTGGAGGTAAAGACTACCCGGAGACCTGACCATGCAGTCATATTTTGAAGTAACAGACTGTTCAATTTTACTTGTTTCTAAATATGTCAATGGAATATTATACGTGGTCTTCTGTAACCTGCTTCTTCAATTATTATTCAACATTATGTGCCTAAGATTCATCCAGTGTTGTCTACTGAATTTTTAATATCTCACTGATTTCTGCTCTTACTTTTGTTACATTCTTTCCTCCCCTTTCTTGCGTTTATTTTGTTACTTCTGACTTTTTCTTTTGCATGCTTATTTTACCCTCCTGATTTATAAACTTTGAGCTATAAATATCCCTCTGAATGTTGCTTTGCTCCGTCTCTTAAGTTCAGATGCATGGTATTTTCACTTACTTCACTTTCAAACTTTCATTTTTATTTCTTCTTTGACTTACAAGCCATTTAGAAGTGTGGTTCTCAACTCCCAAGCACATGGGCTTTGCTGGTTCTTTTGTCACTGACTTCGAATCATCCTGCGGCTGGAGAAGGTAGTCTACATCACACCAATCTTTTGAAAATTGCTGAAATGTGTCTGACGGCAAATTAGTCAATTTTAAAGTTTTACATAACCTTATGTGCTTACTAAGGATGTGTACCTTCCACATGCTGCAGCTGTGGATGTTGTGTTCCACGTGTGCCCACTGGATCAAACTTGTGATATGGTTGAAATTTTTTATGCCTTATAGTTTTTTTTTCTTTTTTATTTAACATGACTGAATGAAAATGTACATTCCCGTATAAATTTACATGCCCACCTATATGCAGCTTCCACTGCTCTCCCTGCCCGGTGACAGCACACTATTCCTCTCTGCTCCATACATGTCTCATCCTCACAACAGCCTCCTTTCCGCTCCTCTCCACCCACTCTCCTTCCTCCAGCCAGAGGTCAGCAGGATGATATCCTATAGATGTACAGAACCATAAAGTGCAACCAATATATGGTCAGTCTGCATCGCCAAGTCCAATCCATTCTTGTCCAAAGAGTGGACCTTTGTTATAATTTATGGGCAAGGGCAGCATGAGGGCCGGGGGCCATGCTCTCAGGGGAACCCCGAAACCGCTGGACCATCAATTGAGGTCTTTTAGTGGACATCTCAGGATGCACCCCTGTTTATTCTTGTGTTGCCAGTGAGACTCAACCTAGGGAGCTCCATCGTGGCTATCACTGGTGGTGGCCAGGCACCATCTGGTTCTTCCGGTCCCAAGTCGATGAAGGCACCCACTCTTGCAGGTCTCTCTGTCTTCTAGGTTGTCTTTACTGCATGTCATTTTGGTCCTCGGTAAGCATCCATTCCTGCTGAGTTGGGACCATTTGCTGTGTCCTCGGATGGCAGCTTGGCAGCTTTTAAGACCCCAGACGCCACTCACAAATGTGGGGTGCAGAGAGCTCTCTTAGCAAAATGCTGGTTGTGCCAATTGGTCTCGATTTCGCCTAAGAGCATGGTCCCCTGCCCCCTGCCCCAGCTACTCTATCCTTGCAATACTGGGTTAAGATGGAAGGAGTACTCAAGTTATGCTGAAGTCCACTTAATGTTGTTCTTGTTTCTAATGTGTGCTATCACTGTTTTCTCCCAACCAGATTTCTAGCAACTATCGAAACTAAACCCTCCCCTCCTCCCCTCCCTTGCAGCTGTCAAAGAGTCTTTTCTTCTATACACAAGTCTGCTTTTGAGATCTTATCGCAGAGGTCTCATACAGTATTTGTCCTTTTGTCTCTGGATACTTTCACTCAACATAATGTCTTCCAGTTGAAACCAGGTTAGGAGATGTTTCCTGGAATCATCGTTATTCTTTATCATTGCATAGTGCTCCATTGAGTATATGTACCATAGTTTACCTATCCATTCTTCTGTTGTTGGGCACCTGGGTTGATTCCATCTTTTTGCTATCGTGGACTGTGCTGCGATAAACATTCTCGTGCATGTGTCCATTGGTGTGAAAAGCCTTGATTCTGTAGGATATATTCCAAGTAGTGGAATGACTGGGTCAAATGGTATATCGATATTCATTTTTTTAAGGAAGCACCAGATGCTTTCCAAAGAGACTGCCTTATCGAGTTTTTGTTTAAAAGTTAAGACTTTATCTTTTACAGCAGTTTTAGGTTTACCGTAAAATTCTGCAGAAAATACTGAGTTGCCACATACCTTCCCCCCCATCCTCCACACTATTTCCCTCATTATTAACATGTTACTTTTTGTAGTACATCTGTCAGAACTGGAAACCCTGGTGGTGTAGTGGTAAGTGCTACGTCTGCTAACTGCCCCTTGGAAACTCTGTGGGGCAGTTCTACTCTGTCCTATAGGGTCACTATGAGTCACAATCAACTCAAAGGCAGTGGGTTTGGGTTTTTTTGGTTTTGTGATAACTGAGCCAATACTGATTCATTATTATTAACAAAGGTCTACAGTTTACATTAGAGTTCACTGTATGTTGCAAAGTTCTGAGTTTTGAGAAACACAGTGTTCATATGTCTGCTGCTAAAGTATCATACAGAACAGCTTCACTGCCCTAACAATGCCCCGTGCTCCACCTGTTCTTCTTTCCCTTCAACCACTGTGTCATCAAGCTGATTCCAGCTCAAGCTGATCCATGTGTGTGAACAGAACTGTGCTCCACAGGGCTTCCAATGACGGATGTTTTGGAAACAGATCACTAGGCCTTCTTTACAAGGCAACACTGGGTGGGCTTGAACAGTCAACCTTCTGGTTGGTACCTGAGCGCGTCCCCATTTGCCGTACCCAGGTACTCTCTACATCACTAGCCTTTTTACTGTGTCTATGGAAGCCTGGTGGCATGGTGGGTAAGTGCTAGGTCTGATAACCAAAAGGTCAGCAGTTCAAACCCACTAGGCACTCCTTAGAAACTTTATGGGGCAGTGCTGCCCTGACCTCTAGGATCACTGTGAGTTGGAACTGACTCAGTGGCAATGAGTTTCCTTGGCTACAGTGTTGCCAAAGAAGCCCTGGGGGCACAGTGCTGGAGCCCCTGGAAAGCTCAGCAGCTCACACCCACTAGCAGCTCTGGAGGAAAGATGTGGCAGTCTGCTTCGATACAGATCAAAAGACCCACAAACCCACTGAGTTGACTCTGACTCACAGCAATCCTCAGGACAGAGCAGAACTGTCCCACAGGGTTTCAAAGGAGCAGCTGGTGGATTTGAATAGCCACCCACAGTACAGTAGATATTCTTTGCCAACACCATAATTCAGTCTTCCTTATTTGTTGTCCTCCTGTTGCACACATATAAGGCAAACTGAAAACACCACAGCTTAGGTCAGGTGCTTTCTTAGTCTGTAAAGCAACATATTTGCTTTTTAACACTTTAAAGGCGCGTTTCGTAGTCGATTTGTCCAATGTAGTATGTTTTTCTGACTCCTGGTTCAGTGGGCGTGGACTGCGGATCCGAGTGGAACAAAATTCTTGATGTCATTAATACTTCCCCCATTTATGACACCACTGCTTACTGCAATGCTGGGGACTGCATCTGTGTGGCCTTTGTAGCCATGGTCTTTCTAGCCAAGGGACTACGCAAATAAGGCAATTACCAAGGAGACTGGTCATTTTTGCCTTAAAAGAGAGCCAATTCCAGACCAGAGAGGGGATCACACCAGCAACAGGAAGAACAGTCAGCAGCAGGGAGCACACCTTTTGGATCTGCTCTCTGAAGCTCCTGGCACCAGACAAGTGAGAGAGGCAGCAATCGTAAGCTGAAGAGGGCAAGAAGCGGTGGCAGGACAGACCAGCAGGAGAGACCAGCAGGAGCTGTGCAGTGGGCTTCCTGGCCCACGCAGCAAGACAGCTGAGTGCCTGGAGTGCCTCGGGGGACCTTACTGCCAGGGGCTAAAGGCACTCTGCAATGTTTGCTTGCACCAGGCAGAGGCCTAGGACCAGAGAGAGCTATGGCTGCGGGCGCAGCTGAGAAAAGGCTGGAAGAACTATCTTCTGAGGTTTCCTGAGCCTTGAATTGCACTGTGACTTCCCTGATGGACCCCATAATTAGGACCATTGTCGGTGAGCTCTGTGGAGCCACTGTAATGAATTGCTGAATCCAGCACAGAAGCAGAGCATGCCGTGGGACAGATGGCTGGTGTCAGAACAGGTAAAAACGGTGGAGCAAGTAGGCCTGAGTAACCTCTGCCTCCTAGGTGTCAGCTTGGGGCTGCTCATCTTGATACTCCCTCCCTCGTCACAGGAGGGTGGACACCACCACCGCACTGTTTTTGTACTTACTGATTCAGCCCTGACGACCTTTTTTTTCCCTTCATGTTGAAGTGAAACCTCAAATAGCATACAGACTTTACATTTTCTTTTTAAAATCAAATCAACCTTTGCCTTCTAAATAGTACAATGACTGTATATGCTAATATGTTCACCTTTATTTTTTCTCTTATTTTGTGCTATATGGCTTACCTACTGTATGTTTCTTTTGTTTCATAGAAATTAATTTTTTTCTCTTCAGTTTTCTTCCCCTTCTGGTTTAGAAGTTACACATTGTATTTTCTTTTACTGGCAACAGTAAGAGGCTTCAACATCTATGCTGCATCTAACAGCGTTAGAGGTAATTTAGGATTTTTAAGTCCTGTTGCCTTTTCTAGATTTATATGCTACAGTTACTCTTTTCAGTCTTTCTTGTTTCTTGCCATTCAATATTATTAGGATTTTACTCAATCAGTAGCTATTTGGATACACCCCTGTATTTGCCACTCTCCAGTTCACTGCTCCACTTGGCTTGGCTGGCAGTTTCACTACTCTTCTAGCAACCACCACTTTCTGTTTGCCCAGAGGGCATCCTTTAAGGTATTTTACTAAGGTTTGCTGGCAAATATTTTCAGTTTCTAGTGGTCATAAAATACCCTGATAGGTGATGTTATCAAAAAGTCAGCTGCTAGCCCTCTGAAGATATTTTTTTTCATTTCTCTGGCTGTTTTTAAAATCTTCTCTTCGTCTTTTGCATTCTTCAGTTTCTTTGTAGTTTTTCTAAGTGTAGACATGTTTTTATTCATTCTGATGAGGACATGTTGTTTGCTCAAATTTATCTTTGATGAGTACTGCAAATTCTCAAATCATACCTATTCATCGTCTGTTCCACTCTCTCTCTACTCCTCATGGAATCCACTGAGATGTATGTTAAATTGTTCCATTTTGTTGTTTCTCTCTATTAGTCTCTTTCCTCACAGTTGTCATCTCTTCCTCTTTATACTACATTCTGGAAACATTGTTCTATGCCTAATTTGCTGTCAAATCCATCCAAGTTCATAATTTCAATTGCTTTGTTTTTATTTTTAAAGTTTTATTCTTTTCCAAATTTTTGGTAATTTTTATACTCTCCTTTGTTATTTTACATCCTTCCTTAAAGCACATGTATCAAATAGAAACTGCTTGTATTTTATGGTAAATAATTCCCGTCAATGAAGTTTTTACAGGTCATTTCTGAAGGCTCTTCTCAGGGTTCTTTGTTTCCTATACTGTTTTCAGTTGCCATTTTTTTTATAAGGTTAGCTCACTATTTCTTGGAAGAATATTGCCTAGTAGCATACAGGTGGTTCTCCAATAGACACCTGGAGACATCAGCATCTCTGAATAACTTTAAATTCCAGTCTCAAGTTTTCCAGAATAATAATGTGAATTCAGGCTTCAAATCCTCACAAGGGCTGTTTTTATAGTTATGAATTTAAAGGTGTCAATCCTCTACTCAGTGCCAAGGTTTGAAGCAGGCAATTTTCCTGCTTCCAGTTCACTGGTTTCTGATTTTTCGATACATTATAGGTGTGGCCTTTCATTCTCCTAGCGTTATGCAGGGTGATCTCCTATCAGATTCCTCCCCTTAAGCAGCCCCTGGAACTTGCTTTCTGGGTCAGGTGCCTTATACAGGCCAAAAAACAAAAACAAAACACTGAAATTCAAGTTCACTCAGTTTGGAAAAGCTGTTCAAAGTGGGTTTCTGTTTTCATGTCACTTTTGGTCTCTGAGTATCCTAACAGTTCATGAACACACTCAAAAAAATGTTTTCAGAACTTGTTTATCTAGCGTTTTTCCATGGTTATCAAGAGGAGGCTTGATCAGGGAACTCTGTCTGTCACATTAGCAGATGAATAGATCAGATTTAAAAGAGCTTCCTATTATTATTATCACCAATGCATTAGCTATACAATGCCATGCAATATTCTCTAAAAACACAACAGTAATTGTTCTAAGCATTGTGCACTTGTAACAGGTATGGATTAAATCAGCATTTCCCTGACCGGAAACCAGAAACCCCAAAGTGGCAGTAACAGCAAAAGTAACATTAGGATGTGGGACCTAGGATCAAGAAGGTAAATGATAAGCCGTTCCTCTAGCAACCAAAATGCCTACACATTTAGGCAATTTATTTTTTAATAAGAACCCAGTACTAATGCTCTTTTGAATTTTGACAATTTGTAATTTCTATATGCTAAATAATGATTGCTAGCATTCTGAATGTTTACTTTGCATCCAGCATCTATATAGATTACTGTATTTAATCTCTGCAGCCACAAAATAAGATTGCCATTAATATACAAAGTTTTAATTTACTCTGGGTTCTGCTCAAGTCACACTAAATGTCTCTTTTTCTCTACATTACCTTACTTTCTCTCTGAACTAACCGAGAAGAGTCTGGTGGAAATGTCTGGACAAAAAACTTCTCTGTTGGGAGAACAAAGGCCCTGGTAACAAATCCGAGCCTATTTGGGCCAGAGGTGACAAGATACTCCATATTTATCCTCCTTCTCTAAAGTGCTGACTTGAAATGGACAGTCCTAGAATGAATGAGTCCATGTAAGAGGCTTATCCTCATCCATCTAGAGAGAAAAAGATGAATCTTCTTCAGAGAATGTATGCAACATTCTAAAGCTTATCAGCTTCCCTGTTGCACAGACAGACATACAGACAGATAGGTAGATATACAGCTGCAGACCACCAGTCTTTGAAACCAAAACCTCTTGCCTTCTGCTTCTTGTTTTACAGTAATTTGTTCCCTTGGAACCCAGTACTCTGCCATAATAAAAGAGGTGATCAATGTATTGGAACTCTGAAACATGTAAGTCTAAGAGGAGGTCTATTTAAGTTAAGAAACATAACAATAGTTAAGTTTCTCAGAGGGCAAAACAGTGTTCAAAAATAGCTCAGTGACATCACCATGGCATACTGGGATGAGCTGCAGGCTCCCTACCCAAAAGACAACCCTGGAGAAGGCACAGGAAGCATGAATCTGAGATACTGACAACGCTGAAAACAGTGACAGTACAAGCAACGACAATGACCGACCCTGAGAAGTCCCTGGGAGGACAAAAGGCTGTCCTGAACTGGTGAGTATACACCCGATCAAGGGAAAGGAGAAGGGCATCAGGGAACTTCAGGGAGAGGGTGGGCTGGAGGAACGCTTCCCTTTCTGCTCTTGCCTCTTCCCTTCTGTTGTCATGGGACAATCTTATCTGTCCAAGAATCCAGTGTGGTACCGGGATAAGCCAGGTAACACCAAAGTAAGCACAAGCCTTGAGAAGGTGAGGAGTGAGACACAAGAGGTGCAAACTGCTCAGCACTTCCTGGGCACGAACTGTCTACTCTGTCCTCTCCAAACCGCGTGGGTTGATGATATACAAGGTCTGACAATTAAGTTTGTGAACTCATACCTCATGGCTTAATATCACTACAGTCACCTTTGTAGTACTCTCCTTCTGAAGCTACGCACTTACACCAGTGCCTGGTTCACCCTTCAAAGCAATTTTGGAACTCTTTTTCTGGAATGGACATCAGAGCTGTGGGCATATGACACTTGACGTCCTGAATAGCATCAAAAGGTCTTCCTTTCAATATTTCCTTTAGCTTCAGATAAAGAAAAAAGCCATTGGGTGCCAGAACAGGTGAGTAGCGACAATGTTCCAATACAATTATTTGTTTACTGGCTAAAAACTCCCCACAGACGACTATACAATTAAGTCTGCGAGCTTGCCACAAGGGCAATGGCTTTGAAGGGTAGATGAGGCGCTGGCACTGGGGCATAGCTTCCCAAGGGGAGCACTTCAAAGGTGACCGTAGTGATGTTCAGCCATGAGATACGTAGCACTTAGAACAATGAAGTTTGCAGACTTGTCGGATCTTCAAAGGCCACCTCCTCCCTTTGCTGCTTATCTTCATGAAGGTAAAAAGGTGAATTGATGAACAGATTTTCCTGATGGAGCAGCTGTGACAGGACAGTGACCGAGCTCTCTGTCTCTGTCCATAATCTCATCTAGTGGATCAAGGACTCCGGTCTGGCCTTTTACTTTTCCCCAGAAGACTGTGTGACATGCCCAGGGGAATATGGACTCACGGACCAAAGCAAATAGACCTGAGAGGTAAAACCTCTATTTAATAAAAGCAAACAACTAAGTGACAGGCAATCTCAATCAGCATAATTGAAACAGGTGAATCATGAATTTTTAAAAAGCATAATCAACCTACTGATAATATAAGGAAAGAAGTTAGAGACATGAGGCAGGAACGAGGAGTCATAAAAGCCACCAGGGAAAGCGATGAGATAACGAGCAGGCTGGGTATGGCTTAGGAAGAGATTAGTAACAGAAAGCTCAGACTGAAGACGTTTCCCAGGAGACAGCAGGAAAATGATGAGATAGAGAATATAAAAGGAAAGTTCATATTTATGGAGGCAGAACAAGTGACAAGATCTAAATAATGGAGTCTGAGAAGGAGCAGAAAAAGATTGTATCTGAATTCCAACTTCATTTGAAAGTCTTTGCTTTTTAATCATATGCTATAATGACATCGTCAGTTCAAATCCACCAGGTGCTCACTGGAAACTCCATGGGGCAGTTCTGTTCCGTCTATAGGGTCACTATGAGTTGGAATCAACTTGATGGCAGTGGGTTTGTTTTTATACCATATCAAAGTAATAAGAATTTATCACAAACAAAAGTACATATAGAGAGAGAGTATATTATTTACCCTTATTGTATACATCTACTAATTTTCGCTATGATTAATACAAAATTCATGTATCAGAATCATAGGCCATAATGTCTTTATAAAAAATAAACAATGAACAAGAAGTTCTAGTTTTCTGAAAGGACTGCTATCACCTTAACTGAACGTCAATCTTTGACAATGTAGATAAAAGTATTTTCTGATGGTATAACCACTGTGTAGACATTATTCTACTTTTTTCACTTCTAATTTTACATCTTCATTTCCCCATATCAGTGTATTTGTCACCTTTACTGGCTTTTTGGTATTCATCATTATATCGCAGTTTCTTCACTCACATCTTTATTCCTGGATACTTCTCTTATTTCCAATTACTCATCATTATATATAAAACATCTGTGAACAAGTTACATTTTTTTGGTTTGTTCCAGGATATATTAACAAAGTTACTTGGTCCCACGCTAAGAACCACTTTTTCACTTTTTTCCAAACAGCTCTCCAGAAACGCTGACCTCACTTCCAGCGTGAAGAGCAGGGGCTGTGCTGTGCGCCTGCTCTTCCACAGCTTGGCCAGCGCTGGCAGCGCCCTCTTAGTGGACTTGTCTCGGCTGACCAGGCATGTCAGCTAATGCAGAGGGCAGCATCAGAGCGAAATCGATGTGCACTGACTGTATTCCAAAGCTGAGTTTCGATTAGACAAATTTTACTGAAAAATGTACTAGTTAATCATAGTAGAAACAAACACTGAATAAAGGACTTAACGTTGAAGGCTCCCCTTAGGTACCGATTATTTCAACCACTAGCATATACTGACAATTACAGTGAAAAAAAAAAAACCTGCCAATATCAACTTCATCAGCCTAGAGCAGATATGTTCATTTTTCTTTCACATTACATGCAAGCAGTTATAAAACTTCATCTGTGTCACTGATTAGAGAGAGCTGAATTATACAACAAAGTTTTCAAAAATTCATAAAGACTGTGACTACAAAAGCTTTGGCAACTTTTAATTAAGCTGTCCTTCACTTAATAGTTAATGAGTCCTTAAATCACTTTGAATTTGACAAGTTCTGGCAAAAGAAGGAAGTAAATGAAACATCCTGTAAATGACTGCGGATTGCAAGGATTAGACTCAAACAATGCCCAAACCAAACTGGAAATGCACTTCAGGACCATAAAATTCATCCAATGTGAAGATATATTTATGGATATGAACTGACTATTTGAATTGTTTTCAAAATGGAAAAATTATTAACTTACTGATACATTAGCTCAGGTGGCACCATTGACCTGTTCTACCAAATACTTAAGAAATAATTCATTCTGAAATAAATTCTTTTAAAGACTAAAAGAAGAAAACTTCATTAGCAACCTAATTCATAAGCCTGGTACAACATGTGGCAAGGAAAGTCCAAGAAAGAGAAATCTCAGGTCAATTTCTCTGGGGTAAACATGTAAAGATGCATAATGCTGGTGTAATGCTAGCAAATAATCCATAATAAGTTTATTCTACTAATACACTAAAACAGAAGAATCTTATGATTATCTCAATAGACAGAAAAGTATTTGCTATAACTGAATGACAGAAACTCTTAGTGGCATCAATAGGGAGTGCATGGGGTGCTGATCACACAAGGTGACACTGTCAAAGGGTGTGGCATGAAAATGATATCTATAAAATTTGTGTGCAGTTTCAGTAGAAATATATTGTTTTTACTAAAAACACCCTTGTGGTAGTTATAATAACAAAAACATTTTTTCTAAGTCTAGGTTACATGCACCAATATATCTGCAAGGTTGAAATTATGTTAGTTTACTATTTGAATCTTCTAAGGCACATAGATCAAAGCTGTCACTAGGACCCCATTACGACAAGCATTATCACACTGTTTCGTACGCACACGCTACAAATTACTGTTTTCATGGTCGCCAGCGTTTTTTCTAGTTGCTGATTTTGTCTAATTTTCTAGTGTTTTAGCTACACTGCTGTGATAATTACTATGTGTGGACCTGTATTGGTAACTTTTGAGAATGAGGTAGTAGTTAAAGGAAAAGAAGGAGAGATATATAGGAATTACTATTTATGAGTAACACAAGCACAAAACAGATTACAAGGATTCTGCACAGTCTGGTATAGGAGGAAGTTTGGGGCGGGTAGTGACCCCATGAGTTACTGCACTGGGTGACACCAACCTTAGGGACACCACTAACTGTAAGAAGCAAAATGGGAACAGAACATTACTAATCATAGATGTTATGGTTATTGACACAGAACATGTAATACGGATTTACAGAACAGTGGCGAGAAGGAAAAAATTTAGAAAGGTGGCTGAAAGATCAATGTGCAAAATTCAATCACAATTTTTATATGACACAACAAAAATAATTAAAAGGCACCATTTACAACTACCAAAGATGTGCAAGACTCTAAAGGAAAAAATTACGTCTTTTTGAGAGACATGAAAGACCTAAGTAACTGAGAGATGGATGCATCATGGTGATGGAAGAGCATCAATGCAAGTCCAATGAAAATTTCCACAAAAATTTTCAAGGAATCTGAAAAGCTGATTCTGAATCTCTAAGTGTAAACACAGGACCATGATACTGCCAAAGAACGCCAGGCAGCATGACATGCTCCACCAATATTAAGATGTAAGCTAACGCTATTGTAACTAAGACCCTGTAGAGACTACAGAAGCGAGAAGTGAAGAGAACCAACTCCACAGCCTAAAAACAGTCTCAGACTGGACACAGCTGGCATCACAATTTAGCCAGAAAGAATCAACTCCTCAAAAACTTGTGCTGGGACAGTAAGTTGCCCACTTGGAAAAGAAATGAAATTGAATCCCTACCTTATATAATAGATAAAAATCAATTCTCTCCTTCTTACATATATGCCTAAGAGAAATAAAACCATATGGCCACGCAAAGACTTGTACCTGACTGTTCACAGCAGTGTTATTTTCTATAGCTAAGGAATAGAAACAACCACGATATCTATTAACTGAAGAATGAATATAATATGGCATATGGAATATTATTCATCACCAAAAGTAATGCAGATATTGCATGCAGTGAAAGAAGTAAATCACAAAAGACCACATAGCTGTACCATTCAATTTACATGACATGTCTAGAACAAGCCAATCTAGAGAGACAGAAAGTAGATTAGTGACTGTCTGCAATGGGGTGCTGGGGAGAACTGGAAAGCTAATGACTTAAAGGACTTTTAGGGGTGATGAAAATGTTCTAAACTTGACAGCAGTAACAGTTATACAAGTTTACGTGACTATATTATAAATCACTGAACTACATACACACTTCAAATGAGGGTATTGTATAGTATAGGAATTGTGTCTCAAAAAAAAAAAAAAATCAGAGACCAAATTTGAAAGACAAAATAACAGAAATACAGGAGATATCTTTATAACTTTAATCTAAGGGTTGATTTCTTATAACTTGAAGTAGTTAGCTTTAAAACATAAATAAACTGGTTTATTATCCAATTAAGAAACTTTCTTCATGAAAAGACCACATAAAGATAGTGAAAAAGATGATAAACTAGAAAGTGAGATTTGTAACATATGTAAGGTTAGTATTTTTCTAAATCACACTAACAAATAAACAATAACCCAATAGAAAAATGAGCACAAAACACAACTAGGACTTAAAAGGTAAACTTCAGTGGACATGAAGTCGCCCAGCCTCACCCAAGCCCATTAGCACCTGGATACACCTGGGTGAACTCCTTCATGGCTCTTCTACTCTATCCTAGAGAGTTACGAGGAGTCAGAATTGACTCGATGGCAATGGGTTTTGGTGTTTTTATTTTTTTTCAAAATTAAGAAGCCTAACAGTATCAAATACTGGCAAGAGTGTATATCAATCTGACTGCTGATGAGAATGCAAACTGGCAAAATAACATTGTGAATTAACTTGTTGTCACCAGAAAAGCTGAACCTTTCATAAACTAGGCCCTGACAATCCATACACAAACAACTGTACATAGGCAGCAGAAACGTATACGGAGTGTACACAGCAGCAATTTGGAAACTACAAAACTAGAGCTGTCTCAAATGTCTATCCCAACTAATGACTTTGTAATGCACAATGGGCTACTGCACCCAGCAGAATGAACAAAACTAAGACTTCACACAAAACAATGGAGGAATCTGAAAATCAAGGGTGAAAAATGCAAATCACAGATTACCTGCAGTATGAAACCATTTCTATAAAGTTCAAAAAGAAGTATAAAAAATATACACATACATACATTCATATACACTGTTTAGAGAATATACGTGATAGAGCTGTAGTGAAAACAAAAATCAAATCCTTTGCCATCAAGTTGATTCCAATTCATACTGACATCAACTATTAATGTACAAGTAAGGATAACAGTTACTTCTGGGAAGTCAGAAGTATGGGAAAGGAAGGAGCATCTCGACAGAGGCATCTGCTTTAATAAAGTTTGAAAACTTGGGTGGTCATTTCATGATGTTCCTTTCTCTGTATGTATTAACACTTAAACATTACTGATGACATACATCCTTTTTATGTATCAGACATTACATGACAGAGAAAAACTTTTTGAAGATGATGCAGAGATTCTAAGTTCAGGTGACTATCGGAGAATGCTTCTAAAAAGAAATAACGTCTTAAACTTTAATATAATAATTCTTAATATATTACCTTTCTATTTATTATGGAAATGTAAACATCCTATGACTTTTTTCTTTTTGTTGTATTTCATAAAAGATTTCTGATTTCAATTATGTCAGTGAATATGCCATTGCTTCATCATACATTTTATTTAGAACAACATATCAATAGCTCTACTGTGCATTTTAATTACTTATGGTTAATATTATGACCACTATATTACTTTAAATCATTTAAAATGATTCCTTTAGTTTCATTATGATGGGTGTAATAAATATACATTTAATCTTGCAAATTCAAAGAAAACACATTATTTCAATTGATGGTGTTAAGAAGCTTCCAAAATCTATTTTATAAATATCATATGCAAAAAAAAGTTTTCTTTTGTAAATAACTCCCTAAAGAACTTTAGTATGGGAGAAAATTTAACCATGTGTAAAAAAGAAACATTGCTTTTGTCTCCTACAGATAAAAGTACCAGAAATAAGGCCACATTACTTTTTTGTCAGAAATTAAATAGGACAGGTATCAATGAGTTCTGCTCTGAAACAAGGCAACTAGTGTGTCATGAACACCACTAGCGGAGTCAGACAACACAGACAGGCTTGATCAAAAAGAAACAAACAGAATGGTAAAAGGCAGGATCCGGAGGTTTGAAGTCAGAACGGTCTGAGGAAGGAGTGTTCCCAGGATGGTTACGACCTCCTGGAGAACTGACGCTGTGACACAGGTCTCAGATCTTTCAAAACTTTTGATCTTTAGGTAGTTCAAAGCCATCTGGTCAGCTGTGTCAGTCACTGGTTTGTCTATCTGCAAGGCCATCTATCCAAACATCCACTACCTCATCTGAATCATATGTTACGAAGTTGTACTGTTTACATCCAGCATGAGTCTTCAGGGTCCTTCTCTGAAGAGTTGTGTTCTCATTCATACACAGTTTATCAAGGAGGTAGAATTCTCACAGAAATTGTTTGGGACTGGGTTTTAAGAGCCCAAGCTCCTGACCTCCTTCTCACTGGAAATTTCTTCCCACAGAAAAAGGGCAAGGATCCTAACAAGAGAGTCCCTGATACGATTCCTTTCCTTTCCTTACATACTGTTTGGCTGTCAAAGAGGTTAAAATTAGTAAATAGTACAACACGGAACGTATTCTCACGGACATAAAAACTACATCCTTGGAAACCCTATGGGGCAGTTCTCCTCTGTCCTATAAGGTCGCTACGAGTCAGGACTGACTTGAGAGCAAAGAGATACAAATACAATACAGAACTTGGTAAGTTTTGGTCAGCTATTATAACCGCTTTACACAGGGTTCTGGGGTCAAGATTACCCCAAACTACAGGACATTCAGTTTTCTTAGGTGAATTCTGGGTGAACGCAGAGCAGAAAGCCGGAAGTGTGCCAGCTAACTTCTGTGGGGTGGAGGAAAGCACAGGAAAGCTCCAGCTGCATCTTCATCTTTCAAGGAGGTCATACCGAATGCCACAGGAAAGGAAATTTCACAAATGTTTCAGGAAGTGATCATTTAATTTCCTGGCTGGTTCCATCATGAAGTAAAGATCAGCAAACACACTGATATACTGATTCCAGTAGTTAAGGGGTGTTTTCACACGTGTTTTGGTTTTCCACCTTATTCGGGTAGTGCTTTCATTTTATTTACTTCAACAAGGACTAGCACCGTTGGTGTGCGTGGCTGTGTCTCAGTGAGATCGTTAACTCATTGCAAGTTTCGCATGCGTCAAAAAGTGAGCCTCCTGTACCGCGGAGGGCGAGTTCCTGCATACACACCTGTAATACTTTAATCTTTCCTTGAAGATTTTGAAAACACTCCAGAACCATAAAATAATTCAAGGTCATTATTATAAACACCAATTATCATTGTAAAACAATATAAATGCATACCGTTTAAGGGATTGGGCTTAATCTATCATGACCAAAAAAAATCCTGTAATGGGGGGGATTCATTGCTATCTATTGTTTTTATGGAGCATATATATTCATCTTATGTAAGCTTTCTTCTGCTTTCGATTCTTGGTAAGTTAGGAGATTATTACATGACAATTTTAGCTTTATTTATTATCTCATTATTTTTTCATTTTTGAACATGTTTGAGTTATGTCATCCAAAACTTGTCCTCAGTTGTATGTCCCAAAAACTTCCCTGAGGTCTTTGTCAAGGGAAAAACAATAGAAGTTTTCTGCTGGCACCTGTCAATTTATGAGGGAATAAATTTTTTAAAACTCCCTGATTGTCTTTTTAAAATAATTTTGGGCAGAAAAAACTGATGACTAGGTTTGAGAATAAAAAATTTCTGTTATTGATGGTATATAATCTAAATACACAATGTACTTGTTTTTAGTTTATAACATTATGTATCACTAATATATTTGAAAATTAAAATATAAACCATGTTGTTGAGTGCCATTGAGTCAACTGTGACTCACAGCAGTCCACGTGACAGATTAGAACGGCTCTGTGTGATAAAAATTATATATCTGTTACATTTGGTTGTTGATCACTCTTTATGTCAAAGTTATTAATGAAGCAAAACTCCAGACTCCTATCTCTTCCAAGACTCTCTGTCCACTCAAATACAAGTTTTCAATTTACTTTTGATAACACGAAGACCTTGGTGGTGTGGTGGTTAAGTGCTACAACTGCTAACCAAAAGGCTGGCAGTTTGAATCCACCAGGCACCCCTTGGAAACTCTATGGGGCAGTTCTACTCTGTCACATAGGGTTGCTATGTCTCAGAACTGACTCGATGGCAATGGGTTTTGTTCAGTTTTTAATAATTTTTAAAGAAATACGAAAATTTCACATATAGAATTTGTGTGAAAATCAATATACAGATTTCAAAAAAGGATAGAGTATATATAAAGATCAATGTTAAATATACTAGGAAAACATCACTGCATCAATGACAGTAGTATTGGGGACAGGTTAAACATGTTTGTTTATTTAATATACATTTAATCTATATCATACCTAAGACTTTAATGATATACATGATGCAAAGGTGAGTATACTTTAAAAACTGAAATTCACCTAAATAATTAAAAATATGTTGTACTGCATAGCTACATCCTACAACATATAACACATCCTTTAACATTTTTTGAAATTAGTGACTTCAAATTAAATCAGATGTTATACAATTATTTTATCTGAAGTAATTTTTTTCTATGAGTTTTTAAATCAAACTATATAGTTTTACGGTATTTTTATGGAGCTTTAAAGCACATCCCTATATCACAGGAAAGACAGGGAGCTGAAGGCAGTGGAACAGGGCACCATTAAAGCGTGCAAGTACAGCCACACACAAGAGTCTGGGAGAGAAACCAGCTCTTCAGAGTCCTAGGACAGCATGACCACTATTTTTAACCTCTTGGCATCTATGCGGAAAACACAACTTTCTTCACTCATAACGCCTGTGTTCTATCAAAATGAAAAGTATGCTTTAAATTCCTTTAGTGACTAGAGATACTAGCAACTGCGAGCCAGCAGACTGACCTTCAATGGAATCTAAAAATTTGTCCTGAGATCTTATAAGGATGCTTGGTATACCTGAAGTATTTATTTGTGTTTTATTTTAGAAACTTCTAGAGTTACTGAGATCTAGCCATTAAAAATAGAATCATTGGCCCTCCTTGTAGTTCAGTGAGAACATTTGCTCCGCAACTTGTAAAGATGAGGAAACCATCCCCCAGCTGAAAAGCCGATTCCGACTAGTAGGGACCCCACAGGACAGAGTAAAACTGCTCCAGAGGGTTTCCAAGGAGCTGATGGCGGATTTCCACCGCCAACCTTCTGGTAAGCAGCTGAGATGTTCACTGCCGTGCCACCAGCAGTCAGAAAATGGGGAAGGGGCTTAAACTGCCCCACATTGCAAGAAAAGAGGTCAACTCCATAAGGAATTCTATTACACAAAGTTAAAATGTGGTACTGTTCAAACTGACACTACTAAATCATACACTAAAAGAGAGAATAGAATCTGAAATACAAGAAAGGCAAGAAAAACTTTAACCTGGATGACATTTTGTTGTTGTGAGGTGCCGCTGAGTTGGTTCCAACTCCGAGACCTTATATGCAACAGAAACAAAACCCTGCCCAGTCCTGCTCCCTCCTCAGGACCGTTGTTATCCTTCAGCTCATTGTTGCAGCCCCCGGGTCAAATATTTTTAGAACAGTTAAGAACTCAATTTTGGAACACACTACAAACAGCTCACATCACAAAAGGAAACAGTCTTATCTGCAGAAAAGGAGAGTAGTCTTGCTGAGAATAAAACAAAAAAATAGAGTGAAAATATAAGAGAAAAACACTCATTAATTTACATGCCTATTTGAAGGAAAGGCTTCAAAAGGAAGAGAACATGTAATGAGTCACAGGGACTGGCAAATATTTTGGCTGCAGTTGGTTTTTTGTGAGTAATCATACTGCTAAAAATTCATAACTGATGTTGGAATTTCCAGTTTTATTCCAAAAGAGCCGCCCAAATCATCTAATTGAAAAGAGATAGAAAGGAAACTGAGTAAAGAACCCATAGCAACTTGATTTTAGGATAAGCTAAAATGGAAAAGGAAAGACAAAGTTCATAACTCAGTGGCCCATTTTGGGAATCTGCACGTAAAAGATCTATTAAACTTCAAATGACTAGATATGAGCATTTATTTTCTAAATTAAAAAGTAATTAACAGGGCCCCAAATATAAGTATATATACACTTTCTAGATTCAAATGGAATTATAAAAGTGGAAACATTCTACTTTAGAGTGAGGACTAAAAAGACATTATCCTCAAAAAGCATTTTTGCTAATAACTGGAAAACACAAAATATAGGTACTAAAAAGCCAACACACATGCATTTATCCACAGCTGACATGTCGGGAAGATGTTATTTGCAGCACCTAGAAACACTGAAAGCTATTTTCTTGACAGAGTGTTTCCAGGAGTGACAGGTAACCTATTTGGCCTTGGAAAAAGACTGAAATTCAAGCTGAATTTTTCTTCACTAGAAACTTTCTTCTATAAAGAATGACATCCAAGTAATTGGAAAGCAGATTTTCAAGACACTCACCACTCACGATATTTCCCCTTTCCAGGAAAGCCAAGTTTTGACCTAGGTTATCTGCCAATTCTGTATTGGCTCCTTTATTCAAGCATTCTGGACACAGTAAGTTTACAGCTGCCCATCAGCAGAAAAACACTAATTACTATGTTAAAACTATGACTTTACTAAAACTATTCAGAAAAGTTGGTTGCTTAATTAGTACAAGAACAACCATCGAGAACACTCTGCAGCACAAAAAGTGGCCATATTACTAACGAGTCAGCCAAAGGCAGGAGAGCCCAAAGCGCCGACTGCACGACGGCCTCAGAACCAACAGTGGGAGTCCTCCCTTACCACTATCACTTCTAACAGCACTGTCTTTGCATTATGAGGACATTTTTCTGTACTGTGTATACATTTGCAACAGCTTTTTAAAACACGGAAACCCTGGTGGTGTAGTAGTTAAGTGCTATAGCTGCTAACCAGAAGGTCGGCAGTTCAAATCCGCCAGGCACTCCTTGGAAACGCTACTGGGGCAGTTTCACTCTGTCCTGTAGAGGTGCTATGAGTTAGAATCGACTCAATGGCACTCAGTTTAGTTTGTTTTTCTTTTTTCTTTGGCTTTAATACATGCAGAAGGATTCCATAATACGCTTAAGTCAGTACCATGTGAAAACCAGAATCACATCATGATTTAAATGTGTCATGCTGACTATATTGGTCAATAATTCTATCTCAAGTCTGAAAAATGAATAATATGTGAATAATAATATTTTACTTCTTTTTTAGCACCAGATTACAAGTAAGAAGATCCAGCTTACTATTCCTGTTGCTATACTGATTTTATAGAATTTGCTTGGTAGAGCCACTTCGACAGATTTTCAGAAGAGTTTGAGATAAATATTTAGAGATAAATATCTGGAATACATAAAATCCACATTAAAGCTATTAAAGCTTTTTGATACAACAGCACAGACCTCCCTGCCCTCTGGAAACCTGACCTCAAGGGATAAGTTTACCTTAATGGACAAGTTCACTGACCAAGTGGGCCTTCCCCAAACATTCTAAGTGTCATAATACCTTGTACTACACTTACAGTGTAATCTCGAGGCAGAGAAGGGGATGACCTCATTCTTAATCCACCCCATTTGGGAAAGCATCGTAGATGGATTTTATACCAACAAGGTGACTCAATGAGACATCTAAAGCAAAAATTTAATGTACTATAATAATTTATAGTATAGTAATTGACTATTATTTTATTACTAAAATTGTAAGAATTTTCTATAAGATTTTGTTACTTCCTCCTTTTGTTTTTCTACTCATAAAATGAATCTGCCTAATACGAAAAGAAACTGTGGGCACAGACACAAATAACCTGAAAAACTGAAATAACATTATTCATAGTTCTATATTTGCCTGTGCATATACAGATAAAATAACTACAAATATTTAATCATTTACTTTTCATTTTGAAATTACCTTCAGTTACAGTAACTTTTTATGTATTTCTTAACTAAGGTTCTAGGAGAACATAAAGACTTTTAAAATATACTCCTCAATTAAATATATATTCAAAAAGTTGCAACAGTTCTACAATAAAAGCTGGCATAGAGATATTAGAAACATTTATAACAATGATATGATATATAACACAGGCTTTTATTTTTTTTATTTTTATTTTTACTTAACATAACTGAGTGAAAATGTACATTCCCATATAAATTTACATGCCCCCCTGTATGCAGCTTCCACTGCTCTCCCTGTCCGGTGACTGCACACTATTTCTCTCTGCTCCATACATGTCTCATCCTCACAACAGCCTCCTTTCCGCTCCTCTCCACCCACTCCCCTTCCTCCAGCCAGAGGTCAGCAAGATGATATCCTATAGATGTATAGAACCATAAAGTGCTTCCAATATATGGTCACTCTGCCTTGCCAAGTCCAATCCATTCCTGTCCAAAGAGTGGACCTTTGTTACAATTTATGGGAGAGGGCAGCATCAGGGAAGGGGGCCATGCTCTCAGAGTAACCCCAAAACCGCTGGACCATCAATTGAGGTCTTTTAGTGGAGATCTCATGATGCACCTCTTTTTATTCTTGTGTTGCCAGTGCGGCTCCTCTCTGTGAGCTCCGTCGTATAACACAGGCTTTTAATGAGCACACTCTGGTAAAGACACACTCAAGAGACTCCAGCCAAAGGACAGACATCTGTCTCCAAAATAGGCTTCAAAGCCTACCTGTGCACCATGCTCTTCTGCCTGAATAAATCCTTTCTGAACCCCCAAACTATGACACTTGTTTGCTTCATAATACAAGATTTAGACACCCGACCTTTGACATGTTTCTAAATTAAAAGTTGCTACCTGCTCCCCAAATCTGTTCTGCCAATTAGAGTCTTCACTTTGTGTAACTGCATCCTTTTTCTCTTGTATTTTAACTCCCCAGACGCTTGAAGTCCTTCTTCTGATCTCTGGATCTGACTTTATGAACGTAAAAGTGACCTTACCTGAATTTTTGACCCTCCTCGCCATCGAACCGTCTGTATTAACACCTAGACACTCAAGGTTCTGGTCTCTCCCATCTGCTAGTTTCCAGTGTACTCAAATCACAAAATGTTACCTAGATTTATTCTGAGGTCACCTACTCTACCATTTATACTCCACAGAAACCAGAAAACTCTAACAAAGTATTAGAATGAGAATAAATACCAGCAAAGTGTTGAAACAGAAAAGCATGTTGCTATGGATACAGAACTGTATTTATGACCTTACTCTGTGCAGTTCCAAATCAAAGCAGTCACCAACAAGGAGGCAAAAATTGAACTTATGATTTAACTAATGATTTAGAAAGGAGTTTCTGAACCTTTTAGGTTAACAAAAAAGGAAATTTAAGAATGTGGTCAAAGAAATTAGAAAGTACATATTATTTTTATTACTGGAAAACTGTATAATGTCTTCATCCAGCCTGTTTGAAAGTGGACTTATGTTAGCAAATTTGATTTGAGAAAACGATTTCCTTTTCAGAGTCCTGATGAAGGCACTGTTTCTTCTTAGCAATTAGCATTGGAAATCTGATGCCAATTTCTTGCTGTGTAGGGGATTTATTTTTCTTTGGAAGGTTTAGTACCTCCCATCTTATTCCTTATGTTCTCAAATTCCCCATGATGGGCAGAGACGTGAATCCTTTCTGTCCATTACGTTCAGTATTCATTAGCCTTTTCAGCCTGATGACCCGTCCTTCAGCCTTCAGCCCCGTAACTCCCACTCTAGTTCCTATGTCTTCAGCCTTAGCTACATTTTAAATATCTTGGATTATCTATACCTCATCTTTTTAAAAATATATATTTTATAGTCATATATCTTTGTCTCTTTGCATTCTGTTCTCTTTTGTCAGAAATCTTTTTTTGACAAATTTAATTTTGGCCAACTCTGAAAGATGGTTTTAATTTCTCAGAACCCTTTGTTATGCTTTTGTTATGTTTTCATAGCAGCCTGTTCATCTTTTATGAACGCCATTCCATCTCAAATGTCTCTGATACTAATTTCAGTTTTGCTTTAGCTCCTTGAAGTTCCCTGAGTCCTCTGAGGTCATCTGTTTAGTCTTTCTCTTTCATGTTTCCCAGACACGCCTCAACTGTCAGATGACCCTTGCTTGCTTCTCTGTTCATATTCACGACAGAGAAGACAGTACACTGTACACTGGAAGTTCTGTCGAGGCGTGTGGCTGGTGTTGGTGGTAAGGGGATCAGCTGTGTGCATCCGGGTGAGCGAGCAGGTGAGGAAACCGCTGCGGTGCAGGTACTACTAGGCCGAAGGCTCTGCTCCCAGGTATCCCCTTCGACATGCAGCTCCCTGGAGCTCTTCCCAGACAGCTCACTTGGATTCCTTGGCCTACGGAATACGTGCTTAGCTGCTGGCCACTCTGGGCTTCCAGAACACAGAAATCGCCTCTTCTGTACGGTCTTAGCTTTCAACTAATCCTATTTTCAATCTCACAGGTCCCCTTTGCTGCCCTCTTCACCTGGCCCCTCTGAGTCCTGGGTTTCTCGGAGGGTTTATGGGCAGACGGGCTTCTACCTAGGCAATAGTTGTCTTCATGTATACGCTCAGACACGGGCTTTATCAGCACTGCCTGCAGAAATGAGCTAAATCTCCCGCTGAGCAACGGCTAGCCTTGGGTTTCCTTCACTGCGGTAGTCCTATGCCTTTGGTCTTCCATTACTGTCAAATTAAGGGAGGTGTTTTTGATGAACAGGAGATCAACTCATACAGTACAATTACCCTGGGCTTTCTGTGCACGTGCCTTAAATAAACATGATTCCAACCACACAAAGGTGTTTTACATGCAGTTTTGGAAGGAGGGTTCTATTATTGTATAAAGAAATATTCATCCACATTTTGGTCCTACTTTCATTGTCTCCAGTGAATTCTCGCTGTTTGAGGGAATCCTGGGTCACACCTCCTTGGGCGGCCTGAATGCAGGATTCCACCTCAAGCAGGTGATTGTGTGACTTCTTCTACCTTGAGCTCTCTCTGAAGCAAAGGAAGGCCACTCAGCCCAACAAGTGTAGCCAATAAGCTGAGGTACTGCCAGGGAGAGCGGGCGTGGCCACAAAAGGCAGGAGCAGATAGCCACAGGAATATCCTCAACCAAAAGAAGACCAGTGGCAAGTGCTCCTGCCTCCTGTTTGTTGGTGGGATAATCCTGTGGCACATTCTAAGAGATTAATGGGGTGTCTCAGTGACACTGAGTCTCCTTTGCTCTCAGGGTGAGCAGATCAATCAACATAGTACCTTCTACTAGCTCTTCCTTCCTCCCTGTCTCCCTTCCCCCATCCCCTCCCTTTAAATTCCCAAGATCTCCTCCACATGCAAGTTCAACGTGGAGGAGACCAAGCCAAGGTGATGTACAATTAACTTCTTACTAAAGTCCCCTGTAGTACAGTATGTGACTGCAAAAGAAACTGGCTGGCATGGTTGCTACTGTCTAGTTATCCTTCATTCCAGTCAAATTCAGTGGCCATTAGTTTAAAGTTAATGTGGATCCAATTATTTGATATGCTATGAAATATACATTAACAAAGAGCTTTAATCAAGAGTTCACATATAGAGTGCAGTGTTTTAGTCATTATAGGCACAAATATTTTGATACCTGAAGATGAATATTATTACATATTAACAGTTTGGCTTTTAGTAGCCTTTAACCAATCTAACAAACTACTAAGAATGACTGAATATAAGAAAACTATCAATGTACAAAAAGAAAACAACCATAAGAGCAAACAGGAATAAGTAGGTCTGGGGGATACTAACCAAAGAGAAGATATTTCAGTATGTTTCTAGAAAACAGAAAGCAGACAGAACTACACTGAGATACTGATGAACGAAACAGCTGAGAAAGCTAAAGGAACCAGGGAGGCTTCAGTAGAGGTGGCATCCCGTCTGTCTACCATCACCCTCTTTAGAGGCTTTAGGTTCAAGCAATGAAAGTATAATTCAGGCATCAGAATGAAAACTAAAGCCACTGACAGTTGGTGTGCAGAGCTAGTGGCCCCAGTCAACCTATAAACTACAGTGGTCCAGGGGAAAAATAGAAGGCTTTGCTCTAGAAAAAATCAAATGAATAATCTGGGGTAACCTGTGACGTTAGTGGCTCCAGGCACTCCAGAAGAAGCCCTCTTCATTCTAGGATAGTTGTTATTGTGTACCATCAAGTCAATTCCAACTTGTGGTAGCTCCATGCGACAGAGTAGAATTGCCCAACAGGGTTTCCAAGGAGTAGCTGATGGATTTGAACCACCGACCTTTTGATCAGCAGTCTAAGCTCCCAAACACTAGGCCATCAGGATGCCATTCCAGCAGAAGGGACCCGAACTCTAACCCACCCAGCCTAACTACCACCTCCCCTCAGAACTCACTCTAAGTTCCCACTCAGGGAGAGACATTCTAGTGGGTGGGATGGGAAGGACTCTCTACTTACAGAACAGAAGAGCAAACCCATTCTTTGAATCACAATGTTGGTGAAGAATATTGCATACACCATAGACTGCAAGAAAATCTATCCTAAAACAAGTACGGCCAGACTGCTTCTCAGAAGCAAGGATGGAGAGACTTTGTCTCACGTACTTTAGACACACTGTCAGGAGGGACCAGTCCCTGGAGGACAGCACACTTGGTAGAGGTGGGGATGGATGACCGAAGAAACAAGGTATGCACTGGTTTACCTGTGATTACTTACTGCCTTATAGTAAACAATTTCACTCGTGTTTTTTTGCGGAGGGGAGGTTCGGGGAAATCACGTGAATCCTGCAGTAAAGATTCGTAAGTAAACACCACAAAGCCCATGCACACCTTGCTTACTAAAAGTCTGTGTGTGCCTTGCTTATTGGTTCATCTGCTCCTGGAGAGGGTTACTGACAGAATAAAACTCCCAACAAGATGGACTGACACAGCAGCTGCGACAACATGCTCAAACACAGCAGCGACTGCGCGGATGGCACACGACCACAGTATTTTGCTCTGTTGTACACAGTTACTAGGAGTCAGAACCAACAACGACGGAGCCAACTCCAGTCAGCTGTCCCCCTATCCTGTCTGCAGTTGGGCTGGGTGAGATAATGACCATCCAAAGATGCCTAAATCCGAATCCCCAGAACCTATGAATATATCATTTTCTAAGGTAAAGGGGACTTCGTAGACGTGATTAAGTAAAGGATCTCCAGATGAGAAGATGATCGATGGGCCCAACATAATCAGGAGAGTCCTTCTAAGACGTAGACAGAAGTGTGAACGTCTGAGGAGGCATGAGCAGGAAGGCAGGCGGCTTCTGGAAGATGGAGAAGGATAGGAAGCCAACTATGCCCTACAGCTCTCAGAAGGAATCAGCCCTGTCGACACCTTGATTTCAGCCCCTTAACACTCACTGTGGGTAACTATGCTTCAGAACAGTAAGATGAAAAATGCATGTTGTTTTACGGCACAAAGTTTACAGAACTCTGTTACAGCACCAACAGGAAACTCACACCTCTTTTGTAAATATGAATTGAAAGTAACAAGCACAAAGTTAGTAAGAAAGTTAAGATAAATCAGAAGCCAAAGCCAAGTGCCATCGAGAGAAAGATGGGTATTAAACAGCAAGATCTGCCCCAAAGGAAGCAGATAATTTAGGGAACAGAACTTAAACAATTATTCTAATTTATATACCTGGTGAAAGGAAAATTTACGTCTATAAAAATGAGAACAGGATACTCTGAAAAATAAGTGGAAAAAGTACAAAAAGATGGTAGAGCTTAGAAAATGCAACTCGTGAGAATAACGGGAAATAAATCTCAAAAAAAAAAATCTGAGGAAAAGATAAAAATGAAAGAGAGAACAGAGTAATAGAAATGGAGATTAATCCAGGAAATTCAACAGTCAACAGGAGGCCCAGAAAAAGAGAACAAACAGAACAAGAAGGGAGGACACTGTCAAGTCTCCTCACACTAGACAAGGACCTGTCACCATGTTACTGCCACTCTCAAGTTTCTAAATACCCCAGTTCTTGTTAGGGTTACTACTAGGAATCTCGTATCTTTGTTGTAAATGCAAACAGTACTTTTTCTTTAAAATTATGTTGTCTGTTGTTGGTGTACGAAATGTTGATTTTTGGAGGCAGTGTACTGATTCTATATGCAGTCTTCTTTGGTTATTCATAGATCTGGAAATTCTCAAACTATTAGTTATGACACCTGTACATAATGATAATTTTTGTTGTTTGCTTTCCAATCTCTGTAATCGTCTCCTGTCTTGTTTCTCCATCTTACTGAAGAGCTCTGGACTTCTGTAATACGGTAGGTAGGACACATGATAATGGTATCTTCATGATTTTAAACACAACCCTTCAGAAATTTCATCACAAAGACTAGTATCTGCTATGGAGTCCCATTGATAGCTTCATCAGTGTAAGGGAATTCTGTTCTGTAACTACTATGCAAAGATTTTTTCTTATGATTGAATGAAAATGTACATTCCCATACAAATCTGCATGACTACCTATATGCAGCTCCCACTGCTCTCCCTGCCTGGTGACAGCACGCTCTTCCTCTCTGCTCCACACGTCTTATCCTCCCAGCGCTATCCTATCCCCTCCTCTCCACCCACTGCCCATCCTCCAGTATAGATAGCTATGCAAAGATTTTTTTTAAAAAATCATAAATAGGAGTTCACCTGTGTGTTTTGTTTTACTGAGGTGCTACCTAAAGTGCAAAAATCTTCAACGTCAAGTCCTTTTCTGCCCTGCCCAGTGAATACATATTCCAGGACATGGTACCTACAAGCAATCCCCTCTTGACAGGTATGCTACTGTTGACCTGATTTGTTCCCCTTTTAGAAAACATATTAAAAGTTACGATTATTTTATATAGGTAAACTTCACATAAATTAACCTCTATGTTTATTAATTTATTTGCTTGCCATTCTTTCTTCCATCTCAGATCTTCCTTCGGGTCTCTCTTTCCCTCCTTCTGAAATACCTCTGTAGCTATTTCTTAGTAAAGACCTTTTAATGATTACTACGCCCTTTCTGGAAACCTTGATGGCATGGTGGTGAAGAGCTAAGACTACTAACCAAAAAGTCGGCAGTCTGAATCCATCAGGTACTCCTCAGTGGGGCAGGTCTACATTCTAATCTGTCCTATAGGGTTGGTATGAGTCGGAATTGACTTGAAGGCAACAGATTACCTTTTGGTTTATCCCCTTCTATTGTTTCAGCTGAAACTAACAATCTCCTTCTTTAAACTAGGGTTAAAAGGAAATGTCTCCCCTCACACCGTTCTTGAGAGACTGCAGGCTGAGTAACCTGTTCTTGGCTGATGGTGGTCTCCTTTCCGTGCTTGGAAGATTTTACCCCACTCTCCTCTGACTTCTGTCATCACCTGACCGTTGGTGCTATGTAGGTGATCCATCTTTTCTTTCTGCCTCGTTTAAGTTCCTTCCTTTATCTTTCTGTTCTGCTAACTAACTTTTTGTATTTTCTGTCTTCTTGACTTTATGCTACATTTCAGGTAATTTCTCAAGATTTACTTTTTGGCTCATAAATGTTTCGGCTGTGTCTAATCTTCTCTTTTAATCTTTCCAATGAGTTTTACTTATTTATTTGATTTCAATTAAATGTTTCATTTTGAAAAACTCTGGTTCTTTCTTATACTGCTTGGAAAATTTTTATAGTCTCCCGCTGATTTTGCACTTTCCACCCCAGTTTTTCCCTTAACCAGCTCATACGTATTATGTATTTGAAAACTGTCCTCTCTGAAGTCTTTGGCATTACAAATCTACTGGTGGTTTCTGCTGCCTCTTGTGTTGGTCCATTTTCTCACATGTTTGTTGATTTTATAAACTCTTATTTCTTTCATCTCCACTTGTGAAATACCTGTGGGTCCCAACTGAGAAGACTTCCTCCAAAACAAAGTTTCCATTTGCTTCTGATAGGGAGTCAGAAGGCAGCTACCAACTGGGACCATTTTTGCTTCTTAGAAGGACCCAGGCTTAAAGCGTGACTTAGGTTTAGCTTGTGATGGGCTTAAAGCTTAGTCTCTAGATTATTGTCCTGATTTTGTCATTTGCCTTTGGGGCAATATTACCTTTCCCAATTCCGTTCTACTTTTCTGGGAGGTCAAGGGGTCCTTTAAGTTTCTCCCTTCCTTCCGATGAGCTCATAAAAGCATTAACACTGTGCCTCGGCCACACTGATAATGACAGCTCCTTTCATATGCTCTTAATTGGTACTACTATTGTAAGTGGAAGTTCAGAAATCACTTTTTTTTCAGTGTTCCACAGAAAAGGTTTTATTTCTTGAAGTCTGAAGCAACAATGTACAAAATCTGAATATTACAGCTCAACTGAAATGAAATCCTTCCACAGTCAGTCCTCTATAGCAGACCACCTCCCCTCCAGTGAGCATCAGTGATCATTCCAAATAAAGCTGGAAAATTCTAAAACCTCTTACATGGAAGTTGTTTTCTTCATCTCACTAACTAGACTATCCCAATAAAGCTAAAAATTCTAAAGCTTCTTCCATGGAAGTTGTTTTCTTCATCTCATTAACTGTGTACTACAAGACAGACTGCTTTTTGCTCAGCCATTTCTCCTACTGTGTGATTTCTGGTTCTTTTCTTTTCTTTTCTTTAAAATTTTAATGGTACATGGTGTCTGTAACAGCCAGATGGGTGTGCAGCTCCTTCATCACGAGCTTCAGCAGAAGGGGCCCCTGTCCCTTCTGCCAGGTCCACGTGCTGTTCGTGTCACTGTCACACCCAGGCATGCACTTCCAGTCCAGCAGCTCTCTCAATTCGTGGAGGATGTGGTCATTTTGATGAGTTCAATCATAATTTCTGGGAGATGGACAGAAATGGTAGTATAACATAGTACCTCCAATCTATTCTGAACCAGCATCCAGAGACTATGAAAGCCCTAGTTATCTTGTTCAAAAGAAGGCCCTTTGCTGTATTTCAGGAATTCAGCACCCTCTACCACCCTTCCTGCACTGTCAGCTTCCTGTGCACTGTGTACTTTAAAATCTTCCAGTTTTCACTCATTTCAGGAAGGAAAGTTTTCTTGTAGGCGTTCTCAATGTTCTGGAGGTAGCTGGATGGGGCCTTCATCTCAGGTAGATTGCCTGTCTCCTGAATGCAACTTTTGATCCATGTAAATGGCCACATGTGGATGCAGGTCCTCAGAGATCATCATTCTTCTTCCTCACTGTGGTAATTTACAGACAGCTTCTGGATACACCCCTAGTTACACATCACCTCAGGGAAAATGAAGCCACTGTAGACAGACAGCAGTCCAACGTGACCAGTCCTGTGCTCAGCAAATGTTCCAAGGTGCCCACATACTGCTGGAGGCGGCTTGTGTATAGCCAAGACTGCAGGTGGTAACCGCTGTCACCAATGCTCTCACAGTCACCATCAAATTTCTCCAAGCTGCAGCTGCCATTTAACTTTACATTCGGCTGTCACACTGTCTGCAGAATGTCTGTCTGCTTCTGAAAATCACCTTCAACCATGCACTGTGTGTCCACCTCCCCACAGTGTAGACTCAGAGCTAGTCTCAAGAGCCTCAAGGCCAAGGCAGAGGACCTACCTGCCCAGATATCTTTGTGTATGTGTGTGTGTGTGCACGTGCACACACACACACGCACGCACACATGCTCTAGGTAAAACTTGACAGAGTAAATTCCTCATCCAACAATTTATACACAAATTGTTTTGTGATATTGCAATCCCCACGATGGACAGAGATCATCTTTGTAACTTAGACTTTTAAACCCTTGGGAAGTATGACGGCAAAATAATGGCATTTCCCCAGTCATCAAAGACTCAAAACATTTATCTCCAACTTCTGCTTCTGAGAATATTGCTTGAATATGTACTGTAGCAGAATGAGAAAGCAGGTCAAGAAAGATCAGATTCAACTCAAGAAATCAGTGCCAAAAAGTGTCAGGGTGTAAGCTGTTTAACAGTCCCAGACAGCAACCTGTCCATATGAAGGAGGGCAGAGTGACCTACCGTCAAAGAAAGAGAAGAGCCTATAATGAAGGGCAGGACTGCAAAAACCCTAAGCATGTGACCCAAATACATTAGTTATGGGAAAGACAGGCAATGAGAAATTCAATAAAAATCAAAATAGGGACAAGAATGGCACGGTGTCTCATGCTTTGATGCTGACTTGTCCCCGCGAGTGGCCCCACAGCCAGGGCCCTGAGCTCAGAGAAAGGACTGAGGGCTCGGCAATCACAAAATAATACTGCAGTAACGTTTACTTCTTTCCAGCTTTGATAACAAATCATGACTTGGTTGTGACTGAGAAACAGAATTTAAATATTAACAGTCCCAACACTGAGAGTAAGTGTGTAGTGGCAGGAGGAGGCAGGAAAGAAGGATAGGGAATTAATTCCAGGGGTATCACATCTTCAGTCTGGATACACAAAGGTAAAGGACATTTAGTTTAAAAGAAAAAAAAAAAAGACAGGTTTGTAAGTATACTATTTAAAATTATTAATGTCAACAAAGAGAACTAAAAATAACTATTATTCAATATTGGGAGACAAGAAAGGGGTTGAGAAGGGTAGCAATTGACAGTTAAATCCTCATATTTCACAGCATGCAATAAATGTCAAAATTAGCAAGATCAAGATACAGAGATATTAATATACTGTACAATTCTTAAAGCAGCCAGTAGGAAACCCCAATTCAAAAAAATGGTCAAGAGAGGCTTGGAGACAGGGCTGAGGGAACACTACTGACTTTTATTACAAGCTCTATTGTGTATTTGTTACTGCATGCTTATACTATTTTAAAGATAAGATCTAAAATATATCATACCTAAGAGGGTGGACTAGTTCTGGGAGGTTCTGAAGCCAGTTTTGGCTATGTTAACCCAAAGAGTGAGCCACAGGATCATTCCTGTATACTGTGGTGACAATCTACTGTGAAAGACCTTTCTAACAAACTCATCGTCTCTTCTTGAAGACTAATGGTGTCTGCTTTCTCAGGCCCTTTACTTCGAGTTAGAACATAGCTGACAGAGCAAATGAACACACTGGTCTTTTTAGGTGAAGAAGTCATCTGAGGGCTGCAGTGTTTCACAGCTCTGTCCTTTCAGCATGGAGTCAACATGGAGACCTCCCCGTGCTCCACACCAGTAACAATGCCACAGCTTGTCTCACTGAAGTGATCAAGTCTCCTCTTGACTGTTCAACCTAAGAGTCTTTGCCTAATTAATGGTCAGCACTTATTCATTCCCCTTATTCATTCTTAATCTCAGTTGAGAAAGTTTAAGATTATGATAAAAACAAAAAATATGCAAGAATAAGTTCAATTTGTAAAAGGAAGTCAGAGGCCCTCTGGGGCAGAGAGCAACGCTACTGTCTTTATTTTATGTCTCATTTTTATGAGAGCAGATGTAGCCAACTTCACATATTAACTTCAGAGGCAAAACAGAAAGAGAGGATGTGTGTGTGTGTTTTCCCCCTGGACATCAGACATAACTTCAAACAACCATCTTATTATTTTACCCCTTAAAAGTTAATTTATTGCCTGGAAAAGAGCTAAAGAAGTTCCTGAAGATGATCTCAGACTGTGTTCCCTTTGCCAAATAACTATCCCTAATTACGACATCATACCCATTGGACATGGATAAAAAGAACAAGCGACGGCTCTGTGGTACAGCAGTACATCATGACACAGTTACCACATTTGTCCTCGGCTGGTAACCCTTCAATGCTATGAGACTGCATTTCTACAGAATGAGTTTAACTTACATACTAGAGAAACACCTAGAAGGTCTCGAAGATAAAAACCACATCAGTCTAAATGATCATCACCAGGAGACCACAAAATTGAAGACATTCTGTATACTGACACTCCTCCTTCTATCTGAAAGTTTTAATATAAACTATGAGGAAGAACCGTACACTGCATAGGTCTGTTGCTCTAATAGGAAAGAGAAGTAGCACATTTCACTCTTCAGATGATGAAGGTGGCATGTGGCAAAGAACTAAAAGGAATTTCTCTTGATTACATCCCTGCTGCTGCTTGTGGCCACAGGAGTCTCTACAGGGGAGGAATTATTTACAAGTAAAATAATCCGGCACTTAAAGATACAAAAAAAATAAACAATAAAGGGAAAAAACCTGACTTCTTCAATTGTGAGAAAACTCCACTAGAGTGATGCCCACGGCCATACATATTTGAGTGAGAATTAGCACCCCTGCCCACTGTACCCTCTCAGGACATCTTAAGTCTCTGTCATGGCTTCTAACCCACACTTGGCACATTATTTTACAATCATGTTTCTTTGTTTTTTACCCTTTGGGATTAAGTGTATCTTACTCATCTTTGCAACTTCAGCTGCGAGCCAAGTGTCTGAAACTAATGAAGCCCGCAGCACATTACATGAAGTCTTTCGTTTTAATCATATTACCAAAACAATCACCATTTCTCTGAAGTCCTTATTACTTGGGGGGTTTAATAAGCATGCTCTGAATATTTTAGAAACTCTAGGCTTAAAAAAACATGGTATGGGAACAAGCAAATCCCAGACCTAGGCCAATCCCTGCAGAATGGTTCATTTCGTTGTGCTCATTCATTCACTGATAAGGCATCGGCTTTTACGTTAGGCCCCCTGTAGGCACTTGGAATGTCTAGACAGGTAAGATGCAGTCCTTTCTATGGGAACATGTAAAAAGTAATGGCATTACTGTAATTACACATTTATCCACTACGCTGACTTTGCTCATTGTAGATTCAAGCTTTTGTGAGAGCTCAAAGAGATGGGAAGGATAATGTCATCCACCAAACAACAAACAGACAAAAAAACTTAAACAAATTGATGGCTTCTCTGAGAAGACACTTGAGAGGGAGCTATTAGGGCAGATCACACAGGGTCTTAGAGGCCATGATCAGGAATTCGGATTTTACTCTTAAGTACATGCTATGGAAGGATTTTAAGTAGGAGAGATTTTCTTAAAAAATCTAATTTACATTTTGAGAAAGACAACTACAGTTATTGAGAAGAACAGGAGAAAAGCAAGAAGATCAATTAGGAGATGACAGAGAAGGTCTGGGTGAAAGATGATGGTGGCCTGGATGAGGGCAGTGGGGAAAAGTGAACGTATTATGGAAAGAAGTCAATATACTGGAGATCTATGCTGGAGGCAGCAACTATAGAATTTACTGATGGAGTAAAAGAGAAACACCAAGGATGACTTCCACGTTCTCGTCTGTACCACTTAAAGACTTAGGGGAGACAGAGGTTTCAGTTCTGGACATTCAAAGTCTGAATTGTCTGTGAGCTAGCTAAGAGATGAAGCCAAGAAGCAGCTGGATATCTGAGTGCAGATCTCGAAAGAGCGATGGGAACTGTGGAGTTACTGTTAGGCTCTAGTTGGTATTTAAGGCAACTGAAATGTGAGTGATCATGTCAAAGAGCATGAAGAGACAAAGGGCCCAAACTCCAATAGTGAGCATGCGCTACAGATGCTGCTGGTGATACAGGAAACTGAGCTGGGGAAGTCAGAGATGGAGTAGGAACTAGAGACAGCTGGGAAGGCACCAACAAATCTCAGTCACAGATAAAAAGGATACCTTCAATGATGAATACCCAACTACATGGTTAAGTGCAATGAGAGTTCGGTTAGTCACATGAAATAAAAAAGGAGGAGCTAAATCAGGCCTGTAGAATGGAAAGCTATGAAGGTGGAAACGCCGGTGGTGCAGTGGTTAAGAGTCCCTGCTGCTAATCCCAAGGTCGGGAGTCTGACACCCACCAGGCGCTCCTTGGAAACTCTGTGGGGCAGTTCCACCCTGTCTTGTAGGGTCGCCATGAGTCGGAGTCAACTCAACTCAACGGCATTGTTGTTTTTTTTAAAATTAGGGCTCCGAATGAAGAGCAGTGATGCTTATACTGAGAGAAATCCAGTAAATTAGTAAACTGAGAAATCTAAAAAAAGACATGTAGTACAACTAGACGAAATGCAGTTCCTGGTTTAAATTCTATATAGAAATGTTCCCATCCTGTTTGCTTCTGGGAGAAGAGTCAAAAAAAGAACCAAAAAATGAAACATTCTAAAACATGAGGTAGATTATACCCCAACCAAACCCAATGCCATCAAGTCAATTCCGACTCATAGTAACTGCTCCCTGCCATACTCCCCTGCAAGGCTTTGCAAGGCTGTCCATCTCTATGGAAGCAGAAAGTCCCATTTTTCTCCCATGGACAATCTGGTGGTTTCAAACTGCCGACCATTCTGGTAATTTTAACCACTGCACCCCAGGGCTCCTTGAGGTAAACTACAGACCACAGTAGAAGAATTCAGTTCCTGCTACACTTTCTTTCATCTACAGAAGTTCTTCCAAAGTGTTTATATTTTGCAAACTTAAAAACACACTCTGCATTTCTTCCCACTATGGCTAGGATACCATTTATAGTTTCAAATGGAAATTCTATTTGAAGAACAGGAAAAAATAATGTGTCCAGAACTGTCAAATCTGTACAATTAAATGGTACCAAATGTTCCAAGTACATGGAAAAACCATTTTTTATTCTGAAAAATAGACATCAAATTTCTAATATAAAGCAGGTGTGCATTTGTCTTGAGAAAAACTGTCCTGAATTACTATTAGTACTTTGGAAAAAAAAGTCACTTTTACTGTCAGGTGGATTCAGATCTATGCTTTAAGTTTACAATTATCTTAAGCTACTGAATCAGTTACGTATTTGGTTCAAGATAATATTTATCATTCCATAACACTTAACAGAGCAAACACAATACTGAGCACTGCCTTTCTAAATGTTTTTTCCCAGATTAATAAGCAAATGAGGATGAGTATTTTAAATGCAAAATAAGCAGTTGTTTCCAAAATTAAACCAAGTTGCATTTCCATTAAAAAAAAAAAAAATCCTGGTTTGAATAAAGAGATTAGACTTCATTACCCTGCAGTGCACTTGAACTCTTGAAGACAGCTATAAGAATATGTCAGAGAAGAAAGAATGCTTTTTTGTCAAATTTTGAGAGATACCAATCAACCCAACACCCAGCTAATAGTCACGAGACTGCTGTTTTAATTAGCTGGCAATATTTTTGACTAAGAATTGCAGATGATGAAACTGTTTTTCCTTGTCCTGAACCAGCTGGGCCCAGACTAGCCTGTCCCGCAGTGACATGTCGACTGAATACAAATCAGACAGCGCAGCTCTAAATCTGTGTTGCAGCTCTCATTTCCAATCTGAGAACTGTACTCTAATCATAAGCTTCTGGTGGATGAAAGGAAATCAGCCTTCTGAATATTAGCTAATGCCACATTTGCAAGTCCTGAAGAGATCTGTGTTGTTAAAAAAAAAAAAAATAGATCACTTGGCGTGAACCTATATATATGAATTGCTTTGTACTGCTCAACCGATAGAAGCAATGCCTGTGCTGGGATTAAACCCTTTTCATCATAAAACCTCATCTGGTTCGGAGTCCAAGTCCATCAAACCTTTTTCCTTTAAAGTCCCGCCTTTGATTCTACATCAATTTATTCAAACCGCAGCTGGGAGGCTGAAAACGAAAGGACAGCATCATTTAAACCGACCATGTTCCCAACTTGAAAGAAGGGCTATAATTAAAAAAATGGGCATAAAAGAATGGAAATGGGATAATATTTTTTAATGGTAGTTCAAAGGCCGACAGATGTCAGAGCCTTTGAAGATGTCAGTACACTGAGCAAGAAGCTGCCGTAAAAAGAGCTTGCCTGAGAGGTGAAGCCGCTTTTAATGGCTGAAGAAAAACCCTTGCAGACACATCCTTGTGTTTTTAATTTGTCAGAGTTTCAGCAGTATTTTCTGATTAATGACACATGATTATAACTGCATAGCAGACATATTTTTATAGTTGGTTAAATGAATAGTTTATGCCACATTCTTTCAGAACTAGATAAGGAGGGGGACACTTTCCTAGGAAGTCCGAAACTATTCTGATTGCTTCACATAGTTATGCTAATTTTGGGGGGCTGGCCAAACGCAGACTTCCTATATGTTGCCAGCTTTTGTTCTTTAATAGCCTGATTGCTAGGAATACTGCGATTCACATGTGGTAGTCAGAACGCGCTTCACTATAGTTTCAGTCTTTTCATGTACGTGGAACAATATGTGCCTGAATAATTAATTTCTGCACCAAGTCATGTCAAACCAAATTAATGTTTAAAAACATTCCTGAGCTCAACCTCAACAACCACGGGCTGCCATAGAGTTCACAACAGTTGCTTAGGGGAAAAAAGCCGCAGCCATAACTACATGCTGACATTAATGCCTACTCAAGAACGAGCTGTGATACGCTCTGTAAAATGCTGGGGGACACTGCTAGGATCTGGGGGAGGGCTGGAGAGCATGCCCAAACTATTGGCCCTTCTAAGTAGTTCTGACATGTCAATTTGATTTATTCTGTGGAATTACCCTCACAATCTTCCTGAATGTCAACCACAGTTCTCTAGAGAGTAGGAAGAAGACAAGGTACCGCATCAATGAGTGTGTGACTGTAATGTAAATCTGTGATGAGGCACAGGGGAGAGAGAGGTCACAGGCTTTGGAAGTAGACCCATGTGGGTTCGAATCCCAGTTCTTTCACTTTCAGCTGCATGGTTTGGATCTGTAAGAACCGAGATGATACCTACTACCTTCCAGAAAGCATGTGAATGCCTGGCATGTAATTGTGTGCTCAACTCCCTTCTGTGAACAAAATGACACATGGAAAAAATTAAAATCTGGTCATTTGTAATTGAAAGTCTTTGCAATTCCATATGCAACAAGTATGTATTAGTGAAAATGACCATTTCAAAGAATAGATACTGAGATTTCCCACTGTTCTGGTTCCAATGCTCCGCAAGTATGATTCCCTTCCTTCCATCAGAAACGTGCATGGCCCTGGCGGTGACACCATCCGGCATCACCTCCTTCCTGTCTAGCAGCGAACCTCTAGCTCCGCCCCACAGCAGAGGCAGCTGTCTGTCACTACTCACTAGAGAATGGTGACCGTTCACAGAGATCGGATGAATAATTCCAGAGAATGTATCTGAATCGATCTGTCAGAACCAGAACTGGGGCGCACTAGAGTGAACAACATTCCCAGCAAAATCAGGCAACAGACCGGGGAAGCAGAGGAGGGGTGAGCAGTAGAGTCAGAGCTCTCAGGAGGTGGCCTACAACCAGACCCTAAAGAAGCTGGCTTGCAATCCTCTCACCCAGCCACCAGGTGGTCTAGAAGGACGGGGGGCATCTTGGGATCTGTTTTGCAAAAGGAGAAGCTGCTTCCACCTTTAGGTCTCCAAGTGACTATCTGTTGGCATGAGGAACCCCTGGTACCATTTCGAAGCACGGGAAGTTTTTCCTAAGCATCTTCTTACTTGGTCTGCACTTGAAACTCTTCATTTTGCCCTGGCCTCCCACCAGATGTCCGTATTTTCCCTGGTTGCTTTATGTCACCCCACCAGGAAGTTAGCTTCCTGCAGTGTGCCTCTTCCTCTCCTTTGAGACTCTTTACTGTCAGAAAGCCCATTTCTTCAACGGATTTCAGCTAGATGAGAGGAACCGAATCAGAAACAAGTTCATACTCAGGTGTCTAGGACAGTCCTTTTCCTCTTTAGCTCAACTTTATTCAGAACTCTCCTATTTTGAAGACTCCTGGTCCCTTCAGGCATACCCCATCTTCTGAGAGCACAGGGCACAAAACAGCAGTGATCCCGCTTGTAACACTCTGTCCACTTGCTACGCTGCCTGGCAAAACTGTGAACCCTCCCAGGGGAGGACTCCGTCGTATCTACACTTCTGTACTTCCTCTTCGCACAACGACTGATTCAGGAAGGTATTCAATAAACTATGAATGAACAAAGAGACAAACGAAGGAATCTTTAGAGTAGAATTTTTATCTTAAAAATAATTATTTGCTCTTTTTACGATGTATCTTTAATTATCTGAATTTTTAAAATATTCATTTTACTGTACATCTTCATCCATTTTGAATTTTAAAAGTTAACTATTAGAGGGAAACTCATTAAATTAAAATAAAGAAAAAGGCAAGCAAGAAAGAGAACATTAGTCAGCCCAGAAAAATCCTACTTAGAAGTATTTCAAGCAATGTTAACTGGTAGATTCCAGGCAGCTTGGTAAAATTTTCTCCAGTGGAAGCTCTCTCACAGGCAAGTGACTCAGCTTGAGAATCTTCCAGGTCTCCTGATCTCCCTTTGGCCGATGCTAGAAATTATCTCCCTCTGATCTCAGCTCCTTAAATTTCTGGTTCTCACACAGGCCAGGCAAAATCAGTTCTCTTTCTCCTAGAATTGAGTTTCCTCCGTAGGGCTGCTATGAATCGAAATCTACTGGACGGCAGTGGGTTTGGTGTTTTTTTGTTTGTTTGTTTGGATGACCCTGGCAATCAAGCCCTGCTTCTCCTCTCCAGGTGGGGCATGAAAACTTCCTTAGTATCCAACCCTGAGAAAGCTCCCCGTGGCCCTGAAACCCAAGTGTCTCAGGAGCAACAGTAGGACTGGAGATGCTGGGCCGAACGTCCAGTAACCTGGTTTAGCGCTGTCGTAAAGCCATGCCTGACTCTGTCACTCACTGCTGGGGTCACTTCATTGACCTGAGGTCTCATTTTCCACCTCTAGTGTATACTACCTGATCTCAGAGTCCAGGTCCTGCTGCAAAAGGTTGCTCTGTGGGATCAGAATTCACAGGCTCTTGTAGATACAGGACAGTTGGCCACTTACGTGATGTGATCACAGTTTACAACTTGACAGAAGTAATCTTTTCTAAAGCTATTCAAGGAAACCCTGGTGGTGTAGTGGTTAAGTCCTATGTCTACTAACCAAAAGGCTGGCAGTTCAAATCAGCCAGGTACTTCTTGGAAACTCTATGGGGCAGTTTTTTTTTTTTTTTTTTAATTATGACTGAGTGAAAATGTACATTCCCATATAAATTTGCATGCCCACCTATATGCAGCTTCCACTGCTCTCCCTGCCCGGTGACAGCACACTATTCCTCTCTGCTCCATACATGTCTCATCCTCCCAACAGCCTCCTTTCTCCTCCTCTCCACCCCTCCCCTTCCTCCAGGCAGAGGTCAGCAGGATGATATGCTATAGATGCATAGAACCATAAAGTGTATCCAAGATATGGTCACTCTGCATCGCCAAGTCCAATCCATTCCTGTCCAAAGAGTGGATCTTCGTTCTGATTTATGGGCAAGGGCAGCACGAGGGCCAGGGGCTATGCTCCCAGAGGAACCCCGAAGCTGCTGGACCATCAACTGTGGAGATCTCAGGTGCACCCCTTTTTATTCTTGTGTTGCCAGTGAGACTCAACTTTGTGAGCTTCATCACGGCTATCACTGGTGGTGGCTGGGCACCATCTGGTTCTTCCGGTCCCAAGTCGATGCAGGTACCCAGTCATGTGGGTCCTCTCTGTCTTCTGGGTTGTCTTTACCCCATGCCATTTTGGTCCTCGGTGAGGATCCGTTCCTGCTGAGTTGGGACCATTTGCTGTGCCCCTGGATGGCAGCTTGGCAGCTTTTAAGACCCCAGACGCCACTCACCAATGTGGGGTGCAGAGAACCCATTTAGCAAAACACTGGTTGTGCCAACTGGCCTCGATTTCGCCTAAGAGCATGGTCCCCTGTATGGGGCAATTCTATTCTGTCCTACAGGGTCACTTTGAGTCGGAATTGACTTGACAGTAGTGGTTTTGTTGAAGGCTATCCAAACATACAGGCCCATGTTAAATTCTTGCAACAATCCAGGAACTAGGTATCACTGCTGTTCTTCCTCCCAGGTCACCAAATACCACTTTTTCCTGGTTTTCTTCCTATCTCCTGGACCCATTTTTCTCAGTCTTCTTGTCTAGCTCTATTTCCTCCATCTACCCCTCAAGCACTGAGTGTCCCCTGTTCTACTTTATTGTCCCTCCTTACGGGGTGTCATCTGCACTCCTGGCCCCCACTTTCACTCTGTGATGATGACTCTCAAACTCGTATTTCTAATGGACAGCTCTCTTTCCAACTGTAGCCCTGTCTCTCAGTTGCTGAAGTGGCATCCACACGTAAATCTTCGATGACACATCAAACTACAACCGTAGGCACCCTTTCACCCCTAACTGCCACATCAACTTTTCCCATTGCCAATGTATTTCTGAGGCCCTTATTATCTGTCTGCCTTCCAATTCTTAATCCTTTGCTTAAAATTCTTCAGAATTCTTACTATTGACAGCTATTGTCTCTAAACTTCATCAATGTACATTCTTATTAAAAAAATAAAATGGTGTGTGCAACCCAGGTGTATGTATGTACAAACTTGTGACAATACTGTAACAATACATATGTACATGACAAAATGCCTCATAAAAATATTCAATGAAAGTGAAAAAAACAAATACAGGTAGTAAGCAAGTTGGGACACTCCACACACAGGACCACCTGTTATTATTAATATATTTTTGGTACATCTGGCATAGCAGTTATGTGTTGGGCTATTAACCCAAAGGTCAACAGTTTGAATCCACCAGCTGCTTTTTGGAAAACCCATGATGCAGTTATACTCTTTCCTATAGGGACACCATGATCCAAAGGCATCAATTCTTCATCTGTCTTTCTTAGTCACTGTCCAGCCTTTGCATGCATATGATATAACTGAAAACTGCTCATATGCAAGTTCAAATTGAAACTGAAGAAAATCAGAACAAGTCTACACGAGCCAAAGTATGACCTTGAGTAGATCCCCATACAGTATGTCATCTGATGTCCTGACTGCTGTTTTCATGGGCATTGACTGTACAGTCAAGTAAAATCAAATCCTTGACATCTTCAATATTTTCTGTTTATCATGATGTTGCTTACTGGTGTGGTTGTAAGGATTTTTTTTTTCCTTTATGATGAAATATAATTCAAATTAAAGGCTGTAGTCTTTGCTCTTCACTGGTAAGCACTTCGAGTCCTCTTTGATTTCAGCAAGCAAGGTTGGGTTGTCTATATATTGTTAATAAGCCTCCTACCAACCCTGATGCCCCATTCTTCATCTAGTTCAGCTTCTTGGATTATTTGCTTAGCATACAGATTGAATAGGTATGGTGAAAGGATACAACTCCTACCTGATTTTAAACCATACACTACATCCAGTTCTGTTAGAATGGCTGCCTCTTGGTCTATGTGCAGATTCTCATGAAAACAATTCAGTGTTGTGGAATTCCAGTTTTTTGCAATGTTACCCATAATTTGTTATGATCCATGTAGTCAAATGCCTTTGTATGGTCAATAAAACACAGGTAAATACCTTTCTGGCATTCTCTGCTTTCATCCAAGATTCAGTTGACACCAGCAATGCTATCCCTCCCCTTTTTCAAGTCCTCTTCTAAATCTATCTTGACTTTCTGACAGTTCCCTGTTCATGTACTGCTGCAACTGTTTTTGAATGCTCTTCAGCAAAATTTTACTTTCATGTGATACTAATTATCCTGTTTGATAACTTCCACATTCTGATGGATCACTTTTCTTTGAAATGGGCACAAATTCAGATCTCTTCGAGTTGGTTGGCCAGGTAGCTGTCCTCAAAATTTCTTGGTGTAGATGAATGAGTCCCTCCAGCACTACACATACCCTATTACCCTAATGTGTTTCATCTGGAGAACACTGTACTAATTATTAAAAAGGGTAATAAATGTCACAAGTTAAGACAATGCAGTAAAGAGCTGGAAGAAACGTTGCAGAAACAGAAACGAGAGCACAGAAGGGTGATACAAACTCCAGACTGGAGGCTGCTGATCAACAGGATCCAGTCCAGGCTCCAAAAGCAAACCCAGACCAGACCCACTGCTGCTGAGTTGGTTCTGGCTTACAGCAACCCTACAGGCTGGAGTGGAATTGCCCCAAAGCTTTAATTCTCTATGAACCAGTTACTGCTATTTGATGTTCTCCTTGTGTACTTTATTTTATGTGTTACATCTGTGCTTCCCATTCAAGAGTAAGTTCATTTAGAGCAGAGTACTGGCCTGCTTTGTTCTTTGCTTACTCAGCGTGAGAGCCCCTTTATGATCACAGAAGTTGTATCCTATACAACTTTCAGGCAACATTCAGACTGTATAGTCCAGCCCTATGTGTTGGCACAGAACGTTGTTGTCACGGACCGCCGAGTTGGTTCCGACCCACAGTGACCCCAATGCCCAACAGAACAAACCCCGCCCAGTCCTGTGCCACGCCCACAATTACTTTTATGTTTAAGCCCATTGTTGCAGCCACTGTGTTAATCCATCTCCTTGAGGATCTTCTTCTTTCTCACTGACCCGCCACTCTACCAAGCATGATGTCCGTCTCCAGGGACTGAGCTTTCCTGACAACATGTCCAAAGTATGCGAGACACAGTCTTGCCATGTTTGCTACCAAGGAGCCCTCTGGCTGTGCTTCTTCCAGAACATGGCATGGAAGAGACACTCAAAAATCCTTTACTGAATGAATGAATCAAACTGGAGAAACTCTACTCACATATAAAAATTTTTGTCTAATTTTCATAGATCATGAAACTTCATATGGAAATGAATTTTCATTTACAAATAATCTGAGGAGTTACAGTTACAGACTTTCAAGTAACATAGTTCTATTTTGTCAACATCAAAAAGCAATGAAAACAGTTACGATTTTAATATGCACATTCACTCTGGTATTCTTATTTCTGGATTGAATTTTTTTTCTTAGAGACACACCAACTCCACAGCAATAAATGGTGATGTTTCTGTGTCACTAGAAATGATCAGAGCGGCGACAGTACAAGAATGCATCTTCATGGTTTAACCTAAGTCTGGATCATGATATGCAAGATCTGGACTGACTAACAGAGAGGCCAAGAGCACACTGTACCTGTTAAATTTATGGCTTTTATTTAATGAGAGTTTTGGCAGTCATTTCTGAATAACTGAAGAATAGACAGCTTTCAACCTTCACAATACAACTTCTCTTGCTGCAGGTGAACCTCATTGTATCTGGAATTACAACACAATTTGCCCAAAAAGTCAGAAAAACATTTGCATTACAAAAATTAGCCTCTCAGGAAACATTTGGTGAACACATGCATTTTGTACCTTAAAATGACATCTTGTCTATCAAAATAAACAAGGTCCTACTTGACCCTAAGGAGCTGGCCTTTGTTTTATTGATAAATACTGACTTAAAGAACACATTTAAGATGAGTGAATCATTAGTCTAGCTTTAATCATTTGAAAGACCTGCAACTTTCCGGGCTTCCCACTAGAGAATTCCCTTGCTCTGAGATGCTGGGTCTGGCTGCTGGTTCCCTGTTTAATACAAGCTCCTCTGCACCCAGCCCCAGAGAGCGTGACCAGTGGCAGCAGTGCGAGGGGACACACACAGACCTCCCGACTAATGCTGCACTGAAACTGTCCCTACAAGCACGGGGAGAGCCCAGATTCAGGCCAGTGAGTTCAGCAAACTTTGTTCTCTGAGGACATCGTTGACTCATTCTCCAATGTTACCAACATCATCAGGCCCTGACTTCATGCCTAAGCCCAACAAATCAATACAAACTGGAAAAATCATACATACATTTTCAAATCCAAAAGTCTTATTGTCTATTCTTTCTGATTTCTTGTGATCTTTCACAACCCTCAGCATACAAATGTCCAAAAGTAGACAAGCTGTTAGACAGCAAGTTTTAAAAGGTATTAAAATAAGCGAAAAAGATAAGTTTCACTGCAATTGAGTATTTGTTTCAACCAAAAGCATTAGTTTCGAGTTTCACACTGACCCAGTAACTTCAATACTTTGAGGCTCAATAAATATTAAGTAAAACCTTACAATGTAATAGCCACAAGCCCAAGTCAAAAGCTTCTACCTACTAACATTTTTCGATTATCTTCTGTCCATACATATTAGTTTGAAAACAGACTATTATTTTCACATAACACCTTGCTTTTCTCCTCCAGTAGGAGTTTAAGGTCCCTCCAGTCACAGTTTCTGTCATCTTTGTCATGAAAAATACTCAGGTGTTAAATATTCTTCATATCATGTATGATTCCAATTAGCCCTGAATAGAAGACAAAATGACAGTTTAATAAGCTTTAATTTGCCAACTCTTTGAACATTTGATGATGTCATCATTTTGCCCATCACTTCTTGCACTTTTGCCCCAACTCCTCTGTTACACAAAAACTACCTCAAATACCCAGATGAAGACATCAGGGAGGTTTCTTACGGAACTGCCTGAGTCAGAGAACCATAAAGGACTTATCCAAGACATCAAGGAAGAAGAGTTATTCATCCAATTATTTCCTCAGAGGGAATTTCTGCCAACATTCTTAGTAATTTCATTTGAGGCAGAGGTGAAGAGGAGAAGGAAGAGCAATACACTAAAAATAACTGAAGGCATTTTTCCTTCTGTCAATGGAAATGACATTCAGCATATGCAACAGTGATTTATACAGGGTTTCTTTTTCTTTTTTTAAGTACCTTAACTCTTTAAATTCTAATTCAAATAGCTCTAGAATTAAACCAAAACTGCATCAACATAAATTGTTTTTGAGGATTCTAAAAATATATATATGTGTTAACTATACTTTGTATTTCTATTGGGAGAATGTCCAGGTTTGAATTTATTAAACTATCTTGAACCTACTAAACTATCTTGAGCTCATTTCTTAAAAGGTTTTGACCAACTGTTGTCTTACAACAAGAGAAGTAAAAGCCAAGTCCTTATTTGGGTTCCTTTCAGAGGGGAAAAAAACACTAACACTGAATTCGTTGAGGTTTAAAAATTCATTCCAGAAAATGAATGGCTTGTATGTAATATGCTAAAGTACTATGTGAGTATAACACTCACTCACATTATCCATTCACCCAAAACCACACTTCACGAGCACCAACTGCAAATTCCTAGGCAATGTTTCGATTGGTAGACCCCAAGGACCTACCAGCTTACTGGATGCCTGGCGTGAACATACTTTATTTTGCAAATGTGAAAACCAAAAGTGAATCCATTTCAAAAACTTACTCATCTTCCCATTACACAGATTCTGAGATTTATGAGAAGGAACTATAATCCAAAGCAACTATTAAGAAATGCTTCCCTTCTCGGGGTCAAATTTATCTCAGAACAGAGATACAGTCATGGTTTATAACTTTGGAGAAAGACTGAAAGTCCTGGCTAATACCTGATTTGGACTGACATAGTTTGAGTTCTGGGTATCAGTATTTTGGATCGAGTAATCTACAGAAAATATAACAGATTTACATGGAATAAATACAACACAATCAATTGGGAATATAATGGATTTATGTGAAATAAATAAAACTTAGAGGCAATGAACTCACACAGAAGCAGGCACAAGGGGCAGGGGACACTACCACAGGTCTCAGCTACACTATTGGCTATATAATTCTAGGTAATTTCCTCATGCTTTCTGCATCTTTTCTCATCGATGAAATGGAAATCCATGCAGTCTCCCTCTGGCCCAGGTAAGAGGTAGGAAGTGAGTTTCTAAATAGAAATTTAATCCTCATAGCGTGTTCTAAGTGTTGGATGAGTTAACACAATGTGAATGACCTAGCAGAGAGCCCAGTACATGACAGGCACACAATAAATATTTGTTGTTCTTGTTGTTGCTGCAGCTGCTTCTTTTGTTAAAAATACAAGCACAAGAATTCAGTGCTAGGAGGTACTGCTTACTAAAACTGGAACTCAAACAGCATTATTCAATTACGACTTTGCAGCAATGTCACTGGCAGAAATGCAAGTTATTATGAGAATCTCAGCACGGGGAACAAAGAATACTAGTGTCTCTTTCCTTTAATATGCAGCGATTTATACACAGTCCTGCTCCTCTCCTGCCTTGTCCAAATCCCTCCTCAAATCTAAAATCTTTCTTGGAGGAAGGCAGAGATAGAAACAAAGAGTACTGAATTTGGATTAAGCAGCCCTGGTTTGCTAGTTCTGTAACTGTGGGTAAGAAATGTCCTTGGACCATAGGTTGCTTAACTGTATATTGAAAACTATTGGACGCTGCCATCTCTTCAGGTTACTGAGTCTGACTATGTTATTGCTGGATATGTGTACACTTGCTACACTGCAGGCTCCGTGCTGGCCAGGACACACCGTATACAGACTTGCATTGCCAATTTTCACCACTGCAGAGTGCTCACATCACATTCCCTCTCTGCATACTGCCAACATTTACTTATCTCTTCCTCAAGAGCAATTTTCAGTATTTCCAAAGAAATCCATTGTGTATAATCAGAACAAAAGACAAATTTTAAAGAAATCATTATTAACTCATGCTAAGTTACTAATTCAAAAGCAATTCTTTACACTATTATTTAGAAGGTTTGCCTTTAAAAGGAATACTCTATCTAAAAGTGGACTACATAGCACAGAATGTGGTTTCCATGGTAACTGCCACATTTAAAAAATATGCACAGGACTGAAGATACACTGTGTAACACTTCTACAAACTGATTGCTCTTAGAGAAATCAATTTCCCTGTCCTAGACTGTATTTTTTTCAACTTAATTTTTCCATAATGAGGGCCAAGTTGAATTATTTATAATAGTTTAATTATAGGTATATAGTTCTACTTCTGTACTTGTAAGATTAAAATGACTATGGAATTTTAGAATTATGGAAAACAAAGGCTGGTGACATATAAAAATGTACACTTTTCTTAAAAGAACACTTTTCCTATGTTTTATCCTAATTAAGTTCATAAGAAACAGTATCCTTAAACATACTAACATATATGCAACACAGCTACATTATTTAATTTATATGTAACAAACCAGATAGACCACTATTGGACATTAATAAAATAAGACCTTCTTATCAATCAATCTGTCAGAACATGAGAAGGATTTTTGCTCTCACTATTTGGAAAACTCTGTGTGTTTTAGGCTTTCAATGCCAGAAAACACAGTATTTACTCAAGGGTTGTTTAAAAAGACCTACAATGTTTCAAATGTATATTAAGCGTTCCTGAGCTATTTTAAATACAGCACTTACAGAATACTACGAAGAAACCATTTTCTTTACATCTGTAAGGAAAATACATCGACAACTACAATGCATAATTTTTACCACACACAGTAAAAAGTCTCCTTTTCTCTTTGCAAAATAATGCTGTTGCTAGGTGTCACCAAGTCAGTTCTGACTCACAGGACACAGGACAGAACTGGCCCCCCACAGAGTTTCCAAGGGGTAGCTGGTGGATTTGAACAGCCAATCTTTTAGTTAGCAGCTGAGCTCTTAACTACTACTATATCACCAGGGCTCCCTTGTAAAATACAGTGGAGTGTTAAAGATAGTTTCCCACTACCTCTTCTACTGCTGATATTAAACTCTGTACAATGCAACAAAACTCAGAAGGCACTTAAAACACACGCAATTCCACTTCTCCCTGCAATACCAATAACTGAGTCTATGGGGGTATAAAATCAAATGCTGTGTGTACACAGCTAGATACCAGCAGCCACTCTGATGTGACCAGGACTGCCACCAGAAGTCCAGGGGAAAGCGGGGACAAAAAGCAGGGTTACATTCACAGCAACAGCTTCATGATACTGGGGGGAAATAGCGTTTATACACTTTTGGTTTTTCCAAGTAATCAGTCTAGTTCAGCCCAAACCTATCAGAATATTTAACACCTCAGAACCAAGTAAATTCTATTAGTGAATAAGTATTGGTGATAAAATTGTTTTGGTTAGACAAACAGGCTACAAACCATTTTAGTGTGAGTATATGGATCTTCTACTCCTGGACTGAATTACTACTCAGTTTTGCTATGTCTTAACAGCTTTTGACACTATCAATCCAGAGGATAAGAGAATCAGGTCTAAGATACGGAGAGAAGCACATCTGGACTGCAAGGTCAAGGCATCAGCCTCTAAGCTACCTCCACTCTCAGCCATGTTTCTGACTTGCAGCTCTCCAGGAAAAAGATGATTTGTAAATGTTCCTGGAAGGAACACTGCTGAGTAAGATGACCAGAAGTTGCTGGGTCCATGACTTAAAATGTATTTTCAATCATAATATCCATAAAATCCAGTTTCCCCAAGCAGCTTTGTTTGGTGACTTAACAGTATCCTCAATAAGTTAAAATGAAATTAGCACATTAAAATTGGCTGGCTCCCAGATACCCTGCTAATTCAAATGAAGCCACTCCTGATGCCCACCTTTCAGCCAAAGATTAGACCGGCCCATAAACCACACAACACTGAGGGACGTGCTTCCCAGTCCAGTTCAGCACATCAGACCAATGATTAACACCTGCCCTAGAGCAAAGACAGAAGGAAGGGACAAAGAAAGTGGACAAATGGGCACAGGGCACAATGGATGGAAAGGGAAATGGGGAGAGTGCCTACGCACTGGGGGAACTGGAATCAATGTCACAAAACAATTCGCATATACATTTTTGAATGAGAAACTAACGGGATGCAAACTTCACCCTAAGCACAATAAAATTTAAAAAAATAATAAAATCTGCCGATTACATATTACGAAAATATTTAAAGCACCTAGTTTTCACACCTGGTTTTACTTCTAAATGTTTTAACATATAAGGAGCATCATCAGATACGTTGGTCTACTTTTCATTGGGCTAGGGGAAAAAAAAACTAGCATGACTTCTGTCATTAGCTAATTAGATAATCATCATGTTTCCCTCTTTGCCGTGGCTTCTAGGTAAGCGCAGAGCTAAAACTTACACTTAATGATACAGCATAATTTTTCTTAGAAGCAATTTTCAGATGCAGTTACTATCATTTACTATTTACATTTTCAGTTACATTTTACCTGTGTAAATGTCTGTTACAAAATGTGGCTATAAATCCTTTCTAAAAGCCACTTGGATGTAAATAAAGTAAAAGCAGAGGTCACCACAAGACACATGATACCAAAGCCCACAGGACACACACAGCTTCTAACAATAATATTCAAGTTACTAAAGAAAGCCACTGTTGAGCAAATTTTGACTCATGGCAAATCCTTATGTGTAATGGTTTTACTACAATTGAGCTGCACAGGGTTTTCAATAACTGATATTTCAGAAGTAGATAAAAAACAGTCTTCCTTCCAAAGAACCCCTGGGTGGGCTAGAACCTCTGGTCAGCTGTGAGCACCGCGAACAGGCTTCACCACCACGGCCTCCGTTCTGACTCTCGTGTTGTCCAGTGCTTTGTGAGGCATCTTCAAGGGGGAGTAACCAAAGCTGGATCCACGGCGAGCCTGCATGCACCCAGCTTACAACTTGAGATTACATCTTGGGTCCAAATATTCCAATTCATGGAAAAGAACGTTACTGCAACATAATTTTTAAAACTGCCTCATGGTCAATTCTATTTAGGAAAAGTTATCATTATTATTATTTTTGCAGAAATTCTGCAAACTCTGCATTTCAAAATGGGTGACAGGTTTCGCCTCTCAAACTGAATCAACATGGCAAAATCAAGATGGTCTGTCCATTTATTATGGAAAAATTGTCCCCACTGGAATCACGATTCAGTTTAGGGAATCAAGAAGGACATACAGACAGCAGTGTTTAACTCTACGCAAAAGCTAAGTTTAACATTTTCTCAGCTGTCTCTGGTGACTGGCCTCAAGCATACTGTGCGCAGTTGGCAGTTTTACTGACTGTGGTTCACAGCAGTTGCTGAAGTGAATGACTCCTCCATCTCTCACCTTAACAGGTCACACTAACAGCTCTTCGAAGATGGGTGCCTCCACCTCTGGGCAAGTCACAAAGATTCTATGGGACAGTCTCTCAAGTACTCACAGACACCATCCGTTTTAGCAATAACACAAAAGATCAGGCAATCTCTACATGGTTTAGGATTCCAAAAGAACAGCTAAGAGATGGAAGAACCAATGTTCTGCTTGTCCTCGAAATCAACAGGATACATTTCAGAAATTCTCTCATTAGATCGTTGCTCAAAAGCAAAACACAGAGAACGGCCATGTTAGAAGAAGCTATCCTAAGATGATCCTTACAGATTTCCTTTATATTTAAAAATGTGGTCGAATCAACACATCATCCTCCAAAGTAATTTCAGTGAGAGTGACCTGATCCATGAGGAGCATCTGACAATGGAGTTATGAATTTCTCTGTTTGGACTGCTACTGATCTGGATTTTTCCCTTAAACATCATGACCTTAAAGAGACACCAGACATGCATTTCTCATGTGAAGTAAATCATATTTAATGTGCATTTCAGCAAACATTAAGTATCACCGCATAAAATACCATTCCACTGAAAATCAAAGGACTGTGACAAAAATACAATACATACAAAAAATTAACTAGTTAGCTAAATACACTAAAGAAAATGCAGGAAATCTTTCAGCTGTCCTTAACAGAACTACTTTATTAACTATAATTTCTTACAAACTACAATTGGTTGGGATGACAACTAATCAGGAAGAATGCTATGTCGTGTCTGCCAACATGGAGCTCTTAACTGATACGAGTCACACCAAGGCGTGTAACTGTGCTTTATAATAATGATTTCCTGATCGCTATCGGATCCGACTCGACGGTGCTCGGCATAAAGTATATTACTTACGATAAGTAAAAAAAAAAACAGTTTAGGATATGGTCTTCCTCTGAAAATACGAAGGAAGCAAAGAAGGCAACAAAGCCACGGGGTCTGGAACGGGCACTGGACCTGTCCTCTTCTGTGTTGCCAAAGGTCCTTGCTACAAGACGGCCTCCACTGCCGCAGGGAGCAACCGAATGCTGACTAGAGACCAAATGTCTCCCTCTGGAACTAAGTGAACCACCTAATACTCATGACATACGTGTTTGCTCTCCTTTAAGCACAACAAAGTGATCCGAAGCAAGATCTTAAAAAAAAAGAAATGAAAACAAAACAAACAACCCAGCCCACACTATACTGTCTGTCTTTTGGTTCGTGAATGGAATTCAGGACTTAGAAGCTATTGCACATTAGACTGTTTGCACCATAACCATGAAGATACAGATGACAAATTTAGAATTTATCTAAAGAAAACATTAAATTGATAAACCTCTATGAACAACCAAAAATAACTATTATTAGCATTTTGGTACACATAATCAACTATAACTTTATTGGAAAAAATGTTGATACATTGTCTCTAAACAGCTAAGTGTGCTTTGTACAGAAAGCTATTTTATTTTGATGAAGAATCAATGTTGCCAAGTTCCCACTGCTGACTGGTATTCCCGTGACAGCACCAGACTATCCATAAAACGTTTCAAGAAAGACACAAAATGTAAGGAAAAAAAAATTCTCAAGAACAGCATCCGAAAAGGCCATATATAGTCCTCTTCATAGTTTGGTAGGAAGAAATTCAATTAACAGCCTTGTTATCCTACAGTCTGTGTGCCTTAATTACACATTACAGTTCTAAAATTTTCCTTTTGTTATCACGGGTGGACCGCACCCTGTACGGCAGATACGGCGTATGCAAAATCACAAAGATCTCCTCTAAACTTGGCCTTCACCTGCATTGGCTTCTACACAACAGCGCCAAAGTAGTAGCGTGTTATGGAAATTAATGTATTTTATTGTATTAGTTATTGAATTGCTCTCTGCAAACAGACCTTACACTGACTCAGAACCCAAATCCCTTATCGTAGAACACAATGGTAAGGTTTAATACTATATTTAAGGGAAAATGTAAGTTTGCAAGATTCTTAATAAAATGTATGTTTAAAAAATCAAAAATACCAGCAAAGATCTTATAAAAGCTTTAAAAAGGTTGACGGCAAATCATAACACACATCCATTTAACAGAAACCACCTGACAGTTCTGGCCCCGCGGCCACTGCCATGACTTATCGGTGTAGTCAGAAAACCACCATAAAACAAACTGACAATGATTTCCCTCCAAGTGTACAGTGTTGACAAAAAATTTTTTAAAAAAGCATGCATTGAGCATATTTATACTGCTCCAGTTATACTCAGAAAGTAAAAGACAATCCAAGGTCAAATTAAAAATAGCCAATAACTGCTGTTCTTTCCCTTACCGCCTCCTGCTCTCCACTCAAGGAATTAACATTCTGTTTAATTGGGACTGTTTTTATGTTGAGACTATGTTAAATTGTTTAAATACAAATTACAACAAATAGAATGCTTATTTCATTGCTTGAAAATTAATCTATTTTAGAAGGAATGATACCTAGGAGAAGCTTACTTGGTACGTGTGGTGTGGAGAGTATGCTTTGATTGCAATGGGAAAATAGATGTTTAGACCTAATATATGATAGGGCTTCATGGGGCAAGAAAATTATCTTTTTATTGTTACTAATGGCTCTTAAATCTTCTTCTAATAAAATTTCACAGCAATCTCAAGAGGATACACTAAGGCCTTTGATTATATATACCCTAAAGAATGTATTGTATCACAAAGATACACACCCAATAAGGTTTTTTTTTTTTTCATCTGAAATCTATAAAGATAATTTTCCATGCTGACAGTGCACATTTCATCCATAAGTTTGAAGAGTCAAATGCTACCCCAGCTGGGGGTTATTCTGCCAAATGGCTCCCAACAGGGACTACAGCCATGGAGGCGAAGAGGCATATGTGTGTGTGCATGGAGCAGAAAACAAGAGACCTGATGGGAAAGAGACCTTCTCTGCAGTCATTTTTATCAATTACCATCTGAGTGATCTAATCAAATAGAGAGTCTAAGGGAAAAAAGCAACACTAGGAAGGAAAAGCAAACAGTCCAACACATGCTTTATTACCTGCAGAGATTAAAACAAAAAGCAGGGAGAGCCCTGATATATTTCATAGGGATTTGCTAAGGCTGAGGGGAGGGGTAAGGGGCAGATACCTTAAAAAAAAAAAAAAAAATCCATCATGAAAGGAACAGAGACAAGATTATTAAAAAGAGGCCAAGTTATAGCGCGCCATGGGATTTTTAATCTGGCTACCTGTGGTTTTTCTGGGTAAAGCCTTATTCATCCCAAAACGGAGGGGGGTGGAGAGAGAAAACAAAAAAAATCACATTTATATGTCAGTTTTACAGATGATCAAACAGCGTGCATCAGTAAGAATAAGAAAACATTCAATGCTGATGACTTTTGAAAAATAGACACCCGTTCTATCAAATATTATTGATAATTACCTGTGCATCTCGTTTCTTGAACTCTTGAATTTGATTTTCGTGCTCCATATTGACAGCGCGAAGCTGTTTTTCCAGGTTTTCAATTTCCCGTTCATGGTCTCGGACTAGGCTATCCTTCTCTGCGTTATGCTGCTGTAATAGGTGCGTCTTCTCCTGTTCACGCTCCAGCTTCAGCTCTACTATCTGATTGGACAATGAGGAGGACAGTTCATCAACAGAACATCCTTGTCGTCATGACAACTCATGTACAGCTTAATTTTCCTCTAATTTGCCCAATTTGAAAATTTTATTTTTGCGTCATTATTACCTCACCCTTGAAGTGCTCACATTTTGGGGAGATTTTAGCCAAACCTCATAACATTCAAAGAAGGTGGGCATATTCAGTAAATCCTTCTGCATGCAATCTGTTGACACAAATGTCTGACTGGGGAAAAAATTTATAGTGAATGCTAGGTATTTCCTCCCCGAGAAGCCTGGTATTTCAAATCAGCATGGCTATAAATGGTTAATTGTCAGTAGGCTCTGCTTTTTGCTTCAATATATACATGTAAAGAGCAGCAATTACATCGGTCAGTTTTCTTTATAGTTTTAAAATAAAAGAGCTGAGTGAAATATGCATCTGGATTATTGTATATACAGTTGTCTTTTTAAAAATGAAATGATAAATTTCAAAGCTCTATTATCTCGTTGTCGGCTACGGTATACCAACATAAACAGATGTTATGTGTTCCAGAAGGGCACCTGCTGTGCTGCAAGCTTGCGCCATGATTTCATAAAAAGCATTCTATTCTCAGGATCCTTTCCCAGTCCACTCCACACTGGAGACTGTGACCTTGGCCAGTCTTAGCCTCTCCCTGCTAGACTGAATGGCAGCCCGAGACCAAGGGCCTGGTTGCCGCAGCTTTGATACTAATCCTCCCAGACTGTGCACAATGGCACCCTACCTGGCCTGCAAACTATAGCCAGCCAGGCTGTCTTTGAAGCAGGTGATGAATGGGGGACCGCAGGAAGCCAGCTTCCCCAGTGAACTCCAGGCCACACAGCTGCTAGCAACAGTCACTTGGATTTTTCTTCAGTTTTGGTGGATTTCAGGGCAAAAAACTGCAGTTATCTAGAATATGTTGCGTTATTTTTCGGCGTGAGAATCCATCTTCAAAAAAAGCTAACAGTAGGAGCCTGCTCCAAATCGATCTTGTTTCGTGCAATGACTCAACAGACTACCTTATCTTAAAGCTATAGCATTCATTTCTCTCGGCGTGCGTGCTGCACTACATTTCACAAGTGGTCGTCTTTTAAAATTTGAAATTCTTACCCCTCATCTCAGATCAGGAGTCCTAAAGCATGCATTAAATTTGCTTTAAAAAATAGGTTTCAAAAGGTTCTCTTATTGCGATTCTTCTGAACTGGAAAACTGACAACAAATTTCTGACCATTTGTGCTTTTCCTACGTTATTTAGAAGAAAGTATACCAGCTCTTGAATTCTTACACTTAACAGAACCAAATAATGTACAAAGTAATACGGAAAAATCTGCTTTGCATCTGAGAACAAACTAGTATTCTAATGAATATATGTTATTTAACATTGAAGTGTCTTCATTCTCATTATTCCACTGTTGACAATATACAGGAAAAATTTAGAATATAAGTGGTCTCCTAATATAGACTCAATGTACATATTTTATTCCATGACTCATACAACTACAACATTAAAAGAGAATTTTAAATTGTATTGGTATTATGACATTTTTTTTTCATGTAGCTGAGGGTATAAATTATTCACTTGGATGGTTTTTATTTCTTGGGCCTATTCTTATTCCTACTCAGTGTTACACTATTAAACATGATTATAACAAAACTATAAATTTTGTTTAAAATTTTATGTAAGATGCCAGAAAGAAGTAGAAGCAGACAGTTCTACTGAGATCTCAAAGGCCTCAGAAAAACTGGTAGACTAGAAGTGATTTAAATTGATAGAAAGTAAAATATTTCACAATGTTTTATGGAAAACTAACCAGTTGACCAACAGTAACCCAAACAACAAATAATTGAGGCAGAAAAACTACAAATTTTCCTCCTAAAAAAGACATATGACTAGAACTAGCACTGGAATCATCGTAAGTGATAATGCTGCCTCTGTCCTAGGCTCTTGTAATAATGCACCTCCATAGTTACTTTCTCTGAGTCATCTGAGTGTTCTGGTAGATGGATCGATGATCTTACCCAAATTCTAGTTAACTCATTTTTTTTTTTAATTTTTATTTAACATGACTGAGTGAAAATGTACATTCACGTATAAATTTACATGCCCACCTATATGCAGCTTCCACTGCTCTCCCTGTCCGGTGACTGCACCCCATTCCTCTCTGTTCCATACATGTCTCATCCTCCCAACAGCCTTCTTTCCCCTCCTCTCTATCCACTCCCCTTCCTCCAGCCAGAGGTCAGCAAGATGATATCCTATAGATGTATAGAACCATAAGGTGCTTCCAATATATGGTCACTCTGCATTGCCAAGTCTAATCCATTTCTGTCCAAAGAGTGGACCTTTATAGTTAACTCATTTTTAAAGATAAGAAAAAAAAATTCCAGTAATGGACTTTCAAACCTAAAGACAGGTATGTATAAATTATTATTAGCTTGTTATTTGGCCATGGCCTATTGCTCAGTGCTGGTAATTCAATCTCAATGTTGCTAGATAGTGAACTTCTGTTGCCATCGAAAGTGAAAAAGCTCAATTTTCTTGACCTACTCCAAAAGATAACTTCAGATGTAATGGGCCCCTTCAGGCCTTTGCCCAGACTTCCTCACTGTCAGCATCTTCTGGAAGAGATGTCTTGTCGGGACTAATGGAAGAGTTCAGAAGAAAAACTCTAACGTTCTGGAAGTATCTTGATGATGGCATAGATGACAAAGGGCCCTGCTTAACTCAGACCATCTGAAGAGCTCCTCGTAGGCAAGACAAGGAGAAGAAGGGGATAGGAGCTGAATGGACATGGGAAATACCAGGTAGTGAAGAAGAGTGTGCCGTCACACTGTAGGGAGAGCAGTGAGGTTCACGTAACAATGTGTGTAAGTTTTTTTTAATGACAAACTGACTTGAATTACAAATTTTCACTTAAAGCATAATAAAAAAATAAAGAGCTCCTTATAGGAGGGTAGCCTTCAAGAGATCTAATTACAGAAATGGTGAACTATGAGCAGGTAACTACACTAGGAATGTGCCCACTCTACACATATTAAAACAGAATGGCATATCTTCCAGGATAATAGAAGTGATTACCCATCATGTGCAAGCATCTTGTAACATCTGGAAGTATCCTGAGATATTGGGGTTTCAGGGTTTGGTGGCTACAATTTGGGTGAGAAAATGTCTTTGGATCCTAGGATCCTAGGAATTATTAGGTTGGCCCACTGGAAATTGACACTTCTGTAGGTCAAAATAGGAGATGAATAAAGGTCCTCTTCCATCCCTGCAACTTTAATCCTGAAGCTCAAGATTGGTCCTGAAAGTGGCAGGCCCTTAACACAACCCCAGTTATCCACAGATTGACAAGATGTCCTGTTTCCAAATGAGGATTCCAGTTAAATGCCCAAAGGCAGCAAAACAATTCAAGCCCAAGGAAGACCAAGATGGAGCTGCCAGACATCCAACTATAAAGGAAATCTTGTAATACTTAGATAGAACATGTATGAATTCTCTTTGACTCCTTTCCTGCCTTTATTTTCAGTCTTCCTCTTCATTTTGATTTGAACGAATAAGTACTTTGCTGCCTTTACTTTTCTATAGCTTGAAATTAAGATAGGGATAGAGGAAGAGAGCTTAGTTGGAGTTCTGAGCAGACTGTTTTAGAGATACAGACACCTAGCCTGTCTTCTAACATTTTATCAATGTCTTGCACAAGGGTCAGTTATAGATATCGGACAGTGTTGCTTTCTTTTTTTTTTTTTAAATCATGACTAAGTGAAAGTATACAATCCAAATCAATTTTCAACATCTGCCTCTCTGCAACTTTATCTGCTCTCCTCATCCTATGACAACACATTCCTTTTCACTTTTTTTAATGAGAGCTCTAAGGCCTACGCTTCTACCAGGGATAATTTCAGAATCTTCTGTTTCTTTCACTGTCTCCTTTTGAAAATTGTTGTTGCTGTTAGATAAGGTCGAGTCAGTTCCAGCTCATAACAATGCTATGCACAACGGAATGAAACACCGCCCAGTACAGTGCCATACCCAGGATCAATTTTGTGCTGAAGTCCATTGTTGCAGCCACTCTATCAATCCATCTCTTCGAGAGACTTCCTCTTTTTTGCTGACCCTCTACTTTACCACGCATGACGTCCTTCTCCAGAGTCTGATCCCTCCTGACATGTCCAAAGGATGTAAGACACAGTCTCATCACCCTTGCTTCCAAGAAGCACTCTAGTTGTACTTCTTCCAGGACAGATCTGCTATTCAGCATTCTTCTACAACATGAAAATTAAAAGGCAACAATTCTTCTCCTGTCTTCTTTAGTCACTGTCCAATTTATGCATGTATATGATGTGACTGAAAATACCAAGGCTTGGGTCAGGCACACCTTTGTCTTCAGGGTGACATCTTTTTGAAAATTAAGGCCATGATATTACGCCTCTTTCCTTGTTGAGCTGCTGCTGGTGAGTGCTTTCTGTTTTGTTTTTCTCATTTTTGGTGGTGGTGTTCATGTCACAGTTTCCAGCTTCCCTGCTACCTTTATCTAGGAGTTTCAGTGGTAGGTGTATGTAGAAAAGACTGCCATGGGGTACTATTAAGCTCTTAACACTGAAACAATTACCACAGTCACTGAATGACCATTTATTTGTAAAGACGTCATAGAGAATATTCCTGGATTAAGGTCAACATTATACTAGGTAACCTCTGAGTCCCTCCAAATTCTTCAAGATTTCATATTTCCACTGACTTGAAATTAAAGCATTTTTCACTGAGTTGTAGGTATGATCCAGTGTTAGGCCTCTTAACTGTAGACGTGTCTCTCTTTCCTCCTTTCTTAGCTAGAGGATAAGAGGACCTCTCTCCCTACTTCCAAAAGCTTTAATCCATTCTTATACCAGGTTTGTAGAAAATAGATTCGTAATTTGGTTACATTTGAAATCATGTTAGTATCTTATACCATGACTTATCTTTCTTAACGCCTTTTAGTACAGCCTATCTTAGATAATCTGTGTTTGTGGTGCTGGAGTTTCACATCATGAAGTACATGAGGTCTAGCAACTAAGTTGGCCAATTTGCCACTGTGCACTTATGTTGGCAGTACTGTACAGACAACTCATAACCTTGGTATATCAGTGTCCCACAGCTGTGTTTGTGGTGATGTGTGGCAGTGTCTTGCTGAATGGAGTTCGTTATTGTTGTCGCTTGTTTTTGTGTGCCAATGCAAGAATGTTCAAGTTTGAATTAGAGCAATGAACAAACATTAAATTTGTTAAACTCAGTGGTAAGAGTGACAGTGAAATTAGGGACATGTTAGTCCAAGTTTATGAGGATAATGCCATGAAGAGAATGGTAGTGTACCAATGGATTAAACATTTTTCTGAGGGGAAAGAAAGTGTCACTGATAGAGAGAGGTCAGGGTGGCTAGTAACAAGCAAAACTGATGAAAACATTGCAAAAATTTGTTAAATTGTGCATTGAAATTGGCTGACTGTAAGAAGTATAGTAGACCAAGTAAACATCAATAGAGAAACAGTTGGGAAAATCTTAACCAAAAATCTCAGCATAAGAAAAGTATGTGCAAGAATGGTCCCAAAGTAGCTCACCAATGAACAAAAGCAAAGGAGAGTCAAAAACTGCCAAGATCTTTTGGACAGACAAGATGATGTTTTGGGCCCTGTTATCACTGGTGATGAAACATGGGTGTTTTAGTCAGCTAGTGCTGCTCTAACAGAAATACCACAGAGTGGATGGCTTTAACAAAGGAAGATTTATTCTTACATAGTCCAGTAGGCTAGAAGTCCAAATTCAGGATGTCTGCTCCAAGAGAAGGCTTTCCCCCTTGTTGGCTCTGGAGGAAAGTCCGGTATTACATCAGTCTTTGTTCAGGGAGCATCTTGGTGCAGGAACCTCAGGTCTGAAGGACATGCTCTTCTCCTGGTGTGAGGTTCCCAATTCTCTGCTTGCTTCCCTTTCCTTCTATCGTTTGCAGGATGAAAGGATTAAGGGTGGGGCAAGCCATACTCCAGGGAAACTCCCTTTACAGTAGAGCAGAGAGGTGATCCTATGAAGGGATTTACAGCTGCGCCCTAACCCTTTTAATATACAGCACAGGAAAATCACAAAATGGAGGACAATCATAGAATACATGGAATCCTGGCTCAGGAGCATGGCTAAACATATTTCTGAGGGGACATAATTCAATCCATGAAAATGGGTGTACCAATATGATGCTAAAACAAAGCATCAAAGTACACAATGGAAGTTAGCCAATTCTCCATGACCAAAAAGGTTTCACTAGTCCAACCAAAGCTCCAAATGATGTTCTTAACCTTTTTTGATATCAGAGGGATTGTTCATTATGAATTTGTATCGACTGGACAAACATTTAACCAAGTTTCCTATTTGGAAGTGCTGAAAAGGCTGCATGAAAAAGTTAGTTTACAACCATCTGATCTTCTCACCAACAACTCATGGCTCTTGTGTCATGACAATGCACCGGCTTACACGGCACTGTCTGTGAGGGAGTTTTTAGCCACTAAATGAACAACTGTATTGGAACAGCCTCTCAACTCACCTGATCTTGCTCTCAAAGACTTTTTTCTTTACCCGAAGGTAAAGGAAATAGTGAAAGGAAGACATTTCATGACATTAAGGACATCAAGAATAACGTGACAGCAGCTCTGATGGCCATTCCAGAAGAAGAGTTCCAAAACTGCTTTGAAGGGTGGACTAGGCACTAGCATTGGTACGTAGTTTCCCAAGGCAAGTATTTCAAAGTTGACCATATTGATATCCCACAATGAGGTATGTAGCACTTTTTCTAGGATAAGTTCACAAACTTAACTGTCATACATCACATTATTGGGCTAATGTTAGTCTTCCTTGTGTTGTACACTGACAAGTGTGTGTTTCTTGATAATATTATTAAAAGGTATTTAAGCTGTATTTTGCTAGCACTAAATTCAATATAAAACAATTACCAGAGAGACACATGCATTCCACCAATCCTACCATCAAGGTCCAGATGGACACATGCATCCCACCAATCCTACCACCAGAGGCCAGAGGGACCCATGTATCCCACCAATCCTACCACCAGAGACCAGTCAGCCACGCCAAGCCAAGCGCCAGAGGGACATACATGACCCAGAGAATATGTGGCTACCCTCCATTTTTATATAACATTGATTATACATAACAAACTGGTCTTTGGAATCTAGCCATGTGAGTAAGTGAGGAGAGGGTACTGCAGATTTGGACAGAGCTGGTTACTTCAGGCCAAATAAGATGAAGGACAAGTGCCTAGATAGCCATAAAAACATTACATCAGAAGAAATCAAAACCACATGAACTTAGCAAAGCAAGGGGGTGGGGAGAAGGAAGGGCAGAAGGGAAAGAGCAGACAGCCCATCATACTGGAAGAAAAGAAAACATACAGGAAAAAGCAGAAAAATGGAGTTGTAGGAGTCGTGGGATTATTAAGTAATAAAAACAACAATGTAATAAATGAAGAACTCAAAGACAAGAAATAAACAACAGAATTAACTGAAGGCACTCCACCACAAAATTTATTCTGAATAAGAAACAACAACAAGCTGAATAAAGACTGCTGAAAAAGGAACAGTGTAAGCAAGAAAAATGGATTCAGACTGAGGAAAAGAATGATTTAGGAATACTAAACTAGCCTCAAATATAGGAGAATTCATGGATATGAATATCTAAACCACTTCTGGGGGCAGGAGGAGGCATTTGAGCATAAAATTTAGGAAATCAAGAAATTATTAAAGAATCTAATATCACCATTTAGTGCCAAAAGACACTGGTACAAAGGTTCAGGAGAAGAAAAGATGACAGGAGAATCTTATTCCTAGTCAAGCTATCCTTTCAAAACAGCAATTCTCACTCAGCATACAGAGTACTGAGGCGGGGGGGAGGGTCAAGCTGGCAGATTAAACACACATCTCCCTAAATCCCCCTGGAAACCAAGACCTGAAATGATAATTAAACGGAGCCTTCCAGACACCTAGTAAGCCCTGGGATGCAGCATAGGGCTGTTAATTTGGACTTCATACCACTAAAAGCAAAACTTCCTCTCTTTCACTGACCCTACTCTCAGCAAGCACAGGCATGCACAGACCAAAGCATCTCTCCCAGTCTCCACTGACCCACATGAAGCCCAAAAAGCAATAAGCTTTGGAGAAGATGGTGACCTGGAAATTACCTATGGCATCAGAAGGCCCCCAAAAGAAACCACCTCAGAACTTCCCAGATGAAGAAGCTTTTCTGAAACTATCAGAAGGTGAATACAAAAGGATTATATACAGAGCCCTCCTAGACCTTATACAAAATACAGCACAGCAAAAAGAAAAATTAAGCAGGCTGTTCAATCTGATGGAACACCAGTACTCAGAAATCCAACAGATCAAGAACACAATCAAAGACATAGGAACTTCAATTCAAAGCCAAGAAAACAAAATGGAGCAAATGGAAAAGACAATTTCTGATTTGGAAGACAGAGTTACTGACTCCAGCATCCATGAGGAGAAATCAGAAAAAAGAAACAAGAAAAATGAAGAAGAATTAAGAAGCATGTGGGACTCTATTAGGAACAATCTACAATTAATTGGAGTTCCTGAACAGAGTGAGACAACTGAGAATACAGAGAGTATTGTGGCTGAGCTGCTGAAGAAAACTTCCCAGAAATTACAAAAGAAGAGAATATAGATAATCCAAGATATGTATTGAACACCACTCAATACAAATCACAAAAGAAAGGTTCCAAGACATATTATAATCAAGCTCAACAAAATGAAACATAAGCAGAAACTCTTGAGTCTTGACTCAAAGCAAAGCTAACATTCAGAGGGAAAACCTATAGGCTTTTGTAGAATTTCTCAGCAGAAACTATGCTGGCACAGAGACAGTGGTATGACACATTCAAAGCCTAGAAGGAGAACTTCCAACCAAGAATTATATATCCCGCAAAACTATCTCTCAAATATGAAAATGAAATTAAGACATTCGCAGATAAACAGAAACTCTGAGACTTTGTAAAAACCAAACCAAAGCTACAAGAAATACTGAAAGAATTGCTTGGCTTGGAAGAACAAAATCGCTAACTTTATATCTTGGAAGGACACATTATCCAGAATCCTACCCAGTTAGGGAAGGCTCCAAACACAATCAAAGCCATAATAGTGAAAGAAACGATCTAGTGACCAAATCATGTAAACTATGATATCATCATATTAAAAAGAGGGATGTACTACAGTCGTTACAGTCTTCCAGATGGAGAGGAAGTTGACAAGCAATCAAAATTGGGTTTATATATAGTTTGTTAAGTGTGATCATAGGGACAGCCTTAAAGCACAATAAAGAAGCAACATATCATATCAACAAATGTAATACAGGAGTCTCATCAACCACAAAACCAACCCTGAAAAAAGTGAAAAATCAACTCACAAAGATGGTCACTCAGCATACAAAAATGTAGTGAATACAACCACTATATGCCCTTTTTAAAAATGCTATTATTAATAAAATCTTACCAGCTCAGAGATCAAAGTAAAAGACTCATATATGAAACCAAAAGCCAAACCAGATCCACTACTACAGAGTCAGAATTGTGCTAAAAGTTTTAATGATTTTATAATAATTAAATCTATATAACTGTGAGAATTATTTTTACACAACAGAATATAAATGTTATAAATCTTAACAATGTAAAACTAATACAGGCATACTTCACAGACACCGTGGGTTTGATTCTAGGTGACTGCAATTTAGCAGGTCACATGACGGTTTTTGGTTTCACAGTACCTATAAGTTATGCCTACACTATATTGTAATCTATTTAAGTGTACAATAGTATTGTGTCTAAATAGACAATTACATACCTTAACTAAAAAACAACTTTATTGCTAAAAAATGCTAACTATCATCTAAATCTCTCAGTGAGTTGTAATTTTTTGGCTGGTGAAGGGACTTGCCTTGATGTTGACGGCTGCTGACGGATCAGGGTGGTGGCTGCTGAAAGTTGGGGTGACTGGCAATTTCTTAAAATAAGACAACAATGAAGTTTGCAGCATCAACTGACCTTTCCTTTCACGAAAGACTTTTCTGCAATATGTGATGGTATTTGATAGTGTTTTACCCACAGCAGAAATTCTTCTAAAATCAGAGTTGATCCTCACAAGCCCTACTGCTGCTTTATCAGCCAAGTTTATGTGACAGTCTAAATCCTTTTCATCTCACCAGTGTTCAAAGCATCTTCACCAAGAGTACAGTGCATCTCAAGAAACCACTTTCTTTACTCATCTGTAAGAGAAGCTTCTCATCCATTAAAAATTTTATCATGATAATGCTACCATACAGTAATGTTTCCAGTCTTCACTTCTCATTCTAGTTCTCTTGCTATGTCTGCCACATCAGCAGTTACTTCCTCCACTGATGCTCTGAATCCCTCAAAGTCATCCATGAAGGATGGAATCAATTTCTTCCAAACTCTTTTTAATGTTGATATTTTGACCTTCTACCATGATCACAAATATCTGTAATAGCAGAAGGCTTTCAATTTACTTTTTTCAGATCTATTTGAGAATTCACAATTGATGGCAACTATAACCTTATGTAATATACTTCTTAAATAATAAGACTTGAAATTCGAAGTTACTCCTTGATTCATGGACTGCATAATGGGTACTGTGTGAAAATATTAATCCTCTTGTACATTTCCACCACACTTCTTGAGTGACCAGGTATACTGTGAATGAGCAGCCAATATCTGAAAGGAATCTTTTTTTCCTGAGCAGTAGGTCTCAACAGTGGGCTCAAAATACTCAGTAAACCATGTGGTAAAGAGGTGTAATGTCATCTAGGCTTTGTAGTTTCATTTACAGAGCAAAGGCAGAGTAGATGTAGCATAATGTATTAAGGGTTTGAGGATTTGGGGAATCAGAAATGAGCACTGGCTTCAACTTAAAGTCACCAGCCATACTAGCCCCTAACAAGGAAGTCAGTCTGTCCTTTGAAATTTTGACGCCAGTAACCGACTTCTCCTCTCTAGCTATGAAATTCCTAGATGACATCTTCTTCCAATATAAGACTATTTTCTCTACGTGCTGTTTAGTGTAGCCAACTTCATCAATTAGCTTAGCCAGAGCTTCTGGATATCTTGCTGCAGCTCCTGCATCAGTATTTGCTGCCTCATTTTGCACTTTTATATTATGGAGATAGTTTTTTTCCTTGAACCTCATGAATCAATCTCTGCTAGCTTCAAATTTTTCTTCTGCAGCTCCCTTATCTTTCTCAGCCTTCAGAGAATTGAACAGAGTCGGGAACATTCTCTGGATTCAGTCTTGGCTTAAGAAAATGTTGTGGTTCGCTTGATCTTCTTATGCACACTACCAAAACTTTCTCCAGGTTGGCAATATGGCCGTTCACTTTCTTATCATTTATGTGTTCACTGGGATAACATTTTAAATTCCCTTCAAACGCTTTTCCTTTGCATTCATAACTTGGCTAACCAGTGCAAGAGGCCTCTCTTTCAGCCTGCGTTAGCGCTCAGCATGCCTTCCTCACTAAGCCTAATCAATTCTGGATTTCTGATTTAAAGTTGGAGAGATGGCTGACTCTTTCTTTCACTGAACACTTAGAGGCCATTCTAAAAGTTATTAATTGGCCTAATTTCAATACTGTCGTGTCTCCGAGAACAAGGATGCCCAAAGAGACACTGAACTAATCGCTAGAGCTGTCAGGATACGTGCATTTATGAAGTTCACCACCCTTGCTAGCACCATGTGTGGCACTCCAAACAATCAGAACAGTAACATCAAAGATCATTCATCACAGACCACCATGACCGATACAGTAATACTGGAAAAGTTTGGAATATTATGAGAATTACCAAAGTGTGACAGGAAGGAAGCACCCGCTGTTGATGAAATGGCACTCAACACAGGGTTGCCACAAACCTTTACTCTGTAAAACTCCAAGAGCCACACAGTGAGGTAGGCCTGTGCTATGACTGACACACTAGAGGGGGAGGGTGGCTGGAAGATGCATAAACATTCTAATTTCCTCATTATTTTAAAGTTAGGGAGTAATTAATGCTGTCTAAATTGAACCAATAATTTAAAAATGACTCTAACCCTGATGTGTTTCTAATCCTTCTTCACTTCCCCAAAAAATCACCTTCATACAAAGAAACATTTTCTAACTTCAGAAACTCCTTCAGTTTCCTTTGTTTCTTTGTTGTTGTTGTTAGGTGCCGTCAAGTTGGCTCCAACTCAGCATGACATTATGTACAAAAGAACAAAACATTGCCTGGTCCCATGCCATCCTCACAATTGTTTCTATTTTTAAGCCCACTGTTTCTTTACTTGTAACTAATTTCCCATAAAACTAAATATTTTAATAACAGGTGGCAAATATAACATAGTTCTGTTTCTAAGCGAATACTTCTGACTATGTGTCTTTTCAATCTCTCTCTTACAGATACAGTCATTTCTGGACACAAGATGTGGGGAGAATTTTTCTTTCTTTGTGGGTACTGAGACACGATAAATGGCAGCAGTCCCTTCTAAGGACTGTAGTATCGGCACTGCAAGGTCCTTTATCAAGGGACATGATCCCTTTCCAACATGGGTTCCAGGTCTGTGAACTAACTTAAATCTGCACTCTTAGTGAAGAAAAATCCTAAGTTTCTCTTATATGGAAAATTATCTAAATCTCACACGTTAACTCCTGACTGCTTTGCAGATGCTGTAGCAGCCAAGCAGCACCCTGGACGGCTGTCTCTCTGATCCCTCACAGCACCATGCTCTGTTCAGTCTCATCACAGAGCCCGCAGGGACAAGAAACCTTGACTGCCAATCTCACCTTGTTGTCACTACACAAATGACTTCCCAGTTGAATCTGACAGGTAAGTGCCTCCATCCATATCTGCTATTTTGAAACCACCTCGTCCAGTCAGCCCTGGCCTGCAGAAGATGCTGCCAAGTAGCAGCTTGGTGCTGTTCACGTCCTTATCACTGGTGCCTTCCTCAGTATTTCAGTGATGGATGCATCTTCTAAGCCCTCCCACACGGTGGGCTCTCTGGTCTACATTAACAAACCCATTCTAACACTCTCATCTTTTGGAGGTTTTTGACCTCTTCCTTAATTCACCAAGCAGTTCTAGCATCTCCAGCTCAGAGAAATGCAACCAGAGGAGTCATGGAAGATTACTACCTCCTACAGATAGAAACTGTTAGAAACATGCTACATTTAAAAAAAAAACAAAACTGAGATGAAGGACAGTTTAAGCAGTCCAATAGGAGATATGGAGACCCCCATCTACTATAAACTCTAACGACGGTAAACAGTGTCCCGGTGGCATAGTGATTAAGAGCTATGGCCACTTACCAAACTGTTAGCAGTCTGAATTCACATCCACTCTCTGGAAACCCGATGGGGCAGTTCTAAGCTTCCTACAAGGTGCTATGAGTTGGAATTGACTCAACAGCAATGGTTTTTTTCTTTCTCACCCCCTTGGTATAGCAAATATGCTACATTAAACAAAAATAGAGATGAAGGGCAGTTCAATTACTGTGCACCCTCTCCACACGTATACACATCAGACTATTTGTCATGGAAGGTGCGCTGCGAGCACAACAGTTAAGAACACAGCTGGTAATCAAAAGGCTGGCACCTAGAAGTCACCTAGTATCTCAAAGGGAGAAAGATCTACTATCTGAAAGGCTGTCAGCTGGAACCCACTCAGTGTCTCAATGGAACAAAGACCTCGCTATCTGCTTCTGTGAAGATTAACCCAAACCCAAACCAAACCAAACCCACTGCCATTAAGTTGATTCCCACTCAAAGCAACCCTACAGGACAGAGTAGAAATGCCTCACAGAGTTTCCAAGGAGCATCGGGAGGATCCAAACTGCTGACCTGTTGGTTAGCAGCTGTAGCTCTTAATCACTAAGCCACCAGGGTTTCCCTGTAAAGATTACAGCCAAGAAAACCTGTGGAGCATTTCTCTCTCACATGGGGTTGCTGTGAGTTGAAAGCAACTTGACAGGGACCAACAACAAGCTAATTACTTAGGGGGCACTTTGCTTTAAATTGCTGGCCAATAAAAGACAGCTTTGTCTAAGGGGCTTGCCTGGTAAACACATCATGTCATGCTGCATCCCTATTCAAGGGCTCCTTATGGAAAATGTTTGCCTCTTGGTGGTAAAATTTAGTACTACTTTTATATAAGTGATAAAACTCATGGCAATAAAAGCCACACTGAAATACAGGAGCATCATGTTCTGGCATTTCTCATTTAATGAGATGAAGACAACATCATCAGGTTATGTTTCTAAACAGTCTTTATTTATCTGCATTTGCAATACAGTGAACACACAAAACCAAACCCCAAACCACTGCTCCCAAATTGATTCCAACTCATAGGGATTCCAAAGGGTTCCCAAGGCTGCAAATCCCTATTGAAGCATACTGCTGCTTCTGGTTTCGAGCTACCGACCTTCTGTTTAAAAGCCAGTTACTTTAACCACTGTGCAAACAGGGCTCCAAAGTACACATGCTGTGTCAAATAAGTTATGAAACTGTCTAGCACTCTAGAAATTTATCTTCAGTCAAACCGAATCAACTGTAAAGTTAGCATAGTCTCAATAGATGTGTCTCTCTATCCTTTCTAAAAAATGCTGGAATTTTGGGAAAAAAAAATTGTCACTATATGACCCAAAACAAAAAAGAAAAAAAAGTCAAATCCACTGGCACTGAGTTGATTCTGTCTCCTAACAACCTCATAGGACAGAGTACAAGTGCCCCACAGAGTTTCCAAGGAATACTTGGTGGATTCAAACTTCCAGCCTTTTGGTTAGCTGCTGTAGCTCTTAACCACTACACCACCAGAGTTTCCACAGGATGCAAAACATATTTAGATGAGAAATAAGAGTGCAGGAAACCCTGGTGGCATAGTGGTTGACAGCTACGTCTGCTAACCAAAAAAAGGGTGGCAGTTGGAATCTGCCAGGTGCTCCTTGGAAAGTCCATGGGGCAGTTCTACTCTGTCCTATATGGTTGCTATGAGTTGGAATCGACTCGACACGCTGGTTTTTGTTTGTTTTGGTTTTTGGTATGGGGTAGTTCTTGGAGCCTCGGTGGCGCAATGCTCAAGCGACTGGCTGCTCACCAAAAGGTTGGAAGTTTGAATCCACGAGCCACTCCTTCACAACCCCATGGGCAGCTCTACACCATCCTTCAGGGTTGCCATGAATCCGAATCACCTCAATGGCACCAGGTTTGTTTGTTTGTTTATTTTTACGGGGCTGTTCTACTCTGTCACATGCAGTCATTATGAGTTGACGGTGCCTCCAAGGCACCTACCAACACAACAAAAAGAGCTTTAAAGGCGTATGATTGGCTTTGACTTTTTGGAGTCTGAGTATAAACATTTCCTAGCACGGAAAACACCACAGTATGGTCTGTCTTCCTGAACATCTTGATAGAAAGAGGCACTAAAACTACAGCAAAGAACAGGCAGTGTGACAAGAGCAGAGACAGACTGTGTCATCTGTGAGTAGCCATGTGGCTGCAGAATGAGATGCTTCTTACAAACAAAAGAGCCATCCAAGAAGTCTATCAATCCACAGATCACTTTAATCAGTCATGTTTTCTCCATTTAGAAGTTCAGTGTTACTTTGCTAACTTGCTATTGGAACCCTGGCAGTACAGTGGATAAGAGCTCGGCTGCTAACCAGAAGACTCGCAGCTTGAATCTGCCAGCTGTCCCTTGGAAACAATATGAGGCAGTTCAACTCTGTCCTATAGGGCCACTGGGAGTCGGAATCCAACTCACTAGAAATGGGTTAACTTGCTGTTGGAGACGGCTTACGGGTCTGCCAGCACATACTGAATCTTCATGTCTCTTGTCCTCGCTCATCAACCATGAATAACCCTTTACCTCTGAGTAAATCTGGACTCACAGCAACCCTGCAGGACAGCACAAAACTGCCTCACACAGTTTTCTAGCCCAGATGCCACAACGGTTAAGCACTTGGCTGTTAACCAAAGGGATAATAGTTTGAACTCACCACCCACTTCCCAGGAGAAAAAACCCAGAGGTCTGCTCCCATGAAGATTACAGCCTAGGAAACCTCACAGGCAATTCTATTCGGGCTTCTAGGGTTCCTAAATCAATTCAGTGGCACGTAACAACAACCTTTATGGAAGCAGACTGCCCTATCTTCCTCCCAGCTAGCTTGGCAGGTTTGAGGCTCCAGTCTTTCAGTTAGCAGTTACGTTAACAGGGGTCCTCCACCAAAAGCCACCAGCAACAAATCTCCACTGAAGCTCCTGAGACTCATGACACACCTGGTTGTGAAGGCTGCCAGTGCTGTGGTGACTCTGCAGGGAAGCTGAAAGAGGCCTTTGCAGGAGGCAGCGCTGTCCCCTGCCTTGTCCCTTCCCATTTAACACTTCAGACCATGCACCCAGCACCAAGGGACAGCTTACCAGAACTACCATGAGCTTCTAATACTTTCAAAAAGATTATCTACTATTTTGGGGGTTTTTATCTTCAAGATCTTAATCAAAACTCACAAAGGATTCAGACAGGCCCATGCTTCAAGAACAACTTCTTTATGATTTTAATCATGGTCAGATCTAGCCACAGAAATTGAGAAAACTCATTAAGATTTTACTTGCTTACACAGGGTTCAAAATTCCTGGAAAGAAAGGACAGGTTGACTGTCCACCTTAATTGTGACTTGTTTTACTTTGTTGGCCTTAGGACATCAGTGATGATGAATGCGTCTGACATATAAGAACCGTGAGAGTCTGACAACCGGTATGGAATTCAGAAGGCCAAACAGGTCCACCAGGTTAAAAAGTCTTCCTTGTCTTTACTTCCTCTTCACGTTCACCACTTCTCCTACTACAATGTTGCACAATTATCCGTCAATCATTTAGAATGGAAGAATTTAGCATTCAGAAGCCATTTTAAAAAATGCGTATTTAATCCCACTTTGCTGAATGGAGTCTGGCATAAGCTATGCAGCAGCCATCTAAGATGTATCAACCAACCTGGAGCAAAGGAAAATGAAGAAAACCAAAGACACAAGGAACAGATTAGCTCCAGACACAGAAAGGACCACATAAACCAGAGACTTCATCAACCCGAGACTGGAAGAACTAGAAGGTGTCCGGCTACCACAGATGACTGCCCTGACATGGAACACAACAAAGAGTCGCTGATGGAGCTGGAGAAATGTGGGGTGCGAACCTCAAATTCCACTGAAAAGACCAGACTTAATGGTCTGACTGAGCACAACTGTTCAAAGAATAGACCGGACTATAAGACATAAAATGATATTTGGGAAAGAGGGTGCTTCCTAGTTCAAGTAGATACACGGACTAAATGGGCAGCTCTTCTCCAGAAGCGAGATGAGAAGGCAGAAAGGGATGAAAGAAGGGACACAGGAAATCCAAGATGGACAGGAGGAATGGGAGGGAGCTCATATTATATAGATAGCAACCAGGGTCACATTAAGAGTGTGTATATAAATTTTTATATGAGAAAGGAACTTGAGCTGTAGACTTTCACTTAAGGCACAATTAAAAAAACAAAAGCACACTGAGCAGTAGTCAGAAGAGAACTACTTCACCCTCCTCATCAGAAAACTGACTTGTGTATGTGCACAACTCTGCCTCTACTGCTTGATGGATGAGCTGTCTCTGCTGCAATCTAAAACGAACCCTTCCTGCTCTCTCCTGGACTCCATCTCGTCTTGCCAAATTAAGCAAAAATGAAGCTGTCACAAAATATCGCATCACTGTCTACACATCAATATTTGTCCACTGGGTCATCCTTATAAAAAATACATATATTCATATGGTTTTAAAAGACCTCTCTAGCTATTCTGTGAAGTGAATTTAAAAAAAAAAAGAAACAAAAACTTTTCCCTTGGCACCACATACCCATCCAGCTATCACGCCATTTCTCCGTTGCCCTTTCTTTCAAAATCCCTCAGAGGGGTTGCTCACATCCCACTCCCCCGCCACCCAGGTCTTCCAGGCTCTTGTTCCCACAGTCGACTGCAGCGGGCCTTGTCGCCAGGGCTGCTGACCTCGCCAGATCCAACAGTCAGTCCTCCATCCACACTTCACTTCCTCTCTTGGCAGCATCTAAAACAATTGGTTACTCACCCACTCTTTCCTGAAACACTTCACGTGACTTTTGGGAAACCCGTTTTTTCCTTCTTCTCCCTCATTGGCTGCTCCTTCTCAGTCTCTTTTACCACCTTGGCCACCTCTTCCTTATTTCCAATTGTTGGTCTGTCCCTGGGCGGAGCCCTGGGACCTTGTTTTATCTCTCTGTTCACTTCTAGTGTCTTCCATGACCATTCACCTGACTGCTCAGATTGAGAATTTATGAACCACATTTGAGTTTTCTTTCCTTCACACTCCATTTTATACTCAATTATAGTCCAGGCTGCAAAATTCATCCCAAATATGTCCATCTGCCACTGCCCTCACCGTCACCACCCTTCTCAAGCCATGTGATCGTTTGCCAGACCTCTGCAATTGTCTCCTAACTAGCCTCCTCTCTCTATACAATGAATTCTCCACACAGCAGAGATCTTCCTAACGTGCACAGCTACAGATCTTCCTGATGTGCTGGAGGTCTTCCTGAAACACAAATCGCATCTTGCTCAAATCCTCTCATGGTTTCTCACCAAGCTTCAAATGAAATCTAAACTTCCAGTAATGTGTATGTGAGTTGTTTGCGTCCTCTGCTATCACAGTAGGGTTTCTGCTTCTTTCGTTCACTGCTACAACCCCCCGTTGTCATTGTTAGGTGCAATGGAGCTGATATCCCCATGCGACAAAGCAGAACTGCCCTAAAGGGTTATACTCTTTATGGGAGAAGATCATTAGGTCTTTCTCCTGCAAAGCCTGACTAATATGTAACTGAGGTTCAAAAATTATTTATCGCATACTGGAAAAAAAAAAAAGTCAAGCAAAAAATATTTTTAAAAAGAGTGTGATAATATAAGCAAGAAGAACAAGACAAAAAACATTCCAGTTGCCTTTCAGCTGATTCTGATACACAGTTACTCTACGTATCAGAGGACAACTAGGCTCCATAGGTTTTTTAATGGCTGGCTTTCTGTAAGATCACTAGGTCATTCCTCTGAGATGCTTCTAAGTAGACTTGAACCTCCACCCTTTTGGCTAGCAGCCAAGGACATAAACCATTTGCACCATGGAAAAAACCAAATCCACTGCTGTGGAGTCAACCCTGATTCACAGTGCCCTATGGGACAGAGTAGAAATGTCCCATAGGATTTTCAAGGAGCAGCTAATGGATTCAAACTGCCCATCTTTTGGTCAGCAGCTGAGCTCCTAAACACTCCACCACAAGTCCCCAAATAGGAACATACTAGATAAATGATAAAGTATAAATGTGCTTAAAAATCAACCAGTTACATGAAAAGCCAAGAGATTTTGGGAAGACTTATAAATTCATGGTCATAAACTCATCTGGAACCTCAATAGTGAAGAGAGACATAGACTAAGCTTTTCAATCCTAGTCAGATTGTGTGTGTCATCACCAAAACAATTTCAAACAGTTCCCACTTCCATCGGCTCTCCTGCCCATGGAGTCTCGTGGCCATCATCTTGCCTTCTCCCTGACAGTCTCCAAAGCCTTGCCAGGCAGAGCTGAGGTCTGCCCCTGCCGTCCCAGGCCAGCACTTCCGCCAGTGTGCTGGGTCCCTTCCACACACCTCCACTTTCCAGGGAAACCAATGCTAGGATGTCTCTTCTGTTTCTTCACCTTTAGCTTTCCACAGGGTCCTTTTACAGTGTAGACAAGGTAAACTAAATTAAAACAGGTTTATGCTTTTAGGCTATAAACCAAAACTACCAAACTCTCAGCCCTCATATCAATTACAACTAACAGCAACCCTGTAGGACAGAGCGGAGATGCCCAGTAAGGTTTATTATCTAAAAATCTAGATAACTGAAATACTGATAAAGGACTAGATGATGCCCAGCTACCACCCATGGCTGCTCTGACAGGGATCACAACAGAAGGTCCTGGATAGAGAAAAACCGTCTAATATATACACAAAAGACCCAGGTTACTGGTCTGACAGAAACTGAGGGAACCCCAAGAGTATGGCCTCCAGGTGCCCCTTTTAGCTCATCAGTGACGTCACTCCTGAGATTCACCTTTCAGCCAAACGTTAGACTGACCCATAAAACAAAACAAGACTACATGGGTACAATAGTCTAAGGACAAGGAGGCAGGAAGGGACAGGAAAGCTGGCAATGGAGAACCCAAGGTCCAGAAGGGGAGTGCTGACATGTTGTACAGCTGGCAATTAATGTCACAAAATAACATATGTACTAATTTTAATGATAGCTCATTCTGTAAGCCTACAGCTGAAAATACAATTAAAAATGAACATCAAAAAAGTAGCAAATAATACACGAGACTGTCCAACTTGTTCCTCTCTAGAGAAGAGTGGAGGGGACAAGTGTTGAGTGAGTGGACACTGGAAACACAGAGTGGAGGGCAAGAGTGTGCTCTCATCGGGCGAGAAGAGCAAAGAGCTGCACAGAGGAAGGTCCTTGGGGTGTTATATGGCAAACTGACTTGGATTGTAAACTTTCACTTAATCACAGTAAAAATAAAATTAAAAAATAGTAAATAGCAATTTAATGTCTAATAATAAATTATTTAAGAAAAAATACAAAGAAAAGTATCGGAAATTGTATGCTATCTGCTTTTTTAATATTTCAATCTTGCCATAACTTCTCCAGTTGTTTATCTCTTACCCTTTTCATCTTACATTAGCTACTGCATTCTTTTACCAAAATATTTTACATTTCAAATTAATAGTATTTTTCAAGGAGCTGGGCCTCCCATTTTTTCTTATGATCACTGACTATAAGCATTTATTCTTTCTGGAAATTTGGACCACTTGTTTATCTGTTTAACTACATTTCCCTTCAGAAGCTTTGCAGTGAAAAGGGAAGATATAAAATGTAAGATTAAAGAATGACACGACGGGATTGTCAAAAATGTCTCCATAGTTCAGGAAATCCTACCATGCCTGGCTCGTTGTTTGTTTCCAACTTGAATAAGTTTTGTGAAAAGACAATTCAAATTGTCTTTTTGTTCCAATGAGTTATACAGGAAAGAAACAGGAAATCTTGATGAAAGCTTGGGCTTCGCAGGATATTTGTGTGAGTATTTATTCCATGTGTTTGATGTCTTTCTTTCTACGTCTGCACGCTTGGTGCTGGGATTCTGGCTAAAGATATTTTAAAATACCACTTTAGCTTTTTGTACCTTTATTACAGCTCCTGGCATGATGCTTTATACATGGGAGGGGCTCCCAACTGGAAATGAATAAGGAAACTGAGGCCCAGAAGGTACGAGGCATTCATTTCCTCTGGATGTCAATTCCCTCACTATAAAGTGTGCGGATTAGCCGGGATAAGTGCTTCTAAAACTTTTCCACCAGAGTACCTCTACCAGCAGTGGAAATGAACTGTACCTCCCTGGGGGACCTGGGGGCACAGCCTGAAGCAGCCTCTGCAAGCTGGAATTTTCTTTGAAATGGCCTACTTTATCTTGACAATTCTTGAGAACTTTGTGTCTTACAAAACAGGAAAGTCTGTTTATTTTGGGAGGAATGGTAACTTAGCAGTCAAATTACTTGATTTTCCCGCAACATAACCCAATGAATGCAGCACTTCCCAGTGAACGCAGCATTCCAGGAAACACGCACCCACCTTCACAAGCACCCTGCCACCTGCGTGCTGCCTCAGGACCACCCGCCCCGGTGTGAGAAGCAAGGGCCTCAGTGAGCAGCATCTCAGTCCACTTCCAGCATGAAGTGTTCTAATTATAACATGCGAAGTTTTGTATTTTAGCAAAAAGTAAGACAAATATTAGAAAAGCTGTCACTCTTATACTAGAGTGGCAACTCAGGAGGCAGGTAGAAGCTCTGGAATGAGGAAATGCAGCGAGACGGGTAAGTATGTCACAAAGTCAGTGGCAGGACCAGAGAGGCGTCGTCTGTCAAGAGCTACACAGAAGGGCCAAGAGTTGTATCAAACAAACAAGCCAAAAGTCAGAGCCCTGACCAGGAAGGCGCTTAGCAGCAGGGCAGCCCACCAAACACACACTATCCCGCCACCACATGCCCCACGGACACTGCAACACCCTTATGTTGGGCAACTTACTTTTTCACAAGACAAACCATTCCACATTGGGATAGTTCTCGAAGAAAGATCAACTTGAACATCTCAAAACATTTCTCAGAGGACCACCTATGTGCAGGTCTAATCTCTGGCCACTGAGTGCCACAGAGAAGCCATTAGTGTGCAGGTGAAGAGTGTTGTAGCTTCTAGTTTTAAAACTCAAACCAAATCTATTGCTGTTGAGCTGATTCTGACCCACTGTGAGCCCAGAGGGCAGAAAAGAAATACCCCGCAGGGTCTCCAGGCTATAATCTTCCCAGAAGCAGACTGCCACCCCCACTCCCGAGGAGTGGCTGGGGGGTTCCAATCTCAGACCTTCTGGTTAGCAGTGGAGTGCTGTAACCACTGTACCATCAACTCCTGGTTCTGGCTCTACCACCTACTAAATGTGTGGGACCCCAGGTCAGTTACTTAAATGGATGCATTTCAGTTTTCATAACTGAAAGGTGGGAATGAGAACTCACTGCATTTACAAGACTGCTATGACCAAGGAAATTGCTGGGTGTGTGTAGAAGTACACAGAACAGTGCCTGGCCCGGAACAGGTCTACTAACTGCTGGCTCTCGGAGCACTGCCACACAGACCGACTACACGATTTCCTGCACGACAGATCTTCTACTTAAAAATAAACAGAGACACAGTTTCCCTTAATCTTGTCTTCTCTACACAAAATATCTTTATTCCTTTAGATATTTCCTGCATGACACAGTTCCAGAATTTTCTATAATCTGGAAACTCTGCTTTAAAGCTACTTGGGTTTGTCAGTGCCCATCTTAAAATGTGGTTACCAGAACTGAACTACTGTTCACAGGACCTCAGACGTAAACAATACACTGAGGCCCCACGTATGACCTCCCTTGTCTCACTGTCCCCAGCTCTGGTCTCCTTTCCCCTCTCCCTGCCCTCCGACTTTGGGCAGCTGATTTTCTAAACCAAAGCACAGAATTTTACATTTAACGCTAAAAAACTGAAGCTTCATTTCAGCCTACCATTCCAGTTGCTTTAAGCCTTCAGTAAACTATTCCTATGAACTCTAAGCAAGTAGAAACTACTTGTTTTTCATCATCCAGCGACACTTAGAAACTTCACTCTGGGTTGACCCTAACCATTTAGTGACAGTCCTCTGAACAAGCACTTAACCACATAAGCACACCAATCTCTAAACCATGTTTTTCTCGACTGCTGTATTGAAGGACCTTGTCAGACATCTCAATGAAGTCCAGTTATATGGTATTTACTCCTCTTCCGTTATCTACAGGGCTGGTTACCCAGTAAAGAAGAAAGTTAGCTTGGCTTTTAATCAGCTTCATTTTTGGCAAACTGGCATGGGCTTGTAGGAAACACTACAAACATGTCCACCCTTTTTCATAATTAACATTCACAGTGAAAACCTTAACAATCAGGAGTTGCTGGCAGGACATTGCTCCAGTTAAGAGATTTTTTTCAGTTGAAAACAGGCTAACTAAAAAAAGATTTTATGTCGCATTAATGAATAGTTTTCAAAATGTCCCAGCTCGTCACACTTTTGCCTTCTTCTCCCCTCAGTGAGTTGCTGCCTGGGGTCTTCACTGTCAACACTGATCCTAATGAACAGGGCACAGACACACACAAGACGAACGCAAGATGAGCCCAATCTATACTAACTTGAGGCATCCTTGCATACTGTTGTTAATTCCTGTTAGAAACTACATTTTTAACACTTGTCTCTTTTCTATGAAAATACAACACAGAAAACTGATACAAAAGTATATAGTTTGCACTAACAATATCAACTCTTTGAAGGATTAAATGCCCTTATTTTGTTAAGCATTTTTGATGAAGGCTCCACAAAGTTAAAAGTTTGGTAGATTTTAAGTGTATCATTTGAAAACAAGCATTGGAAGCTGTCATGGATTGAACTGTGTCCTCTCCCCAAAAATATGTGTATCATGATTGTCCATCGTCTTGTCATCTGATTTTCCTATGTGCTGTAAATTCTATCACAATGATGTGACATGACCAGCAGCAGTTATACTGATGACATCTAATCTTATAGATTAAATAATATCTTACACAAATCTCTACTGAGATACAAAAGAGAGAAGTGAGTAATTAGACATGGGAACCTCGTATCACCAAGAAAGAAGGACCGAGAACATAGCATGTCTGTTGGACCCAGGGTTCCTGTGCAGAGAAGCTCCCAGACCAAGGGAACATTCATGACAACAATCTTCCTCCAGACCTGACAAGGAAAGAAAGACTTCCGCTGGAGCTGGTGCCCTAAATTTGGATTTGCAGCCTACTAGACTGTGCAATAACAAATTTATCTTTGTTAAAGCCATATACTTACAGAATTTCTGTTATAGGAGCCCTAGACCACCAAGACAAAAGCTTAACATACTTTCAAATGAATGTATATGAATATATTTTCACCTCATTGCTCCCAACCTTGCCCACTACTCTCCTTCTTTCCCCTTCTCCCAATCCTATAGTTGTGTCACCAATAAGTTTATACTTACTGGTTCTGTACGTATAAACTGTCTTGAAAGTTGAACTTCAATAAACTGCATCTACTTGTTATGTACATTGAAATCTGGTGGCATAGTGCTTACAAGCCACTGCTGCTAACGGAAGGGTCAGCAGTTCAGATTCCCCATACACTCCTTGGAAACCCTATTACCCTATGGGGCAGTTCTACTCTGTCAAATAGTGTTGCTATTAATCAGAATCAACTTGATGTTAATGGATATGGTTTTTTAGTTTGGTTATATGCATAATATCCACCAAGGAATCTTGCTTTAGTCTTTTCATCTGTGCCACTTGATGAAAACTATTACGGATCAAGTTAAAGTGTTTCCTCTGTTTTTACATTTTCTAAGCTTTCCATCACAGCACACGTGGCAGATCGCTTAGGCTCACCCCTACCTGACGTTCTGCTCCCGGGAGCCTCTTCCAGCAGAGCACTATACTGGTGAGGTCATCTCACTTGCCTCTGGCCAGTAAAATGGGAGTGATGTTCACTACGTCACTTCTGAAGAAGTTTTAAGGGCCAGCACATGTTTCAATGTTGTCTTTTTTCCATTCCTTCCCAGAGAGAAGCTGCTCAATCACTCTTGGAACTGTAGACGCCAACCCTCAAGCTGACCTTCAAAGCCAACCTTCAAGGTGCATTTGGCAAGACTGAGAAATAAACCTCTATGTTTCTAAGCCACTGCGATTTAGGGTCACCTTTGCCAGAGTAAAACCAAGATGTCCGCAAATGACATATTCCAGTGTCCGGCAGACTCCACTTTCAAAGGTTCCCATCTTGACTGGACATGAAATGACTAAACATCTGTAACTTCCTTCCATTGCTATTCCAATTTGCTGGATCCAAAATCCTCCTTTTTCTCAGTTTACTTTCCTGTTTTGCTAGAGAGCACCCTTAAGTAACTTCCCAAGGAAGGGTATATGAAAAGTAAACCATATGAATTCACTTCTGGTAATGTCATTATGCAGCCCACATGGTTCAGACAATCTGAATAAAGATCATTTGCCCTGAGATTCCAAAAGCACTGCTCCTGGAGTATCCAGTTTTGCTGGTTCAAAGTCTGAAATCCTCTGTAGATGGTCTGTTTCTCCCTCTGCCAGTTTTAGCAAGGATTTCAAAAGCATGTGTCTGCAGGAGACAAGCCAGCAACATAACTGCATGAAGCGGTGTCTCTAAGACATATGGCAACTGGAAAGAGTAACAGTGAAGCAATGAGGCAGCACAAGCCCCAGGTGAAGGCAGCAACTTTCTCTCACCTCCAGCTGACGACACCAAGGGCAAGCGTGGACTCGATTTACTGGCTCAAGAGAAGACTGGAGTCTGCCTTTTTTTATATAAAATCACGTGCACTTTTATTGATGACAACTCATTCAAAATTGATTGCAGAAACCCTAAGCTGGCCAAAAAAATAGTAAGTGTGAGGTTTTGATCTCATCTATAATCAGCCAGCTTGCCTGCCCTGTATTTAGGATTTTCCTTTATCCATGGCATTCTAAAATTTCACAGTGGCATATTTATTTTGTCTCTCTCCTTTGGCTCTGGGAAAACTCCTTGCATTAATTCCTTAATAATTTCCCTACCTCTCATTCTCATTCTCCTGCTTGGGCTTCTAAACAGACAGGTGCTCATAATCCCTGGCTTGTTCACTGTTTCTGACCTACACTGTGTCTTCACCTTTTTCTACTGTTTTCACCAAGAGATCCTCAATTCTGTTCTTGATGAGGTCAAAAAGCAGTGTAGCCAAGTAATTATGAGCAAAGGACTTAAATCTAGAAATTACAGCTTTTTGTTGTGGCTTCATCACTGAGGAGTGTGATCTTGGGCAAGATAACTACATTATCTGTGTTTCAGTTTCCTCAACTATTAAGTAAGCATAACAATAATACACCTACCTTTATTGTTTTCCTGTTTTTCATTTAATAGTCTTTTTTCTTACATTATTTTCTTTCTCAAACTTGTTTTGGGTTTAATTGGCTTGTCTTTTATGCTTTACTATCAAAAACCAAAGACCAAACCCACAGTCATAAAGGTAATTCTGACCCTACAGGACAGAGTAGAACTGCCCCTTAAGAGTTTCCAAGGAGGGCCTGATGGATTCCAACTGCCAACCTTACCTAACCCCTATACCAACCAGGGTTTCCTAGATTCCTACAGTAGAACTTGAATACACTGAGTGAAGATTACCCTTTTTTTTTTTAATTTATTAATTTATTTTGTGATTTAGCAAAAGTGTACAATCCGGTTTAAATTCACATGCCCGCCTATGTGCAACTCCTACTGCTCTCCTTGCCTGGTGACAGCACACACCTCCTTTCAGTTTCTTACAAATCATATCCTCCTAACAATCCCTTGTCCCCTCTTCTCCACCCTCTCCACTCTGCTCTGGTAAGAGGCCAGTAGGACGACATCCTATAGATGCATAGAATCATAAAGGGTACATACAATATGAGATTACCCTTTTTTAATGTAAGCATGTTATTGCTGTGTGCCACTGTGTTGATTTCAATTCATCGCAACCGTGTATGACAGTGCAGAACTGTCCCATAAAGCTTTGTGAAAAACCACACCAAACTCCCTGTGATTTAATTCCAACTCACAGTGACCCTATAGGACAAAGCAGAACTCCCCTATAAAGTTTTCAAAGAGCATCTGGTGGATTCAAGTCACCGACCTTCTGGTTAGCAGTCATAGTACTTAATCACTAAGCCACCAGGGTTTCCTAAAGCTTCGAGGCTGTAATTTTGATCAAAAAAGACCACTTGGTCTTCTTTCCCATGGAGCCATGGGTTGGGTATGAACCACCAGCCTTCCAGTTAGAGAAAGAAGAAATCAGTGTAATGTTTGTGTAACATCTGATGTAGGAGTTTGAACAAAAGATGAGAGTTGAAGAATGGGCATGATTTAATCACATACAGTGGAACAGGGCAGTCTAGATAATGAAAACAACAAAGAACTCCCAACTCACATACTTTTGTCTTTATAACTGCCCTGCCTTACCAACATTTTAGGACCAAAACTAGCACAACAAAATAACAAGCCTAAAGAGTATATATCATGTCAGACTTCTTTGCACTGAACACAAGTAAAGCACTAATGGCTCTCGTACAAGGACAGAAACGTCAGTGATCGCAAAGGACTAACTAGTTTTTCATGCAGTACCTAGTTACTAGAGGATTAGGAATGTAAGACTCAAAAAACATTATTCTAGTTTTCAGATTAAAAACATTCAAATACTGCTTCAGCAAAAAACCTTAGCCAAAACAGCTAAGCTAACTCAGGTTATTGCAGATGTTAAGAAAATGAGGCATTCAAACCAGACACACAAGTACATGTTTAAGAGCCACCTCAAAAACACCAAGAATAAGCAGGGATATGTTTTTTAAAAGGAAGTGCTTTTTATGTTAATATACAAAAGACAGAACAAAATCTAAACTCTCTGAGGTCCTACAACTCTTAGATCCATCCCAACTGTTTCTCTTACCTCCTAGAAATGGAACCTTCCTTCTGACTCCACTTTGGGTTTTGAGACCCTCTCTGTAATTATTCTCATCTCAGGATCTCTGAACTTGCTGTTCCCTCAGCCTTGAACACTCTTCCTCCAGAGATTTCACGGCTGGCTTCTGACCTTCTAGGACTCTTGGCAGAAATGTCCTCTGCTCAGAGAGTTTCCCTGACACTTAATGCTGGTAATTAACTCCTGCCTCCCCAAATCCATGAGGCTTGACAAGTAAGTCCACAAATCTAATTGTTCTAAGTGCTACATACCTCACTGCTGAATAGCACTACAGTCACCTTTGAAGCACTCCCCTTGGGAAGCTATGCAATGATGCCAGACCTAGTCCACCCTTCAAAGCAATTTTGAAACTTTCTGGAATGGCCATTGAGCATGGAGACACAGTGGCAAGTTCACAAACTTGACTGTATAGTGGTTTGTGAGAGAGTTTTTAGTCAGTATAGAAATAACTGTATTGGAACAGCCTCCCAGTCTCACCTGATCTGTCCCTCAAAGACATTTTCTTTACCCAAAGAAAAGGGACTACTGAAAAGACGACATTTTGATGACATTCAGGACATCAAGGGTAATACAACTGCAGTTCTGATAGACATTCCAGAAAAAGAGTTCCCAAATTGCTGCGAAGGGTGGACTAGGTGCTGGCGTCAGGGCACAGCTCTCCAAGGGGAATACTTCAAAGGTGACTGCAGTGATATTCGGCAGTGAGGTATGTAGCACTTTTTCTAGAATGAGTTCTTGAACTTAACTAGCAGTACTTGGATGACATGTCCTCCTTCCTTCTTCATAAAATACTCTTTGAGATTATTTCATTTTTTTATTCTTGCTCTGGCTGCCCATTGAAATACAAACTCTGTGACAGAAGGAACTCTCGGGCTTACTGTTTACCCCAGACTCAAAAACCATACCTGGCACACAGTAGGCACTCAAAACTATTTATCAAGCAAATGAATAAATCAAACTAGTATTCTGACAGAAAAAGAAGAACTGAATATCTACAAGAGATGCTTCTATTAAACATTCAGATTAACAAACTGTTGACGTAGACTTGACTGGGTTGTTAAAATTCCCCGTTTCTGGATTTGACTGAAATTAGCAATATTTTAAATACACTGGAAATGACAGCTCTTAAAAATTTTCATTATGCAGAAATTTGATAATATAAAGACATTTTTAAAAGAGTGATCATGCATGTATTGAAAAAAAGTATCATCAAAATCCAAGACCTACCTGCTGTTCATATCTTTTTTTGAGATCATCTAGCTGCCATAGAAAATCTTTTGACTGTTTCTCACGAAGAGACTTAGATCTAGTTAGATCTGCTTCCACTTTTTCCATCTACAAAATTAGAAAAACAAATATTAAATGTTTTAAATTTTAAAATAGCCTACTTCATGTTTTTGTGATTTGCCCACTTACAAGAATGGCAGATTTTGAACACTTCACCAATTGAGTAACTTTAAAGATAAGGAAAAATGTATCAATTTATTTTAATATATTTTTATTAGTTAAAGCAAAGAAATTGAAACTAACATATAATGGAATAAATTCCAATGTAACTATAACATGGTGGAAACATGATTTTGGACATTCAGATATTTATTCAGCAAGATTTTAGCAAGATACTAGGCAGAATGGGAGAAAACAGCTGCTAATGATATATCTGGTAAGAGACTTGTACCTAGCATATATAAAGAACTCTTATAATTCAGTAAATGGACAATTAAACCCAACTGCCAAAAAAAATGGGCAAAAGACTTAAATATACACTTCTCTAAAGAAGATATAGAAATGGCCAATAAGCACACAAGAAGATACTCACGACATTATCAGCCATGAGGGAAATACAAATCAAAATCACCAACAGATACCACTTCATACTCAGCGAGATGACTATACTCTTTACAGACATAACAACAAATGCTGATGAAGATATGAAGAAGCCACTTCGGAAAATAATTTGGCAATTAAAAAAAAAGTTAAACATATGGTTATCATATGACCTAGCACTTGCACTGCTAAATATACAAAGTCTGACAAATAATTGTTCAAAAACAATTAACTGTTCACAAACTTAATTGTTCAAAGTGCTACACACCTCACTGCTGAATATCACTACGGTCACCTTCGAAGTACTCCCCTCTGGAAGCTATGCACCGAAGCACCTGGTCCACCCCTCAAAACAATTCTGGAACTCTTTCTGGAATGGCCATCGTGGACAGTGTCATGGTGGCAAGTTTGCCAACTTAACTGTCTAGTTGTCTGTGAGGGCGTTTTTAGCCAGTAAACAAGTAACTGTATTAAGCACCCTCCCTACTCACCTGATCTGGCCCCCAATGACTTTTTTCTTTACTCGAAAATAAAATAACTATTGAAAGGAAGACATTTGGATGACATTCAGGACATGAAGGGTAAAATGACAACAACTCTGATTACCATTCCAGAAACAGAGTTCCAAAACTGCCTTCAAGGGTGGACTAGGCACTAGCACTGGTCCATAGTTTCCCAGGGGGAATACCTGGAAGGTGACCACAGTGATATCCAGCAATAATATCTAGGATGAGTTCACGAACTTCACTGTCAGACCTCATGCACCTAAGAAAACTGAAAAATGATGTCCACATAAAACCTGGCACAGAAAAGTTCATGGCAGCATTATCCAAACAGCCCAAAACAACAACAACAAAAGGATGTGATGCAAATGTTCACAACTGCTGAATGTGTGAACACAACGTGATATCATGCAGGCTCCTATTTCAGTGTTTCCTCCTCTGCAATGAAACCTCATGTTCGCGGACGCTTGTCAATCATTTAGCACAGTGCATGGCACAATAAATAGTAATCAAATGGGGGAGGAGACAGTATGTGCTCAAGGTGTCACAACTTGCCAAATGAACAACTTATAACATGTAACAGCACCATTTTCTTCTGAATTCACACAAAATAAATAGCTATCTATAGAACTGTAGAATACATAACACCGAGTTGAATCTAACTTTTAATCACCCAGAAGATTGGAGACATGCTATATTACTGTGCTTGCCTTTATCAGATGTTCCTTCATATGTAACAGGAAAGTTTTTCTATACAGAATTGGAAGAAGTTCTTCATATTAGTAACATGAAAATGGCACCTTCTGTCCTATGTTGTCCTGTATTTTGCTGGTCTTTCTACACACAGACTGTACATTTCAATCTAATCTAGGAAACCATTTTTTCTGATACGACTGACAGTTAACGTGACAACAGTTCTATGATTGGGGACTATATATTATTCTGCTTCACTGAGATGTCGAGACATTTCTTCCTTTCAACTTCTACACAATGCCCTCTTTCAGGATATCTTTCAGTAAGTCTAAGATTATTTAAAACATGAATATTTGGGGAAATGAACCATGAAAAATGCTTCCGTCAGAGTTTTGAGTAAATTTGAAAAAGAAAAATTCAAATGCACTTATCCAAACATGATTAAACACTGACAGTGTGGAAGCAAAGACAGTCACTGAGACGTGCCAGTCTCACTGGATGGGAAGCCCTGCGTCCGTGGGACCGCCCACCGCCGCTGTCCCAGGAGGCCCTTCTGGCTCTGCTTCTCCCTGTCATCCACAGGGCCTAGGTCAGGGCATTACATTTAGCAACTAAGCATTTCTTTGTTAAATATCAAGAATCAAAAGTCTTAAAACAGTATGTCACCAGCTTCCATATTCGATGACCAGAGCTCTGAGACTCCTGAACCACAGATAACCAGCATGGTGACCCAAAGCAACGACACTGAGGAATTGTGAGAGGAAGCACAGTCATACCGACCTTGTTTTATTTCTAACTCAAGACTCAGGTTTCATGTGAAAAGAGATACTTAAAAAAAAAATTAATTATGTTCTCCCCCAAGCCCTGGGGAAAAGAAAATTAGATTTTATAATAGTAGTAAGCTAAAATCTGTTTTCTTTAATAAAGGGAAATAAAGTCTTGAAAAATCTTCTCGGTCCTTTAGTATCCTTAACCTAAAATTAACAAAACAGGGGAACTACATGGGAAGTTGACATCATACTCATGAAGACACAAGAATTCTGCCGGAGATCCTGAAATCTGAGTCTACCCATAATCGCTTCCTCAAGCTCCAGTCTTCAACGTCCAGTCACATCCTCACCTACAGAGACAGGCCTTTCTCATCCTCTGCCTCAGCACACACCACCAGCACACCTACTCCGTATTCTTCATCCTACTCTCCATTCTTCACCTGCCAACTCTTTGGGGAATATTCCACCGTAGCTACAGTGAGAGCCATTTGTCCCCGCCTCAGATTATACCACCACCACACCTACACCCTAGCGGTGTAGTGGTGAAGAGCTATGGCTGCTGACCAAGAGTCAGCTGTTCAAATCTACCAGCTCCTCCTTGGAAACTCTATGGTGCAGTTCTACTCTGTTCCATGCCAGCCAAGTGCCGTTGAGTTGGTCACTATAAATCAGAATCAACTCAGTGCCACCTAGTAACAATACCCACTACATCTGATCTTCTCTCACATCTGTGTGTTTGATAAGGCTGTCACCATCATTCCAACTACTGAAACTGGAAAACTTGGTTTTCACTTTCATTTTTCTACAGTCAACACCAACTCAATTACTGTGTCAGGTCAATACTTTGAGACAGCTCTCAAATCTGTCTTTATTTGTACTGCCACCACCATAGGGAAAGGTTTATTGTAAAGGTTTACAATAAACCTTTACAATAAACCTTGGGACCTCAGCTAGCAATTTACTTGCCAGCCTGCATTCAAGAGTTTCAAGGTTCTCTTCCCTTCAGTGCTTTTCACACTAGACATTATCCAGGAGATTCCTTAATCTGTCCTAGTAATCTAATCAGGTCTTCCAACAGGCAGCCCATGGCTCCTCTTGATTGTGATAACTGTTCCTCTTCAAACCATCTGGAAAGGACCTTTATTATGTTTTTCCCTTATGTCACAAGTGACATCAGTGTCTTCACTCTCTACCCTCAAGACTTAATACCTTTATTTTCCCCAGCACATTGTGTTTTTCTCTACCGTCTGTGTTTTAAATGTGTGAGCTTTGTTTACATATCTAGATCATGAGCTCCCAAATAAAAAGACCCATGACCTGCAGATTTTTTCTTTTGAATCTTGATATTAACTAAATGGCATGGCATGCAGAATAAATATGTGTTATATTCTTACGGGATAAATGAAAGCGTAGGAAAAAGAGAAAAGGAAATTAAAAAGTGAAGCTAAATCAAGCAGGGAGGACCTGGTTCCTTTAGTACTTTTAAGACAAATGAGATCAAGCTGGTATGATCATTAAGGTGGTGTGTCAGCTGGGCGCTGCCATGCTTCTGAGCGGTCTGGCAGTTACGATATAGTCTGGCAGTCCTACGATGCTGTGATAACTGTCATTATCAGATCTGCCATCATCTGATCACCTTTGTATGAAGGATCTGCTAGAAGGAGTCAATGCGCTGTAAGGGGGTTTCCTCAGGGCTGTAGACTGGGTCAAATGTGAATGGACTTTCTGGCAAAGTTTGTGGGCTTTTGCTGACAGACCTCTGGTTCTTGGGACCTGAGCTAGCAACTTACCTGCCATCTTGCATTCTGATCTTGGGATTTGTTGGTCTTCGTAACCTGTAAGCAAGAGCCCAGCTGCCTGACTAGTCTTTCTTTAGCAGGGAAGCCCCTGTGGCTATGAGAATCAGCAGAGGTCGCCACCCTGACCCACAGGCTTAGCACATGTCAGCCTTTATAAGCACGTGAGTCATTTCCCTGATACCTATCTATATAGACACTTACACTGTACTGGTTTTGCTTCTCTAGAGAACCTAGCATAAGACAGTTGATTCGGGGCTCTCATTTTGCTTCAGAACAGTACAAAGTATTAGAAATAAACATTAAAATATTAGAAGTTAATAATAAATTAGTAATAAAAAGTTTGATATACGCAAAATGTTTCCCGTAATAAAAACAGAAAACCAACAATAGCTTAAAGCACATGAGAAGACTTTCTGTACATACATATTAAGAAAAATTTAAAGTAAATAATTGATATTACAAGAAAGTGAAATACATGTTATTTAAGATTATACTGACCGAAAATGCCAGACCCCACTCCATGCTTTCACAATTTAACAGATAATAAAAAAACAAGTCATGTAAAATGGTGACAGTTTTCATAAAAACACAACGTTCTTGGTTGCCATAGATACAAAAGATTCAGCTTCATCACAGATCATTCCACATTCTACTCAATTTTAAGTTAGAAAGCAAAACTCCTTCACTGTGCAACTACGGCTTCAAAAGAACCTCAGAGTAACATTTGGTGACCAAAGCAGGCACACAAAAGGATAGCCAAGCCAGCCAAGTGCCGTCTAGTCAGATCCGACTCATGGCGACACAAAAGAATAGGACTGTATTTATATGATGAGTGTATTTACAGAATCAAGAAAGCGAGATCAAGAAGGGTATTAGATATTCCTTATACGGTACTTTAGGCATTACTTTTAGCTACACATTAAGAGAAAACTCAAGTACCATAGCTTAAATGACACAAGTTCTTATTTTTTACCTCCTGTAACAACAACAACAAAAAAATTCGAAGCAGGCTGCTACATCAGCAGCTCAAAGAGGTTAGGGTGAAGGTCTCTGCAATTCAACCTTGCCCTAATGGCTGCAAATGGCTTCAGCAGTTCTGAACATCTGGAATAGGGAAAAGGGTGAAGGGTAAAAGGTAAGGTCAAAAGGTACACGCTAGCTGAGGCAAACACCCTTTAAAGGAGCTTTCCTGAGAGTTCCAGCCAATAGCAAATCAATTATGCTGTTCGCATTTAATAGGCAAGAGCTATGCCAAATGGCCAGGTCCATCTGCAAGGTAATAGACTCTAGTTTTAAAACTAGATTTGAAGTACTGTTAGAGCTAATAAATGAAGTGAGCAAAACTGCAAGATAAAATTCAACACACAAAAGTCAGCTGTAATTGCTGTCAACAGCAATGGACAATCCATTAAAAAAAATTTAAGAAAATAATTCTTTTCCCAATAGTACCAAAAAGAATAAAATACTTTGGGATAAATTTATTTATTGCACCAAACAGGCTTAAGGCTTGTACACTGAAAAATACAGAACACTGAGGAAACAGGTAAAGAATGCCAGTCAAAACCAAGTGGTAAAAAAAGGGAAGATATCTTGTGTTCAGGGATTAGAGGACTCAATAATGTTAAAGTGACAATACCCCTCAATCTTGACTCACTGCCATCTCCTCAAAATCCCGACAGTAGTTTTTTTGTTTGTTTACAAAACTGGATAAAAGATTCCCATAGAGTTCAAGGGATCCTGAATATCCAAAATAACTACAAAAAAGAAAGTGTTGGAGGACTCGCAATTCCCAATTTCAAAACTTACTATAAAACTACAGTTACCAAACGGTTTAGTGCTGGCGTAAGGACAGATATGTACACCAGTGGAATAGAACTGAGAGCACAGATACAAACGTTCACATCTGTTTTCAGCAAGGGGGCCAAGACCATTCACTGGGGGATGAACTGTCTCTTCAATAAATGTTGCTGGAGAACTGGACATCTACATGCAAGAAAAATTAAGTTGATCTTTACCTTGAACCATATACAAACATTAACTCAAAATAAAGCCCCAGGCTCACGGGCTAAAACTAGAAAATTCTTTGAAGACAACCTAGGAAAACATCTCCATGACCCTGGATTTGGCAAGCACAAAATGACAACAAAAACATAAATACAACAAAACAAATAATTTAGACTTCATCAAAATTAAAAACGTGTGTACATCAAAGGGCATTATGAAAAGAATGAAGACAAGCCAACACATTAGAAGAAGACATGTGCAAATGACATGCCCAAAAAGGGTCTAGTGCATGTAGAAACCCCAACGCCACTGAGTAGATCCCAAAGTATTTTATTCTTTTTGGTACTACTGGGAAGAGAATTATTTTCTTAATTTTTTTTAATGGATTGTCCATTATACTGACTACACAGATACAGACAAACAAAACCAAATCTGACTCATAGCAACCCTATAGGACAACCCTATAGCTGCCCCATGCCAAGCCAGCCAAGGGCCGTCGAGTCGGATCCGACTGATGGCGACCCTAGGGTTTCCAAGATGCCCCCGGGTGGATCTGAACTACTGACCTCTGGAGTCCTGAGCAGAGGAGCAACCAGTCCACGCAGAGACTGATGAGAAGAACCGTCTTCTATGTATTACTGAAAAGATAATTCTTCTGGAGTTGACACCCTGAATTTGGACCGTTAGCCTACTTGACTGTAAGACATAGGTTTCTCTTTGTTACAGCCATCCACTTGTGGTATTTCTGTTACAGTAGCACTAGATGGTTTGAGACGAGGACCTTGTTGTTACTGCCATTAGGTGCACTTGAGTTGCTTCTGACTCACAGCATCCTATGCAGCAAAGAAGGAAACACTGCCAAGTTGGCGCCATGCTCCTGGTCGTTGTCATGCTCGAGTTCACTGTAGGAGCCACGTGTCGATCCACCTCACTGACGTTCTTCCCCTTTTCCACTGACCCTCTATTTTGCCAAGCATGATATTCTTTGCCAGGGACCTATCCCTCCTGATGACATTTCCAAAGTATGTAAGATATAGTCCTACCACTGTCGCTTTTAAGGACTATCCTGGTTATACTGCTTACAAGACAGATCTGTTCATTCTTTTGGCTGTCCACAGTATATTCAATACTCTTCACCAACACTGTAACTCACAGGCATCAACTCTTCTTCAGTCTTTTTCATTCACTGTCCCGCTTTGGCAGGCACACAATGTGACTGAAAATACTGTGGCTTGGGTCAGGTGCATCTTCATCTTCAAACTGATATCACAGCAGCATGCAAGCCCCCACAACACAACAAACTGACAGACACGTGGGGGAAGACAAGGACCTTAAAAGAACCTTAATGGACAGAGGTGTATGCAAATCATAGCAGTGGTCTGTGTAACGATTCTTTTTTTCTTTATGGCTGTTATCCATAAACACATAATGATGCAAATACATCCAGAAGACATTCTTTGTTCCCTGTACTTTGAGAATTATTTTAATTAATTTAACAATACTAATAGGATGATAACCCAAATTTATAATCATATGGAATCTAAAGAATAGTGGTTAAGCTGTTTCAGTTGTGCTAACAGCCAGAATTAACTCCACCAATCAACAGCGATGGCTTTCATGGCAAGCCATGGACTTTTCCAGTTAAAACATTAATATCACACGGCTGATAACTGTAAAGAACGAGAAGCAGCATTCCTCTGGACAGTACTTAGCACAACAGTCATTTAATGGGAAACCCTAGTGACACAGTAGTTAAGTACTAGGGCTGTTAACCAAAAGGCTGGCAATTCAAATTCAGCTGGCGCTTCCTGGAAACTCTACGGAACAATTCTACTCTGTCCTTCAGGGTCACTGAGTCAGAATCAACTTGATGGCCGTGAGTTTGGTTTTTCTTTCTCTCTCTCTCTCTTTTTTTTTTTTTGGTATAATTTAATGAGGATGTATTTTCAGAGGTGATAAAATAAAATACAAAAGTCAAGTTACTAGAGGAACGCCAGAGAGACCTGCTCAGTTGACATTCATGCAATCACACTACAAGACTAAAAAGCAGTATTTCAGAATTAGCACCATGAGTTCAAAGCACAGAACTGTCTTTTTCACTCCTTTATTTGCTTCACAGAGAACAGGCAAATACAGGACACTATTTTACAAATGCGAATATATATACATATATGCAGAAATAGTACCAACAGAATAAGGTATTTCCATAATTAACATACACATGTTTTCTTAACTAATGGCTGACCGCTAACACCAATGATGGGTTCTCCACTGGAGCAAAAATTACACTAGGATGCTGTTATTTAAGCAATTGCAAATGAGATTTTTTAAAGCGCTTCAAAGTGAGACAAACTGTGAAATCATTTCTTTGAAAGTTTAAGTTTGTTCCATTTTCTCTCCTGGGCCTCTTTTTGGAAACAGCAATTCACTGTCAAAAACAAACAAAGAGCTTTTTTTTTTTTAACTCAGAATCCCGTTGTCTGCTACCTACAGCGGCTTCCACATGGAAAATGATGGCCCACAGCTTGTCAGCAGCCACACAGAGGACCGCTGCGAGGGCAGGCAGGAGCAGCTCCAACAACAACAGCAGAGGAAGACTGCTGAAAATACCAACTCGGGAAAAACCTAAACACGCTGCGAGGCTCCAGCAGTGCACATGCTGGTGTTTTCTTCTCGAATCTGAGCTACGTGCTCCAATCTGTCACTGCACACTGTATCATGCAGCTCTACTGTGAAAGTGGACCAAACTGCAACACACAGATCCACAAAAAAGTCGTAAAATAGGCTGAAAACATACACACTAAATTAACTGCAGTGAGTTTCTCAGAGGTGGAGGGAAGAATTTTGAGATTTGGAATGAACAGCAAGCTAAACATCAACTTTACCTGCAATGTTTGATCTTAAAGAAACAGTATTAACAATTGCTGACTTTTCATGATGGATACATGTTTTGAAGAATTCTCTTTATATTTTACAATTTTTTTCTCTCAAAATTTAAAAAATACACTACTTAGCCTACTCAGAAATGGCCCCTGTTCTTCTGAACTGCTAGTTGAGAATAATGTGCTATAACTGATCAATCAAACAGTATTTATGGAATAACTAATGAAGAGGGACCTGGTTACTGTGAGCCCTGACACTGCAGAAACTGATTGCTCATGTGATGTTACCTCCAGGCAGATCCATCCCCCGAAAGCCAGCTCATTCCTGCCACCACTACATTTATAGACACCACTGCCACTCAGTAAGTCTGACTCACAGGGACCCTTCAGGACACAGGAGAACTTCCCCGGGAGCAGCCAGTAGATTTGAACTGCCAACCTTTAGGTTAGCAGCCAAGCTCCTAACCACTGTGCCAGCAGGGCTCCACATAGGCACAGAAACACATCAGTGATCAATTTGACAGAGCTTTAAGGACAAAGAAAGGGTAATATGCTTTCCCTATTTTGAATCTTGGACTCTATCATGTGACTAACTTCAATGAAGATTTTTTAAGGTATAATGTATTTCTATTGTATTTTATTGTACTTCTACTGTATCAGCATGCACCATCTTACTGAGAGTGGCTTTCAAATCCTTCCAGCAGGATGGCATGGTGGCGTCTCACCTGCTCTTTCATCTCGGCATAGACCTTCTCCGAGTTCAGTTCCACCTGCCGCTTGAACTCCTCCAGAGCGGCGTCCGCCTGCTGGGCCTGCAGCCTCTGAACCTCAGTCACACGAGCGAGCTGCTCCTCTTTTTCCCTAGAAAAGTTCAGAAAAGTCTCAGCGTTCAAATGTAAGATGCAAGAATTAGACGTGAACAAAAGAGTACTTAATATCTCTAAATAAACTTCAGATTTCATTTGATCTAATTCCTACATACGCTTCTTTTAAAAGCAGACAACATAATAGAAATTTGGTTGGGTGAAATCGGTGACAGCACATATTAGAAAGAAGATCAGTAATAACTGGACTTCAACACAATTTGAGTACTCCTCCCATCTTAGCCCAACATTGCAAGGACAGAGTAGCTGGTGTGGGGGGCCAGGGACCATGTTCTCAGGCGAAATCGTGGCCAATTGGCACAGCTAGCATTTTGCTAATGAGGACTCTCTGCACCCTTCATCAGTGAGCAGCATCTGGGATCTTAAAAGCTGCCAAGCTGCCATCTGAGGGTACAGCAAATGGTCCCAACTCTGCAGGAACAGATGATCACCAAGGACAAGAATGGCATGTGGAAAAAGGAACCCAGAAGACAGAGGGACCCATGTGAGTGGGTCTCTACATCGACTCATGACCAGAAGAACCAGATGGTGCCTGGGCACCACCAGTGGTAGCCATGATGGAGCTCACAAAGAGAACAAATACGGGTGTATCCTGAGATCTTCAATAAAAGACCACAATTGATGGTCCAGGTGCTTTGGAGTTCCCCTGGGAGCATGGCCCCTGGCCCTGCTGCTGCCCCTGTCCATAAATCATAACGAAGGTCAACATTTCCTACAGCAATGAACTAGACTTGGCGATGCAGAGTGACTGTATCTTGTGGGAATTTTATGGTTCTAGGCATCTATGCGATGTCATCCTGCTGACCTCCTGCTGGAGGAAGGGGAGTAGGTGGAGAGAAGGGGATAGGAGACTGTTGGCAGGATAGGATATGTATGGAGCAGAGAGGAGGGGTGTGCTGTCACTGAGCAGGGAGAGCAGTGGGAGCTACATATAGGTGAGTATGCGAATTTATATGGGAATGTATATTTTCATTCAATCATAATTTTTTAAAAAAGGAGACAACAAAACAATTTGTCTCAAAAGCAAAAGGAAAAAAAAATCCTGGTCAGGGCATCATTACTTGTGAACATGTCCCTAAAAGGAAAATGCTGACCACCATGTACCTCCATCAGCTGGTGAACAGATAAGCAAGGGACATCCACACAGCATAATGCTGTTGTAAGAGAAACGAAGCTCTGATATACAACACAGATCTCTGAAAACATTATGCTGAGTGAAACAAGTCAGTCACAAAATAACACATGTTGCATGGCTCAATTTTTAGGAAATACTCAGAATAGGTAAATCCAGAGAAAGAAAGATTTCTACTTTCGGCGGGTAAGGGGAATAGAAAGTGATTGCTAATGGTATGAAGTTTCTTTCTGAGTTGATGAAAATGTTCTAGAATTAGGTACTGGTGATTGTGCAGCCTTGGGAATATACTAAAAATTATATATTTTACAAGAGTGAATTTTATGGTTTGTGAAATTATAATTCAATTGCAAAAATCCATTTACCACTGGAAATATCCCATATGCATATCTACTCAACAGGTGAACTGCAGGGAGGAAGAAGCAACAGAGCAACATGATGGCCTGATGTGATTCTAATTGTCTTCCTGAAGGAACTAATAACCACTTCATTTCTTCACAATGAAAGTGAAATTACAGAGCCAAAAGACTCCAAAATATGAAAAATCTTTGCATGTTGACAGATGGAAAGAATAAAGGCTTCAAGCTTATGAATACATGCTGCTCTGGATGTTAGGTGCCATTGAGTCGGTTCCAGCTCCTACCACTCCTATGTACAACCAATGAAACCATGCCCAGCTCTGTTGTCCTCACAATCAATGCTGTGTTTGAACCCACTGTTGCAGCCACCGTGTTGATCCATCTCCTCTAGGGTCTTCCTCACTTTCACTGACCCTCTGCTTTACCAAGCATGATGTTCTTTTCCAGGGACTGTTCTTTGCCTATACAGTAGCCAAAGACAGCTTGTCAGCTCTAAGGAACATTCTCACTGCACTTCTCCCAAGAGAAATTTGACCATTCTTCTTGTAGTCCATGGTATATTCAGTATTTTGACCAACACCATAATTCAAAGGCATCAATTCTTCTCCACTCTTCTTTATTCCCTGTCCAGCTTTCACACGTAAATGAGGCGCTGGAAAATAGCACAGCCTGGTTCAGGTGCACATTAGTCATGAAAGTGACGTTTTTGCTTTTTAAAACAGCAGTCATTTTTGTAAAATATATGCCCAATGCGATGTGTCATTTGACTGCTTGACTGCTATTTCCATGGACATGGATTGTTGATTCAAGTACAATGAAATCCTTGACAACTTCAGTATTTTCTCCATTTATCATGATGTTGCTACTGGTCCAATTGTAAGGATTTCTGTTTTCTTCATACTGAAGGGTGTAGTCTTTGATGTTCACCAGTAAGAGCTTCAACTCCTCTTCACTTTCAGCAAGGAAGGCCGTGTCATCTGTATACCAAAAATTGTTAATGACTCTGTCTCCAATTCTGATGACAAGTTCTTCATCAGACAGCCGAGTTTCTTGGATTATTTGCTCAGCATACAGCCTGAATAAGGATGGTTAAAGCATACAACCCTGATGTACAAGCTTTCCAGTTTTAAACCATACAGTATCCCCTTGGAAACCCTGCTGTTATAGCGGATAAGAGCTTGTCTGTTAACCAGAAGATCAAAAGACTAAATCCATCAAGAATTCCCTAGAAACACTATACCAAAGTTCTACTCTGTCCTATAGAGCTGCTGTGAGGGCAACAGTTGTATATGGTATGTATGTAGTATCCCTTTGTTCTGCTAAAACAAATGCCCCTTGGATATGGACAGGTTCTGTGTGAACACAATTAAGTACCTGAGACTTCCAATGCTTTGCAAAGTTATCCATAAATTGGTATGATCCAGTAAAATACACGTAGAGGATTCCAGAAAGATATTTACTTGTTGTAAATGAGTACAAGTTAATAATAGCCAGTTCTGAATGCTCACTATGTGCCAGGCATTGCATGAAATATTTATATTACGTCTTCTCCCATTTATTCTCAATTCCTGTATATAAGGATATTATCATATCTCTGATTTTAAAGACTCCCATTTCTTAGTTTGTCATGCTGTCTGGCCTTGTGTGATGCTGGAAGCTATGCCACCAGTATTCAGATATCAGCAAAGTCACCCATGGCAGACAGGTGTCAGCTAAGCTTCCAGACTAAGTCACAGTAGGAAAAAGAACGTGGGAGTCTATTTCTGAAAAGAATTAGCCACTGAAAACCTTATGAATAGCAGCAGAACAATGTCTGATACACTGCCAGAAAATGAGCCCCAGGTTGGAAGGCACTCAAAAGATGGGGAAAAGTTGCCTTCTCAAAGTTGAGTCAACCTTAATGACAGGGATGGAGTCAAGCTTTCAGGACCTTGGTTTGCTGATGTGGCACAACTCAAAATGAGAAGAAACAGCTGCAAACATCCATTGATAATCAGATGTGGAATGTACAAAGCATAAATATAGGAAAGTTGTAAATTATCAGAAATGAAATGGAACACATAAACATCAATAGCCTAGGCATCAGTGAGCTGAAGTGGACTGGTAATCAGATAATCATATGGTCTACTATGCTGGAAATTACCACTTGAAGAGGAATAGTATTGCATTTATCCTCAAGAAGAACATTTCAAGATCTATCCTGAAGTCTAATGCTGTCAATGATAGGATAATATCCATATGTTTACAAAGAAGCCCAGTTAATACAACTGTTAATAAAATTTATGCACCAACCACTAAGGCCAAAGATGAAGACACTACGATTTTTACCAGCTTCCACAGTCTGAAATTGATTGAATATGCAATCAGGATGCAGTGATAAGTACTGGTGATTAGAATGCAAAAGTGGGAAATAAAGAAGGATTGGTGGTTGGGAAATATGGCCTTGGTGACATAAATAATATCAGAGATTGCATGATAGAATTCTGTAAGACCAATGACTTCTTCAGTGCAGATACCTTTCTTTACCAACATAAACAGTGACTACACACATAGGCCTCACCAGACAGAATATACAAAAATCAAATAAACTACACCTGGAGAAAGAGACATTGGAAAATTTCAGGATAATCAGTTAAAACAAGCCTAGGTGCTGACTGTGGCACCGACCAGCAACTGCTCATATACAACTTCAAACTGAAACTGAAGAAAATCAGAACAAGTTCACAGGAGGCAAAGTATAACCTTGATCGTATCCCATCTGAGTTCAGAGACCATCTCAAGAACAGATTTGATGTGCAGAACATTAAAGATCAAAGACCAGATGAATTGTGGAATGACATCAAAGACATCATCCATGAAGAAGGGAAGAGGTCATTTAAAAGGCCTGGAAAGAAAGAAAACACTGAATTGGATGTCAGAAGAAGCTCTGAATTTTGCTCTTGAATGTTGAGTAACTAAAGCAAATGGAAAAAGTGATGAAGTAAAAATATCAAAAAGAAGATTCCAAAGGTCGGATGGAGAAGATAAAGTATTATAATAACACGTCCAAAGAGCTGGAAATAAAAAAGCCAAAATACAAAAAAAAAAAAAAAGAGAAGAATACACTCTGCATTCCTCAAGCTAAAAGAACTGAAGAAAAAAAATCAAGCTTTGAATTGTGATAGTCAAGGATTCTACAGGAAAACTATTAAGTGAAGCAGGAAGCATCAAAAGAACATGGAAGAACACACAGACTCACCAGTAGACACTCAACTATTCCAACAGGTAGCATATTACCAGGAACACTAAAGGAAGAAGTACAACCTGCACTCAAGGCACTGGTGAACAGCAAGGCTCCAGGAATTGATGGAATATCAAGCAGGATGCTTCAACAAATAAATACAGTGTTAGAAGCATTCACTCACATATGCCAAGAAATGTAAAGGGTAGCGATTTGGCCAAGTGACTGGAAGAGATCCATATTTATGCCTATTCCCAAGAAAGGTGATGCAATCTGAGGCAGAAGTTATGAAACAATATCTTTAATATCACATGCAAGTAAAAGTTTGTTAAAGATCATTCAAAGGCTGCAGCAGCAGTATATTGATAGGTACTCCCAAAAACTTAGACTGGATTCATAAGACAATGTGGAACTAGGAATACCATTGCTAATGTCAGACAGATCTTAGCTGAAGGCAGAGGATACCAGAAAAACATTAATCCATGTTTTATTGAGTATACAGAGACATCTGACTGTGTGGATCATAAGAAATTATGGATAACATTGTGGTGAACTGAATTCCAGAACACTTAATTGTGCTCACAAGGAATCTGCATGTCGATTAAGAAGTAGCCACACAAACAGAACAAAGGGACACTGCATGATTTCAAGTCAGCAAAGTTGCACATCAGGGTTGTATCCTCTCACCATACCTTTTCTATCTGTATGCCAAGCAAATAATTGAAGAAGCTGCTCTATATGAAGAACAAGGCATCATGATTGGAAAAAGTCTCATTAACCACCTGCACTATGCAGATGACATAACCTGGTTTGCTAAAAGTGAAGAGGATCTAGAAACACCTATGAAGACTAAAGACCAAGCATTCAGTTTGGATTTAACCTCAACATTAAGAAATCAAAAATCCTCACAATTGGACCAGTAAGCAACATCACGATGAACAGAGAGAAGACTGAAGTTGTCAAGGATTTCATTTTACTTGATCAACACCCCTGGATGGAGGAGTCAAGATCTCAAAAGATACACTGCATTGGGAAAATCTGCTGCAAAAGATCTCTTTAAAGTGTTGAAAAGTAAAGATGTCACCTTGATGCTCAAGGTGCACTTGACCTGAGTAACAGTATTTTCAATAGCATCTTATGTATGGCAAAGCTCAACAGTGAATAAGGAAGACAAAAGAACTGACCTATTTGAATTGTGGTGCTGGAGAAAGAATACTGAACATACCAATGGATCACCAAGAGAACAAACAGATCTGTCCTGGAAGAAGTACACCCTGACTGCTCCTTGGAAGCAAGAATGGCGAGACTGCATCTTACATACGTCAGACATGTTGTCAGGAGGGACCTGTCCCTGGAGGACGTCATGCTCGGTAGAGTGGAGGGTCAGTGAAAAAGAGGAAGACCCTCAACAAGATGGATCAACACAGTGGTAGCAACAATGAGTTTAAGTGCAAGAACTGCTGTGGGCGTGGCACAGGACAGGGCAGTGTTTCCTTCTGTTGTACAAGGGGTTGCTATGAGTTGGAACCAACTTGATGGCACATAACAATTTCAAAGACCAGGAAACTTGAGTTTATACTTCTAGGTTCATGCACCATCTTGTAAGAGGTCAGTCCGGGATTCTTGTCCTAGCAGTCTGCTCTTCAAGCCCACGCTGTTGTCTACTACGCTCTGTGCTTTCTGATTTTCCAGCTTCCATTCATGATGTTAATATGGCTCACCTTCCTTAAATGGGAATACTTACACTATACAAGACACAATCTTATTACAATCTTATTATTAACCACAATACAGAAGAATACCAGGAGAAGGAATAATTTAACTCACACAAAGAAAGTTTTATATAAACAGAGCAAATGACAGTTCCCAAACCAAGATGACACTGTCTCTTCAGATTTGGGGATAAAAAGGGTAATCTGAGCTTTTGAGGGTCACCTGGGTCTGAGCTTAAAAATCTCTCTCAGATCCTTAGCAATTTTTAGGCTTTCCAGTAATATTACATGTAATATCAAAATAATATGGCTTCTTCAAAAAAGTTAAAAATGATGTCCCCTAGTTTCTGTTTCAGCAAGAAGACTCTCCTGTCCCTTCCTAAAGAGATACAACAATGCGCATACAGACTAGGGTTTCCGGCCCTGTGTATGGGCATGACTTGTCTGCAAATAAGCAGCTAACACTGTTTGGGCTGACATAAGGCAGTATGTATCCCTCTTTTCATTATTTTTCATTTTAAGGACCACGTGTGTCTACTTATTTCTTTGTATCTACTCACACATCCTTCTACCTGAAACCGACAGTAACACTACATTCCCATAAAAAGCAGAGCAATTTCTCCATTCAGATGTCTATCTCTGTGTGTCTGTTTCACAGGCATGACACCACTTTGATGACTGGCAGGGTGGAATGCTCTGCCCTATGGTGTGGGTGCCCCGCGCGAGGCCTCGGTTGTTCCAGACATAGCATAGCCAGATGTGACTCCACTCACTGCATTTGACAGCAAAGTGCTTCCGGCTTCTGGGCCATTTTAGAAGCTTTCTGCAGGCGGTCTGCTGTAGAAGAAGAACTGAATACCTTGTTTTCCTTTTTTTTTTCCTCCACTTTTTTTTTTTTTTACATTTTTGGTATAACAAAATGTTTTTAATGTTTATTTGTTGCTAAGGCCCTAACATTAGTGACACTTAACATCCAAATATTTTAGCTCTTATTCTGCTACTGAACGCCAGTAATAGTTTATAGACAATGGCAATTAATACACAGATGTGATAACGAACAAGGTACATAACTACAGAAGACTGAGCTCTCTAATGGTTATCAAAAAGAAAAAAACTGATTGCTGTTAAGTAGATTTCCCCACAGGAAAAAGCAGAAGTGCCCCACAGGGTTTTAAAAGAGTGGCTGGTAGATTCGAACTGCTAATCAAAGCACAGCTCTTAATCAAGGCACCACTAGAGGTAGTTATAGAGAAGTTTAACTTGATCTGGTGTGTTTCCAGCCTTTCTATATCATCTGTATCAAGATGTACAACGTCCACATTGTCTTGCTTATTCCAGATAGGTCATTCCAAAAACCAAACCTGTTGCCGTTGATTCTGATTCATACTGACCCTACAGGGTAAAGTACAGCTGCCCCATAGGGTTTCCGAGGAGGAACTAGTAGATTCGAACTGCTGACCTTTTGATTGGTGGCCAAACTTTTATTCACTGCAGCACCAGGGCACATCATTAAAAAAGACCAATTGCTAGAAAATGATAGAATGGTTGGTAAAGGAGAAGGTTAGTGAGAAGGAGGGAAACCGCCGATGAGATGGACTGAAACGAGAGTCAAAACAGGCTCAACCAAACATAGAAATGATCACAAAGACAGCACAGGATCAGGGAGCATTTCTTCTGTTACAGGTAAGGTCACTAGGAGATGGGCCAACTTGATGGAACCTAAGGACAGCTAGTGACATCATTCTGCAACAAGAACATCATCATATAGAAAGAAGGAAGCACCAGCTTATTCCTAAGGTTAGCCTGACTCACACATTAAATATTTTCTTCCAGTACTCAAGGATCTAAATATGAAAAAAGCATACGGGAACAACATGAAGTCATACAAATAGTGTCGCGAACCATGGTCTTGACCTAGGTTGACAAATAGGTGTTTTCTGGTCTGATTCCATAGTTGACTGAAGGGGCTGCCTGGAACACTGTACCGAATGGATTCAGAGGACAGGCACACATGGAGAGGCTGCTGCAGTTGACAAATGATGTCTCTACTGCAGTTAGAAGGTGCGAGGGCTGCTTCTCTGCTATTCAGGGGCTACAATGACTATTTCATTCTATATTAGGCTTTAACTTTTGATGCCATCCTAAAAGCACTTGGGCAGAGTATTTCATAATTATTTAAATTTATCAAAGGTTTACTTTTGCTTGATTTCTCTGTAAATAGAGAAGAGAGTACACCAGGCTATACATGAAAATATTAAAAGTTTATGTATCATATGTTTAAACATATATATGTACACACACAGGTCATCATCAGCCTGAACTGTCAACAGCAAAGGGTGGGGTTTAAAGTTTCTGCAGTTAATTACCCAAAGGAAGATTTTACTAACATATTTTATAATAATCTATGGCTGAAATATCAACCTTGTTCAACGAACGCTGGAAGTCAGTTGTTTCATACTTGCTACCCAGTAAGACATATGAGTGAAAACCCTGGTAGTGTAGCGGTTAAGAACTACAGCTGCAAACCAAAAGACCGGCAGATCAAATTCACCTGGCACTCCTCAGAAACCCTATGGGTCTGTTAGACGCTGTCCTGTATGATCACTAAGAGTTAGAACCTACTCAGTGGCAACGGGTAAGCAACAGGAGCTACGTGAGCTAATGTAAATACTTTCAATCTAATAGATAAATATTTCTCTGTATAGCTCATACCTAGCTACCATATTTAGTTCATTTACTTTATGATTAACTGATGATCATATAAACCAAAGTTATTAAGCCTTCATCAGGTATTTGTATGAGAGATCATAATGAAAATACTCTGAAGATAAGCCTTATGAATTAAGACATTTTTTTCAATCAAATACTACTTTATTTTAAATAGCAACAAGGGAAAATGTGTGAAATTTCCTAATTAGTGTCTATTCCCACAACTGCTGAATTAGTCCAGTGGTAAAGCTGAATATCAAAGGAGGACTCAAATCAATGTTAATAAGTGTTCCTGTCTAGTTAAACTGTGACAAATAAATTGAGACCCACTAACATTTAAGAATCCTCTGTTGTAATTTAAATGCAACATCGTTTTTGATTTAAATTAAGAGGTAACAGCCATGTTAATGAGAAACTCGTCTTAGTGTCTACAAGGCAGAGATCAGAAAACTCTGAGAATATGAAATGGGTACCTGCTCCTCACTACCATAAAAAGTGTTCCTTTTTACCAGGATTCTGAATAGTATGTCCTATAAGCACACACATACAAAAAAACTCACTGCCATCAAGTCAGTTCCAACTCACAGTGACCCTATAGGACAGAACAGAACTGCTCCATAGAGTTTCCAAGGAGTGCCTGGCAGATGTGAACTGTCGATCTTTTCGTTAGCAGCTGTAGCACTTAACCACTGTGCTACCAGGGTTTCCATATACATACACAGACAGACAGACAAAAATTACGATTTTGCAATTTCGTTGCTCAGTGGACCCACTTGTGAGGCGATACTTAAAAGCATCACTCAAATGCCTTAAAGCTGGGCCTGCATGAACATAAAAAGGTGGGAAGAGAATTTGCTTTTCAGCTCAGATTTATTTACAAAAGGCAGTCAATTTATAAAGGAAAAAGAGCTACATTCCTACACAACTACAAGGCAGCTCAGACTAAGGACTGCTCTGAAGTACATGATTACTCCACCATAGCAATAAAATGTAGGGACTAATGGGTGCTAAGTCAGTATTTCTTGGGCTTTAAAAGCTAACACTTATATGTACAAGTCAATCTTAACGTAAAAATCTTCCTTTTGCACATTTCTGTACCAGCCCTTCTGATAAAAGATGGCACTGATCCAACATGTATTTATATGGTTTCAGATTACAGTATACTTCACTTGCTGCCAGCTTGGCATCTCAACTGGAAACTCCAAGAAAAACAAAACACAAAACTTCAAAGAAGTCTGAAAAACAGCTAGAGGAGACTCTCTTCTCTTTCCAGCTGGGCTGCAAAACAGATTGTTATAAGCAGCAACATCACTTTCTCTAAGGTTGCTAATGGGCACTTCAGTTGAGTATAGTGAGTCAGTCAAAAACATTAACAGGCAGTTTGAATCCACCAGCTACTCCTTGCAAACCCTATGGGGCAGTTCTACTCTGTCCTACAGGGTTGCTAGGCAACGCATATGACTTAAAAGGCATTAAAACCAAAAAACCCACTGCCACTAAGTCAATTCTGACTCACAGTGACCGTACAGGCAGAGTAGGCTGCCCCATGGAGTTTCCAAGGAGTGCCCAGTGGATTCAAACTGCTGACCTTTGACTACCAGCTGTAGCACTTAACCATTAAGTATGATAAATGAGTAAACTACTTTGGCCCCTTTGCCACCTGACAAGACTAGTCGACTCTGACATTCTAGTTAAAAATGGTAAAAACAGTGGATATATAAACATCTGTCTTAGTCACCTGGTACTGCTCTAATGGAAAATACCATGAGTAGAAGGTTTCATATAGAGAAGCTTTTATTGTCTCAGTCTGGTAAGCCACAAATCCATTCATAAATTGTAAGTCCATGCAGAATGAGAGATCATCACAGTCCGGTAGGCTGAGTCCACATCCAGTGAGAGCATCTCAGCACAGGAACCTCGGGTCCAAAGGACGTGCTCTGCTCTCGGTGCTTCTCTCTCGGTGGTATGAGGCTCCCAACTTCCTCAGCTCACTTCTCTCCCTTATATTCCACAAGCTTCAGTCCTGCCTCACTAACACAACTGCAAACCATTCTCCATCATCATATCACAGAGGCAGGATTCACAACACATGGGAGGAAGGGCACCATGTTGGAACGCCAAACCAATTCAAATCAACACATACATTTTTGGGGGGGACACAATTCAATCCATGACAACATCTAAAACTTCAAGACTCAGAAAGATTTCTCAGTAAAATGTGAATTGATATTAGTCTGCATTATACTATAGTGAAGATTTACTTGGAGAAAACATGCAGAAAGATAACTGTTTCACTCAAGTATCTTGTTTTGTCATTGTTTAGTTACTTGACATCTCTAAATCATGTCACCAAGTTTACCAGACAACTCCAAAAATGCCATTCTTTCTCCTAAAGGGAATACAGCTACACCTCAGAAATACTACAGGTTTGGTTCCAGACAGCTGATCTAAAGCAAAAAGTCACAATAAAGTGAGTCAGGTGAATTTTTCAGTTCCCAGTGCATTTAAATGTCCACACTACACTGCAGTCTATTAAATGAACAATAGCACTATTTCAAAAAAAAAAAGGAACATACCTTAATCAAAATACTTTATTGCTAAAAAATGCTAACTATTATCCGAGCCTTCAGTGAGTCCTACTCTTTCTGCCGTGTGGTGGGTTTTAGCTCGTTGTTGACGGCTGCTACCTGATGAGGGTGGCTGGCGGTTGAAGAAGACTGGGGTGGCTGTGGCATTGTTTTTCTTTTTTATTGTGATTGAGGGAAAAGTACACAGTACAATTCAAACTTGCATGCCTGCCTCTCTGCAGCTCCCTCTGCTCTCCCTGCCTGGTGTCAGCACACTCCTCCTTTCCATTCCATGCATGTCATATCTTCTTTAACAACCTCCTGGCCCCTCCTCTCCACCCTCTCCACTCCCCTCTAGTAAGAAGCCAGCAGGATGACATCCTGTAAATACACAGAACCATACAGTTCACACACGATATGGTCACTCTGTGTCCCCAAGTTCATTCCATTCCTATCTAAAGAGTTGACCTCAGTAACGATCTACCAGCAGGGGCAGCATCACGTCTAGGGGCCATCCCCCCGGGGGAACTCTCAGGCCTTCAACCATCAGTTGCAGTCTTTTAGTGGAGTTCTTAGGTGCACCCCCTTTTTTTCTCATGTTGTGTGACAATTTCTTAAAATGTGACAATACTGAAATTTACATCATCGATTGACTCTTCCTTCCATGAAAGATCTCTCTGTAGCACGCGATGCTCTTCGATAGCTTCTGACCCACCGTAGACATTCTTTCAGTGTTGGCGCCAACCCTCTCAAACTCTGCGGCTGTCCTATCACCTAAGTTTACACAGTACTCTACATACTTTCTTGTCATTTCCACAGGGTTCCCAGCATCTTCACCAGGAGTACACTCTACCCTGAGAAATGACCACCACTGCTCATCCATAAGAAACAATTTCTCATCTGGTGAAGTTTGATCATGATAACAGAGCCATTCAGTAACATCTTCAGGCTTCACTTTGAATTCTAGTTCTCTTGTATTTCTACCACATCTGCAGTTATTCCCCTACTGAAGTCTTAAACCACTCACACTCATCCGTGAGGGTCAGAATCAATCCTAAACTCCCGATAGTTGATATTCTGACCTCCTCCTATGAATCATTAATGGCATCTAGAATGGCAAATCTTGTACCCGAGAAGATTTTCAATTTACTTTTCCCAGAACCATCAGAGGAATCCCTATCTATGGTAGTCCTACGTAATGTATTTCTTAAACAGTAAGACTTGAAAGTTGAAATTTCTCTTTTATCCATGAACTGCAGAATGGATGGTGTGTTAGCAACCATGAAAACATTGATTTCCTTGCATATTTCCATCAGAGCTCTGGTGATCAGATGTATTTTAAATGAGAAGCAATATTTTAAAAAGAATCTTTTTTCTTTCTTTCCTCAGCAGTAGGTCTCAACAGTGGGCTTAAACTATTCAGTAAACCACATTTAAAGAGATGGGCTGTCATCTACACTTTGTTGTTTCTTTTACAAGCACAGACAGGGTAGATGCAGCATAACTCTGCAGGGCCCAAAGATTCCCCTAAAGGAGTACTGACTGCAACCTAAAGTCACCAGCAGCACTAGCCCTGACAAGACAATCAGGCTGTCCCTTGAAGCTTTGACACCAGGAACTGATCTCTCCTCTCTAGCTATGAAAGTCCTAGGAGGCATCTTCTAATACAGGTCTGTTTTGTCTGCACTAAAAATCTGCTGTCTAGAATAGCCACCTTCATCAATATCTTAACTAGATCTTCTAGATAACTTGCTACAGCTCCTAGACCAGCACTTGCCGATTCACCTTGTACTTTTATGTTACAGAGATGGCTTCTTTCTTTCAGCTTCATTAATCAACTTCAGCTAGCTTCAAACTTCTCTTGTGTGATTTCTTTATCTCTCTCAGCCTTCACGGAATTGAAGAGAGTTGGTGCCCTGCCCTGGACTAGGCCTGGGTTAAGGGAATGTTTGGCTGGTTTTGTCATCCATCCAGACCACTGAAACTTTCTTTACAGCAGCAATGAGGCTGTTTTGCTTTTTAATCATTCATGTGTTCACTGGACTAACACTTTTCAATCTCCTTCAAGAATCTTCACTTTGCATCTATAATTTGGCTGACTGGCACAAGGGGCCTAGTTTCAGCCTATCCTGGCTTTCTACAGACCTTCCTCATTAAGCCTAATCATTTCTAGCTTCTGATGTAAAACGAGAGGCACAAGAGTCTTCTTTTCACTTACACACTTACAGTCTATTGTAGGATACTTAACTAGCCTAATTTCAGTATTTCCTGTCTCAGGGAACAGGGGACTGAGGAGAGGGAAAGAGATGGTGCAATGACTGGCCAGTAAAGTGAGAACACACACAACATTTATTGATTAAGTCTGCCGTCTTATATGGGCTGAGTTCATTGTGTCCCTATAGGAATGTCAAAGATCACGGAACACAGGTCACTATAATAGATACAGCAAGAACTAAAAAGTTTGAAATACTGTGCAAAAATCACCACAGACATGAAGAAAGCACATACGGTTGGAAAAATAGCATTGAGATTTGCTCCATGTAGAACTGTCATAAATCTTCAATTTGTAAAAAAACACACAATCTTTGCGAAGTGTAATAAGGTTAATTACAATGAAAAGAGGTATCTTGTATTCACAATTAAAAATGGCAATTCGCATATGATAAAGCTCCTTCAACTATGGTAATATTACCTGTAACTAAGAACTATCTGTATGAATAAGCAAACTCCAAGTTTCGTTAGCCCACAAGGTCAGTATGGAAAATAAGTACAGATCACCAGTGCAGAACCAAAACTTTTGGAGCTCAATGACCACTAAGGCTTACTGTGACCAAAGAATATTTGGAGCTTTCCGAGGTAAACTCGTAAGATTAGAAGCCAACACAGAAAGGAACTGTGTAATGGATAACAAGGAACGAGGTAGGTTAAAAACTTCAGGGAAACTCAGCGATTAGCAGACACGACAGGAGAATGCTAGTTTACAGCTTACAAGGTGTTTCATGAGGAGCCTGGATGCCTTGTATGCAGAAGATGCTGTCAAAGTCTTCTGCTGGGCTCACGTCAAAGACATCACTTCTCAATCTTAACAAATAGTACATATTCCTGGTGCTAATTCCAATCAAAACGTACAGGCATCAACATGCTTTGTTGAGTCATACAGTAGGCTCCTTAACAGATAACTACATAACCATACAAACATAAAAACCAAACAATTTAAAAACATATCTTTAGTAACATACTGAAAGATTAAAAACAATGTTTCTAAAGAGAAATACCACCACCATTATAGAAGAGGGCCATAATAAACCTGAGACTTTCCCCATTCTCTTTCCTCCTAAAAGGACACATTTTGTACTCACAACAGTCACTTGACCTTTCATGGACTCACTGGTCAAATAATGGCTACACCTATCACGTGTCAGCCACTAACTCACATTAAGGAAGACAGCACTGTGTCAAACATGTTTCTTCTGAGACAGCCTCCTCTACCAACGGAGGAAGAAAAAAAGATAAATACTAAATATTGCAGCAGAAGTTTGTGCACACTGCCTGAAAGGCACAGAGATGGAAAACATTCAGAGAGATTTCATCCTTCACCATTTAATGGATGAGATGGGTCTGTAGGAAGCAGATTTCTACTACAGGGCCCTCCATCCTACTGTGGTGGATTAGAACAATGTTTTGTGTAACTGAGCAAACACGCCGCGCAGGGGTCAGTGGATTCACATACTACACTATCAGTACAGCAGAACAAAGAGAGCCAGAATAGTTCTTAGTGTCAGAAGAAGGCAAAATATATTCCTGCCTCCGTATAGCAGCCCTGACACAATCTATGTGATCAGTAATAAGGCTAAATGCAACCAGGATGATCTAGTAATAAATAAGCTACGGAAGAAGCAGCTCAAAAACAGTACGGTAACAGCACAAACAAGAGGGTTAAGGCATCAGTCCAGTTCAGTGGAACTCTCTTCTGACAAGGACTTCACTGTTGATGATTTATAGATCTACCCGGACAGCCTTGGCTCTAGGACGAAACTCCAGTCTCAAAGAATCATCATTGGTTGAAGCACGCTAGTTTAGAACAGAAATGAGGAATCGCTGTCATTTAGCCAAAAATCACTAAGAAGACATGGATTTCAATTAGAAGGGCTGTAATTCCTTTCAATCAACTAGATCTGAATCATGACTGGAATGAACTGAGACAGGCATCAACCTCCCAGTCTTTGCTGTCAGTAACTTAGCCATGTTCTAGGATTTGAGAAAGGATTCTGGCACCAAATTCCGAAATCCAGTCTGTCAAATACTACAGTAAACTTAGAAGAAGTATATAGAAAAGGTTCTGCTCCTGAAGAAACTATACTGTGACTAGGGACAAAGCCAAAAGTGCAAGAAAAGAAAAACAGTAATGTAGTATTAAATACCTTGAATTCTGTGAAAAATTTTTTGAGTGTTTTAGAAAAAAGTAATTTTAAGTGTTAATAGAAAAACATAGTGAAAGTCTGTATAAGGAAATCAACCTCCAAAGATCAAAGGATCTATGTGTAAGGTAGAAAACAAAGCTATATAGGCAGATATAACACAAGATTCAAATATTAACAATCTAAAGATTTATAAATAATTTGTGAGACAGTAACTTCTGCTTATCTTTTAAGTCTATAAGTAAATCAAAGACCTAGCTCAGCAAATAGTAAAGCTTTAAAAGTAATTAATATTTTATGGTACAATAAGAAAACCTTGAGAAAATGATGTATGAAGATAGAGCAGCCACATAACACAGTGAGGAAAAATTCCTTTAAAATCTTTAAACTTCAAAATAAATTCTGTTTAATTTTATTTTCTATATTTAATAAGCTACTGATTAAAAGTTCATATATAAATTATATATCATATATACAAAGCTGACAAACATACTAAAATATTTTAGCAGCAGCACTGTATTAGTAAATAACAAGGAAATGCATGCCCATCCTGCAAACCGACAGAAGCCTCAATATTCTGAAACAGGTGCAGGATCCCACCTCGGTACCAGAGAGGAAGGAAGACCCCGTTCACGTAGAATGAGAAGTACACCAAAGCCAGATCAAAGGAAGAGAGAAAAAAGACTGAAGTGTGAAGCTGAAATATTTATTTCCTTCAAAACATCATCGGTGCCTTGTCCTGGTCAGTTCAGGATTTCAAAGTGACTGTAAAATATTCTCACTTACATTCATCACTATGCACAAATATACCAAACATCGAAGAGGGCAAATCTCTATATTTATCAAATATACACGCAAGGGAAGTTGTTATGCTTCTTATAAATGATTTCTAAATAAGGTGATAAATTTATTTTATAGTCATAATAGATATTTTTCAGTACTTTCAGTGAACAGCATTGTTAAAAATTACAAAACATTTGGAGTTAACAATGATTTTTAACTGCCTTTAAAAATGATGAAGTGGAGTGAACATTTATAAAGTGTCTATGAAGACAGGCTGAATATCCCACAGACTGCCAGGAGAACAAGCAAATCTGTCTTGGAAATAATACAATCAGACTGCTCCTCTGGAGGAGGATGCTGAGACTTTGTCTCACACACTCTGGACATGTTAACAAGAGCAACTAGTCCATGCAGAAAAATATCCTGCTTGGTAAGATAGAGAGCCAGTGAACAAGACTACGACCCTCAAGGAGAAGGAAGGACATAATAGCTGTAACAATGAGCACGAACCTAGTAACAACTCTGAGGATGGAGCAGGACTGGACAAAGTTTGGTTCTGTTGTACACAGGATTTCTAGGAATTGTAACCAACTCAACAGCACCTACTAACAACAACAACATAATTGTTACAGGAGCCCTAATGGTGCAGTGCTTAAAACCCACTGTGGTCAAGTTGATTTACAGTGACCCTATAGAACAGAGAGCTGCCCCACAGAGTTTCCAAGGAGCCCCTGGTGAATTTAAGTTGCCAACCTTTTGGTTAGCATTCATAACACTTACTCACTACGCTACCAGGGTTTCTGCAGTGGCACTTCATAATAACCTAAGGGTCTGTGGTTCCAATCCACCAGGCACTCCTTGGAAACCTTACAGAGAAGTTCTACTCTGTCCTATAGGGTCACTATGAGTTGGAATTGACTTGATGGCAGTGGGTTTGGTGTCTGGTTTGTGCATGGAAGATCTGTGCTAAATGACAGAAATTCAAAAATGATTAAGATATCTCTGCTTTAAATGTAGGACAACACACTTTATATCATTTTCAATGTGATAAAAGATACTAAACTAGGTTAACACAATATTATGAGCAAACTAGGCCAGAAGAATTCACTGCGTCCTGAGTAAGACAAGCTGCATAAAGGACGCGACATCTTCATAAGGTAACATAAAAGAGTATTTATTACGTATCTCAAATATACAGTCACAGGTTGCTGAACATCCACAATACACTCCATAAAAAAGGACATTCTGTGATTTGGATGTTGTGTGAACACCATTTTATATAAAGGGAGTCCCAGACTTGAATGTCTGAATTACAGGTATGTATAAAATCTGTACTTACAAACCAAGCCATTAAAACTTCCAGGAACATACAATGGTTTGCAATAACAAATGGTTGCTGCTTGCGACATGGATCAAAATATTATTATTACCATTGTATTCTTATATTAAAGAAGTTTTAGTGTAACTGGAAGTGTTTCCCTAATATTTTCATGCAGAAACAGTATATACTACACACTAAGACAAACATTTGACTGACTAATGTCTGCTACATCCTGTTCTTCAAGTGAGATTTGCACTATTATTTTATGAGACCACAGATGTATAGGCAGTCAGACATTGCCCAGACATGCGGTGCACAGTTTACCTAAGTATCACATAAGTACATACAAATGTATAACATAAATATTCACTATAACATCAACTGTTTTACACTGAACTATAATTTTATAGATTATCCTTTACATTCCTCCCAGCCATCACACTTGCCATGAAAAGAATAAATCTTCATCCAAATGTTTTCATTTCAAGAGAAAAGATGAATATGGCAAGGACAAGAGATTTCTGAAGATAAGATTAAAGTTTTCTTTGAAATATAGTCTACTGACAGTTGCACGAAAATCTACACTACCTGAATTTTATGTTGGTTTTAAGATACTAATCTTTGTTATAATACAAGTAACCCATGTTTCACTGACCATTTGTTTGCCCCTAATTCTGGACTTTTCCAAAGGCCACACAGGTCGTCTTACATGTACTTCGTATTAAGTTCAGTCATCTCTTAATCTACTCCAACAAGACATTCATGAATTCATTTACCACTAAACTGAAGACGGTCCACTATATGCCAGGCACTATACTAAATGTTAAGAAGACATCACTGAACTATTTGGACCCAGTATCTGTACTAAAGGAGTTTTTGGTCTAGCAGGGGAAATTGAATCAACACAAATATAAACAATAAATGCTCAGTTCATTGAACAAAGGATACATATAAACTATTAAGGGTTTGTAGAACAGAGAAACAAAACAAGTCCAGGAATAAGAATGTAAGGAAGTGCTGTTCAAGTTAACAACTAAAGTTAACAAATGAGCTGTTGTTGTTAGTTGTCATCAAGTTGATTCCAACTTGTAGAAAACATGCAAGTAGGAAGTAGATAAAAGAAAATATAGGGTAAGTGCATTTCAACATAAAGTAGAATAAGTGGAGAAGCTGTGACAGGGAAAGGCTGTGGATAATTCTTGGAAGACAATGGGGCCAAGATGATGAAACTGACAGAGCAGAGGGAGGTATGATGAGGCTGTGAAGCAGGGATCATAAAATGCAGGACTTATGGCTCACAGAAGGATTTGGATATCATTCTAACAGCAAAAGGAAGCAACTCAAGAGATTTTAAGCAGCACAGTACATTAAAACAGTTGTTATGAATCTATCCCCTATGTTATAACAGTTTAACATCAAAAACATAAAAAAGACAAACTGAAATTCAAGAGATGAAAACTACAATGTACGAGATGAAAACTACAATGTACGAGATGAAAAATACAAAGGTTGGGATTAAAGGCAAACTACATATTGATGAATAAAAGCCTAGTGAACTTGAAGACACAGCAACAGCAATGATCCAAAATAAAACAACAACAAAAAGAAAACGAAACATTAACAGGAACAGCTCATCCACTGACAACCCTTAGCAACCTAACATATGTGTAACTGGAGTCCCCAAAGGAAGAGAGAGAAGTGGGACAAAAAAACAACAACAACAACAACAACAACAAAAACACTTGAAGAATGATGGCCAAGAGCTTTTGAAATGTAATGAAAATTACAAAACTGCAGACATAAGACAAACAGGAAGACCCTTGACAAGATGGATTGACACAGTGGCCGCTTCTACCTCTATGATGCTGATGAGGGAGAATCGGTAACAGTTGTGTTGGTGAGGCCAGACTCAAGCTACAAGCCTGTAGGATATAAGAGAGAGTGGAGAGAGCTAGGAATACTTCATACCACCAGGAAAGCAGAGCACAGAGCATTGCTTCGGACCTGAGGGTCCTGCACTGAGAGGCTCTCATACTGAATTTAGACTTGCAGCTTACTGGACTATGATAATAAAATTTTTCTTTTTAAAGCCATCCACTTGTGGTACTTTTGTTAAAGAAGCACAAGCTAACTAAAACAGCAATATTAAAAATGCAAAAAGTAATACTACTATAGATTCCACAGGTATTAAAAGGACAAAAAAAGACTGTTGAGGCAGAGTTGATTCTGACTCATAGCAACACTAACAGACAGAGTAGAACTTCCCTCAGAGAGTTTCCAAGGAATGACTGATGGATTTGAACTGCCAACCTTTTGGTTAGCAGGTGTAGCACTTAACCTCTATGTTGTGTTGTTGTTGTTAGGTGCTGCAGAGTCAGTTCCCACTCATAGCAGCCCTACGAACAACAGAAAGAAACACTGCCTGTGTCCACAGTTGTTTTTATGCTTAAGGCCACTGTTGTGGCCACTGTGTCAATCCATCTTGTCAAGGGTCTTCCTCTTTTTTGCTGACGCTCCACTCTATCAAGCATGATGTCATTCAGGCACTGATCCTTCCTGACAACATGTCCAAAGTATGTAAGACAGAGTCTTGCCACTTTGCTTCCAAGGAGTATTCTGGTTGTACTTCTTCAAAAACAGATCTGTTTGTTCTTTTGGCAATACATGGTACATTCAACATTCTTCTCCAACGCCACAATTCAAAGGCATCAATTCTTCTCCTGTCGTCTTTGTTCACTGTCCAGCTTTCAGAGGCATATGGTGCAACTGAAAATACTATGGCTTGGGTCAGGTGTACCTTAGTCTTCAAGGTGACATCTTTACTTTTCAAAACTTGAAGAGGTCCTTCACAGTAGATTTTACCAATGCAATACATCTTTTGATTTCTTGATTGCTGCTTCCATGGGCATTGATTGCAGACCCGAGTGAAATGAAATCCTTGACAACCTCAATTCTTTCTCCATTTATGATGTTGCTTACTGGTCCAGTTGTGAGGATTTTTGTTTTCTTAATCACTATGCCACCAAGACTTTCATTAAAACAGCAAGAATGCAATATTACAAATATTATTCTCATAAGCTTAACAACTCCTATAACAAAAAATTCCTTGAAAAAGATACAAATGACCAAACTTTATTGCTTTTGAAGAAAAGCTTCCATTTATTTAAAATTCTAGAAATTAAATTATAGTGACAGAAAGAAGATGACTGGTTACACCTAGATATACAGAAGGCAAAAAAAGGTGAGCGGGAAGGTTACTGAAGAAACTTTTGAAGGTTATGTATATATTTATATATATCTTTATCACATTGATAGTTTTACGCCTATACTGAAGAAAAAATCCCATTGTTGCCGAGTTGATTCTGACTCATAGCAACCCTACAGGACAAAGTAGAACTGTCCCATAAAGTTTCCAAGGAGCACCTGGTGGACTTGAACTTGTGACCTTTTGGTTAGCAACTGTAGCACTTAACCACTATGCCACCAGTTTTCTATGGGTATACAGATATGTAAAATCATGAAATTGAATATTTTACACATATGCAATTTATTGAGTCAATTTTAACTTGATAAAGCGATTAAAACATATGAAACTATATTTAATCTCATTTAAGAAAACTGCACATTAAGACTATATTGAGATATTATTTCTTACCTATCAGATTAACTGCCAAATTAAATATATATACACACAATGCCATGGTTTAGTGAGGAGGTTGTAGGTAAAAAGACAATATTTTTTAAAGGCATTTTTACATGTAACCAATGAAAATTCAAATTGGTACAACCTTCATGGACAGAACTGGCAATATCTAACAAAACTACATGTATCTGTCTCTCTTGAGCCAGCAATCTGCCTCCTAAAAACATAATCTAAAGAAATATTTTAAAAAATACAAAAATACATAGTCAGGACTTTCTTCCTAGTCCGCCTTAGTCTGGAAGATCTGCTAAAATACATCTACTACAGGGGCCCCACTGGTACTTCAAATACTAGTAGTACAGTTTCCAGCATCACAGCAACACACAAGCCATGACCGACTGGCACAGGATTGTGGATGTATGTATATACACACACATACAAAAAACACCTATATATGTGTATGTTTGTCTGTTTCCTAGCTGTGCCTCCCGAGAGGAGCTAAACGTAGTTTCTTTGGAAGGGGGAGAAACATTTTCAAGTAATTTCTAAATATCTAAGAAAAAATCATATTGAAAATCATGAACTCACAAATGAACCACAATTAAACAATGTATGTATAAATTCGGATCCGACTCGACGGCACTTGGCTGGCTTGGCATGTATAAATTCGTGGGAAACAGCTTAGGCATTCTTTAACTGAAAACCTCAAATGCATGAATTAGAATAGGAAAAGCAATTGAAGATCTTTCTTGGAATACAATGTTTCAGTAAAAGTACCAATCGTGGGAGTCCCAATGTGGGACTCTTCCATGATTTCAGTGGTAGGATTCTAGGCCCTGGCCTGTGTCATAAACTGCTGACTTACAACTTTTGAAAGTCTCTTTGTATAACCGAGAGACAACCTTCCAAGCAGAGAACTTATCCTAAAGAAATTCAAAAACCTTTCAAGACAGTGACACAGTCTTCAAAAGACATGGCAGAAACATAAAATATGAACAAGAAAGATGTAGTCACTTCTGGGAAGGAGGAGAGAAAAAACCCAACATCTATAACAGTTTTTTTCTTTAAACAAAATGGATCTGAAGAAAATACTACAAAACGTTGCCACTTCTTCAGTGTGTATGGACAGCTGTGCTGGTTATGTGGTGCTCTGCTCCCAGCTTCCCCAAGCTGTCCACAAAGTAAGCACATCAGCTCTTCTGAAAGAGTTCAAGAGTTCTGTCCTCTGTCACTTTGCTCTTTCTCACACCCACTGTCAATCACTGACCTCAGGAGACGGAGTTGTCAATGTACTGCTTGGTCGCTCTTTCCTTTTCTAGAAAGGCCTGTTGTCAGTGAGCCTTCTCCTCTGTTCCATGCAAACTCTTGATACTATGTGTGGCTGCGACTGGGTGGGGATCTTCTTCCCAACCAGGGTATATTCTCAAACCTCAGGCTGGCCACACACCTACACCACAACTCAGACTATCTTTCTCTTTTTAAATTGTTTCTAGATTTCCAAGTGCACAGGGCTGTTACTTACTAGTCTCTAACCTCTCTTAATCACAAATACTGCAAATTTTTTAAGAATCTCTCTTAAAATGGAACCAAAAGAGACAAAGCTCTAGTGCTCATCGGTGGCATCCCTCACAGCATCTTGGCTTCTCTGTGCAGCTGCTTCACTTTCTTCTTGGCATCAACAGACCTATCAAAAGTTGAGCTGTACATGGCGTATAGCAGTTGCCTGGCAACTCTTCATACTGACTTGTGATTTTTTAAACTTCTAAAGGGAGTGCTACTACAAAGACATAACACAGAAGAATAATTGATGTCTTTGAATTGTGGTGTTGGAGAAGAATGCTGAATGTACGATGGACCTCCAAAAGAACAAACAAATCTGTTTTGGAAGAAGTCCAACTAGTGTGCTCCTTGGAAGCAGAGATAGCAACATTGTGCCTTACATACTTTGGACATATTGTCAGGAAAGATCAGTCCCTGGAGAAGGACATCATGCTTGGTAGAGGTGAGGGTCAGTGAAAGAGAGGAAGACCCTCGACAAGATGGATTAAGACAGTGGCCACAACAATGGGCTTAAGCATAAAAACAATTGTGGACATGGTGCAGGACCGGGCAGTGTTTCGTTCTGTTGTTCACAGAGTCGCTATGAGTTGGAACCGACTCAATGGTCCCTAACAACAACAAAGGGGCTGCTAATAGTATTAGTCTCTTGGTTTTCCAGACCCAAATTCCCAAGGTGGGAGAATTTAGTCATCTAGTGTCTCTATAACAGAAAAACCACAAGTGAACTGATTTAACAAAGAGAAGTTTATTTTCATACAGAACAGTACGCTAAAGTACAAATTCAGCACACCAGCTGCAAGACAAGGCTTTCTCTGTCAACCCTGGAGGAAGGTCTTTGTCCTCAATATTCCCCTAGAGTGGGCACATCTCAGGCAAAGGGGCCCTAAGTCCAAAAGATGCGCTTTGCCTCCAGTACCTCTTACCTGGTGGTATAAAGTCTCCAACATTCTCTGCTCAATTCTTTCTTTTACATCCCAAGACATTACTACAATACATTCCAAGCTTATAGACTGAGTCCCACCTCACTAACAAAACTGTCACCCATTCCCTCATCAACATCACAGAGGCAGGATTTACACCATATGGGAAAACCACACAATGCCAGAAGTCATGGCCCAGCCAAACTGATACACATTTTTTGGAAGACACAGTATAATCCATGACAAATGGTGCCTTAGTCATCTAGTACAGCTTACCAAGAAAGACTACAAGTGGATGGCTTTAAAAAGAGACATTTATTTTGTCACAGTCCAGTAGGCTACAAGTCCAAACTCAGAGTGTACACAGCAGCGGAAGGCTTTCTCTGCTGGCTCTGGAGGAAGGTCGTCAATCTTCCCTTGGACTGGGAGCTCCTGAGGCTCACGGGCCCCCGGTCCTTTCCAAAGAATGCCCTCAGCTACCAGCTCTGCTTCTTGATGGTATGAGGTCTCCAAATCTGTTTTCCTTTCCTTTACACCTCCAAACACTGCCTCAAGGCACAGTACAGTCTTACACACTGAGTCCTGCCCCACCCACACAACTGCTGCCCCTTGTCCCTCACTAACATCACGGAGGCAGAACTTGCAGCACACAACACCGGGAATCATGGCTCAGCCATATGGCTACACACATTTTTGGAGGGGCACAATTCAATCCATAACAAAGGGCAATGCAATATATAATGGTTAAGAATATGGACTTGAAAGTCAAGCCCATCATTTCAAATCCTAGCACCTCCCCTTACCAGCCATGTGGGCTTAACCTCTTTGGATCTTAGAGTAAAAGAACTGTCTGCTTTGGGATCAAGCATCCAGCTAGATCCAGGGAGCATGGCAGAGAAGGAGAGGTGGCCCCACCGCAGACAGCATGGTGGGTAGTCATGAGAAGCTGTGGGAAGGGCAGATTCCCCCATCTGGCTGTAAGGAAGGACTACATAACAGCCTATGTACTATATGCTGCCATCTAAGCATTATTTGGATGCAGTCATTAAAACAAACACATATACAAAAATAAAACCCACTTGGCAGACTTTTACAAAAGAAACCTGACTTCATACACAAAGTAAAAGTGGGCATTTTATCAGAAAAGAACATGGGATTAGAAACGAACGGCCTAGGTGTAAGTCCCCAGCTTGGCCACACACTACCCTTGCAATAGTGGTCTAATCACCTAATGTCTTTGAACCTCAGCTTCTGCCCTGTAAAATGTAGATAATTAAAAAAAAAAAAAAGAGAGAGAGAGAGAGACTATTGCATAGAAATCTTTTGAGACTATATATTAAATCCATTTTGTTACGTACAGAACATGAAATAAAGTACTCCATGCTTCCTTGGGAAACCTGGTGGCACAGTGACAACGAGGTAGGCCGCCAGCCCAAAGGGGAGCAGTCTGCACACACGGGGCACTCCCCGGGCACCCTACGAGGTAGTTCCCCTCCATCCTATACGGTTACTGTGAGTCAGAATCAACTCGATGGCAACGGGCTTGTTTTTTGTTTTGTTTTGATACTTTCTGAGCTTACTCAACTCCCCACCAGGATTATATTTCACTGTTGAAGTAAATTATGATTTTAGTAAAACTCTAGAAGCCAAAAATACAAACTACTGAAAAAAACAGGCTTTTCAAACTCAATTGCTAAAGACACACCCAAAAAACTTATAAATGTCACAGCAGAAATCAAACCGATTGCAGGCAGTGTCATAAATGTCAGTAAGAGGCTTCCTGATCATCGTGTTCACTGATACTTATTTAGCACACTGTGCTCTCACACTCAGAGACAAAAGGCAGAGTTCTGTGAAAATAAATGGCGGAGAAAGACGTCATAAATTAGAAATTCTCTCTTTTCAAGTTGAAACAAAGTCACCACATATTTCTGTGTTCTTTTCAAGTTTCACATTGTGTTTTTTAGAGTGGGGGTGAAGTCAGCACGTACACTGGAGCTAAAGAATGTTGACAGTAAACTAGAAACTCTGCCGGCTCTGGATTTAAAATGGTTTCAGATGCTCAGACCAAGCAGAGAAAAGAGAACAACAGCTGGGCCCCACAGCCCCCCAGTGACACTTAAGAAAGCCACCTTGAAGAAGAAAACCCTATTCAGAGCTTACAATTGCCTTCTACACTGTAGGAGTAACTTTGCTCAAGATAACAAACATTTGTATTTTTCTAAAACTAAATACTTTTTAAGTCATCTAACAAAAAATAAATGTAAATTCCTGACAGTGCCTTCTAGTAATTCAGCAATAATTTCCAACTTAAAATACAATGACACCAGTTACAAGGAAAGTGATCTATCATATTCCTGGTAATTATTTAGAAAATTATTAAAATGACACATCTTGACTATCTAATAAATACATCCTGCACAACAGAACCTGCAAAAACTCAGTCCACAGTAACACTGTGCCAAAATTTCGATTATAAACCAGAATATTCTGTAACAAACATGGTGAATCTTCTTAGTAATAATTTCAAACACTATTCCCATTAAAACCTATATGATTTGTCACAATGGAGCAGGCTAAGGAACAATTAGTGTGCCAAGGAAAAGAACTTAAAATGTTTCCAATTATAATCACATAGCACCCTTTAAAAAAAAAAAAAAGCCAAATCAAAGAATCAGACATCAAAAGGCCATTAGGTCTTTTGATACAGACCATTTCCAGACCTAGTTTTCTCCACATAAAACCTGCTTTGGGGTATTTTCATTTTTCACCAAGAATAGACATATATATGGTTCAAATTACTGAAAATTTCTTCGAAGTTGCATGACATTCATGTATTCCACACCTGAAGTGAAGAAATCTTATACTGAGTAAAGTAAAACTGCAGAATTCAAATTTTAACAAAAAGTCAACAATTCTAAAATTGTTAAATTCCATAGCATTAAACTACAGGGACTCTGATTTAGAGAGGAATAAAGGAAATCCACTAAGGAAATAAAAATATATTTTTTTAAGAATAAAAATGACTTGTCACTCTACTGGTGATCGTTATGATAGTCTGACAAAATCTTTCTTCCCAAACGTTAGGTCAGTCTGCTGCGCCTGTAACCTCATCCGTGGACATTACCGTGTGAGCAGATTCACGTCCTTGGAACATATTATTCCTCCCGGTAAGAAAATTCGCTCACTTCCACCAGTTCATTTTCTGTACTTCCTTCAAAGCTTAGCTTGCTGCAGAGAAATACTCAGGAAAGTTAAGTCTTCCTGTAGTGTCACGGTCATAATATATCACAGTGCCATCAATTCTTCAACCATTCTCTGTTGCCTAGAGAAAAAAAGTACACTCCTCTCCTCCACAGTTTTGGGGGAGACTGAGGGTCCTTCTCATTCTGGACCATCAGTCTCCTGTACTTTTTGCTGGAGCTGTGTTCACCTTCCCAGCTGTCTTCACATTCACCCTGCACTGTTCCTCTCTACGTATTAGGTCATGCTCTTCTCACTTTCTTACAGCTTTTATTATATTTAAGAACAAATCTACTGGGTATATAAGTCATTATATCCTGAATATAACTTCAGGAACACCACTGGGAAGATATCTACAATGATACCTGCCAAAACCCTAGTGACATCGTGGTTAAGTGCTAAGGCTAATAACCAAAAGGCTGGCAACTGGAATCCACCAGGCAGTCCTTGGCAATTCTGTGGGGGTAGCTCTACTCTGTCCTATAGGGTCATTATGAGTTGGAATCAACTTGATGGCAATGTTTTTTGTTTTTTTAAGACATGGCTTAAACAAATTCATTACTGGTAAAATTTATCTTCTGGGTTTCTATCAAGAAACCAGAGACTGACAGCTAACAGCCAACATAACTGTGAAAAGCCATCGGTATTTCAGTTGTACGACCTAATCTCACTTTCTTGCTTTACAATTTGACAGGCTGGCCTACCTCCAAAGGCAATCTAATTGAGGCTAAAGAAGGATTGTTTCAGCATGTGTGATGAATTCTGTCTTGCATCAACTCTGTTAGCACTAGTATTAACACTATTTTTCTGATACCCACAAATAAAATATTTAAGACTGTATACAGGAGATGCTGTAGGAGAGGGTGGCGACATTGTAAAACTGTGCCTGCGGCTGACAGATACAGCCTCACAATTCTACTGCAACTCTCCTAGCAAAAAGAGATGGAGCTTTTCACTTACTTTTTTTTTTTCCACAAAGGTTAAACATGGATGGATGTGGAAGATAAGAATTGGTTAGAGTACTTTTAGCACTTATCAACATAGAGAAACTCTATGTAGGAAGCTGGCATAGAAAATGCAGAAAAATATCCCGCAAAGTAGAGCAAGACAAGTTACCCCACTGAAATACTTACCCTAACTTGATACAAAGAGCACTTGAGAACACCCCACTCTCTCAGCTCTAATGCTATGGTTCTCAAAGAACACTTGAATCTGTAGTTTGAATTTCTGGGGAGACCACCCCACTAGAACAGAATATTCTTACCAAATGCCCAGAAACCCCTTCTGTCATGTATAATGATTCACGTCCTCTTGCGGCCTATAGGAACAGCTCCAAGGAGGGCATAAAAGGGAGACACAGGAATCAACCAGCAGAGCATCATTCTAAAGACCAGTAACAGAAGTCAAGTATCAGACCAGACAGCTGCTCAACCAGCCACTCTACTCGTAGCTACGTAACACCCCACAACCCAAAACAGGTGTTCAAACAAAAACTGACACACACATACACGTCACAGCACTACTGACATAGCCAAAAGGAGTAAACATTCCAAATGTCTACCAAGAGATGGATAGATTTTGATATACATACACAATGAAATAGTATTCACTCATAACAAGAAGTCATTAATGATACAAGCTACAACATCAGTAAACCTCAAAAAAAAAAAATGCTATTAAGTGAAAGAAACCAGACATAAAGGGCACATATTATATAAGCACATGTGAAATATGAAGTATAGGTCAATCCAAAGACATAGAAAGTAGATAGGTGGCTTCCAGGAACTGGAGGACTGCTTAACACAAGGCTTCATTTGGGGGTGATACGAGTGTTTCAGAATTATACAGAGGTGGTAACTGCTCCTTAAGAAAGCTTAAAAACAAATCTTGAAAGGATCAACTTGATCCACAAGTGATTATAAACCCTTGTCACTCTTAAGTCAGTTCTGACTCAGTGAACTTACGGGACAGAGCAGAATTGCTCCATAGGGTATTCCAGGCTATAAATCCTTATGGAAGCAGAGTGCCACCCTTTTTTCCCACAAAGCAGCTGGTGGGTTTGAACTGCTGACCCTGCAGTCAGCAGCTGAGTGCTGAACCCCTGTGTCACCAGGACCCCTATCTGTGACTACTCCGCCTGCTCAACAGACAGCCTTTACAGGAAGACAGCAAAATCAACACACTCAGCAACTTAACCCTAAGAATGTCTGGCATCCAATAAAAAATTTATTTGACTTGTAAAATAACAGCCACTTGTGACCCCCAAATGAGGAACATATTCAGTCAACAAGAATGACACTTACAAATAATAAAATACAATTAGCAGAAAGCAATCATACATGGCTTTTTTAAGTATAATCCATATGCTCAAGACTTCTAAGGAAAACACGAACAAAATGAGGATTAAAATGGAAGATACAGGAAAAAAGAAATGTCTAGAATTTTTAATTCAAGTAAAAATTAACTTGATAGAATTAAAAAAGCACATTAAACACTGCTAAAGAAAATACTGCTGAATTTGACGACACGGAAAAAAGAAATTTGCCCACATAAAGCACAAACATATGCAAAAAAATTAACAGTGGAAAAAACCAAACAGAGCTTTAGTGACCCCTGGAACTAATTCAAGAGGTTTGGAAAATGAAATGCCCAAAGAGAAGCTCGGACACAACGGAAAGAAGGCATCTGGTCACAGATTCACGTTTACAGTGGTTCACACCTCAGTTAACCCAAAGGTCAGCAGTTTGGATCCATCAGCCTCTCTTTGGAAACACTACAGGAACTCCTACAGGGCTGCTATAATTCAGAGTCAATTCCTCAGCAATGGGTCACAGATGTAAACACTATGAGAATCACCGATTGAGAGATACCAGAGCCTTGAATTATACCATATCATGGAGAAAGACACAATCACGAAGAGGCAAAGAATTGGTTGGAAGATTGATACGATCTTACACATGCAGACAAGGAAGTAAGACATTAAAAGAGGACTACTAATGATGTTACCGAAAGTATTTTGGCCTAAAGAAGCAAGAAGAGAAATCCCACAGTCTTCACATGTGATTTCAAAACCCTGGTAGCTTAGTGGTTAAGATGTAGAGCTGATAACCAAAAGGCTGGCAGCTCAAATCCACCAAGTGTTCTTTGAAAACTCTACGGTACAGTCCTATTCTGTCCTATGTGTCAGTGTCACTATGAGTCAGAATCGACTTGAGAGCAACAGATTATTTTTACATGTTATTAGAGATAGACAACTACAGAGGCAGACAAGGACTATTTGTATGGCTAAAAGTAGTAACAAAAGCCACAAACTAATAGTGCCAGGAACTGAAAAATAGGAATAAAATCTCAGAAGGAGTTGCTTGTAGTCTGTTGTTAATAAAGCATATATTCAATGCTGTGAAAAATCAAAGAACACTCATGACAACAGAATATGATGATTTTCTAGAGCTTAAAAAAAAAACCATTTGGGAGATCTTGAGTCAGCCTTTGATTCACTTATTAATTTTGCAGCAAGCTAACCATGTTACGCTGCTCGGGAAGCCATACAGCTCCACATGCTACACTCTATCCTCTTGAAAAAGAAGCAAAAGGCCACAAAGCAAGCTGAGATCAAGGACTTCTTCTTTTGAAAGACAGCAAGTTTTAGGGTCATGGAAAAAGTCAGCGTGTACTTGGATATTAGTTCCACAAACCCTCCAATAACTGAACGCATAGCAAATCACAATAAATGGTTCCCAAAATGATGCTGCTGACTTACTATAAACTTGTGTTTGTCATGCAAGGATGCAGGAGATGGGCGTCTCTATATTACATTTCAGAAAGTGATCTAACAACAACAAAAAAATCAGTTAAGAATCATTCTAGTCCTCATATACCTAAAATGAAATCTGGTTGACATCTCTCAAATTGTTTCTCCCATGCCATTCACTAGAAATATCTAGAAAGAGGAAGGGAAGACAACTGAAAACATCTCAGTAACAATAAAACTGAGTTAAACAGACAACCCCATGGCAGAACTTGGGAGAAATCTCCAGTAACTACAAAGGAAATGGAAGCAAGCATCCAGCCAAATCAATCAGATAGCTAGTGTCAATTATCCTCAGGGTATGGAACCTGAGAAAATGACGCAGGAAGACACCTTCTACTTCCCTTAGGTCAAAGATTCTGTGTCTAAACAATTAAAATATCTGCCAACTATGTTATACCAGGCAAGATGTTTTTTCTGAGTAACATCTGTTGATGTTTTCCCCAACCTCCTTTAGATACATCCACTGAGAGCTAGGCAACCCTGGGGGTGCAGTGGTTAACAGCTATCGCTGCTCACCAAAAGGTCAGCAGTTTGAATCCACTAGGTGCTCCTTAGAAACCCCATGGGGCAGCAGTTCTACTCTGTCCTATAGAGTTGCTGTGAGTTAGAATTGACCCAGTGGCAGTGAGTTTCCTGTTTGTTCGTTTATTTTGTTGTTGTTTTTATTCAGAGCAAGCACCTCACAGAAAGCATCCGGACTGGAAGTAAAAGAGGAATGGGGTGAGTGAGCTGCAGATGTGCCTCCCACAGTTAAAGGAAAACATTTTAAAAAACCAAAAATAGGATTATGGAGAACACTGTAAACACTTATTAAAAGATATTAAAATACACAAATTGAAGAGAGATGCTATGTTTACAGAAGAGAGGAAGCAATATAATAAAATTTTATTTCTACTCAAGTTGACCTACAGAAATACTGTAATTCCAGGGGAAATTCCAACAGAGTTTCAGTAAAACCTGCTTCTAAAACGCAAATGGGAAAGCAAAGAGCCAAGAGGGAAGAAAATTTTGGAGGTAAAAACAGGGTGTGGAAGCAGGTTTTCACTCAACAAGAGCTCAAGACTGAATATCCAGTCAGAGGAAATAAAACTGCCTAAGAGTGGATAGCTTAACTGATGTGATAATAAATAATTTAAACTTTTCTTATTTCCACTCCTATAATTGTCATATTTTGTACAGCAAACATTTATTTATTGTATCTTTTTTTACGGGGGAAAAAAAAAAGCTAAAAATAAATACCAGGAAAGTTTTCTTATGTGGACAATCACAGTATCCATAGTTCATCTTCCTAAAAATCTTGACAGTTCATTTTACTGTAAGCTGTCTGTCTTAGTCATCTAGTGCTGCTATAGCAGAAATACTGTAAGAGGACGTCTTCTCTCACAGTCCAGTAGGATACAAGTCCAGGTTCAAGGCATCAGCTCCCAGAGGCTTTCCATCTCTTTCAGCGCTAGAGGAAGGTCCTCGTGACACATCAGTCCTCCCTTGGACTGGGAGCATCTCACCCCAGGAACTTCAAGTCCAAAGGGCGCTGTTTTAGTCAGCTAGGGCTGCTCCAGCAGAAATACCACAGAGTGGATGGTTTTAATAAAGCAAAGTTTATTCTTACATAGTCTGGTAGGCTGCAAGTCCATATTCAGGGTGTCCACTCCAGGGGAAGGCTTTCCCCCTTGTCAGCTCTGGAGGAAAATCTGGTATTGTATCAGTCTCTGTCCAGGGAGCATCTTAGCACAGGAACCTCAGGTCTGAAGGACGTGCTCTTCTCCCGGTGCTGCTTTCTTGATGATAGGAGGTTCCCAATTCTCTGCCTGCTCCTCTGTCCTCTTATCTCTCATAGGATAGGTGGATTAAGGGTGAGACAAGCCATATACAGTAGGGCAGGGAGGTGATCCTATGAAGGGATTTATAGCCCCACCCTAATCCTTTAACATGCAGTTTAGGAAAACCACAAAATGGAGGACAGTCACAAGATACTGGGAATCATGGCCCAGCCACATGGCTACACATATTTTTGGGGGGACACAATTCAATCCACGACAGGCACACTCTGCTCCCAGTGCTACTTTCCTGGCAGTATGAGGTCCTTATGTCTCTCTGCTTGATTCTCTCTATTATATCTCAAAATAGACTAGCTTAAGTCGCTACCCAATCTTGTTGACCTCATCAATTTAACTGCCACTAATCCATCTTATTACAGTGATAAAATTTACAACACATAGGAAAATCCCATCAAATGGCAAAATGGCACACAACCACACAATACCAGGAAGCATGGTCCAGTGCAACTGATACATTTACGGGGGAACATAATTCAACCCATGCACTGTCTAGTGCAACAGGATGAAAAAAGCAATTTTCTTTTGGATTAGCCTAGAAATTGAATGGCAGTGACAAAAAGTTGACGGTGTAAATTGGCTATAATATAGTTCATCAATTCTGATCACATTTCATCCTACTTTTATATGCTAATTCTAGTTTAAAAAATCCAGTTAAAGACACAAACTAAAACAAAAAGGATAGAAAAAATACATAGCAATGAAACAACATTCAAAAAAGAGTAGGAGTCGCAATATTAATTTCTGGTAAAATAGACTTTAAAGTAAAATCTACCACAATGGACACACTATGTTACTGCTGTTGTTAAGTGCCATTGAGTCAGTTCCACCTCATAGTTAGCCTACAAACAACAGACAAAACACTGCTGGTCCCGCCACACACACAACCGTCTCTATGCTTCAGCTCCGTCTTATGGCCACTGTGTCTCTCCAGCTTGTTGAGGGTCTTCCTCATTTTCTCTCACCCTCTATTTAACCAAGCATAATGTCCTTCTCCAGAGACGGAACCCCTGCGACAATATTTCCAAAGTATGAAATCTCACCATCCTTGCTTCCAAGGAGCACTCTGGTTATTATTCTAGAACAGTCTGTTTGTTCTTCTGGAAGTCTTTCACATGTTCAAAATTATTCCCCAACACAATTCAAAAGTGTAAATTCTTTTTATGCCTTCCTTATTCACTCTCCACCTTCACAACCATGTGAGGTGGTTAAAAATACCATGGTTTGATCCAGCAAACTTCCACCCAAGGAAAATCACCTGATCCTAGCCCACCTGGAGAACACCAAAGACACAAGCAAAAATGAGTCCAGGAGAAAGACAGATCCATATGACTGGGAGACTACATCAGCGGGAAAACAGATGAACTAGATGGTGCCCAGCCACCACCAAAGACAGCCCTGACAGGGAACACAATGTAGAGTCCCTGGTATAACACGAGAGAAAGCAATGTGCAGTTCTAGAACTCTATTAAAAGACCAGACTTGGTGGTCTGACAACCTTGAGGGTCTCCTGGGAAAATGGCCCCCAATCTTGCTGCTGGCCCAGAGCTGAAACCAGTACTAAGGCCAACACTTCAGATAAAGAATAGACTGGACCAGGGGACATGAAATGATGCACACAGTATGTGTATTTTATGGTTTATATACATATGAGGCCATCCTACTGATTTAAGAGAGAAGAGGAGAGGGCTGAGAGAAGGAAATAAGTACTGGTTGAATAGATAAGTGGAAGTAAAGAGTAGAAAAGAAGAGTATGCTGTCACAGGGTGAGGAAAGCAGACAGAGTTGCAGAGAGGTGGATACTTGGGGTTTTACATGGCAAATTGTCTTCGAATGTAAACTTTCACTTAATCATGACTGAAAAACAAAAAGAAAACACCATAGCTTGGGTCAGATGCACCCTACTTAGTCTTCAAGGTGATATCTTTGCAACACTTAAAAAACGTCTTTTGTGGCAGATTTTCCCAACGCAATGCTTCTTTTGATTTCTTGACTGCTGCTCCCATGGATGCTGATTGTGGAACCACGTAAAATGAAATCCTTGACAGCCTCAATGTTTTCTCCATTTATCATCATGTCACTTACTAGCTCAGTTGTGAAGATTTTTGTTTCCTTGATATTGAGCTACAACCCACACTGAAGGCTGTGGTCTTCGATCTTCATTAGTAAGTATTTCAAATCTTCTTCACTTTAAGCAAGAAAGGTTGTGTCACCTGCATAAAAATATCGCAGCAACACACAAGCCCCCACAATATGACAAACTGACAGACAAGTGAAGGGAAGACACTATATAATCATTAAAAGGTCAAGACTTCAGGGGTACATAATTACATTAAATATTTATGCACCCAGTGACAAGGCTTCTAAGTAAATCAAACTCTAATAGCATTGAAAAGAGAAACAGCTCCACAATAATAGCAGGAGATCTTGACACATCATTTTTGGTGAAGGTCAGATCACTGAGCAAGAAGCTCAGCAAAAACACAGACGATCTACATGCCACGGCCAGCCAGCTGGACTTCACAGACATACACAAAGCACTCCACCCAACAGCAGCCAAGTCTACTTCCCTTTCCAACACACATGGAACATTCTCCAGAACAGACCACATATTAGGCCACAAAGCAAGCCTTACCAATATTCAAAGCACTGAAATATTACAAAGCATCTTTTCAGATCATAAAGCCAGAAAACCAAACCCAAAAAGGTAACAAAAAATCCACAATTATTTCACACATTTTTAATATTTCCTTCTTGCTCGCCAACTTTACAGGAAATCTACACTGTTAGAGACAATGCAGGCAGATGTAAAACTCTGACATTACGTAGCTGAATGATACATTACAAACTGTGTATCTGTTCCTAATTTAAGTAGTAATAAAAGTTACATTGAAAATTTAGAAAACCAATTAGTCTTTAAATTCACTCCTATCTTTCTTAAGTATCAAAATTACAGACTACTTTTATGTTTTGGTGGAATACTATTTATAATTAATCTTCCAAGAAAACTTTGAAAAAGCACCAATTTGTTTTTCAAACAATAAAACTGCTTATCAAGGTGACCCTGTACACATGTTTTCACTCACTAACTTATTAGGAATAGAAATCTTTACATTGATGGTTATGCCTGCAGGCATCCTTTTAGTTTTTTTTCTAGGCAACTTGTTAATTCGTTTTTTTTTTTTTCCCCCCATCTTAAAGCACATATCACTACAAATTCCCTGAAACATTTTTCACTAAGCTTACAAACAAAATGGCCAAGTCATGGTTTCTCACTTTGGCAATATTTTAAAAGTTAAATTTAGAAGTATACTATTCACCTATAGTTTGAAATTCCTACACAAGACTGACTTAACCTAGCTCTCCCTTTCTACCAAAATTCAAAATTCAAGCTCCTGGGTACTGTAAGAATATATTTTTAATGTGATTTCAACAGATTTTTTTGCATTAGGCAATCTTGCACTAAAAAATAAACCTAATCAAAATGAAGTCCACTCCCTCTTTGAATAAATCACAAGATTGTTTAGCATTCCATTTAAGTCTTCTTTACAGATTAGTATCTAGCAAATAAACGTACAGAAGTGTTGTCATTTTAACTTTACAGTTTTATTATCTTTAAGGCATTCCAATTTGAAGATTAGTCCCCGTTCCTACTAATATTATAAATGTTGATATATAACAACAAACAAGCAACCAAAGACAAATGAAGGAGATTTTAAAAAGCCTTATGGGACAGCTTTTTCACTCATCTTTAAAAATATACCTTCCATAAAAATATAACTCTAGGGGTAAATACTGTTTTCCACTGTAATGGGAGGTTACAAGTACTATGCATATTAAGTCAGAAAAGACTGTGTTGTTTAAAAGCTATGTTTGTGTCAGTTTCATGGAAAAACAACACCATAAAACTAATTCTTAAATTCCTTCATTTTAAACAAAACTACAGATAAAGACAGGCAAAAGAAAAGGCACTGCTCATTTCTTTATAAATAAATAATTCTATAAAATGACTTTCCATAAACTAACCAAAGCAGAAGAACCAAACCCACTGCTGTCAAGTCAACTCCAACTCCCAACAACCCTACAGGACCAAGCAGACCTGCCCCACAGACTTTCCAAGGATTACCTGCTGGACTCGAACTGCCAATCTTTTTGTTAGCAGCCACAGCTCTTAACCACTATGCCACCAGGGTTTCAATAAACCAGAAAGCTGAATATCATCAGCACTGAAAGCTGGATTTCAAACAGTCCAACAAAAGCATAATTTCAGAACTACTTTTGAAAATTTCCAAGAAGTTTTTTTCTAGTAATTGCATTTGCAAATAAAATTATGCTCAAAAAAGCACTGGCATGTAAAAACATGACTATAAGTTTTCAAAAAAAATAGCAAGTAGTAAGAGACATCTTCACTGAGGCAAGAATGTGAAGTGACCATCAAGAACATGGTAAAATACACCTTTAGAATTTCTCACATTATTACTTATAACTACCCATTCACTAGCTAGCAGGTCCATGAATTAGATCACTAGTGTCAGTTTACATCCTCCCAAGCAAAGTAAGTCTTACACTGACTGTGTTGTCAGAATTATAGGTTCAAGTTGTACCAGGGTGAATGAAAAGTGAAGGCAGGTCTCCAATAATGTCTTTCTTTTGGTCTTTCACCAATCTGAATCCCCACTAACTTCAACTGGCACTCTGACAACACCACTGAATTGTCTGAATTTCCACTTACTCCATGGACTACAAACAGGCCTGCTACCATCTATATATATGTCTTACTTAGCATAACATAAAAACTGAATGGACATATTCAACAAAAATGCATACATGCATGGTCTAAAAGACACACACACAAATGTTCATAGCAGCACTATTAAGGATATGGTCTATTTTCTGCTCATATGGTTACTGACAGTAGAATGGGCAAGTTATACTGCATGTTCACTTTGGAACACTATGAATACAATGAATAAGAATGAATAAAATGAGAAAGCAGAGACAGAAAGGAACAGAAAGGCTGTGTCAGATATGGCAATAGATACAAAGAGCTCACTCCTCTTTTTCTAAGTATATGTCATTCAAGACTTCCTGGTATTATGTGATGTTCCTATAGGTTGTAAACCACTGCCTCCACGATGTCAATGAGTAAAGATGAGTGGCAGTTATTTTGGTGGGGCAAAACTGAACGTATACGACTGTACGGTGCCTTGAGGCAATCTCCCAGAACACACAAAAAAGAAGCAGAGTGGGGGACCTCCATACCACCAAGAAGCTGTGCCAAGAGCAGAGCACATCCTTTGGAAAGGACCCAGGATCCCAAGTCTCAGTCCAGGGGAAGACTGATGACAAGGGCCTTTCTTCCAAAGCCAACAGAGAACACCTTCATCTGGAGCTGATGTCCTGAATTTGGACTCACAGCCTGTGAATTGTGATCAGAATAAAATTTCTCTTTTCAAAGCCATCCACCTGTGATATTTCTGGTAGAGTACGTACTAGATGACTAAGACACCATGTTATTTTCAATCACCTCAAATGGACAGGAAAGGTGCACAGCGAATAAAGAACACAGAAGAAGAACTGATGCCTTTGAATTATGGTGCTGGCAAAGCGTACTGAACATATCATGGGCTGCCAGAAGAACAAGTAAATTTGTCTGGAAAGTACATCCAGCATTCTCCTTTGAAGCAAGGGTGGCAAGACTTCATGTTACGTACATCACACACATTACCAGGAGGAACCAGTCCCTGGGGAAGGACACCATGCCTGGTAAACTGGATGATCAGCAAAAAAGAGGAAGATCTTCAGCCACATGTATGGACACTGTGGCTGCAAATATTATGCTCAACCACAGTGATAACTATGACAATGGCAGAGGAGGGCAGTATTTCTCTCTGTTGTACACAGGGTCATCGTGAGTGAGACCCGACTTGACAGCACCTAGTAACAAGAAGACACAGAATAGCCTCCAGTGCAATCATATGCACTTATAACACTGTGACTTCCCTCCCTTTTTTAAATTATCTTTGAATGAAAACGTATATTTCCATATAAATTTACATGCCCACCTATATGCAGCTCCCACTGCTCTCCCTACCTGGTGACAGCACACTCTTCCTCTCTGTTCCATACATGTCTTATCCTCTCAACAATCTTCTATCCCCACCTCTCCACCCACTTCCCTGCCTCCAGTAAGAGGTCAGCAGGACGACATCCTATAGACACACAGAACCATAAAGTGCACACATGATATGGTCACTCTGTGTCGCCAAGTTCAACGCATTCCTGTCTCGAAGAGTTCACCTTCATTATGATTTATGGACAGGTGCAGCATCAGGGCCAGGGGCCATGCTCCTAGGGGAACTCCAAGGGCCCTGGACCATCAATTGCAGTCTTTTAGTGGAGATCTCAGGGTGAACCCCTTTTTATTCTTGTGTTGCCAGCGAGGCTGAACTGTGTGAGCTCCATCATGGCTATCACTGCTGGTGGCCAGGCACATCCGGTTCTTCCAGTCGCAGGTCGATGTAGTCACCCACTCACAAGGGTCTCTCTGTCTTCTGGGTTCTTTTTACCCCATGTTGTTTTGGTCCTTGGTGATCATCCATTCCTCCTGAGTTGGGACCATTTGCTGTACCCTCAGATGGCAGCTTGGCAGCTTTCAAGACCCCAGATGTGACTCACCAATGTGGGGTGCAGAGGCTTCTCTTAGCAAAATGCTAGTTGTGCCAATTGGCCTTAATTTCCCGAGAGCACGCTCCCTGGCCCCCGCCCCAGCTACTCTGTCCTTGCAAGATTGGGTTGAGACGGGAGGAGTAACCATGTTATGTTGCAGTCCAGTTAATACTGATCTTCTTTCTAATGTGTGGTGTCATGAATTTCACCCAACCAAATTTCTATCAGCTATCTAATTTAAACCCTCCCCTTCTTTCACTCCCTCTCTCACCACCCTTGCAGTCATCGAAGAGTCTTTTCTTCCACATGAGTCTGTTTTTAAGTTCTCATCACAGGGGTCTCATACAATATTCGTCCTTTTGCCGCTGATTACTTTCAGTCAGCATAACGTCCTCCAATTGACACCACGTTATGTTTCCTAAAATCATCGTTGTTCTTTATCATTACATAGTGTTTCACTGAGTGTATATACCATAGTTTACCTATCCATTTCCCTGTTGTTGGGCATCTGGGTTGATCCCACCTTTGCACTCTTGTGGACTGTGCTGCGACAAATGCTCATGTGCATGTACTGGTTGGTGTGAATGGCCTTGATTCTGTAGGATATATTCCAAGCAGTGGAATTATTGGATCAAGTGGTATGCCTATATCCAGCTTTTTAAGGAAGCACCAGTTGCTTTCCAGAGAGGTTGCACCATTTTGCAATCTCACCAACAGTGTAGGAGAGTTCCAATTTCTCCACCGCCTCTCCAGCATTTGCTCTGTTTTGTGTTTTGTGTTTTTTGGATCACAGCCAACCTTGCTGGGTTAAGATGGTATCTCATTGTCATTTTGATTTGAATTTCTTTAATAGCTAAAGATCATGAACATGTTCACATGTGTCTGTCCATCTCCCTTGCCCATCCGCTTAATTGGATGACTTGTCCTTTTCTTATTGATATTTTGTAGTACCTTATAGATTATGGAGATCAGGTGTGGGTCTGACATATAGTTGCGAAATATTTGTTTCCATTTTGTAGGTGGCCTTTTAATTCTATTAATAAAGTCTTTGGATGAGCAGAAGTGTTGGTTTCTTAAAAGTTCCCATTTATCTATTTTCTATTCTGTTGTTTGTGGTTTCTTTGACAGATTCTGAAGTCTGTCTATGTTGTGTATTAAAATTTCCTTATTGTTCCTACTTTTAGTTGGATGAGCTCTATCATTTTCAATTTGATATTTAGGTATTTTATCCAGTTTGATTTGGGTTTTGTATAAGGTGTAAGATATGGGTCTTGTTTCAATTTATTGCAGACGGATATCCAATTTTGCCAGCACCATTTGTAGAAGAGATTGTTTTCACCCCAGTTTAATGTCTTAGGGCCTTTGTCAAATATTAGCTGTTGACAGGAAGATGGCGTCATCTCTGGGGTCTGAATTCTGTTCCATTGATCTTTTTGTACCAATACCACACTGTTTTGACTACTGTGGCAGTGTAACAGGTTCTAAAGTCGGGTAGTGAGAGGCCTCCCAGACTCTTCTTCTTCTTTAGTAGTGTTTTACTTATCCAGGGCTTCTTCCCTTTTCAGACAAAAGTGGTGATTTGTTTCTCTATCTCATTAAAAAATGTCACTGGAATTTGTATTGAGATTGCATTCTATAAGTGGATTGCTTTGGGTAAAACAGACATTTTCACTATGTTAAATCTTCCTATCCATGAGCAGGGTAGGCTTCTCCATTTATTTAAGTCTCTCTTAGTGATTTTGACTTTTATGGCTTTATGATCTAAGAAGATGCTTTGCATTAATTCAATGGAATGGATTTTGTTGAGAATTGCTTTCTGTCCTAATACACGGTCTATTCTGGAGAATGTTCCATGGGCACTGGAGAAGAAGGTGTAGTTGTCTGCTGATGGATGCCAAGCCAAGTGCTGATGGATAGAAGGTTCTATATCTGTCAATGAAGTCTAGTTGTTTAATTATGGCAGTAAGGTCTTCTGTGTTTTTATGGAGCTTTTTTCTAGATGATCTGTCTAATATTGAGAGTGGAGTGTTGAAGTCTCCCACTATTATTGTGGTGTGATCTATCTCGCTTTTGAGGGTAGTCAGTGTTTCTTCAGCGTATTTAGGTACTCTAATATTAGGTGCATAAATATTTCATATTGTTAAGTCCTGCTTGTGTATTTGAACCTTTCAGCAACAGTGTCCATCCTTGTCCACAATGGTGGATTTTACATGTAAATATATTTTATCTGAGATTAGAATTGTCACACCTGCTCTTTGTTCATTGTTAGCTTGATATATATTCTTCCATCCTTTAATTTTCAGTTTGTTCACATCTTTAAGCCTAAGGTGAGTTTCTTGTAGGCAACATATAGATGGGTTGTGTCTTTTGATCCAAGCTGTCACTCGATGTCTTTTTACTAGAGTGTTCAGTATATTAACATTCAATGTAATTATTGATAGGTATGTGTTTAGTGATTCTATTGTGATATGATTATTTTTGTGTTGATGCTTTCTCTGTTGTTCTTATTAATCTGTTCTGGGACATTCTTCTTTGTGAGTCAATTTTTCACATTTTTCAGGGCTGGTTTTGTGGTTGTTGAGACTCCTGTATTACATTTCTTGATTTGATATGTTGCGTCTTTATTGTGCTTTACAGCTGCCCCTGTGATCCCCCTTAATAAACTATATATAAGCCCAATTTCAATTACTACCATTCTTATCAACTTCCTCTCCATCTAGAAGGAGTATAATGACTGTAGCACATCCCTCTTTTCAATATGATGACATCATAGTTTTCATGATATGATCACTGGATTATTTCTTTCACTATTATAGCTTTGATTGAGTTTGGAGTCTTCCCTAACTGAGCAGGATTCTGGGTGATGTGTCCTGTATTTGCTTCTGAAATATAAAGTTAGTGGTTTTCTTATTCTAAGCCAAGAGAGTCTTTCAGTATTTCTTGTAGCTTTGGTTTGGTTTTTACAAAGTCTCGGAGTTTCTGTTTATCTGCGAATGTCTTAATTTCATTTTCATATTTGAAAGATAGTTTTATAGGATACATAATTCCTGGTTGGAAGTTCTTCTTCTTCAAGGCTTTGAATGTGTCATGCCACTGTCTCTGTGCCAGCATGGTTTCTGCTGAGAAATCTGACGAAATCCTACAGGTTTTCCCTCTGAATGTTAGCTTTGCTTTGAGTCTTGCTGCCTTTAAGAGTTTCTGTTCATGTTTCATTTTGTTAAGCATGATTAAAATATATCTTGGAGTCTTTCTTTTAAGATCTATATTGAGTGGTGTTTGATATGTATATCCAACTCGACGGCACTTGGCTACTTGGCTGGCTTTTGATATGTATCTTGGATACCTATAATCTCTTCTTTCATAATTTCTGGGAAGTTTCCTGTCAGCAGCTCAGCAACAATACTCTGTGTTCTCAGGTGTCTCACCCTGTTCAGGAACTCCAATTAATTGTAGATTGTTCCCCTTATAGAGTCCCACATGCTTCTTAATGCTTCGCTATTTTTCTTGTTTCTTTTTTCTGATTTCTTCTCGTAGATGCTGGAATCAGTAGCTCTGTCTTCCAAACCAGAAAGTCTATCTTCCATTTGTTCCATTCTGTTTTCTCGGCTTTGAATTGAAGTTTCTGTGTCTTTGATCTTGTTCTTGCTCTGTTTGATTTCAGAGTACTGGTATTCCATCCAGTCAAACAGCTTGCTTAATTTTTCATTTTGCTCTGCTGAACTTTGTATAAGGTCTAAGAGGACTCTCTATATAATCATTTTGTATTCACCTTCCATAGTTTCAGAAAGGTTTCTTCGTCTGGACAGTTCTGTGGTGCTTTCTTTTGGGGGCCTTCTGAAACCGTGGGTGATTTCTTGGTTACATTTTTATCCAGAGTTTGCTGCTTTGGGGGCATCATGTGAGTCAAGAGAGGCTGGGAGAGATGCTGTGAGGATGGACTGCAGTTGTTTCTCTAGGCCATCTTGAAAAGTAAAAAGTATCTGGCAACTTCCAAAGTCAGTGATGTTTTCAGGTGTACAGGTCCCTCCTCCCAGCTGGCAAAGTAAGCACCTCTATATCCAATCCCAGATGCTATAAACTAGTTCAAAATACAGAAAGTCTACTGCCCTGCTGGCCTGTGCTGTCAGGAGCATTACGCGACACTGTAGAATACTTCTTTTCTCCCGGAAAAGTGCTCTTCTCCAGGCAGGCGTTGCCTTCCAAGCTAGGAATTAGGTCAAACTGAGGCCTCCTTACAGGTATATCTGCCTCGCAGTGGAACAAATGGCATCCCACACAAGTGCACTGCCTGCCTCGGTGCAGGCTACTCTATGGCAGAGGCAGAAGGAGAGGCCAAAGGTCCCAAGATGCACAGAGTCCAAGCTGAACTCTCAAAATATGGCAATTTCGCATTCCAATCCCACCAGCAGTGTGTCTAAGATTAGCTGCTATTCAAGTTGCAGCTCCATGCACCAGCTAAAACAGAGATAAAAGAGTTAAAATGGTGAGTTACTTTCAGTCTGTGAAAGCCAGCACTCAACCAGAGCGGGGGTCAGAGAAACAGATGAGGTTTTCCATTTAGTGGTATGAAGTTCAAATTAACAGCCCTATGCTGTGTCCTAAGGCTCACAAGGTGTCCAGAAGGCTCCATTTCATGATCAGTTCAGGTTTTGGTTTCCAGAGGGATTTAGGGAGACATGTGTTTAGTCCACCATCTTGACCATCTTGACTCCGCCCCCGATTTTCCCTTACTTTTTAAATTGATATCTATAATAGCCAAGAAGTTCACAGAAGAATGAAGTACATACTTATGTAACCAGGGTAGAATTTTAGATTTAAAAAAATACTTTTACATAGTCAGTTCACTTTCAAAGATGTTATTTAGGGCTTTTAAAACCTGCAGCTGAATTAGGAGAGCAGAGAAAACATATTAAAGAAGGAAAAGAACATAAATTTTAACAGCATTAAAAGAAAGCTATATTGAATCTGTAGTTCAGTGGTCTGCTCACTAAAAGTAGTGACAATGTTAGAAGTACCCATAATTAACAGAAGATTTTGAATATTTCCTAAGAATTTGTAGGAACAAGATTTGACCTGTAGAAGCAAAGAAAAATTACAGGGAAAGAAATTCATAGATTTAAAAGCAGAGGCAGCAGCAACCCCCTGCATGTCTTCCTCTGGAAAAACAGCCTTACAGAAAGTTATCACTGCTCCTTTCAGAGCAGATTACCTGTGTTGTACATTAAAATCACCTGAGCAAAAGGAAGATGTCACAAACTCAGGGGCTGGGAGAAATGTATGTACAGAGCAATTTTATTACAATTCGAAAACAGTCCTCCTTAATTCCAAGCAAACTTCGGTATTTGGCAAAGAAGTTTAAAGCTGCTGAATAGTGTTACTTGGCTCAGAAAATGATTATACTGGGCATTTCTACAGAAACTTTAGGGATTTCAAGGTTCTTTCACAAACTATCACTGAACATTAAAAAATGTCATATCTCCCTGAAAAAAATCTTTCTGAACTCCAACTGCACTTATTGTCAAGGACTTGTTATTAGCTGTTTCTGAGCCAATTCTAATTCACAGCAACCCTGCAGGTGTTCAGCAGAAGTGCACTCCATAGGGTTTTCAAGGGTGTGACTTTTTGAAAGCAGATTGCCAGGCCTTCCTTCTGAGGTGTCTCTAGGTGGGTCAGAAGAGCCAAATTCTGGATTAGTAGTCTAGTGCTTAACCATTTATGTCACCTAGGGATTCCTTCACATCTTAATAACCAGTCATCTGGGTACTACAAGTGTCTAGCTTAGAACAGTATTATGTCCTGGATTATCTCTGCCAAAACTTCTACCTTTTTTCCAGTATGATATTACAAAAATGCATAGACATTGTAGGTACTAAACAAGTGCTTGGTTTACTGTTATTTAAAGGCTTTTTCTAAAGAAATATAAAATTCAGATCAATAAACCACTAGACAGAGTATGAAGAAGTTGCCAGAGAGAGAGAGAGAAAGAGAAAGAGAAAGAGAAAGAGAGAAAGAAAGAGAAAGAGAAAGAGAGAGAGAGAGAGAGAAGTGTGGTAAATTTAATAAGTGAAGGAGTGGCTAACACTTTAAAGAAGGAAACAGTTTAATTGATGAGGAACACAGGGATGACACAACATCCCTAAAGAAAGCAAGAAGGCCCTACTGGTATCATTAGTCAAGTTGGAGTGTAAGATACAGTTATTTGTCTTAAAATTTACTGAATATTGTAGCTCTCTTATGGTTTCATCTAATTCATACTTGGTGATGTAAACAAATCAGCACTGACTCTAGTGTAGAGGACAAAATTGTTCTCTTGTGATGTTACAGAGCATAAATTATTTTAAAATGTTCTAATCAGTAACGGAGCCAACACATTTTACTAACAATGTTTAATTCAATACCACTTTCCTTGCATCCCCAAACCTCCAAACAGGAACAACTTTACATAAAGTCCAAAGAGAACACCCAGGATGAAATACACTTAGTATCATATTCTGTCTGGGAAGAATGCATAACCACTTCCTCTCCCTCACTGTCATTAATTATCTCGGGCAGTTAGCTAGGTATATTACCCTCAAGGAAGTTTCTCTTCCTAAATCACTTTCTCATGCCAGGTACCCTGCTGACCTTCCTTTTACTAACACTTTCATTACCCTGTACTATAATGGCCACATTTCTTTGATTATTTTTTCAGCTAGATTATAAATTCCTCTGCCATGGGACTACACTTTGCCTGAAACATAGTGGCAATGCAATCAATATTATATATTGAACTGTACCATAAAACCTAGTTATCAGTAGAACCTAATCGTTTACTGGAGCCCTGGTAGCACAGTGGTTAAGAGTTACACCTACTAACTGAAAGTGGACAGTTCAAATCTCCTTGGAAATCCTATGGAACAGTTTCATTCTATCTTACAGAGTCATTATGGGTTGGAATCAACTTGACGGCAATGCATTTCTTTGGTTCACCATTTAGTACAGAAATGGAGAAGCCAAACAAAATGTAATACTTTTAGGTATGTTCAAATATTAAATAAGACAAACTCTTTCCTAAACAATGCTTTTATAGTACTCCAGGTTAAACTATAATAATTGGAACTTTCATTACCCAAATTTCTCAACAAACTCTACGGATAGTCTTCTAAGAAATTTAAGATCTAAATCTCTATTTTTTTAAGTCTGTTTTCATTTAAGAGTAAGAGTGTCAAAAACACTAAGTTCTATTTTCTTACATTCCTATCACTTCAAAATAGCTGAGCTTTCTCCTTTTTTAAAAAAAACAAAAATGTACTCGCTAGTATTATAATTCAGAAAATAGAGATTTGTGATAGAAAAGTGACTCAAACTTAGCCATACCACGTATCTTATACAAACACGATCTTTGCATTCCAGTTATGTAATTTCGCTTGTAGCTTAGAATATAAGTACCTCAAACAAATTTCATACAACTTTACTCACTTCAAAGCTTCCTCAAATTTCCGAATTTTTTTTTGAGCATCTTCTTTTTCTTTATCGAGTTCACTCTGCAAGTCATGAACCTGCCATGGCAAAGACACATAAAAGTCACTTAAAGACAAATGGAATTTACTCAAAGGAGAAATGCAAACAATGAAACTGTAACCTTAAATCCACTTTTAATAGAAAAGTAGACTGAGATTACTTCAGAACTGAGACTTAATCATTATCCTTTACCACAGCATGATTTCAAGACTACCAATTTTCTGCTTAAAGTTATTAACAGACTGACTCTACCTGCATGTAGATTCTCTATTAAATTAGTATATAAGAAATTTTTAAATCACTACTGAATAAATTTTTAATTACATACAATCTAATAGGAAGAGTCTCACTAGATTCAAGAGAGTACAATAAATACTGTTTCTGTATTTTCCAAAACACCAATAAAATCGGGAGCCCTGGTAGCACAGTGTTAAGAGCGCAGATGTTAAGCAGGCAGTTCGAATCCACCAAGCACTTCTTGCAAACACTATGGGGCAGTTCTCCTCTGTCCCACAGGAATGCTATCAGTTGGAATAAACTAGTCCCTCTTCCACTGCTGGAAACCTTGGTGGAGTAGTGGTTGAAGTGCTACGTCTGCTAACCAAAAGGTCAGCAGTTCAAATCCAACAGGCACTCCTCAGAAATGTTATGGGGTAGTCCTACTCTGCCCTACAGGGTCCCCATGACCCTGTGGAACTGACTCAACGGTGCTAGGTTTTTGGGCTTCCACTGCTGAAATGACTCTTCACACTTTTTACTGAGTCTAGGGGAAAATCCTCCCCTCACAACCCCTGATAAGTACATCTTTCCCAAATGAGCAGACCGTTTCAACATCAAAAATGGGAATCAAATGAAAATTTCTCTTTTCAGAAAACTCTTCATATGAAATGCAGATAAGCCTAGCCATGGACATATTTTAAGTATCCTACAAAAGGAAAAGGCAGCATAAAACAGCAACCATGTTCCACAAACATGGCAACTGAGGATGGAGAAGCTAGCTGGTCACTAAGAAAGTTCAGGTTACTTAATGTGGTAGAAACAGAGACTCAGCAGCCCAGCTAAAGCTGAAGGTCCAAGTGGTGGAAGGAGGAAAAGAGTTGACGAGAACAGCAACAAAACACATAAACTGCGGCAAACTATATCAGATACATAGCTGTACAGCCAATAACATCTGTAGTGACTTGTATTACTTCAGATGGGGACTTAAATATTTTTTTACTCTTTTCTTTTGTAATTCTCTTGTACTTTTTTCTTGATGCTTTAGTTAAAAAAAAAAAAAGATGATAATAATAATTACAATAACTGTCTGCCCGTAAAGAAAAAGGCTGGAAAATAACTTTCCACGGAAATATCAGAAAGCTTCTAGTGGCTGCTATGGTAGCAATCACCAAAGTGAGGAAATAAACTGAGAAAAGCAGAGAGGAATATGCAGGGTGGTGGAGAAGGTAGACCTGCAGGACTACGACACCGCAATTCCTCTCACTGTAAAGGGGAAATTTAGAGTATCTCATGACATTGTTTTTCTTATTAGAAAGAGTCAAAGTAAATTGTTGCCACTACATTTATTTTACTTAAGCTGGAAAAAGAAAAGGAAAATATGTTGTCGAAAATTTTACCAAGTTCAAGACTGAAATGGTCTTATTTATCTTGGATCTCCAGTTTGTACTACAGGGTCTGGTGTGTAGCAGGGACATTAAATTGGAGTAAAAATGTTACTAAGCCAACAGAAGCATCACCAGAGTGCTCCAGAGATAGCCAGAGCTATACAGCTAGCACGAAGGTGGTTCTGACACGCAGTAACTTATGTACAACGGGATAAAATGCTGCCCAGTCCTGCATTATCCTCCTGATTGCCAGCAGGCTCAAGCCCACCACTGAGGTCGCTGTGAATTTTTAAATAATAAGATTTACGCTCTTTAAGCAGACAACTCAAAAATAACAATTTTTGAGAAAAATCTAGCTAAAACTCTACAGTGATTGTGAGAGCAAGCCCTGGAGTCAGACCTTCGGAGTCGGTACTGTACTCCATCCCAAACTCCTTAGCCCTCCGCGCCTTGGCTGCCGTCTCTGAAAATGTGGATAATAACTGTGTATCTGCCAAAGAAGTCAGGCAGGTTAGTAAGTCATTTCATTTAAAGCCCTTAGAACTACTGGAAATGGAAGAGTGCTCAGTGAATGTGGATGCTCACTACTATTACCTTCTCTGGTCAAAAATTTACTATGCCCCAAATTATTACTGTCACTCTGCCAGGTAAAGTTATTACTATGCTCAATGTATGTTAAAAACAACCGTCGTAATAAAAAAAAATTTTTTTAAATGATTGCTATTACCTGGACAACAGCAATCACTTTTAACATTCACTGATCATTATAATGTGTCCAATATGGTTCCAAGGGCCTTACACGGAATCTACATTCTTTTGATAACGTAAGGTGGTTATGAACATCAAAACTCACACTGTGCCACCACAGAGTAAGTCCCTCACAGGGACTGCCTGTCCCTCCTGACAATGGCTCCTGAATGCTAAGCACCAGGTTCTTACAAGCACTTTTTACCAGTCTTCAGCCTCAACCTCTGCCAAGTTTTTAATTGCTGCTTCTTGATGCTGCTCAGTGTGCACCTCAGACACCTTGACCTCGTTTACTAAAAGCCAGCCAACTCACTGCCATCGAGTCAATTTCAACTCATAAAGATGAGAACAGTTTCTAAAGCAGGAATGGAATCTGGGTGAGAGAGTGAAGGACCTGCCTGTGACTTAAGCATGCAGACTGGTAAGCCGGGGTCCCTGAAAACTCGGCGCTGTTTCTCATTTACTTGTATAACCCCAGCACCCAGCACAACACCTGGCCCAGGCTAGAACAGTCAATAAATGCTGTTCTGGTTTATTGGTTTTTCTTTTTTTCTAAACTGAATACATCTATTTTCAATGTTTAAGGGTCTTTTTTGATTATATTTTCATTTTAAACTATATTGCAGATAGTTGTGGGACACACATAACTGAACACTACGTAAATGAGAAAGCACGGCATACTGACTTTGAAAGTGAGATTAACGGAGTATTATTCTTTTGAATTTAAAAAACCACACAAAAAACTTTATATAAAAAATTAAAGAACAGGCAACTGAGAAGAGGTAATGACATATCTGGTCAGTATACCCTTCTTACTGCACTGATAACACGTGGGCAATAAGGCTTGATTTCTACATGATCCTTTCCCTTGAGTATACGCTTAACACCAAACACAAATGTAAAAGCAATAAATAATAAAAATACAGACTAGCTGCTCAAGGATATGCATACATCCTCAAATATGAGAGTTTGCTGTCAGTGTGTCTATTCAGTTCCGACTCGATGAGACCTGGTAACAACAAGCATGCCTACTGAATATTTACTTAACACACATTTTCACTCTCATCTCCCAGACATTTGAGCAACCAGGAAATGAGCTTCTGTCACGTACGAGGAGACAGTTCCCCTGCGGCAGGCATCATGGCACAGTAACAAGAACTGAGCTGGTATCGATGCAGACACCGACTGGTTGTGTGACTCCTCCCGGGTCTCTTACCCTCTCTGAGCTCTGCTTCCCCAAACAGAAAATACAAGGGACTGGGCTGCATGACTTTCATAGTCTTTTCACTGCACACAATTATGCTTTCAAACTTCATTATTTTAACCTAATTAAAATAATTATACTGGAAAAACTACACTTTAGTGGTATGGAATTCCATCAGACTTCTATTTCACTGTTAAGCAGTTCTACCTGAATGATTTCTAAGCAGACATCTCAGTTCTAGCACCTTTTAGGATATACATGCTTAACATCTGTCTCACGAACTTCTCTAGGCAAACAACGTCATCTTTTACTCTCTGCTGCCTGTTTGGAAAATAAGCAATAGGTTATTTGTAGGAGGCAGGTGTTTCCTTGCTAGTAAAATCATTTAGCCTAACCATTTCCTGATTTAACAGATTAGGACACTTCATCAAACAATGACATTGAGTTTTACTACTCATTATTTGTTTGATGTTCAAAGATCTTAAGAGCAGGCACTGGCCACTACAGGTCAATAAAGACCATTAGATAATGCGTGTGAGCTTAAATTAGGGCCAGCATCTGATGCTAACAGCTTCTCCCACCTCAAAGACAAGCCAGAATGCTTCGCTCCCGCCATGCAGCTTTCTTGTAGGCATGAGGAAATAATGTCATTCAGATGGCATTTCCTCCTCCTGAACAGATACTCACAACTAAGTTTTATACCCAAAGTTACTGAATGTGCACACCTGTAGCACTGTCTAACAAACAAAAGCCCCACACATCCCATTTAGCTATCCAGTTACACAGTCCAGGGCCGTGCGAGATTTATGTCAGCTCTTTGAGCAGTCAAAAAGGATATTCCCCGAGGGGGGTACAAGACATCAAATCTTCAAGGCCTGCAATCACAGCAGGTTTAATAAAGGAAGAAGAACAGATGTCAATTTAAAAGGGGGAGATTATGGAATTAATTGTAAAACAAAAAAGTGACATGCTGAGCAACATTTTCTTCCAATATAAATAATGGCAGGAACATATGCAATATGTATAAATGCACTTATTTTTCTTTTAAAGACTGCTATTATTTTAAACAAGTCTTGTTTACACTGAAAACAATTAAGTCACTTTAACTAGTTACTCTATTAAAAGCTAGGCCGATTGACACCACATGGAAAGGGAAAAGCCTCAGGTATGAAGTCTAGTAAAAAGAAACCAAGTCTGCTCCCTGAAGTGAGACAGAACAGCAGTGGTCAGGAGGTTACTGGCCACAGATGAATGGAACGCTAGTATTTCCTTTCCCGTGTGTTTCATCAGGAAGGAGGACTGACAGCAGAACCCTTAGTTTACTTGGCATTAAATACCCCTAAAAAAGATAGTGGTAGGAGCTCTTTCTAGTTGCAGTTCTCTACCCGAAAAAGTGTTCAGTAAGTCTTGAAAACGTTCGGGAATGGAGCGCATTCATCGAAAAGTCGTCCCTGTGCGCTTTTCTCCTTGTCACCAGCCCCTGTGTCTCTCAGGTACACAGACACCATCTCTCAGGGGAGAACTGAACACAAAGTAGGACAGAGCGGGAGTGCAGGCTGCTGGGCCTTCAGGGAGGCGAAGCTGGGGACCTGCCACAGGGACCAGCAACAGGCTGGCAGGCACACCAGAGGGTCCAGAGGCCTCACCCAGCGCGGAGCTAGGCTGACGACAGCCACGCTCTTCTTTTGGTAAGTAAAACATTTACAAAGCCACATGGTTCAACAGTAGAAACTAAAGCGCTATTTTTCCCTCCTCTTTGGATACCACTGTGCAGACATGAACTATACATATATATATGGGTATATATATACATATATGTATGTAAGATCTTGCAGTGAGCTGAATTAAACTTGTGGCAATAAGAAACCTCTTATGAGTGGGTGGAGAGGAGGGGACAGGAGACTGTTGGGAGGATAAGACATGCATGGAGCAAGGAGGAAGAGTGTGCTGTCACCAGGCATGGAGAGCTGAGGGAGCTGCATATAGGTGAGCATGGAAATTTATATAGGAATGTACATTTTCATTCAATCATAATAAAAAAAAATAGAAACCTCTTACAATTTTAAAGAGCTCACATGCAGGTTAACACTTGTTGCCAGAAATGTTCATTCTTTTAAAAAACAAGAAGCATTCTTCTTCCTAGACATTAAGCTATTGGTATCCAGAGTCTGTCTAATTAATCCTCACCCCAGGCCACCCAACCCAATACGAAACATAGTGTCTTGCCCAATGTAGGCATTTAACAACCACTTGATGAACATGTGAACAGATACAAGACAACATTAGAAAGTGTTGTGATAACTCTGTTCAACTTTAATCTGCATACATTTTAATTAGTTGAAGAGTTCATCTTTTTCTCATTTTCCATTATGCGTATGTTTTACATGTGGATTAATTTTATAAATATGAGAACAGCAAATAATTACAAGTGCAGCAACAAAATCCTTGCTATTTCAAGTCCTTTTCTACTTTCTCTTATAGCAAACACAAAACTGAAGTTTCATAATCAAAAATCCAGTGGACTCTGCACTTCACTGTCTAAGCGTGTCAACAAAGCCCACATTATTACTGATAAGAGGGCTGCCAACACACGTCAGCAGAAACACTTTTCCTAAATGACAAGACACAATTATTCATCAATTTTTGATAGAAGCCTAATATTGTGACTGTTTCATGTGCTTGTTAAGTATTAAAAGTTCTTACTGTACCTGTGATACAAGAGAAGACAAAATATATATTCCATCAATGGTATTATATTTTTGAACAGACAGAAAGAAATACAATTTCAAAGTCTTATAAGAGGTTAACATAACAACACTCCTCATTAAATGGAGCATACTAGTGGTTGCTTTTAATAGCAATATAATTAATATTCAAACCGAAGAGGCTGTTTATGAGCATGCAAAATAAAGGACCAAAACTTGACTACGGCTTAAAAAGGACTAGCCCGTACGGCTTTATAAAAATCAGCCCGTTATCAATTGTCTCGCATGCTATTTTAAATCTCTGATTGCTTCCTATAAAACAGATTACCTTTTTCTCACAGGTGCGTTTTAAATGACTTTTTTCTGTTTGAAATTTATTTTCTTGATCCTGTGAATGAAAAATGTTTGTTCTGTTACAACTAAAACTAGTACTCAAGTCAATAAAATCAGTAACTAATGAAATCAATCTATTTGACGACAAAGTTTATTTCAAATTTTTCATATTACTGGAGCCCCATCAGCCCAATGAAGTAAGCTACAAGTAGAAAAGTGAGTGGCTTTGTATGACAGGGCATAAACATCTTAGTTTTAAGACATTACCACTCTCAAAAGTATCTACAGTGGGACAGAAGCTGTCTCATCCTTAGTATACGGAGGTTACTTAAAAGTGACCAGTTGAATTAATACAGAAATCACTGATCCGAAGCTGTGTCATAAACCAGTTCCTGGTACTTTCTGACCACAAACAGAAAGGAAGGATGCAAAAGATGCAGAGACAGAGCAACAGTAAGACAGAAAAAGACAGATGATGACAACACGTAGACAGTAATTTGAAAGAGGAAAAATCACTCTAAAAGAATACTACACTGAAGTGAGATTCATTTTTAAAACTAGTCTGAAACAAGATTACTAAAATTGTAAGTGTTTTTCGTTCTCCATATCCAGTTGCATCTACCACTGTCAGTTAAAATAAGCAAGATAGAAAAGGATACAATAAAAGAATCGGAAATGACTACTTGGATTTCTGAGGCTCTTTTAATTGACTCTCATTTATACACATAAATCAAGAAAAGGAAAGGGGAGTTTCTGTCACTGTTCTTCTGTGTAAAAATACATAATTCACCTTCAGTTGTTGCTTTCTTTGATGTTCTGATTCCTGTAACTGCTCTTTTAATAAACAGATGGTTTGTTCTAATTCTTCAATCACACCAGATGCCTAGAGAGATTTTCAGAAGAATACAAAGCAGAATATTGACTTCTGTACCACTCTATAACTTCTGGTAGAACAAATTTGCCTTTTCTCCTGAGAGTTCAATGAGAATCAAAATCCTCTAGAAATTTGAATTTAAAAAAATGTTTTTCAAGAAAACTACAAAAGGTAATCTTTTAAAAGTAAAAGTATAAATACAATTCTACATAATATTTAACACTGTGACAATACTGATATAAAAGTAACAAACAGGTTTCCAGAAAACTGTTTACATTTTAATTTTAAAACCAAATCCAGGAGACCCTGAGGAAAGCAAACCAGAGGGGTGTGTATCTCATCTAAGGGTCCGTCACCTAGTCTACGATGGAAAGCAGGTGAGTAGGACAGAGGATGGGATGTCCCCAGCCACTACAACTGCACAGGCCCGCAAAAGCTGCACTGCACTGTGCATGCTCAGCACGACATGCAGGTCTAGTTGATTTTTTTTTTTTTTTAATATTAATGGTGTTTCGGTGCAAGTTTACAGTACAAACTAGTTTCTCATTCGAAAACCAGAGTGTCTGGGGACACGAGTTTCAGGGCCTCCTCCAATCTGTGAGATCAGTCAGTCAGGTCTTTTCTCATCAATTCGAATTTTAGTCTACATTGTTTTGCACTCTCGCAGGGATCCTCTGTGGTTAGAGCAGTTGACGGTGGGAGCTGACCATCCAGCTGTCCCAGGTTCAGGCTGGTACAGATGGTGGTTGGTGTGACCCACTAACCTCTGGAAGAATATTTTGTGTCTTTCGCTTTCTTCATTCTCCGTTGCTCAGATGGGATGGGACCAACATATGTACCTTAGATGGCACCTTGCAAACTTTCAAGACCCCAAACACTACTCATCAAAGTAGAATGTAAAACCATGCCTTTAAGGACTATGTTATGCCAATTGATCTAAATGTCCTCTGAGACTATAGTCCGCAGCCCTCAGCTCAGTCCCTCAACGTGTTTGATGTGTCTAGGAAGCTTCTGTAAGCTTGCCTTAGTCAGGTTGGGCTATCTCCCCTATACAGTATTTTGCCTTTCCCTTCACCCAAATTAACATTCATCTGCTCTCCAGTGATTTCCCTGGTCTACTGCTCCCTAACCTCATTATCATCCAAGATGGTTTTTTAATGTGTGTAAACCTCGTTTTGGTTTCTCATAATAGTGTTTTTGTGCAATATTTGTCCTGCTGTGATTGACTTATTGTTGTGAGATGTTTTGGGGATTCAAGAAATAACTGAATTCTTGCAGCAATTTGGAGTGGCAGTGAAGGATAAAGATGATGCAGGCTGGTCTCTGGATCTTGCTGCTTCTGCTGGCCAGGATCAGACTGTGAAATCCCTTCCGGGAAAAAGTGCCCTCGTGAATGCTGTCAATCAAAATGGCTGTACTGCATCAGGCAACTGCCAAAACCAGACACATGACCACTGTCACATTACTAGACGGGGGCGCTAATCCTGTTGCTAAGGACCACTCTGAGGCTACAGCAGTACACTGGGCACAAGGAAACTTAGCCTGTGCTCAGCAAAGAGTGGAAGACACAAAACTGCTTCTGTCCCAAGAAGCAAGTCTTTACATTGAGAATAATGAAAAAAGGAGAGTCCTGCAGGTAGCCAAAGGTAGCTCAGCTTTAAATATTCACGAGAACAGTCAAGTAAGCACCTCGGACTTATTCTTTATGTTTTGTGGCTTTCCACAGGTTCTAGAAACTAATGAATTTGTGTAAAAGATAGATTCTGTGAATAATGTTTTATCACCTTCAAGTCTTACAAATATGCTGAACATTGTTCCTGGAGAGGTACTTGTTCTAAGATTACAACTTGCTTCTCAGGCATTGAAACTGTTCTATTGTTTGCTGCATGTTATTCCATACTGAATTCTGGCTGATTGTAAGTGATTCTGTGGCTGTTGGGAGTCTTTAGCACCCTCCCATGCACCCTCTCATTCCCCTCTAAAGCAAATAACACGTAGAGAACCAGGTCAATCTGCTAAATAGTTCTAGATGGATTCTAGAATGTTCCCCCAAAAGATGAAATATTTGTTAACTTGTTTTCAAACTCACTCAGGTCTCTGCCAAATTTTCTGTTCTTTTCAACTATAAGGCTTTATTTTTGTTATAGAAGGACTAGTTATATACTTTTGTGGGTCAAATTTTAAGTTATCAAATCTGTCACTCATAAACACCAAAATAAATAAAATAATGAAAGAAGAAATCCACCGAAATATTTAATTCCTAAAATATCAAGTAATTGACTGTCTCAGGGCTGTACACATTGGGCTCATTTTGCAGAAAGTCTCAGTCATCTGACACAGAAAGAAGTGTGTAGGTCCAGAAGGCAGCTCTGTGAATTCATACATGTGTGTGTGACACCAAGAAAACTAAAGCACAGTCTAAAACATCACATAATAATGTATACAGTTATTCTACACAATGTATTGTTAACACAATTGAGGATTTTTTCAGATTTTCTGTTTCTCGCTTTGAGAACTTTGGTACACAGAATGGTTAACTTCTGTAGTATATATCATATATATACACATACACAGAGTCGGATCCGACTCGATGGCACTTGGCTTGGAGTGGTATGGTGGTTAAGAGCTCAGACGCTAACTGTAGGACAGCAGTTCAAATCCATCAGCTGCTCCTTGACAACTCTACTGGGCAGCTCTACTCTGTCCCATAGCGTCACTAAGAGTTGAAATCATGAGCATCACTATAAGTTGAAATGAACTCAATAGCAACAGGTTTCTGTATTTTCTATATAGCACACATTAAGTATTTTGAAAATTATAAATACCAACAGAAATTTTTGAAGTTTCAGACAAAGCAAAGGACAGGCTAATCTCACGTGTCAAATAGCTTCTACCCAGCCACCGGAGCTCAATGCAGAGTAATTAATGGACTACCGTGGGTGGAGGTTTCTACCAGCATATACAATACCTTAGAAGCTGCAAGAGCATGTTCCTGTTTCAAAAGGTTGATATCGGCATCAAATTTGGTTTGTAACAGCTTCATATTTTGTTCATAATCGTTTATGAGATGATCTTTCTCTTTATGCAGTGTATTGCGCCTAAAAGCAATTAAGAGAATAAAACAGGTTTCCATTATTTTTAGAATCAATCTCTCAACCAGACTATTTTTAATCAGCAAAATTCAAAAACATTCTCTTTCAGTATATCAAGTAATAATCCACATCTTTATTGACATTTAAACATCATGCTTCTTATACCAGTAAAAAAGCATTAAGGCTGGAAACTTCCCAAGGTCAAATGCAAAGTGTGATTAACTGTGGCAGGTAATTTACAGAGTCACTATCAGTACTGTGTAGCCACACCTGCTGTGACTTCAGACAATACCTTGCCTTTACTTCTTGTAATTCACTGCATGTTATCTGGTAACATCTCTCCAGTTCCATTTTTTCCTGAATTAATTTCTGCCTTTGTAAATTACTGTTCTCGGCTTCTCCTGTCAGCTGCTGGACGCGGGCCTCCAGTTCTTTAACCATCTGGTTCTAAAAGAAGAGATGTTTATTAAAATAGCCCTGACTGACTTTATAACACTTCTGTATCTTTTAGAAGCCTGGAGAAACTATATAGTCACCTGAGGCAGGAATGAAGAAAACAAATGACTCATCAACCATTATTAGTAAAAATCAAATCAAACCTCTAAATTAACCATGTCTTAAAAAATCAAAAATATTACCATAAAACTAAGACCATAATGGTTATAAACTTTTAGTCATTTATTGATTCAACACTACTCCAGGGATTAGGCACACAGCAGCATGTCAGACAAGTAACTGTCCTCAAGAAGGTTCCCCCGTACGCTGCCTCTTGTTCAGGTTAACTAGGTGAACACTCATCAGTGTTCTCTGTTCTTCTTGTAAAGTCTGGAAATTTCCTTAAATTGTAAAACCAGTGTAAAAATATTTTTAAAAAGAAAATCCACATCACCAATATTTTAACACAGTAACTACTACCACTGTAAGTATACAGAAATATTTTACTATGTAGTTGTACTGTTAATGTACAAATTTCTCAATTTTGCTTTATTTCCTTTTACCATTTCATGAAAAGCACGTCTCCACTTCCCAGTCTTCCAAATCCTCACTTTACTAAGTCATTTCCCCATTATTTTATAATGACACTGTCTTAGGCATCCAACACTGCTATAACAGTAGACGGCTTAAAACAAAGAAAAAATTATTTTTTTCGAAACACAGTAGCCAAGCCAAGTAGCCAAATGCCGTAGAGTCAGATCCAACTCATGGCGACCCTAGGGGCCAGGGTAGAACTGAGCCCCAGAGTATTCAAGGAGCGCCTGGTGGATCTGAACCGCCGACCTAGGGTGACTCCAAATTCGGGGTGTCAGCCCCAAGGGAAGGCTTTTTCTGTTGGCTCTAGAGGAAGGTCCTTGTTGTCAACCTTTCCCTGGACTGCCAGCTTCTGAGGCACAGGGACCCCAAGTCCAAAGGACCACTCTGCTCCTGACACAGCTTCTTTCCTGATGGTAGGAGGTCCCCAACTCTCTGCTTGCTTCCCTGTCCTATCTAACCCAAGAAATTGTCTCAAGGCACAACACAGTCTTACATTGAGTCCTGCCTCATCAACACAACTACAGCCCATCCTCCCTCACTGACATCATAGAGGCAGGATTTACAACAGGCGGGACACCACACACTACCAGGAATCATGGCACAACCAAACTGCTACACACATTTTGGGGGTGGACACAATTCAATCCATGACAGAAGATATTTCTAATTTTTTCACCTTTACAGGTCTGCAGAGGAGCCCTGGTGGTGCAGCGGTTAAGTACGTGACTGCTAACCAAAAGGCTGGCAGTTCGAACCCATCAGCCACTCCACAGGAGAAAGGTACAGCAGTCTGTTTCCATCAAGACTTACAGCAGGAGAAACACTGGGGGCAATTCTACTCTGTCCAATAGGGTCAGTATGAGTCAGAACTGACCCGACAGCCAAGGGTTTGGTTTTAGGTTTTAGGACTCAACTTCAAACCAAGATAATTAAGGATGATGAACTTTTAGGTACTTTATCTAAAATTAGGATAAGTAAACATCAGAGGCAAAGCATGACATGGGCTCTAACAATTAGAACCAACCTAACCATTAGTGAGTGAATAATTGGGAAAGATTTGCAGGATGCTTCAATTGCCCTTTCATATTCTGTCTAAGATAAACATTAAAAACAAGGTCTCAAAGTTACACCGTACTACACCCTGACATCCTATTTTCATATCGCCTTTCCTCCATCACATGAAATTTACATTCTGGCACAAGAGCTTGCAAACCTGTAAACTGGAGATAATTACATCTACCTTAAAAGCCTGGTATATAGACCAACTTTTTAAAACACATACCATTTCTGGCTCAGGCCCTGGCACCTCTCAGATGCTCACATTTATCCTCTACATCCCTATTTACTTTGCTTATTAAGTTCTTTTCAGATATACGGGTTTGTTCCCAGTCAGTAGTTTCCCCTTTCACATTTCTGACAAACATTTCTGATGAACAGTGAGGAGTCCTGGTGGCGTAGTGGTTCGAGTGCTCAGCTGCTAAGCAGAGGTCAGTGGTCCAAACCCACCAGCCGCTCAGGAGGAGGAAGACGTGCCAGTCGGCTTCCACAAAGGTCTACAGCCTAGACACCTTTTGGGGTGACTGTCAATCAAAATCAATCCAAGAGCAACGGGTTTGGCCTTTTTGTTTGTCTGTTTATTTTGATGAACAAAAGTTCTTACTGTTTATGAGGTCCCATTTATTCTGTTTTTCGCTGTGTGTGCTTCTGCTGTTATACAAGATACCCCAGTGTTAAAAACCAGGGCCAACACTGTTGCCACTGCATTTTCTTCTAAGAATTTTATAGTTCTAATTGGCACATTTAGGTTCATTTTGCTTTTTATCAATGATTCCTCTGCTTTAAAAGTTCCTTTCAGAAGACAGTTTTAATTTTCCTCATACACATTCTAAACTTTCCCGATTTCCTAAAAATTAACTGACTGGAAGAAACAGAGAAGAATATACTTCTTACTTTCCAGTTTTAGGTGGTGGTGGAATACAGATTTCTTTTCTTAGCAATTATCAAAAGAAGGCAACAAACACTAGAAACAGAAATGCAAACTCTGCCTTCATAAATCCTAGCAGAAGAACTTCCACCTCTGGCTGTGACTGAGTAGCCTGCTGCAGACCAGGCCCCCTATGAAAACAGCTACAAAACTCCAAAAGATTTAAAAACATCCCATCGAAGGCACTGGAGAGCTGCCTAGCCAGCAAGGACTTCAAAGAGAGCCAGGGCAAGTAACCTCCAAGAGATGAGTCAACATTCTGGAAGTTTCTGCCCTTCAGGCATTTTCCAATTTGTGCAGGATGACGGGAGGAGGGGAACCCGAGCGAGGCACTGCCAAGGCATCTAGGACTTGAGGATGTAACGTCCAAAATGAAGGGATGCAGAGCAACAGGAACACCACACAATTTTTTTCTCCTAAAATATTTGCCACATTCTTCATATGACAAAGTAGGAGGAGCCCAACAAACCCAGGAAAAAGTCTCCGAAAAGCAGAACAGAGTTGCCAGCAGCATCGTCATATTCAGAAGACCAACAGTGGAGAGACGCCACACTGACCCTAGTAAAATCACAGCGTCTACCACTGCTCCCAGATCCCTCACCAGAGAGTCCAAGACGACATTCCCTCAAAGAGTCCTTGAACAAACAAGTCAACGAATGCAAACATATGGTGTTGCTTTTCTACATAAAGAAGACATATACATACTGTTTGTTAGGCTATAGCTGGGGCTTACCAAATGGGCCAAGCCAGTCCACTAAGTACTGTCCGCGAGGCCTGGACATGCTAAACAGAATAGGGAACCCTGGAGCTGTGCCAAACAGAATAGTCACCAGAGGGAAGACAAAGACTTGAAGTAAAAAAAAAAAAATCAGCTACAGTGAGAGAAACATAAGAGTAGTCAATCAAGCTGGAAGGACAAAGTAAATGAGGAACAAGAACAACAGCAGAAGAAACTAAGTGAATTATAAGTAGATTAAAAACAAAACAAATACTCTAGGATGCTTCCAACACTAAAACCTCAAACACCTATCACCTGCCAAGACACAGCCGCTTTTAGAAGCTGCTGTGCTTTCTTGTTCAAGAACACGGCTAAAGGCAGTCCTACTGTGCAGTACTCTGTAACGTGAAAAGTACCTTCCAGATGAAAACTAGGTACTGATACCAAATTTTCTGACTCAAGAAGCAAAATACATGATGTTAGTTACTTACTATTTAACAGCATTTTCTACACACTCACCATGTTTTACACATAATTCTATGGAAAAAGTTAATATAAGAAACTTAAAATTTATAGTATCAAGGGAAAGACTGCACACATAAGAACTATCTTAAGAATAACAACATGTAGCAAAACTTAACGGTATTTTTAACAGCAGAAACTGCTGAGAAGACAGAAAATAGTGAAAGCCTTAAGCTGGGATAATAATTATTCAGGACAAAGATCCAGACAAAGAATCATGTTCTGCAACAGTGAGGAAAGAAGGTTCCCTGGTATATAAAAATAAGATCAGGAAAGGAGTCAGTTAACTACAGGAGAAGATAAACAGGTTACCTTGAGTGCAGAGGCGAGGCCACAATGGGGACTCACAGATGGCATTCCAAAGGCTAGTCTGGAGTTCTTGAACGGACATGGCTTGTAAGCAGAAGTTGTAACAGGCATCAGGTTAGAAAGTCAAGTTCTTGATAATGGGGAAATAGCATAAACTACACTAGTGAGCTATGGGGCAAGAGGCAAAGGGGAGAGCAGCCCCTAGGTCACTGGAAGAGTCCAGGAATGAGGCAACAATGGCCTGGATCCAGCTGGTAGCTAGGGAAACAGAAGGTAAGAGAACAGATGAAAAAGGTCATCAAAGAAGGCCTGATTTAGTTCAGTAGCACACTGAATAAAGGGAGACAAGCAGCAAAAATCAAATCTTCTCCGTTCAAAATCTAGTGTGAGACATGTACGTGTGTATGTGTGTGTGTTGTTTCCTGCTGTCATTCTGTTATTTGTCTTTCCATTTTCTTGTCTATTTAGTTTGTCAATGTTTTGTTATGCTTACTTTTGATCTGGCTTGGGTATTATTGTACTGTTTTCTTTATGGAAGTATTTATGTCTAATATAACACAAGGTCTGTGCAATATGAGGTTAAATAAATGAGCCTGTCTGTTCATGGAGCAAGGTAGGAGATGAGAGAAGGAAAACACGCCCAAAGACATTTGCTAGATGTAGGTGGGCAAAGAGATAGCTCGAAAGCCCTCAGTGGCAACCAGCCAGGATATTTCAGCATGGTCTGGCACCCAGCTATCTCTTGCAGTGACCCACTGAAGAACATTGCTACAAAAATGACTTGAACATCCTAGCAGCTGAATCCTAACATGTATAAATGTTAAATACTAGGTTAACATGAAATATTTCCCAGATATACTTTGTGTCAGTTGAATAACATGATGAAAATATTTCACATTTGACATAGTTTGATCTATAGTCTTTACCCGAGCCTGTCACCCTCACCCTCACTGATTATATTTCAGTCCCCTAGCCAAGTACAATTCATCCAATCTTTTATTTAATGCTTCTAACAATCATGATTTGGCGATCTGTTATTCTTGAAACATTTTTTAATACAATAGATGTTATGTTAGCTTTATGAAATAAATCTAGTGTGTTGAAGAATGATGATATAAATTGGAAATTACAAGAGCAAGAAAAGATTTATTCAGATGGGGAATATCATAGATACGATTTTCAACAACTCTTAGGTAAAATAAAACATCCTGTGGGCTACTGGTCACAAAACCTACAGAGAGTATCAGAAATCAGGACTGCAGGGTGGCTCACCACGAGACAGTTGACGAATGTGGCACGCCACACTAACAGGGTAAGGGAGGAGAACCACACGATCACCACACGATCACCTCAATGGATCCAGAAAAGGACGGCATTCAAAAATATGTCAACACCTTTTTACAATACAAATAAAAAGAAACAACAAAAACAACACTATAAATTTTTTTCTTCAGTAAAAGTGAGAAATACTCTCCAACTCACTTCTGAGGCCAGAACTGTCCTTTAATACATTACATGAAAAAAGATAAGAAAAGACAACTGAATATTCACATCTTCATGAATAGAAACGCACAGATATGTAATAAAATATTATTAGATCTAACTCAGCAATAACATAAAAGGACAGTGTATCTTGACCAAGAAAGTATTATCATAATGATCAAACCCAAGGTTGGCTTAACATGTGAAATTCTATTGATATATTTCACCATATTAACAGCATAAAGGAAGGAAAAACATGACCACTCCATAAGCACAAAAAGTATTTCATAAAATTTAACTCCTATTCATCAAACAAGCTCTTAAAACTCTGCACACATGAAGTACAAAGAATGTTTTCAACCTGATAAAAGGGAATCTACCAAAAAAATCCTACAAACATGATAATTAATCAGGAAATACTAAATATTCTCACACTAAAAGAGAGAACCAAGAAAGAACACCTACTTTTTCAATTTCTGGAGATGATAAAAAATATTCTATATCTTCAGTGTGGTATTAGTCACACAACTATATACACATCTGTCAAAATTTGCTGAACTGAACACCTACAGAATATCATATTTAAGTTACATCTCAATGAACCTACATGAAAAGATGCAAATATAAAAATCACTATTTAAAACAGCATTAAAATACATTATTTCTTTAGGAATGAAGTAACAAAAATGTGGAAGACATACACACCAAAAACTAAAAAACTGTTCCTTGCCACACGAAAATAACAGCTGATTGATAAACTAAGAAATTAGCCAAACTCAGGTTCTCAAAATTCTCACAGATTAAGATCAACCAAACACACGCTCCTAATCAAGGATCACCAATGATAAAAAGTAAAGAAAGTCACAAATGTTGTGACTCTGCGGGAAAAGAAAGCAATTAATTTAGAATGCCCAAGGATATATTAAATATTGATTTAAAGATATAAGTACATACATAAGAATTTAATATATCAGAATCAGAAGGTAAACATTCAAATATATTAAACATCTAAACAAAGGAAGACAGAATTTCAAAAAATATATATGAAAGCAGCAATAAACATGGAAGACGAGCAGCATCACAAAAGGATGGAGGCTGAGTGGGACATCAGTATCTACACCAAGCACATCAGCAGCGGAAGCCCCCAAAGCATTGCAGGACCCAAGTGGGCACTTTGCAAATCAGTTGGAATTTTCCTTTTGCAAAGGTATTGACCAGTTTTAACATGGCACGAAAGTTTAAGTAGTAATTAATTAGCTACGGATGGAGGAGAATTTCATGCAAATGAAACTAGTGCTATCTGATAATGTCATTTCAAACTGAAGGCCATTTGGTTTAGGTATCTGCCAGATCATAAAGCAGCCTCAGACTCCCAAGTATCATTTGTCCCACTAAGGGGAAAACATCTTGAAAGGCCCACTGAAGAGGCTCAGTCTGGCTCTGTCCAAACTTGGTGACCACAAGTCATGTATGATCATCCATAACTCGACTTTGTGCCCTTGATATTCAAGAACTCACAACATCAGAAACACTGACCCTTTTTTTAAAGGGGTGTTGGAAACAGGCTTCAACTGCTCAACAATGGATGATGGATAAATGTACTGTGTTTTATACCAACAATGGAACAGTATTCAACTGATACAAATAATAGTATTCAACAGATAAAAGTAAATGATTGAGTAAAGTACTGATAGGTGCCACAGCATGGATAAACCTTGAAAACATTATGCTGAGTGAAGTAAAGTAGACAGAAAAGGTCACATATTTTATGATTCCACTGACATAAAATATCCAGAATAAGTACATAAATAAGTAAATCTATAATACAGAAGTAGATAAGTGGCTGCTAGGAGCTGGGATAAAGAGGAAATAGATAAACTGATTAACAGAGAAACAATTTTACTCTGGAATGACAGCTGTATTCTGAAACAAAACAGAAACAGTAGCTGTACAAGACAGGGAATCTACCAAATGTCATTGAGTCATTCACTTAAAAGTTGTTAACCTGATGTTATGTGCTTTTCACCCAAGTCAATTTTTTTTAATGACTAGGCAGCTTTGCAAAACTCCAAAATGTACTTTTAAAAATATGATTATCGACACCAACAGCAACACTGAAAAATATGTTTCCTGTAATAGCAGTTAAGTAATTCAGACCAGACCAAGCTCTGTATACATTTTAAAAAGCTGGAGAAAATGAAAAAGCCACGTTTGGGAGAAAATACTTGTGAAACAAGTATCTGATAAAGACAAGTCTCCTAAACACACGAAGAACACTGAAAACTCCAATTAAAAAAAGCAAGCAACTCAATTTCAAAATGGGCCAAAGATATGAATAGTCACCTTAAAAAAGAAGATACACGCACGCCACATAAGCGTATGAAAACATGTTCAACCTAATTTGTCATCATTGCTGTGGCTGTCAGCTGCCGTGAAGCTGGCCCCCTGGGCAGCCCCAAGCATGAGAGCAGAACTGTTCCACTGAGCCTTCCTGGCTATAATCTTTATGGAAGCAATTTGCCAGGCCTTCCTCCTATGGGTACACTGGATGGGCTTCAAAGGCCAACCTTTAGCCAACAGCCAACAGAAAACTCCTTGTGCCACCCAGGGTCTTTAATTTGGCACTGGAGAATTAAAAATTAGAACAGTAGTGAGATACTATCACACACCTATTAGAATGCCTAAAATTTAAACAGAAAAATTAAATTGTTAACATCATATGCTGACAAAGATGTAGAGCAACAGAAATGCACTGCTGGTGGGAACGCCAACTGCAGAGCTCCTTTGGAAGACAGTCCAGCAGTTTATCAGAAAATGACAAAAGGCTTCCTATACAATGCAGCAATTCTGCTCCTTTTACGCAACTAACATGAAAATTTACATCCACACATCCATACACATAAAACCTGAAAGTGACTGTTTAGAACAGGTTTATTCACAAGCGCCCAAAACTGGAAGCAGCCAAAGTAGACCCCTCTGAGTGGATGGATGAACGAACTGGTAGGTCCATATAACAGAATATCATCCAATGATAAAAAGACATGAGCTATCAAGCCACATAGCTCACTGTTGATGTGAGAACTGACAGAGACGCAATAGGAAGACAACAGACCCACCAGTGTGGTGATAGATGAGAGTCACACACATCAGTAGAACTCATGTTTAACTTACACAGACACAGATGCTGACATCCAGAAACATTTACACATACTTGTATACACGCAGGTATTTCCTTGCTCTCACTTGAGAGGACCTAAAAGAAACAACATCCCAGTAGTGGCATACACATCTAGCAGCCCGATCTTAATTCCTGATTCCACTGTTCACATAATCCACACTCATGGGAGTATCTCAAAGGTGCAAAGAAATCACATGCAAGAGCTCACAATGGCCAAAGCGAGAACAACGTGAGCAGTAAAACAAAGGCGCACTAGAGTATAACCTGATGTATAAAACACGCATCCATGAGTTCACAGGGATATAACAAACAGAGATATAAACAACTGAATAAATTAATAAATGGGTGAGAAGTGACAAACCTCTAATGCAGAAAAGTTTCAAATAAATTTATATAGATCCGTCACGCTCAAAGACAGGGTACACAATTCTCCAGTCCCTAAGTGTTGGCTGTATACAGTTACTTCCTTCCAAAGAGAACAGTATGGAAAGGTGAAGAAGTCCCTGTACAGTGGAGAAATTCAACAAATTCTACCTCAGCCAGGTACCTCCGCATCAACAGTAGAAATCATGTTCACGGTACGCACCCTTGATACAGTGTGATAAAAATGGCATTTTACCACTGTGGACTTTGTCTCAAAACCCGTAATCCCAGTCTGAGAAAATCATCAGACAAGTTCCAACAGAGGGATACCCTACAAAAGGTCTCATCAGTACCCCTCCACACTGTCAACATCAGAAAAAATGAGTCTGAGAAGCTGTCACATCCAATAGTGACCTAAAGAAATACAGTAATTAAATGTAATGTGGTACAATATCTTGGAAAAGGAGAAGGATATTAGGTAAAAACTAGGGAAATCGAAATAAACACTGGACTTTAGTTAGTAAGTCAACACTGGTTCATTCATTACAACAAATTTGGGTATCGGCTCATGGATGGAACTCAGAGTGCCAGTGAATCTGAATGGAAAAATAAAAGTTGATATTTGAGGAGCTCCTGCTGGCACAGTGGTTAAAGTGCTAGGCTGCTAAAAAAGTCCTCAATGTTTCAAACCCAGGAACTGCCCCTTGGGGAAAGACATGGCAGTCAACTTCCATCAAGCTTTACAGCTGGGGAAACTCTACGGGCCAGTTCTACTTTATCCTACAGGGTCACTGTGAGTTGGAATAGATTCAGCAGCACACAGCAACAACTGAATTTAGCATTTTCCTTCAATTATGAACATAGCCAACAAACCAATGTGGTATGAGCAATTTCTGTGACTAACAGAAATCAGAGAATGTTTACAGCACATTGTAACATTGGATAATCACTCTCTTAGGCTGAGTTCTCTAGAGAAGCAAAACCGATGAAGCACTTGTTGTCGTTAGGTGCTGTCAAGCAGGGTCCAGCTCCCAGAGACCCCACAAACAATAGAACAAAACACCGCCCAGTCCTGGGCCATGTCCATAATCATTTTTATCCTTAAGCCCATCATTGCAGCCACTGTGTCAATCCACCACCACAAGGGTCTTCCTCTTCTTCACAGACCATCTACCAAGCATGAAGTCCTTCTCCGGAGATTGATCCTTCCCGACAATATGTGGAAAGTATGTAAGACACAGTCTTGCCATCCTTGCTCCCATGAAGCACTCTGGTTGTACTTCTTCCAGGACAGACCTGTTTGTTCTTTTGGCAATCCATGGTATGTCCAATATTCTTCATCAACACCACAATTCAAAGGCATCAGTTCTTCTTCTGTCTTCCTTATTCACTGTTCAGCTTTCACATGCACATGATGCAATTGAAAATACCATGGCTTGGGTCAGGTACATCTTAGTGTACAAGGTGACATCTTTACTTTTCAACACTTTAAAAACATCTTTAGCAGAAGATTTTCCCAATGCAATATGTCTTTTGATTTCTTGACTTCTGCTTCTGTGGGCGTCGACTGTGGAACCAAGTGAAATGAAATCCTTGATAACATCAATCTCTTCTCCATTTACCAAGATGTCACTTACGGGTCCAGTTGTGAGGATTTTTGTTTTCTTGATGCTGAGCCATAAACAGCTGCAGAGCCTTGACTGTCTCAAGTCCATGGGTGAGGTTGGAGGCTTCTCCTGACTAACGTAGCTACCGGAAGAAAAAAAAAAAACCAAACTCACTGCCATCAAGTCAATTCTGACTCACAGTGATTCTATAGCTCAGGGTAAAACGGCCCCATGGAGTTTCCACGGAGGGCTTGGCAGATTTGAACTACTGAACGTTTGGCTACCAGACACTGCAGTTAACCACTATACCACCAGGGTTTCCAGTGGCTGACAAATCCAAGGTTGGCAGAAAACAGGCCTCTAGTTCACAGGCTCCACACAACAACAAATCTAAGATCAGCAGGTAATGGCAAGCAGCTGGCTCACAGACTGTAGAAGCTGGCAAATCCCAAGATGGGCAGGTACACGGCTAGCCCAAGTTCCAAGAACCAGAGGTCAGAGGAACAGCAGGATGCAGAGAAAACAAAAGCTTGTGAGCCTTGCCAGAAAGTCTACCTATACTGGAGACAGGCTACATCCCCTAGGAAACCCCATTTCAACTTTACTTATTGCACACCCCACCACGGAGGTGATCACATTACCACACAAGTGCCAAACTGCAGGATAACTGCCAAACCACTGAGCTTCATGGCCCAGCCAAGCTAACACACAACCTTAAAGATTACAATTGCTAAATATTATCTCCACCATTATTCCAAAATTACAGTAGTTAACTTAGCCCACTGCTAAGTTTAGATACTTACTACATTAGTCACAAGGCTTATAGATGACTTTAACATAATTTTGGTTTATTAATGTAACAGTATCTCAAGATTGTTTCTTTTCTATGTAAGTTTATACATTTCATTCAATTTAAAAATATTATTCTGGAAAGGAATCTACAAGCCTTACCAAATGCCAAAAAGTGCATGCACACAAAAAGGTTCAAAACTCTACTTATACAGCTTAGAATCTCAATTCAGCTACCCAAAGGCTACAAGTATGTCGTAACCCTGACATGAACAGATCGCTACCTCTTCATAGCCTTCCTCTTCGCAAGCATCTAATCATTCTGCTATAGTGACTATATTTACAAGTGCTAGTGTTTGTTTTAAAAATCCATTGTTTACATGTTTTAACTATGGGTTTCATACAAGAAAACCCTAGCAAATATCAAGAGATACAAGTCTAGTAACCTATGTTAAGTGTCTGCTTAAAATAAGGAACACTAACAAAACAAGACTCGACCATAAAGAAAACAGTCTGAAGGAACAACAAAATAATTCTAATTACTAATTCTCTGTAACAGTCTTATCTCTCATCAGAAGTCAGATGTGAAACCTGTCTCGCGTAACTTGGTCACGATAAAATTTTTTTTTTTTTTTGGTATGTTGTTGAATTCTATTGGCAAGTACTATGTTGAAGATTTCTGCATCTAGGTCTATGAGTGATATTGGTCTGTAGTTCTCCTTTTTTTGTTGGATTTTTCCCTGGCATTAGTATCAGGGTTATGCTGGCTTCACAGAATGAATCTGGGAGTATTTCATCCCTTTCTATCCTGTGAAATAATCTCAGTAGTATTGGAATTAACTCTTCTCTACAAGCTTGGTAGAATTCTGCAGTGAAGCCATTTGGGCCAAGGCTTTTTTTGGTTGGTAGTTTTTTGATAACCATCTTGCTTAATTACTAAATCAGGAAATGCTCAGCAAGATCTGTCTAGTTTTGATGGTTCTTAAATTCATTTCTGTAGACAGATTCTGTCCACTCTTCTACGTATTTACTATTACCTATGACAAGGTCAGCAGGGCAAATCTACCTGGCAGTCCCTGAAAACCTATAGGGCAGTTTTACTTTGTCCTATAGTGTTAAAGTGGGTCAGAATTGACACAGCTGAGGGTTTAGCTTGGCTGTTTTATGGCAAGATCTGACTACTCATTTTTAAAATTCCATTTCCATTAAAAATAGAACAATGTTTCTCTAACAGTGACCTTTAGGATCCAACCTATCACCTCACTCGGGGAATGTGGGCACATATATAGTCAGACATCATGTGACTGGACATTATGTGGCATGTGATGATACCAAAAATCAGAGATACTTGTTGATGTTCACAACTGCCTGTACCCGTTATATTTGGAAACCCTCCAAATCATGCTTTTTCTGTTTGTCTTTTAGACACTGTTCCACTGGGTTCTGGCAATAGCAGTGAGCACTTTTAGAAAAACCAATCAAGTCTTCAGTTAAAAACTATTTGGGAGAAAAAAAAACAGGAAGCAAGAAGGGGGAGACAGAGTGAAAGGGGACAGAAAAGTAACTATCTCTGGACTAAAAATCAACAGAAACAGAAGACAAAAACACATAAATGCACCTTTGTAAGTTGGAGAAAACACAGCATCAAACACGCTAGGGTCAATTCTACAGCAAACTTCAAAGCAGTGTCCATTTTCACACATAAATCTGTTTCAAGCAGGAAGGTAGGCTTTTGAAAACTCTGTGAGACATTCATTTATATACTACGCACATCAGGAGCCCCGGTGGCACAGCGGTTAAGCATTCGGCTACCAACCAAAGAGTCAGCCGTCTGAGTCCACCAGTCATCCTTTGGAAACCCTGGCAGGGGCAGCTCTACTCTGTCCTATGCAGTCACTGTGAGTCAGATGCAACCTGATGGTGTGGCTGGCTTTATGGACATGAGAGAGAAACACAGACCCAGAGATTAACAGCACAGTTTCTAAAGGCGCCAAGAAAAGGACAGAAAGAAAAAACTCACTGTCGCCTGTGTCTGTGCCATATACTCTGCCTCCATCTTATTCAGACGCACGTTGGTGTCCTCCAGCAACTCTTGAATGTTTTCAGTGTGCTTCTTCTGAAGATCAAATTTTTCCTTTTCCATTTCTGCTACAGCACTGTGAAGCTACGCAAGGGAATTCAGACATGACTTTCACTACCTAGATACATATTACTTTTTAACTAAAAAAAAAAGGTTTTCTACATTCCTCTAGTATTTATATAAAGGCTACCTGAAACACAAAGCTATAAAACCCACAGATAAACAAAGATACCGTATCAAGAACATGATTAAAAAACACTTTGTTGTTTTTCTTTCATTCTCTGAATTAAAAATTATAATGGATGAACAAATATTAAAGGGAATTATCTTTCTCAGGTTAAAAAATAAAAACTAAATAAATCAGGCAAAAAATACAATGTCTCAGCCAAACAAATATTTACATACATAATACAGCTACTAAGTAACATTATTTCAATGTCTATACTATTCATGTTTATTTTGAGCAAGAGTAACATTAAAAATTGCTTTGCCTCCCACCCTACCTCCCAATAAAACTACTTTTAGCCATTTCATAATATACCTAAAAACAGAACAGAAACCGCATCTGTAAATTAAATGCAGAATAAGTAAGAGGACTAAGAACAGAATATTATACATCCTCATATCCAGAGGTCTTCATTTATAAAAATTATTATGACTATACAGTGTCTAAACAGAGGAAGCTTTAAATATATATATATGCAAACTAAGATAAAGTAAAGAAGCAACTGAGGGAGTCCCAGAAAAAGTCCAATGGGCAACTTCGAGAGACGTCAGACCATTGCACTGCCGGCCTGCAGGCTCGTCATTGATCTTAATGGGAATGGGATTCTCAGTCCAACTCTCACCTTCTGTTTCCAACCCCAGGCTCACTCACGGACAGTAAGAGCCCAAGATAGTCTAAATGATGTATCTGATTTTGCATCCGCAAATATGGGGAGAGGTAAAGATATGACAGCTACAGAGTAGACTCTTATTGAACAAGAAGGTAAGTTACAGGAACAAGAAAGACTGAGAGCCGGTGGAACTGGAGGTACCGCGTAGGCAGTAACAATGCTGATTATCAGAAAGGTGCCCACGAACTTTTCTTTCAGCTGCTAGTGAACAAGCAAACTGAGGACGGCTCAGAAATCACCAGAGAGCCTTGGCCTTCACAGATTGAGTATAAGCAGTTTTGACTGTTTATAAGAGGTCCCCAAAATTCCTGATATATTGTATTTATATTTTTGCCAAATTATATATTTTAAACTGGTCTTACATTTGGTATTCAAAATTGAGTCAATTAACTGATACAAGGGAAACCCTAGTGGTGTAGTGAGTTACATGCCACCACTGCTAACCAAAAGGTCAGCAGTTCATATCCACCAGGCGCTCCTTGAATACTCTACAGGGCAGTTCTACGCTGGCCTCTAGGGTCACCATGAGTCGAATCCGACTCGATGGCACTGGGTTAACTGATGCAAGCCTGCATCTACATCTCAGTAGTGCTTCATCGCTGTTAAGTGACATGTATAGTAACTCTCATAAGTAGTTATGAAGGAGTCACTGAGAACTGTGCAGCTCCATGGTACGTACATGTTTACGTATACATACATATGTATGCATGTATATAAATGTAAGTATTACAGCGGTTTCCTCACGTCTCTGGTCTCCGAAAGGTTCTAGGACATACGTTAGCTGAATGTCCAAAGCCTGCTGTACTTAGCTGCCCATCAGTAAACTGTGGTTTCTTGGGTGTATCCTGTGATTGCTTTATAAAGGGACTATGCCTGAGGAAGGGTGTCTGTAAGCACGTTCAGGTCAATTAAAATCCCTCCAAGGAATTTACAGTTGGCAAAAACAAGTATGCTATAACTTGGCTGACTGGTTTGAAGGTCAGATAGGAGTACCTGCTCTGGTAATCTGACTGGAGGTGACCAGTATTATTCATGCACTCAACACAATGTCATTAGTACTTACTCTGTACCAGGGACAAAGCATCAAAGAGGGCTTTTCCAAACCTAGCAAGAAGCAGAGTATAGGTGACTTGGTCTGAGAAACATTAAAAGGGGAAAATTTCTCTGAGAGATAAAGTGTCTATCTCCACAGGCTGTAGAGGACAGTCTTGCAAAGGCTTATTCAGCCATAAGGATGCCATCGTAGCCCTGAAAATGAGCGGGTACAAGTAGAATCCCAAAGAAGTTTTTACCCCAGGGTGTGGCAATGAGTTCAAAGCCCTACATATTGGTCATTAGCCTTAGCTTTCGCCTCTACAGCAGACACATGCTGGAGAGGACCCAGAGGAAACACAAATCTGTTCCAATCTTAAAGAAGAGCCTGTATAAAAGGCTACAGTTAATGTACAGCCACCTTAGAAAACTGTGTAGCAGTTCCTGGAAAAGTGAGAGCTACCATATGACCTGGGAATTTTACTTCTAGGAATATACCCTAGAGAACTGTAAATATACACCCATACAAAAAGTTGTGTACACATGTCCACAGCATCATTATTCATGATATCCAAAAAAAATGTAAATAACCCTACTTTTTATCAACTGATGAATGGATAAACAAAAGCCGGGCTAGCTGTACAGTGGCACGTTATTCAGCCATAGAAAGGAAGCAGTGACACACACGACAAGCTGAATGAGCCCTGAAAACAGCACGCTAAGTGAGGGAAGCCAGTCACCAAAAGCCACATGCAGTGTGACTCCACTTCTAAGAAATAGCCAGAAGGGGCAAATACACAGGGAGAACCAGTAGATTAGGGGTTGCCATGGGCTAGTGAAGGAAAAAACAGGCAGTGACTGCAAATCAGTACAAAGAATTTCTTCCTAGGATGATGGGAAGTACTGAGACGCAGACGCCGTAGGCTTGCATCAGTTAACTGACTGAATTTTGAATATCAAGTATAATACCAGTTTAAAATTCATGATTTGGCAAAAACATAAATACAATGTATCAAGGATTTGGGGGATCTCTTATAGTCAAAACTGCATATACTAAATCTGTACAGTCCAAGGCTCCAAAGAATTTCTTCCTCGGATGATGGGAATATAACCTAGGTTATATTCCTAGATAGTAGTGATGGCTACACAGCTTTGAGAATACATTAAAAATGAGCACACTGCATACTTTAAGAGAGCGAATTGTATGGTATGCGAACAATCTCTCTTTATGGCAGAGTGATATTCCATTGTACACATGTAACACATTTTTTTCATTGATTCATTTGATGACAGACATCTAAGCTGTCTCTGCCTTTTTGACTACTGGGAAAAGTGCTGCCCTGAACACTGGAACACTCATTCACTGCTATGGGGACTGTAAAATGAGACAACTACTGTGACAACAATTCGGAAATTCCTCATAAAGCTAAACAAAGAACTACCATATAATCCAGTTATGGCAATCCTAGGTACGTACCCACATAAACAAAAGCAGGAAACCAAAGAGACACACGTACACCAATGTTCACTGCAGAAAATATTTTTCTTGATTAAATGTTCCTCCAAGAATGAGTTGTTCTCAACAAAAATAAATCTATGCTATAAATTCTAAAGTATGGATGACACTGTGTCATCTGAAATGTTAGCAAACAAATCATCAAGTCGCCTAAATGATCCAATTAATCCAAATGAAATTGGTTTAATTTCCCAAAACTGCTCTACTGATATTTCACTATTAATTTGCTGAAAATTACTGCGTTTATCATAAAAAAATTAGAGCAGTAATCAAAGCTAAGAATTAATCAAAGGTCAGCTTCCAATACAAAAACATATTTTACAGAGCATTAGACCTCTAGAAGAAAATAGCCCACAATATAAGGAAAGATTTTCCCAGATGGTGAAATGTTAAGTTTATTTTTAATTGTGGCAAAAACACACATAGGCAACCATTTGCTACCCCAACACTTTTCAGAGCAGAACTCAGTGTCACTGATCACGCTCATCACGTTGTGTACAGCCGCCCCTTCTGGCCTGTTCCAAACTATGCCACCGTCACTAACAGAAACTCAGCACCTCCACGAAATAATACATTTTATTAGCCTTTCACATTTTTCTGCATTTCTACTGTGAATATCCATTATTTTCATAACTAAAAATCTTACTTGGAAGTTCAAATCTTGTACTTTGAAGACTCTTATACACCTCTGTTTTTACTTTCTACTGCCAGTTTTCTCACGTAGCTTACCTTCTTCTCCCAGTCATTATTCAGAGATTCGGCACTTTGTTCACATATCTTTTTTAGCTCTGTAATCTGGTTTTCTTTAGTCTCTCTGATAACCTGACAGTCACGTATAAGGGTCTGAACTGTCAAAAATGACGAAAATATAGTTAAACCAATTCTACATATCACAGACGAGTTTGGCTATATTAAATATAGTGCACCAGCTAACAGATAATTCAGTATTTCACCAATTTTTCTCAGTTCTCTTCTCAAATACCTCTCCCTCTCTCGTCTCCGCCATCCCCACAGCCACACGTGTGGGGGAATTCGTCAGTCCTCGCTCCTAGACGGTGTGAACCGCGTGCTCACCTCCAGCTATCACTGCCCTTCAGCTGGTCCTCCACTGCTTTACAGAGGCCTTTCTACAACCTAAATCCAATAATGTTACTCTCAGGCTTAAAACTATTCTAGCATTCCTCTCACCTAAAAGATAAAGGTGGGAAGCTTTTGACACGGAATGCATCTCCTACTACCCTCTGCTCAAAACTCTTGTCACTTCCATGCTTTCTACCAGCATTGTAAATGCACCAACCAGCTGGCACATTCTGGAGGATATATTCTTTCACAGATCCTTGCCTACACAGGATCAACTACCCACCTGGAATATTCTTCCCTCCCTACTTGAAAAACTGCTACTCATTCTTGGAGTCTCAATTCAAACAGCATATCCTTTGTGAACCGTTCACCAACTGTATTGCTCCCACGGCAAAGACATAAAGAAATTCTCCTCTTTACCCCCATGAATCCTCCCCCAAAACCAAACCCATTGGCGTCAAGTAGATTCTGACTCATAGTGACCCTTCTGCACAGAGGAGAACTGTCCCATAGGATTTCCAAGGCCATAAACTCTCACAGAGGCAGAATGTCACATCTTTCTCCTCCAGAGTAGCTGATGGTTTCACACCACTGACTTTCCAGTTAGCAGCTGAGAGTTCAACCTCTGTTTCCCCAGGGCACCTTGCTTTATCTCATAGACTCTCATGTAATTCTCCATTAAATTACATGTTACATTATGTCTTTTGAGGGTTTATTTGCCTATTTCTTCCACAACATTATGTTCACTGAAAACAAAAGTATTTCAGCTTTTTATCCACAGGGCCACACAGGCAAGTGCTTAAAAAATTGTGTATGAAAGGAATCAATTAAAGAACTCATCAGTTCAATAAAGTGCTATTTCTAGATACTTGGGAATCATTTCCAAAGTTTCCTACTTTAATGAAATGTGTTTCAAATTATATAAAATACTTCCCTCATAACACTTTAATTTCTATCTTCTCTTTTAAACATTATTTAAACTGTCACTGACTTATGTGAAGTCTTAATATATTCATGTCATCTGGATAGTAAGATAAATTCAGTATGTTTTGCTTGAATATAATATTAGTTTACTGAAAGTTTTCTGTTCATTTGTTTCATTTACTTCAAGCTAGCGAATTTTTGTAACCTTCATAGAAATTTCTTTCACTTATATCTCAACTATACAACATATCAAGGAAGAGGCAGAAGAATCCAAGTTAACTTAATATTAGTCTCTAACATCTACAACACACTCTATTTCATGATTCCAAAATTAAACTAGGATCTGTTTGCAATTCAAAAAGCTGTAATAAACATTATTTTTAAACCCTGGGCATGTGAACTGCTTGTTTTGAATCAGGGTAAGAAATGAAAACCCTGAGACAAATTTAAAATATTTTTATAGCCACTAATAATATTTGGAGAAAGAATGTGAACAAATTTGTAGTTACTTTTAACAACATTTAAGGCTTGGCATGACATACCAGTATCTAGTTAATTAGTTAACTTATATATGCAATCGCTGCTCTAAATTGTTGAGGGAATTTATTCCCCCTGATATAGTCAAGTTTGGTGATTTGGAAAAGAGTCACTAAACTCCACGTGGAAACCTCTAAACAAAAACTGTTCCCTTCCTTGTCCCCTTATTCACTGCCTATATTTTATCTGGGATGCATGGAATTCTAATGCATTACTCATCAATTTTTCTTCAGTTCCAATCTCACTAATCCAACTGCCATCACTGACATACTCTGGATCATTATCACTTTACACCCAAATTACAGTACAGAAGCGAAATGTTTAGACTTGGAAGGGGCTTTATGTATTATTGATATATTCCAGCCAAGGCCCAGAGACTTTCTAGTATCATGTATCAGATAGTGACTAGCAGAGCTGAAATTACAGTCTGCATCTTCTAGAAAGTAGAATCCTCCCTGCCTCACATCATCCTGCCTCTGACATAACACACGCAGAAGTGGCCTTACCACATTCAACACACCTACCATCACCAGGCTAAATCCAACCACCAAATCCACTGCCACTGAATCAATTTTGACTCACAGCAACTTGCAGGACAGAGCAGAACTGCCTCATAGGGTTTTCAAGGAGTAGCTGGTGGACCTGAACTGTCTATCTTTTTGGTCAGCAGCTGCAGCTCAACCATCACGCTACCAGGGTTCCGTTAGCAGGCTATTCCTTCTAAACACGAGATCCTAAAACTCAACTCCAGAAAATCCTCTTCAGGGTATCAACATACATAGGATAAGGTCTAAACTTCTAAATAGGAAATTCAGGGTCATGATTCATCTAGCTCCAAGTCACTACCTCAATCCGTCTCAACCTACCTCTTCTGTTAGGGATCTCTTCTCGAGCTACAGATGACTGACAGGTTCTACAGCAGCCTTCCCACAGCTCCCCACTGTCAGTCTTTTGACTTCATTAACTGGACCTCTCCTCTCCAGCTATCCAAATCTTACAGATCTCTTAGTTCCTTTCCTTGAAAAATATTCTCAATACCCTCCATCATGATGTCCTGCTTTATTTACATTTTGCAGTCCATGAGCATAGTCAGTTTACCATTTGATCGATGCTTTCTTTTCCTTCTTAGTAACAGTGTAAATGTGGAATGTAGTTAACACAGTTTTTCCATCCTCCACAATACTAGCAGCTTTATACATAAAGTGGGGCTTATTGTACTCAACTGTATCAGACAAGCAGGCATTATTTCCATGGACTTCCTTGTGAAAGCCAATAAACTCTAACCCCATGGCCTCAAATGACCTAAGGCAGCTCAAGCTCAAAGAGGCAGGAAGGAGTTATGTAGCTGGAGTCACAGCGACAGATTCCTCCAACTCCTTAACCAAAGCAACAACTATCACCATCTCACTGCTGCTGGGACACACTGAGTAGACACACATGTGCACATAGCCACATACCCACCCACACCCACACCCACACTGAGCCAAACACATGCACACACCTATACACATACCTGACATACATTACATACACATGCCCATAGGCACACCCATACACAGGCATGTACCCACACACATATGTCCACACACATACACTGCATCCACAAACACACATGTACACACAATTTAGCCCCAGACATTCATAAAAGTATGGACTTCTACACAAATCCATCTACTGACAAAATCACATAAACATCCTCATCTCGTGCTATTACAGTTCAGAAACTAAATTTTATTTTCTACAGCCACTAAATAAAATTAAAATGTTATTAAAAGATTTACATAATGATACATCACCTTTCTTTTCAAGCTTTCTAACAGTCTCCTCAGTTTCACTTTGTTTTGTTTTGTATAAGGTTTTCAATTCTTCTAACTCATGATTCTTTCTGTCCAAAATCTGCAAATAAATTGAAAATATTTCAGTATACAGAATGGTTCTAAATATAGAACACCTTGCTATCTTAAATGATGACAATAGTTTCTGTAAGTCTATCTCAGTTAATCCCATAAGTGGCCTGCCAAAAAAGTTGTAAAAATTATACTTTAGTACATTTAGAAAACGATTAAATGTGCTAGAAGAACTGAATATCTGAAAGAAATGTTACCTGTTTTGAATTTTCATGAATAAATTTTAAGGGGGCTATAAATAATAAATTAGGTGATTCTCTAAAATATAATTCAGAGACTAAACTGTCATAAGGTAGCACAGAAAAGCCATCAGAAACTTGACATGCTGGGACAGTAGGATTCACATCCCCGCTGCCTTAGCATAGAACATTTTCAGGGTAGCGCACCCCTGAATCCTCCCACCAGTGCCCTTCTAGCTATCATTTTAGTGCACAAGAATAAGAATTCCCAGGTACATGGGAAGATGACATTTATTAGGCTTCTTTGATATCTTGCTCTGCTATCGTGAATCACAAAAATCAGCTCAAAATGTGTCAAAAAATTGTATGCATATTTTACATCATTAATTTACAGTGTCTGAAGTTTACATTTGAATAATTTCAAAAAATTTATCACGACTGTATGCTTCTAAACACATCTACACTCAAAACTCACCCTCGAAAAAAAATTTTAAATGAAGGAAAATCAGCAAGCAAGGAAAAAATATGCTAACCAGGAAGGAAAAAAGCAAACCAAAGTGAAAAGGCGGTATAAGTATTAACTTTTCGTAAGATTGGAATGTATTTCCTACACACTCAAAGTCAGCTAAGCAGAAAAGTTGTTCACCAAAGTCTAATCAACTTTTTCTTAGTGCTTTTTTAAAAAAAAAAAAAAAAAAATAGGCCTTTTTCTTTACCTTTCGTTGCTGTAGGCCCATATCTAAGACTGAGTTAAGTGCTGCATCTGCTAACCCAGCGGGTGGCAGTTCAAATCCTGCAGGCACTCCTTGGAAACTCTACAGGATGGTTCTACTCTGACCTACAGGGTCGCTATGAGTCAGACCCAACTCGACAGCAATGAGTTTGGTTTTGGTTGGTTTCTAAGACTGACTAACACCTAAGGAGCTACTTAAGACCATATTACCCATACAAAACCCATTCCTACTGAGTCCACCCCAACTCAGAGGAACCCTATGAAACAGAACAGAACTGTCCCGCAGGAACTCTGCTTTACTTACCTAGTGCTGCTCTCTTGGTGTGAGGCTCCCAATTCTGTACTTGCTTCTCTCTTTTTGTCTCCCACAGGATGAAAGGATAAAAGGTGGTACAAGCCACACTCCAGCAAAACTCCCTTTAGCAAGCATGTTGCGATCCCACCCTGATCCTCTTTTAACATAACCATCCTAGCTATAGCCACAGGCAGACATCAGTATGCATAGCACACGAAAATCACAAAATGGCCCAGTCAAACGGCTACTCACGCTTTTGGTGGGACACAGCTGGTGTGTGTGTGTGTGTGTGTGTATGCATGCATTTGTGTGTGTTTTAGATGAAAATTTACAGTGTAAATTAATTTTTCATTCAAAACTTTATAGACAAATTGGCTACAGTCCCTGCACTGTGTCAGTGCTCTCCTCCATTCCCTTCCCACTCTGTGTTCTCCATGTCCACGTGTCCAGATTTTCTGCTCCTTCCCACCTCCTTGCCTTTGGTTTTAGACAGGTGTTACCCATTTGGTCTGATATACCTAACGGATCAAGAACAAGCCGCATGCTCCTCACATGTTAACTGTTCATTTTATAGGCCCGTCTAACCTTTGGCTGAAAGGTGGACTCAGGGAGCAGCTTCATTTCAGAGTTAGCAAGGTGTCTGGGGCCACTGTCTCAGGGATTCCTATAGTCTCTGTCAGACCAGTAAGTCTGATCTCTTTTTTCTTTTTTTGTGTGTGTGAATTTGAATTTTGTTTTACATTTCTCTCCCACTCTGTCTGGAATCTTCTATTGTGGTCCGTGTCAGACTAGTGAAAGCTGCAATCCTTACGGAAGCAGACTGCCACATCTTTCTCCTGCAGAGTAGCTGGTGGGTTTGAACCAGTAACCTTCTGGTTACAGCTAAGCTCTTAACATGATGCCACCAAGGATCCTTGTAAGCCAGAAAGGAGCAAAACATCATGTACACCAGTAAGCCACACTAAGCTTTATTTCTCCTCCAATTCCTGATGCTTAGAAAATGACAGGCAAGTAACAAACCAATGGACACACTTCCCAAATATGGCAGAAGGCCAAGGATTCATTTACCTTTAACCCGGCAGTTCAAACAAACATTTCTTTTTTCATACGGAATTTACTTTAAAAAAGGATATTCCTGAAAAACTTGACTATAAAATATTTTTCTTAGAATACATACTTACAATAGTAATATTTAGAAGCCCATTTTAAACTCTACTACCTTAATTCTCCCAAATATATCTTTGTGCTCACTCATCTTAATAATGACTATACATCAATGCACTGTATTTTATCTAGACATAGATCAAGTTATACTGACATTATAAGTAATGAATCTAATATGTGATGGAGAAGTGTTTTAACTAAACACTTAAATTCTAATAAGGCAAAAAGTAATATTTGCCTTTAAAATCTGAATGGCTAATAAGGTGACAAGCAACACTTGCCTTTAAAATCTGAATGGCTAAGTGAGAGCAGGAAAAGGGCTAAATTCTAATTTTCAATCAATGATTTCCTTTTTGTTTCTCTGAAAGAAGATTGGCCAAATACGCACCTCACTAAATATTAAGCAAAGGTGTCATTCTGAGGACTAAGATACGTCTGATCTAAGCCATGGTATTTCCAGTTGCTTCATGTGCATGCAAGAGGTGGACAATAAATAAAGAAGACCGAAGAACGGATACCTCTGAATTACAGTGCTGGCCAAGAATACTGACTACAGCATGGACTGCCAGAAGAATGAACAGATCTGTCTTGGAAGAAGTGTAGATAGAATGCTGCTTACAAATGCAGATGGCAAGACTTCATCTCAGGTACTTTGGACATGCTCCCCGGAGGGACCAGTCCCTGAAGAAGCACATCCCAACTTGGTAGAATAGAGGGTCAGCAAATAATAAGAAGACACTTAACAAGACGGACTGACAGAGAAGCTGCAACAACAGGCTCCAACACGGCAAGGACTGCAAGGGCAGTGCTGGGCCAGGCAGTGTTCTGTTCTGTTTCACACAAGGTTGCTATGAGTGAGACCTGACTCAGCAGCGCCTAACAACTACAACAACAAATGCTAAAAGCTTTTTAAGAAAGCTTCGATCATGATTTCCTGTCTCCAACTCTGTGACTCAGCTCTGGGAAGCAGAATCACAGACTTAGTTTTAAAACAGTAATCGTATTTCTATTGGATCAACTTTCATGTACTTTTTAAATTACTGTCATTAAATTATTTAATCATTTCTAAAACAGATTATCTAAATCAAATCTCATGAAGATAACCCCGAATTGATGGTATCTCATTGTTGACAGTTAAGAAAAATAAAGTTTATCTTAAAACACATATTGAAAACCTGGAAGCCTATGAGCTACTTAAGAAAGAAACCCATATTCCTGGTGCCAGCACTAGAATACGTCTACTCTATACCACACTACACTAAGTTTAAGAGTTCTTTTTGCAATTACAAAGGAAACTTAAATTAGAACAAAACTAAAAAAAATATTAGACCAAACACAGCTGATACCTTAGGTCAACTTATCTGAAAAATAACGACAGAATGCACATGAAAGATCACAAAAAGTCCATCCTTAAAAGTATAGCTGAAAAAGAACTGAAGGCAACATAAACTAGATGTTACATCTACATATATGCTGAACAAGGGAACTTTAAAGATCAGCTGTCACATAAATGTTACTTTAGCAAATTCCACTTACAAGACAGTCATAAAATACATAAAAGGGGATAGGTGGATGGATAAAGACTTATAATATTTCAGATACTAAATACAAATAAAAGAACAGGTTACGTACACCCTACCTTCTGAACATCAGCATCATGTTTCTGCTGTAGTTTAAGCTTCTCTTCATGAAATTTTGCTTCCACCATTTTTGTCTTCATATCCAACTTCATGGAAAATATTTTAAAAAGGGGCATTAATTTACTTTTTCATTTGGTAAGAATCCATAATTAAAATAACTCCTTATATGAAAGAGAACATCACGTTTAACTTTTACCTTGTAGTTACAAGTGATAGCACTCACATTACAAATGCCGATATACTCATTACACTATTTCAATTACTTATAAGTTAACTGTGAGTCTTCAAAATATAGTTCGCTTGGTTGATACTTTAGCAATCTAGTACTGCTATAATAGAAATGCCACAAGCAGATGGCTTTAACAAACAGAAGTTCACTCTCCCACAGTCTAGAAGGCTGGAAGTCCAAACTCAGGGTGCCAGCTTCAGGGAAAGCTTTCTCTCTCTGTTGGCTCTGGGAAAAGTGGCATCCATCTTCTTCTGGTCTAGCAGCTTCTTAGCACAGGAACCCAGGTCCAAAGGATGCACATCCCTGGCTCTTCTCAGTGGTGATGAAGTCCCCAAAAGTATGTCAGCTTGGCTAGACCATGATTCCCAGTATTGTGACTGTCTACCATTTTGTCAACTGATGTAATTTTCCTATATATTATAAATACTACTATGATGTTAACAAGGCAGGACTCATTAACTGCAAAATTACGTTGTATCTTGAGTCAATCTCTTTTGAGATATAAAGGTGAAGTAAGCAAAGAGACATATGGATCTTCAACAACCAAGAATACAGAACCAGGTGGAAGCATGTGCTCTGGACCTGAGGTCCCTGTGCTGAGACTTTCCTAGGACAGGGGAAAACTGATGACAAGGACACTGTCCAGAGCCAACAGAGAGAAAAAGTCTTCCCCCGGAGCTGGCACCCTGAAATCAGACTTCTAGTCTCTTAGACTGTGAGAGAATAAAATTCTCTTTGTTAAAGTCACCCACTCGTGGTATTTCTGCTATAGCAGCAGGAAATGACTAAGACAACTGGCAAAACTAACAATACTAATTTGTCTGGTCCCTCTCCCCCCGCCCCAAAAGTCATTCTGACATTATTTTTTATTTTTAAATTTAAATCTACAGGATTTTAGCCTTTATTGTTTTTAATGTCGGCCTCTATTCAAATACTCTAGCTTTTTCCTTTTCTTACATCTCTATGCTTAGTGAAAAATACACCTAAATATTGGCCTACATGTTTAAATATAACAATGAACAAATAAATGTCCATAGGCAAATGATGACGAAGGCACTTCTCTCTCTGTCGGTTTTCTAGTTTTCTCTTCCAGATTTTTAGAGCCTGACTCCCTCGGGATAGTGACTTTACCCCCCTTTACGTAATTCAGTATCCTTGTCAAACACCACGCACAAGTGTTCTGAGCATGGGGAGAGTGCAACTGATGCTTAGGATAAGAAGTGCATCCTAGAGAAAAAATGTTCAAAGCTGTAGTGATCGCTTTGAAGAACAACAACATAAAGCTGATTATCTCCAATGTGAAAACATTTCACTACCTAATTCCTTACTATTTAAAAGAAAATGTACATTAGGCTTTGACTTACTGAATTTCTAATAATTCCAGTGCAACTGCATATTAACTGTTGTCACTCTGGGCAAGTCAGTACTTTGAGTCTTCTCTTTCCTCTTCTGCTAAGTAATGAATATTCCCCCTACCTCAATGGGTTGAGAAAATTATATTCAATGAACTAATTTAACTGTTCCTACACAGTACAGTGCTTGCCATGAAGTAGGCATGCAAAAAAAATTAGTCTATGACCTTCAAGAAAATTTTCTTATAAAATATTAGAGAAGCATTTTCAATATATTTTATTGAAACTTTCAAATACATTTTATACTTTTTCAGTTGGTGCTTCAAATACAAATAAATGATGAATATGAACTTACGATAAACCTGTGATGAAATCAATGTATAAAAGTGAACCTTAAATTTTACAAATCAAAGTTAATATGAATATTTATGTTAACATCAAATAAAATGAAAAACTTCATAATACATCTAGCCAAATACATGTATAATCTCCATGATGAAAACTATAAAACTGATGAAAGACGCCTAAGACCTAAATAATGGAGAGAGATTCTGTGTTTGTGAACAGAAAGACTCAAAATTATTAAGATGTCAATTCTTCTCAATTAGACCCAGAGAATCAATATAACCCCAATCAAATTCCAACAAGTTATTTTGTGAATGTTGTTGTTATTGTCATTGTTAGGTCCATCAAGTCACTTCCAACTCAGTGAACGTACAGGCCAGAGGAACACGGTCCCAACAGTTTACAAGGAGCAGCTGGTGAATTTGAACTGCCAACCTATTTGTTAACAGCCAAGCTCTTAACCACTACACCACCAGGAGTACATTTTGTGGATACTCATTCCGTATTTTATGGAAGCTAATCTCAAAGTTGAGAAGGCAAAAGACTCAGAGTAGCCTACACAATAGACAAAGAACAAAATCTGGTAATACCTGACTTCAAGACTTACTGGAAAGCGACAGTAATCAAGACAGTACAGTACTGACAAGGGAGATGACAAGTACATCAGTGGGACACAACAGAGAGCCCAGAAATAAGCCAACAAAGTCAACTGATCTTGGGTAAAGGAACAAAGGCAATTCAGTGGAGAAAGAATGTCTTTTAAATGCATGATGCTGGAACAACCAGAAATCCATATGCAAAAAAAGAAAAAAAAATTTAAATGCGTATCTTACGCCTTTCACAAAAATTAAACTCCAAATGGATCACAGACCTGAAAGTAAAACCCAAAGCTAGAAAACTTCTAGAATACAACACAGAAGAAAATCTCAGTGACCTTGGCTACGGTGCTAATATTTTAGATACAACACCAAAAGCACAATTCAAAGGAAAAAAAAATTATAAATAGGGCTTCATTAAAATTTAAAAACTTTCTCCTACTAAGAGAATGAAAAGACAAGCCAAAGACTAGGAAAAAAATATTTACAAAACACGTGTCGAAAGATCTGTATCCAAAATATTCAAAGAACTCTCTAAAACTAAACAGTAGGAAAAGAAACAAACCCCATTTAAAACAAGACAAAGATGAGACAACTTACCGAAGAAGAAATCCAGATGGAAAATGAGCATACAAAAAACATGTAGTATCATGTATCATCAGGAAATAAAAATTAAAATAACATGACAGCACTACACATCTATTAAAAACTCACTGTCAACCAGCTGATTTTGACTCATAGCAACCCTACAGAACAGAGTAGAATGCTCCACAGTGTTTCTGAGGAGCACCTGACAGATTGAAACTGCCACCCTTTTGGTTGGCAGATGGAGCGCTTAACCACTGTGCCACTAGGGTTTCCAAGTGGTTAGACTCCACGCCACTGACAACTCAAGTGTTGAAAACACTGAGAAGAAACGGGAACTCTCATTCATTGTTGAGAACTATAAAATAGTACAAGTACTTGGAAATCAGTTTAGTGTTTTACACAAGAAAAATGACAATACAAATCAACAACAAAACTTCTGTACTAATTTTCAGAACCTCATTCGTAACAGCCAAACTACAAGACATACCACAAGTTAACTAACACCTTAACAGATAATCAAACTGTGGCCTATTTGTAATGTCAAATATATTATGTTGAGAAAACCAAGCCAGATACTAGAGAGTAAATAATGTACAATTCCACTTACACTTTATTCTTTTTTAAAACAATTCTATAAACCAGTTCTCTTCTCCATGTCTTCCTATTCTGCAAATACAGCTTCAACTCTGACCAACAACGTACAGTTTAGCTTCTTTAAATTGTGAACACTTCGAATATGAAAAATCAAGATACATATGTCACATAAAATATTTAATACTCGTTTTGTGAAAGAAAAAAAGGATAACTGCAACATCCATGTAACGTGAGAACAGAAAACGTATACTTAACATAGATAATCACATTTATTGGCTGAAAACATCATTAGGTACTAAATTACATCTTTATAGTCTTAATGTTAATTTTAAAATGCCAGATTGTTTAAAATCAATGTAAAGATTAGAGAAAAATTAACACAGGAAGTCATTATGAGCTGTTACCCCATATTAAGTGCATTCTTCTAAAACATTGTGGTTTAATTTTTGTGTCTTTAAAGGTTTCGTTTTTTTTAAATTAAAGCTTCTACCTTGTGCATACCCACATTGTTTCACACATTGTCTGAAGACACTTTTCGCCTTGTTGATGTTTACTTAAGACTCCATTAAATCCCAAGAGACAGAAAACAAAATTTGCTGTTTAAATATTCTAGCTTTCCGCAGAAAGCATTATTATTTTTCTTTTCTTTTTACTAACATGTCTTTCAAGTGACTTTTCTGTATTTTCTACTTCGCTTTCTCCTCTGCCTTTCATACTTGCCTTTTACTCTATGAAAATTGTACTCTCAAATCTCACAATGAGATAATTTCTTTCATCCAAATGTCCTTTAATCACTAAATCTAATGTCTGACTTCATTCTTTCCTCCTGAGAAATCTGCACTACCATCATCTTTCTGTATTACCTTGACTTTCTTTGGTTTTAGTGACCTGGCACCTTTTTGGTTCTCCTCTTACTTTTGAGAACGTTTTCTTTATATCCTTTGCACCATCCAGTTCTTCTTCCAAAGGTAGGCATTCTCCCTTCTTCAGTCCAGTCATCTTCGGCATGTAAGAACCTTTGCATTCGGTGATCCTGTCCGGATTTAACGCTAACCTCCCATGCAGGTAAATCATAATTCTCCAACTCCAGGCTCTATGTTGCTTTAGGTTCCAACTGCCTTCTCAATAGCCCTGCTTGGATATTCCTCTAGTAATTCAACAAATCTGTAAAACTAGTACATTCTACGCACCAACAGGAAACCATGGTGGCTTAAGCAGGTTAAGAGTTACAGCCATTAACCACAAGATCAGCCGTTTGAATCCAACAGCACTGCCTGGAAACCATATGGGGTAGTTCTACTCTGTCCTGTAGGGTCACTATAAGCAGGAATCAACTCAGTGGCAACAGGTTTCTTTTAGGTTTTCTTATGCACTAGTAAGTTTCTTATTTTTGATTCCTCCTTTTCCCTCACCCTCCACATCCAATCAGGCAGTTGTTCCCCAGGAAGCAGCGCCTCACTTCTAGCCTGGCTTCTGCCCACCTAGTGGAGTTTCTCATTAACCCCCACCTCGGCTGTTAGAATGGCCTCCCCACTGGTGACTCCCACCTAGAGGCTTGCACCCCAATAAACCATCTGAGACATTCCTGCCAACTCACTTTCCAAAAGTGCAGCTGTGAAAATGTCCTTATCTTGTCACAACTTTAGTGGCTCTCTCTGCCTTGGCTTGGTGGCACTACACATTTCTGGCTTCATCACACTGGATTCATCTCCCTCTACAGCTGCTTGCTAAGTATTCACAACCTACAGCTAAATATGCATTCCGCTGTGCTGCTTCCATGTCTTCTCTGCTTTTTTAAAAAAATATCACATTATTCAAACCCTCGATCAAATGTCACTTCCTCCAAGTTTTTTCAAGTTGTGCTATATATATGTATACTTACATGCACATGTGTGCATATATATATATACATTAAAAATTGAGTTCTACAGTTTAGACAAATAGCTCAGCCTAAATTATAAAGAATCTTCACTGTCATTATGGAATATGTACAGAGAAGCCACTCTTAAAACAGAGTATAAGAAAAGTAAGTACTTTCTTATCTCATCACCAAAATAAGCCATGGTTTGACTTTCACACTTAGCAATCATCTAATGTTAAAGTGGTTTAGTTTGCACGTGAGATCCACTCTAGGCCACTTGCCCCCCAAATCAAAATAGTTTACAGTGCAAATCAAGTGGGATAAATGGCAAGACGAAACTCTCAACATACAAGACCAAATCCCTGCATACTATTATCAGGAGACTCCCTCAAATAATAACTTGAACCAGTCCTATGCCAAACCACCTGCTTCTAGAAAAGAAACACAGTCATCAGGAAACAGAACTGGCAATACAGTTCTCCAAACCATTCTATACAGAGTCTACTGCCAACATAAAGGGACTGAAATTGAACATTCTCTCTTTCTAGAGGCTCCTCACAGTTTTATTCTTGAGAGAATTTCTGAAATTTCTATTGAGAAAAAGCTTAAGAAAATTTACTATTTACTAAGTATATTTGGGCCCCACTGTCTTTGAAGTAGTTTAGAAAATTACTCTCAAGTTGGACAGCCCTACGAAATGAATAAGGCTGATGAATACCCTCCCTTTAAAGAGTCAGAATGAAAGCATCTCCTTGAGTGTGAAAACATCCTACTCACAGTCTACCGGGGTAAATTTTAAGACCATTACCAGTATCATCTGTGCATTTTACTCAACTGAATATTTCCAAGCTCTGGATGAAAGGTTTTTAAATACATGCCCATCAACTCTTCAACATTCACTTTTACGAAGCAGATTTTTTAATCAAAATGAAACTTTTACTATTAGCAGTTTTCCACGTGCAAATTCTATTTCACATTTAATAGTGAACAAGACAGAACCGAGAAACCCTGCGGCGTAGTGGGTTAAGTGCTACATCTGCTAACCAAAAAGTCAGCAGTGCAAATCCACCAGGCTCTCCTTGGAAACTCTATGGGGCAGTTCTACTCTGACCCCTAGGGATGCTATGAGTCAGACCAGACTTGAGAGCACTGGGTTTTTTTTCATGGCAGAATCCAGACTAAATTAGCATATATCCATTAACCATTTTGTGAGGGGAAAGATGCATGAAAGTTATTTAGACAGGTATCACCCACACATCTTAAAATCCAAAGAACTTCCTTAAAGTGTTATTTCAAAGGCTTTGATGTTGATCATCTACCTCAATTATGTCAAAAGGAAAAACATATGCAGAAAAGGAAAGATTTGTGTTGATGCACAAAAAGAGCTCTGCAAGCTTTGAATGAAGTATAAAACATAGCCACTGAAATAGTAATAGAATTCTTTTTTGTTTGTTAATGTGCCTATGTAGCAATCAAAGTGTAAGGCTTAAAAGGGCTAAGACATGACTGATGTCAACATCTGTACTGCTCAGCTCTTTCCATGCATAATCGGGAAGTGAACAGGTTTACTTGTTTAGTCACATTTTCTTTCTAAGTTTAAACAGTCATCAACACAAACTACAAAAGAAGTGATTCATAAATAATCAACACATTGTTTACTCAGATACCTAACTGTTACAACCATCTTCTAGACAATTTTCCAAATTACTAGTCAGAGGAAACTACTGTTATGTTAGTCATTAAAATTCCTCCTGCTTAATATCACAGGTCTACCGCCCTCTCACACATCAGTTGGTAATGTTTGATGATGCCAGTTGTTATCCATTGTACTTGTAAACACAGCAGATAAATCAAGGAATCACCCTTGCTATCCTTGGGATGTAGGGATGTATAGATTAATTTCCAATCTCCTCAGAGTCGGATTCGACTCGACGGCACTTGGCTTGTCTGGCTCAGAACTCATCACATTAAAGTAAAATATGATATTTAAACATACATGGTATATGGTGATATTTTTTCCTAATTCTTAAAAATGTATTCATGTAACACATGTAAACATAATTTGACAGAAAAACATAAGCATTAGAGTATTACATGCCGAGTTTCTGTTAGTTTTGCTCAGCTTTACTGTACTCACTGGTTTTCTTTTTTATTTGACTCTCTCCCTCTCCTCTTCCTTTCTCCGTACATCAGCACTGGTACTGAGTGGTCCATATCAACATCTATACTGACAATCTTGGGTGTTTCACTATCTTCTGCCAGCCTCACAGAATCATACACAAATAAACGTAAGCATACACACATACACCAGGATGACGTTTTGTGGCATGGACTCATCATTCCCAGGGTATCCAACCTACTGCTGGTGTACTAGAAACCCCAGTGGTGTAGTGGTTAAGTGCTACATCTGCTACCCAAAAGGCTGCCAGTTCAAATCCACCAGACACTCCTTGTAAACTCTATAGGATAGTTCTACTCTGTCCTATGGGGTCACTATGAGTCAGAATCAATTCAATGAGAATAGAATGGGTTCTTGGGCAGGCAGTGCACTGACTGGGCATTTGATGGCTAACCAAAGGGTCAGCTGTTCAAATCCACCAGCTGTTCCTTGGAAATCCTATGGGACAGTTTTATTTCGTCCTGTAGGGTCATTATAAGTTGGAATCAACTTAACAGGAATGGATTTTTTTTTTAATTCCTTAATGAGGATAAGGCAAAATTTGTTCAACCACTTTAACGTACATTCACCTTGTTGTTAGTGCTTTTCTACAACCAACAATGCCACAAAAGCACACTCACAGTGCACACTATGCTCTACAGCTTTGCGTCCCACAGGATGGACTTCCAAAAGACATGCTCATGAGTGAACATATTTTTAGCATAGGAGAATTTTCCCTCCATTAAAGGTTACAGAAATTCACATTTCTACATAAATATCTCACTACTACTCTGATATTACTGATAACTACTGTATCTCAGCTCCTTTCATTTGTTTTTGGGCCACATGAATTGTACTGTGAAATGCCACGATAATCTTGATCCATGATTTTCTTGTCAATCAATAAATCACTACAATTTATACATTAATACTGCCTGTCACAAGTGTTTTTACCAAATCTATTATTTTCTATTAACTTGTATATGATATTTTTGTCATAAAATTCTTTAAAATCATTTGCATCACATACTCTGTTCATTCTTTTAATGGTTTCTGGGCTCAAAAGGGGCAGAAATGTCTCCCTAGTTCTTCCACTTTTTAACAAGATTTTCACTGTTTTGAAAGTTATTCTTTTGACTTTTTCAGGTTAAGTCCTTAGTCCATCCAGAAATTTTGTTTGTTTTGTTTTTCTACAATAAGGACTCAACTGTATTTTCTTCCAGATAAGTGACAAGTTGTGCCAGCTTAAGAAAGAAGTCTTTTCTCAGTGTATTAATACACAAACTTGATATTAAGATTTTACTTTTTCTGGGGCTCAATTATTTTGTTGTAATGTTCTTGGGGTTTTGTTTTCAGAGTTATGTCTTCCCCATAAAATGAGTTAAAAAAAAATCCTCCCCTATTCTTAACATTTTCTCAAAGAACCTGTGGAATACTGGAATTAGTTCTTTAAATGAGAGTCCACATAAACCCATACTGGAAAAGAAAGAAGTACTTTAGGAGCCCATCAGATCACTGTAGATGTTCTTCTACAGCACACCAACACTCACAAGTCCAATCCTTTAAGGAGCGGCAGTGTGTATTCTGAGCACTCGTATTCGGTCACATGAAAACCTACCGGTCTTTCCCTTTGGATGGACCTCTTACATGTGATTGTATAACATCAGGCGTACTCCTTTGGAAAACATTACTTCAGCTGGTTGTGCAAATTCCCAAATACTGAAAATTTCATTACATGATATCAAAACTTCACCTTTAATATCTTCACCACCCACATTAGCAAAGTTTTAGTATCAGAAAGCTGTCAACTGCATAGTGCCTGGTACAAATTTTCCAAAATTCTTTCTTTTCTAACTGTGATTAAGTAGAAGTGTACAATCCAAATCAATTTTACATGCCCGCCTATCTACAGCTCCTTCTGCTCTCCTTGCCCAGTGACAGCACACTCCTCTTCATTCTATACTTGTGGTATCTCTTAACAAGTTCCTGTCTGCTCTCCACTCTCTTTCTCTCCCATCTAGAAAAAGACCAGTAGAACAGCCTCTTATAAATGCAGAGAACCATAAAGTACACACACCACATGATCACACTGTGTCCCCAGGTCCAGTCCATTTTTGTCCGAAGAGTTGACCTCAGTAGTGTTTTCCGGTCAGGGGCAGCAGCAGCAGGTCTAGGGGCCAGGCTCCCCCCAGGGGATCCTCCAGGTCATCCGACCATCAATTCTGGTCTTTTAGTAGCAAAATTTTAATTTTATTTAAACTTCAAATTTTGTCATTAACAATAAATACTGACAGTTGTTTTACTTGAAGCGACAAGCTCATTTTGCCCATTTCTGAGAAAATGCCATGTGACAACCAAGTCTGAAAAACCACAGTTTGGCAATTTTGAACTAAAAATGGTGCTCCACAAAAAAAACGGTATTGCAATTCATAGCTCAAAGACTCATATAGGTGCACTTCTTCTAGGCAGTACCATATGTGGACATGTTGCATGCATGCTTTATACATACATCAAGTGGATGTATATTTAAGGTATAAGATTTGATAAAATTAACGCTTTTATTGCTTGCTTCATCAAGGACATTCTTAGGTAAGACAGGGTTCCTTTTGAGGGGAGCTGCAAATGTATGGCAACGAAGACCAGAATGACTGCCGTGTAACTGGATGCCACTAGCTTGATCTGCACTTACAGTAAGTTATACTGAACAATGCCACTGCACCATGAGCATGTCAGCAGTTGACAATATCATTTAAATATCATTATGAAAATAATTTGGACTCCCCAGGCCTCATGAAAGAGGCTCAGGAACCCCTGGGTTCACAGAACACACTTTGATTGCCACTACTCTAGAGAAAATGCTTGTGTATCAGATTCGAGACTGTTCATGGGACTCTTGTTATAAAAGCCAAAAATGAGAACAGATTCAACAACAAAAAGAAACAAAACTATGGCAAGTTTATTTCAAAGAAGCTACATGCCTCAACACAGACAAATGTTACCAACATACTACTAAGCAAAAGAAACAAGACAGAAGAAACACATAGAATTTAGTTCTAATGAAGTTCAAAATCTAGTAACATCTTTATTTACTAGAATGCAGGCATCAATTTATCACCACAAACACCAGGGCAGTAGTTACATCTAGGAAAGACAGAGATTCTGTAACTGAGAAGGGTGTGACAGCAGACTTGTACTGGCAATGATCTTACTCATGGCTGGGTAGTGTTTACAACAGTACCCCCTGGTATAATTATTTCTCAAATTTTCTGAGATTGTATCTGCATGCTGTGTTTAATAATAAATGTTAAAATTTGAATTCTCTCATTTATTATGTCAATGCCTATGGATTTCTCATTTTGGATTTATTTCAGTTCTGTATTAAATAGCAGATACACAGATATAAAAATAGCCTAATGGTATTACACGTAAGAAGAAAGCAGCATCGTTTTCAGGCAAGAGGTGGGAAAACTCAATACGGGTGGAGATGAAGTTCAAACGAAATTTCTGTTTCACAAGATAAGCAATTTCTACCATCTGTTCTATGAAAATTGATGGTTTCTCTGAAAACTAATTTCCTCTTGTTGTGTCATCTCTTCTTTCATTTTCAGTGACAACAGTTTTCCAAATGTCTTAATCTATATCAACAGCTTTTCTAAAAAACACTAAAAAAAAAAAAAGCCCACTACCTCATGATGCTCACCGTCACCCATTTCTGTGATGTGTCATCAGGGGAAATGTGTCAGCAATTACAAAGGCAAACAAGTCCAGTGTATTTGTGAATGACAGGCTAAAATTAAAATAAAGGATCATTGTCACTGAATATGTATTTTCCCATAATGCCCAAAATAAACTGAAAATTTAAAAGAATATCCTAAAATATCCTACAAGTGTGCTTTTATCCACCATTGGTGTCAATGCAATTTTTTAACTAATAAAATAAGGTTGTAGGTATTATTCATCTAATGTCTTACGGATTTTCGACAGAATTATAAATTTCAAATGGAAGCTGCATTTTACTATGTTTGAAAGACTAATAAAATATTTCAGGACTTCCTAAAGCTTTGCCAGAACTAAATGCTTTATTAAATGCTCTACAACATGACGAAGATACAACTCTGCAGTCTGTAAACAATTTCATGTTATTCAATTCACTCGACACACCATTTAACATTAACATTTCAACCTCCTAAAATCTTTGGAATAACCTAGATTATTATCACTATACACAGCATAAATCTATGACATGGATCTAACATTTAAATATAAAAATAAGATCTACAAAACAGAGACAAAAAGGTAGTTTAACTTTTTCATAATCCTGGAGTAAGGAAGGCTGTTGTAAGCATGATGCAAACTACAGACACTGAAGTAAAAAGAGTGATGGTTCCAACTATTTAAGAGAAAATTTCTACACATGAACAACACAACCACCTACAAATCACAAAACACACAGAGGGAAAAAACTGCTGGTTATATGACAAAAACCTCGATTCCTTAACAAACAAATTGCTCTTAGAATCACTATGAAAACAATTCATGAAAATACAGGAAATGATAAGGCAGCTCACAAAAAATAGGTACATTCTGACATACAATAAAAGGTATGTAAACGTCAAAACAAGATACTAGTTTACATTTCACAAATCAAGACCAAACAAGTTGATTATCCAGGGCTGATGAAGGAATGGGAAAATATTTCCATACACTACTGCTGAAAGTGTCAATAGATATAAGTTAAAAAAAATACAAAAGGTTTACTGAGATATAATGATATATCAAAAATTCACCAACTTAAATTATACAATTCAGTAGTTTTTAATGTATTTATAAAACTGTGCAACCATCATCATAATCTAATTTCAGAACATTTTTATCACTGAAAGAAAAAATCCATAACCATTAGCTATCATTGCCCATTCTTGTCCCTACCTGCAGCCCTAGACAGTCCTTACTTTACTGGCAACTTGACAATGTCAATCAAAAAGGCAAATACATGTCCATCGCTGAGCAATACCATTATACAGAATTTACCCTAAATAATAATAAACTTAAAATATACAAAGATATGCACATAAATGTTTTGGAAACACTGTTAGAACAAAATATAAACCTTTTAGTTAACAGAAGACAATCTATACATACCAGTATATCGGTAAAATTTCAAAAATCATTAAAAGGAATGAGGCTATACTTCTGCTATAGAAAGATCAACAGGATACACAGTTAAATTAAAAACACAAAATGCAAACCAGTATTGAGAATATGACACATGATCCTATTTGTATGAAAGAAAGAGAGGCTCCTACAAAATTTTTAAAGCACACACACACTAAATTTTTTTGCAACATAAGCTCCTAAAGAATGATGATAAGGAGTTAAGAGAATTATTAAATAGTTAATATCTCATTTAATAACAGTGATGACTCACTTGAAGAACTCCTATTCATTGGTTTAAAAAACGCTACCCAGCAACAATGAAAGCACATTTTAGGGAGGTATTCAGACAAAAACAAGTGCAAGACACACTAGAGTACTTCTCCGTGGACATGCAAGGATCTAAGAACCTTCTAAACCAAAGTTTTTATCCCCATGGCCACCATTAAGTGCTTAATAAAAAGACTTAATCAAAGAGATATAAGATTATCTTTCTAAAGAATAACTATTGCATTTCATAATGTAACTATGTATTTAAATTTAGGGAACTATCCAAGTTAGAGAAACACTATGGGAAACAGAGAAAAATAATAAAGCAATATGATGACTATTTTGTTTCAACAATGAAGAGATTTTTAAAAATAGTCTCAAGACTGTTATATTTTCAAGGAAAAATATTTCTTCCGCATCAGCGACATGACTAGTGTGTTTGTATTTACAAACGCAATCTAAACTGCTCACTTTTGCTGGCTTCCTAAGATCTTTGATTTCCTTTGACCCATTTCTTGGAATGTATCCTACAGAAATAAGAGCTGTCACACAAATAGACACAGGCACACTGATGTTCATCACAGCATTGTTCACAATAGCAGAAAGACAGAATCAACCAAGGTGCTCATCAACAGATGAATGGACAAACTATGATATATTCACACAATGGAATACTATGCAGTAATAAAGAACAATAATGAATTTGGGAAACATAACATGGAAGCATTTAGAAGGCACTATATCTAACAAAATTACTCAACTGCAAAAGGACAAATATTGTATGATACCAATACTATAAGAACTCGAGACTAGCTTTAAACACAGAAGAAAATATTCTTCGATAGTTATGAGAGGGTTGGTAGGGAAAGAGATATTCATTAATTAGATAATTCACAAAACTTATTTTTGGTGAAAGGAGAGATAACACATAGTAGAGGAGAAGTCAGCATTAAGGGACTAAACCAAAAGCTTAGAAATATTCTAAATAAAACAAAACTCTTCAAGGGATACAGTATCAGGGTCAGGGATGTGGAGCTCTTGGTTTCAGGGGACACCTAGGTCAACTAGCATAACAAAGTTTACTGCATCCTACTTTGCTGAACAGCATCTGGACTCTTAAAAGCTAGCAAGTGGCCATCTAAGGAACATTAACTGGTCTCAAGCTACCTCAAGCAAAGGAGAAAGAAGAGTATCAAAGACACAGGAAAGCATGAACCCAAAAGACAGAAAGGGCCACATATACCAGAGATCACATCAACAGGAAACCAGAAGAACTAGGTAGTGCCATACCACCAAAGACGGCTTTTGAGGGAACTAAAAAAGAGTCCCTGATGGAGTGCAGAAATGTGGGATGAGGAACTCAAAATCCAGTAAAAAGACCAGACATCATGGTCTGACAGAATGGAGCATCTTGGAAGACATGGCCCCTGGATTCTCTGTTAGCCCAGAAAGGAAACCATTCCAGGAGTCCACTCCTCAGACAAAGACTGAACTGGTATGTAAGTCATAAAATGATACTGGTGAAGATAAGTATGGTTCTTAGCTTGGACAGCAGACACAAGAGACTAACTGGACAGGTCCTGTCCAGACGCAAGATGAGAAGACAGAGCAGAACAGAAGCTGTTTAAATGCACATGGGAAATATGGGGTGGAGGAGAGGAGTGTGCTGTCACAGTGCAGGAAGAACAGCCAGGGTCACATGCAAAGTGTAAGTTTTTGCACAAGAAACTGACTGGAATTGTAAACTTTCACTTAAAACACAGTGAAAAAAATAAGAATTAAAAAATAAATAAAATATGCACACACCAAAAGCCCTAAGGGCATGGAAAAAGAAAGCCACATACACTTAAAATTGAATCTTAGATACAATAGACAATAGCTTTAAGTACTTTTTTCTTCTAACACATTTGTGAAAAGTACTGGGATGTTTACTTCTGACTCAAGCTGTCATTATAAAGAGCAGAAATCTATTCTACGAAAGACAAAAGAAAAGTTTTAAAAGCCAACATGTCATTTTAGTCCTTTTACTTATTCTTTGGAAAATGCCCGCAAGGGTAAGAATTAACACAAAATAAATTAATAGAGAAAATGATTACTAATCTTACTTGTAATGACTTTTTAAAATGACAATACAAAAAGAAATTCAAAATAAGATCTCAAAAGAAGGCATGATGAATATTAGAAGTACTACCCCAAAACACTTTTTAAATATAATTTGTGTTTATTTCAACTGTTTTTCACAACACCAGGCATGCACTAAGAAAGAAACTCTACGCGCCTTAAGTTGGAGATATTAACTAACAGACTGACCACCACTGAGATCAGCTGCCAAACTCTACCAGATGGAAACTTATTCAAAAAATTATCAACAACGGCATCAACAAGAGTGGTAAGAAAACCGTCATGTTAAGAGTTCCAGTCTCTCCACAGCCTCTCCAACATTTGTTGTTTTGTGTTTTTGGGATTAATGCTAGCCTTCTGGGAATGACATGATATTTCATTGTGGTTTTGACTTGGATTTCTCTAATGGCTAATGATCATGAGCATTTCCTCATGTGTCTTTTGGCTGCTTGAATGTCTTCTTTGGTGAAGTGCCTGTCTGTATCTTTTGCCCATTGTTTAATTGGGTAATTTGTCTTTTTCTTGTTGATATTTTGCAGGACCTTATAGATTATGGAAATTAGATGTTGATGTGATATGTGGTTGCCAAATTTTTTTTCCCACTCCTTAGGCAATCTTTTTACTCTCTTGATAAAGTCTTTGGATGAACATGTTTGATTTTTGGTAGTTCCCATTTATCTGTATTTTCCTTAGCTGCTAGGAATGGAAACTAGCACAACTTCCTTGGAAAGCAATTTGGTGCTTTACTAAAGAGCTAGAAATAGCAATACCATATGATGCAGCAATCCCAATGCTTGGAATATATCCTACAGAAATAAGTGCTGTCACACCAACAGATACATGCACACAAATGTTTATTGCAGCTCAGTCCACAAAAGCAAAAAGATGGAATCAATGTAGGTGCTCATCAACAGATGAATGGATAAACTATGGTATATATACACAATGGAACACTACTCGATGATAAAGAACAATGATGATTTTAGGAAACATAACCTTGAATCAACTGGAGGACATTATGCTGACTGAAATCAGTCAGCTGCAAAAGGACAAATATTGTATGAGACCACTATTATAAGGACCTAAGTACAGAATAAAATATTCTCTGATGGCTACAAGGATGTGGAGGGAGGGAGAGGGTTATTCATCGATTAGACGGTCAACAGGAATTCGTTTAGGTGAATGGTGTAACAGCACACAGTAGAAGCTAAGTCAGCAAAACTGGACTACACCATAAGCTAAAACGTTTTCTAAATTCATCCCAACATGTCAAAGGACAGGGGTCTGGAGCCCATGTTCTCTGGGGACATCAAGGTCAGCTGGCATAACTAGACTTTTACTAAGAGAGTCTTCTGTATGCCACATTGGTGAGTGGTATCTAGGGTCTTAAAAGCCAACAAGCTGCCATCTGAGGAACATCAATTGGTCCCAACTCACCTGGAACAGATGACAACCAAGAACATCAAAAACATGAGGGAAAATGAACCCAGGAGACAGAAGGACTCATATCACAAGACCGTAAGAATCAGATAGTGCCCAGCCACCATTTGACAAATTGCAAATTCAGCCCTGACAGGGAACACAACGCAGAGTCTCTGACACAGGATAATAAAAAGAGGTGTACAGATCAAGAACTCTATTAAAAGACCAGACCTGATGGTCCAACAGCCTGGAAGGTTCCCTGAGAACATGGCCCCTAGACTCGTTGCTATCCCAGACCTGAAACCAGTACTGAAGGCAAAACTTCAGACAAAGAGTAGACTGGACTTTGGGACCCAGAGTGATGCATGTGGCATGTGTACTTTATGGTTTTAACATACATATGTACATATACATATACACACATATATACATATTATTAGACAAATACTAGTATTCTTGACTTCTCAGGGTCATCTGACTAGAGAATAGTAAAGCTATATTTAGCTCCTTACTGTCCCACAGGGTTGTTACAAGTTGGAATCAACTCACCAGTAACAGGTTTGGTTTAGTTTTTTATTTCCGATTCCACACAATGCTGTTAACCATAAACAATAGTACCTCTGTAATACTTATACTTTAAAATGCTCACAGGTGGGTAGCTGTCTCTGTCATTTATCAGTTAAAGAACATCTTAATTTAGGAGATCAATTTAAATAGTAACAGTAGTAAACAGTAAAGTCAAGAAGAGTTTTTGTCAGATTTCTGATCTACTAGTTTTCCATTACACCACATAGAAAAGCAAGAAAATAATGACAATTTTTAAATTTATGAGAACAACAAAACAATTAAAGGAAATTAACATCTGTTTAACAACTATGTCAAGCGTATCGTTGCTTCCAGAAAAAAAAAAAGCCCCACTGATTGCTGTGGAGTCAATGGCGACTCACAGGAACACTTAAGGACAGAACAGAACTTCCCCACAGGGTTTCCAAGGCTGCAAACCTTTACAGGAGGGGAACCACATCTTCCTCCCACACAGCAGCAGCTGGATTTGAACACCCAGCCTCTTCATTAGCAGCCCAATACTTAACCACTGTGCCACCAGGACTCTTCTACAGTTGCTTAACCCATTCCAAAACCAAACCTGCTGCCGTCAAGTTGGCTCTGACTGACAGGAACCCTACAAGGCTGTCCCAGACAGTTTCCAAGGAGTAGCTGGTGGATTCTAACACTGACTTTTTTGTTAGCAGCTAAACACTTAACCACTGTGTCACTAGGGCTCCTTACAAATTACAGAATCCTGAAAACAATCCTGCAAAGCAGGTATCCTTTGATTTAGATGGGGAAACTGGAACTCAGAGAGGTTCTGGATATGATGGTTTGCAGACAGCAACAGGTTAAAGAATCTGTACTTAAACCCAGGTACTTCTGACTCCAAGGAGCCCAAGTGGCAGGCAAGTGGTTAAGGGCTCAGCTGATAACTGAAAGGTTGGTGATTCCAACCCACCAGTCACTCCACGGGAAAAAGAGATGGCAGTCTGCTTCTGTAAGGATTACAGTCTTAGGACCCCTGTGAATTGACTCATCAGAATGGGTTTGGTAGTTTTCCATTCCTGACTCCATACCCTATACCCTTAACCAATAAATAATACTACATCTTTATAACTGTATTTTAAAATGACCAAAGAAAGGTAGCTGATTATGTCACTTATCAGCTACAGCACAGCTTAATTTAGGAGATCAGTTTAAGTAACAAGAATAGTGAAATCAGAAAGATGTATCCCAAGTCAATATAAAGGAATAATGGAAGCACTTAATGAGGTCAAATACATTGTCTCTTAAAAACTGCCATCTCCCCCAGCTCCTATTACGAGCAATTGACCTTCAGGCGAACACCTCTCAGGATACTCCTGTCTCGTAAGAACAGAGCTGGGACATAACAGATGGAAGACGAGTGTTAAAAAATAGAAAGATAAACCATGTGTACCTTACAGTACTATTTGAAGCAAGACCTAGAAACTCACAGTATATAAAAATTTAACAATTGTATTAACAATCAGATACAGCAGAAATATCTCAATCCTACCTCTTTCTCATGCATTTGAGAGAGTAAATGATCATCACGAAAACTGCTGGATTTTCTTAGGCTGAATTTAGGAGTCATCTGTTGAATAAATAAGAATTATTTAGTACTTTTACAGATCTGGTTTATCCTCAGCCCAAAAGCAAATTTCAAAATGCCTCAAGTCCATGCCAAAGTCATAACAACATTGTAGAAAAAGTGATTCACTCACTTCCAGGTGGCTATAGCATTAATAAGACTATAAAGTTTCATGACAGAACCTACATTATTTTCTATAAAGAGTTAATAGTTACTTTATTAAAAAACATCTGCCACTAGAAAAAGTCCAATGGAATTCTCACCTACCAGAGAAACTGGGACAGGCTTCTGTCTCAGATACCGAGGATTTTCTATCTGAAAATTTTGAAAGAAAATGGACTTTACTAATTTTGAAGTATAAATTATTATTCAATAAAATATAAAATTAAGCTGTTACAGGAAAGAACATTCTATATGTCTTAATATTTGATTTTTTAGATAGTTATTACATACGTTTTAATGACTCCTTGACAAAGTAAAATATATATAAACTTCTTTATATGCAAAAATGCACTTTCATGACCCTATCACAGTTCACCCTCATCTGCCATGACGCCTTGCCTCATATCTTATGCTCCCACAATAGTGAATAATTTGTACTAGCAGAAGGCTATAGGTTTTCTAATATCTCTGTGTCTCTACAAATTATTCCGTGTATTACTCCCTCTAACCTCTCTAAGCATATTACCATTCATCTTTCAAGTCTCAATTTAATGATTACTCTCCTAGGCATATTTAATGGATGAAACCTTAAACATAATAGCAGTAAGTAATGGCATGCATATAACTATAATTTTAAAATAACTTCAGCTATATACAACACAACAAATCAGAATAAAACCAAAACTAAGAAATTCAGGAAAAGAAACTAAAGATTAAGGCAAAGACCACCAAAGAAATGAAGGCCAAAGAAAGAGCTGCCCAAATTAGACTAAGATGAAACTGAAGTGACAGCGGAAACACAGAAGACAGAAACTGAAAACTGGCATAAAATCAAGAAAATAAAACTGAAATAAAAAGTTATTTAAAAGGGACCAGACAGAAACGGATTTAAAAAGAAAACAGGCAATGAGAATCCAATAAATGTATAATTAGATTCCCTAAAGGAAAAAAATCAAACAGAATTGTCCATTTTTAAACTATTAAAGAAAAATTTTTTTAATAAAAAAAGTTTGAAAGCATACTGGTATTTCTTCTGTTTATCTTAGAAAACTTACCTAGAACTATCATCACTGGAACATGCTCAGTATTTTTAGGGCAGTTTCTTAAAACCTCTGCACTACTAGGCAAAAACAACATTCACAAATGAAAAATCAAAATAACACCCAATGTAAATATTGTACTTCTTGACTGTTACACACAACATAGAATAAGATGACAGCAGAAAAATATACTTCATCAACTCAGAGAAAGAAAATGCGAACCAAAGTATTTTATGTCCAATATACATTTCCTTCAAGAATGAAGACCACAAAACTCCACTTCCAAGACACAAGAACTTGGAAAATACTATATTACAAGATCCATCTTGTGGAACCTACTAGAGAATGAACAGTTTCACCTAGAACAGACGATCAAGGAAACTTCAAGGAAGGATAGGGGTAAAACCTTTCCTGATTCAGCATTATCACATTTGTAATTTTCTTTCAATGGTTGAGAACAAAATCACAAAAGATAAAAGGTGGTGGGTACAGAAGTTATCACGAAAATACTCCTTTTCTATGTACATTCTCAATAATAAACATTGGAAAGTGTTTTTACAATCTATTATACCCAAACAAACAACTGCTGTGTATTTTCCTCATCTGAAACCAAATGCCATGATTAGCCTTGTTAAACAGCAATTTACAATCATAAGTAATGTTAATTTTGAAGAAAAGGAAACAGGATAACAGACTAAAAGAAAAATTTTAAAACAAAAGAGACAAGACCACATTACATACAGGTAACAATAATTAAAATAACTGCTACCTCCTCATAAGAAACAACATGTGGAACAGAATCTTAGAAGCACAGAAAGAAAAAAAAACGACCAACAGAAAATTTTACATCCAGCTAAAATATCTTTCACGACTTTCATGACTGAAAAAGTGAAGACTTTCACTACTAGTTAAGGTAGCCAAGTGCCAAGTGCCGTCGAGTCGGATCCGACTCATGGTGACCAGAAAAATCAAATTTACATTAATCCCTCAAACACATTCACACAGAGCTTTTAAATACTAGGAAACTGGCACCCAACACAGCAGTTTGAAAAACTAAGTAAACACAGTGAAACCAATGACTGACTGGCTTTGCAGACAGAGAAAGTTGCCAGGCCACAGTGCAGGGAGGGAGAATCAATAAAGCTGAAAGTGTCTCTGATTTGAGAAGACAAAGTTTAGAATTCGAAAAAGTCAAAGTACGCTGAGGTCAACTGGCATAAGTAGTCTTTTTCGAAGAGGTTGTTCTCCACCCCATATTGGTGAGTGGCACCTGGGGTCTTAAAAGGCAGCTAGCTGCCCTCTGAGGAACATCCACTGGTCCCAACTCACCTGGAACAGATGACAACTGAGAATATCAAAGATATGAGGAAAAATGAGCCCAGGAGACAGAAGGACCCTTATGATTGGGAGACTACATCAGGAGGAGGACAGAAGAATCAGACGGTGCCCAGCCACCAACAGACAGCCCTGACAGGGAATACCATGTACAGTCCCTGATGCAGCATGAGAAAAAGAGGTGTGCAGATCAGGAACTTTATTACAAGACTTGATGGTCCAACAACCTTGAGGGTCCCCTGGGAACATGTCCCCTAGACTTGCTCCTAGTAAAGAGCTAAAACCGGTACTGAAGCCAACACTTCGAAGAATGGACTGGACCTGGGGACAGAGTGATGAATGTGGTGTGTGTACTTTATGGTATAATATACATATGAGGCTGTCCTACTGGTTTCTTTTTAGAGGGGACAGGAGAGGGTAGAAAGAAAGGGACAAGTGCTGGTTGAGTGGATACTAGAAGTAAAGAGTGGAAAAGAAGAGTGTGTTATCACAGGTGAGGAGGGCAGACAGAATTGCAGACAGGTGGATGCCTGGGGTTTCATATGGAAAATCAATTTGGATTGTAAACTTCCACTTAATCACAATAAAAAATTTTTTTTAAAAAGTCAAAGAAGCTAGAATTCAAAGGAAAGAGTATTTAAAAATGAAAGCCGTAAGGATTATGACCTGTGGACCACATGACCTCACCATCTCTTTCTGTAAATAAAGTTTTACTGGTGTACAACCACACTCATTTCTGTATAGTCTATGACTGTCTTTTGTATGTGTGTGAATTAAGAACAATTTTATACTCTATATTGTGTTGCCATTAACACCCAGAACTTTCACCACTATGCTATTCTAGCTGTCCCCTCCCACCTTCTGCCTCCCACCCACTGCCCCCTACCCCATGTGACAGCACGCTTCCCCTTTTGTTCCTGTGACCTTTTGATAAAGGTCTGGCCCTCCTTACCCAATCAACTCTGCTCCAGTGAAGTGTCCCTCAGACAACTCCATGTACATTTTTAAAGGTTTGTTTGCCTCCAGAACCACTCTGTGTTTTGTATGGTCCAGATCAGTCTTTGGGGAGCTGGCCCAGTGATGGATGCAGTTTGGGGTTAGAGAATCCAGGGGCCCTCTGTTCAGAAGGACCATCCAGTGTGGTCTTTTGGTAGAGTTCTAGCTCTGCCCTCTACTCCATCACCTGCTGTGTGTGTCCAGGGCTCCATTCTGCGTACCCCATCTGAGCTCTATGACTGTCTTCTCACAATGGCAGAGTGTAGTAGTTGTGACAGTGTGTATTTCCAACTATTTAATATCTAGTCTTATTCCAAAGACTAAAAATATTCCCTTTAAGATGAGCACAAATTCCCATTACAAACACACCCCTAGTCAAGACTGTATTGGAATCCACAGTACAATAAGAGGGAAAGAAAAAAAACTGCATTATTTGAAGATGACACGCATATCTACACTGAAGTTATCGTTAGGTACCCCTGACTTGGTTCCAACTCACAGCAGCCCTACGTACCACAAAACCAAACACTGCCCAGACGAGCATCATGCTCACAATCACTGCTAGGCTTCAATCCACTTTTGTAGCCACTCTGTCAATCCATCGCATTGAGGTACTTTTGTTTTTCTGATGACTCTCTGCTTTCCCAAGCATGATGTCCTCCCCCAAAGCCTGATACCTCCTGACAACATGTCCAAAGTGTGTAAGACGCAGTCCTTGCTTCAAAGGAGCATCCCTGTTGTACTTTTTCTAAGATCAATTTGTTGCTTTTTTTGGCTATTCACGGTATATTCAACATTCTCCATCAACACCACAATTCGAAGGCATCAATTCTTACACAATCTTCCTTATTCACTGTCTAGCTTTCATATGCATATGATGTAAGTGAAAATACCACGACTTGGGTAAGGTGTTAAGTCTTCAAAATGACATCTTTGCTTTTCAATAGTGAGGCTTTCTTGCAGATTTGCCCAATGCAATGTATCTATTTCTTTCTTATTTTTTTGGAATTCTTATTTATTTATCTGTTTGTTTGTTTAGTTGTTGTGACTGAGCAAAAGTTTACAATTCAAATTTGTGTGCCTGCCTATCTGCAGCTTCCTCTGATCTCCTTGCCCGATGACAGCACACTTCTTTCCATTCATGTCATATCCTCTCAACAATCTCCCGTCCCCTCTCCACCCTCTCCACTCTCCTGTAGTAAGAGCCCTGTAAGATGACATCCTATAGATGCACAGAACCATAAAGTGCACACATGACACGGTCACTCTGTATTCCCACGTCCATTTCATTCCTATCCCGAGTTGACCTCAGTAATGATCTATGATTAGGGGCAGCATCAGGTCTAGGAGCCACACTCCCAGGAGAACTCTCAAGCCTTCACCCATCAATTGTCGTCTTTTAGCGGAGTTCTTACAGTGCACCCCATTTCTGCTCGTGTTACCACTGGGACTCAATATTGTAAGCCCCATCACGGCTGTCATTGGTGGTGGTTGGGCACCATCTGGTTCTTCTGGTCATATGCTGATATAGTCACCCATTCACATGGGTCTTTATGTCTTCTGGCCTCTTTTTCCCTCATGTCATTGTTGTCCTTGGTTACCATCAGTTTCAGATGAGTTGGGACCATCTGGTGTACCTCAGATGGTAGCTTGCTAGCTTTTAAGACCCCAGATGCCACTCACCTATATGGGGTGCAGAAGACTCTCCTAGCAAGAGGCTAGTTATGCCAATTGGCCTCAATGTCCCCTGAGAGCATGGTCTCCAGGCCCCCACTCCTGCTACTCTATCTTTGCAATAGTGTGTTAAGATTGGAAGAGTTTTCAGGTTATGTTGAAGTCCACTTAAACTGATCTTCTCTCTAATGTGTGCTGTCACTGATTTCACTCGACCAAACTTCTATCAACTATCTAATCTATAACCAAAACCAGCCCTTTCCCTCCCTTCCTGCCCTACCTTGCAGCCATCAAAGAGTCTTTTCTTTTGTACATGAGTTTGTTTTAAAGTCCTTATAACAGGGGTCTCATGCAATATTTGTCCTGTGCCACTGACTGATTTCACTTAACATAATGTCTTCCAATTGAAACCAGGTTATGAGATGCTTCCTAAAGTCATAACTGTTCTTTATTATTGCATAGTGCTCCACTGAGTATATATACCATAGTTTGTTTATCCATTCATCTGTTGTTGAACATCTGGGTTCATTCCATCTTTCTGCTATTGTGGACTGGGCTGCAAAAAAACATTCGTGTGCATGTATTTGTTCATATGACTGTCCTTGATTCTGCAGGATATATTCTAAGTAGTGGGATTACTGGATCAAATGGTATATCTATTTCCAGGTTTTTAAGGAAGCACCAGATTGCTATCCAAAGAGGTTGTACCATTTTGTAATCCCACCAGCAGCATAGAAGTGTTCCAATTTCTACACAGCCTCTCCGGCATTTGTTGTTTTGTGTTTTCTGGATCACAGCCAACCTTGTTGGGGTGAGATGATATCTCATCATAGCTTTGATTTGCATTTCTTTAATAGCTAATGATCGTATTTCCCTATGTGTCTTTTGGCTACCTGGATATCCTCTTTAGAGAATTGTCTGTCTATCTCCTTTGCCCAATTCTTAACTGGGTTATTTATCCTTTTCTTATTGATATTTTGAAGTATCTTGTAGATTATAGAGATCAGATGACGGTCTCACATACAGTTGCCAAATATTTTTTCCCATTCTGTAGGTGGTCTTTTAATTCTTTTGATAAAGTCTTTGGATGAGCAAAAATGTTTGATTCTTAGTTGACTGCACTTTGTTGTTGACTGCACTTTGTTCATCAGATTTTGAAGTCTACTGTATATTAAAACTTCCAATATTGATTCTATTTTTTTATTGCATGAGCTTTATTGTTTTAGTTTTGATATTTAGGTCTTTGATCCAATTTAAGTTGGTTTTTGTGTAAGGTGTGAAATATGGATCTTGTTTCATTTTTTTGAAGATGGATATCCAATTTGGAAGCACCATTTGCTAAAGAGACTGCTTTTACCACAGTTTGTCGAACATCAGTGGCCTTTGTCGAATATCAGTGGTTCATAGGAGGATGGTGGCATCTCTGGGATCTCCACTCTGTTCCATTGGTCTGTATGTCTCTTTCTGTACCAGTAGCAGGCTGTGGCAGTGTAACAGGTTCTAAAGTCAGGTAGTAAGAGGGCTCTCAGTGTGTACTTCTTTCTTCTTCAGCAGTGCTTTGCTTATCCAGCATTTCTCCCCTTTCCAAACAAAGTGGGTGATCTGTTTCCCCATCTCACTAAAAAATGTCACTGGAATTTGTATTGGGATTCCATTGTATATGTAGATTGCTTTCGGTAAAATAGACATTTTCACAACGTTAAGTCTTCCTATCCATGAACAAGGTAGGTTTCTCCATTTATGTAAGTCTCTCTTAGTTTCTTACAGTAAGGTCTTGTAGTTCTCTTTGTATCAGTCTCTTATTTTCTAGTAGGATTTATTCCTAGGTATTTTACCTTCCTGTGGGCTATAATAAATGGTATTGATTTGGTGATGTCTTCTTTAATAATCTCTTTGTTGACATAAAGGAATCCTACTGATTTACTTAAGTTTATCTTATATCTTGAGACTTTGCTGAACTGTTCTATTATAGTCTGAGTAATTTACTTATGGATTCTTTAGGATTCTCTGCATATACAATCATGTCATTTGCAAACAGGGAGATTTTTTTACTTCTTCTTTGCCAATGTGGATGCCCTTTATTTCTTCATCTTGTCTCACTGCTCTGGCCAGAACTTCCAGTACAATGTTGAATAGCAGAGCTGAGAGTGGGCATTCTTGTCTAGTTTCCATTTATTCTGATTTCTAGACTGCTGCTTCCACATGTGTTGACTGTAGACCTAAGTAAAATGAAATCCTTGACAACGTCTAACTTTTCTCTGTTTATTATGATGTTGCCTACCAGTCCAGTTCAGAGGATTTCTGTGTTCTTTCTGTTGAGCTGCAGTCCACAGTACAGGCTGTAATCTTTGACCTTCATCAGTAAGTGCTTCAAGTCCTCTTCACTTCAGCAAGCAAGGTTGTGGCATATCCATAATGCAGGCTGTTAATGAATCTTTCTCCAATCCTGAAGCCTGTTCTTCTTCATATAGTCTAGCTACTCAGATTATTCACTCAACAAAAAAACTTACTAGGTGAGGTGAAAGGATATAACCCTGATACATACCTTTCTTGACTTTAAATCACTCAGTATCCCCTTTTTCTGTCTGAACAAATCCCTCTTGATCTATGTACAGTTTTCTCATGAGTACAATTAAGTGGTCTAGAATTCCCCTTCTTACAGTATTTTCCATAATCTGTTGTGGAAATTACACACAGTCAAATGCCTTTACACAGTCAATAAAACAAAGGTAAACATTCTTCTGCTTTTCTCTGCTTTCAGCCAGGATCCATCTGACATCAGCAATGATATCCCTGATTCCACGTCCTCTTGACCCAGCCTGAATTCTGGCAGCTCTCTGTTGATACAATGCTGTAGCCACTTTGGAATGATCTTCAGCAAAATTTTACTTGCCAGTGATATTAATGATATTGTTCAATAATTCTCACATTCAGGGTAGATTACCTTTCCTGGCAACAGGCATAAATATGGATCTCTTTCAGTTGATTAGTCAGGTAGATGTCTTTCCAATTTCTTGGGACAGATGAGTGAGCACTTCCAACACTGCACACATCCACTGAAATATCTCAATTGATAGTCCATCAATTTCCGGAGCCTTATTTTTTGTGAATGCCTTTAGTGCAGCTTCAGTTCTTCCTTCAATAATACCAGTTCCTAATCATTATACTACCTCTTCAAATGCTTGAATGCCAACCAGTTCCTTTTGGTACAGTGACTCTTTGTATTTCGTCCATCTTCTTTTGATGCTTCTTGCTTCGTTTAATATTTTCATCATAGAATCCTTCACTGTTGCAATGTGAGGCTTGAATTTTTTTCTTCAGTTCTTTCAGCTGAAAAATGCTGAGTGTGTTCTTGCCTCTAGCTCTCTGCACATGTCATTATAATGCTGGTCTTTACCTTCTCGAGCCATTCTTTGAAATCCTTTGTTCAGTTCTTTCATTTCATCAATTTTTTCTTTTGCTTTAGCGGCTTGACATTCAAGAGCAAGTTTCAGTCTCTTCTGATTTGGAGTTCTCTTTCTTTTCAATGACCTCTTGCTTTCTTCATATGTGATGTCCTTTATGTCATTCCACATCTCATCATGTCTTTGGTCTTTAGTAGTTCAATGCATCAAATCTATTCTTGAGAAGGTCTCTAAACTCAGGTGGGATATGCTCAAGGTCATAATTTGGCTTTTGTGGACTTGTTCCAATTTTCTTCAGTTTCAACTTGAAGGTGCATATGAGCAACTGATGTTCTGTGCCACAGCTGATCCCTAGCCTTGTTTTGATTGATGATATTGAGCTTTTCCACAGTATCCTTCTGTTGATATAGTCAATTTGACTTCTGTGTATTCCAGCTGGTGAGGTCTACATGTATAGTTTACTATTTATATTGGCTAAAAAAGGTATTCGCAATGAAGAAGTTGTTGGTCTTGCAAAATTCTGTCATGTGACCTCCAGCATTGTTTCTACGACCAATGCCGTATTTTCCAAATACTAAGCCTTCTTTTCATTTCCAGTTTTCACACTGCAATCACCAGTAATTATCAATGCATCCAGATTGCAGGTTTGATCAATTCCAAACTACAGAAGTTGGTCAAAACCTACAATTTCTTCACCTTCTGTTTCAGTGGTTGGGCATAAATTTCAATAACAGTCATATCAACTGGCCTTCCTTATAGGCATATGGATATTATCCTACCACTAACAGGACAGATCTTGGAATGTTCTTTTTGAAAATGAACACAGTACCATTCTTCTTCAAGTTGCCATTCCCAGACCACATGACTGTCTGATTCAAAGGGGCCAATACCAGTCTATTTCAACTATTAATGCCTATAGATGTTTGTGCGTTCCAGTTCATCTTGTACAATTTCCAACAGTCCTAGGTTCATATTCTGTACATTGCATGTTTTCATTATCAAGATGTTTGCAGCTGTTTCTTCTCATGGTAAGTTGTCCCACATCATCAAAGGACAGTCCCAAAAGCTTGACTCCATTGACATCATTAAGGTTGGCTCTATTTTGGGGAGGCAGCCCACTGCCAGTCATCTTTTGAGGGTCTTCCAACCTGGAGATAGAGAGTTCATCTTCTGGGACTATATCAGACAACTTTGTTGCTATTCGTAAGGTTTTCACTGGCTAATTCTTGCCAGAAGTAGATTGCCAGGTTCCTCTTCCTAGTCTAGAAGCTCAGCTGAAACCTGTCCACCATGGGCGACCCTTCTGGTCTTGGAATACTGGTGACATAGTTTCCAGCATCAAAGTAATATGCAAGCCTCCACAGTACAACCAACTGACACACGTATCTATACATAACTCTAAAAATAAACACACAAATACATAATTCACAAAACTAATTAGAGTTTGGTTAAGAGCCAGACACACTAGAGAAAAGATGTATAAGGCTGTAAGGCTTTTATCATGAAAGAGTTCAGCTTTATTGAAAGGCATGGCATTAAAGACTAAAGAAAACACAAAGTACAACTGTGGTTTTAGATAGTCTCAATACTGTATACGTGTCAGTTTTCTTTAACTTGATCCAATAATGAACATCAATATCAATTATTAATATCAATAAATACAGGTCAACTGTACTTCTGTGCTTAAGTGAAAATCATCTAGGAAGAAAAAATTTAAAAGACATCATTTTTTAACTATAATTTCATAATTATATAACTTCAAGATTTTATCTATTTCTATAACTTTGTAATTATAGTTCTAAAATAATACACAACCCCTATAAATAAATTTAGGAAAAGACAGTAAAATCCAATTGCCATCAAGTCAGTTCTGACTCATGGTGACATATGTATTTCACAAAAGAACTGTGCCCCACAGAGGTTTCAGTGGCTGATTTTCCATGCCTTTGTTCCAAGCACCCTGCTTGGACTTGGCCTGCCAACGTTTTGGTTAATAGTCAAATACATCAAAGAAAAGATATATAAGGTTTTTACTGTGAAGAGTTAAGCTTTACTGAAAGACATGACATTAAAGACTGAAGTAAACAGAGAGTACAGCTGTGTTTTTAGATAGTCTCAACACTGCATACACGTCAGTTCCCTTAGCCTGATCTAATGACTAACTATAATCGGACTTCAAATTGCTGTAAGATTTGGGGGCCAGTTAATAAGTCATTCTAAACGTATACACGCAAATAATGAAGCAGGAAAAGTCAGGACGTGAAGAAAAATCTCAAGCGGCAATTTACAAGACACAAGAAGAGTACAGTGATGAAGACAAGTAAACCAGTAAAACTGACAAAAAGTGTCAGAAAGAAACTCAGATATATATGGGAGCCTGGTTCATGGAAGGTGGAGCACTGCAAATCAATGAGAAAATAAGAATACAGCCAATAAACCAAAGACAATAAAATCAGCTCCTTTCCTCATACCATATATAAAAATAAATTCTCATTGGATTAAATAAATACTTAAAATTAAAAGCAGAACTATTAAAATTTTCAGAACACAATTCAAAAGAATGACTTAATTGCCAGAGGTGAAAGAAGATTTCTTAAACAAGACACCAAAAAGCAAAATAAGAAATTAAAAAATCTGACTGCTTGAAGTATGAACCTCTCTCTAATAAGAGATACAAAGAAGATGAAAAGACAAACTATACACTGAGAAGCGATGACTGCACAAAGAAGAGTCCCAAAAATGTATAAGAAGGCTTTTAAAACTCCATGAGAAAAAGACCAACAATCCATTAGAAAAATGGTAATAAATCTGGCACACATTTCACTGATGAGGAATATGAAGGCTAATAAAATACAAAAAATATAATCCCAACCTCTTTAGAAACATGAAAAAAGGTAAAATAAAATATCACAATGTGGTAACATTTTACAGATCAGCATACATTAAAAATTTGACCATGCAAAAAATTATGACACAGAGCTGTGCTTGTGGGAGTATACAGTGGCACATCTCTTTTGGTAGGCATTTATTAAACAAACGTAACAATGAAATCCACTCCAATATTCTACCACAGAAAGAAGGCTATTCTGTAATAAATAAAAATCCCACAGTCACTGAGTTAACTCCAACCAACAGCAACCCTGTAGGATCGAGCACAACTGTCCCACAGGATTTCCAGAACTGTAAATCCTTATGGAAGCAGACTGACATCTTTTTCCCATCCAGTGGCTTAGAGGATTTGAACCATCAACATTTGGGTCAGCAGCCAAGTGCTTAAACACTGCACCACCTGGACTCCTTTACTAAATAACTGTACTACACACATATATATATACGCAAACGAGCTCAGTGGCACAGTCGTTAAAGTACTAAGCTGCTAACCCACGAGTCACTTCTCAGGAAAAAGATTACAGCCTTGGAAACCCTGTGGGGCAGCAGTTCTGCTATGTCCTATACGGTCACTATGAGTTGGAGCTGACTCAATGGCAATGGGCTACATTTATACAGCTCTTTAAAAAACAGTCTACCAGGAAGGAAGTGCACTCCAATATTTCCACTGGCGAGTACATATATGAAAAGTAACCAATCTCTATTTTGGGGACAGAAAAAAACAGCATAAGAAGTAAATTCTTTAAAGATACACATAAATCTGTAAATACACAAAACTCTAATTCAGGAAGCAGAATTACACATAAGTGGAAAAATGAAGGAAGAGGAAATAGGTAACTCTCAAAGTTGTTCAAGCTCTAATTAAGCTTAAATGTTAACCCCCAAAGCCAAGAAAACTGTGACCTATTTTTACCCAGTTTTTCATTTATAAGCAGGATATAAAATATTGGTTTAGCTAATTACAATGCAGCATTTCAGCTATGCAGAAATAACTGTTTCATCCTCTTCATCTTTTAGGTCATTAAACAAAGAAGTTAAGTACTACACTGAGGACCGGATTTATGTCATGCTGTGGAGACAGATGACAGTTCTGACTGATGCTGTGGCTTAAAACATTTATTTCAGTACAGTTGCAGGTAATATATTCCTTGATAATGCCTTTTCCTCTAAGGGGGCTGAAATATCAAACAACGGCCTTTTTATTGTGCTGGGAACAGCACTTCTCTAGTTGATCAACATTACTCACTGGTGTTCCTATTACCAGAAATCTCCTTTCTCAAGTTGACCAAACTATACACATACATACATATATACGTACATATACAAAAATCTATTCTAACTTCTAAAAGCAGCAATGAACACTGCAAATAACTACAAATCTTCTGTTGTTGTCATTTATGACAAATTGAGTTTTTCTCAGAAACACTTCTAACATGTAATGGGAATTATTCATAGTAAAGCATGTTCTTGAGTCTATTTGGGAAAAATAAGCAATCTATTTTCTGATTTTGTAACAGCAGCCAGATGTGCTTTGAAGTTAAATGTTCCTACTTTGTAATCCCCAAAGCAGCATGGACTTGAAGCAATCTGTAAATAGTCCTAAGATCTACGTTATTCAAGCTCTTTCAGAAAACTTCTTGTTCTCTCATAATACCTCAAGAAAGAGTACCACAATAAAGATTGTCCAAAATTGACGTTAATAAAGGACTTATGTGAGACATAAAAGTCTAACAAAATGCCATAATGAAAATAAAGTAAAAAGTAATTAAGTTCCAAGAGTCTCAATAAATCACACAACTGAACATTTCTTGCCTAAGAAGCAAAGACAATCACAATAATAAAATATACAGTAATTTAAACTAGACATTAACATGGATACATAAATGCACTCTAATAAAAGTAAATTTTGGTATTATACTTTGTTTCATTTTTTTGGCAGGCTTATTTGTTTCGTTGCTAAGGGTTCTGTTATTTTATGAATTCTTTTTTCAAATTATTCAGGATTTGGTCAAAACTAACACACGCAAACACCCCTTAGAGACTAACGCTGATCAACTGGAGAAGCACGGTTCCCAGCACAATAAAAAGGTCTTTTGTTTGATATTACAGCCCTCTTAGAGGAAAAGACATTATCTAGGAATATATTACCCGCAACCCAACTAAATCAATGTTTTAAGTCCCAGCATCAGTCAGAACTGTCACATCTGTCTCCACAGCATACAATAACTCCAATCCTCAAAGTCAAACTGATTATGTCTCCAATTATGTTTTTCGTCAGTACTTTGAAACTTGGAAAAAATCTTTCCACAGAAATAAAATTACAAATGGAAGCTCGTTCATTTGCTCCTGCCCTTTCTATAAACATTAATGAGCACACACAAAATACAGATACAAAACACCGTCCACCAACCAAAGGAACAGAAGGAAACAGATACGTACTGTCACTTGATTTATGGAACAAATGATGCTACAACAGAGGAGGAAAAGAATGATCTGTTCAACAAAGGGTAGTGTCACTTGAGCATACGCTGTTGCTCTGCTGCCATCGAGCCAATTCTGACCCACACAGACCTATGATGACAGAGCAGAAGCACCCGATAGCACTTCCAAGGAACGGCTGATGGAATCAAACTGCTAACCTATGGGTTGGCAGCCAAGTCCTTAACCACTGCGCTGCACCACCAGGACTCTGCCTGGGTACATACAAGAAACAAAAAATAAATATTAATTTTCTACTTCACAACATATACAAAAATCACCTCCAACACTTTGTACATCTAAATGGAAAAGGTAAAACAATAAAGCGTCTAGAAGAAAACAGGAGATAATGTTTAGAATCTTACTTTACAAAGAGTTCTTTGGACACCAAAAAAAAAAGCAAACCCAGTGCCATTGAGTCAATTCTGACTCATAGCAGCCCTATAGGTCAGAACAGAACTGCCCCCGAGAGTTTCCAAGGCGCACCTGGTAGATTCGAACTTCCAACCTTTTGGTTAAAAGATGTAGCACTTAGTCACCACACCACCAAGGTTTCCAGGACACAAATGCTGTTGTTAACCACTGTCGAGTCAGTTCCAACTCATAACAACCCCATAGATCAGAGCAGAACTGCCCCATAGAGTTTCCAAGGAGCACCTGGTGGATTTGAACTGCCCACCTCTTGGCTTGCCACCCTAGCACTCACCACTGTTGTGAGTGCTGTTTGTCACCAAACAGCACGTAGCAAAAGAATAAAATGGAGGCACATGAAGATTTAAAAAGTCTTTTCTTCAAAAGGTGCCCTGGTGGCACAGTGGTTAAGAATTTTGACTACTAAACAAGAGGTCGGCAGTATGAATTCAGCACTCACTCCCTGGAAACCCTACGGAGCAGTTCTACTCTGTCCTGTATGGTCACCATGAGTGAGAATCACGGGAACAGGTTTGGTGTTCTGGTTATTCATCAAATGCCACTAGTAAGACAGGAAAGGAAACACAGAGCACATGACAAGACATGCCCCTTAGTTATCAGAAAAGCACATACTAAACAACCACCCAATGCAATGTGCACTGTCAAGAACGGCTAACATTTTTAAATAAAATAAAAAACAATACCAAGTGTTGGACAGAATTTGGAGGAACAGAACGGGCACACACTGCTGGGGACAACCTAAGGGGTACAACTGCTCTGGAAACTGGGGTATCTACTGTATCAGTTAGCTTTGACTACACATGGCAATCACCCCAAAATGTTATGGCTTAAAACAACAGCCACGTAATTTGGCTCTCAATTCTGGGAACTTAGACTGGGCTCTCCTGGCAGGCTCACCTCACCTGCACTCAGTCATGTACCCACCAGGCCACCTAACGACTCTCCCCACCCCATGACTGATTAGAGCACCACTCAACGGGCCTGAACAGAAAGGTCGTAGGGAGTAAAAGAGCCAGGCTCCCCTCATTCCTTGTAGGGAGAGTGGGACACCAAGAAGAGCTTGACTCAGCCGCCGTGCAGGGGAGCGATGAGGAGCTGTGAGCTGCCATCCAGTGAGGTCTGACTCAAGACAACACGATACAAAGGAGACGGAAGCACTGCCAGGTCCCATGCCATCTTCCCAACTGTTGCCCTGTCGCAGCAGCCGACAGTTGAAGCTGTCATGTCAAATCCATCTCACACACAGCTCCCCTGGTTCTCACTGACCTTCTACTTTACCAAGCGTGATATCATTTTCTAGCCACTGGTCTTCCCTGATGACATGCCCACTGTAAGCCAGATGATCCTGAGAAGCAATCTGGCTGCACTTTCTCCAGCCAGATGAAGTGACCAACATTTCCTTCAAGACTGTAACGTCCCTTACACCCCACTTGATGCGTTTTACACGCCAGCAAACACTCCCTGCATTCTTCCAATGTGTAGTTATCTCTCTTCAACTCTTTCACTTGGTTATTTTGGGTTTGTTTTCTCTCTCTCGTTTCTAAACCACACTGATGCCAACCAAGAGCTGTCCCTTGCATTAATCAGTTCTACTGGTTTAGGGGTATTTTTGTTTATTTCTTTTTTATTTGCTCTTGCTTAGTTTTGTCTTTCATTAAATTCTGTTCAGTACTGTTTCTCCTCAGTCTCACTTTGGCCATCACACCACTATTGTTTCCTCCAGGGTCTGCACTCTGGTTTATTTCAACTTGAGATGTTACTTTCATGTGTGTGTGTGTGTCATTTTAACCTTTGCTAAAGGTATACAATTCAGTGCCATTAGTCACAATAAAGTGCAAATCTGGTGTTAATTACATCCTTCAAGCCAAACTGTGGAAACCCTGGTGGCAAAGTGGTTAACTGCTACGTCTGCTAACCATAAGGTCGGCAGTTCAAACCCACTAAGTACTCCATGGAAACTCTATGGCACAGTCCTATAGGGTTGCTATAAGCTGGAATCAACTTAATGGCAGTGAGTTTGGGTTTGGCTTTGGAGTCAAACTATGGAAACCCTGGTGGCAACAGCAGTGAAGTGCTATGGCTGCTAACCAGAAGGTGGGGAGTTCAAGTCTGCCAGGCACTCTCTGGAAACTCTAACAGCAGTTCTGCTCTGTCTGTAGGGTTGCTATGAGTTGGAATCAACTTGATGCCAGTGGGTGTGGTTTGGGGTTTTAATCAAACTGTAATCCAACCTTTACCGCCTAACAACTACGTATCTGTTCTCCATACATACAGTTTAACCATTTCCAAAACATTTTATAGATGTAATCAAGCAGCAAACTCTCTTTTAGTTTTAAACCTGGCTGCTTCTGCTTAGCATAATTCATCTGAAATTCATCTATCTTGCTGCATGAATCGAGAATTCAATCCTTTGTATTACTGAGAAGTATTCAATTCTAAGCATGTACCACATTCTCCAATTGACAGCTTTTGAGTTGTTTGCAGTACTGGGCAATTACACACAAATACACACATACAAACAAAGCTGCTATAAATACAGATACTTGCAAATGTTCGTGTTTCCTTCTCTTGGATAAATACTAGGAGATGCTAGCTCATACAGTCAATCTGTAACACTAAAAAATGGCCAAACTTTTGCAAAATAGCTGCACGATTTTGCATTCCAATTAGTAAGAGGTCAGAGTTTAGCTGCTCTCCATTTTCATCAACACTTATCACTGTCAGATTTCTTTTGCTGCTTGTGAATTTACCCACTCTAATAGATGTGTAGGATTATTTCATTGTGTTACCTTTTGCCCATCTTTTTACTGGATTGATTTCTTATTGTTGAGCTATTTTTTTTATAAGCTGGATAAAAAGTCTTTTGTCATGTATGCTGTCTGCAAATGTGCTCTGGTTCTGATATCAAGGTAAAATTAGCCTCATAACAGTGTTTTGTTTCTTGTTCTATCTTTTGCAAGCGATTTGGGGAACTGGTATTATTTTTTTCCCTAATTAAATGTTTAATTGAATTTGTCAGTGAAACCACATGGGCCTGGCATTTTCTTCACTGGAAGGCTTTTAATTACAAACTCAATTTCTTCCATAGATATAGGACTTTTCAAGTTATCTATTTTAATAGAGTGCATCTCTTAAGAAATCTCTTTTAAACAAATGCTGGAGAGGCTGTGGAGAAAGTGGAACCCTCCTACACTATTGGTGGGGATGCAAAATGGTCCAGCCTCTTTGGAAAGCAATCTGGCACTTCCTTAAAAAAATGGATATTCATATACCATTTGACCCAGTAACTCCACTACTTGGAATATATCCTACAGAATCAAGGCCTTTCACACCAACAGACACATGCACAAGAACATTTATCGCAGCACAGTCCACGACAGCAAAAAGATGGAATCAACCCAGATGCCCAACAACACAAGAATGGATAGGTAAACTATGATACATATACTCAATGGAGCACTATGCAATGATAAAGAATAACGATGATTCCAGGAAACATCTCCTAACCTTGTTTCAACTGGAAGACATTATGTTGAGTGAAAGCAGTCAGCGACAAAAGCGAAAATATTGTATGAGACCTCTACAATAAGATCTCAAAAACAGACTGGTGTATAGAAGAAAAGACTCTGACAGCTGCAAGGGAGGGGAGAGAAGGAGGGCGAGGTAGGGGAGGGCTTAGATTAGACAGTTACTAGAAATCTGGTTGGGTAAAATCGGTGATAGCACACATTAGAAACAAAAACATTAAGTGTTGTTCTTGTTTCTAATGGACTTCAGCATAACTTTGGTACTCCTTCCATCTTAATCCAATATTGCAAGGATAGAGTAGCTGGGGCAGGGGGCACGGGACCATGCGCTTAGGTGAAATCGAGGTCAATTGGCACAACTAGCGTTTTGCTAAGGGGGTTCTCTGTACCCCACATTGGTGAGTGGCATCTAGGGTCTTAAAAGCTGCCATCCAAGGGCACAGCAAATGGTCCCAACTCAGCAGGAATGGATGCTCACTGAGGACCAAAGTGACATGGGGTAAAGACAGCCCAGAAGATAGACCCACATGAGTGGGTGCCTACACTGACTTTGGACTGGAAGAACCGGATGGTGCCCGGCCACCCCCAGCGATAACCACGATGGAGCTCACTAAGTTGAGTTTCACTGGCAACACAAGAATAAAAAGGGGTGCATCCTGAGATCTCCACTAAAAGACCTCAACTGACAGTCCAGCGGTTTCAGGGTTCCCCTGGGAGCATGGCCCCTGGACCTGATGCTGCCCTTGCCCATAAATCATAATGAAGGTCCACTCTTTGGACACAAATGGATTGGACTTGGTGACACAGAATGACCACATACTGGATGCACTTTATGGTTCTATACATCTATAGGACATCATCCTGTTGACCTCTGGCTGGAGGAAGGAGAGTGGGTGGAGAGGAGAGGAAAGGAGACTGCTGAGAGGATGAGACATGGATGGAGCAGAGAGGAATAGTGTGCTGTCACCGGACAGGGAGAGCAGTGGAAGCTGCATAGAGGTGGGCATGTAAATTTATACAGGAATGTAAATTTTCACTTAGTCATATTAAATAAAAAAATTAAAACATCTCTTTTATCTAAATTTCCAGATTTACATCCATAAAGTTGTTTGCAGTAATCCCTTATTATTATGTTTGTATTCTGGACATCTGTAGAGTGCAGTGCTATCCCTATTTCATCCCTGATACTAACAAATGTGTTCTACCTCTTTTATGCTTGGTCAGTCTTGCAGAAGTCCATCCATTTGTCATTTCAAAGATTCAGAATTTACTTTCATTAATTTTCTCTACTGCTTTTCTGTTTTCAATTTCATTGATTTTTGTTTTTACCTTTATATACTTCCTCTGCCTAGGTTAACATCTTTTACTATTCGGATGGCAACTTCATGATTTAGGACCTCTTCTTCCTCATTTGCCATTTTTAAGATTTTCTTATCTCTCAGCATTTTCACTATAATGCCTCTAGGTGTACATTCCTTTGTGTTTATCATAATTTGAAGTTTGTTGAGCTTCTTAAATGCATACACTCAGGTTTTCTCACCCTATTTGGAAATTTTCAGTCATTCTTTATTTTTTCTTCTAGCTCTATTCTTCTGATGCTATGATTACACATATACTGGTGTGCTTAATGGTATCTCAAATTTCTCTAAAGCACTGTTCAATTTTCTTCATATTTTTCTCAGACTCTTCAGATTTTATAGTATCTATATTATGCAATCTTCAAGTTCACTGCTTTTTTCTTTTCCTAGTTCAAATCTACTGTTGAGTCTCTCTAGTGAATTTTTCACTTCAGTTGTTTTATTTTTTTTAACTCCAGAATTTCTAAATCTACTTTGTTCCTCTTTATACTTTGTCTTTCTGTTGGTACTACCTATTTGATGAGGTATATCAACATAATTTCCTTCTTTCAGCATGGTTTCCTTAGTTCTTTGAACATATTTATAATAGCTGCTTTAAGTCTATTAAATCCAAGAGCAAAGCCCTCATACAAGCAGTTTCTGCTGCCTCATTGTTTTCCTTTCCTTTTTCTTGCATATCTTGTGATATTTTGCAAAGAAGTACAAATTTTAGGTACATTGTTGTAGCAACTCTGGATACCAATTCCTCAGTCCCCTCTGTTGTTTGCTTATTTGTTTAGTGACTTGACTAGTTTAATTCTGCAATGGTGAAAGTTGTATGTCAGTGTAACTGGGCCATGATTTTCAGTGTTTGATAGTTATGATGTAATTTGGCAGCTACATAAGGATACAATCACTTCCATAATGAGATCTCATATAATGCAATCACTTTTATGGTAAGAGCTGCATGAGCATTTCCTTGGGGAGTCCACTACATCAAATACATGTGGACTTTCCAGCCAAGTTCACTGTCTTTGGCTTGCTCTAGATTCTGTATCTGAGACTTGAGCTAGCACCTTATCTGCTGATACTGGGATTCAACAGCCTCTACAAGCTACAAGCCAGTAACCTGCTGTCTGACCTGTCAATCCTGGTCTCACCAGCCCCCGCAGCTACATCAGTCTGAAGAAGTCTCCAGCCTTACCCATAGGCTTTCAACTTTCGAGTCTCTACAAACACTTAAGCCATTTCTGTGATATAAATATCTAACTCCCTACGTGTGTGTGTGTGTATCTATATACACATATACACGTGTGCAGATAATACACATATATAATAATACATATAATAATACACATATGTGCAGATATACACATATATATCAATATGCTTCACTCATTTTGTTTCTCTAGAGAACCCAGTCTACGACTATTTTCCTCACAGCATGAACTGTTTTGTGTCACTACTCAGAAAGAGCAGCCTTGGGAGAGTCATTCTGGGACCACAGTGGTTTTACCAGGGGTCCCTTTGTTTCTTTCACTGATCTGTTAAACTAATTTGCTAACATACCCAGCTGTCCTGAGTCATAGGGAGGAGCACATGGGGCACTTGCCCTCAGGCACAAGTCCAAGGAGGTAACAGCCTAGATAGGCAAAGAATGACATTTCAAGGAACCAGCGGCATCACTAAGAGATACATGAGGTATAGGCTACAGTGGGTGAGAGTGTCAAAGGAAGTTCAGAGCTATGTCCAAGACCAAACCATGAAGGACTTGAGCTGCTCCAGAAAGGCCGTGCCCACTTTAATCTATTATAGTTCTGCTCCCTGCTGGTGTGGCTTTTGGTGTCTACTGGAGGCACAACTCATACCACTGCCACCACCATGGCCCAGGCACCCCCAGAGTTCATCGTCAGCCCACCCATCACCCAAGAAACAGCTATGGCTGGGAATTATGCACATATTACAGGCACACAGAGCTTCTCCTTTTCATCACCATTATGACTTCTATTCATCTTGTAATTTAGAGTGGTGGAGGCGCAATTTAGAGATCTCCCCTGGGTGCCTAAGTGGTGGGAGACAATTTAGATATTGTCCCTGGGTGTTTAAATTAGAGAAGCTACATAAGAGATTGTCCCATGGGCACTTGTTGCCCTCTCTGTGCTCCTGCAGCTGTAGGGCACCACTATTTGCCAGCTGACTGCTGTTTCGCTTTCAGCAAGGCCACAGGACGTAAACTGCTTCACAATCTAAAGCAATTAACTTCACTGAGGGGTAGTTTTGGAGGCTTCTTATCAAGGACTAATCTAATCCTGAGAGAGCTCTTCCTAGCTGTATCTCCTTGGTTTTTCTCCGGCAAACTCGCTGGCCTAGGTTTAGCTTGTTATTTTTCATTAAGAGAAGCTGCTGGCTTCCTCTCGTTTGCTTGCCACCAAACTCTACATTGTTCTCAAAAGCACCCCAGGCTTAAAATTCCTCGATGTCTGTTTTAAATAAAGCCAGTTCCTTTGGGGACAGCTCGGGATATCTCTGTTCTTATGGGCTGCCTCTTCCGTGTACGAAATCTCTGAGCCACTACTCTGCACACTGTGCAGGGGCGAAAACCTCTGGGCTTCTTGGTTTGTCTCTGCTGGTGAAGTCTCTACCGTAGGAGCAAGGCCAGGCAAAGGACATTGGGGCCCCAGTATTCTCAGCCTGCTGAGTATGGGTCAAATCTCAACCCTATGAGTGGGATCTGGGTGAAGAAAGGGTAGGCGAAATCTCTTGACTGCACTGGTCAGAAATGTTGCCTCTTCAGTTCACACGTAGAGGAGATGAGAAATACCAGAAGCATGCTCCTTCCCTATTCACTCGTTAGGAGTTGAGCGAAAAGACTGCCGCATTTTCTTCACACCTGCCAAGAGTGGAACTTCTGTGAAGCTTGGTAGGTTGGCAGAGGTCACAAGTAGGTCATGGTTCAAGTGCCACAGACTCACACTATTCTTACTGAGTTTTAGTAGATTTTCTTCTTCTTTTAATATTTTATTGTGCTTTCAGTGAAAGTTGACAATCCAAGTCAACTTGTCATACAAAAACTGACACACACTTCGCTATGTAACTTTAGCCGCTCTCCCCACCCTGTGACAGCATAGTCCTTTCCACTGTATGTCCCGTGTCCATTCAACCAGCTCCTGTCCCACTCTGCCCTCGTATCTCACCACTAGACAGAAGGTGCCCAGTGAGCCTCATGTACCTACTTAAGCCAAGAAGCACACTCTTCAGCAGTGTAATTTTGTGTCTCACAGTTCAATACAATCTTTCTCTGAAGAGTTGGCTTTGGGAATGGTTTCAGTTCTGGTGTAACGGAGAGTCCAAAAGCCATGTTTTCTGGGAATCCTCAAGTCTGCTGGATCATCAAGCCTGGTCTTTTTAATAGGATTCAAGTTCTGCATACTCATATTTTTCCTGCTACTTCCAGGATTCTATGTTGTATTCCCTGTCAGGGTAATCCTTGGTGCTGGCTGGGCACCATCTCATTCTTCTGGTCTCACGCTGATGTACCCTCCAGATCATGTGGCCCTTTCTGACTCTTGGGCTCATATTTTCCTTAATGTCTTTGATGTCCTTCATTTTCCTCTGCTCCGGGTAGACTGGGACCAATTGATGTTACTTACATGGTCACTTGCCAGCTTTTAAGATCCCAGATGCCACATACCAAAGTGTGATGCAGAACATTTTCTTAAAAAACTATGTTATGTCAACTGACCTTGATGTCCCAAAACCAAGGTCCCCAGATCCCTGCCCACTGATGGACAATTTGGGTGATTCCATCTTTTTGTTACTGTGGGCAGTGCTGCAGGAAATATTGGTCTGAAGGTGTCTATTCGTGCGACAGCCATTATTTCTCTAGGATGTATTCCAAGAAGTAGGATTTCTGGATCATGTGTTATTTCCATTTCTTGCTTTTTAAGAAAGCATCCAATAGATTTTCAAAGTGGCTATACCACTTTACATTCCCACTGGCAGTGTATAAATGTTCCAGTCTCTCCACAGCCTCTCCACCCCTTACTATTTTGTGTTTCTTCAATTAATGCCAGCTTTGTTGGGGTGAGATGGTATCTCACTATAGTTTTCATTTGAATTGCTCTAATGGCTAATGATCATAAGCATTTCCTCATCTATCTATTAGCTGCCTGAATGTCTTGCTGATATCCTTTGTCCATTTTTTAAGCGGAATGCTTGTCTTTCTGTTGTTGAGGTTTTGCAGTATCTCACAGATTATGGAAATCAGACACTGATTGGACTTGTGATAGCTGACTTTTTTTCCCAGTCTGTAGGTTGTCTTTTTATTCTTTTGGTGAAATCTTTAAATGGACATACATGTTTGATTTTTAGGAATTCTCAATTGTCTGTTTTCTCTTCTAGTGTTCGTGCATTGTTAGTGCTTTATATTCTGTTTATGCTATTTATTAAGGCTCCCTATGTTTTCTTTCATTTTAGATTTTATATTTAGGTCTCTTAACCATTTTGAGTTAGTTTTTGTGCATGGTGTGAGATATGGGTCTTGTTTCACTTTTCTGCAGATGAGTATCAGTTATACCAGCACTATTTGTTACAAATTGTCTTTTCCCCAATTTACAGACTTTGGGCCTTTGTCAAATATCAGCTGCTCATGGCTAGATGATTTTATGTCTTCATTCTCACTTCTGTTACACTGGTCCTTATGTTTGTTTTTGTATCAGTACCAGGCTGTTGTGACTACCATGGCAGCGTAACAGGTACTCTAGTCAGGCAGTGTGAGGCCTCCCACTTTGTTCTTCTTTCTCAGTAATGTTATCCAGAGCTTAGTTATCCAGAGCTTCTTCCCCTTCCATATGAAGCTGGTGATTTGTTTCCCCATTTCATTAAAAAATGCTATTAGAATATGTATCAGGATTGTATTGCATCTACAGATTGCTTTGGGTAGACTAGAAATTTTGCCTCATCTCCTTCCTGATCTCTTGAAAAGTTCTAAATATTAATCTTTTCTATGCTACTTCTGATAATTCTAGGAAGTTCTCTTTATCTTGAAAATGTCTTGATTCTTTGTTTTGGGAGCTTTCTGAAGTCATCGTGGTCTGCCTCTTTAATGATGTCCCCTAAGTCATCAGTAAATTGTTAAATTTATTTATTTTATATTTGTTTACTGTGTTCTTGATTCTTGTTTTGTTTTGAAATGCTCAGAGAGGCTGGTGTGTGCGTCAACTTGGTTACTGGTGCCTCTGAAGCTCTAACATCCCGTCACCAGGTGGTGAGAGCTGTGAGTCCAGAAGTCCATTTACTTTTCTTCTATGGGTCCAGGTAATCGGTGACCAAGTGTGTGGTACAGGTTCTCCTTACTGTCATAGATAGCAGGGGTAACTGGTGTAGGCACAGGTGGCTGGCTACCAGCATTGAGAAACACAGGGACTAATAGTAGTCCCTAAGTGTCTGTGAGGAAGGCATGGCCCCTTACGTCTGATTCTAGCTGAAATAACTGTTTTAGCCCTGGATTTCCAGTTCAGTGGAGTTTTTTTTGTTTTTTTTTCTTTTAATTGTTCCCAGAGTCCATTAAGTTGTACCCTCGTAAGTCTAGGAGAATGACAGGAGTCCTACTTCTTTCTTGGGTAATGGCAGCAGACTCTGGGGCAGGGTATAGTTCAGAGAAGGGAGGGAGAAGAACTGGGAAAAGGAAGAGATGTTTATCCCAAAGGAAAACATTTAGATCAGCATGCAGTAGGATACATGCAAGCTGCTGACCATCACGGGCACTTTTCATGGGTTCTGGAGGCACAGATGTACTTTCTTCCATGCTCTGTCTCTCCCGCTGAGAAGGAGGCCCTCCTAATACCACTACGCCATTCACCACAATTAGCTGCCGGCTGCAGCTGATTCCTCGCAGGTCATGTCTGGCCAGTCCTCAGTAATTCTGGACCTACTCTCCCTTCCTCATCGCTCAGTCAGTTTCTCAACTATCCCTTTGATGTTCTGGACTCTTAAAGGGTTACACATAATACATTCATTTGTTCTTTTGGGTCTTTGTTAGAGGAGTCACAGAAAGCATCTGACTACTCTGCCATCTTGGCCCTGCCTCTTAGCAGATTTTCTTGAATAAATGTTTCCTCATTCACTGTATACCCTGAGGACTATTTCCAGCAACACTGAAGAGTTGTGTTGTCTAGTTTTCACCAACTACGCTTGTTTTGCTGCAGTGTGAATCCAGGAAGCTCCTCACGTTGCCATTCCAGAAACAGAATTCCTATTCTTCGTCAACATTAGTATTTCACGCAATAAATTTCTCTCTAAAACCTGCTTTACTGCAGCCCACAAATTTTGCTATGCTGTTTTCATTTTAATTCAATAAAAGTATTTTCTAGTTTCCTTTAAGACTTCTTTTGTCCATAAATTATTAAGTATTTTTTAATCTCCAAATATTTGCAGATTTTCTAAATAATTTCTACGTTACAGATTTCTAGTTTAATTCCTTATGACTATAATTCCCTTACAATAACAGAATACGTTTTAAGCTTTGGAAAATACTGATGTTGTGTGTTTCAGCAGTTTAGTTCAGATTACACATTCTACCTCTCTTTTTGTGTGGTTGCACTGTCAGTTCTACATTCAAAGCCTTTACTAAACCACTCTGGTGTACAAGGACTGCCAGCTAAGTTTGCAAACTCATCCTAGAAACAGTGCTACAAAATCTCATTGCTGAATATCACTAGGTCACCTTCAAAGTACTCCCCCTGAGAAGTTATGCACTGACACCAGCACCTAGTCTACCCTTCAAAGCAATTTTGGAACTCTTCTTCTGGAATGGCCAGCAGAGCTGTCATCGTATTATCCTTTACGTCTTGAATGTCTTCAAAATGTCTTCTTTTCAATATTTCCTTTATTTCAAGTAAAGAAAAAAGTCATCAGGGGCCAGATCAGGTAAGTAGGGAAGGTATTCCAACACAATTATTTGTTTACTGGCTAAAAACTACCCCACAGACAACCAGACAATAAAGTTTGCAAACTTGCCACTTTTCTACCATGAGCAATGGCCATTCCAGAAAGAGTTCCCAAATTGCTTTGAAGGACAGACTAAGTACCGGTGGCATCAGTGCATAGCTTCCCAAGGGTTGTACGTCAAAGGTGAGCTTAGTGATACTCAGCAATGAGGCACAAAGCACTTAGAACAATTAAGTTCGCAGACTTAACTGTCAGACCTCGTATGTTTTGAGGCTTTGGAAAATACTGATGTTGTTTGTTCTAGCAAACAACTGACTCAGTTTGGTTGAGATCACAGGTTCTGTCTCTCTTTCTTACGTAGTTGCAATGTCAGTTCCACATTCAAAGCCTCTCTACAGTGCTTTGGTCTACATCTCATACACAATACTCAGGTTGGTTTGGGATTGGGAAAATGGTTTAAATCACAGATCAGTTCTCTAAGCCTTTACTACGCTTCATACATATCTTGGGGTAAAGCTGAAACTTGTGCTGGTTCATACAAAGAATTATGGATCCCCTTATGAATACTCCGAACTCTGCAGTGATGCAATTACTCAAATTAACTTAAAATTGGCTAGCATCCATAGTGATACCATCTAGAAAGCCATGCTTGTTACCTAGTGACGTGAGCATGAATTACATATATACATATATATAAAAACAAAGTAAGTTTCCCTAAACTAATGGATGAGGAGGTTAAAGACTAAAAAATAATACAGATGGAAATTTTTATTCATAGATTTTAAAATAAATTTCTACTCAAATTACATATTCTAGGAAGCCAGCCAGCCAAGTGCCATCACGTCAGATCCAAAGTTATTAATACATCCTTGGTTAAAAATAAAAAAAATAAGAGCATATTTGGAACAAGAGATATTTTAACAAAATCTAGGAAATTTCAGAGAAATAAAGGCTGTCACACGAAAAGATACATGTACGCCAATGTTTACTGCATAAATGACCATAACAGCAAAAAGATGGAATCCACCTAGCTGCCCACCAACACACAAACGGTTAAATAAACTATGGTATATACACACAATAAAGCTATGCAATGATGAAGAAAAATGATGAACATGAGAAACATCTCATAACATGGAGGTGGAAAACACCACGCTGAGCAAAATTAGTAAGTTGGAAAAGCACACATATTATATAAGATCACTATTGTAATGACTCAAGGAACAGTTCAAACACAGAAGAAAACACTCTTTGATGGTTACAAGAATGGGGAGGGAGGAAAGGGGTAGTTATTAATTAGACAGCAGATAAGAATTAAGTTAGGTAAAGGGAGATACAACACACAGTAGAGAAGTCAGCATAACTGGACTAAGCCAAAAGCTAGTAAGTTTCCTAAATATAACCCAATAATGCAAAGGACAGAGTAGCAAGGGCAGGGTTCTGGGGACCACGGTTTCAGGGTACAGCTAGGTCAACTGGCATAACAAAGTTTTTTAAGAAAATATTCTGCATCCCACTTTTGCGAGTGGCACCTGAATCTTAAAAGCTACCAAACAGCCATCTAAGAAGCATCAAACTGGTCCAAATCTATCTAGAGCAGAGGAGAATGAAGGACATCAAAGACATAAGGAAAATATGAGCCCAAGAGACAGAAAAGGCCAATAATCCACAGACTACGTCAGCATGAGACCAGAAGAACTAGATGGTGCCCAGCAACCACCAATGACTGCCCTGACAGAGAACACACACACACACACACACACACACACACACACATACACACACACACACACAGAAAGATTCCCTGATGAAGCAGGAGAAAAGTGGGGAACAGAACTTGAACTCTATTTAAAAGACCAGGCTTACTCCAGCAGACTGCAGGATCCGTGGAAGCCAAGGTTCCCAGACTCATTGTTTACCCAGAGCTGAAACCATTCTCAAAGCCAACTCCTCAGACAAAGATTGGATTGGACTATAAGACATAAAATGATACCGGCAAAGAGTGGGTTTCTTGGCTCAAGTAGATAACACAAGACTAACTGGGCAGCTTCTGTCCAGAGCCAAGATGAGAGGACAGAGGGGGACAGGAGCTTGCTGAACAGACATGAGACACACAGGGTAGAAAGAAGGAGTGTGCTGTCACAGGGTGGGGAGAACAGCTAAAGCTGCAAAGCAGTGTGAGTGTGGATTTTTACATGGCAAACTGACTTGGATTATAAACTTCTACTTAAAGCGTAAAAATTTAAGAAAAAATTAGGACATTTAATTCTAGAACATCAAAAGCATCAAAATGAAAGTGTTGACAGTGATGCCAGTAACATTTATTTTAAAAAATATATTCTTAGTGTAGAGTACAGAAAAATAACTCTAATAAATGACCATACGGAGAAAAGGAAATAAAAAAGGCAGTGTCTCATTCTCATGCAAAACTGAAATCAAAGCAAAATCTACTTTTTAATACAATGGATACTTAAACTACTATGATCAAGAGACATAACTTAGCATGATTAATGCATATAAGTTATAAATATATAAAAAGGCAAGACTTTCATATTTTACACCGCTAGTATATTCTTTGAGCAATAAGAATGTGAAACCAAACCCCGGCAGGCCTAGTTTTAAGGCATTACCTCAAAATATTTTAGATATTTTCTTTTCATTTTATTACATGAATGAAAGATTTAATCCTCGGAACGGATAAATAATCATGAAAAGTATTCTATGCTAAGAAATGCACATCAGAAGTCTCAAATGGCTAAGGGCAAAGGCAAATTTAAAAGGATAGTTCCAGAAGTTTATTTTTCACTTTGATGTTACTCTTTGGCAAAAGGAGTTTATCTTTTTGAGCAAATGCGTGTACTCCTCACCCACACTGGTGACTCAGGACTTCCCTGCCATGGCAGCTTCCCCTGTGTTTTCAAATGTAAATTTGGGATGGGAGAGCGGGGATTGTTTTAACTTACAATTCCTCTCTCATTCTAAATTCTCCCTTTCTCTTCTCTTTCACTATTATATTGCAAAAGCGAACACGAAATACATGTTACCTTTATTTCCTCTCCGTTTCCCCAACTTTTAACTGTGGCCACATCATGAGCCTCTCCCACCCAGTGTCCTCAATCTCAGTCCTCTCCAAAGATGGGTGCTGCATCAGCCTCTGGTGCTTCCAGCAGTGTGACTGTGAAAAAGGCCTTCAGACCTCATGAAGCATCAAGTCTTCAATGTCACAGTTAATTGACCATCTCTTCGAACTCAACCAGTATAAAATAAAACTCTTACACTCCTAAAAGGGGATCCCCATCTGACAGTCAATTAAGGGCTAGCGAGCCAACACTCCCATTTCCAGAACCAAAACTTCAGGGGCCCTCCAGTCAGTCACAGAGCACGCTGTCTCAGAAATCACACCCACGTGGGGTCTGTGACAACCATCTCTTCACTGGTCCCCTTCCTCCATTTTCACCCATATCCGATATAACCTTCACAAGGCCACCAAGTCAATTTTCCTAAAGCGGTAATGTCATTAAGTACTATTATTAGTAGGAAGATTGGTTGGTTGGTTGGCTAGTTGGTTTCAAATAGCAACCTTTAATGTCAGTGAAAAAGTGGGCAATGTACACTACTATACACTGCTGGTTTGAGAATAAATTGGTACACATCTTCTGGAGAACAACATACCAAAGCTGTACTATAACCTAAGAAAACAACTAAATAAGTATAAAAAGATTCTCCTGGGAAGGTTACTTCAGTATTAGTAATGCGCTGGGAGTAGCCTAAACGCCCGAAAATAGAGAAATACTTAAATAAATTATAGATTATACACCCCCAGGGAAAAGCTGATGCTAGCACTAAAATTCATGTTTACAGAATTCTTATACAAATTTAAGATGGCACACTGTAAAACAAAATCTATAATAAAATTGTTTAAATGTTGTTTAACTTTAAACACACAGGCAAAAGAAAAGATGGAAAGATACATACATCAAAATGTTAACACTGCCCAGTGTTAAGATTTTGAAATTTATTTTCTTCCTGTGCTTTTCTGTAATTTTTCAAATTTTAAAATGACAATTTCTGTAATCAAAAAATGTGATAACTCTTAAATCTTTTTAATTTCCTCAAAATATTTAAATACCACGTATGTAAAGTGGAATGTGAAAGAAGGCAGTAAAAACCACCTCAGGGCACAATACTGCCTACAATGTCAAAAGCTAAACTTAATTTCACATTCAAACTCCAGCACAGCCCAGCCTGACAACACCTCCCACCAATCCCCTCCATGAATCCCAAAGACCGGGCCACGACAGCCCCCGCACCAGGGCTGCCTGCCGTCTACCTCTGCCCCTCCCTTGGCCTCCACCTACCCAAGCCCTTCCGTGCCCCTCTGCCGGGGCTGCCGGGGCTGCTCTCCACAGTGGCTGCTCGGTTAGGACGTCTTCTTAAGTTTTATAACCCAAATAACACTCTCGCTTCCTTGAGTCCTCGCTTCCTCCTCCTCCCCCAAAATACCTTCTGTACAAACTCACTTTTGTATATAAATATATACTACCTTAAATTATTATTTAACTGTCTGATATATATATAACTCTATTTCATCAATAAGTTACCTCGCTGGGGACAGGAACCATTTTTTTGCATCTTTGGAATGTTACTTTGCTTTCTTCTACTCAAAATTCATTACAGTGCTAAAAAGGAGTAAATGTCCAATAACATTCACTGAATATAATTAAATCCAGTAATGTTTACTGACTATAATTAAATCTGTTTAGACCCTCTCCAAACACAAAGACTCTACCACAACATACATGCATACAAAGATATACAACAAATACTCTTTTTACCCCAAGATTCCAACTATTAAGGCGAGCTTCAATGTCACTGTCATCCAAAGAAAGTGGAGATTTTTTCAAATGATCTTCCTGAAATGCAAAAGCAAGAGAAAGAGAATGGAAGGGGAAAAAAAAGAAAGGGAAGAAGAAAAGGAGGAGGAAAAGCAGCAGGAAGGAAGGAAAAAAAGAAAGAAATTAAAATTTATGCCATTGAGAATAATGAGTGTGTGTGTGTTGGTAATACTACACTGCCCTCAGAGGATGGGATAACATTACGCTGAGCTGGAGTTCCCAACTCTGAGTAATGACTGTTTGTTATAGTTGCTCAGAGCTATGAGATGCCTTCACAATATATTCACACAGCAACTAATAATTAAAAAAAAAATCAAAAGAATATTTTAAAAATTAATCCAGCCTCTTTAAGTTCTTTCACAAAAAGTTTTAATTGTGGTACACCACAGCAGCTTTCAAAGGAGAGAGGCAGGAGGAACACTTGAAAAGATGAATTATTTACTCTCCTTAGAATTAGTAACAGGGAAGTTTTGTGTCGACTGTCTAAGAAACTCTTTGTTCTTATATTAATTCTCATTCATACAGGGAATACTAAGAGAAATAAGCTTTGGATTCACATCATGAAGACACAATTAGGGTGAATATTTTTTAAAAAATAAAAATCCCATGCTTTTTTTTTCTGTAGATTCTATTACACTAAACATTTATCAAACCATATTAAAAGTGTAATTAACTAAAGATGGCCAAAGATCTATGCCAGGTAACTAACAATTATCTGAAAGCTTAAAAACCGAAGAAAGCTATTATACAGTACTTTTCAGGTCAAAAATTTTTTTACTGACCAAAAAGTTACTTTGAAATTAAAGTTTTGGTTCAGCAGTAACATGCTTTAGAAAATCTCATTAAAATCATGTCATTTTCAACTCAGAGTGACCCGAGGAGGAAGACAGCCCTCGTGTCCACAGGGATCATGCCAAGGAGGAGAGTTTGGGGGCACACCTGCCCAAGAAGAGCCCCATGATTCTGCAAGGCCACCTGAGGAGGACCCTCAAATCTTGGTGTAATATTTATTCAGTAAATATTATTTTTTATTGCATCTAAGTGCATTCAGGAGTCTCAGGTGGCACAAACGGATAAGCACTCGACTGTCAACCCCAAGGCTGGCAGTTCAGACCCACCCAGAGGCTCCTCAAATGAGAGGCCTGGTGACCTGCTTCCAAACAGGTCTTGAAAATCCTACGTTGTAGTCCTACCCTGCACACATGGGGTCACCGTATGGGAACCAACTTCAGAGGACATGACAACAACCCAGCAAAAAATTAAAGAAGCCCACTGCTGCCAAGTCAATTCCAACTCACAGCAACCCTACGGGGCAGAGTAGAACTGCCGTATATAGAGTTTCGAGGAGCACCTGGTGAAGTCGAACTGCCAAACTGTTGGTTAGCAGCTGTGCTCTTAACCACTGTGCTGCTAGGGCTCCGGAAACCCTCATTACTACCAATTAAACCTATGTGCTCTTGAGTCATTTAAATTATCTAAAGTGATAAAAATGCACTAAAATGTTATGCATATTTTACCATGTTTCCAAATTTCTTTTCAATAAAATGTTGGCTTTAATTCTTTATATATTGTGTCAAAATTCACTATTGCCTGAGTCGGAATCAACTCGATGGCAGTGGGTTGGGTTGGGGTTTTGGTCATCTCCTACTTTTTATGGATTTTTATTTGTGGCTAAGAATTTCTAAAGTAAGAAAATGCATCTCCTCTGTCTTGAGTAAATATAATGATTGACAAGAAACCAACAATTATTTAAAGTTTGCTGCTCTATGTATTTACTTATTTTAACATTTTAAACCATGAGTGGAGAAAATGCAGTGAGTTATACTTAGATCAATTATGTCTTAAGACAACCATGTATTGTCATCACACAGGATCTGTCATAACTAGGACTCATATGTCACCCAAGACAAGGCAGAGTTCAGTCATGTAAACTGTAAATAAATTAACTCTCTTTACAGTCAAGCTCATCAGCATACTGTCCAAACCAAGTATGTTTTATGCATTAGATGCTTAGATGACCCCAGGTGTGTCAGAGGAGAACCACTCCACAGGGTTTTTGACAGCAGATTTTATGGAAGGATATCACCCAGGCCTTTCTTCTGAGGTGCTTCAGGATGGACTTAAATCTCAACTTTTCAGTTACCAGCCAAGTGGATTAACTTCTTGTACCACCCAAAAACTCTATTCCCCACTTTACCACAAATAAATCCCAATTTCTTTGTACTTTTACAATCACTAGATACCTAATCATTTTTATACATACACTGGAAAAACAGAAAAGGAAAACAATTAAAACACAAAGCTTTTCCATTATTCTTCAATGCACATGACAAATAACGGATTAACAAAAAGCCTGAGAATCGCTGAGAAAGCAGAAGGAATATTGTGGATTATATGATACACAACACTTCACTTATCCTTACAAAGTTCACTAGAAACTTCAGACTTTATTCTTTGTTTTAATTACCGAAATCTAGGCAATGTAAAACTAAAGTTCTGTGTAATTATTTTAAAACAGCAAATAAAAAATCAAATGGAAAATGTGACCTTACATTAATCTTTGGGATAACATTTTCTCCATCTTCTCTGTATGTTGGACTCATAGAAGGTGATCTCATTCGGAGCTGCCCAGGGTACTGTTCCCTACTAACAGACCAAAAGAACAATCTATCAGAATTGAAGAATTTCACAGGACACAAAACAAATTCAAAATTTCTAATTTTTTTTCCTTTCGGAAATTAGATGATTGGATTGTTTATATTAACAATGATGTAGAGCGAACAGAAAACCAAACCCAATGTCACTGATCTTGACTCACAGCAACCCTGCACAGGAGCGAGTAGAACTGCCTTGTAGGGTTTCCAGAGCTGTGATCTTTATGGACGCAGTCCGCCATCGCTCTTTCCTGCAGAGTGGCTGGTGGGTTTGAATCACTGACCACCTGGTTAGCAGTCAAGCGTTTAACTACTGTACTACCAGGGCTCCTTGATGCATCAAATGCAAATAAAAACACAAACAGTAACGTTCACATCTCACACACTAACTCTTTTTTTCTTTTTAATTAAACTGCAAATAAAATGTCACCTATATGCCACACACTGGCTTACAAACAAACATTATTTTTAAGCAGAATCATAGTAAGCCACATACATTTAAACCTCTTCCCTTCCTTTTCCTAAGTGAATGAAGAAAGAAAATAAAGCAGATATTCAGAGAAAAGAACTGTTTTTAAAAGGTCAGCAAAACTTGCTGGACTCATGTTGAACATCAAGATGAAGTCTTAAAATGTATGAAAGAATAAAACCTTCAAGTAACTAAAACTGTGCATTAGAAATTATGTCAGAGACTGAAGATTAACCTGGATTAAAGATTTACTGGCCACCGTGATTGGGTCCGACTCACCGGCACTCGGCTCTGACAGATACCACGATGACACAAGTGAAACATGCTAAGGAAGAAATTAGTTTAAGCTTCCAAATGGATGTGAACAACTCGCTGCCCGCCCCCCAAACACAAGCTCTTCCCCAATATAAACTGTACTACAAAACACCCCTCTCAGACATCCTATAGCCTGGAGTCTTTCATATATCTTTATTGAATTTGTTTCAGTGCAAGTCCCATGATTATGAATAGCTATTCTCTGACAAGCTGCTTAAGATATACGAAACAGAAACTAAGCATTACATAATGCCTTCAAGTCTCTAATTCTCAACCACAAATCATACCAGGATTTCCTTCACCAACTGTGGGTCACACTAAGTATTTCCAAAAGACAAAACACTATTTCAAAAAGACAAGATGAAAATGAATGTGGTCTTTGGTAGTTACAACACTGATAGAGTAACATGTCTCAAAAAAAAAAAAAGCCAAGCCCACTGCCATCACGTCCATTCCGACTCACAGCCGGCCCACAGCACAGAGAACTATCCCAATGGGTTTCCAAGGAGCAAACAGTGGACGTGAACTACTGATCTTCTGGTAAGCAGCTGAATGCCTAACCACTGTGCTACCAACATTCCTCAGACTAGTCATTAAATAATTTAGAATGTCTGAAAAAACTGGTTTAGAGAGAGCGAGCTATTGTTTTACACACCTACTCAGTATCTCAAATATCCAAAGAGTTAAAAGCAAATGAGAAAAATAGGTAAAGTAATATTCTGAGAATAATTTCATCAATGTCCTTCAGCTAATGCAGATACAAAACTCAATACTTGGGAGGAGGCAACTTGGTATATCATACTAAGCACTGGCCCCTTCTTCTTTAAGAATAGATTAAACAATCATAAAAAGATCTACATTTAAAAATTGAAAAATGCTTAAATATTAAAAGCAATTCTTCTCATTGAAAAGAAAAAAAGAGGCCTGAAACATTTAACTATTTATTATGCAGGGTACATACATAAAACAACACCCCCTTTTAATTCATTGTAGCTGCCCTGTACTTTTCTCTTTACATTTTCAAAACAGTTATTGGATCCATGTACTAACTGGTCATACGGTTTTTTTAATCAACTACATTCTTTTACTCATCCTGAAACTGCTGTAAGCAAGATCATCAACCATGTTACACACTGCTAACTATCTCACTAAGACATGAGACACAGCTTCTTAGAGATGCTCCATTCACTAGCCCCACAGAACCACTTTTCTCCGGTTCTCCTTCCATCCTCCAAAAATCCCCTTCACAGTAATCTTCATTAGCCTTTCTTTCTGCCTGCCCTATACATGTTGTAATCCCCAAGGTTCCCTCTCTACCTTCATTTATTTTCATTTTATAAGCTTGTCCTGGATGACCCAATATACAACTAGTTTTCCAATTAATGAGAAGTACTGATTACCAAATCTACATCTCCAGCCTAACTGCTCCTTTGACCTCCAAATCCACTGCAAATACGAACAGAATAGCTCCACTTTCAACTCAACATGTCTAAAACTAAATGAATTACTACATTTTTATGTAAATTATGGTCATGGTGCACGTTTTTTTGCCAACTGGGAAAATCCCTCACATATTATTTTCCTAGGCAAGCTATATACACTGTATGCGTAGGTGCACTATTTATGTGGGCATATTATTCGCAAAAGAAATTGGCATGTTTCCCCTCCAACAGGTTCCAGTGAAGGCCCAGGAAAGCAGAAGCACTGCTCAAGCCGGCAACTAATAAAGGCAGTTGAGCCAACTAAGGGGGAAGCCACTATCACTGCTGAAATCTGGCTGGCCACAGAAACAGACAGCACCTGGCACAGTGCTCATTTCTTGCCATAAGACTGTCACTAACTGCCCTACTGGAACTCCAAGCAGGCACAAAAAGCCTCGAATTCAGATGACAGAGCTGGAAGTCAGTGTGAAGAGCATGGCAAGAGGATGGGAGACAAAGCCCCACCTTTTTTTCTTCATGAAGGGTAACAGGTGCCAGCTGTCACACAGAAGAGCAAGCTATGGTGCTCACGTACACAACCCACAACTGGTACAGGATCACAGTGAGCTCATGGTGACAGTACTTAACGCCAACGAGGAAAGGGAACTGTGGCTCATACAATCTCCAGGTGCCAACACTAACACAGAAAAGTTTCAGTCCATTAGTAAAATTCCCAAACGTCTGAATGCCTCTTTATTCCTCTTAGGGATTAACACTACAGGAAACATAAATCTTCCCTTCGCATTTTTCCCTAATGCTAAAATATTTCAACAGGAATCTCAAAACACCTTCCCAACATCTATCTGATTCCAGCTAGAAAGACTGGCCCTGGAAAGATGAGCAGAGACAAGCAATGAGACAAAAAAATAAGAATAAAGAGTCTAAAGGATGACCAAGCAAATGCCCTCCTGGAAAGAAATTTACTATTGAAAAAGTAAATGTAGAAAATATATACATGTTTTCTCAGTGTGATTCAAATGGACATTTCATACATGAAAAGGCAATGAACACACTATGGACACAAAAATTTACTTATAAATGAAAAACATGATTACAAAATTCAAAAATCACAATGGAAGAATAAACTAGCAAGCTAAATATAGCAGAAAACCGTATCAGTAAATCAGAGAACCAGCTCAAGGGATTCTCCAAAACACAAACAAAAACGTAAAGGGATGAAGAAGTAAATAAATGCAACAGGTGAGAAAGATTTAAAATCTCTAACACTGCGATAATATGAACTCCAGAATGAAGGGAAAAAATCTGAAACTGAGGAAACCGGAACTAAAGATACAGTGGCAATGCCAGTCAAAACTGCAGCCGAGAGGAGACTCACAGAAGTGACCTTATGATGCCACTTTCGGTCAGATCAAAAATCCAACGCAATGAAAAGAACTGATCCTCCAGGTTGGACAGGCTCTATCTGCAGAAACATCTAGAGACAGCAGGACACGTGACTCTCGAAAAGTTATTCGGAATAAAAGTTCCCCACCTGGTCCTGAAAACTTGCAAGTGGCCACCCAAGATACAACAATTGGTTTCCATTCTCCTGGAGCAACAGAGAAAGAAAGGAAAATCAGGGAAAGTGGAAGAAACAGAAAACTCAGCTCACTGCCTCCATAAACTGCCTCCTCCACCCTGAGACCAGCAGAATGGGACAGTGCCAGCTACCACTATCGCACTCACTGGCGAAAGAGCCTACAGAGAATCACGATCAGAATGGAGGGCAGCACAGCTTGAATGTAATTGGTGCCACTAACTTGTTCACATAGAAATTGAACTCATGTATGTTCTGCTGTGTATATTCTCAACAACAACAAATCAAGCTGTTGCCTTTATTTATGTTTTTCTTTTTTTAAATCTCCACACCTGAAGTAAGACTACAAAGGCAATTCTACCACTAGAAACCAGAGACCAGAATGGCCTTCTCCTGCTCTTGAAAGGAAGCTCAAAATCAGTGCCAGTTAACGATTTCTCAAAGTCTATGGCTTAAAAGAAGCTGCCTGCCTAAGAAAGGCAAAGGACACAGGCACAGCATCTAAACCACGTCTTCAGCCAAGTTTACACTGGTCTGATAACTGACGTGTTGTTCTCATTTCACCAGGAGCACGTGATACCTAAATCTCTAAGATGGGCTCCCAATGAAGTGCACCTCCACTTTCACAATCTTGTATGGTCCCCTTCTAAGCCTGTGAATCACCTTCCTCAACAGAATGCAGCAGAGATGACCCTATGTCAGTTCCAGGCCCAAGCTTAAGGTCACCTGGAAGTTTCCTCTTCTATGCTTTGGGAACCCTAAACAAGATGCAAGACCTCCAGCTACTCTGCTGGAAAGGCGACGTGAATACAAGAGATCTACAACTACATGAGAGAGAGAGAAAGGAGACCAAATTAAGCCCAATTATCAGCCACCTCCACCATCTCCACGGCCAGTATGCCACAGTATTCACGATGTTCCAGCCACATCCCCAGATGAGTACAGGCTCAACCAAAATGACAAGGAGCAAAAAGATTGCCTAGTTCACTCCAGTCAACAGGGTCAGGAGATAAATCACAGTCACTTTAGTCACGACATGTAGATGGTTTGCTACAAATCAACCTATCAATAAAAATAATCTCCTAAAAATGGGGTCCTGAATTAACAAAAACCTTAAACATGCAGCACCCACTTTAAGAACGGATAGCAGAGAGAAGTTGGAAGGACCTCAAGGATACTGCAAAGGCTAAAAGGACAAGGGGAAAACATTAGCTGAAGGAGAAACGAAAAGGCAACCCAATTTATGTGGAGGTGGAAATTCTGGCAACATTTATCACCCTGTGGCCATGTATACAAAAGAATATATACTTAATAAAATTTTGGTTTGGCTAAAGAGATTTCCAGGTAAAATGCTTAACGTGCCAAATGCTTGATTTTTTGCTGTATATGAAACAGGAGAAACAGAAGAGAATTAAAGAAGAAAAGGGTCCATTCTACAGCCAACTCTAGAGGAAATGTTTCTAACCCAAGACTGGGGGTTGAAAAATACTTTTCATTCTCAATTTCTTCAGCCAACAAAAGGCTCTAAAAGAAACAATCCTAGGGCCAAGACCAAATCCAAAATTCTGCCAGTAAAACACAGATTCAGGACCAAAATCTCAAGGGTGCATCTGCAGGACACTGTTAGGACCTTAGAAAGATTATGGTATTTTGGTCAACGCCTCTAAGATACTCCTAACAAAACAATAAGGCTACAAACCACTCAGTGGTCTCTCTCTTCCTTAGAATTATTCTGACGGACAACAAGGCCTCTAAAAATCATAAAGGTGCTGTAACACTATACCCTGACTCTCAGATCAAAATAGAGAAGACTTATCTGTAATAAATTCGCAAGTATGGCCTTTGTCTAACACTGTGAAATTTTAACTTAACTCATTGTTGTTAGGTGCCATCAAGTCACTTCCAACTCAAACTATGCCCAGGTCAAACAGAACAAAACATTGCCTGTTCCCGTGCAATCCTCACATCCCTTGTTGTGCCTGAGCCCACTGCTGCACCCGCTTTGCAGCTCATCCTGTCGAGGGTCTTCCTGCTCTTTGGGGACCCTCTACCTAGCATGAAGGTCCTTCTCCTGGGCCGACCCCTACTGATAACATACCCAAGGTACGTGAGATGCATCTCACCATTCTTACTTCACAGGAGCATTCTGACTGAACTTCTTCCAAGACAGATTTGTTCATTCTTCAGGCAGTCCATGGCACATTCAGTATTCTTCACCAACACCGTAATTCAAAGGCATCAATTCTTTGGTCTTCCTTATTTCCCGTCCAGCTTGCACATGAATATGAGGCAAGTGAAAACATCATAACTTGGGTCTGGTGAACCTTAGTCTTCAAAGTGATGTCTTCCTGTTTTAACATTTTAGAGATATTTTGTAGCAGATTTGCACAATGCAATAGATCACCTGATTTCTTGACTGCTGCTTCCATACGTGCTGATTGTGGACCCAAGTAAAATGAAAAGCTTGACAACTTCAATCTTTTCTGTTTATCATGATGCTTATTGATTCAGCTGTGAGGATTTCTGTTTTCTTTACGTTGAGGTGCAACCTATATTGAAGGCTGGCGTCTTAGACGTTCTTCAGTAAGTGCTTCAAGTTCTCTTCATTTTCGGAAAACAAGGTTATGTCACCTGCATGACACTAGCTGTTACTGCATCTTCGTCCAATCCCAGTATCCCATTCTTCTTCACACAGTCCAGCTTCTCGGATTACTTGCTCAACAAACAGACTGCATAAATACGGTAAAAGAATACAACCCTGACACACACCTTTCTTGACTGTAAATCACAAAGTATTCCTTTGTTCTCTTCAAACGACTGCCTCTTAGTCTAAGCATAGATTCCACCTGAGCACACTGAAGTGTCTGGAATTCCCATTCTTCACAATGTTATCTAAAATGTGTCAGGATTCACACTGTTCAATGCCTCTGCACAGTCAATAAGACACCAGAAAACATCTCTCTGGTGTTCTCTGCTTTCAGCCAAGACCCATCTGACACCAGCAATGGTGTACCCTGGTCCGTGTCCTCTTCTAAATCCAATTTGAAACTCTGGCAGTTTCCTGTAGATGTACTGCTGTAATTACTTTTGAATGACCTCCAACAAAACTTTACTTGTATGTTATAGTAATGATGCTATTCAATAACTTCTGCATTCTGTTGATATATAGGAAGCCTATAAAATTTATAAAGGAATTGCAGTGGCTTGAGATGAACAATATACGAAATTCAAAATGAAAAGAGGCATTTGGGTCCTCAAATTCCTACAAAAAGGAAGCAGGCTAAGGAAAGCATTCAGCTTAAAACAGAAATCATTTCTCATAGAGAAATAAGTTAACTCCTGGTTTAAGGAAAAGTCAAGAGCTCACAAAAGAGCAAAGAACCATGATGAACCCCTCCAGGAAGCAACGCCAAGCTTTAATCAAGAAACTGATCAACACCTGCCTGGCTGGATTTCAGAACTGCAGTCCTAACTATATACTTCCTCCGGTGCCCTGCTTTTTGAATAGGAAATTTTATTGCAATTCTCCAGTTCCTCGTTTACCACCACTATTTGATGACTATATGGATGCGTGTCAGGGGAAGACAGCTTCTCTCTCATCCACAAACCTTCAGATTGAAAGCCACCATACCAAGGAAACCTCAGCCTCGCTGAAACTTAAATTTTATTAACTTGACTGAAGTATTAAAACTGCACCTATTTCAAACACAGACCTTAATGAGTTTTGAAAAATGTATACACCTATATAGTCACCACAGAAAAAATTCGGGTGATGTCCATCACCCCTAAACATTCTCTGGAGCTCCTCTGGAGTCAATCCACTCACTCCTCAGCCCCATGCTATGAACTTTCAAATTCAAGTCTTTAGGAAAAAGCATTTTCATTTCTCTTGATTAAGTATCCAGGAATAAAACTGTCTAGTCAAATGGTAAGTTATATTAACCTTGACAAAAAATTGCCCAACTGTTTTCCAAAGCGGTTGTGCCATTGTTACATTCCCATCGGCAGGGCATGAGTGTTCCAGGTTCACCACACCATAACCAAACCTGTTTCCACCAGCCTCTGTAATTTCAGCCATCCTGACAGAGGGACATGGTAGTATCCTGCTATGTTTTATAACTTGCATTCATATTCCGTCTCACGGATATGTATGTATGTATGTGATTTCCCGATAACATTTGTTGAGCATCATTTCACGTCTGTATCTGTTCTTTTGAAAAATACCTATAAAAGTCATTTTTGCACATTGTTTAACTAGGTTGTTTGTCCTCATTTAATCTTAAATTATAAAAGTGCTTTACATATTCTAGATACAAGTCTTTGGTCAGGTACATGTACTATAAATGTTTTTATCTCATATTATGCTTTGCCATGTAATTTTCCAAATAGTGTGTTTCAAAGAAAAAGGTTTTAATTTTGACAAAGCCCAATTTATAATTTTTTCTTTCACAGCATATGTATTTTCTAGTCGGATCCGACTCGACGGCACTTGGCTTGGCTATCCTATTTTAGAAATCTGCCTATTCCAAGGTCAAAGATTTTCTACTTTTTCTTCTAGAAGTAGTTTTTAGCATTTTCATTTTGACCAAATAACCATTCTGTTTTTTCCATTGTGACTATCACTGTATGTTGGGTAAGAAGTACACAGAGCCACATGAGTAGACATACATAGATGGCCAATAAGAACATGAAAACATGCTTAGTGTCACAAGGGAAATGCAAATTAAAACCACAATCTCTACACATCCATTCAATGACCAAAATAAAAGAGCACTGACAATATAAAGAGCTGACGAGAATGTGAAGAAACTGAAACACTGATGCACCCTTAATGGCAATGTAAAACAGTAAAACCAATTTCAAAACAGTATGCCAGATAATTTGCTAAAAGTTAAATACATACCTAGGGTATGTTGTTGAAGGTGGTTGCCACTGTTCATTTCCAGCTCACGACAGCCCACAGGTCACAGAGCAGAACTGCTCCACAGCGTGTTCTTGGCTGTCACCGTAATGAACTGGCAGACTGCCAGGCCTGTCCTCCACGGCACAGACGGGTGGCGTGGAACCACCAACCTTCGTGCTGGCAGTTGGGTACAAACCATTTACACCACTGAGGGACCTACTTCTAAACATTTACCAAAGAGAAGTGCAAGTGTACATACAAACGAAAACTTGTGTGTGAATATTCACAGCAGCATTATTCAAAACAGACAAAAAAAATAACAATCCAAATGTCTATTAACTGGCAAATGGCTAATAAACAAAATGTATGTATTTGTCAGTGTGATACCACTCCACAAAAGAAAGAACTACTGGCACATGCCACAACACGCATGAGCCTCAAAACCAATTTACTAAGTGAAAAAAACAGACACCTAAGACTATGTATTTTATGACTTCATTCCCACAAAATGTCTAGAAATGGCAACAGTATTGAGACAGAAAATAGATCAGTGGTTGCCTAGGACTTGGCATTAAATTTCATATTATAAAGACGTAAATTCTTCTCACCTACAGATTTGTTTGTATATGTGTGGGTAGAAACTGGCAACCTAATTCCAAAATTTACATGGAATGCAACAAAACGGCCAAAGCAAATTCTGAAGAACATCAGTGCTAGAGGACCTACCAAAGAGCAAGATTTGTTTTAAAGCTACAGGAATCAAGAGCACGTGGTATTAGCATATGGAAAGATGGATTAACAGAGAAGGCTAGCGTCCACAAACAAGCCCACCCCAAAAAAAAAAAGAGACATTGCCTCACTTACAATAGTGATGCCACTGTAGCAGTGGAAAAGATGGTTTTTAAATAAGTGAAGCTGGATCAAATGCAGTCACTGTGAGGACAAAAACGGAACCATTGCCCCTACCTACCTCACCTCTCATATAATAACCAATTCCAGAAACACCACATATCTAAGTGAGAAAGGTAAAATAAGATAGCTTCTACAACATAACACAGGACAGTACCACTGCACTCTTGGAATCAACCCAAAACTTATTACTGTTGAGTCGGCATCGATACATAGTGACCCTACAAGGCAGCGCAGAACCGCCTCACGGAGTTTCCAAGGAGCACCTTGTAGACTCGCACTGCCAACCTTTTGGTTAGCAGCCGTAACACTTTGCCACTATGCCAGCAGGCCTTCCATTCTTGAGACTGGCAAGGCAAAAAATCTTAAAGAAGGATATAAAAAGCATGTAGAACAAAGGGCAAGACTGACAAATGAAATCATAAAATGAAGAATGTTCAACACAAGACACCAGATAATCAAAATCCAAGTCAAAGAGTAGCAAAAGACATCTGCAACCAATATATCCATAAATGACTTGTATCCTGAATATTAAAGAACTAGGATAATTCAATAAACAAAAGACAATCCACTTCTTTTTAAAATGAGTAAACTGTTAAGTTAACTTCAAAAAAGAAGATATTCAAATACTACATATGTACAGAAAAATATCATTAGTCATGCAGGAAAACACAAATTTATAAGTACACATTTGCTCTACCAAGACTGCTAAAATCAAAATGGACAAGCCAAGGCAAGGATGGGAGACCAGGAACTTTCAGATCCTACTAGCAGAAATGTACACTGGTACAACTATACTGGAAAACTCTGATGATGTCTATACTAATTACACCTCAAAGTTGACACTTGTCATGGATTGAATTGTGGGCCCCCCCCCAAAACATACGTGTTGATTTGACTCGGCTAGGAGTCCCAATGTGGTGCCATTTCTCCAATGTGTTATGAATCCTGCCTCTGTCTTAGTGATGATGAAGAAGCTGCAGCTGTGTTAGTGAGGCAAGGCTCACGCCACAAGCTCGTGGGATGTAAGGGAGAGAAGTCAGCAGAGAGCGGGGAACCTCACATCACCAAGAAGCAGCACCGAAAGCAGGGCACGGCCTTTGGACCTGAGGTTCTTGTGCCAAGACGATCTCTTTGAATTTGGACTCAACCTACTGGACTACGATGATTTCTCTTACTGAATGGACTTATAACTTGTGAACAGATTTGTGGCTTACTGGATTGTGTCAAATAAAATTTCTCTTCATAAAACCTTCCACTAGTATTTTCTGTTTGAGCAGTACCAGCTGACTAAGACAATACTCAACATAAGTATGTACATGAAGCAACAATAACAACAAAAAAAAAAGCCAAACTCATTGTCACTGAGTCAGTTCTAACTCACAGTGACCCTATAGGACAGAGCAGAACTGCCCCACAGATTTTCCAAGAAGTGACTGGTGGATTTGAACTGCTGGCCTTTCTGGTTAGCAGCTGTAGCACTTAACCACTATGCCACCAGGGTTTCCAATGTGTACGAGGGTACACTAACAGACACGTAAAAGAAAGTTCACTATGGAATTATTAGTAATAGACAAAAAAATTAGAAACAACCCAACGTCCAACGACAACAGAACTACCATATAAATCATGATACATTCATGGAGTAGTATTTAAAAGAGAATAAATAATCCACTGCCAAATGCACCAACATGAATCAATCTCACAAACATAATGGTAGGCAAATGAAGCAAGAAAGAGAAGTGAACACACTGTATGAGTCAAAAACAGTTCAAACCAATCTAAGGTGACATCATGCAGCACAAAGAATACCTTTGAGAGGAGGGTAGTAACTATGCAGGAGCAAGACAAAGGTCTCTAGAGAGCTGGCAACATTCTCTATCTGGAACTGGAAGGTGGTTATGTAGATACATTCATTTTGCAAAAATTCATCAAGCTTTAAAAAGTTTGCCACAAAACAACAAAGAATGAACACTGCTACATTCATTAGTATGGATAAGTCTGAAAAATAGGGTTAACAAAAAAGGCAAGTTTATATACAATACGATGCAAAAAAAATTAAAAAGGAAGAAACAGCAAAAGAAATGACTAACATAAAATTCAAGATCGTGGGTTCCTCCAAGAGGAGGAGGCGATACAGGCAAAGCAGGCTATAGGAGGTCTCCTGGACATAAGTAATGTGTTATTTCTTGGTGAAAAATACAGACACGTTTCTTTATAATTGTTTTTTAAACTGTATGTATGCATTTTTATATACATTTAACAGATATGCCACATTTCAAACTTTCAAAATATTTTAAGAGTAACATAACCACTGCATTACAAATGATCAAAAAAACTACAGTAAGAATGAACTTGAGACTTCAAGTCTTTGCATTCACCTGAGACGCAGGTAATACTTTTATATATCATCTGTGGCATGGTCTTCCTTGAGTATTGCTAAATATCAATGAAACAGGAAAATAAATAGCAACCATTAATAATGTAGTAAAGTATCAAATAACCATAAAAACAAGAAAAATGAAAATAACTTTCAATGAATCACAATATATTTGTTAACTTTTCAAAATTAAATAAAAAATGAGATGTTTAACAGAACTAAAAAATGACCAGAGATCCATAAACATTGTGAGAGTTTACACTTCCTACTGTCTACTTTAAAATCAAGCCTCTTACATTGATTTAAAAAATTAAAAACTAAAACCTTTTCTAAAAGTCACACATTTAAATCAACATTTATAAATATATTTCTGGCTTAACAGTGTAAGACTCCAGAGAATATTAATTCCCTTAAAATAGAGTTTTACAACATGGTTAAAGCTTATTGTTATTTTGTTATTGTTGTTTATTAAAAAGACAAGCAAAATCGACCACGAGAAACTTGCTTATCAAATAAAAAATATTACCGCAAAGCTTCACTCATTAAAAACAAATTTAATACAACTAAATTTGTCCAAATCTGACTTACAGCGGGGAACAACTTAAAGAAATTCAGGGTCATTATTTTCAAAGCTATTCATTTTGTTATAAACGATAGCTACTACATCTTGCCTAAGTAAATACCTAAGAATGATAATCAGCACATTAGTTGTTGGGGAACTGACGAGTAGCTAGGTGGTTTCATGACTATGTGCAGTCATTGAGTACCTTAACAACTTTTTCACTTCTTACTTATGTAGTAGTCTTGTTTCTATAGCTCAAGGTTAAGTATCTACCTAACAACTGTCCACTGCGTCAAGAATATCAAATGAATCAGATTTATTACATAAATAATTGCTCTATCAAAACAAAAGGGTGAACACTTAATGACTGTGTCACCAGGTTTCCTAAATGATGAAAAAGAGTCATGCTTTCCTTTCGATAGGGAGAGTTCCTCTGTTCTTCCAAAACCTGAGCCTGAACAACAGCAAACTTGACCTTGACCATGGGTGACCATCAACAAAGAGGGGAAATATCCACACACTGTAAGCACAGAAGAAAGGTCTCCCCAGTGGCACAGCCAGTTTCCATGCACCAACATTCAACCTCTAACTCCTGTCTCCATCCCAGTTCCCTGTGTACACAGAGAACAGCCAGCAGCTCTGCATCCAGCAGGTCAGGCTACACAGAAGGTCCATAATCTACAACTGACTGCACTGTCCAATACAGTAGCCAATGTGCACATGTGGCTATGTAAATTAAAATTAAAAATCTGATTCTTCAATCACACTAGCCAATTTCAAGAGCTTGACAGTCATGTGACTACCAGCTCTGGGGCACATCCATTGGATGGTGTTGCTTGCCCAAACAGGGCTATTCTTAAACAAACTGATGTACTTTTTGTGTGAATCCTATTTAAGGATGTTTGACTGTACATAATCCTAACCACATTTACACCAATACCCACTGCTGTTGAGTTGATTCCAATTCATAGCCACCCTGTAGGACAGAACTGCCCCAGAGTTTCCAAGGAGTACCTGGTAAATTCAAACATCAACCTTGTGGTCAGCAGCCACAGCTCTTAATCACTACACCACCAGGGTTTCCATTTATATCAGTAAGTATAAAGAATACTTACAAAGGAAAGGTATTGATTGGCTTTACCATAAATCCATCTAGCAACATTAGGAGGGAAAAAAAAAACATTGCCATCAAGTTGATCTGAACTCCCAGTGATCCTCCAGAACAGAGTAGAACTCCCCTATAGGGTTTCCAAGAAGCAGCCGGCAGATGTGAACTGCCGACCTTTTGGTTAGCAGCCATAGCTCTTAACCACGGCATCAACCAGGGCTCCCATTTCAGAAGCAAGGGCTATTTACAGAGCATCATTTTTAATAAAAATAGAGTTCAATGAAACAAAAAGACTCCATTGATAAACCCTGTAATTACAGTTTCTTTTTGTTTTTTTTTCAGTGCATAGACTTAAAAATCAGTGTTTTAAAAGCGAAAAAGGTTCTCTCACCTAGACCACAACATACATGCAATCGCAAGTGTCTTTTCATTATACTTCATCACCATCTGCTGGCCATTTTATTAAACTGCACAAGAGAATAAAATGCTAACGATACCGGGAGACCCTTTTAAAGCACATCCAGAGAGCTCCACTTCTTGCCACAATGCAGTCCTAGAAAACCACATCATCATCACTGTAAAACAAGTATTTTCTGCAAGGGCAGGATTATAATTAGACTTTTCTTTCCTGACTAAAATATGACATCAAATAAATCATGTAAGAATCTCATTTTTTAAGAGGCAAAAATTAGTCTATCATAATTTAAAATAGGATAATTATTCTCTAAGTCTTTTCTATAGGCTGGGTCCTTAAGAAGACCCAACATAAATTAAGACACAATTCTAATTATATGAAGTTAGCCTAATCGGATATGGTAAATTTAATATGCAATGAACAATAATTCTGTTTGCACATTCTTAGAAATGTTAAGCTATCTGGACAGTGGCTCTTTATAAAAAAGGATCTAAAGAAATTTTAGTCAACGCCACTCTTTTCATTAGTAAATTTCTCTAGAATAAGCAGAAGAAATGTTACTTCCACTGTAAGGCAGTGTTTCACGGTCAGGGTTGATCCAACACTTCTTTTCACCAACTTCTTTTAATTCAAGCTAGAAATCAATGCTATTAAGTCATTCATTATCATCTTTTCCTTAACCTGGAACCTGACTGCACAGACCACATCATACATCACTGAAAATTCATAAAAATAATTATAAGACATTAAAAGGCAACTTCGTAACATTTTTAACAGTACTGTCATACTGGCTTATGGATAAAGCATGAAAAGAATACACAGAAATGATATGAACTAAAGTTTAACTATTACTGCCAAACCCAAACCAATTACCATCAAGTCACTCCAACTCATAGTGACCCAAAAGGGCTGAATATAACTACCTCATAAAGTTTCCAGGCTGTACATCTTTACAGCAGCAAATTACAGTATCTTTGGCCTACAAAGCGGCTGGTGGGCTCAAAGCACCAGCCTTTTGGTCAGCTGCCAAATCCCTAACCACTGTGCCACCAAGGCTCTATAAATATTGTTGCTGCTGTTGTTAAGGGCCATCAAGTTGGTTCCTATTCATACCAACCCTATGAAAAACAGTATGAAACGCTGCCCAATCCTACACCATGCCCACCATCACGTTTACGCTAAAGCCCACTGTTGCATCCACTTCCTGTCAATCCATTTCCTTGACGGTCTTCCTCTATTTTGCTGACACTCTACTTTACCAAACATGATGTCCTTCCCCTCCTGTCAATATGTCCCAAGTATGTAAGATGTTGTCTTTCCCTCCTTGCAGATTCCAAGAGGCATGCTGGATGTACTTCTTCCAGGACAGATCTGCTCTTTTGGCAGTCCATGGGACATTCAACGTTCTTCTCCACCATCACAATTTAACGGTGTCAATTCTTCTGTCTTCCTTTTTCACTGTCTGGCATGCTGCAACTGAAAATACTATGGTTTGGGTCAGGTGCACCTTAGTCTTCAAGGTGACATCTTTACTTAGACAACTTCAAATACAGTGTGGTAAATGCAAAAAAATGGGTCCAACCACTCTGCTCTTCTCTCTTGAAAAACAGGACTTGTTGAACTATCTAAATGAAGTTTCCTGCAAAGCTTCTTTTAAAATACCATTACCAGTTCTGTGCATCTATAGGATGTCATCCTGCTGACCTCGTGTGGGAGGAAGGGGGATGGGTGGAGACGAGGGGATAGGAGACTGTTGGGAGGATAGGACATGTATGGAGAAGAGAGGAGGGGTGTGCTATCACCAGGCGGGGACAGCAGTGGGAGCTGCATATAGGTGAGCATGTGAATTTATACAGGAATGTAAATTTTCATTCAATCATAATACAAAAAAAAAGAAAGAAAAAATAAAAATAAAATACTATTACCATTTTTTTCTATTTGGAGAACACACAGAATTCATACTTATAATCAGAACCTTTCTGCACAGTTGTCATTTACTCTTCTCAGGAACACACAATGACTTCTGGTAACTGAAAATAATTAACGATCAACAGATGTTAAGATAATGGTCTTTGGGAGAATTAGATAACTAGAGAAGCAAAAAAGTGGTCCAACAGTCAAATACGCAAGGTTTTGGATGAAAAATAACAGTAATCACCGTATCAGTGACGGCAGTGGTGGCCACAGCTAACCCTTAACAAGCCCTGTATCAAAGCCTCTGCATTCATTGCTTCCTCTTTCACAACACTGAGGTTAGTCCTGCTACTCCTGCCCTCTTACAAATGATGAAACTGAGGTATGGAGAAACGGAGCAGCATGCCTGAGGACACATGGTTGCCAAGTGTCAGATACGGGATTTCAACAAAGGCCAACTGCCTCGTTTCAGCTCAGCCTGGAAATAACCAAGAACAAAGGCACAGCTGTCCAGGATTGCTGATGCAGTGCAGTGGGCAAATAGACAAAAATGAAATTTTCATATTTGCTGCACAAAGTACTCATGGTCTGTACAGTATACCAAAAAGAAAACAGTCTAAATACATAAAGACCTGGATTCCAACACTAGATCCATCACTGGACAAGTGGCTTGACCTTCTGAAGATGCTATCTCATCTACGGAAGGGCAATACTGCCAACCTCGCAGGACTGCAGAGGACCAAACCACAAAACTTACAGAATGTTTACAGTACCTAGTATATAGTAAGTGCTCTGTAAATGGTACAATTCACCTCATTTCATTTGTGTTTTTAACAAATTAGAAATGCAAGTGGAATCCACACATATTTATTTATTGAGAAAATTTCATTCTTATATTTACATCTATACATACTTTACATAATTAAATTTATTCATCGCCATCACTAGTGTTAACATATACGACCAGAGTTTAACAGGATATTTTGAGAACAACATGACAGTAGCAAAATCTAAGTCTGCGACTATTAAAAATAACATACATAAATGGACAAAAAAGTATTAACTGTCTACTCCAGACCATTCCTATCCTTAACACGTTTAACCACTTTTAATAGTTTCTTGTGTAGCATCCAGAAATATCCCCTATATATTCACAAGTACTGATATATTCTCTTTAAAACATACACACATACAGACAATAGAAGCTTACTATATCATACTTTTATTACTTGCTAAAAGTGAAGAAGACTTCAAGTACTTACTGAGATCAAAGACTACATACAGCCTTCAGCAGCGATTATTCTTCAACAAAAAGAAAACAAAAATCCTCACAACTATACTAATAGGCAACAACATCATGATGAACACACAAAAATAATGTAATTGCCAAGGACTTCATCTTACTTGAATCCATAATCAATGCCCACAGAAGCAGCAGACAAGAAATCAAAAATCACACTGCCATTGGCAAATCTGCTGCAAAAGATCTCTTTAAAGTGCTAAAAAGTAAAGATGTCACTCTGAAGTCTAAAAGGTGTGCCTGACGTAAGCCATGGTGTTTTCAGTCACCTCATATGCATGCAAACGACGGACAATGAATAACCAAGACCAAAGAAGAACTTATGCTTTTGAAATATGGTGTTGGCAAAAAATACTGAATATATCAGGGACTGCCAGAAGAATGAATAAATCTGTCTTGGAAGAAGCACTGCCAGAATGTTCCTGAGAAGCAAAGATGTACTTTGGACATGCTATCCGGAGAGACCAATCTCTGCAGAAGGCCATCATGCTTGGCAGGGCACAGGGTCAGGAAAAGACAGGAAGACCTTCAACGGCGTGGACAGAGAGAATGGCTGCAACAAGAGTTTCAAGTACAGTAGCAACTGTGAGGACGGGGCAGGATAGTGCAGTGTTTCTGTTGTACTCAGGGTCACCAGGAGTCAGAGCTGACTCCACAGCACCTAACAACATACACACACACACACACTTGGGAATTTTCCTATGCTGTTATTAGCTTTACATATGCTCGAGATCTTCCCATCCTACCCCATATAGAGCCTTTTACCACTTTTAAACCAGTTAATAACCCCACCAACAGTTCCGCCACTAAATTTGTTCATGTGCTCAGCTTTTCAAATAGCAATTTCTCTTCAAGAAATCAGCAATAGCCCAAACATGTGCAGCTGCATAATGATATGTTACTAGGATGTTCACTATGGTATTTTCGGTAACAATACAGATCAAACGCAACAGAAACAGGTTCAATTACAGTATAATCACACTACAGAATATTGCACTGACAAACAATATCACAACAGGTGAAGAAGAAACTGAAGGTGTCAATGATTTCATTCTACTTGGTTCAACCATCCACGTCCATGGAAGCAGCAGTCAAAAAATCAAACAATGTACCACAATGAACAAATCTGCTGCAAAAGACTATTTTTTCAATTGCACTTTAAATGAAAGTTTACAGATAAGTTAGTTTCTCATGGGAAATTTTTTGTACACATTGTTGTTTCACCCCAGTTGCTTTTCCCATAATATGACAGCATGCTCTTCCTTTCTACTCAGGATTTCCTGTGTCCATTCAACCAGCTCCTGTCCCTTTTGCCCTGTCATCTTCTCCAGACAGGAATTGTCCACTAAGTCTTCTGTATCTACTTGGGCTAATAAAGTGCTCTCTTCACAAGTACCATATTATGTCTTACAATCCAGTCTAAACTTTGTGTGAAGACTTGGGAATGGTTTCAGCCCCGCTAACAGAGAGCCTCGGCTTCTGCAGTCCTTCCAGTCTCAGTGAGAGCATTGAGTCTGGGTTTCAACAGAACTTCTTAAATTTTTACAAAGGAAAGACATCACCGTGACAAACTGCACCTGACCCAAGCCACAGTCTTTTCAATCACCTCATACGCATGTGAAAGCTGGAAAATAAAAAGGAACACCAAAGAATTGATACATTCAAATTACACTACTGGAGAAGAATACCGAATATACGCCACTACTAGAACAAACACATCAGTTTTAGAAGAAATGTAACCAGAATGTTCTTTACCAGTAAGGATGGTGAGATTTCAGCTCCCTCACTCAGGGACATCACCAGGAAAGACTAATCATGAGAAAAGCACATCATGTTTGGTAAAGCAGATGGCCAACGAAAACAAGTGAAATCCTCAATTTCCTCACCCATCCTCAGGGGGACAGACTGACACAACTGCTACAACAATGGACTCAGACATACCGACAATCTTCAAGGTGGCACAGGGCTGGGCAACATTTCATTCTGTTACACATACGGTCTCCATGAACCAGATGCAACCCAGCAGCAGAATATTACTGGCAAATGAAGACTACACATGTAACTTAAGGTTTAGGACACAGTGAAATGGAAAAAGCACAAGTCTCAGAACAGTACATACAGTACAAGCCAATCTGTAATTTTTTAAATCACATATATGTTGGGGTGGGCACGTGTCTATTATAGAATGAGACACACTGAATCATTGATGGTAATACAGCTCAAGAGGAGCGGATTAGGAGGACACAGGGGTAAGTACCATGACTTTTTCCTCTACATTTGCAATGTTAATGTTTTGAAAACAAGCAGATACTATGTATATTGTTGTCAGTTGCCATCAAGTGACACCCGACTCACAGCAACCCCATGTACAACAAAACAAAGTGCTGCCCGGTCCCGCACCACCCACATGATCAGCTGCAGACTAGACTGCTGTGATCCCTAAGATTTTCACTGGTTAACCTCTGGCCAGGCCTTTCCTTCCTTGTCCATCCTGGTCTGGAAGCTCTGCTAAAAAATTCTCAGTATCACAGACTGAGTACTTTTCTAAAATGAGGACAAATACTTTGTCATTTACTGCTGCATAATAAATTACCATACATCTTAATGGCTTTAAACCACACCCATATATTATTTCATAGTTTCTGTGAGTCAGAAGTCCAGACACAACTGAATTTGGTCCTCTGTTTGGGCCCTACAAGAGTGTAACCATGGTATCAACCAGAGATGAGCTCCTCTGGAAGATCAGCAATGGAAAAATCTGTTTTCCCTCAGCACGGCTGACAGCAGAATTCAGTTTCTTATGGCTACAGGATTCATAGCAGCATGCTTCTGCAAAATCAGGAAGGGAGAGAGAGTCAGACACTACGGCAGGTCTGCTAGAAAGATGGAGTCTTGTATAACATAATGTAACTGCAGAAGGACATCACATCACTGTTGCCATATTCCACTGGTAAGATCCAGGTCAAAGGTGCTGCCTACACTTGACAGGTGGGAAGCTGCATGTTTATGCAAGCACATGAAAACCAAGAGGAGGAACCTGAAGCCTCCTTCAAGCGTGTCTGCCGTAAAGACAATTAGGGCCTGGTTTAAAGCATCTGAAGGGTGACCAGGAAGATAATGTGCGTGGATGCAGTTCACGACTGTAGAACTAAATCACACCAGTTCATCAAACACAGGCAAAATCTAAGTCCAGGGTCTCCTTGGTAACAATCTACAAAGTGGTGCACCAAAACCCAAGAATATCCATTTCAGGGTCATGAAAATAAACAATCACTCAACATAACAGATACAATAACATATTTCTAATAAAATGGTAAGTCAATTTAGCACAGTGCTTTTTCTGAAAGAAAATATGGCTAAAAATATGACCTTATACCAAGAAATACGAAAAAGGAAACCAAAGCATAAAACTCAGACAAAACTAGTTCTATGTGGAAGCTGTTTGGTGTGAGGGGCTAAGTTTATTACCATCTAATGTATATTTGGTGGGAAAAGAGTTCAAGATAATAAACTAGATGGAATATAACCTCATAATATTTCTAACATTATCTGGCATGAGGTTGTACAGTTTATCCTGCAGGAAGAAGAAAGAAAGGAAAAAGAAAGGTGCTATCTCTACTGAATAGGGATTCCTAACAAAAAGGCTTCAAAAGGACTGTGCATCTTTAATAACATAAAAAGTCTGGGACACAAACAGCATAATCTAAAATGCCATTAGAAATACCTCACATACAAAAAGGTCTAAGTAAAGCAGGATTTCATAAAGTGATCAAAAAAGAAACACTAAGGGGGAAAAATCTTTTAAGATTAAAGAGCTTTTTCAAAGGACAAGTTGAAGTGGTTGTAAAATTTATGAGGCAGCATTAAACTTCAGCTCTAAGTAACAATAAATTATTCACTATAAAAACATACATGTGTCAAATATCATAAGCCTCTTAAACTTTTTAAAACAATTTCTTGCGCAATTGATTAGACACATTAGGTCAACATTAGCAGACACTTTTTCAATAGCACAGTATGGAGCAGCTCCAGAGGACAGAGCTAAGCTAGAGCAACAACAGACTATTCATTACACCACTTATCTGACATCACACATTATGTATTCAGCCTTTGAATCAATTTTGCTGCCCTTGGCTAGAGCGAACAATACTTTCCCATTTTTTAACGCCTCATATATGTAAAACTACAAATGCAGTAATCAATTAAGGTATATGTAGATTACAATTTCAACTCAAGTTAATTATTTTAAATAAATCAAATCAAAATATTAAGAGAAACATATAAGAAGATACCCTGAGGAGCTTTCTATTTGCTGTCCTAATTGCCTTTTAGCTTTACCGACACACCTTACTCAGAAGATATTTAAATATGCTTTTTCTAGCTCCTTCACCATCTCTGCATGTCTTCTGATGTGTAAAGGACACTGCTATAACCTATGTCCACTTTCCTCAATTTTTTTCTAAAGTTTATTCTTCCCTCAACCTTCTTTAAAAGTTAAAAAAAAATTCTGTGGATCATTCCTTCTGCCACAATACAAGGGCTGACAATTAAGACCATGAACTTAATTGTTCTAAGCGCTACATACCTCATTGCTGAGTATCACTATGATCACCTTTGACGTACTCCCCTTGGGAAGCTATGCACTGATGCCAGTGCCTAGTGCACACTTCAAAACAACCTTGGAACTCTTTTCAGAATGGCCATTGCTCACGGTGGCACAGTGGCAAATTTGTGAATTTAACTGTACAGTTGTCTGTGAAGGAGTTTTTAGCCAGTAAACAAATAACTGTATTGGAACATCCTCCCTACTCACCTGATCTGGCCCCCAATGACTCTTCTTTTACCCAAAGGTAAAGGAAATATTGAAAGGAAGACACTGTGATGACATTCAGGACATCATGGGGAATATGCCGACAGCTCTGATGGCCATTCCAGAAAGAGTCCCGAAACTGCTTTGAAGGGTGGATCAGGCGCTGGCTTCTGTGCACAGCTTCCCAAGGGGAGTACTTTGAAAGTGACCATAGTGATCATCAGTGAGGTGTGTAGCGCCTTCTCCAGGATGAGCACGAACTTACCTGGCAGTTCTCTACCAACGTGCTTTGCACAGATGAGTTACAGACACAGGAGTGCCTGACACACTCCATCACCAGTCACGTCTCTGCTCACCAAACACAAACATCTGTGGGTGGAGCTCCTTCCACGTTCCAGGCTGCCCAGCGCTAAGGCCTACAAATATATTCCCCACAAACCCAGTTCCTGCCCCCAGCACATTTACAGATACCAAACCTTTACACTCCCAATGAGTACAACAGAGAAACAGAGCAGTAAACAACAGGTGACCTAACTGACCTCAGATGCCAAGTAAAGCTTCTTCGATGATTTCACTTTTTTGGTTGACATCTGAGGGCTAAGTAGGACAAGGTTAGGTCCCTTTTTATATAACTGGTAACTAGTTGCCTCATACTTAGAAAATTATTTTGCATTAAAGATACCATTTCATTTTAGGTGACCCAACAAGGAAATAAGTTATCTGTTCAAATTGTGGAGATCTGATAGTAGTTTCATTTTCCAGAAAGTCACTGAGTAATATTTAAAAAACATGCTCCACGATTTCTCATCATGCCTGGTAGAGAGCCAGCGAAAAAGAGGACAGCCCTCACAAAGATGGACTGACAAAAGTGCCCCAACAATGGGCTCAACCCCAGCAACGGGTGCAGGACCAGCAGTGCTCACTCCGCTGTACACAGGGTGGCTATGAGCCAGAACTCATCTGATGGCACCTAACACGAACAACATGTTTTTTCAAACTTTATCCTAGGCTCTAAAGAAGGAAAAATCTCTTCACCTAGACTCCCTAGAGATCTCAAGTCTGTTTCCTACCCTGAATTCTTACATAGCTCAATTATAGCAAATACCTCCACAACTACAGACAACACTGTATTCAAATTTTTCATGTATTTCTCTCTCTCATTCACCTAAAACAACGGTTACCCTAAGTTTAAGAAAATGTTCTGCACCCCACTTTGGTGAGCAGTGTCTGGGGTCCTAAAAGTTAGCTGGCGGTCATCTAAGACCAGTCTGTGGATTCCAACCCATCTGGAGCAAAGTAAAATGAAGAGCACCAAACACACACAAAAAAATTAGCCCAAGAGACTGAAAGGGCCACATAAACCAGAAATGCCATCAGTCTGAGACCAGAAGAATCGATGGTACCTGGCTACTACCAATGAACACCCTCGCAGGGAAAACAGCAGAGTCACCGACGGAAGGGGAGATGAATGGGGCAGAGAACTCAAATTCTGGTAAAAAAGGTCAAAGGTCATGGTCTCACTGAGCCTGTAGGGACCCCAGAAGACATGGCCCCCAGACTCTCTGGTAGTCCAGAACTGAAACCATTCCAGAAGCCAATGCCCTGACAAAGATTGAACTAGTTTACAAGACATAAAATGATACTGGTGGGAGAGTGTGCTTCTTCGCTTTGGTAAATACATGAGACTAAACAGGCAGCTCCTGTCTGGAGGTGAGATGAGAAGGCAGAGGGAGCAGGAGCTGGCTGACTGGGTACAGGAAACACAGGGGGAAAGGAGTGAACTGTCACACTTGTAGGGAGCACAGTTAGGGTCACATAACAATGTATGTCTAAGTCTTGATGGATAACCTGACATGAGTGGTCAACTTTTACTTCATGTGCAATAGAAAAATAAATAAAATTAAGGGTTAGCAACTCAAACATCTGCAGGGTTTACATAGACACCAAATGAGTAATAACCTGGGAGGACATAAGGACATTCTTCACTGCTACAAACACACAATCTCTCTGTCCTGAATCTTACGATCTCTTTTTCATCATGTTAATTTTTTTCACTTTTGATGGAATATTAGAAAATGTGAGTCGGAACCAACTCAAAGGTATGTAGCAACAACGAGGCTAACAAAAACTCAGTTTGCCAAAATCATATCTCTTGCCATTCAATTTCTCTTACTAAGGTAAAATAAATACTTAAAGCTACCTCCTTATGTACCATCCATTTATTTTGACTCTTCTGAACATGTCCATAATTATATTACCTTTTATCTCTTCACTTTAGGTTTCCCCTTTTCTAATAAAACAATTCCTTGCTTTTGGATCTCTTGCTCTGTGTTCATCGTTCTTTTCCACCACAGTACCTAAGGTCTAAAAACACAGACTCATCTATGACTACTAAAAAGACTAGTGTGTATCACTGAGGGATAAACAAAAAAAAATGTATAACATACAAGAAAGATCATATTGTTAACTAAACTAAATTTATATACATACAAATCAGTTCCTAAATTTAAAACTACCAAGAGACTGATAAGCAGTGACGTCTGAAGCACAGTCTGCGTCAACCAGCACTGTCTAATATCTTAACACTTAATAACGCCTAAGGTAAAAATCCAACTCTGGTAAAAAATCCAAACTTACATCTATTCTTTCTAAAGGTCAAAAACTATATCACAACAAAAATGGTCTTTTTGAATATTTTAAAGACTCAGAAGAAATTAGAAGCTCACTTCCAAGTTTTTACTTTTTATCTGCACTAAAAATACTATTTAAAATCAGTGCATGAGTAAGAATGCACAGTGTAAAGGGGTTCAAGTTTACAGTCATCATTTTATTGACTTAAAAGAAATAACATTTAATGAAAGGAAAGAGAAACTCAAGCCTAAACTTCCAGATGGATATGCAGGATATTATACTTTTTGAATCATTAACAGTGTTCTTAATTCGTGCTTCTTCTTATTGCTACATGCTGTCAAGTTGGTTCCGACTCACAGCGATCCTATGAATGACAGAAAGAAACACTGCCCATGTCCACAACTGTTTTTATGCTTAAACCCATTGTTCTGGCCACCGTGTCAATCCATGTCATCAAGGGTCTTCCTCCTTTTCACTGACCCTCCACTCTACCAAGCATGATATCCTTCACCAGGGACTGATCATTACTGACAACATGTTCAAAGTATGTAAGACAAAGTCTTGTCATCTTGGTTTCCAAGGAGCACTCTGGCTGTACCTCTTCCAGAACAGATCTATTTGTTCTTTTGGCAGTCCATGGTACATTCCATATTCTTCTCCAACATCACAAGTCAAAGGCATCAATTTTTCTGTCTTCTTTGTTCACTGTCCAGATTTTATGTGAATATGGTATGACTGAAAATACCATGGCTTGGGTCAGGTGCATTTTAGTCCTCAAGATGACATCTTTACTTTTCAACACTTCAAAGAGATTCTTTGCAGCAGACTTTCCCAATGCAAAGCGTCTTTCGATTTCTTGACTGCTGCCTCCACAGGTGTTGACTATGGAATCAAGTAAAATGAAATCCTTGACAACCTCAATCCTTTCTCCATTTATGACCATGTTGCTTACTGGTCCCGCTGTGAGGATTTTTGCTTTATTGATGTTGAGGTGCAATCCACACTGAAGGCTGTGGTCCCTGATCTTCATCAGTAAATGTTTCAAATCTTCTTCACTTCCAGCAAGTAAGGTGATGTCATCTGCATAACAGATTGTTAATGAGTCATCCTCCAATCCTGATGCCTCATTCTTCTTCGTATAATCCAGCTTCTTGGATTATCTACTTAGCATACAGACTGAAAAGGTATGGTGAAAGGATACAACCTTGATGTATACCTTTCCTGACTTTAAACCATGCACTGCCCCCTTGTTCTGTTCACACAACTGCCTCTTATTCCACATACAGATTCCTTAAGGGCACGACGAACTGATCTGGAGTTCCCATGTTATGCAATGTTAGCCCTAATTTGTTACGATCCACAGTTGAATGCTTTCGCATAGTCAGTGAAACACAGGTAGACACTTTTCTGGTATCCTCTGTTTTCGGCCAAGATCCATCTGACATTAGCAATGATAGCCCTGGTTAAATATCCTCTTCTGAAACCAGCTTGATTTCTGGCAGTTCCTTGTCAATATACTACTGCAGTCACTTCTGAATGATCTTGAGCAAAATTTTACTTGTGCATGATATTAATGACATTGTCTGGTTAATTTCCCCATTTGGTTGGATCATTTGTCTTTGGAATAGGCATAAATATGGATCCTTTCCAGTCAGTCTGACAGAGAGCATCCTCCAAATTTCTTGACATAGACGCGTGAGCACTTCCAGTACTCCATCTGCTTGTAGAAATGTCTCAGTTGATAGTCCACCAATTCCTGGAGCCCTGTTTTTCGCCAATGACTTCAGTGCAGCTTCAACTTTTCCCTTCATTACCACCAGTTCCCAATCATATGCTGCCTCTTCAAATGGCAGAACATGGACCAGTTCTTTCTGGTATAATAACTCTGTGTATTCCTTCCATCTTCTCTTCATGCTCCCTGAATCACTGAATATTTTCCCTGCAGTATCTTTCACTATTGCAAACTCCAGCCTCCAAATTTTCTTTCAGTTCTTTCAGCTTGAAAAATTCAGAATGTGTTCTCCCTTCTGGTTTTCCATTTCCAGCTTTTTTCACATGTCATCATAAGACTTTATTTTGTCTTCTTGAGCTACTCTTTGAAACTTTTTGTTTAGGGATTTTACTTCACTATTCCTCTCTTTTGCTTTAGATGCTCAACATTCAAAAGCAAGTTTCAGTCTCTTCCAATATCCATTTGGTCTGTTCTTTCTTTCCTGTCTTTTTAATGACCCCTTGCTTTCTTCATGGATGATGTCTTTGATGTCATTCCATAATTCATCTGGTCTTTGGTCATTAGTGGTCAACACATCAAATCTGTCCTTAATATGGTCTTTAAACTCAAGAGGGATATACTCAAGGTCATACTTTGGGCTCTTGTGGACTTATTCCAATTTTCTTCAGTTTCAATTTGAATTTGTGTGTGAGCAATTGATGTTCTGTGCCACAGTGTGCATCTGGTCTTGTCCTAACTGCTGATACGGAGGTTTTCCACCATCTTTTTGCACAGATACAGTCAATTTGGTTCCTGTGTATTCCATCTGGTGAGGTGCATATATACAGTCACTGTTTGTATTGGTTAAAAAGTTATCTGCAATGAAGTTGTCAGTCTTGCAAAATTCTGTCATGGTAACTCTGGCATTACTTCTATCACCAAGGTCATATTTTCCAACTACTGACCCTTCTTCTTTGTTTGCAACTTTTGCATTTCAGTCGCCAGTAATTATCAATGCATCCTGATTGCATGTCAATCAATTTCAGCCAGTAAAAATTTTCAATCTTTTTGTCTTTGGCCTTAGTGGTTCGTGCGTAAATTTGAATAATAGTCATATTAACTGGCCCTCGTTGTAGGTGTATGGATATGAGCCTATCACTGACAGCACTGTACTTTAGGACAGATCTTGAAATGTTCTTTTTGGTAATAAATGCAACATCATTCCTTTTCAAGTCTTCATTCCTAGTATAGTAGACTATATGATTGTCAAATTTAAAATGGCCAATACTGGTCCATTTCAGATCACTAATGTCTAGGACACTGATGTTTATGTAGTCTATTTCATTTTTGACAATTCCCAATTTTCCCAGCTTCAAACTTTGTACATTCCATGTTCCAGTTATTAATGGATGTTTGCAACTGTTTCTCCTCATTTTGCGTCATGCCACAACAGGAAATGGACATCTCAAAGGCTTTACTCCATCCACAACATTAAGGTTGCCTTTACTTTAAGAAGTCAGCTCCTCCCCAGCTAGTATTTGTCAAAGCCTGCTATCAGGTGATAGGAGGAGTAAACGTAGAGAGAACAGCCCCTACCCGTCTGTCAGTGGAGTCTTGCTTGCTGTTGTGGTGCTGGAAGCTACGCCACTGGTATTTAGGTCAGGGTCATCCATGGTAGACAGATTGCAGCTGAGCTTCCAGACTGAGACAGACTAGGGAGAAGAACCCAGCAATCTACTTCTGATAAGAATTAACTACGAAAAACCTTATGAATAGCAGTGGAACACTGTCAGATAAAGTACTGGAAAATGATCCCCCCAAGTTGGAAGGCACTCAGAAGACGACTAAGAGCTGCCTCCTCAAAGCAGAGGTGACCTTAATTCACACTTAACACTGAGGAAAACGGAAACCCTGGTGGCATAGTGGGTAAGTGCTATGGCTGCTAACCAAAAAGCTGGCAGTTCAAATCTGCCAGATGCTCCCTGGAAACTCTATGGGGCAGTTCTACTCCATTCTATAGGGTCAGTATGAGTCAGCATCAACTCAATGGCACTGGGTTTGGTTTTGGTTTTTGGTACTGAAGAAAACACAGATATGCATTAAAGACACTCAGGTATCACTTTTCAACCAGTGGAATATATATGAGATTAACAGGTATCTATAAAAGTGGCTAAAAATATAAAATAATCTTCACTACAGGCAATCCCTGGGTTATGAACAAGATCCACTCCTAAATGTGTCTTTAAGTCAGATTTGTAAGTCAGTCAGAACAGGTGCCCACAGTTCTGCTCCAGCCTTACTTTAGTGCAAGAAAAGGCTCAAATTCCTTCCATGATTGAAAAGCTGAACGTGCAGCATGGGAAGGTGATTGTGATGAAGAATTTGTTGTAAGCAGAGGTTGGCTCAATCATTTCAAAGTGAGGGCAAATCTATATAATGTTAAAGGTAAATACCAGTTGTTGGTAAGCTGAACATAGTTTAGACTTAAACTGTATACAGTAAGTGGAATAGCAAAACTCTGTGTGCCTACTCAATATTCATTCACTGCCTTCAACTTTAATAAAAATATAAAATAAACCAACTATTTACCATAAAAAGCAAACAAAATAGGAAAAACGGAATGCAAGAGGCAGTTCCAAAGACAGGCTACACAATGAAACACTTTCAAAATGCCACGTTCATAGCACACCTGTGGACATCAGTCGGCGACTGCATCAAAGTGTTATCTTCAGAAGAAAGTTTCCATGATTCGTTTAACTTGTGGTCACTTGTCTCCAGCTCACCCATTACCCAATCTGGTAATCTCTCTGGACTTGGATCTTTTGCTCGTGCAGAATTTGGTTCATCAAAATAGATGGACTGGTTTTTAAAAAATCAGAAAAATTACTCTTTCCAAAATGGAACAATTAGTTAAAATATCCATCAATTTTCAAGTTTGATAATACCCTCTTAAGTACTTGTTGAATTATACACAAATATATAAAAATGTATCATGCATTCAATACACAATGACTTATGAAATATTATATGTGATTTAACATTTACATTTTAGTTATAGTCTGAAAGAAAATATGATAAATGGCTACATTATATAGCACATAAAGCTGACAATAACTATTAGGTTTATAAGGAAGATAAACAGAAAAAGGTTTTTTTTTTAACCATGTGCTCCCCTCGTTTCTTACTGTATTCAACTGCTTTGTAAAACAAAAAAATCAGTAAGCCAAGATATCTCCATCACTACAAATCAGAAATTAAGAATCCCTTGACAACATGGGGAAACCCTGGTGGCATAGTGGGTTAAGCACTACATCTGCTAACCAAAAGGTCAGCAGTTCAAAATCCATTAGGTACTCCTTAGAAACTCTATCGGGAAGTCCTACTCTGACCTCTAGGGTCGCTATGAGTCAGACCTGACTTGACAGCAATGGATTCGGTTTTTTGTTTTTTGGTTTTTTTTGATAATGTGGGAACGAAAGCACTGATGATGGGAGACTCCTGGAATTTAGCTGATGGTCATAATACTTGGGAACCCCAAGATACATCCCTACATCATCTTACCAGTATTATGTGTAAAGTAAACCTCTTCCCTCAGATTCTGTGACATTGAAAGACCAATATCTAATACTCCAGCAGCCAGGTTGCTAACATATATGAATACCAGCTAACCAATGCATATTTCACGGTTGTAAGTACCAAGGAAGGAGCCCTGGTCACGCAGTGGTTAAATGTCTGGCTGCTAACCGAAAAGACTGATGATTAAAGCCTACCAGCTGCTCCAAGGGAAAGACATGCAGTAATCTGCTTCTTTAGTTCTTCTTGGTCCTAAAAAGTCATTATGAATTAGAAGGGACTCAACGGCAAGGAATTTGGGGTTTTTTTTTTTTCGTTTGAGGACCAAGGTAATGAAAATTCATCAACCAAGAGTAGTAACTGCCTTTGTAAAGAGGCTAACTCTAAGAATGAAATTAAAGTATAGGAATCATTTCTAAACTACAACTGTTGTCATTTTATTAAACTGGATAGGAACTTTAGAATTCACCTAACCCAACCTCTCTTGACTTTCAAAACAATTATACGAAGGAGTTCCATGTACTACAATTTGCTGAAAAATACAGAGTATTACAATCTAGTGAAAATTAGTGGGAACTTACAAATCAGTAAAAAAATTCACTTCTAGTTTTTCTGAAATATTGTAGAATACCAAGCAAAGACTAAATCAGTAAAGACAGTCCCCCTATAGGGCAATACCTATTATCTATTCAAAGTAGAAAAAATTAGATCAGGGTTAACTAACAGATCATGGCCTTCACAAAAAGAATGATAAGCAGACACTCACTTTTAAAGAAACAAATACATCTTTTTGATGGATGGGACCTACCATGTAGGAAGGCAAAGTTTTGAGAGTTCCTGGTTCTGGGCGATGTGTAAAGGGGCCTTCAAGCATGCCTCGCTTAAGCATGTGCAGTAATAGTTTTGCGTAGAGGTTCCGATTCTTCCTGCCCATTAATCCTATACCCGTTCCCGAAGGTTCACATAGTTTTCTAATCCAAAGAGCACACCTCTGGCGTTCTACAAATACATAAAAACAACTAGCAACTTGATATTTCAGAACATAAAACATTAAGCTACAAAGAACTCTAACCATCCCTGCTTTTGCCTAGAACAGGGGTTAGCCAACATTTTTCTGTTAAGGGCCACGTAGTAAATACCTGAGGTTCTGTGGGCTGTACCATCTCTGTTACAGTTACTCAACCTTCACTGCAGCAGCCACAGACAATATGCAAACAAATGATTACGACTCCAAAAACTTGATTTACAAAAAAGGCAATGGACTGGACTTGGCCCAAAGGCCACAGTTTGCTAACTCCTGCTCTAGAATTTAACTTTATTAGATAACTGGCTATAGAACAAGACAAACACAAACAAATATTTTCATAAAAATAAAATCCCTGGATTGTTGTCCATATATTTCTCAGATAAAATTTTGCTGTCAAAGTATACCTAAAATAATTTTAGTTGTACTGAAAAATCTTCCTGTAATTCTAATTATACAAACCTAGAGAAAGATAAAATGTAATCTCTGATTTATTGTAACATTCTAAATTTACTCTAAAATTACATCTCAAACATTTTATTTCTTAAAGCAAGTAACTTGCAGGGATTTGCAGATGACTTATTTAGAATTTTATTTTCACATCTCACTAAAATAACTGAGTGTTACTTATGTGTAATTTCATAAAGTAATTACATCTTCAAGAATCTCCCTACAATATATAGTGCAGTTTAATCCACATATAATAATCTATTGGTTATATTATCTCGCCATGACACAACAGCATTTTTAAGTCTCAGGAAAACTCTCTTGATATTAACCTTTTATCAGTCTAACTCAATTTGTGGATTAGATATCTAATACAAATCGTAAGTCTGCTTTATCTCTTAGTTTATATTACTTCACCTATAAAAATCACCAGGGCCAGATTTACCACTTTGCAAACATCATTACAGGTGTGACAGCTATGCCTCTAAAGAATTATTTTAGTTTCAGAAATTATATAACCAAAAAAGACACCCTCATGAAATACTGGCTGCACTCTCAGAGAAAAAAATTCACAAAATAAAACTGACAAACTTAAACTATGTCTTTTCCATTAGCCCTGTAGCAAACCATAATCTCTCTAACACTCTAATGCCCAGTATTTAGTACAATAATTTGGATAATGGAACCAATGCATTTCTCATTTCCCTACCTAAAATGATGGAGAGGAAGAAGACTGAAATTACTACAAATGTCCTAGTGCTTTATCGGGTTGTAAGTTTCCAAATATTTCACTATGAATTACATAAATAAGAGCCACAGATGAGCTAATATGGTGACAATGTGTCATGAACCAAATACGATCAACCCAATTCTTTGCACCTAAAATCCACTTTTAAAAGAAGATGAACATTCATTATACCTTGATTTACAATACATTTGTAATGAAAGATTTAAATACATATTTTTCCAAATAACAGATCAAAGACAAAAAATAAAGACAGTCAATGTCAGTGTTATTTGAAGAGGACACAGTACACAATACCATAAAATACTAACTGAAATCATCTTAAGTAAACCATGGCCACTCTGAAGAACAGGAGGAGAAAAGAAGAGGTTAAGATCCAACAAGTCAAGAGAAGACAGCAGAGACAAGGCTGACAGGCAGATGCAGGCCAGGCCACTCTGAAGGAAAACATGGTGCAAGCCCTCCAACCGTAGGCAGGTAGGCCCCTTTCCCAGCAGAATGCCCTGAAATAAATATCTAATACTGAGTTGGTACCTCACTTTGAACACAAATATGTTCAGACAACTCAAAGAAACAGAGGCTACAGAAACAGTCCAAGGCACAGTTTCTTGGCTCTATTCCAAGCCCTCCACCAAAAAAGTACCAAATCAGAAAATTCTGGAGAATTTTTCAGGCCTCTCAAATTCTCTTCAACTGCTCTTTGATGCCTTATGTGAAATTTCTTAAATTAGAGACCAAGACTTTCATTTTATAATTAGAGATAAAAAAAAAAATTTAAAAATTGCCATTGAGTTCATTCTGTCTCAGTGACCCTATAGGATAGAGTAGAACTGCCCCACAGAGTTTCCAAGGAGCACCGGGCAGATTTGAACTGCTGACCTTTTGCTCAGTAGTCAGAGCACTTACCCACTGCACCACCAGGGTTTCCATAATTAGAGAGAAGACATTTAAAATCTAAGAGTCAGAAGCAAGACAGCAACAAAAACTCTTTCACAGTTGATTTTGCTCAGTCAATTTACAAGCATAAAAGACCAATAGGGTCTTTCCTCGCTTTCATAAACAGAAGCATCTGCCAGCAAGTAGACAGTAAGCTCCTGAAAGAGGACATACTTCCACTGAGGGAGTAAAAAGATGCAGGAAGAAACCACTGTAGCTAATGACAGAGGTCTACACATAAGCTCATGACACACGGGGAGGTAGTATCACAAGACCTTCCATAGCTTACTAGTACAATTTTATCAATTCACTTTGGAACAATGCAAAGTAAGCCATCCCACGTTAATTTAAGATGAAAACTGTTACTGGTGGAATCCAGTTGTCTTTCCATTTTGATGGTTCACTGGTTTAACTAAATTATAGAAAAAAAAATTAATCGTAAAAATCTAATTTTCAAACATAGTCTTACCTGATCTGTGGGGTAATTTTAGAACAAAGGGCTTCATATCTACAACAAAATGATCAAATTCCGCATCCAGCTTCTCCCATTTTTCTTCTTCACTTCCCATTTCTATAATCTAATCTGTAAAAGATTTAAAAATAAAAATATTAAGAATATGTATGCTGAAAACTACAAAATTCTAAAGAACAATATCAAAGAAGAACTAAACAGAGAAGCAGCATGTTCACAATTTGGGAGAGTTGGTCGTTCTAATGTCAGTTCTCCCCAAACTGCAGTAGTCTTTGTATATATAGGCAAGCTGATTCTAAAATTTATATGGTAAGGTAAAGGAACCAGAATAGCCCAATCTGCAAAAGAAGAAAAAGTTGGATGATTCACATTATTTGATTTTAAGATGTACTATAAAGGTACAGTAGTTAAGACAATGTCATACTGGTCAAAGGACACACGACCAATGGAAGTGAATAGAGATTCCACAAATAGATCAATGCAAACATGGACAACTGACTTTTGACAAGGGTGCAATTCAGGGAAAAAGGATAAATTTACAGCAAATGATGCAATAACAACTCACATAAATATGCACAAACTAAACTCTGTACTGTATATAAAAACTAGCTCAAATCGGATCATAAACCTAATTGTAAATCGTAAAACTATAAAACTTTTATTAGAAAGCATAAGAGAAAATCTCCAAGACCTCAGGTTAGGCCAAGACTTCTTAGACATGACAACTGTCACAGCACTGAAGAAAACTTAAGACTGTCAACAGTGACAGCAAAGAGAGTTACTGGAGAGTTGGGACAGCTTGAGCTGGGCAACACAAAACATAATGCTGGATCGCAAAGCATTCCAACATTCTGAGGGAGAGGGGAGCTTTTCATACAGAAAAGAGGGGAAGGCAGTATGGGACCACAATCACTGGGCTTGGGATTACATATAGTTACACAAGAAAGTTAAAATTTTAACAAGGTTAGCTAATCTGTTTTCTAATACAGACTTCCTGGAGTCAACCCGGCAAGCAGTTTTCTGAAACATCTGTGTGCCCACTCTTCTTGAGGCAGGCTGCACCAGCATTCTCCTGAGCCCACCCTGACAAATACTTCCCGGCAAACATTTCTTCATCAACCACATTCTGGCCCCCTCATTGTTTGCTGGGGGTGGTTCACGTTTTATAAAACATTACATGTCATAAGGCTGTCAACCACCAGTTTTATTCACAGGAAGGCAGAAGGGAGAACTTAGACAAGCTAACTAACCTAAAACCAAACCAACTGCTGTCAAGTCAATTCTTACTCACAGAGACTCCAGAGGATAGAGTAGAAAACTGGCCCATAGAGTTTCCAAGGAGTGCCAAGTTTAATTAAAAAATGGAAGTCTGATTCAGACTGAGGTCAGCCTTTTTCAATCGTGCCAAGCACCTCAGTCTCAGAGTGCCCTCATACACACGAAAAGCTTTATCAATAAAGGAAAGATTTGGCACACTGGACTCAATCAAAATAAAAAAGTTCCGCTCTGCAAAGGACATTGTTCAGAGAATGAAAGACACACCAAAAATGGGGAAAAAATATTTGTGAATCACACATCTCATAAAGGACTTGTATCTTAAAATTCAATAGAGGGAAACAAACAGCCCAGTAAAAGATGTCAGCCAAAGAATCAGTCCCTTCCCTAAAGAAGACATACAGGTTGCAAACAAACACATGAAAATGGTTCACCTTCATTAATTATTAAGGAAATGCAAATTAAAACCATAATGAGACACCTTTACACACCTATTATGGCAGCTAAGATAAAAAATACAAATACCAAGTGCTGGTGAGGATGTGGAGCAACAGGAACTCTCATGCATGGTTGACAGGAATGCAAAATACTGCAGCAGCCACCCTGGAAAACAGTTTGGCAGTTTCTTACAAATATAACACTTACCAAGGAACCCCGCAATCTCATCCCATTTACTCAGGTAACAGGAAAATATATACTCACACAAAAACCTCTGATGTTTTCTATAGAAGCTTTCGTCCCCTTGGTAATCACCAAAACACTGGGAACAACCCAAATAACCCATGACTTGGGAACGGATAAACTATGGCGTATCTCCCCAGTGAGACAGTACTCAGCACTAGAAAGGAATAAACTACTAACACACACAACATGGGAAAACTTCAAATGTACTGTACCAAGTGAAAGAAACCAGTCTCAAAGGCTACCTACTACATTATGTCATTTATGTGACATTCCAGAAAAAGTGAAAAATACAGATACCTGTGGGCAGTTCTATTGTGTCACACAGGGCCGTTATGATATGAATCAACTTAATGGTACCCAATAACACTATTTACATGGAACTTTTTTTGAAAAAATCCATCTGCACATCAAATGAGTCTCCTAAAATAGGAACACAGTATTTCACTAGTTACTAATCAAAACTGGTCACCCTCCTTTCTGGGTAACTGTAGAAGAAACATATCCTCAAATTCAAAACATAGTCAAAATAAATTTTATTTGTGTGTGTCTGCTGGTTGTCGGTCGGTTTGGATTGGTGGGTTAGCCAGCTCTGTCTTACATTTCCACACCACACTCCATCAGTTACAGAGCTGGTAAGCAATGACTATGATACCACCTCTGAATGTAAGGACAAAAAGACGAAGAGCTACTATTCAGATGGATGAACAAACAACTGGAAACTCACAAACCCAGAATTTGAAGCACGGCTCTGGCCTAGAAGTGTACCCCCAACTTAAATAGTACATCCTGCCCATGTACTCACACATTCACCTGACAGCCCTCACTGTTGGGGGTGTTGTTGCATGTTGTTGTTGGTGTTGTTGCATGTTGTTGTTGATTCCAACTCATTGTGACCAATGCTAGAGACAAGAGTGCAACTGATACGTAGGGTTTCCTAGGCTACAATCCTTACGAAAGTAGATAGTCAGGTCTTTTCTCTTACAGAGTAGCTGGTGAGTTCAAACTGTTGACTCCTTAGAGAGCAGCCAAGTGTCTCACTATCTTACACCGGGGTGCCTTAGAGCATTCTTCCCCCACCCCCCAAAACAAACCCAAACCTGTTGCCATTGAGTCAATACCAACTCACAGAGACTCTACAGCACAGAGTAGAACTGTCCTACAGCATTTCCAAGGAGTGAGGATGGATTTGAATTGCCAACTTTTTTAGTTAGTAGCTATAGTGCTTAACCACTGTGACACCAGGGCTAAAGCAAACAAACAAAAAAATTAAAAAACTCACTGCCATGGAGTCAATACTGGCTCACAGCACTCCTGTAAGACAGAGTAGAACTGCCCCCATGGAGTTTCCCAAGATGAAGAGCCTGGCAGATCTGAACCGCCAAGCTTTTGGTTAGCAGCTATAGCACTTAACCACTACGTCCCAGGGCTTCCCTAATAATCACCTGGAGCTCCTTGATGGCACAAATGGATAAGCACTCAACTATTAAGCTGAAAGGCTGGCTGTTCAAATCCACCCAGAAGCACATTCCTGGTCATCAGTTTCAGAGAAGTCACAGCCTTGAAAACCCAGTGGAGTAGCTCTGTTCTGCATATGTGAGATCAATATGAGTCAGAATTAACTGGCCAATAACTAGCAACTGTAAAACAAAACCAAAAAAAAAAAAAACCACTGCCACTGAGTCAATTCTAAAGCACAGCCACCCAACAGGACAGACTACAACTGCCCCACAGAGTTCCCAAAGAGCACCTGGCCGACACAAACCGCAGGGCCGCCATAGTACTTCACCACTAAGCCACCAGGGTTTCCAGTAGCAATAATCACAAATTCTCAATAAATCCTGCAACACACTCAGGAAATGTTAGAGAAGTTAAAACAACAGTTACAGGCTCACCAAAAGTCATGAAGTTAAGTGCCAGGCTCAGATTACAACCGTGATTTCTCTAATTCTAAGATCCATTATATATGACCACTTGGCCATTTTATCTATTAAGTCAGCAGTAAAGCCAGCTAACAAAGAAGTATTTGGAAAAGTAGAGTTGTTATAAACCCCCAAAACACTCCACTGCCACTGAGTCGGTTCTGACTCACAGCAACCCTATAATGACATGCAATGATGATGTATGTTCTCAAAAAACAAGAAAGTGCTATTTGGTAGAAGCTAAAAACCTCCTTTATCATATCACGTATTTATACTTCAACAAAATTAAAACTTCAAATCAAGCCCATGGCTTTTGAGTCAGTTCTGACTCACAGCAACCCTACAGGACACAGCGGATCCGCCCCACGGAGTTTCAAGACTGCCATCTTTACAAAAGCGGGCAGCGACACCCTTCTCCCAAGAGCAGCTCCTGGGTTCACACTGCTGACTTTGCAAAGATTAGCAACCTAGGGCTATAGCCACTGGCACACCAGGGCTCCTTTCAACAAAACAAAGGTAAAAAGGTAAAAAAGAAATTAAGTTAATGTTTCAACTCTTCAAGGAATGCTTATTGCAAAATTTCATCTCATGGACAAGTTACATGTTATCCACAAACTACATCTACTGACTTCCAGCTCATCAACAGATTTTACTATTATTACAGTTGCAGACTGAAAGGATTAGAAACGAAAAGTAAAGCCATATCCTTGGTTAAAGTATTTACAGTATGTCTAGTAGTTATATAAATTCAAAAGCAAAAAAGAAGTGGGTGACTTTTGTTTATATCAGCACTCTGTATGACAGTCATGTCTTTTGTTAAAGTCACTGACATTTTTTTTAAACCTGTTTGTGACTAGCTAGAAAATGGGCTAAGACCTTCTTAAACAGCTTAGCTGCCGTAAGTCAACAAAGCATAAGCAAGCCACAAATATTATGAGGCCTTGAAAGAAACCAGCCACACCTGCTAGACGACAAATACACTTCACTTATATCATGCCCCTCGCCAAACACAGGACATACACACCTGAAAGTGGTATAAAATGAGTTGTGTTTGATCAAACTGTACTTTACATTTATTATGGGTGATTAAAGAAAACTTGTCAAGAGTCCTCTAAATCACAAAGTTTACAGGTGTATGTTTTATCTGGCTTACAAGTTGGAGCTGTGACAGGGACGCGGGCACTGATGGAGCACTCCCAGTCCGTGCCAGGTACCATGGCTGAGCACTCTACAGACGTTATCCCTAACGTTATCCCTGTCAATTCTCCCCTCCTCCCCGGACAGGCACGATTTTCACAGCTATTTCACAGAGGAGAAAGCTGAGACTCTGCAAGGCTAACCAACTGACTTGGGTCCCACGGAAAGTGCGGAAAGTGACAGCTGGGCCTGAACACCGTGCAGGAATTCTGGGGTCCTGCATTCCACTGCAGGATACCACTGTCGTCCGCTGTATCGGTGAGAGGCTCATGCCACTACATTCAACTTTAAATTTTAAGGACAAACAATAATAACAGCGGTACAATATATATAAAAACTGTTCATATTCGCCTATATTGTTCTTTTTAACATCTAAAACGTAACACACACTGGCACTCCCAGGGTCCGGTGATGCTGGGATAGGGCCTTCCCACATCTGTTACCACTGACTGTCGGCTTTAACAAAAGAACCAGCACACTGCTTCCCCCGAAGTCCAAAAGGTCATGATTCTGTTCTGCGAAAAATTCAAAAACTCCAGCGGCACCGTTCTCCGCAGTCACTTCCTTTGCCAGAGCGGGCGGCCTGCGAGCTCGACACGGGCCGCGTCCCCCCTCCTACCCTGTCGCGTCCCCTCTCTTCCTCTGTCCAGACACAGATGTCTCCTCACAAGCCGCAAACCCCCAGGGTACGATTCTGGACACATCATGTAGACGTGCTCCATCAGCTTCATAAAACTTGACTGAGAACTTTCCCAAGCCGCCCCTCGACTGAATTTCACCCGGCGCGTCCATCCCGGCGCCGGGACGCGCGCCCACAGGCCTGGAGAACGAGCCCGGGGTCTGGGGGCGAGGCCACGCCCAGAACCAGGCCGCCCCCCACGCAAAATTCCACTCGCGAACCTAAGGGTGGGGGTGTGGAGGGAAATTCTGAAAAACAAGAACCTGGCGCGCCTACAGCGAGTTTTCCGCTCGGCCGCCTCCGCCGCTGCCGCTGCTGCCGCCGCCACAGCCAAACGGTTTCAAATCCTTGCGGGCCGCTAGGGCCACCACCGCCCAACAGGCGGGGGGGACGAGGACTTCCGCTCTCGCCCGTCCCCGCCCTGTCGTCCGCAGCGAACGCGCGGCTCTGTTGCCATGGCAACGCTCCGGGTAGCGGCCACCCAGAGCCAGCGCGCCGGAGGCGGAAACTTCCGCTCACACTAGGAACCCCCTCCTCGCCGCTTTGGCCGCGTGACGTCGTTGCCATGACGACGCGCCGGATGCGCCGTTGCCTTCAAGCTAGTCTTCCAGCCCGGCCGCCCCTTGGCCGGTGGCGGGTTTAGGTTTCTGAGCTTACTGTGGAGACTGTCCTTGGGGTCCGCCCCACGGAGAGGAGCGGGTGAACCCCAGGTGCTGTGGAGAAAGAACAAGTAGAGCGGGAAGAAAATGGATCTGGTGGACTAGGTTCCTAGAAGGGTGTCCCGTTATTCGGTCGAGCATCTTAGTTGAGTTTTAAAAAGTGAGAATTTACTGCCTGATACTTCAGAACTGAAAGATGAATGAGGTTGAATTAAGCAAGGAGGTAATATTTTTTGTTTTGTCGGTTATTTCACGTGGAATTATTGGAGTTCTGAAAAAACGGAACTCAGATTTTGAAATCACTTGACAAAAAAAGGATTTGCGTTTACCACTTCTGTATGTGATAGCAACATCAAGGGAAAAATCTGTTTTTGCTGCTCCCAGGAACTTTTGTCATCCAGTCAGTTTCCATCCACCTCAGGGCGTTCTCTGCCTTCTCTGGTGTTCTTTGGTCTTCTGTTACATTTCTGGAAAAGCTCTGAACTTTATTTTTTTAATTCAAGGCAAAAACAAAAATGTAAATTATAAAAACACTCACTTAAATGAAATTCAGTTTACCACTGTTTTTCATCTAATTTCCCAACAGGATTCCTTCTTCAGTACCTTGGCCATATTCTCAGTGTGATGCCAAATCTAACATGAGCACAGCTTGAAGTATCTTTTCAATTTTCCATACAGAAAATAGAAAATTCATCCATTTGTAACTAGTTACTTTCACGCTTGTAAAGGCAAGTCACATGCTTTTCAAGGTACTTTTTCAAACCCGTTCCACTTGAAGGAAACACACAAACAGTCCTTCATTGTTGTTTTGGGGATGAATAATGAAAGCTATAGAAAAGACTTACCACTTGCTTTGCCAGTTTGTCACACCGTGGTAGTGTTATGTTGCTTTGATGTTGGAAGGTGTAACACCAGCATTTCAAATACCAGCAGGGTCATAAATGGGGGAGATGTTTCATTGGGGTTTCCAGACTAAGACACACGAGAATGAAGGACTTGGCAGGAAAAATTGGCCAATGAAAACCTTATGCATAGCAGCAGAACCTTGTCTGATATAATGCCAGAAAATGAGCCCCTGATGTTGGAAGGCCCCCAAAATATAATAGGAGAAGAGCTGCCTCCTCAAAGTAGAGTTGACCTTAATGATGTGGACAGAGTAAAGTATTCAGGACCCTTATTTCCTAAAGGAATCAGCTGCAAACATCCGTTAATAATCAGAATGTGAAAATAAAGAATACGTCAGCCCTACAAAAAAAGCATTTCAAGATGACAACAATAAACTGATACCTATCAATAATCATGCTGAACATAAGTGGCTTACATGCACCCATAAAGAGACAGAGGGATTGAATCAATAGGCTGTCTACAAGAGACACACCTTAGAAACAAAGACATAAATATCAAAGAACAGAAAAATATCAAGCAAACACTCATAGACGAGCAGGAGGGACAATACTAATCTCAGATAAAATAGACTTTAAAACAAAGTGCACCATAAAAGACAAGGAAGGACATTATATAATGATTAAGTGGACAATCTGCTAAGATAACATAAATATAATAAGTATCTATGCACTTATCATGGGTTGAATCATCTCCCTCCAAAAATTTGTGCAGCCATTTGGCTAGGCTACAATTCCTGGTATTGTGTGATATTCCTATATATTGTAAATCCTGCCTTTACAATGTTAAGGAGGGAGGATGGGCAGCCATTGTGTTGGTGGGGCAGGACTCAATCTATAAGAGTGTACTGTGTCTTGAGGCCATCTCTTGAGATGTAAAATAAAGATCCTATCAGAGATTATTGGGGTCTTCATGCCACCCAGAAGCAGTGCCAGGAGCAGTGTGGGTCCTTTGGAAAGGACTCAGGGTTCTTCCACCTCAGAAACTCCCAGCCCAGGGGAGGATTTACAATAAGGATCTTCCTCCAGAGACAACAGAGAAAGCCTTTCCCTGGATTTGATATCCTGAATTTGGACTTTCAGCCTACTGGACCCTAACAAAATAAAATTTCCCTTTTTAAAGCCATCCACTTGTGGTATTACTGCAACACCAGATGACTATGACAGCAACTAACAATAGGTTTCCAAAATATATAAAACAAACTCCCACAACACTAAAGAGAGAAATTGATAGTTCCATCGTTAAATAGGAGACTTCAAGGCATCACTTTAGGTAAAGGAAATAACAGCTAGAAAGAAACTCAACAAAGATACAGAAGATCTAAAGGCCACAATCCACCAACTTGACCTCATAAACATACATAGAACACTGTACCCACCAGGAACAAAATACATGTTCTTTTCCAATGCACATGGAATATTCTCTAGAATAGACCACATCTTAAGCCACAAAGCAACCCTTAACAAAATCCAAAACATTCATATAATCTTCTGTGGTCACAACACCATAGAAATTGAAATTAATAACAGGAGGAGCAAAGGGGAAAAAATTAAATACATGAAAACTGAATACCACCATGGTAAAAACCACTGGGTAATAAAGCAAACCAAAGATAGAATTAAAAAAAAGAAAAATTCCATCATCAAACAACAGTGAAAAGACATCACACCAAAACCTACAGGACACAGCAAAAGAAGTGCTTAAGGGTCAATTTATAGCAACAGATGCACATATCAAAAAAGAAGAAAGAGACAAAAACAAAGCCTTAGCTACAGAATTCAGAGAACAGCAAAAGAGGCCAAAGTCATAGAAGAAAAAAACAAGATCAGAGCAGAAGTAAATGAAACTGAGAATAGAAAAACAATAGATCAATGAAAAGAAAACTACTGGAACTAATAGATTCAATAGAGTAGCATAATATAAGATAAAGTTACAAAAATCATTTGGATTTCTATGCATCACTAAAGAAAACTAAAAAAAGGAAACCAGGAAAGCAATACAATTTATAATAGCCCCTAAAACAGTAAAATACTTAGAAATAAATCTAAACACAGATGTAAAAGACCTGTACAAAGAAAACTACAAAACATCACTGCCAGAGACCAAGAGACCTACATAAATGGAAAAACATTCCATGCTCGCAGATAAGTACAATCAAATTTGTGAAAATGTCAATTCTACCCAAAGCAATCTCAATCCCATACCAACAGTGTTCTTTAATGAAATGGAAAAACTAGTAACTAATCTACATATAGACACTTCATCTTTGACAGAGGCCCAAAGTCCATTAAAAGAGGATAGACAATCTTTTTAACAAATGGTGCTGTCAAATTTGGATGCCTATTTGTAAAAAAAAAAAAAAGAAGAAGAAGAAAGAAGGCCCGTACCTCTCATGATACACTAAAACTAATTCAAAATGGATCAAAAATCTAAGTCAAAAACTATAAAGATCATGGAAGAAAAGCATAGAGTTAATTCTAGGGTACCTAGTAGGATGCAAACTGTAAGTATCAACACAGAATCACCAGAAAGTCAGCTACTGAGATCTAGAAATCAAGCATTTATGCTTATTTAAAAAAAAAAAAAAAAATTCATCAAAAGAGTTACCTACCACCTGGGACAAATTTTTTGGCTATGACGTCTCCAACAAAGTTCTAATTTCTAAAACTTGATGGAAAATCCAACACCTCTATAGTAAAAAGACAAATAACTAAAAAATGGGCAAAAAATAGGAACAGACACTCCACCAATGAAGCAATTCTCTTCACCAAAGAAGCAATTGTTCCAGCTAACATACACTTGAGGAAATGTTCATGTTCACTAGGCATTCTTCTTGCTTTTGTTATGTGCAATTGAGTTGGTTCTGACTCTCAGAGACCCTATGCACAACAGAATGAAACAGTGCCCGGTCTTGTGCCATGTCCACCATTGTTTTTATGCTTAAGTCCGTCATTGCAGCCACTGAGTCAATCCATCACAGTCAGCCAAGCCAGCCAAGTGAGGGACTTCCTTTTACTCAATGACCATCCACTCTACCAAACATGATGTCCTTCTCCAGGAACTAACCCCTCGTGACAACATGTCCAAAATGTATAAGACGGTCTCACTATCTTTGCTTCCAAGGAGCACTCTGGTTGTACTTCTTGCAGAACAGATCTGTTTGTTCTTTCGGCAGTTCGTGGTACATTCAATATTCTTCTCCAACACCACGGTTCAACTGTGTCAACTCTGTCTTCCTTATTCATTGTCCAGCTTTCACATGCATATGATGCAACTGAAAATGCTATGGCTTGGGTCAGGTGCCCTTTAGTCTTCAAGGTGACATCTTTACTTTTCTATACTTTAAAGAAGTCTTTTGCAGAAGATCTCTGATTGCAACGTGTCTTTTGATTTCTTGACTGCTGCTTCCATGGGTGTTGATTGGAACCAAACAAAGTAAAATCCTTGACAACTTTGATCCTTTCTCCATTTATCATGATCTTTCTTACTGAAGTAATTACAAGGATTTTTGTTTTCTTGATGTTGAGGTGTAATCCAGATTGAAGGCTGTGGTCCTTGATCTTCATCACTGTTTCAAATCCTTTTCATTTCCGGCAAGCAAAGTTGTGTCATCTGCATAATGCAGATTCTTAATGAGTCTTCCTCCAGTCTTGATGCCTTGTTCTTCTTCATATAGTCCAGCTTCTTGGATTATTTGCTTGATACACAGATTGAAAAGGTATGGTGAAAGGACACAACCCTGACACACACCCTTTCTGACTTTAAACTGTGCAGTGTAACTCAATTCTGTTCACACAACTGCCTCTAGAGCCCTTTACAGATTTCTTAACAAAAACAACTAAGTGTTCTGGAATTCCCATTCTCTGCAATGTTAGCCATAATATGTTAAGATCCACACAGTTAAATGCCTTTGCATAGTCAATGAAACACAGGTAAACATCTTTCTGGTATTTTCTGCTTTGAGACAAGATCCCTCTGACATCAGGAATGATAACTCTGGTTCCATGTCCTCTTCTGAATGCAGCTTGAATTTCTGTCAGTTCTTAGTCAATATACCACTGCAGTCACTTTTGAATGTTCTCCAGCAAAATTTTACTTGTACATGATATTAATGATGTTGTTTGGTAATTTCCTCATTCAGTTGGATCACCTTTCTTGGACATAGGCATAAATATGTATCTCTTTCAGTCAGTTGGCCAGCTAGCTGTCCTCCAAATTTCCTGGCATAGACAAGTGAGCACTTCCAGCACTACATCTGTGGAAATATCTCAATTGACATTCCATCAATTCCTGGAGCCTTGTTTTTGCCAATGTCTTCAAAGAGCTTTGACTTCTTCCTACAATACTATTAGTTACTGTTTACATGCTACTTCCTGAAATGGTTGAAAGTTGACCAATTCCTTTGGTATAATATTTCCATGTTTCCTCACATTGTCTTTGGATGCTTCCTGCGTCATCTAATATTTTGCCCATAAAATCCTTCACTATTTCAACTTGAGACTTCAACTTTTCCTTCAGTTCTTTCAGCTTGAGAAATACAAAACATGTTCTTCCCTTTGGATTTTCTATTTCCAGCTCTTTGCATACGTCATTATAGTACTTTGTCTTCTTCAGCCTTTGAAATTTTCTGCTCAGTTTCTGCTTCATCATTTTTTCCTTTGGCTTTAGTAACTCAGCGTTCAAGAGCAGGTTTCAGAATCTCTTTTGACATCCCTCTGAGTCTTTTCTTTCTTGCTCTCCTTGTGTATGATGTCCTTGATGTAGTTCCACAACCTGTCTGGTCTTTGCTTATTAGCATTCAGTGAATCAAGTCTGTTCTTGAGATGGTCTCTAAATTCAGGTGGGATTACCAAATGTCATACTTCGAGTCTCACGGACTTGTTCTAGTTCTCTTTGATTTCAACTTGAACTTGCGTATAAGCAGTTAATGATCTGTTCCACAGTTGTCCCCTGGCCTTGCTCTGTCTGATGATGTTGAACTTTTCCATTGTCTCTGTTCTAGCTACCTAGCTGCTATAACACATTGTGGATGGCATTAAGAAAGATAAATTTATTTTGTCACAGAAGAGCAGTCTGAAACTCCAAATTCAGTTTGTCAACTCCAGGTGAAGGCTTTCTCTGTTGGCCTAAAGGAAGGTATTTGTCTTCAATCTTTCCCTGGATGGGAGCTTCTGACTTACAGGGAGCCCAGGTCCATGCTCTCTGCTCTAGCACTGCTTTCCTGCTGGTGTAAGGTCCCCACTTCTCTGAAAACTTCCCTGTCCTTAATATCACAAGAGATTGCCTCCGAGTACAATACAATCTTAGACAATGAATCTGCCACATCAACACAACCACTGCCCATCCTCCCTCATTAGCGCAGTAGAGGCAGGGTTTACAGCCCCTGGGAACATCACTCAATACTAGGAACCAAAGTCTAGCCAAATTGCCACACACATTTTTAAGAAATAAAAGGCAAACCCAAAATCAGTGCTGTCAAGTTGGTGCTGACTCTTAGGGACCCTATAGGACAGAGTAGAATTGCTCTATTGAGTTTCCAAAGAGCACCCAGTAGGCTTGAACTGCTGACCTTTTGGTTAGCATCTGTAGCACTTATCCACTATGCCACCAGAAGTTTGGGGGGACATAATTCAATCTATGATAGTTTCTTTCCTGCGCATTCCATCTGGCAAGTTCCATGTGTATTGTTGTCTTTTATGTTTGTAAAAAAGCTATTTGCAATGAGGAATTCCTTGGTCTCTCAGAATTACATCATGTGATCTCTGGTTTCATTTCTGTCACCAAGGCTGTATTTTCCAACTACTGATTCTTTTTCTTTGAGTCTAATTTTCTCATTCTAACAGAGCTTTAGGAGTGGTGAAGAGCATGAAGACAGTGAAGGCAGGTGTCTGCTGTTTTAAGCATCTGGTGCTCCTCTAACAGGAATACCATAAGTGGATAGCTGTAACAAATGGGAAGGCTTTTGCTCTATGTCTGCTCTGGAGGAAGGTCGTTGTGTGGTATCAGTCTTTAGTCAGGGAGCATCTTGGCACAGGAACCTCAGTCTGAGGGACACACTCTTCTCCCAGTGTCGCTTTCCTGACGGTATGAGGTTTCCAACTCTCTGCTTGCTTCCCCTTGCCTTTTACCTCTTGTAGGGTAAAAGGTAGCACCGATCACACTCCAAGGAAATTCCCTTAGTAAGGGTGTTGCAGTCCCACGGTAATCTCCTTTTAACATAATCCTGTTACCCACATGCAGAGATTAGAATTTACAGCACAGGAAAATCACAAAATGGAGAGCAATCACACAATCGTGGGACTCCTGGCCCAGCAAAATTCGTACACACATTTTTTGGGGGACACAATTCAATCCACAACAAACAAAAAGTTTACAGTATACTGGAAAGTAATAAGACAAATATAAAATAACTGTATTTGGAATCAAATTATACCACCCAGTTTAAAAGGCACAAAGAGAGTATATTGAGGGCGTTGTTATTGTTATATGTTGTCAAGTCTGCTGCAACTCACGGTAACGGTGTGTACAACGGAACAACACACTGCCTAGTCCTGCTCCATACTCACAGTTGTTGCTGTGTCTGAGCCCATTGTTGCAGCCATGGTCCCCATCCATCCTTTTGAGGATCTTCTTTCTGGCTGACAATTCTACCAAGCACATTGTTCTTCTCCAAGGCTTGGGTCCTCCTGATAACAGGCCCCAAGTGCATGAGACAGCATCTTGCCATTTTAGCTTCTAAGGGACGTTCTGACTATGCATCTTCTGAGACAGATTTTTTCATTCTTCTGGCCCATACCTATTGCAGTTGAGTTGATTCTGATTCATACCAACCCTATAGGACAGAGTAGAACTGACTCATGGGGTTTTGAAGGAGCAGCTGGTACATTATAACTGTTGACATTTTGGTTAGCAACTGATTGCTTAACCACTACACCCACAGAGCTCTGTTCATCTGACAGTCTATAGTATGGTCAGTACTCCTTGCCAACACTGTAATTCAAAGGTACTGATTCTTCTTTAATTTTCTTTATACATTTCTAATCCAGTTTCACATGCAAATAAAGTGAAAATATCATGGCTTGGTCAAGGGTCACTTTAGTCCTCAGAATGACATCTTTGCTTTAAAGAGGTCTTTTGTATCGGATTTCCACAGCGCAGTACATCATGGAAATGGAGGGGAGATAAAGAAAATGCTAAGCTGTAGTTACAAAGTCTGTGGAAATATAGAAGGTCCAACAGTTAAGTCCATGAATTTAATTGTTTTAAGTGCTACATACCTCATTGCTGTATATCACTATGACCTCTGAAGTATTCCTCTTGGGAAACTATGCTATGACACCAGCACCTAGTCCACCCTTCAAAGCAATTTTGAAACTCTTTCTGGAATGACCATTATGCACCATGGCACAGTGGGAAGTTTGCAAATTTAACTGCATAGTTGTCTGTGAGGGAGTTTTTAGCTGGTAAGCAAATGCCTGTAGTGGAACACCCTCCTGACTCACCTGATCTGGCCCCCAATGACTTTATTCTTTACCCAAAGATAAAGGAAATATTGAAAGGAAGATATTTTGATGACATTCAGGACAACAAAAGTGACACAATGACAGCTCTGTTGGTCATTTCGGAAAAAGAGTTCCAAAATTGCTTTGAAGTGTGGACCACGCACCGGCTTTGGAGCACAGCTTCCAAGGGGAATACTTCAAAGGCGACTCTAGTGATATTTATCAATGAGGTATTAGTACTTTCTCTAGGATGAGTCTGCACACCTAATTGGAGTCCTCGTATAAACAGAAAACCTAGACTGTTGCCATTGAGTTGATTCTGACTCACGACTACACCATATGTTACAGAGTAGAACTGCTCCATAGGGTTTTCTTGGTATTTGCCAGGCCTTTCTCCGTAGTACCTCTGCCAGCCAAGCCAAGTGCCGTCGTAGCACCTCTGAGTGGTTTCGAATTGCCCACTTTAGGTTAGCTGCTGATGGTAAACCACTTGTGCCGTCCAGGGACTTATGAAAGTATACCCTGAATCTTTACCTTTTTATCTCTAAAAAAACAGAAGATGTGAAAGTGAAACATACTATTCCCTAACAGCTACAAATGACTCAAATGCAAGTAAGAAGAATTCTTTCTAAAACAAACAATAAGCCAGCCAAGTGCCGTAACATAGTTGATACTGATAGTATAAACAGGACCCTGAAAGATAAATTGTTTTTCTTTCATAAGTGGGAAGTTAATTGTGGGAGGCTTCTCATATTGAAAGGGATCTGCTTGTTTCCAAAATATAAACTTAAAATTAAGAATCAGACTCCTGAATACTAAACAATGTGAATTCAATTGTTCTCTATACTAACAATGGAAAATATGACCTTCTACTGATTAAAATGGAAAGGTGATCATAGTTAATACGTAATTTGAACTAGAGCTAAATTTTGTTGCAAGCGTTAAATCTGATGAACTGTGTGTTTGGTATGTATGCTGACTGCAGTGGGTGGGGCTCTAAAATTATAGTAATTACCCAGAGGCCTGGAGGCTACTTCCATTTAAGCAACTATTACCTTGATTTTGTTTATAAAACCAAATGTCAATCTAATTGATAAAGTAACTTCTCCCATTTTTAAAATTATATAATATAAAACTTGTGTATCTCCCAAAAGATATTTTTTGGAGATCAACACCGAAAGCATTAGTCTTTACTAAGAAGTACAGAAAGTGAGCTACAAAGTGGTTCAAAAAAACTGTTATGCCATTTTGCATACTTACACATGAGCATGTGTGCGCACGCATACACACACACAGACACACACACACACACAGGAGAAATATAAAAATATGAATCAAATGCGGACAATGGTTCTCTAGGTAAAAAAATTAAAGAAGATTTAAGCCCTGATGGTTTTACTTTCTCAGTATCTTCATATCTCTCCAAAAATCAATGGAAAACATTGATTTAGACATTGAATGATGAAGCTGACCACACTGGCCTCCTCTAAAACATTTTGGAGTTGAGAATTCATCAACTTTAAGTTTACATGGCAATTTGAAGTACTGTGAATAATAAACATTTACAAAGTAAGTTCTACACAACAGGAAATGTTAGTGACCTTCACACCCATGTGGTGGATTACCAGACAGTTTTTTCCACTCATTACCAAGAACAATCAAAAGTTAACTGTAAATAGAAAGTCATTTTCTCATCTTTGACTAACATTTTGGAATTGCATTTTTTTTTTTCAGATAATGACAGTTTTTTTGTTGTAGGGAAGTTGGAAAACAGTGAAAACTTTGAAGAAGAGAGTAAAAAATATATGTCAGTCTACCACCCTGTAATAATTACTGTTAACAGTTCTTGCATATTTTCTCAAATCTTATGCCAAGCCAAGCCAAGTGCTGTCAAATCTTATACATTTACACATATGTCACCATTTTTAATATTTATTATTTCTTCATGTGTATATAACAAAATTAGCTCAATTATTCTCTTGAGGTTAGATATGTAAGTTACTGGCAATTTATTTTCTTATAAACAATACTGCAGTAAGTATTTTGGGATATGTACATCTATTTTGCTTGAAGTTTCAACTACGTGTATTCAAGAAATTCCTAGGGATATAAAGGTGTCATTAAGGCTTTTAAAAAGTAATACCAAATTGCTTTCTGAAAGTGCTCTGCAAATTTGCAGTTCTACTCACCAGTCTTTGAGTGGCTGGCGCCCATTAACAATTTTTCTTCCACCTCTGCTATTTGTGTGTGTAACATCGCCATCTCTTTCTAATTTGCATTTTCCACTATTAAAATAGCTGAGATATTTAAATATCTGTATTAGGGTTTTTTTTTTCTTTTATACTACTATAAATTCTCTGTTTTGACTTGTGTCCATGTTTCTGGAGTTTGACATGACGCATGTATCTTCCATATTTTTATTTGTTTATCCTTTCAAAACTAGCAGTGGGACTGAACACAGCACTTTTATGTAAGCTGACATTCTAATAATTAAATTGCAATCCGTTATTTACTACTTTTGCATTATTAAGATGCCCTGTATCAAAGTGATATAATGTGAATGACTGCTAATGACCTAGACAGAAAACAATGTATAAATACCAAGAATTATTATTACTTAGACATATTAGAAATAAATTTTAGAAAAATGTTCTAGCCTGTAAATTACTTAAATTAGATTAGAAAGAATTCATAACCTTCTATTTATAGCCTACAAAAGTACAAATTATGCCACAAATAGATGCAGAATACAGAGAGTAGAAACCAAGGATCATGAGGCATATTTTCTTTTCTTCAGTATTTATCAGAGTTGCTGCCTTTACCACAATGTTTTTGGAGTTTTTTCCTTCTGCCAGAACTAAGCAACATTCACCATTCTCTCCCTGTCTCCACTGCTGGCTTTATCCTGCTGTCAAGCCGGCTATTCCTTCTACTTTCGCTTCCATAACATACATATTATTATAGTCAGTGTCCTTACAAACTAGCAAATACCTACCGGGATACCCCATAGCCTCATGTATTAAAAAAATCTCTCCTACCAATCCATTTCATCAGTTTTCTGTACTTGCAAAATCTCAACTTTAGAGTTCATTTATTTCCAGGAAGCCACTGAAAACACAAAGCTTGACTAGAAGCATGAATATGGATATCACAACTTACTAGGAAACCCTGGTGGTATAGTGGGTAGGTGCTATGGCTGCTATCCAAAAGGTGGGCAGTTCAAACCTACCAGGCACTCCTTGGAAACTTCATATCCTACAGGGTCACTGTGGGTCAGAGTTGACTGATGGCAGTGGGTTGGGTTTGGTGACTTACTAGCGTTTGCCTTGGGTAACAGAAGTTGCATAATCCCCTCTGGCTTCTGTTTATTTTCTTATGGAATGATTGTGAAGGCTAGCTAAAAGGAGGTGAGATATGTGGACATTTTTGTGCCCAGTGTTTGACACAAGGTAATTTAAATAGCAAGTCTCTAGTTCGCAGCTTTTACTAGCACTTTGAGAAGCATCAGATACCACCAGGAGGCAGCATTAGCACGCAAAGAACCAGTTACAACCACACAAACAAACGCTCTGAGATATGCCCCTACACAAATTCCCCACACCTCACACTTTCACACACACACACACACACACACACATGCCCACACATACAAAGACCACACACTCTCACAAACACACACCGCACCCTAACTGTGCATGTGCACACACCAACATGCTTGGACATATGGGAACAGCGTATAGGTGTGCGCACACCAAACAAACTCAGAGACCTGCACACCACCACAGACGTTCTCGCAGACATGCCACATACACTTGCAAACCCAAGATGTTTTCCTTCCTGATTTTTTTAGAATATTTTATTCAGGGATCAAGGAGAGGAATAGTTTCAGATGGGAGTGGGGAGTGGGGAAACAAACCACGAAACCTGTTGCCCTGGAGTCGATTTGGACTGATAACAACTCTACAGAATAAAGTAAACTGCCCTGTAGAATTTACAAGAAGCAGATGGCGGATTTGAATTGCCGAACTTTTGGTTAGCAACCAAAGGCTGGACCCCTGTGGCTACCAGGGCTTGCATCTCAGGCTGGCAGATGGGAAATATGATGGAGGAATAATTCCTGAGTTTGGAGGCTCAAGAAGGAGACCCTGCATATTGAAAGATGGGTCAATGTCTTACAAATTAAGGAACTTCATTGTCTTACAAGCTTGATACAGATTTACAGCATGAGAAAAACCTTAAAAGATGGATACCTTTGCATTTAGAAGACCATCGCACCGTAATTCAAGAGAAAAAAAGCCACTTATTGATGACCATTCCCAGGAAATGACTTTTTGTGGAAGAAAGCCCTGTTGGGCATATGCAGCATACAGACTTCTTTGGATCTGCAATAACTTGTTATGTTACATAAAACGGGAAGACCAAATTCAGCTGTGTTAAAATGCAGGCTGATCATCAGCTCTGTAGGTTGTAATTCAGTCCTTCTCATTGGGCCACCAGTGGAGGGCGAATGTTCCTGGGCCATCTGCCAGCAGGGGGGATCCTCACACTGTGGCTTGGGAGGCTACAGCTAAATTTTGATGATGGGCATCCTGATGACCCACTCAATGAAGAAGGAAAACATTTTGAAAAGAGACTCTACTTACAGGACTAAATGGACCACATAATAACTACACAGAGGGCTGCAATTGGGCAGTGACTACAAATGGGCTTCTCTAATCCAAATTACCTCTTCAGGTTGTAAAAATAGGAGGCTTTTCATGCCATGAAAATATCATTAAATTAGAGGAATATTATGTCCTAAGCTCTCAAATCTACCGTAATTATTTTTCAGGGGTCCAAGCCTAGCCAGCAGCCTGAAATGGCTTCCCATGAGCAAAACAGTGCAAAAATCTATCCTCAACAAACTTGCTACATTCTGGGAGCTTCTTCGTGGAGCAGGCTGGGAAGAGGGAAGGCTCTGTGGCTTTAGAACAGGAGTCTAGACTTCTGAGTGTTTGGCATTTTGAATTCTTGATGCTACCCAACAACAGACCTGTTTATTGCATATAGGAGTGGTCCAGGCTATCTGGTTCCAAAAGTCCTTTTTGTTTTGTTGCTTTTCTGTGTTTAACGTGCTATTGCTCCAAAAAGTGGCAAGAGGTTAACAATTATTAAATCTGATTGGTGGGGATATGGTCAGGAGATAAATGTTGCTTGGTGCCTTTTTTTTGCGTTTTTCTTCACTTTTCCACCGAAGTAAAATCCCACCTGCCACAGATTGAATTATGTCCCCCCAAAAATATGTGTAGCAATTTGGGTAAGCATGATTCCTGGTATTGTCTGATGTTCCTGTATGTTGTAAACCCTGCCTCTGTGATAGTGAGAAAAGATTGGCAATAGTTGTGTTGGTGGGACAGCACTCAGTGTAAGGTAATATTGTGCCTTGAGACAGTCTCTTAGGACATAAAGGAAAGGGAGGCCAGCAGAGAGTTGGGGACCTCATACCATCAGGAAAAAAGCAGTGCCATAGTGGAGTAGAGTGAGTTCTTTGGAATATGGGTTCACGTACGTCAGAAGCTTCGAGTCCAGGGAAGATTGATGACAAGGACATTCCTCCAGAGCCAGCAAAGAAAGACTTCCCCTGGTGCTGAAGTCCTGAATTTGGACCTGTACCCTACCAGGCTGTAACAGAATAAAATTTCTCTTTTTAAAGCCATCTGCTTGTTGTATTTGCGTCATAGCAGTACTAGATGACTAAGACACCTTTTTAAAAAATGCAAGAGAATGTAATTGCTCCCTGTCATGGATTGAGTTGGGTCCCCCCAAAACATGTGTAGCCATTTGCTTGGGCCATGACTCCCTGTATTCTATGATTGTCCTCCACTGTGTGATTTTGCTGTGCTGTATGTTAAAGGATTAGAGTGAGACTGTAAGTCCCTTTATAAAGTCACTTCCTTGCTCCACTATAAAGGGAGCTTCCCTGGAGTATGGCTTGCCCCACACTTAATCCTTTCATCCTAGAAGAGATAAAAGGAAAGGGAAGCAGGCAGAGAATTGGAAACCTCACACCATCAAGCAAGCAGCACCAGGAGAAGAGCGCATCCTTTAGACCTGAGGTTCCTGGGCTAAGGTGCTCCCTGGACAAAGACTGATACAATAGTGGACTTTCCTCCGGAGCCAACAAGGGGGAAAACCTTCCCCTGTAGTGGACATCCTGAATTTGGACTCGCAGCCTATGGCACAGTGTAAGAATAATCTTTCCTTTGTTAAAGCCATCCACTCTGTGGTATTTCTGTTAGAGCAGCCCTAGCTGACTAAAACACTCCCCTTGACAATTTTCTGTTGTCTCTCATAATAGAAGTAGCAGCTGGAAAGACCCCACTTGTATTACATAACTATCGCTGTCCAAAACTTAGATGTCTAAAACAACGATGTTTATTATCTAACGTGGTTTCTGTGGGTCAAGAATTTGAAAATGACTTAGCTTGGTGATTCTGGCTCAAGGTATTTCATGAGCTTGCAGTCAGGATGTCACAAAGCTGCAGTGTCTGCAGGCTTGATGGGGGCTGGGAGACTTGTTTTAAAAGTGGCTCCATTACACAGCTGGCACATTGGTGCTACCTGTTAGTGAGAAGCCTCATTTCTTCAACACATAGGCCTCTCCATAGGGTTTCTTGGATAGTCACATAATATGGTGTTTTAGTCAGCTAGGGCTGCTCTAATGAAAATACCACAGAGTGGACGGCTTTACAAACCCACTGCTGCTTTACAAAAGGAAGGTTTATTCTTACACAGTCATGTAGGCTACAAGTCCCAATTCAGGATGTTCACTCCAGGTCAAGGCTTTCCCTCTAGTTGGCTCTGGAGGAAAGTCCAGTATTGCATCAGTCTTTGTCCAGGGAGCGTCTTGGAGAAGGGACCTTGGGCCTGAAGGATGCACTCTTCTTTCGGTGCTGCTTGATGGTATGAGGTTCCCAATTCTGTGCTTGCTTCTCTTTCCTTTTATCTCTTGTCAGATGAAAGGATTAAGGGCGGGGCAAGCCACACTCCAAGGAAACTCCCTTTACAGTGGAGCAGAGAGGTGATTCTATGAAGGGATTTACAGTTCCACCCTAATCCTTTAACATACAGTGTAGCAAAAGCACAAAATGGAGGACAGTCGTAGAATACAGGGAATCACAGCCCAGCCACAGGGCTACACATATTTTGGGGGGGACACAATTCAGCCCATGACATATGATAAAGCCAGCAATTCAAGCAAAAACATGGCCAGAGCTGTCAAGTTTTCATGACCTAGCTTTAGAGGTCATTCTCCATCACTGAAGTTATTATTAGAGCAACAGATCATTAGGAGTATTGATTTCAGGGGCAGTTCCATTTGGGGAGGGGGAGATTATATAAGGCCGTGAATATCTGGGAGCAAGAACCAGTGGGGACCATCTTAAAGACTGGCTAGTCCGCCACTCTCAGAGAGTCTACTCACTGTCCTGATTAGAAATGAACCCAATGAGTAGCAGATAAACTAAGCTGTACAGTGGTCCCAAAACTTTATCATAAAGCTTCTGTTTCATAAAATGAGTCCTTTCTTGATCATCATTATTCTGATAGAGGGACAGCAAATAAGAGGAAGACCTTCAACACGATGGACTGAGTTGGAATGGACTTGATAGCTATCTGTAGTAGCGGAAGTTGCGGTGCAGCAGATAACTAACAGACTGACCACAGTATATAACTAACAGACTGACCACAGTATATAACTAACAGACTGACCACAGTATATAACTAACAGACTGACCACGGTATATAACTAGCACACTGACCATAGCAGATAATTACCACACTGACCATTACACTCAAGACCCATGGAATATAACGAAGGGGAAAAAACCTGCAAAAGTTGTGAGTTAGCACCTACCTCAAAAAGAATGTGGATAAAGCAACGCAAATTTACCAAGTTCAAAGTTCGTTAGTACTTAACAGTTAAGTTTAAGAATCTACAGTAGTGCCAATAACTTGGGCAATTTTTCAGTCACAGCATGGCTTTTGCAAGACGTGTCAAAGAAGCACAAATACTTATTGATTAGTGAGTTATTTCACTGAGTTTTACCATTTTACAGGGAACTGATGGTGCTGTGGTTAAGAGCTGGACTGCTAAGCAAAAGATCAGCAGTTCCGATCCACCAGCCTCTCCTTGGAAACCACATGGGGGCAGTTCTCCTCCGTCCTTTAGGGTCACTATGAGTCAGAATCAACTTGATGGTAATGGATTTGGTTTTGATGTTGTTGCTGTTTTACTGTCTTATAATTTTTTTCCCTATTTTATTCTGAGATCATCTATTGTGAAATATTCGATCAATCATCTAAAGCTGAAAAAGCTTCTGGAAAAGGGCCCACTGCTGCAATGCATCAGCTGAATTATAAGCTAATGTTGTCATCATAAACATTCACTTACAAAACTTGTCTGTATCTTTTGAAAAGCAAAGCCATAGATGCCCACTGAGCTGTGCACTATCCTTTCATATCGGGATACATCTCAAAGCTGGAATTCATTACCAGGCATGATTTGAGTCATATATTTTCTTTTTCCATAAAAGTAAAACCAAACTTTAAATGTGTGAAATCTCACAGCTAAGTAGTATCGAATTACAACAATTAACTCATTCTAGGTGCTGAGTCTAGGTGTTTCTGTCTTCCTAAAAATTTCTACTTTGATTTTTATAAAAATACTGTAGCTGAGCACTTTTTGCTTTTATTTTTGCTAAGTGTATTTTATTTTCTATTATATATGTTCTTACAACATTATTAAGTGTCCCTAAATCCTCCATGAAAGCAGACATTTGGGCCAATAAGACTGTGTGGTTTGTTAACGTATCAAAAAAATTTTACGCCAGTTGGTAAACACCTGTTGCCAGAGCCCTCAGTGTGCCAACCACCTAACCACAGGTTTGTCCTCTTTTCCTCTGTCCCCTAGTCTAGCAGCTAAAGGGTAATTCCTGACATATCTGGGGACTCTCAACAGACTCTCAACACTTGCCACCTGTGTTCCAAGACTGTCATCTATTCTGATTGGTCAGTATCCATGCCGTCCTGGTTTTGCCACTGAGACAGGTCACAAATAACAAGTAGATAAACAAACAGCACCCCATTGAGTGTTTTCCTTCATTGGGAGTAAGCCAGCTTCAAGAGTTCAAAACTTAGAATTCTGGGCTAATCCAGCTTTGTTGATCTGAGGAGGGAATGGTAATTATGGAAGCAGAGAAAAGCCTGATCCTGAGAGCTTTAATTAACAGACCCTCAGTACTGAGCAAAGCACTTGCAAATGAGATCTACAATAGAAAAACCCAAATAATCCCCCACCCAGATCCCAAAGAGTCCTCATTACTCACCTTAACCATCACAGCCCTGCCTATGGCCAGCCCTTCTATTCCATTCCAAGGGAACTAAGGGAAAGTGAGCAATTTTAAAAGCTGGAGATATATAACTTTTAAAAATAATAAAATGAATTATGAAAGAGTTTGCACCAAAAAGAGGGAAAATAGAAAAAAAATCTTCCCTTTTCCAGAGAAAACACAGTGATTCTGTGTGGGTCAGGGAAAGATGTCCTAAAATTTTCACTACTGTCTTACAGTATCTAGAGTTGTTAGCTTCAATCAGGTGAAATCTATTTTAAAATTAATATGCAACAAGTTAAAATAGTGATTCTGTGGTGACATGACTGAGTTCCTTAATGTAGCCTTTTGCCTTAGTTCTTTGGAAAAACATCTTGGGAGATTTTCCCCCTAAGTCCTGAGAAGTTACACAGTTTGCTACCCTGAAGGGTCTGTTACTTTTGACAGGTTGAATGACATTTCCTGGGCAAGCTGTTTGCAACTTGGTTTTGATACTTCTTGTCTGATTCTTGGCTGTAGCCTGTCTGTAACTGGTGTGTACCATTCAGGGACCAGTCAATAGACTATGCAAAAGAGATGAAATGTAGCTGAGCTAGGCCTGCTATGCAAATTACATGTCACAGCCAACTGAGAGGGGACTGGGCTGCTCATGGTCCTTCTCGAAGGGCCATGCCTTGAAATTATGAGAAATTACTGTATACGAGGTCTGACAATTAAGTTCGTGAACTCGTCCTTGAATAAGTGCTACATACCTCATTGCTGAATATCACTTTCAGAGTACTCCCATTGGGAAGCTATGCACCAATGCCAGTGCCTAGTTCACACTTCAAAGCAATTTTGGAACTCTTTCTGGAACGGCCATCAAAGCTGTTGCCGTGTTACCTTTGAAGTACTCAGTGCCATCAAAATGTCTTCCTTTCAATATTGCCTTTATTTTCAGGTAAGGAAAAAAATCACTGGGTGCCAGGTAGGTGAGTAGGCAGGGTGTTCCAATGTGGTTATTTGTTAATTGGATGAAAACTCTCTCACAGACAACTATACAATTAAGTTCAAGAACTTGTCACCATGCCACCATGCACAGCAGCCAATCCAGAAAGACTTCCAAAATAGCTCTGAAGGGTGGACTAGGTGCTGGCATCAGTGCGTGCTTCCCGAGGGGAGTACTTTGAAGGTGACCGTAGTGATATCCAGCGACGAATTATGTAGCACTTAGAATGATTAAGTTGGTGGACTTCATTGTTGGGCTGTGTATACGCAGCCAACCCCACAGGGGCTGGTCAGACAGAAAGAAGCAGAACAAGAGAAGCAGCGTAACGAAAAAGAAGCAGCAGAGAGGGAGGAGGCAAGAAATCTCCTGAAAGAGAGATTGGATAAGGGCTATAACACTGAAGACAGTGAACAGCCCAGAAGATTCTAAGTGGCAGAGCTGGTGGTGACAGATGCTACAACCAAGAGGAGGACTGTCCTCAGGGGCCAAGAGGAGGCCTGTCCTTCTGAGAGCCACTGAAACAGCTATTCTGAACTGAAGAAGCGAGTCTGCCTACATGATTCTCATTCCTGTATCTTGTTCCTTAACAAACCATTTAACTTTAAGTATGGTCTGCTAGTTCAGTGCAGCTATTGCAATGGAACCCAAAAGAGAAACACAGAGTGCTGTAGGAAGAATGTTAGAGTTAGTAAAAAATGTTTCAGATAGAGGTATGTCTGATCTTCACCTCAGAGGGATCAGCTTGGGCTGATCCTGATGGTTATTCCTCCCAAAGTTAGACAGGTACAGACAGGACTGTTGCTACTACCCACACTTTTCGGGTTCTATGAAAACCCTGGTGGTGTAGTGGTTAAGTGCTACATCTGCTAACCAAAAGGTCAATAGTTCAAATCCACCAGGCAATCCCTGGAAACTCTATGAAGCAGTTGAGTCTGTCCTACAGGGTCACTGTGAGTTGGAATGGACTCAACAGCAGTAGGTGAGATAAGAATTTTATATTTTATATTATGATTAACAGTTAAGTATGCAACCCAAGTCAATTTCGCATGCCCATCTCTCTGCAACCCTATCCCCTCTCCTCACCCTGGGACAGCACACTCCCCCATTTCACTCTTTACTTCAAGTATCCTCATAATGAACACCTGTCCCTTCCTCTCCACTCACTCCTCTCTCTTAGTAGAGTTCTTGATCTGCACACCTCTTTTTCTCGTACTATGGCAGGGACTCTACATTGTGTCCCCTATCGAGGGTAACAGAAGAAATTTTTTATTTTCAAGGTTGTGACCTTTCAGAAGCAGATCACAAGGACTGTCTCTAGGGTGCCTCTGGGTGGATCCATATCACCAATTTTTCAGCTAGTAGTCCAATACTCAACCATTTGGGCTACCCAAGAACCCCTACGTGGTAGATACTGGTAGGCTGATGGAATTGGTATTTGCTGTTCCCATCCAGTCCATTCTGACTTGGGACCACCTGTGTGTTAGAGCAGAACTGTTCCATAGAGTTTCTTGGCTTAATCTTAGCAGAAGCAGATTGCCAGGCCTTTTCTTCCACAGTACCACTGGCTGGGTTCAAGCTCCTGACATTTAAGTTAGCAGTCAAGCGCAACCCATTCATGCCACCTAAGGACCTTTGGAATTGATGGTAGAAGGATGAAAAGGGAGCCTTTTCTGATTGCTTCTATATTCATGGTAAAATAAGATCTTTAACTGAGAGCAAGAAGAGCAGAGTGAATGAAATGCTGAGAAATTTGTTCTCAGGTGAGAACAGAGAAAAAAGGTGTAAATTAGCCACTGTGGGGAATAGCAGAGTGAACAAACTAGAGAAATACAAAGGATTACCATGTACAGCTGAGGTCTTGTATTCATGAACGTAAAGTGAGATCTCTCTGCATAATTGTAAGTTTTTGTTTATTTTTATTTTCCAGCAACTACCAGCTACTCGAGTGAAGGCATAGGAAAACAGATGGGGCTTGTGTTTGGTTTTCCCAGCAGGGACTACAGAAGAAGGGCAGGGAAGTTGAATATATGTAAAGAAGCAATGTCAACAATGGATCATGGAATCTTCATGGGTAAGGGAAGATTTAGGAGTGTGGTGGTACAAAGGTTGTTTGTTCAGCTGCAAACCCAAAGGTTCACAGCTCAAACCCACCCAGCAGTTCTGTAAGACAAAAGACCTGGTGATACGCTGCTGTAAATATTACAGCCTAGGAAACCAACTGGTCAGTTCTCTGCTGTCACTTTGAGGAGCTGTAAATCAGAATTTGACTCAAGCTTTTTTTAAAATTTTTTTAAAAGGGCATTTTGTAAACATCAGCAATTCAAATCCAGCTCTATTGGCCTGGAAGCTTGCGTTTATTTCTTTAGGGCAATGCTTCTCACACTTGAAGATGCTCAACAATTATCTGGGGCTTTATCATAAATGCAGATATCTAGTCCATCCTTGGCATTTTGCCTTGGTAGTAAGCAAACAAATGATATTGCTATGGACCATTCTGTCAGAAACACTGCATTGCAGGTGTTTTAGATTAAAGCACTTGGGAGTGGAATTGGGGACCAGGGGAACTAGGTTACCCAGATAATTGTTTACCCTTTCCACCTCACAGCCATGAAATGATGATGTTCCAAATATTTGAGCTCCTTAACAAGGTAACATAATTGAAAGTGAGCAACCATGAGAAGTCACATTGTGATGGTTGAAGCCAAAAATTCTGTAACTTTATTTTTTCCACTTCCATTAGTTTCCTTGGACAAACACAGAAACAAATATGACATTTAATGTTGAATCTAAGATTCACTTTCACATGGCTTTACATCCCATGCATCGGTTTTCCAGAAAGCCAAAGCACTGTGCTCTGTAAGGGAATAAACAGATAAACATTCTAAGAGAAACAGTCACTTTTTAAATGTGTTAACTAATCCAAGTCCAATACATTTTACAAATGTGTAGAATAAGTGTAATTATATGACTGGAACCTTTTATTGTGAGGTTTAAGTGACACAGGAAAACATTAGGCAAATGTTAAAGCGCTCATTTTCAAGAAAGAAAAAGTTCTATATAACTTTGACAGTCAAGATTAAAATCAAAATAATAATAATAAGATAAAATAAAGAAAGAAAAGAAACATGCTATTAGCCTTTATTTGTCATCCAATGAACTCACAGTGCTGTCCCCAGGTGCAGACTATAAGGACAAAGAGCCTAAAGACACACATCAACAAGGCTCTGGTTGGTTTTTTGTTTTTAATTGTCCTCTTCTAACTTTTTTTCCTACTGATTTATTTTAGGCTTGTTGTGCTTTGTAAGTTTTATTACTTGGCACTTCACCAGAACTCTGCTGTCTTTTGAACAGTAACAATTTAATCTGAACCTCTGTAACTGTTTGTAATTATAATGATACTAACAACTGATTGATTGGGAACTTTCTCCAAGTCATGCATCTTATTCGAATAATCAGGGCTTGGAACAGGCTCAAACCAGTTCAGTCGTGGCAAAGACAGGAAACCAAAAGACCCTGAGTTTTTAAAATTTTCATGACCCAGTATGATAATTATGCATCCAAGCTCTGGAATAGCGACTCAGAAGAGGAGTAGTCAGCCCTTTCGGGAACCTGATGCGAGAGATTGCATTACAGGCAGGACCATGGAGAACAATACACTGAAATCATTATTTGTGGCTTCCATCTTTGAGCAAGGCACTGCTGTTTCCAAATCTTTGCAAAACCCCGAAAGGCAAAAGATTTGATGGTTTTTATGCAATGCATATGCTACCCTTTTTTTCTAAAATGGAGATTAAGTTTCCACCAGGGCTTCAACCCATAATCTTTCCCATTCCAGTAACCATTTTGCTATACAGAAATTTAAAAAAATTCAGGTCCATTCTAGTTTCATTCACTTCATTGGGAGCCATAACTCAACTGGGGGGAACTAATTGGAAGCCCTGCTGACAACTAGGCTAACCCTACGAGGTAGGATGGTTAACTGATCACCATCCCCTTTTCTCACCCTGGCTGGTCGCTTCTCAGGCCCCTGTCTGTCATCTCCAGCTTCCCCTAACTCTTTTGGCTCCTAGCCTGCAGACATATAGCTGTTAGTGTTCTCGGAGCATTTCTAAGCCCACAACCAGTAGCAGCTTCAGCCGCTGACTGGCTCTCTTCTCTACAACAAAGATATTTTAGTCCTAACCCTGAAATCTTAAAAGGTTGGCAGCTATAAACATTGAACATTACTCATTTCTTTTATTTTACACAAATATAACATCATCTTCCTTAAAATATGTTTCGCTAGTCAATGCTTTGCTCTAATGGACACTTTTCTAAACTCTGAGAGTTGTTGAAGGAAGGAAAAAATGTTAGAGGATCCAGTGCTATGTCTGGCAGTTCACATCCTCCAGGTACTCCTTGGAAACTCTATGGGGCAGTTATACTCTGTCTATAGGGTCACTATGAGTTGGAATTGAATCAATGGCAGCAGGTGGTGGGTAACAATCAATTACCACACCATGAGTTACTTCGTAATTTTGGGTGAGTTCTTTATAATTTGGGACCAAGAGGTGGTGAGAAGCTCAAATATTTAAGTTTAATTTAGAATTACACAGGTTTCCATAATTTGTCCCAACATTCATTCAATAAAACCACAGCACAGTTTTAAGGAAACTAATTGGAAATGAAGTGTAGATACTGTAAGCAGCACACTGCTTCATCCAGCAGCTTCTCCTCTCTGCTATCCTTTTTAAAAATCCAATGGCCAAATACACATGGCTTCGTACAGTCATTATACAACAAAAGTGCTGAGTATGATGCAGGGCAAGTGGAAGTCCTAGCTAAAGCTGCAATGTTAGACTTACCCTTGAAACATTTTGGGATTTCAATAGTGCCGTCTGTGCACTGAGCATCCTCTGTATAGCTGCACTTCTTTTCCTTGTTTTTGCAGAAAAAGGAAATTGTTTCACCATGTAGCATTCCATTCTTGAATCTTTCTTGGACCTTTACTCTCTCTCCTTGGAAAAGCACCGTGGCTTTTCTAACAGATAACTTGCAAGATGCTGCAAGGCAGAATATTGCAGTCAAGACTTAAAAGTTGAGTAAATCTTTCTCAAAGAAAGCATAGCATTTGAACCAGTAGATGAGCATTCCTCAGACAAACAGATCAAGACAAGAAGATTCCAAGGACATACATAGTGTGTAATCAATATCACTATTGTGCCAATGTAACCATTGGTCACCACTTCCGAGATGGCCTTTACTTCCTTCTGCCGCCACATAAGGTGGAGAGGAGGAATTCCAGACTCCCAGACTGAATGTAAGAGAACTTCCACCAGATGATACCACTTCATGCAGGCTTACACAGACCCACCTAGATCCCTATTATTGAGTTAGTGCACCCATCCAGCAGTCACTGTGAGTGTTGATTGCTAGCAGTTTGCGAACATTCCTTAATATGAAAAGTTGCCTTCACTCATAGATGAGATACTTCTTCCTTGAGGTTATGCAAGCCACACTATGCATGGAGGAAAAAGGGAACAACCTACAGCCAATGACTGATTGAAAAGAGGATATAAAAAGCAGGTCCTCTTGCCTCTTGGAGATGTCAACTGTAGCATACAATTCATGTTCCAAGCTCCCGTGGGATCAGGCAGAAGCTAGACTCTAGCTAAGACTACACCCCCAGTGTTTCTCAAATTGTTGTACCTAGATCAGTAGTATCGGTATCACCTGGGAATTTGTCAGCAATGCAGATTTTTTGGTCCCATTCCAGATCTCCCTAATCAGAAACTTTGAACATAGAGCCCTGCGATCTGTGATTAAATGAGCCTTTCAAGTGATTCTGAAAAACACCAGTGTTTGAGAACCAATATACAAGCCTGTCTCATCTGTCTCACTCTCTTTTTCTTGAGACACTCAATAAATTAACTGCACCTGAATCCTTATTTCAGGCACTGCTTTTAGGGATCCCAAATGAAGACACTAGTCATTTGTCACCTTGTCTGCTGTGCCTGAATTCCTCTTTCTACTTTAAGTGACCAGGTGTAACAACCTAAGCAGAGATATGGTTGTTCTTTGTCTAGTTTGTTGTTGCTTGCATAAGCATGACGTTGACTAGATCAAGGATGGGAACCTGACTGAAAAGGAACCAAAGGGTCTGTCCTGGTGTAGAGTCATGTTCAAGAAGAGCAATCAAAGAGAGACAGAGATGGAGAGACTATGATGGCACTGAAATATGGGAAGGACAGTGACACATCCTGGCTTTCGGTTCCAATCCCCAGGAGAACGGTTTGCACTTCATTTCCTCATCTTCAATGTCCATATGATTACCTGTTGTCTTTTAACAATAGGGCCACTTTTCTTTGAATTAACATGAATGTAGAGTTCCTTTTCTTACAATAAGAAGAGCCTTGGCTAGAACACAGCAAAAAATTATGTCCACAAAGAGTCAAGAAACGGTTATGGAAAGCCTACTTGATCTTCCACCGTATTATAATACATACAAAGGATCTATTTGTTTCACAAATCCATTTAATCTCAAGTGCTTTCTAAGTAGGAGGTTTCACCGTGCACACGTGAATCCTAAAGTTTCTCGCATGCCCTTAGCAGTGAAACAATCATGAGCAACAAGTAGAAAATGATTGGAACATGGAAACAGCGAATAAAGGTGATCCGCAAGATAAACTCAGACATTGTCAGAGCTCACTCAAATTTCCCTACCTTTACAACTTGGTTGGGCAGACCAGTTCCCCCATTTGTTGCACTCTACTTCTTCTGGGCCATCCAGAGCAAATGTTTCATGGCAACCAAATACGGCTTTATCCTTGTAATAAAGTACTTGTTTTGCAGGATAGTTCACAAATCCATTGTCTGGTCTTGATGGAAATGGGCACTTCACTTCTAAAAAGTTTATTCAACAAGATATATTAATAATAAATAGGTAGTGTTGTTCCATGGTTATGGAATGGTCCCTTTCTAATCCCCTCACACTGCTGAATCACTGGGCATTTCTGTGACTATTGCAAACATGATATGCTTTTGTCTGACATGCTCCACTCTTGCTTCTATGCCAAGTTCAAGGGCCACCACCTCTGTGAAAGCTTTCCCAGAATGCTGCAGACATTGAATTGTATTTTTTTCCTGACGTGAGAAGCCAGGTGTCATTCATCAGTGCCTCCATCACCTAGCACATTGTCTGGTACCTTGTCTGATGTTCAGTAAACATTTGTCGAGTGAAGGAATTTGAAACATTCTATGATAGTGAAATTAAAAAAAAAAAAGATTCTAAATTAACATAATTATTTTCGTCTCATTGTACTTACCCCTGCATTCTGGTAGTTGAGACCAGTTTCCATGTTCTGTGCAGGAAATAGTGTCATTTCCAAACATTGCATGGTTTGGTAAACAGGTAAAGACTGCAGTGTCCCGATAGAGGGAGTTGTTTCCAACTGATGGCTTATAAACACTCATGCTGGCAAATTTAGGTATGGGTGGTGGAGGACAGGTTATAGCTGGAAAAAGAAATACCATCTCTATGAAAACAGTTCAGTTTTATAAACATACTTCCTGTTTTAAAAAAAAACTCAAAGCTGAACTTGAAAAATGGCAACTTTTCATTAAACACCAGGCTGTCATAGTTATCTAGTGCTTCTATAACATAAACACTATAAATGGGTGCCTGTGACAAACAAAAATTTATTTTCTTGATGTTTAGGAGACTAGAAGTCCAAATCTAGGGTGCTTGTTCTAGAGGAATGCACTCTCTCTCTCTCTCTGTCAACTTTGAAAGAAGGCCTTTGTCTCTTCCGAGCTTCTGCTCCTGGGTCCCTTTCACAGCGAGTATCTTTCCCTATTACTGCCTTCTCTCTGGCTTGTATTAATCTCTTTATACCTCAGAAAAGGCTGACAGATCTTACACTAATTCTGCCTCATTAATATAATAAACACAACCCATCCCCAAATGGACTTGTAACTACAGGCATGAAAAATGACACAAATTTATAGTTACATCATAGGCCGTAGGGTTTTCAAAGAGTGGCTGACAATTCAAACTGGTGACTTTTCTGTTAGCAGCCAAGCTCTTAACCGCTGATCACCAGGGCTTCAACTACAGGCAAAGAAGTTAGGATTTACAACATATATTTTTGAGGGACACAATTCAGTCCATAACCCAAGGTAAAAACTGTTCAGATTGGATGTCCAATAAAAAAATATCTCTGAATCAAACGTCTGACGCAGCCAAAAGCAATCCATGTGAAGTAAATCTAAGTCTTGCCACGCTAATTTGCCTCATTCATTAACACAGTGGCTGTGTTTCCATAAAGCCTTTTATCCAAATGGCGTGATGGGAAATGTTTCTGGAAGTCAGTATCACCAGTGGAGGGGATTGCTGAGTGACCGTGACGCAATAATAGCTGGTGACAGTAACTCAGTACAAAGTCATTTCCGATATTTGAGCTGTCCTGCTAGTTCAGGCTGACTTTTTCCTGTTGAACAACCTCCTGCCTTTGGACACTCCATGGATGGGGCTTATCCAGGTATCTTCAAGGACATAAAGACTTCATAGTGGGCCACCATTCCGACCAGGGCAACGTAGAGCTTCAACCAGTTCAGAAAGTGTTAGACTACTAACATAATGGAAGATAGTACAGATCAAAATGTGACGTATCTTGGATCATCTAAATCCTTCTACCCAAAGTGTGGTCCAAGGATGAGCTGTATAAGAGCCTGTTAGAAACGCAGAAGCTCAGACCTCACCCCAGACCTGCTGACTCAGAAGCTGCACTTCAACAAGTTCCCCACGTAATTCATATAGACATAGAATTACGACATACATCCGTTTAGATTAGACGGAAGCTAACACAGGCTTTCTGCTTGTAATTTATAAGCAGTGGATTTACATATTTGGTATAAATCTGCTTAAAAGGGCACTGTTTAATAAAGCCATTGGGATTCCTACTGCTAAGTGAAAAACACTCCACTTATCCTTAAAAATCTCTATAATCTTGGTTTTCTTAAGCTAGTAGTAATTTGAAATTACTTTTCCACTTGTTTTTGCTAGGACAGACCCCATTGAAAGACGAAAGAACCGCAATTATTATTGCAATGCCAGGACCTCTTGGTCAAGGACTGACCTTGAGAAACCACACTTCTGGGAGCACACAAATGTTCTTCCCTGTATTAGCAAAACTCAGAGCTGACCCTGACTTTTCCTGAGCATCACCTCAATGAGTCATCCCTGCCTTTTGGAGGATTCTCAACCAGCCTCTAGGGTATGGGGCTCTGCAAAGGGCCCTGAGCATACTGGGAAGGCTACTTTCCTTGTCCGTCCTCAACTCTAGACTTGCTCATGGAGGGTGGGGCCAAGCGTCCTTTGTCTTGTAGCCTCAGGGCTGAGAGTAGGATCGGAGAGAAGAATTATTGAAAGTACCATGGACTGCCAAAAGAGCAAACAGATCTGCTATGGAAGAAGTACATCCAAAGTGCTCCTTGGAAGGAAAGATGTTGAGACTGAATCTCATGTGATTTGGACGTGTTGTCAGGAGGGACTGATCCCTGGAGAATGCCGTCATGCTTGGTAGAGTGGAGGGTCATCTGAAAAGAGGAAGTCCCTCAACAAGACAGACTGACAGTGACTGCAGTGATAGACTTAAGCCCAGAGACAACAGCAGCGAGGTGCAGGACTGGGCGGCGTTTTATTCTGTTGAGCACAGGGTCACTGTGAGTTGGAACCCACGCAGTTGTACCTAACAACAACAACAACACAAGGGCCCGAGACATGTTTACTGAATGCATGAGGTTCCAGGGTGGGTAGAGCTTTCATTTCATTGTTTCCAAAACTTCTCCTAGCCAAATGGCAACAGACCCTCAAAGACCAATTCCCCCGCTCTCCAGCTCCCGACAAAACTGTGGGAGTGTTGGAGTTAACAAACCCAGTAACCACGGGAAGCACATGGCACTTTTGATAGTAAAACCAGGAAAGTCCCAGAATAATTAGGACATATTGGTCACCCTCCCTCGTAACTGTGCCCACAGACTCACGAGCACAGACAGGAAGCTCTGGGTCCCATTTTCCTGTCTCGGTGCATTTGGCAGAATTAGTTCCATTCAGATAAAATCTGTGAAAGCAAAACACAGCCCGTTAAGCAACACAGCAATCCCTCAGGGGCATCTCAGCTGTCCCCCTCCAGCGGGTAGTGCTTCGTGGTAGTGCTAGGGGCAGCCTATATCCCTGAAGACATAACATTCTGGCCTCAAAGGCAGTTTTTTCCGAGGTTGTTTACCATCAAACCTACCAGAGCCCAGATGTTTCAGAAGACAGGACTGTGTTTTTCTTTCACAGGGAGTATTTCACAATCTCAAATTCTAAACAGGGATCTGCAGTAAAAATTTGCCTTAATGTATAGCCAGTGTGCTTACTGACAATGTCACAGCGGAGTCTGATCACAAGGCAGATGAGATGTGTGAACAACTGTAAGTACATCTTTGCTGCCAGTGCTGTATTGCAGTTCATAAAGACTACAGAAGCCATGGAATCCCTGGTTGCGTAATAGTTAGGGCTACGTCTGCTAACCAAAAGGTCAGCAGTTTGAGCTCTTTGGAAACTCTGTGGAGCAGTTCTACTCTATCCTGTAAAGTCACTACAAGTCAAAAGCGACTCAGCGGCAGTGGGTTTGTTTTTTTGGTTTACAGAAGCTCTGCTTTCCGTCATCGCTCTCCTAATCTTCTCCATAGAATTCTCTTCCTCTAGATTGGCCAACTCAGTTTGTCTCGTAACTGAAACCCAAGTCCTATTCCTAAAATATTCCAGCCCTTATGCCAAGATTTAGGGAGCCCTGACGATGGAATAGTTAAGCATTTGGTTGATAACTGAAAGACTGGTGGTTCAAACCCACCGTCTGTTCTTTCGGGAGAAAAAATATCTGCCAGCGCATCCTGTAAACATTAGAACTGCTCTGCGGCAGTTCTACTATGCACTATAAGGTCACTATGAGATGCAATTGACTCCACCATATGAACCACCACCGACAAATGCCAAGATCTGGCCCAGAACCAAGTTTCTGTTAAGGGTGAATTTATTTTAATTCATGTTTGTAAGAAAAAAAGAAAACCCTATGGGTATTTGTTTTTCTAGAACAAAAGATAAGTTTATAGGATAAGTGATTCATTTGTCCCCTGACTGAATTGTTCAAATCTGACATTTTCATCTGCTGGAAATGACTCAATGGCAGCGGGTTTTAAACTTATATTCATAGAAATTTATGACAATATTTTAAAAATTGCTATTCATCCACCAAGTTTTCTTGACATATTTATTATATATTTCTCATAGATGAATTAAAATGTATATTTCAGAATTTAAAAAAATGCTTGTCCCAGAGATTATGGAAAATATCATCTAGTTACAAAATTGTTTCAGTATACCTCCTCAGATAAGCAGTTAGTCAGAGCAGATAGATTAGATATGGTGATAACATTGTATTTTGCTTTCTGTTGCGTTCATCATCCATTACTGTCCCCTGGATGTCACACTGGCATGTATTAAAAACAGATAAAAAATTGTTTTACGTTTAGCAAGCTCAGCTTAAAGGACCAGTCTAGATGTTTAGCTGAAAGGCACAGAAATGTGCTATGTATACTAACTACACAGTCACATGGAAGTCCTTACCCATGGTTACAAATGAAGCTAATCGTGTTGGGATATTCAAAGGTTGTATAGCGTACACGTCCATGTTGTAAGATCCCAGCAAAAGGACATACTCGAGCTGTGATTGAAAGATAAAAATTTTAATTTCTATTTCCAGAATCCTCCATGAAAGTAAAAATATGTAGGTCCACTTTCATCCTTTGATTCAACATCTCTAGTAGCAACTATTCTAAGAGAAGAATTCAAAGTAGATCAAATGATATATGCACCAAAGTGTTTATTATGCTGTTAGCTCTAATTATGAAATTGAGACAATCAAAATATTCACTGTCAGGGGATTGTTTTATCAAATTATACCAAGAGTTGAACTCCTGGACTCAATTTTTAGAGCATTAAAGTTTGAGATAGCTATGAAAGATGTTCATTAGAATTACACATCTGGAAACTATAACACCACTTCAGAGTCCTCACTGACACAGCCAATAATACATGAATTCTAAGGACTGTAGGCCAAAGCCGGCCAAGTGCCGCAGAGGTATAGTAAAATCTTATGACATGCTGAACAAAACTAGAAACAAAATACATATGTGTACATATACATATACATATAGAGAGAGACACATATGTCTTTTGCAATGATGAAAAGCATACATGTGGAAATTGACTTGAAAGAAGGAAAATGTTAGTGTTTCAGAGTTACATCTTATTGAAAGAAATTTTTTTCTTAATATCATAGTAGTTCTTCAATAAAAATTACATTTCATCTCTTCTACTGAAAAAATGTATTAAAATCAGTGTGAACATGTACAATTCTGACAAAGGTTGTGTTCATTAACCGAAAATAACCAGAGCTCACATCAGTTTATTTTTATTGCTTAGCTACTCCATATAATTGTCAACAATTCTATCTGGTCAGTTGCCCAGTAGAAGACTGTGCAGATAATGCTAGCACGATGTCATAAAGCAGTAGTGTAAGGGAAAAAATCAACACAGCCATCTATGATAAAGCAATAGTGATGTGTGTGTATATGGCCCATGCGTATGTTTTTTAAGTAAGAACTTTTATTCATTTCAAAACGACCAAATCAGCTTCCATTCTGAGACAAATCCCAAAGATGTGGTGATTCCCCAAGTTTTCGTTCTCCAAGTATCTCTTTAGCAACCGTTTACATTTCAGAGGATCTGCGAAGCCCAGTGGAATCCCAGTGAATTCCAGTCGATTGTGACTCATAGCAACTCTACAGGATGGAGTAGAACTGCCCCATGGGGTTTCCCAGGCTGTAAATGTCTACAGAAGCAGACAGCCACATCTGTCTCCCTCTGAGTGCGGGTGGTTTTGAACCACCCACCTCTCCATTAGCAGCCAATGCTTTTAACCACTGCACTGCCTGGGCTCCTTAAATTATCTACTCTTTTAGTTGCTGAAGTCTTTTCCTTTTCTCTTACTGCCACGACTCTTTGAAGCCTGTCTGAGTTGTCAGCTAAGATCTTCTCCTCATCTCCAACCAGCACTTCCTGCTTGGATTCTCTTTCCCTAGGGAAAACCCTCAGACTCACTGGTTTCTTAGCAGCTTTCCCACTCCGTAGCCCTTGCTGACCTTCTGCCCCCTGAGGCTGGTTATCCCAAAGAATGCCCAGAATCTGAGTGAGAGGGGACAGAACATGCTAGGAGGCACTGACTTACGTAGACATTTTAGAGTGTTGATGGGCCACATGCCAGTGAGGGGACACGTAAACCGTCTCATTCCTCCTCCCCTGGACACATAACCTGCCTGGCAGGTGTATGTGATTTGCTCTCCTGGGTCATAGGACGATTTTAATGGCAAGACGTCAGCAAACGGTACTTCGTCTGGCCTGGGACAGGCTGTAACAGAGCACAAGGCAGTCGCTTAAGAAATCAACACCCGCATTTTAGAAGTTCAGCAAGCAAACAAATGCAAAGTAAATATTCAGTGCTATTGATAATGAGTGTGACAAGTCCCCTACCAAGTTCTTCCTGTGCAATACCTCATCTAATAGCCTCAAACCTTTTGAAGTAGTTACTATCATTATCCCCTTTTTATAGGTAACTACTAACACCCAACATCATAATAAACAGATCCACAAAGGAACAGCCATGGAAGCACCAGTCAAGAAATCGAACGATGCACTGATTGGGCAAATCTGCTGCAAAAAATATTAAAAAGCAAAGATGTCACCTGGAAAACTAAGGTTCAGCTGACTCAGTCCAAAGGGTTTTCAGTTGCCTCATATATGTATGGAAACTAGACAATGAACAAGGAAGACCAAAGAAGAATCGATGTCTTTAAATTATGGTGTTGGCAAAGAAGATTGACTATACCATGGACTGCAAAAAGAACAAACAAATCTGTCGAGGAAGAAATACAGTCAGAATTCTCTTTAGAAGCAAGGGTGGTGTGGTGGTCAGGATTGTCAGCTTGGCTACTACATATTTGGCTGCTGTATTAAGTGGCGGGGCGGGGTTTGTGGTGGCTCCCTGACCCTCGGCTCTCATCTCGTGGCCTTGGACTACGGCAGCTGGTCGCTCACGTGGCCAGGAGCTTCTGCTGTCTACTCCCAGTGTCTGGTTCTGGGACTTGAGCTAGCAGCTGTTGGACTCATCAGTCCTTGCAGTCGGCACTTGAGAGTCCTGCCTCCTGACCTGCCAATCCTGGGTTCGCCAGCCTCTCTTGCTTCTGCTCCCTGACCTGCTGATCCTGGTTTTGCCAGCCTCTGTCACTTCGTCTCGCCACCAGCTTGGGATCCACTGACCTACACAACCAGTGATCTGCAACTCTGGTCTCTGACTTGCTGACCTTGGGTTCCTCAGCTTCCGTGGACACATGAGCCTTGTGCCAGAGCTTGGGACATGCAGCTTCTGTGATTACGTGAGCTGTCTCTTATATTCGTGTCTATCTATCTATCTATCTATCTATATTATAAATCTTTCCTTGTACCTACACGTGTTACTGGTTTTGCTTCCCTAGAAAACCCAGCCTAAGACAAGTGAAGAGGCTACATTACATGTACTCTGGGCATGTTATCAGTAGGCATCGGTCCCCGGAAAAGACCATCATGCTTGACAGAGCATGATAGACCACCATGCTTCGGAGTGTAAAAGGGGAGGACTCAACAAGACAGACTGACACAGTGGCTGCTGGAACAGTGGGCTCAAGCATCACGGGACTGGGTGGGATTTTGTTCTCTTGTACATAGAGTCACTGTGAGTCGTAACCAATGTGACAGCAACTTAACAACAACAGTCAAAACCCAAAACAAATCCATTGCCATCAAGTTAACTCTGACTTACAGAGACCCCATAGGGCCAAGTTGAATTTTCCAGCTCCAGATGCTGGATTAGAACTGCTGACTTTTTGGCTAACAGCTGAGCTCACTGAGGCTTAAATTGGCTGAGTATCTTATGTAGGGAATTTTAAGGTGACAAGATTATAGAATAAACATCAATTCAGTCTCTTTAGCGTTTCAGCCTATAAGGGAATTTCAAGTTATTATTATTGATCCCTGACAAATACTAAGAAATTGATTGTATTGATTAATTTTTGTTGAAAAGTACTCACTCCGTCCTGCGACAGCAACACGGCAAAGAAAAGCAGAGAAGAGGAGGAGCACGAGAGAAGCCATTGTGGATGACAGCACTTCACACTGGCACTCGGGAGGCTGCTTTCCTCTGCTAAAAAGAGAGATGTGAATATAACGGGGTTTAAATATTAACCTTTTGGGGGGTTATTTTGATGTCTGTGGACAGAAGATAAAGCATCATGATTTGAAAGGAGCTCTGAGACCTGGGTACGTTCTTTAATCATTTACTTTTCATTTCTGTGGGTCTGTTGTGAAATCTTTGATAGACGATTTTCTCTGTGTCTGTGACATTTATGTTCCTAGCACAAAATATTTTCTTACTGCCTCTCATAGAATCTTGGTGATTCTCAGATTTACTAGAAGTCTCAATCTCTCATTCTTCATCTTTTGTTTTGTGTCTATAGCAGATGATGCATGGAAATGGAGGAACCCTGTCTCAGCCATGGCCTTGGTATATCAGCTCTGGACAGTTACTTCATCTATCTTTGTCTCAGTTTCTGCGCCACTAAAAAGATGTTCCAGTTTCTAGGTGGATGCTTCTAAAGAACGTTTAACTTATTTAAAGCCAAACCTACTGCTGCTGAATCCACTCCGGCTCATAGTGACCCTATAGGACAGAGTAGAACCGCTCCATAGTTTCCAAGGAGCACCCAGCAGATTTGAATTGCCGACCTTTCGGTTAGCAGACATACCACTTAACTGCTACGCCACTGTGACTTACTTTACTTTCTTAGGCACCTATAAAACTCTAATGCCCGAAAGACTGAGATCACTGTCTTCTCCGGGTTGACTCCAATTCATGGTGATTTCTTGTACAGCAGACAGAAATGTCAGCTGGTCGTCCTTCATCCTCACAATTGCTGGGATGTCTGAACCCACCATTGTGGCCATTTGGTCAATCCATCTCACCAAGGGTCTCCTTTGTCCTTGCTGGTCCTCTGCTTCATCAAACATGTTACCTTTTAGTGACCGATCCTTCCGATGACATGTCCAAAGCAAGCAAGTCAAGCAATGTTCTGCTGTCACCTGCAAGGTTTTCACAGGCTAATTTTCAGAAGTAGATCCCCAGGCCTTTCTTCCTAGTCTGGTTAGTCTGAAATCTGTCCACAAGGATGACGTTAAAAAATGATGCAAAATAATGATGACAGGAAAATGAAGAAACAGCTAAATTAAAATTAGTCTTGACCATTTTTACAGGAGTCACGTGTGGTTGGGGTTACTGATTTTTTGCTAGTAAAAATAGTCTTTATTTGTATACTTAAGTATAAAGATAATACATTGTAACTTGTAGAATTAATAAATTATCATTATTAGTCCTGAGTGCTTTATTACTTGAACATGTCTGAGAACTATAAAATGTCCCCAGAACTGTTCCAAAAATACATGTGGGTTTAAGGAGAAGGTTTTCAGTGACATGAGGTGCAACTGTAGCATTCATTTCTTCTCATCCTTTGGCTCGTGATGCAGGGTCCACCTTAACTTTAGTACTACGTGTTTGATCAGCTGTCTGGTCTATTCTTCCTCTCCATAGAGTTTAATAGCAGTAATGACTCCAGAAACTGCCTAATAACTGGTGGGCAATGGCGTTTTGGAGACGCACTTAGATTTACCCTTGAAGTTTAATCTTGATAAATCAAATGGAAAAACCATTAAGACGAAATCTAAGGAATTTTGACAAGTCAAGTGGTTGTTTTGTATTGTTGGGGAATTATACTCACCACTGCAGATTAGCCAACACTTGGTTATGATGTCGCACTGTTGTGTATTACATTTTTTTCATTTTTCATTTTTTCAGAATGAGAACACAGAATCTTCGTTTGAAGAATACATGACAACATTTTACAAAGAACTTGTGTGTGAGATTCTTAACAGCTGTATATCCTTTCCTACCCGAATTTATAAGCTGAAACACAAAGACTTTGATTCCAAGTCCAGGGTTTTGTGTTCCTGTAACCACCTTGCGTCACCTGTTGGGAAGCTTTTTTATTTACTTCACAAGCAAAGACTTTGGCCGTGACAAGGGAAGTTTGGCAACAGGTTTAGTTAAAAGAAACCCCCCCACCAAAAAAGAAAGGAAAGAAACAAAGAACAAACTCTGCTTTCAGTGTTGTCTCCTTCTAGATTAGGATCTTCCCGGGCAATCTCTCCAGCTTCTAGTGGACAGATGCCACGGTCTTTGCTCTTACGGTAGTGAAATCCAGCGGGAGCAATGTGCACATTTGCAAAGGGGGTAAGAAAGCATGTCACAGGCCTAATGGACATAAGAAAAGATGCCTACAAATGCATGTTGTTGCTGTTAGGTTTGGGGAGTGGTGTCTGACTCAAAGCAACCCTGCGAGACAGAGAAACCATCGGGTCTCCTGGGCTGAAACCTCTACAGAAACAGATCCTCAGTCTTTCTCCCTCAGGGTGCGTATGAACCCCCAGCCTTACAGTTAATAGCTGAGAACTTAATCATTGCGCTTCCAGGTTCCTTTTAGAAATGTATATTTGGCTTAAAGTAGCACAGAGGTGTCTTTGTTTATATGCTGGGATCCCCTATGTGTAAATAACTTTTACCTTAAAAAAGCTAATTATTTACAAGGTCCAACAGTTAAGGCCTTGAACTTAATTGTTGAACTTAATTGCTGAAAATCACTGTGACTGCCTTCGAAGTACTCCCTTTGGGAAGCTATGCACCAATGCCAGTGTCTAGTCAACACTTCAAATCAATTTTGGAACTTTTCTGAAATGGTCATAGTGCACAGCGGCAGGTTCGTGAACTGAATTGTGTAGTTGTCTGTGAGGGAGTTTTTAGCCAGTAAACAAATGCTATACTGGGACACCATCCCTACTGACCTGATCTGGCCTCCAATGACTTTTTTTCCTTACCTTAAGACAAAGGAAATACTGAAAGGAAGAAATTTTGATGACATTCAGGGCATCAAGGGTAATATGACAACAGCTCTGATGGCCATTCCAGGAAAAGAATTCCAAATTTGCTTTGAAGGGTGGACTAGGCACTGGCATCAGTGCACAGCTTCCCAAGGGGAGTACTTTAAAGGTGACTGTAATGATATTCAGCAATGAGGTATGTAGCACTTTTTCCAGGATGAGTTCACAAACTTGATTGTTAGACCTCATATGTACTACACTACGTACTACATTTTCTAGTATTATCTAGGACGGTTAATCTTTGTTGCAATTTAGACTTTCCCAGGGTGTTTTTCAAAAACACCAAGGGGGCAGGGCCACAGTCCAGAAAAGCTGAAACAGATTTTTAGGGAGTAGAGTAATTGTATATTGAATGTACCATGAACTGCCAGAAAAATGAACAAACCTGTCTTGGAAGAAATATACCTAGAATGGTCTTTAGAAGTGAGATAGCAAGACTTCATCTCATATACTTTGGACACCTTAGCAGAAGGAATCAATCCATGGAGATGGACATCACGCTTGTTAAAGAGTCAGGGAAAAAGAGGATGACCTTGAACCAAGTGGACAGATACACTGGTTGCAACAACAGACCCGAACATAGCAACAGCTGGGAGCACAGTGCAGGACTGAGCAGGGTTTCATTCTGTTTTACATAGGGTGGCTACCAGTTGGAACCAACTTAACGACACCTAACAACACCATCAACAATTTTTTACAGCACCAGGTAATTATCCTCACAGTGGGGCTTAAGACTCATTGATCCAATCTGTCAATGTTTACCTAAACCAAGTTCAACTGTGAGGGTTCCGTATAGATTTTCTCTCTTGTTCAGATGAGACTACTTCTATACTTTCTATATTTCGTAACTCCTGGTAGCTTGTAAATTACTTCCTGGTTTCTTCTCACTCGCTCATGCTATTACAAATGTTTACTAAGCCCTTACTGAGCCGTGCTTTGTGGTTGATACAGGAATCTCAGAAATAAATAAACCTTAACCATTGCCTCTGAGGAGTTTAAAATTTGCTAGGACTACATGTGACACAGAGGCTTTTAGTCACAGCGTGACTGAGTGTAGGTGCTGACTCTGTTTCCTACTGTCTTGAACATATAGCATTCTACAGATAGGTTTCTATCTGTAGAATCGGGGTGAGAAACAAACCTACTTTAAATGATTGTTGTCAGGGTTGCATAGAACACGTGCTGAGTATCCGACTTACGGTCAACGTTTGATGAGACTTAGCTCTCGTTAGCATCCCTCTTATCATTAATACAAATAACTCAAGTGTCTTACATCAAAGCATTGGAAATTTCTATCCCAAATCATGTCATGGATTGACTTGTGTCCTCCTGTGATGCAGGGACAGGAAACTAAGCTGTCCAAAGTGATTCCCTGTATTCTATGATTGTCTTCCATTTTGTGATTTCGCTGTGCTGTCTGCTAAAGGATTAGGGTGAGACTGTGAATCCCTTCAGAAGATCACTTCCCTGCTCCCCTATAAAGGGAGTTTCCTTGGAGTGTGGCTTGCACCACCCTTATTCCTTTCATCCTACAAAACATAAAAGGAAAGAAAAGCAAGTAGAGATTGAGGAACCTCAAGCCATCAAGCAGGCAGCACCAACAGAAGGAGCACCAAGATGCTCCCTGGACAAAGACTGATGCGATACCAGACTGTCCTCCAGAGCCGACAAGGGGGAAAGCCTTCTGCTGGAGTGGACATCCTGAATATGAACTTGGAGTCTACTGGACTATGTAAGAACAAACTTTCCTTTGTTAAAGCCATCCACTCAGTGGTGTTTCTGTTAGAGCAGAACTAGCTGACTAAAACATCACACAGTGTAATAGATTTCAGTGACCTTCAGTGAATTGGTACTCACTGCTAGAAAACATAGACCAACCATAAAAAGTCATGTTCCATATTCTACTGTAAAATATTAGTGGCAATTATCACTGGAAAAGAAATATTTCACTTTCCTCATTTTATTGTTTATATGATCAGCTTTGTGTTTTGTTTTTCTTTTGCTGCTTTTTAAAAAATGTTATAAATTGAGAAGACAGAAAAACAATTTCTACCTTTGAAGAAAAAAATAACATATATCCGACTCGACAGCACTTGGCATACTGGTATGGAGTGCACAAACAAAATAGGCATGTTGTTCACACCTGTTTCGCAAGTGTTTTGTAAGGGTACTACCTACCTGGCTCTACTACCATGGGCAGCACAGTTACAGGGCTTCTCTATTCCAGGGACTCATTTTTGTTTTAAAAATATGACATACATTTCACTTAAGATCAGTGGAGTCATTACATCACCCAATTAGTACCTGGTGATCACCAGAAATCTCGGCCAGGTAGTCCCTTGTCTGCCTCTTGGCTGGCCCGTTGTTTTCAGCCTAAGTCTAGTTGTGGTGTGCAGGTCTGATGTCTGGTCACAATTCCTTGTCTTTTTTTGCTTCATGAGAAGTCTCAAGGCAAGCTGGGGACAAAGAGGCTATGACATTTTAAAACAGAATGAAGAGGATGCTGGGACCATTTACACAGACGTCACAGACTATTTATAAAAATGTCTTTGAAGAAATCTAAAGAAAAGATAGGTATGACCTCATCACTAGAGATTCTAAAGAGGGAGACTTGAAAGATGAAGGCCTGAGAATAAAATGCTGAAAGTGCATTCACTGATGATCTGATGTGGAAGAAAATGAGGAGACAGCCAGAGAGACTCTTGTCTCCCCCAAGAAGTGCTCTGGGTGGGGAGCTCTGGTGTTAAAGGGCCATGTAAAAAGGCTAGCAGAAGGGGCACGTTACACAGAATGATTTCAAAGTGTGGCATAGATCTAGTCTGTAAAGTGTCAGGAAACTAAGCTGTCCAAATTCCAAAATGACATGAGGACTGCGGAAAATGCAAGGACAACAGAGTAGGGGTCAGAACACGCAGACAGGGAAGAAATCACATAGTGCATGCGTGAGATGGTTCCGACTCATGGGAGTTTTATGTTTCTTTTCCTCATTATGAAAGTAGTATAGTATTATAGTAATCAATATGGAAAATAAACATACAAAACAAGTCCTCTAATACCACCTGGAGTTATTTCTTTTCAGCACCTTTCTCTAGTCAAATCAAATTTGAAAGGGTGGGCTTTGTGTTAGGTGAATTTTATCACAATAAAAAATTATTTTAAAAAATCATGCTCGGAATCATATTTATATATAATTTTGTGTTTTCTTCTCACATCAGAAGTACTTTCCCAGATCATTATTTATTTTTTAAATACATGCTTTTTCCAGTGACTGTATAATAGTTTATCATGCAGATGTTCTGTATTTTGACTGTTTCTCTACTCTTGGGCATTTAGCTGGTATCTTTCACCTGATGGAAACTCTGCTAGCACAGTGGGTAAGTGCTGCATCTGCTAATCAAAAGGTCAGCAGTTCAAATCCATCAGGTATTTCTTGATGCTCTATGGGGCCAGTTCTACTCTGTCCTATAGGACCTCTACGAATTGTAATCAACTCAATGGCAGTAGGTTTGGTAGTTTGGTTTTACTTGATGGCACACTGATTAAGATCGTGACTGCTAACCAATTGATCAACAGTTTGAATCCATCAGCCATTTCTTGGAAACCCTATGGGGCAATTCTACTCTATCTACAGAGTCAATATGACTGGGAATCTACTTGGTGAAAGTGTCCCCTCCCCTCATCGTTATGACAGTTAAGATCCTTTTACAAAAGCTTTGAGTAAAATTATGTCCTTAGGATAGAGTCCTTGATGTGGAATTATTTGGACAAAGCGTATAAACATAATAAATGTTCTTGATACATATTGCTTAGTTACCTTCTAGGGAGGTCAGCCCAATTTATAACCTCAATTTACACAATACCCGATGGCTCTAAAGATGATATAATGTCAACAGATGACTAAAACAGAGCTCAGCTGTTTAATTTTTGCTCGTCTTCCTGCTTGTCTAGCAAAGAAAATTATATTAGAAAAGGTAGGGGCCTTTATGAGAATGGAATTAAAGCCTAGCTGGAAAATAATATGAGCAACCAGCTGTTCAAAATGAATTTAGGGCTATAAACATGAAAATATATTCCAAATTGTGAAAACCTGTAAATTGTATGCTCAATGTCACCGTTGGGAGTCTTCACAATACAGGGTTGTAAGGAAGACAGTCTAATAACACAAAATTTTCTTTCAAACAAGTACATATGATGTTATTCTACAGAGATTAGATAGACAGACAGACAGACAGATAGATAGATAGATAACGCTTGAAGTTAATGGACCAGTATATGAGTTTGAAGAATTTATTTTTCTTATTTTCTCTATATCTAAAAAAATATAAACAGGAGGGACACTTTGAAAATGCAAAAATAAAAACATAAATTATTACAACCAAACATCAGCAAGTTTGACATAAGTCCACAACAGTCCAACAGCTTCAACTGTCAAACCAATGGTTTATGGACATTTAGATTAATGTGAAATGATCACTAAATCATGGGCTGTCTTTGAACAGGTTACAATAAATTAAACCCAATTCCTTTTCTGACATAGTCATTAGGTTAGTAGATAAACAGAAATGCTTTAAGTATAATTGGTGTCTTCATTTTAGCAAAGCATTTCATTTGTTATCCCCACCATCTGTCTATCAGTGTGCCATTCCACGGTGGTTGCCTGGTGCTACCTTGCCACCAGCATTTCAAATACCAGTGGAGTCACCATGATGGACAGGTTTCCGTGGAGCTTCCAGAATAAAACACTAGAAAGTAAGATGTGGCAATCTACTTCCAAAAATTAGCCGGTGAAAACCTACAACAGATTATTGTCCAATAGAGCGGTTTAGGTGAGATCCTAGGTTGAAAGGCACTCAAAATACACAGCAGCTGCAACAATGCGCTTGACTGCATGGGACTGGGATGATCTCGTTCTGTTGTACGTAGGGTCATGATCTGTCGCAGATGACTTGATGGCAGTTAACAGCAATATCCTTGGGAGTGAGTTGTGACATACGGACTGGAATATGGCACTAATAACTGAATGGGCTGTTGCTTGCACAGACTGTGCATAAAAAGTTCTGCTCAGGAACTATAATAGGAAACAACCTTTAAAAAAATTTCTAATAGATCTAGATTCTCTGAAAGTGAAGAAAGGGTTGGAAAAGAGATCTATTACTTTTTAAGAGAGCAGAGGCACAACAGTTTCCCATGAATACGGTCTCTTGAATTGTGTTAAGTCTTTGTATTTTATATGAGTACAGCCAGCCAGCAGTATTAATGTTAATGATCCTTCAAGAGAATAATGGATCTTAAGAAACATTCTTTAAGAAGGAAGGCACGTGAACAAATATACATGGGCAAGATCTTGTGTAAATAACTGTCCTTGTCTCCTAGGTCAAAATAAATCCAACTTATAACTGAACCTGTCAACGATGATCACAGTTTTCCCTTTGTTTCTGTACATCCTCTTGTTCTCTTCAACACAGAACATCTCCTGTATCTATTTGCCCTTCTCTCAACCACTTGCATGTTTCTGCCAATATGCCAGGGCCCTTGCTCTACATTTGTGGGAATTCACTCCTTTATCTACTCTTTCAAAAATTGATGATTTAGAAAAACTTTCAAGAGGGACACTATAGAACTCTGTCCTGAGTTCTATTCCCCTCAATTTTGTAACAAATTGGGTAGAGATTAAGAAATAAACTCTATAAATTTTCAGATGAGGTGTAGCTGAAAGAATCCTGACAGAATTGATCTCAAAAAGCTCAACAAATCAGACACTGCAGAAAAAAGTCACAAGAGCAGTGTAGGTTAACCTCAGAACACAGGTAGCTAAAAGACAAAGCAATTCCAGCTGGAAGAAGTTACAGGTGCTTTTATTTTCTACATGTTTAGCTTGACCCAGTTGTGATACGGTTGAAATATACTTTTGTGTAGCAGTGTCATTGGTACAAGCAGCTTCTGTTGGATACTGCCATGACTTTGTCTTCTGCACTGGTCAAATGCAAGTTTGGCACTTCTTAAAGAGTGCATTGAAAAGCCAGACCTATTTGAAAGACAACGGAGAGTACGAAAAGTATGTAATGGAATAATAATTAAAGAATCATGGCTATTTACCCAAAGGAGAGAAGGCTAAGAAAGAAGTTACTCCAAATATTTCAAGACCCATCATATAGAAGGAATTTTAAACTTGCTTTGAGTTCCTCCTGAGTGCAAAAGTGGCTATAGGGAGAAAAACAGTCAATGTATGAAAGAAATGTGTAATGAGGGAAGATTTTTCATCAATGGAGCGGGTTTTTTAAAAAAATGGTGATCATTCTGTCATTGGTAACCATCCTGTCGTTGGTAACATTGAGGTTCTGGGTGCAAATTAGTGTACAAATCCTCTTTGCAAAGGCGAGGAAGGGCTACCTGGAATGGGAAAGAACGCCTGGTAGCCCCTTATCTTTTTTCATTGTCCATCAGGAACCCTTCATCTCTTACGTCCCTTCTTACTCAAATTGGATCTCAGGATCCCACCCTACATTTTCTTGCAACAGCCTTAGCTATTTTGGTTTACTTCACTCTCAAGAGATTCACCTAAAAACTCCCCAAGCTGCAAAACCCACCTCTCCTCTGATGAACTTGCACCTGAGTAGGTGAACAGTGCTGGGAAAAATCACGCAACCGTGATGCTGGACTCAAATGTAAGATCAAAAGTACTGTGTAGACACGCAACACTGACAATCACAACATGATGCGCACTGTCCTGGTAAGTTTATCTCCTCCTTCTCTGAGACAACTATTTCATGCTTTCTAATGTCTCCTCAAGTCAGTAACACCTCTAACCCACCCTTCTCACCCCCGAGACAAAGACACCTCCTTACCTGCTTCTTTCTAAAGACCCAGCTCTCCCACCAGTACCCTGGACCCCTTCTCTCCTCCAGTCAAGGGTGTTGCTCCTCCAGTGACCCTTTCTTCTGCACCTTCAGTTTCTCCTAGATCACTCCTATAGGGAGACAGTCACGACGCAAAAAAAAAAAAAACCCTGGACCCATGTCCTCTTCCAGCTAAGGTGCTAAGGTGCTACCTCTTTTCCCCCCTTCACTATAAACTCCTCCAAAACACTGTTAAAAATGATTCCCGAAATACAAAGTATCAACAACGAGAGGTAAATGCCTTCTCATCTCTGACCACCCCAGTCCTTCTCCATGATGTCAATTAGCATCACCACTGTCTCAAGTATTCTTTCAGAAATATTCCATACATACGTGAACATTTTTTATATCAATGTCAGCGTAATGTATACACTTCTGTAGACCTTGTTTGTTTCTGTTCTTGACACATTTGGAGATCACCTCATACCTGTAGATGTGTTTTTGTCTTCTTTCTTAAAAACAGCTGCGTAGTAGACCCGTTGTATGAGTGTACCATAATTTATTCAAACAGTATCCTATTGATGGATCTTTAACTTGTTTCCAGTTTTCTACCATTACAACTGGTGCCTCTAGGAATATCCTTACACACATTCTGTGCATATATACAAACATATCTGTATGATGAATTCATAGGAATGGAATCACTAGACCACGGTATGTGTGCGTTTTTCTTGCGGACAGGTAGTCTCAAAATGCTTTCTATTGTGATTTGATAGACACTCTGAAAAAAATGGCTGCTGACTGAGATTGTAACAATTTCACACTCACCAATAATCCACTAGATGGCAACGAACAACAGCAATAATAACATGTAATAATGTATATAAAAAACATGGACTATTTAACTCGAGTCTCAGGGGGCGTTTCCTTCAATGAACACCAGATGGTGCAATAGACTCTAATGTGTTGGCCGTGAAGCTGATTTGAAACGACTTCCAGCCTCATTCTGATTATGCAGATTCAGTAGACAAAGCTGACAAATCAGTTGCACATGAACAGATCTCTATAGATAGTTTCAATCTATCAATAATAGCAGATGGTAGCCTGTGCTTTTTCTTTTTCACTTTACTTGAAAGAATACTAAAAAGATCCTCCTCTTGAGCTCCCTGTTTCCTGCCCATTCCCTAAAACATTACCTTGTCTCCCAGCTGAATGGAAAAATGTGTGAATGGTATAGAGAACACGCGTTAGCAATAATAACTCTTGGAGTTGCACTTATGTGTGAAAGTGGCTTATTTAGTATATGTTGCTGCAACAAGGAAATGTATGAACATATGTGTGTCACAGAAGATTATTTCTTCAAGCAAATAGAAATGAATAATTAAAGTTCATGTGTTTACTATGATAACGCTTCCATTTGGCAGAACACCAGCAAGCCAATTTCACAGCAGAGACACATTTTTTTCATGGACAGTGTGTTATTCAAGTAGAATAAATCCAATGAGAGTTGTACTTGCGTTACAACTTATGAGTATATGTTTAGGTGCGGTTTTAATAGGTGACCCACTCCACCCCACACCCTGCATGCATCTAGTGAAGAAACTATCCATTGGCTTGTGTATTCTTACCCATAAAACCCTTTCTAGTTTACAAGAGAGAATATTTGTTCATCCGTCTATCCTTTCCCCAGGAGGTAAACAGTTGGGAAGTCAAAGAAATTGGCCTCCTGAGCTGTCTGTACAAGATCAATATTTACCATCTATTACTGAATCTATTGCTGTTATTGTTGAGCAAATGACACATCTTCTTGGTAGAGTACCTCAAGACCAGATGCACATAATTACAAAGGCAGAATCATGTAGTGGCTGGAACTCAGTGAGTAATCAAACCGTCTTTAAGTTGATGAGGAAGATATCCTTCCTCAAAGAGGGAAAATGTAAACTTTATAAAGACCTATTAAGTGTCATCTCATGCGCTGAATAGACTCTGTAATAGGTGATAAATATTGATCTTGTACAGATAGCTCAAGAGAACAGTTTCTTTGACTTCCCACCTGTTTACCTCTTGGGGAGAGGATGGACTGATGAACAAATTTTCTCCTCTGCAGTCTAGAAAGGGTTATGAGTCAGAATTGGCTCAATGGCAGTGAGTTTGGTTTGGTTTGTTTGTTTATTAAGTGCGAGGGCACAATGGTGGCCCAGCAGTAGAATTCTTGCCTCCCATGTGGGTGATCAAGGTTTGACTCTTGGTCAGTGCAACTCCTGTGTAGCTACCACTCATCTGTCAGTGGAGGTTTGCATGGTTAGATGCTGAACTGGTTTCAGCATAACTTCTAGACTAAGACTAACAAGGAAGAACGGCCTGGCTATCTACTTCTGAAAATCTGCTAGTGAAATCTTACAGATCACGACTACTTGACCTGTAACCCACGCTGGGGCTCACATGGGGCTGGGTAGCGTGTGTTTCATTGCGTAGGAGTGAGTCAAGGGCCTGCTGTGCTGTTAGTAACAACACCACCGTTCAGTACCAGACCTTTTCCAACTACATCTCATTTAATGGCGATGGCACCTTTACGAGGTGAAAGTTATTTTGTTTATGTTTTTAGATGAGCAAACTAAGGCTCAGAGAAGTTAAGTGACTTCTCCAAAGTAATACAAGTGGCCAACCAGGGACTACCTCCTAGAGCAGTGATATTTAACGTGTGGTCCCTGGGCTGACAGAAGGAGCATTATCTGGTCCTCAATATATTGCTACCGAATCTGAAACTTCAGTAGTGGGGACCAGAAGTTGGTATTTTAATAAGTCCTCCGGGATGTTCTGATGCTTGGTCCAGTCGAAGAACCAGTGGACCCCACGCATGCTTCTTCCACAACACCGTGATGATTGGCAGTGGTATACAGCTGAGGGAACTGGTGTCCATCAAGGCACCATCATGAGTCCAAGACCACAACTGGTATGTCCTGTGCTATTTCTCCTTATGCTCCCAACAACCACACAAAGCAGGTGTTACTACCTTCTAAAAAAATTGGTGAAAATATACAACAAAATGTATCACCACTCAATAATTTTTACATGGATAGTTTATTGACAGTAATGACACGGTGTAACTCCTGTGTCGGCATTGTTTCACCATCGCTCTCTTAGACTCTGCCTCACGAAGTTCTCAGCGATCTTTGAGCGATCGGTTGTCATTTTGAACACACGTGAGTAATTCTTTGAAAGGGTGCTATGCTCAAGGCATTTGTTGAGCTAAATTTTTGTTTAAAGTCGGCTTCATGAGACAGCTTTGGCTGAAGTTTTGAAAGTGGTTTCCAGTTCATAGACTGGGAGTTCTTCAGGTGTTGATATCTTGGCTTTACACTGAGGAAACTGAAGTTGAGGATGATAGAGCAACTTCTTGAAACTCCCCAAACTGGTAATACCAGTTTCATAATATTAGTCAAAGAAACAATTTGTACTTAGGTCTGTCAATTTGATTCCGTAGCCTAAGCACTTCCCATAATTTTCTAGAAAGTTCTATCCTAACAGATTCAGTAAGCATTTATCTTTCCTTGCTGGTACACTTCACGCACAACTGTAATAAGCTTGATTATGTGAGTTTCTAGCCTAAATCTAGATCAGAGGAGAGAGGTGTTCCTAGAAACATACTAAAGGGACCCAAAGTAGCAGGAGACTGAGAAGAGATAGGAAAAGCTATTAAAAAGTGAATAACTTAAAAAAAAAATTACCATCGTACCTTACAATCAGAAAAAGCAAAGAATAGTTAAGAAAAGTTGAAAACCTAGGACTATTTTGTGTAACAGTCAAACACCTCAACAATTCCTGAATCTGTGACCATAATAAAGTATATCCCAATGGTAGGTTAACCACTGGAAATAGATGACCTGATTTTTATATAATACTGTGGGAGATGCATTTCAGAAAGATCTGCATGAGAAATGATTACAGTCAGAAATTCTTTGACTCCATAGTCACAAGGTCTTGTCACCCATACAATTCTTCCATGTGAAGTGCTGTAGTCCTCAAGACCCCCATGGCCTCAAACCTAGTTGGTCTTGGACCCCCGACACTGCCGTTTCTCTTACCCCATTTTTATTTTTAAAGGAACTCTAGCTGCACGCAGTCCTAGACCATACCTTCCTGAGCTCAGAGTTGCAGAATGGAGAAATTATGGCCCAAGCCTGATCCAATTACTTGGAAAAGACCTGAAACTTGGGTTTTAGTCAATGAGGCTCCTGAAATAGCAGATAACAATCCTGGAGGAGCGAACTCATCTGATAAACAATGAAAGAGACCTCATGGGACTGCTCTAAAAGAGGCTTGACACTCCTTCTAGGACACTGTGGCTACAACACGATTCAACACTTATTAGAAAAGATCATTTTTTTTCCCGACATTCCTAACCAGGATTGTTTTTTTTGCTGAGTCATACAAGGCTTTGAAAGTTACAAATTAAAGATAAGCTAGGAGAGCACATCTTACAATTCGTATTATGTCCACCAAGAATTCCTGGCCCTCGTACCTGTGAATTGATCCTGTGTGGAAATAGGATATTTCTTGTATTATGTTAATGAGATCATACCAATGTAGGGTAGATCCTAAACATAATCATTTTCGAGTTATAAAAAGATCAGAATAGACACAGAGACACATGAACACGGGAGAAGAGCACATGTGAGGACCACCTACAAGCCAAGGAACACCAAGGAAGGAATCCACATGGCGCAGACCTTAACTTGGACTTTTAACCTCCAGAAATGAGAAAATGAAGTTCCATTTTTTAAATTTTTTTATTTTTTATCTTTTGCTTAACATGACTGAGTAAAAATGTACAATCCCATATAAATTTACATGCCCACCTATATGCAGCTTCCACTGCTCTCCCTGTCCGGTGACAGCACACTATTGCTCTCTGCTCCATACATGTCTCATCCTCCCAACAGCCTCCTTTCCTCTGCTCTCTACCCACTCTCCTTCCTCCAGCCACAGGTCAGCAGGATGATAGCCTATAGATGTATAGAACCGTGAAGTGCAACCAATATATGGTCACTCTGCATTGCCAAGTCCAGTCCATTCCTGTCCAAAGAGTGGACCTTCGTTATAATTTATGGGTAAGGGCAGCATCAGGGCCAGGGCCATGCTCTCAGAGGAACCCTGAAACTGCTGGACCATCAGTTGAAGTCTTTTAGTGGAGATCTCAGGTTGCACCCCTTTTTATTCTTCTGTTGCCAGTGAGACTCAACCTAGCGAGCTCTATCACTGGTGGTGGCCGGGCACCATCCGGTTCTTCCGGTCCCAAGTCGATGTAGGCACCCACTCTTGTGGGTCTCTCTGTCTTCTAAGTTGTCTTTACCGCATGTCATTTTGGTCCTCGGTAAGCATCCATTCCTGCTGAGTTGGGACCATTTACTGTGTCCTTGGATGGCAGCTTGGCAGCTTTTAAGACCCCAGACACCACTCATCAATGTGGGGTGCAGAGAGCTTTCTTAGCAAAACGCTGGTTGTGCCCATTGGCCTCGATTACGCCTAAGAGCATGGTCCCCTGCCCCCTGCCCCAGCTACTCTATCCTTGCAATATTGGGTTAAGATGGAAGGAGTATTCAAGTTATGCTGAAGTCCACTTAATGTTCCTGTTTCTAATGTGTGCTATCACCACTTTCTCCCAACCAGATTTTCAGCAACTATCTAAATTAAACCTTCCCCCCCCTTCCCCTCCCTTGCAGCTGTCAAAGAGACTTTTCTTCTATACACAAGTCTGTTTTTGAGATCTTATCGTAGAGGTCTCATACAGTATTTGTCCCTTTGTTGCTGACTACTTTCACTCAACATAATGTCTTCCAGTTGAAACCAGGTTAGGAGATGTTTCCTGGAATCATCGTTATTCTTTATCATTGCGTAGTGCACCATTGAGTATATGTACCATAGTTTACCTATCCATTCTTCTGTTGTTGGGCATCTGGGTTGATTCCATCTTTTTGCTATCATGGACTGTGCTGCGATAAACATTCTGGTGCATGTGTTTGTTGGTGTGAAAGGCCTTGATTCTGTAGGATATATTCCAAGTAGTGGAATTACTGGGTCAAATGGTATATCAATATCCATTTTTTTAAGGAAGCGCCAGATTGCCTTCCAAAGAGGCTGGACTATTTTGCAACCCAACCAACAGTGTAGGAGGGTTCCACTTTCTCCACAGCCTCTCCAGCATTTGTTGTTTTGTGTTTTCTGGATCATGGCCAATCTTGTTGGGGGGAGATGGTATCTCATTGTTGTCTTGATTTGAATTTCTTTAATAACTAAAGATCGTGAACATGTCCGCATGTGTTTTTTGGCTGCCTGGATCTCCTCTTTAGTGAAGTGTCTGTCCATCTCCTTTGCCCATCGTTTAATTGGATGGTTTATCTTCTTCTTGATATTTTGTAGTATCTTATAGATTATGGAGATCAGGCGTCAGTCTGACATAGAGTTGCCAAATATTTTTCCCCATTCTGTGGGTGTTCTTTTAATTCTATTAATAAAGTCTTTGGATGAGCAAAAGTGTTTGATTCTTAATAGTTCCCATTTATCTATTTTCTCTTCTGTTGATTGAGGTTTATTTGACAGATTTTGGAGTCTGTCCTCATTGTGTATTAAAACTTCCATTGTTGTTCCTACCTTTTCTTGGATGAGCTTTATCGTTTTAGGTTTGATATTTAGGTCTTTTATCCAGTTGGAGTTGGTTTTTGTATAAGGTGTAAGATATGGATCTTGATTCAGTTTATTGCAAGTGAATACCCAATTTTGCCAGCACCATTGGTTGAAGATACTGTTTTTACCCCAGTTTAATGTCTTAGGGCCTTTGTTGAATATCAACTGTTCATAGGCAGATGGTGTCATCTCTGTGGTCTCAATTCTGTTCCATTGATCCGTGTGTCTGTTCTTGTACCAGTAGCAGGCTGTTTTGACCACTGTGGCAGTGTAGTATGTTCTAAGGTCGGGTAATGAGAGGTCTCCCAGTGTGTTCTTCTTCTTTAGTAGCACCTTACTTATCTGGGGCTTCTTCCCTTTCCAAACAAAATTGGTGATTTGTTTCTCCATCTCATTAAAAAATGATGCTGGAACTTGTATTGGGATTGCATTATATAAATAGATTTCTTTGGGTAAAATAGACATTTTCACAATGTTACATCTTCCTATCCATGAACAGGGTAGGTTTTTCCATTTATCTAAGTCTCTCTTAGTTTCTTGTAGTAAGGGCTTGTAGTTCTCTTTGTAAAGGTCTGTTGTTTCTCTGTTTAGATTAATTCCTAGGTACCTTATCTTCTTAGGGGCTATCATAAATGGTATTGATTTGATAATTTCTTCCTTAACAGTCTCGTTGTTGGTATAAAGAAATCCTACTGATTTACTTATGTTTATCTTGTATCCTGAGACTTTGCTGAACTCTTCTATCAGTTTGAGTAGCTTACTTATAGATTCCTTGGGGTTTTCTGCATATACAATCATATCATCTGCAAACAGGGAGATTTTAACTTCCTCTTTGCCAATGCAGATGCCCTTTATTTCTTGGTCTTGTCTAATTGCTCTGGCTAGAACTTCCAGCACAATGTTGAATAGGAAAGGTGAGAGTGGGCATCCTTGTCTAGTTAGTTCCTGATCTGAAGGGAAAGTCTTTCAGTCTCTCTCCATTCAGGATGATGTGGGCAATTGGCTTTGTATAGATGGCCCTTCCTGTGTTGAGGAATTTGCCGTCTATGCCCATTTTGCTAAGAGTTTTTAGTATGAATGGGTGTTGGGCTTTATCAAATGCCTTTTCTGCATCAATGGACAAAATCAGGTGACCCTTGTCTTTTGTGTTATTTATGTGGTTAATCACATTGATTGTTTTTCTGATGTTGAACCAGCCTTGCATCCCTGGTATGAATCCCACTTGGTCATGATGGATTATTTTCTTGATATGTTGCTGTATTCTATTGGCAAGAATTTTGTTGAAGACTGTTGCATCTAGAGTCATGAGTGATATCGGTCTGTAGTTCTCTTTCTTTGTTGGGTCTTTCTCTGGCTTAGGTATCAGGGTTGAGCTGGCTTCATAGAATGAGTTTGGGAGTATTCCATCCCTTTCTATACTGTGAAATAGTCTCAGTAGTATTGGAGATAACTCTTCTCTAAATGCTTGGTAGAATTCTGCCGTGAAGCCATCTGGGCCCGGGCCTTTTTTTGGTTGGCAGTGTTTTGATGACATTTTCAATCTCTTCCTTTGTGATGGGTTTATTAAGTTGGTCTGCTTCATGTTGTGATAATTTGGGTGGGTGGTATGAGTCAAGGAATTGGTCTATTTCTGCTAGGTTTTCAAATTTGTTAGAGTCTTTCATAGTTATGATATTTTTGATTTCTGTTGGATCCATTTTGACAACTCCCCTCTCATTTCTAATTTGGGTTATTTGCTTCCTGTCCTGCTTTTCTTTCATAAGTTTAGCCAGTGGTTTGTCAATTTGGTTGATCTTTTCAAAAAACCAGCTTTGGGTCTTTTCAATTTTTTCAATTGTTTTTCTATTCTGCTCTGCTCTAATCTTTATGATCTCGTTTCTTCTGGTGCCCGAGGGGTTCCTCTGTTGTTCTCTTTCTACTTGTTCAAGCTGTAGAGTTAGTTCCTTGATTTGGTTTCTTTCTTCCTTCCAGATGTGTGCATTTATGGAGATAAACAGACCCCTGAGCACTGCTTTGGCTGTATCTCATAGGTTCTGGTAGGAAGTGTTTTTGTTCTCATTGGAAGCCATGAATTCTTTGTTTCATCCTTGATTTCCTCTATAACCCATGTTTTTTTGAGCAAGATGTTGTTCAGTTTCCAAGAGTTCCACTTTCTATCTATGTATTTTCTGCTGTTGATTTCAACTTTGATGGCTTTATGATCTGAGAAGATGCTTTGCAGTAATTCAATGGTATGGATTTTGTTGAGCATTGCATTATGGCCTATCACATGGTCAATCCTGGAGAATGTTCCATGTGCACTGGAGAAGAAGGTGTAGTTGTCTGCTGATGGGTGGAAAGTTCTGTATATATCAATGAGGTTTAGTTGGTTAATTGTGTCAACGAGGTCTTTTGTATCTTTACTGAGTTTTTTTTTTAGATGATCTGTCTAGTAATGAGAGTGGAGTGTTAAAGTCTCCCACTATTATTGTGGAGTCATCTAGCTCTCTTTTGAGTGTAGTCAGTGTTTCTTTGACGTATTTAGGTGCTTTGGTACTAGGTACATAAATATTTAATGTAGTTAAGTCATGCTTGTGTACTGAACCTTTCAGCAATAAATAGTGTCCATCTTTGTCCACGATGGTGGATTTGACATTAAAATTGATTTTGTCTGAGATTAGAATTGCCACCCCTGCTCTTCTTTGTTCATTGTTAGCTTGATATATATTCTTCCATCCTTTAATTTTCAGTTTGTTCCTATCTTTAGGTCTCAAGTGAGTTTCTTGTAGACAGCATATGGATGGGTCGTGTCTTTCGATCCAAGATGACACTTGATGTCTCTTTACTGGAGCATTCAGTCCATTCACATTCAATCTAATTATTGATAGGTATGTGTTCACTGCTGCCATTGTGATATGTTTATTTTTATGTTGAAGTTTTCTCTGTTGTTCTTATTAGTCTGTTCTGGGACATTATTTTCTGTGAGTTGATTTTTCACCTTTTTCAAAGCTGGTTTTGTCATTGTTGAGACTCGTGTGTTACATTTCTTGAAATGGTCTGACACATCTTTGTTGTGCTTTACAGCTGCCCCTATGATCCTCCTTAATAAACTATATATAAACCCAATTTTAATTACTACCAGTCTTGTCATCTTCCTCTCCATCTGGAAATACTGTAACAACTGTAGTACATCCCTCTTTTTATTATGATGACATCATAGTTTTCATGATGATCACTGGATTGCTTCTTTCCGTATCAAAGCTGTGATTGACTTTGGAGCCTTCCTTAAAAGAATAGAGTATTGAGTAGTATGTCGTTCTAAAATATAAAGTTAGTGGTTTCATTCTTCTAAGCCAAAGCCAAGAACTTCTTTCAGTATTTCTTGTAGTTTGGGTTTTGTTTTTACAAAGTCTCTGAGTTTCTGTTTATCTGGGAATGTCTTAATTTCATTTTCATATTTGAAAGATAGTTTTGCAGGATATATAATTCTTGGTTGGAAGTTCTTCTCCTTCAAGGCTTTGAATGTGTCATGCCACTGTCTCTGTGCCAGCATGGTTTCTGCTGAGAAATCTGACGAGAGCCTACAGGGTTTCCCTCTGAATGTTAGCTTTGCCTTGAGTCTTGCTGCCTTTAAGAGTGGCTGCTTATGTTTCATTTTGTTAAGCTTGATTATAATATGACTTGAGTTTTCTTTTGAGATCTATATTGGGTGGCATACGATATGCATCTGAGATGTCTATATTCTCTTCCTTCATGATTTCTGGGAAGTTTTCTGTCAGCAGCTCAGCAACAATACTCTCTGTGTTCTCAGATGTCTCACCCTGTTCAGGGACTCCAATTAATCGAAGGTTGTTCCTCTTAATAGAGTCCCACATGCTTCTTAATGTTTCTTCATTTTTCTTGTTTCTTTTTTCTGTTTTCTGCTCATAGACGCTGGCATCAGTAGCTCTGTCTTCCAAGTCAGAAATTCTTTTCTCTATTTGTTCCATTCTGTTTTCTTGGCTTTGCATGGAAGTTTCTATGTCTTTGATTTTGTTCTTGATCTGTTGGAATTCAGAGTACTGGTGTTCCATCAGATCAAACAGCTTGCTTAATTTTTCATTTTGTTCTGCTGCATTTTGTATAAGGTCTAGAAGGGCTCTGTATATAATCATTTTGTGTTCACTTTCTGATGCTTTCATAAAAGTTTCTTCATCTGGAAAACTCCTTGGTTGCCTTGTTTGGGAGCCTTCTGAAGCCATGGGTGATTTCTTCTATGCCACAATTGTCTGTTGCTTTTTGGGTCCCATGTGAGTACGTAGAGGCTGGAAGAGGTACTGTGAGGATGGATTGCAAATGTTTCTCTAGGCTGTCTTCAAACGTAAAGGAAAAGGTATCTGAGCACTTCACAAGTTAGTTAGGTTTTCAGGTGTAGAGGTCCCTCTTCTCATCTGACAAAGTAAGCGCCACTATATCCAGCCCCAGATGATAACAAACTAGTTCAGAATACAGCACTGCTAGTGTCCTGGTGGCCTCTGCTGACAGGGCCTAGCCTTAGCCAACACTGCGTTGAGTACTGGTTTTGTGATAGAAAAGCGCTCTCCTGTGGGCAGGCTCTGACTCCCAAGCTAAGAATTAGGTCCAGCTGTGGCCACCGTACCCAAGATGGCGTCCTCCACACAGGCAGCAGACAGAGGGGCTAAAGGTGCCCAGAGGCAGCGATTCCTCTGCTTCTGTTACAGGGCCTGCAATGTAGGTGACACTAAGTAAATTACTGCTTTTCTGTTGGAGAAGGGCTGTCCCATTTGCAGGCGCTGGCTCCCAGGCTAAGAATTAGGTCCCACTAAAATCTCGGTACCAACATGGCGTCCCGCACACTGACTGAGGAGTTCCGTACAAACCCCGCTGACACAGATATAAAACGAAAGGCTCAAAGTGGCTAGATTAACAGAGTCCTAAGCCTGGCTCTCAAAATATGGGAATTTCGCCTGCCTATCCCCCCAGCAGCGTGTCTGAGTCTAACCGCTAGGCAAGACCCAGCTCTGCCCGCCAGCCGAGACAGAGGAAAAAAAAAGTCACAATGGTGCGTTTACTTTCTGTCCGTGAGAGCCGGGGCTAGACGGGCGCGGGAGTCAGCGAAAGAGAGGAGGTTTTTCGCTGAGTGGTATGAAGTCCCAATTAACAGCTCTGTGATCAGAAGGCTCTGTTTGATTGTCAGTTCAGGTCTTGCTTTCCAGAGGGGTATAAGGGACGTGGGCTCAGTCCGTCATCTTGACTCCGCCCCTGAAGCTCCATTTTTTTAGTCACTTACGGTGTCTGTGTTACAGCAGCTCTAGTATACCACAGGCTGGAAAACCCAGGAGAAAGAGGGTTAAAATGTATACAGACAACTCAAGAAATTGGCTAAAAGCTCAGCCAGCATTCCTGTGTGAGGGCTCTGTCCCAACAAAACATGTCTGCACAAACTGCAAGTGTCCAGTGATGACAAGTCATAGCTGCTGACAAGGTCATGGGAACTCAGTACTCCCACCGGGCTTTACCTAGGTAGTCAGTGAAGTCACTCATACCAGGGAAAAGAAAAGAATGTTCCTTGCTGTATCCCTCACCAGACTGAACTCATTACTGGCTCCTGTGGACTTGAACTGAAGCTACAGGACAGCAAATTAGGGATGGCTGAGCTCAAAGCGCATCAAGACATGGCTACTGAGCAGATGCCATGGTATCATGTTCAAGTGAACTCAGCTAATGACTGCCACTGGCATGTGGTTTTCAGCCTTTATACCAACACCACACAAACCCCAAACAGAAACAAACTCACTGCCTTGAAGTTGATTCTGACTCATAGTGACTCTACAGGACAAAATAGAACTGCCCCACAGGGGTAAATCTTTACAGGAGCACACTGCCACAAAGTCCTCCTATAGAGCAGCTGGTGGGTTTGAACCACCAACCTTTCAGGAAAGAGCCAAGGCTTTAATAACTGCACCGCTGGAGTTCCCACCATCTGAACAGGCTCTATAAAAAGCAAAGATCTTCTAGTCTCAGCGTTTTTCACGTGCTGTTGCTAGTGGCAGCATTTCTGAGGGTCGGGCTAACATGTGGGTGGTGGGAAACCAAAGTCAGAAAAGCCAGCCAGGCCTACAGCCCAGCCCAGCTCCTGGCACCCAAGCGTCTCTTTCTCTCTCCCGCTGTCTCTGGCTCAGTTCATGACTCTTCTTCTCCAATCTGCTTGTTAATGTTGGTGCACAGTTCCTACTATGTGCTGGATCCTGTACTAAGTGCTTTCTATATTTTAACTTACGTCTCATGAATTTATGGTGTGAATACTATTATTACCCACATTTTCAGAAGAAACAACAGCTGAGGCTTTTAAAGGTCATCTTGCCCAAGGTCATGTAGTTAGTCCAGCTCTCAGAAATGTCACCCCTAATGACAGCACATGGCCCATGCTGAAACCTGAGGACCTTCACTTTTTATGGCACTTGTTCAGATGGCAGGAGCCCTGGTCGCACAGCTGTTAGAGCCTTGGTTTCTTCCCACAGGGTGAGCGATTGGGACCCCAGAATACAGATGCAGGCATCCTGACTTCAGACCCTGGACTCTGAAGCCCCTCCCTCTTGGTATTCAAAGTGTGATCCTCAAAGCAGTGACACAGGCAGTTGTAGGGAGCAGTTGTAACCTGGGAGCCTGTCAGAAACACAAACTCTCCAGCTCTCCATCTTTCCCAAGTACCGAATGAGAATCTGCGTTTTAATAAGATTCCTGGGTGATGGGTGTATTTACTAAATCTAGACAGGGACTAGGCTTTTCTACTCCTGCTTCTGCCCCTTCTGATGCCAGGACTCATCCCCACCCTGGCACCCGAGTGCTGGGCTAGGTGGGAACGAGCGGGTGCTGGAGATGGAAGTGAGGATGGGCAGGTGGTCAGCTCTCTTGCCCTCTGGTAAGGCCTTTATGTCTTAGCTAGTAGGTCCAAAGGGCTGCAGAGCCAAGCCGTCACTTCTGCCAATGTGAAAAGACATTTATGAAGTCTTCACGAGCCTGGTAGTGTTTTCTGGTGCTAATGAACTTGAGTGCTCCTTGTTTTAGCATGTCTCTTCAGTTCTGGAATCACTACCAAGACACAGCCATGTGTCCTCTTTTTCTCAAGGACTTTCAAGTCTTCAGCACCCATTCGATGTGGACCTTGTCCCTTTCATAAATGAGTTGGAACTTAAGCTCTCTGGCTGGGAGTTACTCTGTCCTAGAATCAAAGGGATCTGGTGTTTGGATAGGGGAGGAGGAGGTTGAGAATATCTTAGTTTTCCAGGGCTGCTGTAACACAAGTACCCCAAACAGGTGGCTTTAAAGAACAGAATTTTATTTTCTCACCTTTCTGGAGGCTGAAAGTCTAATCTCAGCCACACTGATTCCTTCCTTCTTGGTAGCCCAGGAGAATCTGCATTTTAATAAGATTCCTGGGTGATGGGTGTATTTACTAAATCTAGACAGGGACTAGGCTTTTCTACTCCTGCTTCTTCCCCTCCTGATGCCAGGACTCATCCCCACCCTGGCACCCGAGTGCTGGGCTAGGTGGGAACGAGTGGGTGCTGGAGATGGAAGTGAGGATGGGCAGATGGTCAGCTCTCTTGCCCTCTGGTAAGGCCTTTATGTCTTAGCTAGTAGGTCCAAAGGGCTGCAGAGCCAAGCTGTCACTGCTCCCTACAACTGCTTATGTCACTGCTTTGAGGATCACACTTTGAATACCAAGAGGGAGGGGCTTCAGAGTCCAGGGTCTGAAGTCAGGATGCCTGCATCTGTATTCTGGGGTCCCAATCGCTCACCCTGTGGGAAGAAACCAAGGCTCTAACAGCTGTGCGACCAGGGCTCCTGCCATCTGAACAAGTGCCATAAAAAGTGAAGGTCTTCAGGTTTCAGCATGGGCCATGTGCTGTCACTAGGGGTGACATTTCTGAGAGCTGGACTAACTACATGACCTTGGGCAAGATGACCTTCAAAAGCCTCAGCTGTTGTTTCTTCTGAAAATGTGGGTAATAATAGTATTCACATCATAAATTCATGAGACGTAAGTTCCTTTGTTTATGGCAGTCCTAACAGGGCAACTGTCTTCCTCTCTGTGTGCGTGTGTATATGTTTGTGTGTGTGTATCCACGTGCATGAACGTGTGACTCTATGCATGTGTGTAAATGTGCGTATCCATGTATAGTTTTCCCTTTATACAACTCAGGGTGAATTAAACTTAAGATCCACCTTCAATGGTATGTTCTCAAATGGTTAATTGATTATACAACATTAGATTGTGTTACAGAAGGTGATTATATCATTATTGTGTTAGGTGCCATCCAGACAGTTGCAACTCATAGCAACCCGATGTACAGCAGAACAAAACCCTGCCTGTCCCGGGACATCCACACAGTCATTGCTGTGTTTAAGGTCATTGTTGAAGCCATTGTGTCAATTTATCTTGTCAAGGATCTTTCTGTTTTTCGCAGACTCTCTACTTTACCAAGTATGATTTCCATCTCTAGGGAATGGTCCCTCCTCACAGTATGTACAAAGTGCCTGAGATGATTTCTCACCAAACTCACTTCCAAAGAGCACTCTGACTGTACTTCTCCAAAATAGACTTGTTTATTCTTCTGGTGGTCCCAGGTATGTTCAACATGCTTTGCCAACACCATAATTCAGAGACATCAATTCTTCCTCATTCTTCCATATTCATCGTCCAGCTTTGACATGCATATGAGGCAATTGCAACTACCATGGCTTTAGTCAGGCATACTTTAGTTCTCAAGGGGACATCTTAGCTTTTTAACACTTTAAAAAGGTCTTTTGTAACATATGGAGTGTCTGACAATTGGGGTCACAAACTTGTCCCGGAAGAAGTGCTACATATCTTGTTGCTGAATTATCACTATGGTCACCTTCGAGGTACTCCCCTTGGGAAGCTATTGACTGATGCCAGTGCCTAGTCCACACTTCAAAGCGATTTTGGAACTCTTTTCTGGAATGGCCACCAGAGCTGTCATCATATTACCCTTGATGTCCTGAATGTCATCAAGATGTCTTCCTTTTAACATTTCCTTTATCTTTGGGTAAAGAAAAAAATCATTTGAGCCAGATGAGGGGAGTAGGGAGGGTGTTCCCATACAGTTATTTGCTTACTGACTGAGAACTCCCTCACAGACAGTGCAGTGTGAGCTGGTGCATTGTCGTGATGTGAGAGCCATGAGTTGTTGGCAAAAACTTCAGGTTGTTTTCATCCACCTTTTCTCATGCAGCCTTTTCAGCGCTTCCAAATAGTAAACTTGGCTAACTGCCAAATTGGCACAAATTCATAATGAACAATCCCTCTAATATCCAAAAAGGTTAGCAACATTGTTTTGACTCTTGATTTTGACTGATGGAAATTTTTTGGTCATGGAAAATTGGCTGACTTCTATTGTGCACTATGACACTTTGTTTCACGGTTGTATTGGTACACCCATGTTTGATCACCAGTGATGACAGGGCCCAAAACATCATCTAGTTTCTCCAAAAGATCTTTAAAATCTCCTTTGCTTTTTGTTCATTGGTGAGCTCCTCTGGGACCATTTTTATACACACCTTTCTCATACCAAGATTTTCAGTTAAGATCTTCCCATTTCTCTATCCATATGTACTTGGTCTGCTATTCTTCTTACAGTCAGTCAATGATTTGGTGCACAATTTGCCAAATTCTTGCAATGTTTCCATCAGTTCTGCTTGTTACTGCCTGCCCTGACCTATCTTCTTCAGTGATGCTTTTTCTCCCCTCAGAAAAACATTTAATCCATTTGCACACTGTTGTTTTCTTCATGACACCGTCCCCACGGATTTGGACTAACATGTCCCTGATTTCACTTCCACTCTTGCCAAGTTTAATAAGAAACTGAATGTTTGTTCATTGCTCTAATTCAAGCTCTGACATCCTCATGATGGCACACAACAACAATGGACGCCACTCAACCAGACACCGCCATTTATTGACACAAACACAGCTGTGAGACACTGATATACCAAGATTATAAAACCTTACTGAGTTGTTTGCACAGTGCTGTCAGTGTAAGCACATAGTGGCAAGTTTGTGAATGTAATCATCAGACCTCATATTTGTCCACTGCAGTAAATGACTTGATTTCTTGACTGCTGTTTCCATGGACATTGATTGTGGATCCACGGAAAATGAAGTCCTTCACAATTTCAACATTTTCTCCGTTTATCATGATGTTGTTTATTGCTCCAGTCATGAGACTGTAGTCTTTGGTCTTCAGAAGTAAGTGCTTCTAGTCCACTTTCAGCATGCAAGGTTGTGTCATCAGTGTGCCACAAGCTATTAATGAGTTTCCCTCTAATCCTGATGCCTTGTTGTCCCTTATGCAGCCCAGCTTCTCAGAATACAGACTGAATAAGTAGGGTGAGCGGATATAAACCTGGTGTATACATTTCCTGTCTTTAAACCATGTGTATTCCCTTGCTCTCTTTGAATGCCTGCCTCTTGGTCTATGTACAGGTTCCTCAGAGTACAATTAAGTGTTCTGGAATTTCCATTTTATGCAATGTTGTCCATAATTTGTTATGATCCACACAGCAAAATGCCTCTGCACAGTCAGTAAAAGACAAGTAAACATCTTTCTAATATTTTCTGCTTTCAGCCAAGATCCATTTGACATCAGCAGTGATAACCCTGGTTCCATATCTTCTTCTGAATCTGGCTTGAATTTCTAGCAGTTGTCTTTCAAGGTACTGCTGCAACTGCTTTTGAATGATCTTCAGCAAAATTTTACTAGTATGTGATATTAATGATATTGCTGCATAATTTCTACCTTCTGCTGAATCACTTGTCTTTGGAATGGGCATAAATATTTATCTCTGCCAGTTGGTTGACCAGGTAGCTGTCTTCTAGATTTCTTAGCATAAACAAGTAAGTACCTCCAGTACTGCATCTGTTTGTTGAAACACCTCAACTGATATTCTGTCAGTTCTTGAAGCCTTGTTTTTCCCCCATGCCTCTGGTGCAGCTTGGGATTCTTCCTTCAGTACCGTCAGTTCTTGATCACATGCTACTTCCTGAAATGGCTGAGCGTCAACCAATTCTGTTTGGTACAATAACTCTGTGCATTCTTCCACCTTCTTTTGATGCTTCCTGGGTCTTTCCATATTTAGCCCACAGAATTGTTCAGTATTGTGACTCAAGGCCTGAAATTTTTCTTCAGTTCTTTCAGCTTAGGAAACGCCAAGTATGTTCTTCCTTTCGAGTTTCTAACTCCAAGCCTTTGCACATTTTGTTTTAATACTTTACTTTGTCTTCTCGAGTTGCAGTTTGAAATCTTCTGTTCAGCTCTTTTATTCCATAATTTTTTTCCTTTCACTTTAGCTACTCTACATTCAAGAGCAAGTTTCAGGGTCTCTCCTGGCATACTTTTTTTTTTTCTTTTCCTGTCTTTCCAATGACCTCTTGCTTTCTTCATGTTTGATGCCCCGAGTTGCACCCCATAAGCCTTCTGGTCTTAAGTCATTAGTGTTCAGTGTATCAAATCTATTCCTGACATAGTTTCCATATTCAGGTGTAATAGACACTGGAGGTTGTGTTTTGGTTCTGGTGCATTTCTTTAATTCTCCTCAGCTTCAGCTTAAACTTGCATATGAGCAATTCATGGTCTATTCTGTAGTCAACGTTTGGCCTTTTTCTGACCGATGAGATCACAGCTTTCCATTGCTCTTTCCACTCATATAGTCCATGCGATTACTATGTTTTCCATCCTGTGAGGTCCATGTGTACAGTCACTGTCTATATCATTGAAAAAAGGTATTTGCAGTGAATAAGTTGTTGGTCTTGCAAAATTCTAACATGCAATCTTAGGTGCTGTTTCTATCACGAAGGCCATATCTTTCAACTAAAATTCTTGTTTCCAACTTTTGTGTTTTAATCACCAGTAATTATCAATGCATCCTGACTTCTTAATTGATCCATTTCAGACTACAGAAGTTGGTAAAAATCTTTACTTTCCTGATCTTTGGTATTAGTGGTTGGTGCATAAATTTGAGTAATAGTCATATTAACTGGTATCCCTTGCAGACATATGGATATTATCCTATCACTGACAGCACTGCATTTCGGAATAGATCTCGAAATGTTCCTTTTGATGATGAATGCACAGCCATTCCTCCTCAGGTCATCATTCTTGGCATAGCAGACAATATGACAGCGAATATGATTGTCTCATTCCAAGTAGCCATTACCAGTCCATTTCAGCTCACTAATGCCTAGGTTAGTGATATTTCTGTGTTTCATTACATTTGCAATGACTTCCAGTTTTTCTGGATTCATACTTTGTACATCCCAAGTTGTAATCATTAGTGGATGCTTGCAGCTGTTTCTTTTCATTTTGATTTGTGTCTCATCGGTAAAGGAAGGTCCGGAAAACTTGGCCCCACCCATGTCATTAAAGTAACGTTACTTTGAGGAGGCAGATCTTCTCCAGTTGTGTTTTGAGTGCCTTCTGACCTGAGGGGTTCCTCTCTGGCACTGTCTTAGATCGTGTTCTGATGCTACTCATGATGTTTCCACCAGCCAATTTCTTTCAAAAGTAGACTGCCAGGTCCTTCTGTCTGCTTTGACTTAGTTGGGAAGATCAGTGACATCTGTCTACCATGTGTGACCCTGATGGTATTTGAAATACTGGTAGCAAAGCTTCCAGCATTACAACACCACACAGGCCACCACAGTGTAACAAACTGATAGACATAGAGTGATTATATTTTATTGCATTAATTACATTCTGTCCACAGGCATGGGATTAAAATTCAACATACATTTCAGGGAAGCCAGTTTAACCTACAATAGCCATCATCTAGTATAGTGTCTCTTAACTCTGTTGTGTCCCTCAGGTCCCCAACAGCTTTTGTAAAGTGCATTCCCCAAGTCCTCTCCAGAGTCAAAGAACCAGACCCTGCAGTGGGGGCTTGGAATCCAGACTTTTTTTTTTTTTTTTTTTTGCATTTCAGACAGTTCTGGAATAGTTCAAGGACTTGTGGTTAAAACCAGTTATTTCTGTTCTAACCCTTCCCCTTTCCCAATCAACATACTGAGAACTAGGAGAAATCAACTTCTTTGGCATCTGGTTGCCCAGCCTGTGTTTGGTGACCTCCTATGGCAGATAATTCACCAGCTATTGAGACAGTCTTATTTTATTTTGGTCCCACTGCAATAATGAGATGCTTCTTCCTGACTCTGGGACAAAATCTGCCTCTCTGAAACTTGCACTGATTATCTCATTTCTACACTCCTTGACAAACAAGCATGCTTCAGTTCCTCTTTCACCCCCTACCCCAGTCTTTCCAATATTGGAAGCAAAATGGTCAGTGGAAAGAGCATGGACCTAGGAGTCTGTGAAAACTAGGCTCATATTATTCTGTCATTTACTAGTTGTTTTCTTTCTCTGAGCTGCAGATTTTTTGGGGGGGGTATCTGTGAAATGCGAATAATAATGTCTACTGATGTTATTGTGAGATATTGTAACATCTGTGTTGTTATTTGGGTTGATTGCTTCAGTTAAATAAAGTACATGAAATCACGTTTATCTATTCATGGCAACTTGGAGAGTAGGAAAGTTCACATGTGACAAGCAGTGGAGAATTGGGTGCATTTTAATAGCTGGTAATACTAGCACTGTACTCAAAGGGTAGAACAGACACTGTAGGAAGTCAGAATATAGACGCAGTTTAAGACAAAACATGGATTTCAAAGGCATTCCAGCATTTAGCGGGCAGTTAACTACGAAGCCACTCCTCCATGGAATTCCAGCTGATTCTGTAAAGTTAAGAACTGAGTGCAGTTTGAGAAGCTCTAGCCAAGAGAATGGTGCTCAAATCTGGCTGTGCTCCAGCACTGCATAGGAAAGTGATTAAACATAGTCACCTGGCCCCACTCCTGAAGCTTCTGATGCAGCTGGGCATCAGTTCAGGATCTGGGCGTATTTTGAAGCTTCCCCCAAAGGATTCTGAGATGCTACCAGGTTGAGGACCACTGGGTAGGTTCTGATGGTCCTAGCAGTTCAAGTAGCTGTGTAAGGAGGAGTTGTCTTCAACACTTTTGTGGGACGTGGTGTCGAGGTCAAGTACGGCACTGCAAGGTAAGGAAGGTAGCCCTAACCTGGGAGCAGAAGCTGGTTGAAGAATCAAGAATGGAAAACTGATTCTGAGAAACCAGAAAGAGATGATGGTAAGGAGAGTGTGAGGGAGAGAGTCCACAGGTTCAAACCTGAATCAAGTGTAGAGTGCTCTCCATTTGATCAAAAACACATAACATAGCGCTACTGTTCATTTTTGCTTACAGAAATTGCTTTGGCAATGAAAATAATTACGTGCCTGACTCTGCTACACAATCACTGTGGAGGCTGGAAACTGAAATAGGAAAAAAGTGATGTGTTGAGTATGAATTCTAGTGCACCAAATGTCCCATTGCTTCATATCACAAAGTCAAACGTTGACCCCTCTGGGCTCCTACCCAATAGCCAGCAGGAAATTCAATCCCAAAGATTCTTGAGGTCCTATCCCTGCCCCTGTTGGTTGTAAGAGTCCTAGGGCCTCTGCGGTACTAACAGAGTGGGCTGGGCGGGGGCATAAGCCTTAGTCTGTAACTGTTAACATGTTTCAGTTGCTGCTTCAGCTCCGTGATGCTGAGGACACCTCTGGTCCCTGTCACCTCTCTCAGGTGTGACTGCTCTGGGCATCTCAGAAACACCTCCCCACAGAGGTTACCTTCACTGATTGGGAGGCACTGAAGGCCAGGGAGTAATCTACCCTCAGGGGTGCTCTGCTCTCAGAGGGAGCAGCCCTCTCTCAGCAGGACTGGTCACCCCCGCTCTGGTCAGTTCCCAGCTACTCTCATCTGGTTATTTTCATAGACTTTCCCCCTCCACGATGAGCCTGTGTATATACCATGCCAGCAGCTTCTTCCTGGGGGAGTGAGAAATGGGGGAAGAAAGAACATGACCCCAGTTTGTGTTCCTTTTCTTTCTTGTCACAAGAATCCTCCCTGACCCTTTTGTAAGGCTTGGAGTTCATTTTAGGAACCAAGATGCCACTTTTCCTTTATACTAAAACAAACAAACAAAAAATAGTTGACATCAAGTCATTTCTGACTCATGAAGACACCATCAGAGTAGAGTTGTGCAGTGTAAGAGTTTCAATGGCTGAGCTGTTGGAAGGTGATCACCAGGCCTTTCTTTTGAAGCCTCTAAGTGGATTTGAACTTCCAACGTTTCAGTTTGCAGCCAAGCATGTGAACTATTTGAACTGTCCAGGGACTCCAGACAGCTCAGTTATTGCTAGGTGCTGTCAAGTCAGTTCTGGTTTGTATCAAACCCACGTGGCACTGTAGAATTGCTCCACAGGGTTTCCGAGGCTGTAATCTTTATGGTCATTTCATGGGAAGAAGATGTGGCAGTCTGCTTCCACAAAGATTACAGCCTTGGAGACCCTATTGAGCAGTTCTGCTCTATCTTACAAGGTTGCTATGTATCAGAATCAACTTGATGGCAGTGGGTTTGGTTTGGGGTTTGTATGTGACACTTGCAGAACTTTGGTCAGGCAATGGTTAACGCATCTGCCAGGTTGAAACCTACGAGTGGCTGCATGGGAAAAGGGACCTGGCACTCTGCTCCCATGTGAATTACCAAACCCAGAACCAAACCCATTGCCATCGAGTCTGTTCCAACTTAAAGCAATACTACAGAATGGTGTAGAACTGCTCCATAGAGTTTCCAAGAAGCATCTGTTAGATTTGAACTGCTGACCTTTTGTTTAGCAGCCACAGCTCTAAATGACACTACCAGGGTTTCCACATGTCCCATACGTGCCCTTAATTGATACTTCCTCCTTCCGCATCTCACTTTCCCCTCCCCTGCAGGCTTGCTTCCTGGAATAATCTCCAAAGTAAACTCCCCACACCGAGGTCCTACTCTCTGGCTCTGCTTTCAGGTAACCCAAAAGAAAAACATGAAAGCCTGTGGTTGGTCAAACCTAGGTCACATACCTGTTCTCCAGGTATTCTCTAGGGCTGCAAACTGCTTCAGTCAGGTTTGCTTCTGGTGAGAATTTGCATTTCCATTCCCAGGTATACTGAATCAGAATTTACACTTTAACAAAATTCCTGGGTGATTCTTAGGCATTCCCACAGCAGCCATCTAAGGATTTGGTTAGACTATGAATTCTGGTTCAGTGCATCTGAAATGGAAATGCAAATTCTATGCAGGGGTCAAACCAGGTTGAACCAGTTTGATGCCCTGGTAGTCTGCAGGTACATCAGAGAGAGGGAGCATACAGCCCCTTCACTTTCCATAAGTGGAAACGGGGCCCACTGCCTAGAGGACTCATCCCCAAATAAGAAGAATATTCTGGAAAGGTTGGAAAAGCAAAAGAACAACCACATAAGGACAGAAGTCAGCTCTAAGAAGATCACAGGTGGTGGAGGAAGAGGAAACTTGCGCAGGTCAGGCCACGTTATGCTGATATGGGCCCTGTCCGTATCTCCTTCTGTAATCCCCACCGCAAGCCTGAGAGGTAGGTGCTGTCACAGGTTTCGGAATTAGCCCAGGCTGTCCAGGAAGTGGAGCAGTCCAGACTGGGAGCCAGATTTTTTTGGTTCCAAGGGCTGATTTCTTTCACCTCATCCTGCCCTCTGACAGCACTACTCCTAGCAAAGTGGTAATTTGGCTGATTGCTTGGAAGTTGAGAGAGGCTTTCTGGTCCCCCATCCTGCTGCCAATGAAATCAGGGCCTGCTTTGCATTACTGTGAACTTTCCATTCCTGGGAAGTGGCTTTTTCTCCTTTCCCTTTGATGGAACATCATTTGCATTTGCTTTTCAGCAATCACATTGATTGAACAGCTTCCCAACTTTTCAGCCAGGCCACGTTGCCTGTAATTTGCCTTCTTCAGGGCAGGAACCATCCCTGTTGAGGAAGGAAGTTCAAGGTAAGGACAGCATTCCCTGAGTGATGAGCTGCTTTAGCATGTCCCTTTAAAACTAAGCATTCCCCAGCTATGGACACCTAAAAACCATCCCCACCTGTGACTTGTGACTGCTCCTTGGGACTGTATCCAAGAAGTCACTGATCTCAGGGACTTTGGAATGAATCAATCACCTCATTCAGGGCCCTTGAGATGTAAGATAACCAAAAGACATCTTCCTACTAGGAGATAACAACGATCAATAGGAATGGAAGAATGCCAGCTTAGGGACATGGAAGGCTTGAATTTGAGTCTCACATCAACACTTAACAACTGTGTGAGTTTGGCCGAATCTCTTTACGTCTCTGAACCTCAGCATGTGGTTTTGGTGAAGATCAAATGAAGCTATACTTGTGAAAGTGTTATATAAATGTTAGCTTTTTTTTTTAATGTGATCTCTACAAACACTGTACCATAATTATTGCTTCCTTACAATTAGAAAAATACATAAAGTATGAAATAATCACTGATAGTATCTGTGCAAAGAAAGGAAACTCTGGGGACATAATGATCAAGTGATGTGACTGTTACCCAAAAGATCAGCAGTTCAAATCCACCAGGCACTCACTGGAAACTCTATAGGGCAGTTCTTCCCTGACCTATAGCATTGCTATGAGTTAGAACTGACTTAGCAGCAATGGGTTTGGAGGGTGGATGCAAAAAAAAATTCAAAAGCCACCCATCACATGAAAAGAAGAAGAAAGAAAAGTCACTGATACCATGTGTAGGTCTCAGAAAGGTTGTTACAACCAGTTGCTGTTGAGTTGATTCCAATTCATGATAACTCCATGTGTTTTAGAGCAGAACTGGTTTGGGTTCTTTTTTGGAAATCTCTTTAGCTTAAGAAGTCTCCACCCCAAACTAACCTCTGCAACATAACCTGTCAGGTCTTAGAGCTCTTATTGTAATTTCAAGGTTCTAAGAATTATCTCATAGGAACTGAGGACAAAGATGAAATTACTTTGGATAAAGTTAAATTCCAACCCCCACAGAGAGTCTCTCCCATGAATGAGTAAGTAAGTTGGCACAAACTTCCAGACTAGCCAGTACAATGACCACAATGTATCAGGAAGATGTGTCACTAAAGAAAATATTAGCAAGGGGTTATGTATTATGCCATGGTGACTCACCAAGCCCAAAGGTCTCATACACCGGCTATGAGTGCTGCTCAGAGAACATCACACACCCTGCTGATCTTTTCCTACTTGATTCTTCTACAAGAGGATAGTCAATCCCATGTCGCCTCTACCTGGTTCCCTGAGGGAGCCTCCTTTCCATCCCTGACTGAGGTTTCAGGTCAGCAGCCTTCAGCATCCCACCCTCCCAGCCTTGGTCAGACTCTCTGGACACCATCAGGGACCTGGGCATCTCCATCCTGCTTTAGCAAAAAGCTTCCCTTCCAGCCAGGGTTACTGTGGTGCCTAGCCTTGGGCTACTCTCTCCCAAGCTGTGCCTTCTCACCCCTGCAGCTTTAAATGATATGTGATGCCCCCTCTGCTGAGGACAACCAAGAGTCACTCCCCGTGTTTCACACAGAAACTACCTTCTCCTGAATGGGTTTTTCCATGTCTCATCCCAGAGGACCTCTAAGGCATACAGTTACAACCTTCTTGGACAGTTATTCCACACCTGATTGGAGGAAAAAGAGAATTTCCTCAGTTCTGAATTCTTGAAAGTTACAGGGAAGTTTTTCCTTGATGATGTCAGGTCTCCAGAGGCCTGGTTGAGTGGAAAAAGGTGACACTGGCATGGTCTGTGAAAGTCATCAGAGAAGTCTTGGCTAGTGACCTGCTCGTTGACCCCTCCCCATTAAAACTCACCGGTCACTTCTAGCTGCAAAGGAGGCTGGGAATGTAGTAGTTTTGCTTGAGGTATCACCTCCAGAATAGGGCAGTAGGGAAGAAAGTGCAAATAGGTCTGTGTAGCACCCTCAGAAGCTAGAAGAATAGCTAGCTAGCCACAGGGATGGTGAGCTTTAAGGCCAGCCGTGCCAACACTGCCCACGCACGCTAAGAAAAGACTGTGTGACTTGGCAACAAGAAGTCACTGATGACCTTTGAAAAGGTAAGCTCAGAAAATGCTGGTTTGCAAATAGGGTGTGGTAGAAGACCTCTGATAAGGGTTAAACAATGAGCTGGAGGTGAAGACATGGAGGTGTTAGGCTCAGACTTTTCTTTAGAGAAGTGGAGTGTAGGGAAGTAAGAGATGGGGAGGAGGAGGAGAAGGGAAAGCAGGGCAGAAAAAGGGGAGGGGAGTAAAAGGAGAAGGAGAGGGAGAGGAAGTGAGGGAGGAGAGGGAGGAAGAGGAAGAGGGAGGGAGGTAGATGGGGAAGAGAGAGAGGAAGAGGAAGAGGAGAAGAAAAGGTACGGGAGACTGGAAATGCACACATAATTTCTAACCTTTCTTCTGATTGTCTTTGCTCCCCTACTCAATTTTGACAAGAGTTTCTAACAACAAAATTGACTTCAGCTTCTGCTTTTCTGTCTCTTTTCTCCCCAGGGAAAGTGCTAAAGAGGGGTGAAATGGCCAAGGGTTGCACTGCGGGAGGGAGAAGCAGGAGTAGGGCACAGGAGGCTCTGGGCCGTGTAGCAGCTGAGTTGTCCACCACCCAAGATCTTCTCCCCACAAGAAAGCTTTTATCAGTTTCTGACTCTTACTTCAGCTGCTTCTTGCCTTCTCTTTCCTTGTTTTCTTCTTTCTTTTCCTCCTTTATAATCCTTTTTTCCATTCCTCAGAGATGCCTTAGGTAGGGAGCTTATACTTCTTGAGCACTTCCTATGTGTCAGGCACTGGGCTGAGGCCACACATGTATTATCTCACTGAATTCTCCCAGCAGCCTCTTGACACCCAGAGAGGGCAAACGCTAAAGTTCACGCAACTAGTGAGAATTGCTCCCTGGAACTTCATCTAGCGCCATCTGACTCCCAAACCCGTAATCTCATCATTATTTCCGTGATGACCAGTGGAGCACTGTCCAGGAGCTGCAGAAATGTCACCTGCAGAAGTATAAATTCACATCAAAGCCAAAAGCTGAAGCCACTGCTGTCTTGTTGATTCTGACTCATAATGACCCTATAGGTCAGAGTAGAACTGCCTTATAGAGTTTCCAAGGAGAACTTGGTGGATTTGAAATGCCGACCTTTAAGTTAGCAAATATAGTCCTTAACCACTACACCACCGAGGTTTCATATTGTCATATCACAGACTTGGAATTTGAGGGTTGTTTTGTTTTTTTTCCTCTGAAGTCCAGATCTGTCTTTCTCTTATGTACCACTGATCTGTTAGCAGACCCTCCCAAGAAAGAGCTTGAGGAATCCAAGGGTTTTGCTGTCTGTCTGGAATTTCTGTGAGCCCAAGCAGACAGGCAAGCCTTCAACTGCTCAGCCAGCCCCATTCAGAGAGACTCCACTTGATAAGAAATTGATGGTGAACAGGAGTCAGGAACCACATGCTTCTGGTTACAGAATCTCTTAGCCCACAGACAGAAGAGTAGTAACTTTCCTACCAACTTGCTACTGACTGAATTTTTAATCCACATGGGCATTTTCTACTGCTACTGTTCCATCAAAAAGTAAAAGACAATTTTGAATGATTAGCAGTCATAAAACTTCTGGAACAAATCCATTTGGGGTCTTTCCAAGAACTAAGTCTTTCTCTTTTCAATCATCTAGCTTAAATTTCTGATCATTAAATGAGATCTCTTCTTTATGTGTGTGTGTTTAGAAACCTATCCTAGAACATATTTTATGAGGGAAAGGAGACCACAAAAGATACTTGCATGCTTATTTGTTGTTTCCTTGTTAAGTGGCCCTTTAGTGAGCCAAATAGCAGACATGTATCGATCCCTTGTCAAGCTGAGGAAATACAGAAAGGAATTCCTTGATGTAGTGAGGTAGAAGATCTCCTAAGTTCTAATACTGCTCAACTTTTCATTCAAATGTCTGGCATAATCAATTGTGTTTATCTCTTTAAAAAGACAGTTACGTTCATGCACACATCCTAGAAAAAGTGCTACACAGCTCATGGCTGAATATCACTACCGTCACCTCTGATGTACTCTCCTTTGGAAGCTATGCATGGACATCAGGACCTAGCCTGCCCTTCAAAGCAATTTTGGAACTCTTTTTCTGGAGTGGCCTTGAGAGCTATTAACATGTTACCTTGATGTCCTGAATGCCATCAAAATGTCTTCCTTTCAATGTTGTCTTTATTTTGAGATTAAAGAAAAAAGTCATTGGAGGCCTGATCAGGTGAAAAGAGAGGGTGTTCTGATACAGTTATTTGTTAACTGGCTAAAAATTCCCTCACAGACAACTATACAATAAAATTTGCAAACTTACCAAGGTGCCACCATGTGCAATGACCATTCCAGAAAGAGTTCTAGAATTGCTTTGAAGGGTAGACTACGCACTGGCACTGGTGCATAGCTTCCCAAGGAGAGTACTTTGAAGGTGACCATAGTCACACTCAGCAATGAGGTAGGTAGCACTTAGAGCAATTAAGTTCATAGACTTAACTGTTAAGTCTCTTACATGTATGTAAAAGCTTAAAAAAAGGATTATTTGAAGGAGTTTGTGTCTTTCACTTTGTAAAACCTTCATCTTAGGCATTGTGCTTTGCAACGCGAATAATGCTTGAAAAAGCAAGCATTTACAGAGGGAACAGAAACTATGGAGGAATTTGGAAAAACATTTCTGTAATATTTGCATCTTATCATGTGCCTATCTGAGTCTTATTTTTTAAAAAAAGCAACCCTAGTTCAAATCATGAAAGAATAATCCCTTCAACAGATGGTAGGTGTTTCAGTCAGCTAGTGCTGCTCTAACAGAAATACCACAGAGTGGATGGCTTTAACAAAAGAAAGTTGATTCTTACACAGCCCAGTAGGCTGCAAGTCCGTATTCAGGATGTCCCCTCAGGGAAGGCTTTCCACCTTGTTGGCTCTGGAGGAAAGTCCAATACTGTATCAGTCTTTGTCCAGGGAACATCTTGGTGCAGGAACCTCAGGTCTGAAGGACATGCTCTTCTCCCGGTGCTGCTTTCTTGATGATGTGAGGTTCTCAATTCTCTGCTTATTTCTCTTTCTTTTTATCTCTTGCAGGACAAAAGGATTAAGGCTGAGGTAAGCCATACTCCAGGGCAACTCCCTTTACAGTGGAGCAGGGAGATAATCCTATGAAGGGGTTTACAGTCCCACCCTAATCCTTTAACATACAGCACAGGAAAACCACAAAATAGTGGACAATCACAAAATATTGGAGTCATGGCCCAGCCACATGGCTACACATATCTCTGGGGGGACACAATTCAATCCATAATAGTAGGCAAGTAGAGTGTGTTTCTGAAGAAACTCATCTCTCTGTACAGGATTCACAGGAAACATGTTGTCTTAGTCATCTAGTGTTACTAAAATAGAAACATCATGAGTGGATGGCTTTAACAAAGGGAGTTTATTCTTTCTGGTCTAGTAGGCTAGAGTTATGAATTTAGGGCTCTGGCTCTGAAAGGAAGTCCTTGTCATCTGTCTTCCCTTGGTCTGGGAGCATCTCAGCACAGAAACCCTGGGTCCAAAGGACATGCTGTGCTCCTAGCACTGTTTTCTCGGTGGTATGAGGTTCACCTGTCATTCGCTCATTTCTCTCTGTTATATCTTCAGACAGATCGCCTTAACACACTATCTAATCTTGTAGATCTCGTTGCTACGACCAACTGCTGCTACTCCATCTCATTAATATCACAGAGATAGGATTTACAACACATAGGGAAATCCATCACAAAACAGAGGACAACCACACACAACCACACAGTAGTTGGGATCATGGCCTAGCCAAGTTGACAGGCATTCTGGGGGGGCGGTCACCATTCAATCTAGGACACATGCCACTGCTGTTTCTTTCAAAACTGACATGGGTTGTAAGATTTGCAAAACATCATGGTCATTGTTGTTCTTGGGTGCCGTCAAGTCAATTACTGACTGATAGTGACCCTGTGTGATGAAGTAGATGCCCCATAGGGTTTTCTAGGCTTAATCTTTACAAGAGCAGATCACCGGGTCTTTCTCCCATGGAGCTGTTAGGCACATTTCAACTGCCAACCTTTTGGTTAGCAGCCAATCGCTTAACTGCTTAACTGGGACTCCTTTCAAGGTCATTAAGGACATGCTGTGCTCCTAGCACTGTTTTCTCGGTGGTATGAGGTTCGCCTGTCATTCGCTCATTTCTCTCTGTTATATCTTCAGACAGATCGCCTTAACACACTATCTAATCTTGTAGATCTCGTTGCTACGACCAACTGCTGCTACTCCATCTCATTAATATCACAGAGATAGGATTTACAACACATAGGGAAATCCATCACAAAACAGAGGACAACCACACACAACCACACAGTAGTTGGGATCATGGCCTAGCCAAGTTGACAGGCATTCTGGGGGGGTGGTCACCATTCAATCTAGGACACATGCCACTGCTGTTTCTTTCAAAACTGACATGGGTTGTAAGATTTGCAAAACATCATGGTCATTGTTGTTCTTGGGTGCCGTCAAGTCAATTATTGACTGATAGTGACCCTGTGTGATGAAGTAGATGCCCCATAGGGTTTTCTAGGCTTAATCTTTACAAGAGCAGATCACCAGGTCTTTCTCCCATGGAGCTGTTAGGCACATTTCAACTGCCAACCTTTTGGTTAGCAGCCAATCGCTTAACTGCTTAACTGGGACTCCTTTCAAGGTCATTAAGCCCTTGAATGAGGAATGTGAATATGAGGGTTTTAGGCACTGATCCCAAACTTTGGATTTGCTCTTACTGGTTCTGTATGCCACATGTACCCGTTAAAGTTGAAGTGGAATAACAAATCGTTTTGGCTGTAATTAGCTAGGTGTTTCAGACAAAATCAGAGGGCTTAGCTTCTGCTTTGTTTGTGTGAGCACATGTGGCCTCAGCCTCTCCTTTTGTGAAGTGGGGCTGTTTCCTCCTTCAGTCATTTATTCATCTGGAGCACTTGCTTGGTCCTGCATCGATGAATCAGGGCACGCAGCACTTCAGATGGCTGCAGCTGGAACTCTCATGGAAACTTTTCCAATGAAGAGGCATCCTTTCTACACGTCCCTCTAGGCGATGAGACTGAGGATGAAAGACGGAGAACAGAGGTGCCGTCCCACAGGCTGCACATTCTTCCTTGAAAACATGAAGCTATTTCTTTCTTATATACAGCAGTTTGAGACAGACTGGGAAAGGTGAAGCTTATTTTGCGTTGTCATAGGGTTCTTTTAGAACCTTATATTTAACATTTTAAATATTCTTTTTAAACCAAATAGAAGTCCAATTATTTCACATTTTCTGGCTACCAGAGTAGAGAATCATGTTGTAGCTTGTGCCAACAATTGATCCCGACTGATACCAACCCCAGGTAACAGAGTAGAACTACTTCACAGGGGTTTTTAGACAGTAATATCGGTGGGAGCAGATTGCCACTGCCATGGAGCCAGTGGGTAGGTTTGAACTGCCAACTTTGGAGTTGGCACTAGCCAAGCCTAGTGCTTAGAAACGGATATTGTTGTCTGCTGTTGAGTCAATTCTGACTCACAGTGACTCCATAGGACAAAACAGAGCTGCCCCATAGGATTTCCCAGGCTATAATCTTCACAGGAGCAGGTCACCAGTTCTTCCCCCTCCCCCTCTGTGGAATGGCTGGTGAGTTCAAACCATAGACCTTTCTGTTAGTGCCAGAGTGCTTAACCATTGTACCACCAGGCACCTTAGAATGGATAGAATTATACTTATTTTGAGAGATTTCAGAAAATTTAATTGTATAAAAGGATAAATTTTAAGAATGGTCAGTGGTTTCACTGTTTTTATTTTATTTCATAATTTCTTCATGTAAGTGCTCTTGAAGTATATTTTACTATTTATTTAAAGACAATTAAATTGGTTGAAGAAGTAGGGAATCAGAAGAACTTAAAACTAAAATGTGGAAGGTCATTGCTATGGATGATCTGCCAAAAATGAAGTTTAAGAATCTCCAATAGATAGTCATCAGTTTATGAACAAAAACAACTAGACTGTGACCTCCTTGAAGACAGGAACCTCAACTTTCATCTCTGCATTCTGAGAAGAAATCTCAAGCCATAAGCTGTGGCCTCTGCCCATTATAAGTCTGAGATGCTATGGCACAAGTGTGCCCTCCCTGGAGAAGGTGGGGAGTGCTGGGGCTTCTAGCAATCTGGGGATCTGGCGGCAGCAGAGTGGAGGAGGGGCAGCAAAGGTTCAGACAGAGGACAGTGATGTGGCACAACCATTCTAGGGCTCCTGAAGAGTTGGGCAGGTTCTCAAGTCAGGTTCTCAGGCACGAAAGGGAGAGAAGGACAACATCCTTCAGAAATCAGAACTCGTAACTCCTTGCAAATCAGCCTCCCAGCAAAAGAGGGAAAACGGAGAAGTAGGAGAGGGGAAAGAGACAGACAAATACCCCTCTCACAGTCCCCCAGTCCACAGACACCAAAAGTGGGATTGGCACTCATGACCTATGTTAAATTTGACATAATGACTGAGGCAAGAACCCTTTCTGTCCCCTGAAGTCTGCTAATACAGGAGGTTTCTTAAAAAAGCCAAGCAGGTGAACCACAGATAGACATAAAAAAGAGTAAAAATGCAAATAAGATGAGCTGATGGAGTCAACATTACGTGGACGAGTTTGGTCAAAGTATGAAGGGCTGATGCCGGTCTCCCTTTTGATTCCAATGGTTCAGTTCAGCTGAATCTAACAAACTGGAGGCTCTATGAAAGCAGGGAGTTTACTGGGATAACAGCTGGAGCCCCAGTAGAAACCCTGGGGGCAAACCGGTTAAGTGCTAAGGCTGCTAATCGAAAGGTTGGCAGTTCGAATCTACCAGGCGATTCTTGGAAACTCTATGGGGCAGTTCTACCCTGCACTGTAGGGGTCACTATGAGTCTGAATAGACTTGACGGCAGTTGGTTTGGTTGGTTTGGGTAGCCCCAGTGCCCGGCACACGGCAGGCCCTGAAGGCATCATTATGGGATGCGCAATGTGTAGATCTGGAATGTTCCAGATAATGTGCCATAGCTGGTGAGATGAAATATAGAGACTCTTTCTAGTGGGAGTTGGAGATAAACCTGGAGAGCTGTGGGAGCAGAGAGAAAAGGCAGAGCACAAATGTGAGGAGTGACTTGAGAGCAAAGGTGAGGCTCTACCACTATCAACTGGGGAAAGAAGATACATAAAGGGAAAGCCAACCTGGCCACCCCAACAGTTTGCTCCAAAAAGCCTGCCTGGCTCACTCAAACTGAGCTAAAACCAACAGAAATTATTTGGAGGAACATTTTTTTTTTTGTCTTGATGTGTTATCTAACCCCTTAGAAAGAATAACAGGCACTATGAATTGAACTGTGTCCCCCTAAAAGTTGTGTTTCAACTTGGCTTGGCCATGATTTCCTGTGTTGTGTGATTAACTACCACTGTGTCACCTGATGTGATTTTACTATGTGTCATAAATCCTACCTCTATGATGTTAATGAGGCAGGATTAGAGGCAGTTATGTTAATAAGGCAGGACACCATCTGTAAGATTAGGCTGCATCTTAAATCAATCTCTTTCCGAGATAGAAAAGATGAAAGAAAGCAGAGCAAAAGAGGGACCTTATACCGAGAAAGTAGTGCCAGGAGAAGAATGCATCCTTTGGACCCAAGGTCCCAACACTGAGAAGTAACTAGTTCAAGGATGGATTGGTGATAGGGGCCTCCCTACAGAGGCAACAGAGAGAGAAGCTGAAACCTTGAATTTGGACTTCACCCTACTCCACCGTGAGAGAACACACTTCTGTTCCTTGAAGTCATCGACCTCTGGGGTTTCTGTTATAGCAGCACTATAGAACTAAGAAAACAGTAGACTACATCCACAACATTTTATTTATAGGTTACATCTCTGGCATAACACTAAGGATATCTGGCCTAAGTTTTTCTGTAGTCTCATTTACAGCATTTGAGATTCTAACTGTGGAGTTTAAGCCAGCTTCATTTTCTAGTGAATTTGCTGGTCTGTATTTAAGAAACTGGGTAGAAAAAGCACCAAAAACCACAGCCAGGTTTTTGTTGTTTAACCTTTGACAGTGTCGGTGACATCACCTTTTTTAGAAACATAAAATCATTCTATCCACGAATTATTCCAAGTAAGACAAAAATCCCCCTGAGTACATAATAGACAGCACAGGATATGGATATGCCAGAATACGGATAATTCATAACTTAAAAAAGGATAGAATGTCTGTAATACTCACCATGCACAGGAGAAACTGTTATTCACTAAAAATTCTTTGCTGCTTAGAAAGCTCCCAGGATGCAATGTGCGTGGTTGTGGAATAACAAATGATCAAGTCCTGGAGGTTGTGTTCTTTACATCACCTTGGCCTAGTCCAACTCCTCTGAGGTCAATTATACACCGTGCCAAAGAAAGAAAAATCTAGCAAATGGATGTGACTTGGGAGATAGGTTGAAACATTTGTTTTGCTTGTAGTTCCTCTTTCTAGCTGCATGAGGGAACTGCACATTTAATCACAAGTCACTCTCACACCACTAGATGGAAGACTTGGCTTCTATCCGACTCTGCCAACTGTATTTCCATTTTATCAGTGGCAGTTTTATTCCCTTACCAAAAGATCTCCTAAACTGGGAGGGGAAAAAAAAATGTCCTACTCTACTCCAGAGAACCAACTTGGAAGAATTTCTCTTGTCAAGCCAACCAGTGTCCTTTGTGAAAGATGAAGATGGAACCACCAGACACGTATGGCCACGTATGGCCAACAGTTGAGTGATGTGCTGTGAGTCAGGGAGCCAGTGTTCAAATCTCAGCTATGCTACTTGCTGGTTGTATGGTCTAGTACAGTTACTTAGCCTCTTTTTGTCTCAATTTCCTAAGAGGTTAAGTGGGAGATAAAACACCTATCTTATAGGAGGTCCGACAATTAGGTTCATGAATTTAGTTGTTCTAAGTGCTACATACCTCATTGCTGAGTATGACTACGGTCACCTTCCAAGTACTTCCAAGTTAGCTATGCACTGATGCCAGTGCCTAATCCATTCTTCAAAGCAATTTTGGAACTCTTTTTGGAATGGCCATTGCTCACTGTGGCAAGGTGGCAAGTTTGTAAACTTAATTGTTCAGTTGTCTGTGAGGGAGTTTTTAGCCAGTAAACAAATAACCGCATTGGAACATTCTCCCTGATCTGGCCCCCAAAAGCAATACTGAAAGAAAGACATTTTGATGACATTCGGGACATCATGGGTAATACAACAACAGCTCTGATGGCCATTCCAGAAAAAAGTTTCAAAATTGCTTTGAAGGGTAGACCAGTCACTGGGTCAGTACATAGCTTCCCAAGAGGAGTACTTTGAAGGTGACTGTAGTGACAACTTAGCAATGAGGTATGTAGCACTTTTTCTAGGATGAGTTCATGAACTTAACTGTCAGTCCTCATATGCTAAATGTTTGGCTGCTAACGAAGAGTTTAGCAGGTCAAATCCACCAGCCACTCCTTTGAAATCCTATGGGGCAGTTCTAATCTGTCCCACAGGGTCTCTATGAGTTGACTCCGACTGCATGGCCATGTGTTGTTGTTGTTGTTATTGTGTACATACTGCAAGGATGAAATGAGTTAATGATACAAAGTACTGAAAATAATTCCCAGGACACGGTTAAGTGCTCGATAAACGTCCAATGTTTTCATGATTGTATGTCTTTTGTTAAACTTTATAAGTTGTTAAGTCCATTTTGGTCACTACAGAGAGTTGAATAATTCAGTGTCAAGTATAGTTAGTTATTAGAGACAATATTTATAAATGAAACAAATTTATGTCTCATTGGTCAAATGAGCAAAGACATACCGTTGCCCATTTATGCCTCAACTGACCTTACCGAATGATATCATTTATATGTGAGCAAAGCTAGACCAAATGGTACACTTTCCATAGTCTGTTTCCTCTACTCCTTGAAATTCCACTTTTTCCAAGGCAATGGAGCTGTTTGGTAGACCATATTGAAAAAATTCCAAACAAACTTAGCCTTTCTTCACACAATTTTTTTTTTAACTCAAGCCACTTTTGATCACTGACCGCTAAACTTTCAAAGAAGACACATCCATTTTTAAGAGGAACGAATGTGGATTTGACAAGCTTTAATTCAAGCTTATTCTGAATACATGTATGTTTGATACTTTTAGGAAAATAAGCTGTCTTAAAAAGGTGTGTGCACACAGGTGCCATAGCTATGAATGCTGGGCGTCTAACCCATCCCTAGACTCTTATCTACATTAAAAATAAAAAAAAAACACCCACTGCCATGGAACCATGTCCAACTCACAGTGACCCTAACTACGTTAAAGGCAGGAAGAATCCCTACATGAATGTAGATAGATGACAAAATCGCATAGAAATACTGACCACATGAGTTTTTATGTCCCTGAGGGGGGGTTTGTCGTCTTTTTATTGTGCCCAAAAATTTATTTAGAAGAGATATTTTAAACTTTTTTTTATTCTCCCATACTTTAGAACAAGTTAGGTTTAGAGAGGAATTTGGCATCTAGTATAGACTTTTCATAAACCATTCCACCTACCCAAGCTGTTTGCTGTTATTTACACCTTGCATTTGTGTAATACATTTGTTACAATCAATGAATCAATATCGACACATTGTCAGTGGGTTTTGACAGATGAATGATGTTTCAGTTCTGTATGATACTATAATTTACCATTAGAGTGTCATACAGAATACTTTCATTGCCCTAAATGATGGCTGTATTTTTAGCACTAACGTTCAATTGACTAAAGTTGCAAATGTCAAAATACTGCTTTTTCTTAAGCTTTTTAAGTCCAGCTTATAAATCTTGCTACCTTCTTACAAAGCACTTTCAAGATGTTTGAGGAACAGTAACAAACAATAATAAATGGTGAATTCTCTTGCAGTTTCCCTTAGTAAGGCTTACTTCCTAAGTCTTATAAATCCATGGGATGAAATTCACAATGCTGTTGAATCTTAAATTTTCTTCATGTTTCAATACTGCTTACAAAGACAGTAAGAGTCAACTTAAAATCAGTCTAAATCCGTTATTTACTTACATGTTTTACATTAGAATCACAGCCAGCCAGCCAAGTGCCTTCGGATTAGAATCACAAAGCTTATCTATTTAAAACCCAAATTCTCTTCCACATTATGGCAGATGTGAGGTTCGACAATTAAGTCTGCAAACTTAATTGTTATAAGTGTTATGTACCTCATTGCTGAATATCACTACGGTCACCTTTGAAGTACTTCCCTTGGGAAGTTATGCACTGATGCCAGTGCCTAGTTCAGCCCTCAAAGCAATTTTGGAACGCTTTCTGGAATGCTTTCTGGAATGCACGCAGTGGCATGGTGTCCAGTTTGTGAACTTAATTGTATAATTGTCTGTGAGAGAGTTTTTAACCAATAAACAAATAACTGTATTGGAACACCCTCTCTACTCACCTGATCTGGCCCCCAGTAACCAGTAACTTTTTCCTTTATCTTAAGGAATATCTAAAGGATATAATGAAAGGAAGACATTTTGATTACATTCAGGACATTAAGGGTACTATGATGACAGCTCTGATGGCCATTGCAGAAAAACCGTTTCAAAATTGCTTTGAAGGATGGACTAGGCACTGGCATCAGTGCATAACTTCCTAAGGGGAGTACTTCGAAAGTGACCATAGTGTTATTCACCAATGAGGTATATAGTACTTTTTCTAGGATGAGTTCATGAACTTAACTGTCATTGTTTCACTGTAGAGATTGTTACACTTAACACCCAAATACAAATACTGTTGGCTTAATTTATTTTATTATCTGTGCATTTAATTCCCAACCTTGCTGAATTAAAGACACTCACCCATTGACATAAGACATACAGTACTGTGCAGTTTGAGGTTGCTGTCTCACCCACCTGAGACTGCTGCCAGACTTTCCGAAAAAGAATGTACCCTGTGACACCCAGAGTGACTTTTCTCAGAACTCCACCTGCCAGGTTGGGCCCTTTTTATAGTGTCCCTGTCACAGACTCCAACCTACCCATCAATCACCTCTCTTCACGGAACTGTCTGCTTTGTTGGCCATTGCATCCCTACTGAGTCTCTAACAGTGCCTGAGTACCTAATGACTGTTGTACTCAAGTTTTGTGGCTAAACTGTGTTTCCAAACACTCTTCCTATTCGTTAGGGCCATACCTGCATAGGCTTTTAAATGATATTTGAATAGATTCCAAAGCTTTAGAAAGTATTACTATTCTACTTTGAGAGCCAGGGCAACTTGCAGACACAACTGGAGGTTGTATAGTTTGCCAAATGATATTCGAGTGTGTATTCAAAAGAACCAGGCTGTCATCCCTGTATCGGATCTTATCAAATAGCTCTACCCAAAGGGATGCTGGCATTCTACATCCCCTACTTTCTTGGACATACCTTTGGAGCTGCTTCTCCAAGTTTTGCTTGAATCTTTGCCTGACACCAATGGACAGAATTTGGGTTGTATTCACTACAGTATCATACCTTGCATATAAACATCTAAACTAAAACTGGGTGAAAGTTTTGAAAGTAGTTGTGCATGCGTATTAAATTTATTATTAAAACACCAGAACCAAACCCACTGATACCGAGTTGAGTCTGACTCACAGAGATGTTATAGACAGAGTAGAACTGCCCGTAGCGTTTCCAAGGAGCTCCCGGCAGATTTGAACTGCCAACCTGCTGGTTAGTAGCCTTAGCTTTTATCCATTGCACCACTGGGGTTTCCAAATTTACTATTATATATATTAAATATAAAGAATGTATATGTATATATATATATATAATGGATTAAATTTTACTAGGTGTGATTGTCCACAAACCTACCTTTCCCACTCCGGTTACCAAAAAGAATGTAATTTATACAAAGACAAGGGTTAGGTCCTAGGTACACAAATGGGCAATACTTGCCTGCTGACCAGAGGTTGGTGGTTTGAACCCAGTCAGCAGAACCAGGAAGAAAAGACCTTGATCATGTTCCATTTAGATTACAGCCAAGAAAACTCTACGGTGCAGTTCTATTCTATAACACATGGGGTGGAAATGAGTTCAGAATTGACTCGATAGCAACAACAACATGTCTGTTTTCCCCAACACTGTACCAATATATAATAGTGTTTTTCCACAAATCATACGCCCACATAAATAGCACACCCCCACATATATAACACATACTGTGTGCTTAGAAAAATAACACGAGAGAGGGTTGATGGTTGGCAAAAAACATGTGTAACACATGCATTATTTGAGTAAAAATACAGTACATGCTATATGATACATTCTCAGGAAATAACAGTGTTTGTTCCATTGTCAGGAGTTTAGGAAATGTTTGTTGAATGAATGAATGAGCATCTGGTGATTTTCAGCACAGCTGAAAATTACATTTTCTTTGGTAACTGGAATGGGAGAGGGAAGTTTAGGGAAATTACATTCTCTTTGGTAACTGGAGTGGGAGAGGGAAGTTTGTGGAAATTACATTGTCTTTGGCAACTGCGGTATGAGAGGGAAGTTTGTGTACAATTACACCTTGTAAAATTTAGTCCATTATATATATATACATACATACACATTCTCTTATATTTAATACATATAATAGTAAATTTGGAAACCCCAGTGGTATAATGGTTAAAAGCTAAGGCTGCTAACCAGCAGGTTGGCAGTTCAAATCTGCCGGGAGCTCCTTGGAAACTCTATGGGCAGTTCTACTCTGTCTATGCTGAGAAAATCTCTAGTCTCTGCTCGGCTACCCAGATGTCCACTCTTACCCCAATCTACCCTGTTTAAAACTGCTTCCTAGATGGTTTGAGGTACAACATTAAAACATGCATGTAGAAGGCTTTACCCTGAAGGGAGGCGTGAAGGAAGAATTTGTTGGAAGTAGATAACATGTACCTAGCAGCTTTATATAAATACATATTTATGGAAACCCTGGTGGTGTAGTAGTTAAGTGCTATGACTGCTAACCAAAAGTCAGTAGTTCAACTTCTCCAGATGCTCCTTGGAAAGTCTAAGGGGCAGTTCCACCCTGTCCAATAGGGTCACTATGAGTCAGAATCAACTCAATGGCAACAAGAATAGAAATTTATATAGATAATACATGAGCAGCCCTGGTTGCGCAGTGGTTAAGCACTTGGCTGTTAACCAAAAGGTCAGCACTTCAAGCTCACTAGCTGTTCTGCAGGAAGAAGAAGTGCCAGTCTGTTTCTGTCAAGACTACAGCTTTTTAACCACACGGGGCAGTTCTGCTTTGTCCTCTGTGGTGCAATGAGTCAGAATGCACTCAGTGGTAACAGGGTATGTCATACATAACGAATACAAAAAATAACCAAGGGGAGGAGAGGGAGCAATAGGTGGTCTAAATGTGGGTAGAGGAGGGAATCTCAGGGGGGCTTTGGAAAGGCTTACTGAGAATGCAGTAGGTGAGACTGGATATTTTGAGAGAGAATGAGGAAAAGGGGATTAAAGGGTTTGCTTGGGGGTTATGAATTGGATTTTGTTTGACGCTCTGTGAGGGTCATGAACAAGTACAGCACATAGTATATAGAACCCAAGCCCAAACCCACTGCCACTGAGCCAATTCCAACTCATAAAGACCCCACAGGACAGAGTAGAACTGCCCCATGGTTTTCGAGGAGCGCCTGGTGGATTTAAACTGAGTATCTTTTGGTTAGCAGCTGTAACACTTAACCAATATGCAACCCTGGTTTCTACAGCACATACAACGAGCTTTTAAACAATTTTGGTTACTTCAAATCTCAGAATTAAGCTTTTTCTACACCGAGGCAAGTTTTACCGCCCCATGGCTTGATCCACTTGAAAATGGACCAGTTTTCTACACACAGCATTAGATTTTACGATTTCAACTTCCAAACTGTTGGTTTCAAGTCAATTTCCTGGTTCTGAATCACCAGTTTGGTGCCCTGCCTTTCATCCTAGCCTCCAGATTTTGCATCCCTCTGGTGATGCAAGAGGCTAAGCAGTTGGCTACTGACCAAAAAGGTCAGCAGTTGGAATCCTCCAGCCACTCCTTGGAAACCCTATGGGGCAGTTCTATTTTGTCCTTTCGGGTCACTGTCAGTTGGAATTGACTCAATGACAATGGGCTCAGTTTGGCTTTAGTCTAGGCAGTACCTTTCCAAAGGGTCTTGATCTGATGCCTCAAAAGCAAGGCAGAAGGGGACACAGGAGAATTCTGACAAAGTCTGTTTTCAGTTTATCATTCCTCGATCTTTTCTGTAACTTTCCTATGAAGCGGCAGACTTTTAAAAATTACTGATGCTCATGACAGATGGTTTGCCACTGTCCTGTGGGTTCTCCTTTCCTTAACCCTCTATTGTAATTATTCCATGGGGACTTCTCAAGGGGCTTCAGGGGCAAATCATGATCCAGATCCCACCAGTCCTTGCTGTTTCAGTTAGGTGGTATCAAGCTCATTTTAACTTACAGTGACCTCATGTGACACAGCAGAAGTGGCTCACAGGTTTTTCTAGTCTGTAATCTTTACGGAAGAACATCGCCAGGTTTTTCTCCCATACAGCCACTGGGTGGGTTCAAACCACTAACCTTTCTATCAGCAGCTGAACCAGGGCTCCCTCCAGCCCTTGCTAAAGGGGCAGTGTGACTCTCCTTGATCATTCCCTGCTCCAGGGGCACGGGCACTGTTCCCCAGACAGAGCCAGGTGTAGTCACTGCTGTACTCACACCCAGCTGCACTGCAAATCAACAGATTTCAGAAAGTCCTTTCTTCTTTTAATCACAATGAACAACAGTAGCAACTGTGGCAAGAAAGCCAAGCTATAACCTGAAAACAAAGAGACACATTGTCTGTATCTGGCTTACTGATGGCTAAAAGCAATTAGTCCCCCCCTTGCAACTGGGGACTGTGGGGAGGCTTCCAAGGCACTGTCTCAGCTTTCCTTTCTTGTGACAGTCTTCAGGGTTTCTGCCAGCAGCAACCCTACCTGCCAACTCCCCCATGGTTTTCTTCTACCCTTCCATCAAAACTTCAGAGAAATAGGATCGTTGACTCGACGGCACTTGGCTTCACAAAATGCATAAGGACCATTGTCCTAGATAAAGAGGAAACAATTGTTTGGCTTGTTGTCCTATGTTGCATTCGACTAATGATTATTAAGCAATAATCAACCATGGCTTAAGACATTTATAGTGTTTTGTGGAGAATTTGATCTGTTTTTCTGACATGCCCTGCACTTCATTCCTTTCTTGACCTATTCTGTTCTGCTGTCTTAGACTAAAGGACCATCCTGAGTGGGGGAATTTCTGAAGAGGCAGGATATCAAGCAGTTGCCATTTCTTTAAGCACCAGCAATGGTTGGCCCAAAAGAATGGGTTAGCAAAGAGCAAGTGTCTCCGATGTTCAGTCACTAGCTTACACTGCTTAAAATATAAAAGACATTCATTTTTACCATCAAGTGTCACAATTAACCAACCTCAAAAATGGGCACACCTCTTAGTCTTTGTGATATGCTCTAAAATAGTACGTATCTTAGAAAAGGAAGGCCTGGTCATGTAGTGGTTAAAAGGTCAGCAGTTCAAATCCAGTAGGCACTCCTTAGAAGCCCCATGGGGCACGTCTGCTCTGTCCTGTAGGGTCTGGCTAAGACTTGGAATCAACTCAACTGCCATTTTTAAATGTAAACATTTTTTTTCTTTGAAAAAAAAATCTCTTGGGGGATTAAATACTATGTTTTCTTTCTCAAAGAAACTTGAACTGATGTTTCCAATTCATGGAATTGTTTTGTGAATTTAATGCATCTACAGTGAAATAAATCAGTAATGAAACGACAGGAGATGCCTGTCTCCCTCAGATATTTTAGCATCCTTGAGGCAGAACTAATAAATATTCAGCAAGTGATTAGTTGACACATCTTCACGTGGTACCTCTGCACATCCATGCCAGTTACCCTTTTACAAGCAGTTTTTATAATTTACAAATACTCCGGTTGCACTCTGCACCTGCCAGTACTGCAGACACTAGGATGCAAACTTATTTCTAAATTCAGGTTCTGGAAAGCATAATAATCAATTTTGTAGCTGTACTAGCAGGTGAATAACGGGATAAATAGGACAAGTCCTTTAACCGTTCTCAAGGGCGATAGTATCTAATGTACAAATTTGATGTACACTGGTTATGGAATAAGTAAAGGAGATACAGCTCACCAGCTGAAGGTAAGTAAAACGGTCACCGTTATTACCTTTTTCTCCTACCGTCCATACAAAATGTGAAGGTCTGGGAGTTTGGCATTTTAACCACGTAAAAGCTCAAAGTGGTATAGGCTAATAAACGTGGGTACATGCCCTAGAAGTACCGATGGGACTGGGAGATGCGGCAGGGGCACCTGCTGTGTGCGAGGCGTAGGAGAAAAGATAAGGGTGCGGGCGGGTCAGACAGGGTGGGGTACGGGGGCGGGGGGCGGTGTGTAGGAACCCTTCCTGGGACTTGGGGCTCCCTTCCACCGCTCGTGGTTGGCTCAGAACTCCAAGTCCAGAAACTAGAAAACGAGTGGCGTGGAGAGCGATGAGCCAGACGGCGAGAGTGGGAGGAGGAAGACGAGGACAGGAGAAAGCACAGAGCGAGGAGCGGGGAAAGAGGGGGAGGCGACAGGGTGGAGCGCCCCGCGAAGGGAAAGAGAGGAAAAGAAAAAGGCGGTGGAGGATAGCTGACACGCCCCTCCCGGGTTCCTCCCGCGCTCCCAAATTCAGGCCGGCCCTCCCCGGTTGCGCCGCCTCCACCGCCTCCCCTTTCCGGGCAACGCGGAGGCCCGGGTCCCGCTGCGCCCGCGTCCTCCCAGCTCACAGCCGCGGGCGCCACACACGCCCGCGCGCTCCACGCCCCCGCGCGCCCCCGTCCGCGTGCACTCTACGGCCCCGCGCGCCCCACACGCCCCCGCGCGCCCCCGCCCCCGCCCCACATGCCCGCGCGCGCCCCTCCCCCGCGCGTCCCCGCCCGCGCGCGCCCCTGGCCGCCCGCGGCCACACACTCGCGCGCGCGCGGCGCCGACACTCCGGGCATGCGCGGTGGGCGGCGCCGCTCCGGGCCGCCTCTGCCGCCGACTAGGAAGCTGGAGCGCCGGGCGCCGGGCTGTCAGTGAGCGTGGGGCAGCCAGCAGCCAGCCCGCGGCTCCGGCTCCGCTCCGCGCTGCTCCAGCCTGACTCTCTCCGGCCGCCGGCCGCCACCGCCGCCGCGACACCTCGCTGCACCCCGATCCCTTGGCCCGCGCCCCTCGCCCGGGGTCACTGCGGCCCCGCGCCCCTCCCCCGCCCGCCCCCGCCCCCCAGCCTCCCCGCTGCTGCTCCCCGGCGGAGGCAAGAGGTGGTTGGGGGGGACCATGGCTGACGTTTTCCCGGCCAACGACTCCACGGCGTCTCAGGACGTGGCCAACCGCTTCGCCCGCAAAGGGGCGCTGAGGCAGAAGAACGTGCACGAGGTGAAGGACCACAAATTCATCGCCCGCTTCTTCAAGCAGCCCACCTTCTGCAGCCACTGCACGGACTTCATCTGGTAGGTGCGCGCGGGCCGGGCGCACGGCCGGCACCTCCTGGGCACCCCCCGACCCGTTCGCGGCGCCCGCGACCAGTGCCTCTCCCCGGGTCCTGGCGCGTCTTCTCCGGGGCTGACTCGCTCGGGAAACTTGGAGAGTCGGCGGGAGTCTCAACTCTGGCCCAGAGTGACACTCGCGCGCCCTGCTGTCCCGGCCACTGACAGGCGCGGGCCGAAGTCCCGGGGAAGTCGCGGCCCTGCCACATACCTGCTGCAGCAGCAGGGAAGGCTGGCCCTGCGCGGCGGTGACATTGATCTCCATGGGGCCAGTGACCTTCCTCCAGGGTCCCCGCACTCAGACTGTGGGGCAGCCGTTTTGGCTGAATGTGAGCAAAAGGCAGAGAAAAGAGGAGACTCCAGAGGGCCGGAGTGTCCCGGAGAAACACGCCCAGAGTCACCGGGGAGCCGCGGCGGTGGCTGCGCGCGCTCCAAGTTGTTGGCCAGCCAGGCTGGGCGCGCCTGGGGCGGGTGTGCGTTCGTGCTTCCCATCGCGCTGGGACTCCACAGGAGTCTTGGGTCCTTGCCTACTGTAGCTGGTATCTGCCGGGCGCGGCGAGACTCTGACTCTTCTAGGTGATCCGAGAGAGAAAGTCGAGAGGCAGCAAACTGTTGAAAGCTTGCCGTGGGGGCGGGGGAATTAAAACAGGGCAGGCACATGGCAGAGGGCAGCGGGAGTCATTTAAAATAGACCCTGTCAACAGGAGATTAGACCTGTAACCCTGTTGGTGAGGACAGAGGCCTTCTTTAAGAAAAATACTGTAACTGCTCACGGTGGCAAAGGTCGGCTCATTTCCGATGAACTGCAGGTATTCTTAACTTGCAGATGCTGCAGCTTTGCGACGAGTTAACAAATGGATGGATCTGGAGGGTGGGGGTGTGTCCCTGAACCCTGTAGAACAAGTGAAAGTGTGTGTGTGTGCTTTTTTTTCTTTTATTTTCCCAGGCAGAACTATAGCCTGCTATGATTTTCACAAAACCTGTGACACCCCAAGAGTTCTGGAAACCTAGAACTGAAGGAATTCCAGGTCCTTCAGTTTGGGGATCGGGAGTTTTCTTTTGCTGCTGATTGGCAGGAACAAGGCTGCTTCTGCTGCTTGTTTGTGGGTGTAGGCTAGGTTTCCTTAGCTCCCTTCTCATCTGCCAGAGGGCTGCACTAGTGGCCGTTCAGCTACCAGCCTGCTGTGTGGTAGACATGTATCTTCTTGGGACACTATGGGAGACCGCATGGGTATGGCTCGGTCTGAATCCATCACTCCTGGGGAAGAACAGTTCAAAGGGTGTGTTCCACAGAGGCGATGCTTGCTCGGTGCTTACTTTTTCCTTCCTTTTGTAGAAATAAGCACAAAAGTGTGATTTTGTGAAAAGCACAGCCACCTCACTGAATGCTTTCCGCTGACACCGTCAGCGTATAAAGCGATTGTGCTCAGAGGAGTGCTCAGGGAATTGTAGAGAAAGCGATTTCAAAATATCTTTTTGGAGTATCAGGGCAAAGAGACGCTATTGCTTTCACTCAGAGCAAGGTCTTCTGCTTCTCTTGTCAGCTGTGAGATCCCATGAAAAGGGAACGGTTAGGGCAGACTGTTGATTTCTTTTGCAGGAAGTAGGTAAGTTAGAAAAGGGACTTGCAACTGACCCAGGTCAGCGCGTGCATGTCTTTCCGCTATCAGTTGCCTGGATGGATCAGGCTCTGGGGAACTGATGTGGCAGGCCAGGTCACCAGGTGTGCCGAGAAGTGGAAAATAACGGTCTCTCCTTCTTACCCCTCCCTAAATAATCTCTTTGTGTCTCCACCTCACTGTAAAGCAGCTGCTTGGAAGTTCCAGGAAAATGTCAGCTGCAGTTGTTTGTGAGCTGCATCAGTTGTTCAGTTTTCTTTCACTGTGGCTTCTATGGGTCGTTAATTACATCTTAAAGCACTGACTTTTTTTTGAAAGCTAAATGTTTGAGTTGAGGTATGTTTTGGGGGGCAGTGACTCTAAGTTGCTTTGTAAACTTGAAAAGCTACATCAAGCAAGGGGCTATGACTAATAACCTTTAGAGAAAACTGTAATGCAGTCACTTCTGGTGGACTGATGCCAGCGATTGAATGTCTATGTCAGGTTTCTCCCCTCAGAGGGTAAATTCTCTAATTTACAAGAACGAAATCTCCTGTATGTGCTTTGAACGCTGTTGGTGCTCAGTAAAAATAAGATTGGTCGTCTCAAATGGAAATAATAGAAATGATGTTTTGTTTATAAAATATGGCTCTGTAAGCCAAAATTAAATGTTAAGAGTGATGTTGGCAGCTTTCTGACATGTAATTTTTAAAAAAATTTATTTTTATTGTGATTAAGTGAAAGTTTACAATCCAAGTGAATTTGCTGTATAACACCCAGAACATATGCCTGTATGTGGCTCTGTCTGCTCTCCCAATGCACGATATTTTAAACAAACTGATGATGCGCATCGAAGCTACTTTCTAATTGTCATTAGGGAGAAAAACACATGTCTAGTTGGTCTTTAAGGATAAAATTAACCCACTTTCTTCTTTCCCATTGACTCCTTTTTGTGAGTTGAATATCATAGCCAAGATTCAAGTATGTGAATATACAGCTATATCCTTGTGTTACAATGTAACTGTTGATCACATAGTGTAAAAAAATGGAAAGAAATGATACTTTGAAGAATTTCAGTGATCCTCTGCAGCCAAGATACATTTTCGAAAGTTAAATTTATATGGTAATCTGATTCAACATTACGTTGGTTTTTTCTGACCAAATCACTGGGCTTCATTTACAAACTTTTAATTCTGTAGAATAGTTTGCACATAACTTGCTTTTAAAATATGTCTGGCATGAAATACCTTAAGATGTTTTGTTCTTGTTTCTGTTTTTCAGGGGGTTTGGAAAACAAGGCTTCCAGTGCCAAGGTAAGCTGCCCTGTTGGATTTGGTTCCCAAGTACAATGTGGACAACCATTCCAGACAAGAATATTTTAAGTCCTCTTTCCTTTGTGATCCAAAAAATATGTTATTTGGATAAAAGTTTTGGAATATGAGGCCTGTACTTTCGGGCCGTGAAAAAAATTGTATAGTCTTGCCTAGTAATCTGCATATGGAGCTGTCTTTTTCTCATTGAAAAAAAAAAATCCTGTAATTTTATTTTTTGCAGAGAACATTCCTGTCAGAAACTGCTGTCTTTGTGTGGGTGTTAAGACAAAGATGGAATCAGTTTGTATTCATGTGGCTTTTCTTTCTTCTTCTTCTTCTGTCTTTGTTCCTTCTCTGTTTTACCACTGAGTTAGACTCGTTGTGTCTCGTTTTAGGCCATACATCATTCTAGTAAGTTTTTGTTACCAGTTGTGAGCTAGAGCAAACTTTGCATGTTTTAAATTATATGGATACTTCAGTGACTGATTCCTGCGGTGTTACCGTGTAGTACATTTTTCCTTTAGCTTAAACATGTGACAACATGTATAACATATGTAACTGATCATGCTGTCCATTGCCTGAAGAAAGAAATCCGTCCCCCTCTTCTCTGACCTGTAGTTGCATTTCCCACACATCTAGTACTTAACTTTTGATACTGTCTGGTGTATTTGTTTAATTTCTAAATACTTTGAAGCTTGTGAAGGCATCCCAGATTGATTAGCCCATCTTCTGGCTCACCTGTTCATAGTCTATATTATGTTTATTTAGTTCTGGTTACATTTCTCACCTATGCATAGCTCATTATTTGGGCCAGTGGAAAGTACATTCTAGCCTGGAAAATGTTATCCTAAGACTGTGTAATGTTAAGCACATTAAAGAGAGAAAGAGAGAAGGCACTGTATGTACTCTCTACAACTTTAAAATTGTGATATTAATTTGGTTTAAAAACTGCTTTAAATTGGTGAACTTGTGTCTATAGATCTTCTAAATGTATTTTAGAAGGGGTATTTTATGGTGTGATTGCTCATTAGTATTCCATCTTTCTTACATGGGATGTTTTACTAAGTTCTTGAAGCCGCTATTGAATAAATCATTTTGAGAGTTGTATTTGGAGATCAAGGGTGTTCTTGTAAAAATGAAAAGAGTAAGAGAAAGGCATGTTGTACCTGTCTTTCTCTAAAAATTAGAAGGAAGAGAGAGCTTCTTCCAGTTCTCAAAGCTGTGAGCCTGAACTTTATAGGAAAGGCTTAGATCTAGACTTGAGATTTTGGTAAAGGTACTTTGTGATTTGGGGCTCATGAGGTTTATGTCTCTTACTGTTTTGGGGTAATGTTTTTTGGGTAGGAGCCTATAGAAACTTAAAAGTGTTTACTGAATTTTCTCAAATTCTGTTACTTTCTGAGACAAAGAGAGTATGTTGCTTTAAAAACTTGTCATTATTTTTATTAAATGAATTCAAGTAAGTTTGGTCCCTCTTGGGCTTAATTTGCCTGATCAGATCTAACTGGTAAAATCATAGGGTCATGAATTATTAAACTACAGAGTGGTCCTGCCCTGCTTTCCTAGAGAGTACCTATAGAACTGTTAGTGGGTTAGCAGATTAGTAATCTTTTAACACCATATAAAATAAAAACTAAAATTATATACCACTGTCTTCCCTTTGCCAGGGTCACCTGATACATAAGGTATCCATTCATTTTCTCCCTCATATATACTTAGTTGTTTTGAATTTGATCTTTAAGCCATGTTTTCTTTTAGCACTCAGCAGTATATTGTATTTTTTTACATGTCAGAACATCAGGTCTGTCTGTCTTCTGTTTAGTGGCTGATGTGCATATATGTCAGATTTATTCATCCCTTCCTCTGCCGATGGATAGTTCTATTATTACTTAGTTCTTACTAGGACAAATACTGCTGCAGAGAACATTTTTAAGCACTAGCCTAGGTATTTCTAAGATAGATGCATAGAAGTGTGCTTACAGACGTTCATGTGTGTATGTGTGGACATTTTAATCATTAATTAAGTAACTGTAAGTGACTCTGCCAAAAGATACCAGGTTACATCTTCAGTATTAATATATCTGAGTGCTCCCTTCTCCCTCGCTCCACCAGGGATGATGGATGATATAAATGTTTTACTGCCAGTAGTGGATGATGCACATCTTTGGCACTCATGCCACTCTGATAGCTGAAAATGGTCTCTCTTCAGTTTCCATGTCTCTTCAGTTTCCATGTCTCGGGTTATTGGTGAGGCTGAACATTTTTTCCCACGTGTCTTAGTCATTTGTATCTATTCTGTGGATTGCCTCACTTTACTTAATATTTGAAATTCAAGATCTGCAAAACAGAGAAATTAGACCTTGACTGAGTGCTGTATACATGGTTCTTTGGTTTGATAAAGAATTTCTCCCAAGATCTCTTTAAGTCATCAGTTCTCATAGCACATTTCCAGAATTTTAATTCAGAGAAACCTTTTCAAATAGGAATCCATTCGTACCAGGTTATCTCCTTGTTACATTCTGTGGAGTATGTCATCTGCATTTGACTTCTAGTTAGGCCTATGCTAGTCCATTACATTTTATGGTTTGTTGTCACTGACAAAGAAGGATTTATTAGCTGAGGACAGTGCCTTTCAATCCCGCAACTATACAGGTATCCCCTGCTTTTCAAAGTGACCTTAGGTCACTTTGCTTTTAGAAAAGCCCTATGTTGCTTTCTGTTTCTGCTGATTAAAAGAAATACAAAGCGGATTTTTGCTTTTATGAAACTAGATGAAAAGCAAAAATAATGTCCAGCATTTGTTTTGCAGTGAGCCTTTATAAAGAAGCATGTGCATCCTGAGCAGAGAGGGGGTGTCACCAAGTTCCTTCCCTGGGAACTACACTTAGTGTCAGGATGCCATAGCTTTGAACTGTGTCTAAGCACTTGTGCTGTATCTCCATTTATTTGGTATGATTTGGTGGGTTATTTTTTTGGGTCAAGGAATGATAAAAAATTTTTCCCATATGAATGAATGGTAATGATTTCTTCGCTTTATGTCCTATTGGCTTAGGAAAGTTTTTATGGGAGCGCTGTACTTTGGGATAGCAAGGGAAACCTACAGTTACTTACTATTTCCAGTTTTGGTTGTCTGTGGAACTAATCTTTCCTTTCTTATCTGACCATCAGAGAGTATATTTCAGTTTTCTCTCATTAGTCCCTAACTTTTTCATCTTGGTTCTGTTTGATAGAGACTGCTTGGCATTCAGGAGGCTGCATGATGATAACTTATCCCTGACCTTGCCTTTGGCTATACAGCCTCTGGAGATGACAGCTGGAGTTTGTGGCTTCTTTTTGTATTTCTTACTCACCAGAGTTTTGTCACCTGATGGAGGCAGTGTCTTCTAGTTATTAGTATGTAGTCTGTTGTTTCGGTCAGTGGAGAAGTATTGCTTGTCAATTTCTTTTTTTAAAAAAAAAGTCTAGAGAGATACACATGCTCCAAATCAGAGTGATAGTCTTATATTCATGTAGTTTCTTATGTAGAATATTCATCATCCTTCTGCTTAGTAAATGGTAAGTTACAATTAGAAGACTGAAGGCATGAGTTTTTCATTCTTAAAACTGCATTTGTAATCTCTGCTATTCAGAAGCCTGTAGTGACAGAAAATACCAAATTTCACAGGCATGTAAAGCACTCACATGACTTTTTCCTTCTTCCCTTCTCCCAGATATTCCATAAACAGAAGCAGCGACCTTTTCTTGGGGGGGGGCGTGTAATAAGTCATTTGCCATTTCAGTGTTCTTTGCATGTATAAATCAGTGACTTTAGTTATGTTTCTCATATTGTCGATCCATCGTCATTACCCATTTCTGACTTTTCTCGTCACCTTGGGCAGAAGTTCAGTGTCCCCTAAGCAATGAGTCTCTCTTTCCCCTTGCTTTCCACTCCCCCTAGCAACCACTGGTAAACTTTGGTCTCTGTGTACTTGCCTATCCTCATCTAAGTGGAATCCTACAATATTTGTCCCTTTGGGAAGTAGCAGACTTTTCTGGAGAGATGTTTGTTGAGTCAGTCCTCTTTCAGTTAAGGGACACGTGTCATTCTTATTTATATTGCAGTGCAGAAGTGAAAGGGCAGCCCTGAAAATTGCTATCACCGGGGCATGTCCCAGAGGAGGACCTTGTGAGAATGTGCCGTATGCAGTAGTGAAACCTGGGCCTGAAATGTGGGGAGAAGACGGAAGAGCGCCTGGCGGAGCTAGAAGACGTAGGACATTTTTCCTTAAGGCCATTAGAGATCATGCCATGGTCTGTTTTTGATAACTCTGAAACAAACCTTGTTACGTGAGGGGAGTTGGTGTTTTGCTTTTCAGTTTGATATTGTTTGTTGGCTCCATCAGCTGAGTATTGATGTCTGATCCTTGAGGCTAGCAGAGAGCCAGTCTGTGCTCATACGTATATATGAGACAAGAGACAAGAGAAGGAACAGGAACAGTAGACTTGTCTGGCCAGGTTATTAATGAAGTTCAGATTCCCCATGGGAGGTCTGTCCCTGGCTGGTTGTTTCTGTCCTGCATTGGAGAATTTTACAAGCAGTCATTATACGGACAGAACGATCACTTAACTACTCAGATGGCACCTGTATGTTTTCTCTTCCTCCAGCCAGCATCGTCTGAACAGCATTTTCTTTTACTTCCCTGCTGGAAAACTGCGTTCTTTTTCCTTGTCAGAGTTAGTGAGAACATACATTTCTGTAATTACCATCTCGAGAACAGCCTCTCAAAGTGTGACCTGCTTATTCCAAGTGCCCAGTAGTTACTTACATAGTTTTTTAAAAATATCTGGTTAACGCTGGCACATTTTTCCTGCTTTTCCTATTCTTCCTCTTTTGTTGCCTCTTGCAAATTCAAATGTACTAGCTCAGGCTCTTCAGTTAAGATACCCTAGAGAGGCTGGCTCAAGATGAAGCCCTGCCCATAACCGTGGTCTGTAGAAGCCCCTTAGCTCTGAGTGATCAACACCAGATGCCCAGATGATGGCTGGGAATTAATTTACATTCATGCACTTCCAGTAAAGCGATGGTGAAGTGTTTTGAACCTCAAAACGTTTCCACGCTGAGAGCATGCCAAATGTTCTACTTACCCTATGATTCCAACAGAAGTGCTGTGGTTTTTAGTAGCCAAAGCCAAACCAAGTGCCGTTGGTTTTTAGTAGTTAAGTGTTAAAATTCAGTACCTCCTTGGTTTTGCCCATGACATTTCATTTTGAAGCCCTGTTTCAGGGTACCTGTTTCCCTTGGCCTAGTTGAGCAGGACTTCAGAGTCCCTGTTTCCGACGGCCTAGCTGAGCAGGGCTTCAGAGTCCCTGTTTCCATCAGCCTACCTGAGCAGGACTTTGTATCATATTCCTTCTCTAAGAGTGGAAGTCATTATTTGAGGCGAGAAGAAATATAAAAGGATGAATCCCTCGTGGCTGTGGGAGCTGAGGAAGTCTTGATAATGAGGCTGACTTAAGAGAGGGTGACCTTTAAGTGGAAAGGGGGCAGCAGGGATTTGGCTTACTGCCTTTCAGGAAAGGGACGTTTAAGTTTTGTCGTCATAGGTCACAAAGGTACAGAGAAGTAGTGTGGACACTGAGAGCCAGGAGATGGAGAAGTGCTGAGGTCCAGGTGGGGCAGATGGTGCAGTTGACTGGCCTTGATGAGGTATTTGTCTGTCCCATGCACTGATGGACCACTCTTATCCCTCAGTGACCCCAGGCTGCCCACTGGTTTACAGAGTTAGTGGTGGGGTTTCGTATCATCCTTTGTTTGCAAAGTTGGGGGGAAGGGGGGAGGGTCAGTAACCTGGTATCCTATTTCTAATTGGTTACCCGTCCTCAAATTAGAAGCTGTGTTAACTGTAGATGAAGCTTTTGGGGTTATTTATAGTCACTAGATGACAGAATCCATGGAGGAATGGTATAAATGTAAACTCTGGAGGCACTGAAGGCAAAGTCAAAACATAATTTCAGCCTCAAAGGTGAAATTGCCAGGAAAGCCCAAAGTAAGTGAGGTGGGGTGGGCAGTCAACACTGCTTTTCTTTTCTATATAATTTTATTTTTCCTCTTTGAAAATGCACTAATAGTTGTTAGAATTAGGGATGCCTGAATGCTGCTAGGGTGTGGTATAGAGTTATCACAAAGCAACTTCTGGTTAATGGCTTTCGGAATGGCAACTCAGTACGTTCAGTGGACGTATTTTCTCGATTGCTTTATTCACACAAATGTATGCCCCACTAAAAGTAGGTGCTTCAGTGTATGGGGTGATTCTTCATCCTAATAGGTGGTAGTAGAAACCTACTCAGTATTTGTTTTGCAGTTGACCCTGACATTTGTGTTTCTTTCTCTTTAATTTCATGATGAAGTGATTTATAGTCCTATGATGCTTGTTTGAGAAACTCTGTTAAGACAGTGGTTAAGTGCTCTATCTGCTATCCAAAGGGCCAGCAGTTTTGGTTCACCAAGCGCTTCTTGGAAACTCCATGGAGCAGTTCTCCTGTGTCCTATAGGGTCGCCATGAGTCAGAATTGACTCAGCAGCAGTGGGTTTAGTTTTGGTTGAATGCTTATTGCACTCTTCTGGATGGTGTCATTTAAATCTAAGTTTCTAGGTGCATTAACCCTTAGCTTGCTCAGTTGTTTTCCTTCACAGTATGCAGTTGCCATCAAGGTGTTTCGTACTCTCAGTGACCCTACAGAACAGAACTGTTGCCATAGGGTTTCCAAGACTGTCATCTTTATGGAAGCAGGCTGCCACATCCTGTAAAGTGGCTTACACATTTTAGTCGACTGACTTTTTGGTTAGTAGCTCAGCATTTAGCCGCTGACCCCCGAGGGTCAGAGTATCCTGTTCTCAGAATGGCCTTAACTTCAGAGCCTCCCTGTTGGGACAGAGTCCAGCTCCTCAGCAGGGCACCTTACACCCAATAATAAACTGCCTCCCTCCTGGTCATTCAGACTCACCTAAGGTGGCCTCCTTCTCCCCATCCTCCAATCATCCTCAATAAATTGCAGTTTACAAGTCTTACATTTTTCCTTCTTCAGTTCCTCCCACCCTTTGGCCATATAACACCTCCTCACCTATGGGTCAGTCCTAGCCTAAAGCCTTACTCTGCCCTTCCTGACCTGCCCTCCCACCTTTTTGGATGTTCTGTCTAAGCTCTGTTTCCTCTACCAGCCTTGAAAGCTGGGTCTCATTTCTCTTTGTGTCTCTAGGTTTAATGCAGTGGCTGGCACACAGTAGACACTATAAATATTTGCTGGATGTATGGCTATGTAAATATTAGTAGAAATATGTTATGAATGTCCATAACCAGAAGAATCACATTGACTTTTGCCTATCTATTTTTTTCTTAAAGGCTAATTTATAATCTGAACTTTCATCAGCTAGGATCGATCTTTATGTGACTGAAGAAAAAGTACTCCATGAAGCTCAGTGTAGTTATCCTTCAAAATATAGAAGAGAAAATCTAATTTTTACCAATAACAGGCTATGTGTAATGCCAAACCTAATTCAGTTCACACAGTAGGAATTAACCACTTAATGTACCTTCCTTCTAGCCTTAGAAGTTCCAAGATGTCAAGAAGTGAATCTAATTGCCAGAAATAAAACAAGAGTAAGTTATGGGCCATAGCAGGAGGGAGAGATGTCATGGGTTACTGGGTGAAAAATTAAAACCAACTTTCAACATGTGTGTTTGGTCACCGTCATCTAAATGTCCTGTTTTACTCTGAGGTTGCCAACAGCTGAGCACAGGATGTCATGTTCCAGAGGAGGTAGTAACTCGCCCTCATTGATTGATTCTGGTATTTTTAAACATTTTGTACCTGAAGGTGTCCGGAGCCTTGACAGAAAGAGGAACAGGGAAGAGAGGCAATAGAACGGCTGGAGTAGAAAGTTTGTAACTGAATTACAATCACTTTAAAGTTTTTTTTTTCTTTTTTTTCAATTGAAAAAAAGAGAAACTAATATTTATTAAATGCTATGATAGGCCATATTTAAGAACATTCACTTTTTTTGTACTTTTATTTTAAAACCACCTTATAAAGTGCAGAATATTATCCCCAGCACAGCAGGAGAACTTGCCCAGACCCATGGGGTGGAGCGTCGGTTCAGATTCCAACAGTTCTGTCAGAAACATTCTTCAGAGCCAAGTGGAAACTTTTCTGGCCCTTAGAAAGCCTGGATTTATATAAGGAAAGGAAAGACTGATGCTACTGAGGAAAACCCCAAAACACTTCTCGGTGACATAGAGAAAATATCACAGGTGCGCTGGTCCTCATCTGTCTCAGAATTTCCATGACAGACCTTTTAATTTGGGGCCTTGTTTTCAACCCACATCATGAAACCTCATGTTAGACTGTAACCTCATGTGTGAGTATTTCAGTGTTGGCACAGTTTTAACAATCAAATCTAGCTGAAATGGCTAAAAGTGCATTTAAAACATCCTCTGTTAAATTATACAAAGGGAAAAATGGTTTGTGGAAATAGCTTTCTGTCAGAAATGGGTTGGAGGGGAATGACCCGATTAATTATCAGCCTCAGATAAAAATTATTGAAGGGCAAGTCTTAAGCCACAAAGTAAGATTAACACAAGGGCATTTAGTCTTTCGTGTCTTCGCTTGCTGTGTTTTCTTCCCTCCTGGTATCTGTTTGTATTTATTTTGGATATTTTGAGAAATAGGAAGTCTGTCTGTCTTGTCTGGGTGGCTCTAGTTGGTAGTTATGAAATTAGTAATGAGGGCGGAGACAAGGTATAGAGAGGTGGCTTCGAGTTGAATGCGGATCAGACTTGGACACTCAAGGAGGAAAGGTTAGGCAGAAGGGACTCCAGTTAGCAGTGAATTCTGAGAGCAGAATTCTATCATCAAGATTCCCTAACTCTGTAAGCCTCAGTGAAGGGCTTCCTTGCTAATTGAAAGGCCTGTGAGTCTATCCCACCGCTGCTCTACTGGAAGTCTGCTGTTATGAAAATCACAGCCTTGGAAACCCCATAAAGGCAGTTCGTCTCTGTCCTGTTGGTTTGCTTAAGAGTTGGAATCAATGGCAGTGGTTTTTTGGAATCACCTAGAATGGGGGAGGTGAAAGTTGTGTTTCTCCGTTACTGCTCCCCCTTGTGGTTGCAGCCTTTCATCAGCTTAAACCCCAAACCCAAACTCATTGCCACAGGTTGATTCCAACTCACAGTGAAACTATAGGACAGAGCAGAACTGCCCTATAGTGTTTGCAAGGCCATCGTCTTTACAGAAGCAGACTGCCACATCTTTCTCCCATGGAGCGGCTGGTGGGTCAGAATTGCCAAACCTGCCATTAGCAGCTATATGCTTAACCACTGCACCACCGAGACTCCTCCTTAGAATACTACAGTTAATAACAAATTCCCAGGGAAGGCTTACTCTCAGGTGCTCCTCTAAGCATTTCCATTGTCTTACTTGAATCGTGCAGTGACTCGGAAGAGGTAAGCAGTATCGTTATCCCAATTTGACTAAAAATCTCGTGTCACATATGTATGTATGTTTTTAAAAGGTATTTTGGGAATTCAAGCCCTGGTACTCTGGTGTCCTGAATCCATGCTTTTTTAACCTCGTGCTCTGCTGCCTCTTCTAAGCTCCCCGTTCCTTGTTTGGTCAGACTCGAGTGACAGCAGTCACCTGACTGTGGAGATGCTGGAGAATGTGGAGTCACTCAGCTCCGTGATGGCTGGTGCTCGCTGTTTGCAGTGGGAGGTTACGCCAGACCCGTCGACTCTCTGTATATGTTTGTTGTGTCAGATACTGGGTGTCAGGAACCAGGAATCTCTACTTTGGGAGCTTAGAGTCTAGGAGGGAGACCTATGGAAAACAGCTCATCGTAATAAAGACTGAGCAAAATGGGCTGTGGGAGCCTGTGGGAAGTAGATAGACACTTTCTGGAGTCACTGGGAAAAGGCTTTTGGTGTGGACTTTGTAGGATACATAGCATTTCCTGTGATTGGAAAGAGGGGGAGAGATAAGTCTAAGCTGAGGAAACAGCTGAGCCCAAGAAGGGAGACTTCAGGGTGACCCATACATTCAGGGAGCCGCAGAGATCAGGGGCAGGGGATACTGTTTACATATAGACCAAGAATGGGGCCGTGCTATTTCTGTATAATCGAGGAGGAAGGGCTGTGCTATTTACATTCAGACCAGGGGGAGGGACCATGCTAAATAAGGTGCAGTTAAGGAGGAGGGGTCGAACACTTCATGTATAGACTGGGAAGCGGGGGCCATGCTATTTAAATACAGACCGGGAGGAAGGGCCATACTCTTTATATACAGACTGGGTGGAAGGGCCGTACTCTATGTATAGACCAAGAAGAGGGGGCACAGTCTTTGCGTATAGATCAGCAGGAAGGGGCATGCCGTTTCTGAGAACAGATGGGAGATGTGTGTCTGGAGTTAATTGATGCTTTTTCACATACTGCTTTTTTTGCACTACATACATTATTCCCTCCAGTTTCTTTTTGTTTTTATTTTTATGTCATGTAAATCTTTCAGAAAAATGTTGAAAATTCAGGAGACTGAAGTATCTCCATATAAATGACACATGGAATTGAAGCGGGGAAACATAGTGAGTTGCTTTAAAAAAGTGTGCTGCTTTGATCCTGCTCTGGTTCTCTCTACCGTGTTAAAGCTGGCGGTGTTGATGTCAGCATCATGTTGGAAGTGTAGGACCTTATAGAGTGGGAATTTTATGAGGGAGGGTGATGCACTGATTTGTATTAGATACGCTCCTACACATTAGTAAGGGAAATAACGAAGAAAGCCAACATTCACATGTTTAAAATCAGCAGCACTTTCCCGTTTAAAAATTGCGGGCTGTTTCATTCACTGGGAATTTCTGGTTCCCTCTCAGTAGTGACTTTGTCTTTTTCTGTGGCACTAAACCTCAGGTTAACGACAATCAGAAGTGTTTGGAGAGGGCACTGCAGAGCACTGGTGCCCTCGATTGGAACGTAAGAGAGATTTACCCCTGGACTTAAGATTTATAAAGTGAAAGTCCAGGTAATAGTGCCACTCTGCTGATGTGCCCTTCAACACGGGTAGTGGTGCCCATGCACTTACATGGATGGTTACAACTGTGCGCTTACATGGGTAGTGGCACCTGTGCACATACATGGCTAGCTGTATCCGTGCACTTACATGGGTAGCGGCACCTGTGCATATACATGGCTAGCTGTATCCGTGCACTTACATGGGTAGCGGCACCTGTGCACATACATGGCTAGCTGTATCCGTGCACTTACATGGGTAGCTGGTGTGACTGTTTCTGTCCTCCTCCCCACCCACCTCAATGCACCTAGGAAGAGAAGCTGGGGTGGAGAGAAGTAAAGTAGCTTGCCCATGGTCATGTATCTGGTTCCTGATGGAGTGACCATTTGAAACCAGGCAGATTTAGTAAATAAAAGAACAGCTGCTGACTAGTTGAGTCCATCTCATAGAAACCCTACGTGTGGCAGGGTAGGACTCTGCTTTGTAGGGTTTCCAGTGGCTGATTTTCTGGAAGTAGTTCTCAAGCCTTTCTTCCCAGGCACCTTAGCAGGGACTCCAATCTGAAGTCTTTTGGTTAATATCTGAATGTGTTAATTGTTTGCTCCACCCAGGGCTCTGATGTAGTAAACGGTTATGTTTTAACTGCAGTAGTTTCTTGGCATCTGAAGCTGTGTAGACAAGTAGCCAGTCCCTTGTACGCACCTCTTTTCGTCGGTTTTCCTTTGCCTCAGTTTCCTAATGAAGTAGGATTTGTGGTATGGTCTGTTGTAGTTGGAATAAAGCTCTCATTGACTGAAGAGACCTTGGCTCAGTCTGTAAAGGCTTCCATTGGCTTCTGTTCTGATTTGTCTTGACGATAAATGACGTTGAGCTTAAGTTATTTTCTTTCTTTTATTGAATTAATGCATGCAACTCTAGATCTGAAATGAATAGACTCTTAAAATGTGAGAAACAGAGTACTCATTTATTTTTATTTTTATTTAACATAACTGAGTGAAAATGTACATTCACATGTAAATTTACATGCCCCCCCTATATGCAGCTTCCACTGCTCTCCCTGTCCGGTGACTGCACACTACTCCTCTCTGCTCCATACATGTCTCATCCTCCCAACAGTCTCCTTTCCCCTCCTCTCCGTCCACTCCCCTTCCTCCAGCCAGAGGTCAGCAAGATGATATCCTATAGATGTATAGAACCATAAAGTGCTTCCAATATATGGTTACTCTGCCTTGCCAAGTCCATTCCATTCCTGTCCAAAGAGTGGACCTTTGTTACAATTTATGGGAACGGGCAGCATCAGGGCCGGGGGCCATGCTCTCAGAGGAACCCCAAAACTGCTGGACCATCAGTTGAGGTCTTTTAGTGGAGATCTCATGATGCACCTCTTTTTATTCTTGTGTTGCCAGTGAGGCTCCTCTCTGTGAGCTCCGTCATGGCTATCACTGGTGGTGGCCGGGCACCATCCTGTTCTTCCGGTCCCAGGTCGATGTAGGCACCCACTCTTGTGGGTCTCTCTGTCTTCTAGGTTGTCTTTACCGCATGCCATTTTGGCCCTCGGTGAGCATCCGTTCCTGCTGAGTTGGGACCATTTGCTGTGTCCTCGGATGGCAGCTTGGCAGCTTTTAAGACCCCAGATGCCACTCACCAATGTGGGGTGCAGAGAGCTCTCTTAGCAAAACGCTAGTTGTGCCAGTTGGCCTGGAATTCACCTAAGAGCGTGGTCCCCCGTACCCGCCCCAGCTACTCTATCCTTGCAGTATTGAGTTAAGATGGAAGGAGTACTCAAGTTATGCTGAAGTCCACTTAATGTTGTTCTTGTTCCTAATGTGTGCTGTCACCACTTTCTCCCAACTAGATTTCTAGTAACTACCTAAACTAAACCCTCCCCCCCTTGCCCTCCCTTCTTCCCTCCCCTCCCTTGCAGCTGTCAAAGAGTCTTTTCTTCTATACACAAGTCTGTTTTTGAGATCTTATCGTAGAGGTCTCATACAGTATTTGTCCTTTTGTCGCTGACTACTCTCACTCAACATAATCTCTTCCAGTTGAAACCAGGTTAGGAGATGTTTCCTGGAATCATCGTTATTCTTTATCATTGCGTAGTGCTCCATTGAGTATATGTACCACAGTTTACCTATCCATTCTTCTATTGTTGGGCATCTGGGTTGATTCCATCTTTTTGCTATTGTGGACTGTGCTGCGATAAACATTCTGGTGCATGTGTCCGTTGGTGTGAAAGGCCTTGATTCTGTAGGATATATTCCAAGTAGTGGAATTACTGGGTCAAATGGTATATCAATATCCATTTTTTTAAGGAAGCACCAGATTGCCTTCCAAAGAGGCTGGACCATTTTGCAACCCCACCAACAGTGTAGGAGGGTTCCACTTTCTCCACAGTCTCTCCAGCATTTGTTGTTTTGTGTTTTCTGGATCATGGCCAATCTTGTTGGGGTGAGATGGTATCTCATTGTTGTCTTGATTTGAATTTCTTTAATAACTAAAGATCGTGAACATGTCTGCATGTGTTTTTTGGCTGCCTGGATCTCCTCTTTAGTGAAGTATCTGTCCATCTCCTTTGCCCATTGCTTAATTGGATGGTTTATCTTCTTCTTACTGATATTTTGTAGTATCTTTTAGATTATGGAGATCAGGCGTCGATCTGACATAGAGTTTCCAAATATTTTTTCCCACTCTGTGGGTGTTCTTTTAATTCTATTAATAAAGTCTTTGGATGAGCAAAAGTGTTTGATTCTTAATAGTTGCCATTTATCTACTTTCTCTTCTGTTGATTGAGGTTTATTTGACAGATTTTGGAGTCTGTCCTCACTGTGTATTAAAACTTCCATTGTTGTTCCTACCTTTTCTTGGATGAGCTTTAGCGTTTTAGGTTTGATATTTAGGTCTTTTATCCAGTTGGAGTTGGTTTTTGTATAAGGTGTAAGATATGGATCTTGATTCAGTTTATTGCAGATGGATAACCAATTTTGCCAGCACCATTTGTTGATGATACAGAGTATTCATTTTTTGATTTTTAGATGTTACAGCTTAATTAGGAACTAGTTACATCACAGCAAATAGTTTAAAACACGCGTCCTTATTTTCTAAGTATAAAGGTGTTTTTCTCCATGCAGTTGTTTTAATCATCAAAAATTGTGTATGGATGATTTAAAATGTGGTAGGTGGATTACAATGTAAAATAATTACATTGTGAATCATTTGCCTAACAATAATTTTTCTATCTTCTTTTGAGTAAATCTCATTTTTTGACACACTGAGTTTGTTCAGTGATTGCTAGTGATTTTTTTTGTCTTTAGTTTCACATTAGTTTGTTCAATCTGAGTGACTCATTAAGATGGGAAACTTCAGCAGATATTTGTTTTTATTTAAAAATGAAGCTGAAAAATTGAATGTCTATACACTGTATATATGTACTTTTAAAATTCAATTGATCATTAGTTATCAACAGTTCAGAAGCACATAGGACTGATTTTTATTTAGCTAGCTCCAAATTCAAGGTTGGGAGGCAAAGGCCAATGTATGTGTTTACCCTCCTTTGCCCTTTTGTGCTTAATTGCAAAACAAAGCCCCACAGCACCTGCTGGTATTCGACTGAGTGTAGGAACACCCAACCCTATTCCTGTCAGGTTGATTCTGACTCGTATCAACCCTATAGGACAGGGTAGAACTATGTCATAGAGTTTTTAGGGAGCTTCTGTTAGATTTGAACTGCTGACTTTTGTTTTCTTGACTGTTGTAATGGTTAAGTGCTATGTCTGTTAACCAAAGGTTAGTAGTTCAGACCCACCAGGTGCTCCTTGGAAACTCTATGGGATAGTTCTGCTCTGACCTATAGGTTAGCTATGAGTTGGAATTGAGTCGACAGTAGCAGGTTTGGTTTCTTTGGTTTTATAGCTTGCTGTAGCTCTTAAACGCTGTACCACCAGGGGTCTGTGATCACTGGATGCAAATTAACATGTAAAATCACATTTTATGAAGATTAATTATTGCTCTGAAGCTGGAACGGTTAGTATGTTCAAGACTTGCCCCAGTGGTCTCCATGAATCTAGTGAAATGCTAGGAGAGAATAATTTAGGTACAAGGTAAAAGTAATAGAGATCAGAGGATAACTCATTGCATGAGGCTATGAGCTTTTTAGTTTAATTTTTCAATTAATATGATAATTAGAGGTATAGTACTAATGCTTTCCATGATTTTATTTTTAATTGAAACCATAAATGCTGGAAAAATAAAGCATTTGGATATTAATTTTGACAGCATCACTTGTTAACAAGATGCTTTGGGCTGACCTGTTCATGAGTGGAGAATTAGTGAAGGCCTGCATTTAACTCAGAATTGCCAAGTGGGTACTTGACTTTTGGCTTTTACTAAGTCTCTTAATGCAGCCCTTTTAGGCCACATTTGACTTGATATTTTGTATATTTTGCCTTAATAGACTGAAACGATGTAGAAACTTTTACTTAGAATTTATAGAAGAAAAAGAACTTTTAAAAAAGCGGTAGAATATAGTCATGTGGGGTAGATAAAGCTTTTGTTTACCAAGAAAGAACTTGAGTAGCTTTTTCATAAAACACTTGCCTTTAGTATTGCTTAAGTTATGATGTATTCATTGTTGTGGTGGTTAGCTGCTGTCAGTTTGGGTCTGGCTCTTAGCGACCCTATTGACAACAGAACAAAATACAGCAGAGTCCTGTGCCAGCCTCACAATCATTGATCTGCTTCAGCCCGTTGTTGCTACCACTGCATCAGTCCATCTCCTTGCGGGTCTTCTTTTTCACCGACCCTCTGCTTTACCAACTGTGATGTCCTTCTCCAGGGACTGATCCCTTCTGATAATGTGTCCGTATTATGTGAAGTCAAGTCTTACCATTCTTGCTTCTAAAGGAGCTTTCTGGTGATACTTCATCCAGGGTAGTTCTTTGTCGTCGTCACAGTTGAGAATGTCAGTTCTTCAGTCTTCCTTATTCACCCTTGAGCTTTCGCGCGTGTATGAGGTGACTGAAAACACCATGGCGTGGGTCAGGCACTCCTTAGTTCTCAAAGTGACATCTTTGCTTTCCAGCACTTGAAAGAGGCCTTTTGCAGAAGATTTGCCCAGTGCGATGTGTCTTTTGATTTCTTGACTGCTGTTTCCATGGATGTTGATTGTGGATCCAAGTAAAATGAAATCCTTGGCAATTCCAGTCTTTTCTATGTTTGTCATGATACTGCTTATTGTTCCAGTTGTGAAAATTTTTTGGGGGGGTATAATATATTCACTGGAGACCCTGGTGGCATAGTGGGTTAAGTGCTACATCTGTTAACCAGAAAGTTGACAGTTCAAATCTGCCAGGTGCTCCTTGGAAACTCTATGGGACGGTTCTACTCTTGACTTAGAGGGTTTCTATGAGTCAGACCCGACTCAACAGCTGTGGGTTAGAATATATTCATTAGTGACAAAAATATGCTTGTGCTAAATGAAGGCTAATAATGTGAATTCATATGTATTTAAGAACTAACCTTTCCTGGCTTCCTTGGTGACCCTCATGATCACAGGGTCAGGAAAAACCACATTCTCATGATTTTAGGGCAGAAAGGACACTAGAGGTAGTTTAGTCCACTCAGTACTGGAGAGTTGTTTCCTACTCATAGTGACCCTAGAGATCAGAGTAGAACTGCCCTGTAGAATTTCCAAGGAGTGCATAGTGGATTCGAAGGGCTGACCCTTTGGTTAGCTGCCCTAGCTGTTAACCAGAGCACCACCACTTTAGCCCAGGTGATTGAAATTAACAGCTCTGGAACTTGGCCATGAGAATTCAGTGATCTGCTGCAGCTACAAGAGAGTGGCCATCTGAAACTCCAGCCTCCAACTCCTGAAGAGTGACGCTCGGTCTGTGGTGACAGCTTTCTTCCTCTTGGTAGCTCAGAAACCTCTGGACTTAGTGCACTCTGACTCTGGGTGCTATTACCATTGAGTCTAGGTGTCCATCCAACACTCTATATGAAAAAGAAAAATGTACAAGGAAACCTACAAATAAAACAAGTACTGGCTTCATTTTTTGTTTTTATAAGTGAAAGTTCCTTTTAGAGACAAATAAGCATCTTGCTCTAAAGACTAAGAATTTTACTGAGTAGATAAGGATTATATGTTTAGCTTTCATAATTTATAGACTAACAGCATCATAACAATACGTAAAGACTTGTTGAAAATGTTGTCTAAACGTTCTTAAGACTTTGGAATTTGTATTAGATGGAAATCCATGGGCAAGGTTCTGTTTGAAATGATGCATTTTTTCTTTGTCCTTTTGTTTCTCTAATTTTAAGTCTCATCATGGGCTACACTCTTTGTGTTTCCTGGCTTACTGTTGCTCTTCATTGATGAGAGCTTATTTCAGAGATGATTTTACGGTTTTATATATTACCTGTATATGTACAAACCAATTAATGTTTAACTAATCTGCAAATGTACATATTTTTAGTAGTCCCTTAAGCAAGACTGAAAGAGTACTGGAACATTTATTATTTGGTGGTTTTGTTTTCTGTAGTGTAGGTAACTCCAGCCTCAGAATTGAAATGATTTCTGGATAGTGTGCAAGCCAAATACATAAGTCAGAAGTTGATGTGAGGATCTGTTCTTGGAACTATAGTGGAGAAAAGAAGCACAGAAAACATAAAATGACAGAGCTAATGCTAAAAACAAGCAAGAACAAATTAAACGTGAATAACTATGTACAACTTTTTCAGTACTTGGAGCCTTGGTGGTGCAGTGGTTAAGAGCCTGGCTGCAAACCCAGAGGTCAGCTGTTCAAATTCACCTTGAAACCCTTGAAACCCTCCTTGAAACCCTCCAGGACAGTTCTCTCTGTCCTATAGGGTTTCTATGAGTAAGAACTGAGTGGATGGCAACAGGTTTGATTTTTTTCTCCAGTAATTTACTGTCTGAAATGAAATAAAATAAAAATATTGTTGTAGTTGTTTCAGACATTTTAACTTCATGTGCTGAATTTCCAGGTTGCTTTAAAAATGAGTTCAATTGATGATTCCATTTTTGCCTGGGTCCATTTCCCTGTAGTCCTCTTAAACGTTCTTTATTGCTCCAAGAGTCTTCAAACCATGTTCCAAATTAGAGACTTAAAAAGGAGAAGTTACTGTTGCTGGTTTGATAAGCATGGAAAGTTGTAAAAGTTTTGAGACACCTCAAGTGCTGAGGGTAGACAATTTTCATGTCAATTTCTTTATTTGCCTCTTTGTGCACTGTATGAAAATTATCACTTGCCTTGAATGTTAGGGTTCCTCTTCAAATAATTCAACTCATTTGTCTGAAAAATTCTTTGATGGTTCTCAGAGGTGTGTACTAGGGGGCAGTTGCTCTTTTTCTGTCCACTCAGATGTGTATCAACCACATCTTTCCAAATGTGATCAAGCCAGCCTTGGCTGTAACTCAAGAATTTCTTCTCATCAGCCTTCAAAAGAAATATCTGGAGGAAATAAATGTATTTTCTAAATAAAAAACTTTTTATTTTGAACTAATGTTAGATTTACAGAAAAGTTGAAAGAATGGTAGTTTCCATGTATCTCTTCTCCAGCTTCTCCCAGTTCATTAACAACTGAGATAATCAGAGTACAATTACCCCAAACAGGAAATTAACATTGCTATATTATTTTTAAATTGCAGGCCTGTTTCGAATTTCACCTATGTCCCCTGTCCGCTGCTTTTTTTTTCTGTTCCAGACTCCTCTCTAGGATCCCATACTACATTTATTGATGTTTTTCTTAGTCTTGGAGGCAATAGTTTTGAATGAGCATTGTATGAGCGTAGTGTTTGTGATCATACGCTGGTGAAATAAAATGCCTTCAGCACAAATTGGACCGCTGCTTTCTTTTCCCTCCAGTGTTAATTGCTTTGGAGTAATGCCACTCTAGGTGGGGTCTCTGGTCAGAGTGGTTGCTGGGTGCTTGCTATCATGAAATTAATTTGCTTCTGGTGTTGGGGGGTATATCTTATGTACAAGCAAGGTAATGAAATTGGAGTTCACTGAAGGTCAACGATCTCTTGTGTTTACTTGGTCTTTTATGGGGAGATGAGCCAGAGATTGCAGGAATGTCAGAGGTTTGGCTAGTGTTGTCCAGTAGAACATTGGACGATGTTGGGAATGTTCTGTAAGCTATGCTAGGAGAGTACCAAGTACCATGTAGCTATTTAAACACTCGAAATGTGGAACTGAATTTTATTAATAATGACCACGTGTGCCTGGTGGCTGTCTTGTTGGAGAGCATAGCTTTAGAGTACCCTCAGGAAGTAAAATTGTGTCGTATTTTTAAAACTTTTCATTACGAAGTAAACCACAGAGATAGAAAACCACACAAAAATTAATGAATTGTCCTAAGACCAGTATTGGTTACCTAGTTCAAGTACTAGAACTTGACCAGTCCTGTGCACACCTCATCTTCCTCTATAGTAACCCTTTTGACTTTTAGATTCTTCAATTTATTATATTTCTTTTTAGCTTTATCACTCATGTCAGTATCCCTAGGTTCTACTGTTTAATCTTGCTCATACAAAAATAATTTGAAATGTCCTTTAAATTTCTTTTAATCTGCAACTTCCTTCTGCTTCCTCTCCTTAGAATTTATCTGGGGGAGAACCTGGGTTGTTGGACTGGTAGCATTTCTGATAGTCTGAATTACACTGACCGCTAATCAAAAGGTTGATAGTTCAAATCCACTAGGCGCTCTTTGGAAACGCTAGAGAGCGGTTCTACTCTGACCTGTAGGGTTGCTATGAGTCAGACCTGACTTGACAGCAGTGGGTGTGTGGGGCACTTGCAGAGGGCAATTCATCATGTTAACACGTTTCTTTATGCACTTGATCCAGAGGCTGAAGTAAGCAAACTTATGTTCAATCTGGGTCATATAATTTTTAAGACATCTTTATAACCTTACATGCTTTTTAATTATGTAATCTAACCTAACTAGTTGCCGTCAGAGACATTCCAACTTGTGGCAACCCCATGTGTGTCAGAGTAGAACTGTGAGGGTTTTCAGTGGCTGATTTTTCACAAGCAGATGGCCAGGCCTTTGTCCCAAGGCCTCTCTGGGTGACTTGAACCTTCAACCTTACTAGCAGTCAGGCATGTTAACCACGTGCAATACCTGGGGAATTTGTTAGTTATATACATACTATTAATGTGGAAAGAAGAGCAGTGAGTATTTTTTCATAACAGAGTGCCTGAAGTTGAGAAGTTAATCTCATTGAATTGGCTGATGTTAAATTTTGCAACGTGGAAAAATCTACTGCATGCTACTTGTGTGGAAAACTAGGTTGTCAGAGGTCTTTCTAAATATATGGTGTTTGTTAGATCTGTATGCAAATGTTAGTTTTCACCAGTACTTCTGTGGGCAAGAAGTGCCTGTGTGTATGTCCGTGGGCGTATGTCTGTCTGTTGGGAGTGGTGGTGGAAAGAATTGCTAATTGAATTGTTGTAGAGCCATTTACTTGTCCAAACTCACCCACATGACTGTACATACATTCTTTTTTGTTCTGGTCTTTAATTTCCTACACAAGTTCAAGATTGGGCTTTAGAGTTATTTTTGTGCCCTGGAACATCTGGGGGCAAAGAGAGTAAGTGTGTGAGAGGCAGTTGAATGTGTTACCATTTGAAGACATGGCCGATCAACACTGCTGGCCCCTTGTCTGTATAGAATCGTAGACTAGCTTTTGACATGGGGAAGGAGGTTATTAGAAGAACTAGAAGGCCTCTTCACTGTATCAGAAAGCCAAAGAAACCAAACCCTGTGCTGTTGAGTCAGTTCCAACTCAGAGTGACCGTCAAGGACAGAGTAGAGCTTCACCCCCGGATTTCTAACACTGTAAGTCTTTGTGAATGCAGTGTGCTGTGTCTTTCTCCTACCAAGCCCTGGGGTCTTCAGGCTGCAAACTGAACTCTTTACCACTGTACCAACAGGGTGTCACTGGATAGGTATAATTTGAATGTGCCGTGAAGGACACTTTTATACAGAAGCTTGTTGTCTTAGGCTGGGTTTTCTAGGGAAGCAAAACTAGTAACACGTGTAGGTACAAGGAAAGATTTATAATATATAGATATAGCTAGCTAGCTAGCTAGATAGGTACAGATATAGGGAACTGCTCACGTAATCACAGAAGCTGAATGTCCCAAGCTCTGGCACAAGCCTCACGTGGCCATGGAAGCTGAGGAACCCAAAGTCAGCAAGTCAGAGGCCAGAGTTCTAGATCACCAGTTGTGTAGGTCAGTGGATCCCAAGCTGGTGGCGAGATGAAGCGATGAAGGCTGGCAAAACCAGGATCAGCAGGTCAGGGAGCAGAAGTGGCAGAGGCTGGCGAACCCAGGATCGGCAGGTCAGGGAGCAGGACTCTCAGGTGCCGACTGTAAGGACTGATGAGTCCAACAGCTGCTAGGTCAAGTCCCGGAACCAGACGCTGGAAGAAGAGAGCAGGAGCTCCTGGCCACGTGAGTGACCAGCAGCCGTCGCGAGATGAGAGCTAAGGGGCAGGGAGCCACCACAAACCCCGCCCTGCCACTTAATACAGCAGCCAAATATGTAGTAGCCAAGTTGACATGATCCTGACCACCACACTTGTCCACATGTGTAAGTTGGTGTGCAAAAAAAACAGAGAGAGGCTGTCACTGTGAACAATTAACAGTGGACTGGGAATTCAGAACTCTTGGTTTGAGCTCCCTTTGGGTGTCTCTCTGCATCTGTGTAGTCAGGAGTTAGACTCGACTGTTGTTAGTTGCTGTCAATTTGGATGCATAGCAACCCCGCGTGCACAGGAGTGAAACCCAGCCTGGTCCTGCACCGTCCTTACAGTTGTTGCCGTGTTTGGTGCTGCTGTTGGAGCCACTGTGTCAGTCCAGCTTGTTGAGGAGCTTCCTGTTTTTTGTTGATCTCCTGCTTTACCAAGCACAGTGTCCTTCTCCGGAGACTGGTCCGTTGACAGCATGTCCATACACAGGAAGATGTCTTGCCATCCTCACTTCGAAGGAATGTTCTGGCTGTACTTCTTCCAAGATGGGTTTGTTCATTCTGTCAGCCCACGGTATAGTAAATGTTCTCTGCCAACATTGTAATCAAAAGGCATCAGTTCTTCTTCAGTCTTCCTAATCTGTTTTCCAGTTTTCACATGCGTATGAGGCCACCAAAAACACCGTGGCTTGGGTCAGACACACCTTAGTCCTCAGAGTGACATCTTTGCTTTTAAATACTTGCTGACTTGCATTAATATTCCTAAGCGTTGCGTTTAAGTTACACAGGGATGGCCAATCCGTGGCATTCTTGCCAGCTCCCGTGGTGGGTAATAGGAGTTCCTCATGGTGCTCTTTCAGCTGCAGAATTTCCCTGGACTCAGGGCCCCAAGTAGCCCTAACTAGTCAGTTGAGTGGAACTGACATGGGAAGCAGTGTCCGTCTGCCTTTCTTAGGCTGTGTGCTTCCCATGTCCCCTCCTAGCTGTTGATCTCCCGGAGGACAGAGAATTCCTTGAAGCTTCTCAAGTACCCTGCTACTCGGCATTTCTAGAATGTGTTTTTCCACTTCCAATTTTTCTGTAGAAAGGACAGCATCTTGGAAAATGAATGTGTGGTAGCGAAAAAATTTCCCTGAAAATGTTATCATTGACCTATTGAAAGTTTCCTTCAAAACAAACCATTGGTGGCTGTATATTGGCCTGAAGCCAGGAATGGAGTTCGTTTTAAAGAAAAACAAATCTCTGTGAATTTCTTGATGCTAGTTTTCTTCATTATCAGCATGTAAAATGTCACATTTTTTTTCAGGCTTCAGTTGGGCCTAAGCCAGCTGCAGACACTGTCAGTTTGTGTGAACTTCTTATAATTGAAATATGGTGTCTGAGTCATGTACTTGTTCCTTGATTGTTTTACAGAGCTCTGTGACCCAAGTCATTGCTTTGCAGCCTCTTTTTTTTTAAGCTGGATAGAAAGTAAGGAAATAGCCACTTGGAGGAGACTTTGGGGTTGGACCTTTTGGGAACCGTGGTGGAGGATGAGATACTGGTACCCTCACCCCAGCCAATGCTGGCTGGTAGTGGGAGTGCAGACCACAGTACGCAGAAGCGCATAGAAGAGGAGATTGTGTTGGATCTGTTGAAATGTGTTGGAAGTCAGGATGCACATGTTCCTAAAACTATTTGAGAACAGAGTGCAGGGAGGGGAAAAACCCTAAGGAATGAGTAGTTACGATTTATCGAAAGCTCGCTTATAATCCTTTGAGCTAGCTAGAGAGCCCAGGATTATTTTGAGTTTATAGGACTGCATGCTCTTGCATATGCACAAATCCTGTTTGTGTAAATTTGACCTTTACAGTGATTTCCATTCCTGTTTCTTACCCCTCTCCTCCTTTCTCTGTTCTAAAGCTGGGCTTTTGTTTGAAGTTTTGGATTTTCTGGTTTATATTAAGACCCTAAGACCTCCATTTATGGTTTGCCATTCAGCCAGCCTTCCACACACCTCATAATTATTCAGCACATATTATCTACCAGGCATTATCCTAGTTGCTTGGAATCCTAACTGTGCGTAACATTTCTAGTCAGTGCCCTTTATGTCTGGCTCAGGGTGAGTTTTTTTTTGTCTCCTGTAATCGTCACAACTGAATAAGGACTGATTATTTTATTGAGGAAGCTTGGAGAGGTTAATTGTTGCCTGAATCATATGGCTAAGTGACTGGGCTAGTATTTCAGTGTATATCTTGATTATTGGTTCATTTTATTCTTCTCATGACTTGGGTTTTTGTAGGTTATTTCATGAAAAGCTGTTGTCTGAAAGGTAAATTTTTGGTGAATTCATTTGTTACTGAAAGCAGATTCCTGTTTGTCTCTATGTGGATCCAGATATTTTCTTCCCTTTCTGCCTTCCCGTCACCCATCACAAAGTATAGACTGTCTGTCTGTAAGCACGTGCGCTTTAATTTCCTGTCTTATGTCCTGGTGGTGGTCTGTGAAGATGGGGTTGAGTAGGTGCAGTCTGGTCTGCAGATTGTTAAATTGGGGCACTTTCACAGATGCATGGAATGGTTTTATACTTGAGGACAGGCTGATTCAGTCCCAACACTTTGCATTTCAGGGGCATTCTCTTTTGTCTGTCTGCACCTGAGACAGGGAGGGCTAGGAGCTGGCAGAAGCCCTTTTGTCACTCACTGTATGCTGGCCGCATGCCTGCTCTGCCCGTGCTTTCTGAGCTGCTGAGATCATTTATGCCAGATCACCCAGCGTAGGGTGGAGTCTGCCACCACCAAGCGAGTTCCTCTTAGAATTGGCAGGCTGTACCGTCTGACGTGTTCACCTGCTTCATAAGTTGGAATTCTATTTAGATAGCCTTGTAGTAGTCAGTAATTTCTAAGTTCTGAACATTCTAAGATTTGAGAAAGGAATGTGTTGAAAGTGATAGCAAATGGTGCCTTTGTTTTATCTTTCAACCTTAAACCGTAGCATTTCTTTAGACTCAGTGTGTCAAGTAGCCAATGACTCATCGGTTAATTGGAACTGACCTGGGAGACAAAATCTGTTTGCCATTCCTGCACTGTGTACTCTCCAGGTCCCCTCCTAGTGATTCATCTTCTGTGGGTCAGAAGATCTTTGAAACTTCTAAAGTCCCCAGCTACATGACCTAGCAGAGCCATCTGCTTGGCTGTCCTCTTATGGAGTTGGCGGTCTGGACTGTGGGATGTTCTCACTGTATGCGTGTTTTGGAGTCCTGTGTAGAGAGGCCTCTTACTGGTCGGGAATCCCTGGATGGTGCGAACAGTTGATGTGCTGGGCTGCGAATTAAAATATTGGAGGCCGAGTTCACTCTGAGATGCCTTGGAAGAAAGGCCTGATGATCTACTTCTGGGGGGGGGGGGGCGGGGAAGACAAAAAAACTGGCCATTGAAAACTCTACAGAGCACAGTTATATTCTGACACACGTGGCTGCTATGAATCAGAGCTGGCTCGAAAACAACTAGTTTTTCTTACTGATATTTATTAATTCATGATTTTCTGAAGTTTGAGAAAGATTTAAAGGTGATCTCAAACATACTTTTCTTTTTAATTATATATTTAAAGATACCATCTTCTATTTTATAAATATATAGTTAATAAATAATATACATATAATTAGTATATAATTAAAATTATACTTCCATACCCACTGCTGTTGAGTCAATTTTGACTCATAGCGACCCCATGGGACAGAGTCAAATTGCTCTATGGAGTTTCCAAGAGTGCCTGGTGGATTCAAACTGCTGACTTTTTGCTTAGGAGATGTAGCACTTAACCACCAGGGCCCTTGGCTACTTCCATAGCCTCCAGATAATTTGAAATCAGCTCTGTAAATATGTGTATGTATCCTTCTTGCATGTGGCTTACTGTCTTTATTTCTATTTATTCTTTCTGCCATGTGCTTATCTCTTTCTTTCTCATCTCATTAACAATTCGAAGGCACATTTAATAGGAGAATTATTTCACAAGATGAGGTCTAAACTTTTACATCGCTGTTTATCCTACAGACACTTTTTAGCAGTACTCTATCTATACCCTGTCTGATGTGGGAGATACAAGTTAACAAAAAGGAGACAATTTCTGCTGTAATCCATCTCTCTAGCAATGGACCCAGCCACTAATCCAGTTGTCACTTGGACAGATAAGTGAAGATTGCTTGCTGGAATTACACAGGATGGGACCACAGGACTGTGCTAGTGTAAAACAAGGGGACCTGACAGTTTAACGGTCTGGAAGATCTTACCCAAGGGAATAATAGTTGTGAGTGCCCCAAAGGAAAATGAAGAGTGAATAAGGTAAAGAATAAAGGTAGAGTCTTCTGGGCAGAAAGCAACCAGCATGTGCAAAAGCCCTAAAAGGTACAAGTGTTGTGTATTCTAGGAATAAAAGCAACCCAGAGTGGCTGAAACATTTTGAGAGGGGGTATTGTGCAGGGTGGTGAGAAAAAGCCGGAAGAGGCTGCAGAGGCCATTTGGCAGATCTTATAGACCATGTTAAAGAGTTCAGTCCTTTAGCCTAAGAACCATGGCCATCCATCCCCCAGAGGATTTTCAGCAAGGAGATGATAGCCAGAGAGTAACTTTTGTAGAAAGAACCATGCCTGCTTTTATTAGATGGAGATCTAATTAGACGCAGGCAAACGTAGATGGATAGGCAGCCGGTGAGGAGGCTGCTTCTCATCCACGTGAGAGGTCTTGGTGCCTTAACTGGAGCAGTGATGGTGGAGAGATGTTTGCAGATCCAGGAGCTACAAAGTCTGACCATTTGAGAACTCATCCTAGAAAAAGCAGTCCATACGTTGTTGCTGAATGTCACTGTGGCCCTGAATATCATCAGAAGTCTTCCTTTCAAATTTCCTTTATCTTTGGGTAAAGAAAAAAGTCACTGGGAGCAGATCAGGTGAGTAGGGAGGGTGTTCCAGTACAGTTGTTTACTGGCTAAAAACAGCCTCACAGACAACTATACAGTGAAGCTCCAGAACTTGCCACCGTGCCACCATGTGCAATGGCCATTCCAGAAAGAGTTCCAAAATTGCTTTGAAGGGTGGACTAGGTGTTGGCATCAATGTATGGCTTCCCAAGGGGAGCACTTGGAAGGTGACCGTACTGATACTCAGCAGTGAGGTATGTAGCACTCAGAACAATTAAGTTCAAGGACTTAATCATCAGACTTCCTGTCTAGGAGGTGGGATCAGCTGGATGTGGTAAGGCGTTGCTTGGGGATGGGAGAGAGAAGGAGGTATCAGGCACAGAAAGAATGCAGAGCCCTTGTCGTGTGGCCAGTGAGGACCGGCTTTGGGGAAGAGTGCATGATTTTGATCCTGTTGAATGCAGGGTGCCTTAGAGGGCTCTGGGGTGGGAGGTGCTGGGAAAGGAAGGCAGCTGGATTCAGGACCTGGGGAAAGGGCTGTGGTTTTTGGCTGCTGTGAAATCAGTTGCCAACTCACAGTGAGCCCACACACAGTGGAACAGAAGGCTGTCTGGTCAGGCCGCATACCCAGGATCGGTTGCAGACCTAACTGTTGTGCTCTGTAAGGCTTTCAGTGGCTGAGTTTCAGAAGTTGATCCCCACGTCTTTCTGCCTAGTCTGTCTTAGTCTAGAAGCTCCACTGAAACCTGCTTAGCGTCGTAGCGACACACGAGCCCCCACTGCCAGATGGGAGATGCGTTAGCCCAAAGGCGAACCTGGGTTCCCTCAGGGGAGGCGTGAATTCTGTCACCCTTGGGGAGAGCGTAGAGAGTGAAAAGATGAGAGGATCACGCAGTCAGCATCGTAGAACCCTCATAGAACCCTGGCTGTCATTGGCTGGGGACATGAGAATGAACACACAAGAGTGACGATGAGGTGGCTAGGGAGGCGGGGACCAACCCTGGGCCCGCAGCATGGGGAAAGCCAAGGGGCAGAGTGTTTTAAGCAGGAGGGACTGTTGTGAGGAGGATGAGGTTTAGAGTTAGGATCTGTGCTGTAAAATGGGCATGGAGACAAAGGGTGTGGAGATGACAACTGTCTGGGCAGTGATTCCCTGTAAAGCATGGGGGACCACTCGGATGACACACGTCACATCACCAGGCTGGTTGTAGCTTTCAGGACATCGTCTTCGAGGTTACCCCTCTCTGGAGAGGTCAGTCACTTTCAACCCACCAGGGTGAAAGTGTTTCTTCTTTAAAAAGAAATATAGACAATGAAGTTGTTTTTATTTTTAATATTTTTTTATGCATTCAGCACTCTAGTCTTGAGTGGGCTGGCCTCCATCTCTTCCCACTGCTTTTGCGAGTCTTTTAGGTATTAACACAGAAGGAAACAGCTCAGAAGATTAAGCTGTTCTCAGAAATAATCAATTTGTGTGTAACTAAGAGAAATACCAGCCGTTGTCTTTCTCCTGTACTTGCCCAGCCGGGACATTTGTAAAATTAAAGTTATATGGCCAACATATCTAGTCATCCTATCAGAAGAGATAAAACAGATCAGTAGGCAAGCAGCATTTGTCCGTGTTTGAGAGAGCTTTTATTATTATTATTAAGCTAGAATATTCTATTAGCAACAACTCCATTTTCAAGTATTTTGTTCATCGAGTCCTGGGGTGATTAGAGGAAAAGGGATATTTACAGGGTCATGTACTCTGACATTAATAGCATTACGAAATTTTAAAAATTAGGTAATCTGGACTTTGAAACAGCAACAGGAGAAACAGTCTGGGACTCATCCATGTGTACTGCAGATGGGGGTGGACTGTGACGCGAGGGCTGATAGTGGAAGGATTAATGATTCTGACTCCACAAATCCTAGTGTGAACGAAGGAAGCATGTCCCTGCTTGCCCTTTTATTCTTTGATAGGTCTGTGATTATGTGGTTCAAGTTATGCAACCATTCCCACTCTCTTTTTCCAAAATTTTCCACAACCATTAGCAGACTTATTACCTCTTAAATAAAATTCCTCCTTTCCCCTGTGGTAGCCACTAATATTTTTGATTTCTGTGTGTTTGCTTGTTTCCTGTGAGATCGTGTAGTGTTTGCCCTTTTGTGAGTAATGTTTTGCTCAGCATAATATTTTTGAGGTTCACTCCTGTTGAGGCATGTATCAGGACTTTATTTCTCTTTATGGATGAACAATATCTGCCTACTCAAACAAACCCACTGCTGTTGAGTCGATTTCCAACTCATAGAGACCCTCTCAGACAAAGTAGAACTGCCCCATATTGTTTCCAAGGAGCACCTGGTGGATTTGACCTGCCAACCTTTTGGGTTAGCAGATGCAGCACTTAACCACTAGGCTGCTAGGGTTTCCTGAACTCTAGTAGCCTAGTGGTTAACTACTATGGCTGCTAACCAAAAGGTCAACAGTTGAAATCCACCAGTCCCTGGAAACTATGGGGCAGTTCCACTCTGTCTTACAGGGTCACTAGGAGTCGAAAATCAACTCAGTGGCAGTAAGTATATCTTAAATAAAATCTTCCTGTCTTTTAAATGTGTATATATGCATATTTTTTCATGTATGGTTAAAGGATCCTGTTTTTGTCGCTTAAGGAAATATTGTGAACATTTCCTGCATTGTTAAATCTTCTTGGAAAGCATGATGTCTTTACTGCTCCATTCTGTGCAATTTCTTTGACCATTTTCTGTATCACAAGCCATTGACACTATAGCAGTTTTTACTCACATGAGCAATATTTGGATGAAGACTCTTGTGGGTCGAGGTTTTTCGTTTTTAATGATTACTGAGAATAGCTTGTTAATGATGAGATTACTGGGTTCCATGGTGTGAAACGTTCTGAGACCCTTGATCCCTATCATCGTGTTACCCTCAGAGTGGTTATTAAATTTCATCTTAGCCAAGCACATTTCCAGCAGTCGTGTATGAGAGTGCTCATTTCATCTTATCTTCCCAGACATCATGTGTTACTGTGAAAAACAGATTGCCCTTTAGGCCAGACAGCGATACGTCATTATTCTTTCAATGGCGTTGCTTATGGTACTAGTAACTTTAACAGACTTTTCCCACTTTCATGAATAGTGCCCACAAGTGCCTAAAACATAGCAAGTACGTGGTATTTGTTGAATGAATTTATTGAGTACCCACCAAGCTGTTGGTTAGGTATATAGGATTATATATAGGATATAATGTCACACAGGGTCAGTGCACACTCTGTGCCCCTTACGGTGCTTAGGAACCCTGGAGACTCTGTGCTTCAGGGATCAATTGCTAACCAAAAGGCTGGCCATTTGAATCCACCAGCTGCACCTTGGAAACCTTATGGGGCACTTCTGCTGTGTCCTGTAGGGTCACTAGGAGTTGGAATCACTTTCACAGCAATGGGTTTATGGTGCATACAGTCTAGTGGAAGAATCAGTTAAGCAATTATGATAAAATTCATAGAAATTAAAAAGATGCATTGTATTGGGAAAATCTACTGAAAAAGACGTCTTTAAGGCATTGGAAAGTGAAGATGTCACCGGGAAGACTAAGGTGCACCTCACCCAAACCATGTATTTTTGGTTATCATATACATACAAAAGCTGGATGATGAATAAGGAAGACAGAGAATAGATGAGTTTGCCTTGTAATGTTGGAGAAGAATATTGAATGTCATGGGGACTGCCAAAAGAACAAACACATTTATTCTGGAAGAAGTACAGCCAGCATGCTCCTTGGAAGCAAAGGTGATGAGACTATGTCGTAGGTTGTCAGGAGGGATCAATCCCTGGAGGAAGACATTATACTTGGCAGAGTGGAGGGTCAGTGAAAAAGAGGAAGATCCTCAACGGATGGATTGACACACTGACTGCAGTGATGGGTTTAAGCATGGAAATGATTGTGGGCATGACACAGGACTTGTCAGTGTTTCACTCTTGTGTATAGGGTCTCTATGAGTTGGAACTGACTCGATGGCACCTTACAACAATGAGATGAGAAGGAGCCCTGGTGGCATTCAGATGCTAACTGAAAGGCTGGTATTTTGAAACTGCTCTGTGGAAGAAAGACCTGGTGATCTGTGTCATTAAATTACAGGCAAGCAGTCCTCATGGGCGATTCTGCTGTCACATGGGATGACTTGTGAGTCAAAGTCTACTCCACGGTCAAAGTCTACTCAACAGCACCCAACAAGAGCAACATGAGATGAGAAGTAATCCTACAGGGGAGCAAATACTGGTTGCATCTGACTCAACCTAGGAGAGAGAGAAGCTGTCTGCATGATGCTTAAGCTAAGACTTGAATGATAAATGGGGGTGTCCAGGTGAAGAGGAGGTGGTTTAGGGCCCGTGACAGAATGTTCCCAGAAGATCAACTTCAGTGTCCAAACCCCAATTGGCCATTTGTAGTTCTTCTTTTAAGGTTTTGCTCTTCATTAGCCTTTGCTTTCTCCCCTCCCAGATCAGTTTATTCATATTTTTAAAGCTAACTTTTAAGAACCATTTACGTAGTAAGTTATTCTTGCCATTCTCGACGGCACTTGGCTTGGCTTGGCTACTCTTCTCTGGCTCAATTGCCAGTAGAGGCAAGCCGTAGTTTATTTAGCTGTGTTGATTTATTGTAAAGTTACTGAAAATAATCCTACAAGTTAAAAAAGTGAGGACAAGGAAATGTAACATTCGGGTGTGTGGGACATGATATCTACCTGGATCACTACTTTTTGTTGTGATTCTTTTCTTGATCATCAGAAGTAGGAAGACTCCTGCATCTAGAAGAAAGTGGGGAAGAGGGACACTCCACACTGTCCTTCTTCTGGCCCCTAAAAGTGGAGCTTGCAGTGTAGAATGCAGCCCTACATGAGAGCATCATGGCTGCAGCTGTGTTCTCCAGCTAGGTCCGTGTCACCGCCATCATGCAGTTCACATGGCCGCAGGCTGGCCATGAACTTGAATTCTGCTCCTCTGCTCTGAAGGCTGAGTCTGCCTACTCCTGGAGTTCCTCAAACTCTGGTCTGTGCTCTGTGTGTTCCTGTTCTAAGAAAGTGCACAGTTGCAGGGAGATCTTTGGGTACAGCGAGAGAGATCAATGCTTTTATGCCCTACTTCCTTAGGACTGACTCCGCTGGTGAGCACATCTCCCTTGTTCTTTAGAACAATCTGTTTTATTCCAGTGGACCATTGTTTTCCCTTTCTCTCCAGAGTCAAAATGAAAATCCTGAGAGGGAAAGAGCAGGGAGAGAAACATGAAGGCCTGGAAGAGCCAGAGAGAGAGATCTCGGGGCTTGGGAAACGTGGACGTAAGGGGAGGTGGAAGGAGTGAAAACCAGCTAGCTGTCCTGGAGGCAGTCTTTGTTTCAGGTCATTTGCCTTAACCGGCTGGCTTTGAATCAATTCGGACTCCTATCAGTCCTGAAGGACAGAGCACAATGGCTCTGTAGGGTTTCCCAGGACCACTTGGTGGATTCCAACTGCCAGCCTTTTGGTTAGGTTAGCAGCTGTAGTTCTTCACACCAGGGTGCCTCATTTCACTTACTCTTCAAATTTTAAAGATGTCTTCCAACTTTACAAACAAGGAAACCCAGTCTCTGGGAGATGAAGTAGCTTTCTCAAGTTCAAAGAACGATTTTGTGTGTGGTGGTTGGTGCCAGGACTGAACCCAGGCTGAAGTGATAACACCCCCTACCCTCTTTGCTTTTTTCTAGGAAAGTACCCAGAAAAATGAGTGCTGATTGTTTGACTCTTATTTGAGCTTTAAGAGTTTCCTTTTAGGGCATTCTTGAAGAAATCCCCGATGCTGAAGCTTTAACGCCATCCTGATTGGTGGCCTTTTGTCGTTCTGTGAATCTGGAAGTCAGAGTTTTTTGTTTTTTTTTTTTCTGTTGTTCCTTAGCTCTTACTGCAACATACAGATTTATTTCTTTTTTATGTGTTTTATATATATATATATATTAACCTGGAAATCTTGTTCTTCTTTAGTTGTTTGCTCAGTTCCCAGCTTTGCATGGTGGCCTGCCATTCTTGGAGAGCGGGTTTGAGCTTGTCAGTCCCTGTCACAGGTTGTCCTGTTCGTTCTTAATGACTTGCCGTGGTACTTTGAAAACCATCCTGTGTCCTGTTTTTAACCTGGCCTCACACTTCCTTTCCTTGTGTTCAAGGAGCTTTTGGAGTTGGTGCCACCTCTGAGAATACCACCAACTCTGAGGCCGCCACTATCTCTGAGGCTGCCAGCATCTCTGAGGCTGTCACATCTTGGTTGCAGTCACCAGAAAACATTAGCTTTCTTTGGTTGCTGACCAAGCTTGTCCCTGTTCATTTCTGTCTGGCTTGAGATTGAAGACTTCAGTCAAATTTTCAGTAAAAGCCATTTTGACTTACTGTGCAAAAACCTCCCTTTGGCTGTGGACCATGCTCGTTAGCGTAAGCACCTATGATTGCTTTTCTCAGTTGTTACTGTCGAGAGGAGGTGATAAGCAGAGGCTGGCACCGGGAATGTCTGCTCAGGTTGTGCATTTTCCTTGCATTAGGGTTTTTAAAAAAATATTTTTAAACTTCTGGGATTATTTTCGTTATGCAGCTGTTTAATCAAACAAATTTGGTATGCTAGAGCAGTAACATTTCCCCATTTATTTTAAATGTGTGCTTTATTTTTAGTTGTTTAAAGCTGTCTTGAAGACCACATTTTAAAAATACAAATGAACCAGGATTCTACAGCTGTATCTGGGTTTGACATTGTTCTGAGGAGGTTACAGTTGGAAGATGAGGAAACACACGCTGTGTAGAGCAGGCTATAGCAAAGAAGATGTTTTTGCAATTTTAATAGCCTCTTCCTGGCACAAGTCCCATACATCTGTTTCTCAAAGCCACTGACAGAAACTGTTTCTGGGAAGTAGAGTTTTGTAGCTTGCAGTGCAACTCAACAGGCTGTTGTACCATTCCAGTTGGAAGTGTCTTTGCTGATTGCAAGGTAATAGCAGGAAGCTAGAAGAATGCACTTGTGGCCGCTAAGGTGTACTTACTTGTTTAGGCATTTTGTTCTTTTTATTTTTTTCTTCTTTATAGGAGATTAATTGCTACAGTGCTGAAACAGGCCTAATGTAGCTTGTAGGTCCGTAGACATTTACTGAAGAACCTTTGTGCCTCTCTGTGTGTGTGTGTGTCTATGTGTTGATAGGTTGGGGAGTAGCTGGTAACTTTGGTTCTGATAGCCCTTAAGAGAGAAGAAGTAGAATGGAACTTAGGACTTAAATGATTACTGTTACAGTACCAAACAAGAGATACTGGGAAGACAGAGACGCAGCTAACTCTTGTCTCTGGCGTTCCACCCCCCCAGCGTGTTACCGAGTTTCCACTGAATGCGGCCCTTCACGGCCACTTCAGGGAGCTGCCCCAGTGGTTCTGCTGTTTGTTGGCTCTGCTGTTCAATCGACTTTTCTTTTAAAATTAAACCTGAAAACAGAGTGTCTCAGATGGAAAATTAACTCTTGTGTAAAAGCCCAAATTTCTTAAGCTGCCACTGAAACGAAGATCCTCTCATCAACCCAAGGATTTTTTCTTTTCTTTTTTTAACAAACCACTTAGAAGCTAATTTAAATTTAATTTCAGTTTAGCTAAAAAAAAATTCTTACATGTCTCCAACAGTTTTGCTAGGCTTATTGAAAACTCATTCCTCTAAAGGAAGTATAGTCTCTGTTCTGTTGTTCATTTCAGCTACTTAATTTTTTTTGGGGGGGAGGGTCATTACTACTTGAGAGGAACTTAGAAAGAAATGTCACAGCTGCTCTACAGGACATTAAAAGAACTGTAGACTTCAGAATCTGCTGTTTTTCCCCAACTCCTTTGTCTCTCCCCAAAGACCTTTAAATAGAAGCTGTTTCCTTTTGCTGCAAACCCCAAACCCTATCTGATTTCTCCCAGTTGCCAAGGGAAGAGTGATAGCTTGCCTCTGAAGGCCACCAAAAGGACCAAACTGTTTCTGTGGAAATGGCCTGCTGTTAACTAAGCTCTCCAGTTACAGAGTCCCTCAAAGCAACCAAATAATGCAATGTTAAAAGCCTGTCTTGAAGTCTGTCAATCACGATACGAATGCAAGTTTAATCAGATTTCCCAATGCTTTTAAAAATTATATAATAGAGGTGAAAGTTAAAGGCTTGGTTCATAACTCTCATTGTATGAGCTCACAGTGTAAGCCATAACGTCCACTGGGCTCTTCATTGATTCCAGAGCTTAATAGTAAAGGGCCCTTTTTATGTAAAAGTGGTGTGGATTAGTTCTGTGTTAAACATACCTTCATCTCCTCTCTGTATGGAATTAACCTCTTTGAGGGGCAGATAAGAAGGACATTTAGGTCTTACCCACAACTGGTTGGTAGCAGTCAGTGGCCCAGCTGAAAGCAGTGCACTTGAGTGTGAGCCTAATCTCAGTAATGGACGACAGTGAACACGGCCGCAGGGAGTGAAACTGTGACAGGTGAAGTGACCGACCCTTCAGTAGGGACCCGGGGAATCCTGCTATCAGAGCTGGCAGATTGAGCTTGTCAGAGCATGGCCCTAGTTTGCTGTAGGTTTTGAATGATGAAGAGGCTCTCATAGCAGACAGAGGTCAATAGGAACTTAGTATGTCTGCTGTGCTGCAAATACTGCTATTTTCCCATAAGATTAGTTTAGCCTGAGGTTGACTTTTTAGTTCTTTCAGATGGGAGAGTATAAACTACCTTGCAGGGGTAAAAAGCTGAAAGCGTAGGTATTGCCTTAAAAATCCACACCAGGTACCCTGGAGTCGATTCCAACTTCCGGAGAGGCCATGTGGGTCAGAGCAGAACTGGGCTCCCTGGGGTTTTTAAGGGCTAATTTCTGAGAAGTAGATCACCAGGACTTTCTTCCGAGTCACCTCTGGTGGACTCAGTCCTCCAGGCTTTTGATTAGCAGCCAAGCGTACACCACTAAAGGACACATGATATTGTAAGGTGCTGTCCGGTTGGCTCTAACTCACAGTGACCCAGTGCCTCGTAGCGCAGGACATGGCCTGATCCTGTGACCTCCTCACCATCCTTGTTCTGCTTGAGCCTACTGTTGCAGCCACTGAGTCAGTCCATCTGGTTGAGAGTCTTCCTCTTTTTCACTGACTCTCTACTAAGCATGACATTCTTCTCCTGGGGCTGATCCTTCCTGAGAACATCCAAAGGGCGTGTCATTGGGCATTTAAAACGTGCACTGAAGAGTAAAGAAAATAGTCATAATTGGGTGTGACGATGTGTTCTGAACAAGCAAAGTCCACCCAAATTTGGATACCACAGGAATTAGTTAGAAATCTTTTTATTCATTATTACTATGGCATCTGGGAGCTCTGTTAACCAGCAGCAATCTTCTGGCTAGTTATTTGACACTCGGGAAGTTAGGGGAGCCAACCACAGTCCCTTGGGGTTGAGGGAGGAATCTGACAGTGAGCTCCTGTTAAAAGGGGCCAGAACCATGAGAAGTCCAAGAAGAGTCACAGGGAATTGGAGGAAGGCAGGGCAGCCTGTCCATATATTCTTTATGCCTGTCAGTGCGATACATCATGGCAAATCTGAAAAATCATTTGCATGGATCTTTTGGAAGACTTAAAGAAACTTAAAACAATTTCTAGTAGTGCCCTCCTGAATCTTTGTTTTTCATGGTCACAGACCTCTGTATCTTTATAACTGTTACTTTCCTCCTTGTGATAGAGATGTTCCAGGCTATCTCACACCTTGGCAGTTTGCTGTTTGTAATATTGCTTGCTGGGCAGCAGACAGTAAATAAATATTAAGCTCTTCAAATTTAGATTTATTCTATCAAATCGTCATAACATTTTTTTTCCCTGCAGTTACTCTCTTACGAGGTAAATTCTGATTGGTATTAAGTAGGTAAAAATTGTTTTGTGTCTTTGCTTCTTTTGCCAAGTATGAAGTTGAGCCATGTACTTTGTTTTCGGTGTGTGTGCGTGGTTCTTGTGTGGTGGGGAGCTGTGCCTGCCTCGCACTGTGGGTGTCTTCATTCTGAACCTCATGCCGTGAGAGAAGTTTGCTGAAGGGGTTAAAGTACTTCATAAAGAGTCTTATGGTTGTGAATTAGTCATAAATCAATCTGGTTGTAAAGGGTGACCAGCTACAAATAATTAACTAGGTGCTTCACTCTGCCTTTATGATCCTAATGCAGTGTGTGATGGCACCTTGGAAATTGAAATTGGGCTTCATTTTGTTATCCTCTAAATAATATTAGTTTGTTTTTTGAGGGAACCAATATCTCTTTCACGTGGTGTTCTAAACATTTATATGTCCTTGAAAAACCACTTATCAAGGAAAAACCTCAAAGAAGGCAGCTTTTGACAAAGATTTTCAGGGAACTGTTTTCTTATTATAGCTTTTGTGTAGGATTCCAAGGTTTTGGATTATACAAGCCACGGATAGAGTAAACCAAACCTACTGCCATTGAGTTGACTCTGGTTCGTAGTGACCTTATAAACAGAGTAGAACGGCCTCATGTATTTTCCAAGGAGCACCTGATGGATTTGAACTGCCAGCCTTCTGGTAAGCAGCTGTAGCATTTCACCGCTACATCACCAGCATTTCCAGAGATACAGTATATGTTGTTCAATAAATTACAGTCCATTCTTATGCTGTTTTACAGTGTTAGAAAGTCAACCATTCAGCAAATGTTGGTGGAGCTTATCAGCACACAGGGGCATTGGTGGGTCAGTGATGGAAGTCTTGCCTTCCGTTCAAGAAACCCAGGTTTGATTCCCAGCCAGCGCACCTTATGTGCAGGCACTACTCGTCTGTCATCACTGGAGGCATGTTGCTATGCTACCAAACAGGTTTCTGTGGAGCTTCCAGGCTAAGAAGAACTGGAAAGAAAGACCTGATGATTTACTTCTCCACAGATCAGCCAGTGGGGACGCTGTGGGTGGGTCACAGTGGTCTAGCACTTCATTGTGCTAGACTTAGTTGTGCATGTGTTTACCACAGATCAGGTAACGACTCAAAGGCAGCCAGCGACAAGCAGCTGCCGGCACTAAGGATGCCATCTTTACTAAATCAGGTGTGGTCTTCACATTTAAGAGGGTCCTGAAATCCATCATGAGTCCATCCAACCTGAATTCAAAGAAGGAATCTAGGCATGCAGATTCTGTGGAAGACAGGTTGAGCTTCTGAACCTATTTAAATGTAAATAGAACTCATGCCCAACAGTGAGGGACAGTCTGATACCAGAGCAGAATATGGCAGCTAAATACCTAGATGATAACAAAATAACGTAAATGCAAAACAGCCTGGAGACAGAGAGGAAAAACATGAAGTCTTGGTGTGCTGATATTCACATCTCCCAGAGTAGAGGTGATCAGTACTGCCTACAATTGTATATAGTCACAGAAGGGAAGAGGAAACCCCCTTTCTTCACCATTTCTTGATCTCAACTTTCAGTTATTTCCTTTTGCTAGTCAAGAAAATGTAATACTTTCAAAATGGAAATAGTGTGTGTAGTATTCTGTTCTCTTAAAATTCTTCCCATCCATCCGCCCACCCATCTAAATACATAGAAAGAGCGTAGAGTGGTTTTTGCCTAATGGTGGTGGTATTGTGTCTGGGTGCCGCCGTTAGAGGTGTTTACTGTTGTTGTTACTTTGCATTCATCTTTCTGCTGTATTGCTTTGTTACTCATTGCTACTTAAGTCTTTAAAATACACATATTCCATTTTGTCCTAAAATCATAATAATATTTCACTTAACAAAAGAAAAGAAGATGAGACACACATTTGCCAAGATGTTAAAAGTAGAGAAATTTTGGGTGTTAGAAATATGAATAATCATTTTTTTTTGTAGTTTTAATTTCAAAACTTAAAAAGGGAGAGACTATTGTTTTGTTTACCATACTGAACACTGGTCTTACTACACATGCAGACCTGAGTTTTCTGAATAACAAGGCATGTACGTAGGGAGCTGTTGATATTTTTGGTCCATAATCCATCTCTTCTGTCCATCTTTGGCTTTTTCCATGTCCTGTTTCCCTCCCACCACTCATTTTGTGGCCGTATTGTGCTGTTATTCATCATGAAACAAGGTGTAACTTCCCTCAAGAAAAAAGTTTCCTTGATTTGTTTTGCCTTCGTGAAACAATACTGCCAAGATGTAGGTGAGTATAGGGTGGAGGGTAGCTGATTTTGGTATGAACACTCTTAGAATTTCCTCCTGGCCGCAGAGCAGAGACCCGAGAGAGGGAGACTCAGGCGAGTGTGCGTTGACCGGCTAGGATGGCTCGTGCAGCAGCTGGGCTGGAGGACGGTGGTTAAGGAAACAGGAAGTGGATGGAAGTGAGAGGCCAGGCTTGAAAAGTGTACAAGGCGTAATGGAAGAGTAGATGTGCGGAGGGAAGGAGAAGGAGTTTGAGGTAACTCCTTGGCTCTAGGGGTGCACAGCAGGTGGACAGTGGTGCCCGTCCCTGAGATAAATGGTGATGGAGGAGGAGGTGTTGGCACAGCTGGCTTAGGAATCTGGACCAAGGTGAACTGCGGCTGCATTTCAGAATTGGTGATGTCATACGTCCTAGCCTTGTATATACGTCTTCAGTCAAGGTCCTACAGGGGAGCTTCTTGGGACCCATCTCTCTTGAACATAAGGTAACAAAACAAAAATTAACCAAATGGTTAGCACCGTTTTCAGGGGAGAGATGCCTCCTGAATCTCTCATTTGACTGTCAGGGAAGGCCATGACTCTAGAAAGGTTAGGAACCCCTGGTTAAGTGTATTTCATTACCGTGACTATTCACTAAGCACTTGACACGTCTTGAGAGGGCAAGAACCATATTGGTGAGTGGAAATTTCCTGCCCAGGTTTGTAAAAAGGAGTTTGAACCTCTCCTGAGTGCCTTTTTTGTTTTTCAGGGCATCTCCCTTGGCCACCTAAGGCCTAAGTGACTTAGTAATTAGCACTTGCTCTGCCTCTGTTCTTTATTGCCTTATTTTCTGTTTTTGAGTACTTTGCTTAGTCTTTACAGTCAGAGCACCTAGCATTTATTAACATATCCCTGTGTGGGGTCACTTAGGTAATTTTCCCTGAGAGATTAGTTTAGTGCTTTCCAGTTGTCCTGACTCCTAGTGACCTCACACACAGCAGAATGGAACACTGCCCAGTGTGGCACTGTCGTCACAGCCATTGCTAGGCTTGAACCCATCCTTGCAGCCACTGTGTCAGTCCATCTCCTGGAGGGTCTTCCCTCTATTGCTCCCCCCTTATTTCACCAAGTGTTTTGTCCTTCTCCAGGGACTGATCCTTCCTGATAACATGTCCCAAGTATGTGACAAGAAATCTCGCCATTCTTGCTTCTAAGGAACATTCTGGCTGTACTTTTTCCAAGTCAGAGATTAATTTTGGCATTCCTATTTTACAGGTGGGAAAACTGAGGCTTGGAAAATGTAAGTGGTAATTAGCAAGTGGCAAAACTGGCACTTAAATGTAGTCCATTTGACTTCACTATCATGCTGCTTTCCATTTTATTGATAATCCCCAATGGATGACAGAAGTCACTCCTGGTCTTTGGATTTCGTGTAGTCTGTGCACTCAGATTTTTACTGAAAGATCAAGCCTCTGTTAGGGAACACCCTTGCAGATGCTGAGTAAAAAATGGCCCCTTTTTATTGTAATGTGGCTCCTGTCTCTTCTGTAAATAGAATGACCTTTAGTTTGTTGTCTACAGCGGTCTTTTCTCAGGAAATTTCTTACCCTGTCTTGCTTTGAAAATAGCAAAATACTCAGAATCACGGAATTGTTACAGTCAAGTCACACACTTGAAATTAATTTCTGCATGAAGCCCTGGTCTCCCCATGCCAGTCGCCCGTTTTCCAGCTACTTTTTGTGTCTGTGATGGTGCTTTTTTTTTTTAGAGTCATGATTGAATTAAAAACCTTGTTAGGAAGTTGGATTTCTGAAGCGGCCATTTATTTTCAGCCGGTGTAACTAATGGACAATTATCTTCTCATGTTCTCTGGAATCTGGCTTTAAGGACTTGCCGAGCGATGCTTGTGTGTGCCATTGTTTGCCTCATTAGTTTCCTAAGGAAATTCTTGTAGTGTTGGATCATCCTGCCACCAGGGGAGCCACCGGTTCTCTGGAGCCTTGTGAGGGGCGATTTGGGGTCCCCTTTCTAAGGCTGGAGGCTTTTTTTCCTGAGCTCCTTGGGGAAGGGGCAACAAGAACAAAACAAAACAAAACAGTGCCACTGAGTTGATTTCAACTCATAGTGACCATGTGGGACGGCTAAAACTGCCCCATAGAGTTTCCGAGGAACTAAGGAATGGCTGGTGGATTTGAACTTAGGAATCTGGACCAAGGTGGACGGCCAAGATGTAGGTGAGCATAAGGGTGGAGGGTAGCTGATTTTGGTATGAACACTCTTAGAATTTCCTCCTGGCTGCAGAGCGGAGACCAGAGACCTTTTGATTAGCAGCCAAAGGCTTAGCCACAGTGCCATTTGGAGGGTGAGGGGAACCATTGCTTTATTGTGGGAAAGAGGAGAAAACGAGTGTCGGGAGTGACCAAGTGTTCTCTAGCTCTTCTCGTTATCGATGCTCTTATCATGAAATTAAATTTACTTTTATTAGGACGTTGTGGGCAGGGGAAAATGAATATAAGCAATAGCCTTCAGACTCCAGATGGAGAAAGCTCTCTGAATGCCAAAGAAATCTGGAAACCTTTGGAACTTTGAGAAATATTGGGAAATAGAATTCGGAGCTCTGACAAAAAGTGCAGTTGTGGTATATCAAACATTTTGATTGTGAGAAGGAGGGCAAGCACGGTGCCTGGTTGGTTAATTTTGTTGTGTGAGCGCTTCTGTTGCTGGGAAGGGGAATGTCCCTGGAATACAAGCACCCTGAGGGCAGGGCTGCTGTTATTTTTACCTTCAGGTTTAGGACCTAGAGGGCACCAATCAATGCATTGGGTAATGCATGGCTAAATGCACACCAGTAAAAGAGCAGTTGTTGGATTGGTTTTCATGCAAATACTCTAGACCCTAAGAGGTAATCATGGGCGTAGCAACGAAGTGGGTCAGGGAGACCCAGCTTCTGAGAAGCGTCCCTTATGACCAGTGATATTGAAGACTGTTTCTACTTGGAAACATTAAATAAACAGAGCTGATAATCTTGATTTATTTGGCTATAAATTACATTAAGATACTATGGATCTCAGGATCCTGTTATGTTAAAAAATTATTTGAGGACCCAGGAGAGCTTTATTATTATTATTTTTTAATAGGGGCTCTACCTACTACTATTTACCATCCTAGAATCTAAAGCTAAAGAGTTGAAACAACACGTTTAGTTATTACTTCATTTAAAATAATACTAAGCCCATGACGGCACTTGGCTTTGGCTTGGCAAGCCCATGATATGTTAATATCAGTTAAATAATTTTATGACAAAGGACTATATTTTTCAAAGCTAAGTATTTAGTGCAAAGAATACTATTGTTTTTCGTATTGGAAATCCCTGTGATGTCCAGCTGAATTAACACCATTGGAGTCTCATCGGCCTCTGTGTTCAGTCTGTTGTGATCTAATATTTTGATTGAAGTATATGCCTTACCACAGATTTGTAACTGGAAAGAGTATTTTAAGAGCATTTCCCAACAATTATAGATAACAGTGGTTGGCAGATGGCAGTTTCTTAAAGGTTAGTTGCAGGATTGAAACTGTTTCTGTGTCTGTTAGCCTGTGTCACAGGCCAAATGACTCTCACCTGATGGTTCGATGGTTCAGCGTCATCTTTGCTTGTTTAGAAGATGCTCTTTGGTGAGATATTCAAGCCTTCTAAATGCTGACGCATTTCATTCTACAGCATCACAAAATCTCATTGGTTAATATCACCATCGATCTCACAAGAAAACTCGTTAAGTTTCAGGAAGCTGTCAAGTGCCTGGCAGATACAAGTTTCCCCAAATTCTGGTTTTCACTTGAAAGCTTGAATTTTATCACTAGCAATAAACTCTGTCAGTGATTTTCTGTGAAGTGACGGGCTTGCTGCTTTCATTTTTGAGAAAATCTTTGCTGTATGCCCAAATCTGAAAAACCATAATTTGTTAGTTGTTCTGTCAAGTGAAGACGAGGTTCTGTGACAGTGGTGTTTCAGTTCGTGACAGCCATCAAGCTGAGTACAGCTGAAATGTTTTGTGCAGATAAAACGAATAACTTTTAATGCTCCATCAAGACATTCTTAAATGCACCTGACAAAAAAAGCAAACCAAACAAACAGCCCACCTCGGACTTGTGGGGTGAAGAATATAGTAACTGTTAAAAGAGTGTAGGGTCACTGCCTAGATTTATACCAAGACACCAGTTTTACCACTGTGGCTTTTTATTTTTTTTAAGTGAAAGTTTGCAGAGCTAATTAGTTTCCCACTGTGTGTTGATACACATTTTATTTTGTGACATTACAGTCCCCTCAATGTGACAACACTCTGCCAGCTTCCTCCCTGAGTTTCCACTCACCCTGTCTTTCCTGCCCTCTTTATCTTCTGAACTTTGTTTTGGGGCAGATGCTACCTTTTTGGTCATGTATGGTGGATTGTTCTGAGAAGTTAATTCCACATGAGTGTTATTGTTAGCTTTAAAGAGCTATCTGTTGTTTGGCTAAAAGGTGATCCCTGGGAGTGCGATCTGTGCCATGTTTGAAGGGTGTCTAGGGCTGTAGTCTTATGAGTCCCACTGATTTCTGTGAGAGCAGTAAGTCTGATCTTTTTGTGAATTTCATTCTGTCCAGATTAGTTTCCCACTCTGTCCGGGAACTTCTACTGTGATCACAGTCCGAGCTGTCAGTGGTGGTAGCCAGGCATCACCTAGCCCCTCTGGTCTTGGGGCTGGTGGACGCTTTGGTTCTTGTCATCCCTTAGTCCTTTCAACTCATTGTTGCCTTGAGATGTTGCTTTTCTTCACTCTTCTTTGCTGCAGATGGGAAGAAACCAATAGCTGTATCTTAGATGGCTGCTTGCAAGCAGCCACTGCTCAACTGCTACTCAGCAAAGGAGGATACAGAACATTGTCTTTGTGGAGTGTGTTATGTCAACTGACCTAGGTGTTCCCTGAGACAATAGTTCTACGCCCTGAAGTCCAGTGATTCAGTTCCTCAGGGTGTTTGTTTATGGCTAAGAAGTTGTCATAATGATAACACCATGTGCTCCACTGTATATATGGATATATTTGCAGTACATACAAATGTGTGTGTAGAAATACCCTGTGCCAGACCTACATACGCTCCTGGGTGTAATCCCATACACTGTCTCACACCTGTTGAGCTTGTATATCTACTTGGATATCCTCTCATAGGTTCCTGTACCATCTAAGCAAATGTCAGCACAAGAAAAAAAGCAAACAATGTCATAATCTTATTATCAGGAAAGGCTTTGTGATCACTAGGATCTGCAGGAGGCCATGAATCTTAGGGATTTGGCAGTATTGTGTTAAAATTCTTACTGATAAAGGGGACCAGTTGTTCCAAACAGTGCATCATCCTACCCCCATATTTGTGTCTGAGAAATGCATTCAAAGGATTCAGCCTCACTGTCTTATTTTGAGTGCGTGTTAAAATCGGTTTGCAGACCTTTTAGCCTGTAAGTGCAGGCAGCTGGGGTACTTCCAGGAGTGGGTTGGGCAGCAGAAGGGAAGGGTAGCCTGCAGTTAGACTCACGTAACAAGCGAATCAGCCACATGTGGATAATGGAGTTGTAAAGTTATTCTTGGCTTTAGTCAGCAGCTTAGTGGAAAGGCAACAAGACTATAGAGAGAGATGACAGGTCTCCAAAATAGCTGTTTTGTTGGTGTGAACTTTTAATGTCGTATTTAACTGAGAACATAACTTGAGTTTTGGTTGAGGATTTTCCTAAAGCCTTTCCATTTGGGATTGCAACTTTGTGATTAGAAACATCCATAATTTTTCTTGTGAAGTGGCCGTATCACCCCAGACACTGAAGAAACGTGGGAAGACAGGTCTGTGGGCTCTGTGGAGCTTCCATAAAGGGGAGAACAGTTTATCCCCTTCTGCATGTGCCTCGCAGGTCCCCCTAACTTCTAGTGGGCGGGCATCTAATATAAGGAAATCATTTCCCATGCAGGACAACAGGCCTTGAGCAGATATTTTGTTTGCTTTCCATTCGAAGTTCAGCCATCAGGTTTTTCTCCTGGGACTTTTATTTGAAAAACAAAGCAAGACAAGTTGCTGTTCCTACAGATGCTGAATTTCTGCTGCTCTCTGAAGAGGTGGAAGACACTCCTGCATTTGACAGGCTTGCAAACTTCTTGGGAAAAGACTAGAACACCATTTAACCAGTTGCTGTGGAGTCAGTTTGGACATATGGTGACCGCCTGTGTGTCAGAGGACAGCTGTGCTCTATGAAGTTTTCAGTGGTTGATTTTTCAGCAGTAGATTTCTTTTTCTGAGAAGATTCTGGGTGACTCGAACCTCTGACCTTTCAGATAGCAGTGCTACCTGGGGACAGAAAACCCAGAGCCAACCCTAAACACTGCTGTATGAACCTGTCCTGGCAAGGACAGAGCTGTTCTGCGGTACGGGTTTGCAGACAAGCTATCACACTTCTCCTTTGCTCTCTCTCTCTCTCTCTCTCTCTCTGGCTTTTAATTTCTCTTCTGGCCTGATGGATGGAAGCGGTGAATCATGCTTTCTGACAGTTAGACTGAGAAGGGTTTGCCCATGTGGTAGACTCTGGCAGCACCCCGAGGGTTTTCTGGGACCTTCCAGTTTGTCCAGCTCCCTCGTTCTCACACCTCCTGGAGGCTGCTGACTGGGCACAAACGCTAAACTCATTCTTCCAATAGAAAAACGTTTGGCTCGGCTCCCCAAAACTGCTTGCCTGGCTTTGATTGAGTGTTAGGTATCTCTTTGGCTCCCTGCAGCGTCTCTTATTTTTAGGGCCTTTGTTAAGGTCTTCTGTGTGTGAATCATGAAAACTGAACCATAGCCGCTGGAATTGGAAACTTAGGGTTTTTAGGCCACTGTTCTCTTATCACATGGCCCTATCAGGTTCTTCAGTTACAGAGGTTAAAAAAAAAAAAAGAAGTCCACCCTAGGAGGGGGTGGGTGAGTATGGGGTAGGAGAGGGGAGGCGGGCACCTGATGTCCAGTGAAAACAGATATTGTAACTAAAGCTCCGGCCAGTGTCCTGAGCGCTGTGGCCTTTCAGGTGCTGGCAGGAGTCTGCTTACAGGTCGCCTGCTTAAAAGGGAGGAGGAATGTTTGTGATGAACAGCCCTTTTTTCTTCTGGGAACTGGCTTTTCCTGTGTTAAAGCGGTCTCGCGAAGAAAGCTTGAGTGCCCCCTAGGTGACGTGATTTCTGATGAGAAGTCTCAGAAAAGGCATGACTGGGTGTCTGAGTCATGGTGGCGGCTGGAGGGTGTCAGCCCATCCCAGGGCTCACACAGGCAGGGAGCCCAGCTTCTTTATATGTCAGGGGACCTTTAGCAGTTCGGGAAGGGTCAGGAGGCTGCCAAGTTGATTCAGGGACAGCGACTTCTCTCCCTTGCGCCCTTTCCTAAAATAAACAGAAAAACGAAATAAAAACATTCAGTGTTCTCTGTTATTTTCCATCTTTTGAAAGCTGAGCATGTGTGTTGAGGCCAGTTTGTTGAGAGCCACTAGGGTCAAATGTGTGTCCATCAGTGGGCACCTAGAGAGTCCTACCTGACACTGTTCATTCCCATTGCCCCCTCTCTCTTGCCCTGGCACGTGGGGCCTGGCAGAGCTGTCTTCGTTCACTGCAGCTCTGCAACCTGCCATGCCTCCCTTACATGATCACAGACTGCAGTGTGGCGTGATGCTGTGTCTGTCCATCTCCTCTCTCTTAGTTATGAATGGTTCATGGAAGAAACGCTGAGTGAACAGGGTCTGTGTCAGTCACTCCTGTGCTCCCCAGTGCATGGCAGTGAGCCTGGTGCGTGGTAGGTGTCCAGTGTCAGCTGTCTGTTTAATGACTGGATGTATACATGAGGATAGCCAAATTTATTGGTCAGGAACAGCATGGGGTGTCAGCATGTCCTGGGCTTATTTCCTTCCTGGGGCAGTGGATGTGGGCCAACTAACAGGGCAGAGGGGTGCTTACTGAGCCGGTGTGACCCACCTCTCCCTGAGTTCAGGCCCCCTGCTTCTGAGCCGTAGCAGTTCCTTTGGTGTGCGTTAAAACTCAGACTGAATTGGAAGACTGAGTTCCTGAGTTTGAAGACTTGAAAATAAAACTTTTCACCTAAGATTTGTGGACTGTAGAGCTCTTTATCTAGGGTAGGAAGACTGGCCCCTAAGACAGCCATGTGCTGTTTGATGTCCGTCCACGCCGTGTTTGACCACGTATAGGTCCGTGGTCACATATAGCTGTGCTAAGTGTATACAGTGTATATGGCTAAGTAACAGCTAAATGTATACAGTGTATATGCTTACGTAGGAGGTCTAGAAACTTAATTGTTACATACCTCATTGGGTCATCTTTGACGTTCTCCTCTTGGGAAGTTATGCAGTGACGCCAGCACCTAGTTACCCTTCAGAGCAATTTTGGAACTCTTTCTGGAATGGCCATTGCACGTGGCGGCATGGTGGCGAGTTTGCAAACTTAATTGTATAGTTGTCTGTGAGGGAGTTTTTAGCCAGTAAACAACTGAATTGGAATACCCTCCCTGCTCATCTGTTGTGGTCCCACTGACTTTTTTCTTTATCTGAAGATAAAGGAAATATTGAAAGAAGACGTTTTGATGACATTCAGGACAGGAAGGGTAATGTGACGACAGTTCTTATGGCCTTTCCAAAAAAAGAGTTCCAGAATGCTTTGAAGGGTGGACTAGCCACTGGTGTCAGGGCATAGCTTCCCAAGGGGAGGACTTCAAAGGTGACCATAGTGATCTTCAGTAGTTAGTTATATAGCACTCTTTCTAGGATGAGTTCACGGACTTAATTGGCAGTTCTCGTATATACACTTGTCTGGACCCAGAAAGGAAAGAGGCAGAGGAACGGGAGAAGGAAGCAGAAGAGGGGGCAGAGAGTCCTGTCTGTATGTGGGGACAAGTCACTGGAAGTCAGTGAACTTGGACAGGTCTGGCAGTGTGGCTGAGTGGCCACTGTGCTCCCAGAAGTCCTGCAGTCTGCTAATGGTGCACAGGCAGCAGCTGCTCCTCTGAATCCAGGGCTCGGGAAGGCAGGTGTGCTGGGGATGGACTAAGGGCTGGGGGCTTGGGGAGGGCTTAGGAAAGGACACAGGTTGGAGGATGGAGGCCAGAGAAGAAGGATTGGAGAGGTGCCCTGGAGAAGGCACTGAACTGGGGAGACTGGAGAGGAAGATAGAAACTGAAGAGCTGAGTAAATACGGTGTTTGCTCAGTGTCCAAATCACATAATGTGCTATTTCACAGAACGTTTTGTAGACGTTAAGCAATGGATGACAATACTTTTTAAACATCCTTCTATACCCATGACTGTGTTTTAGAAAGGGCAATGGGGAACCTTAAAATATATTTTGAAATTGGAAACAAATATATTTTAGCACATGCTATAAAAGAAATGTGTATTGTAAGTTATTCTACTGGGGTTGTAAGTAATTAGACGTGTGTTAGCTTTTAAATGACTAAACATTTGAGTGTGTCTTTATTGGTTCCAAATAAATGCCTACTCAAACCAACTTAAGCCATAAAAATAGACTTTGTGTAAAGATAAGCAAGAGTGGAATATAAGGGTGAGGGCTGGCACTATTGCCAGCCACGAGGGGCTTGGAACCAGGATCTGGGCCACCACTACCAGGAGGCAAGTCTCTTTCAGTCTGTCTTGGTTTCCAAGAGCTGCCATAGCAAAAGGCCACAAGGTACGTGCCTTTAAGAACAGAAATAACAGTCTTCCACTCCTTGAGGCTAGCAGGCTAGTAGTCTGAATTCGGGTATTAACAGAGCCGCTCTGTCTTCAGGCTGTAGGGGAAGATATTTCTCATCTCCCAGCTTCTGGTAGCTCAGATGTTCTTTGGTTTGCAAGTGCAGCATAACCCCGTCCTCACGTGGCTGTCTGTCCTCTGTGTCACGCTGTCTCTTCTCTGTTAGAAGGACACCACTGTATTGGATTTGGACCCACCCTTGTGCTGCATGGGCTCATGCTGATGGAACTGACAACATTTTCAAAGACCCAATTTCCAAGCAAGACGTCGTTCACAGGTCCTGGAGATTAGAGCTTCAGCCTCTCTTTCTGGGGACTCAATTCAATCCATAATGAAGCCTTGGGCAACAGACCCTCCTTTTGGCTTCTCTCCCTGCATCTGCCTCATTCTCTCTGCAGATAATGTAAAAAGCTTTCTCCGCGTTTCTCTTCACAGGGTCTGAGCGGCCATCACAGAACGGCCGCATCAGTTCCTGAGTGTCCCTGCTCCCAAGTTCACATGCTAACAGACAGGACTCGTAGTTTCAGATTCTTGGGAGAGAGGATGTGGTTTGCCCAGCCTGGTCAACTCCTGTACCACCCTGTCAATTCAGTGAATTCTGCTGTAGAGAAGGGCTATGGGGAGTGTGTGTGACTTATTAGAAGGCTAAAGTAAGATCTGTGCGTCTGGAAACAGTCTGCCAGAGCTTCAAACTCAGACCAAGGCACAGGGTGCTGGGAAAACCCCAAATGAGCAGAAACCCCACTTGCTGTCACGGCAACACTGACTTGACAACAACCCCAAATGTGTGAGAGTAGATTTGCTATAGCTGATTTTTTGGAAGGTACCTCTGAGTGGGCTTTCAGCTAGCATCTGAGTGCATTTGTGCCACTGAGGGACTCCGATAGGTGCTCACCCCACCTTAACCTGTTCATTTCTATTTACTTTCTACTCTTTTTCTGCTGGGGAACTCCTCAGTGTCTTCTGGAAGCTTGGAGGTCCATCGTGTGCATGAGATACAGTTTTTAGAGGAGAACAAGGGCTGTGCAAACACAGGTTTCCTTAAATAGGAATTCTACCAGATTGTTCCACAAACAGTCCTAGAGCAAATAAAGAGGAGAGACTACCAGGGAAGAAGAGAGTGCTTGGAGTTGGTACTATCTTTTGAAGAGGGTATAAAGGGTTGGGGGAGGGTGGGGAGTGGTTGGGATTGTTACCTGATTCAGTAATAGATCTTTTACTCTGAGTTGAAGTAGTTTCATTCAATTACTTTATATTTCAAAAGTGTTTCTTACATGTAGCCTTTCAGTAATCTGTTTTTAATATTGTCATGGATTCAATTGTGTCATCCTAAAATACGTGGAGGCTTGGTCAGTCTGGGAATCCCAGCACTGTGTGTTTGTCCTCCGTTTCGGGATTGATAGAGTTTTCCTATGTGCCGTAAATCCTAATCTCTCCTGTGGTTGGTGAGGCAACATTAGATGATACAGAAGAGGATTAGGGTGGGCTGTAACGTCCTTGGTCAGGGCACATCCCTGATCCAATCAGTGTAAAGGGAGTGTCCTTGGGGTGTGGCCTGCACCACCTTTTATTCTACAAGAGATAAAAGAAAAGGGAAGAAGAGAGAGTGGGGGAACCTCCTACCACCAGGAAAGCAGCTCTGGGAGCAGAGCGTGTCCTTTGGACCCTGGGTTCTTGCACAGAGAAGCTCCTGCACCATGGGAAGACTGATGACAAAGACCTTTCTCTAGAACTAGCAGAGAGGAGAGAGCGTTCTCCTGGAACTAATGCCCGGACTTGGGTCTCGTTGCCTACCAGACTGTGGAAGAATACAGTTCTTTTTGTGAAAGCCATCTGCTTGTGGTCTTTCGTTCACAGCGGCGCTAGATGACTAAGACAGATACCACGTTAGACGTTTTGCTCTGTCCAAGATCACTGCCCGTTGGCATCCTGGTTGCAGTGCAGGCACTTGTTTTTATGCTGTGCTCTCAAGAGATCTATTACGCAGCTGGGAGCTCTGATTGCATTAAACTAATAAAAGTCCCCAGGTTAACAGGGGTATGTCCTAGATTTAACATTTGAAATCCTTTCCATTAATTATAGCACAAGCAGATCTTTCTGCACATTTTGGTGAAGCTTAACCATTTTTGATGACTCACTTTGATCATAATCTTTATTTTAATTTTTAGAATTGCTTCTGGTAACCTCCTGTTTGAGCTCTCTGTGAAATTTCATGACAGGTATCCCTTCCTTTACACAGCCTAAGCAGGTCATTTGGGTCACAGAGGGCATTTACTTTCCTTTTTAGTTCTGTTATGAAAGCACTGAGGAATTCCCCAACAGAGACAGTGGAAAATATTTGGAAATGAAGGAATTAAGCTGCCACTAGGTCCCTGTGGCTTGCTCTCAGTTTTGTAGTCCTGGTGGACTTCTTCCAGACTCTAGAAACAGATGCTGGGATCTCGTGTTTGTTCTTTAAGCATCCTTAGGGCCTGGGAACTTTTTTTTTTTTTTTAAATCAATGCTACCATCTAAGCATCTAGAACTGTCTTTTCTTTATTCTGGGTTGTAATGTCAGATAGAGATGGGCCCTTTACAACTTTACCGGTAAGTAACCCCTTTAAGGAAACCCTGGAGCCATAGTAGTTAAGAGCTATGGCTGGTAACCAGAAAGGTTGGCAGTTTGAATCTGCCAGGTGTTCCTTGGAAACCTCATGGGGGCAGTTTTCTGTCCTTTGTGTTCACTGTGAGTTGGAATCGACTCAATGGCAATGGGTTTGGTTTTGGTTTGGTATCACCCTTAAACATGTCAGCTAGAGCATCTTGAAAATTTGTTCCATTTTGCGTATCAGTAGATTTGTGTGGTCTGTTTAGCAGCAAGAGCTCTTGACTGGGCAGTTATGAGCACTGCCTCTCACCAGGTTGAGTCCTTGAGATGGTCCATATACATCCATGAACTTGACAGTTTCTGTTAGCGAATGAAGGAGTTGGTCTACAGTGATTGCCATAATAACTTCCAGCCTTTCCTACAATGACTTAAATTTGAGACACTCAGTTCTTTTTGTCATGAATCATGTACATTTAGGGTTCCTGTTACAGAGACTAATTAATTCTGTGAGTTGTGCTCCCTGAAGGCTGGCCTGGGTCTTCCGTCCCTTTACACATAATGATGCATATAGTGGTTGGAGTCCCTGCCTGGTACAGTTAGTGCCCTTGGCTGCTCACTGAAAGATGGGAGGTTTGAATCCATGCAGAGAAGCCTTGGAAGAAAGTGGTGAGAAGCTCCTTGCAAAAAAAAAAAAAAGAAAACAGCCATCCAATACAGCACAGGTAGTTGTGTATGAAACACATGGGTTTGCTCTGCATTGCAATTGGCTCCACAGTAACTGGTTTGATTTCTGGTTTATTATGGTAGTTGCTTAATAAATATTGTTCTTTGAGTGAATGAGTGAATGGATGGATGGCAGCCATTCTGCAACTGTTTTGTAGGATATAAGGTGTGTTTTGAGACAACCCAAGTGTAAGCTCTGTAATTTTGGAGTCTGTTTGAAAGCAGAGGGTTAAAAACCCTTCTCATGAACATTGCAGTCCAAGGTGCTGGACAGCCTTGGGTGGCTCAGGTCTCTACCCTGGTGTGGCAGAAGTTAAAGCACCCAGCTGCTAACAGAAAGGATATTGTCTCTGCGGGTGAAAAGACCTGGTGGTCCTACTTCCATAAAGATTACAGCCTGGGGAACTCTATGGGGACAGTTCTGCTCCTTCCTACAGGGTTTCTGTGAATTGGAATCAACTTGACAACACCCATCAACAATAAGACATTTGTACACAAGACTGCTGTGCTCCTTTTCCTACTTATTTGCCCTAGAACTGCTTACTTAACTAATCAGTTTAAGCTCTTTCCTCTTAGGTCACTAATCCTATTTCTCCAGCCGAGAAGCCGCAGGATAATAGTAATGTGTCCCCATAGCTTTTAAAAGATGATACTGCTTTTTGAACAAACAAAGGATTTATTTTTTTCTCTGTAAAAGGATGATTAAGCAGAAATTTAATTTCCATTTATGCTTTTGCTTTTTTGTGATATTTCTATCTTCTAGTGCAGTCAGGAGAGAAACATAATTTTTATTGTTATTTTCTTCACTGATTATGTTCTGCTTATTTTCAGCATCCTAACAACAGGAAGCTTTCTTATGAGTGCCTGAATTTTAACAGCCTGTTATGAACCCTCCTTGGTGAAGGGTGTATGTGTGGGTGTGAGGAGAGGACAAAAGGAAGATGGAAATGATCTTTTTGGCAGGTAGCATTTTCTAGAAAACTGATTAATTTGAAATAAACACATTGCATGTAGTAGTTCTTAACCAGAATATTCTCTCAGTTCCTATGGGTCCAGATTTCCCGTTGAATACCTCCCACCTCAACCCCCCCCACAAGTTTGTATATGCAAAAATGGCTTCGTTAAAACAGAGATCACTCTAATTCAATTATAAGCATGCAGCTGACCCAGCAGCTCCTTTTAAGCAAAGCCCTGCTGTATGTGCTAATGAAAACCGAGGGAAGCTCTTACGAAAGGGAAGCAGTGAGATTTGCTGTCTCGTCTGTAGGTTTAACCAATATGTTTCTAGGATTTTTAGAGGTTGGTGTTGCATCGTCTAGTCTAGTGCTCGTGGAGTTCCTGATATATGTGTCATTTTGTTGCTGGGTCTTGAGTTCCTACCATTCAGTTTCAACCTAATGATGGATACATGGCTGTGTGTAACATTGTTTTCTGAACTTTTCTGTGTGTCTGAGATATTCAGTCATTGTCATTATCATGGCCATTGTCGTCATTTTGCATCTAGGGGAGTCAGCATGTCCTCTAACTCAGAACATCTGCTTCTGAGAACAAGCCCTAAGAAGCCAAGCCAGCCAAGTGCCGTGGCCCCTGGGGTTGCCATGAGTCAGAGCCCCAAGAAAGTCATCTTAAATACGGAAGAAGATTTTTGTACAGTAAACTGGACCATTGAAGGTGTACTTAGGACAGCAAAAAACTGGCAATAGCCTTTATGCTTAGTTTTGGAGGAAATGATTTAGTGATGATTGGTAATGTATATTGCTGTTTCGAAGGGGTATATGATAATGAAAAATGCTCGTGAAAATGTACTCTGCCACTTTTAAGATAGATTTTAAATTATATTCAGAGTGCTATTGTATCAAGCAGTTCTACTCTGTAGGGTTGCTATGGGTTGGATTGACTTGACGGCGCTGGGTTTTTATCATTAAAAACAAAAACAAAAACTGTAGGAAAAACATGAACAGTGATGGTAGTAAATCACAAAATGATGAATGACTTTAAAAATAATCATTTTCTCTAGATTTCTGTATTGATTTTTTTTAAAAGGAACTAACATTATTTTTATGATGAGAAACCAGGTGGTTAGATATTTTGAAGTAAATGTGACTTAGAAAGCATCTAGTAGTGGTTGCTCTGGTACTAAAAGGAATGTTTAAAGATAATTCTTTTGGAGACCAGACTTTCTGTACTGGCAGCAGCTAGAGAAGTTATGAAAGCATGGTCCCTGGACCCTCTTTTATCTCAGTACTGAAGTAATTCCTGAGGTTCACCCTCCATCTAAAAATTAGATGAGCCCATAAAACAAAATGAGATTAAAAGGGCACACCAGCCCAGGGGCAAGGGTGAGAAGGCAGGAAAGGACAGGAAAGCTGGTGATGGGGAGCCACGGTTGAGAAGAGGAGAGTGTTGACATGGTCGTGGGGGTGGCAGCCAGTGTCACAAAATGCTTAGTGAGAAATTGATTTACTCTGTAAAAAGTCTCATCTAAAATTAAAAAATCTTTTTGGTTCTAGAAGTTTCTTCTATTGAAAAGAGGATATCATGGACCGGGAATTGGGAGAGAAGATTTGTCAGAAGGTGCAAGTGTCCCCATCTGGCAGCTCTTCTAGTTGTGTTTCTTAGTTTCCAAGTGCCAGCTGTAAATTGAGGGAGAAGGACCTGGTGGAAGGATCGATGGAGGGAATGTAATGTGTAAGAGGAGGCCCCAGAAGCCGTTGCGGTCAAAGTCACACTTGTGTCTTAGACCAGCTCTCTTGCATTTAGCTTTGTGTTTTTATTGTTATTAAACTTTTAATGCTGTAGGCTCTTTATGCAGAGTCATCCAGAAATTAACACTAGTAAGGTCTGCCCTGATGGTCCCTGATAGTAAAGGCAGCAAAAGCATAAATAAGCAAATCCTAGTGAATAAGAATGATCAACAAAATTTCATACTTGGTTTTGAATGGATCGTGAGGATCTTTACTGAAAACATCTATTCCTGATTCTGTTTAATTAAGGGAAGTGTAATGGCTGCAGAGCTTTGAAATTAGAACAAAGCTAAGTTCTGGCTTTCTTACTGATTGGAATTTTGGACAAAGCACCTCACTTTTCCTGATCAAAGTTTTCTCATCTATAAAATGGAAGTATTAATAATGCCTGTCTCATGGAGTTTTGTGGTTTATTAAATGAGGAGTCATGTACATATATGCTGTTAATTTAGTGCCCAGTTCATGATAGGTCCTTGGTAGATGGTGGTTTTCACTGAGTAACTTGAAGGTAAACACCATAGTTGTAAGACTCACTGGATGCAAGGAAGTGAGGTTTAGGTCTGTGTCACACTGTCTCCAAGAAGAATCCTGGTCCAGATTCTCAGTGGTCCCTTGGCCGTGCAAATGGACAGCAGGACAGCAGGACAGCAGGAGACAGGTGCCTGGGTGAGCCATTTTTTGTGAACTTCAAAGCAGAGAAAAGGGTAACCAAAATTACACAGACTGTAATGATATTAATTAGAATTAATACAGTAATTATAATTTAATCATCCTTTGTTTTGCTCTCCAGTTAGGGTTGTACAGTTTTGTAATCAGTTCTCCAGAGCATGTTAAAAAGAAGAAATTCAGTAAAATGTGTTTGCTTGTGTCAAGCACTGATCTTTCGCAGATTTTACTGAGGGCTCACACAGACCTACCCTCCCCTACATACACATTTTTAAAGGAAAAAAAAAGATGTAATTATTTGTGGTAGGTTAGAATATGCTGCTCTGAGGTTTTCCCTTGGCGGATTCATACATGTTTTGAGGATTTAAACAGTGATTCCCAGGAGGGCGGAGGAAGCCTTAACCGTCATTGGGTAGTCCATGCCATCCTTGAGCACTGCATGGACTTAGCCAATCGCTTGCTGAAGTTTTCTGTTAATGACTGCCAATGTTCCCTGAAGTTGAGGACCGGAGTCTTTCATATTTTATCCTCCTAATACCTAGAATCTTCTTGGCGCGTAATAATGAATAGTTGCATGAGTGAATATAGAAGTATTGCAGTCTGCCCAGTCCTTTGCTTACTTAACCATCCAAGCCTAAAGCTTAGCTGTTGTTGTTAGGTGCCTTCGAGTTGGTTCTAATTCACCACAACACTACAGGACAGAGTAGAACTGCCCCATAAGGTTTCCGAGGAGCAGCTGGTAACTTAGAACTGCCAAGCTTTGCGTGAGCAGCCAGGATCTTAATACTGTCCCACTGGCACTCCATAGTATTGAGAAAAAGAAGATTCACACACAATGAATACCGTGCTATTCACTGTGTGTTGTCATTATTTGTCACCATCCTTCATTCCGTTAGTGCTAGCCTTCGGTGGACCAGCCACCTGTGTAGTTTTTGAAGTCTGATTTTTTTTTTTTTTTTAGCCCCAGAGTGATGTTGGTATACTTGTTTTGCTCCAGTGAAGTCAAGATTATATCATATCTGATTTATTTAATGATTGTACTCCAAATGGCCCTACTTCCACAAAGAAAGCTGTGTCGTATTTTCACACTAAAGAGAATGCTTTTCTGCTTGACTTCCATAGTTACGTACACTGTGTCAGTCTGGGAAGGTGGAGAGGTATTTAACAGGGCGTTAGGGTGAGAATACCGTAAATGACATGCTTGTTAAGGAACATTGGTAAATAATGAGACAGACTTAACATTTCCTGTAAGTTACGGAAGGCTTGAAATGTAGTCCTTTTGTCCTGATAGTTCGTTGATTTTATGCCTTTTTTATCCTAGTTGAACTCACCCTAAAACCAATACAAAGATGTTTAGAAATTTAGTATAAATTTTTTTTTTTTTTGAAATTTTCTAATATTTTCCTGATATGCTTAGAACCAAGTTTGATCCAGCGAAAACTTCTCTCAGTGCCTCCTCAGGGATGTGTCACACCATGCAGTGACATAAACCTCTTGATAACTAGAATTGACGTTATTAGGCCTTGTCTCGTTGATAGAAAATTCCCAGCCTGGCTGTCTGGATCTGGAACTGTGTTGAGCTGTAGTGACTTCTTGTCATCTCAAGGAGAAGACTCAGTGGCTTTATTTAGTGGATCACCTATCGTGTGTGTCTGCAAATTATCCAGGGAGTACGCCGAAAAATGTTGACAGTCAACTCAGTAAATTATGTCCCAAATACTAATGACAGTTCATTCTAGGCCAGCCCCAAAAATATTTCAGAGATTTTTTTTTAGGCTTCTCTCAAGTAGTTGGAAACAGAAAAGGATTATAGAAATATTTATAGTAGGCATAAACTTGCACAGAAACTCAAAGTACTTTAAGCAAGCTTACTGCAATTATTCTTTCAGAGAACTGGAATAAGTAATTATTTCATGTAGCCTTGGACTGTTTAACTCCTACTAAACCATGTCCATTGTTTAAATACCATTTAGTTAGCTGCTTTTTTTTTTTTTTTTTTTCTTTTCCTACTTTGTAAGTTTAGTGTTTCTAAGTTAGAGCAGTGATAGCCAGGGCATCTTTGAAGACTGTTAGATTGTGAGTTGACATTTTTCATTTATATGTAGAATTGGCTGTATTTCATTTTACTATGAAGTGGCAATTGAAATAGCAGCAGAATGCTTCTCTCATAATAGTGTTTTCACCCAAACATTACTGTGCTTCATTACAAGATCCTAAATGGATTTCACTTTTTGGTAGTATTTGAAGTTGGAGGAGAAAGCTTCCGTAGCTGAAAGGTTCAGAAGAGCCCAAGAACCTTTCATTCTGGCTGGGGATGTGACAATGAGCATTAGGGCTTATGTTGACCTACAGGAAGTTGCATCTAACTGACTAGAACACTCTTTAAATACTTAGGGGTGGAGGTGGCTAGAAAGCATTAAGAAAAATGACCACTACTTTCCTGTAGGCGTCACCCCGTGTTCTCTGATGTTTGTTTACTAGGCGTGGCTGCGGTCTGAGATGGTCCCTTTCTCCCAGCCCTGCTCGGATGTTGGGGCAGGGCATGGGTTGAAACAAGGGCTAAGAGGCATGAGTTGGGAGTTATAGATTGAAAGGCCTAAGGTATGTAAATTGGGAGTGGGGAGGCAGGTACTGAAAGAAGGCCCAAGGGGCATGAGTTGAGGAGAGTACAGATGGAGTGCACAAGGAGCTCTGGAACATTCGGTGTGACAGCGGAGAGCATGTCATCCTGAGAACAGACCGGCTCTCTGACTTAAGTGGTTCAGGAGACAGAGTCAGTTAGTGAGCTTTTCGGACAAATGGTGCTTTTTTCCGATGTCTTCCCTGTGTATCTCTTTAAAGTCTGAAAGCCTCACAACAGGAATAACAGCAATGGAGGAGCAGCTGCAGAGGTGGCCTGTTTATGGCTAAACTGGTGTGGAGGTTTAGGGTCATCTCAGGAGGATAATGTGGTTCCTTGGCACTTCAGCACTAGGTTGGACCCAGGACTCAGAAGCACTTGAGTTTGTGTAGCTGGTGGATGGTCAGTGCAGGCAGCAGGAAGAGGAGCGTGAGGCTCAGTGAGGTCAAGAGGGAGTTTCAGGGGGAATTTAGGGCATGACCTTTATCTGTTTTTGGTTTTGTTTCGCTTTGCTTTTCTTTCTTTTCTTTTGGATTGCTGATGCTATTAGGTGCTGTCGAGTTCGTTCTGGCTTGTAGTGACCCAGTGTGCAACAGAACCAAACATGGTCCTGTCCTGTGCCAGCCACACAGCCATTGCTCTGTTCGAGACCATTTTGCAGCTAATGTGTCAGCCCGTTTCATTGAGGGTCTTCCTCTTTTTGGCTCTCCATACTTTGCCAAGCATGATGTCCTTCCCCAGGGACTGGCCCCTCCTTAAAACATATCCACAGTGTGATTCAGAGTCTGGTCTACCGCAGAGAGCAGTGAGAGAGGCTGCCTGTTAGCCCAGGCCCTCCCTGCAGAGCCTATAGCTTCGTCACCTGACACTGAGCTCCTTGTGTTTTCTAGGAAGGATTGAGCTATCTCTGTTTTCTTTGCCATTCACTGACGCTTGCTCCAGGGGGAGTGCCCTTGTTTTCTGCCCTGCTCTTCAAGTCAGGTGTTTTCTTCTGTCCTCTGGCCAGCTGTCCCTTAATTTCCAGTGTTTGCCTTATAGAGCTATGCTATGATTATTCAGGGTTTGATGTGGTCAGTGGATCCAGAGTCCTTTGGAGCAGAAAGACTTGATCTTCAAGTCTCATGAGCCAGGTACATGGGAAGAAATAGCCTGCTGACTGTTCTTGCTAGAGACGTGCTTCTGTCTCTCCCTCAGTGCTCTGTATGTTTACAGGTGTTTCAATACATTGTGCTATTGCTTGGTCATGAAGCCTCCTAGAGACCTTGGAGAGCTTAGAAATCTGACACTGTATACAGTCTGAAACTGTCCACAATTGTAGCAGATAGTTTTGTGCTTGGAGAAGTTGTGTGCTCTTTCATTCACACTTAAAGCTCTTGAGGATGTGTGCACTGTGATTTAAGAAAACCCCCAGAATTGAGCACCAGCTAGCCCAAGATGTGCTTTTAGCCTTGCATGACTACCTTTGTGTGCTGTGTTGTTTTGCTCAGTTAGTCATCCCTCAGATTATTTCACTGGAAGACACTTTATACCAGGCAATCTTTTTCCATGGAAATGGCATGAAATAAATCTTAGAAGCAGCAGTGACTAATAGCAGTGTGAAACCAGAGAAATAAAGCAACGGCATGCTGTAGGCTGTATCACAGACTAGTTGTCGGTATGTAAAGGCATCTCCTTACTTTCTGTAAGTAGTAGATCGTGATTTCTCCTCAGGGAAATTGTCTGTTATTTAGTGAATTAACAGTGTTTGCCACAAGTCAGTTCATTAAGAAAGAGCACTGTTCCAATAAAGCCAATTCAGTTTAACCAGCAATTAAGGACTGTGTTCAGTGTGCTCTGCACAGTGCTAGCCACAGGAGGGGATGCTGAAATGGACAAGCTGGGGAGGGATGTTAAGAAGGTTATATCATAGGAATAACAGACAGGGGAACAAACTGCAGTCCAAAAGGAAAGTCACAGTAAGTGTCGTCAACAAGGTAAAAGTAGAGTGGTTTGGAGCCACAAAATAGGAAGGAAGTATGCTGTAACATTGTGTTTGGTCTTAAAGAATGTTGCACTCTAAACAAGTAGCATGTAAAATAAAGGAGGAGAGGTAGCATTGTGGGCAAAGAGAACAGGAAGACAGTGGGTCTATCAGAGGAATAGCAAGCCATCAGTGTAGATGATCATGTGTGGAGTGTGGGAATGGGGATTATAGGAATAGCCAACCGACCGCAGTATGTGATTTGGGGTGGTTTTTCCCAAATGTGGGGATTTCTGCTTCTTGCGCTTGCTTTCTTTGTACCCAATTATGTATTCCCTCAGTCAACAATTTTTCTGTTTTCTTTGCCATCGCTGCTTTTCCATCCTGTCGTGATCCTCTGCAACTTCCTCTCCTAATTTTAGAATAAATGACGTGATTTACTTCTGCATAGGTAGCTCGCTGAACACTTTCGAAGGTAATTTTTCCACTTGTAAACTTTTTCTGAACCAAGGAAAGTGTGATCTAATTGCAGCAGGTATTTGAAAAAGCAGTAGCTTCAATTATGTGTGTTAATGACGCCCAAGAGATCTATCTGTAAGATTTTTTTTTATGAAAAAGAAATATATCCCAAACATTGGGAGAAAAGAGAAGATGGACTTAACGTTTTAAGAGCTGTATCTTTGTATCTTGTTCCAGAAATAGATCCTCAGCTTTATAGTGGAGCATCTTGAGACTTGAGTGGGGAGGACCTACTGGAGTTGGGAGACCAGACTTCCTGGGAAGTCCCCAATTCAGCGTTATGTTGTATTTCTAGTATTTCTGGAGGAAGACAATTGAAGTAATAAATCTTGAGACTAGTGTGACTTGGGAAAGAGAGAAGAAAGAAAATGTTGGCCTGATGCAAGAAAAGGAGGAAAAGAGGAGGAATAAAGACAGAGCCCTGGACCCAGAGCTTTAAATGCATGATCTTATTTAATCCTATATCTCAGGAAGAAGCTGCAAACTTTAGATTTATTTGACTCAAGGGTTTGTGCTCATGACCCCCTAAGCTGCTTGTCTTTACTGATAATTTTACTCTCCCCTTACCTTCTGATAACTTATTGTTATACTTACTCTCTGAATAGATAAACTGTTTGTATAATCTTTGGTACTTAAAAGTTAAGTCCCATGTAATCCTACATGTTCAGTAAACATTTCCTAAGATGAAAATCAGTCTTCTAGGCGGGAACTTAATTTTCTTTAATGTATATCCACTAAGATAACAGACTTGTGGATGCGTAATACTCCTTTATTATCACATGCATCCTTATTTAAGCAGGAGTACAAAACAGATGCCAGAGCCTCCCATAAATGATTCATTTCGCACCACTTAGTGTTAACCTGAGCTGGGATTTTTCTTTGTCGACAGATGCTGAGTGTTGACGGTAATGCCGCATTCATTACCTTCTTGGTTAGATACAGAAAGCATTGGAAGTGGGTAATTGTTTTTCTTTGCTGAGTCATCAGAGAAACACAAATGGGAACATTTGTGTTCTTAACTATGTGTCTATACGGTGGGCAGGATAGTTGGTACTTTTGAAGTTTGCATTACTCTTTAGATGCTTGTAACTATACGTCTCCCACTGAAACCGTCCCCACGGGTTGTCATGTTTCTCCCAGTATGGAAGCTGTTTCTGCATTTGTTGGTTTGTAGCATTAAAGATGACTGTCACACATGACCTTTTAGATATCAACACAAAAGCCCAGAAACCAAACCTCTTGCATTTGAGCCCTTTCTGACTCACAGTGACGCTACAGGACAGAATATAACTGCCCCATAGAGTTTCCAAGGCTATAAATCATTTTGGGAGAGCTGGTGAGTGTGAATTGCTGACCTTTCGGTGAGCGGCCGAGCACTTAACCAGTGTGCCACCAGGGCTCCTTCACAGATGATCTGATTGAGTATTTACCAGTACATTCTGTTTATTCATGATGCAGCCTTAGTGCTTGAAATAAGTGCTTTGTAGGGACCCCCATAAAGACAAATAGATTGCTGGGGGTGGAACATACATTTTAAAGCAAAAGTGAATGACTGTTGTCTGAGTTCATTTTTCCAGTGATGTGCACCTGACCCGCTTGTTACGAATAAACTGCCATTGTGCCCTTATTTTCAGGGCCCCATATAGGGGTTGGAAGCTGAGTGGGTAGTTTTCTTTTCTACAGACATTAATTGATCCATGAACTGAATGGAACATATGAATTGGTTGTAGAGAATTTGTCCAAGTTAAATATTAGCCTTGAGTTCGAAGGGGTGAAAAAGTAGGAACTGGAAGAGAAAGGAAGAAGGAGAAATGAGTAAGAAGGAAGCCACCCAGTGGATAAAAGGAAGCAGAAGTAGCTGGTGTGCTCTGAGAGAAAGGGACAGCCTTACCCTAGTACATCTTATGTGTATCTCCTGTGTATCAAAACATTCACCACTGACTTGATGGGATTTTAGCTCAAAACAGAAGACATCCACAAAATACAAAATAAATCAATAAATTGAAAAAGCACTTTGTGGATTAAGAAATATAAATTAAATCATTGTCTAAATTGTTAATGATTTGAGAGGCCCATTAGGTGTTTTTATTCCCTGTTGCCCTTCATGTAACCATGATTGTTATGTCAAAGTGACTTGTTCAGGTTGTCCTGTTCTGCTCCCCATCCCTGTTTTCAGATAGTTACGGTGTCAGGGCTAAAGCAAAATCTTCTGAAAACATTGCTCTCAGGGTGCCAGAAACAAAGCTCTCATAATGCACACCACACTGCGTTGCGCTGCACCACACCCACCACCCCGTCACCCCACCCCGCTTTGACCATCCAATTGATTCTGAACTCTTACCGACCCAACAGGACAGACTGTAACTACCCCATAAGGTTTCCCAAGTTGCAAGTTTTTATGGAAGCAGACTGCCAAATCTTTGTCCTGTGGGGCGACTCGTGACTGGGAACCAGCAACCTCTTGGTTAGCTGCTGAACACCCAACTGCACCACCCACAGGACTACTCGAAGCGTGTATCACTGGCACCACTTGGCACACAGTTTGGAGGTTTGATAAGTTTTTGACAGGGCCAGGTCAGTTTATTTAAGGGAACAAAAGGGGTCCTGGTTGTTCTTTGTGGAAGGAGATGTTAGAAAACAGAAGGGAAGAAGCCTGCTGTCCAGTTCTTTAGCAGGAGTACCTGGGCTGTTGGCCAAGACTTCTTTGGCTTGGAATCTGACCTGTGAAAAAGCCCCCGATCACACTGGTGGATAAATGACTTAATGACAGCTTGGAGGACGGGTGAAAAATTACGGTCTGTCAGCCAGAGACTGTTTGTTACACAGAAGTACAGAGGTGAAGGAAGTACCCAGTAAAAGCCACCACCCTACCTAAAACACTAGTTTATAGTGTAGTTGAAATCCAAAGTTTTAGATATTTTCTGTACCTTTCTGAATTCTGAACTCTTTACCTTACTCAGTCCTTCAAAATTTGTTAAGATACTGTCATTGTAAAAGACAATCTTGACAGTAAATTGGGTAGAATGGTCTGATGTGGTCTTTTTTTCTCTCCTGGTTCAAGGACTAATTGGTTTAGAGAAAGCAGTCATGCTACTGTCAGAAGAACTGTCTTTGGTCTCTTAAGGTCAATTTTGAATTGGAGCTGTGTCCTTGCTGGCCTTGTAATACTGGGCAAGTCATCAGTGTTGAACTTCACTCTGTTGCCTCATTGGTTAAATAGGGACAATAGTGACCTCACCCCCAGGCACTGATAAATTTAGGTGATATATATGAGAAGTCCTGTTGCAAAAAAGGTGTTCTTTTGAAAGATTTTACTGAAGGGTAAAAAATCCAAGTGGTGTGAATGATTAATGCACTCAGCTGCTAAGAAGTTGGTGATTCAAGTCTACCAGCAAGCGCCTTAGAAGAAAAGCCTGAAGGTCTACTCCCAAAAACTCAGCCGTGAAAGCCTGTGGGGTGCAGTTCTACTCTGACGCTCCTGGGGTCACCATGAATTGGAGTTGACATGGTGGCAGTTGATTTGATTTGATTTCAAACCTGTATTGGTGTTGGAAACCCTGCTGGCACGAGTAGCTAAGTGCTGTGTCTGCTCACCAAAAGGTCAGCCGTTCAAATCCTCCAGGCACTTCTTGGGAACTCTGTGGGGCAGTTCTGCTGTGACTCACAGGGCCTCTGGGAGTCAGAATGGACTTGATGGCAGTGGGTTTGGCTTCTGTCAGCCTGGAAGATGGATCATTTGCAGCACATTTCATGTGTCTGTAAAATGCCCTGTAGGTGTCATTCCCCCGAGGAGTGACTCAAACGAATAATGTGAAATTCTGATTCTGGATTGAGGTGATTGACAAGTGGTCCACGGTGGTCAGTAGTGAACTCAGAACTCCAGCCGCTGTGTACCCAGTGTCCGCTCAGTGACATTTCTGCCAGAGCTTGTGTTTAAGATAATGGAGGTGTGTAACTCTGGTGATTCTTACCTTGTGTTCAATTGTGTGCATTTTTGATTTAAATAATTGTACCTGATTGAGTATTTTGAAAATCTAGGCTCAGTTGTTGATTTGTTTGGGGAATTTTTGTCCTGGAACAAATCTCTTAGTATAGTTAATTTCATGTTCTTGATTTGTAATGTAAGAATAGAAAAGGAGGTAGGGTCTTTGTTGTATAAAAGGAGATATATATGAACAGAATTTCTATAATTTTTAGACTGATTAAGTTGGATACAGTTGTAAAGTATTTTGAGTGCTGTTGAGCCTGTTGATTTTCTTGGTTCTAGAGTAAGGTGACAGATAGGGACATGGATCTTGGTCCCAGTCCTCTGACCCAGGGAAAGTTTCAGCGTTACCATATTTGAGCGTATTATCCTGTAAATAAGGAAGACTGAAAAAGAATTAATACCTTTGATTTGTGGTGCTGGAGAAGAATATTGAATATACCATGTTGTACCAGAGAACAAAGCAATCTATCTTAGAGGAAGTCCAGTCAGAATGCTCCTTAGAAGCAAGGATGGCAAGGATGGTGAGACTTCATGTCACATACTCTGGACATGTTATCATGAGAGATGAGCCCCTTGGAGAGGGATATCATGCTTGGTAGAGAGTCAGGGAAAAAGAGGAAGACCCTCAAGGAGATGGACTGACCCACTGGCTGCAGTGATGGGCGCAGACAAGGCAACAATTATGGGGGGGTGCGGCACCAGGCAGCCTTTCTTTCTCTTGTATGTAGAGTCACTGTGAGTCAGAACAGACTTGATGGCACCTAACAGCACCAGCCACCTGTATGTGACGGAATTTGACTAGATAATTGAAGGAGCTCTGGTGGCCCAGTGGTTAAGTGCTCAACTGCTGACAGGGAGGTTGGCAGTCGAACCCACCAGCTAGTCTGCGGGAGAAAGCTAGAGCAGTCTGCACCCGCAAAGATTGTGTATAGCTGTGGAAACCCTATGGGACGGTTCTACTATGTCTGACAGAGTTGCTCTTAGTTGGAATCTACTCAACAGCAATGGGTTGACTGGACGATTCCCAGACTCACGTCCTCCTCAAACATTTCCTCTTCCCTCCTTTTTTGTTGTACTTTAGACTTAGGTTTACAGAATAAGCTAGCGTCTTATTAAACACTTATTACACATATTGATTTGTGACATTGGTTACCAAGCCCACAACATGTTAACATTCTCCCCTTCTCCACCTAGGATTCTCTTTTGCCAGTTTCCTTATGCCTTCCTACCTGGTAGCCCTTGCCTTCTGGTCTGGTGTGCCCCTTTAGTCCAGGCAAACCTGGACATATGGTCCCCCTGCCTATTAACTCTACTTGATACAAGGCTTAGGTAAGAAGGGTCTCTGTGTATCTCAGTGATCACCAGAGTGGCACAGGTAGAACTGGTTTATTGTGCAAAACTGTGAACAAAGCAAAATTGTTTTGATAAGCTGTGCCTAGGGGCAAGGGTGGTAGATAATCAGAGAAGTTAATTTTTATTGAGCACTGATCAGGTGCCAGTTGGGCACTAGGCCTCCTCATGTATTATTTAGTATAACCCTCAGAATAGCTATAAATTAGGTGCTGTAATTTTTTCTGCTTTATAGAGGAGGATATTGATAATTAAAAAAAAACAAAAACCTGTTGCCATGGAGTCAGTTCTGACTCATAGTGACCCTATGGGACAGTGTGGAGATGTTCCATAGGGCTTCCAAAGAGTGGCTGGTAAATTCAAACTGCTGACCTTTTGATTCACGGTCGTATCTCTTAACTGCTGTACCAGCAGGGCATCACATTGGTGTATAGAGAGGCGATGTAAATTTGCTGAATGTGAATGAACCACAGGCAGCTAGCTGGGGACTCAAACTCAGAATCCAACCTCATAGTCGCTGTACAGAAAACACAGATATATGGGGGGAATACAATACATAGTCTAGTGTAATTGTATGTTACCGATGCATGTATCCTACATTGGATCTTGGAGAGAATTATTTCCAACAAGGAGCACAAATTTAGGGTGATAGAGCATTACAGAATGCAGGTAGCAAATAAAAGGTATGATGTATGCATTTATTTTTTATAGTTCACTCACTCAAAGTCCCAGTCTTTGGCAAAAACAGTATTTCCTGTCTGTTCAGCACTAATACCTATTAGCTGGATAATGAATAAGGAAGACTGAAGAAGAATGAATTGATGCTTTTGGATTATGGTTGGTGAAGCACTTGATTATATCATGGACTACCAAAAGAGCAAATCTGTCTTAGAAGAAGTACAGCTGGAATGCTGCTTGGAAGCAAGGGTGACATACTTGGGGTATGTTATCAGGAGAGACCAGTCCCTGGAGAAGGACACCATATTTAGTAAAAGTAAAGGGTCAGCGAAAAAGAGGAAGACCCTCAGTGAGCTGGCGTGACACAGGCTGCCACAGTGGATTCAAGAATAGCAGCAATTGTAAGGATGGTGCAGAACTGGACAGTGTTTCCTTCTTTTGTGAAGAGGGTTACTATGAGTCAGAACCAACTCTGTGGCACATAACAACCACCAACAACACGGTTGCAGAAGGCAGGTAACAAATGAAAGAGAGGATTTATGCATTTATTTTTGTAATTATTCTCTCCAAGTCTTACCTCCTTGGTAAAAACATGATTAGGTCAGAGTAGAACTGCTCCATAGTTTCCAAGGAATAGCTGGTAGATACGGACTGCAGATCTTTTGGCTAGTGGATGTAGCACTTAACCACTATGCCATCAGGGTTTCTGTTTCCTACCTAAACCCCAACCCAAGACCATTGCCGTCGAGTCGATTCTGACTCATAGCGACCAGGAGTCCCTGGGTTGCATAGATGGTTAAACCCTCAGCTACTAGCCATAAAACCAGAACCTACCCAGGGGCACCTCAGGAGACAGACCTGGTGATCTGCTTCTGAAAGGTCACAGCCTTGAAAGCCCTGGAGAGCCATTCTCCTATTAACACCTGGGGTCCCCATGAGTTTTAACCAGCTCAGTAGCAACTAACAACCACAAATAACAACAAAACATTAGATCTGGACTTTCGCTGAGGATCAGCAGTGAAGCCAGAGTTCTCTTTCTCTGGTTCCAAACTGCCTTTTCTTACCCTGCAGTCACTTAGGAGCCTGCGGAAGGAGAGCGCAGAATGAATTGAGAATTGTTCGTGTGACCACCTCAAGTTCAGACTTACCTATGACCCTTGAAAGTGATCTTCTTCAGTAAAAACAGGGTGGGCTTTGAACTGTAGAGAAGCAGTCTAAGCTTGGTGTTGAAGAGTACAACTATGAACCCAGATGGCCCATGTTTAAGTTCCAGCTCTGCCACTTTCAGCTTTGGGACTTCAAACAAAGTCTCTTACCTTCCTTTGCCTCGGTTTCTTCATCTGCAGGCTGTGGGTAACAATAGCTTTAGCCAAGTTAGGGTTGTCATAGAAATTAAAGGAGCTGATACATGTGGAATTCTGAGAATAGGGCTTAGCATGCAGTAACACTGTGGCTGTTTTCTCTGTAACGTGTGTGCAGTCTTTTAAAGGTTACTGATGATACATGGAATCCTGGTTAGCCAGTGGTTAGCTCAGCTGCTAACCAAAAGAATGGCAGTTCCAGTCCATCGGCTGCTCCTTGGAAACCCTCTGGGACAGTTCTACTATGCCCTACAGGGTCCCTGTGAGTCGGAATCAATTTGACAGCAATGGGTTTTGTTTGGTTTGGGTTTTGACAGTTGATACATTAGAACCAGAGCCCAGTGGCTTGACTCTGTGTTTTCTGTCAAAAGTGCTTAAAAACCAGATGGTGGATTTTCTTTTCAAAAAGTGATTCTTTTAAGCGCAAGATTGTCCCTGAGATCAGGGACAAAACCAAAACCAAACCCATTGCTGTTGAGTCAATTCTGACTCATAGTGACCCTACAGGACAGAGTAGAACTGCCCTGCAGAGTTTCCCAGGAGCGCCTGGTGCATTCAATCTGCTGACCTTTCGGTTAGCAGACATAGCACTTAACAGCTATGCCCCCAGACAAGGGGACACAGTATTATCTAATAATTTCTGCTGAGTAAATCTGAAAATGTTGAAGTTTATAATGTCTAAACAAATGTAGAAAAGTAGCCCCTTGTATTCAATGGGCTGAAGTTGGAGGGATTTCAAATGTGGGGAGAGACTGTTGGTGACAGGGGTGGGGCTGTCAGGAGTTCTGTATGTAGCATATAAAGACAGCTGCTGCTGTGTTCTACCATGTGTAAGAGTCTCCTGGAAACTTACTTAGAAACACATCCCTGTCTTCTGAGATTCTGACTCAGGAGGTCTGGACCAAGGCCTAGGAATCTGCACTGATGCCTGTGGTCTGTAAACCAGAGTTGGAGAAACACTATTTTAGGTCCAGTGTCTTGAGTCCGTGTCTTAAGTTCCTTGACAGTAGCACAATCAGAAATCTAACCGAACTCGTCTAATAGAAATGCTGCTGTTCTGTGTGCAAGTGAAGACACCCACACTCTGAACTGTCTTGTTAAGAGAACATTTCAGAGTTGAATTCATCGGTGTTTGGGGTGCACTAGTGAATCAATCTCTCATGGGAAGCAAGCCTGGGGATACTTCATCTCACATACTGTGGACTTCTTTTCAGGAAAGATCAGTCCCTAGAGGAGGCACCATGCTTGGTCAAGTGGAGTGGAGGGTCAGTGAAAAAGAGGAAGACCCTCAGTGAGATGGGCCGACACAGTGGCTGGACCAGTGGGCTCAGGCAGAACAGCAGTTGCTATGAGCTGAAACTGGATGACGTCTAACAACAATGACAAGTGAATCACAAATTCTTGATGATGTAAGCAGTGGAGGAGGTGATCTTAATTATGTGGAGTTTAAGAAACTTTGCCCTGGTCTGTGCAGATGGGCTGCATTAGATGCTGACCTCAAGCCTGGAGGTTCAGACCCACCCAGTGATATCATGGGAGAAAAGCCTGGCATTTTGCGTCTACAAAGACTGCAACTAAGAAAACCCTGTGGAGCAGTTCTAGTCCATTACGCTTGGGGTCTCTGTGAGTTGGAATTGACTTGATAGCAATGGGTTTTTTTGGCTTCCCTTTGGCCAAATTTTAGTGACTTTATTTTATGTCATATGTAGTCTTTATTTTGAAGGCATTCTGAAATCCTTAATTTTTTTTTTAAGCCAAATCCCATACAAGCGTGCCAGTGTATTCTTAGCCATTGTCTCTGGGGAGTGTCTGTGAGAAATGAATCGGGTGGGCATGCTAAGATGGGTGGACCAGGGAGGTCATCACAGCGTCATTTATCAGAGAAGGAGAACACCGGGTACTGCTCTAACAGAAAATACCACAAGTGGAAGGTTTCATGAGGAGAAGCTTTACTGAGACAGTCCAGGAAGCCACAAATCCATTTACAAATTGTAAGTCCATTCAGTAGGAGAATTTATCACAGTCCAGTAGGCTGAGTCCACATCCAGTGAGAGCATCTCGGCACAGGAACCTCGGGTCCAAAGGACGTGCTCTGCTCTCGGTGCTTCTCTCTCGGTGGTGTGAGGTTCCCAACTTCCTCAGCTCACTTCTCTCCCTTATATTCCACAAGCTTGTAGCTTGGGTCCTGCCTCACGAACACAACTGCAAACCATTCTCCATCATCATATCACAGAGGCGGGATTCACAACACATGGTAGGAAGGGCACCACGTTGGAACTCCAAACCAAGTCAAACCAACACATGTATTTTTGGGGGGGACACAATTCAATCCATGACAAATAGATTAACAACAAAAGGAGGTAGATTAATGTATGGCCCGTGCAGACAGTAGGCATACATAGCTGTTAGCTGTGAAAATGTAGACGTAACTTACTGTCATGGAAAGATGTAAGTGAAAAGCCGGTTAAAGAACATTATTGCAAAGATATAGGAAACCTAGTATTTACTGAGTACTTGCTATGTACCGAGCACTTGGAATGTATTATCTCATTTAGCCCTTACAGTAAACCTGTGGGAACCTCTGGTAATATAGTGGTTAAGTGGTACACTTGCTAACCAAAAGGTGGGCAGTTTGAATCCATTAAGTGCTCTTGGAAACTGTATAGGGTAGTTTTACTCTGTCCTGTAGATTCGCTGTGAGTTGGAATTGACTCCACGGCAGAGGGTTTAGGTTTTCTTTTTTTTGGTATAAACTTATGAGTTGGACCATTGTTATCCCTGTTTCTTGATGAAGGAAGTGTAGCCCATAAGTGACTTGCCGTTAGTGGCAACCAGGACACTTATGCTTTAATCCCCGAGCAGTACTGCTCTTGAATTTTATTTTTCAAAAGGCCTGTGGCTGCTAACCAAAAGGTTGGCAGTTCAAATCCAATAGGCAGTCTTGGAAAGTCTGTGGGTTAGTTCTACTCTGTCCCATAGGATCACTGTGAGTTAGAGTCAGTGGCAGTGTTTTTTGGTTTTTGTTTTTGGCTACAGTTAATATGGAGACCAGTGTGTTATTAGTAATTTCATTCTCACGAGCAGGCAACGGCTGCTACAGCTGACAGGCCCGCTCTTTCCTGTTTCCCTTCACCCCCCATGCTAGGTAGATGTCCTCAGCCTTCAAGGGGGGAGGGAGCATTGCTCCCCAACTGTGGCACTAGAGAGATAGAGGATGGGTGGGTGGGGGCCCTGCAGAGGAGGGCTTGGCCTCTTCCGGGGGTCCACACCTGTACTGTCTGGGCGGGGCCTGCTTCCAGGGACCTGCAGATGCTTTTGTTTACAAGGGGCTCTCCTTGGAGGGATTTCCACATACTCCTTCCTCCCCACCACCCCACCACCCCACCACCCCTCCACTTGACCCGCTTCCTCACCCCGGGGCCTCCTCTCCTCTTTACCCGCCATTCTGTGCACTGAGAAGGTCTGGGTGCTATGTGTGGCTCAGGCTTTGCTTTTGGAAGAGTGTTCTCGTGAGAGTGTTTGTTGAAGACCAGCGTGTGCTGTCCTGGACTTGTTGAGTCAAGGTTGGAGATGGCTCCTTGTCTCCTGGCTGCTCCCAAGGCCTCTTCCTTCCTGGTTACCAGGGCACCCATCCAGCCTGGAGTAGACTCCATCACTCATGTCTTCCCTTGTCCTCCAGTCCCCTCTGCTCTGCACCTCAGTCCCCTGGATTCATTAAGCAAGCAAACAAATAGATGGGCCTTGGCTGAACCTGTTACAGGGGCTGGGTTCTGGGGACCTCTTGGATCTGGTCTCCATGTACATTCAGGGCCAGGACTGTGGGCAGCTGACGGGAAGAATGTGATGACAAGATAGCAGTGGTCTTTAAATATATTTTTTTAAATGGCTGATTTTTCAGCAAAAGATTGCCAGGCCTTTCTTCCAAGGAGTCTGTGGGTGGACCAGAGCTCCAGCCTTTCTGTTATCAGCCAGGCAATTCAGCTGTTTGTGCCACCCAGGAACTCCTGTTACGTCTGCCTTTTACTGGGCGGCTGCTGAAGGCCCAGTGCCCAGGCTGTGCATCACTTGTTAAATCTTTGTCACCTTGTGCTGTGTGTGGCCTCCCTCTGGGGACCTGTAGGTTAATGGGGGCGTTTACTGTCTCCTAGAGGGATTTGTAATTGTATGTGTGTACTTGGAGGAGGATGTCTGGGCAACAGAGAGGGCGAGAGAGGGAGCAAGGTCAAGGCAGAAACCATACCAATTGTAGACTGTAAGCATTTGAGGAGAAGGACGGTCCTTAGCCTGGCTAATGAATATTCACTGACTGTCACCATGTAACGAGTATCCAAAGATGTGGAGGGCACTGGCGTTCTGCAGCAGGTGACTTTTACATCTGACTTGCTGGCTGAATCAGATGTGGATGATCCGGGGTCACATGGTGAGGCATGGTGGCTGCTTCCTTGGTCTGCTGCTTCAGGAACGGAGCCCATGCTATTTCACAGTGGTCTTCTTACCTCTCTGCTTTTTCTCTTGTGGGCTGGCAGCATCTTGGTGAGGCCAGTTTAAATCTTTGGGAATACAACACACCAGGCATTTTGCATTCCAAATTTTCTCTGTAAGTCGTGTGTTCTTTTGTGTAGGTTGTGTGCTCTTAAAGCTTTGGGGGCAGTTCCTGAGGGTGTGTGTGTCTTTCTGTCCCTTCAGGTCACCTACTAGAAAAAGAAGAAGAAAACACTGCTGTGGAGTTGGGTCTGACTCGTAGCAAACCTAGAAGTTGAAGGAGAACCGCTCCATAGAGTTTCCAAGGAGGGCCTGGTGGATTTGAACCGCCGACCTTTTGGTTAGCAGACGTAGCACTTAACCCACTGTGCCACCAGGCTTTAGGGAGTGCTAAGTTGGAGAAACAGTGACTACAGTGGTCAATTCCTTCCTTCCAGGTGCTGTTGAGTCAATTCCGACTCCTTTGGAACCCATGTGTATCAAACTTGGACTGTGCTCCACATGGTTTCATGGCTGTACATTTTCAGAAGCCGGTCACCGGGCCTTTTTTCTTCTCTAGTTAGTGTCTCTGGGTGGATTCAAACCACCAGCCTTTTGATTAGTAACCAAGTGCTCAACCAGTTTGTCTGGTAGATAGGGTGGCTCAGAGGGGCTGTCACAGACATCTCACAGCTCCTCCTCCTCAGGCCGGTCCTGCCCACAGGAACCACAGGACCCTGGCGCGCTGCCGCAGCCTTCTAAGCCTGTGTCCTTCTGACAGCCGCAAAGGGGGATGCTTGTACCTGCCTCTCGGAATATGCTGAGTTGTGAACATCGGTGGGGTCATGAGGAGGCAGGTGCTGGAGCGCTTCTCAAGGTGCCCTGTTGGGGCAGTGGATAAGTGCTTGGCTGCTAAGCAGAACATCAGTAGTTCAAACCCACCACTGGCTCTGTGGAGAGAGATGAGGCAGTCCACTGCAGGAAACATCCCCACCTGGGGAGGCCTCTGGGCAGTTCTCTGTCCTGTAAGGTTACTTTGAGTCGAGTTTGTTATTTTTGGTTTGGGGGCACTTGGCAGACATGATTTATGACCTCAGCAGGGCTTCCATCCTTGAGTTGATTCTTACCTGTTGGCTTCCTTCTGTTGGCTGGCACAGTGTGATGCCCATCACTTCTCTGGGTGTAGCTCCTGGGCAAGCAACGTCAACTTCACGGAAATGCAGATTCATAGGCCTCATTCCCAGCCTGCCGAATCATAAGCTCTAGTGCCGGGGCCCAGCAATTTGTTTTTACAGGGCCTCCTGGTGACTTTGGTGTGTGCTCCTGTGTCAGAATCACTGCCAGACAGGTGAGAGGCTAACCTGTAAGGAGGGAGGCTGGCATGGGTGACAGGAAGCAGTCATGGAAGGCGGATAGGAGGGCCTCCTGGATGGGGGGCTTGGAGGTCTGCTTTTCCTGCGTCAGCACAAGATATGTGGGTCTGAGGAAGTGTCCTGGACACCCAGAAGATGGGGGAGGAATCGAGGTTTACTTGTAAATCCCTTGCTCCAGCTTGGGCACCCACATGGCACCTTGCTCTGTGAGGAGGGCATGACCTGGAACTCTGAGTGCAGACTGGAAGGGTAAGTTAAGGCCCTTCTCTCTGCTGGTTTCTCATGGTACAAACAGGTGAAGAAGCCCCATAGGACTTAGGCAGAGAAGATGCTGGAAACTCCAGCCCCAGGCCAGTTCTGAATTTGGAAAGGGTTTCTGCTGCTACTGCTACGGGCTTGTCACCTCAGGGTGTTAGAACAATGCTGATCCATTTACCCCAATAAAACCAGAACCAAATCCAGTGCTGTTGAGTCGATTCCATCTCATAGCGCCCCTACAGGGCAGGGTAGAAGTGCTCCATACAGTTTCCAAGAAGCACTTGACAGATTTGAACTGCTGACCTTTTGGTTAGCAGAGGTAGCGCTTAACCACTATGCCACCAGGGTTTCCTTTAGCTACTCACAAAGCTGAGGCCCAGAGAAAGGAATTCACTTATCCCTGGTCTTCTTGTGGAAGCCCTGGTGATGTAGTAGTTAAGTGCTGTACTGCTAACTGAGAGGTCAGCAGTTCAGGTCTACCAGGCACTCGCTGGAAACTCTCTAGGGCAGTTCTCCTCTGTCCTCTAGGGTCTCTATGCATCAGAATCAATGGCAGTAGGTTTGGTTCTTTGGGGGGACAATCCAGTGGCAGAGCTGACGTGGAACCAAGTCGTCGGTTGCCGTGCAGTTGACTGATCTCTGGTGACCGGAATAGACCTGTGCTCTGCAGGGCCTTCAGAGGCTGGTGTTTGGAAGCAGATGGCCAGGGCTGTCTTCCTGGGTGCCGCTGGGCAGGTTCTGGACCACCCGGGGGCTCTAGAACAAAGTTACAGCTTCCCATTTCTGTTATTAGAGGTTTGTTGCTGCTCAGTGTGAGTGGTTAAAAGAAAGAGAGTTGGTGGACACACGACAGTGTACTGGACATGGTTTAATGTACTCGTTGCTGTCTGGTTGAGTCCTACTCACACTGACCCTATAGGACAGAGGAGAACCGCCCCATAGGGTTTCCTAGGCTGTGATCTTGTCAGAAGCAGACAGCCCCTTCTTTCTTTTGCAGAGCTGTTGGTAAGTTCGAACTGCTGGCCTTTCAGTTAGCAGCCAAGAGTTCTAACCACTGTGTGCAACCAGGGCTCCTGCCTTCATATATTAAAAAAAAAAGTATATATATATATGTGTGTATATATATATGTATATATATATATAATGTCAGGTTGATTCTGACTCAAAATGACTCTGTAAGACAGAGCAGAACTGCTCCATGGGATTTCTAAGTTGCAGTTGGTGGATTCAAACTGCTGACCTTTCTTCAGCAGCCTGAGCTCTTATCCACTTGCCTCCAGGGCTCCATAGAAAGCTTCTCTTTCTTTTTAGTTGCCTGCTGTGTATGCAGTTTTTTAAAATAGCCGCTTTATTGAGATATAATTTGCATACCATAAATTCACCCTTTTAAAGTGCCTCATTTAGTGATTTTTGGAATACTTACCATATTGTGCAGCCATCATCACTATATAATTTTAGAACATTTTCGTTACCCAGAAAGAAACCTCGTACCCACTGACAGTCACTCCTCATTGCCTCTTTCTCCTGGCCCCTGGCAACCACTAATCTGCTTTCTGTCTCTGTAGATTGGGACATTTTATATTAATGGAACTGTACAGTGTGTGACCCTTTATGTCTCACTTTTTTCATTTAACGTGATGTTTTCAAGGCTCATCTTGTAGCCATGTGTCAGCACGTTGTTCCTTTTTATTGCTGAGTAATAGGCCGCTGTAGACTGCTACACATTTTATGTACCCATTCATCAGTTGATGGACATACGGGTTATTTCTGCCTTTGGCTGTGAAAGTTTACGTGACAAATTAGGTTCCATTTAACAATTTTTGTGCAGGTTGTTCCATGACGTGGGTTACAGTTTTCAAAGGTGTCAGCATTCTCATTGCTTGTGTTCTCCTTGTTCTCTTTCTGTTTATGTAGCTTCCCTGTCTCTTTTGCCTTCTCCTCTTTGTTTTTGAGTAACTGTTGACGGTTTGGTCTCATGCAGTTGGTTGTTTAAAAGAAAAAAGAAAAGGAAACAAACTTGTTGCTGTTGAGTTGATTCCAAGTAGAACTGAATAGAACTGTCCATAGGGTTTCGAAGGGGCATTTGGTGGATTTGAACTGGCGATGTTTTGACTGTCAGGCTGAGCTCTTAACCACTGTGCTACCAGGACTCTGTTAATTGCTCAAGGAAACATAATCCTCAGGGATGTTATTGTTTATTTTATAGACTAATCTGTCATTTGGCTGAAAGGAGAATTCTAGGAGTGACTTCAGTTCCAAGTTAAAGGGATATCTTAGGGTGAGAGTCTCAGGAGTTCGTCTAGTCTCTGTCAGCCCAGTTAGGTCTGGTCTTTTTTAGGAATCGAAGGTTTATTCTACATTTTCTCTCACTCAGTCTGGGACTTTCTGTTGTGTCCCTGATCAGAAAGGTTGTTAGTGATGACTGGGCACTGTTTAGTTTTTCTGGTCTCCAGCTAGGATGAGCTGTGGTTTGTGTGTGCTTTTAGGCCTGCGGACTTGTTTCTTCTTTGAGTCTTTGGTTTCCTTCATCCTCTCTTGCTCCAGATAGGAAGACTTCAGACACTGGTGACCACACTAGCATGTAGGATATTATTTTTATGAACTGTGCTATGCCGGCTGACTGAGTTGTCCCATGAAACTATGGTCCCAAGCCCTTGAACGCAGCGAACCAATCCCACAAGGTATTAGGATACGTCTAGAGGGCCTCCTTTGAGTCTGAAGTGACTCCATGGCAGTGGGTTTAGTTTTTTTGGTTAAAGTCTCAGTAACTCTACCCCCATGTGCTTTCTTATGCATTGAACATATATGAGGACTGACAATTAAGTTTGCAAACTCATTCTGGAAAAAGTGCTACGTATTTCTTTGCTGAATATCACTATGGTCACCTTTGAAATACTCCCCTTGGGAAACTATGTATAGATGCCAGCACCTAGTCTGCCCTTCAAAGAAATTTTGGAACTCTTTTTTTTTTTTTCTGGAATGGCTATCAGAGCTGTTTTTGTATGACCTTTGATGCCCTGAATGTCATCAAAATGTCTTTCTTTCAGTATTCCCTTTATCTTTGGATAAAGAAAAAAAGGCATTAGGAGCCAGATCAGGCGAGTAGAGAGGGTGTTCCAATACAGTTATTTGTTTCCTGGCTAAAAACTCCCTCACAGACAACTAGACAGTTAAGTCCACAAACTTGCCACCATGCCACTGTGGGCGATGGCCAGTCCAGAAAGAGTTCAAAAATTTCTTTGAAGGGTAGACTAGGTGCCAGCATTGGTTCATAGCTTCCCAAGGGGAGTACTTCGAAGGTGACCATAGTGATACTTAGCAATGAGATATGTAGCACTTACAACATTGACGTTCACGTACTTAATTGTCAGCCCTTGTATGTAGCACACCCAAACATGTATATATTTATGCCTGCAAGTATACCTGTATATGGATGGGCATGTACTCACATATATCTTCCTATGCACGTGTAGTGTATACGTCTGCCCTGTAATCATACCCATTTTTTGATTATTACTGCTGTTAGAGAATGGTATGCTTTAGCATTTACTGTCAATGTCCTTTGTTTTTAGGGACTTCTCAGTGTGTTCATTCACCTTGGTCATGTTGTGCTGACTTCCCTCGTATTGTATCTTGCCTTTTCCATCAGCAGAAGTAACAAGGGTCTGCTGTGAAGCTCTGGTGGAACCGTTGGTAAGAGCTTGGCTACTAGCCGAAAGAGCAGCAGTTTGCATCCACCAGCTGCTTCTTGGAAACCCTATGGGACAGTTCTACTCTGTGATTCAGAATCAGTGCACTGGCAATGGCTTTGGTTTGGTTTGGTTTTGGACTGTCTAGCCAGTAATTTTCCCTCCTGTCCCTGTGTCAAAGAATGTTGCATTCTGCGTGTCTACTCATTGTTGCCTTTTTTTATAAGTGATACCATTTAGTATTTGCCCTTTTATGATTAAATTATTTCATCGGCAAAATATCTTCCAGATTCACTGATATTATAAGATGCTTTATGGATTCATCATTTTTATTTACAGTGGTGTAGTATTCCATTGTGTGCACATACCACTGTTTGTTTATTCATTCACCTGTTGATGGGCATGTAGGTTGTCTCTGCCTTTCTGTTACTGTCACTAGTGCTGCAGTGAACATGGGTGTGCCTGTGTTGATTTGTGTCATTACTCTGATATCTATAGATACCCATTTTCTAAACTTATTTAGATGAAGGTTTATAGAACAAACTGGTTTCTCATTAAACAGTTAGTACACATTGCTTTACATCCTTGGTTAGCAACCCTATGGCGTGTCAACACTCTCACTTCACAACCTTGGGTTCCCTATTACTAGCTTTCCTGTCCCCTCTTTCTTTCTGGTCCTTGCCCTTAGGCTTGTGTGCCCCTTTAGTGTTTTATGGGCCTGTCTCATGTTTGCCTGAAGGGGGAGCCTTGTAGACACCCATTTTTTATCTTTGTCCTTTTGTTGTTGTTGAGTTGTAGCAATTGTTTATAAATTCTGGATATTAGATCCTTATCAGATAGCTTCAGAAAGATGTTTACCTGTGTTCCTTTGACTATGCAAAGGCATTCAAATGTGTGGATCATAACAAATGATGGCTAACATTGCATAGAATGGCAATTCCAGAACACTTAATGGTGCTCTTAAGGAATCTGTACACAGATTAAGAGGCAGTCATGCAAACAGGACAAGAAGACATTGCTGGGTTTAAAGTCAGGAAAAGTGTGTGCCAGGGCTGTATCCTTTCACGATACCTTTTCAGTCTGTATGCTGAGCAAATACTCTGAAAAACTGGATTATGTGGAGAAGAACGAGGCATCAGGATTGGAGATCGACTCATCAACAACCTGTGTTATGCAGATGAGACCACCTCATTTGCTGAAAGTGAAGAAGATTTGAAACACTAATGAAGATCAAGGACCACAGTCTTCAGTATGGATTGCTCCTCAATATCAGGAAAACAAAAATCCTCACAACTGGACCGGTAGTAACATCATGATAAATGGAGAAAAACTTGAGGTTGTCGAGGATTTCATTTCACTTGGGTCCACAATCAATGCCCATGGAAGCAGCAGTCAAGAAATCAAAGGATGCATTGCACTTGGAAAATCTGCTACAAAGGACTTCTTTAAAGTACAGAAAAATGAAGATGTCACCTTGAAGACTAAAGTGTGCCCGACCCAAGCCATGGTATTTTCAATTGCTTTACGCATGCAAAAGCTGGACAGTGAACAAGGAAGACAGAAGAAGAATTGATGCCTCTGAATTGTGGTGTTGGAGAGGAATATTGAATATACTGTGGACCTCCAAAAGATCCAACAGATCTGTTCTGGAAGAAGTACAACCAGAGCGCTCCTTGGAAGCAAAGGTGACAAGACTGTGTCTTACATACTTTGGACATGTTGTCAAGAAGGATCAGTCCCTGGAGAAGGACATCATGCTTGGTAGTGTGGGAGGTCAGCAAGAAAGAAGAAGACCCTCAATGAGATGGATTGACACATTGGCTGCAATGATGGCGTAAGCAAGAAAACGATTGTGGACATGGAGCAAGACTGGGCGGTTTCGTTCTGTTGTGCACAGGGTCACTGTGAGTCAGAACTGACTCGACAGCACCTGACAACAGCAACAACAACATGAGATAGAATCTTTGTGGGTATTTTTCCCCATTCTGCTCGTTGTGTTTTTACTTTCTTGGTGGTGTCTTTTGAGGCACCTAAGTTTTGTATCCTGATGAAGTCGTCTTTATTTTTTCTTCTCTCAGTTGTGCTTTGGGGGTCATAGCTAAAAGCCATTACCTAATCCATGATCAATAAGATTTATTCCTATGTTTTCTTCTGAAAGCTGTAGTTGTAGCTAGTGTAGGTCTGTGACTTGTTTTGAGTGATGTTTTTGTAACTTTTACTATTTAAAGTAATCTTTGGTTAGGGCTATTGACGTATTTAATGGATAAAAAATAGCTTTGCTTTTCTGAAAAGGATTGTGATGCTCATCTCTGCCCTGTTCATGAAATTACTAGTCACAGGATATCAAAATTGCAGGTTTAGATTCTGAGGGAATAAATAAATGCCCCAGTCTACAGACTGATTTTATTTTAAAATTGAGCTGACTGCTAAGACAAGGCCCAGTCGAGGAAGTGTTTCAGCATTGTCCCCTGAGATTGGTTCACCAGGCACATATAATAAACTTAAGAACCTAACATTCATGTGGGCTGCTTTATAGGGAATTATTACTATTATGTTTTCCTCATATGAATGCCCACTGGGCCTAGTCTGGTAGATCTAGTTGCTTGTAGACATACTTTCTTTCTTTTTTTTTTCTTTTTTATTTAACATGACTGAGTGAAAATGTACATTCCTGTATAAATTTACATGCCCACCTATATGCAGCTTCCACTGCTCTCCCTGTCCAGTGACAGCACACTATTCCTCTCTGCTCCATACATGTCTCATCCTTCCAACAGCCTCTTTTCTGTACCTCTCTACCTACTCTCCTTCCTGCAGCCAGAGGTGAGCAGGATGATATCCTATAGATGTATAGAACCATAAAGTGCAACCAATATATGGTCACTCTGCATCGCCAAGTCCAATCCATTCCTGTCCAAAGAGTGGACCTTCGTTACAATATATGGGTAAGGGCAGCTTCAGGGCCGGTGGCCATGCTCTCAGGGGAACCCCGAAACCGCTGGACCATCAATTGAGGTCTTTTAGTGGAGATCTCAGGATGCACCCCTTTTGTTCTTGTGTTGCCAGTGGGACTCAACCTAGCGAGCTCCATCATGGCTATCACTGGTGGTGGCCGGGCACCATCTTCTGGTCCCAAGTTGATGAAGGCACCCACTCTTGTGGGTCTCTCTGTCTTCTAGGTTATCTTTACTGTGTGTCATTTTGGTCCTCGTTGAGCATCCGTTCCTGCTGAATTGGGACCATTTGCTGTGTCCTCGAATGGCAGCTTGGCAGCTTTTAAGACCCCAGACGTCACTCACCAATGTGGGGTGCAGAGAGCTCTCTTAGCAAAATGCTAGTTGTGCCAATTGGCCTCAATTTTGCTAAGAGCATGGTCCCCTGCCCCCTGCCCCAGCTACTCTATCCTTACAATATTGGGTTAAGATGGAAGGAGTACTCAAGTTATGCTGAACTCCACTTAATGTTGTTCTTGTTTCTAATGTGTGCTATCACTGCTTTCTCCCAACCAGATTTCTAGCAACTATCTAAACTAAACCCTCCGGTTTATTGCGAATTGCCAGTTTAAGACCTTTTTGTGACAAGTGGCATTTTTCTCAGAGGGAGAAAAGGTGTTTCTGTTTCCCTGTAATTATTTTTGTAACCAGCCACAACTTTCTGCATTGGATATACTGGGACATTTTATTTTAGAAACCAAGAATTAAGTTTTTGATAACTTAAACAGCCTTAAACTTAGACAGCCTTAAACAGCTGTCGAAAGTCTTTTCTTCTATACACAAATCTCTTTTTGAGATCTTATCGTAGAGGTCTCATACGGTATTTGTCCTTTTGTCGCTGACTACTGTCAGTCAGCATAATGTCTTCCAGTTGAAACCAGGTCATGAGATGTTTCCTGGAATCATCGTTATTCTGTATCATTGTGTAGTGCTCCATTGAGTATATGTACCATAGTTTACGTGTCCATTCCTCTGTTGTTGGGCATCTGGGTTGATTCCATCTTTTTGCTATCGTGGACTGTGCTGCGGTAAACATTCTGGTGCATGTGTCCGTTGGTGTGAAAGGCCTTGATTCTGTAGGATATATTCCAAGTAGTGGAATTACTAGGTCAAATGGTATATCGATATCCATTTTTTTAAGGAAGCGCCAGATTGCTTTCCAAAGAGGCTGGACCATTTTGCAACCCCACCAACAGTGTAGGAGAGTTCCTCTTTCTCCACAGCCTCTCCAGAATCTGTTGTTTTTTGTTTTCTGGATCATGGCCAATTTTGTTGGGGTGAAATGGTATCTCATTGTCATCTTGATTTGAATTTCTTTGATAACTAAAGATCGTGAACATGTCCACATGTGTTTTTTGGACATACTGTCTTATGGTTCTGTGCATCTAAAGAATGTTGTCCTACTGGCCTCATACTAGAGGGGAATTATTTTTTTTAAAAGAAAGTGTCATGTTTGACTTTATGGGATATACTTGAAATTATTTAAGTTGGTTGTCTACCCATCTATATATACATGTGGATATATATGTACACTGTATAAATAGACTTTATATAGCATCTCAGTCACCTGGTACTGCCTTAACAGTAATACTACGAGTGGATGGCTTCAGCAAAGACAAATTCATTCATACACAGAGCAGTAGGCTGCAAGTCCGAATTCAGGGTGACGTCTCCAGGGGAACACACTCTGTTTCTGTCAGCTCTGATGCAGGGCCCTTGGGTCACAGCAGTCTTTCTTTGTTTTGAGAACGTCTTGGTGCAGGAACCTGAGATGCACTCTTGTTCTCAGTGCTGCTTTCTTGATAGGATGAGGTCCCCCAACGTTCTACTTGCTTGCCTTTCCTTTTATCTCTTGTAGGATGAAAGTATAAAAGATGGTGCAAGCCACACTCCAGGGACACTCTTTACATTGGAGCAGGGAGGTGACCCTAAAAGGATGTCACAGTCCCACCCTAATCCTCTTTATAATCCAGTCTGTTAACCACAGGCTGAGATTAGGATTCACGGGACAGGAAACCACACATGGAGGACAATCACAAATTACTGGGAATTGTTTCCCAGCCAAATTGGTCCACACATTTGGGGGGAAACGTAATTCAATCCATGACATACAGTTTTAGTAAGGATAACTCAGGTTTCTCATAATCTCTTTTTTACAAATGAAGGAAACAGTACTGTTTACCTCCAGGAGTTGTTGTGGGGATTAGGCAAACTAATCTATTAAAAGGCTTAGAATTGAACCTATCACTTTATAAATGCTCATTAAGAGCTTATTATTATTAAATATTTCGTTATTTACCTGAGCAATTCCAGTATACATTTAAGTCACTAGCATAATCTCTATTTCTCACTTGAATGTTAAACTCTGGTATAATATTTTTGAATTAGGGCATAAATACCTATAATTATGACTTTTGCCCACAGCAAGGGAGTAATAGAGTTCTTATGAATTACTCAATTAGATGCACCCAATAACATTTCTGTGGTTTGGATAACCTATTATTCACTTACTTGGCAATAATCTGGATTCAGAAAAGCACGTATAGAATTGAGTGGCGGAGTGCGTTGGTGTGTTGGAGTCACTGTTCCTTAGTCACTGAAGCTCAATGAGCGTGCCAGTCCTTGGGCTTCTGTGAGTGGCATTGATGACAGTAGAGAGCCGAGCCACGTAGACAGAGGCCCAGCTCAGCCCAAGTGGAACTTACACTTATGTCTCGAAAGACATCAGGATTTACACTTACGTCAGGACAGAAATTTCATGGGTATTTTGTTTTTGCACCCAGTACAAACATGAGATAAACTATGAATTTGAGGGAAAAAGTTATAAGGCTTCTTGGGAGATGGCTTTGGACCAACTGTAAGCTTGCACTTGTAGTTTGAGGTTCCATGTCTATCCTGGAGGAGCAGAGAACCCCTCCCTGGGCTGGTCACCTGGAAAGGTAATGAATTCGTCCTGCAAAAGGTTGAAGATGAGCAGCCCTGTGCATCCAGGTGATAATGCGCCTGGCAACAGCAGCCTGAGGAACTTTGCTGACTGTGTCAGGAAGGCCTCTAAGTTTAAATGTCAGGGAAGAAAAATTGGACCATTGGTTTGCAAAAAATTGGTTGGAGCCAGTTTGGGTTTCATCTACAAACTACCATTAGAGGTAATTACTTAGTCCCAGAAAATGACCATCGCCATGGAGTGAATTCCAACTCCTAGCAACCCTGTGGGACAGAGCAGAACTGCCCCATAAGATTTCCAAGTAGTGACTGATGGACTTGAACTGCTGACCTTTTGGTTAGCAGCCATAGCTCTTAATCACTGTGCCATCAGGGTCCATCACTTAGCATGGAGCAGCAAAGTAAATGTTTGACATTAAAATATAATAAAGATTGTCCCTGTTTTATAGCTTCTAATTTTTACTGCTCTGCTTATTGGATTCCAGGAAATAGTGGAACTTTTTTTGCCGTCTTGAAGTTGTTCTGTGATTTTTCTTTGACCTGCTGTCTGAAAAGCAACAGCATGTGGCCGGTTAAAGTACTATTTTATTTTTTGTGAAGCTCTGTAGTAATTAGGAAGTGATTGGAAGCTCCTGTGTAAATGCATGCTGGTAACGTGATTGTTATGCATTTCGTGGTTTCCTAGTGTAGAATACGGGTCTTCTAGAGCAATATACCAAATATGTGAAAAGAGGTGATTTATTTCTGTGGCTGTCCCTCTGTTGTCTCCATCATGGAAAACTTTCTGATGTAGATTGATTTTGTAGGGAAGGGACAGTATGAGGCAAGAAAGGGCTGTGTTGGGAGGGGTTCTTTGTTAGAGGATACCTGGTGATCCTTTCAAACCTTGGTCTTCAGAGAGGTCAGTTGGACTGACAGCCTTGAGGGGGAGAGTAGGGAGGCAGGGAAGTTGAGCATTTCATCATCACAGTGTACTTGCATGGCACACAGTATATATATATAGGCCAGTGACTATGCACTAACATATGTTTGCTCAAACTAAGGATGTATAGTTTGAGCAAATATATAGTTCTTAGCCACTATAAATCTTAGCGACCACTCGTATGTTCAGTTTGTTGTAATGTGGTGGCTTGTGTATTGTTGTGATGCCGGACGCTATACCACCAGCAGGGTCACCCGTGGTAGACAGCTTCTAGATTGAGACAAGACTAGGAGGAGGGATCTGATGATCTATTTCTCAAAAATTGTCTGTTGAAAACCTTCATCAAGGTCAATTGGCATAGCTAGGCTTTAGCTAAGAGATTGTCTGTAGCCAGCATTGGTGAGTGGCATCTGGGGTCTTAAAAGCTGGCAAACTGCCATCTGAGGTACATCAAATAAATAGTCCCAACCCATCTGGAACTGGTGATGACCAAGAATGTCAAAGTCACAAGGAAAAATGAGCCCAAGAGGCAGAAGGATCTATATGAATGGGAGACTACATCAGCATGAGACCAGAAGAACTAGATGGTACTTGGCTACCACCAAAGGCAGCCGTGATGGGGGACATAATATAGAGTCCCTGAGGCAACATGAGAAAAAGGTGTGGAGCTCATGAACTCCTCGGAAAGACTAGAACTGATGGTCTGACTGCCTGGAAGGTCCCCTGGGAATATGGCCCCTAGACTTGCTGCTGGCCCTAACCTGAAACCGGTACCAAAGAATGGACTGGACTTAGGAACACAGTGTTAGCATATGGTGTGTATACTTTATGGTTTTATACATTTATAGGAGGCTGTCCTACCAGTTTCTTTCCAGATGGGAGAGTAGAGGGTGGAGAGGAGGGGACAGGTGCTCATTAAGAGGATACTAAAGTCTAGAGTGAAAAGGAGGAGTGTGCTGTCACAGGGTGAGGAAAGCAGATGGAGCATGCAGAATTGATTTGGGTTGTGTATATTCACTTAATCGTAATAAAAGAAATTGTCCATCGAAAATCCTATGAGTAATAGTGGAATATCATCTGATAATAGTGCCAGAACATGAGCCCATGAGGTTGGAAGGCACTCAGAATATGACTAAGGAAGAGCTGCCTCCTCATAGTAGAACTAATCTTAATGATGTGGATGGAGTAAAGCTTTGGGGACTTTCATTTGCTGATGTGGCACAGCTCAAAATGAGAAGGAACATCATTAGTAATTGGTATATGAAATGAATGGAGTACGAATGTAGAAAAATTGGAAGTTGTAAAAAATGAAGTGAAACCCTTGAAGACTGATATCCTAGGGTTTAGTGAGCTGAAATAGACTGGTATTGGGTATTTTGAATCTGACGATCGTAATTGCCTGTTATGCTGGGAATGAAAAATTGAAGAAGAATCGTATCCCATTCATCGTCATAAAGAATGTTTCAAGGTCTGTCCTGAAATACAACACTGCCAATGATAGGATTATATCCATATGCCTACAAGGAAGACCAGGTAGTATGACTGTTACTCAGATTTATACACCAGCTACTAAGACCAAAGGTGAAGCAATTTTTACCAACTTCTTCAGCCTGAAATTGATCAAACATACAGTTAAAAAGCATTGATAATTAGTGGTGATTGGACTCAGAGTTGCAAGCAAAGTAGGATCAGTAGTTGAAAAATATGTCCTTCATGTGATGCTGGAGATCACATGATAGAATTTTGTAAGACCAACTACCTATTCATTGGAAATAATTTTTTTACAACACAAATGATGACTATACATATATTTCTCACCTGATAGAATATATAGGAGTAAATTTACTACATTTGTGGAAGAAGATGATGCAGAAACTAGATGTCGTCAGTCAGAACAAGGCTAGGGGCCAAGTGTGGGACAGACCATCAGTTGCTCGTATGAAAATTTAAGCTGAAACTGAAGAGAATGAAAACAAATCCAGAGCGAAAGTTCAACCTTGAGTATATCCCATCTGAATTTAGAGATCATCTCAAGAATAGGTTTGACCCATTGAACACTAATGACCAAAGAGCAAATCAGTTGTGGACTGACATCAAGGACATCATACATGAAGAAAGCAAAAGATCATAAAAAAGACAGGAAGTAAAGACCAAACCGGATGTGAGAAAAGACTCTGATACTTGCTCTTGAGCATAGGGTAGCTAGAGGGAAGTGAAGAAGTGATGAAGTAAAAGAGCTGAACAAATTTCACAAGGTAGCTTGAGAAGACAAAGTAAAGTATTATGATGAAATATGCAAAGAGTAGAAAACCAGAAAGGAAGAACATGATTGACATTTCCCAAACTGAGAGCTGTAGGAAAAACTCAAGCTTTTTGTAGTATTAAAGAATTCTCCAGGCAAAATACCAGGCTGTATGAAAAGAAGATGGAAGAAATATACAGAGTTACTTTTCCAAAAAGATCTGACCTACCTACTGTCCAACCATCCAGCCATTCCAGGAGGTGGCATATGATCAAGACCAATGGTATGAAGGAAGAAGCCCAAGCTCCTCTGAAGGCACTGGGGACAAATGGGATTGAGGGAATACCTATTGAGACGTTTCAACTTGCAGATTAAATGCTGGGAGTGCTCATGGGTCAATGCCAAGAAATTTGATAGATAGCTATCTAGATGATTGGCTTAAAAGAGGTCAATATTTATGCTAATTCCAAGGAAAAGTGATCCACGGAATGTGAAAGTCACCAAACAGTATCATTAATATCACACACAAATACAATTTTGTTAAAGATAATTCAAAAGTGGTTGCAGCCACTACATTACAGGGAACTACAGTAAATTCAGGGGAACACAGAAGAGGACATGGAACAAAGGGTATCATGGCTGATATCAAGTGGATCTTGGCTGAACGTGGAAAATGCCAGAAAGATGTTTACCTGTGTCTTATTGACTACACAGTCATTTGACTGTGTGGATAATGTCAGATGATGGACAACATTATGAAGAACGGGAATTCCAAAATGCTTAATTGTGCTCATGCAGAATCTGCACATGGATCAAGAGGCAGTCTTTTTAACAGAACAAAGGGACACTGTATGCTTTAAAGTCAGGAAAGGTGTGCAACAGAGTTGTATTCTTTGATCATACTTAGTGTGTATGCTGAGGAAATAATCCCTAAAGCTGGACTATGTGCAGAAGAATGCGGTATCAGGATTGGGAGAAGATTCGTGAACAACCTGCAATGTGCAGGTGATGCAGCCTTGCTTGCTGTAGGTGAAGAAGACTTGAAGCGTTTACTGATGAAGCAGTTACAGCCTTATGTGTGGATTACATCTCAATCTAGAGAAAACAAAATCCTCATACCCAGACCAGTGATCAGCATCATGATAAAGAGAAAAAAGTTGTCAAGGACTGACTTAGAATTGGTACTCACGGAAGCAGCTGTCAGGAAGTGATGCATTGCACTGATGAATCTGCTGCAAAAGACCTCTTTTATTGTTGTTGTTATTTATTTATTTACTGTAATTTATGTGACAGTTTATAGCTAGTTAATCTCTTGTGAAGAGATTTATGTACCATTGTCGTGTGACACTGGTTGCAATCCCTATAATGTGCCACCACTCTCTCCCTTTTCATCCCAGGTTTCCAGTGCTGATCCAACCAACTCCTGTCCCTTCCTGCCTGCCTTCTCTTTCTGTCTGTAGAGAATAGCTGCACAGTTGTTCTCCTGTATTTGCTTGAACTAAGAAGGGCACTGTTCATGAGTATTATTTTGCATTTTCTAGTCCAATCTAATCGTTGTCTGAAGAGTTGGCTTCAGGAATGGTTTCACTTCTGGATTAACATAGCATCTGGTTGGGGGGGTGGAGGGACATGGCTTCAGGTGTTTCTCCAGTCTCTCTCAGTCTTGTCTTTTTAGGTGAATTTGAGTTCTCTTACATACATACTTTTCTCCTGTTCTGTCTGAGACTCTATTATGTTCCCTGTCAGGGTGTGGTCATTGGGGGTAGCTGGGCACCATCTATTTCTTCTGGTCTTAGGCTGATGGAGTCTCTGGTTAATGTGGGCTTTTTGTTGCTTGAGCTAATGTTTTCCTTGTGTCTTTGGTATTCTTCCTTCTTCTTTGCTCCAGGTAGTTTGGGATCAATTGATGTATCTTAGATGGCTGCTTGCAAGCTTTTAAGACCCCAGACACCACTCACCAAAGTAGGATGCAGAATATTTTCTTAGTAAACTTCATTATGGCAATTGACCTAGTTTTTCCCTGAAACTATGGTCCCCAGATCCCAGCCCCAGCCACTCTGTCACTAGAAGTGTTTTGTTATGTTCGGGAAACTTCTTCGCTTTTGGTTTAGTCTGATTGTGCTGACTTCTGCTGTACCGTGTGCTGTCCTTCCCTTTACGCAAGATGATTTTTGTCTATTATCTGGTTAGTGAATTCCCCTGTCCCTCCCCACCCTCATAGCTATCAAAGAATGTTTTCTTCTGCTTGCAAAAGACCTCTAAAGTATATGAAGGCAAAGATGTCACCGATAAGACTAAGGTACATCTGACCCAAACCACGGTATTTTCAGTCTTACACATCTAAAAGCTGAACAGTGAATAAGGAAGACCAAATTATCGATGCCTTTGAATTATGGTGTTGGCAAAGAATATTGATTATACTGTGCACTGCCAGAAGAACAAACAAGTCTGTCTTGGAAGAAGCACAGACAGAATGTTCCTTAAGAAGCCAGGATGATGAGACTTCTTTTTAAATGCTTCAGATGTGTTAGCAGGAGGGACTAGTCCCTGGAGAAGATCATGCTTGGTAAAGTAGTGGATCAGCAGAAAAGAGGGAGACCCTCAATGAGAAGGATTAACACAGTGGCTGCAACAGTGGGCTCGCGTGTAAGGATTGCAGGTGTGGGACCTGCAGCGTTTTGTTCTCTTGTGCCTAGGGTGGCTCTGAGTTGGAACTGACTCAACAGCACTTAAGTAATAGCATGCATCTTAGACCATAATTTTCCACTGTAATGATTACGGAGGGTTAGAGTTGAATGTTACCTTTTGATGAGTTGTTCTTCTTGATTGGGATTTTTTGTTTCTGACATTGAATACTTGAACTGAAATATAAATTTTTAATTGTTGTTCCTGTTTTGTGGAATAATGATTTATTTTAGGACAGGACCTTGGAAATGTATTGCTGTTAGAAATACAGTTTTGTTCAGTCATTTTATTTTCTAATTAGAAATCTGAGCAGGTAGGTTTAACGATGATCTCCCTGCTATTGCTGGTTAGTCCTTTTGAGAATAAAACTTCTACCGTAGTTTCATAGCATAGTTTTTGTTCTCAGGTGAATCTTCTCAAATTTTATACATACATTTCTTTTAACATTTGTGTTTGCAATTACTGTGTTACTTTGGCTGTTCTTTTGTTCCAGTACTAGTCCATGTCAATAAATGCCTGAATTGGAGTGTGAAAAACTATCTTTTTCTTGGTTGATTTTTTTTTAAACTACTTCTTTCAGGTACAGGTATTGTCTTTGTGAATTAGGCATCAGTTTGGTGTCATCAGGTGTTAGCTGTGCTAACCTGGACGGGATGGCCAGTGACCACATTTCCCAGTTGGTACGACAGGCGTGGACTGTTGGTCTGTCCCTGGCAAGCACAGTCTGGGGATCTTTCGCTTTCTCTCTGTGAGAGAGAGAAAGGCCTTTGAGGCCTTGAGGCCTTTGCTACTGTTCTGTCCTCAGTCCCTCAACCTAGAGATTAAAACAGAAAAGGGAGCCTTGAATTGGGTACCTGAATTGCTCTGGTGATCTTACGTTTGCTGGACCCTGGTGGCATGGTGGTGAAAAGCTGTGGCTGCCAACTAAAAGATCAGCAGTTCAGATCTATCAGGTGCTTCTTGGAAACTTGATGGAGTAGTTCTGCTCTGTCCTGTAGGGTCATTATGAGTCAGAATTAGCTTGACAACAGTGGGTTTTGTTTTTGGTTTTATATGAGATATTTAAAGGCAGTGTATTTGTCACCTGTGTGGGACTCAGGTGCCTGACTTAATCTTTAAATGTATCGCCAACTTTTAAGTCAGTCATATTTGTACATGTGGAATTTTGGTTGTGTTATTTTATAACGTTTTACCCTTTGCCTCTACTTACAACTTCTTTAACTGAAAGCCCAAGGAGCTATTCCTTCCTCTTTGGTTTCATTGATAAACTTACCTGTTTTTTTCTTGTAAAAATACTTTTCTGCTGTAAAATCATTACATACTCATGATAGAAAGGAGCTCCTGTCTGATACAAATGGAGAATGTGCCTGAATGCTAATGGGAATGATACAAGTTCAAGCCCATCCATGGTGTCTGGGAAGGAGAAGTCCTGGATGAGGCTTCTGAAAAATCAGCCATTGAAAACTCTGTGAGTTACAACTGACTCAATGGCAGTAGAGGTGGGTTTGGTTTTTTTCAATGGAGCACAGCTACACTTGGACACACATGATGTTGCCATGAGTTGAAATGGACCTGATGCCAACTGGTTGTTGATAGAAAATTCAGATAGTTGGAAGGGCACACACGCAAAGTTCTCTTTCCTGTACCACAGGCAAACTGTTGGGACTGCTTATATTCTCTTTCCTGAGTTTTGCTTGGACACACATCTCTCTCTGCCTCAGTGTTACAGATACTGGTATCAATATTGTATTGTATGAGCCTGCAGTTTAACAGCATGCTTTTTAAACTAACAATAGTTATTGGACCTATTTCTAACTCAGAAGATGTGTCTTATTTTTGTAAAAATTTTGTAGTCTTTCATTGTGTGGATATACCATGACTTAAGCATTTCCATCTTGAGAGACATTTGAGTGACATCCTGTGTAGACTTTGAACAAGTGGATTTACCTCTCTTTTCCTGGGGTTTCTGTCCTGCAAAATGGGCATAATAATAACCCCCACTGTGTAGGACTGTTGTGAGTAAAAATTCACTAACATACGTGTTGTTCTTACAGCAGATTCCTAGGGCCTAGTGAGTACATAGTCACATCATGTCAGGACTGGCTAGGGTGGTGTACATCTGTGTGTGCTTGGGCCTAAGTCAGTTGAGTAAATTACTGAAAGCAGAATTCCTGGATTACTATTTCAAAAACATCTTCAGATTTGGATGGCTTCTTCCCAGCTGACCTGTGTGAATACTGTACTGTTACCCCTCTACTAGTAATTAGACTTCTGATCTTTAAAATACGAAGTTTTTTAAGTTAACGTTAGACTTAAAAGCAAGAATATCCCAGCATTAAAAAAAAAAAAAATCCCCCAAGAAAGTTCTTTCATTTTGTCATTTTAGTTATGTCTGTGTTTAACCTTACTCGTTAATTATAGGTCTAGTGAAATGCTGGCATGGTAACAAGTGCATTGTGCAGCCTATTGTTGGGGATGTGGAGCTTCTCGAAGGTCTGTAGACTTGGGGCTGAAATTTTCTCCCTCATTGTGTCATCACAGTGTGCCCTCCAGAGGGTGTGGAGGTGACTTCCTGCGTGTATAATGTGGCCTGATGTTTGCCCGTGATCAGGTAAATCCCCCTTGATGAGCAGTGCTGGGACCCATTCTGGTTGACGGACAGCAACTTGTAGGACCACAGGAAAACACTGCTGGGTTAATTTTCCCTTTCCCGAGGCAGAGTGAGAGGGCAGACGCAAGAGGTATGCTGGGCTTCACTTAGCTGCGCTGTCTTGAGCCGATGAATAATAGCTTGTCCGCAGCGTGGGCTGGAACACTGAGGTTCCTGCACACAGTCCCTGGGAGGCAGGCTTTGTCATCTATCGCAGGGTCAGCTCAGGTCTGAGAGCACGGACTGAGATGTTCCTGGGGAGCTCTTGGCAAAGGTGGGAGAGGACCTGGCTGACAGGGAGAAGACCCGTCTCCAGCAGTTGATGACATGGCCCCCCTTTATGCAGAGACTCCTGACAGCCCAGGCAAAGGAATCTTTTGTTTCGACCTTCCTGCGAGGCTAAGGGAGCCCATGGGGTGCAGTGGCTAAGAGCGTGACTGCTGATCAAAAGGTCAGGAGTTCCAATTCACCAGGCAGTCTTTGGAAAGAAAAACTCTTGTGGGGTCCTGTAGGGTTGCTGCAAGTCAGCGTTGACTGGACGGCTTGGGTTTGGTTTTCACAGGCTACGTGGGGTCCCTGCGAGGTGTAAATGGTTACTGTGCCCAGCTCCTAATCCAGGGGTTGGAGATTCAAGTGACAGCTGCTTGTTTACAGAACTGAGAGGGAAGGGTCATTGGAAGGTGGTTTCTAGCAGAGAAGAACCGAGACTGTGGGCTAGATTCTCATGCTTTACTGTTTCTCCTTTTCATTTTTTTTTTTAATAATCATCTTCAGCATTTTCCCAAGCAACCCATGACTCCCTGCTCAACTCTTGGGTTCCCAGATGAATTTCTGCCTGCTCTCCCATGGCAAGCCCACAGCTGTTCCAGCAGCTCACTGAGAAGGACCCCGAAGCAAGCAAGGTAGCTGGGCTTGAGGAGGAAGAGGTCGCCCTGGATGGAGATGGGGGTGGGGTGCAAATTGACCTGCAGTCCCTGAGCCTGGACCTGGCTGAGGACCCTCTACTCTGACTTCCCTGACAAAGTCATGACATAAAGGGGCTACTGAGAAGACAAGAGACAGACAGACGGACACACGAGATAAATAAATGTAAAGTCTTTAGCTTTCCATTGAATCATAGACATTCTTTCATTTTTTAATAGATTTGAGGAGATGTGGAGACCAATTAGACCTTAGAGATAATCTGAGTCAGTGGGCTTTGACCTCTCCGGGGTCATAGTCCTCTTTGAGAATTTGGTGATAACAAGGCCTGCTCTCCAGAAAAATGCACACACAGTGTACTTATGTAAAATATGTGCATGCAAGCGAAGGGGGTTTAGACACCCCAAAGGTATGTCCACATATCTACACAGGGAGCCACACGGCCCTGCACACAAAGAAATGAAAGCAAGGGAGGGCAGTGACTTGCTCGGGGTCACCCTGTTAGTGATAGCGTGCCCAGTGTCACTAGTCTTCAGAGTCCTGGACTTGCCTTTTCTTCTCTGCCTTGCTACCCTAGTGGGGAGGGTAACACTAATTTTGGTTTAATTTGAAGACATTACCGCCAAGTGAGAAGAGCCAGGAGTGGAGCAGGCCCTTTGGACTTGGGGTCCTTATGCTGAGAAGCTCCTGGACCAGGAGACAATTGATGACAAGGATCATGCTTCAGAACTGACAGAGACAGCTGTCCCCTAATGACAGCACCCTGAATTTTGACTTCTAGCTTCTTAAACTGCGAGAGAATCGATTTCTGTTACAGCCATCTACTTCTGGTATTTCTGTTGCAGTAGTGCTGGGTACCTAAGACAAGTGATACTTTTATTTCAGATTTTATTTTATATTGATTTCATATCAAGTGATGGCATCACTAGGAATGAAACAAAGGTAGATGTGGATGGAAAAAGAAAATAGTGTGGAAAATAGTGAATTTGTGGACATTTGTGGTGAAGGGTTCAGTTAAGCCATTGCTGTGAACTCTGTGATTTTATATAGGAAAGGGCATCATGTCTTACAGTGGTCTTAAACAGTGTGTCCTCTTCCCACCTAGCTGGCAGCCATGAGGTTGCCCAGAGAGAAATACCACTGTTGTTTCTCTCCCATATTCCCTGTGTCGTTTGTCACGAGGCCTCACACACAGCAAGTGCTCACACAAGGCCTTGTGGCATTGGATGTCATTACCTAAAAAGGCTAGCCTGAGTGGGAGGGAAGAGAGGAGCCTTTACCCTGTGCCTCCCTGACATTGGCCTGCAGACCTTGCTTAGACTTTTGCAGGGGTGGGTGTGGGGTCCTCCAGCTCTTGGGCCTGTGTGGCCTCTACCTCAGTACCCTCCTCTGTGCCAGATGCTTTTGGGGGATTATGGTTGCACATCCCTGGGTGGTGCACATAGTTAACGCTCAGCTACAAATCGCAAGGTTGGTGGTTTAAGTTTACCCAGAGGTTCCTTGGAGTAAACTCCTAGAGATCTGCTTTTGAGCAAGGACAGCTGTTGAAAACCCCGTGGAGCAGTTCTGCTCTGACACACTGGGAGTCACTGTGAGATGGAATTGGCTCCAGGGCTGCAGTTTTTGGTTTGTTTGTTGGGAGTGTTATTGTAATTTTGGACAGGATGTAGATGACAAAACCAGATGACAAAATCTGTTTCCTAGCTGGTCCTCAGGAAAAGGCTGCTGGCACCGCTGTCAGCATCATGCATTGTTGTTTTTGATGTTGTCACCCAAGCCTGGAAGGTCGACAGTGAGACCTGGTGTACCCAGTGTGGTTTGCAGTGCTCCGATGCTGCTGGAAGTGCGCGGTCGCGTCTTTGTACCTCCTGCCAAGGAGCAGAGGTGGTGAAGCCTCATCAGTGCCATTTTTAGTTCACACTGGTGGAAAAACATCCTTTTCACACATGATATTAATATTCTTTGGCAGAAAGTCAGCCGTAGAAGGAATTAACCCAAGTAAAATGCATGTGAAAAATGACTTATCTGTTTGTAAATAATCCAAGTGAAAACAGCATTGGCTTGGAACCATAGAAAATTACGAACGTGGATTGTTTTGTAGGATACTTAGTTTTTATCTGTACTCTAGGGTGCTTACAATCATGATGGCAATATTCATATTAATATTTTTGCATTTCTAGTCTCCTTGAGTTACAAGAGTCAAAAAAAAAGTATGTTCTGAAAAAATGGTTTTCAAAAGAAAAAGATCTCTTTGAGCCAACAAAGAGACAGATAGGAGGAGAAGGAGGAAGAATGAGTCGTCTGCACCCACTCAGTCTTTTTTTTTTTTTTTTTAAAGGAACACTGTTTTTATCTAAAGAGAAAGAGAAGACCTCACAGTTTCCATAGGTGTGTGTGTGTCTGACTGTCAGCAGAGCATGCAGTGCCCTTGGAGAGTTGCAGGGGAAGTGCTGTGAGCTTAGAGTTCAGCATTTCCTGGTGAGCACCAGGTTGACATACTTGGTGAGAAAACCCACCTTTGGGCTATAAAGCTGTGTCCTTAGCTGATTCTTGTTTGGATGACCTCTGTATCAATGCTCTATATCCCTGTTATTGAGGGGTCACTTCTGACTTATAGTCACCACATATAACCAAGTTGCCTGATAAGGTTTCCAAGGCTGTGATCTCTAGGGAAGCAGGCTGCCAGTTGTTTCACCTGCAGAGCAGCTGGGGGGCTCGAGCTGTTGACCTTTCAGTCAGCAGCTGAGCACATGACCACTGTGTCACCAGAGTTCCATCAGGAGTCATTACGAGAAGTTTTCATGGGCGCTTCTGTGACTTCTCTATTGTTTGAAACTAAGCCTGAGAAGCCAGCCTTCAGAGCTGATTTCAGTGGGGATGAGTGGTCACAAGCTGCCAGCCAGGAGGGGATGGGTGGTCACAAGCTACCAGGCAGGAGGTGGTGAGAGGCAGCTGGGTCATGGCAGCCTTGGAAAGGCTGGGCTGGGGGACGCTGGTTTCACCTTGGCCTCGAGGACCAGCCAGCCCAGTCTGGGAGCTGTTAGGACACAAGCCCCAGTAACCAGTTGTGTGGCAACCCCAAGGTGCTTCAGAGATAAGCTGGATCCTCCTAAGGACATCTCCTGGAAGGAAGCCTGGCTGTAAAGGGACGTCCCACATTGAGTGACCCATCAGCAAACGTATCAACAGAGAGTTACAAGTACGAACCAGGGGTTTCAGCAATTTTCCCCTCCCTACCCTGGTGTCCTCGAACATAGGTAATTAATGATTGAGCCCCTACTGTGTGTTATGTCACTTAAAAATATTATTTGGAAAATTCCAAATCAACAGAAAGTTGCAAGAAAAGTGCAGTAAACATGTGTCTTCTCGTCTGGATCCACTAACTTAACAGCTTGACACATCTGCTCCATCTGTCTCTCTTCCTGTGTGCATACACAGACACACACACCATGCTTGCAGACAGTACACATGTGCATATGTGTATCTGTGCTCATACTACACAAAAACACATTTGCACATGTGCACACAGCTTACGCATGCATGTGTGCACATACTGACACATGCACAAAACACATGCACATACACGTATGTGTGCACACACAAAAAAACATACCTCTGCATGTGCAGATGTTCCCACCTGTGTATATGTTATACACACATACATGTATAGACACATACAGATGTGTGCACACATGTATGTCGTGCATAGGCAGCACACTACTCACAACACATGCATATACATGTGAACACACAGACCTGTATTTTGGCAAGTCATTGGGAAGAGAATTGCAGATGCAAAGGCTCAATCTCCTTAAGTGTCAGTTTTACCAGAGGGGTGAGGTGTGCCACTAGAAAGTGTGGTCACAGAGACGCCCGGTGTTTTGGGAGCAGAATGGGGGAGATGGCGTCTTAACGAACCGCAACAGTTCAAATGGCTTCTTAGAGAAAGTACAATCTGAGCAGAGCCTTGGGCATAGACACCCGTCATAGCATCTCTGTCTAAACTTTAATAGCAAGGAAAAGGTACAGCCTTTCAAAAAAGGCCTTACTGTCTTCTTGATGAAAAACTCGTTCAACTTTTCCATATTTGGAGCTTTCGTTTTTACGATTCCTCTGTGGTTGTGTAATAACCACACTTATTATTTCCTTAGTCTCTCGGGGGCTGTCATTGAAAAAGTGCCGTTAGTTTTGCTCGCAATGCCTGGAAGGCTCATTAATATGCCGGAAGCTATGTGGACTGGTGAAGTGTTTCGACAGCTGGGTTCCCCTTGCTTGCAAAAGGCTTTGTGAAAGCTCAGTGACTTATGGCCACCAACAAATCCCACTTTTGCAATTTAATAATAGCTATGGCTGCATTTTGTAATTATGTGTAAGAATTCTATACATCCAGAAGTGCAAAAGGGAATGAAATTTGCTTCCTGTCGTCAGACCTGCAGCTATTTATACTGTGTAATGAAGGGTTTTGCTACGTCTGTAAATGTGACCTTGAAGATGAAAGACCATCTCTGAAAGCACTTGGAGGATAGGGTACATTTTGTAATGTCTAGAGCCCTGCATGCTGCAAGTCAGCACCCAGAGAAGACGCCCTAGACCAGGGAGCGAAGGGCGCTTAAATGTGGCCAGCGTTTTGTCGGATAACAGTGCTAAGCAAATACTGAATTCTGGCCTGAGGTGGGCATAACTAATGCTCGTTCGTATGAAAGGGAGGTAATTGCAAACCTAAACCAGTGGCAGGAGGGAGGTGTGTCTTGCTCCTGGGCATCCTACCCTTCTGTGGGACATAGGCAGCTCTCTTGTGTTCGCCTGAGGACCCTATAGGTGGGGTGGGGGGTGGTTTCAGTCCAGGCCTGAATGAGGAGCCTTCCTCGAAGGTGGGGTAGGTCTGACCCGTCACATCATTAACTTAAAAAGCAGAGGAGATGAGGAAGGCGGGTGACATCAAAGGGTGTGGAACTCAAGAGCCGGCGTGTTTGGCACCTTGGAGGCAGAGCCTCTGGCGAGTGGAGGGGGGTGCTGGTTAAAGAACAGAACCTGAGTTGGGGATAGGAGTCCCTAAGGGGAGCAGCTGGAAAGAGGAGGGCTTCGCTCGTCTGAGAGGAACCTACATTGAGCATTTTGCAGGAAACGAAATCCTTTCCCTCGAAGGCTGGCAGCAGAGGCCCACAGAGAATGTGACATGGCTAAGCTGAGGTGTCCTGGGCAGCACTGGAACCAGTGCTCCATTATACCCCGGTCCTGTGGGTGGGGACAGTTGAGGAGAAGATGAGAATGATTTTTCAAATAAAGCTTCAAGTCCAAAGTATTGGGTTAGAAGGGAAGCTGGCCCTCCCTGGCCGTCAGACTGACTAGTGCTATTCTGGCTGGTTATTCGTCTTCTTTGATGCATCGCTCCTTCTCTGTTGGTGGTGCCAGGCACCCCCCCCACTTAGGAAGTTGGTGCTGAGTGTTCAGTCCTGCTCTAGTGGGGTTCTGTTCTGTGGGATGGGAGTATCTTGGTTTCCTAGGACTGCCCTACAAAGCACCACAATGTGGGTGGTTTTAAAGGACAGAAATTTATTGTCTGGCGGCCCTGGAGGCTAGATGTCCAATATGAAGATGGTGGCGGGCTGTGTTCTCCCTGAAGGCTGCAGGAGAAGACCAGTCCTTGTGCCCTCTGCCCTCTAGTAGCCACAGGTGTTTCCTGCTGTTTGTTGGCTTGTAGCTGAGTCATCACATGCTATCTTCCCTGTCTGTCTGTCTGTCTTGTATAAAGGGCACCACTCAGATTGGATTAAAACCTGTCTGTTTCAGTGTGACCTGATGTCAGCTGATAACACCGTGAAAGATACTGTTGTCAAACAAGGTCACATTCATGGGCTCACGGGGGATCAAACCTTCAACCTAGCTCTTTGGGGGATACCCATTTTCCAATAAGAGGGGTTTCAGTAATCAATAAGCCACATAAATGACCAAGGTCATTTCAGAAAGTGATGCATACCTAAAGAAAATAGGCAAGACGGTGGCTTGGCGCAGAACTGATGAATGGAGGTACAGTGCAAGGCACATGTAATGTAAATTTTTCTGGTAGTCACCTGACAAATAATAAAAAGCGACAAGTAGTGTTGATTGAAAGAATATATTTCCTTTAACCCAGCATAGCCAAAAGTGTTACCTGTTGTCAACATAAAAAACTACTGAGAGATTTTGCTTTTTTCTATGTTGACTCTTTGAAATCCAGGGTGTGTTTTACACTTAACCCAAGCTTGTTGTTCAGTTGATTCTGGTAAGTTATGGCAACCCCCATGAATTACAGAACAGAATTGTGCTCCGTCGGGTCGCCTTGCCTGTAATCCTTATGGAAGCAGATTGCCAGGGGCTTTCTGTAGTGCCTCTGGGTGAGTTTTAACCACCAATCTGCAGTCAGTAAGAAATACTCCAATATTGTAAGAGGTGATAGTGGAAAGAAATCACTGCAGTCGCTGAGGGAAAACTTTGGGACAGCTTTGGATTTTGAGGTTTCTAAGGGGACACCTTTTATCAGAGACCTCATTCTGTGTCCTGGAAAATTGGTGTTACAGGTTCTCTATTTTTCATTCCTTTCCTTAATAATGGATCCCTGGTGGTGCAGTGGTTAAGTGCTGAGGCTGCTAACCAAAGGGTTAGTACTATGAATCTTCTACCCGCTTCTTGGAAACACTGTGAGGCAGCTCTGCTCTGTCCTGTAGGGTTGCGAGGAGTCAGAATTGACTCAGCAGCATGGTTTTTCAGTTTTCCTTAATAATGGGAAAGAATTCCATCAATATTTATGTCTAACCTGGAATGCTTGCAACTGGGAAAAGCTATTGGCAACAGCTAGTGTCGCTGTTGTCAGCATTATTTCAGTACAGGTTTACACTGTTGTGTTTTTGAATAGCTCAGCTATTAATTTTAAACTTAAGGAAGGATATGATTGCTGAGTAGTATTCTTCACTCACCTACTCTGAGTTTGCCGGATGGGCAAAGTACTACTTGTTGCCTGAAGTTAAAATCACTTCAGTTTGAATTCTTCAGATTCACATGCAAATCAGAGAATTGATTTAGAGCCCATTAATCAAGTGGCACTGGAGAAACTGACAGGGGTGTCTGGGATGGGTGTGAAAATGCAGACTATGGTGTGGGGGTAGGCGCTCTGGTGGTACAGTGGTTAGACACTTGGCTGCAAACCGAAAAGGTGGCTGCTTGAAGCCCCAGGCACTCTGCTGGAGAAGGATGTGGCAGTGTGTGGCCATCAAGATCACAGACTTGGAAACCCATGGGTCCTGTCTACCCTGTCTTGTAAGGTTGCTGTGAGCCAGAATCGACTTGACAGCAGGAGGAATTATCTGTTGTGTAGTGTAATTTTATATGCAGTTCTTATCCTGCCCTCTTTTTCATTTCATATATGAGTATTTTCTCATTCTTGACATTTTTGAAGAACATAATTTTTTTATTGTACAGAAGAAACTCGTTTCCCATTAAACAGTACATATATTGTCTTATGACCCACTGGGGGCCAACACTCTCCTTCCTAACCTTGGGTTCCCCATTACCAGCCTTTCTTGCCCCCTCCTGCCTTCTAGTCCTTGCCCCTGGACTGGTATGTCCTTTTAGTCTTGTTTTGTGGACCTGTCCAGTCTTTGGCTGAAGGGTGAATCTGAAAGGGTGCCTGGGGGTCATATTCTTGGAGTTTCTCCAGTCTCTGTGAGGCCACCAGGTCTGGCCTTTTGAAGAACATGATTTTAAATGGCTACACAGTATCCTGCCTTGGGAATGTTCTGTTGTTTGGTGAAAGGCCAGTGGACTCGCTGTTGCTATTTTCTGCCTGCCCTTAGAAGTATTAAGCACCCTTCTACAAGAGGGACACGATGCAGAGTGACCATTCTGTATGAACTGTTGTTTGCTGTTGTCAGTTGCGGTCACATTGACGGCTGGCAAATGATCCCATGTGTGCAGAGTGGAACTCTGCTTCTTGGGTTTTCCAGGCTCTGACCTTTTAGAAGCTGATCACCAGGCCTGTCTTCTGAGAAGCCTGTGAGTGGGTTCGAACTGCTAATAGGTGGATCCTTAATCATTTGAGCCATCCAGGAACCAGTCAACATGTGTGTATTTTATTATTATTATACAAATTGCTAGAAGAAACATTACTGGATTCAAGAATATGGATATTTTTTCGGGATTTTGATAATTCTGCTAAATTACCCTCTAAAACAATAGCACACGTTTGTAGTCCTGCCAGTGGTGTCTGACTGCCCATCTCCCCCACGGTCCAGCCTGGGCTAGGATTTATAAATTTTAAGAGAATTTGCTAATTTGGTAGATTATAGACTTGGCATTTTGATGCAGGATTTTTTTTTTTTTTTAAAGTAAGGAAGAAAAGATCATACATTAAATCATTTCTTCTCTTTTTTCTCCTGGACCTGTCCTTTGAAGCCTTGTCCTTGACTGATAGGAAGCAGGTTTCCTCCTGCAGGAGAAGTAAGAGATGTGGCCTGCATGGGTCACAGGTGTTTTTCATTGCTTTTCTTTCTTTTTTGTTAACTGTGCTGATTATAGCACTTCCTTATACCGAAGACATGAACGTATCCAAGTATTCTTGACATTTGTGGAAACATGAGCCTTGGGGTCCGTAATGCATCACAGGGAAGGGTTCATACCAGTCAAAGAGGCTACTGTTGATAGTCTCCAGTGTTTCTCTGTAAAGCATTTTATTGACGATGCAACCCCGGTGCCTGAATCCTGAAGACACGACCGTGTTGGCAGCATGTGGCCTTGGCAGAATGTGGAGCACGCCGGAAGAAGGCTTGGTGGCATCGTGGAGACTGAAGGATTGTAGGCGTTCTGTTTTCTTCCTCGAGGGAGCTGATTGCTGCCACCATTGTTGACGTGTGCTGAATCTTGATGTCTGCTGGGTGCTAGACCTCAGCACTTTATAGCCACGATTAATTTAATCTCTACGGCAACATAAGTGGTGAGTACTATTATTTTCTTCATGTTATTGATGGTAAAATTGAAGCCCAGAGCGGTTAGGTAACTTCCCTAGAGTTACAGAACTAAAATTGGGCAGAGCTGGAAATTGAACTGTGTGATTCAAAGACCAATGTCATTGTCAGGGATTGAATTGTATCCCCCCCAAAATATGTATAGGAGTTTGGCTGGGTTGTGATTACCAGTCTTGAATGATTGCCCTCTATTTTGTGATTTTTCCTATGCTGTGTATTAAAGAGGGTTTAGGGCGGGACTGTAAATCCCTTCCTAATGTCCCCTCCCAGCAACATTGTAAAGAGAGTCCCTGGAATGTGGCTTGCATCAGCTTTTATCCTACAAGGAATAAAAGGAAAGGGAAGCAAGCAGAGTTAGAACCTTTATACCATCAAGAAAGCATCACTGGAGTAGAGCTAAACCTTCCAACCTGAGGTTCTCACACCGAGATGCTCCCTAACCAAAGACGGATGCAACACAACGACTTTCCTCCAGAGCTGATAGAGGTAAAGTCTTCTCCTGGAGCAGGCATACTGAATTTGGACTTGTAGCCTACCAGACTGTGTGAGAATAAACTCTTCTTTGCTAAGTCCATCCACTGTGTGGTATTTCTGTTAGAGCAGTACCAGATGACTGAAACAGTCATTTGAACCTTCAAGCCCTATATCCTTGAGGACTGCAAGGAAGTGACCCGTTAACCTGTTGCTGTCGGGTCATTTCTAACTTATAATGACCCCATAGAACAGAGTAGAACTGCCCCATAGGGTGTCCAAAGCTGTAATCTTTATGGAAGCAGACTGCTACATCTTTCTCCTGGGAGTGGATGGTGGCTTTGAACCGGTGACTTTTTGGTTAGCAGTTGAGCCCATAACTCCTGGGCCACCAGGGCCCCTGGAGGGAAATGATTAAGCAGATAATAAAAACTAAAACCAGAGCAACACACTGAATCATTAATATCCCAGCCCCAAGAGTCCGTCTCTCTACCTGTTGTATGCAGACACAGTTTATACCCACAGTCAGAAATCGGGGAAACTAGGTGGATGGTTGTATTATAACCTCATAATGTCATAATCTAGTCACATTTTTCAAGTGTCCAGTGACTCAGGGTGGCTTTGAGATATCTCAGAATAAAAGTCAAAGTAGGTATTAAGCTAATTTGGACGACTGGCCCCAAAACATAAGTGGCTAAGAAATAAGAACCTGTTGGAGTACGGAAATGGCTTGGTTGAAGAGAGCAGTGAGCTGGGAAGAAACGATTAACTGGAAGGAGGATGGAAGCTTAAAAGTAGCATGCATGGTTTAATCAGAATTAGGAAGCAAGATAGAGAGGATTTTCCCCGATAGAGAGGACACATGTTGGTGTTTGGGCTAGCTGGAAAGGGAGACTCGGAAAGTGTATGTAGCTGATGAGTGGGATAGAGGGATGGGCCATGGGGAGGTGGGTGGCTTTGTGTTACTTGTTTGTTCTTTTAATAAGTAAAATCACAGCACAATTTCTTCCACTTATTAAAATAAGGTGACACAATGAGGGCCATAATTAAGAGCTTCTGGAGATTTCTGTGCACCATGCAGATAAAAATTATGATGTTTACTTTCAAAATAAAACTTGTGTTCTTTCCAGAGACTTAATTGTGTTTCTTTGCTCAATTTTTGTGTTGACTGGTTCTGCATTTTCTTGTGTAGATGAAGTTCTAGTTTAGAGTGAAATATAGGTGATTTTGATTGTGGAAAGCTCCAAGGACCCATTTCCTGGGCAGCAGTTTTTACGGTCTGATGGAATTTTCTTGTGATTCTTAGAAGAAATCAATAGCGTTATCATAAAGCAACAAATAAAATCTTTCAAGCAGTAAATGCAATTTTTGGATAATCTCTTTGAATTTGTCAGTTGTTTCCACCTACAGTTTTGTATCTATTACATCAAACTTCTTCATGGTTATAAACAAATAAAAGACTGTGATTGGAGATTTATCTGTGTTTGCTGCTACACAGTACCCAAAAGAGAAGATGATTAAAATGTCTAAAATATCTGATTCCTCATTGCACAAAAGTACTGCAGATACTGTTGTCCTTTAATGTACTTAACTAAATGGGGTTCTACTATTTTTGCTTATCCTTTAATGCAAATACTCAATAAATATTAGTGGACACCTACTGTGTTACAACTACTTGAGAACACAAAGACAGCCAGGACATAGTTTGTGCCCTCGAGCATATTAGGACTCTGAGAGGAAGCCGGATTTTGTAGGAAGGGGCAGATGAAGTGACAAGGCAGGTGGGCACGACTTGCCAAATGAGCCCAGATGAGAGGAGGAGAAAGGAGACACTGACCTACTGTGCGCGGGAAGTGAGATGAAGATGACTTTCCAAAGTTAAAGGCAGAGCTAACCTTGGACGGTAAATTTACCTGCTGAGCTGAGGGAGTGAGTCGAGTCCCAGCAACCAGACTTTTCTGAGCAAAAGAGAGCTGTGAACCAGCAAGCCTTGGGCCACAACACTGCAGCACTTAGAGAGCTCTGTGGACCTGCTCTCCAAAGAGGTGACTGGTGGAAGACGGGCCTGAAGAAGTTGGCCCAGTGTTTGTCAAAGGGCTTGGGTTCTACCGTATCTGCCAATGGAGGATTAGTTGATAAGAGGGAGTTTTGTAGTCCAGCCTGACCACTCTGATGGCAGTGTGTAGGGGGAAGCTCAGAGATGAGTTAAATGAGTTCAATTTTGTGAAATTGAAGAGGAGATGATAAGGCCTGAAGTCAGGCAGTGCTTGTAGGCATGGAAAAAGGAGGGGGCCTGTGAAATATTTAGATAGGAAACAAACAAACAAAAAAAAGCAAAAAAAGCAGATGTCTGTGGATTGACCCAAGGTGTGGGTGGTGAGGAAGAGAGAAACTTGAAGATGGCTCCCAGATTTCTGGTTCCACTGTGTGAAATAATAGTATGAGAGTGGGTGCTGGAGACAGACGTGGTAAGTTCAGTTGGGATGTGCTGAGTTGGAGGTGTCTGTAAAACACACAAGTAACGATGCTCAAATCGCCTTTGGTGGAAAGGGCAGGGATGGAGATGCTCTTTGTGGACTCATTACACATATACAGTAGTTAAAACTCTGAGAATAGATGACGGAGCCCAGAAATAGAAAACAGTTTAGAAAGAGCAGCAGATTCTCAACCAGGTCAGAGGCATCTCCTTTGCTGAATGGGCGTGAGAGAAAGAGGAGCCCTCCAAGGAGCTGGGGATGGAGTTGTCAGAGTGAGGCTGGGCCAAGGAGATGAGTGACAGGAAATCACAAACCAAAACCCATTGCCATCTAGTCGATTCTGGCTCATAGCAACCCCATAAGACAGAGCAGAACTGCTCCCAGAGAGTTTCTGAGAAGCACCTGTTGATTTGAACTAACCCTTTGGTTTGCAGTCATAGCGCTAACCATTAGGCAACCAGAGGTTCCTCACAGGGAACAGGAAAGGAAAAAGGTTCGACAGTAGGTGAGTGATGAGCAGCTGCAGATGCCAACGAGAGGTACAGAAATGCCAAGACTGGAGCATTTGAGAGGGTGGAAATACAAGGGAGCGTGGAGATCATTTTGATTTTTGGCCAGGTGGTTTTAGTATCTTGATGGTTGTGGGAAGCTAATTTCAGTCACATGTTTGGTGAAGAAGTTGAAACCATTAGTCTTTCTCAAGAAGCTTGAGTGGAAGAGGAAGAGGGGAAGGTAAAAATGAGGTCAAGGGAAGATGTTTCTTCGCCAAAGGAATGGAGACTTGAGCATGTCATAGCAGAAGAGGCAAAAACGAAAAACCCATTACTGTTGAGTTGACTCTGACACATAGCAACCCAATAGGACAGAGCAGAACTGCCCCATAGGGTTTCCAGGGAGTGACTGATGGATTCAGACTGCCAACCATAGTTTGGTTAGCAGCAGAGCTCTTCACCACTACAGCACAGGGCTTCAGCAGAGGAGAAGAGGTCAACAGCAATTCACATATCGAGGGCTGGTGCTGTGTCTGCCGTACTCAGTACCTATTCATGAATGGACTTTAGAGTCTTCGTAACGCCGGGTGATGTGGATGATGTTAACACCCTCAGTTTACCAAAGGGGAAGTAAAGTCACAGAAATTTGAGATTACATAGATCATTAGAGATCCCTAATCATTTATTGGAAACTCTGGTGACATCGTGGTTAAGAGCGATGCTGCTAACCATAAGGTTGACAGTTCTAATCCATTGGGTGCTCCACGTGAACAACATGGGGCAGTTCTACTGTGTCCTGCAGGGCCACGAAGAGTCAGTTTCAACTCATTGGGTTTGGATTAATTTTTTTTTCTTAGTCTTTTATCACTTTATTCTGTCAGTCTCACTCTTAACTACAGCATCTAAAATGTCTCCTGGTTTTGAGGAAGAAGTTGAAAATTTAGGCTAGAGAAGATTTAATTAATAGAACCAGGTCCTAGAAGACACTTGGGGCAGAAGCTTGTGAAATCAGCATTTTTTTAAGAAAAAGAGATTAAAGATGCAGAGTTTAATCATGTGGGAAAAGTAGGTAGGAAAAATGGAGAAAATTAGAAAAAAGAGCATTTCTAGATATAGATGGTGTTGGCACTGAAGAGAGATGCCCAAAGGGTAATTCTTTGTGATGAGTGGGCTCATAACTGCTTTTTTCATTATTACCTTTGTTACTGGCTCCTTTATCTACTGGGAACCCACCCCTCGGCCTAGCCAGAGTCTGCCCTCTGCAGGAACACGAGCCCACAGGGGTTTCTCTTGCACACACATTGGCCCTTTGATTCATATTTATGGATCTACTGCTCTTCTTCTCTCGGGATTTGACCTGTCATCCAATACTGGGCATTCCTTATTTTCATGGAGTCACGTTCAGAAGAACCTATGGGGCTTTCTTAAAAGTCTAATAACTTAATAGCATGCATTGCATTTTTGCTGGTCACTGAAATTTCAGAAAAATGTATTCAGGAGTGCCTATTGAAATCATTGTATCATGGTTTAATGTGACATTTTTAAATGCTAAGAAGCACATTGTGTCTTGGAACCGTCACTGCAGTCCAGTGTCACCTACAAAGGAGGTGTTGTGTTATTCCTGTCCCAGATTTTAGTGGGGAGGTACGAGATGCCTGTACCCAAGTTTTTCTTCTCCCAATACACCTGCATTCTGCCACAACCAGAAAGCTCCTTACAAGCAAGGACCACAAGACCTTGGCTCACTTACTGTGGACCCATCATCGGGAGGGACCAGTCACTAGAAAGGGGTGCTGTGATTGGCGTAGTAGAGGGTCAGTGAAAAGGAGAGAAACCGTTGATGATATGGACTGAGAGATACCAGTGACCATGAAGATGACCCGGGACAGGGCTATATTTCCTTCTCCTTTGTGTTAGGTTGCTATGAGTCAGACCTGAATGGACGGCAGCTTCCAACGACAGCACATACCTGCACATTTCCACTGTCTTCATGGGTGCTTCAGTAAGGGGCGACTAGAAGTTGGAAACTTGTGTTGCATTCTAATTCTCAAGCAACGTGCTATCATTATTTGTTGATGAATTTACCCTGTGAGCTATAATCCAAATCATTGGTCAGTCATTTAAAAAAATAAATCAGTCAGTGGTGTTTTACTCAGAACCCATGAGAGCAATTTAAGTGAAAGTTTTCAAGGTATACGTACCCAGTCTCTACAGGAGGGAAGGTGTAGGTGTAGAAATCTCTTCATGAGTGCTCGTAGTGAGACTGAGGGGGAATGCATACAATACCGTCTTTCACCAAGCTCAGCGGCAGCTGTAAATCCATTTAGGAACAACCCAAGCAGTAGAGTTTGCAGTATAATGTTAGTTTTCAATAATAATGCTATTAAAAAATCAGAGGTTTACATGGAATGCATGGCAAAATGGGACATTATCAATTTGAATAAGTAGGCATTCATTTTCAGTGCATCCAGCCCATTCCCTTATTATTTATTGTTAGGGTGTTTGAATTTAGGTTGTTGAAACAGAAGGTGAAAGCATTCACCAGGCGAGTCCGTTGCTAGGCCCCGTGGTTTCAGGCCTGCCGGGGTTTTCCCAGCACTTGGTAATGCTGCAGGAGTTAAAGTTAACAAGCCAGTCGTTTTCTGCCTTAAGAAGCAAAGCCGAGGGCAAGCACCAAACTTCGTGTTTACCCTGCGTTTTGACCATCGCTCCTCCATCTCTCTTCCACGCACTCCCATGCCTGGAAAGAAAGTCTGTTACTGTTGGCTGCCATTGACTTTGTCCCCTAACTCGTGGTGACTCCATGTACAACTGGGTCAGAGCAGAAGGAAAGTAACCAACATTAAACGCCAGTTGCCCTTGAGTCATTTCTGACTCACAGCCATCCCATGTGTGTCCGAGGAGGTTGTCACTGGCCGCTTTTGCGGAAGTAGATCGTCAGGCATGTCTTAGGGGGACCCTCTGGGGGGACTCAGACTGCAGGCCTTTTGATTAGCAGCTGAGCACGTTAACTGTTTGCACCACCCAGAGACTCCAGTGAATGTGAATATACCAAATTCAAGTATCTAGCACAGAAGCGTGCACTAGGAGGTGCCCAGGAAATATTTGTTGATAACTTTCACTTTGTCCCACTCAGTGAAGCCTTTGTAAAGAAGTATCTGCACTGTCTCTGGGAATGTCCACTCTAAATCACTGGCAGGCTCGGGGAAGCCACAGGTTGACAAACAATTTCCTTTGCTAATGCCTTGCAGCATCCCACCGTGGTACGTGCCCCGGATGGTTGCATAATATTCTCAGGGTTTGTTTGCACCTTAAGTTTCTGTTCATTGCTTATTATTTTTGGCTGGTCAGCATTTGCAGGCTACCGGAAGTTAGCGCAAAGTTCATCTTGGCTCCTCGGCAGCCATGTTTCTGTGATTGCAGAAACCCGTCACTCTTGTTGGAGCTCCTGTGGCCCGGTGGTTAAACATTTGACTGCAAGCCAGAAGATTGGCTGCTCAAATCCACCAGCCACTCCTTGGAAACCCTATGGGGTAGTTCTCCTCTGTCCTTATAGGATCCCTGTGAGCTGGAATCAACCCAACAGGTTTGGTCCATGTTTATCAGTCTTGTCACTACTGAAATACTCCATTGCTGAAAGACCTTCTTGGGGTGATTGAGTCTCCTCTTCCTGAAATTTGGACCTAAATTTTGTTCACAAGGTGGCCCTTGCTCACTTTGCCCTGCGCAGGATACTATCTACAGTGCCCCAGAGACTCGATGTGTCCGGTGCGGCAGTGAAAAGCTCAGTCTCCCCAGGTTCATCACATAATTACTGGCTTTCTCTGCCTACTTGTCATTTTCCTGACATGACATGTAAACTTGGTGACCATGAGCCACTTGAAGCTTGCAGCATGATTTTCATTTTTCTTGAGTCTGTCCATGGGCAGTCCCCTCTTCTCCCTGCGATACTTTTTGGGTCAGGTCCAGCTGTCTCGTCACGTGGTGAACATCTCCCTGTATTTAGTGTTACTGTTAGACCTTCTGACTCAACGCACTCTGCTGGCTGGCTTAGGCCTTCCACCATCAGTCTTCAGTTCCTGCATATTCATTAATAATAGGGGAAAAAACAGCTCTCTGTAACTGCTATTTGAATTTCACCACTGGAGTAGACATTTAAAGATTTAGTTGGCTTTAAAATGCAAATTTACAGGTTTCTGGTAAAGAAAACATTTCTCTGGTGGTTTGTAATGCAGTAATTCAACCTCTGTAAAACATGTAAAATTAATCCTTCCCAACAGGTACTGATTCCTGAATGGGAGAAGTTTGAAAGTTTTTGGCAGAGAATTTATCTGGACTCTGTATTAGAAGATCTTTTTCCCCTTGGAGAAGGTCAAGTGTTTTGGTGGGAGGAGAGTAAGCTGCTCTGGGTTCTGCTGGGTTTTGTGTGGCTGTGTTTTTATTATTGGGTTCCAGGGGCTTCCTGTGGACAACTGTTGTGGTCAAGATGGAGAAAGAACCGAACACATTATTCTCACCTCTTTATTAAAACAAAACACACAAAAAAGTGGCTTCCTGCCTTTCCCTGAGTCTGGCTGTTGAGTTTGAATCCCTGCCCCAGTTTGCTCTGCTGGCCATTGAGTTATGGGTTGAGTGATGAGAGCTGGCAGTGGCCCGTTAGAGTGATTGCCAGCTGCCAGGCACACCCCAAAATTCTGGATCCGGGTGTTTGAGCCAACAGGATGACAGAGCTTGGCCTCTGGGTTTGAGTACATTGCTTTCTTGCTTATTTTGATGACATGGCTCCCATTGAAAAAGAAAACAGGCAGCTTTGTATTGAAAGTTTGATTTCTTTATGGATTCAGTCTCTTTACTTGGGTGACCTGCACCCAAAAGGAAGTTTATTTTCAGACACCTTGAAAGCATGGTGTAAAAATAGGCCCACTGTGCAGATTATGGCGCTACTCCGCGAGCAGAAGGCCTGTCTGGGTCACCTAAGGGTATGGTAGAATCCAAAATAAAACTGGTTCCCAGGTGGCTAATTATCAGTTTCTCAACCATGCCTGGAAAATAGCAGCTTCTTTTGCCAGGAGCCTATGGCAGGGCAGAAAACACAGACAGCAAAAAGCTCTTCATTGTAGGACTTGCTTGTGTTTCCAGTGTCATAGGGAAGATGCTGGTGGGTGTGACTCTGTGTGCTCAAGCCAAGTACAAATCCAGCATTTAGAACTTAAAATCGAAAGAGTGCATTCAGTGTGCTCATTTGGACAGATGACTTTGCTTGGTTGGAGCCTGGTCCCAAGGAGGTCAAAATCAAGGGCCAGCTGCCTCCTTTCTTTCTTCCCAGCTTCTGTTCCCTACCCCATCTGCCACATGAGAGAGGGCTGTGAGCTGAGCACAGGGCTGACCGGGCCTGGAGAAAGCTCACATCTGCTGCTTGCTGGCCGTGTGAACTGGGAACTGGTGGCATCTTACTCGTTGGCAGAGGACACTTCATTTCCAGGAAATCTAATTTCAAGAAAACGATTGCATTTCTGAAAGTCTTTCTCAAGTGACCTCTAGACAGTTTTGGTTTCTCTGAAAATGAACAGCCTGAGTTTTAATATTTTCGTACCATTGGGTGGGATTGAATGCCTCAGGCTTGTACTTGTTGTCCAGTGGGCGTGCTGTGGAAGTCTAAGTTAAACTTATGAACTGTGAACATTAGTAGCGTTTTTGTTTGGTTGTTTTGTTCACCCACCCACTTATCCTGTCTATCCATCCTTTGTTTGCTTCTGAATATGTGCCAAGAATTGTGCCAGCCCGAGGCTCTGTCTTCTTTGCGTGTTTGCACTCAAGCTTGTGTGATCCTGCTGCTTTGAAGAATGATTCTGCTTTTCTTGTTTAATGAGAAAAAGTAGATTTCCTTTTTTTTTTTTTTTTTTGGATAGTTAAATTAGCGCGTTAGCAAAGCATTACATTCTGCAGAGCATTGACAGAATTTTCTTATCTCTTAGTTTACCAAGAGGGCAGTGGTGGTTCAGTGGGGGACTTTCTGCCATCCATGTGGGAGACCTGGGTTCAGTTCTGGGCCAGTTCACCTCAGGCACAGCTGTCATCTCAGGAGGCTCGCATGTTGCTGTGATGCTGGACGTGCTTCAGCAGAGCTTTCGGACTAAGGCAGGCTATGAAGGAGGCCGGGAGGTCCACTTCTGAAAAAGTTAGCTAATGAAAACCCTCTGGATCATAGCAGTTGCATCCATTGTGCATGGGTCGGCGACAGCAGCTAACAACAGTTTACCAGGGATTATGGTGTTCATTGTCCTGCGAATACTGCCTCTCTGGGTTGATTATGTTGATTATGGATCCCAGATGGTGACTACTGCAAGCACCATGTAACGTCTGTGTTTGGGATGCTGTGCCTAGGTGCCATCGACTTGGCTGCATTTCACAGCGACCCTGCCTGTAACAGAACGAAACACTGCTGGGTCTTGGGCCACCCTCACAGTTGCTGTGCTTGAGCCTGTGGTTGCCGCTGCCCTGTCGGTCCATCTCACTGCAGGCGAGAGCCTCTGTTTTACGAATCATGAGGTCCTTCTTCGGGGACTCATCTCTCTGATAACATGTCCAAAGTCGGTAAGATGAAGTCTCCCCATCCTCGCTTCCAAGAAACGTTCCAGCTGCACTTCTTCAAGACAGATTTGTCTGTTCTTTGGGAGGCCTGTGGTATCTTCAGGATTCTTTGCCAACAGCATAATTTAAAGGCATCAGTTCTTCTGAGGTTGTCTTTGTTCCTTACCCAGCTTTCGTGTACATATGAGGCCACTAAAAATACTATGGCTTTGGTCTTCAAAGTGATCTCTTTTTGCTTTTTAACACTTTAATTTTACAACAGATTTGCCCAGTGTGATATGTCTTTTGATTTCATAACTGCTGCTTCTATGGTTGTTGGATATGGATCCAAGTAAAATCCTGTACAACGTCAGCCTTTTCTCCATTTACCATGATGCTACTTATTGGTCTGCTTGTGGGGATTTTTGTCTTCTTTATGTGGAGGTGCAGTCCATGCTGAAGGCTATAGTCTTTGATCTTCATCTGTCAGTTTTTCAAGTCCTCTTTACTTTCAGTAAGCAAAGTTGTAACTTCTGCATATGGCAGTTTGTTAATGAGTCTTCTACCAGTCCTGATACTGCATTCTTCTTCATGAAGTTTGGCTTCAAAGGAAAGACATCCTGGATAACTACAGCACTACTGAAGAAGAGGAACACACTGGGGAGGCCTCATACTACCTGACCTTAGAACCAGTTACACCACCACAGTAGTCAAAACATTCTGGTACTGATACAAAAAGAGACACATAGATCAATGGGACAGAGTTGAGGCCCCAGAGATGCCTCTATCCTTTTAATGAACAGCTTATATTCGACAAAGACCCTAAGATTGTAAACTGGGGTAAAAACAGTCTCTTTAACAAATGGTGCTGGAAAAATTGGATATATGTCTGTAAAAATTTGAAACAAGACCCATATCTCACACCTTTCACAAAAACTAACTCAAAAATGGATCAAAGACCTAAATATCAAACCTGAAACGAGAAAGATCATGCAAGAAAAAACTAGGGTCAGCAATGGAAGTTCTAACACACAGCTTCAACAGACTTCAAGATCTGACAAGCAAAACACGATCCATAGAAGAGAAAATAAATGAATGGGAACTACTAAGAATCAAACACTTTTGCTCATCCAGAGACTTTATCAAAAGAATTAAAAGATCACCTGCAGAAAAATACTTGGCAATACATGTTGGACTGACGCCTGATCTCCATCATCGACAGGGTACTGAAAAATACCAACAGGAAGTCCAGCTTCTCAGATTATTTGCTCAGCATACAGATTGATGAAGTATTGTAAAAACATACAGCCTAACGCATAGCTTTCCTGACTCAAAACTGTGCAGTGTCCCCTTGTTTTGAAGAAGAAAGAAAAAAAAAAAGATTTGCATGTGGTTCTTAAAACAGCTAGTAAATGGACCGTTCAAATTCATTGTTACCTTAAAAGATGAAGTGTATTGGTTGGAAATAGACGGGATGAAGTCATGCGCTTTTGTAGTTTGTTAGAACCAGCTCTAGCTCCAAGCAGTTGCGCTCAATTACTTACTGTACAAATCAGCATTGACATGGATTCACTTTGTCTATCTCTTTGGGGCAGATGGATGATAACACAACCAAAGACAGCATTGTTGGAAAACATGCCCTAATCAGCATGAACTGCCAAAGACAAGTATAGGTCAATGACATGTTATTTGTAGATAAGCTGAAATTATACAAAATGAAAAATCTTTTCAAGGAAGAGAATTTTAGACTGATTATTCAGTGTTTAAAAAGACCTTCCAGCTACAAGAGTGTGTTGACTGTATTTCATTGATTGTTAGTTAATTAGTGACTGTGTGATGGTATTATTTATTCCAAGTGTAGCGTTTTAGTCTGAAGGTTGTCAAACATTTTAATATTATAATGTGAACTTTGAAAACTAGGTAGTAAAAATGAGGAGATACACTGACTCTATGTCAACTAATCATTTGAGTCTTTGAATTAAAGTTGTACTCGGACTGTAAAGCGCTGCATGTGTGTTTAGGTGTGTTCATCCGTGTGGCAATCTTCAGATCCTTAGTTGCTAAATTTTGCATTTTTCAGTCTCTCTGCTTTTTAAAAATTTGTGTTTTCGTCTCCATTTTTTTTGCTACAAATAACCATTGACTTTTCTCTTGGTAGAGATTAAAGAACAGATGGTCAACTACAAGCTAGTTAATGGACTGTTGGTTAGTTGGTTCAGTGTGAGCAAAGTTTAGCAGTTTTGATTGAAATAATGTTTGGCAGTTATCAGACCATCTTCGCTTTTTGAATACCCTCTTACAAATGATGGGTGGAGGATACCGAGGGAGCATCTTCAGGTTTACTTGCGGAAGTTGGAACCTGCAGAGGGTGAGCTGGGGTGGGCTGGGCTGGGAGTGAGCGATTCAAAAAGGCTTATGAGTCCCTGGTTGGTGTAAGCAATGAACTCACTTGAAAGTCTCGGCATTGGAACCCAGGGACATCTCAGAAGAAAGGCCTGGTGATCTGTTTCCTTCTCAAATCAGCCTCTGACAGCCCAGTGCAGCACAGCGGCACTCTGACACACTTGAGTTTGCCAGGAGCTGGAGTTGACTCAGTGACAACTAGTTACTAGTCTGTTGTCTGCAGAGCAGGTAACATTCTTCATCTTGTGCAGAGTGTCCATTTCATTGATGAATTGTAGTTAATGATAAAGGTTATTCATTTTTCTAGGGAAGGGAATGCTTAAGAAAGCAGAGCCCTCTTGCTTGTATTCGAATGATCACTAGCCCTATAAAGTGCACCCTTTCACTGTCTTGGAGGTTTGGGGACTGTGAGAAACTATTCTGTCTTAAGAAATCAAGTGCTTGTAAATAGTTTCTTATTTAGATAGATAAGTGTCCTCGGGTTCATTTCACATCAGTGAAATCAGAAGTCCTTAGTGTTCTGAGAGTTCCAGATAGAAATCAACCTCAGCTGCCAGGTGCTACAGGTCCGTCTGCCGTCGTCTACTGTGTTAATTCATTCACTTCATTCACTCATTCACTCCTTCAGTCAACAAACACCAGCTCACCCCCTTCCTGGGTTGCAGGCACTTGGCCAGGCCGGAGTGAATGTGAGGATTGGTCAGCATCTTGTTAATGCCTCCCACAGAAGTTTACAAGACCTATGAACATGTGAGTGAGTTTTTACCTTGTGAGTCATCTTTGTAGTTTAATAGCAGCTATTAGCAGGGAATTTTTTTTTTTTTGAATTTTTGAATTTATTGTGATTGAGTGAAAGTGTACAATCTGGTTTAAATTCGCATGCCCGCCTATGTGCAGCTCCTACTGCTCTCCTTACTTGGTGACAGCACACTCCTTCTTTCTGTTCTATACAAGTCATATCCTCTTAAAAATCCTCTGTCCCCTCGTCTCCACCTTCTACATCCCCCTCTAGTAAGAGGCCAGTTGGGCGACATCCTGTAGATACATAGAACCATAAAGTGCACACATGATATGGTCACTCTGTGTCACCAAGTCCAATCCATTCCTGTCTAAGGAGTTGACTTCTGTAATAATTTATGATGAGGGGCAGCTTCTGGTGTAGGGGCCACGCTCACAGGGGCAACCCGAGGCTTTCGGACCATCAGTTGCAATCTTTTAGTGGAGTTCTCTTTTTTTCAATTACGAAAAATCTCTATAGATAGTCCCCAGCTTAGGATGTATTTGTTTTATGGCAAAATGCTTTTTTTTTTTTTGATATCTTATGGTTTGTAATCTGTATTACATACAGTGTTGCAGTAATTTGCTGATGTTGTTTTCAAGTGTTGACTCACAGGTGCTCAAAGACTGGACTTTGTGGATAACAAAAGACAGTAGTAACGAAGACTGAAAAGAAAGATATTTGACTTACATCAGAACTGGTTGATGATTGAGCTGTTGGAACGGAATCCTGTCCTAAGTCGGGGGCTGTTGTCATCATTATTTGAGGATGCTTGTTCTTGACCTGTGGGTGATTTATATATCGTGTACACTGTCAGTGCTGCAAAAAGGTTGCCTAGGATAACGTGACAACTTGTAAGTGAACTCAGCACTGGGAAACTCAGGAAATGGCCAGTCCCTGGAAACTGCATTAGGCAAGTCATTCATGTTTCTGGTTTTTTGGACTTGAAGGGCAGATTATAAAAGCTAAAATTGCTATGTAGATACCTTAACATAAGAAAACTGCATTTTAGCTTTTCTTTCTTTTTTTTTAATGGCATATTGTTATTCTTGGTCTCTGAGAGCCATTGAATAAATTGTGTTCTGATTCACTGATGTTCTTCAGCAGGTGAACTCTTGAACCTGGCCAGCAAATTATTTCCTCAGCTATGTGTGCTTTGTGCTGGGACAGGGATATAGTGTCTCACTTTGAAATGAGCCAAAGTGAGTTGGCGTTTGTGTAGAATTTTCATTTTCTGTGTTGTTTGAAAAAAAAGTTCAGTTAATTAAAGTACAAAAAAACTAAAAAGCAAGCTTTGGTCTTTTTAGACACACTTAAACATTTACAAACTATGTTATCATTGTACTATAAAACTAAAACACAGCCAGAATCCACCCTGAAGTTATACTTCAGTTTTTTTTTTTTTTTTTGGTCCTCGGGGACAGCAGTTCTCAAAGCATGGTCTGTGGACCTCTAGGAGTTTACGAAACCCTTTTGGTGGGGCTGCAAGTCCAAAATTGCTTTCTCGAGAGTGCGAAGATGGTGCTTGCCAACTGCACCGTGTCAGCGTGTGCCGTGGTGGTGCGGAAGCTGGCTCGTAAAATTGTTGGTGCCTGTAGGTGCTGGGTGTCGGAGTGTTCACTACAACCATGGACTCATGCTGGAAAGGAATAAAAGTCAGTTACAGTTAAAGATGCCCTCGTGACAGTAAAAATTATTAATTTTATTCAACTTTAGCTCTTGAGTTCCTCTTCTTTCCCCTTAAGCTTTTTGGATTGAAGAGGAAGGCACTGTTATTAAGTATACAATGCAGAGACTGTGATCAGTGTATATACTCACACAAATATGGGAACAGTGGATACACTCACACAAAGTATGTGATAAGTGTATACACTCACAGTGTGATCAGTGTATGCACTCAGAGTGCGATCAGTGGATACACTCACACAAAGTATGTGATCAGTGGATACACTCACACAGTGTGATCAGTGTATACACTCAGAGTGTGATCAGTGTGTACACTGACACAACTGCAGTTTTAGCCAAGATATAACACTGATGAATGTGGTCTACCACAGAAAGCCACTGCTCTGGTTTCTCTGACCACAGTTAGGTTTTACTTTTCTTGAATCGTCACGTAAATGGAATGAGACTTCTTTTTTTTGAGATTCTTCTATGTGGCTGTGTGTGTCAATAGAACATTCTTTTATTGTTCAGAGGCATATTTTATCATCATGGTGGGCTACAATTTGCTTTTCCATTCTCCTGTTGATGGCTGTTTGGCTTGATTGAAGTTTAAGACTATTTTGCTAAGAAAATTCTTTCGAAAACGTGTTTTAGGTGAATATTTAGGTGAGGAATTGCTTGGAGTTACACCCATATATTTATTGTGCTAGAAAAATACGTAACACAACCCTTGTCAAGTCAGCTTTTTTTACATGTGCTTTTCAGTGACATCTGTTGCCTTATTGCGTTGTGCAACCAGCAGCAGTGCTCATTGCCAAATTTTCCATCGCCGCTAACCGATCTCAGCGCTTCCTAAAAAGTAACTTTGGTTTTCCCGTCTGCCCTGGTAACCACTTCTCAACTTTGGTCTCAGTACACTTGCCTGCCTTCTGCTCTCTGCGTGTTTGTGTGTTCTAGGTATTTCACATAAACAGGTTCGTACACTGTCCATTTGCGTGGAGTTCCACATCTTTTTGATGTCCTTTGTGACAAAATGATTTTTTGAGTGATGAGGTGGCTCAACGAGCTGCTTTTCTTGTCCAATATCATCTTTGCTTGAAAGAGCAGAAGACAGACCAATAAATCATGTATTCCAACTTGGGCATTTACCAGACATTTTCTTACGGATGGATGAAGTGAGCTTGTCCCTTCAAATAGAAAAACTAATAATACATGTCCTGAGACCAGAAAGCTTGGGTGAGCTCCATGCTCCAGAGCTGAGGGACCCGGTGGTTCCATGAGCTGTGGCCAAGATTCCTGTCTGCGTCACATTTTGTGGACTCCTGGGATCCTTTGTGAACTCCCCCAGCATTCCTTATTTTAGTAACCAGAGGGATGTGGTTTTTAATGTTTGGGTTCATAATTTTGTTAAACCACACTATCCTCACCTTTCCCTGGCTACCTGTGTACACAATCAACACAATCAAGGATTTCTTTTTTTTGCAGTTTGTCAGTAATGTGAAGAGCTGGGCGGGGGTTATAGTCACTCAGAGCGTTTGTTGTCCTGCTTCGTTGTTGCCTTCGGTTTTTGTTTGTATGTGACATTCCAGCAGATGTTATCATCTGTGCATACCAGGTGCTGCACTAAAGGGAACATCAAAAAGCAGGGGACTGCTTTGATAAATTATGGTATCCCCCACCCCTATGAGGTGGAATCCGTTTAAGAGCAAGAGATTTTTTGGGGGGGAGGGGTTTACATGACATTATTATAAGGCCACGAAAATTATGTTTTTTCAACAACTAGTTAGTGTCCTAGCTTATGCCAAGAAGAATGGTGGGAGACAAGAGCACAAAGGAAATGCATTTACGTAAATGCAGAAAGGAAGACTGATACGGAACATACCAGAACCATAACACTGATCTGTTTGGTTGCTGGTGTGGTAGGTAATTTTTTCCCCCCTTTCCTTTCCATGTTTATATTCTTACACTTCCTCCAAGTATTCTAAAGTGGACATGGGTTTCTTTCACCAAAAGCCAGCTGCCATGGAGCTGGTTCTGACTCATGGCTACCCTATGCATGTCAGCCTAGCACTGCTCCCTGTAAGGTTTCTGTAGCTTAGTTTTTAGAAGTGGGTCACCAGGTCTTTCTTCCTGGTCACCTATGGGTAGACTCAAACTTCCAACCTTTTGATTAGTAGCTAGTCGAACATCTTACCTGTTTGGAGTACCAAGGGACTATGATTCCTTTTGCAATCAGTAACTAAGTAAACATTTTTTAAAGAAAAACTTGTCTGTATATTTCTGTATTTCATAGTGATGTTATACAAACTCTGTTAGGTGCCATTGAGTTAGTTCCAACTCATGGTGGTCCTGTGTACAGCAGAACAGAACAGACTAGGCCTGTGCTATCCTCCCAACCAGCATTGTTAGATGAGGTCTGAGAATTAAGTCCATGAACTTAATTGTTCCAAGTGTTGCATACCTCATTGCTGAATATTATTGCAGTCACCTTTGAAGTACTCCTCTTGGGAGGCTCCGCACCAATGCCAGCGCCTCGTCCACCCTTCAGAGCAGTTTTGGAACCCTTTCTGCAGGGGCCATCATGCACAGCGGCAAGTTCTCAAACTTAATTGTCTAGTCTGTGAGGAAGTTTTTATCCAGGAAACACATAATTGTACTAGAACACCCTCTCTTCTTACCTGAAGAGAAAGGAAATAATGAAGACACCTTGGTGATCTTCAGGACATCCAGGGTGGTATGACAACAGCTCTGATGGCCATTCCAGAAAAAGGGTTCCCAGATTTTCTTTAAGGGTGGTCTGGGTGCTGCTGTCTGTTCCCGAGGGGAGGAGGACTTCAGAGGTGACTGTAGCGACATTCAGCAATGGGTGTGCAGCACTTTTTTGAGGGTGAGTTCACCAACTTAATTGCCAGACTTTGTATACTTAACTGTGATGGAAGTTTAAGATGCTGCCGTTGAGTTTAAGTTTTGGAACCATATTTATTAAGAAAATAACAAGAGAGAAGAGTCTCCTTGTAGCCCTTCTTCTTGAGAAGAACAAAGTTATCAGATTAGCATTTACGGATGCTTCTGAGCTGGCCTGCACATCCCACTGCGCGAAGTTCTCATGGGGCCCTCCCAAGGTTAGGCCGTGCTGTGATGTGGCAGTTTACTGACACCTGCTCACCTATGAATCATTAACTTTTGGCCCCGAGGTGGCCCCGGAAGTCTGGAGCTGTTCCTTCAGGAATGCTGTTGGCAGAGCCTGCGGGCTTCCCTGTCTCACCTCCAGGTTTTGGTGCCTTCTTAGGGCAGTTTTCTTTCTTTCCACAAAGATTCAAGGTTACCTTAAAGCAGAGAGAGGAAAAGTATATCTTTAAGAAAGAAAAATAGCTTCAACTTTCTGGCCTCTGTCTTTACCTCTCAATGCCCCAGGGAGGTAGTTTCTGGGCAGGGTCAGTGACGGGACTTTGCTTGTTCCTGTGCCAAGCCACCTGCACTTCCGGGTTGCTGTATGCTAAGGCACTGAAGACTTAGAGAATTCTGCAAACCTAGCATACGGCGTGGAAGAGGGGGAGATGTGGCTCTACCGAGAGCTGACGGCATTTAGAGCAACTGACGCCACTGCACTCTTGAAGGACTGGACGTGGGGAGAAGGGGAGCAGAAAGGAGGGAAGCCAGGAGGTCGAGGGTCAGGCACTGGGAAGATCGAGGGAGCAGCAGTTTCGTGGCAGCTGGGGACTGGCACGCAGAGCTGACACTGCCTCTGTGTGTCTTCAGCCTCTGTCTGGTGTAGCACGAGCCCTGCCCAGGCTCCTTTGAGCCTTCCAAGGGCTAGTGATAATTCCAACAGCTGGTCAGCGCTTATCACCTGTCAGGCATCTTTCTGTGAATTCATTCACTAATAATCTTGACCCGGACACTGTTGTCATGCTAGTTTTACAGATGAGTAAACTGAGATATCAGAAAGTTACATAAGCCACGTTGGTGGTAAGAGAAGAGAAGGTGCTGGGGTTTGATGCCCAGCAGTCTGACTCTCGCTTGCAGGACCTGCTGCTGCTTCCTGTTCTGCAGTGTGTGTTGGACTGCCTGACTGGGCACCAGCCCTCTTTGTTGTTTGCTCACTTGTCATGCTTTGGAACTGTGACCTTCACAAAGACGACAAAGGAATTATCTGAAGATCATTAAGTCCACAGTGTAGTTCACTGGCGTTTACTTGATAATTACACCTAAGTCTAATTACAGACACTTAACTGTCCCCAGTGCCACAGCTTGTCTGGCTGGAGTGCTGTTTCCAGTCCCTGCCTGGAAACGAAGAGAGTCGTCGGTGGTTCAGGAGTGGGGCTCTTCCTTTCCGTGCGGGAGACCCCGGTGTGATTCCCGGCCAGCGCGCCTCATACACAGCCACCGTCTGCCTTTGGGGGATCTTGTGGGGCTGTGGTTCTGAGCAGATTTCAATGGAGCTTTTGGAATAAGATGGGCTAGAAAGACCATCCTGCTGACTTCCTTCTGAAAATCAGCCAGGAAAATCCTGCAGATCTGTGGTCCTGTCTACAGCCGATCATGGGTATGGCGCAGGACTGAGCAGCATTTTGGGGCCCTTATGCCGGGGTCACCATGAGTCAGGGGTCAGTTTGAGAGCATCTGACAACACCCATCACCTAGAAGGGAGTGGATGAGGACCCTAGCCAGGCGTGTAGCAGAGGGATTTGTGACTTCTGTGATTGTCTTCTTTAACTGTTCCCCCCTGGCACTGTCCAGTTGTTGCCTCTGGCTGATCATCCTTTCTTAGGCTGCAAGGGTGTTGCCAGTCATTCCCACCTGTGGGGAATCTGCTGTGTGTCTGTAACTGCTGTGAGCCCAGGTTTTAAGTGGATCAAGCCTTCGTCAAACCTCTCAGCAAGCACTCTAGCTGTTTCTCTTCCTAAGTCCGTCCTGGGCCAAGGACAGTCTTCCTGCAAAGGGCTGCTTTAGCCCTCACTCTCCAGGCAAGAGTTTCGATCTTTTGCTTGGTTGCCTCTCAGGTGGTAGAAGGTGTGAAAACATGATGTGTCCTGGTAGAAATACATGTTTGAATTACATTCCAATTTAAAAAGTGCTGCCTTGGAGAGCCTCCCGGGCGTGTGGCCCCCAGACTGTCTAACCATAAACAGTATCCAACACACAGCCAGCTCTGCCAACAAAGACTGAACTGGGCTATGCCAGAGAAGGAGTGAGGCCAGTGACGAACAAATCTTTTCACTGTAATATGTACATGAGGCTGTTGAGAGGTTCAGGTTCATCGCTGGAGCTGAGATAATGAGGGGATCAGATCTTGGTCTAAGGATCACGGAAAGTTCCAGGTAAAAGGGGGACGTGTGCTGTCATGGGGATGGGGAGAGCAGTTAGAACAGAGTAGCAGGGAAAGTTCTGGGTATTATATGGCAAATTCATATAGATTGTTAAATTGTTCTTAGTCACAGTAAAATTTGTTTAAAAAGAAAAATCGTTAGACTTAATAAAGTCTACCATTCTGGAAAAGAATAACAACAACAAAGAAGTACTGTCTTCATGGCAGAAAAGGCCTGGACAGAAGTCCTGGGTCATCTTTCTTTTCTTCTTTCTTTTTGGTCTTACGTCTTTTTGTGCTGTATAACGTTGGAATGTTTTTGTTTCATTTTAAACTGCTTGCTGCTTTTGTGTGCACTGTAACTGCTATACTATGAATACAGACACGACCCCCCGCGCCGCAGCCTCAGACATCGTGCACAGGCCCACTGTCCCTACATCAGCCACAGGAGAGCAGGGCCCTCTGCGGGAACAGGGCTGGTAGCTGAGCACACTCTGTGGTCTTCCTGGGCCTTGACTTTTGCTGTCTTTGGTTGAGGTCCTGTCCTCCCAGCTGAGAAGGAAGAGCCGGAATGAGTCCCTGAGATGATTTGTTTGAGCAGATAGTGATGGTTTGTAGATTTCTGTGGCTCAGAAGTTAGAAAAGCTCTAAGACAAAACTGGGTATTTGTGCATGAGCCTCGTTGAATGGTCTTGAAGACTGAGGGCAAACTGGTGAGGAGGTCAGGAAAGTCCTCAAACCACATGTCTCTTCATCCACTCCTCTAGTCCTTTCCTTCAGTTGTTAACAGTGGCCTTGGCCAGCACTCACGGAGCTATAGAGACGTGTTCTGAGTGTTAACGCATCCTCGGTCAGTCTTTTATCAGTGAAGTGAGGAACTGGCCTTCTGTCTGGGGTCAGGTAGTTTGTAGTGACTGTGTTGCATCAGCGTTGGGTAAGCTCTGGGGAGAGAAAGTGCTAATGTATAAAACACGGGAAGAGGAGATGGTTGCAGGACTTTGGATGAGCTGTTTGAACAAAGCCTTTATCCTTTTGAGGACCAATGCTGGACCCAGAAGACCCTCACATGGATGGTTTATGCAGACCTGAAGTTCTGGCTCTTCACAATGTCACTATGCCCTGCCCTCATCTCCTTTTGGACTCTGAAAGCCCCCTTTGCAGGTAGAAACTCACCCTGAATAAAGGAAGGACGTGAATTTGTTCTAGCTTCTTGATCATGTTTGATTTGCCAAAATAAGGGGAAGCAGAATGATTCTTAGGCTCTGAACTGTTGGATGCATAGTTGACGGCAGCTGTCCAGACATTGTCACACAGTGAATTTCATCATGTGTTCCAGATGAATGTGGTTTTTAATTTTTCTGCTCCTAGTCCACAGACCAAGCACGTTCTGCTTTTTCTCAGGAGGAAGAGAAGTGAAACCAAAAGATTTTGGTTGAGTCATTTAGTGAAAGAGAAGGGAGAAAATAAGAGACACTTGAGTGTCTGGGAGAATTTGTCACAGAAATTCACAGACAGAGAAGATGCTCTGCCTGGGGACCCACTTCAGGTTTTATGTGTCTGGAAGGAAGGGGCAGTCCCTGCTCTTGCCTTGGGCCAGTTACCTTTGTGAGTTTGCATAAATATGCAGGAACTCTGCCAAGTCTTGCTTTCATTCTTTTTTTTTTTAAATTTTTTATTTAATATAACTGAGTGTAAATGTACATTCCTGTATAAATTTACATACCCAGCTATATGTAGCTTCCACTGCTCTCCCTGCCCGGTGACAGCACACTATTCCTCTCTGCTCCGTAGATGTCTTGTTCTCCCAACAGTCTCTTTTTTCCCTCCTCTCCACCCACTCTCCTTCCTCCAGCCAGAGGTCAGCAGGATGATATCCTATAGATGTATAGAACCATAAAGGGCATCCAATATATGGTCACTGCATCGTCAACTCCAATCCATTCCTGTCCGAAGGGTGGACCTTCATTATGATTTATGGTCAAGGGCAGCATCAGGACAAGGGGCCGTGCTCCCAGGGGAACCCCAAAACCACTGGACCATCAATTGAGGTCTTTTAGTGGGGATCTCAGGGTGCACCCCTTTTTATTCTTGTGTTGCCAGTGAGACTCAACTTAGTGAGCTCCATCGCGGCTATCACTGGTGGTGGCCGGGCACCATCTGGTTCTTACGGTCCCAAGTCGATGTAGGTGCCCACTGATGTGAGTCTCTTTGTCTTCTGAGTTGTCTTTCCCCCATGTCATTTTGGTCCTCGGTGAGCAACTGTTCCTGCTGAGTTGAGACCATTTGCTGTGCCCTCGGATGGCAGCTTGGCAGCTTTTAAGACCCCAGACTCCACTCACCAACATGGGGTGCAGAGAGACCTCTTAGCAAAACACTAGTTGTGCCAATTGGCCTCGCCTTCACCTAAGAGCATGGTCCCCCACCCCCTACCTCAGCTACTCTATCCTTGCAATATTGGGTTAAGATGGAAGGAGTACTCATGTTATGTTTAAGTCCACTTAATATTGTTCTTGTTTCTAATGTGTGCTATCACCAATTTCACCCAACCAGATACCTAGCAACTATCTACTCTAACCCCTCCCCCCTCTCCCTTCCTCCCTCCCCTCCCTTGCAGCTGTCAAAGAGTCTTGTACACACAAGTCTGTTTTTGAGATCTTATCGTAGAGGTCTCATACAGTATTTGTCCTTTTGTTGGTTCTTTTTCTTATGACAGTGTTTTTTTTTTTTTTTTTTTTATCGAGTGGTTTTCAGCTTTATAAGGACAGATATGTCCAAGATTCCTTTTTCTTTCTTTTCTTTTTTACCCACGGCACTTTGTTTTTACTCCAAACCTGTAGTTCTGAAGCTACGGAAGTAAAAGTCTCTGTGTTTCAAGACTTCAGAACCACTCAGTTTATAGTTATTTGATGTGTCGTGAATCAGAAGGTCAGCTCCACGAGGGCAGGGATTTGGTCTGTTGTATTCCTAACTCTGTCCTTAGCATCTAGAGCATATCGTAGATTGCGACTGACAGCCGCTGCAAGTGTTCCAGAGCAGAGTGGTGCTCCCTAGGGTTTCCAGGGGCTGATTTCCAGGAAGTCAGTTATCGGCCCTTTCTTCCAGGGCACCTTTGGGTGCACTCAGACTGCCAGCATTTCAGTTAGCAGATAAATGTGTCCGCTGTTTACACCTGCCCAGGCGTTAAAGCAGTTAGAAAAATCCTGTGGCTCTTGAGTCATTTCCAACTCCTAGTGACCCTGCAGGACAGAGCAGAACTGCCCAGTGGGGGTCCTGCGGCCATGAATGTTTACAGAAGCAGAGGCCACATCTCTCTCCCACAGAGCGGCTGCTGAGTTAGAACTGCTGACCTTGTGGTTAGGAGCTGAGCAGTTAATCACTTCTGTCAGCAGGGCACCTTAGAACATACAACAGATAACTTGATAAATGTTTGTTCAGTGAATTGCTGGATGACTGCTTGTTGGAGAAATAGAAAAGTTAAAGGGATGCCACAGGGGCGTCTTAGTTTTTATTTTCTTTAAAAAAAAGAGAGACTTCTCTTAGCCAGTGAGACCTTGGCAGCTTCATCGTGCGAGCTAGGGTGTAAGAGGTAGCCTGTCGCATCCTTTTCACAGGCGCACCACAATATTCTTTACATGGTGGGTAAGTTATTCACCACAATCGTCAAAAGTTATTGGTTCCATAGACGTAGGTAGACAGTGCTCACCTACTCTGACCGAAGTGTTCCTGCAGAGAAAGAGGCGCTGTCCGAACTCAGGGCTCTGCTGGCCACCGTGTTGGGGATTTAGGGTATGATTTTATTTGACTCATGGTAATGAAACTGAGGTCTCTGACCAGACAGCAGGGAAGCTTTTGCCTCTTGGTTATCAGTCCAAACCAGTTGCCTTCAAATTGATTCCAACCTATAGCAATGTTATAGGACAAAGTGGAACTGCCACATGGGGTTTCCAAGAAACAGCTGGTGAGTTTGAACTGCCAGCCTTTTGGTTAGCAGCCGTAACACTTAACCACTGTACCACCAGGGCTGAGGTTTCCATCTGAGACTTTCCTTTTTACCCAGCTTCTTGCCTGATGCATCCGTTTCAACACCATGGTAAATAGTTCTGCTTAACACAAACTTGGTACAGTATTTGGAAAACTTTGATTATTAGGGGTTAGCAGATTGGAAATTTTGATAATTCAGACAGATTGGACTAAGATTTATCTTTATCCATAAGCAAGGAGATGTACTAATAACATGTGACTTTGTGCTTGTGAGGGACTTAAATAACTAACTTCTCACTGTCTCAACAGCATCATTTCCTTACAGTCATTGTGAACAGGACTCAGAATGAGGTCCCCTAAGGGAAGCCACTTACAGTCTGGGTCACTGTGCGTACTTTAAAGTATATTGTTCTTTTAATGCATACTGGTTTTCTTTACAGGTAATCAGCCGTAATAATCATGATTTAGTTAAGGGCCTGCCCCCAGTTGAGAAACATGATCATATTATGCAGTAAAAAATATTCAGAGTACACTTAGAGTTCTAGAATCTTACACAGACAGCTCTAATTAGACTGGGAATGGTTCTTTGCAGCTGAATGTCTTTAAGAATTCAGTATTTTAAATGCTGGCAATGTCAGTTTCTGAAACAGCGGAGCGTGGCTTGGTTCCCCTGCGACTCCTTGCTAGTTGTGCCGGCTGTATGCTTTCAGCTAATATAATCAAGTGGTTGTGTTCAAGTTTTTTTTTAAGAGCATAAAAACCCTGTGGTTGACTGAAACAATTCTCTTTGGCACTTTGTCGTGTTATCATAATGCTGTCTTAGCAGAAGTAAAGAAGACCTTTGAGCTCCTGTGGGGAGGTGAGAGAAGGAGCTTTTTTCCTGTTCGCTGGCTTTCAGAAAAGCATCGTTACTGTCCTGAGTCAGGGGCTGCTTCTCAGCTTGCCGTGCACACTTGCAGTATCTTCCTGTGGAGAGAGCAGCAAGTGCTCTGGATATCGTCCATGCTTTCCTTTGGTGTTTATATAATATAAAATCTCAGCCTTTTAGAAATGTACATATTTAAAAAAAATTATCCCTTGAAAGAAGAGTTAATGAGGACAGAAGAGCTCTTCCAAATCTAGAAAATTGGTTTGCAAGATGCGTAACCCAGATTTGTCTGTGGTTCCTATGTGCAATGCCAAGACGTTAAAGATAAGTTTCTGTGCCATCTCTGTGTGGAAGAGTCTTCCAGCATGCTGTTCTTACGTGAACACTCATGAAGCGGTTGGCAGTCTTGTTGCCGAGACCCTGTCAAACAAGCACAATGTTTGGGTTGTCGTCGTGAGAGCCTTCAGAATCCCAGAACACCGCTGGCTCTCTGCCATTTCCGGATTAATGCAGAGAGGCCATGGCCCTGTGAGATGGTTTGCCCTGCCTTTATCAGTGCCCTCCCCCGTCCCACATGGCAGCGCTAACCTCCAAGCCATCTGCTTTATGCGGCTGTGCTCTTCTCAGTCCACCCAGGCGGGGCTTCCCACGGCAGCACGGTGTCAGTATTGCTCTCTGCGGCTTTACTATCTGGGGGAAGTGTGTCAGTTCCACAGCAGCCTCTTGTCCGGACCCTTTGTTTTCATTGTCAGAGTGTCAGGGATTATACCGTGGTGGCTTCACTGAGAGTCACAGTGGAACGGATATCGATCGTACCTTCCAGGAAGAAAAGGATAACGGGACTCCGGTGGCCTGTTGACCTACTCCTGAAGGGAAAGCACCTGCAGAAAGCTCAGGAAAAGGGATTGTTCATCATTTCTACAACCCAGTCATTCAAGTCACCCCATCATTTGTTTACATGTAACTTTGGCTTTTGAAGGCCCTCAGATAAATCTGCTAAGAATCAGCTCAGTGGCAGTGAACAAGAGCAGTGTATCTGCAAGTTTATAACATAATGCAGACACCATTAACTGGTAGGAGAATGCTCTAGAAGGATTCTTAGAGGTGGTGGAATGGAGGGGTCGGAGCAAAATGATAACGTGCCAGGCAAGGTGTCACCTCCACATATCTCATCCTGGAGGGGATCCCATGAAGTAAGTACCATGACCTTGGTTTCTTGCATGAGGTTGATGAGTCTCACTGTGGCCAAGTCACCAGGCAGCACCCAGAGGCCATGCTGGGGGGAGTCAAACTACATGTCTGCCATATGTGGGATGTTTTTTCTGTGGACACCTGTGTTGAAAACAGGAAAGGTATCACTGCTTGGAGGAGAAGAGAGAGAGCATTTCAGGTTAGGAGAGGACATGTGTGAAGGTGTGAAATGCTGGCAAAGGTGAGCAGGGCCGCGCAGTGACCGGTGGACAGACAGGTCCTGCTGGAGTGAAGGGCAGGTGTAGGGAAGGAAAGGCTGGTGGGCAGGTGAGGTCCAAGTGTATGCCAAGGGGCTGCTCTTGATTGGCTGATGGAGCTTTTGTAGGTTTTTGAGGAGACAACGGAATGAGACCTTGTGACCACCTTCCATCAGGAAGGTTAGCTGAGCTGTGTTGTGCGGTGTGGATTAGACAGGGTGTGACTTCACGTAGGGCCAGTGTGGGCCTTGCAGGTATCATGTGGTGAGGGCCCAGGCCAGGAGGTAGAAGAACAGACAGGAGGGAGTCGGGAGCAGGTGAAAGGTTCGGGGGTTGCAAAGGGGAGTGGGCTGGTTTGCAGAGGAAGAGTATTGTAGACGCTATATGTTGTCTGTCTACCCGATAGATATTTCTCTTTCTTTTTTGCTGGCAGAGCCCTGATTCTGTCTTTATGGGGTCCCACCATCACCCAGGTGGTTCAGAGTAAATCCTGATTGGTCCAAGTCAGTTTAGTGCTTCTCTAACAGAAATATCTCAAGTGGATGGCTTTAAAAAGAGAAATTTTGTTCTATCCCAGTCCAGTAGGCTACAGGTCCAAACTGAGGGCATTAGCTCCAGCAGAAGGCTTTCTCTGCTGGCTCTGGAGGAAGGTCCTTGTTGTCTAGTCTTCCACTGGACTGGGAGCTTCTTAGGCATAGGGATCCTGGGTCCAAAGGACATGCTGTGCTCTGGACACTGCTTCTTTCTTGAGGATGTGAGGTCCCCAATGCTGTGCTTGTTTCCCTTTCGTTTGTGTCCCAAGAAACTGCCTCAAGGCTCAGTACAGTCTCACACTGAATCCTGCCCCCCAACAGAACTGCCGCTTGTCCTCCCTCATTAACATCATAGAGGCAGGGTGACAGCCTACAGGAATGTCATGCAATACTGGGAATCAGGCCCTAGTCAAATTGCTACACAGGCTTTTGGGGGGGGGGGACACAGTTCAGTCCATGCGTAACGTTAATCTTAATTCAGGGATAGATGTGATTCTTGTCAGAGAGAGATGTGACACCCTTGCCTTAAAAGGAATCACAAGGAAGAAGCCATTTCTCCTTTTTTTTTTTTTGATTGTACTTGAGATGAAAGTTTACAAAGCAAACTAGCTTCTCGTTAGACAAATAGTACACATATTGTTTTGCGACGTTGGTTACCAACCCTGTGACATCTCAGCGTTCTCCCTTGTCAACCCTGGGTTCCCCATCACCAGCTTTTTCTGTCACCCCAGCCTTCTAGTCCTTGCCCCTGAACTGGTGTGTCCCTTTGGTCTCGTTTTGTTTTATGGGCCTGTCACATCTTTGGCTGACAGGGTGCCTCAGGAGTGACTGCAATACTGAGCTAAAAGAGTGTCCAGGAACTGTACTGTGAAGGTTTCTCCAGACTTTTCTGCATCAGCTGGATGTTGCCATGCATGTATCTCCTGGAGTTGTGACAGCCATCGTGTGGCCATGAGGAAAGATGGCTTTGTCAGAAGACGAAGCAGAAAGCGGAGGGAGGCAGGACTGGCTATAGTACGTGGTTGCGCGGTTGAATTAACTAACCACAGCGCTGCTCTGCCTGAAGCCTTCCTTGTTTTATGGGCTAAATAATCTTTATTATTTACACCAGGCATTGGCCAACTATGCCCAGCAACAGAACACTTGTTATTGTAAATAAAACTGTATGGAAACACAGCAGTGCTCATTTGTTTAGGTGTTGCCTGAGGCCGCTTTTGCACTACAGTGGCATGGCTGAGTACTTCTGAGAGAGACCGCATGGCCCACAAAACCTAAAATATTTAACATCTTGTAATTTTTTTTTTTTTTTTTTGTCTTCATAGAAGAAGTTTGCCAGTCCGTTGGGTAAGCCGTTCTGGAGTTGGATTTTCTGTTTATTTGCAACCAAAGCATCTTAGTTATACAAAGATACTATTCTTTGTTTGCACATATAAGTGGTGATTATTGTGTAGACAGACTTGGGCAATCGTATAGGCAGTCAGGACTGAAGATGTTCATTCAGGATTCGGTTGCACATCTCTGAAACTAAGCAGGAAAGAGTTCCCAAGAATGAGCCGTCAGTAATGCCAGTTGGAAATCGGTTGCAATTTCAATATGGTAGTGAAAAGCAAGAGCCAGATGTTGGGAGTATAAAAAGAGGGTGAATAGCTTATTTATTATTATTTTCTTACCTTTTTTTTTTAAAATTGTACTTTGGGTGAAGGTTTACAGAACAGAGTGTCTTCTCCTTAAACAGTACACATACCGTTCTGTAAAGCTGGTTACCAGTCCTACATGTCAGCACACTTCCTTCTTGACCTTGAGTTTCCTCCTGCCAGCTTTCCCATCCCCTCCTGCCTTCTAGTCCTTGCCCTTGGGCCAGTATGCCCCTTTAGTCTCCTTTTGTTTTATGGGCATGTCTAATCTTGGGCTGAAGGGTGAACCTTAGGAGTGACTTAAATACTAAGCTAAAAGAATGTCCAGAAGCTATATTCTTGGACTTCCTTCAGTATCTGCCAGGCTGAGTTTCATCTTTTTTGTGTGAGTTAGACTTTTGTGTCACATTTCTCTCCAGCTCTGTAGGGGACCTTCTACAGTGATCCGTGTCAGAACAGTCAGTGTTCGCAGATGGCCACCACCTCGTTATACTGGCCTCTGTCTGGTGGAGGCTGTGGTAGCTCTGGTCCATTAGTCTTTTGGACAGATCTTTCCCTTGTATCTTAGTTTTCTTCATTCTTTCTTGTTCCTGAAGTGGTGAGACCAGTAGAATATCTTAGATGGCTGCTCACAAGCTTTTAAGACCCCAGACGCTACTCAACTGATGTAGAATGCAGAACACTTTCTTTATAGTCTTTGTTATACCAGTTGAGCTAGATGTTCCCTGAAACCATGGTCCCCCCAGCCCCCAGCCTGGCAGTTTGCTCCCTCAGGGAGTTTGGAGGTGTCTGTGAGCTTCCATGACCTTGCGATGTACCGCGTGCTGACTTCCCCTGGATTGTGTACTGTCTTACCTTCCCCGAAGTTACCACTTATCCGTTGTCTATTTAGTTTTTCTCTCCCCACCTTGTCCCTCCCGGGTTAACCATCAAAGATGTTTCTTTTCGCGCATAAACCTTTTCATGAGTTTTTACAGTAGTGGTCTCGTACAATGTTTGACCCTCTGTAACTGACTTTTTTCAGTTAGTATAATGCCCTCCAGATTCATCTGTCTTGTGAGAGCCTTCACAGGTTCATCACTGTGCTTCCTCATTGTATGTATGTACCCTTGTTTGTTTATCCATTCATCTGCTGATGGGCATCCAGGTTGTTGCCATCTCTTTGCTATTGAATAATGCTGCAGTGAACATAGGTATGCATAAGTCTGTTCCTGTGACAGCTCTCATTTCTTTAGGACGTATTTCTAGGAGTGGGATTGCAGCATTGTATTGTATTCCAATGTCTAGCTTTCTACGGAAATGCCATACTATTTTCCAAAATGGTGGTACCATTTTGCATTCCCACAGTTCGTAAGTGTTCCAGTCTCTCCGCAGTGTCCTCGGCATTCATTAGTTTCGGTTTTTTTGATTTGTGTCAGTGCTGCTGGGGTGAGGTGATACCTCATTGTGGTTTTGACTTGCATTTATTTCTCTAATGGCTAGTGATGATAAACATTTCCTCATGTGTCTGTTAGCTGCATGAATGTCTTCTTCGGTGAAGTGGCTCTTCATTTTCTTTGCCCATTTTTAAATTGGATTGGTTGTCTTTTTGTTCTAGAGGTGTTAGATTTTAGAGATTAGAACTTTGTCAAATTTGTAATAGCCGAACAATTTTTCCCAGTCTATAAGACGTCCTTTTACACTTTTGCTGAGGTCTTTTGATGAGCACAGGTGTTTGATTTTAGAAGATGCTCGTTATCTAGCTTATCTTCTAGAGTCTGTGTATTGTTAGTTACGGTTTGCATCCTGTTAATGCTGCATGTTAAGACCTCTAGTATTGATCTTGTTTTTTCTTCTATGATCTTTGTAGTTTCTGGCTGTTTATTTAGATGAGGGATCCATTTGGAGTTAGTTTTTGTGTACAGTGTTTTTACAGATAGACATTCCAGTTTTGCCAGCACCATTTGTTATGAAGACTGTCTTTTCCCCATTTGATGGACTTTGGGCTCTTTGTCGAAGATCAGGTGACTATAGGTAGATGAACTTACATCTGGGTTCTCAGTTTTGTTCCACTGGTCAGTGTGCCCTTCCGTGGTGCCAGCTCTGGGCTATTTTGACTACTGTAGCTGTCTAGGTTCTGAAGTCAGGATTTATTATGGTAAATTGCAGTATAAGATCCGGACATTTGGAAATGAAAGTGAAGTGAGTAAAGAGTACCTTGATGGTCTTAGATATGAAAATTTATGTTGAGTCTGACTGGCTCTACACAACAACAAAGTTAAGCAAAGTCATGACCTGTAAAATTATTTTTAAAATGGTTTTAATTGCGGCTAAAAAGACATGTAACAAAACATTCACCCGTTTAACCATGGTCACATGTAAGATTTAGTAATAGTGATGTTTGTCACGTTGGGCAACGAGTGCCACTCATCTTTTCCACATTATTCCAGCACCATTAACAGAAACTCAGTGTGCCTTACACAGTGATGCTCCTCTGGCCCACCTTTTGCTCCCCTGGCCTTTGTGATTTATTGTTATAGCCTCTGGTGGTGCCGTGGTTAAGCACTCAGCTTCTAACCAAAAGGCCGGCAGTTTGGGTTCATCAGCTGTGCCCTGGAAGCCCTATGAGGCAGTTCTCCTCTGCCCTCCCGGGCAGCTGTGGGTCGGAATGGACTGGACAGCAACAGAAGGTTCAACAACGGATACACCTTCTCTGGTGGCTGCTGACCAAAAGGTTGGTGGTGCAAATCTGCCAGCTGCTCTGTGAGAGAAAGATGTGACAGAGTGCTTCTGTAAAGATTTACAGCCTTCCAGACACCATGGGGCAGTTGTACTGTGCCCTGTAGGGTGCCGTCAGTCAGAATAGACTCCATGGCAGTGGGTTTGGGTGGATACTTCCTCTCTAAAACCTTGGTTCTGGTGTAGTGTGCAAAGAGCACACGTGGTTCTTGGTTCTTGGTGTAGTGTGCAAAGAGCTATGGTAGACACAAGACCTTTGATTTATGGTGGACTTATAACCCATGTGTTTGTGAGCTTGCTTACTTGTGCAAGCCCCACCCCATCCCTGTCCCCATCCCCATCCCCATCCCCCAAGATTGCCTCAACTCATGTAATTGGCTTCAACAGATTCTACTGCCTGTAGCTGACTCTGGCACCAGTGTGCTGAAGTGAACTGGCATAAAGAAACCCAGCAGATGGATTTGATGGCAGGGATGGATGATCAGAGAAGGTGAATCCATAGGCCTTTGCATGAAACAGTGAGTTTAGCAAAGACACTGAGCTGTCTTCCAAACACTAATGAACAGGTGAGATGAGATGTCAAGGAAGACAGCATCTGCCAAGGATGATGTCTTTGATCATGTTGGGGAAAAAGGCTTGTTGGCATCACATCAGAAGTCAGAGAAAGCTGCATGAGACATTTCACAAAAAAAAAAAAAAAAAAAGAAAAGCATTCCAGAAAAGTTAGCGGGAAACTTAGAAGAGGAAGGCTACTCAGGTATGTGATGAAATGAGGATTAAGGGATGGCTGTTTGATTTCTTCTTAGAGTGAGCCATTTGTACACATGCAACTAGTGGCTGAGCCACTGAGATAAAATTGCCCTGTTTTAAAATGTAGTTTGAAGGCCATGGGGGTTGATGAATATACTTTGTCAAGTTATTCCGACTGATAGCAATGCTATAGGACAGAGTAGAACTGCCCCATAGGGTTTCCAGGGAGGAGCTGGTGGATTTAGACCACTGGTCTCTTAATCACTGGGTCGCCATGACTCTGGGTTGTTGTTAGGAGATGTAATTTTCTGATTGTTTTTCAGGCTCTTCTGCCAGTTCCAAATTCCTTGAGAGCAGACGGTGTCAGATTCTGTTCTGCTAACATCTGAGGTAGTTCTTGGTGTGCTGTTTGTGCTCCATAAATACGTTAGAATAAATAACGTCTTTTTTCCCTCCAAATTTTACGAGACCTCAACTTTAAGATGCCTCAGCCAATCTAGCTTCACAGAGTGGAAACATCCTCCAAACTGTCACTTGACAGCCTTGCTCTGATGCTGCTTTGTTTATGAACCTGATAAACGTGTGTGGATGCACAGATTGGGTTTCACTTTCTTTTCGCGATCAACTTCATTATATATAATGTACAAAACAGATTTCCAGAAACAGAACCCCAATTTAGGTCATTATGGCCCTAGGCAATCGGGTGTTTTCTACTTTACTGTGATTTAATGTATGATGATCAATGAGGACCCAGTCAGTAACAGTCAGGGGCTGTGTGCACGTTGTGTAGGGTATTAGGGCTGGGAAGAGATCTGAGCAGTGGTTGCAGTTCAGCCCATTTATTCCCCAGATGCAGAAACTGAGGTTCAGTGTCTCACCGAAGGTCCAACTGGGATTGTTTTCATGGAGGAAAGATGTTGTTCGGCGCAGTGAAGCCAATTGCGGCTTCCTAGGGACCCAGTGTGGCCGAGTAGCACTGCCCCATAGGGTTTTCTAAGCAGCTCTCTTTGTGGGAGCGGATCAGCAAGCCTTCTTCTGTGGAGGCACCAGGTGGGTTCAGATCACCAGCCTTCATGCCACCTGGGCTCTTTGGAGGAAAGTTACACCTAAGAACCTTCTGTCCTCATGGGGGGAATAGACACAGCTCTCCTGGGCTCACCCCAGCCTTCCTCTCTACTTTCCTCAAGAAGTGTCAGCAAGCAGATTGGGGTTTGCCATTGTCATCCCTGGGGTAACATGGGCAGGCTGAGTCCGGCAGCATCTCAGAATGCCATTCTAAAGGTGAACGTGTGGGCTGCCATTTGTGGCTTACATTTTGAGCTGTTGTTCAGGGCAGGTATCTGGGTTGTATGCTGCAGAATAAGACAAGAGCTTTTTCTCAAGTAGCAGGCACGAAACCTTTTCCTTTCTGTGGTCGTCATCCTAGAACAGCAGCCACAGAAAGGAAGGGGTGTGGAGGAGGCTTGGGGTGGGTCGCAGCCCGCCTAGTAAGCACTGTTGAAATGCAGAATCGAGGCAGCTGCTAGGTTCTGTTACCGTACGGTGTGCTGTGCCTTGGGTAGCAGAACTCCTGTGTCACTGGTGGGAAAGAGCTACCATACGGGTTCTGAGGGGGAGGTTGCATCTGGTTGTTTCCTGGTTGCCTTAAGATATTTTTCTAAAATGAAGCTTTTATTCTTGACGGAGCTGGAGGTCATGGATGTAAGTACATATTTGTATCTGTGGTGGTTGTCTTTTCGGCCAGTGCCACAAAATGCTGCCTTCCTCTTACCTTCAGGCCCCAGGGTATGTGTCTTCGGGCTCAGTGGCTGGGGATGGAAGTTCTCTTTTCTTTCTCCGCACAGCCTCTGACAGTACGCAATTCTCCGCTCTCCTTGGAGCTGGCCAGCCCCGCACTGCCATCAGGGTCCCTAGTCAGGCTTTAGGTAGATTCTGGCAGGGAGAGAAAGCCTCCTGCCTTTCCCAGTGACAAGCCTTGAACCCCTGGGCTTCAGAGGGATTAGCAGCTACAGGGCAGAGCATGTGCCCGTCCTGACACTAAAGCTACAGTTGTCACTGCAGTCTTCCAGCCGACCAGTGCAAAACAAGGAACAGTTGCCGTCAAGTCCTTTCTGGGTCATGGCGACCCCATGTGTGTCAGCATTAAATTACAGTGTTTTTCAGTGCGTTTTCAGTGCCTGATTTTTCAGAAGCAGTTTGCCAGGCCCTTCTTGTGAGTGCCTCTGGGTAGATGGGAACCTCCAGCCTTTCTCTTAGCAGCCGAGGACGCTAACCATTGAAACCTCCAGCCTGTCTCTCAGCTGCTGAGGCCGTTAACCGTTTGTACCACCCAGAGTTTTCTCCAGTGGACTCTGCAGTGCCAATGTGAGAGGAGCCTGCCTCACGTCAGGTCCCCATGGTGTGGTTGCAGAAGATCACGTCATGGCCCTGTTGTGGTCAGTTGCCACACTGGGGCTCACAGTAAGCCAGTTTCCTGCCTGGCTCTTCCAGGCCTGGAGCCTGAGTCCCGGGCAGAAAGGACCTGCTGGTGTGCGTGGAGCTAGCCTTGCACTGCAGGTGCCCTGGGAGGGGTTCCCAGTGGGTCAGGATTCTAGGTTTCCATGCCGGAGGGTTTTGTTTTCACTCGTGGTGTGGAGAACTTGCAGGAACTAGGGCTCTTAAGGGGCACAAATGTTTAATGTGTGTTTTCCTGTCAACCAAAAGGTTGGGGGTTTTATTCTACCCAGGGTGTCTCAGAAGAAAGGGCTGGTGATCTACTTTTGAAAACTCAGCCAGTGAGAAACCTATGCAGCACAGTTCTGCTCTGATGCACGTGAGATTGGCATGAGTCATAACTGACTCAGTGGCAGATAGTTTCACTATTTTGTTTTCCTGTTGTCCGCACAGGTAAGCAGTGTGAGGGCAGCTTCAGGAGGCTTTCTGGGGCTCCAGGAGATGGCCATATGGTTGAGCCCAGAGCTGAAGATGGCATTTTGAAGTCAAGGCTACTGGCAGCGTCACTTGATAACTGCTGTGGGCTCCAGTCCTTTGCTGTAGTCTCTCGCTTTGCACACAGAGTGGAAAAGGCTAGTTTGCTGACGGGCGGAGGGTTTTCCAGGGAAATCATTAGGAGCTGTGGGGAAGTGGTATGTTAATATTCCTTCCTAGGGTGAATGCCTTTGTGGATGCAGGGTTTGGGCCTGAAGTTCCTATTAGAATCTCCACCAGTTCTAATTTTTCACATTGGAAAATTCGTTCCTGTGTGTGCACTTCTGATGAGTAGCTCTCAGAGTGCTTCATTTCTTCTCATCAGTGTGCATTAATTTACCGTCTCTCTGATGATGAGAAGGACAAGTAACAATGGCTTTGGGGCCAGTGCTGCTCCTTGGGCTCCTGGGCCTATTCTTTTTGATAGTTTTAGATGTTTCAAACATGGACAGGCCTTTCACGTGCTGTGAGTGCAGCAGTCTTGATGTTTATTAGCACCACTTAATAGCAAATGCAGATGAGCTCAGTGCAGCTGTGCTGGACAATAGCGTGGAAATGAATTCATTTTGTTGCCTTTTTCCGTCCCTTTAAAAGCTCACATCTTTTCAGAGTTTTCTTGATGGAACAGACAGAGTTCTTTAGAAAAGATGGCCTCCAGGCCTTCCTTTGCCCAAAGGGAAACAGTCTGAATTTCTTTGCTTCCTTGGTCCCCAGTCTAAGCTGGTCAGAATAAAAGTTGGTGACGTCCAAAATATCTTGCAGATGTTTAGTCTCAGCCATCCAGGGGCCTGCAGAGAAGGTTCTGCTCTGGATAGCTCAGACTTTACCTTTCTAAGCACCAATTTTTTTACATTTTGTGGTAATGAGCCCCCTAAATTGTATCAGGGCCCATGAATGGTACAGGTTGATGTGCCTGACTGGTCCCTGAAAGGTCAGAGGTTTGAATCCACCCATATGCACCTTGGAAGTAAGGCCTGGTGGTGTCCTTCTGAAAGATCAGCCATTGAAAACCCTGTGGAGCCTAGTTCTACGCTGACATGTCAGTCAATCTTCATGAGTCAGAGTTGATGATAGGCAGCTGGTTTTAAATTGTATTACATCTCAGTTCCTTCTTCAACTGAAAATTCAGGACTGAATCTAAGGGCCTGAATGGCAGTCGTTAATATCAGTTGAGCATTAAGGTGATGCCGTTGGCCGGTGGAGAGGTGTTTGCTCCTCACTGAGAAGAATTGATTCTGAGCCTGGCAAATCTTAAGCTTGACTCTTATGGGCTTCCTACACCTGCTGTGGTCGCCAACTTCTTCCCTCTGCCCCTTAGGAGTCGGATCCGACTCCATGGCACTTGCCTCTGGCTGAGAATTAAATTCAAAACAAGGCCACGTGGGCACTGGGTGAAGACCTGAGGACCTGGCCTGAGGCAGACTAATGGTCAGTTTCCCCCACATCCTGATGCTCTTGTCATTTGTGTAGCTATTTGCCATTTCTAAACGACTCTCAAGTCCTCTCTCATCCCATCTTTAGGCTGAATGTGCCCTGTAAGGTGGCAAGTAAAACAGTTCTCGTGAGTCATGTTCAAGAAAGAAACTGCTGCTTGGCATTGAGAACGACGGAGTGAGGTCAGTGCTCTTATCCACACGTGAGAGAGTGTGCTCTGTACGCAGAGTTGCTCTGAAGTGCGCCGGGAGCTGATCCTCTGCGGTTTTGGGAAGCGTGAAGTTTGGGGATGGGCAGACTTTTGGAGATGGGAGTGGGTGGTGTTTGCTGTGCCGATGATGCCGTCTTGCTGATTGGCCTGTTAAGAACGTGGAGGTGTCGGATGCTCCTGTCCTGGTGCTGAGCTGGCATTGATCACTTCAACCAGTGGTTTCTTGTTACCATGACTACAGACCAGTCTTTTCCTTTTCTATCCCCAGCAGCCCCCCTTTTGTGGTGCTGTCTTAGACAAAGCTGCAGGAGAGACCCTTGGGGACTGACTTTCCTGCAGTTGCTGTTTCTTCTTGAAGATGAGGTCTCACTGGCCGGGCTCTGGTTTTCATTCGCATTAACCATTGGAGAAAACAAAGGCTTCATTAGCTAGGTCCTGGGCTTTTCCGGTTCCCATAGTTGGTCAGACTGGAACCTGGTCTGTGTAAGTTCCCTAGACCTTAAGCGTTTTGATGCCAGGGCCTGTGCCTTATTCCCATGAGTCTCATTAGTGCTTTACAGGTAGTCAGTGTGCAGTTGATGTTTGTTGATTACGTGAGTCAGCCAGGGCCACGAAGGAGGTTAAATTTTGTTTCTTCCTAAGGGCACCGGCTGTAGGTACAGATGAATCCACCAATCCACACCTTTACAATCGGCACGTGATGTAAATTCCAGGAGGTGGGAGGACAGGTTTTAAGGTATGAAATAAGAAAGGTTAGGAGCCAAAGCCCAGGCTCTGTTGTGTGTGATTAGCCAAGATAAAGAGGTGGTAGCCCTAGATTCAGGGAGCCAGCTGGACTAGACTGAAGAATTCCTGCCTCCTAATTTGGTTACGGAAACCCAGGTGGCAAAGTGGTTAAGTGCTGTGTCTGTTAACCAAAAGGTCAGCAGTTTGAATCCACCAGGCACTCTTTGGAAAGTCTATGGGCCTGCTCTGCCCTGTAGGGTCTCCATAAGTCATAATTGACTTGACAGCACTGGGTTTAATTTGGTTCTAAGTCCCTGGGTAGCACAAATGGTTTGCCTCAACTACTAACCTGAAAGTTGGCCGTTTGAGTCTACCCACTGGTGCCTTGGAAGAAAGCCTGGTAGTCTTCTTCCATAAAGATCCAAGCCAGGGACACCCTATGGAGCACAGTTCTGCTCTGCACACACGGAGTCACCACAAGTTGAAATTGGCATGACAGCCACCGAGAACAGCAGACGCAGCAGTGATGACTCAGGTCCTGGTTGGTGCAACTGGTTTCCATTTGACTATGAACATAAAGCTTGGCAGTTGAACCCACTGACAGGTGCTGAGGAAGAAAGACCTAGCAGTCTGGTGCCAGGAAGAGCACAGCTGAGAAAACGTGTGGAGCACAGTTCTGCTCTGTCCCACGTGGGCTTGCCAGATTAGTTGGAATAGACTGGACAGCCACTGGCTTGGTTTGGTTTTGCATTTCGAGATACCATTATTGCCTTACTTTTTTTTTTTTAAGGCAAACTATCAAGGTTAAATTTTCCAATAACAGGGTACTCTTAGGAGGTATGTGTAAATCTGAGTGTGTGTTCCCAGTAGTGTGTGCCCTAGAGGAAACCTCAGAGCCCAGAGAGTCCCCCAGCCCTTCCCCAGGGCCCTGGAGGCATGTTCTAATGAAATTACCTCCACTAAATCTCCCCTAAACCTGGCCAGGAGCAGCCTCTCTGCTTGGGGAGGGGTTGCACGTCTCGCCCTTCCTCTCTCTGTCTCTTTTCTCTGAAACACCAAGTGAGATTGGTTATGTGCCTGTTTCAAGCACAGAGGCAAGTTCCTCTAGCCCTGTGGTTCATGCGCACTTTCATATCCGTGGCACCTGGGGAGTGCTGTCAAAACATCTTCTGACTCAGAATCGCCCTCTAAGATGCCTGGGTGCCCATTTTGCAGAGAGTGTCCCTGGGGACCCTTAAAACCAGATAACCTTGAATTGACCTTGAGTTATGGCGACTCCGTGTGTGTCAGAGTAGGCCTGTGGTCCAGCGTGTTTTGAACAGCTGACTGTTTGCAAGTAAGTTACCAGCCTTTTTAATGAGATGCCTTTGGTTGGACTTCACCTTCAAAGCCCTTCCTTCCTGTAGCAGCTGAGCGTGTTAATGATTTGGACTATCCAGGCACTCCCTGACGGCGTTGCTGGGTATGCTGTCGTGTGGGTCTGTGTAAGCTGTTGTGTGGGTTTCAATTCATAGCGACCTGATGTGATAGAGCAGAACGCCCCACAGGGCTTCCTAGGCTGTAATCCTTAAGGAGCAGATCGCCAGGTCTTTTCTCTTGAGCAGCTGCTGGATGGGTGTGAGCTGCTTTACTGTCTGTTGGCAGCTGAGGGCTTAATCATCGTCCCACCAGGGCTCCCCTGGACTGTGGAGGAAGCGTGCCAGCCCAGAGAAGTGAATTTCCTGGCCCCAGTGCAGCAGAGGCAGGAGGGACCCTGGTCTTCCAGCCACCTGGGCTCGCTCCCTCTCTCTCCCACTGCTGTCCTCTTGAGGCCTCTGCAGCCACCCTGGGCACACCACGAGCCAGAAGACCCCGTGGGCTGATGGCTCTTACTTGTGCTTGTGCCTTGTGTTTGGTGCCATGGGAGTGGCCAGGAGGACAGTAGCCTGACCCTTCATTTGTCTGGTGGTTTTGCTTTGCCCTCTAGGCAGTGACTGTGTTGTCCGGACTTGGCTCTGTTTTTGCTTCTGGGCACATGAATGTCCAGCCTTGGCAGGTGGGTCCAGGTGACACTGGCTGCAGCAGAGTGGACTTCAGGCAGCCCAGGCCGAGCCCCCACGCTCTTGCTTTGAGCATTTCTCATAAATCCTTGTGCTTGGTGCTCTGGCTGCCAATTCAGCTCCAAGAAGGGGTAGGTGGGCGTGTGACTGGAAGACTGTATAGTGTGGCTTCTCACGTGTGGTTTGTATAGTGTCAAGCCATCACAGCCTCATCGTGCTCGGAGAAACCCAAATAAAAGGAAATCAATGGCTCTAAGTAGTGGTTCACTAAAGGTGGATAACACACTCATCTGATCTTGTGGGTCCTGTCCAGGGGTCAGCAGGGGAGTGGAGAAGCAGGCGGACTCTTGATTCATTCCAGCTACTGCTGGATTGATTTAGTCAAACACGGTTTCTGTAGTCTGTGGAGGCGATTTGACGATTCTCTCTTCGCCTGGGTGATCAAGAAGCAGAGACCCAGATCTGTAGCTGCTGCTTGGCTGATAACGAGGCCCTCAGCTGCCGCGAGGAGGATCACTGGCTTTGGAGTCAGGGTTGTTCCTGCTTCTGCAGTGCTGCTGCTTGCTAGCTGTGTGACCCTGGAAGGGCTGCTGAACTTCTCTCAGCCACATTACAGTGACAGCATCTGGAGGGCTACTTCAGAGGGCTGTTGGGAGAGTTAATCCAATAATCATGTCAAGGACATTGAGCCTTCTTAGAACACAGTCCCGATGCCATCAAGTTGATTCTGACTCAGAGTGACCCCGTAGGACAGAGGACTGCCTTGTAGAGTTTTCAGGGGTGTGATTCACGGAAGCACACTGCCACATCTTTCCTGCAGAGTGGTGGGTGGGTTTAAATTGCTGACCGTTCAGTTAGCAACTGAGTGCTTGACCACTGAGCTCCCAGGGCTGCTCTGGAACACACTACGAGTTCAGTTAATGTTATCAGAACCACCACCGTGACCAGTACCACCACTGACGGCATGAATAGCCGTGTTACTCTTTTCTCCTCAACTCAACCTTTGGGTTTGGCCCACGTTTTTGCTAATGCCAAGTTTCAGATCGGTTTGTATTGTTTGCTTGCTTGTAGGTAATCTTGATCATACGTAAGTGGAGTAAAAATGAACGTGAATGTAAGGCTTTTGCCACAACGTCCTGTGCGCACAGATGCAGCAAGAGAAGGAAGGTTTTAAGCACGAGGGCAGAGACTGGCTAGTGCTGCATCTAGACTCTTGGCTTGGGACCTGACCTCCCTGCTTCAGGACAGTTGCCTGAGTGCCAGTGAATGCCTGCTTACTCCTGTCCCTTACTTACTCAGTCTCTTTCCAAAGTCCCAGAACTGTACCATGCCTGGCCGACTTCCTAGCAGAGACTGAGGCTGAGACTTGTCCTTTCTTAATCAGCTGCTTGCTCCTCCTCTCTGTCTCCTTCTTCCTCCTCCCCCTCCCTATTCCTGTCCTCTTCTTTCTCCTCCCTTTCCCCATCCTCTTCCTTTTTCTCTCCCTTCTGTATGTAGTGGTTAAAAGTATTCCATTTATTTTCTTGACTTAAATTCAGTTGCATCCAGTGTTCTGTTTTTATTTTTTTTTTGGCCGTAATTCCCCATTTGCCCCTCTCCCCATCCCCTCGTGACCACAAAGCTACCTGTATGTGGACTTAGCCCTTTCATATATTTGATATATGATATCAAATATTTGATATTTCATATACTTCATATATGTGAGATCATTCAATACACAGCCTTTAGTGTCCAGCTTCCTTCACTTATCATAATGTTTTCTACCACATTTTCTTTATCTGTTTTTCTGTTGGTGGGCTCTTTGTTTCCACCTTTTGGCTGTAGTAAAAAATGCTGCAGTGCACATAGGTATACAAGTATCTGTTGGAGTCCCTGCCTTGAGTTTTCTCACATATCTACCTAGGAGTGGAATTGCTGGGCCATATGCTTGCCTTCTTAAAGTCAGGTTTCTGATGTCAAAAAAACCCAAAGGTGTGCTATTAAAGTGTAATACTGTTTGCGGTCAGCATGCTCACATGTTGGTGTCATGGGGTGTGTGTGTGTGTGTGTGTGTTTGTTTGTGTGTGTGTGTGTGACATTCTTATGAACAATTACTAGATGGCTCCCTGGCTTCTGACAGAGGACTCCAGATGCCACTATAAGGAATAACTATGTTGCATTAAAACATAGACTGTTACCAGCACTGAACTTGGCCTTTAGACAAAGAGAGGGAGAGAGAGGAAGGAACACAGCTGAGCAGTCCACAGCATTCGTGGGGAGAAAACCTATTGTGTAAATTTGATGGGATACCATAAGGCAATAGAAAAGAAATGTGAGAAGATGTATTTACAGCAAATACATATCAAGCACAGGGCGTAAGTGGTAGGTCTGGTGTCAGCCTGAAAGACTGGGTAGGGGTTGGCGATCTTGAATGGAGTCTTAAAGAGAAAAAAAATGAAGTGAGCTTTCCAGGAAAGAGAATGGCTGTACAGGCATGGAATGAAGAATAAAGAGGAAGTCTGCATGACTTGACTACCATGAGGGACCGAGGGGTGAGCTTAGAAGTGGGAAACTGAGCCTAGATTTGTCCCCACCAATGAGAGGAGGACCCTGGGGCCCTGTAAGTGGACCTGTGACACCAAAAGAGGCCTACTGTCTGGCAGCCTATTCCTGGAAGATAGGGATGAGCTAGAGGCTGGTGTAGCAGTGCACATGGAAACAGGACGGCTGAGCTGGGAGGCCAGCGGCGGGATGGTGGGATTAGATTCTCCAGCATCACAGAGGAAGAGTCATCAGGATTTGTTCAAGAATTGCATGGCAAAGGAAAAGAAAGACAGAACAAAAAGAATTCCAGGTCTGTAAAAAGCTCAAGGCCTGAAAGGATGGCCCTGATACTGGTGATTGTTAAAACCTGAGAATGAAAGATGTCACAGGGGGAAATAATTAGCTCTCTTGAGAAGGAAAGTGACAGAGATGCTTGGATAAAATTTTGAAGTCTAAGCCCCAGTTCTGCTAGTTATCAGCTGTGCAGCCTTGAGGAAATGAACCTATTTCCAGGTTTCCTCATCTGTAGACAGCAAATCATAGTAACATTATGTCTTAGGGTGATTATGAGATAACACGTATCAGATGCTTAGAGCAGTGCCTGGCACGTAGTTAGCACCCAGTAGATGTTAGTGCTTTCCTTCTTAGTAGTGTTGATCCTATTGAGAATCAGATGTGTAGCTGTGGGACCAGACACGGGGTGAGGATGACAAGTGGAGCTTTGAAAAACATCCCCCGAGAGAGCGGATGGTGGAATTCTTTGAATGGAGTGAACTTGCAGGTTGAGATAACGGAGAATCAGTGTGGCACCTTGGGGAATACCTCTGTGAATTGGTGGGAGGACAGTGAGGAATCCACGAAAGATATAGACAATGAATTGCTGGAGAATTAAGGAAGCGAATCAACAGACCATGTTGCCATGGAAACCAAGAAAGGAGAGATTTCTCTTTTTTTTTGAAACAGTGTTATCCAAATCAGAGGCGACTGAGAGCTAAGTGAAAGTTGAGGAGAAAAAATGACCTCTGGTTACCTACCGCTTGTTATTGAGTTCACTGTGACCTGTGGACACTGCATATGTGGCAGAGGAGAGCTGCGCTCCGTAGGGTTTTCAGTGGCTGTTTTTTCAGAGGTATATTGCCAGGCCTTTCTTCCATGGCACTTCTGGGTAGACTCCAACCTCCAATACGGTCATTGGCAGCTGAGTGCATTAATTGTTTGCCCTGTCTAGGGACTCCCTCAAATAAATCCAAATCCATTGCTGTTGAGTCAATTACAGCTCATTCCTTGAGTATCAGTAAAGATACTGGAGCCATTCAGTTGCAGGATGATTTAGAAGCTGGAGTTCAAATATGGGAACCGTGATGGGAGTGAGGAGATGGGAGCAACTGAGTATGCACCCCTCATTCCCTCACCCCACCTTGAAAGAGTTGAGTGTGTTTAGAGGCATGTGAAAAACCATCACTAGAAGGCGGGAAGTTAGAAAAAGTACAAGTGAGAATAAATGTGGGAGCTGGGTAAAGATGTGACAGGAGGGTGAACACAGGGGGGAGGCCCGACGGAGCAGGCAAGGACCGTCTCCCTTAAGAATGTGCAGCGGGCTAAGGGCCAGGGGAGGCTCAGGCCTGTCAACACACTTCCTTGTAATACAGAAAGAAACAAAAACAAGAATGTTGGTGCTTCTCAAACCTTGAGACCATTCAATTATTCTTCCTTGGAAAACTAAGTTCCTTATAATGCTTCTAAGCATCGGAGATGAAAGTGAAGGAGTTTTAAGCCTTTGTTTTGAAAGGAGAAGCTCTGGTGGTGCAGTGGTTAAGTGCTCGGCTGGGCTTCGAAGAGTTGGCAGTTTACATCCACCAGCAGCTCCAAGGGAGAAGGATGTGGCAGTCACCTTACGTAGACTGTGGCCTCAGCAACTGTGTGGGGGCAGCTCCAGTCTGTCCTGTAGTGTTGGTATGGGTCAAAGTGGACTGGACGGCAGCAGGTTATTTTAAAGAGATCATTCTGGATGAGTTCGGAAGTGGTTCAAAAGGGTTTGTTTTTCCTGCATCTAGACACTGCTTGAGCAGAGGCGTGAGACAGGAGGACCCACCTGCTCAGCGATCCCCAGACCAGAAATCAGGAAGAGGAAACCCTAGAAAAGCTTGGCTCAAGATGCCTTGAGCCCCAGGAATAGGTGGACAGCTGTCTTAACCTTTCCTCCTTTGGCCTTTGGCCAAGGGAGTAGCCAAACCAGTAGAAAACTGCCTTAGTCCAAACCCACCCAGGTTAATTCAGCTTTCTGCCTGATTCTATTGAGTTTTCTGGAAATTCTTCAACTGTTGAGTCTCTCTAATGACTGACACATGTCTGTGCATATCATTTTAGCAGGTTCTCTTCACATTTGGACGTCATGAATAGATACATCAAGGGATTTTACAGCTCTACACTGGGCTTTGAGATGAGATGTTACTGTACTACAGATTATTCTGGATGTTGGGGGTGGACGGTGGAGAACAGAAAGTTTTCAGCTCCCCAGGAGGACTGGAAGAACAGGGCTCAGAACTGAAGCACTGATGGACCCCAGGTCTGAACAGGCTCCCCATCTCTGTGCTGCTTGTGGTGTGTGATGGGGGTTGAGGAATGCCCATGGAAGTGGAGGATCTGCTCACCCCAGAAGTGTGTTCTTGCTTGCCAGTGATGGTCCTAAGGCATGGGATTGTTTGCAGTTTAACAGCAAAGCCGCTGTAGGTAAGAGGCAAGTGGAAGTGGTGGAATGTCTCCTGCTAATAGCTCCAGCATTTTCCAGTTGACATTGTTTGCTTTTGTGTCCTTGCCAAAGGGACTTCAAGGCAAGGTCATTGGCCTGGGTCTCTTTAACACCAGACTCTTTAACACTAGACTCTTTCTGACCATGAAGAGCACGTTGTCTGTTGGTGCAAATGGTTAGTGTACTTGACTGCTCCTCAGAAGTCTGATACCTCAGAAACAAGGACTGGTGGTCTACTCTGAGAAGTCAGCCATTGAAAATACTATATGTGGAGCACAGGTCTGCTCTGGCCTTGGGGGGGCCACTGTGACATACATGGGGCCACTGTGAGGTTGGGTCAACTCGATAGCATCTGTGTTTTCTTGTTTGTTTTTAAAGAGTGGAAACGAGTTTGGAGAACTTTGTGTAAGGACCACGTTTATCACCTGTAGGAGTCTAGCCTTCTAGAACCAGCTATTTCGTTTAAGCCAGACCAAGAACAGTAGAAGACTGAGGGGTGAATAGATCATCGAACATCCTCTCCTGTCTCCATAGTGCTAAGAATGATCGCTGTTGTTATTGCCAGCGGTCACCGACATTCACTAAGGACCTCAGTACCTAAGGCTGTGTGCTAGTGTTTTGTAGTCTCTGTCTCCTTTGATTTCACCCAGCTCCCCCTGCCCGACAACCTTGTAACAAATTAGATACCATTGTACCCACATTTTACAGGTGATAAGATTGTGTTGCTTGTATCTTCTCTCAATACCATGCTGCCTTGGCCAAATGTTGTCACGCACGAGAGTGCGTCTCTCTCCGGCAGCTGAGTGGTTCTTAAGGGGCCTTTCGTTGCCCTGTTGTGTGTGCTTCATGGTTTGAAATCCCTCATGTTGCTGGTTTTGGGAACTTAGACTCAGAGCAAAACAGTCCTGGTTGATCTGTATCTGTGTCAAAGGATTCGACAGGCTGTGATGTGCACACAGTCTTTGGCTGATACTGTTCTTGGCAAGCAGCACTACTTTCCATCACTTTGACAAAAAAACCTGTCATGCATTTGACCTTAAGGGACCTAATTAGTATGGCCAGCCAAGGGTCATCGAGTCGGATCTGACTCATGGGGACCCTAGGGGCTAGGGTAGAACTGACCTCCAGAGTATTCAAGGAGCGCCTGGTGGATTTGAACTGCCGACCTTGTGGTTAGCAGTGGTAGCACTTAACCCACTACACCACCAGGGTTTCCCCCTGATTAGTATAGGCAGAAAAAAAGAAAATCAGCATTGCCATGTTTTAAAAAGTAAAATAACCCATTACCCATTTCTCCTGAGTGGTTTGTGGTTCATTGTGACCTTGTAGGACAGAGTAGAACTTCTGCATATCGTTACCGAGGTCTTTGCCTTTGCAGAAGCCAACTGCTGCTGCTTTCTCCCGAGAGCAGTTGGTGGGCTTAAAACACCGACCTGGGCGTCAGCAGCCTAGCACTTTGCTACTGCCCCACTAGGGCTTTGTCCTAAAGGAAAATAAAGTGGGCTTTTTTTTAGCCTCCTGCCCACATACCCTGGAAATCCCATAATTAGTGAAGCAGCATTCTTCTGCTGATGGATTTCCTAAATCACCCCCAGGAAGAACTTGGGTGGTATTTGCATTTGTTCTAAATAAGAGTCTTGTATTCTTCCCCACCCACTGCAGAGATGTATTAAGAAGATTCCTTACTGTTAGCTTTTATTTTTTTCTCCATGAAATGCCAGAAACACTGAATCCTAAAAATGCCAACAAGAAGTCATGGACTTCTAAATAGTTGTGACTGTGTTGGACTGCTGAGCCCAAGTGACTGATGAGATGAACAAAAATAGCTCAGAAGAAACCCAGGCCCCACAGGTTTCAGAGGTTTGCTTTTTTTTCCCCTAAAAGTATAGCCTGGACAGGGGCCATGATCGTAGCCACTTATGTAGTGATGAAACTTGCAGGCATTTTGTATTTCTTCTTCTGTTAAGATTTTGTCAGCTTATTTTTAATTGAGTTGACTCTTCAGGAAGTTGGCAAGTATTTGTCAGCCTTTCATTCTCTCTTGTCTTGTAATAGGCCCTGAAGATTAGAAGAAAAGGGGCTCCTGCCTTTGTGGAATTTAGATTTTAGCAAGGAGATGAACATTAATAACTTATCTAAGTATTTAGGAGCACAGGACACTCAACATGTATATAAGCAGGCTGTAACCTAGGCTGGATGGGAGAAGCAGTGGTTGTTGAATACTAGAAGTCTCACCTTCCATGCAGGAGACTTGGGTTCAATTCCCAGTGATGCATCTCACACACGGCCACTGCCGCTCTGTCACTGGAAGCTTGTGTATTGCTGTGATGCTGGACAGGGTTCAACAGAGCATACAGATTAAGAGGAATTAGGAAGAGAGGCCTGGTGATTGGTTTTTGAAAATCAGCCAATGATTAGAATTAGAGTAGAATAGTGGTGTGAGTTCCAGGTCGTACATGGCAAATTGATATGGACTCTATACTTGTACCTAAACCAAAATAAGATTTAGTTAAAAAAAAAATCAGCCAATAAAACTCTGGGCATCACAATGGATCTGATCCCCAGCTGATCATGGGAATGGAACCTGACTGGGCAGGGTTTTATTCCATTGGGGGATTTCACTGGCGTTTCCATGGGTCAGATGATGACTCACCTGCAGCTCTAGTGACCTGGCCTGGACCTGGGTGGTCAGGGGACTTTTTTGAGGGCAGGGCATTGACACCGTGCATGGAAGGGTAGACTGCTGAGAGTCAGTGGAGGGTAGTGCCACACTGCAGCACCATCCCTTTGAATCTAAGACAGCGGCCCTGAGAAGCTGAGGGTTCCAATTCTAGCTGACTCCTCTTTCTGGAGTGAAGGGAAAACGTTGTTCCCTGAGGGTGGAACCTACTTCCTCTTTCTGTTCAAAGTCTGCTTCTGCAACTAAAAATGAACTGAAGCCCCATCTGTTTGCTGATGTATCTGAAAGCCCTTCAAGATATGATTTTTATATAGCTTCATGTGACTCTTCTCCCACCCAGAGAGGACACATCTTCTATTCAGGTGGTTTTCCTGCTGCACCAGGGACCTTTGTGGGCTTCCTTCTGAAGTGGGAGTGAGTATTTCTTTTGGAACAGCTAGAGCTCCGGCGGTGCGGTGGCTCAGAGCTTGGCTGCCAACCAACAAGCTGGGAGTTTGAAATCTACCAGCTTCTCCTTGGAAACGCTTTGGGGCAGTTGTATGCTGTCCTGTAGAATCACTGAGTTGGAACTACTCAGTGGCAAAGTGTTTAGGAACAACTTTCTCAAGGAGGCAAAGCAATCATTTTGGACTGTTTTTCCATCACGTAGCCTATTTGCATGTTTTGTTCATTTTCTACATAATGGATTTTTATTCAGGAGACAGAGGACACTTAATTCATACTACAGCTCATTTTTATCTGTTCTTTAATTCTTCTGATAATTAAGGCATATGTATATTTAGACCATTAGTAGATGCCAACGGCTTCTGAGTGGCAGCTTTCTTAGAATGAACTGTGCAAGGACTCTTTATTATTATTATCGTATATATTGTGATTAAGTAAATCACAAGGATTCTGGAGATCTTTATCCCACTTCACACTGTGCTTTCAACACAGTAACCTTTGCTAAATGTTGGGTGGGTGGATGGGGGACAGAAATGTCACAGGGGATGATACCCAGATCCCAACCAGTTTGGCTTTATGCACTGGCCTTGTCCAGGGATATTTTTTTATATAGTATTATTCTGAGGCCAGAGGCTAGCCTGTTTTATGTTTGCCCTTGGACCCTAGTACTTAGCACAGAACTTGACCTGTAAATGCTCCATAAATATTAATCAAATACTTGTTTCTTGGATGCTTTTTCTGACACACACTCACACCTACACACATGCTTACTTTTTTCCTTCTCTTTCGGATAACTCTACCAGAATGGAATGGCTGAGAGCAGTTCCTGGATTCTCATTTACCTAAGAGCCAGTGACTGTTTCCACATTCAGGGACACAAACAACCTTAAAATGTTTACAGTGATGTTGACATGGATCTGCAAATAACTGTGCAAGTCACCCACATTCATCGTCCATTCCTTTTGGCCTTGTCACACCTGAGTGCTTCATTCAGGAGGCAGGTATACTGACCATGTCTCATTTGATCACAGGATGCCAACTGGTCATTTGCTGTCATTAGCTATCATTGAGTTGGCCCCAAGTCATGGGCAGCAGAAAGAAACACTGCCTAGTCCTGGTCAATCACAGATGGGTTGTAGATCAAACTGTTACAGTCTGTATTTTCATTGGCTGATGTTTGAAAGTACACCGCCAGGCCTTTCTTGCTACTAGGTCTTAGGCTGGAAGCTCTGACAAAATGTGTCAAGAATCCTAGCAACACGCAAGCCTCCACTGACAAATGGGTGCTAGCTGCATATGAGGTGTCTTGGGGAGTGGGAAATTGAACCTGGATCTCCTACATGGAAAGCAAGGATCCTACCACTGACCCACAGCTGCCCCCACTGTTGGTTATTGTTGTTGTGGGCCGACGAGTTGATTCCTACTGATCGTGACCCTATAAGACAGAGTAGAATTCCCACATTAGGGTTTTTGAGGCTAGGATCTTTATGAGAGCAGATTGCCAGGACTTCTCTCCCACAGGGCCGCTGGTGGTTCTGAACTTTCAGTTAGCAGCCAAGGGCTTTAAGCACTGCGCCACTGGGGCGCCTGTCATTGCTTATTAGGAATCTTTTTTTATAGACGAGCAGTGAAAGCTCAGAGAATATCAGCAGGCTACCCAGTTGTTGCAAGTGGTGGATGAAGTTCTCACATCCAACTTTTCTGATTCCAGTTTGATGCTGGGCTCACCTGTCTGAGCTGGGTCCATGGTGGTCTCCTAAATTTTCAAATGCTAAATAGACCAACTCCACAAACCACCTTCTGACTTGAGACTAGGAGATAATGAATGAGATGTAACCTTGGAAACCTTGGTGGCGTCGTGGTTAAGTGCTATGTCTGCTAACCAAAAGATTGCCTGTTCGAATCTACCAGGTGCTCTTTGGAAACTCTATGGGGCAGTTCTACTCTGTTCTGTAGGGTTGTTAGGAGTTAGAATTGACTTAACAGCAGTGGGTAGGTTATTTGGGAGACAGTTCTGATGAACATGCTGGTATTTGCAACTCTTAGAAAGACATGTAGTCTTCAAACCAGGGACTGAAAAAATAAAGTTAGACTTCTTCGATATCATTATGTGTTAAACAGAAGGGCTTGTTTGTTCTGGCTCTAGAGCCTTCCCATAAGAGTGTGTGAAGGAAGGAACTCGACTCAATAAACGACTTGCGGAACGGATTATACACTCCAGCTGTGCGTCTCAGCCATGGTGTGTGGTGGATTCTGGTGTCCTGGGATACGTGAAGACCAAGTTGACAGAGAGCCTGCTGAGTAGCCTCTGGAAACCAGGGGCTAGTCTGGGGTGACCACCTCCCCGCTGAGTGGCGGTCAGCGTTGTGACGTAAGAGGCCTATTTTATGGGAAAAATAAAGAAATAATAGATAGAGGAAAGGGAACAAGAGGCGAAGCTAATCTTAAATTCCTGACCACCCGCAAGTCAAGGAAAAAGAATGCTCTCTGGTTGCCAGAAGCAGTACGTCAGGCTGGCAAGTTGCCATGGGCAGAAGTGAAGTATGTGGACAGATACTGGCTGTACCTGAAGGCAGAATTATGGTATCCCCAAAGCAGGCAGAGTGGGAAAATCACTGCCTGGACCTGGACAGATGCGATTTGGAACGTATACCCTGCTGTCTGGGAAACCCTGGTGGTGTAGTCAGTAAGTGCTACGGCTGCTAACCAGCAGGTAGACAGTTCAAATCTACCAGGCCCTCCTTGGAAACTCTGTGGGACAGTTCTACTCTGTTCTGTAGGGTTGCTGTGAGTCAGAATGAACTCGATGGCAGTGGGGTACTCTGCTGCCTATTAGTTATTCAGCCTTTGGGAGGCTCAGTTTCCCAACCTGTAAAAGGAGTGTGATAGTGACAGCTGCTTCCAGTATGCTTGGAAGACTCAGATGCCGTAAGTCGATGAAGTTCCTGTGATCCCAGCAGAAAGCTCAGCTGATACATTTATGAGTCCTGTGAAGGAGGCGCCGGATCAAAGGTCGCCCTGGGTGTGTTTGTCCAGAGCTTCCCGTGTGCTGGCGCTGCCCTGAGGGGTTCTGATGAAGAGCTGAGCGGGGCGACGTGACACCAGCCATGGGGGGGGGTACCTGAGAGCAGCTGGGCTTCCCACCCTGTGCCTGGAATCTAAGGCTTGCAGGCTTTCATATTTCCATAATTCTGGAATCCCAAGCCATCTTCCAGCTGGTGGTGTGTCATTGAATTACCAGTGGCTTTTTGGTTTTTTGCAGTTACATAAAATAACAGTGATTTTATGAGGGGGAGATGCCTTGGGTTCCTTGGACAGGTTGTCGCTGGCCCCTCTGTAGACGATTCTTAGAGGAACATGGCTGGGGATGGAGGGAGGGCACAGAGCTCTAAACCCTCCTCCCCATGGCCATCAGGGCAACACCCCTGGTCTTGGAATGTAAGAGAATCCCATATTGTGAAGCTGGCAGTTCCAGTTTGTCCCTAGTACGGGGGTCACGGGCCGTAGGCTTATCTCTGAGGCAGCGATTCAGGGGATCCATTTGGAGAGGCAGGCTGGCACTGCTTTTAGGGGAGAATTTTTGCTTTGCTGTCTTCCTGAAGCGTTTAATTTTAGCACTTGGGTTGTGAATTGTTTACTGAAAGGTACACCCACCTTTGAAGCCCTTGTTTGCACCTGGTGGGGAGAATAAAGCTCTTAAGAGCAAAGCATAATTTCCTTCCTTGTTTCTTTTCTTTTCTTAGCATTTTAGGAAATTTCACTCAATTTCTGAGATCCTTGAACACTTGCCACCACTGCCCAGAACTCATAAACACATCTCTCTCTCTTACACACAGATACAGACACAGACACCCACGGATGCACACAGACCCACACAGACCCACACAGACCCACACAGAGGACGAGTAGCAGGAGACACATGCCCCTGAGCTTGTCACCTGGACTTCAACCCTGAGCTCTGGGACAAGTGGCCCAGGGCAAGGCTTCTGAATGATGTCTCTGTCACTATCCCTTTGGTTTAAAGGGAACTCCCAGTGACTTAACTGAGTCACCACTTGCCAAGGCATCTGAGCCCAGGTGGGGCTGAAAAAAAAAACGGTAGTAAAGACTGAGCTGGGTTCCACAGACAAGAAGGTCCGTCGCTTACGTGTCAAGGCATGCTGGGAGCAGCAGATCCTTGTGAAGGTCAGAAAGTCCAAATATTTGAGATTAGAGGCTGTTGAGAACAATTACCTGAGAACAGAAGGCTTCTTGATGCAGTGATGAGAAGGAATCCCGGATTATTACGTGCTGGCCTAATTGAAACCATCCTGGGAGGAGGTGATCTAATTAGGGATGACTCCTTGGAGGAAATACTCACACTAAGTTTGTAGCCTTACACTCATCTGGAGGACCCCAGGTGATCTTCAGACTTGGTGTTTGTCATGGTTTGAATTGTGTCCCCCCAAAAATGTGTGCAGCCATGTGGCTGGGATATGGTTCCCAGTATCTTGGAAATGTCTTCCATTGTGTGGTTTTGCTAACCTGTATGTTAAAGGATTAGGGTGGGGCTGTGAATTCCTGCTATGGGGAAGTTTCCCTGGAGTATGGCTTGCCCCACCCTTAATGCTTTTAGCTTGCAAGGAATAAAAGGAAAAAGAACCAAGGACAATTTGAGAACCTCACTACCATCAAGCAAGCAGCACTGGGAGCAGAGCGCATGGTTCAGACCAGAGGTTCTTGCGTTAGGACACTCCCTGGTCAATGACTGATGCAATACCAGACTTTCCTCCAGAGCCGTCAAGGGGAAAGTCTTTCCCTCGAGCGGACACCCTGAATATGGACTTGCAACCTACCGGACTGTGTAAGAATAAATCTTCCTTGTTAAAGCCATCCACTCTGTGGTATTTCTGTCAGAGCAGCCCTAGTTGACTAAAACAGTGTTGTTCTGGGAAACCTGCCCTTCAGGGTTTTGCAGTATGTGCTGGGCCCACAACCTGTCTGTTCTCTTTTACTGTGCTTTAGATTCAGGCTTACAGAACAAACTCGCTTCTCATTAAACAGCTAGTACACATATTGTTTGATGACATTAGTTAACTGTACAACATGTCAACACATCCTTCTTGACTTCCGATTCCCTTTTACTGGCTTTCTTGTCCCTCTCGCCTTTTAATCCTTGTCCCTGGGCTGTTGTGCCCCTTTAATCTCATTTTATGGGTCAGCCTACATCTTTGGAAATCCTGGTGGCGTAGTCATTAAGAGCTGTGACTGCTAACTAGAAAGTTGACGGTTCAAATCCACCAGGTGCCCCGTGGAAACTCAGTGGGACAGCTCTACTCTGTCCTATAGGGTTGCTGTGTATTGGAATCCTTCCAACACAGTGGGTTTTCTTGGGGGTTATCTTTGGCTAAATGGTGAACCTCAGGAGTGACTTAAACACTGAGGTAAAAAGGGGTTCAGGGGCCATCGTCGCAAGGTTTCTCCAGTCTTTGTCAGGCTAGTGAATCTGGTCTTTTTTGTGAGTTGGAATTGCTGTACATTGGCCTCCAGCTCTGGCAGGGACCCTCTATTGGGCTCCCTGTCAGAGAGTCAGTGGCGGTAGCCGGGCACCGTCTGGCTAGTACAGCCAGTACTGGGTCCAGTACAGACCCAGTCTGGTGGACGATGTAGTGATTGTGCTCACTAGCCCTTTGGCCTGTTTTTTCATTGGCTTGTTTTTTGTTTTGTTGTGGTTCCTGTAATTTTTCTTTATTATTGGCTTTGCCTTTTAAGTTAGGCGTCAGGATGGACTGTTTGAGCCATGGTCTTTCCTGTGACTCCAGCAACCTTGGGAAAGTGATTTAGACCCTCCTTCTACCACCATTTACAGACAGTCCCCAGATTGCAAGTGAGTTCTGCTCCCAAGTCTGTCTTTAAGTCAAAACAATCCGGCATGGTTCATATCTTATGTTAGCCAAATGTGTGTCTTAGTGTGTACTGTACCTTTCTGTTCATAAAAAATATTAAACACTTGCAGACACATTAAAACTTACTTGACATACTAGTTACTTAATATTTTGATATACATTACAAAGTAGCGCTCATTTGTTACTACAAGCTGCTGTATCTTGAATTTTTAATGGGCTTTGTGGGGCTTGGTTTGTGAGGATGAGTTGTACATAAATTGGACTTTTGTGACCCGGGGACTGCTCCACACGCAGTCAACTGCTAACCAGAAGGTTGGAGGTTCAAGTTCACCCAGAACTGCCTTGGCAAAAAGCCCTGGTGACCTACTTCTGAAAAATCAGCCATTGCAGTCTTTTCTGGCACACGTGGTTGCTAGCAGTTGGGTTGGCTCGATGGCAGCTGGTTGCACCACCATTGCTCCTCCTGCCCAACACACACAATGTGCATATATGCACATATATGGGTGCACATACACATGCACACACAAATACACATGCATGTGCATATACAGGAGCATGCATGAACTTGAAGCTGTATACATATACATGTGCACACACAAAATACACACATGTATGTACCTGCATAACCGCACCAACACACATATGCATGCACACACACAACACTCACATATACACGGGTACATGCACACATATACAGAGCACTCCCATCCCCGGAGGACTTGGGGCTATCAGGCAAACGGTGCAGCCTCTGTATGGCTGGCCTGGGCATTGAATATGGGCACCGTGGCATGACATCCCAAGCCACCTTCTCCTGGATGGAGATGATTTTTGTAATTTCTAGTGCATGTTACTGAAGACACATGCTAGAGACGTTCAGCATCTCCTGCCTGGCTGCCGACCAGTACATGGCCTAATCCTGTTGAAAGCGGTGAAGACTGGGGTGTCTTTTGCATCCACTGCCGTCTTTTTGGCATGAGGAGAGTCCGACAGACCTCGTTCTGCATTCACGTAAAGAGCTGTGGTACATGCCGCCACCCCCGCCAACGCCCTGCCGCTGGCCGCGTTTTATTATCTTGGTGACTCATCGCTGCTCGCCGTGTTGGTGGTGCGAGTGGAATTCTAAACCCTGGGGTCCACACGCATACATCACTCAGAGGCCTTGACGGCAGTGGCATCTCCTTCCGTCTGTCCTGTGACTCATCCCAGGGAGGCAGGGGCTGCTGCAGCGTTGAGAGCTGAAGGCCGTGGTGGGCGAGTATCTCAGAGCTGTAACGACGGCCCAGCCTGCAAAGCAGAGAGACAGATGAGACCAACAGAGGGCCCATGGAGGGGGCAGTAGTCGGGGGGCTTCCTGCACTGAACTCAGGGGATGAAAACTTTTCACCCTCCTTGTCTTTTTGCCACAGCTCTTTCTACAAAGAGTGCACTGTGTGTTCAGCCAGAGGGATTCATCCTCGACTCCCTTTTAATTTAAAAAATGAAAGTCTAACTTAGTCTTCAGTTTCAGAAATGCTTCAGGCTCAAGCCAGCAAAAGAGAGACTCATAAATCATTCGTCACTGAAGCCCCACAGAACCCCCTGAGAATGTTTTGGGAAGACTTTTTAAAAGTTTGTAATCTGTAGGCAGTGAAGAAAGTGTCACACACTTGAAATGTATGTGGAAGAGCTGAGTGACAGAAATGAGAGATGTCAGGGATGACTAGAGAGCAAGGGTATTGAAAGAAGGGAGAGATTATTTTATAGTCTTTTCAAGCCCCCTGTCATTTGTCTCGGTCTCCTGCTGTGGCCTTGGAGATCAACTGGGCATAGCCGAGTTCTGAGCGGGAGACTGGCGGCTTTCAGCCCCTCGCCCGTGACTTATCTGTACACCTGACATCTTCAAGGAAGATGGACAGCCCTCCCTGCTGCCCACACACGTACATTCCCAGGAATAGGGGCCCGTGTGTTTTCTGTGTGAGCTCCTCTGGCCATCAGTTCAGTAATTTGAATAGTACAATGAATAAGGAAGACGGAAGACGAATTGCTGCCTTGGAATCATGGTGTTAGTGAAGAATGTTAAGTATGCTGTGGACTGCCAAAGGGACAAACAAGTCTGTCGTGGAAGAGATACAGCCAGAATGGTCCCTAGCAGTGAGGATGGCGAGGCTTCATTCCACGTACTAAGGGGCCAGTCCCTGGCGAAGACATCATGCTTAGTAGAGGGTGAGCGAAAGCGAGGAGGACCTTTGGGCAAGACGGACTGGCACAGCGGCTGCAGCAGCGGGCTCAAGCATAGCAGACATTGCGAGGTTGGTGCAGGACAGGGCAGCGAGGGGACCCTGGGTGGGCCCAGTGGCTAGCGTGTGCGGCTGCTAGCCAGATGGTTGGAGGTCTGAGTCTACCCAGAGGTTACCTTGGAACAAAGGCCTGGCGATCATCTTACAATTTTGCATTGGAAAACTCTGTGAGCACAGTTCTTCTCTGACAACACCATGAGTCAGAACCAGCTTGATGGCACCTGAGTTGGCGGCCAAGTTCAGACTTTGTCACTAACCATGGAAGCCGTGACGAAATGCGACCATTTCCAAGCTCTCCTCAGTTTCAGCTTCTGTGATCTGGCAACCAAGGATGGCCCCCAAGGGCCTTCAAGGTCCCCTTTGCCCTCAATGGTTCTGTTCTAACTGCTGTCTTTGCAGACTCTTCCTCGCCGTGGCCCTCCCTGCCTCTGGGATGCTCTTCCCGTGTTCACCAGGAGGCTCATGTTCATTATTTGAAGGCCAACCTCACGTGTCCTCTAGCCCTAGGTGGAATGAATCACTTCTGTTGCCCTTTCCCAAACCATTGTGTCTACACCCCTTACAGGGTGTATGTTTCTTGTTCTTTTTCTGCTTCTGCTGGCCCGTGGGCACCCACAAGCTGAGACTTAGTCACCTTGGTGTCTGTTTTGGCGTCATACTCAGCTCGGACAGTGTACTCAATAAAAGTTAACAGATTGAATGGAATTAAGCCCATGAATGGTATGACAAAACTAAGGTGCTACGGAGGGAAGTCTTGGTGAAAGATAGCCTTTGTGTAGTTTGATTTTGAGCCCTTTTTTCTACCAAGATGATGCCATCCTGTTTCTTGGCTTGCTGATATCGTAGCTTGTACACAGTGCTGCTGACCTTTAGGATAACATGGATTGTTAGTCATGTATAGCTTATTGTAATCTGCCCAAATGTAGGCTTTCAGAAATAAGATCTGGTTAGTGAGAAGTGAATTTTGCTGCCTTAGAGCCCAGTAGAAGCTGAAAGTTTATTTTGGAAATCAAGGTGCCTGATGGAAATCTGCAGGGCATTTCAGCCATGTGATGTTCTTTGAGACCTGTTAGGCTTGGTGCCGTTAAATGCTTGTGTGCAACGCAGGTGACCAATTGGAAGAAACGTAGATTCTCGCAAGCGCTGTTGTGCTTTAAAGACATTCTGTGTATATATCTGGGCCTGCCATTTTGAAAATTAATTAATCTGGATTTAGTGATCAGATACATTAGGAGCAGAGCATAATAAAAGCCTGTACTTTCAAAAGCCTTCACTGTGGGTTTCCCTGTTTCATGACGTGTTATAATTTGACTGACCCCAAACCAACAAACAAATCCAGTATCATCGCACTTCTCTTCACACGATCAGTGAAAATATTCTCGGACAACTTTATCCAGAAAAATGTGCTTCTGGACCCTGAGCTGATTGCCTTTCTTCTCAGGTGTTTCTGGGTAGTTTCACACTGGCTCCACACAGGGACTTCACTTCTGGCACAGAGGGAGCTGAGCATCTCCTTGTGGCCTGAGTCATTATACATCTTCTAATTCCTAGGGGGCCATGGTGTTTGTGGCCCAGCCACTCTGCAGAAATGAAGTTCCGGGGGACATTCGTGGTGCCCTGAACATTGTCTGGAAACCCTGGTGTCATAGTGGTTAAGTGCTACAGCTTCTAACCAAAAGGTCAGCAGTTCAGATCTGCCAAGTGCTCCTTGGAAACTCTATGGGGCAGTTCTACTCAGTTCTATAGGGTCAGTATGAGTTGGAATCAACTTGATAGCACTAGGTTTGGTTTTTGTTTTTGTTGATCATTGTTTGAGGCTGAGTGCACAGGCTTCATTCCTAAAGGTTTCAGTACCCAGAACAAGCAGGGCCAGTTCACATCAAGTGAAGACAAAACTCATGGTTCTTAGAATGCAAAATGTCTCAAGCGGAAGTGGGAACCTTGGGTTAGAAACATGGGCAGTGCCAGATTCTTGCTGTCTCAGCCTAGCTCTCTGTTGTTCTCCCTTCCTGTTAAACCTCACAAAGGAGGGTCTGCCCTTTGCTGAAAACAAACGCATTGCCATCGACTTGATGGTGAACCTACTGGACAGAATAGAACTACCCCAGAGGGTTTCCAAGGAGCGGCTGGTGAATTCAAACCGCTGACCTTTTGGTTAGCAGCCTCTCTTAACCACTGTACCGCCATGGCTCCCTGCCCTTTCCTGGAGCACTCCCCCAAAAGGCAAAGCTGCAGAAACACTCCTGTTGCACCTGGACTCTGAGGCTGACATTCTAGTTCTGCCCGAGGCCTGTTTCCTCAGCAGGTGCTCTCCCAGTCTGGTGCAGTAGCTCTGGGTTACCTCAGCCGTGCGGAAGAGATTCAGACTGCAGGGAGGTCATGTGAGGCTCCCAAATACAGGGAAAGCAAAGTGCACAGACACCTCTCTGGATCAAGTGAAGCCACCAGTATTGTTTTCAATAAATCAAATCATCTAGGCCACAAAGCCTGGAAGGCCAGTTCTGCCATCTGCCCTGCTGGTTGGAAGGTATCCCCGCTGTGTAGAAGGGCCTCAGACAGCTTCCTGTAAGTGAGGGAGTATACGGTAAAATGAAATGTCTGCACAGGAGGCAGCTTGGGAAGCGCTAATCTGACTGACTTCCCCATGCTGTCCTGCTTTCAATCCAATTTTCTGAACAGTGAGGTTGAGACAGAATAAAAAAGGTATTTGCCAGGAGCAAAAGAAAGATAGTTCTGTCTCTTGGCCCTTTTCATGATTAGCAGTTGCTCTAGAGTTAGAGCAAGTGTGCGGGAAACCAGTGGCACACAATGAGACTTCGTTTGGGGGCCTTTGGTTCATGAACTGTGACTGGAGGGCAGTGCTCTCAAAATGAAGAAGAATCACCACTCTTCTCAGGTCCCCCTGTCCTCACCAGACTCCCCATCCCATTGGCACATCTCACTTGCCTGCTTCACACTCCCCTGCCCGCTTCACACTCCCCCTGCCCGCTTCACACTCCCCCGCCCACGCCACACTCCCCCTGCCCGCGCCACACTCCCCCTGCCCGCGCCACACTCCCCCTGCCCGCGCCACACTCCCCCTGCCCGCGCCACGCTCCCCTTACCTTTGCCACATCTCCCTTGTCTACTTCTCACCCACCCTGCCGACTTCACACTCCCCCATCCTTTTCACACTCCCTTGCCCACTTGACACTGCCTCCCAGCTACTTCACACTCTCCGGGCCTGCTTCACACTCCTCCTGCCCTTTTCATGCTCCCCGCACCTGCTTCACACTCCCCTGTGCTGACCACACTCCCCTTACCCTTGCCACATCTCCCTTGCCCGCTTTACATACCTCCTCCCCACTTCACACTCGTCCCCTTGCTTCACACTCCCCCTGCCTGCTTGATACCTCCCCTGCCCTCTTCACACTCCCTCTGCCCGCTTCATGCTCCCCCTGCCTGCTTCATACTCCCCTGCCCTCTTCACACTCCCTCTGCCCGCTTCACGCTCCCCCTGCCCGCTTCATACTCCCCTGCCGTCTTCACACTCCCTCTGCCCACTTCACACTCCCCCTGCCTGCTTCATACCTCCCCTGCCCTCTTCACACTCCCTTGCTCCACCCACTGCCTGCTTCATACTGCTCCTGTCCTCCCCAGCTCATTAGGGCTCCTGAATGGAAAAACAGACAAATATGATCGAAGGACAACTGCTCCTCTGAAAAGCCATTCAACCTGCCAACATTGCCAGAGTGTGAAAATCAAAATCCTCTGTGCCATGGATACGTTCTGATAAGAAAAAAACCTGGGGGTCCATTTCTGAAAAACTCAGCCATTGAAAACCCTATGGAATGCACCTCTACTCTGAATTCCATGCAGCCACCATGTGTCTGGACCAACCTTAATGGCAACTGATTAGAAGTTTGGTTTTGGTGCTAGAAGTATTGAGTGGAGCTACTTGTACTGTAGAATTAAGGTATATACCATGCTTAGACATGTTTGACGCAGACAGGAATGCAGGGGATTTGTGTGAAAGGCCAAGAACATTTTCCCCTATGTGGCTTAGGAAGTAGAAAAGGACCTCCTCGTGTTCCTGCTTTTCGATTAGCTAGGTAGTTGTGCAAGTGGACATACCCCAAGCTTGATATCACCTGTGTTGGATTTTGTGACTTGAGACAGAGTCCCTGGGGTAAGGCCGGGTTTGGGGACTTCAGGAGAATCCGAGGGAAAGGGTACCAGCTACCACCATGGGAATTCCAAAACACCTAACTGTATTTATGTAGACTATAGACAAAGATCAAGAGGCAGTTATTAAGACCAAGGAGTACTGTGTCTTTTACAATCAGGAAAGGTGTCCATCAGGGTTGTATGCTTTTACTGTACTTACTCCATCTGGGTTCTGAGAATAAAGAAGAATGTGGTACCAAGATTGGAAGAAGACTCATTATCAACCTGAAATACTTGTTAACAGCTCATTAACACAGCGTTTCTTCCTGAAAGTGAAGAAGACTTGAAGTCCTTGCTATTAATGATCAAATACTGCAGCCTCCAGTATGTATTACACCTTAACATAAAAAAGTCCTCACAACTGAACCAGTAAAGCAACATCATAATAAATGGAGAAAATATTGAAATTGTCAAGGATTGCATTTTACTTGGATCCACATACCCATGGAAGCAGAAGTCAGGAAATCAAACTGTGTGTTACAGCAGGCAAATGTGCTGCAAAAGAGCCCACTCAAGGATTCAAAAGGAAAGGTGTCACCTTGAGGATTAAGTGGTACCTGATCCAAGCCATGGTATTTTCAGTCTCATCATATGTGTGTGGAAATTGGACAGTGAATAAGGATGACAGGAGAGAACTGATGCCATTAAATTGTGGTGTTGGCAAAGAATATTGGACATACTGTGGACTGGTGAAAGAATGAACGAATCTATCATGGAAGAAATACAGCCAGAATGCTCCTTAAAAGTGAGGACAGCAAGACCTCACATCATGCACTTCAAATGTGTTATTAGGAGAGACCAGTGCCTAGAGGAGGATGTCATACTTGGTAAACTCAACCCACTGCCACCAAGTTGATTCCAGCTCATGGTGACCCGATAGGACAGAGTAGAACTGCTCTGTAGAGTTTCCAAGGACTGCCTTGTGGATTTGAACTGCTGACATTTTGCTGAGCAGATGTAGCACTTACCCACTGCTTTAGACATCTGGTACTGCTCTAACAGAAATACTACAAAGTGACTGGATTTAACAAAGGAAAGCTTATTCTTACACAGTCTGGTAGGCTGCAGTTCCAAATTCAGGATGTCCGCTCCAGGGAAAGGCTTTCCCCCTTGTTGGCTCTAGAGGAATGAACAGTATCGCATCAGTCTTTGTTCCGGAAGCGTCTTGGCGTAGGAACCTCAGGTCTAAAGGATGCTCTCTTCTCCTGGTACTGCTTTCTTGATGGTGTGAGGTTCCCAATTCTCTGCTCACTTTCCTTTCCTTTTATCTCTTGTAGGATGAAAGGATAAAGGGTGGTGCAAGCCATGCTCCAGGGGGAACTTTACAGTGGAGCAGGGAGGAGATCTTATGAAAAGAGTAAAGTCCCACCATAATCCTCAGACATACAGCATCGGAAAATCACAAAACTGAGGACAGTCATAAAATATTGGGAACCATGGCCCAGCCACATGGCTACACAACGTTTTTGAGGTGACACAGTTCAATCCATGGCAACCACTGTGCCGTTAGGGTTTCCTGGTGAAGTGGAGGGTCAGCAAAAAAGAGGAAGACCCTCAGGGAAATGAGGTGACACAGCAGCTGCAGCACTAAGCTCAGACTCAGCAGTGACTGTGAGGATGGAGCAGGACTGGGCTGTGTTTTGTTCGCTTAGACACAGGTGTGCCAGGAGTCAGGACCAACTCAGTGGCACTTAACAACAACCGTCGTGGAATTCCCTGCACACAGAATCACCCGTTTTTACTCTGATGTACTCTGCTTGCTTTCTATTCCTCTACCACTATCTCTTGCTTCTGGATCTTCTGCTTTGATCTAAAACATGACCGCATCATTTTCCCTTCACTGATGTACAAAACCAGAAAAACCAAAGCCAGTACCATTGAGTTGATCCTGACTCATAGTGACCCCACAGGACAGAGTAGAACTGCTCCATGGAGTTTCCAAGGAGCGCCTGGTGGATTTGAACTGCTGTCCTTTTAGTTAGCAGACATAACACTTCACCACTATGCCACCAGGCTTTCCTTCACTGTTGTAGACAGGTGTCGGTGTGTGTATACATTTATACATACATACATATATGTATAATTGTGCTTTAAGTAAAAGTTTGCAGTCCCAATCAATTCTCCATATAAAACCCCAAACAGACATCACTGTGCAGCTGTAACTGGTCCACCCCCAGCATCTCCCCATGACAGCACCTTTCTCCTTTCCACCCTGTACTTCTTGTATCCATCCAACCAACTCCAGTGCTGCTCCACCCTCACATCTCGCCTCTAGGGAGGAGCTGCTCAGGCAGCCTGTTGTGTATGCTTAAGCCAAGAAGCATATTCTTCACCAGCCATCGCTCTGTGTCTTACAGTCCAGTCCAATCTTTATCTGAAGATTTGGCTTCATTAATGATTTCAGCCCAGGGCTAAGAGAGAGTCTGGGGGCCATGTCCTCAGGGGACCCTCTAGTCTCATGGACCATCAAGTGTATAGATAGGGATATTTTTGAAGTTCTAAATATGACCATTAACTTAAATGGTAACCAAAATACCGTAAGTTTTCTTAGCCTCAATAGCAGAGCGTTCCAGACATTTTCATTGTGTTATGATCCATTATATCCATATATGTGAACCAAAATTAATTTTCTTATTGATTAAAAGTTACCGTGCTGAGCTTGTAAGCATTGGACATGGATCCAATACTATGGAGACTTTGTGTCTGTTTTTTTTTTTCCTAAAAACAGTTCTTCACTGTGCCCTAGTTTCATGATACAGTTTTAGTAGAATTAAGCTTAAATGACTCAAAATTGCACGATTAATCGCATCCAGCTTCAATTACCGTCTGCACTAGCTGAGCAATTCCGCTGTCTTGCCTGAGGCCGTCAGTTACACATGGCAGCTGTGGCCTCCCTGCCTGATGTGCCCAGGTGCTTAGGGAAGGCACTTGGGGGCAGCAGGTTCCAGGTGGGCAGTGCCTGAGACCTGTGATAGCACACATTGCACGTTGGTATGTAATTCCAGGAAACAGTGTAGGCCAACAAGATGGGAATCATGGACTTTAGGAGTTAAGAAATGGGTGTTCTTTTTAGAAGCAAGCCCAGATTGTGAGTTTTGACTGGAGGACTAGGGTCTGCAAAGGCTAAAGATTTTTGGTGAAGCTAGCTCCAAGACAGGAGAGCTCATGTAGGGGATCTTTTCTCTTCCTTCGTCATTGCCAGGGATCACCCCTCACCCTGGTCTGGCCAGACATGGGGAAGTGCCTGACTGAGGGACAGACAGGAAAGGGATGTTGAGTCCTGGCAGCAGAGGAATTTGTAGAAGGAAGGAGCAAGTTGGGGGAGGCAAAACCAGCCCCACTGTCTTAGAGTTGGCGACCGCCTGTGTGACAGAGGAGAAATGAGCTCCCCAGGATTTTCTGTCTGTAACCTTTATGGAAGCAGATTGCCAGGCCTTTCTTCTGTGGCACTGCTGTGTGGACTTGCACCCCTAACCTTGTGGTTAGTAGCTGGCAGCAAAGAGTGTGCTACCCCAGGATCTTGCCGGAGGCGAAGGGCAGAGAAACAGCCACTGGGGAGAAGGCTGCAATGGGTTCTGTCACTGGTTTAACCACAGGTCTGGACTTTTTTTTTCTCAGATGAGGGATATCTTTAGATTGGCGTATGTAAGCCAGGGACTGCCTGTATTTAACCTGTGCTCTTTTGGAATGTTCTTATTTTCTCCATAAGCTGTCTTCATTCACACTATCTATTTGGAACACATGACTGCTCGTGCAGCCTAGTTCGCTTTGGCAAGAAAAATTCGTTAGTTTTAGTCTGCTCCCCACACATGGCACAAATGTGCTTAAAAAATTAAAATGCCTCTGATTGCCACACAGACACCATACAATCCCAGGCAATGCCGGGTTTCGGATCCTGAGGACAGCCACTGATGTTGGTGTTGCTCAGAGCAGAAGGTATTTTGAGCTGGAGCTGCCAGGGACATACAGGGAGCATCAATGGATATGTGGACTGTGTTTATCATCCTCAATTCCTAAAGATTATCTGAATCTCTTAGATTCTGTAAACACTGATGCACTTCTAAAGGTGGCCAAAGTCCAGCTGTGACAGATGTGCTCATCCCCCTCTTAGGGGACTTAGAGAAAAAGCTCTGCTGTGGCATTTTGATGAATTGGGAATCGCACCTGCATGAAGTTTCCCTTCCACTCGGTGTCTGAGAACTTGAAGATGGAGAGAAACTTCCAGACTTGGCTTCTTGTGCCCCTGCCTCCATCTAGAATGTCTGACCTGGGGAGTGAGAAGTTCCCGTAGCTTCCTATGTTGTCGGTCTGCTTGCAGTCATTAATTTGCTCTACTTTTCTTGTTCTTCCCCCACCCAGCCTCTTGCTGGACTTCTGTGTTCTCTACTCACTTTTTTCTAAAAATAATTTTTTTTCTGGTCAAATAAAAAGATAAAAATATACAATAGAAAAAAATTACGTTTTTAACCATTCTTAAGTTTGCAGTTCAGTGATATTAGTTGCATTTAGAAGGAACCCCAGTGGCACAGTGGTTAAACGCTTACTGCCAACCAGCTGGCAGTGTAAATTCACCCATAGCCCCACAGATCAAAGGCCTGGCAGTCTGTTCCTACAAAGACTAGAGCCTAGAAAACCCCACGTGGCGATTGTACTCCATCACAGGATTGCTGTGAGCTGAGATTACTCGACAGCACCTGATAACAACTGTGGCAGCAGTTACATTTACAGTGACGTGTGGCATCAGTGTCATCTATTTCTGATACTTTTGCATCACCCCCACAGGAAACTGTGTGTTCTTGCCCCCTTCCAGCCCCTAGTAATTTCTGTAAGTGGAATCATATGATACTTGTCCTTTTGGGTCTGGCTTCTTTCACCGGGCATGATGGGTTCAAAGTTCATCCATGGTGTAGCAGGTTCTATTCCTTTCTATCTTTGCCGGCTTTAAAATACAGGGTGCACACTGCTACTCATTTCTGAGTTTCGGGAGGTGGGAGGAAGTCCCCATCCTGTCAGGTTTAAGAGCTAAAAATGAGTGGCTTGCCCTGATTCTCCTTCCTTTCCCAGACTCTGTAGGAGGCCCAAACCCAAATTCAGTATCTAGACCAGTGAGAGACCCTGCCCGTATGTAAAGTCCTGTTCTTTTTTCGGCAGGAAATTGAGGGTGGATCTTGAGTACGAGACATTCCAACTGGTGTCCTCTGGGCCAGCTGCCAGCCCCAGCCTGTGCTCCCTTCTCTGCTGTTTGGGATGACCTGAGGCTAAATTAAAAGTCAGGGAGTAGATAGCAGAGAAGACAAAAGTCCAACCTGCCTCTACCGCCAGGCCTCCCAGAAGGTGGATCCTGAAATGGCTTGAGCTTGGCCAGTCCTGGGGCACACCAGATTTCTGTCCTGCCTGTAGCTGCTCCACTGAGGAGCCCAGTGCCAGCCTCAGAAGAGCAGATTTCTGTGCTAAGAGAAAAGCCCAGAGCAGGAGTAATCACTGGCAGGGGTTTGGTCTAGTGATTTAGGCTACTACAGTGATTCTAAGTGTGCCTCCACTGCCAAGGGCCTCCACTAGCGTAGCCAGGGGAGTGCGGTGTGACTCAGATGGAAACCTCTCCTGGAGTGATCATGGCGGAGTGATGTAATATTTCAGTAAAGTTGAAGGCGTGGAGTCTTCTTGGAATCCTCTGCTTGTCCTATCCTCTTCATCCCTGTTTTAGGCATTTGTCCAAGAGAGCAGAGGAGTTCTTAACCGTTTATTTTGGACTGTGTAGAGTAGGAGAATAGAACATATGTGTGCACTTGCCAAAGATAGGAACTTCCTCTCAACTGGAAATGCCTTCGCCACCTCTTGGCTTGGGGTGAAGAAATGGATGAGAGTGGGTAGTTGTGACAGCTTCTCTCTGGAAATCAGAAGACTTAGGTGGCTCTGTTTTGCTTCTAACCAATTCACCGAGCCTTGATGTGTCACTCTCTAAAGGGGCAGTAATTATGATGCCATCTCTGAGGGCTGTTAAGGATGTCAGATGCTTGTCAAGTCGCAGCAGAATGCCTGGCTCACAGTAAGCTCTCCATAGAGGATGGCCATTAGTATTAACAAGGTGAGTGTCATGGATTGAACTGTGTCGTGCCAACCCTTCCCTGGCCAAAATGTGTATAGCAGTTTGCCTAGGCCAGGATTCCTGGTATTGTGTGATGTTCCTACATGTTTTAAATTGTGCCTCTGTGATGTTAATGAAGGAGGATGGGTGGCAGTTGTGTTGATAGGGCTGAACTCAGTGTGTAGGATTGTACTGTGCCTTGAGGCTATCTCTTGGAGTATAAAGGAAGGGGAAGCAAGCAGAGAGAAGCAATGGCCTGCCAATAGCAGAACATGTCCATTGGAAAGGACCCAGGTCCCTGAGCCTCAGAATCTCCCAGTCCAGGGAAAATTGACAAAGACCTTACTCCAGAGCCAATAGAGAAAGCCTTACTTTGGAACTAATACCCTGAATTTGGACTTGGAGCCTACTGGCCTCAGACAAAATAAAATTTCTCTTTGCAATGCCATCTGTTTGTGATATTTGTGTTATAGCAGCACAAGATGACTAAGACAGTGAGTTAGCAGCAATGATCACCTGTTGGACTCTTGTGGAAACTTCTAGACCATTCTAGATCTCAGTTTCAGTTTTCTCCTTTACAGGGGCTTGATGCCTTCATGTTCAAGACTGTAACTGTATATAAGAACTTCATAAGCGCTCCTAGCCTTCAATCTGTTTTTGAACAAGACTTAAGAACAATGTATTCCTAATATGTATGTATGCAGACATAAGTTACTAACCAGAAAACCAAACCCGTTGCTGTTGAGTCAGTTCCGGCTCATAGCAGCCCTATAGAACAGAGTAGAACTGCTTCATAGAGTTTCTGTGGAGTGGCTGGTAGATTTGAACTGCTGACATTTTGGTTAACAACTAAGCTCTTAACCATCGTACCGCCAAGTATGCATGTGTAATAACATGAATATTCATGAATCCTAGGAGTATTTGTCAATACTGGTAGAAATAGGAATTTTCAAAACTGGACAGCAGCAGGTGCAAGCTCTAAACCGCTTGGTTGGGAGAATACTGATTATATATTATATTTTTGTTATGATTGAAAATGTATATTCCCATATAAATTTGCATGCCCACCTATGTGTAGCTCCCACTGCTCTCCCTGCCCGGTGACAGCACATTCTTCCTCTCTGCTCTATACATGTCTTATCCTCCCAGCAATCTCCTATCCCCTCCTCTCTACTCACTCCCCTTCCTCCAGTGAGAGATCAGCAGAGTGACATCCTATAGATGCATAGAACCATAAAGTGCACATATGATATGGTTACTCTGTGTCACCAATTCCAGTTCATTCCTGTCCGAGGGTTGACCTCCATTATGATTTATGGACAGGGGCAGCATCAGGGCCAGGGGCCGTGCTCCCAGGGGAACTCCGAGGCCCGTTGGCCATCAATTGCAATCTTTTAATGGGGATCTCAGTGTTCACCCCTTGTTATTCTTGTGTTGCCAGTGAAACTCAACTTTGGGAGCTCCATCACGGCTATCACTGTTGGTGGCCTGGCCCCATCCAGTTCTTCTGGTCACAAGTTGATATAGTCACCCACTCACGTAGGTCTTTCTGTCTTCTGGGTTCTCTTTCCCTCATGTTGTTTTAGTCCTTGGTGATCATCCGTTCCTGCTAAGTTGGGACCATTTGCTGTACCCTCAGATGGCAGCTTGGCAGCTTTTAAGACCCCAGATGCCACTCACCAATGTAGGGTGCAGAGGGCTTTCTTAGCAAAACACTAGTTGTGCCAATTGGCCTTGATTTTCCCTGAGAGCATGGTCGCTGCCCCCCACCCTAGGTACTCTGGCCTTATAATACTGGATTAAGATGAGAGGAGTACTCATGTTGAAGTCCAGTTAATATTGATCTTTTTAATATGTGCTATGACAGATTTCACCCAACCAAATTCTATAAACTATCTAATCTAACCCCTCCGCCCCTCGCCTTTCCTCCCTCCCCACACTTGCAGCTGTCAAAGACTGTTTTCTCCTATGCATGAGTCTGTTTTTAAGTTCTTATTGTAGGGGTCTCATACAATATTTGTCACCGATTATATTTTTGAAAAACAAATTTAAATTTAGAATACAAAATTTTAAAACGTCAAGATGTGATTGAAACATGAAAGAAAGCCCAGCTTGTAGAATCACTGTGAAGCATTCCTTCTTTTTCCAAATCTTGTGGTTGCTGTATGTGAATTAATCTATATAAGCTTATTGAAATAAAGTGGCATCTAAAACATTAACAAAAGAAGGTGAGGCTCAAAGAAATGAGCAGTGTTCTGGAACAGAGCCTTAGCTCTGCAAATCAGCAAAAACTGTGCACTAAAATTAGCCATCATCATATTCCTGATGGAATATTCTAGTACTGTGGTCCCCTTTACAGCTCCTTACAGGATCTTCTGAGAATTATTTCATCATGCTATTCCTTACAGGGTTGGCTGCCTACTTTCCCAGCTTAGATTAGGGAAGGGAAGCAAGGGGAAACAGAGGAGGGAGGGAAGAAACATCTTTGAAATAGTTACCATGTGCTAGGCACTTCACCTGGTGCGTATTTTCTCCATTTTACAGCTGGAGAAGTAGAGGCTCCGGGAGAGAGAAGGTGACTTGCTTGTGTTTAACCTGCTACAAAGTGATGAAGTTGGTTTGTTTGACTCCAAAGAACTTCTCATTCTTATACTTGGACACCTAGGTAGTGACAAAGGGCTGTGTGACTTCCACAAAAGCACTGAAGAGCACATTGAAACACTCTTGCCAGAAAACAGCATAATGCATGCTCACGGAAAGATCAAAGTACCTTCTGTATCCTTTTTAAGAATGCAAGAAAGTATACTACAGTGCTCTTTAGAAATACTAATGGTTTGAATTATTTTTCAAGTTTTGGTAGTTTCAGGGCAAGTTTCTATTCCTGGGACAATTCCTTTAATGATGCTGGATACTTGGGATTGTGATTACAATGCTATTTCTATATCCATTTTCCATTGTCAGCTGACATTAAGAGGCAATGACAGAAACATGGTGTAGACTGGGAGGCTCTTCTGCTTGATTCACTAGAGAAGTGACTTAGTTTCCCAAACCTGAAACGTCAAACCCACTGCCTGCAAGTCAATTCTGACTCATAGCAACTCAGTAGGACAGAGTAGAACTGCTCCATAGAGTTACCAAGGAGCACCTGGTGAATTTGAACGGGTCTATTAGCAGCCATAGCACTTAACCATGATGCCACCGGGGTTTCCCTTCGTTGTCAGTGCTGCTATAACAGAAATGCCACAAGTGACTGGCTTTAAAGAACAGACATTTATTTTGTCACAGTTCTAGAGGCTAAAAAGTCCAAATCAGATCCCTGAACTTGTCCGTTCCTTCCTCGTATGTGGTCCAGTGTGTGTGTGTGTGTCTAGCTTGTTCTTTTTAAACTCAGAAGTGATTAGATTTAGAACCTACCTGGCTTGGTCATGATCTAATTAACATAATAAAGAAAATTGTATTTCTGAATAGGATTATACTGACAGGTATGTTGTTAGGTGTCATTAAGGTGCTCCCAAGTCTGTTTTGACCCATAGTTACCCTACTGACCGAATAAAATTGCCCCCATGGCGTTTTCTAGGCAGTGGTCTTTACTGGTGCAAATTGCCAGGCCTGTCTCCCTTGAAGCTGCTAGGTGGGCTTATCATCTTTTCTGTTAGCAGCCAAGTGCTTAACTGTTGGACCACCAGCATATATTTGGGGGAGGGGAGTCACAATTCAGCCCTTAACAGAGTGCTATTGAGTAAATGACTATTTGGGGCATTATTTTTCTTTCAGGGTGCAAGTATCCCCTCTGCCTGTTTCCTGACTTTTTGTTGTTGTTACAGTGTTAAGAGAGTGCATGTGGTCTGCAAGTGTCTGTCACTGTTCCACGGTACACGTGCAGGTTTGGTCACGTCACTAGGGCTTGAGTAATCCATCCGCAGTCTCTAAGGGTGAATCATTTATGAGAACAGGTTTCCCATCCCGCTCACTTGTCACAAGCCTTTCTTATAAAGTTGACTTTTCTTTTTTAGTTAACCTTTGCATTCTGCCTATTTCCTGGTGTGGTTTTTAAAATGCGATTGTTAAGTGTTGTACTGCTTTTCTGAATGAATCCAAAGGAAGAGGCATTCTTAGCACCACTTATGATACAAGGCCATGAGTTTTGTGAATGAAGTCTGTGAAGGTCATTGATTGTGGGTTTAGAAATACATAACTAAGTGGAACAGGGCTGTGTGTATGTATGTATTTATAATCCATGTCACTGAAGTCTGGTTCTTACTGTACCTGTGTGGTTATCATTACTGTCATTTTAAAATTAGCTCTCTTGAACTATTACCCAGTTAAAGCATTGAAAATATGTGAAAGGGTTTGTGTTTGAGAAACAAGAAAGATAAACACAAGGTCCAGGGGTGGTAAGCCAAACAAAACCACCCTTTACAAGCCTGCTTTTTTCACTGTTTGCCACAGTCTCTCAAACCATTCATCTGTGTGTGTTGGTTATATGTGTGTGCATATATTGTGTGTATTATATGTGCATTGTGTGTTTTGAGCATTTTTATTGATTTTCTCAGTTTCATAGTACAAACAGAACCAAGTCCTAAAATCATTGTGTAGCTAGCCTCTGGTACTGGTTGAGGTTTAGTGAATTAAAACTTTGTCTTGTATTCCGTATGATTTGTTCTGTTGATGCTGAGGCTTTGGTACCAGTGTGTGTGTGTGTGTGTGTGTGTGTGTGTGTCTAGCTTGCTCTTTTTAAACTCAAAAGCGATTAGATTTAGAACCTACCCTGCTTGGGTATGATCTAATTAACATAATAAAGGAAACAATATTTCAGAATAGGATTATACTGACAGGTATGTTGTTAGGTTGTTGGTATGTTGTTAAGGTGCTAAACTGCACCCTCTGGTGTTGTTGCTGGGTTTTGTGCCCACCTGCCAGATGATGGGGGCAGATCACTAGGCTTTGGTATCTCTTGTGCCCTCAACACCACCACTAGGATTTGACACTTGGGAGATGCTGAAGACTCATAGAGCAGCAGGCTAAGGCTTTCACATGTCCCAGCTTCTACCCCAGGGGATTATCACAGAAACAAGTTTTATTAAGCATAAATATATGAAGCGTTCACTGAGATTACATCTTGATATGTTTGTTTGTCCTTTAGAATGCATATTTAAATGCTTTCAAAGACCATGTGGCAAATGAAAAACTGTACTGCTAACATATTTGTGTATGTTAAGAATAGTCTTCTGACTTGTCTGTTTTGATCAGTGTTAAATTAAGCAGTTAAATTAAGCAGTTATCTGCACACTTAAGTTACATTTAGGTAGGTAATTATCTGCCAGTAGTGAGATGTCCTGCAATGGAGACAGTGGAACTCCAGTGTAATGTCAGTTGTGATGGACCGTTGCAGATACCCTTCTGTGATGGTTAAGGCTTATGCGTTAGCTTGGCTAGGCCATGATCTCATGGTTTGGCTTATACATAACCATCCTCCGCTTTGTGATCTGATGTGAGCAGCTAGTCAGTCGAAAGGGGCATTTCCTTGGTGTGGCCAGCGTTGAGTATGTATGGGTCCTGGCGTCTGTTACTCTCTCTGGATCCTATCTCGGCCTGACTTGTTATCCTCTGACCTCTGGTTTTTGGGATGTGGGCCAGCAGCCTGACATCTGACCTGCAGATTTTGGGATTGGCCAGGCCAGCAGCCTGCCAGTTTGGGATTTTTCAGCTCTGCAGCCAGGCACGTCGGGAGAAGACTCCAGACTGATGTCTGATCCACAGATTGGAGACTTGCCAGCCTCCACAACTGCATGAGCCGTTTTCTTGAAAGAAATCTCTTTCTCTCTATATATGTCTATGTATATATACACACATACTTCACTAGTTTTGTTCCTCTAGAGAACCCTGCATAACACATGTGATACCAAGAACTGCTCTAGAGGAAGAAAATAAAAATGATGTCTTTTCTGAAGTGATTCTCAAGTCTTAGGGGTGCTTATGACCCTGTCTCCAGTAGTAAACAGGGCACTGCTAATCTATGACATGAGGTTGTAGTAGTGAAAGATAGAATATCAGTATCTATGGATCAAATATTTGTAAGAAACAAGACTGTGGGTGATTGCATATTTATTACTTTTCAACAATTTTGTCAGATGAGCAGTGCAGGGAGGCTGGTTGGATGGTCTTGCCTTCACTAGACAAAGGAGTTAAAGAAAAAGATGAGCTTAGCGCTTCAGAGTCAAAGCTCAATTGCCACATAAAAATCCTGAAATTTGCCGCTTGTGACCTGAAAGAAAGCCTGATGTCTTATAGTAATAGAGCTGATATTGCTGAAAACTAAATGCAGAGTCTTACCTTAAGAGTGGTTGAATTACAATGCCAATTGAATTCCGAACCCTGAATAACGCTGGAAGTTAAAGGGAAGGCATTGGGAATAAATGGTATCTTGACACTTGGAATGGGGACATGCTGGGGGATAATTAGGAAGTTGTGGACATTGAGCCCCTAAATTCCATTAAATCACTCTTGCAAGCAAAATGTATTACTCCCATCTGAAGACTTTATTTTCCTTTGCACCCTACCCAGTAAAATGATTGTGGCTTCCATGCTCTTCTGGAAAGATTAAGCCAGCTGTGCTTGAAGAGTCTGCCTGCATGAGGTGGTACCTGGGGCATCACCTGAGGCAGATGCCTTACAAAAACCAAAAAACCCGTCACCATCAAGTCGATTCCAGCTCATAATAACCTTATAGCAACCCTATATAACAGAGTAGAGCTGTCTCATGGAGTTTCCAAGGAGTGCCTGGTGGATTTGAACTGTTGACCTTTTGGTTAGCAGAGTAGCACTTAACCACTACACCAGCAGGGTTTTTAATAAGACCCAGCAGTTGTTGGGTCATCCATGGAGCACTGAGTATGTTCAAACCACCAGCCTTTCAGCTAGCAGGTGAGCACTTAACTGTTGTGCCACCAGAGATCTGTAATGTTTGGGTAGAGGACAATTAATCTTATTTTTCAAGCCCTTGAAATGATGGATGCTAATACGTGGGAAGTAAGATAAGCATGCAGACATAAGGGTGAGTGTGGTAGCAGGAAGAGACCTTGGTCATGGACTCATTCTCATCACTATTTTTGATTCTGGATCTATAACGCAATAAGTCTCAGTGAGTGCCAAAAGGTAAAGTACAAAGTGTGACCTGGAAGGATATGCTACATTCCAAAAGAACTGCTGGATTTTTCTAATGCATATAAACATAAACCTGGAGAACATGTATGGGAATGGCTGTTAAAGGTGTGGGATACTAGTGCAAGGAACATAAAATTGGATCAGTCTGAGTTTATTGATATGGGCCCACTAAGCACAGATTCTTCCTTCAGTTTTTACCCTCAAGAGGTTAGAAAAGCATCCAAGAATTGGTTGGTTTACATGGCTTAAGCAGTGGCCTACACTAAATCAAGCTGAAATGCCAGACCTGCCATGGTATACCATATGATATTCAAACGCTTAGGGAAACTGGCATGTTACACTGTATGGATCAGATTGGAAAACAGGACTACCCATGGGGTTCTCAGAGGACACCAATTTCTGAAGGGAACCCCAGCATCCTTGAAGACTGCTGTGATGGCTATTTTATGTTAGTCAGATTTTACAGTAGGAACTTCCCTAACTGAATGAAGACACTTAACTAGAGTGGGGCAGATTGGAACCCACAGTGGTAGAGGCCAGATGGTGGCACTTAATCAACAGGGAGAAAAGGTGGTGCAGTTATCATAACAGACAGTGGAGGGAAAGCAAGAATCAGAATAGACTGACCTGTATGAACTTGTGGTATTGGCTACCTAGCCATAGTGTCCCTAGGAGTGAAATGGATGGAGAATCTGCCTGATCTGTACAAGTGGAAGAAGTCTAGGTTAAGTGAATGGCACTGAATTCAAATCACCAAAATAGAGAGTCCTGGCTGCTCAGTCAGTTCCCAGACTTGAGCTGGTTTACAGACCCATAACCCCTTGAATAAAGGAGATCTGGGTTCCCTTAAGGAAGGAATTCACTGCACTACCAAAAATATATACTGTGACTCTTTCTCTTAGCCTTCCCCAAAGGGATCTATGGCCTTTTCTGAGAGAGATTGTTCATGAGATTACTGGACATTGGCTCTGAACTGATTCCAGGAGACCCAAAACATCACTCTGGTCCACCAGTCAGAGTAGGGAAGCATGGAAGACCTGGAATTCTTCCACTTGTGTAGAGCAATAGAGTCATAGTGTAGGTTTGTCTCACAATGGGTTCATTCAGTCCTTGAACTTAATCGTGTTGTGATTTCCCCTGATTCTAGAATGCATAATTGGAATAGACATGCTCTGCAACTGGGAAGACTCCTGCGTTGGATATCTGACACACAGAATAGGAGCTCTTATGCCCCTACCTGAGACAATAGTACCTAAAGCAATACTGCATTCCTGGAGGGATCACAGAGATTAGTGCCACCATCATGGACTTAAAGAGTGTAGAGATGGTGAGTCTCACTACATCTCTGTCCAACTTGCGTATTTGTCCTCTGCAAAACAGATGGACCTTAGAGAATGACAGTGGATTAATGAAAACTTAACCAAGTGATGACTCCAGTTACAGCTGCTATTCCAGGTGTGGTTTTATTGCTTGAGCAAATTAATACATCTCCTGGTACTTGATGTGCAGCTGTTGGTTTGGTCAGTATCTTTTTCTTGATTCCGTCTTCAAAGGACTGCCAGAAGCAATTTGCCTTCAACTGGCAAGGCCAGCAGTATACTTTCAGGGTTCTGCCTCAGTGGCATAGCAACTCTGTGCCCTATGTCATTATTTGTTCCACAAGACCTTGATAACCTTTCCCTTCTACAAGACATCATACTGTCCAGTACATTGATAACATTGTATTGATTGGACCTAGTAAGGGAGAAGTATCAGTGACTTTACACTTATTGGTAAGACATTTGTGTACTAGATAGTGGGAAGTTAACCCAACAAAAATTGAAGCACCTTCCACCTCAGTACAAACCCTGGTGGTCTAGTGGTTAAGTGCTACATCTGCTAACCACAAGATTGGCAGTTCAAATCTACCAGGTGCTCATTGGAAACTCTATGGAGCAGTTCTATTCTGTCCTATCAGGTCGCTATGAGTCAGAATTAACTCAATGGCAGTGGGCTTGTGGTTTTTCCACCTCAGTGAAATTTCAAGTGGTACAGTGGGCGCATTGAGATATTCCCTCTAAAAGAAGGATAAATTGTTACACCTGTGCTCTCCTACCACGAAAAAGGAAGCACAGTGCCTAGTGGACCTCTTTGGATTTGGGAGGCAACCTATCCCTTATCTGGGTGTACTACTCTGTCTTATGTATTAAGTGACTCAAAAATACTGCTGGTTTTGAGTAGAGCCCAAACAACGAAAGGCTCTGCAACAGCTCAGGCTGCTGTGCAAGCCACTCTGATACTTGGTCCCTACAGTCTGGCTGATCCAGTGTTTCTTTAAGTGCCAGTGGCAGATAAAGATGTTGTTTATAGTCTTCAGCAGGCCTCTATTGCTGAATCACATTACAGACCTTTAGGATTTTGGAGCAGAGTTCTGCCATCCTCTACAGATAACTACTCTCTCTTAGAAACCGCTTTTGGCTTATTTGGGGCCTTAATAGAGACTGAATGCTTAACCTTGGACCACAAAGTCACCTTGAAGCATGAGATACCCAACATGAAATGAGTATTCTGACCCACAGAATCGTAATGTTGGATGTGCATAATAGCGCTTTGTCATTAAATGGAGGTGGCATATACCAGATTAGGCAAAGGGTTATGCAGTGAGTGGTGGAAGAAGGTCATTGTAAATAACCAGCTATGACCACATAACCAGTTGCAGGACTGAGGATGTAATTATTCCTTGTTTTGTTACATATGTGTGTGTGCATATGTATGTGTGTATGTATTGTGTGTGTATACATATATCTAGCAAATATCTTTAGTTCTCTTCTCTCCGTTATTCCACTATTTTTTATAAAATATGTTTACAGGACTAGTTTGTTTTCAGATATTCTTATGTTAGGTACAAGTATACTTTATAATTAATTTAGAGATTATGGTTTAAGGAGAAGTGTAAAGGGATCAAGTTGACAAAAGGTGGACCATGATGATTAAAGTTATGTGTCAACATGATGGTCTGTATTTCAGCTGATATTATGTAATCTTTCTCTATTTTGTGACCTAATGGGAGCAGCCAGCAAAAGGGGCGTTTCCTTAGAGGGGCGGCCTGCATTCCTGTATATGGGTACTCTGGCAGAGGTTTTTCTTTCTGGATCCTCTGTCTACCTCCTTCTCGTCAGACTGCTGGTTCTTGCATTATGAACCAGCAGGCTGCTGTGTGGCTTGCTGAGCTGGGCTTCATCAGTCCCTGCAATCACATGAGTCAGGAGAAGCTTCCAGTCTGACATCTGACCCACAGAGTTGGGACTTGCCAGCTTCCATGTCTGTGTGAGCCATTTTCTAAAAATAAATCTCTTTCTCTCTGTGTATGTATATGTACACACATACATACACAAAAATATTTACACACGTATGCATCTTTTTATATGTGTTGTATATGTATATATAGTATCGTATGTGTATGTATATATAGTGTATGTATATGCCATGAGTCGGATCTGACTCGACGGCCCTTGGCCTTGGCTATATGTATATTGTGTGTATATGTATATGTAGTATATGTATATATATTGTATGTGTGTATTGCGTGTATATATATTTGTATATGTATATATAGTATATATATAGTGTGTATATATATTATATATAGTGTCTGTATGTGGTGTAGTGGGTTAAGTACTACCACTGCTAACCACAAGGTCAGCAGCTCACATCCACCAGGTGCTCCTGAATACTCTAGAGGGCAGTTCTACTCTGGCCTCTAGGGTCACTGTGAGTCGGATCCGACTTGACGGCACTTGGTTTATGTACATATATTGTGTGTGTATATATATATTGTGTGTATGTGTATATGTGGCATATGTATATATATCATATGTATGTGTTGTGTGTATATATATTGTATATGTATATATGTTGTGTGTATATTTACCTACACACACACATGTTGTTAAGGTGCCACGGAGTCTGTTCCAACTCACAGGAACCACATGTACAACAGAACTAAACGCTGCCTAGTTGTGTGCATCTGCCTCACAGTTGTTGTGACGCTTGAGCCCGTTGTCACAGCCACTGTTGCTGTCCGTCTTGTTGAGCGCCTTCCACCTGCTCACCCCCCCTACCTGACCAAGCGTGATGCCCCTCTGCAGGACTTGGTCCTTCCTGATAACGTGGCCATAGCCTCATCTTCCCGTCTTCACTTCTCACGAGCCTTCTGGCTATGCTTCTTCCAAGACAGGTTGTTCATTCCCCTGACAGTCCATGGTGAATGAAGGATTCTTCACCCACACCATGATTCAGAGGTGTCAGTTTTTCAGCCTTCCTTATTCATCATCCAGCTTTTGCCTGCATATGTCCTTACCTTACGCATTGCCATCAAGTGGATTCCAGCTCACAGTGACCCTATGGGATGGAATAGAACTGCCTTATAAAGTTTCCAAGGGGCACTTAGGAAATTTGAAGAGCCAAACTTTTGATGAGTGGCTGTAGCACTTAACCACTGTGCCATCACGGTTTCCTTGCATGCATAGAAGGTGGCTGACAATACCGTGGTTGTATTAGGCAGAATTTAGTGCCTAAAGTAACGCCTTTGCTTTTTAACACTTTAAAAGGACTTTTGCAGCAGAGATGTACATACATGTACACACACATGCAGGCACTTGAGGTCCAGCAATCAAGTCTGTGAACTTAATTGTTCTCAGTGCTATGAAACTTATTGCTGAATATCACTATGGTCACCTTCGAAGTCCTCCCCTTGGGAAGCTATACACCAAAGCCAGCACACAGTCCACCCTTCAAAACAGTTTTGGAACTCTTTCTGGAATGGTCATTGCACATGATGGCATGGTGGCAAGTTAATGAACTTAATTGTGTAGTTGTCTGTGAGGGAGTTTTCAGCTAGTAAACAAGTAACTGTATTGGAACACCTTCCTTACTCACCTTGTCTGGCCCCCAGTGACTTTTTTCTGTACCTGAAGATAAAGGAAATATAGGAAGACATTTTAATGACATTCAGGACACTGAGGGTGATACGATGACAGCTCCGATGGCCATTCAAGAAAGAGTTCCTAAATTGCTTTGAAGTCTGGACTAGGTGCTGGCATTGGTGCACAGCTTCCCAAAGGGAGTACTTCGAAGGTGACTGTGATAATCAACAATGAGGTACGTCGCACCTCTTCTAGGATGAGTTTGCGAACTTAATTGGTGATTCTTGTATATATTCTCTCTCTCTCTCTCTCTCTCTCTCTCTCTCTCACACACACACACACACACACACACACACACAGACACACAGACACACAGACACACAGACACACAGACACACGAAGCCCTGAACAGTACAGATGGTTATGTGCTTGACTACTCACTGAAAGGCAGGGGTTTTAGTCTGCCCAGGGGCATCCGGGAGGAAACATGGTGATCTGCTTTGAAAAGTTTGCAGACACTGAAACCCCTGGGGAGCACAGTTGTCTGACACATTTGGGGCTACCCTGAGTCAGACTCAAATTGCAACATGTTTGGAAACCCTGGCAGGTAAGACTTTGGCTGCTAACCAAAAGTCTGGCAGTTCAGATCTATCAGGTGCTCCTTGGAAACCCTGTAGGGCAGTTCTGCTCTTTCCTATCAAGTCTCAGTGAGTCAGAATCGACTTGATAGCATCCTGTAAAAGGTACTGAATATGCTCACACCCTCTGCCCACAACCAAGGTCTGACTGTTGGAAGTGGTGAAAACACAGATATGAAAAAGAATAATACGACAGCTGAAAATTGTTCACAAGAAACATCTTGATAACATCCTATGGGACAGCCTTCAGTAGGTTTTACATATGTATGTGTGTGTGTGTAAACATGCATGCTTTATTGATACTGTTTCTCTAGAGAACACAGCCTAATACACCTTTAATTTCTGATGTTTAGAGTGATAAAGTGTCCTCAGATTCCAGGCTATGATACTTGCCCTAAGTTCATTTCGTGGTGTAGAAGTCGAGGCTCGGAGATTTCACAATATAAGCACAGAGTGACTGGTGAGTGGCAGAATCTGTCTAAAATGTTCTAGGGAAATGTATCCAAAGATACGTTCTGAGGAGGAAATCAGTTTGCTGTTGCCAGTTGCTGTCCAGTTGACAGCGCCATGTACAACAGAACAAAACCCCTCATCTTTATGACTGTGGTTCTGTTTGAGTCCGTTATTATAGCCATTGTGTATTTTGAGTCCCTTAAAACTGAGAGGCTTGCCTTCCAGCACTGTATTAGACAGCGCTCTGTTGTGAGGTATGTGGTTTTCGCTGGCTGATTTTCTGAAATAGATTGTCAGGTTCTTCTTCCTGGTCTCTCTTAATCTGGAAGCTCTGCTGAAACCTGTCCACCCCAGGTGAATTTGCTGGTATTTGAAATAGCGGAGACAAAGCTTCCAGCATCATAGCAACTGACAAACTGACAGACAGGTGGTGGAGACGGTCAGTTCAGTAGGTACATAGGTTCACCTTATCGTACTGGCTACTACAGGACATCCCTCTGGGAACCTGCTTGGCTTAGAAGGGCTTCATGGTAGCCCAGGCATTACTTGGCAGGCTGAGAAAATGGGTGTGTATAGAGGAGGACTGCAGATGGTAACTATTGAGGGTTGTCCCATGGGCATCATTAAGATGTCTCTGTTTCTTGCGAGCAGTTTTCAGTTGTATTCTTCTTTGTATCTGTGTTTTCATCACTTCTAACAGTGAGACCTTGTTTGTGGGTAGAGAGCATATAGTGTGTTCTGTACTTTTTACAGTCAACTCCCCTTCACCGTGTTTGAGCTCAAGGTGGGCAGGCAAATTCCTTCCGTGGGCACATTCAAATGGCGGTGTGATTTCTGCAGGAAGCACATAAGACCAAGCCTGGTTTGTCAACATTGATTTGACTTGCACTGTTTTTTCTTTTTCTCAAACAAGGCTCTATTTAGGACACAGAGGGGTAAAAATGAAACTAGAAAACAACATAGGGTTCTTCAAGGGGCAGCTGGGGACACTTCATGATCGAAAAAAGGCACCCAATCACTAATGCTTGCCTGAAGATAATAAGTGATGTCTGCATAGCAGTTCAGTTTTCCTAATATATGGATACCTTGATTAGATAGAAAAGCAAGGCATTTGATTTTCAGATTGTTACGTGTACTACCCTTGACCGGGTAAAAATTTCATCAACTTGTCTGTCATTGAAAACAGGTAACAGATTTATATAAACTGTCTTTATGTTTTTAATTAAAGCACACAAATAGTTCTAATTTCCTCTTTAGGATACTTGTTTTGTGAGGCAGGACTCAGGTCTTCACCAACGATGACAGCTTCTTTAGAGGCAGTTTGCAAAAATGCAAACACACCTACCTACCAGCTACAGTTTTTGCTATCTGTAAAAGCTGTGCTTCTTGGCTAAAGGTATAAAATATCTTCCCTAGAAAACAGATTTCTCACTGAAAGTCGTCCCGGAAGGAAAGCGTACTTGGGAAGCTTTTTGTGTCTGTTTACGGTGATGGAAAATTTGGCAATGGATGTTGGTAACCATTGCATGAGAAGATTGATGTAATTAGTGTCATTGAACTATACACGTGGAAGATGTAGAATTGGCAACAGCTGTGTTATCTGTATTTTTACAACAATAAAAAAATGCAAAAAGAAAACAGATTCCCACAATGCTACAGTAAAAATAAATAGAACATTCAATGACCTGAGAAAAAAGTAGCCCAGAGTTTTACTGTTAGTGGAACCTAGGAAATATTAACTATAGGGAAGAATTACACATATACACACGTGCTGGAGTGTGTGTGTATGCATGTGTATATGTGTGTGTGTGCCCATATGTATGTGTATTTTTAAAATCCTGCCACTGTGAACTTTAACTCACAGTTACCCTATAGAACACAATAGAACTGTCATGTGGGGTTTCCAAGAAGTGGCTGGTAGATTTGAACTGCCACTCTTTTGGCTAGCAGCTGTACTCCTAACCACTGTGCTAACATGGAGCTCTTTCATGTATGTGTGTGTGTGTGTATGTGTATGTGTGTGTGTGTACATATATATGTAGACATGCGTATATATCTCGACGGCACTTGGCTTGGCATATATATATATTTGTTTTCAATGAGTCCCTGTCCGTTGTTAGAAATTATTTCTCAGAGGCTGCTCTCAGCGTGCAGACGGCAGTGAGGTTGCCTTCCTGGGCCCAGCATGCTTGAAGCAGTGCCGGGTTGAGCTGTCGACCTGGACTCAGCCAGTACAGGAGCCCTGGAAGCTCTCAGGGTCCCTTGTGTCCTCTCAGCTGTCTGTGGCTTCCCTCTTCTGGGGAGCGAGAAAGCGAGAGCACCAGCTGTGACTGGCACCCTGATTGCTGTACATACATCGGCTTTTACTGCTTTTCTCAAAAACCATCATGAGTCGGTTCAGCCACTGGTGTGCAGAGGGAAAGCTGCTGTTTTCTGGTGATCAAAGCCGGCTTGGATTCCACGGGGCAGCTGCCTCTCTTCCACGATCCTTCTTCCACTGGGGAAGGTCATTTGTTGACTCCAGTAGCGTTTAAAACAAAGGTGCTTTTTGGGAGGCAGTTATTTTCATGAACTCATTTTAATATTATTTTGAAAGGTTTGACATTAAAAAACAAAGATTCTTCTTTGCAGAGATACCTCTGTTTGGAGAACCTGATGTAATCATCGTGATAAGCCAGAAGTTTGTCTTAAGCAGGGTCATGTGATTGTTTGACATAGGGAATTATTAATTTCAGTAGCAGAGAAGAAAGGCCGAGAATCGAGTGCTTTGCATCCGGGTTCATCAGCAGCCGTTTTGTTGAGCAGCTGTGTATGCAGAGCTCTGTAGGGAGGGTTTGAAGGAGTTACTGATATGCCTCAAAGCAGGACATGGGTCTGGATGGGTCTCTGTGGCAGGCCAGCACCACCCCATCAGTGGGTGAAATTTTGCAAGGTAACTTGCGTGTTTGGAAAGAATTGGGGGTGAGGGAGGCTTGGGGGAAGCTGAGCTGAGAGGGATGTTGGTCCCATACATTCCCAGAAAGAGCATGAAGCCTGTGTCAGGAGCCCTGTGTTCTAATCGGGAGCTGTGCTCGCATACTGGGTGGTCTTGAGAAGTCCTCTTGGAGCCTCTGAATTCATGCTGTGGAAGTGGGGTGGAGTCTAAGTTACTCTGGAAAGTGATTCCTGTTGACCAGCAAGTGACTTTCTCATTCCTTTCCACTGTCATGATGTTTTCTTCTCACCTCAAAACATGGCTTAAAAAAACAAAACAAAACAAAAACCACTGCATCGAGTTGATTCTGACTCATAGCATCCCTATAGGTCAGAGTAGAACTGCTCTATAGAGGGACCACCAGCTGGATTTGAACTGTTGATCTTTTGGTTAGCAGACATAGCACTTAACCAGTATGCTAGCAGGGTTTCCCAAAACATGACAGTCTTTGCAGAGTATTATTTGCCATCATTTAACCACAGCAAATGATTCCTGCTCTTGGAAATTGATAAGGATTCCTCCTAAAATGTAGTAATCATAGGTGGTAATGTGGAAGACATCTTTCAGCCCATATCCTTAAGTTGCTTTGAGCTGCTGTAGAGTTGGTCCTGATTCACAGCAACCCCACGGATTTCAGAAAGAAAATGTTTTCAGGTCCTTCATCAGTCCCTCAATCGATTATGCATCCAGCCATTGAGATCTGCAGTTTTCATCGGCTGTTTTGGAAAGTGGATCACCAGGCCTTTCTTCCTAGTCCCCTTTAGTCTGGGAGCTCTGCTGAAACCTGGTCAGAATCACAGCAACACACAAGCCTCCATGACAGACGGGGTGGCCGCACGTGAGGTGCGTCAGCCTGGAATTTACTGGTGTTTCCCGCATGAAAGGCAGGAGTTCCACCACTGAACCCAAACAGACTGACCTTGAGGCTGTGGCATGGTGCATTCATGTTACAGGGACGAGCCAAGTCTCACTGATATCCACAAGTTTGAATGAGGTGTGTTAACATATTCCTGTTACATTGCCAGATTTCATTTGGCTGATCTAAAGTTATTAATGTGATACTGAAAATATGGTATTACTGGTTGATTTGAGATAATCTGCCTCAGTTTCCTCACCTGTAAATTGAGAGCTTTTGACTGAAATCTCAGATTTCATCATAACCAAAATGCATAGATAGTATTTCTCGTTAGCAGGACAGATGTAATTTTTCGGAGAACAAAACAAAATCCTGTAATAAGCAGTAACGTGCTGGAATGTATTTTTTAAATTAAAGTGAATTTTTATTTGTGCTTTATTTTTTAAACTTTTCTTAAAGTCTCCTCGCTCGTAGCTCCGTTTCAATAAAGATGTGTGTAACAGAAGCACATCTCTGCCAGGTATCTCCTTGTTAGCTGCTTCTTCGCTCCTTCCGAGAGCTGCATGGTATCATTTTGACACTTCATTTTTCTCCTGATCAGCTAAAACCCAAGATGAAGATAATAGTGTCTCTAAAATGATAGTTATTTAAATAAGTACACCTTTTCAGTTTGAAGACATGAAAAGCATCAAATAACTTTTCTCCCTTATCTGAGTCTCCCTATTGAAAACCTGTTGCCATTGAGTTGATTCCAACTTACAACAACCCTGTACGACAGGGTAGATCTGCCCCATGAGATTTCAAAGGAACGGCTGCTGATCTGAACTGCCAACCTCTTTGGTTAGCAGCTGAGCTCTTACAGATGCTGTTTGGTACCTATTAAAAAAGATAATCTACAGCCTACTCCCCACCCCAACGCACATTTATTTATTAACAACTTGGGAGGAAACAAATTTCTTTTTGATGTCTCTGAATCCTGGCAGACATTCTTGCTGCAACACTACAGGTCAACTCTGCAGTGGCAGACTTCCGTGTCCCCGTCAGTGTGGGCTCATTGGGGTTCTGCCTGTTGTCACTGCTTGTTTGTTACCTCAGGGGGCTAGTCTGGAATCTGTGGAGCAACCTGTTCCTGCAGATGCAATTTTTCTGGCAAATCCCAGTTCATGTTTTACTGCGATCCAGCGTGGGACAGTGTACCTGGCTGTGAAACAAGCGTCCCGTGGCATGCTGACTTCTTGTTTCCCAGAATACTAGAGTACTGTATGCAAGGAGCCCTGGTGGGGCAGTGGTTAAGCACTGGGCTGTTAACCAGCAGGTTGTCACTTTGAGCACACCGAGTAGCTCTGAGGGAGGAAGACTTGGTAACGTGCTCCTGTAGAGATTGTAGCCTAGAAAACCCCATGGGCTAGTTGTGCTGTGTCCCATGGGGTCACTGTAAGTCAAAAATTGACTTGATGCCTAACAACCACAACAAAAACTCTCCAGTGGAAAGCTGACCTGGACTAAAAGCTGAGGATTGTCCTGGCGCGGCCTTGATGCAGCACTGGCCAAAAAGCCAGGGCCTGGAAGGAGGCAGGGAAGCACAGTGGTGAGTGCTGACTGGAATACGAAGGAGGGCTGGACAGAGAAGCTTTTTCAGACATGAAAAGCTGGGGTTCCCATCCAGTACTCTTCTTAACCTCCATCGATTACCATTCCTGTTTTCTAATTCTCTCCCTGCAGTTTCTGCTTTCCTTCCTCATTTCCTGGTAGAAACTCTGAGGAGAAGTAAAACTCCAGTTGCCGTGGAGTCTGTGTGACTCATGGTGACCCCGTGTGTCCTAGTAGACCTCTGCTCCCTCTGTAGGGTCTTCAGTGACGGGTTTTTCTTCAGAGTTGCCTGTGGGTGGACCAGAACGTCTGGGTCAGCTCAGTTGCCTTCTAGGCCGTTACTCCCAGCCTAGACTTTCTGGTCAGAACCAAGAAGGTTGAATCTTGTGAGGAGACAATTTTTAAAATCTGCCTGCCCCAGTCTCCCTTGGCCTTTGTCCCCTCAGAATATAAGACAGTTTCCATGGCAGTGGCTTCCCTCCACTTCCTGTGGGCAGGCATGTTCCAATTGCCGTGGGTTCGGGAGCCTGAGGAGCCCCCCAGCGACAGCCACCTGCAGGAGGGTGCGCATCCCTTCGCCAGAGACAGGCCTTTGGATGTGGAGCAGTAATCCAGGCAGGTGCCAGACAGAGGTCTCCGGCTCCCCTTACCTCGGGGATTACTCAGAGCACATTCCTGGCATTCCTTAGCTGTTCTGTAGCCCTGGTGGTGATTCATTTAATACAGAAGTCAGTGTGATAGGGGCTGTGCTTAAAAGATGAAGTTTTAGTGGTCACTGGAGAAGAGAAGATGTTAGAGACAGACAGACTAGAAAACAAACATCTTCCTGCCTGTGTGATAGCCACCGCACAGTGCCTTGGCGAAAGTAAAACCCAAACCAAACCCATTGCCGTCAGGTTGATTCTGACTCATAGCGACCCCATAGGACAGAGCAGAACTGCTCCGTAGAGTTTCCAAGGAGCACTGGGTGGATTTGAACTGCCAGCTTTTTGGTTAGCAGCCATAGCACTTAACTACTACATCAGCAGATTCCCAAAGTAGCCCTCGTGATTTTTAAAAACATCGATTTGTTGAGCTCTGTGTTGATCTGTGAATCTGTCTTTCTATGGCACATACTACAGATAAACCTGTCCAAAAAAAAAAACAAAAACTCATAGCCATCAAATCAGTTTAAACTCACAGTGACCCTACAGCACAGAGTAGAAATTATGAGGTTTCCAAGGAGTGGCTGCCTGATTGGAACTGCTGACCTTTTCATTAGCAGCCAAGCTCTGAATCACTCCACCACCAGGGCTCTGGCATAGTAATGATATGAGTTTGTAAACTGGACAGTGACTAGGTTGTGAAACTTTTCAAAGATACTTTCCACTTTGTTATCCACTGCACTGCCTGATTCTATCGCTGAATTACTGAGGAAGCATTTGGAAGTCGGGCAGCAAACTGTCTGTGCTGAGTAGCAGTGATTCTTTATTTCTGAAGTACAGGCACACACCATCAATTGGGTTGTATCTCCCAACTTCTAAATACGTGTGTGTTTTTAGTGAGTTCAAAGCACGGAGGCTAGGTGGTTTTAGAGTCTCGATGAAAACAAAAGCCTCAGGGGCTGTGTGAGTGTCTGTAACTTAAACACCTCAAACTGTTGCTTCAGCTTTTTATTAGAATGCTTAATGATGACTTGAAAACAGAATACCATAGTGGGTGGTGACCCACATTGTGTGGCCCTGGGGGCGTACTGTATCCATTCTTGTTTCTTTAGGAACAGATTCTTTTGTGGGGAAGTAACAACACAGTTTGGTCATGTGTTGCAGGAAGAGTCCACAGAAGGAAAAGGTCAGGTACCTGAGAAAACCTCCTCTGTATGAGAGCTGCTGCCCTGAGCACCTGAAATGTTTGCACCTGTACAGTGCAGAGCTGAAACCACAGGCGGAGTTGCCTTGCATGACCTGACTATGGATCTGTGCAGATCTGCACCTTCCCTGTGGGTCACACACAGTTCAGACTTAAAGGGCACCAGAAGCCCTTCATAGCTGTACCAAGGATTGCCCTTTAATAACTGTCTGGAAGGACTTGACATTCTAGGATTTACTTATTAGGGAGCCAATAAAGGCAATGAGATAGAATTCTGAAATGGATGTTTCACTCTTTAAAGGAGCAGAGGAAAAAGGAGTGAATTAAACTTGAAAAGCAGTCTTTGACTTGACTTCCCTCTTTGGTGGGTGCACTGGTGGCAACAGTAGTTAAAAGCTTTGCTATTAACCAGAAAGGTCAACAGTTCCAATCCACCAGCCACTCCTTGGAAACCCTGTGGGGCAGCTCTCTTGTGTACTGTACTGTAGGGTCACTGGGAGTTGGAATTGACTCTGTGGCATCAAGTTTAGCTTTGGATTTTCTCTTACAGACTGATTTTTCTGGAATGTGTTTGTGTGTGTGTGTGTATGTGTGTGTATCTATATATGGAAACCCTGGTCGGGCAGTGGTTATGTGCTAGGTCTGCTAACCAAAAGGTTGGCAGTTCAAATCCACTAGATGTTCCTTGGAAACTTTATGGGGCATGACTACTATGTCAACAGGGTGGCCATGAGTCAGAATCGACTTGATGGCAGTGGGTTTGGGTATACACACACACACACACACACACACACACACAAATACAAATGTATATGTACATTCTGTGTGTGTACACACACGTATGTGTTACACTTGTTGCCATTTGTACAAAGTGTTCTCTGAGTTCTGTGACAGGAGAATATATTGAATAAATGAACTGTACCCTTGTCTTGAGCACAGTTTCTAATTTCTAAAACCTGAGATTAATTTTGTGTTTGCTGACCTAATATTTTTGTTCGCATAGTGTTCACCAGAGCACAATTTATTTTATGTTGCCTGGCATTCAGCAAATCCTGCATCATGGAGTAAGATCAGATACTCTGGCATATCAAATACATTTTGAACTCTCTTCTTAGACAATGCAATACATTGTAACCTCACCTTCCAGCTTGCATCTCTTTGCCAGGTGTTTATCATTGCTGTACATGTATTATGTCTGCCTGCTATTTAGTTTGTGAGCTCCCTTGGTTCTGGTGTCTGGCATATAATAATAACCAGTAAAGATATATTCAGTGGAATTGATTACATGTGCTAGAGACAGAATATTTCAAAAAGAAATATTGTCATCACAGAGCAAAAAGGTACTTTTCAGCCCTCTGTGATTTTCAAGGAAAGCAGATGTAAAACACATTCTCAAATGTGTGAATCCAAATGAATTTGGAAAAGCAAATGGACCATTTTCTAAGCTCTGCACCTCTACTGTGAAGAAACAGCAGGCAAAGTTGTTTATAGAGATAAAGGGACAAGGCTAGAGATGACGGCCCCCTAAAAGCTGATGGGGGAGCATTTCTGGCTGGGTTGTTCCTCTCTCCCTGTCGAGTTCTACTGAGTGTCCTGAAAAGGTATGGGGGAAGCTGGGCCTGATCTCAGGTGAGAATGGGGCCTGCTTCTGGGGTCCCTGTGCCTCACACAGGCATACAGACAGTGTGAATGCCTATTCACCTGCTTCAGAGATTTACAGAGGAAAGACAAGGCATGCAGATGAATCAGAATTTGACCAATCACTATAGACTTTTCATTCACAGCCTTCAGTGGAGACCACAGTGGGGAGTGGTACCTTCTTGAAGGCTTGAACTTTGACTTTATAGTTCCAGGATGTGTGTCACCGGGGAAGGAAGTCACATCTGCCCAAAAGCTAGCATGCCCATACACAGATGTCTCTGTCTTTGTTCCCTGAGGGTGTTTGTTGGGTGCCATGCGTTGATTTTGACTCATAGAGACCCGTTGTGACAGAGTAGAACTGCCTCCTGGAGTTTTCTAGGCTGAAATCTTTGTGGGAGCAGATCATCAGATATTTTTGCTGCAGAGCTCCTGGGTGGGTTTGCACCCCAAACCTTTCAGTTAGCAGCCAAGTGTTTAACCATTAGGCCACCGGGGCGCCTCTCTCATGAGGCTAACAGCATGGAAAGAGTCTGCATCATTTCGTACAGCCTGTGAATCCTGTTAGCATTTCTTCAATTTTCTTTTTCTTTGTCAAGGGAACAGAAATCCATTATCAGGTATTTCCAAAAATTGACCTCATATTTCCATCTCGGGTTTAGTGTGCTTATTTGCCAAAGGAAGTTAAGAGTCAGCAGAGTTTATGTCAAGCCACTTGGAGCGACTATCTTCAAATTAACCAGACACAGATATCTTCAGTGCCATTAACCCGCAGTGCCCTTCCACTGACGCACCTGCTTTGCAAAGAAAGAGGGATTTAGAAATGAGGTCCAGCTTTGCTTTCAATCCCATGTGGGTCCCTGATGTCAAGGAGCAGGAGAATCCGGTGATATCTGTAAGTCATTTTTCCATTGGCAGACAAACTGAAGTCTTCTTAGAGGCTGGAGTTTTTTCTTCCACTGCCTGGAGTGTTTGAACCTGTGGTTGCCAGATTTGTGGTAGTATCTGAGGCCTGAAGGATGATTGTGTGTCCTCTTCCTTCTTACTGGGAAAGCCACAGGTCAGAGCTGGGGCTGGAAACTTCCTGCTGCTTCTCCCTCCCCTCTCCATCCTTTCCTGCTCCTGCACAAGTCATTTCTACCTGGCTGTACAGGGGTGCTGTTCTCAGATCTTTGACCTCGATTTTGGCTACAGTGTCGCTCTGGCACCTGGACCTGTTCCGTCTGCCCCGGACCAGAATTCTTGCTCCCTGACTGGCTGGCAGCTTTGGGTTTCCCAGTTTCCTTGCTTGCTGAGTCACACCTGTGGGGATCACGTGGGCTTCTCCAGGCTTGCTCGCCTAGAACGCTCTCCTGCTCATCTGCTCCTCTCAGCTGGAGCTAAGCTGCCCCTTTAGGACACAGTGTACACACCCGGGCACTGGCTGCCGTTCGCTGTGACACCTGACCTTCAGAACAGGCACACTGTCAGTCGCTCTGTCCTGGCAGACCTTTTGCAGTCTTCTGTTGTTCCAATCCCAATGTGACCGTGAGGAAAATCAAAGCATCATAATGTCCTGTCACCACCAAAACAAGTGCCACTGTAGCAGTTGTTCATGGCGGGCGGCAGAAGGTAGTGCCGAGCTTGAAGGCTGGGCTCTCACACCAGCTGGCAGGGTTCAAGCTCAGCCTCGCCCCCTGTGAACTTCTGCAATGTCACTGTCCTCTCTGAGTCACTATTTCCTCATTTCCTCATCCTTGATAAATACGATTATTTATTTAGAGCATTATTAGACTACTGCTCTTATTATTGATTCTTATTTTCTGACGTGATTGGTCACACCCCAGTGACTCGACATTTATACAAGCTAATTTAGCGATCCTGGAACGAGGATCCTGGAACTATGCAACGAGCCTGGAAGAGGACAGTGCAATACGAAAGGCGCAACCAATGTTAGCAAAGCCCTTTAGCAGCATCGCCTCTGTTTCCTGTGTGCATGTGTGCATGAGGGCCCTAAAGACTGGTGGGGACCGTGGACGTCTGGCAGTGCAGCTGTCCTGCCTGGTGCCCCCGCATACGTCCTATGGAGAGAGGAAGTAGTCTGTAAAAGGCTGTGGTGCTGACGCAGACGGGAAAAGTACACGATGCAGCCACACTCCAGAAGTCGTTGATGGAGGATGGCAGCGTGAGCTCGCTCCTTGTAGTGACTTAGGTGGAAAAGGACTGAGGCTGCGGCTTTGAAAGCTGCTTCAATTTGAGCGTGTGCCGAGGATATTGTCACATCCTTGAGAATAAAATGCTCTCTTTTCTTCCCTCCCGGAGTGTCATTTATTGTTGTTGGGTGCTGTGGAGTCAATTCCAACTCCTAGCAACTGCAGCGTGACAGAGCAAAACTGCTCCGTTAGGTTTCCTGGGCTGTCACCTTTGTGGGAACAGATGACCAGGTCTTCTCTTCCATGGAATCACTGGGTGGGTTGGCCTGCCGTGTGGCCAAGTATGCGGCCATTATGCCACCGTGGCTTCTTAGAGAGTCCTTTAGATGGCCTTTATTATACCACAAGTCCATTGCCTTCCACTGAAGTTATTCACAGTATTAACACTTTCTCAAAGTAAGATTACTGCAGTAGTTTCTTCAGTTGAATTTGGTGGTTTTAGGATTTTGAGGTGGATATCCAGGCCCTACCAAGTATCTGAACATGTCCCCAGGATTCACACTGCGCGGCATTGCTGGCTCTGCCTCAGTGCCAGCTCTGGTGACCAGTGCGGCCTCTCCAAGCCTTGTTCATTTTCAGACAGCCCTTATGTCAGCCTCTCTTCCAGTGCGCTGAAATCGGACACCTGGTAACTTCAACCGTTTGGTCCTATAGGATTTCCGTCTTTTAGGGACAAACAGAACCAACTTAATCCCTCCTGCAAACACTGACCTTCCAGTATTCACAGACAGCTGAGTTGCAGGCAGGAAGGTCTGGCAGCACCACGGTTTGAGTGCTTGGCTGCCGACGAAAGGATTGTGAGCTCAAGCCCATGAGCCCCTCCTCAGGCAGAAAGTCCTGCCAGTCTGTTCTGGTAAAGACTACAGCCTAGGAAACCTGGAGGCAGTTCTGCCTCGTCCTGTAGGGTTGCCATGAGTTGAAATTACTGCACACAGTAACAGCAGCAGCAAGTTGCAGGTGAGAGCATTGATCGTCCCCTGACTTCTCACCGGAGACCTGGGTTTGGCCGCTAATGATAAAACCAAGTAGTAGACTGAGCCTTTCCTTTCCGGTGGACACACCATTCTACTTGGGCTGCAGTTCAGAGTCTCACCCTTTTAGAACTCTCACTTCCTCCATTCTAGACAATCTGCCTCTGTTAGTGTCGCTTCTGCTGTTAGCCCGTTTCGCAGCCGCACCACTCTGTCTTTTTACTTGTGCTTCTGGTCATCTGCGTTATTTTCATTGGACACTTCTGTAGTTTGAGAACCAGATTAGAATTTTGAATGATCCCTTGACTCACTGTTGCCTTGATGGGGTTCAGCTGTGGAATCAGCCTGCCAGCCCGTGGATTTTTCACGCTGGGTCAGCAAAGGTGTGTACTGTCTCAGAACCTTCTGCCCACCAGGGAAGCTTGTCTCAGTGTGAGCTCGCCCATTTCTGTTAGTGTCACCTCTTATAGAGCAGTCTCCCTCTCAGCTCACACCCAGATGTGTCTACTTTATCTCTGTTACTTGTCAGAAGATCTCTGTTCTATCTCTGTCTTTCACATTTCCTGGCATGCTAGATATTTGCACACTGCAGTCACCGATTATCAGTTTTAGAAGTCCAGCCAGAATGTCACTGAGAAGCAAGGACGGTGAGCCTCCAGCACTCTGACTTTGGATGTGTAGCCAGGAGGGACCACTCACTGCAAAAGGAAATCACGGTTAGTGAAGGGTCAGCAAAAATGAGAGAAGCCATTCGTTAATGAGATGGGTTGACATGGCAGCTGGCAGTGACAACAGAGGACGCAAGCATACCCATCATCAGGAAGATGGCTCAGTGCGGAGCAGTGCTTTATTCTGTTGACGTCAGGTTGCTGTGAGTTGGGGCCAATTCCATTGTAGCGAACGATGGCAACAGCCATTGATTAATGATCCTGGGATTGAGGGCTTGCTCACAAGTGTGAATGACAGGCTGTGATTACCATCATTGACGATCTGAAAGAGCATGTGTAGTTGAAGAGCCCTCCTCCCTAAGTGTGGTGGCTCCTTGGTTAACCTGCGTTTTCTGCCACACCTGGGCTGGAAGACACCATGGTCTTCTCCTGACTCCTGAGACTCACATGATCATACCTGTGGGACATTCATCTGTCAGTGTTGGGCAGAGGTGGCAGGTCATGCTCTCTGATGGCCTGTTCCTCAGGGTCACACAGCTGGGGTTTGCATGCCCAAGATCATAGAACTGAAGTTAGCATGTCCAAGGTCATGTTTATGGTCACGGGAAGGGGGTGAATGAGGATCGAGAAGGCTTTGTGTCTGTGCCCATCCACCATGGTGCCCCCTCCCTCTTGTCCTGGCCAAGCTGAGCATCCTGTTGTACTGGATTTATCGGGAGCACCTGGGCTCAGAGGAGCCGCAGGAAAGGGTGAGCCAACATGCTGCTGGTCTGGACCATCTGAGCCAAGACTCTGTCAATGTCCGGCCTTTGGGTGGAGATGAGGAGGGTCACGGAAGGAGGTGGCGAGAGGCAGTTGTTCTCCCTTATTGCAGCCTGGAACAGGTGGCTGAGGGGATTCCCTTTCATGTTTTTCTCTCTTCCTAGGAAATCAAAACTGTCCTTCACTGGCCTGCTTAGGCTGCCATTGCCTGCAGCACAAGCTTGCCGTATTTCTTCTGGTTGTTGACTTCCGTATTAGTTGGATTCTGTTTTTATTTACTTTCCCCCATTTAAAAAGACTAATTATTAGGTCTAGACGTTTGGGAAACTCCATAAAATGAGCAGTATGCAATGAGGCTTCTTATTGGCGGAGTGCTTGCTGGGTCTTAGAATTTGGCTGGGTGTGCGATTTATACCATCCTTTTTAGTCATTTTACCTGGCTGGCACAAATAGTTAACAGGTTCAGTTGCTAACTGATGTTTTGGCAGAGGGTTGAGGCTACCCAGAGGTGCTTCAGACGAAGATCCTGGTAATTTCCTTCTGAAAAATCAGCCATTGAAAACCCTGTGGAGCAGAGTTCTGTTGTGACACTTGTGAGGTCACTGTGCATCAGAATTGACTTGATGGCAACTGATGTAGTCCCTAAGTCCTACAGCATTGGCACTACTATGAATTTCCATTTTAGAGGTGGAGAAACTAAGATTCTGAGGTTAACATGCCCAAGGTCACAGAGCTGAGGTTAGTATGTTCAGGGTCACACAGCTGGGGTCTACATGCCCCAGGTCATGGTTATGGTCATGCGGAGGAAGTGAATGAGGTTCAAGAAGGCTTTGTGCACCTCTGAAAAACATAAAACCTGGGAACTTACAAACTATTTTATCTATTATTTATTGTCTTTTAAATTTCAAGATTCATGGTTAATTCAGAAAATTGAGAAACATAATTATCAACGTGAATAAATCATTTGAATGTGAAGAAAAATTACTTAAAATTTGGGAATAAAGCACAAAGGTAGGTGTCCTGTCGTTTTAATACTATACAAGGGCATTGTTTAACAAGTCCACCCAAGGATTATATAATTATTCAGGTTAATGGACCTGTTGGTTTTTTGTTACAGTTTTTGTGTTTTTAGATAAGGACATTGAGATATGATTCACTGGCATGTGTCTCACCCTTTAAACGGTTTACAGTATATTTACAGTTATGTAACCACCCACATAGTCCATCTGAGAGCACTCCATCACCCCAGAAAATGGACCCCACCCCATTAGTGGTCAGTCCCACTCTCACTCAGCAAACCTGTTTCAGAATGCCTTCCTTGTGGACTCTGAGCCTAGTGTGTACCAGCCTTAACATCCTACTGGTTCCCTCATTAATGAGTTGGACAGTCTCTTGACATCTTTATTCTGTATTTGTGTGAGAGGCACGCTTTTAACTTTTTGAAAATTATACTCTGACAATCAGCTCACAAAATACAACGAATCGCTGTTACTATTTTGACGTTCGCCCATATACGTGCGTTTTTAAATTGGCACCCTCCTGTTTTATATCTAGCTTTCTTCATACTTCTTAAGGTATCTTAGATGTTTTCCTCCTTCTGTTTGTTGATGTGATGCGTACCATTGTTATAAGCATCTCTGTGTCACACATCTCTGAACATTTTCTTTGGATTATTAGCTAAATGTGGACTTGGTGGGTTAAAGAGTATGCAGACCTAACAGTGTTTTAAACAGACAACAATTAGATGTCCTCACAGGGTTTTTTGGCTTCTCTGTTGGGTTGGTTTTGGAACTTGTGCACCTCTCCATCACCATCCTTCAGCATTTCTCAGTTGGGTTTTCTAATTCCCATGTAGACCCCGTGGTTGAGCACCCAGTGATAGGAGTCTTTGAATTGCATCAAATAAACACCTGATGTTGTTGTTGGTTGCTGTAGAACAAAACAATGCCCGGTGCTGTGCCATCCTCATAGTCTTTGTTATGCTTGAGTCCCTTGTCGCAGCCGCTCTGTCAGTCTATCTTGTTGAGACTCTTTCTGTCTTTCTGCTTCACTAAGCACGATGTCCTCCAGGAATTAGATCCTCCTGATAACATGTGCAAAGTAAGTGTGACTAAGTCTCACTGTCCTTGCTTCTAGGGAACGTTCTAGCTGTACATCTTCCACGACAGATTGGTTCATTTTTCTGCCAGTCGTGGTGTACTCAGCATTCTTCCCCAACACTGTAATTCAAATGCCCTACTTCTTCTGTCTTCCTTATTCCTTGTTCAGCTTTCATGCTTATGAGGTGACTGAAAATATCATGGCTTGGATCAGGCTTACCTTGGTCCTCAAGGTGACATCTTTGTTTTCTTTCTGTAACACTTTAAAGAGGTCTTTTGCAGCAGATTTGCCCACTGCAGTACATCATTTGATTTCTTGACTGCCGCTTCCGTGGGCACTGATTGTAGATCCATGTAAAAAGAAGTCTTTGACAGTTTCAGTCTCTACTCCATTTATCATAATATTGCTTATTGGTCCAGTTGTGAGGATTTTTGTTTTCTTTATGTTGCGACATAATCCATAGTAAAGGCTGTGGTCTTTGATCTTCATCAATAAGTGCTTCGGGTCCTCTTTATTTTCAGCAGGCAAGGTTGTTTCATCTGTGTATTGCAGGTTGTTAATGAGTCTTCTGCCAATCCTAATGCTGCGTTCTTTTTCATAAAGTCCAGCTTCTTGGCTTATTTGTCAGCATACAAACTGACTAATTATGGTGAAAAGTGGCAACTCTGACCGACACCTTGTCTGATTTTAAACCATGCGGTGTCCTCTTGTTGTGTTTGAACAAGGCTTCTTGGCTTATGTACAACTTCCACATGAGCACAGTTAAGTTTCTGGACTTAATTGAAAGAATATAACATGCTTAATTCTAAATATATATGCTACTCAAACTAATTTTTGGGGGGGTGATTCTGAAGATAATTTAATGATCTTGCAGTCATGGTGTATGTTATTAGGAATATAATTTTTAAAGTTATACTTTTGGTCACCTAAGGAGTGCATTCACAATTGAAAAAAAATAGAACATGTAAATGAACAAGAAAGAAACAAAAGTGAAATCGAATCTTTCCAAACATCATACAGAGGCATTCCCTGTACCATCTTGGTCAGTGTCCTTGCGGACTCCACCTTAAATCAGTAGATAGCTCTGCATGATGCTTGTAGTCGTGTGTAAGGTTTTTCGAGGATTATATAGAACTGCAGATTAGAAGAGCATTTAAAAAAATTCTGGATAACAATTTATTGTCTTTATTTTTTTAATTTACTTTGTATTGTATTTTCTGGCATGCTGTTTGGAGGCTATTGTACATTCACTTTACACATTGATTGCATTATTGTTTTAATTTTCAGTTGCTTCTCTACTGTTCTCTATGCCGTCCTGATTTGTACAAAATCTTCCCTGGTCCCTTTGTCACTTCCCAGCAGCTCACCACTGCTACCTGTGGACATCGGAATTCCTTGGATGCCATAGGGTTTCCTTTTTGGTAGCTCCTGGGCTCATTTCTTTGCTATGATGTTGTGTTCCACATTTATGTTTCTTTAGTTCCCAACATAATTGAAAAAAGCCAGGTCATGAGCATCTAACAGCTTCTTTTGAATCGCTCCCCAAGACAAGCAGAGTAAAATGCTCCCTGGGTAAAAAATTGCAAAGTACCATGAACAGGCTTGTTCACAGAAGCTCAAGCTAATTGTGAGAAAATGAAAGCACTTTATTTATGGAAAGTTTCTCCCTGTATTTATCTCTACAAATTAAAAATTTCCATAGTTGCCCCTTCCAGTTGAAGTCACATTCTCCTACGTTGGCTTCTATCATGTCCTGCTTTTCTAACCAAACTTGAAAATCCTTCTTTAGTTCTGAGGTGGTTTCCACTCTGCATTCCCACACTGATGGAAATCAAAGTCAAAGTCAGAATATTAAATATGAAACACTTTGCCAGCTTACCCACAGAAGCTATGTAATTGATGGCTTAAAAAAGAAGAAGAAGAAGAAAGCACTGGATTCTGAAGTGAGAGCGTTTGCTAAAGTATTTGGAACAGCATCATGCTTTCCTTCTGTGAAGCAGGACCCAAAGCCATATTTTGTCACTTGATGTGAACCACATTCCTTTTGATCAGTGCTTGAGTTTCATCTGGGCTACTTGGTGTGTCCATAATTTGCATGAGCCATCCCTGCTGCGTTCGCGTGATTTTATATAGACGTTACTGCAGACTCTGTCAGATGGCTGCCCCATATGGCAAAAGGTCCCTTGATCTGTTGTCTTCCTTTGGCCTGAGATGTTGGGTCATCATTTCTGCTGCAGTGTCATCCCTGAGCTGTGAGGTTGGGTGAGGGGCCCTGACTGGGCCTTGAGGAAACCTGGTGGCTAAACACTCAACTGCTAACTGAAAGGTTGGGGATTTAAACCAATCAGCTGATCCTCTAAAGATTCCATCCTTGGGAACCTCGTGGGGCATTTCTGTAGGATTGCTGGCAACTGATTTGTTTGGTTTTTTTTTTTTTTTCCTTGTTTGTTTACTGTGTTCTTCCAACACACACTTATTGCCTTCTCTTGAAATTACCTAGTTGTCAATCTGTTTTGCAAACTAGCAGTGAGCTGTGTTGATGTTGATAGTCCCAGGGCCCAGCGCCATAGCTGTGGTATAGTTTTATATCCCAGTTCAGTAAATATTTGCTGACCACAATGCAATGAAGCTAAAGGCTTCTTGTCCACTGCTTCTGTTCCTTTATTACCTGTTTTCTTAAAAGCCAGTTGCCATCAAGTTGATTCCAACTCATGGTGACCCTATGTGTGTCAGAGTAGGGCTATGCTCTGTAGAGTTTGCAGCGTCTGAGATTTCAAAAGTTGATTGCCAGGCCTTTCTTCAGAGTTGCCTTTGAATGGACTCAAACTTCCAATTAGCAGCCGAGCACTTTACCTGTTTGTATCACCCAGGGCCTTCTGTCCCCTGTAATCTGTTGCTCTGTTTCTACCACTGCCAAAACCAGGATCTGTGTATGACAGTGACCTTCTTCTTGACTTCTTTGAGATCTGCACTGTTGAGAACTTCCTACTTGGACCACCCTTACCTTTCAGATTTTGGGTCTCTTGGCTGCCACTTATCACTCTTCTAGGTTCGTCTCTGCTCTTTAGCTGAATGCTCCTCTCACTCTGCAAACACTGAGTGAGAAGTCTTAGAGTTCCTCCCCACAGCATCTTTCTTGCGTTCTCCTCCCTCCCGTGGCTCTTATCCTGTCTTCTGCACAGATGCTGCCCAAGGGTTGTGCCTGATAAACCCTCGGAGTCCTCACAGTGCCCTCTGGCTTCATGGCAGTCTAGTGGGATATTTAGAGGGATTTGTTGAAAGAAGAGCTGAATGAACAAAAACATAATTTGTTTTGAAAACTGATCAGGAATTACTTAGCTAGTGCTATTAGAACAGATAAACCATACGTGGATAGGTTCAACAAAGAGAAGTTTATTCTCTCAGCTGTTCGATAGGCTTCCAGTCTAAGTTCAGGGGATCAGCTCCAAGGAAAGGCTTTCTGTCTCTGTCAGCACTGGAGGAAGGTCTTTGCCATCAATCTTCCATTGGAGTTTCTCCACACAGGGACCTGGGGACCAAAGGATGCACTCTGCTCCTGGCACTGCTTTCTTGGTGGTATGAGGTCTTGATGTCTCTCTGCTCGCCCCTCCCCCTACATCTCAGAAGAGCCAGGACTCAGACACAAGCTAATCTTGTTGGCCTCATCACTGCAACAGCTGCGAATCCCTCTCATCAGCGTCACAACAGGATTTACAGCACACTGGGAAATCACGTTAGACAGAATGGTACAGTCACACAATACAGTGAACCATAACCTAGCCAAGCCGACAGGTATTTGAGGGGAGGAGACACGATTGAAGCTATGACAGGTATAAGTGATGAAATTACAGATACTAGAAGTGTTGACATGGCTCTTGGCTTTGCCCGGGATGTTCGGCTCGCCACGCCGGAGGCTTGTTCACTGACGCGTGCACGGCCGCCACCACCAGTCTGACAGTGGAGACTCGTGTGCTGCTGTGACGCTCAACAGGCTCAGTCAGACTAGGAAGAGAAGGCCTGGCAGTCTGCTGAACCGACAAAAACCCCATGGACCTCAGTGCTTTGTGTGGCAGTCGATCACAGTGACAGCACAGAACGAGACAACGTTTCATTCCGTGGGTCACCTTGAGTTGGGTGCCAACGTACTGGCCTCTGTTTTGGTCATTTCCTACTGCTCTGACAGAAACACAGTAAGTGGCTGGTTTTAAAAAGAGAAATTTTATTTAGTCACAGTCCAGTAGGCTCAGAGTCCGAATTCAGCATGTCAGCTCCAGTTCCAACACCAGCTTCCTCTGCTGGCACTGGAAGAAGCTCCTGTCATCATCTTCCCCTGGTTCTGTGGCACAGGGACCCCGGCCCTTTCCAAAGGACATGTTCAGCTCCCGGAACTGCTTCTTGGTGGTGTGAGATCCCGAAACCTCTCTGCTAGCTGCTTTCCTTTATGTCTCCAGAGACTTCTCAAGGTACAAACCAATCTCACACAACCGAGTCCTGCCCCACCAACCCAACTGCAGTCCATCCTCCCTCACTGGTATTATAGAGGCAGGGCTTACAGGATATGCGGTAGCAGAAATCATGGCCCAGCCAAATGTCTACATTCAGTTTTGGGGGAACACAGTTCGATCCGTGACAACATCTAGCAACTGCAACAGCAACAAGGATGGCCATTCTTTGTAAGACTATCAGGACATCAAAACACTGATTTAAGAATAAAACTGCTGGGACTAAATCAGAAAGAATAGAGGCAGAGGGGAGTCATAGCCTTACTCCTCACCCTCAACACGCCCTCCAAAGAAGCACAGTTTGGAAACTAAATCTGCACTCTCTTCTGATTCTGCTGTCAGCTCTCAGTGACATGTATTACCTTTCATCCTGTAATATCCTCTCTTGAAAGGCAAACTCTGTGGTTTCTTGAGCTTTCCAAACGCTAGCTTTCTGGTGATTTTATACTTGCGGGGCAGTCCACTAAAGACCAAGAAAGTCTTCATATAACCATCAAGCATCCTACAAATGTGATCATTGCCGTGATTACGGGTACAAATACCAGCTAATCTCTTAAGCAGGGAGAAAAAGGAAAAAAACGATGATTTCAATTTTGTTTTTCTGATTACACTTCTCTGTTGAACCCTTTAAGAGTTCTGACTGTATTAAAATCATTTATAATCGTGAGCAAATGAGTATAGACAGACACCCCAGGTTCTTTTGAGCCCTTTTGGCATTGTGGCTAAGCGTTTGGCTGCTAACCAAGAGGTCCGTGGTTTGAACCCACCAGCTACTCCACAGGACACAGATGTGGCAGTTTGCTTCTGCAGAGATGACAGCCTTGGGAAGCTCAATGGAATGGTTCTGCTCCATCCTGTAGGGTCACTATGACTTGGAATTGTTCCAACAGCAGGTGTTTTTTTTTAATCTTTTGTCATATCAGCAATATAGATTTAAGTTAGTAATCCTCAGCTTTTGGCAATTCTTTATTCTCTCTTCACATTTTTTCTTGCTGAAATATGTTAGAACAAATTGCAGAAGTCTCGTTTGACTTGTGTAATTCTTAAAAAGATGGATAAAAATAATGTGCTGTAGTTTCTCTTTTTAATGGATTGAAATTTCTTTTTCTTTGATACTTTGTTACTACTGAAACTTAAAGTACACATTTTATTGAAGAGGAGAAGACCATCTCAGGTCCATAGTGTGGGTAGACCTTTGTCCCTTGGATATGCGTTATATTGAAGTAATGTGCCCTCTTACTCTTATTCATTCCACTGCAGTCAGAAGACTTTATTACTGAAAGAGAAAGGAGAGAAGGCCAAATTCAAGTTCTTCAGCTCAGTTCATCCTCCTTGAATTCCTTGCTACTCTTTCACAACCCCCAGTTTAGGTAATTCCAGACTTAGAAAAATAAAGGAATTAAAAAGATGGCAGATATTATGCTTGATAAACTGTTTTGTAGAAGGTGTGGTATAATTTTTTCAGGGTCAGAGAGAGACAGCCTGAAGTTCATACCAGGTTATAGGTATTCAGGTATGGAGCCTGTGTTGCAAAACCGTGAAAACGTTAGGCCTTTATGAACTTAAAAGGAAAGGTGGATTCTTCAGATGATTTTGAAATCAGCAGGAAAACACTGCTCGATCAGAGTTAAAAAGCAAGCCTTTAGAGCTTCCCTTTAAACACATTCATGTGATTTGTCATAGACTTACCTTGAAGGGATTATCTTGTCCCATAAAATAACCCTTCATACCGCAGTTACTTATGGTATTAGAATTTTATTAATGTATCCTCACAGTTGGTATCAGAAAAGTCTATTCCATTTCAGTTTTATGTTGGATAATATGGGAATACTTTGAAATAAGTGAAAAAGGAAGATTCTGTTTAGCAGGTCCCTGCTGACAGATGTGTTGCTCTCGTTAGCATTTTTTTCAAGTTTGTGGCATCTGGTACATAATGGGCCAAATGCCAAACCAAACCTATTGCCATCAAGTTGATTCTGCTGCATAGCAACCCTGTGGGGAAGAGAAGAATTGCCTCATAGGGTTTCCAGGGAGCAACTAGTAGATTCACACTGCTGAAGTTTTGGTTAGCAGCCGAGTTCATAAGCACTGTGCCACCAGAGCCCTCCATGGTGGACCAGTAATTATTAAATCCCGTCACTCATCCTCATTTTTTCTCCTTGCCTCTGAAACAGCCCTTAAAACTGTTGACTACCCTATTGTTCTTAAAATTCTTTCTTTGTGCAGCTCCCATCAGTCCCCAGCTCTCTCTTCTGATGCTCAGCTTAACTCTGGAACCACCCTCTTTACCGTCAACCATAAAATGTAGGCATTCCCAAGAAGGTCCCCATCCCTCAGTGCTTAGATTCTCAGTCACCACAATGGCTTTCACTGTCAGCCATGTAGATGCCACTCAAAACGTGGTCTGTAGTTCCTGTGTGTTGACCTCTCTCCTGCTTTCCTGACTTGACTACCTGGGTGACCCACCTGCACGTTACGTTCCACTTGCCTAGTACTGAACAACTGCAGAAAGGCCAGTTCCTCTTCCTTCAGTGTGCCTAATTCCTGCGAACGGTTTATTCACGTTGAAGGTCTCCAAGTTCAAGGTCATTCTTTACCCACCCTTGGGTCTTCTCCATTCATTTCCCATAACATGCCAATCCAACCTGTATCATTTAGGGTTCTCTCCGTCGTAAGTGCAAAACTCAAACTGGCATAATCAATAAAGAAGCATGTATGACATGGTCTTGTGTATTCCTGTGTATTAGAGTATATCTGGATGTAGATGGAGAAAATGAAATTTTGTAAGGGTATTCTGTGATGCATATGGCTGAAGTCTGGATTCAGGAATCAGGGAAGGGAAGATCCAGCCATGCTGTCCCCAAGATCTGGTTTCTTTCCATCTCTCTCTTTGGTCTTCTGTGCTGTCACTGTCATCATAAAGCTCCCTTGTTGGTTGCAGTTTAGTGACACCATTTGTGCAGGTGCTCAGGTCAGTAAGTAACCTAAGGGTCATCTCTTCTGCCCCTTTCTTCACGACCCACATTGATTCCCTCAGCTTCCAAATAGACCTCAAATCAACTGGGGGAGAATTTAAAAATAAAGGAATATTCAGTAGGGCCTGGTGACAACAGAGAAAAGAAAGTTGAGGAACAAGTTCAAAACGGTTGTCCCAGGGGAGGAAGGTATCTGATCAGAAACAAGGATACTGGGATTTGAGGGAAGAGTTTATTAGGAGTATGTGCACATGTGCACAGAGGCAGAACCAGTGTGCTCGCTGAAGAGTGGCATTCCCTGTAATGTCTGATAGAGCACATTGATGTGATTTGTTTTCATACAACTTTAACATGTATCCCAGGGGAAGACTGTTTTCATTGTTATAAATCTGAAACCAATAATTTTCTTTTTACATGCAAATATAATATAAGCTCATTTTTTTATTACTTTCTCTGCAAAGCTGAAAGCGGTTCACTTGCTTCCGAGTTTCTCGATTCATTGTGTTCTGATGTGACGTTACCTTTCATTAATCCCTTCCAGCTAAGCAAAATTTAATTAAAACCACCTCACCTGATGGCAGCCATTTATGTGTTTAAAAAAGGAACTCGAGGAAGCTCAGCTACCAATCTTCTGTTCCAAACAAAAGTCAGGCTATAAACTGAGTAGGTTCTTCCTTGAATTCAGAATTTACTACGTAATGGCTTTCCCCCATTAATTTTGGATAATAGGGAATTTTTATGCATACTTTCCATTTTACTTGACTGTGACCTGAATTTGAAATGACATTGACTTGATGGTGAAAGAGGAGGAAGTCTTTATTTTTAGGAAAGAAATGGAAAACAAAACCTAATAGTATATATATATTTTTTACCTCACTGAACATGGACATCTCTGACAAGTGTAAATATAAATAACCCCGCTTTCCATGTAGATAAAATGACAAAATGTCTTCATGACTTGGAAGGAGAACCACGTCTGCAGCCTGAAAGCCATCAATGTTCATCGTCATCGTCATTGATGTTTATGGAGCAAACATGAGGTGTGGGAGGGGGAGGAGTACACAGCGAATCCTCCAGGGTCATTGAAGTCCTTTGCTTCTAAGTCTGAATTTTTCCACATCCCCACTCTCTGTCCTGCCATTGGTTTTATTTAGAAGGTTATGGGGATGGAAGCAAATACTCTTTCTGGGTTTTATAACTAACTCAGGTGCAAAGACACACACACAAACAATCACAGAGAATTCACAAAGGCAGGGCTATAAGGCTAAGCCCTTCCTGCCTCTGACTCCTTGTCTTGGTCTCCTAGTGCTGTTGGAACAGAAGTACCCCAAGTGGGTGACTTGAACGAATAGGGATGTCTCTCCTCACGACTCTGGAGGCTGAAGGTCTGAATCAGAGTCTCAGCTGTGTTGATTCCTTCCTGGTTGGTAGTCCCAGGTGTCCCTTAGTGCTTTGGCAATCTCTGTGTGGCGTCTATTTTCCTCTGTGTGTGTGTGTGTGTGTGTGAGAGAGAGAGAGAGAGAGAGAGAGAGAGAGGTACATCTCAGTGTCTCCTCTGTTCTTTTCCTAACTCAGAACTGATTAGATGTAAAAGCTGTTCTACTGGAGTGTCATCTCATCAACATAACAAAGGAAACCTTATTTCCAAACAGGATTACATATCAAGTCAGTTCTAACTCCTGGTGTGACACAGTAGAACTGCCCCGTAGGGTTTCCAAAATGTGTCTGGTGGATTTGGACTGCCAACCTTTTTAATAGCAGCCCAACGCTTCATCACTACACTGTGAAGGTTTCCCTCTCAGGTATTTAAAATAAAAAAACCCCCACTGCCATCAAGTTGATTCTGACTCATAGAGACTCTATAGGACAGGGTAGAACTGCCCCATAGAGCTTCCAAAGGGCACCTGGTTGGTGGATTCAAGCTGCTGACCTTCAGGTTAGCGGTCTGTACATTTAACCACTATGTCACTGGAGTTTACTTCACAGGTACAGAGATTAGGATTTCAACACACATTTGGGGGTTAGGGAGCAGCACAATTCAATCCCCAGTACTCCCTGTGCTTGTTATTCATAGTTTCTTAAACATCACTCTGGGTTGGTTAGTTAGTTTTCACTCACCTTTTCTGTGACGCCAGAACCACTGCAGCATTGCCCCATTCGTGTGTGTGATGTTGGGGACGTCCCCGAGGAGAAATTGGCATTGCTGCTGCCATAGCCGATTCGTCTGTAGCAGTATCATCTGGTTGTGCTCTGTTCTGGTGAAGCCACGTGTATGAATGGGGCATGAAGAATGTCTTGGGACCTGCCACTGGGTCCTGATCCCACTAGGAAACACGTCCAGTATGAAGAGCCCCAAGTTATCCGTCTGCACGATGATGACTTTTAACAGAGAAACAGAGCATTCTCTGGCCCCCGGTATGTGTCTAATGGGCCCAGACACTTGGTAGTTAAATGAGTTCTTATCAAACTCCTGGTGAGGAGGGGTGTTTGTTTCTCTCACACTGAGGGTTTGGCTTTGAGCCTGCCTTTTTTGATTTCTGTGGTCACTGGACACTCTGCAGAAACCAGTGTTAACATCAGCATGCCAGCTGTGTAACACATCTCTTCTTTGGAAAAAGAAAGAAAAGAATTCTTGAGGCAAATACAAATCCGTCATCATTGAGTCAGTTCCAACTCATGGCGACCCTACGTGTGTCAGAGAAGAATTGTGCTCTGTAGGGTTTTCAGTAGTGATTTTTCAAGTGGAGATTGACACGCCTTTCTTCTGTGTGGCCAGCCTTTGGGTTAGAAACCAAATAAGTGCGTTAACTGTTTTCAAGGGTGAGCCAAACATCAGAGACTTGATTTTTGTTGTCTCCAAAACATACTTTGGGTGGATGGATCGAGTTCTACTGAATCTCTGTTTAGTTACCTGACTTCGTGGTGAGATGAGCAGGGATGAGCATCAGCAGATACTCTGACCATTCTCGATTTTAAAGTGAGGTCATGTTAATCGTTGCTGTTTGCCCCAGCCTGGGATCTTCGCTGTGCTTCCTCTCCCTGCCCACATCATTGGTTTAGTGTAATTTGTTCATTTATCATCCATTACTGTTGGATGGCATAATCCTATCCCATGGAGGATTAGAGAAAAACGATTTTGTGCATAGAAAATAATTGAATGAAGATTTACTTTGTGATTTTAAGCTGCAGGATAGCTTTGAATTCGAAAACTGCTCGTTTGGTTATACAAGCAGGGATGACCCAGAGTCTTTCAACTGTTGGGGTCTCAGAGTCCTCACTGGGCAGCCATGCTGTCCAAAGTGCAGACCTTTTAAGGGCTCCGGGTCTAGCCCCAGGACAAATCATGGAACATCAGGAGCTGGCCATGCCTTGTGTCTCCACTTCCAGCTGAGTGACACCGTCTTTTAAGTTGCATTCTTTACTGCCAAGGTCAGACAGATGTTTATGGAAAACCATGCCAAACCAAACCCATTGCCATCAACTGATTACAGCTTGTGATGACTCTGCATCACCGAGTAGAACTACCCCATAGGGTTTCCAAGGCTATGGTCTTTAAGGAAGCAGACTTGCTGTCATGGAGCTACTGGTGGATTCAAACTGCTGACCTCTAGGTTAACAGCCAAATGCTTGCCCGCTGTACCACCAGGACTCCTGACTATGGAACAGGAACTACCTTCCCCCTAATTTTCACTGGTTAACACAACATAACAAGATGGGAAACAACCTTTAGAATTCCTTAAAAAAAAAGGGGGGGGCGGTGGAAAGAACAGCTCATAATTTTTAGCCCGTAAAGCTGATGTTGTTGATCCAGATAAACCCATGCATTCTCTTGTTTTATTGAACTGGTTGTTTCTCTTTGACTGTATAAGTACAACTTCTCAAATGCTTGCAGCATAATGTCTCACAGAGTATATATTACCCAATTTAGTTGGAACTTAAAACTGAAAATTAGGACCAGTTATCCGGAACTTTGGAACTTGTGGACATTGCCTGGTTTTCGGGGGAAGCCTTTTCCTGTTGAATGCCCTATTCACATGGGGTCACCCGACCTCTGGAATCCCTTCCTTGGGGGAAAGAAGAGCTGGGCTTTCTCTCCTTAGTCTGCGTAGCCCAGGCTTCTTCATATTCTCTTTCTTCTGCCTTTAGAGATCATCTATTCTGAATCTTGAATCTTTCAATGTGTCTGCGGAGTCCTCATCCCTTAAATATCTCCAATCCCAGAATGATTCTTTGGAGACACATGACCTTTTTCTCTAACATCCTTTGGCTGAATCCAGTCACTTCTAGAAATGAGACTTTCACATGAGGTAGGAGGAGAGGAGACTGCTAAGGCCGGTTAGAAGAGGTGATTTGGGAGTAAGTGGGGCTTCTTCAGGTAGTACATGAGGTTAACATGCTTGGCTTCAAACTGAAGGGTCAGAGGTTCAAGTCCACCCCTAGGAACCTTGGGAGAAAGCTCTTGGTGATCACATTCTGAAAGATCAGCCACTGAAACCCTTCCAGGGCACAGGTCGGCTCTGACACACATGGGGTCACCATGAGTTGAAGCATTTGCTGCCTCTTTCAAACTATACTGTATGGTATATTTTTAAATACTCTGTAAAGTATAATAGGTCCTGCCTTTTCTCAGAGTAAAATTTGATGTCAGAAATATTTTGATATGTATGACAGAAATAGTTCCTGTTGGAGGCGTATCATGACCTTGATGTGTAAATGACAGGGCTTTGAATCAGTTGGAAATAGTTTAATCATGACCAGCAGAAACAAGGGCAGCATACATGTTACATAGCAACCTAATTTCTCACCTTTAGAGAATTTTGACTCAAGTAGGAAACAGACAATATTTCCTATTGCCTGTGTAGGAAGAGTTCTTTGATCAAACATGGTGGCCAACCAAGCTGCCTTAAATGTGTGTTGCTGTCTACAGTCCTGCCAATAATTCCATCTCCAACACCAGGCTCCTGAACCTTTTGGTTGATTACAATTGAAATTTTCAGGAGCCTGATGCAGGAGAGGGGAAGACTGGCAGGACTGCGGTGAATAACACAGTGTCAGAGTGGTAACTATAGTTGGCCACCATTTTTGACAGAACACTGCTGCCTGTTTACTACTCGCATCAAAATCCTGTGGGTGAGAAATTAAGTTGCTATGCAACGCATATGCTGCCCTTGTTTCCATCTGACAAGACTGAACCTTTTAGTGCCAGTTTAGAGCCCTGGTAAATGAGGATACAAAGGACAGATACAAAGAGAAAAACTATCCTTGTAAAGGAATTTGATAAATATGTTTATTTAAAAAAAATAATGTTCACCAGAATGCAGAGTTGATTTTTTTTTTAAGAAAGATGAAAGATCCAACTGCTAGAAAGATTAAGTAGGGAATCAGTGCTTATTTTCTTCCCCAAATACCATATCCATAACAATCTGTGATGAGGAAATAATGCTCCTGTACCTTTCTGCCTTTGCAGTTCATCTTTCTAATTCCAGTGACAGGAAGATGACTTTGTGCCTGGGGAGAGCGAGCAGATCAGATTAATTGGTGCCATCTCAGGGCTGCTTCTATTATCTATCCTTAGAGAGATTTGCAATCAAGATGCTTTTAGCTGAAACCCAGTGGAAAAGGCACTTCTCTAAGGGCCTGGAAGAGCTCGACACTGCCCTCTGCAGTGTCTCAGGGCCACCCAGAATGCTAGCAGGTTCTTTCCTCTGTTGCTTCTCACTAACCTCCTCCTGCCCCTACTTGCACACAGTGGGCAAGTGTGGCAGGTGTGGTATGTGTGCCGGGCAGCCCATGAGAAGCCCATATTCAGGGCATCTTCTCTTCTAAAGAAATGTTTACTTTAGGAGATCTTTAATTATCACCTCTCTATGGATGATTCCCACACATGTCCAGCTCTCTGCTTGTTCCGTGGTAAGCCTGTGTTTTCTTTTTTAAAAAAATATATCATTACTGTGACATTATGAACTCCTGAAAGAAAAGCTATTTATAATATAGACAATTAATCATCTGTGATCCTACTTCCCTATTCTTTAAGTGGCATAGTCACAGCTTCATCCTCAGAGATAGAGAGAGAGAAAGAGAGAGAGAGAGGCAGGCAGACACAGGCTTAGGTTTAAGGATATTGTTAGCTGCTGTCATGCCATTGAGCTCCTGTCTCGTGATGACCCTATACACAGTGGGGTGAAATGCTGCTGGTCCTGCACCATCCCCCACAGTTGGCATGACCCACAGGGTTTTCATTGGCTGATTTTTGGAGGCAGATTGCTAAGCCTTTCTTCCTAGTTCATCATAGTCTGGGAGCTCCTTTGAAACCTGTTTGACTTCGCAGCAACGTGCAGGCCTCTGATGACAGACACGTGGTGACTGCATGTGAATGCATTGGCTAGGAATTGAGCTTAGGTGTCTCCAGTGGAAGTCCAGAATTCTACCACCAAACCACCCATAGCCTACAGGTAGAGGTAGATGTATATATGAAAACATATAAAAATGCACGCATACCCACATATTTTGTCGTGTGCCTATCCTTCTACCATTTATCTGCAAATTCTTAGCATTCACTGTAGGGTCTTTCTACTCATGATATCCTGTCACTGACCATGATATGGTGGAAGTCAAGGAAGGCTGTGGTGTCACACAGGCCTTTACTATGAATCCTGTCTCCACAACATAGTAGGTGTGTGACTTTAGGCAAGTCTCTCATCCATCTGTTGACTTACCCATCTGTCCTTCCTGCCTGGCTTCCTGTCTCCCATCCAAACTATTCATTCGGTGCTTACTACATGTTAGGTGCGTGGGGGGATCTGCCTAGTGTTTCTCCATCCATAGACTAAGTATTAGGTAGTGTTGCTGTGAAGATGAGTTAGGTAATGCACCTGAAAGGACCCAGCAGAGTGCCTGACATGTGATAGGATGGCCAAGAAATGGCATCTGTGGTCAGTTGGCAAGTCTATCCGCTCTTTTGCTGTGAGGGCTCTGGTTTCTGTTACTTTCTGTTTCTTAGCAGCAGCTTGAATGAAAGTACCACTGGGTGCCTTTCAGCCGGAATAATGATGGGTAATTACTTACTTATGGATGAGGCAAGAAGCTTCTACCTGGGTCTTATGGCCCCAGATCTAGTCCGTTGAATCCTTCCTGTCCCACTCATTTGTATGGTGATTAAGAGTTCTACCGTTCACCAAAAGAATGGCAGTTTAAATCCACTAACCACTGCTTAGAAGCCCTGTGGGGAAGTTCTACCCTGTCCTGTGGGATCACCACGCGTCAGAATCTACTCAGGGCAATGCGTTTGGTTTAATCACCCTCGTTTACCTTTCTAGTGCACGACCCTTTTGTGCATGTCATCGCTTAGTTCAGAAGGTGTCAGTGGCTTCCAATGCCATGAAAAATACTCTGAATTTCTTGCTGGCCACTCGGGGTCCTCCAGTTGTCCTCTCAGTACTTGGCTCATCTCCTCTTGGGATTTAGGCTCTCAGCAGACCTGCCATCATCTGTTCAGTCATCTTTATCTGCTGACAGGTGTGCATGGACTTGCCATGGGAGTCATCTGTTCCAGGGGAGAAGACAATGACACATGAGTCACGCACTGGAAAATTTCTGTCCTTTCCTATTACATTAAAGACATACCCAATGTTTCTGAGGATGTATTTGGTTTTTAGCCTCAACAAAGAACAGTGAAGTAGTAGATTATACGCACTTTGGAATACCTCTTCCTCTTCTCATTCTGACAATTTGTAAGGCTCTAAACCAGACCACAGGTTTTCAAGGGAGGAATAGCTTTTTTTTTGAAAAGTTTAAAAAATTTTCATAGCATCCATGTTATATTCCTCATAAAAACCTCTAGGATATCCTTAATTTCTAGAGTTACAGTTAAATTTTTTGTTGGTCATCTTCAGGATTATTTATCAAAACCATGTTAAATTTTGGGAAGTATTTGCGGTATGTTGGATTTTGCTCACTTTGTGTGGCCTCCTGCAGCTGGTAGCATCAGTAACAAGAAAGTAGACACAGGAATGTTGTAAGAGCTTCTCCCAGCTTTTTTTCCCAGTGCAGAGGACTGTTTTCTGTAGATTGGGTTTATGTTTTAATAAGTTCACAGACGGCCACATCTTCTGCAAAGTGACTGGTAGATTTGAACCACTGACCTTTTGATTAGCAGCCAGGTACTTAGCCATTGTGCTACCAGGGCTCCTGTTTAGGGCAGTGCAAAGAACTTGACTCAGTGTCTCCTGAGTTCTACCTTGGGGAAGTGTCTTCCAGTCTCCAGCCTTCCTCCCGTGCCTTAGAGAGCAGGGAGAGCTGCAGTGGAGGACTCCTTGGCCCCCGTCACCACTGGCGTTCTGTGAGTCTATTATCTGTGAATACAGCCACTACCAAATGTTGCTATGTCTTGAGTGAAATGCCTTATGATTGCTGTTTATAAGATTCTGTCTGTAGTGAAATTAAATTGACTTCTAACAGCAAGTAGCCCTGTTTGGGAAATAAAGCTTATATATTAAATCTAGACTCTTCTAATTTGGGTTTTCTTTTTTCTCCACCAGTTTGCTGTTTTGTGGTTCACAAGAGGTGCCATGAATTTGTTACTTTTTCCTGCCCGGGTGCAGATAAGGGACCCGACACTGACGTAAGTAGCCCAGAAACCACAATTCAATGTTAATGTGGATTCTTAATCTTTTTTTCATAACATGTGTACAGCTGTTATTTTGGCACATACTGTTGATGAGAAGACTTCTCAATTAGTCTGCTATAGCTTTGGCTTGAACTGATGAGCAGATTTACAGTCCTTTGGAGTCCTGGCAGGGCTACTCAGAGACTAGAAGTGAATTTCTGTCAGCTTGTGCGGGCCCACCATGGCAACACTGACAAAATCCACCGCATGCAGCGCACAACTCCAGCACAGTTCTTCTCTGGAAAGGTTGACAAATTTCAGTGACCATGCATCATCCTGCAGTTTCTTTCTGATGGCTTATTAAATAAGGATCGTCACTGCTGCTGGCTGATGTCACAGACTGCTCAAGGTTCACTTCATGGGAATCTGGCTGCCTTTTCATCATGCACTATAAATGCTATTATTGATTGAAATAATTTCATATCTGTTTTCCTGAAAATGATCTTTGAAGCTGTCCATGTGTGAGCGCATCATTGAGTTCATTTGTTTCCTAATTCTGCCTCTCTGTATGGAGCAGCAGCTCTGTTACATCTCTTGTTTACTGCAAAGTGGAACCAGCAAAGGAGCGTGGGAGTAAGGAGGCATGGGAAATACTAATACCTGCTGAGCATTGAGTGGAAGGAAACTTAACCTAGTTGCTATCTGAAGAGTCATACTTGAACTGAGAACATTTGGATGGGAGAAAAGGCCTGGAAAAGTAGATATTTCTCTTCTGAATTGCTTTTAACTGGTAACTTTAGTCACTTACATTTAAGCTCTGTGCTTTAAGTGGCTCTTACTTTTAACATCGGTTTCTCATCAGGAAACTGGGATTTTGAACTGGCTTTCTCAGTACTCAACAACGAAAAACTCTGTTGCCTTCTAGTTGATACTGATTCATAGTGACCCGATAGGACAGAGTAGAAGTGTCCCGTAGGCTTTCCAAGACTATAAATCTTGAGGCAAGCAGGCTGCCACCTCTTTCTTCTGCAGAGTGTCTGGTGAGTTTGAATTGCTGATCCTTCGGTTAGCAGCCAAGCCTTTAATCACCATGCTACCAGGGCTCCTTTTCTGAATGCAGGCAAGGCTAATGATTCCCTTTTAAAGAAGATGGCACATTCCCAGTGGCCTCTGAGGGATTCAGATTTGCTTTGCGTTAGATACAAGTAATGCAGAAACTTAGGAGTCCCTGGGTGGCACAAACAGTGTAGCACTGAGCTACTATCGGAAAAGTTAAGAGACTGAAGTCCATGTGGAAATGGGTTGGAAGAGAGGCCCGGCAGCCTACTGCCAGCAGGCCACAGCCGTTGACATCCCTGTAGAACACAGCTCTGACACACGTGGGGTGATCATGAGTTGGAATTGACTCAATGGCAACTATTTTTTTCTGGTGTGATGAAGGAACATGCTGTCAGACCCTTAGTGCGTGGGGACGCGCATCGTTTCAGTCTGATGTGACACTGTCCGTATGACTTTTTTTTTTTGCTTTCTTCGGTTGTATGATGATCTTGATGTCATTCCATAACTTGTCTGGTCTTCTGTCATTTGTGTTCAGTACATCGAATCTCTTCTTGAGGTGGTCTTCGAATTCAAGTGGGATATTCTCAAGGTTGTGTTTTGGCTCTCGTGGACTTTTTTTTTTTTAATGACTGAGTGAAAAGATACATTCCCATATGAATTTGCATGCCCACCTATACGCAGCTTCCACTGCTGTCCCTGCCTGGTGACAACACACTGTACCTCTCTGCTCCATACGTGTCTCATCCTCCCAGCAGTCTCCTTTCCCCTCCTCTCCACCCACTCCCCTTCCTCCAGCCAGAGGTCAGCAGGAGAACAGCCTATAGATGCATAGAACCATAAAGTGCATCCAATACACGGTCACTCTGCTTCGCCAAGGTGGACTTATTTTAATTTTCTTCAGCTTCAGCTTAAACTTGCATGTGAGCAGTTGATGGTCTGTTCTGCAGTCAGCCCTTGGCTTTGTTCTGACTGGGGAGATTTTGCTTCTGCGTCATCTCTTTGCACAGATGTAATCAGTTTGATACCTGTGTATTCCGTCTGGCTGTGTCTGTGTGTGTAGTTGCCATTTATGTTGTTGAGAAAAGGCATTTGTAGTAAGTAGGTTGTTGGTCTTACAAAATTCCATCCTACAATCTCAGGCATCATTTCTTTCTTCAAGACCATTGTTTTCCATCTAAAACTCAAACTCATTGCCATTGCGTCGTGTCCAACTCATGGCGAACTAATCCTTTTTCTTTTCCATCTTTCAAATTCCCGTTGATAGTAATTATCAATGCATCTTGATTGCATGTTTGATCAATTTCAGCCTGCAAAAGTTGGTAAAAATCATCAGTTTCTTCATCTTTGGCATTAGTGGTTGGTATGTAAATTTGAATAATAGTTGTGTGAGCTGGTATTCCTTGTAAGTATGTGGATATTATCCTGTCATTGATAGCATTGTTATTTCAGGATAGATCTTGAGAAATTGTTTTAAACAGTGAATGAGACACGACTCCTCTTCAATTTGTTGTTCCTGGCATAAACCCAAATACTAAACCCACTACTGTCAAGTCAGGTCCGACTCACAGCGACCCTATCAATCAGAGTAGAACTTCTCCGTAGAGTTTCCAAAAGCATCTGGCAGATTTGAACTGCCAATTTTTTGGTTAGCTGATGTAGCACTTAACACACTATGCTACCAGTGTTTCTGTTCCTGGCATAGTAGACCTTGTAATTGTCTGATTCAAAATGGTGAGTGCCAGCCCATTTCAGGGCACCGATGTCTAGAATATCAGTCACCAAGCACTCCATTTCATCTTTGCCAGCTTCCGGTTTTTATTATTTATTCTTTGTACATTTCACATTCTGATTATTAACAGATGCTTGTAACTGGTTCTTCTTATGTTGAGGCATGACACATCATCAAAAAAGGTCCCCAAACCTAAACTCCATTCATGTCCTTAAGGTCAGGTCTGCTTTGAGGAGACAGTTCTTCCCCAGCAGTCTTCTGAGTGTCTTCCAAGCGGAGAGGCTCCCCTTCCAGCCCTGTGTTAGACGGCGCCCTGCTGCTGTTCCTAAGTGGATCACCAAGTCCTCCTTCCCCGCCTGTCTCAGCCTGGAAGCTCCCCTGAACCCTGTCCCTTTTGGGTGACCCTGCTGATATTTGAAATGCTGGTAACACGGCTTCCAGTGTCACAGAAGCGTGCAGGCCACCGCAGTATGACAGACTGACGGACGAGTTGGGGTGTAAAGTTGTAAGGAGATAAACCGCTCTCGTGTGATGTGTATAAAAATGATACAAATGCTAAAGAAGTATTTAAGCAGAACCTTTGGAACACTTTCTCTGTGCCCTGGACATGTAGACATAGGAGAAAGTGAAAACAAGGGAGGGGGCATGTTCTCTTAAAGGCTTGAAGCATCCAGGGTGCTAAGCTTGTGCTGCGTTTTTGGTGCATTGTTGTTCCGCTCTTCTATTTTGGTTTGCTTTATGTATTTTGACCAGTGACCCTGGCCTGTTTAGAGAGCACGTGTTCTCACTGTATTGTGCTCTTCTTATACCACAGAACAGAATTCAGGTGATTTAAAAATAGCTTTCCGGGTCATCGTTGTACGTTACTTGGGAGGCAGCCAGCTTTCCTACAGGCAGCGTCACAAGATTGTCGATGCTTGCCAGAATGTTTGGAAAGGTACCACGTGGAGAAATTAATTAACTTGTTACAAGACAGAGAAACTTGCTTCAGATCTGAGTAATCTGTGAAGACTGTAAAACTGAATTAGAAGAAGCTGAGAGCGTGACAGTAATACTGAGAACCCCAAGTGAAACGGTTGCACAGATTGCCCCAAATCAAACGTGATTCCAGGTGTAAAACTCGACTCTTGGAGGGCTGTATGTCCAGAAGGCAAAATTACTTTCTTTTTTTTTCCTGTAATCTGGAGAACTCACTTATTCTCAAGTTCTAGTTCATTGCGCAGAAACCAATCAGATATAAAAGCCTTCCTAATTGTTTAAAATTTAGTGTTTCAAAGCTTCCTTTATGACAAAACTCAAAACATTTGCGATTAATTTAGAAATAAATTTAATTAGAGAATCTTCTATTTTCCCATTTAATATGGAGAGAGGATCATTTTGTGAGCAAACCCAGTTAGCCCGCAAACATGTTTACATTCTAGGGCTGGCCGAGTCACTGAGATTTGCTAAAAGTGTGAGTGCTAAAAAATTGCCTTTAAACTGCAGGAGAGGGGTAGTAAAAAGAGTGTTAGGGTGGGATTGGGAGCCCTGCCCCAGCAAGTCACTAACAACCTTCCTGTACCCCAGTCTTCTCATTTATTAATATAGAGACTGAATGCTACGATCTTTAAAGTTGTTTCCGCCCTCAGTCTCATTCTCTTGAACTCTATTCCATTCTGTCTTTGAATATTCATTGGGGGTCTCATGCTGTGAAGGGCATAAAGGTGAAGCCAGTTCCTATCTTCAAAATGTCTTCTCTTTGAACCCAGAAGACAGAGAAACCCACGGGAGTGGGTCTTTATTGACTCGTGACCAGAGGAACCGGGTGGTAGCCGGCCACCACCAATGATAGCCACAATGGAGCTCACAAAATTGTGTCTCACTGGCAACACAAGAATAAATAGGAGTGCATCCTGAGATCTACACTAAAAGACCACAATTGATGGTCCAGGGGTTTCAGGGTTCCCCTGGGAGCATGGCCTCTGGCCCTGATGCTGCCCCGTCTATAAATCATAATGAAGGCCCACTTTTCGGACAGCAGTGGGTTGGATTTGGTGGCGCAGAGTGACCATATCTTGTGGGAACTTTATGGTTCTGTGAATCTATAAGATGTCATCCTGCTGACCTCTTACTGGAGGAAGGGGAGTGGGTGGAGAAGAGGGGATGGTAGACTCTTGGGAGGATAGGACATGTATGGAGCAGAGAGGAAGGGTGTGCTGTCACCGGGCAGGGAGAACAATGGGAGCTGCATGTAGGTGAGCATGCAAATTTATATGGGAATCTACGTTTTCATTCAATCATAATTAAAAAAAAAAAGTGTTTAACAGCAAAGAGAAGCCAGCTGTACAAACAGTTGCTCTCTAAGGTTGCATATGATAACTGCCACAAGAGATGAAGAAATAAACTTCTGTTTAGTGGAGGGAAAGAGAGAATATCAAATGAAAGAAGGAGGGAAGCCCTTCTCAAAGGTGGTGACATTTGGAGATTGATTTCAGTTCTTTTCTAAGTCAGTCGCCTAGCCGTCTGTGGGGTTTTAGGGCTTTCACATGACTCACACCTGCTGTGGTGCTGTTAGCTGCCGTCATGCCAGCCCCTGACTCTGGGTGACCCCACACACAGTGGAACTAAACCCTGCCTGGTCCTGCCACATCTCACGGTTGATTGCAGATCAGGCCCATGTGATCCATAGTGATTTCTTTGGCTGATTTGTTGAAGTGGGTCACTAGCTCTTTCCTCCTAGTGATGGAAGCCTGTTCCACATCATAGCTGTACACAAGCCTCTACTCTCAGATGGGTGGGAGCAGCCTACAAAGTTCACTGGCAGGGTGTTGAACCCGGCTCTCACCCATGGGAGGTGAGAATTCAACCACTAAACCACCAAAGTGAGTAATAAAACCAAAACGCCAAACCTGTTGCCATCAAGTCAGTTCTGAATCATAGCAACCCTGTAGGATGGAGTAAAAGTACCCCATAGAGTTTCCAAGGAGTGAGTGGTGGATTTGAATCACCAGCCTTTTCGTTAGTGGCTGTAGCACTTAACCCTGTGGTATCAGGTCTTCCAAGTCAACGCTGTTCTCCGGTGGCATATAAATTCAGGTGGCATGTTTTGCCAGAGGTCCTGTGAAAAAGGATGTGAACCAGAAGAAACCCACAGTGTCCTACAAGTCCTAGTGGGACACCCATGGACATGCTGGATTCTGAACCGCTTGGCGCTTGTCCTCAGGTTCCTTCCCTCATTGATTCTGAAGCCATGGGAAACTTTCAGATGAAGTTATTTCACAGAAACAAACCCAACAAAGAACTCGAGTGCTAATTCTGCTCTTCAGTGGCTGGATTATTTTACGTACTGGATTTCCAGTCACAGGAGTATTTTGTACAAGGAAAAGGACTCCTACTACGCTTCTGCCAAATTAATTTAACCCAGAATTAAAAATAGCCTCAAAGACTCCTGTTGTCATCCACACATCTCCACTGTGCTGAAGATGGATGGCGCTGGGGCTGTCCCCCTGAGCTGCCGGGTTCTGGCCGTGAATATGAGAGAGAGGATTGCGGATCGGCTTTGCCGTCTGTCCTTGATTAACTGGAAGAAGTCCGTGTAGAGCAGCAGCACCCGCACTTCACTCAGGGTCTCGGAATGTGCGTCTTCACGGGAGTTATGCTGCAGCCTCTGCAGCTTAATCCAGCAGTTCTGCCTGTGCCCACACTTTGGCAGTTCACGTTTCAAATGACATGTATGGCCAGTAGCACGTTTGTTTTCACAATCTCTGTTCTTGGCAAGTTGTCGGCCTTTGAGAATGCGGTATGGTTTGGAGACGGAGCCACAAGCCCAGTGGTACCAGATCTGGATAAAGGGCTTAAGTCAGGTGGGTGGTGGTGTTTTGCGTCAAAAGCAGGTAAGACAAGTTCAAAGAGTGATTTCCTAGTGAGACTTGTCCGTTGACTCTGACGTCAAGTCTGGAAGAGCCTTGGGATAGGTTTTTGAGTAGGGACAGCATGCTGGAACTGTTGCACAGTGTCTCAGTGGCTCCTTCAGTTAATATATGGGCTTGCTCTAAAATACAGATGTATATGTATGGCATTACTTAACAATCATGCCCACACTGCGGGTTCTCTGTGGGGAAGTCCTGTGTCTTTTCTCTCTGGAAGCCAAGTGCTCAGTGCGGGGCCTGGCAGAATGGACACTCAGAAGTGTTTGTTGCATGTTGAATGCCTGAATGGCTGCTAACCTAACTTGCTCACCAGCTGTATTAGGCTGGTCCTGAATTACATTTTTAACTACATCTGAGACTTGTACTGAATTTTCCTAATACCTAGGAGCAGATATTTCATCAGCATCATTATTACAGCTCTTAGGGGTATGAAAACATTCATTGGATTGACTTACTTTTTTTTCACAGTTGCCATTTCAAACCATTGCCTTAACCACTTGGAGTTGAGTTTTAAAAAATGATAAAAGTAGACAATGACTTTTTCCTGGTTGGCATCAGTGATGGGTCCAGTGGGTTCTTGGCTCATTTTTCTTGAACTATGCAAGCGAGTTAGTACTAGCAGTCCATGACATACAAGCAAGTCACTTGTACCTGAGAACATACCGGAAACAGAGTCTGGGGAGCCTGCTGTTGCAGCTCAGATCTTTGGAGAGCCCGGAGCCCGTGCCATACAAGGCGTGGGATCTGTATCATGTTGCCTAACGTACCTTTAGCACCTCTTGTGGGTTCATTTGATTTGTACCAGCAGTGGTATGAAGCATTCACCAGGGAGACAGTGTGGACCACTGTGGCGTCCAGGGCATGCAGGCCCATAGGGTCAGCCAGCAGCTGGGAGGTGTGGAGACCTGGTGTGGGTCCTCCTGAAGAGGGTGGATAGCCTTAGGACACCAGGTTTCTGGAGTGAGTTGTTTCCAGTGGCTTCACAACAAACTGAAAGCCAGCCTGATTGGTTTTTCACACATGCCAGAGGCTTGTTGCCGGATTTTTGTGAGTGACTGTGCTTGCAAGCTGGAGTTACAGTCCCATTCGCTCAGCTGTTAACCTCTCTCTTCCTGCTTCTGTTTTGATTTTACTGCTAAATACATTCCAAGCTAGAAATACAAGAAGAGTCTGTGGACAAAACACTGTACTCCCTGGCCTGTAAGAGAGAGATGAAGATTTACTGGTGACTTTTAGGCTGCATTTTCACAATGACATTTATTTATTTATAAAGAGATCCAGTGCCCCAAACAGTGATACAATCAAATGAACCCACGCATTAGGAGTTCTCTGTTGGCCTCTGATGATGGCACAGAGAGTTGGAGCAAGTGAGCGGGCACTTTGCCGAAAGCTGTTTGTGTGATGCGGTACCAGCAGATGTGAACAAATACTAGCAAACAGTCAGTGTTTTCAAGAGGTGGGATGGACAGTGCGGAGCTCTGTTGTTCTCATTATTTTTCTTCTTCTCTCAACGTATTCTAACTATTCTATAACATCAAAACAGGTATATACGTTTGGAGACTCACACCAAAGGGACAGCCGTGCTCTAAGAAGAATATTGGAAACCGTGGTGGTATAGTGGTTAAGTGCTATGTCTGCTAACCAAAAGGTCAGCAGTTCAAATCCAAATGGGGCTCCTTGGAAACTCGGTGGGACAGTTTTGCTCCAACCTTGAGAGTCACTATGAGTCAGAATCAACTCGACAGTAGACGCTGAAGAAGAAGATTGAATCTGCTGGGGGGCTGTCCAAAGAAAAAGCAGATCTGTCTTGGAAGAGGAAGTAACCGCTGAAACATTTGGTTACATTATAATTCTTTCTCTCTCCTTAAAGCTTATTCATCTCTGTATCCCCAAAGCCTAGTAGAGTCCCTGACTCGTAGTAGGTAATTGTGATAGGGTTGTGTGTCAACTTGGCTGGGACATGATTCTCTGCAGTTTAGGGGTTGTGATGTGGTTTGGTAGCTATGTAATGATGTAATCGCCTCCGTGATGAGATCTGCTATGAGCAGCTGATCAGTTGAAAAGGAAGTGTCCTTGGGGGGTGTAGTTTGCGTCCAGTATAGGTGGACTGTCAGGCAATGCTTGTGAACCTTTGCTTACAGTGAATCCTGCAACTTGTTCCTGTTTGTCTGACCTCCCTCTGGTTCTTGGGACTTGAGCGAGCAGCTTGCTTGTAATCTTACCTGCCAGTCTCAGGATTCATCGGTCTCTGTAGCCTGTGTCTGAGGCCTACTGTCTGGCCTGCCAGTATTGGATTTCCCAGTCCCTGTGGTGATGGGATTCAGGAGACACCTTCAACCTGACCCACAGACCCTGCGACCTCTACAACTATCCCTCTGTATACACATTTATACTCTTCCTTGGTTTTGCTTCTCTAGAGAACCCAGCATAAGACAGCAGTCATCACAGTTTGCTGAAAGAATCAGTTGATGAAAAATGAGGTCTCTAATTCCAGAAAAAAATGGAAATAATTTCCTTGTCTTGAGCAGACTCTCTGAAACATTCCACAGGATTCTCTCAGAATTTGTATCAGCTGTGGTTACTATAGGAAACCCTAGTGGTGGTGTAGTTACAGCTGCACTTGCTAATCAGGAGATCAGTGGTTTGAATCCACCTGGCGCACCTTGGAAGCTCGGTGGGACCATTCTGCACTGCCCTAAAGGGTCTCTGTAAATTGAAATCAACTCAACAGCAATGAGTTTGTTTTGGTTTTTGTTACTGTTATTATTGCTATATTCAACATACGCATTGTTCTCTGATGAATATAATACTCCCTTTAGGAAGTGAACTACATTCGTTTATTTGTTGGTTTTCTTCCCGTTGAAGGACTCTTCAGCTGTTGAAGAAATTAAAGCCAACAAAGTTCTTGAAGATGCTCATTGAACTGTGCTTGCTGTGTACAAGCAGAATATTTTAATTTGGTGAACATTTTCTGGTTAAGGGAAAAATAACCTATTAGAAGGAAATGCTTGTTTTGTCGACTGTGTACTTCAAATTTATGTTGACTTGATTGCTAATTATACAGTCAGTTGGAGGGGTTTATACCAACTGACAAGGAACGCTGGTGGCACAGAGGTTAAAGAGCTCAGCAGCTCACCCCAAGGTCAGCAGTCTGAACCTCCCCACCCTCTGCAGGAGAGAGATGTGGCAGTCTGTTTCCATAAGGATGCAGAGCCATGGGAACCCTGTGGTGAAATTCTGTTCTGCCTTAGAGAGTCACTGTGAGTTTCAGTTGACTTGATGCCAGCGGGTCTGGTGATGGATAGACCGCGTCACAGTTCAAGAAGAAGAGACATGACAGCGAGAGCTGAGGACACTGCAGTGGGAGGCAGTAACCCTGGCCTGCTCTCCCTTCTTGACTCCTGCTTTTCTAGGTATTTATCTGTGCTGTGCCTACACATGCCGGGGTCTGTGTTCTGTACACGGGTCACAAGGGCTGCGTTCTTGCTTATGAGAAATTTATATAGTCATGTGATGGCTGTATAGCAGAATGCATTTTAAAAGTCTGCCTGTTATAAACTACTGTTCCACAGGAAAGCCTAGTGATGTAAAGGTTAAGTACTACATCTGCTAACCAAAAGGTCAGCAGTTCAGACATGCCAGGCACTCCTTGGACACTCTATTGGGCAGTTCTGCTCTGCCTGTAAGGAGAGTCAGAATCAACTTGATGGCATCGGGTTTGGTGTTTTATTGGTTTGTTTTTTGTGGGGGGGAGGGAGGGTTCAACAGGTAAGGTTTTTTTTTTTTTCATGTCGTAAAACATCTCTCTAAAAGGACAACTGTTGTGTTTTATCGCACTGCTATGAAATAGACACAAGTATAAAAACTAAAGCTTATTAATGGATGCCCAGCATGGCAGTGAGGGGACAAGAGGAGTCATTGCTTCGGGGCACTCAGTTTCTATTAATTGTGGTGGCATAATTTGGAAAAAGATCACAGTATGTTGAACCTAATCAGTGTCACTGAGTCATACATGTCAAAACTGTTGAGCTGGCTAATGTTTTGTTCTGTATGTATTACTGCATACACAGTCTAAAACAAATACCTTTCAGAAACCGACACCATGCAGCTTGCTTCATGTGGCTTCACCTCCCCAGCCTGTCCCTCCCATCTCTTTATGAAGGTAGGAACTTTGTAGAGCTACCATGACTAAAATATTTTTAAACCATGAGAATTTCATACTTGAAAACGATATTCTCTGTGGAGGAGGGTGATTTTGGTTCCCAGATATTAAGTTGTATCGTGACTCATTTGCTCTTAAACAGGTCCTTCTCCAGTTACTAAAATTAATCACCAAAGACCAGGGAAGCTTGAAAAAGCAAAGTTCATCCAGAAGGTCTTAAAAGTAGATAGGTGGGGCTGCTGTCTTTGGCGTTGCAAAGTTTGAATGGTGCACCAGGAATGAGGTAATTTGTTTTAATTTTTTTTCATTAAGAATTGGTAACTTAGAATTACTTGATTTACAGAACCAGTGGAGAAGACGAATGGCTGAAGTGGGAAAGGGCAGAAGCAGTCGCACCCATTAAGTGAACGGGATCTGCTCTGCGAGCGTGTGTGCCCACTGCAGGTCCGGGGATGTGTACTTAGGCTGAGTCATGTCCCCATCTGTGCAGTGCAGTTCTCTTTATCCAGGAGCTAAAGGAAAGTCCAACAAAATAGCCTTTGAAAGTTTGCCCCCAGACTCGCTGCCATTGAGTCAATTCTGCCTCACAGTGACCCTACAGAACAGAGTGGAACTTCCCCATAGGTGTTCTAGGGCCTTAAATCATTATGGAAGCAGACTGCCACATCTTTGTACCCTACGGTGCCTGGTGGGTTCAGACGCCAGCCTTCTGGTTAGCAGCCGAGCACTGTTAACCATTGTGCCACCAGAGCTCCATTGAGAAAGCACACAGTGTCTTCCCAGTGGTCTCCTGCCTCAGCTCCCAGTTCCCGTTTAGGTTCTCTGTAGTCTGTCCTCTACACAACAGCTGAAAATGTGGTCATTACCAAGCCATTGTTGCCTTGCTCTGTGGGTTCCCTTCAGCGTTAGAAGAAAACACAAGCTGCCTGACTTGGTCACTGAGGGCCATCCAGATAAAGATCTGGCTCCCGCCCACCTCTGTGACCTCAGTGTGCTGCATTCTCTCCGAGTTGTTGGATTCTTCTGTGAGGGCCTCATCTGCAGGTCATCACGGTACACACCTGCCTCACACAGATCTCTGCTCAGTTCTCACTTCCACAGAGAGGCTTCATTAGCTCACATTCTCCCTTCCTGATGGTCTAACACTCTGTCTTCCTTTACGCACCGTGTAGCCTTTACTACCATCTGGAACCATTATTACTTGTTTTTTGTCTGTCTGCCACCAGCATCAAAGTGCCATAAGAGTGGGGACATTTATTCTTTTTCTAACCTAGAACAGTGCCTGGCACATAGTAGATGCTCAAAAAAGATTTATTGACTGGATGAATGAATGTAGATTACTTTTTAGAAGAGATGAAAAAACACTGGATTTTCTTTGATTTCCTTTTAACAGTACGGTTACTAGGAACTATCCTGCTTTTTTAGGACTGCAATGCCATCCAGTATTAATCACCCATGCTGATGAACTTGAGGTCTGTGGATCTCTCAAATAAAATGCATGTTCTTTATAAGCTTAATGGTAAGACCATGTAATATTTACAATTCCTTTTAAAACAAAATGTATATGATCAATCTTGTTTAGGTAGATAGTTGATTAACCACCAGAATCTGAATGTCAGACAGTCTACTAAGTAGAATCAGTGTTAACATTTAAAATGTGGAGAACCCCTGAGACCATGGGCCCCGGATACCCTCCTAGGTCAAAACCGAAGCCACCCAAGTCCACCGTTCAGCCAAAGATTAGACAGACCTCTGAAACAATCAGTCACACACATGGGGAATGTGCTTCTTAGATGAGTTATATGAGACCGGATGGGCCACACTTGGACCACAGAAAGCAAAGAGGAGAAGATAGGAAGGGACAAGAAAGGCATCTGAATGGACACAGGGAACCTGGGGTACAAAGGAGTGGGAGAAAGTGCTTATACATGGCAGGAATTGCGGCCAGTGTCACAAAACAATTAGGATATGTGTTTTTTAATGAGAAACTAATTTGTGCTGTAAACTTTCACCCAAAACACAATAATAATAATAACAATAACCTGGAGATTAATTTATATCTAATAGAACCTTAACATAAAAAATTATGGCTGCAGGTTGGATTGGGAGCAATGTCCCCTTTCTTAGATTTCCCTCTGCAGCCATCAGATGCTTCTGCTAATATTCTTGTTGAGCGGTAGGGAGTTGTTAAATAAATTACGATACATCAGTGTATTAAAATGCATGCAGCCATAAGCAGGATAATTATAAAGACAGGAAAATGCTTATTAGGTGATACTAGGTGCAAAAATAGCCTAGGAGACTATTCTTGCTTTGAAGGTAACTGGCAGAATTTGTGTGTGAGTTAGGCAGAAACAAGAAATAGAGGGGAACCTAGGATGTTGAAATCATTTTGATGATCATTTGTTCATTTAAGCTGACATAGGATGATTTTTTTAAATGTAATCTTGTTGAAAGAGTACAATTCTGAAAACTCCTCAGCTTCTTATTGGATATACTTACTCCTCTGTCTCTTGTTTGATTTGTGAAGTACCAAGGCGTTCCAGAACGGTTTCTGAATGGAGTGCACCTGGTCATCTGAGAGGCCTGCTACTCAGGCTGTTGGCAGTTGTTTGGAGTGCTATATGGGAAATTGATCAGTTTCTTATATTCCACTAAAAACAACAGAAACTAAGCAGGGCCTTGAGCTAAGTAGAGGCCTTGTTTTTCTCAGGTCACAAAGTGTCTGGAGTTGGGCAGAGCAGGACTGATGGATGTGGCGGCTCCATGACTCCCTGAAGGACCCACCTCCTCCTGTCTTTAAGTTCCTCAGTCTTGTCCCATAGCTGCCGTGCTTTGGTGCTCACCCCGAGGCTCCACCAGAACTCTCACCCCATTCCCACCAGGAGGAAGGGAAAGGGCAGCAGATGCCCGTTGAGTCTTCTGCCTTGTGCAGAATTCCTCTGGAGGCCAATCCAGCAACCGCCCTTTACACTGTACTAGTTCCTAGCTGCAAAACGTAGGGTTTTTTTGTTGTTGTTCATTTGTTTTTTTGTTTGGTTTGTGTGTGTGTGTTTGCTGCTCACATTTCCATCCAGAACAAAATCAAAATACTACAGTAATACAGAGGAGAATGGGTACTGGGTAGGCAGTGAGTGAATTCTCTCTAAAATTTGCTAGAGATGGATTCCCTTCTGGACATGAACTGCCTTCTGTGTGTGTGTGTGTGTGTCCTTTTCTGTACCATCTAAGTGGTACAGAAAGGATTCCGCTACGTGATGTCGTGTGGTGGGTTTTGAGATACAATGAAATTAACTGAATTTCTTGACCTGCTGCTTTCTTAAAAAGACAGAGATGAGGAACTTTTATGATGATGTGGGTCTTTTTTTCTTTTTCTGTTTGTTTTCATCAGGCCTTTGTTTCTCTAACTGCTTCATTGGTCCTTTCTGTTTGGTGGCTGTGCTTCTAAGTTGTTTGCTTGCTGAGGAGCCTATTTGCCTGAGTAGTGACATATTTTGCCTTTCAGTCATTGTGTGTATTGATTCGTGACATACCTATTACATAACAGCTCCTGATAGTAGATAGGAAGCATGGTTGGAACAAAACAGGCGTATCAGTAAACTCACGGTTGGCTTGTGTTGGTTAAAGCGGCTCTGCCTACCCTCGTCATCGCCACCACCGCTGACAGCAGCAGCGGAGCAGCTCGCCGGCCGCGGGAGGCCGCGCTCCTCTGCGGATACTAGGCTTTTTAATCTGGAGTCCGATGCTCGCTGTGGGTGGCAGGTTCTAAGGATGTAGTCAGACGCTGGCATTGTCAGGACACCTGGGAGGGTGAGGGATTGGGAAACCATATTACAGAGATCTGAAAAATGAGCCAGGAATGTCCAGCCCAGAGAAAGGTGAAGTTGTAGGAGCTGATGAGAGCTGGCTTCCCATCAGGGCAGCACCGTTGCTGGAAAGAGCAGCAGTGGGCTCACCTTTGGAACTCCAGGGGCTTCCCCAGACCCAGTGGCTGCATGCTTTAAGAAGGCAGATTTGGGCATAAACTGTAAGGAGAATGTCGGATGAGTAAATGTTTTTAACCCTAGAAGAGGGCCTCCAGAACAGGGAGCTTCGAGAGATGCAGCAGTGGGTGCTGGTCCAGATCCATGCTCGGCTGTCAGTGGTGACTCCCGCCACTCAGAGTGGAGATGCAGCCCTGAGGATTCTGGGTGTTCTGTCTGAAATACTCTTGTCCTGTGCCCCTGAGTAATCTATCCTCTGCCTTCAAGATTTGGGTCTGGCAGTGGCTCCTCTCATATGCCATCCTGATACCCCCTTTCCTCCATCACCTCTTTCTGCCCATCGCTCCCTCAGATCAGTGGCCAGGTCTCCTGTGGGCAGCTCTCTGAAGGCATTTATAACACTGCGCTGGAATTGTCTGCAGTCTCTACCGCATACCCAGGCTTCTTGAGGGCAGAGCGTGTCTTTCACTTCTCTGCCCTCTAGGCTTACAGAGTCTGGTGTGTAACTGGCTCTCAGTAATATTTGATATGTGAGAAAGTAAATAAATACTAACCAGTGAGATTCTGCTTGAGTTAACCTAGAGGTCAGGCAGACTTTCTGTTGTAGATTCGTCAGCACAGTAGAGTTCAAACAGGTTATCTTTTAACCAACAATTTTAGCTCTTAGCATCATGGATGGTTCTTGAGAACAAAAAATAACACCAAGTTATCTGTGCAAGTGCCAACTAGTTTAGATGCCCCACTCTCATGCTGGTGACAAGATTGAAAATGATCCATCCAGCTTTGTTTTCCTTTTCTTCAGGCCCTTTATGCATTTCAGTGTACAGGTATAAGGTCTGTTCTGTATCTTTGTTGATGACCATAAAGTGCCCCATGAAGCCGCTAGGATGCTTAAGGGTGTTTGGGGTTAGGACAGGCCACCAGCTTCACACTGGTGTGTTGAAATAGAATAACCCAAGAAGAACAGGGCAATTTTTAAAAATAACTTGGTACACATATAGGTGAAATGACACTACCTCCTACCTAATAGCTGAGGGAAAAAAAGGAGGCCTGCTTCTGGCTTTTGTTCCAGGGTATTTATGGTAAGATGGCCCTTTCTTCTTTAATGGCTGACAAAGAGAAAAATCATGTAGTGAAAAGAAAAGAAAATTAGTGATGAGACGATGACCCACGTTGTTGGGTATCTCTTTTTATTTTAACCTCAACTGTGAGCAAAAAGCAAACCTAAGCAGAGGCTGATTCTTGCGCAGAGTAGAAAAGGAAAATAAAGTATTTTCTTGTCTCATAGTTGGTGTGGTAGTGGATCTGGTTATAATACGTACGGCTGTTAGTTATTTTCTCTGTGGTTTTTTAAATAAATTACTTGAAGGACCTTCTAAGAAAATGCCGTTTCATAACAGATAGATCCCATTTTAATTTTACTCAGGAAAAGATGTAGTTTCTAATTTGTTTTTAGCTTTTAAAAGAATGTTTATTCACCACGGTATCTGAGCTATCAGCGTTTTAGTGACCGCCACAAGAAAGGTTTGGTATATTTCTACTGCTCTTCCAAGGCAAACTGATGAACCTGCTAACCTAATTTTAGACCTTTCGAAATTGGTAGATGAGTGTGTATTCATAGTGTTCCGCATCAGTTCCTATTAAACATTTTTAAATGGTCACATCATTAAAGAACGCATTTAGGAAAGAAAAGATTTTTTAACCCTGGATCTAATGCCCAGAAAATTGTCGTGAGTCTCCCAAACAGCCTGTACATTATGGTAACAATTTCTTAAGAGCTTTTTTGTATTCTCTTCATTCTCTTTGCTGTGTGATGCTGCTGTTGTCATGGAAACAGATCTTGGTGATGCTTTGTTACACGGTGTAAGGGACTCCCTGAAATGGAGAATGACTGCAGGTCATTATCGTCAACACTGAGCTTTTGTTAAATGTTGTGCTACGACGTGTGTTGTAAAAAGCGTGGAACTGTTTTTGGAGCTTACGCTACAGACGTAAAACTTTGATACCCATAAACTCACAGTCAGTATCCGGGGCCATCAACCAGAGGAGCCTTGAAAAGTATGGCACGTGGGCAGAAGCTGTTTCTGTTACCTCCAGGCCAGAACAGACCCTTACATTGTGCCCACTTAGCTGTGGTACTTGGAGAAAGGTGGTCTTATGAAGTTTGGTGAGTGGCAGAGGAAAACAGAGAGCTAAAAGTGAAAGAGGTTTTGGGGAAAGTCCCAAGAGAGTTCAGAGGTAAAAATTGGCTCCATAGATGAGGAATGGCAGCAGGTACCAGTGTTTGAGTGCTGAGGGGGTTCCAACTGAAATGTTATATTGAGTTGTAAATCAGCGCAACTGGCTGTGAATGCAGGGTGTATAATGATGCATGTGATGTTGTTGATTGGAGTCTAAGGTGGGATGAAGCAGATGGAAGGCATAGTGGACTCTAGCTGCTCCAGACTGGACTCTGACTCTCTCTTGTTGCTGCCGACTGCCTTTATCTCAAGTCTCGGAGACTTCATCTGTCAACAGAACACCTCTAGGTGTACTGAGGTTAAATGGGCTTAAGTGTGATAAAGTACCATGTAGTGCCTGTTGCAAGGAGCCCTGGTGGTGCAGTGGTTAAGCTCTTGGCTGCTAACCAAGAGGTGAGTGGTTCAAGCGTACCAGCCTCACTGTGGGACAAAGATGTGGCAGTCTGTTCCCATAAAGATCACAGCCTTGGGAAGCCTGCGTGGCAGTTGTGTTTGTCCTGCAGGGTCACTTTGAGTTGGAATCCACTCATCAGCAGCAGTGCTGCCTGTTCCTTGGTAAGAGTGAATTCTACCACTCCCTCTCCGCCTTCTTGAGGTCTGACCTGCAACTTCAGTGTAATCACGGAGCTTGCCTGAAATGCAAGCATTTGGATCCCATAGTCATTCAATCGGCAGCTCAAGGGAAGAGGCCACAGTGTGTATCTGACAACCTTTCCAGATGATGCCCTGAGTTTGAGAACATGACCGTAGGTCATGTTTCTGGGGATGGGTCTACCTTGGACTTGATGGAAAAAATATATGTGTATTGCTGCCATATGAGATTCCTAGTCATTCGGAGAGCTTCCTCACTTCGCTGTTAAGAGTACTAAGAAAATTAGCTTCTGGATTCCTGAGGTGTTGAAAGGACAGGATAACCTTTTTAAAAAAATAATTTCAACCCACTTTTTAAATTGTGATTAAGTGATAGCTTAGAATCCAAACCATTTTGCCATACAGAACCCCAAACACACACCTGAGTGCAACTCTGTCTGTTCTCCTTACCCTGTGACTGCACATTCCTCACTTCCAGCCTATGCTGCTGGTTGTCATTCATCCAGCGCCTGTCCCCTCCTCTCTACCCTCCCATCACCTCTAGAGAGGAACTGGTCAAGACAGCCTCATATATGTTTGTAAGCCAAGAAGTACACACACCACCTATATTATTGTATGCCTGATAGTCCAGTCCAGTTTTTGTCTGAAGAATTGGCTCTGGGCTAGCAGCAAGTGTAGGGGCCATAGGACAGGGTAACTTTGAATGAGAAACTCGGTCCATATTTATCTTACTATGTAAAAGCAGGTAGAATTCAACTTCTCAAAGTCAGAGCTGTTAGCAGCTATATAGCCCCCCAAATCCCAGGAGTTCAGATTGATAATTGATTTGCTCTTTGTGCTGGGACTACAGAAACCATTGACCACAGTCTTTTCTAACTGCAGTGTCCCACATTCTTGTTTCTAGGTAACTGTTATTTTCAGGCTTTTACATACATCGGATTTGCCCCTAGAATCTTTAGGAAAGGTTAGCGTGACTCCAGTACCGCTGTTTCCAGTTAACTCTTTTAAAGACAATGAAATTCCCCTGGTTCTTTCAATCCTGATTTGGTTGCTTTTTAAAAACTTGTTACAGAATATGGGCCAAAAAAGAAAACCGGCAGTGATTTAAAGGTCTCTAACCAGGGTAGGCACAGTCTGTGAGGAGGCCGGGGGCCTGGACTGAGGAGCTGTTTCAGAACACGCCGCATGGCGTGGGCCACTGCTGGGGCTCCCTGGGGGTCTGCCCTCTTGGCACAGCGCAGATTGTAGCTCCAACTAATCGTGAGCTGGAAACGGCTCCCTTAAACAGAAGAGGACTAAAAATGTGTGACAGGCACAGCATTTCTGCAGCAGTCTGCAGTTTCTCTTGATGTGGATTTACAGACTTTGAAAGAAAGCATTTGGCACTTGCTTCCTCATGTTTTTATAAGTGTAGGTGTACAAATATAATCCCAATGGTATATGACAGGGATGGGTATATAGAGTATGATGACTTGCAGACTCAGAGTTCTCCTTTTTAGTTGGTAAACATTTTTTTTTTCCTTCCAGCATCCAGATGGAAACTCATCCATAAGGATAATGATAGCACACAACCATAAAGATTTGGCTCTCTCTAATTCTTAATTAGACGTGGTCTCATGTGCTTTGGACATGTTATCAGGAGGGACCAGGCCCTGGAGAAATAGGTCATGCTTGGCAAAGTAGAGGGTCAGCAACAAAGAGAAGACCCTCAATGAGATGGATTGATGCAGTGGCCGCAACAGTGGAATCAGACGTGGTTGGGAGAGTGGCGCAGGGCCCAAGCAAGTATTTTGTTCTCTTGTACCTGTGCCAACCTGACAGCGCTGAACAACAGAATCCTTAGTGGCCTTTTCACATTTATTTTTTTCTCTATGTACTGTCGCTGAGATCCCAGAAAGGTAGCATAAATAACAAGATAATGGTCAACGTTTTTCCTAAGGAAAATGAAAATGAGATACATATTTTTTTCCTCTTTTGACCAATTAGGACAACTAAAAATAAACATCCAATTATGCCATGAGGAATCTAGCCTGGCTCAGTCTGCCCTACCTGACGTGTGCATAAGGAGTCCTACGTTAGAAGAACGTCTATTGCAGAGAAGCTCAGTTTAAGACAAGTTCAGATTTCTTGTAGAAAGTAATTCTTCTTGGCTTTTGTGGATTTGTACTGTGTGCATAAAAAGGTAAAATACGGTCAGGAATTATTTTATGTATTTTGTATAGGGCAAGAATGCTAGCTTAGGAGATGCAGAGACCTGGTTTTGAGATTTAGGTAAGTCTTCAATATATGGGATGTTCTTTGAAATAACAAAAATAATTTTAGTGAAGAAAGAATTGAGGAGCTCACTTTAAAAAAAATGATTTTGTTGTTGTTGAGAATATGCACAGCAAAATATACAGAAATTCAACCACTTCTCCAAGTACAGTCCAGTGACCCTGATGATACTCTGAGATGAGAAGCCCTCTTTTCTGAGTTGACATCAACTCACTGCCCCCTAAGGTTCCTACTTAATCTTTCCAGGTGCTGTTGTCACTCTGATCCCGTGGAGCTAGTTCTTAGAAAAGCGTAATGCACAAGGCAAACATTTTTTACTAGTTCAGCTAAACGCTTGGTTTTAAGAAAAACCCTCCTCCTGTCCTCGTCTTGGAGGTCTGACTTCTAAATTTAGCTCGGAGAGAACTCTCCTTTCAAACCATTAAGTCCTATTCAATCTCTCATTCCCCTCAGAGCCTCATTGTGACTCCCCTTCTGGGTGACAGAGACAGGTCTTTCTCTCCATCTGGACCACAGATCCATCCAGGAACTTTATCAGTCAACATCTTCCAGGTGGAGGTAGAGTGGGAGGCAAGAGACAGGAAGGCAGACATAGATGGCTGTGAGGTTGTGCCTGATCTTGGGGGATAGCAGGTGGCTGTCCCCAAACAGTAAACTAGCTGATAGAGCGTAACAGAATACTTAGGTTTTGCAAACCAAACCAGAAAACCCAATGCTGTTGAGTCGTGTCTGACTGATTCATGGTGACCCAACATGGCGTGGACATGTGTTTAGAAGGGAATCACCAGGCCTTTTGTCCCAGGCACCTTTGGGAAGCTTCGAACAGCTAACCTTTTGGTCAGCAGCCTGTTGCACCACCCAGGGAGTCTGGACTTTACAAAACCCACTTTTTCTTGGCTTTTTGTGATTTCTGTGTTTATTTCCTTTTAACATTTATTAGTTATGTTTGTTTATTAGTTATGTTTTATTATGGATTCGTTATTGTTACTAATTTTTATTGGTTATATCTCAGCTGTGCTAGATGGAAAGGAGTTCGTGTCTACAGGCAGAACCAGAAGGATGGAACAGCACAGCGGCAGCCGCTATAACTGAAACAGGAGAGCCCCAATCTTGGTAAAAAACTCAGGGATGGAATTGGACTGTCAGAGCCGTGAACTCCCGAAGGACCTCATCCAGTGCCAGGCATCCCAGATGATGCTGCCATCAGAGCACTTAGTGTGAAGGCCTGGGATTTCTCCCTCCGGGGGCTGCTTACCGAGTCCCGAGGAGTCTTGGGTAGACTGAGGAGGGACCAGCTGCTGAAGGCAGAGGGGAAGGATGCCTAGAGCTGCTTTATATGCGTGGTTTGTTTACACAGCAGGAGAAACCGTAGGGTCTCCTCTGAACTTGGGACAAATGGTATGAAGTTCATAGCCAGGTCGGCATTGGCTGGTTGATATGTGGCGTATATGGCTGGGTTATGGAGGAGACACAAAAGCCAGGCCCCAAAGGAAGAGGGCACAGCACATCATCTGTAGAGAGACACACTGGAAGTCTGACGGGGCCCCTAAACTCAGCTTCCTTCCTGACCTCTGCTGCCAGGATGTCCCCATCCACCCTTGGTGTCACAACTCCATGGATGCCATCATTGTTCCTAGAGTAATTATCTAGTGCCCCCCGGTTTCCAGACCTGGCCATGGAGGATTAGGGTAAAGGGGATTGAAGTTTAAGTCTAGGAGGGAAGATAGCTCTCTCTGTGCACCTGGGGAAGGCGGGTCCTGGGTCAGGTCCTGGCTACTCTGAAGGACATTCCAGCTTCAGAAAACACAGCAGCAGGAACAATGAGCTGGTGTCAGGTTGTTGAGTGTGGGGCAGTGCCTCCAAACCCTGCTGCATGTCTGAATCACTGGGATGCTTTCCAGAATACATTTTCCCAGGCCCTACTCCAAACTCAGGCCATCATAGCTTGGAAGGGCCAGAATTCAGAAAGCATAAGTGTTAGCATCTATTAGCCCTAGGATTGAATCTCATCATGAAATGGCCTTGCTAGCTGTGCGACCTTAATCTGAGCAGGTTATTCAACCTAACCACAGTAGACACAGGATAAATACTCATACCTATTTATAGAAGTGTCGGATGAATTAGATGAAATAATGCATGTCAAATGCTTAGCTCATTGCCTGTCACTTAGGAATTGTCCAATAAATACTAGCTGTTACTGTGCTCATCCAAAAGGTATTTGTCAGGGTCCTGCTTAATACTGTGGGAACGTGCAAAAGAATTGGGAAAATCATACTCTCAACTCTGACAAATAGATGATCGAGAAAAGCAAACATGCGTGAGTATCTGGTGAGCTTTGGGGGAAGGGTGGACATTGCGATGAAGTTCTGATTCCTGGAAGATGCAGGAAGGGTACAGTCTGGGTTTGAGGGTCTCAGGGCAATGCTGGGACAGCAAGGGAGACAATGACTTGAGAGCCAGCATCAGAGGGCTAACAACTAGCAGAAGTGCCTTCTGATGATGTCAACATATCTAACACAAGGCTCTGACTAATTGCTATTTATAGCTACATATAGTCAAAAGCTTGTTTATACTGCAAGCAGGGTGTCGTGGAAAGAGTTCAGAGCTCAGAGCGTGAACTCGTGAGTTCTTGTCCCGTCTCTGCCCCCAGTCAGCCACATTCCTCTCAGGCCCTCGCTTCTTCACTGTTAAACAGAGCGTGTATTGGGTTGTATGTTGGGGTGAGTATAGGGGGGAGCAGATACTCTCCAGAGGTCTTCTGACCCCAACCTTGACTATCCAACCTTCAGCAATGATGCTGACTGTACTTCCTTGCCAAAGCGTTTATTTTTATGCATTCATGATTTTTCATTTCCTGGTACTGTGTCATGTCCACTGTTCAATGAAGTACTCTGTGTTATTCTAATTCATTGCTAGTGATTCAGAGTTCTGTAAAGTTCACAGAGATATAAATTTTCACTTTATAAAGGCATTTTTGTTGTGCTGTGATTATATACACAGTATACTTTTTTAGGCTTTGGTTTCTAGTCCAAAGAAGCTGTTAATGTCAGCTTGGAAGACTGCAGTGAGAACAACTTTAGCATATTTGTCTCCGCTCATGTAAAGTACTGGTAACCTCTGACTTGTAAACACTTGACTTCAGATGACCCATACTTACTAGTTAGTATGGTCTTGGATGTCTAGGTGGCTCAGATGTCCTTTGTCTCTCCCACCCCAGAATACCCTGTAATTGTCCATTCAGAAAACCCAGGAGCCATTTGTTCTTTCACTCTACAAGTCTTCATAGCTTGTCTGCTATGAGCTAGGTACTCCTCTGTACACTGGGGGCAGCAATCTCTGTGGTCATGGCACTTACCTTCCAATGACATTGGCCTAGAAATGGACCCTCCCTGTCTCACCAGGTGAGGAGTAATTAGTGACAAGTGGCTTGGTCTGTCTTCCTTTATCCAAGATCATCACCCTCCTTAGCCTCCAGGATCTCCCACATATCTACTGCAGAGAGACAAAGTAATGAAAACTATAAATGCACTTTTATCATGAAATGATAGTATATGTAATTGTCAGGTACGTGTAGGGTGTACTGCAAATGATAGCTGAGGATGTTTCTCATTCTTGTCATATGTACCCTTGCAACATGACTTTGTCATCCCTCCGGTCAATGGTTGGAAGGTTTATTTTCCCAGGCTTCTGAGTCTATACTTGTTTTGTGACTTTGGCCAGTAGAATGCGGTACAAGTGACATCATTGAGTTCTGAGCTGAGGCATCAAGAAGCTTTACAGCTCCTTTTTACCTTCTCTCTTGAGACTCTTCTGGTGACATAGGAAGAAGCCCTGACTACTGTCCCTAAGGATTAGAGATCACAGGAAGCAGAGATGAGCAATCCTGAATGAGGCTCTCCTAGATCAACTGGCAGTGGGCAGCACCAACCACGAGTCTGTGAATGAGGCTGTCAGAGACCAGATAGCATCTGTGAGACCAGATGCTCACAGCTGAATGAGTTTTACCAGCTGAGAATGTCAAGATGCCCGCCACCTTCAGCCATGCAAATATTTTCTGCTAATAATGGAAACTTGTATGTATTTTATTAGCATACTCATTATGTACTATATGTTAATAAATTTCATGTCCATTCAAAATTAAATAGACTTTGGAAGGTTGGCAGTAAAAAATGCCTCTCACATTCCAGGTCATGAATTAGAGACAAGATTTTGGGACAGAACCACCTGAAAGTTGGTGACCATCTGTGTGGGTTTGTGAAGACAGATGTTAGCACCAGCCAGTGTGATATTGCAGTCATGGGGTGATAGGAGATGCTTGGGGCACATGGAGCAAGCAGCTCCACATGGATGAAGTTAGCACAGCCGGTGTAGTTGGAAAGCCACAGGTCTAAGGTTGTCCCTGAGCGGAAGTCCAACAAGGAGTTTCATTCTGGAGACTCAGACTCATCTCTTGATTGGAAGTGTTGCTGTAGGTTACAGCTGAGTAAGACCTAAGACGTAAGACCAAATTGGAAAATTGACACCTGTCTCCACAGATTAAATAGAAATGTGGCAGGGCCACCCGACACATTTTTCTGTTTTCCAAAATCCTTCATAAATTCTGAAGGAGAGCTGAGTATTCTGTAGCATAGTTGGCTTTATAAACAGCATTTTATTTGATGCCCTTGCTAATGCTACTTCCTATAAATAAACAATGAAAACCAGCATGGTTCCGTATTACTTTTATAATGATGATAAACCATATGTTTTTAGAAATGGTCTAAGACTACATATCGCTGTGACTGAAATATTTTGTAAATTATGCATGGTGACTATATTGTAGAAGAAGCCCTGGGGATGCAGTGGTTAAAATGCTTGGGAACCAAGAGGTCAGTAGTTCAAACCCACCAGCAGCTCTGCAGGAGAAAAATGTGTCAGTTGGCTTCCATAAAGACTTGCAGCCTTGGAAACCCTTCGGGGCAGTACTACTCTTTCCTATAGGCTCACTATGAGTTGGAATCAGCTTGGCAGCAATGGTCTTGACTTGGTTTAACTATGTTGTTTCACAGCGATCTATTTCAATTAGTTAATCAAAGCACCTACAGACTATTACGATGACATATTGAGAAAATATTTTAGTAACTAGTTAGAAATATATAGCTGAGTATTTTAGAGAATTGTTCTATAGAAGAGGATGGTTTTCTGTAGAGATGATTGGTTGAATTAGAAATTGGGAGGTTTTTAAACTTAAGACTGAAGACAACTGTTATCAGTTTGCTATGGTCACCTACCAAGCCACCTCTAAACAGCAGTCATACATTATTACTGACCCAATGGCACTTGACTGGCTTTGGCATAATCTGCAGGTCCTATGAGGTTTGGCAGATCCAGCCTGGATTGGGTGGGGCACCTTTGCTTCTCACTGCTGGGCTGTGGGTCACCTCTGTGCCACACGCGGCTCAGTCAAGAGCAGGCTAGCACTGGCATGTTCCTTTCTGAGCTGACAGAAGCACAAGAGAGCAAGCAGAAACACCCACTCTCTTAATCTAGACATGAAACCAGCACATTGTCATTGTGTTAGCCGAAAGCAAGTCACATGACTCAGCCCAAAATCAGAGGGCAGGGAAGTACACTCTATCTTTGTGAGGTAATTCCAAAGCCATATGAAAAACGCCATGGATGCAGGGAGGGGTGAAGAATGTGCTCAGTAATGAGATCGAGGAGGCTGGTGGCACAGTGGCTCAAGTACTTGGCTGCTAACTGAAAGGTCAGCAGTGGGAACCAACCAGCCACATCCTTGAGGAAAGATGCAGCTGTCTGCTTCGGTGTTGTTACAGCCCTGGAAACCCCGTAGGGCAGTTCTGCTCTGTCCTCTTGGGTTGCTAGAAGTCGAAATCGACTCAATGACTGCGTTTTTTATTTTTTAATGAAATACACTGTTGTATCTGTGTGACTCTTAAGAACAGCCAAGACTTTTAAGAATGAGTGAAAAGAGACACTAGGTTAGAGATGGTCAAGAAAAAATGGGGAGATAATTGGGTCTTTGCCTGACATATAGACATTATCTATCTTCTAAGCCAGGGGACAGTAAAGGCAGATCATGGGCCAGTTTTTATAATTGTGATTTATTGAAACACAGCTTCACCCAGTCCCTTAGATAGGATCATCTAAGGCTGCTTTGCTCTACAGCCTCACCAGCTGTGTAGTAGCAATAGGGACCCACGGGCCCTCAGTACCCCAAATACTGACTCTCCTTACGGAAAAAGTTTGCTGGCCCCTGTTTTGTATTACGTGCGCTGTATAGTTTGTGAGCAGTTTGTTTGGACTCTCCACCTCTCTACCCACTTTGCACCCCAGTTCCTTTTAGAGTTGTTCTAATTTGCTTTGCATTCTTATTCTTGACTGTTTTTATCAAATAAGGAGGTCAGTCAATCGTGGTGTCCAGTTTGGCAGCAGAAACCTTTGTGATTAGAAGCTGACAAAGTGCAGGTTATACATCCTACAAATGAGGGAGCCAGATGCTTCTTTCCTTTTTCTGTTAATACTCTCTGGCACTTTCTGGTGTTGTGGTTAAGGCTATGCATCCTCTTGGCAAGACCATGATACTCATTGTTTGAACAAATAGGATGTTGCGATGGCTAAGATTGTGTGTCAGCTTGGCTGGGACATGATTGTCGGTGTTTACATGTGATCTCCCCAGTGATGGGATCTACAAAGAGTAGCCAGTCGGTTGAAAGGGATTTTCTTGGGTGTGTGGCGTGCATCTGAATATAAGCAGCCATTCTGGCTTTTGCCTGTTCTGGCTCCCGTAGCTGGCTGCTGTTCTTCTGACTTCTGGTTCTTGGGACTTTAGCTAGCAGCTTACCTGCCGATCTTGGAATTGGTTGATCTTCACAGCTTGTGAGCAAGACCCTGCTTTCCAACCTGCCAGTCTTGGGTTTGCCAGCCCCCTTCGGCTGCATGAATCAGAAGTCTCTATCTTGAGCCACAGATTTGGAACATTCCAGCCTCTATAACCACATGAGCCTTTTCCTTCATATAAATCTCTCTCTATATACACTTAACAGGTTTTGCTTCTCTGGGGAACCCAGCCTGAGACAGGTATAATAACCATCCATGATGTATCTGTCATGAACAGCCAGTCAATGGTTTGGCAAATATGATGTAATCATCATCTGTGATGTTATCTCTTGTGAGCAGCCAGTCAGTTGAAAGAGCATTTTCATTGGGGGTGTGGCCTGAATCCTGTAGGCATGGACGTTCTGGCAAAGCTTACCCTCTCTTGATCCTACATTCAGCTTGTTATGCTCTGACCTCTGGTTGTTGGGATGCGAGCCAGCAGCCTGCTGCCTGACCTGCCAGTCTTGGGTTCATCAACCCCTGAAACCATATGAGTAAGAAGAAGCCTCCATCCTGACTCCTGACCCACGGATTTGAGATTTGCCAGCCTCCACAACTGTGTCAACCATTTCCTTGAGACATCTCTCTCTCTCTCTCTCTGTGTGTGTGTGTACACACTTCATTGATTTTGTTCCTCTATAGAGAACCTAGCCTAAGACAGCAGGTCATTCATGACAGTAGCCAGCAGGGTGTTTGCTTCTGTTCTGCTGAACGATCTGATTGTGTTTCGTATAAAATGAGATACATTTCTGCTTACCCCTACTTCTGGTGAGAAATGCAGTAGACTTTTGTCTGCTCAGACCTCCTCCTGCCAGCTTTGTGCTCTAATGGAAAGTACCCATTCAGTTTCATGGGTCAGCATATATTCAGCTGCTTTTTATATTCCTTATCCCCTTAAAAAAAAAAAAAAGCCTATAAAGTATTAAAAAGAAAATTTTAAATTAAAAAAATTATATTATTCTTTATTGCTCACTTAGCATATATTCATAATGGTATTGTTGAGTGGATGGGATTTTGCAGTTTAAAAACAATAGTCCTGATGGAAAATGTTTGTAATGTAGTGTTCCACAAAAAAGCTTAAAATTTCTTCTGGTATACTGTTGCAACTGTGTAATAAATATGTATGTGCGTGTGGCAGACAGGATAATGGCCTCTAAAATATCCATGTCTGTTTTTAGGCTGGGTTCTCTACAGAAGCAAAACCAGTGAAGCGTATCTGTGTGTGTGTGTGTGTGTGTGTGTAAAGAGAGAGTGAGAGATTTATTTGAGAGAGGTTTATTTATCTCAAGCAAATGGTTCACACAGTCAGAAAGGCTGGCAAGGCCCAAGTCCATGGGTCAGGCATCAGATGGCAGGTATCTGACTCACATAGCTGCAAGGGGCTGACCAGCCTGGGATCAGCAGGTCAGATGGCAGGCCACACGCTCATGGGCTACAGAGGCTAACAAATCCAAGATCAAGGTCAGCAGATGGTAGGACAGGCCACTACCTCAAGTCCTCAGAACCAGAGGTCAGATGACGGTGAGCCAGATGCAGGATCCAGAGGGAGCAAAATCCAGGGAACTTAGTCAGATCATCCATGTATGTTGGCTGAAGGCCATAACCCCCCAGGAAGCTCTCCTGACAACTGATTGGTTGTTCACATCATGGAGGAGATTGCATTATATCACAGAATGAAGGATAACTACATCATGACATAACTGCCAAGCCACTGAAAATCATGGCCCAGCTAAAGTTGGCATACAACCTTAACTATCACACTGTGCTGAGCTCCAGATCCTATAAATGCATTAAGCTTCTGTGGCAAAAGACACTTCACAGGTGTAAGTTAAGGATTTTGAGTTGGAGGGATTATCCTGGTCACCTAGTGTAATCACAACAGTCTTTAGAAGAAAGGCAGAGGGGGTCAAGTCAGGAAAGAAGCAGAAGCTGAAATGATACCCTTAATTTGAAGACTTTTAAGATGTATGAAGGGGCTGTGAACCAAGGACTATAGGTACCTCTGGAGGCTGGGAATGGGAAGGGAATAGAAGCTTTGGCAGGATTGCAGCCCTGCTGATTGTGGTCTGGTAAGATTCCTTTTTCACTTCTGACCTCCAAAGCTACAAGGTAATACATCTGCCTGGTTTTAAGTCACCAAATTTGTGGAATTCAAAGGCAGCAAAAGGAAACTAAAGCATCACGTAAGCGTGGCAAGGAGGGTAATCTTGAGAGAGCCCTTGTTGGTCACCTGACTCCACTTCCCTTTCCTCTAAACCTGCAGTCCTGAAGTTGGGGTCCTTTGGCAGCTCCTAGGAAAGCCATTGGGACTTGGTGAACTGTGGAGTCCAAAGACCCATTTCTTAGTCCTGTGACCACCACTCCAGAGTGTGTGACATTGCAGAGCTTGGTGCCTCATTTATAGAGAAGGCTCATGCCCTGCCAGCGTGGGGCTGGGGACAAGCTGTGGGGACCATGATGGGCCAGCTCTGTGCTCACCGGGCCTTCCTTATGTGGGTGTAATCACCATCCCAGGGTCAATTTCCTGGGTCGCTTTAGGGTGGAATTGCACCGTCTTAGATTGAGTCTTTGCATTTTTCTCTGCAGTTAAAATGGGATTTTGAAATTGTTCATTTCTTTGTATTTGTCCCAAGGCTAGCTTTATGTATTTGGGACCACAAACTAAAGATCACTATAGAAATGTCCTGGTGAAAGTATTTTTATGGGTTCTCATGTGAGGTCCCTGAAAAATGTGGCTTCTGGCTTAGCTGAATAAACCAGGGTCAAAATTCAACCTAAGCCTCAAGATAAGCTGCTGATTACTTTGCCTGGTGGTGCACGGCCTCTTCAAATGTCCTTGATATTCAGCCAACTCACTGTATACTTTCCCTTGCTCCTCCTTTTTTAGCTTTCCAGACCTAAAATATACATTAAGGAAAACTGAGTTAGGGTGGGGACAGAATTCCTTCTGTCAGTAGGAACCAAGTTACGAATCACAGCCTCTTGGCTTTGGATTTGTCAGTGCAGCACACCCTTAAGAGTTCTTAGAAAGTAAATGGTATTAATTTGGCTCTTGTCCCAAGTTCAACTCCCTTTGATCGCTGCTGCATCACACATCCCGGCTGATGCGACTACCAGTCGCCATCAAATTGGTTCCAAGTCATGGCAACTTCACGAGTGTCAGAATAGAACCGTGCTCCACAGGATTTCCAGTGGCTGACTCTTTTGTAAGTTCATTGCCAGGAAACCTTGGTGGTGTGGTGGTGAAGTACTACTGCTGCTAACCGACAGGTTGGCAGTTTGAATCCACCAGATGCTCCTTGGAAACTCTATGGGGCAGTTCTACTCCAGTGCATGGGGTCGCTATGAGTTGTAGTCAGATTGACAGCAATTGGTTTGATTTGGTTTTATCACCAGGCCTTTCTTCCAAGGCACCTCTTGGGAGGACTCAAACTGCTGCCCTATCTATAGACTCATGTTAACCTGATTATATATGTACATACACAGAGATGGCTAGATGTGTTCTTAGCCATAGAGATGGCTGGATATAAGAGCAGAACAGGACCTTTGCAATTTGTTGCCTACCTTTGTTGCCGATCAGTTTTGATTCTTGGTTTCCACATGGGATGAAATGAGTGCTTTCCCAGTGTCTCCCTCCCCACCCCGGTTCCCTGTTCCAGAGAAGTCAGGGCCACTGTGGCTCCTAAACCCTCCGTAGTTTTTTGTGAGTGGGATCAACTGCATTTCTCCAGCACAATGGAGAAGAGTTCCCATGACCCGCTCAAGGGCACTGCCATGGCACGAGCCAGCCACAGCATCTGGGATTCCCATTCCCACAGCTCCGCTGCAGTTCCTGTCTGGCTTCCTGGTTGCGGGGCTAATATTCCATCCCTGTCTTCCAGAGGAGATAGTACTAGGGCAAACGGTAGAGAACGCAAAAACTCAACCCACCCTTGCCCTGACTGCTTGGGTGGCAGAAACCGTTCGCAAGTTTAGCTGGTTAACCAAAAGGTGGGAGGTGTTAGTCTTCCCCTAGGGGTGTCTGAAGAAGGGTCATGTCCTTCCTGAAAATCAGAAATTGGGAGCCCTATAGATCACAGTTCTGCTTGGACAGGTGGGGGTCAACCTTGTGTGGACCCAGTGGCAACCGGTTTGGTCTGGTTTCTTGTCCTGCTAAGGAACAAGTTGCCAGCCTGCTGGCCTCTCACCATCTTGCTGGGTCCTTCATGCTTGTTGGCAAAATTCCCAGTGGCTTAACTGATTACCTAGTTGGTGTTGATAATTGGAACCTTTTCAGTAGCTTCCTGTGCCCCCGTGGGAATCTCAGCTGGCTGCTGTTCACAGAACACCCTTGAGTGGAGGACTCTGAGAAAGCTTGTGATGGAGGGAGCCAGGGGACCCACACCCCCAGAAGCCAGCAGCGAGCCACAGTACACGTGTGCCCTGGGGGCCAGCTGAAAGGTACATGATCACCTCCACTGATTTTAGAATCAGCTGCTATGAAGCCATTCCTTCTCAGAACCTCTCACTCTGAACCTTAGAACCACCCAAGGAGCCTTTTTAAAGAAGACCTGAGGCCTAGGTGGTGTCTGACTCAATTCAGCAATTCAGTCTGCATCACTGGACCTGGTGGTACCAGGTTTTATCTAAACTCTCCAAGGGATTCTAGTGTGAAGCTGGGGCCAAGAAGGCTTGCGTTAGATCCAGTCATCTCTGCTTACTGGCTTGGGGAAAGGAACCTTCTTTTTTGGCTCATGTCAGAGGCAACAGTGACCTCTGAACTGTTGACTTCCTGGGTCATATCATGTTTTAATGGTGTGCACTGTTTCAGGTGAAGTGCACTGTTTCCGGTGGAGTGATCTGACCCATGTTTCCCCTGTGCAGCTTGCAGTGGCCTCCTGCCATCGCTGTTTCCCTCCAGCTGTTAAGCTCTCTGTCCATCAGCAGGAACAGTGTGTCTGTGCTGTCCCAGCTGTGCCTTTTCCCATCTGCACCATTATCAGCTGGTCTCAGACATCAGCACAGCTGATGGATCTGGTGTATACCAGACACCATGGGTCCTTCGAGTCCCAGTTTAACAGCTGAAACTCAGAGAATGCAGCTTGCTTCTTAAAATGATCTTCTTAGTGCAGAACTTCCCAAGGCTTGCTGTGTGCAGCCTGGGTTTCCAGTGCTTGGGGTGTGATTTTCCCCAGAGGAGCTGCGTTCATGCTCCAAGCCGAGTTGCTGAGCGGCCGTGTGTTTCCACCTGGCACGCGGTCACATGTCTCCCCAGCCTTCCATGGACTCGCCTGCATTATTTATCCTCTGGAGCATGGTGTTCCGTTTCTGAACAGATCATGGAGAGTTTCAAACAGATAAAACTGCAGATGGCTTTGCCTTGAGGGATGGAGTTTCTTCCCCCAAGTGACTCCCTTCTGGTAAAGACCTGGCTCCAGAGTGAGCCCCTCTCCCAACCACCTTTGCTTAAGAAAGAATTAAGGAGCCACTGGAGGGCTTTTAGAAAGTTGCTGATCAAAAGAGGTAAAACATAGAGTTTCAAATTCTCATGGACTCCAGACTCTCTGGCTCCGTGGAGGCTGCATGAATCCCTGAAACTACTGCCCTGAGATCATCTGTAAACTGTAAACCAAAATATACTCCCCAAAGTCTTCTTATAACTAAACACTAGTTTAGCTTAACTAGGAGAAAACGTCTGCCTTGAGCATTATGCTCTTTGAAGAACTCTCTCTGTGGGGCCAGGTAAACAACAGCAAGTCTGAAGATCAAACAGGACCCTCAGAGAGGGCAGCGAGTTTATGTTCATGGGGGAGGAACAGCTCGGAAAAGGAGGGTGTGAATGGCTGCACAACTTGAAGGATGTTATCCATGTCACTGAACTGGACATGCAGAGATGATTGAACTGGCCTGTTTTGCTGCATATATTCTCAACCACCACAAAATAAAAAAAAGTTTCAAAAAGATCACTCGAGAATTTATTATCCTTCTGGAGGTTGTTTCTTACCATACACTCAGTTCTGTTTCATACCATTGATTCACATTTTCTTCCCTAAGTTTTTTTTTTTAAGTGTTATGGTGGTGAAGTACACCTAGTATAAAATTTGCCATTTCAGTCGTCTTTCGGGGTACATACAGTCAGTGATTTTAATTGCATTCAGTGTGTCGTGCACCCCTCCTTGGGATTAGTTGCTGTTGAGTCCATTCTGACTCACAGTGTCTGAGAAGATCTGCCCCACGCACAAGGTCTTCAAAAAACCTACTACTGTCAGGTCGATGCCAACTCATAGCAACCCTATAGGTCAGAGTAGAACTGCTCCACAGAGTTTGCTAAGAGCGCCCAGCGGATCTGAACTGCTGCCTTCAGGTTAGCAGATGCAGCACTTAAACCGCTACACCACCGAGGTTCCCGTCAATAACAGAGGAAGGCAGTAAAACCCTCTGAAGTTGGAGATTAACTGCTGAGATCCAGCTTGTCCAATTGCAAGGCTGGGATACAAGCTCTTTTTTTTTTCGCACTTATCCCAAGGATGTCTTAATTTTTGTTTTTGTTTTTTGAAAAAAAATTATTGTTTCAGTTAGTCTTCTCACTCCAGTGTATACAGCTCTTACTTGTAGGCATACGAGTGATCTCCTGGCGGTAGGAAGCCAGGCCTGTCTTTCAAGGCACCTCTGGGATTTGAACCACCAGTCTTAGGGCGCGTAGTGGAGTGTTGAACCATAAGCGCCACTTACAGTCCATCATTGCTGTTTCCAAAATGTTTTCATCCCCACGTACAGAAACGCATCCCATTAAGCAGTAGCTGTCATTGCCCTTGCCACCAGCTTCTGATAGCCACCAAGAAACTTCTGTCTGTAGGCATTTGCCTATTCTAGATCTCTGATACAAGTGTAATTACACAATATTTGTCCTTTTGTGTCCAGTTGATTTCACTTAATACAAAAGCTGTCAAGGTGCATCCCCACTGTAGCATGTACCAGAACCTTCTTCTGTTTTATAGCTGGAGAGTATTCCATTGTATGTATTTCCCACATTTTGCCTATTCATTCATCTCTGGCGGACAGTTGGGTTCTTTTTACCTTTTCATTCTTGTGAATAATGCTGCCGTGAACATTGGCTTGCAAGTAGTATCTTTTTGAAACTTGGCTATCCGTTCTTTTAGGTAAACACCTAGGAGTGGAATTGCTTGATTGGATCGTAATTCTATGTTTAACTTCTTGAGGAACTGCCAAACTGTTTCCCACACTGCTTGTACGATTTTACATTTCCATCAGCAATGGACAGGGGTTCCAGTTTCTCCACGTTCTCACCAATACTTTTCTGTTCTCCAGATAATAGTCATCGTAGTGAGTGTGTCTTCCGGAGGCTTCGATTGATCTTTTCAAGTTGTCATGGGTTGAATTGTGTCCCCCTGAAAATGTGTGTAGCAGTTTGGCTAGGCCATGACTCCTGGTGTTAGGTGATATTCCTGTGTGCTGTCAATCCTACCTCTGTGATGCTGAAGACGGACGATGGCTGGTGGTTGTGTTGGTAGGGCAGGGCTCAGTGTGTAAGATGGCATTGTGCCTTGAGGCAGTCTCTTGAGATATAAAACAAAGAAGCTAGCAGAGAGGTTTGGAGAGCTCATACCACAAGAAGCAATGATGGGAGTGGAGCACATCTTTTGGAAAAGACCTGGGGTCCCTGCACCTCAGAAGCTCCCAGTCCAGGGAAAGAGTGACAAGGACCTTCCTCCCAAAGCCGGCAGAGAAACTTTTCCCCTTGAGCAGACACCCTGCATTTGGGCTTTTAGCTTACTGGACTGCAACAAAATAAAAATTTTTTTTAAAGCCATCCACTTGTGGTATTTCTGTTATAGCAGCACTAGATGACTAAGACAGAAGTTAATTGCAGTTCTACCCTTCCCTCTTTCCATGGGCTAAAACTTTCCTTTAGTAGCTGGTTTGGACACGTGTTCTCAGTAACTCTTCTGCTGATGACCTGGCTTCGCCACCGATGGCTGTGGCTGCAGAGAAGTCACCTCACTGCTTCTCCTTCCAGAAAGCAGCTGTTTGTATAATTGGCTCTGAAAGGTGCTGCGGGGCTGGTTTTGTGCCCAGCAGCTAAAGTGCTGCTGTGGGTGGAATTAGTTTGCAGGCACAGCACACTGTGGAGAGCAGAGGTGCTCTCTTAGCATGAAACAGACACATTTGCTTTCCTAGTTTCAGTGAAGAGAAACCCATGGCTGCAGAGTACTGGAAGGCAAGGGTAACAGTGAGTGGTCAGCAACATTTCAAAGACAGACCCACTACTGCTGAGTTGATTCTGACTCATAACAACCCTGTAGTTGAGAGTAGAACTGCCCCCACAGTTTCCAAGGAGCTCCTGGCAGATTTGAACCGCCGACCTGTTGGTTAGCAGAAGTAGCCCTTAACCACTGTGCCACGGGGGTTTTGTATCCATAGAGAGAAACAAACACATGCTACCACGTGGATGAACCTTGAAAACATACTAAGTGAAGTAAACCGGACACAAAAGAAGAAATACTACCCCTTAAATGAAATAGACAAGTGTCCCGAGACCAAAGTTTATTAGTGGTTACCAGAGGCAGGTGGAGAAACTTTGGTGGCTTAGTGGGTAAGAGTTTGGCTGCCAGCCAAAAGGCTGGCAGTTCAGATCCCCCAAATACTCCTTGGAAAGCCTGTGGGGTAGTTCTGCTCTATCCTGTTGGGCTGCTGTAAGTTAGAATCCATGGCAGTGGGTTTGGTTTGGTCAGGTGGGAGGGACGGGGAAAGGAAATAGCTTTAGATTCCTATACTTCCTTTCCCTCCACCAGTATCATACCTGAGACATACTATGTGGTCAGCGTTTGCTGTTCTCTTTCTGTCTTCATCCCTCTGGGTACTATTTGCCTGGGCCTTGGGTAGCTGTAGATTTCTGCCCTCTGGTATTTAGGTACTCAGGATTTCTGATACTGACAGTGATACTCAGAAGCTTGAAGAAAAGATATGTAGACTCTTGTCAGTTCATGAAATCAGCCATTTTTTCTCCTGTAATTCCTGCTCTTAACCATTGTGCCTGCTTTTGGTTTGCCTAAGAGAAGCAGGGTCTGTCCTGTCTCTTGTCTACCTTTTATTCAGTAAAGATGCGTTTCTCTGCCCTCCAGAATGCAGAAGAGCATGTGCTGCACTAAAGGGGATCTCTCATTTTTATTTTTATTTTTATTTTTTACCATACCCTTTTCTGGGGCTGAGTGTTTGCCTGTCCTGAGCCCCATTGATTTGCTCCATGCTGATTATTGGACCATATGTTTTAAAGCACATCCTACCCAAAGCTGGGAGTCTGCATGCTAACCACCTACATTATAATTATTCTTAATTTGGCTAGGCAAATGAGGACTATTTTAAGGGTCAGCCTTCTGCTTCCACCTCCTGATCTGCAGGCCAGTGTGACCCTTCCGTCTGTCCCCTCTGAGATTTTCATTGAGTAACTGCAGGGTCATTTACAACCTGGGAGGACAGAGGAGCTGCTTCTCTTGCCTCGCAGCTTGAGCTGGCAGAGCCTTTTGTTTGAGATGATTCCTACTAAAAAGAGAGGCCCTTGTTGACTTGGGAATGCAGTCTTTGATCGTTCAGGCTTATTTCTATCACTCCAGGGGAATTCCTTCCAGGGCAGAGACCACAGAAAAGGGCAGAACAGACAAGCTAGCTACTCCAGCATTTAAACGAGATTGCCTGAGGACGCTGCAGGGCAGAAGCTCCATCCTTTCCTTGAAAGCAACAAGTCTGTACTGAGCCTTCTGGAGGGGTGCAAGGTGAAGCTTTCAGCTGCCAGGCCATGTTGTTCTTTCAATTTAGAGACAATATGAAGGTCGTGACCTTCGGTTATGCACCACAGTTTGAAAAAGATTCCTTTTGATTGCTTCGATCTTGACTATTTTCTGCCCTAGTGTAGCTAGCTGTGACTTTGTGCCAGAAGCAAAGTTTACTGTTTGTCTCTGTCCCTGTAGTGGGACTGGCTCCATTATTATTGTTCTTTTTAAAGGGTAAAGTGGGGGTTTCTAGTGCATAAAGAAGATTCCACCACCTTCTGTCAGTTCTCTCCGCCCCTTTCAGAAAGGTCGTCTTTTATCCCCAAATGTCTAACTTCCTCCTGAGTCTTACATTCAGAATATTCAGAGTCCACAGGTTCCTATTTCTGAATTTCAGATGTGTTAGAATAATGAAATGTTAGCCTGAGGGAAATGCACAAGTAGGCTTGGAGGCCTGGGAGAATCCAGCCCACACCTGTATTATTCACGGCAGACCATGAAATCAACGGGAAATTGCTTGGGACAGGCTTAAATGGCCTGTTGTACACTGATCCAGAGTTTTGCAATTTGAACAGTTTCAGTTTCAGCGGAATCAGAGTGCAGAGGGTGCTCTACCACTGGTATTTACCTATACCAATGCCAGTCTAAGTAATAGGATTGACCCTCTGGGTTAAATGCCAAAGGAACCCTGGTGGTACAGCAGTTAAGCACGCGACTGCCAACTGAAAGTTTGGCAGTTGAGACCCACTTAATGGCTCCACAGGGAACAGACCTGATGATCGATCTGGTGACGATGACAGCCTAGGAAACCCAGACACAAAGGGACAAATATTGTATGAACCCACTTAAGTGAAATACGTAGAAAAGACAAGTGTCCAGACACCCAAATCCGTTAGTGGTTACCAGGGTCAGGCGGGGAACCCTTGGTGACCTAGTGGGTAAGTGCTACGGCTGGTAAGCAGTCGGGGCTGCTCTCTTCTGTCACGTGGGATCACTAAGGGTCTAAATTGACTTGAAAGGATCTGAAAGAGCAAGTTAGATACCAACTACTGTTCTCAGTAACCCAGTGCCGACGAGTTGATTCTGACCCACAGCAGCCCAATAGGACAGAAAAGAACTGATACGTATCATTTCCAAGGTTCTAATCTTGGTGGAAGCCAACTGCCATGTCATGCTCCTGTAGCATGGCTGGTGGGTTCAAGGCACCAGCCTTTTGGTTAGCAGCCAAGGGCGCAGCCACAGAGCCAGCACCGTGGTCTCAGCACCCCACGTGAACTAGTTCCCCGAGCCATCCCAAGAGCTGAGGTTGTACTGCTGTTCTCTGTGCTATTCCACTTAAGAAACTGAGGCCTGGCAAGGTTTGGAAGCGCTCCCAAGGTGCACGAAGGAACAGTGGAGCACCTGCGGTTTTCATTTCAGAGGCGGGCCGCTGACACTCCTCACTGCTCATCTCTCCTGCCCTTTAGTCGTCACTCTTAATTTTGCCAGGTGGAGGAAACTCACCAAGGATGAGGCCTACTTAAAATATTCTGGAGTGTAACTAGGCCATCTGCTGGTCTGTGCATCTGTCAGGTGGTCCTCTTACCTCAAGCTGACACTGATGTCTTCAGGGACAGTTGAAGCATGAACAGGAAGTGAAACGGCTTTAACCTAGCCAGTGTCCCCGTTAGCTCTGCCTGGGCCTAACTTCGGTGGTGTTGGCTATCTTGCCAGAGTCGAGGCAGCTGTCAGGTCGGCCCCCCACTCATGGCCGCTCCGCGTTCAGCGGGGGGAAGTGGTGCCTGGTCCTGCAGCACCCCATGACCCTTTGCAGATCAGACTGTGGTGATCCATGGGCTTTTCCCTGGCCAGCTTTTGGAAGTAGACCACTAAGTCTTGCTTCCTCCTTCCTCTTAGCCTGGAAACGCTGTTGGAAGCTGTTCAGCATCCTAGCAACACACAAGCCTCCACTGACAGACAGGTTGTGGCTGCTGTGCAGAAGGTGTGTTAGCTGGGATCAAACCGCGGTCTCCTGCATGGAAGGTGGGAATTTTACCACTGAGCCCCCACCCCTGTCTCCTCGCACCAGAGCAGGAGTCACGTAGCATGGCTCTTGGGGGAGGTCTGCAGACTGCCTGCAACCTAGAGGCCTGTTCTTTGCAACTGGGGCCCAAACTGGATTTGTTCTGTTCCTCCTTTCTCAGTTCTATGCTCCCACCTCCTGCCTACGTGGATCACCATTTTCTCTTCTCTCAATGACAACAGAATCCTAGGATCTCAGACACTGTAGCACTAGGAAGTATTATTGTCCAAGCAGACCTCTAGCTTCCTGATTTGTTTCCCTGAATACTAAAATGCCTCTGTTTGAATTAAAATTAGAACTTGGGCAAAAGTAAGTGTCATACCTGAGACAAACTGTGTGGTCAGTGTTGGTCATTTTCTTCCTGTCTTCACCCCTCTGGGTACTATTGCCTGGACCTCCGGTAGCTGTAGATTTCTGCCCTCTGGTATTTATGTACTCAGGATTTCTGTCTCCTACCTGAGCCTCTACTCATTGCTATGTAGAAGCATCTCAATTTTCTATACAGGTCCCCCTTATCTAATCCTGGCATTTCTTCCAGCCCCTTCAGACTGTTGCTGGTCATGGACATGGATGATAACCCAGTATGGAAAGTGACATTAAGAAGCCCTGATAGGAAAACAGTATTCCAGAAGCAGGAACTAGTCTGCCAGTGGCTAGAGCCTTCCTGGTATGCTCTATCCAGTGCAGACTATTCAAGTCCAGTTGTAGGGTTTCTGGAGAGATCCTCTACTGATCCAGGAAGGTTCAGAGAAGAGCCAGAGAAAAACACACAAGATTGGAAAATAAAATCCACAAGGAAAGGCTTTATGAAATTACAACCCAGATGAGATTATACAGTCTGGGCAGAGAAGGATAATGCAAATTTAAATATCTGAAATGTTATTACAACCGTGTTTAATATAGTTACCTTCAGAGTCAGAAGACCACGATTAGGTCTTGGCTTTTGTGCGTCCTTGTTCTGAGACCTTAGGCTACTTGGCTGACCCTTCTTGGGGATGGTGAGGATGATGGTGACAGTGATGGAGATGGCAGTGACACTGCTAATGACAGCAGCAGCGGTAGCTGCTGCACCAACCTCACAGGGTGCTAAGAATAGTTTTAAGCCCACTACCTGCCAAGTTTTGCTGTGTGCTTAAAAGAGCAAACCCAGGTAAGTGGTCAGCATGGTGTCCAGCTCCCAGCAGGCACTACAGCTCAGTCATCTCACCTCTCATTTCGTCCTGCTTTTCTTTAAGGAGGCAGGGAAACATCGAGTACCTTTTAGAAAAACTTCCATTAAATGCAGTACAATCAAGTGTGGTCTCTCCTTTCCCCCCAAAGCAGTGCACCTTAAACTTTCTAGAAAACTTACTCCTAAGGCACACCTCCTTTACCTAGAGGTGAGGAAGAGGTTTGACTTACCAGTGTGTTAATCCCTATAAGTATAAAGAAAATACATTTCAAGCTGTAGAAGGAGTCTGATATATCATCATCTTTATGTCATTTTTGTTGGAATTTGTCTTTTTATCTGTGATTAGCAGAAACTGGGGAGAAGACTGTGGCTGCTAGTCTGTAAAGCGCAGAATTGGTAGGTATTAAGAACATGCGTCTTCATAGTTTCTGATCCTCTTGGTTCCCTGTCACTGTGATAGACTGCCTTTCTTCCATTCTTCTTCCTTTTGGTTGGCACCCTCAACTCCTAGTGAACCCACGCACGACAGGGCGAAACACTGCCTGGTCTTCCGTGGTCGTGGATCGGACCACCGTGCTCCATAGGGTTTTCGCTGGGGGGCTTTAGAAAACAGACCACGGGCCGTTCTTTCTAGTCCATCCTTGTCTAGGAGCTCTGCTGAAACCTGTGGAGGCGGACAGACCCAGGATCAGCAGGTAAGACAGCTGGATGCTGGCTCAAGTCCCAAGACCCAGAGGTCAGATGACAACAAGCTGAAGGCATGACACAGAGCAGAACAGAGCAGCGCAGCAAGCTTAGCCAGGAAGTCCGTATGTATGGAATGCAGGCCGTATCCCTAAGTCACTCTCTTTTAACTAATTGGCTGCTCATAGCAGAGCTCATTGTGGAAGTGATTACATTGTATCCAGTCTCACCATGGAGGAGATTACATCACTGTATAATCACTAAACTATATTGTAACTGCCATACCACTGAGAATCATGGCCCAGCCGAGCAGACACACAGCCTTAACCGTCACAGTCCAACCCTTGTCAACTTGGCACCTGTATACATCTCCTTAAGCCGTACATGATCTCTAAATAAAAAGTTATAAAGTCAAGCTTGTGCCTAACATGATATAAGTAACATGTACACAATCAAAAATGCACTGGCCCTGTTTATGTCGTATACTTTGTAGCCAAGCCAAAGCTACGTGCCATAAGTGAAGAAAATAAAAATATTGCATGCACACATCCAAGGAAGAAATAGTATAACAAATATAGTCTTCATTTCTTCAACTAGTCACGTGGTCATAGCGTATATTTAGAGCTATCACCCATTCTGTGTTCCATCACCCATTCTGTATTCCTTTTACCCCAAACAAGCATCTCAGCTGGTCACGGTTCTTTGCCTAGGGGGTGACCCAAACCTTCATCCTGAAGGGTCTGGGCCGTTAGTAGCTATGTTGGAATTGAGTTGCTGTAGCTTTCCACTGACTTTAATCACAGGACAGGGTTGTACTAAGGATGCCCTACAGGATCTCTTGCATTCTTCTATACCTCTATTAAATAATATCAATCTGATTTCCTGTTGATAGTCAGGATCTATCACACCAGCCAGTATAGTAACTCCCTTCTTTGTCTGTTCATCCAGAGACACAAATTGTCCAAAGTGGCCTGATGAAACGTCTAATGCAGTGGAATCAATGATGTGCTCCTAAGTGGGAGCATTTCTGCCTTTTCAAATAAGACCTCAAGGCCCACAGCACAGGGTTGCAGGGGCAGGAAACAAAAATTTGGTGAGTGGTAACTAATGGTAAAAGTGCCACCCCCATTTTCACCCTTTGATTCCTGGACCCATGAATTCTGGTCATGGAACAAAGAGTACCATAAAGTGGATGCTGGTTCAGACCATATACAGCCTCCTGGAGAACATTCCCTTAACCCTGCAAGGTATTGCAACTCAGCTGGTACTGTAATTGTGGCTTTAGAAGGGCATTCCTGTATGATATCAAACTAGCTGCTTCAGTGTGATAGGGAACATGGTAAGACCAGTGAATTCCATGAACATGGGCCCATTGCTGTAATTAATTTGTTATGAAGAGAGTCCCTTGATCCAAGGCAATGTTATATGGGGATACCATGACCATGGATTAGACATTCTGTAAGCCCTCAGACAGTAGTTTCGGCAGAAACATTGTAACCAGGGAAAGCTCATCTGTGCCCAGAGTATCTGTTCCAGTAAGATCAAAATGCTGCCCTTTCCATGATGACAGTGGTCCACTGTAATCAACCTGCCACCAGGTTGCTGACTGACCACATGATGGAGTGGTACTATATTGAGGACTTAGTACTGGTCTCTGCTGCTAGGAGATCGGGCACTCAGAAGTGGCCGTAGCCAAGGCTGCCTTGGTGAGTAGAAGCCCATATTGCTGAGCCCATGCACAATCTCCATCTCTGCCACCGTGGCCTTTGTTCGTGAGCCCATTGGGCAGTGACTGGAGTGTCTAGGACTAAAGGGTGACCAGTTTCCACAGTATGCATCATCCTATTCACTTGATTGTTGAAATCCTCTTCTGCCGAGATCACCATTTGGTGAACATTCGCATAAGATGCAAACACTCATTTCTTTGAAATATTCATGTCTTTGGCCCATTCAGAAAGATCTATCCACATACCTCTTCCTGATAACTTCTTAAGTCTTTTCCTATCACGTTCCTTCCAAGTCCCTGACAATCCAGCCAAACCGTTGACCGCAGCCTGTAAATTAGCATATAACCGAACATCTGGCCATTTCTCTTCTAAGCAAAGTGGACAGCCTGGTGCACTGATCTAAGTTCTGCTAATTGAGAGATTTTCCCTTCACTGCTGTCCGTCAAAAGATCAGGAGTTTGACTCTGCCAGGCTCTCCTTGGAACACTGTGGAGCAGTTCTACTCTGTCCTGTAGGATCACTATGAGTCAGAATTGACTCAGAAGCAGTGGGTCTGGTTTGTTTTTTTTAGTACTGTCCTTCAAGGAGGTCTCGGAAAAGGATTGTAGTGCTGCCGCTGTCTGCTTTTGAGCAGTGCCTGCATGTAGTGCAGAGCCATCTGTAAACCAGGCACAGGATTTTTCTTAGTCAATCCTAAGAAGTTTCCTGTGAGGCCATGGATGCAGACTGGGAGAAAGTAACGTGACAGGAGTGGAGACCGTGGGCATTTGGGTCACCTCCTCGTGTAACTTGTGCCTTCAGGTCCTCCTCGGACCTGACTATATATATTAACTCTTCCACATAATGATGGAGTGCTGCTGTGCACCTCTTGACTTTATGGCTCTGTGGGTCAGACAGTAGCCAATTCATAATGAGCAGCTCAGGCTGCTAGGTGACTTGGTTGTCCATGGTTAAGTTTTAATCTCTATTAAAGCCCAGTAACAAGTCAGTAGTCATTTTCAAAAGGATAGTAGTTATCTGCAGAGGATGGCAGAGGTTTTCTCCAGAAACCTAAGGGTCTGTGCTGTGATTCACCAGTAGGGTCATGTCAAAGACTCCCCACAGCATCTCTACCTGTCACTGACACTTCAAGAACCATTGAATCAACTGGTCATATGGCCCAAGTAGCAGAGTGACTTGCTCAGCAGCCTGAACCTGTTGCAGTGCCTTGTCTTGTTTTGCACCCTGCTCAAAACTAGCAACTTTTTGAATCACTTGTTAAATAAGCCAAATTAGCCCACCTGGGTAAAGTATATGTTGCCTGCACAATCTAGAAAGGCCCACCAGGTGCTGTGCTTCATTTGTAGTTGTTGAGGGACAGATGCAGTAACTTATTCTTCACTTAGAAGGAATATCTCAGCATGCCCCAACATCACTGGACCCCTAAAAATTTCAACAAGTGGATGGTACCTGAATTTTTGTTGAATTAGTTTCCCCACCCTCTACCCCTCAAACGTTTTACCAATGACTTCAGTCACTGATGCTTTTTCCTTACTAGGTCCAATCTGAGTAGTGGAAGTGGTACATACAAGGTCAGGTCTGAGCAGGACCTGACAGCACGAGTTACATGACGAAGTGATCGACATACCCATAGTCTTCACTCTTGTCACATCACTCTCCCAGTCTGTACCTATGGCCTCAAAGGGACTTTCTGAGAATTAGCTGACTAAGAAAAATCCTATGCCTGCAGGATTACATTTAGCAGTGTAATGGACCAGTGTGACATCTTGTGGAAGGGAAGGATGATCAAGGTCCCTGCAGTCTAAATTGTGACTCTGAGCTGGAGAGTTGAATATACCTTGAGGTAGGACAATGAAGGTGTATTGCTGGCCTTGCTGGATGAAGGCAAACTGCTTCTGGTGGTCCTTCAAAACGGGTATGGAGTAGAAGGCATTAACCAGATCAACAACTACATACCAGGTACCATAAGGTAGATTAATTTGCTCAAGCAATGAAATTACATCTGGAACAGTAGCTGCAGTTGTTGCCACCACTTGGTTAAGTTCTCAGTAACCTATTATCATGCCCTAAAATCCATCTTTTTTTGCATAGGCCACATAGGTGAGTTGAATGGGGATATGGTGGAATTACCACCTCTGCATCCTTCAAATCCGTAATGGTAGCAGTAATCTGTGCAGTCCCTTCAAGGATGCAGTATTGTTTGGGGTTTACTATCTTCCTAGATAGGGACAGTTCTAATGGCTTCCACTTAGCCACTCATACTATAATAGCCATTAATCCACATGTCCAAGAGCCAATGTATGGATTCTGCCTGTTACTGAGTATGTCTGTTTCAATTATACATTATAGAACTGGGAAGATCACTGCAGAATGGGCACTGGAACCACTGTGAGATGAGTTGAGGGAAGACTCCATTAATAACCTGACTTCCATATGTCCCCACTCTGACTGGTGGGCAGTAGTGATGTTTTCAGTCTCCTGGAACTAGTCTAGAGCTAGTGTCTGGTAATCCTAGAAAATCCTGATTTCCTTTTCTCCAGTGAGTACTCTTGTGAAAGGCTGTAGATCTCTCTGGAGAAAGCTGGGAGAAAATTAACAGTATACATTTTTGCCAATATAGTGAGGTCCTACCTCAAGGGAACCAGGCCTCCTCTTCATTTAAGATCCCTTTCATTGTGGATCTGTAAACTTGCCCAAGTTTGGTTACTGATCAAGGGATCATGACTATTCTGGCAATTCAACCTGTCCACTTAACCTAGAATTTGTCTGCTTACACAGAGCAAGTAAATGTTTAGCAGATTTTCTATCTACTTCACTCCTAGGGACACCGTGACTAAGGAGCCAATGCCGTAAGTCCATACAAGTCAGACTATGCTGATTACTGCTTTGACTCTGATGTCTGTTACGATAACCATGCCCACCTTGTCTTTTTCAGTTTGAGTGCCACTGCTTGGTCCCTACCACTGTGGGGTCCAGTCAGCCCCATTGTAGTTAGGTGTCTTAATTCAGCTAGGACAGTTCCCACTGTCTATTCTGACTTAAATGGCAATCATGGCAGTCTTCAAGGATGCTGGGGCTCCCTTCTGAAATTTGCTCCTCTCCATTGTGATAAAACGTGTGTTCTCTGGGCATTCCGTGTGTGTCTGTGGCCCTAACCTGATAAATCCACTCTAGCACAGCAATTTCCTTAAGCCTTCAGATACTTTTTTCTATGGTATATCAAGGCACATCTGGTACTTCAACTTGACTGAGGGTAAGCCACCTTGTAATCCGTGATTCAGTGACCCATAAACTATAAGATCCTTTCCTAAGCATCTTGGGCTGAAACACTGAGTGATGAATCATTTCTTAGTGGGCCCATATAGATGCACTCAGACTGATCCAACTTCACCTTCCTGGCACTGTTATCATCCACTGTTTATAACTATTCCTACACATATTCCCCAGGTTTCTGTTCATACATATTAGAAAAGCAGGTCAGTTCTTCTTGAGTTTAATGAACCTCTGCCTGAGTCACACTTTGCGTTTTAGGATTTGGGGCTCACTGGGACTTCAACCTAGTATAAGTCTAGAGGCAAAAATGGATGGTGGGGATGTATTTTGAGAACATTCAGCAGTGTCTTTTAAGACATCTGTCTCAGGTGATGCTCCAGGTGATCACTCAGAAGCCACCCCGGATGATAGACAGAAGCTCTTCAGATACACATGGGTTTATCTCAACAGATGGGAGCGGAATGGCTAATACTTTTGTTTGCTGGAGCAATTCAAAAGAATTTAGGGGCCCCGTGCCCCCAGCTTCCTGTTTATCTCCCCACGTGCCCCTACCCCATTTGGCATCCCATTTCTTGCCAATCAGTGCCTTTAGTTAAACTTCAGACACCATTTGAGAATGAGAATTCAGTTGATGTTGTAATTCCCTTGTTATTTCAGTAGGATCATGGATTTGGTTTCCGGTAGTATCAACTTTGTTATTATAAGAAATAAGGCTTTCAGAACACAAGTGGCAACTGTGGGGCTGTTTATGTGGCACTTGAGTGGTGACTCTGAAGCCCTGAACTCATGTTTCTTCACTTCATTGAAAGTAGGGTCAACCAACCTGCCCCTTATACTTCTTATTCTGACAAAACTATAAAGAAGTATCAAGTGTGAGTATTCAGAGCTTTGCCTCTCACCAATATTGGATCTATTGGTAGTCATGTTGTGTGTATTTGTATTGCCACTTCATGCCGTGGGTTATCAGTGCCCTCTTCACTGTGGGAAGCAGAGCCATCAACATCTTTAAGACAAACCAGACTTCAGAACCAATTTAGAAACTCATCCTTACCGTTTTGTTTTTCAAGAACCACTTTCAGTGCCTAATGTCTTATACAGGGCTCTCAAAAGAAACAAAACCAGTGATGTATACACACACACCACAGAGAGAAAGAGAGAGGAGGAAACCACAATGACATAGTGGTTAAGAGCTATGGCTGCTAACCAAAAGTTTGCAGTGCGAATACACCAGGCACTCCTTGGAAAAAGTATGGGAAAGTTATACTCTGTCCTGTAGAGTTTCTATGAGTCAGAACCAACTCGATGGCAATAGGTTTGGTTTTTTTGGTTTGAGAGAGAGAAAGAGAGACAGAAGGAGAGATCTATATTAGGGAAATAACTCACGTGGCTGTAGAGGCTGGCAAGTTGCAAGGCCTTGAGTCAGGCTAGAGGCTTCTCCTAACTCACAGAGCTGCAGAGGCTGAGAAACCCAAGATCAGCAGGTAAGGTGACAGGCTGCTGGTTCAAGTGCCTAGAAGCAGAGGTGACATGATGATGAGCCCAGTGAAGGCTGTAGATCAAACCAAAACCCAGCAAGCTTGGCTGAAAGTGCACGTGGTTTGGATGCAAGTCACGTCCACAAGGAAACTCCTTTTTAACTGATCTACTGCTTGTAGCAGATCTCATCATAGGGGGATTACATCATTATATAACTGCCAAACCACATCATAATTGCCAAACCACGTCCTAGCCATGTTAATACACAGCCTTAACCATCATAGAACGGTTGACTATTCTTTGTTTTAGCCATTAGTTCTAGCCTCCAGTAGAACCTTTGGACAGAGCTCCTCCAAGGTAGAAAACTATTTCAGTAGGTTCACTCTCTTTCACTTTCTGTAGCCACAAAGCCAGAGACAGGGATATGTTCAGTGGTTACAGGAGGGAGAAGCAGTAACCATATAGTCAGATAGCACCCAAAGTGAAGAACCAGCCACTCAGAAATTCAAAATTGAAAAGGACTGTGATATTAAATAGCTTGTCGGAGGTGTTCTTCACTCAGTCTTCATTCCGGAGTAAGTATGATGTTTGGGAAGTACTGTAGTGACTGAAATATAGAGCTCAGCATTCAGACCTGTTCTGCCACTTTCTAGCTGTTTGACTTTGGGGGAGTCCTAAAATTCAGTGCCTCACTTTTCTGTAAATTATGGATAATAATATTAGTGCTTTGCCATAGGGTTGTTGTGATGGTTAATAGTGTGTATCAGGTGTCCAATAAATGGTGGTGGTTGTCATTATTGCTGTCATTGTTACTAGGAGGTAGAGCTAACAAAACAGGCTCTGTGGTGATTACAGGGAGGAGATTCATGAGGATGCCTGGGAGAGAATAGGATTGCGTATCCAGCAGTCAGTTTGTCCATCTTGCCACACTTCTTGGGATTTTGTACCACTTGGGGTCAGACACTGAAATAGGTGATGGTCAGATAGAGGGGAATGGCTTGGACCAGCCCTTAAGAAGCCTATCTCTAAAATCCCTTTGGACCTTGTCCAACACCTGACCAGGGACAGCTTACCTGAAAACCGAGGTATACAGACTTACTTATACTAATCTGCAGTACACAGTTTCACCTAATTTGATTTCCTAAAATCAAAGATGTGGTAAAACTCTTGTGAATTGTGTACTACAGATTAGTAAGTACACATAGTAGTGCCCGTGCATACCTTGTATATTGGTTAATGTCACCCCCTGCCTGAACCCAGGTTTTCTGTCTGTGGCTCACCCTCAGCAGTTACCATCATCTCTGGATTAGGGGTCTCAGTAATTCATTCTCAGGGCTTCAGCTCTGTGTGAGTTTTACTCTCAGGGAAGCTCCTCTATGTGACTGAATCTCTGTTATTCCTGGTCATTTGGGTTGCATCCAGATGGTGTTGCCTACCCAAGACAGAGATGTCAGAAACCTGAAATATTCTCAAATTGATTCTTTTCCATTTTGAGAACAGAGGTTTAGTGAAGTCCCCTCAACCAAAGTAAATTATTGCTATAATTTGGGGGAAAAGTTTATTTGGGGCTATAGATAGTATAATCTTGCAGGTAAGAATCACTGAGAGAAGTAAAACAAAAATTTGAAGCAAATTTTTGACTTGTGGCTTTATTGCTCCAAGAATGAGTTGCAAGAAATGATGTTAAGAATCATAACTGAATTACTGAATATTAGGTGGTCTTAGGAAGCCCTAGTGGCATGGTGTTTAAAGCGCTCTCCTGCTAACTGAAAGGTTGGTTTGAACACACCTGCTCCCGTTAAGATGATAGCCTAGGAAACCGTATGAGATGATTGTGCTCTCACCTGGGATCACTGTGAGTTGAAAATTGACTCCGTGGCAAACACTACCATGTAGTCTTTGTGATTGGACTAGATCTGTAGTTTGGATTCTGTAGAATGCATAACTGGGGCACTACTTAAGTCAACGTTTTGGGGAAGATTTTGTATCAGCAGGTATTTCCAGTGATCGAAATGCCATTTGATCTGCCTGTGACACTGGAAAAGACATGAGATGCAATTCTGGTGGAGCATTCTTGAGTTCGTGTGTTGTGTGTAAGAGATAGTATTATTGTTTTCTCATTTACGCCATGGAAAGGTATGTGAGTTTGCCTGAGCAAATTTAAAACATTCTCTATTTCCTCATTTCTGCAACTTATACACTTATTTTTTAAGAGTTTCCCTTGATAACTTTTTTTTAAAAATTGTCATCAAGTAGGTTCCAACTCATGGTGGCCCTATGTGTTACAAAGTAGAACTGCCTCATGGGATTTTTGTAATCTTTTATGAAAGCAGGTCACCAGGCCCTTCTACAGTGACTCTTAGTGGATTCAAACCACCAACTTTTAGGCCATTAGTTCAGCACAAGCTGTGCATCCCCAGAGCTATATGATGTCTTTGTTTTTCTTCATGTTACTGAAGACTTCATTTTAGAAGCAGTGAGGGCCCAGAGCCAGACCCTCTTGAAGATGTGTAAGGGAGAAGAAGCTGGCTTTGGAACCCTGGCTCTGCCTCCTAAAGCTATGTAGTCTTTCAGAGCTCTGTAACCTCTCTGGACCTCAGTTTGTCTTGTGTCAAGTGGAGGAAGTCATACGTGCCCTGGGGTAGCCTTGTGAGGGTTAGTGAGTTGACCTAAAGCATCTAACAGAACGTCCAGCGGGTCATACATTGTTCCTGTTACTTGAATTTCTCACCTTGCCTGCTGTTGACAGTCTTGCCTTGATCCAAGTGTGGACATCAGCGGCATCTGGGACTTTAGGGGGTGAGCTGTTACGGGATAGAATAGAGGGGCCACAGCAAAACAGGACTCTGCATTCAGCCAGAAAGCAAATTCCATGACAGGATGCTGTGCCTATGGGACTCACTGAGGACTGTCCCTGGGAGAGCAGGGCTCCCATTTCTGCCGGCATTGGACTCCCTCTCAGGCCCTGTGTGTGAGGCGTGCATCCCAGCCGGGCCCGTAACCAGCTGTCCGCCTAGACTTTGCCTTGTATCTCCCAAGCCTTTGTGAGAAGAACACCCCGTCGCCTCTGACCACTTTGCCACCCACCAAAGCTTGTCCATTCACAGGCAAATGTGTTACATGATTTTTATTGAGGCTCTTTAACCATTGTTATATTTCTGTGTAGCATCTTCAGATTATCACTGTTGGCTGAGTTATTTTCTTTTCTGACTGCTTTTTTACTTTATGTTATTTTTAAACTTTTTTTGAACCCTTAAAAGCATCGTACTGTGTGTGTGTCTGTGTGTGTGTGCGCGCACACATGTGCCTGCGTGCAAGTAATTGCTTTAGGTGAAGAACGTTTTTCTGTTGTGTTGTTATGAGCAGGCCAGCAGTGCAGCAGGAAAGCACCGATTTCTGACTTGGGGATTTTCCTGCCGTTTCCACCTCTCAGCTCTGATTATTTCATTAGTATGTTTAAGCCTCCAGTCTTAATAGAAGCAATTAACTTTTGCACAAGAGTTTTACATGAGAAAGCCACCTTGGACCCATATGTGGCTCCCTGACTTTGCATTTGAAGGCCTGAATTTTCCTTCCTGGATTAAACTGCTCACTCAGATGCACAAAATACACGCAAGGCGCAGCCTTGGGTGGCACCCACTAAAGAAGAGTGAAAAGCATGAAACAGTTTTGGAAAAGGTCACCACACTTGCAAACAGGAATCCATCATTGCTCATGCAACCTGAGGGACTTGAAAATAATTTGAAAAATCATTTTCAACATGTAAGCCACCGGTCTTGTCACAGAGAAATGCCTTTTGTACCTCGCATTTAGATGCGCTGTAATGGCGTGGTTGCCTTTCTTGCCAGAGAGGTGGAGTTCTCCCCACTGGGAACCCCATCCCAGCAAACTTCTGGAAGTGTCGGTGGCAGCTTGAATGCTGCTATTTAAGAGCTGATGAAGAGGCAGCTTGAAGAAAACCTCAAAAATAAATACTCTGATTCATCATTGTTGTTCAGGCTTTCCAGCTTTCCGAGCCAGCCCAGGGCTTCTGAGACAAAGGGTAACATTCAGCGCAGAGCAGGCTTCTCCCGAGTCAGGAGCCCTGGCTGGCGGTGAGGGGGTGGAGAGGAGGCAGCTGACTGCACAGCCAGAATGAGGCTTGGCGCTGAAAGGACACCCTGTGCTGGTTTTGCTTCCTAGGGGGATGAATAATCCAAAGAGGGACTTCTCCTGAGAGGAGAGAATGGCTCCGAAATAGCCCAGAGCAGTCAGCTGGTTGGCTGGCTGCAGCGGGGGCTGCTGCTAGAAGCGGCACCTGGAGCATGGCTTCTTGGGGGTCTTTCAGTCCCGGATGCTGTAGCACTTGGCTAGACCTTTGGGCTCAGAACCTCGAGGGTGTGCAGACAGTTAGAGGCAGAGAACCAAGGTGGATTATAGAGTTGACTGTGTCTTGTGTCAGACACCCCACTTTGGCCTCTGTCTCTTTGATTCCCTTCCCTCCATGCAAGGGAAAAATGACAAACCTGCCTTGTGAAGATGGAATGTGATGGCACATGACAGGTGCCAGGCAAATGCTAGTGATTCCTATCATCCTTGGACCTTCCAGATGGTGTTTCCTTGTGTGTTTCATTCAAATCCCTCTGAGCCTCAGTTGTCTCAGAGGAAAAAGTGGCAGCCCCTTTCTTAACCCACACGGCGGGGAGTAATCAAGTAGGCAGTGTATGTGTGAGCAGTGCTTGGTAAAACCCTACGTAGGGAGGAGGTGGTTGGTCCTGGGCTTTCCTTCTAGGATCCTCTGATCAGCACCAAGCTGCTTGGGGAGTCTTCCAGCTACAGGAGAGGACAGAAATTTTGAGAAGACTCTTGAATGAATCCATCTTGCTCTTGGTAATGGTTCTTATAAGAATGTTTGGTAATCAAAGACCTTTAAGTGAGGGTTTAGGCTGCTTTCCTTGTGGGGGGCGGTGACTGAATTTTATTCTATTTTCTGTTGTTTTCCCATTGTCGAAATAAGCTAAGAGTTAGCTGGAGATCACAGTTCATTGAGACCCTCTTATAGAAAGAGCTATGAGCCCTCTTCATGGGCTCCTGACTGGTATTCTTCAGAAGGCACCAACAGACCTTTGCAGAGCTGAGGGCATGGGGAGGCTGAAATATTTGGGAAGCTTAGGTACCTTATTCTTACTTTTTTTCTGCTCTGTGGCCTATATTAATTTCTGCAAATAACAAACAAAGAGTACTTGACTGGGATTCAAAGCTAGCTGACCCTTCTGGGCTTGGATATGGAAGACAGCAGTTTCTGCTGTCCGTGCAGAGGCAGAGCTGAGGCAGCAGGTGACAGCTATGGTCTTGAAAGTAGAAATGACACCTGCCAGTTGGAGCTGACGTCCTGGCCACGTGTCCCGGCTCGTTGGCAGCGCATCCAGCTCTGCGTGGCTGCTCTGGAAGAAAGCCTCCGAGGGAGACGGCTCAGCATGCCAAAAACTCAAGTAAAAATATTGCCACTTCGTAGTGCATTTGCATACCTCTACTCTGGGGACTGCAAAACTGCGTGTGCCCTGCAAAAAATGTGCACTTAATGTTTTCACAAACTTCTCTCCGTCTGTTGAGATTTTTCCATCAGTATGGGATTCTCCTTTTTTCAGTTACATGTCAAAGCCTTAAGCTTGTCGCAGCCTTTGAAATGGTTTTGGGCCCCGTGGCAGATTTTTCCAGATAGTTTGGCCACGTTTGTTGTACGTGAGGCTGATAATAAGCCATGACGTGCAGTCTCACCCCAGGCATTTAGTATCAGGCCTTTGTAGAGGCCCTCAGCTCTTGTTGCAATTATTATGGTTCTCTGTAAAGCCACAGGGGGTGGAAAGTCATTTCATGCTTTTTAAAAACTGGCGAGTTAATGTTTTCAGGAGTTTCTGTAGAATAGACTAAGCCGAACTATTTTCCTAAACTTGAAATTATTAACACAAACGTCATAGGACTGTTCTGCATCAGTGTTAAAAACAGGATTTTTTTTTTCCCCTGCATGCCTACGATTTCTGTGACATTTTTTATAATTAATTTGCTCAGATAAACACACAGGATCACCATGAGTTGGAATCGACTTGACAGCAACCAGCAGCGCCCAAGTTTGTAACATCATGAGGTGCAGAAGTGCCACACTAGTTTCTGTGTAGACAGTGGTGGTGCCTGGCCCAAAGAACTTCCTGTCTATGAGTGGGAGAGAGGCAGTCCGTAAGTTATAGGCTGTCACAAAGCCCTGGTGCTGCAGTGGTTAAGAGTTCAGTTGCTAACCAAAAAGTCAGCAGTTCAAATCCACCAGCTGTTGTTTAGAAACCCCAGGGGACAGTTCTGCTGTGTCATAAAGGGTTGCTATGAGTTGGATTCAACAGCAGTGTGTTTGGTTTGTGGTTTGGTAACAATACCAGAGCGTGGAACTCACTGATGAGAAGTAGTGAGTGCCATGGGGATGAGAGCAGGGAGCAGGTGTGCGGGACCTGCCAGGATGATACAGCAAGACTTAGAAAACAGGATGGTGTGATGCCAAGGGGAGAGAACAGAGCATTCTGGGTAGAGACATGAGGAAGCATGAGGACTATTTAGAAAACTAATTAGTAGCTGGGCGGGGTTCCACTCACCTGACCTGTGGTAGCGTATAAAGGCTTAAAAGATAAATGGGAAGGGATTGGGGAGACTTCACAATTACAGGACATCATGTCTTAAGCACTGCATTTGTTTGACTTGAGAATTATCATTCTGTTCAATAATCAAGTACACTTTAGTGACATTTTTTGTTCTGTTGACCTGACATTATAATACATTCATTGTATTCTACTGTGTGCATGTAGTTGGTTCATATTGGTAGTAGCATTTTAAAGATAGAGTTTGATGAGCCAGTGAGGTATTTTCAAATAAATGAATGTAGAGCCATGCTGTATGTAGTGTCATGTGGGCAACATCAGACTGCATATACATCTGTGGTCCTGTAAGATTACCACGGAGTTCAGCTAGAACAGGATGTAGGAGACATAAGCAGCCAAAGCAAACCAACAGCTTCCTGAACACAATATGTGTATCTCATGTCTGTTGTACATAAAACAATGGTACTGCCAGCTTATAGTGGTACAGTACATTTATAAACTATAAAATGTCTTGATAATCATCACAAATGCCTGTGTTGCTGGTTTATGTATATACTGTACAATACTTTCATGATTTTAATATGAACTTTCAAATGAATTTACCATAGAACATTAGATACTTCAACTTACAGGAAGCGACATCTAATCTCACGTATCACACAATTACCAAATCACATAATGCCCTGTTTCATAGACTATATGGTTGACGTTCAACAATGCGTGACTGTACTTGAAAACTGTAATAGTCATGAAGTACTTTGGAGTTACAGCTGAATAGTAAAATATTGTCCCATCTATAGGCATCCAATTGTAGTTGAATTATGCTGTTATTTTCACATAGTTTCCAAAGCTACACACTTACATAATTTCTACTCTTGTTTATAGTCAGTGAAACATGCAATTCAGTATGCTTGGTTCAGCACCTGATGTGTTAATCAGCTTTGCCTTGTAAATGGTCATCTGCTTGTTTCTTTTCTATAACAGCAGATTTCTCTGCAGCAAATGGTGTTTGGCATATGGATAGAAAATGGCACTGGGGGAGAATTCAGGTTTTAGCGGAAGTGCGTTAATTTAACGTTCAGAGGAGTGCCAGGGCTTCTTGGCTCCCTGACATTATTTAAAGGCCTGGTGGCTCTTCTCTGTTTCCTTTTTCACTAAAACTCCACTCATGTTCTTATTTATCCAATGAGAAATTATGAAATATTAAAACACATGAGTTACTGTTATGTAAGGCCTTTGATGATACCTGCTCTGTTACTTGAGGAAAAAAGAGAGAAATCAGTGAATTTTAGCTTGCCTGTTGTGGTTAGCTGCCATTGAGCGGGAGTTCCTTATATCCCAGAAGGAACCACTCTCCGGTCTTCACGATCATTGATGTGTGCTGGAGGGAGCCCACTGTTGCAGACGCTGGGTGTTTTGAGTGCTTTCCGATCTAAGAGGCTCGTCTTCCATCATTTTATAAGGTAACATTCTGCTGCAATCTGTATGGTTTTCATTGGCTAAGTTTTGAAAGTAGATTGCCAAATCTTTCTTGCTAGTCTGTCATGTCTGAAAACTCTACTGAAGCGTCTGCACCGTGGATGACCTTGCTGGTGTTTGGAATATTGATGGTAGAACTTAGAGCAGCACACAGGTTAGCATGACAGACGGACAGATAGTCTTGTATTAATACGAGGCAGGAGAGTGCTCTGCAGAAGTCAGACAGAGGCCGTGTGAGACGCTTAGCAAGTGCAAGAGCCTTCCTAAAGCCAGTGCACCCTGGCCCACAGGAGAGGCCACTAGGCAAACCTTACTTCCTGTAACAAGTCAGGCTCTCTGGCTTCCTTGTGTCAAATGTTAGAAGCAGAAAGCACGGGGGCTGTGAAGTGGTAGACTCGCTGAGAGAAGAACTAAGGTGAAGGAAGCACCGACATCTGGGTTCTAGCGGCCCACTTTTAATTAGCACAATAAAGGGAGCAGAAATGGCACATTTCATAGAAATTGATGTTCAACAGTTGAGTGAATTTCATGTAGACTTCCTCTGGTGGTGTTCCAACCCAGATTATTTAAACTGTTTGGAACACCCACCACTTGCTGATGAGAGACAAAGGAGGGACATTGATTTTTCCATTTTCCAAAATAATATATTTTTTCATAACAAGAAAGAAATTTTTAATAGTCTCCTATGCTGCTGTTTTTAATTATATCTTCTTATTGGGGGCTGGGTGGGTGGGGTATGCTTCTTAATTGTTACTGTGCAAATAGAACTGACTTTGAGTCTGTCTTCATTACCTAGTGCTGCTATAACGAATACTGCAAATGGGTGCATTTAACAAACATAAATTTATTCTCTCATAGTTCAAGAAGCTAGAAGAAATCTGACTTCAGGACACTAGCTCCATAGACTGGCTTTTCCTCTGTGTCTGCTCTGGGGGAAAAGTCTTTGTCATCTGTCTTCTCCTGGTGTAGGAGCTACTCAGCACAGGGACCCTGGGCCCCAAGGGTACACTTCACTCCCTCTGGTGCTTCCTTTCTTGGTGGTATGAAGCCCCCCTCCACTCTGCTTAGCATCTGTCTTTTATAACTGAAAAGAGATCGTAAATTAAGTCTTATTACCTCATTAGTATAACTGCCTCTAATCCTGCCTCATTAACATCACAAGTGGTTAAGATTTACAGCCCCTCGGATAATCAAATCAGATCACAAACAGTAGGCAGCCTCACAACATTGGGAATCATGGCCTAGCCAGGTCGATACACATTTGGGGGAGTTACGGTTCAGTCCATAACAGAACCCAAATAAAAAGTGAAGAAAAATAAAGTTCAAAAGGAATGAAGTTTATGGACGCATAAGCCATTTCTCTTCACACGCCCCCATCCTCTAATTAAGAAATCCTCTAAATTCTGTACATGTTTCTCTCTAGAGAGGCTCGTAAAGACCTGCTGTACTTGTGTTTGAAGTCTAGGTGGCTGAGTGGTTAAGAGTTTGGCTGCTAAGTGTGAATCCACCAGCTTCTGATTGGAAACCCGGTGAGGCAGCTCTACTCTGTTCTGATCAACTCAGTGGCAGCAGGTTTGGTTCCCCCGCAGACTTGCGTTTCAAACAGCTTGAAAGAATAGCCTGACCTGTTTTCTTCCTTATATTCCTCAGTGTCTCATATATAAACATGAATTTCTGCCACGTGCTAAACTTTACTTTTTTTTTGCCATGGGTAACACATTGTAGTCAAGATAGGAAAGGAAATCACAGGACTGCGGTTATCCATGCAGGAGTCTCAGCAGGTTCTGAGTTAGTGCTTTCTCCCAGACGGGCCTCTTTGAGATGCCCCTGGGTGTGGGTCCTTGGTGAGAATGCACTGAGTTTCTACACAAGCTGCTGATTCTCTTGACACTTGAAAGTTCCATCATGGATGTGATTGTTAAAGTTGTGTGTCAGCTTGATAACTGGGCTGTGATTCTCAGTGATTGGGCAGTTATGACATATTTGGACAGTCGTATCATGATGCAGTCACTTCTGATGAACTCTGCTGTAAGTATCCAGTCGATTGAAAGAGCATTTTCTTGGGGTTGTGGCCTGCATCCTTTATAGGTAGACTTTCTGGCAAAGCTCATGAGGTTTTGCCAGCTCCTGGTCCTACAGCTGGCTCCTTGTTCGTCTGACCTCTGATTCTTGGGACTTGAGCTAGCAGCTTGCCTGTTGTTTGGCCTGTCAGTCTTGGGATACATCAGTCTTCAAAGCCAGGGAGCAAGAGTCCTGCTGTCTGACCTGACGTTCCCAGGTTCACTAGCCCCTGAGGCTACATGACAGCCAACCTGACCTGCAGAATTGGGACTTTCCGGCCTCTATGACCATATGATCCATTTCCTTGGTGTATATCTTGGTGTCTCTCACTTTCTCTTTCTCTCTCTCTCCACCTATATATAGACACTTCGCTGGTTCTACTTCTCAGAGAATCCAGCCTCAGACAGTAGCTGAAAGAAGGCTGCAGAGCAGAAGTGGGAAAGAAGTGTCAGAGGAAAAGCACATGTTCCTTAAAGCTGTTTGCCCACATCATGCACAGAGCTGTGTGAGAACCCTTCACTGCCGTGATCTCAGATAACGTCTTTACAGTGGAATGTCTCAACATATCACTGCTGGATGCTCTGGAGGTGGCTTTGAGTCATAGACACTATGTAGAACTTCCCTGTAGCGTTTTCTTGGCCATAATCTGTAACAGAAGCCGATCACTAGGTCTGTCCCTTGCAGAGCCTCTGGGTGGGTTCACCCTTTGGGTTAGCAGCTGAGCGCTTAACTGTTGTTATACCACCACAGCTCTTTGTCTTAACATATAAACTACAAGAAAAAGCTAAATTCTGTAAAAATCTGATGACTAGTTTTTAACTCATGACTAGTCTCAAGTGAGACAGAATCAAGCTTTTCCTTTTTTTCCTTAGCACATAAATGAAATAATGACATGTCTAAGAAAGGCAGTTGGCTTGAGTCATCTGTTGCTCAGCGGACTCCCCACTCTCCCACGTCTCCTGCCACATCGCGGGAGAGCCACACAGAGTGTCTGTCTTTTTGCAGAACCAGACTTCTTGGCTGTAGCCACATCTGGCCTACTCCAGGGAAGTCGCCACAGGCAGTTCCCTCAGCACCGATGACATTCTTTCCACCGTAGCATTGCGGCATCATTGTGAAGGAATGCTCTCCTCCCATGACTTCCTTCTGAGTGGGCACTCCCACATGCCTCCTGGGTACCTTCTTTGAATATCCATACCAGGTTCCTGCTTCCCCACCCATTGTGGTGGAGACTGTTTACACATGTCTTGTTATGAAACGTCCCACCTTGGAAGGATGTCTTGTAGAAATCCTCGTTTCTAACCTCATCCAGGAAGCTCCTAGGCAACATGGTGACTCATCATCTAATTTATCCTTTAAAGTTAACTTTCAGAACCACGTATACTCCGGCTCAACCACTCCACCCAGACTCATCTGAGTTACAGGAACAAGGCTCTGGGCTTTTTCTTTTTTTTTTTAACAAACTGTTATTTTGCACAATAACTTTAGACTGTCTATGGGTGAAGGTATCCCCCTACCCGACCCTGTTTAAGCTTAAAAATGCATGGAATCTAAGAACTCATAAAGTGTTTCATTTGCCATATCTTGGCAATGAATATCACTGATTATCTTTTGTTCATATCCTTAAATATAGAGCCCTCTCATTTATTTCACCAAACAAATTTTCTCCTACCACTTTTCCTTTAGAAAGCTGGCTGTGAAGGCTCTCGTTCAGCTCGGCTCGGCACCTGATGGGTGACCCTCCCAAGTGCACCTCCAGGCGTGCACTTTCTGTTTGCCACCTGGCAGCCTTCCATTTCCATCACATTTGGGTCTTGCACTGAAAGGCACTTTAAAAATTCAGGGTTTTAGTGTTATCACCAGAAAACATCTATGAAATATGCATCTGCACCCGGAGCCAGGTACCACTGAGTTCAACTATGAGCTCTGGGAGGTGTCTTCCTCAGTTTTATTTGTTTGAAGTCAAAGTAATAATCTTCACGGGCAACAGGCAGTAATATCTGTCTGATTTCACGTGGTGGTGGTGGTGGTGGTTGGCTGCCATCAGGTAGCTGCTGTCATGGTAACTCCATACGCAATGAGATTGGACCGTTACGATCTGTAGGGTTTTCACTGGCTGATTTTAGGAAGTAGATCACCAGGCCTTTCTTCCTAGTGTAACTTAGCCTGGAAGCCCTACCGAAAGCTGTTCAGCATCATAGCAACATGCAGGCCTTCACTGACAGATGGGTGGAGGTAGCTGCACAAGGTCAGGAAGCAAGCCTGCGTCTCTGCATAGACGGCAAGCTACCGTGAAAGCACTCCTGTCCCCAGATTCCCTTTCAGGCCATTATGTAGTAATCGAAGAAATGGTTGAAGAGTTGATTCCCAGAGCTACCAATGAAAGAAACAGAAATATTTAACCCAAAGAAGAGAAAATAGGGTGACCTCCTAGCTACTGGTAGACATGGGAAGGGCAGTCTGGTGTGGAAGACGGTATGCTCCTGAAAGCTCCTGAGAGTGGAACCACAGAGGACCAGGATGGGGAATGAGGTTGGCATAGAAACAGACCTGCCAGTGGCTTGGAGCCATTGAAAACTGGGCTAGGTGGTTTACACAGGCTGTGAACTGCTAGCCTCCAAAGCTACTCAGAAGCCAAAGGCCACTTTCCCTTGTTCTATGAGAGCTTCTCCAGCTGATAGGGAACAGGATCGATGGAGCCCAGAGGGTCCATCCATCTAACTGCGTGATTCAAGTGATGGTGTTTTTCATTTAAAGGATAGAATAGTATCCACAGTGTCTCTGATTTTGTTTAAGAGACTTGGGGAAGGACCTGATGAATTATTCAGATACTTCTCTCTGTGGAGCTAGCTGCACAAAGACAGACAACTTGATACAAATTATGATTCTAAAATTGTTAGTAATATATTTTATTCATGCGCACTGCTTACAATAGAAGATTTCCTGCTTGACATTTCTCAGACACACCGCCTCATGATCCCACAGTTACCCTTTGAATGAGTGTAAAATTTGATGCAGAAAAATGATGTATGCAGCCTAATGGATTATGCCAAGTCCCCAAATTTTTCAGAACGGTGGTTCCTCATTAGGATTTTCAAAGGAATATATTCCATGTTATCACTGGTAAGGAGGCATTCTGCTGGTGCCATGGTTAAGCACTCAGCTGCTAACCTAAAAGTCGGCAGTTCGAACCCACGAGCTGCCCAGTGGGAGAAAGATGTGGCAATCTGCTTCTGTAAAGGTTAAAACCAAAAACCTGTTGCTGTTGAGTTGATTGTGACTCACAGCGACTGTGTCGGACACAGCATTGACTTGATGGCAGTGGGTTTAGGTTTGGGGCATCATTGGCGTAACTGCCCTCTGATGTAATAGGTATCAATATATACTTTTGCTTTAGACACCCGCCCCCCAAAAAGCCGCACTAAACCCTTTGCCGTCAATTTCAACTCATAGCAATCTTGTAGGACATAGTTCCAAGGAGTGACTGGTGGTTTCGAACTGCTGACCTTTTGGGTACTAGCTATGCTTGTAACCGCTGCACCGTCAGGGATCCTTTGTCTTGCGTGGAAGGGGAATAACTTTTCAGAATAATTCTAGCAAAGGTAAATACCTCTTTTAAGGTACTTTGTAGTGGAGCCCATAGAGATTTTTGTCAGCAGACACAGTGGTTTCTCACCCTGTACTTTGAAGATGTGGCTGTTTGTCCCCAGTGTCCTGTTTCTTGTTCCCTCTAATGAATGTAGAGACTCACCTTGTCAGGCATCCTGTGTGCCTGTGAGGAACCATTAATTGAAACACGGCAGCATGTTGAGAGAGACACAGGATGTCTGTGGCAGGGGGACAGCTTGGATCCCAGCGTCCCACACCAGCGGGCCATTCTCCGCACGGGCTGAGGACATCGTTCCCTGCACCCCGGAATGCCACCAGCCACTGCACTCACTCACTCATCAGGATCTGCGGAGCTTTTCTGACAGAATTGCTGCCTCTGAACAGGACTCACTGCTGCCAGACCCTGAAATATTTAAAGGACTCTCTCGTCCTGGCCAGTACAGGATCAGCTATGCATTCGGCGATTCTCGGGAGACAATGGGTGCCTCCCCCTCCACTGCTGAGTCTGAGGCCCAGGCTGATGACTGGTGATTTGGCCGGGGCTCACTTACCCACTTGACTTGTACTCAGCTGTGACTGCAGGTCAGGCAGAGTCCTTGAGGGGTGCAAACAGCTAAGTACTTGGTTGCTGACCAAAAGGTTGAAGTTTCCAGTCCATGCAGAGGCACCTGGGAAGAAAAGCCCAGGGATATACTTCTAAAAATCAGTCACTGAAAACCTGATGGAGCCCAGCTCTGCTCAGACACACATGAGGTGTCTGTGACCAAAGTTGACTCCGCTGCAGGTGGTGCAGGGCCAGGCACTGTGTAAGCACTGTGGCATGACACAGACATTGCCCCCTTCTGGAACCTGTGCTCTAGTTGGAAAGATAAAGGAACCATGCTTGCAAACAAATTATTATTGAGCCTCATGCTGGGTGCTACAAAGGCAAAATCAAGGTGTACTGACTGGACTAAGACTGAGGGGCTGACTTTTGGATGGTGGGGCTTGGCTTGGCTAGGACTGGAGCTTTATACTGAGACGCACAGGTCACAGGATCAGTTCAGGTGACAGCAGAGGAGAGAGCATCCAGGGAAGACAGGAGCTTGGCAGTGTGCCCGGAACATCATGGACGAAGAGGCCCAAGGTGCTGTCTGGGCAGGCGAGGTGGGCAGGGGCAGAGGTGCCGGGCCCTGGCCGCTACAGTGGGAGGTTGGATTCTGATTGACCTGCAAAGAAAAGCTGCGTCAGGGTTTTTAGTTCAGGAGTGAGACAGCTGAAGACGTTGACACTGGTGACTGCCTAGCAAGAAATGTGGTCAGGAGACAACACAAGAAGATTAGGAGAAGTCACTGCGGTTGTTTGAGTGAAAGATGGTAAAGCCTGTGCCTGGAGGGACAAGCAGAGGTGACAAGAAAGGAAGGGGGGCAGCAAGAGGTTTGATTGTGAGTTGCTGTGGGTGGTTCTTCAGTGCTGTACAATTGCTTCCATGCTTGGAAAGGCAGACCTCTCTCTGGGCCTGCTCCTGAAGGTCTAAAACCATCTTCCTTGTTGCTGGGTGCCACCATCAAGCCAATTGTGACCCCTAGTTGATTCCACAGGTCAGAGGAGAACTGCCCCAGACGGTTTCCTTGATGGTAGTCTTTATGGAAGCCGACGGCCACGGCTTCTTCCTGCAGAGGAGCTAGTTGGGCTGGAATACCACTCTTTCGGTCAGCAAACCAGTTCTTAACTGATAAGACAGGGCTCCTTGGAAGTGGCTGCCAGAGGCCAGAGAGGTGGAGGCAAGGCAGGCGGTAAACAAGGAGCAGGAAGCATCAAGAACTGAGTGTGGAACAGCCTCTTCCTTCCCAGAATGATGTTTAGACAAGCAGGGTGTCCCTCTGGGCTCTTGTGGAACAGCTCAAGAACCCAGACGTTTGATTCTGTTACAGCTCTCGAACCATGAAAGCTTTGGGCCTGCGAGTCTTTGAGCTGCTGGAGAGTGTGAAAGCCCCCTGCTCAAGTCTAGGAAGCTGAGGATGAGAGAGCTGACTGGTTATTCAGCTCAAGAACCTTCATTTCCTGACAGCGCCATACCAAAACACCACATACTGATGACTTTAAAGAACAGAAATTGTTTTTTCATAGTTTGGGAGGTGACAAATTCCAACCAGGATCGTGGCCATGTCCATTCCTCCTGGAGACTTTGAGAGTGTCCCATTCCTCTCTCCTAATTTATGGTGGCTGCTCGCAGTCCTTGACATCCCTTTTTAGCTCATGGATGCATCTGTGTTCATCATCACATGGCTCCCATCTTTGTCTCATGTGTTACTCCATTTATATTGGCCACCACTCAGAAGAACCTAGTAATGGGAACCACCTCCTCCAGTTTGATATCATTTAATTAAAGTGATAACAACATGTTTTAGTCAGCTAGTGCTGCTCTAACAGAAATACCACAAAGTGGATGGCTTTAACAAAGGAAGGTTTGTTCTTACACAATCTGATAGGCGTCAAGTCCAAATTCCCCTGCTCCAGGGGAAGGCTTTCCCCCTTGTTGGCTCTGGAGGAAAGTCCAGTATCACACCAGTCTTTGTCCAGGGAGCGTCTTGGACCAGGAACCTCAGGTCTGAGGGATGCACTCTTCTCCCGGTGCTGCTTGCATAATGGTGTGAGATTCTCAGTTGTTTGCTTGCTTCCCTTTCCTTGTATCTCTTGTAGGATGAAAGGGTTAAGGGTGGGGCAAGCCCTACTCCAGGGAAACTCCTTTACAGTGGAGCAGGGAGGTGATCCTATGAAGGGATTTACAGCCCTATCCTAATCCTTTAACATACAGCATAGAAAAAATCACAAAACTGGGGACAATTACAGGATACTTGGAATCATGGCCCAGCCACATGGCTGCACATATTTTTGGGGGGACACAATTCAATCCATGACACAAAAGAAAAAAAACACACACACACCTCTTATTTCCAAACAATGTCCCGTTTGCAGCAGCTAGGATGCCAGCTTTTTCTTTTGCTGAGAGAAGAGGAGGCCACAACCCATAACAGCCGTTTCAAGGCAGAAATACAGAGAAACCATCATCTGAGGCAAACTTTCTTTTATTCAGAAATTTGAGTGATACTTTTCTGGATCTTCATTAAATCTTTCTACAGTGTAATTTGGGGAAAGAAAAACCTCGAAGAATTAATTTATTTAAGGATTAAGGCAGTCACAACCCTGGGACTGTTTCAGGTAAACATTTTAAAAGTGGAATCTTAATGTTACCGAGACAATTTCCATTGTATATGAACTGAAGTCATTGGGCTCCAGTCTCTGTGTGAAGAAGTCAAACAGTTTCAGATGTAATGAGTCCTGGCCACTGGGGCAGAGAGATTTGGGAATTCACTATTTATAGTGGTTTCAAGTATCACTTTTCCCGTTCCTTTTAATAAATGCTGAGCTGGAACACGGTCCACAGGAGGTTTGGGGCTTACAGACAAGTGTCTGAGGGAGCGTCACGGGCATCCCAGCCGACTGCTGACTGGTACAGGAGTTTGAGGTTTAATTTGAGATGTTGACTATTCCTTTATCAGTGAGGATGTGTGCTTCCAAGTAAGTGGCAGGCTGATTCCTTTACAAATTGGATGGCTGAGAAGGTGGGTGTCTTTGGTGGAGACAGAGTCTCCCTCAAAGGCTGGGAGAGAGTAATTGTACTTCAGATGCCGAAGAAGGCTGCATAATGGTCAAGTCAGGAATATAGATAAATTATCAAGGAGTTCCTTGGCTGAGTCTAAAGGAAATGAAGAAAATAAGCCAGTGAGAATGCAATTTAAAATGTAAGATACAAACTGAAATTGAAATCCTTTTTCATGAAACGTTATGAATATTCCCTAAGTATTACAAGTCTGACTCCAGAAAGTAGAAGGCTGTCATTAGTGTATTATATAGAGGGCATTATCTGGGTTTCGCTGGGGAGCTTTTCTGGAGTGGCACTGGGGGAGGAACACTAGGGTAGGACTTGGCTGCTCTCAGTCTGCTGGGGACTTGGGGCAAGTCACATGATCTCTTGGACTCTCCATTTCCACATCTGTTAAATGGGAGTAGTAGCGTGAGCACATCTGATCGGTAAGAGGATCAGAGGAAACAGAGTCCAGAAAAGTTTGTCAGTTGCGTGACACCGTTCAGGCTCATCTGGCCTCAATGTTTTTTAAACCCAGGCTGTCCATTTGAATCACTTGGGGATCTTGAAAATGTTTACCACTCCACCCAGGGAGTTTTTCATTTATTTTGGTAGGGATGGTGCCAGGCTTTGAAGCATGTCAAAACCTTTGAGATAATTCTGATGGGCAAGAGAATCCTTAAGGGGCTGGAGACCCACCCTGGCCTCCACTTTTGGGAAATTGGCCACAGACCCAGGGAGATGGTAGGCTGTCTTCCCTCCCTGCTCACTTCCTCTCTCCCAACCATTCCCAGGATGTTTCCTGGTTTCAGTACTGATCCAGCCAAAGCCTGGTGGGGTTTGAAATACTAACAAGGTAACTGCTTGAGGAGGTGGAACTGAGGAGAACGAGAGTTCTGTTTTCTACCAAACACATCATTTTATGTGATTCTGAAGTCTGTTAAATTAGTCTGATAAGCTTAATCTTTTCAAGTAGTAGCTGGGTAGACACACAGAGATGATCATTTTCACGCACTGTTTAATTCAGTCAAGATTGATAAAAGATTATGTGTTTACCAACTGAGCCAGAGTGTAAAACTTGTGAGCACAGAATTCAGTAGCCTGTTTCAATGGAGTAACCCAACTTCCTTCTCAGTGTGTGCAGCTTGAAGACTGCGTCTCTGTGCTGCTCTGAGTGTGTGTTTCCGAGGGGGTGTGGGGATTGTAACCGTGGTGTGCGAGCGGGGGGGGAGGCAGGGTGAGCCCTGAGCCCCACGCTTTCACCATGCTACTGGGAGTGAATATTTTCCAGTTCAAAGAGACAATTCTTTTGGCTTCTTAATGTCATTCAGCATGTGTCATATCCATGCCCTGGGATAACGCTTCTGTCCAGGTGTGCCGGCTTCTCAGGACCTTGGCTGACCTAATTAGGAAGGGCTCCACTCTGGAAACACAGGTTCTCTCCTTGGTATCTTTGCCATCGTGGCAAGCAAATTGCTCCTTCCTTGGTTAAAGCTGTGAGAGGGAGGTAGAAGTCAGTGGGTATGTTTAGACCAGCCTGGAGAAGGAGGCCTGGAAGAAACCTTTGGGATTGTCATCAGTTTGTTATGTAGAGGGAAATTTCCGGTTTTTGCTGGACGAGTAGGACACTCAACTTAGCACAGCCTTCGTTGACAGTGAGTGACCCAGCATTTGTGTAGGTTTTGTGAGTCTCCGCTGTGAGCCGTCCTTCCAGCAGGTTTTCTCCGGTTATGCGAATAATTAACTCAAAACAGCCAGTTGCCGTTGAGTCAGTTCTAACTCCTGGCAGCCCCATGTGCTTCAGAGTGAGACTATGCTCCACAGGGTTTCCGTGGCTACAAACCTTTGGGGAGTAGAAAGCCCAGGGCTTTCTTGTGACATGCCTCTGGGTGACTACGAACCACCAATCTTTTGGTTAATAGCCAAGCACATAACCACTTGTGCCACCCAGAGACTCCTAACGGTAACAAGAATAACAGCTAATTTTTTTTTATGATTGCGGACATGGCTCAAGACAGGGCAGTATTTTGTTCTGTTGTTCACAGGGTCCCTGTGAGTTGGAACCGACTCAGTGGCACCTGACAACAACTATTTTTTTGAATGCTTATGATATACCGAGTCCTGGGGAGGAAGGCTGTATGTGGAATAACTTCTCCATAACCTTAAAAGGTTCTGTTGTTAGCCTCATTTTAGAGATGGCCTAAATTAAGGATGGAGAGGATAGTTTTCCAAGGTACACAGCTGGCAGCAAGCACTAGAACCCGAATTTCACCTGGGAGTCACTGTGAATGATGAGCATGTGTCCATCTTAACCTATTCATCCCTGTGGGCAGAGTGACCCATACATGAGGGTGGCCCATAGAGTTGTTATTGTGTGCCATGGAGCCAATACTGATGCACAGTGACTGTGTGACACTCTGAGTAGAACTGCCTCATAGTGTCCAAAGAGCTCCCGGCAGATTTGAACTGCTGACCTTTTGGCTGACAGCCGTAGCACTTCACCCCTACACCACCAAAGTTTAAGAGCCCGTAAATTAGATCACTACATTTTTTTGTACAGCATTAGTTTTGCTTTCTTCCATTCGGAATGGTGTGGTGGCTGTTCTCCGTGGTTTCTGGTTAAAGCAGCGGTTCCTCCAGCAGCTGGCTCATCTAGCCTCCTCCTAAATGCTTGCACAATCTCAGTTCCCTGGGTGTTGATTCTTGCTGCCATGGGATGGGAAAAACAAGGGGAAAAAATCGCTGTCTTTTTTCCCTCTGACTTAGGGCCCAAATAGTCCTGACCCTGGGGCTGCTCTCTCCAGTGTCGGAGCCTCTGGTCCCTTATGGCAACTGAGCACTTGAAATGTGGCTGGCCTCGAAGGAGATGTTTGTGCTGTCAGTGAAAAATGCACTTTGGAATTGCAAAACTTTGCTACAAGTGAAAATGTAAACCAGCTTACTACATTTTATGTATTTTTAATATATAGAAAGGAAAACGTAGATCTATGAGGCTAAATAAAGTATTTTTTAAAAAAATGAATTGTACCAGTTTCTTTTCACCTTTTGTATGTGGCTGTTTGAACCTTTTAAAACTGTCTGTCTGGCCGTCATTATCTTCCTGTTGGAGACAGTGCTGCTGAAAACGGATGTATCTGTGGCTTTTGTCTGCCATGCTCCTTTACATTCATGAACTGAGCAGATACTGAGTAAGCTCCTACTGTGCGCCAACCTGGTGGCCTAGTGGTTAGGAGCTACAGCTGCTAACCAAGGTCAGCAGTTTGAATCCACCTCCCTAGAAACTATGAGGCATTTCTGTTCTGTCCTGTAAGGTCACTGTGAGTTGGAATTGACTTGATGGCAATGGATTTGGCTTTTTTTTGTTAATATGCCACTCGGAAGGCAGCTCTCAACAGCAGCTGTGTGCTAGGTACTGTTTAACCACTTGAAATGCACTTAAGTCCTTGAGATCAGTCTATGATTAAAAGAAACAAAGATCCATGACCTCCTGGAGTTTTAATACACTGTAGATTTGAATATGATTTAATTACCTTGGCTTTTTTTAAATCCACAGTGTCACTTCTTTAAAACTACCAGTGCCTCAGTGAAGAACAAGGTGACTGTAGAATTAAAAAGCTGCCTGGCTGTAATTGTGACCCCAGCTCTTAGTAGTGATGTGATGTTGGAGTTGGAGTGGACTCAAGGGCAATGGGTTTGGTTTGGAGTTATACCCTGGAGTCCCTGGATGGTCCAGACGGTTAATGCACTGAACTACTAACCGAAAGGTTGGTGGCTTGAGTCCACCCAGAGCTAGCTAAGAGGTACCTCAGAAGAAAGGCCTGGTGTTCTACTTCCTAAAATATTAGCCATTGAAAACTGTAAGGAGCACAGTTGTACTTTGACACATGAGTCGGGATTGACTTGACAGCACCAAGCTTAAGTTTCTGTTTCTTGTCTCTAAAAATGGCAGTAAATAACTTTTCTGCTTTAGTGTTGCTTGTATGGCACCAGGCAGAGTGGGTGTCCACTCAGCTTGAATTCACAAGTGTAGCCTACAGCTTTAGGCTCCCTGTCTGGGGTCCCACTCCCCAAGGACCGGCCTGCATCTCTGCGTTTCTCCTCTTGGCGCCTCAAGGGCACTCGGAGCTGAGAGAGTTGCTCTAAAGTTCAGCTGGCATTGCATCTTCTCCATTTACATTTCTTGACCTTTCTCTTTCTCAACTAGCAATCCCCAGGGAGGCCTATTTTCTGAGGCACCCACCTCGCCTCTTCCTGAGACTTAATTCCAGCTCCAGCTAAAAGCCTTAATGCAGAATACAAATTGTGGTTCCGTGTTGATAACATGAGGCTCTCCTACAAAATCAGGGTGATGCAGTGACTTTAGCAGAAGGCTGGAGCCAGAGTAGTGGTTGCCCGACTGGTGCCCTCTTTTCTGCCCTGACCCGAGATGGTTCTTCCCATTGCCTCCCAACATCTGTGCTTGCTAAAGGCCAGAGAGAAACAGAAGTGAGCAACAAGACAGGTGCTCCCCAAGAGCACACCCAAAGTTCTTGCTGGGACTTGTGTCTGGTCTCTGCTGTCCCTCTCGTAGTAGACAGGATGGCAGAACATAGAAACATCTGGAACCTGTTTACCCTTTTCTATGGAGGGCTTAGCTGTAACCTGTTGATCTGCCTGCTGCATGTGTTTATTTTAATGTTCTGTTTTAGACTATAAGCTACTCTGAGAATTTAAAGTGTACTGCCACACTACCTGCCCCCAAGAGGGTTGTGAGCAAAGAGCTTATATCAGGCCACACCGCCAGGTCCAGTTGCCACTGAGTCTCAGCTCACAGTGACCCTGTGCATGTCAGAGTAGAGATGTGCTCTGTCAATCTCTGGGCCTCTCTTCTGAGGTACCTCTGGGTGGACTCAAACCACCAACCTTTTAGTTAGCAGCCGAGCACAATGCAGGAACTGAAATAGGCAGCTAGGAAGGACATTGCCTTCTTAGCTGCTTATGACTTAACCCTGAAGGTGGTAGGACAGTGGCATAGCCAGATTTAACTTTAGATGGATGATCATGGCTACACCATGGGAATGGATGGGTCCTTGGACAGCTTGTCTCCTGGACCTCTCCTCCTCCTCACCAAAGCACATCTCCTGATTGGCCTCTTGAGAACTCCTGACAGTCCCTGGGTTCCTTCTTTCAAATAGTGACCCAGACAGACCTCAGCAAACCACTGTTGCTTTGTCCTCAAATTTACCCTCTGCTGACACTTGGTCAAGGAAGCAGGATGGGAGGTGGGCAGCCATTTGCTTTAGTAGTATTTCATAATGTTTTAGAAAGAAGGAACAAAAGCCGTATTTTTAGACCAAACTTTTATGTTACAGTAAAATTTACCACTCTTTGGGAAAAGAATGTTGCAATAACAAGAAGATTCATTTTCTAAATGGCTTCTCCTACCTTTAGGCAATAAGAACTCCCCCTGCCCCCGAATGTTGTATTTGATGTGCCATAGATCAATGGGGAAAAATATTTTTCAAGGCAAAGATGATCTTTGTAAACTCAGTCCATCCTACCAAAGTGAAACTTAATCATTTAGTAATCTAGAATAATGTAAGTCAACAGCATGTTGTGCAAGTGAGCCCTTCCTCCACCTCAAATCTGTAGATAGGTTGCTCAGTCTTTTTGTCTGTGGGACTAATTTAACTTTGCTAGTGTCAGTCCTGGAAACCCTGGTGGTGTACTGATTCAATGCTACAGCTGCTAACCAGAGGGTCAGTGGTTCACATGTGCCAGGTGCTCCTTGGATACTCTATGTGGCAGTTCTGTTCTGTCTGAAGGACTGCTGGAAGTCAGAATCAACTCGATGGCAGTGCGTTTGGTCCAATTGTGGCAGCGGTCTTGGTTCTCCCGCTGATCTGCACATGGGACTGGTACTGGGAGCTCAAGTGCCTGATGTGCTGGCTAGGGACCTCTCACCAGCCTCCCGGGAAGGTGTAGGCACCCCCCTTCTGCAGATGGGAAGCCTGAGGCTTTGATGAGAATAAACAACATGCTCAGTTCTGCCTGGCTAACTACAAAACCTCCTTCCTTTTCTCTTGCATCATTCTGGAAATTTTTACTAAAGAATTCTAGAAGAGCCATTAAGATTTCTTTAGAGCAGGAGTTGGCAAACATTTTCTGGAAAGGACCAGATGGTAAATATTTTCAGCTTTGTATGCCTGGTATCTGTCTCAGCTACTCACCTGTGCTAGTCTAGTCTGAAAGCAGCCGTGGTGGATCGGTGAACAGATGGGCGTGGCTGTGGGCCAGTAAAACTTTATTTAAAAACACAAGCAGTGTCAGTCTTGGTTTGCCAACCCCTGATTTATAGTTAAGATCTGCTACTCATAAATCATAAACATTCCCCCTAATCAGGCTGTTTGTACTGAATAATTTCCACACCAGATAGAGTTAGCTGGAAAGGTAATACCTTTAACTACATCCCTTCATACGTTTGTTCTTTTGACAAATACTCGGTGGTCTCTCTGATGGTCCCAGCACCTGGATGTGGGGAGAAAGGAAACAGTCATGGTCCCCACCCTCTTATTACTTAAGGTATGTTTGGGAGAAGATGCTTTAAGGAAAGGATGTTTTGCGGTGTAGAACAACAACAGACTTAAACCACACAATTACATTTACCCATTGAAACCCTAAGTGGAAACATTAGAAATACAATTGTGGATTATGTAATTACGAAAAATTTTTCCTTGAAAGTGAGAGTACATTCTGTCCTTGATTTGTAAAATATGGAAAAGGCAAACCGTTATGCTATAAGATGCAATAAATTCAAGGGTAAGGGAGACTGCAAAGCGATACCATGAATCTAATCATTTATTTAACTCCGTGTGAAAAAGAGCCAGCAGGGAACTAGTTTCTCTAACTATTAAGATGTAATGCTGAGCAAATAGGGGATAGGTGCTGAGGTGACTAGATAAGAAAACATCATGGGTGAATGAGTTGTCCAGTGTCTTCAGACAACTTCCGGGACTTTCCAGAGTCCAGCTGTGTAGCTGCAGAGGGCCTCCTGGTCCCATGTGGTGAGAGACAGTGACCCCTGCTGGTGGGTTGTTGCCAACTATGATTGTAATAAAGCCAGCTTCCGGCTCTGAGTCGGCCTAGAGCTCAGCCGGGAGACCTGCGGTCCCTTACTGAGGCCATATTTTTAAAGTGCCACCTCCAGTTGCCTTCCCAATGGGGATTCTGACCACTGTATCAAGTTGTTGTTAGGTGCCATGGAGTCAGTTGCTATGAGTCTAAACAGACTCGATGGCACTGAACAACACAACTTGATAGCAGTGACCAGGATCACCACTGGCAAGACAGTTAGAGGTGGCACTTTGTAAGCGGTGTGGTCCCTATCTACCACTTCTACCCTTTTCTAATCAAGGACGTCACTACGTCCTCCTCTGCTTTCCCCTTCCGTAACTCAGTGTTTTATGGAAATAAGAAGTAGACCCTCCATCACGTTACAGAAGCATTGGTTTCTAGGTTATCTCAGAGTTAGATATCTGAGAAATTGATGCCAAGGGACTCTGGTTTGGAAAACATAGATACAGTATCTAATGTGTGAAAATGGTCCTACTTTAAAAACGGAAATCAGGTGAAGAGCATTCTAAACCCTGAGTCCATGCGACAGTTCTGACATGTCCAAAGTCTCAGTGAGCCAGTGGATGGGAAAGAAAGAAAAATGGTAACATCACCACACCTGTTGCTATTGAGTCAATTCCAACTCGTAGTGACCATATGGGACAGAGTAGAACTGTCCCCTGGGGTTCCCAAGGCTGTCATCTTCACAGAAGCAGATTGTCATGTCTTTCAGTGGCTACCCAGTGTTGTCGCAGAGCAGAACTACCCCATAGAGTATCCAAGGAGCGCCTGGTAGATTTGAACTGCTGACCTTTGGGGTTAGCAGCCGTAGCACATAACCATCAGGCCACCAGGGCTTTTGGTTAGCAGTTGCCACTTAGTCACTGCATCACCAGGACTCCGGATAATGAAGACCAAAAGCACTACTACTACAGAGCAAAATATTAATACATTAGAGTACATTAAAAAATAGAACAGAGCCCTCCTCTCTGCCACAGTTGTCATTTTCTCTGCTAGCTTCTCCATCCTCTTCATTCTAAAGATGCTGAAAGAACAGCAGCCAAGGAGGACTGCCTGCATTAAAAAGGTTCAGAGAGGGTGAGGAGAGCAGGTAGAGATGCAGAGAGGCAGGTACTCTGGTTTGTATATGGCATATTGAGTTGGATTGTAAATTTCCCGTAATCCCAATTAAAAAAAAAAAAAATTATAAGGTTCCGAGTCAGCGTCTCCCTGGCAAATACGTGTTGTGCACTATGGTGTCAGAGCCGCCCACAAGGCCTTCGCTGCAGCCATTTGATCACTGTCTAACCCATCCCTGCTCAAGCATCAGTGACTCGCTTGGCCAGCTCTGTCCTCCAGGACAGCCCTGTGGAATTGCTGATGTGGAGTTAATGAAGTAGGGATGTTTTAACAATGAAATTTAACAGATGGGCTTTGAGGAGTCCACAACAGTTCCTTGTGGGATAAAACGACATTATCATCATTTCATTGTGAGATGATTGAAAAGTCATTTCCTCTTGGTCTGTTGTCTAAAGCTTGCAAATAGAGACAAAGCATAACTTGGTGTGACTGGGTGAAGGGCCAAGTCTGCAAGCAGAGCTGTTCATCTCTGCACCTGTGTTTCCCTCTTCCTGTAGGAATTCCACAAGGATGTTTAGACAAATAGAAGACTGAGAATTTGGAGTCTTTCAGATTTTTGCGGGGAGGGAGAGGAGTATGTTTATGATCAACATTTGCATGTAAAAGCTATGCCTTCAGCTGTGCAGCCGTGGAGGAGTAGAAGCCAGTGGACAGAGGGTGAGAGTGTGGTGTTGCCAAATTCACTTGTCTGTGGTATGTATGACTGCTCTGCCTTTTAGGCTTCCCTGCCATTGCTTACTCATGTGGCAGCTTTCCGATAACAAGTGTATGTAGTGTCTTGATATAACTGTGCTTGTCTTTCCCGCTGAATGCTTAAATGGCTGTGAACTTTCAAACTCAGTTGTGGAAATTCGATTTTCGTGAGCCGATTGGCAGCATTTTCCAGGGGGGATGTCCTCTGTGTGGGAAGCCAGGAGCCTGGATTCTAGTCGCCGCTTCCAGTTGTGAACTGAAAAAGGCACTTAGCCACTCCCTGCACCAAGGAAATAGTGGACTTGAAGGTGCATGTGGAAGTCTTACCATCTGTCTCTTAAGATTGGAGTCACTGGGTGGTGCACGTGGTTAATATGTCTGGCTTCAAACTGAAAAGTTGTGCGTTGGAGCTTATCCAGTGGTGCTTTGGAAGAAAGTCCTGGTGCTCTCGATCCAAAAAACCAGTCATGGAAGATCCTGTAGGGTCAAGTTCCATGTGGCTCACCTTGTGCCGCCATGAGCCAGAACCAACCCAGCAGGCTAGTGGCGACTTCTAAATGGCTTGAGGATACAGGGAGTATCTTCACAGCAAGTGAGCAAATATAAACCACACATTCCTGTGAGGTTCTGATCACGTATGTGTCTTTTAAATGTCTGTAGACATAGTGTAAAAACTGAAACAGAGCAGAAAATAATCAACACGACGGAGGATTTTAGAGAAATGTTACCGTGTAGAGTTTTTTTCTTCCGTGTGCTCTCACAGCCTTGCCTCTGCTCATTAATAGGTTTTCATGGTATCAGCTTAGCACATTGCATCATTGATTGCACAGGTCATTCTGGGAAGAAGTCGCGGTCTGGGAAATTATTAGTCTTTTACCCGTATTTCAAAGGTAATTTTCATTGGTTTGTATAGAACGTAGAGCCCTGGTGGCCTAGTGGTTAAGTGACAGAGCTGTTAACTGAAAGATCTGCAGTTCAAATTCACCAGCAATTACTTGGAGATCCTATGAGGCAGTGCTGCTTTGTCCTATAGAGTCACTATGGGTCAGAATTGATTCGATGGCAATGGGTTTATCCAGTTAGATTCAACTTGTTTGCCTGTTAGCAAATCATAACATGCCAAATTAGGCATCAGTTTCACTTGGCTGCATCTCTTAACTCTTATCGAACACCGAAATCTGGAATAGTCTCCTTGATGGAAGAAAAAGCTAACTTGGAACATTTAAGTCAAATGAATTAGGCTGATGAAGTATATCTGAGAGGGAGAGAAAAACAAATCCTTGTTTTAATCGTCATGTCTTGAACAGTATTTTCAGATGAAATAGGTGGAAACACTTATTCTCAGAGAATAGACTATTGATTTAACCTATGGGTCTTAAAACTGAGATTTTGCAAATGAAGCCTTCCCCTGAACTTCTGTATATCAGTCAGATGAATCAGGGTGGAGTGGGAAGGGTCATAGATGTTTTTTACTACTGAGATTTGGAAAGACTGCTGGACGCAGTGGAAAGCTGAGTGGCTTATTTCTTGTGTGACATACAGGACATTCTCTTGTGTGCAGTTGTGTTTGGCTGACATGGACCATCCTAACCTGTCACCCCATAGAACGTGGGTGCTTTCTGGACAGCAGACATACAGATGAGATTCAGTGGCTGTGATGATATACTGTGGTTCTAGACAAGATCACGTCAACTGCTCAGGCTTCTAAATGCTGACAGATAACCCTTGGCTGAATTTACAGTTTCTAGAAGGAGTATTGAGCTTTTGGAAGCTATGGAAAACATTATCAGTAGTCACTCTGAGAAAATATCCAAGATTAACCAGCTTTCCAGAAGTGTTGTCATTAATCAGATTGCCCAGGTAACCCACAGTTAACCTCTTACCCACAGAAACACTTCTATGAGATTTTTTAAACATAGTTTTTTTAAAATTTTTTTGGTGTGTGTGATTAAGTGAAAGTCAACAATCCAAGCCACTTTTTCATAAAAAACCCTGAGTGCCCACCTCTCTGCAACTCTGTTTGCTCTCTCCACCCTGTGACAGCACACTTTTCTTTTCCTCGCTTTCCAGAATCCTCTCAACCAACACTTGTCCCCTCGTCTCCACCTCTTTTCTCCTCTCAGGAAAGAAACCAGTAGGACAGCGTCAAATATATATTAAACCACAAAGTACGCACACCACCTGCATCACTGTGTGTTCCTAAGTTCAGTTTATTCTTTGTCTGAAGTGTTGACTTCAGGACTGGTTTCAGCTCGAGACTAGCAGCACATCTGGGGCCCATGTTCCCAGGGGACCGTTCAGGCTGTTGAACAATCAAATCTGGTACTTCAGTAGAGTCCTTGATCCACACACCCCTTCTTCTTGTGCTACGTCGGGGACTCTACATTGTATTACCTGCCAGGGCTGTCTTTGGTGGTAGCCAGGCACCATCTAATTTTTCTGTTCTCCTGCTGTTTAAACAAAAAATTTTTTTAAAGAAATTTACATGACTTTTGGGGGAGGGGAGTTACACTAGTTTTTGTTGAGAGTATAAAGAGTGAATTATCTGTGCCCCTTTTCAGTAATTCGAAGCCCTGGTTGAGTAGTGATTAAGAGCTGTGGCTGCTAACCGAAAGGTCAGCAGTTCATATCTACCAGGTGCTCCTTGGAAACTCTGTGGACCAGTTCTCTGTCTTCTGGGCTTGCTATGAGTCAAAATTCACTTGATAGCAAAGGGTTTAGTTTTCAATCATTTATGGTTGGAGAACTGGATAAGTTCTTAGTCTCAAACTCATGGTGTAACACTACTTCGACACCACCTGAGAAGGTTGCCAGAAGTGCTGAGACGTGCAGCTCAAAAAGTGACACGTTTATTTGTTTGATATTTTGAAAGAGTTGCATTCTACCTGCAGAAGAACTTACTCATGAATCGGTCCTCTTAGGATATTATATATAGGAAAAACTTAGTTTCTGAGTTGAACTCTGGACAGTAACAAAGCTTTAAAAAGTTTACCAGGCAGCAACTCTTTTCTCTTACGGGAGTTGAGCAGTCACTGCTCGATTGCAGGGCCCAGCCTTCCGCAGGTTGGCAGGGCCTCTAAAGTGCCCTTCCACTTAGCAGAGTGAGAAGGAGAGATGAGGGATTTCTTTGTCCCCCTGCATGCCTCTACCTTGCCCAGTACACTGTGAACAACAGGTAAATACTGTTCACCTTTAAAATCTGTAAGGTTGTATTATACCTGAAGAACTCGTGATTTTTCTTTATTCTAGTGAGATCAGGAACATTTAGTTGTTAATGTCTTGTAGAATAGAAAGTAACAAATCCAAAAAAACCTAAACCCACTACCCTTTCCAACTCATGGGAACCAAATAGAACGGAGCACAACCACCCAATAGGGGCTTCTAAGGACCGACTGGTGGATTCCAACCAGCAGCCTTTTGGTTAGTAGCCTGGCTGTTAACCCCCATACCACCACGGCTCCCCACTACCAACATACAGCCACCTTTGTGTTCTTTTTCAGTCTTAGAAGTCTCTGTTTTTTTCCCCTTATTTTAAGGATGCTATGTGCTCATTACAACAAATTCAAACACCATTAAAAAAAAGCATGAGGAATAAATTAGAAGTGTCCCCAAATTCACAGTCAAGACTTAGGAAAATGCTAGCAGGCATTTAAAACAGAACATTATTCTTTGACTTGATGGTTTGCTGCTGCTTTTAGCCAGCTACTTCTCACCTCTTAAGTCTTATTTTCATTTTGCAGGGCCTCATCCACCCACCAGAATACACACCTAGCTCATAAAAATATCCTACCTTCTCCAAAGATGAACTACAACTTGCAAATAAATAGCTGGAGGAAAACGGCTCTCAAGGGTAATAAAACAAGGTGAAACAAGGTCCTGTTTATTCAGTTGGTGAAATCACAAGTCAGGATTAGTAAGGAAGATAAAAATGGAAACCTCCTAGCTTATCTGTGGCTTCCAAATTGATATGATTGCAGTACATATCAATAAACTTGACTATTTATAACCTTGACCTGGCAATTAATTTCTGTCTTTATTGATCCAGAGAAAGAATGCATATTTACAAAGCTGCCTGTCTTGAAATGCTCATGCCATGGGATGGTGGTGGACAGGTGGGCTACACTCAGAGCTGAATTCAAAATCTGCCGGCTCTGGTATTTAGAGGTGTCTAACCTCTAAACCTCAGTTTTCCTGTCTTTAACTTGGGGATCATACAATCGACTGCATGAGGATTAAAATGAATTAAAATATGTATATATTAAAGAGGTTGTGGGTACCAAGCAGTTAGGGACCCTGGTGGCAAAGCAGTTAAGCACTACAGCTGCTGACCGAAAGGTTAGCAGTTCACATCTGTGAAGCACTCATTAGAAACTCTATGGGGCAGTTCTGCTCTGTCTGTAGGGTCATTGTAAGTCGGGTTTGGTGTTTGCTTTGGGTACCAACCAAGTGCAAAGCCTATCAAAGTGAATTTCTTTTTTAATGTTGTTGTTGTTGAGACTATACACAGCAAAACAAATACCCAGTCAATATTTCCACATACACAATTTGCTGACATTGATTACATCCTTCAGGTTGCCCAGCCGTTCCCACCTTATACCTACAAATTATCTGCCCCCCATCGACACAGTATTGCCCCTCGGGGTTCCCACCTAATCCTCTGAATTGGAGCAGCCGTGGCCAGTTTGATCCCATGTAGGTAGTTCCTAAAGAGCACAGTACTCAAGGCAGACCTCCACTGCTGCCTAACTTCCCAGGGGTCCCAGGGGAATCCCCTTGATCCAGCATCCAAAGAGCATCTCAGGGTAGTGGCCTCAGGGACTCACCCACCCTCCACAGCTCTGGGAAGTTTGGAGTTCAGGAGAATTTGAAATACTGCTTTCCACTCTCCCCCACCTTTGGCCAGGATTCTCCTCTAGAATCTTTGCTGACAGTGCTCACTGATGGCAGCCAGATGCCATCTAGTTCCCCTAGTCCCATGGCTAAGGAGGAAGTTGTTCATGGAAGAAGTCAGCCATGCTTTCCATATCTTCTTGCCATTTCTGACGCTCCCTCGTCTTCCTCTGTGGCTCCAGGTAAATAGAGACCAATTGTTGTGTCTTGGATGGCTGCTTACAAGCCCTTGAGAACCCCCAGGACTAAGCAACAAGTTAAGAGATAGAGCAGAAGCACCAAACATGTCACTAGGCCAGCAAACTGGGATGTCCCATGCAACCATGACCCCAAACCCCCAAACCAAGGAACCAAATCCCATGAGGTGCCTGGCCGTGTGCATAAGTGGCCTCAGTAGTCACTCCTGTTTTGTTGCTACAGTAAATATATCTATCACACAATTCCTGCCAGTTCAACTCGTTACAGATGCTCAGTTCACGTTTACAGATGACAGCACTCCCAGTTGTTCGCTGTACATTGCATCCCCACCCCAGTCAGGGAACTGTTAACATGCAAGGCACCGAGAGCTAAGTCTGGCGTGTAGAAGACACTCGGTAAACATTGCGTGTTACCACCTTTAGAGTTGGTGTGAGGATTAAGTGGAGTAACACTTAAGGACAGGGTCTGGGTGCGGTGAACAAGCACTTCCTGATAGGTGCTACCGTTAGTGTTTCTATCAGTGTGTAAAATTAGAAACAGCAGTCCTCTAGAAACTGCCGGAGGAAGAGCAAAACAAGTTATAGTAGTTTCAAATGGTGGCCAAGAAGGCGGTGTCACAACAGGGAAAAACAGCTACAACACCAAGTTGACTGTGAAACAGCAAATTTTATATAAACGAAGGTGCATCTGATCCAAGCCGTGGTACTTTCAGTTGGCTCATATGTATGTGAAGCTAAACTATAAATGAGGAAGGCCGTAGAAGAATTGACGCATTTGAATTGGGGCGTTGGTAAAGAATATTGAGTATACCGCAGACTGCTGAAAGAACCAACAAATCTGCCTTGAAAGAAGTACAACCAGAGTGCTCCTTAGAAGCAGGGATGTCATAGATTGAATTGTGTCCCCCCCAAAATGTATGGCTAAGAGTCCCCATATGGTGCCCTTCCTCCTGTGTGTTGTGAGTCCCGCCTCTGTGATGCTGATGAAGGACAATGGTCAGCAGTTGTGTTGGTGAGGCAGGACTCAAGCTACCAGCCTGTGGGATATAAGGGAGAGAAGTGAGCAGGGTCAGTTGGGAACCTCCTACCACCAAGAGAGCAGCACCGAGAGCAGAACACGGCCTTTGGATCTGCAGTTCCTTTGCTGAGATGTTTCTGTTGAATTTGGACTCTTGGCCTACTGGACTGTGATAATTTCTCTTATTGAGTGGACTTGTAACTTGTTAATGGATTTGCAGCTTACCAGACTGTGCCAATAAAGATTCTCTTCATGAAGCCTTCAGCTCCTGGTGTTTTCTGTTGGCGCAGTACCGGGTGACTAAAACAAAGGATGGTGAGACTGCAACTCCCATTCTTCAGACATGTTGTGAGAAGAGACCAGTCACTGGGGAAGGTCATCATGCTTGGTAAAACAGAAGGTCAGTGAAAAAGAGGAGGACCCTCAACAAGATGGACTGACACAGTGGCTGTCACCATGGGCGCAAGCATAACCGCAATGATGAGGGTGGCACAGGACCTGGCAGGTTTCCTTCTGTTGTACGTAAGGTTGCTGTGAGTCAGAACCGACTTGACAGCACCTGACAGCAACAGCACAGCGTTGGTGGTTGGGTCCTCGGTGGCCTGGACCCCCAGTGGCGTGGTAGTCGTGCACTTGATTGCTAAGTCAAAGGTTGATGGTTCAAACCCAGACGGCAGGTCTGTGGGAGCTGGAACTCAGCTGCTGTAAGTATTACAACCAAGGAAACTCTAAGGGGCAGTTCTGCTCAGCCACCCAGGGGCGCTGTGAGTCTGAATGGACTCTGGGGCTCTAAGAGCAACAGTAACATGAGTGTGCGAATAGTTAACACACTGAGCTGCGAAGTGGAAGAGGGGCGTTTCGGGGCCACCCAGAGACAGCTGGAAAGAAAGGCCTGGCGGTCGACTTTGGGAAAATCAGGCCCTTGAAAACCTCATGGAGCACAATTCTGTTGCAACGTATGTGGCGATTTTTTGTTGTTCGCAGATATAAAAAGATAGCTGCATTGGGAAGACGAAAGTAAGTTCACTTCACAGGGACAGCGCCGGCTTCTGTGGTGCCTGACGCGGGGTGAAGCGGCTGGCGGCTGGCCTTGTGAAATTCAAGTTCGAGAGACCTCAAAGTCCCTGCTATTAAGATGAAGGAAGAGCTTGAAAATTCCCGTCCCGGCTGTAATTTGAAATAAATGTCTTTTGAAGTGCTAAAGCTCACGACTCTTTCCTTCCGCGTGTAATTTGCTCCCTATTGATTTTTGCAAAGGTGCTTGAGGACTTTTTTTCATGCTACAATTTCATTTCTGCTGCTCCCAGGACAAGAGAAATTTGATAGCCGTGTTCGACTTGACCAGGCTTGAAATTTCATTTTATTTGCTCATTCAGCTTGTCATATATGAATTAGCGGATACAGACCCATAGGGAACGCGTGGGGAGCCCCCACAGACAGGCTGCCCTCTTGTCCCCTCTGTGTGGAGCCCAGGGATGTTCTTTCACTTGCAGAGGCTGTATGGGCTCTCCTGTTCCTGCCTTCTCAATCGCTTACGTTGCTTCTCCATGGAAGATGGGTACGCACTTGTGTTCACAGCAGACGTTACTGTGGTTTAGAAGACAAGGGATAAACAGACTCTTGGGCTTAGGGGCTTGGGCAGGGCACAGTTGTTCTTCCATCAGAGCGCCCTAGAGATGGGAATGCTTGTATGCTTCCCTTGCAGTTGCTGAGGTTGTCATTTCTACTTCTGGACTCTGCACATCGTTTGGGCTTGAACTTGCAAACTCCTTTTCCAGACAGAATGAAGCACATGAGGACTTTGAAGTCAAGGAACCTCCCAGGACACAGATAGCAGCCTAGGCGAGGGAACCTGAGACTCGGCCTCCGCCACAGGCTGGTGACCGCCCTGGCTTCATGCTCCCTGTTCTGTAGGCCGCTTTTCTCTTCTTCCTGCAGGACCAAAACCCCTGGCTGGCCTCAGACCCACTGCCATTCAGCAGGCCTGCAGCTTTGGCTCTGGTTACAGTGTTGGGTTTCTGTTCCATTTCTAGCCCAGGGAGGTGTTTATTGTGTATGAGAGCAAACTCGGGCTTTGCAGGGTTCTCTCTGTCTCTCTGTCTTTTTGCATCATGCGTGTTGTTTCCATATGCTTGCAATTGAAGAAGGGGCCCAAAGCATGAACTTACAATAACATTTTAACTAGAAGTCCCTGTCACATTGATCCTTAGAGCAGAGAATGACCAGAGGGTGGGGGTGGGCTGCTCCTGCCTGTCCCTGATGCCACGCAATGTGTGAGTCATCGTTTCAATCCTGTGAGCTTCCCTTCCGACTCTTATCACCCCGCCGCCCCCTCACAAGCTGCCAGTTCATCCCTTATCTGCTCTGCAGCACAGACCAGGTCCCGAATGCAGGATTTTGTGTTGGGTGCCCCCTCCATCCCTGTCCACTTGTCCTTGAACCTTTCCTCATGTGCTGCCACTCAGCTACCTTCAAAATGCCAGATTCAGAAACTGCTTTAAAAAAAAAAAATCCGTGAGAAGGAAAAGATTGAATTTGAAAACCCGACATTGATGGTCTCGTCGTCTTTGGATACTTTGCTTTCATCTTGTCCCAGGGTCAGAGCACGTGAGCCAGCACTCCTGAAAGATGCCACACCTGTGGCCGGTAGGGCCCCACAGGCCACCACCACAGGGAGGGGTCGCTGTGGCTCCTGTGTGTGTTCATGTCTAGATGGGTGGAACTTCAGAGACTCGCCAGTGGAATTGGGCTGGAAGCAGTCAGGGAAAGAATAAGCAGAAGAATGCAGCATGAACGAGTCTGTGTCTGTCTGTCTTCAGCACTTTAAAATGATAATGGATTAGCAAAGGCCCCTTCCACAGGGGGTGGTCCCTCCAAACAAGAACCAAGCGTCTGTGAGTCCTCAGGGTTACATGAGTTGCATTTGGTTTGTCAGACCAATGTGTAAATAAGGAAGAAAGAAGTGAAATCGACTCCCTTTAGAAGCCGTTCCAAGGAAGTAGCCGTGTCCACCAAGTAGTGTTCCTTCTGCATCTTGTGCCTCGTGTTGAACCCCACCTCTACATCCTGACCCTCCAGGAGCCCACACAGTCCACCCTGAGACCTGCTCCTGAGGCAGGTGTGCACTGCGACCCCAGGGCTCAACTTCTTGGAGGCGTCTGGGTAAGCACGTTAGCATCTCCCCAGCCAAGTTTCAGAGAGCTGCCCACTCTTTGGTGTCAAATTTTTACTTACCTTCAATGAGCATATTTTATAAAAGAGTGCAGAAGCCTAATTATGCAGCTGCAAGGGTTTTCAACAACTGAACACATCCATGTAACCTGCAGCCGGGTCAGGACATGGGGCATCACAGCACCTGGGTGCCTCCCCCCACAACTGCACTGCCCTTTCTACTCACCACCCACCCCTCCCTGACACAATGCTGTTCTCATCTCTAACAGCCTGGGTTCATTTTGCCTGTTCTTGCACTTTATATGAGTGAAATCATATAATGTGTAGAGAAGGCATAGATTTAAGGTGAAACTTGTGTTTTGTGTCTCCCCGCCACCCCATTCTTGATTTACCACAAGTAATGGAAATAAGACCAGGGTTGGTGCCGTACTGGAAGGTTATCATTAAGGATCAAACAAGTTTGACACATAGCCACCCAGTGGAACATAGTCGTTACAATGGCTGCACTAGCTACAAGGTGTCGTGTTAGTATATTAGTGCTTCCTTTATTTTTTGTCATCAGAAGAAAGAGTAATTCTTCTAAGTCAGTTTTTGAGATCAGGTGTGGCACGCTTTCTGTGAAAGGCCAGTCAGTAAGTATTTCAGGCTTTGTGGGGGCTTTATGGTCTCTCTTGCAGCTGCTCAAGCTTACCGTTGAGATGCTAGAGCAGCCACAGACGGTGTGGATAAGTGCCAATAAAACTTTATTTATGGACATTGAAACAGGACGTGGATATAATTTTCACTTGTCACAAATATTCTTTTTTTTTTTTTTTAACTTTAACCATACTTGAAAGAGATCTCTTCTAAAGATTTTAAACACATCTGCACTCTCAGAGAGAGCTAGTGATAATTGAACTTTGTCTTGGTAAAAATGAGCCATGAGATATAACAAAACATAGAACCTGTCGTATTGTCCTCTTTGGACAAGTTGCTTTACTTCTCTGGGTCTCAGTTTTGCTTTCTGTGAAATGGGGATAACAGAATAACAGGAAGGATATTCAGCTGGGTATGCCAGGATGGTTGTTTTGGGCAGGATCTAGTCTGCTTGCTCACAGAGGATCCTTGTTGGTCAGTTCCCAGATTGTGCTGATCGTGAAATATTTTGGATATCACTGTCGAAAATAATGCCCTGTCTGCACAGGTCTTCTATGTACTGTTGCCAGCATTTGCTTACTGCATGGTAAATACTGTTTCTCTTCCCACCATAGGAATGGCTTTTGATGTTCTTGGGCTAAGAGGGATATCTTGCTTCAACCCGAACTACCCATCCCCCTGCCCTAAGCCTTCAGGAGTTTCCTTTGTTTGTTTGTCTAATAATGGTAAATATATATATAATATTAATTGAGTCTCACTGGCAACACAGGAATAAAATATGGGTGCACCCTGAGATCTCCACTTGAGCTAGCAGCTTACCTGCTGATCTTGGGTTTATCAGTCCTCATAGCCTGTGAGCCAGCAGCCTGCTGTCTGACCTGGTAGTCTTGAGTTTTTCAGCCCCTGCAGCTACTTGTGTTAGGAAAAGCCACTAGCTTGACCCTTGACCCATAGGCTTGGGTCTTGCCATCTTCTACAGCCTCATAAGCCATTTCCTTGAGATAAATCTCTCACTCTCTCCATATGCACACACTTACACATGCATGCGTGCACATGCACTCACACACACTCCACTCATTTTGATTCTGTAGAGATCTTAACCTAGAACAAGTGGACTTCAATCTTCTTACTTCTTAAAGAAGGTAATCTGTTTTTTAAAACAAAAAAATTACGTAAAACCCATAATCCTGCTATCATACTGGAACTGTATCTCAGTTCAAAACTTATTTCTCAGTTCAAATATTTTCCTCTGCTCCTAACCAGGAAACATGATACATTTTTTCCAGTTCACTTAACTAAACATAAACTCAGGAGTTGTTTGATTTCCATTGGGGATGTGTGAGATCAGCAGTGTAATTCTTCAGGAATGTTTCCCCAAAGGAAACTAACCATTAATTGTGACTTTCTTCAGTATATGTCATTTTAAACCTCAGAGGAATAAATTCATTTTGTACAGTAGTTATGACTTTTATCTTCCAACTTAACCCCTGAATTGTAGTATATTTATATGAGTCCCAATGCACAAAAAGAACAGTTTAGGATGCAATGTCTAGATTCAGATTAAAACTATGAGATATGGTAGAAAAACATCCAGTCATAAAGCAATACCCAAGAGGTATTGTCCCCTAAATCTCTTATTTAAAATGTAAATTCTTTTCTCTCAGATTGGATGTCTGATAACCCCAACTCTCCATTACAAAGCCTCAGAACTGAGCCATAATGTATTCTCTGAGTGAAAACAAAAAATGATGATCGCAGACATTTAAATAGTGTATTTTCTTTTCTTTCTTCTTTTTTTTTTAAAAAAAAAAATGTGATTGAGTGAAAGTTTACAATACAATTCAATTATGCATGCCTGCCTATCTGCAGCTGCCTCTGCTCTCCTTGCCTGGTGACAGCACATTCCTCCTTTCCATTCCATGTCATATCCTCTTAACAAGCTCCTGTCCCCTCCTCTCCACTTCCCTCTAGTAAGAGGCCAGGAGGATGACCTCCTGTAGATGCACAGAACCATAAAGTGCACACACAGTATGGTCACTCTGTGTTCCCAAGTCCAGTCCATTCTTATCTGAAGAGTTAACCTCAGTAATAATCTATGATTAGAGGCAGCATCAGCTCTAGGGGCCATGCTCCCAGGGGAACTCCCAGGCCTTCAGACCATCGATTGTGGTCTTTTAGTGAAGTTCTTAGTGTACATCCCTTTTTTTCTCATGTTGCCTAAATAGTGCTTTTTCTGTACTCAGATGATTTGAAGTATTTTTATCACTTGTCTAATTCATTCCAACTCATGATCATCCTGTGAGTGTCAGGGTAGAACTGTCCTTTCTAATGGCTGATTTTTCTGGAACAGATTGACCAGCCTTGCTTCCAAGAACCTCTGAGTGTGTGTGAGCTGTACCACCCAGGGACTCACTGGGATAGTTAAGTACTTTTAACATGCCTTAGCCATCGGAGCTGCTGCTCTCATGATCTGTTAGCTTACACCCTTAGCACTTTCCCTTCTTTACTGTTCTTCAGATGAAGGACATGGTGGTTTTCTCACTAATTCGTAGAAATTCTTTACATGGTCTAGACACTAATTTTTTTTTATTTGATTAAGTGGAAGCATACAACCCAAATCAATTGTGCCTGCCTGCCTGCCTGTCTGCGGCTGCTTCTGGTCTCCTTGCCCCATGAAACACACTCCTCCTTTTCATTCTGTACTTGTGGTATCCTCTTAACAGGCAAGCTCCTGTCCCTTCCTCTCCACCCTCTTCTCTCCCACCCAGAAAGAGGCCAGTAGGACAGCATCCTATAAATGCATAGGACCATGAAGCACACACACCATATGGTCACACTGTGTCCCTGGGTCCAGGCCATTTTTGTCTGGACAGTTGACCTCGGTAGTGTTTTCTCGTCAGGGGCGGCAGCAGGTCTAGGGGCCACATTCCCAGGGGATCCTCCAGGCCATCAGACCATCAATTCTGGTCTTTTAGTAGAGGTCTTGAGCTGCGCCCCTCTTTTTTTCATGTTGCCAGAGGGACTACATTGTAGACACTAATTTTTTGTTGATACGAATCACAGGCATCGTTCCCTAGTCTGTAACATTTTCATAAAGTACTTTTAAGAAAGAAAAATGAGAAATGGGGACAAACAGTTCAAGCTTTAAGAGAAACATCTGTAAAAGCATTGATTAATTCTGTTTCTGAGACAAAGTTTGTGGCGTGCTAAGCTAGTGGATTGTTGCAGTTCCAATTTATTGAGATGGATCTGGGGCAAGACATTTACATACATACATACATATATTCCTTCTGCGTTTTGTTCTTTTTTGCTTTTTAAAGAACTGACTTCATACTGTGAAATGTCTTTGTTCTTCATGGTTCTCCAAATTCGCTATGTGTTTAGGGCTTTGGTAATAAATTGCTGATGCTGTCACTTCAGCAACAGTGAAGAGCAGCCCAGCCACTCCCAATACACAGTGTCCCAGTCCCTGTGACCCCTAAAAGACCAGGACTAGTCCATAATGCCCAACAGCACAACAATCAATGTCCCTCCCAACATGCAGTCATTTTTTTCCGAAAGCATAAGCAATCCATGTTCATTGTAAACCTCACTAGAAAAGCATAATTCTCCCCACCACAAGACAACTACAAGGACTGCCAGAATGTACCCTGCTGAACTTTTTTACATGTGTGTATGAATGTATAAATACAGTGTCTTAACAGAAATGGCCACGAAGTACCTAATGTTTTATATTGTGTATTTTTTACTTAAAAATATCTTGAGGCTCTTAGGAACAACAGTGGAAGTTTTAATACACAATATGCACAGACTCCAAAATCTGTCAGACAAACCACAATCATCAGAAGAGAAAATAGATAAATGGGATCTATTAAGAATTAAACACTTTTACTCATCTGAAGACTTTATTAATAGAATTAAAAGAACACCTACAGAATGGGAAAAAATATTTGGAAACTCTGTGTCAGACCGATGCCTGATTTCCATAATCTATAAGACACTACAAAATATCAATAAGAAGAAGATAAATCATCCAATTAAGTGATGAGGAAAGGAGATGGACAGACATTTCACTAAAGAAGAGATCCAGGCAGCCAAAAAACACATGCGGACATGCTCATAATCTTTAGTTATTAAAGAAATTCAAATCAAGACGACAATGAGATACCATCTCACCCCAGCAAAGTTGGCCATGATCCAAAAAACACAAAACAACAAATGCTGGAGAGGCTGTGGAGAAAGTGGAACCCTCCTACACTGTTGGTGGGATTGCAAAATGGTCCAGCCTCTTTGGAAAGCAATCTGGCGCTTCCTTAAAAAAATGGATATGGATATACCATTTGACCCAGTCATTCCACTACTTGGAATATATCCTACAGAATCAAGGCCTTTCACACCAACGGACACATGCACCAGAATGTTTATCGCAGCACAGTCCATGATAGCAAAAAGATGGAACCAACCCAGATGCCCAACAATAGAAGAATGGATAGGTAAACTGTGGTATATATACTCAATGGAGCACTACACAATGATAAAGAACAACGATGACTTCAGGAAACATCTCATGACCTGGTTTCAACTGGAAGAGATTATGTTGTGTGAAAGTAGTCACTGACAAAAGGACAAATACTGTATGAGACCTCTACGATGAGATCTCCAAAACAGACTTGCGTATAGAAGAAAAGACTCTTTGACAGCTGCAATGAAGGGGAGGGAGGGAGGGAGGGAGGGGGGAGGGCTTAGATTAGATAGTTGCTAGGTATCTGGTTGGGTGAAATTGGTGATGGCACACATTAGAAACAAGAACAATATTAAGTGGACTTAAACATAACATGAGTACTCCTTCCATCTTAAGCCAATATTGCAAGGATAGAGTAGCTGGGGCGGGGGGCAGGGGACCATGCTCTTAGGTGAAAGCGAGGCCAGTTGGCACAACTAGCATTTTTCTAAGAGGACTGTCTGCACCCCACGTTGGTGAGTGGTGTCTGGGGTCTTAAAAGCTGCCAAGCTGCCATCCGAGGGCACAGCAAATGGTCCCAACTCAGCAGGAACAGATGCTCACCGAGGACCAAAATGACATGGGGGGAAGACAACTCAGAAGACAAAGAGACCCACATCAGTGGGTGCCTACATCGACTTGGGACTGGAAGAACCGGATGGTGCCCGGCCACCACCAGTGATAAGCCGCAATGGAGCTCACTAAGTTGAGTCTCACTGGCAACACAGGAATAAAAAGGGGTGCACCCTGAGATCCCCACTAAAAGACCTCGATTGATGGTCCAGTGGTTTCGGGGTTCCCCTGGGAGCATGGCCCCTCGCCCTGATGCTGCCTTTGACCGTAAATCATAACGAAGGTCCACACTTTGGACAGGAATGGATTGGACTTGGCAATGCAGTGACCACGTATTGGATGCGCTTTATGGTTCTATACATGTATAGGATGTCATCCTGCTGACCTCTGGCTGGAGGAAGGAGAGTGGGTGGAGAGAAGGGAAAAAAGAGACTGTTGGGAGAATGAGACATGTATGGAGCAGAGAGGAATAGTGTGCTGTCACCGGACAGGGAGAGCAGTGGAAGCTGCACATAGGTGGGCATGTAAATTTATACGGGAATGTACATTTTCACTCAGTTATATTAAATAGAAAATTTAAAAATATATATATCCTGAGGCTCTCTTGCAAGATTAGTTTATATATTCCTATAGTGTCAGTTTTAATGGCTGTATAAAAGATATTAAAAGATCCCCAATTGTTGGGGATTTTGGTGTTCTCGGTTTTTACCGTGGAAGGAGCCCACCAGTGAACATTCTAGTACATAAATGTTTGTTGGGGGGTTAAAAATTCAAGAACTGGGATTGTCCGGTCCATGGCATGGTCATTTCTAAAACTTTTGGTGTATATGCTGAAACTGTTTTATGTGATAAGGGCAAGGTAGCTACTTGGTTTAAAAGATACTTCTTGGGTCCAGCAGCTGTGGAAAACAGCCTGACCATTCTGATTAAACATAGAACTTTCACCCAAAAAACAAAAATGTAAAAACCAAACCCATTGCTGTTAAGTTGATTCCAGCTCCTAGTGAACCTATGGGACAGAGGAGAACTGCCCAGTCCTGTTCCCAAGGAGGACTTGGTGGATTTAAACTGCAAACCTTTTGGTAAATACTTTTAACCAACGTGTTGCCAGAACCTCCACATGCCCTGGCAATTCCAATCCTAAGTCATATACCTGGAAGAAGAGAAGGAAGGGACACGAACAGAAACCTGTATGCCAGTGTTTGTGTAGACAAAACCCTCAATATGGGAACCAGCAAAATATCCCTCAGTAGATGAATGGATCAACAAAGTGTGCCCTGAAAATTAGCCAGCAAAAGCTTCTGGATCGCAACAGAACATCATCTGACACAATCGAATACCACTTGGCCATGAAGAGCAATGATGTCCTGATACATGCCACCACACAGGTGATCCTGAAGGCGTCGAGCTGGGGAAAGTCAGTTGTCACAGAAGGACAAATACTGCATGATCTCATTTGCATGAAAGAATCCAATTTCCCGAAATCAAAGCTTAGTTAGTAGTGGTTACCAGGGTGGGAGGGGCAGGGAGGCATTTTTGTCTAGGGGACACGGAGTTCATGTCAGTGCTGGTGGACCAATTTAGGAAGGGTGATGAGAGTGATTTCACAGCTTGGAGAATGTAACTAGTCACAGAATTGCACACGCGGAAATGGCTGAATGAGTGTGTACATTTTCACCACAATTTAAGAAAGACATTTAGTGAGCTCTTGTCTCATGCCAGGCACTTCCGAAGAATGAGGGGTGTAGAGATGAGTCAGTTCTGCTAGGTCCCTGGGCTCGGTTAGGGAAAGTGGAGCAGAAGCCAGTGGGCCCTGGCTGTGGGGAAGCTGGGACTACCTGGGCAGAGGCTGGTCTCTGGGTAGGGAACAGGGCAGCAGCAGTCAGAAATTCTCTGATGATGAGGAGGAAGATACATGAGGCTTCCCTCTATATGTATCTGCATTCTGTCTACACAGTATGAAATACCTCAACTGAAAGAGCAGACACACCCGGGTTCCAGGTGAGTCACGGAACCTCTTGTGTCCGTCTCTGTGCTCCCATCCATCAGGAATCATAATGGCAGCAGCCTTACCCGGCTCACCGGCAAGAGACCCAAAGGGAATAATGGATGGGAAAATAGCTCTCTGACTGTCACGTTTTGAGAAGCGGTAGCACAAATGTTGTCCTGAGGATATGCACAAGGGCATCAGGTGAACAGCAGTTCACAGGGATATTAAAGTGGATGCTAGTCCCCCAGTGAGACCTTCCCAGCTGAACAGGTGAAGGTAACCACACGACTCTACTGCTAGGGCTTAGAATAGTCTTTAGCAGAGTCCAGTGGGGGAGCCTCTACTCTCTTCCCACCTAGCCTGGGTTTGAGTCCCAGCTCCACCACTTGCCAGTTCTGTAACATTGTACAAGTGACTTAGCCTCTCTATACTGCAGTTTACATGTCTGTAAAATGGGGCTGATTGTAGAATCCTTATGAAGCTGAAAAGAAATCACATATAAAATGCTTAGCCCAGTACCTAGTAAAAAAAATAAAATAATTGGTTGTCGTCGAGTCAGTTCTGACCAATGACAACGCCATGTATGCAAAATAGAACTGTATTCCACATGGTTTTCAAGGCTGTAACCATTTTTAGGTGACCAGGGCTTTCTTTCAAGGTACTCCGGGGTCAACGCAAACTGCCAACTGTTTGTTTAGCAGCCTGGTGTGTTAGTTGGTCGTACCACCCAGGGACTCCAAATACTCTATGCATATAAGCTGTTAAAAGTATTATTATCATCTGAAGCTTTTTAGTCCTTGCAAGGAAGCTATTAGAGCAGGAAAAGAAAAAAAAAGGGGGGGGTTTTACTCAGTGGTTTAAAAAAGCATCCTAAAATCAAATTCTAGCTTTAAAACAAATTTTTACTCATCATTCTAGTACTTTCTAAATAGCTTTTTCCTGGTAAAAACCCCCACTTCTTGGTTTTTGTTATGAGCCATGAGAATTTTCTGAGCACGATTAACAGAAAGAGCGTGATCCCACCAAAAGAAAAAAAAATGAGTAGAAGCCTCTATTGATACTGAAAATTGCTCTGAAGAGGCTACGTTCCCAGAACTGTGTTCCAGATTATCCTGGTGCTGAGCTGTAGCCCCTGCTTGTAGCAGGGGAATAGAGTCTTGATATGAAAACTGAACGTAACCACACTGATGATAGAGTTGTCACCTGGATGTATGTGTTTTTTAACACCGTCTGTGAAATACCGGTTGCCCTTGCTCAGATATTACCCTTTGAGGTTATCTTTGTACTCCCAAGGATTACAGGACATTTGAACTCAAAGGTGTCTGGTCCTGGGTTGTGAGATCTCATAGCCTAGTCAACACTTGTTTAGTGGACAGATGAATATTGTCTGTTGTTAGGTGCCCCTATGTTGGTTCCACCTCGTAGCAACCCTTTGCACCACAGAACGGAACACTGGCCAGTCCTCTGCCACCCTCATGACGCTGCTTGTGCTTTACTGAGCCGACTGTCGCAGCCACTGTGTCTGTCCTTCTCCCTGAAGGTCTTTCTCTTTGTTGCTGACCCAGCTTAACCAAGCATGGGTTCCTTCTCCCGGGGTGAACATGAGAGTGACCAGATTTTCAGGTTTTTGAGTAAAGACATTATTCAAAGTTACCATCAACTAAGTCATCATTTTTATTAAAGAAAAGCCCATTGGAATACCAGACAGACATGGGTGGTGTCAGAGGAAGTCAGCTCCACATCAGCCACTGTCCCCAAGAGTCTTACGTCAAGGAGGATTGTGAAGTCTTTTCCTGCTTTAGTGCCTCCATGACTCCCCACCACACTATTTCATGGGGAGATCCAAGGACACAGTTTCAAGAAGACCTTGAGTCCCCAAGGCCCAAATGTGACGACTCACCTGGTGTTAGCGCTGCCTTAGCACTTTTTAGTAGAGTGACTGGCCTGCTGGCTGTGGGAGGCTTCAGAGCCTGTGTTTACCAGCTCTTGGCCCCTGTGAGGCGGTGCTCAACAGAACAAACAAAGCTAGAGATGACTCTCCCAGCTGGTGTCTGTATTTTTAGTTTGCTGAGAAATTCCTGCACTCTCTTTATTTCTTCATGACGACTATACAAGGGACTTGCATGAGGGGCAAACTCAGGCCCTCCAGGAAAGATGGTTCCTTAGCATCTATCCCCTAACATGTTTAGGAAAATCATGAGAAAAGGTTCATTTGCAGTATGGGTTTTGTTTTCCCTTTGACACATTTACAGTTAAATCCCCCAACTCCAAGAAAAGGATTTCCCAATTCCAGGGGAAAGGAAAGTATTGATCTGAGTGGAGCCCTGCTCTCCTCTGCAGTAGATGGCCAGAGATGTCTTTACTAGTAAACACACATTAAAGAGGAGGTAAAGTCTATCACAGCCATGTTTTGTTGACTACCAAGACTTGTAGCATAAACTAAAAAGAAAAAGAAAATCAAACCTCGTGCCATTTTTTCAAGTTGAGTTTGACTCACAGTAACCCTCTAGGACAGAACAGAGGTGCCGCTCTGTGGGGTTTCCAAAGCTGTAGAGCTTTACCAAAGCAGACCACGGCTGCCACAGCACTCTCCTGGGGAGTGGCTGCTGGGTTTGAACCACTGACCTGTCAGTTAGCATCTGAGCGCTTCATGTGTTACAGACCCACGCTGCCAAGGTAAAAAATCAGAGGCCCCAAAGTGACCTTGCTGGTCTGGTAGAGATGGCTGGTGGATGGGCGTGGGGCGTGGGCCGTGCTGGCGTTCACGGCGGTCCTGTTTGGACCAGCCAGCTCGCACGCTGTCAGTGACGCTGCCTTCCAATGTGTTTTCTCTCTCCGGTTCTGCAGTTAGCTGGTGGGGGTGGGTGCAAGGCCTGTCATTCATCTCCCGTGGGCTGTGATAAGTGTTGTTTTACTTCTTGGTGACACCTCCTGACACATTTTCCCCGTCGTATGTTTGCTGTTTATTGTGGTTCCTTTGAGCCAAGTAAAAGCAAGATAAAAAAAACAAGTGCAGGCTGAGAAGTCAGAGCTGTAATTTAGTCGGGTAGGGTTCAGTTGGGTGTGTTTTCCCCCTGCCCTACTGCCTTCACTGTTGTGTGTTCAAAGACAGGCTCTGCTCCACTTTGTGGCTCCCCCCGCCCCCGGACCTGTCCATCCTTCCTGGGGTGACCAGTATCCTCTTAGGTATGAGGTGAAAAGAGGAAGCTGTCTATTTTAGTCAGGTGTGAAGGATCTGTTTAGAAAATTGAGGAAAAAGTAAACCTAGAAACAGTTTGTCTTGGTTATAAGGATGGCAGAGATCAGTTGCTGTGGAATGTAAAAATAAAATGCACAGATTTGGACACAAAGCAGAGGTAGGAGTGGCCGGGTGTGAAGGGTGGACCGCGTCGACCTGGCCCTGGTGCCACCATTTGGAGTCTATCCGCTTCCTGCTCTCTGTCCTTTTGAAACAACTGGAATTGCCTCCAGAGATGTTTGCTGTGATGGCCTTCACGAAGGACCAGGGCCAGCTCCAGTGCTGCCTTGGGATTCTGGCTGTCAGCCTTATGCAGAGTGTACATCGCCCCTCTTAGCAATCTCTTGTCCCTCCTCTCCTCCCTCTCCTCTTCTTTCTAGTAAGAGGCCAGTAGAACAGCATCCTGTGGATGCCTAGAACCATCAAGTACACACGCTATGTGGTAGCATTGTGTCTCTGAGTCCAGTCAATTCCTGTCCAAAGAGTTGACCGCAGTAATGTTTGCCGGTCAGGGGCAACAGCCAGTTTAGGGGCCATTCTCCCAGGGGAACCCCCAGGCCACCAGACCATCAGTTGCAGTCTTTTAGTGGAGTTCTTGAGCTGCACCCCTCTTTTTCTTGGGTTGCCACTGGGACTCAGCATTGTGTGCCCCATCACAGCTGTTGTTGGTGGTGGCCAGGCACCATCTGGTTCTTCTGGTCACGTATTGATATAGTCATCTATTCACATGGGTCCTTCTGTCTCCTGGGCTCTTCTTCCCTCGTGTCTTTGTTGTTCTTGGTGATTGTCTGTTCTGGGTGAGTCAGGACCATTTGGTGTACCTCAGGTGGCAGCTTGCTACTTTTAAGACCCCAGACGCCACTCACCAATATGGGGTGCAGAAGACTGCAAGAGAGTATTCTTGCCCCAAAGCCTAATGGTGCTAGTTTTTTTAACTCATGACAAAGGATTCTTTTTTTAAGGTATTGCCGTTGAGTTGGTTCTTACACATAGAGACCCTGTGGTCAGAATTGACTCCACAGTGCCAATGCCAAGTGCCGTCTGACTCCACAGTAGGAGTGTTTTTTTTCTTCTTCTTTTTTGGTATAGGATAGAGTGGAACTGTCCCCCATAAATCTTTACAGATGCAGACTGCCACATCTCACCAGGAGCCGCTGGTGACTTTGAACCTCCACTTTTGAGTTTGCAGCCAGGCGCTTAACCACTGAGCAGCCAGAGCTTTTTAGGTTGTTGCAAAGTAAAGAATTTTAGATCTGGGCCTTTACACACACACACACACACACACACACACACACACACACACACACACACGTTTGTTAAGAAGAGCAGTCTTTAGTGCTTCTTGGAGTGAGCAGCAAAAGGAACACTTCCTTCTTCCTTGCCACTTGGAGATGCCACTGACCAGGACATGGATTGGCGGCGAGAGACCTGAGGTACCTTTCCATCCGTTCTACTCCCACTGAAGCCTCGCTTTCTGTGTCCCTGGCCTGGTCTCCACTAGAACAGAATGTTGCTGTCAGGAGCCACCTTTGTCTATTGCATTTCCCAGAATTTGTGAAAAGCAGAAAGGCTGATCATGTTCCAAATGACAACAGGCTTCAGGGCAGCCTCAGTGACCGTGACGAGCAGGCAGGAAGGTTTCCTAGCATGATAAATAAAGCATTTCATAAACCCTTCTAAGGAACAGTGTTGGCACAGTAGTTAAGAGCTTAGCTGCTAACCAAAAGGTCAGCAGTTCAAATCTAACAGCCACTTTTTGGACACCATGTGGGGCAGTTCTGCTGTGTCCTTCAGGGTCACTGTGAGTCCAGATTTTTTGTTTTGCTTTATAAACCCGTGTACAAATCCAAGATGGGGAGATACTATGGAAATTTCTAAGAGGAAACTCAATTGTTGAAGACCATGCCTGGTTATTTCAGCCTGTGTTGGTCTTGTTTACCAGGAAAATGGGAATAAGGGGTGTTTCAATAACCAAAGCTGTCTTCTCTCCCCTTGCAAGGTAGAAACCAAGAGATGAATGGATGTGTGTCTGATGAATGTGTGGCTGATGAATGAACAGTTGGCTGAATTCATCTCAGTAGCCTGTGCTCAGAACAAAACACAAATCCACAACACGCCACTTAATTAGGGTTCGCTTGAGACATGCCAATAACATCCGCTTCTCAAAAGACAGGCAGCGCAAAGCAGATATTGGTTTTGAGTATGATTTGATTTAGCCGAATCCACAGGTCTACTCAGTTTAAAAAGAGGAGGCAGGAGGGAATCAAAGTTTATCTTCTGTGTTCTCTGAGGGAGTGACTGACATCAGCTTAAGACTTAAATAAAAATTGGAAAATAATGTGAAATTACTACAATTGTTATTCCATTGTTAGGATTTGTAAGCCTTTAAGCCACCACGAGATTGAGTTTGCTTTTAATGGGATGCTGAGTCATTTTAGCAAAAGCATGGAGGTTGTTGAAATGGGGTTAAAAAGAGTGCCTTGCTGTGAGGGTCAGCTACTCTTTCTGAAGATGTCCCAGCTCCCCTGGCGTGGGTGCTCCTTCTTCTCTACACAGGCTTCCTCCTGAAGTCCTCATTACGGCCCTTGGCACGTGCTCTCAGAAGTACTTGTGTGCACACGTGGTTAGCACACTAGACCTCATGTTCACTGAGGGCACCAGACTCCACATTGTTGGATTCAGTGCCCAGGGCCAGCAGGTAGCAGTGATGAAGACAGCCGTTTATTATGTAGCGTGTGCTGGGCACTGTGTGAAGAGCTCTGCTGGTCTGACAGTTCAGGGCTCAGCTGCCAACTGAAAGATTGGTGGTTTGAACCCACCTGTGTGGCTCCATAAGAGAAAGACCTGGGATCTGCTCCTGTAAACGCCATGGAGCAGTTCCACTCTGTGACATGGGATCACTAGGTGTCGAGAGTCGACGTGACTGCACCTGACAGTGACAGCACTGTGCTAGGAACGTGTCCTGATGAGAAGGGAATTGTCATCCCCTCTTTCAGTGGAAGTGGTATGGCCCAAAGAGTTTAGAATCAACCCTGGCCACTCGTCTTGGAAGTGGTGGGGTGCTACCATAGGACATCCCACCCCCAGAACCTGACTTCCTGGTTGGTGGGTGTACACGAAATATCCTATAAAAGAAATATTTTTTGATCAGCACCACTGAGAGATACCACTTCATGCTAACTAATATGACTACAGAAGAAAAGACAGCTAATGAATGTTGGCAAGAATGTGGAAACAATGAAACTCAACTGTCTCTTGGAGTGTAGAACGGTGCAGTCACTTTCCTAACAGCCTGGCAGTTCCTTAAAAGATTGAACACAGAGTTACTGTGTCATCCAGTGATTTTATTCCTAGGTATATAGCCAAGAGAATCAAAAACACGTATCCAAACAAAAGCTGATATACAAACATTCACGACAACATTGTTTGTAGTAGCCAAAAAAGGGACAAACAGACCAAATGTCCATCAGCTAACGACTGGGTGGGTAAAATGAGTTGTACCCATGCTGTGTGGGTACCCACATTGGTGGCACAGCAGGTAAGTGCTAGACTGTTAACCAAAAGGCCAGTAGTTCACAGTGGTTAAGAGCTTAACTGCTAACCAAAAGAACCAGCAGTTCGAATCTACCAGCTGCTCCTTGGAAATCCTGTGAGGCAGTTCTACTCTGTCCTGTGGGGTTGCTGAGTCAGAATCAACTGGATGGCAATAAGCTTGGATCTGTTTGGGGTTTTTTGTTTGTTTGTTTGTTTTTAATCTAGAATAGGCAAGTCTGTAGAGACTTAAAAGACATTGGTGGTTACCCAGGACTGGAGGGCTGAATGGATATGAAGACTGTGTGCTAATGAGTAAGCTAAGCCAAGCCACGTGCCGTCGAGTCGGATCCCCAGATTCTTTTTGATGTGATGAAAATGTTCAGAAATTGACTGTGGGGATGTTTGTACAACTATTTGACTATACTAAAAACTGTTGAATTGTACAGTTTAAATGAGTGGATTATGCGGTACGTAAGTTGTATCTCAGTAAAGCTGTACCAGAAAAAAAAAAAAAAAACACTAATACTGCCTCCACAGGTTTGCTAATAGTATGGACATAGTGTCACACTAATGGAAATCTGGTCCGATGTGTCCCTTCTGAGTGTCAGCTGTCTTGCTCCCGTTTCACCATGGGAACTTGTGGGCATCGGTGTGTGAACATTTAACAGCAGAATGGAGGACTCACAGAAGCAACGCTGGTTATCAAGAACTTATCACATGGAACACGTTTCTTTTTTATTTGTCTCCGTGTTTCCAAAGGCTCTGAAGAGTGCCCTCAGAGAGCCTGTTTTCATGGGCCTTTAAAGAGGCCCAGCGCCTTTCCTGGCAGACAGGGAGCCATTGACTGAGGTAGCTTTGGGGACATCAGAGGCCCTGAGCAGGGGGCCTCCAAAGGGCTGCGTTCATGCTCTTGTCTATACTCAGTCTTGGCAGTGAGCCAGGGTCATGAACTAGGGGGCTGGACTGTTAGCAGGCGTGGCTGGAGAGGGGGACCCTGCATCTGGTGCTTCCCCTGGCCAACCGCCACCACCACCAACAGAACCCCCACCCAGTGCCCTTGAGTCTGTTCTGACTCACAGAGACCTCATGGGTTACAGAGAAGAACTGCTCCCTTAGGGTTTTGTGGCTGTAATCTTGACAGAAGCAGGATTACTAGACCTTTCTTCCAAAGGACCATTGGTTGAGTTCAAACAGCCAACTTTTAGGTTAGTGAGTGAGAGCAGCCCCTTTTTTTCCTGTGTTTATTTATTTGTTTTGGCTTTACAAATCTGAGCTCCATTTCAGATTTCCATTCCCTCACAAAGAGCCTTCAGGTCATCTTTCGGACCCCACTAAACAGCCCTCTTACCCATAGGGCTTTGGTGCTGCGACTGAGAGCCCCCAGCCTGGCTCAGCCTGTTGTGCCCTGAGATCTCCTGCTTTCCGCCAGCAGATTCCCTGCACGCTGAGACTGCGGCTAGTCAAACCGCCTCTCCCAGACACCGTTGGGTGAATGCGGGGTCTTCACAGACACAGTGGGCAATGATTCTTCTACCCTTCAGTAGAAGAATCCATGGAGGCTCAGTATCGAGCATCCCTCAGCATCTTCCAGGGACTCAGTCATTTAACAGGTGCCCCGCTTGGCTGTGCGTCTGGGGTGGAGGGCAGGGTCTGGTACATAGAGGAAGGAAGTCTCAGCATCGTGGACACGTGCAGCAGTCAGGGCACAGAATTGCTGCACAGAGACATAATATGAGCCATGAGGCTGATGGAAGGGGGCGTAGCATGAGGACAATTGGGCTGTGGAGTAGAGGTGGACAGAAGAGCCACCTCCGCTGTGTCCTGTCCCCACCCCTGCTCCAGTGGCACGCAGCTGCTGCGTTTGGCCTCCTGGCTCTTCGTGACTTCCCCACACCACAACCCTTTCTTAGGCCACCGTATTTTCTTTTCTTTATGGCACTTATTCTAGAATATAAAGAGGACCGGCTTAGGGGTGTGTGTGTGTGTTTTGCCAAGTAAAAGGGAGAGATCTCTATTAAAATGGGAAGTCTAATGAGAGCGAGGGTCTCATTGGGCTTGTTTCTCACTGACTGGCCAGGAGGAAGACAGATAAATAACAAATGAGCACTAACATGATGCAGGCACCGAAATCAGATGACTCTGTGTCTCTCCAACTCACCACCAATTTGTTCTAATCTTATTGATCAGACCCAGACCATAGCCTCGTGTTCCCATGATCAAGGCTGTTGTCCAGTTCTTATTTGCCCTCAAAAGATTTTGTTTTCTTTAATATGCATGCTTTTATTTACACATATGGATATACACATACATATAGGCATTTTTATATGCATACAATCACAGCAACTGGTTTGTGAGATAAATGTTTTTTTCCAAACACGCATCCACCCTCTTTTAACACAAACATTGCTGCTGGGTTTAAGCATTGTTTTTTAAATTTAAATTGCCACATATTGGTGAGAAAGGGAAAGAGCATTCAACAAATGATACTTGCAATAAACTCATCAGTAATTTGGGAGAGCAATGAGTTGACACTGGTATCATACTATACGAAACATGGAAATAAATTTTTAGAGAGATTAAAGGCTTGCATTTCACAGATAAAGCTAAACAAAAGGAAAACCATGAGACAACAGAATTAAAACAATCTCGTAGAGTTTGAAGAGCCCTAGTGGCACAGCGGTTAAGTGCTCACCTGCTAACCAAAAGATGAGCAGTCTGAACCCCCAGTGGCCCCACGGGAGAAAAGACCTGGCAGTCAGCTCCTGTAATGATGACAGCCTTGGAAACCCTATGAGGCAGTTCTACTCTGTCCTATAGGATTGTTCTGAGTTGGGATCAGAAATGACACACTGTAACAGAGTTCATACCCCAGTAGTTATACTTTCAAAAGAATTGAAAAAGGAAGCTCGCCATGGAGGCAACAGAATTAACAAACACAAAGAGAAAGTACTCTGGTACTCAAAAAAAGATATTGAAATTAGAAAAATGAAGTATCATTTCTCACACATTTAATTATCCAAAAGTTTTATTTTTTGTAGTGAATAAGTATCAGTTGCTGGTACAGAAAACATATAAAAGCAGTATTTCTTTACACTGTGAATTGGTACTACTCTCGGAAAGCAAGGTGGCGTATATATATACCAAAAGCCCTAAAATGATGATGTGGCTGTTCCGCTTCTGGAAGTCTCCTCTAAGAAAAGAATGCAAAAAAATATAAAAAGTTATGTGCATGAGGATGTCCCTTGCAATGTTAACTCCCAGTAATGAAGGAAGACATATGCAGAAAGCAGCCCAGGCGGAGAAGTGGTTAGCACTGGGCTAAGTGACAGAAAGGCTGGTGGTTTGAAGCCACCGGGGGCGCTGCAGAAGAATGAGGTGGCAGTCTGCTTCCTTCAGGATCTGCAGTCTTGGAAACCCTCTGGGGGCAGTTCTAATCTGCCCTGTAGGGTTTTTGTGAGTCAGAATCAACTTGACAGCAGTGTGTTTAGTTTTGGTTGTTTAGATCATGCAGATTGTGACTGCTTTATGCATTCATTTAAAATGACTCTCATGACATCATGACAAAATTCACATATTCTTAAATATTTTTCGAAAAACATTTTTTGGCAGTTATATTTGCTTTGAATGTGACTACGTAATTTAAAATTACCAAATGGGGATATAACTGGGCTGATAACAGTGATTGGCTTACAATGAGGGGATTCTGGGAAATTTTGTCTTTGTTTTCCTGTTTCATGATGTAGTTACTTCTAAAACTTAAAACATTTTTATAACTACCACTTAAGTACTAAGAGTTGCATTCACTACAGTGTTTATTAATTTTACGCAGATTATTTTAATCAATAAAAATTAAGAGACACAGATGTCCTTGACTGGGTACCGAATTAAAATATTAAGAAAATAGCATTAGCTTTATCAGAAAAATATTTAACAAATACTTAATCTGGCTTTTGCCAGATGAGTCTAGGGTTCAATGATTCTTTTACTTTTCCAAGTTGCATTGTTTTGTGGGGCAAAATTCCAACATATAATCACTTTAAGTGCACCCTTGTTGCAAGCAATCTATTAATTGCCTTTAAAAAGTTTGTCACTTTTTGGGAGACAGACATGTCAGTCTCTCTGTTTAAAAATGTGTATGTGTGACACAGACACATACACAAATCTATCATATATAAAGGTAAACACACTTGATTTAATTTAAAAAATTAATAAAACGAGTTATTGTCGAGGTCCAGTTTAGAAAATGTACCATTATACTGTGTCATTTCCTCCCACGGTATGTCTTGTCATTGATCCCAAGGAAAAGATGTCAAACTGTTAGTTATCTTGTAGCAACATCTGATTAGTAAGTCAGACGCTGGATTTCCTGAGTGGATGTCCTAAAAAAACTGCACTGCTCATTCTGGGTACCAACCACTGTTAGTAGCTGAAAACTAGCCCAATGTTTCTTGGCTACATGGAGCCTGATCCCCAAATACAAGAGCTATTGGCAATGACCATAGAACCAATCAGGTCTCACCTCCGGATTTTTATTTAATACGGTTATATTGTTATTCGGTTGCTGTACTTTCCAATAAAAAGATACAGGCAGTACTCCAAAATGAGAAAATTCACCATCTGTCTAGATAGCTAGCTGGTCCCTGAGGTCCCTTCCACTTTTAGGATTTAGGATTTTGTGATCTCACGGCAAGAATGGAGGATTTGTGTTCCTCGCTAAGCCTCTTGGGATTGCAGTTAGGCTGGTAAACAATTGGGTTTTGAATGCAGCCATCGGTAGGAATGGGATGGTTTCTGTTTTAGTCATGCTCTAACAGAAATGCCACAAGTGGAAGGCTTTAAAAAGAAAAATTTTGTTTTGTCACAGTTTGGTAGGTTAAAGGCCAGATTCAGGGTGTCAGCTCCCAGGGAAGGCTTCCTTTTGCTGGCTCTCATGGAAGGTCCTTATCACCAATCTTTACCTGGACTGGAAGCTTCTGAGGCTCAGGGCCGCAGTCCTTTCCAAAGGATGCACTCAACTCCCCGCACTGCTTTCTTCCTTTACCGTATGAAGTCCCCAGACCGCCCTGCCAGCTTCTTTATATCTCAGGAGACTGCCCCAAGGCACAGAACAGTTTTACACCCTGAGCCATGCCCCACCAACCCAGCTGCCCCCATTCTCTCTAGTTAAGGTCATCGAGGCAGGATTTACAACACGGAGGGACATCACACAGTACCAGAAATCATGGCCTAGCTAAATTGCTACACAGATTCTTGGGGAGAACGCAATTCAGTCCACGACAGTTTCAATGGGATGATGTTACTCAGTCAGAAAGTTGCTTGATGTGAAAGCTCAGATGATCACAGCAAATCACTTCACTCCGTTGTCAAAGGCTAAGATGCCGCCCACTGGGAACCTTCTGCGGAATCCAGGTGGCAGTGCACTTGACAGTTTTGGTGGCAGTGATGACGGCACCACTCCTTGGCCTTGACTCTGGTCACTGCTCTCAGAATGCATTCAAACATGTCAGCTGGGGTTGCTTTGAGGTTTGGGTGCTGTGCAGTATTTCTTGTGTACCTAATTAGCACTTTGCTTTATCTGCTTCCAAGGACTTAATCTGTTTCCAAGGAAGCACTTAGGAAAGCTCTGTCATTTACAATTCTGAATTCTGGAAAACTCTTCAGGAATTTCTCCAAAACCTGTATTGAGCCGAGTTCTTTTTGAGGATTTGGGTCCACGCTGAAATTGAAACAAGTGAACCAACTTCTTGCCGAATGGCTGTCGCACTATAATGTATGTATACTGCATACAAACATACGCTTTTATTGTTTCATAAATTTGACTTAAAATTAGTCTCTATGCAATGATATTGCTGTTCTGCACATTCTGTGCTGATGAAATCTGGTTTGTGAAATAAAAGGCAGGGGTCCTCCCATCCCTTGAATCATGAACCTCTTCAGAGTTAAAAAAAAAAAAAAAAAAAAAATTCACCGTTTCCGTTGTAGGCCTGATGATGACTCAGAGATCAGAGGCTGCCTGGGTGTAGCCCAGAGATCTGTGTTCTTATAAAGCTGTCTACAGCCATGCATGGGGAGAGGACAGAGTACAGGGGCTGTGTTTGCTGCATTGAAATAGGCCAGGAGTTGGTTATTGTTTAAGCTGGTACTGGGTACGTGAGAATTCATTGTTTGCTTTGCTTTCATGATATTTGAAATTGTCCATAATGTAAAGATTGTTTGTTTTTTTTAAAAAAAAAAAAAGCTTTCCAGGTGATTCTGATAATCTGTCAGGTTTGGGATGCAAAAATCTACTTCTTACTGAACAAGTGAAAAAGTGCAGGCTCTGGAAAGGTAAATGATAAGCTCAGAACCACAATTCCCCTTTGTGGGATATATTGCACGTGTTTCTTCCCCCAGGCTGGAGCGCTTTGCTTCACACGGCCTCCCTATCTCATCATTTTGCCAGTCTTCTTAGAACTTCAGATGCCGTCATAAAAACACCTTTATAACTCACGTGTTTTTGAAAACACAGATTTGTTTCTTCCTTTCCAGATTTCCCCGTCTGTAAAGTGCATTGCTATTCATTGCGTTGTTGTTACCAGGTGCAACAGAGCTGATTCTGACTCACAGGGACTCAGTGGGCCAAGGAACAAAGCATTGCCCAGTCCTGCGCCATCCCTGTGATGGTGGCTACGTGTGAGCTCAGTGTTGAAACCTCTGTGTCAATCCATCTCATTAAAGGTCTTCCTCTTTTTCTCTAACCCTGTTCTTTACCAAGCATAATGCCTTTGTCCAGGGACTTGTCACTCCTGATAACATGTCCAGAGTTTGTGAGACAGAGTGTCACCATCCTCGCTTCTAAGGAGCACTCTGGCTGTACTTCTCCTGAGAGAAGTACCATGGCAGACCATGGTACATTCAATATTCTTTGCCAACACTGTAATTCAAAGACGTCAATTCTTCAGTCTTCCTTATTCATTGAGTTGGGCTGTAAGGTAACTATTGGCTTTTCAGACACCATGGTGCTTCTGCTTTGCTACTAATTAGCTTGTGAATCCTGTGATGAAAGAATGAACGGATGGATGAGGAGGAAAGGTGCAGAAAAGTGCAGGGTCTTATCTATGTTAAGATCTTATCTATCTTAAACACTGTATTTTATCTAAGTTAATAAGCACTATCTGATAAGCACAATGTAGAATCTCCAAGTGCCATAAATGGTTGACCTCTCAGTGACCAAAAGGTTGGTAGTTCAAATCCATTCAGAAGCACCTAGGAAAAATGGCCTGGCAGTCTATTTCCAACAAATCAGCCACTGAAAACTACATGGAGCATGGTTCTTCTCTGACACACATGATGTCGTGAGTAGGAGCTGACTCCATGGCAACTGTTTGGAGGTTAGAGGATAATAACTTATGATGTTGGCCATCTTTTCAGATGCTTACTGGCCATTTGTGTATCTTTGGAGAAATGTCTATTCAGATTCTTTGCCCATTTTGTGATTAGGTTGTCTTTATCATTGAGTTGTACAAGGACTTGTTTTATTTGAAGCATGCCTTATGGTGTGAGTAGAGAAAGGAGTAGAACACCAAATGATTTAAACATCCAAGAAACATTATGGACAGTTTTGATGGACTTATAGTTCATGTAGCCCAATTTTAGGGACCACTCCCTGGTAGTATAGTGGTTAAGAGCTAGGGCTGTAACCAAACAGTTGTCAGTTCAAGTCCACTGGGAGTCCCCTGTAGAAACCCTCTAGGGCAGTTGTACTCTGTCCTGTTGGCCATTGTGAGTCAGAATCAACTTGACAGAAGGAAACAGGTTCAGGAGTTCAGGGAGATCTGACATCGGCAATACATTAAATATATCACCCTGGTAGGGTCTTCAGTCTTTTTACATCGTGTTAGAAGTGCTAGGTTTTTTTTTGAGGGTGAGTTAGTGGAGATATACTGTTTACACCAAGAAAATTTTGGTTTCTGTGAATTTCTTCATATATAAATTCAGAATTCATATGTGCAATTAAGAAAATTTTACTGCTTTTTGCTAGAAGTTTTTTTGTCTTTAGCTAAGTTGTATGGAAACTTGAGAGATAAGTATCTCATTTGTAGTATTGTGAATTTTTGCAGGGGAAGAAAATCTTTTTCTGACAGACAGTTGAAGGAAATTATCTTTTTGGTCTTTAAATTGTCGTAATTGGGCTTCTCCCTCACAGACTTTTAAAACCGTGGAGTGTGTATAAAATCATGTTTATTCATTTGACATTCTGAACATAAGTATACTAAACTTGATGATGTTAATTTCAGAAGAACAGAACATCAAGTTTAGAATTAGGCAAATAGACAGAAGTTGCAATTGTGTCCAAGGATTGCTTATATTTCAGGATGAAATCAAATCTTATCCCCAAACCTAATTAGCAGCTGTGTATTGGTGTATTTGACAGGCAGCAGCCAAATTGTCTGCCCACGGTAACGTGGACAGCATCAAACAGATGAAGAGGAACAGATCTTGAGTTGGGGTTCTCAGCCAGAATCCTAGAGCTGACGGGGTTCCTAGGACTTCAGTCAACGACAGCATAGCATGGGTCTTGAGGAAGGCATGCAGAGCAGTCTCCTTGAGAGAGGTCACTAGTTTTCAGATGCACACAAGTGTATCTCATTATTATAGTAAATACTTTTGTAAACAAATGTCCTTTGACACTCTGAATCTATTTTTTAGGTACAATTTTGTCAATGATTGTAGGTTTCTATATATGTTACCTCTGAAATAAAATAATTTAACCAAACACTTCTCACATAATTTTGATACCTCTGTATGTTTCAAGAAGGACTCAAAAAACTTGAGTTGAAAGCTAGTATTTTTGGAGTACCTACTATGTGCTGAGCACCTTCAGGTGTGTTAATTCTGCCATATTTTCCTTTTATCCTCACGTTTCATGGCCTTGCAGTATCACTAAATTCACTGACAGGCCCTTAAAAACATTACCATTTCCTACCTGTTAGTCCTGTCTGTGTCTGTCTCATGCAAAATCTGTTCCATCTCTGTCTGTGCCTTGCTTAACCATGGTTTAGGGCCAGATTCTTAAACTACTAGAACCTCAATTGTCTCCTCTGTAAAAGGGGCAATAACTCATAGCTGCTATACAGCATGGTAGTAACTAACAATTACTGTTTGCTGAGTACTAAAAGTTGAAGAAAAGTCAATCCCTTTTGTGGTTTTTTTTCTTACCTCTTTTGGAGGTATATGCATATTTTTGTTTTCTTCTTCTTTTCTTTTTTTGTCATTGCTGCCACGGAGACTTCAGAAGTGGATGCACTGCAGACACCCCATTTTCCTATGAGAAATATTTGTTCATAGGCATATCAGTTAAGAATTGCCCCATGTATTAGAAATATCCTCAATCCCAGTGCCTTAAACAGGAGAGAATTCCTTGAACAAAGGAATCAGGACAGGGATTTATACAGCAGCTTCACAGTCATCAGAGACAGGCTCTGTCTCTGTTGTACCGTCTTAGCCCATGACATCCGTCTGCAAAGTTACCTCAAGTCCAGAATGGCTGCAGAAGCTCCAGCCATTATCTCTGTGTTACATGCCACAGCCCCAAAAGGATACCTCTCCCAGCTCTCTCTTTAAGCAGATTTCCAGAAAATTCCACGTAACACTCCACCTACATCTCTTTTGTCGCATGCCCGTACTTGCTGCAGGGAGGCTGTGTTGTGTCACCTTTCACTTCAAGTCTCCATGTGGAGTTCTGTTACAAAGAAAGCAGAGAAGATGCTGTAGTACACTTATTTTCTTTAGATCTCTGATGGTAGTACCTTGGGACTGAGACATTGTTATGTGAAGTGAACCATATGAGGTCTGATAAATAAGTTCACGAACTCATTCTAGAAAAAGTGCTGCATACATCATTGCTGAATATCACTATGGTCACCTTCAAAGCACACCCCTTGGGAAGCTATGCACAGATGCCAGCACCTAGTCTACCCTTCAAAGCAATTTTGGAACTCTGTTTTTGGAATGGGCATCAGAGCTGTCATCGCATTACCCTTAATGTCCTCGGTGTTATCTAAATGTCTTCCTTTCAATATTTCCTTTATCTTCTGGTAAAGAAAACAGTCACTGGGGGCCAGATCAGGTGAGTAGGGAGTGTGTTCAATGTAGTTACTTATTTACTGGCTAAAAACTCCCTCATAGACCACTGTACAATTAAGTTTGCAAACTTGCCGCAGTGCCAGTGTGCAATGGCCATTCCAGAAGTTCCAAAATTGCTTTGAAGGGTAGACTAGCCGCTGGTGCCAGTGTATGGCTTCCCAAGAGGAGTACTTCGGAGGTGGTTATAGTGATATTCAGCAGTGAGGTATGTAGCACTGAGACCAGTCAAATTTGTGGACTTTATTGTTAGACGTCTTGCATGCAGCCCTGTAACTTGGGCAAAAAGGGACTGCTTTAGAAAAACACCCTCACCAATCATGTCTGTAACAACCTGTCAGTAGAGAACGATCCACAGGCAAGCCCCAGAGAGCGTCAGCTGTCTACGTCTGCTCGGATTTCCTCTGGATGCAGCCTTCCAGGCCGCCCTCTGCACCAACTAGAAAAGCGAGCTTCCAGTGAAACCACCCCCAGTGCCATTAAAGCAAACTGCAAATCACAACCATCAAAACCAGGGTGTCACAGTGAAGAGAGCACTGCACTTGAGGTCACAGCCCTGGGGACAGTGCGGGCTTTAGTTTCAATGCTCTGACACCTCTTCCCTTAAGTCATGCTGGCCTCCTCTGCACGTTGGGACAGGAGGAGGAGGTGGAGCTCTGGGTCCCTCCGAGGGGCTTGGATTGAGCGCTCAGTGGTTTGCTTATAGGCCCAAAACTAAGAAAAATTGTTCAATGCTTTGGGCAGCCATTTTGCTAACAAGTAAGGTTTTAGGCAAAAAGCCATTCATCACTACTCTGAGTCCTAGTTCCAGATGGCAAGAAAAATAGACCTATCTTTTTCCAATCCATAGCCCTTCCTGAGGGCCCAATTAGACAGACTGGCTGGGCCCTGAGAAATCACAAATTTCTAAATGTCCATGAATGCCAGTTCTGGGAAGAATGAAGTAAAAAATAAAAATATGAAGAAATCCATACATGGTGTGGAATTAGTTTGACATCTGTGTGTGTGTGTGTTTGTGTGAGTGAGTAGGTCCTATAGCTCTCTACACCACCACCATATAATATCAGTCTATTCTGAGTCCTAGTGGCCTCGTGACAGAGTAGAACGGACCCGTAGGGGTTTTTTTGTGTCGTTTTTGTGGAAGCAGGTCCCCAGGTCTGTCTCCCAGAAAGGTGCAGATGGGGATCAAACTGCCAGCCTTTCGATTGGCAGCCAAGTGCTCCGTTCAGTGCTATGCCACCAGCACTCTTTAATGTGCCCTCTGGACCTCAGTTAATTATAGGAGTCCCTGAGGGTGCAAATGGGTAATGTGCTCAGCTACTAACCAAACTTTTCAGGGTTCAAGTTTACCCAGAGGGACCTCAGAAGAAAGTTTTAGCAGGCTATGTCTGAAAAATCCCCTGAAAACTCAGGGGAGCCCAGTTTTACTGTGGCATTCACAGGGTTGCTGTGAGGCAGAGTCAACTGATGGCAGCTGATTTTAGTGAATAATACTGGATCGATATTAGTCAATCAGGTACACCCACTGTGCCACCAGCGGAGGCTGTGAATACTAGGGAAACTGGCTGGCCGAGACAGAGTGTATGAGAACTCTTGTGCATTCTGCTCGATTTTTCTGTGAGCCGGAAACAACTCTAAAAAGTATTTTCATTTTTTTTTTTTTAGAAAAGTGAATAAGGCCCAAAGGCTGCTTCCATTCATCTCATTGAGTTAGACACAAACGAAGCTTAGAGATGTGGCCAGAGCCAAATCGGTCCCCAGCTACCAAGCCTATTTCCAGTGTGGTGGAAACGTCTGGGTGGAGCCTACACTTTAATAACTGAGACAGATCTCCTGCCAGCCATCGTCACATGGTTCTTTTAGTTACAATTATGGCAAGTGGCATAAATTCCAGAAAAAACAAACTAGAGGAACAAAGCATGTGTGGAAGGTTGGACAAGAACAGGACAGAGAGCTGGAAGAAGGGGTGTGTGGTGGGAAGAAACTCTTGGGGACAGTGAGAGGCTTCTAGAAAGTTAAGGGATGGAGCCACGGCCATGTCTGGATGGGTGCAGGAACTCTCAGCTTCCCACTGGCAGCATCCGAATTGAGAGACAGGGACACAGAGCTGATCATTAATTTAAAAATAAAATAAAATAAAGTTCCTCATTTATAATTCTGATTAACGCAGCAATTTAAAATACAGCCTCTGGAACAGTGACACAAAATGCGTTATAACATGTCTTCCTCCATTTTTTCCTAACGAGAAATGTGAGGAACCCGAGATCAAAGAGGGTGGCAGTTCAGGGAGCTGTTTCATCTTATGGCCTGATGGGAACAGGGCGATTGGCTGGGTTTTAAAAATGGAAGATCTGGTCAATTTCATGTCTTTGGTCCTACAGAGGAGTGAGCTGTTTTCCTTCATGTTTCTAATCTGATTTGGGCCTCTTTCCCTCCTGGCTGGTTGGCTGGGACTGAAGCCGAACTGTGTTCTCCATAGAACCTGGCCTGTCTGCCTCCAGACATCTCGAGTTGCTATCTGACTTAGCCCGGCTTCATTTATATCAAAGGGAGAGCATTGCCGGGACATGAGGATCAAAACAGAGAGCAAACTTGCTGATGAACTAGGGGAAGCAGGCCAAGTTTGGTCCCTCAAGGGCCTCCTTCCCTCCATCACAGTGAATTATGCATGGGCTGTCTTGGAACTGCCTCCTCTACCAAAGCCCAGATCCTAATAGGGAAGAAACTACAAGGAGGCTTCCTGACTGTGGCCACAGATAGACAAATCATTCGGCTTTGTTCCTTAAAAGCCGTGTTGTAATTGGGTCAGTACTCCATAGATCTGCTCGATATCCACCGGGCTGTCCTTTGTCAAAGTTCCTGTAAGGAACATGTAGAATTTCAGGAATAAAGCGGCTTCGTGATTGTCTAGGGGCATGGGGCCTCGTTCTGTTTCAGTGAGAGCTATATTCTTATTCGCGTTTTTGAACTGCCAATGGGGTTCTGTCAGGCCAAGCAGTGAACTCATTTCTTGGGCCTTTTCTGGTGCTAGAAACATGTTGTCACTGAGTATGGTCCCCTACGTGAGTAGGCCACCCTTGTATTTTGAGGTGCCACCCTAATTTTTAAATGAATGATGACATACGTGATTCTTCTGCTATATTTTATTGCAAGGCTCTTGTTCTGAAGATAGAGTCCCGCCATTAACACTCATGGATCCATTTATTCTCATTCGTAGTCCCCTCTGTGTGTGTGGGTATTTATGACATTCCTACCTATACCCTCTAGATACACGTTTTACAAATATTCCACTTATAAAACAAATAGATCAACTATTTTGGTGCTGTTGGTATGATTTTTTTTTAATACTGATTTTAAACTCCTAATTTAGTAAACTCCAGAGGTACCCGTAACTACCAGGCCACAGTTTTGAGAAGCACTGGGGCACAGAGCAGCTCTGGACTCTCTGAGAAAGAAAAGCACCAGATGTCAGGTAACAAAGGAGTCAGAGCCCTTAGTCATGAATTTTAATTAAAGAATCTGTGGCTCTGGAGATTTCATATCCTGGGAAATGCTTATATTCTGAACTCCATGTCTGCGTGCTGTAGCATTAGACTACAGACCCAGACTTTTGCTGATTATCTGGAGGGGTTTACAACTCAGAGGCGGGGGCTCGCTTTGTTCAGGAACAAGTTCTTTGTGCCGCTTTCCCTGCCCGCTTCCTTCCTTGTACCCATCCACCCACCCATGCACACGGCATGCGTTCCAGCCATCCACACTTCCGGATTCTGTTTTGTTCATTCCTAGAATCTTTCGACTTACCTTCATAGTTTTCCTGGGAAGTAGATGAGGAGGGGGCCCTGTAGATGAAGTTGAGCTCATTGAGCATAATTAGCCACAGATATCAGGCACATGTCTGTTAGCAACTGAGAAGGTAAGGCTTACAGAGTTTTTGTGGGGTTTTTTTCTTTCTTTTTAAATCTAGACTTGGCAGTTTTGTTTCTGGGATTCCAAGTCAGATGGAGGACCAAGAAAATAACTGCGAAATGGCAAACATACTAACTCTTCACTGAGATACCTACAACTGAATCCCTCCCTCCACGAACTGTTAGATTTTGTCAGTCAAAGGTGGACGCAAAAAAGAATCGTTGGAGTCTCTCCCCTCACCTTCTTCCCCATTGTCTGGGGAAATTCCAGACAATTCCAAACCAGTCTGCCCCTTTGGCAGGTATAAGCCCTGCCAAGTAACTGTAGGTCTGAGGAAGCCCTTAAGCCAAATGTGTAGGCAGAAGCCTTAAGAGCTGTCCCCAGGGAGAGTAGGAGCTGGCTGCATCCAAGCAGGGCTGTTGGGTTTCTTCCTTTTTTTTCCTGGGAGGAAGGGACAGTTGAAGGCCTGGCGCTCTCATGTGGCCTATTTTCCCCATGGGAAGTTTTAAAAAACATCCATTAAAGCTGGTTTGTATATGCAACAGAGGGCTGTAATATGCTCCTCAAATGAATATCGTAATTATCACCATCCACCAAACGAGAGCCTTTGCAAAAGGGCCAGGCTGGGCACATGCCTCCAAGCCATGGGCCTTGGCAGAGCTCATCTGGGGAGGAACCAGCTCCTCAGTCTTCCGCTCAGCATCTGAGGCAGAACCTCATTAAGCAGATGTGCTGTGAGTTTTATTACAATTCCTCTTAGGAAGGGAAGGGAAGGAGGGAAGTGGGAGTCAAGTTGTCTGTATAATGCCCAGAAAGCTGATTTAAAAAAAAAAAATCTTTTCTTTCCTAATCCCATGATGAGTTTAGAAGGTAGCAGAGAAAGAAGACAAAGTTGAAATGTCCGTGGTTATTACCCCAGAACAGCCCAAAACATCTAAGAAAACAGGCTTTGGGTGGGGGTAATTAAAAAAGAAAGTCAAGCCAGCCACACTGGGACTTCCCATGGCCTGATGGGGTCATTGAGTGTGCAGATCCTTAAACCGTGTCCCACGAAGAAAGGTTCACACAGCCTTTAGGGAGCAGCTTCCTCCATGAGCCATGTCACCGTGTCATGCAGCAGCAGCATGGGGATTTATCCATTCTGCTGTTTTCTAAGCCGGTGAAAACTTAGGGTAGAAGTTACAAAACCACTCTGCCTCACGTGGAACAGCCTCTACGGTACCTGTTTTCTGCGCTTTTGGGAGCTTTAGCTCCATCTCCCTCCTTTAATAAATCAAGGTAGAATCCACAGAACATAAAATCAACCGTTTTAAAGTACCCCATTCAGTGGCATTTAACAGTTTGATGCAACCACTACCTCTGTCTAGTTCCAAAACATCCGTGTCCCCCCAAAAGGAAACCCCATACTCATTAAAGAATCACTCCCCATTTTCCCCCTCCCCTAGTTACTGGAAACCCCAGTCTCCTTTCCTCTATGGGTTTATATATCCTGGACATTTCATAGAAATGGAATTTGTGCCTAGCTTCTATCAGCTAGTATAATGTTTTCATGGATCATCCCCATGGTAGCATATGTCAATATAAGCTCACTTTTTATGGCTAAGTAATATTTTGTTGTATAAATATACCAGATCTTATTTATCCATTCATCAACTGATGACCTTTTGAGTTGTTTCCACCCTTAAGCCATCATGAATACTGATGTTGTACAAATATCTATTTGAATCCCTCCTTTGAGTTCTTTTAGGTGTACATCTAGAAGCAGAACCAGTGAGGCATATCATAATTCTATGTTTAAATTCTTGAGGAGCCACCCTCTTTAAGATAGTTGTCATTTCTAAAGAAGGGGATAGGGTTAGGGTCACCTCTGGGCCTGGCAGTAGGTGTTCTGTGCATAAATCTCTGAGGTGGAGTCCACTCGATGGCGGGTAACAACAGGTGCTTATGACTATTGCGCCTCTGGGTAGAAAACAGAAAAGGGAAGCAACAGGGCGGGGAAGGAGAGAGGACAGCAGTTGTTTTTCTGGAAGTGCCTCGACAGACTTGTGTTACATCTGAGTGACTAGAGTACATGGCCACCCATAGCTGCAAGAGAAGCTGGGAGAATCCACGTTGTTAGCGAGACCTATGTTTCCAACAAAATCAGATGTGTGTTGATCAGGAAAGAAAGATGAATGGATTTGGGGAACAGGGTCCTGGCACAGTCTGTTACTGGGAGGAATGCAGATCCCAGTAAATGGAGGCTGAGGGGTTCTGAAAGCCAAAGAGGGCAGGTTTCTAGCAGCCCTGTTGACCCTCTGAACAGCTGGTGGCCTGTCCAGGTATCTCACTGTCAGCAGTCCCCATGAGTATGCAAACATTTACTGTACCTGGAGAGCTGAAATCTCTGCCTAACCTTGTCCTTAATTATTCTGTGTATGTTTTATAAGGGCAGATAGCTGTATCTTGCAGTTAACAAAATAGCCTTGAGGCTTGGGATATGTTTTATCATGGCGCATCTGAAAATAACTCAGCTCTGAAGTTTCGTGATGAAGCTGTCCTCTGGCGATGGGGTAAAAATAAGTCTCCAGCTATCCATCAGTGCACGTTGAGCTGGACTCCTTCAGGGACTTAGTTCAGGCTCCAAACAGATATTAACCCCTTATAGCCTGTCTGCAGAAGAACTGGACTCTCCATAGAGAAGATGCAGGTGGATCTCGGTGTTCTTCTGGAATAGAAATTCCCAGCTGCCACAGGGATTTGGGATTGATTGGGCCCTCCTAGTCAGTGAAAACTTGGGGTACAGGCTTCAGAGACCTAACAAAGCCAACCCAAGAAAATGGCTGGGTGTTTGTAGTGTATGAAGTAGCATTTTCTTTCTCTCTGCACCAACCCCCTCCCCCGCCCCCATCTCCCTGCTCCCTGGGAAGTTTATTGGTGGGTACAGTTCAGGTAGGGCAGTGCTGCTAAGGTCCTCCTGAATGTAGGCCTGCCACTTGTCCATTGAGCTACAATTGGGGATGTATTTGACTCCCATCTGGGAAGAAGCACTTTTCAGCCACCATGTATTCAAACTCACCAGCATTAAACTTAGTAAAGCCCCACTTCTTAGAGATGTGGATCTTCTGGCACCCAACGAACCTGAACTTGGCCCTCATTAGGGCCCCAATCACATGTTCCTTGTTTTGAAGCTTGGTACAAATGGACATGATGGTTTGGCTAGTGTGGACTTGGTATCCTGGGAGCATCTTACATACTTGTCTGGAGCCTGTCAGCCCAGCACAGGACAAAATCTTGGTGGTATGAATGACATGAAAGCAGTGGAGCCACATTTGGATGTGAAAGCCATCTTTGCCACAGTGGTTGACCTTGTACTTGCTGGCCTAGATACGGGCGGCCTCCAGTGCTTCTGAGGAGAGCTGCTCACATTCATCAGACACCATGTGGTCACAGAGTATGTCTCGGTCATCTGGTGCAGCTCTAACAGAAATGCGAAGTGGATGGCTTTAACAAAACTTCTTCTTTCAGTCTAGGAGGCTAGATATCTGAATTCAGGACGTCTGCACCAGGGGACACTTTCTCTCTCTTTGGCAGCTCTGGAAGAAAGTCCTTCTCATTAGTCTTCCTCTGGTCAAGGAGCCTCTCAGGGCAGAACCCTCAGGTCCAAAGGATGCGCTCTGCTCCCAGTGTTGCCTTCTTGGTGGTTTGAGGCCCCTGGGTCTCTCTCCTTGCTTCCGTCTTTTGTATCTCAAGAGATTGGTTTAAGACCCTGTCTAACCTTGTAGATTTCATCAGTGTAACTGCCACTAATCCATCTCATTACATCATAATGATAGGATTTGCAGCTCACAGGGACATCTCATCAGATGCCCCAATGGTAGACACTCCTACAATACTGGGAATCATGCCCCAACTGATAGACATTTTAGGGGGAAACAAGTCAATCCATGACAGAGTAGGAACTCATTCACTTTAGGCTTCTTCTGACCAAGGTCAGCGATACGGGACTCAGCACCACTGATATTTCTATCCATTTGGGTAGGGCCTGTTCTTACAGTACCAACAGCACCAGGCAGGGCAGTGACCCCCGGCAACTCCAAGATCTTTGCAGTGCACTGAAGGAAAAGGGAAAGTAGCATTTTCTGGTTGATACAGAAGGTTTGGAATTCAGATGTATCCATCAGTATTTCTGGAATCCCTGGTGTCATAGTGGTTAACTGCTACATCTGCTAACCAAAAAGTCTGCAGTTCGGATCTGCCAGGCACTCCTTGGAAACTCTAGGGAGCAGTTCTACTCTGGTCTGCAGTGTCGCTATGGGTCGGAATCAGCTCGACAGCAGTGGGTTTGGGTTTGGATTTAAGCAATACGTGAAGCTAATCAAAATGATGATTTTACCCTTTGAGGCAACTAAAGAAGTGGTTATGTCTTCCCCAAGTATCCAGAAACCCCGTTTACTCCTAGTCTTTATGCTTAAGGACCTGCTTTGCCCTGAATTTACTTCTGTACAGAATTGGTGGTTCTCAATGAAATCACACCGCCTGCTTTGCCCGCCAAGCCAGGAGAATCATTTGCTCTGCTTAGGAAGGAGGCGTCATTCACGCCTTCATTAGAGCTGGTGTTTTGGTGGGCTAGCGCTGCTCTAACAGAAATACCACAAACGGATGGCTTTAGCAAAGAAAAGTTTATTTTTACACATTCTGGTAGACTGTAAGTTCAAATTCAGGGTGTCCGCTCCAGGGGAAGGGCTTTCCCTCTGTCAGCTCTGGAGGAAAGGCATGGTGTTGCATACGTCTTTGGTCAGGGAGCATCTCGGCACAGGAACCTCAGGTTTGAAGGATGCTTCTCCTGGTGCTGCTTTCTTGGTGGTGTGAGGGTCCCAACTCTCTGCTTGCCTCCCTTTCCTTTTATTCCTTGGAGGATAAAACGTGGTGCAAGCCACGCTCCAGAGAAACTCCCTTTACACTGGAGCATCGAGGTGACCCTAGGAAGGGATTTACAGTCCCACCTTAATCCTCTGTAATATAATCCACTCTGTTAACCACAGGCAGATATTAGGATTTACAGCATAAGAAAATCATAAAATGGAGGGCAATCACAAAATACAGGGAGTCCTGATCCAGCCAGATTACAGCATGTTTTTGGGGAGACACGATTTAGTCCGTAACAATCAGCTTTCTTTATGAAGCCTGAATTTCTTGGGGTGGAAGGTACATGAAAATAATATTAAAATATGTGTATCATTGATGGACTGGTATGCAGCTTTGGGGACAGATGTGTGGGCTGTGTGATATACAGCTGCCCTGGTATTTGAGTTCAGTTGTGTTCTTGGAAACCGTCACAGGAAAACGGCAAATAAGGCTAAGAGTTACTACTGCCTAGTCACTTAGAGGGTCCAAGTGTAAGCAAGAACATCTTGTATGAAGCAATGTATTTGGTTGTGTCAAAGTTACTTCTGATCCCCAGAAGAGTTTGAGTAGTTAAACCTTAGCTGAGATTTGCAGCTAATATTCAGAGAGTTAGCATTAGTAAACCAAAAAAAACCCAAACCAAACCCACTGCCATAGAATCAATTCTGACTCATAGCAACCTTATAGGGGAGAGTGGAACTGCTACATAGTTTCCAAGAAGCACCTGGCAGATTCAAACTGCCAGCCTTTTGGTTAGCAGCCATAGCATTTAGCCACTATGCCACTGGGGATATTAATAAAAGACCCTTTAAAAGTAAAGGTTGATTAAAAAGCATCATGACAATCCAGCCACAGTCCACAGGGTCCTCATCAGAACAAGTTATTATCAGTTGCATACAAACAGTGGACGTCTCCATCTCTGTCACCTGAGAAATGACATAAACAGTAACAGGAGAAACCCACTACCCCACTGCTGTTGAGTTGCATCTGACTCATAGCAAACCTAGAGGTCAGAGTAGAGCTGCCCCATAGAGTTTCCAAGGAGCACCTGGCGGATTTGACCTGCCAACCTTTTGGTTAACAGACATAATACTTAAGCCACTGCACCACCAGTTATAAATGGTTATGTTCACCCCCCAAATTGCAGCATGGCTAAGCATACCCTCATCCCCAAAGGATGGCCCACTTCCTTTAATTGGCATTCAAGAACAAACGAGCAGGGGTGTAAAAAAAAGCAAAAGAGCAGGAACCCGGGAATTTAAAGTGAGTCACAGTAAGACTTGACCCATGGGGGTGAACTCTCTTGTGACTGTGGTTTTCATTTTAATGCAGGAACTCGATATCCCCCCACCCCATCCCCCAGAAAATAAAAGGTCAAAGTTATACTTCTCTGGTGCTTAGCTCACTAAACTGGCGGACGTTGAGCTTTGCCAGCAAATTGTTGATCTGTAGGGAAGCCTGATACCAAGACTAGAATCGGGAGCTCTGTTGGGCAGTCAGCCTTCTTTCTGCGTTTCCTGGGTGATTGACATTAAGGCTCACGGAGAAAAATGTTTTGCCTTTCTTATCTCCCTCTGGGGAAGCCCTGGCAGCGTAGTGGTTAAGAGCTGGCAGTTTGAGGTCACCAGGTACTCCTTGGACATCCAGTGAGACAGTTGTACCCTTTCCTGTAGCATCCCGTAGCATCGCTAAGAGCCAGAATCTGTTCAACAGTAATGGGTTTGGTTTTTGGTTTGCTTTCTCCTTCTGGGGAAACCTTGGTGATGTAGTGGTTAAGTGCTATGGCTGCTAACCAAAAGGTCAGGAGTTCAAATCCAGCAGGTGCTCCTTGGGAACTCTATGGGGGCAGTTCTATGAGTTGGAATCAACCTGACGTCAGTGGATAGCTACCTTGGGGCCACACTGCATTCCTTTAGTAGGAGCAGTTGAAATAGTCCCTTTTTCTAGCAGAATACCTCTATCATTGTGGTGGCCAAGAAGTAGACAAGGACATCAGAGGAAAGCTCTAGATGTTTCCTAAATTGGTAACAGTGTAACTGTGCCTTGATTGTTGCATTCTTAAACATCAACCTTTGCTACATCTTCTGGGCTAAGTGTGAGATGGGCTTGCCTAAATGTGGAGTTGTTTTTTAAAGAAAGAGATAAACATATCTGTTGAGAAACTTTGGGTGGTCATTTGCAAGGCAACTTCATCTAATGATATGCCAGCCACCAGAGAGTGAGTTGAAAGCTACAACCTGGATTAGGTTCCACCGTTGTTCTAAAACTTCAGATGGGAAGAAATGGGGAGAGAAAGAAGAGGGACTCCCCAAATAAGACAGCCCAGTGAGCAAGGAAACCAGAACGAGTGAGTGAATAAGAATTTTGTGGTAGGAAAGGAGGTTGGACAGTTAGATTTGGTCAAACTGTGGCTGGACTCAGTGGGCAGTGGGGAGCCACTTGAGGCTTTTGAGCAAGGGAGTGATGTATGCCAGGCAGTGTTTGTACTGTGCTCCCGCCCTCTGTGAGTTACTCTTCCCTGGGTTTGGGAGCTCAGGAAGTTATGAAAGACGTCTCTGATCTCCAGGAACACAGAGTCCATTAGGATGGAATGCAGGGTTCTTTCTTTCGGCAGGTGGTCATAAAGACCTCCGTGAGTCTCAGTTGTGGGCAGTGGAGGCTCAGCGGTGAACAAGGCAGACAAGATCCCTCTACCCATGGAATTTATGTTCAAAAGGAACAAAGGCAGAAGTTAAGCAAGTGAAGACTAATGTGAAAGATAATTTCAGACTAAGTGATATGAAGAGCTATATTAAGAGAATGGGAAAATTACAGAGGACCAGGAGGATTCCTTTAGACAGAGGTGTCAGAGGAAACCTCCTGCAGGGATGAACAGCTAAGCTGAGTCTTAAAGGACAAGAAGCTTCCATGTGAAGAACTGAGGTGTCTGGTTCCCTTGGTCCCAGGCAGGGGGATGGCAAGAGCAGAGGCCCTGACATATGGATGAAGCCAGGATATATTGAGAAGACAGAAAAACAACAAAAATCTTTTCATAAGTGCCAAGAAAAGGGTAGACAGCCCCAGTGCAGGCTATGAAACATAAGGGAAATCTGTAGCAGAGGCAGTTAGAGACGGCCTCAAGGAAGAAGTCGCCCCACTGGAAATGGGCACCATTCAAAATTTCAGATGGGCAGAACTGGGGAGAGAAAGCAGGGTGCTCCCCAAATAAGAGAGCCCAGTGAGCAAGGAAACTAGAATGAGTGAGTTAATAAGAATTTTGTGGTGGGAAAGGAGGTTGGACAGTTAGGTTTGGTCAAACTGTGGCTGGAGCCAATGGGCAATGGTGAGCCACTTGAGACTTTTCAGCAAGGGAGTGGTGTATGTCAGGCAGTGAATCATGAGTGAGCTGGCCAGCATAGGCTGTGGAGTGGGGATGAAAGCCCCAGGAGATAACCACAACACACAGCTAGGAAGCCAGATTTAGCACGGTAAATGAGGATTAGCATGGAAGAGCCAGTTCAGAAGAGAAACCCAACCACTGATTAATAAGCCCCTTCTGTCCAGTTTGGAGCCCTGGTGACACAGTGCTTAAGAGTTCAGCAGTTAACCCAAAATTTGGCAGTTCAAATCCACCAGCCACTCCCTGGAAACCCAAGGGGTGAGTTCTACTCTGTCCTGTTGGATTGCTGAGTCAGAATTGGCTCATTGGCAGTGGGTTTCATTTGGTTTAGTTTTCTACCTAGTTATTTAAAGAAGGTCTCACACTTTCACCCAGTCTGTCTCAGCCACAGAAACCCTGGGTCATAGTGGTTAAGTACTCCATCTGCTACCCAAAATGTTGGCAATTCAAATCCACCAGTGCACCTTGGCAACTCAGTGGAACAGCTCTACTATGTTCTATAGGGTAGCTATAAGTCAGAATTGACTCAATGGCAGTGGGTAGGTGTATCTTGGCCATGGTGGTATTTGGGGGAAGCAGTGGGAAAAAAGAATCCCAGACAAGCAGACAAGGAGGTATCTCTGGGAGATGTAGTATCCAATTGCACTGGTCCAATACAGTAGCCACTGGATGCCTGTGGCTATTTAAATTTTAATGAATTAAAAGTAGGTGAAATTAAGAAATCAGATCCTCTATCGAAGTCACTACATTTCAAGCACTCAGTAGGCACATGTGGCTTGTTGGGTGCCATCAAATGGATTTCGGCTCATTTTCAACTCTCCCCACTTCTTATCGTCTGAAGTTTTGAATGGTCCCCGTCTCTAGTTGGACAACCTCTTCCTTGAGGCCACTGCAACTCATCATCTCCCAGCTGGGCAGAACAGACTTACTAATTAGTGGTTGGGCTTCTCTTCTGAACTAGCCCACATGACAGAGTAGAACTACCCTATAGGATTTCCCGGGGAAGGAGCATTGGTAGCCCAGTAGCACTCAGCTACTAACCCAAAGGTGACAGTTTGAACCCACCAGCTGCTCCAAAGGAGAAAGATGTGGCAGTCCGCTTCCAACAAAGATTTACAACCTTGGAAAACCTATGGGATAGTTCTCTGACCTGTAGAGTCATTGTAAGTTGGAATCTACTCAACAGCAACGGATTTGTTTTTTTGTTTTTTTTAATTTATTTATTTAGGCTATTTTTTAAGCTTTATGGAGTAGAACACCAGGTCTTTTCTCCCATGGAGCTACTGGTGAGTTCAGATTGCCAACCTTTGGTTAGCAGCTGAGCGCTTAACCACCGTGCCTCCAGGGCTCTTGCGTGAGGCTTGCCTGTTGCTGTTGAATCAATTCTGACTCATAGTGACCGCATAGGACAGGGTAGAATTGCCCTGTAGCGTTCCCAAGGGGCGATTGGTGGATTTAAACTGCCCGCCTTTTGGTTAGCAGCTGAAGTTCTTGACCACCGTATCACCAGGTCTCCTGCATCTGGCCAGTAGCTGCTGTATCAGACAGTGCATATCTGGAACATTTCAATCATGGCAGAAAGTTCTGAGGAAAGCACTGTGCTAGATGGTTCCTTTTTCTGGTGAATAAACCCTTCATCGTTCCGTGCACTTCAAGGACTCCCCTGGTGTTACGTCTCACCGACTACCTGTCCTGCTGACACTTCTCTTCATCCAGGGCGTAGCCACTTATGGGTACCAATTAGGTTCTTTGTGAAATGATAGTGGTTTGCCTGTCAAATAGTGTGGGCTTGACAAAGAAGAATAGAAAACTCACTTTGCAGAAAGAAGAAAATGTTTGAGCCTTGCATGTATTAGAGAGGCTGACTAAAATTCCAGCCTGGTTTAACTCCTTTGGAGTAACTGCCCTGCAGGAGAAGAGGAGCCCCTGAAACACGAATTCACCCAAAAGGCTGTGACTGAGGGATTCCTCTCTCCTCCAGTGCCAAAGTGTATGAAAATGCCTTTGACTCAAATCCCTGGATGTCATTCTATTCCCCTCTAGTGGAATTAACCAGTATCTGTCTTTCTACTCCAACTTGGACATTTGGGATATTAGGAAAGGAAACCTAGAGATACTGAAGGTGGAAGATGCCATTATCATTTATTTTCGCATCATGATTTACATTTTATCTTTGTTCCTGTTCAGAGATTGGGGTTGGGGAAAATAGCTTTCTGCTTTGTGTCTGAGTTAACTTGAGAAAGAACTGAATGTTGACATCTATGATGATGTATGTTGTTGTTAAGCCTGATCCCAGAATGAGCCTTACTACCTAATATAATACACAGCTATAATCTTCTGCTGCTATGACATCTAATATGGGGACCATGATGGGTCAGTGTAAAATTCCAGTCTTCCATTCGAGATTTGGGTTCAGGTTTGACACACTTTGTAGACGGCCAGCACTAGTCCATCCATGGAGGCTGGCATGCTGATAGGATGCTAAATGGGTTTCAGCAGAACTCCCAGACTAAGATGAACGAGGAAGAAAGCCATGGTGATCTCTTTCCAAGAATCAACCAGTGAGAACTGTATGGATGACACCAGTCCAGCCCCCACCGAATCATGGGGTTGGTGCTCAGGCAGCATTTTGTTGTGCTGTGTGGGAGGTCACCGTGGGTCGCACAGAGTCGGGCCCCTAGTGGGTGGCTGATGTGCGTTTGATCACCGGTTGAGTCAAGAGGCTTGGGTTGCTGTCCTGATTTGAGCGATTACAATCACCATGTGAGCTTATTCAAGGCGGTAACGTTCCTTTGTTTTTAAACTGCGTTTTGTCACTGGAAGTGCCGTGGCAGTACCACGAGATGGCAGGATAGCAGGCAAGCCTTTTGAAAACTAGGGTAGACTCTGTGAACTGATCTGGCCTGCATTTCACCCCCACCCCCTACCCTTCTGACAGCATCCTTTTTGAGTGAATGGATTGACAGGTACACTGGAAATAGGTCTCCAAGCCCTCTGCACACAGGTGGAGGGCTAGGCTTGCCCATGAGGGGAGGGTGGGGACGGCCTTTCAGTTGGTAACACCAGGCCACGGGCTGCCGTGTTTGGGGGTATGTTTATTTTTCTTCTTTTAAACATGAAAATTTTTAAAGTTCAGCCAATTAACAGTAAGAATGTTTATTTTTAAAATACCGGCAGTCACAAGTATTTCTGCACCTTCAAATAAAGAGAACATTATGGTGGTATGTGTGCTGAGGCCTCTGAGTGCCGTGCCCGCCCCCTCCTCTGTGCTCTGGGCTGCATTGGGCCCTGTCCTCTGCGGGTGGGGGAGAAGAATTGCAGATGAAACATTTGTTACAGCAAGTAGCACCCAGTTTCTGAAATTATAATAACACGGTAGACATAGCCGGCTACTCTCAGTGGTAATTTCAGTAGCTACTTGTTTTACTTCCAGAAAGAAAATACTCATTTCAAATATGATAGTAGGTTTCTGCCATTCTAAGGGCAAGCTTCAAATTTTTTGAAGAGCTGAGCAGATAGTGCCAGTGATTGCAGCCGGGCAAGTCGGAGACCTGGATTTCTGCTTCTCCGATGCAATCCTGGTGGGCGTTCCCACAAGCCCTGTTTTCATCCTTGTTCTTTAGACTGAGTTCTGGGAGGCATGGTTTATGATGGATTGAAAGTTGGAGTTGGAAGGAGGTGCCTTGTTGTTACCTCCTGTTTTTAAGTAGAAGAGGGAAGAGATGGACATCTATGCCTTCTCTGGAAACAGCAGCACACCGCCACAAAAGGCAGTGGTGCTCTCGTATCAGCAAAAATGAGGACCGGTGAAGCAACTGCCCATCGCGTCCATTCTAGCTGATAACAGCTGCATAGGGCAGAGCAGAACTGCCCCATAGAGTTTCCAAGGAGCACCTGGTGGATTTGAACTGCTGACCTTCTGGTTAGCAGCTACAGCACTTCACCATTACACCAGCAAAGTTTTCCAAAATGGGGAAGGAAGCTATCCAGATTCACACATAATGTCATTGCTGCTAGTTGTCCACAAGTAAGCTCTGACTCACATATATCAGAACAAATCCTTGCCCAGTTCTGTGCCATCTGCAAAACTGCAGGTGTGCTCAAGGTGATAGTTGAACCAGTGTATATTTGGGGTGCCTTCCAACTTAGGGGGATGTCTCTTGGCACTGTATCAGAAAGCAGTCTTTGTCCTCCCAGGGTTTTTTTGTTAGTGAATTTTTGGAAATAGGTCGGCAGGCCTTCCCTCCTAGTTTTAGTCTGGAAGCTCTCCTGTAGCTTATCCTCTGTGAGTGACCCTGCTGGCACTTGAAATACTGGTGACAGAGTTTTCAGTAGCATACAAGCCATCACAGTACAACAGGCTGACAGATGCGTGGTGGGGATACATAATACAGAGACACTTAAGGACATCGGCTTGTTTCCTTAGTGCCACAAGCCCCAGAGCACCCCCAAATGAGTCGCTTTAACAAGCAGATGTTTATTTTTTCGCAGTATAGGAGGCTTGGAGTCAAAACTCCAGGCACCAGCTCTGGGTAAAGGCCTCTCTTCCTCTGTGTCAGCCCTACAGGAAGGTCCTTGTCTCTTCTCAGCATCTGTTTCTTGGTTCCTTGGCAGTCTTCATGAGGCGTGTATCTTCCCCTCCATTTGTGCTTGCTTCTCTGGAGCCCTGGTGGCACAGAGGTGGAAAGATCGATTCCTAACCAAAAGATTGGTGGTTCAAATCCATGAGCCACTCCTTGGAAACTGTATAGGGCAGTTCAGCTGCACGCCAGTGGAGTTTTAAGTTTCCTTTGTGCCTAATTTGCTTTTTTCAAAAAAATTTCAAAATGATTGAGTTAAGACATATCCTCCACTGATGTGGCCTCATTAGCATAATATAGAAACCACTCTTCCCAAATGGGATTGCATCCACACATGTAGAGGTTACATGGGAGGATACAGTTCAGTCCATTACAAACGGTAGCACGTGTGTTGTGACAGTGACCAGAGTTTAAGAGGCAGGTGGACTGTACTTTTCCACAGTGACAGCTGTGAAACCAGCTGAGTACATCAGTGTAAACCTAAGGCTGAAGAGATTTTATAGCAGGCTAGAAATTTAAATACTTTTTAAATTGCAGGATACTCTGCTGCTTTCTAGCTTCAGATCATCCACCTTTAACTAATCGATGGTTGGAGGTTCACTAACAACAACAAAAAGGAATTATGAAACTTCATGGCTTCTCAGTTCTCCGTTTTAGAAAAGGAACAAAAGAGGAACAAAAAAAGAACAATAAATTTTTGAGAGGAGAAAACCTTTCTGCAGTTGGAGAGAAGAAAAGGTCAACACGTGATTAATGAGCACTTTGTAGAGGCTTTCAAGGGTCACCGAGCAGATGGGGGACTTCTAACTCTTGAACAAGTGCCCAACCCTTACAAAGATCCAGTAAAACCCAAGGCTGACCCATCACTAGTTAGCCTGGATTCAAAACTGGTTACTTGCAAACTTTTCTAGAAGCCTGAGCAGCAGACTGGTGCAGTGAGAGCATCTTGACCATAAACAGACCTCTGGCTTATGGTAGATAGAGGGCCTTTAAATTTTATGTTTTACATTTATCCCTTTGACCCAACATTCCCATTGGCTCAGTCTGATCATAGACCCTTGCAGCAGTGTCGTTTCAAATAGTGAAAAACTGGAAATAAATGTCTAGGAAATGGGAATTGATTGAACCGATTACAGTACAGTCATATGGTCAAATACCATACAGTAAAATGTGACACTGCTGTATATTTAATAGAGCCCTGGTGGCACAGTAGCTAAGAGCTTGGCTGCTCACCCAAAGGTCACCTTCAGATCCACCAGCCACTCCTTGAAAACCCCAGTGGGCCAGGTCTACTCTATCTTGCAGGATTGCTGTGAGTAGGAATCGACTCAACAGCAATGTATTTGGTTTGGTCTGATACATACCCGCACACCGTGAAAGCACACAAAATCTGATGACTTCGGGGTAAGACCTGTGAATAGCATTGTACCAGCGTCCAGTGATGGGTTTGGATAATGGACTGTGGTTACATGAGATGTTATCATCCAGAGGCTGGGGAGAGGGTACACAGGAACTCCTCTTGTGATTCTAAAATTGTTTCTAAACTAAAAAATTTGAAAGCATAATATTTTAAAAAGGTGATGTTTTCCTGAAAAGAATACCATTCAAGGGGCGTAAAGCTAGTTCAGCCAGGTCAGCTAATCAGTCTGTCTAACTGAGTGGGCAAAGTGGAGTATTTGAATGGTCTTTCCTTAGAGGAGGCAACACGGCAATAGAAAAATGAAAATAATTATTTATCCTTGAAACAAAGGTTCCATTGGCTCCTAAAAAATAAAGGGCTGTCTGTGGAGGACTGTGTGATGTCTCCCATTGTTTGCCCCCTCCCCTATGAGAAGACTGTGGCTCCCCACCCATGAGCAGGTGACCCCCTAACACCTCCCAGGAGGCGGAGCACCCTCCACCAGCGGCTCTGAAACTTGCTTTGACCGATGGTCTTTGAGCAGATGTGACGTCTGCCACTTACAGTAAGCTGGCAGTGACTGCAGTTACCTCTCCTCTTGCTTTGCTTCTCTCTCCCTGCCGTGACAGCAGAACCACGTGCTGCCAAGTGAGCCCCAACTCATGGTCACCCCACGTGTGTCCGAGTTGAACTGCACTCCACATCATTTTCAGGGTCTGAGTCTTCAGAAGCCGATTGCCAGGCCTTTCTTCCAAGACACCTCTGGTGGATTTGAACCTTTCCTCTGTCAGTCAGCAGCCAAGAGTGTCACCTGTTTGTACTGCTGAGGGACACCGTGAGGGGGGTATGTTCCCAAAAGCAGTGATCCCTTCATCCCTGGGTCCAACAGTGAGCAGACATGCTGCTCCCATGCTGTGGCTGCTGACATGTAATGTGCAGAAATAAAGGAGGTTGTGATAAGCCAGTTGGGGGGGGGTGGTTCCTGCTGTGTTGTGAAGAGAAGGTCGTATCTAGAAGGTACACCATGTTAATTTGGTATCACCCATTTATAACTGTTGTCATTGGAACTCAGTCCTGTCAGCTTTCACAGTGGAAAGGGGGAAGCCATTCTTTTGTCCACATCGATGATGCTAAATGGTGAAAGCTTCCCAGCTGCATGAGAGTCCCTCCTGGGGGAGGATGTACGTCCTCAGCCTCCGGATGTCCAGGCAGGCCATGTGTCTTTCTCTGGTCCATGAAAGATGAGCAGAAATGGTTATACCATTTTTTATTAGAAGATTTAAGAGTCACTGATTGGTCCTGCCATTTCTCTGTTCCCTTCGCCACAAGACTGGCGGTACCCCACATAGGGGCTGCTCTGTCGGCTTGGTCCCAGGAGAGAAGAGTTGTATGTAAACATGTGGCAGCTGCTGAGCTAGGAGTGGTTCATGAACGCAGCGTTGCCTAGCCTCTCCTGATGAGGCACACCTGGCCTCTTCACCACCTGGGTGCTGTGCTCTTAGCACATAGTTGGTGCTCAGTGAAAAACTTTTCAAAGCAAAAGAGACCAAAAAAAAAAAAAAAAAATCCTAGCTAACTAGGAAATTATTTATTTACTTTTAATTTTATTTATTTTGTTGCTGTTGAGAATTTTCACCGCAGATACACTGAACCCAAATCTACGTTTTAACAAGATCCCCAGGTGATTCTTAAGAATTCATTGTAGCTGGGGTAGAAATGCAAATAAGAATCACTTGACAATCTTGCTAACTGGGAATCTACTAAACAGCAAAACAGGCACCAATGCAACAGTTTCTGCGTGTACAATTCACCAACAGTCATTGCAGTCTAAGTTGTGCAGCCCTTCTCACCCTCCGTTTCTACCCCTGTTAACATAAACTCCCTGTCCCCAAAGATTCTCATCTAGTCTTTCGAGTTTCTGCTATCAGTTTGATCCCATGTAGATAGTTCTTAAAAGAGCATAATACTCAAGACAAATATTTGTTACTAGTTTAGCTAAACTGTTGTTTGGTCTTAAGAATACTTCAGGTTTGGGTTTAAGGTATATTCTCATTTTTTAATGAAATAGCATATAGTGTGTGTAATTTGGATAACTACAACATTTTAAACATTTTCTTGATACAGAATTGCATACTAAACCATCTGGCAATTGATGGGGCAGAAGTGTGACTTATGTTGATGTCTACGACTGATGACAACATATAAAATTTGTCACAGAATAAGATAATGCTGGTTATAACTGGGGCTTCAAACCTATTCAGTCTGGTTTGATCACCTGCCAAGAATTTACATTTCTACCCCAGATATACTAAATCCGAATCTATATCTTAACAAGATCCCCTGGTGATTCTTAAGAATTCAGTCTAGCTGGGGTAGAAGTGCAAATAAGACTCACATAAGAATCACAACTTAACAAGCTTCCCCAATGATTCTTATTTGCCTTCTACCCCAGCTACACTGAATTGTTAAGGATCACTGGGGGATCTTGTTAAGATGTAGATTTGGATTCAGTAGATCTGGGGTGACAGGGTACTTCTCAGCAGGAGGTAGAGCTGGAGCCAGCTGGTGTGACACCGTGCTTTTGAAATGGCTTTAAATTAAGATTTAAGTTTCAGTCGATGGTTGGTAGTACCAAACATCTGCATGGTGACCTCATATGGACATCTTCTCCCCAACAGATTGCCAGAGAAATTACAAAGCCCGTTTTTTGTTTTGTTTTCTTTTTAAATTAGATATGACCAAAAAATGCAGTTGCTGACAAATCGGTGCCTACTCATTGCAACCACATGTGTGTGAGATTAGAACTGTGCACCATGGGGTTTTCGCTGCCTGACTTTTGGGAAATAGATTGCCAGACCTTTTCTTCTGAGGTACCTCTGGGTAGACTCGAGCCTTCAGCATTTTGGCTATCAGCCAAACGCATTAACTACTTGCACCCCTCAGGGACCCCATCAGATACTTCAGCGTGCCCCAAATCTTCATGTAAGCTCTTCTTTTAATGCTATCTCATGAACTAGCTGAAATATAAATAAATACATTTAGCTAAGACTCGTGATAATCTGAATTACATGGGTAATATATGAATTCATTTGTGTCTTGTTTTCTTTATTAACTTAAATCTTTTCAGACAATATTAAATACTGCTTTCACTGGCATTTTAAAACCTAATCTCTCCCCCAACTTCCCCGGAGGCAATTTACATAGATATCTGTCTAGAGAAAAGCCGTATTATTGTTCTGCGTGCTGAGGTTATTTTCATTTCTTTTTTTTTTTTACATAAATGTCATTATATTTTATGTTTCATTCTGTGACTTGCTTTTTACACTAGACAGTATATCTCGAATTCTGTCCATGTTGTTTCAGAAAGCTCTAACTCCTTTGATTTAGCTGCTACATGGGATCCCACAGCATAAATACATTACAGTTTATTTAGCTATTATCTTGCTGGTGGAGATTTATCTGGAATTTTTTTAAAGCACTTTGTTGCTTCACATTTCATGATTACATCTTGCATAGCTGAGCAAAGGACTCGCAGAATCACACAAATTAGATGATCTGGCTTTGGTAACATTTTCGTGTTAATGAAAATATTTAACATTAGGAATTTTTTTTTAATCATAGAGTTAAAAGACTACTTCTCAAGAAATTTACAGTCACATAAATGATGCTGGGTTCAGCCTAGGAGTGGTATTTTTGGTGTTGTTTACATAGCCTGACTAGCATGCAGGTGACATTTAAACCCAGGCTTCACTTAACTCGAGAACACATCAGATGGTGAAACAGAAGCAGTGAGAGGAATTTTCCTTGGTATTTAAAGGAAGCAGCTAGAAGGAGCCACACTACTCTGAGCACTGAAGCAAGTTATACCCTAGGGCTTTGACGGTTCAAAACAGTTATTCCAACAGCATTTAAAACTTGACCCACAGCCCTCAACCGATGATGTTTTGGCCTCCAGAGAAACCTGTGGGGCATTTTGTTGTTGCTCTCTGCGGTCCAGTGAATTCCCACTCACAGTGACCCCATGTGACAGAGAAGAACTGCCCCCCGAGGGTTTCCTAGTCCGTAATCTTTACAGGAAACAGATTGCAGGTCATTTCTCCCAAGGAGTGGCTGGTGGGTGTCAGCTGCCAACCTTCCCCTTGGCGACCGAGTGCTTAACCACTGCACCACCAGGGTTCCTTGGAAGCCTTCAGGTGTGAGTGGGAAACTAAAGGCAAGACCACCTCTAGGCAAAAGCTTCCTGTTGTTTTGCTCATCAAGTAAAAAAGGCATATGAAGTGATGTCTTGTCAACATCATTGTCACAAAGCATTATTGATGGAGCCCTCGTGGTGTGCTGGTTAAGAACTTGGATGCTCACCAAAAGGTCAGTAGTTTGAATCTACCAGCAGCTCCTTGGAAACCCTATAGGGCAGTTCTGCTCTGTCCTGTTGGGTCTCTATGGGTTGGAATTGACCACAGGTTTGTTTTTGTTTGGGGTTTTTTTTTTTTTTTTTGCTGTTGACATGGGGCCTTGAGCTCCTGTAGAGATCTCACACTGGATATTGCTAAATTACAGCCTTCATTTCAAAGGTTCCTAATGGTTATAAGTAAGACATTAAGAGGGTATCTTGAAAATTCAAGGCCCAGTCAGCCTCAGAATTCTGGGCAGTGTATCTGTGGATTCCTTTTTAACAAATGACCAGTAATGGTGATAACGGGTTCTGCAAAGTCCTGGTAGAGATGGTGAGAAACCCTTCCAAGTGAGTGTTTCCAAGAGAGGAATTACACTGCTACATTATAAAGCCAAGGAATGAGAAACGGACCAGCAACTGCTTCCATAGAACTTGAACTATTCATCGTTTTTGTCTTTTTTAAGAAGTATAGATTTAGAGATGTGGGTTAGACTTCATCTGCGCCTGTGAAAAGTAGGTTAGTCAAAAACTTCGCTTCTTCCTCCACCACGTGTGTGACAAGAATGTCTAAGCTGAGTGTTTCTCCCTTTCGTTATAATATCATGTCAGGCTTGTGACATGTGACAGTGGGTTTCATACTCCACTTAATGAGAGGCTGCCAGAACCTAGAGAGAAGTGAAAATTTGAGATTTCCTTGTATTGCACTAAATTGGGAAATGTTAGTAGCTTGGCGAGAGCCGTGAGTCAGTGTCCACCAGCCTTTTCTTCCTGGAACCTGAGTATAGTCAGACCTCCAACACCTTGGATGTGAGATCTCCTCTAGAACCTTTGGGTAAATACTGATACAAGTATGCTTTGTGCAGGTTTTTTTTTTTTTTTTTAACTTTTTTTTTTAATTTTTATTTTTATTTAACATAACTGAGTGAAAATGTACATTCACGTATAAATTTACATGCCCACTTATATGCAGCTTCCACTGCTCTCCCTGTCCGGTGACTGCACACTATTCCTCTCTGCTCCATACATGTCTCATCCTCCCAACAGCCTCCTTTCCCCTCCTCTCCGTCCACTCCCCTTCCTCCAGCCAGAGGTCAGCAGGATGATATCCTATAGATGCATAGAATCATAAAGTGCTTCCAGTATATGGTCACTCTGCATTGCCAAGTCCAATCCATTCCTGTCCAAAGAGTGGACCTTTGTTATAATTTATGGGAAAGGGCAGCATCAGGGCCGGGGGCCATGCTCTCAGAGGAACCCCAAAACTGCTGGACCATCAGTTGAGGTCTTTTAGTGGAGATCCCATGATGCACCTCTTTTTATTCTTGTGTTGCCAGTGAGACTCCTCTCTGTGAGCTCCATCGTGGCTATTGCTGGTGGTTGTGCAGGTTTTTTAAAGTTGTTTTAAATATGTATGTAATAAAACATTTGCTATTCAGTATTTTTCACATGTACAATTCAGTGACATTTATTGTGTCTGTCATGTTGCTTGACCATCATCTACCAATTTCCACTTTTTTTCATCACCCTAAACAGAAGAAGCACAGTGTCCCGTAAGCCATGAGCTGGTTTTCCCTGTCCCACCTGCCCTTCCAAAGCCAGGGGTAGGTTTTTGCAGTTGACCTTCTTCCCCTGGGCTAAAGAGCTTCTTTACACAACGGGTCCCTCTCCCACCAGTCCAAGGGATGTTGTCTGCTCCCAGTGCTTCTTTCTTGGTGGTACGAGGTCCCCGACTCCCTGCTTGCTTCCCTTTCCTTTTCTCTCCTGAGAGATTGCCTCAAGACACAGTGCAGTCTTGTAGACTGAGTCCCCCCTTCCTGACAGCTGCTATCTATTTGCCCTCATTAGCATCACAGAGGCACGATTTACAACACACGAGAAAAATCACATACACAGACCCAGAGTCATGGCCCAGGCAAACTGATACACACATTTGGGGGGTTGTCGTTGTTGGGTGCCATCCAGTTGGTTCCAACTCTTAGTGACCCTGTGCATAACAGAACGAAACACTGTCTGGTCTTGTGCCGCGTCCATTGTGGCCACTGTGTCAGTCCATCTTGTCAAGGGTCTTCCTCTTTTTCCCTGACCCTCCACTCTACCAAGCACGATGTCGTTCTCCAGGGACTGATCCTTCCTGACAACACGTCCAAAGTATGTAAGATGCAGTCTTGCCATCTTTGCTGCCAAGGAGCACTCTGGTTGTACTTCTTCCAGAACAGGTCTGTTGGTTCTGTTGGCAGTCCGTGGTATGTTTGACATTCTTCTCCAGCACCACAATTCAAAGGCATCAATTCTTCTTTCCTAAGAAGAAGAATTTGAGGGGGTACACAGTTCTATCCATGGCAGGCGTTTAAGCCTTTTCTACCTTTTGGCTCTTGTGGCTAGCGCGGCAGTGAGCACTGGTGTCCCCTTTTTGACACTTTAGTCCTTTCACATACATCTGTCAAAGCTCCACCATGCACATGACAGAATTATTGTAGAGGACACCAAAACGCGAGACACATGTCTGCCCTCAGGTAGCATTACAGTCTCTTAAGAATCCTTCAAGTTTCCTTTTTTGGCCTTGGTTTCCAGGAAGATCAAAGTGGAAGTTAATATTTACTTAATACAGCGGTCTCGTCTTTGATCCTGGCTACATACTTGATGACTTCTCATTTTTTTCACTGTTGTGTGTGTGTGTGTGTGTGAGAGAGAGAAAGAGAGATAATAAAAAGATAAAAAGAGGAGACAGTAGTAGCTGTCACAAATGGCAAGATGTAATTAGCAGTACATGAAAGACAGAAATAAAATGTTCTGAAAGGTCAAGGGAGGGGAGGTTGTATCTGACACTGCCGTCTGGAGAAGCCTCCTGGGGGGAAAAGACGCCTTCGATAATGTGTTCTTAGGTGTTTTGTCAGATGGGATATGGGGTAAGGTGGGTATCCAAGGTGGAGGAAAGAGCCAAAGCCAAGTCACAGATGAGAGGAGTCAGGGTGCTGCCTGGGGGGTCACCCGAGTAGACAGCTGTGTGTCAAGGTTCAAAATGTAAGAAAGAACCCTGGGAGGCGCTGTCCCTGCTTCCCGGCCCTGACAGCCTGAGGACAAATGAGAAGAACACAGCGATGTCTAAGATTCAGCTCCTCCCCTCACACCTCCCTGGCTACACAAAGCCTTGCCTGAACGCCACAGCAGTCTTGGTGTTTGTACGATTCCTATGGGCTAGATTATGAAACCTGCTCCAGAGCCATTATGCGGTACAGCACACAGCTTGGTGTTCCGATACTAGCATCACTTGGAAGCCTCTGCCTTCTGCACTTCCAAATCTCCAGTGACCCCCAAGTAGCACCCTGCCTTGGATGGGCCCTCAGTCAGCCTGTGCCTCCAAGTGATTTTGTTCCAAGAACTGGCCAGAACAGCTTGGAAACGGTGTGTGGTTCCTTAGAGAAAAGCATCCTGATTCTGCTTTCAGATAGGTCTTTAGTCTCCTCCTCCCATGATCCCTTAATGCGTAATCCTTCAGGTTAAAGATATTTAACAAACAAGCCAACAGATGTTCTTTTGATGGTGGTCTGCTTGGTTCAGTGGTGTTTACCTGGCAAACAGGAGTGATTTCTCCCTTCTATAGACAGTACATTTAATTCATAAATCATGCAGTAGAGATCCTTTCGTGGGCATGATGCGTGTAAAATCTGGGAAAGTGCAGATGTCTGTAGCTTAGTTAAGAGTTCTGTACTTGTCAGTGTCCTGGTTTTGCTAATAGACTACGGTCGTGAAAGGTGTTAGCACCGGAGGCAGCTGGAGTATACAGGAATACTTCTGTACAATTTTGGCAACTTCTTATGAGTCATAAATTATTTTAAACTAAAGAGTTTTTTAAGGGAAAAGAAAAAGTGGGAGACTCAAGGAGACCATCTCATTCAGTTGTTTTTAGACTTTAATCTGAGGGTCAGCCTGCCTCTTCTGCCCACTCCTCTCCCTCTTGGAAGCCCCTAGGATACCTCTTGGCACCCACAGGGCTCCGTGGAATACTCCTTTAAAAACACCCATCCACCCCAGCATGCTCATGTTCCAGATGGAGAAGTTGAGACCCAAAGAAGTAAATTGAGTTGGTCCAGGCTGCACGTCTCTTTAGTGGCTCTTGAAACACACACAGAAAGCCCGGGGATCTCCTTAGTACCAGTGACTTTCTGCGGATCATCTGAGTCACAGCTCTCCAGCTGATGCTGTGATTTCTTCTGTCAGACACAGTGAGATCAATTAGACCGGAAAAGAGTTTCCATGCTCCAGAGTTCCATTTGTGTGGCATGGGCAGTGGGCTCCTCGCGTGGCTGAGACAATGCCTGCGGTGGCTTGGGTTGACAGTTGGTTTCCTGAGATACTGCTGGAGGAACTTGCCAAGCCAAGGCCCTGGAAGGCCAGCCATGGCCTACAGTTGCCAGGACCATCAGAACCACAGGAAGTCTGCTCACTTTCTTGACCTGTGTTTTGACCACCTGTGGAAGAAGATTATGTTGCCTTCCCATTCAGACCCAAGTCACTGACATGTTTTTAGGAAACCTTGGGACACCTTGGCATTTACATCCGTGGATGATGGTAATAATTTCCTTTTGTATTTGTTTACTGATAGTCTGGTTGCAAAGCCTATTCTTATATTTTCCGTAAGTTGAGTCATCCCTCAGCCAATGGCATGTGCAGAACTGATATTATTTCTGTCCTGTAAATAAGTGACATGACTCTCCCAAGGTCATATAGTTTGTTAAGAGGCAAGCCTGGGGTCAGAACTCAGGTCTCCAGAATCCTGGTAACTGCTCTGATTCCTGAAGTCTGTCTTGTTTCAAACAGAGATCTTGGTTTTTGGAAAACACCTGCACAGTCTTTATCCACAAGTGGGTCGTGTTGTTGTTGTGACAGTTGCAGTTACTCAGACGCCTGGTGGCTGGCTACTCATAGGCAGTTTGGGGGTGTGAAAGACTCCAAGGCTTGGTTGGACTCCAGACTTGGGGAGGCGGAGGAAGCCGTGGTTTCCTCTCTTTCTACACCTTCAGAGCCTGAAGATGCCATGTGGGGGTTGGATGAGTGAGGCTTACATTTTCCTGAAAAGTGAAGCAAGTTGTCCATGTGCCATGTCAGCAGAGATCTGTGTGACAGCCAACCAGCAGGACAGCTGCCCGGGGCCACCTAGCATGTGGTATACTCTGGAGGGCTCTGTGTGAGCTGCCATGCTTCACTGATTGAGCATTGGTTGATGGCTTGCTTCTAGGGGGGGAAATGGGTTACCACCTCTCCCCGAGCACCCACTTTGCCCTTCACATTGAAGGACACAGCCTTTATTGGCAGTGCAGAAGTTTTTATTAGCCACGGCACTGGCCTGTTCCTCAGCCTTCCCCCTGATGTTGTGGTGCACGGGAGAACTCGGTGGACTGCTTTAATGCCGGCAGTCTAAGCCCAGCCTTTGACCATATTCACGGCTACCTCTCAGTGGAAGAACTAACCTCCCAGGGAAGATGTTCACTTGTCACACCCTGAGACACATTTAGATGATAAGCTAGAGACCTGCCTTAGGAATATTAACTGTCTTTGCATGTTTGCTCTTGGCACCTGTTGGGCAGTTACTACGTATTCATTGAGTGACCTTCTAAAGCAGTGGCTCTCAATCTTGAGTGTGCTTCTTGTCATCTTTAGGGCCACCTGCAGGCCTTGTGAAAGCACCACCCATGAAACCCCGCCCCCAGAGTTTCTGATTCCCTTGGTCCAGAGATGGGCCCATGAATTGGCGTTTCTAACAAGTTCCAGGTGATGCTGCTGCTGGTCCTGTAAAGGAATCTGACTTTGAAAACCACTGTGCTAGTGTGGAGATTGGAGGCCTGGTGGTTCAGTGGTCAAGGTTGGCTGCTAACCAGAAATGAGCATTTCAAATCCACCAGGTGCTCCCCAGAAACCCTGCGGGGTAGTTCTACAATGAGTCAGAATCAACTCAACAGCAGTGTGCTTGGAATGCAGAGACTGGGATCCCAGGTGGCCCGAATTCTTAAGTACTTGACTGCTAAGCCTAAAGTTGGCGGGTCTGAGTCCACCCACTGGCTCCAGGGGAGAAACTCCTGGCGGTCTGCTTCCATGAAGATTGCAGCCAGGAAAACTCTGTGGGGACAGTTCTACTCTGACACGTGGGGTTGCTATGAGTTGAAATCAGCTCTACAGCACCTAGCAATGGTGCAGAGATGAGCAAGCTTTTCCTGTAGAGGGCCAGAGACATGAGCAATGTGTAAGTGAAGGAGTGGAGTGGTGTTACAATAAAACTTTATTTACAAAAACAGTGGATTTTTTTTTTTTTTTAAGTTATTACAAAAGGAAATGTTAAGAAACACAGGTCCTCCTAGGTAGATTTCTGAAAACTCTTGTATGGGAATTGGTTTCACAGACACAGACAGTGGTCAAATTCTGGCTCTGTGTGTAACCCCCTGTGTGACTTTGGGAAGGTCATTAATCTCCCTATAAGAATAAGGTAGTAATTATACAGTGAAAAATAGAGGGGAATGTTAACATTTGTGAAAACTGGGTGATGTTTACATGACCTTCGGTAATACTATTTATGCTTTTCCACATGATTACAATATGCCAAATTTTTTTAATCTGTATTTTAAAAGTAGTAATAATTCACTAGAGTATATGCGGCTTTGGTTTAGGGTCTAGAGTCAGTCAAAATGTGAGTTATATAGTCATCATTACTTTTGAAGTTCCTGTAAATCTCTAGGACCTAGGCCCGTAGGTCAAAAGCAAGGATTTCCTTCTTGTGTATCCTTTACATTTTCAATCCTGGAAATGGAGATCATTTTGAATGGGGAAAAAGAGGTGGGGAACAGAAAGGGATCCTGGGGTGGTTTTGTTGATATATGCATCTGCCAATTTGTAGTTGAATTAAAAGGATCCCTGGTGGTACAGTGGTTAAGTGCTCAGTTGCTAACTGGAAGGTCAGTGGTCGAAACCCATCAGCCTTTGTGTGGGAGTAAAGACCTAGAGAAATGCTGTCAAAAAGGTGAATGCACTGACTCACAGATACCATAAGGTTTACAGCCTAGGAAACCCTCCTGGACAGTTCTGCTTTGTCACATAGGGTTGCTTTGAGGCAGAATCAACTCAGTGGCACACAACAACAGCAGCAGCCATTGATTTACGACAATAGGACACAGCTACACAATACAGACGAGATGCTGCTACTGGAAGGACCCCTTGAGATGGTGGACCTTAGGCTCTTGTCCCAGGCTTGGCCCACAGCAGATGCTCCATGATACTAAGGAGGAGGAGAGGGGATGTCCTTCAGTGCCACAAACCATGAGTCTGTGCAGCCTCTTGTAAAGATACCAGCATTGGTTTGCATTAACATCACCACATACAACATCATCCTCAAAATCAAGACGCAGAGAAGTCCTGATCTCTGGTGGCTGGAAGCACATGCTGTTTCTTTTTTTATGTTGAGCTGAAATGAGAATCACAGTGCTGTGATCTCAGTCCTCCTTGTATTCTGATGAGAGAATGTTCACAGCACACTGAGGTATAGAAAAAGTGTGTTCTGCATGAGGTCTGAGTCTTGTGCTGTAGACGGCTGGAGAATTTCGGAGTCATTGCACCTGGGTTTTTCCCCATCTTCCCGCAAGAGCCTCTGGCAACAGAGGTCATAAGTTTGGCTAGTATGTAGCACAGCCTGCACTTTTCAAAGTCATTGGTTGTGTTTTAAAAACACAGCTAAAATTTCCAGTGTGCTTTATAGTTTTCACATTTGCTTTCAGACAAATGTAGTGTTGAAGGGTCTTACTGTGGCTTTCAAGTGGTACTCCAGGGAGTTGTCCCACTTTGTGCTGTGGTTGTGAGTGACTTCTGACTCATCACCCGTGACGGTCATTGAGTCCAACTCAGCAAACACAGCTTAATTTTGTGCCTTCTCTTTGTGTGCCTTTGGACACAGAGGATGCAGATACTGAGATGTCTAAGTCATCGTGCTTGCCCTCCAGAGCTTCCATGGCTGTAGTTCCAGAAGTGATTGCTTTGGTGGAAACCCTGGTATTTGCAAGTTTAACTTCATAAAAAGAAGAAATGTGGACATTTGTTACATGGTCTAGTATGGTTAGCCTGTTAAAACATCGTGTAGCAGAAGGTCACCGCCACCCACTGCATGACCCAAAGAATGGTGCCCAGCCTGGTACTACCCAGCCTTGATGTGGGGACAGAGAGTGGTGGCTTGATTTAAAAATGTAGTTCTTTCCCAGCCAGAATGATGTGCTGTTTCTCCCTGCAGGATCCAAGGAGCAAGCACAAGTTCAAAATCCACACTTATGGAAGCCCCACCTTCTGCGATCACTGTGGGTCATTGCTGTATGGACTCATCCACCAGGGGATGAAGTGTGACAGTAAGTTGTCTTGTCCAGGAGGTGGGGAGGTGGTACAGTGTCTTCTTAGGGTTTATCCAGCACTTAGGCTCAGTCACTTTTCACTACCAGCTTATGAATCTAGAGAACTAATCCAGATGCTTATCAAACTGAAAAAAGTAAACTCGTTCCATTGTGGAAGTTCTGATTTATTGAATGACTTGACTGCCTAGTTATCAACCCATCAAATGGTTCCTACTTAGAAGTACAATCCATGCAGTCACATGTTTTTCATGGTAAAAGTCTTCAGTCACTGTAAAATCAAGGCTGGTCAAGCCCCAAAGCAAACACCTTACCCAAGTTTCAAAAGAAGACTCTTCCCACCTCCAGATTCCCATTTGGTTAGGCCTCAGAATAAGCAAAGCAACCATAATCATTATCTTGCTGTGTCTCTAATTAGTGGGTGGACTGTGGAAAAATCCAGTAAGCATTCCTTAAAAGTGAAACCAAAATGAAAATAAAAACCAGTACAGCATCTTCCTGAAATGGAGAGAGAGAGAGAGAGACCTCATTTTACAACACGGTCCGTTTTGTGAGCATCCCCCAGAGACCGGGAATGAAGACACCAACACTCTACCATTTACCTCGTGTCTGCATCCAAGGAAAGAGAAACAATTTCAGGAACTCTTTGCTCTGGTGATTCTTAACCTATGGTTCCCCAGGCTATTTATTTGTTTAAATAAGAGTTTATGCTTTTAGGACACAAAGAGGTAACTGCCAGCCTTGCTTCTCTAGTAGACAGGGATGAGATATGGAAATGTCATCACAATGTCATTCACTAATGACGACTGCTGTGGCAGAAATCTTTGCATCCACATCCTATGTAGGGTTAATACAGTGAACATGTGTAGACACCAAAACCAAGCCATGTGACCATGATGGACAGACTGTGGTATTATTTATTAGCTGCCGTCCTCAAGTCGGCCTGCAACCCATGGCAATCCCATGCGCAGCACAACAAAATGTTGCTCTGTCGTGGACCATCCCCACAATACGAGCAGACAGGACCTTGGGGTTTTCATTGGCTGATTTTCAAAAGCAGATGACCACACCTCTTCTCATCTCAGTCTGTCTTGGTCTGGAAGCTCTCCTGAAATGTGGTCAGCATCACATCAGCCTGGAAGCTTCTGCCGATGGACAGGCAGTAGCTGCACATGAGTTGGGCTGGCCAGGAATCGAACCCAGGTCTCTGTCGTGAAAGACAAGAATTCTTCACTTAAGTTAGAGAGTCTAATAACCTAACAAAACATCTATGATCATTCAGGCCACTGGTCACCTGTGATTCGAGGAACTCTAGGGTTCAAGCATGGTTTTCAGGAGTTCTGCAAGTGCATATTCTAAGTGCATTTATCAGTATATTTTTTAACTGTTTTAAAACTTGGAACCAGAATGAACACTAGTGTGTGTTGCACACTCAACCTTGACCCGTCCAAGATTGTGCTGGAGACAGAACTGCGATCAGTCATGTTTCTTCTGCCCTGTCTGTCCAGCTGCAGAGTCTGCTGAGATTGTGAGGCGTGCTCTTCCATCTGCATGTCCTCTTCTGGGGAAATCAGGATTTTAGATTCTGTGCAACTTAAAGGAAATACAGAAATAAATGCATGGTGAGGCTGGTGTAAGTCTTGAGCTAGCACCCCCAACAGCTGCTTACCAAACAGCTGTTTTGATCAAAGGACTTTATTGGTTGTCCTTGAATGCCTTTCTAATAAATAAATCACATAAATTTAAATTTATGAACTCAGTTCATGCTAATAAAATAGTGTTCGTTTAGCTTATGTATTAGAATTCTGCTTTAGACTTTAGTTTAAACACAGGGTTCCATTACACACCCACAAAAAAAGTCTCTTAAAAACCAGTGAGCTGGACCAGTGTATTTGGTCTTGTTTTAGACTCTTTTCCCTGGGTACCTTGGGCACTGGGACCACTGTCCATATCCTTCCTGGAAGGAGGAGGATATCCATGTGGGACCAGGACCCCAATCCCTATGTTAATTTCTCCAGAGAAGCTTCTTCTTGAGCCTTTCCATACCCAGCTGTCACTGAGTTGCTTCTTAGTGACCCCATATGTGTCAGAATAGAACGGCCCACCATAGCATTTCCAGTGGCTGATTGTTCAGAAATAGATCACTAGGCTTGTTTTCCAAGGTGCCTCTGGCTGGATTCAAACTTCCACACTTGAAGCTAGCTGCCAAATGCCTTACCCATTTGTACCACTGAGAGATTCACCCTTACACAGTGTACTATTAGTCCTATCTGTAAGTTCACTGGGAGGGGAAAGAAAAAGTTTTAACAAACCACTTGACTGGGTCAACGTCTTCTTTGCACAGTAGGAAATGGAATGAGAGAGGATAAAGGAGCTTCCTAAAACATAAACATTGAGGGTGGAGCTGAGCCGAGAATATCCCCCAGCGCCCTTCCACCTCCCAATGCCCTCCTGGTTTTCCACATCCTTCTCAGATGCTCTGACATTTATTTCCTTTAAATTGAAAATCCACTCAGCCAAAAAGAAAAAAATATGATTGGGCTAACACAAGTCATAAAGAGCCCTGGTGACACTGTAGGTACAAGCTTGGCTGCAACCAAAAGGTCAGTGATTCAAACCTGCACAGTGACTCCATGGAAAACAAGACGTGATGATCTGATCCCATGAGACTGCCGTCTAGGAAACCCTATGGGACAGTTCTAGTCTATCCTACAGGGTCACTGTGAACCAGAATCTACTTGACAGCACATAACAACTCAAGTTGTATTTATAGCACAGGTTTCTAAACATCTTTCTATTGACTCAATCCAGGTGCATGATTTTGAACATTTAGCATTGGAAACAGAAGCCTAAGTGGAATCCACATTTGTGGGACAGCTAATTGTTCCTTCTGCATTGGGTCTGTTACCCCACTTGCGGTGCCTAATGGTGATAGCCAGTGTACCCCTTTCCTAGTGCTTTTCAAAATTTACATTGCCCTATTATAGTTAATACCAAAAGTGAGACTGACTTGACTGCTCCATCTCGAAGGGTACAGAACAACTTTGTAGTATCCTACCAAGAATTTGGGAGGATTTAATGGCCATCTGCCCTTCTGCAAGCCTATGAGTACAACCAGAACACCTACGCAGACTCCTGTGTTTGCCTTCGGCATACGGGATCCTTTTCAGGGTTTCTTTGGTTCATTTCAATAAGACTGATCTTTTTCTGTCCTCCCCCGTCTCTCCCACATAATGTCAGCTAATGCAGAGTGGCTTACACACCAGGCGTGTATTTGTTTTACTTGGAATGATATTTAAATATTTGAAGACAGGTTTAAACTATCAAACACACGTTCTTAAGATTAAACACACACATACACACTCAAGCAATATACTTGAGCCTTCTTGAAAATACTAGATTAGCTGAAGAAAGAAAAATATTGTGAATGTTCTGAACTGAACCCATAGCTTCTCACTTTCTCAGTGGTGAGCTTTAAAAGGCATACAGCCTCCTTGGGCAAAGAGTATCCTCTGTTCAGATTTACATATTTTTGTTTCAGGGTCCGTAAAGTATTCATTAATCCATGCTTCATGTGGGCTTACCTATGTGAATTTTGTATGTGGTGGAATGTTTGAAATGGTCTCCGAAGACCAAGTAGGGATATTTTGGTTCCGTTAAGAGTAGCAGATATAGCATGGATATTTTAAGGATATCATCACTCAGATGAAGCCTGTTAGGACATCTGCTCACAGTTCTTGATGTCAGCGAAAGCATTATAGCACATTATCGAGTTAAGGGGAAGGCGTCTGCACTGGTACAACAAAACACTGCGGGAGCCATGGCATCGTCTGCCCAGCCTTACCTCTGCTCTCTCTTGATTCACAGCCTGCGACATGAATGTTCACAAGCAGTGTGTAATAAATGTCCCCAGCCTCTGTGGAATGGATCACACAGAGAAGAGAGGGCGAATTTACCTGAAGGCTGAAGTCACCGATGACAAGCTCCATGTCACAGGTAAGGCACATGAGCTGAAGAGCCACCCTCTAGATGGGCATGTGAGTGAGTGTCAAGCTGACAACAACGCAGAGTGGGGGCCGTGCTGGGAGGCCCCAGGCCTGGATCTCCGGGACCATCTGCCAAGGCGGACATATCACAGTTTGCAGTCTCAGAAACTGTCTTCATGGTCTCAGACCTGGTCAGACTCAGAGCCACTGACTCACGTTAACACATCTCCTAAGAGCCTGTCTGTCCACCAGAATTCCCAGCTATTTGGTTACAGTATCCTACGAAGTCACACTGCGGCCCTCTGACCACATAGCCACGTGTGTCCTCCCCCAGGTAGCAGGGGTACAGGGAAGCCTATTAGTCAACATGCTGGCAAACACAAAACCAGAGGGAGCAAAGGCTGATGGGTGATTCATGTGTTTAGTGGCTGTGATGACCTGGTATGTCCATCTCAGTGACATCAAACACCACAGCAGCAACAGCAGAGCCTCTGAGCACCTACTCTGTGTCAGGTGTGCTGCTAAGAGCGTTACCTAAGTGAAGTCATTTAGTCCTCACAGCTGCCCAACCAGGGTAGCTGCTGGTGATAACCTCTTTTCTAGATGGGGAAGCTGAGGCACAGAGTCTGAAGCACAGAACCAGGATTAGAACCAAGGCATTTGGATTCCAGAATTGGTGCTTCTGATTATCACATGTGTGTACCTCCTATAAATATACCCCAGCCTTGGGACCAGAAGGTCCCATGGTCAGGATGCTCCCTTCTTAGGGCTGTGTCTATGCAGGTGTGCTGTAGTGGCTTTGTCCTTTGGCTTTCCCACCAAATCTTCTTTAGCTGTATTGTCATAATCTAGTTATCCTGCAATCCTGTTGGCCTGGGCCTGTCTTGTGTCTTCAGGAGGACTTACCTGTCAGTGGTCCTCTCCATGCTGAGTGGTGGTCTAACTCTCAGAAGCCAGCCTACCTTCCACTGTCTCGGGGCTCCCTCCATCCACCCACCTGCTATTTTCTACCTCCAGGTCATTGATTTTCGTGTGCTCAGCAAAGGGATCATGTTTCCATTTGCATTTAGGTATTTTAAGCTATCAGAAAAAAGCAAGGACTGATTTTGATGTTATTTCGTTGTGATGAAAGACACAGGAGAAGGACTGGAAAAGCCTGTTTAAGAAAAGAAGGGAGAAAAGAAGTTCCAGAGAAAGCTACTTTTAAAAACATCTTCATACTTTTTTCCTTTAGGGGGGGAAAGAATTTCTAGCCAGTGTTGTCCTGATAGGTAAGAATTCAAAATAAATCAAACAGAGATTTGCGATGTATTAGGAGGGGAAGTGAAGTTTGTCTCTGGACAGCTTGACAACATGAGGCAGCTAGAGCTGATGGTCAGGACTGAGGTGAACATAGGGTCACAGCTACGGACGCAGAATTCTTGCTGACTGTATTTGGGAGAAGTTCGTTTTCTCAAAGCCATCCCTCTTGCACCCATGCCTTTGGGGCTGTAGCTCTCACGTCCCTTGACGGGGCTGATGCTATTGGTGGAGTCCACTGTACCCTTCTCTTGGCTGACGGCCAGGACCTCTCTGCCCGGAGGAGGTGGGGCTCTTCCGGAGAGAGAGAGACAGACAGACAGATAGACAGAGCTTGGTTACGACACTGTCAGCCACCTTCACATTCCCACACAAGGCTCTTCTTAGATTGTTGAAACCATTCACTGGTGAATATGCAAGTTAGGAGAAAGTCACCATAAACCATAGTCTTGATAGAAGATGAGGGATTGAGTGGTGACAAGGAGAAGGCCTTCCATTGGCTAGACCTCTCTGTGCATTTCCTTAGCTTTATCGTAACACAGAAGGCAGCCATCCGAGGCAGCCCAACAGACCTCACCGGTGAATACTGAGAGCTTATTTACGAGGTTCACATGTGGTACGTGATGGTCCCACTGCAAGGACAGAGTGCGTGGACAGTTTGTTCACATTCAGCTCTCGTTAGCTGCGCTTCTGAATGAAGCAGAATATGCCTTTTGTATGCTGGCTTTGCCTCATGTCTTCTGCTGTAATTAAAACAGTAACCATTGGCCATACCTGAGTTGTCTAGTCTCTGAGCCGCAAGAGCTTTTTGAAGGCACAACTGCCCAGAGGGACACAGACGTCCTGGCCAGAAGAGCATGTGGTGCCCAGGTGGAAGAGAGAGGTCGCGTTCTGTCTGTTTCCAAAGGCTGTCCAGACCCCTCCACGGGTACCTCACATTCCTTTGTCCGGCATTCCCTGGGCTGTAACCCTTGAGCGTCCCCATCTTTTACTCATTCAAGAGTCTTTTTTTGAATAAATGTTAAACATGAATTTGCTTCAGCACTCGCTCCACCAGATTCTTTTGAAGCTTGTCCTATTTACTCGGGGACAGCAGAGTGTCCTCCTCTGGCTCTGTCCTGATACACTTCCCCCACTGCCAAGGATCGAACTGGACTCACAATCAGAAATCATTTTAAGGAAACACACACTTCATTGAGTTGTATGTAGGCTTGTCAGGTACAAAAGCCAACCAGTATAATGTGAGGGCAACTATCTATGCCAACCCTCTTGATATTGTCTAGAGACAGTTTCTGCTCTAGGGATGTAAATTCAGCAGTAGTTTAGCAATAATAGTAATAATTGCTGGAACTAACTTTCATTGAGCTTTTCTCATGGAAAGGACACTTTATAGGCACTTTGTCTGGTAGCGCAGTGGCTGATTGTCCAGCTGCTAACCAAAAGGTAGGCAGTTTGTATCTACCAACCACGCCTTGAAAGCCCTATAGGGCATTTCTACAAGGTCCTGTAGGGTCACTGTGAGTTGGAATCAACTCGAGAGGAAAGGGTTGGTTTGTCCTTTTGTTTCTTGGTTTATAAGGTAGAATCTGATGGAAGGAGTGTTTGAACCCAGGTCTGATGTTCACACACTGGCTTAAAATCCCCAAGCCATGAAGTCCCCACGTCTGTCTTTTTAACTGAAGAGTCTTCTTTTGAATAAATATTAAGGCCATAAATACTAGCTAAACTCAAGCGCAGCTCTCTGCTAGGGTCTTTGCGGTTCTACTTCCAACTCAGAGTGGGAGACCTGCATGTGGGGTCTACGTCCAGGGGAGAAAACGAGTCACACGGGACAGAACTCAGAAACAATCCAGGTACACACAGCTGAAGCACTGACTTAGGCGTGGAGCTAGTGCACCGGCGGGAGGGGCTGCGGAGGGAGACCCTGTGCGAAGATGGAAACTAAAAGACCCCAGAGGGGCTCCAGAGACCAAGGGGAGCTCCTGCTGAGGAATTAAATGGGATGCAGAAGTTGGCCTGGCTTTAATGAGAGCACGCACATATGCAATAAGCCATAATGAGCAGAGCTTGTGGTCCAGAGGCAAACGATTTTGTGGAAAAGACATTTAAATCCTGAGCTGCTGTGTTAATTGCTAGATTCGGCACAATCTCTGTTTTACCTGTGCAGAACTGCTCAGGTTGAAAATAATTTCCATGATAAAAGAGAAACCCTAGGCAGACTCCCGCATTGGCATTGAAATCACCCTTTCAAAACAGGAGATGGGTTCTCCTTCTAGATCAGCATGGTATTTATGGGAAAGGCCTTGGCTTTAATGGTGTGTTTTTATTTTTTGCTTTTGGGCAGGGGTGCTGATGCTTTCAGCATAGTGTCTTTTTTTTCTCCCCTTCCAATATGCAGTTTTAATAGGTTTCCTACATTCTTGTGTGCTTTTTATTTGGTTTGGAGGAATGGTAAGGAAAAACATTTTCCTCATGGGAACCAATTTTCAATTGAATGTTGTAAGTAAATGGAAAGCTGTTGTATGCTTTACGGCTGTTTCAAGAACACATCTGCCCTACAAATAGATTATTCTGAAGAAGAGTCTCATTTTCTGAAATACTGGGGGCTGTTCATTTGACCTGGAGTTATAAAATAGGTTCCTGTTGGGGAGTGAGGGAATCCCACCCACTACTGAAACTCACCATCCTCTTCTTGGTATTAAAATAATAATGCTCCCTCTCCGTTCTTCCACTTTGTAATAGCGTGTTTGCGACGGAATTATGGCAACAAGGCTTGGCTTTGTATTACAGTCATTCTTTGATTTATCCACTTGATAAGCTTTTATCAAGCCTGGGTCAGGCTGTCTGCTAAGCACCAGGAATACTGGATGATTAAAATATGGACTTTACCATGGAATGCATGGTATTTGGGGGGAGTGAAGACATGAAAATATTTACAGGGCAGTGAGGAGAGCTGGCGACGTGGTAGTTTTTAAGCACTTGGCTGCTAACCGAAAGGTTAGTGATTTAAGCCCACCAGCCACTCCACATGAGAAAGTTATGGAGTCTGCTTCCTTCAAGATTATGGCTTTCAAAGTCCTCTGGGGCTGTTCCTCTCTGTACTATAGGGTTACTATAGGTAGGTATACACCTAGTGGTAATGGGCATGGTTCTAAGTGTCTTGAAGAGCAGTGGGAGCTCAACAGGCCCAAGAGAACTGCCGGCAGTTCACAAAAGACCGTGGAGCTGTGGAGGCAATGGGCTGGTGATTTGGGGCAGAGTGGCACGGGCATAAAAGGGTGTGGTGTGTTCATGAAGCCCAACAAACTCAGGATTGGAGGAACGACAAGTGTAAGGTAGGGAGAGCCAGATGGAAATTCTTCTCTTTTCATGTTCTAGGAAATGCTGGTGGCATAGTAGTTAAGTGCTACGGCTGCTAACAAAAAGGTCAGTGGTTCAAATCTGCCAGACCCTCCTTGGAAACTCTATGGGGCAGTTCTGCTCTGAATTTTAGGGTTGCTGTGCGTCAGGATCAACTCAGTGGCAGTGGATTTGGTTTTTGGGTTTTCCAAAATCAACGGATTAGGCCTGTGGACTGCATGGTCTCAAAGAGGTATGTCATAGAGTTAAATACTGATTGTTCAAACAGGAGGATTTTAGGTTCCAAGTGACTATGTTTTCAGATGGACAAAGGATGTCACCCAAAGGTATACAGTGACCACAGCTTTCTTTGCTGGTGCTGGGGTTGGTACTTAGAGACCGGAAACCTTTTATCTAATGGTCTTAATACATATCCATTGATAAGGATTGATCAGTTATTTCATTGATGGTAACAAAACAGTGATTTTCTCATTCTCCCATCTCGGGAGCCCTGATGGCTGCTCATCAAAAGGTTGGTGGTTCGAACCTGCCAGATGCTCTGCTGTAGAAGGGTGTGGCAGTCTGCTTCCGTAAAGATTTGCAGCCTTGGAAACCCTGTGATGCAGTTCTCCTCTGCCTGGAGGGTCACTGTGAGCTGGAATCCACTCCGCAGCGATGGCTGCTGTGTTCGGTAGCTGGCGTTCTTCTCAAAAAGCTCCCTTTCTCTTCCCCCTAATTGTTTCAGTCTGGTCTCCCAAATTATTTTTACTGGCATTTTTTGTGTGTGTTCACAAACCAAACCCAGTGCCATCGGGTCAATGCCAACTCATAGTGACCCTATAGGACAGAGTAGAACTGCCCATAGATTTTCCAAGGAGCTGCTGGTAGATTTGAACTGCAAACCTGTTGGTTAGCAGCCACAGCAATTTACTCCTATGCCACAAGGGTTTCCTTTATGTTCATTCTGTCCCGGATATGATCAGTAGGAGCCCTGAAAGCTACCTCTTGTGTCTTTTGGATATAACCCATCAGTTTTTGAACACCTCTTTTCTTTCTGGAACATTCTGGAACACAGTGACTCACTGTGTGCTTCAGTCAGTTCTCCAAGGAGCCCAGCTCCTTTTAGGGGAGAACAATACCTAGAAACCAGGTTCTCGGTGCTGGTGGTACTCAGTGCTCCTGAGGCATCATTGCTTCCAAGCTCTTACAGTGGACAGAAGTAGGAATGTTTTTCAAACGTCTTCGTGCTAATACTTCAGTTCCAGTTTTAATCTAGGCTCTGCCTCACCTTTCCCCAGGTCTTATTAGCTGTTCCTTCTCACACAGTAGGGCTCCTAATAACAGCAGTATGTTCACTCATTTGTTACAGAACTCCTATGCCAATACCTCTACCAGGAACAAGCCTACTAAATATAGTTCGAAGATTTTTTTTTGAAGTTTTTTTAAAATTTTATTTATGATGGCAGTATATACAACCAAACATACATTCACTGATAATTTGACGTGTATAGTTCAGTGACACTAGTTACAAACTTCACAGTGTGTCCCCGTCTCACCATGGCTGACCATATTATTTCATCACCAACAGTTTAGACCGTCTACTCCCTTAAAATTCCATTCTGTGTTTCAGATAAAGTGTTGTCAGTATGAACTAAGAGAGGTGGTTTGTAACAGCACAATGCTCAAGGCAAACATTCTTTATTCATTGAAATTTTTATTACAGTATTTTAATCCTTAGACTGTATCCCACTAAGGGTATGAAGTCACAATACACTTAATTGAGTCCAATGTTTTCCTGTGTAGTTATATATTATCAATTCGATTAAAAATGCGGCCTTAACCAAGTGATCAAACTCAGCCTCACTGATAATGTGACCGTCCGAAAGGATGTCCCTCTTGATATATATAATATATGCATTATATATATATATATATATAATCATATTTTCTTGCCACATATTTTAACCTGAACCTAACTGTGAGGGAATAAAATCAGACAAGTCCAAATACTGGGATATTCAGCAGGATAACTGGCCTGAACTTTTCAAAAATGTCAGCATCTTGAAAAACAAAAACAGTCAAGGGGACTGTTCTTAGTTAGAGGACACTAAACAGACATGGCAGCCAGATGCCTATTTGACTGGGTCCTGGATCCAAAATCAATAAAACAAATGCTCTAATGGACATTTGGGGATGATTGGGGAATCTGGAAACAGGTTGGTAAAAATTGCCACATCGGAGTTGACTCTCTTGGTGATAATATTTTTGTGCCTATGTGGAGGAATGCTGTATTTTTTAAGGGATAATTTGTCCTGATGTCTGTACCTTCCAAATGGCTCAGCATCAGCCACAAAACGGAAAAAGAAATTCCATCTGGCAAAAAGTGAATCATTAGTGCCTCTAGGTGAAGTGAATGTGGATGTCCCTTTACTATGGTTTCAAGTTCACTGATGGTTTGAAATTTTTCAGGATAGAAATTGGGGAGCGCTAGCTGACTGTGGAGCTTTTCTTCTTCCACTGCTCACCCTCTGCTGTAAAAGTCGTACTTGGCTGGGAGGAAGCCACCATGTGAAACGGCCATCAGAGCCTCTGCTGTTCAGTGGACCTGTCTGGGCTCTCATGGTCCAGTGACTATCCTGTCGTCCTAGGATGCCTCTGTGCACAATCAGCATTGCCATTTCATTGAGTAGACAGCCAACCAGAGTAGAAAGGTGTGTTCTGCCCATAGACCTCAGCGTTGCTTTGTGGCTGTGAAGGAGGCTTGACCTTGCAGCAGGGTTTAGAAATGATGCTCACCTGGCCGCCACCTTCAGCTGATGCAGGTGATTCCTAGAGTCAGCTGTGGCTAGCTGCATGAACTTGAGTTACTCACTCTGCCAGGGGCAAGTGCCTGAAAGCATGGGTGCTGCCCAAGCTGGAGAACCAGTCATGCTCTCTGTCACCTGGGAGCTTGTGCAATGGTGCCCATTTCCCAAATAGCCCAAGGGGAAAAGAAAAACAGCCTGAATTAAATAGCTAAAGGAGTCATGTACAAGTGTGTGTCCATGTGTCTAGAAGGAGTTGTGGGCATGATAGGTAGACAAACAGTTGTTCTTGCCACATCCCTGAGACAGTGAAGGGATGAGCCATTTGTTCCCTGCATTTATCTCCCCTTGAGTACCACTGTCTGTCCTGGGGTTTCCCATGCCTCCTTCAGAGACACCAGTCAGGCCTCTATGTTGGCTTCTATTTTAAGCAGGTTTCTAGCTCTTTAAAAAATAAATAAAAAGAATAGGGACAGTGAGAGTGATATTCATAAGCTGCATGATCCTCACATATGTTCGAACTTATTTCACTAGTGAGGAGGTCTGGTGGTGCAGTGGTTAGGCACTCTGCTACTAGGGGAAACACGGGTAATTTGAACCCACCCATCACCCACTCTGGAGAGAGGCCTGTCGATCTGCTTCTATAAAGATTCCAGCCTGAAACACACTGTGAGGCAGTTCTGTTCTGTCACATGGAGTCGTATGAGTCAAAAATAGAATCGACTTCACCCAACAACAGCAACAACAGTTATTAATTTGAACTGAAATACTCAGAACTCCTTGGTATAACCACAGTGTGGGGCAAAGTGTATGAAGGCTTTGTCTCCAGAAATTTTGTGAATCCATTATTACCAGGGTTCGTTGATTCCTAGGGCCATGGGGATCTCAGCATCTCCTTCACCGTGGAGCAGTGAGTAGAAGTGTGGGTTCTCTCCTTTTGTAAGTGGGGCAGTAAGAATGAGGAAAAAGCCAGTGTCCTCTTCATGGCCAAAGAAAGGGCCACTGTGTGGTCTTGTGAAGCTCAGGGAGCCGGTGGGGCATCTGACCACTGGCCTCTCGTCTCCCCTGACTTGTCTCAGGGTGCTGTGATGCCCTCTTACCTATAGAGACACACAGTGTGCTTGTATGGAGTGTGATTGTCAAGAAGGCCTACTGGTTGTCCCGTCCCAATCCATCAGTGAATTTGACTAGTCCATCTTCTTCCTGAATTTGGACATCTCTAAAAGTTAAACTGCCATGTATTTGTGTGACCCAGACGGTGCTGGGTGAACCACTCCCATCCCCTGCCCCCATTCTCAGCTGTTATACCCCCACAGCCTGTTGCACTGTGTTCTGATGGTGAAGAAAAGCTGTGGGCAATTTCCCTACTGTGGCAGGCTGTTCCCCACCTTCCCTGAGAGGCTCTTTGGAAGAAGGTCTTGGCAGTCATTTTGGGGAAGGGGTTAGGGGACCTGCCATTAAAAACCCTGTAGAGCAAAGTTGGGGGGACTGGATGCAAAACAGAATGTTGGATTCTCAGGACTGTACACTTCTCTGGAGTCATAGAGGCTGGGTGAATCCCTGCAGCTATTGCTCACAGATAATCTTTAAACCTTAAGCCAGAATTAACCGTGAAGTCTTTTTAAAACCCGACAATAGCTTAGGTTAATTAACTAGGGAAAAAATGACTGCCTTGAGCATTATGCTCCCATGAGAACTGTCTGAGGTCTGACAGTTAAGTCCATGAACACGATCTACATGCTATTTACCCCATTGTTGACTACCACCACGGTCATACTCAAACTACTCCCCTTAGAAAGCAAAAGCAATTTTGGAACTCTTTCTGGAACGGCCATTGCACATAGTGGCACGGTGGCAAGTTCGCATACTTAATTGTATTGTTGTCTTTGAGGGAGATTTTAGTCAGTAAACAAATAACTGTATTGGAAAACCCTCCCTAATCACCTAATATGGCCCCCAATGACTTTTTCCTCAACCTGAAGATAAAGGAAATATTGAAAGGAAAACGTTTTGATGACGTTCAGGACATTAAGAGTAATACGATGACAGTTCTGATGGCCATTCCAGAAAAAGAGTTCCAAAATTGCTTTGAAGGGTGGAGTGGGTGCTGGCATCAGTGCATAGCTTCCCAAGGGGAGGACTTGGAAGGTGACCATAATGATATTCAGCAATGGGGTGTGCAGGTAGCGCTTTTTCTAGGATGAGTTTTCACACTTACTTGGCAGACCTCCTATACAGGATCAAAATGAAAAGCCAATCTGAAGATCAGCCGGGAACCTTAGGGGGCAGTGAGTGTATGTTAACAGGGGAGGAACAACTCAGAAAAGGAAGGAGACAGTGGTCACACAACTTGAATGTGGCGCATGTCACTGAACTGTATGTGTGAAAACTGTTGAATTGGTTTCTCACTCACCATGTCTGTTCTCAGCAACAGCAACAAAATAAACTTAAAAGAAAACCTGTGGGATACAGGTCTATTCTGGCATACAGGGGCTCGCCGTACCGAGTCAGAGTTGACCAGTCCTGGTTCACCCTCTGCTAGACCATAACCCTCTGCGGATGTCTGGCGATGGTGTCTTACCTCCTGCACCCAGCCCAGTGCCTAGAATTTGACTTCAATGTATGTTTCCTGAGCAAATTAAATACAGATCATAAGGGAAGCAGCCAGGAGTCATAGCATCAAAAAATGCACCCAGGCTTCCGCTGTGCTCCCGCATCCCCAATCTAAGCCACCCTTCCCCCATTCACTCCCATCAAGGTAAAATGACCCTACTGAGCCTAATTTACATAGCCACGTGGCTTCTGGGATCTTTTAGGAAAACTTAAATCAGTCAAGAAGAAGATTGCATCTTCTCAGGGAGACCTGTCATTATTTACTTCCTGGCTGTGGGATCTCATCCTGACTTATTCGAGGCACAGATAAATGTCACATGTGTCCTAACTAGTGACGTGCCCTCCTACAGACTGTTATTCATGCTCAGTTCTCTCAGCAGCAGCTCCAGCATCACTTTCCTCGTGGAGTGCTTAGTCACCGGCTGTTTGTGGGAGGCAGAGAGAGATCAGGGCTAAGGGCTAAGGGTCGTAGCATCCTCAATGTCGTTTCCTTCATGCTGTGTTTGCCGTTGCCTTAAAACGCTCTGATGTCCAAGTTCAGAGTTGCCAGGGCTTCCATTTCTCCTGTGTAAGAAGTTCCCAAGCCCCAGAATTGTCAGTCTCTTCTGCCATCCATCCAGTTCCACTAGGGTGACTCCTGCCAGGAAAAAGCACTATTAGAGATGGGCTTTGAATTCTTGCCTCCCTGGGAAGAGGAAAAGCAAATTATTTCTGTGGCTTCTTTCATGATTACTCCATTAGCATACAGAGACAGCGACAGTGACATTGACAGAGCAGGTCATTCTTGTGCAGGCTTTTAATTGCTTCTAATTATAGGATTATCATTTAAGCACAAGATTAATTGCCATGAAATTATTGCAAGGAACTTGCTCATCCTCTAGAAAGTCAATGCATTAGCCAAGCGAGGAGTCTCTCAGAAGTTTGCAAAGGATGTCTTTTCAATCATGTCAGTTGAAGCTTTCTTTTAAGACTTTGATGGAGGGGAAGAAGAGTCAGGTGTTTGAGGGATCAGACTGGAAGATCAAATGAATAGCAGATAAATGTCCTCTTTGGTCCAAAAGTTTGGGAAAGTGGAGCAGTGCTTTGGAATTGTTTGCTTCCCCCATGGAAATGTCCCCAGTAAGTGTAAAGATTTTTCCTCTCTTGATCTGTTTCATCTTCGAGGATGGCTGAGAGTTGTCATAACAAAGTTCAAGGTGGGAGATGTTCTCTTATGCTGCCTTCTAGCATGAAGCCGCTCTGCTATCCCACAGTTTTATTCTGCTGCTGCTTCACAGTGGAAGCTCCGGTGAACGTGTGTACACATGTACCTGATGGTGGGAGTTGAAAAGATGCAGGGAAGCGTCAGACTGAAGGTTCATCTCAGCCTCTAGGCATCTCCCCTTGGAAGGAATGCAGCTTTCCTGAGAACAGAGGAGATGAGATAGCTCCTGGGGGTGTTCCCAAGTCCCCTGTCTGAATAGAGCGTGGAATGACACCTGCAGGAAGCTGTGCAGCAGAGCCGCCCCCACTGGGGACTTTCTTCCTGGAGAAGAACTGTAGCTGGGTTTCACCAGCCGTTCTCCTTTGTAATTAAGGCCGGGTCTGTGATTAATTAAAGATAATCAGGATCCCTTTTAAAACCAAGGCAAGCAATTGTTTTTCCTAGAATAATAGAGAGAGAACAGATGCAAGGTAAACTTCCTATAAAAGTTTCCCCAAGTTCTGGGTGCTGAAGTGGGGGGAGGTTGGTTTGCCTGCTCAGAGCCGCTGGAGACAGAATACAATCAGGAAGGATGCCTGCTTCCCCAACACCTACTGGGGAGGTGGGGAGAGGAGGGTTCTTGTTCTGGAAAATAGTGTGCTGAAATCACTTGCTCTTTTTCAAGCCACTCTGCCTGCAACCAGCCACTGCTGAGTGGGGGGTGTGGGGCGTGGGGGCCTATTTCTCTGGCTGTATGTTGGGGCTCTCATTTTACAGACTGCCCAGGTGAATAGCATGGAAGAATTCTTGTGGGTTAACAGAAGCCCAGAAGGGACAGTACATGAGCATTGCAAATGACAGACAGCACAGTGCAGCCTTGTCAGCCACTTGCCGTCAAGTTCACTGCAACTCATGGCAACCCATGCGTGTGAGAGTAGAACTGTTCTCCATCTGGGTTTCAGTGGCTGATTTTTCAAAAGTAGATTACCCCCTGAAAAACCAACCCCACTGCGATTTGTAAAGTCTGACCCATAGCGAACCTATAGGACAGAGTAGAACTGCCCCATAGAGTTTCCAAGGAGCACCTGGTACATTTGAACTGCCAGCCTTTCAGTTAGCAAATGTAGTACTTAACCACTATGCCACCAGGATTCCCAAAAGGAGATTGCCGGGCCTTTATTCCGAGACACCCTTGGGTGGACTTGAACCTCCAGATTTGGGTTAGTAGCCAGATGTACTAGCCATTTGCAGCACCCAGGGACCCCACAGCATCACCACTTGTTATTAATTCACAACTACTCAGAATGGCCTGGAGGCCTATATCAACCCTCCCGTCCCTGGAGAGCAGCGCCTGTTATCCTCAGACTTTCTGGCTTCGGAGGGGTACGTTAAATGACTGCAGCACACATAAAAGGACTGATGCTCTCTGAAGAAGAGATACAGGGGCTTCTGTTTCCAAAATCGTAGAAATGACCTGGTCGTAGGGGATACGGTGGCATTGGCCCTGGAGTCGTGGAGGTTGGAGTTGACTCCCAGCTCTACCACCTGTGAATGCTCAGCAATCACAAGAATTGCGGCTCTGTTCGTCGAGTTTTGCTGTAGTGACGTTTAGATTATACAGTTCAGTGACGCAAATCACTTTATTGACGCGTTAACACTTGCTGGTCTGATTCGTTTGTGACACACGGATAACCATAATGGAACTCCAGCCTCAACCAGAGAATCTCACTGCAGACTTCATGTCTTTTTCCTTTACCGTGCCTACCTAGCAGGACACAGGGACACCCTGTGACACCGGCTCTTCAGAGAGGAAGGAGCCCTGTGAAAGTGCAGACTTTGCACATGAGGTAGAGAACTTTAACCCTGAAGATGCTGACGTGAAGTGAACCAAGGGTGCATCACTAACCCGTTCTCTGGCTCCCTTCCCTCACCTGCAAGTTCAGATCAAGGCACGTGAACTGCATGAACTCGGAGGTGCCTTCAGCTCTGTCGCACTGTGGCTGTGAGAATCATTTCAGGAAGACAGAGCTAATCGTTGGGGCTACCACCTGAGTTCCCAGAAGGACTGGAATGGGGCCTGCCTGTTGGCTGAGGCTATCAGAAGGCCTGTATGGAACCCAAGACTTCAAGGCCATAGCCCCAGGACAGAGGCCCAGGAACCCTCTGTGCTTTCCCAGGCTTCTTTGTGTGACTGGTCCTTCTCAGCTTCCGAAATCTTCACTGGGGGCCTCCTCAGTCAGTCCTGGATCAATGTCTTTGGGTAAAGTCACAGCTGTCGTGTCAGGCTGTTACAAGATAGGACCCTACAGATTCTTAGAGACATCTCTGTCCAGCTGGAAGGGCCTGCTAGGTACCCCTTTCAGCCTGAGGTCTGGACAGTGAGTTATAGCTGTGCCCTCAATTCGATCTCTACTCAGAGACCGTTTCTTACACTGAGAATGTCTGCTGGCTGGAGAGACTGGCCCCAGCCCCCTGGTGTACCCCAGCTGACTAGTGCTTGAAGACAGAACAGTTCCTTCCTTGGCTCCTCGCCTTCTCTGGCAGCACGTTATTACACACAGATTGGAAAACCAAATGCAACAGTTGTATAGGGAGGGTTGGGTTGGAAGGGATGTGGGGCACATCAGAGGGTAATAGAAACGTTCGTCATCTTGACTGGGGTGATGCTTTCATGAGTTTGTAAGTGTATGGCCTGCAACAAATTGAGTACTTCCAAGTGGTGGCATGTCGTGTGTCGATTCTACCTGTATGAAGTTTGGGGCAGTTCAAGTAGACCCTCTCACACACACAAGAAGCCCCCTGGCACTTTTGGCAGCCTCCCTGGAACTCACTAGGGCAGGATGCGTGAGTTTAGCAGGTACGTTTTCATCTTACAAGTCATCACAGGCCTCAGTTTGGCTAATTGTCCTGCTGGTTGGTAATGCAGGCCGCCTCTCTGTAGTCCCCAGTAGCAATCAGCTCACTGTCCCTGCGGCCTCTACAAATGGCCTCCTTGTCGCCTTTTAGTCTCGTCCTCCTGCCCAGCCCCAAAGCCCCAGCTGTGAAGTTTTATTGTGGCAGCCTCTCATTTCCAGGCTCCAGTTCCTGAGTCGGTTCTCTTCTTCAACAGAGCGAGCTGTCCGGAAGCTTAGGGCCTTCGAAGATGACTATTTTCTCATGCTTCTGAATGAAGGCCAGCAGGAAGTGCTTGTCTCTGCTCTACAAGGTGGCAGGGGGATCCGTGTCACTGGGGCCGGAGGATCCAGGATGGCCTGAGGCGGGTGTCTGAGGCCTGAGTTGGGGTCGCTGGGGTGTTGAAGCATCGCCATACTCACCGTCTTCAACCGCCAGGACCCCTCTGTCTGCCTGGTCTCAAACAGGATAGCTGGATTTCTTTACATGGCAGCTTAGGCTTCCCAGGGAAGGAAAATGGAAGTTACAAGGGCTGGACTGTTACAGGGCTGGGCTGTGGAACTCAAAAAAGGTCACTTCCTACACATTCTACTGCTCCAGGCAAGTCACGGGACCAGCGAGTGTCAGTATGGATGGAGTACCTATTGGAATAGTGACCTTTTCTTTTTTAACAGTTTTATGTGGATACATTTGACATTCCATTCAATTTTACCTCTCCCAAGTGTACAGTTGAGTGGCTTAGTATAGCACAGATATGTGCAACTGTCCCCACAGTTCATTTTAGAATGTTTTCATCACTACAAAGAGAAACCCCAATCCTTAAGCTATCACTCTGTTTTAGTCAGCTGGGGCTGCTCTAACAGAAATACCACAGAGTGGATGGCTTTAACAAAGGAAAGTCTATTCTTACACAGTCTGGTAGGCTGCAAGTCCATATTCAGGGTGTCTGCTCCAGGGAAAGGCTTTCCCACTTGTCAGCTCTGGAGGAAAGTCCGGTATCACATCAGTCTTTGTCCAGGGAGCATCGTGGTGCAGGAACCTCAGGTCTGAAGGACGTGCTCTTCTCCCGGTGCTGCTTGCTTGATGGTGTGATGTTCCCAATTCTCTGCCTGCTTCCCTGTCCTTTTATCTCTGGTAGGACGAAAGGATTAAGGGTGGGGCAAGCCACACTCCACGGAAACTCCCTTTACAGTGGAGCAGGGAGGTGAACCTAGGAAGGGATTTACAGTCCCACTCTAACCCTTTAACATACAGAACAGGAAAATCACAAAATGGGGAACAGTCACAAGATACTGAGGATCATGGCCCAGCCACATGGCTACATCTATTTTGGGGGGACACAATTCAATCCATGACACACTCGCCACTCTTTTGTCTCCCCCAGTCGTAAGCGACCACTCACTCCGTTTTCTGTTGCTATAGAATTTCCTACTCTGAGTATTTCAGATAAGTAGAATGATATAGTATGTGGTCTCTTCTGGCCAGGTTCTTTCGCTTAGCATACAGTTTTCAAGGGACATGTATCAGGACTTCATAGTGTTCCAGCGTGTGGGTCCGCCCCATTTTGTGTCTTCCTTCATCTGTCGTGGACCTTTGGGTGGTGTCCCCCTCTTGGTGATGGGGAACTAGTTCTATTGTAAGCGTTCATGTACAAGTTTTTATGAACACTTAACTTTCCTTTGGGTACGAGAACATTTTCTAGTATATTAAAATTACTGACTAGGTTCATAAAACCCCACATGAAAAGCCGTTGTGTGGTGGTAGACTAAGAAACAGGGCTTGAGGTCCAGCTCTCTTGTGGACCTGGCCACAGAATTGGAGACTCTGGGAACTCTACACCTGAAAGAGGGCTGAGGCATCGTCAGATAAGTCCGAGCACCAGATGCCTCCAGGCTGTACCTTCACCGGCATAATATCCAGGACCGCTGTTGAGCACAGATTCTCAGGTGAAAGCAGAAAGGATGTGAGACCCACCTTTTCCCCTCCCACCCCATGACTCAGAAAGATACCTGATGAAGCAAATTTCCAAGACTACTGGTGGGGTGCAGCCTCCTCATTCTGTGTGTATAAAAACCAAAGCTCACATGTTATGGTCCTATGCATCTGTAGGATGTCATCCTACTGGCCTTTAACTAGAGGGGAGTGGAGAGGGTGGAGAGGAGGGAACAGGAGACTGTTAAGAGGATGTGACATGTATAGGATGAAAAGCAGGGGTGTGCTGTCACCAGGCAAGGAGAGCAGAAGGAGCTGCAGATAGGCAGGCATGCTTATTTAAACTGGATTGTACACTTTCACTCAATCTCAGTAAAAATAATAATAATTAAAAAAATAAAAAAACCAAAGCTCAGAACATGACTACTAGGTAAGACATTATAGCTGGACAAGAATGTTGTCGGCTATAAGGGACAAGTCAGACTTCAGTCTATTCAAAACGTAGGAGTTACCAAAGCAAATCGGGGGTAATTTATGGAATACAGGAGTGGGACTGGGGGGGATCAGAACAGCTAGAACCAGAGCTCAGCTCGGTATTCAGCCTCTTCTCTCTGCAGACTAGCCTCATTTGTCCTTTTTATTGCAGTTAGGCTCTTGCCACATAGCTGGCCCTGGATAGTTTCACAGCTTTGCCTCTTACAGTTATGTATCTGCAGAGAGAAATAGGCCCTGCTGTGTTAGACACAAGTAAACAGTCCCAGGGAAGGGAGTGATTGGTTCAGCTTGGGTCATGTATCACAGCTGAACCAATCCCCTGGGGCTGGAGAGCAGAGTCTGAAAGACGGAAAAGGCCATTTCTCGGGAGCCAGGGGTAGCACTCAGCAGACCAAACCGTAGGTAACACCATGCTACCACAGCCTTTAGCCAGGATTGTGCAGAGAGCTAGTTTGGGCAAGGGACTGAAGCCAGGCTCCCGCCTTCCGTCTTGGTGCCCTTTGACCTAAACAGCGTTGAACGTCCATGAAACTATGAGAGAACAGCAGCCGAGTCAGAACTTCTGCACAAAAGTAGGACATGACCCAATAGTTCCTCATGAACAGATGAACATATTCCTGACCTGGCTAGTTTCCAGAAACAGCCAAGGATAAAGGAAAAAAAAAAACAAACAAACAATTGATTCAGCGACATTTGTCTAATTTCACCACCCAGTGCACTAATGGCCGCTCATAGTTAGAGCTCTGAAACAGCACTCCAGGTACGGGTGTAGGTGGTGGCGACTGATGCAGGTGACGTTTGGTCAGAGCAGTACCCACAGGCGTCAGAGTCTTTTGAATGGGACCGTGGGGAGACTGTGGAGCCAGCAGCCAGAAAATGCAGAGACCTGTGATTAGGGCCTGGGACTGGATTAGGGCCCTCAGGACTGCACTTGAAGCTGCTGGGCCTTAAAAAACTCACGCAAGGCAGCTCTGTCTGCAGGCTTTGTTGCTTACTGGGCCTGGCTAGACCTGTACCTTTTGCCCCCAGCACTTTGCTTTCCCCAGGAATTCCAGCTTTGAGAATGAACTAATTGGCCAGGTGCTAACAATGCCTGGGGATTCTCAGCCTCCCCTCTGAGAAAAGCCAGGCTACCCAGCTTCCACTCAGCAAGGAGAAACAAAAACAAGATGTATCTTATCTGTGAATCACTGCCCAAGTCCTTCCCATGGTGAGGAAAAGGATGTGTCTCCTGGTTGGTTTGTAAACTCTGGTGATTACACTCAGAATGTCAAGTACACTCCCCCCACCCCTGAGGTCACCCTAAAGCACTTGTCCGCAATGCCCACCTCTTAAGGTATCATATAGGAATGAGGTTTCCATCCTGTGCATGGTCCTCGACTTACAGGTCCCATAGTGCTGGCTGCCCATTTGGTTTCTTTTGTAGTCAGTTGTTTGGCTGATTCAGTGACTACTAGTTCAGTGACTAGTTCAGAATGAGTTAGCTGTTTGGGTGCTACCATGCCTTTATATTCTTAGCACAGGGACAAGATGAAACATAGTTAACTTCTGAAATCAATGATTTGGAGGCTATCATCTTGGTTCCTTAAATAGATTAAAAGTTTTATATCCAGGGTTACTAACTTGGCCCCCAATCATTTGTTAATTTAGCCTCACGTTAGCCACGTGTGATGCCTGTGGTTACCTTGTGATGCGGTCAAATTTAGGCAGATGGTCCAGTCAGAGAGACTTCCCAAACATGATGTGAATGTCAGGTAGTTTTTAAAACTGTGGTTGAAATAATAAGAGGCTTTGGCAGGTAGAGACGTCTTAGCCCTACATCAAAAGTGTTCTTGTTGATTTTCAGCTTGAAATCCCTGATTAAAAACCTCAGTGGCGTAGCAGACAGAAGGGCCAAGAAAAGGAGAGGTTATTATTTTATCTCTCTCTGGGCACTGTCGTGTTTCAGATACAGGTATTGGTAGTCTCTTGTCTGCATGAACCCCTAATGAAAAACCTGTTGCCATGGAGTCCAGTCCAACTCATGGCGACCCCATGTGTGTCCTCCTAGGCTATGGCCCTGACAAATGTGTCCCTCAGAGAATCAGCCCTTTACCTTTTTAAAAATTACTGTTCTTGCAATGAAGTATGTGCAACCAAATGTTGGCCATTTTAACCGATTCTTTCATTTTTCACTGTGTTGTGCTATGGTCACCTCTCTCCGTTTCTGAAGCTTTTTCATCCTGAGATAGAAGTTCAGTGCCCTATCCGCAGTATCTCCCAATCCCATCTTCCCGCTGATGACCACTGATAAGCTTGTGTCGCTGAGCCCAGTTTCGGTGACCAAGGATGTGCGGGACAGAGGAGGATCTTGCGGGGGGTGGCAACAGTCAGGGCTGAGTCAGTCAAGCCCCCTCTGCTGATAGATGGTGCCCTCACTGTGGAACTGCTGTCACTCACCAGCATCATGTTCTGTCTGTGCTTAGCCAGGACATTCCCACCAGAACAGCCACCTGGCAAAAAACATCTAAAAACGGGCTTCCTGAGGCATGCCTGTTGTTGTATGCCAGTGAGTCAATTCCAACACGTAGAAACCCACATGACAGGGTAGCACTGCCCTATAGAGTTCTCCAGACTGAAATCTTGATGGAAGTAGATGACCAGGCCTTCCTTCCTTGGAGCCACTGGGTGGGTCCAAACTGGCTGACCGTTTGGTTAGCGGCCAAGTGCATAACCCTGGCATGATCAGGCTTCCCAGCTGGTAGGAGCTAATTTTCATGTCTGATCAGCCTCAAAGAGTTAAGCACTGAGTCCTTTCTATAAAGATGGTGGAAAAAATGACTGATTTCATCGGGCTTTGTCTCTTGAGGGTTCAGTTACTTCAGAGGAAATTTTAAAGAAAGGGGGACCAATAAACATTTCTGTCTTTCTCTGCCACACTGATGGGAATGCTTATGATTTTATTAGCAACTGCCTGGGAGCCAGGCCTGAGTTAATTTAATTTAATCTCCTTGGTTATTTTCAGTTCAGCTTAGTCTATTTTAAGCTCAGATGAAGGGGAAGTATTCAGAGCCAGGGACGGGATTAGGGAGGAGGAGAGGTACCTTCTGCCCCGCTCCAGTCTTACTTGGGCTTCACCTATCTTGAGGAAAAGCCAAGGACTTCGGGGCGTCGGGTCAGCCGGAGGAGATTCTGGTTCACGCTGTGTTCTTCTCAAGTATCATCGCCTTTTTCTCCAAGAAAAGCAATGTTACATCAGCTGGGGGAGGCAGGGAGTGCTAATTATGCAGCCAGAAATACAAATGCAGCCATTCCCTCTGGTTTCGAGAGAGGACTGAAGAATGATGCCTTCCGCTGCACCTCTATGCCTCTCTGAGCACAGAGCTGGAGCTCGTTCTCTCTTCAGCTTTCAATGCTGTGGGATTGCAGTATGGAAGGTGGGAGGGTGAGAGGCTCCCAGTTTAGTCCAGGAGGTCTGGGGCAGTGTGTTGGAAACTTGTTCGGTGAGACCTTGGACCAAATGATCACCCAGGTCCTGTGGCCTGGAAACACTCTGCCAGCCCAGAGCCATGTTTCCAAAGCCACCCTGTCATTCCTGACCCCAAAGATGGCCCTGAGGATGTGTGCATTTAGTACAGTCAAGAGCAAGAGAGATGTAGCACAGCTGTATTGCCAACTCAGGACGTGCAAAGTTATACAAAAAGAACATGCAAAATGCATTTCCCCCTGGACTGTTGGTTCCAGGTACTCAGGACCCTATAGGTCTCATCTGCTACCCAGTTCCTAGAACCTACCATGGTGTCTAGCACCTGGAAGGTGCTCATTGTGTGGGTGTATGATTGCTCTCCCCCTGCCATAATACTCTTGCTCGTAATAGTAGCAGTGATTGAACTATTAAATACTTCTTTAGGGGCAGGGACTATGCCTAGGGTTTTTATTTGCATGTTCTCATTGAACACCTACAGTTCCTGTGGGGCTAAGACTCATTACCCACCCATTTTATAGATGAGGAAACTGAGGCTTAGAGAATTTCAGGGACAAGCCAGGTGACAAGGTGGGCCTAGCACTTGAATTCAGGTGGAACATTCTATCCTGTGTCCTGGAGTTTTTCATGACGGAGGTTTTAGGGAAGGCAGCTGAGTCATCTGTGTGGCTGTTGGCTGGGAAAATGCTCTCCCCTCACCCTACTCTCCAAAGAACTACTAAGAAGATTCTTGGTTTGGGACTGAGTGTGGTGTGGTGAGAGGGGATCTCAGGCATGCCAAGTGCCCTCCAGGGCCCGGGGCAGCCGGTCAGGTGGACCCACTGACCATTCACTCCTCTATGCTGGGTTTCTCAAAGCTCAGTGCTGTTAAATATGCAGATCATGATCCTACCCCAGGTACCCTGGATCAGATTCTCCAAAATATTGTTGCTGGATGCTGCTGAGTCAGTTCTGACTCATGGTGACCCCAGGAACAACAGAACGAAACGCTGTCTGGTCCTGCGCCACATCCACACTCGCTGTTATGCTTAAGCCCATCGTTAACGGCCTCTGTGTCAATCCATCGTGTTCAGGGTCCTCCTCTTTTTCTCTGACCCTCTACTTTACCAAGCCTGATGTCCTTCTCCAGGGATTGATCCCTCCTGACAACATGTGCCAAGTACATAAGGCGTAGTCTCACCATCCTTATTTCTGAAGAGCACTCTGGTTGTACCTCTTCCAGGACAGATCTGTTCATTCTTTTGGCCGTCCGTGGTAACATTCAAAATGGAACCTGGAAATTTGTCTCCTCGGTGAGTTCTCCAAGGATCCCTGGTAGCACAGTGGTTAAAGTGCTCAGCTGCTAAATGAAAGGTCAGCAGTTCAAACTCACCAGTCACCCCACAAGAGAAAGATGTGCCAGTTTGCTTCCGTAAAAGGTGACAACCTTGTAAGCCCTCTGGGACCGTTCTGCTCTGCCCTGTGGGGTCACTTATGAGTCAGGATGGACCCGACGGCAGTGGGTTTGGTGTTGGGTTTGACGGTGAGTTCTCCCAGGTGATTCTTCTGCATGGGAACATTTGAACGCTGCAGCTCTGAGTGTTTCGAATCCCAGCCTTGCAGTAGATTAGATGTAGTTTGAAATAAAACAAATAGTGAGGATGTGCATGGGATGGGGCTTGTAGGTGGTGAAGAATTATTAAAACTCAACTATTCCCTTACTCAAAACAGCAAAGAAAGGTCATCATTTGGGAAGGTCTTAGAGTTACTCTGATTACCACCCAGGATGATCAGGCCTCTAAAATAACCAAAAATCAAACCCAGTGCCATTGAGTTGATTCTCACTAATAGTGACCCTATAGAACAGAGTAGAACTGCTCTATAAAGTTTCCAGGGAGCGTCTGGCAGATTCTAACTGCCGACCTTTTGGTTAGCAGACATAGCACTGTGCCGCCACGGTTTCCAACAGAGACCACTTAAAGTTCATTCCCAACTGAGAGACATGAGAATGCCAGTGTATTAACTGATGGAGAGAAATAAAGCTGGTTCCATTGTGCTGTTGGCTTGTCCCTAGTGTTGTCAAGATGCAAGGGAAAGCAAATCACAATGGACCCGTTTTATTGATTTGTCACATAAAGTCTGTTCCATAGACAGAAGTAGCAGAAATCCACTTGGGTAGAGCAGTCTCTCCCTAGAGCAGTGCTCAGGGGACTTAGAACACTGCCAGTGGATGTGGAATTAGAACAGAAGAAACAGATCAGTGTTTCATGGTTTCAGGCTAAGATTTAACCTTTCCCCCCAGGCTAGGGGCTGCTGTGCTGAGATGCTAGCCATGAAGTCCGAGGCTCAAACTCCCTCTCCTTTGGCCAGATGCTGCAGTGTTGGCCTTGGTTGCCTTTGTGTGTTTCGTGCATACTTGAATATATTCATTCTGGATATAGGAGCCTGGAAACTGAACTCTGTCTCCCTTGTGGGATTTTGTGAAGCTCTGTCCCGATGCAGTATTGATAGGTCCCAGAGAATTTTGATTCCTAAGGAAGCGTCTTGCTTCCTTCGTAGCCTAGGACTAGAAGAAAGAGAATCACCTCCTTGTGGCTCCGAACACCAACCAGCCACTTTATCTTAACTCTTTGCAGCAATGCCTTCCCCCAAAATCTAGTTCTCTGCCTCCTGGGTGAGCAGGGTTTTCTCAAAGCAAGTTCTTGGCTTCAGATCCATGGAAGCATCCTCACCCACCCTCATCCTTCCACTGAGGGGTAGAGAGGGGAGTCCTCCTAAGGTGTACAGAATTTCATATCTGCATGCTGGGAAGGAGAGGGACCTACGCTGTCTTCTTCTCCATGGCATCATCCTGTGATCTCCCAGACTTAGGAATAGTTTCCTCGGCGGAGGGGAAGTTGTATGAAGGACCTGAACTACCTGGTATACAGGCTAGAAACAGAACTTTGGACATAAGTAATGACAGGAAAACAAAGCCATAAACATGTGCTATGAAAATAAACCAACAGATGCTTATGTTCAGTTTGGAAAGGCTCTGGGAGATTCCCTAGTCCAGCCCACCGGCTTCTTTCCTGCAAATCACATGTTCCCCGAAGACTGCCTGAGTGAGTGTGTGCGTGCAGACAGTGCTGACTGCAGCCCTGCTTTCTCTACCTGGTCCAGGGTTCTGTCTGCTTCTGCTGCCACCAAAGTCCTATCTGGAGTTTCTGGATGTTTAGCGACATCCTAGCTGGAGGTTGGGGATTGAGGAAGTGAAATAATCAACTGAATGGTATAAAATTGAGACAAGCAAATACAACCTCTGCCTTTAAAGATTCTATTTCCAAGGACCATCCATGCCAGCAGGGATGCATTTCAAAGTCACCCACATGGTGACAAAGTGGTGGCATGAAAGCAGAGATAGATTTTGCTATAGAAAATGATTTGTGGGCAGCTTAGATTCAAACTGACAATGGCCCAGAGGAATACTTGCTGTTCTTCCAGTTAATCAGGTGTTGTAGGAACTGTAGGATTCCATTCACTGCTTAAAAAACAGGAGATGGTGGAGGATTTTTTCAGACTGAATTAGGGTAGTCAGCTAAAATATAGTCTCTCTCATGTCCCTTGAAATATTAAGAAAATCCAAGTGGGGGGATGGGGAGAGAGAGCAGAAATCCCACCAATCAGGACAAAGAGCTGTTTGGAGAAATCCAGTGAGTTAGTGGTCCACAAATGTTGTCTAAACATTTAGAAGAAAAAAGAAGCTAAATCTCACCTCTCTCTGTACACCAAAATAAATGCCAAATGGATTTAAAAGTGAAATATACAAAGGAAATAAAATAATAGAAGAAAACGTAAGTGAATATTTAGCTAGTTTCGGAAACAGCAAGGCTTTTTGAAGCATTTGAAAAAATGGAATCATAAAGGATATGTTTGACAGACTTAACTGTATTGTAAAATAAACCTGTGTTTCTAGAAGCATGGTGAGTGGAGTTTCAGGGAAGCTTGGAGCAAATACAGCAAAAGGCTATTATCATTCACCTTGGAAGGCCTCTTCTGACCCAGTAGGAAAATTCTTTAATATCTTGTAAACACTTGAACAAGGAGTAATTCAAACAAAAACAAATACAACAACTAAAAAGTCATATATGAAAACAAAATTTTTAATCTCAAAAATGAGACAAGCAGCCATCTAAAATACTCCACTGGTCTCAGTCCTTCATGAGCTAGAGGAGAATGAAGAAAACCAAAGACACGAGGGAAAGATTAGTCGAAAGGACTGGTGGACCTAAACTGCCATGGCCTCTGTCAGAGTCCATTACAACTAGATGGTGCCCACTACCACTCCTGACTGCTGGGACAGGGATCACAACAGAGGGTCCCATATAGAGCTGGGAGAATATGTAGAACAACATTGTAACTCACACAAAAAAAGATCGGACTCACTGGCCTTACAAACTGGAGAAACCCCAAGAGTATGCCCCCCAGTCACCCTTTTAGCTCAGTGATGAAGTCAGTCCTGAGGTTCATCCTTCAACCAAAGGTAAGACAGGCTCCTAAAACAGAATGAGACTAAAGGGGCACACTAGCCCAGGGGCAAGGACTAAATAGCAAGAGGAGACAGGAAAGCTGGTAATAGGAAACCCAAAGTCAAGAAGGGACAGTGTTGGTATGTAACAATGTGCTTACTAATTGTATAGTGAGGAGCTAATTTATTCTGTAAATTTATTCATCTAAACTACAATGAAAATAAATCATCAAGGCAGCCAAACTTGCAATATGAGTTTTCACTTTTCTCATTAGACCCTTGGGAGGACTTTGGTACAACTTTCAGGGGAGTAATTTGTCAGTATATGTCAAGTCTTGAAGGATTTTATATCCTTTGATCTACTTCTAAGAATGTATCCTAAGAAAAAATCAGAAATTCAGGTGAATGTTTCTTCATTAAGATGATAGACTGTTATGTTATTTATAGAGGTGAAGAATTTTAAATTATGTAGGTGCCCCGAAACAGAAAAATAATTAAATGAATTATGATGCAGCCATAAAGGAGTATAAGCATTCAACATGTTTGTGTAATAAAGGCAGAATATAAAACTGTATTCATAATATGATATGAATCTTTTAAAAAGTAAGTACTTCAATGTAAATACATACAGAAGAAAGAAACTGGCAGAAAATACACCAATATACCAACAGTGATTATGTCTTACTATGGAAGTGCAGGTGATTTTAATTATCTTCTTTATAGGTCTGTGCATTTAATTTTTTTTTTTTTTGGCAATGAGTATTCACATTACTTTTATAAGGAAAAAGTTTCTAAAAATAAATGTCTTCTTCTGTTGTGTATACAGAACTGTGTCACTCTCTTATAACCTGGAAAATATTATTTTTCCCACAACCAGATTCTGTTTCCTTTCAGAAAATCAGGGTTATACAACTTTAATGGAGATTTTTATTTTCCACTAACTATAAAAAGTAATGAAATGTGTTACAATCTTTCGCCAAGGACCAAGTGTTGCTCTTTCTCTTCTCATACCATGCTCTTCTGATTTCTCCATCACAAACTGAAGCATTACTGACTCATGTTCCTGGTATGTTAATAAGCCACACCCATTGCCTTCAAGTCAACTCTGGCTCATAGGGACCCTATGGAACAGAGTAGAACTGCCCCGTAGGATTTCCACAGGATATGTGAATAGCCACAGAATTTACTGAGACAGAAATTTCATTGTTTCCAGCAGGTAGTGAGTGTCATCAGTGAAAGAGAGCATTCAATATGTAAAAGTTATTTATTTTTAATTTAATTTTGTTATTGCTGTTGAGCATACCAAACAAACAAAAAAAAAAACCCCATTGCCATCGAGTTGACTCTGACCCACAGCAACCCTGTAAGACAGAATAGAATTGCCCCATAAAGGTTCCAAGGAGCTGCTAGTGGATTTGAACTGCCCACCATTGTTGAATATATATACAAGTATATACAGAGATATCAATGCAGCAGTTTCTACCCATACAATTCAGTGACACTGATTACGTTCCTGGAGTTGTGCTGTGATTCTCACCATCCTTTTCTGAATCATTCCTCCACCCTCAACAGAAAATCCCATCTAATCTTTCAAATTATTATTGTCATTTTGATCCCATGTAGATAGTTCTTCAAAGAGCATAATGCTCAAGGTAGACATTTTCTACTAGTTAAACTAGAATATTACTCTGTTTTAAGAAGACGTCAGGGGATATTTTTGGTTTAAGTTTTAAAGATTATGTCAAAGTGGTAATTTCAAAGGTTCATCTAGCCCCCATGGCTCCAGAAAGTCTGGAGTCCATGAAGATTTTAATTTCTGTTTTGCATTTTCCCCCTTTTGATCAGGATTCTTATAAAATTTCTTTGATCAAAATGCTCAGTAATGTAACTGGACACCATCCAGTTTTTCTGGTCTGATGGCCAGCAAGGGAGTTGTTCATGGAGGCGGTTAGCCACTCAGTACACAAGTTTTAAACTGTGAGTGTTCTTGTGGGTCTGAATCCAAATTTATTTATGGATTATATGTAATGATGCCTGGGTAAGTAAGTTCTTAATGTATTTCAACCTTTTTGACTTTTTTTTTAAGGAATGGAGCAAGAAAGCAACAGATAATCTCCAACTTTATCAGTCATCTTTTATTAACATGCAAGAAAAAGTATCTGAAATTCTGTGAGTTTCGTAACACAGACTGTATCAGCCAACACCGTGTAATTAAACAAATACAGCAAGCTGAATAGTACCAAAACCCCTACTTGGTACATAGAATCCCAGACTGTTGTTACTCAGTCCAAAACTATTCATTCTCATTGATGACACCTCTGTATCCCCACCCCCAGAAATCTAGAGGTCTGCATGACAATTGTTTCTCATAAGTCAATGGCCCTTCCTGATGGTTTCCCTGAAAGCTAAGGATGCGAGGACTACCAATTAAGTTTGCAGACTCATCCTAAAAAAAGTGCTACATAACACACTGCTGAATATCAGTACGGTCACTTTCAAAGTACTCCCCTTAGAAAGCTCTGCACCAATGCCAGTGCCTAGTCCACCCTTCAAAGCAATTTTGCAACTCTTATTCTTTTTTTCTGGAATGATCATCAGAGGTATCATTGTATTACCGTTGATATTCTTAATGTAATCACAGTGTCTTCCTTTCAATATTTTCTTTATCTTCCGGTAGACAAAAAAGTCACTGGGGGCCAGATCAGGGGAATGGGGAGGGTGTTCCAGTACAGTTATTTGTCTACTGGCTAAAAACTCCCTCACAAACAACTATATAACTAAGCTCACGAATTTATCACCATGCCACCATACTGAGTGACCGTTCCAGAAAGAGATCCAAAACTGTTCTGAAGGGTAGACTAGGTGCTGTCCTTGGTGCATAGTTTCCCAAGGGGGTACTTCAAGGGTGACCATAATGATATTCAGCAGTGAAGCACGTAGCACTTAGAACAATCAAGTTTGCAGATGTAACTGTCAGACCTCGTATGTTGAGGGCTCCGTAACCCTTTTGTCAAAGCATTTCTTGTTTTCACAGTGTTTGCCTCCTTTGATCTCAGCTTTATTCCCCAATGAAGGGCCTGTTAGGTGTTTCATTGTCCTCGAGTCCCTCCACATGGACACTTTGTGTACTGCAGCCACACAAGGAGCCACTTGCAAGCTTTCCCTCGGACTTTGGCTGTCGTTGACTGTGAGAGGCTTTGCCCTGCCCTGTGCTGACACTGACCCTGACCCTGTTGGGGGGTGCTGAAGTAGGATAGATAGGACACAGCCCCCATCCTCAAGTCCCTGGCCTGCTATAGGGATAAAAGCCAGCCCTGAAGCTTCTGGGGTGGCAGAAGAGTGGAAAGTCAGGGAAGATGGGATCTTGTGCCACACTGAAGGACTATTAGCACTTGGATAAATGGGGGAGGGGGATGCTACAGGTGGTACATGCCCGGGGACGGGGCAGCAGGAACCGAGAAGCATAGGACTGGGGATCTTGGGGTCATGGAATTGGCAAACACAGAGCTTGTGCCAAGGTCCCATGCTAGGCGGTAGAGATCCAAAATAACTAGGGGCAGGATCCCTGGTGGTGCAGCGGTTAAGTGCTCTGCTGCTAACCAAAAGGGCAGCGTGAACCAACCCAACAGCTCCATGGGAGAAAGACCTGGCAGTCTGCTCCCCTAAAGGTCCCATCCTAGAAAACCCTGCGGGGCAGTTCTGCTCTGTCACATGGTGTCACTATGCATGGAAATCTACTTGCTGGCACCTTACAGCAACAGCGTAATAGAAGTCAATTGCAAAAAAATAGGCACCTAACGTAGCAGCATAATAGCAGTCAGTTGCAAAATAATGAGTAGTTAAAGACACTGGCCTCACTGCTGTGGAATGGGTCTTTTAGGGTATACAAGTGTACCCTAAATGCGGCCGGTTGGCTACAGTTAAATATTTGTCATTCTTGACCACTCATCAAAACAAATGCTAGGTCCTAAGAGAAACCAACTCCGTGTGCAGCCGAGTGTGGGTCTGAGTATGGAGGGTCCCCAAAATTTAGAGACGTTGAAGTAACGTTTTCCCTATTGAGAGCCTCCAAAGGTAGGGTAACTAAATGTCACTTGAGCTATGACTGAAAATCTCTTAGTTCTGATTTCTGAGAGAAGAATGTGACTTGTTTTCTTCTGGCTTCCCCGTTCTGTTGATTGGATCTGATACGTGACACTGTACGGTGTCATCGTCATCATCACAGCCACCCTGACAGCTCGTGGCTGTGGTCTGTGTCAGAAGGGCAGTGGTGAAGTGCTCAGCTGCTAACCAAACGGTCAGCCGTCCGAGTCATCAGCCACTCCTCTGAAACCCGGTGCCGCAGTGCTGCTCTGTGCTGTAGAGTCACCGTGCCTCGGAATCGACTCAACGGCAGTGAGTCTGGGTCAGGTTAGGAGGCCTGGTGGTGCAGTGGTTAAGCACTCCGCTGCTAACTGAGAGGCGGGTAGCTCAAACCCACCCCGTGTCTTTGCAGGAGGAAGACCTGCTAATCTGCCCCTTTAAAAAGAAAAAAGAAACACTGCCATCAGGTTTGTTTCAACTCATAGTGACCCATAGGACAGAGCAGAAATGTCCCACAGGGTGTCCAAGGAGCATCTGATAGATTCAAACTGCCAACCAACCTTTGGGTTAGCAGCTGAGCTCTAATCTGCCCCACCAGGGCGGATTAGAAAACCCTATGGGGCATTTCTACTCTACCAGGTAGATTTTGAGGAGTCACTAGGAATCAAAGTATACCAGACAGCTCCTAACAACAACATGTCAGATTTAGCTCCACCCCTAGGAGGGGTCCACCCGAGGGTACCCACACCCACACTCACAGGGCTGTGGCTGCACCACAGGGCTCCGGCACTGACCACCGTCCTCCACCTCCCGTCCCAGCACAGGCCCAGTCCTTGTGGCCCTTTGCCAGGACATTCAGCCACAGACCTCTCCCCAGTCCCCAGGCACGGTGGGTTCACCTACTCACTTTGCAAGTGGGTTCTTAAAGTATGTGGGGAAGGAGGATCCCTCAGTCCTCGGAGAACCAAGCTTTGAAGGCCCAGAGTAGAGGTCTTCAACTCAGGTCCAGAAGTGCCCTGACAACTGTAAAGTGTGTTAAAGGAATTTACGAATAATAGAGAATGAAGAATCGCAGCCCCAGAGTGTTTTTGGGTGTCCTTGTTCCCCAGAGTAACTTGTTGCATCAGGAATGTGACGTGGGAGCTGCATCTCGCTGCACCCTCTCCCTGGTGCCTTCTGCAGTCACTGACTGTGCCAGCCCAATGGCGTGTAGCCATGCTGGTTCTGGTTCTCTTGCAGGGCCTGTGCTACCTTGCCTGCCACCACCTATAAGTGTCCTGCACTTGCCAGGACTTGTCTATCCACGTGGTTTGAGAGGCTCCAACTCAGACCCCTCATCCCGGAACCTTGCCTTATTGCTAGACAGCTTGGCCGCCCCCGTAACATCTCCTGTGCAGGGCCTTTGGTAAATCCTGTTCCGGAAGCAATCTGTCGCTTCCCCCAGCCTCCCCGTTGACGTGTGCCTAGGAGTTCTGGCTCCCAGTACAGAACTGCCTTGTAGCGGCAGGAGGGAGCTGGCAGCTTTCTGGACCAGCTTCTCGCCTGCAGCAGCAGCATCAGAGCCCAAAGTACAGGCAACAACGAAACTCAAGAACAGGCTGTTCTTCCTCGTAGTGTGACCAGGAACACGTACCTTGGGGGGAATGAGAGAGCTTTGTGATGTGGCTGGGCCACGGCCTTGTGTGCAAGTTAGCAGGATGACTTGTTTCCCCCTTTTTCTGTCTGACCAATGCACCCACACCTTGACATGCTTCTGTGCAGGGCAGTTGGGCTATCAGGAGAGTCGCTTTATCAGCAGGATAAGCCCTTAACTCTTCAAAGCTCAGCTGAGTTGAACTGAAAGCAAAGGGGCCTGTCCCATGCTAAGAGGTCAGCTTTTCTGTGCCCCAGTACCAGTGGGTACCTAGTCCCTTAAAATTCTGATTTCTGCAGCAGCAGTGACATAGTTCAAGAATGAGCTCATGGATGCCTTATCTTGCTGACTGCTTGCACTTGGCCCTGGGTGGTACCAAGGTGTACGGCAGGCACAGGAGCCTAAACCAGATAGAGGTGGCCAGTTGCAATGAGTTCCCAGCCAGATCAAGTGCTCCAGAGAGGAGACTGCTGATCAGGTTTGTCTGGGAGGACAGACTTCCATGCCAAAAAAGCCAAAGGCAGCCTTGGATAAAAGAGACAGGATTAAGCATGTGTGAGAGGTGTTGATGTTAGAAGGTTTTCCCCAAACTGAGATGATGACGAAGACAGCAGAGGGTTCTGGTTCCTGTTAGGAGACATACCCCCTCTCCCCGGGCCCATCCCAAAACCCTTCCTAGGCTTTAGGGCGAGGTCAGAGTTCAGAAGGTGACAGCAGGAGGGACCTGGTCGGAAGCAGGGTCTTGATCAGGAAGAAGACACTCGTCTCCTCAATTCACTGGTGTGGTGGTGATGGAAATAGTGTTTGTTCTGTACCAGGGTCAGCAAACTACAGCCCAAGGGCCAAATTTGACCCTCAGCCTATTATAAAGTTCTACTGGGATATAACCAGGCTCACTTGTCTGCTTGTTGTCTACAGGCTACTTTTGTCCTACATCAGCAAAGTTGGACAGAGACTGTATGACCCGTAAAGTTGGGACTGGAAAACCCTGTCTGGCCCTTTAAGAGTTTGTCCACCCGTGGTCTACACTCACAGATGTCCCTGAAGGCAGAGGCCACTTTGAAAGGATCAAGTAGACCCAGAGTCAGTACTTGACTGCACTCTTGATTCCATCATGTACTAAATGCTCAACGTGGCACAAATTGCTTAGTGCCTCAGTTCCCCCACCTGGAAAATGGGCATATGAGTAATTACTTCACGGGGGTGTTGTAAGGATTAAATGAGTGAGTGAGAGTAGTAAAGCCCATGAAAACCTGTTAACAAATAGTACCTGCAGTTCTTGTATCAAATTGTAATTTACAGACCATAAAATATACTTTTAAAGTATATTCACAAGATGGTAAAACCATCACCACCATCTAAATCCAGAACATTTTCATCACCCCAAACATTTGATGACCCCAAGCCTTCCCCTCACTGTGTTCATTTGCTGTCTCCTGCTTAGACCCGGAGACCACTTGTCCAGTGAAAAACTACAGCTCTATGACATGCCTATGCTGTCATTTGGGGCATTATTGTCAGGGCGTAAACACTATTTGGGTTATATTTGTGCTATTTTGTGGAATGTGGCTTTCCCTGATCTTGCTTTTTGCTTTGTGGTCTTAAAAATCTCAGTTTCAGTATGAAGCTGCCCAGCCGCCCCCTGCAAGTTCCTTCCCCCTGTGCTGTCCATGCACTATTAGTCTGAGAAGCAGTGTCTGCAGCTGAGAGCGGAGAGATACAGACAGAGAGCCAAGCACCGTGCCCTAGCATAGATGAGCAGGGCTTTCCCTTGCGGCCACTTCTCTGCCCAGACCACCAGGTACTTTGGGGAACCATGTCACAGTGACATCTTCCGTGGCTCAGTTCACTAACCTGGGGATTCTCAGATGTCAGCCCATCCCAGAGGCCCAGCTGTAGAGACTTCTTCATGAACAGAACATCCCCAGTGCGCTAGGTGGTTTTTGGAATTGTTGCCCGCAAAGCTACTACACTCAACACCTTTAAATCAGTTGCTACAGGCCATGCCTGTCACCACCAGCCTCCAGTCATCGTCATTATCTTCCTGGGTACTAGAGGGACAGGGACTTGGCTGCAGCCTCACTGCTACATGGTAGAAAGCAGTCATTTTCAGTGGAGCACTGAAAGGTTACACAAACACACACACACACACACACACACACACACAGGTGTGGTCTCTACTGTATTTCTGGAGGGAGACCTCTTGGAAATAAGCCATTCCATCAAGTATTTTTGGCATTAAATGTATATTCAAATGTGATGTTTTTATAAGGGATTTATGAGTTGTTTGAGGCACCCTGGTGGGGTCGGCAGTTAACACACTTAACTGCTAACCTTAAGGCTGGTGGTTGATACCTACCCGGTGGGCTGAGGGAGAAAGACCTAGCAGTTGGCTCCCATAAACATCACAGCCCTGAAGACCCGATGGGGTGGTTCTGGTCTGTTCCATAGGGTCGCTGTGAGTCAGAATCAACTCCACAACACCCACCAACATGATTTGAACAGAAGTGTTAAGGTGTCCAGTTCTCTGAGTCTGAGGCCAGATTTTGTGACTCCAAGGACCAGGATCACAAATGGGAGAAGCCTCCTCGCTGTTGTCTGATGCTGAGTGGCACCAGGGTCCTTTGACTGTGTGCACTGGCCCCCCACTTGCTCTCTGCACGTGCCAGTCCCCCTGACATCTCCACATCCACATTCCTTTTGCTGCTGGTGGCTTCAACAGAAAAGTCTGTTTTCTCTGCATAACTCAGCTTCAGTATGGTGCTGAGTGGGATTATAGAATTTTGTTGACTCCTGGTTTTGCCGCTGGACGGAGGTGGAAAGGGGGATGGATTTGCTGGGTCAGCACCTGTGGAACAATCCTAACTTGTACAGACAGCTCTGTTCTGAGTCTTGGTCCTTGATGGCTTTTAAGTAGAAGCAATGAACAAAGTGTGCTCTTAGAGGGGAAAAAGGCGGTAAAAATAGAGAATTCTTTTCTGAAGCAAAACAGATTGTTTGGACAGGCATGTTGTCCCTGGGTTTGGGAACCCTGGGCTTGTGACCATTACTAAACAATGTCCCTGCAGAGATGAGAGTTCTTTAGCGGACAGGGGGTCCTTACGGGTCAGCAGAGGCAAGTCCATTCTGCAGGCAAGGGACATAGCCTTGTACTCCACAAAGCTTCTAGTTTCTGCCATGACCTCTCAGAGCCTCTTTGTGCCCTTGTCTTGACCAGTGCCCTCTGGGACCCTACGTAGGTGTTTTAGAGCCTCTGCAATCTTACTCCAATGGGTGTTATTAGGAAAAGATATCTTACATTCTCAGGAAACTATATGACCTTTCAATCTTGGCTGGTTTTTCACCATGCTAGGCTTGGCAGCTGATGATTTCAAAGCAGACCTCTTAAGCCAAAAGATGGGACTATAATTGATATTCTGTATTTCTATTCAAGTTCTGGAATTACGGAACAGACTTGCTGCTGTGAAAGAGCCAATATCATACAACAGACGTAGTTCTTCAACAGATGCGTCCTTCGCACAAAGGCTGCAGAACTGCTCTTGAGAAGCGAGGGAACTTTGCCAAGTTCAGTCGTGGGTCTGGGCCCACTTGGGGAGACCCTGGGGAGCTCAGTCAGTGCTACTGCCAGTGAATGTACCCGGGAAAAGTGTTTCTATCCACTGTGCTCAGAGTCTGTCTCCATTTGGAACATGAGTTGGCATGCTAGAGTTTTAAAATAAAATAAAAAAACACTTTTCAATAATTGACTTATCCAAGAGTAAAGGCATTTTGTTGTTGATTTTCAATCTTAATTCTGTGGGTCAAAACCATTTCAGATGAGCCAAGGGACTTGCACGTGGTCTGTGCTTCTTGGGTCTGCATAAAGCTATTTCAACGGCTGTGGAATGTTCCTGTCCCAGAGTTGGCATTTTCTCCAGCTGTGCTTCACAGAGGTCCCAGGTGTGGGGTGGGTCCCAGGTGCAGCTTGGCTGTTGATAGTACAATATGAGTTCTGAAGGTGCTAAACCCACTGGAAAAGGCATTAAATTACGTGGTGAACAGATTACTCCCTTTTCAATTTTCTTGCAGTCTTGGTTGTAATTCGGAGGAAGACTGTGTGGCTGGAATATCTGTCACACTCTTGTGAATTTGCCCATCGTAGCTGGGAGAGCAGACCACGGGCACGGCATCCAGCTAGCAGTTAATAACACTGCTAGAGTTTCAGTGTATTTGTTTTAGTGATTACTTTCTATTCAAGGCAAACACTCTTGGCTTTCCATTTAGCATAATGATGTATTAAATACTGAGTGATAAAAATTGAATCCATTTAAAGAAAAATATTGATAATATTCTAAGTCCTCAAAGCAGGTCAACAATGCTGGTCCAGGGACCATACTTTTCGCACAGCTGCCGTGGAGCGGTGAATGGTTCTCTACCTTCTGGTCGTATTACAGCCCCTGGGTAATACAGATGTTTAACATGATCAGCTGCTAACTGAAAAGTTGGTATGAATCCACCCCAAAGCACCTTGAAAGAAAGGCCTGGTGATCTCCTTTTGAAAAACGCTCTATCAAAAGCCCTGGAGAGCAGTTCTTTATAAACATGAATGGATCGCTGTTACGGATTGAGTTTTATTCCTCAGAAATGTGAGTCAGCTTGGCCAATACTGTGAGGTTGTCCACTATCTTGTAATCCGATATGATTTTCTGATGGGCTGTAAACTTGAACTCCCATTATGTTAATGAGCCAGGGTTAGAGGGAGTTACTTTAACGAGGCTGGATTGACTCAATCTGTAGGATTAGGTTGTATGTTGAGTCAGTCCCTTTCGAGATATAGAAGCTATCAGAGAGGAGAAAGATGTCATACCACCAAGAAAGAAATGCCGGGAGCAGTATGCATCCTTTGGACCTGGGGTCCCTGCACAGAGAAGCTTCTAGACCAGGGGAAGATTGATGACAAGGGCCTTCTCTCAGAACCAACAAGGAAACAAGGCCTTCCCCTGAAGCTGGAATCCTGAATTGGGACTTCGAGCCTCCAGACTGTGAGAGAATCAATTTCTGCTGGTGGTGTTGCTGTCACAGCAGCGATAGATAAGACAGTCACCGTGAGTGGTACTGGTTGAGGGCTTAAAAGATACTGATGCCTGAACCCCCGACCAACTATATCTAGGGGTGGAGCTTAGGCCTCACCTCAGGTGTTTGCGGTGCACGGCTAAGGTTGAGAACCACTGCTCCGGCGTGGACCGCCACTGCAGTCTCACCTTGTCTAGTCCCTCTTGTCGTTAGCATCTTTTCCTCGCTTCCCTCTCTTGCATCTGGCTCTTCTCTTCATCCCTTGCCCCAGTTTTGTCTTCTAACACTTATTAATTTCCCCTTCATAGCTAAGAGTTAGCAGACCACAGGCAGCGCATCCAGCTAGAAATTAATAACACTGTTTGACTTTCGTTGTTATCAATGAAACTGTCTTTCCTAGTTTCTCCTTTTCTGTCTTCTGTAGAGCCATTCCCATTAGTGAGGCACCTGAGCATTGCTTCGTAGTAAAAAGTGCCACAGATACCATGTAGTGGGCACCAAGGAGTGGGGAACCAAACTCATTGGCATCACACTGATTCTGACTCACAGCAACCCTACAGGACAGGGTAGAACTGCCCCGTATGGTTTCCAGGCCTGAGGAGCTGGTGGATCAGAACTGCCGACCTTTGGGTTAACAGCTGAGCTTTTAACCAGTGTGTCACCAGAGATCCATAGCTGACACCACTTTACAAAATTTCTGTATCATGCTGTTTTATGCCACATTTGCTTGTGATTCCTAAGCTGTGGGTTCAGTTTCTGAACATCTAAACCATTTGTGTTTTGTTCTACACTAGGACCTCATTGCCATCAATTCAGACTCATGGCAACCTCATGTGTGAGAGTAGAACTGTGCTCCATAGAGTTCTTAATAGCTGATTTTTGGAAAATAGATCATCAGGCCTTTCTTCCAAGGTGCCTCTGGATGGGTTTGAAACTCCAACCCTCTAGTCACCAGCCAAACACATTAACTACTTGTACCACCCAGGGAATCCTCTTGGTGTTCACAATAATTGCTAGTGTCTTTCCATGTGCCTGGCTTGGTTCTAAGCACATGATATGTATGAGCCTATATAATCTTCACCTATAGTTCTGTTCAAGAGATACAGTTATCTAGATGAGGAAACGGAGGCAGAGAGGGTTTAAATACCTCACCTAAGGTTACATATTGCCAGTGAGTCAGTCTCAACTCATAGCGACCCCATAGGCAGAATAGACCTGCCCATGTGGCTTCCAAGGCTGTAAATCTTTAGGGAAGCAGACAGCCATATCTTTCTCCCTCTGAGCAGCTGGTGGGTTCCAACCACCAACTTTTTAGTTAGAGATGAGCACTTCACCATCGCACTACCTAAGATTGTACACCACTGACATAGCCAGAATCCACACATTCTGAGCAAATGGAACCCGAAGTGACAGTGCTCGATCCCGACTTGGGTGTCCCTAACGTGCAAGGAGTCTGGTGTCTGGCAGGTTCTTCCCTGCGGGTATAAAAAATTTAAATTTGGACCTACTGCCTGCTTCATTGGCACTTGGAGCTGAGAACTCTTACTTTGCACTTACATGATAGCATCTCAGTAGGAATCCCACAGCTTCAAATCCCATCAAGATTTTAGCTCATCTCCATTCAAAGAGATCAGCCTTAAATGTGCCTGGGCCCTTGTCCAGGCTGTCACTGGGGATCTAAGAGTCGGCTTGATTCGTCTGCAGCTGGTAAGAGGCAGCCCAGGACGTCCCAGAGGTTTGCATGGGACTGTCTAGTCCTTTGCAGCCCCTGTCTGAATCTGTCTGATTCTCAGTCCCATGCTTAATTGGACAGAGACTTTGGGTTCTCTTTCGGTTCCCCATGGGGGAGTTCCATTCTTTTCATCTTTCCTGGCACTTGCTGTTCCAGGAAACCAGACCGCCTGTGTTGCATTGATGCCTTTTGCATGCTAGGAGGTGAATTCTCAGGTAGCCAGATCCTCTAGGGACTTCCAGTCTCATTGAGCATTTTGACATGTGTACCAGGGATGAGTTTGAAATGTCATGCCTGGTGCATAGATGTGCTTATGTTCTTATAGCTCCTTTTTTGTTGTTTGTTCAAGCCCCTAAATGTATCACATACTTTTGATATACTGTTGGTGTTATTAGGTCCTGTAGAGCCCATTTCAACTCACAGGGATGCCATGTGACAGAGTAGACTTGCCCCATAGGGTTTTCTTGTCTGAAATCTTTTATGGGAACAGATCACCAGGTCTTTCTCCCATGAAGCCACTTCGTGGGTTTGATCCTCCAACTTTTGTGTTAGCAGCAGAGCACTTAACCATGCATGGCTCATACCAGTCTGTGGACACCTCATATGCTAAGGCCTGCTGGTCAACAGCCATCATGCCTTGGCTTCTGCTATTAGGACTCCTCCCCTCGTTTGCTTCCAAAGATCCAACATCTTCAACACTCTGACATCCAGCCCTGCCCACTGCCAACTCCAGTGCCTCATCCTAAAATTTGTAATTTGATAATCAAGTAGACTGGCTGGTGGTCTCTGCTAATAGGTCAGAGCCCTAGTTCTCTAGCTTCTATATGCCTCAGAATTCCCTAGAGGCTTGATAAACACTGATCAGTGGACCTACCCCACAAGAATTCTCATCCACTAGTACAAGGAAAAGTCAAAATCCCCACTTAATCACTTATCTGACACCAGATGGTATGAGTCAGTCCAGACCAATTTCTTATCACTTCTGGTCCACATGTATTCTGACCCTCTGCATGTGCCACACTTCTTCCTGCTACCCTAAGGGGTAAGGTCAGAGCTCACAGGTTAAAGGACACAGTCACCCTCCAGTCTCAGAAGCCAGCTGCAAGCTTGGGAACCCCCAGAACACCCTCACTTCTAACTTGCTGGCTACAGATTCAGGGGTTTACCCCTTGCTTGGAATATCAGCCATAAGTGCAGAAGTTCCCAACCCTCACTTCTGACCTGGCTCCTACTACTCCCTTGGGTTGGGTAATTCACTAGTACTACCCACACGCAGGTAACACGCACCTTCTTTTTTTTGGTAAACCACTCCGTCCTCCTGGAGGTATTTTCATGAGCACGTTATGCTAATTTCTTACAGCAACATGTTAATAAAAAAGATGGTATAGCAGCTCTTCTGAGAATACCTCATGGGGGTAAGCAGGTGGCAAACAAACATGGAAGGCACTTGTTAGATGCATAAATACAGGGTACTTACAAAACTCTCAGAAAGTGCTATACTTGACTATTACAGTGTTAGTACCGAAAAAAGAAAACAAATGAAGAGAAACATAGAGCAAGTTCTGGGAGGATTCCAGACATGGAGCTCCCATGTTCCATAAAGGGACACACTACCCATCCTCCCACCCCAGCCCAATGATAAGACAGCTGTTTGATGTCTTTCACCACCCAGGAGGCCCGTGGAGCTCCCATATCCAGTCTTTACTGGGACCTTGTTAGTAGACATGATTGACTGTATCAAGTATCGCCGCCCACCCAACCCTCACTGACGTCAGCTGATAGCACGAGGTGGTCTTGCCGATCAGCTCCACCTGAGACACCTCGTTATCATAAACCCTCAGGTATGGTCTGGAGCTTCATCACCGACTCATCAGTCACTAGGGAAATGTCAAAGTTTTCGAGCCTCTTGCTCAGGAACAAAGGACAAAGGCCAGACTGTCTGGGTAGAGTTAACCCTGTAGGAAGTGGTGCTGATGCTGCAGGGGCAGCGACCACACTGTGGACCGCAGCACTAGGGAGCACAGTTCCGGCTAGGTGTGTGTTGATGGCTCACTAGGGACACGGATGATGTTGGGGAAGATGTCACTGGAAGATGGCAGGCAGGATCAGGCCATTTTCGCTTCTCGTAGTGATGGACAGTGACCTGTTTGGAGCTGCAGTGGCATGACGCCCCCACTCGCACTGCAGCAGGCCTCTGCTGGCAGCATCTCTGAGCGCACCTCCCTCTGCCGGTGGCACAGCGTTTCTTCCTAACGCACTTGGATTCCTGTTTCCGTGCTTCTGTGTCTGGCATGTGTGCTGGAACCACCTCTTGTGGATGTATGAGTTCTGAGTCAGCACTTGTGAGGTGGGGCTGAGGTTCCTGTTTGTCTAACAAGCTCACAGGTCACGCTGATGCTGCTGGTCCCTGGCCCTGCACGCTGGGTAGTAAGGCCATAATGTGCCTGTATTTTGAACTACAGCTGTGTAAACTAGTGACTTTCACCTGGGGACATGTGTGTGCGTGTGTGTATGTACACACATGTGTGCATGGTGAAAACACACACGTTTGCCAATCCAGCACTTTCTACATATGCAAGTCAATGACATTGATAACGTTCTTTATGTTATATAGTGTCATCCCTCTTTTTCATAACTGCTGCACTAACTACCGTTAACAGAAATGGAATAGTTGCTGAGTCAGCCGTGCTTTAGGATGACTAGGTAAAATAGGAACCCCGGTGGCCCAGTGGTTAAGCACTTAGCTGCTAACTAAAAGCTTGGCAGTTTTAACCCGCTCAGCACTGCAGGTAGGATGGTCTGGTGAGCTGCTCTCTTAACAATTTAAAAAACAAAAGCTTTACTGTCAAGTCCATTCCAACTCATAACAACCCTATAGAGCATGGTAGAACTGCCCCATGGGGTTTCCAAGGAACAGCTGGTGGGTTTGAACTGCCAGCCTTTTGGTTGGCAGCCAGGCTCTTAACACTGAGCCTCCAGGACTCACCTGTAAAGATTATGGAATTGTGTGAGGCGATTCTGCTTTGTCTCATGAGGTCACTGTAAGTCTAGATCAAATAGGCAGCAGCCAACAACAACCACAACATGACGTAGACTCAGTGTCCCCACCTGGAGAGCTTTGAAGAGCCAACACTTGGCCCCTCCCCCTAGGGATGCCCATGTGATTCTGAGCTGTGGGACTTTTAACTCCCCTTGCATGTGATTCCAGTGTGCGGTCAGGGTGGGAAGCCACCAGCCTCTGCAGATGAAAGAGGTGCTGCCTTCTAGGGGTTCCCGTATATGCACAGTGCCAGAGTCTGGGTCTGTCCAGTCCTGGGGAGGGCGGGGGGCGGGGGGAGATGCGCCAGTTGTCACAGAGAAGTGCTGTAGGAGGCACCTGGGAGTCTCAGTGACGTGCTGATTGGATGGGATCCAGGTCTCTGCATTGCTAACAAGCACCAGGTGTTGCCTGCAATACTGCTGGCTCAGAACCACACTTTGAGCAGCAAGGCTCACCCACAGGGGGCCCAGCTGATTCCCATTGTCACTGGCCCTGACAGCAGCAGGTGGCTTTTCTTGTGTTCGGCGTCAGCAGCGTCTGACTCTTGCCTCTTCTCCCCTTAAACACCGTCTTGATGTCTCTGTCTCTCGGCTGGTCGTTGACACAGGGCACTGGGCAATGCAGATCTGTTCTCTTTTTAACAGTCAATTTTCTTTTTCCTCTTTCCACAGTACGAGATGCAAAAAATCTAATCCCTATGGATCCAAATGGGCTCTCAGATCCCTATGTGAAGCTGAAACTTATTCCGGATCCTAAGAATGAAAGCAAGCAGAAAACCAAAACCATCCGCTCAACACTAAACCCTCAGTGGAATGAGTCCTTCACATTGTAAGTTGTCTCTTCTCCACTGAACCCACTTCCTACACACCACACAGCTGCCCACCTTGTGGTTAAAGATAACGGGGGGGCTTCACTGTGACTTTAAACTTCACTTCATCTTTGAGACCTCTCCTACCGCTGTTAGCTGTTATCATCCTGTTTTGATGGGTGTTAACTTGGTTTACCAAGAGGTTACACAACACAGACCTCAAATTATTATTAAGTTGGGCTACTGTGTATAAAAATTTCTGTTTAGGGTGCCTCAAACCAAAACCAAGCCCCACCCACAGCTTTGGAGTCGATTGCAACTCATAGTGACCCTATAGGACAGGACAGAACTGCCCCATAGAATTTCTCTTTTTTCTTTTTCTTTTTATTGTGAATTAAGAACAATTTTGCTGTCTATATCGTGTTGCCGTATAACCCCTAGAACCTTCGCCTCTGTTCTATTCTAGCTGCCCCCCTCTCCCCACATGATAGCATGCTTCTCCTTTTGTTTCAGACTTCTGTGATTTTTTGACAGAGGTCTGGCCCTCCTCACCCAATCAACTCAGCTCCAGCAAAGTGTCCCTCAGACAACCCCATGTACATTTTCAAAGGTTTGTTTGCCTCCAGTGTTATTCTGTCTTTTGTATGGTCCAGGTCAGTCTTTGGGGAGCTGGCCCCAGGGCTGGATACAGTTTGGGGTTAGAGAGATCAAGGGCCACGCCTCCAGGGGGCCCTCCATTCAGAAGGACCATCAAGAGTGGTCCTTTGGTAGAGTTCTAGCTCTGCCGTCTACTTCATCACCTGCTGTGTCCAGAGCTCCATTCTGCATACACCATCCAGCCTGCCACTGGTAGTGGCCAGGCACCATCTAGTTCTTCTGGTCCCATGCTGAAGTAGGCTGTGGCTCATGTGTCCCCCTCTATCTGGTGGGCTCATGTTTTTCTCCTGTCTTGGATGTTGCCTATTTGCCCCAAGTCGAGATGGATTGGGACCATTTGGTGCCATTTAGATGGCAGCTTGCTAGCTTTTAGTACCCCAGTTGCCACTCACCCAGGTGGTATGTGGAATGCTATTTTGAGAGAGGGAGAGAGAAAAGCCTTGGATATGCCAGTTAGTCTGGATGTCCCCTGGGAGCATGGCCCCCTGATCCAAGACCCTCTTTCTTTGTTCTTCCAAAGAGGTTGTCCACATTAAGGGCACAATTTGGTTTTGAAGTTGAGTAGTTGCGGGTACCCCATTTCTAGTGCACGTTGTCACATCCTATACCTGTCACTAATCTTAACCACCAATTAGTAAAAAATCCCTCTCCTTCCCTGCCTCTCCCCCATAACCATCAAATAATTGATTTCTACTGTGCTTAAATGATTATTGTGTCCTTATGACAATGGTCTCATTGTATCTGGCTAATTTCACTCAGCATCATTTCCTCTAGATGGTCCGACACTGACAGGTGTTTCTCTAAGCCATCGTTGTTTCTTGCTATTGCACAATATCCCACTGTATGAATATATCACAATTTGTTGAACCATTTGCCTGTTGATGGGCATCTAGGTTGTTTCCAACTTTTTGCTGTTGTGGAGAGAGCTTCAGTGAACATTGGCGTGCAAGTATCTGTTTGAGTGGTATTATTTCTTTGGGATGTATTCCAAGGAGTAGGATTGCTGGATCATATGATATTTCTATTTCCAGTTTTTCAGGAAAGTATCAAATCGATTTCCTTAGTGGCTGAACCATTTACAGTCCTACCAACAGTGTAGAAGAGTTCCAATCTCTCCACATCCTCTCCAGCATTTATTATTGTGTGGTTTTGGTTTTTGTTTTTTTTTTAATTGCCATCTTTGTTGGGGTGAGATGGTATCTCATTGTAGTTTTGATTTGGATTTCTCTGATGGCTAGCATTTGTGAATATTTTCTCATGTATCTGTTGGCAACCTGTGGGATGTCTTCTTTGGTGAAGTGCCTGTTCATGTCATCTGCCCATTTTTTAATTGGGTTGTCTGTCTTTTTCTTGTTGAGGTTTTGCAATATCTTGTAGATTAGAGAGATTAGGTGGCATTCAGAAGCATGGTAGGCAAATATTCATTCTCACTCTGTAGGTTGTCTTTTTACTCTTTTGATGAAGGCTTTGGATGATCATAAGTGTTTAATTTGTAAGAGTTCCCAATTATCTGTTTTTGTTTCTGATGATTGAATGTTGTTGGTAGACTGTTGATGCCATGGGTTAGTGCTTCCACAGTCTTCCTGATTTTTCTCTCTAAGAATTTTATTATTTTGGCTTTCATATTTAGGTCTTTGATCCATTTTGAATTAGTTTTTGTGCATGGTGTGAGGTAGGATCTTGTTTCGTTTTTTTTTTTGCAGGTGGATCTCCGAGTATGCCAATGCCATTTGTTGAAGAGACTGCCTTTACCCCAATTCACTGTCCTTGGGCCTTTATCAAATGTCAGCTACCTATAAATGGATGAAGTTCTATTTGGAGTTTTGATTATGTTCCATTGGTCTATACATCTGTTTTTATGCCAGTCCCAGGCTATCTTGACTACTGTGGCAGTGTGGTAGGTTTTAAGGCCCATAGAGTTTCTAAGGAGTGGCTAGTGGATTCAAACCACCAATCTTTTGGTTAGCAGCCGTAACTCTTTACCACTGTGCCACCAGGGCTCCAAGGTATTACAGGTGGTATGACAGTGTTTAAGATACATCCCCATTTATTGATGGATCTCAGTTCTTTGCAGCGTAGAGGAAGGGATAAGGTAAAAATTTGAGAAACATTTAAAAACATAGCGGAGTAACACAGAAAGTGCTGTTCCCACTGAAATGAGAAGGTCGTTCTTGCCTTCAGTCAGGGAAGACTTCCCGGAGGATGCAACATTTAAAGTGGACCTTGAAGGACTGCCAAGGTTTCATAGACACATGGTGGCAGGGGAAAATGGAGAGAGGCATTTGAAAGAGAAAAGGGCATAAATGAGCTAATACTGAGAAAACAGTGACTGCAGGTGAGCACGAACAAATGATCTTCTTTGAAGGCTAGAATTCAACCTGTCTGTGAACAACCAGAAAAGGAGCTCTTGACTATGTGGAAAGATGGACAGCAAACTTTTTTGTAATGAGCTAGATAATAAATATTTTAGATTTTATGGGCCATATGGTCTCTGATGCAACTACACAGTTCCTCTGTTCCAGTGCCAGAACAGCCATAGACAGTCTGTAAACAAACTATGGCTATGTTCCAATAAAACTTTATTTACAAACACAGGCAGTGGGCCATATTTGGCTCATGCCATCATCTGCTGCTTCCTGGGCTCCTGTTTGGCTGCCAGCGCAAGGGACTGATGCTCTGTGAGCAGTGGTGAGGCGAGAAATGTGAGAAATATAACATTTCATGATCTCAGGCCTAGATCACGAGCACGTGGTATCTCCCAAGAAGCAATTATCAAGATAACCTGGTGTGTGTACATGTTATATGTGTGTTGTCTTTTATAGCAAATTAAAGCCTTCAGACAAAGACCGACGACTGTCTGTAGAAATCTGGGACTGGGATCGAACAACAAGAAATGATTTCATGGGCTCCCTGTCCTTTGGAGTGTCAGAACTGATGAAGATGCCAGCCAGTGGATGGTAAGGAAGCCCTTTAAAGGTGGAATGTGTTTCTGTCAACACAGAGTTAATTGGCTTAAAGCATTGTTAGACCAGTTAGAGCCTCAGAAAATGTGCTCATGGGGGCCTCTGAAGTGGCACTGAATATGTAGTTATCTGGTCTAGTCTCTTCATGGGGGACACAGGTCACAAACTACCTTGACTAGAGGCTGGAGGACAGGAGTCGGGGAACCTGTGATATTGCTGTGAACAGATGCACTTAACTCATCTACTCTCCTGTGTCTTTAAAGGTACAAGTTGCTGAACCAAGAAGAAGGTGAGTACTACAATGTGCCCATTCCAGAAGGGGATGAAGAAGGAAACATGGAGCTCAGGCAGAAATTTGAGGTGAGGATACCAGTGAAATTTCTGGGACCACCTCTCCACTATAAAGCACAACTGGAAAAAAAAAAAAAAAAGAGACCTCTGCTGTCAAGTTGGTGTCGACTCATAGCAACCCTGTAAGATGGAGTAGAACTGCCCCATGGAGTTTTCAAGGAGCACTGGTGGATTTGAACTGCTGACCTTAAGGTTAGCAGCTGTGGCACTTAATCTTTACACCACCAGAGTTTCCAAGCACAACTTTAGGAAAGGCCAAAATGTTGTGGTCACACTGCTTGGAGGAAAAAGTCGTTCTGATGTTAATACTACTTTCCTTTGTGTTAAAAACACAAATCTGTGGTTTTCTTTGCCAGCCGTTGGCGTTCCGTGTCTGTTATCGTTTAGAAAATGTAAGGAGCTGGGCTAGGGCAGACAAAGGAGGTTGGTTGACAGGCCGGTGGGGAGATGGGGTGAGGTTCTGCGTGGGGTCTTCTCATTACAAAGAAGGGCTTGTTTGCCTCAGAACAGGAGAAAATCAGTCTGGCCTTTCCTTGGAAATTTGGAGTCACTGAGCTATCGGGCTGGCGTCTGACTTGTTTTTCCACCATGGAAAGCCAAAGGTTCCTAAGTTTGCTGAGAGACCAGTCTAAACAAATACCCAGTTGTTTGGGGGCTTCTCCTGCATCTGGGCACCAGATCTTGAGACTAGACCCTCCTCCTCCTCCTCCCTCCCATCGGGTGTTCATGTTGGTCCCTGATTCCTGAGTCTTCTCACTCCCTCCCGCCTCCTCCTTTCTCATTTTCATCTCCCCTGTATCCATTCTTGTTGTTTATCCCACGTCTCAGCTTTTTTTAAAAAATATCTTATTGTGCTTTAACTGAAAGTTTAGTTTGTCACATAAAAACTTATACACACATTGCTGTGTAACTCTAGCTGCTCTCTCCACGCTGTGACATCACACTCTCCTTTCCACACTGTATTTCCCGTGTCCATCCAACCAGCTCCTGTCCCCTTCTGTCCTCTCGTTCACCTCTGGATGGGAGCTTCCCAGTTATATGCTTCAGCCAAGAAGCACAATCTTCACCCATGCCAATTTATGTCTTACAAGTGCTGTCTAATCTTGGTCTGAAGAGTTGGCTTCGGGAGTGGTTCCAATTCTAGGCTAACAGGGACCGTCCAGTCCGTCAGACCATCAAGTGTTGTCTTTTTAATCGGGTTTGAGTTCTGCACGCCGTTATTCTCCCACTTCATCAGGGACTCGGTTGTGTCCCCTGTCAGGGCAGTCACGGGTGGTGGCCAGGTCCCATCTAGTTCCTCAAGTCTCACAGCATCTCAGCTTTCGGTGAACATGATTTGCTCTAAGTACCTGCCTTATGTTCTAAAGTCACAACTTTTCATTTTTCCTGCTTCTGTAATATTCTGCATTTTGGCAATTTAAGGAGTTTGTAAAAGAGCCTATAATCAGTTTCTGTATCTGCTGGATTGCTTTTTGCATCTTTTTCTTCTTCAAATTTATCAGGATTTCTTGGACTTTCCCACTCTACAGAAATATACCTACATGCACATAAGTTTGTTTGCGTAGATACTGAAACTGTTCCTGGAAAGTCAACGCTAACGGGATGTTCACGTTCTGTTTTCCTCCTCCTGTTGTGCCCTCCTCCCAAATAAAGGTCTGTCTTGCAGAAACATATAGGTCATATCCAGTTAGAATGAATTCCAAAGAATTTAAAACATGAAATTGTTCAAATTATTTTATTATTCTGATGTTAGTTGCCAGTACTTTAAGGAAGGGGCTCTAAGCTTGGCTGCCCTTAGGAACTTAAATAGTGAAACGAACTGCAAATAACATAAATATTTGACAATTGACAGCAGCCTCAGAGTTAGCAAGATAATAGGGCACCGTGGGCATTCAGGTTTACGCATGAGTATGGAGCCTGTTTAAGGATGGCAGCCGCTGGTGTTGAATGCCGTCTGGTTATCACCCCACTGGTGCTGAGTGCCATCAGATTATTGCCATGCACAGGTAAGAACCTATGTTGCCAGATCTTCCAGTTCTTCAGAAATAATAATAATAATCACCCATTGCCATCGGGTCAATTCCAACTCATATCGACCCTGTAGTTCAGAGTAGAACTGTCCCCATAGTGTTTCGTAGGAGCTCCTGGCGGATTTCAACTGCCAGCCTTTTGGTTAGCAGACGTAACACTTAACCACTATGCCATGAGGGTTTCCCCCCATTCTTCAAGAGAAGCCAGAAATACAGATTTCTGTATGGGATATCCTGCTTTAACCCTAGCAGCTAATTAAAATTTAGAACTCTATGTAGGTCAAAGAAAACCCATCTCTTGCCTAGGTACAGGTACAGTCAGGCAGTGAGATCCAGCTTATAATCTCTGCTTTTTAAATAAAGGAGAGAAAAGGGGGAAAAAATGTGGAAAGGTGAAGAATGAGGTTCTTTCCAAAGAAGCCTTATAATATTCAGACACACAGACAGTGTGCAGAAGAGAAGCTTTTGCATAGCCACAAGTGTCTCTGCCAGGCAGGACTCTTTTTCTATGTATGAGCTTGTCTTCACTGAGTTTCTCTTCTCCTTCCACCTCCACCCCACAACTAAGGACACACGCCTGGGACACTGGGCGGGAAGGCTTCCTTGAGCACCTCTGTAGTATTAACCCTGTAATGGGTGGATCTTTCTTGAGAGAGTTTTGGAACACTCAGTCCCAACATGACTCAGTGTCCCATGCAGAAAAGATAACCTGAGACTCTGCAAAGGACCTTCCTGTCCTTTATGCCATAGAAAGTCATTAGCAGTCAGTGTGTCGTGAGCTGCTTGGGACAGAATGCATTTTTAGGGGGACCATGCTGGGGCATCATGTGGCATCAGTCTTGGCAGAGAAATGTTGTTCACGTACTTTTTATGCCTTTATTTCATGGCTTCCTGGTGAGTAACCTTCCTGTTTTTCTGGGCAGCAGGTGTAGCCTTTTACAAAGGTCAGAATTCCAAACTTTAAAAAAAAAAAAAAAAAAAAAAACATGGGTTAGAGGGCTTGAGGACGAAGAGAAATATTTCTCTTTAGAGCCTGGTTCGAGATCATGCGTGTGTTGAGCTGGTTCCTGTCCTCTGGTGGGAGAGCTCTGAGCTTTGCAAGAGAGCCCTGCCCCCAAGGGGAGAGACGTCATGAGCAGGGTTCACGGGCTAGGCCTCTGCTAGTAGCCCGTGGAGCCCGGTGCCCTGGGCAGCTGTGTGAACTCAGCATTTTGCCTTTTCTTTTAAGTATCTTTTTACTAAGCATTCACTAGATGTTACTCAAATTGTCCTGGTTCATTTAGGGCATTTAAGAAAAAGAAAAAATAACTTGAAGAGATTGGGAAAAAGTCTACTAGGTGATGGTGTCAAGAAGAAAATTTTTTGACAGCTGTTATGCTGTGATTTAAGTAGAATATTCAGAGAGGATTTTCATCGGGGGTGCATGCAGTCCTCGAACGCTGTTTTATCAAGGTCTGTAAATGTGGGTGTTGCAGTACTTCTGAGTGCCAAGCTGTCAGGAAGCTCTGTGTCACAGCCTGAAGGCTGGGGTCCCATTCAAGCAGTTCCGGTCGCAGTCAGCTTTTCCAGATGAGGCACAGCTTGGCATCAGGGTGCAGTTTGGGCACCTCTCTTTAATGTCCTCCAAGTTTCCTGCCTCTGAGGCCCCTGCCACAGGGTGACTGCTTCTTGTGTCTGTAGGCTGCACTCTGTGTACCCTTTCACTCCCTTGCTGTCGCACTGGTTCTGTCTTTCCACGCACTCTTGCACGGACACTTCCCCAACCTTCCCGGGACAGCTGGATTCAGCATCCCCCACCCACAACCCCGTTTTTTAATATAAAGTTGAGCGGTCAGTCGTGATTGGATGAACACAACACGACAGCAAGTCTTTTTAGAAACAGACATTACTCAGGGCTTCACACAGCATCTTCTCTATAGGTGTGTTCTGTCTATGGCCAGCTCTCATTTCTAGAAAGAGTTAACTGAATGTAGCTGTGGAATCCTTCCCAGAAATCAAAAGTTGTTCAGTCTGATGAAAGGAAAAGTCGGAACAAATGAGCATTTACAGCTTTGCCAGTGAATTAGTATTCATTTGATAATGAGATGGAAAATTTTTCAAATGTATTATTGATTCTAGGATCTTGGCAAACAGAATTAGCAGCACGTGAAGCTTTTAGGAGCTCGGGAAGAACTCCCTAATGTATCTCCTACTAGAGCAGTTCGTCTGCCACCGAAACAAAACCAGATTAGAACCTTGACCATGATATTCATGGACTGTGTGCATTTGGAGACCTTTGACCTGTCCCAGGTCTGTCTTGAGCTAAAGTGTGTATGGACTCTGATTCATGAGTATATAAACTGTGCATTTGTTCAATAACTAAGAGTCTCGCAGTGAACAAGAATGACAGTCCCTACTGTGGACACTGCTTCAAGCAGGGCTTCAACCCAGCTTTCATTCTGGTTCAACCCCCTGTGGATAATTTGCATCCCCCCCCACCAGAGATACTGAATCCAAACCTACATTTTTTACAGGATGGTGTCCGTACCTGAGAATCACCCAGGGATCTTGTTAAAATGTTGATTCAGATTCAGTACATCTGGAGGCAAAGATGCAAACTCCCAGCAGGGGTTTAAACCAGAGCCGTCCAGTCAAAGCCTTGGCTTCCCGTCCTTTCTGGGACTGTGGCAGGGAGTTTATTAGGACATGAGTGTGTGACATACCTTCGTGCTGTCAGTAGTTCCCTGGGCCCCCCGCTGCTGTTGACAACCAGATGTCCTGTCCCTCCTCTAGCCCATCAGGCCTCCACTCTGCCAGGGTCAGGGAAGAGGATCCGGACTGATGGCATAGACAGTGGACAGCAGCCTTCTGCTATAAAGCGTCAGATACTGGATGTTGTAGACCTTGTGGGACATTTACTCCTTCTTCCAACAACCCAACTCGGCCACATAGTGGGGTGACAGTCAGGTAGAGGTAGTATAAAATAAAGAAGCCAAAAGCATCTTGTTGTTGTGTGCTGTCGAGTCGATTCTGACTCACAGCACCCCTGTAGGGCAGAGTAGAACTGCCCTGTGGGGTTGACAAGGCTCCAGTCTCCGCGGGCGCAGACCGCCACATCTTTCTGCAGTGGAGCAACCGGTGGGTTTGAACTGCTGACCTTTCAGTTAGCAGCCAAGTGCTTAACCATTGCACCACTGGGGCTCCTTGGAAGCATCTTAGCCTTTTCCTGCTCTTACTGTAACTAACTTTTGCCACCCATCATCCAGGGAAGTTAAAATCGAGCAGCCAAAGAACTAACAACCAAAGAACTGTTGTGGTTCAAAACCACAACAGACACAGCCGTGGCAGAAGGAGGACAGCTCCGAAGCAGCACGCTTTGGGCCTTGTTTGCAACAATCTATTTTTGTTGTCAGGATAAAATGAAAAATAACATCCCATTGGAAAGCTGACAGATGATATATTGTAAAGAACTCTTTGTGCGTATCAAGACCCAAGGAAAAGAGTTGACTTCATTTGCCAATACAGTTAAAATTTGTGTGAGCTCTCTATAGAGAAATACCTTTAATGTTCTACAGAGAGAGAAAACTATGATTGAGGCGGAATAAGGCACTAGTTTTAGGAGTGTGGTTTGCAACAGCATCTTGTAGTCTTTTCCTTCTCGGGGAGCAGGAGATACGAGAAGGACAACGAGCGGCGGGAGTTGGGGGATGGGAGAGGCCATGGCAATAATGGTTAGCAGGTATTGGCGTACCAAGTGACGGCTGGGTGCCAGGCAGCTCTTGGGCTGAACATCTTACACCACCTCCAAGACAGCCCCAGCCCTGTAGCCAGACTGCTAGGGCTCAGCTCTGGAACCTCTGTGTGCCACTACAAGACCTTGAGCAAGCTGCCTTCTGTTTCAGTATTCTAGACAGAATACAGAGTTTGGAACCGTCAACCATAGTTTCCAGTCCAGGCTACCATTTAGTAGCTAGTGACCCTGGCTAGGTTTCTTACACTCTCTAGCTCTCCTTTATGGAATGGGGATAATAACACTACCTAACACATGAGGCAGCTGTGAGGATTAAGTCTATGTATTTGTGCAAGTCACCTAGAATAGTAGCTGGCATATAGCAAGCACTCCATAAATATCAGCTGTGACTATCTTTTTTAACTTTTATACTAGTTGATTATATGAAATAGATATTACCTACTCATATTTGCTTTTGAATTGTATTTATACAAACTTAACAAATTCTGAGGCTATATTTATATATGCAAACCAAAAACAAAACCCACTGCCATCACGTCAGTTCTGACTCACAGGGACCCTATGAGAGAGAGAAGAACTGCTACATAGAGTTTCCAAGAAGCAACTGGTGGATTCAGACTGCTGACCTTTGGTTAGCAGCCGGGTGCTATTGAGAGGTAGGAACATTCTTGAAACCTTGCTGTGAACATTAGAAATTTTTGCCAAGGACTCATTCCTGAGCACAGACCGGTGAAATGATGGCGTGTGCTGACATTTACAGCTTGCTGAAGTTCAAAGAAGGACCTGGCCACTAACCAGAAGGGTGTAGTTTGCTCCCACCCAGCAGTCCTGTAGCAGAAAGACCTGGTGATCTGCATCCATAAAGACAGCCACCTAAAAACTGCTATGGGGCACTTCTGCTGTGTCACATGAGGTTGCTATGAGTCCAAACCGACCCGATGGCACCTAACAATGACAGAACATAAAGCTGAACAGATGTCCCACCTTGAAGATGATGTCAGCAGACGGGCTTCCCGACGGATCTCCTCTTCAGCCCAGTTTCTCACAGTCCCTGGCATGTGGAAAGCAGCTTAAGGTTTCCAGACTTGACTGCTTACTGGTCGGGAGATTTGGTCCACCTGAGGGGCCTGGCTGCTCGGGCTGTCCTCTAGTTAGTGGTGGCACCCTCTGTGTACTCCTGCCTGCTTGCTATTTGTGCTTTGTATGAGAACTTCAAGGCAGTTTGCTCCCATAAAGATTGCTGTCACTGTTAGATGCCATTGGGGCCGTTCCAACTCATGGTGACCCAACACACAGCAGAATGGAACACTGCCCAGTCCTGCCCCACCCTCACCATCACTGCTGTCTTTGAGCCTGTTGTGACAGACACTGTGTCACCAGTCCATCACTGACCCTCTACTCCAGCAAGCCTGATGTCTTTGTCAGATTTGTCCTTCCTGATAACGTGTCCAAAGTAAGCGAGACAATATCTCACCATCCTAGGTTCTCAGAAGAATTCTGGCTGCACCTCTTTGAAGACACATTTGTTCCTTGAGGCAGTCCATGGTATATTCGGTTTTCTTCAACACTGTGACTGGGATGCATCAGCTCTTCCTTAGTCTTCCTTGCTCCTTGTTGAGCCTTCGCGTACATCTGAGGCAATTAACATATCATGGCCTAGGTCAAGCATGCCTTAGTCCTCAAGGTGACATCTTTGCTTTTCAATACTTGAAAGATCTTTTGTAGTGGATTTGCCCAATGCAGTCCGTTGTTTGACTTCTTGACTGCTGCTTCTGTGGATGTTGCTTGTGGATCCAAATAAAATGAAATCCTTGACAGCATCAATCGCTTCTGCATTTATTATGATGTTGCTTATCGGTCTAGTTGTGAGGATTTTTGTTTTCTTTATTTTGAGGTGTACTGAGGGCTGCTATCTTTGATCGTCATCAGGACGTGCTTCAAGTCCTCTTAGCTTTCTTTGAGCAAGGTTGTATCATCTGCTTATCGCAGGTGGTTAATGAGTCTCCCTCCAGTGCTGATGTCCTGTTCTTCATATGGGGCAGCTGCTTAGGTTATGTGCTCAGCATATAGACTGCGTGAGCAAAGTGAATCGGTACAACACAGGCACACACCTTTCCTTATTTTAAACCATGCGATATCCCCTTCTGTTCAGATAACTGTGTCTTGGTCTTATGTATAGTTGTTTTTAGCAGGCACAAGTCTAATGCCTGAATTTTTTCTTCAGTTCCTTTAGCTCCAGGTCTTTGCACATTTCATTATAATACTTTCTGAGCTACTCTTTAACATCTTCTGTTCGGTTTTTCCATTTCACTTGAGCTATTCTACTTTCAAGGTCAAGTTTCAGAGTTTCTTCTGACATCCAATTTGGTCTTTTTTATTTTTTAATGATCTTTTGGTATCTTCTTTTTAAATGACCTTTTGCTTTCGCTTTCTTTTCCGCTATAAAGATTACAGCCTAGAAAACCATACAGGAAAGTTCCACTCTGTTATATGGGATCACTATGAGTCGGATCTGACTCGACGGCACTTGGCTTGGCTGGCATGAAATGAAATCAACCATGCAGACCTAGCATAACAGTAATTTAATAATACATACTTCTAGTAATAGTCTCAAAGGTCACAATGAAATCTGTTGGGATTACCTGGTTAGTTGCAAGGTTATGCACAGAGAGTTAGAGGTCTGTGAAAGTGAAGGGACAGAAAACTGCCTTCTAGACACGTGGTGGTTTTATCTTTTTGTCTGACGTAGGTTCTCACCAAAAGGCAATGAGCTACATTGGTTTTAACAAATGTTTTGAAAACAGGGGACACTGAGCTTTCATGGGTGAAAGATTTTATTTGAAAGTTGGAATAGATTCTGCAGAGTGTCCATTGATCAGACTCTAAAGCTACCTTATCAGTAACCTTATCAGTAGCTTCTGTCAAAAACATTCCTTTTACAATGTTTGGAGTAAGTCTGATCCACTTTGGTGTGGGGTGTCTGTGTCATCACAGTAAGAGCTTGGCTACTTACCAAAAGGTGAGTAGTTCAAATCCACTAACCGCTCCCTAGAAACTCTATGGGGCAGTTCTACTCTGTTCTATAGGGTTGCTATGAGTCAGAATTGACTCAACAGCAGTGAGGTTGGGTTTTGGTTTGGTGTGTCTTCACAGAGTGTAAAATCAAAGAAGCCAAAGTAAAATTAATGATCCAGGTGTCTTAGTACGAACTGCTTTGCAGGTTTTTGCTCTGGGTTGAGCAACTGGAAACTATGTCACCGTGAAGGCTGTGTGGAATGCCTTAAGACCACATATATATCTACTACTTTGATTTATTTAAGAGAAACGTGTTGAGATCGTCTCTATTACTGAGTAACAAATTAATGTGATCCAGTTACTACTGTGTTGTTGTTAGTTAGGTTCTGTCCAGTTGGTTCTGACTCCTAACAAATCCAGGTGACAGAGCAGAGTTGCCCCATAGGGTTTTCTTGGCTGCCAGTTTTACCGAAGCAGATCACCAGGTCTTCCTCCTTTCAGTTAGCAGCCAGGAGTTTAACTCTTCACCCCACCAGGGTTAAAGGCCCTCTAGGGTTGTTGTTGTTAGGTGCTGTGTAGTTGGTGCCGACTCACAGGGACCCTGTGTACAACAGAGTGAAACGCAGCCTTGTCCTGCCCCATCACTGTCATCATTTCTCTGCTTGAACCCACTGTGTCAGTCCACTTCATTGAGGGCCTCCCTCTTTTTCACTGGATGTCCATTTGACCAAGCTAGATGTCTTTCTCCAGGGACTGATCCTTCCTGACAACATGTCCAAAGTATAGGAGATGTAATCTTGCCATCCTTGCTTTGAAGAAGCATTCTCCTTTCATGTCTTCCAAGACAGAGTTCTTGCTTCTTTTGGCAGGCCGTGGTATGTTCAGTATTCTTCTCCACACAACAATTCAGAAGCATCAGTTCTTCTTCTGTGTTCTTATTCATGGTCCAGCTTTCACATGCCTATAAAGCAATTGAAAACATTATGGCTTAGATCAGGCACACTTCAGTTAAAGTACTTAAATCAGCAGAGATGAGGCTGTGTTGCTAGGTTATATGTGGGAAGGGAAGGCAAGCACTTTTGTGTTTACTATTGTAGAAATTGGCTTTTTCCAAAAGCCTCCATTGTCTATGATAAAGGCTTTATCTAATTCTTAACATTCTTCTCCAGATGAGCCAAAAAGACCATATTGGAAACCCTCAGATAAATCGTAGCTGTTTGTTAATCAGGTCTACCACTGTTACCATGGGAACCTGAGTATGCTGTGATGACCTTTGGATATGAAACGGAATATCTGTGTGCCCCAATATGGATTCTGCTTTTGTTGGTACCTAACTAGCTTACTTATGATGTTGATGAAAGAAATCTATAACATGCACACCAGTTGAGAAAGAGAGAAGATTTAAGCTTTATGTTTAACCTGTCTTAGGAGCAAAATCTTCAGCCTGAAATAGGGCAAGGGTGAGTATCGCAGTCATCTTCACACTTTCATGAGATCGTTGTCAGCAGAGATTAGCACTGTCACTTAGTGGAGCAACCCGAAGGAAGCCTCTGCACACAGCCACGCAGGTGTCTGGATTAGCTGATGAGGAGGGCTCAGTGCCTTTGTATCACAGAGTTGACAGCATGGTTTCACTTTTCATTTATCTTGAGGAAATGATTTTGCTGGGAAACCAAACAGATTATGCATTCCAGTTGTCTGTTTCATCCTAATGAATTCCTGCAATAACACAAACAGCTTTGTGTTTTGCAGCTGTGGGGGTGGCCTTCTGGAAAGATGCTACTGGTTGAAGAAACAGGGCAAGTGTTGGGAGCTGCCATCCATGTGTACCCAAAGCTCTGTTGCCCACGACAGAGTAGCAGGTACCAAGGATACTTTTTTCTATTGACAGGAATTGGAAGGAGGGAAGACAGAGCCCGTGTCCACTGACACTACCATAGACATGGCAACTAAGTGGACACACGACTTTGTGGACCCATCTCATGCACCTAAGAGGAAGCTGAAGCCCCCTAAAAAGAGAAAGTCCAAAATAAGAGTGGCATCCCGCATAATGTCAAGAGTATTCTTTGCAAGGAATATGTCCTTCAAAGAATTAGGATCTGAGGCTCCTGGAGAGGTTATTTCCAATGATTCTGAATCCCCTAGTTGTTCCAAAGAGGAGCCAGTGACCAGTCTGATGCTGTAGATGTTTGCAACTCGGTGGTAGGAGGACCAGCAACATTAGCATCACGTGAACCAAACCCATCGCCTGGTCAGTTCCGACTCACAGCAGCCCTATAGGACAGAGTAGAACTGCCCTATAGGGTTTCTAAGGCAGTAATCTTGATGGACTGCCACACCTTTTTCCCATGAAGTGGACAGTGGGTTTGAACTGCTGATCTTCCGGTTAGCAGCTCAACCACCAGACCACCAAGGCTGTTGATCTTTCCTTCAGCATGCTTAACCACCATACCACCCAGGCACCTGCAGCATCACCTGGTAGCTTATTAAAAATACAGGACCCCAAGCCCTTCCCTAGACCTGCTGAATCAAAACTCACATTTTAACGTAATTTCCAAGCATCAAAATTTGAGAAATGCTGGTTGAGGGGATGTAACCTGTTAACTAATGAGGAAACAAATCATGCTAGCATTCCAGATCTGTAGTGGCTGTGGAAGTGTTAAGGATAGACTCTGCCATTCAGCATCCACAATGAAATAACACAGAGTCGGCAAACTGCAGCCCATGGCCTATACCTGCTTTTGTCCTGCCGATCAGCTAAGAATGATTTCTATAATTTTAAATGATTGGGGACAAAAAAAAATCAAAAAAAGATAACATTTTGCAACATGTGAAAATTAGATGAGATTCAAATTTCTGTGTCTATAAATAAAGTTGAATTTACACAAGCACACTTATCCGTTCATGTATTGTCTATGCCTGCCTTCCCCTGCCATAACAGAATTGAGTAGTTCCAGCAGAGACCATGTGGCCCCCAAACCAAAACCAAACCCACTGCTGTGGACCCAATTCCAACTCATAGCAATCCTTCTATGCAGAGTAGAACTCCCCTTGTTCGTTTTTCAAGGAGTAGCTGGCGGATTTGAACTGCTGACGTTTTGACTAACAGCTAAGCTCTTGACCACTACATTGCCAGAGCTTTACTGGATAGCCCACAAAATGAAAAATACATGCTGTCTGGCCCTTTGTAGAAAAAGTTTGTTGACTCCTGGATAATGGAATAATAAAGTGTTAGAAGCAGGAGGGATGTTTTATGTATTCATTTTGCTCTTCTTTTTTTTTTCCCCCTATTGTATTTTAAAGGAAAGTTTACATAACAGGGTGGCATAGTGGTTAAGAGTATGGCTGCTAACCAGATGGCCAGCAGTTCAAATCCACCAGCTACTCCTTGGAAACTATATGGAGCAGTTCTACTCTGTCCTGTAGGGTCACTCTGGATCAGAATCAACTGGATGACAGTGTTTGTTTTGTTTTGTTTTGTTTTGTTTGATGTAGAGAACAAACTAGCTTCTCATTAAGCAATTAGTATACGTAGTGTTTTGTGATATTGGTTACCAGTCCCACAACATGTCAACACTCTCTCTTCTTGACCTTAGGTTCCCTATTACCAGTTCTCCTGCCTCATTCTGCCTTCTAGTCCTCTGCCCCTTCTAGTTCTTGCCCCCTTTAGTCTCAGTTTGTTTTACGGCCCATCTAATCTTGGGCTGACAAATGAACCTGAGGAGTGACTTCATTACTGAACTGAGCTGAAAGGGTGTCCAGGGGCCATGATCTCAAGATTTCTACAGTCTCTGTCAGGCCAGTAAGACTAGGCTTTTTTTGTGAGTTAGAATTTTGTTCTTCATTTTTCTAGAAGGGATATTTTAAGTCACTGCTATTGGTGAGGAAACACAAGCACAGAGGGACTTCTCAAGGCTGCGTTGCTAGTTAGTGCCAGTACCCAAGTCTCCTGTCTGTAATTATTGTCTCTCGTTTCCTGTCCCTTCTCTACCCTAACCCCTACCCTTTGACACCCATCCCTTGGAATGACCTTCCCTTCTCCAGTCCCCTCTGTTCTAAGCTCTTCATACCTTTGTGAAACTCTCAAGCCTTTTAAGATCAGCCTGGGATTTCATTCTGCAATCCTGTAAGATTTGCCACCTTCGGTTTATAGAGTAAGAGCTGGAACCCTCCTCTGAATGCCTGAAAGTCTAAACTTCGGGTTCCATTAGACCTAACCCTTAAACTAGGATTCCATACCAGCCCAAGGGAAGGTGCCTGAACTACTGTATTTGTGAACGTGGTTGGAGGCTGTGATGGTTAAAGTTGTGTGTCAGTTTGGCTGGACTGTGATTCTCAGTGGTTTGACAGTTATATAATGAAGTAGTTTGGTGATTATGTGATGATATATTTTGACAGCTTTGTAATGATGTAATCATTTTCCATGATCTATCTAATGTGATCAACCAGTAAGTTATAAAGGGAGTTTCCTTGGTGGTGTGGCCTGCATCAGATATAAATATGGAAGTCTGGCAAAGCTTGTTTGCTTGCTCTGGATCCTGTATCCAGCTAATCATTATCTAACCTCCAGTTCTTGAGCAAGCAGCCCACCATAGTGCCTGTCTATCTTGGGATTCATCGGTTTCCACAACTCGCAGTCTGCCATCTGACCTGCCAATCTTGAGTCCATCAATCAATGCCTATGAATCAGAAGAAGCCTCCAGCCTGATGCCTGACCCAGGAACTGGGGACTTGCTAGCCTGTACAGCCATGTGAGCCATTTCCTTGTGATAAATGTCCTACCACCCCCTTCTCTGTATGTCTGTATACACACATGGTTAAATGGGTTCACTGCTCTGTGAAACCCAGCCTAAGACAAAGGTCTTCCAGGGCCAAAGCTTTCCTGGAGTTCAGGCAGCCTCCCTCTCCTCACTTGCCCAGCTGCTTATAGTAGTTGGATAAAACTCGTATGTGTGATGAATCTGGTCCCTCTTGGATATGACCCAAATCCTCCATTGAGTCGATTCCAACTCATAACTACCCTGTAGACAGAGTAGCACTTCCCCACTGAGTTTCTAAAGAGAACTCGGTAGATTTGAACTGCCAACCTTTTGGTTAGCAGCCATAGCATTTAACCACTGTGCCACCAGGGTTTCCTCTTGGATATGAGACAGCTCCTTATGCATACCTTTTCAGCTCCAGAAATGGGTAGTTGTGGACCCTTGCAGCTGATGGATGCTGTATCTGTGGTGGACCAAACACTGTCCCCGGGAATATAGTTAAGACACAAACCATGTTCTTAAAAAAATAGCAGCGCAGTAGAAGGCCTCTGCTTTGTGGACCACACTCCTGACCCACTCAGTGGAGTGCAGCATTTGTCTGTAGCCCATCCAGGGCACGCCTTCTTTCCCAGGTAAAGCTAACCTAGATGAGGACTGTCTCACTCCAGCTACAGGCAGCTCTTCGTCCAGGTGCCAGCTTCTCCAGCTCTGGAGACACTGATGGAGCCTCACTGCTGAAAAGATTGTCATCCCCTTGGCATGACGTGGCATCATGAAGAGCTTGGGGCAGCAGAGGTCTCTCAGAATTCCAAAGGCGGCTCCCTGTGACTGGGGTGCTCGCAGGTGTTACCTTCTGATTTTATTGGATGATGTCTTAGGCGGGGTCCTCTGTAGAGACAAAACCGGTTAAGTATACAGACATACATTCACTTGTCACAAGGAAATGACTCCTGCGGCTTGTCTTATTCATCCATTGCTGCTGTAACAAAAATCCCACAAGTGGATGGCTTTACTCATAAGAAGAGAAATCTTATTCTGTTAGAGTCTACTAGGATACAAGTCCAAATTCAGGGCATCAGCTCCAGGGGAAGACTTTCCCTGTTGGCTTTGGGGGAAGGTCCTTGTCATCAGTTTTCCCCTGGACTGGGAGCTTCTGAGATGCAGGGATCCTTTCCAAGAGATGTGCTATCCTCCTGTCCCTGCTTCTAGGTGGTGGGAGGTCCTTAACTCTCAGCTTACCTCCCCTTCTTTTATATCCCCAAATATTGCCTCAGGGTCCAGTACTGTCTTACAGATGGAGTCCTGCCTCACCAACACAAGCACTGCCCGTCCTCCCTTATCAACATCTTAGAGGCAGGATTACAACATACAGGAACATCACACAATACTGGGAATCATGACGCAACCAAATGGCTACACACGTTTTTGGGGGGACACAGCTCAATCCATGACATTCAGTTGTAGAAGCTGAAAGGTCTTAAGTCCACGAGTCAGGTGTCAGACTGAGGCTTCTCCTCATAGCTGCAGGGGCCGATAAAGCCAAGATCAGCAGGCAGCATGGCGGGCCAAAGACTCAAGTCCTGAGAACCAGAGATGGGATGATAGAAGACCCAGATGCAGGGTCCGGAGTGAACAAAACCCAAAGGAGCTTTGCCAGAGGTGTGTCTGTACTCGGTGCAGAACAAAGTCCTCAGACAACTGACTACGTCAGGTCACATCATGGGGTTATTACATTATATCACAGTTGGGAGGATAACTATATCATCACATCACTGCCAAAATAACATCGCTGCGTAACTGCCAAACAACTGAGAATCATGGCCCAGCCAAGCTGACACACAACCATCCCACGCAGTTTTCATTGCTGACTTATTTTCAAGCATGAGATCTCTTAGTCGTTTATGGCCACTGCCTTGATCTGTAAGAGATTGTGGCACTTCCCAGCTTGTCAACCCAGCTGGGTGTGGCTGTAGAGTGTCACTGCTAAGGAGTTCAGTGAATTCAGTGGCTGTCATGTCTTCAGCACTTAACAGAAAACAAAGTAACGAACACTGGGGCAGAGTCAGGGAGCAGTGCAGAAAGTTAATGTGCTCAGCTGCTAACCAAAATCCTGGAGGTTTGCGTCTACCCAAAGGCACCTTGGAAGAAAGACCTGGCTGTTGACTTCCAAAAACTCAGCCACTAAAAACCCTGGAAAGCACAGTTCTCTGAGACACACAGGGTTGCCATTAGTTGGAAGAGACACAACAACAACTAGTGATGTTTGGGCAGCAGTCACAGATTCCTGATGTTTGCTGTCTTCACACTGAGCAGAGGTGTGTGCTGTCCTCGTGTCTCGCCTGTATATCCGGGCTTGCAGCCAGGGATGTGTTCCCACGGACTCTCCCAGAAGTGTGGAGGAAAAGGTGCTGTGACTTAATAGACCTTTCCTTTGATTTGCCTTTTTCAGAAGGAGATGTGGCTTACTGTATCACATCCAAGCATGAAACAGCCATAATGTTCTTTCTAGGCCTGTGTTTTGGTCATCTGGTGCTGCTTTAACAGAATACTGCAAGTGGGTGGCATTAAAAGAGAAACTTTATTGCAGTCCAGTAAACTACAAATCCAAGTTCAGTATGAGGAATTAATCACAGTCCAGTAGGTTAAGAGTCCAACTTCAGTATGGGAGCATCCTGGCGCAGGAACTGCAGGTCCAAAGGATACGCTCTGCTCTTGGGGCTGCTTTCTTGGTGGTATAAGTTCCCAAATTTCAGTTTGCTTCCCTTTCTTTCATATCCCAAGAGGGTGCCCCATGGCACAATACAATTCCACACAGTAAGTCCTTCCCCACCAACACCACTGCCAATCATCACCCTCATTAACATCACAGAGGCAGGAATTCCAGCATGGAGAACAGGATAGAGTACTAGGATTCCCAGCTCAGCCAAATTCCTAACAGATTTTTGGGGAAACACAATTCAAATCATGACAGCCCATTTCAGTCTAAAGACAGCTATCTGGTAGCGTTGGGAGACTGAGGCTGCACAGCATTGTCTCAGCAGAGGACTTTTCTGTCCCTTCTTGTAGAAACAGGGCCTAAGACACATGGAAGTCAGAGGTAGGAACCTCTTGGTGCCGTGCCATGTACTTGTATTACTGGGAGTCCCTTACACCTAGCAGTATTCAAGCAAAGATTGGATGACCCTATTGGGAAGGTGCAGAGAAATGGCAGATCCCATTTCCTGTAAGGTTCTTCCCCACATTGAGGGTTCCACAAGAGTTGTGACACTATGATGCTTCTCTCAGACCCCAGTGTAGTTTCACTAAAATCTCTAGTGTAAAATAGAGCTTTTGAGGTTGAAGTAAGATGGTCTGTTTTGAAGATGGTTGTAAGTAAGGAGTGACTACAGATTTAAGATGCCAAATTGGGTGATACAAAAGAAGATAATCTATTCATACCTCTTGAAAGAGACATGAAATTATAATTTGTCCAGCTTCCTGTTTGGTGGAGGAAGCCTTATGATTACAAACTGAAATGTGTTTGCCTTTGCCCACTTCTCTGCTCAGGTTTAAGGCTGTTGTGGCCGTTTCAGTCTTCAGTCCATGGCCTTCTGGTTTAAGAGAATCAACCTCTCCCTCAGATTCTTTCCCAGAGCTGATTCATGCTCTTTATACAGTCGTAGGATCACGCTCGTGACTCCTCCTATAGAATTCTCTGCTCAGATGGTTTCAGCTCATTTTTTCTCCCGGAAGTACTAGACAAAGTAAAGCTATCCAGCCATGGCAGGTTTTGTTAGTCATGGTGCAAAGGGTGTCTAAAGAGCAAAACCTAGTTACCTGGAATTCAGCCAGCCGGAACTTGGCCAGCCAGCTCTCCTACCGATGAATGTCTCAGCACTTAACCTGAGCTCTTCAAGATGCCAGAGAGCCTTCTGAGTCATCAAGATTAATTTTGTCGCAGATGGTTGTAATGGTAAGTGGGTTTGGTTTTATTCTAATTTATTATGTAGTGGCAAGCTGTGTTTATTGGGTAACTAGCTGGATACTAACTCCAATTCTCCCATCAGTCAAATAACGCCATTACCCCATCTACTGTATTGGCCCATAGCGAATGAAACATAAATGAACGTAGTGGAGCTATTGGACCTGAGACCACGATCAGTCCTGTGAACACCCCACGGAAGAAGAGAGAGGCCCTGGTTCCATGGGGGCCTCTCCTTTGACACTAGCCCTTTGACCATTCATACAAGACAGACCCATTCCCACCTCTGGGAACAGAGAAACCTGCCCCTGGCAGTCCAGAGTGGGACCGGTGACAAGGTGTGCTTCACCTTCTCTGCGTGCCCCCCACCTTGTGCTATGTCTCGGGGTCACCACCCTTCCCTGTGCTTCCTGTCTATGCTGGAAATGGAACCTGTGGTGCGATGGACTGCAGCTCTCCTTTTCTCATGGTGCCAATGATTTTCCTGTATCAAGCATTTCTCCTGCTCATCCTGCCTTTTTCTCCTCTTCCTGTTTCTTACAGGGATCTCCTGTCTGCTTCTTAACAGTACCTTTCTGTACTTTTCCCACCTTACTCCGCACAAAAACTCCTTGGTTCTTGTGGCTCCTGGGCCGCAGCCTCCAGGCATCTCTCCCTGCTAAGGATGCACGGTCTCTTCCAATAGCTGCCGCCTGCTGCCCTCTTGTGTCTCGGTCCATGTGCCCCTTTGCGAGCAGCCACGGCTCTCAGTTAGGAAAGATGCTCGTGCATTAATCCCGCTGAGATGGTCTTCACCTTCCCCCCTCTTCACAGTAGGCTGATTTCAGACTTTACCCAGGAAGTATTGAAACCTGCTCCCCGGGATGCAGAAGTCCGTGTCTATTTTGAAATCATCAGATGAATGGAAAGAATGCATCTTTAAACTGACAAGCCCGTCCCTTTCTTTCTGTTACTATCTGTATTTTGTAATCACATGGAAGACTCATTTTCAGTTTTGCACAGGCTTACCTCGCCTTGAGCATGCAATCAGTCTGTTCTTACCCCAAAGGCCTGTCTTTCTCTGGAAGATGTGGTGTAGCAGGAAATCATCAAATTGTCCTGGTCTTTAAAGCCTGGCTTAATACTCCCCAATCTAGTCCATTTCTTCCCATTTTTAAAATTTTCTCCCAACTCACTGAATTGCTGCAAGCTAACCAACCATCATTCCCCAAACTATCCAACGGAACTTTGCAGCTTGCACGGAAATTATTTTGAAAGCCTGGTCCATTGTTGCGGTTCCTGACAGCCCCACGCTTTTGAGCGGGAGCTGCTTACAGTCATGTACCAGCCATGCTGGAAATGCATCTGGCTGGCTGGCTTGTTAATAAAAACATCACTTTTAAGTTGTTACAGTGTATCCACATTGGAACAAGCTGGAAAGTGGAAACACAATACTTGGGTGAAGAGTTTGCGAAGAGGACAAAAACTTCCCCTTTGTTACCTATGCCAGTATCTACACTGAAAACATTCTACTGAACGAAAACATCTAATACATATTATGTTTAAAAGTTTCTCATCTCTAGAGCTTGTATCTGATGCTATGTATCTCTTAGGACCAGGAGGTTAGGGACCCAGAGACAGTTGAAACAGGAAAGGAAAAAAGTATCCTCTGAGGCTTCACAAGTCTGGCAGATTGTGGTGATGGCTGTGTGGGGGCTCAGTGGGATCACGGCAGCCTTTCAAGACTGCCTGTTGTTGCTGGCGTGCTATTGGCTGGTTTTAAAATCCCTGTCACGGGACACATGTATTCACTTTGAAGAAATGTCTTCAGAAGACAGCCATACTGGGATCCCTGAGCCCCTGGGGTGATTTCTTCCTTCCCAGTACCAACATTTTGTGCTGCCTTAAATGGTTATTCCTAGATCATTCCAGGGAGCCCTTGTGGTACAGTGGTTAAGCACTCAGCTGCCAATTGAAAGGTCAGCAATTGAGACCCCCCAGGGGCTCTGCAGAGAAAGCCCTGGCAATCTGCTCCTGTAGACAGGCCAGGCCAGGCCAGGAAGTCCGGTGGGCAGTTCAGCTCTGTCACACGGGTTTGCTGGGAGTCAGAATTGACTTGACGGCACATGGGAACAAGAACAGATCATTCCAGAATGTGGAGACATTTCCTTTTGATAGACAAACAAGTCACCTTTTATCCCATATCCTGTTGTCTCAGAGGGCACCTCTACCCTGATGAAATGAATTCACACTTGTAACCAAGACTTCTTTTACCTGTTGGGCATGAGATACCTGAGCAGTGTGTTCTTGCTGCTGTTACCATGGCAAAAGCTGTCTTATTCCAGGTGAAAATAGTGTCTGTACTCTGGGGCTGATGCCATGATGTGCAGGAACAACTGGGTGCTGGTGAGAACCTCAGCTGTGGCTGAAAGGGAAGGAAAGAGGGAGAGAGAAACAGTCGGGGTGATGGTTGGACCACACTGAGTGTGGTTAATGCTGCCAAGTTGCACACTTGAAAATGGTCAAAGTGACAACTTTAGGTGACACTGATGGCTGCTGATCAAAAGGGCAGCAGTTTGAATGCACCGGCCACTCCTTGGAGACCTCCTGAGGCAGTTCTGTTCAGTCCTGCAGGGTCACTATGAGTTAGAAATGGCTCTGTGGGAATGAGTTTGTGTCTTAACACAAGGAAAATGTTACTGGGAAAAGTTCAGTCATAACTTGTGCTGTCACTGCTAAGCCAAACACAGAGACAGGGATCGAATCTTAAGAGTGCTTGGCTCAGATTTCCGGTTGTCTGAGAAGATGGTGGGTCAGTACCCCAAAAACCGTTTGAACATCTCAGTTCAGGCTGGCAAGTGTTATAGACAGGCTTAGGGAAGGAAACCGGGCTGGGCCTGCAGGTACTCAGAAGATGAGGGGTTGGTGGAGAAACACGGTTTCTTTGTTCCAAGATGAGTTTTCTGGAAATCAGTTACATTTTTTCAGGAACTGTGATGCTTATCTGAGTAGTGGCTGCACACTGGTGTCACTCTGTCCACTCAGTGGTCACGAATAGGTGGAGGGCCTGGGAAAACAGCCTCAAAATCTGTGTGAGGACAGGTTACCATTTTCTTTATATGTCAGCATTCTTTCAGGAAAAAAGGGCTTTACATATTAAGAAAGAAGCTAAGAATTTTTCTATATCTCTTAACCCTATTAAAACAAATGCATAAGAAAACACAAAAACTTTAGAAGGAAATTTAAAAACTTGAATGGGAGAATAAGCTTCAGCTGTCAAAAAGAAAGAAAAGGAAGGATTAGGGTGAAGTCTTTGCCTCTCTGATTATGGAGCAGGTAAGCTGTGGCTCCTCTCAGCTTCAGTAAAGGATTCCCTTCCCCCAGACTTTCCCTCTCCTCCCACCTTACGGCAGCGTCTCTGGCCTTCTCATTCAGTAGAAACAGCATGGGGGTTAAATGTCAGACTGCCAGGGTTCAAATCCCACCTCTACCTCAGGTGTGTGGCCTTGGGCCTGTTAGCTCATCTCTGACCTCAGTTTCTCTGTCTGTGAGACAAGGGTGTCTGAAGTGCCAAGGCCACAGGGTTATTGGACGGATGATCAAGGACATATAAAATGTGCTCAGTACAGGGCCTGGCTAGGTAAGTGTCTGTGCTTTTGTTATTCCCAACACTCTCCCTACTTCCCACACTCAGCCACTGAGAATTGTGGAGTCTTCCAAACACAGGTGTCCCCGTGCACCCCTGTTTCCTGAGAAGGCATCAGCAAGTTAATGCACACCTGTGGTCACACTTTCTGAACACTTGTAGGGTCCCAGGCTGGGATACCATGGTTGTCTACTAGATATAGCCTGTGAGATGGGACCCCAGGATGGGAAACCACCGTTGTCTGCTGTATACAGACAGCCTGTGAGGTGGGAATAAAGCCTGCACCCACCTGCCCTTTGCAGCAGTGACCTGAGGCCATCCTGAGTTCATTTAACAGCAAGGACAAGCAGGATCAAGCAGGCAGCGCCTCCTCCAGTGTGCTCTGTGCTAGTGCACACATTTGATGTTCGCTGTGCCTTTTGTTGTAGGCCTTGGGACAAGAAACACAGGTTATTCTACAGGACAGAAAATGGCACCTAGAAGTTGGAAACGCATCCTGACCCGTGTGGTGAGAATGGAACCCTGTCACTCACATATACCTCTTGGCAGAGTGACACTGCTCACTTGTACATGAGCTAATCTTCACCTTATGGGTTTGTCTGAAAATGGGCTTGTCAGGGATCAGTCAGCGAGCCTGCCTCCAGGGAGGTATCTCTCTGCCAGGTTGGACTTGTCGGGAAAGAATCTCTGGGTGACCCTTGTCACAGCTGGGGCTGAGCACACAGAATGCACAGACCTTCCAGCCTACAGGAGGCACAGGCCTGGTCTGGTGTCTTACCAGGGTGTTCCTTTGTGAGTCATAGCAGCCCTGGTTGGGAGGTGGGGTCACAGTCATTTGTCAGCTCTTCCTCTGCCTGCTGACACAGGGCCCTTTCACTTCCATGTCGCATCCTCCAGGAGGCCCTTTTGTGTAGGGGAGATGTCTCTGTCTGAGAGCCTTTCCTCAGGTGTGAGGCCCGCTGTCCTTGAGGCAGCTTGCAGGCCCACACCCACTTCCCCTGTGCTACTTCCTGCGCTGACAGCGTGAGCCCAGGACCTAACCGCCCGTGGCCCCCAGAGCTGCCAGACTTCCGGGGCCGGACTGCAGAGGGTTCCTGTGGAAAGGAAGAATGCGCCTGTGCCTGGGCTCAGCAGCCTCCGGACTCTTGGGGCTCTCCTGATTCTGTGCTCCTGTCACAAGCACCTCTTTCAGCCTCTACCTGATACAGCTCATCTCTTGCCAAACCTTCCTGCTCCCAGATGGCGACAGGCAGGAAAACCCTCATGCCACATCTTGCCCTCAGGTCCCTTCCCCAGAGCTCCTTCTCCTAGGTCCCTTCCTCCCTGGGGACCAATTCTTCAAAGCAGACACTTGAGGCCCGCTTGGCTCAGAGGCACAGATGCAGCTGAGTTTCTGGAGCAGCTGGGGAACTGAGTTTGAGAAACTCAGGACTCATCTGCCCACCTGTTCTTGTTGGGACAGAGTAGCATGCTCCATAGCGTTACCTGGGCTGTAATCGTCACATGGTCACCAGGTCTGTCTCCTGCAGAGCCACTGGATGGGTTCAAACCACTGACCCTGGTGGTCAGCAGCCAGATTAGAAAGCTCTCCCATTGTACCAACCAAGGCTCCTTTCCCTTTACTTCCTGTCCCCTTTGCCGGAGGAGGGACCTCTCTTCTGATGCTGTGAGCTGGCCATAGGCAGTGGCATGGCAGGACTGCCAAGAATGCCAGGAACTACCAGCTGTTAAGCTCTGACCACGCACCCATGTCCGACAGGAGTGTTTCGTGTGCATGACAGTGTAGGGCGCTTTAGTCCCACATTGCAGATGAAGAGACAGAGGCTTGGGAAGAATTAATGATGTCTTCACTGACATCCACATCTAGGCCGCATGGGCTCCAAATCTCATGCTCTTAACCATTTTAGTCCCTGCAAGCTTCTAATTTGAAAATGACTGCCAAGGAGGACCCAGAGAACAGCCCAGAACAGTGCAGCTGCCACCAGAATGGGAAGCAGGTGTCCCATTGAACTATAATTAGGTTGCTCATTTTTAAAAACTGGTGTGGCTGCAGAACGCTGAGCGACGATAGGACGAAATCAACCATTATGGAAATTCAGCTCTAAATTGAATTGCCGTCCGCCCCACTTTTGAAATGCTCGCTGCTGTCAGTTAGAGACATCTTGTAGAAAATTTAAATTGAGTAATTGAGCGATTGTATCCAGCGTTTCGGGTGGGGGATAATTCTTTTGTTTTTACTTCCATGTGGATGCAGCTTCAAGCTTCACTGTCTGTGTGCTCAGTCGTCCTGCTCTCCAGCAGCAGCTGCATGACGATGGAGGGAATTTTCTGGAACCCTCTTCAGGAACCTGGACTTGATCACCTGTTACGGCTGGGCTCTGACATCAGGAGCTGCTATTCTGAGCTCTTCTGGCTCAAATTGAATTTCCACTATTGGTTTTTGTTTTTTTTTAATTGAATTCTGCCCTCCTGTGGCTATCATCTTTTCTCATTATTTTCTAGATAGTTCTTTGTTCATTGGTGTTTTCTCTCTGACAACTCCAGGGTCCCTGCAGCCCTCACTGTCTCCATGTCCCCGCTAGAGCCCGTTCTTCCTGACCTCAAATCTGTGTCTTGCAGAGACTGAGCTCAACTGAGGGTTTGGGAAGAGATTCAGGAGACGGAGAGAGGTCTAGAACTGTTTGGGTTTTCTTACAGTTATTCATGTTGTCTGGAAATAACTATTTTAGAAGATTCTGAAACACTCCTGGCATCAGTGGAAGTAGCTTGCATTCTGCAGCTCCACTGGAGTTGTGCAAAGGCCAGCTCTTGTGTAATAAGGAGGTTGGGGTCCTCTTCTCTAAAGGTGTAGCTGAGAAGAGGTAGTCTTGTGTCTTGTCTCTACTATTTTGTGCTCTAAGGACTGTATGTACCCAGTTTCTGCCAACTTCAGTCAAAATGCCATCACGCCAGCAAATAACTACCACCAGGGGGCAGTAAAGATTTGCAGACCAACGATCCCGCGGAGGCCCTTGCCTGGGGACTGCAGTGCCCTTCTGCCTGTACTTCCATGGATAGGAAGATGGGATCTGCGCTCTTTGCTCCCTATTGCCGTGTGTTTTTAAAGAGTCTTCAGGCTGCTAGAGAGAGAAGATGTCAGGGTCTTCTCTCCATCTAGATTTGCTGTATCCTTTATTCTCACTTGCACAAGACCCAGCCCATTTCACACGTACTTTGCTTTCTCAGCCGCAGAAAATTCCCCATGTCTGAGCAATACTGATGTCCGTCTGAAAGGCCACTGCCTTGGATAGCTTCAGTGAGCTCATATGACTCCTGGCTCAACCACAACAGACTTGTAAATCAAACCAAACCCACCGCCATCTACTTAGTTTTGACTCATAGCAACCCTATAGGACAGACAGAGTAGAACTGCTCCATAGAGTTTCCAAGGATCATCTGGCCGATTTGAACTGCTGACCTGTAGGTTAGCAGACACAGCACTTAACCACTATGCCACCGGGGTTTCCAAAATCAACACAGCGTTAATCCCACAGTGGAGCATTCATGGCAGGAAAGGATATAGATTTCAAAACATGAGTGGATGTCCAAAATACTCGAACGATAATGTGTCATGGCCATGACTGCTCACGTTAGGGCTTCCTTGAAAGTGAATGTCAGGCAAGGGTATATCATCACCTCCCTGGTGAAAGGGAGATAAGATTTAGCAGACAGAAAAGCTTCCAAAGGGTAAGTTTTGGGTCCAAGGATTCTTGTGTAAGTTTGGGCTCTTAGCAACTGAGAGATCCGAAGTGTGGGGGTAGGTAACAGCTTTACTGGGGCCTGTTTAGCAGGTGAAACAAGAGGTGAGACCCTATCCCAACAGTGGCAAATTAGTCAGCCCAACAGGCATGTTAAGGAGCCCTGGTGGTACAGTGGGTATGCACTCGGCTGCTGGCTGGAAGGCTGGCATTTCAAACCCCCAACCTTCATGTAGGAGAAGGACCTGGCGATCTACTCCAGTCAAGATTACAGCCTAGAAAACCCGATGAGGCAGCTCCGCTTTGTCCTATAGGGTCCTCTGAGTGGGAATCAACTCGACAACAGCAGGTAATTGATGAGTTAACAGTCAGTGGACCAAACCTGGAAGACAGAGGGGGAAAAAAAGGAATACATCGGCTGTAAATTAAACAACCCAGCAGGTTGCGGCAGGCATCTCATAGATGGTACATGAAGAACCAAGCACTTTGTGTTTACACGCTGGGCAGAGTGCTAATATGTCCTAGGCCCCTCATATCTCCTCACATGGCATATGGCTCGGTTACCATGACGACAGTGGCCCCCTGGTGTTCTGTAAATCCATTTTAACAGTGGCAGAAGCCTAAATGTGGATGTGTCTATTTCTCATATTTCTCATTAAGGAAATAAATTAATTCGTTTTCCCTTAAAACTTTGCTCTACAGAGCAAGTACATCATTCCTCGTACTCTTCAGCTACAAAACTTGTTTTTCTTTCTGGACTCATCAGCATCCCAAGCATCAGGGAGGAGACTAAGATTCCTTTAACTCAAGTACATTTTGAGATTCTTAGTTGGTGCTGACGGGCTGGCAAGGAGATGTCGATGTTTTACTCACGCCTAAATTCAAGTGAGGGTGAGTGAGTGATTTGAGAACTTCCATGATCTAGGACCCAAACCAAACAACTCAAGCTCATTGCCACTGAGTTGATTCCAGCTCACAGAAACCCTGTAGGGCAGAGTAGAACTGTTCCCGTAGCATTTCCAAGGTGTGGCTGGTAGATTCAAACTGCTGAACTTTTGGTAAGCCGCAAAGATCTCAACCACCAGTCCGTCGGGGCTCTCTGAGCTAGCACATGTGTTGGCAGATTTTACAAATGGAAGGCCTGAGCCAGGCTGCTGCCCATTTCTGTAAGTAAAGCTGCTCAGAAAACAGCCACTGCTCCCTGCCGTGTTTGTCTCTGCAGCCTTGCAGTGTGACAGCAGAGTTGAGCAGTCAGTGGTAAAGAGAGTATTCGGCAGACAAAGCTGAAAGTATTTCCCCTCCGGACCGTTGTAGGAAGTTGGCTGACCCCATGATATGGGAGGGTGAGTGCTGGATTCAAAGACCAAAGTCTATTGAGGAAGCATCACTTAGCTCCTCTGGAACTCAGTCTTCTCATCTGTAACTCATAGCGACCCTGTAGGACAGAGAACTGCCCCATAGGATTTCCAGGGCTGTAATCATTCCAGAAGCCAACTGTCACAGCTTTCTCTTGCAAAGCTGCTGATAGCTTCGAACTGCCAACTTTTGGGTTAGCAGCTGAATGCTTTATCTGTAACACAGGTGGCCTCCATTAGCTTGTCTCCAAATTCTTATCAAATTCCAGAAGGTGTGTCGCCCTTCTGCTGTTCATAAAAGGTCACAACCTGGACTGAGAACCCTCAGCACAGGGAGGGGGACGACCCTCTGCCAGGCCACCAGGCTGTCCTCTAAAGGAAGGCGTAGTGAAAGGTAATGTCTGCTCCTCTCCCAGCATGCCCCGGACCAGAAGCTATAGGCCGCAGACTGAACCTCTCTGTATCTCAGCATCTTTGTCTGCACCTCGAGCAGGTGAGACCTTGCTGAGCTTCTGAGGAGGCCCTGCAGGTGCCAGCAGGGAAAGAAACAATGCCCACCTGTGATTGGCTGTCCATCTGTGAGTCCCCAAAGCAGGGCAGATGACAAGCCTGGGCTAGGGAAGAGGTACAGGGAGCCCACTGGACCCTCAGGGGTTTCTGTGAAAGGAACGTAGTCAGGTTAGAACACCTGCACTTGTGCTGTTGGGCAATCGGTGGCACCAGCCTTGGCAGTCCGTGTCCGTTCCCCTGGGCCCTCACTTCCACACATAGGAATTTATGCTGGGAGATCAGGGGTGTACATGGGATGAGGGCAACAAGACCGTTCATCTCCACACTCCTGAAAACAGTGAAAATGGGAACAACCCGGTGCCCAACAATAGAGAATGTATAAATAAACCAGAGCAGAGCCATGCAGAAGAATATGACACAGAGCCCAGGGGGCCCCATGGTTAAGAGCTCGGCTGATAACCAGAAGGTCAGCAGTTCAAACCCACCAGGTCCTCTGCCATGGATTGAATTGTGTGCCCCACCCCGCAAAAAATGTGTGCAGCAATTTGGCTGAGTCGTGGTTTGGATGTTGTGTGGTATCTCTCCATGTTGTAACTCCTGTCTCTGTGTTGTTAGTGAGGGAGGATGGGCAGTTTGTGTTGGTGAGGCTGGACTCAATAGATAAGACCACATTGTACCTTGAGGCAATCTTTTGGAAAATAAAGGAAAGGGAAGCAAGCAGAGAGTTGAGGACCTCAGACCATCAAGAAAAAAGCAATGCCTGGAGCAAAGCAGTCCTTTGAAAGGACTGAACCTCAGAAGCTCCCAGTCCAGGGGAAGACTGACATAAGGACCTTCTTCCAGAGCCAGCAGAGAAAACCTTCCACTGGAGCTGATGCCCTGAATTTGGGCTTCGAGCCTGTTGGACTGTAACAAAATAATATCCTCCTTTAAAAGTCATCCACCTGTAGTATTTCTGTTTCTGTTTCAGCAGCACAGAGTGACTAAGACACGCTCCTTGGAATCTCAGTGGGCAGTTCTGTTCTGTCCTGTTGTGTCGCTGTGAGTCAACATCAACTCCACAGCAACGACTTTGGTTTTTAAAACCGTGTGGTAGAAGAGTTCTCCCGTAAAGAGTTGCCACATATTAGGGGAAAAAGCAAGTTACAAACAATGTAATTCCATGGATATCAAATAAGAAAACAGTGGTATGCATGGGAAGAGACTGGATTAGAAGACTACCCAACACTGCGTTAACTGGGATTGTCCTTGGAGGATGAAATTATAAATGTTTTCTATTTTCTGATTTTTAAATCTCCAAAAATGGACATGTGTTGCTTTTATAACAGGAAGTGATATGATTGTAGAAATGACTTAAAAGCAATAACTAAAAGTTATACTAAAAGTAACAGCCGTCCCGTAACTCATGCATTCCTTTATTCTAAAAGGACTTGAAGCCCACCGTGCCCAGGCACTCCTCTGGGCACAGGCGCCATCCAGCAAACAAAACAGGCCAAGTCTCTGCTTTGTAGCAGAGAATGATAGTAAACGAGTAGAGAAATATATAATATTGAGGGGACAGGGTGCTACTTTGGGTGGGCAGGGGGACACCTCAGTGCAGAAGTGTCATTTGAGCAGAGATGGAGAGGAAGAGATGGAAAGAGACCTAAGAGCAGCTGGTGGAGAGGAAACACTGCAGAAGGCCTCGGGCCAGAGCAGGCATGGCGGGTTCTAGATGAAAACCCGTGTAATCAGAGACCAGTGGTCATTTTATTTACTCCAGCTGCGTTTACCAAGAGGCTGTCATGTTCACTAGTGACTGCCATTGAAGCCATTGCTCAGTTACTGAGCAGAAGATGGGGGATGTCATGCCCATGGCTCGCTGGACATACACAGGCCAGACTCCATTAGGTATAATTTTAGAATCTTCTTCCCACTTCCTTTTTTTTTTTTTTTTTTTTGTGTGTGTGTGTGTGTGTGTATTTTCATAGGTAGAAATCCATGATTATTACCTTGCTGTGGAGGTTGGTCCTCGCTGACCTGTCTGCCCTCAGCATCTGAGAGGTAGAAAGGACCTTGTCAAGTTCATCCTCTCCTTGCTGCAAGTGTCCTTAGTAAAGATGTTCATCAAAGTCACACCTTCTCTTATGCTGGAAGATACTGTATTTTTGAAGACACTCACACGAAATAGGTGAGAATGAGTGTTCTTAGAATGTCGCTGTTAGGTGCCTTCCCCTGGGTGCTGACCCCTGATGACCCCGTGTGCTACAGGACCCTACACAGCCACTCCTGTGCTGTCCTCACTGTCGTCATCATGCTTGAGCCCACGGCCACAGCCTCTGTGTCGGGCCATCGCATTGAGGGCTGTCTCTTTTTCATGAACCTTCTACTTGACCACGCATGATGTCTCTCTCCAAGGACTGGTCCTTCCTAATAAGGGTGACAAAATGTCACCATCCACCCTTCTAAGGAACATCTAGCTATACTTCTTCCAAGACAGATTGGTTTGTTTTTCTGGAAGTCCATGGTATAGCCAGTATTCCTCACCAATAGCGTGATTCAAAAGCATCAGTTCATTTACAACAGAATGTAGTTGAACATTAAACCATACTTCACAAGTTTTCCCGGAAGGTCCATGCCAATAGAATAAGGTCCCTGGGAGACTTGGGGTCATTTTTAAGACTTTGCATTCTTCTTGTAGACGAATCTTGGAACTTGGATTTGATGGAAAAGAGGGGCCTTGATGGCATTGTGGTTAAGTGCTTGGTGGCTAACCACAAGGTCGGCAGTTTGAATCCAGCAGTTGCTCCATGGGGAAGGATGTGGCAGTCTGCTGCCACGAAGATTTACAGCCTTGGAAACACTATGGGGTAGTTCTACTGTAGGATGGCTGTGAGCCAGTGTCAACCTGGCAGCAGTGGGTTTGGTCTGGTCTGGTCGGAAGAATTCTGGAAAGAGTGTCGCTGTGTTAGAGGATATATAGCAGAACAACACTACACTTCCACCATAAGCTAGTTTGTTTTCCTACACACCAATGCTAGTATGTATTCATTAAACACAGTTCTTACATTGCTGAATACCTGTGATCTTAGGTCAAACCATTGGAAGTTGCTGTGTCTGGAGGTCAGATAGTCATATGTTGTCAGTTACATTCAGTTCAGCTCTTAAAAAGACTGATGTCTCCTGCAGTGCCACCCTTCAGAGGTCAGCACAGGCAGATTTGTGGCTACATCTTCCTCCCAGTTTTAATCTGAGAACAAGTAATAGTGAGCTGAGGCATGAAGCCGGCCAGGATCACAAACGGGTGAGAAATCCAACACCGGGGTTTGTACACACATGACCCATGCTGTAGCCCCGAGCCATGAGGCTTTTCATTTGGTTTGCTTCACAGAAATGCCACCAGAATAATCCTGTACCTTGTGGACACCTTCAGTGATGCCCAAACAGTCTCACTTTTGAAGCCCGTGTACAGTGTCTAAAATGAGACATGTTGGTTGGTAGGAAGTGTTCTGGTGGGGAGAGAAACAAAACCACTGCCCATTCTTAGAACCTGCTCGTGATGGGAGCATCACGATCCCAAACTTAATCTAAGTGGGGTCTCGTTCAGGGAAGCTAAAGAGCCTGGGCTTCGAATTTGTTTCATCAGAACCTAATTGCTAAGGTGTGCCTCAGGGCTGTATCTTTTCACCATAGCTCGTCAATCTGTATGTCGAGCAGATAATCCAAGAAATTGGACTATCTGAAGAGGAACAGCGCATCAGGACTGGAGGAAGACTCATTAACCTGCTTTATGCAGATGACGAGGACAACAGCCGTCCTCGCTGAAAGTGAAGAGGACTTGAAACACTCACTGATGAAGATCAAAGACCGCAGCCTTCAGTATGGATTACACCTCAACATCAGGAAAATAAAAATCCTCACAGCTAGGCCAGTGAGCAACATCATGATAAACAGAAAGACTGAGGTGGTCAAGGATTTCATTGTCCTTGGGTCCGCAGTCAACACCCGTGGAGGCAGCAGTCAGGAAATCAAAAGACACATTACATTGGGAAAATCTGCTGCAAAAGACCTCTTCAAAGTGTTGGGAAGTAAAGATGTCATCTTGAAAACTAAGGTGAGCCTGACCCAAGCCATGATATTTTCAGTCATGTCATATGCGTGCAAAAGCTGGACAGTGAATGGAGAAGACAGAAGAAGAATTGGCGCCTTTAAATTGTGGTGTTGAAGAAGAACATGGAACACACCATGGACTGCCAAAAGAACAAACAGATACATCTTGGGAAAAGTACAACCAGAGTGTTCCTTGAAAGCAAGCAAGGATGGCGAGACTATGTCTTACATGCTTTGGACAAGTTGTCAGAAGGAATCAATCCCTGAAGAAGGACATCGTGCTTGGTAGAGTGGAAGGTCAGCGAAAGAGGAAGACCCTCGACGAGATGGATTGGTACAGTGGCTACAACAATGAGCTTTAAGCATAGAAACGGTTGTGGGCGTGGTGCAGGACCGGGCTGGGTTTTGTTCTGTTGTGCCCGGGGTCGCTCTGAGCCAGGACCAACTCCACAGCATCTAACAATGAGCCATGCTATGTTTTATAGTCTAATTGAAGAACCAAAAATGCTAAAGCTTCTGCACTTAAAATCACATTGTTTATTCTGTTTCACAGTATTATATGTCATTGGTCAGCAGTTTGAATCTGCCAGGCGCTCCTCGGAGACTCCTTGGGGCAGTTCTGCTCTGTCCTATATAGGGTCGCTGTGAGCCGGCATTGATTCAGTGGCAGTGGGTTTGGGGTTTACGTCTCATAGTTTCCCTTTTATTTCCATGCCAAGTCGAGGTCCTTTCCTGCACAAATCTCAGCCACCCTCCGGGGACCAAAGATGTGGGGAGTGGTGGCCGCAGAAGGTGCCCCAGAAATCAGGGTGAGCAACCAGAGCTAAGACCCGCTTCTTCTCCTGCCTGTCCTCAGCAAGGGTGGCAGCCCATGAGGCCATGCTTCAGCCTCCCAGCGGATGAGCCCTTTTACGTCCCCATGCGTCACAAACTGTAGCCTGTGAGTTTGCCAGGCCAGCCTCTGACACAGCCCACCTGCAGTTGCTCAGTGACTCTCAGGGGCCTTCAGTCCGTGGTCAGGAGGCAGGTGAATGCCAGGAACTTGCAGGGAAATGCTAACAGCATTCCTTCCTGGGGCAAAGGACAAAAGACCAGCATGGAGGCCCTGACAAGTGAAACACTCTCACAGAAAATGCCTCCTTTCACCTTCAACACGGCCCAGTGATATTACGACCACCACATTCCAGAGGAGGAACCTCGGGCTCAGAGAGGCTGTGTAGCTTTCTCAGAGGCAAACAGCAATATGGGTAGGGCCACGACTTGATCCAAGGTCTCTGGAGTGCAAGTCCAGGGCTCCTTTCCAGAGCTGTCCATTGATCCAGTGTCATAACTGATGAATGCCGAAGCTGGAAAGAATCTCTGGGACCATTAAATCTGAAGGGAACCTGTGAAATATACTGACTTAGACCAGTTCCAGAGGCTCGAGAGTCTGCACAGCTGACCAGGGTCAGGACACATGGGCCCTTGTGTCTGGCTTCACAGTGTTTGTTTCTTTAATCCCCACAGGCCTGCCCAGCGTCCAGGGGCTGCTGCTCTGAAGAGCACTCTTTGAGGAGCAGCAGTGTAGACCTCAGGACATTTGCACTGCAGATTCTTCAAAAGAGAGGTTACTTACTGATCTGAGCTCTGGGACATAGTGGACACACAGACATCTGTGGATCAAAGAAACAGATACTGTAAAACCAGACACAAGGACCCACGTGTCCTGAGCAGGAACTTTGAGCCTGGACACCACTAGACAGTCACAAGAAAACAGAAGTGAATAGCAAAAAATAAGAGGAGACACTAGGCATGGAGTACTCTCTCAGTGTCAGTACCAGATGTTGTGTGAATGCTGTCACACCTGCTCCTCCCGGGGCTGTTAGAACCACCCCATCTTACAGGCGAAGTATGCGAGGCTTACAGCGAGTCAGGAGTTGGTCCCTAGTTACACAGCGGTGTGGGATCAAGTCAGGAGTCAAACCTGAGCTCTCAGGTGCTCTGCTCTAGCACTTTCAAAGAACTCAGCCTACATCATCGAAGCTGAGCATGTGTCCCACCTGTAGGGAACACGGGGTCTGCAAGCCACACTCTCCATCACACTGATGCTGCTCAGGACCTAGGCCGCTGCCCACCGTCTGTATGCAGCTGTTGGAAATGAGTCGCACAGAATTCAGGATGAGGTGTGTACAGCCAGGGGGACTGCAGATACGCTGAAACCAGCTTGGGCTAACCATCTCCGCTGACGGCCCTGCTCGGATCTCAATCTTCAGGCCTTGGTGTGCTTTTGCCTCCTGGGTTTGAATTCCTTTTGCTCAGGGACCCCAGCAGGGCGTCTGGCTGTGTGGGGCCGTGTTTGCATTGGCTGTGGTCAAGATGTCAGCATGTTTATTCAGATACCTCCTTGGGTTTTCTGGAAGTTCTGCAGTTAGGCTATTGGCTTCATTTTTATCCCTAGACATATTGATTTTATTTGTACTAGTGGTGAATTTTGAATTACTCTCTTGCCAACTAGAGTTGTGCTAACAATACACAAGCTGGAAAAGGCTGGTCTCTTTGTCCTGCTGGGAGACAATTTGCCCAACAAGCTGAAAACAAGAATGGTCAAAACACTGAGGCTCCTGCTGCTTTTCAGCCAGAGGAGTTCCCGCTGGGTCATAGGCAGACAGGACTACTCATCGGAGGAACGTCCACACTGAGACACTCTGCTGAGGGCATGGCTTCGGCTTTCTGGCCTAGGGGACCAGTCTGGCATGGCCTCTTGCAGGAGGGCGGGGGGAGTTCACTGGCAGCTGGTCTCCCTAAAGGCAGATATGCCCTCCCAGGGTATCTCAGCATGGTCAGTGATTGTGGGGGGAGAGAGGCCAGATCTGAACAGGATCCATCCTGTGGCCAAGTAGGGAACAGACCAAAGGGGACAGACGTAGAAGCAGAAGGACCAGTGAGGACACTGCACACCAGTGAGTACCACTCGAAGTGTAGATAGTTTTATCTGAGATGTGGAGAGAGAGGTGATGAGAGGAGGGCAGGTTCTCAGTATTGTTTGAAGATCAGTTTGGTGTCTCTGGCTGTCAGATAAAAGAGGCTTGAGATCGATAAACTGCACTGATCAGTACCCCAAACAAAACCAAGTGCTGTCAAGTCAATTCTGACTCATAGCAACCCTTTAGACGGAGCACAGCTGCCCCGTAGAATTTCCAAGGGGTGCCTGGCCGACTCAAGCTGCTGTCTTTGGGTTAGCAGCCATAGCACTTAACCACCGTGCCAACAGGGTTTCCAGTTATGTGATACCAGCTGTTGAGGAAAAGACCAGGGCACCAGAAAGGAGCAAAAGGGAAGTCTTTGGGGAGGAGATTCTCTGAGGAAAAGACAGTTCAGATTCTGGGGCCTTAGGGTGGGGAGGAATCAGCTAGGCAAAGTGGGGAGGGAGTGGGGTACCAGGCAGTCTGAGACAGGATCCCCCAGGGACAAGCATGGCTGAACAGAGCCAACAAGGAAGTGCAGGAATCGGCAGGACAAAGATGGGGCTCAATGTGAGTTGAGGGCCAGGGCCATCCAGCCCTGGACTGTAGCTGTGTGGGCCACATTTCTGGGAGTCCTCCATAGTTTCTCCAGCCTCTGTGCCCTTCAGTGACGAAGCTGCTGGACTGTCATTCAAGCTCCTGAGGCGTGAGACCCAGAATGAGATCAGGACTTGACAAGACTCGGGCCCAGACCATGGATATTGTGGCTGGATGGAGTTTTCCAACCCAGAATGGCTGCTTTTGACAACTCCCAATACTGGAGATGGTTCTGTGTCACTTGTCAGTGAGACCTGAATGTGTCAGTATGAAAATGACTCTGGAAGCTGAAGTTTCTGGAGGGAAACATTGGAAAAATGCCACCCAGGTTGGCAGCGATAGCTTCAAGATGGCTCACCAAGCGACTGTTACCTTGGGCCAGCTCTGGACAGGAAGAAATCTGTTCCCACCCTGTGACCAGGCTGTCAAGAAGCAGCTCTCTGGTTGCAAACACCGTCAGTGTGAATCCCCTGCAGCGTCAGCCAGGGAAACCCCCACTCTCTGCTTCTAGCTAGGAAGACAGGAGAATGGAATGGAACTGGGTACCTTCCTCTGCCCAGTTCCCCTCCTCGGAACAGAAGTTTCCTTTGTGAATATTCCCCGTGAACAGCCAATTGATTGCAGACCAGAGTCCAAGGTCATGGTGTAGTTAGGTGGAACATTCTGCCCTGGAGTCAGAAGTACTTGACTCTAAAAGTGTGTTTGTCTTGAGGTCTTTTTGTGTCTTATCATGAGCAACATGTTGTCTATATTATTAGACAAAGGTCGTAACACGAAACTCACAGAGCCGTTGCTTGTTTGGCCCCCAGAGAAGATGGGACAGGCACCGTGTGTACATAGCCCCGTGTCTGTTCTGGAGGGCCGCCAAGTCCCCATTTCCCACATCAGTCTGTAGTCCCACCTCCACTGTCTGTAGTGTTGAGCTGTCCAAGGAGGAAGGAGAAACCCCTGTCGGCGAATGCCACAGGAGCCAGGAAGATCTACTTAGAACCACAACCCTGCCTTCAGATGCTGGCCGTCAGCACCCACACCCCAGGTGAAAACACTCTTCTGCTGTTTCGTCTACCTCAGAGCAGTGAGTCCCTTGCACCTGGCTCTTTCCAGGTGTTACTGTGAAGTTCCTGATAAAATAAAATGAATCTTTCTGTGCATTGCCTGATAGCAGTCTACTTTGTAAACCAGAAGGGCAGAACAGATTGGTGCCACCCGTAATCTCATTTCAAACTTGGACTTGCAGATTCTTCTGTAGGATATATACACAGACCAGAAAATTGGTCACCTGGGCACCGTCGTTGGGACAGGGACACAGGATGGGATGGTCCTGCAGTTGAGAGGGGTCCTGATGGAACCTGTAAGGTCAAGTCCTGTGTCTTTCTCATGTTTCTTAAAATCCCTCCCAGCCTCAGGCCGGTTTGTGTAGTGTCACCCGAAGTTTGGGTTTTATCTTAATAGAGTTTCGGTGTTACTGATGGTTCCCAAGTTCACAGCCCTTCCCACCGGGCACTGCGGAAAGGCAGAGCTCCTCCTCTTGAAGCACCCTCAGTCTTGAGGCGAAGGAGTCAGGCCTATTGTCTTCTCGTACACTAACGTGTCTTTGCCCATTTTATGAGCACGAAACTCAAGCCATGAGATATAATCTCGGTGCCAGTGACGTACCTTTTCCAGAGACAAGCAGCACCCAACAGCTTAGCATCTGGTAAGCACACTCAGGCTTTTGTTCATTCATTCATTCAGCCAAAGGACTGAGGGCAGACCCTGTGCCAGGCACTGGGTTAGAGCCTTCAGAGATGGTTGACAGAATCTCATTGCTAAGGAAACATCCCCTCTAACAGAGTCTGGGAGGTGCGGCTGTCTTTGCCCAGAGAGGAAGTAGAAATGATTGTCCTAAGCTTTCTCTGCCCCTGAAGGAAATAATGCAAATTCTGTCTCCTCCAAGAGCTGAGAACCAGTCTTGGCAGTGCTTTGATGACATAATCAAGCTCCTGAAGGCCTTCCTCATCTCCTACACCCTCTTCTTGGTTCCCCCCAAAAGGTGCTAACTGGTTTGATAGGCTGGCATCTGCTCCAGAGCTCAGCCACCCTTTTTAGTGAGGTCTGCTGTATTGGGGGTATACAGTGTGTGTACCCACTGATTTCGAGCATACCCAAAACAAGAGGCCTTCCCCTTGAGGTCAGGGCTGGGTCTGTAGCAGTTCAGGAGTTCCCGGGGCCCTAGCCCTTTTGTAGCTGACATCTGTCCATCATAGTCAGGCCCACATTGAAAATGCAGAACTGGTATTGGGATCCTCCCACCCACTCTGGGCTTCTCTGGTCTCTGTAGGGCCCCTTGGCTGACGGTTAGGACTCTCCTAGGTGACCCCCTTTTTCTGATGAGCAGTCTGACCTTCTGCCATTGTCAAGGGACCCTGGTTCCCCACATGAGACTATGTGAGGGCCTGACTCTCTTCAGCTTTTTTGTGTGACGTCGGTCTAGTTTATAAAATGTCCTTTTGGTAGAGTCCAGGTCATCGAGCAGGCATCCTTCAGTCTCAGAGACCACAGTGTTTACCATGATACCAGCTTCTTTTGGATATTGAGAGTCTCACCATGTCTTTCCATGGCTCATTGCCTGAGTCCTACACACATGCACACATGCGCGCGCACGCACGCACACACACACGGTTCTTTTTACTGTGTTCTTGAAAGTGGGAATCAGTCATTCCCACAGCATGCTAGTGAAGTAGTTGCTCTCCAGAGGACAATATTCTCCCTCTTTGCGTGGGTATACATTTCTTGGAATATCTACAGATAGGGAAAACATCAGTGTGTAATTTAGTTCCTTGATTGCAGTAACTGTCCTGAAGCATGATTTTTCCCCAGAAGCTAATTTTGACATGCAGAATTAGAACCAGCCTGCCTTTAGCAGGGTCTTGGGATCTGATGCTTGATTGATGACGTGAAGAGCTGTTGCCTTGTCCAATAGGTCAGGACAGTTGTTTGCCTCTTGGTGATCTTTCTGCTTAGGGTAAGTACAGCCACTGATGGGTGGACAGACATTAACTCCTCACCCTCAGAATCCTTGTCTTTCTCCATCCCACCTCCCCCTCTGTCATGGATTGAATTGTGTCCCCCAAAAATATATAGCAATTTGGCTAGGCCAGGATCCTGGTATTGTGTAATGTTTCTACGTGCTGTGAACTCTGTTTCTGTGATTTTAATGAGGGAGGATGGATGGCAGTTGTGTTGTTGAGGCAGGACTCAGTGAGTAAGATTTTATTGAGCTCTGAGGTATTCTCTTGAGATACAGGAAAAGGAAGCAAACAGAGAGTGGGGGAACTCATACCACCCAGAAGCAGTCCCTGGAGCAGGGTGCCTGTGCCTCTGAAGCTCTCAGTCCAGGGCAAGACTGATGACAAGGACCTTCCTCCAGAGCCAACAGAAAAAAAGCCTTCCCCTGGAGCTGATGCCCTGAATTTGGGCTTGTGGCCTGTAGGACTGTGACAGAATAAAATTTCTCTCTCTAAAGCCATCCACTTGTGGTGTTCCTGTTACGAACAGCACTAATGAATAAAACACCCTCCAAGATGGCATCTACCTGCACTCCGAGGTGTTGTTCTCCGTCACTGTCTGGCCCCTGAGGAAAATAACCCGACTGGTTTGTGTGTGTGTGTTTGTCGTTTAGAAAGCCAAGCTTGGCCCTGCTGGGAACAAAGTCATCAGCCCTTCGGAAGACAGAAAACCATCCAATAACCTCGACCGGGTGAAACTCACGGACTTCAATTTCCTCATGGTCCTAGGGAAAGGGAGCTTTGGGAAGGTAAGACGCCTTTGTCCAAGCAAGGAGGGGAGTGAGCCCCACTGCTGGCAAGTCCATTTTATCTGTCTGAGGGTTCTACAACAGCCCTTGAGATTCCCCTGCTACTTACACGTGTTTCTCCAGTGTCCCTGCTCTATTTCATTAAACAAGTACGTCCAAAACGGAGCCCTGGGGACACAGTGGTGAAGAGGTCAGCTGCTAACCAAAGGTCAGCAGTTCAAATCTACCAACTGTGCCCCTAGGGGGGCGCCCTGCTCTGTCCTGTAGGGCTGCAGAGAGTCGGAATCAAGTCAGCATCAACAGGTTTACCCAGAATGTCGCAGCGAGCTCACTGCTTATCATCCTCACAATGTTCACAGCAAAGTGGGTATTCCAAAATGTCACTTGGATGAATAATTTTCACAACTAAAAATAAAATGTTCATTTGTAGTAAGCAAATGCAATAATTAAGAGACACTGAGCAAGAGTCTTCAGTGACTAGCTTACAAAGAGAATAAAATAAACCCATTGCCATTGAGTTGATTCCAACGCATAGCAACCCCAGAGGACAGAGTTAGAACTGTCCCGTGGGGTTTCCAGGAAGTGGCTGGCGGACTTGAACTGCTGACCTGTTGGCTTGCAGCCGTGTCACTTAACCACTGCACCGCCAGGTCTCCCTAATCAGCATCTGGGCCTGTACTTGGCATCTCTGGCTCTGAGTCTCAGGAGACATCCGGAAACTGATTCCTGTTTGGCCTTTTTGTTTTGTTTTGGTTCCTGACTGGTATACAAGCTTGCAAAGCGTATCAGTCTTTCAAATTTTACCTGAAGAATGTACTAGAAAACTTCCCTTAACCTGAGAACTTAATTCTGACACACAGTGTGAAGAATTTTGGCCAATTACCAGCCAAAACAGCATCTTTACTTCGCAGTAGCCTATTTAGTGTCAGAATCTGGACAACTTAGAAATTACACAATGCTTGGGGGGTTCTGGTAGCTTAGTGGTTAGGCACTTGTCTGCTAACCAGAAGGTCAGCCGTTCGAACCCACCAGCCACTCCAAGAGGGAAACCTGTGGCAGTATGCTTCCCTAACAGTCACAGCCTTGGAAGCCCGATGGGGTGGTTCTGCTCTGACCGACGGGTCTCGGTGAGTTGGAATTGACTCCGTGATACTGGATTTGCTTTCTATCTTCTTTGAGTGGGGGCATGGAGAATTTTATGGGTAGGCATTTACAGCAAATGCTCACATAAAATACAACCTTGTGAATATTTTTATATTCACATGTCTACAGACTCACTGCAGTGTCCACTGACCCATTCGTCCCCACCCCACCCAATCCCACCTCCGCCTCCAGGACCAGATGCGCGTCCCCAAGCTGTCAGGTTTGCTGTTGGTCTGTCCTCAGGTGATGCTTGCTGACAGGAAGGGTACAGAAGAGCTGTACGCCATCAAGATCCTAAAGAAGGACGTGGTGATCCAGGATGATGACGTGGAGTGCACCATGGTGGAGAAGCGGGTGCTGGCCCTGCTTGATAAACCTCCGTTCCTGACCCAGCTCCACTCCTGCTTCCAGACAGTGGTGAGGACCCAGGGGCACGGTACTGGGCCGCTGCTCACAGCCTGCTCTCCAGGGCTGAGTCAGAACCCAGGCACTCTCCACATCTCAGTTAGTTTGTCCGTGCACAGAAAGCTGGAGAAAGGCTTAAGTGCAGTGACCACTGAGCAGAGGTGACAGGGGCAACCTGTGACTCTGTACTGGTAGATTTGGATGTGCCCTCCCTGTGATATCTCCTAATTGAGGCGTGACATTAGTTCAGTTTAACTGAGCAAATGTCTACACTCAGGGTTTCCTATCTCCAGGCAAAATACTGAGTCTTAGAGATACAGAGCTCATGCCTATTAACCTGTAGCTGTCAAGTCAATTCCAACTCATAGTGACCCCGTAAGACAGACAACAACTGCCCCATAGAGTTTCCAGGGAGCACCTGGTAGATTTGAACTGCTGACCTTTGGGTTAGCAGCTGTAGCACTTAACCAGTACACTACCGGGGTTTCCACAATATAACTAAAAAAAAAAAAAAAGACGAAGCTATCTTTCTAAAGATGTGGCTTACTACACCGCACCTACCAGTATTAGAAGTGATACAACCAGAATGCTCCTGCAAAGAGAGGATAGCGAGACTTGAATTCAGTTGCTGTGGACATACCTTCAGGAAGGACCAACCTCCAGAGAAGGACATCATCACAGTTGATAGAAAAGAGAGTCAATGAAAATTAGGAAAAGCCCCAGTGAGATGGATTGACACAGCAGCCTCAACAGTAAAAGCAAGACCCCAACCTGTTGCCGTCCAGTCGATTCCGACTCATAGCGACCCTGTAGGACACAGTAGAATGACCCCATACGGTTTCCAAGGAGCAAGTGGTAGATTTGAACTGACAGCCTTTTGGTTAGCAGCCTGAGCTCTTAACCACTGTGCCACCAGGACCTCAAGAATAGCCATGACTTTTTAAGATGACTGGTCCAGCCACCAAATATCACATGGGAGACTTGGGAGATTAGATTTCATAAAAGTGGGTGTCTTCTTGTTTAATGGCACATCAAAGGGATTGGCAGACTGTGGCCTGTGGCCGGTAAGAGCTTCTAAGAGAGGCTGAAAAAAATCCAAAGAACATATTTTCAGACACGGAGAAATTCAGATTTCAGTGTCTGCGGTATAGTTGTATTGGCATGCAGCCACACTCCTTTATTCACCTGTCACCTCTGGCTGCTTTTCCACTGCAAAGGCAGAGTGGCAGAGTTGCAGGAGACCATACCCATGGCCTGTGAAACCTAAATATTTGCTATCTGGCCCTTTTCTGTACAAGTTTGCTAACCCCTGCTGAGTGGTAAAACTAAACCAAGAACAACAATGTCCCAAAGCATTGATGCATCAGTTGAGGGAGAGGGACACCACCCTTGGCACATTGCTTACAGGTGACCTACAGGAAATACAGACTTGCAGATGGCATCACAGTGCAACATTCCCAAAGAGACGCTTCCAGCTCTCGGAAGCTGCCCTTCCTAAGACGTGGTGCAATGATCAGTAGCTATAATCATTACTAGGGAGAAGCTTTGGTTCAGAGGTAGAATTCTCCTTTTCAATGCAGGAAACCCAGGTTCAATTCCTGGGCAAGGCACTTCGTTCACAGCCGCTACTGTTCTGTCACTGGAGACCTGTGTGTGGCTATGGTGACAAACAGGTGCTGACGGAGCATCCAAAGACAGACTAGGAAGAAGTGCCTGGCAATCTACTTCCAAACACCAGCCACTGAAAAACACTGTGGGACACAACAGCCTAATGGAAACCGGTCACTGGGATGGTGCTGGACCAGGCAGCTTTTTGTTCCATTGTGTATGGGGTCCCTGTCAGTTGGGACCAACGTGGTGGCACCTAACAACAACAGTAGTGGTTACCTTTGTGATTGGTAGTATGTAGCAACATCCTCTTGGTCAGCAGTTGGCTTTCTCTGCTATGCTCCACTCTGAAATCGCCTGGGAGTCGCCCCATGATGCTTTCGGAGGCAGTGCGGCCGCCGGGACTCTGGCGTGGAGCTGCAGGGCTGGGGGCCCGGCGCCTTGTGTCAGCCGAGCCGCCAGCTCGCTCAGCTCCCGGCTCCCGGCAGCGCCCGCCGACTCCGCTCTGAACGCCACCAGGGGGCGAGGGACAGCAACGGAAGAGAAACCGCCTCTCTGAAGCCCGCTCCCGACCCTGTGGCCCTGCTGACCTGGCTCAAGCTGCTAAAGCTGCGAAGCATAGAGCTGAAGATGAAATGCAAGTTCATAGTAAGAAAACTAGAGGCGGGCGCTCCCAGAGCTGGTGCCTGGCTGTTAGCACTGGCCTCACCGTTTCCCCCTCCCCGCCTGCAAGTCTTTAATGTTTAATAACCTCAGTGAAATGGCAGTGTTTTCTAGAAGAGAGCAGAGGCCGACTTCTACCTTGGTGAGCTGAGCTGTTAGTTATTGCACTGCTAAACCTCCTAGGTCACCTTATCAGTCCAGACATAACATCCTCTTAAACACTGACATTTATTGCGTGCTGTGATGTCTCCCTGCAGGGGCCCGACACCTAGCATGCCAATGACAGAGAAAAAGCAAAAGCAGTATTTGAGCATCTTATGGGTGGCAGAGAACGTTTGATCCACCTCTCCGTGTGCCGCCACAGCAAACACCACTGATCCTGTGTAATTTATAGTCCAGCCTAATTTGCGAGTCAAGACATCTTTTCTGAAGCATCTAGTTCAACGCTTTACAGTGGCCTGCCTCCCAGATGTAAACCCGTCTTTAAACGTGTGGGCCATCCAGAAACTCTAGTTAAAAATGAGTAATTAGACAACGTGGATTCTTCTCTCTGTGCCTAGCTGAGAAATGAATCGTATGTCCAGGAGAGTAGGGAAGAGAGGTTATCGTCACTGTAACAGGAAGCATATATGACCAGAAGGGACCAGGCTTATTGACTGAGAGCTAGTATTTAAGACTTAGGCGGTGGTTTGATACTTCCCAGGACCTTCCTGCAGGAGGGTTCCTTTCTTAGTCTTTATTTGGGAAAAAATGTTAACATGAATGTAGGATAGAAAGGAGGAGTGTGCTGTCACCGGGCAAGGAGAGCAGTAGGGGCATGCAAATTAAAACTGGATGGTGCGCTTCCACTCAATCACAATAAATAAATAAATTTTTTTAAAAAAGGTTAAAGTGAGCAGCTCTGCCCGCAAGAAGGGAAAGCGTAGTCTGTGAGTCAGGAAGGAAGCTATTTGGCTGGGGCAGTTGCTCACCTGTGGAACCCCTGTCCTCAGGATCGGCTGTACTTTGTCATGGAGTATGTCAACGGAGGGGATCTCATGTACCACATCCAGCAGGTCGGAAAATTTAAGGAACCACAAGCAGTGTGAGTATTATTTCTTTTTTAAGACTCTCAATTTAGGCAATACAGGACTCCCAACGGGGGGGACTTGGGCCTGGGGAAATGTGACAGTCGGGCTCAGGCCGTCACTGCCTCCCAGGGGACAGGTTCCCTGGAAGGGCTCAACCACCTCAGCCATCTAGGTTTTGTTTTCTAGGAAGCAGCTTATTTTGTTTCCTGTAAATCAGAGATACTGGTGTGTTCCCTCCCCAGTTACCCAATTCCCCCTCCTTGTTGGTTTCAGTCACCTGTTTATTGGACACTTATCTTTTGCACACCCACTCTGCACCAGACACTGGAGGTGCAGAAGGAACAAGATGCTCCCTGTCTGCGTAGAGCTCACACTCTAACCTGGGCATGAAGGTGCCACCTGGTAGGACACACTGCTGTAACTACGGAGGGGTGCACAAGACACCATGGAAACACCAAGAGAGTGATGGAGGGATGAGGGAAGAAGAGCCTCAAAACACCCAGCCCAGGATGGGGACAGGATGTGAAGAGGCGTGCAGCCAAGTCCGGGGAGGGAACTGTAGCTCAGCTTGTGTGTCTGGAGATGGTGCCAGATGGCAGAGGTGGGCAGAGGCCCTGCGTCAGGAGCCTGGTGCCAGGCCCGGCTGACCAAGGGGGAGGTTGGAGGGGCTCCAGTGGGACCTCAGGTTAAACTTCTGGGCACCTGGGAAAGGAAGGATGAGAGACAGAGAGCATAGGGCCCGTGCAACGGGCTTGGTGAAGATCCGTAACAGGGAGAAGTAATAGATTTCATTAGGGTTTGGCCTGGGGGCTAAAGAGGAGTGAGTGGCTTTGAAGATCATTCTGGATGGAGAAAAGCAAAATCTAGTGACTGTGAGGACAAGAGGGAAACCTCCTCAGGTGACGCCCCCCTGTAGGTGTAGGGTAGGACGGCCACCAAGGAGGAGATGATTGGGTAGAATCATGAGCTCAGGTTGGGCGTTTTCCCTGGGATGTGTCCCCCGTACCTGGGCACTGCAGGGGACAGAAGGATGGGCTCTAGAGGAGATGATCTAGAGCAGAGAACTTGGGTCCCTAAAAAATTGCCCCGTTCTTCAGGGACTGGGAAGTTACAGAAAACTCAACAGAAGCAATTCTAAACAAACAGCTCTTTTATTTCACTGAAGGAGGACATGTGGTGGGCATGAACTTGGATTAATCAAGTTAGCAAAACAGGAGTCTGGTTAACGTTCAGCTGGAAAAAACAAGTTAGGAGGACTTTAGCCTGGGTGGGTTATCTGGGCCTGGGGAAGAGGCACTAAGGCAGGAGAAGGAAGTCTTTGGTAGGGAGGCTGAGAAGTGTAGAGTGTCCTGTTTTTACTTGTTAGCAGTCGCTTGTCGTATGTGGTTAGCTATAAAGCATTAATGTGCTTGGATTGTAAGGCAGTTGGTAACACAGAATTTTAAGGAGCAGAAAGAGCAATGGTCAAGGAGAGCCTAAAAAATATAGAGATGTCTGCTTCCATCCCCTTCTAGAACAGCTGTGCTGCAAACCAAACCTGTTGTCGTCCAGTCGTTTCTGACTCACACAGACCTGCAAGGACAGGGTTGAACTGCCCCATAGAGTTTCCAAGGAGCATATGGTGGATTTGAACTGCCGACCTTTTGATTAGCAGCCATAGCTCTTAACCGCTACACCACTGGAGTAAGAGATTTCATTTTTGAAATATAAGGAAACACAAAGAAGAATGTAAAAGACACTCACCCACATTCTCTCTTCCTCTCCACTGTCCATCCCTACCCTACCTGTCCTCAGAGGTGTCCCCTTGTCCCCATTAAGACTTTGGTCCTTACTGTTAAGGATTGTTTTCCTCTGCTCAGGTAGACCTGTGTGCCTGTTTTTAAGTTCTTGGAATGTGATATGTAGACAGGTACAGTCATGAGGCTTCTCAAACATCAGAGATTCCTAAAGGCTGTGCACACTGTAAAGACTCCTTCAGCACTGAATCTAAGTTGTACCTAGTAACAATTTTGAAGCAATGATAGTAACTATTTTGATGTTTTGGCGAATCACTGGACAGAGTAAACTCAGGTGTGAATCATGATGTGTGTCTGATTCACCCAGCACTCGGGAGGAGTGAGTATACCAGCCAATCAGTTTATCACGTGCACTGCTTTGTCTCGCAGGCAGAAATTGCATTTTCAGGCACCAATGTCCATGCATAGACAGACTAATCGTCTATAGTCTTCACATGGAATACTCTAGTATTCTAGACATAGACGCAGAATGCTAGAGTATTAGTCTAGTATCCACTCTTTAGAGGACTGTATTAGGTATTCCTTTGTAAAGAGTGAATTACTTGTCCCCCCGCCCCAGACAAGGTGAAACTGCTTCTGGGCCAGGCTCACCAGTGTTATCAGCTGTGTTCTCCCTTGGGGACATTCAAGTTGTGAAATGCAGGGAAGAAAAATGAAGCCTTGGAAGAATGAGCATGTAGGGTGACGGCTGCTTTCTTTCCACTCTCTGATGCCTCACCCTTAGGGCACAAGTATCCAGGGGCCCAAGAAGCAAGCCAGAAGAAGCCCAAGAACCTGAAAAGCTTTTCTTTTTCTTTTCTTACAGATTCTATGCGGCAGAGATTTCCATCGGCTTGTTCTTTCTTCACAAGAGAGGAATCATTTATAGGTGCGTATGGACACTCTTCCGCCAGCCATGCACTTGAGAGTTCTTCTGGACCTCTCTGGGCACGTCATTCTGGGACGGTGACTTAAGACACAGAATTGATGAGCCCCAGGGTGGCAGAGACCTGCAGCCACCACCCGTGTTGTATCGCCTCCGGGCGAAGCAGTGCCACCTTCGGATTTCTAGGCCTCAAAGGTTTTAGATCTCATTTCTACTTTGCACAAGAAAACGTGCTGCTCTTGCCTCTGACAGCGCCTCCTTCCGCCTTCTATTTGGAACTGCTATGAGGGGGGAGTGGGAACTTCATTTCTGTTATAGACACTTACCAGGGGAGGATGGGGAGCTGGGAGAGGCAAGGGAAAAACTACAGAAGTGAATGCCTCCTGTGATTGGCTGTAGTGAAATTCTGGGGGCAGCAGAAGAAGATAGTCTCCCAGTATTAACTGAGGGGTAATTACACGGATACAGGACACTTTGCAGACTGAAACAGACCCATGCAGAATCTAATGGAGTTATTCCAATACCTAAATTTTGGAAACCTAGCTGCGCGTTCGAACCCCCATGCAGCATGTGAATAAATCAAATGACAGGGATCTCCCCAAACTGCAGAGTGGAATCTCATCTGGTTTTCATCTACAGACACATTCAGCCATCGATTCTTTCACTCAGTCAACTTGCATTTATTATGTATCTGTCCCAGACACTGTGGTAGTCTCTGGAGATACAAAAACACAGTGATTCTTAGTCCCAGAGGCTCAGGGTGATTATGCATTGATACGACAGCCAGTCCAATAGTTTTCTGTATCATGAGCTCCATACAGACCAGGTGATGTCATCAAGGGGCCCTGACGCTGGCCTGCTTCCTCTCAGGGATCTCAAATTAGACAATGTCATGCTGGATTCCGAAGGACACATCAAGATTGCTGACTTTGGGATGTGCAAGGAACACATGATGGATGGTGTCACAACCAGGACCTTCTGTGGGACTCCAGATTACATCGCCCCAGAGGTAAGGGGACTCCCATTCTCTGTGCTGCCTATGCCATCATTTCAAACTGCAAGCACAACTCACTGCTAGGGTCTAACGTCACTGGTGAATCACTAAATTATTATGTGGATCGTGGTCAGAGGTTTTATTTTTTTAATAAAGAAAATCTCAAAACTCATGGCACATAGGAGGTCCAACAGTTAAGTCTGTGGCATTAATTGTTCTAAGTGCTATACACCTCACTGCTGAATATCACTACAGTCACCTTCCAACTACTTCCCTTGGGAAGCTGTGCACTGACACCAGCACCTGGTCCACCCTTCAAAGCAGTTTTGTGACTCTTTCTGGAATGGCCATTGTTCGCAGTGGCAAGGTGGCAAGTTCGCTAACTTAATTGTGTAGTTGTCTGTGAGAGTTTTATAGCCAGTAAACAAATAACTGTATCAGAACACCCTCCCTACTCTCCTGATCAGGCCCCCGATGACTTTTTTTACACCCAAAGATAAAGGACATATTGAAAAGAAGACATTTGGATGACATTCAGGACATCAAAGTAATACAATGACAGCTCTGATGACCATTCCAGGAAAACAGTTCCGAAATTGCTGTGAAGGGTGGACCAGGTGCTGGCGTTGGTGCATAGCTTCCCAAGGAGAGTACTTTGAAGGTGACCGTGGTGATAATTCAGCAGTGAAATATGTAGCACTGTTTCTAGGATGAATTTGTGAACTTAATTAGCAGTCCTCATAGTAACAATAAGGATTGTTTCAAGGATCTTTGGTTTTCGTTATACGCACATGTGTTGAGTACATTGTAAATGTATTTCTTATATGATTCCTGTCAAAACCACTTAAGCAATGCTACTGGGAGTATAAGAAGAGGGGGACAGTTGCTTGTGGAATGTTCTGCATGCGAACACTGGGCTGGAAGGCAGTTTCCATGCTGATTTTTGTAGCAAAATCGAGTGATTCTTGCATTAAACATTAGAGCTCATCGTGATGTCTCATCTGGGCAGAGCATATTGGTGTCAGTAGAAGCCAAGTGTTTCTGAAATTTATATCTTTAATATTAGCCACCCAGCTTTGTCTGTGGTCTATCACATATTGGATCATCTTCTGGCTCCTTTATGAAGCTTCTGGCGTGTTATGAGAGAAGGGACTGTCACCCTGGGTCATTATGTCATCAGCTTCTGTCAGCACAAAGCCCTGTGGATGCAATGGTCTTTTCCTAACTGAGCTGCAGCCTGGTGGAATTCAAAGCAAGACCAGCCTTCAGCTCTTTGAGAGCCCACACGTGGGCTGTTGTCAGCCGACACGGCATTTATCCATTGTGTTGCCCGTGCATTTATCTAGGAGGCAGTAGGTGCAGAGGGAAAGACAGAGCATAGCAGTCGTAGCAGTCACAGCAGTGTAAGCAACAGTCCCGCCTCGAAGGGTGACAGGCTATAGGGACTCAGGTAGGCTTCTTACCGTCTCTTGGCCCCTGTTTCCACATGGACAAGTTAGAGCTAATGATATCCCCCTTGTAGAATTGCTTGAAGGACTAAAGCACCTGATAGAACATTTTACACCTAGTAGAAACTCAGGAGACCCTGGATAGTGTGAAAGGTTAACACATTCAGCTGCTATCCAAAAGAGCGGCAGCTCGAGTCCACCCAGAGATGCCTTAGAAGAAAGTCCTGGTGGCCCACTTTTGAAAACGAAGCCATTAAAAATATTGCAGAGCCCAGTTCTGTTCTGATGCCCATGGAGTGACTAGGGGTCAGAATTGACTCAACAGTGGCTGATTTGGTTTTCTTTCTTTGGCAGAGAGGGGGAAAATCCTTTAATAACAGCTGTTATTCTAAAATAGAAGCTGACTTGGATTCCTTTGTTGAGGACTTTTTGTTTTTTTATTCCTAGACAACGTGGAAAACATAGACGTCACTTAAGCACTTAACTTCTGAATCACATGGCCAAAAGTGATGCTTTCCCTTGAAACATAACAGATTGGGACTTGGTAGCCCCAAAAGAACTCAGACGCTAGTACCTGCAGGCAGAGCCTGAGTTGAAATAGGCGTGTTTTTCAAACATGGAGTGGTGGGCGCGGGCACAGAGAAAAGTGCCGCCTCCCTGATGCCATATTTATTCTGAACCCATTCAGTGGGTGACAGGTACTAAGCAGGCTATAATTATAAGCTGTGATGGCTCCATTCAACAGCCCCCAGACACTGTAAGAGCTTGGTGACAGGGAATGGCAGCATTTTTAGGAATAAAAGTGGCTTTGAAGTGCCTCTCCATTAAGACCAGGTCTGTGCTGATCAAACAAACAGCCACTCATGTTCAGTACCATTTCAGCCAGCCAGCATCACCGGGGACAGCGGTGTCCCGCCGGGATGAAATTTTCCAGATAATTGAAGTTTGTTCCTTTGACTGTTGACTGTTTTGACTGTTTGTTTTTCTTTTCCCAGTGTTCTTCACTGTATTTGTTTCATAGTGCTGCTGTAAGAAACAGCCACCAACAACTTAGTGGCATCAAACAGTACCAACTGATTATCTTACAGTTCTGGGAGGTCAGAAGTTCAAAATCAGCCTCACAGGGTTAATGTCAAAGAGGCTAGCTCTTTCTGGAGGTTCTAAGAAGGATTCCGTTTCATTGCCTTTTCCAGCTGCTAGAGGCTGCCCACTTTCCATGGCTCACAGCCCCCACTCCGTCTATGCAACAGCAGAGTGTCTTCCAGTCTGTGTCTGCTAAACTCATTTTGACAGCCTCTTTTCTAGTTATAATTGGTAATCTCCCTACCTCCTACACTAAGCACACCTAATAAACATACTTAGAGTGTATTTAGCTAATTGTGAACCTTTTAACACACAGAGGATAGCATGCCCTGTTGGTAAACGCCCTCAGTTTCCCTAAGCCTTCATTCCTCTCCTCTTGTCCACAGTGTGAGTCAGAATAAAGAGGAACCGCCGTTCACAGTGTGTGGACTGTGTGCCAGACACCATATATGCGTTGTCTCATGCGATCCTCATTGCTGTTGTTGGTGGCCGCTGAGTCACCTCTGACACACAGTGACCTCATTGTAACAGACAGAAGGCTTGCTCAGTCTTGCACTGTCTTCATGGTTGTTGGTGCGTTCAAGTCCACTCATGTGGCCGTTGAATCGGTCCCAACTCACTGAGGGTCTCTGACTTCCACTAGCTCTCCTCTTGCCCAAACGTGATTCCTGCCTCCAGCTGTCAGTCCCTCCTGGTGATATGCCCAAAGGAAGTGAGGCAAAGTCATGGACAGTATTCTGTGACCTGTACGGGTTTCACTGGCTAGTTGTCATGAGTTGATTGCCAGGCCTTTGTTCCTAATGTCTTAGTCTGGAGGTCCTATTGAAACCTGCCCACCACAGGCAGTCCTGCTGGCATTTGAAATCCCAGTGGAATAGTTCCCAGTATCATAGTAAAGTGTAAGCCACCACAGGACAGCAAACTGACAGGTGATGTTTTGTCTTCCTAACAAACCCCAGAAGGCAGGTAACACCAGGCCCGTGTGAAAACAGTGAGTAACTGACATGATAAGCAGTGTGTCTATGCTCACATTACCCAGCTGGGCCAGAATCAAGCTTCAGACACAGGCTATCTTTAGACCTGCCCACTAGGCTAACCTGCTGCTGAAAAACTGAGCAATTCACACACAGAACATTCTGCCAGCTTGCTGTGTCAAGCACAGTGCCACAAGAGGTATAAAGACAGATGAGCCATATCCTCCAGCCTCAGAGTGCCTACCTTTGAGATGACGCCCACACAACACAGCAGATGAGTTGAAAAACTTAAGCCAGACTGCTTTGGGAAATCAACCAGTAATGAAAATTTCAGAGGGTTTCACATTTTCTTAGCATCTTTCCTTGTAAGTGGCCAGGAATTTGGCATCCTGGGCCATAGGAATGACAGTGGCATAGAGACCACCTAGGTTCAAGGTTTCTGAATTTACTCAGAGATTAAAATAAGCCTGCCCTCCAGGTCAAGATCACTGTCAGGCAGAGGCAAAATAATTATCTTGGGTGGCATTTTCCCTAATAGGCAAAGCGGAGGCTTAAATATTTATGGCTATTTGTTCAAAAACCTTGAAATTGATTCCTGCTGTGGCAGCTGCCTACCCAGGGAGGACAGGCCAAGGCAGAAAATGTCAGTGACAGATGCGAACTTGGAGCTGAGCTGGACACCCACATCAGTGCCTTCACTAGAAAAGGAACTCAGAAGCTGACATGAAGGGGACTCTTTGACATGAAAGAAGAAAAATTCTCCAAAGTCATGGGAAAATCCTTGAGAAAGGCTATTAAAAACTTTTGTCATCGATTGAACTGTATCCCCCAAAATATGTGTTGTAAATTCTAACCTCTGGAGTAGACCTGGCGGCCCAGTGGTTAAGAGCTGGCCTGTTAACCAAAAGGACAGCAGTTCACATCCCCCAGACACTCTTTGGAAATTCTGTGGGGCACTTCTACTCTGTCATTTGAGGTTACTGTGAGTGAGAATTGACTCACAACAATGGGTTTTGGGTTTATACCTGTGAATACAGTCTCAGCAGGGAGCAGGTTTCTGTCAGTGAGGCCGTAGGAGCGCCAGGTGTGCCTTAAGCCAGTCATATTTAACATACAAAGAACAGCTTAGGCCCAGAGGCAAGCGAGCACAAATGGGCAAAGACTGATACACCTAGAGATCACTAAGGAACTGAGGAAGAGAAATTGAAAGAAACAAAGATTTCCCCCAAAGCAGATAGGGAGAGCCTCCCCTGAATCCCAACTTCTGGCCTCCTAAACTGTCAGAAAATACGTTGCTATTTGCTAAAGCCACCCCCTTTTGGTGGGTGTGTTTCAGCAGCTGTAGGAAATTAAGACAAGCATCATCTTGATTCAGCCACTTCTCAGAGTGAGTTATCATGGAGGTGTGAGATCCAGTCAAGACCCAAGCATCTCCCAGTGACCAAGAAGCCTTCTCCTTCCTGGGAAGAAGGGAAGGCAGCAGTGGGACAAGCATTTGCCCTGCTGGTAGTCTTACCCGGGTGCCTCCCGCTACAGCAAGAGCAGAGCTCAGTAGAAGCGCACAGTGCCTGGCCCTTCCTCCCACCTTGCCAAGCTGTGGCCAGGAGTGTGTTAGACACTCACAAAGGGTCCCACCCACAGTGTGTGCCCTGTCTGCTCTGGGCCCAGCCCCTAGATTTGTTTCATATCATAGAGGAGCAGAGGCTTGGTGACTTGCCCAAGACACACAGCTGGTAACAGGCCGAGGTGGGGCTTGGGCCCGGGACTTTCTTACCTCACAGCCCGTAGATTGCTGTGCAGCATTACCACTGTCTGTGTTCAGATGTGTTCCATCCCTGGGTGGTGTAACAGGTTAACATGCGGGCTGCTAACTGGAAGGCCCCAACTTCAAACCCATCCAGGGGCATCTCGAAAGAAGGGCCTGGAGATCTGCTCCCAAAACACTTACTCTGAATACCCTGCAGTGCCCTGCCACCCTGTTCTGACAGGTGGAATTGGTGGAGTGTGTCATCTGAGCTGGGTAGGAGCATCATTTCTGAATTGGAGACTTGGGAGAAGCCAAGCCCTTAAAGCGCACCTTTGTGGTCTGGTTCCTTGTTCCTTCCCTGACCTCACGATAGTGTCTTTGCTGTCTCTGCACCAGTTTCTCTGGCTTCCTTCTTGTTGGGTGCCATCAAGTCAGTTTCAACTCACAGCGACCCCGTGTGGCAGAATAGAGCTGCCCCATGGGGTTTTATTGGCTGTGATGGTTACAGAAAGGGGTCACCAGACCTTTCTTTCTTCTGGAGCCCCACAGCGGGGTCTGAACCGCTGGCCTTCAGGTTAGTAATCGAGTACAGGACATTGGGTGCCACCGAGGGACCTTGCCTGGTACCTGTTATCCTTAGAGGCCAGGCCATCGAGTCAATTTTGACCCATAGCGAAATCCCATGTGATTGCACAGAACTGCCCCATAGTGTTTTCCTGGCTGTAGCCTTTACAGAAGCAGATCACCAGATCTTTGGTCCGCAGAGCCCCTGGGTGGGTTTCTACCTCTACTTTTCGGGAGGCAGCTGGACGCTTAACTGTTTGCCCACCAGAGCTTCCTTGCAAAACAAAAGCACACTGCTCTGGGGCTGATTCAGACTCAGTGCATCCCTGTAGGACAGAGGAGAACTGCTCCAGGAATGGACTGCCACATCTTTCTTCTGCAGAACAGCTGGTGGGTTTGAGCCACGACCTTTCCATTAGCAGCCAAGCGCTAACCAATGCACCACCATGTCGCAGCCCTGGCACTGGGTTATTGGAAGCCTGATTCCCCAGGCTGTTCCAGGAGTGAGGCTGACGGCAAGCGGTGAAGTTCAGAGGAGGGTGGTGTGCCGTGGACAGAGAGAGCAGTGTGTAGGGAGGGACCTGCTAATGAGTCAGGAGAACATGGCTCCCAGAGAGCCCCAGTCCCATCAGCCCAGCACAGGCATCCCTGAGACCTTCCCAGCCTCTAGGGAGCAGGAGGGGGAGAAAAGGAGAAGGTAAATGAGAAAATAACTCAGGGTATGCACCACCGGGCAGTCAGGCAGTAAATTAGCACCTGCCTAACTGGGGAGAAGCGCGGGGCGCTAATCAGAGCTGGTGACAGCCGGCAGAGATGGGCCCTTCGGAGCTGCCCACCCCACCCGGAGCCAGAGCAGACAAGAAGAAAGGAAAGCATTTTATTCAAGAAGGGAGAACGGTAAACCAGAGGCGGCTTTCTGCCCGTCACAGGCCAATTTCCCTCCATGTAGGGTCACGCTCTGATGACTCCAACATTGAAGGAGAAGATAAAGCAGATGCTTTCTTTTGAAGAAATTTCTAAAAAGCCAAGACCCGGCTTCCCCATGGGTGTTCTTCCTCAGATTGTGAAACACTCCTAGATCTCTTCTAAGAACTGGGCTGATTGGATGGCGTTCTACGTTTTACCCTCTGCCCACGCCTCCTTAGCTGTCGTAATTCTCCAGGTTTCAGGGTTTAATCAACTTAGCCATGTTCTCTGGAACAGTCGGTACCCTCTGAGCTACCATCGCCTGTTAGACATCTGTGGCTGCTGCCCCAGAGGGTGGCAGTTCAAACCACTCAACGACACTGCGAAACAAAGACCCAGCACACTGCTTCCGTAACTCAGCTAAGGAAACGCGATGGAGCAGTTCTACTCTGTACCACGTCGGGTTCCCTGAGTCGGAACCAGCTCAGTGGCAGCAAGTTTGGTTTGGTTTGGGGTTAGAGAATTGCAGCTCCTTCCTTCCTCCTGATTCTTCCCCTGGAAACCACCAGTGACTTCGGATTAGCCGTCTCTCGGTGAATCCATGGAGTCCCCGGGTGGTACACTGGTTCGTGGCTGCTGCCTAAAAGGTTGGCAGTTCAAGGCCACCCCCAGGTATCTTGGAGGAAAGGCCTGGCAGTCTGCTTCCCAAAAATTAGCACTTGAAAGCCCTTGGGGGCACAGTGCTTCTGTGACACACCCAGGGGGGTCACCATGAGTCAGAGGCGACTTGATGCTGACTTTTTTTCCCATGAGTGCCCACTGACCCAGCACCGAGTGTTTCATTTGTTCATTTGGATCAGTTTTTCAGGCAGTTCTGTGAAGTTGATCTCACCGGCTTTGTCTTCCAGATGATGGAACACGAGAAGGTCTGCTCGTTGTTCCCACAGCCCCAGTTCCCCTAGACCTGGGCCCTGGACCTGGGGCTGCTCACCCCAAAGCCCAGCCCTGTTCACCTTCAGCAGCTGCAGCTACCCTCCTGGGTAGCCACAGGCTCTGACTCAGAGCTCCCCCAAACCCATCGCTCTGTGAGCACGGCTGAGCTGCTGCCGAGGGGCCATTCCTGGTTTCCAGAGCCCCGGTAACACCCTGACAGGTGTCCACATCCAGCATTCTTGCCACCTGTATTATTGTCCCCCCCGTGGGGATTTGTCTAAATACTGTAAAAACCGGTCAAAGATTTCTGAACTTACTTTACCTTTTTATTTTTGCCAGATTGCCTGGATGAGGGGAGATGCTTACCTTGGATGAGATCACTAACATTTATTCATTTCCTAGTGTGTGCTGTGCACTTTCGTCTGTGGTCTGATTTAATTCTTATAATAGTCTTCTTTATGGACAAGAAGAAGACTTGGAAAGGAGAGGTGACATTGCCCAAGGCCTGTAGGTAGCGAGGAACAGGGCCAGAATCCCAGTCTGCTGCCTGAAAGTGTGGGCCTGTAGCCTGAATGCCAGAAAACCAAACCAAATCCATTGTCATCAAGTGGATTCCCACTCATAGCAACCCTGCAGGACAGAGTAGAACCACCTCAAAGGGTTTCTCAGGAGCAGCTGGTAGATTCAAACTGCCCACCTTTTGATTAGCATCTGAGCTCTTAACCAGTGCCTCACCAGCACTGCAAATGCCGTCAGCGGCCGGTTATCCTCCTCAGTGTATCACTTGCTGTTCTGTTAACCAAACACATCTTCATAAATGCACTTTATAAAGTCTCATGAGGCCCTGAGACCTTCCAGTTCTAGAAAATCCTTTACTCAGCAGGTAAGAAGTCTCTTGTAGGCCTGAAATTTGTATCTAACTCCCTGTTCACTCCTTTACTGCACAGTGGTTATTGTGTTCTGATGTGCACTTAACACTTTTAGTAGTTCCCCTTGTGTTTGGAGGAAGAAGTCTGAGCTGATTAGGGTTCCAGCGGTAGGTGCTTAGCCCTGAGTCTGTCCAGCTTTTGTCAAGCGCTAGTTGCCTCCACCTGCCACCCTAAGAAAGGAGACAGGTGACAGGAGCTGCTGGTGTCTGAGTTAGAGAACGACATGAAGGGTGGCCAGAGGGCTAGAATGATACACTGGATTTTGAATTAATTCAGTCCTGCAGTAGTCAGCCTCTTGCAGACTGACACCCAGCCCAGATGGGACACTTCTTGCTTGAATTAAGGAGGCATTTCCTCCGTGATTGCATCTGGCTGTAGTTCTGCCCTTCAGTTAAGAAACTAGAATGACATTTGGAAAATAGGAATAATCATAGGACCTTCCGCCAAATAGGACTTTGAGGGTTATGTGACTTTTGTCTCTGATGAGCTTAACCTGGACCCCTGATGCTCAGTGGTTAAGCATTTAGCTACTAACCAAAGGCGAGCAGTTGGAATCCACCAGCTGCTCATGGAACCCTATGGGCAATTCTACTCTGTATTATAGGGTTGCTGTGAGCTGGAATTGCCTTGATGACACTGGGCTTTATGGGAATGTAATCTGCCTCAGAGGACCAAAACCAAACCTGCTGCCATCAAGTCACCTCCGAATCATGGTGACCGCTTGTGTGTCAGAGTAGCACTGCACCTCCTGGGAGTGTCACTGGCTGATTTTTCACAAGCAGATTGCCAGGTGCCTCTGTGCGGCCTCAGACCTCCAACGCTGCAATGAGCAGCTGAGCCTGGTAACTGTGAGCACCCCCCAGAGACTCAGGGGCTCCAGGAGCTGCGTGGACATGGGATTGTGGCCCCAGAGGAGGGAGCAGGACAGACTGTCACTACACTCAGGGTCCCAGCGTCAGGCCGGATGTCCAGAAAACATGCAGGCCTGTCTTCTTTCTTCCCCAGTGGAACTATTTTGAAATGGCTGCAATTTCAATCCTGTACCTAAAGAGTGCCTCTCATGTCTTCGAGAATTTGTGACCTTTTCCAAAGAACTTGAATTTTCCCTTGAAAATAAAATATTTTTATTTTCTCTGAAAGGGGGCGGTTATCCTCTGTTTGCCTGTGACAGGCAGGAAGAGGGGCCTGGAGCATGTTTTGTGACAAAGGCCAGCACTGTCATGTGGTGACAGCCTGGAGAAGCAGTCAGGCCACTTCTCTTAGACTGGGCTCTGGGGGTTCGGAAGGGTAACGTGGAAAGGGCAAGCGCAGTCTAGTCCAGACGGCAGCATCAGCTTGTGAAGCGAGTCTCCGTGCTCGCCTGTTGGTCTCACTGGGTCATCAGGACACAGCCCTGAGAGCCTGGGTCCCCCGGTCAAGTGGGCACCTTGTAATTGGCCGGTGTCATGGAGTCCCTGGGAGGTGCTGTTGGTTCAGCTCTTGGCTGCTGACAAAAAGACTGGCAGTTTGAACCCACTCAGAGGCATCTTGGAAGAAAGACTTGGCAATCTACTTCCCAAAAGTCACGGCCCTGAAAGCCCTACGGGGCATACAGTTCTATTCTGCGTGCATGGAGTCATCTGGAGTCGTGCTCCATGATAGCTGGTTTGCTTTTTGGCAAGCGCCGCCTGTTCACTAGCCAGTTCCCACCACGGCTCTCTAGGGAACCACACTGAATGAAGGCCGGCAGGACCTTCGGTACCGAAAAATAGTGGGAGTCTTGATGCCAAAGTCAGAGACCACAGTTCAAATCTCGGCTTTGCTGTGTGACCTTGGGCAAGTTGCATAACCTCTCTGTGCCACATTTTCTCATCTTTGAAGTGGGGTGACAGTAGATCCCACCTGGTAAGGGTCTTGCGAATTAACTGAGCTAACGACAAAACAGCCAGGCACACAGGAGGTGTGTGTGAGGCTGATGCAGGCCACAGCCATCGCGACTCGTCAGCGACATCTAAGAGCCTTACCACTCTGTCCACGAGCTCCCCAGGCCTGACTTGTCAGAAGCCAGAAAGCTGCTGGAGCCACACCCTCTTTGGGAAGCCTTTGAGTGGGTGGGCCTGGCAGAGGGTGGAAGGTGGGTGGCCTTGGAGTGACTCGGGGCCCTCAGCCTGGTGAGAAGGGAGAAATGGCCCCTCTGCCCTTTCCTGCCTTGGGCCTGGGCCAGTGCTGGGAGAAAGTCTCACTTTCTCAGGACAGGCAGCCATCCGTAACATCCCGACGTTCCGGAGCAGTTGGCTCATGGAAGCCTAATAATAATGATCACAGTGACAAATAGCAGTAAAAGGGAATGACAGTGTCCCTGTCGGGGGCCTCTTTGAAGCTGCAGCCCAGCCTCCATGTGCTGCAGGAAAGCGGCCAGCTCAAGCCCTTCTCGCCAAGTCAGCCTGTCCTTTGCTGAGTCTCTCCATTGTCAGAAGCCAAATGGCCACCCCAGCCCTTTGCCTGCGGCTTAATACACCAGGCATCCCCCAGGGCTTGGCTGCGAGCCTCCCTGGGCTCCCAAGTGCTAGACACACCTGCTCTTTTCCCACCGGGAGGCAGACTCAGGGGTTTCACCAGCTAGTCCAGGGTCCCTGAGCCCCGTGCTCAGCCTGGATCTGGCTCCCTGGGTCCCCACACACAGTCCCTCAAGAGGTGACATGGTCCAATAGAAACAAACAAAAAGCTAAAAAGACATTTAACAGTCACATTTGAAGAGTTCAAAAGGAAAGAACAAGTGCAGTTAATTTTAATATTCTTTTTTACTTGGAGTCCCTGGGTGGGGCACACAGTTAGTGCATTTGGCTGCTATGTGAAAGGTTGGGGATTGGAGTCCACCCAACAGCACCTCAGAAGGAAGTCCTGGCAATCTGTTTCTGGAAAACCCGGCATTGAAAGCCCCATGAAGCACAGTTCTGCTGTGACACACATGATGTCACCGTGGGTGGTGTTTTAGTCAGCTAGGGCTGCTCTAACAGAAATACCGCAGAGTAGATGGCTTCAACAAAGGAAGGTTTATTCTTACACAGTCCAGTAGGCAACAAGTGCAAATTCAGGATGTCCGCTCCAGGGGAAGGCTCTCCCTCTTGTCGGCTCTAGAGGAAAGTCTGGTATTGCATCAATCTTTGTCCAGGGAGCATCTTGGCGCAGGAACCTCAGCTCTGAAGGACACGCTGTTCTCCCGGTGCTGCTTTCTTGATGGTGTGAGGTTCCCAGTTCTCTGCCTGCTTCTCTGTCCTTTTATCTCTTGTAGGATGAACGGATTAATGATGGGGCAAGCCATACTCCAGGGAAACTCTTTACAGTAGAGCAGGGAGGTGATCGTATAACATACAGCATATCAAAGTCACAAAGTGGAGGACAGTCATAGAACACGGGGAATCATGGTCACATGGGTACACCTATTTTTGGGGGGACACAATTGAATCCATCACAGGTGGTAATTGACTTGATGACAATTGATACCCATATATCCAGAAATTAAAGATTATTAATGAAGTAGTTTGCCATATTTTTCACAAAGCCCTCAAAATCTGATGTACATTTAACATTTGGAACACATCTCAGTTTGGAATAGTGCCATATCCTTTGTTCAAAGCGACCTGTGGCCAACAACTACTGAATTGGACAATGTATGACCAGATAGCTTGAAAGGGACTCTGTCACACACCTCTGGAATCACGTGTACCTAGGTGTTTAACTGGGGCTATCGGACACCGTTTCCCTTTCGCAGTGAGGTTTGGGTGGCCATCGGTGGTACTGAATGACAGCCACTGATCACGGAGCGGACAGCGCGCCCTTGACTCTGAAAATGAATTTCCAGCAGCAAGGTTGCCCCTGAACCCCTTCGGTGCCGTCTTCAGTGCCTCCCGTGGCATCCAGTGCCCGATCCAAGGGTGGCAGCGGGTGAACCTCTCAGGAGGAAGCACCTCAGCTCAAACCAAAGCCCATCCTGTTACAACGGGAGACACGGCACACTCCGAGAGGCTTTGTCACGTCGGTGCGTGTGCTCTGCAGGGCTGGCGAAATGCCACTGCTGAGGAGAACGGGCCCTGGCACTTGTCATTCTGCTTTTGTTGCCTTGGATTAAGGAGACGGGGTTATCAGCTCTGCCTGTGTTAAAAATAAAATTTTAAAAATTCATACCAAAACACTGAATAACACAGATTGCAGGGACTGGCTTTAATACAGTCACAAAGAACAGTGGTTACACAGGTACTACTGACATCTGAAATGAAGATTTTCACATCTCTTTAATCCTCAAGGCCCTGTGGCTAGTGTTTTAGTAATCCTGAAAGGAGTGATCACCTAATTTGAGAGTAGTAACATTGTATTTTTAAGACAAATGATATCAGTATTCAGAGCACCGCTTATTAACTGGCTTTAGGTAAGTCTCTAAAGTTCCTGAGCCTCAGTTTATTCAACTGTAAAATGGGACTAATAATAATATCTGCCTTATCAAGTTACCCCAGAAGATGCATATACAGTATCTGATCTATGGTATGTGCAGTGATGTGACTAGGTTTAGGGTCACCCGGTGAAGTAACTCGTGGTGTCACCCCCTCCCCATGGTCCTCTCCTGTACCAGACCATACAGCATCCTCAGTAATTTTTTTTGTACTAATGTTATTTAATTTTTTCTTCTCCTTTAATTGCTACTTCACTCTCAAAAGAATTATTGGTAATAGGTTCACCAATATAATATTGTAGCTAAAACAGCCAGAAATTAATTTTTGACCCAATCAATGATTATAAAAACACCTTCACCAACAAAAGTGATGGCATGTGCTTATTATAGTGCAGGCAGGTGAAACCACGTGATTCAAAGCGTCATTGTAATTGGGTAGTAGTGACATCTCTGACTGGAGCACGTCAGAAGGTCAGAAAGTGGACTAGCATAGAGTTTTAGCCTTCTAGGTATATTGATACATGTAAGTTAGGTTTGCAGACTTTTTCCCCTTATTATAACTAAAGGGTAGTTTTATAAAAAATAATAAATTTTCCCAGAAACACTGCACAAAATTTTTATAGACATTTTGGTGTCAGCCTATCTGATAACATCACCCAGTGTGGTCCACGCACCCCACACCACTTAGTGACCCCAATGGGTCTGTGCTCAGCAAGTGTGCTTCTACTCCTCAGAAATAAATTTTCATTGCTCTTTCACTTGGGCAAGAGAGGATTTGTAGAAATGCTGATTTTTTTTTGTGATTTGCTTACATGAAGGAAGATGAATTAGAGTGACTAACTCTAGCTGTCGTATCAGTCCCCAAAATCTCAGTGCTTAACACAGCAGACATTTATTTCCTGGTCATGCAAAGCCTGGTACAGGTCAGGCAGCCTGACTCTTATCTTGTAGCTATGGCATCTGACCTGGTGGCCTCCCGAGTCACAGTGGCAGGCTTTTAACTACCTTAACCTGGAAGTGACCCAGAAGCATTTCTTTTCATAGCCTGTTGGCCAGAACTACTCACGTGACCCCAGACCAAGTACAAAACAGGCTGGAAAATGTAAGAGAGAACACAGACTGATGAGTACTAACTGCCTGAGAGTGGGGATCAGTCCTTTAATTCTAATTTATTATCTAATATGATAACTTCTTTCTTCACAACTTCCCACCTACTCATTTTTACATTCAGCTTATAGGGTAGGCTTATCCTCACCATTAGCACCCCTGAATTGAAGTGGAATTATCAATTCCATTGCAGACGAGAGCAATGACTTTCAGGGTTGAGTGGAGCAGTTTTAGGTGAATTCTCTTCTTGGCTTAAGTGCCAAGGTAGACAATGAATAGGCAAAAAACCACCATCACTGAGTCGATCTTGAACTTATAGGTCAGGGTAGAACTGCCCCATAGAGTTTCCAAGGAGCGCCTGGAGGATCTGAACTGCTGACTTTTTTTTTGATTAGCAGATGTAGCACTTAACTGCTAAACCGTCAGGGTTTCTGAATAAGCAAAGTCTGCACTAAATCTCTAATCTCAGGATTTTTTTGTTGTCATTGCTTTGGGATGGGATTATAGTGCATAAACCACCTCTTTTTTAATTTTTTTAATAATATTTTATTATGTTCTTGGTAAAACTTGACACAGCATTTAGGTTCCCATGTAACAGTTCCTGTGTTCAGTAGTATTGGTTACATTCGTAGTAACGTGTGAACATTCTCTTTATTTCCATTCTAGTTATTTCACTTTCATTAATCCAGCTTCCCTGCCCCCTCACATTCTCGTCTTTGTTTTGAAGTAATTCTTGATCATTTCGTCTCAAATCACCACCAGGGCTTCTAACATAAGCTGATATGGTCTCTAAAAATGGGTGAAGACATGAAGTCGGAAAGCCTCCATTTAAATTTTTCCTAATGCTTATGAACTTTAAGTTTTCCATAATTTCCTATCTAGGGATGTTTTCCTAGCTGAAAAGTTATTTAGTCATTCTGTGTTTGTGTGATATAGCAGGTCTCTGTTTTCTGTTCTACCTTAAGACAAGCAAACAGAAACCACACCGTTACCTATTCATTGCAATTGATGCCATTCCAGACTGTCCAGTGGTCAGCTGACTCCCAGGTGGGTGGGCTTGTGAGCCAGCCCAGCCAAGAGCAGCAGAGCCACCGGGGTGACCACCTGTCTTAGGCAAAGACTCAACAGCTGTCCTGAAACTGAGACCTCTTTCTGACTGTTAGAGCTAGGTGTTTACATGTTTCTTAACTGTATAAAAGACTCAGGCGGAGGATGTCCGTCCTGGAATCCACACTCACCATGTCCCTTATGTCACCTGTGTGTGTGGCTTCCACTGCTCAGGGAGCATGGAACCTCAGGGACCGGAGCAGAACATCCTCAGTTCAGACACTTGCTCTACCACTAATTAACTGGGCAACCCGTGGCCAGGTTCCTTAACCTTTCTTAGCCTTAGTTTCTTCTTCTGTAAAATAATCGTAGTACCTACCTCATAGGGTTATTGGAAAAGCTAAGGAGACAGTGTCTGCTGAACATTGCTCCTGACACTGGAAAACAGTTGCTGTTGAGTTGACCTTGACCCATGGTGTCCTGACCTGTGTCAGAGTAGAACTGCGCTCCATAGAGTTTCCAGTGGCTGCTTTTCAGAAATAGATCATCAGGCACCTCTGAGTGGACCCAAACTGCCAGCATTTCACCTTAACTATCACACCATCAGGAAGTCTTCCTGATGCCTGGTACCTAATAAATAGTGTTATCTGGAACCCCTGGGTACAAGGGGCACAGGGATGAACACAGACCCTACATTCAGAAAACTTTTAATCTGCCTAAACCCATGCTGTCAAGTCAATTCTGACTCATGGAGACCCTATAGGACAGAGTAGAACTGCTCCATAGAGTTTCCAAGGAGCGCCTAGAGAATTCAAACTGCCGACCTTTTGGTTAGCAGTCATAGCACTTAACCAGTGTGCCACCTAGAGCTAGATTAAACAATGATTTAGTTGTGATTCTGGTAGCTGCTGTATAAAAAGGGAAGACACAATCCTACCAGATGGGAAAACCTAATAAATAACTTCACTTGGGAGCTCGGGGGAGGCTTCCTTGGTGATAGGTGACTCATGGATTTTTGACCCAAAAACACTGATTTTGACCCAGCATTGCCTGAGGCAATTATTGCATCCATTTTTCAGACATCTACATGATATGTTGTTGCATTTTAGAAAGTAGATGATAGGATAACAGACTGGTACATATACAAAACCTAGAAGAAAGTTTAAAAGGTTTCACATAAAAAATATATATATATTACTAATATTTCTGGGTGGTGAGATGCTAAGCCATTTAACTTATTTGTTCAATTTTTTTGTTTGTTCCACTTAATTTTTATTCAGAGAACATATATGACTTGTGGCATTAAATATGTATATATATGGAAATCCTTGTGGCATAGTGGTTAAGTGCTAGAGTTGCCAACGAAAAGGTTGGTGGTTCAGATCCTCCAGGCTCTCTTTGAAAACTCCATGGAGCAGTTCTACTCTGACCTGTAGGGTCACTGTGTGTCAGAGTCAATGCAATGACAGTGGGTTTGGTTTTGGGTTTATACACATGTATACACACACACACACACACACACACACACACACACACACACACATATGGTGTGACAATTAAGTTCACAAACTGATCCTAGAAAAAGTGCTACACACCTCATTGTTGAGTATCACTACTGTCACTTTGAAAGTACTCGCCTTGGGAAGTTATGCACTGATGCCAGTGCCTAGTCCAACCTTCAAAGCAATTTTTCAAGGACGAGTTCACAAACTTAATTGTCAGACCTCATATAACAACAACTCTAATACACATTCCAGGAAAAGAGTTTCAAAACTGCTTTGAAGGGTGGACTAGGCACTGGTGTTGGTGCACAGCTTCCCATGGGGAGTACTTTGAAGGTGACCTTAGTAATATTCAGCAATGAGCAGTGTACCACTTTTTCTCAGATGAGTTTGTGAACTTAATTGTCATACCTCATGTGTGTGTGTGTGTGTGTGTGAGAGAGAGAGAGAGAGATTATCTAGCAATAGAAAATATAATGAAATTGGTATAAGATAGGGGTGTCAGTCATTCAAAAGCTTTTTTGATGGCATTTACCATTGTATCAAAGGTTATAAAAATATGGAGCTCCTTTGATCCAATCATTGCCTTTCTGGAAACTGGAGTGATAATATCAAAATATCTTTGAGACTTAATCTGAGCTCTTTTGTGTATGTATGTTTGTATGTTTGTTGTATGTATGTATGTATGTTCCCAAGCTTTCAGAAAAGAACATGCAGTAAAGGACAAATGTAGTTTTCAAAAGAAATTAAGGACTCCTTGTAAGTTCCTCTGGTTGTCATATTCTTATCAAGTAAATGTACCACAAAGTGCCACAGCCAAATGTGTACCCCCTCGTTGCCACCCACATTTAGGGAAAGGATAGGAGGTTGTGTTTTCTATTCTTAATGGAGAATATCCGTTGTATTTTAAGGGGATGGAAGTAGGCTGACATGCAGGAAGTTTTTTTATGTCCCGGAACATTCAGTTACATGCTCTGGACCACTAACAAAAAAAAATCCTGGAGTATTTCAAAGTCCAGTTTGTATATAAAGTGGTAGAGTGGCTGTGGTATCTGTGAGTATGCCTTCACCTCGAATCCTGGGACACGAGCAGTGGGAATTATGTGCACCACGTACGCAGTCTACCTGTGAGGTGATGAGGTCGGTGTCCTCATGAGCCATGGCGCACCTATAAACTCCAGCCGTTAGTATCCCTTCCCAGTGGGAAGCTTATAGCATTTGCTTGGTACTACTGATAAGGTTGTTGGAGAAGAATGTTGAATGTACCAGGGACCACCAAGAGAACAAACTGACCTATTCTGGAAGAAGTACAAGCAGAGTACTCCTTGTGGCAAGACTGTGTCTTACATACTTTGGACATGTTATCAGGAAGGATCAGTTACTGGAAAAGGACATGCTTGGGAGGGTCAGTGAAAAAGAGGATGACCCTCGATGAGACGGAATGACACAGTGGCCACAACAATGGGCTTAAGCACAAAAAGACTGTGGACGTGGTGCAAGACAAGGCAGTGTTTCATTCTTTGTGCGTAGGCTTGCTGAGTCAGAACCGACTCAACAGTACCTAACAACAACTGATAAGGTAAGAGGAGAAGTAGAATGAGGTTCCCATAGTCGTGTCACCCAACTTCAACAGCTGCCTACATTGTACTGATTTTATCTATCTCCACTACCTTTTAGTGAAATATTTAAAATAAATCTAAGATGTTGTGTCATTTCACCTGTAAAGACATTGAAACTTAACTATAACTAAAAAGCACACTTCATAACGAACTATCGTACCACTATGCCTCCTAACAAAATTGACCATGACCCCTTAATAACATCTTAACATCCAGACTATATTTGAATTTGCCCAGTTGTCTCAAATTGTTAGTTTACAGTTGATTTGAATCAAGGTTCAAACAGGGACCAAGTGTGACATTGGATCATTATATCTTTATGTTTCCATCAAAACACTTTGGAAACTTCAGTCATTCAATAGATATCGTTGTACCTCTGTGCAAAACAAGAAAATTTACATTTTTACTTTAGTTAATTTGTTTTCTTCTCTTCCTAATTATTGTCATTGTTATTTTTAGCTAAACAGTTACATTGTTGATCTTCTTATTGATCAGTCTTTATTTTGGAATAATGTCTGGCTTTTTTCAAAATTGAAATCCACCTCTGTGTCCAACTGTTTTTTGCCAATGGAGATGCTCCAATAGGGCTGCAGACAGTGCCCTGGTGTCACCGGGTGGATTCAGAAGAAAAGTTCCCAAACAGGTTTTGGGCAGTGGATCGTGGGGAGATATTTCTGGGGGTGTCTTATTGAAAAACCCTCTTCCTTGGTGCAGAAATCAGAGACAACCAACATCACTATCTCATTTGCCTGAAGCAAGTGTATAAATGCCTACATCCTTAACTTACCTGTTTTATCAGGGGCTTTGTGACTGACCGCTAATGCCATGTCTTTGTTTTCACACAGATAATCGCTTACCAGCCGTACGGGAAATCTGTGGACTGGTGGGCGTATGGCGTCCTGTTATATGAAATGCTAGCTGGCCAGGTAATGTTCCTCTGCACTTTTATGTCTGTTTATTGCTGTATACCGTGACTGCTTTAGCCCCCTTTGGACCCTGGTAGCAAGGCCTGACATTATGGTGTGACTAACGCTGGTCTGACTTCCCGGACCCAAGTGAAAAAGGGGAAAACCCCTCCTTGAGAGGGGATTATATTCTGTATGCACAGAAATTATCTTCTGTTCATAAGACCACAAATTGAAAGATACAACCTGCAAGGTAGCCTGTGTAACTCTTGCGCCGTCTACACTGTACACAAGATTGTCCTGCACACTGATTGCCACTGTGGCCTCTGTCCGTTTCTGGCATCTCAACTGGGTTGGGTCTTCGTTCCCTGCAAGTCACCCTGCAGGAAGATAACACCAGCTATTGCCCGGGTGTCCAGTCAGTGTAATTTTTTAAGAGAAGACAGCGCCCCACCCCGGCTCCTTCTATTTCCCCCTGGGCAAGTCGCTGTAATTTTCTCCAAAGTCAAGTGAGGTTGGACTTCCAGTCAAGGAAAAGCAAAGGTGGTTTCTCTCAGGGATGTGGTGTAGGTCAGATAACTAAGTGCTGCCTAACGTGGTGCTGTCTTAGTGACGTGATTGTTTACATAATACACTTAACATCTGTACCCCCAGGGCAGGTCACCTGGCTGCTAGAACAGCAGTTCTCCATAGCTTAACCCACAGCACAGGATTACCCCAGCATCCTACCTTTTTATTCATGGCTTATTCCACAGTCACCAGTGTGTGGTGGCAAGGGTCAAGACATTGATCCGTATGGTCATTCTTTGCTCCCTTGGATCCACTATCTTTGAGGGCCTCAGATTCCTCCACTGGATTTTTCTTATTTAGCTTGCTGGTAAAATGAGGACGTGAGAGCAGTTATATACAAGGTTTTAGGGGCCAGGCCTAACAGAGGCCTGTCTCACTGCTACCTGTATTCCACTGGCCTCAGCTAGTCCCGTGGCCCCACTGAGGTGCAGAGGGGGCTGGGAAATATGTTGTACCTAAAAGCCAGCAAGGGGAAGCAGGTTTGGTGAGTGGCTTGGCAAATTCTGCCATGGCAAAGTTTCTGTAACTCTCAACACTTAAGCACTAGTGTCAGAGAGTTTGACCTTCCATTACCGAAACCCTTTGTAAGAGAGAAGGAAAAAAAAACACCCACAGTAATCCCCAGAGCTACCCCAGAAGAAATCTTTGTTTTTGGAGAAAACTGAACCCTGTTATGTTTGCTGACTTGTTCCTTTGTTCCTTCAGCACTTGTTTATCGACTGCTTGCTCTGTCCACAGCTATGGCAGGGGGCAAAACAGACCAAAGTCCTTCTTACAGCATACAGCCTAGAGCAGGAGAGAAATAATAACCAAACTGGATATGAAAAATATGGTAAGAGGAGAAGTCATCAAGCCAGAAAAGAAGATCTCAAATATTGAGAGAGAGTTGAAATCGTAGGTAGGGTGGCCAAGGAGGACCTCACTTAGAAAATGACACTGCGTCAAGAGTGGAAGGAAGCAAGGAAATGACTGTGTGGCTGTCTGAGGAAGGGCATTCCAGGTAAAGGGAACAGCAAGAGCAAAGGCCCTGAGGTCAGTGTGTGTTGGTGACAAATAAGAAATGGAGAGGAAAGGAGGGTAAGAATGATTCCACAACTGGAAAAATGTCATCAGTGTCGCTGAACTGTACATGTAGAAATCATGGAACTGGTGTGTGTTCTGCCATGTCTATTCTCAACGACAAAAAACAAATTTAAAAAAAAAAAAAAGAAGGAAATACAGAGGAAGCCTCCAGTGTGGCTGCACCAGAGTGAGCAAGAGCAGGGACAGGAGGTGTTGCCATCAGAGGGGAAGGGGGCGTCCGGTCATGGGAGGGGGTCCACTGGCTTTCACCCTAGGAATGAGAGGCCATCTTCTCCGTATACTTACCTCATTCTGTTTCATTTGTTTTCAATATTAAAATAATCTTTTAGCTACTAAAAGATCTGAGGCACTAGTCAGTATTCGGTCATTATTTCTCAGTGGTTTTAAGACCTGATTGGGATCAGAAAAGTAATTTATTATTGTTGTAGTCCTCTCCCACCCACGAAAACATCCTCTGAGGGCCAGCAAATGGGCCTACGAGCGCAGAAAGAGAGGCGATGGGGAACCACTGCCAGTGAGACAGCAGCTGGGACATCCCCAGTTCCTGGAGTCACTTCCCCCTCTTTAGAATTTAGATGATAAAATTTGACTGGGAATCACCGCCTGCCTAGGAGCCATGCTGTTCACACAGGCACAAAAAGCCAAGTTTCTCCCCTCAACCCCACTTGACAGTTCAGCTCCTGAGTCTAGAAAACAAACCCGGCTTTCATTAAGAGTCGTATTTGCATGCGCCAACAAATGAGATGAGTTGGGTGGAAACGTAGAATCCGTTTCCAGGGGCATTTAACAAGCGATAAAATGAGTTGATTTTACTGGCAAGCAGATGAGATTTTTCAGACCGCCAGGCTGCTGCACTGTCCTTCAGCCACTTTCTCCCCACCTTCCTTCCTCTCCAAGCCTTTTGAGTGTCACGCTCAGGGACTGCTCCACTCCTGCAGGGAAGTCTCTTTTGGAGTGTGTTTGGAAGTCCTGTCTCCTTTAGCGAGTCCTCAGTTGGTGCAGTGGTTAAGTGCTCAGTCAGTAACTGAAAGGGTGAAGGTTTGATTCCTCCCAGAGATGCCTTGGAAGAAAGGTCTGGCGATCTACTTCCAAAAGATCAGCTATTGAAAACCCTGCAGAGCACAGTTGGACACTGAGGTTGCCATGAGTCAAAATCGACTTGATGGCAACTGGTTGGTTGGTTGGTTGGTTGGTTGGCTGGTTGGCTGGTTGGCTGGTTGGCTGGTTGGCTGGTTGGCTGGTTGGCTGGTTGGCTGGTTGGTTGGGTGGGCGGGTGGGTGGGTTGGGTGGGTTGGGTGGGTAGGTTGATTGGTTGGTTGGTTGATTAGTTGGTTGACCTTTCTATGGGTCATTTGCAGACAAACCAATGTCTGGGCCTGACTTGAAGGTTTCCTATGTGACTCAGCCTCCCAGAGAGCACTGGACTTAGGCTTGCCACATCAAAATGCTTCAGTAATATCCAGGCATGTTTTCAGGATTTCCCAACCCACTCCAGGGAGTCACTTAGGCTGGCTTTGATGTAATCCTTGAAGTCCCTGTAATCTGGATTGAAAATGGTGGTAATCTTCAAAAATGACATCTTAAAGATGCCCCACATTCTGCACAGTGGCAAGAACAGCTGACCACAACTACTGCGCCTCTAAACCCTTCATAGCACACACCATGGTGTGTTCACTCCCAGCCTTGATGACTTCTTCCTCTCTGACTCTCTGATGCCAGTGTAAACATGTTCCTGCACCGTGACTCAGCCTACAAAGACCCATCAAGACTCTGAGGGCATTATCCACGGCCCTTCCGCATGCAGGGGCTGCGGAGAACCAGCACAGGGAATAGAGGTTGTTATTGAAAAGGGAGATTAATTGCAGAGTTGTTGACACGGCTGTAGTCTGAATGTGCCCTCTTTAATCACAGAGGGCTGAAGATGAACAGAAAAAAGTAGTATATTTCCATTTTCTTCTCATTTACTTTGGGGGCAGTTTAAGTATAAACAGCCAGAGACCTTATTTGGTTCCTGGATTACTTTACAAATATGATTACTTTCCAGGCTGACACACTCTTCCCCCACTGCACTCTAGTGAGTGGATGGCCACTGGGAGTCTTTGTGGGAGCTGTCAACAGGCCAGCCCTCCCCTCTTTATGCCATTTTCTACCAGGGTTATTTATGCTTTGTCTTCATTCCTGATGACTCTGTAATGGGCAGTTTATGCCAGCGCTTCAGCCTTAATCGTCCTTGGATGCTCTTCTGTCTCCCACCCCAGGCCATCCGTCATCTGCCGATAAACTTCCCAAGGCCCCAAGCACCACTTAGTAGTGAAGTGATTTAGGATGCATTTTGCAAAGTCTGAGCCATTGCCCTCCATTGATCTGCTTAAAACTCACAACTTACATATCTCAGGGACGAGGGAGGCATGCACACTTCACAAATGTTTATACTAACTCAAGACGTGCTAAGAGGTAGCTTAGCTGGGAACATTGAATCCAGATTTGTCAGAAAGTCAAAATCATCATGGATGGGGGTCAAAGAGGAGAGAGAAGAAGTCTGTAATGACCTCCACAACACATCCTCCCTCACTGTCCTCAGGATCAGTCACTGGCATCATAGGCAAAGAAGAGGAATGTAATTATAGCTTATAACCATTAACAGACCTTCAACTCTAAGGCCAGAATGCAAGCAGTTACCTGGAGGAAGACTCCAGCGGTGACCTGGAGATACTTAACTGGGGCCATTAAGGTGTTCACATTATTTGGCTGCGTAATCTCACACCTGAGAAATTTTTCTTAGGCAGTAATTCAGAGAAGACAAATTCGACACTCACCGAGCTGTTTATGGTAGCACTGGTTATTAGAAGACAGCGTGGGAGCAACTGGAAATGTATCCATGGACAGACGGACCAACCTTGTGGTGATGGACCTCCCAGGAAGCATTCTGCCCTCAAGAAGGAGACCATGTGGCCGAAGAAAACATGCGCCGGAAGTGGTCAGTGACAAGCAGGAACTCCAAATTCTGCCGCATAAGTCAGAAATAATAGGAAGAGCCTCCAAGTCTGCATAAAATAAGAGTAACTTTTGTGTTGAAGCTACTTTTGCCAGGTTCTTCTCTCCCAAACATTTTTATTTTAATGATCTAATTTAAACAGGGCTCCAAAGAGCTTTTCTGGATGTGATGGTCATGACTACCTTCCATCAAGTACTTCCGGTTTCTTCCCTTGTGGCACATGGTGGATGTGGATGGTGCTTACTGGGTTACTTAGGGTTGAATGGGCCATTTAAGTGGTTCTGGCCAATGAGATCTGAGTGGGCTGTCCAAGGGCGGAGCTCTTGGGTGCTAGTGCAAGACACCCCAGGATTCCAGCTCCGGTGCGGGCTCAGCAAGACCACGATGGCTGCCACTCCATCGGCAGGGGACCCCAAGTGACTCCAGTGAGCAGAGCCCTCTGCTGGCCCACAGTGGACAAGAGCATAGGCAAGAATGTGTTGTCTTAAGCTTTGGAGGTGTGCTAGATTGTTGGTTGCTACAGCAGGACCCAGCTTATCCTTACTGACACATGAAGGCACAGGGAAGATATCAACAGTCTGCATCTCTGCAATAAAGGAGGGAGAACAGGGAAATGTACAGCATTGGATTGGCTGGCCTCCCAGAGCAGCGAGGAGGAGCCTAACGACTCCTCTACCATTGGTTAGAACATCGCCCTCCTGTGCCTTCTTCAATGTCCTCTTCTTTAACTGGATAGAGAGTTCCAGGAGCAATGGTCCTGAAGCTATGAGGGAGGCCAACCTGATCACTGTCTGTACAAATTAGGGCTGAGAAACGGTGCCACATTTCTAGTCTAGAGATGAGTCACTCTCTACACAACCACTAGAAATATCGCAGGGCACTGGGACTGCTCTTCTGTATTTTCAGAACTCACAGCTATGTATTGTGCAGTATACAAATCAGCCTTTTCAAGCTTAACCAAAACAGTCTTTCCCCACACTTGCATGCTCTGTGGGCTGGGTGACCTAGCAGCTGAGTATCACCCACTCATCCCACGGGACCATCCCCAGGGATCCACCTCCCCTGGCTAACTACCAGGGCAGGGCTGGGGAACCAGCATTGCTTCTATCAGCAATCAAAGTCAGAACACCAGAGTTAGACTCCTGGTTCTTCTACACCCCAGCTCTGTAACTGTGGTCAGAACACATAACAGAACCTCAGTGATTTCAGCTGTAGAATGGGATTAATGATGCCTTCATCATAAGATTGCTTTGTGGATTAAAGGTGAGATGCTTGTGAAGTACTCCATGTAGACTCTGACATACCCACACCCTCTGCCATCAAGTCAATTCCAATTCATAGCGACCCTAGAGAGAGAGTAGAACTCCCCCATAGAGTTTCTGAGGATCGCCTGCTGGGCTTGAACTACCAACCTTTGGTTAGCAGCCGTAGCTCTTAACCACTATACCTGGCACACAGAAAACCAAAAACAAAACTAACCCATTCCCCAAGTTGGTTCCCTTCATCATTACCCTATGGGACAGAATAGAAGGGCCTCATAGGGTTTCTAGGCAGTGACTGGTAGACTCAAACTGGTGACCTTTAGGTTAGCAACAGAGCTCTTAACCACTGTGTTGCCAGGGCTCTGGAGAAATGACCATTGCTGTTACTGCTGTTTTCCGCCAGTGCTGCTGTTGTCTTTTACCAAGCAGTACAGGTTCATGGTGGGTGATGATGAAATTTTAGGGGTTAGGGGAATGTCTACTGCCTCATACGTGGCGACAGGGGAGGCTGTCATCCCCTATCCAAGGATGGAACACAAAGTGAAGTCTTGGGGCTGTACCATGAGGGCCATTGGTCTTGTGGTTTTCTGTAACTTGGAAATCTTGTTACAGCCCCAAAGTGTAATTATTTCCATTGGGTTAAACAAGCTTTCTCTGTGCAGAACTTCTCAGAGCCTTTAAAGTATGAATAGGTTAATTCAAGTCTTCAGAGCAGCCTATAGGGTAGAAGCTCTGATTCCAGATATCCTGTGGAATTAATGTTCCAAGAAGTACTCTCTGGGGGCTGACCAGACCCAGGTGTCCTGCCTTTCCTGCCTTCAGTGGGCACGTAAGGGGACTTTGTGGTGAAAAGTCCTCCTTTAGCCCACAGTACACAGGTATGTCCCTGACACAGCAGTTTCTGTTCAGAAACTAGCTCATGTGGAGACGGCTCACCTGGGCAGTGAGGGTTCCCATGTCGTGAGACAGTTCAACTGGCATTCAACAGGTGACAGGCCAACACTCCTCATGGAATGTTCCCCCAAACCGTTCCTTGTCTTTGTGGTGGAGTGGGGAAAGGCTGCAGCTGCTATGACCTAATCTACCAATGAGGAGGATCTGCATGCCTCCTAGACAAAGATTCTAGGACAAGATTTACCTGAGTGTCCCTCTGGAGACAGCTTCTCTTAGGCCTTTGGCCCGAGTTGTTGTTATTCTTCCTGCTGCTAGTATTTGAGCATCGCCAGAGGGGTAGGTTAGACTCTCTGGGCCTTTGTCACAGCTCAACAAAGGGAACCCCACCTGGCCAGCTTCATGGCCTATGACCTATGCAGTCACGCAAGAAGCCTTGTGCACTTAATTTGAATGCTCTTCTGTTGCCACCTTGAAATTCGTAGTAATTGGGGCACAAGGAATCTCACACTTTGATTTTGCACTGGAACCTGCAGATCATGTAGCTGATCCTGACAAGAGACCCTAAGGGGCCACCCTGCGAGGTTTTACTTGGTTCCCCAGAGCCTAGCACCTCTGCCTTGCTCAACGCCAGGGTCCACAAGCCTTCTGGAACGTGTGTGCATGGCAGGTCAGAGTGCATGGGTCCACTGGCACTCGCAATTTACTGCTCCAAGCAGAAACCATACCCATGTTTGCTTTAGTTATGAGTGTCTCCTCAGCTAAAACCCACCAGGTGGATGGATTCCTTATTCGGGAAGTGAGGTGGTTTGTGGCTATCTGTGTAATAGGTGTTCTGAAGAAGTGGGCTGCATGGTGTAAGGGCAGAGAAGGTACAGCAGAGCTGACCTGCGCCGCAGCTTTGGGGTGGTGCATCCTCACCTCAGCATGCCCTGCTCTGCCCTCCGTAGGTGGATGTGAGACACATCTCCTGCAAAGACAGGGGACCATCTGTAGCCTGTACTCCCAGAGGTGTCTGCCCTCACCTGACCTACCTTCTGGACGTCACAAGGCATCACGTCACTGCTGCCTGTGAAAGCTCAGCATGGCAGTTCACAGGCTAGCTGATTTCAGTTCTCCCTACTCACTGCCTGAAAAGAGACCTATTTATTTATGGTTCTAAGCAAAACAAAATTTTAAGTGGCACCACTTGCCTGTTCTCCCATACCTGGTCCCGAGGTAGTCTTCCTTATAGACTTGGCTGGCATCTTTCCCTCAGGTGGTTGTGGGGCCATGTCCAGTGTCTCGGTTGCCTAGTGCTGCTGTAACAGAAATAGCACAGTGGGTGGCTTTAGCAAACCAATTTTATTCTCTCACAATCTAAGAGATGGGAAGGCTGAATTCAGGATTCCAGCTCCAGGGGAAGGCTTTCTGTCTCTGTCACCTCTGGGTGACAGTCTTTGGCATCAATCTTCCCCTGGTTTAGGAGCTTCTCAGCACAGGGACCCTGGGTCCAAGGCATACACACACTCCTACTCTTCTTGCATGGTAGTAATGAGATGCCCACCTAGCTCTCTGGCAACATCTGTCTCCTTGTGTCTCCTGTAAGATAAAATGTGATGCAGGTTACACCCCATGGAAACTACCTTTACATGGATCAGGAATAGGACCTGATTAAAGGTGTCACATCCCACCCTAATCCTCTTTAACATAACCTAACCCTGCCTCATTAACATCACAGAGGTTAGGATGTATAACACATGGGATAATCACATCAGATCGCCAAGTGGACGCTCAGCTCCTCTCTGGGATGGGGCTGGGGTGGAGGAGGAAGGTTGGGTCTCTGGACATCAGATGAACAGGATAAGATGACTTGTGAGTGGTGAATGGGGTACGATCCACTTGGTTCACCTGCACTATCTTACCTAGGGCTGTGTTTTATGATTAGGGATATCCTATTGACTACTGCAGGGTTGTCTGACTTATGATGTATTTTAGATTTAAGGCAAACACTCTCATTCTCCAAACTGTAACCATGTCAGCCAGTGCTGACTGTGACTTTTCGATGAGAAGGAAGACATAAGGACATTAAACATAGGAGGGTTCTGTACAAGAACTGATCCCTGGTTTGCCTTTTCCCCCCTAAATCCAAGATCACTCATTAACCCACTACCATCAAGTTAATCCCGACTCACAGCAACCCTACAGGACAGAGTACAACTGCCCCGTAGAGTTTCCAAGGCTGTAATCTTTATGGAAGCAGACTGCCACATCTTTCTCCCATACAGCAGGTGCTGGATTCAAACCACCTGCCTTTTCAGTTAGCAGCCAAGCACCTAACCGTTATCCCACCAGGTTAGGTAAGCCAAAGGCAGACATTAAAAAGTTTCCGTGTAAGCCTGCCAAAGCCTGTGTGCCTTTTGGCCAGAACCACAGGTAATTCAGCAGTTCCCTGCAGTCAGGATTCAAGACGCACAAGTGGCAGAAGCTCAGAGGGATGTCCAGAGCTCAGCCTTTCCTCCTGGAGGATTCTAGAAGGCCCTCTGAGCCAGCACCCCTGAACAACACTGATGGTATCACTGTGTGCCTGTCACTGGGCACCTAGTGGGTACCATGCAGAATACCAGGTGCCTTACGTACCCACCAGAAACCCATTTTAAAAATTGGAAAACTGCCTTTTAGAGAAGAAATCACTTGCCTGTGGATATACAACAAGGAAAGTGTTAGGTCTGGAATTCTGATCCAGATCCCACCTGACTTTAAAGCCATCCCGCACACTCCCGTCACCATACACACCCACTCCATGGTGCCCTGTGTACCCCTCTCTAAGGGCTGGAACTGTAAACCCAGGAAAAGAGGACAAGGCAGATGTCAAGTGGCAACTAAACACTTTCCAGCTACCTCTGTTATGCAACATCGTCTCTGTAGAAAGATAGGGCCCCTGCAGAGTAGCTCCTCATTCACCAGAAGGACCTAGGGTGGATTCCTGGGCCGAGGAAGTCCACTTCACACATGTTCAAAATTCAAAGATATTAACATTCACCACCCCAGTCTGCCTTCTGAGCACGAAGCTATCTGTAACGTAACATGATCTTAATTAGCTTTTTACCGTACAAGGTCCAACAATTAAGTCTGTGAGCTTAATTGCTTTAAGAGCTACATACGTTGTTGCTGAATATCACAATCGTCACCTCTGAAGTACTCCTCTTGGTAAGCTGTGCACAAATGCTAGTACCTAGTCCACCCTTCAAAGCAATCTTGGAACCCTTCCTGGAGTGGGCATCGCATACGGTGGCACAGTGGCGAGTTCGTGAACTTCACTGTATAGTTGTCTGTTTGGGAGTTTCCAGCCAGTAAACAAATAACTGTTGGAACAGCCTCCCTGCTCACCTTATCTGGACCCCAATGACGTTTTTCTTTACCTGAAGATAAAGGAAATGTTGAAAGGAAGACATTTGGATGACATTGAGGACATCAAGGGTAATACGACGACAGCTGTTATGGCCATCGCAGAAAAAGAGTCCTAAAGTTGCTTTGAAGGGTGGACTAGGTGTTGGCATCAGTGCATAGCTTCCCAAGGTGGGGAACTTTGAAGGTGACCATAGTGATATTCAGCGATGAGGGAGGTATGTAGCACTTTTTCTAGGATGAGATCATGAACGTAATTGGCAGTCCTTCTATAATTAGGAGACTAATGGATTAATTATCATTTATTTTCAAAGCATTACTCAAAAACATTTCCCCTAAGATTATCTTGGGCTGCCCAGGGCAAGATAATTAAAGGGACAGGGATAAACTAAAAAACACACAACTAGCTGCCTAATTAAAGATAATCAAATAAACCTACCAGTGAATTGCCAGCTCTGCAGCCTGAAGGGTGCTGAGAAACTAGGTCTGGTTCTTGGTGCAAATTGGATCTTCAGGAGGCTATTAATGAATTCCTGTGCCTCAGTATTTTCCCATCATGTTCTTTTCCGCAACAGCCTCCCTTTGATGGCGAAGATGAAGATGAACTCTTTCAGTCTATAATGGAACACAACGTTTCCTATCCAAAGTCCTTGTCCAAGGAGGCCGTGTCCATCTGCAAAGGAGTAAGTAGATCGGGATTCCCTTTGTGTTTATGGACCAAGGGGGTAGGGCAGGGTGACAACACATTCCCCACACTTCACAAGAAGATGGCAGAGATGCCACAAACCGACGTCACCCACTGTTCTTGAACCATGGAGGGCTGGAGTATGTTGGTGACAGGTAGGGTGTAGTGGGAGTACAGAGACCTGGAGAGTGGGTTCAAATCCCAGTTCTTCCTAAAAACCCAAACAACCAAGCCTACTCCCATCGACTTGAGTCCAGATGGAAAAACCCACCTTCCATCAAGTCAACTTCAGCTCCATGTGTGTGTCAGAGTAGAACTCAGCTCTATGGGGTCTTTGGTGGCTCCTTTTCGGGAGTCATTCACCAGTCACTCTTCTGCAGCCCCTCCAGATTCAAGCCATGAGCCTGTTGCTCAGTAGCCAAGCCCATCACCAGTTGCATCACCCAGGGACCCCAGTCCTACAGTTGTTACTGTTGACAGGTGCCATCAAGATGATCTGGCCTCAAAGCAACCCTGTGTGACAGGGTAGAACCACCCAATAGGGTTTTTCAGGCAGTAATCAGGCAGCAGATCACCAGGTCTTTCTCCCATGAAGCCACTGAGTGGATTTGAACCACTAACCTCTTGGTCAGCAGTCAGACTTGAACCATTTACACCACTCATGCTACCTCAAACCAAAAAAACCCAGTGCCATCGAGTCAGTTCTGACTGATGCCGACCCTGTAGGACAGAGTAGAACTGCCTGGTAGAGTTTCCAAGGAGTACCTAGTGGATTCCTACTGCTGACATTTTGGTTAGCAACTATAGCCCTTAACCACTATACAACCAGGCTTTCTAAGCCCAAAAAACTCATTGCCACCAAGTCAATTCTGACTCGCAGCAAATCCTTCAGGAGGCACATTGATGTTAACTAGTCATCTGTCATGTTATAGTATTTATTTTTCCAGTATGTACACCTGTGATTGATATTTTAGTCCAGGCAGTAAGTAGACATATGAAGCTTTTAGTCTCTCTCTGGATGGAGGCACTTGGAAAATACGCAATTCATAGTGTTTGTCTTTTGCCAGCTCCCCATATAGGATGGCAGCTCAAAACCAGTTAGTGTAAAAAGATACCTGTGTACATTCCTGTACGTTTGGCCACGGGTCCAGGTTGCATCACTGATTAATGAGTCACCATGAGAAGGTCTGTACTTGTCAACGCCACATCGGTGACTTGGCGTAATTTCCCAAGAGTCCCTGCATCAGCAGCACAGAGGCTGAACCAGGCGAAAGGAAGGCACTGCTTCCTGGGAAACCGCTACCTTCCAGTGTTCTTCTCCCTTTACTTTCTAGCTCATGACCAAACACCCTGCCAAGCGGCTGGGCTGTGGGCTGGAGGGCGAGAGAGACGTGAGGGAGCACGCCTTCTTCCGGAGAATCGACTGGGAGAAGCTGGAGAACCGGGAGATCCAGCCACCCTTCAAGCCCAAAGTGGTGAGTTGGCACAGGAGGCCATTTTCCAAGCCCTGTCTTCCCAAGCCTGGTGGTGTTCCACCCATCCTTGGCCTGGGTTGAGGGAGCTGGTGACCCCTGCTCTCCACAAGGTGAAGATACCACCTTGCCCTCTGCCCTGTGGTCTCAACCACCAGACTTCCAAATGCTGACTTTGGAGAGTTTGGAACACGAAGCCAGGGAGGGGGGACATGTGCCCAGCTCTGCCTCCAGTAGAGCCACTGCAGAGCACACCCCAGAACTTAGAGTGGGGGGCAAGTCTTCGGGGTTCTACTTTGTGGAGTAGCTGGTCCAGCAAAGCAGTATTCTTGTGTCTGGAAGCCGGAAAGGACTTGGGCTTCGTGTCTGTCTCCAGCGTCCCTGAATTCTCCTTGCACCAATGCTAGCCCAGAACATAAACTGAACCTCAGCGCACTCACAGGCCGGCCTTGGACGCAGGCCCCGTGTTGGTCACCCCCCTTGTTGGAAATGAACCCCATTGTGTTGGCTGTCATTTCTAACACTGACATGTTCATTCCAACTCTTTTCTGTATGACTCCCCTCATTTTTATATGTTTAACAAACACGGTGCCAGACACTGTTCTCAGTGCTTTACGAATCCTACAAACGCTAATTCATGGAATCCTCACGACAACCTTGTGAGGTTAGGTTACAGCTGAGAAACATGAAGCTACAGAGAGGCTGAGTAACTTGCCCAAGGACACTCAGCAGGGAGAGATGGGTAGAACCGGGATTTGAACCCTGGCCATTGGGCTCTGGAATCTGTGTCCTTAACCAGTTCACCATTACTGCTTCTTGATGGCAGTCAGATGGCAGGTTGCTAGCAGCTAGTATCCGTCTTTCTCAATGTTTACATCTCTAGAGGTGAACTGAGATTTGTTAGGACGTCACCCTCCTCGCTGTCACCACCTGCCACTTTGCTGTATGCCAAGGGGGCCTGCATTGTCCAGCATCCCACTTCTAAGACAAGCAGTCCATTCCTTTCGACTCCGGTGTTGCCTCTGCCAGCGTTGGCTGGCCGCCAGCATGGCCTCTGCTCCCGAGACTGCAAAGAGAGCTGTTCTCTCCCATAGTCAGTTCCAGAATCATCTGCCCTGTTGGTTTGGCCCAGATCTGTCTCCTCTGAGAGGTCACCACCATGACCGGGGGCAGGGACACTCCTGGAGCAGCAGAGCTGCCTGCTGGGTAGCACACAGCTTTAGTCACGGAGCCAGGATGTCCCCGTCAAGCGGGCTCATGTGTCCTCTGCTCCAAGAGCAAATGCTGTGGACACACCCACTTGGGTTTCTTTTCCCAAGGTATTTCTAGCACAAACTGAAGGGAAACTAAAATTAATCGGGTCGCTTGACTTCCTCCTGAGTCACTGTTTCAGACAGGGCCCTCTGTACCTGCCACCCCACGGTCTTTTCAGCCAGGCGAGGGTGGTGATTTTCAAGGCTCTCACATGATCCCGGCTTTCAAGTGACAAGCCAGGGGACCATTCTAAGGGGGACAGGGCAGAGTGATAAATGATTCTGTAGACGGTCTCATGGAAAGTTCTATTAAAGATTTTCTTTTTTCTATTTCACCTTTCCTCCTTATTTAGCCTCTTAGATTAGAAGTTGAAAGGTTTGCAATAGCGTCTTAAACACGGCTTAGTTTCTTTATAGGAACAACATAGAGACACAGCCTGAGCCTGCTTTCACGGTCACCCAGAATGTCTTACCTTGTCAGTCACTTTCCAGAAGAAAGGAATCTCAGCCAAGTCGGCCTTAAATCTTCATTTTGTCCTGATTCTCACCTTATTTTGAGACAAAATTGTGTAGTTACAGAGTCGTCTACTTTCTCTGGATTCCACGGCCCTGAGCTCTGACATAGGGACAATAAAAGGGTTGTCTTTCTCCAGCCCCCCCGAGTGTAAGCACTTCTCTGTGGGCCACTGAAATCACTGGCAGCAAAGTCGCAGCTGCAAGACAGTTGCAGTATGAGCAGCGTTTGTTGATTAGTGTACCCCTGGAGGGCGGTCAGTTTTGTTTTGTTTTGTTTTGTTTTTGTATTTGTTTTGTTTTTGACTGAGTGCTGGTTAAAATGACCAGAAAGAACAAACTGCCTCTGGCTATGAAAAAACAGGCCCTGCATTCACAGGCAGGGATGGAAGAGGAATGGACCCAGACCTTGAAATGGATGTTTTCTCAGTACCTAAGATCCAACTGTTTGTCTGTCTTTGTCTGGAGTGAAATAAAAAGAAGGAACCCTAAGAATCAGAGAAGAAACTGGACTACAGGACAAATTGTCTCTCGAAATCACTGTCTCCTCCCCCTTGAAACCAGAAGAACTACATGGTGCCCAGCTACCACTGTGGAACTTTCTAATCAGGGATACACTAGATGGAGCCTGATAGAGGGACAAACATGAACTAGAACTGCAAATTCTTAAAGAATTCAGACATACTAGACCCACTGAGACCATAGGTATCTTCTTCTGGGCTCTCTAGACAGGCAAAACTAGTGAGACAGCAAGCAAACAGCCATGCAGGCGAGCCAGGGACAAAGAGAAATAGAAGTCATTGTGATGCCTGGGAGCTCAGCTCCCCAGCCCCTCTGCCGTGCTGCTGCCTGGCAGCAGAGTGGGACACCTCATCACAAACGAGGGGACATTTCGTGGAAGGGCACAACACACCACATTCCGCTGTCATGGTGCCATGTTGGAGCTCAAAGGCCACATGCCAAGAACAGTAGCAGCTCTTGACAGGGACATTCAGCACAGAGGAAGGCAATAGCAGTCCCATGCCGTTGAGGCTGTGAGATATCGCACCCTAGTTAACACGCATAGCAGGAGCAGCCAGACTGGGTATAAAAATGTTCTAGGAAGTGGTTATCCAGCTCTCTCAGTGGAAAAGTGGCGTTTCTGATCCAGAGCTAGTTTGAAAAGTCGAAAGAGTTTACAGATAAGATAGAGCTGTGTGTTCTCTGACTTGTGGTTCTGTTATTTCAAAGAGAGATGCAGCGATACAAGCCCAAGCTCCCATCACTGAAAAAAAAAAAAGCATACAGATTGCTGCTGAGGCTTTTATTTAACGTGCAGGGAACCTATTCCTGAGAGGAGCATTTCCTCTGTACACTTTTATTGCACTCGCTGACCAAATGTGTCCACCTTGGTGAAGCTGGCACAGTGCTTTGTCAGCAAATGCTGGTGAAGTTTTTTGCCTGGATTCATCACATTAAGGACAGGTAGCTGGGTTCACCGTTCGTTATACCGCTAGTTCCCAATAAATCAAACTTTTGGTTATTGTAAACTATCATCGGTGGGACTTCATGGGACATACCATGGACTACCAGGAGAATGAGCCGATCAGCCTTTGAAGAAACAGAGCTAGAATGCTCCTTAGCATGAGGATGCAAAGACTTGGCTCCCTTGATTTGGACGTGTCATTGGAAAAGATCAGTTGCAAGAAAAGGGCAGCAAAAACCAGGTAAGCCATCAAGGACATGGATTGACTCAGTAGCCACCACCGTGGACTCAAACATACCGTTGGCCACAAAGATGGTGCAGGATGGGGTGGCATTTCCTTCTGTGAGGACAGAAGGTGACCATGAGTGGGATCTCACCAGACAGCAATTAACAGCAACAAGGCTTCAAGAACCTGCAGTTACCTTATGGATGTTTCTGGAAATCAAGCTTGAACTTGAAAGAGTGACTCCATCATCTTTGTTTCATTTCTGTTTTTGAACCTCCCAAGCCAGCCGAGATTATTCCAGAGTCACTGTCTTCCCTGAGGAGGGAGGAGGTACGCTACCACTGGGCCACCGCAGAACGTATGTGGAGAAATTGGTCTCACTTGCATGTACTCTTTTTGTACTCCTTCCTGCTGAAATGGAAAGCCTGGTGGCATAATGGTTACGTGCTGCATCAGCAATTCAAATCTGCCAGGTGCTCCTTGGAGATCCTATGGGGCAGTTCCACTCTGTCCTATAGGGTCACTGTGAGTCAGCATCGACTCGATGGCAGTGGGTTTTGTATGGGATTTCCTGCCAAATTGACGTGACTGCATTTAACCTTTAGACCACCAAACCAAAAACTAATCCGTCATCATTACGTTGATCCCAGATCATATTGACTCCACGCATGCAGAATAGAACTGATCTGTGGAAGTTTTAAGGCTCTGACCTTTCAGAAGCAAATCACCAGGCCTGTCTTCTAAGGCATCTGTGGCTGAGTTCCAACTGCTTAACCGTCTGCACCACACAGCGTTTCCTGCCCTTTAGACCACAGTGCCGTAAAATTGTGGAATGTCACTGCAGAGACATTGTACCATGAAGGTGATCCAGCAAGAGACCCCAGACAGGACTTTGCCTCTCCTGGTGACTTTAGAGTCAAGATCTGCCATGTGGCATTGGCTGAAATTCTATTTAAGATCACATACAAAGGAGAGTGACCAGTGTCAGAATGTAGGACCGTGGTCGGCTCCCCTGATGGTGCTCACCTCCCAGGCTCAGAAGTCAGAGTGCTGAAGGAGGAACTTTCAAGAGCCTGGAGCAGCCCATGATCAAAGAATCTAGTCCTGGAGACCAGTGACTGTCCCCAAAGGGCCACTGTGTGTAATTATGAAGATGAAGCTGATTTTCTAGAAGGTGAGACAGATGCTTGCAAGTGAGAGCCTTTTGCTTGCTGGTGTATTTTGTTAAAACGCAATTGAAACCAAACAGGTCTATTAGCTGGTCTGGAGATGAGACAGCTGTGTAACTCCTTTGTTCTCTGAGAAAAGATGAAAGCAGACAGGTTTCCGTTATCTCATCAAGACAACACAGCTGAGAGGAAGGGAGTCAATGCAACGTTTTGCAGATGTGCCTAAGAATCAGCCCAAGTCATCAGATGGGAGCCTCATTGACGTCAGAGGAGCTCACGTAAGAAGATGCCTGTGGCACTTTTTTAAAAGTGTAGCAGATGTCACCTCCTAAAGGTTCAACTTCTACTGTTGTTGACAGAGTAGAGCCTGCCCCATGGTGTGTCCTAGGCTGTCATCCTTACAGCAACAGGCAGCCAGGTCCTTCCCCCCAGAGCAGCTTGTAGGTTCGAACTGCCTACCTTTCAGCTCGCAGCCAAGCACCTAACCGTCTCACTACCTGTAGCAAAAACCCACTGCTGTCCAGTTGATTCAGAGTCTTAGAGACCCCTATAAGAGAAGAGTTGCCCCGTAAGTTTCCAAGGAGCCCCTAGCGGATTGCAACCACAGACCTTTTCATTAGCAGCCGTAGCTCTTAACTGTGTTACCGCCAGGGCTCCGTAGTCTTCTGTTTCTCAGGGAGGTACCAGCACATGCAGCCAGCCGGCAGGGCTGTGCCAGGTAAGGAGCCAGCCTGCTCAGCCCAGCAACCTGCAAACTCAGAGCAAAATGCAGCGTTCTTCCTTCTTCAGCTGAAAAATACAAGACCCAATTTCCTTCCCTATGGTACCCTCTCAGAGACACAAACACAAGCTCACAGTTCTGATCTGGTGAATTTTGTAGGCTTTACCGTGGGAATAAAATGCTCTTCCCCTCTCTGCCCATCGCACAGAGATGAGTAACGGTTTCTACAAATACTAAAAGTGCGAAGTTAATTGATTTCCCTTTCTCTGTATGCTGCCACCAAGGAGTGGAATAGTTAGTTCATAGGCAAACCTAAAACCTTGGCTGAACTTTAACGGTTATTGGATCCCAGAGGACTTTGGCAATAGGTCAGCTAGTTGTCACAAAGTAGCCTTTCTTGAGAGCTGACTGTAGTCATTGTATCAAAAAGAGGTAAAAATAATAATAGAAGCTTTGATCGGGACCTTGTCATCCTTGCAGCCACAGTAAAAGAAAATAGAGCATTAAAAGTAAGAGTAGGTGTGTCGCAAGGAGAAGGTGTGGTCAGGGTTGGTTGCCCACTCAGCCGAAATCCTTCGTGCAGTGGTGCCGTTAGCTTACTTAGAGAGCTTGAGGACACTTTAATAACCAAAGCTGCTGTGGTGCTCATTTTTTTTTTAAAAAAAAAAAAAGCTTTAATTTCAGACCTAGAAAAGGGTTGCATAAAAAATTCCTGTGTATATTCCTTTATATATTCTATATAAAATGGTCCTGTGTATGCTTTATCCAGATTCCCCAAATGTTAAAGCATTGTTTCATCATTCATTCTTTCTGTATGTCCAGGGGTGGATTAGCCAGTAGGCAAGGTAAGCACAGTGCTTACTGTGCTTTCCAGATCATCTGTAATGAACATTTCTGGCTTTTGTCATCACATCAAAGGTTCTGCTTCTAAATAGGGTTGGCATCCGTCTCTTTCCCTCTCCCACAGTGCCTTCTTACAGAATCAGAACCTCTCTTCAAGTTTACAGTCCCAGTCACCATGCATCAGAATCCACTTGACAGCAGTAGATTTGGTTTCAGGTTTGGACAGGGACAGATGACGCAGTAAGAAGGTAAGCACAGGCGGACTTGTGCTTACTTAACTGTAGTATGTAATTTTGCATTTTTCACTATGTGAAAGCCTGTGTTTGTCAGCAAACTCACTATACAACCAGCCTTCTTTGGAGGAGGCTGACCCATTCTGAGAAAATGCTCTACGGCAGTAGGAGAGAGCAAACCAAAAACCAAACTCATGGCCATCAAGTCAATTCCGACTCATAGTGACCCTATAAGATTGAGTAGAACTACCCTATGGGATTTCCAAGGCTGTAATCTCCACGGAAGCAGGCTGCCGCATCTTTTTCCCAAGAAGCGGCTAGTGGATTCAAACTGCCAACTTTTTGATTAGCAGCCAAGTGCTTAACTATAGCACTGTCAGGAATTCTTTGCAGAAATAACCATAGAAAACAAACCCACTGTCACTGAGTTGATTCTGACTCATAGCGAGCCTCTAGGATGGAGTAGAACAGCCCTATAGAGTTTCCAGGGAGCACCTGGTAGATTCGAACTGCCAACCTTTTGGTTAGCAGCCAGAGCAGTTACCCACTACACAACCAGGGTTTCCATGCAAAAGTAAAGCAGGTTCCAATCGCTATTGGGATCACTGTAAAAAATTACTGTAAAAATACTCTCTGTATGTGGTGAGAAAGACAGTTAAGCAGTAGAGAAGGCCATAAAATAGGTAATATTGCTCCTTTCCTGACCTCTAGTCCTGACATTCACGATCTTCCCTGTAACCTTCCAGAAGGTTGTATAGAGGTGTAAGTATATACATAAGTGAAGTCACACTCTGCAATCAGTTGTGCACCTTGTGTCTTTCACCTCACGATATATCTCGGACATCTTCCTGTGTCAGCTCACGTGGGTTTGTGGCATTCTTTACCCAGCCATTCCCAACTCTTGAGTTCCCAGGCCAGGAACTGACTGTTCTCCAAATACTCTCCTCTGTCCGTTCTTATTCTCCAGCCTTTCTGTACCAAAATGCACTGGCTTCAGTGGGCATCCAGGTCTTCGGTGAGCACATTTTCAGACCCCTGAGTGACTAAATAAGCGGACTAACTTCACTGTTTAACCCGGAACCGTGCGGTGTTGCTTGTATTGGTCATGCATGGAAGACCATTCCCTGAGCATGCTGATCTTACAGAGGGCCGCCCCGACTCCCTCCCAATGGCCCGACAGCCTACTGGATAGTGTGACCATTGCCTCCCAGCAGTCCCAAAGCAGAATCTTCTAGCTTGTTTCTATTGTTGGTTTTTTAACTTAAATAATGGCGATGTAAGACCCCGAATCAGCTGTCTGCAGACTTCGTTGGTGTTAGTGCTTACACACTCTACCAGACTGTGGTGTGGTACGAAGGTCAACCCAAAAAGTATCACTTGACCTTCAAGTACCAGCTCCCCTGGAAGACAGAACTCAGCTTGCTGCATCTGATGACCTTTGTGTGTTTCTGTTCTCATTTCTTTTGCCACGTGCCTTTGCTATTGGTTTCTTCTGTGTTCTTCCAGCTCCTAGGGTTTGACTGGGCTTTGCTTTCCAATGGCAGTATTTCTGCGCTGCTTGCACTCACCCTAACTTCCATACCAGTGACTGAAGGGTTATATTCTGCATGATACAGACACCAAGGTCAAGGTCAGGAGTGAGACACCCCCTTCTCCCCTCCACCTCCGCAAATATGTATTGTTCATTCTCAGTGGTCCCTCACAGGCAAGACAGATAGCTAAGAACCCAGCTTGTACAGGGCAGACTCACCCTGACAGCCACTTGGGTGGTGGGGGGAGGGCCAGTGTGTGTGTACTGGTTTCCGTGTGAGCTCTGGATAAGGAAGTAGTGCCAGTCCCAGATCCCACCTGGAGTCACAGCTCTCCCCTCAGGGTTGGCATTGTCTGTGCTTCGTAACATGCCCATCTAACATCTCTGATCTCTCCTAAGTTCCTTTGGTTAATCGATGATTTTACTAAGAATGTTAAGAGCAACAGAAGAGTTAATTCCTGAATCCAAGGATGAAGACAGGAAGTACATTGGGAAGGTAGATTATTAATAGTATCCCTTCTGGCTTCATCCATCAGGTATTAATCATGTGCCTTTCACATGCCAGGTGCTTGCTGTCAGTGCTGCACCTTGCGTCTGCATTATACCTTATCATTAAAAAGGGTCTCACACACATTGACTCACTTCATCCCCACAACATTGTTGGAAGATGGCTATTCATGTCCCCATTTTACAGATAGGGTAAGACTACAAGAGATGCAGTGAGTTGCCAGAGCTATACTCTGGTCCTTCCCCTGCCGTGCCTCCCATTTTTCCATCAGATAGTGCTGCCCTGTGAAGATAGACCTCCTCGCATCTCAGGGAAACACTAGAGGACCATATCTGGACCCAGGCACTGCCCCGGAACCAGTTTGGCGGGGGCTGCCTCTTCCCGCCTCCCCCATCTGTGTTGCACACCAGTTCCGTGGTGTATCACGTTCGAGCTGGCAAAGGCCCCAGTGGATAAAGGGGGTGGGTGGCCACTGGAGGCTGGGTACATCTAGCCTAGGGTTTTGCTGACAGGACACAAATGCTGCTCTGAGTCGCTGTGTGTTGTTGGGCAGCCTAAAACTCTTGAGGCCATGGCTACAACCCAAATCTGCCTGTTGTCACAGACTTCCCTCTAGGATGGCCTGCTCATCAAGCATCTGTGGCAATTCCCTGCCTTCTCCCCTGGGGAACATTGGGAAGATGCCTGCAAGCAGCCTGGCTTCATTTTCCGGTCGCTCGTTCCCTTGTTCACCCATACACTCCCAGGTACCACTGGGTGCCCCTTAAACCTTTTAGTCTCAGCACCCCTCTTGCTCCCCGCCCAGATCCAAGATGGTACCCGAGGTTCTCTGTGCATCCAGCCCGCAGCTGGGGCGACAGTTGGGGCATAGTTGCTAGGAAGACTGTTCCCTGCCTCAAGTATGCAATAGCTTGTCGAGACTGTTGTCTTTTCCCCCAGGAATCCAGAGAGCACTGATTTTTCATTATATTTTCAGTAGATGGTGGTGGTCATATAGGGATCGTTGCGGTTCTTCACACATACATCTTGGAAAGGCACGTAATTCAATATCTTCTCCACTTTGACTTTAAGGAGATTGTCTATTTCTGGACCGAATTCCAGTAAGAGCTGTGGAGGTTTATTTTTATGACATCAAGAGGCCCTCTTTGGGGAAAGTCAGTGAGGTTCCTCCGAGTCCTGAACCTGTGGTAAAAATAACTGTGCCTCCCCTCCTCTGCCCCCCTTTACGAGAGAATGGTCTCCCTCAGAAGAAAAAGCCCTCTGAGTCTGGGATCTCACCTGCCCCTCCGATGCAGCCTTCGGCTTTTCCAGGGTTTTCCTCCTGCCGCTACGGCTTTCCCTGCATGGCCCCTTTTCCTGTCCACTGTGGGTGTCTCCCAGGTTATTTTGGTGGCTCGGAGCTTGTCCTCTTTGCCCTGGGCCTCTTCCTGCCTCACATCCCTCTACCCGAGTGAGTGGTTTGAGCAAGACTTTTATTTGCTGAAAATGAGATTTCTCGCATTTAGAGATCGGGTAAATTTCAAAGAGCTTAAGAGAGAAGAAAGAGGAAGGTGTCTCAGGATGTGAGCAGTTTGGAAACTAATAGTTGAGGCCCTGTTCCAAGAGATCACAGGGCCAAATTGCATTTATTTGGACTCCTTCGTTTCCCTTTAGCTCTGTGGGCCTCAGTACAGGTGGGCAAAGTTTGTCATCAGTGAAGTTTTTAGGTCCCTGCATGTTACTAATGCTTGGAAAATGCTTCGTCTGACAGCAGCCTTAGAAGTTGGTCGCCTCAAACATTGTCCCCATCCCCTGGATTCTCAGCATTGACACTCATATGGTCCTCAATAACGCTTCTTGTGGTTTGCTTTGTGTTGGTTTCAGACACACAAGCCACAGCACTGGAACTTTCCAATAAAAGATAATCAGTGAATACCCAACAGTAGTACTCAAAGGAAAGGGCGAGACTTGTGTAATCATCTCACAGAACAAGTCAGCAAAACCAGAGCTGGACAGCTAGGTGTCAGTCGATGACGAGAGGACATTTTACTGTGGCTTGCCTTGTTCTTCCTTGTAGGGGCTTCATGTTTCTTTATTGTTTTTTGTTTTGTTTTGCTTTTTGCCCCCAGAAATTTCTTATTGCTCATCTTTGCATGGTTAGTGAGTATCAACAGAAATTCAAATGCTCTTTTACTATGGGAGGACACACCACAGCTGCTGGGAGCATTCCAGTAGATCCACTTGAATTTGTCCAGGCACTGAAAAAAAAAAAACCCATAGCCATCAGGTCAGTTCCACTCATAATGACCCTATAGGAGCAGCTGGTGGATTTGAACTGCCAACCTCACGGTTAGCAGCCCTACTCTTAACTTCTGTGCCATCAGGGTTCCTCCGGGCAGTGAGTATTGATTGATTAGGTTCCTTGAGGATGTCCTCCTCAAAGCCAAGGCCAGGGAGGCTGTAACAATTGCTTATGATGCTTCTGCCTTGAGCTTCCATGGCTTCTCCTCTCTCTGTTCTCAAACATGCCTGTTCCTGCCTGATTTCCTTGTCTGGACCCCCATACTGACCTTGCGTTACAATCTTGGCATATCCCAGTGTATCTCAGCAGCACCACCACTGGCATCTTTGGTTGGGTTTGGGGATGCTCTGTGCATTGTGGGATGTTGAGTGGCATCTGCAGCTTCTAGATGCTGCTGGCACCCTCCATGCAAGTCACGGCAACCAGGAAGATCTTCAGATGTTGCCCTGTGTCACCCCTGGTTGAGAACCACTGGCATATCCAAAGAAGGACCATTTCTTTAGCTGTCGTTACCATCACAGCAGTATCTGAATGTGGGGTCACCATGGAAGTGGTTTCTGTTTGCTTGTCTGTCTTTTCTAACTGTCAAATCAAGTAGAGACTCCTGCCTAACTCCTGGAAAAAAGCAGAGTGCCTTTACTTCTTTCTCACAGGGGCTTTCTGAATGGTTCAGAATGGCCTGTGCATGTACGTGACATGAACTGCAGCAATTCGCCTCTCTTGGTGTTAGCTGTAAAGCCCTTCATGCCCCTGGGAAGGTGGGAGATGGCCGCAAAAGCTTTGCAACCCCACAGGTGGGAGGTGAGACCAGTGGGAAGAGCTGGTCTCGTTGTCTGTATGAAAAATCCCCCAAATAACATGCCTCCTGCCTCCTTTCCCCCAATGCACACATACCCACCAATCACTGCAGCCCCAACCCTCCTTGTTAAGAATGGGCAGTTGCTTATTAAGATGAAAAGAATCTCAGAAAGGAAAGCTATCAGTCACAAAGACCTTACCTTGAATTTATGACATGCTTTCTGCCTCAACAGGTGCTCAGAAGCAAGTTTTGTTTGATGATAGGAGGGCGGAACTTGATTCTTGAGCAAACCTTGTGGAAGATAGAGGGGTGTAGAGAAGGAGGTGAGACAGTCCAGCCCCAGGGAGTGCACTGGCCTCGTAGAGGAACATCAGCAGGTGGTGAGCAGTCACTGTGTGCTGGGTTCTGTGCGGCACATGACATGTAACCTTCCCACTAGCTTGGGAAGAGAAGGATGATTTTAGAGACATTTTATAGACAAGGAAATTCAGCACACCTCCTTCACAGTTTACAAAGAGGTGTCCCCTGTTAAAAATTCAAGACTTCCACTAACCCAGAATTGAAGCATGTTACCCTGTGGTACTGCTTTTGTTGTGTGCTTTCAAGTCAGTTCTGACCCCTAATGACACTACAGGACAGGGCAGAACTGCCTCACAGGGCTTCCTAGGCCATGATCAATACAAGACTAGGTCAACAGGTCTTCAGAGCCACCGGTGGGTTCAAACCACCAAGCTTTCGGTTAGCAGCCTAATGCTTAACCATTGCACCCCTAGGACTCCTTCCTGTGGTACTGCCAGTTGGTCGAAGGGTGGTGATTTACAACATGTTGACAATAATTATGTTACCACTAACAATCTCAACACTCCCTGGTTCAGGATCCATCTCTCATCCTGGGGACTTAGCATGGCATACCCTTCAGGGTGGCTGGAAAAAGTGAGGACAGCAGCCTTTGCTGGCCTTCGCACTGTCCCCAGGAAGCATTGCCAACTCCCCCAGCCTGAGAGCACCCTGCCCATGAACTCCCAGTCAACCTGCCTGCCAGCTGACTAGAGAGATCTAGGCATATGTGAATTCCAGCTGGGCCCAAGATAGAATCTCCCAACCTTGCCACTGTGCTCACCCCATACTTGACTCACGATGAATATGGAAGCCAGGTTTTCCAGAATATTCCAGTTGGAATGCAGACACAGCACAGCTTTGACGTTATTGACTAATACTGTGACAAAGAGCCAGCTGTGGAATGATAACTTCCACCTCTTGGTTCTGGAGTAGCTGCTTCCGGTCCCAAGCAACATACTGGCATTTTCCAAATGGAACCGTGCTCGGTGGCTGCATGAGTGGGCATGGCATTCATAGCTCTGTGGGCTCTGTGAGGTAGAGGGAGATCAAAGAGGTCGTCTCCTCAGCGCCACCCTGCTGCCAACAGTGCATATTTCCACCGGGGCTCTTGGTTCGTGAGTATCTGAAGAGGGATAGTTGAGTGACTCTCTTGGTTGTTTGCTGTGCCTGGCTTTTGGACGCAGTAGGCCCGCAAGTCCTCCAGCATTCTCTACCTCGCCAGCCCCTTTTCCTCCAAAGGCCTCTCAGAGCACTGATCCCCACGCCTTGTGTGACTGACTCACCTGCCTTCTCTGTCTTTTTTTTCTCCACAGTGCGGCAAAGGAGCAGAAAACTTCGACAAGTTCTTCACACGAGGGCAGCCCGTCCTGACGCCACCTGACCAGCTGGTCATTGCTAACATAGACCAGTCTGATTTTGAAGGGTTCTCGTATGTCAACCCCCAGTTTATGCACCCCATCTTACAGAGCGCAGTATGAAACCCACCAAGCAGAACAAAAGCCTCCCCAGCCCCACAGGTAGTGGGAAATAATCCTTAACCCTAAAATTTGAAGGCCACGGCCTTTTTCTTGTTCCAGATGGAGGCCTGAAAATTGTAGGGTTATTATTAGTCCAAATGTGATCAACCCTTCAGGGTCTCTCTGTTACAACCAAGGAGCATTATATTAGTGGAAGATGACATATCGTCCAGTGTCCAGTTTAATTATGTAGATGCCACATCTGGCTGTAGGTTAACCCTTCCTAGAAAGCAAACAGACTCTGGCCCCTTTTTTGGTACGATTTGATATCTTCCCTTACCCTCCGTCTGTGTGTTTTTATCATTGAGATTCCCCCTCTGCAGATTTCAAGCAAATCTGCCCTAGTCCCGGGGCTAGAAGCATCTCCACCTAAGACGTCTTTGGCATGGAAGACAGGGGAACCTAGGGAATGAGAAAGGAGGTCTGGGGACAGGGGAGAGGCCTCCAAACATCTGCTGCTCTGTTCTCTGCCTCGATGGGGACAACCCCCAGAATCCAAGTTGGTGGGGGGAGGGATGTAGTCTCAATGGCAAATCAGTACCAGCTCACTGTTCCCAAAGATGACACGTCATAACCCAAACCTAGCCCAGCACTTACCAGTTTTAAAAAAGAAGAAAAAGAAAGAAAGAAAATTTTAGATGAATGTTCGGCGAACTCTATCCTCTTGTCCCCTGCTTGGTTGATAGCTAGTTTGATACCTGCATTTCTTTTTAAGAGGCCAAATCTCCTAAGGACTTTGCTAAAGGAACATGTGAAATCATTTCAGATCCAGGATAAAGCAGCGTGTTTGTATGTTCATTTTAATCTCTAGGAGATTCTTCTGTGATCCAGGGTGCCATGAGTAACCATGCCACTACTCAAGAGAGTTGTTAGCCAACCCCCCACACACAATATTTTGCTACCTACATTGTTACCCTCCATCAGACCCTGAAGTGTCCACCCTGTCCCCTTTTGTACTTATTTATTTAATAGGCTGCCGTGTCATTTATGCAAGTACAATGTACAGTAGTAACTTAACTGAGGTGTTGGCTCTAGCCTCCAGCCCCGCTGGTGGCTTTTACTCCCTTGACGCCGTCCACTAGGGATACCCAACCATAGGATTCAGTTTCCCTTTTCTAATTCATGTTGAAGGACATACCTGGAGCTGTGGAATCAGGAAACCTGGATGCATATCCACTTGCAAACATTCTATTGCTAGAAGGATTTTCAGATGTTTTGCAAATGCATCATGCAATGAATTTTGCATGTTTCTAATAAACTTTAATAACAAGTCAATCTATATTACTGATATAATCGTATCAAGTATAAAGAGAGTATTATAATAATTTTATAAGACACAATCATGCTATGTTTGCGAAGGTTCTTGTTTCGAATCTGCTTTTATGATTCAGTTGTAGGTTAATTTTTTCTGCTCTGCTCCCTACCCCACCTCCATGCTTACCCCTGCACACTGGCACTGTCTCAGATATATTACTTTTTTAAAATGTAGCTCTAATTCCAGAAATGAATGACTAGTTTACATGATTCGTTGGGCTTTTACTATACATATGCTTATGTATATATTTGATTCTACCTGCAAACAAAAACTTTGTTGAGGGGCTTATTTTTGAGATAAGATTCTCTCCTTGCTTCTTAATGTCCTCTTCCATTTTGACTGCGATGCCACTCCTCCAACTTGAAGTTCTTGACTCAACTGTCCCCAGGATGTTTTTGCAGATATGGGTTTGGTTCTTCCTTTCATCGCTGTTACTGTACGTGGCTTTGGGGGCGAGGGATGGAGGACTGCTTTCTTGATACACATGCATGGAAAACACCAGTGCTTGCCAACTTGTCCGACTGGCCCTGGAGCAATCCGCCGCCTCCACTAGCGTGTCCCATGCCCCTGGGAGATCACCTCTCAGACCAGCCTTGTGTCAGCCCCCGAGCAACAGCATCCTTCCCCAGCCTCCCGAGGTGCCACTGACAAACCCTCAAGAAGATGTCAATTTTGTGCCAGCTCTTGCTGAAGCTGCCCCCTCCAACTCTTGTGAGGAGCAAGTCTTCAGCAAGCCACTGTCCCAGTGCAAGGTCCTTAGAGAAGCTGGCCTTCTTAGAACATAAAGACTCAAAACAGAAGTAACCATCAGTCCTTATAGACAGCAATTCCATTTCTCCTACTGCCCAAGAGCTTTGCCCAGTTAAGCTTCTCCTTGTTTTTACTCCCTGGCTGTTTGCCTGAAACCCATGTTAACATACGGCCTTCCGAAGGATCTTTGAGGAAGGAAGTCTGGGCTCTCCTGGAAACCTTGGCTTGGAGGAAGAGATAGAGTCGGGGAAAGGTCAGACCAGAAAAGAGCCATGCCTTCTGCCCTCTTTTATGGACTGTAGTCTTCAGAACTCTAAAGGGTCCCAGGCACATTAATACCTACAGGCCTTATGTCAAGTGCGTACCCTAGGAGCTCCTTCCTGACCAGCTAACACCTCCTCCTAGTCTGATAGAAAAGGGACCAATCTGTAGAAAGAGCCAAAGAGGCAAGAGAGTTGGTCACCGCATCCCAGGATAGAGCAGCAAGATGCATCCCCAGCCAGCCCCAGGAGATGAAGAATGTCCCAGAAAGGAGCACATAGATTTGGGACCATTTGTTCCAGGGCCCCAAACTGCCTGTGTGGCTTTCCCTCAGACCACCAAACATTTCCCAATTATTCATATTTCTCCAGGAAACAATGTGTCAGCTGGCTTATATTCTTCCCAAATGTGTGGTCAAGTTTTAAAAGACTCAGCACTGACCATGGGGCCAGCAGCCTGCCCGAGATGCTGCAGTGCATGGAGCCAGCATGGGGGAAAAGCAGTACAAGTCTAGGATGCTGCCGTGTGGCCTGGGCTGCTCGTTGCTGAGTACTGAGTTTAGATAAAGCTAATGTACATAAGATCTGAACAGCCCGTGAGAGTCATTGTCAGAAGAATAAGTCACGTGAGTAACTGTCATCAGCAGGCAGTTTATAAAGTGCTGTGCAATTGTACTATTTCAGAGGAATTTTGTGAAATGAAAACGCAGGGAAAAACTGCTATTTCAGTTGTAGCAACCATGCTGGGGGCTGGAACAAGCAGGATCCCTTCAAGAGTCAAGTCACCAAGGAACTCTTTAGAGAGTAACTGCCCCAGAGCCATGGCCTGAATTTCCAGGGCCTGTGCAGGAACAGGCCAGCCAACAGAGTCGTGCACAATCCAAGTGTTTGTAGGATCCACTGGGCGGTGACCCTGAAAAGCTGTTAAGATTGGTTGTGTTGTGGCCCTGGAAGATGGCCCCTGCATGGGGTAGAACTGTCTGCCCAAGGCTACAGGCCAGCAAGCTGGCCATGATACTCTTGGCATCTCTTCTAAAGTCACTAGGTGTTTTGGTTGGAAAGAAACTGATCGTGAATGTGCTGCCAGCTTAATGGAAAGCTTGCATCTCAGCAAGCATCCACGCAAAAGAGAGCTACGAAACCCCCGGGACCGAGATAACTGTTCTTCAGCACTTTTACTTCTCTTCGATGCCCACTTCTAGTTAATGCATAATCACAGCTCACCTTTTATCATGGGATGTATTTGGCTTTTTTATTAGGGATTTTGGTAGAAAAGCACAAGGTCTTGAGCTCTCTGGAAACTTGGCCTGAGATGGTTGATTGACAGATTGTGAAAGGTCCAGATGAATGGATTCCAGCCAGTATTTGGTGAGCACCTCTGAGCTGAAGTCTTTAGCAGAGTATGGGGACTTGCTGAGAGGAAGGGTGCAGATCCCACAAGAGCCACCCATTGGTGTTCAGAGAAGAGGGAGTCTGTGGAGGCAGAGGTCATCCAGGAGTTTAGAGAAGAGAAGGGCTTGAGCATGTTTGGAAGTATGCTTGTAGTAGAGGAAGCCAGAAGGGAGAAGAAGGGGGCATTTTGGGAAGGATGCTGCTACCTACTCCGCCAGTGGCTTTCCATCAGGTGTTGCTGGTGCAGATGGAAGTCCTCAAAGGCGTGTTGCCAAGGACACAGCCCATTCTCTAAGAAAATCACTCCCAGTGGCTACAAGTCCTCCTTCCCCACCTACCTTGAAATAGCTCACAATTCTCTGAATAAAACCACCCAACATTCCCCAGAAGCCAGTGGGGTCAGCCCACTTTCCTCATGGCTTCTGCCCAGAGTTACAGGCACTGAGGGGGGACAGAGGGATCACAGAAAGGACTAATACAGCAGTCCCCACTCAGTTCTGCTTAGCAGGGGAAGCTGGGATGTGTTTCCTCGAAACTGAAGGGGAGAAAAAGTGCAAGTCTGTTTTCTTAAAAGGCTTGGAAACACCATCTGACAGTCTTTTCTCACTTTGGTCTCACCAAGTCCCCTTTTCTACGTGTCCACATACCACACCATTTCCTCTTCCTTTACAAGAGAGCAAGGGCAGGAGGACCCAGCCCCCACATGAGCATACAAGCAAGCAAGACTGTGAAGCGGAAGCTGAGCCAGTGCCCCAGAAGTGGGTGACCCAGGAGCCCCACTGTTGAAGATGAGGGCCACTGTAACAGCAGTAGTTGTGACACTGGTGTCGTGCATTTATAGCAAAGGAAGGGACACTTTGACTTTTAGTGGCTACATGCTGCCTTGACAAGGAGCGTTGGGCAATAATTTTTAAAAAAAAAATCATTTTCCTCAAGGTGCTTGGGCTGCATTTTGTGAAGTGTGTTGGACTGTAAACCTTTCTGTCATTTCCCACTTGCGCTGACATGGCAAAGCTAAGGAGTGCTGTTTGTCTCCACTGTGAGAAGATGCAGAAAGCTAAGAAAGGTCACCTGAGTCATCCATGGCTGAAGGCAGTCTTTTAGAAGTCATGTCAACCACATTTCACCCATCTCATGATGTCGGGGACTCTGGTCTGGAGAGGGAATGACCGTAATCTCTGCGCTTCTGTTCCGTGGATGAGGTTGTCAGTAATCAGGTAGGTCCAGCTCAGTAGTCAAACAGCGTTCCAGTGACCCTATACTAAAGCCCACAAGTTCCAAAGACTTTTTTTTTTTAACCTTTATGGAAAAAATTAATTTGTTAATTCAGTTAGAATCACTGAATATACTAAGAGAACTTTAATAATCCAATTTTTCTTTTAAAGTTACTGGCAGTTTCTTAAAATTCCAATCATGTCGAACCTGTAACGGACTTGGAATCAGCTAGGATTCTGCAGGATTTTCCCATGCTGGTGGGGTTTGGGGTCCACTTCAAAATGACTCAAAGTTCAGGTACAACTTGCTGGTAGACTCATGTTCTCTGTGGCTTTAATGGAGATTGGAACAACAGTAAATGAGGTCTAGAAACTTCTAGCCCTTAAGAAAGATTGTGTTATTTTCCCACTTCCAGATGTGGCCCTTGGGTAGCCCTCCTGGGGGTCTCTGGGACACTTCCCCTTGCTCTACAAAGCTCTGTGACCACCTTTTGGCATGGGAGGAACCCCCTCAGCTCTGTCCCCAGGCCCCACTGTTACCTAGCTCTCTCAGTTTTGGTCAAGATTCATAGATGCACTGTAAGGATTCAACCAGTGGGCTATTCAGAAATGTTCACTATCCTCAGGAAAGTTGAGATAGTAGGAGACACGCCACTGGCCTCCACTTTACAGTTCTCTCTATATGAATAGACAGAACCCTACTTTTCAGAAAATAAGTATCAAGTCCACTTTATAAGAACCTTTTTTTCTAAAATAAGGCAAAAGAAGGCTTTGCATTTTCTGATTCAACAACAACTTTAGCTTTGTCTCTTCTGCTTAATTTTAGGTGTATTTATTTCTGTGATTTTCTGTAGGTGTTTGTTGATAATTCTTCCTGGAAGAATGTGATTCTTTTCCTGATATGTTTAGTGGATTATTGGAAATCATACATGAAGGCAGTTATGCATCTGCTTGTTTTTCTAAAAACTCACCTCATAGCCCTTCTAGTAGGGTCCCTCAGAGTCTCTTTTATAGAAGGTCAGAAATATTTGATGTCATTGTTTCTGCTACAGGATTTGTTGGGGTTGTGTGAAGGACATGTCATGTTTAAATCATTAACTGAAAACCATTGTCTAACACCCCACATGTGTATGGAGGAGAAAGAGATGGAGCTTGGCATTCTTTCTTCTTGGGTGAGCCCCTACAGATAAAATGCAGAGGCCATTCAACCATCAAAGAACATTTGGCTACATAGCAGACAAGACAGATTATAAATTACTGCATTGCTTTCCTCTAGCCATGTAACCTCTGGTCTTCATTTGCATGCTCTGCCTTGTTAGATAACATTAACTGTAGTTTGGAAGCAAGTGTGTATGAATAAAGAAAATGATCATTCCTTAGTGTGCTTGGTCTCATTGCCATCCCTCTGTGGCATCCCAGTGATTTCTCACCACGTGTTCATCTAACCACGTTTGACTGGGGACACCCTCCACAGAGTAGTGTCATCTTCCCACCTGTTCCTGTAAGCATCTGCATTTGACTTCTCCCCTGCCCCACCACCATGGCCACACCGCTTAAAATATGCCTTGCTTTGAATCAAAATCCAGGCAGTTACTGGATATGAAGTGGTGGCAAATCACTCATTCATTCAATCATCTGTTCAATCATCATTCAGAAACCATTTCTTGAGCACCAGGTCGGGACCAAGATTGACTGGGGCGCCTGTCACATGGGGATAGGATGCCCCTGGATGTCTGTCCCTTCCAGCTACACACTTGATACCTGCAACGTGGGCGAGTTTCTGGCTGGGCTGACAGCTGAAGAAACTCAACACAGAAGGTGCTTTCCCTGCAATGGCACGCCCTCTCCTCGGGCCTGTGTATTTGCTGTGGGGCTGGCACCTCCCAGCACTCTCAGCCACCTCCCTCTTACCTATCCACACCTGTCTGCCTCTCCCATCCCCCAGCAGAGCAGTGCTGTAAAGGCAGCATCACGGGGCTGTTAGGGGTGCAGCTGTGCAGCCAGACTGCCTGGCATCCCCAATTATTGACTGATCAGAGGTGAGTTATTTGCATATCCCTGTGCCTCAGTTTCTCCATCTGTCAAAGGAGGTGATGAAAGTGGTGTGCTCCTTAAAGACTCATGTGAGGGTTAGAGGAATTAACACACACAAAGTACTCAGCAGAGTATCTCCCCAAAGCAAGGGGCACGTAATGTTAACTCCCCACTACAAGGGAAGGGAATTAAGTCACCTCTTCCAGCTAAGGCCACGAAAAAAGGGACACAGGGCCTGTCGGAGGAAAAGGCTGTGCATCAACTGCCTGGAGGCGTCACAGTGTGAAAATAAGAGCCGGGGTAAGCTCAGAGGGTAAGAAAAGAGGGCTGAAAGGGGACGCGAGGGCAGCTTGGGCAGGCCAAGGCCTCAGCACCCTTCAGGTGGGTGTTCTGTAAATGTGCACTTAGCCTTCATGGAGAGGAGTGACTGAGCCCTGCCTGGGAGAGGCCAGAACAGCAGGGCCAAGCCTCAGCCTGCAAGTCCCCTGGGTGAACCTGAGTCCTGTGGGGACAGGACCTGCCCTCCCCAGAGCGTACTCACAGCCACCTCACCATCTCCAGGAGACCCCCATCCTTGGCATTTCCACAATGCATAGTTCTTGTAGGAGTGCCCTGCTGCCTGCACTGAATGTCACCAGCCACTGGAGTGGACCCTCCGGGCAGACAGACAGGTATGGGCCACCAGTGCTGAAGTTTAGAGGCAACACACTACCCATCGCTGTGTCGTGGGTGTCTGGAAGAAACAAGAGGGACATTCTGACATGCTGGCAGAAATCCAAGCCTGTGTCACCTGACTGGGAGAGGTGCCCTGTCTATACAGTGTAGTTCATACACCTGTTTCTTCCCAGATTCTAGGTGGGGCCCTTGTTTTCCATGAGGAGGTTTCTAATTGTGTTTTTAGGTTGGGGGCTCTCTTAGGCCTGTGACTAGGATATATTCTAGGAAACACAGGTCCAGGCCCAGAGTAAGCACCTGAGCAAAAGAATTCCTTGGTCAGCAAGAGCTGCCAAGTCTTCTGTCCTTCTGAGCTGACCTCCCACCAGCCATGTAAGTAGGTGGAGGCCATCTCTAGCCAAGTCTCCAACACGGCTCACATGGACATCCCCAGGACTGGTGCAGTGTCCACCTGGAACTAACCTTTCACTTAAAGTACCTTACACCTAGTACTAGCCTCGTCCTCCCACCCCAGCCCTGCCGCCTGCGTCCAGTCCATCAGCTAGCCCTGACCTGACGGATCTACCAGTGCTTCTCAGTTGGGAGGTTCCTCTTGTTTTAGTCATCTGTTGCTGTGGAAATAGCATAAGTGGATGATAGGAGCAAAAAAAAAAGAAGTTTATTCTTAGACGGTCCAGTAGGCTACAAGTTCAAATTCAGGGTGCCAGCTCTAGGGAAATGCACTCTCTCAGTCAGCTCCAGAGGAAGATCCTTGTGTTACATCAGCCTTTCTTTGGTCTGAGAGCATCTCTGTGCAGGAACATCAGGTCCAAAGGAGACGCTGTGGTCTCATTGCTACTTTCTTGATGGTATGAGGGCCTCCAGCTCTTCTGCTTGCTTCCTTTTCCTTTGATCTCTTGTAGGATAAAACGTGTTGCAAGCCACACTCCAGGGAAACCCCTTTTACATTGGAGCAGGGAGGGTATTATTACAGTCCCGTCCTAATCCTCTTTAACATAATCCTGTCTATTAACCACAGGCAGAGATTAGGATTTACAGCCTAGGAAAATCACAAAGTAGAGGGCAATCACACAATACGGGGAAGCATGACCCAGCCAAATCACTACATATGCTTTTGGGGGGACACAGTTCAATCCATGACATTCCACCCTTGCAAAATCACATCGTTGCAATGTGCAAAACATATTGACCCCATCATATCATAGCAGAACTCTTCAATCAACTCCAAGTCCAAAATGCAAAAATTCCTCTACATTTGTGAAATCGAGAATACAGGTTTATCTGCTTCCAAACTACAACGGCAGAACAGGCTGGCACAAGCAGTATATTTCCATCACCAATAGGATAAATTGCAGCAAAAGAAGAGAGAACAGGCAACAAGCAAGTCACAGAACACAGTACAGTAGCCCTCAAAACTTTGAAAATAATCTTCCCTTCTCTGAGACATTTCACACAATGGCCCTGCCTTGTAGACTCTAGATAATCACCACACATCAGATTCCAAGTAGAGGTCCCTTGACCCAGGGCCACAGCTCCCATGGCTTTAGGTGCAACATTTTCTAAGCCCAAATGAGTGGCAATTCCGCCTCTGGAAACACCAGAGGCCATGGCTCCTCCTTTGAAACCCCTGAAATTGAGGCCATACCTTTTGAGACCAGGGCAGCTCAACTTCTTGTGCTCCTGGTCTCTTCAGCTTCTGCTTCCTGCGATAGGCCTCTTGGCCTGGGCTTCACACCCGCATCTGCCCTGCTGGGGCAGGTATTCCCAAGCTCTGTAACTCCACTGATAAGTGCCTGGAGGCCTCCTACTCTTCCAGGAAGCCTTCTGCACACAGGCACTCAGCTGTCTCCCTCCATGGGTCAGCTCTAGTGCTGTCTGGTTCTTCTGCTGCCTGTCCACTGCTGCTTCTCACCATCTGCAGCGTGTCCAGTGTTCACAGCTCTCCTTGGTTCTTTCCAAGTCTTCTCTCCAGTTTCAGAACCACTTTCCCACTTTAGGTATCTGAGCAGCACCCACTCTCTCAGTATCAGACTCTTAGTCATCTGGCACTGCTCTAACAGAAGTACCGTGAGTGGATGACTTTAGCAAAGAAAAGATTATTCTCACGTTGGCCAAAAGGCTACAACTCCAAATTGAAAGTGCCTGCTCCATGAGAACACACTCTGTTGGCTCTGGAGGAAGGTCTTCTGCATTACTTTGGGCTAAGAGCATCTCAGCACAGGGACCTCAGTTTCGAAGGAGCACTCTGCTCTCAGTGATGCTTTCTTGATGGTCTGAGGTCCCCCACTCTTTACTTACTTCCCTTCCCTTTTATCTCTTGTAGAATAAAAGGTGATGTGAGCCACACTCCACTACACTGGAGCAGAGAGGTGACCTTAGGGAGGGTGTTACAGTCACACCCCAATCTTTAACATAATCCAGTCTACCAACCAGAGGTAGAGATTAGGATTTACAGCATAGGAAATCACAAAATGAGAGCAATCACACGATACAGGGAATCATGGCCCAGTGACATTACTACACATTTTGGAGTGGCACACAATTCAATCCATGACACCCCTCAAAAGGTATGTCTGGAGACCTGTTTCAAGGAACCATGGTGGCACTGTACTTAAGGGCTCAGCCGCTAACTGAAAAGTTGGCAGGTTTGGCAGTTCCAATCCACCACTGCGGGAGAGGAACACAGCAGTCTGCTTTCATAAAGTTGACAGGCTTGGAAACCCTGGGGGACAGTTCTACTTTGACCTGTAGGGCTGCTATGAGTCAGAACTGACTCACAGCAACACATTTGGAGATGTTTTTAGTTGACACAACTGGAGAGGGAGCACTACTTGCTCCTAGTAGGTAGAAGCCAGAAATGCCCTTCACAGCCTGCAGGGCACCGAACCAATGTGACCAATGTCGGCAAGGTCAGCCAGGCTGCTATGTAAACCCAGTCCTGTCCCACGCCCTGGGTCCTTCCGCTTTACTTGGTCACCACAGTTCTCTCTACCTGGTCTCCTCAACACCATCCCTCACAGCCTCTCTGCACAGAACCCAACCTGACCCTGTCTGAGCAGATCCTTTCCATGTCTAAAGCCCATCGGCAGCTTTCTGTCACCCTTAGAATCAGGTTCAGGCTTCTCCTTGTCTTACCAACCTCACACAGCCCGGCTCTGCCAGACTGGAGTCATGCACACCAGGGCGAGCTCAGAAAACCTCTGACTTGTTCATGTCGGGAGGCGGTGCGCACACGCACAGGCACACCCTGCCTCACCACTCTCAGTCCCTACGTTCTAGGAGAGGAGATGGAGCTGCTCCCTCCTGCTCACTGTCAGTCCTCAGCATCTAGAGGGGGCTTGGCCAATAGGAGGGACTCCAGAAAAGAAACTGCTCTCTGAATGAATCTGAGGACCACTATGAGCCTAGCAGGATGTCACACAAGCCATGACTCTGCCATCATCCTTTCCCTCGAGGTGTTCACAAGCTAAGTAAGGAGACAAGCTGTGCGCCTGAGACCTAATTAAAGATCAGCGCTCAGGTGCCTGGTATGAACCAAGGCCCAAGAAACCCATATTCTCAATCTCCGTCCGCCGCCCCAGAGACTATCTCGAGGCAGCAGCTGCCTACAGTTACACTTGAGCAACTGTCTAATGCCCTGAGCTCCTGCCTTTTCCCCAGCCTCGCGCACACTGGGAGTGAAATTCTGGTTCAGCTAAAACGCTAACGCATGAGAGCAAAGGCAAAGACACTCGGTCTTCACACTCTGTCCCCAGCCTTGAACGTGCTGCCCAGGGAGGAGGGCGATGCAGGGTGGCTGGGGGACACACAAAGAGCACTTCCAGCTCCAGGAAGGTGGAACAGGATGTCCCCCTGAGATTTTTTTTTAAAAAAAGCTAATTCAATAACTACATTGCAGAGACAGTGATGGTAGGCATGAGAAGGGAAAGTAGAATGTGATTCCAAAGAAACAAAGGCACTAGCTGTGGGCTCAAGGACTCACAAGACACAGGTGAAAATGGTGAGAAGCAAAAGGGAAGAAGCAGGCTGTAAGCATCTCTCTCTCTCTCACACACACGCACACACACATACGCACACACACACATATACACACACACGCACACATATGCTGAGTGATCGTGTGTGCCAGGCAGTCTTGCAGGCACTTTACAAGCATTTATTTAAAGCCCATAGTAAACCTCCCCCTGCCCCCAGGTAGATTCTATTGAACAACAAAAAAAATTTACTGCCGACTCCAATTTCTAGCAACCCCCTGAGCATCAGAGAACTGTGCTCCGCAGGGTTATCAGTGGCTAATTTTTCAGACGTTGATTGCAGGGCCTTTTTTCCGAGGTGCCTCTGGATAGATTTAAACCTCCAATCTTCTGGTTGGCAGCCAATCTGATTGCATGAACTATCTGGACCACCCAGCGGACTCCAGGTCCTATTTGTTGGTTGTAGTCGAGCGGACTGGAGGCAACCCACGTGTACACAGTAGAACTGCTCCATGGGACCGTCAAGGCTGTGACCTTTCAGAAGCATGATCTGCCAAGCCATACTTCAGAGGTGCCTCTGTCTGAGTTGGATTCACCTATCTTTCTGTCAGTCGTCCAGCCGTTACCCTATTTCCCATCCCCACTTTGTACAAGGGGAAAGGGATGTTGGAAGAGATTCAGCGACAGCACCTGCAGGTATAAAGCAGGCCAGTGGGAGAGGAGAGGCTGCGGGAGCCTCCCCAGAGGAGGCCGGAGCAGGACTTGACAGGGAGGTTTGTCTGATGGAGCAGAGGGTGAGACGGGGAAGTGACAAGGAAGCAGACACCAGTCAACAGCAGGACTAACATTTTCGTCAGTGCCAATTGTGTCACTGGAGCCCTGGTGGCACAGTGGTTAAGAGCTCAGCTGCTAACTAGGAAGTCAGCAGTTTGAACGCACAGGCTGCTCCTTGGAAACCCTATGGGGTGGTTCTACTCTGTCCTGTAGGGGTTGCTATATGTCAGAATCAACTTGATGTTGGGGTAGGGGGCGCGGGCGGGGAGTTGCTGCATCATTTGGGCATAATTATTGCTTTTAATACTCATGGCACCTGCATGGGATAGAGCTCATTGATTGCATCTAACAGACGAGAAAACTGAGGCCCAACTGGCTTCTAGGTCCATGACTCCTGAGAAGGCTGATCACCAGGTGTCTAGGAGCTCCCTGACTTTGCCACACTGAAGGAATTGAAGAGGCAATACTGGAATGGGGGAGAGGTGGGACCAGAACCCCCCGGGAGCTTCCTCTCCTCTTTTATGGCTCCCTCCAAAGCCCACTCCATCACCAAATGGGAGGGTTCCTTTTGTTCACTAGCTCTGACGCACGTGAGACTGGATGTGTTTCTAGAATTCTTTCAGGAAGCCTGTCTCCCACCCTCACCCTCATTCCTCTGACTGTCTTTTCTCTCTCTTTTTATTTAAGCTCTCTGGTGGGTGTGAGTGGAGGAGAAAAATAGCACCAAGGTTCTCTCTCAGAACCTGGCAAGTACCTTTGCAAGTGCCCCCACCCTGCCTGACTCTCACCTGGTGACTGGCACCCCAGGTGAGCCTGGCTTGTGAGTGTGAAGGGGAGAAGGAGAGCTCAAGGCTGGCTGGGTGCGGGGGTTGTGCTAACCTAAGGTTAGCTGCTAACCTAAGGTTGACTGCTAACCTAAGGGTTGGCATTTTGAAACCGGCCAGTGGTACCACACAAGGCTGGACAATCTGTTTTTGTTAAGGTGACAGCCAAGAAATCCCTATGGGGCAGTTCTACTCTGTAACACGGGGGCCACCATGAGTCAGCACTGACAACAACAGATTAAGTGGTGGCAACTCCGTCTAGTGGGTAGGGAACATGTCGGAGTGGAATAATGGCTTTCCTCTGCGGCGAGTACCCCAGGAGGATATCTTGGCTGGAGCAGATGCAAGGGCTTGAAGCAACTTACAAGTAAAATGCATCAAATGAATCATAAAATAGAAATAGAAGATCAGGACCAAAGACAATTTATAGCATCAAGAAACTGCTGTCATTGATCTTCAAATTTAGCCCTTCATTTCCCAGCAGACAAAAACAGTGGGACCCATGATAGGTTACGTGGCTCTCATTATGACAAAGGAGGAACCAGTGGCGTTCCTGCAGGAAAGACAGCCTCTCTCAGCGTTTGTCCTGGTCATCAAGTGATGCGATAACAGAAGTACCACAAATGGAGGGCTTTCCCAAAGAGACATTTATTCTCTCACAGACCAGTAGGCTACAAGTCCTAATTCAGGGCGCTGGCACCAGGGAAGGCTTTCTCTCTGCTGGCTCTGGGGGCCAGGCTTTTGTTGAATCAGTCTTCATTTGGTCTGGGAGTGTCTCAGCTCAGCAACCTCAGTTCTAATGGACACATTCTGCTCCTAGCATCGCTTTCTTGGTAGTATGGGGTGTCCAACTCTCTGCTTGCTTCCCTTTCGCCTCTTGTAGGACAAAAAGATAAAAGGTAGTAGTGCTAGTGACACTCCTGGGAAAACTCACTTTACATTGGATCAGGGAAGTGCCCCTAGTGCGGGTGTTACAAAACAAACAAACTCACTGCCGTCCAGTTGAGACCGACTCATAGTGACCCTAGAGGTCAGAGTACAACTGCCCCCATCGAGTTTCCAAGAGGTGCCTGGAAGATTTGAACTGCTGACCACCTTAATTGTCTTTAACATAATCCAGTCTCACCCTATTAACCGCAGAGGAGATTAGGGTTTACAACTCTAATCACAAAGGGGGAGCAACTCCACAACACTGGGAGTTATGGCCTAGCCAAACTGATACACACACTGTAGAGGGGGATGTAATTGAATCCATAACAGCACTGAACTCCAAAAAAAATGTCCCAAGTGTAATTACATAGAAGATGCAGGGAAATATAAGAAATGATGTCCTCAACAGCATGTTGAGTTTTCCAGATAGTGACTATTCAGTAGCAAGTGTCACATGACTTTTCTTTAGTCAGAGCCCTGGTGGCTCAGTGGTTAACATCTTGGCTGCTAACCAAAAGGTCAGCTGTTTGAATCCACCAGCTGCTCCTTGGAAACTAGATGAGGCAGTTCTACTCTGCTCTATAGGGCCACCATGAATCAGAATCAACCCAGTGGTGGTGTGGTTTTCTCTAATCATCTTTATCAAGTTAAAAGAGAAAAACAAGTGACTTCCCGTCAAGTAGTTCACTTCAACTCATGGAGACTCCATGTGTGCATCAGAGTGAAACTGGGTTCTATACAGTTTTCAATAGCTGTAACTTTTAGGAAGGAGATTGCCAGGCCTTTGTTCCCAGGCACCTCTTAGTGGATTTGAACTGCCAACAAAGGCTGAGTACTTAACCATTCGCACTACCCACAGACTCCTGTATCAGGTTTTTGTTGTTGTGTTGCTGTTGAGGCCATTGTGCCAGTTTTGACTTACAGCAACTGTTTTAGTCGTCTGGTACTGCTCTAACAGAAATACCACAAGTGGATGACTTTAAATTTCATTCTGTAGTCCAGTAGGCTAAAAGTCCAAATTCAGGGCATCAGCTCCAAGTAAAGCTTTTCTCTGCTGGCTCTGGAGGAAGGTCATTGTGGTCAATCTCCTCCTGGTCTGGAAGTTTCTGAGATGCAGGGACCCCAGTCCTTTCCAAAGGACCTGCTCATCCTCTTGGTGGTATGAGGGCCCCAAATCTCTCTGCTAACCTCTTTCCTTCATCTCAAGAGACTGCCTCAAGGCGCAAAGTGATCTCACGCTAAGTCCTGACCAACCAACCCAACTGGAGCCCCTCCTCCCTCATTAACATCATAGGGGCAAGATTTACAAGGTGGAGAAAAAGCACCCAATACCAGGAATCATGGCCCAGCCACACTGCCACACACATTTTAGGTGGGGGGGGGGACAATTTAATCCATGACAGCAACCCTGTGTGACAGAGTAGAACTGTCCCATATGGTTTGCTAGGCTGTCATCTTACAGGAGCAGATCACTAGGTCTTTCAGTGTCACTAAGTGGATTCAAGTCACTAAGCTTTTGCTGGCAGGTAAGTGCTCAACTCTTTTCGCCATCCAGGCTCCTTTTTTATCAAGTGAGGAGCGTAACATACAGACGTAACTTCTAAAAGGTAACCAAGTGAGAGACTAAACCCAAGCCTCTAGATAAGTAGCCAATTATACATTTCAATTTGGTCCTAGAAAAGAATTTAGAATTCCTGGATGAAAGAGAACAATGAGATGCCATGTTTTATCTGTTAAATTGGCAAAGACTAAGCTTGCTTTAAAGATTAAAACCCAATTTTGGCAAGAGTTGGGGAAGTCAGTCCTCCCAGACACTGCAGGTGAGGATATAAATTGGGACAACCTTTTGGGAGAGCAATTTGGCACGAAGTAACAAGAGTCCTAAAAGTGTGCTTACACACAGCCATCCTGCTTTGGGGGATTTTTCCCCACCCAAAGGAAATAGCAAAAAATGGCACACAAAGATTATGTGCTAGGAATTGTTCTGCACAGGTTTGGGGTTTGCAGTAACTACAGATAGACCCACTCAGTGGCGTGGACTAGAAATTTCTGGATCCGAGACAGCTCTGGGAACCTGATTTTTTTCCTGTCAATCATTAAACTACTCAGCCTCTCTCCCTCTGCTAATGACTTTTATCTGGAGTTATATGTAGAATTACTATATGATCCCACAGTTGCATCCTAGGTCCATACCCAAAATAATTAAAAACAGACAAACAAGCTAACATGGATTGAATTGCTTTCACCTAAAAATATATGTGGCAGTTTGGCTGGCTCATAATTCCTAGTACTGTGTGAGGTTCTACATTGTAAATCCTGCTTCTATGATGTAATGATGGAGGAGGAGTTTCAGTTGTGTTGATGGAGCAGGACTCAACTTGTAAAATAGTTTTGTGCCTTGAGGCAGTCTTTTGAGCTATAAAGGAAAGAAACCAGCAGAGAGGTTTGGAGACCTCCTACCATCAGGAAGCAGTGCTGGGAGCTGAGCGTGTCCTTTGGAAAGGACTGGGGTCCCTGTGCCTCAGAAACTTCCAGGAAAGGGGAAAATTGACAACAAGGACCTTCTTACAGAATGAACAGAGAAAGCCTTCACGTGGAGCTGACACCCTGAATTTAGGCTTTTAGCCTACTGGACTGGACTGTGGCAAGATAAAGTTTCTCTCTTTAAAGCCATCCACTTGTGGTATTTCTGTTAAAGCAGCACTAAATGACTAAGGGAAAATCTTGCGCCATAGTGGTTAAGTGCTATGGCTGCTAACCAAAAGGTTGGCCATTTGAATCTACCAGACACTCCTTGGAAACTCTGTGGGGCAGTTCTACTCTGTCCTACAGGGCTGCTATGAGTTGGAATCAACTCAGTGGCAATGGGGTTTTAGGTGACTAAGAGACAAGCTAACATACATGATTGTTTGTAATAGCCTTATTCACAATAGCTGGAAGGTCAAAGCAATTGAAATATCCATCAATAAATGAATAGATAAACAAATTGTGGTGTATCCATACCGTGAATCTTACTCAACTATAAAAATAAGTGAAGTGCTGATAACATGCAACAATATGGCTGAACCTCCCAAGCATGCCACTCAGTGAAAGATAAAATGTTGTGTGAGTCCATTCATACATAACATCGAGAACAGGTAAATCCATAGATTCAGAACACACATTGGTGGTCACCAAGGGCTGGGAAGAAGAGAGAGGGGGAAAAGATTACTTAGTGGGTATAGGCTTGTACTTTAGAACCACAAGAAGGCTTTGGAACTACCTATAGGTGGTAGGTACACACCACTGTGCATGTTCTAAATGCCACTGGACTGTTCACGTTAAAATGACTACTTTTGTTGTTGCTGTTACTAGGTGCCATTGAGTCTGTTCTGAGGCACAGCTACCCTATGTGTACAACAGAATAAAACACCACTTGGTTCTGCACCATCCTCACAATTGTTGTTCTGCTTGAACCCAGTTTTGTAGCCACTGTGTCAGTCCATCTCTCTGAGGGTCTTCTTGTTCTCTGACCTTCTGCTTTACCAAGCATGATGACTTTCTCCAGGGACTTGTCCCTCTGGATATCATGTCCAAAGCATGTGAGATGAAGTCTTGCCATCCTTGCCTCTAATGAGCATCCTGGCTGTACTTCTTCCAAGACAGACTTGTTCATCTGTGGTCTATTCAGTATTCTTCATCAGCATCACAATTCAAAGGCATCAGTTCTTCTTCAGTCTTCCATAGTCATTGCCCAGCTTTGGCCTACATACGAGGTGATTCATCGGTTGGCTAAGGTGCACCTTAGTCTTCAAGGTGACGTTTTTGCTTTCCAACACTTTAAAGAGGTCTTTTGCAGCAGATTTGCCCAGTGCGATACATCTTTTGATTTCTTGATGACTTCGGCCATGGGTGTTGATTGTGGATCCAAGTAAAATGAAATCCTTGATACTCGACTGCACTTGGCTTGATAACTTCAATGTTTTCTCCATTTATCAGGATGTTACTTACCAGTCCCATTGCAAGGATTTTTATTTTCTTTATATTGAGGTGGAATCCATACTGAGGATTGTGGTCTTTGATCTTCTTCAGCAAGTGAGTCAAGCCCTCTTCACTTCAAGCAAGCAAGATTGTGTCATCTACATATCATAAGTTGTTAGTGAGCCTTTCTCCAATTCTGATGTTAATTTTAGGTAGGTGGTAGTGCCCACTACCTGCTCGGCAAGAGAAAGATGTGGCAGTCTGTTCCTGTAATGATTATAGCCTCGATAAACTACTTTTAAAAACTTTTTATTCAGAGAGAACTTAAGACTCAAAAGAATTTACAAAAATAGTACAGAGAGTTCCCATGTATTCTTCATCCAGCTTCCCCAACAATAACTCCTTACGTAAACACTGCAGGTTCTGATGACCAGGATGCTGACATGGTACAACACTGTCTCAGTCATCTAGTACTGCTCTAGTAGAAATACTGTTGGATGGCCTCAACAGACAGAAATCTATTCCTTCCCAGTCTAGTAGGCTACAAGTCCAATTTCAGAGTGCCAGCCCCAGGAGAAGGCTTTCTCTCTCTGTCACCTTAGTGGAAGGTCCTTGTGATGCATCAGTCTCCCCTTGGTCTGGGATCTTCTTAGTGCAGGAACCTCGGGTCCAAAAAGACTCTGTCTGTTCCTGGCACTGTTTTCTTGGTGGCATGAGGTCCCTGTATCTCTCTGCCCACTTCTCTCTTTTGTATCTCAAAAGAGATTGGCTAAAGACACTATTTAATCTTGTAGACCTCATCAGTATGACTTCTGATAATCCATCTTATTAAATCACAGTGATAGAGCTTATAACACATAAGAAAATTTCATCAGATGACAAAATAGTGGATAATCACACAATCATGGGATTTATGGCCTAACCAAGTTGACACACATTTTGCAGTGGGGCAGGGCGGGGCAGATGGGACACACAATTCAATCCAGGACAAACACTATTGACTAAAGTGAGGACCTTTGTATTTCAGAGCCCTGGCAGCACAGTGGTTGAGTGCTTGGCTGCTAACAAGAAGGTCAGTGGTTAGTGCCCACCACCTGCTCGGCAAGAGAAAGACATGGCAATCTGTTCCTGTAACAATTATAGCCTTGGAAACCCTATAGGGAGCTCTATCCTACAGGGGTGCTATGAGTCCAAATCTAGTCAACAGTAGTGAGTGAGTTTTGTTTAGATTTCACCAGATTTTATGTGCAGTGTGTGTGTGCCTGTGTGTGTGTGCAGTACTACAAAATTTTAGCATATATATGATTTAGCCCCACCATAATCATGACATGGAACTATTCCATCCAGCAAAAAATCTCAGCCATGCTACCTCGTTATGGCACACCAACCCTGCCACCAACGCCCATGGCAACAATTGCTCTGTTCTCCATCGCTGTACTTTTGTCATTTCAAGCTAGGTACATAAATGGAAAGATACAAGGTGTAACCTTCTGAGATGCTGGTCTCTCTCTGAATGTGTCTGCTTCTGCCTCCTCATCTTGTCTGATTTCTCACAGCTTCAGCTGACCACACCTCCTCCCAGGTCCTCCTCAGCTTCTGGTCTTCCTTTTGGCTTCATCTTCCAATGGTGAGTGGCCCTCTTTGTATTTCTCTTAAGAGGGAATATTCAATAGCCAGGCATGTTGGGATAAGGCCATGCAGTTTATCCAGAAATCCTCACCCAAGAGTCATTGGCTTAAAGCCCCCTGCTGCAGCAAGAACAGTTTATAGCAAAACAAAGCAGAACAAACACCAATAAACCAACTGTGGAGAAAAGATTAAGACCCAAGAGGAGGCACTGGGAAACCTTATTAGATTGGAAAGACACAGAGTAATCATTTTGTGAATTAGGTGGATTACTGGGTTCCCAAAGCCCTAAGCAATTTCTGTGTCTCTATAATAGATCTCTGTCCCCATCCCCAGGCACCTGACGCTCACCTGTCTCCAGGCTTTGCTCTGCTTTACAAGGAGGGCTGAAATATCCTTTTGTCCAGGGACTTTTGCCTCCACAGGGAGTTGCTGTTATTTTTCCTTAACCTCAGAGTGACTAACTGTCCAAACCAAAACCCTTAGAAAGTAAGACAAAGGATGGTTAATTCTGCTGGGACAATGGGTATAAACCAGGACCCTTCAGGCTGTAGGTCACTTGACTGTGCATCTTCCTCGCTTCTTCTAGGCAGAGCTCTCCTCCCCTGCCCTGCTGCCCTGTGTCACGGAGGAGAGCTGCTCCATCGAGTTTTCTTCACTGTAATATTTATGGAGGCAGATTGCCAGGCCTGCCTTCTGCAGCACCTCTGGGTTGGTTCGTATTGCTGATCTGCAAGTTAGTAGTTGAGGGCAAACTGTTCACACCACCAAAGGACTTCAGATGCACTATACCAAAACCCAAATCCAGCTCTGCTGAGTTGATTCCTACTCATAGGAGCCCTATACGACAGAGTAGAACTGCCCCATAGGGTTTTCAGGGCTGTAATCTTTACAGAAACAGACTGCTATATCTTTCACTTACACAGCGGGGGGTGGTTTCTGATCACCAACCTTTTGATTAGCAGCCGAGAGCTTAAACACAGCACCAGCAGGATTTCTTAGATGCCTTTTAGTGCTCAAACTGTCTTCCCGTCTGTTCCTTCCCTGCCCCTGCTTTCTCCCAGCTGCCAACACCTGCTCTCAGGAGAGTACCCAGCCACCAGTCACACTTCAGTGAATAGCTGGGATCAATTTAAAAACATTTCTCCTTCCCAAGGAAACCCTGATGACATAGTGGCTTAAGTGCTATGTCTTCTAACCAAAAGGTTGGTGGTTCAAATCCACCACGCATTCCTTGGAAACTCTATGGGGCTGTTCAACTCTGACCTATAGGGTCACTATGAGTCAGACCTGATTCAACAGCAATGGGTTTGTTTTATTTTTTCCCTTCCCAAAGGGATTTATCATTTAACATGCATTAAAGCCTGCACCACAGCAGGTATCATTGGCTACAATTTACTAGACTGTTACGCACTTAACATATTATCTACTTTGCTTTCACAACAAACCCTCAAGGGGTATCATCTTTCCGTTTGCTAAACCATGAAACTGAAATTTAGTGGAATCAAATGATTTAGCAATCCTTTAGCCAGTCAGCGGTAGGGAGGGATGAAATTCTGTATCCCTCCCATCTCACTCCTAAACCCAGGCTCCTCATTGGCTGTGAGAGTGGTGCACAGAGGTACCTGAGTGGCTGGGCAGCTCCTCCCCCACCCCAGCCCCATCCCCAAGCCCCAAGGCAGCCACCTCCCGGTACAGGCAGCCTTGGCCTTTTATCAAGTAGATCATGCATAATAATCATGGTCTATGGGTACCTGGTAAGGTCCCTGGATGGAACAAACCGGTTGAGCTCAGCTATTAATCGAAAGGTTGCCACTTCAAACCCACCCAGCAGCACTGCAGAAGAAAAAGACCTGCTTCCATAAAGATTACAGCCAAGGGAACTCTACGGAGCAGCTTTACTCTGTAACATTACGGGGTCACAGAGAATTGGAATCTACTCACTGGCAACTGGTTTGCTTTCTTGTTGTTGCTTTTGTTTCATGTGTGTTATGGCTTGAAAGGGCCCAGAATAGCCTGAGCTAAACTTTCTCCCACAAAAGGACAGAAATTCTACCCAGAAATTTCAGGCGTTTGCCAGGAGAGGACAACGACTGAGTAAACTACGGAGATCTTTTTGTCCGCATGTGGAAGAAAACTCCGTGATGCTTGCAAAGGACTACTGAAAGATCTGTCATTCTTAAGCAAGTTTCCTTAGAAGCTAGAGTCTTCAGGTGACCTGAGGCAGATCTGTTTTCCCAGAGGCCTGTGTGTTGTGCTCACAGGGAGTCCCATTCGTAGAACCGTGCCCGGATAGGTCTGAAAAGACAAACACAGCAGTTCCCGCTCAGATTTCAGGGACCAGCTCTGCCCCTTCCCCACACACTCACCCTCACCTCATTCTCCCCATGGCTGGCCATCTCCTCAGACACCTTGTGCTGTGAAATCAGCATCCTAACCATGCCAACCTGGGCATGGAACTGGGACCAGGGCCTTTTAAGAGTGTTCCCCCCTTTACTTCTTTGCTTTAAACATCTGTTGATTTCTAAGCCACGCCCACTCCCTTCTTCCAGTAACTGCTCCCAAGTTTTCTACTGCGGGTCTGTTCCCACCACACACTCCCCACCCAGACAGCACATTTTTTTAAAAAATCCATTGCTGTTGAGTCGATTCTGACTCATGACCAGCCCGTGTGTTACAGAGTAGAACTGCTCCATAGGGATCTTCTGGGGCGTAATCTTTACTCCGTGGCATGTCGGTAGGGCAGGGGTTGGAACTGGCAAACTTTTAGGGTAATTGATGAGCACAAACTCTTTAGGTCACCGAGGGACTCTGACAGCTGTAACATGAGCCAATTGATACCCTTTCCTAGTTTTCTGTCACTTGCAATCAAAACAACCCTGAATCATAGAATCAGCTTCGGTACAGTGCTTGTCTGGAGTACATTTTTGGAGTTAATTGAAAGATATTTGTGTTGCAGTCTGAACATGCTAGCTTCCAGCCCTCCACTTCAACCTGCGTGGGGAAACGTCAAGTTTCAGGTTACATTAAAATTGTCATTTTTTTTCCCTGTTAAACCTAGAGCTACCCTAGGGCCCAGCAATTCCTCTCCTAGCTGTATACCCAAAGGGTTTGAAAGAAGTAACTCAGACAGACATGTGCACACAGTCCTCATCACAAAAAAGGGGAAGATGGAGATGACCTAAATGCCCATCAGGAGATGATGGATAAACAAAATAAGGTACATACACACAATGGACAACTAATTACTCAGCCACCAAGAGAAGTGAAATTCTGACACATGCAATGGACACGCATGAACTTGGGAACAGACTGAGAGAAACGTGCTGTCTCAGACATCTAACGCTACTGTAACAGAAATCTCGCAAGTGGATGGCTTTAACAAATAGAAGTGTATTGTCTCATCACTTCAGAGGCTGTTGTTGTTAGGTGCCATCAAGTTGGTTCACACTCATAGCGACTGACCCTCTGTCCCACAGAGCCAAACACTGCCTGCTCCTGCGCCATGACCACAATCGTTGTTAAGCTTGAGCCCCGTGTTGCAGCCACTGGCAGCTGTTTTTTCTCAGTTGGAGTTGTGCCACATCAGCAGATGAAGGTCCTAAAACATTGATTCCATCCATCCACACCATTAAGGCTGACTCTACTTTGAGGAGGCGGCTCTTCCCCAGTGGTCCTTTGCGTGCCTTCCAACCTGGAGGGCTCATTTTCCGGGACTATATCTGACAATGTTCCGCTCCTGTTCATAAAGTTTTCACTGGCTAATTCTTTTCGGAAGCAGGCTGTCAGGTCCTTCTTCCTAGTGTGTCTTAGTCTGGAAGCTCAGCTGAAAGCTGTCCACCTTGGGTGACCCTGCTAGTATCTGAGTACCGGTAGCATAGCCTCCAGCATCACAGCAACATACAAACCCCGAGGGTGTGACAAACTGACAGGCACGTGGGGGTTCGGAGGATAGCAGCCTGAGTGCAGGGTGTCGGCTCCAGAGGAAGACTTTCTTCCTCTGTCATTTCAGGGAGAAAGTCCTTGTCACTAATCTTCCCTAATCTAGGAATTTTTCAGCACAGGGACTTCGAGTCATGCACCTGGCTCTTCTCTCTCTCTCTCTCTCTCTCTCTCTCTCTCTGCTTCACTCTTTTATATCTTAAAAAGCAAAATAAAAAAGATTGATTTAAGACACAACTTAATCTTGTAGATTCAGTTCTGCCCCATGAATATAATGGTCTCTAATCCTACCTCATTGACATCATAGAGGTAGGATTTACAATACACAGGAAGGGTGGACAGTCATATAGTACGGGGAATCATGGCTTATTCAAGTGGTTATACATTTGTTGGGGGGTGGGACACAATTCAATTTGTAACATAATTCAGTCACAAAAGGACAAATATTGTACGATCTCACTTATACGAAATATCTGTAATAGACAAGTATATAGAGATCAAAGATTATTCATGTTAGCAGGATGGGAAGAAGAGGGAGGCAGGGAATTATTTAGAAAGCACTGAGTATCTCTTAATGGTGATGGCAAACTTGGCAATGCACATGGTCGCACCAAAAAAAAAAAAAAAGCCAAAGCCACTTCCATCAAGTCAATTCCAACTTATACCTTACGGGTCAGAGTAGAACTGCCCTATAGAGTTTCCAAGGAGCACCTGGGCAGATACAGTCACACAACGTGATCAATATAAGTGTTGTCACTAAATTGTATGTGTAAAAGATGTTGATTTGGCAAGTGTTGCATATATTGTTGAATGATATCCAAGGGTCAAGATAAAAGAGAATATTAGAGATACCAGGATAAAAGAATACTAGAGATTTGCTAGCTGATTATAAATTCCCAACTGGATGACACAGTATGAGACTGGGTATTTTTTCCACCTGAGATGAGGCTGTCTGGGTTTTTCATTGTCCAGGGAAAAATTAGTCAGTGAAGTCCAAGCAGTTTCCATGAGTCTTTCAGATAATTTATCAAACGTCTTTTGAAATTCATTCTTCCCCAGAATTGCGTTTGGCTGAACAGACAAATGCACAGGTCTGAGAGGTCAGTGCCTACCCAAGCCGGCTTGTCTAGAGTACAGGGCTGTTTAGTTACGCACGAGCAGACAAGCTAGTTATTATCTCAGATTTATGTTGCTTACCGTCTTAAACATTTGTACTATGAAACCAGGTTTGGCTGTGTTCTCTGTACCTGGCATAGTCACTCCATTGGGTTTTTAGCTTCCTTACCACAATCAAAAATGAAATAAAATTCTGAACTGTCAGCTTTTTCTGGTTAGAAATTGATAGTAAAAACAATTTTTTTTTACTACATTAAAAAAGATTTTTTTAAATATAGAAACACATGAAAAATGTTATCACTCATAATTTATCCTCCAGGAGAACAGCTGACACTTTGGTCTAGTTTTTGCTTTTTTAACTGTACTTTAAATGAAGGTTTACAGGACAAGTGAGCGTCTCATTAAATAATTAGTACACATACTGTTTTGTGACATTGGTTACCAATCCCCTAGCATGTCAACACTCTCCCTTCTTGACCTCAGGTTCCCTATTACCAGCTTTCCTGTCCACCCCCTGCCTTCTAGTCCTTGCCACTGGGCTGGTGTGCCCCTTTAGTCTTGACTTCTTTTAGGGGGCTGTCTGATCTTTGGCTAAAGAGTGAACCTCAGGAGTGACTTCATCACTGAGCTGGAAGGCTGTCCAGGGGCCTTACCCTTAGAGTTTCTCCAGTCTCTGTCAGGCCAGGAAGTCTGATCTTTCTTTCAGAGTTAGTATTTTGTTCTACATTTTTCCTAACTCTGTCTGGGACCCTCTGCTGTGATCCCAGTAGGAGCAATTGGAGGTGGTAGCCAGGTACCATCTAGGTGTACTGGACTTAGTCTGATAGAGGTCATGGTAGTTGTGGTCCCTTTCTTCTTTGGTCAACTTCTTTCTAGTCTTTATTTTTCACAGTGTATTTTTCTGTATGTAACTCTATTTTTTCACAAAGTTGATTATAGTATATAGAGTCTCGAATCCTGATATTGATTTAACATTGTGTGATCAACATTTTGCTAGTGAATGGCTATGTAATATTCCATCCTATAATTAATTGACTACAATTGATTCCAATTAATTGATTGATTTTCTAGTAATAGATACTTACAGTTCCCTGCTCACCTCCAGAAAGACTGGTGGCATCGTGCTATGTGTGTCTGCTAACCAAGAGGTTGACAGTTTGAAGCTACCAGATGCTCCTTGGCAACTCTATGGGGCAGTTCTACTCAGTCCTGTAGAGTTGCTGTGAGTAGGAATCCACTCAAAAGTGGTGAGTTTGGTATTTTGGTTTGGTTCCTCACTTCCGTCATAAACAAGGCTATGATGGATATTAAGAATTAGATTCCTAGAAGGGAGATTATTAGGTCAAAGGGTATGAGCAATTTAAAAGCTTCGGATCCATACTGCCAGATTTCACTCCCCCTAACTACTCCTCACCCCTCACCCCCAGAATTTCCCAATAAGATGACCTTGTCTCAGACTTTAATCTCTGCCTGGAAGTGGGGTACAACTTGTAGGCCTGTCCCTAACCTATACCCCAGGGGCCTGAGATGGGAGTGATGGGTCTCTTAGTCAGAGCTAAGGCTGGAAGACACTGTCCTCGTTGGCGGGGGCACAGCTGGCCCCCACCACTGCTGACAGACTCCTCTATGGCACATTCTGCTCCCAGATGCTACCTATCTAGAAAATCATCCTCAGTCATACCCTTCAAAGAGTTTTTCATGAATGTCTAAGCTAGGAAATGGCTATTTAGAAGGCTATTTTCTGTCATCTCAAGAGCCAGGTAATTGGGGAGGTGGCTGGAATTCAGTCCTTCTTCCTTTGTTCTGAAAATGTGGCAGGCGCTTGTATCCCAGGATCCCTTTCTCTTCGTACTCCCTTCCATCATCCTTCCCCACTCTTTGTGGCTCTTAGCTTTGTTTTGGGGAACTACACACACACACACACCAACACACACATGCACTGATGCCTGCCCTGAAGTTTGCCCTATGGGAGAAAGCCTTGAAGCCAATGACAAGCTTACTGTGCTTATAATCACTGAGTCACTCTTCTCTGCAGGAAGGGAACCTCCTAGTGTTCTCTTACAGGTTCTCAAGTGACATCTGGCCTATTGAACCCTTTGTTGTTAGTTGCCTTGAGCAGGCTCTGCCTTACGGCTATCTACTGTACAACAGAATAAAAAGTTGGTGGGTCCTGCACAATGCTCACGATCATTGGTATGCTGAGCCCATGGTTGTAACCACTGTGTATTTTCAGTGCCTTCCAACATAGGGGCTCATCTTCCAGCCCTGTATAGGACAATATTCTGTTGTGATCCATAAGTTTTCACTGGCTAATTTTCAGAAGTAGAGAGCCAGGTCTTGCCTCCTAGTCTTAGTTAGGAGGCACCATGGAAACCTGTCCAGCATGGGTGACCTTGCTGTGATTTGGAATACTGGTAGCATAGCTATCATCGTCATAGCAACTCAGCACCTTAGTCTGTGTGAAGCTATGCTGACAGTGGCCTGGAGTAGCTTATCAGATGAGATTAATGTCTCCTGGAAGGTTTTTTATAGGGTTCAGAAGAGAACAAGAAACAATCTGGAGCATGGGGCTTATGCAGCTGCAAACATTTTTTGCAGAGATCCAACCACCTGGTTCCTTACCTTGTATAGAGCTGTACTGGTACCAACCTGCTTGAGAGCCGTCTTCCTGAGCCATCTATAGACCATCCCTGCCAAGGACTCCTTCATTCTGCCCCTACACCATTCCCCACCCCATTCTGCCCCATTCTGGGGTTCATTTCAATGCCATTTCCTTTAACTTTCTCAGCAGTCAAGACAAGGAGGAGCCGCCGCTTTGTTGACAGGCTCTCCTGCCCTTGCTGCCGTTCTATCAGCACTGATCTAATTACCAATGGGATGCAGTTGGAGCAGGGAGGTTCAACAGCTGGTCTCAGAGGAGCAGGGAGGGCAGCTTGGAGGATAGCCAGGGGAATGCAGTGGCCTCTGGTCACCTGACAGGGACAGGAATGGCTGTGTGGATGCTCCCAGGCTTCACACTTGGCTGCCTTGAGAAGAGAAGAGATTACATGCTAATTGAAGAAATCATTCTTAGCATGGCATACTTGGAGCCCTGGCAAGGCGAGCTGTGGGGAAGAGATGCGCACAGAGAATTCAGCTCAGACTAAACCGAGAGATAAGGGGAAAGAGGGGTGAGGAGATAGAAGGAGTAGGGGGCAGTGAGGTGGAACCAATGTCCCTGGAGACAATGCACTTATTACCAAAGCCAAACCCAGGAAGGAGAGAGAACAATACAGAACCCAATTCATGATCAAGGAAAAGCCCAGTAAGCAATCAATTCTTCATCTGCAGGTGAGAAAACTCAGAAAAGGAATACGTTGTCTCCCAAGTTTTCCACTGAGAACTCGTTCCCACCACATAGTCCCAGCCCAGCCAGCAATTAAAAACCCCGTGGCTATCGAGTCAATTCTGACTCATAACAGCCCACGTGATATACAGTAGAACTGCTCCCTAGGCTTTTCTGGACTATAATCTTCACACAGCAGATTGCCAGGCCTTTCCTCCGAGGTGTCACTGGGAAGGTCATGCCCATTTCAAACTTGACCTAGATCTGAGAGGCACCCTCAAAAGCTCAGCCTCTCCTCTTGGGTCCCTGGCCAACCAATGAGGTGACACAGTCTTTCCTAGGAAGAAGCCCTCTCCAGTCACTTATGCTGTAACTTTCTGGTTCCCTGCTGAGACCAGATTCTGTGTGCAGACCCTAAATATGAGGCCTGCCAATTAAGTTCACGGACTCATCCTAGAAAAAGTGCTACATACTTTATTGCTGAGTATCACTACGGTCCCCTTCGAAGTACTCCCCGTGGGAAGCTATGCACCGACGCCAGCACCTAGACCACACCTCAAAGCAATTTTTTTTAATTATTATGATTGAATGAAAATGTACATTCCCATATAAATTTGCATGCCCACCCATATGCAGCTCCCACTGCTCCCCCTGCCCAGTGACAGCACAGTCCTCCTCTCCACTCCATACATGTCTTGTCCTCCCAACAAACTCCTAGCCCCTCCTCTCCACCGACCCCCCTCCTGCAGTAAGAGGTCGGTAGGACAATATCCTATAGATGCATAGAACCATAAAGTGCACACATGATATGGCTACTCTGTGTCGCCAAGTCCAATCGATTCCTGTCCAAGAGTTGACCTCCATTATGATTTATGGACAGGGGCAGCATCTGGTCCAGGGGCCATGCTCCCAAGGGAACTCCGAGGCCTGTGGACCATCAACTGTGGTCTTTTAGTGAAGATCTCGGGGTGCACCCCTTTTTATTCTTGTGTTGCCAGGGAGACTCAACTTTGTGAGCTCCATCACAGCTATCACTGGTGGTGGCAAGGTACCAGCTGGTTCTTCCTGTCACAAATTGATGTAGTCACCCACTCATGTGGGTCTCTCTATCTTCTGGGTTCTCTTTCCCCCATGTCGTTTTGGTCCTTGGTGATCGTCCACTCCTGCTAAGTTGGGACCATTTGCTGTACCCTCAGATGGCAGCTTGGCAGTTTTAAGACCCTGGACTCCACACACCAATGTGAAGTGCAGAAAGCTCTCTTAACAAAACACTAGTTGTGCCAATTGGCCTCAGTTTCCCCTGAAAGCATGGTCCCTGGCCCCCTCCCCAGCTATTCTGTCCTTGTAATCTTGGATTAAGATAAGAGGAGTAATTATGTTATGTTGAAGTCCAGTTAATATTGATTTTCTTTCTAATGTGTGCTGTCACAGATTTCACCCAATCAAATTGCCATGAACTATCTAAACTAAACCACCTCTTCTCCCCACCTTTGCAGACGTCAAAGAGTCTTCTATGCATGAGTCTGTTTTTAAGTTCTTATCATAGGGGTCTCATACAATATTTGTCCTTTTGTTGCTGACTACTTTCACTCTTCCAACTCAAACCAGGTTATGGGATGTTTGCCAAAATCATCATTGTTCTTTATCATTGCATAGTGTTCCATTGAGTATATGTACCATAGTTTACCTATCCATTCCTCTGTTGTTGGGCATCTGGGTTAATTCCATCTTTTTGCTGTTGTGGACTGTGCTGCAGTAAACATTCATGTGCATGTATCAGTTGGTGTGAATGGCCTGGATTCTGTAGGACATATTCTGAGCAGTGGAATTACTAGGTCAAATGGCATATCTATATCCAGCTTTTTAAGGAAGCACCAGATTGCTTTCCAAAGGGGTTGCACCATTTTGCAATCCCACCAACAGTGTAGGAGAGCTCCAGTTTCTCCACAGCCTCTCTAGCATTTGTTGTTTTGCGTTTTTTGGATCACGGCCAAACTTGTTGGGGTAAGATCGTATCTCATTGTAGTTTTGATTTGAATTTCCTTAATAGCTGATTATTGCAAGCGTGTCCACATGTGTTTTTTGGCTTCCTGGATCTGCTCTTTAGAGAAGTGTCTGTCCATCTCCTTTGCCCAATGCTTAATTGGATGATTTGTCTTTTTCTTGTTGATATTTTGTAGTACCTAATGGATTCTGGAAATCAGGTATCACTCTGACGTATAGTTGCCAAATATTTTTTCTCATTCTGTAGATGGCCTTTTAATTCTATTAACAAAGTCTTTGGATAAGTAAAATTGTTTGATTCTTAGTAGTTCCCATGTATCTATTTTCTGTTGTTCGTGATTTGTCTGACAGATTTTGAAGTCTGTCTACGTTGTGTATTAAAACTTCCATTGTTGTTCCTAGTTTTTCTTGGATGAGCTTTATCATTTTAGATTTGATATTTAGGTCTTTTATCCAATTTGAGTTGGTTTTTGCATAAGGTGTAAGATATGGGTCTTGTTTCAATTTATTGCAGATGGATATCCAGTTTTTCCAGAAACACTTGTTGAAGAGATTGTTTTTACCCCAGTTTGGTGTCTTAGGGCCTGTCCTAGTTACCTGGTACTGCTCTAACAGAAAATACCACGAGTGGAAGGTTTCATGAGGATAAGCTTTTATTGTCACAGTCCAGTAACAAGATACAACTCCATTCAGAATAAGAAATCATCACAGTCCAGTAGGCTGAGTCCACAACCAGTGAGAACATCTCGGCAAAGGAACCTCAGGTCCAAAGGACTGCTCTGCTCTCAGTGCTTCTCTCTCAATGGTATGAGGTTCCCCACTTCCTCAGCTCACTTCTCTCCCTTATATTCCACAAGCTTGAGTCCTGCCTCACTAACACAACTGCAAACCATTCTCCACCATCAATATCACAGAGGCAGGATTCACAACCCATGGGAGGAAGGGCACAATATTGAAACTCCAAACCAAGTCAAAGCAACACATACATTTTTTGGGGGGAAACAATTCAATCCACGACAGGGCCTTTGTCAAATATCAACTGTTCATAGGAAGATGGTGCCTTCAACGCAATTTTGCAACTCTTTTTCGGGAATGGCCATCAGACCTGTTGTTGTATTACCCTTGATGTCCTGAATGTCATCAAAATGTCTTCCTTTCAATGTTTCCTTATCTTTAGGTAAAGAAAAAAGTCATTGGGGGCCAGATCAAGTGAGTAGGGAGGGTGTTCTGATACAGTTACTTGTTTATTGGCTAAAAACAGACAGCTCACAGACAACTATACCATTAAGTTCATGAACTTGCCACCATGCCACGATGTACAATAGCCATTACAGAAAGAGTTCTGAAATTGCTTAGAAGAGTAGACTAAGTGCTCGCGTCAGCACATAGCTTCCCAGCGGGACTACTTCAAAGGTGACCCTCATGGTATTCAGCAATGAGGTAGGTAGCAATTAGAACAGTTATGTACATGAACTTAATTGTCAGACCTCATATGTTTAAAAGAATTCATTGCCATGGAGTTGATTCCAACCATACTGACCCAATGTGACAGGGCAGAACTGCTCCATAGGGTTTCCAAGGCTGTTATCTTTAGGGAAGCAGACTGTCACATCTTTCTCCAGCAGAGTTGTTAGTGAGTTTGAACTGCTGGCTTTAGTTAGCAGCTAAGCAACTAACCATTGTGCAACCAGGCCTCTTAGACATGTTTATCCAGCCCGAACATTGAGGCAGCTATGCCCACTCATGGCACTGGGATACCAGTCCCGATGGAGCCTGAAGCTGCCCTTCTCTCTATCTTCAGGCTGTTTCTAGAGCACACTACCTATGGTCAAGCCTGCAAGAGGTGGAAACCTGTCAGAGAAGGAAATGGCACCAGTTAGTTCTGTTCCTATTTCTTTGGCCAAACCAAGTCCTCTGGTCAAGCCCGACTTCAAAGGGAAAAGGAAACTCCTCCAACAGGGCACTGGGACTCAGTCACCTATGTTGCTATGTGGAAATCCTGATGGTGTAATGGTCATGTGCCATGTCTGCTAACCAAAAGGTCAGTAGTTCAAATCCACCAGGTGCTCCTTGGATACTCTATGGAGCAGTTCTACCCTGCCCTATAGGGTCGCTATGAGTCAGAATCAACTCAACAGCAGTGGGTATGGTTTTGGTTTTGGTCTTTGCTTAGAGTCAGAATCAACTTGACAGCCATGGGTTTTGTTGTTGCGGTGTTTTGTATGTCGCACGAGAGAATACAAGATGTCTCCAACCAACCCACCCCTCCTAGGGCACCGGGCCCACACCTCTGCCCCGAGGGAGCCAGGAGGAGGCTGCCTGTCCAGAAGCCCCTGCCTCCTCCCAAGCATAGCAGGACACTTTCCTCACCTGGAACACAAGATGTGTTTTGCAAACCTGCGTGTGCACCTGCACAAGCACGTTTCTAGTTAAGACTGAGTGCACAGAGCCATCAGATTTGCTCAAACTGGCCGAGGATGCAGAAAGAGCAGAGGTTTTATGAAACTCTTCAACTGTCGGAGAGAATGCATGAATTATTGACAGGAAAGAAGAAGAGACCCAGTGAAGAAAGGCTGTTCCATTATTCATCAGCCTGGAGTCCCCAAGTCCCCTAGCACAGCTGTTGGCTTTTACACCTACAGCATTTTCCCAGTGTGTCTACAGAGAATGTTTCAAATACACAGTACTGGCAGCCACCAAGCTGGGAAGCAGGACTCCCGCCCACGTCCTCCACTGCCTGTCTCATTATCTGAACCAGCCTGCAGGGGATTGTGGGAGAAGCCTTGAGCTTTAGTGCCCACCCACCTTCCCTACCCAGGGCTCTCTGTTGGCAGGCCCTCAGGCCTGAGGCTCGAACTCCTTATAATAATAACTGAAAGGCCTTTCCCACCCTGGCCCTCAGGTGGCTCTTCAGTTTCATCTCCCTCAGTGTCCTACCTTTCCTTAAATGTAACTTTATGTTTTGGGGACTTTGCCATGCCAGCTTCTCCAGCTGAAACTCCTTCCTATTTCCTTGTCTACCTGCAGAAATTCTAGTCACCGGATCCATAACCCGATGCTACGGCATTGATTCCAACTCACAGATACTCTGCAGGACAGAGAAGAGCTGTCCTCACAGGGTTTCCAAGGCTGTAATCTTTAGGAAGCAGATTGCTGCAGAGAAAGATGATGAGTTTGAACCGCTGACCTTTTGGTTTGCAGTTGAGCATCTAATCACTGCACCACCAGGGCTCCTTTCAAGGCCAAGCCAGAAAAGAAGCTAACCTGTGTTGAGAACCACATTGTGTTAGGGCCACGGGCAAGTATTATCATGCTGAAGTATCACAATAATCTGGTGAGGTGGGTATTATCCCCAACACCAGCTACATGACCTGCCGGGCCAAAACAAAATGAAAATGCATATTACTTTGTCAAAAATGATTTAAGAATTTCAAGATGGTGATGACAGACTATTAAACCAATCATGAGACCCTTTCAGGCTCAGAGTTGAAGCTGGCCCCAGTTGTCACTTTATTACAGAGGAGTAAACTTGAGCCCAGAGAGGTTAGGTAACTTGTCCAAGGTCACACAGCTAGTTAGTGGGAGAGATAGGCTGAAGAACTTGGTCCATATGATGAGCTCAGTTCATCAAATTTCAAATCCTTTCTCTCTTAACCATCTATCTGCCTCAGGCAAAGTGAATGGGATGAGCTGCAGGGTAGGTCCTGTGAACACCTCTGGGAGCTGATTTACTTTCAAAAGGGTGCCTTCTGCAAGCAATGGAACTGTTGCTTCAGGACAGGCATTGCAAAATGAACTGTGTCACACGGATCAAAGACAGGAGCAATCTTTGAGCTCATGGGCAGTTCAGCATTCTCATTCAAGAGATGCTACTCACTCCCCCATCCCCTCCCTCACACCCTTCTCTGAAAGCCTGCTGCTCCCCTTCCTCTTCCTCCCTCCCTCTCTACACTCTCTCTTCAGTTGCCTGAGGATATGGCTGCTGCCCAGCAGAGGTGACCCTGTGGGACGTGGTCTCAGGCCAACCTCTCTGGCCTTCACTAGGAATATTAATTGCAGATCTTAGAGAAAGTGCCTCTCCTAGTTGCTGTGCCCATTTTTCATCTTGTATCAGTGATCCAGCTGCATGCTGGTGTGTCTGGTGGTTTTCCTCTTCAGAGCGTTAGCCTGGGGGGCTGCATCCTGTTTTCACTCATTCATGCATGCATCCAGCAGATGTTAACTGTCCACCTTCTGGGCCAGGCCTTTCAGGAGCTCGCAGCAGAACAAGCAGAGGAGAAAGACAGTAAACTCACAATCACCATCTCGGTGAGAACTGAACAACTGGGCTCCTGGGCCAGGAGGGAGAGGAAGTTAATTCTTGGGTCCCAGGGGGCTGTTTGAGTAAAATCTTGAAGGATGAATGGGAGTCTTCCAAGTGGAGGTGCAGGCAAGCCAAGAGAGAAACACTAGCATATTTGGAAGAGTTTGGAGAGGATGGGGCTGACTGTTCGAGAGATGTGGGCACCTTCAAATGACTTAAGAGGCTTCTCCACCAAGGTATTCCGAGGGTGGAGAGGTACACTCTTGACGTGAGACAGAAAATGCTGGGGATTTTCCAGGCCCAAAAGCCTATGAATAGAAACCTGGTGTATGATTTCAAAAAACCTTCAGTTGTCCCACCTCCACATGGCCCTATTCATGTGTAACAGTGTCCTTCCACGTGGTCCCAGGTCAGAAGACCTTAGCAGAGAGGGGATTCCATTGAGGTTGCTGCCTTCTAATTTTCAATAAATACGTTCCTGGCTGTGGTCTCATGCACCTTGCTGCTCTTTGATCACCCCATGTTCTGTAGGGGTTTTCACACCCTCCAGCAGAGGCTTCCAAGGTGCAGTTTATAGAGATCATCTCAGAAGTTCCCCTTCTTGTGTCTCTTGCCACTTCCAGCTGAGAACAAAAACTGGTGCTCCATCAACAAGCCTTAAATACATGATGGACAAGTGTATGGGTTGGGCTCCCATTACAGAAATGAAGACAGGCAACTATTCTGGCCAGAGACAGTTAATCTTTGGGTCCCACAGTCTAGCTTGTCCAGACAGTCCCCCTTGCCTCACAGCTTTCAAGTTTGTCATCTATTTACTGGTACTTATTCAGGGCCTAGAGATGCAGGCTACGTCTAAGCTACTATTTGTCGTACATTTATTACTATTTTATAGCTTAGAGGGAAAAATGCTTGCTGAAGGAATACCACATGGGGGTGGAGGTGGGAGAGGAGATGAAAAGGAAGAATAAATGCTTGGGGCTTTAAAGGCACAGATCCAGGGGCCAGAAAGAGCTCTGCCATTTCCCTGCTGTGTGTTCTCAGGCACTTCGTATCAGCCACCTCTATGTGCCTCAGTTTTCTCATCTGTAAAATGGGGTTGTGAGATTAAATGACTAAATACAGGCAACACTCGTTGAACAGCGCCTAGCACACGGTTAGTGATCAGTAAACATTAGCTGATGTCCTGTTGCTATTATTAAGCAGCAGCAGCAGCAGCTGGAATTTGAAGACAGTTCCAAGGCAGGGGTAGGGAGTGGAGGTTACAAGGTGGGGAGTGAGGGGCGGGGAGTTGGGAAAGGTAGGGGGTGGGTCTCAGCCAAGCCCTGTGCAACATCCGAAAGCTTTTCCCACCGCATCCCAGAACCCAGCTAGGTCCCTGCAAACTCAATACCAGGGCATCCCCCCATCCGCAGAGGCTGTCTCCCCGCCCCAAGGTGGGGCCCAACGCCGCGGGGTCCCAAAGCCCGCCGGGTGAGGGAGCTGGGAGGGGTATGGGAGGCCCCGCCCCGCCCCTGAGGCCCCGCCCCCGGGCGGTAGGTCTGCGCTGAGGCTGCGATCGCGGCGTCTGTGACCGGGCTCCAGCGCGCGGACCTGCCGGCCGAAGCGGACACGGCGGGCGACGCGCCGGGCAGCCTCGCGCCTTTCATCCTGCCCCGCTCGCCAGGCACATAGGGACATTCGCCCGGAGCCGGGACTGCGGTCGCTCCGCCTAGGTAAGAGCGGGAAGACTGGGGGAAACCCGGTCCTGGATGCAGAGGGGCTCCGGGGTCTCCTACCGGGTCCTCGGCTGCTGCTTGGGGCTGCCCCCCGCTACCGCGAGGCCGGGGCCGGGGAGCCCCCGCGGCGCGCAGCGTGGTCGGGCGGGTGGAGGAGGGGGCGGCGGGGGTACGGGTGTGTGTCGGTGTTTCGGGGTATGGGTGCCCCCTCTGCGCCGAAGCGGCAAGTCAGTTCTTCTTGCCCACCCCAAAGCTGAGGGCAGACTTTCTCACGCGCACGTGAACGCGGCTGGCGGAAATTACCCGGATAATTCGGGGGGCAAGCCCCCCACCACCTGTGGAGGGCCGAATGCTGGGCAGGCTGTCTGTGGGGGCGAACTCCCCGTTCTGTCAGCCACAGAGTGGGTGCACTGCCCCAGCGGGTCGGCCAGCCTCTGAGACCACTCCATGTGGCCGCGAGGGCCACGACGCGCCTGGGTGGAGGTGGGTCGGGGAGGTGTCCATGCCGTTGTACCAGGAGCAGAGGTGGGCACGGTGTGGGGGTAGGGTGCGGAGTGGCCATACAGGACCACAAGCGGGGACCGATTGTGGTCCGAACCCCCAGGCACACACCAAAAATGTCACCAATCACTCCAAACCCACCGAGCAATTTTAGTTACTTAACCCTGTCTCTTTGCTCTCACCCTAATTTGGCTGTTGATGGAGATGCAAAGTGTTCAGCATTTCAAAGTCAAGTCCAGTTGTCACTTCCTGGGCTGAAAGGAACTTGAGCAGATTCCCAGATCCTGGCTGGGGAGGGGACAGGGCCATAAAGGCAGTGTTCTGAGGGGAAAAGCTGTATTCCCAGGAAAAGGCTCAGACTCTGCCCCCCACCTCCACTCTCCCAACGCTCAGATGGTGGTACTCCCATCCACCGGCCCCCAGCTCCTGCCCAGGGCTGTAATAGCGCCTTTCATGGTGATAAAGGCTCCCGTTCTGAGGAGGACAGGGATTTACCCACTTCTCACAGGCTTATCAGTGACCAGGCAAGACCTGGACCCAAGATAGAGTCCCCACTGGGGAGCTCATTTCATTCCATCAGACAGCACACCCCAGATGTCACCAGGGAACACAAGATGGGGCCAGCCCTGCTCACCACCCCAGGTCCCATTTTCAAATTTCCACACCGTGGGGATTTGGTAAGTTAATCATCAGGATTGCCCTGGGACCAGAGTGGGGACTTTGGCCTGGCCCTGATGTCAGGTTTCAGCACATCCCAAGACCACAGACATCTTGGTGACAGCTGAGTGCATCTCTTTGCTGACACCACAGCCAGCCTTCAGCCTGAAGTCCCCTTTCTGCCTGAGAAGCTCCAGCTTTGCCTCCTTTCTCTGTCACCCAGTCCGCTGAAGGTGGCTGGGGATGTTCCGTCTCCAAGGCCAAGTCCCCAAGCCACACTGATTGCCACTGAGGTGATTCTGACTCATGGTGACCCCATGTGTGACACAGTAGAACTCTTCCATGGGATTTTCAGTGGCCAATTTTTTCTAAGATTGACAGGTCTTCTTCCAAGTGCCGCTGGCTGGACTTGAACCCCCAACCTTTCAGTTAGCATCCTGGTGTTCATCGACTGCACCACCTGGGAACTCTGAGCTCTCATTTGAGCCTGGGTCTGAGACATAGCCATCCTGTCCCTTGTCATGTGGAAGGCAGTGGACACTCTGAGGGGCTGAGTGGAGTGAGGGCTGCCCTGTCCATACTGTCCAGTTTGATAGTAGACAGAGAAGTGGCACTGCCACGGGGCAGTTCATGGTCTGAAAGCCCCAGTATCCTGCTGTGCTGCACCTGTGCAGGCAGCCAGCTCCTGGGAACTCTGCCCGCAGGCTCGTGAGCTTCAGTTCTATGACGTGGAAACCAGAACATAGTGAGGTCAGAGCTTAGTTTCTGGGATCTGGAAATAAGCTTTAGCTGAGATAGAGGGAGGTTGGCCTTGTCTTGTGATGAGAAACATGGGTTCCAACCCAAGGCTCAGTTTTCTCATCTGTAAAATGGGTTTGGCAGGGTGATTGTGAGAAGAGAGTGAGGTCACCGATGTCTGCTTGAGGCTCATCGAAGGCATCCTTGGCTGGTTGTCTAGGCCTCTGCTTCCTCCACTGCTTCCTCCAGTCTAGTGTGACTCTCAAACACTGAACTTGAGGGGGTGAGCACATAGCTAGGGTGCCTGAGATCTGGGGGAGTGGTGTGAACGTTTGTACCACAGTAGCTTACCGATTGAGCTTGGATTCCCAAAAAGTGAGGATGGGAGACTTGGAACGCAGTCTCAGCCAAGCCCCGTCTTTGGGGAGTACTCATGCTTCTGCCCTAGGCTTCCGGCTACCAGCATCTCGGGCTTACCCGACACTGCCTCCTGGCCCTATTCCTGGCTGGTCACCAGGCGCACTCCTGGCCTTTCATTTCATCCTGAGATCTAGGTTCTGCCTTCCTCCCTTGCAGAATCAGGGCTAGCTACATTTGACGTCAAGGCACCAGGAAGGTCCCTACCCTCCCTCCAAACATCATCCCATCTCCCTGGACTTAATATTCCACTATTAGAAAGCCATTCCTTTGGCTAATTTGTACCCAGCCGTGTTGACTACTGAATCTCAGCATCAGTGACTTGTTTAGCAGCTTGTAGGGCATGAAAGGGAGGTGTGAGGACATAGGAACAGAGGAAAGAGATGGCTGGGGGCACAGAAGGTGGATGATTGCGCATGTCAGCCTCACAGTTTTGTGGAGAAGGGCCCAGCTGCTGAGCCCAGAGAGGCCCCAGGGAGGGAGACAGGCTTGGGAGGTGGGGCGGGGGCAGGCAGCCGGCACCAAAAGTTGTGAACCTCAAGTGGAAATTCTCAGTGGGAATGTGAGGTGGGCGGGCTGCTGAGAGAGCAGGTGTTAGATAGAAGCTTCCAGTCCTGGTGAGGAGGCTGAGGGTGGGGCCTTAGCAGGCAGTTCCAGAGGTGAAATAGCCTCAAAGCCAAAGGATCTTTCCTTTTCACCTGCACTGTCTTCCTCTGAGAACACGGCCAGGTGCATTTCAGCATCCCGCGTTTCCTCTTCCCAGGGCGGCGCTCTTTGCTGGTGCAGCACCTGGCTGGTTGCACTGTTTGAAACTGTCGGTGGTTATTCGTTAGGTCAGCAAGATGAGGAGACAGCCCCCAGTGAGCTGTGCTGGGTGAGGGCAGCTCCACACCTGTGCCTCCCCAGCATCCCAAAGTCTCTCCTGTGGCCCTTTCTCAGGAACAAAAACAGCATGCTTTACTCAAACCCACAATTTTCCCGGGCTGCCAGAAGCCTGGGGGTGCAACTTTGGACTGCATCGCCCTAACAGGCCTATGGAGCTGGTTCCTTGCCCCTTAAGCTTCTCAGTTGAAGCGCCTAAGTGTGAAGGCGCATGTAGGGGGTGACCGCCCAGGGGCCAGCTGTTGGTGGAGGAGCAGGCTGAGCATCACCGAGACCCTCACTGGGACTGATGACATCGACTGGTCCTAGTCATGATGGACCTAAGGTGAGCCAGTGAGTGCTGAGTGCCTGCTGGGTGCAAACACTTTCCCAAGTGCCTTGGACCAGAGGAAAGAAGTCACAGCGCACCAGTATGACCTGTTGGCTAAGAGCTCCCAGGTCACGACCATTCTTAGGGAATGTTCTCAACTATTTCTGTTCTTAATGATAATGATGATGGCAGTTCTTCATTTGTTCTATAGCAAACATTTAATGAGCATCTACTGTGTCCAGCTACCGTCCTAAGCAATTGGGACAGGATTGCAGCATTGTTGGTATTTGGGCTGGATCACTCTTTGTGTCTCCTGCACTGAGGAGGCCCTGGGGGAGCACAGATTGTTAAGTACTGGGCTACAGACTGAAAGGTAGGTGATTCCCACTCACCTAGAAGTACCTCTGAAGACAGGGGTGGTAATCTGCTTCTGAAAGTTCACGGCCTTATAAACCCTGTGGGGCAGTTCTTCTCTGAACACATGGTGTCACCAGAAGTCAGAATTATCCCAACAGCAACCACCACCAACAAGAACTGGTACAGTGTAGGATGCCAATAACACTCCCCACTCCCCAGTTGTGACATCCAAAAATATCTTCAGACACTGCCAAATGTCCCCTGGGTAGCAAAATCATCTCCCCTCCCCACTGAGCACAGCTAGGAATATACCCAAAGCAGACAAAATCAATTCCTATTCCCTTAGGAGCAAACATTCTAAGGAAGGAGATGAACCAGAGATAGCAAAGGAAGTAAAATCTGAGGTAGGCTGTGTGGTGGAAGGTGCTGGAGAGAAAGACAAAGCCTCACCAAGCAGGTGACTTTGGAGCAGAGGCCAACGAACGAGGCCGGAGAGCTGCTGGGGGCAAGAGGTGGAGGGGGGTGGGAGAAGGCTAGGGGATAGCTGGAGGCCCCTGTGGCCAGGACAGCAGAGTGGGCAAGGGTAGAGCAGGGGACATGGGCTGTCTAATGTGCACACATTACTGTATGTACTTCACAAGAACCCTACAATGGAAGTGTTATTGCTTTCCTTGTTTTTCCTGCAAAAAAACCAAGGCGCTGAATGGTTCAGGAACTTGTCCAGTGGTGCTGCATTTGGGCCAGGAACTTGGGCAACCTGACTTCAGAGCCCATGCTCTAATACCTTCCACTAAAATGTTGATTTGGGAGCCATTCAGAACCAAGTTCAAATCCTAGCTCAGTTACTGAATAGTTGTGTGGCCTTGGGCAAGTCACTAGACCTCTCTGATCCTGTGTTTCCAGGGGATGGAAATGACTACCTTGCAGGGCACTGTGCTGGCAGAGCAGTGGTTAAGAGTTCTACTGCTAACCAAAAGGCTAGCAGTTTGAATCCACCAGCTGCTTCTTAGAAGCCCTTTGGGGCAGTCCTATAGGGTCGTTTGGTGTTTTGGTTTTGATGCTACCGTCCTGAGTGACTGTCTCTCAGGCTGACCCACCCCTGCTTGGTGGGCTTGTGCCAGCAGGAAGCTGGAGGGCGATGTCTCCCAGCCATAGGCACATGTTCTGGGCTGTTCGTACTCAGTGAGCTGCTACAGCTCCAGCTGGTGAGGTCAAGGCCAGTGTCTCAGGGGGTCGGGTTGGGGTGGGAGTGAACCGTTCCCCACTCCTAGAACAGAGGAGGCGGGGTCAGCATCTCCCTAGGCCTTCAGGGCTGGGCTGCTAGGCGTTGTTTAGTGCCACCAGGACCAAATCCTGAACAGAATGCATGGAACTCACCGATGTGGAGTCAAGTAGGGCCCCTGAGAGCCAACCAGGCTCTGTTACCCAGACTCTGGGACCCCAGGACTCCTAAGACTCTAAATTAGAAAGTTACAGTAACCCATCTGGCTGGTGTTCATTGCCCAAGTGGGACATGTCAGCAGGCTCCTAAATGACAGTGTGGATTTAAAAAGAGACCTCAGAAAGAGGGTAGAGAAAAGAGAAGCAGCTGACGGTATCTAGAGATAACCTCTTGATAACCAGCTGTCTGGTTCCTTTGTTCCTCCTGTCTCAGGTGTCTCCCTGATAAAGGGAAACCCCAGGAGTGAAGTTTGAGGTTAGTCAGGCACATGGGATGTGCCAGTGTGTGCTCAAGAGGGCACGCTGTCCTTCTCAGAGGGTGTGTCTGTGTGTGTGTGTCTGTGTGTGTGTGTGGTGTGTACCTGCCCATGCTGTTTGGGTGTGTCAGTGCACATGCCCTGTCTGATTCCTGGGGAGATGGCTCTCAGATCATCCTCCGTCCTCCATGGTCTGTGGTGTCTGGGGCAAGGGCATGTCCAGGGCCCTCTGACTTTGCTGGGCAGGGCCCATCCAGAACACGTCCCACCTCCTGCCCGATGAGTAGATGTCCCTGTCGGTGCTGTGCCCAGCTGTTTCCCAGCAGCCCTAGGCGAGGAGGGTATGGAGAACAACTGTAGCTCTTGCTGCTCACCAGTCTTCCTAGGGGGCTGTGTCAGGAAGAATCCGGCCTGAGGATGTGGCATCAGGAGACCAGGATTCTGGGTGCAGGCATTCTTACTATGTGATCTTAGGCAACTCCACACCCCACTTCTGTCTGAAACAAATGGGGTGGGAAAGAGGGTTCATTTTCTCAGCTCATGTTTTCAGAACATCTGCTGGGTACCAAGGGTCAGGGATGGTTTAGGGACTAAAGCAGCCCCTCCCCAGAACAGGCTCCAGCCCATAACCACTGAAGTCCCTCCAGCAATGGAACTCAGTGGGATTGTGATTCCTTGAAAGTAAATCTGGGCGCAAGACAAAGATAAGCAGTCAGAGCCATGGAGGGGATGCAGAGAAGGCAAAGGCTGTTGGATGACACAAGAAACAACTGCCAGAAGAGGGCGACACTTCCCCAGGATAGATTGGGAGGCCTACAACTCCTCCGCACCCACCTGCCATGGTTAACACCTGGGTCCCCACACCAGTCACTCCCTGGTGGGTTAAGCTGTTCGGTCTGCGGAAGGCAGTCACTCAGGGTGAGGGATGGCAGGAGGAGGCTACTTGTATAGCCCAGGCTTAGCATGTTCCTATCTGACCTGTAACACTTGCTGACTTACCGGTAGGATTCTTGCCTTCCGTGCAGAAGATCAAAGACACCAAAGCCATTGCCGTCAAGTCAATTCCAACTCATAGTGACCCTACTGGGTTAAACTGCCACCAACGTACTTCACGGCCACCAGCCATCTGTCAGCAGTGGCTTGTGGTGTTGTGATATTGAACAGGTTTGGGCAAAACTTCTAGACTGGGACAGACTAGGAAGAAAGGCCTGAAATCCTTCTCAAAGTCAGAAGTATATTTGGATCACAACCATCAGGTCCCCAGCTGATGATGGAGGTGGCATAGACACAGGCAGGATTTCCTTCTGCTGGATGGGGGTCTCCGTGAGTTGGGGTTTCACTTGACAGCGGCTGACAAGGATAACAACAGCCACTTCTTTCTCTCTCTCGGATTTGCTCATGCTCAGATGGAGAGACAAATATTAGGATTGTAGAGAGGGTTTCTTGTTGTCACAAATGAAGGACACGCGGCAGGTGAGAAGCCCAGAGTCACCCTGCTGATGGGTGGTGGAGCTGACATTTGAACCAGGTCCCTCTGGACCAAAGACAGTGAACTCCTTTAGCCCAGAGGACTTGAGGCAAATACGAGAGTCGATACAAGGGCTCACTCGTGTCCTGGAGCCCAGGCTGGTAGTGGGATTTTGTGAGAACCTGGAATGAGAACCGTGACAGGTGTCATAGTCTGTAGCTCCTAAAACTCTCTAGCCCCAGCCCACCTCACTTGTGCCGCACACTGCTCCCACCCTACTCTACTCCCACCCCACCCACTCTACCCCAGCGTCCACCCCACCCCTGTCTACTCCAGCCCCTGCCCATCCCCCGTCTCATTCCTTCCCTGTGCCGATCGTGGGCGGTGAGAGCCCAGGGCACCCAGTCGGGAAGACTGTGGACTCTCCCCAGGAGGAAAGGATCTGACTGGGCCACCGTAGGCTGGTTGTCCACCGCGGAACCAGCTGGCTAGGACCAGGGGACCGTGACTATGCGTGAGGCAGAAAGGGCAGTTCTTGGAGGAGGGACAGGAGCCTGAGGCAGGGCAAACAGGCTAAAGGGCAGGTGGCACAGAGACTTGGCAGTGGGCAGAGTAAGTGTCCAAAGTACTGTCTTCAGTCCTGTGTCCCACAGAAATGGAGAGAGACTGGTAAGTGGGGACATTTCCAGAAGATGGTGGCTAGCCATACTTTCCACTATATCTGGAACACGTGGTTTGCACTGGGCACTCATTTTGCTTTTTAATTTAATATAATCCCTACAAATAGTGCTGGGTGGTGAGAATTAGCCTCCCCATTATACAGATAGAGAAACTGAGGCTTGGAGACTTGCCTAAGATCACGTGGTTGGTAAATGGCAAAGCAGGGATTTGAACCTAAGTCTCTCTGATACTCAAAAGGAGAGAAGTTTCAGTGTGCCACTGTGAAGCCCCTGCCCACAAGGAAGTAAAGTCATGAAACAAGAGGAAGAAATGCCTGGTGGAGGAAAGGGGGCGGGGGAGGGCTGAAAAGAGATACATTGTGGAAGGACGGTTACTTGTGTTTGGAATGGCCCTGTTGTGTGTTGCTTTTGTTTTCTGGTGATTGAAGTAGTTCCTGCTCCTTGAAGAATGTTTGGGAAGTAAGATCCCTTGTATGTCAAACCAGAAAGGAGAATCTGAACTTGGCAGGAAAAAGAAGTTAGCAACAGGAAGAGCTGGGTGTTAAGTGCAGCCAAACTTCTGCTCAGTGTTCCAGTCGCCGCCTGGAGCCCAGCGCCGTAGGGGTGCTGTAGTGGGTGTTCCTGCTCACAGCCTGGCTTCCAGGAGCCCTGCCGAAGAAGACAGCCCGTCACCAACTCGGACACCTGCTGAGGGTGAAAACCCAGGCAGTGCACCAGGGGCGGAGGTCAGGTGGAGCTGGCGCTCTTCTCTGGAAGGGAGCCAGCAATCAGCCTGGGCTGCGTGGGGAAGGCAGGAACCCCTGGAATAAACCTGTGTTGGGATCACTTTCCCGGGGAGGGAGGTGGCTCCCCAGCAAACCAGCAAAAGCCTGGCAGGGATTCTCTCTGCAGCTTGATAGCTTGGCATGGAATGAGGGGCACAGATGCGCAAGAAGGAAGACCAGTTTCAGATGAGGTAGCTTGAGGGGAGAAGAGAGAAGTCCAGGCACTTGGGGATCCTGGGATCTTCACACAGCAAGTTGTCGGGTGCTAAGGGGTCGCTTTTGACTCACTGAGATTCCATGCGACAGAGTAGAAGAGCCCCGTAAGGTTTTGCAGGCAGTAGTCTTTACAGGAACAAATCACCTGGTCTTTTCCTCACAGAGCTGCCGAGTGGATTTGAACCCCTAGTCTTACAGTTAACATCCAAGCACTTGACCGCTGCTACACCAGGTCTATGCTTAACCCAACTGCACTGCTGCTGAGTCAGTCTGACTCTTAGTGACCCTATAAAGAAAACCCAGTGCCAGTGAGTCAATTCCGACTAATAGCAACCCTGTAGGACAGAGTAAACTGCCCTATAGGGTTTCCAAAGCTGTAATCTTTACAGAAACAGACCGTCACATCTTACTTCTGTGCAGCAACTGGTGGGCCTGAACTGCCAACCTTTGAGTTCCCAACCAAGCACTTCATCAGTGTTGAGCCGTTGCTGTTGAGTCACTCCTAGTGACTGTATAGAACAGAATAGAGCTGCTCCATAGGGTCTCCAAGGAGCAACTGGTAGATTGAACTGCCGACCTTCTGGTTAGCAGCCAGGTGTTGACCACTGGGCTACAGGGCTCCAACCAGTGCTTGTCTCCTCTAATCCTTCCAGGAAGGTGTCCTCGTGGCGCGGCGGTGAAGTGCTGGGCTGCGTGCCAAATGGTGTGTCTGGCAGAAACTTGTGGCTCTCTGTTTCCCTCAAGATTACAGCTGTGAGCGTCCTGCTGGACAACCCTGCTCTGTCCTACCAGGTCACAATGAGTCAGGATCAACTCGACAGCCATGGGTTTAATCCTCCCAACAAGCATTCTCCCACGCACAAGTTGTGTGTATGTGTATACACTTTTAGTGTGTGCCTGTTAATTTGTGGTTAATCACATCCTTTGACATAAATGGATGAAATCCTTAGGGTTTTTTTTTTCGTAGTAAAAAACACATAGCATAAAATTTACCATTTCAAAGTATACCTGGTGGCCTAGTGGTTAAGAGCTATGGCTGCTAACCAAAAGACCAGCAGTTTAAATCCTCCAGGCACTCCTTGGAAATTCTACAGGGAGTTCTACTGTGTTCTATAGGGCCGCTATGAATCAGAATCGACTTGACAGCAACAGGTTTTATTCAGTGGCATTTAGTACATTCAAGTGTTGGGTAACCACCACCTCTAGGTCCAGAACACTTTCATCATCCCATAAGGAAACCTCAGACCCATTAAACAGTCACTCCTCATTCCCCCTTCCCCCTGGTCCTGGGACGTCACCAGTCTGCTTTCTCTCTAAGGATTTGCCTGTTCTGGATAGTTTATATAAATGCAGTCATGCCACATGTAACCTTCCTTTTGTGTCTGACTTCCTTCACTGACAATGTTTTCTGGACTGACTTATCCACTCATCAGTGGATGGACATTTGAGTTGTTCCTGACTTTTGGCTGTTTTCGATAGGGCCGTTAGGAACACTCATGTTCAAGATTTTGTTTTAAGCACCTGTTTTCACTTTTTGGGGGGTATATATTAGAAGTAGAATTGCTGGGTCGTATAGTTGTATGGGAATCCTGGTGACATAGTGGTTCACTGCCACTTCTGCTAACCAGGTCAGCAGTTAAATCTGCCAGATACCCCGTGAAAAGTCTCTGGGGCAGTTCTACTCTGTCTCTAGGGTCGCTATGAGAGAATCAACTTGATGGCAGCAGGTTTGGTTTTTCTGGTATAGTAATTTTATGTTTAACTTATTGAGTAATATTTTCTCCAGCAGACGCACCGTTTTACATTCCCAACAGCAACAAGTGAGGTACCAATTTCTCCACATCCTCGTGAACACTTGCTGTTTTCTTAGCAACCTCTTGAAATATCGTGGTTACCTGTATCTCACAGATGAGCACATCAAGGCTCAGAGCAGTTAAGCAACTTGTCCGAGGCCATACAGCTGTCTGGTGGCAAGCCCAAGTTTGAGCTCAGGGGCTTTGCGTGCACCACCACCAACCTATACTCTTTAGTGCTTGTCTGGAAGCAGAGCCAGCGCCTTAGGGGTCCCAGAACCATCTCTCTGCTCCTGGCTCCTGCCTCCCTCCCTGGATCCCCCTGCCTGGCATGGTTTCCCTTCCAAACAGAAGCCCCACAGAGCATGGAGCTGGGAGCTCTACCATGGCGTGCATGGGGGGGAAAGAGTTACTGTGCTAGAAAGCAGCGCCTTCTGCATGGGGTCACACGTTCAGACACAGGCCTTCCCACCCCCAGTCAGCAGCCTCAGAGGCGGGTGACTTCTTGCACAAATCTTGTTTGATCTGAAATGGGTGCTCTTTCCCTGTGGGTGATCTTCACAGGCATCTCTGCACCTTGCTCTTCTCCTCAAAGGTGCAGAGATGCCTGGGCTCTGTGTCACCTTGTTCTGTAGAAGGTGAATCACAAGGACAGGGCACAGTCAGGAGCCCCCACACCCAGCAACAACTTTGAGGGGCCATTGTCTTCTGGAGAAGCTGAGCAACTTGCTGTGTGTATAGAAGATGGCTTTCTTTCTTACCTCGTGTGTCAGCACAGCCTGATCAGTCTGCCTGCTCACCTCCAACTCCACCTGTACTCTGAGACTCCCCTGGCCTTGCCGTTGCCCCGTAACAGGGGCCTTGACCTTCGGCCTTGCTCTTAACCCCGTCAACCCAGAGCCCACTGCCTGACCATCCTGGACATGGCTTTTGCCTTGGTGGATGTAGGGTGACCCTGAGCCCCGGGCTCAAAGCCTTCTCCCATCTGTTCCAGTCTGTGTGACTTCAGGCCGGTGACATGACTTCTCTGAGCTCCATACCTCCAGGTGCGAAGGCAGCATTCAAGGAGCCCTGGTGGTGCACATGGTTAAGCACTCCACAGCGAACTGAGAGGTCTGTCGTTCAAAACCTACCCCACAGCTCCACAGGAGAAGGACCTGGCAACCTGCCTAGAAAACCCTATGGGGCACTTCTGCTCTGTCACATGGGGTCCCTGTAAGTTGGAATTGCCTTGAGGGCACCTGATAACAGTCAGGCAGCATTCACAAGTGTCACTGTGAAGATGAAGTGAGGTTGGTGCTTGGAGAAGCATGCCTGGCCAAGACAAGAGTTCATAAGAATTCCCAAACACTGGTGTTGTAGATTGCACAGTGTCCCCCCAAGATATGTGTTGTACCTAGCACTTTTGTCATTGTTGTTGTTGTTAGGTGCCATCTAGTCTGTTGCAGCTCATAGCAACCCTGTGCACAAGAGAATAAAACACTGCCCTGCCTTGTGCCATGTCCACAACTGTTCTTATGCTTCAGCCCATTGTTGTAACTACTGTGTGAATCCATCTCCTTGAGGATCTTCCTCTTCTGCTGACCCTGTGCTCTACCAAGCACGATGTCCTTCGCCAGGGCCTGATCCCACCTGACCACTTGTGCAGTCTCTCTGTCTTTGCTTCCAAGAAGCACTCTGGCTGTACTTCTTCCAGAACAGAACTGTTTGTTCTTTGGCAGTCCATGGTACATTCCATGTTCTTCCCAATAGCACAATTCAAAGGCATCGATTCTTCATACTGTCTTTCTTATTCATGATCTAGCTTTCGCCTGCGTATGATGCAACTGAAAATACCAGGGCTCGGGTCAGACACACATTAGTCTTCAAGGTGACATCTTCACTTTTCAACACTTTAAAGAGGTCTTTTGCAGCCGATTTTCCCAATGCAATGCATCTTTTGATTTCTTGCTGTTGATTGTGGAACCAAGTAAAATGAAGTCCTTGATAACCTAACACCTAGACTACAATTACAATCACATTTGGGAATGGGTTTTCTTTGTTATGTTAATACGACCGTATCAGTTTAGGATGTATTTTAAGGCAGTCACCTTTGAGACAGAAAAAAAGCAGACCGCTTGCAAAGAAGGAAGCATAAAGGAGGAGGAAGATACCACGACGTGAAGACAGCCGAGAGAACTGGGAATACAGTCTGTGAAGAAACAAGGACCTGCTGTCGGAGTGGACAGAGAGACAGCCTTCCCCTAGGCCAGTGCCCTGAATTTGGACTTTCAGCCTCCTAAGCTGTGAAAAAGCAAACATCTGTTTGGTAGAGCTAGCCACTTGTTTCTGTGACAGAAGATGAACGATTAGATAAATTAGATAAATGATTGAGACAACTGGGTTCCTCCCCAGTGCTCCTTGTACCCTAGCCAGGTTCTCAGCTGACCTAAGCTACCTACGGACTGGGGACCACTGCACTTGGTTCTTGCTTCACCTGCCCAAGGCCCACATCAATATTGGGGGCCCTTGTTCCAAGAACACCCCTGACAGAGTGAATCTGGTTACTGTGGGATGGCCAAAGTCCCTTTTGTCTTCAACAGATGAGAGCATTTGTAGCAGAAATCCTACTGTCTCTAGATTCAGAAATTCTCAGAAGGAGGGCTAGCGTCCATCTGCGCTTCCTTCACTGGCCCCACCACAGGCGTCTATTGGCCAAGCTACAATGTTATCGCAAGCATAACAAACCCTCGTCTAGGGCTTGCTGTGTGCTGGGCACCACACTGAGCCCTTTGCTTTTCCAGTCCTCACACAGCTCCGTGTGCTTTATAAAGATCCAGAAACTAAGGCACAGAGAGGTTAAATGACTTGCCCAAGGTCACACAACTGGAGTGGTAGAACCCACATATAGAGCCCTGGGTCTGAACTTGGAATAGGTGAGTCCCCTCCAGCTTCCTCTGCTCTGGGGGCTTTAGCAGTCTGCACTTGAGTTCTGCGAGGGCAGGAGTGGGCCTGACATCCTCCCTGTGCACCCTGACTCCAAGTACAGTACCAGGTATACAGTGGGTGTCTAGACTCCACTTGGTCGTCTGTGCCCGCTGCCATTTGCTACCCTCTCTGAACTCTGCCTGCAGGACGTTACTCCAGCCTCCTCTCACTCACTCCCACAGGATCTTTCTGGGAGACAGAGGGGAGGAGCAGCAGGCATTGGCCAGGCACTGTGTCTCCCACACTTGACTGCCTTACCCTGGCACCGCCTCAAGGGAGTCTTATCTCACGTTCCCAGGTGAGAAGATGGAAGGTCTGAGAGGCTGACTAAGGTGTCCAGACGAGAGCACACAGCTGACAAGTGTTTATGGTCCAAACATGTTGGAGAGCTGGAGGGCCACAGTCAGAGCTTGATCTGAACAGCAGCTGGTAACAGTGCCAGCTGTGAGCTGGGCTGTGTGCACAAATTATGTCATTCATTCCTCATCACAACCCTTGAAACAGGTGGTGTAACAGTCCCTGTGGAGGACGAGACTCTAACCAGACTTAGACTAAAGTGTTACTGGCTGATACTACTATTTGCACTACTTGGATCGCAGCTCAGCTTGGATGGCTTTTGAACCTGAGGTAGGTGGGAACGTGGACCTCAGCAGAGGAGATGGGTCTGGGCCCCTGGCAGTAGGCCTGTCTCTTTGCTGTGACCTTGTAGCTCATCAGCACAGCCAGCTGGTTTTCTGTGTTGAGACTCTGCTGAGCAGACCCCAGGGCCACCGGCAGAAGGAGCAGGATGTTCAGACAGATGTGTGGGCGGCCCCTGTGCATTGATGGAGAACTTGTCATCAACCCAAGAGCCAGCAGGCACTGTCTGGCCATTAAGGGAGCACCTCTGGGTTCACCCAGCTTCAGCTTCAATTCGTATCAAAAGCACTGCCAACATTTTTTTTCCGCCCTGCCTCTGCAGGGGGAAATAAAGTACAGGCGGCACAATATGGAGGCATCATTCTTCCTTATCAATTTCCTCTGCTTCTGATGTCTCCCTCTGACAAATGTGTTTTTGTGGGGAGGAAGAGGGCCACTCATCACCTGAGGGCACCTGGGAGACCACAGTGGGATGGGAGGGATTGAGGAGGAGGGAAGAGCAGGGCCGACTGAGTTAGCCAAAGCTGGGCGGGCAGGGACAGCTGCCCCGGCCACACTGGGGGGCAGCCAGCAGGCAGCCCCCTTTACCACCCAGTGCCCAGAGAAGGGGCAGATCCAGTATGGGGGTGACGGCAGAGAGCCACTCAGCTTGAGGTACCCTCTGACCCCGCATCCTAAAGGACCACATATCCTAGTTGAGTGGTCCCAGGGCTCTGTTCACTTCCTGCCTCTTCGTGGGGTGCATAGGGTAAACACAGGCAGAATACTGCACCCTGGAAGATATATGTTCAAGTTCAGGCTCCACCTTAGCCTCCCTGGGCAGAACAGCTCTCTCAGCTTCTGTTTTCTTGCCTGTGAAAATGGATAAAACCACCCGTAACACCATCGTCCTAGACTTGAATGAAAGAACAGCTGAGCTCTGGAGACTGTGAGAACACTTAGAAAAAGATGGCTACAGCTCACGGTCAAGGTTGGTGAGTCAATCAACAAACAGTCTGTGGTGTGTGGTTTCTCTTCCCCATCCCAATCTGCGGACTTACCCCACTGCTTTCCCAGGCTCCTACATGTGTGCCCATTATGGGATTAGATGATTGGAAGGTGCAGCATGGATTGCTGTGAAGGATTAGGAATTAAGCAAGAAAGAAGCAAAACACTGGGTGAAAATTCCCACTTTTCCAGGAGCTGTGAGTCCTGCTCCAACTCCAAGCCAGGCTGCCCAGGAGCTCAGATGAGTGAGGCAGCAACAAGCCAGGACAGGTGAGAAAGCCCTCAGTACACCTCCAGCTTCGGGAGCCCCTTCGGAGCTGAAGGCAGACCCTCACCCGTCTGTCCGTCTGCCTGCACTCCCTTCCAGCTGTCAGCACCCATCTTTGCCTTTGCTGTGCCTCCCCTTGGGAGCCTTGCCCTATCTCAGGTCTCTGGGCTGCAGTTTGCCTTGGGCTGACCCAACAGAGGGAGAAGGGGGCCTGAGGATCCTGTAATGGCCTGAGGAGTCACATGTGACCAGGACATTTGCAGGCTGAGGTCAGCTGTCTGTTAAGCAATGGAACAGAGCACTCGGTGTATATGGGACACGGTTAAATAATGAAAACAAAAATAGAACATCGCAAGAGCCTGGGGCAGGCTGGCTGGGGCCCCAGGAAGAAGAAGGAAAGGCACCCGGGAGAAGAACGTTCACCCTCAGCCTCCTTTCTGTGGGAAAGCCACTCAGACCAGAAATGCAGGCTTTTCTTCATACATAGTTCATCTTTGTTAATTTTTTAATTAATATATATGTGCGTGCATGTGTGCATGCTTGTGTGTGTGTGTGTGTGTGTAATGTTGCTAGATGCTGTTGAGTTGATTTTCAACTCGTGGCAACCTTGTGTGGCACGGTAGAACTGCTCCATAGTCTTCCCCAGGCTGTAATCTTTATGACCAACTGACTTCAAGAGATCCATATTCATGCTCTGTTGTGGACTGAATTGTGTCCCCCCAAAACTGGGTGTAGTAGTTTGGCTGGGCCATGATTCCCAGTACTGTATGATTGCCCTCGGTTGTGTGATTATCCTATGCTGTAAATCCAATTCTCTGTCTGTTGTTAATAGACTAGATTATGTTAAAGAAGATTAGGGAGGACTGTAACACCATCCCTAAGGTCACCTCCCTGCTCCAGTGTAAAGAGTTTCCATGGAGTATGGCTTGCACCATCTTTTATCCTGCAAATATAAAAGGAAAGAGAAGCAAGCAGGGAGTGGGGAATTCATACTAGCAAGAAATCAGCACCAGGAGCAGAGCACATCCTTCAGACCTGAGGTTCCTGCACCAAGATGCCTCCAGACCAAAGAAAGACTGATGAAATCCAAGGATCTTCCTCCAGAGCCGACAGAGAGAGAGAGAGAGTACATTCCCCTGGAGCTGAGTTCGGACTTCTGGTCTACTGGACTGTGTGAAAATAAACTTTTCTTTGTCAAAACCATCCTGTGGCATTTCTGTTACAGCAGTACTAGATGACTGAGACATGCCCATCCCAAGGAAAGGGGATCCAACAGAATGCAGAAGTTATTAAATAGTATCATTAATATCACACACATAAAAACTTTGTTTAAGATCATTCAAAGATGGTTGCAGCAGTACATCGGTGGAGAACTGCCAGAAAGTCAAGCCCAGTTCAGAAGAAGACATGGACCACAGGATGTCATTGTCTGTTACTTGGATCTTGGCTGAAAGCAGAGAATACCTGAAAGATGTTCACCTGACTATTCAAAACTTTCAAGTCTGTGGGTCATAACAAATTATGGATAACATTGCAAAGAATAGGAATTCCAGAACACTTAATTGTGCTCATGAGGAACCTGTAGATAGACCAAGAGGCAGTCGTTCTAACAGAACAAGAGGATGCTGTGTGGTTTAAAGTCAGGAGAAGTGTGTGCCAGGGTTGTTCCCTTTCACCATACTTACTCAGTCTGTATGCTGGGCAGATAAACCAGGTAGCTCAACTATATGAAAAAGAATACAGCATTAGGATTGGAAGAAGCCCCATTAACAGCTTGCGATATGCAGATGACGCAACCTTGCCGGCTGAAAGTGAAGAGAACTTGAAGCACTTATTGATGAAGATCAAAGAGCACAGCCTTCAGTATGGATTCCACCTATACATACAGAAAACAAAAGTCCTCACAACTGTACCTATGAGCACCATCCTGATAAAAGGAGAGAAGATTGAGGTTCTCAAGGGTTTCATTTTGCTTGGATCCCCAAATCGATACTGGTGAAAGCAGCAGTCAAGAAATCAAATGATGTATTGCATTGGGTAAATCTGCTGCAAAAGACCTCTTTAAAGTGTTGAAAGGCAAAGGTGTCACTTTCAGGACTACAGTACACCTGACTCAAGCAAAAGCTGGACAATGAATAAGGCAGACTAAAGAAGATCTGATGTGTTTGAGTTATAGTGCTGATGAAGAATATTGATTATACAATGGACTGCCAGAAGAATGAACAAATACGTCTCAGAAGAAGTACAGCCAGAGTGCTCCTTGAAAGCGATGACTTTGTCTCACATGCTTTGGACATGTTATCAGGAAGGCCAGCCCCGAAGGAAGGACAGCATGCTTGGTAACGTAGAGGGTCAGTGACAAAGCGGAAAACTCTCAAAGAGATGGACTGACACAGTGGCTGCCGCAGTGGACACAAACATAGCAACAATTGTCAGGATGGTAAAGCACTGGGGCGTTTTTTTGTTCAGTTGTACCTAGTGTCGCAATGAGTCAGAACTGACTCCACAGCAATGAACAGCAACAACAATCTTTATGGGAACAAATCACCAGGACTTTCATTGCAAGCTACTGGTGGGTTCAAACCACCAGCATTAAGGTTAACCCAAGCACTGACTCTTGAACTACCAGGGCTGTCATCTGTCTCTGTGTGTGTGTATGTGTGTGTATGTGTGTAGTACATTTTTATATGTATTAAACACATACATACAAGGTCCAACAATTAAGTCCACGAGCTCACTTGTCCTAAGTACTCCTCTTGGGAAGCTATGCACTGACACTAGTGCTTAGTCTGCCCTTCAAAGCCATTTTGGGACTCTTCCTGGAATGACCATTGCACACGGTGGCACGGTGGCAAGTTTGTGAACTTAATTGTCTAATTGTCTTAATTGTCTCTAAGGGAGTTTTTAGCCAGTAAACAAATAACTGTATTGGAACACCCTCCCTACTCACCTGATATGGCCCCCAGTGACTTTTTCTTTACCGAAAGATAAAGGAAATATTGAAAGGAAGATGTTTTGGTGACCTTCAGGACATCAAGGGTGAATATGATGACAGCTCTGACGGCCATTCTAAAATGGCTTTGAAAGGCAGCCTAGGTGCTGGCGTCAGTGCACAGCTTCCCAAGGGGGGTACTTCAAAGGTGACCGTAGTCATGTTCAGCAGTGAGGTATGTAGCAGTTTTTCTAGGATGAGTTCATGAACTTAATTATCATTGTTTCACTGTACAGGTTGTTATATTTAACCCCCAAATACAAATACTGTTGGCTTAATTTATTTTATTATCTGTACATTTAATTCTCAACCTCTCTGAATTAAAGACACTTACCCACTGACATATGGCTTGGCTTGGCTACCCACTAACATAAGACATACAGTACTGTACAGTTTGAGGTTGCTTTCTCACCCACCTGAGTTTGCAAACTTAATTGTCAGTCATCATGTATATATACACACATAGAGGAATCCATAGGTGATGTATGCAGTTAACACACTAGGCTGCCCACTGAGAGGCTGAAGGTTCAAGTCCATCAAGAGATGCCTTGCAAGAAAGACCAGGGAACCTACTTCCAAAAAGTCAACCATCAAAAAACCTGGTGGAGTGCAGTACAACTCTGACACAATGGGATTCCAATGAGTCAGACTCGACTTAATGGCAACTGGTTGTCTGTGTGTGTTGTGTGTGTGTGTGTGTGTGTGTGTGTCCTTCCCCTAATTGGAGAAATAACTGCGCTCTTTATTGAAAATTGGGAAATGCAAATGCCTACAAAGAGACTATTTCCCCTCTTCTCCCTCAACTCCATCAAGCTGGGTGGGGGTGTTAGAGCTGTCAAGTACCACCCTTAAGAAAGAGAAGAGGATAGAGAGTTTGTCCTGAATTTCAGATTTGCACTTTCGGCTGCAGTGACCTGAGTTAAGGCATATGCATTGAACTACCAGCACACAAGAAGCATTAAAAACATGGTTGACTCCAAAGAAACAAAAGGGCATCCCCAGGGAACTCAGACTCAGAGCCTTGAGCATGTGAGCTGAGACCAAGGAGGACCAGGGGATACTGGACCTGGATACAGACCAGAGTGGAACTTCTGGTGGTGTACTGGTTAGGAACTAGAGCTGCCGACCAACAGTTAGCAGTTTGAATCCACCAGATGCTCCTTGGAAGCCCTAGGAGGCAGTTCTACTCTGACCTACGGGGTCACTATGAGTCTGCATCCGCGCATTGGCAATGCATTTGGTTTTTTGTTTGTTTGTTTGTTTTGGGGCCATAGCAGCTTGCATCTGGAATTTTAATGCCATTCTGCAAAAGATGTGGCCTTGGGCTCTGAAAAGGCAATAGGTTACAACTGAGACACCTCTGTGAACAGCAGGCTAGAGACTCACCAACTGCCGTTCCTGGAAAGCTGCTGGGACACTGGGTCAATTCTGCTGCGCTAGGTAGATCATGGATGAATTTGTTTGTTCTCTCTGCTTTTCCAATTTATTTCCCGAGTTTTCTTTAACTAGTACCAAATAAGTAAATAAATAAAACATAAGACCCAAACTCATTGCCATTGTGTCGATTCTGTCTCACAGATACCCTGTGACACAGAGTAGAATTGCCCCCTAGGGTTTCCCAGGAGCAGCTGATGGACTCAAACTTCATTGACATTTTGAACGACAGCCATAGCTCTTAAACTACTGTGCCATTAAGGCTCCAGATAGATAGTGTTGCGAATTAAGAGTCTGTATCTATGGCGAGGTCCCAACTATGCATACGCGTTGGTATATTGCCGCAGCCGATATTATGCAGTGCGTGGCTATAAGCAAGGCCACCCTGCCCAGGGCCCCTCCCCTTTACCATGATAAATTGCACGCAGGGGGTTATGAACTCGTTAGCGAGTGGCAGTGGCAGCCTGAGCCAGGCTGGAGGGTCACGCTTGTCTACCCAGGGAATGCCTCTTGCTGCTTTTTCCAGACCAGTGCTTCTGTTGCCTAGTGTCTCAGAGACCAGAGAGGTGGTGTCACTGCCTGAGAAGTGGGGGAAGTGACAGTCCCTTACCTTCCCCTCGTCTCATCCTCAGCCCTTTCCTGGGGTGCTCAGTGAGCAGTGAAATCCCTCCATCCTGACCTTGAGTTCCTGGCCAGATATTTAATTCTTTCATCCAGGCAGGAGATATTAAACCTCTTTAAAACGCTGTGTTGTTAGCTGTGATGGGGGAGTTGGCTCTGCCTGCCCCTTGCCAGCAACTGCACGCATAATGTTGTGTGTGAAATGCTGCCCAATCGTACTCCATTCTCAGGGTTGGCTGTGGGTGGGACTGTTGTGGTCTGTAGTGTTTTCATTGGCTAGTTTTCAGAAGCAGGTCGCCAGGCATTTCTTCCTGCTCCCTTTCAGTTTAGAAGCTCTGCTGAAACCTGTTGAGCTTCCTAACAGCATGCAAATGCCCACGGGTGGAGGCTGCAAAGAAGGTACATTGGCCAGGAATCAAGCCTGGGTCCCCAGCATGGACGTCAAGAAGGCTACCACCAAAACCGCCCCTGCCTCATAGAAACACCTTGATTTTATCTTTTGAGGGACGTGAGACATCCTTTTCTGTGAAATAGACACAAGAGATTTGTGGCATGGCTGAAAATGGGGCTGCCTTCCAGGGCTGAGAGAGCAGATGGACCTTCCCTCTGCCTCTGGGACAGGCCCTCCCGTGTGGCTTTGGGCTTCCGCACTCATGGGAATGGATATACCCAGAACCAAGCCACTGAGGACTTCTGACCCACCCACACATGAGTTCATCTAAGTCACGGAGAGCAGGAAGAGGAACAGAAATCATGACGTGGAAAACCAACTCCTCAGAAACATACCACCCCACTTACGTTTTTCTCTATTTGTCCATCAAGTTCAAGGCTCTCACTCCAAAGTGGCTGGCACATTCTTTTCCTTTTTGCACTAGTGTCTGGGAAGGCTGGAGCCCTGGGTTGGGGGTGTTGTCCCTGAACCCACAACAGTGTATCTGGCCCCTCTTTCTGATGCAGGGTTGGGGACTCACCTGGCAGGGGTGGGGAAATGTAGAGGAAGGGCAGGAGTGTAGGAGTGGAGAGAAGGGGATTCTGCAGGTATGTCCTCAGTGCCACTAGAATCATGCTGTCCAGTAAAATGTGCTGGAGGCAGGAAAACTGTACCAGGAGGAGGTATTTATAGAAGCCAGCCTGGTGCTCTGTTGCCTGGCAAGGCCACGTTTGACTGTCTTGCACGGTCCTCCTTCCACAGCTCAGCGTTTCTGTCTGTATGTCACTTCTGCAGGGCACCAACACCAGCTCCGGGTGTGTCCCCTTCCATGGCTTCCCTGAGACCAGACTGACTTTGCCCAGGCTCCCCGACCCCTCCTTTCCCTATTCTCCCAAGAAAAAGAAGAATCAGCAGAAAAAGACATTTCTCTCTGGAAACAAAGCAAAACCCAAACCCACTGCTGTCGGGTCGATTCTGGCATGGTGATCTTACAGGACCAAGGACAATGCCCCATAGAATTTTCAAGGCTGTGACCTTTACAGGGGCAGGTGCCACATCTCTCCCCCATGGCGTGGCTAGTGGGTTGGAACTGCCAACCTTTTGGGAACCAGCTGAGTGCTTTAACCTCTGCACCACCAGTGCGCCTCAAGCACACGGATACTGACCGTCATGGTGGAGGGGACTGGGAGGCATGACCAAGAATAAATCAGCACGTCCAGCAGGAGATGGCAGTTGTTCTCTCCTCCTCCTCCAACTGCATTACCGTCATCACTCACCATTAAGCCACTGCCATCAAGTTGATTCCAACTCACAACGACCCTATAGGTCACAGTAGAACTGCCCCACAGAGTTCCCAGGGAGGGGGATCTGAACTGCCGACCATTGGGTTAGCAGGCATGACACTAACCGTTATGCAACCAGGTTTCCATTATATAAGGAAAACACCTGAGTTTTCCCGGGTGGTGCAAGACCGAGGAGAAAAGGATTTGAGATTGCCAGCTCCCATGTTAGACAAGAGGCTGATGGTGCTCTGGAAACATTAATGCTGTTTCCGCGTGGCAATCAAGGATCTCCTTTCCCGAAGTGTAAGTTTCCAAGGTGATGAGCTAAGCCCCTTGTCACAACTTAACCTCTGAGGCTTGAGGAGAAGCAGACTGAGAGAAGAATGAGAAGCAGTTCAGTGTAGCAGGTAACAGAGCCAGATAACTGGGCTCAAGTCCCGTTCCTCCACTTTCTAGCTGTGTGACCTTGGGCCAATTGCGTTAACCACTCTGTACCCCACACAGTGGAGATAATGACCATAGCTAGAATCAACAAGGTGCACTTACTGTGTGCCAGCCTGCGGTGTCTATTTCCAGCTCACAACACGGGCTAGTTCACGATCCACCCTCTGAACCCTATGAATAACCGGTTGCCATTGAGTCAGTCCCAACTCACAGCGACCCCACATGTGTCAGAGGAGAACTGCACTCCACAGGGTTTGCAAAGATTGATCTTCTGGAAGTAGGTAGTCGGGGCTGTCTCCCAAAGCACCTCTCAGTGGCTTCAAACTCCGACCTTTTGATTAACAGCTGAGTGCATAAACTGTTCACACCACCCAGGGACTCCCTGCCATATGCATAAAGCAGTCTTAGCATCTCCATTTTAACAAGAGTGCCTACCGCAAACGTTGTTGCAAGGATGAGGTGGATTAGCATGTGTTGATTGCTCAGCACAGTGTCTGGCACACAGTCCAAACCAAAAAAAAACAAACCAACTGCCACTGAGTCAGTTTTGACTCGTAGCGACCCATCCTATAGGACAGAGTGGAAGTGCCCCATGGAGTTTCCAAGGAGTGCTTGGTAGATTTGAACTGCCAACCTTTTGGCTAGCAGCCATAGCATTTAACCACTACACCACTAGGGTTTCTGGCATACAGTCAGGGTCTAATAATTGCCAGCCTGCAGGAAGAGGGAAGGCAGAAATGCACACAGGTGACAGAAGCGTGCAACTCCGCCAGCTGGATGCAGAGAAAGGGTGGAGAATCCTTGGCCAGCTTTCTCTGCAAGCTCCTGCAGCCTGGACCTGATAGATGACCAGTGTCACCAAAATTAGATCAAGGCTGAACATTTTCCCTGTCTATATATATATATATATTAAGACACAGGTACAGAGTTGTTTTCCTGTTTCTCCCTGGCTTTCACCGCACGCTATAGCCACGGGAACCATGAGTGTCATCTGCTCAGCTGGCCCTGGAGGTGTGGGGGTGGGGGTGAGCAGCAGCACTAACAGGCTTCTAATTGCCAGTGATTAAGGTCTCATGCCACTGAATTACATAGCATGCAGCCACCATCGCCACTGCGTTAAGTGGAATGTGAAGGAGAAAGGAACAGCCCAGCCCTGCTGTTTCCAAGCAGTGTTTCGGTCTCCACAAGAGCTGCAAAACACACATCTGTTTATGTTGCCGTGGGAGCTGGGTGGACCTGGCCTTTGGTCCAGCCGGATCAGTCTGGGACTGATCTCCTCTGTAGCAGGGCTCTCTGATGGTGTGCCCCATGGCCAGGGTGGCAAGACAGAGAGGTGTGCCCGCGGTACATGAGATCAGAAAGATGGGAACCATGTTTTAAGAAAATTACAAAGCTCTACACATAGGACACAAACATGTTTGTTCAAGAACTCACTCTTGTGTTGGTCAAGAGAGAAGTAACATTTTTGTTCACTTGTTTTGTTTATAATTTATGGACTAAATGGAAAAGAAAGCTGGTCTCCATATCTTCACAGTAGAGGCATGGGGCTGGAAGAGAAGTGGACAGAGCCTGGTCTTGGGCACCAGACTCTAGCTTTGAATGCAAGCTCTGCCACCGATGAACTACTGACAGTCATGTCTTCGGCCTCAGATTCCTCATCTGTAAAGAAAGAACAGTGATGCCTGCCTAGCTTCGTTGATGACGCAAGTACAGGATGGTTGCTCAGTAATTAGAAAATCTCAGTAAATGTCTGCTCTCACCACAGCTGGTTTGAACTCCGGAGCCCTCTGAACACATCCTGTGGGATGTGATCACAAAGCAAACCCCACCTCGCCTTTTTGTCCTCCTCTGTCCCTTTACAGTTCCTTCATGGGGCTAGTTCTTCCCTTTGGCCCCGGCAAACACTCAGGCCATCTCTGACTTTTCTGGTCTCTCAGTAATGCAAGATTCTCCAGCCAGTAACTGGACCATCAGTCTCAAACGACGGCCAAGCCTTCCCACCTGATGCAAAATGACAACCACTCTCCACTCAGCTATGTTGTGATGGGAAGCCCGGAGTCCCAGAATGGGATACCCTGGTCTCTTTTTCACCTTTTCTCCATGCTTCACTTTTGAAAGGGAACAGAAAGAGGAGGGGGCAGAAGAGTGCTGGCAGTGTAATGAGACGGTGCCGAAGCTTTCGAGCTCGGGAGGTGTTCAAGGCTGCCTCTCTCCCATGGCCTTTTCCTTGGATTCTTCTTTGTGGTTCTCTTGATGTGGATTTTGCACTGTCCTGTGGTTCCTTTTTCAGCTTCATGGAAATCCATTGTTTCTGTACAGCTTATCTCGACTGAGGCCCCTTCCCCCTTCCTGGCCACCATACGGGATGGGATGGAGGTCAGTTCCATGCCAGCCTATCCCATGCTTGGCCCACATCTGGTCTATGAAAACACTTCTGCATCCTTTGCCCTCAAGTACCAGCCAATCACAGAACAGCAGCAAACTCTCCTTTGCTCCTTCAAAGTGAGTAGCCCCATCTCTTTGGTATGAAATGTCTAACAGGTGGAGACGCTCCAGTAGTCCCTCCACGTGTTCATCCTCACAGATCCCTCGTCACAGTAACAGTTTCACCGTTAGTCGAAATGAGGGACTTAGAAGTCTTTTATTTACACTAGTTCACTGTCACCTCATTCAGGAAACCTGATGCACAGTGATTAAGGAGTTGGGCTACTAACCAAAAGATCAGCAGATCTAACCCACAGCTGCTCCTCAGGAGAAAGACGTAGCATCTTCTTCCATAAAGATTGAATCTTTGAAAGCCCAGTGTAGCGATAGTTCTATTCTGTCTTGTAGTGTCACTGTGAGTGGGAAATCCACTCAATGGCACCTAACAATAATGTCACCTCATTACTCTAAGTCTTATATAATGTTCTGCTCATAACTTACTTTAGAATATAGTGTCTACCCTCTTAGGAATGTATCTTCCATACATGGGTACCTATAAGGACATATATAATATACTAAATACTTATATAGGACATATGATTACATTATTTTTGCCCTAGAGTATCATACTATACCCCATTTCCTGAATTTGTGCATTACTTGATAATAAACCGTAGAGAGTATTCTGTATTGAAAACCAAAGTTTCCTCTAGCTGTTACACTAAATTAACTATTAAGTATTCCATCGCATGGTTGAATCCTACCTTATTTACCCAGTCTACATTGGCCATTTAAGTTGCTGTTACTGCCCGAGATTGCAGACAGTCCTGCAGAAATATCCTTGTGCATGCTTCCTGATAAAGGTTTGTGGAAATATCCGCAGCGTGAGTGCACTGGAATTACCAGGTCATGGGATATTTACGTTTCAATTTTGATGGATCTCACCGAATAGATCCACACACTTACATTTCCATCAAGCGTGCGTGTCTGCGTCTCACAACCTTACTGATTTTGTTCACATTTAAAATTTGTACCTATTCAGTGATAAAATGATCTTGTTTTGATTCTTAGTGTTTTAATTATGGGTGTGGTTGAGCATGTTTTTATGTAGATAGGACAGTTGTAGATCCTTTTCTAGTCATTTGCCTGTTCACACCTTTTACTCATTTTTCTGCTAGGTTGTTTATTTTTTTCTTACAAATTTACACAAGTCCCTTGTAAATTCAGGAAATTTCACTTTTGTTTAAAGAGTTGCAAATATTTTTTTCTGTTTGTGGTTTCTCTTTTGGCTATTGACCATGAGTTTTTATTTGTGTTGTTATTGTTGTTGGCTCTACCCATCTAAACCCAACCCATTGTCATCGAGTTGATTTCAACTCATAGTGACCTTACAGAACAGAGTTGAACTGCCCATAGAGTTTCCAAGGAGCACCTAGTGGATTCAAACTACTGACCTTCAGGTTAGCAGCTGTAGAAGTGATAAGAATCTAAAATGTGTTTTTCACAGGACATTGGCCATCTTTTTCCAGTTACATTTAAAATGTCATTTTTTATCACACACTAAATGCTCATGTGTATTTGAATTCAGTTTTATAATTCCTATCCATTTAAAAATAATCCATTTTATTTAAGTAAAATGCATGCAAGAAAAAGTGCAAATCCTGAGTGTATAGCTGGATGAGTAAACATGTCTGTACCACCATCACCAAGCTCAAGACACACTCTTTTGTGTTTTGCGTGTTATTGATTTGTTGATGCTCTTTGTATATGCTAGATATGTGTCCTTTGTCACATATTATGTATTACCAATGTCTTCTCCCAGTCTCTGGCTTGCCTTTTCACTCTTAGTAGTACCTTTTGACAAATGAGTGTTCTCAGTCTTAATGTAGACAAATTTGTCAGTCTTTTCCTATGGTTGGTGCCCTTCTGTGTCTGACTGAAGACATCTTCGCCTACTCCAAAGATGATGAACATAAAACTGCCTTTGAAATCTTTCCAAAATTCCTGAAAATACTTTTAAGTATGTCACAGTGAATTAAAAAAAAAAAAAAGTATGTCACAAAGGTTCAAATCCTTTAGACCAGAAATTCCACTTGTAGAAATTTATCATGAGAAAATAATTGCAGATGTCCACAGCTGTTCAGCTGTAAATATTTTTATCTGTTTACCCATCACTCTTCACAACAGAGAAGATTTTGGAAATAACCTAGTTATTCCACTATAGGGAAATGATTGGATAAGTTTAGGAATGTACCTATCAAAGAATATACCTGTATATATTTTTACAGCTACTAGAGTGTTGAAAATATTGATGATATTAAGTAAAATAAAATCATGTTGTACTACGATATGCATACTGTGTTCCCCTTTTGATTTATAGAAGAATTTTAACTTGTTTAGGAAAAGTCTATGAAGAAAATCATATCTTTATATCATCACTACTTGGCTAGTACTGCCTGGTTAGGTATCTCTCTCCCACTAAGTTCTGTTTGTGGCCATGTGTTTGGAGAAGCACTGTGGATAGTTTATGAGACATCTGATTGGACCCTGTGTGGCACGAACAGTTAAGCACTTGACTACTGACTACAAGGTTGGTGGTTTGAATCTACCTAGAGACGTCTCAGAAGAAAGGTCTGATGATTTCCTTCTGAAAACTCCATTAGTGCACTTGTACTCTACACGTATTATAGGGTCACCATGACTTGGAATTGACTTAATGGTAACTTTTTTTTTAATGTGTTGGACTTACAACAACCATCTTGATCATCTCTCTCTCTCCAGCTGGACTTGGCAAGAGCAGTAGCCCTTGGTGGGTCCTCATGATGCTCCCTGGTCCTGTATGGCAATTCATCCAGCACCAGCTTCTTTTCACACCAAAGCGAGAGGTGTTTTATGAGACATTAACCTCCACTCTGGAATGTCTGGGGACACAGTGTGACCAGGCTGTGCCAGAGTTTTGTATCCTCAGCTCTCTAGCCTGAACTCCTGGCAGAAAGACTGGCTGTGGACTTGCTTTCAATCTTGGAGCAGAGTGCTTGAGATGCCAGGGCAAGCTCCTCTGGCTTTGCTTTCGTCAAAGGACCGCAAATCGTGCCCAGCAAAGTGCAAGTTCCCCAAAGAGCATCAGTTGGTAAAGAGAGCATGGTGGGCCAGCAGGCAACACTGGCCTTTCATCAGCCACCCTCAGCCGTGGAGGAAACAGTCCAGCCAGCAGTTTCAGTTTTTATGTCTGGTTCTTCATGACCTCATAGTGAAGGGCAGCCTTGCTGACTAAGGGGGGAGGAGGTCCCAAGACAGGAAAGCGGGCAGCAATGACTCCTGGAGATCTCCCAGCCGTAGGATACCTCCCCTTCAGGGAAGAGGATGCTCCCCTGGAATGCCAGGCCCCTATTCTGCTTGGCACCCAAAAAGCGCTCAGTACACGTTTGCTAATAGTGTACTTACTATGTACACCTACCGAGATGCAAGGAACCGTGGCGGTGCAGTGATTAAGTACTCAGCTGCTAATCAAGAGGTCAATGATTTGAAGCCACTGTTTGCTCCGTGGGAGAAAGACATGGCAGTCTGGTTCCATAAAAATCACAGCCTTGGAAACCCTCTGGCGTCGTTTGTCTTACAGGGTTGCTAGGAGCCAGAATCAGCTCAGCAGTAACGGGTTTTTGGTTTACAGAGACGCCCCTCTACCTACGAGAAAGGCTCCTTTTTCTTCCTGCTCCAGAGCAGTTTAACTCCTTAATGAGAAAAACCTGAAACCTCTTTAGTCTAATAACCTGAGCTGGTAATGGAGCGGGGAGGAGCCCGGTGGGCTGAGATTTGCAGGCGGAGAAATGGAGAGAATCCTGAGCGTTGCCCGAGGGAGGTCAGAGAGCCGGTAGCGGTGAGAAAGTCTAGGCCTTCTCCCCGTTTCTGTTAACTTCTTCATTACGTTCGCCCTGTTCGCCCTGTTCACTGATTGCGGAGTGGAAGGATTACACCGAGACAACAAAAGGTGGCCCATCCTCACTAAGTCACACTTTCGTAAACCATTACAAAGTCGTCCCTTATAAAGTTACTGCTATTTCACAGATAGCGAGGCTGTGGTCAGAGAGATGATGTGACTTGCACAAAACTGGCCTGATCCCAAAGCTCCTGCGCCACTCACTCCCACCCTCATCCCCCGTGGCTGTAAATTCTGGGCTTTGGAATGATGACCCCGGTGAGTAGGGTCTGGGATCTTGAGTATGTGCAAGGAGTCGTCTAAGATCCAGCTCTTGGTCTTGACTCATCAGGAGCAAAAGAGAAAGAAGAAACCAAACTCTCAGACAAGAAACTAGTCTACAAGGCTAAAAGTCTACGTAAATGAGGTCGTAGTCTCATCTACCTTGAGATCAAAAAGCTAGATGAAGCCCAGCTACAACTACTGACCATTCTAGTTGCAGGGCCACAGCAAGGGAAGACTGGCTGAATGGGAGAAAAATAGGAACGAGAATTCAAATTGCTAGTTGTTCCAGCAGACTGAGAACAGAAGACTCTCCGACACTATCTCGCCCTAAGATAAATTTTAAGCCAAAGCTATCCCCTGAGGCCACCTTTCAGCAAAACAACAGAGTGGCCCACAGAATGGATTTTACTTATGATTATGGTGCTGTATTGGAAAGCCTGGAGGCCTAGTGGTTAAGTGCTGGGGCTGCTTAACCAAAAGGTCAACAGTTCAAATCCACCAGGCTCTCCTTGGAAATGCTATGGAGCAGTTCTGCTCTGTCCCATAGGGTTGCTAAGAGTCAGAGTGACTAAATGTTAGCCAGTTTTGTTTTTGTTTTTGTTTTTGTTTTATGGTGCTCTATTAAAGAAAGAAACAAAATCCATGTGAGACCGGTAAGTCAACAATTACTGTAAAGCAAAGATGGGAGGAAAAGGGGGCAGGAAAACTAGGGAAGTAGAAATGGAACAAAGAGAACAGAATTATGGAGAATTTTGACATGTTGTGAAAAATGTGATGAATATCTCTGAAAAATGTGCCTACAAATTGTCAAATGAGAACCTAATTTACTGTATGAACTCTCACTGAAGCCATTATAAAATATTTTTGAAAAAATAAGTTGAGAGAAAATACCCATAAATATAAAATAAAGAAAAAAGAGGGCATTTTCATTCAACCATAACAAAAAAAAAAGAAAAAAGAAATGTGACTCTCAAGCCCTTCAGCACTAAGTTCCATTCTGGATGAAGCCACACATAGGATTTCTGTCATAGCTAGGCGGTGAGAAAAAGATGCTAATTAAATGGTGAGGGAGTTATTTTGGGAACTGCTGCAGCCCAACAAATCACCTTGAAACTTAGTGGTGTAAAAAACAACTCTTATTTTGCTCATGGTCGTGGGGGTCGGGAATCTGGGGAGTGGTCAGCAGGGCAGGTCTGGTCTGGGGTTTCTCATGCAGATGCAGTTAGATGCTGGCTGGGGCTGAGGTCACCTTAAGTCTCAGTGGGGCTGGGCATCCAAGATGGCACAATCTCATGGCTGGTAGCTGGTCCTGGCTGTTGGTGGGATGCCCAGCGGAGGTCCCAACCACAGCACCTATATATACCCTCTAAAGTGTGGTTCGGGGGGGATTTTTCCACCCAGGCAGCATATTTTGTTGTTATAGTTGGGGGTATTCTTAGCATTTAATGGCTAGAGACCAGGGACACTGCTAACATCCTACAATGTACAGAACAGTCTCCAATGACAAAGAGTATTCCAGTTCAAAATGTCAGTGGGGCCAAATCTGAGAAGCCCTGTTCTAAGACATGGTGGTCTCATAATCGTTAGACTTCTTACATGGTTCCCCCGCAAGCTCCAAAAGAACCAGCTGGCAGCCACAGCTCCCTATGACTCAGCCACAGAAGTTACAGAGAATCCCTTCCACGTACTCTGTCTAAGAAATCTCGCACTTGCTTAGACCCCAGCTCTCGATGGGAAGAGTGTCAATAATCTGTGGCCATATTTTTAAACCACTGTGGAAGGCAGTTGGGGTCAACATGGTGGGAAAGATGTAGGGTGGCTTGTCCACCGGAGGCTGTCCTGCTGTCACTAGCCTGTCTTCCTGGACACTGGCCATGCTGATACTGTCACAGCTCACAGAAGCAGTTGCTGTAACTGGCATGGAAGCCCTGTCAAGCTTGCAAGCCCTCCACTCCTGTAGCCCGTGATCAGAGAACTACCGGGGTTTCTCTGGGTTAATCTGGAAGCTTCTTTCTCCCTCTGTCAAACCTAACCGTGCCCAGCCTCTCCAGCAGTTGGCTAGGTTGGGCGCACTGGTACCCACGACCTTGCCTTTCTCAGAACACCTGAGGACTTCCTTGCAAGTCCTTTTATTATTAGCTCGGGCAGGGAAATGTGCCATTAGTGATTTAATCTCCACAAGACATTTCTCCCTAATTGCTAGCCATGGATGATAATTAGTAACTGTTAATTACTGATAATTAACAAGCTAATACTTAGAGGTAATGGCACCTGGGTAATCATCTTAAAAGGTTTCGTGTTCCCCTGCTTCTAGGTCCCAATCTTTAGGGATGACACAGCATTGCAGTATTTCTATCCTAGGGGTCAGCTCTAGCCCCCTGTGTTTGTGTTCAGAAGGACGGGGATTGGAGAACTGCCTGAACTCTTTAACGGAGTTTTCTTCTCCAGTTATAGAAATAATACACATTCCTTTGGAAAGTGTCAGCCACAGAAAAGTATAAAGCATCTCCCGTTTGGTTTATTTGGTTTATTTGTTCCCAGTCTATGAATTTTTTACACAGTTGGTTTTGTGTTAAATACAAGGTTTTGCCTTCAGCTCTTGTTCATTTAGCATTAAAGCATAAACATCTTCTCTTGTGGGAGCAGCTTATAAAACATTTCTGCCTCCCCTGCCAGAAAAGTCAAATAAAACAGAAGAAGGATGGGGTGCATGAGAAGGAGAAGCAATCGAACAAGAACAGAGACTTGACAGGGCTGATTTATGGGGACCAGGAAGTCACTGCTACCCCTGCTCCCAACAACTGAAGGCATTGAATGGGGAGACAACACACACACACACACACACACACACACACACACACACTGTTGTATAGAAAAAAGACTGGAAGGAAATGAACTAAAACGTCAATAATGGTTCTTGTTTCAGTGGGGAGAATTACTCTCTGCTTTGTCACTTTCTGTGCGCAGTACAGAGAGGTAAAAGCATTAGGCCAGCATTCTGAAGATAATTATTTCATGCCTTGCTCTTCCGTATGATGGCTGGATGATCTCAGATACTTCCCAATTCTGGACTCTATTATGTGTGGTGGGATTTGAGGGAGATGTTAGCCCTGCCACCCTAAAAGGTGGGTTTCCGAATCAGGAATGCTGAGTCCTGGTGGACCTCCATGAAACGGACATCAGCAGACAGCCCTGAAAGCTCCTGAGAATGAGACTAAGAGTATCAAGCAATTGCCCTTATGTAACACTGGATCACTTATTTACAAGGAAAATTTCCCAAATATTGCAACAAGTACACTTCTAGAGGTCTCATATGTGAATGACCTACTTTGAACATGCCATTCATTTATCCCAGCATTGCTTGAAACTGCTTATTTCCTCAGAGGGGAGATAGCGTAGCCTGGGTATGAGAACATGGGCTTTGGAGTTAGACTCGAGTTTAAATCCACAGCCTGCCATGCACTTGTGACCCCCTGTAAGCCACTTAATACCTCTAAACCTCAGTTTCCTAATCTGCAAAATGGGGCTATTGCTACCTACTCATAGGGTTGTTGTGAAGTTCTAATGAGATACTATACACCAAACTTGACAGCTGCTTAATACTCAGTCAATATTATTTTATACTACTGTATTATATTATTTTGTTATGTTATATTGTATTATATTTGATATTATGACTTATCCAAAAATAAATATGGTTATATAATAGAACAATAAATACAATTATATAATGAAAAATATTATTATATTCCACCCTGTGTGGAGTACCATAATCTTTTTTTAATCAACTCTAATTTTTATTTTACAGCTACTGAAATCACTTTTTTTTTTAATTATATTTTAGATGAAGATCTACAGTGCAAACTAGTTTCTCATGAAATAGTACTCATACTGTTTTATAGCAGTGATTAACAAGCCCACAACGTGTCCACATTCTCTCTTCTCAAACTTGGGTTCTCTGTCCCTGGCTTTCTTGTCCCCTCCCACCTTCTAGTCCCTGTCCCTGGGCTGGTGTGCCCTTTAGTTTCATGTCCTTTTATGGGCCTGTCTCACCTTTGACTGAAGGGTGAACCTCAGGAGTGACTTCATTACTGAGCTGAAAGGGTGCCTGGGGGCCACACTCTTGGGGTGTCTGCAGTCGCTGTCAGGCCAGCAAGCTCAGTCTTTCTTTTCGAGCTGGAATGTTGTTCTCTGCTTCTTCAGCCCTGTCTGGGACCCCCCATTGTCCTCCCTGTCTCAGCAGTCCGTGGTGGTAGCCGGGCACCGTCTGGCTGTGCTGGACTCAGACCAGCAGAGGCTGTTGTAGATGTGGCCCGTTAGTCCTTTGGACTCACCTTTCCCCTTGTCTCTAGTTTTCTTCACTCTTCCTTATTCCTGAAGGGATGAGACCAGTGCAGTATCATAGATGGCTGCTCACAGGTTTTAAAACCTCAGTTGCTAGGAGTGCCATAAATGTATCCCATGCCCTGAAAAGGAATGAGACTTTTCCGTCCCCAGAGCTCACTCCAGAATCCCAGGTCTGGTATTGTGGGTTTGGCAGACACAGTCACCTTCAACCTATTCTTTTATTTCCTTGCTTTTATAGATTTAAACTCAATCTTCTCTCCACTGGCATCTTTCCGAATCTACAAGACCTTAATCTTTTCATATCTCCACGAAGCTTAACATTCAAACTGGCATTTCAGCCACTGCCAAGCAAGGAGCTGCTGCAGCTCAGAAGGTCTCATCTCTGTCTGTCCTGCAAGAGCCAGGAGCTTAGTCCATTGCTGCTGAATAATAGTCCTTCTTAACAGGATCATGCTTTTTATTTTGCAAAGTGTTTTCGTATGTGCTTGCATTGAATAGCCCCAACAATCTTTTGTAACAGGGAGGGCAGGCCTCGTCATTTTCCCTGAAGGGTAACGTGGTCCCCAAATGTCATTTTCCAGGAAGGGTAGCATGGTCCCCAGAGGGGGTTTCATGGAAACAGACATCATTATGCAGTCAAATAAGTTTGGAAAACACTAGATTCAGCAAAAGTAACCAGGCTTCTCAATGTGCAGTGTGATTCTTTGATAGCAAGATGTGTTTCTCAAGCTTGTCCTCACCAGATAGTACTTCTTTTCTGACTATTCCATGAACTATTGCACCATGGAACCCACTTTGGAAAACAGTCATGGAGTCACAAGAGAAAGAGCTTTGGAGGGAGGTGGAGGGAGGTTCAAATCCAGGTACCACCCCCGGGCTAGCTCAGTGACCTCCAGCAAGTTTCTTTACCTCTCTGATCCTCAGTTTCCTCACCTGTAAAATGGGGGTGGTCATAGAATTATAAGGATTAAAAGAGAGTCAAGTGCTTAGCACAATGCATGATAGTAATAGACAATATCCTTTAGCTTCTGTTATTATATGATCTTCTGTGTTATCCAGGAGGAAAAAAATGGTCCTCAGAGAAGTGAGTTTTCCAGCATTACACAGCTATTCAAAAACAGGGCTGAGTATACAATTCAGGATCCCGGGCTCCTGGTTCAAGGCTCTCTGTGGTAAACGACACTGTTGTTCTCACTGGGGTGCCCTACCCACAGCACCCTAATTCCATTCCCTCTGTAGATGTGGGGTTTTCAAGCCTGAAATGTAAGTGCAATCCTACAAAACCAACGCACCCACTGCTGTCAAGTCAGTTCCAACTTGTAGTGACCCTGTAAGTGCAAGTATGTAGCAAATCTATAAAAGCCATCTTTGTCGTTGCTAATGCCCTCCTCTTCCTTCTGTTACAGTCCCAAAGCCCCTCGCCTGTGCCTTTTCAGAGCTGCCCAGATCCCGCTCCCTCCCACTCGGGCAGGACATTGGTTGCAGGCACCCCCCTGACTGTCCAGGAGGATGAGTGGCTGCGGGAGGAAGGCCCTGACGCTGCTGAGCAGTGTCTTTGCTGTGTGTGGCCTAGGCCTCCTAGGCATTGCTGTCAGCACTGACTACTGGCTATACCTGGAGGAGGGTGTGATCCTGCCACAGAACCAGAGCACAGAGATCAAGATGTCCCTGCACTCAGGCCTCTGGCGAGTCTGCTTCCTTGCAGGTAAGGGTGCCAGGCTGGGGAGCAGGGGACAGCCCTGGCTGGGTGAGGAGCAGCCACTCCCTTTGCTGCCCCAAAATCCTGCCCTATGAGCCCCTTTGGGAAAGAATTGACCATTCTGGAAGGAGACTGCTCAACATGGACAGTCCCCGCAAGCCCAGGACAATGCTCTCTCCAGCCATCAGGATGCTGGGTCAAACTCCAGCTCAGACTAGTGAGGTGGCCCTGGATCTCAGTGTTCCCACCTGAAACATGGATGTAGCTATGCCTTCCCCACACTCCACCTCTCTGGGCTAGACAGGGAAGGACATGGCACAGGTCTGAAAACGCACCCGTGGATGTTAACTCATTGAATTACTGATCTCATTTAATCACCCAGCAGAGCTGCCAGGGAAACCTTACTTAGCATTTTACACAAAAGGAAGTCAAGATCAGGAAAGCCGTAGGTCTCCTAACTCCACTTCATTTGTATTCCCGGGTTTCCAGAATGGAAAAAGCGTTGCCATCTCTCTATCACTGCCCTGGTGGTCTAGTGGTTAAAAGCTACTACATCTGCTAACCAAAAAGTTGGGAGTTCAGATCTGCCAAGCACTTCTTGGAAACTCTATGGGGCAGTTCTCCTCTGTCCTATAGATTCACTATGAGTCAGAATCAACTCAGCAGCAGTGGGTTTGGCTTTGGTATATGAGGTCTGACAATTAAGTTCACAAGCACATCCTGGAAAAAGTGCCACATATCTCATTGCTGAATGTCAGTACCATCACCTTTGAAGTACTTCCCTTGGGAAGCTATGTACCAACACCAGTGCCTGGACCACCCTTCAAAGTAATTTTGGAACTCTTTTTCTGGAATGGCCACCATAGCTGTCAGTATATTACTCTTAATGTCCTGAATGTCATCAAAATGTTTTCCTTTCAGTATTTCCTTTATCATCAAGTAAAGAAAAAGTCATGGAGGACCAGATCTTGTGAGTAGGTAGTGTGTTCCAATACAGTTATTTGTTTACTGGCTAAAGACTCTCTCATAGACAGTGTCATGTGATGTAAGAGCCATGAGTTGTTTTCAGTTAAGATTTTCCTATTTCCTCTATCAATGTTTACTTGTTCTGCTATGCTTTTCACAGTCAGCCAATGATTTTGATGCACAATTAGACAAAGTTTTGCAACATTTTCTTCAGTTCTGCTCGTTACTGGCTGCGCTGACCTCTCTTCATCAGTGATGCTTTCTCTCCCTTCAGAAAAACATTTAATCCATTTATACACTGCAGTTTTCTTCAAGGCATTATTCCCATAAACTTGGACTAACATGTCCTTGATTTCACTTCCAGTCTTGTCAAGTTTAACAAGAAGTTTCATGTTTGTTCACTGTTCTAATGCAAGCTCCAACATTCTTGCAATGGCATGCAAAAACAATAATGAACGCCATTCAGGAAGACCCTGCCACATGTCGACGTGAACATAGCTGTGAGACACTGAAACACCAAGGTTATGAAACCTTACCAAATTGTTTGAACAGTACTGCTAACATAAGCACACTGGAGCACCTTTGCAAACTTAATTGTCATACCTCATATCCATGAAGCAGCAGGGATAAAACTCAAAGGCAGAGCTTCCCAGTTCTGCAAGAGGCTACAGGGTTGGATCTAGAGCCTCTGTGGACCTCCTGCCGGCTTCCTAAGTGTTTCCAGAACTCTCGTGGGTGCTATGCGAAGAGCTGTGTTCTGTATCCTGTCTGGTCCAGAACCAGCCTGCACACTGGAAACATCTCTGCTCTGTGCAAGACTGGCCACAGGGGCTTCTGGAATCACTACAATGTGGTCACTAATCTTGTGTTGGTAGCACTCTGTAACCTACATGCAAAGCAGGAAGAGAGGGAACTTGCTTTTCCCAGCTTTTTCTCCTCCCACTTTGTGCTAAGGCTTTGGGAGATAGAAGGTGGGGTTGGCCCACAGCTCAGTCCACTGGGCAGGTAACAGGAAGGTACCCTCCAGGCCTGGCCTCCTGGTAACTTGTTGAATCTGCTTTGGGAATGGTGTCTAAAATTGACCTCCCTCCCACAGTAGACCATATCTGGGGATTCTGCTCCGTGACATCTGAGCCAGACATGCAATGTCATTGGCCCAGTCTGCCCCTAAAGCAACCTGGTGGCCAGCAGAGACTTGAATGGCCACTGAAAGCTTGCAGGGCTGCCCTCTTTGTGTGTACCCCTTGGGTCCACCTTCACAAAGGTGCTTCTCCAGGAAAGGTGTGCAGTAAGATGCACTGCCACCCCTGCCATGGGCTACCAGCCTCCTAGGGTTTGGACCTAGCATGTGCATGAATACACAGTGGGAGCAAAGTTCCTAGAAACACTTGAAAATAACCACTTACCGGTAGTAACATCAAGTTCATGTTCAGGAAGGATTTGAAAGTGTCGATGCCTTCCTGCCTCTGCAGGTGAGGAGCGGGGCCGCTGCTTCACTATAGAATACGTGATGCCTATGAACACCCAGCTGACATCCGAGTCCACGGTCAACGTTCTAAGTAGGTACCTTGGACTTTCTCACGGGCATTGGCTGGACAGGAAGTAGTAGGGCAGATGGAGAAACAAGATAGATGGCTTGTTTCTCAATAGCCAGCACTATAGACACACTGACCTGAGGTCACCAGGGGCAGCCCCAGCTAAGCTTTCCAGTGATGAAGATGAGTAGCTGGAGATTCCTAGTCTTGTGTCCAGGCAGGTGAGAAGGCATCAAACTTCATGACCTTGTACTCTTGAAAGGGAGTTCCCAAGAATGAGTTCTGACCTCAGAATGACCTACTACAGGCATAATTATAAGTTAAAGAAGGCAAAGGCTAGAGTGACCATCCTCTGTACAGTAAGAACAGCCCCTGACTCATGGAAATGGTGAACCCCCCTGGAAGAGAAAGCAAGATACAGTGGCTAGGGCTCTTCTAGGTCCACGACTGCCGTATTGGCAGGCAGTCTAGACTCCCAAGGAGGGAAGTGGTTAATGACGTGACTGTGTTGGTATTTGCAGTTAGACCTCCAATCTCGGCCTCAGGGAGGCAAACCCTGCTGGCTCCAAGAGGTCCCAAAGGGGGATAGAGCCTGGGGAATCCCTGCAGGACCAGGGACTTTGGGGGCCTTGGTAGACTACTGACAGAAGTATTGCATATCACCAGGAAACCTCAGCTTAGGAGGGCAAGCAGCAAGTGAGGTCACTGGAGGCTGACATGTGTCCTTTCATTCCCTTAATTAGAAATGATTCGCTCTGCCACGCCATTCCCCCTGGTCAGCCTTTTCTTCATGTTCATTGGATTTATCTTGAGCAACATCGGACACATTCGTCCCCACAGGACAATACTGGCGTTTGTCTCTGGCATCTTCTTTATCCTCTCGGGTAAGTTATGTTGTCTCCTTTTTATGCACTCCGGGCTTTTGATCTTTGAGTCTTAAACAGCTCTTTGGGGAAACCCTAGTCAAAGCCATGAGTCAGTCCCCAGCACTGGGAAAAGGACAGACTGCGTCAGTGGCCCAGGCAAAAGTGAGTCAGAGCTAGAGGGGACTTCTGGTGCCCCGGCTCAGCCATGCCCCTTATGGAAGAGCGACAGTGGCTCAGGGCTAGCAGTGACTTGACAAGCTCACCCAGGTGGTCAGGCAGAGCTAGGACGGGAACCTCTGTCACCAGCACCACTGGCACCACGTCACAGTTCTTACCACTAGTGGCTATCCTTGTTTTTGAAGGGGTGATGCATTAGTGCTTTTCCATAAAATATAAATGCAATCTGCCTGTGAAATAACAGCCCCTTTGCCTCCTAGTCCTCAGCTACCCTCAGGGAAGCCAAGTGACTCTCCTAACTCGAATTCACTTGTATCCAACCATCTACTGAATGGAAAATACGTAGCAGTGTCTCTATGCCTAGATCCAGGACACAGCAAAGATGAATCTCAAATGCAGGTCCTTCCAACTCTGCAAGGTGGTACAAGTGTTGATCCCAAATCTAAAACTACTGTTCTGCTCTCCGCTTTTCAGTCACATTCCCTGCCCTGCGCTCCCTGAGTCCTGTTCAACATGGCCCTGTGTTCCTGGACTGACACCATCCATCCATTCATGAGAGGTGCCAGACCTTGTTCTGCATGCTGGCCTCACTGCCTACAAAAGGTCTATGTCATGGGAGATAAGGAAGCCCCAGTGGTGTAGTGGTTAAGAGCTACAGCTGTTAACCAAAAAGTCAGCAGTTCAAATCCACCAGGCACTCCCTGGAAACTCTATGGGGGTAATTCTACTCTGTCCTATAGGTCATTGTGAGTCAGAATCAACAACAGTGGGGATTTTTGTTGTTTTTTTGTAATGGGAGATACAAACAGAGGAGGCAGGAACACGGTATGAAAAATGTTACAGTAACAGTGAGCTCCAAGGGAGCCAGGAGCAATGATTGAAATCCAGGCCAAGGGCTGGTTAGGGAAGGCTGCCAGGAAAAGTGAGAGGAGGCTGAGAAGGAGGGAAACCAAGAGAAGAGGCCGGGGCAGGGGTGCAGCAAAGAGAACTGAACATAACCGTTCCTCATTGCGGCTGGATTGGGAGGAGGAGTCGTGAGAGGAAACTCTCAGGAGGACAGCCAAGGTCATCTTTTGGATTTGGAGCTGAGCGAAGATATGATGAGATTTGCCTGTTGGAAGGACCACTGCAGAGGAAGGAGGGAGGGAAGCAAGACAGGAATCAAGGGGACCAGGCAGGAGGCCACTTCAGTCGTTCAAGGAGACAGGCGATGGGTGGTGGCCCCAACTGAGGCAGTGACATGGAGGAACAGAGAAATGAGTACACTTAAGTGACAGCTGGGAAGTAATCTCAATAGGACCAGGTTTTCAAGAGACAAATTAAGGATGATTGCCAATTTCTTGCTTGGGTATGGAGTGGATGATATGGCATTGATCTAATGATGAGCAGAGAAGGAGCAGATTTGGGACAGAGATCTCAAGCACGGTGTGGGAAATGCTGAGCTTCAAATGTCCATGTGACATCTGCAGAGTTGCCCAGGAGGTAGGCAGAGAGAGGCCCATGTCTGGGGTTCATGGGTCCAAAGAGAGATTCGGGGGTAATGAGCCTGTGGGTGAGAGAGAACCACGGAGGCAGATGCGGTGCAGGGGAGTTAAAAGGGACGATAACACGGGAAGTAAAGGCAGGCTCTTTCTCCACCTCAGGGACTCAGGCCAAAGGAGTGACTCTCAGGGCATGTATTTTAGGTGCCTTGGCTTGGCTGAAGGGCCACTGTGAGTCAGAATCGACTCAATGGCACTAGGTTTGCTTGCGTTTTTTTGGCCTGACTGATTAGGGAATGGAGGGAGAGGGAAGAAGGACTGATGTGTGGATGACTTAAATAATGGATGAGCAGATAGGTGGAAGGATGGGTGGGTGGATGGGTGGGTGGATGGATGGGTGGGTGGATGGGTGGGTGGATGGGTGGGTGGGTGGAAGGATGGGTGGATGGATGGGTGGGTGGATGGGTGGGTGGAAGGATGGGTGGATGGATGGGTGGGTGGATAGATGGATGGAGGGGGTTGGATGGGACAGATGGGGTAGATCAATGGACCGATGGGTATATTGGGATGGGTGGATTGGGGTGGATAGATGGATGAGTGGATGGGTGGGTAGGTGGGCGAATGAGTGTAATGGTGGAGTGGGTGGGTAAATGGATGAATAAAAGGCAGAGAGATAAAACAGCTGTTAGGCATCAGGCATTCTGACTGGCACCTGACTCCCAAACCACTTTAAGTTCCCTTTCTCAGCATTTTCATGTTAACATGTCTTGGGAGCCAGATGACAGTAAGAATTCCTGGTATCCAAAGAACTGCTTCCTTTCTTCCTTTCCCTCTCTGCCTCCCTCTGTCCCAGCCCTCTTCCTGTCCCTGTATACCTGCATACCTACATGCAAATATCTGTGTGTTTTTCAGTCCACTCACCCACCTACCCATCTTCCATCTATTAATGCATCCACTCACCCTTCCATCAATCCAGCAAATATTTATTAAGTATCCACAATGCCCTCAGTCCAACCTCTTCCTGCCTGATGACATTTCCACTGAATCTAGGAGACACAGGCCAGGTTAAGCTCAGTCTGTATTTTTCATTCTGCCAACTTCACAGTAGCCAAATCTTGATGATAGCTTCAAGGTTCTGTCATTTTTTGATGATGGGCTTCAGGATCAGAGAGCTAGACTTGAGCTGGTCCAGATGGACTTGTTTTAATGATGATAGAGAGTTCATTTGGGCAGCAATAGTTCAAACATAAGGGCTGAGGAAGGCGTGACTCACACCTTTCTACTTTAACATTCATACGTCAAGATGCCCCAGCTTCATAAAATAATGTGAGTGGAATTAAACCTGAACAGCGCAAAACTGAGTAATTAATTATGCCATGATTCAATTACAGTTACTAACTGATAGAATCTGGTGCCTGATGCAGTCATTTATTCAGTGACAGGTGGATTCTGGGCCCCAGAGGCCTCATGGTTTAAAGCTTAGACAGGACTCTTCTCCACCTAAAAAATCTCAGGTAGCATCCCCTTAGAAAGCGAGGATGGTGAGACTTCGTCTCACATACTTTGGACATATTATCAGGTGGAATCAGTCCCCAGCGAAGGGCATCATGCTTGGTAGAGGGTCAGTGGAAAAGAGGAAGACCCTCAGTGAGGTGGACTGACACAGTGACTGCAACAATGAGCTCAAGCATATCAACAAACGTAAGGGCTGTGCAGAACTGGGCAGTGTTTTGTTCTGTTGTACACGCGTTCCCCATGAGTCAGAACCAGCTAGATGGCACCTAACAACAACACTGTCCCCTGGGGTGAGTTAGGCTGCCACAGTCTAGATGGGAAGTTGGGCATCCTAGCTGCTCGGCTAAGGAAACTTGGCTTATTCCTCAGCAGCTGCTGCTTGTTAGCTCAGTATCTGTCATGCCTGGGTCACATCAGCATCACCTGGGGAGCTTTCAGGGCCATCCGGTGCTCATCCCCACCCAGGCCAATGAAGGAGAAGTCTGGCGGTGGGACTCAAGTGTGCTTGATTTTAAAAAGTCCCCAAGTGATTCTCCTGGGGATGGGGAGAACCACTGGACTTAGCCCATGGCTCAGCAGCTGGCTAGATGGGGATGCCACTTACCTGCCAGTCTCTGCTATCTAAACCAGTTGCTATTCAGTCTGCCCTGACCCGTGGCAAGTCTGACTCACAGTGACCCTAACTCGCAGTGACCCTATGTGTGTCAGAAGAGAACTGTTGCAGGGTTTTTAATGGCTTTTATGTTGGAAGTAAGCTACCAAGCCTGTCTTCCGGGGCACTTCTGGGTGGCCTCAAATCACCAGTCTTTCGGTTAGCAACCCAGAACCTCAGCACCCCAGCACCCCAGCGCTCATTAAGTGTTGGCACCCCACCCACCAAGAGCTCTGTCTACTGTCTACAAGATGCTGCTCTAAACAGCATCATCAGCTCCAGCCTTCCAGCCAGGGTCTGCCTTCAATGCCCAAATGAGTGAATCACTGCAAGGCTGGCAGCTGCCTTCCTGAGCTGGACGGGGAGCTGGGTGCCATGTGAGCAGACACGCAGGCCTCTGTTGGCTGAGCACCGCCTCTCCCCTGCCCCTGCCCAGGCCTCTCTCTCGTCGTCGGCCTGGTGCTCTACATCTCCAGCATCAACGACGAGATGCTCAACAGGACCAAGGACTCAGAGACCTATTTCAACTACAAATATGGGTGGTCCTTTGCCTTCTCTGCCATCTCCTTCCTTTTAACAGAGGTAACCTGCTTCCGGCTGTGTGGGGACAGGCTGGCTAGGGGGCTGGGCACTGCACGTTCCTAGTTGGGGTACACCAAGTCCTGTGTGCAAGGTCTGCTTCCCACCTTCATCCCCAGAAGGGGTTGCTCTGTCACTGTCCTGTGTCTCTCCGTCTTGGGGTCCCCAGGACTCCCTGCTCCCGTCTACGCTGCCCATGGCACTACAGCTCTGGGCTCTTGCACAGACCCGGCCCCCTGGGGAGCCAGGCCAGGCCTCAGCAGTGAGCGAGCTCCTCTCTGCTTTCTGCCCGCTGCAGAGTGCTGGGGTGATGTCTGTGTACCTGTTCATGAAGCGCTACACTGCCGAGGACATGTACCGGCCTCACCCAGGCTTCTACCGTCCACGGCTGAGCAACTGCTCCGATTACTCCGGCCAGTTCCTCCACCCGGACGCCTGGGTCCGGGGCCGCAGCCCCTCTGACATCTCCAGCGACGCCTCCCTGCAGATGAACAGCAACTACCCGGCCCTGCTCAAGTGCCCCGACTACGACCAGATGTCGTCCTCCCCATGCTGAGCCTCGGCTGCTTCCCTCCCTGGACTTCAGACAGCCAGACAGCCCCTCCAGAGCTCTCCCTGCCTGGCCCGTGTGCATACGCCGCCTCATGCTTAGCTCTTGTTGCTTGACCCATGTCTTCTCCCTATGTCCCCCAGAGTAGTTGTAACCTCACCCAGGGTTGGGGTGGAGTCTGCGGCCAGTGGGCAAACTGCCTGAGACCATGGGCATAGCCCAACTTCTTGGGTGCCAATCAAAGCCTTGGCCCCCAAAGCCAGCAACTGTCCAGTACCCAGAGACAATGGTGTTCCAGCTGTGTATTTCTCCCTGCACACCGAACTTACGACCAAGCCCAACTCCAAGATGCCAGATACCTTACACAGAACCAACTGGACCTGTGAGCTTCCCAGCTGGCCTAGCCCCCTCTTTCGTGACCTGGGCCATTGGACCAAAAGGTGACTTTGTTGTGGAGGTCTGGCTGGTTCCAAACCATCTGGTAGAAAGTGTTCCTTGTGAAACCCTTTGTCCTTTTCGTCACCTATGACCCCCCCGTACAACGTACACAACTGCACCCTCCACCTTCCAGCCTGCAGGCTGCATCCCTCGGTTGGCCTGTCCTTCTTTCCTGCTAGGAACTCAGCTTTCCTGGGTCCTGTCCCTAAGGGCTGAAGGGTGGGCATGAAGTCCCTCTGAAGTCACAAAGAGGTGTTAATGGCTGATCAAGCTGTAATACTCATGGCCCCTTTGCTAACATGTTTGCTGGGGGAGTCTTGAACGCCTTAACCCAAAGAAGTGACTCTGACCTGAGACTTTCAGCTCTGGCTGGTCTGAGATTATACTACCAGCTACCGCTGTTTTAAACCCTGGGACACTGCCGCTGCCCTCGTGGAGCTTATAAGGGCACTATTTCCCATCCACGCCCTAAAATCTAATCATGCAGATGGATGTTGCTACCACCTAAGTAAAAGCCAGCTTTCAGGAGAGGCTCCCTGGGCTCTGGAGCCAGATTTGGGATACATGGCGCATTCTGAGCCTGAACAAGCCAGACTCGGGGTGATCCACCATTGTTCCCCATGATGCTGTGAACATGTGGCGTCACCTCTGTCCTGATAGGCTGCCGGAGTATAGGACCAAACTTGTTACTGACAAGTCAATTCCAGTTCATCACGATCCCATGTATGGCAGAGTAGAACTATGCTCCATAGTTTTCTTGACTGTAAACTGTATGGAAGCGGATCTCCAGAACTTTCTTCCGTGGCACACCACCGAGTGGGTTTGAACTGCCAATCTTTAGGTTAATAACAAAAACCCAACCCATTACTATCGATTCCAATCCTAGCAACCCTGTAGGACAGAGTAGAATTGCCCCGTAGGGTTTCAAAGGCTGTAATATCTTTACAGAAGCAGACTGCCCCACTGTCTCCTGCAGAGCAGCTGGTGGGCTCAACCTTTCGGTTGGCAGCCAAGCATTTCCCCACAGCGCCACCGTTAACTTTATAAACTTAACTGCCCTCGAGTCAATTTCAACTCACAGCAACACTAAGGACAGATTAGCACTGCCCCCATAGCACCTGGCAGATTCAAACTGCTGGCCACCATGCCACCCATGTGTCACTGTGGCTCTGTTAGGTTAGAAGTCTAGTGCAAACCAGTTCGTCACCCAGGGACCTGAGTGTGGGATACAGGCAGGCAAATCAAATGCCTGGACAGCATCACAACTGTTTCTCCTGGGAGGAAACCTGAGCTAAGGAAGGAAGACCCTTTCGTGGAATCCAGGGGAGGTACGTAGGGCAGGTGCCTCTTCCAAGTTGTACCTCCCTCTCCCTTGTTTCTCCAGGTTGTACATTTTTGGCTTTGAGATTTTCAGTAGTGCAGCAATGCTGTGCTCTCTTTACTATGTGTGTTTGCTACAGCAGCTTTTCTGTCCTCTGTCTCAATCTCTCCAAGATACCGTTAGGCTCTTGGTGCCTACAGCCCAATAGGCAGTAGTATTTACACTCTGGAAATCAGTACAGAAAACAACCCCTTTGGAAGGGGATGGTTTCATAGCTGGGTTACTCGATTTGTCCGAAAGCCTGGAAGAGGAAAGGGGGACAAGAGGAGGCAATGGCAGAGCACCAACTCTTGGTGGATCCTTGGGCAAGCCCTTTCTCCTCTAATGGACTTGGCCTAAATTATTTCCAAGCCCACTCCCCACGTTCCCTATGCCCAACTCTAAAGATCCAGCCTCTCATAGAAAGCTCCAGAGTGCTCTCATATATGACTGTTCCACCCTTGCCTATAAACCAGTGCTGGTGTTAACTGCCATCACGCCAGCCCCTGACTCACAGCAACTCGATCACAACAACAAAATGCTGCTCAGTCCTGTGTCACCCCAAGAATCAGCGACAGACTATTATAATCCGTAGGATTTCCTTGGCTGATTTTCAGTAGATTTTCAGGCCTTTCTTCCTAGTGTGTCTTATACTGGAAGTTTCACTGACTCGTGTACAGCATCACAGAAACACACAAGCGTCTGCTGGCAGACGGGCAGTGGCTGCACATGAGGTATGTTGGCTGGGAATTAAACCAGGATCCCCGACAAAGAAGGTGAGACTTCTACCACTGCCTCCTGTGAATGGGTAGTGAGTGGAACACCCCGGCTCCCGCATCCTGGTTTGCTTTCTGCTTACAGAATAGCATGGAAACCACATTCTTGCCGAAACACGAGAATCAAATGCCAAGCCAGCTAGGGTACCTAAAGACCATTTCATAGCATTTCCAAAAGGGATCGTTATTTTAGCTATGTTTTACTCTGATTTTTGTCAATGTGATTAGCTGACATGCTGTTCCTCTCTCTAAAGCAGTCTTTCTCTGTTGTTGTGCCGGGCTTGGTTTTGGCACATGAAAAACTAGAAACCACTCCTAGTACACGTGGATCGTTGATTGTGCCACCGTTAAGACCGGACTTCACCTGCCTGGATGCAGACCTGCCAGAAGTAGCAGTTCTTACCTAGAGATGTATGATTTGTCCTTAGCTTAGGGACAGATGCTGGTTAATTGTCTTCCCTCACTCCGAATGGGTGGAAGAATCAGTTGTGCCACTGTTAAACAGCTTTCTTTCAGTCTGTAAATTCATCACAGAACTCTTGGTGGGGTCTTCATGATCAAAAGATTTTTATCCAGTATTAAAGTGTATAAACTCAGTTCAGAAATCACAAATTAGGACCCGTTCCCCAATACACCGTCTGATCTCTTGTTTTCTTACGTATTTAAAAAAATAATTCAGTGGGTTTTTATTTTACACACTTTAGAAATGGGAGGAGAAACTAACACCCAAGAGTCTCAGGAATAGTGGGATAAAGCCACTCGGTGACCAGCTGCGAGAAGATGGCTATTCTGACATCGGTTTCCTCCCGCCAGGAACCATCCACCTGCCTTTCTTTCCCATGGCTCAATCAGTGATGCTGTCCTACCTCTACGAGGCCCACCAAATGGCCTTCAGAGGACTCACCTGTTATCTGAGCTGGGAACAGAATTGTGGGACAGAGGAGCAGGACAAACCTAGCAGCACTGCCCCCAAAACACCATTGTGGAAAGAGCCCCCTTCCTCCTGTTTGAGCAACTCTCCCTTCTCCCTAAATAAAAGCATCTAGGGAGTGGACAAGGGCAGGTAAAATAGAATTCCACCTTAATCAAAAAAAGAAAAGCTGACATCAAGCTGATTCCAACTCATGGCAGCCCCATGTGTGTAGAGTAGAATTACATTCCATAGGGTTTTCAGAGCTATGAACTTTTGGGAGCAAATAGCCAGGCCTTTCTTCCAAGATACTTCTGGGTAGGTTTGAACAGACAACCTTTTGTTAGTTGAGAGTTTAACTGCTGGTGCAACCCAGGACTCCTTAAAGAGCTGAGCAGATGCAGCTGCACCTCCGGGGTGGGGAGGGAGATACAGATACACACACACATACGCAAACATACACCTTTCAGAGCCTCCTTCACAGGGTGCCCACTTAGAGGAGTCATCTGCCCTCTGCAATTCCCACAAGCCCGGGCTTTTCTCCCAACTTGGTGAACGCACTCTTATGTGACACTTGGAAAATGAATTAGCCCTTGAAACACCACCGCTCCCCGTGGGGAGTGGGTGGAGAAATGAAGCATGCCTGTGCACAGGTCAGACAGGTGTGGGTCGGTGGCGGTGTGACTGCTGCTCTGTGCCACGTGGAAGAGGCCAGTCTCGACGACCACCACCCGCAGAGCCAGCTTCCCTGTGGTGGGAGAGGCAGCTGCTCTTGCTGTCTGTGTCCCAGGTGTTTGGATGTGTTGCAAGTCAGGCAGATGCCCCCCAAGGATGAACATCTCCCAGGATGCATGCTGGGGTCTCAGGTCCTGCCTTCCGGTGAAGGGAAGGTTGCTGGTTTCCCAAGTGTCCAGGTAACACCTGCACCTGGGTCCTAGACCTTTCTCAGTGACCTTGGACAAGTTGCACCCTCCCCAGCTACTTCAGCGTCCCATGTGTCATGAAAGCCAGGATGCCCTGCTGCTTGGTGGCGCTAAGACTTTCTGTCCTTGGGTATTGGCATGCAGTGGACCTGTGACTGTGCTGGCTCCCTGGAGGCCCCGCTGTTCAGAGGTCTGAGTTCCTGCTACCTCCTGTGTGACAGGGTGCCCAGCAGCCCTCACCTTTTTTCACTCACACAAGGAGGGAGTTGGATAAAAGGGTTCCCAGGCCCACCCCCATGCTTAAGCCGAGAGGTTTGACAGGCAAACCCCGGACCCCAAGCAACTTCCACCTTCCAGGTGCACCCAGAATTTGGAGTTTAGATGAGAGATCAGATACTTGGTGGGCCCCGAGGAAGAGCAAGATTGTGCACAACAGGCTGCAAATACTATGCCTCCCCAGCACACACACAGACACATAGACACACAGTAACAGGAGAGAGAAGGGGATCAGGGGGCTCCCACAATTCCTTTCTCTCAACCATAGGGGCAGGGATGAAGGGGAACCTCCAGCCCAGCCTCTGCCCCCTCTGGACATCATAATGGGGAATGAGGCCCTTGCTGATACAATGACCAGGTTCAAGAGCAAAAGGCACTACTTTGACGCCAAACAAAAGGACAGACCTCCTTGGCAGGAAGAACCTTCTAGGGCTGAAATGTCCCCAAGGTATCAATGTCTACTGCTTCAAAAAACACACTAAACCCCTTGCCGCTGGGTTGATTCTAACTCATAAAGACTCTATAGGACAGAGTAGAACAGCCCCATTGGGTTTCCACGGAGTGGTTGGTGGATTCGAACTGCTGACCTTTTGGTTCGCAGCTGATCTCTTAACCACTGCACCACCAGGGATGTCCACTTCTCTATTAGGAGATGAAAGTTTCCAGGTGGGAGCTGGGCTAGGCTGGCCATTCTCCTGGAAAAGCTCACCTGAGTGCTGATATGAGGATGCTCAGGCTCAAGCCTTGAATCAGCAGGCTGGAGCTTCTGAGAAGGTCAAGGACCTGGCTTGCTGTCCTGATGGGCTGAGGCTTCAGGGGTAGGATCTGTGGCTCCCTTCAGCCAGCCCCAACCCAGCCTTCCTGAGGCCAGAGGAAGAACCCAGAACTGGGCTTCCTGCCTCCACTGCCACAGTCACCCACTCAGGGCATACCAGTGCCACACCTCAGTTTCTCCATCCCTAAGATGGGCCTCACCTATGAGCCTAAATGAAAACTGAGGTGGAAATTCTTGCAGTGCCCGGCGGGGAAGGTGCAGTGACTTGCAGCTGAGTGTGGCTCAGGGTCACCATCACCTACGTCCCAAGCTTTAGCAGACATGTCATTCCAAGTGGCCCTGCCCTCAGAATCCTTCATCATCTTGGTAGCCTGGGAAGCATGGGAAGGGCCACACTTGTTTCAGAGCTGCTAGGGGAGGGTCCTTCCTTGCCTCTTCCAGCTTCTGGTGGCCCCAGCTGTTCTTGGCCTTTTGCAGCACTCCTCCAATCTCCGACTCCCTCTGCATAGGACCCCCTTCTCTCTGTATCTCATTTTTTCTCAGAAGGACAACAGTCACATTGCGTCAAGGGCCCACCCTGTCCCAGTATGACCTTATGCTGACCAATGGCATCTGCAGCAACCCTGCTTCCAAGTAACAGGAATTCTGTAGTTCTGGGAAGGACGTGAATTTGAGAGGACACTCTCCAATGCAGTACGTGAAGCTTTGGTGGAGAACCACTGGCTTGGACCTACCAGGATTCATCCTTGGAGCCAGGTGAGGCACAGTGGCTCCCCTAACAGAACTGAGAAGAAGGAGGAGATGCTGCATGGGCAGCTGAGGAGGCTGGATTCTGGATGTTCTCCTTGCTCCTCCCAGCCCACACAGGCTTTGCCTCCTCTGACAAAGCTGTGGCTTGGCAAGACATTGTGTCCACGGGCACATGCCCAGCCTTTGTGCTTCTGACCCTTTTCCCTGATGAGCCAACGTTCATTGGGATGCAGGAAGAGGCTGCCCTTGAGAAAAGGGACAGTGGTACCCATCATTCTGAAGCCAACATTCTCCCTGCACCACTGTCAGGACTCAGGCTGGACTCCAGCTCCGAGTGGGCCTGATGGATGCTTAGCCAATGACCTCACAGTCTCAGGCCTCCAAACGCAGACTTTAAACCAATCTTCATCACTGGTCTATGAATAATTCATTTTGCACTGCACAGCTGTAGGAAGAATAAGACCTGAGGGCTTTGGATGTTTCTGATCAGGCAATAAAGAGATCATGTATCACAGTGTGCTCAATAGGCTGAACTTGGGTTGCTTTTTAATTTTAAATCCATTCATACTCATATGTCCACTTCCCACTCCATTTCAATATACAGTAGAATCCGTGCGAAAACACTTTGTGAACTGCAAGTCCTCCTGAGATTAAGTTGTTTTTAGTATAAAAATAGCAAAGAGACTAAATAAAACAAACCCCACAAATGATTCCAGTGAGTACCATATATTACAGCCAAAGTGATTCTCGGTGTCCTAAGTGACCAAGGCTGGATGGTGTCCCATGAGGTCAGCCATAGGTTTGTGGGAGAGGGCTTTACCATCTTGAATCAAGATCATTTCTGGTCAATATGAGTTTAGATACTGTGACTTCAACACCAGCAGAGAGACATCATGATCATCAACAAGCATGTTGATGAGGGCTTGACACATAGTAGGTGCTTTTTTCGGAGTCTCTCATTGAACCTTTTGATACTGTACATAATAGGATACTGAGACTTTAAGAGGTTTGGGGACTATAATTCCACAACTAGTAATACGTGAAGCAGTCTACAAGTCCTGTCTCAGATGCTTAGCCCGCATTCACAAGGTTGGAGTCTGTAGTTCTCCATCAGTTCACACACAAGCATATGGCCCTGTTTCTGTAATCCAAGAAAGAGTCCAGGGCCTCACCCAAACATAGACAGGGGAAGAAAACATCTCAGTAATTGGGAAAGAGTAGTGATGTGTTCTTGAAAGTCCCGTACTTGTTAATCCTGACTCCTTATCTCCCATCTCTGCTCTTGATGCCATCCAAAGCTGGAGGTGCTCACAATACCAACCAACACTGGGGGTGCTCACGATGCCAACCAGTATTGGGGACTCTCATAGTGCCAGCCAATGCTGGAGATGCTCCTGATGCCAACCAGTGTTGGGGACTCTCATAGGGCCAGCCAATGCTGGAGAGGCTCATGATGCCACCAATGTTGGGGACTCTCATGATGCCAACCAGTGTTGGGGATGTTTGTGGTGCCAACCAATGTTAAGGACTCTCATGATGGCAACCAATGCTGGGGATGGCTGCAGAACGATTCCAGATTTTCCTGACTAAGGTCCAATCAGTCAATGACGAGTCTTCCCCACCCTGTCGTTGCTGTAGGAGACTCGTTCCACAAGTTTGGACTGACTACTGAGCATGTGCCTAGGGGTGGTCTGGGGCACCCCAACAACCTGACCCAGGCAAACACCTGGTGGAGTCAGTGCCAGTTCCTGGAGAGACCCCCACATCTGGCTCTGGCCTCTGGATTTCCATTTCAGGGCCCATGAAGCAAACGGCCGAAGTGAAAGCCCCACAGAAGGTGAGACTCGGAGAGCTGGAAGCCCATCATCAGCTGTTAAACATGTTTAACAGAATGTTTCCTGCAGCACCTAGCGTGTGAGCTCCGGTTGCCGCATGAGGTGCAAAGAAAAAAAATGTAGTGAAAATGAATTTGACTCCACCACGCTTAAATGCAGAAAGCATCACCTTGTTTTCTAAATCAAATTAAATCTGACTTTGTCCCCCTACTCACTGGGGTGATGAGAAATCCAGTGCCACAGAGAGTCATGCAGGAACTCAGTGGGGGAGGGAACGGCGGTGGTTACTGCACAGATGGGGATCTACAGTTGGTCGCAGTACAGGTGTAGGGTTCTTGCAGAAGCATGGAGGCTTGGTGACTGATGTCCAGTGTCCTCAGGAATACCTCTTTGCCACCCTTCTCAAGCCTTGAAGAGGACTATGTGTCCACCACTGTAGGAGCCCACTATTGCAAATGGAATTTCATCCCCCCAAAAGATACGTTGAAGTCCCAACCCCTAACACCTAGGAATACGATCTCTTTTGAGAGTAAAATCTTAGAGGATGTTATGGATTAAATATAGAGACGTGCTGGAGTATGGTGGATCCTATTCTGTGTGAGGAATGTCCCTATATAAGAGAAGAGATACAGGGAGTGAGGAGAGACAACCACACGGGAACACGTCGATGAGGCAATGTACGCCTAGGGCTGCCAGGAGCTGAGAAAGACGTGGGAAGGCTTGCTGCTAGAGTGAACCATGGCCCTGCTGATGCCCTCAATGTAGACATCTAGGCTCCAGAACTGAGAGGCAAATTTCTATTGTTTCAAGCCACTTGCTCCAGTATTTCATTAGCTGACCTTCAGAGGGTGAGAACCAGAGACCACATTTGTCTGACACTGAAATCTGAGGTTCTGATCACTGTATGAATTCCCCCTCTGAACGTAATACATGTCCATCTTAGAAAATTCCAGAAACAGACAATAGAGAGAGAAAAGAAGTCAGGCATACCCTTACCATTCAAACAACTCCAATTATTTAAAAGCCCTGTTTACTATGGAAATAATAGTAGAGAGAACAGTGTATATAATGAACTGCCCCCAGTTCATCAGCCAGCCTTCACCTATGCCCAGTTCCAGATTGTTTAGAAGCAACTTACAAACATCATGTCATTTCTTCTGTGATTATTTCACTGGGTATCTCCAAAAAAAAGAAAAAGCATTATTTTTAAATCACGATGGCACTAAACCCAACCACACCCCGTGCTGTCCAGCTTATTACAACTCACAGAGACCCCTAAGGTTTCCACAGCTGTAACCTTCATGGAAGCCAAGTGCCACGTCTTTCTCACATGGAGCCATTGGTGGCTTTGAGCCACCAATTTTCCATGAGCCATTGATCGCTTTACCTACTGCAGCACCAGGGCTCCCTACAATGCCACTAGTGTGCATAAACTGTCATTGCATACGATGGCACAGTGGCAAGTTTGTGAACTTAGTTGTCTAGTTGCCTGTGAGGGAGTTTTTAGCCAGTAAACAAATAACTGTCTTGGAACACCCTCCCTACTCATCTGATCTGGCCCCCAGTGACCTTTTCTTTACTGGAAGATACAGGAAATATGGAAAAGAAAGACATCTTGGTGACATTCAGGACATTAAGGGTAATACAATGACAGCTCCAGTGGCCATTTCAGAAAAAGAGTTCCAAAATCGCTATCAAGGACGGAGTGGGTGCTGGCGTCAGTGCACCTCTTCCCAAGGGGAGTACTTCGAAGGTGACCGTAGAGATATTCAGCAATGAAGTATGTAGCGCTTTTTCTCGGATGAGCTCACAAACTTAATTGGCAGTATATGTGTATGTCTTTTATGATTTGTCAAGATCAACATCAGATCCTTATGTTGCAGTGGGTTTTTAGTCTCTTGTTTCGTTTCATCTATAGATTTCCTCTCCCCTCTACTCATCATTTGACCCATTGTTTCCCACAGTCTATGTTTTTCTGTCTCCTGTGGGCGTGTAGTGGTGTTGAATATTTTCTTGTGTCCCTTCTACGTCGTGTATCTTGGTGGGTGCAGCCCCTCGAAGTGTCATGCGATGCAGGTCGATTCCTTGGCAATAACAGCCCCCAGGCGTGTCAGGGGCTGCCTTCAAGAGCACCGACATCCAGCTTCTTTCCTTTGTGATGCTGGCGGTCACTGAGAATCACTGGTGGCCCAGGCCCGCTCTTTTATTAACAGTGACAAAATCTTAGTTATCTGATGATAGTGCTCCTTCTTTCTTCACGAGCTGGAATACTGCTGTGCAGAGAATTGTCCCCTCATCAGCTCTCTGACCATCACACCTCAGTCCTCATGCCTCTCTGTCGCTGCTTCTGCTTTGCTCCCAACCAACAGGCATTTAGGTTTTTTACAGCAAACACATCCCCTAGTAACATTTTACCAGTCCTCTCCAGGCAACCACCCTTGAATCTTCACTTTAGACCCAAATCCCAGAGTCATGAATATTAACCTTGTTCTTCTTCCTGGATTCTATGCCTGCCCTCTACTCCGAAAGCATTCAACAACCACATCCTTGTCGTGCCCTAAGAAGGCTGCCCTGATCAAAAGGCTCAAGGATGGCCACTTCCGTGCAAGCTCCCACAGGGGGCTCAGAGCATGCTAGAAGACCATTCCCAGGGAGGCTGGGCAAGTGTCGAGTTTGCCTTGTCACAGGGCGACATGGCCACAGGCTCATGTCCCCCAGTTCTTGCCCCCACATGCAAAGGGGGGACCTCTGGAGAACCCCTCCAGCTGTGAGTCACCAGCTCCCAAGTTGCAAATCCCACAGGAAAAATGCAAATGGAATCCAGTGAATAGGGAACTAAAGCCACCTCTGCGTGGGACAGGATGTTATAATATCAGGCTGTCACCAAATTAACGTTATTAAACAAATGCACAAAAATAGCAACTGTAATTATTCCCATGCAGTAGCTCAACCTGGAACTTGCAGTGCGTATTTGCCTCCCCTAAACACAGGGCTGTTGCTGCTCCTGTTCCTTCCTCTTCCCCCTCTCCAAGATTTTGCAGAAGAAAGTGGCCCCAGAAGCTCCTTGAACTCCATAGGACCTCTTTGTTTCCTTGGCGGAGGCTGGGGGGTTTGGGAACTAACATTTCTGAAGCACCTACAATGTGCCAGGTGCTTTGTATATGGAACTCGATTGAATCCATGGAAACTTCTAACCAAGGAAGGGCTATTATCCCCATTGGACAGATTAGGAAACTGAGTCCGAGAGATGTCATGTATGGCCAATGGGTGTGTAGATTGGAAAGCCTGAACTTGACCTGCCCCGAAACCTGTGCCGTGGTCCCTCTGGCCAGCATCTCCCCAGCCTTTTCCCCCCCATCTCTATTGTACTCCTCCAGTCAAAGAGCTGCCCACAGCACCATGGCTTTTAAAGTTGACTCTGTTGCAAGAAAGTTCCGTGTCTCCATGCTCATGTCGCATCCACACACTCCAGTTCAAACCCAAGGCCAGGCTTGTGCCAGGTGGGCTTGCTGACAAGTTAGCACAAGAACCCTAGCTCATGGTAGGGAGGCAAGGAGCTCAGGGAGAGGGTAGTCCAAGCAGACACTTGACCCCAGTGTCCAGCTTATCTGCCCAGGTGTCTTCATTGTCTTGGACCAGGCACCACCTATCCACATAAAGGTCCCTGTCCCCACAGCAGCCTGGTGCCAGTTTCGATGCTGGCAGATCATTTCACTGCTCTGAGCCCCCATCTCCACACCTGTAAAGTGGAAGTATGTATGTTCATGCAAAACATTTGGCCAACTCTTTCTACCCTTTGATCTCGTCTATTTCACGCGTGTGTCTTAGAGTCGCGACTAGCCAAGCCAAGTGTGTTGTGACTATTGACGTTATTATTCTGTGTAGCCTCATCGCTTTCCCTCTGCCCTGAAGACCTTAAATGACCATGTTACAAGTTCTCCCAAAGAAGACTGCCCTGATGAAATGACTCAAAAACGGCCACTTCTGCACCACCCTCCACAGAGGCCCAGAGCAAGCCCAGAAGGCCCGTCCCAGGGATGCTCTTAGACACATTCTCAGTGTGCCGCATCCTACCAAGGATGCGTGCCAACAGAGGCCATCACTGCACTGTATACGCAGCCTTCCAGGGCCTTCCAGAAAGCCTGGTGTCCTCAGGAAGCTCACAGTTGAGTGGAGAAGTTATGAAGATGACAGAGACTATTATTATGACCATGTGGTGGACACTGAGGTCTGTCCAGACCGCCTTCAATGACGGACTTGTCATCCTGGCTGCTGGGAGGATTGCTTGGTCCTCAGCCTCTTTCTTTAGAAATGGCCTCAGTTTCCGAGTGCCACCTTGCCCGAGGTCCCACCCTTGCCCCAGGGCAGCCCATAGCCAATGATTGATCCACGTGGACAATAAAACCACCCCAACCAGTTGCCACTGAGTCAATTCCAACTCGTGGTGACCCCACGTGTGTCAGAGAAGAACTGTGCTCCGCAGGGTTTTCGATGACTTATTTTGGGGAAGGAAGTCACAGATCTTTCTTCTGAGGCACCTCTGGGTGGACTCGAACCCCTAACTTTCTGGCTGGCAGCCAAGCATGTTACTATTTATACCACCCAGCCATGCCAGGGATGCAAAAGCCTGCTGCTGCTGAGTCACTTCCAACTGACGGACCGCATCACACTCAGCCCTTCATCTGCCCAGCTGGGCATCCTACCCTTCCTTTCACAAGCGCTGGGCCACAGACTGCCTGAGTTTCTGCATATTCACTGTCTGCTTCTTGAGGACTCCAACCTGCAATGTATCATCATGTCACTGCTAATAAAATCACCCAGAGTTACTTTCAGGAGAGGGTTAAACAAACAAACAAACTCCTCACTGCTAAGTCCATTTCAACTCATAGCAACCCCATGGGACAGAGTAGAATTGCCCTATAGAGTTAAGCAGCCACAGCACTTAACCACTGCACCACCAGGGAAGCTAGTGGATAGGCATCGCAAGCCACAGCATGAACCTGCCATGGACAACAAATTTAGCCTCGTCTGCCCAGAAGCCTCACTCCTTCTGGCAGAGGAGCAGGCATGAGACTCCAGCTGGGCAGATGGTTGTCTCTCACTCCTTTGCTCTGATGAGGGCAAAGGTTGGGCAGCTTGCTCTGGGCCGGGCACAGAGCTAGGACCTATATGTACCTAATGGCACACAACCCCCCAAATCATCATTCCCACTTTCCAGAAAACTTAAAGAGGTGACTTGGCCAAGGTCACACAGCTCATAAGTGATGGGGCTGGGGTTTGTGGTCAATTCAGTATTTTTCAGAATCCCTGGGTGATGCTAACTGTTAATGTGTTTGGCTGCTCACCAAAAGGTTGGAGGTTCCAGTCCTCCCAGAGGTGAGTTGGAAGAAAGACCTGGTGACCTACTTCTGAAAAATCAGCCATTGAAAACCATAGCATCGACTTCGTGGCAGCTGGGTTTTCCACGTTTTTGACATGGTGCTCTGGGGGCCCTTTGGGCGGCCACAGAGGTGGTCAGAGGGCAGAGGGAGATGAGGAGGAGGTGAAGGAAAGGTTCAGGGGGTCGAGCTCCCCTGTTCCCGCATTCTGCACACAGCAGGTGGACCCACCCTTCACCGACATTCTTCCAGGCATCTCTGCAGCGGTGTACTGTGTTCCTGAATTCCATGTTGGCTTCTCCACCAGCTGGCTGCCCAGAGGCCAGGTGTCAAGCAGCTGGTGCTGTTTCGTGCACTCAGCTCTGTCTCAGCCTCAAGCAACTGCCATCTAAATGCCGCTACTCTGCCCTTAGAAACCATGCCTCCCAACCCTCCTACACTGACTGGTGGCTTCACAGCTGTGCTTGGTTAGCAGTCCCCACGGATCAGTCTCCTGTTCTCCACCTGAACTGTGTCCCCCTCTGTCTTAGGTGCTGTGACTCTAGGACAAATTGTCACCCTGGTCACTGTCCTCTCCATTGTCTCTGTATTGCAGTGTCTCTTTTAAATGCAATATCCAGAATACGTTAAAAAACTTCTGTACCCTGTACTGTGGGATCATCACTTTCCTCAAGGTGCGGGGGCGGGTTATCCAATGAGCAAGGTAAGCACGGACTTACCTGTGCTTACTGTCTAATCTGTAGTGCACAATTTCACACAGTACACAGCTGCAGAGATGCCTGGAAGAATGTCAGTGAAGGGCAGGTCCACCTTCTGTGTGCAAAATGTGTGCAGAATACAGGGACACACCCATCAAAGCAAAGTCCAGATGAAATTTGTTCACTACAGACTAGAAAGTGAGCCAACAAGGAAACCGGGGCTTACCTTTTTCATTGGATAATCCGCACCTGCCGCTGTGTATTCGTCCCCTTTTCTTGTTTGTTAGCTAAAACCCACAGGCACTTTCTAAGTCAGCAGTCATTGATGCCAGTCTCAGTAAAGTGGGTTTTAGAGGTCAAAATCAATACTTGATATTCATCCCTTTATCAGGTGATGTATTTACCCATTCATCATAGAACAGTCACCCACTTAGCAGTTGCCAAGCCAAGTGCCGTCGAGTCGGATCCGACTCAGTTACACGTATGTTTCTTCCTTCTGATTTTGAATGCTTCCCCAAACGTGTAAAGGAAAAAAAGCTGACAACTCTGCCCTCTTGTGGCCAACTTCTTGTTTTCCCCTTCTTGAACACACTGCCTCAGAATAGAACCAAACAAGGTCATTCTCTTCGTGGCTTTGACATTGGTTCATAACACTTTCTTTTGAGCAAAACATGTCTGTTTGTGGACATGCAGTGGAATCTACTATCACATGTTGGGGTGATGTCCCATATTCAGAGCCTGATTTCTGCTCCTATAATGCCTGGCTGCTGGTGACTGTCTTAGGAGGCTTCGAGATGCCTGTGTGCAAGTAGCTTCCAAAAGGACCATTGTTATAGATTTAATTGTGTTGAAGACCTGACTTCTTTAAAAAAAAAAAAAAAAACTGTTGCCGTTGAGTTGATTCCGACTCATAGTGACCCCATAGGATAGAGTAGAACTGCTCCATTGGGTTTCCACAGAGTATCTAGCGGGCTCGAATGGCTGACCTTCTTTCTGGCTAGGAGCCTGAGCACTTAACCACCATGAAGCGAGGCCTCCTCCTGACCCATGGCACCTGTTTGGAAATACGGGTCTATGGAGATGTTATCAGTTAACGTAAGGTCATCCTAGAGAAGGGTGTGTCTGAAGCCAAAAACCCACTGCTAGCAATCAGGTGGATTCCGACTTATAGCCCCCCTCTTGGTCAGAGTGGCACTGCCCAATAGAGTTTCCAAGGAGCACCTGGAAGATTTGAACTACTGAGTAGTGGCCTGTAAAAGAAAACACAGACAGACAGACAGACAGAAGGGAAAGACAGCCACATGAGGTTGCCCCTATAAGCCAAGGAATATCTTGTAATGCCTGGGGCTACCAGAAGCTGGGAAAGGTGAGAAAGGACATTCCCTGAGAGACTTTGGAGACAGCATGGCCCTGCTACCCCCCAACTTCAGACCTGCAGCCTCCAGAAGTACGAGAGGACACATTTCTCTGGAACTCAGCCACCCACTGGGAAGAAGAGCAAGCCTGGGGGAAACACAGCTACCAGCTGACCTCAGCGTTTCCAATTTGACTTTGAAACAATCTTGAAACTTACAGGAAAGTCACATGTCCAATATAAAGAACATTTTTGTAAGCTGCAGATTCCCAAGCTTTCACAGTAAATGGCATCCTTAGTGTCTTGGTAATTTTTGCACAAAGAACGCTTTTCTCAACTAGAGGTTCCCAGACTTTTCACGGTAAATGACAGCATTAGTGTCTTGGTAATTTTGTCACTCCTACCCCAAAAGACACACTCAGGAGTTCTGATAATTAAGTAGTTCTGTCCAAATAATTTAGTAGCCCTAGAGGCGCAGCTGTGATTCCCTCACAAACTTACAACTGTCTCGGACTAGTGACCACAACTCCCACAGTGCCCACCAGACAAAGCCCAGCACAACTAGATGGTGCCCGGCTACCACCATGAACTGCTCTGACGGGGATCACAACAGAGGGTCCCAGCCAGAGCTGGAGGAAAACATAGAACAAAATTTTAGCTCACAGAAAAAGGCTAGACGTACTGTTCTGCCAGAGACTGGAGGAATCCCAAGAGTATGACTTCTGGACTGCCTTTTAACTCAGCTCTGAAGTTGCTCCTAAAGTTCATTCTTCATCCAAAGACTAGACAGGCTGATAAAACAAGCAGTAATACCCATAGCTCGACCAGGTAAACAAAATTAAATGGGCACACCAGCTCAGGGGCAAGGAGGAGAAGGCAGGAGGGGACAGAAAAGCTGGACAGGTGGAAACGGGGAACCCAAGGTCAAGAAGGGGAGAGTGTTGACATGTCATGGAGTTGGCAACCAATGTCACCATGTGTTAATTGTTTAATGAGGAACTGACTTGCCCTGTAAACCTTCACTTAAAGCACAATAAAGAAACAAATAGCGGAAAAAAATATAGTGTTGAAAAAGAGAAGTTAAAACTATCCTGTGGCCCCATTGTGCTTTCACAGAAGCATTCTGGGGCACTTTGATGCACAGTTTGGGAACCAGGGTCCTAAACCATCTGAGAACGGTTTAGGACCACTCTTGAAGCCCCATTACCCTTGAGTTTTGAAGTGTGTATTTCCTAAAAAGGAAGGGATTCTCATACAGAGTCCACTGCAATCGTCACGATTGGGAATTAACACTGGTGTGTCACTACCACCCAAGTGACAAGTGGGAGTCAGTATAAAGGGCTACCATGGATTAAAGAAAAGAGTGACTAAACCAGAACTAGTTCCTGTCAGATTAGAACTGTGCCCCATTGGGTTTCCAGTGGCTGAATTTTTTTTTTAAGCTAGATCACCAGACATTTCTTCCGAGGCACCTCCGGGGAGACTCCAGTTCCCAGCCTTATAATTAGAGACCAAGTATATTAACCATTTGCCCATCCAAATGGGCATTCTACACCACGTCACAGTAGTTTAGGGGAGCTTGTCACGCTCAGGAAAATCACAAGTTTATTGAAGCTGGTGCCATGATGAAACATGGGAGTACAGACTGGAAATACTAAAGAACCTTGAACTCCAAAATGAGGATTTTGAACTTCATTTCAGAGTCACTTAGAGCCAAAGAGCTTGCAGGTAGAGATAAGATGGGGTGGGTTGATTTTTGAGAACAGTCTCCCAGGCAGCAGCCCGGAAGATGGAGAGAAGGGAGAGGGGAGGGCAGGACCAGGAGACGGAGAGGAGGATGTTCAGAGATCCCAGCTGGAGTAGACCAGAAGGCCACACGGGGGCAGTAGGGAGAAGGCTCGACCCTCAAGAGCCATATCCTGGGACTTCTCTTTCCGTACTGGACTGTGAGGTTATCTGAGACCAGTCTTCTTCTTTGTCCACATCACCCCACATGGGTCCCACAGGAGGGGTTTCACACGGGTTCATCCAACAATCCCAAAGCAGACCTGCCCAAACACGGATCTTAGACACCAAGCAAGACAAGCACGTAGGAGCGTGGCTCCCAGCACCCGGTGTGCCTTCCCAGTGACTGCTGGACGCTCTGAAGTCAAGCTGCTCCAGTTTGTTTCCAGGATCCACCATAGACAGCTCTGTGGCCTTCGGGGACCTCCCTAAGGCCTCTTTCCCTCTGTTTCCTACCCTAAAACACAAGGAAGATGGCAAGAATTACACTGTGGGTTGTCGTCGGGGTTAAATGAAGAGACCCTTGTGAAGTTCTTTTTCTCAATATGTTTTACTGTGAATTAGGAACAGTTTTACACCCTGTATCATGTTGCCATGTAACACCCAGAACTTTCACCGCTGTTCCAGCTGCCTACTCACCCCACCCCTCCAAGTGGCAGCATGCTTCCCCTTTTGTTTAGAACTTCCCGTGACCTCTTGACCAAGCTCTGGCCCTCCTCAGCCAATCATCTCGGCCCCAGCAAAAAGCCTCTCAGACAACCCTGTGTACATATTTAAAGGTTTGTCCGTCTCTAGTCTCACTCTACATTTTATGTAGCCCAGTTCAGTCTTTGTCTGAGGAACTGGCTCTGGTGCTGGATGCAATTTAGGGTAAGAGAGTCCAAGGGCCACACTCACAGGAAGGCCTCTGTTCAGACAGACCATCAGCTGTGGTCTTTTGGTAGAGTTCTATCTTTGCTCTCTACTCGTCACCCACTATGTCTGGGGATCTGTTCCACGTACCCCATCCAGGCTGTCATTGGTGGTGGCCAGGCACCATCTAGTTCTTCTGGTCCCACTGTTCTTCCATTACACAGTTCTTGTCTTTCTGGTTCAGGCTCAGGTTTTGATCTAAATACTTTTAGGTAAAATGATCTCGTAAAATTTCTTTCAAAAATATTAAGCAACACGTTCAACAGTTATCAGGACCTTTAAAAAAAGAAACAAAACCATTGCCCTCAAGCTGATTCTGAGTCACAGTGCCCCTGTGTGGATCAGAGGAGAACTGCACTCCATGCAGTTTTCGGAGTTGTAAACTTTCAAAAGCAAATTACCAGGCTTTTCTTCCAAGGCACCTTTGGGTGGAATCAAACCACCAGCCTTTCAGTTAGTAGCTGACTGCCGAACTGTTTGCACCAACGAGTAGCTTCTGAATTCAGAGATAGTCAGGTGCAATAATAAAGATTTTAAAAAGAAGGAGGTAGAACAGAGCCCAGAGAGGCATCTCTGAGAAGGTGATATTTAGATTGGAACCTAAATGATATGGAACGTTTCTGGAATCTTTTAACAAGAAAGATTTTGTCGGAGTTCAGAAAAATGGTGGCTCTAGAGAGTTCCAAGGCTGGGAAATAACTCGGCCCTTGGCAGTCTGGCTCAGACCAGTACTGTGAACGGCAAGGAACCCATTTGAAGCCCTGCCCAGAGACAAAGGAAGAAAGTTCCATCTAGTGGCCAAATCTAGCAACTGCATGGATTAAGCCCACAAACCAGAATTGGAGTGTATTAAAATCCAAGACGTAGACACCACTGCTTCTGTTTCTTTAAAATATTTTATTGTGATTTACGTGAAAGTTTACAACCCAAGTCAGCTTTCCATATAAAATACAATTGCTTTAAAAAAAAAAAACCTTCAAATCAGAGGCAGCACAGAGGGTATTTTAAACCTACATAGGAGTTTCCTAAACTTCATGTATGGTGCGTGCATGCCATGTTCTTTGTCGTGTTTTTCCATATGTCTGGAGGAAGTACAACCAGAGTGGTCCTTAGAAGCAAGGATGGCAAGACGGTGTCTTATATACTTTGGACGTGTTGTCAGGAGGGATCAATCCCCGGAGACAGACCTCACGCTTGGTCAAGTAAAGGGTCAGTGAAAAAGAGGAAGACCCTCAATGAAACGAATTGACACATGGCTGCAGCAGTGGGCTCAAGCATAGCAACATTTGTGAGGATGACACACGACCAGTCAGTGTTTTGTCCTGTGTCACAGGAGGTCACTACGAGTGGGGACTGACCCGACGTCACCTAACAACAACATATTTTCTATAAACCAACTTACTTGTTTACTTAAGTAAATTGCATTTCAAAGGGAATCTTTTTCCAGCTCACACAGCAAATGGAAATCCAACATCATGCACAAAAAACTAGAAGAAGATAACCATCAAGAAGAACTATGGAGCCCAAGTTGTGTTATTGGCTTCTGGCTCCATACTGTTGCCTCCCAAGGGCTATGGACCCAAGGCTTCATTCTGTCTTTGTTAAAAGGGAGTCTTATTTTCCTAGTGCTGCTAAAACAGAACTGTCATAAGTGGTGACTTTAAAGGACAGAAATCCTCTTTCTCACACTTCCAGAAGCTTGAAGTCCAAATCAGGCTCTCAGTCATGTTGTTCCTTCTGTGACAGCTGTCTTTGCTATTTCTTGGTTTCTAGACAATCTTTATACCAAGCCCAACAATTAAGTCTGCAAACTTCATTGTTCTAACTGCTATATACCTCACTGCTGAATATCACTACGATCACCTTTGAAGAACTCCCCCTGGGAAGCTATACACCGACGCCAGTGCCTAGTCCACCCTGCAAAGCCATTTTGGAACTCTTTCTGGAATGAACATTGCACACAGTGGCATGGTGGCAAGTTCATGAACTTAATTTTATAGTTGTCTGTGGGGAAGTTTTTAGCCAGTAAAGAAATGTATTGGAACACCCTTCCTACTCAACTAATTTGGCACCAATGACTTTTTTCTTCACCCAAAGATAAAGGAAATATTGAAAGGACGACATCTGGATGATGGTCAGGACATCACTGATAATACAACAGCTCTGATGGCCATTCCAGAAAAAGGGTTCCCAAATTGCTTTGAAGGGGGGACTAGGTGCTGGCATTGGTACATAGCTTCCAAGGGGAGTACTTCGAAGGTGACCATAGTGATATTCAGCAATGAATTATGCAGCACTTTTTCTAGGACGAGTTTGCAAACCATCAGTCCTTGTATGATGTCTTAGCCAACTAGGGCTGCTATAACAGAAATACCATAAGTGAGAGTGCTTCCTTTGGTTGTGGGGTCCCTGTGTCATGGATTGAATTGTGTTCTGTAAAAAATACATGTATAGAAATTTGTCTGGATTTTGATTACCAGTATTGCATGATTGCCTTCCGTTCTGTAACTTTCTTATGCTGTATGTTAAAGAGGATTAGGGTGGGACTGTAAACCCCTTCCTAAGGTCACCTCCCCGCTCCACTGTAAAGAGAGTTTCCCTGGAGTGTGGCTTGCACCACCTTTTATCCTACAAGAGATAAAAGGCAAAGGAAGCAAGCAGAGAGCTGGGAAACTCACACCACCAAGAAAGCAGCACCGAGAGTAGAGTGCGTCCTTTAGACCTGAGGTTCCTGCGCCAAGATGCTTCCTGACCAAAGACTGATGCAACACAAGGATTTTCCTCCAGAGCTGACAGAGGGAAAGCCTTCCCCTGGAGAAGACACCCTGAGTTCAAACTTGTAGCCTACCGGAACAAGTAAGAATAAACTTTCCTTTGTTAAATCTATCCACTTGAGTCACTGTTTTCTTGATGATTTGAGGTCCCTGTGTCTCTGCTTGCTTCTTTCTTTCACAGCTCAAAAGAGATTGATTTAACGCAGCACATAATCTTGCAGAGCAAGCCCCACATCGGCACAATTGCTGCCAATTTCATCTCGTCAACATCACAGAGATAGGATTTACAACACACAGGAAAATCATATCAGATGACAAAATGATTGACAATCACACAATGCCAGGAATCATGGTCTAGCCAAGTTGAAAGATATTGGGGAGGTGGGGGCACAGTTGAATTCATGACACACGGCATTGTCTTCCCCCATGTGTGTATCATTGTCTAATCTGATCTCTTTGTAACTCAGAAGTGATTAGATTTAGAATCTATTCTCATCAAATAAAGAGTTCTTAGCTGGTGCAAATGGTGAAACAATTTGAACCCATCCATCAGTGCCTCGGGAGACGGGCCTGGCAGTCAGCCTCCTCTGAGAGGTGACAGCCTTAAAAACTTGTGGGGTCAGTTGTATTCTGCACATCTGGGGTCACCACATGTGGGAATCCACTGGACAGTATCTAACAACAACTGCTCAGATACGATCTAACTAGCATAGCAAGGAAAGCTTTACTTCCAAGTAGGATTACACCCAGAGTTATAGGAGTTAGAGTTCCAACACATATTTTGGGGGGACACGAATAACCCACAACAGGAAGAGATTATCAAGTATGGCTAACAGTGGAGAGGCAATGACAGAAGAGTAGCACGGAGGCTGGCCTTAATCAGGAGGAGCAAGAGACACTTGAGGAGGGTAACTTTCTCCCTGTGAGGTGGGGTATTACTTAAGCTCATGCTTCTACCTCACCCAGGAAACCCTGGTGGCACAGTGATTAAGACCTATGCCTCTTAAATCACTTAAGCAAAAAGGCGATGGTTCAGATCCACCAGACACTCCTTGCAGACTCGATGGGGACAGTTTTACTCTGTCCTACAGGGTCACTATGAGTCAGAATTAACTCGATAGCAGTGGGTTTTCTTGTTTGTTTGGTTGGTTGGTTGGTTTTCTGCTGCACCTAAGGCCCTGAGGTGTGCTGCCCTGGGAACTGACACATGTGACTAGGTGTGACTGCTCGTCCAGGCGTGGAATCTTGCTGATGAACGTTAGGGATGGCCCTAGTAACCATAAACCAACTCTCCCTGAGGCCCAGAGAGGATGGTTGAGTTCCGCAAAGTCACACAGTGAGGTATGTATACCTGAGCCGGGAACCAAGTCTCCCGACTCCTTATCCGTAGCTCTTTCTCTGCAGTGGGGAAGGCAAGAGCCTTCCCTTTAGAGGGATAACTTCATCCTTTAATATATCTCTGTTTCATTCACTGAAAGCTGCTTTGAAACAAATCTGAAAAACTACAAGATAACACTTCACACCCCGTAGGATGGCTGTACCCACAAAAAGAAAGAAATGAAATGAACAAGTGTTGGTGAGGATGTGGAGAAATGAAAACCATCACTTTACTGCTGGCAGGAATTCAAAACGGTACAACAACTATGCAAAACAGTTTGGCAGTTCCTCAAAAAGTTAAACATAGAATTATCATTTAAAAAATCCATTGCCACTGAGTCGATTCTGACTCATAGTGACTTTATAGGACTGAGTAGAGCTGTCCCCATAGAGTTTCCAAGGAGTAGTTGGTGGGTTTGAATCACTGACTGTTTGATTAGCAGCCCTAGCTCTTAACCACTGCATCACTAGGACTCCAAAATTACCATCCAATCCAACAATTCCATGCTTAGGTATTTACCCAAAAGAACTAAAACAAGGGACTCAAAGGATACCCGTACACCGTGTTCACTGCAGCATCATTCACAACAGCCAAAGGTAGAAACAACCCAAAGTGTCCATCAACAAATGAATGGAGACACCAACTGGGGTGGATCCACACAACCAAATATGATTCATTCATCAGGAAAAGTGAAGCTCTAATCCATGCTACAATGTGGATGAACCTTGAAAATATTATACTAAGTAAAATAAGTCCAGATCCAAAAGGACAGATATTATATGATCCCTATGATTATATAAAATATCTAGAAAAGGCAAATGTGTAAAGACAGAAAGCAGCTTAGTGGTTGCCAGGAGCTGGGGATGCAGGGCCAAGCCAAGCCAAGTGCCGTCGAGTCGGATCCAGCTCATGGCAACGCAGGGAGGTATTGTTTAATGGGGTGATGAAAAGGTTCTGGAAATAGATACTGGGGATGGCTGTACAACATGGTGGAACCAATTGTCATGTTGCACACATTTAAAAAGAGTTAAAACGGCAAATATTAGTATACAATTAGCACCCAACCTACAATGTAAATACAATGACAAACTGTATGACAAACTGTACTTCAGGCTACCCCTTTTTATTGTTGTTTGTTTTGTTTTCTACGCCTTATTGCCAGTGGATCTTCCTGGGAAGAAATTACCGGAAAGTGCACGTAGGGGATGTGGGAGAAATTGCTGAGCTGTGTGAACATGCACCAAGAGTTTGATCAGGATAATGGGATGGGAGAGGTAGGTGGAAAAATTGTCCAAACAGCAAGAACGCTGAATTTAGAACCTGATCTTGGCAATGTGGAACAGCTCCTAGATCACAAACCAGGGGGACTGATAGCAGGACTTCACAGGTTTGGAAAAGGAAAGAAATGCTGGAAAAGAAAGAAGGAATGAGGAAGAGGAAGGAGAGAAGTTGTCAAAAAAATTTTATAGTGAAAGGATTAGCTGGCGTTTTTTCTAAACCGAGTTAGGGGCTTTAGTTGCCTAAACACGTGGAATCGAATGTTGATCACTTTGCTAAAGTCACTAGATGGGTTCTGGAAGCAGTGAGAAGCTACCACAAAAATATGTGAAGAAAGCAAGAAAAGACCCATACAGACAGCTCTTCCTAATTTTCTGCCTAGAAATGTCATCCCATACCCAAGGGTAACCCAGATGGTCCAGCACCTTTGCCAGGTGGAGTCATTACCACAAATGACAAAATGCTAATGCCCTCCGACTGTTCTTCATCATGGGAATAAATATTTATGATTTGTGTATTTTTCTATGTAGCATGCATATATGTATAAAATATATCTGTAAATTATTATGTTTCTAACACCCAAAGACAAATGAAGATCAGATTTATAAAGATACTGATAATAAAAGACAGTAATAATGAAAGCTACAAAAAAATAGGTATTCAAATTACATCAGAACCTACTTATGATGTAATCACTAGAAGAGAACTTCGTTGTTAATTGGTGACTGTTTTTATACTGCATAACAAAACTTAGAAAACAAGTCTCAATTCTATGTATGATTCTTTCAGTTCTTTTCACTAAGTTTGTGTATTATGACTTATCAGTTTAGGGGAAAATTATCCAAATATAATATTTAAAGTAGAAGCTTCAAAAAAGTTGTTCAGCATAACTGGTCTTCAAAATTCATTTTATGACCTTATTCCTATCTGTCTATCAAAAGAGGTGTTTTTCTGACCCTCCTAGGAATTTGGGACAGAGTTGCCCAGACAGCACCCAGGAGGAAGATGGGGCTGTCCTAGCAAACAGCTGTAATTTACTATTCTAGACTGAGCTGTGTCCCCAAAGAAGATGTGGTGACGTCCTAACCCCCAGAACCTGTGTACTTGAGCTTATTTGGAAATTAGATCTTTGAATATGTTATCAGTTAATATGAGATCATAATGAAAAAGGGTATATCCTAATCCAGCAAGAACAGTGCTCTTATGAAAGAGGAGAGAGACAGAAGGCAGATGGCTGTGACAGGCTATGTGGCAGTATAAGCCAAGGAACACCTGGGGCAACCGGAAAAGAAGAGAGCAAGCAAGGATGTTCCCTGAGGGACTTCAGAGAGCAGGGCCTTGTCAGCACCCTCCATTCAGACTCCCTAGCTCCAGAACTTGAGACAATCAATTTGCAAGTTTCTGTTACAGCAGCCCTCAGAAACTAATACACTTGCCAATACCCTTCCCTCAGTGTCGCTAGTCAGCCACTTGCCAAGTGTCACTCCGGGACCAACACTATTCTTCTACGACCAAAGGGCTGTTTTGTCCGAGGACTGCCAATTAAGTTCATGAACTCATCCTAGAAAAACTGCCACATACCTCATTACTGAATATCATCACGGTCACCTTCGAAGTATTCCCCTGGGAGGCTGTGCACCAACGCCAGCACCTAGTCCACCCTTCAAAGCAATTTCAGAACTCTTTCTGGAATGGTCATCAGAGCTGTAATCCTATTAACCTTGATGACCCGAATGTCATTAAAATGTCTTCCTTTCAATATTTTCTTTATCTTCAGGTAAAGAAAAAGTCATAAAGGGTCTGATCAGGTGAGTAGGAAGGGTCTTCCAATACAGCTATTTGTTTACTGGCTAAAAACTCCCTCACAGACAACTATACAATTAAGTTCACTAACTTGCCACCTTGCCACTGTGATCAATGGTCCTTCTAGAGAAAGTTCTAAAATTGCTTTGAAGGGTGGACTAGGCGCTGGCGTCGGTGGTTAGCTTCCCAAGGGGAGTACTTTGAAGATAACTGTAGTTAGCAGCGAAGTATGTAGCACTTAGAACAATCAGAACAGTTAAGTTTGCCGACTTCAATGACAGACCTGGTAAAATCCGGGAATTAGGGCAAGAGGAGCAGACACGCCCTACAAGGTTGGGAAGCTGAAGGCGGGATTCTGAAGCTTAAAGAGCCAAGTGATGCCCTCCCCACAGAGCTCCTTTTCCACTCAAAAGGCCCATTTCCTCTCCTGACAGACAATGGAAATCATCATTTTGACAGCCTGGCTAAAGAAACATCTCCACGTCTCCCTGAGTGTACACTTGGCCGTCCTGTCTGCTGACACTCTGAAATGAAGACACGGTCTAAACAGATTGTGGCCTCGACTCCTCAGTGGGGGCAGGGAGGAGAGCTGGCGAGTCCTGTTCAGGGTTCACCTTTACCGCTTTTGGATGCAGGGAACAGTGGTCATTCTGAGGTGGAATTCTCACCATCAAGAGGCAGGGGGTTGATTCCCAGCCAACACACCCCTGGGGAAGCCACCGCATGTAAGTCATCAGGGGCTTTCGTGTTGCTATCACACCGAACAGGTTTCAGCGGATCTTCCAGAGTAGGATACACTAGGAAGAAAGGCCTGGCGACCAACTTTCAAAACTCAGCCAATGAAAAAACGCTATGGATCACAGTGATCTGATCTGCAAGCAATCACGGGGGTGGCCAAGAACCAGGCAGCACTCCATCCCATTGTGTGTGGGGCCCCTGAGTTGGGGCCAACTGTAAGGCAGCTAACAACAGCGGCTCACTACACGCTTCGCTTTCCTCCTTTTTTTATTGCAGGCTTCCCTCCGCATCCGCTGAGGCGCAGAGCTGTTAATTTTCGTTGCTGATGTCTCCTCCCTGGAATCTAGACCGGGCCCGGCAGGTAGCAGACACTGGATGGTTGTTGAATGAATTGAATGAGGGCGGGAACCATGAGCAAGGCACCTGCTCCCTGGGCTCCCTTAGTCTGTCTACACCAGGGTGCTCAGCCCGTAACCTGCTCAGAACCACCCAGAGGCTGACTGAACACATGGCTGGCCTGACCCCAGAGGCTCCCATCCTGGAGGTCTGGGATTCGGAGGAGCTGAGATCTCCTTTCTAAGACACTTCCAGGTATTGCTGGAGCAGTCTAAACCCGCTGCTGTCCAGTCAACTGCAAACCACAACGACCCTATAGGACAGAGTAGAACAGCACGCAGAGGGTTTCCAAGGCTGTAACTTTTAAGGAAGCAGACTGTCCCATGGAGGAACTGGTAGATTTGAACCGACAACTTGAGCTCTTTAATCACTGCGCCACCAGGGCTCCGTGCTGCTGCTGCCTACTAAGCCAGCATTTCACTGCTGCCCATGCGTGGGGAGGTCCTTGGGTGGCACAGATGGTTTGCCCTTGGCTAGTAATTGAAAGGTTACTGGTTCAAACACCCAGGGACACAGCAGAAGAAAGGCCTGGAGATCCGCTTGGGAGCAGCTCTACTCTGTAACACACGGGATCTCCATGGGTCAGAATCGACTCCTCACCAACGAGTTTTGTCTTTCTTCGGGACTGACATGAGCGGTCAGAGCGCCTCCAGCTGGGACAGTGCTCGGAGCAGCTCTCGAAGCTTTGTGAAACTGGGCTCCTGGGGACACCCCCCACCCCCCGCCAGGGAGGCTGTGCTAGCCCAGGAGAGGGAGCCCCAGCCCCAAGTGAGGCTCCACAGAGGAAGGCCCGTTCCAAGTGGGCAGGCAATACTCCTTCTGTTCTGTGTCCCCAGAGCCCCAGAACCCCATGGGGGTGTCCAGATGAAACTCTGCCCACGGCCAGGAACCACGAGGGAACAGCGCCCTCTGGGCACAAACAATATGACAACGGCAACCAACAGCAGGCATTTGTCTCTGAAACACAGAGACACACCATCACCGCCTTCACCACCTGAAAACTCAGCAGTTCTCGCTTTGAAAGGAGTGGTCATCTGGATTCACTCTGCACAGACCCCAAGTCATAGCACATCGTCCAGGCTCTGAATCTCATGTGCATGCTCTTTCTTGTCTTTCCTTCTCCTCTTCCTCTTCTTCTTCACCTTCTCTTCGTCCCCCACCACACAGACACACATACAGACACACAGACACAGCTCCCTCCTGATGCCCCTAAAGGTACCCACACCTAGTCCTCCCACAGATGTGCCTGAACAGGCACAAACCCGCACATCTTACACATCCTGCCGTCTGCCCGTTCCCCCTCCAAGCGGCTGTTACGGAGCCTTCTGTGTCTTGCGGGCCTGACAGGGAAGTCCTTAGGATTGCCCCGTCCTTCCCCAGTGGGTGTGTGTATGGACAGATGGGAAAAGCAGTGTTGGCTCTGACGGGAGTCTGGGGTGAGGGGAGGCAGCATGATTAGAAAGGATGATGTGGGGTGTCCACTGAGCTGGCACACAGCAATTTGCCCAGGATCCCAGAGATGAAGAGATGGAGCAGTGACAACAAGGCAAGTTCAGAGGTGGTGCGGCAACTCCCCTCAGCGAAGTGTGCGGGCTCATTGGCTGGATACCAAGGAGGAAGGAAGCCACCAGCAGGGGGCAGCCTCTCACCAGCACGCCCGCTCATTGGCTGGATACCAAGGAGGAAGGTAGCCACCAGCAGGGGGCAGCCTCTCACCGCCACGCCCGCTCATTGGCTGGATACCAAGGAGGAAGCCACCAGCAGGGGGCAACCTCTCACCACCACGTCTGCTCACTGGCTGGATACCAAGGAGGAAGGAAGCCACCAGCAGGGGGCAGCCTCTCACCACCATGCCCGCTCATTGGCTGGATACCAAGGAGGAAGGTAGCCACCAGCAGGGGGCAGCCTCTCACCAGCACACCTGCTCATTGGCTGGATACCAAGGAGGAAGGAGGTCACCAGCTGAGGGGAGCAACGTCTCACCAGGGGCCCTGCTCATTGCCTGGATACTAATGAGGAAGGAAGCTACCAGCAGGGGGCAGCCTCTCACCAACGGCCTGCTTGTTCACCAGATATCAACGAAGAAGGAAGTCACCAGCAGGGGGCAGTAATGTCTGGGCATGGAGCCAGTCTCAATGGCATTTGTCTTGTCTGAGTGCCAAAATAATTTATTTCAAGAAATAAGCTGGTTGGTTGCTCATGATCTTGACTTGAAGAAATTCAATTTAATTTCCCTTCCTTGCCTGCCACCCACCCTGCCGTAGCACTTCACAGAGAAATTGGTGAAGATGGCAGCCTGGCCCACAGCCTGGGGGCCAAGACCCCTGTAACTGGTCAAAGGGGAGTAACAGCATAAGGCCAGCCCTGGAGCGATCACAGAGAAATGGGAAGATAAACGAATGGACATGATCTGTGGAGCCTTGAGTTCTAGGATGTCACAGAGTAGAGAAGGTTCAGGGACTCTAGGAAGGCTACACATTTGGGTTCCAAGAAATAACAGCTCCTTAACTGGGACAACACCAATGGCTTGTCAGATTACTCAGAAAGGAAATCACATGACCCATCCACTTCCAATGTCGTTCATTTGTGGCATCTTAACTGGAGGCTTGTGTGTCTCTGAAACGACTACCTAGAAAACCACAGCCACAACTCTGAAGGGGTGAGTTTTCTGTAACTCTTCATTCATGGTGTCACTGCCAGTGAGAAGGGCCTCATGGACTGTTAGACATCCTATGACTTCTTGATGACCACTGGCACTAAGCAGGAATTGCCTTATTGAGAGAGAACATAAAATATCCCACCTTTTTCATACTCATTCTGCCCTTGGAGTTGAACCCCTGCAACTTCTGACAGAGAGGCAGGAGGGGGCGTCAGGTGGAGACAACGCATGTCTAGAATAGATCACCCACAGTGAAGGTGTTTCTCAAAGACCTGAACATTGAGGTCCCTCTGAACACCCAGTGCTTTGTAGCACTGTGGCTACTGTTCATTGAGCAATTCTTAAAAGCTAGACAGCTTACCTGTGTTAGGTTCCTGGGTAGGGAAATGGTTTGTTCTTGGCTACTAACTGAAATGCTGTCAGTTCGAATCCAATCAGCAGCACCTCAGAAGAAAGTCCTGGTTATCTACTTCCATAAGTTCACAGCCATTGAAAGCCTCAGGTACTGCAGTTCTACTCAGACACATATGGGGCTGCCACAAGTTGTCATCAACTGGACAGCAATGAGTTGCATTTTATTTTACCTATGGTGTCATATATTAGCCTCAGTGACTATGATATAGTCCCAGTTACTACCCCCATTTTACAGATGAGGAAGCTGGCTGGCCTCTGAACTTGCTCAAAGTTTACCCAGTTAGTAAGAGGCAACACTGTCAGATTTCAGAATCCATGCCCCGACTCACTACCCTCTGCCTAGAAGATGCTTATGCCTGTGTCGACAACGTTTGCCTGACTCACCCCTTTCTCTGTATCTTGTAAGGAACCCAAATTGTCCTGCATCCACAGGGCACCAGAGACCAGACCAAACAAAGTCATCCCTGGATGTCCTTCTCTCTGTCTTTCAGGAGATACTGTGGGTTGTGCAGTGGGAGCTCATGTCTGCTGATTGTGGCCACGCTTTCATGGTCCTGCCCCAGGGTTTGGCTTGCTCTGAAGACGGACTGGCAGTCACAAACAGCAGGTACTAAAGCAGCAGTTCCAGCACCTTCTCCCTGGAGGAGGGAGGCTCCTAAGACTACATCGTTGATTATAAAGCCAAAATCAAGCTCAATGCTGTTGAGTCAGTTCCAACTCCTACTGACCCTGTAGGACACAGTAGAACCACCTCATAGGGTTTCCAGGGAGCACCTGGTGGATTCAAGTGCTGACCTTTTGGTTAGCAGTTGTAGGTCTTAACCACAATGCCACCAGTTTCCCATATATTAAAAAAACCTACAGCCGTCGAGTCGGGTCCAACTCATAGCGACCCTAGAGGTCACAGTAGAACTGCCCCACAGAGTTTCCAAGGAGTACCTGGCAGATTTGAACTGCCGACCTTTTAGTTAGCAGATGTAGCACTTAACCCATTACACCACCAGGGCTTTCTTCCTATATATATAATATACATGTGTTCTTATTCACTGCCAGTGATTCTGACTCAGAGCAACCCCCATGTGACAGATTAGAACTACCCCCACTGAGTTTCCTAATCTGCAATCTTTGTGGAAGCAGACCTCCAGGACTTTCTGTCAAGGAAACCGTTGGGTGGATTTGAACCACCAACCCTTTGATTAGCAGCTGAGGGCTCAACCAGTGTACCAGCAGAGTTCAGACAGATAGATATAATACCCCATTGCCCTTCAGTTGACTTAGACTCATAGCGATCCTGTAGAAAGGAGGAGAAATGCCCTGTGGTTTCTGAGGCTGTGATCTTTAGGGAAGCAGACTGGACATCTTCCTCCTGAACAGAGCTGGCACGTTCACGTCTTTCAGTTAGCAGCCAAGCACTTAACCACTGCCCCACCAGGGTTTGTGTGTGGGTGGGTGGGTGTGGGTGTGAGTGTGCACTTGTAGAAACAAAGTAAATTGACACCCTCAGAGGCACTCTGTGTTTTGTGTTCTCAGAGATGAAAAGATTTGGAGCACTCTCTCTCTCTCTCTCTCACACACACACACCTTCCCAGTCCCTCTTCTGCTGGCTTCCCCCTCTCTCTGAAGCTCGTTTGTGAAGCTCAGCCAAGCAAGGCTGTCTTCTCAAGCGTATAGACTCACTATCAGCAGCAACATCAAAGAAATGTATTCTTTTCATATGCTTCTCTGCTAGTGTCTAGATCCAGAGTAATGACTTTCTCCTAAATGCATAAGGCTTTGCCTTGCCTCTCACAGGTGACGTGGAGCAGCGAGCAGTTTGTTTGTACTGCGTCGGGCTGCACCTCATGACAGCTCAGCGCACTGTCTGTCCATCCCAGAAGGAGCCCTTCTCTGTTTTCATGTGAACTTGCATCTGTATGGTTTGCTTATGCCACGTGGCGTCTTGCACTCGAGGTAGCTTATGTGACCGTGATTGGTGGCAGGGGTTGGGAGCCTGCACAGACTCTAGTGCTCCTCCACACAGATTCTCTGAGCACCAGCTACGTGTTCACACTCAGAATGGGAGAAATTGCATCCTAGGGGGATGTCTGTCTCTACCCACCAGAGAGCAAAGGACACATAGCCAGCACAGTGCATCCGTGACATAAATATTTGCCATATAAATGGGTTTGGGGCATTACTTCATGGTGGGTTGCATAAAAAGCAGTGCTGTTGAGTCTGATTCACGGCAATCCCATGCGTATCAGAGTAGAACTGTGTTCCAGGCAGCTTTCCGTGACTGGTTTTTCAAAGTAGATCTCCAGGCCTTTCTTGCAAGGCACCTCAAGATTAAGCTGTGCCTGAAGTCAACTTCCTTTGAGATATAAAAGACAAAAGCAAGTACAGGGACAGGGGAGGCTTCATAGCACCAAGAAAGTAGTTCTAGGAGCAGAGTGCATTCTTGGGACCCGAGGTCTTTGTGCTGAGAAGCTGCTAGACCACAGAAAGACTGATGACCGTCTTCTGGGTGAACACCAACCTTCAACCTCTCAGCTGCAGTGAGAGCATTAACCGTGGGCATCAAGTACCCTGTAGCTCCTTCCATCCAGAGGTGAAGGAGTCTATTGCATCATGCCTGGAATCCAGTCTGACCTTCTTTGGCTTTGATTAAACGAATGCAAAGGAAGTCATGTGTCATTTCCAAGCCCAGATTGTTAGAAGCTTTGGACCTTACACTCTTGCAACCCTTGGAAGCCTGAGCCGCTGTGTGAGGGCTGCCAGGCTGGCCTGCTAAGTGATAAGAGATGCAAGACAGAGTCGTTCCCATCACCGCAGCCAGCAGCCTGCCAGCTTCCGGAGGCAGCTCCTTCCAGCTGTTTGGGAGCTGAGGACAGACCCACAAGTAAGCCCTGCCGAGACTGGCTGAGTCTAATGCAAATCAATCCAACCCCAGTCATCAAGTCCACTCTGACTCACACCAGCCCTACAGTAAAGGGCACAACTGCCCCATAGGGTTTCCAAGGCTGTAAATCTTTACAAAAGCAGACTGCCACATCTTTCTCTCTTGGAGCAGCTGGTGGATTCAAACCACTAACCTTTCAGTTAGCAGCCAAGCACTTTACCGAAGGGCCACAGGGCTCCTTGGGTCTAACCCAGACCAGAAGGACTATTTAGGTAAGCTCAGTTCAAACTGAGAACTCACAGAATGGCAGAATAGAAAAAAAAGCAGTTTTCTACTCTTTAATAATTTTCTTTTCTGCTCAGCTTTTCAATTAAGAAAGCAACACATGTTTTTATATAATGAACTTGTATCCTGTCTCTTTGGTTTTACATACATATAGATCTACTAGTTTTTCAAAAGTGGGTTCTGCTCTGCAAACCAAGTTAGACCCTGTTTTGTTAACCTAATGAATTGTGAATATTTTCCACTGTAATAAACTACTATTTGTAATACTACTTTTAAGTTATATGTACTCTGTAACATAGCTGCAATGTGATTTATTTAACCAGTCTCCTAAGGGCATGAGTAATTATGTTGTTTTTTTACATTTTGCTTTCTTAAATAATACCATGGTACCCAGTTATTGTCACTGAACTTTTTAATCAAAGATTCTGCAGAAAAATCCCAATCAAAAGAAGGGAAAATGAGGGACACAATTTCGAATTGTCATGCAATTCAGATTTTCTGGAGCCATAGACCCTGAATGAAACCTCTGACACTATTGCCCTAAGATAATCTTTAAACCTTAAACCAAGAAGACCCTGAAGTCTTCTTAAAGCCAAACAACAGTTTCACTGAGATAGTAAAGAATGTTTGCCTTGAGCATTATACTCTTTAAGATCTGTCTCTATGGGATCAAACTGATAACGACAACTGGAAAGACTAGATAAGAACTCAGGGGGCACTGAATTTATGCTAATGGAAGAAGAACAGCTCAGAAAAGGAGGGTGACAGTGTTTGCACAACTTGAAGAATGTCATCAGGGTCACTGAACTGGACTTGGAGACGCTGTTGAATTCGTGCACATTTTGCCGTTTATATTCTCAACCACAAAATAAATACAGTTAAAAATAATAATACCATGATGAGTATTCTCATAGGAAAATCTTAGCTATGTAACTAATTATTTCCTTTGAACAGGTTATTCAAAAGAAGAAATGCTGAATTAAAAAAAAAGTTCCATTTTCAAAGTTTTGAATTCATACTCTCTACAGAGAGCAATTAGGCCTGCAGAATTGTGGTGACATGTTTTACACAAAAAGGAAAATGCCACTCGCTGCAAGGTTTAAATCATCACCCACACGGAGAAGGAGCAGACTTCTGGGAGGCTGGAATGCCAGGGCATGACGGGAAAGTGCCAGTTCCCGACATTACAGGGCATCAGTGACGTATGAGACCCTATACAACAGCCTTGCAAATCAGAACCGGAGGAACACTGGGTTCTTGCATTTCACTGCTGTTAGCTGTTGTGGAGTCACCCCACCCCCTGGTAACCCCAGGCACATCACAAAGGATGCAGAGTGCATCCTTTGGACCCAAGGTCTTCGTGCTGAGAAGCTGCTAGACCAGAGAAAGACTGAGGACAAGGATGTTCCCCCAGAACTGACACAGAGAGAAAGACTTTTCCTGGAGCTGGTGCCCTGGATCCAGACTTCTAGCCCCCTACACTGAAAGAATAAACTCATATTTGATACAGGCAGCCATTTGCAATATAGTTCTGTTATAGCAGCACTCAATAACAGAGACAGAGAGTGGAAAAGGCAGGTAATATCTTCACATTACTAAGAAGGGGACAGTGATGGTTCAGTGGTAGAACTCTCGCCTTCTTTGTGGAAGACCCTGGTTGAATTCCTGACCAATGTCTATCACCCTGTGCCATCACCTGTCAGTGGTGGTTTGCAGGTTGCTGCGACGCTGAACAAGAAGAAAACCCTCAACGAACTGGGCTGAAACAGTGGCTGCAGCACCGTGCTCCACCATGGCAATGATGTGAGGAGGGTACTGTACTGCTTGTTCTGTTGTTCCTAGGGTCACCGTGAGTTGGAACCGACTCGATGGCATCTAACAGCAGCAACATGATGCTAAACAGGTTTCATGCAAGTTTTTCAGACTAAGATAGACTAGGAAGAAAGGCCTGGCAATCTACTTCCCCAAAAAATCAACCCATGGAAACCCTATGGAGCACAACAATTCGAGTCACAACTAATCGTAGAGCTGGCGCAGGACCACATGGCATTTCACTGTGCTGTGCCTGGCGTCACCATAGGGGTGGGGTGACTCTACGACAGCTAACAGCAGTGAAATGCAAGAATCCAATGTCATTCTTATTTGCAAGGCTGTTGTGTGGGGTCTCATACGTCACTGATGTCCTGTGATGTCGGGGATCAGCACTTGCCCATCATGCCCTGGCACTCCAGCCTCCCAGAAGTCTGCTCCTTCTCCATGTGGGTGATGATTTAAACCTTGCAATGAGTGGCATTTTCCTTTTCTTTCCTTTTCATGTAAAACATGTCACAACATTTCTGCAGCCCCAATTGCTCTCTGTTGAAAATAAATAGATAAATACATAATTTTTCACAAAACTAATCAGCAGAAGGGAGGATGCTAATCTGTTTTGCCAACTGTATCTCTCCTCTCCCCACAGCTTGCTTAGAGCCAGCCTGTGGGTGAGGTGGCCCTGGCTGCTTGGAGCTGCCACCATAAGAGATGACAGGCAGCCCTAAGCCAGGTGGCACAGGGGGCATCTCTCCACTCTCCAGGAGACTGTCCTTTGTTGGTTGCAAGTACACATTTATGACCAATGATTTCTGCAGTTGGCAGAGAGGCTTGTGATAAGGATGGAACACAGGCTCTGGGGTCAGACAGATCTGGGCTGGGTTCTGTACCTGCCATTTAGTGGCCCTGGGACTTGGGCACACATTTCTCAGCTTCGGTATTTTCATCTGCAGAATGGAGTTGCTGAAGGAAGGAGAATGGAATGGGAGTTACTGGTGAAGGTGTGCTGAGTTTCTGTTTGGGATAAAGATGAATTTTTGGAAATGGCTATGGTGACGGTAGCCCAACATGCTGGATGACATTAATGTCATTGAAGCGTATGCTTTACAATGGTTAAAATGGCAAGTCGTTTGCTATGTGTATTTCACCACAATAACTTTTTTTGTCAATAAAAGGAGGGACTAGGGAAGTGGTTGGCCTTTCAGGGTTGTAGTAAACATTTAAGGGGAGGTTGCACGTGACACAACAAGGTAGTGAGATCTCTGTACCACAGATGAGAACATGGAGGTCATAGCGGTTGAAGGACCTGCCCACGGTCACAAGGTCAGTGAGCCCAGACACACCCCCAGGTTTGCCTGCTCCAGAACTCAGGCTCTCACAAGGAGCCATCCTCCTGCTAGATAGGGACTGGAGTGTCTCAGAGGCAGCTCTGGGTCACAGGCCTATGACAGCAAGCAGCAAGGAGTGTCCTGCTTGTTCTGCTAAGCCACACTAATCCCCCCAAGACCAAACCCACTGCCATTAGGTGGATTCTAACTCCCGGCAACCCCAGGTATGTCAGAACGGAACTGCTCCACAGGGTTTTCTTGGCTGTGCTCTTTGGCAGAAACAGGTCACCAGGCCCTTCTTCCATGGTGGCACTGGGTGCATTCAAATGCCAAAACTTAGGTTAGTGAAAAAAAAAAAAAAATGCCCTTGAGTCAGTTTCAATTCATAGCAACTGCATAGGACAGAGTAGAACAGCCCTATTACGGGAACCCGGGTGGCATAATGGGTTAAGTGCTATGTCTGCTAACCAAAAGGTCGGCAATTCAAATCTGCCAGGGACTCCTTGAAAACTCTGTGGGCAACTCTACTCTGATCTCTAGGGTTGCTATGAGTCAGACCCAGCTTGAGGGCAGTGGGGTTTTCTTTGGTATTAGGGTTTCCCAAGGAGGACCTGGTAGATTTGAACTGCTACCCTTCTGGTTAACAGGCATAGTTCTTAACCACTACACCACCAGTGTTTCCTTTAGGTTAGTAGTCAAGTGTTAACCACTTGTGCCACCCAGGGACCTGGCCCCTCCCAGATCAATTTAAATGTCACCTCATGGAGGCCTTTCCTGGCCTTTCAATTGGCTGGCTACCTGGGATGTTCTATGATGCCATTCATCCCTTCTACCTGTCACTGGGGGCTTAATGTCTGTCTGCCCTGCGCACGTGGTGAGGCAAGATCCAGCACCCAGTCACTTACCTCGGAATAGCTGGGCAGTGGGTGACATGTCGTGAGGATATCAAAAAGCCCCCCACCCTCTGAGAAGGGAGGCAGAACAAAGCAGGGCCACTTGGCTTTGGCCCCCCACCCCTGCCCCTGCCATCAGCAGCAACACTGAGGAAACTCTGAAACGATCCCTTAAGCCCAAAGCCGCTATGGTCAAGTCCATTCTGACTCATAGTGACCCTACAGGTCACAGCAGAACTGCCCCATAGAGTTTCCAAGGATAGCCCGGTCGATTCGGACTGCTGACCTTTTGGTTAGCATAGATAGCACTTAACCACTATGCCACAAGGGTTTCCAGAAACAGCCCCTAGTATGGTGGAATCCTTGAGTTCTGATTCACCAGAGGCAAGATCACAGTCCTACTGACCAAGGGGACATCCTCTTTCCCTAGGACTGTACTGGAGGGTCCCTGAGTTTCACATTGATGGCTCCAGGGAGGCCTGCTTGCTTCTTGGCTAAGATGGGGAGGAGTCTCACCTCTGACCTCAAAAGAGGATGCAGTTTATCTCTTCTGGAAAGGACAGCACAAGAGAAGCAGCATTCTCTTGGCGGAGGGTCAGGTCTGCTCAGGCAGAAGGTCCCCTGGTGGAGCAAATGGTTTTCACTGGGCCATTAGCCTGAAGGAAAACCTGGTGATGGAGTGGTTAAGTGGTGTGGCTGCTAATCAAAGGGTTGGCAGTTTGAATCCACCAGATGCTCCTTGGAAACTCTACAGGGTGGTTCTACTCTGTCCCATACAGTCACTATGAGTCAGAATCAATTCAATGGTGGTAGATCCGGTTTGGTTTTTCTGGATTAGCCTAAAGGCAACTCTGGCCCACTCGGCAGTGGTGAGGATGCTTCCGTAAAGACCACAGACAAGGCAACGGAACAGTTCTACTCTGACACACGCAGTATCGCCAGGAGTTGGAATTGATTCCATGGCAGTGGCTTTGGTTCAGTTTTGGCAGGAATCAGAGTTATTACACTGTGGCTGCCAGCCAAGGAAGGCCTGGGGCCACCCGAACCTGGGAGAGATAAGAAAAGACCTTCTCCTAGCTCCTCCAGAGACAGCATGGCCCTGCTGCAGCCTACAGAACTGGGAGACAATCATTTTCTGCCATCTTAAGCCAATGTGTTTTGTGGTATACTGTTTCAGCAGCCCTAGGAGACAAAAAGCCCCCTACCCCCTGCTGCAGAAGGAGGAAGGAGAACAGTTTGGCTCCTTCTCTCACTCCACAGCCCAGCAGCCCAGGGTCTGACACTGGCCTGCTGCTCAAGCCATGTGACTTTGGGAAAGCTGTTTGCATCTTTGTGCCTGCTTCCCTTCTCTGCAAGGAGGGTGCTGGCCCTCGCCTGGGGGTGTTGGGGTGAGGGGGACACTCAGGGAAGCGGATGACTCATAAAAAGCACTCTGCTCTTGGTTACGACGTCCACTCTCCAGACTTCAATTTACTTGTCATGGGCATCCATTTGTTCAGCTGGAGGATAAAAGGTTTCAATCAAATGGTCTGTAAGTTACCCTCCAGTTCTGGAATTAGGAACCCTGAGTATACCTGGGAGTTTCTTCCAGATGCAAGCGGTCAACTTGCAAGTCTGGTGAAGCTATGCAGAGTGGGATTTACCGCACAACACAACAGTTATTTATTTATTTACTTTTTAGAAAAGGGGTTTATTGGAGGGAGTTGATTGGGAGCAGTGCTCACAGCACAGAGAAGGCAGGGACAAGAACCACAGAGGCTTCAAGATTGGGGCAGTGGACACCACTGCACACCTTCGCCAGGGAATGACTGCGAGGGCATCCACACTCCTTCTCTAGAGCCCCCCACTGTGGTCAGCAGTGTGCAGGGTGTCCAGATAGGCAACCCCCCAAGCTACACCCAGTAGGGAAGAGTGGGTTCTTGGTGAGAGATTGGATGCTGTGGCCTGCAGAAACAAATGCCACCCAGGCCAAACCAACAGGCACCCACCCCCCAGGTGACAATACACCAAAGATCCAGAAGCACCAACTTCTGATTGTGCTCAGGACTTTGAACAAACCCAGGAGAGCTACGCCCACAGGCTGTCGGGTCCTTTGAGAAGCTGTCTTTTCCCACTGTCACTGTCAGGGTGGTGACCTCCGTCTTGGGAGATCCCACCGGACCATGAGTCCTCTGAGGGCTAGACCAGCCCCTAAAAGCATGCCCCGCACCGAGGAGTCCCGGATAAACACCAAGTGAATGAGGGTGGTCAAGTGCTTCCTTGGCAGATGAAATGTCCACAGAAGTAACAAAAGGTCAGCAGCAGTTAAAATTCACCTGAAAGGACCACAGAAGAAAGGCCTGGTGATCTGCTTTGGTTAAGACCACAGCCAGGAAAACCCTCCACAGTTCTACTGTGTAACACACAGGTCACCATGAGCCAGGATCCACTCTACTGTCACACATTGGGTTTTGTTTCTTTTTCAACAGGATGTGTAATCCTGTGCATCCACGGGTCAACTCTTCTGCCCCAAGTTGTCACAGAGGTCCTAAGTCCAGCCAGGCAGGCAGATGGACCTACCACATGATCCGAGCAAAACAGGAACACCCACCCCCATCAATCAGCCCAGATGAAGGAGAGTGCGACGGGTTTGGCAAGGGGCTAGGGTGCAAATGAACGGCAAGCCTCAGAAAGTGATTGCTCCTGCTTCCCCAAGGTGAAGGGATGTTGCCCCCTGCAGGCTGACTACCGGGCATAGCAGCATCAGGCCACAGAGGCAAGGAAGAGGAGATGCACTTCAAACCAGATCCATGGGAGCTCCAGGGTCAATCTTTGCATCAGGGTGTTTAGACCCAACTTCTTTACTGTTGAGTCAGTTATGACTCAGAGCGCAGCTATAGGATAGAACAGAACTGCCCTGTAGGGTTTCCAGGCTGTAAACATTACAGGTGCAGACAGCCACAGCCTTCTCCTGAGGGCAGACTGGTGGCTCTAGAATTAACTGTAAGTCATTAGAATTAAGGACCTCTCGTAACTCCTGCAGAAATTTCATCTGCCAAGGAATCACTTGACTATCTCTTTCAGTTGGCATTTATCAGGGATTTCTGGGTACGGGGCACAGTTTTAGGGGCTGGTCTAGCCCTCAGGGGACTCACGGTCTGGTGGGATCTCCCAAGACAGAGGTCACCATCACTGATAATGACAAGGGGAAAAGACATTAGAATTAGCATTCAGTGTAAGCCAAAGCCAAGCCAAGTGCCGTCAAGTCGGATCCCATCGCCATGAGACAGTTATTTATAACATTTCTGAACTTAGACACAGAAACACAGAAGGTGAAGCATGCAAAGAATGTAAACAACTTTTACGTTTGGTTTTTGATCTGATGTGCTGTGGTAAAGAAGAGATAACACAGTTAATCGTCATAAACCAGCACTGAGACATAAAGCTAAACAACCTCCCTGATTTTCAACCTTGAAGAAAAGATGCATCATTCAGTTGCTCTCTAACCCTGCAGAGAAAACACCACATACTAGTCTTTGATGTCATGCTGGCCCTGGTGACCCAAAGGTGACAGATTCACACACGAAGTCTAATTTTGTCCACTGCTGCCAAGCCATGAGTGACTTTCCCACTCTTGAGCCATGGTCAAGTCTTCCTCCCAAGACCTCTCATTAGAGGTAAAAGCCTGGAGTCTAAAGATGTGGACTGTCACTATTACACTAACTTAAAAAAAAAAAAAAGAAAAACCACTACCATTTAGTCAATTCTGACTCATAGCAATCCTACAGGACAGAGTAGAACTGCCCCATAGAGTTTCCAAGGAGCCCTTGGTGGATTTGAACAGCCAGCCTTTTGGTTAGCAGATGTAGCCCTGAACGGCTATGCCACCCTAGTAATTGTTAATTTTGAGTCTCTGGTTCTAGATGAGGGAAACTCTGCTAACCAAAAAAGTCTGCAGTTCAAATCTGACAGTCACTTCTTGGAAACTCCATGGAGCAGTTCTAGTCTGTCCTACAGGGTTGCTGCAAGGCAGAGTCAACTTGAGGACAGTGGGTTTCATTTTGGTTTGGGTCTAAATGAACATTGTGAGGTCTTCTGGCATGCCCTGCCATGACTGCCTTGCAATAAACTAAGTGAGTTTACGCGTGTCCAATCTGAGTATCTTGACATTGTTTTTTAAGATAATAATGGCCAACTCAACGGCAACTGGTGATAAGTCCAGACTTCTGAGTTATAGGAGTTGTTTGTTTTGGCAGTATAATTGATCCTCTCCTGAATGAAAAAACTGGCGTCACCCTAACTTGAGCCTTCCAGAATGTTCCATAGTCTGATCCTCATAATTATGTCTCAGCAGATCCCACAGGATGCAAGCATGTGGGTTGCCCAGCATAACATGCAAATGTGAAGGCGCTCCCTTGTGTCCTCACCCCATCCATCATACACACTGGACAACTGCCCCTCTCAAGTTTACTCCTCACGTGTGGATGGTGGCTGCAGTACCAGTACCATCTGCTACAGGGTATCACAGAGGCTCCAGGCCTCAGTGCAGCCCAGACACAACTGGATCTACATTCAGACACCCGTGCCCTCCAGCCTACCGCTGTTCCCAACTCGAGATCATTCCAGCCTGGCCTCTCATCCCTCCTTTCAGCTCAGCTCCCCTCCACAGACCTTTCTTTCTGTCTCTGCTCATTGGAGTCCCCCCTAACATTCATGCAGTTGGAAACAAGCTCTCTTAGAGCAACCTTTTGGTTAGCAGCTGTAGCTCCTAACCACTATGCCACCAGGAAAACCAAAACTAAACTTACTGCCTGTGAGGTGATTCTGACTCATAGAGATCCTACAGGACAGAACAGAACTACCCCATAGGATTTCCAAGGAGTGCCTGGTAGATTCGAACCACTGGCCTTTTTGGTTAGTGGCTGTAGCTCTTAACCAGTAGGTATGTCACCAGTTCCGAACTAAGTAAGGCTTAAATGTGAGTTGGGCAGCAGAATGGCAGCTCTGTAGGTACATTGGGAAGGAAAATTCTAGCAAGCAGTCAGGAAACAGGAGGTGACATGCTTCTTTTCAGATCACTCACTTCGGAATATGGTCCAGGTGATGATTTTCCTTCTAATTTGTTCCTCCTATTGCTGTGTCCTCTGTTGAGGTCAGTCAGCTGGCCCTTCTGCACATGCGGTACCAGACCAAATCTGGTTGATTAAGGGACTAAAAGAAATTTATTGGTATCCATTAGGTAGAGTTACAAAACCATTCTGAGAGTTCAAAATAGAGAGAATTTAATCTAGGGTATTGGTTACATGGGAGATGGAAGAGCTGAGAAGGCAGACTGGAATGGTAAGGAGTCTAGAGATTACCTATAGCAGGAAGGCATGAAGATTCCTAGGCTGGAAAGACCAAGGGAAAGGCGTCAGATGTGAACCAGGGGAAGGTGGAACCACCACAGGCAGGAGCTGGAGCCTATAAGGAGATGCAGTCATTGGAGATGGGGAGTTGGAGGAGAGATGCCCTGACTTCTCCTTTCCTCCTGCCCTCTAATCTTCCGGTGCCTCTTATTGGCTGAATGAGCTGGGAGACAGAGGACTTGGGCATTGGGGAAACAGAGTCACATAGAGCAGTGGAAAGGCAAGGAACAGGTCTAAGGGCAAACAAGCCCACCAAGCTCCACTCAGCAACCACTTCCCCTTCAGTCCCTTGGGTACAGGGTGTGATTTCCCTCATATCTCACTCTAGGGCAAAAGGTTATGCTGACTGTTCCTTTTAACTTTACCATCTTGATTGGTGTCCTGCTAATTTGGTACCCATTCCCAATCCCCTTTTTCCTTATGGGACTCCATTGTAGGTGCTAGAAAAGTTAAAATTTTGTTCTCCCAGCCTCCTAGTCGCTAGATTGGCCATTTGACACAGTTTGGCCAATCGCTTATTAGAGAAAGCTTTTTGTGAAGTTTTTGTTGTCATGGTGACTAGGCTCTCTCCTCCTCCTTTGGCCTTGAATACCATGAGAATATCTGGAGCTGCAGCAGCCATCTTGCAACAATGACATAAAAAGTCAATAAACTGAAAAGAAACGAAAAAGATCCCACACTTTTAATGGAACTATTGAGCTGCCAAACCAGGTCTAGAGGGCTAATCTCCAGCCTTCTCAATATGCAAGATCATTAAACGTCTTCATTGCTTAAGCCATCTTTAGTTTGATTTCTGTCCCTTACAGCTGAAAGCTTTCCTGCACAGGGGAACTCTCACCTACTGTCTTTCCCATCTAGTGCTGCTATAACAGAAATACCACAACTGGATGCCTTTAACAAAGATAATTTTTCTTTTTCGTCACAGAAAAGTAGGCTAAAATTCCAAAATCAGAGCATCAGTTTCCAGGAAAGGCATACTCTCTCTGCCGGTTCTAGAGGAAGGTCCTTCTCCTTAGTTTTCCCCTGGCTGAGGACCTTCTCATGCTCAGGGACCTTGAGTCCAAAGGATGCACTCTGTTCCCAGCACTGCTTTTCTGGTGGTATGAGGTCCCCAACTCTCTGCTCGTTTCCCTTTCCTTTTATCTCATGAAAGATAAAAAAAGGGTGCCAGCCACATGCTGTGGAAAGTCCCTTTACATTGGATCAGGGATGCTACCTAGATAAGGGTGTTATAATCCCACCCCAATCCCCTATAACATAAAATTACAATCATGTCACAGTGGGAATCATGGCCCAGCCAAATTGATAACACACATTTTGGTGGGGGGGGGGGAACATATTTCAATCCATGACACTTGTTTGGGTCCCCAAGCCAGGATCCTAGGAGTAAAAGTCACTTCTCCTTCATCATATCATCTATGTCACCAAACGTAGTTGATTTTATCTCCTGGGTGTCTCACCCACTCCCCCATCCCTTGCCACACTCACGGTTGCCATCACAGGTCAGGGTCTCATACTCCCCTGACCTGTCTCACCTTTTCCCAATACTGTTCCCATCTAAAGCCTCCCCTCCCCACTGCATCCACAGCAGTATTTCCAGAACATATACATTGCCCAATGGATAGAGTCTCTGCCTGGCTTCAAAACTTGTACCGTCTCCCAGTTGCATTTGGGATAAACCCAAACTGCTGTCAGCGAGGCAAGCACAGTCCTCACGGTCTGAGTCACCAGACCTCAGGTATTCCTCCCCCTGAACTTCCTGCACCTGTCTTGCAACTGCCGTCCTGTTTCACGGCATGAGCCTGGCTCCCTCTGTGGCCCTGCCTGGGTGATCTGACCCCCCCTCCGGCTCAAAGGCCGTTGAGGGTCCAGCTGGGTTCCCTCCACATTTGTCTGTGCCTGCTGCCCCTCTCCTGCTTAGACCAAGCTCTACGTCCTTGGTTTCTTCCTCCTCCTCCACCAGGAAATCCGCTCTCTGTATGTTATTCATCCATAGGTCCCCAGTATCTAACACCCAGCGGGGACTTGATAAATGGGTGTGTGTGAAGTAAGCAAGGGAACAAGGGAAGGAAGGAGCCCACGCTCCCAGAAGTCGATGAAGTCAAGTGCAGGGAGAGGCTGAGTGCAGAGCACTGACCCGCATCTTTGAAAGCCTTCCTAATAAGCAGGCCCCCTGGCACTCTGCCCAGCAGCTCTGGGGAGGAGAATACCCAGCCCGTGTGGAGACATAGCTTCATCCTTTCTCCTTAAATAAATTTTGTCTCAAGCCACCTGCCACCAGGGAGCGATTCAGAAGCATGTTTTTCCCAGAAATGTTGCCATTTGTCCTGGAATGCCAGAGAAAAGGTGGCTGCATTCTGAGTTCTCCGAAACTCCATCCAGGCCTCTTGTCCTCTCTCCCCATGGAGGAGGAAGGTAGTTTTGCCTGACACAACAAGGCAGACACAACTTGGATGAGACTAGCAGAGTGACAGAGAGAACTATGCCTCGTCTTAATTACACAAGACACCATTTGTCCCGCTGCTCAATCAATGATTACGGTGTAGATTACCCAGCCCTCCTGTTACACAGCAGCTCTGCGCCAAAGCCTCCCAAGTCATAAAAGAAGACATAATAAAGAATGATGGGTCCTAGCAAAAGGAAAATTGGAATCAATTAGTTTCCTCCAGATGAGAGCCACTCATATAACAGGCATTATCTCAGCCCCGCGGTAGGGGGTGGAGGGGACATCTGTTTTCTGACAAGTGCCCATTGTCACCCGTCAAAGCAGCTCCAACACAGCTCCTTGCTTTCTTCTGTGTCCCTGCCTCCTCCTTGGGAAGCCAGCAGATCAAAGACGTAGTTATTAACTCCAGGGACAGTCCCTCCGATCCAGCACCACCTCCATTTATGCATCTGGACTTCACTCAAAGTCCTTCTCAGCTGCAGCTAGACAGCCAGTGGAATTCCAGGCTTCATTCAGGAAATAGCAGTTCCTTTGGCGATGTATTAAATCAAGTAAACACCAGTGGCCACAGAGGCCACTTTGGCTTCCCAAATGCCTATTGGGGACACACTGCTTGATCGGTTTCTACTGACACACCCTGAAACCTCAAATAAACAGAGCCAATGTGTCCAAAGTGCCAGCAGGGATCAGGACAAGAGCTGGGATAGAAACAGCTGCCCTCCCTTTTCTGACTCTTTCTTAATTCCTATAGGTTTGATGAGCCACAAACTACATGTTGGTAGGAAAACTGTTTAAGCCCTAGAGCCTCAGGCTTCTTATCTGCAAAATGGGAACAATGTCTACCTTGTTGGGTTATTGGGGGAATTAAATGAGATGATGTTTATGATTCATTGAGTACAGTTCCCTAGGGGCATGATGAGTTTTAAATGTAATATTGTTATCATTATAATCACTCAAGAACCAGCTTGATCGGGAAAGAAGGGGCAGGACAGAACTGGCTTAGCAGAGCTTGAGAGAACAGTGGGGGCTTGCTCAGAGGATGGAAACATGGGGTGGGGTAGGGCTCCCCAGGCTCAGCTATGGGTGGATGGAATGAACTCGGGCTCCTCCTCAAAGCCCCATGTCCTGATCTTGGCTATTGAAATGTGTGTGTGTGTGTGTGTGTGTGTGTGTGTGTGTGTGTGTGTGTGTGTGTAGAGGATTGGGGTTGCCCCACAGATTGAGCTGAGGACAGTGGCTCTAGCTCAGTATCTGGTCTTGACCTTGACCTTCCGGAGCCCAGATTCGGGTCCTCCAGACTCACACCTGCTCAGCCAGCCCTCCCAGTTTCATGCAAGTTGGAGCACAAATCCACAACAGCTGAGAGCCTAGCCTGTGGCCCAAGGACAACATGAGCACACTGGACCTGCTGCTCCTTCTGTGGCCATCCACAGGAAGGCTCACCACGGCGCACAGACCCCAGCCTGGGGTTGGGTGCTTTACAGAGCCAGGTGCAGCCCAGCATGGCCAAGGAAGCTTCCCTTCCTCCTGGCCCTTCATCCATCTCAGGACTCTGCCCTGCTTTGTCACATTAGAAAATAGTGGCAATTATCACTAAATAATCCATTTTCACAGTTTACTCTAAATTTACAAAAGGATGATAAGCCAGAACTCTGCCTGTGACCATGGCTTTATTTTTCACTGGCTGTTTTCCTTGATGCCTATTCCCTTGGCACTGAGAGGTGACAGGCAGGGTGGCCCTGTGGGTCCTAAGGACTTCTCTGAGCAGGTCAAGCAGCACTTGTGGGTTCAAGGCTCAGACACAGGATCAAGGCTCAAACACAAGATCAAGACTCAGATAAGGCATCAAGGCTCAGACACAGGATCAAGGCTCAGATACAAGATCAAGGCTCAAACACAAGATCAAGGCTCAGATACGAGATCAAGGCTCAGATATGGGAACAAGGCTCAGACACAAGATCAAGGCTCAGATGTGGGATCAAGGCTCAGATGTGAGATGAGGGCTCAGACGTGGGATCAAGGCTCAGACACAGGATCAAGGCCCAGACACGGGATGAAGGCTCAAGCAGGATGAGGACAGGACGAGACCAAAGGGAAGGGAAGGGAATGTGTCCTTGAGAAAAGCCAGAGGAGGTGTTCCCTGCTGTGTGGGTTGGCTTTCCCCCATCCAGTGCACCAACAAGCCTTTGCTGTGATCCCATGGGTTCTATTCCTGATTGGCTCTGCTTCTGGATGATTTATCTGGCCAGCTTGAGCAAAACATGTCAGTCCCGTGCTCACAACCCTTGGAGGCTCCTCCAGAAGCTCCGGAATGGAATCTTAGTTCTTAGCCTTGCTCATAGAACCCCTGGGTGGCACAGTTTAAGCAGTCCAATACTAGCCAAAAGGTTGGCACATAGGAGAAAGATCTGGCAATCAGCTTTTCAAAGGTCTCAGCCTTGAAAATTCTCTGGAGCAATTCTACTTTGCACACCTGAGGTTGCCTTAGGCCAGAATCAACTCCACAATAACAACAGCTTTGCCCACAGCCCATGCTCCTTGAGGTGTTACTTCTCCCTCGCCCTCTCCAGTCCCCTGCTGGTTTCACACTCAGGCCCTTCACCTAATCTCCAACCCCTGTCTGGGAGGCTTTCTCACTAGCTAATCCTGAATCCACCCATCGAAAGTTGGTCTGGGAAGTCTTCCCTCACCACACCATCCACCACCCCCACTGCTACCCAAAGCACCCCACCCACCTGACTGAGCCCCAACTAATGGTTTCCTCACCTGCCTCCCTCCTTGAACTCTAAACTCAGTAATGGTGGGAACCATGCTGCATGACTGTCTCCCTAGAACCTAGCACACGGCTTGGCACTTAGAGTATTAGCTTCCTGTTGCTGCTGTGACAAATCATCCAAAACTTAAACAGCTTCAAACAACCCAAATTTACAGTCTTACAGTACTGTATCCGGTCATCCAAAATGAAGCTCACTGGGCTAACATCAAGATGTCAGCAGGACTTTCTGGAGCCTCAAGGGGAGAATCTATTTCTTGTCTTAGTTATCTAACCAAAAAGCCACTGTTGTTGAGTCAATTCCAACTTAGTTGACCCTGTAGGTCAGAGTAGAACTGCCTCCTAGAGTTTCCAAGGAGCACCTGGTAATTTGAATGGCCTGCCTTTTGGTTAGCAGACATAGCACTTAGCCAATATGCCATCAGGGTTTCCATTCTTAGCTCTCTAGCACTGCTATAACAGAAATACCACAAGTGGGTGACTTTATCAATTAAAAGTTTATTCTCGCACTCTAGGAGGCTAAAAGTTCAAATTCAGGGTACCAGCTCCAGGAAATAGCTTTTCCTGGGAGACGGTCCTTGTCATCAATCTTCCTCTGGTCTAGGAGCTTCTCAGCACAGGGACCTCAGATCCAAAGGACACACTCCGCTCCTAGCACTTCTTTCTTGACGGTATAAAGTCCCCCTGTCTCTCTGTTTGGCTCTCTCATTTATATATCCAAGGTGACTGACTTAAGACATATTAACCCTGTAGACTGAGTCCAGCCTCATTGGCATAACTGCCTCTAATCCTGCCTGATTGACATCATAAAAAAAAATCCCAAAAAACAAATCCATTGTCATCAAGTCGACTGCCACTCACAGTGAGTGACCCTATCGAACTGCCCCATAGAGTTTCCAAGGAGCACCTGGTGGATTCTTACCGCCGACTGTTTGGTTAGCAGATATAGTACACAACCGCTACACCAGCAGGCTTCCTATTTACATCATACAGGTAAGATTTACAACACAAAGGAAAATTGAATCCACTGACAAAATGGTGGATAATCACACAATATTGGGAATACAGCCTGTCCAAGTTGACACGCATTTGGGGGGGACACAATTCAATCCATAACGTTGCCTTTTCCAGTTCCTAGAGGCTGCCACATTTCCTGGCTTCTAATCCTCTTCCTTCACCTTCACTGCAGCAACCGCAGATTGAGATCTTCTCACACTGCATCACTCCAGCCTCTTCTTCTGCCTCCTGTTTAAGTGCCCTTGTCACTACATTACAGAGCCCTGATGGCTTGGTGGAAACCCTAGTGGCGTGGTGGGTTAAGTGCTACATCTGCTAAACAAAATGTCAGCAGTTCAAATCCGCCAGGTGCTCTTCTGCCCTCTAGGGTCACTATGAGTCAGACCCGACTCAGTGGCAGTGGGTTTGGTTTCGCACAGTTAAGCACTTGGCTACTAACCAAAAGTTCAGCAGTTCAAACCCACCAGTGGCTCTGCAGGAGAAAGTAGTGGCAATCAGCATTCTGTGAAGATTAAGCCTGGGAAATCCTATGGTCAGTTCTACTCTGTCCTATATGGTCAGTATCCGTCTAAATCAACTAAATGGCAGTGGATTATTCACAAGTCATTACATTCAGCCCTCCTGCATAATCACCCTTGTAAATTCAGCTGATGAACAACCTTAATTCCATCTGCTGCCTTAACTCTTTTTTGTAGGTAACATGTCTACAGTTTCCAGGGATCAGGATATGGGAATCTTTTGGGGGGTGGGAGGGGCCATTGTTTTATTTTTTACAGAAGGGAGTCAATAAGTGTGTGTTCACCTTGTGTGAAAACCAACTCAAAGTGGATCAAAGACCTAAATAGAAAAATCTAAAATGGAAAAGATAATGGAAAAAAAAATAGGGACAACACTGGGAGCTCTAACACATGGCACAAACAGAATACAAAACATTACAATGCACAAACACCAGAAGAAGAAATATATAACTGGGAACTCCTACAAATCAAACACTTATGTTCATCCAAGGACTTCACCAAAACGGTAAAAAGACAACTCACAGAAAGGGAAGATAGACTTGGATACCACAAATCCAATCAGTATAGAAAATCTACAAGATACCGAAAAGCCTCAACAACAAAAAGACAAACAATCCAGTTAAAAAAATAGGCAAAGGATGTAGACAGGCACTTCACCAAAGAAAACATTCAGGCAACTAACAGATACACAAAGAAAGGCTCACAATCATTAGTCATTAGAGAAACGCAAATCAACACTACAATGAGATACCATCTCACCCCAACAAGGCTGTCATTAATTCAAAAAACAGAAAATAATAAATGTTGAAGAGGCTGTGGAGAGACTGGAACACTCGCACGCTGCTGGTGGGAATATAAAATGGTACAATCACTTAGGAAATCTGTTTGGCATTTTCTCAACAAGTGAGAAATAAATACACCATACAATCCAGCAACTCTACTTCTTGGACTAAATTCTAGAGAAATAAGGGCTGCCACACAAATAGATACTCTCACACCTGTGTTCATCACAGCACTCTCCACAATAGCCAAATGATGGAATCAACCTAGGTGAGTGAATTAACAAACTAATGGTATATTCACACAATGGCATATCACACAATAATATAAAACAACAACAAATCTAGGCAACATCTCATAACACGGAGGAATCTGGAAGGCACTATGCTGACTGAAATTAGCCACTTGCAAAAGGACAAGTATTGTATGAGACCACTAATACAAGGACTCAGGAAAAGATTTAAACACAGAAGAAAACAGTCTTTGATGGTTGTGTGGTGGAGAGGGAGGCAGAGAAGTATTTACCAATTGGATAGCAGATAAGGATTATTTTAGGTGAAGGGCGGGACAGCACACAGCAGAGGAGAAGTTAGATAACTGAACTAAACCAAAAGCTAAATAGTTTCCTAAATATAACCAATGCTTTGAAAGACAGAGAAGCAGGGGCAGGGGTCTGGGAACCATGGTTTCAGAGGCTACCTAGGTCAACCAGCATAACAAAATATATTACAAAAATGTTCTGCATCACACTTTGATGAGTGGTGTCTGAGGTCTTAAAAGCTAGCAGGCAGCCATCCAACAAGCATCAGGTGGTCTCAACCCACATGCAGCGAAGAAGAATGAAGAGCAGCAAAGACATAAGGAAAATAGGAGCCCAAGAGACAGAAAGGGACACATAAATCAGAGACTATGTTAGTATGAGACCAGGAGAGTTAGCCAAGCTACCACCAATGACTGCCCTGACAGGGGACTCAACAAAGAGTTCCTGAAGAAGCAGGAGAAGTATGGGGTACAGAACTCAAACTCCAGTAAAAAGACCAGACTTGATAGTCTGACAGACTAGAGGGTCCCCAGAAGACACAGCCCCCAAACTATCTGTTAGCCCAGAAGCCCACTCATCAGGCAAAGACTGAGTTGGTTTATAAGACATAAAACGATACTGATGAGGAGTGTGCCTCTTGGCTTGAGTAGCTACAGCTCCTGTCCGGGGGTCAGAGGAGAAGACAGAGGGGGACAGGAGTTTGTTGAATGTACACAGGAAACACAGGGTAGAGAGGAGGAGTGCGCTGTCACAGTGCAGGGAGAGCAGCTAGGGTCACGTAAGAAAGAACATGTAAGTTTTCGTATGACAAACTGACGCAAACTGTAAACTTCCGTTTCGAGCACAACTAAAAAGTAAATAATTAGAACACACACACACACAATGAAAAAAATAAACAAGTCAAAATAAGTAAATGTGTGTTCAACAAAGACGCATGAGTGAAGTGACCTTACCACCCCCGGACCACCACCCACCGAGAGCCTTCAACACAAATATTCTTGTCGCCTTTTTGCCACTGTCAAAAGTGGCTATGGAACTCCTCAAAATTGCTCCTTCAGAACCCCGTGCTCAGTAGGCCACCCGCTCAGAGAAAACCAGCGACGCCAGGCTGCACACCTGCTACACAAACCAGCTGCTGTCGAGTTCGTTTCAACTCATGACAGTCTCATTCCAACTCAGTGTGTGCCTTGGAGAACTGTACTCCGCAGGGTTTTCCATAACTGGGTTTTCAGTAGATCGCCAGGCCTTTCTTACAAAGTGCTTCTGGGCAGACTCGAACCTCTAATCTTTTGGATAGCAGCCTAGCACATGAACGATTTTCAACACCCGACGACTTTATTCACTTGCTAAGATCACTACACTTCCTTAAAACCACAGCCAAGAGGTCCTGCCTGAGCCCACCACCCACAGTCCTGCAGCTAGCGCCCCCTCGTGACCCTTCTCCCGGATACGCGGGTTGCTATCTCCCAATCCAAAAAGCCAAATCCTTTGCCTTCTGTTCAACTGGGCCTCAAAGCAACACTAGAAGACAGAGTCAGTCTGTCCCATTAGGGTTCCAAGGAGCGGCTGGTGGACTCCAACTGCAGATCTTTTGATTAGCAGCCGAGTCCGCCCCCATGTGCACATTTGAGAATCACCGCTGAGAGTTCATTCCTTGGCTGATACCTTTCGGTGAACTCTTCCAACACAAGTAGGTGGATTCCACTGTCAAAAACCATATATAGATAAAAATACGAATTCACAGCAAGAGCCTCTTAGGAACTGATTACTCATTACAGAGGGATCCACCACAGGGTCTCTCTAAAGAGCAAGTTACTGGGAACATGTTAATTCAGGAACATGTTAATTCAGGAGCCAGGAGCTGGTCTACAACTTGGAGAGTGACAGGAGGCATTGTCTGGCAAGGTCGAACACTCCACCGCCTACAGAAGCCAGCCAGGAAGGCACGGAAACAGTGAATCAGGCTGGATAAGAGTCCAAACGGAGGCAGGCATGCAAAACGCCAACTTGGGCTGATAACATGAGACTTTTCACAACATTGCCCCCTAGTTCTGTTTGGAAAATCTTTCTTCAATCTTAGACCAGAGCTGGCTGACTTTTTTTTTTTTTTTTTTTCTTTTTCTCCTCCTCTTTCTATGTTTTTTTTTCTGGGGGAGAACTAGAACTGGTCGCCACAGCAACCAATTTATTTCTGTAAATGCATTTAACTTCCATCAGATGTTCTGTTTGACAGGAAGCTTTTCCTCCTGCAGATCTGCCTCTCCACTGCCATAAGGGTTAATACGCACAGTTACTCAACAAGGAGAAAAACAAACTTGAAAAATCAGGCTTTGGGAGAAGAAGAACATAAGTAATTACATGGCCAAGCCTATCATCAGGAGGCCTTAAACTTACAGCGTCTTGGGAGCGAAGTGTGCCAAGCAAACATTGGTGTTTCTCCTTCATTCCACCCCTTTCCTGTAAAACTCACAAATTTGTTTATTAATGATTTTCATGCAACACATACTTGTTGAGCATTTCTACACAGTTTGTGTTCAGACACTGACCTAAAGGTTGGTGATTTGAGCCCACACAGCAGTGGTGTGGAAGAAAGACCTGGCAATCTGCAAAGATCAAACGCAAGAAAGCCTATAGGGCAGCTCTACTCCTTAACACAGGTGGTTGCTGTGAGTCAGAATCAACTTGAGGTTAATTGGTTTAGATTTTTGGTTTTGTTTTTTCTTTTTAAGATATTTTAGGTGATCGTCAAGGCTGAACTATGTCCCCTCAAAAGATCTGTTGCTATCCTGACCCCTCAGCCCCTGTGCATGTGACCGTATCTGAAAAGAGGACTTTTTGAAGATGTTATCAGAGGCCTGGTCGCCCAGTGGTTAAGAGCTTTACTGCTAACCAACCCAAAGGTTGGCAGTTCAAATCTACAAGTTTCTTCTTGAAAACCCTGTGGGGCAGTTGTACTCTGTCCTACAGAGGTGCTAGGAGTTCAAATTCACTCTGTAGCAACAGGTTTGGTTTGGAAGATGCTATCAGTTAACCTCCTACCAGAGTAGGGTGGGTCCCAATCCCAACTGAGTAAACCAAACCCATTGCCATTGAGTCTCTTCCAACTTATAGTGACCCTATAGGACAGAGTAGAACCACTCCATAGGGCTTCCAGCGAGCATCTGGTGGATTTGAACTGTTGACCTGTTGGTTAGCAGCTGAGCTCTTAACCACTGAGCCACCAGAGTTTCCAATCCCATCTGAGTGGTATCCTTTAAGAGGGGAAGAGACTCAGACACATAGAGAGATGACACTGCACTGCACGAAGACAGGGGTTGAGATGGAACCATGTTGCAGCCCAAGCCAAGGAACATCTGGAACTGCCAGAAGCTGTGAGACAGAAATATCTTCCCCTAGATCTTCTGGAGACAGAGTGGTTCTCCTGCCTCCTGGGACTCAGACGACCAGCCTCCAGAGCTGTGAAAAGATAAGTTTCCATCATTTTAAGTCACTCGATTTGCTATAGTTTGTCATGGTAGTTTTAGGAAATATAAATGGTGATGAATCTGAATGAAAAGAACACACATGGCCATCGCTCCTTGGAGTCGGCATAAAGACGGTAAATATGTCAGTGCCCAAACCACTGTGTAATTATGGGAACAGGCACTCTGACGACAAGCACATAAGAAAGAAGGGGCATTCAGTCCAGGCTGCAGGGTCCGAGAAGGCCTCTCCAAGGAGGCGACATTCAAGTTGAGATCAGGAGATTTAAACTGAGACCTCAGAGTAGGAAGAAGAGTCTTCTAGACGGAGAGCAAATGATGTCTGACTACCCTGAGCTGGAAAAGAGCCCGGCAACTTGGAGGAATGGAAAGCAACCAGCGTAGTCAACTTTGCAGGGGGGTGGGGGCCACGAGGGGTCTGGTCCTGAGGGCCTGACCAGGTCCAGGTGTTGGTAGGTTATCCTCACGGGGGTGGGAAGCTAGGAGGAGGGAAGTCACTGGACTTCCCACAGATCACTCTGCTGCCGAGGAGAAAATGCATTGCAGAGAACACGGCTGGTACACGTAGAGAGAGGAATTTAATTAGCTGTTGTTGGGTGCTATTGAGTTAATTTTGACGCATTGTGACTCCAGGCGACAGAAGAATACTGCCCCATAGGGTTCATTTTTATTATTGCTTTTAGCAGTATCCTTTATGGAAACAGCTCTCCCACAGAGTGGCTAGTGGGTTTGAATTTCCGACCTTTTGGTTAGCAGCCTGGTGCTTAACTGCTGCTCCATCAGGGCTTATCATTTAGCTGTGGAGACCTTTTAGCCCTCCTGAAGGGAGATGTAACTGGCCAGGGTGAAGCAATGGGACAGAGAAGTAGACAGGTTCAAATGTATTTCCAAGGCGAGATGGACAGACTTTCAAAAGACATGGGGACAGGGAAGGGTAAGCAAGGGAGAGTATAAAAGGTGATTCATACTGTGGTGGTGGTGTTACCGGCATCAAGTTGGTTCCAGCTCACAGTGACCCAATGTATAACAGTAAAGAAACACTGCCCAGTCCTGCACCACCCTCACAGTCATTGCTATGTTCGAGTCCATTGTTGCAGTCACTGTGTCAATACATCTCATTGAGAGTCTTCCTCTTTTTCACTGGCCTTCTATTTTATCAAGCATGACGTCCTTCTCCAGGGATTGGTCCCTCTTGATAACACATCCACAGTAAGTGAGAAGAAGTCTTGCCATCCTCACTTCTAAGGAGCACTCTGACTATACTTGCTCCAAGACAGATTTGTTTCTCTTTCCGAAAGCCTGTAGTCTATTTGATATTCATTACCACATGACCCAGCAATTCCACTCATAGGTATTTGCCCCAAAGGGCTTTAAGCAAGGATACAAGCACCGATGATCATTGTAGCCCTATTCAGAAGGTAGAAGCAACCAAGTGTCCATCAACTGATGAATGCATAATGGACCATGATTCAGCCCTAAAGACCAATGAAGATCTGATATGTGCTACAACGTGGATGAATCTTGAAAACATTATGCTGAGTGAAATAAATCACACCCAAAAGGAGCAATACTGTGCAATCCCACTTACATATGCTATCTAGAATAGGTGAATTCAGACACAGGAAGTAGTAGAAGTCACCAGGGATGGGCAAGGTGTCAATGGGGTGTTACTGCTTAGTGGTTACAGTTGCCGTATGCAGCAATGAACACTTCTGAAATTAGTGACTGTGAATGTCATTAATGCCACTGAATTATACACTTAAAAATGGTTTAAATGAAAAATTTTGTTATATACACACAGCTCCCAGACACCAACTTCTTCTGAAAAATGACAAACGGACTCACAGGCTCATGGACTGAGCAACAGGCCGACCGACGGCGGTGCTGTCTATGAGGATGCCGGAGGTGGAGGAGGAACAGGCTGGAAAGGAGGAATACCTTCACACCCAACCTTCTCCTCAGCACCCTACACTCACTATTCCTCCTTAGAGTCTGTCTCCCCTGTCCCCTAGACTCAAAGTTCCGTGAGTGCTGGGTCATCCTTATTCTGTCCATGGTGGAGAGCCCACGGCTTGGCCTGTGTGGACCTTCAGATGTCTACTCAGTTGTTTTTTCTAGGGCTGCCATGTCGGATTACCACGAACCTGGTCACTTAGAAGACAAACTTATTCTCTCACAGTGCCGGAGTTCAGGAGTCTGATATTAAGGTGCTGGTTGGGTTGGTTCCTTCTGGAGGCTCTGAGGGAAGCCCCACCCCATGTCTCTCTCCCGATTCTTGTTGGCTGTCGATAACCCTGGTGTTCCTTGGATTATAGACACTTCACTCCAATGTCCACCTCTGTCTTCACATGATCTCGCCCACTGTGGGTCTTCTCTTCTTTGCTTCTCTTATATAGACACTTGTGATTGGATTTAAGGCCACTGTAATCCATGAGGAAACCTCAGTGGTCTACTGGTTAAGTGCTACAGCTGCTAACCCAAAACTAAGCAGTTTGAATCCACCAAGTGCTTCTTGGAAACTCTATGGAGGCAGTCCTGTAGGGTTGCTATGAGTCAGAATTGAATCAGTGGCAATGGATTTGGTTTTGGCTTGCTAATCCCTGAGGAAACTCTGGTGACAGAGTGATTAAGAATTACAGCTGTTAACCAGAAGGCCGGCAGTTCAACTCCACCAAGTGCTCTTTGGAAACTCTATGGGGTGATTCTACTCCATCCTCTAGGGTCACTTGGAACTGATTCGGTGGCCTTGGGTTTGGTTTGGTTTCTAATCCATGGTGATCCTTAATTTTCCAAATAAAGTCATATGCACAGGTTCTTGGGACACAGACATACCTTTTGAGGGGCCACAATTCAAGCAGCTAAATGAAGGAATGAAGTAGCTAGTCTTTGGACTCATTTATCAAAGAGAAAGTGACTAGTCCAGTGTTGGCCACTAGTAAGCCGCTGATAAGTATTTCAGGGGCAAGAATCAGAGACTGTGTCAGAAAGCAAATGCTTTACTCTGCAACCAGCTTTCCTTTTGGGGTGTTTGTATTCACTGTCAGTCTCTCAAAGATGGTCATTTAGAAACGTATTAAGAACACAACATTTCAGGTAGAACTGAAAGACAGGTGATACGCTAGAGCTTGAGTCTTGATTAAAAGCAGACAGCATTCCAAAGGCGAAGATCGATCCGGCCTCGTGGTTGAAGCTACTCTGGTGTCTCTTTCCTGAAAAGATAGAGACAGAAAAGAACACCATCTCTGAGCTCCACAGTCCAGCCTGCAGGCTTCTCTTCTCTCGGGCCCCTAGCCTGTCTTTTCTGGCCCCCTTCCGGAAGCAATTAATATTTCTAACATCTGGGCTTTGAGAAGGAGAAGGAAGCAGGTCAACAAGAAATCCTGCTTGAAATGTCTTGGTTAAGGTCTGCGTGGCCTCCCACCCCTGCTTGGGGCTAGGTGTTTCATGACACACTGTAATTCATGGCAGCCCCCTCTCCACATCGCCAGCTTGTGCTGAAGGCCCCTTGCACTGGGACAGCACTCACCACAGAACTAAAGGGTGTCTGTGGCTAAGGAGTGGGGGATTTGTCCTTAGATCCCGGAGTTATGCTTTTTTTCTCTTGATGGCTAAACTAAAAGGTGATGGTTTAAACTTCTCCCCCCACCCTCAATAGCACCACAGAAGAAAGGCCTGGCAGTCTGCTTCTGTCAACATTACATCTAAGAAAACTCTGTGGAGCAGCTTTGCTCCATAACACACAAAATTCACATAAGTGGGAATCGACTGGATGGCAAGGAGTTTGGTTTGGTTGGTTGGTTTGTTTTGGTCTCTGGACAGAAAAGTCAATGTCTGATGCCAGAGCAAAGGGAATCCACTGCAAGATACACGGGGCCCTCTGAAGCCCTCTGAACACATCTTCTCTTCCTAATTAACCACAGGCACCAACGTTAAATTTACAAACCCAACATCTCCCTGGAAACCTTGGTGGCGTAGTGGTTAAGTGCTATATCTGCTAACCAAAAGGCCAGCAGTTCAAATCCACCAGTCGCTCCTTGGCAACTCTGTGAAGCAGTTCTGCTCTGTTCTATAGGGTCACTATGAGTCGGAATTGACTCAATGGCAGCAGGAGGTAACCTCTCCCTACCCAAGGAAGTCCTCCCTGTGCTTTTGTCTTCTGGAGACCCTACTCTGGCCCACTTTGCACACCTCCCCTTCACTAGGAAGAAGCCAGATGACCTGATCTGAGACTGGTAAGAACCAGGCTCCCAGTCAGGGGATGCTGCCTGCGGACCGCAGCAGGGCAGACAGGAAAGCAGGCAAGGACTCCACAAGGCCAGGCGTCCAGGGGGCTGGGAGCAGCGGCCTCTGTCTGTAGGGACTCCCTCACTGTGGCCAGGTCTGTGTCCACAAGCGAAGACCAAGGAACCTCGGTGGCACAAGGGTTAAGTGCTCAACTGCCAACTGCAAGTTCAGATCTAGTTTGAACCCATCAGCAGCTCTATGGGAGAAGGACATGAGAATCTGCTCCCGCAGAGTGGAACAAAAACAAAAACTTCCACTGCCATCACGTCGATTCCATTCATAGTGACCTCATGGGACAGAGTGGAACTGCTCCAGTACAGTTTCACAGGAGCACCTGGTGGACCAGAACTGCCAACCATAGCTCTTAACCGCTAAGCCACCAGAGTTTCCCCATGTACAGATTACGGCCTAGGAAACCCAGCGGTGCAGTTCTACTCTATCACTTAGGGTCGCTGTGAGTCTGAGTCCACTCAACAGGAGAACTAAGACCATGCTGTTCTCCTACTCGGTGAGTGTCTATGGTAAAAACGCTCACTGCAGGAGGCTCAGGACTCCCCACTGTGCTGGCCCAGCCTTAAAACACTGGTCTCTGCTTAGCCGAGCTCCCTTTGTGAGCAGATACCCATCCCACTGGGCCTTCCAGCCTCTTGTGTGAGCACCAACACTCATTGTCCGAATAGCTTCCCAGCCCCCAGGGCTTGTTTACTGTCCTCCCAGGGGCTCCCCTAAAAGCACTGTAGCCTGTGCTTACCTTCTAATAAAGTCCCGAGGCAGCTGAGCTTAATAGTACCATGCATTAAGATGCTGGGCTGATCTGCCTCTCCCACAGGCCTGTGCAGTCTGCACTTGTTCCGTGGTGGCCTTTAGTATTATGGGCAGGAGTCCCTGTCCTCGAAGCCACAGAGCACGCCAGGAACCCCTTGATGCTGCAGCCCAGGAGGCAAGCACTGGGGCTTCTGGCTGTGCCCACAGAAGGTGCTCTGGCTGGTGTCACAATACAAATAGATGCAAGTGAATGGCCTGCCTCCTCCATCGGTTAGCAAGGGTAACTGGCATGCTCTCCAACACTGGGAGTTAGGGGTGCATTCTCTTTTCTTTTCCTTTTTGCCTTTCCTCAAATATTTATGAAGAGACTTTCCATTTATCCTGACACATCTCCTCAACCGTGGGTGTCAGCTGGGAGGGCTCAGACAACAAACTCCAGAAGGTATTTTCCCCAAAGCAGCATCTGGCCCCGTTGGCAAGTGCAGCGAGCTGGGAAGCAGCCGAGGCGGAGGGAGGAGGAGCCGCGGGGTGGCGCCCGACACAGCCTCTAGCTCTGGGTCTGTGATGCCCCAGGGACACAGGCATCCTCCTGCTGGAGTGTCTCGAGCCAGAACATAAGGCCCACTCACGGGTCACCCATTAGGCCCTCTGGTCTGATGATAAAGCTACCCTCACTCTCCCAGGTTAGCTGCCTTGGGTCCCCAACCCAGACTTCAAGGGTCTTCCCCCATGACAGTCACTGGTGGAGCAGGGTGATGGAGGAGACAGTTGTGACCTGGCCCTGTGATCCCAAGCTCTCTCATCCCAGGAGGCCTTTTCAAGGCAGAGCCCCCCTTGTTCTCTATGATGGACATTTCTTTTTTTTTTTAATTTTTATTTTTATTTAACATAACTGAGTGAAAATGTACATTCACATATAAATTTACATGCCCCCCTATAAGCAGCTTCCACTGCTCTCCCTGTCCGGTGACTGCACACTATTCCTCTCTGCTCCATACATGTCTCATCCTCCCAACAGTCTCCTTTCCCCTCCTCTCTGTCCACTCCCCTTCCTCCAGCCAGAGGTCAGCAAGATGATATCCTATAGATGTATAGAACCATAAAGTGCTTCCAATATATGGTTACTCTGCATTGCCAAGTCCAATCCACTCCTGTCCAAAGAGTGGAGCTTTGTTATAATTTATGGGAAAGGGCAGCATCAGGGCAGGGGGCCATGCTGTCAGAGGAACCCCAAAACTGCTGGACCACCAACTGAGGTCTTTTAGTGGAGATCTCATGATGCACCTCTTTTTATTCTTGTGTTGCCAGTGAGGCTCCTCTCTGTGAGCTCCGTCGTGGCTATCACTGGTGGTGGCCGGGCACCATCTGGTTCTTCTGGTCCCAAGTCAATGTAGTCACCCACTCTTGTGGGTCTCTCTGTCTTCTCGGTTGTCTTTACCGCATGCCATTTTGGCCCTCGGTGAGCATCCGTTCCTGCTGAGTTGGGACCATTTGCTGTGTCCTCGGATGGCAGCTTGGCAGCTTTTAAGACCTCAGATGCCACTCACCAATGTGGGGTGCAGAGAGCTCTCTTAGCAAAACGCTAGTTGTGCCAATTGGCCTGGAATTCGCCTAAGAGCATGGTCCCCCACCCCCCGCCCCAGCTACTCTATCCTTGCAGTATTGAGTTAAGATGGAAGGAGTACTCAAGTTATGCTGAAGTCCACTTAATGTTGTTCTTGCTCCTAATGTGTGCTGTCACCACTTTCTCCCAACTAGATTTCTAGTAACTATCTAAACTAAATCCTCCCCCCCTCGCACTCCCTCCCTCCCCTCTCTTGCAGCTGTCAAAGAGTCTTTTCTTCTATACACAAGTCTGTTTTTGAGATCTTATTGTAGAGGTCTCATACAGTATTTGTCCTTTTGTCGCTGACTACTGTCACTCAACATAATCTCTTCCAGTTGAAACCAGGTTAGGAGATGTTTCCTGGAATCATCGTTATTCTTTATCATTGCGTAGTGCTCCACTGAGTATATGTACCACAGTTTACCTATCCATTCTTCTATTGTTGGGCATCTGGGTTGATTCCATTTTTTTGCTATTGTGGACTGTGCTGCGATAAACATTCTGGTGCATGTGTCCGTTGGTGTGAAAGGCCTTGAATCTGTAGGATATATTCCAAGTAGTGGAATTACGGGTCAAATGGTATATCAATATCCACTTTTTTAAGGAAGCGCCAGATTGCCTTCTAAAGAGGCTGGACCATTTTGCAACCCCACCAACAGTGTAGGAGGGTTCCACTTTCTCCACAGCCTCTCCAGCATTTGTTGTTTTGTGTTTTCTGGATCATGGCCAATCTTCTTGGGGTGAGATGGTATCTCATTGTTGTCTTGATTTGAATTTCTTTCTATGATGGACATTTCTGGCCACCTTGATGGGTAAGGCATAAAGATGGCAGGATGGCAGGACCAACACTGGTGGCAGACAGAGTATGCTGGAGAGCAGGACTAGTGGTGGCAGGGACAACCTTGCAGAATCTCCCAGACTTGGCCAGCTCAGCAGCCACCTTCCCTGCTCATCAGTGGCATAGCCAGCCAGGCTAATCCAGGAACCCCCAGCCCACCAAGCCCTTTTGCTTGTCACAGAGACTGAGCCAGGCTGCATCCTCCCATAGTGAGTCTAGGCAAGGATCAAACACTCACAGGAGAACTCAGGTCCAAGGGCATCACGGCACTTGACTACTGGCCTAAAGGTTGCTGGTTCAAACCCATCCACAGGCATCTTGGAAAAAAGGCCTGATGATCTGTTTCCAGAAGGTCACAGCCCTGAGAATCCTGTACACGTGGAGTCACTATGAGTTGGAAGGGACTCATCAGCAACTAGTAACAACCATTGCAGCTGTGCGTCCCCGGGGTGGGGGGTAGGGGGAGTGGAAATGACTTGAGTGCTCACCTGCTACAGGTTTGAGTGTACCAAGAGGTCCCATGGAAGAGAAGCATGGTGGTCTACTTCCCACAAAATTGGCCATGGAACTCTAAAGAACACATTTCCACCCTGCTGCATACAGAAGGCATCAGCATGAATCAGAATCAATTTGATGCAACTAACAACAGCACACCACTGTTTCATCATCTGTAAATGGGGATAATAGCACCTTTCTTGTTATAAAGTATCCAACAAAGATAGCTTTCCAGTAAATTCAATCTGCTGTTAATCATAGTCGATTACCAATCCACCTTTTGGGAGAAGAGACTGTTGGTGTTGGGCAAGCAGAGAAGCCCAACAAGGCAATAGGTCAGGGAGCTGGAAATAGTGGCACAGGGTCCCAAGGCCCCCACAGACCCTTCCGTGCAGAACTGTGACCTCCGTCACCTGCAGAACTGACGACCCTCAGCCTCACCTCCCAGCACAGAGTCTGCAAAAAGGCAACCAAGCACCATCCCGCAGGTGACAATATATCCTACAGATAGAGCATCAAGTCAAATAGTACTCTTCCCTTTCAAATGTAAAGTATCTAGAGCATTTAAAATATATTCTTCAGGAAGCCAATTCATTTCCCATCCCGTTTATCTGGAAACGGTCTGTTAATGAGATTCAGCCAAAAGCATACTAGACACAAGCATCTGAGGCATTACTCCGCCTGGGGCTGGCTTAGGCAGTCATCCCCATGCCTTGACCTGAGCAGGAAGACAGCCCTCATGTCCACAGGAATCATGCCAAGGAACAGGGTTTGAGGGTACACACACATAAGAGCCCCATGATTCTCCAGGCCACCTGAAGATGACCCTCAGATCCTCATGTATTATTTATTGAGTAAATGTTATCTTTTATTTCATCTGTGTGCATTCAAGAGTCTCAGGTGGTACAAAAGGATAAGCACTTGACTACTAGCCAAAAGGCTGACAGTTCAAACCCATGCAGAGGCTCCTCACATGACAGGTTTGGTGACCTGCTTCTAACGGAGTCTTGAAAATCCTATAGAGGAGTTCTACTCTGCACACATGGGGTCGCCATGAGTGGGAACTGACTTGTCAGAAAATGACAATAACCCACTAAAAAAAAAAACAACTCTACTGTCTAGTCAATTCCAACTCTTAGCAACCCTATAGGACAGAGTAGAACTGCCTCATAGAGTTTCCAAGGAGCACACGGTGGATTTGAACTGGCGACCTTGTGGTTAGCAGACACAGCACTTAACTACTACGCCACCAAGGTTTCCAATGACAACCCACCAGTGACACATGCTGGTGTCAAACCTCCCTTGCCTGGGTCAGCAGGGCACCTTCATGCCAGACTCTGTGCCAGCCACTGTCCACAGCCCCTCCTTCAAGATGCACAATGACAGGACGAGGGTAGGAGCTACGATACCATGTTATAGCTGGAGGAAGCGGGTCTCAAAGATCCGAGGATGTGGCCTCAGCCTCTTCCCTCCACAGACATTGCCACAGGTCTTGCTCCCTGGAGGTGAGAATAAGTCAGAGTTTTGGCAGTGGACAGCAGTATTTTAATATGTCTTCATCTCCCTGAAGATCCATATTCATGAGTCTCCAGTGGCCAAGAAGGGACCTGTAGGGAGGGCCTCGTTTAACAAAAACCAGTATTTCTGGTTTAGATAAATTAACAGCGGTGGTCTACATTGGAAATCCTGGTGGCCTAGTGGTTAAGCGCTATGTCTGTTCATCAAAAAGTTGGCAGTTCAAATCCTCCAGGCGCTCCTTGAAAACTCTATGGGGCAATTCTCCTCTGACCTGTAGAGACACTGTTGTCAAGGTCATGCATCTGATTAGACCCTGAGTGACCTGATTTGGGCTCTGGAGAGGGAGCTGGCAAGTTCAGTCTCCTGACAGGGGGCAAATCAGGCTCCCCCTCCCCCAAAACACATGAGGATGCAACCTTTTTAGTAGCAAATGATAGAAAGCTTATTAAGGGAAAGTACATTCCAAAGAGGGAACAGGTCAGTCTCCATGAGTGGAAAAGACCCAGCATAGATTTTTGGGGGTGCTTTTTGTTAGCAAAAGCAGGGGACCATATCATAGATGGGAGGCCACAGTAGTGACTTTGTTTTTGATTGGGTTTGAGGTTATCTTAGCCACTTCACAACTGCCAAGAGGAACTGTTGTATCTGCATCACAACTGCCAGGGAGAACCCACATCTGCATCTCGAACTGCCAGGGAGAGCTGTTGATACACGGCAAATCAGGTTCCCTTGGTAACCTTATCAGTACTGTGTGTTCTATGGTGTAAACCACGACCTCTGTAATCCCTAGAAAATGTTAGATTCTGGAGTAAAATATGTCAGTATGTGGCGACAGCTATCAGGTTCCTTAGCTAACCTTGACACTGTGAGTAGGAATCAACTTACAGCAGTGGGCTTTGGTTTAGTTTTGGGGTTTGATCGACATTAGAAACCCTGGTGGTGCAGTGGTTAAGAGCTCGGCTGCTAACCAAAAGGTCAGCTGTTCGAATGCACCAGCTGCTCCTTATAAATCTTGTGGGGCAGTTCGACTCAGTCCTGCGGGATCACTAAGAACCAGAATCAACTCCAAAGCAATGGGTTTGGGGTTGAGGGAGGGTTGGGGTCTACACCACAGACAGCTGGAGTCTGGTGTAGTCAGTGGTTGTTGGTGGGTGGGGATACCAAGCTACTTAAACTTAATTGTTAGGGACCGTTAATTAGCAAGCAGCCTCACAACAGCTACCATGTATTATGCACATATTCAAATCAAAATCGTGAGTTTCCATTTATAGGGTTGGAAATTGGGCAAGCCTATTGGTCACGGCTGCACAATAAGATGAATGTCACTGATGTCATTCAACAGTACGTGCGCAAAATCCAAAAACGACGAGTGGTGTGTCATATATATACATATATATTTACAATATATATGTATATATATTTAAAAATCAGTCTTTTCCTAAACAGTTCAGTCTGTCATCCAAAAATAAATAATTACGAGTGTAGGCCCTGGAGCCCCGCTGCCAGGTTTCAAAATTGGACGCCACATGACAAAACCCTTGTCATGTGCTCATGGTTACCTCTTTGGTAAAATGGAATCAATCACAGTACCTCCCTCGAAGCATTTCAGGGAAAATCTAACGAGTCAAATATGATAAAGCCTTTAGAATGGAATAGCTCACAAGGCTGGTTATTAGCGTCTTTGTGCCAAATGCTTTGCCTGCTCTACTTTAACCCCACACAACAAGCCCATGAGGCATGTGCTTTGTTCCCTATTTCACAGAACCCAGAGAGACGGAAACAGCAGTCGAAGGCGACACAGCCTGGAAGTGGCAAAGCAGGCTTGGAAAGCTGGGTCAGCCTGAATCCAGTGGCCTTCCCTTTCCACCTGTCAGAGTGTTTTCACAGGGAAAAGCAGTAAAGACTCAGCGGCTCATCAATGTCACACTGACCCCAGAGAGCAGAAATGGCAGCAAAGTGCAAACTGTCCACTCATATCCATGATTCCTAAATACATCAGCAGGACAAAGCAAGCCTGCCATCTCCCTTCCTGTGTCACGTTTGTCTCCAAGGTTAAAAGTGGCCATGACCCACCCACCTCCAGCAGGCCTCCCAGGTCCTCAGGAGGTCTGGGGATGAAGAGAGAAGGCACGGCTTGGAAGGCAAAAGTGCCCGGCCCTTCACTGAACCAACGTTTCATTCAGCCTGGCACTTTGCAGCAAAGGTATGCATTAAACACTGCCCCTCCTCCCGTTCCCACACAAGGCTGTGATACTTTAGGAACTGAAAGCTTCACTTTGTTAGAAGCACAAATGATACCCCTGTTCACTGAAGGAAGAGGAAGAGGTCATTGACCGTCTTCTCTGACGCCCCTCCTGCAGCCTCCTTTCCAAATGTTTCTGCCTCCGTGGAAAATTTCTTCCTAGGTGCTCCTTCTAACCCTCTGAGAGGCGGCTTGGTTTTAGAGGCTGGCTGTGGACAAAGGAACCTCTCAGCTTGTCTGTCCTGTAGAGTGTTTTGAAAAGAATATGCTCAGAATAACCGGCTAACTCTCAAGCATGCTGGGCCAGAAGCTTTGGCCAAGTCAGCCTGTTCATATCAATATGCCCATCAAATGAGCAGAAGAGGGGGAGACAGCGCTGGTTCCAGAATAAATCTTACTAGGGGTGGCGGGGAGGCTGCCCAGCATAGCAGCCAAGCTCAGCCCCTAATGGGATGAAGTGTGGAAACGCACAGGTCTTGAAAAGGCCCACACGACTTCACTTACAGTGTGCAACTGCTTTGTTCTTGTTTAAGACTGACTGCAGGGTGTGGCGTGTTCCTCCTATGGACAGCAAAAGAAAACTGCCGAGGAGAGAGTGGCAGCCAGAATCCACAGCTGGCAGAGAGGAGCCACAGGGCATCGGGATCAGGAGCTGGCCCTCTCCATCCACTCTGATCAGCACTTGGGCAGGGGCGGGGATTAGGAGCCAGGAGGGAAGAGGAGGAGGGTAGCTCTTGAAGCCGGTGGCTTCCAGCGCCTGCCAGCAGCCCATGTCCCCTCTGTCTGCCCTCAGGAAATGGGAAGCCTGCTCCAGCCCCCCCTCGGTTGGACGTGCAAGCCTTTCCTAACCTTTTAATCCCCACGTGGCTTCTGTCAGTCATTCTAACCTGACTTCATCTGGAGATCGATGAAGGAGGCAGAGGAGGATGCCGAGATGGGCAGAGAGACTTCAAATGCCCTGACCCTGTGCCTCTCTCGGGAGAAGACGGGCACAGTGCACCAGCTCAAAGAGCTCAGCTGTGCTCCCAGCGCTTGTTAGATGCCACCGAGACAATTTTGACTTACAGTAACCCCAGGTGACAGAGAAAAACTGCCCCACAGGGCTTCCTGGGTTGTAATGTTTATGGAAATAGATCACCAGGTCTTGCTCCTATGGAGGTGGTGACTGGGTTTGAAGGACCAGCCTCTTGGTTAGCAGACAAGCACTTAAACCACTGCACCACCAGGGCTCCAGGTGCAGCAGAGTTCAAAACCCAGCTCTGCCACTTGCTGTCTGGTTAACAGAGGTTTGTCATCTACAAGACGGGGTAGAGGTATCCGTGTTCGAAGACTGTGATCACGACCAAACGACGGCTCACACAAACAGTGACTGGTACCCGGTGGGTGCCCACTAAAGGCTGCTTCTCTGCCACCCTCACATCTAGGGGCTGGCCTGCTTTGGAACCTGGATGCCGGTGCCACCCTTTGATTGTGACAGAAACGAAAAAGGCTGCACACCAGCTCCGTCTCCCCTGAATGGGATATAAGCGATAAGCTGATGCAATGGCATCAACTTGAATGCACAGAGTCAGGTAGCATTTTCTGATCTGCACACTCCCTCAAAGGAACCTACTGAAATATTGAAGAGGGGGAGAAAAAAGGCATTCTTGTTGTGCGCATAATCTGACAGGGGGCGGCTGTCAGCACCAGAATCAGGAGGCATTCTCTGATGCTGAGCAGCTTGGATGGGTTGCCGATAAGCCTCCACACTGAGCCTCAGATCCTTCCAAGACTCAAACCCAACCCTTTGCTATAGACACTTGAAATTACTCTTTAAGTCTATTCACTCAGACCATCTCCCAGGCTCCCCAAATCCCCCCACTAAGCCTCCTGAAATCCCCAGAGCCATCTGCTTGGGGCAGGGAAATGAGCTACCACACAAAGTGGTCACACTGAGGTCATGATTTCTGGAGGACAAATGGGGAAAACAAGGCTTTTCATAAAGGCCTTCCTAGCCAGCGGCCCGCAGAAAGTAGCCGCATCCCCCGAGCTGGCGGAGGGACTCTGCCCTCCTTCTCTCCCGACCGCAGACGCAGCCTGCTCCTTGGCGGCTCTGACGTGCTCCTTATGCAGCCTGAGCAGGCCAATACTGCCTTCTTCTCCCACAGCCACAGCGCACTGCTTCCTCCCAGACGGTCTGAGTGGTCTCAGCTCATTATGGCTTTGTCTTCAGAGCCCAAGCAAAGTGGAGAACTGAGGTGATTACCAAAATAATCCAGTGAGGGGAGAAGAAACTGCCTGGTGTGGAAAGAGATGGTTTGGGAAGACTAGTGGCAACTGAAATGCAACTATCGCCACTTCTCAGCTGGTCCAGAGATGTAATAATACAGGAGATTGCTGGTCTCACCCCATCCTCAACTGTAAAACTTACACTGAGTAGCTTCCTGACAGAAGACACTATTGGTCCCCTGAAGGAAGGGGCCAAGCATCCAGTCTCTCTGGAACCAGACTGTCCAGTGCCCACATCTTCCACTGACCCGGGGAATGACACCTGCCTCCTTTAGATCTGGAACTGTCACATGGGAGAAGCTCCAGGGTCCTCAGGCAGCACTTAAATACTGCCATTTAGAGTTCTCTAATCTGGCTGAGCAGAAATTTCCAGATTTAAATTGTGCTCACCCAGGCATGATGAATGGTCTCAGACAGTCTTGAGCTTGCTCCAGCTCCCTTTGCCGGCGATCAAGTCCTTATTTGACTCCACAGAGTACAGCCTCCCGAACTCGGGATCAAGCATGGGGCCAGGCGGGCACCCACAGACTTCAAACTGCCACAGACCCAACCAGGGTCCCCCCCGTGGAACAGGAAATGATAGGAACAAGGAATACGCACAGTCAAGCCACACTTGACAAATGACAGATGGGCTGTTTAGAGTGTCCTTGAAAAACTCAGGCCTGGAAGTTACCCAGAACTGCGCTGGGATCTGACCCCATCACCTTCCAGGTGTGGGGCTTTGAGCAAGTTACTCAACTTCTCCGTGTCTTGGGTCCCTGTGTCCTAAGAAACATAACACAGAAAATTAATAGACAATATAAAATACATCCCCTAGACAGTATCTGGAAACCCTGGTGGCATAGTGGTTAAGAGACTCATTAGTACTAAGTGAAAGGCTGGCAATTTGAACCCACCAGGCATTCCTTGGAAACGTCATGGGGCAGCTGTACTCTGGTCTGTAGGGTTGTTGCTATGAGTTGGAATCAACTTGATGGTAATGAGTTTGATTTTGGTTTGTACAGTGTCCCGAGCTCTGAGTAGTGCAAACTGTTAACGTATTGGCTGCTAGCCAAAAGGCTGGAGGTTCAAGCCCACCCAGAATCACCTCAGAAAAAAGGTCTGGGGACCCACTTCCAAAAAACCAGCCACTGACAACCCTATGATACCCAGTTCTACTCTGGCACACATGGGGTTGCCATGAGTTGGAATCTTCTCTATGACAACTGGAAACCCAGGTGGCACAGTGGTTAAGTGCTAAGCTGCTAACCAAAAGCTTGGAAGTTCAAACGCACCAGGACCTCCTTGGAAACTCTATGGGGACAGTTCTACTCTGTCCTATAGGGTTGCTGTGAGTTGGAATTGACTCAATGGCAATGAGTTTGATATTTTTTTATTTTGGCCGTCTCCAAAAATGGTAGAAAATCAGTATTTATCACTCACTGCACCAACTGTCATTAAGTGTATGCAACCTGCAAGACTTTACGCGACCTTCAGAACAACTCGTGAAGGTTCACCTGAGATATATTGTTCTCTGAGATGATTTCAGCTAGTTCAAGAGCACCCAGAAAATTAGCTGGGGGCCAGCCCATGACGGTGACCCTTGGAGCTCAGCCCAGTGCTTTCTCCTAGCCCTCAACCTCCTCTGAGAGTAGAAAAGTTGGGGTTGGTTTGATAGGGCTTATGGGAACGAAAATCTCTGTTCTGAACACTGACACCATCACCCACAGGATTAATGTGAAAGTCACTTGTTTGATGGGAGAAGGGTTCTGCTATCCATGTGTTTTTTCCTACCATCTAAGAGACATGTATGTAAACCCCAGTGGCATATTGGGTAAGTAGTATGGCTGCTAACCAAAGAGGCAGGCAGTTCAGATCTACCAGGTGCTCCTTGGAAACTCTATGGGGCAGTTCTGCTCTGTCCCATAGAGTTGCTATGAATTGGAATCAGCTCAAAGGCAACAGGTTTCGTTTTTTTAGTTTAAGAAGAGTGTAGAGAAGTTGTCCCCACTGCATGTCAGATTCATTTATGTCCCTTTCATTGGTTTCTCCCAAAGTCCCTGAGGGAGACTGCAAGTAGATGTGCGGGTGGGTGCAGAGGTGTGGAGGGATGTTCCCAAGTCATCCGATTCTTAGTAAAGAACATCAGTTTATATACAATGTCTCACAGGCGCTTTGGTAGCAACAGGGGTGGCATGTGTGGACAGGTAGAGGCACCAAAGGGAGTAATACTAGGTGCCACATCCCCATTTAGCTAGAGCAGCACCAGCTCTTACCTATAGGGCTTCCTGGTGGGAGAACTGGCTTATTTATGTTGCTTCTGTTTAAGATTTCATTTGAAGATGGGGAGAAGAGGGTCGAGAGAAGGGGACAGGAGAATGTTAAGAAAATACAAGTGTGGAATGTAAAGAAGGAACGTGCTGTCACTGGGCAAGGAGAGCAGAAGGAGCTGCAGATAGGCAGGCATGCAAAAATTAATTTGGATTGTATACTTTCACTTAATCACAATTAGGAAAAAGAAAAGATTGCATTTGAAACAAGGATTCGCTCCTAAAAACAAACAAGCAAGAAAGGAAGCTTGCGTTCCACTTTCCTAGGAGCTTCTGCAAACAGAACTCAGACTTCATCCTTGTTAAGGGCAGAGGTGGATGGCTCTGTTTCCAGTCACAGGGAACCTCCTACTTTCTGGTTCACTCAAGCAAGCACTGGGGCTTGGTGTGTGCAGACACCCAGATGAGGGGCCGTGGTGACTGAATGACTAGGAATAAAACAGAAGTCTGAAAACACTCTCATCCTTCAAGACTTTGGAATGCAGGACCCCCCTGCCCCCCAAAATACCCACCACCATCAAGTCAATGCCAACTCATAGTGACCCTACCGGGCAGAACAGAACTGACCAAACAGTTGCTGAAAACCCTGGTGTTATAGCAGTTAAGTGCTGTGGCTGCTAACCAAAAGGTCAGCAGTTCAAATCCACCAGGTGCTCCTTGGAAACTCTATGGGGCTGTTCTACTCTGTCCTACAGAGTCACTATGAGTTGGAATTGACTCGACAGCAGTGTGTTTCATTTATACACTTTCTAAGGAGTGGCTGGTAGATTCAAACTGTTGACCTTTCATTAGCAGGTGCAGCCCTTAACCGCCATGCCATCAGTGTTTCTAGGAAGGCAGAACACAAACACCCCTAAAGCAGGAGAGCCAGAGAAGGGGTCCACAAATGCTAATTAACACAGCTAGCCTATTCCTGGTGATGCTTTTCCCCCTTTTATTTATATATCCTGCTGCCTCCAACCAGACTATAATTTTCCAGGGGGCAAGAAATACTTCTCCTTCAGCAAACATTTCTTAAGCACTAACCATATACACCAGACAAGGAAAGCCTCATAGTCTCATGGGAGAGACAGACCTCCGATTCCGCTGTTGTCAGAAATCAAGTTGATTTTTGGCTCATAGCAACCCCATGTGACAGGTAGAATTGCCCCCATAGGGTTTTCTGGGTGGTTATCGTTACAGAAAGATGATGAGGTCATTCTTCCCACCCCATCCTCACCCTCTAGGTGGGTTTAAACTGCCAACTTTTCGTTAGCAGCTCAGATTAACCATTCCATCACTAGGGCTCCTAGTGGTTCCATCCCGGGGAGTAATTCATCCCCTCTGGGGGCGGGGATCAAGGAAGCAATCAAGAAAGAGGTAAAATTTAAGCTGCAACTTGCAAGAACAACAGCAATTCTCCATTTACTACCTCCTCCAAGTTCCTGCGGGTAGAGTGCATCCTCCCCCAGAAATCGACAACTTCAGTGAACTCGACAACACGAGCACTGGCGGATGTGAAGCAAAGAAGCACCCAGGAGTGGTTCTCAGAGGGCTTCCAGAAGGGAACAATTGGGAGCTGGATTTTGAAGGAGGAGGAGCCTGGAGTGGCTGCCAGAAGGGAGTGTGTTCAGGCTGGGATCAGGCCAGCAGCAAAGGCAATTAGTGAAGCTGGCGGGGCTTGGAGCGAGGACTGCGATAAGGCGGCAGGGAAGGAGAGCCAGTGAAGCTTGAGTAGAGTCAGAGACAAAAAGGCTTCAAGGAGAGAGCGGGAGAAAAGCATTAACCGCTGGTGGCTGGGATTGTGAATTTAGTAAAACCGGGCTGTATCTCAAGAAACCCTGGTGGTGACGTGGTTAAAGTGCTTGGCCACTAACAGAAAGGTCAGCAGTAAAGATTACAGCCTTGAAAACTCTGTCATCAGCTCTACTCTGACCTGTAGGGTCGCTGTAAATCAGAATCCGGGGCACCTCAACGATTTTTGGCGGGAGGGGGCGGTCGTCAGACTCCAACGTAAGTAGGATCACAAAGGTAATGAGAGACGACAGTCTCATACTCAGTCACAGCCTTTACCCTCTTCGCCCACACTCCCCGCGTCCTGGCCCCACTAAAACTGAGATCCTAAATTCTCCCCAAAGGACCTAAGCTTCTATGTCCCTTTCTCCCCAGCTGCTTCAAAGTCCTGATCCTCATAGCCCCCACACAGCCTCCGGAGGAGCTGTGGGGCAGGGGCCCCGGGTTGGGGAGAAGCTGTCGCCTGGACAGCTGCCCTGGGCCAGAGGAGAAAGTGGGAGATGCTAGAGAGGAGAGAGGCGTGGCCCCGGGGCCTAACTAAACCTGCAACGTGTCCCAGCTGCGCCCTACACCTGGGACTTCCGGACACCTGACCTGAACACTTCTACTACCAGTCAGGCGTAGCCATTCCTGGCCAGGTAGAGGCATGGATGTGTGCAAAGGGGTTAGGAGGGTCGCGCAACACACACACTCTCGCGCGCACGTACACACATGCACACACTCTATATATTTAAAAAAAAAAAAAAGCAAAAAACTAGGGCTGTGTAGGGGATGCTGAGGGTCCTGGGTTAGGTAAGAGAAGCGGCTGGACACGTGGTTTCCCTTCGGTCCTCCTGGGGAACCATTCCTCCCTCGGCGACGTCCTTCGCTCTAGTAATGTGAATGAATCCTGGGAGAAGAGGAGAGAGCGCGCGCGAGCAGGGGAGTGGAAGGGAGGGGAGAGAAAATTGGGCTGGAGAGAAGGGAAAGAAGGGTGCGGAGGGGAGCGGGGCGCGGCCCCGGAGCGCGGCGGCAGCGACGGCGCGGAGAGCGCGGGCGGAGGCGCGGGGAGGGAGGGCGGGCCGAGAGGGAGGAGCCCCCGGCCGCCGCCGCCGCCAGCCCGCCCGGCGGCCCGCGCAGCCCGCACTCGCCGCCCTCGCGCTCGGAGTTTGAGCCCCGGCGGCCCGGCGCGCAGGCATCCCGGGCGGGGGTCGGAGCGCGCAGCGCGGCGCCGCCCCCCGGCCTTGGCCCCAGCCCCAGCGCCCAGCGCCCAGCGCGGAGAGAAGCGGCGGGCGGGCACGGCGCCGGGCCGGCGGGCGGCGGACTATGAGGCGCCCACCATGGTGCGATGCGACCGCGGGCTGCAGATGCTGCTGACCACGGCTGGAGCTTTCGCCGCCTTCTCGCTCATGGCCATCGCCATCGGCACCGACTACTGGCTCTACTCCAGCGCGCACATCTGCAACGGTACCAACCTGACCATGGACGACGGGCCTGCGCCCCGCCGCGCCCGCGGCGACCTCACCCACTCCGGGCTGTGGCGGGTGTGCTGCATCGAAGGTACGGCCAGCCCGGACACCCCAACACACACACGCACGCACACAAACACAGACCCCGGCGCGGGCCGCGGAGGGGTGGGCGCGGCGCAGGCTCGGCACGAGACACAAAGGAGCGGGAGCGGCGGGCGGATCCCCTCGCCGCCAGATGTGCACCAGCTCGGGGTCCCTCACGGCCGGTCGGCCCCCAACACACCGATCCTACAAACTCTCCACTCACACACGCACACCCCTTCGCAACGGACACAATGAAACACACGGAAACTCACACGTGCGCGAGCGCCGCCGGGACCCAAGCGATCCCGAGGGGCCGCGCCGGCGCCCCCGGGGAGGTGTAGGCTGGCGAGGGGGTGGGAGGAGGCTGGGGTAGGGGGGAGCGCACCGGCTAGGAGGGGAGGGAGGAGGGGAAGGGGTTGCTTGGCAACCGGTGTCTGTGCGATTGCTATGGGAACTGGCCATCCTGGGCGGGGCTGGTCGGGGGCGGGGAGCCGTAGCCGCCTGCCGCTTTCTTCAGCCCCGAGCCCAGGTGGGGGTAGACGTCCAGGGATCTAGGGGAGCCGGGTCGCCAGAGCCTGATACTCCGAGACCTTGCTCCGCCCTCTCTTCCTCTACCGGCAACCAACCTGCTGCCCCTGCGCGGTAGAGAGGGGAAGGATCAACATCGTCTCCCCCCTTTCTGCCTGATTAGAGGGCAGAGCCCTCCGTCCTGGACCCGCGGCAGGGAGGTTGCCGGAGACCTCGTACTGGACTAGGGGCGCGCAGCGCGCGGGAGCGGCCTTGGAGGGGCGTGGTCGTCCGTCCGGGTGGTAGGGACGGGGCGCTGCGACCCCTAGATGCGTGATGAGGCCGAACAGTTGATGCTGTGAGGCTGAAAAGCCTCCAGGGGCTGGAACCGGCTGCGTCCTGGACGGAGGGCAGGTTCTGATGCCGACGCCCAAAGGTGCCCGCCTGTCCAGCTGTGGAACTTGAACTAACAGGTGGTGGGGGAGGGGCCCACTGGTCCTGTCCACGCTGCGGACAACTCGGCTGCCTGGTCTTGTCTTTCAGATTGAGAACGGGAGTGGAGGGAGTTGGGGAGGAGTCCTTTAATTTTTCAAAAATCCGTGGACTGAGGTGCCGCATCTTTCTCTGGAACCTCTTCGCTTCTGTTAACTTCGCCCCTCGAATGTTACAGAAATTCTTCTATACCTCTAACCTTCGTTGTAGTTACAGCCACCAGCAGACAGTTCAGCCTGATTGGATCACAGTGGAGGTTGGTTGGTGGTGTTAGGTGCGGTCCGCTCAGTTCCCACACGTAGAGACCCTGTCTATGTACAACAGAAGGACACACTGCCAGGTGACGCGCCATCTTCACAGTCGTGCTGTGCTGGAGCCCACCGTTAGCAGCCACTCTGTCAGTCCCTCTCCTTGAGGGTCTTCCTCTTTGTTGGTGACCCTCTGCCAAGTATGATGACCTTCTCCAGGGACTGGTTCCTCATGGTGATAGATTCTAAGTACGTGAAAGAAGTCTCCCCATCCTCTTCTAAGGAACCTTCTGGCTGTACTTTCTCCAGAACAGATTTATTCATCTATTCAATATTCTTTGCCAACGCCACGGTCCTAAAGCCATCAGTTCTTCTTTGCTCTTCTTTGTAAGTTGTCCAGCTATCGAATGCATATGAGGAGACTGCAAATACCATGAGCTGGGTCAGGCACACCTTAGTCCTCAAGGTGACATCTTTGCTTTCGGACCCTTTAAGGAGGTCTTTTGCAGGAGACCCAAAGCAATACATCGTTTGATTTCTTGACTGCTGCTTCCATGGGCATTGATTGTGGATTCCAGTAAAATGAAATCCTTGACAATTTCAGTATTTTCTTCATTTATTATGATGTTGCTTATTGGTCCAGCTGTGAGTTTTGTTTCTTTATGTTGAGGTGGAATCCATACTGAAGGCTGTACAGTGGAGGTTGGTACAAACCAACCAAACACACTGCTGTCGAGTTGATTCCGAGTCACAGAGGCCCTAGAGGACAGAGTAGAGCTGCCTCATAGAGGTTCGAAGGAGCGCATGGCGGATTCGAACTGCCGACCTCTTTGGTTATCACCGGTAGCACTTGACCACTCTGCCGCCAGAGTTTCTGGAGGTTGGTAGGGAGCTCTTAAAAAGATGTCCCTTTTCTGGCCGCATCTGGATGTAGCTAAAAAGGAGGCTTTGTAAAACAGGGTGCCCTCTCTCTGCCTCCCTCAGACCCTGCCTGTTCCTGCCTGGAATCTTGCCTACCCTTGCCCCCCACATCCTCTTGCAGAGGAGGTTGACTTTGCCCTCTACTGTCTGGAGCTTAATGCTGGGGCTAAGTGGAGTCTTGAAGACACACAAATGTGCCATCAGCAGTTGGGAAAACCCAGTCACACAAAGGAGCTCATGGTCCCACGAGCACATTCTGCTCCCTTTTGAAAACCATCATTTTTTGGTGTGCAATTGCTCAGATCGTGAACACCTACTTCTCTCATCTTGAGAATGTGCCCATGTCACTACCTGCCACAGCACCTGAATTCAACACAGAGCAGGGACTGCAGTGCCCCTGGGTGCTGCTCCACAAGCTCCAAGGAAGCTGTCTGCAATGCACTCTCACAACCCAGAGGCACACTTGGGCCCCAGGCTCTCTCGTTGCCCCCTGAAAACTGGAATAACACGCTGGCAAGCCTGGCCTCCACAGAGTGGCTCGGATGCCCCTTTTATTAATTTCTCATCCTAATTAGGATTGATGCTGCACTTAGCATCTTGCCAGCTGCCTGGAGCCGTTTGCACTCCGTGTTCATCAAGAGAGCCCCAAGCTGATCAGGGCAGCTGGCTCCGCCGGCTGAGAGGGTGGGGGGCAGGGTAGGGGATTGCTGTCTGGGGGACTTCGCTGAAGAAACTGGGCGCCTGTCATGCCGACAACCTCTGGGGCTCTGAGGGCCAAACCAGAGCACATCTGTGAGGCACAACAGTCTCGTGGGTTGGCAGAGATCCCATAAGATTCTTTGTCGCCACAGAATCATCTTGATAGCTCCTCCACCTGGGTGGCAACTGCCAATTTATCTCATAAGAGCACGTGGGGAGTGGGGCTCACAGCACCAGCCCTGTCACACCAGCTCGGACTCTGCCACCTGCCAGCAAGTGGCCAGGGCAGAGTCCCGGACAGTACATTAACCCCAGGCCACTGCTTGGGGGCGCGGAGGGAGGAACGTCAACTCAGTGTTGGCCTTTGTGTATAAAATGCTTTATTGCCAGCCACCTGTTCTCTAGCAGACAGAGCACCTCCAAAGCAAGGCATCCGAACGAACATGAAATGAAAAAAAAAAAAAAATTAAAGATCAAACCTCTGGGCTGAAACTAAAGAAATAATGTAGCACAGGGAGGCTGGATGTCACGGCGGCAGTGGGAAAGGTTCGTTGACAACTGGCAAACAGCCTATCCGGTTCCTGGTTGTTAGCCGAGGGCGGATGTTGCCTGGCCGAGGGAGCACGGCTTCTCTGTACGGAAGGCGTCCCCGCCAGCTGTCAGGGCCGCGCGCTGAAGCCTGCCTGCCCCCAGCCTCGCCAGCGCTGAGAGCGCCTCAGACGCTTCCTGTCCCCAAAAGGAAGGGCACCCCTGTTGCTCCTCCGTGCCAGAGTCGTAATAGCCAAGTGTGTGTCTTGCACGCGTACCGCAGGGTATGTTCCGAACAGGCCGTGTGGGGGCGCTATCTGCACCCTCATCTTGCAGAAGGGGAAACTGAGACTGAGGGTAGGTAAGGAACTTAACCGGACGGACTCCGTTAAGGAGGTGGCAGGCTGGATTTGAACCTTTGTCTTCTTACTACATACCTCTATCGCACCAAGACATCCTGCAGGTTCTCAGACAGCTCCCAGGCTGCCATTAAAAATAGAACTATGCACTGGACTGCACGGCGGAGCCCGGCTCTGAGCATCACCGCAGCCAGAAGTTAGGAGGCGCCGCTGACATATACATTGCGTAACATACACTCTTTCTCTCTCCCCCTCCTTCTCTGTTTCTCTCTCCTTCCGCCACATTCGGGACTGGCCTGTCCCCACCCTCATCACACATCTGCTCCCCACCCCACTCAAGATCCCACCTTGCTCTTTGTACCTTTGGTGACACCCAGTGTAAGGCTGGGGACCAAGGAGAGGAGTAATACATGTATTAAAGACGTTACTAACAAGTGTTTGTTTAATCACAAGTGCCTTTTAGAAGTTGGTGGGGTATACACAAATAGCAACAGGTTTGGTTTTCGTGGCCCCGGTGAAGCAGTGGTTAAGCGTTTGGCTGCTAACCAGAAGGTCAGCGGTTCATATCCACCTGCTGCTCCTTGGAAACCCTATGTGGCAGTCCTTCTTGGTCCCGTGGGGTTGCTAGGAGTTGGAGTTGACTTCACAGCGATGGGTTTAGCGCTTTGGTTTTGTAGAGTATAAATGAACATAAAGAACACACTCTGCATGCTAGGGACAGAGTAGAACCGTAGTGGTGCCAGAGCTGAGAGCTATGACTGCCCACCAGAAGGTCCGCAGTTCAAACCCACCATCTCCTCCTTGGCAATCCTGTGGAAAGTTCTGTTCTGCCATCTGAGGCTCTTGCACCAAAGCCTTCATGCCTGCCATTAGTTCCTGGGCAGGCACTGGGGTGTTGGACACCAGAGTCCATCGAGGCACAGTCATGGCTGGCGTCAGGAGGGCACTGCCCCAGAATAAGGGTCTTGACAAATCACAGCCTTGGCAGCACCTGTCCTGTCCCCTGCCCCCACACCATGTAGGGATGAAACTCCCAGCATACACAGTGGTCTGCCAGAGCCTTACACTGCCAGCACTGATACCAGGGGCAGCCCTGGTGCCTCCTTCATGCCCAGCTCTGTGCTGCAGCAGCAGGGGAAGAGAAGGCCCTGGAAGCTGAGAGTGAGAGGAGGCTTTGCCCCAGTCACACTTGCCCTTTTCACCTGGACAGCAGCCCTCCCACCAGGCCTTTAGTCTCACAGTGAGTGACACAGAGAAAAAGTTAAGGTTAGTACCGCCCAGTTGATAACTGCCTCCAGGGACCCCAGCTCCGCCAAACCTTATCCAGCTGTCCAGAGGTGAGGGGCGGGCCCCCCTTCCAGCACACCTGGAACCCTTTCCTTGCAGCTCAGCTGGGAAACTCTGCCTTGAACCACACTCCAGAAACAAGACCATTCACAGAGATATTGATCCTTATAACATCCTCTGCCCTATTGAAGTAGGAGGCCCTGGTGGGGTAGTGGTTAAGTGCTGTGGCCGCTAACCAAACTGTTGGCAGTTGAAATCTACCAGGTGCTCATTGGAAACTATGAGGCAGTTCTACTCTGTCCTATAGGGTCACTGTGAGTCAGAGTCAACAGCAAGTGGTTTAGATTTTCTTTTTTTTTTACCCTATTGGAGCAATGGTCAAGCATACAGCTGCTATCCAGAAGGTCAGTAGTTCAAACCCACCAGCCACTCCCTGGGAGAAAAGACTTGGTGATGTCTTGCTGTAAAGATTACAGCCTAGGGGATAAGGGTCAGAATCAACTGGACAGCACACAGCCACAGCCCACCCGCTCCAGGCCAATTTCTTTTGCGTGTGTGTGTGTGTGTGTAAATGTGTATGTGTTAAAGAGGACAATTCAGTGGCTTTTAGTATTTTCACAGAGTTGTGGAACCATCACTGCTATCTAATTCCAGAATATTTTTGCCACCTCCAAAAAACTTTATACCCGTTAGCCGTCACTCTGCACCCCACCCCGGGCCCCCTGCCCTCTGCCGCCATTCATCTCTTTTCTGTCTATAGATTTGACTCTTCTGGACATTTCATGTACAGGGAATCAAACACTGGGTGGCCTTTGTGACTGGCTCTCAGAGCAGTGTCGCCTGAGTTTTGTCTGTGAGGTTGCATGTATTGGTCCTTCATTGTCTTTATTGCCAAGAATCTTCCCTTGTGTGTTGACGGTCATTTGGGTCGTCTCCACTTCTTGGCTACTATGAATAATACCGCTGTGAACATTCACATACTCCCATCTGTTTGGGCTTTCATTTTCTGTCACAGTTACCCACGGGCAGTCCAGGTGACAGCAGCAGGCCCCCTGCGTCACTGTGCCGAGCTCTGCTGGCTTGTCACCTCACCCACAAACCCTCCCTGCTCTCTGGTGTTAATTATCATAGCCACCGTTTATTGACGATCTCAGTGCGGGACTTGGATTAGCTCATGTAATTGCCTGCAACACTTTAAGGTAAATATTAATTATCTGCCTTTTCTAGGTGGGGGTAGAAAATGAGGCTTAAGATAGCCTCAGCTGGGTGGCAAGGATGTCTTGCAATGTCCGGGTCACGGCTGAGGCTGAGCAGGTGGGCTCCGTGGTCCTCCAGCAGAGCGACGTTCTTCGTTTGAACCACAGATTTGGCGAGCAGCTGTAGGGGATGTTCTCCTTTGCTGATCCTGCTGGGTAACTGGTGCTCATTCCCCAGCTGATGAAGAGCCCTCAAGGTCCCTTCTTATGTCCACCTTCTTTTAATGCCCTGCTCTGTCCTTTCCTGTCTTCCATTCTTTACTTCCTTCTCTCTTCTTATAAGGAAACCCTGTTTTCTTTTAACTGGAAAGATGATTTTGTGGAGAGGAGCTTGGGGTCTTGGTGGACCCCACCCTGGGGACTGACTGACTTGCAGCACCACTGAGCTGGCCTTGGACAAGCCCTCTTGTCAAGGGCTTCAGAAAGGCTCAGTGGAAAAACCAGTGGGCCCTTAAAATAAATCTCCTGTGTCAGTTCCTCAGCCAGCTGAGAGGTTCATCCCGACTGGGGATTTTCAGGACACTGGACTCTGTCAGAGGAGCACAAAGTAGGAAGGAGCCTTGAGTCTTAGAAGTCAGGGTCTCAGAGGCAAGGGAGGAAAGACTAGGACAGCCAGGCTACGGGGGCAGCGCACCGAGAGGTGAGCCCGGTGGGCTTCCACCGCCCCTTGGGCTGCTCGGAGCGCCCCGCCCCTCTGACTCCCTGCCCCGCGCGCGAGGAGCCCCGCCCACCGCTTCCGGGTGGAGCTGGGTCCCACGTGGCCTCCCCAAGCGCTGGAAGGAGGAGGAAGGGTTTTCTTCAGCTGCGGGAGACCTTTGCTTAGTTCAGTGGTCCTCAACATTGTCACTGCTAAGGCACACACACGTGGGATGGAAAAACCTACAGGGCCCATTTTGGTTCTTTCGCTTCTTTGCTCATTCATTCACTCAGCTCGTGCTTGACGAGCACCTGCCCTATGCCAGACACTTGTCAGGCTCCCGGTCGGTCGTGTGGTCTCTTCTCTGCCGGGACTGGAAGTCTAATAGAGTAGCTGATATTGCCAAACACTGGTGGGTGCTGTCATAAAAATACACGAGGGTGTGTGCTGGGAGAGGCTGGGAGGTCAGGGAAGAGGGCATTTAAGCGGACACCTGAACCACCAGCAGGACCTGGAGAAGGTCTTCCAAGAAGAGGGAAAAGCAAGCCACGGTACCCAGGTAGGACGGAGCCTGGTGAGGATGGAGGGGCGAGAGAGGGTGGACAGGGGGGTAAAGGGGCTCCCTGACAAGCTGGAGGGGCGGTCTGAGTCAGGGTCAGCGGCTCTGCCTTGTTTTACGTGGAATCAGTACTATTAGGGGCTTACAGACGCGACAGTAAAGTTATCTGATTTCCGTTTTCAGAGAATTCTCTGACTTCACCAGGGGCCCATTCAGGATATGGTGGCAAGTGCCAATGTGGCACCAGCAGAGACAGGGAGAAATGGCTGGAAGGATGGGAAGAAGGGAGGAATTCAGATGACGGCCCAGATTTCCGGCGTGGCAGCTGGCTAAGTGATGGCACCATTTCCAGATGAGAAGGCAGAGGAAGGAGCACGACTGGGAACGATAATCAGGCATATACGCATGGGGGTCCCTAGATTTTGACACTACTGCCCACACCCCCACAGCTTAAAGCAGTGCTGGAAAGTGCTGTAGAGCCCGACTCAGCGCTACAATAACTCAGAGTCCTCCCGAGGGTTATGGGACCACCATCAACAGCTCTTGGGATACCACTGACATCTGGGCTGGGTCATTCTTTATTGTGAAGTGTGATCCTAGGTGCTGTACACCTCTGGAACCGTAGTGGTGTGGTGGTGCAGTGGTGAAGTGCTCAGCTGCTGACCCAAAGTCTGGCAGTTCAAACCCACCCAGTGGGTCCACAGAAGACTCGGCTATCTGCCCCATAAAGATTACAGCCCATGCATTCATTCTGCTCGGTCACATGAGGTCGCGATGAGTCAGAATCAACTCAACAGTAGCATCCCTGGTGTCTACTTGCTAAATACCAGTAGCACTGCCCCCCCCCAGTGTCCCCTGTCCCTTGGGGGGCGTAACTGCCATGGTGGGGACCTACAGCTGCAGGGGAGCATGAAGTAGGCGGGTAAAGGCAGGTCCTTGGTAGCTGGTAAGAGCTCCACTCATTTCTCCTTGCTTCAAGAAAGCACAGGGGACATAGTGAGGGAGAAGTCCCTCTGAACGGGGTGGTCTGCACCTGCTCCAGTCAGAAGACTCAGTCCCGCCCAGACCCATTACCATAGTAACAGGAATGAGCCACAGGCACTGAAGTCACCCCTGCAGGAGACACCCAGCACATCCTGGCCCTGAGGATGAGAACTGTTAACGTAGCCCAACTCCCATCCTCTGCCAGCACAAGAAACTCAAGGCCAGCGAGGCACAGGGACTTACCCGAGGTCTTGCAGCTCCTTAGTAAGGAAGCCAGGAGCAGAAGTGCGTGTTCAGGCCGCCTGGCCAGGGCTCTGTCCCAGCCCAGCCTCCCCTCCAGCTGGCACCTGGCGGGGACCAAAGGTTTGGCAACAAGCAGCCACCATACCACAGAGTAGACTACTGTCATCCAGGTGTCTGGAAGATGAGATGATGGGTCCGGAATGTGGAAGTCCCTAGCACACCCTAGAGTTGGTGCTGCGCAGCGGGAGGTGCTTGTTAGCAGGGAGCTGTGGGGAATCTGAGCCGCCGGTGTCTGCGTTCCATCCAGTTCCTGGGTGGGAGCCATGCGCGTCCAAAGGCGGGAGCCAGGCTAGAGGCTCAGCTGCCAACCTGAGCACAGGTCATCCATCACCAGTGGCCATTCCACTGAGTGTTCTGGCCTCTGTATTTTAGGCTTCCTCACGTCTCCACCACCTTGGGACAGTCTGGGGATCCTAAAATTCTCACATGAAGCGCTAAAGTGGTCGCAAAGCAGACTGTGCAGCCCCTCGCAGACTGGCTCTCTGCTGGCTTCAGGGCAGCAGAGAGGGGCACTTGGCTCTGAGCGCACCCAGCCTTGGCCCGAGGCCTCTTCCTGCCACTCCTACCACTATCCCAGAGGCAGATGGAGGCAGGGGAGGCCTTGATGGAGTGCTGGAGACTGGGTTGTTCTTGAGTCCAAGTGACCTCTGATTGTTTTTGTTCCTCTAAAGCATCAAGGAAGTTCCTGGGTGGTGCAAATGGCTGATGTGCTGGGCTGCTAACCAGCTGAAAGGTTAGGGGTTCAAGTCCACCCAGAGGCACCTGGGAAGAAAGCCCTGGAGATCTTCTTCCAAAACCCTACCCCTTGAAAACTCTATAGAGCACAGTTCTACTCTGACACGCACGGGTCACCATGAGTCAGGATTGACTTGATGCTAACCGGTTAACCCATCAGTACCTCTTCACCAACCCCACTCTCCTTCCTTGGGATTCTTAAGCACTCGTGTCCTCCAGCCACAGGAAGCTTAACTGTGCATGATCTTGGAGGGCTCCCCTAAAACCCTTTCTGCTTGTACAACCCCCATTCCACCTTTGAGGATTGTAGAATGAAAGTAAGATCCTATGTCACCGTGTGGTTTCAAGCCCTGATGTGCCTACTCCCCTGCCAAGCCCAAGGAGGTGGAAGTGTTCAGCAAATGCTCCCCTCTCTACAGGCTCACCCACTAGGTCACCAACTCTGAGGCCCATGGAGTGACCCAGTGGAGTCTCTTGCCTTGAGCCCAGGTCCTGAGCTGCAGAGAAAATGAATGATTAGTAATGGTCATGTCTTCCTGGCTTACTGCCAGCCCATCTCTGCCACCTCCTGTCCCCAGAGTGCCCTTTCTCCCCGCATTCATCTCTGTGGAAGCAGCAACATCAGTCAACCAACACTGAAGTCACGTGAACCAAGGACTGAGTTCAGACACTGCCACTTATTAGCTTTGTGTCTTCGGACAAATTACCTAGCCTTTCTGAACTCTAGTTCCTTCATCCTGAAATAGGGACATCATAGGCTAACCCTCCTGAGATTGTGAAGCTTTTGTGAGGAAGCCCACAAAATGCCCCTTATTATGCCCGGCACCTTATAGATGTTCAAAAATGTGTCATTTCCTTCTTGTTTCCATGATTCTTGAACTTTGAACATTCTCCCGAAAGAAGTAACTCACTCCAGCTTTGCTGCTGCCCTGAACGAAGGCCCAGGTCAGTTCACTGGCCTTCAGGGTTGGAGATGGAAGAAGCTGAGCCTCCCCTAGGGTGTTCAGACAGCTGAAGGGTCTGATGGTGTCCAGCTTACCTCCTAGAGACAGAACCACTATCACTGCATCTGTGAGCCATGAAATCAGAGCCTTGGGGCTCTCAACTAGGAGTTGAACTTGGGTCCAGCACCAAGGGCGTGCTGGGGTGGTAGTGGCAGCTGGATCCTCCACCTGGTTTTCTGGCTGCATTTGCCAAGTGCCCTGCCTACCCATCCTGGTCCCGAGGAGACAGAGAGGAGCCAGGGAAGCATGAGAGTCTCAGTGGGGGCTGAGTGGAGTGGTACTGACACCCAAGTAATAGGAAGACAATTCATGGGGGGCACTGATGGCAGAGACACAGACATCGCAACACAACTCATTCATCCTCCCAGTGCTTACCCATCACCTGCTGAGTGCCACACTCTGCTCAGGTGCTGAGGCTACAGCTGTGACCTTCCAGTGCCATCTGATGAGGGCTCTGCTGAAGAAGACCAGGGTGCTGGGGTGCAGAAATCACCAGAAAGGGAGTCAGAGACCTGTGAGCTGGTTCCAGTTCTGCCGCTAACCATTTGGTCAATCTCCCACTTCTTCCTTAACCTCCTAGACCCTCTTTTGGCTTGGAATGATACCTGCCCTTCCTTTTGGTCATCTTCCGTCCCTGTACCCTCCCTCTGTTCTCCTTCCATTCTCCTACCTAGCCTCCCTCCATCCTCACCACCCGTTCTCCCTGCATCCTCCCCATCTGCCCTCCCTCTACTCTCCCCATCTGCCCTCCCTCCCTCTGTCTATCCTCCTTACTCTCCCTCCATCCTCCTTACTCTCTCCCTTCATCCTCCCCACCCATCCTCCACCCATCCTCCCTCTATTCTTCCCACTCATCCTCCATGCATCTTCCCCACCTGTCCTCCCTCCTCCCCACCTGTCTTCCCTCCATTCTCCCTCCTTTCTCTCTCCCTCCATCCTCCAGCTCATTCTCCCTCCATTCCTCCACTCATCCTCCATCCTCCCCCTTCCTCTCTCTCCTTCCTCCCTCCCTCCTTGCTCCCCTCCTTTCTTCTTCTCTCCCTCATCCCTCCCCGTCTCCTCTCTTCCTCCTCCTTCCCTGTTTCCTCCTCCTCCCTTTTTCCCTCCCCCAAGGTCCTCTCCTTCCCCATCCTCTTCATCCTGCCTCCATCCATTCTTCACATCCCTCATCCATCCCTCCCTCATCCATCTCCCCTCTATTCGCCCTTCAACCTCATTCTGTCCTCCCTCTCTCCATTCCTCCTCCATCCTTCCACTCTCCATCCTCTTTCCATTCCTTCTCCATCTTCGCTCCATCCTGCCTCCCTGCCTCCACTCTCCTCTGTCTCCGCACCCTCCTTTCATCCTCTCTCCACCCTCTGTTCCTCCATCCTTTTGTTTCCCTCCCCCCCGCCCCACTCTGTCCCAGCTCTGTGCAAAAATCCAGTGAGAGGCTTTTTGGGAAATAGCTGTGAAAGGCACGGTGGTTGTGTTCCCACAGAGGCACTGCAGAAGGGACAGTGACTTCTTGGAGATGCTGTTGGCTTTGCCATTTGGACTTTTACTTCAAAGCCTAGTTTCACTTTGACACCTTGACAAGAACAGCATGCAGTGGTGACTTCACACATGAATGTGCTACTGCTGTTTAGTGTGGTCTGATTTCAGGAGAGCCACCCCTGTCCCCTTTCCCACCCACTTAGCCATGAGTTCATCCACCCAACAAGCCCAAGAGCCCGCTTTGTACTGAACACAGTGCCGGACCCTGCAGGGACACTGCTGGGCACAACATAAGAGAACCTCTGCGGGCTTCCTTACACCCCCACCAAGCCTGTCCCTCTACCCGCAGTCCCCACCCCCCGGCTTTCCCTCCACTGCTCCCCGACTGGTCTCTGCAGCTGCATCTGTCTCCAGGCCTCTGTCCTCTCTCTCCCAGATGCCAGCAGTAGTGTCCTGCCTGATTTCCCTGCTTTCTCTCCCGCCCCTGAACTAGCCACTCTCCGCATATAGCCAGAAAGATCTTTAAAAAGTCTACATCCAGTTATGTCATTCTTCAGCTCTGAACTCTTTAATGAGCACACATCCTGCCTGTGATAACATCAGGCTCCCTCCCCTGATCCAGGAAGCCTGGCATGACCTCGCCACTGCCTACCTGTCTGGCAAACTCTCCCACCTGGCACGTCATTGTCCAAAAGAGATTTGGTGAAGGCTACATATGAGCTGAGCCAGCACAATAGTTAAGAAGAGAGGGCTTTGGATCAAAGAGATCTGTATTTCAATCCTGATTGAATCCTGTATTAGCTCTGTGGCCTTGGGCCAAGTCCTTACTCTCTCTGAGCCTCAGTTGTCTTACCTGCAAAATGGGGATACAGTGAGTTGTTGCAAGGATTAAATGATTTTGCACATGAAAAGCCCCTAGGATGCTGCCTGCCACTTGATAGAACCTGTTCTTGGAAAGCCTGCTATACTGAGGTGCCTCTGGCAGTTTGTCAGGCCAGAGTGCCCAGAGAGGGGTTGTAGTGTTGCTGGTAAGAGGAACTGGTCCAGGTCCTGAAGGGTCTTCCACGTGAAGCCTGGGAGATAGATACTTGATCCTAAATGCAATAGGCTGCCCTCAGTGGGGTTTCACATGGAGACTTCTCCCCATAGGCTAGGAGGGTTAGAGTCAGGAGATTTCCTGGGAGGCCAGGAGGTAGTTGCAGTTGTGCCAGGGTGAAACGACAAGGATCTGAGCTGAGCAGTGACATGAGAGAGACGATAGCTGTTCGACATCTGAGAAGAACAGACGAATTCGAAAGACGAGGGGGCCCAGGTGAAGAGCTGGGTGGGGGAGGGGCTGAGAGAAGTAGGGGCCAGGAAGATGCCCCAACATTGCAACGTGGCAATGGAACCATTCACCAGGACAGAACACAAGGAGGAGTGGTCTGGAGTTGGGGAGAGGAGATCCCACCTTGGAAGGGCTGGAGGACCCTGGAGGACAGAGCTAAGACCTGGCCAGCTGGAGACACTGGGGCTCCCAAGCTGGAAACAGCTTCCCTCTGGTAATAAGCTGTCAGACTGTCAGTGTTTAACCCCAGCACCTGGAGCTCCCCCACAGGACAAATGGCACAGCAGCAACTGTATTTTCTCTAGATTAGAGATCCAGTGACAGATTCTCCCTCCCTGTGGGAGAGAAAAGGGGCAGTGGAGGAGGTGCTACTGGGATTCTGAAATGTGGGCATCTGTAGTGTCTTTTGCAGGAAGAGAATTCAGATTTTACATCAGGACTACCTACAAAAATCCAGGCCCCTGTAACAGGCCGTGTATCAAACCAAAAACCAAACCCACTACCATCGAGCCAATTCTGACTCACAGCGACCCTATAGGACAGAGTGGAAATGCTCCATAGAGTTTTCAAGGAGCGCCTGGTGGATTCAAACTGCCAGCCTTTTGGTTTGCAGGCGTAACGCTTAACTACTACACCACCAGGGTTCCCAGGCCACGTACAAAGGATGTGAAATGATTGCTGTCACCAAGGTCAGCTTCATGCCTGTGTTGCCTGTGCACCAAAGGCCCCATGCTCAGAAGAGTCCCATGCTTGGTTTATTGCTCTGTTGTCACCATCTTGAAATTTTTAATAATGTTTGAACAAGGGCCCCACAGTTTCATTTTGCGCTGGACCCTGCAAATTGTATAGTTAGTTGGTCCTGGGTGTCCCATTCTGCTCTGAGAACTTTGCTTAGAGCAGTGGACCAGAGGGGTGCTGGGACTGGAGGAAACATGGGAAGCTTTTAATGGACTGCATGGAAACTGGCATCTGGGTTGGGCAGCAGAGGTGGGTACTGAAAGCAGACTTCAACTCTTTTGTGTTTTTTTCAAGGGCCACTGCAAATACTACACCTACGGGGCTGGGGACTACCTTGGAGGGAAGCGTTAACACTGTTGTCAGTAAGCATTTGCGGGCCACCTGCTGGATGTCTGGTGTTGTGCTGGACTTTTTGGATTATAGCAAGCCCCTAGGAATTTAGCATGAGGTTGTGGAGACCCCAGTCATAAGAAAGACAAGTGGCATACATGCAGTGAAAAGTGTGCAGAGAGAGTCAGGAGAACGAGCCCTAGCTGCTGGCGGCCCCTCCTGGGAGTTCAAACCATCCCTGCACCCCCAGGACTGTCTAGAGGATCAAGTGGAAACTACATGCGAGGCTGCAGGTCCCTCTGCCTCACAATAGACTTGAAATAAACACCAACTATCACCACTGGTGGAAACTTGGGTGGCTTAGTGGTTGAGGGCTATAACCACCAACCAAGAGGTCGGCAGTTGGAAGCTACCAGCCGCTCCTTGGAAACTCTGGAGCAGGTTTACTCTGTCTGTCCTGTAGGGTTGCTATCAGTTGGAATCGACTCAGTGGCAGTGGGTTTGGTTTGGGTTTATCACCATTGGTGAAGCCCCTCGGCGGTACAGTATGGCTGCTGATGGAAAGGTTCGAGTCCACCCAGAGGCACCTCGCAAGAAAGGCCCGGTGATCTGTTCTTGGGAAAAAAATAAAACACCAGCTGGAAACCCTGTGACACACACAGGGTCACCCTGAGCTGCAGTGGCAGTTGGTTCTATTTGATGATAATGATGGTGATTGGCATCTGGGAGAAGAGGTGGAGCGTGGTGATCGAGATGGTGGAGGAGGGCTGGGTCCTGCAGTGAGTCAGGGTTTGAATCCAGGCTGTCTCCTGTCGGTTGGGATCCAGTACCTCTTCCACAAAGTGGGGCTGTTAGCAGCACCCACCTTGCTCAGAGGACCCAACGTAAAATATGTTAGGGCTTAAGCCTGACACTGGAATAAAAAGCTTTGGACACATGTTTGTGCACCGCAAGAACATACGATATAGTGGGGGACAGGCAAGGGGACCCAGAGTGAGACCAGCTCTCGGAAGAAGGGGTCCTCTGCTGTTGGCCCTGTTTACCCAGAAATCCTCTGCCGGCTTCACCCACAGCCCCCAGACCAAACTGCAGGCAGGGAAAGGAAGACCGAGCCCTGAAGTCTCCCTGAGGACATCTCAGGACACCCAGGCTCCCTTCCAGGGGCCAGACATCCAGCCAAGGCCGTGTCACCAGCTCATCAGGAACAGGCGGCCGGGGAGGACGCCCCGTGCGCTTCCGGCGCCGGCTCTGAAAAGCCCCGCTAACAAGTGCACATTGACGGCCCAGGTTCCCCAGGGCAGCGCACTGTTCCCGGAGCACATCTGAGCCCTCCCTGACGGTTTCTCGCTCCAGCAGTTTGGCATGTCATACAAAGGGGCTCTGATTTTTCCTGATGTCCAACTCCTCTTGCATGAAAATGGCTTTTGTTATCTTTCTGCCCATGGATTCTTTGCATGAGGATTCAAGGCCAGATGCCTGATGAGTGAAGCTTGCCCATTTGCTTAACTGTCCGAGGGGCTCCATGCTTCTCCCTTGATCGCTACTTGTGGTGCCGTGGCCCTGAAGTTCAGTCTCTCTGGCAGTTGACTGCTGACCCCTGGGATGGTCCCCACATTCACACAGTGCCTACAGGCTATTTCATTAACCACCGTTTTGCATTTATGACAACAGTGGGAAAAAAACCTACTCTCTGACTGTTTGGCCCATTAACAGTGTGTGTCTGGCAGTAACAACACTAAACTGCAAGGCGAGATTAATACTAGCTATGATGGTTAACACTGTGTGTCACCTTGGCTCGGCCATGATTCTCAGTGGTTTGGCAGTTATGTAATGATGTAGTCATCCTCCATGTTGCAATCTGATGTCATCCCTTCTGCGTGATACCAGTTTTCACGTAATGACCTGATTTTTGCCACGTAACCATGCTGGTGAGAGAAGAGTGGGTGCAGTCAGATCTTCTCATGAGATGGCTATTTTGATGTCTCCCAAGGGTCCCTGCTTTGGCTGCCACCACTTTCATTGTCCCCTCTACTCCCACCAGGAACCATCAGTTCCTCTCTTATAAACATCCTCCAAAACCCAAGTCAACCTTCCCTTTCCTCTTTCTAGCCCTTTCTTCCCTCTCTCCCTCCTTTCTTCCTTTCTTATTTGTCTCTCTAATGCTTGCTTCTTTTCTAGTCAGCCACATTTAAATCACTAAAGTTTCTCCCATTTCCTGTTAAAAACTAGTCTTTTAAAACTTCTTGAGGCATTGACTGGCTAAAAATGTATTATTTTAACTCTGAATATTTAGGAGGTTATTAAGCTCCAGTAGAATTCTATTAAATAGCAAATTGAGTGAGTCAAAAGCCACAGATGTGGAACTTCTGAAGATCACCTGGCATAAAGTGATGTGAACGTGTTTTGTTAGGCCAGAGGAAAGTGTTGGAAGGAAATTCACTGAAATGTTTACAGTGGTGGTCTTGGGGACCATGACTGGTTTATCTTACCTCCTTCTGTGTTTGCCCCTCCCCTTTAAGTTTTTCATTATGTTGGGGGAAGAGATAAAGCTGTTATTGAAATAAAAAGAGAACCAGGTGCTGTCCTCAGTCCCAAGACAGATGAGTGGCTGTGTGCGTTCATTCAGCACTGACAGTCCTTGTTCTCTTCGTGATTAAATGCATCCAGGAACTGACTCCCAGGCACCACACCCACTCAACCTCTTGCCAGTGTTTGAGTCTAGGCCACGTGACTTATAACGGAATTGATTCCTGGATGGAAGCCTTGGTGAGCTACCCACAGATGACTCTTTATTTCCTGTAAGCACAATTTCTACGTTGGGTTTCCATTCCTAGACATCACCTCATGCAATAAAAGAGCTCAGAAAACTAAGTGAAAAGAAAATAAAACCCAAGCTACATGCTTCTGCAAACTTTTATCACATATGTAAAACCAAATACGTAATAAAAAAAGCTGTATCCCAAATGTTCCTCTTGGCTGATTGTTTTTCTCCCTGAGCCAGACTTAGAATATGAATCCAATGGAGTTTGAACAGAAGATGCTGTTCAACCCCCACCCCTACCCCTGTTCCCAGAAATTCCCCTATGACAAGTTTCAGCCTGCTTCGTTACATCAAAAATCCTCACCCTATTGAAAATAAAGCATTCTTCTATCTTGGAATCTTTCTCTTCCCATTTCCATTTGTGTAAATTCTTTCAAAAAAATCTTTGCATAGTGAATATTGGAGGGAAGACAGTCTCCACTATGACTTTTTGTTATTGTTAGCCCCTGTTGAGTCAGTCTCCCCACACACAAAGGAAGGAAACTCTGCCTGGTGCCTGCAATCAGTTGTGGATCAGATCCTGTGATCTATAAAGTTATTGTCAGTTGACTCTCAGAATTAGATTACCAGGCCTTTCTTCCTAGTTCTTCTTGGTCTGGAAGCTCCACTGAATCCCTTTTGGTGTCATAGCAACATGCAAAGCTCCAGTGAGAGATAGGGGGTGGCTTCATGTGAGATGCCTTGGTTGAGATGCAAACCGAGGTCTCCCGCATGGAAGGTGAGAATGCTACCACTGAACCACTCTTGTCCTTACACGGTGACTTAGACCTCCACCAAAAGGATTCTTGCTCTTTGTGTCAACGGGCCTGTAGACCGTCAAGTGCTAATCAGTGTAGAGATGCAGCTTCCCCCCCAATCCTTGTTGCTAGGTGCTGGGACAGGTTAGTTTTGTTAGTGGCGGTCTTGGTTAAGCTAGACATCTGGTAGGTGTGTATAGAGCGACCTTAGGTCACAAGTTCAGCAGTCTCCCGCTGAGATAACTTGGATTAGACAGTTATTCCACAATTTTAATCACAAATTCTGGACCTCTAATGATAATGGCTATTCTTGCTTCTTGTTCCGTTTTTCCTGGACCTGAAAACAAAGCACTCATCTTCAGCCCTTGAAAGCTCTTTGTGTTCTCAGAGACCATCTTTAAGTCCTCTTCTGATTCCCATTTTTGGGGGAAAGGGAAGGAAATTTGCCTGGCTTATTTTTTATCAAACCTAGTTGGTTTCTCTGGACCATTTCTAGCTGTACATCAACACACCTTTGTGGGAGTGCCTGCTAGGGCAAAGCTCTGTGGAAAATGCTGGGGTCTCTGGACCCCCGCCAATGAGTAGAGACGGATGGCTGAGTTGTCCATGAGCAGCAAAGCACCAGACCAGTCCCACACGGCAGTAATGGCACCCTTCTTCCCTCCCTTTTTAGCTGTGGATTCATCTGACACTCTGCTCACTTCTGTTAAGGATCCCTGATTATTTTTTTCCCTAAGCAAATAAAAATAAAGAGCAAATATTTTTTTAAAGTAAGAGCAAAAAGCAAGAGCAAATATCTTTGGAGCATTCACTATGTACCAAGCATTGCATGCGTTATTTCAAGAACTTTCCATATATTATGTCATTTTATCCTCCTCACAACTGGTATTTAATCCGCCCTCTGAGGTACGGGACCAGGCATTGTTTCATTCTCGTGTACATCGTGTCACTGTGAGTCAGAACCAGCTTGACAACACCTAGCAACATGGGCCTACCTGACTGGTGCAGACTGTTAATTATTCAGCTGCTAAGCAAAAGATTGGAAGTTCAATTCCACCCAGAGTTACCTCAGAAGAAATCCCTGGTGATCTGCTTCTCAGAAATCAGCCACTGAGAGCCTAGGGAGCCCAGCTGTAGTGTGACACATGGGGAGTTGCCAGGAGTTGGAATCCACTCAATGGTAACTTTTTTAAAATGTGTGTTATGCAGAAAGTGCTAACACCAGCATGACCCTTACTAGGTGCCAGGAACTGTCCTATATAATTTCATATTTTGATTTAGTTAATCCTCAGGTGTGCTGTGAAGTCAATACTGTCACTGCCCACCATCATATGGGTAGGGAACCCCAGGCCCAGATAGTTTAAGTAACTTTTCCAAGGCCCCAAAGCTAACAAGCTGTGAAGTGGGGTTTCAAACCCAGGCAGTCTGGCTTCAGGTTCCATTCTTTTAGTCATTTTGCTGTGCTGCCCTCCAGGTGGTAATAGCAGTGGGTACAACTGATTGAAAATCTCTTCTGTGCAGTTGCTTTGCATGATTTGCTTCAGCGTCACCACAAAGTGCATGTAGTCCTCTATTACAGGAAACAGAAACTGAGGCAGCCTCCCCAGCCTTAGATACATGCCAGCGTGTGCAACAGCATGGATGGCTCCAAAGCCCATTCCAGTTCTTTCTCCAGCCGCACACTAAAACCTGTCATGTACTTGCTGCCTCAGTGTCCCCAGGCAGAGGGCATGGGGTGACCTGGTGCTCAATAAATATCCTAACTGCCCATGCAGACTCAGGGAGCCCAGAGGCCACAGTGCAGGCTGCTGATGCTGGAGAGGGGAGATCTAACATGAGGAGAAAGCCAGAACCACCCAGCAGGTGCATTTGAACTGTTGCCAGAGGTGTCCACCGGCTGGCCTGGCATGGGAGGCTTCTTGGAGGAGGTGGGCACAGCATCGTGACCAAAGGAGTGCACGATGCTGATCCCAGGTCTGACTCATGCAGCCAGGAGGGGAAGGCTTCTGCTGTCAGCCCGAGGGCGGCGCTGAAGACGGGGAGCTCTCCGCAAAGGTGAAAATCATTCTGCTCAAGACAGCTCTTTGAGCGAGGCAAAAACCATGTACTTCCAGCCCCCAGAACCCACGTTCAGCCAGTGATGGCACCTGCCACTGTGCTTTCATACCCAGATTCCGATTTTTACTGTGCCCGTGGCAACTCTCAGTTCACAGAGATTAAAAAAAAACCAGAGGTCTGTTTATGTAGGAGGAGTCCATTCATGACAAGCTCAGATGGCAGCAGAAGGGATCTGGGGGCCGTGGAAATCAGGAAAGAAGCTCCCTATGTGGAATATGGACTAGGAGCGGGCAAGAGGGAGCCTTTGGAGGTGTGAGTGTGTACTGTGTCGTCATCTGGGGGCCAGTTACATGGGGAGAGACACAAGTTCACTGAGTTGTGCTCTTAGAATTGCTCTCTGTGTATTAGCCTCACTAAAAACTAAAAGCAAGCGCACATAGGTCTGGAGTAACAAAAACCCTCAGGTGTCCTGGCACCAACCCTCATGTGCTCGTGTGAATCCCTAACTGCTGGCCTGGGACTCTGGGGAAGGTGTGCCCTGGTCCTGTGCTAAGTCTTATGAACTGAAAATTGAATTCATCCACTCATTCGCCAATTATTTTTTAGTCTGGGCCCGAGGAACAAGTGCGTGTCTTTCTTGGAGGGAAGAGACATGCCTGGGTTAGTGAATTCTGTGACTCAGACAACATGTCCCACTTGGGTGGGTCACCCACTAAGCACGCTGCTTACCAAATCATCTGTAATGTACAATTTCACATTTTTTTTGCCACATCCAAGATTCGGCTCCCAGTTATGGCTGTCGTCTGTCTCCCAACCCCACAGCACCTTCCTGCAGACTCGAAGTTTCATTTCAAATTTACAGTCTTTAACAGGAATGGATTACCCACGGCGCCAGGTCAGCCCAGGCTCACTTGTGCCGCTTACTGACCTAGCGAGCAGGATGTGGTGAAGCCCCACAAGGACAACTGTTCATTAGAGATTAAGAAGTAAGCACAAGTATGCCTGTGCTTACCTCTCTTTCTGAGCAATCTGCCCCTGCTCACTTGTCCATGTCTGGTGGTGAGAGTCTGATGGTGAGTGGCTTCTGTTGGTGGGAGGTTCTGTTGTTAAGTGACTTCTGTTGATAGAGGGTTCTGTTGGTGAGGTGGCTTCCCTCACTTCTGAAGGGTAAGGCAGCAGAGGCCCAGGTGGGACTTGAATGCACTTTGCAAGTCCGAGCCCACCCCGGTGACTAAGGAGGGGCATCTGCAGTCACCTTCCCAGCAGTCTCAGCCTGAAGGGAAGGCCTGCTGTACTGAGCACAGTTGTTAGTGGGGCCAGTCCAAAGGGTGACAGAGGCTTGGCAGGTTTGAATGAGGAGGTCTTCTGAGAGTGGAGAATGACCTGCCTCTTTGAGAGCCTGGGGCAAGTGTGATTTTGAGAGCCCGCCTGGCCACCCTGCCCTGAGGGACACCCACCACCAGCCCTCCTCCAGCCCTTTCTGGCCGCAGCACACACTGGTGTTTTCAGACCTCAAAGCTGAGTTATGGGCACCCTGAAATGGATTCATTCATTCAGCAAATATACACCCAGGGCCTGCTGTTTGGCACACGCCAGGTGGGGAGAGTTTTACACACACACACACACACACACACACACACACACACACACACACACACACACACACACAGAGACACATCAGTTGCTGTTGAGTCAGTTCTGATTCACGGCAAGCCCATGTCCATCAGAGTAGACCTGTGGCTCCTTAGGCTTTTCAACTGCTGATTTTCCTGAAGACAATCACCAGGCCTTTCTATTGAGGCATCTCTGAGTGGATGCGAACCCCCAGCCTTTCAGTTAGTAGCTGAGCACATTAACCATTTGCATCACCCAGTAGCTCCATTTTATTCATGCAGTGAATGAAACAGACAACAATTTGTCTGGCACTTACATTGTAGCGGTAGAGACAAATAAACAAGAAAAACAGGGTAGGTCAGGGCGCAGGCTGTGATGTTACGGAGTGGTTGTGATGTTACGGAGTGGCCAAGGAAGACTTGCTGTGAAGGTCATATCTGAGTAAACACCGGGAGGAGGTGAGCCGGTCCTACTCTAGAGATCTCTGACAGTCACTTCAGCTGGTGCCACTGCCAGTGGGAACCTGTCTGCTGTGCCCAGGGGTGGTGATGGGGGCAAAGATGCTGGAGCTGGAGCATAACTGAGAGAGGAGATGGGGACCAGGGAGGTGATGGGGCCACCAGTAAGGTCTTGGCTTTTTGCTGTGCTGGGAGCAGGGGCTTGATGTGATGTCACCTAGATTTCAATAGGACCTTTCTGCCTGCAAAACCCTGGTGGCATCGTGCTTAAGTGCTATGGCTAATAAAAAGGTCAGCAGTTCGAATATGCCAGGTGCTCCTTGGAGTAGTTCTACTGTGTCCTATAGGGTTGCTGTGAGTTGGAATCAACTCAGTGACAGTGGGTTTGGTTTGGTTTGGGTTTTCTTGTGCCTGCTATGTTGAATAGAGTGAGATCTGGCTTCGGGAGACCCCTAAGTGATTGGAGCTCCACTGGAATGCCTGGTCAAGAGCACCTTCTTGTGGTGCTCTCCAGTCCAGAGGAGACCCTACTTTTATCAGCTTGGGAGAATCAGGGAGGACTCCCCAGAGGAGGTGACATTTGTTCTGTGTCTTGCATAACATGTAGGTATTCCCCAGGCAGGGGGAGTCAAATATGTGGACGCATGTGTCTTTGCTCAAGGAGCCCTGGTAGCGCAGTGATTAAGTGCTCTGCTCTTAGCTGAATGGTCAGCAGTTTGCAAACCCACCCAGTTGGTTCTAGGATTGAAAGACCTTGCCATCTGCTTCCATAAAGATTACAGGCATGAAAACCTGACAGGACAGTTCTACTCCGTCCTCTAGGATCACCAGGAGTTGTAATCTGATACGAGATAGTTGTGCACCCTAGGAGTCCGTGAGTGTGACTGTCTAGCAAGCCAGCATGACGACAGCCTCCTCAGCTCTGCTTTCTTGTTCCTCGTTTCCTCCCCACCCTGGTAGCACAACCCCATCCTGCAAGGCCAGTGGGAGAGAACACTGCTGCCAGCTTGCTGTCTAGGGACCACTAGCTACCCACACCCTACGACTAAGCCCTTGGAGGGCCAAAACACAGTGACAACACGTGCCATGACACAGACGTGCTTTGAAAACATAATGTGGGGTGGAAGAAGCCAGACACACTAGGCCACATATTGTGTAATCCCATTTTTATGAAATCTGTAGACTAGGCAAGTAAGTAGGGACCAAATGTAGATTAGTGGTTGCCTTGGGCTGGGGGCGGAAACCATGGTGGCTAGCGGTGAAGTGCTATGGCTGCAGTTCAAATCCAGCTGCAGTTCAAATCCACCAGGTACTCCTTGGAAACCGTGGGCAGTTCAATCTATTCTGTCCTATAGGGTCGCTGTTGAGTCAGTGAGTTTGGGTTGGGCTGGGGTGAAGGGAAACGGAACCACTAATGGGTACCGGGTTCCTTTTGAGGTGATAACCTAGTTCTGGAACTCGATAGCAGTGATGGCTGTATAACATTGTGAATGTCCTGATGGTCACTGAGTTGTAGACTCTGAAATGGTTGAGATGGCGTGTTGATAATGTCTATTTTATCACCCTAATTAAGGATGAAAAAACTCAGTGCTGCCGACCACAGGGGTCAGTGGTCACTCAGAAGAGGGAAGGTCATCATCTGAGCGTCATTCAAGTGGTTGTTCTCTGTGTTTGCATTGCCTTCCAGAATCCCTGTGGGCCGTCATCTTGCCAGGCCCTGTGCTGATCCATTCATGTATTTTATCCTATTTAATCTTTCTGGATCTTTGATGGCACAACTCGTTAAGCACTAAGCTGCCAAGTGAAAGGTCGACAGTCTGAACTCACCCTGTGGTTTCTTGGGAGAAAGACATGGCGATTTGCTTCCATAAATATTACAGCCAAGAAAACTTTATGGGGCAGTTCTACTGTGTCACATGGGGCCGCTATAAGTCAGAACTAACTTAACAGTACCCAACAACAATCTTCCAGCAGCCATTCAAGGCAAATATTATTATCCCTGTTTTACAAATGAGGAAATGGGGAGCCAGAGAGATTAGATAATTTGCCTGAGGTCATGCAATTGCTAAATGGTAAAAATGGGATTTGCTCCAAAGATGTGTTCTTTCCATTACAACTGGCTTCAAATTGAAGTTGCTCTTTGGACAAATTATTTAAATTCCCTGAGCCTAATCTTCTTTGTCTATAAAATGGAGTCAATACATCAACCACATCCCTACCCAGGTGAGAATTCATAGAGATAATTTATGTAAGCATCAGTGGCACATTCTAAATTCACAATACCTAGTCATTATCATTACTCTACTAGCCAAAGCTCAGCCAGGAAAGCAGAAACCACTCGATGTCTTTCAGACAAACAAAATATAACAGAAGGATTGATTGCCCAGGTAAAGCAAGAAGTGAGAAGCCCAATGGGGGAATTCTGAGGCACCCTAGATGTGAGTGACCACAAGTACCCTGTCCCATCCCCCTGGTAAGAGAACAAAAAGAGATGAATTTATCAGAGCCCGGGAGCCAGGCTGTGCAGCAGGGGCTTACATGACACCGAGACGGACTTTCCAGAAGGAATCAGAAGCCTGCAGATTGGCTCAGCAGCTGCCAGAATTGCTGATCAATGTGAAGAATAAAAGCCCAAACCTGTTGCTGTCCGGTAGATTCCAACTCACGGCGACTCTATAGGACAGAATAGAACTGCCCGACAGAGTTTCCAAGGAGCACCTGGTGGACTCAAATTGCTGATCTTTTGTTTAGCAGCAGCCGTAGCACTTAACCACTACACCACCATAGTGGCCAGGGTAGAGAGGTACAAATACCCCGGTTTTCCCTTCCTCTTGCCCGCCCATTTCCCATCAAAGCCTCCTATTGGCCAAACCTTCCCAGAAGCCAAGAGCAAGGGAACCTGGGAAATGTAGTTCTCCGAGACCAAAGGTCGCTGTCTGCTGCAGCGTAAGTAAGACCTGGAGTGCCTTTTGTGTTTACATGCCACACACATGTGTACACAGAGACAAGGAAGCAGAGTTGCAGCATGTGTGAGAGAGAGAGCGTGTGTGTGTGTGTGTGTTTGCCTCATGGCCATGAATGCACATGGCACAGACAACTGCACAGAGTATAACAACATAGCCCCCAGACTGAGAGTACACACACCCAGCCACCTGATTGCCCATGGTCAAGGGTCTGGGAGCGTGTGAGGTCATCACACAGCATCCAAATCTGTGTCTGCCTGGAGCCCATCCCATCCCATTGTCCCCGCAAAAAGACCCAGGCTGCAGCCCAAACACCAAGGCTTGGCTCCCTCCTCCACAGTGCACCCTGGACTGGAGCCGTGGCACAGGCACATCTTTCTTCTACGCATGGCCACCAACGAGAGACAGGACAGAGAAGCCAGGGAGGGAGGAGAAGACCCCAGAAATCTGCAGTGCTACCGGTTCTTTGAAGGGAGGAACAGCGTTTCTGTTTTCCTTGGAAATCCCCTCTGTGGTTAGAGATTTTGCCACAGTGGCCTGTGGGCTTTAGTGGCTGGCTGGTCCCCCTCAGGGCCTGCCCACCCAGCATCTACCTCCTTGCCACCCACCCCCATCACCTCAGGAGTTCTTTTGGTCTGTGTTTACATCGCTACTCAAACAGCACCTAGCAGGTCCTGGGTGTCTGCTCTTCAGAAGCCCCCAAGAGATACAGGACCTCAGAGGGCCTCTCTTGGGCCAGAGCCCCTCAGGAATTCCTTGGTGGAAGGAAGGCTGCCCCTATTTCTGGTTCTACATATGTACAGCTTTGAAATGGCAGGGGATTTGGAGCAGAATAGAAAGGAAAGCCACAGAGGGCATTTTTTCTTCCCAACGTCTTTGCATGGGGGAGATTAATTCAGCCTTGCAAATACCTACCCAATTAAGCAGTCTTCTGAATTTTTTCCTGTAGCAGTCTATCCACAGGAAACCTCAAAAGAAATGTAGTTTCACTATCACTGTATGTGGAGAACTCACTGTGGGGGCCGAGAACACATGTACCTCATGTCACTTAGCCTTCGCGCTGGCCGCATGAGACCAGCCCTGTTACTATCCCTGAGTCTCAGAGGATATAAGTTTCCCAAGGCAACATGAATAATTTTATTTCCTTCTGGGTCAGTGGCTATTTTCAAGGCACAAAATGGACTGGTTTAGGTGAGAAGTATATGCATTTTCTATGCTTCTTAACAAATTATCACAAACATAGTGGCTTGAAACAATGCAGGCTTGCTATCTCACAGTGTCTGCGGCATGAGGGTCCAGGCACAGCTTAGCTGAGTCTTCTGCCCACGTGGCCTAAGGCTCCATCGAGAAGCAGGTACACTCCTTTCTGGAGCCTGATGTCCTTGTCCAAGCTCACTGGTTGTTGGGGGAATTTGTGGTTGGATAACTGAGGGCCCAGTTCTCTTGCCAGTCATTGTCCAGGGACCTCTCAGCTCCTGGAGGCCACTCACAGTTCCTTGCTGTGTGACCCCATGGGCATGTCTGTTCTCCTCTTTCCAGGCCAGCTGGAGGTATCACTTTGCTTCCTCCCCATCCAGTCGGCCACAGCAGCCATTTATACCATAACTTAATCAAGAGAGGAGCCCCAGTGGTGCAGTGGTTAGGCACTTCGCTTCTAATCAAAGTTCAGCAGTTTGAACCCATGAGCTATTCTTTAGGAGAAAGATGTAGCAGTCTGCTTCCTGGAGCTTACGGCATGGGAAACCCTATGGGGAAGCTCAGCTGTGCTGGGTCACTGAGTTGGCATTGACTCAGTGGCAGTGGGATATCCCTGGGTGGCACAAACAATCAGCTTGCTCAGCTACTAAACAAAAGACTGGAAGTTTGCCCAGACCTACGTGCTCTGGGTCCCTGGAAGGGAGTGACACTGTCTCTGCCCTAAAACAGGTCGGTTTGAGGATCTTGTGCCATCTTCTTCCTTCGCCAGACAAAGCTGATGTGGTTCTCACCATTTTGGAGAAGGGACCGTGGAAACTATGACATAGGTGGACACTGTCAGGGACGACACTAACAGCTGACTGTGCCTTCTGGCTCCAGAGGTGGCAGCCTGGATCATAAAACTCCAAACACCAAACCAGTTGCCATGGAGTTGACTCTGGCGCATAGCAATCCTATGGTGTCAGAGCAGAGCTGTGCACCGTGGAGCCTCCAGTGGCTGACTTTTCAGAAGTGGATTGCCAGGATTTTCTTCCAAGGCACCACTGGGTAGATTGAACCAAGTTCTTTCAGTTAGCAATCAGGTGTGCTAACCATCCGGACCAGCGTGAACGTACCACAATGCTGAAGAAGGCTAGACTTCCGTTCCCTTCCTTACACAGGCCCTTCCTGGGCCCAGAATCTCGCTTTGTATTTGAGTATGTATTCTCCTTCACTAAGAGGCCTGTCTAATTTCATAAACTCCGAGGCTCGGCAAAATCTGGATCTGCCTCACTGGGCCACAGACAGAACCTACATCACCAAGCTGGACTTGTCAGGGAGTCAGAGCCCTTCCCTCTACAGAAGGAGGCGTGAGGTCCCGGATGTAAATGCTCCGGTCAGGGTGCCCCACCTTCCTCAGCAGGTCTCACTAGAGACAGTGATGTGAGGTCAGGGACAATGAGCTTCTGGAACTTACACAGCACGGTGCCCAGGAATGGAAGAAGGGATCCCTCCTGAACGTAGCCAGGTGACTGATCCTAATGACCCGCGCCGAGGCCGAGTGGTGGAACCTGAAATAAGGAACATGAGAGCGTTTTCTCCCTGTCTTCTCCAGTTCTGCACACTGTGGAAAACATGCTAATCAGACTGACCTTTCAGCAGCCAGCAGACATAATTCCTGTCAGCAAACACACAGCCCTCTAGACCGAGCTGCCTCTGAATTCCCTGAGGGAAGTCCCGGAGGGAGCACCACCCGCCGAGGCCTGCATTCCCCAGGCCTGCTGTGCTGTATCCGCCCAGGTTAGGCCTGGCTGTGAGGAGCTCAAGCCATGCGCACGCCTTGAGGGGTGTGAAGGCGGCAAACGCCGCTGCGTGAGGGCCGAGGCCTGTGGTGGGGCCACACAGCAGCAGCTGAGTGCGGCAGTTGCTGCCCTGAGAGATTGTCCATCATTTATTGATGAGTGTTGGCAGTAGCCCTTGAATTAGAGCTCAGTTGGAAACGTGGACTCTGAGAGCCAGGCAGGCAGGGCCGGATGGGGGATGCTGCGTGCTGCTCCCGCCGTCTCAGCGGCCGCCACTTCTCCCCTCCCACAGGATTACTTTCCTGTTGCTGGCTGCCAGTCAAGTCAGCCTCCAACACGCAGCAACTCCGTGCACAAACTGAGTGAGAACGCTGCCGGGTCCTGAGCATCTCTGATCGGTTGCTGATCCACTGTAATCCTTCGGGTTCCCACTGCCTGATTCTTGAAGTGGATTGCCAGGCCTTTCTTCCTAGGTTATTGTAGTCTGGATGCTCTGCTGAGACTTGTTGAGCACTGCAGTAACATGCAAGTTCCACTAACAAATGTGTTGTGGCTGTGTCTGAGGTACATTGCCTGGGAATAGAATCTGGGTCTCCCACATGGAGTGTGGTGCCCACTGAGCCACCCTGCTCCCATTGCCATAACAAAGCACCACAAAGTGGGGGACTAAATAACAGAAACTCTCTTATTCTCTCAGTCCTGAAAGCAGTGCTGCTGGGGGTTTTGAACCATCAAACTTCTGCTTCACAGTTGATTGCTTTAACCTCTGCGCCACAAGGGCTCCACATGCTCTGGAAGATAGAAGGTGGAAATCAGGGTGTCAGCCTGGCTGTGTTCCCTCTTTGCTTCTCCGGGAGGGTCCCTCCTTGCTTCTTCCAGCTTCTGATGGCTTAAGTGTTTCCTGGCTTACGGCTGCATCACTCTGATCTCTGCGTCCACCTTCACATGGCTGTCTGTGTCCATGTCCTTGGGCCCAAATTTCTCTCTTCTTATGAAGACACCCACCGTACTGGATCAGAGTCCATCCTGATCTAATATGACCTCATCTTAACTAATCACATCTGCAGAGACCCTGTTTCTGAACGATTGGTACCAGAGGTTCGTAGGCACCGAGGGTTAGGACTTGAACATGTCTTTCGGGAAGGCACGGTTCAACCCACCACACAGTTTTAATTCTTTATCTTTTCAAAGCAAAGCATGTGCATCTGGGGGCAAAAATTAGCTTCTTACTGCCTCTGTGGACAGGTGGACACAAGTGTCCACCTGCTTTCCCTCCACTGCCTTCCCAGTAGTGTTAGCCTATACACTGTCACCCCCATACATACACATAGACTAATCAGGTTGTGCTGTCATTCAGACATACACAACATCGTCAAAGGGATCAGGGCTAAAGTTTACAAAGCACCCTTTCTGTGACAGTGGACACGTATGAAGGTGGGACGAATGGCACATGCTGAGGTGTCAAATGCTTTACCTAGCCCCTGCTACCGCCCTTAGGGGCAGGTACTGTGATCACCCTGGCTGTTCAGAGCAGGGAAATTGGAGCCCAAGTTCAGCAGTTGCCCAGATACAATCAAGTGGGACTCCTGGCTCGGCTGCTGGGTGCTCTGTTACCCACCTCTCCCAAGCAAGTACAAACAGCTCATCTGGGGCTTGGCTAAACTGCCAATTGGTCTCCATCCCCTTCCTGGTAATCACTGAGCAGATATCAATTGGGCACTGTGTAAGTGGGAAGCATATACTTTGGGGTCAGGTAAACTTGGGTTCAAGTCCCTTCCCCCTCCGCTCACACTTAGTGTCACTTCTCGGAGCCCGGGTCCCTCCTCTAGAATGTGAGGACAGTGGGCTGTACCCTACCTCTTGGACTTTGCGAGTGATTCAGTGATACTACGCAGCGTAAGTGTAATATGACTAGCTGTACCAGGGCGGCCCTCTGCTTCTCCTTGCCTTCCCAGAGGCCGGCAGGGCAGCGGAGAGGGGTGGTGAGCTGGGGATGTTTCCAGATGATGGGGGTGAGGCATGGGGGATCAAGGCCTTGCTAAGAGGAGGGCTGGATTATCTGGAAATCCACGGCTCTGTGGATGTAGGCAGAGAGCTGCCTAGCAAAGTGCATTCGATTCCCTGGAACATCTTTATCTTTCTTTAACAAATTTCCCCTGGGGCCAATTTCAAATCAAGTTTACTCTGGTATCTAAAGGTATAAAGCCCATAACTCAGAGTCATTAGATGGAAGAGATTCAGGTCTTCGTGGTCTTGGCGCTGGCTTTGGGCCACAGTGTTCTCGCTGTTCACCATAGCCCTCGCTGGACAAGCCTCATTTTCCAGCGGTTACTGGGACTACTGCAAAGGGGCGTCTCCAGCCTCTGTCTGCTGACAGGAAGCTGTCCTGCCAGGGACCTGAAGGACATGCTGCTAATATGTCTGGATCTGGATTTAAGCGGGGAGGAAATGTGGCTTAATGAATAATGACAGCCTTGGGATCACATAGTGATGGCTTCTCACAGCGCCCTAGGAAGCTGGGGCTTGTCAGCTCCAGCTGAGAAGGGCGGCACTGGAGAGGCTGGATGGAAGGCCTGGGCTCTGTCAGGCCCCCAGGGCTGGCGTCCCATGGGCGCACATCTCTGTGGGCTGGCATCTTCTCCTTGTGGATCAGCATTTCTACTGAAATGTCAAGACTTGAGGATTTCATGGCGTAGTGTGTTGTGTTGGAAATAAGATTCCTTACACTTTGGGGTTGTCACTGCTGCCATCTGTTCAGCTCATTTATGCAGTGGCAATTTTTACTGGACTTTAGAATTGGTTGGAACGGGGCTTTGACGGCGTCAGTCGCCCTGGATGGCGAATTGGTCTCGATGCAGCCCACAGATTAGTCCCTTAAACGTTGGTGTTTATCATATTAAAACTGGCTCTGGCTCTCAGGAGTGATTTGTTTACTTAGGGTTGGTGACAAGCAGCTCACTTCACTGGCATCTCGTGAACGGCCCTGGCATGTCCTGCCAGCTCCTCTGGCTTCGCTGTTGGCATTTCTGGGGTATTTTGTGCTCTGTGGGGCAGTGGTGTTCAAGTGCAGAGCAGGTGCTCTTTCCACTTTCCCATGTGGACACAGAGCCAGGGGCCGGGACAAAGCAAGACTCCTCAACCTCCCATGATCCCATACTCACAGAAGCTCCCTTTGAAGCAAAGTGTTTCGGTTCAATTGAACTGATGTGGATTAAGTACCCCTTACATGCCAGATGGCAACCCTAGTGGCACAGTGGGTTAAGTGCTACATCTGCTAACCAAAAGGTCGACAGTTCGAATCCACCAGGTGATCCTTGGAAACTCTATGGGGAAGTTCTACCGTGACCTCTAGGGTCGCTGTGAGTCGGACTGAACTCAATGGCAATGTTTTTTTTCTTATGAGCCAGATGCTGAAATAGGAGCTTGAGATTAAAAGATGCACAAGCCTCATACCTGGCCCATGACTGAAGGGGAGACAGAATTTAACTATAATGCAGGAACTTACAACAGTAGAGCTGTGCACAAGACATTATGGGTAATTAAAAGAGGGCAAGGCACTATGGGTACTCAAAAGAGGACAGGGCATTATGGGTACTCAGAAGGGGACAAGGCATTAAGGGTGCTCAGAAAGAGACAGGACATTATAAGTATTCAAAAGAGGACAAGGCATTATGGGTACTCAAAAGGGGATTGCATTTAGGGTATTCAAAGGATAGAGGATGGGGAGTCACAAAACACTGCTTGGGAGAGATGGTGCTTGCCTGAGGACTTGTGGGAGTTCACGAGGAGAAAGGGGAGAGAGAAGTCCAGGCAAAAGGAATAGCCTGAACTAGTATACAGAGGCCAGAACAGCATGGCATGAACAAGCAACCCTGTGGAGTTCAGTGCTAGAGTATTGGGTCAGTGACAAGCTGAGAGTCACTAACTAGGAACCAGACCCGGGATGGGCCATGCCCAAACCTTGCCCTGCAGGAAAGGTGTTGAACTGTGTGCTGTGGTAGGAATCACACCTTACCAGATCACCCTAACAGGGGCTTTTAGGGGAAGCAAGGAGTTAAAACATTAAAGTGCTTGAAGTCCCTCAAAAGCCTCAGCTGCTGCTAGAGCGGTAGTGGAAAGAGTGGTAGTTAGCATGGGAGTGGCTAGTGACCCCAGGAGCACCCCCACTTCAGTTTTCTGTCCTGTGTTCCTTGTCCAGCTGGCAAGAAACCAAGACAACTGTGAACCGTTAGGAGGGACGAGGCTCCAGGTTCAGGCAGTTCAGCTGGGCAGCCTCCTGAGACAGGCCTTATTTAGATGAATGAGAGAGAGGGCTAACTCCTGTCTCCCCAAGTGGCTTTCAACAGTTGGGAAGGGGGCAGCCTTTGACAGTGGCAAATAGATTAAGAAGCCACTCAGAGAATTTATATGAAATTAGGGAGATCCAAACACTGCCACCTTCCTAATCAGGTAATGACTGGACTTTCTCCCAGCATGCACCTGCCCCAGCTAACATCCACCTGCCCCAGGCTTTTCCTGAGCAGAACTCAAACTCGCACGCTGCCTTGTGGCCTCCTCACTCTGGCTTTGTGTCTCTGAATACCACTAGCAATTCTCTTACTTAATGGTGGGGAGCTGGAGTTCAGTTTCCCCATTAACTTTTATCCTTCCCATAAAAGGCCTGCTTAACTTCCAATGACAATTGTTCCACTCTGTTCCCTGTGGGTTTCTTTGCCATCTCACTCACAGCCAGGCTGCTCACACTCCATCCCAGCCACCAATGCCCCACTGGTGGGTACCCCCCTCCCCGCCATGCCTACAGAGAAAGGAAGCTGGCTTTTTTCATTTTGTTTACTTTTTTCTTTTTTAATGAAAGCCAAAGCCCCAGGCTTTAGTGGCAAAGCTCCTGGGGGAAGCTGAGGCTGAGTGAGCTGTGGCAGAATTAAGGGATACAGGGCCACAGAAAGAGGGTTTCGGGTGCTCGGCCCCGGTTTTGGAGCCTCCGTGCTATCTACAGAGTCAGTTCAGTTCGCCTGTGGACTGGGGCATAGGCATGGAGGAGGCTGGAGACAGGGCACACGGCCTGAGGGCTCATGGCCAAGTCCCACGTGCCAAGTCCCCCAAGCTGTAAGTCTAGACATAGTCAGAAGGAAATGACCTGGCAAACTCAGAAGACCATCTTTTGGGGAGCATTGGTGGCCCTAAGCCACAAGTGCTTTCCAGCGGTGAGACACGTGGTTAGTCTGAAGATGGCTGGGGATGGGTGGGGCAGAGTAGCCTAGAGTAACACTCCCTCTTTACCCTAAATTAAGGGTGATCTTGAGTGAGGCCCTTGATCCCAGATCCTGGACTCTGGCCTTCCCACACCCCAAAACCAGACTGACCCTGCCTAAAAAACATGTCTGGTCATGATAGATTGCTGGTTTATAACCCTTAGGCAGCTCTCTACAGCTCTTAAGAGAACTCTCAATTCTTCCTGAGGCTCCTGTCCCAGGTGCCTGTCCTCTTCCTCCCCCTGGCAATCTACCTGCAGCCCTAGCGGCCTCTCTGCTCACGTTCTCAGACAGGCCCACTCTCTTGACTCTGGGCTATCACAGTGTTGGTCCCGGCTCACCCTTCAGGTCCCAGCTGCAGCGTCAGCTCCTTGGGGTTGCTTCCCTGAACCTGTCACAACTCCTTGCTTGACCCCTGCTACCCTGAGCAGAAGCTCCTCAAAGGCAGGGGTGGCTCTGGATTATATGCCAACATTGCCCCTGCCTAGCACAGTGCCTGGCACACGCTGACTCTCCACGCACAGATGCCGACCTGAATTCACCGGACGACTGTAAATACACAGCTGCCCTTCTAGTATCTGCAGGACCTCGTGCACAAGATGGAATTGACTTGTTCTCTCCAGCTCCAGAGATTGGAAGAAGCGAGGTCCAAAAATAGTAAAGCCTTCCTAACCTAAGAAGCTGCAGACAGTGGCAGGACATAGCACGGAGGTCGAGGACACAGAGACATAGGCATCAGATGCAGCTGATTAGCCCAAAGGGTCAAACTCTGTCTAAGGCCAGAATTTGGTGGCTGCTCCCCAGGTGATCTGAAAGTATCAGGGCCAGTGCAGATGACAGAGAATTTTAACCTGGTACTCCTGATGGGGGCAAGGGTAGGGGATGAGAAAGGTCTTGAAACTACGTTTGAACCTGGTTTCTGGCTGCCTGGGAAGAGCTGTTTTTCGCCCCTGAGATACTCGAGGACTGGACATTTGTCTCCTGCAGCCTGACCCTTAGCCCTGCCCACCACAAGAGGCTGGTGACCAGGCAGGGAGAGGACCACTGTTCTGAGAAAGTCCTTTCCAAAACACTAGCCTCTCCCTCCTTCACATCTTTCCCCTGTCTCCTTTTCCTTCTCCCATAGACCAGGGAGACAGTGCTACACAGTGGTAAGAGCTCTGGTTCCAGAGTCACACAGCAGCAGGCAGGACCCTGGCCTGGCGCTCTGCTACCGCAAGCAAGTTACTTGCCCTCTCTGAGCCTTGGCTTCCTTGTCTGTAAAGTGGGTTTATAGGAACTCCTACTCCCTAAGTTATTTTGAGGCTTAAGTGGAACATGGGAACAGCTGAGCCTAGGGCTTCTCAGGGAGTTAGTGCTTAACGGAAGCCAAGCTGTATTCATTTAGGAGCAATGGGTACAACCGGGTAGGGTCACGTTACCGGGCCTTCTCGGAGTCAGGTCGGTTTTGTTTATTCTGAAAGCCACAGTATCAGAGGCATATGAGGACAAGGAAGTTTCCATGTCAGCCCTGACAGGGACAAACCTGGCCTGCTTCCTCTCATTGAAATATCAGCTGCCTCTTTTCAACAAAGCAAGACTGATGGTAATAGTGACAACTACTGCTTTCTGAGCACTCTTGATATACCAGACACAGTGACATTTAAAGACTACATTAGCCTGTTCAAAGCACCCCCAAAGTCCTCTGAGTTTAGCGTATTTGTGATCCGCATTTCACAGATGGGAAAAATGAGGCACAGAGAAGTCAGTTAGGTCACTGGCCCACCATCCCACAACTGTAGGTGAAGACAAAGCCAGGACTTTATCTCAGGCTAGATGACTTCAGAACTTATCACCTCTGTTGTCTGGCCAAGGGATGATCAGTCGGTGTCATCTCCTCTAGTCACCCCGACTGGAGAGCAGTGTTGAGGAGAATGAAGACTGTGATGCTGGAGAAAAGTACTGTGGTCGATTAGTAATGTCTGCCACAGACTTGGTAAGAGAAGACTCAGATTTATGCGAGCCACTTTTTCATTATTTGTGAACTAGTGCCAGGTTTTTCGACTTCAGTGCTATTGACCATTTGGGCTGGATAATTCTTTGTTTGCAGGGAGCTGTCCAGTGAATTGTGGGATATTCAGCACCATCCCTCTACCCACTAGATACCAGTAGCATCTCCCCCTTCTCCCACCTTGTAATAATCAACACCATTCTAGACATTGGCTAATGTCTGCTTAGGGGAAAAAGAGCACTGAACTTGGAGTCAAGAGACCAGGGTTCAAGGCCTGGCTGTGTCACCAACTAGCCTGTCTCCATGGAAATGGCCCTTCACCTCCTTAAGCCATGTGTGCTTGATGTATAAGACTGAGATGAAGTAGAGGGTCCCATGGGCCCCTTCTAGAAGTTTATGATTCCTCCTTCCTCGCTGAGGCACTTCAATTAAAACTCTGAGGTTATTGGAGCATAACTTCCCAGAAATCTGCAGAGGCAAACCAACAGAAAAGCTTAGAATCTGCAGAGAGCTGTTTTGCCCCTTGGAGTTCCATATTCGCTCCTCATTAAAAAGAAAGAAGCCAAGGCAAGAAAAAAAAAGAAAAACCCAAACTATGGTACAGAGGTTTCATCTGGGCAGCCGTTAGCAAACAGATACAAGTAGAAAATTCTCACAGACAGTAACTGAACCCCCATTTCCGTCTGTTAGAGGAGAAAACAAACTATTGGTTGGGGAAATCTCCCCGGCTCTGTTCAATTATAAATCTCGGCAGGAAGCCTGGAACATCCCAGCCTGCTCTGGAGCAGAGCATTCAAGGAGACGTGAGGCTGGCGCTGTGGGTTTTGGAAGAACTTGGCAAGTGAGATGAAAGATGGCAAGAGAGAGAAGGCAGGTTCCCGTGAAGGGGCAGCATGGTAGGCAGGAGCTGCATTGTAAGAAGCAGGGAAATCGGGGGTCCGAGAGCCATCTCTGGGGTCCTCACAGCAGGTATTTCATGAAATGGCAACTCATGCAACAGAAGACTCCTGGGGGCTTGGTCCATTAGCTGCTAGACAGTAGCAGATGTTTCTACTCAGGTGGAGGTGAAAGCATCGTTTATCAGGACCTTCTCCACACTGGCCACACATGGTCTCTCCTCATTCCTTACGTATGAGGTCTATGAAATATCCCCACTATACAGATGAGGAAATGGAGGTCCTGTGAGGTTAACTGACTGACCCAGTGAACATTTTCCCAGAACACCCTTTGCCTTTCAGCTAAGACCTCGAGAGGCTAAAAGATTTATTCCAGACCATACAGTTTTTGAGTGTAGTACAGGAACTGGCAGGCAACACTTGCATCCTCTCTGAGCTGTCTGGCCTCTTGGGAACCCATGCTCATTTTAACATCTTGTAAAGGTGATGCAGGAACCCTAGCGGTGCAGTGGTTAAGTGCTACGCCTGCTAACCAAAAGGTTGGCTGTTTGAATCTGCCAGGCATTCTTTGGAAACTCAGTGGAGCAGTTCTATTCTGTTACAGGGTCACTATGAGATGGAATCAAATTGGCAGCAGTCGGTAAAAGTGATACAGACCTGTCTTATGGAATCAAGTCTAGCCCGGACATTTCAGAGCCAGCAAGAGTGGTTTGGCATCTCCTTCCCCCAGCGAAGGTGCAGCTGGTTAGAAGTTAGTTTCTCCCAGCTGCAAGCACAGAAACCAACTTCTTCTGGCTTGAACCCAAAAGAGAACTTTTTGGGAGGATGTGGAAGGGGCCCGAGAGATTGAAGAAAGAGTTTAACACCCAAGACTGAGAGGAAGGGAAGAGTCGGGAGCCTCTGTAGTGGCATCACAGACCACTCACGAGCACCCCATTTGCAGGCTCCCTACCATTCCTCAGCCTCGGGTCTCCCCTGTCTCTTAGCTGAAATCCAAGCTCCCCAGGAGGCATCTGACTGACCAGCTATGACCAGATGTTTGCCCTTGGATGTGTGTCTGGGGACACAGCCCATGAAACACGACAGCTAAGGGAAGATCTGTGTGAGGGGCCCATTCCCAGAGAAGGGAACTGCCTGTGCATACACTCCAAAGGTACACCAGAGCCTCAGTAGCCGTAGCCCACGGCAGATGGCACACTCGCTTCTCCCCATCTTCTGCTCCTCTGAGTCAATGCCCAGCTATCTACTACAAATCCATAGAGTCCAGGACCTACAGTGATACTTCAATTTACCAGACTAAGTTTGATCTTGAACTTCCAGATTTACAGATACAGAGTTAGGGGAAGAAATAGAGTTTCCTTCAAGAATCCTGCTGCATGGGGGGAAGGGGTTCAAACCAGGACAAGTTGCAGACAGACCTCTGTCCTCTAGCTGATTTTGTACCCAAGTCCGGCACCACCTATGCAGGTGCTGTGTTTCTACTCTTAATGACAGCAAAGATGACTTCTCTCCCAACAGTTCCACCAGCTCCGCTCCAGGATGCCCCATTAGGAAAAGCACCATTTGGGATCCAGTGGGCTACCTAGGGAAACTGGTGTATAGTGGTTAGCTGAAAGGTCAGCAGTTGAAATCTGCCAGGAGGAGTCTCAGAAACTCTATGGGGCAGTTCTACTCTGACCAATAGTGTTGCTATGAGTCAGAATCGACTCAGCGGCAGTGGGTTTGGTTTTGGGGTTTTGGAGGTCGCTTAGACGAGGAGAGATTGGCTAGAGAAGGAGGTGTCACAGGCTAGAGTGCCCCACCACCTGGTTTTACACAGAGCCGAGGGAGGAGACATTGGATCTAAGTCTCTGTAGATCTTTTCTCTTGGGTCTAAAACAGCGCAACTGAAGCCCTACCTGTCTTCCCGACGGTGCTGTCCTTGTGACTGACAGCAAGTGAGGGTGAACAGGTTCCACCGGGGAGCTAGGACACCATCCTATCAGCATCCTACTCCTGCCACCTCCCTACCCCGTGCTCCTAGCCGCAGAGGGGACTGATGCTACCCAGGGCCCTTCTGGCAGCTGCAGGAAGCTGTGACTCCGAGCCAAAGTTGAAATATGTGCCCCCCTTACAAGGGCCTCCAGTGCGATGGAAGGAAATGAAGGAGGACCTTGTTAGTCCCGGGGGAGCTGGAGCCTGGAGGCTCCCAGGCAGCTGGGCCTCCCTGGGACTGAAAGAAGAGACTCAGGGGACCTCCAGGGTGGGGCCCTCAAACGCTTGCAGGTCAAAAGACACTGGTGAGACTGGGAATAGCATTGAGTGATTTCATTGCTGAGCGACTAGAGCGCCCCGAATTAGTCACCAGACTTCCACTTTGAGGACAGGTCACCATGGCCCCTCAGAGCCGGTGGCATGAAATCCAACCCCTTTATAGGCAGGGTAATTCAGGCTATCTGCGTCCTTGCAGCCCTATTTTTCAGCCTCAGTGTTCCCCTAAGCTCCTCCCGTGCATGCGCTGTTTCAGGTCTATTGTGGTTGTCAGGTGCTGTCGAGTTGGTTCCAACTCATAGCAACCACATGTACAACACAACAAAACACTGCCCAGTCTTGCCCCCTCCTCACAATCATTTGTTATGCTATGTTATGTCACGCTCTTCCAGGAGTGCCCCCAAATATGCCTCTGGGCTTCTCCCTTCCTGGGTTCCCATTTGTCCAGCTTCTACCTGTTCTTCAGCTCTCTGTGGACTCCAGCTCGTCCCCCAAGCTTTCCCAGGTGCCCCTTCTAGCAGTTATCCTATGTTCTTGGAAACCCCATGAGCCTGCAACTTCTGTCATAGCCTGGGTCACTGGCTGTTTCATTCTGGGGTGATGTATACACTCACCTCCTCAAGAAAGTTATCAGTTTTCTCAAGTGTCTCTGGGCTCCCACTGTGCCTGGCCGCAATAAATGTCTACTGAATTCAGAGAAAGAATGGATTGAATAGACGAATCATATATTTGTAGAAAAAAAAAAAAAAAAACCTAACTGTGGTGGTCAGGATTATGCCAACTTGGCTACTCCACGTTTGGCTGCTGTATTAAGTGTCAGGGCGGGGCCTGTGGTGGCTTCCTGCCCCTCAGCTCTCTTCTCTCCGCCTTCCACCACCTACTGCCCATCTGTTCATGTAGCCAGCAGCTCCTGCTCTCTTCTGGCTCTCAAGTTCCTAGACTTGAGCTAGCAGCTGTTGGACTCATCAACCCTTACAGCCAGCACTTGACAGTCCAGTTCCCTGACCTGCCAATCCTAGGTTCGCCAGCCTCTGCAACTCCATCTCACCACCAGCTTGGGATCCACCAACCTACACAACTGGTGACCTAGAACTCTGGTCTCTGACCTGCTGACCTTGGGTTCACTAGCTCCTGTGGCCACATATGGCTTGTGCCAGGAACTGGGACGTTCACCTTCTGCAATTGCGTGAGCTGTTTCCTTCATGTATAAATCTTTCCTTGTACATATACGTGTTACTGGTTTTGCTTCCCTAGAAAACCCAGTGTAAGACACTAACCAATCATATAGGGACAAGTTATCTCAACGACTAAGCCATGGCTGTCCAAAAAGGAAACGAGTGGGGGTGAAAGTCTGAACAGATGTAGGTGGTAGAAGTCATCATTTGTCCAAGCAGTCTGCTCAGGCTCTGCGCCCCAAGTGCTTGGCCACAGACTCCATCCCGAAAACAATTTGGTTTGAAGGCACCTCTGAGAAGGGAGGATCTCAGGACTTTCTGCTCACCCTCACATCACCAGGATTTAGCCTTCTTGGAACACTTTGACCAGCATGGGTCTCATTGGCTCTTCCTATAACTCTGGGAAGTTCTAAAGAATATTTTCCCTTTATCTGAATGAGGCAAAGCCCTCCAGGTCTGTGCTCCCCAGCCTAGATGAGGTTACTCAGCCATGTACTTTCAGGAACTCTCTTTCAGAAAAGTCCTTCTTCACTCAAAGTTGAATGACTAGGTGTCTTAGTCATCTGGTACTGCTCTAACAGAAATACCACAAGTGGGTGGCTTTGGAAAAGAAAAGTTTATTCTTATACAGTCCAGTAGGCTACAAGTCCAAATCCAGGGTGTCTGCTTCAGGGGGAGTCTCTCCCTCTTTGCCAGCTCTGGAGGAAAGTCTTTGTGTTACATCATTCTTTGATCAGAGAGCATCTTGGTGCAGGAACCTCAAGTCTGAAGGACATGCTGAATTCCCAGTGCTGCTTTCTTGATGGTATGATGTCCTCAAACCTCTGCTTGCCTCCCTTTCTTTTTATCTCTTGTAGGATGAAAGGTCAAAAGGTGGTGCAAGCCACATTCCAGGGAAATCCCCTTAGGAAAGGTGTTACAGTCCTACCCTAATTCTCTTTTAACGTAATTCTCTTTTAACATAATTCTATCTCTCCATAGGGAGAGATTAGGATTTACAGCATAGGAAAATCACAAAATGGAGGGCAGTCACACAATGCTGGGAATCAAGGCCCAGCCAAATTTCCATATCTATTTTTGGAAGGACACAATTCAATCCATGACACTAGGTAACTAGAAAGTTCCAAAAGGACAGGATTTATGTTCATCTTCTTCTCTTTTGTCATATAGATGACTAGAGTAACACCAGCTGCTGTACCAGAAACTCTTAAAAATATACAATGCCTTTATCATAATGGAAACTGACCTTTTGCTCAGACAGATGGTCCTCTTAGAAGCTAACTGTCCTCCACAGTGTGTGATTCAGGGACTCAGGTCCTTTCCACTTGTGACTCTACCCCACCCACTTCTGTAAGGCTTGTCCCATAAATGGTGCACATGGCTTCTGCTTGCATTCCATTGGCCAATTCAGTCATGTGATTGCATCAAATGCAAGGGACCTTGGGAAATACAGTGTAGCAATAAGAAGAGGAAATTGGTCTTAAGTGAGCAGGCACTCTGCCACACCTCCATATCCCCAGTAACTGGCACATAGCAGATGCTCAATAAACATAGGCTGAACGAAAGAACTGAGGGTTGTAGAGACTTAACAAGGTCTTGGCAGAGAGTTGCCAATAGGCCAAGAAGCCAGGGCTCCCCTAGAAAGACCATCCCCAGACACACCGTCTCTCCAAGTCTGATGTTTCTCTGTGGGAATGACGGAGAGGTTCCCTACCAGTCTGTCTCACTGCAGCTACAAAGAGAGGCCAGCCAGCAGGAGGAGACCAGGAGTTTGCCAAGTGGGAAATCACAGTTATTAGGAGGCTTCTCTGAAGATAGGCATGGACATGGAAGAGTTCTTACGGAGCACTCTGAGGAGGAATTTTGGAAACAGAGACAGAGCAAAGAGCCAAACAGAGAAGCGTAGCTCCTTGAGCTTTTCACCATAGCTTGGAGCTCTGGCCCAACACCTTGATGATACATTTGCTCCCATTCCTGCTGAAATGGTCCTAACAGTGCTGGAATGTTCTTAGACAGGTCACTTGCTCTCTGACCTTGGGCCTGTAAAGTGTCAACCATCAAGGACAAGAACCAGGGTCTGTCCCAACCGCATACTCTCTTCCCATTGCCCTAGGCTGCCTTCCTTCTTCCCATGCCTCCCTGCTGCCCCTAGCCCATGAAGCTCCCTTCAGGAGTGGGCACAGACCCCAGGGACCTTCCAACCTCAAGTCGCCCCCACAGAGACCATACAGTGAAGCCCCATCTCCTCAGCTCTTCTGCCTCCGCCTCCCTCCTCCCTGCCCTTCAGTCACACCACGGCATCAGGGGCCCCTGAAGCCCAGCACTGTCCCGCTGTCCAGCCGCTACACCTTTGCCGTCTCTATGCTTGTTGCCTGCCCTGGCCACCTTGGGGGCCATAAACCAGAAACTATTGTTTTTGTTTTTGTTTTCCCAGTAGTTGCTTTCAGCTTGGCTTTCTGAAATCTCCTGCAGCCAGATTCCACAACTTTCCTGTCACTTTTGGTTGTTAGGACTATCTTGTTTTCAGTACTTAAGAATCAGCACTGGTGAGGAAGAGGAGAAGGAGGAGGAGGAGGAGGAAAAAGGAAAGGCGGATGGGAAAGAAAAGAGGAGGAGGAAGGAGAAGGGAGCGCAGCTGCCTTCCTTTCCAAGATCTGGAGATTCAGTTGCCTCCTACTTCATGGTGAGGAAACTGTTCTTTAAAGCTAGCTTTATGCTGGGGGTGCCATCTGCTCTGTATTTCCTGTTCTGTCTTGGAAAGGAAGACCAGCCAGCCCACCCTTTCTCCCTGCTGAGCCTCTCTGCTGGATTTCACAGAGGATTCTGCATCAGGGTAGTATGAGAAGACGCTGGCTAGGCTTCAGGAAGCTGGATTCCAGTGGCCATCCGTGAGCCTTCATCTTCTTTTCTGTAAAATGGGACAAAGAAGAAGTCTTCTCACAGCGAGAGGTAGAGGGTCCTAGTATAGCAGTTCACAGTCGGCTGCTTGTAGTGAGGCTTGAGCAGATCTTTCACCATCTCTGTGACTCTTCCCTCCTTGTTTGAAGGTGAAATTGGATATTACACAGATCTTAGCCTGTGACCGGGGATTCCTTGTAAGTGGGCGTCTTAGTCACTTCATGCTGCTGTAACGAAAATACCATAAGTGGATGGCTTTGATAAAGGGAAATTTATTTTCTCACTGAAAAGTAGGCCAAAAGTCCAAATTCTGAGCAACAGCTCCAGGAGAAGTCTTTCTCTGTTGGCTCTGGAGGAAGATCCCTTGTTATCAATCTTCCCTGGAACTGAGAGCTTCTGAGGCATAGGGACCCTGAGTCCTTTTTAAGGGATGTGCTCTGCTCCTGGCACAGCTTTTTACTGATGGTAGCAGGTCTCCAACTCTTTGCTTGCTTCCATTTCCTTTATACCCCAAGAGATTGCTTCAAGGCACAATGCGATCTTATATACTGAGTCCTGCCCCGCTACTTCAGCTGCTACCCATAATCCCTCCTTAACAACATAGAGGCAAGATTTCCAATGTACAGCAAATCACAAAGTATCAGGAATCATGGCCCAGCTGTGCTGATGCACATATAATTTGCAGGGAACAATTCAATCCAGGACAGTGAGTCTTTGGGACAGAGACAGATGGAGATGGAGAGAAAGCAAGAGAGACAGAAGGAAGGCCAATGCAAAGAGTGTCCTTAAGTTGGTCGTGACCATGGGCCACTGATCTTGGGTCTGCTGGAACCCTGACCTCCTCAGGAGCGGTGCAGAATGGACTTCAGAGCTCTCCGCTCAAGGAACAGAGGCTCCCATCCTCCACTGCCCTAGGGTTACCCCACGGGATGTTAATCCCGCCAACTTCCAGTCACACACCTGAGGGAGTGCAGTGTGGTTCGTCCAGGCAACTTACACACTGTCCTGGGCAAAAAACAAGAAACAATTGGTGCAGCTGAGTCGAGGCGTGGGCACCTGAGCAGGGCCTGCTGCTGCCTTGATGGCTGGAGGGAAGCGTGGGCCAAGATGTGTCATATGGGACAAGAGGGTGTCCTGTACACTCTGAATAAGTGTCCTTTGCAGCCTCTGATCCTAGTGTGAATCCATGAGGCAATACTTAGGTAAATGCTTTGCAAGCAATGAAGGATTCCATGAATACTTTCCATCCTTTTTCACTCACCCTATAGCCTTCTTTTCTCCAGGAGTCCCTTCATTGTGATCACCTCTCAGGTGACCCCTTATGGAGGGCCTTACTCAGATGCCAAAGGGGATTGAAGACCAATCCCACTGACATCAAGTCAATCCCAACTCATAGCAACCCTATAGGACAAAGTAGAACTGCCACATAGGGTTTCCTGAGAGCACCTGGTGGATTTGGATTGCCAGCCTCTAGGTTAGCAGCTGTGTCTTCTAAGCCCCTATAAAACTCACTTCTAAAACCATGAAAAACCCAAAACCAAACCTAGTGCTGTCAAGTCGATTCCAACTCATAGTAACCCTATAGGATAGAGTAGAACTGTTTCCAAGGAGTGCCTGGTAGATTTGAACTGCTAACCTTTGGGTTAGCAGATATTACACTTAACCTCTACGTCACTGGGGTTTCTCTGTACCACTAAGCACCCCTGTAATGGCTCATAGGGTAACTGATACCCTGATTTGCCTTGGTCTTTAGCTTTAGCACCAAATGTCTCATGTCCCCAGAACCCCTTCGGACGCCTTAGCTGTACACAGATCTGTGACCCCTGGACATGGTCATCACATTCCGGAAAGAAGACGACAGGGGGACCCACCAATAAGAGACTGAAATGCTGCCTGCTCACCCTCCCCCCAACACTGTTCACACGCACCCCCTCCACCATGCTTCCATCTGACTAATTATCACTGTTCCCACGCTCAGTCACCACCGCCTGGTTCTGGCAGACTCATTGCCACTGTTCCCACATTCCCTCACCACCACCCAGGCTCCGTCAGACTCACTGCCACGTTCCCATTTAGAGTCAGGAAACCCTGGTGGCGTAGTGGTTAAGAGCTACGTCTGTTCACCCCAAAGGTCAGCAGTTCAAGTCCATCAGGTGCTCCTTGGAAGCTCTATGGAGCAGTTCTACTCTGTCCTGTAAAGTCACTATGAGTCAAAATCAACGCGGTGGGCTTTGTTTGTTTGTTTTTTGTTTTTTATTCACTTGGAGTCAAAAAATCTGGTGTCTTTTCTTCTCTCCTTTCTCCTCCTTCCTTTTTTTTTTTTTCCTTTGACTTACTGGTTCACTTTCTGACATTGTAGGAAATCCAGAAAAAATGTAAAGAAGAAAAATCAAACCCTATCACCCAGAAATAAACACTAGACAAATTTTGGAATTTTTTTAAATAGAAGTTTCCTATGCATATAAAAATAACCTTTAAGAGAAGTGGCTGATGATGTATGAAGATGAATACATATGTCCATATATATACACAATCCTGTGCCTTCCCTGTCACCCTCCCCCAAATGGTCATAGAATCTGAGAGCAGGAAAGGCTCCATCTGGACTTTACAGATGAAGAAATAACTTGCCTGGGGCTGCATGGCTAACAAATCTTCATGCCATTGGTTTCCTGACCTTCGGGAGGGCCAGAGCCATGGTGTCTCTGGGAGCACAGGCCAGCCAACCCCTGGAGTGCCTCGGGGTATCTCAAAATTAACAACTTTATCACTCAATAGATAACACAGCTAATGGTGCATTCACTGAGCAGGACACATGTGAAGTGGGTGTGAAATGGCTTTCTCTCTCACTTCTCACAACAGCCATTAATTCTCCCCCCGACTAAATGCCTGAAGCCAACACCAATGAAATTAAACTAGACAGGGATAAGGGTGAAATCCTGAGGACAAAATATCCCACTGAACAAAACAAGCTGGAGCTATGAGACAAGTCTTACACAAAACTCATGGGAAACTGTGTTGACAGGAACCTCAGGCCTGACTAACAGAGGCAGGGGTCCAGTGAACAGCAGGAGACAGGCCCTCCCTGTGCTCCTGGTGGGTCAGACGCACCTGGGATGTTGGTCTCAGTGATTGGTGTTGTGTCCCAGAACACCAAGAGTTGAGAGCTGATGGAAAGCAGGGACAAAAGGTGGAGAAGCCTCTCGGAACCACCAAAACATTAACAGCTGAAGGAACTGAAGACGCTTAACTCAGAGAAGGGGAAATAGCTGACTCTTGACTTTGGGGCCGGGGAGCAATCTCTTTGCAGTCCCCAAAAGACCAGCGATAACTCATACCCTTCCCCTCCACCCCACCTTGGGGCTCCGCTTCCTAAACTAGGGTGAAGGTGAGGCTGATGGTAGAGTCAGTCTTCACGCCTGTATATGTGACCCGGCAGGAAGACGGGTCCGGTCCCAGCTGTTGGCAGCTTAGGGGCCACTTCTTGTCCTCAGCTTTGGGCCTCACCTGTAAATCCTGGCAAATGGGTCAAGTAACTTGTGACTCCAACCAGTTACATACACACACAATTCTGCTCTTTAGTGAGTCAGAGTTGACACATGATAAAACCAAACCCAAGCCTGTTACCATCGAATCAATTCCAGCTCATACCACCCTCACAGGAAAAAGGAGAACTGCCCTGTAGGGTTTCCAAGCAGTAGCTGCAGCTCTTAACCACTGTACCGTGAGGACTCCTGACACGTGACAGAGGAGCTCTTTTACTCCCAGGGATTATAATAGCACCAGTGTGTGGCCTTTGGTGGAGAGAGGTGAGTTTGGGGAACTTTCTAAAGTTCAAACCAGTTGCTGTTGAGCCAGTTCTGACTCGTGGTGACCCCAATGTGCGCCCAAGTAGAACTACACCCCTGAGGATTTTCAGAGTAGATCACCAGGTCTTTCTTCTGCAGCACCTCTAGATAACCTCCAAACTTTCGGTTAGCAGCTGAGGGTATTAACTGCTTGCACCACCTCTAAAGTTCAAGCTGTTTGAAAATGGAATGTCTTGGGAAGTGGTGAGTTTCCTATCACTGACAGCCCCCAAAATAGGAGGCACTGGGAGGGGATTCCCACATCCGGTAGAGCACAGGACTCGATGCCTCCTGCTATCAGTTTGGAAGCCTGAGCCTGCGAGCTTGCCTGCGTCTCTCTTCAGCACGCTGCATGCAAAGATGCTCTTGCAGACATCTGCCAGGAAACGTGGTTTCTTCACCACGTGGCAGTGTGGGCTCCCGGGGCTGACAGTAGAGCAGGAAGTCTCCTGCGTCTGTGAGTGGGCACATGCTCTTTCTACAAGGCTGGGCTCAACAGTGGGAGGAAGGTCCATTGAGGATTAACTGCTATCACCCAGATTTGTTCAGCGAGCAGGTGATGTGGACAGAGGAAGATGTTGTGCTTCTTCTCACAGACGACATGCTCAGTCCTTCCATCCGTGCAGAAGAGCTGAGCGTTGCTGGAACGAAAGTGGGAGGGAAAGAAAGGGAGGAAGCCAATTAGCAGGAGAGCTACTGCTGAGTGCCTGCGTTCCCCGTATCCCTGAGCATAATTCTACGTGACAGGATCCACAGTCTGTGTGCACAGTCCCCAAGAAATGGAACAGGAGTCTCTAGTTGAAAGGGTGGCCTTTCGCCCACCCAGACAAGCTAAGTAAGACACCTGGATCTCCACACTCTCCACACTGCTTCCCTTTCCCAGAAAGCCAGTCTGGAAGTCAAAAGAGATTCGAGCAGACCTGGATCTCTGAGCTAACCAGGAATTTAGAGAACAAGCTTGTACTCCCACCAGGGCTACATAAGGGCCACAGAAGGTCTCCCTGACCCTTCAATCATCCGACACGTTAAGTCAAAGCCACAAGCACTGGCTGAGCCACCCTGGGTGACAAGCCTGGTGGAGGATGGAGAAGTGGAAAAGTCATCCCCTGTTCAAGGATCTAGGAGAGATGCAGGCAGGAAGGCCGCACGGCCCAGACAGGGTAAGCAGGAGAGGATACCCCGGGCATCACCTTTCAAATGTCAGAAGGCGTTTAGCACCATCTCTTCTTATAGTCAGCTGTGTTTTCATTTCTGATTATCCAGAACCCCCAATAGCTGCTTTATTGGTTTCCTAGGGTGGCTGAGACAAAGTGCCACAGACTGTGTGGCTTAAACCAAACCAAAACCCACTGTCCCACTGATCCACTGTCATTGAGTCAATTCTGACTCATAGCAACCCTATAGTCAGAGTAGAACTGCCCCATAGAATTCCAAGGAGCACCTGGTGGATTTGAACTGCCAACCTCATGGTTAGCAGACATAGCACTTAACCTCTATGCCGCCTGGGTTTCCGGGTGGCTTGGAACAGAAATTTATTTTCACACTTCTGGAGGGTGGAAGTCTGAAACTGGAGTGTGGCCCATGATGGTTCCTTCCGAGGACTCTCAGGGAGATTGTTCCATGCCTCTCTCCTACCTTTTGGCGGCAGCCAACGATCCTTGGTGCCACGTGATCCCTCCAGGCTCTGTCTCCATCTTTACACGGCGTCTCCCCGCTGTATCTGTTGCTGTGTCTCCTCTTGTCTTCTAAGGCCACCACTCACAGTAGAGAAGACCCAGTCTATCCCAGTATGACTTCATGTTAACTAACAACATCTTCAGAGACCCCTATTCCAAACAAGGCCACATTCGCAGGGACCAGGGGTCGGGACTTCTGCATGTCTTTGGGGAAGAACGCAATCCAGCCTATCACAGGTATCAATATGCCTCCTGTTGTGCTTGCCACTAGTCAAGAGGGGGTGATAGGTGTGGCTGTGAAAGAGCAGCTGGGGGATCCTTGAGGTGATAAAAATGTCCTCTGCCTATGAGTCAGAATTGACTCAACAGCAACAGGTCTTCACGGTCTGTTCTTCTGACTGTACTAACATCAGTATCCAAGTTGTGATGCTGCCTGGCGTGACATCACACTATTGTTCTGTAAAATGTCACTGTTAGAGAAGCTGGATAGCAGGTCCACAAGTGGCTCAGTCTTATATCTCAAAACCACTGTAAATCTACAGTAACCTCAAATAAGCAGTTTAATCAAACAAAACCAGGCGGAAGTCCCACAAATGCGCATGCGAGTGGGGTGAGTGCCCAGACACAGCCGACTGTTCACCATAGTTCCCCCTAGGGACAAGTCTGAAGAAACGGATTATTCTTTTTCTACCACCTATTGTTTGACTTGTTCCAACAAGCATGTTTGACTCAGTGACGTTATTCAGACCCATACAATAGCCCGTGGAGGGGGGTGGGTAGGAGGAATGGTGAAGAGCTCCGGCGGACCTTCCTTGCATCTGGAAAGTTGCCCATTTTCTATCCCCACAAATGTTTGGAATTTGCGCTGTGGGAGCCAGGAGTGAGGGGAGGATGCAGCTTGCCCCCTCTGGTACCAGGCCCTTGTGCCCCACCAGGGGGCCTCTTATCTCTGAGAAGATGTCCCCATGTCTCCTAAGGCAGTTGCTCAGGGAGTTTAGGGGAAGGTTCACCCCCAGGACCCTGGCCTCTGAGGGCCCCTATCTCCTGCCCTCCTGAAACCTGCCTTCCATGATGCTCTTTCCTCTTGGTCACAAACTTGTGCTCAAGAAAGATCAAGGACACTCGGAGCAGAGACCATCAGAACTCCCCTGAGCCATTGCCGTGGTCCAAGAATCATCCCAAGTGCATTTCAAGTGTGATCTCATGTCATCCTTCTAAGATCTGATGAGATAAGGGCTATGCTCATCCCATTCTACAGATGAGGAGACTTAAGGGTGTTAGAGAATGTGTTCGTGTTCCACGCCCCACAGACAACAAGTCTTCTACCTCAAGACATCTCCTCTGAAGCCCCCCAGGTCTGCTTCCTCACCAGCCTGTCTACTGCCGTCCCCCCAGACCTGTGGGCTTTCTAAAAGAAGGGGTCCTTCCTAAGCACCCCAGCCTTTTGAAGGCAGCAGCCAGAGAAGCTAGGGAGAAGGGAAGGTTTGGGAAGCCAGCTGGTCCAGCAGCTAATTGGTAACTGGGGTGGCACAGCCGCGTGCTCCAAGCTCATTAGAAGTCTCTCCCAATTGGAAATACTGGCTCCCGACCGTGAGGTCAGGCAGGGCCAGGAGGGCTGCTGGAGGCCAGCAGGATGCTTGGCAGCAGCTGCAGAAAAAGATTGGCTCGAGTTGGAAACAGCCCCAGCCTGACATGCAGATGTCAAAGATGAACTCCTTACTGTCCATCTGTAGGTCTCGGGAAACTGACCAGGGAGTGAGGGGGTGGCGGGCACAGGAAAGGCCTGACACCTGTGCATTCCCCACTCTGCCTGTGTTCAGTTTTATGATGGGTGTTCCCAGACTCTGGGGAAGCAGGAACTAGATGAGCTAGATGGAAGATTCTGGAAGAAGGGAAAGAGGGGGCCACTTCACAGAGTGGAGAAAAGAAACAGGCCAGTATACGGACTCATCTGTTCTGGAAGTTTCTCTTCCTTTGATTTTACTGAATGAGGAGATTGGAGTCATGGTGCCAATTATGTGCAGACTCAGAGTGTACCTTAGGAGGGATTTACATGACTGCGTGTTTGAGAAAGAAGAGACAGACACAGACCCCACAGGTACAGATTCATCGTGGCATACCTATGATCTACAGCCCCCACTGACGTGGCCTCCTGCCACCTCTTCAGCCCCAGGCCCTCATCTTTGCTCAGGTCCTACTAAACTCTGGGTGCCCTGAGCTTCCTGTGCTCCCAAATATGCCAGACTCCTTCTGCACCTCTACCTTTGCTTGTCTTGCTTTTCTGCCTGGAGCCCCCACCTTGCCCCACTCCTAGTGGACAAATCCCTTGTCGTTTCTCAAGGCCTGGCTCTAAGGTCCTCTTGGTGTGGGGACCATATGTCCTGCTTTCCCAGGACAGCTCTGCTTGATGCCTCTTATACCAACAAGGGGTCCTTTCACAGGGGTCTAGATTTGGATTGCATATGATGTGGTCACTGTATTCATTTCCTGGGCTGGGGGGCAGTGGGAGGGGGCTAGCAAACACCTCAACTGGGCTGCTCAAAGCAACAGAAATTAGAAATGTGTTCTCTCACAGTTCTAGGCTGGAGAAATCATGGTGCTGGGAGGGCCGTGCTCTCTCTGAAGGTTCGAGAAAGGCAGAGATGGGCAGCATCCTTCCTGCGTCTTCTAGTTTCTGGTGGTCCTGGGTGTCTTAACTTGTGGAAGCCCCACTGCAGTCCCTGCCACTGTCTTCACACACGGTTTTGTCTCAGGTGTCTGTCTCTGTCTCTTCTCTTCTTGTAAGAACACCAGTCATGCTGGATTAGGGCAACCCTACTCCAGTACGACGCATGTTAACTAATTACATCTGCAGAGACACTGTTTCTAAACACTATCACAATCACAAGTACCAGGGTTTATGACCTGAGCATATCTTCCTGAGAATACAAACCAACCCCTAACAGTCACCTTTGAAGCCCTTGATGACTCTCAGGCTGACGGGGTAGTCCCACCTGGGGCAATCCTCCCATGTGCAGCTGGGCTCTGTATACGTGCCTGCGCCCACCAGACCAGGACCCCTGAGTAGGCCTGTCTTCTCTCTCTCCCCGTGTGTCCTGCCCAGAGGCTGGCACCCACAGCAAGCCTGTCTGCAGTGAATGCATGAGTGAACCTACCGAATACTGACAGCATTCTCTTCCTGTTCTTCCCTGCAGGGATCTATAAAGGGCACTGCTTCCGGATCAATCACTTCCCCGAAGACAATGATTATGACCATGACAGCTCCGAGTACCTCCTTCGTGAGTATCAAGAACCCTCGGCTGCCTTCTCGCAGACAGGAGCCTGTGGCGGGTCTGGCAGCTGGAGAAAACACGGGCCCTGTGGGTGTGGAGGGACTGCTTTGCTCTGGATGCTGTTGTCACTCCCTCGTGCATTCCGAAATGGTTGGTCCAGAGTTTTGTTCAATTTTACCATAACTAGTGCCTGCTCTGGCAGAGGCACTGGGTTGATAGTCCTGTCTCCCTCTGCTGGGTAGACGGAGGCCTGGGTAGGGAGGATGCTGGTGTGGGTGTGGCTGACTTCAGAGGAGCTGATTGGCTGTAGCTGGAATAGGGGCGGTTAAAGAGGCAGGCCCCGCCCAGCCAGGGCAGTCCCTGGGAGGGAAAAGGGACACTAAGTACACGGTGCTGCCGGGACTAGACCTGCCTGCTTTTTGCTGTCCCACACCCTGAGCATTCTATTCTTGAAAATTCAGACTAACGCCAAAACAGCCTTAGAGGGATTTAGCCATCCCAGAAGGCTGCCTGGCGGCTGGTGGGAGAAGGTGAAGAAGGTGGCAGGCAGCGCTGGGTGGGTGGGTGGCACGTGTCTTCAGCACCAGCTGGTGGAGCCACCTCCTCAGCCCTGCCGGGGTCCTGTGCCTGGGCGGCACCCCCGAGACTGGAGCCCAGTGTACGCGGAGCATCAGGGGATAAGGCCAGCCCCTCAGCCCCCCAGATCCGCGTCTTCCTGGAGGTGGAGGGAGCCGCAGCCAGGGCAGGAGCCTGGGAATGGAAAGACAGCGGCACTGGGAAATCCTTTTCCCCTTCTGCATTAGCCGAGACGCCTGCTGTGCTGCTCACAGCAGCACCCTGGAGACTCGGGCCTCGGCTTCATTTATGGAGAATCGATACCAGCGTCCTGAGAAGGGACACGATTCACTCTGCACCTACTTATGGATCATTTTTGTTTGTTTGTTTGAAGAGAAATGCTTTTGATTTGGAGTCATCGAGTGAAAGAGAACAGCTTGCCAGGCCCAGAACCTGAAATAACTTGGCCAGAATGCTGCCTGCTCTCACTGCCCCGTCACCTTCTCCTGCCCCTCCCAGCCGGCTTCTTACTTGGGGGCCCACAGGGAACCAAGTAACTGAGATCTCCACGGGGCTGCCGCGGATAGTCACGCAGGTTGCACACTGTACAACTTGAGGGATGCCACTTGCATAGACTACAGCTCGCGGGTCACACATCAAGTTGCACGACACCAGCCTGCACAGCAATGGCAACAGCCGGGAGTGCTGAGTCCCACGGGACAGCTCCATCGACAATTAGCCCTAACTTAAAACCTGCCCTCCTCATCCCAGCCCCAGGCCATAGGGTAACATTTGTGGTTCTGGAGGCAGACTTCCCTCATGACCAACTCTGGGGCTATGAGGAGAAAGGTGCCTGGACCCTCAGGAGGCACTGCTCTCTCCGTTTTCCTCTTGAACTTGCCTGAGGTTACAGGCATTGGTGCTGGTTTGTCCTCTGGCCCTGGTGGCTCAGCAGTAGAAGTCTCACCTCCCGTGCGGGAGACCTGGGTTCAGGTCCCAGCTAAGGCACCTCGTGCACAGCTGTCACCTGTCAGTGGAGGTGTGCACGTTGCTGATGCTGCACAGGTATCAGTGGGGCTTCCAGACTAAGATGAACTAGGAAGAAAGGCCTGGCAACCTATTTCTAAAAATCAGACAGTGAAAACTGTGGATCACAGTGGTCCGTCTACAGCTAGTTGTGGCACAGGGACCAGGCAGGCTTTCCTTCCACCGTCCATCCGGTCACCATATGGGGCCATCATGCGTGGGGCCGACTCAACAGCAGCTGAGAGCATTCCTCCGTACTCATCTGGCCCAGTCTCCCCCTGGCCACCACAGCTCTGAGGTTGCTTTCTGGGTTGTCCTCCTGACCCATCAACCCAGAGGTCTGCCAGAGCGGCATTCTGAGATCCTAGCAGGAAGCACATGGTACATTCAAATGGGCTGAATGACAGGTGTTTCATGAAAGACTATTTACAAAAGATGTTGACAAGAGGAAAGAAATCCACAAAGGGATGGTGCAACACCCCACAACTAACAACAGCAAGGAGCCCTTACTACTCCCAGTTGTGAACAGATGAAAGAGGCAGATCAGGGAACCCCAAAGAGGGGGACAGTAAGGAGCAGGAGCTGAGACCTTTAGTGAGTGAATGCCAGCTACTTTGTCCTACAGCCTGGCAGGGGGGAAACCCAGGAGTAACTCCCTTGTCCGTACTCTCCCACCTACCAGGCCCCTGCCTAGGCCTACCGTCACCACACCCGGCCAGATGCCAGAGTGAAGGAGGCCCGGTGCTTCGGCCCTGAAGGTCAGCCTGCAGACGCAGAGCAGGACGGAGAGAGGCAGACCACCTGGAGTATGTGTATCCCACCAGCCAAGCTTGCACTCCTACCGAGCCTCAATCCAGCAGCACCCAGGAGGGTGGGTGAGCTGGGCGGCGACAGAAGTACCCTTCCCAAATAAAATGTAGTAACAGCACAACAGCATTTAAAGCTCATTTGGGAAAGGGATCTTCTCCTTAAGTGGATGCTGTGGAGACACCTGCTGGGTTCATTAACAAGCCCAGAGATGCCTGAGAAGAGAACGCTGACAGCTTTGAGGCCTATGACCTCCAGCAGGTGCTGGAGTTGGGAGATGGCAGAGTTAAGTGCCCGACAGAGGGCTATTTTTCACTCAGCTGTTGCAGGAAAGGGGATATTTGACCTGGGAATGAGCTGTGCTTGTGTCTGATGGTCCTTTACCTCTGGGTGCAGAGACCTGTGACCTTGGACCAGGGGCAATGAGCAGTTTTTCAGGGCAGGCCAAGATCCTGGTCACCATGGCCACTCACCTGTATTTCCCAGGCCACCCTGCTTCCCAGTATTCAGCCCTCTGGCCTGTGTCCAGCCTGCTGATCCCCCCAAATATGGAGGGGGCCCCTGGGGGGCTGATGTTTATAGGAGGTGAAGATTCCTGAAAATTCATCTGCTTATTCATTTAAAAATGTAGTGTGGACCTGGCAGCTAGCAGTGCCTATGTCAGGCACTGGGAATATAAAAGTTAACAGCCCGCCCTCCTGGAGCAGACGTTCTAGTGGAGAACAGGTATGTCAGAGAAGATAACAGACGGTTCCACGGTGCTTCTGTCTGTGGGAGACACTGTTCATGTCCAGCAGTGCTCTAGGCATGGTACACCAGACTTTTGGGCTTCCCTTCTGAGATATGTTACTGTGACAGGCTTCTTGCCAATGTCCCTGCTGGTGTGCAGGTCCACAGCCAAGGAGGGCCTGTCCCTTGTGAAGACAGGAGTCAATGGGTCACTGCTGTACACCACGCCCGCCATATCTCTCCCCAAGGGGTCACATCCGCATTGCCCTGTGCCTGGCACTCTTTTCCAGGCTTCCCATTTTCAGTTTGTTGGATTATGTCAGCAGAGGGTGCTAGGGTTGGGGCTGCTGTAAGTCCATGGTGGGCCTTAGGATGGGTTAGAAGGAGGTGCCCATTCTCTAGGCAAACACAGACCCTCACCAGGTGCAATGTGGTGGGTCACCTTTATATGGCCTTTCTTGTGATGGCCTTATGATTCCCACCAAATGGTTGGGCGGGACTATGCAATAAGGTACTTTTGGTCCACAGAGGGAATTGGACACCTTGTTAATAATACAGATAAAATGCATGGAACACTGCATGGATGGAATCACGCAAATAAGGTGTTTAGAACCCTAATGAGGGGGTTGGTCAGGTTAGCCATTCTGCTAGGCTTAAAATGAGCCATCCCAGAGGTGGAAGGGGATCTCACAGCCACCAAAAGGAAGAGATGAGAGTGGGGTGCAATCATTTGGACCTAGGACTATGTACTGAGAAGGCTTTAGATCCAAAAGACAAAGTGAAAGAAAAATCCCATGGGGCAGTTCTACTCTGACCCATAGGGTCATCATGACGAGTCAGAGTCAACACAATGGCAGTGGGGTTTTTTAGTGTTGTACAACTGTAACCAGAAAAAATGGTCACAGCTTGTTGCTGCCCATCACCACAAAGCTGGACAGAGATGTCAAGGGATTATGCCTTGTTCAGGTTTCTGGTGATCTGAGAAGATTGTGGGTTAGCACTCTGAAAACTGTGTTAACATCTTACCTCAAGCTGGAGGTTTTTATAGGAAAAAATAGGAAGGGTAAAGGAAAAAACAAGGGGGTGTTATTCGGGTGCCAGGTGGGGGAGTTGCTAGTCACAGGTGGGTTGTCCAGGAACTGTGATGTTATCTAGGCAGTGGTCTCAGGTCCCTGAGCAAGGCCTGAAGTCAGAAGGTGAGCCAGAGTCATAGAGCACTGTGAGAGGAACTGTGATGTTCTCATGATGGCGGTCCATCCTTGGGCAGTCTAGAGTCACAAGGTGGGTGATGTTACCCATCTCAAGCTGAAGGGTTCAGGGGTCATTAGGTTGGGTCACAAGGTGAGCCACAGTCAAGGGGGGCTGTTAGGGGAACTGTGATGTTATCTGAACTCTGTAGTTTTCTCAGGTCCATGGGCAAGGTGGGTGACATTATCTGGCTCAGTCCCCTGGGCAGGGTCTGAAAGAAGGCTCGGTCTCTGGGCTAGTTTCTAGTCAGCCTGAGAGATCAGGTAAGGATTTTTAATCAATATTTTACAATTATTAGCCCTTTCATAATGACTTAAATGTATGATGGAAATGAATACTGGGTGTTATAGGTTACAGAGAGCATGTGACTCCAACTTCAGATAATACTTGATTTTCTATGCTAAAAGTGGAACTAAGATGCCCCATTTATTCCTTTGAATGCAGCAGCCCTGTATATAAAGTATTGGGGGCTTAGGTGTGGGAAAACCTGAGCCCCACTCAGGATCTTTGCAGTCAGCAAGTTTGCTTTTGAAAAGACATGCAAACCTACCCAGAAATCAGAGAGTGAGAAATTTGCATTTAAGGGAAGGACCTGCAGGAGGGGAAAAAAAAGGACTTCTGCATTTTGAACTTCAAGCAAACTATCTGCCATCAGATCTATCTAATGAGGCAGAAAGTCAGTGCCCATCAGAAGAACCGCCTTCTAAGACTGGAAGTTAAAGGGAGTCAGAGAGTAGACAGCCTGGTACATTCACCTGAAGTGACCACTGGGGGCCACAAGATGTGTGGAAGTGGGGAAGGTGCAGTGTTGAAGAGATGGGCTGAATTTGGAATATTGGCTATGGAGGCTAGGTATGAGAGAGAGAGAGAGAGGTGGCTAACTGGTCTGAAGTGCAGGGAGTTGTGTGGACTCCCGAGCCTAAAGGTGTTGTTCATTGACCTTGCCCATGAGGGAATAGGGATGAGAGAGAGAAGGGTTTGGCTGGTCTGAAGGCAGGGAGATGTGTGGATTCCCAAGCCTATGGCTAGTGTCCACTGATCTAGACCATGGGGACTAGGGTTGAGCTGACTAGAATCCAAATGAATGTAGAGAGAAAGATGTTTAACACCACAAGCTAGTGTCAATGGCTGCAGTTTGATGGCTTGCTCTGGTCTGGACTTTGCTGATGAATGGAGATGCTTAAAATGCCAATGAGCATAGAACATTCTTCAGGCAAAGGAACATGCATGTTTCCTCTGAGTACTGATTTGATAGGGACTCGAGGGCACCTAACAACAATACTCAGCAAGCCCCCAGAACTCAGACTCTGGGCAAGGCAGGGGTAGTTGGAGGTGAGGGGGAGGCGATGCTCTACCTCTTAAGCAGTGAGGTAGATGGGAAGGAGTGCTTTCGTTGGGAGAACCCAGCCCAGGACAGTACCTGCCTCCCGGCACTTGAGGGTGGAGCTAGGCTTGCCAACCTCCGGAATCAGAGAGCTGAACACCTTTGGGTAAGGCTTGCAGGCAGAATGGCTGCCCACAAGCATTTATTGGTGAAGCCAAAGAGCTTCCTAACACTTGCCCGAGCAGGGCAGACGCTGGGCTGAGGGGCAGAGGTGCGGGGACGAGAGAGAGAGCTGACTGTGGGCACAGCCAAGGAATTGTTCTGACCCCAGAACTATACCTTGTGTCATTCCTGATCCTGAATTGTAACCTGTTACTTCACAAATGAACCCCGTAACTGAGTATGGTCTGTGGTTGTGTGTAGCCATGGCAGTGAATCATCAAACTCAGCAGCATGGAGAGTGCCATGGGAGGAAGCGCTGGTGTATAACTGGGAAAAATGTGGGAGAGTGGAGGTCTACCTGACTTCTGCCTCATAAGAATCAGCCTTGGGCTGTGGTTCTTGGTTCTTCTTCCCCCTTGTGAAGTTAGAGTAGGCCAGATATCCTGCTGACACTGTTTTTACACCAGTGCTTGATCCAGAAGTGTGACTTTTGCTGGACTTCAGACCCTACTTATCCCTCAGCCATGGACTTTGTGCAGTGCCCACCATGTATCACTGTCCAAGGCGACCTTGGTCAGCATTTGTCTATACAGAACTAAGGAATGCACCCATTTGGGAAGGAACAGGCACTCACATGATCTACTTGGGTAGGGTGGATGTTCTGAGCCAGGCTAGGTCCTCAGTGTCCTTAATGGCACTGGGCTCTCTGGATTATGTCCCTGTGGGCCCAGCTCCTCCATCCCATCTGCAGCAAAGAACGTGGCTGCACCTGACCCAGGCTTTTCTGGCTGGCATAGCTCAGGGGCACATTTCAGAAACACACAAGCAACTTCATCTCAGAGCCTGCAACTTAGAGAAGGCAAGGGAGGAACTGAGAGGGGGAGGTGCTAAAGAGAAGAAGTTCCTTTATTACCCTAAACAATCTCCTCTCTGTGAAGCAAGGGGCTCCCACTCGGGGGGCTTACAAAAAAGGAGACAAATGCTGCCTTCAGAGGCTGAAAAGCCCCAAACCAGCTCAGCTGCCCGAGGAGGCTGGCGTCTGCCGGTGCTCCCAACTCCCTGTCCCCAGCCGGGGCTACTGTGTGTCCCTGTGGCCAAGATTTAGACTGAGCCAGGAGACAGCAGGCATACAGGGGAGGTCAGGGTCTTGGTGTCCCCTCCTGCCTGTCTGACTTTCCTGTTTCCCTCCCCCCAACCCCGTATGCTGAGGGAAGGGGACCCGCAGCCCCTAAGCCCCTGCTATGTGAGCTAATACATTCATTTCCACGGGTTACCACAGAGGGCAGCGGTGGTTCAGTGGTAGAATTCTTGCCTCCCAGGGTGGAGACCCAGATTCAATTCCCAAACAGTGCACCCCATATGTAGCCACCAGTCCTCTGCCGGTGTAAGCTTGTGTGTTGCTATGACACTGAACAGGTTTCAAAGGAGCTTTCAGACAAAGATAGACTGGGAAGAAAGACCCAGCAATCTACTGCCGAAAACCAGTCAATGAAAGCTCTGTGGATCACAATGATCCCATCCCCAGCTGATCATAGGATGTCCCAGGACTAGGCAGCACGTCGTTCTGTTGTGTGTGGGGTCACCATGAGTTGGGGCCCAATGGACAGCAACAGTAGGGCTGCTATCACAAATGACCACAGCCTGGCGGCCCGAAGCAACAGAAATACATTCTTTCCCAGGTTTGAAAGCCAGAAGTCAGAAAGCGAGGGGTCAGCAGGGCTGAGTTTCCTCAAGAGGCTTTATTGGGGAACGCTCCCTGCTTATTTCAGCTTCTGGTGGCTCCTGGTGTTCCTTGGCTTGTGGTGGCATCATTCTGGTCTCTGACACTGTCTTCACGTCACCTTCTCCTCTTCTGTCTCCAGTCTCTGCCTTTCTCTTCTAAGGGCATTTGTCAATCAGTTTTGGGCCCGCCTGGTCCATCCAGGATGCTCTCAGTGCTACAGCCTTCACTCGGTTACATCTGCATGGACCCTTCTTCCAAGTGAGGTCACATTCAGGCACTTGGGCATATCTTTTAGGGGACACAGTTCAACCTGCTACAGGTAAATATCATTAACACCCAACATGTTGTAAAAGAAGGAATCAGTATGATCATGGGAGTGGCCCGTTCCAGTCACGCAGCTGTGAAGTGGCACAGCCAGGGTATCAATCTCGATCTGTCACACACCTTGGTCCACAGGTGCCCCACTCTGCTCAGTGTCTTCCTTCTCTGTGTGACCTCATCACATACTGTCCCCGGGAGGTGGAAATGATGATGATATTAAAGGCTGTCACTTAGGAAGCACATACTACGACCAAGCCCTTCACCAAGTGCCTTATACATGCAAATCCGACCATGGAAAGTAGGCACCATTATGATCCCCATTTCACAGATGAGGAAACCAAGTCATAGAGAGGTGAAGTGGCTTGACTAAGGTCACACAGCTAGCACATGTCAGAGCAGGGACCCACACCCAGAGAGTCTAATGCCAAAACTTGTTCTCTCAGCTACCAAACAGGGCTGCTTCTGGTGGATGCCACTTCTTGGCCTTCCAGAAGCTTCATGGAGACAGTGTCTGTGAAAGGGTTTCATGGCTGTGAAGTGTCTTGTGAATGTGAAGAAAACCAGGCTTCTCCTGACTGTTATCATTGCCTTCTGGCTGCCCGGGGGGCTTTCTCCTCCCTTTGAGCACTACAGAAGTGCAGCCCCCACCTACTGGCACCTAAGTGAGAAGTGGACAGATGTGGCTTCTCCACTGGACCCTGGGGTGAGCAAACAGCAGGCCTGAGTCTCAGGAGTGTGGGCTCCAGCTGCCCCCACCCTGTCCTGGGGCCTGCCCCTCTGTATATCTACAGGTCCTGAAGAGAACCTTCCAATCCAGGGGAAGGGAAGCAAGCTGCAGGGCCCTGGTCATGTCCACTGTGTGTCCTGGTGGGCAGCTGGCCTCACCGCCCTCTGTCTTTACCTCCTGCCCTACCTAGGCATTGTGCGTGCCTCCAGCGTCTTCCCCATCCTCAGCACCATCCTTCTCCTGCTCGGGGGGCTCTGCATCGGTGCTGGGAGGATCTACAGCCGCAAGAACAACATCGTTCTCAGTGCTGGCATCCTCTTTGTGGCTGCAGGTAAGCCTGTTTGTTCCAGCTGTCCCCATTGCATGCCAGCTCTGGGCCAGGGGCTAGGCACATGGGGGATTATGCATTCCATGTGGTCCCCACTGCCAGAGAGCTCACATTCCTATATAAGTACCATGTACTATTAACCAGAGGGGTCCCTGGGTGGTGCAAGTGGTTAGCACTGTCTACCACCAACCCAAAGGATGGAGATTTGAGTCCACCCAGAGTGCCCTTGCAAGAAAGGCATCAACCTACTTCTGAAAAATCAGCCATTGAAAACCCTATGCAGCCTACTGTTACTGGTCATTTTGAGCAAATGTTCTATAGAAGAATCTTCGTCAAAAGGGGGAAAAATGCAGAACAGAATTTAAAAATTTCATAGAATCCAGACTTTCTTGACATATTGAGGCTGGATGAACCCCTAAAACTATTGCCCTTAGATAATATTTAAATATTAAACCAAAACTATCCCCTGAAATCTTCTTTGAACCAAATAAAGATGTAATTGACAACAGCAACTCAGAAAGGTTAGATGACAAGCTCAGGGGACAATGAGTATAAGTCACTGGTGGTAGAACAAGTTGGAGAGGAATGACGAGAAAGTTTGCACAACTTGAAGAGTGTAATCAGTGTCTTGATGTCACCGCATTGTACATGTAGAAACTGTTGACATGGTGAAAGACTGTGTCTGTTTTCAACAATGAAATACCCATCCAAACAAAAAGCCTATGGAGTACCATTCTATTTGACACATGTGGTCAGTATAAGTCAAAGTCAGCTCCACAGCAACTGGTTGGTTAATTGACTTGAGAAGTCAGGTGTACCAAGTGCCTCAAAGAAGAAGTCCCAGATGCTAGGCACACCTGTAACAAGGAACTCTGAGTCAGGGAGTTAGGGAAGTACTGGCTGAGTGATGTGAGGCCAAGACTCGAAGGCGTGGCCTGATAAAGGAGCAAGAGATACAGGACAGGTGTTTGCCGCAGAAAACACAGCCCTCATAAGGTGCCACAAAACAAAACAAACAAAAATATCTGTTGCGATCAAGTCACTTCCAACACAGCGATCCTGTAAGACAGAGCAGAATTGCCCTTATAGGATTTCCAAGGCTATAATGTTCATGGAAGCAGATTGCCACATCTTTCTCTCTGAAAGTAGCTGGTGAACTCTAACTGCCAGCCTCTTGCTTAGCAGCCAAGTACGTAACCATGGTGCAAGAATGGGGATGAACAGAAAAGAGCGGTTTGCTACTGAGATCCACACTTCTTCAAGCTTTCCTGGGTTGCACCTTGCAGGGGCAGTGGGAAGGGCTCTGAAGCTGTTACAGACCTTCTCCTAGCTGAGGAAGTGTCTTTTCTGTAAGGACAAGGACACCGGACGTGCCTGGAGGCTCAGCTGAGAGTAGGGGAGCCCTCCCTGCCTGCCCCAACTGCCGCAACTCCCCTGGCTAAGAGAAAACCAAAAACACCTTCAGAATCACCCCCGCTGCCAAACCCTCCCAAAACGTGACCCAGGACAACGCTCCTGCAGAAGTGTGGCTCCTAGTAACATACCAGGTGCCTAAAAACCAAAAGCCAAAGCCACTGCTGTAGACCTGCTTTTGATTCAGCGACCCTGTGGGACACAACCATTCAGTTCGCAGTAGAATTATCCCATGGGTTTTCTAGGCTGTAATCCTTGTGGGGACAGAGCACCGCTGCGTGAATTCAGACCACCAAACTTGAGGTCAGTAGTCGAGCCCAAACTGCTTATGTCAGTACATGCCTGACCCCTCTGAAAGAGCACAGTAGTTCAAAGCTTGGCTGCTAACCAAAAGGTTGGCAGTCCAAGCCCACCAGCCACTGCTCAGTAATGCCATGGGGTAGTTCTGCTCCGCCCTATAAAGTCTCTATGAGTTGAAAACCAACTCAATGGCACCTAACAACAACAGCCATTCCAAAATGGTTAAACACTGCCAATTCCTCTGAGCCGCAGGAGAAGCAAATGAATGTGTGCCTTGCTACTGCAGGCTTGGAAAAATCTGAGGCCAAGGTGGGGCTCTCAGCGGGTGGGTGGCCAGTCAGAGGCTCGAGGATGATCAGTGCACAGTCCAGCAGTCAATGCACCACCTAGTGGTCAGCACTTGGTCCAGCAGTCAATGCACAGTCCAGCGATCAGCACACAGGCCAGCGGTCAGTACACTGTTCAGCCAGGCCCAAACCAAACCCACTGCCATTGAGTCAATTCCAACTGATGGCAATGTTATAGCACAGAGTAGAACTGCTCCATAGAATTTCCAAGGAGCTCCTGGCAGATTTAAACCACCAACCTTTTAGTTAGCAGATGTAACACTTGACTGCCAGGTTTTCCCAGTTCAGCGTAGGCCCGAGTTCCTGGGAGAGCATGGAGGGGACAGCTCTCAGGGCCAAGCTGTAGCTGTGGAAGGATCAGCGAGCTGCTGGTGCTCAGCTGGCAACGCCCTGAAGATTCCAGCAGCATGTGTGGCACTCAGATAAAAGTATACAGGGATCTCTCGTGGGAAAGGTAGGAGCCACATGACTTCTTTAGACTTCCTTTAGGGAAATGAAGGCAAGAACTGTTACAAAGCTCAGCAATTGTTTCCTACATTCTTGTCGTAGTGCCGTGCCCCATCCCAACAGTGTTGCTGCTTTCCAAGTGTCTTTTTTTCTCACGCAAGACTGGTGAGGAGGGAGTGTGCGGACCTGTGCGCCTGTGGAGTGTGTGTGTGTGTGTGTGTGTGTGTGTGTGTGAGAGGAGTGGGGGATGTGTCTGTCTGAGGAGTGATGCGTGTATGTCTGTGTCTGAGGAGTGATGTGTGTGTCTGAGGAGTGGGGGGGTGTCTGAGGAGTAGGGTGTGTGTCTGTCTGAGGAGTGATGTGTATATGTGTGTGTCTGAGGAGTGGGGTGTGTGTCTGAGGAGTGTTGCATGTATGTGTGTGTCTGAGGAGTGATGTATGTGTGTATGTCTGTGTCTGACGAATGATGTGTGTGTGTGTGCGTGTGTGTCTGAGGAATGTGGTATATGTGTGTGTCTGAGGAGTGGGGTGTGTGTGTGTCCGAGGAGTGATGTGTGTCTGTGTGTGCAGTGTGTCTGAGGAATGTGGCATATGTGTGGTGTGTGTGTACATCTGAGGAATACAGCGTTTGTGTATGTATGCGGTGTGTATGTCTAAGAATTAGTGTGTGTATGATGTGTATCTGAGGGCTACGATGTGTGTATGCACGTGGGGTGTATGTCAGAGGAGTGATATGCGTGTATGTGTGCAGTGTGTGTCTGAGGAGTGTGGTGTGTGTGTGGTGTGTGTTTCTGTCTGAGGAGTACCAGTGTGTGTATGTATGTGGTGCGTGTGTCTAAGGGCTGGTGTTTGTCGTGTGTGTGTGTGTCTGAGGAGTGTGGCATATGTGTGGTGTGTGTGTGTCTTAGGAGCGGGGTGTATAGATATATGTGGTGTGTGTGCCTGAAAACTGACGTGTGTGTGTGTGTCTCAGAGGTTTGTGGTGTATGTGTATGTGAGGAACGTGGTATGTGTGCATATGTGGTGTGTCTGAGGAGTGCTGTGTGTGTACGTGTGTAGTGTGTGTAAGCGAACTGTGGCATGTGTGTGTGCATCTGAGGAGTATAGTGTGTATGTACGTGGTATGTTTGCCTAAGGAGTGGCATGTGTGTGACGTGTGTCTGAGGAGTATGATATGTGTGTATGTGTGGTATGTATGTATCTGAGAAGTGGGGTGTAGGTATGTATGCAGTGTGTGTGTCTGAGAGGTGGTGTGTGTGTATGTGTGCCATGTTTATGTGTCCAAGGAGACGCATGTGTGTCCGGTAAATGTGTACATGTTATATGCCCGCCTGAGGAGTGTGGTACATGTATACTGTCTTGTGCGTGTATCTGAGGAGTGTAGTATGTGTATCAGCATATGTGTCTGAAGAGCAGCATGTGTGTATGGGTGTTGTGTGTGTCTGAGGAGTGGTGTGTGTGTATATGGTGTGTGTTGTGTGTGGGGGGTGTCTGAGGAGTGGGTGGTGTATGTGTACATCTGAAGAGCGGTGCGTGAGCACGTATGTTGTGTTGTATAAATGTTGGTTAGGGTAGGGGGAGCTCCTGCTCTTGCCCGCACTTATGGAGAAGCAGGAAGCACCGTCCTCCGGGTTCCCAGCACCCGTCCCTCCTCTTCGCCTCAGCCCGGAGCAGAGACAGGGCGGGGCAGGGCGGGCGGACGGGCAGAGCAGGGGGCAGGGAGCGGGGGGCAGGGGCACACCCCGTTATCCCTGTTTCCTCCTCTCCCTCCTCCCCTTTGCCTTCTTTAATAGCCCGTCAGATTTTGCAAGGTGTGAATCAGTAAGGAAGTCCCTGCCATCACATTTGAATAGTATCCTGGAGTTTGTTTTGTAAGGAAAGAATTGTACCAACCCACCCACCACAAGTCAACCCCAGACGGACACTGTGCCAGGTGCTCAGTGCAGCAGGAAACCCGCCTGAAGTCACACAGTGACTGGGCTGTCAGGCTAGAGAGCCCATGATGCTCTTCCTCTGTGTCCCTCTTTTATAAGGACACACTAGCGACGGTTTAGCATCACGCCTCCACGTCCAGAACGACCTCACGTTAACTCACATCGCCAGAGACTTCATTTCCAAAAAGGACCATCTTCACAGGTACAGGGCTTATGTACTGCCATCGAGTCGATTCCAGCTCTTAGCAACCCCATGAAACAGAGTAGAACCGGCTCGTGGGGTTTCCAGGGGTGTAGCTGACCGCTACATGTGTCCCCCACAGAGCAGCTGGCGGGTTCACAGCTGAGCACTTAAGCGGGGCTCCTTGTACAGCGGCTAGGACATAACGCATCTTCTGGGGGCACACAGCTGGATTTGTCGTGGATAGTGAGACGTCCACATGGTGGGTCAGGTGCAGGAAAAAGATGGAGGCAGTTCTTCACATCCTGATACAGAAGCTTCTCTCAGATCTGCTGTTAGGTGAAGCAGGGGCCAAAGAGTGTCATGTAAAGAAAAAAGAAATAGGTGTGCAAGCATTCGTGTGTGTGTGTGTGTGAGAGAGAGAGAGAGAGAGAGAGACTTTCCAGAAAGATATAAGAAAGATGGTAACAATACTGCTTGCAAGAAGGGAGCTAGCTGGTTATATTAGGTGGTATGATTACATTCTTCGCTTGAATTTTGCTCAGGAACACCTAATCAAATTTAAGTAATTAAAAGGAAAATTAACCGGAATAAAGCAGTACTCATTAGGGGGAGGAAAACCTGGTGGCGTAGTGGTTAAGAGCTACAGCTGACAGCCAAGAGTTCGGAGGTTCAAATCAACCAGGAGCTTTCTGGAAATTCTGTGGGCCATTTCTACTCTGCAGTGTCAGCTGGTTTAGGGTCCGAATCAACTTGATGGCAGCCAGTTTGGGGTTTTACCAAGGGGAAAACCATGGGCCCTCCTCCGACCTCCTGCTCCCGGTCTGTAGGTCCAGCCATAGGTCTAACCTCTGTGTCTCCCCCTCCCCCCCCCGTCTCCACCTGTTTGCTTCTCAGGGCTCAGCAACATCATTGGCATCATTGTGTACATCTCCAGCAACACCGGGGACCCGAGTGACAAGCGAGACGAAGACAAGAAGAACCACTACAACTATGGCTGGTCCTTCTACTTTGGAGCCCTGTCTTTTATTGTGGCCGAGACCGTGGGCGTCCTGGCCGTGAACATTTACATTGAGAAAAATAAGGAGTTGAGATTTAAGACCCAACGGGAGTTCCTTAAGGCCTCTTCCTCCTCCCCTTACGCCCGGATGCCGAGCTACAGGTACCGGCGGCGACGCTCTCGCTCCAGCTCGCGGTCCACCGAGGCCTCGCCCTCTAGGGACACATCCCCCGTGGGCCTGAAGATCGCGGGGGCCATCCCCATGGGTGAGCTGTCCATGTACACACTGACCAGGGAGCCCCTCAAGGTGACCACTGCCGCCAGCTACAGCCCTGACCAGGAGGCCAGCTTCCTGCAGGTGCACGACTTTCTCCAGCAGGACCTGAAGGAAGGCTTCCACATCAGCATGCTGAACCGGCGGACAACCCCCGTGTGAGGCACCCTTGCTTCCTCTCAACACCGGCCTCTTGAGTGGCTGTTCGGATCAAACAGGAGGGCAATGGAACCTTAAGACAGAGAAACAACGAACTGCAGCGAAACCCAATCCTCCCTGATCCCCAGAAGGTGTCGTGGCTGGCTTAGACTGGAACCGGGACCTGTGACAGACACTGAAGGCTGACTTTACTCCACAGAAGGTGTTTTGATGCCTCAGGGCTCTGGAACATCCCAGGAGGCCCCCTAGAGCTTTCCTGAAGGCTGCATAGCCTTGGCCAACCTGGGAAAATGAAATTGAGCCATTCTCTCCTCTTGGAAGCAAATCTTGCCAGAAGAAAGGGGTTTCAGGGCCTCCTCTCCCTGCCTGGGCGCTAGGCCGCCAGAAGTCTTCACCGGGCACGAGGAGGCCCTCTGGACTCTAGTCAGCTGCTCTTTGAACCTGCGGGTTCTCTGAACCAGAACTGAGGAAACCGAAGCACGCTCTCTGCCTCTCTGTCTTTCTCTCTCTCCTTCTAGCAATGGCCTGTTGCTGAAAAACGGGGATCCTGAGAAGAAAGCTCAGTAGCCAACTGGTGCTTCTGGCCTTTGTGCTGTCCTGGGGCTACTTCACTCAACCTGAGGAAAATGAGGCCTAGGACAAGGAGGCCTCTGTGGGCCTAAGGTGTGAGGTAAAGGCCGGCAGCTGTGGGTATTGCTGGGCTTTCCTATCTGCTTCTGAAAGTCTCTGGCTGTACAGAAAGGACAGGATGCATTGACTGCCCTTGAGAACCTGGAGGATTCCACTGGTCCGATGAAAGGTGGCCATACGGCCTCTTGCGTGTCACTCTCCACAGTCCCAGGGACCACAGGCTGTGGAGCACCTCAGTCACATGAGCAGAAGCCAGGGGCAGATCCTCTGATGGCTTTGGCGTCAGAAGCCTGAACTTCTGAGCAAAAACAGGGAAAACTGAGGACAAACAGTGACCAAAATAAATAAATAAATAAAGTCTTCATTTTCTAGGTGGTTATTAAACATTCATTTCCTCGTCTTAAAAAGTAGCAGTAACACCTCCCCCAGCTCCTAATATTGTAATTTATTCTGCTGCCACCTGAAAGGACTCAGTGGAGGAAGTTTGGGATGAGAGGGCAGCAAGGCTCTTCCTTCTGCTCCAGTGCTTCGTTTGGAACTGAATATGTGGCTTCGAGGTTTCACTTCCGTGACCACTGACCATTTCACTTTTCCCTCCAGAAGCAAAGAAAGTGGAAGCGTGCCCTTCAGAAGAGAAACACTCTCGGACACGGAGCTTACCCTCTTTTATATAAAAACACGTGCTTTCTAAAGATAAATGGTTTCTTACTTTTTGAGACTTTTAATCCGATTTTGAGCAGTCATCTGTGACCCCAGAAGCTGTTGTACTTCAGAAGCAACGAGCAAATTCTTACCTCAGCTAGCTACTCACGGGGCCTACAGGCGAACCCAGCCCCTAGGAGTTCGGACGGGTCATCCTGTGTGGTGATGGTATCACCGTCATTTGCATCCTCCTTTGCACCCACGAGAGGACATCTCCACAGGTCCTGCATCCAGCTGACTGCCCTGTGTACTGGTGAGCTCACGCGAGGTGTGCCAGGGCGCCTTTGTTGCTTGCTCAAACCTTTTCCTTCCATTGAGGTTGGCTTTGTATGGTGGTGTCTTCAAGCATGCACAGCAGAGATGGCTGAAATGTCAGGGTCTGTCCCTGTCACCTGCCCCTGCTGTAGGTCAGCCTCCTCCACTCTCCCCCTAGCCCTCCGCCCCTGCCCTGCCACGACCACTGCCATCACACTGTCTCATCCGGCCTGAAGGTCCCTGAGTGGCACAAACAATTTGCACTCAGCTATGAAGCGAAAGATTGGCGGTTTGAATCTATCCAGTGGTGCCGTGAAAGAAAAACCTGCCTATCTGTTTGAGAAGGGTCACGGCCATTGAAAACCCTGTGGAAACGCAGTTCTATTCTGACCAACATGGGGTCACCATGAGTTGAAACTAACTGGACGGCAGCGGGTATTCAGGCTGAAGAAAAAGGACACAATGTCTAGACCCAGCACTCACTAAGGCCCCGAGATTTTCCTTCTGTTCCTTCCCAAAAGGGAGGCAGCCTTTCTGTTCCTTCCACACAGGTCACCTCCCCTCCCGCTGTCCCAGAACTCTCTCGAACATCATGGAGAAAGCTGTGTTCCAGTGAATCCTACCTCTTGCCCAGTCCCAGGCAGAGAACACAGGGCCCACTCTGGGGACCAGGAAAGAAAGGGAAGAAGAGACAAAGAGGGACAGAAGAGCAGGGAGCAAAACAACCTCAGACCCTTTGGCCTTCACAGTCTTTCTCCCCATGGCCGTCCAGTCTCCCAGAGGCCCTTGCCTCTGCGTTCACCCTTCTTCCTCGCTTCATCTTTGCCTGGGCTTGTCCCGCAACAAGGGAGCTGAACTGGCTCCCTGCTGCCTGCTGTCAGCCTCAGGCCTCTGGCCCATGGGGGGAGTGTGGTGGCTTGTACTCACCTTCTCACCCTTGTCCCAGCCCATGACCCTTCCAGCCCATGTGTGTTTTGCCAGTTAAGCTCCTTGTGAATCCTGTACCTACTACTGGCTTGGGGTTGTTAGTTGTCTTTTTTTTTTTTTTTTAAATGAAATAAAAACATTTTTAAAATGTTTTCTTCTGATGCATGTATAGTGGGGAAACCCTTCAAGTCTTGGTGGGCATTTAGAGTAAACAATGTCCCTGAGGCTGGGGACCTTCTGGGAGACAGTGGGTAGGAGAGCGTTTGGTTCAGTGCAGGTCAAGGTCAAGTTTCTATGGAGGAAATGTCTCTGGCTTTGATCTGGATCACTGGCCAGCTCCCCAGTATCACTAGCTTTATTTAGACTCTTGGTGATGGCTTTGAGGTCCCTTTTTACCTGGGAGCCAGACGATAGACAAGCTTCCCCCACCTCCCCTAGGTGTGCTGTGGGGGGTTGGCAGCTGAGGCAAGGCAGCCCTGGCTTCAGAACAGAATCACCTCAAAGGCCCCAAGCTACTTGTTGAGGGGGACAGACGTGGTGAAGGCTCTAAGAAGCCCACCAACAACTCCCTCCACATTCTGAAATGATGAAGAAGTGGATATAGGTGCCTAAGTATCCAAATGAAAGCCTTATGGGGTCCCTGGGTGGTGCACATGGTTAATGTGCTCAGCTGCTGACAGGAAGATTAAAAGTTGGGGTTCACCCAGAGGCACCTTGGAAGAAAGGCCTGGCAATCTCCTTTAGAAGACTGGCCATTGAAAACCCTGTGAAACACAGTTGTACTCTGATAACCCGTGGGATCACCAGGAGTCGGTCGATTCTCTGCGAATGACTGGCCAATAAGGCTAGACGGTAGTGTACGGCGTGGACCAGAAGCCAGATGAGCCTCCTTTCACCACGGCCCAGACTGAGGTCCTCTATCACAAGCAGGACAACTCTCCACTCTGCCCCTGACCACAAGAAGAAGCAAGGTGAGAGGTGGACCAGAGGGACTCTACTGATGGGAGCAATACCGAACATACTGCCCAGGTGCCAGTCACAGTGACATAGCTGTAAACAACTGTGTTTGCTCCTGGAGGTGGGCACTGTCTGAACATCACCTTCCCCTTTTGGTGGCCTGAGGAAGGGATGATCCATGTCAGGTGGCATAGTGGTGAAGTGCTACGGCTGCTAACCAAAAGGTTGGCAGTTCAAATCCACCAGGTGCTCCTTGGAAACTCGATGAGGCAGTTCTACTCTGTCCCTTAGGGTTGCTATGAGTTAGAAGTGATGGAAACAGGTCATTGTTCCCCTAGTTCTGTCCAAGCTCCAGCCCATACACATTCTTCTCCTACAACTACACATTCCCTCTTCTTTCAGCACTGATTTACCAGGATTTTTCTTCCTGCAAACCCCACTAGTGGCCTAAGCTGCCACCAGTCTCACTGCTTCTCCAAAACTAAGGGACACCAGACCCTTGGGCCTCCTTCAAGAGAACTCTGGGCTCATGAAGACCTCTCCTGCCCTGGCCCCAGTGGAGAGCACTTGCCAAGGACCCCAAACCCTACAGGAAGCAAGGCTGTCAGGAGCCCAGTGTCTGCATGTTTCTGCTCTTGGGGCTGTTCAGAAATCACTCGTGGCTCTTCTGGACTTTCTGCCCTCCTGCCTGAGATGAGCACCTGGGAAAATGGATATTGCCACCTGTACTGAGCCACCAGGTCCCAGGGCCAAGGGGAGCTCAGGCCTTTGCCTAGCCCCACCCACTGATCCCTGGTGCTGTTCTCAGCTGACCACTCAGCCAGCCCAGTTCTGGCTCATGCCAGAACTTCTGTGTCCTTGGTTTATTCTTAGGCTCCAGGAAACTCTGGCTCAGCAGGGGCTTTGCAGGCATCCCAAGTGACCTCCCGTGGCGGTCTTTTCCTGTGACATGGTCTTCCATGTAGGAGTCCAATAGGGTCACGCGTTTCGTTCTGTATAAAACCTCTGTCTCCATAACTCAGAGGTAGAACCACAGAACTGATGGAGATGGAGATGTCCTAACTCCTAGTCAAAACGTGGCCCAGAGCCCCCTCCAGCCCATCAGGCTCCATTCTGTCCTTAGCTTGTATCACTTAAGGGCAGGCTAACTGCACAACCCCTCATGACAGACAATGGCTTGATGCAACGGAAGTTCAAGTGTTGCGATATAAAGTCGAATGGACTGGAGAGGGCGTGTTATGTTCCACACAGTCACTCAGCGACTCAAGCACTCTTGCTACTGGACAATGCCGTCATGTCCAAAGTTGCTGGGGACAGTCATCCTGCCAGCAGGTGAGCAGAGGAGAAAGGGTTTTGTGGGAGGTTTTAAAAACCAGGAAGCTATGGCTTTCCCAAGTGCCATTGGCCAGAACTCAATCACATGGCCATACCAAAGTGCAAAGGAGCATGGGAACTGTAGTTCAGCCCAGGAGGGAAGGAAAAGCAGAGGAAAGAGCTGGCCAGTCACAGCCCGTGGTCTATGCCTTTTGACACCTCTTTTACCCAGCATTTTGGGAGGACTGGCTTGAAGGTGACTGCTTTGTCTGAAACTGAATCAGCCTCATGTACCCTGAGTCCCTCCTTCAGCTCCAGCATGCTCTCTGGTCTCTTTTCAGCTCCGGGTAGTCCTCTGTGAAGCAGAGCCCTACTACCTCTTCCCAGGTTGGAGAATCAGGCTCAAGTCATATCTCCAATCAAACAAGAATCACAGATTCATCGAACACGATGACTAGCAGGGATCGTAGGGCTAGTCTCACCGGACTTCCCTGTTATAGAAGGGGGATCAGGACCAAAGGGGAAGAGAGAGAGGATGCAAGGGAGAATGAAAGGAAGGAAGGGAAGACACTTCGAGAATTTTCATAACAACTGTGGTAACAACACTAGCCCAGTGTTTCTTCACTGAGGGTGAGACATTTTTGGTTGTCACAGTTTGGGAGGGATGTACTACTGGCATTTTGTGGGTAGAGGCCAGCGATGCTGCTGAACACCCTACAATTGCCCAGGACAGCCCACGCAACAAGGCATGAGCCAGACCCAACTGTCAATGATGCTGAGCCGGGGAAGTCCTGCCCTTGCCTGGACTCGCAGTGACAGACAGTGAGGCAAAGGCAGGTGCTTCACGTATGTAAGGTCATCCAGTAAGTTTCTGGTTGTTGGGTCTAGGTTACGGGCATATTAGGAAGAGTCATGTATTATTTCTAGTGTTCCCTTTCCCCATAACGTGTTTAGATTTCTATCTTTTTCTTCTCCACTTTTGAGCCAAGGCTTTCAAAACAGAAGTTGGAGGTTGAGGAGGGAAACGGGATGTGCCCCCTCCTGACCTGAGTGTGTATGGGGTGCACTTCTTGAAGCCTTTGTCACTGTATTTGGGAACAGAATACTATTGGAATAAAACCAGACCAACAGCCAGAGAACGGTTCCAGAAACCTGAGCCAGCTTGACCAGGGAACTCACTGCTCCCTGGAGTCCTCCGTCCACACCCTGCCAGCTGCCATAAGATGGCCAAGAGCCAGAAACACCCAAGATCAAATCCCAACTCTTCTACTCTCCCCACAACATCTCTCAGAGCACCTCCCACCCCACCTCACCCCTTACCACCCTGCCAATGAGGAAGGTTACCTCCCCTTCCCAAGGATGCTGGAAGCATGAATTCAACTTTAGACAAGAAAGCATTCCTACGCACCCCTAGCTTGGCAGCTGCTATTCCAGTGAGTGCTCAAGAGTACGTGTTCACAAGTGACATGAAGTTACCCAAAATGGACTGTTCTAGAAAAATCTGTGGAGAAGCTCTCTGTACCCATGGCTCTCCAGCTTGGGAGTGGACAGCTGCCTTGGGCGCTCCTCCCACTGCTCCTCCTGGTGCATCCACCTCCTCATTTGCTTCCACAGAATCTTCGTGTTCCCCGTGCCTGCTGCTGGGTGCTGGTCATCGAGGCAGCACGACAGGTGTGTTCTTTGCAGGCCCTGACAAGCCCCGAACCCATCTGGATGTCTCTGGTTCCACACAGTCTGTACAGCACCCAGGTGCCCTGGCAATGTAGCACCCTTGACCACCCAGCCCAGAGAGGCAAGGAGTAGTTGGTGGGGGGTGGGGGTGAGGGTTGATTAGCTGCTCAGGGACCTTAAAACAGAAGGGGGAATAGGGCAGGTACACCTGACACAGATATTTTTAAATTTGCTGCTTCTAACAAAACCACCAGCAAAAACCTCAGGCACAGAAGTTGGTAATCAAAGAGGGCTGGAAACCTACCTCCTGTGTTTACAGCTGCAAGAGACAGGGCTGGAGGGGCCTTTCATTTTGACTATTATCCTTTGATAAGCGTTGTGGAAGACACATTACACCCTATGGGATCCCCAGAACCCATAAGTTAAAGAACAATGTCCAGGTCTCTTTGTAAAAAAACAGCACCCCTTTTATTTCCTTGGAAACCCTGGTGGTGTAGTGGTTAACTGCTACAGCTGCTAATTGAAAAGTCAGTGGTTCAAATCTACCAGGAGCTCCTTGGAAACTCTATGGCACCATTCTATTCTGTCCTGTAGGGTAACTATGAGTTGGAATAGACTCAGCAGCAGTGGATTTGTTTGTTTGTTTATCAGCCATATCCAGCTACTCAAGAGATTAGCTAGGCCAACGTTTCTGTGCATCCAGAAGTTGGCCAAGGGGAGCCTGGTACCCCGACTTTGTTCATGTTGGTTCACCACAGGAATCTTTCATATATTTAGATATTTTTCAAAAGCATAATGTTTGGTGACTGCAAACAAAGTGCTACTATTTATCTAACCAGTTCCCTAATGCTAGACACAGGTCGCTTGCCTCCCAAATCATAAATGTTGTCCAAATAGGGCCAGAGAGGCTCAGGCTACTTAGTGCATTTCGTGACAAACTAGTGACACGTCACTAGGAACTTCTGGCCCTAGCTTCATGCTAGAGGCCTGTCATTGATTGAACTGTGTCCCCCCCAAAATGTATATAGCTATTTGGCTGAGCCATCATTCCCAATATTTTATGACTGCCCTATGCTATAAATCCTAATCTCTGTCTGTGGGTAATAGATAAGATTTATGTTAATGAGGATTAGGGTAGGACTGTAAAACCCTTTCTAAGATCAACTCCCTGTTCCAGCATAAGGGCGTTTCACTGGAGCATGTCTTGTACCACCTTTTATCATTTTGTCCTACAAGAGGTAAAAGGAAAGGGGAAGCAAGCAGAGAGCTGGGAACCTCACACCACCAAGAAAACAGCACCGGAGAAGAGCATATCCTTCAGACCTGATGTTCCTGTACCAAGATGCTCCCTGACCAAAGCCTGATGCAGCACAAGGACTTTCCTCCAGAGCTGACAGAGGAAAAGACTTCCCCTGGAGCAGATACCCTGAATTTGGACTTACAGCCTACCGGACTGTGTAAGAATAAACTTTTCCTCGGTAAAGCCATCCACTTTGTGGTATTTCTGTTAGAACAGAACTACATGACTAAACCAAGGCCGATGAAGAGATGAGACCTTCTCAGCAAACTTCAAATGCAGCCAGAACTTTTCTGCCTGTACTCCCTGTGTGTCTAGGCTAAGGTGTTAGCACCCTCCCTGTTCCCCACCCCCGGCCCCAATGCTAGTAAACAGCTTCACCTGGAGTTGCTCTTGGAAGGTGGAGGCTACATTCTACCAGGCTTGAATCCAACCATCCTTGGCCCTTGAAAAGTGGGGCTCCCTAGTGTTTCGGGTAATGCAGTTACATAACAAATTAACTCAGATTTAGTGGCATTGAACCAAAAAGTTGTCATCACAACTCCAGCTCATATCAGAGCAGTGCTGCACTCCATGGGTTTTCAGGGGCTGAATTTTCAGAAGTAGATCACCAGGCCTTTCTTCCACAGTACCTGTGGGTGGTCTCAAGCCTCCAACATTTCTGCCAGCAGCTGAGTACTTCTGTTAGCCATCTGTGCCACCTGGGGACTCCCGTGACATTAAATGACCGTTCAGTATGCTCACAGATCCTGTGAGTCGCTCAGCTCCACAGGGCCTGGGAAGTTAGGTGGAAGTCTCAGTGACTGGGGAATGGGATTGTCTAGAAGCACATCATAAAGAGGCTGTGAAGACAACCTGCTTTAACTTTATAAGAGAGAAGGAGAATCGAGACCAACAGCCCAGGGCTTTCTGCTGTGATACCGTGGTTAGACACGCTCCTTTCTTCACCATCTTCACCATCTTTAGTTCTGACACTAACCACCCTTCCCATGACACTGTTTCTCTGCTGGGCTGACTAACTCATTGCAGTGGCCACACAGAACTCACAGACCCTACTCACGGTTATGGGGTTTACTAAGGGACTAGCAGGTGACACTTCAGGTTCAGGAACACTCAGGACACCGTCTTTCTGTCAGCACAGCCTCTTCCCAGCCATACCCGCTGGCACGCCTCTCTCTGTCGCTTAGGCCTCTGTGGAACTCTGGCAAGTGTTACAAAGCTCCTTTAGCTCTGCTGATAATGCCCCAAGGCACCCCAGTCCTCCAGTAAGCCTTCGTCTAAAGGCACTTCTCTCTAGCTCCATGAGTCAGCGAACCTAGGCCCACCAAGCACCCGGAGGCACCCTACTCTGCCAGCAAACCTGCCCAAAGGAACCCAGCTTTCTCACTCAGTGGGTGGGGAGGCCCAGCATGCCATCTTCTGCTGGTTTTTCCTGCCACCATGTTTCTGCTGCTGCCTCTCACTGTCTTTAGTGTTACACAACTCTGGGTGTGTGTGTGTGTGTTTGTGTGTGTGTTTGTGTGTGTGTGTGCATGTGTCCTGGTTCCAGGAGCTTCTCAGTGCAAGGATCCCAGGTCCAAAGGAAACACACTGTTCTTGGCTCGTTTTCTTTGGTGGTGATGAGATCCTCCGTCTTCTCTGGAACTGGCTCTCCTTTGAGCCTAGCGGAATGGCAAAACTGGCCAATCTCTTGGTGGGCCCCAATTACATCCTTGACTTAGACCCACCCAATCACGTGGGTGGCAGTCATAAGACCAGGGCAACAAAGGCCACAACAAAAGCAGTCCGTCACATCACAGTCATTTACTCCCATGTCCAGCAATTGACACCAGTGGTTGGCAATACCTTAGCTGCACTTTTCAGCCTAAATCTCATGTGACTTGAGCTTCTGCACAGCATGGTGGCTGGGTTCCAAGGGTGAGTGTCTTCAGAGCAAGAGAGCCAGACAGAAATCTTGGAAGTCATATAGTATCAGTTTCACAATACTTTAATAGTTGTCATGGGCCATCAAGTTGATGCCTATTCACAGTGACTCTATAGGACAGAGGAGAACTGCCCCAGAGGGCTTCTTAGGCTGTAATCTTTACAGAAGCAGACTACCACATCCTTTTCCTCCTGAGAGCTGGTGAGTTCAAACCACCCAGCTTTCAGTTAGCAACTGAGGGCTTAACCACTGAGCCACCAAGACTCCTTTAACAGAGCAATCAAAAGCCCATTCCAATTCAAGAAGGGAAACTGACTCCACTTCCTGGTGGGGAGTGGCAGAAAATGCGGAAGTAGAAACTTAACCATAGATGTTTCGGGAAATACATCATGCCTTCCCAGTCTCCTCTCTGGGTTACATCTGTACTTCTTTACCCACCCCCCTTTCTATCCTCCATTCTCACTGCACCCTCAGGAATTTCCCAAGTATCTTCAAACCTCCCCAGACTCCCCTGCACTTGCCGGGATAAATGGCATTATGCTCTGGCCACTGCTTCTCTCCGTCCTCCCAGGTGAAAACCATTTATTCTTCTTGCATAGGTTCCTGCCCAGATTCCCAATATAGCGCTCCTGGCCACCCAGTCCCGAGAGGTGTGGGGGTGGAAAGGGAGAAAGAGGATCTGAGGGGCCTTAGAACCCAGCAGAGGGCTGGGACAAGTACACGTGACACAGATATTTTTAAACTTGCAGCTTCCAACAAAACACCAGTGCAATCTCAGGAACACATGTCTATGATCAGAGCAGGTTAGGAACTCACGTCCTTGGACCTACAAGTGCAGGAAAAGAGGTGGTTGGAGATACCGACACCTCCAAGTCTTTGTTCTATAACTCTGCTGGGGAAGAGCCTTCTCCTCGGAGGGCCAGGGTAGACCACCCGAACCTTTTCTTGTCCCTATCATCTCCCAAGATTCTTGTGTTCATCAAAGGCTTCAGCTTCTGGCTTAAGTCTGCTCTGCACCCAAGTCCCACCGCCGTCACAGTGAGCTACATTTGTGTCATTAGCCAACTGTTCCCTTATCTCACAGCTCTGGGTTTTCCCAGTGTCATTCACCTCTACCTCCAGCCTGGACCATGTCCTCACTCCTAAGTACCTCTCTTTGAGATCTTTAGGGCCATCGTGCTCTCTGATCCCAACTTTGAAAGTTCCACCTGTCCCCTGACCCCACTGAGTCCTTCAGGGTCACAGACTCTCTGTTCTCTCCTTCTATATCACCCTTCCTGGTGGCAAAGCCATCCTAACTAGCCTAGACCATGACAAGTTGTCATGTAACATCATCCCCGCCAGTATGGTCAGATCCCTCAGTCCTTTTTCCTTCTAGTGTTTTCCTCTGGGAAGAGCACCAACCTTTTTTCAATCTCACCTTCTATCTTCTCCATTCCTTCACCTGAGCTGCAGTGAGATACTGGAGAGAGTTAAGTAGCCTGTGAATTGGTACCCAGCATAGGCAGGAGAATGATGTCCCTAAACTGGCTGGATCCCAACCCCTGAAACCTGTGACTATGTTTTCTTACAAGGCAAAAGAGGCTTTGCAGCCATGATCACATGAAGGATTTGGGGACGGAGAGACTATCCGGGATTATCCAGGTGGGACCACTGTAATCATAAGAGCCACTCTAAGGGAACGAGAGAGGCAGGAGGGTCAGGGAAGGAGCTGTGACGATGGAGCTGCTGGCTTTGAAGAAAGAAGGGGGCCATTAGCCAAGGCATGTGGGCAGCCTCTAGAAGCTGGAAAAGGTAAGGAACAAATTCTCCCCTAGAGCCTCCAGAAGGCACACAACCCTGCTGGCATCCTGATTTTAGCCCAGTGAGACTTCTGATCTCCAGATCTGTAAGACACACAAGTTTGTATTGTCTAAGCCAGAGAATTTGTGCTCATTTGTTACAGCAGCAACAAGAAACTAATATAGTGCCCATATTGCTGGAGCTTTCCATCCTGCAATCAGGACCCCTTCTCAGCTGTTAAGACAAGAGCCTGTGTCTTGTTCATGCTGTTAGCCTTCAGCAATTAGTAAATGCCTGAAGGATGGAGAGAGGGAGGGAAGGAGGAAAGAAGGGAGAGATGGACAGATGGATGGATGAGTCACTACATTAATCACAGAATAGCGTTTCTGTGGCCCCATGCATACCCATTTTCAGAAACTACTGCTGTCAGATTCCTTCAAGTCATTCCCAGAGTGGCAATAACGAGGTTGATGGCAGACGGGGGCTTCCAGGTGCTCATCAAACTGTGCTTCTCTCAGCTAAAGGATAATGATGCTTTTCGTCTCCTTCTGGACTGCTCGATGGTGTAGTGTGGCAGCCCAGGCCACAGGCACCTACCAGGTCCCTGGTCCTTTCTAAGTCCCATGGGATGACTGTGAAGTAATGCATGCACGTCTCAGTCTCCATCTTTGTGTCCTATGTGGACATACACAATTGCACCGGACTCTCACTAGGACCCCACAGAGGAGGTATTGTCCTCCCTGGTTTGTGAGCAAGGGAACAGGCTCAGAAATGTGGACATCTGACAGGTCACACAGTCAGCAGCGCTGGGCTCTGGACTGCACCTGTGTGTCCTTCCTCAATAGCCAGGTCCCCCAACCAGCAACATGCCACCATTTCTGCCACACCCTAGGCAGCACTGGTACAATTATTTATTTAATCCTTTTCTTTAAACTGATTCTTTTTCTTTTGACCTTGTCCTGTTGTTAGGAGCCATCAAGTCAATTCCAACTCATAGCAGCCCCGTGTGACAAAACAGAACTGTGCCGCAGGAATTCCTAGGCTACAATCTCTGTACTGGAGCAGATCATCAGACCTCTTTTCCGAGGAACCAGATGGGTTCAAACCATCGCTTTGCACTTATCAGCTGATGCTTAGTTGTTTGTACTCCTGGGCTCATTTGGCCTTGCCCCAAAGAAACAATCCTCATGACAGCATGATGTTGCTACTTCCCATCCAAAAAACCTCAAAATCAACCCCTATGCTGTTAAATCCATTCCAATTCACAGCAACTCTATGGGACAGAGTAGCACTGTCCTGCAGAGTTTCCAAGGAGCACCTGGAGGATTTGAACCGTCAGCCTACTGGTTAGCAGCCATAGTTGTTGACTATGGTTTCCACATCCTTTTTTGTCTTTTTCTTTCCTTCTTTTGGTATCCACATTAAGGAAACTCTAATAATGCAGTGCTAAGTGCTATGTCTGCTAACCAGAAGGTTGGCAGTTCAAATCCACCAAGTGGTCCTTGGTAACTCTGAGGGGCAGTTCAACTCTGTCTGATAGGGTTGCTATGAGTCTGAATCAACTCAACAGCACTGGGTTTGTTTTCGTTTTGGTTTGGTTCTTGGTATCTACATTAAAAACCTTAGAATAAATGCTTGTCCTCTCCTCCCACATCCTCTCATCCCCCATGGTGTAGGGAGTGCATCTGATGGAACAGTTCTTGGGCACACATTCTCCAAGGGGCTCTGTGCAGGTGACCACAGCATGGACTTTTCACCCTTGGTGTCCTCTGGGGAACTCCATCCTGCTCAGAGCTTTTCTTCACTTCACAATTCTGTCCCCCTACCCCTGCTCAAGTGCTAGCCCCTCTCAGGAAGGTAGACTGTGCAGTCTTGAGCTCTTCAAGGGCAGGGGGCATGATCAGGCTTGTCACCAGCCCTCTGTGTACTGGATATAGCTGGCCAGGGAGTCCTAGATAAACAGTTCTCCAGAGATGCCACCTGTGCTTAAGTGGTCAGAAAACACTCTGGTAGGGGGAAGGTGTGGGAACGAAAAGAAAAGAGCAGGGAGTGTCCACATGGTACAGACGGCTGAACGCTCAACCACAAGCCAGAAGGTTGGAAGTTCAAACCCACAAAGAGGTGCCTGGGAAGACAGGCCTGGAGATCTGCTTCCAAAAGGTCACAGCCTGGGGAACCTATGGAGTTGCTCCACCCTGCACGCACAGGTCACCATGAGTGAGAATCGACTCGGTGTCTACTGACAGCAACGACAAAGAGCTGTAACAAGTGAATGCAACTGCTTCATGTTAAACAGGATCCTGGACTAGAAAGAGGAGCTGAACCAGAGGGAGCAGGACAAATAAAGTCCCAGGAGGCTGTGACATCAACACTAGGAGAGCAGAGCTGGAAAGAGGCCCCCACCCACCTATTCACAACACCCCTATCTCGTATATGCCGAGTGCCATCCTCTGTGCTTTTCAAATACTCTTTGGTTCTCAAGCTGCCCCACAGACGTCTTCTCACATCCGTAAGAAGCTCTGGAAATCCAGGGGTAAGGAGCAGGTGACATGGAGCTCTGCGGTCCCCTGGCAGAGGGGTGCTGTGGGCTCACAGGATGAAATAGAGGGCAGGGAGCCTGCCGGCAGCAGAGGGTCTGAGCTGAGTGGGTGGAGGCAGGAGATGGAGCCTCGTAGGGAGGTTTGCAGGGGCGAAGGAGCACCCTGCCTTTCTTCAGCATTTTAAGATTATATGCCAAGGCCCTTTCTTAATCTAAAGAAGCCCTCTGAGCTTGGAATTACAGGAGCACACTACCAAAGTATCTTTGTCTGGCTCTCACCCAGGCACGCCTGGCCCTGCTTCGGATCACCTCCTTCCCCAGTCAAAGTCTGGGCCCTCTTGGGAGAAGAGCAATGGTTGGGACAAATGATAACAAGTTCATTTCAGATAAACAAACACAGACAACTCCCCTTTAACTGAGTACGGCGTATCCACTCGGCAGGTTATCTGCCGACGATGTTGGGTCTCAGGATAGTTCATTTTCCTTCTCTTGTTTTCTTTTTAGATTTTTGGTCCCTTTTCTTCTTTTTTTTCCCCTTCCTCAACCATCTCTACTTAGATCCAAAGCCTTTTCATTACCCAAGCGGCAGCTCTGTAGCTCCTAAGCAGTGCTACCTGTCGCCTTAAGTCAGCTCTGACTCAAGTGACCTCTGTGGGTCAGAGTACAGCGGTGCTTCATCTGGTTGGCAGTGGTTGATTTTTCAGCAAGTAGACTGCCAGCCCATTCTTCTGAGGTGGCTCTGGGTAGACTCTGGCCTCCCGCCCTTCAGTTAGTAGGTGAGCATGTGAACTCTTTGTGTCACCCAGGAACTGCTATTAAGCCATGATTCCCACCTAATCTGTCTCTGTGCCATCATCTACCCTAAGTATTTCATGTAAGTGGACTACACGATATTTTGGATGCTTTCTTTTAAACTTGGTGACACAGCAGACAATTGTGTGCTCCTAAGGTACCTCTTAGAACCTACCACAAATTAGCTTATGGGTCCATGTGGTCACAGGTTGGCCCCAGCTGGCATTTCTTATGTCCCTCTGGTCTGAAAGCTACATAGATATGTCCTTTGGGTCATCTGGTAGAGTAAATTGTTTGTCTCTCTCTCTTTTTTTTCTTTCTTTCTATCTATCCATTCATCCACTCATGCACCCATCCACCCACCCATCCATCTTCCACCCACCCATCCACCCATCCACCCATCCACCCATCCACCCACCCATCCATCTTCCACCCACCCATCCACCCATCCACCCATCCACCCATGCACCCATCCATCCACCCATGCACCCATCCATCTTCCATCCACCCATCCATCTTCCATCCACCCATCCACCCATCCACCCATCCACCCACCCCCCATCCACCCATCCCCCATCCCCCATCCACCCACCCACCCGCCCGTCCATCCATCCGTCCGTCCGTCCATCCGTCCGTCCGTCCGTCTGTCCGTCCGTCCATCCATCCATTATTCAACAAGCATTTCTGAAAGTCTACTCTATGTTCAGATCCAGACTGGGCTCTAGGAAGGACCCAGAATGAGTTCCCAATAGTCACGCCAATGCTACTCTTCAGATACTTGTAGTCCATTACAGAAAACTGATTCTGTAGTCTACGAGTATAAGTAATAATAAAAATAATACAGCCATCCTGGATAGCTGTTCTACCAGAGGTTAAGCTGCTAATTTGCATTACCACTAATCTTTACACTGGCCCCCAGGTCTCAGGCCCCCAGGAAGAATACTGAGCTCCCAGCCCCCTCTCCATCCCAGCAATACCAGCGGCCAGTGAGCTTCTCTGCTGGTCACAGTGGGAAAGCCAAGCAGGTGGCCCACAGGAGCCTCTATAGTCAGGATCGATGGTGGCACCGAGCACCACACAGCCTGTCTGAGGACTTTTAGTAAACCAGGAGGAGAAGGTATACTTACCTGCCAGCCCTCCAGTGAGATTCACACAAAGATGACTTCAAAAAGAAGGGTCATCAATCTTTAATGATTCTGCTCCTGAGCAGGAGGACTGAGGGCTCCTGCAGGCAATCCAGACTTACCCCTGCTGTGCTGACCTCATGGAGGCCCGGCTTCTGTGACAGCTGCAATATTACAGCTCCACAGCTGTTCAGACCTCGTTCCTTCAGCACAGCCAGCAGCCGAGAGCTCAGGATGCCTGCCCATCACACCAAGGTGTTCAGACTTCATCCTCCTATTCCCAGATGATGCCACACTTATGTGTATGTAAAATTACAATAGCTTCTTTCTAAGTATTTTGCCTTAAAATTCCAGAACTTTCTTCTCACTCCTCAGCTGCTGCTTTGCTGTGTGCCTGGCATCCAATAGGTCAGACTCAGGCCACCCAGCTCCCCTGCCTGAGAGCTACCTGGCCTGGTTGACTCTGTCTGGGGTTTTCCCATTGTCTGGTCCACACAGGTGGTATAAGGGGACTCAGAGCTGCATGACATGCCTCCACTTCCTGGAGTTCCCCATGGAGAAGACTCACCTGCTGGAGACAGTCACCTCTGAGCTAAAGCAGGGGATCAACAGGTCCATAAGCATATCAGTCAGTTGTGATGGATTAGCTCCCACTAGGAACACTGAGGAAATCCCAGTGGCTCACTGGTTTTAGTGCTACAGCTACTAACCCAAAGGTGTAGTTCAGATCCACCAGGCACTCCCCGGAAACTCCATGGAACAGTTCTCCTCTCTCCTATAGGGTCACTATGAGTCAGAATTGACTCAACAGCAGTGAGTTTGTGGAGTTGGGGAACACGGAAGTCTCTGGGATAGCATCAACGGTTCATGTGCTTGCCTACTAACCGCAAGACTGGAGACTCATGACATCCAGATTTGACTCAGGAAACGGCCTGGTGATCTTCTCAGGCAGTTCTTCTGGTCACCAGGCCTTTCTTCCAAAGTGCCTCTGTGTAGACTCAGACTGCCAAGCTTACAACCCTAATACCTTGTAACATGTTTCCCCCTTTTCAAACTGTGTCAGTCAGAGCTTCACAGAACTAATGCCATAATGATACTCTAAGTAACCTGTAAGTGTTTTTCACTGTACCAGCTACTCCAGCCTCTGCACCGGCCTCCTTCCAAAAGGGTGCAGAGCCCCCTCAGCTCCTGTGACCTTGATCTCCCTCCTCTTCTTTGCTCTCCTGAGAAATGGCCCTCAGCCTGGAACACAGCAGCTAGGAAGGCTGCCTGGCATTTTGTGTATCCACAACTTTCTTTCTTGCTCCCTTATCTCAGAGTGACCTCAGCCGGTTAGTTTCACTAGCTGAGGAATTTTTGTAGAAGTTTGGTCTTTGCCTGTTACAAGCATGCAGTTTAGAGTTCAAGTGTCTGACATACACATCTGTAGTTTAATAAAGAGTTTCTTGTGACTATTTTGTGATGTATACAGTTGTCTGTGGGCTACATGCTTAAAAACATGAAGTATGTCTTGCTGAAATGATGTATAAACTCTGCTGTAGAAACTGTCTTTTGAGACCCCATGGAGAACAGCCTGCATTGCTGTTGAGTCTCTAGTGGTATCACACCTCCTAATAAACCTTCTTCCTCTTTATAACTTTGAGTGTGTTTGATTGGCTCGACTCCTCCAGGGCACAGACCCAAATCAGGGAACAAGCTTTCCAGGTAGCAGCCCAAAGCATCAACTATTTCCGTCATCCAAAGATTCTAGCCTCTTCCAAAAGCCCAACCTACTGCCATCGAGCCAATTCCAACCCATCGCCACCCTATAGAACAGAGTAGAACTGCCCCATAGAGTTTCCAAGGAGTGCCTGGAGGATTTGAATGGCCAGCATCTTGGTTAGCAGACTTAGCACTTAACTGCTATGCCATCTAGCCTCCTACTAACCGAAAAAAACCGCTTCTGTCGAGTTGATTGTAATTCACAATGATGTTACAGGACAGAGCAGAACTGCCTCATAGAGTTTCCAAGGAGTGCTTGGTGTACTTGATCTGCCAGCCTTACACCTCCAGGGCTTCCAACCTCCTACTGGTCGTATGTAAACCAGCCTATCTCTCCTCTTCCTTCTTAAATAGATCTATTTTGTAAAAGGAAATATAGCTGGAAAATCATTCCTCCCCAACACGAATAGAAGATAAAACTAAAAACAGCAAGAAGCCATCTGAGTCACAGCCAGCTCAGTCTGCAACTCCCAGGCCACAGTCTCCTTCTGGGGAAGGGCAGTCGGCAACGGTCAGAGAGGAACTGAGCCGTTCCTGACCCTAAAGTGAGCTTTGGAAAGAGAACTGAGAGAGAAATAACCTTCTCACTCTGGAGTTGGTAAGGCCAGACCCTAGAACCACCTAAGATCATCCTCAGGTTTGGGAAACACAGTGGGTCTCAGGAGTAGGGTGCTTACCTGGGCCCTGGATAGGGGATCCCCAGGCCCCCTAGGCAGGGTCCTGAGTTCCCCGGACTCCCAGAACAAAGACCTACTCAGCCCACCCCGGTCATCGCCCTTTAAAGTGAGAGACTCAGAAAACCCCCAAGGTCCCCCTGACCTTGTCCAGAGCAGGCACATGCCCACAGGCCCGGCCACCTGCTGGACTCAGACATCCTAGTGAAGCCCTAAAGGGGTCTCAAGTCACCATCCAGACCCTCCTGCCCCTGCCTCGCCCTTGGGTAGTTCTGGCTCCCTGAGGGAAAAAAACGCCTGAAATCCGAGCAGACACCACGGTGGTGACACACGCCGAGACAGGCATTAATAGCAACCTTCCTCAGGCCCTGGACATGCCTGGGCAGCTGCTCAGCCCCGTTCCTCAGCCCCAAGGCCAGCCCCTTCTGGCTCGACTCGGCACACTAAACTTAGCTCCGACCCCCAGCTCGACACCCGCCACCACCCCTGCCCAGCTGCCTGCCACCTGCCTTAAGAGCCGTGGCTGCTGCATCCTGCCCAAGGACCCCACCATGTCCCCGACCCAAACCCTGAAGGTCCGTTTGACCCTCTTCTTCATTCTGGTGGGCGTCGTGCTGGCCATGGCAGCCGTGGTGACTGACCACTGGGCAGTGCTCAGCCCTCACGTGGAGCACCACAACGGCACCTGTGAGGCGGCCCACTTCGGCCTCTGGCGGATTTGCACCAAACGCATCGACCTGGGTGACAGCGAGGACAAGAGCTGCGGAACCATCACCCTGCCGGGGGGTAACGTACCCACTGCCTGTCCCCGCAGCCGCCTCCTGCCCCGCAGCGTCCCTCTATCCCTGGAAATGAGGGCAGGTTTCTCTGGCTGAGAACAGCCCAGAGCCGAGACGCTGAATTGCAGGCAGTTGTGCTGACGGCCAGAGCAGGTTGTGAAACGAGGACGTTTGTCTCCAGCTATTTCTGTCTTGCTGAGGCTTGGGGCTTTTCACCCGGAGAAGAGGGCTGGACAGGTAGCTCAAAAGGCTCCAGAAAGAAACTGCCGATCTAACAGTCTATAGGGGCTTCTGTTCCCAGCAGCGGTCACTTGTCTGGGTGTCCCTGGCCAGCTGTCCTGTAAAGAGAGACGGCCTCATGGGTCTGCATTCTCAGGCTGAAGGGCTGGCAGCTTCATTCAGGGGTCTCCTGGCAGAAGTATGTATAGGAAGTCTGGTGGCGTAGTGGGTTAAGGGCTATGGCTGCTGACCAAAAGGTCAGCAGTTCAAATCCACCAAGCATTCCTTGGACATTCTATGGGGCAGTTCTGCTCTGTCCTATAGGGTCACTGTGAGTCAGAATTGACTCAACAGCACTGGCTTTTTTGGTTTATAGGAGTTCTGGAGTTTGGTGGTGCAAAAAGTTAAGACACTCACTGCTAACCAAAGGGTTAGAGGTTCAAATCCACCCAGAGGCACTTCCATCTGCTTCTTGAAAAATTAACCGTTGCAGCCCCTTGGGAGCGCGCATGTGAGCGCGCGTGCGCACACCCACCCACAGAAATCCTGTGGGCATCATTCTACTCTCCCCATGAGGCTACCAGGAGTTGAAATCAACTCCATAGCAAAGGTCTCTTGAAATCTCTGGGTGGTGCAAATGGCTAGCGCGCTCATCTGCTAACTGGAAGGTTGGAGGTTTGAGCTCATCCAGAGACATCCATCTACGCCCAGACAATCAGCCACCGAAAACAGCAGGGAGCATAATTTCACCCTGCACGCATGGAGGCTCCATGAGTGAGAACTGACTGGATAGACGCAAAGACTTTCCAGGCACAGTGCGAAAAGAAAACTCCAGGGCTCTTTGTTAAAATTTTCTTTAAGGATTTCAAAACAGAGCCAGCAGAGCATTCAACCAAGTGCAGGGCCCTCCCACGTGCGGGGTCTAGCGCCGCCTCCTGGGAAACGGGACGTGGGCAGAGCCCCTCCGTCCGCTGCACGGTGCCCCTGCTAACACCCCCTCCTGGCGAGAACGCATTTGTTTCCACTGTGGTTTACACATCTTCCTCGATTTCCTGCCACGTGGCTGAACCATGTACAGAAGGTGAATGCCATGTCCAGAATGCCTGGTCTTGGGCGGAAGAGTCTTGATCCTGCACGCGCGGAACAGTCTATTCACAGCCGGCAGACCACACATCCTAGGAGAACTCTGCAGTGTAGGGGGTCAGGACTTGGCTCATGCACTGCCCACCAACCCCCCTAGATGACCACGGGGAGGACAAAGTTCCTCCTGGACTCTGATTTCTTCTCGGCAACATACAGGACTTGGGCTCAGTTCCTAAAGGTCCTATGCAGTCCACACGAATGCCCCTTCAAGGCGGCAGTGGGCCATGGTGTGTGCTGCATCCCTCCTGACTGCGGAATTGTTTCCTCTGTTGTCAGACAGCTGCCCCTGGAGACCAGCCCTTCCGAAGAGTCCGAGCTGCACACCCCGAGATGTAGGCTGCAGGTCCTGAGACCCCGCAGCCTCGCCGCAGCCCCCCTGGGGACCAGCCCTTCAGGGATGTACCCGCTGCTCGCCCTGGAATACACGCTGTGCATTCCAAGATCCCATAGCGTTGCCCCATCCGGCTGTGCTCCTGCCTCTGTTTACTTCCTGCCTCTTCCGGGAATCCCCATGCTCACCCTCCTTTTCCCTGGATGCCTGGAAGACTCATGGGTATCCAGCTACTATGAGCATCAGCTATGAGTCCGGATCTACTCAATGGCCATGAATGTGTGGGAGTGTCTTGGGAAAACAGAGTCCCAGCTCTAAGGGCCTTGACAGACACAAGCATGTGCTAGAAGCATATCACATAGCCAGGAGCCCACACCCCTGGGCCACCGCGGAGCATACCCGTGAACACATGTGTCATCCAGCCCTTTCCCCTGAGTCAGGCTGTGCAGGGTGTGGTGAGGCAGCTGATCCAGGGACCACACAAGGGTACAGCCTGTCTGGGTTCTGCTCCCTGACCTGGGAGGCACCTGCCTTTTAAAGTCCAGTGAGGTCACAGAGCAGATAAGCTGTAGGTGAGCATGGGTCACCCAATGGGACACACAGGGAGAGGTGACTGGACCAGCCGCAGGGCAGCAGCAAGCAGAGCTTGGCCTTGAATCTGAGCAGAGTCCACCTCTTGGCCTTCTCGCACAGTACAGCTGCGGGTCAGACCACCACACCTGGTCAGTGAGCACCACCTGCCCCAGTAATCTTATGAAGCGTGTTTCTGCTGCTTCCCACTCCCTCCTCTGCAAGGCCATGTCTTTGGCCTTCCTCACCTGCCCTTTCCGCCCACCCCGGGACCTCTGTTCTCTGGAGGGAAGAAGAGAATGCATACATGTTCTCTCATGTATTATTAACAACAACAGCAGTAATAATAATAAGTATTGCAAATGTAATGTATACTAACTAGTATATGCTTTTAGATATACTAACTTGGGGTGACATCAGAGAAATGTCATTGTAAGGACTCCCCAAACTGCCATCACCAAAGAAGCAATGAAAACATGGGCACAAATGGTCAGAATCGCTATTTCCAGAACTCTGGAAATGGATCCAAGTCTTGCAGCAGTCTGGGGAGTATTTAATTCAGGAAATATGATTGAATCTCAAAAAGAACACGTGTGATGTTTTATCTTAGCCCTCTTCATCTTCACCACCACTCGTTTGTCAGTTTGTCCTGCTGTGGTCGCTTGTGGGTTGCTGTGATGTGGTATGCCACGGGTATTTCAAATACCAGCACGGTCACCATGTCAACCAACAAGGACAGTTACTTTAACTATTACGTGAATATACGAACCAACCACTAATACAAAATGAGGCAACTACAGATTTCTACCAACTTCCTCAGTTTGAAGTTGATCAAAGATCAACTGGTGAAGTTGATCAAAGATGCACTGGTGATTATTGGTGGTTGGAATGCAAAAGCTAAAAACGAAGAAGGCTCAGTCATTGGAAAATATGGCCTTGGTGACAGAAACAACACAGGAGATGGAATGACAGACTATTGCAAGACCAGCAACATTCATTAGAAATACCTTATTTCCAGTAAATAAACAGGGACACTACACATAGACCTTTGCCAGATGGAATACACAGAAATCATATGGACTACATCTGTAGGAAGAGACAATGAAGAAGCTCAGTATTGTTAATCAGAACAAGCTCAACTGAAAAACAGACCATCAATTGCTCAAACCCAAGTTCAAGTTGAAGCTCAAGAAAATAAAAAGACACCCACAAGAGCCAAAGTTCAACCTTGAGTGTATCCCACCTAAATTTAAAGACCATCTCAGGAAGAGATTTGATGCACTGAACACTAAGGACCAAATACCAGACAAGTTGTGGTATGACACCAGGGACATCACACATGACAAAGGCAAGATATAATTTTGAGACAAGAAAGAAAGAAAACAGCAAAATGAATGTCAGAAGAGACTTTGGAACTTGGACTTGACTCAAGGTTAAGAAATGTCAGCACTTCATTTCTCTTTATGGCTGCCAGCCAAGCAGGCTGAGTAAATCTTTTATATCAATATACATTTTCTTTATCCATTCATCTGTTGATGGGCCCTTGGGTTGTTTTCACTTTGGGGCTATTATGAATAACGCTGCAATAAAGACTGGGGTACAAGTATCAGTTTGAGTTCCTGCTTTCAACTGTTTGGTATATATACCTAGGAGTAGAATTGCTGGATCATATGGTAATTCTATTTTTGAGGAATTTTCGAAGTATTTTCCACAGTGGCTACATTATTTTACAATCCTGTCAGCAGTAGATAAGGGTTCTAATTTCTCCATATCTTTGCCAACACTTGTTATCTTCCGTTTCTCTGATAGTAGTTATCCTGTTATTAGTTGTTGTGGAGTCAATTCTGACTCATGATGATCCCATTCTAACAGGTGTGAAGTGGTGTCTCACTGTGGCTTTGATTTGCATTTCTCTAATGAGTAACGATGTTGAGCATCTTTTTATGTGCATTTTGGCCATTTGTATATTGTCTTAGTCACCTGGTACTACTCTAACAGAACACTATGAGTGGATGGTTTCATGAAGAGAAACTATTGACACAGTTCAGTAAGCTGCAAATCTATTTATGAATTATAGGTCCATTCAATAAGAGAAATTGTCACAGTCTGGTAGGCTGAGTCCAAGTTCCAGGAGAACATCTCAGCACAGGAACCTCAGGTCCAACAGATGTGCTCCACTCTTAGTCTTGGTGGTGTGAGGTTCCCAACTCTCTATGCTCACTTCTCTTCCTTATATCCCACAGCTGGTGGCTTGAGTCCTGCCTCACCAACACAACTGCTGCCCATTCTCCCTCATCAACATCACAGAGGCAGGATTCACAACACATGGGAGGAATGGCACCACATTGGGACTCCTAGCCGAGTCAAATCAACACATACTTTTTTGGGGGGGGGGGTGCGGGAAACAATGCAATCCATGACACTCCACCGTTTGTTAAAACATGTATTCATTTATAGCATCGAAAAGGTCTTAAGTCCACATCTAAAATCCATAAATTTCTCTTCAACTCCAGAACATGTTATCTTCCCAGAATCGAATGGTATAACAAAGCAGGCACAAATTACACATTTTTATTACAAAGGGAGAAATTGCAGGGAAAAAAGGCATTAACAGGCAACAAGCAAGTCAGCAGAACACATTACATTAGCCCTCAAAGCTTTGAAAATAATCTTCCATTCTCAGAGACAATTTTGTGCAATAGCTTTGCCCTCCAGACTCTAGGTACCAGCCACTCTCCAGATTCTAAGTGGAGATCTACGTCTTCTGTTACAACACTGCCTTTTAGGCCCACTTGGACAGTAACTCTGCACCCTTGGCTTTAGGTGCACCCTAAGCCCAATTGGGTGACAATACCACCCTTACAAACACAGGAAGCCAAGACTTATATCTTCTTTTTTTCCTTTGCTATTAAGTTGTCCTTGGTGCTGGCTGTATATAGAAACCACTTGAGCAAAGCGGCAGGAGCAGGCATGGAAGAGGTGCTCAGTGGGTTCTGACCATCTGAACAGGATCCCAAACTCTTCTTGAGTGATCCAGGTGGAAGTTATGGAAGTTATGCTTGATTTATCCTGAATGTTGATGCTGGATGTGTCCAAGCTAAGGCCTCGTTCTGACATGGCTTCACCTCTGCCAAAGCCATCGATGATCGCAAAGGGATTGGTTGTTTTCAGTGGGCAGCCATGTGGAGGACTAAAGACACTGCTCTTTTGCATGTGCTGAGCCCCAAAGAGGAGACAGGGCTGCCCATCAGTCTCCGAGCTTTGTTTAACCAAGTCTGAGAACACCTGGACACTGGCAAATTCATGTTGTTCAACCTATAGCTGTGTGAAGGAGCCCTGGTGGTGCAGTGGTGAAGCACCCAGTTGCTCACCAAAAGGTTGGTGGCTTGACCCCACCAGCAGCTGTGAAGGAGAAAGATACGGTAGTCTGCTTCCATAAAAATTTACAGTCTTGGGACAGAGTAGCAAGAGCAGGGATCTGGGGACTATGGTTTTAAGGGACATCTAGGTCAATTGGCATAACAAAGTTTTTTTAAAAGAATGGTCCACATCCCACTTGGAATGGATCATAAGATGTAAAATGATCCTGGTGAAGACTGTGCCTCTTGGCTGAAGTAGATCCATGAGGCAGCTCCTGTCCAGTGGGGACTGTGAGGGCAGAGGAGGACAGGAGCTGGCTGAGTGACCATGGGAGATACAGGACGGAAAGGGGTGTGCTGTCACGGGGTGAGAGAATGGCTAGACTGACACAGTATGGTGTGCATAAGATTTTGTGTGATAAATTGACTTGAATTGTAAACTTTCACTTAAAGCACAAGAAAATATTTTAAAAAAGAAGAAAAAAATCTACAACCTTGCAAACTCTACGGGGCATTCCCACTCTGTCCTACAGAGTCACTATTAGGCATAATAGACTCGATGGCAATCAGTTTGGCGGGTATTTTTCCTCTTTTTTAGAAAAGTTGTAGCTTGCAGATGTTCCAAGTAGGAATTCCATTCCCTAGGTTCCCTCCTTCCCTGGCCCTGTGTTGGGACATTTAATGAGGGGAAGGGAGGAAGTAGAAACGCTGTACCTTCAGACATTGCACCTGCCCCTGTGTGTGTGTGAAGGAGTCTCTGGGTAGTACAAGTAGTTAAATGTGTGACTACTAACTAAAGGTTGGTGGTTTGAACCTAGAAACCCTGGTGGCATAGTAGTTAAGTGCTATGGCTGCTAACCAAGAGGTCAGCAGGTCAAATCTGCCAGGCGCTCCTTAGAAACTCTATGGGGCAGCTCTACCCCATCCTACAGGGTCGCTATGGGTCAGTATCGAGGCAGTGGTTTTGTTTTTGTTTGAATCCACGCAGAGGCACCTTGGAAGAAAGGCCCGTCAATCCACCTTTCAAAGATCACCACCACTAAACACCCTGTGGAGCACAGTTCTACTCTGCACATGTGAGGTTGTCACAAGTCAGAAGTGACTCAACAGTAACTGTTGCATGTTGTGTGTATGTGTGTGTGTGTGTAAACTAAGTTTCTCTCCAAGTACCGGCATCAGTAGCAGTTTTCCAGAGTGGAGCTGGTGTTTGTCTGGTAGAGGTCTGCCAACCGAAACATTACCCATGCAGAAAGAGTAGCCCCAGCAACGCAGAGCCGCCTGAGAGCGGTGCTGGTCAAGCGCTCCACAAGCCTTTATCTCACCGCCTTCCACACCAAAGGCTTTCCACTCAGGGATTGAGAGTCATCAGGAAGGCAGCTGACCGTGAAATGCACTTGAAGGCAGTCAGTTCTTTTCAGTGGGTTTTCAATGGCAACCAAAATTGGGCCTTAAAGAATGGAACAGAAATGTTCCTTTGTCCAAAGGGAGACACAAGGAGATGCCTGACATAGCACGAGTCATTTTGAAGCAGTGACTCAAGAGAAGCTGTGGCTAGTCATCCGACAATTGGAAGAGGTTTGTGTGCTTCTTTAAAATAGCACTGGATGCTGGACAGAGAAAAGAACAGCATCAACTCTGACATCACCACTGGCAGCCAGACACTCCAGGTACCTCGGCTCGAAAGGAAAGTGATTTAAAAATAGACACTCAAAGAGAAGGCTGTTTACCTCGTGGAACACGTACTGCTGCTACACCAGGACAAATCTCAAGGCTCACTTCCGTCTGGAGGCAGGGGACGGGCAGCATCCTGACACTGGTAGAAAAGGGAATGAATGCAGGAGACCACAAATTAAGGAGCAGTTTAATGACTTAGGTCAGGTACAGGAAGATGTTGGCAGGTGCCTTTATGTGAAGAAACCAAGCATGAACTCTCTGTGATAATTTAAATGGGGCTTGAAAGCAGAAAAATGAATTGTTGGACTGGATGCTTTCTGAACTAGCCGTAGGAATGATTTTTTCTACTAAGAGTCACAGATTGACAGGAAGGAGAAATCAGTGAAGGGCCTACACAAATAAATTTAGTTTTGTTTTTTTTCCCCTAAGGATAGGAAGAAATAAATAAAAGAATCCAATTGTCTACTTTCTAACACAGGAGTAAAGAATATAAAACTCTATTTAATAAGTGATAAGGCTATACTTGGATTTTATAATATGTCTAGTTATGAGAGACTAAAGAAATAGACTAGAGACCAGAAAAATGGAAGAGAAATTATACCTGAAATGATATTTTGAGTCAGCATGCATTTTTGTTTTAAGCCTTTCCGCTGTCTTTACCCCCTGTCCCACATCAAATCCAGATCTTCAGCTTTTATGACACTTACCAGGTAGGCACAGCAGCTCACTAGGGGAAGGTCTTGGCCAGATGTCCACTATGGCCACAGCATTGAAGGCCTGAGGAAATGACATGATGGTCACATTCAGCCCCAGCTCCAATCCAGATGGCCCTCAAGAAGTGCTCTTTGAGAGGCTTGGAGCAGGAGTTCCCAACCAGGCTGAGTATCAACATAACCTGGAATGCTTTGGGAAAGCCCTGATCCCCCGGGCACACCCAGTGAGTCAGAAGGTGGGCCTAGGTTCTAAAAAAAAAAAAGGCAGCTCTAGATTTTGGGTTACCTCGGCCTTTCTCAGCCTCAGCACTATGACATTTGGGGCCAATCATTCTTTCTTTGTCATGGGGCTTTTCCTGTGCATTGTAGGATGCTTAGCAGTATCCCCTTACCCACCAGACACCAGTAGCACCACCCCTACCACCAGCATCAGCTCAGCTGTAACAGCCAAAACTGTCTTTAAACATTGCCCCAAGTCCCAGGAGGTGGAATCAGTCCCAGCTGAGAATCCCCGTTTGGCCCTTTGTTGACCATGGACCCTGTACCCACTGATGAGTGACTTGTGTTCTGAGCCTCAGCTATTCCATCTGTCTAATGGGGCTCCATGCCCATGGTGCTGTCTGTCCCACGACCTAGTCAGTCTTAGCTTCCTGAGCAACACCCAGCCTCCTATACACACCTCTTCTTCCACTGAAATTTGGTTTTCAGGGTCAGAGAAGGATAGTTGTTTCAGCCCAGCTTCAGACCTTGAGAGGAGCCAGCGGATTACCCCTTCCCGGCCCCGGTGGGACCGCTCCAACCCTTTCTTGGCCCAACTTCCGTCCTGGCTACGCATCCCATTCTCTCTCACTCATGGACTGTCTCTCTCTTTTGTAGAGAAAAACTGTTCCTACTTCAGACATTTTAACCCCGGTGAGAGCTCTGAGATCTTCGAGGTCACCACGCAGAAAGGTGAGCCCTCGGTGGTCAGGGGAGGGTGACGAGGAAGAGATTGCCGTCATGCACTGCTGAGCCAGAAAATCACTTGGCTCCAAAGCCCTGACGTCCCCGCTGCTGATGGAACCAGCCCATCCTGATGTGTTTGTTCAGTAGACCTGCTCGCCCCGGCAGGACGGTGGTGCTCCCTCTGTGGGAGTCGTGGGCTGCCAGGCATCAGTCCTTTCTGGAAAGTTTGCAAAAAAGATGTTTCCTGCTAGGCTTTGACATTGAGGGAAGAGTACACCTTCCACCAGAGCCCAGGGGCACCTTGTGACAGCAGGCATTACGGAAATGCAGCAAGCACTCTAATCCCTGGGATGGCCTTCAGAACGGGCAGAGTCAGAGTCTGTAAGAGACCCAGCAGCTGATGCCTGCTCTTGCCTATAAATCATCAATGGGACACAAGAGGGGGACAATGGAGATGCGTGTATGTCCCCCGGTGCGCACAGTGCACACTGTGCCTGCTGCCATGAATATAGACCTGTGCCTGGATGTGGGTGTGTGGCTGCCCGTGGCACACACTAAGACACTCACATACTTACGCTGACAAATCTTTACACATACAGCACACACTGAGACACTGTCACACATTCACACACACATATGCTAAGAAATCCTTACATGCACAGCACGTGCTGATCAATTCTTACACGTGTGGCACACACTAGCAGATCCTTACACAGCATGTGCACACACAGATGCAAACATTCTAACAAATCCTTACACTCACAGCATCAGCACACACACACACACACAAATCATTATGCATGTGACACACACCCTGACCACACATATGTGGCACCCACAGACTCTGGCAAATGCTTACATGTGTGACACACACACTCAGCCATATATACACACTCTCTGACACATTCTTACACATGGTACACACACTTCCCCATACACTGATAAACCCTTACATGTGCGGCACACAGACTCACCCACTCTCTCTCTGACAAATCCTTAAACATGGCACACACACCCACACACTGACAGATCTTTACATACGTGGCACACACAGACCCCTACTTTCTCTGACAAATTCATACACGTGGCACACACACTGCCTTACCCACAGATACACTCTCTCTGACAAATCTTTATACATGGCACACCCCACACACACTCTGAAACATCCTTATATGTGTCACACACCCTCACACCCCCTGCTCTCGCTGTCTGACAAATCCTTACACACCCCTGCTGAGAAGCAAGCCACACTCTGACTTTTCCGTCTAGAGGCCGCCTGTCAGTCCCAGAACAGACACCGCAGCCCAGGAACCTCTCTGTCCTGCCCATGATGGGATGGTTTCTGCTCTAGAAGAGTCTGCAGCTACGTGCCTCCTGTCTCTTTCCAGGGCCTCCTGGCTCTGGTGGGCACTACCCGGGGGGCAGTGGGAAGATGTGGGAAGTAGAATGAGGTACAGAGTGAAGTCCTGGCTCGCCTCTTAGTCACTGTGTGACTCTGAGGAAGTTACTGAATCTCCTGGCCCTCCGTTTTCTCACCTGTGGAATGGAAGTCCTAGTTGGGTACGTGTCTTTGTCACTAGTCGGGCCAAACGCCCCTTGGTGTTGCAGAGTACAGCATCTCGGCAGCTGCCATCGCCATCTTCAGCCTTGGCTTCATCATCATGGGGACCGTCCTCCTCCTCCTGTCCTTCCGGAACAAGCGGGACTACCTGCTGCGGCCGGCGTCCATGTTCTACGCCTTCTCAGGTAGAACGGGGGCTCCTGCCTGTGTGCCCAGATTTGGGGTTGACATCATAGACAGTGTCCCTTTTGCATGCCGGCCTCGGGATTTTGATGGGCAGCAGTTGGCAAGATCCCTGCGGGAGCCATCCTTGGCCAAAGCCTCAACAACTCTAGGTGGGCGGGGAGGTGGGTCTCCAAAGTTTGTCTGTCTCTCACAGTGACTTAATTCTCAAAGGACAGAATTAACTTTGCTGAGAATAATCAAGGAAGAACAGGGTGTCACGCAAGGACATGTGTGTGAGTGTTCACAGCAGCACTGTTCACAATAGGCAGATGACGGGAAGCCCCCAAAGTCTATCAACAGGTGCACAGATAAACAACTGTGGCGCATCTGTACAGTGGAATGTTACACACAGCCATAAAAAGTGTGAAGTAATGACACTTAACTGTAATGTAATAATGAAGTACCGCAACACGAAGGAACCTTGAAAACACTGTGCAAAGTGAAAGAAACCAGACACTGAGGGTCACATACTGTGAGGTTCTGTTTGTATGAAATGTCCAGAAAAAGTAATTCTGCAGCAACAGAAAGCAGACAGGTTGTTACTGGGGACAGGGAGGAGGGGAGAACGGGGAGTACCTCCTTAATAGATGCAGGGTTTCCTTCTGGGGTGATGCAAAAGTTTCGGAACTCGATGGAGGCAGTGGTCACACAACGTGGCAGTGCTAAATGTCACAGACTTGCTTGCTTTAGGACGGGTGTCTTCGTGTCAGGTATATTTCACCCCAGTAAAAACAACTTTTGAGTCCTAAAGGAGAGATGGGAGGGAGAGGAAGGGGGAGAGAGGGAGGGAGGAAGGAAAGAGGGAAAGTATAGGAGAGGGGAGGGGAGGGGAGGGCAGGGGAAGGAGGGGGAAGGAGGGGGAAGAGAAGGGAACGGAAAGCAGCCCTGACCGCTGCGGGAGGGTGAATGTCTCGAGGCCGTTTTTCCTCCAGGAGCCTCCTCACCTTCTGGGCCTGTAGGAGCGCTCAGGACAGGCTGGGGTTGGGCGGGGGCAGGCGCCACTGGCCCTGCGTGCACTTGCTGTCCGCAGGCCTCTGCCTCATCGTCTCAGTGGAGGTCATGCGCCAGTCCGTGAGACGGATGATCCACAGCGAGGACACCGTCTGGATCGACTACTATTACTCCTGGTCCTTTGCCTGCGCCTGCGCTGCCTTCATCCTCCTCTTCCTCGGCGGCCTGGCCCTCCTGCTCTTCTCCCTGCCTCGAATGCCCCAGAACCCGTGGGAGTCGTGCATGGATGCTGAGCCCGAGCATTAGCCACCCTGGGGCCCCAGCGACCGTTGGGGCTTTCCCCTTGGAAGCCGAGCCCCAGCCAACTGAGAAAGTTCTAGAGAGGAGGCAAGAGGCGTGCATCTTCCAGTTACCACCCACCCCACCCTGCCGGCTATAGGCCACTTCCCTTTTCCCAGGGCTTCTCCGGGCTGTCGGGAGGATTTTCTGGGGACAGAGCTATGCACTCTGCTTCCAGACCTGCCCTGGTCAGGAGATAGCACAGGCAGGTGGACAGCTCTCTGGGGAGACCTGACCTTCCTTCCATCGGGTCCCTCTGTGGTGTGAGTAGTTAAGCACGTGACTATTAACTAAAAGATTGATGCTTTGAATTCCCTCAAGGATTCCTTGAAAGAAAGGTCTGGTGATCGGCTTCCGAAGGGTCCCTTCCTTGAAAATTCCACAGAGCACAGTTCTACTCTGACACACACATGGGGTCGCATGAGTGGAAATCGACTCGATGACAGTTTGTTGGTTGGACCTTTCCCTGGAGACATAGTTGTTTCCAACGGCACCAGCTGTCTTAGCTAAGCTGATTCCAGCTGTCCTCTGCCACCCTCCTGGGACCTCTCTCTTGCTGACCAGCTCTGGGTGTGTCCTGCGTGAAGAACAGCCCCTTCTCTCCTCTGTGGCAAGATATACTCTTTCCCATACCTCCCCTTTGGCTTCGGAAGCCCTGAGAAGCATTTGTAACTGGACGAAATCTGACCGTGGTTTGAAATAAAAGCTCTTAGAAAACTTGCTTCTTCCTTGTATGTAGAAATGGCTTGGACTCCAGGCCACAGCCAGGAGGAGAGAAAGACATGTCCCCAGCATACATGAAGGACTCCTGTTGGGGAGGGGTGGGGGTGATGGATAGAAGAGGGTCCTGTTTACCAACATGGCTTAGACGTTTTGGATTCCAACTTGCGTATCCAGGCCCTGGAATTCTCTTTGGAAGAAATTGGAAACCCACTGACTAGGCAAGGGTGTTAAAAATACAGAGAGGTTATTTTGAGAGCACCGCCTTGCCAAGGAAGGGTCCAGGTGCTGACCCAGCATAGCCATGGGTTTCAGGTGTCTGACGCTGGATTTTTGTTGCAAAGACCATTAGGAAGAAAGGCTTAGCGGTTAGACACACAGGGAAGACATGAAGAGTCGTAATTCATACTCCTCCACCTTCTAGAACCCTGGCAGTATTCACCTAGCTCTCCATCAGAGAGGAACCACTTGCTTACTGCCTGGAATGCCAGAGACCTCACTTAGAGCTCATTCTTCTAGAGCAGGGTCAGCAAACCACAGCTCAGGGCTGGCCCACTGTTGTCATTTGGTCTGCAAGCTAAGAATGGATTATTAGAAGGTGACTGTAGTGATATTCAGCATATTCTTTATACTGTAAAAGTTGTATTAAGATGTAATTTTTAGATGTTGTTAGCTGTGGTGGAGTCAACCGCCAGCTCCAGCTAACCCTATGCACAATGGAACGAACGCTAGTCAGTCTTGGGTCTTCCCCATGATCGGCTGCAGATGGGATCTTCAGGATTTTCATGAACCAGTTTCAGAAGTAGATAGGCCACCTGAGTCTGGATGAGCTGCAGAAAGCTACTTAGTATCCTAGCAACACAGCAGTCTTCACTGAGACAGACGCGTGGTTGTTGTGCATGAGGAGTATAGGCTGGGAATTGAACTCAGGTCTTTCTCATGAAAGGCAAGAATTCTGCCACAGAATCATCACTGCCCCTGAGATGTAATAGGGAAACACATGGATCTTAAGAGTACACATCAATGAATTCTGGCACAACTACGTGTTCTGACAATTAAGTCTGCGAATACATCCTAGAAGAAGTGTTATGTACCTTGCTGCTGAATATCACTACAGTCACCTTCTAAGTACTCCCTTTGGAAAGTATGCACTGATGCCAGTTCCTAGCCACTCTTCAAAGCAATTCGGGAACTCTTTCTCTGGATGGCCATCAGAGCTGTTGTTGTATTACTCTTGATGTCCTGAATGTCCTCAAAATGTCTTCCTTTCAATATTTCCCTTATCTTCAGGTAAATAAAAAAGTCACTGGGCGACAGGTCAGGGGAGTAGGGAGGGTGTTCCAATACATTATTTGTTTACTAGCTAAAAACTCCCTCACAGACAACTATACAATGCACAAACTTGCCACTGTGTCACCATGGGCAATGACCATTCCTGAAAGAGTTTCAAAATTGCTTTGAAGGGTGGACTACGCATTGGCATTGGTGCATAGCTTCCCAAGGGGACTGCTTCAGAGGTGGCCATAGCGATAGTCAACAATGAGGTATGCAGCACTTAGAACAGTTAAGTTTGCACTTACTTGTGTAACCTCGTATACACCTGCGTGATCTGTGCAGTTATCAAAAGCTAGAGCACCTCACTACTCCAGAAGTTCCCTTGAGGGTCTTCCCAGTTAATCCCTGTGCCCATCCCCAGAGGTAACTACTTACTTGATTTCTAGCACCTTTACATTTTTTAGTAGTTCAAAAAAAAAAAGAGGAATGATATTTCATGACCCATGAAAATGACATGAAATTAAAGTTCGGTGCATATTCATATGGTTTTGTTGGAACACAGACACATCCCTATGGCTGCTTTTGTGCTTCAATGACAGCAGTGTGGAGCTACAACAGAGACTGTCTGGCCAACCAAGGCTTAGACATTTACAACCTGGCCCTTTAGGGAAAAACGCACCAGTGTGTGTCCTGGAATAACTATACACTCACCAGCCAATATTAACCCCTCAGTGTTCTCTTGATAAATTGAGGGAAAGACAGTTTCTAATTCTTTCAACTCCTCTTTGCCTAGGACAACTTAAAAGAAAGGAGTGCTACGTAACGACACACAGGGACACAGTTACAGCTGCTTCTCTACTCAAAGACCTCCAAGGATTGGTTTTCGGGGTGTCAAGGCTTAGCTCCTTGTAGGACAACTCAGGGAAGATGCATCATACAGCTCATTAAGTGTATGTTCTACATCCCAATGTTGTGAGTAGTGTCTGGGGTCCTAAACGCTTGTGAGTGGCCATCTAAGCTACATTTTTTGGTCCCTACTTTTTCAGAACAAAAGAAGTAAGCTAGAGACTCTGAGAAGAAAGTAGTCTACCAGACTAACAGTATGTCTGAACAATGGATTCATCTATCGTGAGACCAGAAGAACTGGATGATGCTACAGACTGTTCTGATCAAGGTCCCCATAGAAGGATTTTGACAGAATGGGAGAAAAATGTGGTACAGGACACAAATTCTGTAAAAAGTCCCAACTTACCGGACCAGTTGAAACTAGAGGACTCCCTAAGACTTGCCCTGAGATGCTCTTGAAGCCTTAAATTGAAAATATCCCTTGATGTCAAACAGATTGGCTCATAAAATAAGGAATATCACTCAGGAGCAATGAGTGCCTTTAAAAAATCATCAATATGAGATACATTAAAGCAAAGATGAGAAAAGAAGGGAGCAGGGAGACGAGAGTCCTGGAACCAGAATGGAATGAATAAGAAGAACGATATATTGTGAAAAGCATACCCAGTATTGTGGAATAATTTATGTCAAAATCATTAAGTGGGAATCTAATTTGATATGTGAACTTTCCCCTAAACACAATAAAATATTACTTTACAAAAAAGAAGAAAGAAAGCATAAATCTGGAAGCATCTTGAGGATGCCCACAGTGGGCTTTTAAAGAGACATCTCTGATGTCTCCAGGAGTCTGGACTGGGCTTGGAGGAATGCATGAGGTGCCTAGCAAGCAGTGCTGAGAGTAACAGCTGGTCCCTGCTTTTGAACTCAGGATAGAGCAAAAGATCTCACACAGGGTTGTGAAATCCAAAAAGGTTAAAGAGACCAGAATGGTATAAAACGAGGTGCCCAACAACCAAAGAATTGAAAACAGGTATTCCAACAAATCCTTGTACACCAATACTTGCAGCACCATTATTCATAACCAAAAGGTGGGAACCAAGCAGATGTCCATCAATGGTTGAGTGGGATAAAGAAAATACAGTAGACGAGGTCTGACTATTATGTTGGTGAACTCATCCTAGAAATAGGGCTACCTACCCCGTCGCTGAGTTATCACTACCGTCACCTTCCAGGTACTCCCCTTGGGAAGCTATGCACCCATGCCAGCGCCTAGTCCACCCTTCAAAGCAGTTTTGGAATTCTTTTTCTGGAATGGCCATCAGAGCTCTTGTCATATTACCCTTGCTGTCCTGAATGCGATCCAAATGTCTTCCTTTCAATATTTCCTTTATTTGGGGGTAAAGGAAAAGTCACTAGGGGCCATATCAGGTGAGCAGGGAGGGTGTTCCAAAACAGTTATTTGTTTACTGGCTAAAAACTCTCTCACAGACAATACACAATTAAGTTCGTGAACTTGCCACCATGAGCAATGGCCATTCCAGGAAGAATTCCAAAATTACTTTAAAGGGTGGACTAGGTGCTGGCATTTGTACATAGCTTCTCAAGGTGAGTACTTTGAAGTTGACCTTGGTGATATTCAGCAATGAGGAATGTAGCACTTAGAATAATTAAGTTTGCAGACTTGTCGAATGTCATATACATGCAAAGGAATATTATTCAGCCATAAAAAGGAATTAAGTAGTGATTCATGTTACAAGATGGAAGAGCCTATAAGACGTCATGGTAAGTGAAGGAAGCCAAGCACTCAAAGTCCCACACTGCATGATTCCATTTACATGCACCATCCAGAAGAGACAAATCCACAGGGCCAGAAAAGCTGCGGGGGACTGATGGGGACAGGGGAATAAGGAGTAGGTATAGGGTTTTCTCTGGGGTGATGAAGCGTTTGGGAACTAGACAGAGCTGGTATTTGGGTAACATTTTAAATAAGCTTCCTAAATGCCACTGGATTATATACTTTAAAGAGGTTAATTTCATATTGTATGAGTTATACCTCACTAAAGAAAATGTGATGCTGAGAATCTTAAAACACTGAAAGCCAATGTGTGAGAGCTCAGAGAAGGGTGGGAGGTGGGTGAGACCTAGGGGAAGCCCACAGTGCTCTGGATGGCCCTACAGTCAATGGCAGAAGACTGGCCCAATGACACAAAGACAGAAACTGGGAGCCATCTTACACCAAGTAAAAGGGAACAGGAAATAAAAATTCTGGACAACCAGGAATTTGGGCTGTTTTATGGGAAAAGGAAGGCAGATGACCTCATTCCACAAGCACTGCATTGGAGATTAGAGGCTATTGTTTTATGCATTTATTTACTTTAGTTTTAGCAGAATTGGACTGGTGTGCATTTTATATTTTCACATGGATGCCTATACATTTAGCACCCAAAACCACTTCTGACTGGAATAGACACTAACCAGAACGTGTCTGATGTCTTGGAGTTTTAACCCCTTTGATAGAGACTTGTGTATACCCAGAGCTGAGATGCAGACCAAAGAGCTGGAGGGACCTGCCAGACAAATACACATCACCGAGTCTGCTCCAGCTTCTGCCAAGGAGAAAACGACAGATGTGATGAAAGAAAAAGAGCGTCCCATGCCAGTGAAAAAGCAAAACAACCAAACCAGCGGGGCGAGCATCTTTTTCTCCCCAGTCTTCCAGTCACAGCCGAGCAGGAAGTATGTCTGGAAGGGCAGTTGGTCCAGTCTGGATGGGCAGTTGTTTCACTCCAGATGGGCAGCTAGTTGGGTCCAGCAAGGTATCACGGCCTGTGCACTTGACACCAACATGAAGCCATTCAGAACATGCTTGGGGAGCGAGTCTCTGCATCCAACAGCCAAAGAGCAGCATCATTTACTCTAAAAGATGTGACTGGCACCAGACACCGCCACCTCTTGTTCTCTCTGGGCGTGTGTTCGCTGGACAGCCTTCAGACCTGAGAGCACCATAGAACTTTCCCTTTCTCAGCATCTTTACAGCCATCGTATTCCATTACATAAGCAAAGTCACAGAACCAGCATCAGCAACTCAGCCTAGATGAGTAACGCTTGGGTATGCCAGCCAAGTGCCAAGCCAAGTGCGGGTGTAATGTTCTTAAAAATCAAACTTCATGCAACACATCCACGATGAACAAAATAACATCTTAAATGGAAACAGGACAAATACTGCTGACTTTTCCTTTTATTTCAAGCGCCTACGGCTTGGCACGCTGCGGGGAAGTTGCCAGAGTGGTGCTCATCATACAGAAGAGAATGCTGAAGACCAAAGCAGAGCTTCCTCATGATAACCTGGTTTACCAGCACCGAAGCAAGAGTTAGAACCCAGGCTGTTGTTTTCCTACCTTTTGGACCCAGGCCCTTCCCCAAGCCTCACTTGGTCTCTGCCCAGGTCATTGTGGGGACAAAAAGGCTTCAGACTTTCTCTTTGACTAACACATAGATGGCCCCGCCAAAGTGGCTGGGTTCTTATACTTTCCTTGAAACTCAGACAGTGAAGGAACTCGATGTACTCACGTTATTTTCTCGCTGCCCCAACAGCAAACCCATTGCTGCTGAGTCACCTGCAACATGTGACCACCCCATGTGTGTGACAGCAGAATTGTGCTCCACGGGGTTTTCTTTTCTCCTTTTAAATCACTTGTTTTGTTGGTGGTGAGGATACACACAACAAAAACCCACTGCCGTGGAGTTGATTCCACCTCACAGGGACCCTATAGGACAGAATAAGACTGCACTGTAGTGTTTCCAAGGCATGCCTGGTGGAACACAACAAAAGCACGTACCAACTCAGCCATTTCTGCTCATAAAATTCAATGACATGGACGATGTTCTTGAAGTGGTGCCCCATCCTCACCCTCCTATTTTGAATCCTTCCTTCCCATTAACATAAACTCACTGCTCCCTAAGTTTCCTGTGTGATCTTTTGAGTTGCTGTTGTCAATTTGATTCCATAGAGATGGATTTTGAAAGAGCACAAAGCTGAGGACAGATATTCTTTACCAGTTAAGCTAAACTATTGTTTAAGAAGGCTTCAGGGGATATGTTTTGTTTCAGGCATAAAGATTATGTTAGGGCAACAGTTTCAGGACTTTATCCAGACTCTCCAGCTCCAGAAAGCCTAAGTTCCATGAGAATTTTAAATTCTGTGCTATATTTTCCCCCTTTTGATCAGGATTCATCTATAGAATCTTTAATGAAACTATTTAGTAATGGCACCTGGGCACCGCCCAGTTCTTCTGGATTCCTGGAAAAAGGTGCAGGTGTTCATAGTGGTAATTAGTCACACGTCTATTACCTCCTCTCATTCCTGGCCCTCCTTCTTCCCCTGTTGCTCCAGGCAAATAAAATTTCATTGTTGTACCTTGGATGGTCTCTTGAAATTCATAAGCATTTTCAATGGCTGGTTTCTCAGAAGTATATCAGCAGACCTTGTTTACCAGGATGGGCTCAAACCTCCAGCCTTTGGGCTAGCAGCCAAGAGCATTAACTGTTTGTATCACTCCGGAGTTATAATCTTGTCCTATTGCAATATCATCCCTGTCAGTGAAACTTGTTCCATTTTGACCAAATATTTTATTTATAAATTCACTTCTAATTTTGGCTCTGCCTACTTTCACAAAAGATGTGAAGTGGAGACAACGTACTCCTAACCCCGTGCTGTGGAACAGATCTATGAGACCACTGATTGGTATTCAGGTTGGGATACCCACAGCCACCCCAGGTTTCACTGCCCAGTCTCACTCAGTGGCAGCCAATGAGGCCATAAATTAATTCCTACACCAGGCATCGACCCTGCACGGCCAAGAAAGCTAATTAAGGTAATTGCCATTTCAAGGAGCAATACTTTATGTTCTTTTGACTTTGCTCCCAACAAAGATTTTCACCTAAATGAGACAGGCCTGATGTCTTTAGGATTTTCACCGACTGAGGCTCAGACTTGCCTCTTCAACCCAAAGTGGTCCTGGTCCCCTAGGAGACATAGAAGATGGGAGACTTGTCCATAACCAGAGGGATCTTAGCTGACAGGCAGAGATGTTCAAAAAACAGATTTCCAAGTCACTTACTTAAGCCTCTAGCCTCTATCTTGACACCTCTGACCTGCCAAGCAGACACAATGGTGGCCAATTTATGCTGCGTTTTCAGCAGAGGGTCTTAGGAGAACCAAGTGCAGGTTTCAAAGCACTAATGAGGTTAATAAAAACAAGGGCACATTCCACCTAGAATGTCCAAAAGGCAGAGAGATGACAGGTATACCCTTCTCTGTCCAACAGGCAGGAAAACGAGAGAAAGGAAACGAAACAGCGGAAACCTGCTCCATGTCAGGGAGACGCAGCAGCGAGCCCATGACAAATAAAAAATCTGACAGGCGAAACGAGCCCCCAGCAGTTATGAGAAAGAAGTGACGGGTATGACCGAAGCCAAGAGGCTGGTGAGCCAGCTCCAGAATCCCAGTACTGGACTGTTCAGCTGAGGCGTGGATTCCAGGAGGACCTGAGGACCTGAGCCGACAGATCTCACAGAAGCGGGATTTCCCTCTGAGGTAGGACCCCGCGATGGGGTTGAGAAATGTTCTACTCCTTGTAACCTTCTTCTACTGGTCAGAAGACATCTCAAGAAAGACCAAAAGTGGCAGCCTGTGACATACAAGTTCTGACAATTAAGTCTGTGAACTCATCCTAGAAAAAGTGCTACATACCTCATTGCTGAATACCGCTATGGTCACCTTTGAAGTACCCCACCTGGGAAGCCATGCACCGATACCAGCGCCTAGTCACCCTTCAAAGCCATTTTGGAACTCTTTTTCTGGAATGGTCATCAGAACTGTCATTGTATCACCCTTGATGTCCAGAATGTCAGATAAAGAAAAAGTCACTGGGGGCCAGGTCAGGTGAGTATGGAGGGTGTTCCAATAGAGTTATTTATTTACTGGCTAACAACTCCCTTACAGACAACTATACAAAGAAGTTCACAAACTTGCCACCATGCCACTGTGAAATGGCCATTCCAGGAAGAGTCCCAAAATTGTTTTGAAGGGTGAACTAGGTGTAGGGATCACTTCCCAAGGGCAGTACTTTGAATATGACCACAGTGATATTCAGCAGTGAGGTACGTAGCACTTAGAACAGTTGAGTTCACGGACTTAATTATCAGCCCTCGTGTGTTGAGACCATCTCTGTCTGTTCAGGGTCAGCTCTGGGAAAGCAGAAGCTGCTTGGTTTATGTGCCTCCTGGTCCCAGGCCTGGTGTGCAGTAGACAGCCTGGAGACGGTGGAAAGGAAGAAGAGGGAGGACAAAAGGAAAGGAGGAAACGGAGGGAGAACATGGCACTGGAAAGTAGCCACAATTATGCCCATTATGCAGATGGAAAAACTGAAGACCCGGGAGGGATTTGCTTAAAGTCACTTGGTTAACTGGTGCCTGAGCAGGAACTGGAACAAAGCTATTGGTTTCCTACCTCTCACAGAAGTGCTCTTTCCCGGTTTTCGCTTGGGAAGGAGGGAAAGAGGGAATAAGGAAGGGAGAAAAGAAAAAAGGGAAGGAAGGAAAAAGAGGAGGGGAGAGAAGAAGGAGGCAGGGAGGGAGGGAGGGAAGGAAGGAAGGAAGGAGAGAGGGAGGGAGGGAGGGAGAGAGGGAGAGAGGGAGGAAAGGATGGGGAAGAAAGGAGAGAAAAGGAGGGAGGGAGTGAAGGAAAGAAGGGAGGGAGGGAGGGAGAAACAGTACATTGGTCTAAAGGAAGTAATACGGGTTTGCAAGCAGAGAGATGAAGGGATGCGGGCAGCAGCCAGCTGAGTTCCCTGTGCCAAGCACACCCCTCAGTTACTCATCTCCTTGAGCGCCTACTAGGTGCCAGGCTGTGGGGGAGAGGCCCAGGGTGGGGCAGAAAGAGCCAGCTGAGAGCAGCCACGGGGCTCCTCTGCTCCTGGCTCCACACCCCCAGCTCTGCTTCCCCTGCATCTGCTGATACAATGAATGTAAGATTCAGACTTGTCTCTCAGGAAACAGGATTTAGACGTTTTAAAAATCACTACAAAATCCAGTAGTGATACAGTCATGTGTCCCTTAACGTCCTCGATACATTCTGGGGAATAGGATGTTAATGTGATTCAGACACTGTGAATAGCCTATTCTTTTCTCGTGGTAACTTCTCCATAGCTCCGGGTTCTGCTGGGTGCTGTCTGGTCTGGTCAGTGTCTGGGTCCTGGCAGAGTGACATGTGGTGAGGGCGCAGACTGAGCTGGGGACTGGGCCTTTGGGTGGCGCCCTGACAGCCCTGCAGGCCCAGCTCACTGAAGATGATGTCCAGAGGCGTGAGCCAACCCCGGGGTACATTTCCAAGCAAAAGCTGGTCCCAGCTACATCTGGTTACTTCTATGTTCCATGCTCCTACTGGGATTTCTGAACTTATGGGACCATGTGACATATATGCAGCTAGGCATCCCCCCAAACAGACCTATGCACTGCATTAACTATAGTAATAAAACTGTTGAGTGCCATCAAGTTGATTCAACTTATAGTGACCCTACAGGACAGAGTAAAACTGTCCCATAGAGCTTCCAAGGCTGTGATCTTAGAGGAGCAAATTACTACCAGATCTTTTCTCCTGCAGAGCTGTTGACGGGTTCGAACTACCAACCTTTTGGTTAGCAGCTGAGGGCCTAACCAATGTTCCACCCACCCACCTCAAACATACAGCTGTTAAGTCCATTCTGACTTGCAGCAACCCTCAGGACAGAGTAGAACTGCCCTGAAGAGTTTCCAACGAGCATCTGGAGGATTTGAACTGCCAACCTCTTAGTTAGCAGTCATCGTAGCACTTACCCACTATGCCACTAGGATTTCTGTTGTCCTCCCCAGGGCTCCTTCAAGGTGATAATCATGGCATTTAACAATGGGCTAAGTGCTTGCTTGACGCATATTTTCTGTCTTCAGCCTCACAACAACCCCGTGTGATAACTACTATCATTATTCCCATTTTCCAGGTAAAGAAACTGACACTCAGAGAGACTGCATTATCTCATTTAAGATCACACAGCTAGGAAGTGGCTGAACAAAGAATCGGAGGAGGGAGGGTCCTATCCTTCAGAGACTTAGAGTTTAATAGCAGATACTTTTAAAATAAAGTTGAAGTGCTGTGAAATTTGGGAAGGTTCCTGAGGATACAGAAAGGCCAGATGGCCTGCCCTTTCTGAAGCTGGTGAAATCTCACTTATTCTGTAGGGTCCAGCTCAGACATCATGAAGTGACAGCATCAGTGCAGGGTTTACGCTTGCCTCCCTTTTGCCCCATGATGCTTCATTCAGATTCCTAGTACTTACCTGCTTCTGTTACAGTGAATTGTGTTTGTATGCCTCATGGGTTGCAAGCTCTTTGCAGGTGTTATGGACTGAATTGTATCTCCTTAAATGTGTGTCAACTTGACTAGGCCATTGTCATGCACTGAATTGTGACACCCCCCCCCCAAAAATGTGCATAGCCATTTGTCTGGGTCATAATTCCCAATACTGTGTGATTATCCTCCAATTTGTGATTTCCTAAACTGTAAATCCTAATCTCTGTCTGTGGTTAATAGACTGAATTACATTAAAGAGGATTAGGGTGGGACTATAACACCCTTCCTACGGTCACACCTTCTGGCTTCAGTGTAAAGGGAGTTTCCTTAGTGAGTGGCTTACACCACTTTTTATCCCACAGGAGATAAAAGGAAAGGGAGGCAAGTAGAGAGCTGCAGACCTCATACCACCAGGACAGCAGCACTGAGAGCGGAGCATAGCCTTTGGACCTGAGGTTCCTATGCCAAGATGCTCTCAGACCAAAGAAAGATGGACACAACACAAGAACCTTCCTGAAGAGCTGACACAGAGACAGTGTCCTGGAGCCTCCTCCCTAAATTCAGACTTCCAGTCTCCTGAACAGTTTCTTTCCTAAAGCCACCCACTTGTGGTGTATCTGTCAGAGCGGTACCAGTGACTGAGACAGCCATGATGCACAGTACCATGTGACAGTCCACTGTTTTGTCATCCAACATGATTTTCTTATGTATTGTGAGTCCTACCCAAATGGTGGAAATGAGGCAGGATTAGAGGCAGTTATGTTAATGAGTTAGAACTCAATTCTAAAAGATTAGATTGTGTCTTGAGTCACTCTCTTTTGAGATATAAAAAAGAGAAGCCAGAAGAGAGACAGAAGGACCTACTACCACCACAAATGAAAAGCTGAGAGCAAGCAGGTCCTTTCGAACAGGCGGCCTTGTGCTGAGAATCTCATAGATCAGGAGAAGATGGATGACAAGGACCTTTCCCCAGAGGTGACAGCATCTTGTCTTGGAGCTAGCACTCTGAATTCAGACCTCTAGCATACTAGACTGAGAGAGGATAAATTTCTCTTTGTCAGAGTCATCTGCTGTTCTCCTTCTGTTGCAGCAGGACGAGACGACTGAGACAGTAGGTAGACTTGTATTTTTTTCCATAATTATGCTATCAGCTAGAACCTTCCCTACCCCTAGTCCTTTCACCAAATCCTCCAAACAGGAGGAGCCAGTCCCTGGAGAAGGCCTTCATGCTTGGTAAAGTAGAGAGTGAGTGAAAAAGAGAAAAAGTGTCAGTCAGTGGGACAGATTGGCACAATGACTGTGACAGGGGACTCAAGCATAGCCATGATTGCGAGGATGGCGCTGGACCAGGTCGTGTTTTGTTCCGTCATATGTAGGATGGGTGAGTTGGCACTGACTCGACAGCGTGTAACAACAACAGCAACAGCTGAGCAGTGGACAGAGCCAGACACCCTGAGGATGTGCTGTTACCTTGAATCCGTGTGGCTAGAAAGCTGTGGCTGGGGGAGAATGGGCAGGGAGGTAGGGATGCCACAACTCTGTGAAGAAGACTCAGAAAGGCATAGGCGACTGCCTCTCGTCAGCAGGAAGGAGAGAGGGAGTGCCGGTTGGTGAGCCTGCTCCCCGGCCCCAGGGGTCTGCAGGGAGAGTGGGCTTACACATCTGCAAGCTGGGCCTGAGGCAGATGATCAGCCAAGCCAGCGGGCTTCTCTAAAGCGAACTGCACAACCACGTGGGTCCCAGATGAGATGATTTTCCGAGCTGGAACACTTCAGCTGACAGCCTTTAAGAGCAGACCGGTTTCCAGAAGTGCTTTTGCCAAGAGGTTCAAAACCCCATTGAATTACTGTAGATCAAAAACTTTGAAAAACAGTTTGTCTTCCTTCCCTTTCAGGGAACAGGCATTGTTTGGGTCCCAGCAGACCTGCAGGGTCACCCTGAGGAGCAGACTTAATTCATGGAGAGGAAGCCTGTTTGCTTATGCGCCTTCTGATAGTTTCCGTTACCTTTCGGCACTAGTTATGCTACTAGACCTGGTCCCAAAACTCAGAGGGTTTGAATCAGCCAGATTTTCTCATAGAACAGGAGACACCTCCGGTTAGCTTTGTAAAAGCGTCTTTGTGCCTCAACTCCAAACAGATGAAGGACTTAACGACCAGGTTTGAGGAGCAGGTACAAAGACAAGGCCACCTACTCCGAGAACTTCAGGTCCTTCTCATTAGGCACCCTGTGTCTGTTGTGGAAACCCTGGTGGCTTAGTGGTTAAATGCTACAACTGCTAACCAGAAGGTTGGCCGTTCAAATCCACCAGGTGCTCCTTGGAAACCCCACGGGGTAGTTTTGCTCTGTCTGTAGGGTTGCTATGAATCGGAATTGACTCGATGGCAGCGAGTTTTGTATTTGTTTCAGTGCCTTTTGTGGAGTTACTGGGTGATGCAAATGGTTAAGTATTGTATAGCTAACCAAAAGGTTGTCAGTGAGAACCTACCCCGAGATGCTTCAGAGAAGAAAGGTGTGGCGATCTGTCTCTGAAAAGGCCACAGCCTTGAAAATCTTATGGTGCAGTTCTGCTCTGCACACATGGGATGACTCCAGGTTGGAATCGACTCAGTGGCAACTGATTGGTTGGTGTCTTATGTAAATAAAGGAAGCAAAACCCCAAAGACTAATTAGGATGTTCCCAGTTCCCACTGGAAGGTCCTTGGCACTCCCAGGCACTCCACACGCAACAGGTTCTTCATCAGATTTCTCAGACCACGTTTTCCCTCAATTAGAAGCAAAGAGCATCCAAGCCCCATGCTCCTCTGGTGCCCTTTAGGGACAGCCCAGGCAGGGTGCCAAACAGCGGCGAGAGGGAGGTACCGAAAGGCCCTGCAGGTACCAGACCACGTCACCCTCCAGAGCCCACCACTAACCACGGCCACTATGTCTTCAGAGACTATTGGCTGCACCATTTCCTGCAACAATGGTTCAAATCAATTTGCAGAGCTTCGTTTTCGATAAGCGAAGAGTGGGATAATACCATAGATTTTGCAAGCTGTAGCTTCTATTCAATTTAATTACCTCCCTCTGTGAATTTAAAAATCAACCAGAGCTTCAGACAAAGGGGAACTGCACTGCACCCCCAGACTCTGCGTGGTAGGCATCTGCCTACGGACCAGGATCTGCGAAAATAGGCAACATCAATCAAAATTGACGTAACCATGGTGAGGCTGCCAAGCCAAGGCTTCTGACAGCGACACCTGGTCACACACAAAATCCTCTGAAGTTGAACCGTTACAACTGCTCCAAGAACCCCGTGGATCAGGCAGGGACATCACGGCGCAGGGCAGCTTTCTCCTCCTTCTCCCTTGGCCAGTACTCCAGCCAAGTGTCAGTGGGGTCACACTGCATTGGCAAAGATGTCAGTCAGTGGGGCCATCCTGTAAACTCTTCTCTCAACTGAATCTTGTAATTCAGGCCAGGATTCCTCAAGGGCTAGCTCTCTAAAAGGCACTGGGTGGTACTGAAGGGCTGGAAGACTGACCACAGATTCCTGTCATTAGAAGCTTACAAACTTGTAACTACATCAGGAAGACTGTAATAATGGAGGTAGAACAATCAAATCCATTGCCACACAGTCAATTCTGACCTGTAGCCACCCTACAAGACACAGTAGCACAGCCCTATAGTGCTTCCTAGGAGGGGCTGGTGGATTTGAACTGCCACTCTTTTGGTTAGGAGCCAAGCTCTTAACCACAGAGCAACCAAGACTTCTTAATAATGCCTACGGTTTAATTGCAGGTTCAGAGATAATGGGGCTAATTCCAACTGCGTATGTGAGAGGTAGAATTTACCAAAAACCAAGCCATACTCATTTCCATCAAGTCAATTCCAACCCATAGCGACCCTACAGAACAGAGTACAACTGCCACATAGAGTTTCCAAGGAGCACCTGGTGGATTTGAACTGCCAACTTTTTGGTCAGCAGCAGTAGTGCTTGATCACTACACTACCAGGGCTACCCGGAGACCCAATGTGAAGCAGAGCTCCCCAGAGCAGACCCGGAGCCTGGAGGTGTGAGGGCTGAATGGAAGCCAAGGACAATCAGGGAATGAATGGTTAGAAGGCTTGAAGTAGCCTGGTGTGCGACTGAGGGGCTCAGCTGCAATATTTGGAGGTGCCTCCTAAGTCAGCTCAGAAATGTAGGATGTGATAGTTGGTGGCTTTTCAGAAGAAGGATGGCATGATCTGATCTGTTCCAGAAAAATACTTCTGGCTGCAGTCAGTAGCGCCCTGGGAGAGGCAATGGATCCCCGTCTGATAGAGAATTGACTTGCTAGGCCAATACTGTGTAAGTCAAGCTGCAAAGTAATTCAAACCAAGGGCTCCTTGACAGCTTACAATCACTCACAGGGGTATCTGGATTCACCAGTTCTGCCAGTGCAAGCACGCCTCCACTCAGTGCTCCCTCTTCTGAACAAGCCTTCCCTCTTCACCCTTTTCTGCCTTCCATACCTAACTCTCCACGTTACTCTTGGGACAAAAGGCTGAGACTGTTTTATCAACTAATATTTTCACTAAGACCATTCTCAGGAAAAGGCTTCAGAGGACAACAATATGCCCTAGCAGTTAACACCTGTGAGAGCAATTTGTCTTTTCCTGCTGCCGATGAAGCCTCGCAAGCAGCAAGCAATCCAGGGGCCTTCCAAGGCCCTTTGATTGATATGTAAAGAAGTGTTTGTTTCCAAAATTCAGAGATTTGTGTCCTATTAATTCAACTCAAAGCAGACAAGCTATCTAGTGCAAAAACAGACTCACTGCCCTGAGGAAGAATCCTATAGTATCCTCATGGAAGGTTGGCTGTCCTGTCCACTCTCATTTCCAAACTGGAAGCACAGCGTGTGTCTGTGTGTCCCGGCTAGATTTATGGTGCCACATTAACAGGCTGTTATAAATAAAAAGTCAGGGCACACCAAGCCTTCAGTGACCTACTCTTGCTTTTCAAAATCATATCGTGGCTGATGCGAAACGCTGTTTCCCCAACAAAAACAAGGCCCTGACACTCTGGGCAACTTTGTGCATGGTCAGTACTTTTTGGAAAGTTGAATTAATTCTTGTCACTGCCACGGAAAAGGCATTCTTGTACCAGCAGAATATATTCACATGCACTAGGGTTTACGGTTCTGAAATAAATTCTAGGCCATATAAGCCCAGTGTGAAGATGTGACTTGTTAAGAGTCACTCAAGGTAATTTTTTCTTTTCTTTTTTAATTCCCAATATCTGTGTTGGGTGACAGTCTGAAAAGGGCTCACTTGCTCCGTGCGCGTGGGTGACCCTGAAACTTTTAGGTGACATTTTAAGCCTTTGCTACTGCTGATGTTTGGGGCTTAAAGTGAGTCAGCCATTTGTGGAAACTAGAGGAACAACTTCAGAAGGTTGAGATCTCAGTTACATCAGCTAGTTTTGACCTCATCTGTTGCAGCAGAGTTGATTCCAGCTCATGGTGACCCTATAGGACAGAGTGGAACTGTCCCAAGGAGTGGCTGGTAGACTGAAACTGTTAATGGTCAGCAGGCGAGTCCTTAGGCACTGCACCAACAAGGTGCCTGTTAATACGACCACCAAAATCAAGGTGCTGTGTTGGACTTCTGTCAGAGCCTTTAATCTTGAAAAGCAGAGAGCTGTGGGTCTCAGAATAAACAAATCTCCAAGTTATTAAAAAGGCATTTTATTATAAATACATTTTAGTTGTAGCAGTAAAATACATTTTGTGTTACCATGAATCTTTTCAAACAAAAGAACTTCACTGAGACAATGATCACACCGTAGGAACCACAGACCCCAAACTGAAACCAAAGCGGCTAAAAGAACTGAAAAAACTAAGTTTGTGGGGGAGCGGGGAGCGGGGGGGAGGAAAAAAACCCTCAAACCCTAGGGAGTCGCTCTGGGGTCATTTTATGGTACAAAGTCACTTTTGTTTCTAAGAATAAATTCTTTAGATATTAGAACCTCACAGATGAGGTATCATTAACCACAAAGAAAAAAATAATTTTGTTATCATTTTGCCATAAATTAAACTTATTTAAATGGCTGCACAACCAGTGCTTTCATGTAAGAGACGCAAGCTGACCACCTCGTTTCACACGGCCTCCCTTAGAAAGACTTCGCAAAGTAAGACCCAAGATGAATTTGCTAACTAACTAACCATACAAAGTTAGCTGAACAAGTTTAGGAAAGAATTACATTTTTTGAGGCATTATGAAAAACAAAAACAAAAAACTCCTGCATCACTAACAACAGGACCCTTTAATAAAATGCAAAATGCATTGCGTTTATAGTTTAAGAGAGGTATTTTAATCACCAGATTTACCTAGGGTACTACTACTACTGCTACTACTAAGGTATAACCTGTACCTTCACGGGTTTCAAAGAATCAAGTCGGGTGGCTGGCACAGAAAGTGGATACAGTACACTCGTCATATATGTGGATTTCTAGAAAGCAGGCATAGTTGGGATATATGAAAATCATCTCTATGGGAGGGGCTGAGAACATTCTCAGGAGTAACTGACACATTGGGACTGTACCCTGGACGGAAGAGCCCTCTGACCTACTGAAAGATACAAAGAGGTCTCATACAAGGCATTGTGCAAAGCGAACTGTAAAGACACTGATGCTCCTTGGAAGCTGAATCTGGATAAAGTAACCTCTGCTCAACGCTGAGAACAGTCCCACCCAAGTTCACCCAGCCTTCCAGGTAGGGAGTACCGAGCTCTAAGAACGTCCCTGCGGTGCAGTCCGGGAAGGTTGCCGTGTTTACTTGCATGGCTAGGCTAGGTCATTCTGTATTCTATTACCTTAGAAGATATTCTTTAGAATTTTTTTTTTTTTTTTTTTTGGTCTAGTTCCTCAGTAAGTTCAAAGTCAAACTAAAAACAGAGGCAGAGCCCAATATCCCCCAAGCTGCAGTCCAGGGTGAATATTAATGCCGACAAGGCCGGCAATATATACATTTCAAAATAGCCAAGGACCAGTCTCAGTGATTACATTAGAGGCAGTCCCTTTCTCTAAAGTGCACCTACGGTTGATGAACAGCTCACATTGCCTAGGCGGTCGATTCCCCTAGACTTCTGCAAACATGCATGTTTTAAAGACAGTCAAGTAATCAGAGACAATCAACAATTTTCTGCCATATCCAACCCTCGAGGGTCTCACCCTTGCTGGCACAGCAGATGATCCAAAATAACGTTCTTGTTAACCTGAGAGCCATCCTTTGAAAAGCAAATCACTTGCAGTCATCCTTGCCAATCCCGCCACACACACACACACACACACACTCATAAATACTAGGAGTACATTATTTGGGGGTTGCCTACTGTCTTCCACGACCTTGTCACTGCCATCCCAGGATAGCGTCCCTGTACTGCGTGCTTCTATAAATGCCAAATGCATTCTCCTAACATTCTCACAGTTCCTTCTGCAACATCTCCCTGGTTGTGGATCATCAAGACTGACTCTACGAATCTCTTACAAATACACACACTTCCAGCCCAAAGCCCGGGCAGCCGTGTACACAAAGCCAGTCACCCTAGAAGTGGCAGCCTCCTGCACCCTCAAGTGAAGGACTGGCACAGTCCCTACATGGGAAGGGGAAGGACAGTGGCAATCAATCCAATAGAGATGTCTCTCCATGAAAGGTCCACTCACGGCGTCATAATTATGAAAACAGGGATGGTTGTAAAAACCTTCAGACTTCCTCTCTACCAGCGGCTCTCCATGGATGCTTCCTGCACAGCCGCATTCATCTCGCCTGAGAACTGGCTCTGTATGCCAATTCTCAGACTGCAGCATCAGAAACTCTGGGGACGGGAGGCAGCGGCCAGTATTCTAACAAGACCTCCTTAGCAATTCTGATGCTCACTCAAGTTTTGAGAACCACTGCTCTACACTGGTCACAATTTTAAAACCTTAGAACATGACAGATGTGGAGATACATAAGTTGATCTTTATTCCCTAATGTCTGACTGGTTACACTATCTGAAACCTATGTAATCTGCCACCCCTTTGCTTTTACTTCTCAAACATTAAAAAAGTCTTCATGAAAAAAATTATTTTATAAAGTCACGTATTTTTTCACAGGTAATTATTGATTTCCCCTCCTACACAGAGTTCTAAGGCAGGCAGTCACATGCTAGTATATAAAATAAAATACAGAAGAGACCTCATACGAGAGGTGCAAAAAAGATTTACAAAGACTCAAGGCATAATGAAAATTTATAATATTGTCTAATGAACTTACAGAATTATATAAAAACTCACTGTTTTATGCTTAACATTTGTATCAAAATAAAATTTCTGTTGAACGAATTGCTAACAAGGTCTGATTTAACCTCTCAATTACCAAAACTACATGAATGTCTCTGGATTTTCCTAACACCCTAGTTTCAGAAGCTTCAGCCTACCACTGCGTAAGTGGGTTTAGGATCTAAACGCAGCTCACGTTTCTAAGTCTGGATTATTCTGTTAGGTACCTCACTTCACGAAAGTTGAGAAACAAGTGACTCATTTTTCTATAAAGTTCATTCAAAGATCTTTCCAATCAGCTCAAAAAATTTAAAGGTTACATTTAGTTATTTTTTAATCTGATATTCTAATTTAAAGTAATAATGGAACACCGTTTCCTGAATGTGTTTCAATGAGAATGTTAAACATCAGAGCCACTCATGTAACAACAGTCTCAAAATTGCTAATTAAACAAGTATGAAAGGAGTGTGAATTTAGCAGCTTTGCAGGAAAATCTAAGCAAATAAATATCCAAACTCAAGTAGATGGGAAACATGAGCCCATAATGGGCACTTTGAAGACTAGCATTCATCTACACTTTCACAATGATATCTTTATAATATGTGACGGGCAAACACTATGTGGTATTATGAACAATAAATCCTGTTAAAACATCTATTTTTCTAATTTCAGATGGCGAAGCAAGGAAAGAAAAAGCAGGTCCGTTAAAACATTTACTTTGAGACGCAGGAAGACATATGGTAGAAATTGAGGGGTTTCCTGTGTTAAGGGGCTGGTTGTTGCTATTAGGTGCCACTGAGTCGGTTCCAACTCACAGCGACCTTAGGAGCAACAGAAGGAAACACTGCCCAGTCCTGTGCTATTCTCACAACCACGGCGGCGTCTGAGCCCCGCCAAGGGCTGGTCAGCAAACGGAAGTGTCTGGTGAACCAGAGAACACAAATGGCCACCTCTGAGGAGCTGGATGAGATACACTGGATGGTTAGCCTGAATAACACCCCACAGCAGCGATCTGTTACTGTCAGCACATTTGAAGTTTTAACCTTGAATTTTATTTTTTTACTGAGATTCCCTTTTTAAAAACAATTCCAATATGAAACAGTGCTAAAGATAATAGGTACCTATTTTTAAATGGCTAAGATTGGTGAATCTCATTTTCTTTAGTAACAATAGTTAAAATGTGAAAATTTATCTTGAAATTCTTTTGCATTTCCTGGTTCCCCTTGCTCCAAGGCAGCTACAGATACATTCTCATACGTTCATAGGTTTGCTCTTGAGAAGCATGTCCAAGAAAAGCATTACACACATATAATCAATAACCAACACCAGAGTACTAGAGTGACAAGATACTACACATTAGCTATACCCGAGTTAGAAATTCAATCAGCTTTCTCAGCCACCACAATGCTTCCATAAACAAGGAGATTATTTTCATAAATCAGTATTTGAGATTGCTGGGTTTAACTAGGTGATGCTAACACACTGAGAACTCTTTAATTCTTCCAACTGAAAAGACCAGCTGATGTTTATGTGGAATCAGAACTTCTTCCAGAAGCACTAACGAAGAAAAACCATACAAAGCAGTCTGGTATTGCACAGATACAAAATTACCTGGATAGGGAGGCATATCTGTGTGAGAAAAGGAAAATTAAGGTCATGTTAGTTTAAATGACAATAATTAACTACTGATTAATCAAAAACAAAGTTCCACTGTAGCAATCTGCCACGGCATATGCCAAAACCTCAACCAAAACCTCTTTAAAAATCATACCAGAAAGTATCCCTGTTCAACTGAATGAAGCTCTTCAAATCTTAACAAAAGTTCATTTTCAGATCGGGGGAGGGGGGAATGAATATTCTACTTTACAGACTCTACCACCAAAACTAATTTACGGTGAAAGAGGGAAATCTCAAGTAGTGCTGAAATTAAAAAGTAAAATGAACAAAAAAATGTTTCTGGCAAGAAAAAGAAAGCTTCAGAGTGATACAAAGTGATACAGAGATACAAAGAACAAAGACCAGAGTGTGAATAATTAACCACACTTAGAAGAAATCTGCTCAGGAAGAAAATGAACTTGGTAATAATTACCAGAGGCCTATCATCAAGTTTTCTAAAACACACACACACACACACACACACACACACACACACACACACACACACACCTGAGCGCTAAGACTGAGTGCAGCACATACAGTAAGCTATGTTTTCTAAGTCTAATTTGTGGGTGCCAGCTAATACTACCCAAATCATACTCAAACATCATCAACTGCCTTCAAAAGCCAGGCCTCATTTCCATGGAAATCTGCAGAGATTTTTGCAGTAAGACTTGCTCAAAACCAGTACAAGATACTGTGGGTGCAAAACAGATGCTTGAAAGCACAGCTGGAAGGCAAGCATGAAATAACAAGGAAAGGAAGCTTCTGAGAAGTTAAAATAAGCATTCAATACAGAATAACAGTTTCAGAAGGAAACAACATTAGAAGCTTTGAGTGGCTGCAGAAATAATGAAGACATGGAGGACACCTGGACACTTACAGCAGAAGAGTGAATGAATAAGCAGCCATGATTTTTAACGTTTTGCAGGTAACTGCTTAGAACGGGGATGTCACAACAGCTTAACAGCACCTTTTATCCAAAGCTTCCATGATTGATACATTTATATAAGGGTTTGCACATGATGCCCTTAACTAAATATAAATAAGTTAAAAACTAACGTGTTATAAAGGTTCAAGTATGGAAACTGGAAATGAGGCAATGAGCTCATAATCAGTGTGGGATTCAACGAAGTCCAGATGTTACAGCTCTGTCTTTAGGTACAGAAACACCTGTAAACACTTACTGAGCCTGCACTGGGGTCCTGTAGACTCTGGAGGGGAAACTGTCACCACTCAGGAAACGATTTCTCATAGGCACCCTCACTCAGGGACACTTGATTTCCATGTGGGCCTATGTCTTGAGTTACATCAAAGAGTTGGAAGGACAGAACTACTTCGCAATCTTTTTTCTTCTTTCCTTCTGACTAAGTATGGTGAGCACAAGTGGACATAGCTGAAGTGATGAGCTGACATCATACGAGGAAAACATGGCGGTGGAACCTGCTGGCTCAGTTTTCCCATTGTGATTTATACTAACATTAGCACGTCTACACACTATAGGTTGACACCTGTCAGCTCACACAGAGACCTGCTGCCTGAGACGCGAAGCCACGCATGTGAACTGCACTCTGACAAAGACGAGAGGCTAAAGGGAAGAGGCACTCCGCGTTCATCCTCGTGGCTTATGCAGCTTTCACACGAGGCCTTCTCTCATCCTTAAGGGTCCAAGGGCCACAAGGGGTGAGAGCTGGCCAATACAAATTAAACTCCAGAGAAGACACAGGAGTTTTTCTTTACCCCCACCACCTTTAAACCCCATTTAAAAACGGACTTCTGATATAGGATGGCCTATTAAAAGTTGTCCTTCAAAAAAAAAAAAAAGATTCTGAATAGATCGTCAGGAAAGTTGGGTTCATTTGCAGACTCGTCTTACGTAAGAGAAGAAGTTCTACTGTAGTTACTTTCAAGATCTCTTGGAAGTATCTAAGTAGTACAGCTAGATAAGCAAAGATGGTACCAACATGCATTGTATCAAAAATGTTACAAGAGCACAAGTTTTAGGAGGGTAAATGTTTTCCTTTGGATTTGACCAAAGTTCATTCAAAACAATTTGTAGGCTGTAGAATATCTCAGATAGCTATTTAAATTTTATATTTTTGTACAAGTTCAGTGGGGTTCGGTTACTTTAGAAGAATTGAAAGACATGATGAAAAACAAGGGTAGTTTTCTACCCCACACTTAGATGAATTTTGATACATCTTTGACAAACATTGTATTTCTTCTTTAATGATGTTCCTCAAACAAAACAGTTAGCAAAATATTTCAATTTCCATGTATAATGTCACATTTTAATGTAAACATCAAATAAGGTACCAAAATTTGTACTGAGGGGAGAAAAACAAACCTTAAAGCGGCACAAGTCTTTATACCACTAGAGAAGGGGGAAGAAGCCAGATTACAAACATTTACACATGCATAGTTATAGGGGGAAAAAGGATTTTACTAAATTCACGCATTTTAAAATAGTTATCAAGTCTACTAAGCACCAACAATCCTAAAAATTTTTCAGTTTCATGATTTGTTTAAAAAAACAACAAAAAAACCCACTATCAAATTAACATTAAAAACAAGCCTGAAGTATAGCTTGTCCAGAAACAAAACCTGTATGCCAATGTTTTTTCACTTTTCAAAAAAACAGTGGCATGATCACACCTGCACAGAATGCCTTTCACTCTACCCTGTGGTGGGTTGGGGAGTGCAACAGCGCATCACACGTCATCTAAAACCAGGAAAGTTTTAGAACGCAGCATCCTGTCACCAAAAACAAAACAAAAAAAAAACTGATAAAATACTTAGAAGATGCTGCCCCTTTATTTTAAAAAATTTTAAATGAATTTAAGCAAAAATAACATACATTTGTACATCAACTGGTCATTTCTGGTACAGAAACCCAGCATATGGTAATATTATTGAATAAATGTAAATGCTACTTACAATTTTTTTTCTTTTTAAATACATTTTAGACAAACTTTTTCCTTTTTTTTATAGTTGCACAATTAACTTCTTAGCTGCTAGCCTGATGCAAATGTATGTAACAATACACAAATTTAAAAATATTTTTTATTCTACATAAAGGCTGTCAAAATTGACACATCAAAAATGCAAAATAATGGAATATATTTTAAAAAATTAGTTGCAAGTCTAGCAGCAAAGCAATTAAGTGAGAACATATTTAATGTTAAAAACAAAGGGAACTGTGCATCTATAGGTGAAGTCCAACTATCTTATTCCTATGGCTACAAACAGAAATTAAAACATCCTCCCTTGAGGAAAAAAGTGATTATTTAAAATAGGAGTAAAAGCCATTGCTGCCAGAGGCGCTCCCCAGGCTGAGTTCCTGGAACAGAGACAGAGGATCGCTACTCTTCTTGGCCTGCTCCGGCGGGGGTCTGGGCTTGGGAGGGGCCCGCAGAGCGCTGGCGTAGGACATGGCGGGCTTGCTGCCCACGGAGCTCTGCTGGCTGCTGCTACTGGCTGACTCCGCGATCTGCTTGTTGGGCATGAGGGGTGGGAACTGGCCGAGATGCTGCAGCATGTTGTAGTTAAAGGAACCGGACAACTCCAGGTTTTCGGACTTCAGTTGATCCTCAGGGGCTTTGACGGTCTTGGGAGGAGCTAAGGGCAGAGAACAGAGACACCGGTTTAGCCGCGTGGACATTGGTATTCACGAATCTTGCAAATTCAGGTTGTCATCACTGCTTCTCACACAATGGGACACTCAGTGACAGCACAGCTGCAAAGCCAGACAACTTCTACCACAGAATGTTGACACTGCAACACAGCTAACCAGCCTTCTCTCTTATAAACATACTCACAAAAGAATTAACCATATAAACTGGAACAACTAACATAGAAGAACTAAATATTTTATTTGAAGGCTTGAAGCTTGCTAAAAAATAACATGTGCAACTGTACCATCTGATATTGTATTAACTGTTATATTAATGGTAGCACAGTGGTTATGAACTCAGCTGCTAACTATAAGGCTGGCAGTTCAAATCCACCATCTGCTCCTTGGAAACTTTATGGAGCAGTTCTACTGTGTCCTATAGGATCTCTATGAGTCAGGACAGCATATGTCATGGATTGAATAGTGTCCCCACCAAAAACGTGCAGTAATGTGGCTGGGCCAGGATTCCCTGTATTCTGTGGTTGCCCTCCATTTTATGATTTTCTTTTAATGTGAATCCTAATCTGTGCCTCTGGTTAACAGAGTAGACACGCTAGAGAGGATGGGGGTACTGTAAATCCCATCCTAAGGTCACCTCACTGCTCCATTGTAAAGGGCATTTCCCTGGAGTGTGGTGTGCACCACCTTTTATCCTTGTATCTCAAGCAAGCGGAGGCGGGAACTTCACATCATCGAGAAAGCAGCACCAGGAGTACAGCGTGTCCTTTAGACCTGAGGTTCCTGGACCAAGATGCTCCCAGACTACAGACTGATATAACACAAGGACTTTCCTCCAAAGCCAACAGACAGAAAGCCTTCTCCCAGAGTGAACACCCTGATTGTGGACTTGTAGCCTACTGGATTGTATTACGAATCACCTTTCCTTTGTTAAAGCCATCCATTTCGTGGTATTTCTGTTAAGAGCTGCACTAGACGACTAAAACAGCATAATACATATTCACTGTGGATAATTTGGAAATTATAGAGAAGTCCAGAGAAGAAAACTTATCTTGCCAAATACCAAACATTAGCCTCCACTTGCTGGTATATTTTTTTCTCAGTGCACATCATTTAATGTACAGTCATTTCATAACTTATTTAAATAATCTCTTATTTTTATAAAATTATAGTCTTTTTTTCACTTTTATAGATTGTGATGCTGTAATAAGTATTTCTAAGTATTCACAACTGTTTCCACAGGATAAACTGCTGGCAGTATAATGGCTAGGTACACATACAGTGACAGCTTCTGATAACTACAGCCAAAGCACCCCAGAGAGATGGTGTCCATTTACTTACATCACCACTGTTTGAGGGTGCCCATTTCCCTCAATACTTTTTTTTTTTTTTTTTTTAAATCTTAGCCTATTTGGAAACTAAGTAAACTATCTTGTAGTTTTAATTTGCACTTCTTCAGTTACTGGTGTTTACAGACGTTTTCTCCTTATGTTTAGTACTCACTTGTGGACTGCCAACTCTGTGGGGTGGTTCTACTCTGTCCCATGGGGCCCACCATGAGTCAGAATCGACTTGACGGCACTGGGGTTTGGTCTTCAGTGGACTGCCTGGATGCCTTTGTCCATTATTCTATTAACCATTCCATTCTAAACCCAAACCCACTGCCGTCAAGTTGATTCCAACTCACAGTGAGCCTACATTCTGTTGCTTGTTTTTTCATGTTTGTTTTTAAAGAGCCTTTTACATATGAAAACTACTAACCCTCTGGTGTCATATGCTGCAAATATTTTTGCCTACTTGAGGATTTTCCTTTTAATTTTATTTATGGTATTTCTACTCTGTCTCACAAATGTTTTAGATTTTATGTAAATAAGTCCATGAGCTATTTTCTCGATGAAGTCAGGCAAATATTTATTTTTTTCTAGATCTTTTACAATTTCCAACTTTCAATTAAGATCTCTGATCTATCTGCAACTTGTTTAGTATACAGCATAAAGACATAATGTCATTCATTTATTTTTCCCCTGAATGGTTAAGAATACCATTTACTAATTCATCTTTGCCATGATGATCCTTTTTTTACTATATAGTAAATTCTTCCATACATCTGACTCTGCCTCTGGGTTTTCCAATGAGCTGTGTCTATTTCTGAACTATAGTGGCTCTGTAGTGCATTATACTGTCTGCCATTCTAATTCCCCACCACTATTTTCCTTCTTGACTCCTCAAATACAGAAGTTCTGGATGTTCTCCCTAGACCACCTGCATAATTAGAGAGGCCTTGGTGAATTATGCTCACACCTCTTTTCCTGCTTTTTCACAGGCTGCTTTTCTCCCTTGGAATCTGCCCATTTATCTTTCCCAGACCTGAAGTTGCCATCTTCAATCCAATTCCACAAATGCTTATTAAGCACTTGCTATATATACACATTCAGTGCTGTGCTAGGCACAAAGCTATGAAGAGTAGCCCTTCATGAACTCATGATTTCACTGTGGGGATAAACAGCCTGTGCGTTAACTGCCAATTGAAGCTGCGTGTGTCAAGTGCCAATAGAACGCCAGTGGGCAGCAAAGGAGTTGAGAGCGAGGCTGAAGGAGTCACAGGGAAAACGGCTTCTAATCTAGATGCTTCTCAGGAAACTCAAATGACAGTGTGAGTGTATCCCGTTTGACCTGTGAAACAGTGATGTAACCCCAAGCAAAATACAGCAGCTCACCCTGGTGGCGCAGTGGTTAAGCGCTACTTCTGCTAACTAAAAGATCGGCAGTTTGAATTAGCCAGTTCCTCCTTGGAAACTCTATGGAGTAGTTCTGCTCTGTCCTATAGAATCGCTATGTGTCAGAATCAACAGAATGGCACTGGGTTTGGTCTTGTGTTTTTTTACACATAGTTGGCGCCAGTGGCTGTTTAAAGATTAAAATGGCAATGCACCAAGGAACAAAACCAAAGATGTTATACACTTTTTTGTCTCACTATGTCTACTGCTCTAAAAATGATGATAAGGAATAGATTCAAAATGAGTCAGTCACTGAAACAATGAATACACATTCTAAAGATGAACAAAATTCATTTCAAATACAGAGGTTCATGCAACCAAGGCAGAAATTCACCACACAAAGATCACAGACTTGGCTATAAAGACCAATGTCCAAAGCCTACAAAGAGTAGGACATTAAAGAAATTATATAACGAGTTTCTTCGCATTCAGTGTGAAACGAAAGGAAACAATGGAAAGAGAAAAAGGCACACACGGTCAAGGCTAAAGGGAAAGAATTCCAGCAGACAGACAAGTTCAGAGCACCTGTCCACTCTTATCCCTTTCTGTACCTTTTTTATTCCCCTTTAGCCAAGGACTGCAGGACTTCTCAATTCATTAGAACACAAGGAATAAAAAAGAATGTTTATAATTTAAAATTGTTATACCTGGCTGGGCTCCCTTGTGGCAAACTCTAACAGTATGCTGCAAATTACCAACAACCTTTGACAACCAACCCTTGTAAACTGATTCATATTACCCTAACCAACTCTCACGCCACTTCTGGAAACAAACCAACAGAAAAACACCTTTTCCCAGCCAAAGGTGATTCTCTCTACTTAGTTGTATGTTTTCTGAAGTTTCACTACTTCTTCTATTTAGTCACAATTCAAAAATGATCAAATATGGATAAATATACCTACCTTTCAGACCATAAATATGAAACCAATATTAAACAAAACCCAATGTCGAGTCGATTCCGACTTACAGCAACCCTACAGGACAGAGTGGAACTTCCCCACAGGGTTTCCAAGGAGCGGGTAGATTTGAATCGTTGACCGTTTGGTTAGCAGCTGCATGCTTAACCACTATACTACGAGGGCTCCAGAACCCATACAGTCCTAAACTAAATGTCTGCCTCAGGCACAGCTATGGGCTACTCATGTTAAATACTGTTCAAAGCTAATAATATAAATGGGGGTGGGGGTGGGGAGTAGGATGGCAGTAAAAAACCTACATAAATTCCCAAGAGCAGAGTATTTGGAACTGCAAGGTTTGGGCAACCCATCAACTCCATCTCACCTATCAACTCTCTGGGCTGGGCTGTCCTGCTGGGTCCATTGCACGGAATGTTCTGGTAGGGGGCAGATGAGGTGGTGTTTACCCAGGACTCCGGGGAGGAAAAGCTGATAGAAGATGGGTGATTATGGTCCTGAAGCTCTTTACACTGAGCAAGACTGTCTTGAGGTGCGCTTGCTTCTTGAGAACAGGGCTGCACTGAGCTGGAGGAGATTCTTCTTTGGTACAAGGGCCGGCCGGGTCCTCTGGGTTCATACTGCACAAGGAAAAAGGACCCATCATGAATCAGTGTCCTTTACTCCATCCCCCTCCCTTTTCATTCTACAGCAAATTTTGAAGAATATTCTCTTATGTGATTGTGAGACCTGCCCATAAGGCAGCCTGAGCTGCGGCCCTGATGTCAAGAGACCCGGGTTTAGACTGTTCTGGGCCTTGCCAGGTTGTCCTGTGACCGAGGACAATGCATACGTGACTTCCTACTAACCTCCTCGGAACTCAGTTGCTTCACCTGTGAAATAGATTACCCACAGTACTTTACCTGTTATCATCACTGTGAGGACAAAATGCGTTCAGCACATACAGCGTTTAGAACAATTCCTAGCATACAAAGATGCCACATTAGATCTTAAACGATAATTTCTCTTTAACAGAACTGGCTTTTTATTGTCTCCTTCTTTTTTGCCCATATTAACAATACATTTGATAGTTCTTGTTCAGTTTGTCTTGGAAGAAGTGCAGCCAGAGTACTCCTGAGCAGGGAGGTTAGCAACGCGTCACCTTGTGTACTCTGGACGTGCTGTCAGGAGGGACTGGTCCCTCGAGAAGGACATCATGCTTGGTACAGCAGAGGGTCAGCCAAAAAGAGGAAGACCCTCAGGGAGCTGGGCTTGACACAGCTGCTGCCACAGTGGGCTCCACACTAACACGACCCCGTGTTCTGTTGGACACAGGGCTGCTACCAGATGGAATGGACTTGGTGGTACCCAACAACAGGCAGGAGCTCACAGAATCTTTCTCTTACCACTGTTGTCAGCAGTAGATGGAAATCAGGAACTGGAGGCTGGATTACCAAACACAACTGGTGCAATTAATGAACCAGACCACATCTACTTCCACTGAGTCAATTCTGTCCCGCAGAGATCCGGTAGGGATGGAATACAGCTGCCCCAGAGGGATTCCAAAGCTGCAAAACTTGACAGAAGCAGACTGACACATCTTTCTCCCACAGAGCAGCTGAGGGCTTTAACCAGTGTACCAGCCGGGGCCCCTCGTGCTAGAGAAATGAAAGGCTACTTGGGGTGGAGATAAAGACAGCACACAAAGATACGGTCCCACCAATTAAGCGGGTAAACCGGAGGTGTGAGCACTGCAGACATAAGGTCATCACGGATGGACCCACTAGGCTGTACACGAGGGTCGTGACAAGGCAGCAAGACAACAATTCCCTGTGCTGAACTGTGAGCATCCACGTCGCTTCTGTATTTCCAGAGTCTTGGCAGAGATAATATTTAAACCTCATTAATTCCCTTTCTTGTATATTTTTATTGTTCTTCTGTCTCTAAGCATAATATCTAAACTCATCTTTCATTTTACCCTACTTAAAAAGGCGGTTTTTTAAAGTGGTCAAGATAATTTCAAATTGGATACTGGTTTTCCAGGATATTAACCATCCTAAGTGATTTCCACTGCAAATTTAATCAGTACACTTTAAATTACCTTGTCCAGGCCATTAAAATAGTGAGTAGAATAATCAACTTTTTAAATGCTTTATGTTATGGCCAGACCACCCCTGAATGATTGATCACCACGGTTTGTGCAGTGTATCTCTGTCAAGGTTTGTTATGAAGACTGTTAGATCAGAAAATCAAAATCAAGGGTTCCTTTTGGTTGGCAACCCCTGAATGTTTAGCCCAGTTACAGCTCTGCAGGGAATCCCATTCTAGAGTCTTTATGTGTGACCATAATTCTCAGTTCTGCCCCCAGCTCCTGGCAGCTGACAGTGCTTCAGAGTGATCTCTCTCAGCAATCCTGCTCCACAACCACAATCCTGCTCTACGTCTACAATCCTGCTCCACATCCACAGTCCTGCTCTATATCCACACCTCTTTTTCCGGCCTTCAGAGGGACTCGGACTTGGGGGCGACTCCACAAGCACTGGAGAGAGATCTCTGCTCTCCTGAACTGCCTCTTGGCCCGGAGCACTTGCGACGATCTTTGCCAGCACGCATGGGGAATCGCATGGGGAATCGCGTCATCACTAAGGCACTCAATTCCAATCTGTCGTGCTAGCCCAGCATCACTGAGAGGCCAGTCTTCTTTTTACTGCTCTGCCAGGGATGAGAGTGACTGTGACTTTCCTGCCTCCTTGAAAGAGTTCATTACTTTCTAAACTTTCGTTCACTTTGGCTTCTTCACATCTGCAACCCTCTGGTGTGTTCTGAAAAACTTAGCAGCTGGTCCCACTTGCACTGGTTGTCAGTGTGAGAGCGACGGTGTTTGGAGACTCTCTGCCCCCTAACTGGGGGTGGAACTTAACAAGCTTTATCTTGAATCCTACCACCTCTCACGACCTCTGCTCCTCATCTCTCTCTTGGACCACTGCTGAAAATTCCCCAAAGTTCTCCCTCCTTTCACACTGGCCACCCTTTCTCCAGCTCTACCACTGGACGATTTTCTTGTCTTTTAAAAATAACGTTTTTGTAAATTAAAAAATAAACATGCGCTTGTTGTCAAAAAAAAAAAAAACAAAAAAAAAACCCTGCTCTCACCACTTAAGAGATATGTGCCTTTTTAAAAAAGAAATGTTTAATGTATGCACATAAAACAAACAGGAAGCACAAAATATACACCTAAAGGCAGCTTTACTTATAACTAATTCCGATCCTTTCCCATAAGTGCCTAAGTTTTTTTGTTTATCTGTTTAACTAAAGCACTACAGATCCAGTTAATGCTCTAAGCACACTTCCCCAAAGGAAACTACTATCTTGATGTTGAAATATATAAATCCACGTATTTTCTTATACTTTCACTACAACGTCTACATCCATAAGCAATAAATAGCACTGCTTCGGATCCAACTCAACAGCACTTGGCTAGCTAGCTTTGGCCTGTTTTCAGAAATTGTACAAATGGTGTCACAACTTACACATTTATGTATCATTCTGCAACTTGGCTTTCCCACGCCCCCTACTTAACACTGTGTTTTTGAGATTCATGTCTGCTGATACCTGAAGCTCTAGCTCATCCATTTGAACTGCATTCACTCAATGAATGGATCGGTTTATTTATCCATTCACCTGTTGTTAAACACTTAAGTTTGTTATGTTTCTGTACTGTAAACAATGTTGCCACAGCAAGAAGTTCTCTTGAATGCACATCTGTTGTTGTGGGCTGTCAAGTCAATCCCGATACACGACTCACGGAGACCCAATGTCAGAACAGAACTGCCTCACTGGGCTTTCTTGGCTGTGTTATAGAATCAGATTGTCAAGTCTTTTTCCTGTGTGGCCACTGGGTTTTGAACCACCAACCTTTCCAACAGCAGCTGAGTGCTTAACCACTGCATCACCAGGGCTCCCTACAGTCTACATCGAGAAGAGGAGTTTCTGCATGCTATACATCTTCAGTCTGCAAGATTTTGCTTACCGAGGAGGCTGTAGCAATTTACTCTCACCAGCAAGTGAAAGCAAGCGCCTGTCATGCTTCCTCTCAACTGTCAGCTTTGTCAGACGGGTAGGTTTTGGCCAGCCTGACGGGTGCAGAATGGTGTCTTATTTTAAATTACAGTTCCCTGACTGCTGGGAAAGTAGAGCATTCTTTTGTTACACAGATTTTGTTGGAAGAAGCATTTGGATTTCCTCTTTCTGAGCTGCTTGTTCATACCTGTTTATACTTGTTCTTTGCCTATTTTTATACTGGATCATATCTTTTTCTCACCGATTTGCAGGAGCTCTTTAAATCAGCCATTCTCAAGCTGGGGTGTGTGGACTCCAGGCAGCTCACCAACATCTCGTGATAATGTTGCTTTCGTTGTCAGGTGCCGTCGAGCCAGTTCCAACCCCTAATAACACTACAGCCTTTTCTACTGTGTGAACATTTGCACTGACAGAAGAAGGGACTGTCAGGAAAACCTGCTGACTCTTTAGTATCAATCAAGGGAGTGCACCGAACTCCACCAGCAGCTATGGATTCTTCTTCAGCACCACGCACTCGCTGGTGGAAAAAAGTCAGTTACATTTACAAATATGCTTGATAGAACACCAAAATCCATTAATTTTTATTAAATCTCAACCCTTAAGCATGTATCTTAAATATCCTGGGTGATGAAATGGCAAGTATGCTTAAAGCACTCCACATACTCTTGCTTGAGGTCACGTGAACTGTGGTGTGAACTGCTGCTTTTTCCCAGAATGCCATTTTCACTTGAAAGAACAACTGACAGACAACATGTGGTTATTTAGACTTGTATGGTAGACATTTTCTTAGAAACACATGAAGTGAACCTGTCACATCAAAGATAGCAACTGACAGTATTTACCGTCACTGATAAAATTCAAACTATTGGGCAAAAATTAAAATACTGGAGGACGTGTATCTATACAGTGAGCCTGACAGCTTTCCAATACTAAACATAGGCTCAATGAGATCAGTGGTGGCATTAATAAATGTCATTTTTAAAGTACCGTACACTGAAATTTATCAGTATCTGAAGAGCTACAAACCTCTGGGAACTAATACTTTCCAAAAGTCCATGAATGTTATAAAATTTTACACTAGTAAAGATTTATTCAAAGCGCAAGACAAATTACTGGACTATAATGCAACAAAAAGGTCACCGACACAGATCCAACTCCATGTGACAGATTCCATGTGCCTAGTTTGGTGTGGTATCAAATAAGAACATCTACAATTACATGAGAAGGCTACTAAAATAATATTTCCTTTCCAACTACTTATCTGTATGGCCAAATTTTCTTTACATACTTCAAATAAAGTAATACGTTGCAACAGATCTGCAAAAATGTAAAAACACTGCACTCTTCTCACTTGCTGTTTTTGCTTTGGAAGATCATTATTTTCATAAAAAAATGTTAGTCACATTTAGTATCAATCAAGGGAGTACATTCAACTCCACTGGCAGCTGTGGATTCTTCTTCAGTGCTATGCACTTGCTGGTGGGGAAAAACCAGTTACATTTAGAAATACTCTTGGTAAAACACAAAATTCAGTTAATTTTTATTAAATCTCAACCTTTAAGTATGCACCTTAAATATCCTGGGTGATGAAATGGCAGGTATGCTTAATGTACTTCTGCCCATACTTGTGCATACAAATTACTAACAGTTTCAAAAATCGCTGAGATCTTCAATGAAATATGCATCACGCTATTCAATGAAGCATTACTTGTAATAGCAAAAGGACTGGAGGCAACCCAAACGTCTGTTAATAGCAGACGGGTTACATAAACTATGATATAAGTATAATGAAAGTACTATGTAGCTGAAAAAGGAACGAGGAAGATTTCTGTATACTGGTACAGAGTGATGATAATACGTTTAATATGCTATCTTTTATCTAAGAAAAGGAAGACTACGTAGAAATGTACATATATAATTGCTTACATCTTCAAGATGAAATAATGGAAATATAAAGTAAAATAATAATAATGGATATATATGTGGAGAAGGGGTAAAGGAACAAAAATTTGGAGAATTCTCTGAATACTGCTTACTTTGTAAACTAGACATTGGTACCACGTATTAATAAATGCTTTAAAAAAATACAATTTAACAAAGCACTTTGTAAGAATTAAAAACAAACAGAAGTGAATGAAATCAAATACTTATTACATAGGTGCTGTACCCACACACAGGAAACCCTGGTGGCATAGTGGTGAAGTGCCATGGCTGCTAAACGAAGGTCGGCAGTTCAGATCCACCAGGCGTTCCTTGGAAACTCTATGGGGTAGTTCTATTTCCATCTGTAGGGTTGCTATCAAAGGCAACTAATAACAATAACATATCCACACCAAGAAAAAGTATTTCAAATGCCTTTAACATCCAGTATTTTAACTGTATGTATCTACGCGATACAGCCTTAGGGGGTAACAAAGTCACAAAGACATCCTGAAATGCACTTCATGCCATTATTGTTACTTTAATATTGGTACTGTTACTATAAAACTATCACACATGCATACCTATATACATATGTATATATACAGGTAGGGGTGGGTGTGTGTGTGTGTGTGTGTGTGTGTGTGTGTGTGTGTGTGTGTGTGTAGAATACCAAATAAATCATTCTTTTAGACACTCATTAGGAACCATGATTTTTATTATAAAAAATACAAATACTAAAACCTCTATCTTCCTTCATTTGACTTGGAAATATCAGTAGGAATTCATGATTTATTATTCTCTTAAAAAAAAAAGTATTCCCAGCTCTGCTTAGTGAAAAGGCAGTAGGCAGGCAGTGACTAGGGGCATCCTTGTACCATATGTTGGTCTCTACCATGGATCTTTCAGAAACAGTCATTCCTAGTCTGGTGCTCAACGTGTACAAGATGAACTGTATGCATCTTGTCATACCTACAGACAGGGAAGCTGCTGAAGGGCACTGTGGCACTGTGGCAAGAATACAAGCACCAACATGGAAAGACTTCCCACTGGCCAAACGTAAAACAAAGTATTAAAAAATATGACCACACTTAACTAAAAACTCAAATACATGATAACACTTGATTCATAACGCTATTCAAATAAGAGACGGAGAAACCCTTTGGGGGCCAGCTAAGGCACTGACTCATTACTCTGAAAACTGACTAAGAAACGGCAAGAATTAAGCATTTATCCTGCCTTGTCTACATATATTTTAGGTAATCAAATAATTGATGAGGAAATTTTCTCCTTTATAAAGATAAACAAAAACAGAAGGAAGTGAAAGAATTTTAAAACAACCATTTTGCAATCTCAAGTAAAACTATGGATCTAAGCAATAGATCAACGGATCGGCTGATCAGTGGATCAATAGGTACTGAAGTCCGAAAGTCTTTTCAAGTCCATGGAGCTTACTGCCATCCAGTGACCAACTTACCAGAGCTGAGAAACAGACAGGATGCTCACCTTGCCCTACATGTATGTGTGTACATGTATGCATATATGTATTTATTTAAAAGCCTCACTGCTGTAGAGTCGTTTCTGACTCAAATGGACCCCACAGAACAGAGAAGAGCTGCCCCATTGGGTTTCCAAGGAGATGCTGGTGGATTTGAAATGTCGACCTTCTGGCTGGTGGCCAAGCTCTTAACCACTATGCCATGAGGGCTTCATATACATATAAATTTACAAATTTACTAAAAATGAGATGACATCAGTTTGGTAAGTTTTTCATTACAATATCCTGGATATCTTTCCATGTCACTAAAACTCTTCTATGGAATCCTACTTAAAACCCTTTCATTATCACGTTTGTAAATTTTTTGGGTGCCACAGTGCTCTGTCACTACTGGAATGCCTGCTGAATCACCGCATGGTGGTAATTTTGGGTTACGTAAGATGGTTTTTTTATCAACATGTGATGTACACATGTGCCAGGGGGCTCCAGAGATAGGATGGATGAAATGAAGTAGGGGAAAAAATGGTTTATCTTAGCCATTTTGTTTTATTGAGTGAAACTTTTGAAAATACGTGGTAACAAAGGTATCCTGCAACAGCTGTACATAACTGATGTTTGAGACTGCTTCTCCTAAGTCCTGTCTTCTGGTTCCCTTGATAAGTCAATGCTCATGGAAGATCACATCATGGGGAGTAATTAGATAATATCACAAAAAGAAGGGCAGTGACACAGCACTAGGACTCAGGGCCAAGCTGATATATAACATAACCATCACAGTTCGCATCCGACTCGACAGCACTTGGCTTGGCATCACAGTTAGCACAATCATGGTGATGCCAAAACACTATGAGAATATACAAGGAGGACAGTGGATAAACCCAGGTGCCTGTAAAAACAAGAAAGCCCCCCCCCTCCCCAGCACGTGCTGTCGTAGGAACATTACTGCGGTACTGCATTACTGCCTACTGCACAACAACTACCTTCACAGCTCATACACCCGAAGACAGGTCCTTGGCGACTGCATGAGACAGGCAGTACGTCACGGACACAACACTGTGTGTTTACACTGTACTGTGCCTGAAAATCAGTTATTCACTTGAATCTTACCTAATCCCCCAAACTGCACCTTCCCAACAATACACAGGAACCTGTAAATATATTTACCAGGTTTATCTCAATGTCTAGAAGCCCGAGAGGAAAAAGTAAGTGGTACTTACATGTACCCAGTGGTGACACAGTACCTCAAGGACTTGTACTTATGCTGTAGTGTGCCCTAAAATAACTTAATCACTTGAACATTACCTAATACAGAACACAGTAAATAAACCTACGACAAAGATACCAAGCTTTTACATAAGCACACTTCCAAGACGCAGCGTCACATACAAAAACCTCTCAATCCAGCAACATGGTGCTGATAAGCTTCCTTCTGTTTTATGTAGTTTCTAAGTCCTCACTTTGATGCCAGCATGTACTACGGATGGCACAAGAGCTTCCCAAGAAACCCAAGAGGTGGAGAATCTCAGTGGCACCTACATGTACCAGTAGTAGTGACAGAGTCAACAGCTGTATCTTATTTCACCATTTATTCAAACCAGGAGCAGCATCTTCCAACCCTGCAGAGCTGGCTGCATAACCTAATAGTGTAAAGGAGAGCACTAGACAAGAGGGAGCTGTGCTGTGATGGACTAGACAATACATGCCTGACACTCAAAGCAGATGACACGAATTTTACAAAAACTGCTGAATGAGCCACACAAAACAAAACTGGACCGTTAGTTTGCGTCTTTTGAGTTAAATAATACTTATTCTGGAGCCATTTAGATGGTTATGATTTTTCACAATTACACAAGTTTAATGGTCCTAAAAAAAAAAAAATCACTAAATCCCTCTGCTTTATATCTTTCAAGTATATAGACTCTCAAAAACTGCAAAAGTTCCTGGTTCATTAGCAAAATTGATTTTTTTGGAGAAGCTGCTATTTTTCCCTTAATCCAAAAATATCTGTTAGGCTTGAATTTGCTATGATCCCAGAAGAGGCAAGGAAATTGACCTACAAAAGAAGCGGCAAGGGCATGCAAAGATTCTGAGGGCCCATACGAGATCTTACGTTTATACTCCCACAGTTTAACACAATGCACAGCACATACAAGCCCCCAGTAAATATTTGATGAAAGAATTAAAATGTTGAATAAATGCCATATATTTCTTAATTTAATTTTTCTAAGTCCTGTGAAGAAACTTTTCACTATAGAACAGACGTGGGCTCTACTACCTTCTTTCAACTGTGCTACCCATGAGGTTACATCTTATGTTTAAAGTAACGAGCTAGAGCTTGGTAGAGAGGTACAGTTACCTACAAAGAAAGAAACCAGGAAGGATGGAGAAAAGGACTACCACTGCAAAATTAAAAACAATTAGTATCAACAAGCCCGACAATGTGTGATGGACAGGCTATAGTTTGAATAGGAAGGTCACTGGGTTCATAAGTAAATGATACAACATTATTTTTTTTAAAGGCATGATTCCCCATTAATGGTGGATACTGACTCAAGGCTTCACTAAAACATTAATAGATGAATAAAAAAGATATGCAACAATCAAGACTAGACGATTGGCCATCCACAGGGAGCACATTTTGAGAATATATGGAAACAGACGGAGGAACCACGTCTGTGGAGTAAGGATGGCGTTATAGCTGCGTATCCAAGATGAGAATTAAGCTACCCTGCAGAATTCCAGGGCTTTGGCCTCAAGAACACTAGCTACGATGGAAGGTGAAAAGAGGATGAAAGGATAAAATTAGAGGGATGAACTTAAACTCTGTGTAAGAACAGTGGCCTCACTCTCTATCCTTCCTCCCCAACCACAATGCAGGTGCCTGTAATACAGCCAAAAAATAGACAGACAAAATCCTGACAAGACAGAAAGGCTCCAGAGAGACTCAAGCCTCAAGATCATACCAAGTTAAACACTGGTTCTCTACCTAATCAAATGAAAAGGAAAACCCACTAGCTCAATAAGGCCTGCCGCATACACGCAACTCCCAAGTTGCTTTTTAGTGAAGTTTTCTAGGGACATAGATAATCAAGGGCCACCACATACCAAAGGCTAAGTCTCCAGGATAAAAGATAATCACAGATTAGTAAATGAAAAAAAGACAGTACCAGAGAAATAAAACAAATGTTTTAAAATGTTTAAAAAGTAATTTTAGTGCTTATTAAAAATTTAAAATAAAACCAAATGACATATCTTTTAATTGGTATTTTCTCAGAAAAGCCACTGTATTCAAAAAACAAAGACAAGGTACTATGAAAAAGGAATATTAAAATATGTGAATTTAAATATGAAATACAATAGAATGGTGTGCTGATAAAATCAAGGACATTTTCTTCAAAGTGGGACAAAAACACTAAGATATGAACCTATGAAGGAGAAATGGGTTACGGAAAATCCAAGAGGTCTGACATCTTATCATAAGAAGCTTCAGAAAGTAAGAAGAGAGAAAAGAGACAGTAGGAGATTACAAAATAAATAAAAACAATGTAAGACAATTTCACAAAGCTAGAAGACAAGAGCTTCTAGAGCAGCACTGCCCAAAAGACCCTTTTGCGATGGTGGAGACAGTCTGTTCCTGTGCAGTTCAATAAGGTAGCCAGTAGCAACATGTGGTTATTTGAAATGTGGCTAGCTGGCTGAGGAAATGAATTCCAAATTTTATTTAGTTTCAATTAATGTAAACTTAAATAGTTACCTGTGCCTACCAATTACTTTATCAGACAGTGCAGATCTACTCAAGCCTAGAATGAAAATCTGTACCAAGTGCCACATCAGTAAATGCTATGGACATATTACTGTCAGCTCGCAAACAAAAACAAAAACACCTGGAGGAGTGGGTGAGGGGAGAGTGTCATCCTCAAAAGAATGGATCAAAATGACCCCATATCTTTCATTCAAAACATTCAATACCAGAAGAGACTTTTTTTGGACAGAAAATTTATTTTCAACTTAAATTCTACACCCAGACAACCACTGTCAATCACATGCAAGGGCAGAATAAAGATATTTTCAAATATGCAAGTTCTATCTCCTCAAACCACTTCTTACAAAGCTACTTGTTTCCTTGATTATACACTCTCCTACCTCCTTGAGAGTTTTATTCTTGCAATTATTTCATTTCCCATATCATCAACCTGTTTCTCATGTGGATTATTCCACTGACACATAATAATGATTTTAACATCACCAAATAATATCAAACAAAATATAAAACTTCCCTTTACTTTCATCTCTTTTCTCTGCTCTCCTTCGTAACAAAATTCCACAAAAGAATCATCTTAGTTACTATTTATACTTGCTACTCTCTGAATTTCTCCTTAGTCTGTCCCAATCACTCTTAAGGTGACTAATAACCACTGATTATTGCCAAATCCTGCCTTACCTGCGCTCCCATCTGGATCTGATGTGACTGACTACTTTCTCTTCCTGAGAAATTTCTTCTCTAGGCATCTGTGACATCTCACGAACCTCATTTTCCTGTTTTTCTTATCATATACTCATTCTCCATCTTCTTTGCTAGTTTTCTCCTCTGTGAGAATGCCTTGAGGTTTTGCCAGTGCTGACTTCTCTTCTTTATCTATGACCTCTCTCTAGACAACTGCCTTCAGTGCCATGACTTGAAATACCATCTGTGGATGAATCTGCAGCTCCAGTCCAGACTTTTCCCCTGAGTTTCAGACTCCAGCTCAGCTGTCCAACTGACACCTCCAGCTGAATGTTTACCATCTACCTCAAACTTAGCACATGCAAAACGAAGTAGTCTCTGAAGATGTGCTCCTTCATCCAAGCCATCTTCTTAGAAAATGGCACCACCACTCAGATGCTTGTTCAGGCCTGGGCCCTCTTTTTACTTCCCATCCTTTACTCACAAATCACATCTGATCCATCAGGAATTCTTGTAGCTACACAGTAAATCCTGAACTTCCTTCCTTCCTACCATTTCCACTGCTAAATTATAGCCAAAGCTACCATCTTCTAGGTAATTATAATATTCCCCACTGTTATTTTATATTATTTAAAAAGCAAAATTCATTATTTTAACAGAATTTTAAAAACAACTTTAAAATTTCAAAGTAAGTTCACATAATTCAATCAGAAAGAAGCAGAGTTCTCTTAATTTGCAAAATTATGACCCATTTATATCATGTTTTGTTACCATTTTTCCTGAAAAAGAGGCATACTGAAGTGAATGCAACTTTGTAGGAAAGAAGATTAAAGCCAAGTAGGTCTAGATAAAGAAAAATGCCATCTGAAGCATCTTACAGGCACAGTTACTTAAAATGGGCAAACAGTATTTTCCCACCAAGCAGTATTACTTTTGTATACAGAAACACACAGGACATACTAGAATGAGTACACATAATACATCTAAGAGGGAGGGAAATGCCAGATTCACAGCCATGACATTTCGGGCTACCCAGAATCTATATGACTCCTATTTACTCTTCCTGAATATGAAACAGTCAAGTTATAAATTATAGAACACAATACTTCTTAGAATGAGAAAGTATCAGTTTGGACAAGAAATAAAGCAGCTCAGAGCAGAAGTTTATCTTCAATTCATAATTTTGTGTTTTCTCTGAACAATCATAATTATCTCAATTACACACATTTCCCAGCTTTTTTAAAAATAATGTTTGAGAATGCCAAGGGCCACAGCTTTAGCTGCATTAAAGGTAAACAAGAAAAACTCATGGATTTAGCCCTTTTTAAGTATATAATTTAGTTTATCTTTGTTGCTGTGGAGTTAAATCTTAATTATCTACACAAAAATGCTCCAGAAGTAGAAAGCAGCAAAAATTTTAATGTAGTAAGACCAACAATCCATTAAAAGTACGCTGGCCTAGTAAAAACAAAAGTTTGCTGGAGTGGTGTAAGCTGGGCATAGCAATTGGGAAAAAACCATCTCCAGTTTTCCCCAACAGCTGAATGTCCCTCCATAAATCAGTCACATGTCTATATCTATGCACAAAAGAGTAAAAGGTTAAATGTTGTAACAGTTACATTTGCACAGTGAAACTATAATTTCTCTTTAACATCGACATTTACCATGCTGACCATGTATCTTATTTGTTAAAAGAACTATCAAAAGTTACTATAAAAAGGAAAACCTACGAAAACATAGTATGAAAAACCATCTCTATTCACAGTAATTGTTAAGCTAACTAACATCCAGGTGTTTTCATCCCACATAAGATTAATCTACCTGGGTTTCTGGCAATAAAAGAATTCACAGGGGGAGGGAAACAAAACTTTCTTACACTGTGTACACTAGAGATTATTCTAAAAGAATGAAAAGAAAAGCAAGCACACAAATGATGTATTGTGTGAGACGATTCATATAAAATCATTGTGTAAAATGTTACTGATAAAAGTTATCCCAATGCACTGAAAATTTCAAAGCCTGCAATGTAGTAAAAGTATTTTCCTTGTCAAAGTATTTTTTCAATGTTTCAAGTTAGTCATCCTTTGTGACTCTCATCCATCAATATAAAAGCGACCATGTGTTTTTGTAAAAGTAATTTCACTGTAAGAACCCACTGACAGATTAAAGGGACTTATTCATACATTCAAAGCTAAAGAATAGTACCAGATACTAAAAGCACCAGGCTACACACAACTTAAAATCCAACATTAAGAACGATATAAATAGATGGATGATTCAAATACACTATTCAGCATTATTATTTAGTAAAGTACAAACCTTCATAAAGCCATATAAATACTTTGGCACAGAAGTTTTACCCCCATGCTATAAACTCACCTGGTTCGCTAAATCAAAATATCACAAGTGACATCAGCAAAAATGGCAGAGTAAGGAACTCCAAAGTCCATCTCTCCATAAAATCAATTTGCACAAACTGACAAAACTCAATTTTTTTTGGAATTCTGGAAACTAACCAAAACTTGGTAATGAGCAGGAACTCTTACTTAAGAAAAACCAAGTGAATCTCAGCAAGAACAGCAAGTGTTACGGTGCTTTAACCTGGGCCCACCCGTTGCTCCCCAGCTCAGTGGTAGCCTTGAAAATAGGAGCCTACATTCCCAGTACTGGTGCCAAGGGAAGTAAAAGGGACCTCATTCTCAATGAATAGTAATTACCGATTTTACCATGTCTGACGGCTCCCTGAAAGTTCAGCCCCAAAGACTTGCCTTCTCTCACCTAAGTCAGAAGTTGCAGAACACTCAACAAGCTGTCACACAAGTGGCAGAGAGCAGTTGGGTAGAGAGGGAGGGTGGCAGCAGGCGTTTCTCAAAAACTCTGACAGATTTAATCTTCCAAATGCCCAGTTTATCAACCCAAAACTACAAGAAATGCAAAGAAACAAAGTATGGCCTATACACAGGGAGGCAGGGAAAGCTATCAACAGAAATTATACTTCAGGAAGCCCAGATGTTGTTTGTAGTAGACAAATGAGTTTAAATCACCTATTTGAAATATGTTCAAAGAACTAAAGAAATCATGTCTATAAAGTTAATGGAAACTACGAGAACATTGTCTCAACAGAGAGAGAAATACCAATAAAGACACAGCAATTATAGTAGGGCATCAAATAAAATTTTTAAGTTGGAAAGTTCAATGACTGAAATCAAAATTCACTAGAGTGTCTCCTCAGTAGATTTAAGCAGGCAGAAGTAAAAACCAGCAAACCTGAGGATAAGTCAATTAAGATTAGCCAGTCTGTGGAAAAGAAAAGAAAAAAAAAAAGGGGAAGAAAAATGGATAGAGCCTCAGAGTTCCATTGAGCACCATCAAGCATACCAACAAACACAGGAAAAAAGACATAAAAATGTACAGAAACAGTACTGGAAGAAATCATAGCCCCAAACTTCCCAAATGTGATGAAAAACATTAATCTAAACCTCCAAGAAGCACAACAAATTTCAAATAGGACAGACTCAGAGAGATCTACATCAAGACACATAATAATTATTTAACTACTTAAAGCCAAAGAGAAAGAATCTTGAAAGCAGTCTCATGAAAGAAGCAACTCATCACATAAAAGGGTCCATCAGAAGTATTAACAGCTAGTTTCATAAGGAAACCATGGAAGCCAAAACACAGTTGGGAGGACATATTCAAAATGCTACATGAAAAAAAACGTCACCCAAGCATCAGACATGGCTGAAAACTGGACTCAGCAACAGATGGAAGGAGAGACAACTAAAAAACAGCAGTAACGGAATTATGGATTGCTGGCATCCTACTAGTTGAACCTGCGCAGTGCAGGCATACTAAGAAGCTGAATTTCCAGCCAAAACCCATCCTAGCTGGTGCAACAAAACAGGAACAACTGTGCACATACACCCAGAGTCAGCCAGGAGTGCTTCCAGCTCAACCACATGGAAGTGGCTTCTCAAAAAGAACCAAATGTAAGGTCTAGCACTATCCGATCTTACAGACCACCTTATAGTCACAGTAGTCAAAACAGCCTGGTACTGGTACAGTAACAGATACACAGACCCACAGACACAGGTGATATTTGACAAAGGGCTGGGTCCATGGAATGGGGAAAAGACAGTCTCTTTAACAAACAGTGCTGGCATCACTGAATCTTCACATGTAAACAAATGAAACAGGATACATACCTCACATCATACACAGAATGGAACAGAGACTTAAATACAAAGCCCCAAACAATAAAGATCATGGAAGAGAAAAATAGGGACAATACTAGGAGTCCCAATGAATGGCATAAATAGAATACAAACCACAACTAAAAATGCATAAACATCAAAAGATAAACCTGATAACTACAGGTCCTAAAAATCAAACACTTATAACTCATGAAAAGACTTCACAAAAAGAGCAAAAAGAGAATCCACAGACTGGAAAAATATTTTTGGCTGTAACATATCTGACAACGGTATAATCTCTAAAATCTACAAAATATTTCAACACTTCAACAACATAAAGACAAATGTTTCAATTTAAGAAATGGGCAAAGGATATGGACAGACATTTCACCAAAGACAACATTTGGGTAGCTAACAGACACATGATGTTACGCTTCTGATAACTAGCCATCAGAGACATGCAAATCAAAACCACAGCAAGACAGCACCTCACTTTGGCAATTCTGGCACTACAACAAAAACTAATAAATGTTGGAGAGGCTGCAAGCAGACTGAATTCTCATACAGCTAGAAGGAATGTAAAATGGTTAAAACCACTAGGGAGAAAACTATGGTGCCTCCTTAAAAATCTAGAAATATCAAATGATCCAGCAATCCCACTCTTAGGAATATATCCTAGAAAAACACACACTATCAAATGAATAAACATAAGCACATCCATGTTCACTGAAGCACTGTTCATAAACGCAAAGAGATGAAAACAACCTAGATGTCCATTAACAGATGAATGAATAAACAAACTACGGTACACACACAACAGAGTACTATGCAGTGATGAAGAATCATGATGCATCTGAAACACATTTCACAACATAGCTGAACCTGCAGAGCATTATGCCAAGTGAAGTAAGTCAATCACAAAAGGAAAAATACTGCACGAGGCCACTATAGTAAAAACTCTCAAAAAAGGTTTATACACTGAAAGAAGTAATCTTTAGTGGTTATGAGTGGAGGAGGGGTCACCAAATAGTAGACAAGTGTCAAGTTTCGTGAAAGAAAAGACAACATACTGTGTAGGGCAAGTCAACACCGCCTGACCAAGGCAAAGTCATAAAGCTTCCAAGATACATCCCAATACCCTGAGGAGGGCAGTTGCTGGGGCTGAGGGCTAGAGATTACAGTTTCTGGGAACATCTAAGTCACCTGGTATAACAGTTCATAAAGAAAACGTTTCCATTATCCTACTTTAGTGAGGAGCATCTAGAGTCCTTTTTGAAAGCTTGTGAACAGCTGTCTAAGATGCATCTACTGGTCCCATCCTGTCCAAGACAAAGGAGAACAAACAACATCAAAGACCCAAGGGAATACTAGCCTAAATACTAAAGGACCTCATGAACCACAGCCTGTCAGCCTGGGCCCAGAACCAGATGGTGCCCAGCTATCACCGAATGCTTTGACAGTGACCACAACAGAGTCTCAGACAGAAGAAAAATGTAGAACAAAGTTCAAATTCAGAAAAAAGCCCTGACTTATACTGGTCTGACAGACTAGAGGAACCCCTGAGACAATGGCCCCCCCACAGTCTGTTGACTCAGAACTGAAGCTATTCTTGAAGCCCACTATTTAGACAAAGACTATACAGGCCTATACACCAAACAGTAACACATGCAAGAAACATGCTTTCTAATTCAATCACACATATGAGACCAAATGGGCAACTCCTCCCAAGAAGTAAGAAGAGAAGGCAAGAAGGGCGAGAAAAGCTGATGAACAGACATGAGGAATCCAGAGTAGAAAAGGGGAAGTGTTGTCATACTGCGGGGATTGCAACCAATGTCACAAAATAATTTGTGCATACATTTTTTAATGAGAAACTAACATGCTGTAAAGTTTGACCTAAAGCACAATAAAAGTATAAAAATTAAAAAGTTATACACACAGCAAAAAACTAAAATAAAAATCTTAATATATTTTTGGTTTGTCTTCTATATAATTTAAAATAGCTGCATGAAATAGTAATTACAAATCTATGTTGATAGGCACACAATATATAAACATGTAATCTGTGACACTAAGAACATAAAGGGGAGTGGTGGAATCATACAGGAGCAAAATTTTTGTGTACTACTGAAATTAAGTGGCTATTCATCTGAACTAGACTTTCATAAATTAAAACATCAATTGTAATCCCCAGGGCAACCACTAATAAAATAATTCACAAAATATGCATTAAAACAAACAGCAAGAAAATTAAAATAGTACAATAGGCAAAGGAAATAGAAGATATAAACAACACCATAAACTTACAGGGTAGTTGTGAGTGGAAGTGGACTCAACAGCAACAGGTTTGGTTTTATAAACTTATTAGATGTAACAGATAATTACAAACACTCTTTTCATAGGCATTTGGAACATTCCCCATAGCTGATTACGTCAGGCCACAAAACAAGTCTCCGTAAATTTAAATAGACTGAAATCAAAGAAAGCATGTTTTATGATAACAATGGAATAAAATTAGGAAGCATAACAGAAGTGCATTTGAAAAATTCACCCTATATATACTTGTTTTTCTCAAATTTTGCCAAATATGTACCCTAAACAGTATACTAAGGGTTTTAGCCACAACAAATTAGGTACAAAAAGGAAGTAAAAGACATCCAAGTTGGAAAGGAAAAAGTAACACTGTGGGTATTTGCAGAGGTATATTCTTCTAAAAAGGCAATACTAAGAAATAACTGTTAGAGTTAATGAAGAGTACAGCAAGCTTGCAATCAATATACAAACAATTTAGCAATAAATGATCAGAAAAAGAAATTAAGAAAACAATTTCATCTATAACAACATCAAAAAGAATAAAATATTTATGACAGTATTGTTAAGAGAGCTATATTTTCCAAATTTATACAGAGATTTAAAACAACGGCAATCAAAATTCCAAAACTCCAGCTCGCCTTTTTTTCCCCCCTCTGGCACAAATTGATCCTAAAATTCATGTGGAAATTCAAGGGATCCAGAACTGGCCAAGCAATCTTGAAAAAGGACAAAGTAGGAGTCCTTGCACTTCCAACTCTGATTCTTACTATAAAGTCACAATAACAGAACTGCCCACATAGGGTTCCAAGGGTTAGCTGGTGGATTCAAACTGAGGACCTTTTAGTTAGCAGCCAAGTTCTTAACCACTGTACCACCACGGCTCCAACACAATGCAGTACTGATGTAATAAGGACTGACATGGTAGACTAATGAGACAGAAAAGAAATAAACCTACACATCTAGAGTCAACTGATATTCAATAAAAACGCCAAGACCATACAACAGGAAAAGCAGTGCTAATAACAACTGGATTTTCACATGCAAAAAAAAAAAAAGAAACTGGATCCACACCTCATACTATATATAAAAAATAATTCAGAATGGATCCACAACCCCTATGTTAAGAGTTAAACCTGTAACATTCCTAGAAGAAAACATAGGGGTATATCTTTTTCACATTATATTTGGCAATGGTTTCTTAAACATAACACGAAAAGCAGAAGTTATAAAAAAACAAAGTTGTACTTCATCAAAATTTTAAAGTTTATGCAGGAAACACCACTATCAAGAAAGTATATAAACGACATACAGAATGGGCAAAAAATATTTGAATATCACATATCTGACAGGGGCCTAGTTTCCAGGATATATAAAAAACTATTATGACTTCAAAACAAAACACATCTCAACTTAAAAATGGACAGAAGAATTGAACACACATTTCATTTCATATACACACACACACACACACACACACACAAACACATATGGCCAATAAGTAGGAAAAGATGTTTTACACCACTAATTGTAAGGGAAATGCAAAGCCAAGTCACACTGAAATTCTACTTCACATCTACTAGAATGGCTACTTATTAATGACGCCAAGTGTGTAGAAAACTGGAAGCCTCCTATTTGGGGAGTGGGAATGTCAAATGGTACAGGCACTATGTACCAAGTCCAGCAGTTTCTCAAAAAGTGAAACACAAAGTTACCGTATGATCCAGGAATTCAATTCCTAAGAATATACCAAAGAGAAATGAGAATACATGTTTACATAAACTTTGTACACCCACTTTCACTGCAATCTTATTCATAGTAGCCAAAAAGTGGAAACAACTCAAATGCCTACCAGTTGACAACTATATAAAATGTGGTAGATCCATTCAGTGGAATATAATTCAATCATAAAAAGAAATGTAACAATACAGATGAACACTAAAAACATGCTAAGTGAAAGAAGCCAAACACTAAGGCTGCAAGGTATATAATTTCATTTACATAAAATTTTACATAAAATATCTCCAAAGAGACAGAAAATGGATTACATGTTGTCAGGGATTTAGGACAGAAGAGACCAGGGAAATGACTTAATGGGTACATATACAGGGTTTCTGTTTAGGGTGATAAAAAGTAATGATGGCCACACAACCCTGTGAATACACTAGAAACAACTGAATTATACACTTTAAAATGATGAATTAATCTCAAAGGCTAGCTAGATAGTTACAGATAAATACATAGACACATATACAAAACGTGTTGTTTTGTTGTTAGGCACTGTCCATCAGTTCCAACTCAAAGTGATCCTATGCACAACAGAACTAGGTACTGCCTGGCCCTTCTCCATCCTCACAATCACTCTGTGTCTGCAGTCATTATTGCAGTCACTGTGTCAGTCCATCTGATCGAGGGTCTTCCTCTCTCACTGACCCTCTACTTTACCAAGCATGTCTTTCTCCATAGACTAGTCCCTCCTGGTAACATGTCCAAAGTACATGAGATGAAGTCTCAACAAATGTTTTATATATATATATGTATCAATCTCTAAATAGCTAGTTATCTGAAATAAAAAGAATCACTTTATCCATTTTAAAGTGTACATTTCAATGGTTTTTAGTACATTCACAGTGTTGTGCAACCATCCCTTCTAAGAAGCATTCGGGCTGGTACGTCTTTCAAGACAGCTTTGTTCATTCTTCTAACAGTGTGTTTAATCTTTGCCAAAGGCATCAATTCTTCTTTGGTCTTCTTTATTCATTATTCACCCAGCTTTCACATCATATGAGACAACAGAAAATACTATGACTTGAGTCAGGCACACTTTAGTACTCAAACGGTATCTTTTTTAACATTTTAAAGAGATCTTTTTCAGTAGGTTTGCCCAATGTAATACGTTGTTTATTTCTTGACTGCTGTTTCCATGGGTGCTGACTGTGGATTCAAGTAAAATGAAATCATTTATAACTTCAAAGTAGAACAATTGAACAATTGGAATGAAGTGCCTCTGAATGAAAAAAACCCTAGAAACAGGATACAGAACATTCCTTATGTAACTTCTCTTTTTATTCAGCAGCTGTATAATAGAATTTGCAAACCATGTAGATTATTTCTAATACCCTTTTAGAAATCACTTAGGAACTATAAAATAAAGCTAACATCAAAAAAATTTTTTTCATAGATCAAAACCGGACATTTTTATACTGTCTTAAAAAAGACATCTGTCATAGATAATATTAGACCACATCACTTTTGCATGTCACCTGTAATCACTGCAAGCTTAAAGGGAGTAACTAGACACCATGTATCTAGAAAGAAACAAAAGAAAACATATTTACAATCTACACCAAAAGGCACCATTTTAGAAGTTTTATAACCTAGAATTACTGTGTTTCTCATGTCAAGAAGCTTCATAAAGACACTCTTTGGAAACACTTAGGTATTTTAAGATAAAAATTCAGTTTGCTTTAAAATGCTTCGTTTAGCAGAGTGAACTCTACATTGTTGTCATCAGGTGCCATCGACTCTTCCAGCTCACAGGGACCCTGTATACAGCAGTACAAAGCCCTGCCCGGCCCTGTGCCATTCTGACAATCACTACTGTGTTTGAGTCCACTGCTGCAGCCACTGTGGCAGTCCATCTTACTGAGCGCCTTCCTCTTTTTCGCTCACCTTCTTCTTCACCGAGCATGATGCCCTTCTCCAGGGACTGGTATCTCCTAGTAGCATGTTCAAAGTATGAGAGCTCAAGTCTCGCCATATTTGCTTTTAATGAGCATTCTGGCTGTACTTCTTCCTACACAGAATTGTTTGTTCTTCTGGCAGTCGTAAGTCCAAGGCATCAATCCTTCTCCTGCCTTCTTCATTCAATGTCTAGTTTTTACTTGTGTGAGACAAATGAAAATACCATGACTCGGGTCAAAGTGTACCTTAATCCTCCAAGTGACATCCCTTTTAATACTCTAAAAGGTCTGCTGAGCAGATTTGCCCTATGCAATACACTGTTTGATTTTTTTTTGACTGATGCTTCCATGTGGATCCCAGTAAAACAAAATCTTGGACAACTTCAACATTTTTCTCATTCATCTTGATATTCTTTATTAGTCCAGTTTTGAGGATTTCTGTTTTCTTTATTTTGAGGTGCAACCCATACTGAAGGCCTTAGACCTGAGTGCTTCAAGTCCTCTTCATTGTCAGCAAGAAGGCTGTTAATGACTCTTTTTCCAACCCTGATGCGAAGTTTTGTCACGCAGTCCAATCTGTTGAGTATTTCTTCAGCATACAAATGAAGTATGGCGAAAGGCAGAAGATCCTGAAACACACCTTTCCTGATTTTAAACTATGAACAGTTTTTAAAATTCTATGTTGAACACCTGCAATTTCTGACATTTGGGAATCAGAACATCATTGCTGCAAGTCCACAAAAGCCTCAGAATGCAGCAGGGCACTTGGAACCGGCCACTGACTAAGAAAAGTCAACATCTTTGAGAAGCTATAATTAATGAATATGTAATAAATAAATGTAACTTAAAAAGATGAATCACTAAAAATAACATCCCTCAATTAGAAAGGACAGCACTGCTAGAATGAATAGCTCTGTTAAATCAGACATTAAATGTTACAAAACAGCATTAAAAGGCCCTAAAAGTCTTCATTTTTCCACAGTAGTGACCATACTAAAGGCGAAAGATACCACAATATAAGAGTGAACATTAAAATGATTTCAGGAAGAATTATCTTTGAAAGACTTTTAAATTCAATAAGCTCTGTCCACCAGTATTACCATATCAATACATACCGATTTTTCCTCCACAATCACCTAACCCCAAAATAAAAGAAGGAAAATAAGAAGAAAGACATTTACCTCTTCTAAGCTAGGGAGCGAAGAAGAAGACACTGTTCGAGATGATAATGGGTGAAATGGCTCCTGACCAATAGCATGTTGATGATTCTGTATTTGCACAAAAGGGTTCTGTGGGGGCCTGTGAGGCAATGGAGGTAGGCCATAGGGAAAGCCTGGCCCCATTAGGTGATTCTGCTGTAAGCTGGCAAAAGTCCATGCTCCATCAGGTGCCAAGTACTTCAAGGGAGGAGCAGCAATGTGCTCAGATGGCAGAGAGAAAGGTGAGCTGAGTATCTGGGGTGGCAGGCGCTGTGGAAATGCCGCTGTGTTGCCAGCTACTTCAATGTCTCTGCTGTTGTCGTTCAAGTTACAAAAGTGGCTACTGTGGTCTAAATTGGATGGGGGAGATGGGACTGCTGGAGGGCTCCTAGTCTGAACTTGTCTATATTGCAAAAGTCTTGATTGAGGTGGTGGCATTTCAGCTAGTTCCCGTGTTTCACCTTGATCGCGATTAGACAGTTCTCTGATTAAGTCTTGAAACCTACATAAAGAAAATGAAATGTGGTGAGAAAGAAAAGAATGACCCTGTCACGTTAAAGAGACCCTCACTGACTACACAGGTGATTTCCATACACAAAATCATCATCATTAGAAACTAACATTAATAAGAGTTAGTAAGAATTAATACGAGTTAATCTCAGATACAGGTATTAACAGTTAGGAGCTGAACTGCAGACATGAAAGAAGCCCAAGTAACCAATTTTTAAAAAACTTTATCTTTCTTTCCCCTCCATGTTAAAAACAACAATCACCCTTGTCTCTACATGCCTTTGACAGCCAGCAGCTATAAAAGGTCACAATAATAGTAGACCTGATGCAGGAAATACTTCATAGAATTCACGTGACCAAAAAATAACCAAACCCACTATCGTGGAGTCGATTCCAGCTGACAGCAACCCTAGAGATGGAGCAGAACTGCCCTGGAGACTCCCCAAGGAGCACCTGGTGGGCTGGGGCTGCCACCCATTTGGTGAGCAGCTGTGGCACGTAACCACTAAGCCACCACGGTTTCCATTCACATGACAGTGACTATAAAAACACATTCAGAGTCAGGACCAAACACCCAGAGGTACCTGTGGTTATAAGAAGGTAGAATTAAGAGCTACAGGGGTGGCGGGGAGCGTTACTGATAAATTTCTGATTTTTAGCTAATACTTACTTGTGTCCTTACTCATCCTAAATCATAAATTCTTTCAGTAAGAGTACCACTTTATTAAATATGGAAAAAAAAACCCACACACTACTTTCTAAACAACTAAAGCGAAGGCATGATTCTCCTGCAGAAGAGACCAAAAAACAAGCAGCCAAGTTAATTTACATTCCACAGATGGTCCATGCCTAGATTTGTGTAAGAGTTGCTTTTAAATGAATTCTCCATATTTTTAAGTCAATCAAGGGAGCTGTGTAGCATATGCCTAGAAGGCCGGCATTCAGTTTCCTATGGGACAATATTCTAACTTGACATTAAGAAAATTCCACTCAACGAACAGTTAGGGACTCATGTTTCAGAGGCTACTTCGTGACCGCCTGAATACCTTGAGTATGTTGTTTCTGCTTCCTCTTCGGCAGTGCCGGTGAGCTTCCAGCCTGCCCGGACTGGGGGCGGGTGGGAGCCCACGGGCGGCTGCGGGAGCTGCGGGTGCTGACGGTGTGGATAGGGGACGCCGCCCTGGCTGAGGTAAGCACCGTGCTCGCTCCACTGCTGCAGGCGCGCCTGCTGCTGCCTCAGGGTTTCCAGAGCGACACTCCCGTGCAGACGGTCTGCGCAAAACCACAGGGGAAGACTTCAGGGTTTTGGACATTTGGGGTTTCAGGTTAGTGGTCTCACAGGTTTGTACAACCAGCACCTTCTCCACAGAGACACAGAAACTGCTACAATTTGGTTTTGAGAGAAAGTACATTTTTTTCTAAATTTGTTGAACACTACACGGAAGGTAATGATGATGAGTTTTCCTTACACAGATAATAATGTAACCTGTCCTCACTTGGATACTTAATAGGATATATAGCATTTGGAAAAACTAGATTCTCATTACTGACCTAAACGGCTAATTTTTGTTGGCATTACTTTAATAAATACGTCAATCCAGATCACAATCAATAACGCATAGTACATGTCATGTGAATTAAAGAACCTCTGAAATTTTCAGACCTAGCAGTGCACGTTGTGGAGAATGAAGGGAAAAACTCACCTACAGCCTCCCCTACAGGCAGTCCTGAGGCATTCTCGTCGATGCAATTATTCAGGTGTGAAGGAAGAATGGGGCTGGGCTGCACAATGGCTCGCAGAGGGCTGTGGCCTTCTTGCAGCATGGGTGGGGGCTGCTGTTCAGGAATCACAGCCTCGACGGGAGGCGATGGTGGTCGATGAGAAACTGCATTATTAAAGCCAGCATGGCTGGGTCCTGCCTGGTAGACAGGCGAGAGCTGAGGCGGCGGCTGCGGGGCCTGTTGTGTCTGCGGCTGATTTGGTTGTGGTGGCATTGGATTTGGTTGCTCTGGCAAGTTACTCTGCTGCTGATGTAACAAACTGTGCTGCTGTGGGACTGGAAACGGCGGCCTCGGTAGCTGGGGCAGAGGATGAAAAGGGCGATTAGGAATTGCATACTGTGCGTGGGGAGCCGGAACAGGAAGATTTATGTGTCTTGGGTTGAGATTATCTTTGCGATGAAATTTGGTACTGGGATAAACACCACCAGGACGCGACTCAGGACTTCTATTAGGTGGATTGGACTCTAAATCAACCTAGAAAAACATAAGAAAGCTTTTTTAAACTGGAAGATGCAAGTACAGTGGCTCTCTACCTTATTCCCACCCCTCACACCTCAGAAGAATAGATACATTCTTATCCATGACAGCAGGAGTGCTGGGGGCCCAATCAATCACCTATCGGCAATCAAAAAGGGGATAAATTACTTTTTTAATTCAGAAAGAAAACAAACCAAACCAACCCAAACCCACTGTCATCAGGTTGATTCTGACTCACAGCAACCCTACAGGACAGGGCATAACTGCCCCAGTGTGTTTCCAAGGAGTCCTGGCAGATTCAGGCAACTGTGGACCTTAACCACTAGGCCACCAGGGTTTCCAAGTAAGAAAGATGAAACACAAAAAGGGAGAAAAAAATCATTAAATTTCAACAGTAACAAAATATACTGCCATTGTATTAACATATTCATTTTCAATTCTTCAAAAACATTACTTTTAATTTCACAGTTTCTTCCTTGGAAAGGGAACTGTTTCTATTTCCTTCTGATATAAATCATTAAAATGTGTTCTTCCCTTCTGATTTTATTGTTTCTAATACACTTACTCATTTCCCCAAATACATACATATTAATAAAAATAAGTACTCCATATGATTTTTGTGTAAACTGTTCAACAACTTTTACCATGACACACTAACAACCATTCTTTCAAGAAATACTGGTTGAGGTACACCAAGGGTATTGTGCCTGGTGTTAGCGATATACACACCAATAAGACAGAGCCTATACCCTAAATAGCTTAGAGCAGGGATCAGCAATCTATAGCCCCCAAGCCAAATATTTTAACCACTGAATTTTTTAAATACAGTTTCATTGCAGTGTAACCGTGCTCATTCATTTACACATTGCCTTCAGCTGCTCTCACACTATGGTGCAGAGGTGAGTGGTTGCGACTGAGATCATACGGTCTGTAAAGTCTTAAGATTTACTATTGAGCCTTTCACAGAAGAAGTCTAACCTGGTTTAGAGTTAAGAGAACTCTGGAGTTAGAGGTACTGTAAGAAACTGTGCTATGAGATTTTATGGGCTGAGAAAATTGAAGAAGGATTCACAGAGGCTATGGCACTTGAGTTGAACCTTACAGAAAGAACTGGAATTTGCAAGGGAGAGAAGGAACTATAGATAAGGGTATCAGTTTATACAAGATGGTGAGTGGATGAAAAGCACAACAGATTGGAAGAACATAGGAAGTTCTGTGTAAACAAAACTACAATGCGACTTGTTAATATTTAGTTTCTCCTACTTGACATTAGATGAAATGAAGAGCGCAATTACACACCAAACCTGAAAGATTCAAATTTGAGTACAAACATTCTTTTTAAAATCCTGTAAGCAGTAGTAAACTACCAAAGGTTTTTATGCCAAAGAGTGTTGTCATTCTTTTAAAACACAAGCTTGATCTGAAATATAAGGTGGAAACAGACAACATTTCTTTTCAAGCTCCACCAAAACCTTCAATGAGCTGCTTTGGCATATCCAACTCCTTCCAAGATTTAATGCTGAAACAGTCACGCCTCACCAAGAGCTCTCAAATTAAGCACGCTGCTCACTGCTCCTAAGGGAACAATAACCAAACTGAAGGTGGGATACACCAGATTGCTACCCACTGACCAAGGCCCTGCAACAAATGGCTAGAACGTGCCACTTGAGCCCCAAGTGCATTCTCTTATCTAATCCACTGGCCCAGATGGACTGTCATTAAATTGAGACTGGCCAGTCAAGTCCTTAAGATTACAACGGCAAATATAAATTTAAAGAAGTGAGCTGGGTGACAACTCTATCCCTGTCACCCCAAGTGGCTGCAATGTCTACTCTTCAAATGTCTTAGAACCTGACCAAGGTTCTTTACAAGTGAAACACTTCCTCCTTAAATGTCTATCTTTTTAGTGACTGAAATCACATCCATCTGGAGTAGATTTTTCTCCAAAGGAGGCTGCTGATAGCTACTTACATGAGGGCGACCATGACTATACTACATGTGAAGGCTGCTTGTGGATAAGCTGCTGTTTTCACTGCCCCTGTAACTTCTGACTTTGACATTAACATTTTGTACACAAAGTGTCATAAAAATGTAGAGCAAGACTGTGACATGACACTACAATGGGTCTGTTCAGTATGCTCTAAGTTGAAACTGACCCAGTGGCAACCTAACAACAGGTACGTTACAGGATTGTAAGGCCTGAAGGAGTCCGCACCTACTGTTACCATAATTAGATCAGCATCAGATTCTCCTAAAAAAATATCCACCCTCACACTGAGGCAAAAAGAGCTAGAAACATGTGTTGTTGTTGGTGTTGTTACTGGCTCAGGACAAAAAGAATCCAAGTGGGTGAGAAAATGAAGAGCACCTGTCAGGTTACTTAGTTCCCTCACAAGGTTTCACAACAGAAACTAACAAACGACAACCTCAGTGACGTTAACTACCTTGGCTTCCACTGCTCGGCCAAGACTCTTGAGATTGATCTTTGTCCTGAGCTGTATCTGGCTATGCATTATCCTACCCTGCTGCTTGTTCTCCCTCTGTTGTTCCCCACACACACACTACTTCTCCCTTTACTGCGGCTCCCCTCGTACTCCAAAAGCAAATTCCTTGACCTGCCACACTCTCACTGCAGCTCGCCCAGTGGGTACCGAATCCTCACAGGCTGTGGGAACTGTGACTCAGAGATGTTCACAGCATACAAGCAACTCAATGTAGAGAACAGCTCTGTTTTGGGGGCCCCAGGATTGGTGAGAACACCCATACTGGAGAGGGTGGTACCTCCCCAGTGACAACGGAAGTTCCACACCAGGAACTCTCCCAGGCCCTGTGTGATGTGTCTCTGCACTTATATCCTTTTTCATTATAATAAATAAGTAATTTTAAGTACAGGTAATGGTCTCTATGAGTTTTGTGTGCTGTTACAGAGAATTAACAAACCTACGAGGGGCCATGGTACTCTGATTTAACTTAGGGTATGCCAACAGTTGCAAGGACAGAGTTCTGACTCACGAGGAACCAGCTTTGGATGGCTGGGTGGCAGAGAAAGGCTATGTTGGCAGCCAACAAAGGACAGTGTTTCTACACTGTGACACAGCCCCTGGTGGCCAGAGGTGTTAAGAAGAGGCTGGGTGGTCTGAAGAGCAGGGAGCTGTACAGACTTCTGAGCCTATGGCTGGTACCTAATGACCTGGCTTCTCATGGCTAGGGATGTTCTGATCTAACTCTAGGTGGTCAGGGTGAAAGAGGCAGTGCCACAGCAGAAGTAGCTAGCAATGAGGAATCGTGAAGCCTGGGTCCACTTTCAGGATTTACGTTAATCCTTACCAAGCAGTTAGCGATAAATGTGGGGTTTTCCCAACCTGCCCTTGAGTAGGGCAATTAGAAAAAGTAGCATCACAGATTTAGAAGTCATTATCACAAAGCATGCACTTAACATCATGGAATTGCACTAGGGTATATTAAGAAAGCACACATAAAAAAAGGAGATGGGACTGAAAGACTCTCAGGAAACCTCAACTTAACGGTCAGGGAGAGACAGGGAGTGGGTGAACAAACACTCATGAAGCCAACAGAAGACCATGCTGGAGAAGGTCTGTAAAACGCAGAAGTGTTAAAGAAATCCAAAAGAACAGGATGGTGAAGAAGAAAAACAATGCCAAATACAAAATAAAGAAAAGTCAAATAAGACTACAGACTTCAGAAGAGAAGACAAAAGCAGAAAACAGTGCCAAATACCATAAAAAGTTCAAATTAAGACTACAGACTTGAGAAAACAGGTGTTTTTTTCATAAGATTTCCTGACTTGGAACACAACAGTTCCAGTGAAATGCTGAAGCCTAATACAAGACTACATGAGTTGAGGAGCAAATAACAGATGAAGTGGATAGGAAAAATCAGGTAGTAGCTACAAAGGAGATAAAGGTCAAGGAAATTACTTTTTTTTTTTACAAAACAGTCTATCAGTCCACTTTAGGGTGAAGAGACATAAACACCTACAGATTGATTAGGAAGAACCAACACCAGGAAAGAATCCATAGATAAATGAGGAAAAGGGACAAGGCCTGAGAGGCAAAAGAAGAACAAGTATTAGTCTTAATAGGAACTCTTTTTCAGTGACTGCTGTCAAGAGGCATGGCTCACTGAGGATATACAAAAAGAAACGACTCAGGGAGTAAATCAACAGGGTAAAACCCCGAGGAGCTAAGTCTAAGGCAAGGTGATCTCCTAATAATAAGGACAGTAAAAGGTGGTGGAAGGCAATGAGGCTTGAGGAAAACCATTGAGAAAATGAAGCAAAGGGAGCTAAGTACCTGTAAAAGGATGGTGGGGAGCTCTGCAAGTTTAACCTAAATTAGAAAACAAAGTCTCACAGTGGCATTATTCACTTCTCCAATTCTGCCTGGGTTAGAAGTACTTCCCCAGAGAAAGCAGACAATTGGATTGACAAACATACAGAGACTGTCACAAAGAACAAGGGGGGAGGAACTTGAGGATGTTAAGCTTCCTTTCCTCTCCACCATCCCAGCTCTTCTCATTCTGGGGCACACATTCTTCCTAATCGGCAGCTGGTCTCTGCATTTACTACTTTATCACAGAAAGTCTCTAAATTTAAGTCTGTCACTGAACAACAGGAATTGAGAAAAGTACACCAGATAAATGAAGTAATAAAGAAAACATAGAGGGAAAAAGGGGCAACATGACCCACTAGATCCCTGCAGAATGGTAAACATAAAAATATACATAAAAAGTAGATTCTATTCTTAAAAAACCTGAAGATTCCAAGATAATCAACCAGACTAAATTCATTAGAAAAATGCACTCACTAATGCAAGCAGCATACCTGTTTTGGTTCCGTAGGCTTTTTCTCTGGTGTTCGAATCTTATTAATTTCAGATCCAGGATTATTTGTATCAGTTTTACCTAAGAAAATAATTTTAAAATCTTTATAAATTTACACAGTGGAGGTGACATTTCTAACAATTCAATATTACACAGACACAGCATTTCCAACATTTTCCACCCATTATTAGAAATCTGTATCACTGCTTGGGCTTTGTGCTCAAATTTTCAGAATCATAGTTTCTTTGCAAGAAGGAAAATTTATAAACGACACAAACCCCACCGACAAGGCAAACATTTAATAAGTGAATAACCTTAAAACATCAAATAATACCAAAGGAAATTAACCAGTCTCCAGGAACTGACAGCCTCATTTTCTTAAGCTAGACATATAAGAGGACTTGACATTTTTGTCTACTTATATAAGGCTCAATACTTTGATCATGTATTCACACGTCATTAAGCAAAAATCCAAATAATGTGTCAATCCAATCAGTAAAATAATCTAAACTAAATAAGCATATTCTGAAGGGATGTGGGTATATGCTTTAAAAATAATGAATATTAAACTAAGTATAAGTGAGTGATAATAGTAGCGGGAGCAAAGTCAAGGTTAAAAGAAAATCACAGTTACACTAGATTTAAATAATGCTATTTCATGAATGTGAAAGGTCTTTAATCTAAAAAAACTGCTGAATATTTTAAGTTCCTTGAATAAATCCTTGATTTGCATTCTTAGTTCAAAAATATTTTAATCATAATGTCACTGGAACTTTGTAATGCGAATTATCAAGCTTTACTGCAGCTTGAAATGAAAAATATAACGTCTAAGAGTAAAAATACATTGGAGATTAGTGGTAGGCTAAACATTACAGAAGAAAAATACAGTGAACTTGAAGGCACAGCAACAAGAATGACTCAAAATGAAACAGAGAAAGAATTTAAAGAATGAAAGGAGTATCCCTAAATTGTTAGACAACTTTACACAACCTAGTATCCCAGAAGACCCCAGTATCCCAGAAGAACAGGAGAGGGAATGAGACAGAAAAAAACTCTGAAAAACTACAGGTCAACTGTTTTTAAATTTGAAAAAAAAACTATGAACTCACAAATCCAAGAAGCTCAATAAGCTTGAAATATAAGAAATACGAAGAAAATCATACCAAGACATATCATAATCAACTGCTCAAAAGCAGTGATAAAGAGAATCTCAAAAGCAGCCAGCATAAAAAGACACACTGTACACAGAAAAACAAAGGTAAGAATGACTCCAGATTTCTCAGTGGAAACAATACAAGTGATAGAGCAGTGCAGTCATATCACCCAAGTATGGAAAGACAGAAACTGTCAACCAAGAATTATAAATCCTGAAAAAATACCTTTCAAAGATAAAAGTGAAATAAAAACATCCAAATGCTGAAAGAGTTCACCACCAACAGACTCTCACCAAGAGGAATGTTAAAACAAGTCCTTCAGGCAGACAGAAACATGAATATCATACTTTTATGTATAAATAGCACACGTTATACCTTTCCTTGGCCAACCATGCCTTCCCTCTGTGAGGTATTTTTGCAAGTGTGCTAACTTTAAAAGTTAGCATAGCGTGCTTACAAAAATACCTGTGGTGGAGGGCAAGACGGGCAAAAAAAAATGTACGATACATTTTATTTACATAAAAATACAGTATGCAAAAAGAAATAAAGATTACCCCGAATGGCAACTACATGGTTACTTAAGTTTTCTTTTTAATATTTAAAATTCTTAAACAAGATGTATGTCACTTTTTAGAATTGGCTTAATACCTCCTACTTTGCTGAAAAGTGCCTGAAGTCTGAAAAGCTTGTGAGCAGCCATCTGAGATATAACAACTGGTCTTTATTCTCCTGAAGAAGAGGAAAGGAGATCTAAGAACTGGAAAAGGAAACAGACCTCAGGACTAACTGCCTCCGTGAACTTTTACCTCCTTTATCATGAGACCAGAACTGGATGATGCCTGGCTACCATTACTAAACATTCTGATCAAGGATACAATTGATGGAATCTGATCAAAAGGAGCAAACTGTGGAACACAGCTTCAAATTCTTATGAAAACCAGACATACTGGACGCACTGAGACTGGGGGAACCCTTGAATCTACAGCCCTGAGACAACAGCTAAACCCTGAACCAAAATCACCCCTTGAAGTCATTGTCAAACCCAACCAAGAGTTTTGCTCAATTAGTAAGGAATATTTGCCTTGAACACTGAACCCTTTTAAAGAAGTATCTATATGAGACCAATGGACAACAAGAACTCCACAGCACAGATGAAGCATTTAGGGGCAGGGAGTCTAAGTTAGTGGTGGTGAAACAGCAAGGACAGAGACACTGAGACTGACAATACAAAACAAAGAATGTAACCAACACCACTGAACCGCCCATGTAGAAACTGTTAAATGGATGTATGTTTTGTTGCACATATTTCCACCAAAAGTAAAATTTATTTAAAAAGCAACTTTTTAAGCAAAAATTGTAACAATGCACTCAAGGTTTATAGCATATACAAAAGTTAAATGTATGACAATAGCATACAGGCCAGGACAGAAAAGTAACTGAAATGGTATAAAGATCTTTTACTGTATATTAAGTGATAACATATAAAGTAGAATGTGAGAAGTTAAAGATACATACTGTGGCCTTAAATGAACCAGTGAAACAATAAAACAGTTACAGTTAATAAGTCAACAAACAACATAAAAAGGAATCAGAAAAAACATTCAATTAATCCAGAAAGCAGAATAAAAGAAAATGGGAGACAGAAAACAGACTGGACAAATAAAATACAAATAGCAAACGGATAGACTCCTATCTCATTACATCAATAATCATGTTAAATGTAAACGGCTTAAAAACCCTAAAAGGCACAGATTGTCACAGCAGACAAAAGAAATCAACAGCCAACTATATACTGCCTAAAAGAAATGCACTTTAAAGATACAAGTAAGTGAAAAATAAAAGGACAGAAAGAAGTACATCATGCTAACAGTAGTCAAAAGAAAGCTCAAGTGGCTACACTAACACCAAGCAAAGTACAGCTCAGAGGAAAAAATATTACTGGTGAAAAATAAGGTCATTCTACAATAATAAACGAGTTGACTAATCAAGGTCGTAACAATCCTAAATAGTTATCCATCTAATAATACAACTTCAGAATTCATGAAGGAAAACAGATAGAACTTCAAGGAAAAATAGACAAATGCTAGTGTATTTGGAGATTTCTATATCCTTTTCTCAAGAGCTTAAGAGCCAAAATTCAGAAATAACTAACATTTCTATTAACTGATGAATGGATAAACACATTGTGGTAAATCGACACAGTGGAATATCATTTAGCAGTAAAAACAAACAACTGACACATGCAACAACACTGATAAATCCAACAATTATTACGCTTAGTGAAAAAAGTTAGACAAAAGGCTACATATTATATTAACCCATTTATAAGACATTCTGGAATACATGCAAAAGTACAGGGACAGAAATCAGATTAGTGAGTGCCCAGAGCTGGATGGAGCATTTGTTAGAAGACACGGTTGACTGCAAAAGGGTTTGAGGGAACTTTATGAGGAGACATGTATCTTGATTGTGGCGGTAATTAACATTCTATATATTTGCCAAAATTCATCAAACTACACATTTAAAGGGTAAGTTTGGACTGTATATAAATTATACTTCAATTAACTTGATTTTAAAAACAGATCGAAGTTGTCAAGGGTTTCGTTTTACTTAGATCCACTATCAATGCTCACGGAAGTAGCAGTCAAGAAAATGAATAAATACAATGACATCTGAACTACTGTCCCTATAATTTTATTATTAACTGTTTAAAAGGCAGTAACATATTGCATTAGGTAAACCTGCTGCAAAAGATCTCTTTCAAGGCTTAAAAAGCAAGGTGTCCACTTAAGAGCTAAAGTGCTGTTGAGCCAAGCCATGGTGTTTTCAATTGCCTTACACGCATGCAAAAGCTGAACAATGAATCAATAAGACTAATGAAGAATTGATGCCTTTCACTTACAGTGGTGGCAGAGAACACTGAGTAGACCATGGATGGCCAGAAGAATGAACAAACCTGTCTTGAAAGTACAGCCAGAATGCTCCTTAGAAGCAAGGATGGCAAGAATTTATGTTTCATAATTTGGACATGTTATCAGGAGGGACAAGGCCCTAGAGAGGGACACCATGCTTGGTCAAGTGGAGAGTCAGACAAAAGGAAGATCCTCCTCAAGCTGAACTGACACAGCTGTGGCAACAATGGACTCATGGGTAACACTGACAGTGAAGACATCCGGGGACCCTGCTGTACACAGGGTGACCAGGAGGCAAAAGCCACTCGAAGGCACCTAATGCAACAAAATGCAGTGAGCAACTTCTTCTTATTTATAAATTGAACAAATAAGAGGCTATGATTTGTTACTATGAAGACTTTAAACCATGCATCTTCATAGCAGCATTAATGTTTAGTATACCAAAAACACATTTTGTGTCAGCAAAATTTTTAACTGGAGAGAATTTTCTGTCTTAATTTTAAATGGCTGGTACTTAAAACATTCTGAATATTAAAATTTAGTATTCTTGTAATAAATTAGTGATATTAATCATAAGCAGTAGTTTTCAACTTGGGGTCCCTCTGAAATTACGAGCAGATTTGGTGTCTGTACACATTTGCATCTTATGGAGAGAGGATCCAGAGTTTTATATCAGACCCACAGACTCACAGGAAAAAGTTAACAATCACACTGTTAAAAGATCTTTATATCTGGTTAAGAATCGGAATGTCATCTACTTATGAACATGAGAACAGCAAAGCAACTCACCATTTCGATGTTGCTCATGTTGATCCTTCTCCTGAAGCTGATTTTGTGGCTGCCCTACACTGACAGGAGGGTGATGTCCAAGGCCATAAGGGATAGGAGACCCCCGCCCGTGCGTCTGTAATAGGTTCACATTATAGGCCATTGCTGCCTGGTGTGTGATCAGTCGAGGATCAACTGCAAACCTACCCTGGTATCCTGTCCATGGTACCTAGGTTATTATAAAAAAAGGACACAATTACATTAAGTACCTTTTGGAAGACAAACGCTCTGACATAGTTGATTAGGAAAAAGCAAACACATAAACATTAATTTTACCAAAATATGTAACTACAAAGTTGATCTTAACAATTAACGAATGGCAGGACTACCACTATGCCTTTACTGGCCTAAAATGGCTCCCTGAATGGCTTTACTTTTTTAGTGTATAAAGGAAAGTTGACAATTCGTGAGGTTAGAATGAAACTGAAGATTTAAGACTGGTAATCATTCCTTAAGGTATTATTTTATAGTTTTGAATCACTGCCCCTCAATAGGTCATAGATTACCACGGAACATATTTTTAAATCATAACTGTATAGCTACATAGTTTAATAGACCAAAATAAGAGAAGAGAAAATAAATTATCAAAGAATTTAGGCTAAAAAGTACCAACTTAAAGAACAGGCATTACAAATTTATAGGAATAACTGAATTACTTAATGTTCATTCATGATGGGCAAAATTCAGACAGGTGATTACATTACTTCACGCTTTTTATTAATTCAACACTATATTATACCATAGAAACAAAAAACTTGTTTAGGTGTGTCTGGATAGACAATTTCTGCATATTAACAGAAAATGAATAAATATGATGACATCATCTGAGCTACTGTCCCTATTATTTTATTATAACTTTAAAAGGCAGACTCTCAGAAATTTTATATAATGAAAGCCTCTTTGACCTAGTAAAATGAAATGTAAGTCCTAAGAGACTTACTATTTAAAGCAGATGATGTATAATCTTGCCAGGCTATCTGGGAATAACTCAGTTAAAATCTGAAGTCTATGAGGAGTGGACATAAATTACATATTTCATCCTGACAGTTTTTCTCATTGGCTGCTATGACTGTGAGTTGTCATGACCAACATGACTGAGAAGTGTTCACAGTTAGGCATTTTTCCATCTTAGGGTGTAAGAAGGAATGCCAGAGATTCTTGGCAATGGCCATCAAGCTTAAAATTAGAATAGCTGCCTTAAGTGAAAGAAATATTTTTTAGGCTAAAATTCCTGAATTTGTAATTATTTTGGTAAACCAGCAAGTTAACAAAATTATCAAAATATTTTAAAGTTCAATAACATAAAAATGGGTTCATATTTACTAGATGGATGCCCCTTAAAATTTATCCTCTTAGAAAGGATTCAGTTATGTTTTTAAGTTACCAGTAAGATTTCACAAGGTACAGAATTTCCAGATAAATTTAGACCTACGGGAACGAGACTACTGAAAGCCTCTTTGTCTCCTCCAGTGACCTGTATCTCTTATGAAGGAATAACTTACACAAGCATAAAAAGGCAGGTCCAAAACTAAAAAAAATCACTTTATAAAACAAGGGACCAATTTCCTAGCAATGTTAACTTTTAGCCCAAGTTTCTCCAATAATCACATTTTAAAGGAATACAAAGGCTTCTAAACCAAACCAAACGAAGTACAGATTTCTTCAGTCACTGATATTCCAGTAATAAAATGTAAGTAACAATTCATATTTTTGGTAATTTTAAAATATTATGGTTAAAAGTAAAGAGTTTCTATAAAGTAAGTGTATGGGCACTAAAAAGTTAAAAAAAAAAGTGAGAGGAGGTTGGTAGAACAGTCTTTGGGATGGTCACTCATTGAGAATTAAGTGAAGCCTATTTTACTTTATTCAACACAAAGTATCTCAAATATCCACTTACAGGTAAAGGCACCGACATAACTATGTTCCCTCCATAGACAGCAGGTACATAAAGAATACTTGTCCCAGTGTGAGGGTCTATTCTTTGAACGGGGCTTGGAGATTTTCCCAAATTTGGGTGAGGTCCAAGAGGGGGTGGAGGAGTATATGCTCTAATAGGATTGCCAATAAGTACAGAAGGATTGGGCTGAACTGAAAAATAAATAGAAAATAGACGCACTCAGCAGCTGTACATACACACCTATACAAAAATAATTTAAATTATCCAATAGCAAAATATATTTCCCAGGATTGCCATATCATATACCCAAAGAATTATCAGTGTGGAAGAGTAAAGTATATTCAAAACATAATAACTTTTATAGTGTTTCCTAAAATTAGCTTGAGATATACAAAGTACTCTTTTTATAAACTAGCATAATTTAAAATGTCCTTTGAGGAGCTAGAGATTTGCTCTTCAGGAGAGAAAACCATGAACACACACAGACCCTCATTAAATTTTTTCTGAAACTATGAAAATATATAAAATTTCTCAGAATAAAGTTTCAACTTGCTATACAATAAACCCAAAAACCCAGTGCTGAAGAGTCAAACATAAAATGAAAGTTAAGTATTTATTGTTTTAAAAGCATAATTCTGAAATACCTGAAACCTTTCATTGTATCATGAAATTGGCATGACATAACATTTGTAGGATATAAATATTTTCTAGAAAGTTAAATTGCATAAAAGGTTTAAGTGATTTTTCTCAAAATTTCTGGATACAGAAACAACAAATCAAAGCATTCACAAGATCAGATGTGTCAAATTAAAAAGTTAATTCAGTGAGATTTGAGGGTGTCTGCCTGTGGGTACATGTGTGACTCTCTCTCCCCAACCTTCTCCTCTTTGGCTGATTGCAAGGTACACTTTTTGTAACATCTAAGCAGAATTTCATAGGGCTCATTTTTACACTTACCAATTCCATCATTCTGGAAGTGATCATTCTGGGTATGATGAAGGACTTTCCCCTTCGAAGAAAAAAACAAACATAATGACTTAAACATGTTTAATATTAGAGAACAATAACCTTTTCCCAAATCACGTGCAACTTTAATGTATATAGCAACAATTAAAATTTTGAGACTGTGAGTTGGTAATTAATACACTGAACCGCTTTGGTAAATCCTGGTGCTCTAGCGGTTAAGAGCTCTGGCTGCAAACCAAAGTCAGCAGTTTGAATCGACCAGGCACTCCTTGGAAACCCCATGGGGCAGTTCTACTACGTCATATAATGTCATTACAAGTTGGAATCAACTCAGTGGCAATGGGTTTGGGGTTAGACTCCTCTGAGGGGCCCTCCTGGTGCTGTGATTACAGTGTTTACCTGCTAACCCAAAGGCTGGTGCTCTACACCCAACAGCTGTTTCCCTGGAGAAAGATGTGGTCATCTTCTTCCAAAAGGATTTACGTCTCAGAAACCCTACAGGGCAGTTCTACACTGATGTATAAGGTTGCTGAGTTGCAACTGACTCGATAGCAATGGGTTTGGTTTTTTGGTAGACTGCTTTGAGTCCACTTTCTTTTTAAACATTAAGTATTGGTCAACTCAAATCATACTAGTGGGCTGCAAGTCTTTTCAGCATCAAACTGAAGCTGTATTAAAAATAAATTTTAATGTATCCCTTGATAAAAGGAAATATACAATCAACATGACTGAAACCTAAATTCTATTCCTTTACAAATTCTCTATAGGTTTTCTAGAATTCAATAACAAAACAAACAAAACTTGTGTTTCAAGAGAAAAAATCAAGTCTTCAGTGCTTGAGGATGAGAACACTTAGTAACACAAATAGAAGCATGGTTTGGGATTTATGACATGACTATGATTCATGTTATTTTAAAGTACAAATTAGTGAAGGAACAAAGAAAGACAATGTCACAATCTGCTTGAAAGAATTAAGCATTTATTTTCTAGAAAGAAATTTGACAATATATATTTAAAGCATAAAAATGAATGCATACGTTAATGAAATAATCATGTATTTCATGAAACAATCATAGATTTGGGTACACATGTTCATCATAGCAATGTTTATACACACCATAAATGTTAACAATCTAAACATCTGGCAATGGAGAAGTTACTAATAATAGCAGATTTATACAATGGGATACTAAGCCAAAATCAAACCAAATCAACTGCTGTCAAGACAATTCTGACTCATAGCAACACCACAGGACACAGCAGAACTGCCCCACAGTTTCCAAGGAGTGCCTGGCAAATTCAAACTGCTGATCTTTTAGTTAGCAGACGTAGCACTTCACCACTATGCCACCATGATTTCGATGGCATACTAGTCTACCATTAAAACTGATAACCCTAGATCGACATCATTAGTCATTATAGAAATGCCAATCAAAACTACAGTGAAATACCACTTCATCCCCACAAGGATGGTCACAAGAAGAAAAACGAAAACTAACACGGTGGTGAGGACGTGAAGGAAATGGAATCTTCACCATTGCTGGTGGGAATATAAAATGTGCATCACCACTGTATGAAACAGTTTGGTGGTTCCTCAAAAAATTTAATACAGAATTACCATATGATCCAACAACTTCACTCCTAGGTATATACTCCAAAGACTTGAAAGCAGGAGCCAAATATATACTTACATTTATTAACACAAGACAAGAAGGGCAAAAACTCAAAATGCAAGCACATCTATACAAACCAAATTACTGCTGTTGAGTCGATTTCGACTCATATCGACCCTATAGGACAGAGTAAAACTGCCCCATAGAGTTTCCAAGGAGCACCTGGTAGATTGAAACTGCAGACCTTTCAGATAGCAGACACAGCTCTGACCCACCATGCCACCAGGCTTTCCGTGTATCTGTTCTGGAGTACACTTCAGCCTAACAGAGAAATGATGTTCTGACACATGCTATGATATGGACGAGCCCTGAAAACCTTACACTGAGTGAAGACTCAGACATACAAGAACATATTAGATACCATTTACACAAAATTATCTAAAATAAGGAAATGCACAGAAAAAACATTTATTAGTGGTTTCAAGGGGGAGGGCAAGACCCCCACATTACCAAACCTCTTGCCATGGAGTCAATTCAAACTCATAGCAACTCTATAGGACAAGGCAGAACTGCCCCATAGGGTTTTAAAGCTATAATCCTTACGCATGCAGACTGCCACATCCTTCTCCCAGAAGACAGCTGGTGGACTCTAACCACTGACCCTTCAGACTGCTGTCAGAGCGCCATGACAGTAGGGGGAAATGGGGACTTACTACTTAAAGGGTACAGAGTTTCTCTTCAGGGTAATGAAAAACATTTGGAAATGGACAGTGATGACGGTTACACAACATGGTGAATGTAATTAATGCCGCTGAACTGTACAATTAATTTTTTTTTTAAATTTTTATTTAACATAACTGAGTGAGAACGTACATTCACATATAAATTTACATGCCCCCCTATATGCAGCTTCCACTGCTCTCCCTGTGCGGTGACAGCACACTATTCCTCTCTGCTCCATACATGTCTCATCCTCCCAACAGTCTCCTTTCCCCTCCTCTCCGTCCACTCCCCTTCCTCCAGCCAGAGGTCAGCAAGATGATATCCTATAGATGTATAGAACCATAAAGTGCTTCCAATATATGGTCACTCTGTCTTGCCAAGTCCAATCCATTCCTGTCCAAAGAGTGGACCTTTGTTATAATTTATGGGAAAGGGCAGCATCAGGGCAGGGGGCCATGCTCTCAGAGGAACCCCAAAACCGCTGGACCATCAATTGAGGTCTTTTAGTGGAGATCTCAGGATGCACCTCTTTATTCTTGTGTTGCCAGTGAGACTCCTCTCTGTGAGCTCCATTGTGGCTATCACTGGTGGTGGCCGGGCACCATCCAGTTCTTCCAGTCCCAAGTCGATGTAGGCACCCACTCTTGTGGGTTTCTCCGTCTTCTCAGTTGTCTTTACTGCATGTCATTTTGGTCCTTGGTGAGCATCCGTTCCTGTTGAGTTGGGACCATTTGCTGTGTCCTCGGATGGCAGCTTGGCAGCTTTTAAGACCCCAGACGCCACTCACCAATGTGGGGTGCAGAGAGCTCTCTTAGAAAAACGCTAGTTGTGCCAATTGGCCTGGAATTCGCCTAAGAGCATGGTCCCCCGACCCCCGCCCCAGCTACTCTGTCCTTGCAGTATTGAGTTAAGATGGAAGGAGTACTTAAGTTATGCTGAAGTCCACTTAATGTTGTTCTTGTTCCTAATGTGTGCTGTCACCGCTTTCTCCCAACTAGATTTCTAGTAACTATCTAAACTAAACCCTCCCCCCTGGCCCTCCCTCCCTCCCCTCCCTTGCAGCTGTCAAAGAGTCTTTTCCTCTATACACAATTCTGGTTTTGAGATCTTATCGTAGAGGTCTCATACAGTATTTGTCCTTTTGTCGCTGACTACTTTCACTCAACATAATGTCTTCCAGTTGAAACCAGGTTAGGAGATGTTTCCTGGAATCATCGTTATTCTTTATCATTGCGTAGTGCTCCATTGAGTATATGTACCACAGTTGACCTATCCATTCTTCTATTGCTGGGCATCTGGGTTGATTCCATCGTTTTGCTATTGTGGACTGTGCTGCGATAAACATTCTGGTGCATGTGTCCATTGGTGTGAAAGGCCTTGAATCTGTAGGATACATTCCAAGTAGTGGAATTACTGGGTCAAATGGTATATCAATATCCATTTTTTTTAAGGAAGCGCCAGATTGCCTTCCAAAGAGGCTGGACCATTTTGCAACCCCACCAACAGTGTAGGAGGGTTCCACTTTCTCCACAGCCTCTCCAGCATTTGTTGTACAATTAATTTCTTAAAAACAATTAAGTTAACACCATGCAATGATAAAGAACAATGATGATTTTAGGAAGTATCTCATAACTTGATATTGGAAGACATGCTGAGTAAAATCAGTCAGTGGCAAAAGGACAAATATTCTATGAGACCTCCACTACAAGGACTTAAAAATAGACTTAAGTACAGAAGAAAACACTCTCTGACAGCTACAAGGATGGGGAGGAAGGGAGAGGGTTGGTCATAGACTAGACAGTTGACAGAAACTTAGTTAGGTGAAGGCAGTGGCAGCACACAGTAAAAAGCAGATCAGCTTAACTGGACTTCACCATAAATTGAAAGCTCTTCTAATCTCAACCCAGTATTACAAGGATAGAATAGCAAGGGTGGGGGTCCGGAGGCCATGCTCTTGGGGGACATCGAGGCCAGCTGGCATAACTAGCCCATTGCTAAGACAGTCTTCTCCACCGCATCTGGGGCATCTGGGGTCTTAAAAGCTAGCAAGCTGCCATATGAGGTACATCAAATGGTCCCATCTCATCTGGAACAGATGATGACTGAGAACAACACAGACACGAGGATAAAAGAGTTCAGAAGACACAAGGACCCATGTGAATGGGAGACTGTACTAACATGTGACCAGAAGACCCAGATGGTGCCCAGACACCCCAAAGACAGCCATAATGGGGTACACAATGTTGAGTCCCTGTGGAAACATGATAAAAAGAGAGGTGCAGCTTAACAACTCTACTAAAAGACTACAGTTGATGGTCCAACAGCCTGGAGGATCCCCTGGGTGTGTGGCCCCTAGACCTGCTGCTGCTCTTGACCAGAAAACACGACAGAGGTCAACTCTTTGGACAAAAATGGACCAGACCCAAGGACACAATGTGATCATATGGTGTGTGCACTTTATGGTTCCACACATTTATAAGAGGCTGTCCTACCGGTCTCTTTCTAGATGAGAGAGAAGAGGGTGGGAAAGAGGGGACAGGAACTTGTTGAAAAGCTACCACAAATACAGAATGAAAAGGAGGAGTGTGCTATCACTAGGCAAGCAGAGCAGAAGAAGCTGCAGATAAGGTGGGCACGCAAAATTAATTTGGATTCCATACTTTCACTTAATCACAATAAAAAACAAACAAGAACTTAACACAGAAATAATTACATGAAGATACAACGACTAATGATTTTCCACAACTGACAAAAGACACCAAGTACTACGCATTCCAGGTGGGATAATGTAAAGACAAGGCCATTTAAGCACATCATAGGAAAACTGACAAAAATTAGTTCCTGAGTGACATAAATGGCTAAAGTGCTCAGCTGCTAACCCAAAGCTGTAAGCGCAAGTTCACCCAGAAGCACCTAGGAAGATAGGCTGGCTCATCTACTTCTGATAAATCAGTACTGAAAAACCCAATGAAACACATTTTACAAGGGACTGCCATGGGTGGGAATCCACTCAACAGCAATTGGTATTTTATTTGGTTTGATAAAAATTAAAACACTAGAGCACGCTGTCATCAGGCAAGGAGAGCAGTGGGAGCTGCCCTAGGCGGCATGCAAATGTTAACTGGATGGGCCACTTTCAATGAATGAAAATAAAGCATTTATTAAAAAATTATAACACTACACATACATTATATATACACATACATTATATATTAATATATACATATAACAGCTGAAGATGGGAGGGGAGAAACACATCAACTTCAAAGAAGTAGTAATAAAACTAACAGTGATTTTTCAATAAAAATGATGGAAGTCAGAGGCAGTGAAGTGACATTCAAAATGCTAAAATAACTGCCAGCTACATCCAGGGGGGAAAAAAAAATGTGTAACCAGAAAAATATCCTTGAAAAGTGATGAAGAACTTCTTTTCTTCTCTCTTCCAAGGCAGAGTATGTGTTCTCCAGAACCAGGGCTGAGAACGCAGCCAATGACTAATCAGTATGCCACCAGGGCTAGGGCTCCACCGGACTGAGGCTGAGGCTTCCACCAAATACATTCACCAGGGTTGGGGACTCACCTAGCATGTCTGGCAACACCAAGACCAATAAGGTTGTCATGTGGCAGAAGCCATCAAGGCCCAACCCAAGCAGATGACCCCATGGTCAGAAAATTTATCACAGAGTGGTGCTGAGTAAATAGGGAAACATAGTGAGATAATGTTCTCAATATATCTTTCTTTCTCACTAGTATGAAAACCCAAACCAAACCCACTGCTGCTGAGTCGATTCTGACTCACAGAGATTCTACAGGCAGAGCAGAACTGCCCCATAGCATTTCCAAGGAGTGTCCTGTGGATTTGATCTGCCAACCTCTCGGTTAGCAGCTGCAGTGCTTAACCACTACACCACTAGGGTTTCCACTAGTAAACGAGATTATCAATATGGAAAGCAGAAGGACTAGAATCAATCTTATATTCTTAGATCAGAATTAGAGATATTAGTGAGAACTAATGGTTTTGTATTAGGTAGATCAATACAAAAACAATAAGGATGTATGTGTAGGTAAATAAATATATTATTTCCTAGCTTGGTTCTTTGAAAGAGCATAGAAGCATGATACCTTGCTAACAATAAACACATCTAATACCTAGATCTTGGTGTCTAAACATCAAAATGAACCAAAGATCCCTGGAAGTCATTTATGCTAACACTGTGGCAGGAAAAGCAAAAGAGGAATCTGGAATATTTTGTGTGCCAGAAATTAAGAATTGACCAAAGAATGATGGAGACATGTCAAAAGGGAATAGGAGCCTGCTTGAGAGGGTATCCAGTGGCCAAATTAAAATAAGTAATGAAATCATAGCAATGTATTAATAACTGGAATTCATGATGCCATACCGAAACAGATAAGTGAAAGCTCTATCTTACCACAGAATTCCAATAAATGCAAAAGAAATTAAAGAAGAACAAGTAGCTGGCAACTATCATAGTAAGAATCAACCCAGTATACCATCACTAATGGATGTCAAAACCAGGAGATTAATAAATATTTGAAAAACAGGATACTTACACAGTATCGAAGTTACTCTCCTGAAAACACTTGCTTTTTATAAATAACTTCAGAGTAGAGAAATTCAAAAGATACCATCCTAGCCAAGTGAGAGAAGGCTACATCCCAGTAAAGCAAAACTCAACACCACTGTGTCCTGATGATGCATGAAATACAGCCTCACCTCTGTGGTATTCCTACCAAAACTCATGACCTAAATTTCATCCTGATACAGTCATGTGTATTCATATAAGGAAATTATATACAAAATGTGAATGAACAATCCACAGCTGTATAAACAACATGTGTACATATCACAAATAAAATGTTCAGTAAAAGAAGCCAGGAATAAAAGCACACACACACTGTTGTTATTAGGTGTCACCAAGTTCATTCTGATTCATAGCAACCCTATGTATAACAGAATGAAACACTGTCCTGTCCTACATCATCCCAACAATACTGATATGTTTGAGCCCATTACTGCAGCCACTCTGTGTCCATCTACTTCATCAAGGGCCTCCCTCTTTTTTACTGTCTATTTTATCAAGAATGATGTCTCTCTCCAAGGACTGGTCCCTCCTCATAATATGTCCCATGTATCTGGGGTGAAGTCTCACCATTCTTGCTTCTAAGAAGCATTCTGGGGAGTCAAGATGGTGGACTAAGCACTTGTTTCCTTACATCCCTCTGGAAACCAAGACCTGAAATGATAGTCCAACAGAGCCTTCTGGTCACCTAGTGAGCCCCCAGGACACGGCACAGGGCTATTAATTTGGACTTCATACGACTGAATGACTTTTGCTGACTTTTGCTGACTCCCACTCCTAGCTAGCCCTGGCTCTCATGGACTGAAGACAGCCTAGAGAAACATCTGCAGTCCATCCTCACAGTATCTCTGCCAGCCTTTACTTACTCACATGAAACCCAAAAAGCAACAGATGCTTGTGGCAAACAAGAAATCACGCATGGCTTCAGAAGGCTCACAAACAAAACAACCAAGGAGTTTTTCAGATGAAGAAACTTTTCTGAAATCATCAGAAGGTGAAGACAAAATGATTATATACAGAGCCCTTCTAGACCTTGTACAAAATGCAGCAGAACAAAAGGAAAAATTAAGCAAGCTGTTTGATCTGATGGAACACCAGTACTCTGAAATCCAACAGATCAAGAACAAAATCAAAGACATAGAAATTTCCATGCAAAGCCAAGAAAACACAATGGAACAAATGGAAAAAAGAATTTGTGACTTGGAACACAGAACTACGGACACCAGCATCTATGAGTAGAAATCAGAAAAAAGAAACAAGAAAAATGAAGAAGCATTAAGAAGCATGTGGGACTCTACTAAGAGAACAACTTTCAATTAATTGGAGTCCCTGAACAGGATGAGACACCTGAGAACACAGAGAGTATTGTTGCTGAGCTGCTGACAGAAAATTTCCAAGAAATCACGAAGGAAGAGAATATACATATCCCAGATGCATATCATACGCCACCCAACACAGATCTCAAAAGAAAGACTCCAAGACATATTATAATCAAGCTTAACAAAATGAAACATAAGCAGCAACTCTTAATGGCAGCAAGACTCAAAGCAAAGCTAACATTCAGAGAGAAGCTCTGTAGGCTTTCGTCAGATTTCTCAGCAGAAACCATGCTGGCATGGAAACAGTGGCATGACACATTCAAAGCCTTGAAGGAGAAGAGCTTCCAACCAAGAATTATATATCTTGCAAAACTATCTTTCAAATATGAAAATGAAATTAAGACATTCCCAGATAAACAGAAACTCGGAGACTTTGTAAAAACCAAACCCAAACTACAAGAAATACTGAAAGAAGTTCTTGGCTTTGGCTTAGAAGAACAAAACCACTGACTTTATATTATATTTTAGAACAACACATTACTCAGAACTCTACTCAGTTAGGGAAGCCTCCAAATTCAATTACAGCTTTAATACTGAAAGAAACAATCCAGTGATTATCATGAAAACTATGGTGCCATCATATTAAAAATAGGAATGTACTACAGTCATTATAGTACTTCCAGATGGAGAGGAAGATGACAAGACTGGTAGTAATTAAAATTAGGTTTATATATAGTTTATTAAAGGGGATCATAGGGGCAGCTGTAAAGCACAACAAAGATGTAACATACCACATCAAGAAATGTAACACAGGGGTCTCAACAACTACAAAAACAGCTCTGAAAAAGGTAAAAATTCAACTCAAAAAAAGAATGTCCCAGAAAAGACTAATGAGAACAACAGAGAAAACATCAACACAAAAATAAACATATCACAATGGCAGCAGTGAACACATATCTATCAATAATTACACTGAATGTGAATGGACTGAATGCTCCAGTAAAGAGACATCAAGTGACATCTTGGATCAAAAGACATGACCCATCCATATGTTGTCTACAAGAAACTCACTTGAGACTTAAAGGTAAGAACAAAGTGAAAATTAAAGGATAGAAGAATATATATTAAGCTAACAGTGAACAAAGAAGAGCAGGTGTGACAATTCTAATCTCAGACAAAATCAATTTTAATGTAAAATCCACCATTGTGGACACAGATGGATACTATTTATTGCTGAGAGGTTCAGTACACAAGCAAGACTTAACTATATTAAATATTTATGCACTTAATATCAGAGCACCTAAATATGTCGAAGAAACACTGACTACACTCAAAAAAGAGTTAGATCACTCCACAATAATAGTGGGAGACGTCAACATTCCACTCTCAAAATTGGACAGATCATCTAGAAAAAAGCCCAATAAAGATATAGAAGACCTTATTGTCACAATTAACCAATTAAACCTCATTGATATATAAAGAACATTCTACCCATCAGCGGACAACTACACCTTCTTCTCTAGTGCACATGGAACATTCTCCAGAATTGACCATGTGTTAGGACATAATGTAATTCTCCACAAAATACATACCACTCAATTACCACAAAGCATCTTCTCACATCATAAAGCCATAACACTAGAAATCAACAGCAGAAAAAAAACATACATAGAAAGCGGAACACTTGGAAACTGAACATGTTGCTCAAAAAATCATGAGTTACAGAAGAAATCAAGGAGGAAATAAAGAAATTCATGGATTCCAATGAGAATGAAAACACTTCCTACCAGAATCTATGGGATACAGCCAAAGGCGTGCTCAGAGGTCTGTTTATCTCCATAAATGCACACATCTGGCAGGAAGAAAGAAACCAAATCAAGGAACTAACCCTACAGCTTGAGCAAGTAGAAAGAGAATAATAGAGGAACCCCTTAGGCAGCAGAAGAAAAAAACTGAAAAGACCAAAAGCTGTTTTTTTGAAAAGATCAACAAAACTGACAAACTACTGGCTAAACTTACTAAAGAAAAACAGGAAAGGACACAAATAACCCAAATGAGAAATAAGAGGGCAGACGTCACAACAGATCCCACAGAAATCAAAAATACCATTACAGAATACTTTGAAAGATGCTAACAAATTTGGAAACCTAGAGGAAATGGGCAAATTCCTTGATTCATATCACCTATCCAAATTATCACAAGGTGAAGCAGAACAACTTAATAAACCCATCACAAAGGAAAAGACTGAAAATGTCATCAATAAACTCCCAACCAAAAAAAGTCCAGGCCCAGATGGCTTCACTGCAGAATTCTACCATGCTCTTAGAGAAAAGTTACTGCCAATACTACTGAGACTATTTCACAGTATAGAAAGGGATGGAGTACTCCCAAACTCATTCTATGAAGTCAGCTTAACCCTGATACCAAAGCTAGGGAAAGACCTAACAAAAAAGGAGAACTACAGACTGATATCACTCATGAATCTAGATGCAAAAATCTTCAACAAAATTCTTGCCAATAGAATACAACATCGTATCAAAAAAATAATCCATCATGACCAAGTGGGATTCATACCAGGGATGCAAGGCTAGTTGAACATCAGAGAAACAATTAATGTGATTAACCACATAAATATCACAAAAGACAAGAATCACCTGATTTTGTCCATTGATGCAGAAAAGGTATTTGATAAAGTCCAACACCCACTTATGCTAAAAACTCTTAGCAACACAGGCACGGATGGAAAATTCCTGAATGCAATATGGGCCATTTATACAAAGCCAACTGCCTATGTCATCCTGAATGGAGGGAGACTGAAACAGTTTCCCTTCAGAATAGGAACTAGACAAGGATGCCCACTCTTACCTCTCCTATTCAACATTGTACTACAAGTTCTAGCCAGAGCAATTACACAAGACCAAGAAATAAAGGGCATCTGCATCGACAAAGAAGAAGTCAAAATCTCCCTGTCTGCTGATGATATGATTGTATATGCAGAGAATCCCAAAGAATCTATAAGTAAACTACTCAGACTGATGGAAGAGTTCAGCAAAGTCTCAGGATACAAGATAAACATAGTAAATCAGTAGGATTCCTTTATACCAACAACGAGACTGTTAATGAAGAATCATCAAACCAATACCATTTACTATAGCCCCTAAGAAGATAAAGTACCTGGGAATTAATCTAACCAGAGAAGTACAGACCTTTACAAAGAGAACTACAAGCCCTTACTACAAGAAACTAAGACAGACTTACACAAGTGGAGAAACCTACCCTGCTCATGGATAGGAAGACTTAACATTGTGAAAATGTCTATTTTACCCAAAGCAATCTACTTATATAGTGCAATCCCAATACAAGTTCCAGCATCATTTTTTAATGAGATGGAGAAACAAATCACTAATTTCATTTGGAAAGGGAAGAAGCCCCGGATAAGCAAGGTACTACTAAAGGAGAACACACTGGGAGTCTCTCATTACCCGACCTCAGAACATGTTATACTGCCACAGTTGTCAAAACAGCCTGGTACCGGTACGAGAACAGACAGATTGATCAATGGAACACAATTGAGACCCCAAAGATGTCACCATCTGCCTACGAACAGTTGATATTCAACAAAGGCCCTAAGACATTAAACTGGGGTAAAAACAGTATCTTCAACAAATGGTGATGGCAAAATTTTATATCCATCTGCAATAAGTTGAAACAAGATTCGTATCTTACACCTTATACAAAAACCAACTCAAACTCATCCAAGAAAAGGTAGGAACAACAATGGAAGTTTTAATACACAACGCAGACAGACTTCAAAATCTGTCAAACAAACCACAATCAACAGAAGAGAAAATAGATAAATGGAAACTATTAAGAATCAAACACTTTCGCTCATTCCAAGACTTTATTAATAGAATTAAAAGGCCACCTACAGAATGTGAAAAAATATTTGGCAACTCTATGTCAGGCTGAAGCCTGATCTCCATAATCTATAAGGTACTCCAAATATCAGTAAGAAGAAAATAAATCATCCAATTAAGGAATGGGCAAAGGAGATGGACAGACATTTCTCTAAAGAGGAGACCCAGGCCACCAAAAAACACATGCAGTCATGTTGACGATCTTTAGTTATTAAAAAAACTCAAATCAAAACTACAATGAAATACTATTTTACCCCAACAAGGTTGGCCATGATCCAAAAAACGCAAAACAACATATGCTGGAGAGGCTGTGGAGAAAGTGGAACTCTCCTACATTGTTCGTGGGGTTGCAAAATGATCCAGCCTCTTTGGAAAGCAATCTGGCGCTTCTTTAGAAAAATGGATATAGATATACCATTTGACCCAGTAATTCCACCACTTGGAATATATCCTATAGAATCAAGGCCATTCACACCAATGGACACATGCACAAGAATGTTTACTGCAGCACAGTCCATGACAGCAAAAAGATGGAATCAACCCAGATGCCCAATAACAGAGGAATGGACAGGTAAACTATGGTATATATACTCAATGGAGCACTATGCAATAATAAAGAATAATGATTATTCCAAGAAACATCTCATAACCTGGTTTCAACTGGAAAACATTATGTTGAGTGAAAGTAGTCAGTGACAAAAGAACAAATATTGTATGAGACCCCTATGATAAGATCTCAAAAACAGACTTGTGTATAGAAGAAAAGACTCTTTGATGGCTGCAAGGGAGGGGAGGGAGGGAGGGCTTAGATAGTTGGCAGAAATTTTGTTGAGTGAAATCAGTGATAGCAGACGTTAGAAACAAGAACAATATTAAGAGGACTTCAACATAACTTCAGTACTCCTTCCATCTTAACCCAACATTGAAAGGATGGAGTAGCTGGGGCAGACGGCAGGAGACCATGCTCTTAGGCGAAATTGAGGCCAATTGCCACAACCAGCATTTTGCTAAGGGAGCTCTCTGCACCCCACATTGGTGAGTGGTGTCTGGAGTCTTAAAAGCTGCCACGCTGCCATCCGAGGGCACAGCAAATGGTCCCAACTCAGCAGGAATGGATGCTCACCGAGGACCAAAATGACATGGGGGAAAGACAACCTAGAAGATAGGGAGACCGACATGAGTAGGTGCCTACATCGACTTGGGACCGGAAGAACTAGGTGGTGCCCGGCCACCACCAATGACAGCTGTGACGGAGCTCACTAAGTTGAGTCTCACTGGCAGCACAAGAATAAAAAGGGGTGCACGCTGAGATCTCCACTAAAAGACTGCAATTGATGGTCTAGCAGCTTCGGCATTCCCCTAGGAGCATGGCCCCTGGCCCTGATGCTGCCCTTGCCCATAAATCATAATGAAGGTTCACTCTTCAGACATAAATGGATTGGACTTGGTGATGCACAGTGACCATATACTGGATGCACTTCATGGTTCTATGCATCTATAGGATATCATCCTGCTGACCTCTGGCTGGAGTAAGGGGAGTGGGTAGAGAGGAGGGGAAAGGAGACTGTTGGGAGGATGAGACATATATGAAGCAGAGAGGAACAGTGTGCTGTCACTGGGCAGGAAGAGCAGTGGAAGCTGCATATAGGTGGGCATGTAAATTTACATGGGAATGTACATTTTCACTCAGTCATAATAAAAACAAAACCAAAAAAAAGGTATACACACACACAAAAAGAAGCAGCATTCTGGCTATTTTCTTCCAAGACAGGTTCGTGTGGTCTTCCAGTGGTCCATGCTATATTCAATATTCTTCATGATACCATAATCAAAGGCATTAATTCTTCTTTGGTCTTCCTTATTCATAGCTCAGATTTCACAAGTATTATGTGGCAACTGAAAACACCATGGCTTGAGTCAGGCACACTTTGGTTCTTAAAGTATTATCTTTCCTTTTAAACACCCTAAACAGGTCTTCTGCAGATTTGCCTGATGCAATGTGTCTTTTACTTTCTTGACTGTTGCTTTCATGGGCATTGTGTATCCAAGTAAAATGAAATCCTTGACTTCAATCTTTTTTCTATTTATCATGATGATGCTTATTGGTCTGCAACTAGAGGCTTGATTTTTTTTCTTCAGTTCTTTCAACCTGAGAAATGCTGAGTGTGTTCTTCACTTTTGGTTTTCTAACGTCAGGTCTTTGCATATTTCATGATAATATTTTACTCTGCCTTCTCAAGCCACCCTTTGGAATCTTTTGTTTAGCTCTTTTACTTGAGCATTTCTTCATTTCACCACAGCTATTCTACATTCAACAGCACGTTTCAGAGTCTCTTCTGATATTCCTTTGGGTCTTTTCTTTCTTTCCGGTCTTTTTAATGACCTCCTGTTTTCTTCGTGTCCAATGTCCTTGATGTCATTCTACAACTCATTTGGTCTTCAGTCATTAGTGTTCAATGTGTCAAATCCATTCTTGAGATAGTTCTCTACATTCAGGTGAGATATACTCAAGGCCTTACTTTGGCTCTCCTGGACTTGTTTTACTTTTCTTAGTTGCTAAACTAAAGGAAGTACAAGAGGAGCATGCCTTGTCACTCTCCTACCCTACCCCCAAAAGATAACAATAATATGTAATTCTATATTAAAATGTGCACTAGAAAAAAACTTTCAGTAAAGGAAAGTAAAAAGTACATGACTAACTGCTTCCCTTACAAGGAACATCCAGCTTAATGCAGTAGGATTTCCCAAGTACTATAAATTATTACAAGCCAGACTTACTGGCTAAGAATGGAAGAAATGTCTCCCCAGTAGATGAAATACAGGACTGACTCTGGAGATGAGCAGATCTAGGTCTGAATCCCAGCTTCACCATCTACCAGTTATTAGCCTGGGGCAAGTCACTGTCACCTCAACCCCTTGAGACTCAGCTTCCTCCCTTTTACACTGTACACAGTCACTGCACCTCTCCTGCAGGGCTGTTGCACAGATTGGGATAAGGTGCATCAGATGTTAAGTGCACAGTACAAAGTCAGGCACGTAGTAAGTGCTAAATGTAGGTAATAGGTATTAATTTTAATAAAAGTTTAAAACTCATACATATTGGTGGGCCTATTTAAAGAACTCACATAAGAACTACTTATTAAACCACAATATATTGTAAGAAAAAAGACAGAGGAGGCTTGAGGAATGGCGGCATTGATACGTGTGCATGTAGCCAAAAGGAACAAACTAAGCAGCTGTGCTATGGATAAAGCAACAAACGATTTTTTAAAAGGCTGATCAGAAATAATAATCTGTAATGTGTCCTCTTTTCACAGTTTTAGACTGCATATCTCATTAGAACTTGCTTAAGAATTCAAAATGCATAGTGAGTATAAATATACACATTCTACTGTGTAGTGAGAACACGATAATTTTATGAAGAAATCAAATTCTATGTTCCTAGTCTTAAAAAGGAACTTCAGGAATGTGATGGCAAATTGTAAAAACCATACTGCATATATGCTGTCAACATTCTTGCTTCTCTCCCTCAGGGGGCCGGTGTCCTTTTCTTCGAAGAATTATGAATTTCTGGACTTCAAGAAAAAACATGTTTTTCTTTCCATTGGCTAAATGCAACCTACCTTAAAACAACTGAGAATACTACCACAGCATGCAACTGACCCTTAGATACACGAAGCTACTAAAGTGGAAAAAAAAAATTCATCTTGACCAAAGCAAACTGTGGTGATGACTCATTCATCTATTTATCTGTCAGCAACTTTAAATATCCAGATCAGCACTGAACACTGAAGGTCTCAGGTCAGCTGCTTAGTTAAGAGTGAGCTAGGGCAGTTAACATCAAACTAAAAGAGGCAGAAAAATAATAGCCAAGAAAGAACCATTGTTGGTGTATTTATCAGAAGAGAATGTTCACAATGGCTGGCACTGGCTATTTGAAAACAAACAAACAAAAAAAAACCAACCTTCTAAGAAACAGAAAAAGGATAAGCTGGCAGAAGAAAGGACAAAAAATGACAAGAAAATGGCCAACATCAGAGACAGCAAAAGTAGGTGGGAAGATCAGAAGCATGAGCAATCAGAAGTGACAACAGGAGCAGCTGGCAGCAGATGCACTGACAGAAGACAAGAGAACCAGTGCCACTGACAGTTCCCAGAGGATAACAAGTCCTTTAGATTTCTTAGCTCCTAATGTATCACAGTAACTTGTCACACAAGCCATTAACCTGGGGCAGGAGTGCAGCATGTGGAAAAAACAGTGACTGAGTCAGTCTGGTGGGCAAAGCGGCCACCCAAACATGCCCACGCTCTAACCCGGTGGCGGCTGTTTGGTGCTGTTGAGTTAGTTCTGACTCCCATCGACCCCACGCACAACACAACGAACCACCGCCTCAGTCCTGAACACGCCACAGTCGGTTTTATGCTTAAGCCCATCGTTGCAGCCACAGTGTCAACCCATCTTCTTGAGGGTCTTCCTCTTTTTCACTAACCTTTCACTCTACACCAAGCATGACGTCCTTCTCCAGGAATTGATCCCTCTTGACAACATATCCAAAGTATGTGAGACACAGTCTCGCTATCCTTGCTTCCAAGGAGCACTCAGGCTGTACTTCTTCCAGCACAGACCTGTTTGTTCTCTTAGCAGTCCATGGTACATTCAGTATTCTTCTCCAACACCACAATTTAAAAGCACCAACTCTTCTGTCTTCCTTATTCATTGTCCAGCTTTTGCATACACATGATGCAACTGAAAACATCACGGCTTGAGTCAGGTGCACTTTGGTCTTCAAGGTGACATCTTTTCAACATTTTAAAGAGGTACTTTGTAGCAAATTTCCCCAACACAATTTGTCCTCTGATTTCTTGACTGCTGCCTCCATGAGCAATGACTGTGGAACCAAGTAAAATGAAGTGCTTGGCAACCTCAATCCTTTCTCCATTTATCATGCATCCATGATGTTGCTTACTGGTCTAATTGCAAGGACTTTTGTTTTCTTGAATTTGAGGTACAATCCACACTGAGGTTGTAGTCTTTGATCTTCACCAGTGTTTCAAATCCTCTTCACTTCCAGCAAGCAGGGTTGTGTCATCTCCATAATGAAGGTTGTTACTGAGTCTTCCTCCAATCCTGATGCCTTGTTCTTCATATAGTTCAGCTTCTCAAATTATTTGCTCAGCACAGACTAAAAAGGTATGGCAGAAAAATACAACCCTGACGTACACCTTTCCTGACTTTAAACTATGTAGCAGTCCTTTGCTCTGTTTGCCCAACTGCCTTTTGATCCATGTACATATTCTTCATGACCACAATTAAGTGTTCTGGAATTTTTATTCTCCACAATGTTACCCATAATCCATTATGATCCACAGCTGAATGCATAATCAATGACACACAGGTAAACACCTTTCTGGTATTCCCTGCTTTCAGCCAAGATCCACTGGACATCAGGAATGACATCCCTGGTTCTACCTCTTTTGAGTCCACCTTGAATTTCTGGCAGTCCCCTGTGAATATACTGTTGTGGTCACTTTTCAATGAACTTTAGCAAAAAATTTACTTGTGTGTAGTATTAATGATATTGTTTGGTAATTTCTGCATTCAGTTAGATCACCTTTCTTGGGGACAGGGATAAATACGGATTTCTTTCAGTCAGTTGGCCAGCTAGTCCTCTAAACTTCCTGCCATAGATGAGTGGGCACTTCCAGCATTGCATCTATTTGTTGAAACATCTCAAGTGATATTCCACTAATTCCTAGAGCCTTGTTTCTAGCCAGCCTTCATTGCAGCTTCAACTTCTTTCAGTGCCATTGGTCCCTGATCACATGCTATCTCTTGGAATGGCTGAACATCAACCAGTTCTTCCTGGTATGACGACTGTGCTCCATTTTCTTTTGATGCTTCCTGTGTCATTTAATATATTCCCTGTGGGATCCTTCACTATTGCAATTTGAAGCTTTCATTTTTTTTCTTCAGTTCTTTCAGCTTGAAAACTGTAGGGCATGTTCCTACCTTCTGGCTTTCTATTTCTAGGTCTTTGCACATCTTATTATAATACTTTGTCTTTTCCAGGTGCCCTTCAAAATCTTTTGTTCAGTTCTTTTGCTTTGTCATTCCTTCCTTTTGATTCAGCTACTTGATGTTCAAAAGCAAGTTTTAGAGGCTCTTCTGACATCCAATTTGGTCTTTTCTGTCTTTCCTGTCTTTTTTAATGACCTCCTGCTTTCTTTACGGATAATGTCTTTGATGTCTTTCCACAACTTACCTGGCCTTTGGTCATTAGTGTTCAACACATCAAATCTGTTCTTGAGATGGTCTCTAAACTCAGGTCAAGGTTGTACTGTGGCTCTCGTAGACTTGTTCTGATTTTCTTCAGCTTCACTGTGAACCTGCACAGTGTATAGCTGCTATTTATGTTAGCAAAAAACAGTATTTGCAATGGAGAAGTTGTTGGTCTGTCATGCAATCCCCAGCATTATTTCTTGTCCTGTCAGTTTGTCATACTATGGGGGCTGCAAGTTGCTGTGATGCTGGAAGCTATGCCGCCAGACACTAGCAGGGTCACCCATGGTAGACAGGTTTCAGCTGAGCTTCCAGACTGAGACAGACTAGGAAGGAGGACCTGGGAGTCTACTTCTGAAAAGAACTAGCCGGTGAAAACGTTACGAATAGCAGCAGAACACTGTCAGATATAGCGGCAGAAAATGAGAGCCCAGGTAGGACGGCACTCAGAAGGGGACTGGGGAGGAGCTGCCTCCTCAAAGCAGAGTCTACCTTAATGATGTGGATGGAGTAAAGCCATCAGAATCTTCATTTACTGATGTGTCATGACTCAGAACGAGAAGAAACAGCTGTAAATATCCATTAACAATCAGAACACGGAATGTACAAAATATGAATCTAGGAAAACTAGAAATCATCAAGAATGAAATGGAATGCACACACGTCGATACCTAGACTTTGGTGAGCTGAAATGGATCCACGTTGGCCACTGTGAATCAGACAATCATAGAAGTACTATGCCTGAAACAAAAACTTGAAGAGGAATGACGTAGCATTCATCATCAAAAAGAGTATCTCAAGATCTGTCCTGAAGTACAATCCTGTCAGTGATAGGATAATATGCATATTGCCTATAGTGAAAGCCAGTTAATACGACTATTATTGAAATTTACACACCAAGCACTAAGGCCAAAGATGAAGAAAATGAAGATTTTTACTAGCTTCTAGAGTCCAACATTGACTGAACATGCAATCAGGATGCACTGACAATTACTGGTGATTGGAATGCAAAAGTTGGAAACAAAGAATAGGTAGTTGGAAAATGCCAGAGATCACATGACAGAATTTTGCAAGACCCCTAATCTCTAGAACCTGTGAATATGTTCCATTACATGGCAAAAAGAACTCTGTGGATGCAAGTAAGTTTAGAGAACATTAATAGGGAAAATTATCCTGGATAATCTGGCTCAACGCAGTATAATCACGTGAACCTTTAAAAGCAGAGACATGTCTCTAGCTGTGGTCAGAGATACGTGAAGGAAGAATGAAGAGGTGCAGCAGAGGAGAAGGCTGAGAGTCTCCAAGCAGCAGCAGGATTTAACACGGTGTTGCTGGTTCTGAGACGTAGGGAGCCACCTGTGAGAAGTGGAGAAAACCCCCTGGGTGCTGAGGATGATTCTCAGCTGACAACTAGCAAGGAAAAGGAGAACCTCAGCCCCATCACCACAGAGAACTGGATTCTCCCAAGAACCCGCATGAGCTCAAAGCAGATTCTTTCCAGAGCCTCCAGAAATCAAGTCTACGCCTTGATTTCAGCTTTGTGAGACCTAGCACAGAAAAAATAGCTAAGCCAGCAAGACTTTCGACTTAGGGAACTACGATATAGTAAATACATATTATTTCAAGTCACTACATTTGTGCTAATTTGTTACAGCAGCAACAGGAAACTAACACAGAAAGTAGCCAGCCAAGTGCCAAGTGCTGTCGAGTCTCCTATACTATAATGTTGGAAGCATGCCAAACAATATTTATTAGCACTATGGGTGCTGTGAGTATAAATGAAAAAGCCAACTCAGGCCTATTATTTCAAAAGGAAGTGGAATGCCTGCAAAAGTAATTCAGCAGTCTGTCCAGCTCAATAGAGGATATAATCCTCTAGTGTTTTTTGACTTAGAATGTAGAACAGTAAGTGTACTTGTCCTATACAAAATACATGTTTGGTAGCTTATAAACAAAATTAATAATACAGCAGTAAGCTATATAACTATACATGAAAATTATCCTATGAAAATAGCTCTAAGCTTCTAGAAATAAATATCAGAAGGATGTCCATCTTTGGTAGAATGTTAACTAACACAGATTTTTATATGCAAACGTACTATAGAATATCTGTTTTTTGTGGACTATCTTTTTAGTCAACCAATTATTCACCCACCTGTTTTTCATTCACACAACACATGTTTTCTGAGGGCCTTCCATATGCCACCCCCTGCCAGGTGAACAAGACCAATAAGAGTTTCTTATGACTAGAAAGTGAGAGGTGTTCCGGTTGCACAGTGGTTAAGAGCCTAGCTGCCAACCAAAAGGTCAGCAGTTCAAATCCACCAGTTACTCCTTGGTAACCCTATGTGACAGCTCTACAGGGTCACAATGAGTGGGAATCCAATGGCAGAAAGTTTTGGTGAGAAGTGAGATGCAACATTAGCAGCTAAATGTAAGTGGACAAACAAACTAACAAGCTAAAATCTAAAGCCTGTAGAATTCACCTCTCCATACTAAAGGGTCTGAACAGCTTTCACAGTGCATGGAAACCCTGGTGGTATAGTGGTTTAATGCTGTTTGGTGCTAACCAACAAGCTGGCTGTTTGAATTCACCAGACGCTCCTTGGAAACTCTATGTGGCAGTCTCACTCTGCCCTATAAAGGAGGGTCACTACGAGTTGGAACTGACCCAGCAGCAGCGGGTTTATCATAGTATGCAAATGAAACCAGTCCATTCGGGTAAGACTTACAAACAGGGCCCCCCACGTATGCTTAACAATTAAGCAGCATGGGGACAGGTAACTTGTTATCTATATGTCAATTTTCCAGGCTCCCGTGAAACAGGTCCTTTGCTATAACTCAGGGATATAGAGTACGGCGACACAGGGTTAGCAAAGATGACCTAGTCCTGGGTTCCCTAACACTGCATACCTTCATTTCTGCAGAATGTCTCCTCCCCTAATAATGTCAGATCACTATGCATTACTGCACATCAAGTTCCTTTTGATTAAACCAAGAAGACATAACAGTCTCTTTACACAGAAAGTATTCTCAGCAACATACCAATTTAGCTAAAAATTTTCAAGATATTAAACCATTATATATATATTTTATATATACTAGGTTCTGCATTTTAAGAATGAAGCCCTGAACAACACCACAGTGGTGGCTAGAAATACACAATAAAAACCAGAACAAATACTAACCACGTCATTTTCCTTTCTTTTCTAGATGATAAATGCAAGTGCCTTTCTGCAGGCACTCCAGCAAATAAATCAGCTGCCTTTGCTGAAATAATGATGGCTGAAAAGTAGAAATGGCCATGATGCTCCACCCTCATCCTGCTGACTGGATTCCTTCTCATACAACAACTACAGGTCAGAATCACCGCAAGCAGTCTTCGAGACGTCAGCCAAACTTTCTCATTGCATCCAATACCACTTAAAATGAATGGGTCATTGTAGATCCACCAAAAATAATTAGAATTCTTTTCTTTATACAAACATTGCTATTATAACCTATTCCTCATAAACAATATGCTTTAAAAGCAAGCATGTTTTTAGTTAAGTATGATAATCTTTAAAACTGTTGTGTTTTATTCACATCCTGCCAAAATCACTCTATTAGTAGCAAGGACTACGAAGTTATATGAAGCACACCAGAAGAATTCAGGTATTTAAAAACTTTTCGATGGTGATTATTACATCAAACATGGCTAAACACTAATTAGGAGCCATGGTGGTATATACAGTACTTAAGCATTCAGCTGCTAACCAAAAAGGTCAGTAGTTTAACTCTGCAAATCACTCCTTGGAAAACTGACAGGCAGTTTTACACTGTCATCCATGTCACTCCAAGTCAGAACCAACTGACAATACAGGGTTTGCTTTTGGGTGGCATAAGGGTTATGCAGTAGGCTGCTAATTTAAAGGTTGCTAGTTTGAGCCTATCAGCCACTCTGCAGAAGACAGATGTACCAGTCTGCTTCTGTAAAGATCACCTCCTTAGTGAACTCTTTAGGGCAGTTCTACCCAGTCCTACAGGGCTGCTCAAAGTCAGAAATGACTTCACAGCAAAGGGCTTGGTTTTGCGTTTCAACCCTATGCCTGTTCACTTACATGTCCAACTCTAAACTAGCTCCCTGCAGAAACTGTGCTTGCCACTAAATGGAACCTTCAATTCCAATACCTAACTTGCAGCCCAGGAGACCTCTGACAGTTCTGTGCTTCCTCTCCTTTGAACCATTTCCATCTCATGAAGAGATGCTTTACCTTGGGTGGTGACTGCTGTTGTTTGCTGTTATTTCCTGTATGCTGCAGTCTCAGAGCCCGGGGAATAAATTCAGGTGCCAGCGGATTCAACACATACGTCTTCTTTAGTTCTAAAGCCTCTAACTGTGCTTTAATCTGTTCAAAAGTGATTCCATGTAGGCTATTATTTTCATGACACAGGGCAATAAACCGCTCCCAAAATTTCCTGCAGAAAAGATTTAAAATAAGATCAGTTACGACGGCACTTGGCTTGGCTTTTATAGATTCAATAGATAAAGGGTACAGACATGAACATCAGCAACTAAAGATAATCTTGAATTTCTTCCCCTCCGTGCCCCATACCCCCAATTTTTAAATTCAACATTTATCTCACTATGATTAAGGTGTAAGTCTTCTACCTGATCACAAGACTGCAGAGGTCGATTATGAAATGATAGTCGAGCTAACCAAAGCAAGTTAACTTGGTCAATGCTTAACTATTCGAGCTAAACCAGGATCATCTTTTCTGTTACTCATATAATACGCAAAGATTTAAACACATAACTCATTTTATGTAAGATTTATACTTCTACGAATACTCTAGGCATATGTGTGTGTGCGTGTGTATACATGTTATTTTTTTAATTAACTGAATTATGGGGCCAAAGTAGTCTGGCTCATCCTGGAAGCGTGCTGGATGACTAAGAAAAGCCAGCTGGATATAAATTTGTGCCAAACCATATATAATCCTCATGAAGCTCATTAACCACATACTTGCCAGGTTTTTCTTACTTAAGAGACACTCTTCACTATCACAACTTACATTAACCAAACAAAAGAAAGGGGCTAAATGAATTATAGAAAATAAAAAAAACTGGAAGGCTAATTTTAACACTGATTATTCATTTCCTCATCAAATTAATAAATACTGAAGGAGAAATCCTGGTGGTGTCGTGTGTTAAGTGCTACGCCTGCTAAACAAAAGGTTGGCACTTCAAACCTGCCAGGCACTCCTTGGAAATTCTATGGAGCAGTTCTACTCTGACCTCTAGGGTTGCCATGAGTCAGACCTGACTCAGTGGCTCAGCAGTTACGGAAAAGAGAGAAGGAAGGCCTGGTGGTGTAATGGTTAGCTGCTTACGGCTGCTAACCAAAAAGTCAGCAGTTTGAATCTGCCAGGCACTCCTTGGAAACTCTATGGGGCAGTTCCTCTCTGTCTTCTAGTGTTGCAATGAGTCAGAGTCGACTCAGCAGCAGTTGGTTTGCTTTTTGGTAAAGGAGAAAAATATACTCAAAATAGTTGCAGTTGTATACTGGTGTTCCTAAACCTTTGAAAACTGATTTTCAAATACTAAAAATGAAGTAGGTGGTCAGGACTAACTCCCTTTCTTTCCATGTATACCTGTTCTTCTTTAAAGTCCTGGCTGACTAAAAATCATCTAGCTCTGGAAGCCATGAGATAGAATCCTTACAGGTGGTTTTTCTTAGAACCATCGAAACAAGTGTAGATGCCAGTAACTGATTCCTTGCCTAGATAACCACCACCGAGAGCCTCTAGACCCCAGATGCCTACCTCCGGATGGTCTCTGTGCCCCACCCTCTCGCCCCAGTTCCAGACGCCTATGTCCTCAACAGAGGCCCATCACCAGGGCCCTCCCCCATGGCCCACATTCTTTCATCCCTCATACCACACGTTTACCCTTAGCTACCCAATGAAAGGAAACCCTGCTGGCACAGTGGTTAAGTGCTAAGGCTGCTAACCAGAAGGTTGGAATTCAAATGCACCAGGTGCTCCCTGGAAACTCTATGGGCCAGTTCTACCCTGTCACTATGAATCAGCATTGACTCAACAGCAGTAGACCCAATAAAAACCTCCAGCCTGACTGAAGAAGGCAGACAGGTTCTGAGGACTTGGATTCCCTGTCCCTTGCATACTGGTATGCAAATAAACGTCTTGGTCATTTACTTTACCCATCTCAGTATTGGCTTTGTGACAGAAGGCTTAAATCCGTTTTATGGTAACAAAAATATTAAATACATATTACAAAAGACAACATACAAGAAGTTATTAAACTTTAAATGACTATTATAAATATGCATACCTATGTTTAATATGAGGTTGAAATAATGTTTTATTATGTTATAAAAGATATGTGATATGGTTTCTTCCCAAGTTGGTATCCTTGTGTCTAGGTGGACAGCAGGTAATCAAGATGGCTTCAAGAAGCATAAATGAAAAGGTTTATATTATAAAAGTTAGTATATGAATGGGAATTGGATTACTAATATATTCATAAAACTTGGCAGATTTTAATTTCCAACTACGTTTCTCTGACATACGTCTTCTACCATCTCTTCTGAATTTTTAAAAATGAGTTTAAGAAATGGCCCAGAAAAGTTTTTAATCCTATATGTATAGGACAGAAAAAGTAAAAATGCTATAAAATATTAAACATGTGGTGCTCACCAAAAGACACAGAGGCATTCAGTCACAGGAAGTGTGCACTGTTAACAATGCATTGAAAAGTTGTCCTTGATTTTCATGTTTCCTAAGGGAAGCAGGTTTCTTTTCATGGTTTGATGCCTGAGGAATGATTACTTTCAATAAAGCATTTATCATCTAAAATCTACATACTTTCTCACCCTTTTCATAAAAATAACCATAGTATTTAATTGTATAAATATTTACAGGCACAATTCAATTGTATGACAAATTCAGATGCAATTATTGTAGCCTAACCATCAGTTTGAGGGACATGGTTCATCTGTGTTAAACTTGATGGAAAGCAACAAGGTGAGAAGGGATTGGCTTTTACTATTATCTATCTCGATTTGTAATAACAATTTCTAGTAACACTTCACTTCCAGCTTGCATGGACAAAACGCTAGGACAAGCTCTATTTCCTTTTAAGCTCCACACTCTGCTCCTCTGTTTTCCTCACTGACCTGGGCTGTGCTGACCAGGACGTGAAGTGACCCTCAGGAAGGCAGCACCTTCAAACACCCTCATGCTTCACAAGAAGCAGGTACTACAGCGACAGTCATGATCTACAAGAGCCCAGAAATCTCCAAGGAATAAACAGCCTTTGAGCTGAAGGACACCACTTAACACTAAACACCACAGATTAATCAAGTTAAGCAAGTTCTAATGCAAATCTAAAATTCACGTTTTAAATCTGGCTTGTCTTTTGATGGCTCCATTGCTCTATAGGAAAATGGCTGAGAGCACAGACTATCTAGAACCAGACCCGAGCTCAGTCACCCTATGGCTATGTGACTTCACACAGATTACTAAATCTCTCTTTGTACCTCTATTTTCTCATGTGTAAAATGGGACACTAACAAGTGTTATTACTATTGTATTCTACTACTGAACCGACTTTGACTTCTCACTTCCAAAGTATTTTTTTCTTCGAAAACTCTTCTTTTAGAAGCTAAATTTTTTTTCTTTTGGCTTTTAGTGAAGGCCTTTTGGCATCTGCTTATGCCACCCTTGCACTTCCTGATCCCTCACTGAAGTCTCTGGTGTGGTACTAAGAACCAGGCATTTCTGAACACACATAATAGAAAATCACCAGTTTCAACTATACCTCAGATGAAGCTAGAACTTCACCGCTATCATTATTTAAAGGATTCACCAATTCTCAGTACCCTCCTCAAAACATGAATACATTGTTACGCCAGTAATTCTGTCAAGCAGTGTTGGTCAGAGGACCCACATGTCTCTACACTGTAGTCTCAGTTTAGGTATTTTGAAGAATTGAAGAATATGACCTAATCACTGCATGAACAGAAAGTTTGACTTTGTTTTTGTGTCAATCTTGCCTTCCGAATCACTGACAAAAGATAAACAATGAAGTCAGTTTGTGTGGGGGGGGGGGGTGCTAAATTTACATTTCACTGAGTGAAATGAAAAGTCCAGCTTCTCGAAACACATTGGTTTGGAGAAATACAAACATCAACTCCCCTCTCTCCAATTCTCCCCATTCTATGCAGATTTACCAGTGGGCTGCGTGTTCTTCACTTCCCAGGAAAGCAGGGCAGGCTGCCCAGAGCGAAAAGCTGAAGTTCTGAAGCCAATCTGACCCCTGTGTGAGGGAACTACCTACGACGACCTACGAGACGCTGGGAAGTAATTTAACCTCTTTGTATTGGGCTGTCCATGTAAAACACACTGACCAGTTGCTGAGATAACAGCAAGAGGTAATGTGTGCCAAGCACTTAAGGCAGCACCAGGTACAGAGAAAGCTGTAAACGCGGGGGAGGAGGGAGTGATCGCTGCACTCATTTCAGGTTAACTAAAATTTCTATTTAAAAACACTAATTAAAACAAAAAAATACGTAACTGACTGACTTCTGATCAGGAATAATACACACAGAAATTATTCCCTGAAAACTTGATTGACAGTTGGGAATACCATAGCAGCTTTTTGTAAATATCAAACAATGGAGGAAAAAGTCTTCAAGAATTAAACCACAGAGAGTTCATTCTTTCATTCTTACAAGACTTAAAAATCTCATTAAGTCCTCTGGGTTTACTTATATTGTAACATTAATTTCTAAAGAAATTAGCAAGATTAAAACTTAAATATCCACGTGCTCCAATCATCAGCTCATGATTCCCAGCCATGATTACACTGTCCACTTAATATGGATTCCCATTTAACTACCGGACAAATGAAATTTTTCCCTATGCAATATACTTTCCCTCCCCAAAAATACTCAGTTTAGCTTCCAAGTATTTGCAGTCCTTGACACACCCCAGCTGAGTAGTAAGGGAAAACCACTAGTAAAGCTGGTTTAAGGTTAAAAATTAGCCCTGGCTGACTCTAACGGCATGGCCACAGGAAGCATATTCTTTTCTTTGCTCTGAGAAAGTAACATTTATGTCAGAGGAGGAGTGAAAAATGCTGATCATGGTATTTCACAGTATAACATAACTTCATAGTGAATGATACTGGTTTTTCAAACAAATATTCAGGTTGGTAAATGTTTGGAGTTATTTATACGGAGCCCCAAACTGATGTGGCTCAAAACTATTCTTACTACCCATTTATCCCTCCAGCCATTTCCAGCTGTTTTTAATGCATGTCATCCTACTTTAAATGAGTTTAAATGTACTCAAGTCTAGCCAAATTGCATGTGTTCTCTCATTTACCAAATAACAAATATAAACAAAACTGGTATGATATCACATATATTTTCAAAAACCCATAAAGCAATTAAAGTAAAATTCTTGGGAGGAGAGCCAAGGTAGTAGACTCACTGATTACATGGTTCTCTTCTGCTAGGATTTGGAATTAATATATTCTCCTTGATTTGTTGTCATTATTGGCTAAAAATGAATCATCATCTACTTTAAATATATGAAGCTGACTACATTTTACAACAGAACTATTTACTCATATTAGAGTAAGACATGGGCCTTCAAGTGTTGCTTCTGAAAAACAAAAAGGTGTTTTTCAAAACACAATCATAAATTTAAAGTCTACTCAATTCATTTGTTAATGGCTTTCCCCTACAGAAAATACTTTGTTTAGAGGTCTTAAGCTCTAATACATGCAGCTTAAAAGGTCTCAAATAGTCTCCCTTCCAACAGAATGATTTTTCCTGCTGACACATGAACTCCGTCAATAAAATGCTTCCATGTCTATTCTGCAACAGAGAACTTCGTTTGCAGAGGGGCACTTCCTATCAGCCCCGTCTACTTTAACTGCAACATATCAAAAAGAAATAATCACCCAAGGCACAGCTGGAACTGTCCACAACTCTTTCTACTAACTCTGAACTCACTTTGACAGATATTAGAATACTTACATAGCTGTAAGTAATCCCCAGTATATTCCTTTCTTTTTCACTAAAGTATCATCATTACACATTTCTGTTCTACTGTCTGTGTGTATTTTTAACGCTATCATAGTTTCCCAATACTCCAAAGGCCAAGTCTTACACCAACATCATAAGGTTAACATTCTTATTAATGGCACAATTGTAGGATGAAAAATCTTGTTATGTTGGTATTTTAACCATATTTCAGTAAAAACAGTTCCTTATGACTAAAATATGATGAATACTACCAATGCTATCGAGAGACAAGTAATGACTGCAGTTAACCCTCCAGGATTTTAAGGTCCTTTGGATTAACCAAATACAAAGAACTATTTAAAGAGAAAAGCTGTACAGAAAATGACTACAGAAAGAAATTCATCAAAAATCAGAGCCAAAATAACAGTGGAGTATAGAATAAAAATTTGTACAAAATCTAATCTCTCACAAAGATACACATACAGACACAGACACACAGACACACCAAACCAGCTCAGGGCCCTTGCACTAGCCCTTGTCCTCTTCTTAGGGAAGTGAGCACATGGCCAGCGCTCACTCCCTCACCTCCAACACCAGCTTCTCGGTGAGGCCCATCCTGACAGCACTTTTTGCAACTACGAATGAGCCCCCTGCACCCTCATTACTCCTAGCTTCCCTTAAAATACTGTACCGCTTTTCCACTGTAGTCACCTCCTGAAATACTAAGTAATTTACTTATTTCATTGTCAGTTTCTCTCCTTACCTTACTACCCTCCCAAATGTAAGCCACAAAAGAGCAGAGATTTTTTAAATTTTTTATTGTGATTAAGTGAAAGTTTACAACCTAAGTCAACTTACCATACAAAATCCCAAGCGCCCGACTCTATGCAATTCTATCTGCTCTCCTCAACCTGTGACAGCACACTCATCCCCTCCACTTTTCACATCCAGTATACACTCAATTGACACCTGTCCCCTTCTCTCCAACCTCTCTTCTCCCCTCTAAAAACAGACCCATTGGACAGCATCAAATATATACTAAACCATAAAGGACACACACCACCTGCATCACTCTGTGTCCCTTAGTCCAGTCCAATCTTTGTCTGAAGTGCTGACTTTAGTACTGGTCTCAGCTATGGCTAGCAGCACGTCCAGGGTCCATGTTCTCAGGGGACCCTCCAGGCTGTTGGACCATCAAGTCTGGTCTTTTAACAGAGTTCTTGATCTGCACATCCTTTTATCTCATGCCATGTCAGGAAATAAACACTGTGTTTCCTGACAGGGCTGTCCCTGGTTGTGGCCAGGCACCATCTAATTCTTCTAGTCTCACGCAAGAGCACAGAGTTCTGTTCATCTTGTTCACTGACATAACCTCAAAGTGCTTAGTACATAACAGGCACTCAGGAAATTGACCAAATGATGAATGAATAAACTCATGAATGAATATACAATTACACATCTAATGAACACATCCAAGCCATACACTACTGTATTCCCACTGGATTCCAGAGAAGACTAAACCTGATTTTAATTAACCAAGAGGTGACACATATTAATGTACACACAGGGATGCAAATTAGCTTAATTTTCCCCTTTAATGTCTGAATCAGTAGCATAATTACCTGCATCTTCCAATAGAGCACAAAGCAATGGGATCACCCACTACAGCAACAAGGGATTGGGCTCTGGTGATGGCAGTGTTGAGAAGCTTGTAGTTAGATAAAAAACCATAGTCTAAGTCCTCTGTAGAATCTTCCAGCAGTTGCTCTTTCTTTTTAATTGGTGTCTGTTTATGTTTACAAGTATGCCTTGTACGTACTGTGCTAAGAAACAAAACTCTGAATTGCTTTCCTATTTTAAAAAAATGGGGGAAAAAAGACAAGATAGTCATTCTGAACCACTCATACAATAAAAGCACTGCATTTAAAAAAAAATTATTGCCAGAACCAACCTTAAGAGATTATCTAACCCAAGGTCACACCCAGTACAAAGTCCTTTTCTCTGATGCAGGTTATCTAGCCTCTGGCCTTTCAGGGCAGACACAACTGATGCCATTGGAAAACCTTTTGGAGAATCTAGTTTGTAAATATTTTTTCTTATGTTCTTTCTTGTAATAGCACATCTGTTCCCTTATTCTATGACAAGCTTCCAAATATTTGAAAATAGTTTTAGTGCCAGTCCACAGCCTTCTCTTTTCTAGGCCAATCAACCCTAGTTCTTCCTTGCCTTTCATATGGCCATTTATAACTATTAACTATTCCAGGTCTTTGGAGTGATTTCTAGTTACCAGAGTTCCTTCTAAAATGTACCACCACAGCTCTGTGTGATCTGGACAACAGATGGCATAGTAATGCTGTTCTTTTCCCTGTGATATGAGTATTTTATTACTTTTAATACTGCACACTGGAAACTCTGGTGGTGTAGTTAAGAGCTATGGCAGATAACCAGAAAGGTCAGCTGTTCAGATCCACCAGGCATTCCTTAGAAACTCTATGGGGCAGTTTTACTCAGCTCTGTAGGGTCACTATGAATCAGAATTGACTCAACAGAGATGGGTTTGGTTTTGGGTAATTGCACATTACCACAAAACTAAGATTGTATTGGCTGTCTTTGGCTCTCAGAACATAGTGTTGTTTCACATATTTAAAGCACAAATTTTATAATAATAAACTAGTTACATGAATATAATTGAAAAGATACGCTGGTAACTTTCACTTAGGGAAGTCTATGGGTTGCAACTGACTAGACAACAGCAAGACAGATGAAAATCACAAGCCGTGCCTTTAAAAATGCACTGCAACAAAATCTGCAGAGCAGTGAAAGTTTAAAAACATCTTTATGAACAAAGGAGTCCTCAGATACAGCAACAGCATATGCTGCTGCTTCTATGACTGCAACTACAGCGTACACATACCATGCAGCACTTACACAAGTACAGTTACGGAAAAGTCCATTTGTTTACATTTTTTTCATTTGGATATAAAAATTAAGTAAGAATGTAAAATAATTTGATTTTTTGTGTGTGTGTGAAATTTGACATTAAAGCAGTTTGTAGGAAATGAACACATAAATGCTTGTCCAGAAAAGAGATCTTGAGAACTAAAAACCGAATTTAAAACATACTGTAAGATTTACACATGTAAATTACTTAATTCATTTCAACTAATACTTACCTTGAACATTTAGCACCCTTTCTACATTAACGTCAGATAATCGCTTTTTGCGAAGTTCAGCACGTATCCTAAACACTTGATCAGCATAGGGAGTCACCACACCAATACTGCCATCATCTAATTTCCCCCATGCTACTGGCCACTTCCTTCTTAACTCTTCTACACGTTCCACCACTTCAAATACCTTTAAACAAACACACATACACATGTACTAAAGTTAATGTCCGTGTTTGAGGGAAAAATTACAGTAACTGAAATGAATGTATGGAGGACCTCACTTAGCTAATGTCATTTTAAAACTACCTCTAAACAGGTATTATGCTTTACTGATGTGAACATGGAATAAAACAATGTATGTACATTCCGATCACTGAAATCTTACAATAAGGCACCCACTGAAAACATGAAAACCAGAAACACTGCAATTGTCAGTTGGCCTCCATCCTAATATCCCCATTCTTAAAGAGGGAAAGTCTCAAGCTCCTAGGTAGGCAGGAAGGCAAAGACAGGCCATGAAACTGGCAATCTCACCTAGGGAAACAGGGAAATGGACTCCCCACATCCCTGCAGATCAGGCCAATAAAACTAACCAACTAACTAGGCGATTCCTAGACTCACTGCCACCACAGAGTCTCCTTGGCACAAAACCCAGCCTTGCCCCTGGCCATGGCCTTACTGATACAACTAAGCAGAGCATCAGCCGGCACCAAACCACAGCTGGGAAAAGGACAAATGTGCATCAGACAAATAGCCACCCCAAACTCCTAGCTTCCAGCTGTGCAAGCTTGTCCCAGCCACACACTAACACTGTAAAAAAGTAATGTCATATTTTACACAAGTGGATTTTTTTGGACCCACTCATCTAATTATGGAAATACTTTTTTAGTGCAGTTCAATTCATTTTAATCCAAAAAACTGGTCAAGCAGTTTCAATGTTCAGGAACACAAAGATTAATAAAACACATTCCTTCCCTGCTAAGAGACTATTTTAGAAACAAATTCCTAATTTACATAAATAAACACGGAGACTCAAAAGAGGGTCATGCAAGAGTCTAGGGGTGTACAGAAGAAGGAGAAATTTAAAAACATATTTTTAAAATTGTGTTATTTATTTCTATTTCTTCACAATGTCTATTTGAACACATAACATTAAATATGCTTATAAAATGTTCTTAGTTCTTTCAAAAACTTGAGGACTCTTCCCCAGGGCGCAGTTCCTGTTCCCTCCCGCTGCCCCAATATTACAAGGACAGAACAGTAAGTAAATTTACATTAAATACAGAGATAGTACAGCAAAGCAAACCGGACTACCGACGTGGTGCTCTCAGTGTAAGCCACGAGAAAGGAGAACTGAGTCCACCACCCTAACGAACCATAAAAAGCTGGTTCAAAAGGCAGAGACTGTCAGACTACTTTAAAAAAAAAAAAACAAGCCAAGAACGTGCTGACGATCCATACATACGGCTGTCAGCACTTCTGCCTCACAGCAACGCTTTAGAACAGGGCAGAACTGCCCCACAGGGTTTCCAAGGAATGGCTGGTGAATTTTAACTGCTGACCTTTTGGTTGGCTGCCAAGCTATTTACCACCGTGCCACCTGGGCTCCTGCACTGATTGCAGAGGACACATCTTAGATTCAAAGACACAAACAAAATGAAAGTAAAAGAAGGGCTACAGACGCGCCACGCAAATGGCCACCACATGCAAGCTCCAGTGGCTGTGCTAACAGAGGGGCTATGACACTCGTGGCCATCAAGAGAATTCTGACTCACAGTGACCCTCCAGGACTGAGCAGAACTGCCCCATAGGATTTCCAAAGATAGCCTGGCGGATTTGAACTGTCGGCTTTCTGATCTGCAGCCAAACATTTAAGCACAGCACCACCAGGGCTCCACAGGCTATACTATAGGCACAACAGACTTTAAGATAATGAAGATGTTATCAGAAATAACGAGAGGTGTCTCGTAATGATAAAAAAACTCTATCCATCAGGAAGATATAATAATTACAAACATACACACATCAAATGTGAGTTCCAAAATCTATGCCACCCACTAAAACCTGCTGCCAGCCGGTCAGTTCTGACTAGAGCAAGCTTATGGGACACAGCACTCTACGCCACAGACCCTACCAAACCAGGTTGATCTACTTCTGCTGTCTGTATAATCCAGTCTACCTCCCATTTATCATATTAACGTATGATTATTTGTTTCCAGAGCCCCTTCCTTTGGACTGAATTTCTCAAGGTTAAAAATTATTTAATATTTTGCTTTTGAAGAATCAGTATTGTATTAAGAGCAGTTTGTTATTATGGAATGTGAATTCAGAATAAATAAAGATGGATGATCCTTTTACTTGCTTTCATTATATCACTGTGAGGATGTTAGAGAAGACACACATTCAGCAGATGTACAAAACAAGTGATAGAAAATAAAAACACATATTCCCTAAACAAAAAAGAATTACAAACAGCAAAAAGGCTGTATTCCTTCTGCTCCAGATTTTTTCCTTTTCCCTTTAATTCCGTCTTCTGTTTTAAGCTCACTATCTTATTTTTCACAAAAATGGATTCCAAACTATTCTTGGACCTCAGCATGCCCTCCTAAATTTTTAGTCCGAAGCTTCATGAAAGGCAGGTTTCCAACCTTTTCCATAAACCCACAAAAAGCTCAGAGTTTCTAAAACCATTTTTATTATCAAGATATGCCTACACTGCTATGCAAGACTTTGGGAAATGATGTCTATAAACCCAAGTGCTTCTCCACTCAGCACAAAGAAGACCTATAGCTTCCTCTATCAGCCACAGTGATGCTGGATCAGTAGACAGATCCTGCAGAAAGGACCCTTGAAATAATCCCTCTTGAACTTTCTGACCTCAATAACTCACACAGCTAAAGAGAATCAACACTCAGGTTCTGGTGGTGAAGCTCAAGGTAGCTTGAAATTCCTCTGAAGTTACGCAGTTAGTATTTCAAGGTCACATGACTTTTATCTTCATGCTTGTTTTAATACGAAAAAATTTTTTCCACAAAAACATCTGGGTAAATTTTGACGGTCCAGGAAGATGTATCCTGCTGATGCTACAGTTTTTCAGTCTCCTGGGAAAGCCTCTGACCAACATCAAGCCTGCCTGGGACACACACTCATGGCTCACCTCTGATCCCCGATGTCCACCGGGGCCTCGACACTTCTGGATTTGAGGGCCCTCATGGCTTCCACTATAGCTGGACTTCTAGTTTCCAGGCCTGTGGTTTCTAGCCCAAGAATGAAAGCAATAAAGGAGACCCTAGAGGTACCTGGAGTATTGCAAATACTTAAAGAAAATCTTACCTTTTCCAAAAACCAAAAGGTACAGACTAACCAAAACATGTAGTTTCTTTGCTTAAGGCTAAAACTCTACCAACATTCGATACTGTTGATTTTCTCATACTGACTTCTAACTACAGCGCTCTGATCAATTTTTAAAAGATAATTACTACCACATAACAAAAGCCATTGCTCTGTAAATAAAATGAATAAAGCTGAGACTCAATGGAAAAAAGGGAAGTAGAGATGAGAGAAAAAGAATCATTCCCCTAATGATCAATCATGCTCCAGGCCCCCGGGGCATCCTGATTTCATAACACCACCCTCTTGTGACTACCAGAAGCTTACTCCTGGATTTCGGGTCTGCTGCCCTCTAAAAGGAACCCTGGTGGCTCAGTGGTTAAGAGCTCAGGTGGCAACTGAAAGGCCAGCAGCTCAAATATACCAGTCAGTCTATGAAAATCCTACAGGGCAGATCTACCTTGGCCTGGGGGGTTACTATCTTGTCCTGGGTAGTCACTACCTTGTCCTGAGTGATCACTATGAGTCGGAACTGCAACAGCAACAAGTTTGGGTTTGATTTTTTCTTTGATCCTCTAAAGACTCTATCACGTTTTTGCCTGCTGCCTGATCTGACCCTTCACACTACCCACATTCTGTCTGAACTTAGAAGTTTGTTTCCTGCAGGAGATTCACTTTCATAGATCAGTCAGTGTTATACAAAAAAGAATAAACTTGACTATCGCCACGTAAATGAAGTCAACGTACAATAAAATATCAATCTAAAATTTTAAATAAACACTCAATAGGATCAGGCTGTCTGACTGTGACAATGATAACAATCTGCAAAAGGAACTAGGGTACCTCTGCGTTATTATAAAAAGCTGTGCTGTTTTTTTCTTGCACATCTTCCCCTCGTGCTGTGAAGAAAGTTAGTGGGTAGAAATCCTTGTGTGCTGGTTGTTTTCCACTGGCCATCAGCTTGCCTTCATAGAAAAGCTCAGAAGTGTAACTGCAAAAAAAGACAAAAAAACTCACAAAGACTAGTAGTCTAGCATCAAAATTAGTCTCATCCATCAAAAACAATTACCAGAGTCAATTCCAATAATGTTGCTTCATGTCCATGATTAATTTTTAATCCAAATATCTAATATTTTTAATACCAGGATCTTCTCCAAAAATGACTACAGCAGTAACAACATTAGTAGATACCTCAGATCATTGCTCAATGGATTGATTTTGGTAAGGTATGAAACCAGACACAGAAAAGAAAAAGAAACACTGAGAGTTCATTAACAGATGAAATATTTGTTATACAAGGAAACTGGCCACCTTGTGTATCTTCCTAGTTAAGATATATTTTTACTTATGTAAGTCACATACTTACACATATGAACCATAAACACTGCAACAGTGAACACAACTGAAGGAGATTCAAGTCTTCAACTGCCTGGCAACACTACTAAGTGAACAGAGTTTACTGATTAAGACAGCACCTGGTACCTGACCGTAGCAAATAACTGGCAACAATGAAAGAGGAATCGTATTTTGAGATACTGATCAAAAGCATGGTTAAAACTAAATTTATTTTTGTATCGATTCAAGTGCTTTCAGAAAAATCTAAAAATGATTTTCACATGGCTTATGCAATCAATACTGTTAAGTTACACTAAGCTTTAAAAACTGCTCAGTTTCTGATGGGAGCTGGGACTGGTCAGGAACACAAAGCGCCTTCCAAAGTGCTGGTGATGCTTGTTCTTTGATTCTAGGGGTGCCTTCAGTTTGCAACTATTCACTGAGCTGTTCACTGATAATACACTCACTTTTATATAGACACATCCTATATTGAACAGAAACCATGAAGAACTTTATTACTAAGTTTCATAGTTTTCCTTCCATCCTGCCTTTTAAAACAGATTCCTTGGATAACACAGACTATAAGCAAGCCATTACATGATTTGCCAATACATTTATTTACAGCATTTGGTTTTCATATAATTATATACTGAGTCAGAAAAATAGGTGTTATAATTAATAGAACCTAAAGTTTTAGTTTCCAGAATTGTTTGTGAAAATTCACAGCTCTGACTTTGGAGGTACTCTTTCAAAAATCAGATTAAACGTAATTTGCAAGGCCAGGGATACCATGCGACTCTGGTCCCTCCTACCAGATCCCGGAAGTGTGATGCACAGAGGACCGCTCACACGTACTTGATGATAGCTTCATGGGAGCGGTAGTTTTCACACAGCAGGATCCTACAGGGAAACTCCGCAGGATAGTGCTCATAGAGTCGGTCAAGTAACGATACGTGAAGGTTTCTCTCCCTGGCAAATTCGCTGTAAACAAAAGGACTGAGCTGTAACAGACAAACATACAGAGACAATTTAACTATATATACAAACAGTAGCTTTTACGCTACTTACGAAAAATTCAGCAAACTGAAACCTCTGATACACTAAACATCAATATGCTGAATGCTGGAGTAAGCAGAATCAAGAATACTTTCTATGAACAATTTTACTGCTATGAAGAACTAGGCTAAAGTTCCTAACCTTTTCATTACTGTATACCATCACTAACCAAGAATTTCTACACACAGATTAATACAGTGTTTCCCTAACACAACAACAACTAGTGTTGTAACTACTGCATTACTGGTGACAATGAAGCAAAGTCAAATCATACTATTTCACGAGAAATGGTCAACTACTGAAAATAACAAGATGGCAGAACAGACAACCTACTACTAAAATTGTTTTTAAGGAGCAAAATAACCCTCCGTATCTCAACAAAATAAAGGCAGCTGTTGTTGGGCCTGTTACTACATAGAACAAGATTAAACTGCTTTAGGCAAAGATACAAAGCGAGATCTGTTTCTGTCATCAGCTCTTTCCTGGATACCCTAAGAGCTTACAATGGTGTCTGGGCAGGTACAGTCTTAACTGCGGAGAGAATGGGTCCCCCGGCTGCAACTCTGTAAACACAGATTTTAATAGAAAGATTCAGTTTGTCTTTCTGATGTTTAGGTATTCAAACACATAAAATCAGACATGGCCTTTGAGATTTTGATTGTAATTTTTAATTAAGTACTTTGTTTCTGATGACAGTGAAAAACTAACCCTGTAGGAAAACAAATATTAGAGACAGGTGTGGGCAAACTGCAGGATGAGTAATTTAAATTTTATTTTGTAAACCTGAATACTATAACAATAATAAACTTTCATTCATTCCAAACTAAGTATCTAAATAAAGAAGAAAACAGACTGGTAGAACACTAATTTTCCTTCAGAAATATAATACTGTTCACTATTAGTATATACACATTTAAAATCCTCAAAATACAATATATGGTCCAGCTTCACAGAACGCTCTACGAAACAGAACATTAAACACCAAGCTATGCTTAAGTTTCTTTAGCATCATGCTTTGGAGGTCACGCACCTGCATGTGGTCTCCAGCTAGGACGATCCGGGTGTTAGAAGTTGCTAACGCTAGAGGCATAATGGTTTCACACTCCATGGCCTGTGCAGCTTCATCTAACAGAATATGCGTAAAAAACCCTAGAAAGTACGGTGTAAACACAATAAATCCTATTATAGCAGCAATTAAGATAGGAGTAGTTATTTCTTTCCTGCTAAGGAATTTCAGAGTTTACAGTACTTTCAATACCAACACTCAATTTAAACAACTGTTGATTTAAATTATCACCTAAAAAAAAAAAAAGGCTAAAATTAAATAAGTAACTGTTTGACTCTCTAACAGATTATTAGTGGCATCTGATGCTAAGGGTCCAAAGACTAACAGCTGAATCAGTATATAGAGAAAACATTTACAAACGCATGCAGTTTTCACCAGAAACAGAAGTTGGCAACTAAACACTGATAGCCCCCAAATCCTTTTAATTCTTATTCAGTGAAACACTAAAAAAAAAAAAAAAAAAAATGATGGTTTAAAAATGACTTTACTCAAAATATACACATAAGACTTTAAAATAAAGAAAATTATACCCATAATCTAATGTAGAGGAGAAAGATACAATGTATAGAGAAACTGGGGGGGGGAGTAAGTTTCTTAATAAAAAAAAAAAAACAACTTGGACTAATACAAACAGTATTAACAAGTTCAGTAATTTCAGTTTCTACCTGATCACTTTTGTGTAAGGCTCTAAACTAGCTGAAAAATCATTGCTCTGCAAAACGTGGCTGATAACATATGTCAAAACTGTGTGCCATCCAATGAGCCCAGGCACAAACACCCACAACAGAAGCATCCCTTGGCGGGGTTACTGCTGCCACTGACAGCTAGGCACGGGGCTCTGCTGTGTCGGGAGACAGGCTGCGCAGGGAGGTGAAGAAGAGAAGACAGGCCCTTGGCTAGCAGGAGGGAAAATGAGGCACAATCCCCGCTGTCTGTGTGAGGAGAAGGCCCTATTCACTTGCCAGTTCACGGGAGATAGCAGGGCTCTCTTCCCGCCAGTGCAACAAAAGATGCAAAGTTGCTTCTCAACATAGCCAAAAGATTGAAAAGAACTAGTCCCCTTAGAGTCCAACCAATTTATCAGCCTTCTGTGAGAGGACCCTAGACACTAACCTCTACTTCTATTAACAAGCTGCAACAATTTGTTTATACAATTGTCTCATAAACTTGTTTTTAGACTAGGAACTTTCTAAATCTTACTGGCAGAAATAAACATCACCATTCCTTCAAACAAATGGCTATAGCTGGCAGTTCAAGTATTAACAAACTAATCACTAGCTGTTGTCTATTTACCAACAGTGGCCCAAACAGATCCAAACACACACATTTTTCTCCTTGTTGAGGAGCCTGGGCACTTCCTTCCACAAGACTCATGAAGGAAGCAACTGAATAAGCACAGACAAAAACAGGAAAAAATTGAAACTAGTGAAATCAATCTAGTAATTACATCAGATAACATTGTAACATTGCAAGAGGAGGTCAGGAACTGCATAGATTAGGACATTGCTGCTGCTACTGCTTGAGCTAATAAAGGTAGATTGAATTTATCAAGCTGGGTGAGCCTAAATCTTGGCTTTCTTTGTAAAATAATCCTGAGTGGGGCTGATAAGAGAATTTAATAAAATAAGAATTAAAAAACATCTAGAACAAAGCATATAGTCTACTTCCAATGAGTACTACTGTTTTATACTCTTTCCACTCAAAGTGATGTTTTTCTTTTACTCTTTGTCACAAAACTACACTGTTCAGGAGTTATGTGATTTTGATCTATGTGGCAAAAATGCAGAGCATAATCATAAATAATGAGACTGATTTTTAAATAAACATACCAAAATTTACATTTCAAAAAGGTGTTGTTCCATTAAAAGAAGTCACTTGAGAGGAATTCTATCTTATTCCAGTGATCCTGCCTCTGTTCAAAAATGGTTTAGAAACTCTGCTTTTGCAACTGCCCTCATGAGCCAACTGTGAGCCACGTGCTCAAGAAAGAACGGCTCCTTACAGGACAGGTACATCTTTTTCTTTAGTCATAAGGCTATTACATTGCTTGATCACCTACTGTATTCACCAGACATGGCTTGGAAAGATTTTGAAGCTTTTCTGAAATGAAATCTACCTTCTAAAAGGAAAGTCTGGCCACCACTCATTCATTTAAGAGAAACAAAAGTTTCTCAAGGGCCTTCAGGTAGCTACACCCTGAGCCAGGTGCCAGAAATACAAGGGGAAGAGAACAGTCTCTACCTTCCAGGGACTCAGATGTTAAAAAAAAACTCTTAACTAGTTCTGAAAGCAAGCTAAAAAGGAGACAGCAAAAAAAGCACTGACCCACATCAACAACTATAATATGGCAGTAATAACAGATATTCTTCCAAAGCTACTACTTTAAAGTTATACCACTTTCTGATGCTTAAGTTCTGCCATACTTATCAGAACACCTTGTCATTTTGTCGTCCAAACAATATTAGTGTGATTTTACATATAGCCTGTACTTAAAAATAATAATCTTAATATGCCATAGAAAAAACCATGATTGTTGTCTTCTACATTATAAACTACAAAGCTTCAGAAAGTTACAGAAAATGCTACCATTGTACAAATTTGAATTTTTCACATGATCGGTAATAAATAAATACCACTTGCCCGATCAGAAAACAAATGAAATAGTAGTCACTAAAATGTCTAAACTAGGGGTTAGCAAACTTTTACCGCACAGGGCCAAACAGTAAATCTTTTACACTTTGTGGAACCCTTGATCTTTGTAGCAACTACTCAGCTGCACAAAAACGGTAGTCCTAGATGATACATCAGTAAATAAGTAGGCATGGCTGACTATGTTCCAATAAAACTTTATTCACAAAAATAGACAGTGAGCCAGATTTGGACTATGGACTGTAGATTTGTCAACCCCTGGTCTGAAATGAATATATAACCCATAAGCCGGTGAGCCACCGTTACTGGGTCCTGAGGCAGCCTACCAGGTTCAAGGTCCAACTGACAGAGGTACTGGGAAGTGTTCAACGTAACTACCACCACTCGATGTTTAAGAATATCTTCTTTCTGTGGCATCTGAAAGGTGGAATGTGCGCTCGAGATCAAACAGTACTGATGCACAACTGGGTGGACAGTCTTTACCCAGCGATTTCTGAAATATACCCTATAAAGCAAAAGAAGATATTTCCTATTGACACTCATTAACATCTTAACAGTATCTGACTATCAAACTATTTTATAACAACATCTGGAAATTAGTTAATAAATCTAATAACCACCACCATCTCACCAGACTAGGATTTAACATACAACTGCCCCTATATTTACTGTGACTCCTCCACCCAAAAATATTCAAACAGAAAACATGCACTATCACAAACAAGTATTTAATGACTTATAAGTGTTCAGATTAATCTGGCAACAGAACAAAACACAAACATTAAGTTTCACAAGCATTACATTTTTTCACATTCAAAACATTCATATCCTGGAATTATGTTTTCCAGAACATTAAACTATACTAGAGTCACATTTAATTACTTATGGTAATTAAAAAGACTGATCTGCATACTTGCAACAGAAATTCAAAACTTTATTGGCATTCCATTGTAGAACATAGTCTTACACCTATATTTAAACACACTTCTGTCTGAGGGTCTGGAAATTTTAAAGTTATACGTTGGTCAATCAGAAGACCTTAAAAAAAACTATCTTTTCCAGTATTTGCAAAATAAAATTATTAACAGACCTCGCATAGTAATTACCAGGGTAGTACAGAAGTGTGTCATCCATCCAACCACCCATCCACGTAACAAAGATTTATCAGGTGTCTACTACATGCTGGCAACAGACGCAGATTATACAAGGCTCTCAGGTTATTGTAAAGGCTTTAGATTTACTGAGATCAATGGAAAGTCATCACAGATTTTTGAAAAGATAGTCAAATCATATGACTTACATTGTTAAAGGACCACTCTGGTGTCTCTGGGCAGAATAAACTAAGGTGGCAGGGAGACAGAGAAGGGCCAGTGGTATGCTGGGAAAGGACAGAGGCCCCAATTTGTAGTGTTCACTGATCTCTACAGTGTGGACCCTACCCCCAAGGCTGATTTCAACCTACTAACATGATGTCACTAAATATGTACTCTCCTAGGCCAGGACAAGCTGACTCCAACACACCCCTGAATGGAGCAGACGAGGAATGGAAGCTAGGACACCAGTCAGGAAGCTTTTGACAAGAGAAGATGGTGGTTTGGACTAGAGTGATAATCAGTGGAGATGTCAAAACAGACAAAAGCACTATACATTTTGAGAGTATTGCTGACAGAATTTACTGATAAACTAGATGTGAGATGTAAAGGAAAAGATGATTCCATGCCTTTGCACCTGGGTAAACAGTGGTGGTGTTCATAAAGATGGTAAAATGAGAGGAAGAGATTTAGAACGGAAACTGAGTGCTCAGTCTGGACACATTAAGCAGACACCCAGTGGAGGCATTCAGGTAAGCAAGAGAATATTTTAAGCTGGAGTCCAGGAGAATGTCCAGGACAAGAAAGACACAATAGGAATGATCCTAAACTCTTGTCTGGGAAGGAGCAGACAAAGTAGTAAGAAAGAACTGTGGAGAGAGCGAGAGCCTGTAAGCAAAATGAAGGAAGTGTTCCCAGAGAAATGGGGGTTAAGTTGTGTCCAATACTATTAAAGCGCTGAGTAACCTGAGGACTGAGAACAGTCCCAGAGAAAAGGGGAAGACAGGAAGGAGGGGAAGACAGAAAGCAAATAAGTACAGCCAACTCTTTAGATCCTTTTAGCGTAAAAGAACGCAGATAGATGAAAAACTGGGGTCAAGTTTTTGTCTTTTTTTGATAGGAGACATTATCATATATTCGTGTGCTGGTCTGTATAATACCGAGGGTGAAAAAGATGCTGATGAGCAGAGCTGTGCCGAGAAAGGGATACAAGCTCTTTTAGAAGTGGAGAGGTAGGTCTCAGAAAAAAAGCACGAACAGGGTATCCATCTAAAATGGAAGGAAAAGTAGTTATCCGTATGTATGTAAATCAGCTAAACATCTAACTATTAGAGGGAAACTGAGGCTGTTCTCTTCTCCTTGTTTCCACTCCTTCTGTGACATTCACAAGTTCCCAGCATGCAGTGCAATGGCATCGCTATCATCCCTTTTTTATAGAAGAGGAAATTGAAGCCCAAAGGACAGGTCTACGGTTCTTACCCTCTCTAACTTTCATTTGTCTTCTCTCCAAAATGAGTATAATAATTATCTCTCTCAAGAGTTGGGGGCACTAAATGAGATAATATACAGCCAGTATATAACACAAATTCTAAGTCCCCCAAATTCCCTTCATTCATAGCAAAGGTGAAACTAAAACCAGTGTCTCTTAACATTCAGTTAATATTCAATAGTCAATAGACAAGAATCACGACATAAATATAAGCAATCACAGCAATTAAATTAAAAAAAAGAAACTGCTGTCTACACTATCCAAAGTATATACTGTGAAAGGCACTTTTTAAAATAAGCCGTCACATGGAACAAGAGGGCAGTTTTTTATTCAGCTTCCAAAAAACAAAACCTGGTGCTTAATTAAAGTATCTTCAGTCAACCTACAATTTCTTAACCATTTCCTTCTCTCAGCCATGTGCTACCAGACTCTTGTCTTCTTATTCTTGAATTAGTGAAGCTCAATTTTCCTCCCTCTGCATATTTCACTAGAGCTACCTTAAATTACTTTTGGAAGCAAAGCACAAAAGTTTTTTAAAAAGTAATTCATTTTTTTGACTCTCTGATAAAATTTACAGTGTTCATGTCTTTCTCAGACATGGGAAGCCCACCACAATAGTAAAATTCTCTCTTACAGATTTATAATTAAGTAGCTGACTTCAAATCCTTATGACTTAAATAAGGGAAAAACAAGTTTGATTTCGGTGATCATTTTTCTTCTAAAAATATTATTAAAGAAGTTTTCAAACTAAACTAGAACGGAATTCATTTCTTCCTCAAATTCAAGACCATGCTTAAAAGTGCTATTTGGTGTGGAAGAAAATTTATGAAAGGTAGATAATCTAAACTTGGCAGAAAAATATCGTGTACAACACAAATTTTCTTCTAAAAGTAAGCACTGGCTCATAAAGATGTACAAAAAGTAATCATGAATGACTGACTACTGACTCTGGTCTACCTTAAGCACCCAATTTATCAGTAAGCAAATACTGAGGAAAAACTACACATTTACAGACGAGTATTTTCAAACTGGGATTCCACTCCTCCTAGTTCTGCTAAACTGCCCATTAAATCTAGTATAAGACCAAAGGCATTTTCAATTACTTAAGAGCTCAAAAATGTTACCTCAGATGCACCCTTTCTCAAAAAGGCTAGAAACACTAAAAAGTATGTACACTGAAAGATGTGCACCATCAAAGCAAGGCAGAAAATCACAGACGTCAAAGACCTAAGATCCAGGAAATGGGATGTACAGCAGGAGAAGAGATTCCCAAGCTGATGGCAAAGAGAAGTCTCAGAAAGAACAATCAGTTCTGACAGGAGGAGTAAATTAGGAAAGCCTACCAGAGGGAGGACAAAAAAAAATTGTACTGATAAATTATCTAAGCAACCTGGCAATGTATAAACCAATTTTGACAAGCATTTTACAGAATTACTTAAAGCATAAAGAACCTAATCAGATGTTCAAAGAAAATGAAGCAAATGAAAAAAAAAGGTATTATGAATGCCAGAAACAAGCAAACAAAAAAAGCACACTGTTTGTCAAAACAGTTTATAAAATCACAACCAGAACACTAAGAATGAAGCCGCCAAAACAAGAAGTTCACAGGTAACCAAAAAACACAGATACAGCACTTTATATGCATATTTAGAAAAGTGGATGTAAACACCACAAGGAACTGGTAACAGAATTCAAAGGGTCTGCTTTTGGCAATCATGGTTGGAGACGAGTGAGAATGTGAGAAGACACAGGGATTTTATCTTTAAAGGACAATGGGGATCTTTTACAAAACTATGTGCATGTAATTTTTTTACCAACATAAATACTAATTAAAAAGAGAGCTAACTGAACCCTTACGAAAGAAAAAGAAAAGCCAATTTTCTGTCCTTTTCATTCCTGTCAATAAACTTCAATATACATTTTTGACAGAGTAAGAGTCTTTATTTTTAAACTACAAATCAAACCTAGTTAAGATGCTAGCCTCTCTGAAAACCTTTTTCTCCTTCCCACTGGTTTATCAGTCTTTATAACCCAGTTAAGCCTCACACTCTTCTATAAAGCTTTTTCCAGGTCTCAAAGGCCTTGGTATTCTCTTCCTGTCTCTGAGTATCCAGTATACTCACACTCATTTTCACAAGCTTTGCAGTTAATCTACCCTAACTGTAAGCTTTTGGAATGGAAGGACCAAGTCTATCACTCAACATTTATTAAGTGCCTATTACATGTCTTGGATTTCCTTAATATTTATACTCATTCTTACATGTAGAAAAATAAGTACTGGGCATAAAACAGCACTTGAGTTCTTCTTGGCTGATTATTATTACTATAATTACATTTCTAGTATTGCATAAAAATTGCACAAGTGAAACAATCTATTTTTAGATTATCTCTAAAAGTAAGTTCAAAACAATATTCTAATTCTCAAACCAGTTTTCCTACAAAGATGCTAGCCCTTTTCTAAAATGCAAGACAATGCTAACTTATCCCAATAAAATTTAATGTTGATGTATTTTAAAACTCACAAGCAATGAATGACTGAATGGCTCTAGTTATCTGACAGTACTGAATTCCTTTATATATATATAAATTAGAACCCAGCCATCAGCTGGTTTATAACCTATAAACTTAATGGAAATCCTATAAGAATAAGACAGTTGGACAAAAATGGATCTCACGCTGCTTTACTGTACTCAGGTAATATGGCAGCAGCATCAAATAACATTAAAAATGGTGTTTTCTCTGCTTAAACAGGCTGCAAAATATTACTCTGACAATACACAAACAGCAGAAGAAAAAAATAGATAAATGAGAACTACTAAAAATCAAACACGTTCATCCACAGACTTTATCAAAAGCATAAAAAGAGTGCCTACAGACTTGGAAAAATATTTGGCAGCCATGTGTCTAACCGACATCTAATTTCTGTCATCTGTGAGGTACTGCAAAATAACACGAAAAAGACAAATATCCCAGTTAAACAATGGGCAAAGTAGATGGACAGACAGTTCTCCGACATATGAGGAGATGCTCATGATCACTGGCTATTAGAGAAACCCACATCAAAACTACAATGAGACACCATCTCACTCCAACAAGGTTGGCAATAATCCAAAAAACACAAAACACCAAATGTTGGAGAGGCTGTGGAGAGACTGGAACTCTTCTACACTGCTGGTGGGAATGTTAAATGGTATACGCTCTTTGGAGAGCAATTTGGTGCTTTCTTAAAAAGCTAGAAATAGAAATACCATATGATCCAGCAATCCCACTGCTTGGAATATATCCTACAGAAACAAGGGCTGTCACACAAACAGATACATGCACACAAGTGTTTATTGACTACTGTCCACAAGAGCAAAAAAGATAGACTCAACCTAGGTGCCCATCAACAGAGATAAATGGATAAACAAACTATGGTATATATACACAATGGAACACTATGCTATGATAAAGAACAATGATGATTTTATGAAACATGCCATAACCTGGAATCAACTGGGAGACATTATCTTGCGTGAAATCAGTCAGCTACAAAAGGACAAATATTGTATGAGACTGCTACTGCAAGGACTTAAGACTTATGCACAGAATAAAATACTCTTGATGGCTACGAAGGTAGGGAGAACATGAGAGGGTTAGCCATACATTAGATACTCCAAAAAAACACCCCACTGCTGTTGAATCACTCCCAACTTTAAATTAAACGGTCAACAGGAATTCATCTGGGTGAAGGGAGTGACAGCACGCAGCAGAAGGCAGGTCAGCATAACTGGAGTATACCATAGGCTAAAAGGTTTTCTACATTCTACCCAACATTTTAAAGGACAGAGTAGCAGGGACAGCAGTCTGGTGACCGTGTTTTCAGGGGACACTGAGATCAACTGACACAATGAGTATTTTTCTAACAGAGTGTTCTGCACCCTGTATTGTGGAGCAACACCTGGGGTCTTAAAAGGCTAGCAAGCTGCCATTTACGGAACATCAACCCACCTGGGAAGAGAACATCCAAGACATGAGGAAAAATGAGCCCACGAGAGAGAAGGACCCATATGATAGGGAGATTACCTCAGCAGAATAGAAGAACTAGATGGTACCTGGCCACCACCAAAGATAGCCCTGACAGGGAACACACTGTACAGTCCCTGATATAGCATAAGAGAAAGGGGTGTGCAGATCTAAAACTATATTAAACAGACTGGATAGTCTGGCAATCTTGAGAGTCCCCTGGGAACATAGACCCTAGAAATGCTGTTAGCCCAAAGCTGAAACCAGTATTGAAGCCAACACTTCAAAGAATGGACCAGACTTGGGAACACAGAGTGATGCAAGTGGTGTTTATGCTTCATGGTTTAACATATATATGAGGCTGTCTCACTGGCTTCTTTTAAGAGGGGAGAGGACAGGGTAGAGAGGAGGGGACAAGCATTGGTTGATACTGGAAATAAAGAGCGAAAAAGAAGAGTGGAGAAAGCAGATATAGGGGCATAGAGCTGGGTACTCAGGGGTTTTGTATGCCAAACTGACTTGGACTGTAAACTTTCATTTAATCACAATTAAAAACATTAAAATCATAAAACACAAGGCAATACAGAACAAAGAAAGCTAAAAGGTATTTTATTGTATTTTTTAAGCAAAAGATTTCTTGTGAGGGAAGAGAGACAACCTCACCGTGTAAGTTTTTGTTTGCTTTTTTTTTTTGAAAATAATATTACTACTTATCTCTCTAGTTCATTAGGCCTGTAACAAGATCATCCTTGTTCTCTCTGTTCAAGCCCTTCCTGGTCCTAGGCCTATTGTTCACTTTCAGGAAGTCTTGAGATACAGGGAAATAGTCTTCTACAGTGCTAGCAAGTTCCTGTTCTTCCTAATTAATAAGCGAAAGAACCTGAAATAAAAGTGTCCTCACCTCTCCAGGAGCACACGCACAACACCACATCCACCCTGACCCCACGCTCTTCCTTAGCCTGTAAGAAATGAAAAGTTGTCGTCTCCTACCTAAGGCTGATGCCTCCTTGGCCTTCCTGCTTTCTCATCAACCTAGCATAATCCTTTTCCTCCTCTCTGAATGTCACCTCTCACTTTCAGATGCCTTCTTAAAATTAAAATGCTCCGGCTTCTCCAATTTAAAAAGAACTTCATGTAACTTCTCATGTTCTTCTAATTGGAAACCCTGGTGGCTTGGTGGTTAAGTGCTATTTCTGCTAACCAAAAAGTGGCAGTTCAAATCCACCAAGTGCTCCCTGCAAACTTTGTGGGGCATTTCTACCCTGCTCTAGAGGGTCATTATGAGTCAGCAATGACTCAAAAGCAGTAGGTTTTGGCTCTTCTAACCACTGCCCATTATCGTCCCTTCATTATGAGGTGGAATCAACTCGATGGTGATGGGTTTGGTTTTTTGGTTCTCCTTCACAGTCAAGTATCTCAGAAGTGTTACCCACACGGCCACCTCCGTTTTCTAATCTCCTACTCACTTATCTAATCACCAAACATGGGTTATACTCCACCTAAACAAAGCTTTCCACTCAGTTAATGACTTAAACATCACTAAATCATATGGACCATTTCCAGTCAAATTATGAGGTCTGACAACTAAGTTTGTGAACTCATCCTATCCTAAAAAAAGTATTAAATACCTCATTGCTGAATATCACTAAGGTCACCCTTGAGGTTCTCCTCTTGGGAAGCTATGCACCAATGCCAATGCCTAGTCCACCCATCAAAGCCATTTTGGTTTTTCCAGAATGCTCATCAGAGCTGTCATTGTATTACCCTTAATATTCTCAAAATGTCTTCCTTTCAATATTTCCTTTATCTTTGGGTAAAGAATAAAGTCATTGGGGGCCAGATCAGGTGAGTAGGGAGGGTGTTCCAATACATTATTTGTTTACCAGCTAAAAACTCCCTCACAGACAACCCTACCTACAATTAAATTTGCAAACTTGCCACTGTGCTCAATGGCCATTTCAGAAAGAGTTCCAAAATCGCTTTGAAAGATGAACTAGGCAGTGGCCTTGGAGCACAGCTTCAAAGGTGACCATAGTGGTACTCAGCAATGAGGTATGGAGCACTTAGAACAATTAAGTTCAGGGACTTCATTGTCAGGCCTCGTATTTATTAGCAGCATCCAGCTCTGGGGTTGCTCCCTCCCTGATATTTTCTTTCCTCAGCTTCCAGGACTAAATCCTTCCTGCTTTTCAGCTGCCTCTCTAGGTTACAGACCAAAAACCAAGCCCAGTGCTGTCAAATCAATTCCCACTCACAGCAACACTACAGGACTGAGCAGAACTGCCCCACAGGGCTTCCGAGGCCGCAGTCTTTCCAGAAACAAAATGTCATCTCTTTCTCCCCAGTAGCCAGCAGCGGGTTTGAGTCACAGACTTTCTGGTTAGCAGCTGAGCACTGGAACCACCAGGGTTCCTCAGCGGTCAGTCTGCAGCTCTTTCTCCAGTCAGGCTCTACGCTCTTCCCGGCAATCCTAAACAGGCCTCTGACTGCCATCATCATCGACAAACCCCAATGACACACACAACTGTCTCTGCGTGGAGCTGCAGGACACATATCCAACTATTTCTCTGACATCTTGTCGAGGATGTCTCAAGGGCAGCTCAAATGTAACATGCACAAAAACTAACCTCCTAATATTTGAAAATCTGTTCTAACCCTCCATCAAACACTAAAAACAGGTTATTGGTTTCTTCTTTAGGCAGAGCAAAAACTTAGATAAGGTATTTACAATCTCCCTAAATATATATAGTAGTAGAGGAAACTAATATACCTCAAAAACATTGCTATGATCTGGAAAAGACTGCAAACTTGGTGAAAACCAGAAGCACTTACAAAAGACAAAAATTTTCTGCAAAACGTTTTAGTTTTTAACTTTAAAATATTTAATCATATCAGCAAACTGAATTAATTTTAAATGCATGAAAAAACACATTTTAAAAATTATATGCTATGACTGCATTTTTTTATCAACTGTAAAAAAAATCCACAGCCGTCGAATCAATTCCAACTCACAGTGATCCTACCGGACAGAGCAGAACTGTCCCACACAGCTTCCAAAGACTGCCTGGTGGATTTGAACATACAATCTTTTGGTAAGCAGCTATAGCACTTACTCACGACACTACCCGGTGTCTTTATCACCTATGTGTATTTCAGTACATAAATGACTAGAAATTAAACCACAAGATGTTAGTGTCTGGTTGCTGAAATTACAGCTAAATTTCATTTTGTTCTTTGTGTTTTTCTATATTTGTCATATTTCCTGTAGCAAATATTTCATTACAAAACTAAGCATTTTTCAAACTGCTCATCAAATTTAAATTTAAGCAATACTTCTTCCTAATTGAAAAAATAGTAACTGCTTTATAATTACTGACTTTTTCACAATTACCTTGGAAGCCACCTCAAACTGAACCTAATAAAACTGCAAAGTTTGGTCAGTGGGCTTATTTTCTTAAAAATATAGTATTCTAATGCTGACTAAAAAAATATTTAAGTATAAGGTTTAAATATTTTTTCTGTACTTCCAATTTTTACATTTAAGGTAGACACTATAACAGGGTTATTTATAACACTGTCTAAGCCATTTTTCAAAACTGGAGAACTGATAGTGACAAGTGACACTTTGCAGCTAATATAAAATGTGACAGCAATTAAGTGATTCACATGTTCTCTAGAAATAAACCAATTCATGTATCCCACATGAATTACAATGATCCTCAAAACAAGAGACAGCCTGGCAATACACAGTTTTAATTCACTTACACTTTATTCATATTCTGTAGTCATCTGTAATTAACAACCATCCTCAAAAATGCTATTAAGGTTCTACAGAACTAGAAAGCCCTAAATCTAGGGAAAAAAAATCTGTTTCAAAAATTTATATAAAACAATAAATACCTTCAATTTTCCCAGAAATATCTCCAAAGTACCCCCAACATCCACACAAAGTACATGCATGCTTTCCTCTACACATGAGCTCTACCAACTACAGGGTAACTGCCAGAACCAGATGCCGGCCTTCAGGACCTCAACCAGAGACAAAGACTATTTCCCCTCCATTTCTTTTGGCAATCTAACAAAAAAGTACACACTACAACAGTTTCTAAAACTTCTACCACAAGGTATTGCAAGTTCAACACCTGGCAACTAACAGAATTGTATAAATAATAACCATAAGTTTGTGTATCTATGCATATATACTGCATTTACTATTTAATGTTTATGACATGCACAAACTCTTCATCAGCCTTACTATTACCTAGAGACACGATGTCTTTGTGTTCATATCTGGTCACTTAGTGACTCCCTAGAGACACGATGTCTTTATTGTCTTATCTGTTCTTTCCCCTGCACTCCAGGACAATTCACACAAAGGTGATCTCCCCAGAGCACTCGGTGATTCTAATTTTCTCTCTTCCATCTCCCATACCCCTCAACATTTGTTGTCCATTAGCTCTTTTAAGTATGCTTTCCAAAATTAATATGAGTTAAACAACAACTATGTAACAACAGATGGTGCCAGTAAATTCCAACAATTCAATTCATTAATCCCCTAGGAAACAGATTTGCAAGCTAAACTATCACAAAAATGCTGCTGTTGTGAGGTGCTGCTGAGTTGGTTCCAACTCACAGTGGCCTGATGTACAACAGAATGAAACGCTGCCCAATCTTCACAACTGTTACTCTGTTTCAGTCCACTGGGGCAGCTACTAGGTCAATCTATCTCACTGAGAGTCTCCCTCCTTTTCACTGATCCTCTGCTTTCTCAAGCACGAGATCCTTCTCCAGAGAAGTCCCTCCTGGTAACACGTCCCAAGTACATGAAACAAAGTCACGCCACCCTCCCTTTCAAGGAACACTCTGGCTGTATTTCTTCCAAGACAGATGCACTTGAGCCCACTGTTGTTGCCACTGTGTCAAACCATCTTGTTGAGGGTCTTCCTCTTTTGCTGACCCTCTGTTCTACCAAGCATGAAGTCCTTCTCCAGGCACAGACCCCTCCTGACAACATGTCCAAAGCAAACGAGATGAAGTCTCACCATCCACGCTTATAAGGAGCATTCCGCTGTACTTCTTTGAAGACACTTTAGTTTGTTCTTTAGGCAATCCATGACATACCACTATTCTTCCCCAAAACCATAATTCAAAGGCATCAGTTATTCTTCGGTCTTCCTCATTCACATGTGAGGTGACTGAAAACATCTTGCTTGGGTCACCTTAGCCCTGAAAGTGACATCTTTGCTTTTCAACACTTTAAAGAAGTCTTTTGCAGCCGATTTGCCCAATATAATCACATCGTTTGATTTCTTGATTTTTCTTCCATGGGCCCTGACCGTGGATCCAAGTAAAACGAAATCCTTGACAACTTCAATCTTTTCTCCTTTTATCATGATGTTGTTTACTGGTCCAGCTGTAACGAGTTCTGTTTTCTTGATACTGAGGTGTAATCCATATTGAAAGCTACAGTCTTTGGTCTTCATCAGTAAAGTGAAAATGTAAAGCAACATAAAGAACATATTTGGAGATATGGCAGGCTTTTATTATTTGATTCCTTTTATTACAGAGTTGCTATGAGTCGGAATCAATTCATTGGCAATGGATTTTACATGTCATACTAAACGAAACTTGTATTTGAAGATACTTAAATATTTTGTCCATTTTGGACTGAGTCATTCATGACACTTGTTGAGAGCTGAGGTTTTCAGCTAAAAAGTATGTTCTCTGTGTTTGGGTTACTACTACAGCTACACATATATCATTGTGGAACACATCTTCTTATTTTACATGTTTACATGTACCACATATGGGGATAACAACCACCAAATTTGACGTGAGAAAAGCTAAAGTAACTCAGCCAAATGATGGGTTTTAATGTTTATCAGCAAAAGGTGTGCTGCCGCAAATGTCAAATGACCTACATGAAGACAATCAAGATTTGAAAAGGTACCATTCCAATGTTTCCACACCAGATGTACCAAGACAACTGAGATTTTCAAGTTTGCTATGTAACACACACAAACTCTTGCTCTCTCTCCCAACAAGAAAAACAAATAAAATAGTTTATCTCCACTGAAGTAACACTCACAACAAAACATGCTAGCTAAAAAAGATTGAATATCTAAGGCAACGAATTCCTTACTAATTAATTTATCCATTGATAAACTTTCCTTTCTCACCGACAGTGATTACGCTCCACGTGTGCTTTTCTTACTAAATAGAACTAAATTCTACTTAATTATTTTTGCTTTATTTTACCTTCTAGAATGAAACCAAAGTGTATCATAAAAACCCATGTTAGTATGCTAGACCACTTTTTTGCTCTTTTGTTCTTTTTACAAGATTAAAATTCAATTGGTTTTGGCTACGGTTTATTAAACAAACAGCATAATCTCCTCCTTTCATGTCTGGGCTAAACTAGAAATAAAAAGTTAGTGAATTATGAGTCAAAGGCATGGTTAGAAATTAACTTGTAAACAATAATTGTATTCAAACAATATAGGGCATGACATATTAGTTTGTAAAATGGCAAAACCAAACATTAACTCCTATAACAATGAAAGTAAATGGTATAATAACCATTTAATGATTCTTTATTGTTTTCTGAAGAAAAGGATTTTTACTCCTTCAAAATCCTATATTTAAGTACATTTCACTCAGAACACCTTTCTATATCAATCTCAATTTTCTTTGATACTGTCTCCTAAATGGTAGCAGAAAACTAAATATTAGGCACTACATTTTGTTGCAAAAAACATTTCCACGTTTTACGCTTCTCTAATGTGCAGCCTCTACGAAATGAAAAGCATGTTCACAGTCAAAATTTGATCTCCATAAAGAACTGTCACTGCGTGATCACTCTGCCGTGCTAAATGTGCTAGATTTTTAATTATATTAAACTTGATTTAAATGACTATTTATAATATGTATCACAGTAACTTTTAGAAATACATATCAAAATCTGATCAGATTGTTACAACATTTTTTACAAACAAAACTTAAAAAAGGATGTCTTTCTCTTCATTGAATGTTTAAAAAACACTTGGTCAAAGGTTTATTTGCTTGTTTTTAATTTTTCTTTAATCGAAATGGTTTCTTCAATAGGCATAACCTTCCAATGTCAATGTACAATTTAAGAATTTGGTATTCCCAAAGTTACTAAAATGTTTACAGACACCTTTTCTTAAGAATAATAAAGTATGATATAGATACATAATAAGCCTTAAAAAAATACCTGAGAGGTCTTGCCTGGGGATTGCCTGCTTCTACATATGGATGTAAATAATCCTTTATGTAGAGGTCAGCAGCACTATTAGAATGGGTGCAAATGAGAATCCTGCTGAAATAAATGGTGCAAATAAAAAGAATGATAAAACACAAAACTATTCAAGCAGTATAATACCAAAAAAAAAGGCAGTGGCCATCTTAATACTGTAGAGTTCCCTCAACCAACTCAATAATCTCTAACATACGATACCTTTAGGAAATTAAACTATAAAGGAATTCCCCCAAAATTACTTTTAATTCTATCATATAAAAAAAAATTTTTTTTTTTTCAACACCCAACTCTATTAAGTCTAACATATATCACAACTCCTTAACCAGCTTGGAGTTTTGAAGGCTATTTAAATACTATCTTTTTCTTTACATCAGCAATTGTTTTAAAACCATGTTTTAAAAGAACTCAAATTTTTGTGCTCTGGGTTTTTTTGGTTTTGGTTCTTTTGTCGCTTTTTTTTAATTTTAAGAGCTGGATGAAAGCTGTCTTGTGAACCCTCCTTTTGCATTGAAAACCAGAACAGAGTTAGTGGTCTCCCTAATTCAACGTGAAGACACATCCCACCATCTCACCTCGTCTCCTGCTGTTGCAGGATGTGCTTGACAGCCTGAGCTAGAGTGAACGTTTTGCCTGTCCCATAGGGTCCGATGATGAGGACAGGCGGCAGCTGTACAGAAAGCGGTGTCGTAATAGCCAGAACGGCCTCTTTCTGTTTTGCATTTAATCGAGGATCCAACTGCTCATCCCACTGTCTGCAGAAAATTTTAAAAATCCGGTTATTTTAAATAGTACATGACATACAGGTATTCTGAATTTCAGTGAACAGTTAGAATTACTGAAACAACACAGCCTCTATAAAGAGCAATTCTGATTAAAAAAAAAATTTTTTTTAGAAAATTACCCAACAGAGCCTGTATAGCATGTTTTACTATGTAGAGCAAAACTAAATTTTCTCTTGCCCTATTTCAAGTTCAAAAAGATTTTGATAACTAAAAAAAATCACATGCTTCTAGTTTAGTTACTTACAAGTCTATAAATAGCAATGGCAATGCCTCAGAATTTATTGTGTTCTATAAAAGCGTCAGAAAATGTTCTTGCTAGTAATAGCGTAGTAGTTTCTTTGCATAGCAAATAAAATGCAAAAGAGAAGTTAAATTCAATTTCACAATCTAACCCACTGAATGACATTAGTCAAGTCTAAAAAAAGGAGAAAAGAAAATAGCAAACATTTAGAAAGTCTTTAATTTAGAAAATACAAATTCTTAAAGAAGGTACCAAAACAGGCAAGGAATATGAGATATTTTCTAATATTTTCACACACACATACATATACACAAATAACTTTTTTTTCTGTTTTTGGTCGGGGCAGAGAACACCTGTCATAGCTGCACAAATGGCTACTGTAACGAGATCTATCTTACTAGTGTTCCTACTATGACTTGGCTAAGTTTCAAAGACTTAAATGGAGAGCAGATGCTAAAAGGGATCCAACCACGTGGAGAATCAACAACATTCTTTCTCATTGCTATAATTAAAATATGAAATATCACAGCTATGGTAAAAACGATAGAGATGTGAACTAAAATAGGAAGGGTGTGTGAAGAGACTCCTAGAAAATCTACAATCAAATTCCCTACAAAATAAACCTGAAATAGACGGACACAGTTTAGACAAGAAAATTCCCTGTCTGTGAAGCTATACTCCACTTAAATGAGAAACTAGTTACTTAGAGAAAATCTACTTAACATTTTTAGTTTAGAAAATATATAACCAATGTTATAATTACGACAGACGTCAAACAAAATTCTCCTAAAAAATATAAAACCTTAGAAGACAAATGTTGATTGTATAAATACTCCACTGCTTATTTTCCTGAAATCTAAAATGTTTAATCTTTTTAAAATAAAAAAACAGACTGAGCAGCAAAAACAGATTTCCTAGAAGCATTCACTACAGCACAAACATCCAACTCCAGAGTCCCTCAGCTCTTTCAGGCTTACTAACTCACAATATTCTCTCATCTATAAATGAAGAAACTGCTTTAGGTGATCTCTTAAGTGCACATCTACATCCAGATGCAGTATGTGGCTGACACTGTGGACTGGTTACCCCTACTCCATTCACAGCATCCTTCTCCTTTGTCTTCTTCTATATACACTGTGCCAGTGGCGGTGTGCTGCTGAATCAATGACTACGGAGCAGAGGATGCTAAAACACTCGATTTCCCAGCCTCCTCAGTTGCAGACCTAATTATGGTCATTGCGATGGGCTTTCCATACCCAATAAAAGAGAAGCAAAGGCTCACCAAAAGAAAGCTCTTCTGGCTCCTTCACCTTCCCCTTTCAACTGATTAGAATGAGCTGTGCTGAATAACCCTAAAGCAGCCATCTTACAAACCAGGATGAAGCAAACAAGCCTTCAGGAGGAAAGCTAGTATGTTCTACATGGCAGAGAAGGAAAGGAGATCTCTCGGTCCTAGATGGCACTGCTGAGCTCTGCATCTGCCTTAAATCTCTACATGTTTGAACCACAATCCACCGGACAGACTGTTACTTGCATGCAGACCTAACTACTAGGATACCATGATATCTAAACACAATGGTTCTAGACATAGACACAATGTTACTTGCACTGGATGATTAGTTCAAAGATCATACAAATTAATATGTATAAAATTCTCTAGGAAAGCGTTTGAGCAGTAAGTGCTCAATTAACATTGGCTTCTATTACTATATTTTCTGATGATTTCAGAAAACTGAAAATTGGCAGGTGGCTAGTAAAAGGTTTTAAAAAAATTTTTTTTAATTCATCTTCAAAACTTAAGGCCTTAATAGAGGCTAGCAATGAGATGGATATTAAATTACACACAAAAGCATAAATCTAAGAGATTAATGAGAGATCTACAGATGTAACGCTAAAATATGACATTTCTTTATATAGTCCGTTTTTCTCACTGACTGTTTCAGTGTAAGTAACTGTTTCAGAGCAAATCAGAAACTTAGCAGTATCAGACGCCTCTGCAGTTTCTGGCTATGAATAAAAACACAGAAAGTCAATGAGAAAAACATACTGTGTTCATTTCTTATGCTACCTGCTCAGAAGGAAAAATCTATAGTACGCATGCTAGTAAGAGTCAATTCTGATCTTCACAAGTTCATTCTAACTAAAATACCTTTCTCTCCTGAACCAAGGTAAGTGAAAGTCTCACCCCCTGGCCTAACACTCTGCTAAGAATTAAACTTTAGCCTACAAGCTCAAGAAAGATTTCTCAATTATATTTATTATCTATATCTCACTTTATTCCAGAAAAGATTTAAAATGGCTAATGATTTCTCAGAGTGTTCCCAGATACCTTTTAATAATTAAACTAAAGTACTACAGTTTTTGTTTTTTTAACTGCTTGACCACTTTCAGATACTTAGCAGTTTTTACAGTGATGGTCACAGTCAACACCTGCGGTCAGTATTATTTCACTGTACTGATTTGTAAAAAAAAAAATTGCTGTTGAGTCAGTTCTAACATATAGCACCCCTACAGGACACAGTAAAATTGCCCCAGAGTGTTTCCAAGGAGTGGCTGGTGAAGTCAAACTGCTGACCTGTTAGCAGCCAACCTCTTAACCAATGCACCACTTAGCCATATTAATCAAATACAATTTAATTTTCAGAAGAAAGCCTATCAAGTAAACCACTAAAATTTTACTGGTATGGCCTCACATTTGAAAAACAAATTTTCTTTAAACTTAAAATTCTTATTCATTTAATAAATTTATCATATATTAATATATACCAGGTTCTGCTGGAAATTCCAAAATGCATTTTGGAAGAGACATGGTCTCTTCCTTTAAAAATCTGAGAGCTTAGTGAGTTCAGCAGAAATGTATGCAATTGCTGACAGACAAAAACCATGTTTGAAAGTAACTGACTGAGCCTAGCATACAGTAGGCTCACAGAAAGGTGATGTTTATATACTTGAAGGTGATAGTACACAAGATGAACTAAACCTTAAAGGGCAGGTGGATCCTTAATTAATAGTGGACAAAGATCACTTCAAAAACAGAAAACCACTTAAAGACAAGGAGAGAAAAATCTGTATATCAAACAGACTTCAAGATAATTTAATACTGCTAGAAAATGGAGATTTAAGAAGGGAAAACCAGAAACCCAAACCCATTCCCATTGTGTCTATTCTAACTGATAATGACCTACAGAAAACCAAAAACTTATTGCCATCAAGTCAATTCCAAGTCTCAGGGATGCCAAACAGAAAACAGTGAAGGAACTCTGAAAAGACACTGTGAGGAAGCAGCACAAATGCGACCATGTTTCAGAGCTTTTAATTAGGCTGCCCAGACTTTACCGACATGCCCAGCAGATGCCCTCACAGAAGGGTGAGTAAGGAAATGACATGATGATCTTAGAAAACTAGCTCAGGAAGAAATATGTGCTTGGGATCCAAGAAGAGCGAAGCAGAGAGGAGGATGGTAGACCCACAGCAGGGTCTGCGGAGGGGCACCATTGTGCACTGGGTTGAAGAATGGAGAGAAAGGTGTAGAGAAGCTGTCTCAAACAAGAAGTGAGACGGTATCACTGGGGTTTTACAATCTGCAGATCACTGATTGCTTCCAAGAGCACGGTAAAGTGAAAAACAGACTGCAGAGTCAATAAGAAAGCAGCACATATATAGACAATTCCATCTGACAATTTTAAGAAGAACAGGGTAGAGAAAATAAGTGATATTTTGGTTTTTCTCCTGTTTTTAGAACCAGGAAAAATGCACTGTGAGGAGAAGTGAGCTACATATGTCACTTGTAGGCCTGGCACATGACACTTCCCACATGACTCTCTGTGATCATTCCTGTCCGCCAGCTGGATGTCAATGCCAGGGTCATCTTGGAAACTACCTACTGAAGACACCAAAGCCTCCTTCAAACAACAGGGCCACCCAATTTGACTGGATTGACAAAAGAGATAAATAACCCTTTATTGTGTGAAGCCACTATCATTAAAAAAAAAAAAAAAATGCACTCAGTTGTTGATGAACAGAAATCAAGAAGATAAAGCCCAGTGAAAAGGAAGACAATAATAATGCAGCCCTGTAACTATTACTGCTTTCTATGCTTGAAACAAAAAACAGAAGTAAGTTATCATTTAACTGTGTGCAAAGACATCACGCAGAATTTAAGCGCAACAACATTCATACAACCATTAACTTAAAAAGCATATTCATTACCTTGAAAGGTAACTTACAAAAATTAATTTAAATGTACTATCTGAACCACTTTAGCAGGCCCTACTTTTTCCATTCAACTTCTACTCAAAAAAATTCCTAAATTCCTTAGTATCCTGGCAAATTAAGGTAGTTGAGTACAGCAACAGAACTTGTTTAGATTCTGGGGTAAAGGAAAGAAAGCAGGTGATAAACTCAAATGTTCTATTATTCTCCTTTGTTAACTAATGAAATATCTCTTGGAGGACATGGGCAAACTTTCTTATAAAAGTATACTTGAGTCATTAGACAGGAACTTTAGGGGGAAGTGAGTTTATGCTAATGGGGAAGAGAAACTTAGAAAAAGTCGAGAATGAATGAACAACTCAATATGACCAGTGTTACTGAGCTGTACCTGTAGAAACTGGTGAATTTGTTGTGTTTTGCTGTGTATATTCTCAATAACAACAAAATAAAATAAAAGTATGCTTGAGTTGTTTGAGACAGGTATCCAGTTGAACATGAAGACAATTCCCTTTAATGAACTAGCTCCTTTTTATACCTGTTGGGACTCCAAGGTATAGTGGGACTCAGAGTGATGTCTGGAAACAAGACCCCATTGTCCTTGATCCTGTCTAGTGCATAATGCATTTCACAGAGGGGTAAGCGATTTAACTGAAACTGAAGTTCAACCTGAAATACATGAAAAAAAAATTTTAATAAAGAACTGAAAAAAAACATTAACACAGTTCACTAGAATATTTTGTGAAGACCTTTTAGGATGGACAAGTTTAGCGATTCTTCTGAAGTTTAGGCATATTCCAATAGCAAATATAGCTAGTATCTGCTATGTTCAGTGTCAGGTGCTATAATAAGCACTTAGCATGGGTTATCTCAATTAATATACCAAAGATGTGAATGTTTATGTAAAGAAACTAAGGCACTTGTAAATTACTTAAATGATATTAAATGTGCAATAACTTGATAGTTAACAAAACACCAGAAAGCAGTGTTAAGATTATGACTGAAATCTCCATTACTAAAGAAAAATCTTTCAAACAAAATGAAATCTTCTGCAGAATCTTGAAAGAAGTATGAAAATCTTGGAATTCAAAGTAATAACTAAATAAGCTGATATTTATATAAACTTGACATTCATTTATATACACTCCTTTTATACTTTTACAAAATACTTTATTCCTAGACCAATGAAACGCCCCTCTTACACCATCTGGATTTAATAAATCTGTATGTCAATACTTAACTGAAAAGGCAAAGTGAATAACAGTCTGAAGTACAAATTCACTGGACCTATCCAATAAATCACTAAATATGTATCTGTTAAGAGCTGCTGACACTATTTCTATTGAATGTTCTGTCTTCATTAAAGTAAAAAGTCAGGAGCGAAAATTTTTTTCTTGCTTTCTAAGAAATCGAATTCCTCTTTACAAACTGTGATATCTAGTTTATGATAAGTAAAATATAGCAGAAATTTTGTGATAATCATCTTTTTATTACTGCAGTTACAATATTTTTCTTTTCTCTTTATTTTACTTTAAGGTAGCTTTCTTTCCATTTTTAACCAAAGCACAACTTTCACACAGCAAAATGGACAATCTTAAGGGCAGAGCTTGATACACTTAACACATGGATACACTTGCAATGCATGTATAAAGATACCTGTAACCACATGCAGGTAAGATTGCCAGATAAAATACAAGATTCCCAATTAAATTTGAATTAAACATAAATAATGAAAACATTTTTTCTGAATAACCATATTTAGTCTGCAGTTGCTAAGTACCATCAAGTCAGCTCGGACTCACAGCAGCCCTATATGCACAATAGAACAAAACACTACCCAGTTCGATGCTATGCCCACAGTTGTCGTTATGCTTAAGACCATACTGCAGCCACTGAGTCAACCCATCTTGCTGAGGATCTGTCTTTTTCATTGACCCTGCACTCTACCAAGCATGATGTCCTTCTCCAGTGACTGATCCCTCCTGACAACATGTCTAAAGTATGTGAGACACGGTGTCGCTATATGCTTCTACAAAAAACAAGTATTCATTGTTTCCATGAAATTCAAATTTAACTGTATTTTTATTTGCTAGTAAGTCTGGCAACACGACACCCAGGACAAGTTACAAAATATCTCGACCACCCTAGAAAGCTCCCTCATATCCCCCACCAGGCAAAACCCACCCTTCATCCTTCAGAGGGAAGTATTACTGTGATCTTTCATTACAGATTAGTTTTTTTCTATTTTTGGACTGTATGTAAGTGGAATTACGTCATATACACTTTGTATCTGCTTGTGTGCTTTCAGTACTACATCTGTGAAATTTATCCCTGATGCTCCACACAGTGTTTGTTCTTTTTCATTCCTATGTAGAATTCCATTGTGTGAACAGACAACAAATCATTTAGCCATTATACTGCTCTACCATTTATTTTTAACTTAAAAAACTGACTCTAAATTCACAGCATATAATGCAACAGAACAAAAGACAGCATTACTTAGTAGTTCACTCAACAGATTTATAAGAATGCTATTAATCTGTTAAAATCAAGCAGAGGTGCTTTCAATTACTCAAGGCTAGACAGAAGTCATCCAGTCTCACCACCACCGTGAAGAACAGATTCGGGAAAAAAGCAGAACACCTGTGAAATATCATTTCTCCAGTGATGAAAACCTTCTGAGCACTACGACCCATCGATTTAGCATGTTCATAATATTTCCCTAGTTTTATATTTAAAAAAGAAAAATGATTAGCCTTACAGATAAATGTAGCAGACTCAACACACAGTCCATCTATAAACCCACAAAGAGAACAAGAGCTGATACAACAGCAGCTGAGAGGTATCAGAGGATGAATGCCTGGTTTCTTTTCACCTGTTCCTCCACTGCTAGTTTAAAACTCAGATCAGAAAGCTTAATCTTACATAAAACTGGAACATTTTAGATGTCACTTAGATGAAGAAGAACCTCTTCTCCCTTGGAGTTACCAGAGGCCCAGTTCTCAACCCACCCGTGTATAACACTTTCAAAGTCAAGTGTGCTTGTTAGGGCAAATGGTGGCAAATGAAACCAGAGGAATGTCAGCTGACAGTGAGATCACAGACAGCCACACTTAAACTGCTGTCCTTCCAAACATACCTGTGTGTCACAATCAGGTCGAAGATTAAGTTCTTCACAGCATTCCCTGGATATCCTTAAAAATATATATTCTTTTGTTTTTTCTTCAATAGTAGCTTCATACACCTTCTCTTTGGTTCCCTGGGTCTGTACTAACTTCTCTTTAGGGACTGGTAATAAATAAACAGCACTGACTTTGGTCATTACCAGTCGTCCTGCCAAAGTGTCTTCAGAAAGAGTTTTAGTGAGCTTGAAGCGGCCAAACAGTTGTCCATTCTGAGCATATTTTGCACCTCCAGAAACTCCAGTGAGCATGAAGCTTGCTAGAATCTGCAATTGCACTTTAAGGTTGAACCTAAATCAGAAATTTAAAAAGAAAAAGAAAAAAACATATTTTTGCATAACCTATCAAAAATGTAAAAACTAGAAGAGTAAGACAAATCCAATATACACATACCAACAAGTTAAAACTTCCTATCAGCTCCACTCCACTGAACTACGTACTATGTACCAGCTTTCTGTCCTTAATCCAGCCAAGCTGGAGACAATACACACCCTCTTTTAAGACAATGAACTCCCACAAAAGTGTCCACGAATGCATGTTCTTCATGCTGAAGAATGCACAGATTCAAAAAATTTGAGTACTTCAAACTAAATGTTATTTTTAATAAAATGAAACACTGTTTATTAATTGATTTGAAAATCTGTTTTATCACAGCAGGACAATCAGGAGTCAAAAAGCACCTGGAACCAAAAGTCACACGAGACACCGCACTTTTATTAACCTAACTACTTTCCAAATAGATCTTACCAAACAAGTTTAACCATGAAATTTCACTTCCAATAATGTTTAACACTCAGAAGTTTCAGGGCCGCACTGAGGCAGAGCCCACAAGGAACTCTAGAAGGAGAAGTGAAGGCTATCTTCTCAGACAAAGGCTGGAGCAGCATTCACTCTAGCTGCCACGTGTCAGCACGAGGACCAGGGAGAACAAGTGTCTAACAGGATGAATTTACAGTCAAGAAATATGAGGTGAGAGTTAAACAGTGATAGCTCTTCTCCTCTCCATTCTGAAATATAGTTACAACAGACAAGGTGATGACAAGTAACGAGTATATTTTCTCCTTTCTCTTTTAAAGTAAAAATGTGAATGAACAAAAAATTATTTAAAAATCTATACAATCCATTTGTGGAAAAGACTACTTTTCAGTGGAACTACTGCACTGTTTTCATCTCAGATCGTCCTTCACATATGTGATGTAGTGACTGTCTGATAACTCCTTAGGGTAAGAAGAAAAAACACTTCTTTAAAAGTATAAATTCCTTTAAAGAAAATACGTGTATTGCTTACAATATTAGGAAGCAGGTACTCTAATTAAACTACTATATTAAAATTTTAAACATCCATTTATATGAAGAAATTATAAAGCTATTTATAAGACATGTTTTCATAGAAATAAATACTTAAGGAAAAATACAACTAAATAGCAACATGTGCATGTAATAAATCTTAACAGTTTGTAAATCTTATTATGAATCTAAAAACACACCTAAAACAGAAGACTCAAGGATTCAAAAAGATATCTAAACACATACTAAAATTATTACTCTATAGTATGATTTTGTTAAAAAAAATAAATTCTGGTAGTACCTGCCTAACATACACATGTGGCATCTTTAGATTACATTGTTATTTCTCTCATTCTCTACATACATTTCACTACATCCAAAAAAAGTGGGATGCAAATTTTTTTAAACACAGACTGCACTTTAGTTATTTTTGACTCTTTTCAAAACTGACTGTGATTGAGGGGTCTTAAAATGAAAGTGAAACAAAGTAAACAACACCAAAAAAAACCTCCAAACCCGCTGTCCTCCAGTACATTCCAATTTATAACAATCCTATAGGACAGAGCAGAATTGCCTCGTAAGTTCCAATGAGCACCTGGTGCATTCAAACTGCCAGCCTTTTGGTTAGCAGTCAAACTCTTACACACTGCATCACCAGGGCTTCAAGGTATACTATGCTTCCTAGTGTACATGAAATCTATGTTCACCTGCTTCTTTACAAAACATACACTTTTACAAAAAAAAGAAGAACAGGTACACACAGAAAAAAAAGAATCCATGATGGTTATGAGAGAGGGGAAGGGTACGGAGGGGAAATCACTAACTAGATAAAAGGGAAAGACAACACAAAATACAGCAGAAGTCACCACAAATTGACCAAGGCCAAGTCATAAAATCTTCCTAGACACATCCAAACACCTTGAGGGACCAATTTACTGGGGCTAAAGGCTGGGGATCAGAGTCTTGGGAGACATCTAGGTCAACCGGCAAAACACTGCTTATGAAGAAAATACTGTGCATTCTACTTTGGCAAGTGGCATCCGTGGTCTTAAAAGCTTTCAAGCAGCCACCGAAGACACATCTATTGGTCCCATCACTTCTGGAGAAAGGTGAATGAGGAAAACCAAGGACAGAAGGAAAATATTAGCCCCAAGGACTAATGAATCACAGGAACCACAGCCTCCACTTGCCTGAGCACAGAAGAACTAGATATGGTGACAGTGCCCAGCTACCACCACTAACTACTCTGATGGAGATCACAACAGAGGGTCCAGGTAGGGCAAGAGAAAAAGGTAGAATAAAATCCAAATTCACAAAAAAAGACCAGCCTTAACTAGTCTGGCAGAGACTGGAGGAACTCCCAAGCCTGTGGGCCCCAGACATCCTGCTGAGAACCAAAGTCACTCTTGAAGTCCACCTTTCAGCCACAAAGATCAGACAGGCCTACAGGACAAACAACACAGGAGGAACGTGCTTCTTATGTCGATCAAATGTATGAGAACAAACAGGTAGCACCACCCGAAAACCAAAGGCAAGAAGCCAAGAAGCGACAGGAAAACTGGACAGGTGGACACGGAGATCCTAGGGTGGCAAGAAAGGCAAAGGGGCAAGTGCTGACACATTGTGCGGGTTGTGACCGACGTCACAAAATAATATGTGCATGAATTTTGGAATGAGAAACTAATCTGCACTATAAACTTTCACCTAAAACACAGTTACGACTATTTCTTAAAAAGTGTACGTTATCTAGGCTTTCTCAAACGAAGTTAAAATTTTTCTTTCCTTTTACTATCCATGTAATTGAGGCACAGGGATCATTAAAAACTTTACACTCATGATTCACAGATGACCTCTTTGTCACAAAAGTCAATGCACAGTTCTCAGACTGTTTTCCCTCTTCGGAACCACTATCTTCTTTCTTCATGTTTCCCCTTCCCGTCAGGTCTGACTGGCCTAGCTCCCTTCCTCCCTCCCCAGCTCGGCCGCCCCTGCTGCCCGCCTCCAGCCCGGCCCTCTCCCAGCCCCACCCTCCCCCCCCCCCCCCCTGAAAGCTGCACCCACCATCTCCTTATTCACCCTCCCGCAGCACTGTGGCCTCAGCTCAGAGCTGTAATCCAACTGCCAGACAGGCCTCTCCACTCACACGTCCTTCAGCTCGGTCTGTGTAAAACCGAGCCACCACTAGCCTCTCCACAAGTCAACTCTAAGCCAATTCTCCCCTGTATTTCACAGTTTACAGAACGGCACCATTATCCACCTGGAGTCCACAACAGGTACCCTGTCTCCCTCACCAGCTTCATTCCCCCTCCAACAGTCACCAACTCTGTCAGTTCCTCCTCCTAACGCATCTGCACAGCGACTGTGTCCCCTGCAACCCACTGAACTCGGTGTACCCTAGCAAATTCCAACCTTGACTTCCTCCCTCCGATTCACCCCCCCAGGCCGCCACCTGCGGGTCTCTGCACAACGTTAAGGGCCTGGAGATGAGCAGCTGCCTCTGGCTCTTGGGCTCTGAAGATGAAGCCTACACAGCTGGCGCTCTCCCGCCCACCCCGCCACCACACAGGAGCGCTCTCTGTTACAGCTCCAGTGGCCCAACTGCAGCTTCCACCAAAACCTCTACTCCTGCTGCACACACTGCTTCTTTCAATTAAAAGACTTTTGGCCTACTTCTGAATGTGACAATTTTTATCTGTTTTTCAAAACACTGCTTAAATATCATCTTCTCCAAAATCCACTAACTGACTACCCTCCTTCTACCCACTAATCTGGGATTGGCACCTCACCCCCTTGGGGTCCTCGTGCACACATCTGTCACAGTGATTGTCACACTGTACTACAGTCTGACACTTAAATGTCTGTCTCCCCTACTAGATTATACACTTTGAGGGGACAAAGAAACATACTTCATTTCCTTAGAATCAGCACTGACTAGATTAGAAACTATCACTTCGGGTACTCAATAAATTTTGTTCATTACATGTTTGTAATACTCTCATTTTTTCCAGGCACCCTAATTTCATTTCAACCACTTTCTTCTATAACAAATTCTAAAACTCCTGTAACATATTTCTCAACTAACTCAGGCAATATATTAAGTTGTATAGTTAAATCTATTTTTGAATTTGCCATTCCAAAACAAGTGATTACAATTTAAGAGACATGAACAATTAATCTCACAGTTTTAGAGTGACAACAGAATCCTCTCACGTCATTTAGCTGTGGCCTGCAACCAAACTTCTTGCAGAAAAGGCACTAGAAAGTGAAAGTACTGAGACATACATCTTAATACCCTACCACAAGTTTAAAATGCAGGCCCTACAGACTTTCTAGTAGAAGTGTAGCTACTAATATTTAATTTTTCTAGAAGATTAACAGACTAAATCTGAAATTACTTTCATAAGTTCTCTTAGGTATTTAAAATAATATACATATTTCAAATGCAATAATTCAGAAATACTTAAATTACAGTGTATCCTAGATTTCTTACTGAAAAGAAAAATCATCCATTTTTTACATGTCATATTTTGAAATCAATCTTCAAGTTTACATAATTTCTAATCTTTTGAGGAATGAGAGAAGAGTACTCAGTCAAATTTTCAGCTAACTGAAAATCATACTTCAAACTAATGGAAATACAGCTGTATCAATGTTAACAACATTTTATACATATATATACACACACCTTGAGCATAACTTCAAAAAATTTTTCAAAGCTAGACAGTGACTTTCAGTGTGATTTCTGACTGCATGAGCAACCAAAATCAACCAAGGTCATGAGACAATCTCTGAGTTTACTGAGGCGGAACACGCTAACCAAACTGTGGCCCATCAATGCCTTACTTCTCCCTGATGAAATGTGCACCTCCATGCTAAACCTAGCATGCCCATCGTGAGCTCCTCAGAGGCCATGCTCAGGGATTAGGCCTGCCACTGAATAGTTTAATGAACAAAACAGCTTTAGCCAAAGTCAATTTCTTTTGAAAATGCATTATCTTAGAATCAAAGAGATTTTACTTGAGGGCAGAACTGTAACTGAATGCACATCAAACTGTGCTTGAAGAGAAGCAAAAGTAAGTCCAGAAAGAAATGTTTTCTGCAAAGTGAGTGAAACGCAATATTGTGTGACAGCTCACACCAAAACTTAACATAGGAAGAAGTTTTAATTTCTGGACTCTTGAAAAATCAACTCCTTTAAAAAAATAAACAAACACATACAATTCATTACTAAATACAGCCTCAAGCCAAAACACATTGTATCTAACCTTGAGAGTCCTCATTTAATCTCTTTTCAAGGGAGGAGTACAAGTAGGACTCTACACTCCAATCTTTATACTCAAAATGGACGCAACCAGCGTGAATTCTCTTCGGGCTACTTTCATAATCAGTAATATTCTGCTTAAATTTATGAAGTTCATAAATGACTGATACATTCTGGACCTTGAGAAACATGCCTTCAATCATACTAGGTCTGACTGTTCTGTCACAAAGGGGCATATTTTAGTGTATAAAGAACACAACTTATTACTGCCAAAACACATACAAATCACTTAAAAAGTCCACTTACTTGTACCACTCTTTTCTTTCTTTGAGTCTCACTCTACAATAAAACGTCCCTCACAATTCTAATGATGACTTGGGTTTGCTTTGATGACTGGTATTGGTTCAGCAGACAAACAAAATGGGCCAATCAGACACACTAGAGCATAAAGTGGGCACCAAACTCAGCCTTCAGCCTGTTTTTGCATAGCCCTTGACTAGGAATGATTTCAAACAAACAAACAAGTAAGGTATGATGACACAGACTGGATGAGGCCCAGTATTTGTTACCTGGCCCTTCACAGAAAACTTGTGTTGCTCTCCGCCCTAGAGCCTAGCTTAGTAGCCACACAAAGACTTCCCTAAAATCCATTTTCTACACTGTATCTTAGGTGATTTAAGCTTAAAATATTGATAATAGAATGTAAATTAAAGGTAAAATTAAACTACAGATAAACGTGAAATTTAAAGGGTGAAAGAAAAAACCAGAAAGACCATTTTCAACAATGTATGAAACATCAAAAATTTTTGAAAGTGTTTAAAAATTGTCTGCGACACTTCCTTAAAAAAATGGATATTGATATACCATTTCACTCAGTAATTCCACTACTTGGAATATATCCTACAGATTCAAGGCCTTTCACACCAATGGACACATGAACCAGAATGTTTATCGCGGCACAGTCCACAATAGCAAAAAGGTGGAATCAACCTAGATGCCCAACAATAGAAGAATGGATAGGTAAACTGTGGTACATATACTCAATGGAGCACTACGCAATGATAAAGAATATAACGATGATTCCAGGAAACATCTCCTAACCTGGTTTCAACTGGAAGACATTATGTTGAGTGAAAGTAGTCAGCGACAAAAGGACAAATACTGTATGAGACCTCTACGATAAGATCTCAAAAACAGACTTGTGTATAGAAGAAAAGACTCTTTGACAGCTGCAAGGGAGGGGAGGGAGGGAGGGAGGGCAAGGAGGGGAGCGTTTAGTTTAGTTAGTTACTAGAAATCTAGTTGGGAGAAAGCGGTGACAGCACACATTAGGAACAAGAACAACATTAAGTGGACTTCAGCATAACTTGAGTACTCCTTCCATCTTAACTCAGTACTGCAAGGATAGAGTAACTGGGGCAGGGGGCGGGGGACCATGCTCTTAGGCGAATTCCAGGCCAATTGGCACAACTAGCGCTTTTCTAAGAGAGCTCTCTGCACCCCACATTGGTGAGTGGCGTCTGGGGTCTTAAAAGCTGCCAAGCTGCCATCCGAGGACACAGCAAATGGTCCCAACTCAGCAGGAACCGATGCTCACCGAGGGCCAAAATGGCATGCGGTAAAGACAACTGAGAAGACAGAGAGACCCACAAGAGTGGGTGCCTACATCGACCTGGGACCGGAAGAACCGGATGGTGCCCGGCCAGCACCAGTGATAGCCATGACGGAGCTCACAGAGAGAAGCCTCACTGCCAACACAAGAATAAAAAGAGGTGCATCATGAGATCTCCACTAAAAGACCTCAATTGATGGTCCAGCGGTTTTGGGGTTCCTCTGAGAGCATGGCCCCCGGCCCTGATGCTGCCTGTTCCCATAAATTATAACAAAGGTCCACTCTTTGGACAGGAATGGAATGGACTTGGCAATGCAGAGTAACCATATGTTGGAAGCACTTTATGGTTCTATACCTCTATAGGATATCATCTTGCTGACCTCTGGCTGGAGGAAGGGGAGTGGACGGAGAGGAGGGGAAAGGAGACTGTTGGGAGGATGAGACATGTATGGAGCAGAGAGGAATAGTGTGCAGTCACCGGACAGGGAGAGCAGTGGAAGCTGCATATAGGGGGGCATGTAAATTTTCATGTGAATGTACATTTTCACTCAGTTATGTTAAATAAAAAAAAAAAAAATGCTAAAGATGGCGGACAGAGGAGAAAAAAAAAATTGTCTGCGACAAAAATGTGCTTACAGATGTCCTCTGAGAACCTGATGCTAATTATTAGCAGAATTTTGCTTCTTTGTATGTTTATCAGTTCTTACTATCCTTCACTAAATTCTGCAAGCCTGTCAAATTCAGAAGCCTAATTTCCCAGCCTTCACACTCAGGGTCACTTTTGGGAGACAGTAATCCTGGAAGCTTTCCAGACTTCTCTAGCACAACGTACATCTACTGGTCACACATTAGATACACAGCACTGAATTCTCATATCTGTCTTTACAAATACTTTAAAACTCAAACATATTTAGCATATACAGAAGATCAAAAACGATCCTACTTATATATATTCAATTTGTAAATATCCCTGCTTGAGTCAACTGAATATAATCTAATTTTCAAAACATTAAAACCACAGAGAAAACTCAGATATTCCTATAAGACTATGCACTAGCTTACCACTGTCTGACCACACTGTCTATAGTCTGTCTTACCACAAACTCCTCTTTTGACACCTAAGGGCACTTCTATGTCACGGTTATCAAGTGTTGTCACTGACAATATGCCAGTTTCCTTTTATTTCTCTGTTTGTTTTCTCTTATTAAAATAGCAATACGTGGTCATTGTAGAACATTTCAAAAGTAAAGTACATATTAGAACGTAAAAATCACCTGTAATTCCACCAACTAGAATACTTTAATTCCTTCCAGTATTTTATGTGCAAATATATACATAAGTATGTAAGTACATGTATGTATCTACATACATACAAAAATAGAATGGTAGTGCTAAGGTTTTATAACCAGTATATTTCCCCTCACTACTTCATCAAAAGTGTTTTCATTTTATTAAAAACTCTACAAGAACATTATTTCAACAGGTATATAACATTTGATCATTTGGCTATGATCAAAACTTATTTTTTACTACTCTGTGAAAGACACCTGCTCACAGGTACTTTGATCTTCAACAGAGATTACTTCCTCAGGCTAAATCCCTGTAAGTAGAGTTACTACACTTGAAAGGTTCAAGCTTTCTTAATATAAACTCTTACTTAATATAAACTAGCAAACAGTACTTTAGTTTGCCACCCATGTTCATTTTATAGTGTTGATCTATTCAAGCCCCTCTTACATTGGCTTTTGCACCTCTTAGAAAGTGCTCTTAGGATGAACTTTGAACCACTTAGTTTCTTAATCAAAATCTGACCTCCAAAATGTTGTACTTTTTTCTTTTTTTCACTCAAATTGCTAATTGTAAAAGGTTCTTTTTAGTTAATTAATCCAAAAGCTTTTGGTTTTTAGTTACACAGTCCTAAGGTAATATATATGGAATGATTTTTAAACTTTAATTAATGAAAGGTAATACATAATTTTTTCTAAATTCCTAATACGGTACTCAAAAATACTTTCGAGATTCTGGTAAGCTTTGAAATGCTGTTTTCATTACAATATTTATGACTGATCACAGTGTCCTTTCCCGAGGAAAAGGTATGATGATGTACATAGCATACATATATGCACGTTACTAATGTGAATCTTGTATATGATACAAGCACCATGCTTGTCCTTTAGCATCTGACGATTTCATGAGAACCGTCTACAGACACAATCAGTAAAACCTTTTTAACAGACCATCAGTGGGCCATGACTTAAAGTCTCAGAAATGAAAACTATACCTATCTGACTCCACTTATTTTTAACTACTTAAAATCATATACTTTTTGCATGTTAGATCACAGGTAGTCTATAAATAGAATAACAAGGCTATCTTTAAGTTTTCACTTTCCTGAATATATCCCATCATGATTTGTTCAGTAAAAATCTATGAAAAATAAGGTGCTCATGAGGCAGCTTGAAAAAAAATACATTCCTTATTCTGTACTAAAAAAAGACATTTATAAAAATGTGTTCACATCTCATAAGCAGGGTTCAATTTTTAAGGCTCATTCTCATTTTATCTAAAAAGTAGAATGTTGCTGCCAAATATAAGAACCATTTCACCAACAGTCCGCTGTCACTCAAGCCTTCACTTCTAAGATTACTTTCCCCATAATAATTCAAGTTAGCTTTTGACTCAAGCACTTGGTCTTAACCTGTGGCACATGGATAAAAAGTAAAATATGTTAAAGCATTCACAAATTACTATAAAAGTATTTCATTATTATCAAACCATCTTCACAAAGATGTACGCTGTTTCAGTCTTAAATCCACTGGACAAAATATGTCGTACCTATCAATTTTTATAGATGTATTCAACAACTATTCATTGAGTGCTTACTATGACTACCACTGATCAAGAGCTCCTTAAGAGCACAGACCACATATTTAAAATCCCAGCACACAGCAAAAAGCTTGTCACATAGTAGAAGCTTAGTGAGGGCTTACAGAGACACACTATATATGAAACATTAGTAATACCAACATGAGCAGGTCCCAGTTCTTGCCTTGAGAAGCTCATATTTTATATTATTATCTTAAAGATAGAATACAGCTATTGAATAACAATCATTTTACTTCCTGTCTTCACTTTGGCACAGTTCCATTTTAAAAATTAAAAATATCACCCAAAAGAGAAATAAAAATAAGAAATGGTTCTGAAGTAACTTACTTGCTGACTTCTTTATACTGGGCTATCTCCTCAATATAAAGAAGGTCATGCAACCGAGACTGATAGTTGCTCTTGGTCAATGATTTGTCTAAAACAGACTGGGTAAACAGCTGGTCAGCAGAGAGAGGAATTTGGTATCTGATAAGAAGGCTCTTCTCCAAATCAGTAGTTTCATTAGGCTCAAAATCTATAATATTCTTAGAAGAAGAATCCCAACGCTTAGCTGTGGTTACTAGCTGTTGTCTTGCATGCATCAGGTATTCAAGATCTAAACAGAAACAAAAACATATTTACAAAGGAGCACAACATTAAAATTCTCAAAATAAATTATGCATTTTGGCAAAAGAACTGTATAGAGTTACAATAAAAACTCCATTTGACTATAAGTATTTTCTCCTGCATTAGAAATATATTTTTATCTAGGCTTAACAAAATAATAAGAATCCATGTAAAAAACATCTTTCTTTACATCAGGCTAGAACATACCAGAAACAGTTATCAACATTTTAAAGATACCAACACTTTGAAATTGACACTTCAGTCAAAAGAAATCTGATCTGCAGAAAGAGAACTGACTCCTCATTAGGCAAATTCTATCAGGTATCAATAACCTTTCTCTTCCTATTTGTTATACTTAACCTGCCCATTTATAAGAAAGGAAGATAAAAGGGAGAATGTGGAACAAAGGATCTGACAGATGCATATCCTGAGAATACAAGAAAGATGTTCATCTCTGTCTTATTAACCACACAAAGGCATCTGACTCTGCGGATCCTAACAAATGATGGATAACACTGTGGAGAATGGGAATTCCAGAACACGTAATTGTACTCACCCAGAACTAGTACACAGACCAAGAGGCAGTCAAAGAGAACAAGTGGATACTAAGTAGTTTAAAATCAGAAAAGCTGTGCATCAGTGTTGTATTCTTTCACCATACTTCTTAAATCAACACTCTGAGCAAACAATCTGAGAAGCCAGACTATATGAAGAAATAAGGCATCAGGATAGGAGGAAGCCTCATTAACAACCAGATGACACAACCTTACTTGCTGAAAGTGAAGAGGATTTGAAGCACTTACTAACAAAGATCCAAGACTATAGCTTTCAGTACAAATTAGACCTCAACATAAAGAAAACAGAAATCCTCACAACTGGACCAATAAACAATATCATGACAAATGGAGAAAACACTGAAATGGTCAAGGATTTCATTTTACATGGATCCATAATCAACGCACCCGGAAACAGCAGTCAAGAAATCAAAAAACATATTGCACTGGGCAAGTCTGCTGGAAAAGACGTCTTTAAAATGATAAAAAAGCAAAGATGTCACCTTGAGGACTACGGTGTGCCTGACCCAAGCCATGGTATTTTCAATGACTTCTAATGTATGCAAAGCTGGGCAATGAATAAGGAAGACTGAAAAAGAATCTATACCTTTGAATCACACTAAGTAGCTTAGAGCTATAACTGCTAGCCAAAAGGCCAGTAGTTTGAATTTATCATCCACCAGACACTCCTTAGAGACAATACTCTGTCCTATGACGTTGCTAGGAGTCGGAATTGACTCAGTGGCAATGGGGTCAGGTTGATTACTAATATTTAGCGTACCCCACTATAAAAATGGATGTTGATCAAAACAACATGACAGGCTAAATCTTTTGTGCGTATGTGTGGTAAATGCACAGTGAAACTGTGTGAAAACCAACTTCCAACAAACAAGAATCTTTCAGGAAATATTCATGTAAATCACTGCTAATTCCACATGGGAATGTGATGTAATGTATCATTCAAGTGCAACTTCAGAAAAATCCAGTGTGGCCTCAGTGGAATTATCCTGTAAGTAGAGCTCAATGTCAAAATTAATGACAGCTCAAGTTCTAACATCTCTGAGAAAAATGTTAAACCAACTGTAGCACAAATTCTAAGCACCAGACAGGTTCCCTCTGTCTACAGTGCGTATCACTTCTCCTTTGGATGGAATACAGATTTACCTATAAAAGCATAACTGGACCACAGGAAAAAAGACAAGCTGCTTACCTGATTCATTAGACCAAGATCCTGGTTTAATGTAACATAAAATGGAAAGATGATTTGAAAACTCAAGGGTTGCTATGAGTTGGAACGAACTTAGTGGAAATGGGTGTGATTTGGGTAAGTTACAATGCATACATGTAGTTAGGTCTTGAGAGATCCCCTTTAAATAAGATGAAGGAGAAGATGAAGGCAGGATGCCCAGGAACAATGGACACAACTACTGTCAGGAGTCACTTCACTCACACTGTGGCATCTGCTCACCTGGCAATCTAAACAAGACATGCTTACCACGTGTGGCAGCCTGAGCTGGTTCATCCTTAGTATACACTTTTCTTCAATTTCATCAGGCTAAAAAGAAAACACTCCAGAAAGATGAAGAGTGAGCAAGCTGGGATCCATAATCACCAAACTGTTAACGGAGAGTTTGAACTGACTTATTTACCATGTCCTTTAATGCTCAATCTCCAAGCAAACTTGACAGACATTTAAACCTATGGAACATGTCACCCTGAGACACAGGCATGAATTATATATAGATTTTAAGAGGTTCTTAAAAAAAAGGTAAAGACAACTCAAGTATAGTTAACTTTTTGAGGATAATTCAAGGAAAAGGTCACCATTGTCAAAAACAGTATTCACGACTGGAATGACTCGGCTGACACAAGATACACTGTCCAACTTCCCCTGTCCTTCTGATTTCTGAAATTAGCCATGCTCACATTTCAGACAGTCACTATTCTAATAAACAGCAAAGAATCCAAAGGGTCAGTTTGTTTTGTCCGGAAGTGTGCAGTATAGCAGACCTGGAAAACATCTTTAGCAGGACCTCAATAGTGGACACAAAGAAAAGGGGAGCAATCTTGTGTTCTACATGTCCAGCACAAAAAAAATGGTACATAAAAAGGGTATAATATGTGTGTGACACACAGAATTTCTTGAAAACAGCTACTATTTATCTAGGACTTAAAGGAAATAAGATGAAATGCTTTCTACTCAAAAATCAGATGCTACCTTCTTCCTTGAAAAACACTTTGGTTTACAACTCTGGAAATCCTGGCGGCACACTGGTGAAGTGCTGCAGTCTGCCGACCAAATCCACCAGTGTTCCCTGGAAACTCTATGGGGTACCTCTACTCTGTCCTAAAAGGGTCGTTATGAGTCAGAGTCAATTGGAAGGCAGTGGGTACACCTTTACAAGTCTTGGTTGCCTATACCAACAATAAAATACACCCCAAAGTAATCCCAAACTACCACTTCAGCTACCCTCTTCAGTAATGCCTTTCACCAGAACTGCCAAAAGACACAAGATGAACGAACATCTCTTAATTTACTGATGCTTTCTACTCCTATTTATCAGCACTTCAAAGAGGCTAATAAAAAGTTAAAATAGCAGTGACAGCAGAATGAGTACCTTATACTTTTTTTACATTCAGCATTTAATGAAAATGCTATTTTTTAAAATCTATTCTATTACTTCTATGATCACATAAACAATACAGTAAAAACAGGTATCTGTTCTTAGTTTACCAAAAGCTGTAGGAGTTTGGGATCATTTTTAAATCATACAAAGCTTTAATGTTAATGTGAATACACATTGCTAGACTCAAGGTAGAAAAATACATAAAATCAGGTTTTCAGATTTAAATATAAAAACTTATTTTCAACATCCAACTTCCAGATAGTCAAAGCAGAATTCCAAATCAACTGCCCAATCTTTGGCAAGCAAAATGTTTCCATTAACCAAAGTTGTGGTACAAAGTGTACAATGTAGCTTGTTTCCTAAGCAAGTGGGAAAAACTCACCAGCTGCTTCACTTTGCAGAAGCCACATATTTTTCAGATGCACATCTAAAAAAATGTTTAGTATGTACACTGACTACTTTTCGCTTAAATCTTACCAACAGAAAAACAATGAAAAAGGTAAAGTTAAGCTTATGCATATTTCCTGAACAGTTTGCAAAACTACCATACAACAACTAGGGAAAAACAAAAATTAATTCATGGCCCACAAAGAGAAAGGATCTAAGTGCTTTAGACAAAGTTGTTGTTTTCCTCCCTCCACTCACTTCAAATCTGAATTAAAATCAGCAGAATTTTTAAATTTCAACAGTAAAAAAAAACTAGAGAAAGGTATGTGCTCTGAAAGTTGATTTTAAGTTTCAAAATAACTATTAAGCTATACACCTAAATAAAGTTCCATGTTCCTAAGTTTGAAACTAAAGCGTTTCGTTAGTAAGATTTCACTGTGAATCTCCTCTAGAGGAATAGCATGAAGCACTTCCGAAACGATCTACCTGTACATGGAACTCTTGTCTATGAAACATCTATTAATCGTTGTAGGATACAGGTTGGGAAACATTTAGCCAATAGATGGTCCAGCTATATAAGAGAACTGTTGCCAGCATTAATTTAAGGACAAAATCATGCTTAAACAATGAACACACAATCAAGGAGAAGTGACAGATATTCCCCCACTCAAATTCAGCTTCACACCATCACAAACTATATCCTGATATAATTTAAAACACTATCAAAATTCTACAGAAACATGACCTAACTCAATTCCCAACAGTTGTCTGGCCTTCTTGTACCTGAAAGGATAATTTTCTCCTAATTCCAAACCAAAGAAGACTAAATAACAGATTGACTAAGACTGGAGGTTAAATGAACCATGCTGTTACACTGTTACCAACTGAACAAAGGAATTATATCGCTCTCAGCATCCCTAAATGTTGTCTACACAAAGGATTCCACAAAAAGATACAAAATAGGAAGGCATTTTACATTTTCACTTTTGCAGACTGTTTTGTAAAAGTATAATTTCATATAAACAAATTTTTTGACCTCAAATTTTTTTGCTGACAAGAACTGTACTGCAATAATAATTTAAAAAAGAAAAAAAACATCAACACAAAGATAGAAGCAGAACTGTTTATATTATGCCTTTACTTCTCTAAAATTCTGTTTAGGGTTTGTACACAATAATACGGAAACAAATGCAGTCACACAATAAAAATTTTAAGATAGCACACACAGTAAGACATTCAATGAGATCAATCTGAAAATATCAGGGAAAACACCAGGAGCCCTGGTGGTGCAGTGGTTAAGAGCTCCAGCAGCTAACCAAAAGGTCTGCAGTTTAGATCTGCTGCGCAATCCTGTAGGGCAGTTCTACTCTGTCCTATCGGCTCACTATGAGTCAGACTCGACTCGACAGCAACAGGTTATGGAAAATACCCAAGACAGAACTAAAAATCAGCACAACAGGTCAGCTAACTTAATAAGCAAAGAGAGTCTGCAAAGTACCATCTAGCTTGCCTAAACCTACTGTTTTTCTTCTTAGAGTGTTCAAAATCTCATTTAACAGAAAATAGTTTTAGTATCATATAATGTTCTCTTGTAACATTTTTCTTTTGTCTTTGAAAAACAAATGTCACTATGTGTATAGGCAAGGATGTCACACTGCAAAGGGGTCACTTAAAAGGTACACAGTACTGGTTTCAGAAAAGATACCCTTGTCTTCACTCATTCCCACTACCACATCTGAATGAGTTATAAAATTTACTTATTTTCAAACTGATCCAACAGAAATGACACTTCTTCCAGTTACCAGCCTCAAACCATCAGTCATCTTGAACATTTCCTCTTTCAACTTTTCTATATTGTGTTCTGCTGCTAAAATCTCTAGTTGCTATGGCCTTAATCTCAGGTATACATCTCCATTTTTTAATGTATCTGCTAGCACTCAAGTTACATTTCTTACTATCTCCAGTCTAAGCTATTTCAACAAAGAACTGATTTTTCCTAATCTTCCTCAAGGGTTCTATGCCAATTCTGTAACCTGTTTAAAAACTTTCAAGGTCACTCCAAACCCTCAACTCCACAGTATCAAAATGGATACAAAAGCTTCACTGTGACATTCTGCCCATCCTCCAGTCTCACTGTTCACTCCCACTGTGCCTTTGACCAGTCACCTTCCGCGTTGCTCCAACAGTAACTAGTGCTCCTCTCACCTGCCCCAGATGTCCTAGTCAACAATTTGTCCATTATTCTTTCCACATGGAACAAACTTCTCTCTCTCCCTCCTACCACTACCATCCCACTGGCTGTTTCCTTATGTTGCAATCTCTCTCCTCTGTTAAATTTAACTAGAACAACTGTTTTTACTACCTATATAAGGGGTGGAAATCCTGGGCATAGTGGTTAAGTGCTATGTCTGCTAACCAAAAGGTCAGCAGTTTAATCCACCAGGCGCTCCTGAGAAAATGTATCCTGTAGGGTCGCTATGAATCGGAATCAGCTCAATGGCACTGGGTTTGGGTTTTGGTATGTAGGGTAGCTACGAGTCGGAATCAACTTAATGGCAATGAGTTTGGGTTTTGGTATATAAAGTGTAGCTATGAGTCAGATTCAACTCAAAAGCACTAGGTTTCGGTTTGGGTATATATAGGGCAGCTATGAATCTGAACGGACTCGGGAACACTGGGTTTGGGTTTACAAGTGAACTAATGACCCTAAAGGTATAACGGTTGAGCATTTGGCTGCTAACTGAAAAGCTGGCAGTTCAAATCACCACCCCCTCAAGCTGCACTTCGGGAGAAAGACCTGGAGATCTGCTCCTGTAAAGATTACAACCTAGAAAACCCTACGAGGCAATCCTATTCCATCAGTTACATGGGGTCGCTATGAGTCCACAACATAACTGAACTTGTTATCTCCCTCCCTTGTGTGCCCAGGGAAATTCTGGTGGCATAGTGGTTAAGTGCTATGGCTGTTAACCAAAAGTTCAGCAGTTCAAATCCACTAGGCACACCCTGAAAACTCTATGGAGCAGTACTACTCTTTCCTATAGGGTCGCTATAAATCAGAAACGACTCGACGACAGTGGGTTTGGGTTTGGTTTTGTATGCCCAGATAATTTTCTTTGTATTCTTCAAAATGCTTGCCTTACACTCTCTTGTAAGTTCTACAGGTACTTCGCTTGAAGGCAATAACTACACATTTCTCATGCTTGACTCCTCTGTGGACCTAATGTAGGATTAACACAGTAGGAACTGAACAGGCACATACACACAGACTGTGGAACTTCCTACCAGCACCCCCAACTTCCCGTTTGCTTAGGAAAAACTGATGACTGAAAACTATCAAAGAATATTTCTAGTTTATTCAAAGAACCACCTGACAACTAACCTCCTTAGCTCTTTCCTTCCTTTTCGAGGAGATCAAGCACACAGCACCATTCTCCTTCCCCAAAATCAATTAAATGCATTCATTCTGAGGAAATCTTCATTCTTACATATTCACTTTAACCTCATTCACTTGTAAGAATCACTTCAAGCCACTTTCCAATCCCTGCCCAGTTATTGTGGGAAAGCAAACCAAACCAAACAAACAAAACACCCTTCTCCTCTCTTCTTACTCTTCTCTTCATAAGCCAGAAATTACACTAACTATGGCTAATTTTTAAAAATAACAGCTACCATTTATTAAATGCCTACAATGCACTCAATACAGTGCAAGGCTTAACTCCTAATTCTCACAATAACTCTCTAAGATAAACATTACCATCCCCACTTTGCACGTTTCTACGTGGAGCTCACAGACATTCCGTCTCTTTGCCCGGGGTCACACAGATGGTAAACAGAATCTCAGCATTTCCCTGCTCTAGTTCTCCACCTAGAGAGAAGCACAGATCTGAGGCAAACGTTGCCCAACCACTCTCAGTCTTCTCAAGCACATGAGTCTACCCTAAAGACCTTTCACCACTACATTCCTTCATATAATCTCCATTTCAATAGTAATATTTTCCTTTTTATGTCATACATTTGACATTTTATATTATTAATTAAATAGGCTCTTATTAAGTAGTCTGATTTCTTCACAACATCTGTAAAATTATTTCTTTGGGAAAGTGAGTCATGGGTTACAAACCACTAATCTAAAAGCAAACTTTGAAAACACAACTCACATAAAAGCCAAGAACATCTTTTTACATTTAATACTTGAGAGCTGGGGATGAACCTTGGTCTCTACTTATAATTTAAGCCTCTCTATTTTTTCAAGAAAGTCATTTCTATTAGATGTTAAATTCTAGTCCCTAAAAGCTACAGAAACCACACAGCTAAATCCAGTTCACTGTCTGTTTTTATAAAGTTTTACTGGAACACAGCAACATCCATTTGTTTACATGTTATTACGGCTGCTTTCACACTACAATGAAAAGCAGGGTAGATATAAAAGACTATCTGTTGTGCAAAGCCTAAAATACTGACTTTATGATGTTTTGCAGAAAATATTTGCCAACCCTTTGCAGAAAATATCTGCCAACTCCTATAGTAGCATAGGAAAACCTGGTGGCATAGGGGTTAAGTGCTACATCTGTTAACCAAAAGTTTGGCAGTTCAAATCCACCAGGTGCTCTCTGGAAACTCTATGGAGCAGTTCTACTCTGTCCTCTAGGGTCACTAAGAGTTGAAATTGACTCAACAGCAGTGTTTTGTTTGTTTGTTTTCAAATATATGCAAACAGATAAAAAGGAAACATTGGTGTCATAGTAGTTAAGTGCTACCACTGCTAACCAGAAGGTGAGCAGTTCAAATCTGCCAGCTGCTCCTTGGAAACTGTATGGGACAGTTCTCTTCTGCCTATAGGGTTGTTATGAGTCAGAATCAACTTGATGACAGTGGATTCTGAGTAGATGGAAACCCCGGTGGCATAAAGTTAACAGCTACAGCTGCTAGCCAGAAGTCAACAGTTCAAATTCACCAGGAACTCCTTGGAAACTCTATCAGGCAGTTCTCCTCTGTCCCATAAGGTTGCAATGAATCAGAACTGACTTGACGGCAAGAGGTTTGGTTTTATACTATCAAACAGACACAAAATATTTTGTCAAAACTACCTATTTGGCTATAGAAATTAATTTACTGTCATTCCAAGTAGCACTGACATGACAACAGATACAACAGAACAAGAACAGATAAAGCAATCAAAGGAGAAACTAAGGGTAAATGTGGTCTACGTGATACCAACACACATACAAGAAGGCACCATCTAATTGTTAAATTTGTGCACAAATGCTGTTACAATCTTATTAGCAGCTACAGAAAAGACAGAGAAAGACTCAGTTCTGCCTATTCATTATATACAGAAAATAAAATAACAAACAGCATTTGTTAATAAAAAAAAACCTCCTTTTGGGCTCTCACAATGGGACACCAGTACATACCAAAAAGCATCCTCCAAACTGTGGTTATTTATAGTCAAAACAATAGCAAGTTCCTACAGCTCTGCTATAATAGTGAAGTGTTTGTTAAGTATACCACAACACCTGTAAATCTAACCTAGAGCCAAAAAAATGAAGGCTGACAAGCTCTTTCCTCATCCTGTTGGAGCTTGGCATAAAGATCAGGTGTGTTCAATAATATGACAATGTACAAAGCAATCCATCAACTGCTGCAGGTGCTTACGTGTTGCAATAAAATACCTCTTTCCAAGAGCACACAGCAGCTTCCATTAAGACACCTTGGTTTCCTTTACACTAGCAAATGTAAAAAACTGACTCATAAAGGCTTTTACATGGGACTTTTCATTCAGAGATAATGTTCTTATATCAGTAAAGTTACTATCAAAAGTAACAGGCCTTGAAAATACATATTGTAGTTGTATTGACAATTACCACTAAAATGATACTCTACCCAAACTACAATGAAAGGTGTTACCATGTTAAAATCATCATACTTTGAAAATGAAGTTGGTAGACCAAAGCAGACCTGATCACTTACTCATGCAGGCTTGGAGAATCTTAGAGCAAGCTTTCCCTAATGACTGTATGAGGATGTGGACCACACTAAGCCCATTACATAGTAAATGAGTCAATGAATTTGCGAGTTTTCCTTGATCATTCCCTCCCTATCCATGGAATGTTGAGGGGCCACAACATATCCTTTATCGTTGTTATTAAAGTGTCTCTTAATACATTACCTTCTGTAGAAGCTGCATCAATCATCACTCTTTGCATGAGCACTGGTTCCAATCCAAAGTCAAAAACTATGGTTTGGCGAAAAGTTCCAAATATTTCTGTGTTAAACGCTATTCCGACTTTATATACATAATGATCTAATCCATTTTGGGTCATCTTGCCTCCTATCCATTCTTGACAGTTTTCTGGGACTTCTTGTGATACCTGGGTAGTACTATCGCCAGCAGATATTGCAATGATACTAAAATGAGGACGATGAGCATCATAAAGCAATGCTACACGATACAGCATTCTTGCAGGCTACAAAGAAGTTAAAACAATTCATTGAATACCAAGGGGGTGAAAATCTAATAGTAGTTGGGCTCTTCAATGAAAATATTTCCATAATGGATTTTTATTTTACCCATGCTTCTAAAACAATGTTAAAAATACAAGTTGTATGAATAACCCATTTTTTTGAATAACAGAATCATTTACAAGAATCAGCTGTTAAAATGATATATTTATGACACATGACTAGCCTCTCTGCTTTCTGAGATACAGTCATCTTTGCTTGTGGCAAACACTATCATGACCACAACCTTTACCTCTCTGTATCTTAGCCTAAAAGAGTTTTATCTAGCATCGACTAAGAAGTCTTCCCGGGAGGGCAGTGACCTCCGAAGGCACTGGGTTGGGCTCACGGCTGAAGCTGAAAGTTCCCAGATTTTCATTCCCATGTACAAATGGTGCAGTAGAAGAAAACCCATTAAAAACTACACAAAACTTCTCCACTGCACACGTGCACAGAAATTTGTGCTTCAGCTTCCTTCTTAAACTTGAAAACTGTAATTTAAGATGGCAAGCGCTGCAGAAAATGTCTCTTATCCTAAACATCCACTACTACAAAATTTATGAGTTTATTAAATATAACAAGATGTGATGACATAAACATCTTAGAACCACCAAATGGAAACAATTCGATATTTAGTTAATTACAAGTCATGAACCCCATCCTACGTTCCAAGTTCCAATATATCAAAATACTCATAAACATTCTAAATAGCTACAAAAATCTTCTACTTAAAAACAAAAAAACTGTACTTTTAATGATCCAAATGTAGAAATCCACTTTAACACAATGAGTACATACAATGTACTTAGATGAAAAAAAAAAATTATCAATTCTCTTTTAACACAGAGTTAACAAAAAATTTTAAAGCAAACTGAACAATATTTACCATAATTTAACTGGCACCACATTCGTACCTTACAAGTGAGAGCAAAGGTCCAGGTCTGATGCGATTTCTTGGTGCTGACAGTAACCGACAGGCCGGGACTGTGCTCCACCTTCACGCCCTCTATACACTCGCTGAGCTGCAAACAGAGAGCAAGGGCGGCTACGTTTTCATGGTGAAGAAACACAGACACTATCAGCAGGACAAACAGACATCAACGCTAAAGATGGGATGGACAAGGTAGTTTACACACTCATTCTCAGTTATTTTTAGAAGAAAAAAATAAAGCTGAAACAAGAGAAATAACAGACCCTCCCCCAAATGGCAGTCAAAACACTCTGAAGGAAGATACATTAATACCTGCAAACCAAGCAAATGGTTTAGTTCCACTCTTTTTTTTAAACAAACAGGTCAACATTAACTACTAAAAACACTATTTTACGAAGAATCAAGTTCTTTTACAGAGGGTAAGAAAATAAACCAAAACAGAGCATATAATAAAGTCAACATTCAAACAAGTTCATGTTTAAAACAAACAAAATACAGTTTTATTATCCTCACCACTTTCTCTGGCGATAATGAATTCATCCACTTTTCTATCAAGGTTTCCATGTAACTGCCTGAGAGCTGTTTATTCTCATTTTGCTGTTTCAATTTTATCAACCGTGAAGCATATCTTTTCTGCCATTCTGCTAGTTCTTCCTGGGAATGTGCTGAAGTACACTGGGCACCATACCTACAGATTCCTTGCTCTAAAAATCTAAGTGGAACAGGAAAGACTGTTTTATCATACACTTTGTTGAACCATTTACAAGAAAAACTTCCAGCATTTTCCCTCTGACTCTTCAATAACAAAAGCACAACATCATCTCTTGAGAAGTAGTATTTATCACACTGCCTGGCACAAAGTAGGGAGAAGTGGTTTAGAAAACAGTTACAACAGCTAGTTGAAAGCACAACTTCCCCATATACACCAGTTTCTCTCACTGGAATAAGAGGATTCTAACGCATAACATATTCATGACCCTTTCCAAATGATGGCACTGAAAAAGCAATCCTTTTCCTTTGTGATCTAACCAATCGATCAGACAATTCCTGCTACAGTAGAATTTTCCTAAAGCAACAGTGACATCAAGTGGCTTGGCTGCTCAAACACAGGTATACTCTACTTCTCAAAATAATATAACCCATATAAAATTTTCCATATACTGGAAATTGTATTCTGAAAAACTTTTTAATATATCATTAAATAATAATTTTATTAGCATTTCCACTTTGAATCCCAAAATTTAATGTTTTCACCTCTTTCTACATTACTATTACCTATATTTCACTGAAAACACTGGACTATGTTAATGTGTTTGAAATTTTAAATCAAGTTATGATAAAAGTTTTATATTACAAAGCCATGGTTTATTTAGTTATATTCAATTGTTCACTGGATATAAATTTTCATTTAAAGGAGACAGAGTTAAAAGATTTTCCAAAATTTATGACTCACAAAATTTGTCAATTCAGCGGTCAAAAACAAACAAAAATATAAGATTTTAATCAATAACGTAAAAAATAATTTTAACACCCTCATAACTATGGGACAAACTTTAAATAAACGGAAACAATAAATTGTAAAAGGATCCCATGACAGGAAAAATTAAAATTAAACTTTAAATAGCAAAACTAAAGCAATCGTCACAAGGTTGAAAAAGCAGCTAGAGTTGCTTGGAGGTATGTGTGAGGGGTTTTACGTGGCAAATCAACTTGGATTGTAAACTTTCACTTAAAGCACAAAAGCAAGAAAGATGTTAATGACAATTTTTCAATAGGGAAAAATATGGATAGTACAAAACACAAAATAAACCACAGCACAACAGAAATGATCAAACGATTCACCTACTTGAAAACATCAGTATGTTTAAAGCTTTTCCTGGTGATTCACAGTCTTGAAGTTCAATTAAACTATTTATTAAGTTCTTCTGTACTTCGGAAACACATTTAAAATCATGTTTTGATGTTACTCTTATGTAGGTTTTCAGTCAAATATTCACCTCTCTACTGTACTGTTTTAAATTGCTTCCTTAAAAATTGAAGGTTTCCTATTCTAATCTGGACAATAAATTTTCTTGTATTTCCTTTTCACAGGATTGTGCTCTCCCTCTCCTACACTAGGCCCTCACCAGGATTTTCAAATTTTACTATTAATTTCCTTATTTCTGCTACAAAATCAAATTGAACATCTTGACTTTTCAGTCATCAAAACAATCTGTCAAATATTGTTAATTTTCAAAAGTATTTTCTATAGTAATAACTTTTATCAGAAATCCACTAGTTACTACTTCTTATTAAAAAAAAAAACTGAAAAGCTCACCTTTTCAAAAGCAATCTTACTCTTTCCACATTAATACATAATTATTAAATTTTGAAAGGTTAGTCATTCAGGTATAAATAACTTACTAATTTTGCATCAGGGTCACATGATGATAACAGACTTTGTTTCTTTTCAGAAAACGTACTACTTTAACATTTCTTTAAAGTGTTTTACTCATGATGCCCTGATGGCATGGAAGTTAACAGCTCAGCTGCAACCCAAAAGGTCAGCAGTTCAAATCCACCAGCTGCTCCTTGCAAACCTCGGGGGTAGTTTTAACTCTGCCCTATTCAGGGTCACTACAAGTTGTAACTGACTCAATGGCATCTAACAACAACATTTTGTGTATAAAGTAGTTTCCACTGTGATCACCACAACCTAAGTAAATTTCATATAAACAAGAGACTAGCAACTAAGTTCAGTCATAATATAATGAAACTGGTAATATAAAAGACTTCTGAATGAAATCTTAACAACCTTCATTTAGACTACTGGTGTTTGTAATTATAAGGCAGCTCATTAATGTGGTTTCAACTTGTATTATTTAATTATAATGACCAATGGCTTCATTTTACTCATCCTGTATTTCATTTTTCTCTCCTTCACTAAAAAAAAAAAAAACAACCCACTGCTGACAAGTTGACTCCAACTAACAGTGATCCCACAGGTTTTCCGAGGCTGTCATTCTCTACAGAAGCATACTGTCACATCTTTTTCCCAGAGCTGTTGGTAGCTTTGAACCGGTGACCTTTTGGCTAGGAGTTGATTACTTTAACCACTGCACCATCAGGGTTTCATACTGGTTTTGAATTAACTACTTTTCAAGAAGGAAAATTATCTATCCTTTGAACAAAGATATGTCATTGGTTTAAGAAAAAAATTCACGTTACCTTTTACACAAAGTATATTCCTCGCTGCTTGTGATTCCCCTAGGTGGTGGGCGGAAATGCCAACCATTACAAGATCCTAGAGAGTAATCAGGATATAGTCTTATCATTTGAGGTCTGCTAGTGATTCGGATATTTTATTGTGTCAGAAACACTATAATCCCTCCACAAACATTACTCCAGATGTTGTAAAAAAAAAGGGACATCACACAACTTGTCCCTACCAAAGAAAAGTAGTCTAATGATTGAGTTACGTCAATTAAATATATGAAATTTAGAAATCACTAAAGACAGGGTTACCAATGAAGTTACTAGACCTGACTGTGTCTCAGTACCTAATGGACACACGTCCAGGGCAGTCTCTTCCCTGACAACTAGCGGGGGAAGGTCAGCATGCTTGTCATTTCTTAAGCATGCATTGTGTCTCTACCAGGAATTCCTTACAGACTAAAAAAATTATTGTATCTTGGAAGAAAGTCTTATATAATGAATTCCAATACTGAATATGAAATGAGAAAAAACTCTAAATTATCACCTATATTCCTTAGGATTTACGTGACACATGTTTACTGTAAAAGGTACTCCTTTTCCATAACTGAAACAAACTTCAAAAGCTGAATTCTGAGACTGTGGCTAAAAATGCTGACTATCAGCTTTGATTTGTTTGTGTAAGAGTTCCCAGATAAGCCAGCAAAACAAATAAGGACTAAGAGAGAAAAAAGGCCTGCGCTGTAAAGCTTTAGCAGGGACAAGTTTTCAAAAACCTCATCATAATCATTTCCTAGTTTCTCACAAGTCATTGTGGGGGGAAAATAAAAGGTAATCAGCCAGGCTGAGTTTAAAGCTGTTCTTCACCCTTCACTGTGTGACTTTGGGCCAATTACTGGACCTTAAAAAGTACTAGCTTCATCAACAGGTGTAAGAAACCAGGCACATTTATGTGGATGCCACCAGCACAATACACACCATGTGGCAAACACTCAGTGAATATTGGTCTTTCTTCCTTCTCCTCCAGCAAGAGAAGGGAAGACCATAAGCTTTAGCTGTAAGAGGAACGATTCAGTCCACAGATCAGAATTTCAAAAAGATGTACTAGCCTGGGATCACAGAGACGAGAAAATACCCTTCCTCTATGGATTGCTGAGAATAAGGGTTTCAATGCAGTCCTACGTGGAGACAAGATGAACTAGATGATGTCTACAGTTACCTACTACTTCCGTTACTCCATTATTCTCTGAAAAAGGGCCAGTAAGAAAAACCGTCTTCACCTACACCTAATTTCTTAAAGCTGATTTGCGTACATCCTCTCCTACATCTCCACTTAACATCTTCCGTAACTAGTCTATTTTCTCCCAATAACCAGTTAGAAAAGCAAAGCCTGATATCACAGCCAACAAAAGTTACACAGAGTTTGTACATACCCTCTTCTAAGTCTTCCACGTGATATCCAGAGAGGATGTTACTCGCTGCTGTCTGCAATTTTTTTAAACGAAAGACATTTTTAAAATAGGAACTGCTATTGATGTTCAATTTAACTTGGACACTGTCAGAATTTTAAAAAAGGTGGCCTATATAAGAAATAATGAACATAAAGCTGTTGAAAATGATTTTTTTTTTTTTGCTGTTGGGTTTATGTTACACTATAAATACAGAAAAGAAAAACCTGTACACCCCTTGTTAAAAGACGGAAAGAGATCTCCTACATAATAGAAGAGCCTTTAACACTACGAAGGCAGCATCTTCATCCATTCATTCATGTCTCCTTCCTCTTCAGAACACCTAGAGAATGACCAGCCAACGCCACCCCCATCACGTCGATTCCAACTCACAGTGACCATACAGGACAGAGCAGAACTGCCCCACAGAGTTTCCAAACGACACCTGATGGATTCAAACTGCCAGCCATTTGGTAAGCAACTGCAGCACTTAACCACTGCACCTCCAGGGTTTCCTGACTGACCTTTCTCCTACCAAGAATGGAGTACCACCATGTTAGGGTTTGGGAGCAATTCCCGTCACGTCCCTCTCACTCTGGAATGAGTCTTTTTCCCACAGTGGTGCCCACAGCTGGGGACAGACTCACTCTAACTTCCTGGTTTTCTAAACTTCCTCATGGTATATAAATCCCAGGTTTGTCCCTTTGGCTGTAACTCGATCCTAAACTCCATAACCTTAATCTTAGCTGAGCACTGGCTGTAGCACTTTGCATACCTATTCCACAGCAATGTACATGCTAGATTATTCCAAGCTCCGTTGGCAAGCTCTGTAACTTCCTTCACGCATCTCCCACCAAGCACAGTATCTAGCACTTAACAGGTGCTCACAAAATGTCCACCAAATGAATACTACCCAGCTACCCAAAAACCAAATGTGTCCAAAACAGAAAGGATCAACTTGAGCCCAAACCTGATCCTCTTCCAGTGCTTACATCTCCAGCTAATAGATTCACCTTCCCCAAAGATAGCCAGACTGAAGTCTTGAAAGTCATCTCGATCTCTTCCCTCTGCTCTCCTGTCTGGACCCTACTCTCTACTCCCATTGTCACAGTTTTAGTTACAGTCCATAACGGACAGCCGTGCAGTGTGTCTGTGCTGACGTCACAATTCTCAGGCTAGGGAAATCAGGCTACAAGACAGCTTCATCGGAAGGGATCTGTGTCCAGTCCAACTATGTGGCTGCTGTGGCTTCGAGGCTACAGAGCACTGTTTTGTTTCTACACTTCTCTGGTTTTTTTCTGTTTGGTTTTAAACACCTCTTTCATATGTGCAGTATCAATTGGCTTGTGATCTTCCATCTTTACTGACACCCTCAGGAAGATAGTTAAATGTCATACTGTTAGAACTCTCAAATAATTCACAACCAAATCTCTTAATTAAAATACTCTACATTTTACCAAGTAATAATCAATACTTTCTTTAATCAGTCTTTTCTTCCATGTCTTTATCCTCACCCACTAGAGTCTACAAGTCAAATGTCAGCTCAGCCTAATCTTTTAATAACAAACTGTTACTATTTTTAAATGTGTCATGTATAATAATAAACAAAAACGGTGTTGTTAGCTTTTTCTAGATGGATTTTTTTTTTTTTTTAAATAATACAAGTTCACTAACCAAAAAGAATACTACTCTGGTTACAGAAAAAGGAAATTATTAATGAAACAAGTTACTTCTTCCAAAGGCACAGTCACAAAATGAGAAAGAAGCGACACTTCTGTCCTTCCTGTTGTTGTTGTTACGTGACGTCTAGTAGGATCAAACTCACAGTGACTCGATATATAACAGAATGAAATAATGGCCAGTCCTGTGTCATCCTCACAATCACTGCTATGACTGAGCCTACTGCTGCAGCCATTGCAACACTATAAATATAAAAAGTAAGCTTTCCAAAATTTCTATGTGTGATTATCAGATGTGATAATGTGCTGCTAGAAGTGATGTGAAGTTGATGATTCAATTAGAGCAAAAAAAAGAACAAATCCAGTCTTAATAAAACGAAAGGTCATTTTATGTTTCAGTTTTTAAAAAAGCCTAAAACATTTATAATTATTTTCTTTTACTTCATCAAAATTAAGAAGACTATATATACACAAGAAAGGGAACAGTTTTGAAGTTAATTAGAGCTTATTGGGTCTCAGTAAATCACAACATGATAATACAAAGAAAATGATATTAAAAAAAAAAAACCCACAGTAGCAAAACAAAGTTTCTTTATACAGCTTGTGTAGTAACCGCCAGCAGCTGTCTGCTTGCTTACTTGTTTGCTTTTGTGAGCTGGGACATATCAGGTTGGGAATGAGAAGGCACTCCTCGGGTCAAGGCTTAGAACTGGTTTACATCCTCACTGCCTGCCTGGACTGATCTCATCTCAGCTCCACTGCGAGCAGGCTACACCTTGTCAACGCTCAGCTCTTGCCTTAGCTGTCCCATCCTGGAACGCCCAATCCAAAGTTATTTTTCTATCACAGAAAGCTTTTCTTTCCCTTCCTAACACTTAGCTCGATTTGAATTACACCTATTTGTAATCTATCTCCTCCCCAAGATTCTCAGCTCCCAGAGTTCAAGGACCAAGAGTGTCTTCTTCAGTGCTTTACCTCAGCACCTACCACATAATATGTGCTCAGTTATGGAACAAATAAACCAATCAGTTAATCAATCACTTTACATGGGCACCCATTTATAATAAAAGCTGACAAATAGCTGTTTTTGAAATAGGACATCTCAATAAAAAACTGCTATAAGCCTGTAAAACAGAAATTTGCGACTTAGAACCCTACAGGCCTTTTATATGTTCTGTTGTCCCTGCCTTCTATGTGACCAAGTCCAGCGCTGGAGCACACTTTCGCTCACTATTATTTCTATCTTCTAAGAACTGTCCCCAAATCAGTCTTCTTTAAGTTTTAAAAATATGGAAGGTTGTGGAGTAGCTCACATCTAATGGTGGCGATTTTCTAACAGCCACAGTTTTCCAATTATCCAATTATATTTTTATATAATTTATATAAACTTATATAAATTATATAATTTATATAATTATCCAATTATATTTGTCAGCCAGAGACAACTAACAAGAATTAGGAACGACGTGTGTAGTGAGCTTTCAGAAGTCATCCACATGAGACCAAACGGTCAACAGTTACTCTAAAGCAAAGATGAGACAGTACGGGGGCAGAGAAATCGGAGTACTAGAAATGGTACAACCAGAACAGAATGAATGAGAATGACACATTGTGAACAATGTAACCAAAATCACTAATTTGTACAGAAACAGTTGGGAACCTATTTGCTGTGGAACTTTCACCTTAAACACAGTAAAATATTATTAAAAGAAGAAAACCTGAGATCTAGAGGAGACATGAGAAGAGCAAAGTTCCCAAGATGAGACCAAGCTGTGTTCTGGGAAAGGTCAGGAAGTTCTCACTACCCTCCTCCCAACTCCCATAGCCTTGCCTTCTTGGCTGATGCCACACTGATTTTCCAAAATGTAATACAGAACAGTTACTAGACAGACTCAGCTCAACACTTTCCAAACAGATGCACTAAAACAGTCTTACCTCTGTTTCTGTGAGAAGTGTTTTCAGTCTTGTCAAATCTTTTGTTACCATCCCATTCTGAATGGATGAATGAAAAGAGAAAAATCAATTACTATTGTGGACTTAGCTCAATTCTTCAGCTGCTTCTGAAGTTTATGGGTAAAAACTAATGATATCCTCACTACCGTTCCCACTATCATTAACAGTAATAATAAAGCTACCCATTTATAAAAAAAGTTAAAGCTTAACAGGACAAACTATGCCACGTACTTCTCCTAATAAGTAAAAACATTTATTCACCTTATATAACAGCTGAAAATTAATTCAATAAATAGGCACAACCAACACCAGTGTAGAACAGGGCAGAGTAAATGAAGAGAACAATAAACGTAAAACTTAATCTTGAGCCTTTTTTTCCTAATCCTTTTTAACTAAGACTACTGAGTCTGCAAAATGATGAACCCAGTTAAGCATGACTCAGAGAGACTCACAAAAAAGGAACATTGTACTTCTAGGATGGTCATTAACAAAGTTTTGAAGGACAATATACAAAATATTTGTGATCTGAAACTGATCTTTCAGTTGAGATTTAAAAATAATTATTTCTTACTAGTTTTAAACTTAAAAACCCAAAAGGTAAAACTGAAATATGTTTACCAGATATCACAGTGTCCTTAAGGACAGAATTATCTTAATGAAGAAGAGATATGTTCTTTGTCATATATCTAGAACTAAGTACCTATTTATCTTTATTATAGTATTAGTAATACACCTTAGCTTTTAAACTCCTTTGTAAAGTAGTGAAATCAGGACACTGCTAAACCAATTAAATAATTCTCTATACATTAATTCCTCAGACGATTACTATATTACCCTTTGGGATAAAATCAATACATGATCCTTGGCAAATATATCAGGCATTTTACTAATTTCTGTATTTTGATGAAATATGTTTATTTGCAATGAAAATGCAAGTGAAAGGTAGGAACAACAGTGGAAGTTTTAATACACAATGAGGACAGACTCCAAGATCTGTCAAAGAAACCTCAATCAACAGAAGAGAAAGTAGATAAATGGAAACTACTAAGAATCAAACACTTTTGCTCATCCAAAGACTTTATTAATAGAATTAAAAGAATACCCACAGAATGGGAAAAAATATTTGGCAACTCTATGTCAGACCAACACCTGATCTCCATAATCTGTAAGATACTACAAAATATCAATAATAAGAAGATAAACCATTGAATTAAGCGATGGGCAAAGGAGATGGACAGACACTTCACTAAAGAGGAGATCCAGGCAGCCAAAAAACATATGCAGACATGTTCACGATCTTTAGTTATTAAAGAAATTCAAATCAAGACAACAATGAAATACCATCTCACCCCAACAAAATTGGCCATGATCCAGAAAACACAAAACAACAAATGCTGGAGAGGCTGTGGAGAAAGTGGAACTCTCCTACACTGTTGGTGGGGTTGCAAAATGGTCCAGCCTCTTTGGAAGGCAATCTGGCGCTTCCTTAAAAAAATGGATATCCATATATCATTTGATCCAGTAATTCCACTACTTGGAATATATCCTACAGATTCAAGGCCTTTCACACCAACAGACACATGCACGAGAATGTTTACCGCAGCACAGTCCACGATAGCAAAAAGATGGAATCAACCCAGATGCCCAACAATAGAAGAATGGATAGGTAAACTATGGAACATATACTCAATGGTGCACTACGCAATGATAAAGAATAACGATGATTCCAGGAAACATCTCCTAACCTGGTTTCAACTGGAAGACATTATGTTGAGTGAAAGTAGTCAGTGACAAAGAGACAAATACTGTATGAGACTTTTACGATTAAGACCTCAAAAACAGACTTGTGTATAGAAGAAAAGACTCTTTGACAGCTGCAAGGGAGGGGAGGGAGGGAGGGTGAGGGGAGGAGGGTTTAGTTTAGATAGTTACTAGAAATCTAGTTGGGAGAAAGCGGTGATAGCACACATTAGAAACAAGAACAACATTACGTGGACTTCAGCATAACTTGAGTACTCCTTCCATCTTGACTCAATACTGCAAGGATAGAGCAGCTGGGGCAGGGGGCGGGGGACCATGCTCTTAGGCGAATTCCAGGCCAACTGGCACAACTAGCGCTTTGCTAAGAGAGCTCTCTGCACCCCACATTGGTGAGTGGCGTCTAGGGTCTTAAAAGCTGCCAAGCTGCTATCCGAGGACACAGCAAATGGCCCCAACTCAGCAGGAACTGATGCTCACCGAGGACCAAAATGACATGCAGTAAAGACAACCGAGAAGACAGAGAGACCCACAAGAGTGGGTGCCTACATCAACTTGGGACCGGAAGAACCGGATGGTGCCCGGCCACCACCAGTGATAGCCACGATGGAGCTCACAGAGAGGAGTCTCACTGGCAACACAAGAATAAAAAGGGGTGCATCATGAGATCTCCACTAAAAGACCTCAGTTAATGGTCCAGCGGTTTTGGGGTTCCTCTGAGAGCATGGCCCCCGGCCCTAATGCTGCCCTTTCCCATAAATTATAACAAAGGTCCACTCTTTGGACAGGAATGGATTGGACTTGGCAATGCAGAGTGACCATATATCGGAAGCACTTTATGGTTCTATACATCTACAGGATATCATCTTGCTGACCTCTGGCTGGAGGAAGGGGAGTGGATGGAGAGGAGGGGAAAGGAGGTTGTTGGGAGGATGAGACATGTATGGAGCAGAGAGGAATAGTGTGCAGTCACCGGACAGGGAGAGCAGTGGAAGCTGCATATAGGTGGGCATGTAAATTTATACGTGAATGTACATTTTCACTCAGTTATGTTAAATAAAAAAAGAAAAGAAAAATTAAAAAAAAAGAAAATGCAAGTGAGATCTACATATCAATTCAGAATTACAGGGCGTTACATACTATTTTTTTACATGCTACTTTTTGTCTTTACTGCTTTTCATTATAATTCAAAAAAAAAATCAGCAAATTTAATGACTGTCATCAACTGGTGAGAAAGGTTATATCTATTTTCTTCCAAATTCTATAATTACCAACTCTAAGGTTCCAAAAAGTATTCTCTCAAGTTATCTCAAACAAAAAACTCTAAAAATTAAATAGTATATTTAAAAACTTATCCCAAATTTGGATAGAACTGCATAGGTTTGTAGTTTCATCAAAGTGGTCATGAACATTAACTTTAGGAATATCATCTTTAGAAACAAAAGTAACTCTATAGTTTAAATACATTTAAAACATTATATGAAATAAATGGCTGAATTTTAGAATCTTCTATGATCGTATCCATGAGTACTATAAAAGCTGAAAATATTTTGAACCTCTATTAAATTATATCTTTAAAGAATGTCATTTAATTACCTGAAATAGCTTCAAACTTTTTTAAAGCCCCTGAAATCCTCACATACATTATCATAAACCACAAGAATCCAGTGGTTAAACATCTATTCATTTAAAGAAACGAGTATCTCAAGACACTTAAGAACGTCGATTTCTAATAGGAGGAGCTAAGAGGACAAGCACACCACTTTTTCCCACAGTATGTCTAAGCAGTCCAACATGAATCCATTCTCAGACATGCAAAACAGAATGCATCAGTGTACCAGGGACTCTCCTGTCAGTGACTTGGCAAGAATGCTGGATACAGGTTGAAGCTTTCCTTTCAGCTGCATGCAGCAAAGCACTGCCCGAAAGGCGCCGTCTCCCTTGGCCAATCCTTCTCCCAACACTGTCAGAAAGAATAGCAATTATTAACCATGTGATAGTCAATACACATTTTTTTAAATTATACTATTAACACATTATTACAAGCAGGTTTCTTACATACTAAAAGAAAAAAAGTCCAAGAGGACAGCAATGATGTTCTAGTTCTGTCCAAAACAGGCACAGGCCAAAAGACGCCACAGGGCAATCACCATAGCTAACTGATTGCAGCCAGGAAGGATCATTTCAAAATCACAGGGAGAGGAATGCATCTTAAAGCTCTCCGTAAGCTATGAGGCTTTTGGGTAAAGGAGGGCTTTTAAGCTGTAGAGACACTCGCTGAATAAAGTTCTCACATTTCTGACAGTGACATGAGACCCTGTGCCAATCAAATGTGCAAGAATAAACCACAAATCTCACTATTACATACTTTTAAATGATTAAGAATTGGCCTTTCAACACACAGTGACCACATCTTGTCGGAATTTTATGATTCTATGCAAGTATAGGATGTCATCCTGCTGACCTCTTGTTGGAGGAAGTGGAGTGGTTGGAGAGGAGGGGATAGGAGACTGTTGGGAGGATAGGACACGTATGAAGCAGAGAGGAGGGGTGTGCTGTCACTGGGCAGGGAGAGCAATGGGAGCTGCATATAGGTAAGCATTCGAATTTATATGGGAATTTACATTTTCATTCAATCATAATTAAAAAAATAATAACCGGCCTTTATCAGAATCTATGTGATTAAGAATCCAAATGCTTAATGGACAAAGAAAACGCTAAACAAATCATTTGCAAATATTTGCACACTCAATTTAATACAATCACACAGAAACATTTCTTGATTGCAGAATATTACCAGTCTTCATGTCATGTCATCTGAGATGATTTCTCACAGCACTGCTGATGGTTCACCTAGCAGAGCAATCCATACCTTTTCTTCACTGCTAAATCTGAGATTCTATTATTAGTTTACACACACTCCAACTTCCTTTGCAAGAAAACAATTTGCTGAAGAAAACATTTTGGAAACTGTATTTTCCCCTAATTGTTTCCATGGAGATGTTTCTTTTAAAAATTAGTATAATATATTGCATATTTAAAGTCCACTGGGTCTGTTTATATTATTTTGGTTGTAATAAGTCTATCCACTCATTGGATTTTTGTTTTTTATCACACAAATAACATTATAGCAACATTGCTGAAATCCTGCAAGTCAAGTTCACAAAAGGCTCACGATTCAACTAAACCCTTATGCAAGTTCTCTTCCAATTTTTATCAGTATTTAATGTCTTAGTCATTTAGAACTGCTACAACAGAAAAATCACAAGTTGATGCCTTTAACAAAGAGACTTGTATTTCCTCACAGTACAGCAGACTAGCAGTCCAAACTCAACCTCAGCTCCAGGGGAAGGCTCGCTCTCTCTGTTAGGTCTGGGAAGGTCCTTCTTACTGATCTCCCCTGAATGTCAGTGCACCCTGATTCCAAGGGACGCACTCCTCATAGCACTACTTTCTTGGTGACACGAGGTCCCCCTGTCTCTCTGTTCACATCTCTTTTATATCCCAAAAGAAACTGGTTCAAGACACAATCTAATCCTGTAGCTTGAGTGCTGCCTCATCACACATCTGCCACTCATTCCTTCTCGTTAATGTCCGAGACAGCATTTACAACACACAGGAAAATCACAGCAAATGACAAAATAGTGGATAATCACACAATACCCGGAATCACAGCCCAATCAAACAGACACACACATTTGGGGGTGACACAATTTAATCCACGACACTAACATTTACACGGTTGTAACTGATTTAAGTTTGTATGCCGCTTTTCTGTACTCAGTGTGTTTAATATTTTCCATGTTATTAAAGTATTTATCATGTATTTATCATGTTACTGGCTATACAATGTTTCACTAAATGGATACATCCATTTACTTAACCACTCTTTGCTCCACACTAATTCTAATCTTTATTAAAAATAACACTGCAATAAATGTCTTAATTTGTTGTTATTGTTAAGTGCAGCTGAATCAGTTCCAACTCATAGCCACCCTATGCACAACATGGAAGACTATGTCGTCCCGGGCCAATCTCACAATGGTGTGAGGGTCTAATTTTGCAGCCACCACATCAATCCATCTCATTGAGGGTCTTCTTCTTCTCCTACTGACCCACTACCTTACCAAACATGTTGTCCTTCTCCAGGAACTGATCCCCATGGGTAACACATCTAAAGGAGGTGAGACAAAGTCACACCATCATCACCATCAAAGCACAGTTTGGCTATATTTCTCCAAGACAGATATGTTCATTCTTCTGGTAGTCCACGGTATATTCAATATTCTTCACCAACACTATAACTCAAAGGCATCAATTCTTCATCTTCATTTATAAACCCTTTATTGAATCAGATTACTAAATTGAAGGTTGCAGGCTCTTTTCATTTAAGAAGGTTTTTATTCAATTACTTTTACTCGGGGCCAGCCTCTTGTCTCATTCCATCCATGTTACTGATCAATCATCTATTCAAATGTCACTGAATAATTCTAGTAAGTAACTCCTATACAGTATCATTAAGAGTATCTTGATCATCTTACAAAATTCCATAGTAAGCCCACATCTCTGGTCAGATCTTATGATTCCTAGAACTAACCAAAAGGACCTTGGTAAGTCATTTTCTCTCTCTGGCCCTAGATTTGGTCATCTATAAATTTGTTTGTGAGGATCAAATGAGATACTGCAAGTGAAATGTCTTGAAGAGAAATGACGGTCACTACTGAAGTCTAGATCACTTACATCTGTTCAGGCTGTTTCCTCTCCTGGAAAATGGAGGTGGCGACAGCTACCTCCTAAGGCTGGGTCCAAGATTAACTATGTTAACTATATAAAGTATTTAACACAGTTTTCTGAATAAGTAAGAGTTCCCTAGATGTTACCTTCCTCTTCTAAAAATTATAAAGAAGTACTCAGAATTGCTAAGGAACTATCCTAGTTCCTTTTCAGTATTGGGATATTAAGAAACTGGCAGTCATAAGATGAAAATGTTCAGGGGAATCAAAAAAACTAAGAATAAATCAACCTTGAATGATTATGGCAGGCTTACAGTGTATTAAATCATGAAGTATTTTATAAACATGTTTCACAGTATTTGCTGAATTTTATGTTGCAGAGGTTTTTCTATTTCACTGGTGTTTGAATGTCTCATAGTTATCAAAATTATGTTTCCCTTTTCTCTCTCTCTTTTAGACAAGAAGGAGTACTGATGTACTTTTTTCCAAATGCTGCCTTTAAATGCAATTTAGTTTATGTCCTGGAGGATCCCACGTGAAGAACTATGGCAAAAAAAAAAAAAAAATAGCTGTCAACAATTACAGATGAAAAGCTCTCCTGCTATTGTCCCATGTAACAAAACTAAACTGTAATGCTGCCAATCTGGTCTCTTATTCTCTTAGGCTTGAGAAAAAGTACGAAAGAAAACAAAGCATGTATTCTTACTATTGCAGGTGTAATAAATGAGCTTGCCAAAAAAGATGACATTAAAAGTATAATCTAATCTTGAGCAATTACAAAAAAAAGCTACAGTTCTTTGCATATAAATTCTCTTTCCACCAAGTATCTGTGAGATTCTGCTGTGAACATACAACTTTCAGAAAGTGAAATGCTGCTTTCTGTCCACCAGGAGTTACAAAGAAGGAAGTCTATCAAGCTCAGCTGTGTTGCTACATTCAACCAAGTCTCTATTCTCTTTCACTCTTTAATTCCTGTAATATTTTCTAACACTCAGAACATAAGTGGTCTTACTTGAAGCATTTTGAACCTGAAACTAAGTATTATTAAAGAAGCATTCATTTAACTCTTTCAATAAAAATAGCCTCTGTCAGGATTTGATGGCCTGGAGCTATCAAAAGAAGAGAGGATTAACAATTAAAATGTAATTATCCTTGCTTGCAACAAGGTAATCTTTAAACAAGCTTAAAGAATACGTGTATGTTGAGTACTGTTCTATATTTCTTCAGTAACATGACCTAACAGTTATTTCTCTTAACAGGTTCTTAGCTATTTCTAAATTCTTTTATTGAAGCTTAGCCTAAGGCAAATCAAGGCATTTTTCCAAAAATATTATGAAGAATTTTATAAATTACCATAAAAACTAAATCCTTTACTCACTAGTAAAGGGAAATTATTCACTACTTGGATACAATCACACCCTCAGTATACTAAAAGCATGACTGTATTAATTTTTTCTTGCATTTCAATAGATTATTTTATTAGTTACAGAAGAATCACCATTAACATTTATATAAAAAAATGAAAAAACTTGTTTCTGAGCGCCACCGATCTGATTCAGACTCATAGTAATCCCATGTTACTCTCTCCAAAATCTCATATAACAATTATTCTTCATACAGCAAAAACCTAGCATGATGAAAATCCCCTGATGTTATAATTTATACTGATTTTACTAGCTTTTTATTAGTGTTACAAGTAAAGCATTAGATTACAGACTCATGTGCCATATTATATTTATGAATTATATTACAAGATAATACAAATACATCTAAGGTGGAATGTGCCAAAAAAGTTTACATTTTTATCATCAGTTAGGATTCAGATTTGAAATTAGGCAAATATGTTGGCTGATTCCATGTTAGCATGAGGGTTTAAAGGGGCACGGGAGAAAGATGTTTATAAATAATTTTACAGAAAAAAGATTACGCCAATGTGATGGTTATACGACTGTGTGTCAACTTGGCTGGGTCATGATTTCCAGTGTTTTGGCAGTTGTATAAAATCACAGTCATTGCCATGATGGAATGTGCTGTCATACTAGCAGGCACAGGGCATGTGGTGGCTCACAGTCCCTTCAGCCTTCATTTCTCTGCCTTCCACTGCCTATTTTCTGTCTGTTGTGGATCCAGCAACTGCTGCTCTCCTGTCTTCTGATGTCTGGTTCTTGGGACTTGAGTTTGCAGCCCTTGGGGTTCATCAATCTTCACAGCTGCAAGTAAGAGTCCTGTTCACCCACCTGCCAATCCTGGGTTCACCAGCTCCTGCAGCTAAATGAATCAAGAGAAGCCTTGCAGACTTGCCCAACATCTTGGGATTCATCAACCTTCACAGCCTGTGAGTGGGCTCTTTACTCTCTGTCTTGCTAACCTTCAGTTCACTGCTTCTTGTCACCATCTGTGCTGTCCCTGGTGTTAACAGTACTCTTCAGTTTCTCTTGAGTCTTCTATCCATTCAGTTTTAAAAATGCTTCCATAAGTTAGGTATCTGTTAAAGCAGCACCCCACTCCTGGTACCATATTCTATTTTAATCATCTAGTGCTGCTGTAATAGAAATGCCACTAGTGGATAGCTTTAACAAAAAGAAATTTCAATCTGTCACAGTCCAGTAGGCCACAAGTCCCAATTCAAGGTATCAGCTCCAGGACAAGGCTTTCTCTGTTAGCTCTGGAGGAAGGTGTCAGTAGTCAATCTTATCCTGGACTGGGAGCTTCTGAAGTGCAAGAACTCTAGGTCCTTTCCAAAAGACGTGCTCCGCTCCTAAAACCTGTTCTGGGTGGTATGAGATGCCTAGCTCTTTGCTTCCCTCCTTTTCCTTTATATCCCAGGAGACTGCTTCAAGATACAATACAATCTTATACCCTGAGTCCTGCCACCAACACAACTGCTATGCGTACTCCGTCATTAACACCACCAAGATAGGATTTACAACATATGGGAATATACATATCAGGAACCGTGGCCTAGTCAAACTGCTTCATATATTTTGTAGTGGAACACAATTTAATCTATACTTGAAAGTTAGTAAGCCAGACAGCACGGTTCCTACTCACAGGCTATGAAGGTCAGTGGATGCCAAGATGTCAGGCAAGTCTGCAAGGTTCCTCCTGATTCACTTAGCTGCAGAAGCTGGCAAACCCAGGATTGGCAGGTCACAAAACAGGACTTTTACTGGGAAGCTGTGAAGATTGATGAATCTCAAGAGCTGCTAGCTCAAGTCCCAAGAACCACATATGAGAAGACAAGAGAGTGGCAGCTACTAGATCTAAAACAAATCAAAACCTCGGCAAAGTGAGCCAGCAAGAAGTAGGCAACAGAAGACAGAGAAACGAAGGCTGAGGGGACAGCGAGCCAGCACAAGTCCTGCCCCTGCCAGTACCGCAGCACAGTCCATCATGGTGGTGACCACAGTGTTACACAACTACCAAAACACTGGGCATCATGGCCCAGCCAGGCTGACAAATAATCTGAACTATCACAGCCAATAAAAGACAACTTTCTAAATGGATGAAGTTAATGTTATAACCTGTTGGCACAGCATACAGGAAACACTTAAATGTCAGGGTTATTTTTTTTAAGCAAAAAGCAGCTCTTTAAACAGTAACACTTCTTTATACATGTATATTAAAGTAATAATCTCTTAAGATTTAACTGTTATATGTTAAGCAGTTGAAAAATGAATGTAGAGTTCTCTGCTCATTTATACCTTACAATTTCCACTGCTACACACCTCTCCCAGCATATTATCAAACAAGTGTATTGTCTGGACATTAATTTTTCAATAGCTAAACTGTGAATTCCTTTCGACTATTTCTTTTCCAAATATTAGAAGCATGTATGTTCCACACAAACACCTTTAAAAAGCTTGCAAGCAATCTCACAAAACAATCTGTGTACCAATTTTTGAACGAGAAACTAATCTGCACTGTAAATTTGCAACTGAAGCACAATAAAGACTTTTAAAAAGCAACCTTTAAAACCTACAATGTACAACACATTGAATAACTGAATAAAAAATGAAAATAAATTCCTTTTAAATTACCTTCCTAAATGTGCCGTTTCCAGTCAAAGGAAAAAATTCAATTGAGATACAGATACACAGAAATAGAGACACATCACACATACATATACACACAAACACATACATGCAGAAAGCCTGAAACAAGTTTCTGACAGTTAAATGTCAGTCTGTTACAAGTATTGAAGAGTATAGCATAATCCAAAGCAGTAAATCTTCACCAGTGTCCTTTTTTGCCAAATTGATTTCTGCTTTTTTTGTTTTATTTTCTGTTTTTCCTATTCTTCTTTCTTCCAATTGTAACTAATACACAATTTGGGATATATGGGCTGCAACTTTTCCTGGCATTTTACACCCTTCCTACCAAGGTCTTTTGCAGAAAAAAATGTTCTCTTTATCAAAGGCATAGGGAAATGAAAGCCCTAACAATATTCCATACAAGTATCTCCTAGACCTCTTGAATATTTCAACTCCAGCTTTAAGTACTATACTGATTTTTTTTTTTTAATCTCTGCTATTTTGCTACTTTCAATATCCAGTACTTAATCTGGTCACAAGAATCTTTCTGATCTTTCTTATAGTCTCCTTGAAGCTTTGAAGTTAAAGTTCTATTGTTTATTTTTGCATGTAGCCTTTCCTTTAACTCCAGTTCACTATAATGACTCCTGGATTCTTTCTTACACTACAGAAACACACATCATTTTTCCTGGTTTATTCTCAGTGTTCTAGTTTAAATGTTAATAGTAATCTTTTAAGTTTCTCCACTTCATTACTATTCAAACATAAAACAATCATATACAGTAAAAAGCTGACGACACACACATTAAAACAAACCTAAACCTAGTTCTCTATAACATCATGAAAGGTTTTTTATTTCATCTACAAAGCCAGATCGGATGGAAACCCTGGTCGTGTAGTGGTTAAGTGCTATGCCTGCTAACAAAAAGGCTGCAAGTTCAAATCCACCAGGCATTCCTTGGAAACTCTATGTAGCAGCTGTACTCTGACTTACAGGGTCACTGTGAGTCAGAATTTACTCAGTGGCAGTGAGCTCCTTGAGTTTTACAAGGCCAGATAAACTTTTTACTTAAAGCACTGTTAAAATATTTCTAAAAGCAGCCTCTTCTACACTGTGTGTGTGTGTGTGTGTGTGCGCGCACGCGTGTGTGCGTGTGTGCATGGTAAAGAGACAGAGAAGATGTGAGGCAGAGAGAGAGTCTGATGTATGCAGTATCTTCAACTTACTATTTGGAAAGAATTTTAATTTCAAGAATGCATTTGGTATATAGTCACAGCAAAGTTAATCTCAATTAACTAGTTCAAGAAGACAGTCAAGAACCCTTTTCTCTAGAAAGAGCCATTCAACTGTTTTTAAGTATGTTTAACTTTTTTTATCTTATACAAGTATTTTTTAATCAATTTCAGAAGTCATTACCTCATCATCTCTGTTATAAGCACTCAGAGAAAATCTTGATTGTGAATAAAGCAAGATTTTTTTTTCAAATTCTCTGCTAAGATACATCCTTATTTAATAGTTTTGTTGTCCTTTCATGGTTATAGGGAGGAGGTTAAAAAAACACTACATAGACAACAGGTAAATAGTAAATTTGGTGACAAGAAGGATATAACCTATGCAGAAGTCAGTCACTAAAAGACAGGAGATTCACTCAGTCATAATAATAAAAAAAAAAAAAGACAGGAAAAAAACGACATGGGGGGGAGGAGAACCCAGAAGAAAGAGAGACCCACATGAGTGGGTAACTACACTGACACACGACCGGAGGAACCAGATGGTGCCCGGCCACCATCAGGGATAGCCGTGATGGGGCTCACAAAGTTGAGTCTCAGTGTCAACACAAGAATAAAAAGGGGTACACCCTGAGAACTCCACTAAAAGACTGAAGTTGATGGGCCAGGGGCCTCAGGGTTCCCCTGGGAGCGTGGCCCTGATGCTGTCCCTGTCCATAAATCATTACTGAGGTCAACTTTTCGGACAGGAATGGACTGGACTCGGTGACACAGAGTGATCATATCATGTGTGCACTTTATGGTTCTATGCGTCTATAAGACGTCGTCCTGCTGGCCTCTTACTGGAGGGGGAGAGAGGGTAAAGAGCAGGGGACAAGAGATTTTTAGGAGGATATGACATGTATAGAATGGATAGGAAGAGTGTGCTGTCACCAGACAGGGAGAGCAGCGGGAGCTGCACAAAGGCAGGCATGTAAATTTATACTGGACTGTATACTTTCACTCAATCACAATAAAAAAAAAAGAAGAGAAAGAAAAGATCTAAAGAATGTCAGAAGAGACTCTGGCTTGCTCTTGAACATTGAGTAGCTAAAGTATAAGGAAAAAACAATGAAGTAAAAGAGCTGAACAAAAGATATCAAAGGGTAACTGGAGAAAACAAAGTATTGTGATGATATGTGCAAAGGCTTGGAAATAGAAACCTAAAAAGGAAGAACATGCTCAGCATTTCTCACGCTGAAAGAACTGAAGAAAAAATTCAATCTTCAAGTTGCAATATTGAAGCCTTCTACATTAAACAATGTAGGAAGCATCCAAAGAATGCATAAGGAATATACAGAGTCACTACACCAAAAAGAACTGGTCAACATTCAATCATTTCAGAAGTACCATATGATCAGGAACCAACGGTACTGAAGGAAGAAGTCCAGGATGCACTTAAGCCACTGGTGAAAAACAAGGCTCCGCAAACTGATGTAATGCCAATTTAGATGTTTCAAGAAATGGATGTAGTGCTGGAAGTGCTCCCTCATCCATGCCAAGAAATGTGGAAACCAGTGACCTGGTCAACCAACTGGAAGACACTCATGTTTATGAACATTCAAAAGGAAGGTGATCCAACCAAATACAGATATTATTCAACAATATCACTAATATCACAGGCAAGTCAAATTTTCCTTAAGATCATTCCAAAGCAGCTGCAGCCATGTATCAACAGGGAACACCAGAAATTCAATCCAGATTTAGAAGAAGACATGGAACCAGGGATATCACTGCTGATGTAAGACAGAATCTGGCTGAAAGCAGAGAATACCAGAAAGATGTTTACTGGTATTTTATTGACTATGCTAAGGCATTCAACTGTGTGGTCAAAACAAATTACGGATGCCACTGTAGGAACTGGAAATTTTGGAACACTTAAATGTCCTCATGAGGCAGTTGTGTAAACAGATCGGGGGACACTGGATGGTTTAAAGTCAGGAAAGGCATCCATCAGAGCTTATCTGTTCACCATATCTATATAACCCATATGCTGAGCAAATAATCTGAGAAACCGGACATCAAGACTGGAAGAAAACTCATTAACCACCTGTGTTATATAGGTGATATGACCTTGCTTGATGAATGTGAAGTGGACTTGAAGCACTTCCTGATGAAGATCAAAGAACACAGACTTCAGTATGGATTACCCTTAACATAAAGAAAACACAAATCCTCACAACCAGACCAATAAGCAACCTCATGATAGAGAACAGACTGAGGTTGTCCAAGATTTCAGGTTACTAGGATCCACAAAGTCTATGGAAGCAGCAGTCACGAAATCAAAAGACACGCTGCAATGGGCTTGCAAAAAACTTCTTCCAAGAGTTGACAAGCAAAGATGTCACCTTGAGGACAAAGGTGTGTCCAAGCAACAGCTGGATGAAGAATTAGGAAGACAAACAATTGACACTGTTGACTGCGGTGCTGGTGAAGAATATTGAATATACCATGGATTGACAAAAGAACGAACAAATCTGTCTTGGCAGAAGTATAACCAGAAGGCTCCTTAGAAGCAAGCACGGCTAGATTCGTACACATTACCAGGAAGGATCAATCTCTGGAGAACAGCATCATGCTCCAGAAAGTACGAGTCAGCGAAAATGAAGAAGACTCTCAATAAGATGGACAGACACAATGGCTGCAGCAACAGGCCTGAGCAAAGCAACAACTGTTAGGAATGGCACAAGCAGTGTTTCACTCTGTGCTATGTACAGCCACTAAGTCGGAAATGCCTCAATGGCACCTAACAACAACTTTGGTGGAGGGTAAGACAGTAGGATACTGAAAAAGCCATGCAGCTTGTACAAGGCAAGGTCACGTAAGTTTAACAGATACATCCAGTCTCCCATGGTCTCGGGAACATCTAGCTCAAGTGGCATAACATAGTTTATAAAGAAAATGTTCTACATTCTACTTTGGTGAGTCGCATCTGGGGTCTCAAAAGCTTATGAGCAGGCATCTAATCTGGTCGCACTCCACTGCTCACACTCCTCTGGGAGCAAGGGAAAATGAAGAAAATTAAAGAAATAAGGGAAAAATTAGCCCAAAGGACTAACGAACCACAACTACCATGTATCCACCAGACTGAGCCTAGTACAAGTACAGTGCCCAGCTGCCACAACTGACTGCTCTGACAGGAATCACAATAAAGGGTCCTGGACAGAGTGAGAGAAAAATGTAAAACAAAATTCCAACTCACAAAAAATGACCAGACTTAACTGGCCTGATAAAGGCTGGAGAATTCCTGAGACTATGAACCCCAGACCCCTTTTAGCTTAGTAATGAAGTCACTTCTGAGGTTTACACTTCTGTCAAAGATTAGACTGGTCCATAAAACAAAATGAAACTTAAAGGGGTATATCAGCCTGAGGCAATCACTAGATGCATGAGGAAACAGGGAAGCTGGTAATAGAAAACCCAAGGTCAAGAAGTAAGAGTATTGACATGTTATGGGTTGATAACCAATGTCACAAAACAAGATGTGTACTACGCCACCTTGTTCTTTCAACTTTCATCTAAACTACAATAAAAAAAGAATTCTTTTGTTGCTAATTTACTACTGACAGTTCGCTCCATTTCTATTTTCTTTCCCCAGGGGTAACACCTTAGGCATAAACAGGGTTGTGGACATGGCACAAGACCAGGGTAGTGTTTCATTCTGCTGTGCATAGCGTCTCTGTGAGTCAGAACAGAGTCCAGGGCACCTCACAACGACAATAGTGGTAACATTGTTTCCAGGTGCCCATCCACAATAATCCGGAATTTTATATCCTTCCTTGGCATAGTTATTTCCTGAGATTTTACAAGACAAGCTACTATTCATTTTAAATTTCCTTTTATGTGGAAATATAATTTTAGTTAATATAAAATTAATACTACCAAATATTTATTCCATGAGTCAAAAACATGTAACTGGTAAATTCCACGACTCCTGGCAACAGCTGACACCCTGCATAAATCTGTAAATGCCTAAAGCAGGTGATCAGTCCTAAAATCACAGACTCTTACAACTGAGTTCGCACGTTCAAAGACTACTGCTTACTTAAGCATACATTTATACAAAAAAAAAAAGTTTGCATACTTAGAGATAACAGCCTTTTAACTGAACTCAAATATACCAACTTTCACGTCTGATTTATATTCTTTCCCAAAATAATGTGACTTTTTATGCCTATCAATTTAAATCTAAAATCTTCATTTAAAAGTTAATGTAACTCAATATAAAAAATGATGAATTTTTTTTTAAATGATATCAGATTATGTTCCCATTTCAAGTCTGGTGAAGACTCAAATTCTTAATTAATCCACTAACAGTTACAACTAACACTAAGATCCAGTTTTTCTGTTTCTAGAGCTCAAACTCCTATGGCATAGTGGTTAAGTGCTAAGGCTGCTAATCAAAAGATAAGCAGCTCAAATCCACCAGGCACTCCTTGGAAACTCCATGGGGCAGTTCTCCTGTCTATCGGGTCACTATGAGTTGGAATCAACTCAACAACAGTGGCTTTGGTTTTGGGTTTTCGAGTTTAAAAATACTAAGTTTTTTCTTTTTTCATATGAGATAAGGTCTACAAAAACCTAAAGAATACCCAGGCAGTAGTTTAATGAACACAGCCTGAGTTCACTGCAGACTAGCTCTGTAGTTTTAGCAAATTACTTAATTCTCACAAAGCCTACTTCCTCACCTGTGAAACCAGAATGACACTATGATGTGATTCAGTAAAACATCTTTCCAAGAGCCTGACCCAAAAATAATTCTAAATAAATAGTTACCTGTTAACTATTTTTCAAAAACAAATTTTTAATGACCATAGAAACTACTAAGTCAACACTCTTTTGAAAAGGAAGGTAGTCAAAGATATCTCATATCCCGTGAGAGGGAATGCAGAAGGTTGAATCAATCTCCAGCCAATCTGCCTTTAACACAGTGGCTGATTTGATTACTAAATCATTTACTTCACAGGTCAACTATCATTACACTAAACATCAACAACCAGTCTTCTAAAGGCTTTTATTTGTAACAATGACTTCTTAAGCACACTGTACGCTCAAATAGGGTTTAAAATTCTTGTAGCCTTAGGAATACTTTTCAGTGATGTTTTCAATGATTATTTGACCTCTGTATTACATGTAACACCATATTCTACGTTGATAAGCTTATTTTCTTTTCATTTTTTTCCATTTAGTTCCTTCCATTTTGCCATATTTAAGTTAATGTAAAAAAATGTAAGTTTCCTATATAAGAATTATTTCAAAGGCAGAAAGAGAGTCACTATTTATCAAGAGTTTCCTGTTATGCAAAATAAAGCTGTATTCAGATAATGAACATCAATTTTAACACTCCCAAAAATATCAACCTGGCTATGTCATGATCCCCAACACTGTATGATTGTCTACCATTCTGTCATCTGATAGGATCTTTGTATGTCTTGTAAGTCCTAACATTACTAATGTAATGACTGGAATTAGTGGCAGTTACATAGACCAGGTCATTAAGATTAGACAGTGCATTAAGCCAGTCTCTTTCGAGATATAAAAGAGAGAAGCAAGCAGAGAGACAGGGGAACCTTAAACCACCAAGAAACAAGCACTGGGAGCAGAGCACATCTTTTGGACTCGAAGTTCCCATACAGAGAAGCTTTTAATCCAGGGGAAAGTTAAAGAGAAGCACCTTCCTCTAGAGCCAACGGAGAGAGAAGGTTTTCCCCTGGCACTGACCTCCTGAATTTGGACTCCTGGCCTACCGGACTGTGAGAAAGTGAGTTTTCCTTTGTTAAAGCCATCCATTTATGGTACTTCTATTACAGCGACACTAGATAATTAAGACATGCAGTAGTATGCTTATTTTCAGAGATGCATACTGAAGTAGTCAGGGGTAGATACCATGTTGTTTATAATTATTTTTGACTATTTCAGAAAAAAAAAAAAGATGACGTAAATATGGCAAAGTGTTAACAACTGTGCAGTCTAACAGTTAAAGTATATTAATGCTCACAATACTACTCCCTTTTAATTTCTATATGTTTCACACTCTTCACACATATATTTGTTAACTTCATTTTTAATTCCACAACTAAGTTTACCTATCTGATTTTCTAAGCCATAGCAGACCAGAGACAGCAGATGGAGAGGAGGGAAGAGGAGCTGCAATGAAGCATGTGAGAGCTGCAAGGACCCTGAACTGCGAGTCAGGGGACAGACGCCAAGACTAGGCTGTACAGAAAAGGCCGATCTAAGAACTCAATGGGGCCGGCCATCAACACAGGGGCTATCCATGGCTATCCCTGGAAACATCTCGACATTCCAAACAGTATAATAATTAACAGCGTGTTAATTCTCATCTTGCTTTTATTACTAATGGACTACCTAACAGCAGAACTAACAGCAGAACTCGAACACTACAACTACCAATATACACTCATAAATTTGGCCAATATTTCCAAGTGCCTATTTCAAATGAACAGTTTTGCAAACACTACTTTTGTATTTATTTAAAAATAAGCACTCTCTGTGTTCCTACTAATCACTTAAATGGGAAAAAGGCATGCACAGAATGTAATTAACGCAGTCCTCCCTTATTACAAGCCAACTACCTTTTCACTTCTACACACAGCACTTTCATGAACATGATTCTGCATACAGTACAGATTTCCTTCTTTGGGGTTATCTGGGATAATGTTTCAGAAATGAGATTACTACCAACATTAACTCCACTTAGATACTCCACCATGACAAACATGTATTCATTTCTGTACAACTTCACTGGTACTGATTTTATTTTGGTAACGCAATAGGTGTAAAATAGAGCCTAACTTTTAAGTGCTAAGTAGAACAACTAACAGAAAAACTGAACCTATTTCCTTATGTTCCATCACCAACAAAAGTGACTTTCTGTGACTTTTCATAAGTCATTTAACTTTCCAAGACTTCTGTTTCTACATCTCCAAAACGAGGAGAATTCATCAACCTCAATAGTATTCAGCAAAGTGAAAACTAAAAAGGTAATTTTTCTCACACATGAGACTGCAAAAATCTCATGACTGATGGTTCCAGTGTTAGTGAAATTATAGAGAGGGGCATTCTCACTTATCATGGGGGGATGTATACACTTGAAAGCTAATCTGACAGTGTCTATTAGAATTCTAAGTATACATGTTCCTCAACCTAGAAATCCAACTGTTAAGAATTTCCCACATAAACAAAGGCAACCGAAAGATGGTATATAAGTTTACTCAGTGCAGAATGATGGTTTACAAACTAAAAAACCAGAACCACTTGAATGCCTGTCAATATGGCAGTATTGGAGTGAATCAGAACCCATCCACACATGGAGCGTCAGAGCTGGTGCACTGACCAACAAAGGTATCTGTGATATATTGGTAGATGAGAAAATAACCCTTTGATTTTTTTTTTTTTAATGAAAAAGCTGTACATAAGTATTTGTGCTTACCACTATACACAAAGATGTGCAAGACACAGCAAACTAAAAATGATTACTTCACATGGGAGAAGAAGAGGAAAGTATTCCTTTCCTATTTCTCTGTATTATCTGGCTTACTGGTAATTTTTAAATGTGCATGGATAGCAGGGATTTTTTTTTCTTTTTAAGCAAGACTATACTAGATATTCATGGTGACCCTAGGGTCGATCCGACTCGATGGCACTTGGCTTTGGCTGGCATACTAGATACCTCCCAAATTCTAAGTAACACCCAGAGTGTACAATTCTATGAAGCAAGGTTCACAAAGAGGCCATTGAACCATTAATGAATGGTTAAATTATGTTCAATACACCACAGGAGTGTGTAGTACTTTTCTGGAAGATTTGGAACAAAAACAGTTAATACATTTGAAAGTTCTGAGTTAGGAGTATGCCTTAGTAGGAAAAAAAATTAACTTACGTTAGATATACCATCTCTCAAAAATTCTGGATATATGAAATATTATATTATCCAAATCTCTGAGCTGTGAAAAAAATTCTAAGAGTCTGTGAGAATGTACACTAAACTCTTCTGCCACTGGCTCCTAGAGTCACCCAAGTGACCAGGCAGCAGTCATAAAGAAAAGGATTTCTATTCTGTGAGTACTTAAAGAGTAATAATCTTATTAATCTCAACTTCCTGCCTCCCTCCACCACAGTCTTCCTTATCTCACAAAAGAAAAAAAAAAGGCACTAAAGAGCATTCCAGCCAATCTTTTCACTCTAAGGAAAATCTTCTAACAAAGATGAAAACAAAAATTTTTTAGGAGTAATAGGCTCATCCTTTCAATTTATCTAAGCTTTACATTTTGTGTTACACCTGTTAAAATTTTACTGATTGACTGAAATGACTCAAACTTAACAAGGACACCATCAGTGCTCTCAGAGAAGTGCTAGAATGACAGCTCTCTTAAAAAAATACTATCCATAAGTACACCAATCATAGCAGCGTCATTATCATCCAAATTAGTCACTAACCACCATGATATGGTGGAGGGTTTCAGTATTATATGACTGAAATTAGCACATTAAAAAAAAGAATCAAACCTCCAACATTGCTTAATTAAATAATTCAAAATCTTCAATTCAGGAGAGTCCCAATTTTAAACATACCATGCCTACAATCTTCATCAGCTTGCCCATAGTTTTTCTGCAAAATAAGATACAAGATAAAATTAAGTAGTTCAAGAGCTGCTTTTAACATAGATTTTTATCAAAAAGAAGCTCAGTTTTGTTTCAAAGTTTAATCATTAATGTTGCCAACTAAACATGCATAGGGGGCAGTGACATAGCTGTGTCTCAGTCAGTCCTGACTTCTTACCTATTCACAACACGACACACTGTTCCCTGTAGCAGTACTTGGCTTCTAGGATAGCTCACTCTTGATTTTCCTTCTACCTCACTGATTTCTCTTCAGGCTGCCTCGCTGGTTCTTCTCCCATCCAATCTCTTAACACTGCAGTCACTAAGTCCTTAGCTCCCTCCTCTTCTTAATCTGAATTCATTCCCTTGGTGATTTTACCCAGGCTCAAGACTCTACGCCAAAAGAGTCTAAAATTAGTATCTTTAGCACCAACCTCTCTCCCAAACTCCAGACCTGCATATCCAACTGCTCACCTCACATCCCACTTGGATATCTAAGCATTATGTCAAAAGCTCAAGTGCTATCTTCCCCTACAAAAAATGCTCACCATCCCCTGCCTTCTTAGCTCACTTGAGGAAATATCCACCCTTTCAACTGCTCTAACAAAATACCTCAAAGTGAGGCATCTGTTACTGTACACTGAACTCTCCTACCACTCGCCCCTAGATTCATTCTAGTGGCCAGGCAGCAGTCATGAAGAAAAGGATTCCTGTTCTGTGAGCACTTAAAGAGCAACAATCTTATTAACCTCAAATTCCTGTCCCCTCATTGACTTCCTCTCCCTGCAAGAGGAGGAAAAAAGCATTAAGGAGCATTCCACTGCACACTGAATCTATCCTGAAATTTTCACTGCTTCTACCTTCAAATTATAACTAGAATGTAACCACTTAATCACCATTCTACTGCTACTATGTTGGTCTGAGCCACTGTTCTCTCTGGCCTGGGTTGTTCCAGCAATTTACAAACTAGTCTCCGTGCTTCTACCCTTATCCCTGTATAGTATATCCTCAAAACAAAAAAACAAAATATTCCCACTAAACAGGGTCATCACTCCTCTGCTCAAAGCCCCACAACCGTTTCCAACACAGAGTAAAAGCCCAAGTCCTTATGCGGACCTCAAGGTCCCACACAGTCTAGCCCGTTGCCTCTCCTGACTCATCTCCCACTAGTCTCGTCTCCTGCTACTTTTGCCACACCAGCCTCCTTGCCCTTCCTCAACAATGGCAAACATGTTCCTGCTTCACGGTCTTGGCACTCACTCGACACAGGGCTCTCAGCATCTTACGGGCTTCAGTCACCTTCTCAGTGAAGCCCACCTTAACCCTCCTATCTAAAGCTGCAACTGTGTCCCTGACCCCAGTAGTTCCAATCTCCTTCACTCTGCTCTACCTTTTTTATACAGTTACTACCTTCTAACAAACTATATTACTTACTTATTTGTAGTACACTGTTTATTGTCTGTTCTTCTGAAATAAAAAGCATCCTGAAGGAATATTTTTTTCTTTTTCAGTAACATATACCAAATACTTAAACCAGATGTTTAACACACAATGCAAACTCGATAAATATTTGGAGAATGACTAAACAACCCCAAATGCCATATAGATGGTATAATTTTCAAACAGTAAAAATGCAGCTGCTTGTCATCAAAGATATTTAGCTGTCATCAGACACTTCACTCAGTCCTCTAGCCCAGAATTAGCTGATCTATACAGAGGGCCAGCAATAGTCCCCACTCACTGAAAAAGGCCATTGTACATGGATCATTATTGGCTAATCCACAGTGTTTACTCACCAGTTGCAAAAATGAGGCAATTCTGTAAAGAAGACTCTCAATTTTGATGTGTTCTATCTCCAATGGACATGGCCCTGTGAAGTCTGCCATGGAGTACTGGCCTAGAGAAAGGAGGGCCTCTGTGCAGTGCTTAAGGGCCATTTCATAGTCCTGCCTTTGAAGGGATTCACATGCCTGTTCACATGACTTCTCAGCTCTTCTGTCTTCCATGACTCAGGGACAAAAATCCTAAAGACAGGGAGAATTAAAAAGTGAAAATGGTAAAAACTCAATACTTATAAAGTCTAGCCCCAATCCTATCTCAGCTGCCTTAATTATCTGTTTAAATAGTTACCCTCAAGTAGCCTTTTGATCAAGGTCACAGCTAAACCACAGCTAATGATACTACAAAATCTCTACTTTTATACATTAAGAAGAATTTACTAAGATCCAAGCAAAATGCCAACCATAACCCAGGATCACACCAACAGCACATCAGATTTATAAATTAGACAAATTTATAAATAAGACATGACTGTGAATATCACAAAGAGAACAAACCATGAATATTAATTTTTTAACCAGAAGGTACAAACCATGTTTCCTACCCAAATCTCCAAATTTCACTTTCCATAATATCTTCAACTTGCATTTCTGTGACTGCGTGTGCAGAGAAACAGAATCTATAGTATGTATGACTTTCCCTTACCAATTAAAACAACTGGCCAAAATCAGAATTTCCTGACAGTCAAGTTCTAAATCCAAAGATGGAACATGTCAACAGTTTTCAAGAAACTCTGATTCTGTAAGAGAGGCAAACTGCAAGTGGAACAATGTCAAGAAAAGACTCATCCCACCTGCCTCAGGACAAGAGCTAGCCTGGAGAGGTGAACAGGACTTCCCCACACAGAGGTGACAGAGATCACAAACAGGAGCTCTTCAGAGAAAAAGAGTTCAAGCAAAATCAGGGGGAGAGAGTAACCCTTAAGCTTGGAGGTGTCACAGGAGTCAGAGGAGCTGGGAATGGCCTCAAATACCGTAACAAGAAGCAAGTGCTTTATTCTACTGCAATAAGTGCAATGGAGTTTTTAAAAACAGAAGGCCCTTACGAACTTAAGTCTTGTGAGCAATCAGAAGGGCAAGAAACCTGAAGCAGAACTGTTAAGAGACACTGCAACAGTCCAGGGAAGAGACAGTGAGAACTGAAGCACACCTTCTCCCACAAACACCCGCAGAGCACAGAGCAAACCCCTGGGCAGAGAAGACCTACAGGACTTTGGCTTGGCAATGACAGCACTGCTTCACAAGGTCCCTCCTGCTGGCTGCCTCCCTCTCTGTCAGGCTCGTGGACTGTGTTGCCTACATGCATGTAGATTACCACAATGTATTTTCACAATGTATTTCACAGCCACTGTGCCAGCTATTTTTACATTACTGTTAAGAAAAATTAGCACCACATGTTGGCAAGGATGTTTTCTGGCAGGAGGGCACAGCTGGTAAGCAAACACAGAAGGCACACATTATCTGCATAAAAATACAATGTATTTGCTGCAGTAAAAGATGAGGGGGAAAAGTTATTGTTAGGCCAACAACCACAAAAAAAAAAAAACAGCAGTAGTGACAAAAGAACGATGACAGACATTAAGGAGAGGTTTGTGTTGTTACATGCTGTCGAGTAGATTTCTGACTCACAGTGACCCTACATGACAGGACATTGCTGCCCCGCAGGGGTTCCTACGCTGCGGACAGGAGCGGCCGCCAGGTCTTTTCTCCTGCACAGCCACTGGTGGATGTGAACCACCAGTCTTTCAGTTAGCAGCTAAATGCTTAACCACTGCACCATCAAGGGTCCTAAAAGAAGTCCAAGCCCCTTCAATTTTTGAGACTCTTGGTCTATCAAAAAATGTAGAAATACCTAAGGAGTGGGACAAGGGGATGTTCAAACAGGACTTTTAACAGTATTTGTGATCGTTTGTTAAAATACTGGCAGAATACACATGAGGCATAATATAATTTTCTGTGTACTCTGTCTGCAATTTTTAATTAAAAATAAGGCCTTACACATTGTTTACTTTAAATATTCACATTTGACAAATTAACTTTCAATATTAACAAAAAAATGTAATTGTGTTTTTCACAAGATAATCATACTCTCAATGTTTAAACCTTTAGATATAAATTATTTTCTGCTTTGAATTTTTTGTTAATACTGTGTTTTCACTAGTGGAACACACAGTGAATCACTGAGAGCATTTGAGCTTTTGGTAGGTAAGAAAGAATTTTTTCTTTGCCTCATCCCACCTGCAGAGTTCTCAGAGACATACAAACCAAAAAAACCAAACCCACTGCCATCAAGTCAATGCTGACTCATAGCAATTCTACAGGGCAGAGGAGAGCTACTCCACGGAGTTTGCAACGAGCACCTGGTGGATTCAAACTGCCGATCTTTTAGTTAGCCGACACAGAAGTAGCACTTAACCACTACACCACCAGTGTCCCTCTAATTCTCTAGAGTCTAGCAGGTCATATGTGTCTCAAAAAACTTTTTATCAAAATCCATGTTTCTCATGCCAAAAAACACTGACTCAGCACCACCTCATATAATGCCCTGTAAAAATAGCAATTTGTAGCACATGCCCATTTTTTCCATTTCAAAGTGTTATACAGGTCTCTGCCTGCACACAGCATGTACTGTCTGTGGGAGAGCAGCTTCCCAATAAACCCCACAGGTGGAAAAGTTATGTGGTAACTATAAGCTACCTGAAAGCTAAGGAGCCCTAGTAGTGCAGTGGTTAACATTCAGTTGCTAACGGAAAGGTTTACAGTTCAAACTCACCAGATGCTCCACGGGAGAAAGATGTGGCAGTCTGCTTCTGTAGAGATCACAGCCTTGGAAACCCTATAGCACAGTTCTACTCTGTCCTATAGGACTACTATGAGTCAGAAGGGATTTGACAGCAATAGGCTTTTTCACCCTCAATCTTTACATGACCTCCCTTTAAACTTTCTAAGCCTTCCTTTAATAGGTTATAATCCCAAGATTGGGTTTAAGGGAATTTAAATATTTCAGTTATAATTGGCATTTAAGTTCCTTAAATGTACATGTACTGATTTGAGTGAAATCAGTTATAAAAGAAAAACCAAAACTTAAAACTCCTGTACTGCTATACTGACTTTGCCCATTACACATATGAATAGTGTTACAAAACAATTACTAATTTATTTAGTTGCCCAGATTCTCAACCCTGGCAATACTGACATTTTGAGCTAGATAATTCGAGAGGCTGTCCTGAGCACCACAGGCTATTTAACAGCAACCCTCATCATGACTGTGACAACCAAAAATGTCTCCAAACATTGCCAACTAGGGGGCAAAATCACCCCTAGTTGAAAGCTTCTTATATAAACAAGCCTTCAGATAGCAGCCACAGTAAATGGTCAAATCCACGGACATCAAAGGCCTTAGAATTGGTGAAACCTCCCTACACAATTCCCAAGCTACACCTACAAAAATATCACAAAAAAGAGTAGAAAGAAAAGCAAAAGTAATAAAGCACAACCTAAGATCTTTCTTGGTAACAAAATGCAACACAGTGGCCAAGAGCACTGGATTCTGGAGCCAGTGGAGCTGTGTGCAAACCTCACCAGCCCCCATACTCACTAGCTGCATGGCCTGGTGCAAGGGACTTAACGTCAGGTAGTTCACCTGCTCACCTCTAAAACAGTAAGGAGACTACTAACAGCTACTTCCTATGACTATTGTAAGGATTAAGTGAAATAATGTGTGTGAATTGTTTAAAAGGACAATGGTGACACAGTGGTTATGAGTGCAGCTGCTAACAAAAAACACAAACAAAAAAAGGCTGGCAGTTTGAATCCACCAGCTGCTCCTTGGAAACCATGTGGGGCAATTCTACCCTGGCCTTATAGAGTCACTATGAATTGGAATCAACTCCACAGCTATGGGTTTGGTTTTCACTTAAAGTGCTTAAAAGAACACCTAGAACACCGTAAGTCCTCAACAAGTGGTAGTTTTGTGAACGAAATTCATATAAAATGAAAAATCACTTTACTGATCTCAGTGTAAGATATCGTACTTACGGAAAATAAAACATCACTCTAATATAACAACATCATCAGGTAAGGAAGGTAACAGCATCAGGTAAGGCAGATAACAGCTTCAGGCAAGGAGGTTCGGAACAGCTTCAGGCAAGGAGGGGAACAGCTTGAGGTGACGAAGAGTACGTTTAGAATGAGCAGCCCCCACTTGTCTGTCAGTGGACATTTGCGTGTTGCTGTGATGCTGGAAGCCATGCCAATGGTATTCAGGTACCAGCAGGGTCAATCATGGTAGACAAATTTTGGCTGAGCTTCCAGACTAAGACAGACTAGGAGGAAGGATCCAGCCATCTACTTCTGAAAGGAATTAGCCAGGGAAAACCTTATGAATAGCAGCCAAACACTGTCAGATACGGTGCCAGAAAGTGAGACCCCGAGAGGCACTCGGAAGACAAATGAGGAAGAGCTGCCTCCTCAAAGCAGAGTCAACCTTAACAATGTGGACAGAGTATGGCCTTCGGGATGTTCATTCACTGATGTGGCACGACTTAAAATGAGAAGAAACAGCTGCAAACTTCCATTAATAATCGGGACATAGAATGTACAAAGTATGAATCTAGGAAAATTGGAAATCGTCAAAAATGAAATGGAATGCATAAACATCGACAGCCTAGGCATTAGTGAGCTGAAATGGACCAGTATGGCCATTTTGACAATCACATGGTGTACTATGCTGGGAATGCAAACTTGAAAAGGAACAATGTTGCATTCATCATCAAAAAGAACATTTCAAGGTCTGTCCTTAAGTACACTGGTGTCAGTGACAGGGTAACATCCATACGCCTACAAAGAAGGCCAGTGAATACGACTATTAATTTATGCACCAACCACTAAGGCCAAAGATGAAGAGATTTAAGATTTTTACCAGCTTCTGTAGTCTGAAATTGATTGAACATGCAATCAGGACACACTGATAATTACGGGTGACTGGAATGCAAAAGCTAGACACAAAGAAGGATGGGTAGTTGGAAAATACAGCACTGATGGCAGAAATAATGCCAGAGATCGCATGATACAATTTTGCAAGACTAATGACTTTTTCATTTCAAATATCTTTTTTAACCAATACAAAATGCAAATGTACAAATGGACCTCACCAGACAGAATATACAGGAACCAAATCACCTACATCTATGGATGAAAAAGTCCCCTATCAGCAATCAGAACAAGACCAGGTGCCTGCCTGTGGCACAAATCATCAGTTGCTAACATGCAAATTCAAGCTGAAACTGAAGAAAATTAGAACACATCTACAAGAGCCAAAGTATGACCTTGAGTATATCCCTCCTGAGTTTAAAGACCATCTCAAGAACAGATTTGACGTGCTGATTGTTAATGACCGAAGACCAGAAGGACTGTGAAATGGCATCAAAGACATCATCCATGAAGACAACAAGAGGTTATTAAAAAGACAGGAAAGAAACAAAAGACCAAGTTGGATGTCAGAAGAGACTCTAAAACTTGCTCTCAAATGTTGAGCAGCTAATGCAAAAGGAAGGAATAGTGAAATGAAAGACCTACACAGAAGATTTCAAAGAGCAGCTCAAAAAGACAAAATTAAGTACTATAATGACATGTGCAAAGAGCTGAAAATAAAAAACCAGAAAGGAAGAACAGGTTCTCCATTTCTCAAGCTGAAAGAACTGAAGAAAAAATTCACACCTCAAGTTGCAATAGTGAAGGATTCTACAGGAAAACTATTAAATGACTCAGGAGCATCAAAATGAGATAGAAGGAATACACAGAATCATTATACCAGAAAGAACCAGTTGATTTTCAGCCATTTGAAGAGGCAGCATATGATTAGGAACCAATGGTACTGAAGCAAAGCTGCACTGAAGGCACTGGTGAAAAACAAGGCTTCAGGAACTGATGGAATAGCAATTGAGATGAGTGAACACTTCCAGCGCTGCATCTGTTTGTATTTCAACAAACAGATGCAGCGCTGGAAGTGTTCACTCATCTATACCAAGAAATGTGGAGGACAGTTAAATGGCCGACTGGAAGAGATCCATATTTATGCCCATTCCAAAGAAAACGTGATCCAACCAAATGTGGAAATCACCAAACAATATCATTAATATCACATGCAAGTTAAAATTTTGCTCAAGATCAGTGAAAAGTCACTGCAACAGCATATTGACAAGGAACTGCCAGAAATTCAAGCTGGATTCCGAAGAGGAAGTGGGACCAGGGATATCACTGTTGTCGTCTGATGAATCTTGGCTGAAAACAGAGGATTCCAGAAAGCCATTTACTTGTGTTTTGTTGACTATGCAAAGGTATTCGACTGTGTGGATCATAATCAATTATGGATAACACTGCGGAGAATGCGCATTCCAGAACACCTAATTGTAGTTTTAAAGAATGTGTATATAGATCAAGAGGCAGTCATGCAAACAGAACAAGGGGTCACTACATGGTTTAAAGTCAGGAAAGGTGTGTGTCAGGGTTGTATCCTTTCACCATACCCTTTCAATCTGTATGCTGAGCAAATAATCCAAGAAGCTGGATTCTATAAGGAAGAACAAGGCATCAGGATTGGAGGACGACTGACTACCAAACTGCATTACACAGATGACAGCACCTTACTTGCTGGAAGTAAAGAAAATCTGAAACACTTACTGATGAAGATCAAGGACCACAGCCTTCAATACGGATTCCACCTCAGGAAAACAAAAATCCTCACAACTGGACCAGTACGCAACATTGACATAAATGGAAAAAGGACTGAGGTCATCAAGGATTTCATTTTACTTGGATTCACAATCTATACCCATGGAAGCAGCAGTCAAGAAATCAAAAGATGCACTGCATTGGGAAAATCTGCTGCCTAGGACTTCTTTCAAATATTGAAAAGCAAACATGTCACCTTGAAGATTAAGGTGTGCCTGAGCTAAGCTACAGTATTCTTAATCACATAACATGCATGTGAAAGCTGGACAATGAACAAAGAAGACAGAAGAAGAACTGATGCCTTTTGAATTGTGGTGTTGGAGAAGAATGTTGAATGTACCATGGACCACCAAAAGAACAAACAGATCTGTTCTGGAAGAAGTACAATCAAAAGGCTCCTTGGAAGCAAAGATGGCAAGATTGCATCCTACATACTTTGGATATGCTGTCAGGAAAGATCAGTCCCTAGAGAAGGACATCATGCTTGGTAGAATGGAGAGTCAGTGAAAAAGAGGAAGACCCTCAACAAGATAGATTCACACAATGGGCTTAAGCATAAAAATGACCGTAGACATGGCACAAGACGAGGCAATATTTTGTTCTGTTGTTCATGGGATCACTGCGAGTCAGAATGGACTCTATGGTACCTACCAACAACACAACAATATAACAACTGTATCCACCTTGCACAAAAATAATTTTCACCTATCAGTAATGCAAAAATAGACATTGCAGAAATAAGTACACTTGCATGCAATCTATACAAACCATCTAAGCCCTAAAAGTGGCCATGAGGAAAGTTTAATCACAAAGACTGATGCCAGTAACTGTTATCAAACATATTAGCCAGAGAGAGCTGAACAGCATTAACAAGTACAGACGAGGAGAACTCTTAAATTTCAGGAGCCTTGGGAAAAATGACTTTACCGAGTTAATGTCCCTAATACATTAGTCTCAGGTGCTTAGCTCAGAAGTGAATATTAATATTTCTATCGCAATTGAGTTTCTTTCTGAGAATGGCCTCAACCTGTAGCATTAAACTCAGTACAAAACGGGTCTCCGCTCAACTCTTCCCTATGCTTTTTCAAAAAGCAGTATGACCGGATATATTCACCTCTTCTGAAGCAGCTAAAGCGCATTCTCAAGCATTAACACTAAAACTCCGTTGAAAATCAAAACGAGAGAGGTCTCGGGCCATTCTAAAAAGGAAGACTACAGAAAATAGAAACTGAAAGATCTAGAACTACTACTCCTATCTGAAGACTGCCCAGACACCCCTCTGTGGGTGTCTCTTGAAGATACACAGATACCCTCATCGTTATAGTGCAGGATCCTGCTCTCCGCCGTAACTGCCTGGTCCGAGGGCAAACACGGACCAACCTGCGTCTCTGCGAGCCTCTCCCCTGCGACACAGGCCCAGAGAACGAAAACCACCGAGCCGAGTCACATTCCTCACAGCAGCGTCAGAAAGCACATCCCATTCACCTGCTGCTCGGTGGTCCACCTCAACTGTCTTGAATTTTTTCTCTCCTGTAAAAACTATCCAAACTCACCAAAAGACCGTAACACACTGTAAGCTTCTACAAATTCCTGCCCCCCACCCTTCCTGTGAGGAACATTTACTTGAGGGCTACGACGTCGTCGGCAAGCAAACTGGAAACAGAAGCCAACATTCTAATCCCAATTCCTCTGATCTACTGCTCACTGTCCGTAAACAGGGGTTAATACTACATCTTCTGCTGCTTCGGTATGCATTCCTTTCCTGGCAGTAAAAGCCCACAACCTTCCTTTCAGAATTTACCTCTCCCTACTTCCAACCCATATGGCTCCACAGCAGCAGGCTTCACTGTAGCGCCTACGTGTCACGTGACTGAATCTGGCCAATCACAGCCTCATAGCCAGCAGCATACGGATTGGCTCAAGGCAGCGCATGTGACTACCATAAGAACCAATCAGATATCGGTAAGATTTGCTGAGGTTCTGGGAGACACACAGCTCTTTCCAGATGAATCTAAAATCTGTGAGGCTACAGAACCTCAAAAGGCTGCAGTCATTTTTCTAATACACACTGCCTACAACTAAAATCTAAACAACAAAAGCAGAGCTAGAGCTGGTTCATGAGGAGAAACTAAGTCTTGATGACTTACTTGATCCCTGAATAGTTAGCTGTACCTGGATGTTGGAATTAAGTGAACCAACGAATTTATTCCTAGCTTAAGCCAGTTTAGGTTGATATTTCAGGCACGTAGCACCAAAACAGTCCTAACTGGTAACATATCTGATCAGTTCCTCACTGAATCTGAAAAGACAAATGAGCTGGCAGAAGTAAAGTGTCTCACAGAGCACTATGTATGTACTTAATAATACCGGTCATATAGTTACCGATTACTAGTAAGTATAAAAAGAAAAAAAGCAGTAGTCATGGGAAAGAAATGGCTCAGTGGAATTATCTGGTTATTTTGTGTCTTGAAAATACAATTCCATGATATCTGACTAAAGAGTTTTATTTTAAAGCTACTTCAGTAAGAACAGCAATAATAATCACCACCGCCACCACAAGACCCGTTTACTGAATGCTATGGTCCAAATGCTATTAAAAACTATATGTAATTTAATTTAATACTCACAATGACCCTCACAATAACCATTATCCTTCCCGTTTTACAAATGAGGGAACTGAAGCACGGGCAGGTTATTAAACTACCCAGTTTCGTAATAAATGAATGTAAGAGGCAGGATTCAAATTCAACCAGTCTGATACTGCCTGTGCTTTGCACATGACACTGATTCCAAAGCCACAAGTAATCAAGGTTCTGATGCTGCTCCAATGGAATAGAAACTCAAATTCAGTCACTGAGAAAAGCATCAAATGTGACTATAAAATGCCAGCGTTTTAACTTTGAAACTGGCTTAGAGACTAATTTCCTTCTACATTATAAAAGTATACCTGAAAACCCACACAAGCCTAAGTGAATCATCTCCTTTGGTAAGCAAAAGCCTTTGTGTCCTGAAAGTTGAAAATGTTTACAACCTTCCAAAAAGTGAACTTTATAAGGCTGTTCTGATCATTAAGTAACTTTTCACCATTTTTACAAAACAGGAAACTGTTTTAAAATATATTCATCTTAGCACAACTCCTAAAAATATTAGACTTCATCAAAAAAAGGAATGCAGAAGGGAACCAAAGATCACTAACAACAACAAAAGAATCCAGTCTCAAAGGCTCATATACTGTACAATTCTATTTGCATAACATTCTCCTAAGACAAAACTCTAAGAATGGAGAACACATCAGTGCTTGCCAGGAGTTATGGTGAGGAATGGGTGACTACAGAAAGGTAGCACAAGGAAGTTTGGGGGTGATAGAAATGTTCTGTACCCTGATTATAGCAGTTGTTACAGAAAACTGTATATACATCAACTGAACTATATACCAAATGAAGAGTCCATTTTACTAAATGATCATTTAAAATATACACACTTTACGGTTATTTTTAAAATAGGAGTCTCAAAGTCACAGTGGACATAGGTTTTTTTTTTTAATTGAAAAGAAATACCTACAAAAGAATCAATGGTTGATAGTAAACGGAAAACTCATTCTTAACCACTTCTGCCTATGTAGGTTTTAGAGGCTAGACTCAAGGCCAAAAAGAGCATCTACAAACAGAACAATCAAGTTCACCTGACACACAGCTGAGGATACTTTTGAAGAATTCCTCCATGGCTAGATAGTTGGTCCAGGACCAAAAGCAAATACTGGCAGAAAAACGAAATCGATGCTGTACCACTGAGGTGGTAGGCAGACTTGTCTGGGCTAAGATCTTTTCAGTAACAGATGATAAGGAGGGGCTGATTTAAAGCATCATCCTCTTCCCACTGTAAACCTCTTTCTGGACACTATGAGAATAATCACCAGGCAACCCTGAAATGAAGTCATGAAATGTACTTTTACTGGAAACTCAGTTACATTAATTTTTCTTGTTAACGTAGTTATGGCCTCTCTATTAAAAAAAACTAATTTATTTGATTGGAGACAGGCTATATAGAACAGAAATAAACTGTAATCAGAGAGCAGGATCACAACATCTGTAATGAAAATTTCTTCAGTCTAAGTTCAAGATTATTTCTGCATTAGTAACATATATACTTATCCCTATTAGAATAAAAAAATGAGCCACCTCATAACTGAGTTAGGTGGAATGAATCAGTCTGCATCCGAAAAGGTTTTAGAAGACTGTAAAGGTTTCAGAAGACTGGTGAATTGTACTAAGCATCACCACTATCTACTTGGACAATACTGCTCTTTCCTAAGATCCATAATGTTCTTGATTCAACCCTAAATCAAAGAAAACTAAACCCACTGTGTTGAGGTGATCCCAACTCACTTCAACCATACAGAACAAGGTAGACCTTCCCCACTGAATTTCCAAGGAGCACCTGGTAGAGTCGAACTGCTGACCTTTTTGTTAGCAGCTACAGCCACCAGTTTCCTGCTTCAACCCTAAGATCTCTCTAATTACTAGATTATATAAACAATAAAATTACAGGAAACTTAAAGCCAAATATATAAATTTCTTTATATAACTAGCAAAACAAGAACGGAGATTCAGTTTGTTAAAAGTCAATAATTTACTTTTAATCTGCCTAGTACATTATTATTTTCCCTGTAGAAACTCATTTATGATCCTGAGAACAATGTGAGACTAACGAAACTGCATCATGCTTCCTCAGGAAGAAACCAAGTTAAGAACTATTACTCTAGAGACAGGTTCCTAAGTTCTATTACTCTAGAGACAGGTTCCTGAATGCCTATAAAATAATGACCACACTCATTAGTGAGATATCCAGGCCACCCACAATGCCATTACAACCTGACTTCCCATCACTCCCCACACAAGCCCCAAGCACACCGTCAGGTCTCTGAATCTCTGACACTGACATCCCTCTGTCCTCTTTTCTCTCTGGACCTAAACCCTACCTGACTTTTAACGAGCACTTCAAGGCCTACTTCTCTAAGATGCTCTCTTCCCCTAAAACCAACATTAACTCCCCCCAGAATCATCTGACTTCTTAATAATCTATTACTGTGGATTAAGTATATCTTGTATGATCTCAACAGAACTATTCAAACAATAAGTCATGTTTTACACTATTTATAGCCCCATGAAAACCACTCAATTCATTAAAATTGGTCAATAAATACTTAACTAAATTTCCTAAAGAGGTAAATTAAAGGAATCTGAGTGCTAAGCATTCCAAGAACTGTCCTATTCCAAATTCAGTTCCCATCAGAAGGCCAATTCATAAACAGAAATGTTGGGTTGCCTTTAAATATATCAGCTTTCATCCCACACTGGACTCTACGATAGTTCTGTCGGGACACAAGCTAGAAAGCAAAAAAAAGTTTTATAAAAATCACTGCCTATGCAAGAAGCATTAGATTAAACGACAGATTAAGCCTACAGTGAGAAGGAAACTATAACCTAAGATCATCAACCATATTCTATTTGAAAAATCTCTTTCATAAAAAAGGTAAATTATCCTAAATTCAATATAGCAAAGTAAAATATTTTAATACATAAATCTCCTGATGGACATTCTACCATCATTTTAGCAACTAAAATTATAAATTAAAAAAAGACAAACTAAATTTTAAAATTTTTTTTATCAACAGCTAAAACTAAAATTTTTTTCCATCTACTGCTGCTTCTTTTCCTGATCCAAGTTTTAGAACTCCCAGCAATTCTAGAGACAGCCTTCTTAGCTTCAACAACTCCAAATTATTTTTTGAAGTCTGAGCCTCATTATAACATGTTTATTAATCAACACAGATATTAAAAAACAAAAACTCCATATTTAAGACACAAGCAAAATATACTAACTAAAAGACAGACTTACAGGAAAGGTTGTTGCTTACCACAAGTTTCATTGTTATAAAGCATTTTCTATCCTTTGTACCTCTTCATTTTCCCTCCCAAATTATCTGTGTAGACACGTAATCACATCATAATACAAACAGCTGAGCTTTTTAAATGGAGCAATATAAAAGAACTACACAATTAAAAAAAAGACCCACCACCATACTTAAACACTGGCTTCAATTTACCAACAAGTCATGCTCTCAAACTTCAAGTCAGACCTTGAGATGGTGGAACATTTTCCTATGAAGTGTTAAGAGCAGGGGATTAATGGAAAGATATGAAGTGACAGAAGCTGTTAGAAAACAATAAACGCAGTGTAAGCAAGGATGGTGAGACCATCTCGCATACCTTGTACACGTTATCAGGAGAGACCAATGCCTGCCGAAGGCCACTCGGCTTGGTAAAGAGGAAGAGCCTCCGTGAGACGGGCTCACTAGGACTGAAACACCAGGCTCCAGCAGAGCAACGATTGTGAGGGTGGCGCAGGGCTGGGCTGCGTTCCCTTCTGTTGTACATGAGGTTACTGTGCGTCAGAACCCACCTGATGCACCTGACAACAACAAATACAGGAGCCAGTAGAGACGTATCTGCCGAAACTGCTTTTCTCTAGTGAAGAAGAAAGTAGAAACACTGAGGCACAGAAGAGCACTTTTGAGTGCTTACAGCTAGTTCAGTTAGAATCTTGGAAACCGTATCTAGTCTAGAATTCTATTATTCTGTTTTTTAAAAACACGCTTTTAACAAAGTAAACAGGCCACAATAACCCCCTTATTAACAGTAAGGCCCAGGTCCTAATGCAATGCAAACTTAAAGACACATGTGTTCCCCATTTCCCAACACACCCTGCACACAAAGCAGGACTGGGGACTGTCAAGAGGCAGAACCAAGGAAAGTGGGAAAGGGAGAACTAAAAACAAAAAGGGATCCATTCAAGAGTTTCTGCTCAGATGCCCGCAGAAAAGTAACTTCCTGCCTTCAGGGGGCCATCTGTACCTAAGGAAGCCATGAAAGTTGATAAAGCCTGTGAATAGTTACGAGAGAAAAATATTTTTCTGTTAATGACTATTAATATGCCTCCAACCACAAGAAGCTAAAGGCATTTTCTTCATTTGTTTTTGTTCTGGTTTGTTTTTTCAAGAAGAGAACCTTATTTATGTTAAAGAATTTCAATGGAGAAAAAGAACCCAGAAGATAGAGAGACCCATGTAACTAGGTGACTATCACGACTTGTGACCAGAAGAAACAGATGGTGCCCAGCCACCATCAGTGATAGCCATGATGGAGCTCACAAAGTTGAGTCTCACTGGCAACACGGGAATAAAAAGGGGTGCACTCTGATAGCTCCATTAAAAGACCACAACTGATGGTCCACAGGCCTCAGGGATCCCCTGGAAGCATGGCCCCTGGACCAGATGCTGCCCCTGTCCATAAATCATAATGGAGGTCAACTCTCGGATAGGAATGGATTGGACCTGGCGACACAGAGTAACCACATATTGTGTGCACTTTGTGGTTCTGTGCATCTATAGGATGTTGTCCTGCTGACCTCTTACTGGAGTGGGTGGAGAGGAGGGGACAGAAGATTGTTGGGAGGATAAGACATGTATGGAGTAGAGAGGAAGAGTGTGCTGTCACCAGGTAAGGAGAGCAGTCGGAGCTGCATATAGATGGGCATGCAATTTGTACGGGAATGCATATTTTCATTCAATCATAATTAAAAAAAAAAAGAATCATTTAAATCTGGGCCTAAATTTTTTTTAACTGCATCAGTTTAAATAACCACAAGCTTAGTGGTTAAGGGCATAACCTTGAAGCCAGACTGGCCTCAGTTTGAATCCAGACAGTGCAACCTCAGATAGTTTGGGTAAACTCTCTGTGCCTCCACCTCCTCATCAATAAAATGGGAACGATAACAGTACCTACCACCAAGCATTATTGTAAGGATTAAGTGAGTTTAAATATGTAAGAAAGTCCACCGGTGGATACAAACACTTAATGTGCTCAGCTATTTAACAGACAGCTGGAGATTCCAGTCCACTCAAACCACCTCAGAAGGCAGGCCTGGTGATCTACTTCCAAAAAATCAGCCCCTGCAAACTCTATGGAGCACAGTTCTACTCTGATGCATGTGTAGATGCCATGGGTCAGGTCTACTCTACAGTAATTGGTAGGCAGGTAAATACCTAAAGCACTTAAAAGAGTACTTGGCCCAAAGTAATCCCTACAGAAGTATTAACTACTATTTTCCTTTAGATCACTGGAAACTCTGGTAACACAGCGGCTAACTGCTATGGCTGCTAACCAAAAGACTGACAGTTCAAAGCTACCAGGTGTTCCTTAGAAACTCTATGGAGCAGTTCTAATCTGTCCTATAGGGCCATTACAAGTTGTTATAGACTTGATGACAGTGAGGTTTATGGGGGGATGTTCTTTAGATCTAGACTCCAGAATCTAGAAGCTCCACAAGAGATGAGATTTTTGTTGGTTTTGTTCATTGTTGAAACCCCAGCTACCTGGCATAATGAGTTGTTGTTACATGATAAAAATTTGTTGAGTAATATAAACTTCAAGCCAGCAACACGTAAGCTCAAAGGAATGGCACTACAACTTTAAGACACAACTGAAATTTGCATAATATCTTAGACTCTAAAGATTAGACTTTATAGAAGGTTTTTACATACTTTATCTTGTGTGACTCAGAGAAGTTGACAGTATTATCTCCATCTCACAAACAAACTCTCAGAAGACTAAAGTGATTTGTCCAAAGACACACTGTCTGTGGCAGCACTAGAATTCTGGAAGTTAATCTTACCTCTCTTTACTTGAGACGCCACACAGAAAGCAAGGTATCTACCAAACTAAGCGACTTTCCTTGTCTACAAATACACAAAGTTTAAAACCACCAAATAACCAAACCCACTGCCATCAAGTCAATTCCAGCTCATGGCGACCCTACAGGACAGGGTAAGTCTGCCCAACAGGACTTCTAAGGAGCACCCAGTGGATTTGAACTACCAAACTTTTGGTTAGTAGCTGCTAATACTTTGCCACTATGCCACCAAGGTTTCCACAAAGTTTAAGGCTATCCAAAAAACATTATCCCATTTGCTTCAAAATAACTGGAGAGTGGGTAGATGAAACAATACTGGGCAACAGCTGGGAACTACCAAAGCTGGATAATGGAAACATGGGAACTGGTACACTCTTCACGTCTGTATGTTCGAAATTTTCCATTACAAATCTTTTTTGTTTAAAGAATGGAAAAAGGGGACAAGTGTTGGTTGAGTGGATACTGGAAGCAAAGAGCAGAAAAGGAGAGTATACTGCTACAGGAAGATTTGCACAGAGGCAGGTGCTCAAGGTTTTATATAGCAAATTGACGTGGATTGTAAACTTTCACCTAATCATAATTAAGAAAATTTTTTTTACTCTTTTTTTTACATAAAAAATACAAACTCTTGCTTCCGTCACAAACTACGCCACTGCCGCCTCACTAGTGAGCACGGCTACCTGGGTGTGAAGAAAGTACCCCAGCTGAGAGCCTTCGCCCCTTCTCAGTGTGTTGAAGGGAAGGGGGCACTAGACACAGCATCAGGAAGCTTCAGTCTTCTTGTTGTTAGATTCCATCACATCGGCTGCAGTGAACAGAACACAATACTGTGACTGCACCAGCTTCACAATCATTGCTATGTTTGAGCCCACTGCTGTAACCACTGTATCAACCCACCTTGTCAAGGGTCACATCCTCTCTCTTGCTGACTCTCTGCCTTATCAAGGATGACATCCTTCTCCAGACACTGGTCCCTTGTGCTAACATGTCCAAAGCACATCAGACCAACTCTCACCATCCTTACTTGAAGGAGCCCTCTGGCTGCACTTTTTCAAAAACAGACTTGTTAATTTTTCTGACCAACCATGGTACACTCAATATTCTTTGCCGAAACCAAAATTCAAATGCATCAATTCTTCCTCAGTCTTCCTTATTCCCTGTCCACCTTTTGCATGCACATGAGATGACTGAAAAACATCATGGCTTGGGTGAGGCACACGTTAGTTCTCAAAGTGAGGTCTTGGTTTTTCAACATTTCAAAGGAGACCCTGATGATACAGTGGTTAAGACTTACAGCTTCTAACCAAAAAGTTGGCACTCCTTAGAAACTCTGTGAGGCAATTCCACTCTGTCCTATAGGTCACTACCAGTTGGAATTGACTCAAGGGCAATGGGTTTCAGGTTTTGCCACAGATTTGCCCAACGCAATACATCACTTGGTTTCCTGACTGCCATTTCCATGGATGCTGACAGTGGATCCACGTAAAATGAAGTCCTTCACAACTTTAACCTTTTCTCCATTTATTGTAATGTTTCTTACTGGTCCAGTTGTGAGGGCTTTTGTTTCCTTATGTTGAAGTCCAATTCATACTGAAGGCTGTAGTCTCAGATCTTCACCAGGAAAGTCTTCACTTTGAGCAAGCATGGCTACATCATCTGCAGGCAGCCAACAGGTCATCTACCAACCCTGATGTCATATTCTTCTTCATACAGTTCAGCTTCTCAGATTACTTGCTCAGCATACAGACTGTATAAGAATGGTGAAAGAACACAACCCTCACACATACCTTTCCTGATTTTAAACCACATAGTATCCCTGTGTTCTGTTCCAGTGGCTGCCTATTGGTCTATGGTTTCACAGGAACACAATTAAATGTTCTGGAATTCCCATTTTTCACAATATTATCATCCATAATTTGTCATGATCCATGAAGCTGAATGTCTTTGTATAGTCAATAAATTACAGGTACACATCTTTCTGGTATTCTGTGCTTTCAGATCAGCAAGGATATCCCCTGTTCCACATCTTCTTCTGAATTTGGCTTGAATTTCTGGCAGTTCCCAAAGTATTGCTACAACCATTTTTGAATGATCTTCACAAAATCTTACTTGTGTGATACTAACGATATTGTCCAACTATTTCTACATTCTGTTGAGTCACTTTTCTTTGGAATGGGTCATCTTTCTTCAGAATGGACTGAAATTAAGCTTCAGTCTTAGTCTGCTTTAACTGAATGTGAGACCTCACCAACTCCTCTAACTCCTCTGGGCCTTGAACTTCTTCATCTGTTGGTCCAAATAATATTCTAAAGCTCCTTCCAGGAGTAACATTCTAATTTAGAATTTCTACTAGTTTCTTAAATTCCACTCAACCAAAACCAAATTCATCTTTCCTCTTTTCTCTACCCTAGAACCCTAAAACCTTGTCTTCCCTTGATGTCCCATTCTTCCAGCCACTCAACCATGAAAAAAAAAACACTTGGCTCAAGCTGTCCTTCCCTCTAAAATACCCTTTTCTTTCCATCGTTTCTCATCCTCACAGTGCAATGTAAATGCCATTTCTTTGGTTGAAGCAGTCCCTGACATCCCCAAAGGGACAGTACAACTCCCTCCATTTAACCCCTAAATACTATGTACAAACTATTAAGTTCCTATTAGTCTTTTCATTTTCTGGTGCCAGTATTCTCCCTACTTGCATAGTGGTTAAGTGCTTGACAGCTAACCAAAAGGTTAATGGTTCAAATCTACCATCTGCACCACAGGAGAAAGATGTGGCAGCCTGTTTCCATGAAGATTTACAGCTTTGCAAACCCTATGGGCAATTTTACTCTGTCCTACAGGGTCACTAAGAGTTGTAATGGACTCGGTGGCAGTAGGTTTAGTTTTTTGTTATTCTCCCTACCAGATTAGCTCCCTGAAACAGGAACAATGCACTATACATCATCGCTGCGTCCCTCAGTACCACCCCAGTTCCATCATGACCAAGGAAGCAAAAGTGGAACAGACACAATTTTTCAAATTTGGGTGAAGCAGAATGGAAAAATTACAGGTCAAAGCCCTGCTGAAAATTTAATCTCCTTCTTAGACAACAATGGTAGCTTACACACTGCATAGCAACCAAATCTCCTACCCTCCAGATTTTGAGCTCAGCTGGAAACAGCAGTGCCCAGCTCAAAGACAGTAGCTACCACGTTGCTTTGAGTATGTGTCACTTTCCACAGTCCTGTCAATAATCCAGTTGCATGCATCAGGCTCCTTAAGGGGCTCACTAAGCCTCTCAGTCTCCCGTTTCAGGGCTTCAAACCCTAATTTTTCCCACTCCAGTTATCAGTCTGTTGTTGTTATTAGGTGCTGTCAAGTCAGTTCCAATTTATAGCAACCCTGTGTATAACAAAACAAAACACTGCCTGGTCCTGTGCCATCCCCACAATCATCTTGATGCTTAAGCCCACTGTTGCAGCTACTGCGTCGATCCATCTTGCTAAGGGTCTTCCCCCTTTTTGCTGACCCTCCACTCTACCAAGCATAAGGTCCTTCTCCAGGGATAAATTTCTCCTGATAACAAGTCCAAATTATGTGTGATCACCCAAATTTAAAAAATTTGGATCTCTCTGGTTTCATTTTGCTGGCCATGACTGTACAAGTTCAAACCAGTCTAAGCCCTGTTCAGACGAGACCTTCCCAAAGAGTGCAGGACAGCACACTGGTTTGCTGTGAACATGGTAAAGATGCGCTCGAGGTGGGCTGCCACAGGTTCCCAAGCAGTCACAGAAGGCTTTTGCCTAGTCAAGTTTGTCTCAAGCAGACTCCTCCTTCAACCCAGTGCACACCATGACAGTACACTGAGAAGCACTCAGGGTGCCCAACACAGCTAAGGGCACACAGTGAATACCCAACAAATATTTGTTCCACTCAATCTTGGAGCCAAAACTGACTCAACAGGACCTAACAACAACCCACTAAGATCACTTAGCATCTACACCAGCCTCTCTACAAACACATTCCCTGAGCATGTTCTAGTTTTCTTTTGAAATATCATCTCTTTACTATCCAGTTTTAATTGCTTTACCATTCAAAGCCCACATCTATAGTTTACTTCATAGGACAGTAAAGAATTATGAACAAACAATCCTCCACGAAGAGACTTAAATGGTAAAATTCAACACCACGACAAAGAAATGTAAGCACACTAAGTACACTATCAAATTAGCAAAAACTTTTAAGAGAAACAATACATTTCTGACCAGCTTATGGTGGAATAGGTACATTCATACTAGCTATGACAATTAACCTCACAAACTCATCCTAGAAAAAGTGCTACATACCTCAGTGCTGAGTATTACTATGGTCACTTTCAAAGCAGACCCCTTGGGAAGCTATGTACCAATGCGAGCACCCAGTCCACCTTTCAAAGCAATGTTGGAACTCTTTTTCTGGCATAGCATCAGAGTGGTTATTGTAGTACCCTTGATGTCTTGAATGTCATCAAAATGTCTTCCTTTCAGTATTTTCCTTATCTTTGGGTGAAGAAAAGTCATTAGGGACTAGATCAGGAAAAGTAGGGAGGGTGTTCCAATACAGTTATTTTTTACTAGCTAAAAACTCCCTTACAGACAACTATACATTTAAGTTTGTGAACTTGCCACCACACCACCATATGCAATGGCCATTCCAGAAAGAGTTCCACAATTGCTTTAAAGGCTGAACTAGGCGCTGGCATCAGTGCATAGCTTCCGAAGGTGAGTACTTCACAGGTGACCGCAGTGATATTCAGCAATGAGGTATGTAGCACTTACAACACTTAAATTCACAGACTTAACTATCAGACCTCGTGTATCTCTGTTAGTAGTACAAACTGGTCTAACACTATCAAAAAACAATAAGACAATAGGTATTTCAAGAGCCATAGAAGTATTCAGACCTTTTAGCATAATAATCCCAGTCAGAAACTTGTTGCTCAGATATAAGTAATCACAAAAAATATAACCACTGGCCAAAACGAGAAAAGAGAAACAGAAGCAACTCAAATAAGAGATGAAATGTTGGACACTGTAACAAACTGATCTGAAATACAAGTATTACAACAGAGTACTATGAAAACCTCTACTCCAACAAACATGAAAACCTACAAGCAATGGGACAAATTTCTACACACATCACCAACCCTAAACTAACACAAACTAATGAAGAAAATCTGAACAGATCCATAACAAGAAATAAAATTGAAAAGGTAATTTAAAACATTTTTTTTAAAAAAAAAAAACCTCCCAACAAAAAAAATGTCCTGGCCATGTAGCTTCACTGGTGAATCCTACCAAACATTCACTGAACAGCCCACACCAGTACTACTCAAACTACTTCAGAACACAGAAGCCAGCATAACCCTGATATCAATATCAGGCAAAGCATCACAAAAAAGAAAATCATAAACCAGTATCTCTCATCAATATAGATAAGAAATCTTTCAACAGAATTCTAGCCAAAAGAACTGGGCATCATAAAAAAAAAAAATACACTGCAACCAAATGTGGCTTCTACGAGATATGCAAGGACAGGTCAACATTAAAAAAAATCAATCAATATAATCAACCACATAGATGAAAGAAAACAATCACACGATCATCTTGGTTGATACAGAAAAGACATTCAATGAAGTCCAGTATCCACTCTTGATAAACACTCTCAATAAAATAAGGATAGAAGAGAAGTTACTAACCACAATAAAGGGCATCTAAACAAAACCAAGTCAACATCATTCTCAACACAGAGGCTGAAAACATTTCCCCTTAAGAACAGGTATAAAACAAGGGCATCTGTTATCACCCCTCCTATATAACACCACTGTGCTGGAAGTCCTAGCTAGAGCCATAAGGCAAGAAAAGAATTAAAGCATCCAAGTAGGTAAGGAAGAAGTAAAATTACCCCTATTTGCAGATGGTGTGTTAATATACACAGAGAACCCAAGAGACTCCACAAGAAAACTAATGGAATAGAAAGGTTCAACAAAGCAGCATGATACAAGGTAAACAAACAAAAATCAGTTGGATTCCTGTACACCAGTAAAGAGAACTACGGAAAGGAATCAAGAAAGAACGCCATTTATAACACCCCTTGCTGTCAAGTTGATTTTAACTCACAGTCACCCTCTAGGACAGAGTATGAATGCCTCATAAGATTTCTAAGGACAGCCTGGTGGATTTAAACTGCCGACATTTTGGCTAGCTGCTGTAGCTCTTAGCCACTATACCACTGGGGTTTTCCACGTATAATAGCCTCTAAAAATATATAAAATTCCCAGGAATAAATCTAAACAGGAATGGTAAATAACCACTACAAAGGAAATTACAAAACACTACTGCAATAAACCAAGAGACCTATATATTAAAAAACACATCATGCTCATGGACAGGCAGAAACAACATTGTGAAAATATTGATTCTACCCAAAGCAATCTACAAATACAATGCAATCCTGATCCAAATACCAACAGCATTCTTGAATGAGATGGGAAAACTAACCATTAATTTTATACGGAAAGGAAAGGGGCCCTGGATAAATAAAGAACAAAGTAGGAGGCATCACACTACCCAATCTCAGAACCTATTGTACAGCTATGATAGCCAAAATAGCCTGAGACAAGTACAAAAACAGCATCAAACCAATGGAATCAGAACCCAGATGTAAATCCATCTACCTGTAGTCAACTGATGTTTGACAAAGGCCCAAAGTCTATTAAATGGGGAAAAGACAGTTTTGCTTTGTTTTGTTTTTTTAAAAAACAAATCTTGCTGGCCAAACTCAATATCCATCAGTAAAAAAAAACAAAGAAAAGAAACAGGATCCATCATCACACCATACACAAAAGTTAATCTAGAAAGGATCACAGACCTAAACACAAAATCAAATCTTATAAAAATCATGGAAGAAAAATGTAGTCAATGGCAGGGGCCCTAACATATGGCATAAGCAGACTACAAACCATAACTAAAAACCTACAAATAGCCAGAAGATATGCTAGATAATGGAGATTTTCTAAAACTTAAACATGTATGCTCATCAAAAGACTTCACCGAAGGAGTAAAATGAGGAACTATAAGACTGGAAAAAAAATTTTGACTATGACATAGCCAACAAAGGTCTAATCTCTAAAATCTATAAAAAATCCAATACCTCTCTACAACAAAAAGACAATCCAATCAAAAAGTAGGCAAAGGATATGAAGAGACACCACCACTGAAGAGTCTCAGCAGGCTAACAGACACAAGAGGCAACTGTGTATCACCAGCAGCCATTAGAGACACACAAATCAAAATTACAATGAGAAATTGTACAAATCAAAAAAAAAAAAGAAGAACACAAATGTTGGAGAGGTTACAGAGAGACAGCAACTTTTACAAGAACTGCCAATTAAGTTTGTGAAGCCATCCTAGAAAAAGGACTATGTGCCTCATTGGTGAATATCACTATGGTCAACTCTGAAGTACTTCCCTTGGCAAACTATGTACTGATGCCGGTGCCTAGTCCACCCTTCAGAGCAATTTTGGAATTCTTTCTGGAATGGCCATTAGAGCTGTCGTCAGCTTTCCCTTGATGTCCCGAATGTCATCAAAACGTCTTCCTTTCACTATTTCCTTTATCTTCCGGTAAAGAACATCACTGGGGGCCACATCAGATGAAGTTAGCATGTTTCAATATAGTTATCTGTTTACCATCTAAAAACTCCCTCACATACAACTATACAATTAAGTTTGTGAACACGCCACTGTGCTACCACACACAATACTCCTCCCAGAAAGAGTTCCAAGGTTGCACTGACAGGTGGACTATGTGTTCGAGCTGGTATACAGCTTTCCAAGGGGCGTACTTACAAGGTGACCGTAGTGATATTTATCAACCAGGTATGTAGCACTTAGACCAATTAAGTTCATGGACTTAATTGTCAGGCCTCGTATGTACTGCTGACGGGAAAGTAAAATCATACAATCATTTCGAAAATGATATGGCATTTCCTTAAAAAGATAGAAACAGAAATATCATACCATAAGGCAATCTCACTTCCAAGAATATACCCTAGAGAAGAGCCATCACACAAACAGATGTACGCACATGTATGTTCACTGCAGCATTACTCACAAGAGCAAAAAGATGGAACCACCTAAATGCCCATCAACAGATGAGTAGATAAACTATGGTACATACATGTAACGGAATACTGTACAATGATGAACAACGAAGATGAATCTGCAAAGCATCTCACAACATGGATGAATCTGGAAGGCATTACGCTGAGTGATATGTCAATCACAAAAGGACAACTACGGTGTAATTGTTATAAAAACTCAAAAAAAAGTTTATCCACAAAAAGAAACAATCTTTGATGGTTAAGAGGGATGGAAGGGGTAAGGATGGGAAAACATCAACTAGATAGTAGGTAAGAGGTTTAACTTTGGTAAAAGGTAAAATAGTACACAATACTGGGGAAGTTGGCACAATTTGACCAAGGCAAAGTCACAGAAGCTTCATAGACACATCCAAACTCCCTGAGGGACTGAGTCAACAGGCTGAGGGCTGGTGACCATGGTCTTAGCGGACATCCAGCTAAAGTGGCATAAGATGGTTAACAGAGAAAATGTTCTACATGTAACTGTGATAAAGAACATCTGGCGTGTTAAAAACCTGAGTGTGGCCATCTAAGGTACATCTAAGGATCCTATCCCAGTCTGGAGAACAAAGAAAACCAAAGACACAAGGAAAAGATTAGTCTAAAGGGCTAATGGACCACAACTACCACAACCTCCACCCGAGTGAGCCTAGAACAACTAGATGGTGCCCAGTTACAACCAATGACTGCTCTAGCAAGCATCACAATAAAGGATCCCAGAGAGAGTGGAAGAAAAACATAAAAACGTGACTCAAATTCACACACACACACAAGACCAGACTTGGTACTCTTCCTAGAGAAACCCAACAATATGGCCCCTGGATACTCTTATAACTGAGTACTGAAGTCACTCCCATGGTCTACCCTCTAATCAAAGAACGACAGGTCTATAGAGCAAACAATAACATACGTGAGGAACTGGATTCATAGTTCCATCAAGCATACAAAACTAGATGGGCACACCAGCCCAAAATATAAAGATGAAGAGGCAGGAAAAAACAGGAAAACTGGACAAAAGGAAACAGTGAACCTGGGGTGGAAACCAGAGAATGATGATGATATATTGTGAGGTTGGCCAACTGATGTCCCAAAACAATTTTAATATTAACTGTTTAATTAGAAAACTAGTCTACTCTGAAAACTTTCACCTAACACACAATAAATACTATCTGTGTGTAAACATGCATCTATAAACGGTACTATCCACAACTATGTGGATTAAAACACTAAATGAAAACCAGTAGCAACATAAAACCCTAACACGAAAAGATGTAGGCAAATTATGGACACTTGACTTGACAAAATATTTTACAATCTTTGAAAATGTAAACACACAAATTAACATTACACAAGCTGTAACAAAGAATGTGTCCATGATAAAATAATTAGAAAAATAAATTACAATAACCATAATTAAAATATATTTTTAATGAAACGGCAGAAAAATTTCACTGTTTTAGGGCAGTAACTCCAATGTTTAACAATTTACTTAATATTAATCTTTAAATTACTCCATAATTTAAGAAGGAAAGTTTTACCATGCTGAGGAAAACAGAGGTGTCTCAGGGCACGAAGCTGGTATGTCTTCCTTCTACTGTTCACTTTGACCTCAAAAGAGGGGTCTCTTGCTCTCCAACAGCGACCTATAAATACCCCAAATCCTACCTTTCAAGGGACCAATAGACCTCAACTGGTCCGCTCAGCATCCCCATGAACCTGTGGAAAAGTTAGCCGAGTCTAACTGCAAACTCAAAAAGCATACACTGCTGTCACATTAAGGTCTCTGGGGATCTCACGGCCAACTTCCTGACTCTGTCATGGGCTATAGGACAGTCAAAGGCAGTATGGGCTCATCGGCAAACCTAAGAAATACGGGCCAAGAGAGCCAGGTATAGCTAAAAGCCAAAAAAAAAAAGGAAAGAATATCTCCCTTTAAATTATAGGAGAAAAAGTTACAGTTTTGTTTTTTGGTGTTTTTCAACCAAGAACAGAAAACTAAAAACTCTAACTTAAAGCAACTGGGTAACAAATAATCAGCATTATTCTTATAAATCTTATAAAGCCAGAGTCTAAATGCAGGATGACAAGTTACTTTATCAAGAGCTGAAGCTTTCTGGACCTGGAAGTGTCCAGAAATAAATAAAAATAAACTGCCCCAAATGGACAATCTTCAAAAAAAGTTATCCAATTCTTTTATTTTTCTGTATTATCACCATTTTCTAACTTTCATAACAAAAGACCAAAATAGTCCAAGAAGATTTGCAACTGTGAACAAACACCCAAGACCAAACTTTAGTTTGAGTTCGCAGGTTGTTTCAGCAAAAGATAATTTTGAAGGGCTTTCAGAATCTGATGGAGGTAGTATAATCATTAGATAAAAAATTCAACCTTTGTTTCTGTTGAAATGTTCTCAGTATTTAGATGCTCAAGAACACAGATATATAAATTCACAGCACGTAACAAGGAAAACAAACAATTCAATACTTAACCAAATTCATCCCAGAGCAGAGGTGGTTACTGTCCAAGAATGTTGACACAAAAACTGAAGGACCTCTCAGGTTCCCAAGATATGCAGCCTGGTTGAGCTCCTGTGCTTAGTCATCCCGAACAGAAGTGGAAGATTAACCAACCCTCAACTCTCTTCAAACAACTCCTCCGACAAAAGGAGCAGGCAGTCTCCTCAGGGTACGTTCGTTATCCAGCATATCCCCGAAGCAGTCAGTTCAGTTAGGATCTGTATCTTCAGGCTAAGCCCTGTTTCAATACCACCCTACGTCACCCCACTCTGTCCCACGTCATCCTCCTCCTCTGACCAGACACCCTTTTCTGGATTAGATCTCTTGCTCCTTTGCAGATATTACAAAGTTCCTACTTCCTAAATGAGGCTCTCCTAAACCTTACTCACCTGCAGTTCACTGCACTGGGTATCACCCAAATAGCCCATCAGAGCTCTTTATAATTTCTGAAACAGAGAGAAGATAATTTTTAAATACATAGTAGAAAACACCATTTACTGATTTATCAGCTCAAAGCATCTGTACGCAATTTTCACAGCCTATGGTCTTGTGGGCCACAGGATTTCAATAAAATGTAGCACAACCAGCTGGGACTGAAGAGTCCAGACAAAAGAATCTGGCTTAATACTGCTACCACTTAGCTGTGTGACTCAACTTCACCAGGTCTGTTTCCTTATCTGGAAAAGACAACACTAGACAGAAACAGCAGAGATATCACAGTGGAAAGAGCACAGGCTTTTCAGATGGAACGCTAGCTCCACTACTTCTTGGTCTTACAGTGTTTTATTAGTTGTTTTCACGCTTTTGTTTATTAATGTTCAAAATATTATCCTCTTCATGTAACACATACACAAATGGATATATGCAGATACTTTTTTTTTCTTTCGCACTTTCCTTTTTTCACTTAGCAATGCCAACTGTATCACATACTAAATTCCACATGTACTGCAATCTAATTCTGGAGTTGTTTCACTTGTAAGCCTAAATTTCCTCCTTTGAAAAACAGAAATAACAACAATTACCTCGTGACTTCATGTGAGAATTAAAGGAGAAGATAATGGTTTTTTTTTAAGTTTGCAGTAAACATACTATGCAGCTTATTTTAAAACTCAATAGACAATAACTCGTTACCATCGTTACTCCTAGATACAAGATTACACGAATTTAATTCACAAATACTTTCTTAACAGATCAAGAATTCAAAACTTGACCAACCTGACAGGGGAACTAACTGTTTCAAGGGTTTCACTGTCAATTCAATTACAGTTATCTTACACTGCCGGTAGTTTGAGATTAGCAACCTTACTATCACTATGGGATAAAGGAGACTAGACCCCTGGACAACCTCTGAACTCTGGTTCAATTACCATGACTTCCCTGACTTTCTACTCTTAAAACTTTCACTGCTGCCTGCAGACCTGGGCAAGAGAGAGCTCCCAAGCACCAAAGAATACCCAAATGGTAAGTGTGGTCAGCTCAGGGAAGCAGGACTAGAGATGACAGGAGAATAGGAGCTGCTTTGCTTTTTTTTTTTTTTTTACTTTTTCATGTTACACACTGAGGTACTGCTCAAATTGCTTACCATAAACATGCATCAGTTTTAAACAACAATAAATAAGTTTTTTAAAAACTATATTAGTTACACATATTGCCTACTGACAGGAAGTGCACCTTTAGGAATATTTGTACCACAATGAAAACTTCCACAGTGAAATGACAAATTTAGAGATGCCAATGACACCTAAAATATGACAGGGAAATTACAAAAATCATAAATATTTACACTTTAAAATAGTTCAGTCAAAAAAACAAGTCATTCACTCTTTGACAAACCTGATGATGCAACAGGTTCTTTTTTTTGCTCTAAAGCACAGTGAGCGTACCAAGTCTGGCTTTGCTGGCTTTACCAGACAACTTCCTACTCTTTTTGGAGAAACTGATCTAATACAACTTACAAGAATAAACAAGTCAGTATGACTGTCAGGTATTACCCTAAAAACTTTCAACCATTTAGACAACTTACAGGAATGTGTGTGTATGCCCATTTATGTGTGTCTATCTGTGTGTTTGAATGTATATAACTCCATGCTACAGCTATATTCTTTATTAAAAAGGAATCCTAACTCAATTAAATTATTACTCAAAAGCACCACCCTAGCCATCCTAAGAGTGGCAGACCACCATGTTCTACGCTCCTAGGCAACACTATGGAAGTAATCCTGATTACATCTGTCAATTCAAATGAACTGTAAGCTGGTGTGGCTACACTTGCCCCAAATTCCATACTTCCAGAAAACACTACAAAATATTACTTAGAAACCAAAATTACATTTGCATGTACACTTACTGAAGTTTATGAAACAAACCATCATAGCAATACGCTTACAATCTTTTCAAGTGGTTTCTCTTCTCTTTGGGGTAACTACTGGTAATAAACTTTGCCTGCAACCTTCTAGGAACAACAGGCCGAGGATCTTCTTTCTTGTGCTGGGCCCATATTTAGATCTTCTATGCAGTCTGACAGACAACTATAGGTTAATTTGCATTCAACATTAATGCCAATTCTACTTTTTAATCAGAGAACAAAATGCATTTATAAGACCTAATCTACTTACTTGTAGGTCCCTCTAAAATACTCCATCTTTCATGATGTGCTGTGTGTTCCGAAATTAGACAAAACCTTTTGCATAATGGCAATGATTTTTTTCCTATTGTTTTGGCATCCCTTCCCTCTTCAGTGAAACAGTGGACAGTCCATAAGTGTTGACAGACTTCAAAACAATATGCACTGAATATTTATGCCATTAGAAAACGAAGCTTTTTGTTATACAGTTGCAAAAATTAAGTTTACCAGCCAACAGAGATGCCCTTACTGATTCCCAAAAAACAAGGCCTTACCTAAAAATAGTGCCCTAGCTTCCCAGCCAAAAGGACAGACTAAAAAAGCTATGTCTTTCTTTATTCAGCTCAAAGGCACAGACATCAGCCCCACCACAACCCTCCATACTACGGCATTTCCTGTTATAGAATACTTCGTGTAGCAAGCTGTTTGGTGGCCAGCCTTTACTTTAGAGTGGATACTAACATGTCACACAGTCTACTGGTGTGAACATTTTGGAAAACATCTTGGCACATTTCAGGCCAAGCACACAAGATAAGCAGTCTAGAAATACAAAGTCTCAGACTATAAATGAACACCTCTGCAACTAAGCAGCAGATCATGGACTGGTTACCGCAAAGTAATGTCTAAGTTTCTAAAACTAAGATAAAAGTTTGAAATTCGGTGGCATAAGGCATAAATATGTCACTATCTGTAAACTGGACAAAAACATACAATTTTATTTTTTAAAACAGTATTTGCTGTCAACAAGACAAATAAAACTCCTATGTAACACACAAGCACTGCTGAATTGGAAGCATAAGCAAATGGAGTGTGAACAGTTTTAAAAGTACCCTGACTTATGTCTACCTTCCTCTCTAAAGTTTTGAGGTAAAATGTCAATCATATGCCTAAATCTAAAATAGTAATCATAAAGCACAACTTATTCTTCCTAAACAAACATTTTAATAGGTAGGAAAAGTCTGTAGCATGATTTCAAAATCTGCCCAGGTGTGTTTAAGGGGACGAGGAGAAAAAAAAAAACCTGCAGTAATCAAGCTACCATGATTGATTACATTTTTCTAAATAAGGTATGATAAAATACTCTGAAGTAAAGTAAAAAACTGTTGGGAAAAATACAAAACTAGCCAACTTCTGTCTTTCTCTCTCCCCTCCCGCAGCACTGAAAGCTGTTCACTAACACTGTATCAGTAATGTCCTTTAATCTAAAGCATTACAAGTTAGTCTGAATAAAAGCATCAACCTTGAATTCTGTCAAGTATTCAAATATGAAGTATGATCAGAAATTAATGGCAAATCAGCCTTCTTCCTAATAAGCAAAACAGAACTCCATGCTGTCATTTTTATTTCAAAATAACTGTAAGAGAGACAGGGTGCTATTTCATATTTCAGTAAATAAAAGTAGGGGTGATTGATCTGCATAAAATAATTCTTTCCAATAAAAGGAGTGTACTTTGCAAGAGTCCTACAAACTATGAATGCACAACACCCACATCCACAATCACTAATATTCATTTTAAAAAGTAAGCTGTAGACACCAAAACACGGGTAAAATTAAGACACCCAATCACAGTTATGAGGAAATTTAAATAGGCAAACTATAATTACCCCTGCTGAAGACACAGATCAAGGATAGCAGCATACAACAGTTGGCTCTGGATACGTTCCACTAGGTTTACATATGTGGGAGCCACTGAAAAGTTTGGTACACATTAGACATATTTTTCTCTTCTAAATCTAGCCCTGTCTGTATACCCGTTGGACTGAGTGGTATTTTTGGAAAATAAAGAACACCCACTAAATTGTATTCCAAGTTCCAGCCTTACCCTTTTATGAGCTGATTAACATAAACGAAGAAAAAAGATAATTTTTAACTGCAGCCTCACCTTACACATCTCACCAGCACTGTAGTTCATTAGTGATCAATTACTTCATCCAATTCCTGAGGCAAATAAAAAAGTAGTATTTGTCTATACAGTACCATTAACAGACACTATCAGCAGCAAACATTTCATCTGCCTGACGGGTTATCTAAGTTTCATAACGAAAAGTTACCAAAAAGCTACACTATGCAGCTTTGCAAAAGACTGTGCTTCTTTTAGTTTAAAATACGAAACATTTTCTTCTCTGTGAGATAAAAGAGTGAATCATAAATGTTAAAATCTTCCAGAAACATTCCCCAAAAAGTCATCTCAGCACTAACTGATACTTTTGGAAAAAAAAAAAAAAAAGAACAAGAAACCTCATTAATATGAGCTTAAGAGAGGGCAACACTAAGAACAAATTGACCAGGACAATTACTCTCCATCCTGTCCCTGATCCAGGAGTTGTACTTTTTACTATAGTAATGATCTGCTTGAAAAGTGTTAAGTTGTGAGAAAGAAGGAAGAACAATTTTGGAGTTCCAAATAAAACCCGAGAATCCTGCTGCAGGAGGAATCAGAAGACCCAGACTTAAGGATACTCAGGCCTGCCTTAACGATACTCAGCAAAAGGGACGGTTACAGGAGTACATGCTTTTGGGGTAGAGGCATCAGAATTCCCTAGATAGGACTGCAGTCTCTCGGCCCTCGAAAAGGGGTCTCTTACGAGACATTTTCAGGTAGCAATAGCCTGATTTTATTTTTGTTGATGCGTTTGTAGGCCAATGAGAATTTCCGAAGAAGGGGCGGGGAAAGGGGGTAAGAAAGTGAATCTCAGGGAAACAACCCTCAGGGGGGACGGAAGGGGCGCGCCCCTGACCCACTTTTCCCGACACTCACCCATCCCCGGCCCCCGCCCTGCCCCACCCCACCCCCGTGGAAGTCCGGGCCCTGAACCGGGCGAATCGCGCGGGGCTCGGGAGGCCGGCACGCTCCCCACCCCCAGCCGGGACCCGATCGAGGGGAGCGTGCAAGAAAGCTCGTCTCCCCCTCCCGGAGTGCCCCGGGTTGGGAAACCCTCCCGCACACTCCCAGGCCGCGTTTGTGAGGCCCCCTCTCGGAGCTGGACCGAGGGCGCCGCAGCCCCCAGCGAAGGGGAAGGGGACCGAGGAGGGGAAGAAGCTGTAAACAGCCCCTACGTCCGGGCCTCGCCTCGAAGAGCCCCGCTCCTCAGGCCCCGCCGCAGGCCTCCCCGGCCCTCAGCCTGCCCCCGGGACGCCCCTCCTGGGACCCAGGAGGGGGCGGGAGGAGGGTCAAGACCTCCCTGGAGGGCCCTGGCGGCTCACGGAGCGGTCCCGGCAGCGGAGAAGGGGGAAGTCAGGACTTACCTGTCATTACTTTCTACGCCATCTTGGATCCACTTGTCAACGTCCCCACAAAGCATTATGGGTAAGAAAGAGCCTTTAAAGTGACTCCCCACCCCAGCCCCCGACTCCCGCCTCCCGCCGCCGGCGCCGCCCCCTCCGGCCGCGCCTCCCGCGCCGGAAAGTTGCCCCTGGTGTCGGGCGGGACCCGTCGCCCGCAGCCCGGCTCCTCCCTCTTCGCCGGTCCGGGTGGTTAGCTTTTAAAACTTGCCCTGTTTTCCAAAAGGTGGCTTTGGATTTTCCTTGTCCTTTTTCTTCCTGTCCCTGGCCTCCCCTCCCCCCGCCCCTTGCCTCCACGAAGGTGCCTTTTGCCGCGCTGCCCTTCTGCCCTGGCAAACGCCCCACGTCTGCATTTAATCAGCGGGAGGTTTCCCTGCCGCTGGCAGCTGAGAGCTGCTCATTGATTTATTTATGCGCATTGATGTGTCCGTTAGTGCTCGGGGTATTGCGTGCACGGCCGGGCTTCCCCGTCCCTGGGCACCCCAGGCTCCGGGTCTCGGCAGAAGCATAAGGAGCCCCCTAGCGCCAGCAGCCCGCCGGCTGGTGGCATCCAGCATTCGCGGGATGAAGGTGCCTCGGTCCTGGCAAGTCGCTAGGGGGCCGCCGGACTCCGGGACCTGCGCGGACGCGGGGTTCGGCATTCAACCGGCATCCAAGCGCGTTTTTTTTTTTTTTTTTAAAAAGGAACACGCTAAATACTACTGCCAACTCCTGTTGGTTCTCCCTCCCGCAGTCTCCAGCCCTCTACCAGTAACTTGATCCGCGACCCTGGGGGGGACCCCTCCCCCAGGAATGTGGCTTTGGGCTCTGCCCGAGCCACCCTTCTTAGAGTCTGGGCGGCGCTCACGTGGACTTTCCGGGTCTGTGACACAGTAGTCCAGGCTTCAGGAGGGGGACGGTGGCGCCCCAGACTGGGGCAGGGTCCCTGGGGAGGAGGAGGAGGAGGCGCCCACCTGGCTAGCCCAGTGGGGACGTGAACTCAGGTGGCCGAGCATGGGGAGAATCACGGGCGCCGCCTCCTGCCCTGCCTCTGGTGGAACGCTCCAACTCGCCCGGTGCCGTGGGGTGCGTCGAGAGGTAGGGGTGCAGATACGCCAGCCGGGGCAGGCGAGCCCGGAGTGACCTCGCAGCCCTGGATGCACTCACTTGCCAAGCATCTGCTTCTGCCGACGCAGGCTCTTTGCACTGCGAGCGAGGTCTCTCCGCGTTCTTCAGACCCGCTGTTGGAGCGTCCAGGGATCAGAGCTCTCGCTCTGTGCACTTAGGCCCTCTCTCGCCCACCAGGTGCCCAGGAAACAGAACTCTCGCCGCATGCACTTACTCACTCCCCCACCCACTAGGTGCCCAGGCATCCAGCTGCCCAGGTACTTCTGGAAAGCCTATCCCTCAGTCTCCTTGCCTCCCTCCCCCCAGTCCATTCCCAGTGCCTCTGTTGTCTGCTTTACTTTGGGAACAACTCTGACTAGTTAGGAGTTTTTGTTGTTGTTGTTGTTGTTTTTAACAAGCAAGTTTTTACAAGGAGGTATCCAAATGGAAAAAAAAAAAATAGCATCCTCCAAGACATCAGTGCTTGCGAAACTGTAGTCGGGATGAAATGCAGTTGGATGACTTTGAAATTAGAAGAATGCTCCGGCAGGAGCATTAAACTCTCACCCTCGGTGCACGACTACCCAAGGATTTTAAGCTCCTGCAGACCCTAGGAAAGCCTCTCGAGGAACCCTGGCAGATAAGAGCCCTGCCCCCAGGGAGCTAAAAACTCTACCAGGCAATTGTTCGGGCCAAAAGAGAAGGGTGAGGTGAAGACTCATTAAAGGTTTGGCCCGGGGTCACCCGTGAGGGAGAGAGTCAGGCTGTGAGTCACTCACAGCCCAGAACGCAGCGTGCCGGGAGGGACCTCCCCTGAGTCACCGGCTCCACTGTTTCGAAGGAATGGAGAAACCGGAGCCTGAAGCCAGATTCATAGGAGACGCAGCTTAGGCAGCCACGCCGGGTGGCGGGGTACAGTGTGGGCAAGCAGCGCCCTTCTCTAAATCCTCTGCAGCTTGCGGGAAGACCCCAGCGCCTCTCACGGCTTAAGAAGGTCCCATAACCTCCTCCTCTATTTAGCCGGTTTTCCAGCTCCACTTTTGGGCTTATGTAGCCACCTTGTATACACATTGGTATGGTGGTGGTTGTGTATTATATGGCACCTTTAGGTGTGTGGTCTGGGATTCTTATAATTAAACGCTCAGTCTGAGGTCCGGAACTGTGCCTCCCAAACATTTGGCAGTCTCTTTGCCTCCTTATATGTTTTCACCCAGAAAAGCGTTTCAGTTTGTGTGACTGCCTGACGTCTTCACCAACTTTAAGATGCTTCCTGATCCATCCTTGTGCAAGATGGCAAAGCTAGCGTGTTGTTGTGTTAGCTGCAGTCGTGGAGTGGAGTCAGCCTCGTGGTGACCCTTTGTGAACCTTGCAGACCTGCTCTGTCTTCAGGATGGTTGGTATGTGTGTAAGTTTTGTACCACCTCCAGGATGGTTGCTATGCATGAGTCCACTGCTGAAGTTGCTGTGTATTTTGAGTGTCTTCCAACCTAGGGGACTCATCTTCTAGCCTGTTACCTGACCGCATTGTGTTTTCATCCATAGGGTTTCCATTGGCTGATTGTCAGAAACAGATTGTTGGGCCTTTCTGCCTAGCCTGTCTTCGTCTAGATGCACCTCTGAAACCCATCTGGTGCAGGTTGGCAATGCTGGTGGTTCAAATCCTGGTGGCTTAGCTCACAGCACCATAGCAACACACAAGACACCACAGTAATAGAAACTGACAGGCTAGGGTGGAGCTAGCATGCCAAAGCCAAGTGCATAGCTCTCTTATCTCTGCCTTTAGTCTGCCCCCTACTGTCCATTCCACATCAGTCACCCCAGTGAAATGTAAATCAGGTCATGTGACTCCTCTGCTCAAAACCCACCCAAGGATTTCCCCACCATGCTTGGACTGAAACCCAAAGGTCCAGCCATGGGCTAGATGTCTTTCATGGAATAGTGCTCTCAGCCACTTGAAATATAACAGGGATGATACCAGTTGCTGCCCAGTCAATTCAGAATCATGGCAATCCTATGTGGGTCAGAGTGGAACCATGCTCTGTAGGGTTTTCAGTGGCTGATTTTTCCAAAGATCACCAGGACTTTCTTCTGAGGCACCTCTGGGTGGACTTGAACCTTCGATCTTTCAGTTAGTAGCTGAGCATATTAACTGTTTGTACCACCACAGGGACTTCAAGAGGATAGAACATGAGTTAAAAATTTAATAAAATGTTAAACCCTTGGAACCTTCTGTTACCCTTATAGTTTTAGGCTTACTTCATTTTTACTTGAGTAGGAAAGAAGGGATGGTGAATGAAATAATTCAAACAAAAGTAGGTGGGTGGACAATTTTTTTTTAATGTCAATGGTTAACAAGAGTGAAAAACTACTGGAGACCAACAGAGCGGAGAGGTATCCCAGGCCTCTGAGGTCCTTTTGTCCCAGGGACGTTTGCTTTTCAAAGCTCCTTAAGTCTAGAGCAAGGAGCAACAATTTTTTTATTTAAAGGACGAAATACTAAATATTTTAGGCATTGAGAGACACATTCTTTCACTTACTATTTTTTAGTTTTGTTTTTTTAAATCCCATCAGAAGTGTAAAAAGCATCCTTTATACTGTAGCCTTACGAACAGACTATGGGAAGAATGTGACCCGTGGGCTATGGTTTGCCAACCCCTGGTCTAGAGGGACAGTTCTTAAAGTCCACTCACCTACTAAGAGTGGGTGTGGTCAGCTCCAACAAGGAACAGTCTGTTACCACTGATGTTTAGCACTGCTTGTATATGAAGATAATAAGTGGACCAACTTTTACTTACTTTTAGTATTTTTATAAGTGCACTATAGACAGTATGGAAGCCCTGGTGACGTAGTGGTTAAATGCTACAGCCTCTAACCAAAAGGTCAGCAGTTGAAATCCACCAGACACTCCTTGGATACTCTCTGGGGGCAGTTCTAGTCTATCTGTAGGGTCACTGTCAGTCGGAAGCAACTCAGTGGCAGTAGGTTTGGTTCTGGATGGGCAGTAGGCTTCTTATTGCCTGCCTTCAGGATGACTGGGAACCCTGGTGGTGTAGTGGTTAAGTGCTACATCTGCTGACTACAAAGTCAGCAGTTCAAGTACACCAGTTGCTCCTTGGAAACACTATGGGGCAGTTCTACTCTGCCGTGTAGAGTCGCTATGGGCCAGAACTGACTTGACAGCAGTGGATTTTTTGGTTTTCCAGGATGACCGATGCAACCTCCCTCCTATCCTTGGTGTTCCACTGACCACAAAAGTAAGACTAAACCAGAAGTGTGAGGCCCCTAACCAGAAATAGTTCAGATGTTCTCAGTTTCTAAAATAGGATGGGAGATAACGCCTCTTAGCCAGGTGCCAAACAGAAGCAAACACAAGTCACCTGTGGAGGAGGATAACATCCTTGCAGACCTGGAGTTACATATACAAACAAGCTTACAGATGAAGGTAGGAGGCATATGAAAAGACAAAGCAGGGTGAAGAAAACCAGTAAAAACAATCGACGGTACAAACAAATACTGGAAGGGCATCAGATGTTGAGATTATCAGGCAGGTAAAATGCAAGATGGAAAATTAGAGCAAGGAACGAATCTCTGATAAAAAATGTTATTGTTAGATGCCATCCATGTGGCTCCAACTCGTAGCAATCCTCCTAACAACTTGTCCTGCACTGTCCTCACAGTTATTACTGTGTTTGAGGCACTGCGTTACAGCCACTCCGTCAGTTCATCTTTTGGAGGGTCTCCCCCTTGTTCACTGACCCTCTGCTTTAGCAAGCATGATATCCTTCTCCAAAGACTGGTCACTCCTGATAACATGTCCAGCTTACATGAGGTGAAGTCTTCCCAGCCGCACTTCCAAGAGATGCTCTGGCTGTATTTCCTTCAAGGCACACTCTGGCTATACTTCTTCCAAACAAATTTGTTCAGCATCATAATTCAAAGGCATTGATTCTTCTTTGATTCTCCTCATTCACTGACTAGCTTCCATATGCATGTTAAGTGACTGAAAATACTGTCACTTGGGTCAGGTGCATCTTAGTCCTTAAAGCAACATCTATGCTTTTTAACACATTAAAGAGGTCTTTCACAGCAGATTTGCCCAATGCAAGATATATCACTTGTTCTCACTGCTGCTTTCGTGGGCATTGATTGTGGATCCAAGCAAAATGAAATCTTTGACGATTTCAATCTCTTCTCCATTTATCCTGATGTTGCTAGTAAGTCTACCTGTGAGGATTTTTGTTTTATGTTGAGGTCTAATCCATACAGTAAACCGTAGTCTTTGATCTTCATCAGCAAATGCTTCCAGTCCTCCTTACTTTCAACATGCGGGGTTTTGTGATCTGCACATAACAGGCTATGAATGAGTGTTCCAGCACTTCTGATGCCATGTTCTTCATCATATGGTCCAACATCTTGGGTTATCTGATCCTCATACAGATTGAATAAGTATGAGGAAGGCACAGAATTCTGCTTTTTCTGATTTTAAACCAGACAGTATCTCCTTCTTCTGTCTGAACCACTGCCTCTTGATCTATGTAAAGTTTCAGCAGGATTACAGTTAAGTGTTCTGGAATTTCCATGCTTTGCAGTGTTACCGTTATGTGTTATGATCATAAAAACATAACCAAATGGAAATTCTAAAATTGAAAAATGCAATAAACAAAAAATTAAAGCATAGATTTAACAGCAGGTCTAGACTCAGCTAAAGAGAAAATTCGTGAGTGTGAAGCTATGCCAGAAGAAAATGTCCAGAATAAAGTAGCAAGACATAAAGAGATGGAAAGTACAAAAGAGCAGTCTAACATGTGCGTGATGAGAGTCGCACAAGAGAGGGGAAGAGAAATGAAGCAGAAACTAAATTCAAGAAGATAATGACAGAACTTTTAAAAACTGACGAAAGACATCAACTGTAACTCTACAAAGGTCAATTTAAAACTCCTGTGTAGGTCCATGTAGTGGAAACTATTTAAAACAATAAAAAAAAAGACAGAATAACAACAACAAAAATAACCTGAAAAAGGAAGAGAGAAATCTTAACAACAGCAAATGCCTTCAAAGGCACGTTAATTAGACTGACAGTTTCTCTACAGAAACAGCAGTCATTATCTTAGTTACTTAATGCTGCTGCAACAAAAAATATCACAAGTGGATGGCTTTAAAGAACAGAAATGTATTTTCTCACAGTTAAGGATGCTAGAAGTCCAAACTCAGTGTGTGGCTCTAACTGGAGTTTCTTCTTGGTCTATTTGAGCATCTAGTAAGTAGCTGGCAGTCCTTGGCATTTCTGGGCTTAGAGACACATCTGCCTATGTGTCTGTCTTCGTATGACATATTCTCCCCCATATGTGTGTCTCTGTGGCTATTCTGCTCCGTTTATAGCTTAGAAATGATTAGGAGCCATCCCACTCTGGTATGATCTCACTAGCAAAAGAAAACTAGCACCAAACAGGATAACGTTTACATGTACAGGTGCCCGAACTTCAAGACATGTTTTTCAGGAATGCAAATCAATCAGCTACAGTGATCAAAAGATAAACATTTTATGTTTAGAAAATTCAGCCTATCTAGAATTCTCAATTCAATAAAAGTAGCATTCGAGAGTGAAATTAGAAGAAAGATGTTTTCAGACACACTAAACTAAGGGAAGTTATCACCAGCAAATCTGCATGGAAGGACATACTAAAAGGTGCTCTTCATGCAGAAGTAAAACGATTACAAATGGTAAGAATTAAGAAAAGCAGAAATGAAAAATATGTAGGAAAATATTATAATGACTATAAAGAAACAATGCTAGTGACTTGTGGGATAAAAAGCAGTACACCGAGAAGTCAAATATTTGACAAAATGTAGTATATAGGTTGCAAGAGGTGGTTAGTGGAGTCAAAGTGTTCAAAGGTTCTTACGTTATCCAGAAATATGAGTAAAGTCCCAATTAATTTTAGACAATGATAAGGCCCAGGACACATGTTGTAATATCTAGGATAAACACTGAAAGAGTTGTAAGAGACTGAACGATGGGCCAACAAATAAGTGGAGGGGAAATCCTGGTGGCGTAGTGGCTAAAATATGGCCGCTGGCCAGGAGGTCAGCAGTTCAAATCCACCGGTTACTCCCTGGAAACTCTATGGGGCAGTTCTACTCTGTCTACAGAGTCACTATGAGTTAGAATTGACTTGATGGTAGTAGGTTTGGTTTTTAATAAAGGGAGAGGGGCAACTGAATGAAAATACTCAGTACAAAAGCAGGCAAGAAAGGTGACTAAAAGGACCATTGGATAGGTGGGATTTAAACAAAATTGTATTAGAGGTATTAGTTAAGTAAACTAAGTGCCCTGCTTATAAAAGTAATCATAAGCAAAGAATCATAAATAATTTAGTATTTAAAAAAAGACAAACCCTGAAAAAACTGACCAAAAAAAATTAAGTTTTAGCACAAAAAGCATTCCTAGAAATAGGCGTACTTCATAATGATGTGCTGAATATACAAAGAAGATATAACAATTCTAAATTCGCATATGCACAATATGCATAGCCTCAAAATATACAAAACAAGAAAATGACAGAATTATCAGCATACAAGGAGTTCAGGTGGTACTGTGGTTAAAGCAGTCAGGTGCCAACCACTCTAGGAGAGAAAGATATGGCAATTTGCTTGCATAAAGATTTACAGCCTTAGAAACCCTATGGGGGCAGTTCTGTTCTATAGGGTCGCTGTGAGTCAGAATTGACTCAAAGGTAGTGGGTCTGGTTTAGTTTTTATAGGCAATATACAACTGGAAGAAATATACACACGTATATATATATCAGTAACTATCAGAACAAACATGAAAAACCAGTAAGAAATAGGTTTGAACAACTGGATAAGCAAACTTTACCTAACTAAAACACATAGAACACTGCACTGAACAACTGCAGATTACAAATTCTTTTCAAGTATACATGGAATGTTTATGAAAATGTGAGGCAATATAGCAAGTCTCAACAAATACCAAATGATCTAAATCATACAGCCTACATTCTCAGACAATGATACCATTAAGCTAAAAATTAAGAATTAAAGTAAGAAATATCTACATGTTTAACAGCTAAGAAATAACTCACAACTTATAATAATCACTCTAAGAGGTAGAAAAGACATTGAACTGAAAAATGCTGCCTCCCCAAATTGAAATGCAGCTAAAGCATTCTTAAATGGAAAGTTATATCTTTTAAATGTACATTTGAGAAAATAAGTGACCCTGAAAATCAGTGAGCAGAGTGTTTTTTCAAGAAATTAGAAAAACAACAGCAAATTAAGCACCAAGAATGTAGAAAGAAAAGGAAACAAACATAGTCAAAAGTGAATTCTTTCAAAAGGCCAATAAAATTCATAAGCCTCTGGTGATCAACACTTAAAACACAAATGATCAGTGTTTAAAAACGAAAAGGAAGCATTTCTACAGGTTTTTCAATCACTGAAAGATAGTGAGATAAAAATAGTAAAACTGGCTAACATTTTGTAATCAATGTATTTTAACAGTAATTTTTTAATTAAAAATTTATGAAAGGCTCAGAATTGTAATAATTTAGAAAAATGAGAATGAGAGAATATTATAAACAGCATTATGGCAATAAATCCAAAAGTTTGAGTGAATTAGAAAAATTCCTTGATAATACAATTTACTGAGCTGGCACAAGAAGAAACAGAAAACTGAATCGTTCAATATCTGTTTTTTAAAAATTGAGTTTATACTTTAATCCTCCCACAGACAAATCTCCAGGTCCAGATTCTTTCACCAGTTAGGTATACTTCCGGAAGAAATAACACGTATCTTAGACAAACTCATAGAATGGACAAAGGGAACAATCCCTAATTCATTTTATGAGGCCAGTATAACGTTGATACCAAAAGCTAACGAGAACGTTACAAAAAGGGAAAATAGCGGGTTAACTTCACTCACAAACTTAAAGACAAAACTGAATCCAACAATACATAAGGTTGGTAACAGATGACAACCAAGGTGGGCTTGCTCAGGATGGGGTGTTAGGTTAGTTTAACATTCAAAACTCAGTCAGTATAATTAACCATATTAACAGAATTAAAGAGGAGAATCATGTTATCTTCACAAAAGATGCCAAGGCACCATTTACCAGGCCGTAACGAATGCACCAGTCAGAGGGGCATCAGCTCACTGGGAAGTTCAGTGGTGGCCCTCCTGTGTAGGCCGGGGCCGACAATGGCGTAGCCTGTTAGAGAACTTGGCTCGGTGATAGCAATGGTGATTGATACAGAATCCTTGGACAACAGAGGCAAGGGGTGGTTTTTAAACCACCAGAAAGTAGGGGTTTCCAAGTATCCTAATCACAAGCAAGGTCAGAGCAGCCATCAAGGGAACCCAAACCTAGAGAATTACAGAAATGGTTACTAGAACTGGACATCCCAAGGGACAAAATAGATGGGCAGCCAACAAGAGCACCATACAGTTTATACCATCATAAGAAATCAAAGATTGTTAACTGGGAGACAGTGGATGGTCATCTCAATAAAAAGGGACAGCCTCTTGCCATCAACCGAAGAGATGGCCAGATCCCTAGGAAGGATCTTGCAACACCATGGCAAGGGTACACAGTAATGACTTCCCCAGCCCTTCCCCAGAGAAACCAGTAGCCATTTACTTGAGAAACTGTGCTTGGGGGAAATAAGGAAACTCGAGAGGACAGTCGGTTGCAGGGTCTAAGTAACAATGATACCTGGAGACTTGAAACATCACCATGGGCCCTTTGTTGGAGTGGGGTATATAGGTCCAGCTTACAATGGGTCCACTGGGTCCACAAACCCACTCTGTGGCCATTTCCTAGGTCCTTGAATATATAATTGGGTTGGCATACTTGTAAATTGACCTTGATCACAAGGATGAGGTAAGGTAGAATATGTGTAGAACCAAGGCGGTCCTCTTGGGCATTTCTTGCCCAGTTGTGACTATAAATGGACGTATACAGCACATCTGGCTTGAAAAGGGCATGACGCCCTGGAATTCAGGCCCCTCGGGATGGGGTTCTAGGTTACTCTAGTAAATTAGCCTTTGAGGCCAGTAGAGGTAATAGCTGATGGTGAGGGAAATCTAGAATTAGTAAAAGCTATCACTTGCATGGAAACGCCGATGGCATAGCAGTTAAGTGCTACATCTGCTAACTGAAAGGTCGGCAGTTCAAATCCACCAGATGCTCCTTGGAAACTCAATGGGGCAGTTCTACTCTGTCTATAGGGTCTCTATGAGTCAGAATTGACTCAACGGCAGTGGGCTTGGTATGGTTTTTTTTTTTTGTTGTTCTTGTTTTTGGTAGCACTTGCATACAGAAGCTAGAAAATTTAAAAGGAAGGCAAAAGAAGAATTAATGCATTCTCACTGTGGTGCTGGCAAAGAATGTTGCATGTACTGTGGACTTCCAAAAAAGCAAACAAATCAGTCTTAGTAGAAATACAATAGAATGTTCCTTAGAAGTGCGGATAGTGAGACTTCAGCTTGTTTATTTTGGACACTTGATCAAGAAAATCCAATTGCTGAAAAAGGACATCATGTTTAGTCAAGTAAAGGGCCAACAAAAACAAGGGAACCCCTCAATGAGATAAATGCACACAGTGGTCACAATAATGGACTCAAACAGACCAACAGTCATGAAGATAGCACAGGACCAGGCAATGTTTCATCTTGTTACACACAGGTCACCATGAGATGGGGCCAGCTCTACCACAGCTAACAAGAAGACAACGTTTGCTGCTCGAAATGTACTGCAGTGAAGGCTATCACTTGCATGGAAACCATGATGGCATAATGGTTAAATGCTACATCTGCTACCTGAAAAGTTGGCAGTTCAAATCCACCAGATTCTCCTTGGAAACTCTATGGGGCAGTTCTACTCTGTCCTATAGGGTCACTGTGAGTCAGAATCGACACAACAGCAGTGGGCTTGGTATGGGTTTTCTGGGTTAGTTCATCCAACTAACCTCTCCTTTCTAAGTTTCTCTGAGGAACAGGGAAACCGGGAGATGCTCCCCAAATGCATATGGAGAACTAGATTCAAGTAGCTCAAGGGATGAACCGGGATTACCAGATCCTCCTTGGAGGAAGGACTTGCCACCTAGCTGTAAGGAATGCACACAGCCTCCTCTGTAGGTGTCTTCCAGGGTGGACCTCAGCTGCTGAGTGCTGTCTCGTCTCAGGTCTGCATTCCATGAACTTGGCAGCCCCATGCACAGCAACGTTCTGCAACAGTATTGCTCCAGTGCTCCCTGTCAACGTGGCCAAGATTTTGTCAGGTTGGCACTGCTTTTTGACTTCTTCCTCAACTCAATTCTGCTTCTCCCCCCTTGCCTTTCATAGATGCTGATTCCTAACAAACTCTTGCATCCCACATTCCATGTCAGCATCTGTTTCTAGAGACCCCAACCTGCAATTCCATGTTTATGCTTTCAAAGACTCGAAAGTGCTAAGAACTGCTCTGAGACATCACAATAGAGAGTCCAGGGTAGAGTGGGAGAAAAATGTAGCACAAAATTGAAATTCGCAAAAAAAGACCAAATTTACTGGTCTGACAGAGACTTGAGGAACCTCAAGACTATGGTACCCAGAGACTCTTTAACTAAGAAGTGAAGTTCACCATCCAGATTACACAGGTCTACAAAACAAAAAAGGAAGGAATAGTGAAATAAAAGACCTAAACAGAAGATTTCAAAGAGCAGCTCAAAAAGACAAAATCAAGTATTATGACATGTGCAAGTAGCGGGAAATGGAAAACCAGAAGGGCAGAACACATCCTGCATCTCTCATCCTGAAAGAACTGAAGAAAAAATTGAAGCCTCGAGTTGCAATGATTGTACTGGGAAACCATTAAACAACTCAGAGAGCATCAAAAGAAAGTGGCAGGAATACACAGAGTCCTTACACCAGGAAGAACTAGTCGATGTTCAGCCATTTGAAGAGGCAGCATATGATCAGGAACCGATGGTACTGAAGGAAGAAATCGAAGCTGCATTGAAGGCACTGGATGGAACATCAATTGAGATATTTCAACAAACAGATACAGTGCTAGAAGTGCTCACTCATCTATGCCAAGAAATTTGGAGGACAGCTACCTGGCCAACTGACCCAACCAATGTTATCATTGATAACACACACAAGATCATTGCTCAAGATCATTCAACAGTGACAGTATATTGACAGGGGACTGCCAGAAACTCAAGCTGGATTCAGATGAGGATGTGGAACCAGGGATATCATCACTGATGTCAGATGGATCTTGGCTAAAAGGAAAGAATACCAAAAAGATGTTTACTTGTGTTTCATCGACTATGCAGAAGCATTTGACTGTGTGGATCATAATAAATTATGGCTAGCCTTGCAGAGGATGGGAATTCCAGAACAGTTAATTGTGCTCTTAAGGAATCTGTATATGGATCAAGAGGCAGTCGTGTGAACAAAACAAGGAGATACTGCATGGTCTAAAGTCAGGAAAGGTATGCATCAGAGTTATTATCCTTTCACCATAACTTTTCAATCTGTATGCCGAGCAATTAATACAAGAAGCTGGATTCTATGAGGAAGAGTGAGGCATCAGGATTGGAGGACGACTCATTAACAACCTGTGTTACACAGACAACACCACCATACTTGCTGGAAGTGAAGAGGATTTGAGGCACTTACTGATGAAAATCAAGGACCACAGCCTCCAGTATGAATTGCACCTCAACACCAGGAAAACAAAAATCCTCACAACTGGACCAGTAAACAACTTTGTTATAAATGGAGAAACGATTGAGGTTGTCAAGGATTTCATTTTACTTGGGTGCACAATCAATGCCCATGGAAGCAGCAGTCAAGAAATAAAAAGATGCTTTGCACTGGGAAAATCTGCTGCAATGGACCTCTTTAAAGTATTCAAAAGTAAAGATGTCACTTTGAAGACTAAAATGCACCTGATCTAAGCCATGGTATTTTCAGTGCATCATATGCATGCGAAAACTGGACAATGAACAAAGAAGAAAGAAGAATTGATGCCTTTGAACTGTGGTGTTGGAGAAGAATGTTGAATGTACCATGGATGGCCAAAAGAACAAACAGGTCTGTTCTGGAAGAATTACAACCAGAAGGTTCCTTGGAAGCAAAGATGGCAAGACTGCATCTTACATACTTTGGACATGTTGTCAGGAAGAATCAGTCCCTGGAGAAGGACATCGTGCTTGGTAGAGTGGAGGGTCAGTGAAAAAGAGGAAGACCCTCAACAAGATGAACTGACACAGTGGTCACAACAATGGGCTTAAGCATAAAAATGACTGTGGACATGGCACAAGACTGTTGTTCATAGGATTGCTGTGAGTTGGAACTGACTCAAAGGCACCTAACAACAGCAATACACATCAATAACACGCGGTAGGAACTTGCCTCGTAGTGTGATCATGTAAATGAGACTACATGGACAACACCTGCCCCAAAGCAAAGAGGAAGGCTGGGAGGAACAGGGAAGTGAAACGAATGGAAAGGGAAACACATAACCTGGGATGGAGAAGGGGAGAGTAATGACACATCACAGGGGTTCCAACCAGTGTCACAAAATAACTTGTGTGTAAATTGTCGAATTGAAAAACTAATGAGCTGTGTGAACTTTCCCCTGGCCCATTGCGATCAAATCGATTCTGACTCATAGCTACCCTATAGGGCAGAGTAGAACTGCCCCATAGAATCCAAGGAGCACCTGGCGAATTTGAACTGTTGATCTTTCAGTTAGCAGCCGTAGCACTTGACACTCCACCACCAGGGTTTCCAAACTTCCACGAAAAGCACAATAAAAAAAATAAAAACAAAAGTGCAAAGTAGTCACTTCTCCCCTAACCGACCAATAGATTAAATGCAACCCTCTCAGCATCTCCAAACGTGGATTATTATTATTTTTGGAATGTGACAAACTTCTAAAATATGTTAGAAAATTCAAGAGGCTAAGGATCATCAAGCCAGTCTTGAATACAAACTAGGCAGGAGGACTTGCTGTACCAAATATCAGAACTTACTGTAAAGCTACACAAATTAAGACAATATGGTTTTCATGCAAATACATAAAAAGAAGAGAAGGGGAGCACAGAAACAACCCAAACCTCTTTGGACACTCAATTTTCTTTAGCAGAGGCTGTACAGCACTGGAGGCAAGACTGTTTTTCTGATTAAATGGTACTGGGACACTTGAATGTTCCTATGGGATTTGAAGGGGTGGGCAGTGAAACCTTACCTTGACTCCACACCATAAACAAAACTTAACTCCAGGTGGGTTGCAGGTCTAAATGTGAAGACTGGTGGCTATCTAGTCAATTCTGACTCATAGAGACCCTACAGGTCAGAGTTGAACTGCCCCATACAATTTCCGAAGAGCACCTGGTGGATTCAAACTGCTGAACTTTTGGTTAGCAGATGTAGCACTTAACCCACTCTGCCACCAGGGTTTCCCTAAGTGTGGAAGACAACAGTAAAGCTTCCAAAACAGCACAGACCCAGAAAAGATGGAAATGTCTATGATCTCTGCTGTTCAAAATGGGCAACTGAGGAGTCAAATCTAAAGGAATTTTCTGATGTTCCTGACCTCTCCATTTGCTGTTCCTTGTTTTTTCCATTCTCTCCTTCATATGCCATCTTTCCTGCTGTCTCCTAGTCAGATGCTTTCCATGTGTGTGCATGTGAGGGTGTGCATGAATGTGTGTGTGTGTGTCACACTCATGTATGTGCAGGCACCTGTGCAACTCTCTAGCTGTTGCAGGCTCTCTGGTGGTGAGCAGCACCACTTTGCTGAGTCTGAGTTTCTCTAGGCTGTTCTCAGACTGTCCTCAACAGGAAGCCAGGCTTCCTGGGGCCCTGAGGCAGCAGAGCAGGAAGGAAATAAAGATCACAGAACTGCTGAAGAGAAAGATGCCAACAAGCAGAACCCAGACCCATAAGGACAGGTCTCAAGTAGAACAGCCTGTGTTGCACCCAGAGTCCCATCAACTGTGATGAGAAGCACAGACTCTGGAGCAAAGATCCAGCTCTGCTATGGCCTAGGACCCAATGGCCCTAGGCAAGTTCTTTTACCTCCCCATGCTTTTGTTTCCTCATCTGTAAAATGGGAATAATAAAATAGCCTTCTTCACTGTCTATTGTAAGTTTTGTAGGCACTGATCCAAAGAGAGCATCTCAAACCTGGACTGCGGTAGAGTAAGTATGCACAAATGTTATCTAGCTCTTGATACTTCAAAGGTTTAGATCATGAAATAGGAAATTTAAAAAATACTCATATTTTTTTCTCCTGCCTTTCATTTCCTGTGCTCTAGTTAATAGCTAATGTCCAGCAATCAAACAAGTAATATACATCAGAAACATCGTGATAGTTTCTTTTTGGCATTTCCAATTAAACTAAGGCTTTTTTCCTACCATAAATTGATAGCAAAATATGGTTAATATGTATGAAGAAATGATCATCAAAAATTCTGCTGCAATTATAAATTGCACTTAGAGTCTACAAGCCCCTGCCAAGACACAAGCCCCTAGTCCATATTTAAAGGTAATTAAAAGTTCAGAATGGAGGATTTCATTCAGCAGAGCCAATGAAAGGTACACAGTTAACTCACTGCAGCCCTAGTCACAATCGCCAAAAGGTGGAAAACAACCCCAGTGCCCACAACCGATAAATAGATAAACAGAATGCGGTACATCCGTACAACGGAATAAACAGAAAGGACGTTCTGCTCCATGTGACCACAAGGATTAACCTTGAAAATATTATGCTAAGTGGAAGACCCTGGTGGTGTAGTGGTTAAGTGCTACGACTGCTAACCAAAAGGTTGGCAGTTCAGATCTACCAGGTGCTCCTTGGAAACTCTATGGGTCAATGCTGCTCTGTCCTATAGGGTTGCTGTGAGTTGGAATTGACCTAATGGCAATGGGTTAAGTGAAAGAACTCAGACACAAAATATTATATGGTTTCACTTATGTGAAACACCTAGAATGGGCATGTGCATAGAGACAAAGTAGGTTAGTGGTACCTAGGGGATAAAGGAAAGGGGAGATGGATGTTAATGTTGAAGGGTACTGAGTTTCTCTTTGGGGTGATGAAAAACTTTTGGAAATGAACAGTAGTGAAGGTTGTACAACACTGTGAATGGAATCACAGTGAATATATAACACTGTGAATGTCACCTAATGGTCCATTTTAAAATGGCATATTTTTTGTTATATATATTTTGCCACAATAATTTTTTTTTTTAGTACCTAGTTCAGTGGTGGATTCTTGCATGGTAAGCCTGGTCTCCAGAAGTGTTAGGATGGAACTGGGAAAAGTTTTGGACTTGGAGATGGGTGATCTTGGTCTTGGTTAACCTTGGAAACTTGGGTTAAATACTTGATATCCTTAGGCCTCACATCCTTCAACTGGGACATGGGGCTAAATGATCTTTAAAGTTCCTTCAACTCAATAATTAAAAATCCCAAACGAAACCCACTGCCAACCAGTCAGTGCCGACTTGTAGTGGCTGCATAAGACGGAGTAGAATTGCCCCCACAGGGTTTTCAAGCTTGTAATCCTACACATGCTTTGTTCTCCAGCAGAGAGCTGGGGTGGGGGGTTCCAACTGCTGAACTTTTGGTTGGCAGCCAAGCACTTTAACCTCTTAACTGCCAGCCTCCATGCTTAGAACTGTTCATTAAGGATTCTACTTTTCTAATATCACTTCCTTACCTCCCTTCTGCCCACCCCCCAAAAAGGTATGATGACAATTTGGGCTAAGAATCAGCTTAGACAGCGGAGTCCCCTAAGGTTCTTCTTAAAACACAAAGTGTGCTTGAGTTAGAAGTTAGATCAAGATAGCAATCTGTAGGGATTTTCTGTTCTGTTTAATTTCTGTCACCATCAGGTGAACTCTTCTGTAGGAAAGTCTGCCAAGGTTTCGCACCATGTGGCGGCAAGGCAGCTGCAGGTAGAAGAGCACACTGGGAAGGATCATTCACCATTTCTGCACAAAGTCACTGCAAAGGCAGAGAGCTCCCAGTTCACAGGGCTTGACTAGTCCCTTTGGGCCGCTTCAGATGCTATAGGGTTAATAGAGTATGAAGAAAGTCACCAAGTGCAGGATTTTTTCTCTTCTTTCTTTTTTTCATAGATTCCACATTCATAACCAAGCAGTTGGCAGCCTGCCCTCACACATGTTGCGAAACAAAATGTGTTGCCTTCGGTGTGTTTTTAATAGGTCAGGCCATTTGTCTGCACACAAGTGGTTGGGTCTAGACTCAGAGACACCAGAATGTTCCAGCTGCACTTTCACTGCTGGGGGCACTTTCTTGGTTTCCCATTGCCTTCAGATTGGGGACTAGGAGGAGTCATTTCAGGGCAGTGATGGCCGGCCCTCTGCCGTAGCCTCTACTGTCTCAGCCTTTACTGCTGGAAGGCAGTCAGACCCAGATTTGCAACCTTTTTTATTTTTGCAAAACTTACAAAAATCCACCCGTTTCAGATTTTGAAATTATTGGCACTGGCAAATGTCTGCAGTCGTGAAATTCTCATAAGTGGGGTGGAACAGATTTCTATAAACAAAGCAAAGTCCAGTCTCACCAGCCTTCTGTAGAAATATTTATACCCAGAGGAAGGGGCCCGTTCAGCTCTAGGATGCTATAATCTAAACTTTTGATTATAAATGAAGTGTTTGTCAACAAACACATCCACTCCTTCAGAATCTTCAAGAACACGTAATTTTATCTAAATAGTTCTCTCCCTGCCATAGGCTTAACTGAAAGGTAAATATACCTTATAATTCTCCTCATGAGGAAAGACCCAAGTGTTTATTAGATACACTGGTTAAAGTGCTCAGCTGCAAACTGAAAAGTCTTTGGTTCAAACGTACCAGCCGCCCAAAAGGTGTGGCAGTCTGCTTGTCTGCTTCCAGAACAATTTATAACCTGGAAACTCTATTACTGTTCTACTCTGTCCTTACAGAGTCTCTATGAGTCAGAATCAACTCAGCGGCTATGGGATAAAAACAAAAAAACAAGCAGAAAAAAACCTGTTGACTCAAAAGCCTTGTGACTAGTTTTCATAGTATTCACCAGACCTCGTTGGTGCTTCAACAATAGGACTTTCAATAATAGTCAGCTTCGTGTCCCAGAAGACATCAGTTAAAACCTTGGGTTGATTTATCTGTGGTTATTAAAATTCCTGCTTGCACACAATTGGATTTCTTTTCAACATAGCCTAATTTTTTCTGAGCCCTGTACCATGCTCACTTGCCTGATTTAGCTTACAGAAAGACTGTATTTGAAGTCAACAGAGTTTCCAACGCCACAAATGAAAACTGGAAGTGGACAGTGGTTCTTTTCACCAAGTAAAGCTGTTCTTCCTAGAACTTTCTTGACAGGCATGTAAGTGGCCACAGCCCGAGGGACCAAAGAGCCAGCATCAAACAGGTCAGATCACCGCTAGACTTGGTTGTTGCTGGTGGGTTCCAACTCACAGTGACTTGTGTACAGCAGAAGGAAACACTACTGCCCTAAACCATCCTCACAATTGTCGCTATGTTTGAGCCCATTGTTGCAGCTGTTGTGTCACAGTCCACATCCTTGGAGGCCGTCTACTTTTTTGCTGACCCTCTGCTTTATCAAGCATGATGTCTTTCTCCAGGGACTGGTAACCTTTTGATAACATGTCCAAACTACACAAGACGATGTCTTGCCATCCTCACTGCCAAAGAACATTATGGCTGTACTTCTTCCAAGACACATTGGTTCATTCTTCTGGAAGTCCATGGTGTATTCAGTATTCTTGGCCAACACCATGATTCAAATGCGTCCATTCTTCTTTCGTCTTCCTTATTCTATATCTAGCTTTCACATGCATAAGAGATAATTGAAAATATCATGGTTTCGATCAGGCACACCTTCAGCGTCTTTGCTTTTGAATATTTTAGAGAGATCTTTTGCAGCAGATTTGCCCAGTGCCATTTGTCCTTTGGTTTCTTGACTGCTCTGTCCAAGAATATTGATTGTGGATCCAAGTAAAATGGTATCATTGACAACTTCAATCTTTTGTCTCTTTATCATGATGTTGCTTGTTGGTCTGGTTGTGAGAATTTTTGCTGGACTTTACTGTCTTCTTAATTGTGGTCTATCCTTCACTTGGTCCCTCTGTTTCTTTTCTTCTCTTGTCCGTTTCCTTCTTTGCTTCTCTCCCATTCTCCTCCCTCCCTGAATCACAGCTCTTGCTCACAGCTCTGACTGTATTTCATTCCTACTTTCCAGAGCACCCCTTGGGATTAGTCCTAGTTTCTTCTCTTTCCAAACCTTTTCTGTCTCTGCTTACATGTCCCAGGCCACCCACCCCCAAATCTAACACCATTTATGCAACCAAGACAAAAAGCAAACCCACTGTCATCCAGTTGATTCTGACTCATGGCAATTTCATGTACTGTACAGTAAAACTGTTTCATGGCCTTTTCTTGGCTACAGTCACCCAGGAAGTAGATCTCCAGGACTTTCTTCCATGACACCACTGGATTGATTCTAACAGTCAGCCTTTAGGCTAATAGCTGAGTATAGACTGTGCTGTCTGGGGACCTTCTTAATACTACCTGGTAGTTCCTATGCTCACCTTAGCCAGAGTTGGCAAGATTTTCCTTCACTCTTTCTTTTGCATTGAAATATAGCCTTGCTGCACACGTCAATACTCATTTTCTTTCTCCTTGATTTTCAGGTGGACATATGATTTCCTAGACTGCAATTCATAGCCTCCTTTACAGCCAGATATTGCCCCAGAGTAAGGAGATGTAACTGTCGTGGATTGGATTGTGTCCCCCTAGAAAGGTGTGTAGTAATTTGACTGGGCTGGTGCTTCCCAGTATTGTATGATTGCCATCCATTTTGTGATTTTTCTGATGCTATAAATCCTAATCTCTGCCTATGGATAATAGACAGGATTATGTTAAAAGAGGATTAGGGTGAGACTGCAACACCCTTACTAAGGAAGTTTCCCTGGAGTGTGGCTTGCACTACCCTTCATCCTTTTATCCTAACCAAAAAAAAAAAAAGATACCCCTGCCATCAAGTGAAGTCCTCACTTATAGGTCAGAATAGAACTACCCCATAGAGTTTCAAGGAACACCAGGAGGATTTGAACTGCTGACCTTTTGACTAGCAAGCACAGCACTTAACCACTATGTCACCACAAGGGATAAAAGGAAAGGGAAGCAAGCAGAGAGTTGTGAACTTCCTACCATCAAGAAAGTGGCAGCTGAGGTAGAGCCCATCCTTCAGACCTGAGGTTCCTGCACCAGGAGGCTCCCTGACTGAAGACTGATGCAACACAAGGACCTTCTTCTGGATCCAACAGAAAGAGCATGCCTTCCTTGAAGCCAGTGCCCTGAATTCAGACTTCTAGCCAACTAAACTGTGTAAGAATAAACTTCTCTTTGTTGAAGCAGTCCATCCACTCACAGTGTCTCTGTTAGAGACCAGATGACCAAAACAGTAACCAAAACTGGTTGATGCTGTATCCAGAAAATATCTTTCCTGCTTCCTATTGGCTAGAATGTGGCTGTGCTGTCTGGAGCTGGTGCAGCCAACTGAATCACGAGGCTGCAAGCTAAGCACTTCGGAGCAGTGGGGCTGCAGTGTCTGACATCCTTGACGATCAAGAAGCCTTCTTCCCAGCCCCCTGAGAGAGAGACTAAACTTGTATTACATTTGAGCCACCATGTTTTTCAAATACCTGTAGTCCTGGGTGCACGGTGCGTAGAGGATAGACTGCTCACCAGAAGATCAGCGGTTCAAAACCACCAGTAGCTCCACAGGAGAAAGATGTGGCAATCTGCTTCTGTAAAGATTTACAGCCTTGGAAACCCTATGGGACAGTTCTACTCTGTCCTATAGGGTCTCTGTGAGTTGAAATCAACGCAACAGCAATGGCTTTGTGTGTGTGTACGTGTGTATGTGTGTGTGTGTGCACAGCCAAACAAACATAAAAGACCATTGTGACACAGTGTTACAGACCAGACTGCTAGCCAGAAGATTAGCAATTTGAGAATCACAACTGATGATCTGATGGCCTGGGACTTCCCCTGGGAGCATGGCCCCCTAGACCTGCTGCTGCCCCAGATCATTGTTCATTACTGAGGTCAACTCTTCGGACAGTAATGGATTGGACTTGGGGACATGGGGTGACTATATGGTGTGTCTACTTTATGGTTCCGTGTATCTGTTAAAGGATGTGGTCCTACTGGCCTCTTAACAGAATGAAGAGGAGAAGGTGGAGAGGAGGAGATAGGAGATTCTTAACAGGATATGACATGTATAGAATGGAAAGGAAGAGTGTGCTGTCACCAGGCAGGGAGACCAGAGGGAACCGCAGATAGGTGGGCACACAAATCTAACTCGGGTTATATACTGCTTTCACTCAACCACAATAAAAAGAGAGAGAGAGAGAAAGAAAGAAAGATTAGCAATTCGAACCCACCCAGCAACTCTATGGAAGAAAGACCTGGTGATGTGCTTACTTAAAGATTATAGCCTACTGTCTCACCCCAACAAGGTTGGCCATGATCCAAAAAACACAAAACAATAAATGCTGGAGAGGCTGTGGAGAAAGTGGAATCCTCCTACACTGTTGGTGGGGTTGCAAAATGGTCCAGCCTCTTTGGAAAGCAATCTGGCGCTTCCTTAAAAAAATGCATATTGATATACCATTTGACCCAGTAATTCCACTACTTGGGATATATCCTACAGAATCAAGGCCTTTCACACCAATGGACACATGCACCAGAATGTTTATCACAGAACAGTCCACAATAGCAAAAAGATGGAATCAACCCAGATGCCCAACAACAGAAGAATGGATAGGTAAACTATGGTACATATACTCAATGGAGCACTACGCAATGATAGAGAATAACGATGATTCCAGGAAACATCTCATAAGCTGGTTTCAACTGGAAGACATTACGTTGAGTGAAAGTAGTCAGCGACAAAAGGACAAATATTTTATGAGACCTCTACGATAAGATCTCAAAAACAGACTTGTGTGTAGAAGAAAAGACTCTTTGACAACTGCAAGGAAGGGGAGGGAGGAAGGGAAGAGGGAGGATTTAGATTAGATAGTTGCTAGAAATCTGGTTGGGAGAAATCGGTGATAGCACACATTAGAAACAAGGACAACATTAAGTGGACTTCAGCATAACTTGAGTACTCCTTCCATCTTAACCTAATATTGCAAGGGTAGAGTAGCTGGGGCAGGGGGCAGGGGACCATGCTCTTAGGCAAAATCAAGGCCAATTGACACAACTAGTGTTTTGCTAGGAGGGCTCTCTGCACCCCACATTGGTGAGTGGTGTCTGGGGTCTTAAAAGCTGCCAGGCTGCCATCCGAGGGCACAGCAAATGGTCCCAACTCAGCAGGAATGGATGCTCACCGAGAACCAAAACGACATGGGGTAAAGACAACCTAGAAGATAGAGAGACCCACATCAGTGGATACCTACATCGACTTGGGACCGGAAGAACCGGATGGTGCCCGGCCACCACCATTGATAGCCGCGATGGAGCTCACTAGGTTGAGTCTCACTGGCAACACAAGAATAAAAAGGGGTGCATCCTGAGATCTCCACTAAAAGACCTCAATTGATGGTCCAGCAGTTTCGGGGTTCCCCTGAGAGCATGGCCCCCGGCCCTGATGCTGCCCTTGCCGATAAATCATAATGAAGGTCCACTCTTTGGACACAAGTGGATTGGACTTGGCAATGCAGTGTGACCATATTGGATGCACTTTATGGTTCTATACATCTATAGGATATCATCCTGTTGACCTCTGGCTGGAGGAAGGAGAGTGGGTGGAGAGGAGGGGAAAGGAGGCTGTTGGGAGAATGAGACATGTATGGAGCAGAGAGGAATGATGTGCTGTCACCGGACAGGGAGATCAGTGGAAGCTGCATATAGGTGGGCATGTAAATTTATATGGGAATGTACATTTTCACTCAGTACACTAAATAATAATAAAAAAAAGATTACAGCCTAGGAAACCCTGCAGAACACCTCTGTCACAAGGGGGTCTCAAAATTCGACTCAATATACCTGACAACAAGAACAGGCAAACATAACAGGTCCCCAGGTAGTATAAGTTGGCACTTGGCTACTAACCAAAGGTTGGCAATTCAAACCAACCTAATGGCACTGTGAAAGAAAGGCCTGGTGACCCACTTCCAGAAGATTATGGTCATTAACTGACATTCATGGGGTCACTATGAGTTTGCTTGATTGCTGTTGTTGCTTAGCCAAACATATGTTCTAGCACATATGGAATGCATAAAGTTATATTTCATGAAAATCAAATTTATCTCCTGTCCCATGGCTAGCCAGTCGGTTCCAACTCATAGTAACTGCTCCACTGGGTTTCCAAGGCTGTGATCTTTCCAGAGGCTGTGATCTTTCCAGAGACTGTGATGTTTCCAGAGGCTGTGATCTTCAGAGAGCAGATGACCACATCTCTCTACCTTGGAGTTGCTAGTGGGTTCCAACTGCCAACCTTTCAATTAGCTACTGAGTGCTTAACCACTGCACAGCCAGGTCTCTTTCCAGTTTGCCGACAGCCACACAACATCATTAAGCCCGAAGTGGGCCTCTCAGAAACAACAGATTAGAAACGTAGAAAATTCTAATGACTCAGAGTCCTTTCGACCAGTTTTCAGATGCTCACCACACTCCCTCAGGGCCACAGAAAGATACCCGATGATAACTTTTGTGTCTACAGGCAGAAGACAGGATAAAACTTTGTAAGTTTCTATTTTAGCAAAATTTCAGATTACTAAGAAGTTGCACAACTGTGCAAGGAGCGGCCACGCGACCTTCACCCAGATCCCCCAAATGGTAACACTTTCCCATGTTTGGTAGATATTTCTCTCCCTGCAATTTTTTTTTCTGAAATGTTTGAGAGTAAGTTGCAGACACATTGGCCCTTCATCCCCAAATACTTCCGTGTGTGTTTCCTAAACACAAGGACATGTGTGGCAGCATAACCACAGTAAGATTATCAAAATCAGAAAAATCAACCTTCTTACAGGACTATTTAGGTAATTGACAGACTGGGAGAAAACCCTGGTGGCATAGTGGTTAAGTGCTATGGCTGCTAACCAGAAAGTCAGCAGTTCAAGTCCACCAGGTGCTCCTTGGAAACTCGGTAGGACAGTTCTGCTCTGTCCTACTGGCGTGCTATGAGTTGGAATCGACTCGACAGCAGTAGGAGTTCTGAGTCCCAACAATAAAGTTCTGTATCCGACTCGATGGCACTTGGCAAGACAAAAGAAACTTCCAAATCAAAGCTTGTAGTCTGTTGTCTTGTCTTTTTGATCCTCTTTCATCTGGCAATTTTTCTGTTTTATCTTTCATGGCCTTGGCATTTTGAAAGAGTCAGCTATTTTCTAGCATTTCCCTCAGTTTGGATACATCTGATGTTTTTCTCACAATTAGATTCAGCTGGCATGTTTTGAGCAGAAATATCCTAGTGGATCCTTTAAGAAGACGTATGAGGTCACTGCATCCCATTACTGTTAATATAAATCTTTTTTATAAAAAAATTATGGTCAGTATACTTGTAACATAACATTTGCTATCTGAACTTTCTTCACATGTACAAATTCGATGACATTCATTCTGTTGACCATGTTGTGCAACAGTCACCATCATCTGTGTTCAGATTTTTCCATCATCCCTAGCAGAGGCTCAGTGTCCCCAAAGCAATGAGTCCCCTCTTACCCCTTCATCCCTCCCACCCCTAGTAACCACTCATCCACCTTGGTCCATAAACTCTTGCTCATTTTTAGTATTTCACTTGAGAGGAATCACACAATATTTGCCCCTTTATGACTGACTTCTTTCACTCAACATAAATGTTTTTTTAGATTCATCTGAAATTGAATGTATCAAAATGTAGCATGTATCAAAACTGTGTGGCTCTGTATGACTGACTAACATTCTAACTTTGATCACTCAAACTATAAAATCACTGTTATTCCTTAGTAATTAATACAAGGTTCAACAATTAAGTCTATGAAATTAATTGTTTTAAGTACTACATACCTCACTGCCAAATATCATTCCAGTCACCTTCAAAGTACTCCCCTTGGGAAGCTATGCACCAATGCCAGCACCTAGTCCACCTTTCAAAACAATTTTGGAACTCTTTCTGGAATGGCCATTGCTCTCTGGGGTATGGTTCCAAGTTTGCGAACAAGTACAGTTGTCTGTCAGGGAGTTATTAGCTAGTGAACAAACAACTGTGTTGCAACACCCTCCCTAGGCACCTCATCTGATCCGCAGTGGGTTTTTTCATGACCCAAAGATAAGGAAATATTGAAAGGAAGACATTTTGATGACATTCAGGACATCAAGGGTAATACAATGACAGCTCAGATGGCCATTCCAGAAAAAGAGTTTCAAAATTGCTTTGAAGGATGAACTAGGTGCTGTTGTCAGTGCATAGCTTCCCAAGAGGAGTACTTTGAAGGCTACTGTAGTGATATTCAGCAGTGAGGTATATAGCACTTTTTCCAGGATGAGTTTGAGAACTTGTCAGACTTCCTAAGTATCTTGTGGGGAAATACTTGAAATAGTGTGAATATTCTATTAAACCTCAAGCTTTCATTCAGTAGTTTTAGCATCTGTGGATGACTTCTGAGGACACTGGTGGTACAGTGGTTAAAGCACTCAGTTGCTAACCAAAAGTTCAGTGGTTCGAACCCACTAGCTACTCAGTGGGAGAAAGATGTGGCAGTCTGCTTGCAAAAAACATACAGCCTTGGATATCCTACTCTGTCCAGTGGGGTCACTATCAGTAGGAATTGACTCATCAGCAATGGTGACTGTTGCCTGAATCCATTATTACTAGAATGACTGCCTAACTAAAAGAAAAAAAAAAAAAAAACTACTGCCATTGAGTCAAGTCCAACTCATAGCGACCCTAGAGGTCAGAGTAGAATTGCCCTATAGAGTTTCCAAGGAGCATTTGGCAGATTTGAACTGCTGACCTTTTGGTTGGTATGTCTGAGAAACTTGATTGTCCAGTTGGAAGCAAGATTTGCTGGAAGGGACTAAAGGACTCCTAAGGATCTCCCCTCAAGGAAAGAATTTGGCTTAGTGAGGCAACCTTCCTGTCCTGAAACCTTCAGAGGCCAAGAGGCCCCACCTGTGCAAGTCTCACTCAACCTCAAGTCGGACACCCGTGTTGTATTAAAACAAAACTGCTGCCGTCAAGTCCAACTCATAGCGACTCTGTAGGACAGGGTAGAACGGCAGCCTCACTGTATCCATTTACATGCATTTATATTAGTTTATGGAGTCCCTGGGTACCACAAATGGTTAAATGCACTCAGCTGCTAACTGAAAGTTTGGAGGTTCCAGATTACCCAGAAGCAGGTCCAAAGAAAGGCTTGGTGATCTGCTTCTGAAAACTCAGCCACTCTAAATCCTACGAAGCACATTCTGTTCTGACACACACGGGGTTGCTATGAGTTGGAGTAAACTTGCCAACAACAGGTTTGTTTGGTTTTTAGTATCAGTTTCTGTTGGTTGAGTTTTCATTGATTAGACATTGTTAGGTTTTGTAGTCACTTCATTAAGTTTTATTTTTCAGTTTTTAGAGTTTGAAGCCAATATTCAGGTCTCAGACCTGTTTGTAACCCATGCAAAGCACACAGGCACTGGATGTGAAATGCTCAATGGGTTTTTTTAAAAAAAAAAACAACTTGATTGAGATGTAATGAACACACCATAAAATTCACCCTTTTAGAGTGTATAATTCAATTGTGTTCACTGTATTTACAGTTGCATAATCATCACAACTATCTAATTTTAGAACATTTCATCATCTCAAAAAGAAGCTTTGTGCCCACTTCAGAGTCACACCCCATCCCTGCTGCCTCCAGAGTATTGCGGATAAGAAATGAGAGAAACAGTTATCGCCAGTTTGTAACCTCTAATGAATTAAGGAAATGTAGGAAATGATCACTGGTGGACATTAATCTCATATAAAGAGTCCACTAGACATTGGGTGGCTCTGGATGGAAGTTCACAGCACCCACTGTGAAGTCTTGTCAAAACAAAGAAACAAATTCCAATCTTAATTTGATCAAACTTTTCTATGTAACTACTAATTTATAGGAAGTATGTGATCCATGGGAACCCTGGTAGGGTAGTGGTAAAGTGTTAAAGCTGCTAACCAAAAAGTCAGCAGTTCAAATCCACCAGATGCTCCTTGGAAACTCTAGGTCAGTTCTACCCTGTCCTATAGGACCACTATAAGTCAGAGTCGACAGCAATGGGTTTGCATGTCTTTCATAGGAATACATTATGGAGTTTCAATCAGCAAAATCCAGATTGTACAAATCTAGTAGATAGATAGGCTGCTTTCTTTAACAGATAAATTTCAAGGAAAAAATATTAGAGAATGAACCTATAACCTAAACTGTCCAGTATGGTAACCACTAGCTGTGTGTGGTTATTTATATTTACATTGACAATAACTAAAATTTGAATTTTTCAATTGCTCAGTCATAGTAGCCACATTTTCTTAAGCATTTCAAAAAGCAAACAAGCCAAAAATACCTTATTGTTATGGAAGGTTTCAAACACTTCAGGTGCAAATTCAAAAAGTTCAGTGCTAATATGGACAAAGAGGCTTAAGGGCCACTTGTGCTGTATAGATCTTATCCAGATCCTGGTTCCAGAAAATAAGCTTACAAATATTGAACAACCAAGCAAATTTAAGCCAAATGGATATTCGATGATATTAAACCAAACCAAACTCATTGCGAACAACTGAGTCAATTGTGACTCAGAGTAACCCAATAAGACAGGGTAGAACTGCCCCCTACAGTTTCCAAGGCCACAAATCTTTACAGAAGCAGGCTGCCCCATCCTTCCGCCATGGAAGGCCTAGTGGGTTTGAACTGCCAACTTTGTGATTAGCAGGTGAGTGCTTAACTGCTGCACCACCAGGGCTCCCTGAAAACCACAAATTGACCCTCAACTGCTGTTGTTAAAGGACAGCAGTCACGTACCGGGCCGCTAATCAAAAGTTGACAGTTCAAGTCCACCCAGTGGCACTTCAAAAGAAAGACCTGCATGATGGAGCTCACAATGTTGAGTCCCAGTGGCAACATGAGAAGAAAGGGGTCCATCCTAAGAACTCCACTCTAAGACTGCAATTGATGGTCCCAAGGCCTGGGAGTTCCCCTGGGAGCATGGCCTCTAGACTTGATGCTGCCCCTGATCATAGATCATCAGTGAGGTCAGCTCTTCGGATAGGAATGGGTTGGACTCAAGGACACAGAGTGACCATATTATGTGTACACTTTATGGTTCTATGCATCTACAGGATGTGATCTTACTGGCCTCTTACTAGAGGGGCGTGGAAAGGGTGGAGAGGAGGGGACAGGAGATTATTACGAGGATATGACAGGTATGGAACAGAAAGGGGGAGGAATGTGCTGTCACCAGGCAAGGAGAGCAGAGGGAGCTGCAGATAGGCAGGCATGCAAATTTGAATTGTTCTACTTTCAAAAAAAAAAAAAAAAAATCAGCCATTGAAAACCCCAAGGAGCACAGCTCAACTCTAACACCAATGGGCCACCATCATCAACTCGACAGCAACTGGTACCAGTAGCTATTCCTACAAATCCTGGCTTTAAAGTTGATATTTCAAACCTCTCTTGCTTCCTAATTTGTCCTTCCCAAAGACTCAGCACCAGTTCCCCTTTTACCATAACCCAGAGCTCGGGTCTCACCTGCCCATGCTTGAGACCCAATTTTACTCACATTCCATTGCCTCATAGCTGCTGAGCGAGCACCTCTGTTCCCAGGCAAAGCTTGGTCTTTCAAGCTGTTGGCCTGGGCTAGAATCCAAGGCTTTACTCCCCAGAGAGAGAAGATTGAAGGTCTTCCCGAGTTTCCCAACCGGAGACCCTCCCCTGACCTCATCTGTTCCTTGCTTGCCACTGCTCTCGTCTCCAGGGTGAGGCAGGGCTCTCTCCTCAGCAGTGTTATGTCTCTTCTTCGCCTTTGAAAAAGTAATTTAATTGCAACTATTGCCCTGGACGTACATCCGAGGGGAGCAGCACTGCTGAAAAATCATAACCATTTGTGTAGATTCAACCGCTCATCCCATGAAGACTTTGTCTTAGTATCTAGTGATGATATAGCAGAAATATAAGTGGATGGCTTTAACAAACAATTTTTTTTCTCACAGTTTAAGAGACCAGAAGTCTGAATTTAAGGTGCTAGCTCTCAGGAAAGGCTTCCTCTCTATGTCAGCTCTGGGTGAAGATTTTGTAATCAATTTTCCTATGGTCTAGTTGCTTCTCAGCACAGGGACTCCAGGTCCAAAGGATGTGTTCCACTACCAGCTCTTCTTGCTTTGTAGTAATGAGATCTTTTTGCTTTCTGCTCACTGCTCTCTATTCTATCTCAGAAGAGATTGACTCAAGATACATCCAAATCCTATAGACTGTGTCCCGCCTCATGAATACTACTACCTTTAATCCTGCCTCATTAAGATCATAGCAGTTCAGATTTATGATACATAAGTAATTATATCAGATTAAAAAATAGATGATAACTGCACAACTCTGGGAATCATGGCCTAGTTAAGTTGCCATATATTTTGAGAGGATACGATTAAATCGATAACAGACTAATTCACTAGTTTCCCTTAGAACATTTCCTGGGTTCTTATTGAAGCCAGAGTTTCTGATGTTTGCTGGAGCATCCAAAATGGGTACACAAAGTCAGATAAGTTCATGGAAAAGTGCTACACACCTCATTGCTAAATATCACTGTGGTCACCCTCAAAGTACTGCCCCTGGGAAGCTCTGCACCATGACACCAGTGCCTAGTTCACCCTCAGAGCAATTTGGGAACTCTTTTTCTGAAATGTCTATCAGAGCTGCCATCAGATGAGGTCTGAAAATTAAGTTCACGAACTCATCCCAGAAAAAGTGCTTTGAAGAGTAGACTAGGCCCTGGGGTCAGCACATAGCTTCCAAAGGCGAGTACTTCGAAGGTGACCACAGTGATATTCAGCAATGAGGCATGGAGCACTTTTGCTAGGATGAGTTCATGAACTTCATTGGCCGTCCTCATATATGCAGATTATCATGCCTTCCTGACACACTTCTAACTCATAAAGGCATTTGCTACATGTGTGTTGGTGTTGTTCACTGCCATCTAGGCAGCTCTGACTCATGGGGAGGCCTTGTGTGACAGAATGAAATACTGCCTAGTACTAATGGTAAATATAAAGACCTAACAAAGGTCACTTAGGTTGTTAGGCTACATTCTGTCTTCTGCCTCAATTACCATCCTCAGACTGGACAAGCAGATCTGCATTCCTCTCCCTATCTCTTCCTTTCCCTATCTCTGAGGATATAGAGCTGATTAAGACCTTAGAGAAAGATAATGAAATTTTGAGTAATTCACACTGTTAGATGCAATGGAACCTTATGATATAATGAAATCTTGTGACTCCTGACTATTGTTCTGTGACAGACCCCTGCACCTTTGAATTCTGGCTGTAAAAACCACTGGAAATGTAACTCAAATGGGACAGCTTTTGGCTCACTGTCTCCCAGATTGCTAACAAATCTGCAAATAAATTATTCCTTGAACCCCACGCTGTCTCTGGATTTTTGGCTACAGTGATAGGTGGAACGAGCTTGCTTCAGTTCGACAACAGTCCTGCGCAGTCCTCACTGCTGTTGGCATGTTTGAGTCATTTTTGCAACCACTGTGTCCATCCATCTTTTAGAGGACTTCCCTCACTTTTGATAGTTCCCCTCTTTACCAAACGTAACGTTCATCTCTGGCGGTCTGTCTCTCCTGATGAGACACTCGAAGTAAGTGGGTTGAAGTCACAGACAGTATTCTGTGAGCCATAGAGTCTTCATGAGCTAATTTTCATAAGTAGATAGCCAGGCTTCTCGTCCTAGTATGTCTTAGTCTGGGAGTTCCTCTGGAACCTGACCACGCGTGACCACGCTGGTATTTGAAATATTGGTGGCACAGCTTCCCACACTGTAGCAACACACAAACCACCACAGTACAACAAACTGACAGACAAGCTATATGTATAATCCATGAGATTCATTAGAATCCTGGAAAGTGTTCAATTTGATTGTTCTTTCAATAATCTAGAAGCATAGTGTCTAGAATAGTCTGTGTATAGTGGAAAGAATTATTTTCTGATAACTTCTCCCTTCTCTTTCTCTTTTTGCAGCCCTAGCCCTGACCCCTCACCCTCTGTGTCCCTGCCCCCTCTGGAGTCCCTACATCCACCATCCTTAGAAATAACTAAGCCTCAATTCCCATCATTCTTTCCTCTCTGTCTTGCAAATTTCACAAGCCTTTGGTGTCAAAAGGCTGAGGACCGCCTTTCCCCTCAGCTGAGTGGCTGCAGCTTCTGCAAAGGGCCCTGGGCCCCAGGAGTTTAAGATTCCCTGGCTTTCTTAGAGACTCTGGAAGGGTGTGCTCCAGTTTCAAAGATGGGGTGGGGGATGTCTTGAGAGGAAGGAGGTTTTCCCCTGGACCCACAGCTGTTTTTTCCTAGTGTACTGAAAATCAGACATAGCTTGTCTCATGTGGATTAATTTTCTTCAAAAATCCTCTCCTGTCTTGCTTACACAAGAAATTCATCTTCTGTTAACAGAGTTTTGACCCTGTTTCTTGTAAACAAATCCCCCTGTTAAGCCCCGGGCTTTGGGCTTCGTGGATATGCACATTTTCCTGGCCCACAGTTGCATGACAGAGCATCTTACTTCTCCTGACTCTTGATTGCTGCTGATTGCTGGCTGGCCCCAATTGCTATAAAGTTTCTCCCTGGGCCACAGGTCTGGCGCCTTGGGGATGGAGGCAGGATACAAGTTCAGTTCCCCCAACCTCATTTACAGTCACAGAATTATTCCTTCTGCCTTGATGCTCCACCCCACAGGCTAGGAGCTCCCAAGAAAGCAACAATTTCCTAATTACTTAAAAACTGAGTCAGCAGTGTAGGACCTAAAGAGCCCATGGTTCTTAAGTGGAACTTGAATGACAGAAACAACAGCAGCAGCAACAAATCTAGATTTCCAGCCTAAATATTATAATCTATAACCAAATTTGCAGTACTTTATCATATTGCCTTTTGAATACATGCCAAGCATAAGCTTAAGTGCTTGGTAGCTAACCCAGAGGTTGACTGTTGAAACCTATATAGCTACTCCATGGGAGAAGGATCTGGCAATCTGCTTCTACAGAGTTCACAGCCTAGTCTTCCCGTTCAGGCCAAAGAAGAGTGAAGAAAGCCAAAGGCTCAAAGGAGCAATCAGTCCAGAGGACTAGTGGACCACATGAACCACAGCCTACATGACCCTAAGATCAGAAGAACTAGATGGTGCCCGGCTACCACCATCTATTGTTCTGACTGCAATCACAATAGAGAGTCCTTGGAGACAGCAGGTGAAAAATGTCAAATAAAAAAAGTAAATTCAGAAAAAAGACTTACTGGTCTGACAGAGACTGGAGGAACCCCTGCGACTATAGTCCTAAGTAAGACACTCTTCTGACCTGGAACTGATGCTATTCCCAGAGATCACCTTTCAACCAAACCATAGAGCGGCCCATAAAATAAGCAATAACATCCGAGGGGGGACGTGCTCCTTAAAACAATCACTTATATAAGAGGACAAAATTTGCCCAAAAGCAAAGATAAGAAGGCAGGAAAGTGTAGAAAATTCTGACAAAAGGAAACCAGGGAGACTGCTGACACATTCTGTGAAAAGAAAGCAGTGTCATGAAATTCTTTATATACAGACTTATGAAAAGGGAACTAATTGACTCCGTCAACTTTCACTTACAGCACAATAAGCCAAAAGCCAAAGCCACTGCTGTCAAGTCGATTCGACTCATAGCAGGCAGATCGGAACTGCCAACCTTTTGATTAGCAGACATAGCACTTAACCACACCACCACCAGGGTTTCCTATAGCACAATAGAAATAAGATAAATGAATCAATAAATGTCTGTGGAAGCAATGAATGAAAAAAAGATTACAGCCCAGGAAACTTTATAGGGCGGTTCTGCTCTGTCATATGGGATTGCTGCAAGTTGGAAGCAACTCAGTGGCACCCAACAATAGTAACACACATACACACACACCGTATAAACAGAGTCCCCATTTCCAGGCCATCATTTTCTGAGGGCTTTTGTGAAATGCAGCAGAGTGCATCTTAACAGAAATACTTACAGAGTCCACCAAGCCATTTTGACTCAAGGAAATCATATGAAACCATATTGAAAAATCCAGTTTTTCGAAGTTCATGAAGAGTTTACATTTGGTGATTTCTTTTGCTTATGCCACCTGGGCAATGGCATTTTTGTGTCAGGTGTCAACTAATCATTGTCCAGCCCTACTCCTGAATTTATAATCGATAAACATTCCAATAATGTTTTTGTTTTTGTTTTTTTTTAAAAAAAAGACCTGTCATGGATTGAACTGTGTCCCCCCAAATATATGTGTAGTAATTTGGCTGGGCTGGGATTCCCAGTAGTCTATAATTGCCCTCCACATTGTGATTTTCTGAGGCTGTAAATCCTAATCTCTGCCTGTGGTTAACAGTGTGAATTATGTTAGAGAGGATTATGTTAGGGTGGGATTATAAATCCCTTCATAAGATCACCTCCCTGCTCCGCTATAAAGGGAGTTTCCCTGGAGTATGGCTTGCACCATACTTTATCCTTTCATCCTACAAGAGATAAAAGGAGAGGGAAGCCAGCAGACAATTGGGAACCTCACACCATCAAGAAGGTAGCACTGGGAGAAGAGTACATCCTTCAGATCTGAGGTTCCTGCACCAACATGCTCCCCAACCAGAGAAAGATTAATGCAACACAAGCACCTTCCTCCAGGGTTGACAGAGGGAAAGCCTTCCCCTGGAGTGGATGACCTGAATTCAGACTTGTAGCCTACTGGACTGCGTAAGGATAAACTTTTATTTGCTAAAATCCATCCACTTGGCGGTATTTCTGTTCGAGCAACACTCGATAACTAAAATAAGACCCTTAGAGGGAAATGATGATATAAACAGATACAAACAGCATGTAAAATTGTTATCCATCTGGTCTGAGTTTGTGCTTTTTTTCCAGAAGTTCGATCCCAGTGGATCAAGGTGTACCAACAATACCTGTGAGGACAGTGTTTGGGGGTGACCTACATTTCTGCATCAGAAACTCAAGATCCATGGACCTGCATGCCAGCCCGGAGTTTTCCAGATAAAAAGCAAGGTGCTAGTTCATCAATTATAAGTTCGTTACTGTTGTTAGTTGTCAACACATCAGTTCTAACTCATGGTGAGCTTGTGTACAAGGTGACAAAACCTTGTCTGGTCCTGTGCCACCTTCATGATCCTTGGTATGTTTGAGTCCAGCATTGTGGCTACTGTATATTCTGAAGGGCCCACCAACCTAACAAGTCTGTCTTCAGAACTATGTCAAACAATATTCCATTGTAATCCATATAATTGTCACTAGCTAATTTTTAGAAGTAATCTCCAGGCCTTTCTTCGCAGTCTGCCTTAGTCTAGAAGCTCTGCTGAAACCTGTCCACCATAAGTGACCCTGCAGATATTTTAAATACCGGTGGCATAGCTTCCAGCATCGTGGCCGCACACAGGACACCGCTGTATGACAAACAGACAGACTGGTAGTGCAACTCACACCTTAATTATAAAGTGCCTTCTTAACACTTCCCACAGCCCTCTGCCTCTTCCCCTTCATTGACATCTATCAGGTAACTTTTTTTAATTAGAAGAATGGTGAAGAAATGAAAATACATCCCCAAAAGTAAAATGTTTAACTTGCAGGGAGTTTATGGCTTTGAGTTTTAAGAAGCTTTAGATAATGAGTTCCCCTCTGGGAAACAGTTGGATCTCATTCTTACTGTTGCCTAGACTTTGTCTTAAAGTCCCTTGGACCCAAGCCAAAGCACAGGAGGAGGTATCGCAACCACGTTCCTCAGCTAAAGCAGTGGAGTCCTTGGGTGGTGCAAATGGTTAATGGGCTCCGCTGCTAACCAAAAGGCTGCAGGTTCAAATCCATCCAGAGGTGCCTTGGAAGAAAGCCCTGATGATCTAGTTCTGAAAGATCTCAGCTGTTGAAACTCTAGGGAACACAGTCCTAATCTAGCGCAGATGAGATCACCAGGAGTTGGAGCTGACTAGACAGCAACTGGTTGGTTAAACTAAAGCAGCACATCTTGGCCTTGCCCCTATTTCCTGTGCACACATCATTCCTACACTTCTGCTTTCCTCTTATCCAACAACCGAGGTCAATTCTGTTGGGAACAGCCGCCACCCCTTCTGCCTTTTGTGCTGCAGGAGGCCAGTTCCACAGAGACAGAAATGGCTGAGTCCTCCTCCTCAGCATCCTCACTTCTGGAACAGAGCATGTGGCCTGAACCTAACCAATGGGACCCACAAAGGAGCCTTAGGGACTCCTGAGAGGAAACACTGTGTGCATGTTTGCAATGCCTGGTACTGCTCACTTGGCTTTGGACCATGAGGAGAAATGTCGTTGACAGGCTGAGCATGGCCAAATGGAAAGCTGGGAAGTGGGAAAGCACTTGCTCCTTGACGTCTTGGGCTAACTGCTGCATCCACCCTGGAATCCGCCCCTCTATCTCCAGACCTCCCATCACATAACATAATTAACATCTTGGTTGTTTAACCTCAAAGTGCCCAAGTTTCTGGTTTTAGGACCCCTGTGAGCTCTTTTTTTAAAAACATATATTATTGTGTTTATGGTGAAACTTTGCAGTTTCAAATTAGGTTTCCATGTAACAATTTCTACCTTCTACCCAAGTTATTCAGTAATTTTGTAATTCAGTAATGTGTCCTCACTGTCATTCCATCTTTTCTGGTGGCACCGTTTCCAGAGAGACAGGGGGCCTAGAGGCCTCTGTAGACACCTCTCACGTAAGTGCCTTTCAAGTAAACTGTGTGACCAAACTACACATGGATGTTCAGAGACAGGAAACCTAGAGACCTGTGTAAAAACTTTTCAAGTAAAGGGTGCGACAGAAACTACAAACCGATGATAAAAGATTCAATGATTATATTACATCCTGGGACATTGAGATAAGTCACCAAAATGATTGTGTAAAATTCCTGAGTTGTTTTTCAGAACAAATCAGGGCAAACTAGTTCTGGGATATGTCCAGATTTGGTCAGAGGGCTGTAATTGCGACCACGGAGTCGAACCAGGGGAGCGAGAAACTGCTCAAGCCCAACACCCCATCGTAAGTCCCACCGTGAGGCCCAAGAGCCTTCACTTCAGAAGCCATCTGGAAGTCCACTTGCACACACATCTCATTACTCTGGCCCTACCTTTCCCCTCCAGCTGTATAACAAATAAATCATAATTCCCTTTCCCATGTCAAAATCTTCAACAACTCGGACAAGCCCTTTGTTCAGTGAGATGGAAGCTGGCATTGCCTGAACTCTCCATCTCCGCCTACAGGCCTTTCTCTAGTAAACCTTGCTCTTGGGGAAAGATTCTTTGTGCCTTACCTATTCATTCTTGATAAGGGTAAGGACAATAACCCCAAAATAGTCTGTGGCGCCAGGACACCCAGTAACACCAGTTCTGTAGCCTCCCTGTCTCCTTACCTTCTTGTCTTCCCTTTAGTGTAATTTTTGACCATTTGGCCTCATAGCAATGCTTTTTTTTTAAAGGACCTCATTACTTATAGGTGATATTCTTCATTTTACGAGCCAACCTCTTATTTAGCTAAAGCTGACCTCAGGGAATAATTTCAGTTTAAGGTTTTAAAAGTGTCTCAGGGTGATAGTCTTGGGAGAATCTTCTTATATGAAGTGGTCTGGTAAGTCAGTACTGTTTAAGAATTTGAGTTTAGTTCCACATTTCTCCCCCTTCTATCAGGACTATCTGTTGTGGCTCTGATCAAAGTAGTCGGTAGTGATTGCTGGGCATCATCTAGTTATTGTGGTCTCAGGTGAAATGAATGTGCAGTTCATGTATACTATTAATCTTATAGACTGCTTTCTTCTGTGTTTGATTTCCTTCTTTCTCTTTTGTTCTGAATGAACTTGTATTTATACATGCTATTTCTCAGTATTTGCCACATTAGAAATTAAAACATAGAACATTTTTTTAATGTTCTTTGATTTGTTACTTAGGAGACCCAGTGTGTTACAGAGTAGAACAGCTCTGTAGAATTCCCTTGGCTGTAATTTTTATGGAAACAGATTGCCAGGCCTGTTTCTTCCACGGTGTTACTGGGTGAGTTTGAACTTCCAGCTCTGGTTATGTTACCAGCTGAGTGCCAACTGTTTGTGCCACTCAGGGACCTTTTAAAATATTTCTGTATTTATGAATTTTAAAATAAAAATAGTAAACCCATTTCATGTTAACAAACTTGTTCTATGAAAAACTTTTATTGTCCAAAAGAAAAAATTTTCGAAAGAGCAGTTGTATTATCTTTTTGCAAATCTCTTTAGTGTCTGAATTAACAGGATTCTTGTATCTGCTTCTGCATTTCATCTGTTGTGTTAACACTTTTCATGTAGCCACTGGAAGCCTCCAGCTTAGACTCATGAAAAAAGATATAGGTGTTGTTCATATTTCTATGAGAAGACTTTTAACTTCTTGGATGCCCCCAAAGGATCTTGGGAATTCTCAGAGGTCCACAGATCACACTTAGAGAACTGTTGGTGCAAACCATTCCTGATTGGATATTCTACCAAAACCCATTGATATTGAGTCAATTCTGACTCATAATAAGCACTTATCTCTCAGAGCAGGACAGAGCTCCAGGGGGTTTCAGTGATGGATTTTTCAGAAACAGATCATCAGGTCTTTTTCTGAGGCATCTCTGGATGAAATCTAACCACCAGTTTTTCAGTTTGCAGTGTTAATTGTCTGCACCACCCAGGGACACTGGGTATTATACTACCTGAATTAAAACTCACTGTCCTGATGCACACCCTCGGGATTGGTGCACCTGTTTTCTCTGCTAAGAATGCATTTCCCACCCAAGTCCAGCACAACTAGGTGGTGCCCGGCTACCACCAGTGACTGCTCTGACATAGATCACAGTGGAAGATCCTGGAGAAAGCTGGAGAAAAATACAGAACAAAATTCTAACTCGTTAAAAAAAAAAAGACCACACTTGCTAGTTTGACAGAGACTGAAGAAATCCCCAGAATATGGTCCGTGAACACCCTTTTGTCTCAGTCACTCTCAAGGTTTACTCTTTAGTCAAAGATTAGACAGGCCTTTTTTAAAAGAGAGAGAAACTAAAAGGGCACATCAGGGCAAAGACTAGAAGGAAAGCTGGGAATAAGGAACCAGTTTATTTGTCTTCTTTTGGTTTCTTCCCTGCCCCTCACTTGCTCCCCCTCCTTTCTCTCAAACACCTGGCTCCAGGCACTACCTCTGCTTCTTCTTAACAGGCTTTGAAGCACCGCTTGGCTGGGAAAACTGCTTTCCTGGTCCGCACTGCCATGCTGGTGGCATCCCTCCGGCCTTTTTGTTTTACTTTGTTTTGTTTCTTTTTTCCCCTTTGTGGCTTGGGAGCTCCTGGTGGCTGGGCCTTACCATGCAGTGTGGGAGTCACTTCCCTGGTCCACACAGCCATGCTGGTGGCATCCCTGGGGGCATTTCTTTCTTTTCTTTTTTCCTTCTTGTCTTTTGTCACTTCTTAGTTTCTTATCTCTCTCTACGTACCTTCTTTTCCTGTCCCCTGCGTACCCAGTGTGGTGTGCCATCTCTGCCCTGTCTAGCCTGGTCGGACTGCGAGGTGTGGGAGCCACTTTCTCAGTCTGAGCAGCTGAGCCAGAGAGATCCCTGGGAGCCTTTCTTTTATTTGTTATTTATTTCTTCTTTCCTCTTTTTGTTTATCTTCATTTCTCAGTTTCTCGTCTCTTTCTACTTCTTTCCTTGTCTCCTGAATATCTGGTACTGTGTGCTGTCCCCACCCTTTCTAGATACGCTATGGCCCCTGTCATTGATGGGTTCTGTGGGCTCTTTCTTTTTTTAAAATTGAGATTATTTTTTTTTTCTTTTTTCCGTTTTCTTCATTTCTTGGTTTCTTGTGTCTCTACTCCAACAGCAAGATCTCTCAGGATGTTTTGTTTTGGGTGCCTGTTTCTTCTTTCTCTCAAACACCCTATCTTAGCTCCACATGTCACAACTTCTCCCCTCCTTTCTACCTGTTTGCACTGTGTCCTAAACATCCCACCCCCAGGAAAATAGGTACAGCCTACGGGAACCTGCCCTGTACTGACCCCTAGCCTGCTTTGTCGGCCCCAGAACATGCCACAAAGAACTCACCCTAGCACCTCCTCTTCAGCTAGACCTGCCCTCCTGCACCATAGCTGAGCAACTGGCCCTGCCCATTGGACCCATAACCCATTGCCATTGAGTCAATTGCAACTCATAGCAACCCAATAGGAAAGAGAAGAACTGCCCCATGGAGTTTCCAGGGAACACCTGGTGGATTTGAACTGCTGACCTTCTGGTTATCAGCCATAGTACTTAGCCACAACATCACCAAGGTTTCCAGCCCACTGGACAAGGAGGTTTAAAAAGTATCATGCCTATAGACAACAGAATAACAAAGAACACACAGCCCACCTGCTCAGACAAAATGTTTGTTTTATTTAAACAAACAAACAAAAAAACCACAGGACAAAACAAATCTACAATCATTAACCAAAGAAAATAACTACTGAATGGCCCAGAGACAGCATATAATGTCAAAATGTAGAAACAAAACAAACAAACAAATGGAAAAAGGATAGAAAGTCTCCTGTAAGTGTCCAAAATAAAATACCAGATGGCTTTCTAGTAGAAGAAAAAGCACTAGAATTTCCTGAGAGGGAATTTGCATCTCAAGTAGTATCCAAGAGTTGAAGCAAAAAGCAGATAAAAATGAGAAAAAAATAGACAAATTCATGGAAGAATTCATATAAATAATGCTGAAAAAATACCAACATAAATTCACAACTAGAAATCATACAAAAACAATTAGAAGTCCAAAAGATAAACATCAGGATTTCAGAAATGGACAGTGCCATAGAGGGTCTGAGCAGGTTTGAAACAATAGAGGAGAGGTTCAGCAAAACTGAAGAAAAATATTTGGATACCACTTTGAGGAAAGAGGAGAAAAAAGAACAAAGAAAAATGAAGAAACCCTGAGAATTACATAGAGCATCATCAAAAGTAAAAATCTGCAAGTGATCAGAGTTCCAAAACGGAGGGAGGAAACAGAAAACACAGAGAGGAACACTGAAGACTTGCTAACAGAAAGCTTCCTAATATCATGAAAGATGAAAAGCTGATTATCCAAGAAGCTCAGTGAACACCCTTTATGATAGACCCCAAAGAAAATCATGAAGGCATATCAGAATCGCATCCACTAAAATCAAAGACAAAGAAAGAACCCTGAGAGCAGCTCAAGAAAACAGAAGGTCGTGTACAGAGGGAAAACAGTAAGACTAAGTTTCATTTACTCAGAAGAAACCATGCAGGCAAGAAGCAAATGAGATAACGTACATAAAATCTTGAAAGAAAAAACTGCCAACCAAGAATAATATATACTGCAAAACTCATTGAGACATGATGGTGAAATTAGAACCTTTCCAGATAAACAGAAATTAAGGGAATATGTAAAAACCAAACTGAACTTACAAGAATTACTAAAGCCAGTTCTTGTTTTGAGACCAAACAATGTCAGACCGCAGCCTGAATCTAGGACACAAGATCACACCAGCCAGACACCAATCTAGGAAATGAACTCTTGAGGACTATTCAAAATCAAAAGACTTACAACAGGGAACCAGAGAAGTTAATCTGTAAATGTCAACAATGTCAGAACAATAAAAGAGGAAGTAAAGAGTGTAGGTGTGGAACTTTCTAGTGGAGAGGATGGCAAGACAATATCAAGAAATAACAGACTGGTTCAAACTTAGGAAGGAAAGGGTTAATTTCAAGGTAACCATGAAGGAAGTTAACAACCCTACTTATCAAAATAAAGACAAAAAGCATGAAGTCTCAGTAAAAACAAAATCTATGAAAACAAATGAAAAAGAAAGCTGCTAACAAAAGGAATTGAACATAGGAGAATAAGAGGAACAAAGAAAATAGCAACACTACAAAAAAAAGCACTACAAAATGACAGCAATAAACTCACACCTTGCAATAATTACACCAAATACAAGTGGCCTAAATTCACCTATAATGAGACATAGAAGGACAGAATGAATAAATAAAAATACAAAAAGGCCCATCAATATGCAATCTCCAAGAGACATACCTTAGAAACAAATATGTAAATTTATTAAAAATCAAAGGATGAAAAGCAATATATTGAGCAAACAACTATCATAAAAAGGGCAGGAATGGCAATACTATTCTCAGACATAATGACTTTAAAATAAAATCCACCATAAAAGACAAAGAAGGGCACTAGATAATAATTAATGGAACAATCCATCAGAAAGACATAACCATAAGAAATATCTATGCACCCAGTTACATGGCTCCAAAATACATAAAACAAACTCTACCATCACTGAAAAGACAAATTGACAGTTATACAGTAAAAGAAGGAGATGCCAACCTACCACTCTCAGTAAAGGACAAAACACCTAGGAAGAAACTCAGCAAACATGCAGATAACTGAAAGCCACAATCAGATAACTGAATCTCATAGACACATACAATAGCTGCAAAGTATGCATTCTTTTCCAACATGCATGGAATGTTCTCCAGAATAGACCACATCTTAGACCACAAAGCCACCCTCAACAAAATCCAAAACACTGAGAAAATAAAAAGTATTTTCTCTGGCCACAACACCACCAAAGTAGAAATTAACAACAGGCTGAGCAAGGAAAAGAAATCAATTACATGGAACCCCAATAGCACCCTGCTTCAAAACCACTGGGTAATAGAAGATATTAGAGACAGAATAAAAAAAATTTCTAGAGTCAAACGAGAATGAAAACATATCATATCAAAACCTTTGGGACACAGCACAGGCTATGCTCAGAGGTCGATTTCTAATAATAGATTTACACATCAAAAAAGAAGAAATCAAGTCATTAGCTACATGATTCAAGCAAATAAAAGAAGCCCACAAGTACCAGAAGAAAGAAAATGATAAAGATTAAAGAAAAAAAGTTGGGGGAACCCAACGTCAAGAAGGGGAGAGTGCTAACATGTTATGGGACTGGTAGCTAATGCTGCAAAACAGTATGTGTACTAATTGTTTAACAAGAAGGTAGTTCTACAAGCCTTCATCTAAAATACAGGCACAAAAAATGCATTTCCCTCAGATTTTGGCATAGCTCCCTTTCTCACCTCCTTAAGGTATCCACCAACATTTTACTCCCTCAGAGAAACGGTCTGGGAGCGCCCTGTAACTCTCTTTCCACAGCTTTGTTTCTCTTTATAGCACAGTCGAGTGCTCTTAATTGCTGCAGTCGAGTCCATTGCAAGTACTCTACATTAAGCGATGTACTTGGTTACCAGTTTATTGTTTAAGAACCTAAGCTTCAGACACGCTGAGTGTTTTCTTCTGTTCACAGTGGCAGACAATAAATATTTGTTGAATGAATAAGTAAATGACTGAATGTGAGTGACAAGATAAGGATCGAATTTGTATTAAGAATAAGTCGTTTGCAAACTTGGGTACTTGAACTGTTCAGCGACAGTGACAACAAAAACAGTTGCTGTCCAGTCAGCTCTGACTCACAGCAACCTTGTGTGTGGGAGTAGAACCGTGTTCCATGGGGTTTTCAGTGGCTGGTTTTCTGGAAGTAGATCACCAGGCCTTTCTTCTGAGGCACCTCTGGGTGGACTCAGACCTCAAACCTTTTAGCCGGCAGCCAGAGGAATAAACCGTTTGCATCAGCAATTTACAAGTCACCGATTACCTGCAGCATGCCTCATAGCTCACATACACGGAGGCTAGCCTTCTCCTGAAACACGGGATCATTTCCAGCATCAACAAAGCTCTGGTCAGATTCCTTTGCAAACGTTTTCATTCATGATCACATGCTCTTCTTTACAACTGAGTCAGTCTAGGGAGGAAAAGGTCATCTATTTGCATGAAAGCAGGGGAAAAACAGCCTGGGCCATGCCCTGTGCTGCTTCATGTAATCACAAAAATAAAACTGCAGACTGCAGGCCAGGCCCCACTAAACACACACCTAGACACACACACACACACACACACACACACACACACACACACACACACACACACACACCACACCCAGAGTGTCAGGAAACAGCCTGTGCATTTTGGCCGCAGAGGCAGGGATTTTGGTTTCCTTGACTTCTGAGCTGTTCTTGGAGCTGGGCCATGTAGGGAGACTGATTGAGCACACAGGGGCATCAAATTTGGGCGGTAGCCATCAGGGACACAAAAAACACTCTCCAGCCCTCTTCCCCAAGTGAGCAGACAAAAGTGCTGTTGATACGTAAGCTGTGGAAAACTTTGGAAGGCCCTGTGGGAGGAAGCTTGGCATGAGCCAGCGAACAGCTCTGACCGACCCAGGGAGGGAACGCCAATGTGGGGGAAGAGCCATGGGCTGCCATCAAAACGTGACTGCGTACACCCTGTGCTTTTTTCTGTCCGTGGCAGAGAGAACCATCCTGTCCATACAGGCTCTACTTGGTAGACTTCCCTTGATGTTGGAGGAATTCTCTCAAAAGGATGCCATCCATGGCAAAATCAAAATTAAGTGGATATGTGTGTGTGTAGAAACCCTGCTTGTGTAGTGGTCAAGTGCTATGCCTGCTAACCATACAGTCGGCAGTTCAAATTCGACAGGCACTTCTTGGAAACTCACAAGAGCAGTTCTACCCTGTCCTATAGGGTTGCTATGGGTTGGAATTGACTTGGCAGCAGTGGGTTACATGTGTATATAAAACAAAGAAAAAGAACAATGCCATCAGGTTGATTCCTATAGCAACCCTATAGGACAGAATAGAACTGCCCATAGAGTTTCCAAGGCACACCTGCTGGATTCCAAACTGCCAGCCTTTTGGTTAGCAACCATAGCTCCTAATCACTGTACCACCAGAGGTACGGAACCTGGGAAAGCCAGTACCTGTGTAAGGCAGAAGGAAATCTTGTCAGAGAAGGAAAACATAAATAAACTTTCCATTCTAAGGAACAGTATGGAAACCCCTGTAGTGGAGTGGGTTCAGTGCTATGGCTGCTAACCAAAAGTCTAGCACTTCAAATCCACCAGATGCTCCTTGGAAACTCTATGGGGCAGTTCTACTCTGTCCTACAGGGTCGCTATGAGTCGGAATCGACTCAACAACGGTGGGTTTGGTTTTTTGGCTTGGAGTAAGTGGTAGAAAAGTGGTAAGAACAGCACCCTGATCCAAGTGGGAACTCCAGAGACCCGGAGAAATAAGGCGGTCTCATCCAGTTTCAGCTTGCACAGGTTTCACCATACTACCAGTGAACGACCAGTGAATTCACAGTGTTACCAGTGATGTTTCCCGCAAGGTTTGTATAACAAGTAATTGTTTATTTCTTTACATTTTTCTGTGTTTTAAACTTTTCCTACAATTAGAATGTGTTGTCTTATAACCATAAAGACATTTTATGACCCTCCTCAAACTCCACCAACCCTGTAAACCCTTGGCCTGGGGGAGGTATGGGCTATGGAAAAATGGATCAGGGAAAACTTAAATAGTTGGCAGACGTGATACGCTTGCCGCCCAGGGGAAACTTCTGGAAGGCCAGAATGAAAGCACACCCCTTGCTTTTGCCTTATAGTTCCCCTTAAAGTTACTCTGGTTTCTCTGATTGTTGGCCTCTTTAGAAAGAAACAAGGCAGATGTTATTTTTCCCAGGAAATACAGATACAAGTCTAGACTCCTCGACAAAATTAGCTTCTCGCCTCTGCTCCGCACCCCGTGTCCTTCACCGAGCATTCCAGGAAGACGCGTGTTCTGTGTGTGTGTTTACTTTTCACGAAGCATTGCCCGCAGCTCATCTTTTGACACTTCTGAGAGTGTGGCCAGAGCTCCCAGGGAGCCTGGTTGTGTTCCAGCCTCACACACCCTTCTGCTTCAGCTTCAACGATCCCTCCTGCCTCCTCAGCCATCTCGGGACCACCGTTGTTGAGTCGATTCCGACTCATAGCGACCCTGTAGGACAGAGTAGAACTGCCCCATAGAGTTTCCAAGGAGCATCTGGTGGATTTGAAGTGCTAGTCTTTTGGTTAGCAGCCATAGCACTGAACCCACTCCACTACAGGGGTTTCCATACTGTTCCTTAATGACATATACAGGGTTCGTCCTTTGGAAGCAGTTGGCAGGGATCTTGGAAGAAAAAACTTAGCTCATCCTGAGAAACAGAAGAAGAGTTTAAAGGAGAGACAGTAATCTCTGGATTCAGCAGAAACCTCTTTCTTGACTTTTTCTCCAAACCATCATTAGTTTGGGCCATGTAGTGATTAAGAGCCTGGCAGCTAACCAAAAGGTCAGCAGTTCAAATCTACCAGCTGCTCCTTGGAAACCTTATGGGGGCACGTCTCCTCTATTCTGTAGAGTTGCTATCGACTCTATGGCAGCAGGTTTAGGGTTTTGTTTCAGGGACTTTGCCCAAAATGCATTTTTTTCACATGAATGCCACGGCAAAGTTGTATCACAGCCACCTCAAAAAAGCAAAATCACGGCCCCCTTGTAACTTATTTCAAGTGGGCGGAATGAAGCCTTAGACAGTGGACTATTAGAATTCTCCAGGTGGTTTGAGGTGGACTGATAGTCAGGAATATAGAGAAGGGACACAGGTAAGTCTGACGGAGAAGGACTGAGCGCCAGGGACGGGGCCCCAGCTCGAGGCCACCCTGCTGTGAGGGAACCAGAAAGTCCCCCCACTGCTGTGACTCTTACTGCTTCCAAGTGTAACATACACACACACACATTCAGTCTGTGGTGGCTATTACTCCGGGCATCTCTCTCTCTGTCTCTCTCTCTCTCTCTCACACACACACACACACACAGTCTATTGTTATGTCAGTCTCTCTCACACACACAATCTGTTGCTATTCCAGATAGCTCTCTGCCTCTCTGGGGACAGCGCACTGTCCACCTCCATTAGGTGGTCAGGAATTGTCTGTGGATCCAGAAGGGAATGATGAAAGCTCTAGGGGAGGAAAGCTCTTCACTGTCCACGAAAATTTAAGTCAGGCATTCGGGCTCTCTCTGAGTCCCTGCTTGTGGGGACGACAGAGAACAGCCACCTCCAAACTTGTTTCTCTGGTCTGGTTTTGTGGATGCACCCAACCTTGTTTGTGGTTGCTGAGAAGGAAGGAGACAAGTCCCTCCTTCTCCCTCCTTCTCCCTCCTTCCTGCCTTCTTCTCCCACTAGGCTTCTTCCAGCAGTGCCCTGTACCCCCCAAGGTTACAAAGGAAAATCTCCCCAAGGGCTCAGGCCTGCCCTCTGCTGCTGGCCTGGTCCTCGTGGCTGCAGCAAACGGCTTCGCACCACGGCCCGGGGGGTTCAACTTCGGGTGGCAAAGATCCCCTCCGCGGGAGAGCTGATCCTCTGGGCCACAGAAACGAGGGGGCAGCTATTTCCTGGAGAGACTAGAGGGCCCGTCCAGCACATGCCCGAATTTCCTGAATTTCCTTTGGAGAATAGGAACCAGGAATGCGAGGGATTTCACCGACCTTGTTTACAACGTATTTATGACCCCGAGAGAGGCCTTCGGCTCAGACGCGTGAACAGAGCTGCCCCCTTGTGGCTGCTACGGGTCATGCTAGCTTCTCTGGGAAGTCATTGATCAGAACTAAGAAACCAAATAAAACCCCACACCTGTTGCCGTCCAGTAGATTCTCACTCATAAGGACCCTATAAGACAGAGTAGAACTGCCCCATAGGGCTTCCATGGCTGTAAAGCTCTGGTGGCATAGTGGATAAGAGCTTGCTTGCTAACCGAAAGGTCAGCAGTTCCAATTCAACAGCTGCTCCTTGAATATCCTATGGAACCGTTTTACTCTGTCGTACAGGGTCACTGTAAGTTGGTATACACTTGATAGCAACAGTCCGAATCAACTCAACGGCAACAGGTGATCTTTACAGAAGCCATCCGCCAGTTCTTCTCCCGCAATGCAGCTGATGGGTTCAAACTGGGCACCTTCATCACTAGCTAACAGTGCTCCTTCAGAATTAAATTTCTTTAAAACAAAAACTTAAAAAAAAAAAAAAAAAAAAACCCTGAAGGTTGGAAAGAGTGTTTAATATCCTCATCACCCCCCTTCTCTGATAGTTTTCAGAAGAGAGGAAGGAACCAGGAGAGGCGAGGAAGAAGGAAGGGAAGAATTTCAGAAGGGAACTGAGGATAGGCGTGAGGACGACTTTGATCCTATTTAATGAAAAATAGGTAAAGGTACATATTTCCCTAAAGGAGCTGTAAGGCCATTTGCTCTGTGCTACTGCAAGCCCCGGCCTCTTTGGGTAAAATAGCTATGAATTCAGTCTGGTGAGAGTGTACCAAATATTTGAATCATAGCAACTCCATAGGTCAGAGTAGAACTGCCCCGCAGTTTCCGAAGAGCGCCTGGAGGATTTGAACTGCTGACCTTTTGGTTAGCAGCCATAGCCCTTAACATTAGCCACCAGGGTTTCTTTTATTGAGATAGATTCATTTATTTGACCCCGATTAAAACAAACAAACAAAACCCAACTGTTGGTAGCATTGTTGCTTCTGTTACTATATTTCACAAGGTACACATAGGTTAATGAACTCACCCAGGGGTCACAGAGCCATTAAATAAGGGATCTGGATCTGTCTTCAGCCTCCAGTTCTAGAATACCTTACACACTGCGAGCCAATAGGGAGGTCAAGGTTCTCAGTTTAGAACCTCCTTTGGCTGGAGTCACCTCAGGGACCGTTCTTTGTGTCTCCACTACCTTCTGAGACATCATCACGACCACCTCCATTTGGCTCTGCTACTGATCATTCCTGAGACCTTGGACAAGTCCGTTCACTTCCTGGACCCCATATCTCTCTTTTGTAAGATGAGGAGGTTAGACTCCACTGGTGAGCGCACCTACTCGTTACTAATGCTCTTCAGCTTCTAGAATACGGAGGGGAGGTGCCAGACAGCTTTGGTTCCTCCAGTAAGCTCTTTGGTGTCCCCGACTATTGAGGCAAAATGATAATAACTGTAAACATAATCAAAGGAAGACCACAAAATTGATCTCTTCATGGGTAGAAAAGCTGGTTATTGGCAAAGATTGCAAAGCATCCACTGACTTTATTTGGTCCCCGGTCATTTAGATAGCCTGCTGGAGAATAAGTATGGTTCTGGAATAAATGTGTACTGTGTTTCTGCTGTGTACTAGGCACTATTTTAAAGTCCAGAGGTTGAGGGAAACTGGGCTTTCTGGCTCAGGCAGTGTTGAAGGAGACAGTATTTAGACAACTGGATAAAGAAGTAGTAATAATAATAATAATAATAAAAACCCAGTAAATAATAAGATAATTTCAGACATTTGTAAGTGATGGCGAAAATAAAGATGGGAATGGAAAATAAAGCAGAGGACCTCAGGATGGAAGGAGGGGACTCACCTCATCAGAGAGTTCAGGCAAGTTATCTTGGAGAAATGGCCTTTGTGCTAAACCCCAAGTTATAAGAAAAAGCCAAAGAAGAGCCAGTCGTGGCAAGGTCCGGGGCAAGTACTCCAGCAAGAGAGATCATCCCACCTCAGCAGGAGCGGGTGCTCACCGAGGCCCAAAATGACAACCTAGAAGACAGAGATACCTACTTGAGTGGGTGCTTACACTGACTTGGGACCGGAAGAACCGGATGGTGCCCGGCCACCACCAGTGATAGCCACGATGGAGCTCACAAAGTTGAGTCTCACTGACAATACAAGAATAAGAAGGGGTGCACCCTGAGATCTCCACTAAAAGACTGCAATTGATGGTCCTGTGGCTTGGGGTTCCTCTGGGAGCATGGCCCCGGGCCCTGATGCTGCCCTTGCCCATGGATCATAATATAAGACAGGCAAGTAATTCATCAACACACACATTACAGCATGGTGCTCAGTAACATTCCAAAATACGTAGCCTTTAATACACCAGCAAGTTGTGGTTTAACACAATAAATAACAGAGAGCTTTAATTCAGATTGGAAATGCTTTCCATGTAAGGGAAACTGGAATGTAATACTAACTAATGTTTTCCTCAACATACAACTCTGCCATAAACGTTCATAAATAGCATGGGAATTTAAAAACCTGGAAGGAAATTAGTTGTCTACTGGGAAGGAAAATGACTTCCTTACAAAGACACAAATATTTTATACTCATTTGCATCCCGTCCAACTTCCTGCCTGACAACAGATTTTGCTAAGAACAACTTTAAGTATAATTTAAGAATAATTTGCCTGAACATATCATCAAACTTTTAATCCTAATCAGAGACTTGCAAACTTATTTCAACAATACACCACATCTCAAAAACCCAGAGAAAGATATATGTGATTAAGCATTTCAAGATCTGAAAACCATGGTCAAGGTCAAAATGAAGTTGACTAAGTTCAGAACAGAAGGGGGGTTCTTTTCTCTCTTGAACACACAGGGAGGGTCTTTAGTTGGGAAAAGCCAGAAAAGCTGTCTATCAAGAAAGACTTTACTGGATTATACTGTCTTGGTTAATTTTCTGTAGGCCAAACTTAATCTGCAGCCTTAAAGGCACAGAAACTCCACACTTCCAGCACAAAAGAAAGAGCAGTTCTCTCCCAGGGACGGACCTACTTTAAGAAGCTTGTTATTGTAGTACCCAAGAGAATGTTGTTGGGTACTGCTTCATCCCCCAAATCACCACTGTGTTCAAGTCCATCTTCATGTCTATTGTGCCAATCTATGTCATTGAGGATTTCCCTTGCCCTCTATTTCACCCAACGTGATATCCTCCTCTAGGGACTGATTACTCCTGATGAGCTGTCCAAAGGAGTAGCAATTGAGTTGGACAATGACTGTTGTGATCCATAAGGTGATAGTGAACTTAATTGTTCTTTAAGTGCTATCTACTTCATTGCTGAATATCACTATGGTCACCTTCAAAGTACTCCCCTTGGGAAGCCATACACTTATGTCAGCACCTGGTCAACTCTTCAAAGTAATTTTAGAACTCTTCTGGAATGGCCACTGAGTGTGTGGTGGCATGGTGGCAAGTTCTCAAGCTTGACAGTATAGTTGTCTGTGAGGGAGTTTTTAGCCACTGAACAAATAACTGTATTGGAACATCCTACCTACTCATATGATCTGGCCCCCAATGACTTTTTTCTTTACTTGAAGATAAAGGAAATATTGAAAGGAAGGCATTCTGATGACATTCAAGGCATCAAGGATGATACAACGAAAGCTCTGATGGCTATTCCAGAAAAAGAGTCCCAAAATTGCTTTGACGGGTGGACCCGGCACCGGCATCAGCACATAGCTTCCCAAGGGGAGTACTTTGAAGGTGACCATAGTGGCATTCAGTAATGAGGTTCATAGCATCCTTTCTAGGATGAGTTCGCAAATTTAATTGGCACTCCTCGTTGATTTCAGGTCTTTCTCCTTACTCTAGACTAGTGGCATAGCTTTGAGCATTGTGACACGCAAACTGCCCCAGTATGACAAAGTGGCAGAAGCTTGTGATGCTGGTATATAAAATCAGAATGACTATTTGTTGATTATTAAAGAGATATTTAACTGTCACTGAGGAGACCACATGACAGACCCAACTTCCAGTGGGCAGATAGATACATCTGAGATCAGAAAAAATATCGCAAACTTGGAAGTAAGTAAACGAGATTTCTGGATTTCCTGGAGGTTCCTAACAAAACCATCCAGCTCCACTGTTGTTGTTAGGGGCCGTCACTTCAGTTCCACCTCATAGCAACCCTATGCACAACAGAATGAAACACTGCCTGGTCTTGAGCTATGCCCACTTGGTCTTTTCTTTCTTTCCTGTCTTTTTAATGACCTCTTGCTGGGGTCATTCATAGCACTTAGAACAATTAAGTTCACGGACTTTATCACCTTATGGATCACAACAGTCATTGTCCAACTCAATTGCTACTCCTTTGGACAGCTCATCAGGAGGAATCAGTCCCTAGAGGAGGATATCTCGTTGGGTGAAATAGAGGGCAAGGGAAATCCTCAATGACATAGATTGGCACAATAGACATGAAGATGGACTTTGAACATAGTGATGATTTGGAGGATGAAGCAGTACCCAGCAACATTCTCTTGGGTACTGCAATAGCAAGCTTCTTAAAGTAGGTCCCTCCCTGGGAGAGAACTCTGCTCTTTCTTATGGTGCTAGAAGTGTGGATTTTCTTTCTTTCTGATTTCCTTTCAGTATGATGTTGAACTTGACTTCCTCTTGTCTAGTCTAGGCTATTTTAAAATTCCATCTGACAGAGCTTAATTTCTACATTGTTGTTCACTAGAGACACAGATAATTTCTATCTGGCAAAACAGATAAGCCTCAAACGTTTCAGTCTGTGGTCCTTTTGGACATCAACTTGTTTTGTATGTAACTAGCAATCTTACTCCCATGTAAATATCCTGTCTTCTCAAGTGCTTTTTGAATTGATGTTAAAACCTTTAACATGTGTTCATTGATATTTGCATGTTGCTGTTTTAGATGCTGTGGGGTCAGCTCTGACTCATAGCAACCCTGTGTACTACAGAATGAAACATTGCCTGGCCTGGCACCATGCTCACTGTGGCTGTTATGCTTGAGCCCGTTGTTGCAACCACTGTGTCGGTCCATCTCATTGAGGGTCTTCCCCCTTGTCATATGTGATGCCCTTATCCAGGGACTAGTCCCTCCTAATAACATGTTTAAAGTATGTGACATGAAGTCTGGTCATCTTCACTTCCAAAGAGCATTCTGGCTATACTTACAAGACAGATTTGTTCCTTCATTTGGCAGTCCATGTACAGGGGATTCTTCACCAGCATCGCAATCAAAAGGTGTCGCTTCTTCTTCATTCTTCTTTATTCATTGTCCAGCTTTTGCATGAATATTATGTGACTGAAAATACCATGGCTTGCCTCAGGTGCACTTTAATCTTCAAGGTGACCACTTTGCAACACTTTAAAAAGGCCTTTTGCAGCAGATTTGTCCAATGCAATTTCTTTCTTTTTTATTGTACTTTAGAAGAAGGCTTACAGAACAAGTTTGTTTCTCATTAAATGGTATACGTACTGTCATATGACATTGGTTAACAACCCCACAACTGGTCAACACTCTCCCTTCTCAACTTTGGTCAATGCAGTTTCTTGACTGCTACTTCCATTGGTTTTGATTGTGGATCCAAATAAAACAAAATTCCTGACAACTTCAAACTTTTCTGTATGATTCTGGGGCTTATTGGTCCCGTTGTCAGGATTTTTGCTGTCTATATATTGAGGTATAATCCATACCGAGGGCTGTGGTCTTTGATCTTCATCACTAAGTACAAGTTCTCATGACTTTCAGCAAGCAAGGTTCTGTCATCTGCGTAACACAGAACTTCCTATCCTGATGCCCCATTCTCCTTCATAGAATCCAGCTTTTCTGATTATTTGCTTTGCATGAAGATTGAATAGTTATGGTGAAAGAATACAGTCCCGACGCACACCTTCCTTGCTTCAAACCATGCAATACTCCCTTGTTCTGTTGAAATAACTGCCTCTTGATCTACACACAGGTTCTACACAAAGGTTCCACACGAGCACAATTCAGTGTTCTGAAATTCCCATTCTTTGCAATGTTACCTATACTTTGTTATGAACTACACAGTTGAATGCCTTTGCATCATCAATAATACACGGGTAAACATCTTTCTGGTAGTCTCTATATTTACACAAGGATCATGTAATTTTACTTTTTTTTTGGATAATTACACTTTAGTGGCAAGTTAAATCATCACAAGTTGCCTGTTGAGCATGGAGTCAGGTTAAGGAGAGCTTATGCATGGCTTGGGCTCTTCAAAATTTCTTAATTGGTTTATCATGGTAAAGAATATACATACAACATTCACCAATTCAATATTTTTTACATGTGCAACTCAGTGACATTGATTCCGTTCACCAGATTGTATGACTATCATCCCTATTAAATACAAATTACTCCACCACCATTAACAAAAACTCAGTCCTCCCTAAGCAAAGACTCCTTGCCCCCACCCCACCCCTGCTCCCTTCCATCCCTGATGGCTAACAAACTTGAACTCTAGATTCTGATTCATGGTGACTCCATGTGTGTCAGAGTAGAACTACGCTCCAAGGGGTTTTAAGTGGCTGATTTTTTTCAGAAGTAAATCACCAGGCCTTTCCTTTGGGGTGCCTCTGGATAGACTCAAACCCCAACCTTTCAGTTAGCAACTGAGTGCATTAACTGTTTGCAGCACCCAGGAGGTCTTTGGTCTCTACACGTTGGCCTATCTCACAGAGGTGGGATCACACCATATTTGTGGTTTAGTACTGTTTTTCTTAGCATGCTATCTCAATTTCATGATAGAAGTGTTCCCAACAAGGAGATCATAGGTTTTGGGCTAGAAATCCTGTACTCATTTCCATGGTAGGATGGCCTCGCCTAATGGTCAGAGTCTCTTGAAAGCAGCTTGTTAAGGTTCTCTCTCCTCCTCAGTCTGCTTCTGTGACTCTTGTTTTCCTAGCTTTCATCTTGATTGCCAGGTTCTTTCTTGTTTTATATTTCTTAAATGCAGTCGAGCTATGCAGCCAAGTTAAAGTTACCTTCAAAGCTCAAAACTTTTATAATTGCATGGCAGAGACTACTGCAGACGTTGAGGATTTGGGGTGTTAAACATTTGCAAGAGTTGCCCTCTAGAAGCTTACCATTTTGCAGTTACACTTTGTCAGTCAGGGAGCCATTCTAGATCTGCTTACCCATTCTGGTCTCGAATTTGTTGCTGTTTTAATCTAAATTTTAGAGGGAGATGTTATTTCTAAACTCTAACTGTAAACATAGTAACTGACAGCAGAAAAAAAAATCACATTGTTCTCTTTATTCTTATAATTTTTATTTGCATTCTAAAAGGTGAAGAAAATGTGGTCCTACAGTGCATTTCCACTAAGTGGGGACACTTTGAATAAAATGTCCACACTGCGTTCTACACACAGTAAAAATCAATACGGCAGCATTAAGAAACCAACTGTTTAGTATTCTGTAGTGAGGAACCACGCTGTGTATTTAGCGGTAGGCAAGACACCATGTGCATTTCAAGAAACATCCCTCCACACATTAGCACTGCTTTCTTGAAAGGCAGTTAGCTCTTAGAAAGCTACCTAATTTTTCAAATGCACAAAAATTTTAAGTGAGTATAATGCTGAAACCTCGACCAAGAAAATGAGTCTGTATCATACTGCTTTAAACTTTTTGGTGTCTGTGCTTGCAAATGACATTATGCATTTAAAACAAACAAAAACAGCCATTTTCAAACCAGATTGTTTTCTTCCACAGTTCAAAGAAAATGCCATAAGTTTTTCATTTGTTTAATTGTGCCTTAGGTGAAAGTTTACAGCTCAAGTAAATTTCTCATCCAGAAATTTATACACTTGTTTTGTGATACTAGTTGTGATTTATGAAATAATATTAGTGTCATTATTCCCTGTCCTTAAACATAGAGAGTGTGACCCAGCTGGAGATGCACTCACAAGAATACATCAACTGGGCCTTGAAGTATAAAAACAGCAGCTAGGATAATTTTGGAAAAAATGTTTTAAGCAAACTTTCACGTAAACAATTCATCCAGCAGAACACAAAAGACTTTCCACTTTTATCTTTTTATGTTAGCATGTCATGCCAGAAAACCATACCTGTTGTCCCATAGTTTCCAAAGAGTGCCTGGTGGATTCAAATTGCCAACTTTTTGGTTAGCAGTCATAGCTTTTATTTATTTACTTAGTGATTAATGAAAGTATACAATCCAAATTAATTTTGAATGCCTGCCTATCTTCAGTTCCTTCTGCTGTCCTTGCCCGGTGACAGCACACTCCTCTGTTACATTCTATACCTGTCGCATCCTCTTAACAAGCTCCTGTCCCCCTCTTCTCTCCTATCTAGGAAGAGACCAGTAGGAAAGCCTCCTATAAATGCACGGAACCATCAAGTACACATACCATATGGTCGCACTGTGTCCCCAAGTCCAGTCCATTTTTGCCCAGAGTTGACCACAGTAGTGTTTTCTGGATGGGAGCAGCAGCAGGTCTAGGGGCCATGCTCCCAGGGGACCCCCAGACTGTCGGGCCACCAGTTGTGGTTTTCCAGCAGAGTTCTTGAGCTGCACGCCTCGTTTTGTCGTGCTGTCACAGGGACTCGGCATCGCGTGCCCCATCATGAGCAGCTGTAGCTCTTAACCACTGTACCACCAGGGTTTAGGGAACAGACAATTTGTTGAACCAACGAGGACCCTCCTGTTGTTACTAAAACCTGTACCAAGGATTGTTAAGACAATTCAAAATGTAGGATCAGTTTCTAGCCAACCTGTGAAAATGTGAAGCTTTCGATGGTTTTCCCCATTTGTAATGTTAATAAATACTGATGGTTCTATGACACCCTTTCAACACCGGCAGACATCGATCTAGCAGCGTGCTTGTCGGTTTTCCCACTTCTGTCTGTTCTGTAATTTTCTTGGGTCCATGCAGACATTAGCTCTGGCAGCCTGCCTATCGCTTCTCACTTTGGCCTTTTTGAACATATGCCAAATAAAACTTTTTTTCCCTGCTGTACCAAACTTTATGATTTTTTTTCCCCTACAACAGTTACAATCCCCACAATTTCTCCTTTCCGCTTTGGGTTCCCTGTGTCCATTCAGCTGGTTCCTGTCCCCTTCTGACTTCTCATCCTACTTTTGGACAGGAGCTGCCGATTTGGTCTTATGTATCTGACTGAAGCAAGAGGAACAGTCTTCAAGTGTATTATTTTTTTGTTTTATATTCCTGTCTAATCTTTGTCTGGAGTGGGCTTCAGGAATGGTTTCAGTTCTGGGTTAACAGTGCATCTAGAGTCCATAGTTTGGGGAAGAAAAAGCCCAAAGCTTAAATTATGGCATCAAATTGAACAGTGTCCTAAATTTATAAATATATCTTTAGGACAAAGATGATTGCTACTGCAGTTAATACACATTAAGTATTGAAAAATTAGGAAAAAGTATCTCCATGACACCTGTCTTCTTTGTCAGTAAACCTTAATGAAAAATTATTCCTAAGGTCTATATGAAGTTTCTGTAAATATAGCCCAGATGTTTCTTTCTGGTAAGATATGTAATATGTATTTATTTAGCTATTTTTATTACTCATTGAGTAATCCTTTTTTTTTTTGCCCTGTCCCTTTCTGTCTTCTCATCTATCCTGTCCCATCAGAGACGTTTTATTAATACTCTAGACAGCACTCTCTAGATTAAGCCCTTCTTTCTACTGTTCTTACATTGCCAATCATAATGATTATTCATCCATCTTCTCATGGTTAAGGGTACTAATCTGTTATTTGGGGATCCCATCATTACCACTGCCAACTAAGGAGCCTCGATCTGTAATTGCATCTGCTACTGGCATGCACCCCTGTGTTTTTTGTGCTGTGGGGCTTTCATGTTGCTGTGATGCTGGAAGCTATGCACCAGTATTCACATACCAGCAGGGTCACCCATGGCAGACAGGTTTCAGCTGAGCTTCTAGACCAAGGCAGACTAGGAAGAAGGAATCAGCCACCTACTTGTGACAAGAATTAGCCAATGAAAATCTTATGAAGAGCAGGGGAGCACTGTCAGATAAAAGTCCCAGAAAATGAGACCCCAGGTTGGAAGGCACTCAAAAGATGACTGGGGAAGAGCTACCTCCTCAAAGTAGAGTCAACCTTAATGACATGGATGGAAGTTTTCAGGACCTTCATTTGCAGACGAGGCATGACTCAAAATGAGAAGAAACAGTTGCAAACATCCAATAATAATTGGAACATGGATGTACAAAGTATGAATCTAAGAAAATTGGAAATCATAAAAAATGAAATGGAATGCATGAACATTGATATCCTAGGCAATAGTGAGCTGAAATGGACTGGTCATCAGACAATCGTATGGTCTGCTATGCCTGGAATTATAACTTGAAGAGGAATGGCCTTGCATTTGTCAGCCAAAAAAAAAAAATTCAAGACCTGTCCTGAAGTACAGTGCTATCAGTGATAGGATGATCTCCATAGGTCCACAAGGATGCCCAGGTAATACAACTGTTATTCAAATTTATGCACCAATCACTAAGGCCAAAGATGAAGAAACTGACGATTTTTACCAGCTTCCGCAGTCCGAAATTGATTGAATACGCAATCAGCATGCATTGACAATTACTGGTGATTGGAATGCAAAAGTTGGAAACAAAGAAGGATTAGTTGGAAAATACAGTCTTGGTGATAGAAATGATGACAGAGGTCACATGACACAATTTTATAAGACCGACTTCTTTATTACAAATACTTTTTGTTTTTTTAAACGAATATGAATGGCAACTACACGTGGACCTCATCAGGTGGAATTAAACTGACTACACCTTTGGAGAGAGATGACAGAAAAGCTCAATATCATCAGTCAGAACAAGGCCAGGGACCAACTGCAGCACCCACTACCAACTGCTCATATGCAGGTTCAAAGTGAAACTGAATTAGAACCAGTCCACAAGAGCCAAAATACAACCTTTAGTATATCTCACCTGAGTTTGGAGACCATATGCAGAAGAGATTTGATGCACTGAGCATTAACGACCAATGACCAAACTGTGGAATGACAAGAGACTTTGAAACTTGCTCTTGAGTATCAAGTTGCTAAAGCAAAAGGAAGAAATGATGAAGTAAAAGAACAGATTTCAAAGGGTGGCTCAGGAAGACAAAGGAAAGTATTACCATGACTGTATAAAGGACATAGAAAACCAAAACGGAAGTTAAACACGCTCTCCTGAGCTATGTGACGAATGGGGCATCAGGACTGTGGGAAGCCTCATTGACAACCTGTGTATGCTTGGTGGAAGTGGACTTGAGACACTGATGAGGATCAAAGACTACAGTGTGGATTACACCTCAACATAAAAGAAAATAAAAATCCTCACTACCAGACAAATTGTAACATCATGATAAACAGAGGAAAGACTGAGGTGGTCAGGATTTCGTTTTACGTGGATCCACAATCAACACCCATAAAAGCATTAGTCAAGAAATCAAGACACTTTGCAACTGTCAAATCTGCTACAAAAGACCTCTTTAAAGTGTTGAAAAGATGTCACCTTGAAGATGAAGATGCACCTGACCAAAGCCATGGTATTTTCAATTGTATCACATGCAATGCAAATGCTGGACAATGAAGGAAGCATGGCTGAGACCAGAAGTTGATCCGTGACATAGTCTCAATAGCCTCAGTCAATCTTACTGGGGAAATTCTCTGAAGCTGGATGGCCCTTCATAGTAGTCCCAAATTTCAGCAAGCTGAACAAGAGTTTATACCCCTGTATTAAGTAAGCAAAGAGCCCTTGTGGTGCAGTGGTTAAAGCACTCAGTGGTTTGAGCCTATCAGCTGCTCTGAGGGAGCAAGATTTGACAATGTACTTCCATCAAAATGTACAGCCTTGGAAACTCAAGAGTGCAGTTCTATTCTGCCCTAGAAGGCAGCTTTGAGTCCACCTCCACTGGAAGGCAGTGGACTTACTCCAGACTGAAGACAGTTCTTCTCAGCTGACAGCAATCATCCAGTGTGGGCAGGGCGGGAGGGCAGACTCAGGTGCAATTTATCAGCCGTCAACACTCCCAGGACTGAGCGCTTCAGTCCTGAAGGTGGTTACGTGGGTGGTACACCACAGCATCCGCTAAATGGGCAAACAGAAGAAGGCAGCAGGATCTCCAGCTTTCTAATGAAGTTAGAAGTGCCCAAGGGACAGCAAGTGGAAGAATCACAAAAGCAAGCTGACTCTTTTATTTCTTACAAACAAGGCATTTCAGATTCTTGGAAAAACATGAAGAAATGAATAAAGTCTGAAAAGCAACAACTTGGAAAATATTTCAGAAATGTTAAATGTTATGTTTTAGGGTGAGGCTACCTTCAGAAAAGAAACAAACATCACTGGGTAGTATGAAGTTCAACGTGAGGATTCAAAACAAATTTACAGAAGCATGGTAAGAGTTAAAAAAAAAAGGAATGGGTTAAACAATTTAAATCAATATGCACTTAAACTCCTACCATGTAAGAAATGGCTACAAAGATAAACATGAACCTCAATCTACATTACAGAGATAAAAGAAATAGCAACATAATGGGAACTTTGGCCATCTTCAGTAAAGGAAATGCTGTTGAATTCTTTCAATCTATTATATCAGGGCTTTTTAAAATATTCACTTGAAAAGTGAGAACATTTCCTAACATCTCAGGGGGCAGTGTAAGTCCAGACTTTCCAATGAGGAACCCTGAAATCAGCTGGCATTGGATAAGCATCACAGTGTAGCTAAATCAACTGAGCTAAACCTACTGATCTTAAATCTACTGATGCCTATGTCCATGTTTTTTCTCCTAGAAATGTTTTTTTCACAAAGACAGCACAGTTCTTTTCCAGTACTTACTACCAGTATGGGCCATGGGCTAAAAGGGCTGCATCACTTGAGCAGCCCCACCCAGATCCACGGAAGGAAGAACCCCCGGATCAGGCCTGCAACCTGCTGTGCCCGCAAGGGATTGTCGGCAGGTGAGCCCAGTCTGGAGTCAGAGACCATGAATACGATCAAGTTTAAGCGTAAGTCACCAAACTCAAATCACAAATAGTTTGAGAGAAAAGAGTTCATTAGGTGGTTTTGGAACCAAACATGCTAAAATGTTTTTCCACTAAATTAAAAACAAGTTTAGAGATGGTAGTAGATTTCAGAAAGATAAAAATGAATATTACCAATGGCAGTTTTTTAACAGTACGAAAATTGAAGAAAAAAGTAACCTTTTTAAAGTATGCATTTATTCTTCAGATTTTCCTCAGTTCCCATAAATTAGTGTTTTTATTGCTGCTATATCCAGGAGCTTAAAACAATTTAAAATGTGCTTTTCTCATACATTTAACATTTACAAAGACTGAAACTGTATGATTTTGAAAACCTTTTTCAATGATTTAATAATAAACATGGAAATTGAGTATTACAAAAAGTTATTAATTGATCTCTAAAATAAAAACATAAATTACACTGAAATAAAAGGCTAAGTAAAGGTGCTGTATTTAAACTAAAAAACAAAAAACACACCACAAAGGTTCATCACTTCTCTTGCTGTTAGTAAACTAATGAAAATGCTAATGAATCAAGTAGTATCTCCCCCATTTTTGAAATAAAGTGGCTCTGTCCTTTCCATGAATACCAGTTTAGAAATATGAGATGGGGATTCACGTAGGTTCTTCGAAAGAATACTAAGAAACAGGTAAAAACTCCTATGTTTCCTTGACTAATGTTTGACAGAAAGAAAACAAGAAGTACATTAACAGCTAATCAAGTCAAACATGATTTGGGAACTGGACAGTTACAAATGGCACCAAATTAGAACACAGAGAAAGCTTCCATCTGAAAGTGGTAAATAAAGACCAAAGATAAGAAGCATATTAGATTTATAGCATTATGTCTAGCCAGAGTCCAGAGTAAGTACCCAGAAAGACGAAGGTAAAGAGAAGCTAGATTCCAATTAGCTCCACCTTTATTTACAAATTTAAAATAGTATGTCATCTTCATCGTTTTCATTCCACAGAAAATGCAAACCATCTTCTTACCATTATTATGAACTTGCCATATTTTTGGTTAGTTTTTAAAAGATAAGTGACAACAGATACTACTGTTATTAATGTGAGCAATGCATTAAGTTTCCGAAGAAGAGAATTTGATTAATAGTAAGTATTTTATTTGCAGTGACTCAGAGCTTCAGTATTACAGAAGTCACACAACTGTCCCCAGCCCTAGGATCATGACATACAATGTAGTGATCACTAAACGGAAGATGAATAATAAAGAATCGTGGTTCTAAGATGCTAACTTGGTTCTTTTCTCCTCTTAATTTTTTTTTTCTTAAAGTAGACCTCACACTTTTTGGTTTAAACATCATTTCAAATAACCTTCTACCACTGTTTCCTTTTTGTATTTTCTCTGAAACGGTAACAAAAATACTTCCCAAATTTGCTCACAGTAACTGATCTCAGATGCTTATCTTCACAACAGAATTACTTTCATTTGCCTTAATCTGGTGATAAAAGAGTTTAATACTGTATTATCTGCTATGAATGTGGGGTGAAGTTTTTCTTTCTGTCATTCTTAAAGCATTTCAAACAGGTTATCCAACCTTCATATTATGGAACTAACGTTGCTACAGACAGACAATGAAGTATTAGACAGACAATGGAGTATTAATGGTACAATTACACCTGTAAATTAATGCCTAAGTTAGTGAACTCCTTTTTGTAACACTAAAAAATTGATAAACAACTTGTAAGCTGCTTGCTATACACTTGTTCAAAAAAAGCCTTGTAAGAACAATTCTGTGTGCTAAATTTAAAACACAACAGAGACAAAACATAAAACAGCCCAAACCAAAAGGCACTCACCATAAAGACAGTAGTTAGTACCTAACAGCCTGTGCCAACATGACATTTGATCCTGTCTCTCAACTGGTCAAATAAGGAGGAGATTATTAAAAAAAAAGTCAAACTATTATGATTAAAACAATAATTAAGTTATGGTTAACTTAATTATGGCTCTAATTGGGGGAAATTCAGTCCATAGCTTACTGCATCACTAAGACATTCAGCCTAGACACTTCTGGCATGATATCAAAACACAAATTCCTCACAATCACTTGACCTCAAACATTCTTATTATATTTTAAACTGCTTTTTCATCTTACTTAGTTAACCGGTAGCTTTACAAAAGGATTCATTTTATTTAAAAAACCCCTCGTCCAATCAGTACCCCAGTGAAATGCTCAGAAACAGAGGTAACCATGGAAAGGAAAACATGCACACACTGCCTTTATTATAATTATGGTTGTTGGCTGAATGAAAATAAGTAGTAGCTAATAAGGTGTCAGATGACAGAAAAACACATCTGGGTAAGTTATGACAATTTTTTGAGTTGGACAGTAAAAATGGTATTGTATTTTTGCACCAACTGCCAATGCAAAGGTAAACAATGAATGTAATAAGGGAACTTTAGGTCAAAAAGGGCCTCAAACATAGTCACTATCTTTTCGTTTTTAGACAAAGGAACTGAGAAAGAAAATACCAACATATACACCATGATAACAGTCCTTTTTTCTTATGACATTCCATTTTTCCTTTTTCTAAAAGCACTAAGGGCAACCAGACCCTTATTGTAGATTATGGATCATCTCCTCTTTGGCTATGAGGTGTGTAGTCTTGTTAACTAGAGACATCAATGAGTTCAGTTTCTGAGACCAGTCATTTAATAAATTATTTGGATCCTTGGGTCTCTGGAAGTTGATAATTCCTGCCAACCTGTCTACTTTAGCAAAGATGGTCTTGTTAACAACTAGGTTTGAGAGAAAAGCCTCTGACTCCTGCAAGAGAGAAAGACAAGCTGGATTACAACAAGATAATTACAGTAACGACAGACAAAACTTAAGGAAACAATTTTCTAAATACTTACTCCAAGAAGATGCAGGGCTAAAATTCACTATTAATAGTTAGCAACCCTCCTGTAATGATGACTCATTTCACTGTGAGCTTAGGGATGTAACAGAGTTGGGCCAACTGCCACTTTACATGGCCACCTCTCAGCTCTACACGTCAGTGCAGGGTTGGACCACCCCCGTGGACCTGCCTGTGAATACACACCTGCTGGGTCTGGGCAGGAACCTGTGCCAGCAGTAAGTTGGTTCACTCCTTCTACAGAAGCCAAAGCTAAACCTACTGCCATCAATTCCCACTCACAGCGACCCGACAGGACAGAGCAGAACTGCCCCACAAAGTTTCCAAGGAGCACCTGGTGGATTCGAATTGCCAAGCCTTTTAGTTAGCAGCCATAGCACTTACCCACTATGCCCCCAGGGTTTCCTCTCACAAGGGGAGTAGACATAACCCTTAAAAGGCACCGAGGTATCTGTTAATTTGTTTCCCAAAAAGCTAGGTCAGCACGTACGCTCTGCCACCTGGCAACCCCTTACCCATGAATGGGCACTTGACTTCCAAGGACTCGAGTCCTCTCACATCCACAATGGGAAGAGCTAACAATCTAACCAAGGAGCAATGCTTTCAACTCTACACTCCACAATTCTGCCTCTTAAGCTAAGTGATCACAACCCTTTCCAGTGAGAGAAACAGCTTTTCGAACCACCACTGTACACTGCAGTTAACTCCTACCTTGTTATATCTGGTGCTTTTTGTCAGCATGAAACTGAGACCTGAATACAATACTCTTAACAAGTCTGAGACTTCTCCAAGGAAAAGGCAATCAAATCTTTCTCACATTTTGCACACACACGTGCACACACACACATACCCTTGTATTTCAAATTAACCAAGTAAAACTAACAAAGTGAGTGATATTTGGCTATTTTTTTGGTATTAAAATAGCTTAGGAAACTTTTATCACCTAAATATAAAATAAAACTGACTTTCTCACGTCAATTTTCTAAGTGGCTTGCTATGAAAAATGAACGGCTGTAAATGTACCAAACAACACAGCTGCCTACTTACATCGACGGACAGATCCAGAAGCTGTGCCATCCTCTTCATTGTTATCCTTGTATAGTATTTAGCCATTATTCTGATATTCTGGGGAGGGCACAGGACAGGAAGAATATGTCACAGTTGTCAGTAAAGCTAAAAGTCCACTTGTTTTCACAGCCAAATACAGTTCATTAAAATATCAGATTCAGAGCTTTTGTTTCTTTTAAGCCATCTCTGGAATGAAGCCGGTTCTAAATTGTAGCAATAAAACTAACAGTTTGGTTTCTACAAGGTTTTCTGTTATTGTGAATTTCTAGCAAAACTCCTTTTAAATATATAGTCAAATTATACACTCTTCATAACTAAGTTAGTGGTTCAGAATTTTTACTACTGATACACTTTTGTTAAACACAAGAATTTAAGTTAAGCTTTTCTAATAACGACACAACTGTTCAAAAGGCTAAAATCCAAAAACCATTTGGAGATCACCTTAAAAACACTTACCACTTTATCACTCCTTCAGCTACTTAAAAGTAACCTGAATTTAACTACCCAGTCTTCACTAGAGCAGCACTGAAGTTAGACATATAGGCTCCTTTTTATTAGTTAAAATTATTAACAAAACAGCACTCATATAGAAAGGGGGCAGCAGTGGGGAGAAAAACAATTATTTAGCATCTTTAAGAAGCTGGACCTCCTCTTGTCTCTGTCAAGGCCACAGGCAATACCAACCTCTCAGGGAACCTGACAGTCACTGCAGGTCCCAACCTTCCTTTCAGTCTTTACATCTCATCAACGGCCGAATTCTACTGACTGACTTCCTAAAGTAGTTCCACTTCATCCACAAGCCTCCAATTTCTTGGCTACAGTGTTAATTCAAGCACCTACCCTCCCTCCTTCAAGTATTCTTCAGTCTTACTTTTCTCCAAACTGATTCTCCATACTACTCTCAGGGGATCTGTGTAACACACAAACCTAATCACTATCCTCTCCAAGATTTTACCAGCAGTGTGTACAAAACCTGTAAAGCTCCTTTCTACATTTCCAACTCCATTCCTCACTGAGGCCTTTTCTTGCAGTTTTGAAGTAAGCCTTGCTGGCTTGTGCCTCTACGTCCTTGCTTGCACTATCTCACCTACCACATACAAATGGTCCTCTATCACACTCCTCTTAAAACTCTCCCCTTACACATCAACTTCTATGTATCTATTCTGATCCTTCTTCCAGACGGAACCAATCAACTCTCCTGTGCCCCCATCTATTCTAGATACATCTATAGTATAATATTTACAATTATTATTAAGTTTCTTGAAGGGAGACACTGTGTCCCATTAATCCATGTGTGCTAGCACTTTGTAATGGGGCTGGCACATAGTAGGCTCACAAGAAATATCTGCTGAGTAAACAAAAGAATGTTGACACAATTAAGTTTGTAGTGATACCAAGAAGCTCTCAGATCAGAGTTCAGATCTCAGCTCCATTACCCTTTCCAAGACTAGCATGTGGGTATCAGAAATTCTTCCCACCTCTGTCCTACATTCTGAGGGAATTCCTTCTGGTTACTTTACTATAGAATTTTGGTTCTTGAGAAATCCTCTCAAAATAAAGCATACTAAAATTTAATTACCTTTCCCAAAAGGCCAAAAATAGAAAAGACAAGATAGATGAGATAAATTCTGATATGCCTAGAGGACTACACAATAAAGCATATGAACATAAATGTATGTTGCTTCCACATTGGGCATAGCAACAATCCAGAAGAATTAAAGACATAACACTGTGTCTTTGATTACCAAGCTTGAAAAATGAAAGTTCATGGTCAAGTTTGCCCAAGCTTAATTCTAAGGTAATTCCAAAAAATAAAATCCACTGAAGTTAAGATCAAAACTGTCATCTCTATGACACCAGATTCTTACATGTTCAACAACTCGGTTCTTCAAGTCTTTCCACCTTTTTTCACCCTCCTCTGTATTGCCAAAAACATCAGTTGCTGGACTCTCACGAGAACCTTTTCTTAATTCCATTCCATAATCCTCAACAAGTGTGGACCAACGCATCAACTCCATTGTGGTAAAAAGCTTTAAAAGATCCCTGCAAATCATAAGAAAAAAACAACAACACTCTAAATCTGTAAAAACTAAGCATCATCTAATAAAACAGCCAAATTTTTTGACTGTGGTAAAATAAATATAACAAAACATTTGCCATTTTAACCATTTTTTGTAGTAAAAACAAATTTTTTAAATCAAGAGACTATTTCTGTCAATTTTTATTTAGTAGAACAGGACACAGTTGACTAATGTTTTGCTAACTTCATTTTCAGTTTCTATCCAGTGGTTCTCAAAGGGCATTCTACGATTTAACATTCTGCTCTCTTCTGTTACATCTGCCAGTCTCTGCAATGATCAGCTGTGAACTCATTCAATGAACAGATCAAAGGAAAAGTCTTTTAAAAATGAAAAGTCTATATGTGCTTACAATGAAGCAAATTTGTTCTACCTAACAGATATTCAGAAATGCCTATTTCCAAAAATCACAAAGGCCCAAGCTAATGACAAAACTTAGTAGCAAATGGTTATCTAATGATTGACCAAAAACTGCTGACGTGAGTTTGAAATAAAACTTCTACTTAACAGTGAAGAATGAAGTATTTTATCTCACTACACCGATTTCTAAGCATTGTTGAAAAACATTTCCCCACTTTTATTAATTCATACTTTTATTCTCTAATCAGGCCCTTTACCATGTATCTATCAGCAACCAAATTAAGAAATGCATACTAGCGTAACTAATTTTCTTTCAAAACAATTACACTATGCTAATTACAAAAGTACTTACTTGTATTTGGGAATTTCTTCTAACTTTTTGTCACTGCTTATTCGGTGAACCAAATCTGACTGTTCGTTGTCGAAAGGAGCCAGGATAACATAAAGAACAACACTTTTCAGGGCCTAAAAAAGTCAGTTGTATGATGCAAGAGGTTATTTATAAGATATGAAACAAAGTGGAAACTTCTGCAGGAACTGAAAAATTGTGAAATAATACTCATTTTTAATTTTCTATTCAAAAATTCTTAGGGGGGAAAAATAAAATCTTACCAGATTGCTCTTTTTACAATGTCTTCTTGTACTATGTTAGCCCTGGTAGCACAGAGGTTAAGAACTCAGCTGCTAACCAGAAGGTTGGCAGTTAAAATCCACCAGCTGCTCCTTGAAAACCCTTGGGGCAGTTTTATTCTGTCCCACAGGGTTGCTAGGAGTCGGCATTGACTTGATGGCAATAGGTTTGGTTTTTTTGGTTTCTTATACTTGATTTTCACAAAACCATCATAATAAGTATTTTTAAACCTGAATTACCACCAGAGCTGATTCATTTTTGACAACTTTGTAAAGGAAACATTTCTGTAACAAATCAAAAGCATACATGAAATATACATATACACTATTTAAAGTTGTTGTTAGTTGCCATAGACTCATGCTTTTGTAAAATACCTTCCAGAGTAACAATGCTAAGCCTGTGTCTGTTTAAAAGTGTCACATAATTCAGACTACTGTCCCAACTAGTCTGCATCACACACTGAGCAGAAAACACCATGACACAACTGCATGTAAATTACTGAAGTTAAAATGATTTTAAAACAATTTAAAAACACAACTCCCCCCTAGTAAGTACCAAGGTCAATTATAAGGATATAACCCTACCTGTTGCCACTTCTCACTTCCGGCCTGTATACAGGGAGTGTCATATATTGCTCTGTAGTGCTTGCAAATGGACAAATAAGATCCCTCGTGCTGATCCAGCTGGATCATTAAGTTATAATACTTCAATTTTAATTTCTGAAAAAGAGTTAACAAAATACATTCTGTTTCACAGGTGTGTTTCATGTATATTTCAAGTAAACATGGAGTCAGAGACGTGCTTACCTCTGTATTTTCTTCCTGGAAAAATTTGGTATTAATTTTCTTGCTGATGATCTGTGTACGAATGTAGTCCTTCACAGCTAGGCAGAGCCTCATTTGCTCCAAAATAAACTCCACTCGCTCTTTCTTTTCCATTGATCCATAGGTTTCCACCTAGTAATTGTCCAAATAAAGTTATAATATTCAGTAATTTTTAACAGCTGCAACAAGATTAAATACTGTTAAAATGTTCACCCTCATCAAATTAGGACCTTTGTGCTACTGGGAGAGTATGGGCCATTATGTAAGAAGCTAGTGTCTCCATTCCCAGAGCCAACTCTTCAAACAGAAACTGGACTGGAGTGTAAGACATAAAATGATACTGGCAAAGAGTGTGCTTCTTGGCTTAAGTAGACACATGAGGTTAAATGGGCAGCTCCTGTCCAGAGGCGAGATGAGAGGGCAAAGGGGAAGAGAAGCTGGTTGAATGGACACGAGAAATACATGCTGGAAAGGAAGAGCATGATGTCACAGGGTGGGGTGTGCAGCTAGAGTTACACAGTGATGTGTATGACGAATTGACTTGGATTGTAAACTTTCACTTAAAGCACAACAAAGTATTTTTTAAGAAAAAGCTTCTGACAAAAAATTACAAAAAGCAAAAAATTAGTGATTATCAGGAGTGGAGGGGGAAAGGCAGACTCACTGCTTAGGAAACAATAAGCTTCTGTTAAAGGTGATGGAACAATCTTAAATCTGATAGTGGGGATGTAGGAATAAGGTAAACATTATTAATGTCACCGAACTGTACACACAGAAAGTGTTAAAATGGCAAATGTCTTGTTACATATACACTCAGCACAAGCAAACAAAAACAAGGAGGACCATGCACAGCACAGACGCTCATGGTCATGCTATTTTTTTCTCCTTCTTTAGCTAGTGGGTAAGGTACACGATCAAAACCTTACAATAATCAATCTATCTCAATGGGAGGGCGCCGACCTTGATGGGTTCCAAGGAGAGTCTGAATTCCCTACAATTATATGCAAAATTGTAAGCACAGTTCTTATGTGTCATTTTCTTGTGAGAGGTTATGTGGCTTTCTGCAGATTTTTTAGTCCTCTGCTGCTTAATTTTGAGGCCTCTCATAAAGATTACTCTGAAACATGGCAACTTACGACGCAACTTTTTGTTGTAAAACCAATTCAACCTAGCGACAATTCACCAAACATTCATTAAGAATGAAGAACGAGGCCGATCATTAACAGCAGATTCCAAAGGCGTAAGTAAACAGTACAGAAGTTAACTTTAGATTCCCAAGTGAACTGTTCAAACAATAGCACAAAACAAGACAAATGTGTTGATCTTAACTGTTCTTCAAAACCTTTCCACAGTGACATTCAGCTGGAGTACAACCGTGCCACATGCAGGTACTTGAGTAAACGTCACTCTTGATTGTGTACACTCTTACTCTACTGGTTCAGGCAAACGTGACGGGGCTCCATGACAATTTACTTCCATAAGAAAATACTGCTGACTAAATACAAATTTTATGCCCTCCAGGCTGTAGCAGCTTACCTGTAACTCCTGTAAAATTGAGGCTGCCTCTTTGACGTCACCATTTTGTTCTTTTATTGTTGCTAATGTTTTAGTCAATCTCGCGCGCTCAATTTCAACATAAATCTATAAATAAGAGACATTTACACCACCAAAATGCTTACAGGAAGTATGACAATTAAAAAGGTAGAATGGAACTATTCAAAATAACCCTAACAGTATTTTATCTTGCAGTTCTTGTACCCTTAACCTGCCACATACAAAGTTGTGGACTATTTTATAAATACAATCATAATTTTAAGAAAGTGTCTCCATAAAACATTATCCATTTTTTTCAGTTTTGACTTGAAAACTTAAATTGGAAATTACTGTGTCTGAAGAGTCATAGGACCACAAGCTACATAAACAGCATGGAAATGAAAAAGGCTTTTAAAAGGATTCTTTAAAAGCAGCACACTCTACAATGAGCCTATATAGTTCAATACCTACTATGCAACCAACGTTCTAATTCTTATATATCTTTCTACACAGTTATTTTTTTAAAAATTAAGTCTTACTAAATACAAAGAATGACCAGTATTTTTATAGATAGCTGTAAGTAACATTAATGGATTTATAATTTCCAACAAATTAAAGATTAAAACTACAGCTACAACCTACTGAAGTTTAGTAAACTAATTTTCATGCTTACTCTTGCTATCTCTCCAGCTTCTGCTCTACAGCAACTCTCCCCATTGTTCTCCCAACCATGTAAACCCTAACTTCCAATAGTACTGAACCATTTAGTTCACTGAACTACAGAGAGGAAGAGAGGGTGCTGAGACTTCTGTCTTGTTTATCCTGGACACATCATCAGTACAGACTAATCACTAGAAGAGGGCTTCCGGAAAGACACTGAAAGGATATGTGGAAAAATATGACTGTACTTTGTAAATGTATATTCATATATTTACAGATATGTGTATACACAAACATTACACACACATCTATATACATGACTATCTCTGCATATAGATAAGACAGTACATATTTTGAGTTATGCCAACAGAATACTCACCTTTCCCTCTGTAACCATTCGTAGAGTGTCAATTAATCGGAGTTTGATTGGGAGGTCTGTGATCTCCTCAACGTAAGTACAGCACTGCTGAACCATTTTTGCAACAGCCTAAAATAATGAAAACAATTCAGAGGTAAAATTCATTGCTCAAACAAAGAAAAGACCTAAGACTATTACAAAACAAAGAAAAGACCTAAGACTATTACAACAAAAGTGTTATGGTCAAATATGGTTTTCCCAAGCAACCATGGATATTGAAACACCCTTAAAGAACACTGACAACTCCCTAGGTCTAAGAAGTCGCCTTAAATACCCAGAAGCAGATGACTAAAGGGGAGGGAAGCTCCAGCTGCAAAGGTCCTACCCCATACACCAGAACCGGCAAGGTGATTACACAAAGGAGAAGGTGCAAGGACCCGAGTGGCAGTGTGCTTAGAAGGCCAGCTAGCATTCTGACAGTCAAATAGAAAAACATGGACGATATAGCAGGAGTTGAAAAAAAGCAGAGAAGAAAAAAGCAGAGTTCAAGAGGGCCTGTGACGGCAGGAAACCCAGGACCAGCAGAGACAGTGACTGCAGATAAAGGAATCAGTGGCAGAAGCTGAACATGTAATGTTTAAGCAGCTGAGGTTCAACTGTTAAATGTGAAAAATGGGCTGTTTAGAGACCCAGAGGTTCCAGAAAGCTAAGTTTTCATTGCAAAACAAAACACCCAAAACCTCATAAAACACATGACCCCACTGAAAGTAATTATAACAATGATTTATAGGACACCAACCTGATAATTCTATAAACTATGCAAAAATCTGTTAACAGAAATCAGATGGGGCTTTAAAAAAAATCTGTATCAAGACGCTCATGAGAAGTGAACCTCCTGCTGCTGAGAAAATAAATGGCGGCAGGTCATCAGGAAGTTAGGGCTGGAGTGACACTTACCCCCTGGGCTCAAGAGACATACAGTGAACCAGAAACCACCCATTTTAATCATATAGGGAAAAGATTATATAGGAAAATCATTATTTTCTAAGTTTGCTAAAGCAAAAAAGAAATATTTTGGTTTAAAAAAAAAAGTTAACTATGGGAAAGAAAAGAGACATTTTGACTCCCCAAGCATTTCTCATAGGTAGGAAGATATAATATGTTACAGGGAAAGGGGCAGATTCAGTTTCAGGTCTCCCATCAGTCAACTGTGAGACTGGCTCAAATCCCCCTTTTTCCAAGAAGCCTACTCTAAAGAACTGAATCAAAAAGTTCGTCTTCCTACCTCCACATTTCTAGTACCTTTCATAGTGTGCATATGCAATTTCTTTAATCAGTCTTAACCAAAATCAAACCTGCTGCTATCAAATCAATTCTGAATGATGGTGCCCCATGCATTAAGGGCTGAACTGCTCCACTGGATTTTCTTGGCTGTCATCTTTACGTAAGCAGATGGTCAGGCCTTTATTTTGAGGTGCCACAGGCTGAATGTGAACAATCACCCAACAGGTTAGTGAATGAGCGCAAACCATTTGCACCACCCAGGGACTTTGTCAATCTTAAGGACATCTGTTAAAGGTGTACTGTGATTACTTGTAATTTATATTCCTTACTAGACTACAGACGACTTAAGGACGAGAGCTGTACATTGTACACATTTCTTCACACTCTAAAAAGTCTTACATAGAAATCTGTTTCTCCATGTGGGAAGTACCAGAGTTATAGTAAACAGTTCCCTCTTCTACCTCCTAAATTTTGTGATTATTTGAAATTAAATCTGTATTTTAGGCTATATAATTTGAATTGTTCCAATACCACATAAAACATGTATTTCTGCTTACTTGAACTCAACCCAACTCCATTACTCTCAAGTTGATTGCGACTCCTAGCAACTTTACAGGACAGAACAGAACTGCCCATCGATTTTGCAAGGATTGCCTGGCAGGTCTGAACTGCCAACTCCTTTTGGTTAGCAATCATAACACTTAACCACTGCACCACCAAGCTTTCCTATTTTAACCCAAGTCATCCTCAAATCCATTGCCATCAAGTTGATTCCAACTCCCAGTGATCCTACAGTATAGAGAAGAACCACCCCACAGCATTGCCAAGGCTGTAAATCTTTGGGGTAGCAGGTTGCCACTTATCTCTCCCAAGGAGCAGCTGGTGGGTTTAAACCTCTGTCCTTTCAGTTAACTGCTGTGCCACCAGGACTCCTTAAGTTACGCCAAGATTCTAATAAAGTAGCCCTTTCAATTTGTCCTATAGAAAACAAGTCTCTTTAGCAAAATAGATTATGATGATGGTCTCTCAAACCACAGAACTGGGTACCAAAACAATACTTAAGTAAATTTTACATTCACATGTACTAGATTGACTCAAATCTGTTAATTCTTCTATGTATATGAATCTGTCTTTTAAAAAAAGAAGAACAATTACAACAATTTAACTCATCCTAACACATGGTCCTAGTCCAAATCCCTTATTGTACTCATCAGGCTGTTGCTAGTAAGCTTAGTCTTAAATTGACTCGACAGCAGTGGTCTTCCTTGCTTTAACGTTAAGCTCGCCCTAGCACCAGCCTAATGAATACAGTAAGAGATATGGACTTGGAACTCTGTATTTCTTGTTTTGTTTCCACAACTATCCTGTTTTACAATGGTGTGATCTCTATTACTTGAAAGCAAAAAAGTATTAAGAACCCAGGAACAACTTAGGGAACAGCATTTTAAAGAAAAAATACAAATGTCAAAAGTAGAATCTGCTTCTACAGAGGATCACTAAAATATATCCCAAATGGAAAAAATGGTGAAACAAGAGAAAATTCAGCTAAACAGTAACACTAAAAGAGATCTTACATAATTTAAAATGAGCAGTCAAGTGATCTATCTAAAACCAGCCTCAAAATTGAGTTTAATATTAACAATTTAATAAAAGAGATGTAAACAATCAATTATGAATTCGATAACAACCAATTAAAATAACAAATACGAAGGTGAGAAGCAAAAGGTAGAACAAAGCTGCATCGACACACTAAGTACAATTTTGGAAAAATATGCTAATACATAAAGACTATTATGAAGAAAACAAATAAAAAAGGTTGTATCATTATGAGAATGGGGTAGAACTTTTTAAAACTCTCTAGAAGGTTTTGATGTTGATTTTACAATACATTTTAAACAGATTCACAGGACAGCTGTCGAAAAGTATTTCAACGAGAACTATTTGTTTTGTGTGCAGTCATGAACTCACTTGTTTTAACTGACTCCGTCTTTTTGACAAAAGCATAATATTTTCATTTAGTAAGTCCCATTCTTTAGCCTCATAGCACATCTTCACAACTGCAACTAAGATACGAGAAGTAGACACCATATCAGAAGCCTGAAGAATGAAAAAATATCGAAGTTAATGGAACAATGTTAAGTGAAATCAACGGCAATTGCGATTCTCACTGTCATCTACTCCTACTCACTGTCCGGGTCTGTTTCTCCAGAGAGAGAAGCGTTTCAATTACTTCTTGAAGTCTTCCTTCCTACAACAGAAGACATAAAAGAACAATGAAAACAACTCCAACATAAAAGTAACTAAGTGGTCTAGGATGTTTCTGACCCAGAAAAGGGAAAACCAGTAGCCTCTTGTAGCGGACACGGACAACCTCTGAAGATGGTTTCATTTCCTTTTATTTCCCAATAAGAAGTTGCTTCTCTAGTGAAGTCCATAAGTCACTGGGTTCCAATACACGGCCCACAGGCCATCTTTAACATTTTCAAAAGCTTAACAGAAACAGAATATGTAATGATGATTCATTACAAGTCCAAAAAAACATTAAAAGTCTGCTTCTGGGATTCATATGCATCCACTCAGTGTGGTGACGTCTGTTTCTCTTGTTTTCAACAGAGACTCACACTAGCAGTCACAAGTGTCTTTGAAGAATAAAAGTGGGGAAATAAGTGATTTCTTTAAAAATATACCAGAATAAAATATTTTAAAACATGGTGTTTTGAGAGGAAATAATAAGGCTACTTGGCAGTAAAACTATCAGGACATCCTGGTTTAATTTTCCAGTAACTTTAAAAATCAGTCACTAGTTGTGCCTAGAGGAAATGAAGGCCTTCCAGAGAGTGCCCACACATGCTACATCAAAAGTCATCCCCTTAAGCAGACACTGAACAGTACTCTCAACACACTCCTTTAAAAACAATTACACCAAATTATTTTCTCCCATGTTAAGTGGTAATCACTTTTCCACACTTTTACCTCATATGCCAAACCAGGATATTCTCCCTGGGACATACATCAAGAAACGGAAATAACCAATCTCAAACAATATAAAATCTAAATGATAATACACCAGGACTAAAACAAGCTATGCTAATGGAAAACAGAATTTTGATAAAAACAAAATATAACTCACACACAAATATACCATTTATTTATGATAAGGTAAACCAAAAAAATCCCAGACCCACTGTCACTGACTTAATTCTAACTCATAGTGTTCCTGGTGGCATAGTGGTTAAGTGCTGCAGCTGCTAACCAGAAGGTTGGTAGTCCAAATGCACTAGGCACTCCTTGGAAACTTCATGGGGCAGTTTACTCTATCCTATAGAGTTGCTACGATTATGATTATCTAAGATACCAGTATTAATAATCACCATGTGTACACCACCTCTGACAATGATAAGAATTAAGTGATGAGGAAAGTTTAATTTAGAAATTAAATTTTTTACCAACAATGAACTTTTTTGCCCCTATCAACATTCACGATGCCATACCATCCTTTTCTACTGATGAAAGAAACTAAACAGTGTTTGAAATGAAGGCACAAAAACATCTGGATTTTTCAAACTACTGCTTCCATATAATTTTAAACTGTGACTTTCCTATGGAGCACTGCATAAGCATTATATGCCTGCTATTTGAATCTATTTCAGTTAAATATGAAAAGTATATGATTAATATTTTAATAAGGCTTCCTATGCAAAGACCCAGTAGCTCTGCAAGTTCTAGAGATTCATGCATACAATAAAAGCTGGCTAAAGGCCCACCAGAGAAAAAAGAAATATGAACCAATCTATAAATTCTCCAAAGCTGAAGGCTAATAAGAGACCAGAGACTCCTAGAATTAGCAAGACTGTCAGAGATTTAATCCAATCACCTCAGTTTACAGGTTTAAAGACTGAGGACTAAATGTTTAAATGACTCACTCGGCCACAAAACCAGCCAGCAGAGCCAGAGGTCAAGGGCCTCTGCTCCCCAGCATTCTACTCCAAGATGTACTCTCCTTAACACAGCAGTTTAAACTAGCCCTTTGGCTTTGATCAAAGTCATTTTCATAGGGAAATGGCGACTGTCTGACAAGCAAATGAAGTACAAAACTAGTTAAAATTCAAAAGAGTGCTTATTGACGGTCACTGTGGGATCACAATCAAGGCATCCTATCACTTTTACAATTACTATATTAGGTCAGCTGACTGATATATGGCTTTCTGATTCAGGGTTGCTACGTGTTGGAATTGACTCAACAGCCATGGGTACAGGTTTGATTCGCAAGCACAGGTTTTAAAGTACTGCACCCTCCATGTGAAGGAATCACACACACAGCTGCAGATCCATGGTCTGCAGGTATCACAAGACGTTCAATGTCAAGTCTTCGGACAGGAGTTTATGAAACAGTCTTCCATATAGTCAGTAATCAGTAACCCTTCAACATTCACCTTGACTTTCTCTTTTTAATTACCCTAAACTATGCTCTATACTAACGTTTACTGTTTTTGTCGTTGTCATCTCACTAGGGCGTAAACTCCGCAAAGGGACTACGGCTCTGCTGTTCCGCACTGTAGCTACGTCCTCTGCACCTTGCCAGGCACATAATATATGAAGCAAACCTTTCACACTTCGTACCATATTAATGTACATTCCTTAATTTCCCAATTGGAATATAAGTTCCTTGAGGGCCTCATCTTTGATTAACTGTGATTTCCCTTATACCAATTTACATACTATGTGTTGAATAATCAACGACCCTTCTCAATTGACAATAAACTTTAATGGTCTATGATTTCTGATTCTTCTGGTCACAGTGAGTAGAATGTGACAAATTATACAGCTGACAAGTGATAACTGGGGGATATCATCATTGTCTCAGTTATCTAGTGTTGCTATAGGAGAAATACCACAAGTGGACGGCTTTAACAAAGAAAATTTATTCTCTCGCAGTTTTAAAGTTCAGGAGTCCAGAATTAGGATGCCAGTTCGCTCCTACCTGCTCCTGTTCCCCACCTAAAATTCACATAAACCTTTTGTTTAGCTGGTACATTCATTTGTTTAAAATTAGCCTCTAAATGCCTTCAATTTCACCAAATTTAACTAGTTGCAACATTCCTAAACACCTTCAACACCCACTTGACATTAAAAGTCATTTGACAATTGAGTCCGCAAGTCTTTTCAACTGTCTTAAACATTATCAACGAAGTCCTAAACACCATACGCTATCATCACTAGACCAATAGTGAAATGTGTTTCACCACTAGCCTATAAGCTATTGAGCACCCAAATTTTATCTCATCTTTGCACAGCTGACAGTGCTTAGCATAGACAAGGTCTTCCAAACAGTATCAGATGAAACTGGAAAAGGGAAACTTTTTTCTCCCAGATCTCAGTTCTAGCAACAGTGGTACTTGCCCAAAGCAAATTATTTGTTTATTCCTGATGAAAATTGGTGGTTGTGCAGCTGAGTTTTGGCTAACAGGTATGTCTTGTTTGACCTACTTTGCATTGGTGCAAGCGATATTTTAAAACAGACTAGCAGCCGGTTTCTAAATATCAAGGCATTTCATACAAAAATTCATATTCCTGATATTATAAATTGAATTGTGTTCCCTCAAAAAGGTGTGTCAACTTGGCTAAGCCATGATTCCAAGAATTGTGTGGCTGGCCAACATTTTGAGATCGAACGTATTGTAAAACCTAATCTCTATGACGTTAATGAGGCAGGACCACAATCTACAGGATGTGACTTTATCCTGAGTCAATTTCTTTAGAGGTGTAAAAGAGAGAAAAAGCAGAGAGAAGAGGGACCTCATTACCACCAAGCAAGAACAGCCAGACGTGGTACACATCCTTTGGACTTGAAGTTCCTGCACCGAGAAGCTCCTAGACACGGGGGAAGACTAGTGACAAGGATCTTCTTCCAGAGCAGAAAAAGAGAGACAGGCTAGCGCCCTAACTTTGGACTTCTAGCGTCCTAGACTGTGAAGAGACTTAATTTGTGTGTTACAGCTACCCACTTGTGCTATTTCTGTTACAGCAGCACTTGATAACTAAGACACCTCGTTTCACCTTCAAATCAGAAGAGCTGACAAGACTGGGCCTTCATCCCCAACAAACAAAAATTAACCAAAGACGAAGACAATTGTTGCCCTCTTTCTCCAGGGCAGGTGCTCAGAGTTCAGGACTTCGTTAGACTTGGGTCATTACACAGGATAGCACAGTGGGTGAGAATTCCAGCTCTAGAATCAGTCTACCAAGGTTTGCGCCCTGGCTCTGCCACCCTGCCAACTGTATGACATCACAGCATGTGACTCAACTTCTCTTAGGCTCAGTTTCCTTGTCTGCAAAAGGAGAATAATAAAACTACCACAAAGAGCTGACACGAGAATCAAACAAGATAATGCCTTTAAAATGCTTAGAGAGTGCCTGGTACTGTACAAAGTACCCAGGAAACATCAGCTATTGTTATCTGCCTGACACTGTAGGCATCTGAGTTTTCCACCCCTTTTGTAACTGATGTTATTTCTTCACACTGTTGTTAAGTATTGTCAAGTCATTCCAACTCACTGCAACCCTATGTACAACCGAACAAAACACAGCCTGGTCCTGCACCATTCTCACAACTGTTGTTATGCTTGGCTCATTGTTGCAGCCACTGTGTCAATCCACCTGACTGAGCATCAGTCTTCCTCCTTCTTTTGCCGATCCTCCATATCTGACAATGTCCCACTGCTATTCATAAGGTTTTCACTGGCCAATTTTTTCAGAAGAGGACTGCCAGGTCCTTCTTCCTAGTCTATCTTAGTCTGAAAGCTCACTGAAACCTGTTCACCACGGGTGGCCCTGTAGATATCTGAAATACCAATGGCATAACTTTGAGGATCACTGCAACATGCAAGCCACCATAAGTTCAACAAACTGACAGATGAGTATTACGCTCTTTTAAGGGCTATGTAAACCAGTTGCTAGGAGGCTCAGAATTGAATTTATGGCTCTCCATCATCAAGTGTATTCGACACAAGAAATGTAGGAGCACCAACTTCATCATCTACCCTTGTTGTTTATAAACCCAAACTACATTCACTGTCATCGAGTTGACTGCAACTCACAGTGACCCCTAAAGTTCCTGAGGCTGTGTACCTCTAAGGAAGCAAAGTGCCACATCTTCCTCCCATGAAGCCACTGTGGTTAGCAGTCAAACCCTTTAACCATGGTGCCACTGGGGCTTCTGTATTTTTTACAAAGCCCCATTATACTCCTTCCTGGAAAAGAAGAAAGCATCTCCTTTTAACACCTGAACCGTGAAGCATTACCTGGAACTTCTTCTGCTCCCGAATTTATCACATTGCAATGTATTTACTTGTTTACATGACTCTGAATACACAGTAAGCTCTTTAAGAGATAAAATCAATCCTATTAGTGAATGCGTTCAGGGGAACGGCTGTTTGACAATGAATTGATATATGAGGACAATAATGAGGCCTGAACAGAATCCTTAACCCACTGCCCATGATGAGTTAACTCAATAGCCACCCACACCTTAGTCATGAAAATCTAGTACTGACCCCCCAGTTTTACCTATAACAAACTGTAACCTTAGGCAAATAATTCAGTCTTGGTTGCTTTGTGTGGAAAATGACACACAAAGTTGTCTGACAGGCAGAGGGCGTGATAAACGTTTGGGTCAAGTTAAGTCTCCATTTCCTGACAAGCAGCTGATATCGATGAAATAGTGTTCATTACCTCTCCTGATTAGGTTATTGTGGCTTTAGTGCCAACCTGTTTTTTACTTCTGTAGTTCCCTCTACCAGGAATGATTCCTTCCATCGCAATCTTACTCATTCTTCAAGACTCAATAAACTCTCTGTAAATAATAAGCTTTCCTTTATCCCACCACGGCTCCTTAAGAAGAGAATGAACAGTTTCTCTCTCTCTGTTCCAGTAAGTATTTATATTAGTATGGCACTCACCACCACGCATGACGTGACTAGGTCGCTGTGTACAATAAGTCCTTAGGGCAGGTGCCCTATGTTATATCTTTGTACTACCACTCTCTTGCACTTTCTCTCAGCCAACAGCCAGGCGCATCGCCACAATGTATAAACAATCTATTACCATAAATTGATCTGGCATGGGCCATAAACCCTCTGATCTCGTCTGAATGAAGCGGCCTTAAGCCCTAAGAAAATACTAACTTCAACGTCACTTAAACAGCATCCAAGAAAAAGCCACAACTGCTACGGGGCCTTATTTCCACGGGAAACCACCATCCGTCCTGCTAAGGATTTGCCCTGCTGTATGTACTAGGGTCGGAACCGACACCACGGCACCTAACAACATGTACCGGGGTACTCTGCATGTGGAGGCTCCCTGGCCGGGCCGTCACTGGGGGTCTCTTACTCCTGCTGGCTCAACCAGAACTGGGCAGGCAACAGGGGTACGCGTGCTATAGCCTGCGGCCCCCCTGAGGCCTAAGCGGGCTCGGCACAGTGACTCAGCCCCTGGGGCCCGCCAACAGACAGCTGGCCTCCTCTTACCTTGGCCAGCTTCTCGCACTCCGGCAGGCGCTGATCCACGGTGGCACTGTAGTCCACCTCCATCTTAACGATGCGCCCATCAGCCCGCTCTGAACCGCCTTCTGCCATGGTTTCTGCCTGAGTGTTCTTGGTGTCCCCCTGTTTCAACCACCGTTCGTCACCCACACCGGAAGCCGCCTGCACCCCCGCTCAGGCAATACCTCGGAAGCCCGAGCGAAGGACCCCGCGAGGCCCCCTGGCAGACCGCCTGTCAGGCACTGCCGTGAACAGCCCTGGGGGCGGCTCTTGCCACGACAGCGCATGTCCGGTTTTGGCTGAGGTAGTCTCCGGTTTTTCACCTGAAAATTTTGGTGAGAAAAGCTAGTGTGATAGAATAGGCCATGCTGTATATTTTTACATCCCTGCTTCGAAACAGTATCATTTCTCAGAACCATAGGCAAAGTCAGTTAACTTTTCTTGGACTCGGTATCCTCGTCAATATTTGAAGAGGCAGAAGTAACCGTTAAAAAAGTTTTAAAGTTTTATTTGCTTGAGAACTGTGGTGGTTTAATCTGTGGGATCTATGAAAGCTCATAAAAGAAGGATGGCAGTGGCCTAGCAATATAACAAAGCATTTTTTTAGATACAATCCACTACATTGAGAAGAAGAATATACATTTGGTTGTTGGCAGGGAACTGACAGAAATTCAAGCCGAATTCAAAAGAGGACATTGAACGAGGGATATTGCTGATGTGAGATGGATATTGGCTGAAAGAAGAGAATACCAGGGAAATGTTGACGTGTATTTTATTGACTGTGTAATGAGCTGTAGCTCATGGCAAATTATGGATAACATTGTGAAGAATGGATATTCCAGAACATTTCATTGTGTTCATGTACACAGTACATAGACGATGAGGCATTTATGCAAACAGAGTAAGGAGACTGCGTGGTTTAAAATCTAGAAAGGTGGTATCCTTTCACCATACTTAAGCAATCTGTATGCTGTGCACGTAATCTGAGAAGGTGAAATATTTGAAAAGGAACACGGTGTAGGGACTGAAGGAAGAGTCTTTAACAACTTACACTATGCAGATGACACAGTTGCTTGCTGAAAGCAAAGAGGACTCCAAGCACTTATGGATGAAGATCAAAGACCACAGCCTTCATTATGGATTATAACTCAACATTTAAGAAAACAAAAATCCTCACAGCGGAGAAAAAGTTGAACTTGCAAATTATTTCATTTTACTTGGACCAGCAATTGATGCCGTGGAAGCAGAAGTCAAGAAATCAAATGATTTGTCATATTGTGCAAATTCACTGCAAAAGACCTCTTTAGAGTGTTGAAAAGCAAAGATGGCACTTTGAGAACTAAGGTGTGCCTGACCCAGACCGTAATGTTTTTGGTCACCTCATGTGCACATGAAAGCTGGACAGTGAATAAAGAAGCCCAAAGAAGAATTGATGCCTTTGAATTATGTTGTTGATAAAGAATATTGAATATGCTATGGGCTTCCTAAAGAAAGAACAAATCTGTCTTGTAAGAAGTACAGTCAGAATGCTCCTTGGAAACAAGGATGGCAAGACTTCATCTCACATACTTTAGTGTTATCAGGAGGATCAAGTTCACGGAGAAAGGTGTCATGCTTAGTAAAGAATCATTGGAAAAGGGGAAGACCCTCAATCAGATGGGTTGATGCAGTGGCTGCAACAGTGGAATCAAACATGTCAGTGATTGTGCGGATGGCACAGGACCAGGTAGTGTTTTGTTCTGTTGTGTGTGGAGTTGCCAAGAGTCAGAACTGACTCCATGGCACCTAACAATACAGGAATCTTGTGAGCATCATGTGAGATCAAATATGTGAGATTGCCATTTGTATTCTTAAGAATAGTACACATTTTATTCGTTACCTGTACCGTTTGTCCTTATTGCTCGCTGTTCAAGAAGATGAAAAACCTACGTATGATTAAGCCCTAGACTCAAGCTGTGTTCTACATGACAAACTTTTTGGTCCTTACAAAATAGCTTAGATTCCAGAAAAGCTCAGAATCCTTGAAAGTAGTAAAGAGGTTGTGTGTGGCATAGTCAAATGGGCAGCCAACAGTAACTTAGGAAGCAAAAGGGGAATCTGAGTAATCTGCATTATAATGCTAAAGAATGTGACAGTATCCTACCCAGGTCAAGTTTCTTATTGGTTTGTCCCATACACTGACCTATAAATGTAAACCCTGAAACTGCAATAAGTATGTTATATTGGTGCTTCAAGCATCATAAAAGCTTGCTATGTCAAGGTATAACAGTCATTGTTTTGCACACAGAAGAATTCTTAAGAAATTTAACTCATGAGAACTGCACCAAAAAAAATGTTTGTCCTGTAAAATGATGTTGAAGGTTTAGGGGTCAGATAATCAGAAACAGGTATTCTACCTACTTGACGGTCTGGTGGAACTTTAAAAGTGTGATGAAATATGGAACAGCATTTTTTTTGTGTAGGCTTTTTACACTGCAGAATGTCTAGCATGCCATTTACGTACTGGCATGTCCCTCTGACCCCAGGTGATTGTGGCAGCTCTCCAACAGATTTCTCAAATGCGTTCTAGGCTGGTGTTGAGATATACTAGTCTAAGGTTATTTCTGGCACTACATTTTGTGTGAAGTTGCTTATGATTAGAGTAGACAAAGAGTTCTGAAGGTCCAAATTTTGTATGAAGAGCCTGAAAGGGCAAAAACTAATGAAAATGTGAAAGAGTACACAGGACTGTGGTCTTCAGGATTTAAATAAATAAAGTAGAAGTGGGAATGCAAGATGTTAATAGCAGAAACAGTCTGCAGGGGGAGGGGCTAAAGGAACTCTGTACTCCCTGCACAATTTGTCAGTATACCTGGTTTATTAAAAACTAAATCAAGTGGTTGGAGGTACTTAGAAAGAGGCATCTAAGTTGTGAGAAAACTAGGAAATTCCCAAACAGAAGCTGAAGCTCTTACTTGCTAGGTCTGTAGTTGGTGGAAAACGAAAGCAGGTTGGATGTCAAGAAAAGCTTCCAGAGAAAACAAATTAAATTTCAGTAAATCTGAGCAGTGGTCATAAAAAATAGGCATGAGTTCTGTATGTAGAAAGATTCTTTTTTTGTTTGGGTGAGTCTGAGATTAAATCTGGCTTTGTGAGAAAGAATTTGGTTTTAAAGGGAAAAATTGGCATTGGAGAAATAGAATATCTAAAAAGGTAAGGGTAAATATTGATTACAAATAGAAGTTTAAACTGGTGATGTGTATTATAGTTGTAATTATTGAAACTAATGTACTCATGTTAATCACAATATTAGGTGTATTTTCTCCGTATTTGATATTTTTAGCATATTCGTAGCATATTGGATGGGCTCCAGTCAGACCCAAGCCATGGTATTTCAGTCGCCTCATCTGCCTGTGATAGCTGGACAATGAATAAGGAAGACTGAAGAAGAATCGATGCCATTGAGTTGTTAACGAAGAGTGTTGAATATACCACAGACTGACAAAAGAACAAGCAAGTATGTTCTGAAAGAAGTACAACCAGAATGCTCCCTAGAAGCAAGGACGATGAGACCTTTGTCTCATGTACTTTGGGCATGTTCTCAGTCCCTGGAGGAGAACATCATAATCAGTAAAAGTATAGGGTTATCGGAAAAGAGGAAGGCCTTCAATGAAATGGACTGACACAGTGGCTGCAACAGGGGGCTCAAGTGTAGCAATAGTCATGAGGATAGTGCAGGACTAGCTAGTATTTTGTCCTGCTATACATAGGGTCACTAGGAGTTGGAAATGACCCAGCAGGACATAACAACAACAGCAGTCTTCATGGGATTAGATTACCAGGTCTTTTTTCTGGTGGCCTATCTGGTGGATTTGAACTACTAGTTTTTCCTGTTAGCAGCTGAACATTTAACCTTTGTGCCATAATAAGGACTCCGTTTTTAACCAAATGAGATGAGACACTGTTGTGGATTGAATTGTGTTCTCCAAATATGTGTCAACTTGGCTCGGCCATGATTTTCAGTACTGTGAGGTTGTGCGCCATTTTGTGATCTTATGTGATTATACTACTGTAAATCTTACTCTGGAGATGTTAATGAGGCAGGATTAGAGACAGTTACATTAAATCAGGTAGGAGTCAATCTACAGGATTAGGCTATATATTCAGTCAGTCTCTTTTGAGATGTTAAAGAGAGAAGTGAGCACAGAGAGAGGGCCCTTATTACCACCAAGCAAGAAGAGGCAGGAGAATAGCACATCCTTTGGTCCCAGGATCCCTGTACTGAGAAACTCCTAGACCATGGAAAGGTTAATGACAAGGACTTTCCTCCAAAGCTGACATCCTGAACTAGACTTCTAGCCTCCTAAACTATGAGAGAATGAATTTCTCTTTGTTAAAGCCTCCACTGTAGTATTTCTGTTATAGCAGCCCTGGATCCCTGAAACAGATGCCAGTAGGCGTTGGGCACGAAAGTGCCGTGAGGTGACATCCATATTAAAGATTCACCCTGGCTTCTTTGTGGTGACAAGATGGGGTAAAAACTGGGAGACAAGTTGGGAGGTTATTGCAGTATTCCAGAAGAAAAATAATGGTGAATTGGATGCTATAGATTGAATTGGATTCCCTCCCAAAATGTGTGTTAACTTGGTTAGTCCATGATTCCAAGTATTGTGTGATTGTCTGCCATTTTATCATCTGAAGTAATTTTCCTATGTGTTGTAAATCCCACCTGTATAATGTTAATGAAGCATGATTAGAAGCAGTTATGTTAATGAGGCAGGAGTCAACCTACAAGATTGTGTTTTAAGTCAGTCTCTCTTGAGATATAAAAGGAGAAGTGAACAGAGAGGCCTGGGGACCTCATGCCGCCAAGAAACAAGCCAGGAGAATGATGCAGCCTGTAGATCCAGAATCCCTGTGCAGAGAAGCTGCTTGACTGGTAATGATTGATGACAGGGACCTTCTTGCAGAACTAACAGAGAGAAAAAGCCTTCCTCTGGAGTTAATATCCTGAATTCAGTTTCTAGCATGCTAGGCTGTGAAAGAATAAATTTTCTTTGTCAAAGCCACCCAAAGGTGAATAAATTTTCTCTGTCAAAGTCACCCACTTGTGATACTTCTGTTACAGCAGTAGTAGATAACTAAGACACTTGGACTAGGTTGGAAGTGGCAGAAATAGTAAGGATTGATTACATCTGGATTTATTCAATTATAAAGCCAACATAGAAATATCTATGGATTAGACATTGAGTGTGAGAGGAGAGGTGTTCAATCAGGTCTGGAAGACTTTTGGCCTGAGCATCTGGAAGGATGGAGTTTCCATTTACCAAGATGGGGGAGATTCGGGAGTAGTAAGTCAAGGGGAAAGAGCAGGTGCTCAGTTTTGCACATGTAAATGTTGAGATGCCTGCTGGATACCCAAGCAATAAGTTGAAATGGTAAGTGGATATACAAGTTGGAAGTTAAGGGGAAAGTTGAACTTGGTAGTCATTAGCATATTGATGGTTCTAAAGCCGAGGCTTACAGTATAGAAATGTCCCTGCCATGTTGTGCCAGAATACGTTGTTTTTATAAATTGCCTGCTTTAAAGGTAGTTGGAAAAGCTGCTTTTTTCAAATCTGTAGTGAATTGTTCTGTAAAGAAAATTGTTGCTGGTTTCCATTGAGTTGGCATCTACTAATGTTCACCGTAATCATATCAGAACAAAGCACTGGTCCTGCACTGTCTTCATGGTTGTTGGTGTGTTGGAGTCCATTGTTGTGACTGCTATGTCAGTTCATCTGACTGAGGATTGCCTTTCGTTTTGATGGCCCTCTACCAAACATGATGTCCATTTCTAGTGATGGCTCTTTCCAGATGATGTGTCCAAAATAAACAAATTTAAGTCTTACCAGTCTCAATCCTAAGGAAAGACCGAAAAAAGAAGTGAAGAAAAGAAAATCACACTGCATTTTGTCTTTGAGTAAGGATCTTGGTTGTGTATTATGTCAGGTACCATTACAGCAGGTGAAAAAACTCATACCTAAGTCACTGTATTGATTTCCTACTGCTCCTGTAACAAATTATCACAAATTTAGTGATATCACAAATTTAGCTAAAAAGAAGAATTTATTCTTTCAATTCTGGAAGCCAGAATTCCAGAGTCTGAAGCCTCTGTATGCTGGACTAAAATCAAGATGTGGTAGGGCTATGATACCTCTAGAGACTCTAAGGGGGAATTCTGACCTTTTCTAGCCTCTGGGGGCCAGCATTCCATGGCTTGCGGTAGCATCTCTCCATCCTCTGCCTCTACAGTCACATTGTCTTATCATCTTATATATGTGTCAAATCTTATAGAGATTCTCTTATAGAGATGCTTGTGATTATACTTGGATAATTTAGGATAATCTCGTCATCTGAAAAAATCTGTAGTCATATCTGCATAAACCCTATTTCCATGTAAAGGAACATTTACACGTTCCAGAGAGCAGGACCTGGTACCTTTGAGGGCCATTACTCAGTTTACTGTAGTCACCTAAGCAATTTTTAATCTGGGGTTTGATAGAAATAATTATATACTTTTGAGATAACAAATGTTCCTCTCCCTTCCCTGCTGACATTTAAAACATCCCATAAAAAGTTGACTTACGTGTCATCTTTATGGCACTATGTAGCTATGAGGTACTGTTTCAAGCTCTGTGTTGACATCAATTAAGGAACTACAGGGAATTATGGTTGTACAGTTTCCTCCTCTTCAAAGACACCCACTCTCAAGGACAAAATTCTTTCATCACTAAAATTTCTCTCTCGTGGGTATAGGTTATATGTAGTCTCATAGTGTAAAGAAAATACTGGCTCATGCTTCCCTCCCAAAAGAAGGTCACAGTGAAACAGACTTAGGTTTCATATGGCCTAACTGAGGAATCAATAGGTAGGGTACCATGTTTTTAATCCCATCTTTTTTCCTAGACCATCCTGCAAATGTTAAAAAGACAGCGAGAAAAGTTAGACCTTCCATTTCATCCCAGAATATTCTACTGTTTTGCCAGTTCCTGTACACTAGGCAATACAACAAAACATAAAACTGATGAATTCGTTATTGGCTTATTTATATAAAAAAATATAACTACACCTTTGGCCTCAGAACTTCCATTTTTTTTTCTTGCATGAAGCAATTTGTACCACATCATTGTCAAATCATTTTTATTTTGTGAGCATTTACTGCAGGGCTAAAGGCAATTAGACACCAAAGACAGTCTTTGTATTTATTAGAGTCCTGATAAATGGGTCTACACATAAGAATTGCCTTTAGGACTTGCTTTGTGAAGTTTTATAAAGGAAGGACATTTATATAGTAGGTCAACAAGGTTAGGCATACAGGTATTTAAACATGCACACACATTTATAGTTAGAATGTGCTAGAATTATTTAATAAAAAAAGAAAAAAGTCACTGCAAAGATAACATTGTCAAAACAAAGTCTGTTGACGTGGAGTCAGTTCTAACTCACAGCAACCCTAAAGGACTGACTAGAATTGCCCCATAGGGTTTCCAAGGAACAGTTGGTAGATTTGAAGTACCAACTATGCTTAACTACTTTGCCACCAAGCCTCTGCTTTTCAAAAAGTGCCCTTTAAGAGGACACTACAGCAAACCTGAAAGAGCTGCCAGTGGCTGAAGCTGCCAGGATGTGAGCAATACAATAAGTAATGTAGTATTGGATTGTAACTCAGGCTATAAAATAAATACACACAAAGCCCATGCTGAGAAAAACAAATATTTGAATAAAAGAATAAATGGCAGAGAAGGGACAAATCTTCTTTGCAGAAGAATACCAAATAATCTCTGTAGACACTCTCCAGGAGGCAGATTTTAAGTCCCCTCTGTAGAGTGTGGGCTGGACTTAGTGACTCTAGGGAGGGCTCCTTTGGTAATACCAAACTGAGGATGGGAATGGCGGGGAGGAACCTGCACGTCAGAATCTGATTTTCCTCCTTTCTCCTTAGCCCTGATTTTAGAGGCTCAAAGTCAGTTTCTCCAAAAGCTTGCAGTAGGTAAACACTTAGGTAAGCTTAATGAATGTTGTACAGTGGTTGTCAACTGGGGACTTTGTCCCCTCTCAGGGGGCATTTAGCAATGCTTTGGGGTAGGGGTGGGGGGCTGCTACTAATATCTATTGGAACCAGGCCAGGCACACTGCTAAACATCCTCCAGTACACAGGACAGCCCCTCTCAACAAAGAATGATCTGGCTTAGTATGTCAGGTAGTGCATACAAGTATCTCATAGACATTTATTGCATACCTTCTATGCTACCTTTTTCAGATGGTACAAACAAGACATGGTCTGTTTCCTCAAGAATCTTTAATGTTATAGGTAGTTGGAGAAGAGCTGTGTCATGGATTAAATTGTGTCCCCCCCGAATATGTGTCAACTTGGCGAGGCTGTGATTCCCAGTACCGTGTATAACTGTCCACCATTTTGTCACTGGATGTGATTTTTTCTGTGTGTCATAAACCCTGTATCTATGATGTTAATGAGGGGAGATACTAACTCCAAACCCACTGCTATTGAGTCGATTCCAACTCACAGCAACCCTAGAGGACAGAATAGAACTGCCCAATAGAGTTTCCAAGGAGCACCTGGTAGATTCGAACTGTTGATCTTTAGGTTAGCAGCCGTAACACTTAACCACTGTGTCCCCTGGGTTTTCAGTTTGAAATGTGATAGGTGGAAGTTACATTAATGAGACATTCAGTCTACAAGCTTGGAGTGTGTCTTGAGTCAGATTTCTTTTGGGATATAAAAGTGAGCAGCGAGATGGGGAACGTCATACTACCAAGAAAGACGCTCTGGGAACAGAACGTATCCTTTGGACCCCTTTATTCCTGCTCAGAGAGCCTCTTAGTCGAGGAGAAGATTGATGAAAAGGACCTTCCTCCAGAGCTGACAGAGAAAGCCTTCCTCTGGAGCTGATGTCCTGGATTTGGCCTTCTAGGTTACTAGACTGTGAGAAATAAATTTTTCTTTATCAAAGTCATCCATTTGTAGTGTTTCTGTTATAGTAACACTAGATAACTACGATTAGGTGAAACACTTATAATACTTACATGACACTGTATATAAAGACCATACTTGCATGCAAACAAGACCAAAATGAATAGGGTAGGTATGTGTTCTGGGTTGTCTGGCAAGATCGAGTTACCTAGAATGGCTCCGAATGGGGGTTGAGACTTGGGATGGGCCTTGAAGAAGCTGCAGGCCTCAGATGCAATGAGTAAGAAAGAGGAAGGTGGGGAGAACTATATTTTGCTTTGGAAGTTATCAGAGATACCAGAATTAAACATGATTTGAATACAGTTACAAAGACTGTTGTTGCTAGACTCATCTTTCAGAAGCTATTTACAAAGGTAGGTCAGGATTCCTTTTTTTTAGTTTTCCACACAAACTGAGAAGTGTCTTTGGGAGAGGGAGTGTCATCCAAATGTGGGTGAAGGCAGTGAGCTAATAAACCTCCTCCCGTGCTTTTAATTTTTCTGTAGACTCCTCCCACCGGTCACCCCACCTCTCCCACGATACCGACCCCCATTTTCACAACTGGGCTTTCAGAGGTTGTCACTAATCTGATAACATATACTGTCACAGACAATGCACCGCCTAATGTTCTTTTCATTTTGGCGATACCATTCCTGTCTGGTAACTTGATCGGATTCTCATTTTATCCTGTGCACCCCCATCAGTAGCTATAGCTTGTATATTGTTAACTGAATGTCACTACTGTCCATAATAATGATGGCAGGACCTTCAGGGCTCTTTGTACATAGGTCCTGGGGACTCTACCGGTTAAAAAGAAACAAAGGTACAATTCTTGCCAGATTTGCTGAGCTTTTAAGATATTTTGAAAACAATTATGTTTGACCAGTAGATGGCAATCTCCTGCCTTTGTGTGAATGAGGTATGAATGAAATGAATGCTGTCATCCTGTGCCTTGGAGTGGATTCCCACTCACAGTGTCCCTTCGTGTAACAGAACCAAAGCACTGCCCCGTCTTGTGCCATCCTCACAGTCACTGTTATGCTTGAGCCCATCGTGGCAGCCACTGCGTCAACCCATCTCATCGGAGGGCCTTTCTTTTTTTCGCTGACCCTCTGCTTTACCAAGCATGATGTCCTTCTCCAGGAACTGATCCCTCTTGATACTGTGTTCCAGGCATGTGAGATGAAGCGTCTCCTTCCTTGCTTCTAATGAGCACTCTGGCTGTACTTCTTCCAAGACAGATTTGTTCATTCTTCTGTTGGTCTATGGTATATTCAAGATTCTTCTCCAACACAATTCAAAGGCATCAGTTGTTTATTCTTCCTTATTCATTGCCCAGCTTTTGCATGTCTATAAGGTGACTGAAAAGACCATGGCTTGGATTAGGTTCAGTTTAGTGCTCAAAGTAACATCTTTTTTTTTTTCATTGAACACCTCAAAGAGGTCTTTGGCAGGACATTTGCTGCATGCAATGTGTCATTTGATTTCTTGATTGTTGCTTCTGTGGCCATTGACTGTGGATCCAAGTAAAATAAATTCCTTGACAACTTCAATCTTTGCTCCATTTATCATGAAGTTGCTTAGTGGTCCATTTGTGAGGATTTTTGTTCTCTTGATGTTCAGGTGTAATCCATATACTCTCCTTAGGCCCCACTCCCCACCCCACTGTGGTAGTGAATACCATCAACCCATGCCCTAGTCCTGTCCAAATAGTTTCAATTTATCCTCCTGTTTTCATCCTCTGTCTAGCTCGGACCTTCCCTATATGTGTCCTGGACTATTATAATCATGTAATAACCTCCAGCTTCTGGTGTCCTGTCCCTAATCCATCCCAACACATGCCATCCAAATCATTTTCCAAAATTATATATTGTCAGTGCCCTGCTTCAAAAGGGTGCTGTGAGGGGTGGGGTGGGCAGAGGGAGGGCAATGGCAAGAGTGGAATGGTCAAAGGAGAAAAGTGGAGGCTTTCTCAAGCCGACAAAATTGGCCCCGGAGTGGGAACATGGACCAGTAACATGCTAATGTGGGAGGAAGTAGATTCGGTGTCTTGAACCTCCTGTCAAGGGATTTTGACTCATTCAGCAGGCCATAAAGAATCACTGAAAGATTTTCAAGGTGTCAAGATTTGAGCTGTGCTTTATTTACCTAGGCTAATGCAATCAGGCACACGGAATGGACTCGAAGAAAAGTCAAGTGGAGAGGTCAGCTTTCAACACAGAGCAGATGCAGAAAACAAAAGAAAAAAAAACTGCATTGGAGGTCATTCTGACTCATAGCAACCCTATAGGACAGAGTAGAACTGCCCCATAGTTTCCAAGGAGCACTACACTACTAGCGTTTTCTGCAGCAGAGGAGGGGTAACCTATTACAGTACGTGGAATTCAGAGAAATAGCTCCTCAACTGTACTACCCATCAGGAAAACAGTTACAGAATTCATTTTCTCTGTTCGGAGGTGTCCAGGAAGCCAGTCCACATATTCTGATGGTTGTGTATGTGTGTAGGTGTGTGGGTGTGCACGCGGGTGCACCCACACACACACCCCCTTGGCCAGTACATTCCCTGACTGCCTCTGGAAAGAATATTAGGTGCCAGAAGTGAAGCTGCTACACTTGTTTTCCAGTAAGAAGCTGAAAGAAGAACAACAGCTTGAGCTTCTTTCTGTATTGCAGTCTTTCAGTGTTATTATTCAGCACTACAGGGTTGGATTTAGATTCTCCACCTCGAGGAATTTGGTTTAGCTTTAATTAGTTGCTGTGAAATCTTTCTAAGCTGACTCTGGGAAGCATTTGTCTAGAAAATAGTTTTTGCTAAAATAAAAGGGTGTCATTTTTCTAGCAGGCTTTGTATCATGTTAGCAGAGTTATAAAATTTCCCCAGCCATCTGGATGATTTTTTTTTTTTTTTTGCCACAAGCTCATCATCGTTATACTGGTTAATTATTTACTAATTGTAAATTTAAATACTATCACGTTGAAGCCATCTGTACTTCCACCCAAACTGCATGACTGGCTGCAGAACTTCAGAGAATGATTTTTTTTTTTTTCCTAGAAAAGATGTTGCGTCCAGGTTAGTCTGCATTCAGGCACCCCATGCATTTTTCATCCGGCAAACTTTTTGGAAAAACAAGCTTAAAAATACCAGACAAATGAAAAACAGACTTCAGCAGTTACATGCTGCTTCCTGAATAACTGAAAAAATGTGCCTCTTGTGGTTAAAATAAGGGATCTGTTTAATATGGATGAAATACCAACACTGCAGGCATTTTCATTGACATTTCACTGTGACTTTTTGAACCTGAGAGTGCTGACGAGAAAAACGTATTCCCGTCGCTCTGCAAGGCCAGGATTCGGACCGCTGCCGAGTGGGGCCGGGCTGCGTTGGGTTCATACGCCCTCGCCTGTCACTCAGCTGTGTGTGCACTGCATTCTCATTCACACCACTGCACTCGGAAGCTGGCTGCGAAACCAGGCAACCGACTGGCTTTGCTGAACCCAAGTGCAAATAAATGTTCAGGGTGGGCATTTGTGGAAAAAAAAAAAAAAAAAACCTTTTCCAAAGATCAAGGCACATTCCGGGACCTTGGAACCAGAAGCTTCCCAGGGTGACTGGACGGAGCCGTGGGACACCAAAGGCACATTTCAGAACAGCTTCACAGGGTGGAGGAACCGAGGGGGCAGCCCCCTAGGCCAGTCCGTCCCAGTCCTCGCCAGCCTCGGCCTTGGAGCAAGCCCGCCGTCTGGCAGCAGCCCGGGAGAGACATGCTGTTTTGTTTAAATCCTCCACATTCTTTGCCATTTCCCCATTGGCCGGATGGGGCTACCCGCCCCGCCGCGGCCGCTGCTGATGTCAGCCTCGCTCGCACGCCCTCCTCCCGCACCCACCTCCCGGCCCCCGGCACACTGCAGCTCGCGCGGACTCTCCGGCCGCGGCGCCGTGGCTGCAAACTCGCGGGCGCGCACGGCGCTCGCTGGGCGCAGGGACTCGGGGGAGGGGACCGTGCGGAAGGCGCCAGCTTCCTCGCGCCCTCTACTCGCTGCCGCCAGTCGAGGTCGGAGGAACCGGCTGCCCCAGCCGGCAGAGAGCTGTGGCGGCGGCGGCGGCTTCCTTTTTCTCTCCCAGCCGAGCCCTGGAGTGGCTCGGGGACTGGCCCTAAAAAGAGAAGGAAACCTTGTTTACCGCCCGCGGAGAGAAGCCGAGCGAGCCTTTGTCTGAGAAGTCAGCATCTCCGGCTCCGGCTGTAATGTGTTTCTGGTGACATTAGCACTGGATGGACCAGCCGAGGGGGATCGCCAGGTCCCTTTCTGGTCTCGGAGGCCGATCAAGTGGGTGACTTTTGTACATTTGCTTTCTTTTTTGGAAATCTCGATTTTTATACCCCTCCTGCGCCCGGCGCCGGGCATGTCCTGATCTTCCAGGCACCCCTACCGCCGTGAGCTGCAGATCGGAGCCGTTTCCAGCTGGTCTCCTTCCCTCCCCGACTTTGCAACACCGCGTTCCGGGCGGCGGGAGGCCGGAGGCGAGGGAGCAGCGGACCCTGGGACCCAAACCTTGACATGCTCTGGGGCGGAGAGGCGGCGGCCAGGAGCTGAGAGCGCGCCGGGTGTTCCGCGGGCCGGCTCCGAGCGAGCGCCCTGCCTGCGCCTGGGCGGCAGCCTTGTTGATCTGGGGGCCGCTTCCCGCCCCGGGGTCGGCACTGGCGGGACCATGCTGCTGAAGGAGTACCGGATTTGCATGCCGCTCACCGTGGACGAGGTAAGCGCCGCGCCGGGCCGGGCCTCTCCCGCCCAGGTCCCCCGCCCCGGGCAGGCGGGTCCACTGCGGACGGCAGGGGAACGGTAGCTTGCAAACCCGAGGCTGGAAGGGGAGGCGGAGGGAGCTTTGCTGTTTCCACTTGTCACCCAGGTGGCAGAGGGTGGCGCTGGGTGGGGCAGTGGATTCCAGGTGGGCTCTTAGGGCGGGGGCGCCAGGAATGCAGATTGTTGGAGAGCGTAAGGAGCCAAAGGGAGTTCGCGCGCCCCTCCCTCGAATTTAGAAAACGAATCAAGCCAGCTTTAGACTCCTAATCGCGCCCCAGTAGCTGGGGGTGGAAGGTGTCACCGGTCCTGGCTGTGTGCCCAGCCTCTCTCCCGCTTGCCCTCCGCTTGTAAGGTCGGGGCGCGGGGAGAACACTTCGCCCTCAGGCTCTGCGGGACTCCAGCCTCGGCAGGGGCGGCAGGGAGCACCTTGGAACCCCTCACGGTCCCCGCGTGCTTGGACTGGGCTCCCGCCACGCCCGCGCTGAGAGGCTCCGGGACCCGGCTCCGACCTTTCACACACCGCCTGGCTCGGAAACTTTCTGCGTCTCTTGTTTCTTCCGCCGCGGGGAGCGTGGTCGGCGGGGAGCGGCCGGGGCTGCGGCGGGGCCACAGGGGGGCGCTCCAGCACGTGGGTGCCGGCCCCGTCCAGCTGCCGGGTCTGTGTGCTCTGGGCGGGTGGGGGCCAGGGCCGGTGGTGCTCAGGTTCCTTTCTCCGGATCCCTGAAGCAGTCAGCTCCATCACTCAGGAAATGGTGACTCACCGAGGATTATTTGGGCCCTGCTTCCCTTTCTTCCTCTTCTTCCTCCCCACCTTTTTGGTGATTTCACAGCTGGTGAGCTGCCCTGTGCAGGGACAGCCAGGGAGCATGAAGCCAATCCGGGCCATTGGAAACTGACCAGCGATCAAAATCTTATTTGTGTTTAATCATTTAAATTAATTTATAAGGTGTGTACGACTTTGTGGAGGGGCCAGGTGCTTTGGGAGAGGAAAAGACCGATAACCTAGAGCATGGCAGTGCTCACCAGGAACTGGCTTCATTTGTCAGCTGCAGCAAGTGTTCAGGCAAGACCCAAGGACACTCCAAGCCAGGATCAAAGTAGCTCTGAGTCTACAAAAGGTTGTCACAGGAACACTGGCTCCCAGGGACAGAGCGATGGGCCTTGACCAGAGCGATCAGCCAAGCGTTGCCGTGTTTGGCATCTGAGAAGATACTGCATTTGAGTAGGGTCTTGAAGGATGGGTGCCATGAGGGTAGGCAGAATTTGGGGGATGGGCAGTAGAGGCATCCTGACCTCCTGACCTTGTGAATGAAGCAGGGGAGCCCCAGAAAGCTTTGTAAAGAAGGAGGGTGGCCAGTGACAGGAACTGGTTAACCAGAGTATTTCCAGAAAAGGCTGAGATAGTCCCACTGTGTGGGCTGCAGAGCTGGATTGAATGGTTCAGCTTTGCCATGTGTTTGCTTCTACTCTGTCTCCTCCTAATGATTTTAGTTGATGAGGGGTTGGAGTCTAGGATCAGGTGGATAATGTGTGAAATATACACAAAATGCTGATGATAATCAGTTGTAGAATCTTCTCTTTTTGCTACCTACAACATCTCATTGTACTGGTTGGTTCCCTTGTTAGACTTTTATTATTTCTTATTGTGCTTTAGGTGAAAGTTTATGTTCTAGTTAGCATCTCAAACAAAAGTTCATACACACACTATTGTCTGACCCTAGCTGCTGGTCTTATAATGTGACTGCATATTCCTCATTTCCACTCTGTATTTCTTATGTCCATTCAATCAGCTCCTGTCCCTTTCTGCCTTCTTTTCTCCCCTCTGGACAGGAGCTGCCCAGTTAGTCTCGTATGTCTGTTTGAACTAAGAAGCACACTGTTCACGATTATTATTTTGTTTCGTATAGTCTTATTTAATCTTTGTGTGAACAGTGGGCTTCAGAAATGGTATTAGTTATGTATTAAACAGGAGTGCAGGGGCTGTGTCTTCTGGGATTCCTCCAGTCTCAGTCAGACCATTAAGTCTGGTCTTTCTACTAGAATTTGAGTTCTGTATCCCACTTTTCTCCTGATCTAGAGGGTCTCTCTGTTCTGTTCCCTGTCAGGCAGTCTATTTTTGGTAGCTGGGCACCATCTAGTTCTTTTGGTCTCAGGCAGATGGAGTCTCTGGTTAATGTGGCCCTTTATCAGACTTTCTTAAACACTCAGGGCTCTTTCCTCACTTTTTTTTTTCTTGGTGATGAAATGAATGCCCACAAGTACATGATGAAGTAATCACATTTGTGTGGTGTAGGTGGAGGCCCTTCCTTTCTTAATTGGCAGACAAAATCAGACTCCACCTGCATTATAATGTATAATTATAAGAGAGTTAATGTAAGCATGATGCAGTTTCTGTAAGGTCATATTCTAAAGTCATTTTCCACTTTGTGAAAGAAGCACAGGGGCACTTTAGATTGATACAGATTTCATACTGCAGAGGTTCTGAATAACCAGCTCAGCTGATCCATGAGGAAATCAGGCGTAGCACGCCAGATGTGATAGACCCTTAGAATCAAACTCACAGTCTCGATGACGTCCCATTGCACTGTCCCACTGACCTTAACATTGAGGACCAGGAAGCAATTTAACAATGTTTTTAGAGAAGACATTTAGAGTAGACCTTTGGAATCCTGCTTTTGCTTCAATTTTCTTTTCTTTTTTAAACTTTAAAGAACAGAAATTTATTATCTTACAGTTCTAGAGATCAGTAGTCTGAATTCAGGGTGTCAAGACGTGTTTACTCCAAAGGCTCTCGAAGATCTTTTCATGTCTCTGTCAACTCCTGGTGGCCTTAGACATTATTGAGTTGCAGTTGCAGCATAACTCAATTATCATATGGCCATCTTCCCTCTGTCTGTCTCTTAGTGTCACTTAACCAGGGCTTAGAACCAGTTCAGAATGGTTCAGTAATTGCTGACACAATTGCTGACACAGTGACATTGTATGGATTGCATAGCAGCCAAACATATTGCCTGTGGGCTTTTGGCCTGAGTAGGAGATGAACAGCGGTGCCTGTCAAAGGTGGCAGTCGCAGCAGCTCTTGGAATGTGTTGCTCTCCACAGTGCTACCAATAATCTAATATCCGCATCAGGCTTCTGAACCTCTCCAGATCTGTGAGGAAGACTGGATTACGGGCAGGACTATGGAGTGCTGCCACACATTTGGAGCAGTGCCCTCATCAGCCACGTTGATCCACAGCCATCAAGATCCCAAGCCATCCAAATTCCAAGGGTTTTGCTGTCCTCCTTTATGTTAGAATTACTGAAGACTTGCTCTTACCCTCTTTGATAAGGACACCACTCAGAGTGGATTAGAACCCAACCTAATCCAATATGACCTCATGTTAACTAATAGTATCTTTCAAGACCCTGTTTACAAACAAGATTGTGTTCAAGGTATCTTTTTGGTAGAGATCATTCACTCTGTGAGAGATTGCTAAATAGACCAATGAATGGGAAAGCATGACCTGGATCACCTTGACCACCAGGATCTCGAAGCTTCTTTCTTCTTTTATGTGCAAACAGATGGAGTAACCACTGGTGGTTTCTGCAGTAGTGACTGAGAACTTGCACTGAGGTATCTGAGAAACTCCTAGTGTCTTTATAAAGGCCCTGTGCTTGTTTTTATTTTCAATAGTTTACTTATTTTTGATGGCAACATACACAACCGCGTATACATCCATTCACAATTTCTGCATGAACAGTTCAGTAGCGTTGGTTACACATTTCGCACTGTGTCACCCTTCTCCCTGTCGCTACCCATGTTGTTGCATCACCATTGATTTAGGCTCCCCGCCCCTTAAAGCCTTAAAGTTCTGTTCTGTGCCTTCGGTTCGCTGTTGTCAGTTTATAAAACCAAAACCAAACCCTTGCTGTCGAGTCGATTCTGATTCAAGTCGGACACCACACCTTTGCCCCGTAGCATTTTCAAGGATGTGATCTTGAGAGGCGTGGACTGCTACTTTTTTCTCACACGGAGTGGCTGGTAGGATTGAACTGCTGGCCTTTTGGTTAGCAGCCCAGTACTTTAGCCAGTGTGCCACCAGGGTTCCCTTGTCAGTTTATACTCATAGATTGCACTTTTATAAAGGCAGCATTCTTTCTTAATTGGGCTAAACTGTTGTTTTGTTTAATGATAGCTTCATGGGATCATTTAGGTTCAAGGCTGAAACATGATTTCCATGCGTCAGATTCAGGAGCTTCAACTCTTGATTTGCTATGAGTCCGATTCAACCTAAATGGAGCTTTACAAAGTTGTTTCTGTTTAACCAATACAGTTCGTTAGTAGCAGTGTCCCTACTTTTGAAAATGAGGCAAATTCTCTTGCTGTGAACATTCAGGGAGGAATCAATGCTGTGTATTGTATGTTTTGTCCCTGTCCCTGTCCCATTTTAACCTGAGGTGTAGAGTGTTAGGGGGAAGGTGTGTTAATATCTGGCTTTTGCACTTGAGTAAACTGTGCCCCAAGCTACTCACCTAGTCAGTAGCCAAGCCAGAGCCAGAACCATCCTAAATAAAACCCATTATTTATTTTTCTTTTCTCCGCTTGTTGCCTGTCACTAGCTTTTATCCCAACAAAAGGAAGAACATTTCTTAAAAACAGATAAAATCAGTGCTATCAACTAAAGGAAAAATCCAAGGGCTGTTGAATTGTTCTAGAACAGGTAGTAATTTCTACTGTTCCTCTAGCCTTATTTTAACACATAAAGTATTCCCTAGTTTGAGGAACAAATAGCTCTGGGAAATAAAGAAAGCTGAACTGCATGCTTGATTGAGATTTTTTATTTTATTTTGTTATGATTGAGTGAAAATGTACATTCTCATATAACTTCGAGTGCCTACATACCTGCAGCTCCCACTGCTCTCCCTGCCTGGTGACAGCACACTCTTCCTCTCCACTCCATACATGTCTTATCCTCCCAATAACGTCCTATCCCCTCCTCTCCCCACACCTCCCCCACCCCACTAAGGGGTCAGCAGGATGACATCCTCTAGATGCGTAGGACCATAAAGTGCACACATAATACAGTCACTCTGTGTCGCCAAGTCAAGCCAAGTCCAATCCATTTCTGTCCGAAGAGTTGACCTCCATTATGATTTATGGGCAGGGGCAGCATCAGGGCCAGGGGCCATGCTCCCAGGGAAACCCTGAAACCCCTGGGCCATCAGTTGCAGTCTTTTAGTGGAGATCTCAGGATGCACCCCTTTTTATTCTTCTGTTGCCAGTGAGACTCAGCTGTGTGAGCTCCATCACGGCTGTCACTGGTGGTGGCCTGGCACCATCCGATTCTTCTGGCCACAAGTCGATGTAGTCACCCACTCATGGGAATCTCTTTGTCTTCTGGGTTCTCATTCCCCCATGTTGTTTTGGTCCTTGGTGGTCATCCGTTCCTGCTGAGTTGGGACCATTTGCTGTACCCTCAGATGGCAGCTTGGCAGCTTTTAAGGCCCCAGATGCCACTCACCGATGTGGGGTGCAGAAGGCTATCTTAGCAAAACGCTAGTTGTGCCATTTGACCTCGATTTCCCCTGAGAGCATGGTCTCGATTGGGATTTCTTTAAGATACGGATTTCAGAATAAATGATTATGAGAAGCAACATCTCATGGAAACCATGGTGACATAGTGGTTACGAGCTACAAATCCACCACGCACTCCTAGGAAACCCTGTGGGGCAGTTCTTCTCTGTCCTAAAGGGTCGCCATGAATTAGAATCGACTTGTCAGCAATGGGTTTGGTTTCGGGTTTTGCTAACATCACATGGGTTAATTCTAAGACAACAAAATTCTTTTGGACTAATTCCTCATTTGATTATGTTAAATGTAGTCATCTGTGGGCTAAATATAAGCCTACTGGAAAGTTATGAGCAGTGAAGGCCTCTGGGGGCTGATAGTTGCTATAAAGGAAGAGTTCTCATTGACTTTATTTGAAACATTTGCTGATGTGGATTCTAGGGTTTTAGGCTTGGCGGAGATGGTCTGTACTTCAGTCATGTCATTTTACGGAAGGGAAGACAGAGCTCTGTGGAAGGCTCAGCTAGTTGCCTATCTCATGGGTCAGAAGACCCTGGAGCCCAGGTCTTCTGGTTTGTGGTTCAAAGCTCTTACAATGCATGCTGAGGTTTCTCCAACTTTCCTTTTCTTCTGAGATCCTTTGTTGAAAGGAAATATTGCCCCCAAACTCAATTTGTAAAGCTAATAATCCTGAGCAGTCTCTCTTTGATGGTGACTTGGTGACTTTGACTCTGCGTCTGTTTAGAGGACATTCAGCTGACCGGAAGATGGGCCGGGAGACTCTGTTTGAAGCTGAATTTGTGCAGTAAACCCTCTGGTTTTCCTCAGGCTGTATGTTTTTTTGGGGTGACTTTGGCCCATGTCCCCACCCCTCACCCCTTCACCCGTGTCAGAGCCCCTCTTGGTGCTGCCAGTGGTCCTAGTGTGGCTACCACCAGTGTTACCCAGGAACTCCTGAGCACTGTGTGAATATCACCCTGCCTTTATAGACACGCTTATCACTGAGATAAGTATCTTGAAAGAGCTCAGCTCATTCTCATATTATTTAAGGTAGAAATCCTTTAGTTTTCTTTGGTTTCTTTACTGCTTAACAGTTTCTGTTCTGACTGCGTTGACATCATTGTGTGGTCTTTAGGGATTTATTTGTAGTCTTTAGGGATTTGGTGCACAATGAAGAAAAATAGAAACGCCCTCCTCCCTTCCAAGAAAAAAGAGAGAGAGAGAAAGAAAGAAAGAAAAACGACTCTTTTATACAGACTATTATTTTCTTCTTTGCCCTGGCAGAATGCCAGTGCACTTTATCTAGGCTCTCCTTGGCCCGTGGAGAGTTTTCTGGTGCACATTTCTGAGAATAGATTTGCCACCAGGGTGGCGCTGCCTCTGGAAGACATGAATAGAGATGCCAAAACCACACCAGTGCTCCTTGGGCTGAGTTTCAACTGATTTTAAATGACTGTGATGAAACGCGTCTGCAAACACACTGGGGCAGAACTCCTTTGAGGCAAGAGATTTTAAGTTTGATTTTGGCATCACCTTTGTTTTTCTTGTTCAAAAGGACACCCCTGCATAGGAAGGTTAAAGGCTTGTTGGATTAATCTCTCAGGCCTTCCCCATAAACGTCAATTAGAAAATATTTTTCAAGAATGAGCACTGTCAAAGAAAAAAATCTCACACTGTTAGGAGTGAAAAAAATGAGTTTTTAGTGAGGAATAAATAATACAGTTTGAGCTGGGCAGCACCAAGTAGCAATACAATATACTCCACTGTTCAAGCAGAGGGAAGGGTTTAGAGTCATATGTCATTTAACATCTGTGATACATTGTATGAAGTAGGATTTATGTGATTTGGATGTTGTCTGAACCCCAGATTATATACAGGCAGTCCTGGATTATGAATGAGTTCCATTCCTAATCTGTCATTAAATTGAATCTGTCTGTTAAGTTGGAAAAGCTAGGTACAGTTTCTATCTAGTGTCAGGCTAATGTTTGTCTTAATATATAGTGTTCCATTCTGTGCCTAAAAAATATTAAAGAAGCGCTTTCAGATACGCTCAGCTATTTTTGACGTAATAATACAGTAATATTGATAATAACGTTTTTGACATGCACCACAAAGTGGCACCCATTGCTACAACCCATTGTATGTACCTCAACTTTTTTAATGTAATAGGCTTTAAGGGGCTTGGTTCTTAACTGTAGATTGTATGTTAAGTCAGATATTCTTAACTCAGGGATGACAGAAAGTACAGCACAGTTTGTGCATAAACCAGTAACAGGGGCGTTCATTATGACTTACCAAGATATATATGTTACAGTTACTGCATTCTTACATGGCAACTCTGGTGGCATAGTGGTTAAGTGCTATGTCTACTAACCAAAAGATTGGCAGTTCATATCCTCCAGGTGTTCCTTGGAAACTCAACGGGGCAGTTCTACTTTGTCCTATAGGGTTGCTATGAGTTGTAATGGACTTGATGGCAGTGGGTTTGGGTTTTTTTTGGTTTGTACTGTTGTATGCCAGGCAGCGCGATGGCTGTGTATACAAGAGACATGAGATACATGTCTTGTATGTAGGAAACTTGTATTCAGTATGTCTGATTATGTCTGCTATATCCCATTCTCTGTGATTTCTGAACTCTCTTCTAATGCTATGGGACCACAAATGTGTATGCAGTCATGTGTTATGTTACATATGATTGTGTATACATAGAGAACAAACAAAATTTAGGGGATTCATGACTGATTATAGACAAGATTGGAAACCACAGTGGTGTAGTGGATAAGTGCTACAGCTGCTAACCAGAAGGTCAGCAGCTGTAATCTGCCAAGCACTCCTTGTAAACTCTGTGGGGGAGTTCTACTCTGTCTATAGGATTACTATGAGTCAGAATCTACTTGAGGGCAGTAAGTTTGGGTTTCGTGTTTTTGGTTGTGAGGAGTACTGAGGTAAGAAAGGGCATGAATTAACAGATAAGTGCAAACCTTTCCCTACTAATGGAACAGAAAACCAGGAGCAGATGCTGTCTTCCAGGAGAGCCCTTGAAATTGACTTTGTTTATGAAGGATGCTGAGTTTTCCCTGTGATTTTGGTGTGAATGTCGTACATGAAACGGATTCTGGGCCTTGGAAAAAATGCACACTATTGTTAACAAAACTCTAGTTGAAAGTTGATAGTAATTAGCTTCTGTATTTAAAGGAAACGCTGGTGGCGTGGTAATTAAGTGCTACGCTATGAACGAAAAAGTCAGCAGTCAGCAGTTCGAATCTGTTAGGCGCTCCTTGGAAACTTGTGCAACTTTACTCTGTCCTAGAGGATCGTTATGAGTCAGAATTGATTTGACAGCAGTGAGTTTGTTTTGGGCTTTTTATTTAAAAAATGTCAAGCAAGTCCCCACGGCTCTTCTTAATAGTGAACTTAGAAACCCTGAGTCTGATTGTGCCAGTATTATTAATAGGAAAACAACTTGTTTCAAAAGGGCTATCACTTCAGGTGAACGGAGGATGCTGTGCTTTGTGAAGAAGGCACTGGTGATTCAGAGGTAGAGTTCTTGCCTTCCACTGGAGAGACCTAGATTCAATTCCCAGCACCAGTGCAACTCCTGCCGTACTCCTGCCCATCTGACAGTAGAGGCTTGTGTGTTACTGTGATGCTGAACAGATTTTCAGACTTAGATGGAGTAGTGGGAAGAGAAAGGCTTGGCTATCTACCTTAGTGAGTTAGCCAGTGAAAACTCTGGGAACCACAGTGGTCCGATCACAGCCCACCATGGGGATGCCACAGGACTGGGCAGTGTTTTGTCTTGTTGGTCATGGGGTCGCTGTGTCTTGAGGCTGACTCAGTGGCATCCAGCAGCAACAGACATGCTTTGCAAGCAGGTTTGTTGATGTTGTTACCAGTTTACAAAAAAAAAAAAAAAATCAACATATTTTCAGCATTCAGCTTCTTTAAGATATCATGCTCTTCTTTCCCCAGAATGTGAATTTGGGAATTATGGATGGATGGGTACAGGTGTGATCACAAAGGTTTTTTGGTTTGGTTTGATTTTTGAAATATGAAACTGTGTGCACAGTGACAGGCAGTAAACCTATTTTTCATGGACAGTAATTACTAGGAAAGTATGTCTGGGTTCATAAGTGAGGTCTAAGTGAGGTCAGCAGGTGCCCTGACTGCCCTGTGTGGCCCTCAGCCTGTTTTCTGTTGCTTGGAGGTCTGTATGGTCACGCAGCTTGGAAACCCACTTTGAAAGCTAGCTAACCCCTTGTCCTGGTCCAGAGAAGAGGCCTGAGTTATAGGACTAAGCTGATTTAGGTCAAGAAGTCAGGAGGGTTTTATGTATCTTTAGTGAATTCAGCCAACGGGGAGAGGAAGAAGAGAATTCCAGGTTGTGAATTGCCAGCTGCCTGTTTTCTCCTTCTTGTGCTGGAAATCAGGAAGAAAGCTCTTGGTATCCAAGTGAAGATTTTCTGTAGGTCACATAGTACATAAAGCCCAGATGTGTTATAAACGTTAAAGCTAAGAAGAGAAATCATAAACTGTCATGGATTGATGTGTGTCCCCCCAGGAATGTGTGTAGCAATTTGGGCCATGATTCCCAGTATTTTGGGGTTGTCTTCCATTGTGTGATTTTCCTATGCTGTAAGTCCTAATCTCTGTCTCTGGTTAATAACTGGTTAATAAAGAAGATTAGGGTGGCACTTGTCACACGCTTCCTAAGGTTACTCCCATGTTCCAATGTAAAGGGAGTTAGTTTCCCTGGAGTGTGGCTTGCCCCACCTTTTATCCTTTTATCTTACAAGAGATAAAAGGAAAGGGAAGCAAGGAGAGAGTGGGGACCTCATACCATCAAGAAAGCAGCACTGAGAGCAGAACGTGTCCTTTGGATCTGAAGTTCCTATGCTGAGTTGCTCTCAGGCCAAAGAAAGATGGATGCAACACACAGACTTTCCTCCAGTTCTCTTCCCGCAAAGAGGGAAAGGCTTCCCCTGGAGTGGACACTCTGAATTCGGACTTGCAGCCTACTGAACTGTGTAAGAATAAGCTTTTCTTAGTTAAAGCCATCCGCTTGTGGTATTAGAACAGTACCAGAGGACTAAAATATAAACAAACCCCAAATCATATATAGTAAATGTACAGTTTGAAAAATTATCCTGGAGATTTTATAACCTCCAACTTATAAGAAGTTAATGATAACTCCTACAGCAGTGTACACATTCCGGGGGAGCCTTTCACATGGACCCTAGTGGGAATGATGTGGTATAATGAGTGTATAACCAGTCCCTGCTTTTGCCGTGTGTTAAAACTTGAAAGTTGACAGCAAGAGCTTAGGTTGCTAACTGGAAATGTTCCTTCCTCAGAGACATCTTTCTTGTCCACTGCACCTCAGATAGTTTCTCCTATTACTTTCGACCCCTCACCGATTGATTCCCGTCATAGCGTTTATTGTAATATGTACTTATTTATTCATCATCCATCTTCATTGTAATCTTCAACATGTAACAGAATAGAAGAGAATCTTAGTGAGGTCTTTTAGGTTTTTTCTCATACTTTGAAATTTAAGGTTTGTCTTTCACTTACAGCACACCGCAGTTGGCACGAGCCGTGTTGCCAGGCTCAGCAGCAATGTGTGGCTTGTGGCTGCCATATTGGAAAGTGCTGCTCGAGTGCTCAATCTAGGATGTTGTTGGCTGCTGTTGAATCAGCCCGACTGGTGGCCTTATGTATAACAAGACAAAACACTGCCCCGTCCTGGACCACCTGCGTGTGTGAGGCTGTTGTTGTGGCTACTGTGTCACTCCATTTCATTGGGGGTTTCTCTTATTTTCACTGACCCTCTACTTGATCAAGCATGACCTCTCCAGAGACTGGTCTTTCCTGGTGATGTGACTAGACCAAGAAAGCCAGAGGAACATTCTGGTTTTATTTCTTCTAAGACTGAGTCCTTTGTTCCCTGGTAGTTCATGGCATATTCAGTGTTCTTCACCAACCTCACAGTTTGAATGTATCAATTCTTCTGTCTTCCTTTTTCACTGCTCAGTTTTCACATGCATATGAGAAGGTTGAAAAGATCATGACTACATACACTATCTCGATAAAGATATTTGTTCATTTGTTTTGTTAAATAGAGGTGCCTGTGGGTTTGTTTTAGCGAAACAGACATCTTTCTCTCTGGAGAGAGAGCCGTTGAGAGCATGTGCTGAATTTAAATTATGAATAAATTGAAAAGTTACGGTCCCTGTCCTCAAGAAGATGGCTCTGGTTGCTGTAAATCAGGACAGCACTCCAAGGGTAGTTGATCTCTTCTGCAGAATTGTGGGGACAAAATGTCCCAGATTTGGACCAGTGTGACCACAGTTTAGGTCATAGCATGATACTTAGGGGGCAAAAGTAATTACAGCTTGAATAGCTCCCATAAAGCCAATTGCAGGACCACAGGGTGCTGGGGAACTTCTTCAACAGATTTCACAATCCTTAGGCACCCCATAGGGAGACACAGCTGGTGGCCACCATGATTGGAAGAGACAGCACCCAGGCATCCTCTGGCTTTGGCTTCTAGTTCATTTCTGCACTTTCTGTGCTCACTGAAGGAGAAATAGTGTGTTAGCAGAGTGAATCAGAGAACATGCTTTCTGGAGAACATAGTTCTATGTGGGAGGCAAGTCCTTTGCCTTCTTGATCCCTGGCAGATGTCCCTGAGACATCACATTGTTGGCTTTATTCTGAAGGTGGCTAACTGGCTACTTAAACTGTGTCTTAATAGTCTCTGTCTGTTGTTGTCGTGTGTCTTCAAGTGGATTCCAACTTACAGCAATCCAACGTGACAGAGCAAAACTTCTCAATAGGATTTTCTTTTTTTTTTTTTTAATTTTTATTTAACATGACTGAGTGAAAATGTACATTCACATATAAATTTACATGCCCCCCTATATGCAGCTTCCACTGCTCTCCCTGTCCGGTGACTGCACACTATTCCTCTCTGCTCCATACATGTCTCATCCTCCCAACAGCCTCCTTTCCCCTCCTCTCCGTCCACTCCCCTTCCTCCAGCCAGAGGTCAGCAGGATGATATTCTATAGATGTATAGAACCATAAAGTGCTTCCAATATATGGTCACCCTGCATTGCCAAGTCCAATCCATTCCTGTCCAAAGAGTGGACCTTTGTTATAATTTATGGGAAAGGGCAGCATCAGGGCCGGGAGCCATGATCTCAGAGGAACCCCCAAACCGCTGGACCATCAGTAGAGGTCTTTTAGTGGAGATCTCATGATGCACCTCTTTCTATTCTTGTGTTGCCAGTGAGACTCCTCTCTGTGAGCTCCCTCATGGCTATCACTGGTGGTGGCCGGGCACCATCCAGTTCTTCCGGTCCCAAGTCGATGTAGGCACCCACTCTTGTGGGTCTCTCTATCTTCTCTGTTGTCTTTACCACATGTCATTTTGGTCCTCAGTGAGCATCCGTTCCTGTTGAGTTGGGACCATTTGCTGTGTCCTCGGATGGCAGCTTGGCAGCTTTTAAGACCCCAGACGCCACTCACCAACGTGGGGTGCAGAGAGCTCTCTTAGCAAAACGCTAGTTGTGCCAATTGGCCTGGAATTCGCCTAAGAGCATGGTCCCCCGCCCCCCACCCCAGCTACTCTATCCTTGCAGTATTGAGTTAATCAGTAGGATTTTCAAGGCAATAATCTGTATGAGAGTAGACCACCAAGTCTTTTCAATCTTGTGGTGCTGCTGGTGAGTTGAAACTTCTGACCTTTCAGTTAGCTGACCACTTGACTGTTGTGCCTCCGTGGGTCCCTGTATTCTCTGTCTGCTCTTTGCCATTGAGTCCATTCTGACAGTTAGTGACCCAAGGACAGAGTAGAGATACCCTATAAGGTTTCCAAAGCTAGCACCTTTACAGAAGCAGATTGCAGCATCTTTCTCCCCTGGAGCAGCCAGTGGGTTCAAGCCACCAATCTTCCTGTTAGCAGCTGAGCACTTCAGCAGCGTGCCACCAGGGCTCTTTTGTCATCAGTGTGTAGGATGCTGAACTCACACCGGGTTAAAGACCAAAACCAAACCCGTCGCCATCCAGTCAATTCCAATCCTAGAGATCAGAGTAGAACTGCCCCATAGAGTTTCCAGGGAGTGCTGGGCTGATTTGAACTGCCAGTCTTTTGGTTAGCAGATGTAGCGTTTAACCACTAAGCCACCAGGGTTTCCTACACCAGGTTAGGCTGTGAAAATCTCCCAGGATAGCAGATGGCTGGAAATGATCCCCTCAAGTATCAGGCAGCACTGAGGACATATGTACTTTCTTGGCCCCTGGCTTTACCCAGTGACAGAGAACAGAGTCTAGGGTCAGCTGCCATTTCCTGCCTGATTGCCTGAGTAGAGTTACACGGTGCTGTTTGTTGACTTAGAGACACTAACACCAGAGCTCACCAAGATTTTGAAATCAAGTGTTAGAGCGAGTCATTCTTTCATTTCCCAGCACTCTGACAAACGGGGCCTACTCTTAAAACTCCTTTTTGGGCTTTCATGGAAATTGACTTATGAATCTAAGCAAGTAACCAACAAAAGTTCTTGATCACATTTATGTAATGAATTTTTTTTTACTTATTTTTACGACTTTCTAGAATTGCTGTTGTTCTGGAGCAAAGAAGAAACAGCATCATCTTTTAACTCCTTTAGCATTGTATCTGACAATCTTTAGGGTGTTGTTCTTTCTCAGAGTAAATTACTTAAATGAAGTAGGATTGGCCAAAGAAGTGTAATTGGATGACAGCCTGTAATAATGTTGTTTAAACACCTAATCTAAGCAGCTAATCTTCAAAGGCTGCTCCCTCAACACATATCATTTACACATATCATACACACCAGGTCAAATCTGATGATATTTGCTTAAGGCCAGATTCAGGTGCATCGTTAAGAGACAGTTTGAGCACTAGTTTGTGTGTTTTTACACTAAAAATCACTAATTTAAGTATTTATCTAGAGTAAAATGCATCATCTAAGGAATAAGATGTGTGTTTTTACACTAAAAATCACTAATTTAAGTATTTATCTAGAATAAAATGCATCATATGAGGAATAAGAGGTTGCCATTAACTTGGATGCTAACAAAACTAAGTTGTTTAAACCTTCAGATAAACCAAGTCTTTTTTGCTGGATCGTGTGGAATTTTCCAAAAGCTCTCCAGTATTTCCTGGTTTTAATAAAAAAAAAAATAACCATTGCCACTGAGTTGATTCTGAGTCACAGTGACCCTATGGGAATAGAACTGCCCCATAGGGCTTTCAGGGAGCAGCTGGTGGATTCAAACTGCCAGCCACTGGTTAGCAGCTGTAGCTCTTAACCACTGTGTCACCCAAGGGGGGGAGAACCCCACAAACCCATTGCTGTCAAGTCAATTCTGACTCGTACCAAAAAAAACCAAACCTGTTGCCATCAAGTTGATTCTGACTTATCATAGGGACTCTCCAAACCAAAAAAAAAAGCCACACACACAAAAAAACTTGCCATGTAGTCAATTCTGGCTCCTCGTGTCCCTGTAAGAGAGCATAGAACTGCCCCATAGGGTTTACTGCCTGTTAGATTCAAACTGCTCACGTTTTGGTTAACAGGTGTAGCTCTTAACCATCGTACCACCAGAGTTTGCTTCCCACTTTGTATAGATGATTTATAGAGACAGTGATAGGACTTCCCTTCATGCATGTTGTACCTAGACTTCCTGAGAAGTATCATGTAGAAGTGAAGAGTGACTAGAAAGTTGCCTGTGGCACAGTTCTGCTCATCTGAACCATTTCCACCTTTGTGTCTCACATAAAGTTACTTGCCCTGGCTCTCATGGTTGAAATCGTCAAGAGTCAGATAAGTTGTCCCGTAGCACGGTGTCTTAGCTGAGTGGGGCCTGGCGGTAAAACCTAGCTTTTATAATATAACAAAATAAAATAGTCAGCAGTCTATGCCTGTCTTGAAACACTCTGTTTAGAAAATATGGCGTGTGTTTTAAAATTTGAGTTCTGATTTATTTACTTGGACTGACAGCCATCACATTTCACATGGAGAGGAGGGTAAAGGAGAAATAACATTTGGTGAGTGCCTTCTTGTTTCACTTAGTCCTCAGTGAGTTAGAGATCATCATGCTTTATAGATGTGGATCGTAGGTACTCACAGAGAGCGCATGGCTAGATTCTACCCCCGCGCTGGTCAGATGACATAGCCCATGTCTTTGCTAAGTTCTGCCTTCCCCTGGGTCTTAGACCTAGAAGGAACTTTAGTGTTGATCCAGTTCTACTACAGTTTTAAAAAACTCTGATTTTCTGGAGATTAAATACATGGTTCAGGGTAATTAAAGGAAATAATTGAGGGAAGGATGTTCTGTTCTAGAAAGACAAGAGAGTGAGCCATCGTCTTCCCTCTTATCCAACACTCTTGTTTACTCAAGTATTAAACCTGATAGCATCGCTTGGTATACGTGGATGAGTGCGTGGTACTCCTCTTTAAAAAGAACTTTGATAATTCATGCTTTAAAAGGAGCACCACCGCCTCATTTAGGGGAAAATTACCCCTCTCAGTGGCAGTCCACACCTTTGGCGTGCATAGACATCATCAGCAGAGGTGGTGGTTGATGATCCCTGGTGGGTTTCTCAAAATTCATGTCTGAAAAGAACAGATGCTGTCCTGTCCTTGGCACATTCAGCTAAACCCTTAATACACTTCACATGAAGGTAAGCAAGTTGAAAGTTATTTTTAAAACCATCCAGATGTATCTGTTCAAAGCTATACTGTGGTTACCTTTCCAAGTGGGATGGCTGCATCTCAGAAACACACAGCTCACCTTTACTGGAATTGCTACCCCCAGAGCGTCTGGACACACCACTCTATCATGTGGACTAAAATATATATATATTTTAAATCTGGTAAGATTATTATTTCCCAAACAGAGCTCTAAAAGACTTGATTCAAAATTGAAAGTTAACTTCAAAAGACATTTACCATCACTAGGAATAGTAAAAACAATGAGGGAGAAAACACTGCCTTAGGTTTCACAGAAGAATTCCAAAGTTATTTTGCTGCGTGTCAGCGCCGGTGACTAAACATGTAATCCCATGTGAGTACCTAAAATCAACTGTCTGAAGTGGTTGTATTTAATTGGGAGCCCTGGTGGCATGGTGAGTAAAAGCTTGTCTCCTAACCAAAAAAAGACAGTAGTTTGAATAAAAGGTGTGACAATTAAGTCAGGGAACTCATCCTGGAAAAAGTGCTACATACCTCATTGCTGAATATCACTACGGTCGCATTCAAAGTACTCCCCTTGGGAAGCTGCGCACCGATACCAGCGCTTAGTCCACCCTTCAGAGCAGTTTTGGAGCTCTTTTTCTGAAATGGCCATCAGAGCTGTTGTTGGGTTACACTTGATGTCCTGAATGTCATCAAAATGTCTTTCTTTCAATATTTTCTTTATCTTTGGGTAAAGAAAAAAGTCAGTGGGGGCCAGTCCACGTGAGTAGGGAGGGTCTTCCAATAGAATTATTTGTTTACTGGGTAAAAACTCTCTCACAGACAACTATACAGTTAAGTTTGTGGACTTGCCACTGTGCACAATGGCCATTCCAGAAAGAGTTCCAAAATTGCTTTGAAGGGTAGAAACTAGGCAGTGGCATCAGTGCATAGCTTCCCAAGGGATGTACTTCAAAGGTGATGATATTCAGCAGTGAGGTATGCAGCACTTAGAACAGTTAAGTTTGCAGACTTATTTGTCAGACCTCATCTACCAGCGTCTCCTTGGGAACTCTATGGGGTGTGTTCCTCTGTCTTATAGGATCATCTTGAATTAGAATCAACTCGATGCCAATGAGTCTTTTGGTTTTGCACCTAACTGAGGTCCCTGGGTGATGTAATCAGTTTGTGCTCGATTGCTAACTGAAAGATTGGTGGTTTGAATCCACCTGACATTGCTGCAGAAGAAGCCCTGGTGAACTACTTCTGTAAGCTTACAACCACTGAAAACGCTATGGGGTGCAATTCTACCCTCAACCACCTGGGTTGCCATGAGTCAGAACTGACCAGATGGCAGTGAATTTGTTTGCTTGGACACCTAATTAGATGTGTTAATTCTGGTCAGTTTTCTTAAAGCGTAGGTCCTATCAGTCTATCATTCCAACTCACACATCATTTCCTGTAACAAACCCAGTAAAGCCAAGTGCTGTCGAGTCGGATTCGACTCATGGCGACCCTAGGGGCCAGGGTAGAACTGACCCCCGGAGTATTCAAGGAGTGCCTGGTGGATTTGAACTGCCCAGTAAAACCTGAAATTAATGTATTCTGAGTAACTGGAGTTTATTTATTTATTTATTCCTGAATTTTACCTTCTTCAGAAGAAGGACAATGACAACCCAGTGAGCCCATGTCTGTATTTCCGGCAGCATTAGAGACTTGATGCTCTCCCCTGTATCTTTGTAGTAACAGTTCAGACATGTGACAATTTTGTTTTAGAAGAACTGCTACATCATGGTTTAACAGAAAGCGTACATTTTTGTTTAGAACATTTGCCTCAGAACAAAAATATCAATGCATTTTAGAAATGCTTCAAACAAACAGAGTTGGCACCGACAAGTGTTCTTCTGTTAACGTAGGAGACAGTGTTTGATGAATGATAATGGTTTATTCCTGCACCAGGTAGAAAGAGACATTAATTAGACTCTGTTTCTGAGTAAGGAAGTATAGTTAAAATGTTATTTTTTTTAAAAAAGGATTTACAAATGTTTAACTTAGAAGAAAAAAATAATTTAATTTAGCATTTTGGCTTTCTCTGAGTTGGAATTGGTTTGGTTTGGGTTTGGTTTACCGTGGCTTATTAACATTTCATTCTAGTACTTTCTCTTAGTGAGCCCTGCAGACAAAGTCCTTCAAGTCACCTGAAATTCACTAGATTACACAGTACGATGGTCCCCCGACTCTCCAGAACAGTTTATTATATGCACAAGCCAAGAAGTAGGAGAGTCTAGAAAAAAGTTGGTTTTAGGAGTTTCAGTCCAGCCCAAGAAGCATTTTCCAAAGTGCCTGAGGCAGCCAACAGGTGCCATTTAACCCTAACGTAGCTGGGAGATTATATATATCTATAAGTGGGACACTCTTGTTAAGCTAATAATTAGCAATTAAACAAAATAGCAGAACAATACTGGATGGATGTTTGAGAGAAAGGAAGCCTGTTGTTATCTACTTAATGGGGACAGGTAATCCTGAAGACAGGTTCTCTGTCACTAGAGAAGTTTGTGTGGGAGCCATGTGTGTGTCTTGTGAAATGTGTATGTTCCCTGTGTTAGTGCCCTTCTGACATATTCCTCTATGGTTTTGCTATGTTTGACCAGACCTCAGTTGATGATGATAATGAAGAAGATGATGAGAAGTCTGATGTGACCTTAAGTCTCACCTAGGCTGCTGTAGCCTTCATAAAAGTGACACAGGAGCCTGGTGGTGCAGTGGTTACATTTTTGACTGGAAACCCTAGTTGCGTGGTGGGTAAGTGCTACATCTGCTAACCAGAAAGTTGGTAGTTTGTCTACCAGGCACTCCTTGGAAAATCTATGGGGCAGTTCTACTCTGTCCTGTAGGGTCGCTATGAGTCAGAATTGACTGGATGGGAATGGGTTATGCAGAGATAAGCAGTGAGTGTTTCAGCCCACCCAGTGGCTCTGTCCAGGCAGACCTGGTGATCTGCTTCTGCGAAGGGCACACCCAGGGAAACCTTATGGAGTAGTTCTGTTCTATCACTTGGAGTCACTATGAGTTTGAATCAGCTCAGTGACACACAACTACCAAAGAGATGGCGGTGGAGTCGAAGTGATTTTCTAAATATTTCAAAACCAAAAAAACCCCAAATCCACTGCTGTGGAGTTGATTCGGACTCATAGCGACCCTATAGGGCAGAGGGGAATTGCCCCATAGATCTTCCAAGGAGTGCCTGGTGGATTCAAACTGCTGATCTTTTGGTTAGCAGACATAGCATTGAACTGCTATGCCAAATATTTAAAAAGAACTGTGGAAATAGAGGGACTTGGCTTGGCTTGTGGAAATGGATAGTTCTCATGCTTAGTGAGACAGCTTATATATGTGAAATGTGGATATGTAGTTCCTGCTGTCACGTAAATGCGAAGAGCTTGGGAACCAGACTTATGTTTCATCCTCAAGGTACGGATCGCACCTGCAGGCTGGGGGCTCAGGCCCTGGGCTGTGGGAGGCTGGGAGGAGCGGTCGTTTTTGGTCTTATGTTTTTGCTGTGGAAAGCTGTAACAAGTGCTTGTTTTTTTGTTTTTGTTTTTGTTGCTATTATGTTTTTGCTGTTCATAAGGAGACATCATGTCCAAAATGAAAAATGTTTATTTTCAGAATTCAGTGGTTCATCTCTTCTGGATTGTATTTGATGAAAAGTTGGATGTGATTGGGTACAGTTGTGTCTGTGGGCCTTTGGACTTACGGGCCCGCAGATATGGGTACTCTTACAGATGTTTTCTTGCTGAAGATCTGGCTGAAAAGGAGCCTTTTTTTAAAGTAATTAGCCTACTAGTTGTCTAAATGGAGTAATCTCCTCAAGCCTTTTCAAAAAAAACACTTTTAAAAGGGTCAAGTATGTTTAAAATTGTCCATTATTTAGGGAGATACTCAGCCTTTTGCCCGCGCTCCTCTAAGAGTTGCTTCTTTCTTTAAAATGTTGGTTATGTCGGTCAGAGGAGCCGTGGTGATGCAGTGGGTAAAGACCACTTGGCCAGTAACCAGAAGGTCTGAAGGCCAAACCCACAGACCACTCTGAGGTTGAGAGATGTGGCAAGCTCCTTCTGTGCAGGGTACAGTCTTGGACCCCTTATCAGACCTTTCTGTTTCTACTCTATCTGCTAGGATGACTGTGAGTTGAACCCACTTAGTGGCAGTGGGTTTTTATGTCTGTCAAATCCCATCGTATTTTCTCAAGGAGGCATTCAGCACTGGCTCGTGGATCAAAAGCAGCTAAATCCTTTGTACCATGAGTAGCTTCCTACAGATTGATTTATTTTTCATCTACAGAGTGGCTGTCCATTCTCAGGGACTTGACCTGTACTTGGTACCATCGGAGACCTTGAATGGTAACTGCCCCACGGACTTGAAGGCCTGTTTGAGAAAAGAAGTAGCAGAGCCCAAGGATGGAGGCTGATAGGTTGTGGTTCCAGGCTCCTCTCCAGGCCTGGGTTTCTGACCCTGGGCTCAAGACTAGGTCTGCTCACCCCTGGTGAGACTCGCTCAGAACAGCCTGGGATAGAAACTTACTTGTCCCGATACAGACACCAGATACAGACACCACAATCGTGCTACTACACCATGCCACCTTAACATCACACCTTCTGGGTGTGTCTCTAAGCAGGAGGATTACCTGCTTTCTGCTTTGGGTGAATCTTTTTGAACTGCAAATTAGCCACACCTTATATTATTCATATTCTAAATCTTGATAATCACCCTTCTTCAACAGGATGCACCACTCCGGAAAAGAATTTTTCCCTACCCTTTCACTGAATTATGCACTTTGGCATTTTATCTCTCTGAGGGAAAGTACTTTCCATGTTGTTGTTGTTGTGTACTGGCAGGTTTCTTTTTGAACTCACAGTTGACCCCAAGCAACCGAGGGAAACTTCCCCATAGTGTTTTCTTGCCCCAGTAATGCCCAGTTAAGCGATGGGCTGTTAACCGAAAGGCTGATGAATTGAACACACAAGTTGCTCCTTAGAAGAAGGATCTGGTGATTTGCTTCCTTAAAGATTATGGACAAGAAACCCTATGGGACAGTCTTACTCTGTCACGTGGGGTCACTGTGAGTTGACATGGATTTGATGGCCACTGACAACAGTCTTGACATGGAAGCAGGTCACCAACCAGGTCTTGTTTCTGTAGAGCTGTGGAGCGAGTTTAAACCACAGAGTTTTGGTTAGCAGCCAACTGCTTAACTGTTTGCACCAACCAATCAAAAAACCAAACCCACTGTGATCAAGCTGACACCCACTCGTGCTGACCGTGTAACACCCTGTACGAAACGGAAACCCCCATAGGGTTTCCAAAGCTGCACTTTTTGTGGAAGCAGACTACTGCATCTTTCTGGCTGGTCGATTACAGCCACCAGCCGTCAGTTAGCAACCCAGTGCTTAACCACTAGCCCACCAGGACAAAGTCTCTATAAATTGCCCTAAACTGAGGTTTCAGATTTAGGGTGGTGATGTATAGGGAAAGAGTGTGGACTTAAGTTTGAAGAGCCCTAGAGCCTTTCCTGTGTGATAGCCATGAATTCTTCCCAGAAAACTCAATTTTCGTAAGCTCTGATTTCCTTTTCTGTCAGATTCCGCTCTTCTGGCCTCAAGTGGGGGCTGAGTCGAGGATCACAGGAGGTGGGGAGCCTCCTGGACAAACACTAGGCTTTAGTGAGTGCCGGGGGAACACCCAGTAGCAATGCATTCCCCAGCTGTGCGGGGGAGCTGGGCAGGGATTCATCCTGGGTCCTTTTTAAATATCTGTAATTTTCAAACTTGGGATTGGGGTGAACGGATGGTAAAAACCACCAGTACTGTCGACTTTGTGGAGCCTCCGTTTTCTAAGCCGCGGGGTGGGAAATCCCGACATGTCCACAGGATCAGTGTTTGCCCATTGGGAATGTTATGTCATAGTAACAAATGCCTCAGGAATAGTTTCTTCCCAGCTCTGCAGGAGCTATAAATTGCTGCTTTAAACTATTTTCCAACACCCTAATGTTTATGTTGCTATGGTCGTGTGTCTCTTGCTTGGGTGTGAAGACTGCCATTGAAAATAGATAGGCCAAAATAACAGCTTAACAGGTGGCTGTGTTTTGTGAAGTTGTTTGTAGAACTGTTTTGTGAAGAAGCCCAATGCAAGTAAATCATAGGACTGGGTCCTTAAGCTGTGCTTTAGCATCTCCCTTTTTTTCTAAAACACATCCTCCCCCTCTTTTGTTTTATATGTAGAGTTTTTCCCTCTTTCAAGTGGTGCCATGCCGATTTCCTGTTGTAACACAAGGAAAGATTCCAATTCATTTATTTAGCAGTGGCAGTCCTTTCCTTATTTTGTGTAATTGGAACCCTCCTCCCAAAAATAGCCCTTCTTTTCCTAATGTGAGTCTTTTTATAGCTGATGTACTCTATTTAAATGGATGATTGCTATTTAAATGTGACCATTTTGACTGATTAAATTACACACGTATGTGTATGTATATGTATACACACACACACACACACACACACACACACACACCCATACAAAAAAATATATAGTTCCCTGTAAAGGTCTAATCCTTAGTGAACATGATAGTAGCATTTTTTTCCCGTTAACTTGTCATTGTACTTTTCCCTGTCATCCATCTGTGACTATTTTCTTTCCTTTTGAGATAAAATCATAGCATCTTAGGTAAGGAAAAAACTTGAGCATTAAGCCAGTTCAACTTCCTCCCCACTGTAAGAGTCTTTTCTATAATAACCTTTACTGGTGATCATCTTGGTTCAGCGCCAGCAATGGCATTCTTTTGTCGCTCATTCTTTTGTCGCTTGACTTCTTCTATCATTTTCTACTTTGATCTGTTGGAAGAGGCTTTCTTATGTTGAGATACTTGACCCCTAGAGCTTTCATAAGTGATCTGTGTTCTCCTCACTGCTGTGGCCCAAACATGAGTCGCTTCCACATCTAAAGAACTAGAGTACTGCCCTTTGGTCTTCTACTGACTTGATATCTGTAATTCCCTCTACAATTCTTTTTAGAAAATGGTTTCCGGACCTCCTCACAGTTCTTGTGGTCCTCTTCCATTACTGCCCTTTAAAAAACACTGAGCACAGTGCTCCAGGAAAGGGCCAGATACAAATATTTTTGACTTGCAGGCCATAAAGTCCCAGCTGCAACTACTCAACTGTGTCCTTGTAACATGAAAACAGCCATAGGCAGCACAGTTCAGGAATGGGCACGTTCTGTGTTCTGATGCAGTTTTATTTATGGACACAAATTTTAGTTTCATATGGATTTTATATGTCATGAATATTCTTCTTTTGATGTTTTTCAACCATTTACAAATGTAAAAACCATTCTTAGCTCAGGAGTCTTACAACAACAGGTGGCAGGCAGAGTTTAGCCCAAAGGCCATGGTTTGCTGACCTTTGCACTAGAATAGATACTGGAGGACCAAGAGTTGGAAACATTGAGACTGTTAATTCAGCACCTTAAGCTTTGTTACTGCTTTATCATTAGTGTTGTCCTGTGGAGAAGCCACATCATACTGCTGGCTGCTTTCCACAGTGTGCTGTACCAGGGCTCAAGGGCTTAGATCTCCTGGCCAAGCCCATACTCTCTGCCCTGTGGGTATGGGATCTACCCCAAAACATCCAACAAACCTGATTAGATGACTTTGAAATACAAATATGGTGAATTGTGTCCATTGGTTTTTAACTTGACAAAAGTAATTATGATTCTTGCTTCTGTTACTTGCAAACCCTGGTGGCATAGGGGTTAAGTACTACCCCTGCCAAAGAAAAGCTCAGTGGTTCAGATCCACCAGGTGCTCCCTGGAAACTCTATGGAACGTTCTACACTGTCCTGTAGGGTTGCTGTGAGTCAGAATTGACTCGAAGACAGGGGGTTTGGTTTGGGGGATTTTCTGTTATTTATTGTGTCAGCCATCGCTCGTGCTTAGTGGCAGGTATAATGAACATAACTTTCTGTCTTGGTCCAAGGCACCAACTTGCTGTGATATCCAAATTATTAAATGAAACATAAAGATCATAACTGCTTACCTCTGCTGTTACAGAAACCAGTAGGTATTTGGGCATAGAATTGAAAACTTCTATTATATTAATAAGCTTAAGGATGGATTATTCTGTACTTCCTCATTAGTTTTAATTTTTTAATAAGTCCTCATTAGATACTTTGTGAAACAGCTTAACTAAGATTATAATTTAACATGCAGAGGAGAAAATTTGACAGTGAAACCAGTTTGTTAAATGTATAAACAATTAAGATTATGTACTTCTCTGTGGTCATTTACTTAGCAAGGCTTTGCTTTCACGGGAACAGGAAAATGCAAAAGGCCAACATTTGGGGAGCATTCCTGAGTGCCAGGCGCAAAGTGGTAATTAGCTTTCATCCTAGCCAAAAAACAAAAACAAAAACTAGCGATTGCCGTCAAGTGAATTCTGACTTGTGATCACCCTTTAGAACAGAGTACAACTGTCCCAGTAGACTTTCTAAGGACGCCTTTTGGTTAGCAGCCGTTAACTCTTAACCAGTGCATCTCCAGGGCTTCCATCATGCTAAAAAACCATAAAACCAAATCCCATTGCCATTGAATCATCTCTGACTCACAGCAATCCTATAGGACAGAGTAACTCACAGCAATCCTATAGGACAGAGTAACTCACAGCAATCCCATAGGACAGAGTAGAACTGCCCTGTAATGTTTGCAAGGAGCACCTGGTGGACTTGAACTGCCAAACTTTGTGTGACAAACCATAGCACTTAACCACTGTGCCACCAGGGTTTCCAATCATCCTATGAAGTGAATCTTAATTACTGTTACCTTATAGATGTGAAAACTGAGACTCAAAGGACTTGCCAAAATGACCCTAATAGTGAATAGTCAAACCTTGGGTTTTTTGGTAACAACAAACTCCATATGGGTTTTCCAACAACACCATCGTTTTCCACAAAGAGAAACTGATGCTTATTCATTACTGAGTTAATTGTATCAGTATAGGCAGTTGACCCTAAAACAGATGTGTGTTCCTGAATTATTTACTGGAATGATGCATTTCTGGAGAATATATCTCAGAAACTGGGATATAAGAATATCGACCTCCTTAAGTGGGAAGGGTCTGTTGAAGTTAAAATATTTTCATTAGCCACCCGTTGCTAAAAATGGAAACACAGATACAAGTTTAGATTGCTTTAAAGCTATTAGAAATCTTGAGGGAAACCTTAATTGTGTTTAGAAAAGCCTCTATGTTTGTCTGGACTGTATCTTGCAGAAAGACACTGCAGAGGTCATTATGTGATATCCAGAAGCTAAGATGTAATAGAGCCTGGATGAGAATGTTTAATAATCTAAAGATACCAGTTAAGTCAGGACCTTGAAAAGACATTGCTTTGAATGAAAAAGGGTACCTCATAAACAAATTCTTTACAATTCACTGTTGTTGTTGTTAGTTGCCATGGAGTTAGTTCCAACTCATAGCGACCCTATGAACAACAGAACGAAACACTGCCTGGTCTTGCGCCATGTCCACAATCGTTTTTATGCTTAAGCTCATTGTTGCAGCCACCGAGTCAGTCCATCTCCTTGAGGGTCTTCCTCTTTTTCCCTGACGTTCCACTCTACCAACCATGGTGTCCTTCTCCAGGGACTGTTCTTTCCTGACAACATGTCCAAAGTATGTAGTTCATTAGCCATGCTTTTTTTCTTTCTGTCTCATCTTGCTAGTGCTGCTGTAACAAAGAATAATATTGGTGGGTGGCCTTAAGAACAGAAATTTATTTTCTCACAGTTCTGGAACAAGAAGTCCGAATTCAGGGTGTTGGCTATGTGAGAAGGTCCTTCTTTGTCACTTTTGAGTTTCTGTTGGCTGCTGGCAATGTCTTGTCTTCTGGACTTGTCGACTCATCTGCCGCCACCTTTGCTTAGTGTCTTTCCCCTGGGTCTGGATCTATTCAACTCTTTTTATAAAGACACCATTGAGAAAGAACTAGGTTTAGAGACCACTGTGCTTTGGTATAAAACACTGTTTTAGTCATCTGGTACTGTGTTAGCAGAAATACCTTGAGGGAATGGCTTTGACAAAGAAAAGTTTATTCTTACACAGTCCAGTAGGCTATAAGTCTGAATTCAGGGTGTCTGCGCCAGGGCAAGCCTTTCCCTCTGTCAGGTCTGGAGGCAAGTCATTGTGGTGTGAGTGTTTGGTCAGGGAGCATCTTAGTGCACCCTCCCCTGGGTGCCACTTTCTTGATGGTATGAGAGTCCCAACTTTCTGCTTTCTTCCTTTTTTTTTTTTTTATCTCTGGTAGGATAAAATGGTAAAAGATAGTGCAAGGCACACTCCAGCGAAACCTCTCTTTATGTTGGAGCAAAGAGGTGATTTTTAGGAGAGATTTTACAGTCCCACCCTAATCCTTTTATTGATATAAACCCAGTCTATTAATCACAGGCAGAGATTAGGATTTACAGCATCAGAAAAACACAAAATAGCAGACACTTACACATTACTGGCAATCCATGCCCAGCCAAATTGCTCCACATTTTTGGGGGGACACAATTCAATCCGTGGTACTCATTAACATAACGAAAGAAAATCCTGATTTCCAAACAGGGTCATATTTACATGTTCAGGAGTTAGGATTTCAGCATAACTTTTTGGGGGACACAGTTCAGTCTAGATCACATGAAATATCATGAGTATTTACAAGCTGGCTTATAAAAGAGATCTAACACACATATTCAAAATATAATTTGGAGGCTCTGAAAGTAGAATGTATTTAGTATTTTAGCTGTTTAATTGTAGAAAATGAATTTCTTAAACTCATAGCTGGTGTCAAGAGTGACAAAACTTTTGCTGAGATGATTGCCCAAGAAGGATGGTTTATGGTTGTCTGGAGCAGGTTACAGTTCATGACTTAGACTGTGAGATCCTCAGAACACCATGTGTGTTAATGGCCTCTTTCCTAACACCCCACAGGGCCTTGTTTGGTGCTTTGCACATGAGGACTGCTTACTTGATGTTGACTGCCAGCCTGTGGGCTTGGCATTCAGATTTAGTTTTTGTGTTTAGTTTAAGTAAGAAGAAAAGCTACATTTTTGGTTTTAAAGTTTTGTTTTTGTTGAATAGGTATGAAGGAATACAACCATGAACCACAGGCTAGTTTAGTAAACAGAGCAGTGCCAAGTTCATTTAACACTCTTGTATGTCTGGGGGAAATCCTGGTGGTGTAGTGATTAAGTATTGCGACTGCTAACCAAAGGATCAGCAGTTTGAGTCCATCGCATGCTACTTGGAAACTCTATGAGGCAGTTCTAGTCTGTTATGTAGGATCTCTATGAGTCAGAATTGGCTCGAAGGCAGTGTGTTTCATTTTTTTGGTTGCTTTTCTGTATGATTGTGGTGAGCCCTGGTTGGTGCAGTGGTTAAGAGCCATGGCTGCTAACCAGAAGGCCAGCAGTCTGGATTTACCAGGCACTTCTTGGAAGCCCTATGAGGCAGTTCTTCTCTGTCCTATAGGTTGCATTGGAATCAACTTGACAGCCATGGGTTTGAGTTGTTTTTTTTTTAATTAATTAATTAATCAATTTAATATGACTGAGTGAAAATGTACATTCCTGTATAAATTTACATGCCCACCTATATACAGCTTCCACTGCTCTCCCTGTCCAGTGACAGCACACTATTCCTCTCTGCTCCATACATGTCTCATCCTCCCAACAGTCTCCTTTCCCCTCCTCTCCATCCACTCTCCTTTCTCCAGCCAGAGGTCAGCAGGATGACATCCTATAGATGTATACAACCATAAAATGCTTCCAATATATAGTCACTCTGCATCGCCAAGTCCAATCCATTCGTGTCTGAAGAGTGAACCTTCATTATGATTTATGGGCAAGGGCAGCATCAGGGCCAGGGGCCATGCTCCCAGAGGAACCCCGAAACCTCTAGACCATCAATTGAGGTCTTTTAGTGGAGATCTCAAGATGCACCCCTTTTTATTCTTATGTTGCCAGTGAGACTCAACTTAGTGAGCTCCATCGCGGCTGTCACTGGTGGTGGCCGGGCACCATCCAGTTCTTCTGGTCCCAAGTCGATGTAGGCACCCACTGATGTGGGTCTCTGTATCTTCTGGGTTGTCTTTACCCCATGTCATTTTGGTCCTCGGTGAGCATCCGTTCCTGCTGAGTTGGGACCATTTGCTGTGTCCTCAGATGGCAGCTTGGCAGCTTTTAAGACCCCAGACGCCACTCACCAATGTGGGGTGCAGAGAGCCCTCTGAGCAATACGCTAGTTATGCCAATTGGCCTCTATTTTGCCTAAGAGCATGGTCCTCTGCCCCCTGCCCCAGCTACTCTATCCTTGCAATATTGGGTTAAGATGGAAGGAGTATTCAAGTTATGCTGAAGTCCACTTAATATTGTTCTTGTTTCTAATGTGTGCTATCACCGATTTCACCCAACCAGATACCTAGCAACTATCTAATCTAAACCCTCTCCCCCTCGCCCTCCCTCCCTTCTTTCCATTGCAGCTGTCAAAGAGTCTTTTCTTTTATACACAAGTCTGTTTTTGAGATCTTATCGTAGAGGTCTCACACAATATTTGTCCTTTTGTTGCTGACTACTTTCACTCAACATAATGTCTTCCAGTTGAAACCAGGTCATGAGGTGTTTCCTGGAATCATCGTTATTCTTTATCATTGCGTAGTGCTCCATTGAATGTATATACCATAGTTTACCTATTCATTCTTCTGTTGTCGGGCATCTGGGTTGATTCCATCTTTTTGCTATCGTGGACTGTGCTGCGATAAACATTCTCGTGCATGTGTCCGTTGGTGTGAAAGGCCTTGATTCTGTAGGATATATTCCAAGTAGTGGAATTACTGGGTCAAATGGTATATCAATATCCATTTTTTTAAGGAAACGCCAGATTGCTTTCCAAAGAGGCTGGACCATTTTGCAACAGTGTAGAAAGGTTCCACTTTCTCCACAGCCTCTCCAGCATTTGTTGTTTTGCGTTTTTTGGATCATGGCCAACCTTGTTGGGGTGAGATGGTATCTCATTGTCTTCTTGATTTGAATTTCTTTGATAACTAAAGATCGTGAACATGTCCGCATGTGTTTTTTGGCTGCCTGGATCTCCTCTTTAGTGAAATGTCTGTCCATCTCCTTTGCTCATTGCTTAATTGGATGATTTATCTTCTTCTTATTGATATTTTGTAGTATCTTACAGATTATGGAGATCAGGCGTTGATCTGACATAGAGTTGCCAAATATTTTTTCCTATTCTGTAGGTGTTCTTTTAATTCTATTAATAAAGTCTTCCGATGAACAAAAGTGTTTGATTCTTAATAGTTCCCGTTTATCTATTTTCTCTTCTGATGATTGTGGTTTGTTTGACAGATTTTAGAGTCTGTCCACATTGTGTATTAAAACTTCCATTGTTGTTCCTACCTTTTCTTGGATGAGCTTTATTGTTTTAGGTTTGATATTTAGGTCTTTTATCTAGTTGGAGTTGGTTTTTGTATAAGGTGTAAGATATGGGTCTTGTTTCAGTTTCTTGCAGATGGATATCTAATTTTGCCAGCACCATTTGTTGAAGATACTGTTTTTACCCCAGTTTAATGTCTTAGGGACTTTGTTGAATATCAACTGTTCATGGGTAGATGGTGTCATCTCTGGGGTCTCAATTCTGTTCCATTGATCAATCTGTGATTTTTTTTTTTTATATGCCTGGGTTATTTCAGGGTGGTGCAGATCACTTTGTGCTTTGCTGCTAACCAGTAAGTTAGTGGTTTAACCTCCCCAACAGTGCTATGGTAGAAAGCCCTGGTGATACACTTCCATAAAAATTACAGCTGGGAAAACCCTATGGAGCTAAGTTTTGCTGTGACACACATAAGTGCCACGGGGAGTTTTATGTTTTTTGGCATATGTCTAGGTGGTACAAGTGGTTGACATGCTCCACTGCTAACCCAGGTCGGAGGTTGTACTGCACTGAGAGGTGCCTCGAAAGAATCGTCCAGTGAAAACCTTTTCGATCACAATGATCTGGTCTCGTTATGTGTGGATCACCATGAGTCAAGGGCCAATGTGATGGCAGTTAACAATGACAACAAAACAACTAATCATGTTGATCATCTTTTCATGCACTTATTAGGCTTTGGTACATCTTCTTTGAGGAAATATCCATTCCCAAGTCTTTTGCCCATTTTTAAATGGAGTTGTGTTTTTGTTCAATTGTAAGAGTTCGTGATACATACTGGATACTAGAGCCTCATCCAACATGTGAGTTGTGCATCTTTTTCTCCCATTCTGTAGATTGTTTCTTCACTTTCTTGACTGTGTTCTGTGAAGCACAAAATTTTTTAATTTTGATAAAGTCCAGCAACTGAGAAAACCAAACCTGTTGGGTTTGCATCGATTCCAACCCATAGCAACCCTGTGGGACAGAGTACAGCTGTACCGTGGGGTTTCCGAGGAGTGTCTGGTGGATTTGAACTGCTTACCCTTGGGTTGGCAGCTGACCTGTTAACCACTGCACCACCAGAGCTCCTGAAGAAGTCGAGTTTATCTCTTCTATCCTTTCGTTGTTTGTGTTTTTGATATAATATTTAAGAAAGCATTGCCTAATCCAAAGTTACAAAGATTCACATCTGTGTAGTTTTAGCTCCTACTTTCAGTCTTTAGTCTGTTTCGAGTTAATTTTTGTATATGGTGTGCTATGTGGGTTCAATTTTATTCTTTTGTGTGTGGATATTCCGTTGTCCCAACACCATTTGTTGAAAAATCATTTTTTCCCCACTGAGTCATCTTTCTTTTCTCATTTAACATTTTGAACCTGAGATTGATCAATGTAACCACAGTTCTTTCACTTTTATGGCTGTATGTTGTTGTTGATAGATGCCATCGAGTTGGTGCTGGCTCATAGTGGTCCTATAGGACAGAGTAGAACCACCCCACAAGGTTTTCAAGGGGTGGCTGGTAGATTTCAACTGCTGACCTTTAGGTTAGCAGCCGAGCTCTTAACCACTATTCCACCACAGTTGCATGTTGTAGTTGTTCTTGTTAGGTGCTGTCGAGTCAGTTCCAACTCATAGTGACTCTATAGGTCGGAGTAGAACTGCTCCATGGAGTTTCTAAGGAGAGCATGGCGGATTTTAACTGCTGATCTCTTGGTTAGCAGTCACACACTTTGCCACGACGCCACCAGTGTTTCTCTGTGGCTGTGTGGTGTCGTTTGTATCAGTCCGTAATGTATTCATCCAGTTTTAGATCCATGCACACTGAGTTGTTGCCAGCATTTTAATATCTTGAACTCTGTTGCTATGAAGATGCTTAAACACGTCTCATCTCTTACTGCAGGAGTTTCTCTCCAGGGTATATTCCTAGGAGTGGAGAGTGTACATGTATTTTCCAAAGTGATTATAATATTTATGCTTTATAGGCAATGTATAAGAGTTCCATTTGGTAAAACCTGTTTTCTAAGCATTCTATTACATTGTATCTTTTTGGAAACAGTCATTACCAAAAGGAAAAAATGTGGTGTTTGCAAGTACATTTGTCTTTCAAGGCTTCTTATATTTTACTAGTAAGAATTAATTTAAATAAGCAAAAGACCAATAAGTAGAAACCTAGTATGTAATTAGTGTCCGTTTAAATTTTTAAACATCGCCAGAACCTATGGGATACAGCAAAAGCAGTGCTCAGAGGTCAGTTTATCTCTGCAAATGCACACATCCAGAATGAAGAAAGGGCCCATTACCAAAGAATTAACCCTAGGACCGGAAGAAGTACAAAAAGAACAACAGAAGAACCCCTCAGGCACCAGCAGAAAACAGGCACCAGATTAGTGCAGAATTGAATGAATTAGAGAATTGAAGAACAGTTGAAAGAATTAACAAAACCAAAAGCTGTTTTTCTGAAAAGATAAAAAAATTTGATAAAGCATTGGCTAAACTTACTTACAAAAGAAAAACAGGAGAGGAAACAAATAAGCTTAATAAATTTCTGAACATCAGTGTGAGGCTTAAACAGATCATTGGCTGGTTGGGGTGGTGAAGCTTCTTGCTGGTGGCAAATAAGCCTGTGTATTACTGAGCAAGCATCACACAGCCTAGTGTTGTCTTATGTGGAGTCCAAAGCAAGTGTAACTGTTTGCAGCATCCAAGTACCTACCCACACGTTAGCACACAGTAGCTTTATTTTAGCTCATCGGAAGATAAAACTGTATCTGGGATATCAAGAAACATGGTATATCTTGCCCTATAAATAGGATATGGAAGGGTAACTGATGACATAGTTGGGTGGTGTAGTGCTCAGAACCTTGAAGGAGATAGCGGGTGTTCTCTGAGATGAGACAGATCCACTGATTGTGATTCAGGGCAGCCCACCTGACAAGCACCATAGGCCTGTGCAAGATGACCTGTGTGGTCAAAGCGAGTATATGTCTACAGGTGTGGCCATCAGGAGGCAAAGAAAAACCTCTGGGAGGCCAGGGGGCAGAAATGAAGACATCTGTTAGAAGGAGACCTTTATGAGAAGAGTTACAGCAGCTTTGTACACAATCGCCAAACTACTGAAAACGAAACAGATGCCTGTCATCTGATGAGAAGCTAACTGATGTATGCTCACGTGTTGGAGATGGAGTACTGCTTAGCAAGGAGAATGAACAAAGGACCGATACACACAACATGAATCAGTTTGAAAAGCAGTATGTTAAGGGTTAAGGTAAAGAAGCAAGACACAAAAGACAATATTTATATGACATTCTGGAAGAGACAAAATGACAGGAACCAAAATCACATGAGTGGTCACCAAGGTCCAGGAATGATAGGAGAGACTAACTAAAGAGGTAAAAGAAACTGGAGTGAAGAAAAAGTTCTATATATTGCGTTGTTTAAATGACTGTGTTTCAAAATTTATCAATCTTACATGTAAAAGCTGAAATTTGCTGTGTCTTTTATACCTCAATAATCCTAACTTAAAACTTCTTAAATGGTACCCTAATCTCTACTGAATAAGCCCAAACTTCTTTTAAATGGTACTTTAAATGGTTTATAGAAAAAACTAAAAAAAAAACAAAAACAAAAACCCTAAAACCCATTACCATCGAGTCAATTCCAACTCATAACAACCCTATAAGACCGAGTAGAACTGCCCCATAGAGCTTCCAAGGAGCACCTGGTGGATTTGAACTGCTGACCTTTTGGTTAGCAGCTGTAGCACCTAACTGCTGCACCACCAGGGTTTGCTTCTCATTAAGCAGCTAGTACACGTGTTGCTTTATGATGTTGGTTAACAATGCGAGGACATGTTAACACTCTCCTTTCTTGACCTCAGGTTCCCTGTTACCAGCTTTCTTGTCCCCTTCTGCCGTCTGGTCCTTGCCTCAGGCTTGTGTGCCCCTTTAGTCTTGTTTTATGGGCCTATGAAATCTTTTGTTGGTGAGCCTCAGGAATTAACTCCATTACTGAGCGAAAGGGTATCTGGGGACCATACTGTCAGGGTTTCTCTAGTCTCTGTCAGGCCAGTAAGTCTGGTCTTTTTTTGTGAGATGGAATTTTGTTCTGCATTTTTCCCCAGCTCTCTCCAGGACCCTCTTTTGTGATCCCCATCAGAGTATTCAGTGGTGGTAGCTGGGCGCCATCTAGTTGTACTGGACTCAGTCAGATGCTGTAATAGATGTGTTTCCTTAGTCCTTTGGACTAATCTTTCCCCTTTGTTTTCTTCATTCCCTCTTGCTCCTGAAGTGCTGAGACCAATAGAGTCTCTCAGACAGCCAGTTACAGGCTTTGAAGACTCCAGATGCTGCTCATCAAAGTAGAATGTAGAACGTATTCTCTATAAACTATGTCATGCCACTTGAGCTAGATGTCACCTGGACCATGGACCCCGCTGACCTACTGTTTATGGAGTGTTTTTCCATCTCACCCCTCAATTCCCTCATAACCATCAAAGACTGTTTCTTTTTGTGTGTAAAGCTTTTCATGAGTTTTTATAGTAGTGCTGTCATAACAATATTTATCCTTTGGTTATTGGCTTATTTCACTCAGCATAATGCTATCCGGATTCATACATGTTGTGAGATGCTTTGCAGATTCATCGTTGTTCTTTATTGTTATGTAGAACTCTACTGTGTGTATGTATCATAGTTTGTCCACTCATCTGTTGATGGGCATCTAGTTTGTTTCTATCTTTTTGTTATTGTGAACAGTGCTGCAGTGAACATGAGTGTACATGTGTCTAATTGTGTGAGTGCTCTTATTCCTCTAGGATATATTCCCAAGAGTGAGATTGTTGAATCATACGGCATTAATATTTCTAGTTTTCTAAGCAAACACTATATTGTTTTCCAAAACGATTGTACCATTTTGCATTCCCACCAGCAGTGTGTAAGAGTTCTAATCTCCCTGCGGGCTCTCCAACACTCGTTATTTTCTGTTTTTTTGATTTGTGCCAGTAATGCGTAGGATGAGATAGTATCTCATTGTGGTTTTGATTTGCCTTTCTCTGATGGCTAGTGAGTTGGGGCACTTCCTCAAGTGTCTGCTCATCTCTTAGCCACTTGAGTGTCTTCCTTGATGTGAAATGTTTGTTCACTTCCTTTGCCTGTTTTTTAATTGGATTATTTGTCTTTTTGGTGTATAGATGTTGGATTTTCCTGTAGAATTTAGAGATCAGACCTCTGTCACATTCATTATAGCCCAATTCTGTGCCCTCACCCCCTACCCCGGTCTGTAGGTTCTCTTTTTACTCTCTAAGCCCAGACTTCTTGACACAAATTTCCTCAACAAACGGAATCTCACCCCAAATGTCTAGCCGTGTCAGTCATCGTATTCATTCAGTCACACAACAAATAACCGTTCAGTGCTCGCCGTGTCAGGTACTGTTAGGTGCTGAGTATAGACACACCAGGCCCAGTCCGCAGGCAGTCTAGAGCAGGATTCTGCAGACTACATACTGTGGGCCAGTTCTGGCTTGCTACCTGTTTTTATATATAGTTTTGTTGACAGACAGCCACACTCATTTGTTTATATATATTGTGTCTGCCTGCTTTTATGCTGCAGTGACATAGTTTAGTAATTGTAACAGAGACTGTTTGGTCTGCAAAACCTAAAATGTTTCTTATCTGGTCGTTTAAGAAAAAGTTGGCCAACTCCTAGTCTAGAAGAAGAGACGAGAGTGAACACAAATACAAACAGGTATGAATAATGACAAATTATTAGACCACTAGCGAGTAACAAGGCAAAGGGAAAGCTTTTTCTGTAGGGTTCTCCCGTGAATCTTAACCTGCAGCTGGATCGAATCAGTTGTCCTCCTCCAGGTATGTTCTGTGATTACCTCCTTCTGTGTCTTTGCACGTTCTCTCAGTCTGTTTTGCTCCTGTGTTGTGCTCCACAGCTGTCAGAATTCTAGCTGCCCTTCCTTTAAGCCCCACCTGAAATGTCACATTGTCAGCGAAGCTTTCCCAGTCTTTGCAAACCCAAACCCACTGCTGTCAAATCAATTTCGACTCATAGCGACCCTATGAGCTGAGTAGAACTGGCCCAGAGAGTTTCCAGGGAGCACCTGGCAGATCTGAACTGCCGACTTTTTCATTAGTAACTTTTCTTCTGCCTCTCCTTAGCACACACACCTGCCTAGATTGTATTTCCTCATAACGACACCTGTGTCTCATTCTTTCCTGCATCTATTGAGTCAGAACATCCTCTTTACAACTGCAGTCTAAGTCCTTTTTTGTGACATTTCAAGTGCCCCTAGTCAGCCTTCTTTCAGGTTCGTCCCTCACCCCTCTCCTATTATAGCCTGTGTCCCAGCCAGATCTAATGACAGTTCCCCAAATGCATGACATAGTTAACTTTTAATTTCTCTTTATTGCCATGGCTCTCTCAAAAATCAGAGCTAATGAAATGTTGGCTATTACAATTACACAGACATGCTTATGTAATGGCCTTCTGATGTCCTTAATAAATGAAATCTAAAATGTTACATCTTTTCAAACCTGGGAACTCATTCTGACTTTATTTTGTCTGAAGCTTTATCACATTTTCTGAAGTTCAGGCCATATCTTGTCTTCTGGATGATTTGCAAGACACTGTGGTCAAAAGTGATAAAAAGCCCTGACTTAGGCATAATAAATATGTACTAGTTACATCTTTCAGAATGAAAACATTGGCTTTTAAAAATTATGCTTGCCAAAACAAACAAACAAACAAACGGACTTATTGTGTATGTGTGTGTATTCACGTATACAACTACATATTGTCATCATAAAATTGAAGTCCTGGCAATACCAGTGTGGTGCCTGAATAAGTTGCTATCAAAAATAGTGTTTGTGGGTAGCCATGGTTTGGAGTATTTTGAACCCAGGTACTAGCACCAAAAAAATTCACTTAATTTTCCAAGTAAGGCTTTGTCTTCTTTTGTGCATAAATGCATATTCTTCTTCATTGTGTGTTGCTGTTTTGTTTACAGTAGAGTTTTTCATAATTTCACTTACCATGAGATTACATTAGGCGTATAGTTTTTTTTTTTTTAACCCAAGGATACGTAATTTAGGAAAACAGGTGGTTCCAGGGAGCTGTGCAGATGCAGTCTCTTTCTCCCTGGATGCCTCTGCCCAACGTCTTGCCCGTGTTCTAGGATTCCAGGAATACTGATGTACCTGAGTCAAGTCCTGCTGTATTAGAGAAATTCTGTTTTTGCTTAGCTACCCTCTTTTTGACTTGACTTGGCACCTATATCACTACCCAAGAAGAATTCCTACCAAGCTACTTGTGCCCTTAAAAGGAAATTAACTAGCATAATGCCCAGCAGCCTCCTGGTTCTTGAGGCCAATTTGGTGTCAGAAAAGGGGCAAAAAACCACAAAAAAAACCCTGAAGTCATTGCTGTCAAGTTGATTCTGACTCATAGCGACCCTGTAGGACAGAGGAGAAGTGTCCTACAGAGTTGTCATGGAGCACTTGGTGGACTGAAACTACTGATCTTTGGGTTAGCAGCCATAGCACTTAACCACTACACCACCAGGGTTTCCAAAGACGCAACCCAAACCAAGTGCTTGCAAGTCGATTTTGGCTTATAGTGACTCTATAGGGCAGAGTAGAAATGCCCCCATAGAGTTTCCAAGGGGCACCTGGCAGATTGGAACTGCCAAGCAGCTGTAGCACTTAACCCACCATGCCAGATGCAAAGGGGGCACGTGATTTCTCGGTTGCTGGCTTTCCAGTCTTCTAAGGCCCATTGCCCTTCAAACTTCTAGTATTTAAAGGCCTCCATTTAATTTCTTGCTTGTTCTGTAAAATTCTGAATGTCTTCTGCTGTGGGTCACATTTGTAAATATGTACTTTTTAGATTACTTCTCTATCAGTTGCCTAGCTGATAGCATACATTTGCAGTCAGTACCATGGAGAATGGACCTCTGGCTTCTCTCTTTGGGGGCTCTCACCACTTACATTCAATAGAATAAGGCAGCCTATTGGGGTGTCTTCTCTTTGGGATATGCATCTCACAAATCTTCTCTGACAGGTGATTTGGGTCTTAAGGCTTCTAGGCACGTGACCTGATTTTCAGTAAATGATTAGATCGCAGATTAGGGTCTGTTTATTGCTTCACAGACTATATTAAGCCCCCAATACCTATTTTTATTAGAGGCTGAAATTCTAATGTACTTAGTTGGTTTGTTTATGGCAGCACTACTCTGCCAGTTTTGGAAATTACTTGAATTTTACATTTAAATAGAATATTTGAACTTTGCTTAGAAAGTGGTGACCTAAAAATGACAGTGCAGGGAAAATAGAAGTTCCCGTCACAAGAAAATCACATTTGTCATTCTTTGGATAGATAGGCAGATTTCTACATGTCCTATGACAGGATTACTAGAGGGGAAGAAAAAAAAAAATCAGAAACTGAAGATGATATTCCTTTTAGGAATGTTGCTTGATGAAATCGTGATGAAGATAAGTGCCTTCAACCAGAGCAAATGGACACTGGTGATGCCTTAGGCTGTGTTTGGAGATCTCTCAGTGTGCAAGAACTTCACGCTGCTTGGGTCCAGCTTGGCCCTGCAAGTAACTAGCCGCTGTTATGCAAGCTTGCCAGGCAGGGGCAGAGGACAGCAAACTCTTTCCCCAGATTCACACTGGATTGGTGATGACTTGGTGAAATTAAGCAGAAATCATGGCTCCCTACTACGAATAAAGGCATGCTTAGGGGAAGAAGGAAAGGGAGGGAGTGAGGGGGGGAAAATGAGAAAACTAAAAGAAAGATAGTAATAATACTAAAAACCACTGCAGCGGAGTCGATTGCAACTCATACCAATCCAGTAGGATAGAGTAGAACTACCCCATAGAGTTTCCAAGGAGCACCTGGAGGATTCGAACTGCAGACCTTTTGGGTTAGCAGTCATAGCAGTAAACCACTAGGCTGTGTTGCTTCTGATGCAGAGTGACCCTATAGGTCAGAGTAGAACTGCCCCATAGTTTCCAAAGAACACTTGGTGGATTTCAACTGCCGACCTTTTTGGTCAGCAGGTGTAGCACTTAATAACTGCTTCGCCAGGGTTTCCTACTATGCCATAAACCCAGTGCTGTCCAGTCGATTCCACTCATAGTGACCCTAGAGGTCAGAGTAGAACTGCCCCATAGAGTTTCCAAGGAGCATCTGGTGGATTTGAACTGCAGATCTTTTTGGTTAGCAGCCATAGTGTTTAACAATTAGGCCACCAGAGTTTCCCACTACGCCAGAAAACCCACTGCCGTTGAGTCAGGTCCAACTCATAGGAGGCTAAAAAACAGGCAGGAGCAGGGAATGGAGGTGGGACTGGTGGAGAACGGATATCCTACCCCGTGTTCCCTCAGTTCCATCTTACTGGTACAGATTTCAGAGGTTTCCAGTTTCTGGGATAGAGCATAGAGATGGTTCCTTTCTTACTGATGTGGTGTATTTGTATCCAGGAAATATTATCTCAAGTTGCAGTGCTGGACTTGAGGGTTCCTCTCTGGGTCAATGTGTCTCATTTTGTGGTTCAATACATGCTTTAAATCTAAGAGCTAACCAATCATTCACTCCTACTTGAGAGACTTTCTAGTTTGAACCTTAAATACAGTATCAGGGAAATTCAAGAGAAAGAGAAGACCCACCTTCTCTTGAATTAAAGAATAAATTGATTCATTTAAAAAAAAAAATCTTTCGCTCCACACCAATCTGCTTTCAGCTATCCACGAGTTGTAGTCTCCTCGTGCTTTGTGCTCTGAAAGCCTGACGTTCGTCTGTCTTTGATTCCTGACGGGTAGCAGAAACAAGTGATGCTTTTCAGATTGGAGCTTGAAAAAATAAGCACTCTGTGGAAGGAAATATATTTTATTGATCAATGATTAGTCAGTCTTTTTATGACATGCTTTATATTAAATGCAATTTGAAAACCTTCCAGGGAAGGTTCTCAGGAATTATTCACCCTGTCATCTCACCACCCCCCACCACCACCTCCCTCCCAGGTGCAGCCAGAAACACTACAGCTGAAAACTTCCATGCCTGGACAAGTTTTTGAATTCTTGGGGGTGCACAAGGATGGACCACCTTCATTCTCTACTTGTGCTTTTATTTCCCTTGAATTTCCTGATTTTTAATATGATTCCTCATCATAATAACAACCCACTGCCGTCTAGTTGATTCTGACTCATAGCAACCCTGAAAGACAGAGCAGAACTGCTCCATAGGGTTTCTTTCAAGTGCCCGATGGATTTGAACTGCAGACCTTTTGGTTAGCAGCTGTAACCCGTAACCAGTACACCACCAGCGTTTCCTTCCTGAGCATCAAAGCACTTAATGTTTTGGTACTCAGGCTTCTTTTCCGTTCTTTCTTCTGATCATTGTAATAGTCTTTTCTACTCATGCAGTCTATAGCGAGCTGAAAGAAAATTAAAACTGCCTCATATGGGTGCCTTATTGATGCGGAAGCAATTAAGACTTTTAGCAGACATGAACTATGTATTATCCATGATGCTGGTTGGAACATACTGGGCTCCAGTGTCTTCTTGGGGCTCTGTAGGGTCCTCCTGGGTATTGAGGGAAAAGAACACTTGGGGAGGCTTCTGCCCTCCACGCCCTGACTCCCTCCCTTCCAAGCCAGCTAAGAGAAGGCTTGTTTCTTTACGGTGCTGGTTGCAGAACTTGGCAGGTAGAGCAACACCTGTTAATACTTGCCACCCTCTACCCCACCTTGTTGGATTCATACACATATAAAACCAGTTGCTGTTGTGTTAATCATGACTCATAGAAACCTCATGCATGTCAGGGTAAAACTCTGCTTCATGGGGTTTTCAGTGGATGATTTTTTGAAAGTAGATCACCAGGCATTTCTTCTGAGGCACCTCTGGTTGGACTTTAAAACCCTTTGGTTTCCAGCTGAATGCATTAACCACTTAAGCCTCCTGGGACTCCTCATTCACTCATAGAATCCATATATAGGATGACAGTCATTTACCTTGATGCCAGAAAGACTCTTGGGAACAAAGACAGTAACTTTTGAAACCTATCTGTGTTGCTGCAAATTCCTTTGCATTGTACGGTGCTGGGAAAGAGCCAGCTTTCCCTACTGGTGACACCCTCGGCTCAGGTACATACATCACTCTATATAAAGCCCCCCACCCATGCAGTCTTAGAGAAATTGCTTGAACATTCCTCTACCTTAGTTTCATGAAATATGTCGAAGAGCACTGTCCATCTGTCCAGCAAATATTTGTAAAGTGTTGGGAATACAGTGATGAACCAGAGAAACCCTTCCTTGATGGGGCTCACAGTCTAGTGAGGCCAAAGCAGTTAGAAGCTTTCCAATTCTGCATTGAGGTGTGATACAGGAGGCCAGCAGGAAATGACCTCAAGTTGAAATTAAGATTCGCAAGGTGAGAAATGAGCCAAGAAGAGTCTGTGTGCCCTGAGAACCCAGCCAACGGGGGCTGAGTGTGGCTGTGCAGGAAGTATGACTCAACTGTGAATGTAATTAAGAAGGCTTAAACCTCATCATGTAAAGAAAAGATGTGCCAGCATACCCTTCAGAGGACTCCAAGTAGAGGCCATGAGAAAATAAAACAGCATGTCCCTTGGCCCGTCCCAGGAATAGGGGCCCAAGAGTCATTGACATTGTCTAAGTACCGTTGTGTACAGTTGAGTTAAAAACAGATCTTTGGAGATGGACAGATTGAGTTCAAATCCTAATTCTGCCACTTGCTAGGCATTTGACTTTGAACAAGTCTCTTAACCTCTCTGGGCCTCAGTTTGTCAGTCTTTAAAATGGTTAACAAACAATCTGCCTTGGAAGACGATGGTGTTTATGGTACCTCAGTGCTTTCCATACCTTTCTTGTAATTCTCACTTAGTAAGTATTAGCTTTGCTCGTAGCGGCAGAGCTGACACCTGAACCCAGCTGCATCCCCAATCTCTTACTTCCCAGACTTCAGCCTGCTTGCTTTTTCCCTAATTATCAGAAAGAGTTGGATGGGAAAAGTGGGTTTTAATTGTGTTACTGCTCAACTACTAACTGTTTTGATATGTTGAACAAAGTCCACTGACTCTTTGCGGAGGAGTGCTTGCCGGAGAGTGTGTGAGTCAGCTTGTTCAGAAGCTTTTGATGGCAGATTGATTTAAAAAGCCCCCAACAAAACAGAGAATTTTATTTCATTGAAATATTGTCAGTGTGGCACTGAGGTTTGGGTTTTGCTTTCAAAGCGTTCATTACCAAGTTCAACAAAGGTCTTTTCTCCGACAGCTGTCAGCATCCTGAAGCATGGGGGAGTACTTTCTGTCGCCTCACAGGGCCTTGCCTGAGGGAGGTGATACTTACCTGAAGAGTCCTTCTGGCATACATAGTACGCACTGATGATTGAATGGGAACTTCCTTTTCTAAAGGGGTGGACTTGGGGTGGGTCGAGAGAGGGTCGGTGAATTCTGGCTGCTACTCTTTTCAGCCTGCAGAGTTACATGGTCTGCCTGTGTGCGGGTGGGAGTGAAGATAGGTATGTTCCAAGTGTGTCTGTGGGGTCCTAGCCTATGGTCCTGGGGCACCTGTGTGTGCGTATGAGGATGGGTATGTATGAGGTGTGTCTTTGTGGTTTTCTAGTCTGTGGTCCTGGGGTGTGTGTGCATGTGTCCGGGTGTGTCTGGGTGTGTGTATGGGTGTGAGGATGGGTGTGTTCCAGTTGGGTCTATGTGCATTTCTGGCCCATTGTCCTCGTGTGTGTGTGTGTGTGTGTGTGTGTGTGTGTTTATGGACATGTACCAGCTGTGTCTCTGTGTGTTTCTAGTCTGTGATCCAGGGATACATGTGGATGCATGAGTGTGTACATGTATGTGTGAGTGAGGATGGCTGTGTACCAGGTATGTGTGGGCTTCCAGCCTGTGGTCCTTAGGCAGAGGACAGATAGAAGAAAATTGCTGAAAACAGGAGGAGAGTTTCTGTAGGTTCTTCAAAACCAAGCTACTAATTTCTGCCCTTCAGTCAGGAAGGGGGAAAATAAATGGCCCAAGGTCCCACTGAAGGAGGCTTGGGGACATAACGGTTAAGTGCTCAGCTACTAACCAAAAGGTTTGTGGTTCGAACCCACCAGTGGGCTTGTGGGAGAAAGATGTGGCAACATGCTTCTGTGAAGATTTACAGCGTCTTATCTGGGATCTGAAAAGCTTGTGAGTAGCCATCTCATGTCTCCCCACTGGGCTCTTACTCTCCGGAGCAAAGGAGAATGAAGAAAAGCAAAGATCCAATGGAACAATTGGTCCAGAGGTCTAAAGGGCCATGTGAACTACAAGCTGCACGACTCTCACACCTGAAGATGTAGATGGTGGCCATCTCCTGCTGCCAGCTGCTGTGACCGGGATCACAAGCAAGGGTCCTGGACCCAGTGGGAGAAAATATGCAGAAAAGAAATCGAAGACCAGACTTCAAGTTCTGACAGAGACTGGAGGAATCCCGGAGACTGCAGCGCTAAGACCCTCCCCTAGTGAACTGGAAATCCAGGAGACTGCCCTTTAGCCAATCTGTAGCCAGGCCCGTAAAATTAACAGTAACTCCCAAGAGGAAAGTGTTCCTTAGAACAATCAGTCGTATGAGACCAAAAGGGCAATATTAGCCCATGAGCCGCGATGAGAAGGCAGAAAGGGGTAGCAGTGTAGGGTGCAAACGACCGGGGAACCTAGGACGAAAACGGGGAGAGGGCTGGCCCATTGTGGGGACGGGAACAGCGTCGTGGCACGCGTTACATGTACACTGCTGGATGCGAAACTGACTGACTCTAAACTGTCACCTAAAGCACGATAAAAATAAATAAACATGACCTTGGAAGCCCTGGGAGGCGGTTCTCATCCGGCCTCTAGCATCATTGTGAGTTGGAATTGACTCAGTGGGGCGTGACCAAGAGTCCCACAAACGCAGAGTAGGAATGTTCCTTCTTGGGTGTCTTCTTGGAAACAGGTTTCTTAAATCTGCCTTTAGGTTCAGTGCTGAAACACTGAGATCCGTTTTAGGGAGGATTTCCTAGTAGGGTCCGTGCAGTACTGACAGTCAGACCAGTTCCAAACCCACTGGGTGCACCTTCCATTTCACACATCTTCGTACGTCCCTTAGGTGACATCGATAGACACAGAAGAGTCACCAGTTTATTGTACAGGAAGGTGAGGCCTTCAGAAATCATGACAGCTTATTCAAGCCATGGTTCAGGGAGCACGTCTCCCCACCAGAAATCTTTGTGATAGGCCAAGAGTGAGCAAATGTTTTCTTGAAGGGACCAGATAATAAATGTTTTTGACTTCGTAGGCCATATGGACTCTGATGCTACCATTCTTAAACAAACTGTAGACCATACTGTGACAGTGAGCGTGACTGGGTTCCAGTAAAACTTGGTTTACAAAAAAGGCAGCTGGCCTACACTATCTAGTTTGCTGACTCCTGCATAGACCATCATAAACTTTCTGTACCTTTGAAAATATGAAAATCATATTTAGGAGGAAGAAATTCATTTGAATGTAAACATGTATCTTTACAGAAAGAGGTGCACATATGGAAGTGTTTTCCTGCAACTTTTTTTTTAAATAACTGTTCCCCATTTATTTCCTGAGAATTGAATTCTTCGTACATGCTTACTAGGGGCACCCATGATTGATAGGAAACAACTTGAAGATGTTTAAATTCTTGTTCACTTGGAAATGCCTTTTCACCTGCCAGTGTCTTCTGAGTGATATGTTAGGTTCACCTCTCCCTTGCAGCAAATCCAGATATGAGGCCTGGATAATGGCTTAATGCCGTGAAGCTGTTGTCCCAGGCAACAGCCCTAATCCTGAGGGAGGCTTGACATTTGCCCAGAAGTACTGGTCATCTAGGATGAGTCTCTACTAACACACAGGGCCTCACGGCATTATGAAACCCTGGCTACTTATTCCTTGCCCATAATTTGCACTTTCTCACTATTAAACACCTCCTCTGACTCCTCACAAGAGTGTGCAGGCTGGATTTGCGGTATTTTCAAAGTCATCCTTCGTTACAAATGAGCATTGGCTGTACCGTGAGCTTGGCTGTGAACTGATTATTCTCACCAGGGCCTGTTAACACAAATTTCATCACTCCCAAGGCTAAAAATAAACCCTACTTAACACTTGGAAGGAAAATTCCAGGCAAATACATAATTTGATTTGATTGAATCTTTGTTGAAAATGTTAGTGGCAGGATTCAAATGCTTACCTTAAAGATGGAAGATTGCATTTTGAGTGACATCCTTGCATGTAGGCGAGTGGATAGCAATCAGTTCCATCCATTAATTGATGTAATCAGAGAGATTGATGGACACCAAAGCCCCTAAAATGATAGCAGTTGATCTTTCACTAGACTTCTCACTAGATGGACACTAAGGGTAACTCTTTGTTCCATTGATGGCACACTGTCACTGAAGATTAGTTTTTATTTAAATCATGCTGCCCCTTAAGAGGACCTAGAACTATTTAGAGGGCATTGATGGTTCAGTGGTAGAATCATGTCTTCCATCCAGGAGACCTGAGTTCATTTCTAATCACCTGTCTGTCATTGGAGGTATGTGTGTTGTTAATGATGCTGAACGTGATTCAGCAGAGTTCCAAACTAAGACTAGGAAGAAAGGCCTGGCAATCTACTTTGGAAAGTCAGAGAGTGCAGACCCTGTGGGTCACAAATGTTCCAGCCTGCAACAGGTCACGGGGATGGCACAAGACCAGGTGGTATTGTGTGTCATTGTGCACGGGGTTGCCATGTGGAGGGACTGACTTGACAGCAGCTAGTAATAACAAAACTGTTCAGGGTATGAGTGGACAGCTCGTGTCTACATGAGATGAAGACACCCCATTACTAGGAGGCAAAATTATTAATGGTAATTATCTGTGAGTGATGGGATCATAGGTGATTTTCAACTTCTTTATCACTCTTCTGTGATTTGCATATGTTCAATAATGAATGTGTGTTACTCTGAGACAAAGGCTATATAGGAGGCAATCTGGTGCGGTGCAGAGACTTTCCACCTGTTTTGAAGGTGACCCACAACAGGAAATAAATGTTATATCCTGACCGAGTACAAACATGTGTTTAAGTATCAAGCCAATTGATACAAGAGTATCATGAAAACTGTAGTTAACTGTTTTGCTTCTTTGCCTTGTCTCTCTCTGCTATTTCACTGTTCTGTTTTACTGGGGGGCAAAAAAGGAAAGAAAGGAAAATAATGATGTTATCGACGAACTAAAATGATTTCAGGAGTCACTGAGGAATAGACTGAAAAATACTGATTTTAATGCAGGGCTGTCAGGCTTATTCCATGGATCAGTAAAATTTCAGCAGAAATGTTGGGGCCTGCTTTTTATGTTGCAAAGTTAGGAATTTTATGATTTGGGAGTTTTTCATGTCAAAATATCCTTTCTGTTATGAAAGGGGATTTTGACACCAGCATTAGAAAGAATACAGTTCCAGGGTTTAAGTACTGAATAAAAGAAGCCTTATGAAAACAGAATACTTGGGCTTTGTTTTTCTGTTTGACCATGAACCTGTATAAACTTGATGACACTAGCATTTAGGAATCAGTGGTGTAGCAAAAAGAGCACTGCTTTGGGACAACACAGTTTTGCTTCAGCCACTGATCCCCAGCTAGTGGGGGAGAATCTCTTAGATCTTCTGAGTCCCATTTTAACTCATCTGTGGAAAAGGTACTTTTTTAGCAGTGTAGAGGTGTATACAGGGCTTAAAACTGTTCTGGAAACATGTTGTTAGCTGGTGCTGAGTAACTTCCACTCTCTGTGACTGTACACACAACTAAATGTTGTCATCCAGTCCTGTGATTATCTGGGGATTGACCCCATTGTAAGCCATAGGGTTTTCAGAAGTAGATTGTCAGGCCTTTCTTCCTGGACCATCTGGGTCTGGAATAATTCCTCTGAAGCCTATTCAGCATCATAGCAACATGCAAGTCTCCATTGCTAGGCAAGCAGGTGCCCTGGCCAGGAATCAAACTTGGGTCTCCCACACGGAAGGTGAGCATTCTCCCACGGAACCAGCGGTGCTTCTCCAGATACCTACCTGTTGCCATCAAGTAGATTCTGACTCCTAGTGACGCTGCAGGACAGTGTAGAACTGGCCCATAGGGTTCCCAAGGCTGTTGGCTTTATTTAAGGAAGCCAACTGCCACCTCCTTCTGCCACTGAACGGCTGGTAGGTTGGAGCCTCTGCCCTGTCTTTTTGCAGTCTAGCCCTTAACCGCTGCCGTATGGGGGGCCCCTTCTGCAGCCACATAGGAGTTCACAGGTAGTAACTACGTTTCTTCTCTGGCTGTCTCTGTTGCTTTATAAAAATTTGGAGATACAAGAACTTGGAATGTTGAAAGCAAGTATGTGTGTTTCAACCTTATGGTGAACGGTCCCTTGAAAGGAAACCTTGGTGGCATAGTGGTTAGTGCCAGGCTGCCAACCAGGTTAACAGTTCAAATCTGCCAGGAGCTCCTTGGCAACTCGATGAGGCAGTTCTACTCTGTCTATAAGGTCACTATGAGTTGGACTCGACTCCACAGCAGTGGGTTTGGTCCCTTAAGAGATCATTCAAAGTGTGATGTTTCTTTTTGTCAGTTTTCCTGCCTTGCCTGATCCTTACTCGCTTATCATTCTTTCTGACCCATCTGCAGTCTTTTAACCGCCCTGCAGCTTCTTGATGTCCTTGTTCATGACAGAAACGCAGCTTGTCTAGCTAGCATGTTGGTTTTAGAATACAATTAGGAAATTGTCCTTGGTAGTAAGATGAAGTTACAGTTTTTAAGTTGTGGTTTTAGCTGTAGATATTAATAAAGGCTTAGACATTGAAAGGCATACTAAGAGAAAGGAAAAGAAATGCTTGAAATAGATTTCATGCACCTTCTGTTTAATTACACGGTAATTTGTAAAACAGACTAGTTTCTGTGGCCTTGAATACTGATATAGACTTGTCCCTTATCACATCTTAGACACAAAAACACCTGGAGATGCATGGTTTACAGGGCCTCATATGGTTTTTTGTATATCCGAGTTGTTAACATGAATCACACCAAAAAATGTTTCCTTCTTTATTTTGAAGTCATGCCCTTCTTGACAATGGGCTGTTTATGTCAGCAGCACCACCTTTGTTTGAAATCGCCTCCACTTGGTTCCTGCAGATATTTTCGGTTTCTTATGGCACCGACCACACCCAAGTCACCTCCTGTTTCCCCAGTGGGTTAGCCACCCCCCGAGAAAAACTCCAGCTATCCGAAACTCTCAGCAAACAAGCTGCTTTGGAAAGATGGATATTCGTGATCTGGCAGGCTTACCGAAATGCTGTCAATTTTCCTAAGACATTTCCTATAATAATAGTTAACCTTTATGTGGGAAACTCCGGTGGGATAGTGGTTAAGTGCTACGGCTGCTAACCAGAAGGTTGGCAGTTCAGATCCTCCAGGTGCTCCTTGGAAACTCTGTGGGATAGTTCTACTCTGTCCTATAGGGGTCACTACGAGTTGGCATCAACTTAACATTAGTGGGTTTTTGGTTTTTATGTGGGTTTGCCATGTTCTAAGCACTTGGTTATAGGCTTTTCACACATTACCTCGTTTAATTCTGAAAATATACTACCCTGTCTTGATTTCTTGAGAGTCTTTGTAAATATCAGCTGTAATGCTGTGTTGTAAGTACGTATTCCAGCTACATAGGGCTGTTGCAAGGAGCCTTAGTGGCACAGTGGTTAAAGCATTTAGCTGCCAACTGAAGGGTCGGTGGTTTGAACCCATCAGCCACTTCCTGGGAGAAAGCCATGCCAGTCTGCTTTTATATTTACAGCTTTGGAAACACTACAGGGCACTTCTGCCCTATTCTACAGGGTTGGTGTTAGTCAGCTAGATAACACTGGCTTTGGTTTGAGTTTGGGTCAGACTGTTGTTGTTATGAGTCAGAACTGATGCGACAGCAGTGGGCCTTGCAGAGTTCCTGCAGGATGCAAATGCTTAACACGCTGGGCTGCTAACTGAAAGTTTGGAGGCTTTAGTCTACCTAGAGGTCCCTCGGAAGAAAGGCCTGGAGATCTACTTCCCCTAGAATGAGCCAGTTCTACTCTGACACACATGAGGTCACCGTGAGGTAGAACTGACTTCATGGTAACGGGTACAGGTATCATGCAGCTGGCACTGGTCCAGACACTGGGACTATACCCCAAACCCCAAAAAACCAAACCAGCACTGAGTCAGTTCCAGTCCATAGCTCTGCTCTGTAAGACAGAGCAGAACTGCTCCACAGGGTTTCCAAGGAGTACCTGGTGGATTTGAACTGCCAACCCTTTGGTTAACAGCTGTAGCGCTTAACCACTATGCCACCAAGGGGCCAAACAACAGTGACTGAAACAAACTCCCTGCCCTAAGGAGGCTTATATTCTGGACAGGGAACCTAGACAACAGTCTGTAAACACACAAAACATACAAATACAGAATGTAAAGTCAGCTATAGATAAACAAAGCAGGATAAAGGGACAGAAGTAGCAGTTTGCAGAGTGACCAGGAGGGCTTCAATGAGGTGGCATTTGAATAGAGCCTTATGTAAATGGTGGGCACAAGCCTTGCAGATATCTGGCAAAAGAGCCAACTGCTTCTGCACTCAGTGATTCTCTCTTTTCTGCTTTTTGTAATTTTCCTTCCTCTTACTTCCCGTCAATGTCAGAACCTGGTTTCCTTGGGCCAAACCTCGGGAAGCCAGGTCTAGAAAGGAGACGGAATGCTGAGAGTGGAGCAAAGAATGTGACAGTCTTAGCCACGGGCAGCAGGAGCAGGTCTGGACACGCGGGTGCAGCAGGGCTCTCAAGGGAGGGTCTGGTGGCCGCCTGCAAGCACAGCCACGCTGACTGGTGCTGCATGTGAGGGCTAGCCCTGGGCCATGCCACACTCAGCCCCTGGCACAACAGATATCAAAGAGGAGCCTGGCTGCTGGCTTAATCAGAGCTACGGGCTGAGTGGCAGGGTTGTCAGCGTGGAGCAGAGGGGCTAAGCCTGCAGACGGCACTGCTGCTCGAACTGAGAACCGGACTTGGGTCTCCATGGAGTTGGAGCAGAGCAGGACTGGCACCCAGAAGCAGTAGCAGTGGCTTAAATCAGACCCTTGATGACAAAGATTAAGGAGGCAGGAACTTGGTGCATAGGACTAGGGCTGCCAGATGACACAAGTCTTCCAGCATTGGTGACTTAATGCTGACACTTCAGTTGTGGTGTCACAGAGTCCTGTTCCCTGCCTGTGCACAACACAGGATTACCAGAAACTCCTTTGTATTCCGTTGAATGCGGCTGGCTCTCTGCCCTTTTCCTGTAATCTCTGTCCATTTGCTCACGTTGACTGCCTCCTCTGCTTGGAAGCCTCTTCCATATCCTGTTGTTTTGGGGCCCTCGGGAGTCAGTTCTGACTCAGCAAACCTGTAGGACAGAGGAGAACCGCCCCATAGAGTTTCCTCGGCTGTAATTTTCACGCGAGCAGATTGCCAGGCGTCCTCCTGTGGAGCTGCTGCTGGTGGCTTCAAACCACAGACCTTTTGCTTAGGAGCCGAGCAGGTAACCATTGTACCACCAGGCTCCCTCAGGCCTGTTATATAGCCATTATTATGGCTGTCTGAGGCACAGCTGTGATTTAGAAGTCAAGAGCACAGCATCTGGAGTCAGACCCCCTGGTTTGAATCTCGATTTTCCCCAGGGCAAGCTATTCAACCTCAGTTAGTTGTCTGTAAAATGGGGATAATAATAGTACTTACCTGACAGGATTGGAAACCCTGGTGGCGTAGTGGTTAAGTCCTGCAGATGGAAACCAAAAGGTCGGCAGTTCAGATCGACCACGCACTCTTTGGAAACTCTATGGGGCAGTTCTGCTCTGTCCTATATAAGTCTAAATTGACTGACAGGTAGTAGGTTCACAGGATTGTTGTGAAGATAAAGTCCACAGAACAGTATCTGGTCCCGTAAGTGTTAAAACTTTTACTCGTTCGTCCCTCATGGAACTGTGAACCGCTTTTGTATTCCTGGTGCTTGATGCCTGACCCTGCACATCTGTCCATTCATTTACTGGTTACACAGGGGCTTCTTGAATGCCTGCTGTCAGACCCTGGAGACGCACTCATGATGGAGGCAGACAAGTCCCTGTCTTCATGGGGCTTAAATATTTTATTGTGCTTTAAGTGGAACTTTACAATCCACATCAATTTGTCATACACACCCATTGCTATATAACTGCTGTCCCCACCCTGTGCCAGCACACACCTCCTTTCCGCTTGTATTTCCCGTGTCCATTCAACCAGCCCCTGTCCCCCTCTGCCCTGCCGTCTCACCTCTGGACAGGAGCTGCCTAGTTAGCTTCATATATATACTTAGGCCAAGAAGCACACTCTTTGCCAACATCATTTTATGTCTTATGATCTAGTCCAATCTTTGAAGAGTTGACCTCAGGACTGGTTTCAGCTCTGGGCTAACAGAGTCTGGTGGCCATGTCTTCCAGAGACCCTGCAGTCTGTCAGATCGTTGTGTCTGCTCTTTTAGTAGAGTCCTAGTTGTGCATACCCATTTTCCCCTACTGTGTCAAAGACTCTATGTTCTGTTCTCTGTCAGAGCAGTCATTGACGTTGGCCGGGCACCATCTAGTTCTTCTGGTTTGATGCTGATGTAGTCTTGGATTATATGAGCCTTTCTGTCTCTTGGACTCATATTTTCCTTATGTCTGTGATGTCTTTCATTCTCCTCTGCTGGCAGGCGGGTTGAGACCAATTGATGTTACCTAGATGGCCACTTGCTAGCTTGTAATACCGAGATACCACTCACTAAAGTGAGATTTAGAATGTTTTTTTTAAAAAAAAAAACAAAAACTTTCTTATGCCAGTTGACCTAGATGTCCCCTGAAACCATGGCCCCCATGCCCCTGCCACATGGGGCTGACATTCTTTTGGCCGAGACAGACTGAAACAAATGAACACAGAAATAAATAATTCCAGATAATGCTGTAAAGTGAAAAAATATGAGGTCTGACAATTAATTTCATGAACTCATCCTAGAATAAGTGCTACCTACCTCGCTGCTCAGTATCACTATGGTCACCTTTGAAGTATTCCCTTTGGGAAACTGTGCACCAATTCTAGTGACTACTCTACCCTTGAAAGCAATTTTGGAACTCTCTCTGGAATGCCCATCAGAGCTGTCATTGTATTACCCTTGATGTCCTGAATGTCATCAAAATGTGATCAAGAGTGACCCCCCCTTCGTGTGTGTGTGTGTGTATGCATGCACTTACACACCTGTGCTGCTCTTGTAAATAGGAAGGATGGGTCAGCCTTCTCAGAGGATGTGACTCTGAGCAAAGACACTCTGAGGGAAAAACCTTCCAGACAGAGGGACCAGCAGGGGCCGGAATAAGCTTGGTGTGTTTGAGGAACGTCAGGAATCGAGTAAACAGAGGCTGAATGAGTGAGGAGGGCAGAGGCAAGGGTGAGGTGAAGGAGATTGGAAGGAGTGGACACTGGAGTGAGGGAGGGACACGCCAACGGTGCTGGGTATGGGGCTTTGGCAGCATGACCAGGGCATGGGACATGTTCTCTTTGCAGCAGGAGCCACTGAGGAGTTGTCCCAAGGAGAGTGATATCATCTGGTTTCTCTGTCTTTGCTGGGTGGAGGGTCTGGGCCAGGGCAGAAGGAGAAATGAAAGTCCAGGGGGCTGTGCAGGGCTGAGGAGCTTTGGACTTCTGGAGGTGGCCCAGGTAAAAGGAGAAGGTGAGTAATCGTGTATCAGTTTTTAGCAACAGCCTCTTGAAAGTAAGTACAGGGGTGGGGTAGGGTGGGGTGGGGGCATGGAGAAATGGCCTTTTTAGGAGTGTAGGCTGCCCTGTAGGCTTCCCCTAAGCTGGGGACAGGTGATCTTTTTTTTTTCAATTGTACTTTAGATGAAGGTTTATAGAAGAAATCAGTTTCTCATTAAACAGTTAGGTTACATATTGTTTTATGACATTGGTTAACAACCCCCACGACATGTCAACACTCTCCCTTTGTCAACCTTGGGTTTCCTATTACCAGTTTTCCTGTCCCCTCTTGACTTCTAATCCTTGCTCCTGGGCTGCTGTGTCCGTTTCAGTCTCATTTTGGCTTATGGACCTGTCTAATCTTTGGCTAAAGGGTAAACATCACGAGTGACGTCATCACTGAGCTGATAGGGTTGTCCTGGGGTCATCCTCTCAGAGTTTCTGGAGTCTTTGTCAGGCCAGCAAATCTTTCTTTTTGAGTTAGAATTTGGGGACTGATGATCTTACCAGGAACTTGAAGGGGCACCTGATGAATGTGGGTTGAATGAATGAATGAATGAATGGCCCTGAGACTGGACGTGCTCTGAGAGTCGTGAATGAGCTCAGCCACAGTAGATGGCACCTGGAGCTCCCGAACCCTGAGAGGCCGTGTAAATGGTCACTTCTCTCCAGCCCCTCTGCCCTGTGGCTGGAGGAACCAGAGTAAGATATCTGTTACAATTTGCAGAAGACTGGACAGAGGAAGTGAGGGCCTAAGCAACTCTAAAATACACAGAATGTGTGGATTTTAGAATAAGGACTTTTTTATCCAGTTAATGAGCTCAGAAGTAATTTTTTCTTTTCTCCCTTTTAAAATGTTCATTAAATGGGTCACTTTAGGAGAGTCAGAGAAAAATCCAGAAGAATAATCCTCTGCCTCAGCAATAAAAAAGCGTTCCTGCTCCTGACTTAATGCTACTATCCTTTTTGGTTTAAAGTTGGAAGTGCTGAAAAGGGAGAGGGAACTCCAGGTCACAAAGTTTAGTTTTATTTTAATCTTGCCAGAGGTCCACCCTAATTGCTCTTGTAAATTTCTCCTGGCCTATCTGGTAGAAAGTGTAGAGGATATGCATGGGCTGTGGTCAAGCGCTTACTGCTCATTAAACTGATTGAGGGCACTCTCCTTGAGGAGTGCTGGGTGGGGAGGGTCTGGGCCATCACCTAATGGTAATGGGATCACACATGGAGTTTGTCCAGCTCGTTCTCTCCTAGGCAAGTGCCTGGCTCTCTGTCTTAGTTTTATAACTTTCTGGCTGTATTTAAACACAGTTAGGTACTGCATGAATGTTTCCTTAGTTGAAATCACGGCTGTAAATGACAATAGTTTGTTTAGACAATCAAGAAGTATCGAGATTGCTTAGGAAAATGATTAGGCGTGTGGTACCTGGAGATCTCAATTTCTGTCACAGTTTCTCTCCTGTGTAATGGATGAACATCTTAATGTTCATTTTGTTTGTTTGTTTTTAAATAATCAAGCACGGTACTTGATTCAGTTAATAAAAAACTGAAATACAGAATAGGATTCAAATGGCTGCATTTGCTGTTGGTGTGGCTGCTACCCTGGTGACAGCTGTGTGTGTCCTAGCAGTACCACATTTGCAGAAACAAAAGTTCAGACATGGAAGGAGGACTTTGCTTCTCTCAGCTACAAGGGACGACTCAGCGCCTCTGCTCATAGTATTGGCTGAATTTTGCATCTGAGGAGGAGCTTTGAAGAGCTGATCATTGTGAAGCTGATTTCTTAGAGAAGTTAAATACATTCCTCCGTCTTGGGGAACTTAGCATTATTCTTGAATACTTCCTTTTTTCTTTTCAAGTGCCCTTGAATGTGTTCATGGTCGTGTGGGATGTTTTATATCCCGTCTTCCAGTGTATCACCTCTGGCCTCATTTCTTGCTTGTGAGCGGGGATGGATTATCCAGTAGTCAGGGTAAGCACAGTGCTTACCTTTCCCATCAGGTCATCTGGCGTGAACAGTTTAATATGGAATTCACCACATTAAAGTGATTAAACATAACAGAGCCTGTGCTTACCTTGCTTTACTGGGTCATCTACCCTTGTCAGAGACTGTAAATTTGAAAAGAGGCTTGGATTCTGTTGGACAGTGCTTTTGGGTTGGGAGAAAGACAGACTGTGGGATTGGGAGACAGACAGATGCGAGGCACACCTAAAAGCAAAATCTCAGACATGGGGGGAAAAATACTCAGAGCACGTTGTTTACCTGCCCCTGTGAATGAGGACGCCAGCTAGCGATGAGTAGGGAACAAGGGCAGGGGACAAACAAAACCACTAAATGTAAAGCAAAAGAAGCAAACAAACACAAAATGAAAAACTCCTAACAAATCCTCTTTACCATTAAAAAACAACATTGCTGTCAACTCGATTCTGCCTCAAAGCGACCCTATAAGATGGAGTAGAACAGTCCCATAGAGTTTCCAAAGAACACCTATTAGAATTGAACTGCTGACCTTTTGGTTAGCTGCTGTGGCACTCAGCCACTATGCCACCAGGGTTTCCTGTAGACAGACATTTTCTATGTCCAATTGACCAGGAAGGCAGAAGGAAAGTGGAAACATCTGCCTAAATGAGAATAGAACTATCTGTGGACTGAAGGTAGATTATTACAGGTTGTCCTTGGCCTTGAGCAGAGCCAGGAGGACTAGGGTGAGGCGAGTGAGGTACTCACATCAGATGCAAAATCTAAGGGGTTCATAAAATAAAGATGAAAAGCATTTAGTGCAATTCTTTAATTTAAAATGCGAAAAACTCCACGATGACTGAAATGTCAAAATGTCTAATAAAGACAGAATCTGACCTTCTGCTGGCATAACTGCCTCACTTGCCTTCCCCTAATCGCAGCCTGGCCTTGAGAAACCCACAGTTCAATCAGTGAAGCCTCAGAAGGATTCCTCATGTTCCCCTAAGCCTGGCTTTGCTCTGGGTTTGAATTTTAACTCCATCAGGGTCAGCTCTGTTATCTTAGGCAAATTGCTTAACCTCTCTTAACTTTCCTTTGTAAAACAGGAGACAATGCTTTCTGTTGTGGTGTTGTCAGATGGTTTAAAAATTATATCTCAGAAGCCTAGTAGATACTCAATAAGTGATGATTTTAAATAACTCAATTATTGACAGAGAACAAAGATCTGCAGGAAACCCAACCAGGTGTTGCTGCAGCACACATGTTCTCACGCATCTGCCAGAGTTTACTGGCTTTGTGTTAAGTAACTGTGCAGGCTGTAGCAGAGTATGACACTCGTGCCTATGCTTTAAACGCTGATACATCTGTTCAACTGCTCAGTAGCCAATTTCCTGTTTAGTCACAGCCCCTCCCCTGCGCCTGGCCACAAATGGTAAAAGAACCAGTTGCTGTTGATCCCTCAAATGTGTGTCAGGGTGGGCTGTGCTCTACCGGGTTTTTAGCGGTTGGTTTTTTGGAAGTAGACTGCCTGGCCTTTCTACTGAGGTTCCCCTAGGTGAACTTGAACCTATAACCATATGGTTAACAGCCAAGTGTGTTATCCATCTGTGCAACCCAGGGACTCCACAGATGACAAATTGCTGTCTTCTCAGGCTCCCTCCCAGAGCGACTCAGCCTACCCTTGGCACTTCTGAGAAATCTCTAAATATTAGGTCTTGAGTTGGCTTTTATTATGAAGACCTCCTCAGTCATTTTTAATCTCTCCTGAGGGCACTTTAAGCAGTTGATGATTCATCCTGATGACATGTCACCTTATGGTCACTTAGACTGCCCACGACCTGGAGCACAACTACTGATTTGCTCATCGGAAATGAGGCAAGTCATGTGTGTGGCACATGAGATTGAATGTAGTACAGGCAGAGTGGACATCATTGCAGGGAAACAGTAAGTGGGGGGTCCAGTTAGTATGTGATGCAGAACACTGAAGAGCAGTTCCTTTATTCTCCGTAGTGGCACCGCCTGCAGGGGAAGCCACCGTTTGTAAGCCAATCTTTTGGTCAGATCGTACTTGGAAAGACCACAGAGCCTTACTTCACTTCTGTTCATCTCCCTCCTCCAAGCAATGGAAACATTAAAGGGAAAAAAGACAGGAGAGTGTTGCTAAAATAACGTATTAGACTTTGGGGCTCTTAGTCATCTCCAATGGCTCATACTTCTGGATAGTCATCCTGGGGCTGTGTTCTTCAGCAAGAGAGGCTGTGTCAACCTGGATGAAGCAGGAAGTCTGGCTACAGCTGTGGGGGCTTTGGGTTGAAGCGCTTCTTTTCCACGTAATTAGTTAACAGGAACATACTGAGCTGGGTGTCAAATGGTAAGAAACCATAGGAATATAGAGTTTTTCTCCCTGGTGTGTTTAGGATTTAGTTGGGTGGAATATGAAGTCCGACAATTAAGTCTGAGAACTTCACTGTTCCCAGTGCTGCACACCTCATGGCTGAGTATCACTGAGGTCACCTTCAGGGTACTTCCGTTGGGAAGCTATGCACTGACGCCAGCGCCTGGTCAACCGTTCGAAGCAGTTTTGGAACTCTTTCTGGAATGGCCATTGTGCATGGTGGCATGGTGGCAAGTTTGCAGACTTCTTTGTATAGCACTCTGTGAGGGAATTTTTAGCCAGTAAACAAATAACTGTATTGGAACACAGTACCAGATGTAGCACTTAACCACAGGATTTCTACACAAAACGAAAACAAAAACAAAAACATAACTATATATGAAACCTCGAGAAACCCTTGTGGTGTAGTGGGTTCAGTGCTACGCCTGCTACACCTGGCAGTTCAGATCTGCCAGGTGCTCCTTGGAAACTGTAGGGCAGGTCTGCTCAGACCTCTAGGATCACTATGAGTGGAACCCAACTCGAGAGCAGTGGGTTTTTTTTGGATATGAAAACTTACACTGTCCATCCTGCTCACACGTGATTGTCAACCCCTCTAAACCCACTCCCCTGGAGCTCTCGGGAGGAGCCCACCAGTTGTATGATGATACAAGGTTGTAAAGCAAACAGCAACAACCTGTCTTTATTTAAAATTCCAGTTTTTTTCATCATGGCTTGTTTTTGCATTAATTTTGACCTTTTTTTAAGTGTACTATTTTTTCCTTGATTAAAGAACTTTGGGGGCACATTTCCCCTTGAATTTTGTCCCGGAGGTGAGTCTCTTTCTTGCCTTACCTCAGTTCCGGGTCTTGCCTGTTGCAAAAGCCACTTCCGCCTGTCATGTACAGTTGCCAGTTACCATCCTAAAATAACAGCAGTGATCATGTCACTTCCTTGTTGGCTCCCAGCGGCATAAACAATAGAATCCAATGCCCTTGGCTTGCCATGGAGGCACCTTCTCAGTCTGGCTCTGTTTTATCTCCCTGGAAACCCTGGTAGCATAGTGATTAAGTGGTATGGCTGCTAACCAAGAGTGGCAGCTCCGATCCACCAGGAGCTCCTTGGAAACTCTGTGGGGCAGTTCTACTCCATCCTCTAGGGTCGCTGTGAGTTGGAATTGACTCACTGGCAGTGGGTTTGGTTTTGTTTTATCTCCCTACCCTGCCGGATTTCTTCTTCTTTACCTTCACCAACACCCTGGGCCTCTTCAAGACTGCACCTCCATGCATGCTTACCTTCTGCCTGAATTGGGCCCCTCTCTCTAAGCTCCGTCACCCAAAATATCCTGCTTATTTTTTTTTCTTGATTGTTCTGAATATATACATAACACTACATGTGCAAACTCAGTAACAATTTCTACAGATATAATTCAGTGACATTGATGATGTTTTTCAGGTTGCACATCCATTCTTGCTGTCCTCTCCCAGTCATTCTACCTCTGTTAACATAAACTCAGTGTTCCCATAAACTCCCATCCTGGGGAACCCCTTATTCATTGTCTTTGGGCTCTGTATATTTGCTTATTTCACGTAAGTGAGATCATACAGTGTTTGTCCTTTTGCAATGGACGTTCTTCACTCAGCACAGTGTTTTCAAGGTCCCTGCATATAGTGACCTGCGTCAGGACTTCACTGCTCTTTATGGCTGAGTAGTTCTCCATTGTCTGTGTGTATCCCATTTTGTTTATCCATTCTGCTCTTGGTGGACATTTTCATTGTTTCTACCTTTTGGCTATTCCGAAAAGAAATACAGTAAACACTGATGTATAGGTTCCTGCTTAGCTCTTGATCTCTACCTCTAATACCACTTCCTGGTTGAGCTGCTTCCTTGCTGCCCTCCCTCCCCAGTTGTACCCCCATTTCCTCTAGAAAACTTTTCTCACAGGATGCAGGTCTTGGTTGTTGCACCCACATTTACCAGTGCCCACGCTTATTCTACCAGCTCCTCTAGGAGAGGAACTCTGGCTTTTCATGTCCAGTGAATACAATCTGATACAAAGAAAATGCAGAAATTGCAACTATATAGTAATTCAGGAAGAGCAATAGCAAAGCAGAGAGGGCAGTAGTCAGGAGTTTTCGTTGTGGTCCTGTCCATAGCTGGCTCTGTAATACTGTAATCATTTTAAGTGTTTATTATGGAAACTTAAAACATGAGCAGAAATCGAGAAAACAAGACATGAACCCACTTGTCCCCACTGTCTAACTATAACAACCAGCTCACAGCTGATTCAGTTTCTTGTAGTACCCCTGCCCACCACCACCACTCCCTGCCCCTGGATTATTTTGAATCCCATCCCAGACAATGTATTATTTCATATATAATTTATTGCAGGAAGACAGTAAAAATTTAATTGCTTGCAATGAAGAGATCAGAATGGATTGGGATCAGAGAGACGGCTTTGAAGCAGGTTGTGAAGGATTAATACAGATTTCCGCAAGGAAGGTTTGTAAATGGGAACCTTAAAGCCAGCATGCCGCACGTGGGCGACAGATTATTTAGTGCGAACAGGGAGCAGAAAACAACAAAAATGCGTTGTCATGGAGTCATTTCCAACCCATAAGCAGCCCTATAGGACAGACGGTTTCTTGTAGGACAGAAGAGTTCCAAGCGTTGCCCTATGGGGTTTCCAAGGCTCTATTCTTGACTGGAAACAGACTGCCCCCCATGTCTGTCTCCAACCTGAGTGGGGTGGGGTGGAGGTTGAACAGCCCCGTTCCATTAACAAGCAGCTGAGTGCTTTAACGACTGTGCCACCAGGGCTCCTTACAGCAGGCAAGTGGGGAAGAATCAAAGGGAAGGAAAACCTAGGCTTGCAACAGAGAGGGAGCTGGAGCGTAGCAGAGAGAACTAGCTCCTTGGTGTTTGTAAGCAGCCCTTGGAGAACCTTTTAGTTTTCTGTAACAATGCTTTGATTTTATGGATTTCGTTCCCAACGGTGACAGCACCCCCTTCAGCTCCAGCTCTCCAAGCACTTTCCTTGTTAATGAATCTCTCCCTTAAGAGCCAAAGAAATTGACAAGACACCTTGAAAGAAACTGGTTCCTGGACAACTACTGGTCTTTAGAGGAAGAGAAATGAAAACTCAGTTTTCCAAGCTTGGCCCTACATTAAAAAGACCCAGCAACTGTGCATTTTATCCCACTGGGTTTAATCCTTATGAATAACAGAGCAGAGCTTTGTTATTCATGGGAGTGGATTTCAGCGGCTGGGGGAATTAACTGCCGTCTTGTTGGGAAGGTGCCTTCTGATGCAATGAGGTCGTCTGAACTGTGCATAAATAGAGGCCATTGTTTGGCTCTGGAGCCAAAGCCTTCAATCACTCCTGTGGTTCCAGTCAGGCTCCAGGTATCTTTGTGTAGCAAGGATTTCTTTTCTTTCTTTCCTTTTTTTTTTTTGCCTGAGGCCACAAGTAGTGGTTTCCTCCACTTTTGCTGTAGGACTTGTCTTTTCAGCACCTGCTGAGACTGGGGCACAACTAACCCTTTACTGGGTCCTTTTCTGCCTGGAAAGGAAGGAAATTCTTCCGGGTTCAAAGAAATGATATGGAAAATGAAATAGGTGCGGGCTTAATCAGGATCTCACACGGTGAAACAGAAACCTTTCAGAGTCTGGTTAAGAAATAATTTTGTTTTGATTAAGATTTGTTCATAAGTAAATAAATGATGGGAACTAGACGCACAGAGTAGGCCTGTTAAATTATTGGTGTCCTGGAATCTGTTAGCTGGACAAAGGGTTTTGCTTTGGTGTTTCTAAGGGAAGACTTGTTGGTTCAAGCCTCTGAACTTGCGCAGTTCAATTCCCCGGTGCCATGAGCTACGGGTCTAAACCTTCTGTGACATCTGCAAAACCATGTAAGAGAAGCACGTTCTTTGGGGGTGTTTATTTTTATTTTCTGAAAATTTCATCCAGAATACCAGCTATTGTAGTGCTTTTCCACAAACCCAAACCCACTGCTGTCAAGTCGGGTTCAACTCGTAGCAACCCTAGAGGTCAGAGGAGAACTGCCCCGTAGAGTTTACAAGGAGCGCCTGGCAGATTTGAACTGTAGACCTTTCGGTTAGCAGATGTAGAACTTAACCGTCTGCACCACAGGACATTTAAAATAGCTCATTTAATAAAATCTTGTTGCCTTCGTGGCAATTCTGGCTCATTGTGACCCTATAGGCTGATGGCTGAGTGGTTGAAAGCTTGACCAAAAGGTCAGCAGTTCAAATCCGTGAAACACTCCATGGAAACCCTATGAGGCAGTTCTGCACTGTCCTTATAGGGTTGTTATGAGTCTAAATCTGCTGGATAGCAACCAGTTACGTTTTTGGTATTTAATAAAATACAGTAAAACTTGTGACAGCTGGAACTATGTAAGGCAGAGAAACCTGTCAGCAGGGGAAATGCAAATATTTTCCACATATAGATAGTGATAGAACAGTGGTTACACTGGCTTGTCAAAGAAGGACAATTTTGAGGCCCAGTAAAGCAAAGCAGTTCTGACAGTTTCGTGCTATTACTGGTCTCACTGCACTGGTAGTTAGCTACACTTACAACGTATTTAAATTATGACAAACGTGCCTATAACTCTCTGGTTTTTGTTTTGTTTTCTTTGTACATGTATTGTAACTTAATGCAGGTTCTTACTCTGTCTTATTAGCTGACTGAGAATGGGTGTCACCAATTGCAAGGGACACGGAAAGTGGTAATTTATTGTTTGTACAAACAAAAAACAAGGTGTGGCCAGCAACCAAAAGACCACTTATACCCTGCCTAAGGGGACCCCGGAGTCTGGAAATTTTATGTCTTGGAGTCCAGTAGCAGGGATTGTCACCTGAAACCCTGCGCCTTCCCAACCCCAAATTAGGAGATCCAGGTGGTGAGTCGTGTTGCATAGGAAGTCTGCACCATGAGACCTCTCACTTTGCAGAGGGGCTCAGGTGCTGCGTGTGCTGAGAGTGTATGCCCCTCCTGCCATGTCCAGCACTGTCCAGCTCTTCATCATGGGAGTAACTTTTTTTGTCTCATGAATTTTTTTTCTGTATGTATTAAGACGTATCTGTAAGTTTATATGTAACATTTTCAACCCCGAAAGACGAATAAAGATCAGATTTATAAAGATGAAGAAACGCAATAATAATGAAAACTTAGGGAGGTGGGGAAGACAGCCAGTTTACATCAGAACCAAGTTGGAGTTGAAGTGTAACCTCCTTGTAAGCTGAGGACTATCTGTATTAAAAAAAAAAGGAAAATGCTTCATGAACTCACCTCTGTGTATGTTCTTTTTCTTTGGGTCACTTTGCTCTGCCTAATGTCACTGTGTATCTGGATGTCTCTGGCTCTGCAGCAGACAGAATGAAGTAATTTTATTAGATGGCACCAGATGCTCTCAGACCAGGAGCAGCTTCCCTAACTTGCGGGAGAGGGTACAAGTCTTGCCCAGGACTTTTGGACACAGCTACAGCCTGGCGAAGCCACCTGCTTTTCTGCTAGCTGATGCGCACCGGCTCTATGTAAGAGCTTCCTGTGGGTCTTGTTTTGTGTTGCACTGCCTCTAATCTTACCTCGTTTCTCCCATCCACTGGACCTGTCTAGATCTACTGGACCTTTCTCTCCTGTCTTTCATGGCCTCTGCTTCTAGCCCTGTCTGCTGGTAGAAAAGTCCTTTCTCACCATCCACTGTCAAAATCATCATTAGGCCATGTTTGCCGAGCTGCAGCCACAGACGCATAGATCTTCTCTGCATTCTTTTCCATGCTCCTTCAAGTGCTGACATTTGGACCTCTTTGCTCTTCTTCCCTGTCACTTGTGCATTTTCACCCAAGCCATTAAAAACATTTATTTTATTTGCGCTGACTTGCTAAGGAGTCTGCGTGTTGACATTAAGTAGAATTTATCTGCTCTTGATTTTCTGCCTTTCTGTGTTTGACTTTGGAAAGACTCAGTATTTGGAAGAAGTTAAAATTGACCCAGACAGTTGCTTTCAATAATGCAGACACACACCTCTTATTCTGGGTGCTGTTGATTCAAATTGGAATTGGTTGGTTTGCCGGATTCTAATCATCCATTCTCATGCCTCCCTGCTGTAAACCAAAACCAAAACCCTACAGCCATGGAATTGATTCCAACTCATAGTGACCATACAGGACAGAGTAGAACCACCCCACAGGGTTTCCAAGCTTATTTAGTCTCTTTCTTCCGCCAAGTGTCTGGTGCAGTTGAACTGCTGAGCTTATACTATGGTGAAGGGCTGAAGAGCTGAGTTTATTTGTTAAGCTGCCACTGGAATAAACATAAAGCCTTTCTTTAAGAGAAAGAGACATTTTTACAAAGTAGGTAAATACTCTCCTATTTTTATTTTTTTGGTGGCTTTCAAAGAAAAAGTCTGTCTTTACCTTGACAAGACATCCAGCATTACTGGGAGGTTTTGATTTCATGAGAATTTTAACATCGTAATCCGAAAATCTCTGGGACTTGAAACTCAGCAGCTTTCTCTGTTTTGGGTTGCAAAGAGGGTCAATAAATAGTTATATGCAGATAACTGCCCAAATAGTCAAGTGTGAAAGTTGTTCTTTTTATACCTCATTCATCTCCTTTGGGAAGGTTAGCCCTTTGATACAGACATCAGAGTTAGTGCCAAAAGGAAGATGTTAAAACCATGCGCTTTGCTTTTCTCTATTATCTTAGGTTTTGAATATTTTAATTACTCATCTGTTTATCCTTCTGGCAACGTGATTAGTATAGTAGCCAGTGATTGCAGACAGTTAAACCAAAGAGCAACAGTAAGTCACAGACTCCAATGCTTACACTTCTAGAAAACCTAATTAAAACCACGCTTCACTTTTGCTTTCATGATTTAGAAGCAAATTTAGAATCAGTTTCATGACTCTTACAGTATTTTCCAAATTGAGAACTTTAGACATTTGGAGAATGGACACGCAAAATGTGTTTCCTTCTGTTTAACCATTAATTAGATATTTGAGAACTCAGCTTAGGGACCAATAACCACAGACTCATGTCTTTCTTCCTCAGGCTCAAGACTGCATAGGAGATTCTTTTTTTAATGATTTTTAAGATTTGAGAACCGTGACTTTTCTTCCATCTAGTTTCTTGCTGTTTTCCATTCATGAGTTAGTTGCTTCCTGTGCTCCCGTGCGATACCCTGTTCTGGGGATACCAAGATGCGTCAGTGCTGTACTGTTTCCAGGATGTTCTAATCTGGTAGGGTCTGCAGACCTGGAGTGGTAGGTGGTCACCGAGGGGGAGACAGAGGGGGAAGTGGCAGACTCTGTATTGGTAGTGGGCTCCCAGTGGGTGGAGCCTGAGGAATGAGGGCTGTTGTTCGTACTGAGTATAATACTGCCGGATTAACAACTGACTCAAGCATGCTGGTAATCCTGAGATTGGTACAAGACCAGCTGCACTTGGTTCTATTGCACGTTGGGTCGCCATGGGCTAGAGGGGACTCCAGACAACTATAAGCAAGAATTCACCCTCTGAGTCCTCCTACCTCACAAGCTAGAAATAGAAATAAAGGGTTCTGGACCGAAGGATAACCTTGAGTTACACTGCAGATCCTCCGTGCAATAACTGTGTAAATTATTATCAAGATTTACCACAAAAGACACTTCTATCCTCTAAAACAGTGGAGCACAACGCTGTTAACACACTTGGCCCCTGAGTTACAGAAGCCCATGTGTGATTGGAGCAACTCTCAAGCACTGTTTCCATGTATTGTACAACATTTAAATTCTCAAACCTCTTTCTGAGCATTACATTGCCATTTGTGCATAACAGGAAGTGGGAGAGGGTAATTAACTTGTCTGTGGTGGAAGCATATAGAGTGTAGAACCTGGTTCTCCTGGCGTTTATCCTTCTGCTCTTTTGTCTGTATTTCTGTAATACCTGGTATAATAGTATATGAAATGTTTTGGCCTCTTCATGCCTCAGCATTTTGGGGACATGGGGAAGGTTCCCAGAAGGCAGATCTCCAAAGTAATGATTTCTGCAGTATATTTATTGAAAGCAGTGGTAGAACTGATAAACATCTGGGTGGTTGTGTGTGAATTGAGGACAATAACATATGGAATCCTGACTCAAGTACCGTGAACTTGACCAAGCAGAGTAATGCCCATATTAGGGATATGAGCATTTCAAAGGTAGCTAATTACCTTGCTTTCTAGATATCCCATTCTCTGTTGTCTAAATTGCCTCCTGTGTGTTCTGTTAGGCCGTCCAATCTGTGTATTTGTCCCCACTTGGATCATCCTCTTTAACATGTTTATTTTGTAATCTCCAACTCTATAAAATCTGTTGGCAGCCTGCTACAAACTAACTGACCATAGAACAAACAGTAACCAGGAAAAGGCATTTCCTTCATATCTTTGTAAATCTGGAGGGAAAGGTAGACTCTTTTTGGCCATTTTAATCTTGACCCTTGACTTCTCGCTGTTTTTTGAGAGTCCACGTGAATTTTGACCCACTCAGCAACCACACCACACTTTTCCTAATGATTCACTAAGTCAGTGCTTCAGCCCCAGATTCTCTCTAATTTTGCAACTGTCCACTAGATGTTTGTACCTAAATATATGGAATTTATTGCCTCCTTCTTCCCCCAAATCTGCTTCTGCTCCTGTGGTCCTTATCTTCACGACACCACCCTCTTCTTAGTTGCCTGGACCAGAAGCCCAGGAACTGTCCTCCTTCTCTCCTATCATGTCATTAGAAACTAATATATTTTATCCTGTCTGCGTGATATCTTTGATCTGCTTCTACCCGTTTCACCTACAGCCTTGCTGTCTTTTTTGTCTGTTGCCTGTTCCTAGCCTCTTGCTTTGTTCCCTTGTCTTCAAGTTGCCTTTTTTTCATGTTGCTGCGCAAGTTAACATTTTAAAACACAAATGTCATTGTCTGCACACCTAAATATCACCTGTGAGATGAAGGACCAACTTTTTGCATTTATCTCCTTCATTTGGCCTGCCCTCCCTGGATCATGTACCTCTGTCCCTTGCTTAAATGTTACCTGAGTTTTCATTCCTTCTTGCCTTTGCACACTGTTAAGTCTCCAACAAAATTCCCAAGATATTGTTATTTCAAAATTTCTCTTTTTTCAGAAGCCCTCCATACCCTTTCTTCCACTCAGTTTGTTGCCCCTTTGAAAAATTGATTTATTTGGGTATAATTTGCATGCCATAAAATTTTAACTATGCTGATTTTAAGTTGCCTATGAGTTTCAGTAAGTTTCTACAGTTGTCTAGCCGTCACCGTGATCCAGTTTTAGAACCCTCAAATTTCACTTAGACCTGTTTCTAGTTAATTCTTACTCCTACTCTAATCCCAGATACACAGATACTAATGTCTCTATAGTTTTACCTTTTCTAGACATTTCATACAGAATCATACAATAAGTAGTCTTTTAAGAATGGCTTCTTTTCGCTCAGCCTAACGACTTGTAGTTCATTCATGATGTAGGATTTATCTGTAGTTGCATCCTTCTGATTGCTGAGTCGTATTCCACTGTAGGGATCCCCTGCTTTTTGTTGCCCCCTTCATCAGTTGATGGATATTTGGGTTGTTTCCATCTGAGACAGTTAGTTACAAAGAATACTGTCATAATCCTTTGTATACAAGTGTTTGTGTTGGGTGTGTTTTCATTTCTCCTGAGTAGACATTTAGGAGCGGACTTTCTGAGTGTATGCTAAGTGTACCTTTAACTTTTGAAGAAACTGTCAGACTGGTTTCCAAGGTGGCTGTTGCATTTTTCCTTCTGGTCAGCAATGTTGTGAGGATTTTGCTTTTGACACATCCTTGCCAGTACTCCCTTGGGTTTTCCTTCTCTGACAAGTTTCTGCTTTATACAGGTTCCAACTTTTGTAGCTTTTGCTGTTTATCTTACACTGTTCCAAGAGGTATTTGGAGCCCTGGTGGCACAGTGGTTAAGACCTGTGGTTAAGAGCGATAGCTGCTGACCAGAAGGTTGACAGTCAAATCCACCAGCTGTTCTAGTCACTGGGTCATGACAATGTCTCAGTGTGATTTTAATCTGCATTTCCTGTAGTCTTTTAAGGAGTTTTGGTGTAGTATACTGGTTAAAGCACTCAACTGGGAGCCACAACAGTAGATGGTTCCAATCTACCAACCATTCCATAGGAGAAGGATGTGGCAGTTTGCTTCCGTAAAAGATTCAGGGGACAGTTCTGCTCTATCCTGTAGGGTCACTGTAAGTGGGAATCGGCTCAACAGCAGTGAGTTTGGGTGTTTTCTCTCCCTCTCTCTCTTTTTAAAATTTCTTTCCACTATAGAATGCTTCATGTTATTTATACAGGGACTCCCGTGCTGATCTGTGAGCTGCTTTAGTGCTGGTCCATCTACCATTAACTGATAATTAATATGCATGGCCAATTCTGAATTATTTTTGGTGACAGAAAACACTGATAATTCAATTCCAGAGAAGATATCAATCAAATCTCCTCGTCTGAACCAACTTTTTGCCAGAGTTTCTGAGAAGTACTAAACTAGACTGAACTAAATTTTCCTTTCTTTTCTTTGCTCACTCTTGGCAAGAGCAGCAATGGATAAAGTACAGAAGAGCAGAAGGAGGGAAACATACAATTTCTAAATGACTGAGAGCTTTTGGAATAGCTTGGGAGAGACAGCCATTTGGGTTATGGTTACTCCGTGGATCCAGGTGTACAGAATTTCCTTCAGATACTTGGATTACTGCTCCTTATGCCTACTATCTTGTTTCAGTTAGAGGGGGGTTAACAAATTCTTCCTAGAAAATATGTTAGGAAATATTTCAGGCTTTGTGTGCCAAGAGACAGCATCAAGGACATTATGTGGTTGCTTGTATGACACGAGACAGAACAAATTCCCATGACTTTTTACTGATGAAATTCAAAATATAGTGATAATAATTAAGAACAGTTTTCTACAGTATAGGTCTACTGATGAGAAGAGTGGCATTTGGGGGGGATACATTAAGCTTTACTAAACCGGTTCCGTATAGCTGGGCATTAAAATTGCTTTCAATTTTTCACCAGGAGATGCAGCTTGGTTATCCACTGGTATGTGCATGTTTATATACGTCTTTGATTACTATCTTTGGATGAATTAGAGTAATTTAATTACTAGGCTAGAAGGATATCTACTTTTAGGATTTTGGTGCATCTTGCAAAATTGTCCTCCAGGAAAATTGTGCAGTGATACCTGTGAGATCCAGAACTCAATGGGACCACCTGGTTTTTCTGGGTTTTGCCATATTTCCACCTGTGACCAGGTGCTTGCCACTTTTTGTCACTCTGTATGAAGAATCTTATCTCATAAATACCTCTTGAGTTTTTCTTCTCTGACAGGTTTCTGCCTTACGTACTTTCCAACTTCTGCAGTGTTTACTATCTGTCTTACACTTTTCCAAGAGATATTTGGAGCCCTCATGGCACAGTGGTTAAAGAGCTATGGCAGCTAACTAGAAAGTTGATGGTCAAATCCACTAGTCACCCCTTGGAAACGCTATAGGACAGTTCTTTGTCCTGTAGGGTCGCTATGAGTCAGAATCAAGTCGATGGCAATGAGTTTGGTTTGGGTTTAAGTAGTATGTGACAGTATTTACTGCTTTTCCTGTGATCTTATATTTTTACTTGGCTATTCAATTTGTGGATGTAAAAACTTAAAATATTTCCATTTTTAAAAGAATCCAATACATAAAAATATAAAGAGAACTATGTCATTCATGGGTCTGTACCACGGAAAAGCAGAACAAATGTTAATGTTTTGCTTTTGTTCTTTTAAGTAAAAAATGTTACAGATTCAAAAACAAGTTCTTTACAGATGATGAAACAAACTCATGTTTACTAGTCAAGCTAGTAAGAACTAACATGTGGGCAGTCCTAGTCATGTTTTTGCCTTAACCCTTTTAAACGATATTAATATTTTAAAAAACAAACCTATTGCCGTCAAGTTGATTCTGACCCTATAGAAGGGAGTAGAACTGTCCATGGAATTCCCAAGGAGTACCTGGTGGATTTGAACTGCCGACCTTTTGGTTAGAAGCTATAGCACTTAACTATCACACCACCAAGTTTTCTGATATTAACATAGTTAATTGTATTTCTGATATGCTTCTCATAAATAGCATATGGCCACATTTTGAGGCTGCCAGGGGGATTTAGTGTGATTTTTTTTTAACGAGCTACTTTAGTCTGTTTGCATTTATGGTAATTGTTGGTAATTTTAAAAATTATTTTTCTTATTTCATGATTTTTATTTCCTATATTGTCCTTTTTCTCCTTTCCTTTCTTCTGTTAATTATCAATTCCTCTTGTTTTTCCCCTATTGGGAAATATGTGCATATTCAAATAAGCCAGGCCAAGTGCCATCGAGTCGGATCCGACTAAAATTACTTGCTCCTCGCTTATTTTCTTTTTATTTAATATTTTAATTTCTTCCTAGGGGTGTGTGTGTGCGTGCATGTGTGTGTGTGTTCAACTCTTTTTATTTTGTTCACGATTATTTTTGTTGCTTTATACAGCCTATACTGTGTAGGTTTATTTACTAGTCTCTTCTCTCACCATCACTTCTAATTTCTCCCTGCTTGCTTCTTAGTACAATTCTATTTATTTTAGTACTGTTGCTAGCAAGGCTTTGTGAGTGGTAAACACTCTCAGTCCTTGTTGGGAAACATCTCTTTTCTTTGCCTTTCCTCTTTAGTGACTCTGAAGGTATAGACCCTTCCTTCAACCCTTGGGAAATATTGTTCTACTTGTCTTCCTGTCTCTTTTGTTACTGAGAATCTTTTCTCTATCTGACTGCCTTTCCTTTGTGGGTAATCTGTTGTCTCCTTTTGGCTATCTTTAAGGTTTTCTCTTTATTTTTGATACTGTGCAGTTTCACTCTGTATGGATTTAACTTGATTCATTCTGCTGAAAACTTGGAGTACTTCTCTGCATTGAGGATTTGTGGCTTTCACAAGTCTGAGAAATCCTTAGCTATTATCTCTTAGAATACAGCTTTTCATTTCATCATGGTGACCATAAAAATGTGTCATATCTACTGCATCAGGAAGCATAGTTGATTGACAGCCTCAAATACCGCCCCTTGGGCTTACCTTAGAAGCTTCAGAGATAATACACCCTGGACTTCCCCTGCTAATGCCTTAGTACTGTGGAAGTACTAATGCTGACCCTTTCCTGCAAGCTGCAGGATTTCTAGAATGAGTGACCTTAGCTCAAGGACTCCCCATCAGCGTGGCTGTCATGGGTTCAACTGTGTCCCCCCAAAAATGTGTGTAGCCATTTGGCTGGGCCATCATTCCCAGTATTTTGTGATTTTCCTGTGCTACACATCTTAATCTCCGCCTGGGGCTAATAGATAGGATGATCATGTTAAAAGAAGATTAGGGTGGGACTGCAACACCCTTTCTAAGTGAGTTTCACTGGAGTGTAGCTTGCGCTACCTTTTATCCTTTCATCTTATTGGAGATAAGAAGAGCAGGAAGCAAGCAGAGAATTGGGAACCTCGTAGCATCAAGAAAGCAGCACTGGGAGAAGAGTGCGTCCTTCAGACCTGGGGTTCCTGTGTCAAGATGCTCCCTGACCAAAGATTAGTACCACAGAAGGACCTTTCTCCAGAGCCGACAGAGGGAAAGCCTTCCCCTGAAGCAGACACTGTGAGTTTCGACTTGAGCCTACTAGACTGTGTAAGAATAAACTTGCCTTTGTTAAAGCCAGCCACTTGTATTTCTGTTAGAGCAGTACCAGATGACTAAAACAGTGGCCAAAACTTTCTTGGTAAATTTCTTGGAACTTTCTTGCTTCACTCTGAACCTCTTCTTACCCAATTCTCCTTATTTCTCCCTGTCCTTTCATAGATGTCATACCTGTTGTGATTTGTAAGTTCTCTTTCTTACTATTCCTGCTTCCTCTTTTTTATCTGTAGGTGTTTTCTTGATGCCTCCTCTTGACGTCTGCTTCTTGGAGAGCCCAAGCTAACACAATTTCTCTATTTTTATCATTTGGAACTCGTATTAAATGAACATTTCTTGGGCTATTCTTTCTTGTCCTTTTAATTTGTCTGATGCCCTTTGGATAATTTCCTCAAATCTGTCTTCCATTTTACTAATTCTCTTTTCATTTGTGTCTAATCTGTTATATAACCAATGTGTTTATATTTTAATTCCCAGTTATTGTAATATACCTTTCTAGAAGTTCTGTTTGGCATATTTTCAACCTGACTTATATTTTTATATTATGTTTTCTTGAGTTTTATTTCCTACTTTTATATTTTTAGTAGTTTTAAAATTACTACATTTGTGTGTATCTTTTTTGTATTGTTATTGTATTATCTCAAGTTCCTGGAGCTCATAGCAATCTTGTTGTGTTTTCTGTTTGTTTCCTGTTCTTAATATATTATGATTTTTAGTTTTTTTTTATGAACTGATCTTTAGTGAGGCTTATTTTATTCTATGAGAATCTCATGTAGCCTGATAGTGGGCCCCTCCAGAACAACATGCATTGCTTTTCCTAGAGACCTCAGAAGTATCACTGGCTTGGTGTCAGCATTTCAACAAATCTCTTAGTTCTGAACTTCCTGAATTACCCTGCTTAAGGCTCAGATCTGAGATATCCATTTTCAGAGGAGACATTTTTTCACTTAGAGCCTAGGAACACACAAAATAGTCTTCTTACACCTCTTTTCCAGAGTATGAGTTTTGTTTTTTTTTTTTCTTTCTTAGTCTGCCTTTTCTCTGAAGGAGCTGATTCTCTTCAAGAGTTTTAGTTCCAGCTCTGCCACACGATGACTCAAGAGTCCATCTTTGTCCACTTGGGTTTTAAAAGCCCAGGTATGTAAGATACAGGACTGTCTTAGCTCACATGCTTTTAGGTTTTTTTCTTTGCCTTCATTTCTCAGGTTATATTTCATCCAGTGTTCCTAAGTGATTGTGGTGGGAATTTTTTTTTCCAACATTACCTTGGTCTAGGGTATTGCTGGGCCAGAGTCCCATTTACCACATTGAATCAGGGCTCCTCAGGGCACCAGTTGTTATATGTTGTCATTGGTGCAGCCCATAAACTCACCCATTATTTAGAAGAGTAAAGGGTTTGATCTCTTTGAGATTGTAGATATACAGTGTGTCCTGAGGGGTTCGGAAAGAAAGCTACCTTTATTTCTTTCTCATGCTATTTTCATCAATAAACCCAGGAAGATTTTACAAATGACAAATGGCAACGTAAAGAACACTGACCTTGCTTTATTAGTGTGGTTGTTTCCTCTGCAACGCAGGCCTGGTAACTGGACTCTCCGGTTGCCCGTCTTCCTTTTCCTCGGCTTTCTCACCATCCTTCTCAATTTGTCCTTTTCAGCAGGGTAGAAGAGAGAGGTTAAAGTGATGTATGGGCATAATCCACTGTGTACTGCTAAAAAGATAAATGATGTGATTTATTACCTGTGGCAGGGATTCTGCACTCAGAATTGTCCGTCAAAGTGAGCTCTCATTGATTTTCCATACCTTTCTTGTCAGCCGCTAGGCTGCCATTGTTTGTTAGAGGTGGATAAACGGTTTTAAGATGTCGGGGTGCTTTTCAGCCCGGGTACCGTTGCAGAGGTTAGCTTTTATTGGGGTTCTGGGGCACAGAACTCTTACCTTCTCTTGACTTAAATTACATCTAGGGAAACAGCAGGTTCTACCAGTACTTCAAATTATTCAAACATGTTTTGTACTCTAATTTGGAAATGATCCTAAAATCCTGTTACACAAGTCAAATAAGTAATAGGTTCTAATTGAACAGCACAGGGTAATAGGACAGCAGCTTTGGAGGCAGGTCCACGTTCTGTGTAAGATATTGAGCATTCTATGGGAATGAATGTAATAAGGGACCTCCCTTCACTTAGGGGAACCATGTGCATATCACACAGGACACGTCTTTTGTGTTTTTCTGCAATCCTATTCCATTATGTTGGACACTGAAGAAGCAAAGTCTGTTTTCTAGCAGTAGAGCAGCCTCAAGGGTGAAGACCAATGTCACTGAGCCTCAACAAAACCCAGGTATTGAAATGATTGTTTTAGTAGTGTTAGAATTTTGGAGCTTACTATGAAATCATGATTATTTAATCCAGTGTTATAATTTTATGGATGAGGAATCTGAAGCCCCAAAATTTTCAGTGACTTGCCCAAAGTCGTAGAACTAGTCAGGGACCCAGCCAGAAATACAACATCGGTCTCTGGACTTCCTTCCCGTCTCAGTTTCCAGGCCAGCGTCTGTTTTGCTTCTCTCCTGGGTAACATTCTACTTGCTTTGACAATATACTGCTTGATTTTAAAGAAAGCTGTGCTTTTGGGAGCTATCTTAACAGAAGTTCGTTAGCTAGGCCCTTTATCCAAGAAGGGGGTTTTGTTTATTATGACTTAGGATGAGTAGGCTTGGCTGCACTTTTCTTTGTCTTATCTTTTATCTGTTGTGTATTTTATATATGATAATCTGGACAAGAACACCACATAGTAGGAAGTGTCTAAATATATACTATTTTCGGGGGGAAGAAAACTGCTTTCATGCACATGGCATAGAAGCAGTGAAATTATTTACCTGAAGTAACAATATTCCTTGGCTGGTAAATTTCAGAAGGAAAAACCAGACTACTTAGTTTCATCGTATAGAACCCTGATGGCACAGTGATCAGATGGTTAGCCAAAGGTTGATGGTTCCACTCCACCCAGTGGCTCTGCAGGGGAAAGGCCTGGCAGTCAGCTTCCTTAAGATTATAGTCAAGATAACCCCAGGGCACAGTTCCCTGTCACATGAGGTCACTGAGAGTTGGAATCAATTCAAGGACACCGAACAACAGCAACAACAGTTTAACTGCTAAATAATTTTAGACAAATGGTTAGGTGTATTTCTTACGTATTCACAAGCCTGTGTAGTAATATACTGTTGGTATTTAGCATCTGTACTTTTTAAAGCCATAAGTAACATATAGTAATTCAGGTTTTTAAATATACCTCTGCATAAACCAAACCAGACTCCTTGCTGTCGAGTTGATTCCGACTCATAGCGACTATACAGGAAAGAGCAGAGCTGCCCCGTAGAGTTTCTAAGGGGCACCTGGCAGATTCAGACTGCTGACTTTTTGGTTAGGAGCCTTAGCACTTAACCACTACACCACCAGGGTTTTCTGCCTCTGCATATTTTTTTTAATACTTGTTTACAGTACTGATTCATCACTTTTTAAATTGCTTTTATGGCGTCTGTTTCCATGACATGCAACTGCAGCCACGTTGGTCAGCTTTTCCTGAGTGCAAATGACAGTTCTGACACGCTAAGCAGTACAGGAAGTGGTTGTCACACTGTAATCCATTGTGTACTTCACAGAGTATGATGGACATCTGAGGAAGCAAATTCAGCTTTAGAAGTCCTTCACTTAGGGTCATGGGGCATCACAGATGGCAGGTGGAGCCAGTGGGTGTGTATACAGTGGTGCAGAATGAAAGCAAAGAAACATTTATGATCCAGATTGTCTGAGGACTGCCAAGTGAGTTAGTGAACTCATCCTAGCAGAAGTGCTACATACCTCACTGTTGAATATGACTATGGTCACCTTAGAAGTGCTCCCTTTGGCAAGCTGTGCACTCACACCAGCACCTAGTCCACCCTTCAAAGCAGTTTTGGAACTCTTTTTCTGGAATGGCCGTTGGAGCTGTCATCGTATTACCCTTGATGTCCCTTTATCTTCGGGTAAAGAAAAAAGTCATTGGGGGCCAAATCAAGTGAGTAGGGAGGGTGTGCCAATACACTTATTTGTCTACTGGCTAAAAACTCCCTCACAGACAACTGTAAAATTAAGTTCATAAACTTGCCACTGTGCCACTGTGCCCGATGGCCATTCAAGAAAAAGAGTTCCAAAATTGCTTTGCAGGGTAGACTAGATGCTGTCCTCAGTGCATAGCTTCCCCAGGGGAGCACTTCGAAAGTGTCCATAGTGATGTTCAGTAATGAGGCGGGTAGCACTTAGAACAGTGAAATGTGTGGACCTAATTGTCGGCCCTTGTCTGCTTTGTCTCCCCGCGTTCCTGGTGTCCTGACCAGTCATCTAGCCGAGCTTATAACTTAATAGTTGCTCATAAAGGCATTTTGGTGGAGGGCTTTTTCAGAATGCCCTGCTCTTCAGGATAGACTTCATCTGTGTTTCAACAGATTTCCAAATGGGGGAAATGGAACATTTTCCCTTTAATTAATTCACTGAGTTTTCGGTCCTCAGGGACTCATCTGCTGGTAAACTCCAGAAGAAAGTCAGGAAAGGAAACGTGGTAAGTTGGGGTGGAAACTGTGGCGCTGGCCACATAAAACTCTTTGAACACTGTCCTACACCCAACATCTGAGATACAACAGACTAGGCTGGGATTTACGAGAGCTCATTTAAAAAGGCACAAGAGAAGCACAGTGTCAGGAGCTTTTTGTGAAAGTTGTCAGGCTGTAAGACCACTGTTTTGCAACTCTCTGACCTTTTTAAGCTGTTTTGCCCAAGAATCAAGCCTTTTTGACCAGCAGGTTGGTACTGGTTAAGCCACAGACTCATGCTTTGAATTCCATGGTCTGTTCACTGCCAGTGTGCCCTCTGGAATTCTGATTGTTAAGGCTTGATGTCACTGAGTAAACATCTGTCTTCGGGTGATTCCCCAGAAGTCTCTAAGATGGACATTTTCAAGGTCTTCCTAGGAAGTCCCAGAAGGAGCGTGAGGAAGAAGGAACTCGAAGGGGGGAAGGCAGTAGAGTGTATGTCAAGGAGACTTTTGTACTGAAGCCAGCGTAAGGGAAACAGTCTAGAAAAGCACTAAGTAAAGATAGTTTGTGTCGTTAGGTGATAGCGCCAGTGTGGAATCCCATAAGCTCCTGTTGGAAAAAGACGTGATAGTTGACATGACTCTTTTAGCCCCAGTGAGCTCGTCAGTTATCTGTAGATATTTGACTTGCCAGTGTTTTGCTTTTACCAACTTGGGTACCAGGGTACCCAGAAGTTAGCATCACCAGCCTTTTGTTGTTGTGATCATTTTAGGAGACGGGAGTGTCTGTCATCCAAGTACAGCAGGGGTCCTTTCTCCAGTCTGTGAGAAAGAAGAGGCTTGTGAGCCTCGTCTGTGGTTTGGGGATATTAGCCAGGCTGGGATCTGGTCCTTTCTGATCAGGTGTCCACAAGAGAGGACAGGAGTCCTGCTGTCCTCTTACCAGGCTCTGTCAAGCACCTCCCAAACTCAATGGGAGCTTAACTCCCAGTGTCTTTCTTGGGTCAAGTTGATGTATTGAAGGAGCCTTGCCTGATTCGGGAGAGGGAGAAGGGATAGTAGCAGGGCAGGGAAGAAAGCTGAGCTTCAGCTGGTTCTTGGGGATTACGATTTGTGCTATAGTGTTAGACCCCAACCATAAGGACTGGTCTTTTGTACTCCTGTCTCCTGTCAGCTGTTGATTGGCTGTCACCTGCCCACAAGGCAGGCATAACTTTGCAGGCTAGCAGCTCCCACTTGTTGGGGCAATTTTCCAGACAAGGGAAAGATGAGGCCCATTAGGAACTGATATACAGCAACTGTCACCCTAGAGGGACACTCAGACATTATCCAGAGCAGTGGAGAGAGTAGGACTGGGCTTTGGCCCTTTTCTGATTTATTCCCTTTAGCACAGTGCACCAGTCTTCCATGTGTTCCCTTCAGGGTGCCCCGCTTGCCCTACAGATTCATTATCCTTTGCCCTTTCCCTTGGAAAACTCCTTGACACTGGAGAAAGGGACGTGAGACCCAGATGCCTTCTAGCCCTGTGGCTTCAGCTGGACCCTGCTGGGATCTGCTGGCTCCCAGAGCAATGGGGAGCACTGGTGCTTGGCAGGAGGTTGGGGGAGAGGTGATGCAACCCCCACTCTGACTTCTGGTCCCTCTCGTCCAGGGTCAGCTAAAGGCAGACAGGCTCAGCAGTGAGTCTTAATTTTATGCCCCAAACAATCCAGCAAGCAATGCAGTTTTATAAATGTATGTTCCTCCCTGTCATGGATTGAATTGTGTTCCCCCAAAATGTATGTAATAATTTGGCTAGGTCATGATTCCCAGTATTTTGGGATTGTTCTCCGTTTTGTGGTTTTCCTGTGCTTTAAACCCTATCAAACCAAGTCATAATCTCTGCCTGTGGTTAATAGACGGGATTATGTTAAAGATGAGGGTGGCACTGTAATATCCTTCCTAGGGTCACCTCTCTGCCCCAATGTAAAGGGGAGTTTCCCTGGAGTGTGGCTTGCACCACCTTCTATCCTACAAGAGATGAAAGGGAAACAAGCAGAGAGCTGGGGACCTTGTGCCACTAAGAAAGCACCACTGAGAACAGAACACTGTCATCAGACCTGAAGTTCCCGCACCAAGATTCTGCCAGACCAAAGAAAGACTGACACGTCACAGGACCTCCCTTCAGAGCCAACAGGGAGAGAGTTTGTTCCCTTGGCACTGGCACCCTGATTTTGGACTTCTAGCCCACTGGACCACGTGACAATAAACTCTGCTAAACTTCGCTTACCAGACGACCAGGACACTCTTATTAAGAGGGCATTGACCCCACTCTGCAAAATAGTAACCTGACATTCTTGTGCTAAATTTCATTTGTCCTGGAGCCAGCTTTGGCTAAGAAGAGTTACTATTTTAGCTGAAAAGGGCTCTGAGACACCCACAACATTTTTTTTTTTTTTCCCAACTTAGATTTCTTTCTAGGTACAAGGTTGGGGAGGTAAGTGAGGTTCCACTTGTACCTTTTTAATCTTTCTTCTGACCCAGAGCAACTGGGTCGTTAAGTAACTTAATGGATATTGTCACTGTGGCCTTTTAAAAATAATAACAATATTTTATTGAGTTTTTGGTGAAAGTTCATACAGTAAGTTAGGTTCCTGTGTGACAGTTTTCACATGAACTACTCACTGACATTAGTTACACTTATGATAATGTGTCAACATTCTCTTTAATTGTATCTCCTTTGTTCCATTTCCAGTACTCTAGTTTTCCTACCCCCTTACCTTCTCATATTTGCTCTGAGTAACTGTGGACCTTTTGGTCTCATTCTGTTGGTTTTTAAGGGAGGCAACAATCTTATGGGTAATATCCTGTATTTTGTGTTCCACTCTGCTGTTTTGCTAACCAGATGCTCACACTGGGGCTTTCAACATGGCTATGGCTGGTGATAGAACGTCCATTGCAAAATTCTGCAATTTGGAACCAGGCGTTGCTGTCCTGACATACTAACACATCTCTTTAGGAACCTAATGAGATTTGCTTTGACTGAGACCAGTACGGATTTGCTGTACAAGTTTCCTTCACTCCGGGCAAACATCCAGCTGTGTATCTTGATGGAAAGCTCAACATCATAAAGTAACCTAACAGCCACATGCAGGTACATGTTGTATATTGCCAGGGTGTCAGAACAGCTCAGTGATCTAAGAATAAAGCTTCAAAAGAGGTCAACTTGATCTTCTAAAAAATGATTAAAAAACAGTAAGCAAGGTCAGTTTAGGGAATTGAGATGGTCAGAGCACGTTTAGGGGAGTGTGGTATGTCGGAGTTGTGCTGGACGTTGACGATGTGATTGCGTCTCTTGCGTTAGTGCCAGGCCCTGGGCTTGGTGCTGGAGCAGGTGGGGGAGAGACCACAGAGCAAAGAGGTCCCCTGCCCTTTTACTCCTGTACTTGCTCCGTCGGGCTTTTAATGGCTAATTTTTTAGAATTAGATCGCCAGGTCTTTCTTCCAAGATGCTTCTGCATAGACTTGAGCCTCTAACCTTTTGGCTGGCAACCAAGCGTATGAACAGTTTATATCACTAAGGAACTCACTAAAAGAAACTACAGAGTGCTGTAAGACTTCTTGGCTGTTAGGGAATCTTTATGGAAGGGTCATTTAGGGTGGGACCCAAAGAACGAAAAAGCCTTACGAGGAAGAACAATGAGGGTGGTGTCCAGGAACTATAACCTACAAATGTGAAGGCCCTGGGCCAGGAAGAAATTTATTGCTTCCAAGGAGCTGAGAGCAGGCCAGTGTGGCTGTCACATGGGAAGGAGGAGTTTTAGCTAACAATGCTATCCTCAGGTCTTAGCTGAGAAAGTTATGAACTTGGGGAAATTCTCAGGATGCTTATCAATGGAGCAGGGCTGAGGAATCCAATTCCTGAACACTGATAGAGAAATGATACTAGTTTGAGAGAAGTGACATTGATGGGTTTCGTTCTGAACAGGTTTTTATCATAAAACCCTACCAAGTATAAGTAGACACAGCTTAACAACGTATTCTGGATGTGATGAACCATACTTAAAAAAACGGTCTTTTTTTTGTATGGCTTATCATTGGTAATATGTACTGTGTACAGTGTTACAGTGCATAATTTGCTGTTATCATTCTCAGAGGTGATGTTTCCAGTCCTCAAAGACAAATAAAGTTAAGATTTATAAAGAAACAAGTAGTGCCGAGTTGGACAGGGTTCTGTTCCTATGAGTATGAGGTAAATCAGTTCTAACATGGTTGAATACCTCATTTTTCTTTTGCATTCATAATTATTGCCATTTATTATTAGTATCTTGATAAATCTAATCTTTGTCTTTGGGGGTTGGCATGAGAATAATAACAGCAAAAAATTATGCACTGCAGCTTTACGTGTGATGTGTATTACTAATGATAAGAAGTGTAGGAAAAAAGTATGCTGTTGATCGTAACTTGAGTATGTTATAAGCTGGGGACTACCTATGCTGATAATAAAAGTCGATAGTGGTGAAAACTAACCTCCCAAAATGAGATATGCAGCTCATTTCAGAACCAATTTAGGATGGAGTAGTTATCAGAACTGAGCCCCGTTGGAAGCTGGGGACTGCTGGGTCCTATGGTAGTTACTCGAGGGAAGGAAAATATGAATAAGACAAAGTCACCCTCGTGAAGCTTTTAGCCTAGTAGAGCAAGAAGACAAAACATAACAAATAGGTATACCCTCGAGGATACCTTTGTTTGTTTGTTTTATAGTCTGTATATTTGTTTTCTAAGGTGGAAGTAGCAAAGCACCACAAACTGGGTTACTTAAAACAACAGAAATTTGTTCTCTTAGAGTTGAGGCTGTTTTTATTGTTAAGGGTCACTGGGTTGTCTTGGACTCACAGCGACCCTGTGAGGGAAAGGCTGCCCGGTCCTGTGCCGCCATCACTGGTGTCACTGTCGCTGTGTCTGTCCCTCTCGTTGAGTGTCTTCCACTCTTTGGCTGACTCTGCTTTCCCAAGCATGATGTCCTTCTCCAGGGACTGATCCCTCCTGAAAACATGCCCAAAGTACAAGAGTTGAAGTCTTCCTTCCTTGCTTCTTGGAGTGCTGTAGGGCACCTCCTCCAAGACAGATCTGTCTGTGGAGGCTGGAAGTCCTAATTTAAGTGTTAGCAGGGCCATGCTGCTTCCAAAGCTTTGCTCCAGGGGAAGATTCTTTCTTGTTTTCTGTGTCTGTCTGTCTCTTCTCTTTTGTTGTTACAAAGATACCAGTCCTAGTGGATCAGGGCCCACCCTCTGCCTGTAGGATCTTGTGTTAACTGATAATGACAGTTGTCATACGCAGGAAATCTGGAAGGGTTTTATGGAAGAAATAGTGTTTGCGAGGTGCTTGTTCCCTCATCTGTAAAATGGGATGATCATAATGCTTTTGAATCAACATTTTTTCTTAAAATAACAAAATCACATATGGCAAAATGTGAACGAAACAGCCTCCACTATAAGAGAATAAACGGCTGTTTTTTAAGTCACTCAGTTAGTGGTGCTTTGCTACTGCTGCCACTGCCCTAGGAAATGAATACATGGATTATAAACAAAACAAAACACATTTCTGTCGAGTTGATTCTGACTCAGTGACCCAATGGGATAAAGTAGAACTGCCCTATAGGGTTTCCAAGGAGTGGCTGGTGGATATGACCTTTGGCTTAGCAACTGAATGCCCAACCACTATGCTACGAAAAAAAAAAAAGAGACAAACTCCACTGCGGTCAAGTCAATTCAATTCCAACTCATAGCGAGCCTATAGATGGAGTAGAACTGCCCCATGGGGTTTCCAAGGTGCAGTTGGCATATTTTAACTGCCAACCTTCTATTTAGTGTCCACAGCACTTAACCACTGTACCACCAGGGTTTCCGTGTACCAGCAGGACTCCGTAGTAATAATAACTGATACATATAGTGTTTCTTAAGTACCTGGCACTGTTTAACACCCTTTATACACATTGAATCATTACTCTTCACTACAGCCCAGTGAAGGTAAGTACTGTTTTTATCTCCATTTTACAGATATGGAAACTGAGGCACAGAGAGATTTTTTTTTTTTTTAAATATGTCCACAGTTGTTTTGCTACTGTGTGGCAGAATCCGGGTAGTGTCTCAGGCAGTTGGCCTCCAGAGACAGTTGTTTCAGCAGTATTACTATACTGCTGCTTGCTTTAGCTATAATTCTGCTGCTGTCAAGTCAACTCTGACTCATAGTAATCCTATAGGGCAGAGTAGAACTGCCCCGTAGGATTTCCAAGGAGTGCCTAGCAGACTTGAACTGCTGACCTTTTGGTTAGCAGCCATAGTACTTAACCAGTATGCCACCAGGGTGCTTTAGTTATGGACTGGTTAAATACCCCATGAAACGCCACAAGGGAACGCAAGGGAGAGTGGGGACTAGAGAGTTAACTCTTAGTTTTCTGAGTGTTTTACCAGGTGTCTAGTAGTACTTTGTGTTCTTCCAGATTGAAAGGAAGAGGCACAGAGATCACCGACCCTCCTGTTCCACGTCTTCCTACTCGATGTGTGTATATTCTCCTCTGCTTCTTCAGGGGATCCTTCCATGGGAGTTTTCCTCATAAAGCAGCTCTGGGGGTGATATTCTGAAACAAGAGATTTCTGTAAACACCCTGTTTTGTCTGATTTATCTGTTCAAGTTGTATATTCTGTCCCATAATATACCCATATCTGCTCTAATAAACAAAACATTGTAAACAACCAGACTTAGCTTTTCCTGTAAGTCTGTCAGTAAAATTGATGTTGCGTCTGTGTTCTCTCATTGCACAGAGAAGCAGGGTCTTGGATGACAGAGCTGTAGTTTCTACACACATAGAGCATCGAGGGAAGCGCTTTGCCTGGGAATGCTCCCTTTGGGTCTCCAAGAGTGGACTGGAAGGCAGACCTCAAGGACAGGCACATAGGGCTTGTCATCATTTAGGATCACCCCTAGTTTTTCACTTGGCTATCTGGTGGTCGTCTTAGGAGTAGCTTCCACTGCTCGTGGTCTGCGAGTTTTACAGCCTTACTCTCTGGTTTAGACGGAATTTTGTCCCCCAGATTATGTGTCGAAAGGCTAACTGGTCTAGTGGTACAGTCATTAAGCATTCAGCTGCTAACCGAAAGGTTGGCAGTTTGAATCACCTGCTGCACCTTGGAAACCTTTTTGGGCAGTTCTGCTGTCTCCTGCAGGATCACTGAGTCAATTGACTCAGTGATCAAATCTACTGCCATCGAGTCAATTCTAACAGCAACACTATAGGACAGAGTAGAACTGCTCCATAGAGTTTCTAAGGAGCACTTGGCGGATTTGAATTGCTGACCTTTTGGTTAGCAGCCATAGCACTGAACCCCTACACCACCTCAAGCCAAACTCACTGCTGTCGAGTCAACTTACAGTGACCCTATTGGACAGAGTAGAACTGCCCCATAGAGTTTGCAAGGAGTGCCTGGTGGACTTGAGCTGCTGATCTTTTGATTAGCAGTGGTAACAGTTAATCACTACACCACCAGGGTTTCTGAATATGACCCTGTTGCAAAATAATGCTTTTCTTTTGTTATGTTAATGAAGCCATACCAGAGTCGGGTGGGTCATAAACCTAATTCCTTCTGAGTGATTAAAAGAGCAGACAAACTGAGACACACATGGGGAAGACAGACCGCAATTGAGAACTTGTCCATAAGCAAAGGAATGCCGAGAATTGCTAGAGACACCAGGAAGTAGGAGAGAAAGCCACACAAGAATTCGATGTAGCCAAGACTTTGATTTGGCCTCTAAGTCTCCAGAACTGGGAGAAAATCCATTCCTGTTCTTTAAAGTCGTCCCTGTGTGATATTTCTGTTACAGTAGCCCCGAGTAGCTAATACTGTCCCCAAGGGGTGATGGGATTGGTTCCCGTGGTTGACATCGGCTCCCACGCAGGTACTGCACAGCCTTCCTGTTTCCAGCCTTTCCCTGGCCCCCTGCCTTGGGCACTGACGCCCAGTCTGGTCCCTTGCATCCAGATTGTGTGATTAGAGACAGGCAACTTTATGCTGAAGGAATTTCCTAAGAATGAAGTTCTGGGGAGTCCCAGGAATTGTCAAGTATAACAACCAGCTGAAAAAGAAAATGCAGGAGAAAGCAGGCTGATTCAGGTTCTTGTAAACTAGTTGAAGCTACCTACCAGCTGTCGGAAATACTGTTGTGCTGCGGGGTGGGGAGGCTGTGAGGGCCAGACTTGGGACCCCCTCAGAAGGTGATGGGTAAAGCCAGAGGAATGACCAGATGACTTCCCTGAGAGAGAACAGAGAGAGGACAAAGGAAAAGTGGAATCTAGGGAAGTGTCTGGAACGGACTTCTTTTCGGGGCTGTTACCATGACAGGAATCAGGCCATAATTGTCATCCAGAGCATCAACTTTAGTTGGCGCCCCGTCCATGCAGTTTTTAGATGCTCTGGCTCCTTTCTGTCCCTCAGTCCCTGGCAGGTGCCCGAGGATGGCTCAGCACTGTGAGGGCTCCCTTCCTGGTGCAGCCCAGCAGCTCCCCTCCACCTTGGCCTGTCCCAGCCCTCTCTGTGCCCATTGCAGGCCCCTGGGGTCGGCATCTGTGTCTCCAAGGGCAGTCCGTCAGCCTTCTGCATTGTCTTGCCCAGAACTGGCTGGACATGCAGAGACCGCAGCCCAGGGCCACCTGCTGCACCTGACCCTGCATTTTAACGAGATCCTCCACACCGCTTGGAGGTAGGGGAGCACTGATCCACTTCATCACCTCCTCAGTGTCCTGAGCTTGCTGGGCTGTAGCACAGTCAGCCTCCCTAGACTCTGTTGTGAGCAGCTGTGGCTCCCATGGGAGACAGGTGCCAGCTTCAGTTCAGGTTGGGGTCAGCCCAGCCTCCTCTGGCTTCTCCAGTTTCTCCAGTCCTGTGGATGCCTCAGTTGACAGCCTGAGTCGTCACTTCTTCCATTTCAGAAATACCTTCTCTCCTCAAGTCATCTGGTGACAATTCGGCTTCAGTTGAAAACCAGAATTCCCCTATGGAATGAGCAAATTGTCCCCATCTACTGATGGTTCCTGCTCTGGATTCCTGTTTAGAAGCCTGGAGGAGGGATCAGAAAATAAACCAGAAGCCACCAAGGTGGAGGAGGAGACTCAGGCCCCAAAGCTATAAAGAAGTCAGCAAGGATCAACAGAGAGCAGTGGCTGGACTGAGAGGTCATTTTCTTTTTTAAAGCAGCCTTACAAACCGAAAAACCAGACCCACTGTGGTCAAGCGGATTCTGACTCATGGCAACCCTACAGAGAGTAGACCTGCCCCATAGAATTTCCAAGGAGCACCTGGTAGATTTGAACTGCCAGCCTTTTGGTTAGCAGCTGTAGCACTTAACCACTACGCCACCAGGTTTCCTTAAGCAGCCTTATTGTGGTATCATTTACACATAATAGAATTCACCGATTTTAAGTGTACATTTTATAAGTTGTAGCACATGTATATGGTTGTGTAACCACCATCACTGTCAAGTTACAGAACATTTTTCACCACCCCAGAAAGTTCCTTTTTGGCCGATTACAATCAGTTTCCCCTCCTACAGCCCCCTAGCTCCAGGAAACCATTGCTCTGCTTTTGTCTTTTGCCTTTTCTAGAGTTTCACGGTAGAAACGCAGATGGTATAGCAGTTACAAGCTACGTCAGCTAATCAAAAGGTCAGCAGTTCAGATCCACCAGATGCTCCTTGGAAACTCTCAGGGGCAGTTTTACTCTGCCCTATGGGATTGGAATCAACTTGGTGGCTGTGGGTTTTTGTAGAGTTCTTGAGAAATGGAATCATGCAGTAGGTAACCCCCTCTGTCTGGCTTCCTTGGCACAGGATGTTTTTGAAGTTCGTCCCTGCTGATCTCTGGTGGCACAGTGGCTAAAGTGCTCCGCTGCTAACCAGCTGCTCACTGGAAACCCTATGGGGCAGTTGTGCTCTGTCCTATAGAGTTGCTGTGAGTTGGAATCAACTCGACAGCAGTGGATTTAAGTTTTTGGTTTTACATATCAGTAGTTTGTGCGTTTTGATTGGTTAGTGGCACTTCCTTGAGTAGATATGCCACAGTCTATTTATTGATTTCCTGATCAATGGACACCTGGGTCGTTTCCAGTTCTTTTGATGATTATGAGTAAAGTCATCATGAATGTCCTTATACAAGACTTTGTGTGGACACATGTTTTGAATTGGGAGATTTTTTTTTTTCCTTTTTAGCCTTCTAATTTGAAGTAATCTTATATTTTCCAGAGTTGGGCAAAGAGCCTCCATACATGCTGCCTCTGTATTCTCCTTACGATAACGTTGTATGTAACTGTAGTACATTCATAAACTAAGGAAACAACATGGTTACAGTGCTCACAATTAAACTGTGGGCTTTGGATTTCACCAGTTTTCCAGTCACTGGTATGTGTTTCTGTTCTGAGGTCCAGTCCCGAGCGTGATGTCATACTGCTTGGTGGCATCTCTTTAAGCCCTTTGCTGTTACCCTGTAGGGCTGAGGAGAATTGTCCGTAGAGCTTCCAAGGCTGTAAAGTCACTGTAGCAGCAGACTGCTGCATCTTGGGCTGGTGAGTTTGAATGTTCCACCTCTTGGTTAGCAGCTGAGTGCTTAGCTACTGGGCCATCAAGGCCCCTAAGTCTCCCCCAAAGTGACAGTTTTTCTGTCTTTCCTTGTATTTCATGACTTTGACATATTTGAAGTGTGCTGCTCGGTCATTTTGTAGAATATCCCTCAGTTTGAGTTTGTCTGATGTGTTGTCTCATGTTTCCAGACCAGAGTTAGAAGTCCTTGGGTGGCACAGATGGTTAAGCGCTTGGCAATTAACCAGTAGGTTGGTGGTTCAGACCCACCCAGAGGTGGCTTGGAAGGCAGGTCACGCCATCTGCTTGTGAAAGGTCACAGCCTTGAACAGCCTCTGGATCTTTCTGTTCTGCACACATGGGGTCACCGTGAGTCAGAGATGACCTGGTGACAAGTACGACAGCCTGCAGTTTGAAGTTTTGACAGAACATCATGAGTTGAAGGACTTTTATTATATCATACAAAAGAAGGTGCATGATACATACCCACAAAATACCCTGGTGAGGTGCACTTGGTCACCTGGTCAGAGTCATGTCGGCCAGGCTTCTGTCCTGTAAAATTACGATATTTTCCTTTCTGTACTCTATCTGCTAGAAGCCTGTTACTCAATCCAGCCCACAGTCAAGGGGAGGGGAACGAAGCTGTACCTCTTAGACAGAAGAGTGTCATAGAATTTGTGGACCTATGTTCAAATCACCATCCATTAAAAACCAAACCAAACTCGTTGCTATGGAGTCAATTCCAACTCTTAGCAACCCTGTGAGACGGAGCAAAACAGCCCCCCTGGCTTTCCACGGAGCAGCTGGTGGATTTAAACTGCTGACCTTTCGGTTAGCAGCTGAGCTCTTAACCACTGTGCCACCAGGGCTCCAAAAACCACCCCACTAATTAGTAACTATTTGGGGGAGATACTTTAAAGCTGTGCACGTGTCCTGTTTCTCCTTATTGCTTGCCCTCAAATTTCAGCACTCGTCAGTGGATCTTGCATGTAGCAATTATTACTGAAGTATTCTAAGGGCAGTTTTCTATTCCTCCTGTTTCTTCTATGCATATTCCTAGGAATTCTTCTGTGAAGAAGATGTATCCCTCCTCTCCTAGTTTATGTTCTTATTCAGTCGTTTGTTTACAGCACCATAAAACCAAAACACCCACTGCCGTTGAGTTGGATCCGACTCATAGTGACCCTAGAGGTCAGAGTTGAACTGCCCCAAAGAGTTTCCCAGGAGCACCTAGCGGATTCAGACTGCTGGCTTTTTGGTTAGCAGATGTAGTACTTACCCCACTATGCCACCAGGGTTTCCTACCTTACCAGAGACTCATGGATATTTTATTTTCTAGGTGAGAGACGTGTTGAAAACAGGAACGCAGCCTCAGACTCAGGTAGAGTGATGCTGCGAGGAAGAGCAGAGATGCTGGGGAGGAGGAGGTGCTGGATGGAGGGAAATTCCTGAGGAGGTTGGCAAGAATAAGCTCAAGGAGGCCAGGCCTTGGCAAGAAATGAAGGACACTCTGTTCTCCAAAACAGGGATGAGGAAAGCTTGGGAGGGTCGATTTTGACGTCAGGAAGGGAGAACTTGAAGGAGTCCTTGGTAATTATCTTTCGTCTCCTCTGTCATGAAGATGGTTTCTGTGACGACAGTGGGAAATTGGCATTTGGAATTTTAATTTTCTTGGCCAAACTTCCTGGCCTCTAAAACAGGAGTTTCTCAACCTCAGCAATATTGACCTTTGGGGCCAAATAATTCTTTGTTATGGGGACCCGTCCTGGGTATTGTGAGATGCTGGGCAGCCTCTCCGGCCTCTGTCCACTAGATGCCTGTAGTGTACCCTTCCCCAGCCGTGACAACTAATGCCTGCAGACATTCCCCAGGGAGCCCCCACTGAGAACCACTGCCCTGAAATAATAGTAGACAGTCCTGAGCCTTTACAAATCCTAACCACTGCCTTTGAAAGAGTAAATTGAGGACATTCATTTCGTAAGCTCCTGCAGAAAGACCTCAGCTGCTAAAGCTTGACTGCTGGTCTGACTGTGCCACCACTGATGAGGGGCAGCTCTGTTTTCTTGGGAATAGCTGGTGGTGCGGTGAGCACCCATGTGACATGAATCAAGAGGAAATAGAATGCTGGTCCTCAGAGGGTCTTCAGTTCTGAAAAGGGTTTCTGTGGTCGTAGCCTAGCCTCCTGGCGGGTGGTTGTTTTGATTTCTGTGTGGGCTGTGAAAAGCAGTGAACACTGTCATGCTGGTTGGGGTCACAGGAGCTGTTCTAGCAGGTTAGTTTCTCAAAGCCTGATTCTCAGTGAGAGGGGAAGCCACCCTAGGTGGGAACGCCTTGGCTGCTTGTAAATTTGTTTCATAAAGGATCTGTGGATGTCAGTGACCCTCCCTTCTTTACAGTTCTCCTTTTATTACCACAAGAACCTTGCATTTTGGCCTGATTTATTTCCACCTCCGGTAAGTTCCTACCAACCAACCTGGCAAACAAGGCCAAGGTTGAACCTGACCTGACCTTGCACACAACCTGCTGCCACCTGCTGGCAGCTGGCAGAATGGAGGCCTGTTGATGAATGCTGGAGTTCTGTTTATCTCAGAGAATGTTGAAAGTGACGGTTAAGGGCCTCCTTCAAAGCTGGGCGTAGGGGTGAGGCAGGATGGGCGGGGGTGGGGGGTAAGGAGGGAGTGTGGATTTGTCTGTAGATCCCACACCTGTGGTCAGATGGCGACAGGAAACCATATTTGAAATAATTTTAGGAGGATTTTTCAAGGTGCTAGAGAAGATACTTTGGGGATCAACAGTCAGTTGTCTGTTCACGACATTAGCGTCCCAACACATTGGACTTTGAGGCATGAGCAGCAGAGAGGACTCTTAACTAAAAAAAGGCAGTGTCTTTTGTGGCATGAACATTCAGCTGTTTGTGAGTTTGATTAGTGAGTGTTATGGATTAAATTGTGACCCTGAAGAATAGGTGGTGAAATCTTAACTTCTGTACCTATTCAGTGTGACCCTGACGGGAAACAGGGATTTTCTTTGGCCTCGTTAGTGAGGTTGTGTCAGAGTAAAATGAATCCTACACCTGATCACAGTGAGCTTGGGAAGGAGTAGGGCAGACACAGAGGCATACACAAGGAGAAGACAGGAACTCTGGGTTATGCCAAGGAATGCCAAGGATTGCCAGCAGACATCAAAAAGTAGGAGAGAGACTCAACAGAAGGAATCGGCACAGCCAAGACCCTGATTTGGATTTACAGCTTCCAGAACTATGAGAAATGAAATTTCTTTAGGGTCGCCACATGTGGTATCTCTGTTACAGCAGCACTAGGTGACTAAGACATGGAGGGATGCTCTTAACTCCTCACGCAGTCAAAGTAATGAAGACAGACTCTTATATGGTAACTTCTATGTTCTCTTCTTTCAATGCATTCTCAAGTGGCATGCATTTGTTTCTGTAACAATCCATGTAGGTCAGTACATCCATACTTTTCTGATAACAAAGCTGGATTCCTGGAGACGTATTTAATCTCCAAGGTCTACGTATCTAATTGGTAATGAGAGGTAGAGTTAGCTGAGTCAGTGAGTTCTCAACCTTTGATGAATGTAACAATCCATCCAGGAAACAGAAATTCCCAATCGTTGGGCCTCACTCCCAGATACTGATACAATTGAGCTGGGGTGTATTCGTCTCAAAAAACCAAACCAAGCTTGTTGCCATCAAATCAATTCATACTCATATCAACCCTATTAAAAAAACAAAAACCCATCGCTGTAGGGTCAATGCCAATTCATAAGTAACCCCACAGGGCAGTGTAGACCTGCCGCATAAGGTTTCCAAGGAACACCTAGTAGATTCGAACTGCTGACCTTTTGGCTGGCAGCCGTAGCACTTTACTGTACCACCAAGGTTTCAATAGCAACCCTATAGACCTGTTGAACTGGTGCTGCTGACCTTTTTGCTGACAGTCTTGAGCTCTTAACTGTTGTGCCACCAGGGCAGGTCATTATAATGTGCTACTTGGGTTGAATTCCTGCTACTCAAAGTGTGGTCCCTGGACCAACCACATGGTATCATCTGGGAGCTTGTTAAAAATGCAGAATCTCAGGCCCCATCCCAGAACTTCTAAATTAGAATCTGCATTATACTAAGATTCTCAGGTGATGCCTGTGCTCGGGGAGAGTTTGGGAAGCGCTGCCGTTGCCTCAGACACAGGGTTTACTGTGCAGTCCCTTAATCTCTCCACTGACAACACTTGTTTTTAACAGTATTAAAAAAAGTATATATGTAACAGAAACAAGCCTCTAACAGCATTCAGGAAACCCTGGTGGCAGAGTTGTTAAATGCTATGTCTGCTAACCGAAAGATCAGCACTTTGAATGAACAAGGCACTCCTTGGAAACTCTATGGGGCAGTTGTACTCTGTCCTATAGGTTCACACTGGGTTTGGGGAACAACATTCAGGAAACCCTGCTGGCACAGTGGTTAAGTGCTACAGTTGCTGACCAAAAAGTTGGCAGTTCAAATCCACCAGGTACTCCTTGGAAACTGTATGGGGCAGTTCCACTCTGTCTTAGAGAGTTGCTGTGAGTTGGTATTGACTCAGTGACTATAGGTTTGGGTTTAGTTTTGTATTTCTTTTTAAACAGCATTCAAGGCCTCCTTTGCTGGCCGCTGAAGGCCCTGGATTTGCTTCTGCTTGGGGTGAACTGGGGTGAACTCCATGTGACGAGAGACCCCAGGGCTCCCCCCCAGAATGCTGCTGAGTTGCTGGCATTCAGCATGTTTTCTCAGCCCCTGTTTTCTGGGTGTCATCACTGTAGTGACCGAGTCCAGACACCAGTCAGTAGACTGCCCCTAGGTCTTCCTGTTGGGAGTGATGGCGTATCAGTGTCAGATTAACAGAGGACAAAAGGGTCAATTTGTGTTGTTCAACAACTAAGCCTCTAGCTTAGAGAATGCTTGTACTGGAAAGAGAAGAGGCAGTGTCCTATTTTTCTTGTTCTTTTTCCTAAATAGAGCTAGTACCCTGCTTATGTTTGTTCTTATATTTAAATAAAGTTGAGAGGCGGTAGGCACCTGGGAAGCCTTTGGTGGCCCCTGCAGGCTTCAAACCAAGATGAACTTGGTTTCAGGTGACGAGACTTCTAACTGCACAGCCAGCTTCTCCAGAGACTTCCACCCACTGTTTTATTTTGGTGGTGGTTTAATTGAGGTGAAATTCACCTAACACAAAATGAACCATTTTAAAATGTAGGCCCCGTACATCCCCAAAGCTGTGCAACTACCGCCTCTATCTAGTTCCCAAACATCATGTGACCCTGGAAGAAAATCCTGTACCCATTAAACAGTCACTCCCCATTACTCCACCCCCGCAGCCCCTGGCAACAACTGATCTGCTTTATTCTCTCTGTGGATTTACGTGTTCTGGACATTTCACACAGAGGGAATCATGTAATATGGGACTTTTTCTGTCTAGCTTCTTTCACTCAGCATAAGGTTTTTGAGGTTCATCTGTATTGAAGTCTCTATCTGTATTTCCCATCTTTTTATCACCGGGTACTATGCCATTATATGGCTGTATCACAGTTTGTTCATTTGTCCATTGACGGATAGTTGGTCTGTCTCTGCCTCTTGGCTATTGTGAATAGTGCAGATACAGACGTTCGTGTACAAGTTTTTGGTTGACTTCCTGTTTTTCATTCTTTGGGGTATGTACCTAGGGGTGGAATTGCCTGTGGTCTTTTTCAAAGAGTTCTTTTTGAGTTTGTTTCTTAAAATTCACTGCTCTACATGAGCCAGTCGGCTCCTTTCTAAATCTGTAGTTTCATTTTGTGTAGTGCCTAGAAGAGACACAGCAGTCCCTGTTCAAACTCGTTTCGGGAAACAGAGAGCCTTGGCGTCTTTTCAGCAGCTGAACCTCTTTGATGAAGGGCTGTTTTGAGAGGGGCCTAGCTGTTTGCCCTTCTTCCATCTCTCCTCTTCTCCAAATTCCCCTCTACCATCTCTCCTGTATCTCATCCAGGCTTCCTCCAAGAGGGGACAAAACAAAACAAAACAAAAAAACTCACACACAACCAAACTTGGAGAAACAAGGGAGGCTTGTCACTGTCTGTGAACTCCCTTGCCAGGCTGTCAGTGAACAAGGATTCTAAGACAAGTGGAGGCTTTCCATGCCTCTCTTTCTGGAAGGCTTGTGGTGGTAATCTGGAAAGACCAGAGGGCGTATTTATTACGCACAGAAGCCATTCACAAGTTGCTCCTTCTAAGAGGACATTGCCGGTTGCTTGTCATTTCTCTGAATTCAGAGATTTTGAAAGGACCCCACACTGGGCTTGTTTGTGGCTTTCTTCAGTTTTGTTTTTCTCTTGACATTTCTTCCTCCCCTGGCCTCTGGCCTCTGCCGTTGCCCTTCCCCACAGGCCTGCGCGTCTCCTGTGTTGCCCACAGCAACCCTGGCCATTGGTTCTGTGGAGAGGAGGACTGAGTTACCTCTGTGTCCGGGAATCATTTCTGAACAATTCACCAGAGCCACCCAAAGGACTAGGTCTCTGAAAACCTCTCCATCCAGGCCACCCTCGACACTGAGCCAGCAGTTCTCAGCCTTGGCTTTCTCGAGAGGCCTGTTGGCTTGTGAAACGGGGGTAGATAGGTACCTAGGAGCGGAACTGGGAGATGAAGACGACCGCAGAGAGCCTGGCCGGCCGAGCGTCAGAGGCACTGGTTTACCAACAGTGCTTCGTGAACTCTAACACATTTCCTTTCTTTTCTCACTTGGTTTCCACACTCACACCTTCAGTGGTTCTCTCCTCAACTGGGTAGTGTCACTGAGTCCCTGTCACTCTAATTGAGCCGAGAGCTGGGAGAAGAATTCATTGATGAGCCACTGAGCAACGTCCGCAAGGATCTAAGGTTTTTCTCTTTTGCCCTTTACGGTAAGAAAGCGCTTTGTCCAAAGGAAGCACCAAATTCATTGTGGAAATAAGTCATCACACCATAATGGCTTAATTTGGGGAGGAGTGGAATTCGTCCATAAATGTGTTTAAGCTCAGTTTACAAATGAGCGTGTAATAACTTGATCCCTGATACTTAGAAATCTTACCTTCCACACAGGAGACCTGGGTTCGATTCTTGGCCAGTGCACCTCGTGCCTGGGTACCACCTGTCTGTCACTGGAAGTCTGTGTGTTGCTTTGATGCTGAACAGGTTTCGTTGCAGCTTACAGAGTAAGACAGACTAGGAAGAAAGGCCTGGTGATCTACTTCTGAAAAACCAGCCAGTGAAAACGCTGTGGATCATAATGGTGTCATCCTGTTGTGCATGGGGTCGTCTTGAGTTAGAGCTGACAGGACGGCAGGTAACAGTAAACAGCGTAACTCATTCTTGTGATAAACAACTGACTCTTGTGATGCTTTTGAACCTCAATTAGTAAGACTTTCTCTTTGAGCACTGTGACACCCTTCCAGCCAAGGGAGACCAAATCAAAGGTTATGATTTTTCTGAAGGGGAGGCCAAAATTGAGCCGGACATGCTGTTGGAGAGATTTGTCACTATGCTTTGAGTAAAGGCATTTTCTTTCTGCAATGTTCATTTCTATTTCAATGGTTTGCCTCAGTACTTTTTTTTTTAAAATTAATATCGTTTATGCTCACTGATGAATAATTCAGAGTCATTACAAGCAACAGATGTCAGAGGATTTAAAACGACTTTCTCTGAATTATTTATTATTTCCAAAAAAGTAACAGGTTTGTTGAACAAGTAATTGGCAGCACAGATGGAGATCAAAGGTTCTCGGCAGGAAACAAACTCTTCTGCTGCTCTCGCCCGTGTGCCCGTTACTGGGCGGGACTGCACAGTGCTGTGGGAGCTTGCCTGGTATCACTGCTTGAAAGTGAAAACCAAACCTGTTGCTGTCCTGTCGAAGTCCAACTCACAGCCACCAGACAGGACAGGATGGAACCACCCTATAGGGATTCTAAGGCTGTAAATCTTTTTGGAAACAGATTGCCACTTCTTTTGCCCAAGGAACAACTGGTGGTCTCGAACCTTTCATTTGGCAGCTGGGTGCTGAAGCACTGCACCACCAGGCCTCCTCTATTACGGCCTGAAACCAAAACACCAAACCTGTTGCCATCGAGTGAATTTTGACTTGTGGCAACCCTATAGGACAGAGTGAAACTTTCCCACAGGGCAAGCAGCAGCTGGCGGATTTGAACCTCTGACCTTTTGGTTAGCAGCTAAACTCTTAACCACTGTGCCACCAAGTTTCCAATAATGAGAGAATAAAACCCAAGCCTCTGCCACTGAGTCGAATCCGACCCAGAGCAACCCTAGAGGTCAGAGTAGAACTGCCCCATGGAGTTTCCGAGGAGCGCCTGGTGGATTTGAACTGCCAACCTTTTGGTTAGCAAATGTAGCACTTAAGCCACTATACCACCAGGGTTTCCAATGAGAGAAAAGTTAAGTAAACTCTTGTATGTTCAAGCGATGGAGTATTACATACCATTAAAGTCACATAGATGTGGTTTTTATTGGGAAACATACCAATATAGTAACAAGAAGAAAATATTCAGTGAGAGAAGCTATCAACCAGTATGATTCCATTCGGGTAGAAAAATTTGTGTATGTGTTTTTTTTATAGACATAGAGGGGAATCTGGGAGGAACTATCCCAAAATATTAGTAGTAGTTATTTAGGAGTAGTAGGCTCAAGAATGACTTTATATTTTCTCAATGCTTCCATCAGAAAAATCCTTTGTATGAAAAAAACTAAAAATAAAGGACCAAAGAACAAACCCATGGCAGTCAAGTTGAGTCTGACTCATAGAAACACTCCAGGAAAACAGAACTGCCTGTAGCATTTCCAAGGCTGTAAATTTTTACAGAAGAGTGACTCATGGGTTCAAACCACCAGCTTTTCAATTTGCAGCAAGAGCGCTTAACCACTGCACCACGATGGCCGTCAAATGGACTCTGACTCACGGGACCCCATGTATGTCAGAGTGCGGCTATGCTCCGCAGGGTCTTCATTTGCTGATCTTTCAGAAGGCGATTTCTTCCACGGGGACTGGAACGTTTTGGTCACTAGCCATGTGCGTTAACTATTTCCAATACCCAGGGCCTCATGCAGGTATTAGACTAAAGGACCCAGTTGCTCTAACAAGAGGTCTGATAACACTGTGGCGTAAACAGTAAAGAAATTAATGTGTTTTCTTTCTGACATAACAGGCTAAGATAGGTGTTCCAGATATACAAGTGTCTCTTTTCTGCACAGATATTTGTGGAGTCAGGTTCCTGTCATCTGGTGACTCCACTGTGTTCCTCAGAGCCCTGTCTGGTACAAGGTCAAGGCTGGGAGCAGTCACATCAGAATTCAGAAAGGAAGAAAAAGGAGCAAGGAAGAAATGCACTGGCTCTCTCAAGACTGGGGTCCAAAAAGTTGGAACATGTCACTTCCGGTCATTTCTCTTAACAAAGACTTAGCTACATGGCTGGAGCCCTTGGATGGTACCAACAGTCAAGTTCTTGGCAGTTGGAACCCACCCAGAGTTGCTTTGGAAGACAGGCCTAATGAATTGCTTTGAAAGATCATAGACTTGAGAACCCTATGGAACAATCGTACTCTGCGCATCCTGGAGGTGCCATGAGTCAGAATCAATTCTGTGATGACTTAACAACAGAAGACTCATGGCCCCATCTACCCACCTGCAAGGAAGGTTGGAGACAAAATCTTCGTGGACGTCTCTGTATCCAGCTATAGTGCTAAGCTTTGAAAGTAGAGGAAAGTGGATTTTGGTGGACAGCTTTCAGTTTCTACCAGGTGTTTACCTGTATAATAATAATAATAATAATAATAATAACAGTATTAAACAGTTTACAAAATGAATAGAGCCTTGGATTAGATGTCTTCAGAGACAGTTCATTCCTCCTTCAGATGAAATTAAGTATACTGAAAACAAACCGACTACAGTCTGGTTGATTCCAACTCATAGCGACCCTATAGGACAGAGTAGAACTGCCCCATGGAGTTTCCAGGGGCCATCTGGTGGCTTTGAACTGCTATAGCACTTAGCCACTGCACCACTAGGGTTTCCAGGTATACCAAGGGGGTATAAAATTTGGGCCACTACCTTCAAGGGATTTGCACTCTGATTGAGAAACAGCCAGTAACAATTCACGTGGCATATGCACAGTGCAGAAAGAGTGGCAGATAAGTTCAGAAAAGAATATTGGCTAAAGCCATAGCATAAAGCTTAGGTAAATTGAAAAGCTTACAACTCTGCTTCAGTGAGCTGCTAGGATTACTTGCGTCTTTGGAAGAAGTAAAACTATTTAAGTTTCGTGACACTTCAGAGTAGATGATCTTATTTTATACCAGAGGAACTGAGTCACATTTTCCTACTAACCTAATAAATAATTCAAGGCTGCCATTTTTTGTAATTCCTTGTTGATTACATAGTGCTCTTTAACAAAAAGGTATCTTGGAAGAGCTACAATTTTAAAGAAGTACTTTACAGTACTATAAAAATTATTTTTTTAAGTGACAGTTTAAAAGTATAGTTCTTTTCATTTTTTTTTAAAAAAATATGGAACAGAAGGAACACTGGTGGTGCAGTGGTTAAGTGCTCAACTGCTAACTGAAGAAGTCCACAGTTTGAACCCGCCAGGTGCTCTTCAGGAGGAAGATGTGACCGTCACTTTTGTCAAGATTACAGCCTTGGAAACCCAATGGAGCAATTCTGTTCTGTCCTTTAGGATGACTGTGAATTGGAATCGACTTGACGGCAATGGGTTTTTAAGTTAATCTTGAGTAGGATATTCTTAGACTTATCTGGAAGGCAAGCCAGAAGCACACTGATTTTTTTTCTGTCCTTTGGATACCTGCCTTTGATCATATTTTTAATAATCATGTGCTATATTACCTCCTTCATAGTAGGATCAAATTTTGTATATCTTTTGCCTGGTGTCAGATTTTTCCAAATTCAAATGGTGCATTAACTTAAAAAGAATCACAACTGAATTTGAGTCTTTTCTTTAACCCAGCCCAAATGTGGTCACTTAAGACATATGGAATTTACTTGCCTCTGACTTGGTATTTCCCTGATATTCCGTGAGATGCAAAAAAATGTTTAAAGGGGTGATAAGAAACTGTTAGTGCTCTGGTGCATCTGTCAGGGATATCAGGTTGTGAAGCCCCCTAAGGCAGGAATTGTCCCAGAGGAGGCCCAGACTTGAAAACTGCTGTTCTGCAAAATGTGTTTATTCTGGAAGTAATTCTACAGCTGGGAAGAACTTTAAAAATTCTGTGATCCCGTTGCCTTGTTTTGTAGGTGAAGAACTAAAACTCAAGAGAGGTCAGTTCGTGTACTGGGGTTGTCTGAATCACAACGATCAGGGTTCTGACTGTCAGTCTTCCCATCACCCTGACCGGCCCCGTGAACAAACACACACCCACGCATACACACAAACACACACGCACACACGCACATGTGCTTTCTCTCTCTCTTTCTCTCATGGTATCTCTATATTATGCCTCTGGTGGTTGTCCAGCTTGCTCTCCATCCTTCAAAGGAAACTGAATAGAAACTGCAGGGAGAAGAGTGTAAGCCTTGGATAACTTCTGATTTGTGGGAGTGGTGGTTTAGGGGCTGAGCTGAGGTGGCCGTGAGGAAGCCGTCTTCAGATCCCAGCTCCCTGGCTCTTTTCTCAATCCATCTGCAGGAATGGAGAGATCTGTCTCTCGATTCATATTGAAAAAGTACCTACTTGGAACAGAATTTGGACCGGTAGCCAACTAAGAAAGTTTCATGGCCAAAACATCACTAAATAAAAAACTTGAAAGTCTGTTTTCTTAAAATTGTTATTCAGAGTGCTGAGAGTTGAAATCTCACAGTGCCAACAGAAATAAACAATTTCCTTCTTGTTAAAGTGGTCAAACAGCTGAAAAGCAGCACTGTCTTCTATAATTTTTGTTTTTAAAACCCATTTTTGATCACCATTAAGGTGAATGACCCTTTCTTGGGCATGTTTACGGTTTGTTACACCTTTTTTAGAAAAATACTTTATGATTAAAACCCAAGAAACCAAAACAAACCCATTGTCATCAAGTTGGTTCCAGTTCATAACAGGATTCCAACTCCAAGCGACCCCATAGGGCAGAGTAGAGCTCTGCCCCGTAGGGTTCACAAGGGGCAGCTGGTGGAGTCAGACTGCTGACTGGTTTGCAGCCTGAGCTCTTAACCACTGCATCACCATGGCTCCGTCTAAAAGACTGGAAATCCGTTTGTCCATCTATCTGTCATCTACCCACCCATCTAAGAGCAGAATAGAATATTTTCAGCAGGTACCGATAGCTTGGATTGGTAGTTCCCCAAGGCAGTCTTTTTATACTGTGGTTTTCCTGCTTGTAAGGCATGTGGGCCTGCATTTTCAAAACACAGCTGTGATACATCCGAGGAGTGGGAAGGCTTGTAGTACAGGCAACGCCACTGGCCACCATACCATAGACATTTCCTTTTAATTCTTGTTAAGAATTCTCTTGGTTCCATTTTCTTCCTGTGAAATGGGGATAGTACCCACCCCTGAGAGTTGGTTTGAAAATGCCTGCATGGTAGATACTCATGTTAGTTCCTACTTTTTAATTTGCTGAATTAGATTTCTGTTAAGCCAGTCTTTTCCAGATTAAAACAAGACCAGCCTCTGTTGAAATATTCTGTTACTCTAAATTACAACTGTTTTGACTTTATATTGAGTAATTCATCTTTCCTTCACTCTTACCACATTAGCTGACGTTGTTCTCCAGAGGCTGCTGTGGTTGTTAATTTACATCTGACCCTGTTCTGAAACATATTTAAGGCAGAAGAGCCTAATTTAGAACTTTCCGTTCTTATTTTACCAATTAGTCTGGATCCGTGAAAATATCATACCAGTTCCCTAGGAAATCAGACTAAATGGTTTAATAAAAATTTCAAAAGCCACCCTAAGTGTTAGGATTCTCTTTGACTCTTAGACATTGCAACAAGGAAGGCGGTTATATCTAGTATGCCCAATTTACAGATAAAGAGACACTCAGAGAGGCAGACTTGCCCAGGATAGGATTTGAACCTAGACAGTGTGGTCACTCAATCCTCACTGTGAACCATTTCCTCTATCTACATGTGTATGTGTATGTGTCTGATTCCTGGCATCAGCCATTGGGAGGATTTGTTACAGGCACGGGGGAAATGTGTGCAGAAAGCTGGAGAGCATAGACGCTGACATTTTCATCTGGACGGGTGGGTTTTGCAATAGGGTGTCTGCCATGCTGTAAGCTGGGACTGCATGCCTGGGACTGTCTATGAAAGAAGACTGATGGGTGTGTCTGTGAGAGAAGAACAGACTTGCTGAGTCTGTCTGGAATTGAGTTGAGAAACATGGGAACTGCAGAAAAACATTATTAAAGATGGCTCTTAAGATGTCAAGAGGGAAAAAAAGGATGACTTCTCAGGTCCGAAAAGCGAAAACTATCACACTGGATGAGCCACGAGCTAAAATACGATTTCTCGAAGGCGGCTTAAATGCATTAGATTCGTCAGCACTGTGGATTAAGGGACTCTGGGATTTAATAACTTGTGTGTTAAAGAATGGCCCAGCAAATGTTACTTTATCATGAAAATGTAACCACTCTGATTGAATTTAGAAGCCATATTAAAATTATTCTTTTGGTGATGCCTCCTTGATGTATTGAATAAAATATCAGAAGTTGCAATTGATTAAATTGAAACTGTAGCATGTTATTAAACACTAAATTGTATTGCTAGAGGTTTTTATCTTATGTTTCTTCTGAAATTTACAAGAAAATTTTCCTTTTACATAATTTTTGGTCATTCCACTGTGAGCAGCCCCCACTTGCCTGTCAGTGGACTCTTGCGTGTTGCCATGATGCAGGAAGCTGTGCCACTGTATTTAGGTACCAGCAGGGTCAACCATGGTAGGTAAGTTTCAGCTGAGCTTCCAGACTAAAAAGAAGGCCCCAGCAGTCTACTTCTAAAACGAATTAGCCAGGGAAAACCTTATGAACAGCAGCCGAACATTGTCAGATATGGTGCCAGAAAATGAGCCCCCCCCCCAGGTTGGAAGGCACTGGGAAGACGCCTGGGGAAGAGCTGCTGCCTCAAAGTAGAGTTGATCTTAACGACGTGGGTGGACTAAGGCCTTCGGGATCTTCATTCGCTGATGTGGCATGACTCAAAATGAGAAGAAACAGCTGCAAGCATCCACTAATAATCAGAACATGGAATGTACAAAGTATGAATCTAGGAAAACTGGAAACTGTCATAAATGGAATGGAACACATACATAGGCATTAGTGAGCTGAAATGGACCGGTTTTGGCCATTTTTCTTTTTAATGATTGAATGAAAATGTACATTCCCATATAAATTCACATGCTCACCTATATGCAGCTCCCACTGCTCTCCCTGCCTGGTGACAGCACACTCTTCCTATCTGCTTCATACATATGTTATCCTTGTAACAATATCCTATCCCCTCCCGTCCACCCACTCCCCTTCTTCCAGCAAGAGGTCAGCAGGATGACATCCTATAGATGCCTAGAACCACAAAATTCCCACAAGATACGGTCACTCTGCATCACCAAGTCCAATTCATTGCTGTCAGAGAAGTTGACCTTCATTATGATTTATGGACAGGGGCAGCATCAAGGCCAGGGGCCATGCTCCCAGGGTAACTCCAAAGCACCTGGACCATCAATCGCGGTCTTTTATTGAAGATCTCAGGGTACACCCGTATTCCTCTTGTTGCCAGTGAGACTCCACTTTGTGAGCTCCATCATGGCTATCACTGGTGGTGGCTGGGCACCATCTGGTTCTTCTGGTCATGAGTCAATGTAGAGACCAACTCACGTGGTTCCCTCTGTCTTCTGGGTTCTCTTTTCCCCATGTTGTTCTTGTCCCCGGTTATCATCCATTCCTGTTGAGTTGGGACCATTTGCTGTACCCTCAAATGGCAGCTTGGCAGCTTTTAAGACCCCAGACACCACTCACCAATGAGGGTACAGAGAGTCTTCATTAGCAAAACACTAGCTGTGCCAATTGGCCTGGATTTCGCTGGTTTGGGCCATTTTGAATCCAACAATCATAGGGTCTACTATTCTGGCAACAAAAACTTGAAGAAGAACGGCATTGTATTCCTCATCAAAAAGAACATTTCAAGACCTGTCCTGAAGTACAGTGCTGTCAGTGATAGGATAATAGCCATACGCTTACAAGGACACCCAGTTAATACAACTGTTATTCAAGTTTTTGCACCAATCATTAAAGCCAAAGATGAAGAGGTTGAAGATTTTTACCAGCTTCTGCAGTCTAAAATTGATTGAACATGCAATCAGGGTGTACTGATCATTATTGGTGACTGGAATGCAAAAGTTGGAAACAGAGGACTGGTGGATGCAAAATACGGCCTCAGTGATAGAAATAATACCAGAGAGACTGCATGAGAGAATTTTGCAGGCCAGCCAGCCAAGTGCCATTGAGTCAGATCCAACTCATGGCGACCCTAGAGGCTGGAGTAGAACTGCCCCCTGGAGTATTCAAGGAGCACCTGGTGGATTTGAACTGCCGAGCCTGTGGTTAACAGTGCAAGACTAATGACTTTTTCATTGCAAATTCCTTTTTTAATCAACACAAACGACAACTGTACACATGGACCTCACAAGATGGCATACACAGGAACCAAATTGACTACATCTGTGGAAAAAGACAATGGGAAAGCTCTATATCAGCTGCCTGAAAAAAGACCAGATGCTGACTGTGGCATAGATCATCAATTGCTCATATGCAAATTGAAATTGAAACTGAACAAAATTAGAACAGGTCCACAAGAGCCAAAGTATGACCTTGAGTGTATCCGTCCTTAGTTTAAAGACCAGATCTCAAGAACAGATTTGATGTGTTGATCACTAATGACCGAAGACCAGACGAATTGTGGAATGACATCAAAGACATCATCCATGAAGAGAGTAAGAGGTCATTAAAAAGACAGGAAAGAAAGAAAAGACCAAATTGGATGTCAGAGGAGGCTTTGAAACGTGTTCTTGAACCTTGAGCAGCTAAAGCAAAAGGAATGAATGACAAAGTGAAAGACCTAAACGGAAGATTTCAGAGAGCAGCTTGAGAATACAAAAGAAAGTATTATAATGACATGTGCAAAGAGCTGGAAATGGAAACCCAGAAGGGAAGAACACGTTCTGCGTTTCTGAAGCTGAAGTAACTGAGTAACTGAAGTAAGCCTTGAGTTGCAATAGTGAAGGATTCTACAGGGAAAATATTAAATGACTCAGAGAGCATCAAAAGAAGATGGCAGGAATACACAATCATTGTACCAGAAAGAGCTGGTGGATGCTCAGCCATTTGAAGACGTAGCATATGACCAGGAACCAACGGTACTGGCAGAAGAAGTCAAAGCTGCATTGAAGGCATTGGTGAAAAACAAGACACCCGGCAGTGATGGAATATCCATTGAGATATTTCAATAAACAGATGCAGCACTGGAAGTACTCACTCATCTATGCCAAGAAATTTGAAGGACAGCTACCTGGCCAACTGACTAGAAGAGATCCATATTTATGCCCATTCCAAAGAAAGGTGATCCAACCGAATGTGGAAATTACTGAACAACATCGTTGATATCACATGCAAGTAAAATTCTGCTCAAGGTCATTCAAAAGTGACTACAACAATATATTGACAAGGAACTTCCAGAAATGCAAGTTGGGTTCAGAAGAGGACCTGGAACCAGGGATACCATCGCTGATGTCAGATGGATCTTGTCTGAAAGCAAAGAATACCAGCAAGATGTTTACTTGTGTTTCATCGACTACGCAAAAGCATTTGACTGTGTGGATCATACTAAACTATGGCTAACATTGCGGAGAATGGGAATTCCAGAACACCCAATTGTGCTCTTAAGGAATCTGTATATGGATCAAGAGGCAGTCATGCAAACAGAACAGGGGACACTGCATGGTTTAAAGTCAGGGAAGGCATATGTCAGGGTGGTATCCTTTCATCATACCTTTTTAATCTGTGTGCCAAGCAAATAATCTGAGAAGCTGGATTATACGAAGAACGAGTTATCAGGATTGGAGGATGACTCACTGACAGCCTGCGTTATGCAGATGACACCACTGTACTTTCTGGAAATGAAGAAGATTTGAAGTACTTACTGATGAAGATCAAGGACCACAGCCTTCAGTATGGATTGCACCTCAACATCAGGAAAACAAAAGTCGGCACAACTGGACCAGTAAGCAACATTGTCATAAATTGAGAAAACATTGAGGTTGTCAAAGATTTCATTTGACTTGGGTCCACAATCAATGCCCTTGGAAGCAGCAGTCAGGAAATCAAAGGATGCGTTGTACTGGGAAAATCTGCTGCAAAGGACCTCTTCAAAGTATTCAAAAGTAAAGATGTCACCTTGAAGACTAAAACGTGCTTGACCCAAGCCATGGTATTTTCAATTGCATCACATGCATGCGAAAGCTGGACTATGGACAAAGAAGGCAGAAGAAGAATTGATGCCTTTGAATCGTGGTGTTGGAGAAGAATGTTGAAAATACCGTGGACAACCAGGTCTGTTCTGGAGGAGGTACAACCAGAGAGTGCTCCTTGGAAGCCAAGATGGCAAGACTGCGTCTTACATACTTTGGACCTGTTGTCAGGAAAGATCAGTCTCTGGAGAAGGACATCATGCTTGGCAGAGTGGAGAGTCAGCGAAAATGAGGAAGACCCTCAATGAAATGGAGTGATACAGTGGCTGCAACAATGGGCTTAAACATGAAAACAATTGTGGACGTGGTGCAAGACCAGGCAGTGTTTCATTCTGTTGTTCATAGGGTTGCTATGAATCAGAACCAACTTGACAGCACCTAACAACAACAACAACCACTGTTTAAATGTCCCAGAGATATTCTCATAATCTGGATAGTGTAGTAACATAATGCGTTACCTTAGAGTTGGACTACACACACACACACACACACACACACATACACACACACAATGGACATTCAATATATATTGATAGTGTATTTTTTTGTGCCAAACTCTTACATGCAGAGAAACGAATAGGCTACCATCCTTAAATACTGTCCTTATACCATGCCTTTGGAGTCCCTGAGTCCCTGAACACGGTTACTGTATTTAATGGGTTGAATTTTGTCTCCCAAAGTATCTGTCAACTTGGTGAAGTTATAATTTCCCATGTTGTGTGATTGTCCACCGTTTGGTCATTTGAGGTGATGTTCCTGTCTACTGTAAATCCTGCCTCTATGATTATTGGCAGTTATGTTAACGAGGCAAGACTCAATCTACCAGATTAGATTCTATCTTAAACCAGTCTCTATTGAGATATGAAAGGGAGCAGTGAGCAGAGACATGGGGACCTCACACTACCAGGAAAGCAATGTTGGGAGCAGGGCACATGTCCTTTGGGCCCAGAGCTCCTACACTGACAAGTTCCTAGATCAAGGGAATATTGATGACAAAGATCTTTCCCCAGAACTGACAGAGTGAAAGCCTTCCCCTGGAGATGACACCCTGAATTTGAAATTCTAGCCTACTAGACTGTGAGAGAATAAGCTTCTGTTTGTTGAAGCCATACATTTGTGGTATTTCTGTCATAGCAGCACTAGATGACTAATGCAGTGTGCTTGACTGATCAGGGACAGAGGTTCAAGTCTTCCTAGAGGTGCCTCAGAAGAGAGAGCTGGTGATCTCCAGAAAACCAGCCAGTGAAAGCCCTGTGGAGCATAATTCTACTCTGACACACGTGGGGTCCTCCTATGAAAAACACTTTGTAGCCCGGTCCACACTCATGTGTGGAAAACAGCTCAGTGGCAACTTGTTTAGCATACCTTAACAGAGTAAAGGTAGAAAAATACGCCTTTTCTTCCTCCTGCTATAGCAAGTATATATGTAGTTTTGTTAAGTGTGTGTCTGTTCCACAAGATGCTGACAAGGTGACATTGATTTGAGACGGTACCAGGTGCAGATGGGAAGCATTCCTGTGGACCACCCCAGGGACTGGAGTCCCGTGGACTCTGGAGACCCCAAGGACTTCACAGAGCACAATGGCATTTATGAGCAAGTGGGTCTCCTTTTCATCTAAGGACAAGAAGATGGGGCACAAGTGGGGCCTGGGGTGGCAGGGAGGTTACGGTTTGAATTCAAGACATATAATGGGAAATATAAAACGGGCAGGTCTTAACTCATATGTGTCAGAGCAGAACTCTGTTCCACAGGGTTTTCAGGGGCTGAATTTTTAGATATAGACAGCCAGACCTTTTTCCCAATGCACCTCTGAGTGGCCTCGAACCTCCAGTCTTCCACTAAGCAGCTGAGTGTGTTAATCGATGTCAATGCCCAGGGACTCCAGTGAGGGCTGTAGTTGACTGGGCAGTGTCTACGCTTTTGGAGTGATGGAAGCATGGGAAGAGGCAGTATGAATATCCAGGGAACCCCTCCTGTCTCACTTCTCAAGCTGTCTCATCAGTTCCCAAAGGTGGCATGTTCTGTGTTAAAGAGAATTGTGGGGTTGATGCTTCAGGATTGTTGCTGTGAGTGCCGTCAAGTTGAGGCTGACTCATGGCGACCACATGTGTGCAGTGTGCAAGTGCTCATGGGGTTTTCAAGGCTGGCACCTTCCTGACGCAGATTGCCAGCCTGTCTTCTGAGATGCTTCTGAGTGGGTTTGACTCAAGCTGTCAGCGAGTAGTTGAGCACGTAACCTATATTTATTACATTTAAAAACTTCTAACATAAAATATGAGTACTGGTTAGAACTTTATCACCATCAAGTCATGTCATTTGATTAGACACTCTACTCCCATGGACAAAACTTCCTGTCATTTTTATTAGTATTACCCAGATTTAGAGAAACCTCTTTTATCTTGCAAACCTTTATGTAACTATCTAAGAACAAGCCACTGTTTCTCTGTGTCTGAGCTCAGTAGCAGTCTTTCCAAGTGGCAATAATTTAATCCAACGCCTGTTGAATGCTTCTGGGTGGAACTGTTAATTTGCAGACTCTAAGGAAAGACAAAATCTTCAATTTCTGCTGCTGCCGAGATCGAGTCTTTGCGGTGAGTCATCAGGTCTGACTTCTTAGGCCAAGTATCAGCATTACTCCGAAGCTGCTAGTCTGAGGCTGGGGAAGCGTGACAAGTTTATTTAGACTCTGGGACACACAGGTTGGGCAGCCTGCCTCAGGGCCTGAGTGACTGTCCCTTAGAAAACATCTTCAGTTGTCATCCCGGTATGGAACCAGCACAGGATGCTGACTGAGGCAAGGGGTGAGGACCACCGAAAGTCACTGTTCTTTTTCCTTCTCCATTTTTCTCAGGGGCGTCAGTAAAAGAGAGCGCTTACTCACTTCAAAGCATGGGATTACCAAACAGCTCAAAAGAGCTGTGGCTGATGGAATTTTCTCCTTGCTAGAGTTTTTCTTTTGCTCCTAGAACACTAAGCAAAAAAGGAAAGAAAAGATGAAAGGTGAACTCTCTTTAAAAATACATTTGACTGGACTCGTCAAAGAGAAAACCAAAGACTTGTCAACTGACAAATTCCTGGCATTACCGCGTTTGGAGTTAGAAGAAGACTCTGTGATAAATTTATTTGGGAATTAAACAGTGATAGCCTCATCCCAGGCCTGGGGTACATGGGTATTCTCCCCATGCTTCTGGGAGGCTGCCAGTCATGTTGTTATATAACCTGAAACTTGAGGCCTGCCAGCCTGGCCCTCCATGCCCCCAGGGAAGTGCAAGGCTCTCTAACTCTTTCTTGAGTCAGCCATCTCCACCCCCTAAACAAAACCAAACTTAATGCTGTCAAGTCGATTCCGATTCCTAACAGCCCTATAGGACGGAGTAGAACTGCCCCATAGGGTTTCCGAGGAGTGGCAGGTGGATTTGAACTGCTGACCTTTTGGTTAGCAGCTGAGCTCTTAACCTCTGTGCCACCAAAGCTCCAGCCAGTCCTGCTGAATAGATTCAGTGACCTAGGGTGTGTTGGCCACAGACTGCAGGCTTCACAGTTTTGTAGGTGGCATTTTTGGCAAGCCAGGACTTGTATCCTGTTTCTTCCACTAACACTCAAGGAAATTAAGTTAGGAGCATGCAGTGAACTCCTCTTGACTATTGTGTTGAAATGTGTATGTAACATAAGATTTGCCGTTTTATCATTTTTAAGTGTACAGTTCATTAGCATCGATGACATTCACAATGTTGTGCAGCTATCACCACTGTCTTTCCCAAAGTTTTTCATCACCCCAAACAGAAAATCAGTACCCCGAAGGACAAGAACGCTGGTAATAGGGAGCCCAAGGTTGAGAAGGGAGAATGTTGACCTGTGGTGGGGTTTAACCAGTATCGTAAAATAGTATGTGCATTTTAGTAAGACACTACTCTGTTCTGTAAATTTTTATCTAAAGTACAATAAAAAAGGAATATAAAAAAATATTTTGAAAGAAAATTAGTACCCTTTACACAGTTATGCCCACTTCCTGCTGCCCCACAGCGGCTGGGAGCCACTGTTCTGCTTTTGTCTCCAAGCATTTGCCGAGTCTAGACATTTTACAGAAGTAGGATTGCACAACACTGGCCCTTGCAGGTCTGGCTTATTCTGCCTGCCTGTTTTCAGGGTTTATCCATGTTGTACCGTGTATCAGAACTTCATTTCTCTTTGTGTGCATCCCTCTGTTGTTTCTACCTTTTGGCCATTGGGAGGCTGCCAGCCTCCCAGTGGTGCAGTGAACACAGCTGTACCAGTATCCGTTTAAGCCCCTGCCTGGCGGTCTCTTGGACCTACGTATCTAAGCTGTGATCGCTGTATCTTGTGGTAATTCTACGTTTAACCTTTCGGGGAATTGCCAAACTGTTCCAAACAGTCGTTGCTGCTGCCACTGAGTCGATTCTGAGTCAGACTCGTGTGACCAAGTATGCACAGAGGAGACACAGAAGGGTTTCCGAGACTGTGACCTGTTGGAAGCAGATTGCCAAGCCTGTCTTCCAAGGTGCCTCTGGGTGAGTTTCAACTGCCAACCTTTTGGTTAGTAGCCCAGTGCTTACCTCTCTCTGCCACCTGGAGACACCTCACACGAGCGGTGGGCAAGGGCTAGCGGACTTTTTTTAAAAAACGCATCTTGAGAACTTGTGACTGTCTTGCAAGCATGGGACCTGATTGTTCTCTCCATCTCTTTTTCTTTCGGTCATAGCACACAGGCCTCTGTTGTCACAGGCTTGGTGGACAAGAGGGACCTTCTTCCAGGCCTTGATCCACCACATAGCCCTTCTCATTTTGACCCTCCATTCCTTAGCCTGCCCATGACACTCAGAAGCTCAGAGAGGAGAACAGAGAACTGTGAAGATCGCCACATAAGTTTATATATCACTCCTCTCTTTTTCTTTTCCTTATTTGAAAACTAGGTTTTGGCCACTATCCAGCGCCTGTAGCCTAAACACCAGTCAGTCACATAAATCATCAATCACTGGCACCACACGTTGGCTGCACAGTGGGGTCACCTGGCTGCTTTAAAAAATCCAAACCAAACCCAGTGCTGTTGAGTCAATTCTCACTCATAGCGACCCTATAGGACAGAGTGGAACTGCTCCCTAGAGTTTCCAAGGAGCAACCTCATGGTTGGCAGACATAGCACTCAGCCACTATGCCATCAGGGTTTCCCCTGGCTGCTTATGGATGTCCAAATCCCACCCCCCTAGATTCTAATTTAATTGTTTTGCAGCCCGGCCTGGCTGTCATGACTTTTGAACACTCCCAGCCAGGGTTGAGCAGCACTGAGATAAGTGATGGTGCATGAGTATTTCCTCCATTCCTATCTTTCTTCCTTCTTTGTAGGTATTGCTTTGTAATGTATCTGCAGGTTTGTAAATCTCGGCCCAAGTTTTAAAGACTTGGAAATAGGCTGCTCCCCGCCCCCCCCCCCCCCCGCCTTTTTAAATAAACAAGGCTGCATGACATTGTTTTGAAACCAAGAATAAAGAGACCTGGGCCATATTCAAGGAGCCCTGGTGGCACAGTGGTTAGTGCTATTGGAACTTAATAGCTGCTCTGCAGGAGAAAGATGTGGCAGTCTGGTTCTGTAAGGGTTACAGCCTGAGAAACTCTATAGGACACTCCTCCTCTGTTCTATAGGGTCGCTATGAGTTGGAATTGATTCCATGACAAGAAGTATGTGTCACATTCTCGTGTGTGTCATTATCTAGCCAAGGATGAGTTACATAAGTTGTCAGGATCTCAGGGTTGTTAGTTGTTCCCCACCCCCCCCATCTTGGCTTCAAAATTAGAATATGGATAGGCAAACCAGTTAGAAGAATTAATGATTTTTTTGTTTTGAAATGTCCCCTCTAGCTCTCGAATACCACGACTGCGAGAAGGAACAGGTGGCTCTGATGGGGAGTGAGGGGGCTTCGGGAGAGATTCCGTGCTGGTGAACTACCCCCTGATCCAGTGGTAATGAGAGTGTGGATAAAGAACCCCCCACAGGGCAATGCGTAGAGCATCTGATGCCCCAGAAGTCACCCTCAGGGCACTTCTGATCAGTAAATAATAGGATGCAAAGTCAGGATATCTCGAAGGATCTGTGGTTAATTAGAAACTGAGTGAACAGTGGCAAGGAAACTGCTGGAGAGTCCTAGGGTCTTTTTAAGTGGTGAGGGGAACACTGGGAGACTTGGGTTCCAGCAGGGGCACCCTTGGCTGCATCTCCAGCTCACCGGCCACCACCCACCTTGTGCTGCAGCTGTTTGAATGTTGCTTCCTAGGATGCTTTCGAGATCTGTACTGCTTCTCCCCTTCTCAGTTGCTGGACCTGGGAATGAGAGAAGGTTTTATTTGTTTATGTGTTTGCTCTCCAGATTAACACAGCTAATGAGGCTGAATTATGGTGCCAGGAGGCACTAATACAGAAACCAAAGAAGGAGCCCTGCCCTGGACACCTCCAGGCACAGAGTTTCACTTCCTTGGTGACTCTCTAGGCCCATGGGAAAGTGAGAGGAGGTGACCTCCCAGGGGACGGGCAGCCATCTCAGCCTCTGGAACTGGAAGCAGAGCCGGAGCCAGAGCCGTAGTGTGTGGCCATCAGGATGACGCAAGAAGGCGTGTGAATGCGGCCAGCCACCACAGCTGGTGCACTTGCCTCTGGGCAGCACGTTCCCAGGAACCCACAGGACACAGAGGCCAGTGGTGATGTCACCCACGTCCCATCTGCCAGACATGGGAGCCAGTGTGAGTCACGCTGGGCGATTCATTAAGAAATGGTTTCTGGGTCATCCGGTTGCAGAGGAGAGGCTGCCTTTCCTTGCCACCTGGAGTAGGAGGAGTCCATGTCCACACATCAAGAATCCCCAAGTTCATTAACGTCTGTCTGAAATCACAGCCGGCTCTCTGAGGTGACAGAGGACATGGCCCAGACTGATGGGGTCTTGGGCTTGTAATTTGTTAAACAGTGTGACCACTTTGGGTGGTGGAGGGTGGGGTGTGGGGTCAGATAAGAAAAAATAAGTTGCTGTAAGTGTTTCTGCGCATCTAGGAGAGAGCAGAAAGGAGCCCTGGTGGTGCAGTAGTTAGACTATCCAGATGGTGTAGTGGTTAAGCTACTGGCTGCTAACAGAAGTCACTGATTCAAATTCAGCAGCTGCTCTGCGAAAGAAAGATGCAACCGTCTGCTCTCCTAAAGACTACAGCCTTGGAAACACCATGGGGAAGTTTGTACCCTGTCCTTACAGGGTGGCAATGAGTTGACATCCACCTAACAACAACAGGTTTGGTTTTTGTACTTTTTTAAAAGTAAAGTCGGAAGTGGGAAGCGACAGTGTGAGAAGCCAAAAACTGCTGGCACTGTGGCCGGCAGGCTGTCAGCGACCATGGTTTTCTTTTGTGTTAGATGTGTGTAAGCTGGCCTCGTGGCAAATAACACAGGTATTTCTGAGAAGCGGTATGTAAACTGAGTTTTAAAAAGCTATTTCATGATGATAACATGCAATGAGGAAAGTGCCTGTGTTGCTGGGTAAAATTTCATACCCGGGTAGGTAATGTAGTACGTTGAATGGTGACCCCCAGAAAGACATGTCCCTTCAAACCTGTGAAAATGATATTACTTGGAAATGGGCTATATTATTTCATGGGGCCACCAGAACAAATCACCATGAATCAGGTGGCTTAAAACAACAGAAATGCGTTCTCTCACACTTCTGGAAGCTGCAGGTCAGAAAGCAGGATGTAGGCAGAGCTGATCTCCCTAAGAAGGCTCTAGGGGGAATCCCTCCTTTGCCTCTTGTAGTTTCTGGTAGTTGGGGGCAACTGTGGTGTCCCTTGGCTTGCCAATGCCTCGCTTCACTTTCCGCCTGTGTTGTCACCTGGTGTTTTCCCCGTGTGAACATGGGTCTGAGTTTCCTTCTTATGGAGTTACCGGTCATTGGATTAGTCTCCAGCCTAAGCCATCATCTGCAGAGACCTTATTTCCAAATACGTTAACAGTCATAGGTACCAGGGGTTAGGACTTGAACATCTCTTTTAGGGGGACATGATTCAACCCAGTTCGAGGAATCTCTGCAGATATAATTAAGTAATGGCTTTTGTGATAAGATCATCTTGGGTACCCAGGTGAGCCTTATATCCAGTGACAAGTGTCCTCATAAGACACACACAGAGAGAGCCACAGACAGAAGAGGGGAAGGCCTGTGAAGATGGAGGCAGAGACGGGAGTGACGCAGAGATGGGGGTGAGACAGAGACGGGAGTGATGCAGCCGCAGGGAATGCCAACAGCTAGGAGAGCTGGGCGAGGCATGGAAGGGTTTTCTTCCAGCGCCTTCGGGGGGAGTGTGGTCCAGCTGACACCTTGATATCTGACTTCTGACCTCCCAAGTGGAGAAGGAATAAATTTCTGTTGTTCGAGTCACCAAGTGTGTAGTAATTTCCTATGGCATTTCTAGGAAACTAATGTAACCAACGCCCAGATCAGGACATGGCACCTTACCAAAACTCCAGGAGTGTCCTCATGCCTCATTCCAGTCTCCATATCACACAGTGATAACCACGCCTCTGCTGTCTGATTCCAGAAACCAGATGTAGTTGAGTCGATTCTGACTCATGCCACCCTGTGCGTGTCAGGCTGCTGCAAAGGGTGGGAAGTAGATTACCAGGCTTTCTTTCACAGCAATTCAGAGTAGACGCAAACCTCAAAACTATTACTATCATTATTATTGACAAAATGGTATATAGTCACACAACACTGGAAATTATGGCCTAGCCAAATTGATACACATGTTTCTGGGGACACAATTCAATCCATGATACTCAATAAGCAAGGTATGCACAGGCTGACTTTTGCATACTTACTAATCTATAGTGAACAATTTCACAATTTTTCTTGTCTTCTATTACTAACAATACTGTTGTAAACATAAATACATGCCTCTTATAGTAGTCTAAAGGTTTCTCTTGGGAGTATACCTAAGTCTGAGCGTTAAGGTGCTTTTTGATTTTACTAGGTGGTGATAAATTATTTTCTGAACTGGTGTCACTTGTATATCTTTAGTGACAATGGGTATTGTCAAGATTCTCTTTTTTTTTGTCTCTGTTGGCTATGAAATAGTATCTGATCATTGTGTTTTTAATTTATTATTTCCTAATTTCTAAGACCTTTGAGCATATTTCATATGCTTTTGGTCATTTTTTTCTCTTACAAAATACTCATCTAACACTTTTGGAGATTAATCCTCTGTTTTGCAAAACCTCTCAGTTTCTTATTCTTTTCTTAATAAACAGTTATTTTCTTTTCTTATTGTACTTTAGATGGAAGTTTACAGGACCAGCTAGCTTATCATTAAACAATTAGTACACATTATTTTATTACATTAGTTACCAATCTCACAACATGTCAACACCCTCCCTTCTCTACCTTGGGTTTCTGATGACCAGATTTCGTGTGCCCTCTTGGCTTCCAGTCCTTGTCTCTGGACTGGTGTGCCCCTTTCGTCTCATTTTGTTTCAGGAGCCTGTCTAATCTTTGGAAATCCTGGTGGCATAGTGGTTAAGTGCTATGGCTGCTAACCGAAAGGGTAGCAGTTCATAACAACTAGGTGCTCCTTGGAAATTTTGTGGGGCAGTTCTACTCTGTCCTATAGGGTTGCTATGAGTCAGAATGGACTCGAAGGCAACAGGTTAGTTCTCTATTGGAAGTATGGACTTGATTTTGATTCTTCTAATGACCCAGAACAAGGCATTGGCTGCAGTTAGACCCAAAGCTGGTGATTATTATCAGATGAGTTAATAGCTGTAGCAGATGCTGTTGGTGCCCTGCCTTTAACTCCTCGTCCTCACCACCTCACTGCACGTTGAGCTGACTTCCAGCATCCGGCACCTGCATTTATTTTTCTGCCGGAGGTTTGATCTCACCTCCCATAGCTGCCCATAGAGCCGATCAGAACTGCCAGCAACCAGTACTTTCCAGAGCAGCCGACCAGTGGTTAATAGGAGTTGCTGTATAAATAGCCCAGCTCTCTCACCCTTCAAGTTGGGATAACTGAGTCGCATGTCTACATTAGGTTTTGTAGGTTTCCTTAATGTAATGTGAATTCCGTGATGGGATTCGTCTTAGTTGTCTATGGTAATAATTGGCTTGAAACATACCATTTACTGGTTGTCTTTCTTTCCCTGTTTCACTTCCCTGCTCCCTTTCATTTCCTGAATTAATTGCTTGCACTTGGATTCTTTTCTACAAATTTGTTTCTGGGGGAACCCAACCTAAGCACTAGCCAATGCCGGAATCCAGTCTGTAACCTTGAATTCTACTTCCCCAACTGAGTTAGAAAAATGCCTGGTCATTTAGCTGATCAGGTCAGAAATAAAAAAGGAGAAGGACATTTAATGTCTTGTATACACAGAATTCTTACACTATCAGGGGATCACTCAAATCTAGAAAGATGTGACCCATTTTCACGGGCTCTCTAGACCAATCAATTTAGTGACTATAATTAAAAATGAGTGAGCAACTTGTAATTAGGTGTTACTCAACATAAATTCTGCTCAAGAAACCCAAGTAATATTGTAAATAATAGATTCTTACTTTTCACTTAGATATTTGATGGAACTGGTGAATCACATTTCCAATTTTGAAAAATTAGTGACTAAGTCAGGATTCTAGCTCAGATTATTTCAGATAACCTGAGGAGTTAGCTCTTTCTCGTTTGGCATTTTATTATGCCAAAAGAATGAGGTGAAAAAGAAAAACAAGTTTGCTACTGTTACTAGTGGAGGAGACCCTAATCATTAAAAACACTTCCTTTTTTGAAAAACAAAAATCTATCAACAGATCAAATTAGTGAAAGTTTATGACTTCCTACATCTTGGGAACTTCTCACAAATGATAGAATGGTTTATGGCTTGTGAGGACAAAAAATGTTGCAATTTGGACACTGAGATCTATGTATTGTTACTGGATGGAACTTCAGAGCACTACAGCGACTTCAAACAATGCAATCACATTTTAAAATCCTAGCCTCTCTTATAGTCTCATTTCTAGTGTGCTTTGGAACAGTTGTTGGTTATTTGTATGCTGTTATCCAAATATTTCCAGTTCTGTCTCATTCTGGACCCATGAGAGAACTGCTCCTGGCCCCATGTGGTTGGCTGAGGCCATGTGACTAGTTCTGACCAATGGGTTGTAACCAGAGAGACATAGTCCAGCTCAGCATTTGATTGCTGGTGTGAGCCCTCAAAAATTCTCTCTTTCCTCTTGAGGGACCGGAAAAGTCCAAGAGAATAACTGCTTTGTCAGCCTTGATCTGTGAGTGACTTTAAGGAATTGAACACCTCTCTGTAGACCTGTATGAATACAAAATAAACTCTTTCTGTTTTCAGTCCATAGAGATTGTTGGGTTCTTCTTTTCCAGGCATAACTGGCCAATCCTTAGTGATACAGCTGAGAGTTTGACATATAAACAATTTAAGGGGAGAGAACATTTATCTATTGTGTCAGTGGAATCCTGGTGGCGTAGTGGCTGTTCACCAGATGGTTGGTAGTTCAAAACCACCAGGCATTCTCTGGAAACTCTATGGGACAGCTCATACTCTGTCCCATAGGGTCACTATGAGTCAGAGTCAACTTGACAGCAATGAGTTTGGTTGCTGTTGATTTGTGTGTGTGTGTGTGTGTGGTTTATTATGTTAATCCCAGAGGCAGTGATGGTTCAGTACTAGAATTCTCACTTTCCATGCAGGAGACCTGGGTTCAGTTCCCAACCAATGTGCAGCCACACCATTTGTCTTTCACAAATGATGAAGTAAAAGAGCTGAGCAAAATATTTCGAAGGGCAGCTCAAGAAGACAAAGTATTAAAATGAAATGTGCGAAGACCTGGAGTTAGAAAACCAGGAGGGAAGAACATGCTCAGCATTTCTCAAGCTGAAAAAACTGAAGAAAAAATGAAAGCCTCAGGTTGTGATACTGAAGGATTTCTGTGGGCAAAATATTGAGTGATACAGGAAGCATCAAAAGTAGATGGAAGAAATACACAGAATCACTGTACCAAAAAAGAATTGGCTTCCGTTCAGCCAATTCAGGCGGTCGCATATGATCAAGAAGCTATGGCACCAAAAGAAGAAGTCCAGTCCTCACTGAATGCACTGGTGAAAAACAAGGCTTCAGAAATTGATGGACTACCAATGGAGATGTTTCAACAAATGAATGCAATACTAGAAACACTCACTCAAATATGCCAAGAAATTTGGAAGACAGCTACCTACCCAACTGACTGGAAGAGATCCATATTTATGCCTATTCCAAAGAAAAGTGATCCAACAGAATATGGAAATTATTAAGCGGTATCATTAATAATCACATACAAGTAAAATCTTGCCCAAGATCACACAAAAGCAGTTGTAGGAAACTGCCAGAAATTCAAGTTGGCTTCAGAAGAGAAGATGGAATGAGCAGTGGTGTCAGGTGAATCTTGGCTGAAAGCAGAGAATACCAGAAAGATGTTTACCTGTGTTTTGTTGACTCTGCAAGGCATTCAGCTGTGTGGATCATAACAAGTTATGGATCACACTGTGAAGAATATGAATTTCAGAACGCTAAATTGTGCTCACATGGAACCTGTACATAGACTAAGAGACAGTCGTTCCAACAGAACAAGGGGATACTACATGGTTTAAAATCAGGAAAGGTGTATGTCAGAGTTGTATCCTTTCTCCATATTTATTCAATCTGTATGTTGTGCAGGTAACCTGAGATGATGGCTATGTGAAAAAGAACGTGGCTTCAGGATTGGAGGAAGACTCATCAGCAACCTGTGATATACAGATTACACAGGAGACTGATAGGAAACGGTATTTGAAGGTATTACTGATGAAGATCAAAGACCACCACCTTCAGTGTGGATTATACCTCAACATAAAGAAAACAAAAATCCTTACAAATGGACCAATAAGCAGCAGCATCATAAATGGAGAAAATATTGAAATTGTCAGTGACTTCATTTTACTTAGATACACAACCAACGTCCATGGAGGCAGCAGTCAGGAAATCAGACTATATGCTGCAGTGAGCAAATCTGCTGCAAAAGACCTCTTTTAAATGTTAAAAAGCAAGGACGTCACTTGGAGGACTGAGATGTGCCTGACCCAAGCCATGGTATTTTCAGTTGTTTCATATGCCTGTGAAAACTGGACAACGAGTCAGAAAGATGTAAGAAGAATTAATGCTTTTGAATTAGATGTTGGTGATGAATATTGAATATATTGTGGACTTAAGAGATGAGGGTGCTGAGAGGTAGTCTCATGTACTTTGGACGTGTTCTCAGGATGGATTAGTCTCTGGAGAAGGACATCACGCTTGGTAAAGTAGAGGGTCAGAGCAAAAGAGGAGGACCGTGTTAGACGAATCGACCCAGTGGCTGCAGCAGTGGGCTCAAGCACAGCAGGGACTGCACGGGAGGCTCGGGGCCGGTCAGTGTTTGTTCTGTACTCCACAAGGTCACTCTGAGTCAGCACCAACTTGATGACACCCTAACAACAAGTGGGCAAGAGCCCTCTCTGCGGTGGCACTTGTCATGACTGGACCTGCACAGCTTCTTTTTGTTTGTTTGTTTACAGTGATCTTTGTATGACTCAACTCAACGAGAGCTGTGTATGGGACTTCAGTGCCTCTTGGAATCAGTGAAAAAGCTCCATATTTTGTAATGTATTCAGAGAGCCAGAAATACTTCTCATATAATTTACATAGGGGAGTTATTCTGTGTAATGATCTGTGTAGTTACTAGTTGGAGAAAATGGAGAAGAAAAACAATAGGGAAGAAGGAGTGTTTGTTAGCATGGCAAGATTTTGAAAATTTGTTCTTTTGTCGCAGTTCAAACTGTGCTCTCGGGCATGCCTTGCTGTGAGGACAGTACTGTGTTTGGTGCCGCTTCGGCAGTACTATCTATAATCCCAGCAGCACTGGCCAATCAGAGGTGGATCCCCAGTAACAGCAAACCTTCATTTGTGTTTCAGAATATCCAAAACCCTAAGCAGACGAAGTAGCCAATAATCAAACAAAAGATGGCCAAATGTAGCTAAACTTTTCCATATTCTGAAGCTATTTCTATAGTCCTGTTAAATGATGATTATATGATGAATTTACCCTTTGAGATCTTATTCTATACATTTACACACATGAAAAATATATTTTCTGATTTTTTTATGTAAATGAAGTCATCTAAGGAACATTTTATGCAACTGTTCTTTTAAATTATTAAAACAAACAAACAAAAAACAGACTTACGAGGCCAGTAGAGAGTAGATGGGCCCATGAGACCATCACCCTGAGACCCTCTTTAAATTTGGAATTCAAACCACTCACAGAGGTCACCTTTTCAGCCCAGTTACAGATTGGCCCAGAAAATTATATTAACCATGAGCACTGTACTGTTCAAAATAATTGTCTAGATGAAACTGAATGGTAAACATTTACTCTAGACTAAAGATGAGAATGCAAAGGAAGACAGGGAAGCTAGATTAAAGGAAACAGAACAACTAAAATGGGAATAATGGAAATCCTGATATATTGTGAAGAAGGTAACCAATGCCAGTGAATAATGTGTAGAAATTGTTGAATGAGAACCTAATTTCCTGTGTAAAGTTTTACCAAAAACACAATTTAAAAAATTAGTTTATAATGGAAATCACTTTGTGTTCTATCAGTATTACATCTCATTCTTCTTTTTAAGTTTTGCTAAACTGTTAGTTAATAAAATAAGATGCTTGGTTTCCCTCATTCTTAGTAAAATTGAGCATCTTATTTTATGTTTATTATCCATGTGCATGTCTTATTCAGAAACTTGCCTCCTCACATGTATTGTTTATTTTTTAAAAAGTTGGGTTTATCTTGATTTTTTTTGTATAGCAAGAATGTTAATATTGGTGTTATATTACAAATATTTTCTCTGAGAATATTGCTATTGTGTGTGTATGTTTAAGTTTTTGTTTATAATGTCTTAGAGAGAATTATAAATTGTTCCATAGTTAATCTTTTGGTTTTCTCTTTCGTAGCTCTTGGATTTCATCTCTTAATTTGATATTTGAAATGCTTTCTGTATGCTAAGACTATTAACAATATTTCCTTCTATTTTCTCCTATCGTGAGTGATTAAAGAGCCTGATCCTACATAAGATACAATTTCTGTCTAAGTTTCTTCCTTCATCTCAGATGTTTATTTTGAATATCCTTCAGTAAAGTTTTATTATCTTCTTTATATAGACTTTTCACATTCTTTTGTTAGATGTGTTCCTAAGGAAAAATGTGAAACAAATTCTAACTCCCAAAGAAAGACCAGACTTACTGGCCAGACACAGACTGGAGAAACCATGAGATTATGATCCCTGGACACATTTACAGCTCAGTAATGAAGTCAGACAGGCCGATTAAAGAAGATGAGACTTAAGGGGCACACCAGTCGAGGGGCAAGGACTCAAAGGCAGGAGGGGACAGGAAAGCAGGTCATAGGAAAGCCAAAGTTGAGAAGGGAGAGCATTGACATGCTGTGGGGTTTTTAACCAGTGCCACAAAACAATCTGTTTATTAACTGTTTAATGAAAAACTAGCTTCTTCTGTAAACTTTCACCTAACATACAATAAAAGATAAAATACTTCTGTCTTCAAGGAACTTAACTTTCTAGTGAAAGAGAAAGAGTAATACACGGTGGGGAAACCTCTCTGTTCTCACTATTGCTGGAAGTGTCTTCCTAACGAGATCATAAGCTCTCCTTAGGAAGGCAAGCCCATATTTGTGAAAACCCTAGTGGTGTAGTGGTTAAGCATTATGTCTGCTAACCAGCAGGTCAGCAGTTCAAATCCACCAGGTGCTCCTTAGAAACTCTATGGGGCAGTTGTACCCTGTCCTGCAGAGGGGCTATGAGGAGGAGTTGACTGGGCGGTGATGGATTTGGTGTGGTTTTCTTATTGGTGGCCTGACCCCTTGCTGGGCTGTGGGCTCATTTCCCTACCACTAATGGTCATGCCCTCTTCAGCGCAATACACACACCCTTCACTTACTCTGTGGTCTGAGACCAGTGAGGAAAAGAAGAACATGGGAAGTTTTTCCTAAAGCTAGCTTGTTCAATTTAAGAGACTAAATTCTGAAATTATATCCTTGCCTATTTTTTATGTCCAACGCTGTTCTTTCAGGATGTGATAGTAAAGCCAGTTTACTAAAGTTATTTAAACATAGTATGAAATTCAAATTGCAGAGTACTTAATAAAAGTCGGTAGCCCTGTATTGGTCTTTGAATTGGGGGGTGCAGGGGGATGCTAATAAATAATCGCTTATTTCCATCAAAGTGATTCATGTTCATGGTAGGAAAAACAGCCAGTAATGAGGAGCTTTGAGTGACTAGTGGGTCTGCTGCCTCTCCCACTCTTGCTGCCCAGAGGCAATTGGAGCTGTTTGTAGTTCGTCCCGGGGTTGGACTCCCTTGTTTCACCAGCCAGGTCTATGTGCTGTTTCTCAGCTTACCAGATGTAAGCATATGTGTTTTCACCCCGACTAACAACCCTGGTGGCATAGTGGTGAAGTGCCACAGTTGCTAACCAGCAGATCGGCAGTTCAAATCCCTGAGGCGCTTCTTGGAAACTCTCTGGGGCAACTCTGCTCAGTCAGTAGGGTCCCTATGAATTGCAACTGACTTGATGACAATGGGCTGGGTTTTGTTTCTTTTGTAACCTGGGAGTGCAGGAACCCTGGGGCCATGTGTAAATCCGAAGGTCAAAACCACCAGCGGCTCCACAGAAGACAGCTGTGACTGTCCTCTTCCTTAAGCGATTGTAACCTTGGCAACCCTAGGTGGTTGCTGTGAACTGGAATTGACTCCATGGCAGTGGGCTTGGTTTGGAGTTTGGTAATGTGGAAGAGAGGCGCCTGGGCGGCGTGGTGGGTAAAGCATTTGGCTCTAACTGAAAAGTTGGCAGTTTGGACCCACCAGCCCACCAGTCTATAGGAGAAAGCTGTGGCGGTTGGCTGCCATAAAGATTTACAGCCTTGGAAACTTAGTAGGCCCTTAGTTCTATGTTGTTGTATAGTGTTTCCATGAATCGGAATTGACAGGATGGCGATACGTTTGGTTTTTGATTTCGGTTTTCGTGTAAGTGAGCTACTGAGGATTTAATTAGCTTCACTATCTCCTCAGCTCTCCACTTCTCCTGATGGTAAATCATTACTTTTAGTGCTTCTCTTGGCTTCCTTTGTTACGTTTCTGCCTCTCTTGTCTTGTTGCATTGATTTCAGACTGTTTTATTTCTCTTCTAAGTAAAATGTTAGACCCTTAACTGACTTTCCACTTTTCTACTTGCTTTACTTTCACTATTAAGTTGTCAAGATTCTGGGTAAACAAAATGTAGTATGCCCATACAATGGAATATTACTTGCCAAAGTAATAATAATAATATTAAAAAAGTAATACTTGCCGCAACATGGATGATCCTTGAAAACATTATGCCAAGTGAAAAAAAGCCAAATATAAAAGTCACGTGTTGTGTGATTCCATGGCTAGGAACTTTCCAGAGCAGGCAAATACATAGAAACAGGAAGTAAATTATTGGTTGCCGGGGACTGAGGGGAAGGAGAGACTGGGGGGTGATTGCTGATAGGCAAGGGGTTTGTTTTAGAGACAATGAAAATGTTCTGGAATTAGTGCTGATGGCTGCATAGCTTTCTAAAACCCACTGAATTATACCATCCCAACGGTGAATTTTATGGTATGTGAATAATACCTCATTTTAAGATTCTTAACAGTTGTATTCCATTTTCTAATTCCAAATCCTTGAGTTTTTCTAATAAGTGAGCACCATTGAGTAGTGTTTTTGTGATGATGACTGCATAAACATTGTTCACTGTGCAGCCAGCCTGTGGGACCTGTGTCATAAGCCACAGAGCCTACAAAGGGTAATATTTCATGCATCAAGATTCAAGTGAATTCTTTTTGGAGTTACAATCAACTGCAGCTTTTTTGTTTTCCTGGGGTCTCTATTTTCTTGTAGGCAAGTGATAATGGCAGTGACAGTGCACCTTCATCATCTCGCATACGGTCTCTTGATTACTTGCCACCCCCTACTTCTCAGAGCTGTCAACGTCTTGTTCTGCCTCATCAGCCACTCCCCCAGATCATTCTTTCCTCTTCGCTGCCTTGCTTAGCCTTTTCTTGTCTTCCTGGTTTGTTCTTTTCCCTTATGTGTCAGCCTCTCGAATGAGCACATCCTCCTGTAACTCCCATATAAGAAAACGTAAGAGGGAGGTACACTTTCTGAATCCTAGCATGTCGGAAAATAGGTATTTTGTTCTTCTTCTCTTTCTACACCTCTATTTTCTCATCTGTGCAATGAGAGAAAAAAAATCTGATGCCGTCGAGTTGATCCCAATTCATAATGACCTTACAGAACCGAGTAGAACTGCCCCATAGCGTTTCCAAGGTAGATTCGAACTGCTGATCTTTTGGTTAAAAGCCACGCTCTTAACCACTGCACCAGCAGGGTTCGTAATCATAATTCCATCGACCTCGAAGAGTAATTAATGAGGATTAAATAGGTTAGTGTGTGAAAAGCTCTTAGAAAATCTTTGGCACCTCATAATTTGCTCAGGAGTCGTTCGCTGTCAACGTGATGGAAGCACTTTAGGTGTATCCTAGCGTTTGGCATTCTGAAAACATCCTGTAGACTAACACTAAGATAATAAGATGAAAGTTGGTGTAAATTAAGAAAACAATTCTGTTACTGTAGTTGCACCAGGGCTTATGAATTATTCCTTAGTGTTCCTCCTCACTGCTTTCATAAAATTAGAATCAGTGTTTTAGTATTTACTTGTACTTCTTTTTTTTAGGTCACTAGGCTGTTCTCAGCTCTCTTAGATTTTTAGTAAAACACAGTCATTTCCAGGAAATGGATTTAAAGTGTAATGCAAATTTGGTTTAGATGTTGGAAAGCAGTTTTAGATAGTAACAATGCAAGCTACTTAGGGAAGCTGGAAAATTTAAGATATTGAAGTTTAAGGAATAGATTTGGCTGAAGTACAAAAACAAAACTCCTAAAACCATCACTCTAATAGATACACGTATAGATGTAGATATAGATATAGATAGATACAGATACAGATATAGATATATACAGATAGTGGCTGCTTGGATAGGATTCCAGGCTGCATCTGGGCTTTTGTCACTTGTGATGTCTGCCATTGGAATAATACCATTTGTCATTATAGACCTCACCATAATAACCCTTTCCCATGTTGGAAAAGTACCAGGTGTCATGACAGGATCTGACAGGGAGATGTAGTCTAGTCCTAGGTACTCGAAGAAGGTGTCTCTGGGCCATTTGAGCAAGCTGAATGGGATGGTGTTAGTCAGGCTAATGGAAGGAGAGAATAGCAAAGGGTTGTGAGAACCCTAAGTGCAAAAACTCTCAGAGAGAGGGACTAGGCTAGTGTCCCAGAGAAGGGCACATGGGAAAGCTGGAGCATGAGGACGGTGCCCAGTCAGGACATCATGGGCCATGCTGAAGACTGGAGCCTTTATTCAAGAGTGATTTTTTTCTAGGGTAGTGACAAACTCGACGGCACTTGGCTGGCAGTGACAAACTCAGATTTCCAGTGAGGAGAAGGCAACAGAGCAGGGCCTTTGTACATTTGATCAGTCTGCCCACGGTCATTTAGTGGTAGAATCCTCGTTTTCCTCGCAGGAGCTGGCATTTGATTCCTGGCCAGTGCACGTCACACATAGCCTTGTCAGTCAGCGGAGGTTTGTGTGTTGCTGTGATGCTCCATAGGTTTCAGTGAAGCTTCCAGACCAAGAAGAACCAGGAAGAAAGTGAAGATCTACTGAGAATTAGCTGGTGAAAACCCTACAGGACTCAACCATCAGATTCCGTACAGTGTGGGGTTGAGACAAGTGAGAGCCCCACTTGATGGCAGTTGATAATAACCTCGAAAGTTGTTGGAGGGACCAGGGGCAAGTAGCTGTGTTTTAGACTAGGGCAACCCCTGGGGGATGGGGAGAAGATTGTGGAGGTGTGAATTACTGAGGCATCAGTCTATAGGATGGGATGGAGGTTGGAGTAGAGAGATATTAAGAGGGATGACTTTTGGATTTCCCACTTGAAGAGCTATGTGAAGAGTGATAGGAACTGGGAGAAACAGTCTCACTTAGTGAAGAACTTCATCTCAGAAATGAGTATACTAGTATCTAACGCAAGTAATAGAGTCACTGGGAGTCACAGGGCTGGCAGTTGAGTCCTGTAGCCTTGGTTCTGTCTTAAAGGGAAAAGGGTGTCAGGCTGTCCAGTCACCACCTCACACTCCGTGTAACCTCTTTGTAGCCTTTTTCACCCAATCTTACAGAAGTCTGTGAAACACCCTTCTTTCCCAAGAGGAATAAGACCCCTTGACCATTCTGCCAACCATAAGTAATTTTTGTTTTGTTTCTACCTTAAGGTCTAGAGCAAACAGAAACACAACAGTGTATAAACATGAGATGGCAAAGCTGTCCTGGGAATCTTCCTGTTGTCTCAGGCAGCAGCAAAACAGGGCTGTCTTCAAGCAGCTGAAAAGGCTGAGGAAATACTTGCTTTGCCATTGCAGGAACAGGCAGCTGTATGTGCACAACTACTGAAGAAAAAATTCTCAACTCTGTGCTTATAAAGACCTAACCAAAAAATAAAAATAAAAATAAGCTAGTGCTCTCAAGTTGATTCCAACTCATAGTAACCCTATAGAACAAAGTATAATTGTTCTGCAGAGTTTCCAAGGCGGATTCGAACTGGCAACCTTTTGGTTGGCAGACATAGCACTTAACCGCTACGCCACCAGGGTTTCTGCTCAAAGACCTAAGGAAATGGCTAAAATCTCTCCAGAAAGTATTTCTTCCTGTGGCAAAGAGAAGACCCGGGAAACATATTTAAACAAAGCAATGCTTGTGATATTTTTGATCGGTATCATCTCTCTTTTTTTCTTCACCTGAGTAGCTCAAGTTCTGTCAATTTTGTTGATAGATTCAAAGCACCAACTTTCGGTATCATTGGTATTTTTCTGTTTTTTGATTCTCTATTTCATCCATTTCCACCCTAATCTGTTATTTCCTTCTTTCTGTTTGCTTTAGGCTTAGTTTGCTCTTCCATAACTATTATCTTTAATTGAAAAGTTAAGTTATTGATTTGAAATGCTCTTTTTAAGTATTTGCGTTTCCAACTATACATTTTCCAGTAGGCATTGCATTAGCTGCATCTCATGTTTTCATATATCATGTCTTCATTTTTATCCATATCAAAGTATTTTTTAGTTTCCACTTTTAATTTCTTCTTTGATTATTTAGGACGGTATTGTTTAATGCCCACATTTGTGAATTTCCTGAGTTTCTAATATCATTCCATTTTTGTTGTAAAACATGTTTCATATGACTTGTCCTTTTATATTTGTATTAAGCTCTAGCATGTCTTCTGCAGAATGTTTCATGTGTGCTAGAGAAGAATGTATATTCTGCTGTTCTTGGGTGAAAGGTCCTGTGAGTATCTGTTAGGTCTAGTTGGTTTACAAAGTTGTTGAAGTCTTCTGTTTTCTTCTTGATCCCCTTAGCTTTCTTATTCAGTATTGAAAGTGAGATATCAAAATCTCCAACTATTACTGAATTGTCTGTTTGTCCCTTAAACTGTCATTTTTTTTTCCATAAAATTTGGGGCTCTGTTGTTAAGGGAAGAGCCCTGGTGGCTCAGTGGTTAAAACATTTCGCTTCTAACCAAGAGGTCAGTTGTTCCAACCCCCCTCCCCAGTTGCACTACAAGACAAGGTATGGCAGCCTTCTTCTGTAAAGTTTTACAGCCTTGGAAACCCTATGGGGCAGTTCTACTCTGTCCTACAGTGTCACTATGAGTCAGAAACAACTTGAGGGCAGTGGTTTGGTTTTGATTATTAGATGAATATATGTTTCTAATTGTTGTATTTTCACTATAGATTATTTTTTGTGGTTATACAATGTCCATCTTTATCTCTAGTATTTTTTAAAGTTATATTTTTGTCTGATAGTATAATCACTATAACTTTGTGATAGTTGTGGTTTACATGGTATCTTTGCTAATCCTTTTACTGTCAACCTATGTGTTATCTTTGGATCCAAACTGTGTCTACTATAGACAGCATGTAGTAGATCTTGTTTGTGTCTTTTTAAATTGATTCTGATAATCTTTGCTTTTCAAAGGTGTTTTAGTCAGCTAGGGCTGCTCTAACAGAAATACCAGAGTTGATGGCTTTAACAAAGAAAGATTTATTCTTACACAGTCCGGTAGGTTGCAAGTCCATATTCAGGGTGTCCGCTCCAGGGAAAGACTTTCCCCTTGACGGCTCTGGAGGAAAGTCCGGTATTGCATCAGTCATTGTCCAGGGAGCATCCTCACACAAGAACCTCTGGTCTGAAGGACGTGCTCTGCTCCCGGTGCTGCTTGCTTGATGGTAGCGAGGTTCTCCAATTGTCCTTGGTTCTTTTTCCTTTTATTCCTCGCAAGCTAAAAGCATTAAGGGTGGGGCAAGCCATACTCCAGGGAAACTTCCCCATAGCAGGAATTCACAGCCCCACCCTAATCCTTTAACATACAGGTTAGCAAAACCACACAATGGAGGACAGTCCCAAGATACTGGGAACCATATCCCAGCCACGTGGCTGCACACATTTTTGGGGGGACACAATTCAAACCATGACATCCCACCCTTTGACAACCCAAAAATCACATCACAAAAACATTTAACACATTCATCTCACCATAGCAAAATTATGTCCATCCATATAACAGAAGTCTTAAATCAGCTCCAAGTCCAAAATAAAAAAAAAACTCTTCTACATCTGTGAAACTTAGAAGGCATTAACAGGCAACAGGCAAGTCAACAGAACACATTACATTAGCCCTCAAAGCTTTGGAAATACTCTTACATTTTCTGAGACATTCTACACAACAGCAATGCTCTCCAGACTCTAGGTATCGGCCACACTCTCAGGTTTCTGAGTGGAGACCTCCAGCCCCGTGCTACAACTATGCCTTCAAGGCCCACTTGGACAGAAACTCTGTCCCATCGGCTTTAGGAGCACCCTAAGCCCACTGAGTGGCAATTCCACCCTTACGAACACAGCACGCCATGGTTCCACCCTTTCAAACCCCTGAGGTCATGGCCATACCTCTTGAGACTGAGGCAGCTCAGCTTCTCACGCTATCTGCCTCTTCAGCTTCAGCTTCCTATGGCCGCATGGCCCGGGCCTCAGGCCCACATCTGCCCTGCCGGGCAAGTGTTCCAAAGCTCTGTAGCTCCACTGGTTTAAGTGCCCGGAGGCACCCCACTCTTGCTGGAAAGCGTCCTGCCCAAAGGCACTCAACTCTCTCGCTCCATGGGTCAGCAAGGCCAGCTCCACCGATTCAAGTGCCCAGAGGCACCCCGTTCCGCGAGGAAAACTCTGCGCAGGCACTGACCTCTCTCGCTCCACGGGTCGGCTCCAGCGCTGCCTCTGGTTCTGCTGCTGCCGCTGCCGCTGCTGCCGCTGCCGCTGCTGCCGGTCCTCTGTTGTTTCTCACCATCTGTGCCTTCTTCGTTCCTTCTGAATCTTCTATCCATTCGCAGTTTCAAAGTGGCTTCCACATTTTAGGTATTTGCTAGAGCAGCACCCCACTCCCACGGTACCAATTCTGTTTTAGTCAGCTAGGGCTGCTCTAACAGAAATACCAGAGTTGATGGCTTTAACAAAGAAAGATTTATTCTTACACAGTCCGGTAGGTTGCAAGTCCATATTCAGGGTGTCCGCTCCAGGGAAAGACTTTCCCCTTGACGGCTCTGGAGGAAAGTCCGGTATTGCATCAGTCATTGTCCAGGGAGCATCCTCACACAAGAACCTCTGGTCTGAAGGACGTGCTCTGCTCCCGGTGCTGCTTGCTTGATGGTAGCGAGGTTCTCCAATTGTCCTTGGTTCTTTTTCCTTTTATTCCTCGCAAGCTAAAAGCATTAAGGGTGGGGCAAGCCATACTCCAGGGAAACTTCCCCATAGCAGGAATTCACAGCCCCACCCTAATCCTTTAACATACAAATACCACAGAGTGGATGGCTTTAACAAAGAAAGATTTATTCTTACACAGTCCGGTAGGTTGCAAGTCCATATTCAGGGTGTCCGCTCCAGAGAAAGACTTTCCCCTTGACGGCTCTGGAGGACAGTCCGGTATTGCATCAGTCATTGTCCAGGGAGCATCCTCACACAAGAACCTCTGGTCTGAAGGACGTGCTCTGCTCCCGGTGCTGCTTGCTTGATGGTAGCGAGGTTCTCCAATTGTCCTTGGTTCTTTTTCCTTTTATTCCTCGCAAGCTAAAAGCATTAAGGGTGGGGCAAGCCATACTCCAGGGAAACTTCCCCATAGCAGGAATTCACAGCCCCACCCTAATCCTTTAACATACAGGTTAGCAAAACCACACAATGGAGGACAGTCCCAAGATACTGGGAACCATATCCCAGCCACGTGGCTGCACACATTTTTGGGGGGACACAATTCAAACCATGACAAAAGGCGTTTCTTTTTTTTTTAAATTATTGTTTATTTATTTATTTACTGTGACTGAGTGAAAGTGAAAATGTACATTCCCGTATAAATTTACATGTCAAAGGCATTTCTTAACTCATTTATATTTAATGTCATTATTGATATAGTTGGGTTTATGTGTGCCATTTCTCTTTTTATTTTCTATGTATCTCATGTCTTTTTTGTTCCTCTTTTCCCTTTACTACCCTCCTTTCCATTAAATGAATATTTTAATTCCTTTAATAACTTCTTTTTTACTTTTTTAAAAAAGTTATTTTTTTAGTAGTGGCTCTAGGACTTTCCGTATACATCCTAACTTATCGGAATCTACTTCAGATTTATACTAAATTAATTCCAGTAAGACAGAGAAACTTTAGTCTTATATAGTTCTACTTCCTTTTTGTGATTGTTACACATATTACATTTCTATGTTACAAACCCAGCAAAACCAACAATACAGTGTTAAAATTATTACATTATATTATTTTATGTCTTTTTAAAGAACCTATTAGTTTCTGCTTTGATTTTTTTTTTAAAATATACCATGTGTTTTCGTTGATGGAAGCTTGCCGAGTCATAGAGTGTGTTTAAATTTTTGGTTGGCAGTATGGATATTGAGAAATGTTATCTGGTGCTACACAGTTACCACGGAACTTTTAAGGTTCTTGAGTGACATAATTAGTGGGCACTTGTCTTTATCACTAGACCTTAGTTGCTGCATGTATTGTGGGGCACCTTTCATTAAGCTACATGAGAAACCTCTGGTTTTCTAAATATGAGCAGAAAAAAAAAACCCAAGCCCACTAGGGGTCCCTAACTATCACACAGGAAACCATAAATATTCTTATAAGGCTTACCTAGGGGAACAAAAGCAAAAAACAAACAAAAAAATTAACCCATCACATTTCCTTAAATCACATGTTTAAGACTCATACCCCAGCTATTTTGTTTCCGCTAAAGTTTCTTTCACATTGCACCTTTAGGCAAGTCCCCCTGGAGGGCAGGAAATACCTTGAGTGGTAAAAGTATACTACCAAAGAACCTGAGAGCCAGAAAAAGTGGGCAGTACTCCGTATGTACCACAAGTCATGAAAGGGTTGAGAGAAGGCAGGAGAACAAGGATGTATCTATGGTTTGTTATATTCACCTTATTTACCACTTCTGGCTCACTTTATTTGTTCCTGTGGATTGAAGTTTCCATCTGGTGTTATTTCCTAGCTTCATTACAGCTTTACTGTCACCCACTGCCTTTGTGCTTTTATTGTCAAATAGAATTGTATGTGTTACAGGCCCAACAATACAATTATATACCTAGTGTTTAAAACTATTGATTTTAAGTCAGTAAACATTGGAAAGCTAAAGAAGTATGCATTTATACTGTCTTTTATAATTACATAATTACCTTTACTGACGATCTTTGTCTTCTCATATGAATTCAGTTTGCTGTGTGGGTTGTTTGCGATGTTTTAAGTGCCATTTGTATTATCTCCCACTTATTTAAAAAACAAAGCAATGTACAACCATAACAAAAAAAAAAGAAAACCTCTAAAGCCCTTCTCCTTTATTTTCCATCAGTTCTGTAATATGAATTTTGCTTTATTAGACTAATGGTAAACTTAGAACATAGTAGCCATCAGCAGGCTGTTGGCAGCTGCCAACTTGTCTTAATACTGGATTTTTTCCCAAAAAGAGATGTAAAAATGACATCTGTCTGTGTACGCCATGCCTGACATCCAGGCACAAGACCAGAGATAAAAATGGTGTCCAAACACTGGAAAAGCAAACTTGTAATAACCATCACCAGACTGGAGCTTGAAAGTCAAAGCAGACAGTTTTAATTGCCTTGATCATATTGGCAAGGTGCTCTTTTGTTTTGTTTTTTTCCTGCCCTCCTGTGATTGTAAATTATGTTTTGTTATGCTTTTGTTTAATCTTGCTCTGATTATAAAAGTGCTGCCTGCTCACTGGAATATTTAGGAAATTCAAATGAAAATAGAAATTCCATAACCCAGTGATAACTAACTATATTATTTTGAAGAGTTTTCTCTCTCTCTCTCTGAATTTGTGTGGATGTGTTTATATATGTATTTAATATTTGCATGACATTAGAATTTGGGTTTAGACTTATTTTAAGCCTAAGGGAGCCATGGTGGTGCAGTTTTTAAATGCCACAGCTGCTCATCAAAAGGTTGGCAGTTCAGTTCTACCAGCTGTTCCTTAGAAAACCTATGGGACAGTTCTACTCTGGCCTATAGGGTTGCTATGAGTCAGAATCAACTCAGTGGCAACAGGGTTATTTTTTATTTTGGTTTTAAGCCTAAATGTTGGAATGAACATACTGTAATACTTAGGTACCCATGTATTCCTTTTGCCCCCCATTACAGCTTTGAATATATCATCAAAGGTTTAAGATATAACATTCTTATTATTGTTATTTTCTCTAATTCTGATTTCCTTTATGAGCAAAAGCTTACACGGGACCCTTAAAACCTACTGCCGTCAAGTTGATTCCAACTAATATCGATTCTATCTACAGGACAGAGTAGTACTGCCCCACAGAGTTTCTAAGGAACACTTTGTAGATTTAAAAGGCCGACCTTTTGGTTAGCAGACATTGCTCTTAACTACCGTAGCACCAAGGCAGTTCTTCTAAACATTCACGTCCTGGAGATTGTGATCCAGACTTTTGATATTTTTAGTGGATTTTTGTTGGGGAGGGATGAATAGTGGATCCATATGGTTTCTTCTTGGAATTTATTGACTTTGATTGTATGATTAATTTTTATAAATGTTCCACGAGCACAGGAAAAGAATATGTAGCCTCTATTAATTGTGAAAAGAGCCCTGTTGGTGCAGTTGTTAAAGTGCTCTTTGGCTAACTCAAAGGTTGGTGGTTTGAACCCACCAGTTGCTCCAAGGGAGAAGGATGTGGCAGCCTGACCCCATAAAGATTACATGTAGCCTTGGAAATGCTAAGGGGCCATTCTTCTCTGCCCTGTAGGGTCTCTGTGAGTTGGAAATGACTTGATGGCAAGTGGGTTTGGATTTGGGTTTGGGGTATTGGTATTAATTATGTATTAACACCAATGCTCATACTTATTGCTTGTTCTTGTCTGATAAATCTTTGATTGTCTTATGATTACAAGTTTCTGTTATATTTAGTTTTAGTTCTTTAACTCAAGTGCTACTAGGTTGTTTTTTTCCAATATGAAAGTCGTTTCCTTTTAATATAGAGGTATAACTCATTTAAATGGATTGTTATAACTAGTAGTGTGGTCTTATTTCTGCCATTCTTTGCTTTCCCTTTAACTTGTGCTGTTTACAATGTATGCTTTATCTTCTCTAGTAATTTTAAAATTCACATCCTGTTTTTACAGTCTTTTGTAGCTTCTGTCTTGGTCGTCTAGTACAGCTACAGCAGAAATACCACAAGTAGATGACTGTAAGAAAAAAAAGTTTATTCTCTCACAATCTGGTAGGCTAGCATTGTGGCTCCAGGGGAAAGTTTTTTCCTCTCTGTTGGCTGCGGAAGAAGGCCATTGTGATGCGTCAACCGTCCTCTGTCTGGGAGCATCTCAGCTTAGGAACCTCAGGTCCAAAGGACGTGCTCTGCTCCCAGCACTGCTTTCTTGATGGTTTGAGGTCCCTGTGTCTCTACTCGATTCTTTTATATCTCAAAAGAGACTGGCTTCAGACACTGTCCAATCTTGTAGACCTCATCAGTATAACAGCTGCTAATTCATCTTATTAAATCACAGTGATAAAATTTACAACATGTGAAAAAACCCCATCAAAATGACAAAATGATGGCGAATTATCTAATACTAGGAGTCATGGTACACACATTTTGGGGTGGAGGGGGTACGTAATTCAACCCATGACAGTTATCTTCAGATTTTGCGAAATGATTCTCAAACATGGCTTTTTCTGTTTATCAAGGTCAAGATAATCAGAACTCAGAGTAACTGTTTTCTCTCTCCTTCCATTCCCGCATTATTTCTTTCATGCCTCTTTGCCTCCACCACCAGTAATGCTTGGAACTCAGAATGTTATTAATACTTTTGTTTGTATTGTATATTCTGTTTTTGAAACTTTGATTTTCAGTCAGGATTCACAACAGTTATTTGGGCAAGGTTACCATGATTTGAAATTGACTCCACAGCAACTGAACGCACCTTTTGTATATGACCGTCTACATTACTAGATCTTTTATACTTTGTTTTACCCTATATTACGCTTTTAATTTTGGTATACTTCTTAGGGAAACCGTGGTGGTGTAGTGGGATTAAGTGCTACATCTGCTAACCAAAAGGTCGGCAGTTCAAATCCATCAGGCGCTCCTTGGAAACTCTATGGGGCAGTTCTACTCTGACCTCTAGGATCACCATGAGTTGGATGTGACATGACAGAAGTGGATTTGGGGGCAACTCCTCTTTCCTTTCACCATTCTTTTGGTGGTGTTCGTTTTCTAGCCAGCAATATTGGCTACCACTTCTTTGTTAGATTGCCCTGGAGCTTGCTGTCATGCCTTTTGGATTTAGTTCCCCACCTACTTGTTGACCTGAGTTGTTACCTCTCCTTCGAGGCCCCTTTTCTGCCCTCATACTGGATGAGAATTTTTAAAAAATCTTTGTTTACTACTCCCATTGTCTCATTGCCTGTGGTAAGTATGCAGAAGATATCTGTTTAATGGAATTTTTATTAACAATAGAAGAATAGCAATAGGCAAGTTCTATTCTGAATTCTATCGTCCAAGTAGTTCACTTCTGTTCCTTCCCCTTTTCATACCCTCCTCCCTCAAATCATCATGCTTGGGAGATAAAACAGTCTGTGCCAGGTAGACATTAATTAATGATATTGAAAGTTCCCTTTATTATGGGCAAACACATTAATCACATTTAACTGGCTTTTACTAAATGAAAAAAAAAATTCAGCGTATTTTAATGTGAAGAAAAAATGCTGTAAGGAGAAGAGGAAGTAAGAGAAAAGCTCAAGTAGTATTTTACACAAATTTTCAGATTAGATGTCACTAAAGACCTGGTGCAGTTTTCTGAATACTCATGAGCTGCTGCTAACCAAAAGGTCAGCAGTTCAAATCTACCAGCTGCCCCCTGGAAACCCAGTGAGGCAGTTCTACTCTGTCCTAGAGGATCGCTATGAGTGAGAATAGACTCAACAACAGTGGTTTTGGCTGTAGGTTTAACACATTGGTTTTTGTTAGGGTTTTTTGTTTTCTCCCCAAATCACTACCCTAATTATGAATTTCAATCTTTGGAAGATATAGAGCTGATGAACTGGAGAGCGCAGTAGTTTCTTCTGATTTAACTGGCTTTTAGGACAAAATGTTACTAATTCATCGCAGACATATTACCATATAAGCTGAAAATGATTTTTTCAATTTAAATACATTATTTGCTGCTATTTGAATGATAGACGCAAACTCAGAATAACTACCCAACCCACTACCGTCAAGTCAGAATAGGAATTGCCTATTGCTATTTTCTTCTACTGTTAATAAAAATTGTTTGACAGACCTCTTCTGCATACTTACGATACAAAAAAAAAACCCAAGCCCAGTGCCATCGAGTCAATTCCAACTCATAGAGACCCTATAGGCAATGATATAATGGGAATAAAGAAAGATTTTTTTTAAATTTCTCATCCAGTACTTGGGAAAATACACATACAAAAATAAACAAACAACCTCCCCTAAACATTGCAAACATGGTCATCATGCTGCCATCTTAGGGGGCCTTGTGTCTAAACGTCAGACACCATCAACCTGCTCTTAAATCAGTGGAACCTCATAAGGGACTCACAGAGCAGCCCCACCATCTAAGTGCAATAGTTCAGCATTAAAATATGTATTTTGAGTTGTTTAATTCTCTCTGAATACTGACCTGAAGCCCCCTGCCCCAAATGGGTTAGAGAGAAGGATCTTTTCTTAGGAAAGAGGGCTGCCTTCTCTAGAGAGGGCAGTTGGGGAATTTGGGCTAGTGGTGATGGTTTTACATCCTTGTGAATAAACTAAAAACCCTGGGATTATACTTCTTAATGGCTGAATTTTATATGTGAATTATATCTCAATGGAAAAAAAAATTTAAGAATGGGAAAGCAAGAGCTGCCATGGGACCCAACTGCTACCATCCACCACTTCTTCCCCTCGCCTTACCTGCCAACTCTCTGAATGTCTCTCTCTTGAAGTGGCACCCCAAGGTTTGTCCCCAGCTATGACTGTCATCTCCTGTGGCTCAGACAGCAGGGGTTGTCTCTATCCACAAACATTTGGCATTCCTTAGGGGCCTTCAGCAAGATGTTGTGAGGGAGAGGCGGAGGCTTCCATGACAAAATACATATGAACAGTGCTATAACTAAACCAGAACAAAACCCATTGCTGTAGAGTCAATTCTGATTCATAGAGACCCTATGGGACAGAGTAGAACTATCCCGTCTGGTTTTCAGGAACTACCTGCTGGATTAAAAGTAGCTCTTAACCACTGTGTCACCAGGGTTTCTGGAGAGTGCTATTTACTTCAGGCTATTTTAGGAAGCTCTTGATACCTATGGATACATTAAAAGCTCTAAGCAATGTTGCAATTAATGAAAAATAACAAAATTTGTTCAGCTTGGTTTGACTGCTGGGAAACCACCTGATCAAAAGAAAAATGCTTTAAAATACAACCTGTTCACATCAGATAGATGTTTGAGAAACACACTTTGGAAAATATTCCCACATATTTCGGAGCAGGGAGGAGGAATTAAGGGGTCCACACACCCTGCTGGAACTCAGAACACACTCAACACTTCTCTATAGAAGCACTGTTAGAAACGGTGGTTGGATTTTCATTTAGGGGAACTACGGGTCAGTTAGACTTCTCTGGACTGAAGCAATGAGGTTGTTGCTCTGGGGAAATGTATTCCCTGCTTTGAAACACTGTAGCTGAAAGAAACTTCTACAAGTCCATTCAAATTGGCAACTGGTTAACATCCACACTTCTAAGTACATAACAAGCTTACTTTATGCAGAAATTTGCAAATTGCTGTGAAAAGTTACCATGTTCTTCCTCCTTAGGGTAATTTCTGGGCTTCCGGTCTAGACATGTTGAAATTTGGGAATGAACACAGGGAATTGGGTGAATGAAGAGGAACTGAGACATCACCTTTGCCCCTTATCCCTCCAGCCCCAGCTGCTCTCCACCCCAGTTGGCATCCACTGGCTGGTCCACCTGAGCCACTGGGCCCCAGACTAAGCTGGATCTGTGGCAGAAGCTAGTTGAAAACAAGCTCAGCCCATGTGGTAGGTTTAGTATGTTTCACCTCTGTCTACAGATAATAGAATCAGCGACCCATTCAGGCTCCTTTAGCTGCTATGAGGCCCACTTTGGGGATATCCACACCCTGCCTTGTCGCTGACCCCTAGATTCCAAGATGTCTAGAGGTGGTATGCCCAGTTCAATTCTCTAAGCCCTCAGCCCTCTGAAAACAGGCTCCTGCTTCTGTCGTAGACTTGTGTGGGCTTTAGTTTAGTTGCCATTCTGAATTCCAGTTTCACAAGCCTCTCCGATGCCCCAAATCCTGCTCAATTTAGGAGAGTGCCAGTGTGCCTGTCCCAGTCAGCTGACACTCCTGGTCCCTTTCTTTTTCTGTTAACTTCCTCCCAAGAAACTGGAATCCTGCCCTGGAATTCCAGCAGAAGGTCACCTCTGGCTCGTTGGCTTTTCCATGCCAGCTTGCTACTCAGTCTGTTTGCAAAGTGCGTGCTCCTGATAAAACTTTAAACATCATCAAAGTACATCGCTCATAATCATTTCTTGAGTAACTGCCATTAGCAATTAATTGTACATTTTTTAGTTGTATTTTTTTTTTTCTATTCATATACTGGTATCTGTGTGTGCATTTTAACAAAAATCCTATACCGGGTGTTTTGCAATTTACTCTTGTTTTGTCTTAACAGTGCATCTGGGACACCTTTCCATTCTGACAAGCAGAGGTGTATTTCATGATTTAATGGCTACATTGTATTTCATTATTTGAATGTACAATGATTTATGGAACCAGTTCTACTGATGGACAGTTGAGTTTTTTCAGCTTTTTGCTATGGTGTATGATGTAGCCATGAATCATTTTAAACATGTAAATCTTTGCACAATTGCAAAAATGTTTCTCAAGCACACATCCCTAGGTAGGGTAAATCCAAAAAACCAGGCCCTGCTGCTGTCCAGTCAATTCTGACTCACTGCAACCCTTTAGGACAGAGTAGAATTGCCCCGCAGAGTTTCCAGGGAGCACCTGGTGGATTAGAACTGCCAACTTTTTGATTAGCAGTCATAGCACTTAACTACTAAGCCACCAGGGTTTCTGTAGGTGGAGTAGGTGGGTCAAAAGGGATAAACATTTTAAAATCTAAGGGACATTGCCAAGTTGCCTTCGAAAGGAGTTTAACCTTTTTGCTTTCCTACCAACAAAAGGAGCAAGGGTCACTTTCCCTCTCCCATACCAACACCGTCTACACTTAAGTCTTTACTGATCTGATAGATGAAAGCATTAAAAGCTTCTTTGTTGTTTATTTGTAGGTACTTCTGTTGCAGAATGCTAGAGGGGTGCTGATTATTTGAGTGCCAACATTTTTTCATGTTGGTTGGCTGGAGTGGGTCAAGTGGTCCACCCTCCTCCCAAAGGATACACCAGGTCCTAATCCCTGCAACCTGTGCATGTGGCCTTATTTGGAGAAAGGGTTTTTGCAGACATCATTAAGTTAAAGATCTCAAGATAAGAGCATCCTGGATTATTTGAGTGATCCCTAAATTCAGTCAGTGTCCCTTGAAGGGCAAGAAATGTGCAGAGAAAAGGAGAAAGCCATGTGAAGACGGAGGCAGCCACATTCAGAGCCTGTAGCCACCAGGAGCTAGAAGTGGCGAGGAAGAAGTCTTCCTTGATCCTGTAGAGGGAACACAGCCCTGCCGACACCTTGACTTTAGACTTCTAGCCTCCAGAATTATGATGGAGTAAGTTTCTGTTGTTGCAACCCACTAGTCTGCAGTGATGTGTTAGAGCAGACACAGGAAACTAGTACACTGGCTATGTGTATTTCTTCTCTAACTTCCTGCACAGTCCCCTGATTATGTCCTTGAATTCTGCATTGATGTGCTTGTTTAGTCCTGCTGCCTGCCTCAAGGCTGAAGGGTGAGGCTGCGGCCTGCTCAGGACCTGTGGTCAGAAGGACCCGGAGTGACTCCCAGCTGCTCCACACACTTCACCTGTTTCCTCTTTTGATAACTGAGGTGGTAATTTTGCCTGCTACGTGTGCGGTTGTCCTCAGGATTAAATGGAATAATTTTAATGTAAAGCACTTAGGTCTTGCTTCTTCCGTTGTAAATGTCCTCTAAATGCTAACTCTCACCCTTATTACTGTAATAAGTTGCGCTGTGTGTTTTCTGATCTGTGCTTTGTGACCTGTGTTAGTATCGAGATGGTCACGGGTATGAGAGAAAGCTTTGAAAATGGACCTGTGCTAAAACATTCACAGTCTTTTATCTTCTCCAATCCCGTCGTTGTCTTGGGGCTCCAACATTAATGAGGCAACTTAGCTCTGAATCCAGTCGTTTCGAGCGTTATGCTGGTTATTATGCGCCTCTCTTCTCACTCTGTCTTAACTGAGTTATATGCAATCCAGAATTACAACCAGCAGGCCACGGACTACATGCAGCTCGCAGACTTCTTGTGGGTCCTGTTTAGTTTTTAATTTGAGCCAACATTTAGAAGTTGGGACATTTCACATGAAAAATCTAGAATTCAGGATTCTCTTGAGAAATAGAAAATGTTGACATGCGTCTGCTAGAGCTAGGTTGCATTTGCCCCCTTTAGCTTTGGCGTGGGTCCTCTCGGGGTTCAGTGCCCCCTCTCTTCTGTTCTCTTCCCATTTCTGCCCCTTCCCTCCATCCCCCTCCCCATCCCCCCTTCCTTCCAGCTGGTTGCTCATCATCACACTTGCCCTGTGGTTTTCATTGTGGTACAGGAATGCTTCTTGATACCCGTGTCTGCTAAAAGTGGGAAACCGAAGTAGAAACACTCAAAGAAGTATAATTCATAGGGGATCCAGTTGGTGCAGTGGTTAAGCATTCAGCTGCAAATTGAAAGGTAGGTAGGTAGCTGGAATCTACTAGCAGCACCTGGAAATCTAAGTCGAAATCAACTTGAAGGCAATGGGTTTGGGTTTCTTTTTCTTTTTTTTCTCTTTTAGCATGAATAAAAGATATCTTCATGTGTTTAATTTACCAAGAAAACATATGTGTTCATTTTAGCCGCTGGCTTTGTTCATTGACCTGACCTGCCAGGCCTTAGAGATGTGCCACATTATATGAGTGCATCCTGTGTACTCATAGAGGGTGCTCCAGAGCTCTCTCTACTGCTTTACCCCTGCCTGCTGAGCTTCAAAAACTACAGATGCCTGGGCCTCACCTCCAGATGCAAGGTTTAATCCACTTGGAGTGAGGCCTGGGCATTGGGGTTTTTCAGAGCTCCCCAATCTCTGTGTGGCCAGAATTGAGAAATGCTGTCTGGTCCCATCCCAGTCTTCTGCCAAAGAGCGGGAGTGCCTTTTGGGTGGGTGGAGAGGAGGAACATTTATTTGGACTTGTGTCTAGAAGCACTGTCTGTCCTCCTTGGCAGGTTTTCTCAACAAAACAGAGGGTGTGCTGAGCACTGGGACGCTCCTGCTCCGGAGCTGCCCTCCCTGAGAGGCTGGGTGGGCAAGTGAGACCAGCTGTGCCCTAGTTCATAGGGAGCGGGAAATTCTTCCTTACTTTTCCCTGATGTTTTGTTCTTTAGACTCCCTGTGTTTTACTCTGTGAAGGTAGCAAGACACAGAGAATCAAGCCTTGGCTGTGAGCTTGGGGACAGAAAATCTTACTGCCTGCCTAGTGACATGGAAGCAAAAAATAATGATAAAACAAATAATAAATGCTCTAAAAGGAAGTCCTCTGATGGCCTTCCCTGGGCAATAGGACCTGGTGTATTTGCAGGTCATGTAGGCCAGCTCTCCTAGGCTAGAATCCACCTTGGGAGGTTGTGCTGTAGCTAGTGTGAGTACTGCCTTAACTAGAGCAGCCTCTCAACCAGTCTCCTGCTACATGTGGCCTAGTGGTCAGCTGAGGACTCAAGTACCCAGGTCCTGGGGTCAGATCCCGGTATCTGAACATCACGGAGTACACACACACACACGCACACAAGCTTCCTGAAATTGCAAGTAGAGTCAAATATTCCATTTTTGTCCTCTGCCACCGCAGGCTCCTTCTAGAGTATTTGTTTTATACCATCATTTCATGTTTATACATCTGTTTCCCTGCCCAAACTCTAAGCTCTTTGAATGCAAGGATTGTGCTTTATAAATTTTCATATCCTTGGTGCCTAGGACATAATTGGTGTTCAATAAACATTTTCTAATGAATTAGAACATTTTTTTACATATTGAAATTTAAAAACTTTATTGACTTTGTGGACATACAGAAAGCTATGTTTCAGGTGCTTTGAGATTACAAACATTTTAAATGTTTAGAAGGTGCTTGATATCCAGCTGGAGAGACGAGATTGATCTTTCATTCGTTCAGTTACTGTGTAAGCACCAATCAGCTTGGTACTGGGGATATGAAGTTGTGAAAATGTACAATCCACTTTCAAATAGCTTCCAGTGTTGTAAGAAAGAAAGGTATGGAATGAGCTGTGTTAAGTATAATGATACTATTTTTTTAAACAATTGTTAGAAATATATAGTAAATAATATAAACAGCTCAAAATAGTAATAGAAGAACTGTCACAACCCAGTAGTGCAGGATTTGGGAGGTGCCAAGTGGAGGTAAAGCTCAGCTTTCCCGAAGTGTATCCCAGGGATCACCAACCCTAAGAAATGTCCACTGAGAAAGAGGCTGCAAAGTGAAATCAGTTATTCGTGGAGCATATCTACACAGTAAAGGCTCTGAGAAGGCCTGCATTGAACAACCTCTTTCATTCCAATCACCTAAGTATTTCCCACACTTATTTGGCTACAGAGCTCTTTTCCCACTATGTACCATCTTATGGAACTATCATTTCTTAAAATCATCCTGGGAACTGCTGGAGTTGATACCATTTGTGATGAGAGAGCCAATGGCTTTTAACTTTATTCGGGGATGGGGACCGTTGGCAGTCATCTGGTACTGCTGTAACAGAGATATAGCAGTGGATGACTTTAACAAAGAGAAATTTTATTGTTGTAGTCTGGTAAGCTGTAAATTCTGTCATAAGCTACCAGTTCATTTAATACGTGAGAAATTATCACAGTCTGGTAGGCTGTGATCCAAGTTCAGTATGAGAGCGTCCTGGCAGAGGAACCTCACGTCCAAAGGACATGCTCTTCCTCTCTTGGTGCTGCTTTCTTGGTGGTGTGAGGTTTCCCACTCTCTGCTTGCTTCCCTTTCCTTTTATCTCTTATAGGATGGAAAGAATAAAGATGGTACAAGCGATATTCCAGGGAAACACCCTTTACCTTGCAGCAGGGAGGTGACCTTAGGAAGGGTTCTACGATCCGACCCTAATCATCTCTAACATCATTCAGTCTATTAATCAAAGGCAGAATTAGGATTTACAGCATAGCAAAACCACAAAAGGGAGGGCAGTCACCCAATACTGGGAATCACCTGCCCAGCCAAATTACTACACACATTTTGGGGGGACACAATTTAATCTATGACAGGGACCCATTGAGAAATTGATGGTGAGGGGTGGGAGGTTAGCACACACTCCGTGCATCCCTTGAAGCCCACCCAAGAATCCTTTCCATGGTCAGGGATAGAAAAGAAGGGAGAAAATCCCAGGTGGAAGGGAATCCGTGTAGACTGCCTGAGACGGAAGGGGCCGGAGAAGGTGCGTCTTGTCTAGTCTGGTGACTGACCGTGAGGGAGAGGAGCGGGTGGGCGGGCAGGGTGGAGGTTGGGGGGAAGTAGTCAGGCCTTAAATGTCAACGTAGAATTATGGCTTTAATCTTTAAGACTGATTGATTAAGCAGGTCAAGGGAGATGCCAGGGCTGCAGATGACTCCAATAAGAGAGCAGAGTCATACTAGAGTTATTTACAGAAGCGGGAGAGTAACAGAGCTAGAACTTGAACATGCCAAAACCCATCTCACCACTCTGCTGAAACGCCCCCATCTTTGCCTGTATCAACTAGTGCTAAGTCTCTCACCTGAAAATTCATTTTAAGAATTGAATTTGCTATCTAACTAGGCATCTGACCTTGAACAGTTAAAAATCAGATTTGTCTGGCTTCTAATTTTAGAAGGCATCAAGCTGGCCTTCATTTTGCTGTTGCTAACTGGAGCCCTGTTACCTGGGTGACTAGCTTTACAATATGTCAGTATGCAAATACCATCTGCCCAAGAGGAGAAAGAAGGAAAGAAAGACTGCCTTCCTCTGGGGGTTTGTCAGCAGTTCTGGAAATGTCTTCCTCAGGGAACCGAGGGGAAGACTTGCTGAAGAGAAGGAAAACCAGGGAAGAAGATATGAAGTTTCACTTGGAGAGTCATGCCCTGATCATTAAAAAAGAATGAGAGGTCTGTTTTTTGGATGGTCCATAAAGTCTGAAATCAAGGAGACACTTATTTTCTTTGCCTGGTGGAGTGAGCACAAAGAGTAGTATATATCCCTCATCATGCCAGCGGGCACTTAGGGTCATCTAACTGGAAGAGCTTAACAAAACCTTGAAGATGTGCTCTTCCCTTCCAAAACGCCATTAGGAATCTAATATCCAGATAATAAGAGCGTGTGAGCTAGACATGAAGCCCTATGCTTTATCAGGGGGAGTTCTTGAGAAAATTGAATAGAAGCAAATACTCTGTTTCATATCCCTGCCTGTCAGGTTTCCTGGGTAAGCCGAGGGGCTTTCTCCTGCAGAGTATCTATATTCAGAGCTTGTCCTGTGTATTGTCTCAGGCTGGGGTTTAAAATCCCATTTGGAAACATTCAAATCTGAAGGCAGGGAGGTTCTTCTCTTCCTTTGCATAAAATAACCATCCCATCAGCTGTCAGCTGCAGGAATCTCTTCCACCCACACATTTTTATGAGTCCAAATTAGATGGACTCATTAATTTTAATTTTTACTTTAAAATCTCAAGGGCTTCTTAGAGGTGAGTGTGCTGCTTTTGATTGCTGTTGTCAGAATTTGTGGAGGAAGGAGAATTTTCAGGAGCAAGATCAGAGACTCTTAGGCTCTTGGTTCTTAATTTTGCCCCCATGGTGACTTCACCTGGTACCCCTTCTCTCTTCATGCCCCCTGGTCCCTCTATCCGTCCTCTCTTTAGAAGCCTCTTCTGACATCAACCTGAAACTATAAGCAGCATGCAAGAGTGAGGGAATTCCCTACTGCACCACCTTCATGCAGCTGAATAGCTTTTTAGCTGGAGGTCAACCAAGTGGACAAAGGGACTAATGCCAGAGGCAGGGAAGGGGACAGCCTGGTGCTGTCCCCTGTCACAGACTTCGTGAGTTCAAATTCCAGGTCCATTGCTTCCAGTTGGATGACCCTCAGCAGGTTATGTTAACCTTCTATGCCTTAGCGTCCTCATATATGAAATAGGGGTAATCACATTACCTACCTCCGAGGGTGGTTGTGAGAATTATGCAGGTATACAGTCTGACCTTGTTATTTATTGACGTTACGTTCTATGAAACTGTCACAAACACTGAATTAGCAAATACTAATCGCCGCTCCAAAGAATCCTGGTAGCACAATGGTTAAGCACCGTTCTGCGAACCAAAAGTTTGTAGTTTTGAACCCACGAGCCACTCCGCGGGAGAAAAGGTCTGATGATCTGGTCTGGGAAGGATTATAGCCTTGGAAACCTGATGGCACAGTTCTGCTTTGCCCTGTGGAGTCACTGTGAGTCAGAACTGACTCGATGGCACACAGTGGCAACCACTGCTCCAAGGAGTTAGGTTCCTTCAAGCCTCTGGTCACATTTTTTGTCACCTTACCAACACATAACCTTGTTTCTCTTTGAAGATACCCTGTTTACCAGAAATCACTTGTGCATTAACGTGGAACTCACAGCCAGTGGCACGGAATCTCATGCTTGAATGAAGCTTGTCTGTTGCAGGTATTTTCTCCGTAAGACGCAGCACAGTCTTCTCGTGCATATTAGCACCACGAGATGCCACGTTCACATCACACTTGAAGGCCGTTTCACACTGAAATCACTAACAAAAAGCATGCGGTGTGAAAAGCAGGACTGAATCAGACATCTGGAAAGGACCGCTGCTGATGGTAGGAGAGCAGGACGAAGAAGGCAGAGCGCCCCCTTGTGCAGTGTCAGCTGGGAGCTTGTGTGGCCGGCAACTCAAATCCTTGGCCCCACTTCACAAGTCTGTGAATGACCTCAAAAGCACTGTGGGGCCCCAAGTAAATTTTCAGAAGCAGGTGAGTTCACAAATATGGAGTCTGAGAATAACGAGGCTCAACTATCAATACTTTAGAAGTCAGCCGGTCCCAGAATAGTGAGTGCTCTCTGTGGTGGCTTTTGTTACTGCTTCTGTTGCATACCTGCAGTAGTCGTGGTGGAACAGTGGAGTTCTGCTGTGGACAAGTAAATTCTGAAGATTTGTTGGCCAGCCTGTGAGCTCCCTTTTCCTCTTGGGTAAGCCAGCTCCTGCCATAAGGAGCCCGGGTGGCTCAGTGGTTAAGCATTCAGTGGCCAATCACAAGGTTGGCAGTTCAAACCCAGTGGACCAAAAACCCAGCGATTTGCTTCTGTAAAGATCACAGCCAAGAAGCTGCTATAGGCAGTCCTACTCTGTCACATGGGGTCGCTGTGAGTTGAAACACCAAGTCCAAGGCTCCAGACGCCAAGAGCACAGATCCCAGTGACAGCCCCTGCAGCAGAGCCAGCCTTGGTTCTCATGTGACACCTTCCTGGAGCACCGCAGGCTCTGTTGCTCCTTTCCTAACCTTTGGCACATTCTGTCTGTGCTGAATAATTAGCACATTGGCATGGATATGCCATCTTAGCTTCTAATTGTCTGGGGTGTGAAGTCCCAGCGGAGCAGGGAAAAATTCTATGCTGCTGGAGAGCTGCCCGCGGTGTCGGCCGGTGGGATGTGCCCACGTACAAAAGACACAGACACAGGCAACGAAAAGCCACTCTTGTCCCGAAGTTCACTCTTGGCTTTGGAAGTCACTTGTTCAGCTGTCATGTTTCTGCAGGCAACAAGAAAGTGTCAGAATTAAGTAGAGGAGTGGCAGTGAGGGAACAACATAGTTAATGTCAGTGAATTGTACAGGGAGGAAATACTGAGATGGCAGATGTTTTATTACATATGTATTTACCACAGTAAAACACACACATAAACAATGTGTTGTTTCCAATAAAAAGTAAAATACCTGAGATCGTAGAGGAACCCAATTATATTGCAATAAAATCATTAAATATTTTTAAATAAATAAGTGTGTGGCATTGCTCATGGCGATGTAAACTGGTGCAGCTGCCAGCCGAACCCAAAACCAAACCCGTTGCTGTCAAGTCGACTCCAGCTCATAGCGACCCTCTAGAGCATAGTAGAACTGCCTCAAAGAGTTTCCAGGGATCGTCTGGTGGATTCAAACTGCCAACCTTTTGGTTAGCAGCTGTCGCGCTTAACCACTACACCACCAGGGTTTGCACAGCACTGAAGAAAAGTTTGACGTAGAGTTTCCATGCAACCTAGTAATCCCACTCCTAGGTGTATATTCAAGAGAAATAGGAGCACATGTTCACACAAAACTGGTCACACAAATGGTCACAGCAGCATAGCTCATAATAGCCCCAAAGTGAAAATTACCCCAATGCCTTACAATTGATGAATGAATAAAATGTGGTATATTCATATAGTAGAATATTCAGCCATAGAAAGTAAGTACCGATACATAAACGTGGATGAACCTTGAAAACATGCTACGTGAAACGAGGCACTCACCAAAGGTCATGTATTGTATAATTCCATCCATAGGATGTTTGTGTGAAATGCCTCAGATAGTTAAATCCAGAGACAGAAAGTAGATTAGTGGTTACCAGGGGCTGGCCAGGAAACCCCGGTGGTGGAGTGGTTAAGTGCTATGTCTGCTAACCAGAAGATCGGCAGCCAGTGTGCTAGGTGCCCCTGGGAAACTCTATGGGACGGTTCTACTCTGTTCTATAAGGTCGCTATGAATTGACGTCGACTCAAAGGCAGTGGGGTTGCTTCTTTGTGGGGAGAGCTGGGCCATGGAGGAGGGCCGGGGAGTGGCTGCTGACTGGTACAGCGCTTATTTTAGGATGATGAAAATGTCCTGGAATTACATAGTGGTGAGGGTTACACAGCCCTGTGAGTATTCTAAAGACCACTGCAGTGCATACTTTTTTTAAAATAAAGGAAATACGAGACACATCCACATATTCTACTGTAAATTTTTCATATATTTTCCTGTAAAATTTAGGATTCATTTCTAAGACATTTAGATTAATCTAGATCTTAGGCTTCACTTTTCAAAAGTAACTGTCATCTAAAATAAAAACAAAAAGTGACAAAAACCATAAGAAAAACACAAAAAATGCAAATGATCAAGAATGGCTTTTTCACACCAAGTCTTTGCCTGAAAGCCGTCTGTCTTCATGTGATTGGTAAGGAAATTCTGTGGGACCGTTGACTGCCTTCCGCATGTGGTTCTTGAAGTTACTGCATTCCTGTCTAGGCCTTCAAAATAGTCCTCAAGGCAGCTTCTCTAACAGAAATAGAAGTGCCTTTTCAGGTTGTTTCCACCCTCAGCCCCCCAAGGTGATAATTCCTAGCTGCCTCTTGCTGGTGCCCTTCAAAGAATAGTCTCACTGTAAGTGTGTGAGGGCCCCTTTTCTACGGAGATTGACTGCATCAAAGAGGTGTATCTTCCCCTCACTGGCGGCATCGTGGTTAAGTGCTACGTCTGCTAACCAAAAGATTGGCAGTTTGAATCCGCCAGCGCTCCTTGGAAGTGCTATGGAGCCGTTCTACTCCGACCTATAGAGTCACTATGTGTCGGAATCAACTCGACAGCAGTGTTTTCGTTTTGTTGTGTGTTTTGTTTCTTACCCTCATGAGCAGAGCATTTCTAGGGAACACCCTCCAATCCCTGACAAATAGACATCTCAGTTCACCGGGACTTCATCAAAAGCATTGACTGAGTGACACTGCTGGTTTACGTAAATGGAAGCGTTGAAGCCACTCCGAGGGCTGGCTTAGTATTTACTTGGAAGAAGAGTTTGAAACATCCAAACACCTCCGAAAATGGGCTTTACAAGAATGAGAAATACAAAGTAAAATTTAAAAAAGAGCTAGAGTTGACTTGCAAGCATCCTGTGAGAAGCAGCACTCCCTCGCTTTGCCTGGTATGTTCTTCTTTTCTACCAACTTAGAAAACACAGTAAACAGTATGTTGTCATGGGGTTGTCTGGGGGCGTGTTCCCATTCTTCTTAGGAGGATACACCACCGGGACTGATGGGCCACCAACTGCTGGTGGTCCATGTCCATCCCCGAGCCTTGAAAGTACCAGTGGATGGAGCATCTCTCTAGGATATTAGGATAAATCCAGAATGCAGTAAGAGCTCAGAAGATAAACTTTAAAGATGTATCCAATATAGTCTAGGTTTTTTTCTGTCGTCATTAACTATCTCAGGTGAGCAGGTGTTGACAGTCATGTGCTTTTCTGAATTCGTTATCTGCTTAGCTTTACCAAGAAAGGAACACAGAGAAGAGTGTGTTTCCTGTTCTTTTTCCCCTGCAACCCAGCTAGATAGACCCTCTCCGGCTGTAAGTGTTGCTTGGGTGAAAGCTGGGGCCTCTCCTCCAGAGGGGGATGAAAAAATATATTGCAACTTTCCAAACTTTCTATTCTGTTTCTTTGCTGTCAAGTTGATTCCAAACTTAGGCCGTCTGGTACAACTTGGTTATAATGCACTCACCCTCACCCCCATCGGCACTGTTAGCAGAGACTCTAAGCCACTTGCAGTGCCATTTAGTGCCTAAGCAGGGAGTTCAATGACCTTAAAATATTGCCAACGTCTTGTTTTTCTAGACATGAAGTGTTTTGAATAATGCTTTCATACTATGACTACACCCATTGTTCAACTATACATGAAGCAGCTAGGGCCGCTCTTTGCATTCAATTTGCCCTCTGTTCTCAGAAGGTCTGAAAGACACTAAAACACGTATCTGTGATTCCTGAAAGTGTTTTTAACCAGCTCTTCCACTCTTAGCAGTCATTTTCATAAAGGACTGCGTAATGGATTAATAGGTGAAACAGGCCTCACAGGGGCTTGCCTAATTCTGGGAAGACTCTGCTGCCTCAATAGGAGATGGCCCTCCTGAACACACCTCTGCTAATGAGTGTTGGGTTCATGAGATCAGTCTAAGCAAAGAGGTGACAAAGGAGATGGTGTAGGGTACAGTTCCTGAGTAAGCTCTGTCTCGGTTGCTCTCCTTTTGATCTTGTGGTTGACTCTGGGTTTATATTCAGTAGTAAAACACAAGGGCCTTGACCGCTTTTTAAAGGTCAGACCTGTCACCAAACCTCTCTATTTACTTGAGTTGCAGTTGGTTTCATGTTTCTTAGCAAATAGTTTGATGGCTCCGGCGAACGCATCAAGTTCCTTCGGCTTGTCGGCTTGTGTCTTCACGAAAGGACTCTTCCTGAGAGGATATGCCCTCTCAGCCACACACCCAGCCTTTCTCACTCACACTTGTGTCTTCGTGGTCGCCGGGGGTTGCCACATACTAAATGCTTGTTGCACAAACGAAAAACCAGTCTGGATAGACAGGACTCTGGGACCAAGGTTGTCCCCCCAGCCTATGCATCAAGCAGTCACCGTGTTCTTCTGCTAGGGCCAGCTACCCTTGTGATTTTGAGTCCTGTCTTGGCTCTCCACCTGAGGTTCTCCAGGGCTCTCGCTAATGGCTGGCCGCCTGGTTCAGCGTCTCATTTACGAATACAAGGGGAAAACACCTACTGCTTGTGAAGAAGCCTTTAAGGGCTGCATGGTATCATCTGGCTTTTCATCTGGTGACTGAGTGAATTCTCAGGTCTAGAATGTGCTCCCAGATGTGAGTCAGTGTTGGCAGAAGCAGATCAAATGTGCATGCAGTCTGCCTTTTACATACTGTCAAGAGTATCATCATTATCTCACTGCACTCAATCAAGTAGAGTCGTCTCCCAGATGACCGAGTGCTCTTGAAATGGTTTGCACATTTGTGGGTCGTTTGCAGCTGCCAGGTGGAACCCTGCTTCCTCGGCACCAAACACATCCTTACGCCTTCCTTTAGACTTGAGATGCTCTCTTTCTGTTCATCCCTTCAAAGCTTGGGATGGGTGAAGCGTGAGTGTATAATGCTATTTATGTGAGTTTGTCACGAAAGGGGGATTTTTTTTTTTTTGAATTAAATGTCAATAACCCCGCTCCTTCTGAAGTCTTTTTATCTGCTTTTTCATTCCCACACCCTGGCATAATGACATAGGTATTACGTAAACAAGGCACCTCAGAGGGCTGCTTATAAAAATCCAGGAGAAAAGATAACTAGGTGATGATGCACTGATACCCTGAAATATGAGCTGCAAGGTTGAGCTTTTCTTTGTGGGGTCGGATATTGGTTTTCGTGGTTTATTGACCTCGCAGGGAGAGATCTGACGAAACATCGAAGAACTTTACACCTTTTTTTTAACCTCTCTGTCTACTTGGAAAATTGTGCACATTGACTCACAAAGCCTAGAAGACAGGGACTTAGACAGTCAGGCACCTGCCCTGGGCAGAACCCAAATCAGATTCAGCCCTCAGAGATAAAAATACACACTCTCTTCCCAAAGGAAAAAGATATTGAAATCAGTCTAGTTTAATTAAGAGTCTCTTTCAGGCAGAACTCCAGGCTGAGGAGCACTTGGAGGGGTTAGGTCATGAATTGTGACTGTCACGTCCAGAAAGGCTCCTTCCGGCACGTTCTCACTTCTGCGATGTTACAGTTGGAGTGATCAGAATGCATTTGTATTCAGTTAATCGCTTTTCTTCTTCTGTCAGGGTCCTTTGTCTGCAACATGTCACAGTCAGCAGCATGTTGCCTGGCAGCATCAGCTACACGAACGCCCCAGAATGCTAATGTGAAAGGCACCTAAGTTTAGGGCTCGGCGAGCTGGGCAACTCCCAGACATGGGCCTGACATCTCACACTCTCTGAGCAAAGTCAGATTATATTCCTCCGGCCCACTGGGCGTGGCACCTTCTGATAAGCTTCCAAACCAAACATCCATCAAATAGAAAGGTCCCTATCCATTTTTTTTTAATTTCATATATAAAAAAAAAATCACTCTTAGATGGTCACCTTGAGGAATGAGAGTCTTTTAGTCACCTAGTGCTGCTGTAACAAAACAGAACAAAATATCAGCAAGTGGATAGCTTGAAAGACCAGGAATTTGTTACATGGTCCTTTTGGAGGCTAGAAGCCCAAACCAGGGTCATGATTGTGTCAGTTCCTCCTGTAGGCCTCTCACCTGGTTTCTGGTGACAACCAGCCATCCTTGATGTTTCTTGGCCACTTGTGAATGTACCCTCCCTCCCTGTTGTATCTCTCTGTGTGTTCTGGGTTTTCCTTAAGATACTGCTAGGATTTGGAACCCCTCTTAATATAGTAAGACATCATTAACATAACAAAAGAAATTCTCATTTCCAAACCAGATCATATTTATAAGTACAGGGGTTTGGTCTTCAGTACTTATTTTGGGGAGATACAGTGCAGTCCACAACAGGGAGATGACTCACCCTCACTGAATAACATGTCCCAGGCTTTTTGTAAGACCTTTGGAGAGTGTTTAATCTGTCTCCCAACTAGTGAGCTTTTTATAGAAGGAAGAGGTTGCCTTGATCAGGTGGTCAGATTGGCCTCGTAGCCTTTGCACTGTACAGGTGTAAATAAAGCAGGTGCCCGATTCTCTTGATACAACTGTCGCCGCCGGGAAGTGAACGAAACCAAATTGAGTTCCTGTCGTACCTATTGCCAAACAGAAGGCACAATAGCTTCAGCTGTTTACATACAGCTTTTATAATTCACAAAGTGTTTTAATCTGTAAGTTTTTTTTTTCTCACTCATTTCTCACCATGTCTTGTGAGGTATTTTATTAGTTCCATTTTAGTGTTAAAAAACTGGCTCCAATAAGTACATTGTCTAAGGTTACAAAGCTAACATGAGGCAGAACCACGATTTGGGTTCCAGCTTTCCATTTCTAAAACTCCAGTGCTTCCCATGGTAGCACACTGTGAGCAATTATCACCCCTCTGGGGGCCCAGGTATCAGTCCAGTATTTTGGAGAAGGGAGAGGTCCTTGAAATGCCTTGTTAATACCCTCTCTTGGAAACCTGTGGAAACCCTTAGCTTGGCTCTAACGCTTTGCTATCCAGCTTCCAGAGTCTCTGTAAGATGTGACATAAAAGCCCAAGTCTGAATCCCTGTTGACCTAGATTAGCATCTAGACTAGCAATGACCGATAGAAATATAATGTGAGGAACAAATGCAAGCTACCAGGTTTCTAGTAGCCACTCATGTCCACTGCCATCCAGTTGGCTCCCAACTCATAGCAACCTCAGAGATCAGAGTAGAACTGCCCCCATAGAGTTTCCAAGGAACGCCTGATGGATTTGAACCACCACCCTTTCGGTTAGCAGATGTAGCACTTTAACCGTTATGCCATCAGGTATATTGGTATGTCCAATATACTGTCACTTCAACATGTAATTAGCACTTCAGTACGTATTCCGTGTGAAAAAGGATTAATGTGCTAATTTAGGTTTTTTTTTGGTACCAGGTCTTCAAAATCTAGTGTATATTTTACACTGCGAGCAATCCCAATCCAGACACTCAATTTTCATTGGAGGTACTTGGCTTGTATTTGAATTTCATAGAATTTAAAGTTGAAAAGGTAAATTCCCATACCCAAGGTATTTTGAACACAGTGAGTTTTCTAATAGCTGAATTGTCCATTTTAAAATTTAATTAAAATGAGAGAAACTTTAAAATTCACTTCCTCCAGGGAACAAGTCACATTTCAAATGCTTACTAGTAATATAATGGTCAGTGGCTGCTGTGCTTGGCCAGGATGGATCTAGGTGGGCAGCTAAGGCCAACCCAGACTGGACCTGGAACCAGGGGACAGAACTAGGGGTATCCACTACTGTCAAGTCAATTCTGACTCATAGTGACCCTATAGGACAGAGTAGAACTGTTCCATAGAGTTTCTAAGGAGCACCTGGTGGATTTGAACTGCTGACCTTTGGATTAATAGACATAGCTCTTAACCACTACACCACCAGGGCAGGGATATGCAAACATTTTCAGGAGACGGCCAGAGGGTAAGTATTTTCAGCTTTCCAGACGATCCAGGCTCTGTTGCAGCTATTCTGCTCTGCCATAGGGTTGCCATGAGTTGAATCGACTCGATGGCAGCAGGGTTGATTTTTCTGGTATAGTGGCACAAAAGCAGCCATAGAACAGATGAGCATGGCTGAGTTCTGATGAAACTTTATTTACAAAAACATCAGTCGGCCCATCCTGAGTTGCCAACCCTGGACTGGAACGTTTGCTCTGGTGTCTGCTTGTGCTGTGAGGTCACAGAAAGCAGACATTTCTAGCTCTCTGACATGAAGCTGTTAAGCTTCAGGCTTAGTGTATCTCCTTCCTTGTGTTTCACTACAATTTGGCACCATGTGGCGAGGAGCTGGTAGTGACCTAGGTCCCAGAGCACATCTGTCTCTGCCGACACTCCCTTCAACCCACTCTGTGCATTGTGAGAGCTCACTGCACTTTCAGGTCCATATATTAAGCGTGGAAAGGGCCAGAAACAACTTAAACAGTAACAGAAGCGTGAATAAGATGAGACAGTCTCAGGACTTCTGAATTATATCACCCTTGGTGGCAATCCTGGTGGCAGAGTTGTTGAGTGCTACAGCTACTGACTAAAAGATGGGCAGTTCAAATCTACTGGGTGCTCCTTGGAAACTTAATGGAGCAGTTCTGCTCTGTCCTATAGGGTTGCTATGAATCAGAACTGGCTTGATGGCAATGGGTTTGGTGTGTTTTTTTTTTTTTTTTTTCTGTTTCTGACTTTGGTGGTTCCACTATGCACACAACCGGAATGAGACAGACAGGATCAGAGAGCCCACCATTACACGTTAAGTCCGCTGGGAGGTATTTCTCTACATGTTAGATCATGTGACAGCCATCCATTTCAAAAGTAGATATAAATTTGGATTCCAGATCTCAGACCTCACTTGAGTTCTCTGAGCCATGACGTCAGGAAATAACCCCATCAGGAGTGACTAGTGTTTATTGCAGAGCAGTGACTTCCACTTTTCCCATCATGTTTAGAAATGATATTGGGACAATGGAGGAAGAGAAGCAGAAACAGGAGAGCAGAGTCCAGGGCTTGACTGGAGGGAAGGTAGTACCAACTACGTTCTTCAGGGTGGCTGTGTACGGGAGCCCAGCCTTGCTGCGATCTTTAAAGGACTTGAGGGTGTGAATGAAAATCAATTGTAGCTTGGAGTTCTGTTGCGCCTAAAACTTTGGGTCCAATACTTCTTCAGGCAAAGATGGTGTCTCAGGTATTACTGGCACTCAGTAATTCTCTGCTGTAGTTAGAAGTTTGGGCTCTGGATTGTCTTGTTTTCAATCAAACTTTGAGGTTGAACTGTATTGAGTAGCTTGATGGCCCACAGTCACAGAATTTTGCAAAAGTACACACCGATGAAACCGCTCAGCTTCTCCCAAGTACATTATGCAATTCTGTGTGCCCTCAAATTCTGCAGTGCTCTGTGCGAGTGGGAAAGATTGGATCCCCATGATGTTTCTAACGACAGAGCTAATTATTGGGGGTAGCTGTTCTGATAAGAGCTCACCCCCAGGCTCAGCCCGCAGCACTGAGCTGTCGCTAATCATGATTGCCTATAATGATGATTACCCAAACTCTGGAATTATAACAATAGATTTTACAAAGTTAGAGCATAATTGCTCTACCGTTCCACATGGAAGCACAGTTGAAACAACTTTGATCTTTCAAATGATAGCAGACTTTTGTTACTGGTCTTTTGAAACAGCAAAGTTCAGAGGCAGCTGCCTTCTGACACTTCCCCCACCCCACCCCCATTTTTTTTTGAAATCGTAATAAGGCTTCGGTTTGTTAAAGCAACTCACCTATTAAAGAAGGTGGGTGGTGTAGAAAGAGTATAGACCTCTGGCGTGGGAAAAGGTCTTGAACCTGAGACTCAGATTTCCCATCAATAAATATTGACCTGTTCAAATTTTGTATTAGAAATGAATTGCACTGAGAGACAGTCAGTAGGTGGTTGTTGGTAACTGCCATCGAGTCGGCCCCATCTCATGGTAACCCCAAGTATGACGGAATGCAAATGCCACTCTATCCTGCTCCATCCTCCTGATTGGGCTGCAGACTGGACTGTTGTAACCCATTGGGTTTGGACTGTTGTAACCCATCAGGTTTGCATTGGCTGGTTTTGCAAAGTGGATCCCCAGGCCTTTCTTCCTAGCGTCTTAACCTGGAAGCTGTGCTGAAAACTCGTTGGTGTCATAGCAACGCATAGGCTTCCACCGAGTGAGCTGCCCAGGTGGCCACAATGTATCGTCATCGTCACTGCCGTCATCAAGTCTCAGGCTCTGAGGGCCCCAGAACCCTCTGAGTCTTTGCATTTTGCGTGTTTCTTTGACAAACAAGTTTGGCTGGAGATGGTGATCAGAAACCTGGTATTTTTACTAATTTAGGAATGGAGCTTTGCAAGAAATTAGTATGAGAGAGGAAAAAAAAAACCCACTTTAGCTTGGCACCCCTGAGCTCCGAGCAGGCGACTGATGAAAAGCCTTGGCCACCCTCTGCTCCAGTGGCTCTCAGCATTTAGTGAGCATTTGAATACAAACCTCCTCTACCCAGAGTCTGAATGAGAAAAGTCTGGAAAGGTGTAGGAATCAGCATTATTAAGAATCTCTGGTGATTTTGAGACAGGTTACCCCTCCACTTTCCTCCCAGCTGAGAAACTGCTTAGGACTTAGGGCTTTGAGTCCATTTATGATTTAAAGACAAGAACAGCCTAAGCAGCAATAGTCAAAAGCCCTCCTTCTCTGTAGCCCCAGCTCAGGTGGCCACAACTAGCTCACAGGTCTGATTTCCTTAAGAGGCAAGGAAGTGACAGCCCAGAGGAGTATCCCACCCATTGCAGTGTCTGGGGCTTGGTGTCCTGCCACCAGCACCATAGCCTGCGTTTCTGCGTCCAGCCTTTAGGTCACCCCAGCTGATGCTGTCATAGTGAACTCAGGTGGGCATCTGTCTGCCTCAGCATGACTCAGTTAAGAGCCCCACGGAAGAATCAATGATGTTGTACAGCCAGGGCAGCAGGACTTGCTGGCTGGGTGAAATCAGCTGCCCACTCCCCGCTGCTCTCGCTCGTCCCCACCCAGAGAAAGCACTTGAGCTGCACGGGGCCAAGGCTGCCTGGGCGCCTAGCAAATTGCTTTTCTGTAGTATGCATCATCCTTGATTCTGTGTTTTTTTCGTACTTCAGATTATAGTTCTCCAGTAGTAGACGGATCCCTTCAGCCAAAGCCCTCACTTAAAGTCTCCATTAGGATTCTGGGTTAGGGGTATCCATTGCTGAAGCAGAGTTCCTGGATGGTACACATAGTTATTAACAAGTGAACAAGTGTAGCTGCTAACCAAGAGATGGGTGGTACCGTCCAAGAAAAGCCTGGCAATCTATTAGCAGATAAAACAGTTGCTAAAAACCCCGAGAACCACAATTTGACGGAGACACTGGGGTCATCATGAGTTGGGAGGTGTTCAACAGCTACTAGTGAACTGGCTGTGGAAGCAACGAATCAGCACTTTTTTTTTTTTTAACATGGACTAGGTGCAAAGCAACTGCCAGTGAAATAAATCTCCCACCATATGGGCAGCTGAGCACTGTGTCTGGGGATGAGATAGAGCGGTGATCTCATAGGCATGTCTCACTGATCTCAAATCTGTCACCTGTTTGGTTTCCCCATGTTAAAAAGAGTGTTAGTCTTTATGAGCAAAAGTAAAACCAGTATGGGACTAAGGGGGAACCGGGTCAAGCTTCTGATCCTAAAATCGGTGTTAAAAATCTATTTTATCTTTAATTTTTGTCTTTCCCCCTGCTCTTATTTTTAGCACTGCCGTCACATAAACATATGTGCCTAGTACACTTGTGCAAGCATGCACGCCACACACACTAAAAGCGTTTTTAAATGCAGACCTTTCTGGAACAAGGTGGGGCATGGATAGGAAGCACAGCTGGTGGAGAAGCCCGGCCATTGTCATGGTTACTGGGCACATGGTTACAGGGTCCCACAGGCTGGTCACAGACCAGAGCCTGGCAGATCTGTTCACACTCCCCTCCCTGCACCTGCCTCAGAGTGAAAGAGGGACCTTGAGATGCTTGTGTGCGGGAGAGCCCAGCCCCGAGAGACTGGCCTGCCTGAAAGCTTTGAAGCTGACTGCGCTCTTGATCTTTACGTTTCCCCTGCCTCTCTTTTTTTAGTTTATTTTCTGCCTTCTGCTGGCTTGCACCCCCTCTGGGAAGACCCAGAGCCCTCATTAGCTTGCTGCAGACTGAAGCCCCCTGCCCTTTCTCAGAGGCCTCGACGATGACGACACTGAGGCATCTGTGGTGCCTTAGGACCTGCTGCAAGGACCACAGCAGTCACATGGTCCTGCCTCCCGACCCCCAGCAGAACTCATCCCTCATGCACAAGTATTTTACAGTCACTTATTCCCTTCTTTCTCTCTCACTTTCTACCCTTTCCCCCACTCCCCATCAAATTAGTTTTGTCACTTTGGAAGTCCACTGGGAGAGGTGGTGTCTCCAGGCCCCAGGATTTTCAGAGAGGAAGGAAGAAAGGAGAGAAAATATTCATAATCTGTGTCATTCACTGTTACACTTTTAGTGTAGACATACGTGGCCTCTGAGATCTCAGGCTGGAAAGTGTCTGCTTGTTAGTGGAGTCGGACATAAAGGAGCGAAAGGCCATGTAGATGTCCTTGGTGTGGTGAACTTTCTAGAACATGTGTCACTGGGTTCCACTCAGGGTGGGACCTGGAACTGGAGTTTGGGGAAGCATCCGGGTAATTCAGATATCCAGCCATGTTTGACAGCTGTGCCCCACTAGGGGACAGAGGTCTCCAGGGGGGCTGAAAAGCTTGAGAGGGGTGCTGGAAGAGGCAGGTGACATCTACTCCTCTTCGACTCAGCAATGCTTAATTAGGCAGAGGGAAGGGACAGAAATAGCATGTCCTAACCTGCCCTTTGAAAACGCTGGTGACATAGTAGTTAAGAGCTATGGCCGTTAACCAAAACAGATTGGCAGTTCAAATCCACCAGGCACTCCTTGGAAACCCTGGGGGGCAGTTGTCCTCAGTCCAAAAGGATGCCTATGAGTTGGAAGTGACTCAGCCACAGTGGTCGTTACTGGTAACCTGCCTTTTTAGGATTCCTAGTGGTGCAGTGGTGAAAGCACTCAGCAGGTAACCGGAGGTCTGAACCCATTAGCAGCTCCGAGGGAGAAAGATGTGGTAGTCTGCTTCTGTAAAAATTGACAGCCTTGTGAACCCACAGGGCAGTTCTACTCTGTCGTGTAGGGTCCCTGTGAGTCAGAATTGACTCAGTAGTAATAGGTTTCATTTTCGTTAACCTGTCTTTTGCTAAACAAAACAAGACTTCAGCTCCATTTAACCCAGTGCAGCCAGAATGGAACAGGAGATTCTAGTCATCCCTTTGCCTTGGGGCTACCTAAGGGTGAATTGGCACCCAGATCTTAAAGACCTCCATCCCAGCGAGCTTTTCACAGAATGTTCGTGGGAGGCAGCAGTTCCACACTTGACTCACACCTGGTTCTCCTCCATGCTTCCCAGGAAAAGTCAAAGTGTTTGCTTTCTCTTCTCAGCAAAAGGTGCTAATGTGATAAGCAGGGCTCTGAACTGGTTCGTTTTGGTTCGATGCCTTGCAGAGAATTTTAATTTCTACCCTAGATATAGTGAAACAGAATCTACAGAATTTTAATGTCTACGCCAGGTATACTGAAACAGAATCCTCTTTTTAACAAGATTCCCAAATAGTACTTGTATGTACATGTAAGAATCACCCGGAGATCTTACTAACATTTGGATTCTGATTCAGTACATCTGGACAGAAAGTCAAGTTCTCAGCTAGTCCTGAGCCCTGGTTATGAGTTTCTTGTTGTGCGCAGTTGGAGGGGGTTTGTGGAAGGCAGGCGGTGGGGCTGACCTCTCTGTCTCTCTGTGTGTTCTGTAGTATAAAATCGGACAGCTGTACATGATCAGCAAGCACAGCCATGAACAGAGTGACCGAGGAGAAGGGGTGGAGGTCGTCCAAAACGAGCCCTTCGAGGACCCTCACCATGGCAACGGGCAGTTTACCGAGAAGCGGGTCTATCTCAACAGGTAAGTCACGGCGGCCAGACATTCAACCCTGGGCCTTTCTGGCCACCGAGAACTCTTCTCACCTGACCCACAGGGAAAGCAAGATTGAGAAGGAGGCAGTGAGTGTCTGGGATAAAAAGGTGACTTAGAAAGTCATTACATCTACCGTCTACAACCAGCCATCTAATTGCTTCTAAAAACAGAAACCCCTGCATTCTGCAAAATCATCCTCAAGTGCATTTTTTTCCAGAAGGGCTATCATCTGACCTATACCACACCTTTGATGAAATCTAATCATAAGGATTAAAGGGCATGGTTTCTCCCTTTGATTAGTGTTAGCAGTAGCAAAGAGATGGCTGTGGTTGTATCGTGCAGAGAAATAGTCAAGATGGCAGGGTACAGTTGAGGTCTTGACTTGATAAGATTTCCACTTACAGCCCGAAAAACCACTGTCTGCATAGGGAATTGACAAAAGGAACAGTCACCTATGACCAAAGTGATATGTGTTGGCTAAAGTGGCTTCCATTTCTAAAGTGGCTCCACTTTTTTCAAGACAAGAATTCTCATCTCTGCTTTTAGAAGTTGTCTTAGTCATCTTATGCTGCTATAATAGAAATACCATAAGTGGACGGCTTTAACAAAGAGAAAATCATTTTCTCACAGTCTAGTAGACAAAAGTCCAAATTCAGGGCATTGGCTGCAGGAGAAGGCTTTCTGTCTGTGTTGACTCTAGAGCTGACTCTAGAGGAAGGTCCTTCTCACCAATCTCCCTCTGACTAGGAGCTTCTCTGTGAATGAACCCCAGGTTCAAAGGACTTGCTGTGCTCCCAGTGCTTCTTTCTTGGTGGTATGAGGTCCACCACTCTCTGCTCACTTCCCTTTCCTTTTACCTCTTGAGAGATAAAAGGTAGTGTAGGCCACACCCCAGGAAAACTCCGTTTACATTGGATGAGAGATGTAACCTTGGGAAGGATGTATCCCACCTTAATCCTCTTCAGCACAATCCAGTCTTGTCTCATTAGCCACAGGCAGACATAGAATTTACAGCATTCGGGAAAAATCTATCAATCACAAAATGGAGGATAACCACATGATACTGGGAATCGTGGCTTAATCAAGTTGATGCATCTTTTGGGGGGATACGGTTCCATCCATGACAGAAGGATAAAGCACCTAATGTTGACAGTCAGCACCAGACTACCATTTCTGTCTTGCAAAATAGGTTCTTAAATCTCTTGCTATTTTCTTACCACTGATAACAATTTTACCAATGTGTGTACTCTAAAGTTGACCAGACCTGCAATAGGATGCATTGATAATTACTGGAGGTTGGAATGCAAAAGTTGGGAACAAAGAAGGATCAGTATTTAGAAAATATGGCCTTAGGGACAGACATGATGATGGAGATCACATGACTGAATTTTGCAAGGCCAACGACTTTATTGCAAATATCTTTTTTTAACTAACATAGGGACCATGACCATACACACAGTCTTGACCATATGTAATGCACAGGAATCAAATCAACTGCACGTGTGGAAAGAGATGAAGGAAAAGGTCAATATCATCAGTCAGAACAAGGCCAGGGGCCAACTGCAGAACAGACCGTGGTTTAAAGTCAGGAAAAGTGTGTGTCACGGTTGTGTCCTTTCATCATGCAAGTTGAAACTGAAGAAAATTTGAACAAGTCTTTGAGAGCCAAAGTACGACCTTGACTATATCCCAGTTAACTTTAGAGACCATCTCAAGAATAGATTTGATGTGTTAAACACTAATAACTGAAGACCAGACGAGTTGTGGAATGACATCGGGGACATCATCCATGAAGAAAGCAAGGGGTCATTCAAAAGGCAGGAAAGAAAGAAAAGGCCAAAGTGGATGTCCAAAGAGACTCTGAAACCTGCTCTTAAACATTGATCAGCTAAAGCAAAAGAAAGAATTGATGAAATAAATTTGATGATAAAAGAATTGATGATAAATAAATTTTCTTTGGAAAGAAAATTTCAAAGGGCTTCTTGAGAAAATAAAGTATTATATTGACATGTGCAAAGACCTGGAGATGGAAAACCAAAAAAGGACACACTTAGCATTTCTCAACCTCAAAGACCTGAAGAGAAAATTTAAACCTCAAGTTGAAATATTGAAGGATTCTATGGGGGAAAGTATTAAACCACTCAGGAAGCATCAAAAGAAGATGGAAGGAATACGCGGTTACTAATACTTAAAAGAACTGGTCCATCTTCAACCAACTGAGGAGTAAGTACCACAAGAGCAAGAACTAATGGTAGTGAAGGAACAGGTCCGAGCCAGAATGAAGGTACTGGCAAGAAAGAAAGCTTCAGGAAGTGATGGAATACCAATTGAGATGTTTCAACAAATGGATGCGATGCTAGAAATACTCATCTTTGCTGAGAAATTTGGATGGCAGCTAACTGGAAGAGATCTATATTTATGCCTATTCCCAAGAAAGATTATTCCACTGAATGTGAAAATTATCAAACAATATCATCAAGATCACATGAGAGTAAAATTTCGTAGATCATTCAAAAGTGGCTGCCAGAATTCAGAAGAAAATTCAGAACCAGGGATATCAGAATACCAGCAAGAATTTTACCTGTATTTTATTGATTATGGAAAGGCATTTGACTGTGTGGATCATAACAAATTATAGATAACATTGCAAAGAATGGAATTCCAGAACATTTAACTGGAATTTGCCTAATGCAATGCATCTTTTGATTTCTTGACTGCTGCTTCCGAGGGTGTCGATTGTGAATCCAGGTAAAATGAAATCCTTAACAACCTCCATTTTTCTCTGTTTTATCATGATGTTGCTTATTGGTCCAGTTGTGAAGATTTTTTTTCTTTACATTGAAGCATAAGCCATCCAGAAGACTGTGGTCTTTGATCTTCATCAGTAACTTCTCACGAGGAACCTGTACCTAGATCTGGAGACAGTCATTCAGACAGAGCAAGGGGATGCTGCATCGTTTAAAGTCAAGAAAGGTGTGTGTCAGAGCTGTAGCCTTTCACCATCCTCACTCAATCTATATGCTGAGCAGATAATCCAAGAAGCAGGGCTGTGTGAAGAAGACCCATGCATTGGGATTAAAGGAAGACTTACAAGACCTGAGATATGCAGATGACACAACCTTGCTTGCTTACTGATGAAAATCAAAGGCCACAATGGTTGAATATTTGGATGCTAACCAAAATGTTAACAGCTCTATTAGGCCAGCTGCCTCTTTGAAACCCTGTGAGGCAGTTTTTCTCTGTCTTATATGGTTGCTGTGAGTTAGAATTGGCTTGGCAGCAATGGGTACGTTGGTTGGTTTCTTTCTTTTAGGGGATTAGCCTGCCTTTTGCCAAGCAAAACAGGACTTTAGCTTTATTTAACCCAGTAAGGCCAAAATTATATATAGGCATACATGCTCTTCATTTTGCTTTACTTCACGTGGGTTGGAACCGGTGGCCACATCTTAGATGGCTACTTATAAGATTTTAAGACCTCAGATGCCACTCACCTAAGTGGCAAACTTCCTTATGCCAGTTGACCTAGATGTCCCCCAAAACTACGGTCTGCAGGCCCCAGCTCCTCTGTCCCTTGAAGCATTTGGATATGTCCAGGAGACTTTTTAGCTTCTGCTTTGGTCCACCTGTACTGACCTCCCCTGTATTGTGTGTATTGTGTGTTGTCCTTTCCTTCACCAGAGTTGATCCTTGTCTGGTATCTAGTTAGTGAGTGCCCGTCCTCCTACCCACCTTCATAACCGTCAAAGAAGTCTTTTGTCTGTGTTTAAACGTTTTCTTGAGTTGTCATAATAGTTGTCCTTTTGTGACTAATTTCACACAGCATAATGCCCTCTAGATTCACCGATGTGTAAGATGTTTTATAGATTCATCCTTGTTCTTTATTGTTGTGTAATATTTCAGTGTGTGTATGTACCATAATTTGTTTATACATTTGTTGCTTGATGGGCACCTAGGTTTTTTCCATCTTCTTGCTGTTGTGAACAATGCTGCAGTGAACGTGGATGCGTATATGTCTATTTGTGTGACTGCTCTTATTCCTCTAAGACATATTGTACATGTATTTCTGAGAACTTTTTACCCCCACACAGTTCTACTGTCTATAGGGTCGTTATGAGTTGGAATTGACTCTATGGAGTGGGTATACATGGACCACAGGTGATAATTCCGAAGGCATTTCCAACATGATAGCTGGACAGTGCTCCCCATTTATTCACAATTACCTATGAATGTTTATCCATTCTCAGTGCCCTGGACAGGTTCAGATGCCTCTCAGAGGAGCCATAGTATGATCCCGCCATTTTTACACCAGCTCCAATATCCCACAGGCTGAAGTGGATTATTCCTTCTCTGTAGGAGGTTTGGGTCCTCTTACTAAGGTCATGGAAACCCTGATGGTATAGTAGATGTGTCCTAAGGCTGCTAACCAAAAGGTTGGCAGTTCGGATCCAGCAGGCACTCCTTGGAAACTCTGTGGGAGAATTCTGCTCTGTCCTATAGGGTTACTGTGAGTCAGCATCGACTCTACAGCACTTTTTTTGTTTTGTTTTGTTTTACTAGGGTGATGGATGTCTTCCAGGCCAATTTCCTGACAGTGAAGGCCTTGGGTTGATTAAACCAGCACTTTTTAATTTGCCCAGAGATGCAATACCAGGGAATTCCTGAGTCAAGATGAAATGCAAATGAGATTGGTCCCATTCATCTGTTAGTAGCTGTGAATTCTCAGGAACTGGAACCAGTTCAGCCTCCAGCCAGCTGTTGATTTGCAGAGCTAGCTGAGCTCAGAGTCAGGCCTGGGAATGCTTTCCTTTCCTGAGACAGGTTTCTCAGTATGCCACTTTGGCATTCTTAGTGCAGGAGGGTGTAAATCAAATACTGAGCAGGTTTCTCCTCAGGGATCACCTCTGTGGAGCAAAGAGCAGTGAGGGAGTCAGAGAAAAATAGATACAAAGCTATGGAAAATTCCATTTCTTGGCACACAGTTGCATTCTTCCCAAGTGACTGCCTGGGGAGTGTTCCCTGTGTACCGAAATCCTGAAAAAAAAAATTTAGAAAACTTTACAACCTTTGCTGAAACAGAATAAGGAACTATCTGTCTGCTTCTGTCACGTCTGTTTTCTCTATGAAAAGATATAATATTTATTTTAAAGGCAAATAAGAAACGCTAGTAAAAGGGGAATTTGTTATAAATAGAATCTCTGGACATCCAGGAACAGTAACGAAAAAAGATTAATGTAGACCCTCTCCCCATCTCGTATAAATGCAGAATGAAATATAACAATATACAGCTAAGTTCAAAACCTGGAAAGGTTGATCCTTACGGACTCGACGTAAAGAAGGAGCTCCAACAGAATAGATGGTAGACAAGTGAGTGCTTTGGAGGCTGTGGGATATCAGAATTGACAGTAGGCTCCAATATGCAGGCCCTGCAGGTACAGTGTTCACAAGGAGATAGGAAATGTGGTCTTGGGCTCACACAATGAGAAGAGGAATGGAGAATCACGGGTGAAAATTATTTTTGACCATCAAAGAAAGAAAGAAGTTCCTACTCTGAGACCCACACTGAGAAAGCTAGTAAAGGATGCACTTCAAGAAAAAGATAACGAGTTGAAGAAGGAAGCGGGAAACACTAGAAGCCATAATGAACAAAGAAATGGATAAACACTTAGTCAAATCTCAATGAGCCTAGGATGTTCTAAAACCGCTAATAATGACTAATGGGGGGGTTATTTGTGCAATTAAATAATAAATAATAAGAAGAAAGAAGGTAACCCACCACTGTTGAGTCCTCTTGGATGCATAAATGTTCAAAATGTTCAAAAACTGACTACAAACTAAGCCAGAAAACAATTTCAACATATACCAGCAAATCAATATCATAAATCCTGTTTGCTATTTGCATAGTACTACAATAAGAAATTGATGACAAATCGTTAAAAAGTCAGCTCCCTTATGATTTAGAAATATAAAAGCTTCTAGGTAGTTTATGAATCAAAGGAGAAAGCACAATGGTAATAATTACATGGTATTTAGAGTTAAACGTCAGACACTATACATCAAAACTTGTGAGATTCAGCTAAAGAGGTACTTAGAAAGGAATTTTATACCTTTTGTAGTTTATATATTAGAAGGGAAGATTTCTGTCTTTCTATTTTCCATCTTTAGTCAACTAAGGAAGTTTATATTAGATTAATTGTGTCAATTGGAAGGAGAAGCAAACAGTAAAAGAAAGAGCAAAGATTAATGAAATAGAAAACCAATAAACAATGAAAAGAAACAGTCAATCCCAAAGACAGTTGTCTGAAAAGATATCAAAAGATAAACCCTGGTCAAAGTCAAGAAAAATTAAAGAAGGCACAAATATTCGTATTAGGAATAAGAAGGAGTATAACTGTTGATATGGCAAATTTTTAAAACATAGTAAGAAAAATGATAGGAATGTTTTTGTGCTGATTTGAAAATTGAATGAGATGAAAATGTTCTAGAAATATATACAGTTCCTAAATTGACTGTAAAAATCGAGAGATTTTAAATCAGAAATTAAAAATTAATCCCCTTAATTTCCTCACATAGCTCACCCCAGGCAAGCCACCCAGGCTCAGATAATTGTACTGGTGAGTTTTACCATATTTTCAGAGAATAGAATCTCACTTTGTAATATTACAGAAAATAGAGATAGAAGAAAATGTCTCCAACTTGTTTTCGTGTTAATTAGGTTGTTACTTAGTATGTTTTGGGCTGGAATGTTACAATAACTAATGTAAGTGGATTAAGTAGTACTACTGATGTGATTTTTTTCTTAATGTCTCAGAACGATGTCATCACTGACCCAGCATTTTCTCTTGCTTTCACTTTACCATACTCATCCTTTTAGCTTTTACTCTTAAACTTGGGCTCTGTTTTTACAAGGTGGCATCATCTCATATCCTGTTGTAATTGCATCTGAAAGACAAAATGGAAAGCATAGGAAAGACAGCTCTTTGATCATCTTCCTCTTTTTATCAGAAAGGAAAATCTTATGTGGTGTTGTCCAGAACTAGGTCACATGGCCTTCTCTAGCTACAAGGGTAGCTGGGAAGGTATTTGACATTTTCAACTTTTATGGAGAAGGATCTGATCAGCCTGTAACAAAGCAGGAGAGGAGAGGTCATCGTCTCAGATACTTTTGGAAAGACAGTTAATAATACAACTATTAACCTTGGTAACAGAAGTGAGCAGTAACAATACAAAAAAGGAAACATGCAGACCAATCTCAGTTAAAAACCTGAATGGGAAAATCCTAAATAAAGTATTAACAAATCAGATGTTTCAGAGTATAACAATAATAGCAGTATATATCATGACATCATCAGATTTAAATATTTATTAAGTATTTTGGCATATTTGACCACAGAAAATCAGAAACAAAATAAGGATGCTTGCAAAGGTCCTAGCAAATGCAATAAAATAAGGACGAAGTAGAAGCAAGGAAGAAACACAGTTATCATTTGCAAATAAATGATTGTCTAATGGAGATAACAGACACTCCAGACAACTATTGGCATCAATATCGGATTCCAGCAAAATTGCTGAATATAAGATACATATACAAAAATCTTATATTACATAGCAGGAACAATAAATGGTAAAATATACTTTAAAAAAATTCCACTTCCTATAGCAAAACAAACTTAAAAACACCCAGTAATGAATCTATTAGATGTGCAAAGTCTTTTGGAAAGAAATATAAAGTATTAGTGAAGAATATTTTTAAAAGCCCTGAATAAATGGTGAGGTAAACCACAGTCATGGATAAAAGTGCTATATTGTAAATGTCAACTCTCAGATCAATCTATAAGTTCAGTGCAAGTCAACTGAGTGAGAGAAAAGTGAACTTATCAGTATGTGATGCTGGGGTGATTGGATTTCTAATTAGGAAAACAAATTTCAGGTTGATTAAATAGAAGCAGGGCCATAAATTTTTTAGAAGAAAAATATAGGTAAATGTCTTTATGATTTGGGGGATGTTGCAGAACTAATTAAACAAGATGTAATTAAAATTAATAACCTCTGCATAACAAAAGACACACATAAAAAAGTATATTTGAATAGCAAAAAGAAAAAGAAAAAGAACAGCCCCTGACTGGAAGAAAATATTTGCAATATACATATAGACCTATAAATGGCATTCAGTTGTATAACAGGAGCTGTTTCAGATTTTTTTAAAAATGAAAGAAAGCAAAAGCTTTAATTAAAAAAAAAGGTGAAAAGACAAAACAATCCAGTAGAGAGAAATGGGCAAAGGATTGAACATCCTTTCAGAGAAGCTGGACTATGAATGGCCAATATTCATATAAAAAGTGCCTACATACAGGAAAGCAGGAAAACACAAGAACAACAATAGTGTGCCTTTTTGTATGCATCAAGTTGACAAAAATCTAAAAGTCTGATAATACCTGGAGTTGCCACATATGTGAGAAGACAAGAACTGATTTCCAATGTTGATAAGAGATGTAAGGTGATACCAGCTCTTTAAAGAGCGACTGGCAATAATTAGAAATGTCAAAAATATGTATACCTTCAACTTAGGAATGACATTTCCAGGTAGAAACTCTAGAAAAATTCTTGCACAAGTAGACATGTGTGAGAAAATTAAATGGCATTCTGTATGTAGTGGAAAATAAATGGGAACAGTCGGAATATCTGCAAATGGGAATACATTGTGGTATATTTATATAATAGAAACCTCCACACCAATTAAATGTAATGAACCAAGTGTCCTTTGATAAATTTAAAAAATGCAGTGTAACATGCAACAGATGAGCTGTAAATAGATGAATGGATAGGTAGGTAGGTAAGTAGGTAGGTAGTTAGAGATGGACAGAATGGTGCCATTTATAAAATCTTAAAAATATGAAGAACACTATTACATTTGTATATATTACATGTATATGTGTGTGGGCACAAAACCAAAAAATGAAACCCATTGCTGTTGAGCTGATTCTGACTCACAGAGACCCTGCAGGACAAGAGTGGAATGTCCCCCATGGGTTTTCAGGGAGCAGCTGGTGGATCCCAATTGCCAATCTTTGGTTGGCAGCCATAGCTCTTAATGACTGTGCCACCAGGGCTCCTCAGATATAATTTAGAGATAGCCATTAAAAAATATATGTATATTGCCACTGAGTCAATTCTGACTTATCCTGGACCAGCCACCCGCAGGCTCGTGGCTCCCTTTGGAGAAGAAGCACAGTGAATTGGCAGAAGAGGAACCCTTCACTGTACTTGTAACAGTTTATTTTTTTTTCTTAAAGGAGAGCTTCCATCACAGATATAGAAAGAAATGTCAATTTATTAAATCTGAAGGGTAGTGTTAAAATTCATAAAATTGTACACTCACAAAAAGTTAAATTTTACTGAATGGTAATTAAAAAAAATAAAATGAAAATCACTCATGCGCAGGCACCCTCAGCAGTAGAATGACAGTCTATTTAAAGTGCATGCTTACTAATTTTTTTCCCCTAAACTGAGCTTCTTTTAGTGTTGTAGTCTGTGAGTCCCTGTGTGGATTTTGTGAGTGCCCACAGGACAGTGGGTTCTGAGAGCTGAACAGGCCTGCCAGTGGCTAAAGTGTTCCCAGTACCCGTTTGACACTTTACGTGGAGGAGTATTGTCCTTTGGATTTAACGTCATGTGGTATGTGACTGAGCTGCCATAATGAGTGAATTCTCTTCCTTTTACCAACATATGTGTGAAGCCAGATCACGTTGAGAAACTGCTTTGTTGGTTTATTGTGAGAAATAACTATTGGAGGCACTGGCAACACTCAGAGCCTGTGTAGTTGGGGCTTACTCTCCAGTTTATGTTGAAAAACAGAATTGCTCAACAGAGAGTTGGAAGAACAATCAGATACTGTCACCAAGCAAAGGAAGCCCCAAACAGTCATCTCTCAATGAGCAGTCTCTTTAACTGGTGTAGGGTATCTACAGAGAATCCATGGGAGACAAGCTGAAAACAGTTTGAGGCTGTGTCTGTCACAAGTTCATAGCAGCAAGCAGGAGAAACTAAGTCTATCTTTAGCAGAAAGGACATTTGACAGAAGGATATTAGGGGCCCCAGAGTTATCTGGAGGCTTGAGAATGGGCAGGCACCAGGCAGCTGTAGGGCCAAGCGCAGCAGTGATGAGCACCGTCTTTAAGCAGAAACAGATGGTTTCATTCTGTATCACTGTCCCACACCACTGTCCCCTCTAGCACTCACCACCACAACAACCATGATCAAAAAGCCAAAGCTGCTGTCGAGTCAGTTCTGACTCTTAGTGACCCTGTAGGTCAGAGTAGAGCTGCCCTGGTGGATTTGAACTGCTGACCTTTTGCTGAGCAGCTGTAGCACTTAACCACGACACTACCTGTCATAGTGTATCCTAGTTATCTTTTTTATTTCTTTCCATTGCTTGTTCCAGAGTCCCAAAATAAGCATCCAGTTGGGTTTCCAGACCAAACCCAGGCTGCCAGTGGGGTGGAGAGGGTTAAGGTGAGGAGAAGGGGAATGCATGTCTCTGCTTTGACTTGGGTTGTTTGAGTCTACATTCCACTAATAGCTTAGAGGATTGCCCTGCAGTAGGAAAGGAGTTGAATGCAGACAAAAAAAAAAAAAAAAAAAAAACTATTTTCTTCTCTAGTTTTAGTCATCTTTAAACCAGTAGATAATAGGGAACCACTGAAGGTTTTTGAGTGAGGAAGCAGTATGATTAAAACTATGCTTTAAGAAAGTGAATCGGGCAGTATTGTAAGTCATGTGTTGAGATAAAAAGAAGACAGAGAGCGTGACTTCTTGTTACGAAGTTTAAGAGATCCGAGTGAGAGGTGATGAGCACCTAATTGGGGTAAGTCAGAGAACAGAAATGAGGGGATAAATTTAAGTGTCACCTCAGAGCAGGATCGTTTTTGGTTGATCCCTATAAAGATCCACATTACAAGATACAGATTTCTAATTTATGGTAGATACTGTTAATCTTTTAATTTGAGATCAAATTCATACATTATAAAATTCATTCCTTTAAAGTTTACAGTTTCTGATTTTCACTGTATTCACAAGGTTATGCAACTATCACTTCTATGTAAAATTCCAGGATACTTTTATCACCATGAAAAGAAACTGTACCTGTTAGCAGGTACTAATAGCAGTCACCTGTACGTATTAGCAGTCACCTGTACATATTAGCAGTCACTCCGTATTCCCCCTCTTCCTATCCCCAGGAATCTACTTTCTATCTCTTCAGAGTAGCCTGTTACAGACACTTTACATAAACAGAATCTCATGTAGCCTTTTGTGTGTAACTTCTTTCACTTAGCATGTTTTTAGGCTTCATCCATGCTGTAGCATGCATCAGTATTTCATTCCTTTCTATGGTGAAATAATGTGCCATTGTATGGATATGTTTGTAGCCATTCATTTGTTGGTGGACATTTAGGTTGTTTGTACTTGTTGGCTATTGTGAATACTGCTGCTATGAACATTGATACACAGCATTTTGGATGAACGTGCTACCATCTCTCTTGGATATATACCTTGGAGTAGAACTGCTGGGTCATAAACTAACTCTATATTTAACCTTTTGAGGAACCACCAAACTGTTTCCAAAGCAGTAGCACCATCTTATATTCTCGCCAACAAAGTATGAGAGTTCCAGTCTCTCCACACACTCACCGACACTTGCTATTGTTCATCTTTTTGATAATATCCATCCTAGTGGATGTGAAGTGGTATCTCATTATGGTTTTGCAATTCATTTCCCTAATGACTAATGGTGTCAAACATCTTTTCAGGAACTCGTCCATTTGTTTATCTTCACTGGAGAAATATCTATTGAAATCCTCATGTTTAAATTGAGTATATCTTTCTTAAATGTCATTAATCCCCTTACTACTTGGCTTGTATTGCCCAGGGTTTGTGGTGTTGATCCATGCTCTTTCTTTTCTTGTGTCTTTTATACTGTTGGGCACGCAGTACGTTTTTGTGGACAGTTAATTGTCTTTGAGCCTTTGATCCAGTTCCGTTAACCAAATAAATGAGATCTTTTTGACCTGTCTTTGGAAATACAGGTTTGAACCACCATCCAGGAAGAGGAGGCACAATTCAAATTAAGCTCTGGAATGATGATTCTAAATAAAGCTTGTCACCCAGAATCTATTCAGATAGGGCTTTTCTTTTATCCCTTGTGATGTTCCCTTTGTTTGTAGCATCTCTTCAGTCTCTCCCCTGGAAGCCCAAGCAGGGAAGGAAGGGGGCAGGGGGTGAGAGGTGGGACAGGGGAACATTGGAGAAAAGATAGAGTCTATTTTTAGGCTTGTTTTTCAGTCCTGAAGTGTCGTGTTCTTCACCAGCACGGCTGCCAGATTAATTAGGCTGTGTTGGCAGCTGCCAGTCAGGGAGGACTGCCAGCTTCTACCGGTGATTCCTCCAAATGCCTGAATCAGTCTGAATGGAGAAAACAATGTTTCTTCCACCACAAGGCTCTGACCTTCCACGGCAACCTTTCCTAGCCTCTGGTGGCACTGGATAGGAGAGAGTAAAGATTCTATAACCCATGTACCCTGTTAAACTGGACAAACAAAGCCACCAGCTGGTAGCTTTACCTAACAGCTCATTGGTGAGCCTGTTTGCCATGGTTTGGGCCACTCTTTCCTGCTCCCTTATCTTAGTCTTCCAACTCTTTAGGTTGTAGAGCAAATCAGTCCTATTTCCCAGTTCTTGCCTAGGATAGGGTGGGCTCACTACCCAGGCAACAGGTACTAGAGAAAGCATCAAAGCCCTAATAGCTTATTTCCATGTGACTTTCAAAGACTATTCCTGTTCTTATTGACTTCTAAAGAAACAGAGACATTCTTCATTCATTCAGAAAATATCACTTGAGCATTTAGTGTGCTAGGTACCATCCTAGATGCTGAGCATCCAGCAGGGAACTGAGCCAAGGTCCCCACTGTCTTAGGTTCCTAGAACTGCAGTGACAAAATATCACAAATTGAATGGCTAATAGAACATAAATGTATTGTATCACAGTTCTGGAGGCTAGAAGTCTAAACCAGAGTATTGGCTGTGTGGATTGCTTCTGAGGACTCAGAGCAAATCTGTTCCATGCCTCTTAGATGTTCTGGTGGCTTCCTGTGATCCTTGGCATTTCTTGACTTGTAGCTGCATTGGCCTCCATCGTTAGACAGTTGTCCTCTCTCTGCCTATCTCTGTGTACCTTCTCCTCTTTTACAAAGGCGCTGCTTACATAGGATCAGGATCCACCCCTTCTCAGTGTGACTGCACGTTAATCTAACATAACATCTTTAAAGACCCTGTTCTCAAACAAGGTCACCTTCACAGATACAGGGGTTAGGACTTCAGCGTGTCACTTTGGATGACACAATTTTTCCCATAATACCTTCTCTGATGGGACTTACAGTTTATATAATAATAAAAGCCAAAGCCACTGCCATCAAATCAATTCTGACTCATGGTAACCCTATAGGTCAGAGTAGAACTGCTCCATAGAGTTTCCAAGGAGCACCTGGTGGATTTGAACTGCCAGACTTTTGGTCAGATGCAGCACTTCACCACTATGCCACCAGGGTTTCCTTAGGTATAGTAGCTTTAATAAATGTGAACATTATATCATATTTCAGAAGATGACAAATGCTATGGTAGAGAAAAAATGGGGTAGGTAAGTAAGAGTCTTCTTCCACGGGTACTTTTCAATTCATGTTATTCTATTCCCTCTCCATGTAAATATTTCAGAACATGCCAGGGGCTTTCGTATTGCCAGATTCTTCTCTCCTCCACTTCTCATCTGTTCCCCTGGGAAATCATAGAAACAGAATTTAAAGGGCTAGTTGGAATTGCAGCATCCAGATAGGCAGTTTCTACCTTAGTTCTGCCGCCCCCCTGATGGATGGTGCTGATGTGCGTGGCCACCTCCCTGTAGGCATCCCAGCATTCCAGCCACAGTACCTTAATGTCTCCCCCAAGCCAGGTCTTCCAAGTCTCCACATGAGGCAGGCTTCTTTTCCTGGAATCCCCATGCAGCCTGCCTTTGTAAGTAGGGCAGACAGTGGTGGTATCTGTTGTGTCCAAGTTCAGAGAACTCGGGTTTGGCATACCCTCCATGGGTGACATCCCCCGCAGCCTTGCCTCCCAGCCCTTGTCTCTGCTGCTACATAATGAAATCACTGAAGAGCAGAACTGAAAGACCAGCCTGAGCAACCATTCAGGAGAGTCAGTGAATAAATCACAGCAGCTGGAGGAGAAATTTTAAAGAGCTCAGAAATCACTGTACACAGAACCGGAGAGGAACAATTGATTACTATCAAATAATTGTAAAATACCAGGTTTCCATGCGAAGGGAAAGTAAAAAGGCCAGAATAGTCCTCTTAGACTGATGAAAAATGAGGATATGAAGGTAGCAGAGTCCATTTCTGAAAAATCACTTTTAAATGCACTATAGTTATTTGAGCGTAAAGGCGTGCAGAACGTGACAGGTTTTACAGGCACGCTACCTAAGAGAACCTTGCAAGCGAAGCTCTTCATGTATGAATCTGGAAGGGCTGCCTCTCTGCTGGAAGTGTTGACATCCCAGATTTCCAGGGAAGACCATCATAATTCTGATTCCTGGTGAGACAATGAAGTTAGGTTCCCTTTGGACTGTATTTAGCCTAGTGATGTTCAGTACCTCCTGAAGCAAATGTATTCACAAATGAACATAAATTGCCATGTGAGATGAGAAACCAGGAAGAGTTCATTGATAATCTGTATTGTAAAACACCGAAAGCTTCTTTCTAATGGAGGGAGAGTGTAGTTTTCAGTTCCGGAAAGTTCCTAGGCATTAGGTAAACACTCTTAAGTGGAAACCAATTCAGATGACAGCCAGCAGCATTCTCATTTAGTCACCTGTGGTTTAGGGAAACTTGGGGGCATTTATGTGATGAGAGGCGATGTGATACAGTGGCACAGTGGTTAAGAACTTGAATGCTAACCAAAAAGTCAAATCCACCAGCTGCTCCTTGCAAATCCTATGGGGAAGTTCTACTCTGTTCTGTGGGGTCGCTGTGAGTTGGAATCGACTTGGCAGTGGTGGGTTGTGTCTAGGGCAGGGTTTCTCAACCTTGGTACTATTGATGTTCTGGGCTGGATGATTGTTTTTGTTGTTGGCTGTCCTGTGTGTTGTAGGATGTAGGGCAGCATCCCTACTGGCCTCTGCCCACTAAATGCCAGTAGCACTTCCCCATTTTCCCATTATGTCAACTAAAAAGTCCCTTGAGGGGCAAACTCTCCTGTTGAGGACCTCTGGGCTAGTGTGAACAACCATCCTAGTTTGCCCAAATCTGAGGGTTTTCTAGACTTGGGTCTTTCTGTGCTAAAAAGAAGAAACTCCCAGCAAACCAGGACACATTCATCACTCTGCTGTGTCATTCAGGTGTTCTGTTTCATACCTCTTTAGGAGGTATTGACAAAGGGAATACGAGATCTGACAATAAGTCCACGAACTTAGTTGTTCTAAGTGCTACACACCTAATGGATGAATATCACTATGGTCACCTTCAAAGTACTCTCCTTGGGAAGCTATGCACTGATGCCAGTGCCTAGTCCACCCTTCAAAGCAATTTTGGAACTCTTTCTGGAATTGACCCTTGCTCATGATGGCAAGGGGGCAAGTTCATAAACATAATTGTATAGTTGTCTGTGAGAGAGTTTTTTAGCCAGTAGACAAGTAACCTTGTTGGAACACCCTCTCTACTCACCTGATCTGGCCCCAGTGACATTTTTCATTACCCAAAGGTAAAGGAAATACTGAGAGACAGTTTGACGACGTTCAGGACATGAAGGATAGTACGACGACAGCTCTGATGGCCATTCCAGAAAAGGAGTTGCAAAATTGCTTTGAAGGGTGGACTAGGTGCTGACTTCAGTTTATAGCTTCCCAAGGGAAATACATCGAAGGCGACCACAGTGATATTCAGCAACGAGGCATGTAGCACTTTTTTCTAGGATGAGTTCATGAACATAATTGGCAATCCTCATATGATACAGGTGTGTTATCATTCCGTATCAGCATGTTTTCAGATTCCGTAGAAGCCTTAGAGTTTTTCTGTCTTCTTCCTCAGTGTCTGCAAGCCTAAGCCTTGGCATTGAGAGGTTTGCGCCTGGTCACAAGACCAAGAGAACATGAGTGAAACTCTACTGCCTTTCTAGAAGAGAGGCTCTTGTTTGACACCTGGTCGTGAGTTTGAGTGATAGACTTTTTTTTAGAATTGTAGGCTGCGTGACAGTATACATCATGAAAGTGACAGCAACAGTGGGAACTAATTTAATTCCATTTTCCTTTGTAGGCACTGATAAATCACTGCAGTAGAGAAAAATAAATTTTGCTTTCTCAGACAAAAACTATTGGAATAATGATGTGCTCTGGAGAAAGTGAGGACTGAGAGCAGGGCTGTTAGTGGGCTGAAAAATACCTCAATATCCATGGAAGTTGTTGCAAAGGCCTCTTGTGTCCACCCCAGTGAGTGACTTACACCAGAAAGGCCGCGTCCCCAGGCTAATTAGAAGAGTCTCTTAAACCTCATCAGCTATCTTGGCTAAATGATTGTGTTTTGGGGGCATCTCATTGGAAAAGGAGACTGACTGTAATGGTCCTCACCCTGTGTGAGCTGGCAGATCAAACAGCTAAAATAAGGAGTCTGGAGTCCAGACTGTTTACCGATAGGGAAAGTCTCTGCATGAGTGGGAAATTGCCAGTGTTTTTCTCTTCTTTTTTCCTAGAAAACAACTGTTGCTTAAGAATGTGGTAGCTGCTGGGAGGCTTTCTAAGTGAGGAGGGGAGTGAATGAGGAAGAGATGAGCCCCCAGTGTACGAGAGAGGAGGGAACCAGTGGATTTGGGGAGGGAGGCAGTCTGTGTGGCACTCCTCCCAGTGGGACTGGACAGTTAGCCCTGAAGCTCGTAGGGAGACGTACCCACTTTGTCCCAAGTTAAGCAACACCTCTGAGGAGATGTTCTAGCCCTGTTTCAGTCTGTTGGAAGCACAAGAGAACCAGTGAATAGTGGCGACAGAAACAAAGCATGGTGAATGGAATGAATGTCACTGAATTCTATATTTCAAGGTGGTCAAAATTTCCTTAAGAAGCAAACTGCTGAGAAATACAAGGCATTCTGATAACTTAGTAGTGTGTGCTGCTTTCAGATTAAAAACAAGAAAGTACAACAATGAATTCAGGGTGGAGTTGGATGGGAATGTGGGTTGACCGAGCTGATAACCATTGAAGCTAGGAAATGCTGCCTACTTGGGGTTCACTGTCGTGTTCTTGGACTCTTTGTGTGTACAGTAAAACCTCTGAAAGCCAGAACCTGTAGAAGGTGGAAACATGTCAGAAAAGGAAAGCTTAAATATTTTGTACCAATCCAAACCCACTGCTATCAAGCCAATTCTGACTCATAGCAACCCCAGAGGACAGAGTAGAACTACCCCATAGAGTTCCCAGGGAATGCCTGGCGGATTTGAACTGCCAACCTTCTGGTTAGCAGATGTAGCACTTAGGCACTGCACCACCAGGGTTTCCAAACAGAGAACAATAGAAAAGGGGTCAAACGGCGCTCTTGTCAAAGGGGGAAACTTGTAAGACCCAGAAAAACATGGTGATCCTGTTAAATTTGGGCTCTCACAGGTTTCACTGTGTTTGCAAGTTTTCGTAATAAAAATGCAAAAGAAGAAAACCACTTGCTTATGCGTTGAGCCCACAGCGTATCACTTATGGAGTGTGGGGCAAACTGATGGAAACCCAGGGTGTGTTTTGCTTCTGACGATTTCGCTGGTGTGATTTTCCCACTCACGACATCAACCTAGTTGCACTCAGACTTCGGTGACTGATAGAATAAATCATCAGTAAAAGCTATAAAAAATCCCTGTCAGAGAGCAGCCCCGTCGATGTGAGCCTTGTGAAACTGCAGTAAATGAGCAGTCACTGCAGAGATGATTTTATAGGTGTGAGCCATTGGGCATTAAAGCTGCAAGGCCCAGTACGGGAATGATCACTGCGCTTCAGCTCTTCCCACAAGCCCACCTGAGAGCCGTTGCCTTCCTCTGATGCTCGCTCAACTTTGGGGGAGCTCTGATTTCCCCCATTTGTTTTAACCCTGATAAACAGCCCTGGGCTTTGGGTTAGACCTAGCCAGCTGTTGAAAATACCTATCTGTCTTTTTAAAAAGCAGGGCCTGGATATTGTCAAAAATAAGAGAATTAATTTGAGAAGACATAAAAGATAACACAGTGTCTTATCGGTCCTCGATGTCATTTAAATTCTACAGCCATGAGGGGCTTGGGATTTGGGGTTCTGTTTGTCTAATGTTACCCCCTTCTTGGTTAAATCAGCTTGGAATTCAGAATTGCTTCATCATGTTGCTTGTTGCCAGTATGCAGCCCCCAGAAACCAAGAACTGCGTCTTCTCTCTGGGTCTGTTGCACGTCACCTTCCCAGACGGTTAGCTGTAGGCACCAGAATGGGAAAGAAACAAAACGGTAGCATCTGGGAAAATAGAACACCCCAAGGTATAACTCTGGGGGGCGGGGGAACAGGTAGCTATATATTAAGGGATATATTATGTTACATATTTATATATAATATTGACGAAGTTCTCATTGAACTTCAACAAGGTTGGCATTAATCCAAAAAAACACAAAATAATGAATGTTGGGGAAGTTATATAAAGATTGGAACTCTTCTACACTGCTGGTGGGAATTAAAATGGTACAACCACTTTGGAAATCGATTTGGCCACTTTTTTACAACGCTAGAAGTACAAATGCATATGATCCAGCAGTCTCACTTCTTGGAGTATATCCTAGAGCAATAAAGGCTATCACATGAATAGAGATATGCACACCAGTGTTTACTGCAGCATTGTCCAAAATAGCAAAAAGATGGCATCAACCTAGGTACCCATCAACAGATAAACTGTTGTATATTCACGCAATGGAATACTGTACAATGACACAGCACAATGATGATCTTAGGAAACATTTCATAGCATGGAGTCATCTGGAAGTTCCAAAAGAACAAATATTGCATGAGACACTATTATAAGGACTTAAGGTTTAAACACAGAAGAAAATAATATTTGATGGTTACAAGAAAGGGGAGGGAAGGAGAGAGGTATCACAGATTAGACAGTAGGATTGGGTTAGTGAAGACAGCGACAGCATGCAGTGGAAGGGAGTTAGCACAGCCGAGCTATACCAAAAGCTAAAAGGTTTCCTAAATATAACGAACATTGTGAAGGACAGAGTAGCAGAGTTGGAGGTCTGGAGACCGTGGTTTCAGGGGACATCTACGTCATTTGGCAAAACTAAGCTTTTTTTTAAGAAAAACATTATGCATACCACTTTGGTGAGTGGCATCTGGGGTCTTAAAAGCCAGCAAGTGACCATCTAAGTAACATCGGTTGGTCCCATTCCTCATGGAGCAGAGGAGAATGAAGGACATCCAAGACAGGAGGAAAATATGAGCCTGGGAGACAGAAGGTGCTACGTGATCTGGAGACCACATCAGCGTGAGACCAGAAGAACCAGATAGTGTCTGGCCACCACCAATGACTGCCCTGACAGGGAACACAACATGCAGTCCCTGATGTAGCAGGAGAAAAATGCGTGTGCAGAGCTAGAACTCTATTCAAAGACCAGACTTGATGGTCTGACAGACTGGAGAGTCCCTGGAGGACGTGGCTCCCAGACTGTTTGTTAGCCCAGAGCTGAAACTAGTCTGAAGCCAACTCGTCAGGCAAAGATTAGACTGGACTCTAAGACAGAGTGACGCTGGCGAAGATTGTGCTTCTTGTATTAAATATGTAGGTGGGACTGTCTGAGCAGTCTTGTCTAGGAGTGAGATGAGAGGATGAAGGGGGACAGGAGTTGGTTGAATAAATACGGAAAGTATGGGGTAGAAAGGAAGAATGTGCTGTCACAAGGTGGGGAAGAGCAGGTAAGAGTGGCATAAAGTGTGCAGTAAGGGGGGACAGGGAGATTTATATGGCACCTGGATGGAAAACTTTCACTTGAAGCTCAATAAAATATTGAAGAAGAAAAAAAATAAGTTCTCCAGACTGGGACTGTGTTTCCTGCAAACAGCTGCCCAGGCTCTTGCTTCGGGGGAATGGTTCTGTCGTTGTATTATTTCCTAGTAGTACCACTTACTTGGTGGCTTGAAACAACAGAAAGTATTCTGTCATGGTTTTGGAGGTTATACGTTTGAAATTAAGGTTACAGCAAGATGGGTTCCTTCTGAAGGCTCTGATGGAGAATCCGTTTCATGCTTTCTCCGAGCTTCTGGTGGTCACCGACAACCCTTGGCATTTCTTGGCTTGTGGAAGCATCCAGCCTGCCTTTATCTTCACATGGCCTTCCCTTCTGTATGGCTCTGAGTCAAATCTCCATCTCCTTTCTCGTAAAAGGATACAAGGCATTGAATTTAGGGCCTGCCATTGCATCCGGGATGTCCCATCTAGAGCTCTTTAGCTTAATTTCACCTTCCAAGACCCTATTTCAAATAAGGTACATCTCTTTTTGAAGAGACAAAATTCAGCCCACTGTAGTCTTTGAAGAGCTGTATTTTGTTTCTCTTCCTACCTGTCCAGTTGCTACTCTCCGTTGCTTTTGTTTACTTTCAAAACATCGCTCATGTGGAGTGTTAACCTGAAGCCTAGCTCTAACATTTGCTTCAGTCTTCCCATGAGCCTAAATGTCCCTTCATGTCACTTACAGTGTACCAATCCTAGGAGGCCGAGCCCATGGAGAGACCAAGCTGGCCAAACCCCTCCCAACATGGGACTTCCCAGGCAGTGATTTCTCATGTTCTTTCAAATGAAATCCAAGAAGACAGGTGTATAATTCTGTGACCTCCCCACACCAGCCTGCAACCTTCTGCCTTTATGCCTTCTAAGGGCACATGAATAGGCACAGAAAATGATTAATTATGGTCCTATAGATGAGAGAGATGGGGATGAGTTGACTAAGGAAAGAAGAGATGCCTTCAAAGTCACCTATTTTCTTTAAATTTGGCAGCACAACGAGATTCTGAATAGACTCTAATTGGTTTTGTTTCTTTTTTTCCTCTTAGCAAACTGCCGAGTTGGGCTAGAGCTGTCGTCCCCAAAATATTTTATGTTACTGAGAAGGCTTGGAACTATTACCCCTACACAATTACAGGTAAGTCCTTAATACAACCACTGTGTCACATGTAACATATGCACAGATACAGCAGAAGTTGAGTTCTACTGATTTAGGAGTGATAGATGATCTGTGGGACAACACTCCAAGTCTGTGTGCTGAACACAAGCTGTACTCAATTTCTCCATAGCCAGAAGACCATTAGAAAAAGGACACTAGTTAACTAATTGTGGCTTGCTTCATAAACATCACGTCCATCCCATCAGAGCAGAATACATGTGAGTACATGCAAAGTAACTTTTATGATGTAGAAGAATCAGACAGCATGCAACAAGAAAGTTCCATCAAAAGCAGCATACCGTCAAAAGCTGTCTGGGTGGAAATGCTGTCTTTCCCCTTCACACCCCACTGTGTGCCATGGTGAGGGGCTGAAACGTGATGCTACCTCCTGCTGGTCTTCCTGTAGCTGGGGGGCCACTCAGGTGGACTGTAAGCTTATGCTATGTGTACCCACCTGCACCGTGGTTGAGGAGAACAAGAAAACTTCCTCTCCCAGCTGTTATATACACTCAGCTTAGGTGGCTAGTGTAGCTTTTTAACCCTGCTGAGCAACATCCAGAAACCCTGGTGGTGGCATAATTAAGAGCTGTGGCTGCTAACCAAAAAGTCAGCAGTTGGAATCCACCAGGTATTCCTTGAAAACTCCATGGGACAGTTCTACCCTGTCCTGTAGGGTTGCTCTGAGTCAGAATTGACCTGACACCAGTGATGTGTAACAACCATCTTTCTGCATCATGCCCCCCTGACTTCCTGAGAGGAAAGTTGGTTAGCCCAGAATTACATCTCTTTAACCTTACTAACAAATGTCAGGCCTCAGTGGGAGGTGAGGAGGTGGTTGGTTCTGAGGCCTAAAGATACTGGCAGGGCATAGAACAGAGAAAACCTTGGTCTTCTGGCTTGTCCCAAGGACTTGATCCTTACAGTATCTGTTTTAGTCACCTAGTACTGCTTTAACAAAAGTACCGCAGGTGAATGGCTTTCAAGAGATAAGTATATTTTGTCACAGTGCGGTAGACTACAAATCCAAATTCAGGGTATCAGGTTGATGGGAAGGCTTTCTCTGTTGGCTCTGGGGGAGGGTCTTTGTCATCAGTCTTCCCCTGGACTGGGAGACTCTGAGGTACAGGGACTGTGGGTCCTTTCCAAAAGATGTATTCTATGCCCAGCACTGCTGCTTGGAAGTATAGGGTTCCCCACTCTCTGCTTGTATATCTTTCCTTTATATCCCAAGAGACTGCCTCAAGGCACAGTACAGTCTTACACATTGAGCCCTGCTCCACCAAGACAACTGCTGCCCAGCCTCCCTCATTAATGCCCTCGAGGCATATGGAGGAACATCACACAATACCAGGAATCATGGCCTAGCCATATTGCTGCACACATTTTTGGAGGGGACAATTCATTCCATGACAGTATCCTAGCAGTGTTACGTGTGAGTCTTGTAATATCCCCTTCCATTACTTTCCCATATTAGTTCATCAGCACTGTTCCTAATGGTGATGTGAGGATGGTAGGGGGTTGCAGGGGTTAAGCAAAGTCAGTCCCATCTTCCTTCTTGGAGTGACCAGAGGAAATGGCTTATGGAGAAAGAAGATGAAGCCTTTTGTAGTGGTATTACTGGAGATTTCATTATCCTAATTTCTCCCTATTTCCTCGATAATCCCCAAGTGGTGTTTGAGGTTATGGTTTTTTGTTTATCTTGACTTTTTTGTTTTACTTCCCTACCCCACCTCCCAAAAAACCTGACTATAGTTTGTGTAAAAGATTCTGTTGGCTATCTCTGCCTCCAACTACTTCCTTTGCTACTGAAATATAGGAAGGTCTTTAAGATTGCTTTCTCACCCACTTGTGAAGGACTGATAATAAACTCTGCACTCAATATTTCATAAGAAAACATGGCCAGAAAATTAGGAAGGTTTGGTTCATGCTCTCAGACACACTGAAATTCAAGATCCCACTTCAGTGTCTTCATAGCACACTCCTCTTATTGGCTAGGAAAGCTTCTTTCCCACTTAAAATTATTTCCTTTGTGGTTAATTACATGCACCACTGGAATTATTAGTCCTTAATTCTGTTTTGATAATGCCAATGCTTTGGTTTTTAATTAGCCACAAAGCTATAGGCTAATTGAATCTTGTCTTCTTGTCTTTAATTGCCCAGCCGCAAGAAGCATCATGTGAAAGGATTTCAAGAGCAAATGTTGAAACATTCAGTTTTTATGATAGGCTTCTGTAACACATTTTTAATAATTGTAACTCACCCAGTGTTTGTTAGTTCTGTAGCTTTTGAAGTGCATATAAGCATGGTCTATATCATGATTTTATCTCTTTTTCTTTCTCCTCTTCTCCAAATGAACACCTGGGATCAGAATACACAGTAAGTTTCATTTAATCATTTTTAAATATTTTGTGTAAGAGAAAGAACAATTCAGATTAGGACATTTAAATGTAGGCTATTGCATAGTTATATATAATGGAAGAACTTGAATGCTGTCATTTGTTCAAGAATATGAATATAAATTTAAACTGCCTTGATAGTTCATATAATTCAATTTTGTTTATAATTTTAAAGAGCTTGACTGTATTTTTGTGACAGTTAATTGTAATAGAACAATTTCAGCAAACATGATATCAAAGAGATGATGACAGCTGTCAGCAGAAGGTGGATCTTATACTCACAGCTGTGGCCTGATCTCTTATTGGGCAGCCTGGAAACTAGGAAGACTTATCTGCAAAGTAATTTTACTCAGAGCTCTGGATGGTATAGTCTCTGTGGCTTCATGAGACTGAAACCAAACCCACTGCCACTGAGTTGATTCCAACTCATAGCAACCGTATAGGACAGAGTAGAACCACCCCATAGAATTTCCAAGGAACGCCTGGCAGATTTGAACTGCCGACCTTTCGGTTAGCAGTCATAGCACTTAACCACTACACCACCAGAGTTGTGTGGCTTGATGAGAACTATTTAAGTTCTTGCTAAGAGTCTTTAGAGTCATCACTTAACACTAAAAAAGAGGGGGAACCATGTGGATCAGTTTCCCCTATTGCTACCAGACTGAACTATCATAGTGAGAAAACAGTTAACTGAATTGTGATGAACTTGAGTTTTTGATCTTAATGAAAACAGCCAAAGGAGAGACGGCAAGGGAGAAATGCAGGAAAAAGATTCATCTTACCCCTGGCATGACCACAGTGTCTGGCCCGTAGTAGGTGTCCAGTAAAGTTACGGAATGGCAGAATGAATGCCCGAATAGATCAGAAGATAAGCAGACAGACCTACAGATACAATAAGAGTGTCACGTGCTTTGAATCAGTTGGGCTTGGCTGTCCTCCAGCTCTGCTCTTTACCGACTGAAGTTCCTATGGAGTAGTATCTGACTGTCAGGTCTTGAACTTGTTCCAGCCCATGCCTACGTTCTAATCCGTCTTCAGTAAAATGAGAAACAAGAATAATATTGAAAATCTTTCACACAGTTTTCTCCACTTAAAGGATTGTTTGTGAATACATCTCTGTACTTGGATGCTAAATGCCTTTCCTTTTATGAAATAATAGGAATACATACAGTTGTTGAGTTTTGATACCGCATACCCTCACAATGCTGCTACCTCGGGGAGAAAAAAAATAATTGTAGGACAAAATGCCACTCTTACATTTTAGATGTCAGGGAACCACTGACCCAGAACAGGAAGCTTAATTTCACTGAACCTGTTTCCTGGCCTCTAAAACTGGCATAATCCCTCTTATGCAGAGCTTCTAGAAGGATTCAATGATCTAACACAAGAGTTGGCAAACTTTCTGTAAAGGCTCAGATGGTAAATATTGTCTGCTTTGCACACCATATAGTTTCTGTCACGGCAGAAGCAGCCATGGGCAGAGTGTAAACACATTGACGTGGTTCTATTTGCCTGGACAAGTGGCCAAATTTGACCTCCAGACAAAAGTTTGCCAACCCCTGATGTAATGTATAAAAAGGCTGTACACAGCAGGCAATTAAATGGTTTCCCTTGGTGCCAGCACCACCCCTTCCATTCCTTCTAGAAATTACATAATGGTCCAGAGGAAGACTTTGTATTCTGTTGAATCTGATCTCCGGGACTCATTAGCAATTACATAAATTACTTTTTCTCTGTAAGCCTCCATTTCCTCATCTGTAAGTAGGGAAAGTAGTAATAACTATCTTAAAAGGGTGATGTGAAAATTGTATTAAATAATTCATATAAAATGTTAGCTTAGGGCTTGGTGCATGGTAAATGCTTGATAAATATTCATTATTGTCTGTCGTACAGTGTTGGGAGCTACCATCATTAAAATGGAAGTTTTATGGGGCTAATGTTGATGTATTGTTGTTAGATGCCTTAGAATCAGTTCTGACTCATAGCAGCCCTTTGTAAAACAGAACAAAGCCCTGCCCGGTCCTGTGCTGTCTTCACCATCGTTGCTGTGTGTGAGCCCATTGTTGTGGCCCCTGTGTAAGCCCACCTCGTTGAGCGTCTTCCTTTTTGTTACTGACCTTCGCTGTACCAGCCGTTATGTCCTTCTCCAGAGACTGGTTCCTCCTCGTAATACATCCAAAGTACATGAGACGAAGTCTCACCATCCTGTCCTCTAAGGAGTATTTTGATCGTATTTCCAAGGTAGACTTGTCCGTTCTTTGGGCCATCCGTTCAATATTCTTCACCAATGCCACAATTCAGAAGCATCGATTCTTCTTCAGTCTTCCTTATTCATTGTTCAGCTTTCACGTGCGTATCAGGAGACTGGAAATAACATGGCTTGAATCAAGTGCACCTTACTCCTCAAAGTGACATCTTCACTTTTTAACAACTGGAAGTCTTTTTGCAGCACATTTTGTCCAATGTAACACATTGAATGCTTTCTTGATTACTTCTTCCGTGGGCTGTTAATAATTGTGGATCCAAGAAAAATGAAATCCTTGACAACATCAGTGTTTTCTCTGTTTTTTGTGATGTTGCTTATTGGTCCAGTTGTGAGGATTTTTACTTTCTTTATGTTGAGATCTAATCCATACTGAAAGATGTAGTTGTTGAGCATCAGAAAGTGCTTCAAGTCCTTAGTTGTCTGGCGCTGCTCTAACATAAATACCACGAGTGGATGGCTTTAGCAAAGAAAAGTGAATTCTTACACAGTCCAGTAGGTTACAAGTCTAAATGCAGCGTATTCACTCCAGGGGAAGGCTTTCCCTCTTTGTCAGCTCTGGAGCGGGGGTCCTTGTATTGCATCAGTCTTTGGTCAGGGAGCATCTTGGTGCACACCTCAGGTCTGAAGGATGTGTTCTACTCCCATTGCTCCTTTCTTGGTGGTATGAAGTTCCCGACTCTCTGCTTGCTTCTCTTTCCTGTTATCTGTTGTAGAATGAAAAGACAAAAGGTGGTGCAAGCCACACTCCAGGGGAACTCCCTTAGGTAAGGTGTTGCAGTCCCACCCTGACAGTCTTTTAACTTAATCCTGCCTATTACATTAGGAAAATCACAAAATGGAAGGCAATCACACAATACTGGGAATCATGGCCCAGCCAAATTTCTAGAAATATTTTCTGGAAGACACAATTCAATCTATGAGAAAGTCCTCCTCACTTTCAGCAGGCAAGGTTATGTCATCTGCATGTCGCAGGTTGTTAATGAGTCTTCCTCCATTCCTGGAGCCCGGTTCTTCTTCATATAGTCCAAGTTCTCAGATTATTTACTTGATTTATAGATTGAATAAGTATGGTGAAAGGATACAGCCCCAACACACACACGTTTCCTAGTTTCAAACCACACAGCATCCCCTTGTTCTGTTCAAACAACTGCTTGGTTGGAATGCCTGCGTTTTGGTCTCTGTACAGATTCCTTGTGAGCATAATTAAGTGGTGTGAAATTCCCATTCTTGCAACGTTATCTATAATTTGTTGTGGTCCACACAGTCAAATGCCTTTGCATCGACCATAAAAACTCAGGCAAACATCTTCCTGATATTTTCTGCTGTCATCCAAGATCCGTCTGACATTAGCAATGATACCCCTTGCTCAACGTCTGTATCCAGCTTGGATTCCCGAGAGTCCCCTGTTAATGTGCTGCTGCGATCATTTTCTAATTACCTTCAGCAAAATTCTACTTGAGCCAGTAGTTGAGAATGTATATCTGTATCTTAGTGTTGTTCAGTGCAGAACTAGCCCAGCTATTAGACTGGCAGATACTATTATCTAGGATATTATTTGATTTTATTGGTATCCGATCCATCCTGCTTCCCTGTCCCGGAAAGTGTGTGCTTGGAATTTTCATTTGAAACATAATTAATAGTTACACGGACAAGAGCCCTCCTGTCCATTTAACTCTATAATAGCAGCTGTTTGCCTGGTGAACCTTAGAATTAAACCACCATGACTTGACCCAAAACCAAGGGCATTTATTCCCCACAAGCTTCTGATAGTACTGTGAGCTATGAGGAAAATGGGTAATATTAACTGGGAAACCAAGTCAGAAAAATGTTATGTGATACCGTGCTCAGTTTGTTAAAAATATGGTCTAAAGCTGAGGTTCTAAAAACAATGTTTCTTGACAAAACCATCACGTTGAGGGCATGCTGTCCTTAAGCTGTTCTCCAGTGGGAGCCTTGGGCCAGGCTCCATGACTGTGAGCAGCTGTCTCCTGTCTAGGGGGTTGGTCCCATGAGGAGCATAGAGAACTTACATAGGATTTGTGACCTTTCACATCCCAGGGTGGTGCCAACGGCTAACACGTTCAGCTGCTTACAGAAAGGTTAGAAGTTCAAGTTCACCCAAAGGCTTCTCAAAAGAGAAGCCATGGCAGACTGCCATGGAGCCCAGTTCTCTGCCACACAGGCTCTCTGTGAGTTAGAATTGACTTGATGGCAGCTGGTTGGTTCATGACCTTCACCTCTGCCAGTTCTTTGCCCCCGAGTATTCCTCAGTTATAATTGCATAGTTCAGACCGTTAAAGGAACACATGTTACTGCTGTTTGAGAAAAACGTACGGACAGAAACCTATAAGGAAGAAGTTAGAGCTGCGTAGTGGTACAGTAACCCCTGTCTGACTCAAAGGTATTTCCAGGCCCTCCGTGTTTCTTCAATTACTGCCTCAGTGGCTGTCCAAGCTTTTGGGTTACTGTCTTTCAATTTTAGGTTGAGCATCAGTCATTAAGTGCCAGTAATATTCCAAACGTGATGCCTGAAGTCACCGATGAATAATAGTCCGCACTCTGGGGAATCACAGTTGGGGGTAGGTAGTAGCTAAACCTTCAAGTCAAGCCAGGGAGTCATCAGCGAGTCAGTTTCCTGGGGAAAGATGGAGCCAGTGTCAGTCTGCCCAGGGGTCAGGCTGGCACCGGATCTGCCCAGTGGGTTTAGACAGCCCTGAATGGGGGTTGAGAGCAGAGGTTTGATGCAAAGGGTGGAAGGAAGAGTTCAGGGCATGGCTCACACTGGGAAATCTAGTCAGGCAAGCAATTGCTACATGAGAAGAAAGTTCCTGGCCTCTGGATTGGGGCCTTGAGTTTCAGGGACAAGGCTACAGTCTCTGATGAAGGGTACAGGTAAGAGCAGGAGACAGAGGTAGCTTAGCTGACCATAAGCTACTAAGAAAATACAGTTCCAGCTTTAGCAAGTGAAAATACAGGATGCCTGATTAAATTTGAGTTTCAGATAAACACCAAATACTGTTGTGTTTTAGCATAAGTACGTCCCCAGTACTGCATGAGACATACTAAGAGATTGCTCATCTTGTATTTGATCTGGTAACTTTATGGGAGGAGAGGTGGCAATGAGGTAGAACTGGTCTCAGAGGCTCAGACACAAGGCAGGTGATGGGAATGGGGGCACCCTGGTGGGTCCAGGGAAAGAAGGGGCTGAGAAGTGTCTACTTTGGGAACCTGTCCCATAGTTGGCATGCCATGTCAGTCACCAGATACCCTGTCGGACAGTTGAAGTAGGCCCTGCCTCATAACTGGTTCAGGAAATGAAATGGACTGAAGAAGGCAAAATTGTAGGCAAAAGGAAGTGGAGGTGACATTTCAAGGAAGAATGGTGCTACCTGATGTCATTGAAGGGCAAACAGGCTGATGGAGAGGAGAGAGAAATTCTGCCTGGGACGAGTATGGGGAGATTTCCTGGAGAAGGAGGTATTTGAAATGAGCCTTCAGAGATAACAGAACTCCCGCCTGTAGACACCTGCCCATTTCAGGCTCAGTGGGCAAGTGAGAGAGCTATATCCTGGCCAGGTGGTGGCAACTTTGAATGTCAGGTCAAGGACTGGATTTAATTCTCAGGCAAGAAGTAACATAGTCTCCTGACTAGTTCATGTTTATTTTCCACCCAAACTTAGGACAACTTTTCTTTCTGTCTCCCCAGTGGCTTTCAGTGGTGGCTGGGGTGAGGTGTGGGGAGGCACAGATTATTCTCTCTCTGGTTCTGAGGGCTCTCCTTCAGACCTGCAGAGTTCATTTTCAGGGTGCCCACCCCCTGACTCTCACTCAGCCGTGTTCTCATGCCCTCTGCCCACAACAGCCCAGAAGAATCCCCGTCTGTGTTCCAGCTACCGGCCTTGCTCCCAGCCCTTTAGAACAGATGCTTTCAATTGCCCTCTTCTTTTTTCTTGTCTTAAATGCTTTTTTAATTGGGCTATTTATTCCCTGGTCCTTTAATCCTGAATACCTCTCCTTGATGTCTTTCCCAAGCTCCATATTTCCTATTTGGTGCTTGAAAAGCAAAACTTCCCTAATGGTAAACTCCCCAGAAGGGCCCCCATACCCTAACTTCCCTCTGGCATGTAGCCCTGGGGTTCTCAGAACTACAGGCTGGTGTGTCTTAACCTGATAGTATTTGCACAGAACCAAGGTTCATTTATCCTGGGATCTCTTAGGTCTCATATCTGACTGTCCAGCTTATTGCTTTGACGTCATGTTACACTCACTGATGACAAAACCCAGCCAAGAGAACTTCCTGTTTAGGGTCATCTAGGGCTTTACAGTTGTCACAGTTAGCAAGACACAGAAGCTTTTGCATCACTTGGAGTGACTGTATGTGTGTGTTTAAGATTATGTAGAAATGTCATTGGCCCAGGAAGTGGAAAAATAACTTTAGCTTGTTATAGGAAAAAAGTCTTAATTATAGAGTCAACAAAGAATAACAAAAAGACGGTTTTCCAGAGGACAGACCATCTAACCAGTTCTTCAAAACCTGCAAGTTCTTCTGAAGTGTATAAAGTCAAAAAGGAAGGTGCCCAAGGAGATTGGCTGCCTTCCAAAGAAGCAGATTTTGTTTTTCTAGAGCTAAAAAAAAAATCAGCACTTCAACAGAGCTCATCAGTATCAATTCAGCCTGGGTAGTAGTGAAGGGAGGGCGGTGGTGGCTCAGCAGTAGAATTCTTGGCTTATGTGTGGAAGACTCAGGTTCGATTCTCAGGCCATGCACCTCATGCACAGCTACCACTCATCTGTTAGTGCAAGCTCTTAATTGTATGGATAGGAGAGTTGGGAAACAAACAAACAAAAAAAAAATGGGTGGGAATAACTGACCAGGGACAAGGAAATGATGTTATAATGAGAACCTGAAACGGTACTGAGCCTCAGTGAGAGATGGGGTTGTGCAGGGCTGGTTTTCAAAGAGCTTGGGAAGGGTCATTAGTCCCCCAAGGAAAACGTGGTTTATCTTCCCAGGGGTGGCAATAGGAAGATTGAGGTATTTTTCTGAAAGCAGTTCACTGTCATGTATTGGAATTAAACTCCCAGTCTTGACCTTACCGACTTTCACAGTAATTGGACAGGATAATGGATGATGAGTGTACAAACTGTTGAACTCCATTCTTTTTAAATCCTTTCTGCTTCCTTAAGCCCGCCTCTCCCACCTTTTCCTGAATTCCAGCGAAAGGGCAGTAGAAATCACTGAATTGTATAACTAGGAAAATACGTACAAGCCCAGGGAAGAATAAGTTTGTTATACCAGGACTCTAGGACTGGCTTTATTTGATAGGAAATTAGAAGACAGTCTGGCCATACTACTACCCTGTCAGCTAAGAGAAGGAAGGGCCATAAGTGTTCCTTATTTAGGGTCATGAAGTCAGTCATTGGGGGTATAGTTAGGAAATAGTTTTTATCTTCATGTCACAGTTGACTCTGAATATCCAAGGAGACATAATTTATTTGGGCAAAAGAAAGTATGCCTTCTTTAGAAATGGGGCCATGTGAGTTGAAACACATTAAGAACCAGGCCAAGAAAATGACTCCAGCTGGGGATGCTGATGAATAAGGCATCGTTTAGGCAGAGACCGGAAGAGGACTTCCACAGAGACGATGGCCAAAATGAGTGGAGATACAGGTTGTGCCATGAGTCACAAGTAGTCATCATCAGAGTGACCAATGTCAAACTTTTTCAGGGTTGAAGAGAATTTACATGGCAGCAGTCATGAACCACTTGTAATCACCATTCAGATAAAATGAGACCCTCAACGAGATGGATTGGCACAGTGACTTCAACAGTGGGCTCACGCATAACAGTGATTGTCAGGAGGACTGGGCAGGATTTCGTTCTCTTGTAAATCAAGTCACTGTGAATTGTGACTGACTCAAAGACACCAAGAACAGCAACCAAAGGAAGCAGCACCCACTAGGTTATACAGAATTAAACAGGTTTCTTTATTACAGGACTTGTCAGAGCCTTTACATTGTCGTTTCTAAAAGGGAACTGTAGTATGCGGTACCTCTCATGCTTATTTGTCCATGGGACCCTAGATGCTACATTTCGCGATTCAGTTTCCTAAAACTTCTTTCTAAGTCAAGAGCATAATGTATCCACCCAATAGACCCGTGGATCAGATCGGGTCTTTTCGTTTGGTCTTGAATTCCACTGTAAAATATATATAACAAAAAGTTTACCGTTTTAACCATTTTTAAGTGTACAGTGCGATGACAATAATAATTACCTTCATCATGCTGTGTTACCGTCACCACTGTCCATTTCCAAAAGGTTTTCATCACTTGAGACAGAAATTCAGAACTCCAGCAGTAACACCCAAACTTCCGCCACTCTCAGCTCTTGGTAGCTGCTAATAAACTTTTATCTCTGTCCATTTGCCTACTTTAGATAGTTGATGTAAGTGGGAACATGCAGTATTTCTTTAGAGGGGTCAGTTTTGGGGGAAAATGTTATTTTCTCTTAAATTTCAGTGGTCTAATCTGTTACCTGAGCCCCTGCCTTTGAGTCGATTCTAACTCATAGAGACCCTGCAGGACAGAGTAGGACTGCCCCATAGAGTTTCCAAGGAGCACCTGGTAGACTCAAACTGCTGACCTTTGGGTTAGCAGCTATAGCACTTAACCACTACTCCACCAAGAGATCAGCAGTTCAAACCCACCAGGTGCTCTTTGGAGACTCTATGGGGAAATTCTACCCTGTCCTCTAGGGTCACTGTAAGTCAGAATTGACTCAACAGTATGAGGTTCCATTGTTTTTTTTAAATCTGTTGCCTGAAGGTAACTATTACTCAAATATCAGAGTTTTGGAAAAGGCCCAACAGTAGTGAATTTTTGTTTCTTTGTAGAATCAGGTGGCCCCAAACTTATAGGTACCTTCTCAAGCAAAGTGAGTTCTGTTAGAATGTCCAGAAAAGGCAGCTGTGCACAGAGATGACAGTGAGTTGGTACATGTGTCTGATGTGTTTATATTTAGAAAATGAACTGACGGTACAGTCATAGTGGAAGACAATGTGGTGTTTCCTCCAAAAACTAAAACTAGAGCTACCACAGAACCCAGCAATTCCACTCTTAGGCATAGACCCAAAAGACTTGCAAGCAGAGGCTTATACACCAGGGTTTTTGCAGCACTGATCCCCATAGCCAAAAGGTGGAAACAACCTAAATGCCCATCCGTATAGATGCATGGATAAACAAAATGTGCTACATACATACAGTGGGGTTGTACTCAGCCAGCAGGAGAAAAAAAGTCTTGATACGTGTTGTAGTATGTGGATGGAACTTGAAGACATGCTGAGTGAAATAAGTCAATCACAAAAGGACGGCTGTTATATGGCCTCACTTATGTACAAAGACAAGCAGCAGCAAATGTAATAAAATGGACTGATTGTACATCAGCTTCAAACCAGTTTACTGACGGATGTGTTGTAGTGCAGAACTGGAGTGCCACATCTGGCAACCCGATCAGTTATTGTCAAAGGAGGAATGAAACTTAGAACAGACAGTGCTGTTTGTCCCGACTCTGTTTCCCTTTCCTGTAGCTTTCTCTAAGCTCTTCTTGGTTCTTCAGAGAAAACTAATTCAATAATTCAGCCCTTTTGGGAGAAAGAGCATGAGATAAACTATACTTCTTTATCATAACACATTTTAAAATTGTTTCCTGTTTTAACACCCCTCAGAATGATTTCACAGATAGCAATCATCAGAGAAAAAAATACTTGCTTAAAGGAATGCAGGATGGAAGATTTTACTAGGAAATTCTCTTTTCCCTCTCAGTTTTCTGTTTTCCACCTGCAGTACTGAAAATCTGATTTCTCTTTTATAGCTTATTAATGTTATGTTTTATTTGGCTTCATGAAGGGAGAATAATACAACTGGAAAGATTTTGTGGGATGATTTTCTTTCTTTAAAAATAAGTCACATGTAGCTATGCTGTGGTTGGTAGGTGCTATCACATTGATTTCATCTCATAGGGACGATGTATTGCAGAAAAAAAACACCTGGTCTCACACATTCTTACAATTGTTACTGTGCTTGGGCCCACTGTTGTGGCCACTGTGTCAGTCTATCTCATTGAAGGTCTTCCTCTGTTTCACTGACCCTCTCTTTTACCAAACATGATGTCCTTTTCCAGGGACTGGTCCCTCTTGAAAATGTGTCCAAAGTAAGTGAGATGTTTTGCCTTCCTTGCTTCTAAGAGACATTCTGGCTGTACTTCTTCCAGGATGGATTTGTTCATTCTTCTAGCAGTCCATGGGATATTCAGTATACTTCACCAAAACCATAATTGAAATGCATTAATTCTTCTTTGGTCTTCTTATTCATTGCCCAGCTTTTTTTATTTTTACTTAACATGACTGAGTGAAAATGTACATTCACGTATAAATTTACATGCCCACCTATATGCAGCTTCTACTGCTCTCCCTGTCCGGTGACTGCACACTATTCCTCTCTGCTCCATACATGTCTCATCCTCCCAACAGCCTCCTTTCCCCTCCTCTCCATCCACTCCCTTTCCTCCAGCCAGAGGTCAGCAGGATGATATCCTATAGATGTATAGAACCATAAAGTGCTTCCAATATATGGTCACTCTGCATTGCCAAGTCCAATCCATTCCTGTCCAAAGAGTGGACCTTTGTTATAATTTATGGGAAAGGGCAGCATCAGGGCCGGGGGCCATGCTCTCAGAGGAACCCCGAAACCACTGGACCATCAATTGAGGTCTTTTAGTGGAGATCTCATGATGCACCTCTTTTTATTCCTGTGTTGCCAGTGAGACTCCTCTCTGTGAGCTCCATCGTGACATTGCCCAGCTTTTGAATGCATATGCAGTAACTGAAAATTCCATGGCTTGGATCAGGCACACCTTAGCCCACACAGGTGACATCTTTGAATTTTAACACTTTAAAGAGGTCATTTAGTTTCTTGACTGCTGCTTCCATGGGCATTGACTGTGAATTCAAGTGAAATTAAACCCTGACTACATCATTCTTTTCTCCATTTATCTTGATGTTGCTTCTTTCCAGTTGTGAGGATTTGGGGTTGTTTTTGTTTGTTTGCTTGTTTTGTTTTTTTTCCATGCATATAGCTGTGGTATAGTAAAAGAGCAAATTTTAGTACTAAAATTAATTGTGACTGCCAAACTGCTCTTATGTCACCGGATCTTTCTGATTGCTGTCAGATACTCTGAACTGCACAGTACTATGTATCTGTACTGTCTAGACATGGCCATCTTAAGTGGGGAATTTGTCCATTTGGTTAAAAGGGGCAGTTCTGACACTATCACACTGAGAAGGCTTTCAATCTACAAGTCTCCAACCTGGCCGTATGTCAGCCTACGTTTGGAAAGTCACTGCAGTTTATTCCCATCTCCGTTATATGATTCATTTCCTTTCACATGGTCTGCCTGTCTCTTTAAAGTCATGCTTTGCCTTTTTCATGTGTGCAGTTATCAGCATTCAGAAGCACCCTCTGCTTATTTCTGCCTTTGCAGGTCCAGTCTAGATTGCAGGAGCCTGAATTTAACTTCACTGCTTGATTTTCATAGCAGCACCAATTGCGAGCCATCGCCCCATTCAGAAAACATCCTTCCATTCATGTACTCTGTCTCTCTCCTGGCTTTGCTTCTGCAGCGAGCTGCTGTTACTCAGCATGTCAGGATGGGAAGAGGCTCCATCAGTGAATGAACTAATGAATGAACAGACGCATGAGTGTAGGGCACAGACTGGCGAGAGGCCACCAAGCATTTCCTTACTGTGGGCGCAATACAGGCAGCTGTTTTCTTAGTGTGTTTCAACACTCTGCTTCCACGCCTTCCCTTCTGCTCCTCCTCCATTTCTTCTTCAGTTCCCACTGTTTCTCTTGGCCACAAGTTTATTCATGTACAGTCTGTATTTGGGAAACCACTCTGACTCAGCCTCATCTCTATTATTTATGTGTAGTTTCATGTTTTTGCTTTTAAAATTTCCCATTTTTTCTCCACTTCACTTCCTCTCCTCAATTTGGGAGGAATTTGTGCAGAAATTTTTTCTCCAACTGCTCTGTCAGTATCTCTTCTCACTATGTGTATGTGACATCTTATGTAGTCTCCAGTACCCGAAAAGCAAACCTGTTGCCATTGAGTTGATTCTGACTCATAGTGGCCCTATGGGACACAGTAGAACTGCCCCATAGGGTTTCCAAGGAGTGTCTGGTAGGTTTGAATTGCTGACCCTTGGTTAGCAGCTATAGCACTTAACTACTACACTACTAGGGTTTTTCCTAAAAAGCAAAGAAAGCCCAAATATTTCCTTTGTATTGTTTTCCTGCATGGTGGCAAAGATTGTGAGTAGATGGGGAAAAGCCAGAGATATATCCTCTTGAAATTGATAGGTGTTTTGAAGATCTGAGCACAAAAGACAAGTTAATAAATTACTGTTCAACTATGAAGTGAATTTTCTGTCACAATGGAAGGATAAAAGCTAAGGAAGAATAAAGAAAAATTGAGAAGTGTTTTCAGGAGGAGGCGGAGTCAAGATGGCGGACTAAATACACGTCTCCCTAAATCCCTCTGGAAACCAAGACCTGAACTGATAATTAAACAGAACCTTCTGGACACCTAGTGTCCAGCAGCATAGGGCTGTTAATTTGGACTTCATGCCACTGAATGCAAAACCTCCTGTCTTTCAATGAGCACACTCTCGGCAAGTGCAGGCTTGCATGGACAGAAGGTAACTCACCATTTTAATTTTTTTCTCTGTCTTAGCCAATGGGCAGAGCTGGGACTTGACTAGCCGCTAATCTCAGACTCACTGATGGTGTGATCAGCAAGTGAAATGGCCATATTTTGAGAGCCTGGCTTTGGACTCTATGCATCTCAGCACCTTTGGCATCTCTTTCTGCCTCGGCCATATAGTAGCTGGTACCGAGGCGATGGCAAGCTCATGCAGGATGCCATCTTGTTCTATTGGGAGGCAGATACATCCATACGGAGGCCCCAGCTGGACTTACTTCCTAGGCTGCCTGGGAGAGAGCACTTTTCCAGCAGAAGAGCAGTATTTTATACAATGTCACCTATGGATGGGGCTTGGGAACAGAAGCTGTGGACTCTGTGCATCTCGGCACCTTTGGCCTCTCTTTTGGTCTCAGCCAGGTGGCAAGCTTGTGTCGGATACCATCTTGTTCCACTGGGAGGTAGATATACCCATACAGAAGCCTCAGCTAATTCTTGGGCTGGAAGGCAGTGCCTGCCCAGAGGAGAGCGCTTTTCTGGCAGAAAAACAGTGTTCTACGCAGTGTTACCTACAACTGTGGCCCAACAGCAGAGGCCAGCAGGGCAGTAGCCTTTCTGTATTTTGAGCTAGTTTATAACATCTGGGGTTTGATCTAGAGGTGCTTACTCTGCCAGCTGGGAAGAGGGACTTATACACCTGAAAATCTGGCTGACTTTAGAAGTTTTCAGGTGCTTTTTACCTCTCATTTTAAGACAGCTTAGAGAAACAACTGCCGTTCATCATCACAGCATCTCTCCCAGCCTCTATTGACTCACATGATGCCCCAAAAGCAACAAACTCTGGAGAAAACCATAACCAAGTAATCACCCATGGCTTCAGAATGCCCACAAAAGAAAGTGCCTCACAACTTCCCAGACGAAGAAGCTTTTCTGAAACTATCGGAAGGTGAATACAAAAGGATTATATAGACAGCCCTCCTGAAGCAGGGCAAAATGAAAAATTAAGCAAGCTGTTCGATCTGGTGGAACACCTGTACTCTGAAATCCAACAGATCAAGAACAAAACCAAAGACATAGAAACTTCAACTGAAAGCCAAGAAAACAGAATGGAACAATGGAAAACAGACTTTCTGATTTGGAAGACAGAGTTACTGACTCCAGCATCTATGAGAAGAAATCAGAAAAAAGAAATAAAGAAAAATGAAGAAGCGTTAAGAAGCATGTGGGACTCAAGAGGAACAACCTACGATTAATTGGAGTTCCTGAACAGGTTGAGACCCTGAGAACACACAGAGTATTGTTGTTGAACTGCTGACAGAAGACTTACCAGAAATTATGAAAGAAGAGAATATAGATATCCAAGATGCATATTGAACACCATTCAATATAAATCTCAAAAGAAAGACTCCAAGACATATTGTAATCAAGCTTAACAAAATGAAGCATAAGCAGAAACCCTTAAAGGCAGCAAGACTCAAAGCAAAGCTAACATTCAGAGGGAAACCCTGTAGGCTTTCGTCAGATTTCTCAGCAGAAATTTCTCAGAGACAGTGTCATGACACATTCAGAACTCTGAAGGAGAAGAACTTCCAACCAAGAATTATATATCCTGCGAAACTGTCTTTCAAAAATGAAAATGAAATTAAGACATTCGCAGATAAACAGAAACTCAGAGACTTTATAAAAACCAAACCAGAGGTACAAGAAATACTGAAAGAATCTCTTGGCTTAGAAGAACAAAACTCTTAACTTTATATTTTAGACACAAATACAGGACACATCACCCAGAATCCTGCTCAGTTAGGGAAGGCTCCAAACTGTAATAGTGAAAGAAATAATCCAGTGATCATAGCATGAAAACTATGGTGTCATCATATTAAAAAGAGGGATATACCACAGTCATTATAGTCCTTTCAGATAGAGAGGAAGTTGAGAAGAATGATAGCAATTGAAATTTGGATTATACATAGTTTATTAAGAGGGATCTTAGGAGCAGCCATAAAGCACAATAAAGATGCAACATAGCAAATCAAGAAATGTACTACAGGAGTCTCAACAACCACAAAACGAACCCTGAAAAAGGTGAAAAATCAACTGACAAAGAAGAATGTCCCAGAGCAGATTAACAGGAACAACAGAGAAAAACATCAACACAGAAATAAATATATCACAATGGCACTGAACACATACCTATCAGTAATCACATTGAGTGTGAATGGACTGAACACTCCAGGAAAGAGACATTGAGTAACATCTTGGATCAAAAGACACAACCCATCCATATGTTGCCTACAAGAAACTCACCTTAAAGATATGAATAAACTGAAAATTAAAGGATGGAAGAATATATATCAAGCTAACAATACAGAAAGAAGAGCAGATATGACAATTCTAATCTCAGATAAAATAGATTTTAATGTAAAATCCACCATCATAAACAAGGATGGACACTATTGCTGAAAGGTTCAGTACACAAACAGGACTTAACAATATTAAATATTTATGCACCTAATATGTTAGGATCCGACTCGACGGCACTTGGCAATATGAGAGCACCTAAATAGATCAAAGAAACACTGACTACACTAAAAAATGAGATACATCACTCCACAATAACAGTGGAAGACTTTAAGACTGCACTCTCAATACTGGACAGGTCGTGTAGAAAAAAAGCTCAATACACAGAAGACCCTATTGCCACAGTTAACTAAACCTCATCAACATATACAGAACTTTCTATCCATCAACGGACAACTACACCTTCTTCTCCAGTGCACGAGGAACATTCTCCAGAATAGACCATGTATAAGGGCATAAAGCAGTTCTCAACAAAATCCATACCATCGAATTAATGGAAAGCACCTTTTCAAATCATAAAGCCATAAAAGTCAAAATCAATAGCAGAAAAAAGTAGACAGAAAGCAGAACTCACGGAAACTGAACAACATCTTGCTCAAAAACCCATGGGTTATAGGAGAAGTCAAGGATGAAATAAAGAAATTTATGGATTCCAATGAGAATGAAAACACTTCCTACCAGAACCTATGGATACAGCCAAAGCAGTGCTCAGAGGTCTGCTTATCTCCATAAATGCACACATCTGGAAGGAAGGAAAAAACCAAATCAAAGAGCTAACCCTACAGCTTCAACAAGTAGAGAGAGAATAACAGAGGAACCCCTCAGACACCAGAAGAAAATAGATCATAAAGATTAGAGCAGAACTAAACAAATTAGAGAATAGAAGAACAATTGAAAAAATTTAAAAGACCAAAATCTGTTTTTTGAGAAGATCAGCAAAATTGACAAACTATTGGCTAAACTTACTAAAAAAAAAAACAGGAAAGGAAACAAATAACCCAAATAAGAAGTGAGAGGGGAGTTGTCATAATTGATCCAACAGAAATAAAAAATACCATAACAAAATACTGTGAAAGACTGTACTCTAAAAAATTTGAAAATCTAGAGGAAATGGACAAATTCCATGACTCATATCACCTACCAAATTATCACAAGCTGAAGCATAACAACTTAAGAAACCCATCACAAAGGAAGAGATTGAAAAAGTCGAAAAACTACCAAAGAAAAAATGCCCAGGCCTAGATGGCTTCACCACAGAATTCTACCAAGCTTTTAGAGAAGAGCTATCTCCAATACTTCTGAGACTATTTCACAGTATAGAAAGGGATGGAATACTTCCAAATTCATTCTATGAAGCCAGCATCACCCTGATACCAAAGCCAGGGAAAGACCCAATCAAAAAGGAGAACTGCAGACCAATATCACTCATGAATCTAGATGCAAAAATTTTCAACAAAATTTTTGCCAATAGGATACAACAACATATCCAAAAAATAATCCATCATGACCAAGTTGGACTCATACCAGGGATGCAAGGCAGGTTCAGCATCAGAAAAACAATCAATGTGATCAACCACATAAATACCACAAAAGAATCACCTGATTTTTTCCATTGATGCAGAAAAGGCATTTGATAAAGTCCAACACCCATTCATGCTAAAAAAACTCTCAGCAAAATAGGAATAGACAGCAAATTCCTCACTGCAGTGAGGGCCATTTATACAAAGCCAAACTGCGTACATCATCCTAAATGGAGGGAGACTCAAACAGTTTCCCTTGAGAATAGGAACTAGACAAGGATGCCAACTCTCACCTCTCCTATTCAACATTATACTAGAAGTTCTAGCCAGAGCAATTAGACAAGACCAAGAAATAAAAGGTGTCTGCATCAGCAAGAATATGTCAAAATCTCCCTATTTGCAGATGATATGATTGTATATGCAGACAATCCTAAAGAATCCGTAAGTAAACTACTCAAACTGATAGAAGAATTCAGCAGTCTCAGGATACAAGATAAACATAAGTAAATCAGTAGGATTCCTTTATACCAACAATGAGATTATTAATGAAGAAATCTCCAAATCAATACCACTCACTATAGCCCTTAAGAAGCTAAAGTACATAGGAATAAATCTAACCAGAAAAGTAACAAGCCTTTACAAAGAGAACTACAAGTCCTTACTTACAAGGAACTTGAGACATAAATAGAGAAACCTGCCCTGCTCATGGGCAGGAAGACTTAACATTGTGAAAATGTCTGTTTTTCCCAAAGCAATCTACTTATATAATGCAATCCCAATACAAATTCCAGTGACATTTTTTAATGAGATGGAGAAACAAATTACCAACTTTGTTTGGAAAGGGAAGAAGCCCCAGATAAGTAAAGCACTACCGAAGAAGAACACCACACTGGGAGGCCTTTCACTACCCAACTTTAGAACCTGTTACACTGCCACAGTAGTCAAAACAGTCTGATACTTGTACAAGAAGAGCCAAGTAGATCAGTGGAACAGAACTGAGACCCCAGAGATGACACCATCTTACTGTGAAAAAGGTGCTTTCACATCTGGGTGTCTACCAGCTGACTCTATGGATAGATTCATGCCCATACCAAAAACTAAGCCAGCTGCCACCCAATAGAACTAAGCCCTCCATAGAGTTTTCAAGGCTGTGGTCTTTTAGAAGCAGATTGCTGGAACTTTCTTCCCAGACACCTCTGGGTGCGTTCAAACTGCCAGCCTTTTGGTTAGTAGTCAAACACTTGACCGTTTGCACCACCCAAACAAAGCAAGCTTCTCTTACTTTCTAGAACATTAGCCCAGTTGCGGGAAGATAACAAACCCAGAACACCAGATCAGTGCACCACTGGTGTGGAACATTCTGGACAGTCAGTCTCCTGGTGGTGAAGGGTAGACACATTTGCAAATCCATTTTTATGATCTCATCTCAAGCTGAAGTTGTTTGTACGGCCTTGGAGTCCATTTAATATGATAATGCAGAATGTAGTGTCTGAGAATCAATGTTGTCTTCAAGGAACTCCATTAGAGAGAAGGTCAAGTCTATATAGAGTTCACTGTCCATGGAGAGCAGAGAACGTGTGTGACGTGGAATGAGAACATGATGGCAAGAGAAGAAAGCATTATGTTCCAGGTAAAAGCTTAAAGGAAATAACCTTTTAAAAGCCTATAAATACTTTATCTCCCCAAAACCACCCCCTCAGCTCTTCCATTTACCTTTCATGAATCCATGACCTCTTGTAAAGTGCCACTCTCAGTGTGGGAGCTTTGGTCTGGTGACCAAGAAGAAAGTGCTGATTTCTTGGGCCGAGTTCTCCTCAATCAGCAGCTTTCAAACTGTCCGTCTCTTGGTCCGAGAGTTTCCATGAACGTGACTTAATGGCTGTCCCTGCATAATACTTCATTTGAAGAAAGGACTCAAATGCCTTTTAAAATGTGGTCTGAAAACTACCAAACTACATCACCTCTCAGATCTTGCCCCCTGTCCTAAAAACTCCATTTATGATTGTCATATGTATGAATAGAAGCCATGTAAGGTAACAATTTCCAGACATGCTGGATTTGCAAACCCTTCATTTAATAAGGAAACCCTGGTAGTATTGCGATTGAGAACTACAGCTGCTAACCAAAAGGTCAGCAGTTCACATCCACCAGGTGCCCCTTGGAAACTTTACAAGGCAGTTCTATTCTGTCCTATAGGATCACTGTGAGTCAGAATCCACTCAACTGCAATGGGTTTATTTATTTTCTATTTTTTTCCATCTAATAATGGTGCTCTTTAAGCAAAAGTAAACTAAAATTAAGAGAATTTTTGGAAAATCCTGTGACTTCCATGAAGACAGTTACATGGGAAACCTTTGATATGTTTATATTGTTTCATTGGATTTGGATTTTTTTCTGCTCACTGAAAAAGCAGATGTTTGTTCAGAATCCAAGCATTATAAAAATATATAGTTCTACCAAACCAAAAAAAACAAACCTGTTGCCGTCAAGTTGAATATTCCTATCCCCTACGAAAATAGTTCAGGGCATAATCTTTTTCTGCATATCTACTAATATATATTTGTGTGTATTTTCTCGTTTTTATAAAACGAGATCACCCTGCTTTATACCTTAGTTTTTTAATGACTTTCTAGAGGTCATTTGTGAGTCAACTGTAATGTCTTTAACCCACCTCCAATGGTGAGACTTCGAGGTTATTTTTATTTCCAGCCTTTTGATGGGACAGGCAGTGCGTCAATGAAGATCATCGCCCAGGAATCTTTGCCCATTTGTTGAAGCCTGAGAATTGACGCCCTTTGTTCGATTTTGGGCAGGGTTTTAAAAGCTGGGGAATGAACCTAACCATCATGCCTAATTTTAATTTTTTTGAAATCATTGTTTTTTGTTTTTTTTGGATTTTTTTTTTATTTAACATAACTGAGTGAAAATGTACATTCACATGTAAATTTACATGCCCCCCTATATGCAGCTTCCACTGCTCTCCCTGTCCGGTGACTGCACACTATTCCTCTCTGCTCCATACATGTCTCATCCTCCCAACAGTCTCCTTTCCCCTGCTCTCCGTCCACTCCCCTTCCTCCAGCCAGAGGTCAGCAAGATGATATCCTATAGATGTATAGAACCATAAAGTGCTTCCAACATATGGTTACTCTGCATTGCCAAGTCCATTCCATTCCTGTCCAAAGAGTGCACCTTTGTTGTAATTTATGGGAATGGGCAGCATCAGGGCCGGGGGCCATGCTCTCAGAGGAACCCCAAAACTGCTGGACCATCAATTGAGGTCTTTTAGTGGAGATCTCATGATGCACCTCTTTTTATTTTTGTGTTGCCAGTGAGGCTCCTCTCTATGAGCTCCGTCATGGCTATCACTGGTGGTGGCCGGGCACCATCTGGTTCTTCCGGTCCCAGGTCGATGTAGGCACCCACTCTTGTGGGTCTCTCTGTCTTCTCGGTTGTCTTTACCGCATGCCATTTTGGCCCTCGGTGAGCATCCGTTCCTGCTGAGTTGGGACCATTTGCTGTGTCCTCGGATGGCAGCTTGGCAGCTTTTAAGACCCCAGACGCCACTCACCAATGTGGGGTGCAGAGAGCTCTCTTAGCAAAACGCTAGTTGTGCCAATTGGCCTGGAATTCGCCTAAGAGCATGGTCCCCCGCCCCCCGCCCCAGCTTCTCTATCCTTGCAGTATTGAGTTAAGATGGAAGGAGTACTCAAGTTATGCTGAAGTCCACTTAATGTTGTTCTTGTTCCTATTGTGTGCTGTCACTGCTTTCTCCCAACTAGATTTCTAGTAACTACCTAAACTAAACCCTCCCCCCCTTGCCCTCCCTCCCTCCCTCCCCTCCCTTGCAGCTGTCGAAGAGTCTTTTCTTCTATACACAAGTCTGTTTTTGAGATCTTATCGTAGAGGTCTCATACAGTGTTTGTCCTTTTGTCGCTGACTACTCTCACTCAACATAATGTCTTCCAGTTGAAACCAGGTTAGGAGATGTTTCCTGGAATCATCGTTATTCTTTATCATTGCGTAGTGCTCCACTGAGTATATGTACCACAGTTTACCTATCCATTCTCCTATTGTTGGGCATCTGGGTTGATTCCACCTTTTTGCTATTGTGGACTGTGCCGCAATAAACATTCTGGTGCATGTGTCCGTTGGTGTGAAAGGCCTTGAATCTGTAGGATATATTCCAAGTAGTGGAATTACTGGGTCAAATGGTATATCAATATCCATTTTTTTAAGGAAGTGCCAGATTGCCTTCCAAAGAGGCTGGACCATTTTGCAACCCCACCAACAGTGTAGGAGGGTTCCACTTTCTCCACAGCCTCTCCAGCATTTGTTGTTTTGTGTTTTCTGGATCATGACCAATCTTGTTGGGGTGAGATGGTATCTCATTGTTGTCTTGATTTGAGTTTCTTTAATAGCTAAAGATCGTGAATATGTCCGCATGTGTTTTTTGGCTGCCTGGATCTCCTCTTTAGTGAAGTATCTGGCCATCTCCTTTGCCCATCGCTTAATTGGATGTTTTATCTTCTTCTTATTGATATTTTGTAGTATCTTATAGATTATGGAGATCAGGTGTCGATCTGACATAGAGTTGCCAAATATTTTTTCCCACTCTGTGGGTGTTCTTTTAATTCTATTAATAAAGTCTTTGGATGAGCAAAAGTGTTTGATTCTTAATAGTTCCCATTTATCTACTTTCTCTTCTGTTGATTGAGGTTTCTTTGACAGATTTTGGAGTCTGTCCTCATTGTGTATTAAAACTTCCATTGTTGTTCCTACCTTTTCTTGGATGAGCTTTATCATTTTAGGTTTGATATTTAGGTCTTTTATCCAGTTGGAGTTGGTTTTTATATAAGGTGTAAGATATGGGTCTTGATTCAGTTTATTGCAGATGGATAACCAATTTTGCCAGCACCATTTGTTGAAGATGCTGTTTTTACCCCAGTTTAATGTCTTAGGGCCTTTGTCGAATATCAACTGTTCATAGGCAGATGGTGTCATCTCTGGGGTCTCAATTCTGTTCCATTGATCAGTCTGTCTGTTCTTGTACCAGTACCAGGCTGTTTTGACCACTGTGGCAGTGTAGTATGTTCTAAGGTCGGGTAATGAGAGGCCTCCCAGTGTGTTCTTCTTCTTTAGTAGTACCTTACTTATCCGGGGCTTCTTCCCTTTCCAAACAAAATTGGTGATTTGTTTCTCCATCTCATTAAAAAATGATGCTGGAACTTGTATTGGGATTGCATTATATAAATAAATTGCTTTGGGTAAAATAGACATTTTCACAATGTTAAGTCTTCCTATCCATGAGCAGGGTAGGTTTTTCCATTTATCTAAGTCTCTCTTAGTTTCTTGTAGTAAGGGCTTGTAGTTCTCTTTGTAAAGGTCTGTTGTTTCTCTGGTTAGATTAATTCCTAGGTACTTTATCTTCTTAGGGGCTATCACAAATGGTATAGATTTGATAATTTCCTCCTTAACAGTCTCGTTGTTGGTATAAAGGAATCCTACTGATTTACTTATGTTTATCTTGTATCCTGAGACTTTGCTGAACTCTTCTATCAGTTTGAGTAACTTACTTATAGATTCCTTGGCGTTCTCTGCATATACAATCATATCATCTGCGAACAGGGAAATTTTAACTTCCTCTTTGCCGATGCAGATGCCCTTTATTTGTTCGTCTTGTCTAATTGCTCTGGCTAGAACTTCTAGCACAATGTTGAATAGGAGAGGTGACAGGGCATCCTTGTCTAGTTCCTGATCTCAGGGGAAAGTCTTTCAGTCTCTCTCCATTCAGGATGATGTGGGCAATTGGCTTTGTATAAATGGCCCTTATTGTGTTGAGGAATTTGCCGTCTATGCCCATTTTGCTAAGAGTTTTTAGCATGAATGGGTGTTGGACTTTATCAAATGCCTTTTTGGCATCAATGGACAAAATCAGGTGATCTTTGTCTTTTGTGTTATTTATGTGGTTAATCACATTAATTGTTTTCCTGATGTTGAACCAGCCTTGCATCCCTGGTATGAATCCCACTTGGTCATGATGGATTATTTTCTTGATATGTTATTGTATTCTGTTGGCAAGAATTTTGTTGAAGATTTTTGCATCTAAGTTCATGAGTGATATCGGTCTGTAGTTCTCTGTCTTTGTTGGATCTTTCCCGGGCTTAGGTATCAGGGTTATGCTGGCTTCATAGAATGAGTTTGGGAGTACTTCATCCCTTTCTATACTGTGAAATAGTTTCAATAGTATTGGGGATAACTCTTCTCTAAATGCTTGGTAGAATTCTGCCGTGAAGCCATCTGGGCCCGGACTTTTTTGGGTTGGCAGTGTTTTGATGACCTTTTCAATCTCTTCCTTTGTGATGGGTTTATTAAGTTGTTCTGCTGTTTGTTTTTTAATTGTGGTTTTAGATGAAGATTTGAACTCAATGTGTTCTAAATGTACCAGTATAATTTAGGAAAAGAACCTTGGTGACAATGGTCAAGTGTTCAGCTACTAACAGAAAAGCTCCACTGGAGCTAAGACGTGGCAGTCTCCACCTGTAAAGCCTTGGAAACCCTATGAGGCAGTTTTACTCTATCATATAGGATCACTGTCTGAGTCATCTAGTGCTGCTAAAACAGAAATACCACGAGTGAATGGCTTCACAAAGAGAAATTCATTTTCTCACAGAAAAGTAGGATAAAAGTCCCAATTCAGGACATTAGTGCCAGGGGAAGCCTTTCTCTGTTGGCTCTGGAGGAAGGTCCTTGTCCCCTGGACTGGGAGTTTCTTAGGTGCCGGGACCATGAAGCGAAAGGAGGCGCTCCACTCTCAGTGCTTCTTTCTTGGTGGTAGGAGGTACCCCTGTCTCTCTTGCTCACTTCTTTCTTTTATATTCCAAGAGGTTGCATCAACACAATCCGAACTCGGAGACTGAGTCTCGCCTCGGTAGCACAGCTGCTGCCCATTCTCCCTCGTTAACATCATAGAGGCAGGAGTCATATGAGAAAAATCACATAATACCAGAAATCATGGCCCAGCCTGATACACACATTTTTGGGGGGACACAAGTCAATCCATGATGGTCACTATGAGTTGGAATTGACTCACGGCACACTACAATAAGAAAGATAATTTAGGAGGGAGCCCCTGGGTGGGGCTAACTATTACCGTGCTCAGCTGTCAGTTAAAAGGTTGGAGGTTCAAGTTTACCCAGAGGCAGCTTGGAACAAAGGTTTGGTGATCTACTGTGGGAAACTCAGCCTTTGAAAACCCCAGGGAGCACAGTTCTGTTCTGACACATGTTGGGGTCTCCATGAGTCAGAGTCAACTTGAAGGCAACTGATTTTCAGAATAATTAGGCATTTAAAAGAACAGCACTGTGAAGTTTTTAAATGAATAATTATTTCCCCAGTTTATCTGAAAAATAACTCTTGTTTTTCATACTTTGGGGTTGACTGAAGCAGAACACATCTGTTATTTGACAGATGCAAACATGCATTTTTTTTTTTCTGTTCTCAATAGTTTGAGGACACGCTGATAATCAAAACCTGTTCCCAGTGAAGGAGGCTCCTCTTAGGCACCGTGACCATCACTGATAGATCAGTCAACGTCCACTCCACTAGAATCACATGCAAGCTTTACTAATATTCCTGAGTGTGACTATGAGGTAGGGTCATAAGCATGGACTTCAGAGCCACACAGCCTTGGTTTAATCCCAGCTCTACCATGTAACAGCTGTGTGACTTTGGGCATACAACTGGACTTTTCTGTGCCTTTGTTTTTTGATCTGTAAAACGGGGGTAAAAATAGTACATACCACATATAGTTGTATGAAAATTACCAAGTTAATAGATGAATAGCTATTAAATGCTTAGAAGAGTGCCTGCTAATACTAAGTACAGTATACATACTATTATTGTCATTACTTCAGCGTTGGGTTATATCTGTCTGTCTGTCCCTGGACTAGAATGTTGACTGTGTCTACCTTGGGTCATCATTTTTGAACCAAGGTATTCTGAAACTTCCTGAGCTTAAGAAACACTTGAGTAATAGCGAGTATGACAAGAATAAAGAGAAACTGGAACTTCATGTATTGCTGGTGGGACTGTAAAGTGGTTCATCTGCTTTGGAAAACACTCCCACAGTGCCTCAAAAGGTTAACCACAGAGTTACTGTGTGCCCCAGCAATTCTACTCCTAGCGATTATATACCCAAGAGAACTGAAAACATGTCTACACAAAATACTGTATGAGTGTCCGTATAGTAGCATTATTCCTAATAGCCAAAACAAGAAACAAGTGTCCATCGACTGATAAATGGGTCAACAAAATGTGGTGAATCCAAACAGTGGCATATCATTTGGTCATAAAGAGGACTAAAGTGCTGAAACCTGCTACAGCCTGAGTGAACCTTGATAACATTATTCTAAGTGAAAGAAACCAGACACGTAAGGCCACGTGTGGTGTGTCTTAGTCATCTAGTGCCGCTGTAATAACAGAAATACCACAAATGGATGGCTTTAGAAAGAGAAATCTATTTTACCACAGTCCAGTAGGCTACAAGTCCAAACTCAGGGTGTCAGCTTGAGGGGAAGGCTTTCTCTGTTGCTTCTGGAGGAAGGTCCTTATTGTCCGTCTTCCTCTGGACTGGGAGTTTCTGAGGCACAGGGAACCCGGCTTCTTTCTAAAGGATATGCTCCCTGCACAGTTTCTTGCTAGTGCAGGGTCCCCAGCTCTCTCTTTGCTTCCCTTTCCCTTATATCCCACGAGGTGGTCTCAATGCACAGTGCAGTGTCACACATTGAGTCCTACCCCACCCACACAGTTGCCACCCATCCTCCCTCATTAACATCATAGAGGCAGGATTTATGGCAACATCACACAATCCCGGAAGTAATGACCGAGCCAAATTGCTACACACATTTTTGGGGGGACACAATTCAATCCGTGACATGGTACGATTTAATTTTTTATGAAATACCCAGAATAGACAAATCTGTAGCATCAAGAAGTCGATGAATACTGCTTGGAGGGGAGAAGGAAGGTGGGAATGAGGTGTACCTCCTGATGGGTTCTTAATTTAGGGGTGATCAAAATGTTCTAAATTTAGACTGGGGTGATGATTGCACAACTCCGTGAGTATACTAAAACCACTAATCTGTATACTTCAAATGAATGAATTATATGGCTAAGGTTAGGAACCCTTATAGTGGGTTAAGTGCCACAGCTGCGAACCAGAAAGTCAGCAGTTCACATCCGCCAGGCACACCTTGAAAACTCTATGGGGCAGTTCTGCTCTGTCCTATAGGATCGCTATGAGTCGGCATTGACTCAGCGGTAGTGGGTTTTGGTTTATGGCTGAAGTTATTTTTGTAAAACAGTAATTCCTGGTTTTAGAGATGTTCTCTTGGACTCTACCGTAGGTAGAATCTGTTTTTAGTGAACCCATCAGGTGAGGCATCAGCAGGTTTTAGGAACACACTGTTAATAGAATATATATACATGTATTTGATTTTATACTGTAAACTGATAGGTTGCTATTAGCTGCCATTGAGTCAGCCTTCAAGTCATGGTGACTGGTGACTGCCTGTGCAATAGAATGAAACACTGTTTGGTCCTACACCATCCCCGTGATTGGCTACAGATCAGAACATTGTTATCCATAGGGTTTTCATTGACTCCTTTTTCAGAAGTAGATCGCCAGACCTTTCTTCCTAGCCCATCTCAGTTTGGAAGTCCTGCTGAAACCTGTTCAGTACTGTAGCAACACGCGAGCCTCCGGTGACAGATGGCAAGTGGCTGCATATGAGGTGCATTGGCCGGGAATTGAACCCAGCCTCCCATGTGGAACACCAGAACCCTACCACTGAACCACGAATGCCCTGTAAACGGGCATAGGGCAGGACTAATAACCCTTTAGCTTTCAATTTTCACTATGGACTGGGCAATGTGGTCACATAGCGTCCTTTTGACACTAGAGATTGTTAGAGCAACACTACAGAGTAGATAGCTTTAACAAAGGAAAGTTTATTGTCACACAGTCCGGTACGCTGTAAGTCCAAATTCAGGATGTCTGCTCCAGGAGGAGGCTTTGCCCCTTGTCGGCTCTGGAGGAAAGTCCAGTATTGCATCAGTCTTTGTCCAGAGAACATCTTGGTGCAGAAACCTCTGGTCTGAAGGACACACTTCTCCCAGTGCTGCTATCTTGATGGTGTGAGGTTCCCTGTTCTCTGCTTGCTTCCCTTTCCTTCTTCTGGGATGAGAGGATTAAGAGTGGGACAAGCCATACTCCAGGGAAACTGCCTTTACAGTGGAGTGGGGCGGTGATCCTGTGAAGGGATTTACAGTCCCACCCTAATCCTTTAACATACAGCATAATGGAGGCCAGTAACAACATATTGGGAATCATGGCCCCATGAGACAGATCCAACTCAATGGCACTTGGCTTGGCTTGGCTGGCCCTGGCACATGCTTACACGTAGTTTGAGGGGGGGACACAATTCAATCCATGACAAAGATGATGACCCAAGTGTGTGGTGCATTCTCTTCCCGAACTTTTGCCACTCCGTGCTTCTGAAGTGCAGACCCCGTAGGAAGCCTGAGGCTCGTCACCCACAGCCCACATTCTGTGCACCCCTCCTCCATCTCCTTTTTGCCCATGTCCACGTGGAGATCTGCAGCACCACCTAGAAACTGGCTGTGAACTTGCCCATGTGTTTGACCCTTTCTCTTTAAGAGTTTGGCTTGGCTACATTTAATTTTGTTCTCTTAAGTGTTTCTTATTGCTATGGCAACCCTAATCAATTACAGGACTAAAAATAGCTGTTTCATTTTTTTTCCAAGGATGTCTGTAGTGAACTGAAAACCCAGCTCTGCCGTGCATTTTGCACAGGCCACTTGCCCTTCTCAACACTCAACCTGGGAGGACCAGTATCTGGAAATATTTTCTCGCTGAGGCCCGGGTACCTCACTCGCCTTTCCTGATAGTCTTCATCCCAGCTGCAGATTCTTCCATCACTTCCAAAAGATGCAAGTGCTTCTTACATTCAAATCTTCAACCAAGGACCTTTGCTTCTCTGCACATTCAGTCTTAGGAGTTGGAGATTTTACACATGTCAGGTGATCCATTATCAATAAGAAATTCATCTCGGTGGATTCTCTAAGGATTTGGAAAGCCAGCTGAAAACACCGAGGTGCTAGGTACAAAGGAAGCTGGTGACATCAGGGAGCAGACACCAGCAGCACTAATAGGGGGTCACGCGGGTTCCTCTGGTTTCAGAGATTCTGAGCCAGAAGATCAAAGATGAAATGACAGGGCTCTTCTGCCTTATTTCCCTCGTTTCTTCATGCCACTGCTACTGTGTAGGAGCTTGGGGAACAAAAAGAACCCTGGATGTAATAAAGTGAATATTTCATAGGATTTCCCCTCTCCTTTTTTCTCCCTGGCAAACAGCTCCTCTAGCCAAGAGGAAAGAAAAAAAAATTTTTTTTCTTTCATAAGAAAGAAGATAGCGGGTCTAGAGTGAGCTCAGGCAGGAAGGAAAGCAGGGAAAGGCTGAAAATGACTCACAGATGCCCCCCCATCCCAGCACCAGGGACACGGCACATCCCTATCTCTTCCTACTTCATCACCCTGCTGTCCTGCCGCCCTGGCCCTCCACCTGGCAAGGCCAGTTCCACTTCAAAGCAGCGTCATCCTGTGGGACCTGCAGGGCTCCCCAACTCCCTTTAGTGGTGCACTTTCCCAACACTGCTTCTCACCCTCTCTGATCCGCCTGTTTCTGTGGTACGTGAGTGAACCGAGAGGCATGAAGCCTTTAGATCTGGGAAGGACAGAGGCCCTCGGAGATCCTGGTGATACTCTCATGAAGTGACAGGCACAGAGGCAAAGCTAAGAGGCGCAGAGGGGGCTCAGAGCACCAACGTGGAACAAAGAGGTGCCCAGGCTTTTAGAAAAAGAGGGGCAATGCAGCCCTGCAGGTGCTGCACCATAGCGTCAGCCTCAGCGCAGATCAGGGGCTCCAAGGGAACCCGGAGGGACCCAGATTACCGTGTGGCGTGGTCCCCATCCCATGCCATGGAACGGACTAGGCAGGTCTCATACCTGTTGCCACTGCTCTAGGGATCCTGCTAAGAGTTACCCTACATCCCGCCAGTGCATACCTGCAAGTTAATAGTAGAACCTCCCACCCCAGGCGCCCAGCTTCATTTTTACCTCTGTACTGACCATAGGAGTGTCATGGGGAGAGGGCCGGGAAGGGGTGCGATGGGTGGGCCGACATTCCTAGAGTTCCTGTTCTGGCCACTGCCCAGCCCTGGACGTCAATGTTTCATTTAATCCTTACCCCGCCGTTATGAGGTTGGATGCTGTCTCCATCTTGTCAACGAGGAAACTGGTGCTCAGAGAGGTGGGAGAATTGGCCAGAGTCACACAGCTGGTGACAAAAGAAGCTGGGGTTTCACTCCAAAGCCTGTATTCTTTCTGCTGCCTCCCTGTTGGCTAGGGGGCATGCTGCTCCATCTAGACACCAGCTCTTGCCAAGTGTGGTGGCATCAGTTACTAGTTGTTAGGTGCTGCCGAGTCGGTTCCAACCCATAGCACCCCTTTGCACAGCAGAAGGAAACACTCCCCAGTGGCACACTGACCTCACAATTGTTGCTGTGTGTGATGTTATTGTTGCAGCCATGGTGTTAGTCCATCTCATGGAGGGTTTCCCTTTTCTTTTCTTTTCCTTTTTTCGCTGACCCACTACTTACCAAGCACGATGTCCTTCTCTGGGGACTGGTCCCTCCCGATAACATGTCCAAAGTAAGTGAGACAGAGTCTCACCATCTTGCTTCTAAGGACATTCTGTCTGTACTTCTTCAAAGATAGATTTGTTGATCCTCCTGGCAATCCATGGGATATTCATTCAGTATTCTTCGCCAGCATCAGAGATATCACCAGAGGCAGTATGCACTGGCCATAGCCAAAGCAGATGGCATCAGAGGTGGAGCAGCCAAGTTAGAACAGAGAAATTCCCCATTTCTCTGGATGTGTTCAGACTTCAGTGCCCGTGATGCATGGTTCAGAGGAGAGTCCATGGCTGATTCTCTCTGCCATCCCAAAGAGCAAGGAAAGGCAGTGGTCAGATCCTTGAGGTTGGGTGTTATGTTAGTTTTCTGTTACCATGGGCAGTGCGATGAATCACTTTTCTGTGGCTTCTCTATCTATAGTTTGTAACATCCATCAAATAATTAGGTAGGGGTATGCAAATAAGGTGCATGTGGCCCACCAAGGGGATTTGGCAGCTTGCTAGTAATGGAGATGAGATGCATGGTACCCTTGTCCTGGTGGGACTGTGTAAATAGTGTGTATGGAACATGGATGAGGAGACTGCTCAGTTTTGCCATCCCTCTAGGCTTCAAATGAGCCATCCCAGCTTTATGTTTCTATGTATCTATAGGATGTCATCCTATTGGCCTCTTACTAGAGGGGGTTGGAGAGGGTGGAGAGGGGACAAGAGGTTGTTCAGAGGATATGACATGTATGGAACAGAAAGGAAGAGTGTGCTGTCACCAGGCGAGGAGAGCAGAGGGAGCTGTGGGTAGGCGGGCATGCAACTTTGAATTGTATTGTAAACTTTCACTCAATCACTATTTTTTTAAAAAAAGAACCATCCTAGAGGCATAAGGAGGACCTCATTACCACCAAGAAAGAAGAGACAGGAGAGTACATTCCTTGGACTCAGGGTCCCTGTGCTGAGAACCTACTTGACTTTGGAGAGAGACAGAGAGAGAGAAAGCACTGTGACACCAGAGACGGTGGGAGGTGATGAGAAGTGGTGGCAGAGACCCAGGGTGGCAGAATCAGAAGACGGTGCAATGGGTTTCCCAGCCTGTGCAGTGAGGCAGGGTCTTGCCCTCAGAGCAAGGCAGTAACAGTGCATCTGCTGACCCACAGAGTGAGAGCTAGATGCCTTTGGGTGGGCAGGCTTCCTGCTGGTAGGGTCCCACTCTGCACTGACCTACAGGGCTAGGTTTGCTTCATGCTGAAGCTTCCTGGAGGAGTAGGGTGCCTCGAGCAAGGGATAGACAACCCAGTAAGGAAAGCTTGGGCTTATTTGTGCTTGCTGCCTTCTGCTGCTGTTTTCGCCTTCATGTCGTTTAGGTGCAACTAAGACTTTAAGCTTTCAGTGTTCTCAAATTACTGTGCCTTAGAGAAGAGAGAAAGGAGTCTTCTGAATCCCTTGGATGTTTTCCTAATGTCTCTCCTCCCGCAGCATGCTCCAGTATGGTGATTTAGGTTCCCATACTCCCAGAAGTCCCCTTAGTGATCCAGCATCCCCGTGCTCAGGAGGATGCATCCAAATCTCTAGGGGACAGTGGATGATTTGGTACAGTCCAGGGCTGAGGAGAGGAAGGACTCCCTTCTCCTTCAGAATATTTGAGAATGACTAAGCTAGATAGCATATTATTTTCTGCAGCAAGCCTATAGTCTCGGAAAGCAGAATTGAGCAAACTTGGATGAACAGAGATGCTTTGACACCTGAGTAACTGGAGTGGCTGTGGCTTATGACGTTCACCAATTCTTAGCGGTGGTAGGGGAGAGAGTCTCCTGTTGGAATATAAGTGACACAGTGTCAGAGCTTATCAGCTGGTTGGTGAGCCAGGCACATGCAGAGCTATTTGTGATGATAGAAAAATAGATAAGTGTTGTGATACAGGTACAAATAGAATGCCACCTGCACGTATGGGGTGGTCGTTCTGAAGCAGTATTTGAGATGGCCTTTGAGTTAAGATTTAGCAAGGAAATTTCAAGCCAAGAAAACTGTTTGTGAAACTAACGATGACAGAGAAGTATCGAGGGAGTGGAGAGTGGTTTTCTGTGACTAACCCTTGAGATGAGGTAGAAGGAAAATTAAGGCAAGACGGAGGCATCTCCAAATCTTCCCCGTAAGGAAACCAAATCAGCTGGATTTGGGCACTGATTGGATGTGCTAGGTAAGGGAGAACACTGCCAATTCTTTTTGGACCTCTGAAGTGTGATGTACCCGGTAGGACCCTTGTTGGGGATGTCCCGTGGGCAGAGGAGAACAGTTGTGGTTCAAGATGTCGATTTGAGAGGTATCTTCAAAACATTAGTGGGGACAAGAAAAGAGGTGAGATCACCAGGGGAGAGGGGATGGAGCAGGAAGAGAAGAGTGGAGGATGGAACCTTAGAATCCTGGTACACTGAAGGAGTGGGGGAGGGAAGAGAAACCTGAGGAGGAGCAGTCCTGCAGGAAGGGGAGTTAGTCATGTCAAACAGAAGTGTACATTATGAGCATGGAGAGGTCATGCTTGTTTGGTAATTCTTTGATGATCAGCTACTTCCATATCATATTGTACTGGGAGAGAATCAGGAGGTGAAAAGGCAGAAACAGCCAGCATTGACCACCCTGTGACTAAGTTTGGCTATAAAGACAAAGAGAGAAATGTGGTTGATTGTAGACAGAGGAAGAATCATACTCGAGGGAATTTTGTGCTTGTTTTTTTAAGAATATGAGAGTTTTTACTATAATTTCAGGTTGCAGAAAGAAGATGTAAATAATCAATGAAACAAGGTCCCCAAGATGAGCCTTCCAAATACTGGCTCCTTTTTACTGTCTGCCTAGTGTGTAGACTACCCTGGGGTTTAGCTGTGTAATCTTGTTGATCTTCTCAACACTCCTACAGAGTAGAGAAGGATTTTTTCTATTCTATAAGTGAGGAAACTGAGGCTGGGAATGGAGAAATAATTTGCCCAAGTCAGTATATTTCAGTTTTGAATCCAGCTCTGCTGACCCTGTGTCTCGGTTCATTATATTGTTTTTCACTGGAATAAAGAAGAGGATTTCTTTCTCTGGTTCAGGAGCATGATAAGCTTAAAGAAATAAGCAGATTTGCAGTGGAGGAAAGGGCAGGTATAGGTGCTTCGATTCTGTAGTCTGTGTCCTTCTCGTTAAACTAAGAATCATAATTATCAGTCAAGAAGGAGGAAGGGTGGAGCCAGGCATGAGGTCATCAGAGGGGAAGCCATTTGGAGACCAGATACAATAGGGAACCAGCCGGGGAGAAATAAAAGACCTTGCTTAACACACCTTTTCTGAGATTAGTAGGTGTGAGTTTTTGGTGAAGCTAGCCAATTTGGCGAAGTGGAGAGGCTTAGCCCAGGATGGGAATCTAGCCCACTTGATCTTTAGTTACAGTTCTCAAAATGTCCTGACCTACAAATACTTCTGGTTTTAACATGCGACACCTGTGCACACCAGAGCTGTCACAGCCAACAATCAGATATCACCAAAGATTAGTCCCAACCCACCTGCTACAGGAGAAGATGCTGGCCAGCCTGGACTTTACCTGTCTGGTTCCAGCTCCTGTGTTGCCTTGCGAGGCCAGGTGTGTCACCATTCTGATACAAAAATAGCCCAAGTCCTTGACTCAAAAATAACATCCGCTAATTTGCATAGGAGTTTTGCATCTTGTATTTGGGTTTAATGCCAAATGCTAAAATTCATTCATTTGACTTTGTTCAGTGATTTTGGAAGTTCAACCTACGAAAACAACTTGGGGAGTTACACTCTGGTGCACCCAGACTCAGCTCCCCACCCAGGGTGGCTCTGGTCTCCCACCATCTGGTACTATTCGCTTGATGGAGTAACTCTCATGTGAATTAAAGGTTAGGAAAAAAAAAGCCATTGCTGTTGCGTCAATTCTGACTCATAGGGACCCTACAGGACAGAGTGGAACTGCCTCATCGAATTTCCAAGAAGCATGTGTCAGATTCAAACTGGCAGCCTTTTGGTTAACAGCTGTGACACTTAACCACTATGCCACCAGGGTCTCCACAGGTTCCAAAGTTGTTCAGTTTACCTAAAGGTTTGTCATTTTCAAAAAGATCTCTAGTCAAGTGCATCTCTCCAAGTTTACCTGCAGTCAATCGAGAATTCCAGAGGGGCTGGGAGCTGCTCACATCCTCCAAGATCTTAATCCTGACAAGGAGCTGCTCTTCCCTTGGAACTTCCTGGGACTGTGGGTGACAAAGGGGGTAAAGGAGAGGGGAGGGAGGCAACAGTTATCTGGCAAGAGGTTTCAGAGAAGACAGCAAACAAGGTGTTAATGAATAATCACAGAGCCTCACTCTCTATAAAAGCAGTTACTGGGATTGATTGTTTCCATGTTTCCTTACTCACAGTTCAGGTTGCTTGTTTCACTGAGATTAAGACAGATGAATGCTGAATGCATGCAGGCGTGTGATGTCAGGAGAATTACCAACGACGTGTCCGAGGCCTCTGCCTTCTCCTAGGAATGCAATCAGGGATCTCAGCTGGGCTGGAAGGAAAGCACAGTCAACAGGGGAAGAAGCACGTGGTCGGGGTGGGCATTTGTGGACCTTGGGATTTTGGATAACACACCCTCTACAGTTCCTTCCCCTGCAGCTCATGGCTTAAACATAGTTGGTTTCCAACTTGACCTCTCAGTAACATCACCGCCTAGAGGGCCTGTTAGGCCTCAGTCCCTCAGCCTCACCTCCAGACTTTCTTATTCAATGAGTCTTGGTTGGGCTTGAGAATTTGTGTTTCTAACAAGTTCCCAGATGATGACGGTAACCTGTGGATGCCATTTAGAAAACCACTGGACTAGTGGTTAAGAGGAAGAGCATTAGAGACAGACTGTTTACTAGCTGTGTGACTCTGGGCCAGTTACTTAACCTCTCTGTGCCTGCATTTCTTCACCTGTAAAGCAGGGGTGATAATAGTTCAACAACCTCTTGGGGTTATTGCAAGGAATAAATGAGTTAGAACTTGAAAGCTCATCAGAGCAGTGTCTGTAATTAGTGGGCATGTCCTGTGAGTGTTGGATAGAGAAACGAAGGACCCTGCTTTTGGGGGACTGTAATCATGTCAGCCTGAGTCCCGTCTCCCCAGTACCTGCTGCTCCTGGTAGAGTTGCCTGACCATTTGACCCATTAGTCTTCTGTTCCATCTGTGGTGTCTAAGAAAGTTAAGACACAGGTAAGTGCCAGCAGGAGGGAGATGACATCAAAGTCCTCTTCTCAAGCCACTCTTAACCTCTGAAATATACAAAATGTGCCACAGCAACTCAGTGAAACTAAGACCTTCAATTGGCTGCATTTGGGGTCTGTCTCCATCATGTGGGTTCAAGGAGGGGCTACCTTTTATGTTGACCTCAGTCGCCGCCCCATACAGACCACCAGTATTCATTGAATGCCTATTCTGGGCCCCATGTCATACCTTTTCTGCACGTTTTTATTTAATCCTCACAATGGCTCTGATAACTATTATAGACCCTATTTTAATATTGCTGGGGTTCAGAGAAATTAAGAGCCACATGGCTGTCAAGCGATAGATAGCAATAACCCAAAATTAATAGCTAGGTCTGTCTGCCTTCAAAATCCATGATCTGAAAGCTCTAATATATCACTTCCCTAACTTTATATGTGAAGGAGACCTGGTAGCACAGCAGTGAAGGCACTTCATTGTAAACTGAAAAGTCAGTGGTTTGAAACCACCAGTGGGTCTGCGGGAGAAAGGTGTGGCAGTCAGCTTCCACAGAGATGTGTAGTCTTGGAAACCTTATGGGGTTGCTGAGAGTTGGAATTCACTCCAGAGAAGTCGGTAAATTTATGTGTATATACAACTCTACGTAAAGGTTAGGACTGGGTCACCAGATACCAGCAATGGCAGGTGTCCCCCGAGTCAGCACCCCAGCACTAGAACTGGCCCCTGTTTCAGGGGTTTGCTTTCCTAAAGCTGTCTAAGTGGCATTAGACCTCATAGAACATACTAGGAAATGGCCTCGTCAGCCACGCGCCTTCCTTCACTGCTGGTTGTTCTCCTGGCTTGACTTCTGGAAGGGATTGGGTTCAAGTTCCCAGAGTCAGCTTAGGTGGTCTGAATTTGGATTTTGACTTCGCATCTCAACATTTCTGCTCTAGAACAGTGCTGCAAACCATGTGGTCAGCAGGGCACGCAGAGGAAATATAGAATGTGTGGAGAGAGAAAAATGCTTTGCTAACGAAAATGTGCTTTTTTCCCCCGTAGTGTTCCTTTCTGCCGAAGTTCTCCATTCACATAGAAACCAAGTACGAGGACAACAAAGGCAGCAACAACAGCGTAAGTGACCTCCCTTCTTCCCTCCTCGGCTTGAGTCTCAGGTTCTGAAAGTTCTAGTCCTTCTCCCGGCCACGTGTGGGGCCAGGGCCACCAGAAGCATCTGTGCCTGGGACCTCAGAGACATTCTGGCCTTTAGCTTCTGAGGGCTATTTCTCTGGGATTTCTCCCTGGGGTTATTCTGTTGTCACGTTTTTTTCATCTATTTTTATGCACTTTCCCTGGGCCTCTGTGAAGAAATCTGTGTGGCCTGGACCAAGGTCACTCAGAGGTGAATAGGACAGTGGGAAATGCAGAATTCTGGGATTTGGTCTGGTCGTTGGGTTGAGCACAGATCTTCTCAGTGACTGCTCATGTTGACCTAGAAAAGTGAATACAAACAAATATGTATATGCATGCTATGCACTTAGCTTTGGCTGGCTTGGCTGTATACGTATTCTCTGCCCTACACTTGTGTTCACATGTGTATCCTACCTTGAGTTTCCTTAAACTCAGAGTGTACCCCTGCAAAATATTTACTTCATCAGGCATCTGCATCTTAATAAATTTCAGCAAAGTACTTTGTTTCTCAGTGTTAGTATTAGTGTTTATTATTAGTGTCAGTATCGGTATCCATCTGCCGACCTGGGCTCTACCCCTAGACTCTTTCTGTTGGGGGGGTAGTATATTTTTAAACTCTCTTCTCTTTAAAAACAAATATGATCTACTGAGAGCCTCCTCCTGAGACTGGGCTTGTAGAGTTCAATGGGACTCAGCCCTGCAGGCTTCACTTGTTTCCTGTCTCATTATTGTGCTTTGCATTTGAGGAGGAGGATGAAGATTGCCACTATCAAAATGGGCAAGGGAGAGTTTCAGACAGGGAGGGAGTGGTTCCATTTGTTGCCTAAACAGAAACAAAGGAATGGCAGAACAGGATGCAGCGTGTAACGGGGGTACCAAAGTGACAGGAGGCCAGATCTAAGGACTCATAAATGTCACCTTAGAACCCTTCTCTCTGGTTGAAACACTTATCGAGAAGAGCAGAGAAACTCTCTAGAAGGGATGGCTTTGGTCAAGGATGCTGTGGTTGACATCTTCTAGAAATGTCTTCAAGAAAGTTCCTTCCCTGGGCAGGAACAAATTTCTCTAGAAGGCATGGGTATTGGTTGTCAAGCAGACTTTGTAACAACTTGCAGTCTGGCCACTTGGCTAGGCTGGGAGGTGTAAACAGCAAGGCCTAAGCTCTGGCACACTTGACCATGTCACTTGGCATCCTTGCTATTCTCCTGAGCTACTTGGTGCAGCTTAGTGAACCCAACCCCATGTCCCATTCAAGGTCAAATCGTCAAGAACAGAGCTTGGGTGGTTCCCAAGAGACGTCACTCAAGAATTACATGTCACACTAGCTTGATGAAGGAGGATACCCATTCATTCATTCCTTCAAAGCATTCAGCAAAGGTGTATCAGACACCTTGTATTTGTGTTACCCTGTAAGTTATATACCCTGCAAAAAATCCATTGCCGTTGCATTATTTCTCACTCATAGTGACCCTGTAAATGTTATTAGAAACAAACTTGTTTCTCAGCCTTCAAATACTCACAATTTAGCCAATGGAAAAAGACCAACATACTATATGACTTAAAACCTAAGCACAATACTGGTCTTCCCTTCTTGTGGTAGAAAGAGTCACCACCGGTCAACCGTCAGAATAGTGCGAGCTTTGGGGAGAGCCTTCATTATAGATGCGTCTGTACATAGGGACTGACTTGACTTACAGCTTCACAAACTGTTATAGGAGGCATGGAGTTTATCAGGATCAGCAAACTGTTTGTGTAAATAAAATTTTTATTAGAACACAGCCACACTTACCACTTAGATATTGTCTCTGGTTGCTTTCTACTGCAGTAGCAGATGAGCAGTTGCAGCAGAGGCCACATGATCTACAAAGCCAAACAGCTTTACTGTCTCCCCTTGACAGAAAAAATATTGCAGCCTCTGGTTTAGAAAGAAGCAAATCTGAATAGCATCCACCTGGTCTCAAAGTCTGACCATTTGATAGGTCTCCCCATCAGCTGTTCCAGGCATAAACTTTCTCTAGAGTTCCTAGAACTTTCCAGAAAGACGACGAATATAGCCAGCAGGGGTTCTCTCCTCCCACTCAATTCAGAAACCTATAGCTAGCATCTCATGGTAACTTCCAGGGAAAAGGTTAGAAGCCACCCCTTGTCTGAAGGTTGAAGTGAGAGACACTTGGGTGGACAACTTCATCCATGACCACATTGCCTAAAACAGTGTCACATGGTGCTTAAACCTGAACTCTTTCGAAAATGATGTGTTTTTCTGTTTGAAACATTAATATGTGGCTATAACAATTTGGAAAATGCAACAGCGCCTCCAAAAAACGGGGGAAAAGGAACCAAAAGAGAAGCCAGGAGTAACCCAAATTTGGAGATGACTATTAGTATTTGAGTTCATGTTGCAGATTTTTTTTTTTTATTTTGATTGGTAGATTATTTTTTAATGACTTTGCTTTCAACCATTTCCCCTGAGGTTGAATTACACACTGTGTTATTTTTAATGTCATGGAGTATCTTTCCGCAATATGGTTTTTAATGGCTGCACAGCATTTCATATACTCCTTTAAGGAATTGTCCAACGCTGGATGGTAAAGTGGGCTTGACTATTTCAAAGTAGCTGCAGCCTCTTAGTAAGAAAAGGATGAAACAGACCAGGTGTGCCCAAATGGCTTTCTTCTGCACAAATATGAGGCAGAGTTACAGGGTGTGTGTGTGTGGTTTTTTTTTAATGTATTTACTTTTCAGACTTTCCAGACGAATTCCCTTGTTTTCTCTCTTTCTTTATTGCTCTGTCCCCATGAGCTAGTTCAAAACAGCTCTCCCTTTATAGGGTACAGAGGGGACAAGTGGCCTGGCCAGGATCCTAACGGGTTGCTAGGATCGCCATCATCTTCTGATCTGTCCTCTGCTCCATTCAGATAGTCAAAAAAATTCACAGAGTTAGCATTTATTGTCCCGTACCTCTCTCAGGCAAGTGCTGGGTTCTTTATACCATTCTCTCCTGGGAATTTAAAATCCCAGGTTACCCAACTTAGAGTCAGGAGGCCCTGCCCATGCCAAGGACAAAGGGTCTGTGACTCAGGCTGGCCTGCCAAAGCAGCACAGGCACTAGCACTCAGGTGCGGTCCTTGTCAGCACAGTTTGCATCCTCTGGGAGAAAGGCCAGCTGTTGGACCTCCTTTTACCCAGCTGGCTGACTCTGAGACTTCTGATACGTCCTGTGCCTTACTACCTGTCATGGTGTCTGTTGAGTTTCCTGAACCTCTTTCCAACTCATCATCACTCTGTAGGACACAGTAGAGGTGCCCCATAATGTTTCCAAGTCTGTAATCCTCATGGAAGCAGACTGCATGTCTTTGTCCCACAGCGCAGCTGGTGGGTTTGAACCACTGACCTTTTGGTTAGCAGCTGAGTGCTTTAACACTGCACCACTGAGGCTCTTTTTTTAGTTTCCCAAGACAACACTAAACAAAGTACCACAAACTGGGGAGTGTATAAAAAGCCCTTGCCATCAAGTCAGTTCCAGCTCTAGCAACTCTATAGGACAGAGTAGAACTGCCACATCGAGTTTCCAAGGAGTGCCTGGCACATTTGAACTGCCTTCTGGTTAGCAGACATGGCGCTTAATCACTGCACCACTGTTCCCGTTCACGGAGGTGTATGGGAAGAAAAGCTGACACTCTCACTATGGGAGGCTGAAGTCCAGAAGTTTGGTGACAGCAGTATTGACTCCTGACAACGTTGAGGTTTAACCTGTCCCATACTTTTCTGTTTCGGTGACAGCCAGTGATCCTTGGTGTTCCCTGGCTTGTAGGCTTATCACCCCAGTCTTTGCCTCTGTCTTCACGTGGCCACCTTCCCTCTGCTTTGTTTTTTTCACAAGGACGCATTCATACTGGGTTAGGTCCCTCCCTACACCAGCATGACCTCATGGTAGTTCAGCTGATAACATCATCAAAGACCTTGTTTCCAAACACGGTCACCATCCTCAGGTCCCAGGGGCTTAGATGTCGGCATATCTTTTTCAAGGACATAATTCCATCCATAACAGCATCCATCTTTCCCAGATTCAGACTCTGCCATCTCGTTACAGTGAAAATAAACAAAGTAAAAAAAAACCCCATTGCCACCAAGTCAATTCTGATTCACAGTGGCAGTGAGACCAAAACAAAACCAAGCCCACTACCATCGAGTCCATTCAGACTCATAGCAACCCTTTAGGCTGGAGTAGAACTGACCCATAAAGAGACCCTAAGTGTGTTTCTGTGTGAGTTCCCACTCAAGCCCTGCCCAGCTGTGCTATGCAAATCCCCAGGTCTTGTTCCTGAGGCCACTGGACCAGATGGGCCAGCCCCCCCGGATTAGACTCTTCCGCTGCAGCTTTGTCTTCCTTCATTTGCATATTTAGCAGCAGCTGGTGACCCCCCCACCCCTCTATTCCCCCCCCGCCCCCCAGCTGGTTTGAGCTTGGTCCCAGGGAGGCAGAAGAATAGGACATCATCAATTTTTGTTCAGATTTGTTAATACCTCACAACCAAAACATAAAAATAATAATACTTTCATGACTAAAAGATCATTTAGTCCAGGGGTCAAAACTAGAGGCTTCGGCATGGGGTGTGCACTGGGACACTCCTTTCTGTCCTAGGCTGAGTACGGAGTTGTTGGCAGGAGACCGAGTTGCTAAAGAAAGCAGTGCCGGAGTGGGTATTTCTCATCTCAACATGTGCCAAATTAGTTAATAAACTCTCTTCATCCCTTGACATTTTCTAGGTGTATAGTCTTATCATCCAGCTACCATCTTTTATATTGCCCCGCACCTTGTTTCCTCCCCTACCTGCCAAAACCCTTCATGAAATTGATGATGATAAGAAACAATAATGAAATTGCAAGACGGTGGTGATGATCACATTGATGCCTGGCTGGGTAGAGTACATGTTGTCTGCCTATTATCAATTACCATATTAGAAATCTTTTTTTACATGATCCAATATCTAGAATTAAAAAAAAAAAGTGGCAGGATGGCCAGAGAGAAATAGCTCCTTCTCCTTAAGTAGTAGATTTTGATTGTGGGAACCTGCGAACCATAAGCACCACATTCACTGGGACACAATGGGAAAGTTGTCTTAAATCGAGGCACGTTTGTTTTATGCACAGACTGATGAAAATTATCCAGGGCTTAATTAGTGCCGGGGAGGATGGCACCATGCCAAGATAAGATTCCGTTGTTTGTCCAAAACCATAAATCTAGATCTGGGAGAGCCAATGCTTAGCACTGCGTGGTTCAGCTAAAGCAGAACCAGCACAACGTGCTGGCTGCTACCTGGTTAACCACCGGAGCTCACCAAGGGTGGGGGCAGGCAGCTTTCCTTGACTTCCTCTTCCAAACCAAGAAGCCACCATTGAAGCAGCGATTCTCAGCCTTGCTGCACTTTGGACTCACCTGAGAAGTTTTAACAAGGATTTGTGCTGGGGTCTTGCCTTCAGAGATTTTGACTGAATTGTCCTGGGTGCAGGTTTGTCTAAATCTGCCAATACACAGAAAGGATACGACACTCCCTTGTAGAACAGGGTTTGCGCTGAGCAGAGATTCTCTGATGGGGAGTGTGTATAGTTTTAAAGAGTCCCCCACAGCTGAAACTGATGTATTTTCATAGGCTAGGACCTAGCCTACAGCCAGGGTTAAGCAGTAAGCAGGTATGCAGCTGCTTGCATTAAGCAAGGTAAGCACTGCTTGATTTTATTGACTTGCTAATCTGTAGTGAGCAATTTCACATGGGTTTCCCCACATCTTTGCCTTGATGGGGGACAGGTGAAATTGTGACTGCAGATTTGTGGAAAGGTGCAGTTGGTCCAGTGCTACCTTGCTTATTGGGTAATCCAGCCCTAGATAGGCTGTGTTGCCTGTGTAGGCAACACAGAAGCTAGGCTAATCATGGCTTTGCCTTAAACTCACCGGAGAGCCTTGAACAAGCACTGATTTGATTTGTCTGGGGCCTAGTGGCACAGTGATTAAGAGTTCGGCTGCTAACCAAAAAGGCTGGCAGTTGGAATCCACCGGGCACTCCTTGGAAACCCGTTGAGACAGTTTTCCTCTGTCCTGTAGGGGGGCTGTCAGTCAACAGCAGTGGATTTAGTTTTGGGGAGGTCAAAGTGGAATTTAGGCATTAGAGTTTTTAAAGCTCCCCGGTTTAGATAAAGTGCCATGAAGGCTGAGAACTAGGAATTTAAAGGAAATATTTAAGTGCTAATTAAAATCAACTGTGACTATTTAGGAAGCCAGGTTCTCCAAATGTCTTCGCTTCTTCACACCCCAGAATTATATCAGCTTCCTAAAAGCGTGTTTATAAGCACTCTCCCACCTCAACCACACCCACAATTAAAGGGGCTTAGGACACCATCTGTATACTCATTACCACATATCCCCAAGGATGAGGGATACCTTCCCAAAGACACTTCTCTGATCACGTGGCAAGAATGCTCAGTTTGGTTCCTGGACACACCAAGCTCTGTTCTTTGCAGAGCTCTCTTTGAAGGTTTTTTAGAAGAAATATTTTAAAAGGTTTTTTTTAAAAAAGAAGTATTTTTTAAAATAATACTTTAAAAGAATTTATTTAGTTTCTAATTTATCTATGTTGTAATGAGGGAACATTAGACCGAAAAAGTCAATATCCAAATCCCAGCGGAACGTTGTTCTTAGGTGCCGTCAAGTTAATTCCCACTCATACCTATCTTGTATAACAGAACGAAACACACTGTATGACCTAATCAGTTGTCTTAATCAGTTGAAGTCTCAGTTTCTTTATTAATGACATTGAGGAAAAAATACTGTAATCACAGTATCGAAGAGTCATAGAGGTTCACTTATATGGAAACATAAGCTCCAAAATATGCTATGTACGTGTTAGGTGTTGCTGCTGTTAATGGTCATATCAGGGATTAACTGTGTTAACAGTAGTTTCTTAATGAGACTGTGATTGTGGCTGTGAACTGTTGACAAACCATTTGTTGTTCAACAAATATCAACCATCTACTGTGTAACAGATGTTATGAGAGGTACTGAGGGTACAGTGATACGACAGACAAAGCCTCCACTGCTCAGGGAGTGGAGGATGCAGATAATAAACAAGTAAACAAATAATAGGACAAACATCTGTACTGAGTGCTAATCAAAGGGACAGTGATAATGCTTCAGTGGTAGAATTGTCACCACCAGAAAGACTGGGGTTTGATCCCCAGCTGGTGACACAGCTGCCACCCATCTGCCGGTGAAGTCTTATGTGTTGCTGTGGTGTGAAACAGGTTGTAGCAGAGCCCCTAGGCTGAGGTGGACTAAGAAGAAAGGCCTGGCAATCTGCTTGTGAAAGTCAGCCAATGAAAACCCCATGGGTCACAACACCCTGATCCTGTTTTACGTGGGCCTTCGAGGAGCAAGGGCCAACCTGAGACAGCTAACCGTAACGCCAAGCCAAAGCCAAGCTAACCGTAACAGCAAGTGCAAATCAGGGTGGTGAAGGGAGTTCCAGGAATGGCCTCTTAGAAAAAGTGTCAAGTCCGTGAGAGACCAGAATATGGGAAGGAGCCAGCCATGTGAAAGTGAAGGGCTTTCCAGCAAGATAATGACAAAGCAAAGGCACCTGACACAGCCTGGTGTATTCCAGGAGCTTCCAGAAACCCAGTGGCCAGGGTATCATGAGTGATAGTAGGCTATCAGGAAATGAGATAAATAATGTAATAGAAGATGAGAACAAAAGGGGTGCACCCTAAGAACTCCACTAAAAGACCACAAGTGATGGTCTGAAGGCCTAGGAGTTTCCCTGGGAGCATGGTCCCTAGATGTGATGCTGCTCCTGACCAGAAAACATTACTGAGGTCAACTCTTCGGACAGGAGTGAATTGGACCCGGGGACACAGAGTGACCATATCTTGTGTGCACTTTATGGTTCTGTGCATCTATAGGCTGTCGTCCTATTGGTCTCTTACTAGAGGGGAGTGGAGAGGAGGGGACAGGAGATTGTTAAGAGGATACAACGGAAAGGAGGACTGTGCTATCACTGGGCAGGGAGAGCAGAGGGAGCTGCAGATGGGCGGGCATGCAAATTTGAACTATATTGTAAACTTTGACTCAATCACAATTTAAAAAAAAAAGGAAGAGAAGCCCAGATCTTGTCAGACTTTTCAGGTCATAGTAAAGGGTTTGGATTTTAGGGCATTGGGAAGCTGTCGAAGATTTTTAAACAAAAGAGTGACAGGACATGTTATATATGGTGTTGCTTCTTTATATTTAATAATTTTAAACTTACAGTCAAGTGCAAAGACAGTGCAGAGAATACCCATAAACTCTTCACCCAGCTTTCCCTAACCACAACAGCTTGAATGAAAACAGCACAATTGTCATCGTAAGAAATTAGCATTGGCACTGTACTTAAAACTTACACTTTATTTAAATTTTAGCAGTTTTGCCATCAATGTCCTTTTTCTATGACAGGATCCGGTCTAAGATACTACATTATATTATGTTTTCAAATATTTGCTCTCACCGTTCTATAGAGAATAGATAGTAGGCTGGCAAGAATGGAAGCTGGAAGTTTGGTTTGGCAGGTTGTCACAGAAATCTGGGCCAAAGCTGATGGTGGGTTGGAGTGGAGCAGTGGCATTGGAGAAAGAGGAGAGGGATGAACACATTCTGGGGGACTTTCTGTTGGACTGATGTGGGCCGTAAAGAACAACAAAGTACAGATGAGCCCAGGATTCCTAGCACCATCTGTTGGCCCTGGGTGAGCAGTTGTACTATGGAGGAATGGTGGAGAACAAGCAGGTTTCGGGGACAGATCAATAGCTCCATTTTGGACACAATTTAAGATACCAATGAGACATCCAAGTGGAAACAACAGAAACACCATTGGGTTTATGAGTCTGGGTCTAAAGAGAGGTCAAAGTCATGACTCAGAGATGGAAATGAGCAAGGTTGTCTATGGAGATGGAGTTCCTGACAAGAGAATACTGCAGTAGAAGAGTTCCTGATCTTGAGACGGACTTTCTGTGGCTTGCAAGTCCAGCTTCTGATTGTTAACTTGACTCCTTCTTTAAGACTCATTTTCAGTCAATGAGTTGTGCTTGGTTTTGGTAAGTTAGATTATCTCGTTTAACTGATTACAAAGATCTGGCAGAAAAAGGTTTTTAGGATAATTTCTTCCCCTGGGTGCCTTCTTTGGATGGATTAAGTAAATGTCTTAGTGCTTTGATGTTGACCCAACTCGCATTGCATTGGGCAGATGGCCAGAGAGGTTCTCCTGCTGACCACAAGTAGGTTCCATTACAAGTGACCTGCTGCCAAAGAGGCAATTTCACAATTGCTGACAAGCTACATTTATTAAGAATTTGAGCTACAGCAATTAGACAAGACCAAGGAATAAAGGGCATCTACATCAGCAAGGAAGAACTAAAAATCTCCGTATTTGCAGATGATATGATTGTATATGCAGAGAATCCCAAAGAATCTATAAGGAAACTACTCAAACTGATAGAAGAGTTTGGCAAAGTCTCAGGATATGAGATAAATATAAGTAAATCAGTAGGATTCCTTTATATCAACAATGAGATTATTAAGGAAAAAAATCACCAAGTCAATACCATTTACTATAGCCCCTAAGAATATAAAGTACCTAGGAATAAATCTAACCAGAGAAATAACAGACCTTTACAAAGAGAACTACAAACCCTTACTACAAGAAACTAAGAGAGAGTTACATAAATGGAGAACCCTACCCTGCTCATGGATAGGAAGACTTAACATTGTGAAAATGTCTATTTTACTCAAAGTGATCTACTTATATAATGCAATCTCAGTATAAGTTCCAGTGACATTTTTTAATGAGATGGAGGAACAAATTACCAACTTTGTCTGGAAAGGGAAAAAGCCCCAGATATGTAAAGCATTACTAAAGAAGAAGAACAAACTGGGAGGCCTCTCATTACCTGACCTTAGAACCTGCTATGCTGCCACAGTAGTGAAAACAACCTGATACTGGTACAAAAATGGACAAATAGATCAGTGGAACAGAACTGAGACCCCAGAGATGACATCATCTGCCTGTGAACAGTTGATATTTGACAAAGGCCCTAAGACATTAAACTTGGGTAAAAACAATCTCTTTAACAAATGGTGCTGGCAAAATTGGATATCCATCTGCACTAAATTGAAACAAGACCCATATCTTACACCTTATACAACTCCAACTAGATAAAAGACCTAAATATCAAGTCAAAAATGATAAAGCTCATCCAAGAAAAAGCAGGAACAATGGAAGGTTAAATACACAACATAAACAGACTTCCAAATCCGTCAAACAAACCACAAACAGAAGAGAAAATAAATAAGTGGAAACTACTAAGAATCGATCACTTTTGCTCATCCAAAGACTTTATTAATAGAATTAAAAGGCCACCTACAGAATGGGAAAAAATATTTGGCAACTCTGTCAGACTGATGCCTGATCTCCATAATCTATGCCAAGCCAAGTGCGTAAGGTACTACAGAATATCAATAAGAAAAAGATAAATCATCCAATTAAGTGATGGGCAAAGGAGATGGACAGATACTTCTCTAAAGAGGAGGTCCAGGCATCCCAAAAAACAACATGCAGACATGCTCACGATCATTAGCTATTAAAGAAATTCAAATCAAATGACAATGAGATACCATCTCACCCCAACGAGGTTGGCCATGAACCAAAAAACGCAAAACAACAAATGCTGGAGAGGCTGTGGAAAGATTGGAATTGCCCTACACTGTTGGTGGGATTGCAAAATGGTGCAACCTCTTTGGAAAGCAATTTTGCGCTCCCTTAAAAAACTGGATATAGATATACCATTTGACCCAGTAATTCCACTGTTTGGAGTATATCCGACAGAATTAAGGCCATTCACACCAACTGATAATGTGCACAAATGTTCATTGCAGCACAGTCCACTATAGCAAAAAGATGAAATCAACACAGATGCCCAACAACAGAAGAGTGGATAGCTAAACTATGGTATATATACTCAGTGGAACACCATGCAATGATAAAAAACAACGATGATAGCAGGAAACACCTCTTACATGGTTTTAACTGGAAGACATTATGCTGAGTGAAAGTAGACAGCGACAAAAGGACAAATCTTATGTGAGACCCATATGATCAGAACTTAAAAACAGACTCATGCATAAAAGAAAAGACTCTTTGATGGCTGCAAGGGTGGGGAGGGAGGGAGGGTGAGGAGGAGATGGTTTAGATTAGATAATAGAAATTTGGTTGGGTGAAATCAGTGACAGCACACATTAGAAAGAAGATCAATAATAACTAGACTTCAACACAATTTGAGTACTCCTCCCGTCTTAACCCAATATTGCAAGGACAGAATAGCTGGGGCAGGGGGCTGGGAACCATGCTCTCAGGCGACATTGAGGCCAATTGGCACAGCCAGCGTTTTGCTAATGAGAACTCTCTGCACCCCTCATTGGTGAGTGGTGTCTGGGATCTTAAAAGCTGCCATCTGAGGGTACAGCAAATGGTCCCAACTCAGCAGGAACAGATGATCACCAAGGACAAGAATGACATGGGAAAAAAGAGAACCATCGACTTGTAACCAGAAGAACTGGATGGTGCCCAGTCACCACCAGTCATAGCCATGATGGAGCTCACAAAGTTGAATCTCATCTCACTGGCAATAAGAGAATAAATAGTGGTGCACCCTGAGATCTCCAATAAAAGACCACAATTGATGGTCTGGGGGCTTCGGGGTTCCCAGGGAGCATGGCCCCTGGCCCTGATGCTGCCCCTGTCCATAAATCATAATGAAGGTCAACTTTTTGGACAGCAATGGATTGGACTTGGCGATGCAGAGTGACCGTATCTTGTGGGAATTTTATGGTTCTGTGCATCTATAGGATGTCATCCTGCTGACCTCTTGCTGGAGGAAGGAGAGTGGGTGGAGAGGAGGGGATAGGAGACTGCTGGGAGGATAGGACATGTATGGAGCAGAGAAGAGGGGTGTGCTGTCACCAGGCAGGAGAGCAGTGGGAGCTGCATGTAGGTGAGCATGCGAATTTATATGGGAATATACATTTTCATTCAATCATAATAAAAAAAAGTAAAATAATTTGACTAAAGCACAGTAAAATATTAAAAAATAAAAATAAGTAAAAATAATTTGTTGTAATGGTCAGCGGGGTTTGTTTTATTATTAGAATTAGTATTTGTAACAAGAGAGCAAGAAGGATGGGTGTCATGGATTGAATTGTGTGCCCCCAAAAATATGTATAGCCAGGTGGCTGAGACATGATTCCCAGTATTTGGTGACTGTCCTCCATTTTGTGGTTTTCCTATGCTGTATGTTACAGGATTAGGGTGGGACTGTAAGTCCCTTCATGGGATCACCTCTCTGCTCCACTGTAAAGGGAGTTTTCTTGGAGTATGGCTTGCACCACCCTTTATCCTTTCATCCTACAAAAGATAAAAGGAAACGAAAGCAAGCAGAGATGTGGGAACCTCACACCGTTGAGAAAGCAGCACCAGGAGAAGAGTGCATCCTTCAGACCTGAGGTTCCTACCAAGGTGCTTCCTGGACAAAGACTGATGCAGCACGAGGACTTTCCTCCAGAGCCAACAAGGGGGGAAAGCCTTCTCCTGGAGCGGACATCCTGAATTTGGACTCGTAGCCTATCGGACTGTGTAAGAATAAACCGTCCTTTGTTAAAGCCATCCACTTCATACTATTTCTGTTAGAGAAGCACTAGCTAACTAAAACAGTGGGTATAGGATCAAGTCATGTGTTAGCACATGGCCTTATTTTGCCTCCGTCTCATGTCACACATCAAATCCAACAGAAAGTCTTTCTCCAAAATATATCCATTTGCAAAGTGGAGGTGCCTGTGAAAACTGTAGAATCCATATATACAGGAATCAAGAGCTGATTATCACTTCCTTTTAAGTGGCCTGTAATTGAGGATTATAGAAAGAAAAGAGCATTTGCTGTATTTTTAGGCACTCTCTCTGATGTCTTCAACTTTTACAGTTCTGTTTTTAACCTGAGGTTATTATAACCAGCCACCTACAAAATCTGCAATTTTCTCTAATAAGTCAGCACATGCTAAAAAGAAGGTTGCACATAACACACCCCTTGTCAGTTTAGAAAGGTTATTATCCGCTCTGGTTCCATGAAGGAGAACGTTGTCATCCTTACTCAGTATGTATCTAATGGTATCATTTTGAAGATCATGGAAAACAGATCATATTTGATTCCTTGAGATGCTCCATTGCTGTCTGTGGTCCGATTTGTGATCAAGAGCTAGGTGTCAAAACACAGGCGCACACACAAGTAAAAGGGACATCTGTCCAGCAGGGGGGCTGACTTTGTTCTCAGAAGGACAATCACAACATGCTTTCCCTCTGTGTTCTAAAGAAGCTAGCATTTACTGTTAGTAATCAATAGTAGTAGTAGATCTAGTTTTAAGTGGTATATTGCTTTTTTGTTTAAGCATGAATTCAAATTACCTGGTAAATCCAGAAATCCCTGCCTCCGCAGATGTGTAAGTACCAAAGGTTAAGAAGTGAGTTAACCAAAGTGGTTAAAAGCAGCATGGTTAAAAGGACAACACTGAATCATTGCTGGGAAACCAGGGGTCAGAACTAGAAAAGCAGTACCAAGTCTCTCAAGGTCTATATGACTGTTTTTGCAGCTGCTGTAGTAATGTAACGACTGACTCAGACAAGAATCACCAGTGGATGCTAAACTCATTGAATGAAGTTGTATAGGTGAACCGGATATTCACTCTGTCACAAAGTGTCAGCACACTGATTATGTATGTTATAAGCGGTGGGAAAATCTAGAGGATAACACCAAATAAGCATATTTAGCATCACTAGTAATAGGATGGAACCCCTGGGCTACAGCTGCTGAGCAGAAGGTTAACAGTTTAAATTTGCCAGGCTTTCCACAGAAACTCTATGGGGGAGGTCTACTCTGTTCTGTAGGGTCCCTATGAGTTGGGATTGACTTGATGGGCAGTGAGGTTTTTTTTCTTTTTAATAGGATAAACGGACCTGATGCATCTTCCATTGTAACACTGAGATGGACACACCACCTGTCTATAACCCTTGCTAAAAAAGTTTAACCTGAATTCAGTCATGAGAAAACAACTTAGACAAATCCAAACTGAATCTACGAAACAGCTGTCCGAAACCCTAAATGAACACGCCATTAAAGACAAAACACACAAAAAAAAACAAGGGGAACTGTCTTAGATTAAAGGAGACTAAAGGAATTTGACAATTAAGCATAATGCTTTATTCTTGATTGTATCTTGGATTTGAGGGTAGAGCTAAGGAGACAAGGAGAAAGAAAAGATATTGAGACAACTGGGGAAATTCGAATATGGGCCATGTATTAGGTAATTCAAGGTCTGACAGTTAAATCCATGAACTTAAGTGTTCTAAGTGTGACCACATACCTCATTGTGGAATATCACAATGGTCACCTTTGAAGTACTCCTGTTGGAAAGTTGTGCACCAACGCCAGCACCTAGTCTACCCTTCAGAGCAGTTTTGGAACTCTTTTTCTGGACTGGCCATTGCACATGGTAGCACAGTGGCAAACTCGCAAACTTAATTATATCGTCTGTAAGGGAGTTTTTAGACAGTAAACAAATAACTGTATTGAATACCCTCCTACTCACCTGATCTGGCTCCCAATGACTTTTTTCTTTACCCAGAGACAAAGGAAATATTGAAAGGAAGACAGTTTGCTAATATTCAGGACATCAGGACTACGTTTAGGCCTAGAGCATCACTCTTAGGGTGGTACAGGCACTGACCCTACATATCCATCATGCAACAGCAGCTCTGAAGCCCATTCCAGAATAAGAGTTCCAAAATTGTCTGGAAGGGTAGACTAAGTGCTAGCATCTGGACGTAGCTGTCCAGGGGGAGTACTCCTAAGGTGACCGTAGTGATATTCAGCAGTTAGGTATGTAGCACTTTTGCTGGGATGAGTTCGCAAACTTAATTGTTACCTACGGTAGTATGGTCCAGTGTTGCATCACTAACAAGTTCCTTACCTGTGATTGTTATATTGTGTGTGTGTCAGAGAATGTCCTTGCTCTTAGTAGATACATGCTGAGGTGCAGTAAGTTACCTAATATGGTGCTTCTAGCAATAGTCTTCACAACCACCACACAGTGGTTGGGCAGGACCATGTGAATAAGGTGTATGGAACCCTAACAAGGTGTGGTGTCTGATATGTGTCATCTTGGCAAGACCATGATATCCAGTATTGTGTAGCTGTCTTCTGTCTTGTGCTCTAATTATTTGTCAGTTTTATGTGTTGTAAATCCTACCCTCTATATCTTAATGAGTCAGGATTCTTGTGGGGTACATCTTAAGTCATAGCCTTACAGGAGGGCATGACTCAAGTCCCACCCTTACTCAACTCATGCCTTTCTCTGAGATGTTGCCTACACCCAGTGTCTATATGTGGGTGCTCTGGTGTGACTCTGTTTCTCTGCATTTGGATCCTGCATCTGGCTTGTCATCATCTGATCTCTGGTTCTTGGAAGCTGAGCCAATAGCCTACTGTTTGACCTGCCAGTTCTGAGATTTGCCGGCTTCCACGGTCCCACGGTCCAGCAGGCTAGCATCTGATGTGATTCACCATCTTCTTCAGTCCTGTGAATCAGCAGTCTGTTTTCTAACCTGATCTGCCAGCTTCCACAGCCTTGCAAGCCAGCAGGCCTGCCATGTGGCCGGCTGATTTGGATTAGTTGGGCCTTGCAGCCATGTGAGTCAGGAGAAGCCTCTGCCTGACCCACAGAGTTGGGACTGGCCAGCCTCCATAACCTCACAAGCCATTTCGTTGATACAGTTAGTGAGTTCCGTGAGATGCTGCAGCCGATTAGAAAACCTAAACACAGGGGAGAAAGTACTGAAGGAAGAAGTAGTTGATGTTAAAGATGATAGACAAGCACAGCAACGCCCCCTCCTAGGAAAAAAGAGCTGTCATAAGAGCAGACATAGTGCAACCAATGCCATGAAACAATCTGTGTCTAAATTTTTGAATAAGAAGCCAATCTGCACTTTGAACTTTCACCTAAAGCACAATAAAAAATAAAGAATTAAACTTCTAAAAGTACAAAACAAAGAAGTGATAAAATACACCAGGGGCAAGTAATAAAACCAAAAAGAATAAAACCAAACCCACTGCCATCCAGTAGATTCCGACACATAGCGTCCCTCAAGGTCAGGTTAGAACTGCCCCATAGCGTTTCCAAGGAGCACCAGGCAGATTTGAACTGCCAATCTGTGGTTAGCAGACATAGCATTTAACCACTACACCACCAGGGCAAAGAATAGGAGGAGGGTACAAAAACTGAGAAAGTCTTCACATGCCACAAAGAGATACCAACTACGCTACTCAAGGTCACGCAGAGTTCACTGTTGGTAGCCAGGAAGATCAAGTCTTCCGTTATCTCTCTCTTTTCAGTGATGCTCTGAGTTCATTAAGGAAACAGAAAAAGGCTAGTCTAATTTGTGACTCCAGGCAACGTCAGTGTCAATTCTGTTCGCCAAAAAGATGTTAATAAAGAGGAGCCTCTGAATTTCAGAAATCTTAAGATTACTCTGTAAGTGACTGAACACTGGGTTTTGTCCTGACATTTTAGAAAGGCAGGTGGAGATGGTTCAGGCTAGATTTCTAAATCCATATCCCTTCTAAGGGTTCAATTTCAGATTATGTGCTTTGCCTGCGTGTTTCCAGAACATCCTATCCAAGTGTCCCCAACCAGAGCATTTAGGATGCTGTATTAAAATTGCCCACTTAGCTGTCCATCTCTTTAGCTAGTTCAAAGCTCTGTGAGGGTGGGCACCAAGTCTTCCATGTTTGTCTGTGTCCAGAACACCTGACACATAGAAAGTGCTCAAAAAAAGTTTGTATTAAATGAATGAATGAAAAATAAGACATTAAACCAAGTCAAGAGCAAGACAAGAATATCTGCCATTCCCTCTGCTGTCCAACATTCTAGAGAGAGACTAGACAATGCAATACAAAGAGAAAAATGCTGTTCACTTTGGCAGTACATATTATAAAGCTAGAATAGAAAAGAGAAGATCAGCAGCCTCTTGCGTAATGATGGCATGCAAATTTGTGAACCCTCCTACGGTTTTCTTCCATTGTGTTAGAAAGAAGTGGATATTTAAAAAGTATACATCTGTGTGCTTTTATTGTAAAAGGAAACTCAGGAAGGACAAACAGAATTAATGAGACTGGTTGTCTACAGGGGTGAGTGGGAATGGGGTGGAGAGATGGAGAGAGTAGCAGCCCTTCTCTGAGTATAGCCTTTTGTGTAGCTTGCCTTACAGAATCATATTAATGTTTTGCATACTCAAAAATAATAAAACCAAATCAACAAGGATTAGGGGATGAGGAGACTCTGAAATAAGAATAGAAACAGACCCAAATGAACGTAACTATGCTTTAAACGAATAAAATAAGGGGGAAAAAATGTAACCAAAGAAATTTTTGCTTACTCAGTACTTGGACTGTCTTGAACACAGAAAGAACCATAACCAAAATTAAATCCTAAACCATGAGCTTGTTTTTTCCAGTGGCCTAGGAGAAAGATGTGGCAGTCTGCTTCCAAAAAAAAGGTATAGCTTTGGAAACCCTATTTTGTCCTGTAGGGTTGCTCTGAGTGGGAATCAGCTGAATGACAGTGAGTTTATGGGCCAGCAGTACTGATACTGTTTTCTATGTCATGTAAGTTGGAGCAAATAGCAAGTATAATGGGAATACTGAGAGCCAGGTTTCTTAATGTTGGAGAGGAGATTATAAGGGGCCAAGCCAGGGGAGAAAACCAAAATATACTCTGTAGTATGTTGGAAATATCACTATAAATTCACTGTTTTTATATGGATTTAATGTGTTTATGTATATGTATATAGCTCTGCCCCATGTAAGACAACCTAGATGCAATAACACCTCAGTAGCAAAAAGTACACCTAATGCCAAGATTTTGTTTTCTTCTTCCTTTTTTTAATTGTGCTTTGTGTGAAGGTTTACAGCTCAGGTTAATTTCTCATATGAAAATTTACACACAGATTGTTATTTAACACTGATTGCAATCTCCATAATATGACAGCACACTTCCTCTTTCCACCCTGTGTTTCCTGTGTCCCTCTAACTAGCTCCTGTCCCTTCCTGGCTTCTCATCTTGCCTCTGGACTGGAGTTGCCCATTTGGTCTCATGTATTTTCTTGAACTAATAAGTACTCTCTTCGCTAGTACTATTTTGTTTTATAGTCGAGTCTCATCTTTGTTTGAAGAGTGGACTTTGGGAATAGTTTTGTCTTGGGTGAACCAGGAGTCAGGAGGCTGTGGTTTTAGGGGTTTCTCCAGTTTCAGTGAGACCATTAAGTCTGGTCTTTTTACAGGAATTTGAGTTCTGGTCCACATTTTTCTCCAGCTCCATCGGGGAGTCTCTGGTGTGTTCCTTGTCAGGACTGTCGGTGGTGGTAACCAGGCATAACTTAGTTCTTCTCGTCTTAGGCTCGACGGCGCTTGACTTAGGCTGTCTTCAGCTGATGGAGTCTCTGGTTTATGTGTCCCTTTTGTCTCTGGAGCTCATGTTTTCCTTGTGTCTTTGGTGTTCTCCATTCTCCTGTACTCCAAGTGGCTTGTGATCAATTGACACATTTTAGACGGCTGCTCACTAGCTTTAAGACCCCAGACATCACTCACCAAAGTGGGATGCAGAACATTTTCTTAATGAGCGTCATTATGCCAATTGATCTAAGTGTCCCCTGAAACCCTGGTCTCCGGACCCCAGCCCTTACTGAAAAATGTCGAAGAAAATCACTACTTACAACTACTGTGATAACTGAACGAGGCAGGAATCATCACTGGATGCTAAACCATCAAGTCAAAGTTTGATGAGAAACACAGTATTTGCATGCTCTCAAAATCTCTCTTCACAAATTACTTATTAAGTAAAAAGAGAAAAATAAGTATTTTACAGTAGAGAAACATGGCAGATACCATGTGACCCAAGTGTCCTTAATGTTGTCAAACCTGGAACATACCAATTTCAAGGGTTTGTGAGGTCCATGAACTTAACTGTTCTAAGTGCTGCATACCTCATTGCTGAATATCACTAGTCACTTTTGAAGTATTTGCTCCACTTGGGAAGCTAGGCACTGATGCCAGCACCTAGTCCACCCTTCAAAGCAATTTTGGAAGCCTCTGAAATGGCCATTGCTCATGGTAGCACAGTGGCAAGTTCTTGAAATTAATTGTATAGTTGCCTGTGAGGGAGTTTTTAGCCAGTAAACAAATAACTGTAGTGGAACATTATCCCTACTCACTTGAGCTGGACCCCAGTGATTTTTTTTCTTTGCTCCAAGATAAAAGAAACATTGAAAGGAAGACATTTCAGTAACATTCAGGACATCAAGGGTAATACGATGACAGCTCTGATGGCCATCTCAGAAAAAAAGCTCCAGAGTTTGCTTTGAAGGGTGGACTAGGTGCTGGTGTAGTTGGGAGCTGTAGCTTCTCAAGGGGAGCACCTCAGTGGTAACTGTAGTGATATTCAACAATGAGGTATGTAGCACTTTTTCTAGGATGAGTTCGCAAACTTAACTGGCAATCCTCATATGATAATGATATGCCCAAAAGGACTGAACCTCACTTCTGTGGTATTCCTGCCAAAAAAAAAATGTATAACCTGAACCTAATCTTATGGAAACACCGGACAAACCCAGATTGATAGGATTCTGTACTAGCCTGTGCTCTCCAAAATGTCAAGGTCGTAAAGGACAAAGGCTGAAGCCTTACTTTTGATTAAAGGAGACTAAAGAGACAACTAAATTCAATGTGTGATCTTGACTTGGACCCTGAACTTGAGGGGTATAATACTGGGATAAACTTGGCAAAATTTGAATATGTACTGCAGATTAGATAATAGTATTATGTCACTGTGAAGTTTCCTGACTGTAATCATTTGTGCTGTGGTTGTGTAAGAGACTGTCCTTCCCAGGAAATTCACACTGAAATATTTAAGGACAGAGGAACATGATGTCTATAATTATTACGATGAATGTGAATGACAAAGAAAATGAAGCAAATTGACACCTTAAGGAACCTTATGGGACATTTCTTCTCTGTCCTGTTGAGTCACTATAGTTGGAATCAACTTGATGGCAACTGCCTTGATTTGACTTTTGGGTTTTGTTTTGGGTTTGGAAACTTGTTAGAAATGCAAATGACCAGCATGAAATACTGTCTGGTCCTGAGCTATCCTCACGGCCATTAGCTCTGAGTCTGTTGTTGCGGCCACTGGGTCAGTCCATCTCCTTGAGAGTCTTCTTTTTCATTGACCCTTCACATTACCAAGCATGATATTCCTTCTCTGGGGACTGATCCTTCCTGACAACATGTCCCAAGTATGTGAGATGAAATCTCGCCATCCTCACTTCTAAGGCGCATTCTGGTTGTGCTTCTTCCAAGACAGATTTGTTCATTCTTCTGGAAGTCTGTGGTATTGACTGGATTGTGTCTCCCCCCAAAGTACATATATCAATTTGGCTAGGCCGTGATTTCTGGTATTGTGTGATGTTCCTGTATGGTATAAATCCTGCCTCTATGATGTTAATCAGGGAGGATGGGTGGCAGTTGTGTTGATGAGGCAGGACTCAATCTGTGAGATTGTATTGTGCCTTGAGGCCGTCTCTTGGGATATAAAGGGAAGCAAGCTGAGAGTTGAGGACCTCATCCCATATAGAAGACAGCACCAGGAACACAGCACAACCTTCAGATCTGAGGTTCCTGTGCTTAGATGCTTAGACTAAAGAAAGGCTAATACAACATAAAAACCTTCCTCAAGAGCTGCAAGAGAGAGGGTGCATTTCCCTGGAGCCAACACCCTGAACTTGGACTTCTAGCCTACTGGACTGTGAAAGAAAGAATAAATTTTCTTGGTTAAAGCATCCATTTGTGGTCTATCTGTTAGGACAGTACTAGATGACTAAGACAATTCAATATTCCTTATTAACACTGTAATTCAAAAGCATCAGTTCCTCATTCTTTCATGCTCATCATCCAGGTTTTGCATGCATTTGAAGCAATTGAAAACACCATGCCTTGGGTCAGGTGTGCCTTATTCCTCAAAATAACACTCTTCTTTTTAACACTTAAAGAGGTCTTCTTGCAGCAGATTTGCCCACTTAGCAGCTATTTATGACAAGTTGCTTCACACTTTTTTCCCCCTGTGAAAATGGTGTAGTAATAGTTCCTATTCATAGGGTACCTTTGAGGACTAAATGAGTTAATCGTGAAAGATGCTCAGAAGAGTGCTTGGTACACGTGACAGGTGTTCACCATGTTAGCTGTTATCGCAGTTTCTACAGTTCATCAATTCTAAGGTGCCAGTTATTTTTCATGTTTTAACCATCCCAGTAATGGATTGGAAACCCTGGTGGTGTAGTGGTTAAGTGCTACAGCTGCTAACCAAAAGGTCAGCAGTTCAAGTGCTCCTTGGAAACTATGGGGCAGTTTTACTCTGTCCTATAGGGTCGCTATGAGTCAGAATTGATCTGATGGCACTGGCTTTTTTTAATAATAGAATAGGTTTGATATACATTTTAGGGTTGATGGCAGCTTACACTTTACAAGTGGCAGCATTTTGTCTTTCTTAGTGACACAGTTGGGGAAGTCTTATTGAAGAAGCCCTGAAGGCATATTGATGAAGCCAATCCTGGTGGTCTAGTGGGTTAAGGGCTATGTCTACTAACCAAAAGGTCAGCAGTTCAAATCTACCAGATGCTCCTCGGAAGCTCTATGGGGCAGTTCTACTCTGACCTCTAGGGTTGCAATGAGTCGGACATGACTCGACGGCAGTGGATTTGGTTTTGGTTCTCCACAGCTAACCAAAGGGTCGGTGGTGCAAATCTACCCAGTGGCTGCGTGGGAGAAAGACCTGGCAGTCTTGTGCTGTGAAGACTATAGCCAAGAAACCCCTACGAGACAGAATCAACTCAGTGGCCTGCAGCAAGAATGGAATGCATCTTAGAGTCTCTGACAAGTTCACCGTGATGCTCTCCTCGTGCCAGAGACACTGAGAAGTCTGTCACGAGCTCGTGACCGCACCGAAGAGTGCCGGCGTGAAAAACGTGCGCGTTAGAACTGGATTCTGCCAAAGTGTTGTTCTGGCTTGAAAGGTTGATGGTTAACTTTTTCAGGGCCCTTCCTCATATGATGTGAGCCACCTGCTGGAGCTCTGACAAAGGGGATGGTTGACTCCTCCTCCATCATCTTTGTAAAATGAATCACTGTCTGAAAATTCCTGGATGCTGTCTATCTGATAAACACCTTCAAGGACAAAGTCTCAGCTAGTATTTCAGTCTTAAAAAAAAAAAACAACAAAACACTGGAGTCAAGGGATGGTAAGAGCTGACCTTATGGAAAAGAAGTTACTGATTTCCAACGGATGTGTTTTGAAAGCAATTTTGTTTTTCCTTTTGATGCACTGAAAGCACCGCTTCCATCTGCTCCTTTGCTTGTACACAGACTCTGGGTTTTAACCACGCAGTCTCAGCTGTTGCCCACAAATTCAGTACTTGATCTTCTGAGACTGAAGAATATTAAGCTGTTAAATCTGATTTAAATCATATTTCTCTGCTAATACTTATTTGAAGGCCTATTTACGTACCATCATATTTTACAGCCATTTGGTACCTAAACCTATGAAATATAAGCTTTATGGAGCTGCGTCTCAAATTATTGTCTCTTGTTCCCAGCCCTTCAAGGAGGCAGTCATAAATACCTTTGTAATATGCAGGCTGTTTATCTGAAGTAATTTTAATGATCTTTATGCCAATCAGGTTATTTAATAAATAGATGTCGAAAGGCATCGGCTAGAGGTTGTCATGGGATACACAGTCAGGGGTGAAACCAAATAATTGACCTTTTGGTGGTAGAATGTTCTGATGTTACTCATACCCAGGTTTAAAGAAGATGAGAAGTCTGTCATTGAGTTTGTTATTAATCGGATGCAACCTTGGTAAGCATGTCAAAGTTAGAGTGAAATATTGAAATGAAATATGAAATGTAGTGATGAAGGCCTTCAGGAGTGAAGGGCACTGGAAGGATTGATTCCTCTAATAACTTAATTCTGAGCCGGGAGTGAAGGCTTATTTTCAGCACCCAGCTAAATTTGCATAGAACCATCTGGGTCTCTTGGACCAGGTGATGTTAAAACAAGCATAGTAGTTGCACACATTGCCTTTCTTGGGGCTTCTTGTAACTGTTTGAAATCCAAAACACTGTTGCTTAAAAAGGGAGAAGTTGTTCAGTCCCCGGGAATGACTTCATAAACTTCTTTGGCCAAGAGTTCATGTCACTTCATGTTGCTTCATCTTCCTAAGAGTTACTCTTAACTATTGGAAAATCCTATTCCCTTATATAAGTAAGAATGAAAGAACTTCGTTATGGACTGTTGGGTACAGATCTTTGAAAGCCACATCTAATGCCAGGTTTCTTCTCTGACTGCCCTGAAGACTGTATCTTCTGGTACTTTGTTATTTTACACGAAGGGGTATTAAGCAACAGAAGGTGCAGTGAGTAAAAAGTATTATTGTAAATTAGGACTGTCCAATGTAGAGGATTTTCCACCTCTGTATGCATTATCTTGTTGTAAGCCAGTGCCCTTACAGGTATCAGGTGTTTAGTTACTGTAGACAAAGCCAAGGTGTGGTTTGACTGGGTAAACCATTCAGAGACTTCAACAGGTTTCTCCTGCTGGAAAGCTGGGGTATGTACTTGACGAATCCTTACAGTGTTCAAGGGCAGGCAGCCCTAGCCTTAGAAATGGACAAGTCAGAGCTGTTTTCAACAGACTTAGATTTACTCGAGTTGTTCCCAAACTTTATTCTAAACCAAGAAGAATATAAAGGCTTTCAGTATAAAGGCTGTACCCCTGGGTGTTCCTTACTTATTAGAGGTTTAGTAAGTTCTTACTAGTTTAAAGGGGAATTTGGATTTTCCCCAGTCCCTTGGGTCAGTCTTTAAAATGATCATGAATGTTCTGAACCAAATAAGTGACATAGGCCATCCAGCACAGTTTCTGAAAGGTAGTCGATGTTTGGTAAATGGTAGTTCTCTTTGCCAACCTCTTGTCTTAACCTCCTAGTGGAAATCTGAGGTGCCTTTGGTTTTGCACAGCAAATCCCGGTGATGTGGTGATTAAATGCTGTGGCTGCTAATCCCAAGGTCGACAGTCAGACTCTGCCAAGCACTCCTTGGAAACTGTGTGTTAGCCCTACTCTGTCCTGTGGGGTCACTGTGAGTCAGAATCCACTCAACAGCAGTGTGTTTGGTGGAGCTTTCTTACTTTCCCAGCATTCATTCAAAGGGAAGGATTTTTCTCAATGGCACCGTAATTTATTGTGCAAGAAACACCTGTTGGACAGCTCGTTGGCACCAGGAGCTGCCAGTCTAGTAGGAGGGCAAGTATTGTAACTGCAGCAAAATGTGATAGGTACTCTGGAAAACACAAGATGGAAAATGAAATTTGAGAGAGGAGGCACAGTGGAAATGGAGAAGATTGTGTGATTAGGAAGAGGGAGAGTTGCTGGATCTTGGTGCCTGGCTGGGTTTGGAGAAAGCGTGGGGTGCTTGGCTTGGGCCAATTTTTCACTAGCAACAAGAAATGCAAGAGGTCAATGAAGGGACCTAAAGTATGGAGGGGAGACTGTCCACCCATGTGGCTAAACTACCACTCAGATGGAATGTATGGAGACCAGGAGAATTTACCCTCTATAGGATGAAACTTAAATAAGTGAACCCAGATGAAGACATGGGATATAAGAAATAAGCATGAACCCATCAATTGATAAAATGTCAGGGAATCAACTCCTGACTTTAAAATACTGAGAAGAGGGAGCCAGTAAGTGAGTGAGCAGTTAGAATTTGAAGAGGAAGAGTCTGCTCCCTGAAGCCAGAGAGAGAATGGCCTTCAGGAACCTCCTAGCTAAGAAGACAGGCCAGAAGACAGAGCAGACAAGGATATGTCTATAGAGAGGGAGGAATCCACAGGTGGTACAAATAGCTGCTAACAGAAAGGTGAGAGGCTTGAGTCCATCCAGAGGCACCTCAGAAGAAAGACCTAGAAATCATGTCTGAAAAGTCGGCCTATACCACGCCGTTCTATTCTGACATCCACGGGTCACCCTGAGTCCGGAACTGACTCAACAGCAACTGGTTTAGAGGATACGGTGGGACAGGAAGTCATGGTTGTTAGTATCTAATGGCCCACAATTTTCCTGTAATATAGGAAGAAAGGTCATCTGCCAAAAGGGAAGGAGACCAAGAGGACTTAAGAAGGGTGATAAATTGGGTTACTGGGTTTGAGGATTTAGGACCGTGGTTTCAATGGGCAACTCAGTCAATTGACATTAACATGTTGTTGTTGTTCGGTGCCATTGATTCAGTTCTGACTCGTAGCAACACTGTGCACAACAGAACAAAACACTGCCCGGTTTTGTGCCATGTCCACAGTTGTTTTTATGCTTAAGCCCATTGTTGCAGTCAGTGTGTCAGTCCATCTTGTTGAAGGTTTTCCTCTTTTTCGCTTACCTTCCACTCTACCAAGCATGATGTTCTTCTCCAGGGACTGCTCCCTCCTGACAACATGTCCAAAGTATGTAGGGTGCAGTATCTCCAGCTTTGCTTCGAAGGAGTCAGGTGTCTGGTTGTACTTCTTCCAGAACAGATCTGTTTGTACTTTTGGCTTTCCACAGTACATTCAGTATTTGTTTCCAAGACCACAATTCAAAGGTGTCAATTCTTGCATCTTCCTTATTCTGGAATAACATAGCTCATTAAAAAGTATATATAGCTCATAAAAATAACATTCTCTATGCTAGTTTGGGTAAGTAGCACTTGAAGTCTTAAAAGCTTGCAAGCAACCATCTAAGATGCAACTGTTGGTCTCTGTGCATCTGGAGCAAAAGAGAAAGGAAGAAACGAAAGACTCAGAAAACAATCTAGTCTATAGGGCTAATAATCTACACACAAATCCCAGCCTCACCTACCTTGAGACCAGAAAATTAGGTCATGCCCAGCTGCTAGTACTTATCATTCTGACCAGGGACACAGTAGATAGTCCTGGATAGAATGAGAGAAAAAGGCCAGACTTACCAGACTGGCAGAGACTAGAGAACCCCAAAGACTGTCACCCTGGGGTACCCTTTAAACTTGGAACTCCAGCCACTCCTAGTGGTCACCTATCAGCCAAAAGACAGAGAGACTCATAAAGTAGATAATATCACTCGTAAGTAGTGTGCTTCTCTAAACCATCATCTAAATGAGACCTGACAGTCAACACTTACCCTGGACCAAAGATGATAAGTTAAGAGAGAACAAGGATGCTAGATTAATGAAAACAGAACCACCTGAATGGAAATAATGAGAACGCTGACACACTGAAAAGTGTAACCAGTGTCACTAAATAATGTGTATGTTGTTCAATGAGAACTTAACTCGCTAAGTAAATTTTCTCCAAGATCACAATTAAGTTTTTTGTTTTTTTTTTAAAAAAGGAGGGGTGGTGAAGGCTTAAGATGAATTTTTCTGGGAAAGGGATGAAGGAACCAACTGAAACAGAGTAAAAGAACTGCTTTGCGGTGCTGGCAGTGTGGTGATTTGGGGAACTTCACAGACTCAATTACTGTGTGATTTTCCCAACTGTGCTTGGCAGCACGTAGGAACAGAGGCAGTGGTTGTATTGAGGAAGGCTTCATTTTCAGGTTGGGAATGTAGTGGAGGCTCTCAGGTGATGGAGAGCTCCAGGAGGTCAAGGGGAAGATTTTACTGGGATGAGAGGGAAAGAATTGAGTTAGGGTTGGAGAAGAAGATGCTGGAATTTTAAGACTTCAGAAGTGGGACTCAGAGATTCTACTCCTAGGTATATACCCCAAAAAACTGAGAACTAGTTCTTACATACTACACGTTATACACACGTATTCATAACAGTATTATTCACAATAGACAAAAGATGGAGACAGCCCAACTGTCCATCAGCAGATGAATGAGGCAACAAATTGTGGTGTGTACGTACAATGGAATGTTATTCATCCTTCAAAAGGAATAGCATACTGCTACATGCTGTAAAATGAATGACCCTCGAAAACTTGATGCTAACTGAGAAAGGCCAGACACAAAAGGTCACATATTGTATGATTCCATTTATTTGACATTTCCAAAGTAGGTAAATCCATAGAGCCTGAAAGAAGCTTAGTGATCGCCAGAGGCTGGAAGGAGAGGGGAACAGGGGGCAACTGCTGAATGGATGGATGCAAGATTTCTTTTGGGATGATGAGAACACTTTGGGGCTCAATGGAGATGCTAAATGTCACTGAATTGTTTACTTTAAAATGGTCAGTTTTATGTTATGTGAATTTTGCTTCAGTGAAAAGAAAGAAAGAAACGACAAAAACTAGTGGGTGAGGTAGATTTCAGAAGTAGAAGCTTCAGGAGATGGAAGACCAGGGCAGGGCTTGGGTTGTTGCTGTTAGATGCCCTCTGGTGGGTTGTGACTCACAGCAACCCTATACACAACAGAAGGAAACACTGCGGTGTCCTGCACTGTTGTGACAACCATTGCATGGGGAAGCCTGCTGTTACAGACACTGTCTCACTCTATCTTGTTGAGGGTCTTCCTCTTTTTCACTGACCCTCTTCTTTAGCAAGCATGATGCCCTTCTCCACCAACTGATCCCTCCTGATAACATGTCCAAAGTGTGTGAGATGTAGTCTTGCCATCCTTGCCTCTAAGGAGCATTCTGGTTGTACCAGAATGCTCCAAACCAGATTTGCTTGTTCTTTTGGAAGTTCGTGGCACATTCAGTCTTGTTCACCAACACCCCAATTCAAAGGCATCACATCTTCTTCAGTCTCCCTTATTCATTGTCCAGCCTTCTTGTGCATATGAGGCAATTCAAAACTCCATGTCTTGGGTCAGGTGCACCTTAGTCTTCAAGGAAACAGTTTTGCTTTTCAGCACTTTGAAGGGGTCTTTTACAGTAGATTTGCCCAATGGGAAGGAGATTTCTTGACTGCTGCTTTCATGGTTGTTGATTGTGGAGCCAAGTAAGATGAAATTCTTGACAACCTCAATCTTTACTCTGGGCTTGGGGTAGAGAATAAATGAAGTGGAACAGAGGTAAAGGTTACTGGAAAAGAAGCAGAAAAGGTGTTCAGAGGCTAAGCCTATGGCATTGTATGGGTTGTCTATTAAAAAAACTAAAAACAAACCCACTGCTGTCGAGTCGATTCCTACTCATAGTGACCCTATAGGACGGAGTACAACTGCCCCTGGTTTCCAAGGCGTGCCTGGTGCATTTGCACTGCTGACCTTTTGGTTAGTAGATGTAGCAGTTAATCACTATGCCACCAGGGTTGTCTATATAAAGACTGAAATCACAAAGATGTGGTCATGAATTGGGTTAAAACAGCGTTCCAAGCCTGGTCTAAGGTGTTGCCGTGAAGCCAGGAGTAGGAGTAAGATGGTCTGTAAAGACCATCCATCAGTGATGAGGCAGAGCAGTTAGAAAACGTGAGTCTTCTAACTGGAGGAACCTGAAAAGCACCAATCATCCTGCAAGTGACCTCTGCAAATTTTAATGTGCCTTAAAGTTTTCTCCCAAGGAGTCTTCTTTCTAGAAACGGATTAATGCATCTGAATATGCTTGCTGCTACAGTATGGAGCTCCAAATTGCAAGGGAGAAATCTGTCTCTTTTCCATACCCAGTGACCCAGCATATTGGACATGTGTGCCAAACCAAGGGACCCGCAGCAGAGTCTGGGTCGCCTCTTACCAAAACCATTGTATTCATTCGATTAATCTGAGCCGTAATTACTGACTTCAATAGTCATCTCACACCTTTTCTCCAGGTTCCAAAGTCCACAGTCACAGCCTCTTGCGGGTGACGGTGGCACGGCCCCATCTACTGGCCCTTTTGCAAAGTACAGGTGGAACAAACCAGCTCACCTCCATCTGTATTACCAGCACGGAGGGTAACTAGCTGGTAAACCAGCAGGCCCCAGTTTGGAAGGCTGCTCTTCAAACCTAGAACTTTCTTTTTGGCTAATAATAATGATAATTTAAAAAAACATAGCCAAACCCAGTGCCATCAAGGCAGTTGCGACTCATACCCATCCTATAGGACACAGTAGGACTGCTCCATAGAGTTTCCAAGGAGCACCTGACAGATTCAAACGGCCGACCTTTTGGTTAGCAGACAGCACTTAACAACTATGCGACCAGTGTTTCCATAGCGATGATAGTAATGTGGGTATGGACAGGAGTGTCTCTCTACTGAGCATGAGCCTGGCATCATGCTCATCAGCTGCAAACCTGATCTCATGAAATCCTCAACACCACCATCACCCCATTTCACAGCCAAGACAGGCTGTGGAGCAAGACTGCGGAGCAGACAGCTGCAGAGCAAGCCATCTGCTGCCTGCAGAAGGTCCCAGCTACCGAGTATCGGCCCTGGGAGTGGAGACAGTTGATGTGGAATATCCGGGACAAGTGAACCCATGCTAACGGGAAGCATGTGTTTGCCAGGAGCTGTGAGGGACGGGGCATGCTTAGTGGGTAGGGGTTTCTTTGGGGGTGATAAAAATATTTTGGAACTAGATAGAAGGAGCAGTTATGTAGCACTCTGAGTGTGCCAAGTGCCCTGAATTGTTAACTTTAAAATGGTTAGCTTTATGTTATATAAATTTCACCTCAAGAAAAATAAGGAAAGAAAATAAACAACAAAAGAGAGAAGGGAAAAGAATTTCAGACATAAAATAGTTCCAGGAGTTGCAAGACCAGGGTAGAGCTTGAGACTGTTGTTGCGAGGTGCCGTAGAGCCCATTTCTCCTTATTGCAGCCATAGGTGACAGAGTAGAACTGCCCCCTTAGGGTCTCCTAGGCTGGAATCTTTACAGATGATCACCAGGTCTTTCTCTTGAGTAGCAGCTGAGTGGGTTCAGATGGCAAACCTGTGGTTAGCAGTGGAGCACTTAACCAATGCACCACTGGAACTCTGAGACTCAGGGGAGGGATGGCTGGCCTAGAATGTAAATTAAGGTCATTGGAAGAGAACAAACTCTAATATCACTAATATGTTACATTAGCTCTAAAAATGAAATTGTAAGACTGTATTTAGGAGTATGCTATCTGAGTTTTAAAGCCTGGCTGAAAGTTTAGACATTTGCAGAGAGGACAGGAGATAGTCCCTTGCATCTATAGAAGAAATGTCCAAAAGTAATTTCTCCTTCCAAGTTTTTCAGCAAAGCAGATATTCCTGAAAATAGTTATACATAGTGCTAAAAATATCCCTTATCATCTTGTTGTTTTTCAAAAACTCTTTATTAGTGGGAATGTTCTCAGAAGTTCATTGCCTTATAAGGAGAGTTTATTAACGAGAATAGTGAGGAAAATGACATTCCAAGTGTGTCTTCAGTTTTTATAGATCTTCCAACAGGGGGCTAAAGACAGGACTAGGTCATGGTAAAGCCAGCTGAAGTCAGACCTCTCAGAGTTAGAAGTTGAGGCTGGTACACTCGGATGAAGGTGCTAGTGTTTCGAGCAGAAGTTTCTCATGAAAGTGAGCCAATTCAGAGAGAAGGAGGTCTTCGGTGGCCACGCCATGATAGAAAAAAAGAGACTGGCTCAGAAATCCAAAGACAGAGGGAATAAGTTAAAACTAAAACTCGGCTAATGATCAATGTAAGATTCCTTAGCGGGAGCTCAGTTGAGCCAAGAAGTCTAATTCCTAGAGACCAATGTCAGAACGATTTCTTTCTCCTGCTTTTTCATTGCCACGTGCTTTCCTCCAGAGGGGACCAAGTGCCAAAGGACATCTCAAAATACCCACAGCCAAAATCACTCAGCATGTCTTCCCACATGGGGGAAAGAGACAGTGCTGGCCGAAACCTTTGTCCTGACTCTGTATGGATTTTCCATGGTCTGCACAAGACCTTGGCCACAGCTGGCAGTTGCTGTCCAGCCTGAGGACAGACCTTGCTCCTGACTCCAGGGAATCCTCCCAGGGTTTACTGTGAAATTCCCTGGTTTTGCATATTTACTCTGAAAACCTCCCAACCCTTTCTTAACAAAGATTTTAGTGAGGGGAAGTTGCATCAGTGGCTCGTGTATTTGTGTCATCTCTCGAAATTATATGAGTTGTAACTAAAGGCTGTACAGTAAGCCTTTGTATTTGTTGTGGGCTGTTTCAGGAGTCATCACAGACAATAAAATAATAAGTAATGGGGCAGAAAGATGGCTCTTGAAAGCAACTTGAAGAGCCCTCCAATGCCAGACAGAAAAATGCCTCCTGCGTAGTAAGCAAATAATCAAATGAGTTCAGTAGTTCCTGCTAGATGCCAGCACCAGAGAACAATACCTGATACTTATCCTAAAGAAAGCTTTGTGCTATGTATTATCTCAGTTAACATTTATAACAACACCACGAGTGAGTATTGTTATGACTGGTTTGCAGATGCAGGCACTACAGTTAAGGTATTTTTTTAAAATAGATTTCCCAAGCCCACACAGTTAAACACTGACAAAACTGAGGTCTCTGGTCTTTTGCCTGTGTGTCCTCTGCTGTTTTCATAGTCTACCTCAGCTGCCCTGAAACAGATCCTGTGGCCGGAGTGCACCTCAGTAGGGAGCAGCAAAGACAGGCTTTCAGCCCTAGACTGACTGATCTTAATGGAACAGGGCATGATAAATAAGAGAGTTATTCAGTAGTTTGGTTGAAAAAATCTTCAGTGTGTAAACAAATCTTATGTAAGTCATGAAAAAGAGGGTTGTATGAGATGGAAGAGGAGAGCACAGAGATAGAAATATTTTCTTTATGAAGCTTGGGGAAAAGTATTTTTCCAAATACCCAACATGACACGTATCCTTTTCTTTGTTTTTTAATTGCCATTAACAAAATACCTGTAGTCAAATCCAAGTTCAAATGCATTCCAGGAGATGGGGCAGTTTTTAGAGAAAGAATGATCACACTTGGACCTCACTTTTCCCAAAACCTGTCAACCAAACCCATTGCCGTCGAGTCTATTCCAACTCATACCCTCTAGAGGACAGAGGTAAAATTGCCCCATAGAGTTTCCAAGGAATACCTGGTGGATTTGAACTGCAGCTGAGTTCTTAAACACTGTACCACCAGAATACCACTTTTACAAAATGGAGCTTATATTCAGCCAAGTGGCCTCAGAGAGGAGAGGTTAGGAACCTCTGGCCGACACTTGCAGGACCAGGCATGGAGGAAGGATGTATTGCTTGGAAGCTTATGCATCCGTCTCAGAAACATTTTTAAGAGCTGAGTTTCATACTGGAAATGCTGATAAACCTGCTCTCAGTAACAATGATATTAAACAGGCACAGAGCCCACAGCCATGGCAAGAAGCCAGCAAGAAGAGATTAACATCACAAGGAAGAGATTTTAGGCTCCGTGCCAGGAGATTTTTTTTTTCCTTTTCATTAAAAAGTAATAGAGAGAGAGAAAGTGTTAAAAAGGAGGAAAGGTGCAAAAGAATCCTTGTTTAGCAGCCCTTAATCAGACTGTACTCCTTGGGCATCAGGATAAGCACGGAAACCTTGTGTGTCTGAAGATGTGGAAGTTGCTTGTCATTAAAATGGTGTCTGCAATAAGCCTTCCAGCCAAGCCCCAGTCTCGTGTCCCTCTGACTGGTCATATGCAGAATAAGCTCTGTCACCTTCAGCAGGAAGGAAAGTAATGACCATTAAGACCCTTGTGTCCCTGTAAGAAACCGTAGACTACATTGTACTCACTGTTGCTGGTGCCAAGGCTGGAGTCCCAAGATGGTACCCAAAGCAGCTGGGCGTTCTGTCGCTCTCTGCTCTGAGCGTTGTGTTGCTATGAGCTGCCCGGCCCCGCGAGTTCACGGTGAACCCATGCGCAGCGGAGTGAACCACTGCCCAGTCCTGCCCCGTCGGTGACCGGGACAATGCTGATGGAACCATTGACTGATTTTCAGAAGCAGATCACCAGGCCTTTCTTCCAATGCATCTTAGTCTGGAAGCACTGCTGAAACTGTTCAACGTCACAGCAATACACAAGCCTCCGTTGACAGAGAGATGGTATTAGCGTGTAAGAGACGTTTGCCAGGATTCGAACCTGCGTCTCCCACGTGGAAGGCGAGAATTCTACCACTAAACCACCAGTGCTTCCTATCACCTTTCTTTAAAACCAAACCCGTTGCTGTTGAGTCAATTCCAACTGAGAACAATCCTGCAGGACAGGGTTTCCAAGGCTGTGATCTTTCTGGAAACAGACCGCCACAGCTTTCTTCCTCAGAGGAGCCGGTGGCTAACCACCGCACCACCAGGGGTCCATGAGTATGACCTAGGGCTCCTTATTCTTGGTTTAAAAATTGCATCATACAGCCCTATTCATTCATAAAAATGAAAATTCCATTTCCAAGTCTTCAAAAATTGGGCTACAATTTACAGATTTGTAGATGTGTTCACTCTTTTTTAGTGTCCTTTAGTTTGAAGAAGGTTCTTAGCTTTTCTTTGTCTTTCGTGATGCTGACATTGTAAAAAACACAGGCCAGTTGTTTTATGTGTGTCCTTTATGAAGGCTTGGGTTTCCTAATCATTTCTCATGATTAGTTTCGGGCTGCACATCTTTGGCAGAAATTCCGTGTTAGTGATGTTGAATCACTGTGAACTTCCAACATGTCATTTCCCCGACAAGGATGGCTTTCCCATGTTCTACTTTTTTCTGGCCTTTGAGAAGACTTCAGCCTCGTTTTCCAATCTGTGTTCATCACAGAGCTAGTGTTTGGGAACTCAGGTGAGGGGTCAGTATTGGCTGATGTCATATTGGGAACCCAGGTGAGGGGTCAGTATTGGCTGATGTCATCTTCAGGCTCTGGGTAGGGAACCCTAGCTGCCTGCTCTGAATAGTCACCTTGAGAGACAGCAGTGACAGCCTGGAAGGAGGGACTCCGGAGGAGTTCTCACCTTGGTCTCTAATGTCTGCAAACTGCTGATGAAGCCTCAGTGTGCTCATTCAGAACAGAAGTGAGTCTGATTGAATTAGGGAAAGACGGCCAAGTTCCCTGGCTGTCTTAGCCTTTGTCCCAAGTTGCTGAGCTCGGAAATTCTGTTTGAAAGGTTTTACCTCTTAAATACTACATCCAGCCTGTCTTCTTCCATCCCAACTACAGTTGCCCTGGTTAAACATCTTTTTTCTAGAACAATCTCTCACTAAGCCCAACTCCCATAGAACTACCAAACACCCACCCCCACCCACCCCCCAAAATTACTGTAGAACCACTTCTGACTCATAGCAACCCTATACGACAGAGTAGAACTGCTCCATTGGGTTTCCAAGGACCCCCTGGTGAATTTGAAATGCCAAGCTTTTGGTTAGCTACCATTGCACTTAACCATTACACCACCAGGGTTGCCACAGAACTATTTTAGAATGTGGCGTACAGGGCCTTCTGTTACCTAGCCACAGCTTTCCTCTGCAGTTTCTTCTTTTCATACTCTCTGCCTCCAATTTATACTGCTTCTAGACTCTTGAGTATCAGCATCACCTGAAACCTTTTTAGAGGTGCAGAATCTCAGGCCCCACCCCAGACCCTCTGAATCAGAGCCTGCGTTTTAGCAAAATTCACCAGGTGATTCTTCTGTACATTCAAGTGCAGGAAAGGCTGTTTAGAACGTGCTGGAAAGGCATATGCTGTGCAAGGAGTTTAAATCGCTTCTTAAACTCGGCAAGATTCTCAAACTGTTCTCTGATCAAAAAGATTCAGTCCTTAAAATAAACATTTGCATCTTTCCCCTCATTTTCAGAAAGAAGGTAATTTAGCAAATGGACTCTTTTTTTTTTCCTTCCCCAGTCAATTTTACTTTCTTTTCTCTCGCCAGTTCTTTTTTTTTTTAACTTTGACATCTGCTACTACTTGTTAACTAAAAAGATGTCATCTGCTGGCAGAAAACAAAATGAATGAACTACTAGCAAACAGATGCTAATGTTAAAACTCTGAATTGATGGTATTTAATCCAACAGTTTAACAACAGCAAAAATTCACAATAAAAAAACTCTTAAGTCTTGAGATTTTATTGTGTGTAAAAAAACAAAAACCAAACCCACTACGATCAAGTCTATTCCAACTCATAGTGACCCTATAGGGCAGAGTAGAACTGCCTCATAGGACATCCAAGGAGTGGCTGGTGGATTTGAACTGCTAACCTTTTGATTAGCAGCTGAATATACAACCCCCAGGGCACCAAGCTCTGAACAATACGTATAAACCAAAACCCCACTGCCATCAAGTCGATTCTGACTCATAACAACCCTATAGGACGCAGTAGAACTGCCCCATAGAGCTTCCAAGGAGCGCCTGGTGGATTTGAACTGCCAACTTTTGGGGTAGCAGACGTAGCACTGAACCACTACACCACCAGGGTTTCTAAACAATGTATACAGAAATTATTAAATGAGAACCTCATTTGCTATGTAAACTTACACTAAAAACACAATCAAATATTTTTAAAAGATAAAGTGAGTTTTACCTGCTTTCTGGGAGCCCTGGTGGCCTGATGGAGCCCTGGTAGCACAGTGGATAAGAACTCAAGCTACTAAAAGGTCAACAGTTCAAACCCACCAGTTACTCTGCAGAAGAAAGATGGGGCAATCTGCTTCTGTAAAGAGGACGGCCTTGGAAACCCTATGGGGCAGTTCTGCACTAATTCCTAGCGGGTCGCCATGAGTCAGAATCAGCTCGGCAGCAGCTGGTTTGGTTTTCATTACCTGCTCTGTGTCACTGCGTCTTCGTGACCACCTGGTGATGAGAGAGCAGCTGATCTGTTTTCACTTTATAGATGAGAAGAGGGAGTTCAGTGGTCCTCTGTCATGTGCCCAGGTGCACAGCCCCGCAGCAGAGTCCAATTTCAAATCCTGCAGAGAAGCGTTGACTCACAGAATATATTTGTGACCTGGTCCGTAAAGTCAGGGATGAGGTAGCAGGTTCCTCCCTTGGAGCAAAACAGAAAGGACAGGCCCGTTCCAGGTGCCTTGGATGTAACTACTGGATCTCTTTGAAAAGAGCCTGGAAGCCAGCCCTCACCCCACCTGTTGGCCCACTCTGTTTTACCTATGCCCCGAGAGCTCCTTCTGGAACCTTTCAGTGGGTGTGTCCCTAGAGAATTCCCCGGGGTGGGTCTGTGGCACTCGGCCACCAGGTCTTGCATAGTTACCTGACTTCACCTTGGGAGATACTTGGAGCAAATCCATGTAGTAGGGAAAACAAAACAAAACACAGCCTGCCGGGAAAATGTAACAGTTTGTTCCTTTATGTTCTTTTTTTCTGACAGTAGATACAATCTACTGTGATTCTTAAGCGATTTTGGGCTAGTGCCCGTGCCATTGTTCTGCCCAGAGAAGGCAAGCAGGGAAGGAGCCCGAAGGAGACAAAGGGCCCTGAGGTACTTCAGGATTCTTGTTTGCAGAGCAAGGCAAGGAAACGCCCTGGCTTCTAGAGAGCAGGGCTGCTGGCACCTCTCCTTATTGTCTCTGGACTCTCAGTGTGACTCCTGCAAAGGCTTTTGTCTTTAAGTGTTTTAAGTGTTTTACTCTCTTTATGCAAAGCTGAGGAAGTAACTTCTCGAGGGAAAAATCAAGTACCAGTCCTGTTCCTGTTTTAGGTGCTCTGCTGCATTATGCAAAGGATTTATTGTTTAAACCAAAAAAAAAAAACCCGCTGTCACTGAGTTGATTCCAACTGCTAACAACCCTACAGGACAGAGAACTGCTCCATAGTTTCCAAGGCGCACCTGGTAGATTTGAACTGCAGACTTTTTGGTTAGCAGACGTAGCCTTTAACCACTACACCAGCAGGGTGTCCCCTTTATTGTTCAGGCTCAAAGAAAGGTTTAGGGAAGGATGAGAACCCAAAACCACCTTGACTAAAGGAGCCCCCAAACACTGAGGCTATGGAAACATCAGTTTGTCAACCGTAGCGAACACCAGCAGTTCTAGTTCCCGAGACCATCTTACAAATCGCAATCAGAAGGAACGGGGAGAAACTGAAACTATTTTAAGCTCTGCTTCTGAGGCTTATTTTAGGAAGCATTATTGATCATACTGCAGGGAAACCGTATACTGTCTCTGGTGCCGGTATCTACAAGTGCACGTGGGCAGGGTTGGCCCGGTCTCACAGCACTGTCACTGTGTCCAAAGGGTTCTGCAGCCCAGTGGAGGAACTGTGACTCCTCTGTGCTGAAATGAGACCAAGCTCACGAAGACAGCGTGTTACAGCTGCCAGGGAGCCATAACTCAGCGGCATTTTTGTGCCTATAAAACCTCCTCAGTAAATGAATTGAGTCACGGCGTTGGAGTCTCATCGGCGTTACTTTGATGTGCTTTTCTGCCTGTGTGTTCGTCATCGTGACCTAGACTACCGTCTTAGAACGCGGCTTTCCCAGGGAGCATCCTTGGGCCATCACTCACAGTGTCACTTTGATTACTGTCTCTGGAGCACATCTCCCTTTTATCTCACCCAAATGAGTCAAGATTCACCTTGTCCCCTGCGTGGGACTTCAGGTCGTGGCATGAAATGGTTCTCAATCCTCCACCAGCTTGGGGGAGTTCTCTCTCGAGACACGAATTCTGCACTAGGGGTGTCCTTTCCCTCTGAGGAGTCACGCTGAGGATTGACATTCCCCTTACTGTCCCCGTTGGCCCTCCACCTTAGCAGCTTCTCTGTCATCCTCTCCTCGGGTATGTCTCGGCTCTTATCGGCCCCTAAAGACGTTCAGCAGTGCTCTTGTATTTTGAACTTGGTGGATGAGCAGCACCGTAAGTCACTCCCTTCCTCAGTCTCTTGGACACTTTGCCATCTTCTCTGCCCAACTTTCTGTCTGTTGGTTTGTTGTTGTTATTTTTTTAATTTTCTGCAGCTTTTGAGGTGGGACAAGAAGGGGAAAGGATACATCTCTGCCATTGCTGCTCTGAATTGCAGAGGGTTTTTTATTATGATTGAGTAAAAATATACAATCCCATATAAATTTGCATACCCGCCAATGAGCAGCTCCCACTGCTCTCCCTGCCCGGTGACAGCGCACTCCTCCTCTCCGTTCTATACAGGCCATATCCTCCTAACAACCTCCTATCCCCTCCTCTCCACCCTCTGCCCCACGTCCGGGAAGAGGTCAGCTGGATGACATCCTATAGATGCACAGAACCGTAAAGTGAATTGTGCTTGTCATGTGTCCCTTTTGACCTGTCTAACCCTTTCTCCTGCCTGCTCTCACGTTGAAGAGAAAGAGTGAAAAAAAAAAAGGTCGAGTCGTCTTACCTCAAGGAAGTTCCGGGACGCCTCTTGAAAGGCTAGCTTTTCTGTCCTGGAGACTGGAAAGTCTCATCTTGACCTTGTAAATGGAAGAAAGAGGTACTCAAAAAAAAGTAGAAGTTGTATTTGTTTCCTGGGGCTGTCCTAACAAATTACCACATAATGGGTAGCTTAAAACATCAGAAATTTATTCTCTAACAGTCCTGGAGGCTGGAAGTTGGAAATAAGGTATCAGCAGGACCAGGCTCCCTCCGTGGCTCTGGGACTAGACCCTTCCTTGCCTCCTTCTGCTTCTGGTGGCCACAGGCATGCTCGGCTTGGCTTACTGCAAGCTCTGCCTCCCTCTGTAGATCCTTTCCTGTGCCCTGTCCTTGTATTCTAAGGATCCCAGACAGTAGATTTAGGGCCCACACCCAAATCCTGGATGACTGCATTCTGAGATTAACTAATTACATCTGCAGGGACTGATTCCAAATAGGGCCACATTTGGTTTTGGGGGTGTGTGTGAAGTTTGGAGGACATTATTCAGCCCATTAGAAGAGTATTGGAAACCCTGTGGTGTAGTGGTTAAGAGCTGCAGCTGCTATCTAAAAGGTCGGCAGTCTGAGTCTACGAGGCGCTCTTTGGAAGCTGTATAGGGCAGTTCTCCTCTGCGCTATAGGGTCAATATAAGTCAGAATCAATTTGACAGCAGTGGTTGGTTTGTTTTTTAATAAGAGTATTGATGCTTCTGCTCATAAAGAAGGATCAACATATACTACACAATGTAGGAATCCCACTCCTGCATATTTACCTTAGAAAAATGAGAACTTGTGTTTACACAAAAACTGGTCTGCACATGTTTATGGCAGCTATATTCATAATCACCCAAACTAGGAACAGGAATGGATAAGCAAACTGTGGTATTTCCACACAATTGAATACTACTTAGCAATAAAGGGGATCCAACCTTGATATACACAACAACCTGGATGCATCTTGAAGGCATTTTATTAAGTGAACAGAGACTGTCTCAAAAGGTTACATTCTTAAGATTCCATTTGTATGACACTCTCAAAAAAAATTGTCAGGAGAGAGAACAGATCAGTGGGTACTAGGAACTGGGGTGGAGGAAGACTGTGACCACAAGGGAACAGCATGAAGGAAATGGTTCTGCACCTCGACCATAAGGGTGGTGACCAAAATCTGTGCATGTGTTCGTATTTAGTATACCCCCCAAAACCAATCAATTAAAAAATAATTATCTCAGGGGCAACAAGTGTTTTTAAAAAAAAAGGATCAACATAGCTTACTAACAGTGTTGATTTCCGTTTGTATTTATGACTAACAAGACAGCATTAGAGTTTTTAGACAGTTGACTTAAAATCTTACCTTCCTGTGCAAGAAGGATTGGATAACTAAGATATCTGTGACTTTCATGGATGTTGCTAATTTCTTCCTTGAACATGATTGTATTTCTCAAACTCAAAACACCCACTTTCTGAGCAACTTACCAAAAAAACCAGAAGACATGCCTTCTGTGCTATCTCAGCCAGGAAGAGGAGTCCCCATTGTCTGCATGTATTCAAACTGGAATGACCATTGTGCTGAAAGTCCCCCAGGACTTCTCTTGTAAGCATTCTTGGCAGAGTGTATTATTTAGCAGTTTAATTAATTTTAAATTAATATAAACCAAAAACCAAACCTATGTTCTCAAGTCAACTTCCACTCATAGCAGCCCTGTAGAGCATAGCAGAACAACCTCATAGGATTTCCAAGGCTGTGATCTTTCTGGAAGAGCCCCTGTGGCACAGTGGTTAAGAGCTTGACTGCTAACTGAAAGGTAAGCAGCTGGAATCCACCAGCCACTCCTTAGAAACCCTATGGGGCAGTTCTGCTGTGTCCTCTAGGGTTGCTGTGAGTCAGTATCAACTCAATGGCAATGGGTTTGGTTCATCTTTATGGAAGCAAACGGCCACAGCTTTCTCCTAGGGAGTGGCTGGTGGGTCCAAACCACAGACCTTTTAGTAAGCAGCCAACCACTTAACCCCTACACCACTAGGGCTCCTTACATAGAGATACATTATCCACTGACTAGTATAAGAGCCTCCTTTCCTGATACCACAAATACCCCAACTGTTTGGATCAGCTAAAGACTAAAGAGATGGGGGTTCTTTTCTACTCATGCTTCTTGGCCTCCCAAGGACCCCTTGTTGGCATTTGCACAGCCCACTGTCAAAGTGTGAGGGGGATTCACTCGATAACGGGGTCTTCATTCCCACTTGGGAGTCCTGGTCATCCCCAAGTGTGTGCCAGCCTCACCTGGTCACTGCTCAGAGACTTGTGGATGGCGTGCAGAAACTGGCAGATGATGTTTATTCCACCACCCATCCTCATCTTCCTTCTAGACTGTCTCCACCACCCAAGCCCAGCCTTCCCCCCAGAACTTTCCACTGCCCCTACCATTTCCTAACCCTGTAGCTCCTCTTAGTGCCATCTGAAACGCTATGGGCTTGTTGGCTCATGTTAGTATCCACCTAGTTTGTGCGATGATGCTTCTTTCTCACCTTTCACCCCCTAAACTCCTTCTCCTCCCAGAGGTGTCCACACTTTCCCAGCTCACATCCTTGATTCTGTCCACACCCTCACATACGGTCTTCTTCCAGGACCCCATCACTAGGACAGCCTTGGGGGTTGAACCTAAGCCCAAGGACAGCTTTTTAAAGACAGAACTCCCTCTGAGTCCCTTCCTCACGGTTTCTGTTTACAGCCTTTTAGGCTCTGCTGGAGGTCGCAAGAATACACTAGAAGGTAACTGAGCTGTCGGGGAATGGAGAGAGGGCAGCATAAGGAAAACCAAACAGTGTCATAAACAGGCTCCACCGAGACCACAGAGGCCTTCTTTGGAGCTCCCCACCCCACCCTGCACCCTCCTCCTCCCCACCACCATCCACGGCTCTGCAGAAGGGTCCTTGCCGCCTCACAGGGGTCCTTGCCACCTCACTGGGGACAGAACTCCACTCAGGGTGTGGAACGTTTGCATTCAGTTTACTTTGCAGCTCCCTGCTAACTTTAGAAAAGTGGTTTTCCCTTCGGTACCAAAGGCCTATTGATACTGTCTACCACGGAGCATTCGCCAGGGAAGCACTGGTGTTTACCAGGCACATAAGAGAAACTGGTCTAAGCATGATGGATGAGTTTCCTTCACTCAGCCTGAAGACCCCATAAATCCAGTGGTGAGCAGAGCATTTGGTGAGGATTAAATAAAAGCTGTTTATCTCTCACTTTATTACCAGATGATCCTTCAGTTCAGCTCCAAGGCCAAGGCAGTTCAGGAGTGGGTCCAGGGGCATTACTTAGCCCAGTGCCCCCAGCACTGGCAGGCTGTCCTCTAAGCGCCCCAGAAGGAAACCTCAACAGCTGTAAGCCATACCGCAGCTCTGCATCTCTGGGCTACACTGTGCACGCATACTGGCTGCTGGGTTCTTCTTCCAACAACAAACCGGTCGTCTTGTCAGTCACCCCCTCCTGCAGGCCAAATAAGAAGTCTGGCCTCTGGTGACCATGGGCCAGCATTGAGGTCCTTCACACTGAATTCATGTTGGAATACTTTTATCTGATGCACATCGTTCAATACTAGATGACATGCTAATGTGAGGACTGCCAATTAAGTTTGCGAACTCATCCTAGAAAAGTGCTGCATACCTCACTGCTGAATACCACTGTGATTACCTTCAAAGTACTCCCGTTGAGAAGCTGTGCACTGATGCCAGTGCCTGGTCCACCCTTCAAAGCAGTTTTGGAACTCTTTTTCTGGAATGGCCGTCAGAGCTGCAGTCATATTACGCTTGATGTCTTGAATGTCATCCAACAGCCTTCCTTTCAATATTTCCTTTATCTTCAGGTAAAGAAAAAAGTCACTGGGGGCCAGATCAGGCAAGTAGGATGGGTATTCCAATACAGTTATGGTTTCCAGGCTAAAAACTCCCTCACAGGAAGCTACACAATTAAGTTTGCCAGCTTGCCACTATGCCACTGTGTGCAATGGCCACCAGAAAGAGTTCCAGAATTGCTTTGAAGGGTGGACTAGTGCTGACATCAGTGCATAGCTTCCCAAGGTGGGTATTTCGAAGGTAACCATAGTGATATTCAGCAATGAGGTATGTAGCACTTAGAACAACTAAGTTCATGGACTTAATTGTTGGACCTCGTACATTTGACTATTGTGTGTTGCTGTTGAGTTGGCTCCAACTCACAGCACCCCGTGAACCGTGGAGTGAAGCACTGCCTAGTCGTGTCCCATCTTTATGATCGCTGATGTGCTTGAGTCGTTTGTTGCGACCACTGTGTATTCTGAAGGCCTTCTACCCAAGAGGACTCATCCTCCAGCAGTCTATCCCACAATATTCTGTTGTGATCCATGGGGTTTTCATTGCCTAATTTTCAGGAATAGATTGCCAGGCCTTTCTTCCTAGACTTAGTCTGCAAGCTCTGCTGAAACCTGTCTGTGCTGGCTCTACTGGTGTTTGAAAAACCAGTGGCGTAGCTTCCATCATGATAGCAACACCATCCCGTGACAAGCTGACAGACAGGTGGTGGATACATAGACATGCTTTTGATTAAATCTTGCATTCAGTCTTGTTGTCTACAAAATAATACACCCCCTTGAGAGCAGACCTTAGTTTACACATTTTTAAGAGGCCCCAAACCCCCATTTTTAAGAAAACCAAACCCATTATTGTCAAGTCGATTTGGACTCACAGGGACCCTATAAGATGGAGTAAAACTACCTTGTAGGGTTTCCAAGGAGTGACTAATGGATTCAAACCAATTACCTTTCGGCTAACAGGTATAGCCCTTAACCACTGGCCATCAGAGGTCCCTAAAAGGTACAGTAAATCTTTAATAAATATTTGTCAATTACTTGATTGCTGTGCGCCCAACCTCTTGCTCTCTTCTTTGTACCTTCAGAACAAACAAATTACCTGACTCTCTATTCTGGAAGATATAAAAAAGAATAGAGACAGAAAATGTGCTTAAGAGACCACAGAAGACCACCCTTTTGATCCCTGAGTAAACAGCGATATAGAAGACAAGCTGCCTGCATCTTGGCATGGATCATAGATTGTACAGCTTTATGGTGCTGTCGTCATTGACTTTTGTAGCTCTGAAAATGGTCTTGGTCAGAAGCTCAGTACAAATAGGATAACAAAAGAATGGTTTTCCTCGTCAGTAACTCGGACTTCTTTCCTAGCCATAGATGCTTTTCAGGCTCTCTGAAACTGGATATGCTAGGGTGGGTGATAATCACTAAGCCACAAGCAACTTGTCACCAGCCTAAAGTATTAGCCAGTGACCAACACCCTCTTTCCTCCACTGAAGGACCACTCTGCAAATCCAGAACGTTAGAATGAAAATATTGTTGAAGCAGGAACTCTGCTTCCAGGTTCCCTCTTGCTGAGCAATGTTTTCACAGCTACACATTTTGGTGATGACTGTACCATAAAGATGTACGGTCTACGATCCACACTAAGATGCAGGCAACCTGCCTTACATTCACTGTTAAGGCACAGATGCAAAGGGTAGTCTTCTATGGTCTCTTAAACACATTTTCTGCCTCAGTTCTGTTTTGTATTTTCCAGAATAGTGAGTTTATTTGTTCTGAAGGTCGAATTACTTACAATGGTCTGAAGAGAATAAGAAGCTAGGCACGCAGCAGTCAATGAATCCACAAATGTTTGTTAAGCATTTGTTTATTGGTCCGTCTTAGTCAATTGCTTCCCCATGAGACCTCCGCAGCGCAGAAAAATAGTTACAGAGTAGAGGAGAACCACGGTTTAGCTTGGATTCAGTGTCCCTTTAATCATATCAGAAACATAAAACAAGGTGACTGGTAGATTTTTCTCCAAATCACTCTTAATCAGCTGCCTCCACTTTGCTTCCTTAGTAGCTCGGGCAGAAAGATAAAATCCTGACAGCTGCTGAGCTTGGATCTGAAACTACAGAAGTTACTGTACTGGAAGAAGGCATTGCAGAGTCCTGAGGCCCCAAATCAAACCCAACCCAGTGCCATCAAGTCGATTCTGACTCATAGCAACCCCATAAGACAGAATAGAACTGCCCCATACAGTTTCCAAGGAGCAGCTGGTGGATTTGAACTGCTGACCTTCTGATTAGCAGCGGTAGCACTTAACCACTGTGCTGCCAGGGAGTCCCCTGAGGCCCAGGACTGTGGTTTTCTGCAGAATGGTCCCAGCAGTGTTCTCTGTGTAAGGACTGTAACCAGGGAGATCACAAAATCTAGAAATGGGTGGCTGTGTTGGAGGAAGCAACGAAGGGCGGCAGTAGCACCTTCTGTGTTTCTCGGTTTTCCTCTCTCTGAGTTAGAGCCGTGTGTTTCCCAGGGCCGCTCTAACAAACTGGGGGCTGGAAACAACACAGCGTATCGTCTCCCAGTTCTGCAGGCTGGAAGTCTGAAATCAAGGTGTCAGTAGGGCTCAGGAGGAATTTTTCCTGCTCCTTCCCTGCTTCTACAGGTTGCCTTGGAAGTCCTTGGCATTCCTTGGCTTGCAGCTGCATCATTTCAGCCCCTCCCTCTTGCCACAGGGCCTTTTTCTCTGTGTTTCCCCCATGGGCTTCTTTGTCCAAATCTTCTTCTTATAAAGATACCGGTTTCTGGATTTGGAACCCACCCTAAATCCAGAATGATTTCATCTTGAGATCCTTAACTGATCACATCTCCAAAAGTGCAACTCCCGTTTAAAGTCACATTCTGAGGTTCTGCACAGATGCATTTTTGGAGGATGGTATTCTACCCACCATGCCCCGTAACGTAGCACCTCCCTGTTTTAAATATGAGGCATTTATTTCTCCCTCTTCTCTGCCCTCCCCATATACACACTGCTGAGAAAATCCTTTTATTAGTAGCTGCTTAATTCACATTCATCATTTCCTTAGCTGTTCTCCATAGTGAGATCTTTAAGCCATTTTCTTTGTTCCTGTCTTTTTTATTACTGTTACCAGTGTAATAATGTTGCAGTAAAAATCTTTGTGCATTAAGCTTTTCCTTCGTTTAGGATTCTTTATGTAGGGTAAATTCTTAAACCATAAACGTACTAGGGCAAAGTATATGAAGATTTTTAAGATATTTGATGCCTATGCATAGTGCTTTACAAAAAGAAGTTGCTTCTTTTTTATTTTGGGATCTGCAAGATGGTATTTATTTGAGAGATTCACCTTCTTGTAGCTCCGTTCACACTTACGGGTTTTTTCATCACGCTGAGCATCCACTGCCTGCTGGTGGAGCAAAGGGCAGGAGAATAAACCACACAAGTGCTGAAATCTGCTTTAGATGATTCATGGGTGGACGGTACAAGAGGAAGAGGAAAAATGTGCTTCCCCCTCCATGTCTCTGGTAAATACCCAAAGATGGAAAGTTACTAGCAGAGATGTGGGGTAAGTACCACAATTTAACTCATAAGTGCAAGCTGCATCTCAGAAGCAGTCTGAGAAGCTCAAAAGACCTTGATGTACACAGTACTAAGTAGTACTTAGTAATGATGTACTTAGTACTTAGTACTCCATTGTTAGGCATAATTCAGGTGAAGCTTTGGCTTCATGTATCAACAAGATGCATCTAGTCCTGAAGCTATCTCAGCAAATCTCTTACTTCACCTAGAAGAGCCAGTGGCTGGATCCGAGCGCTGGCAGCAGCAGCCACAGCCGCTGCTGCTGGGGGAGCCCAAATGAATACTCACTGTGAGTCTTCTCCTTCGGGGCCTGGCTGCACCTCTGACTGTAACAGTGTTGGCTGAATTCTGGATCCTGTGCTGAGCTGAGCGTGAGAGCAGACGGTGGCATCCTGGCTGTGGCCTTGGACTGCCCTATGTCAGAACCACCGCCCCTTCCCTTTTCCCCGGGACGGGGAACCCCGCTGCAGGCCCTCTGTCCACTACCCCGAGGAGGCTGGCGGTGGGGCAGAGACGGAAGCAAGATGCTAAGACTAACGTGACTCAGGGGTCAGCCTTGATGTCACCAACTTTTTAACTGGAAGGGATTTTATTGGTCATCTGGGTCACTTGATCTTACCTCACTGGGGCTACAGATCTTTTCATAATCAAAATGATCAACTCTTTCTCCTGAAAAAAAAGGCACCATGAGTCGGATCCGACTCGACGGCACTTGGCTTTTGTCCTGCCTTTGTTTCCGATTCCAGGAAGTTTCACAGACTCCCTGAAACTCATCCATCTAGACGAAGCTTTTAAATGTATTACAGATGAAGACATGGGGGCCAGAGAAGGAACAGGGGCTCACACAAAGTGACACAAGAAGATAACAATGTAAACTCAGCTCTCCTGACTCGGAACATAGGACCCATCAGCCAATACTGTTTTCACTCTGTTGGGGGCTGAATTGTGCCCCCCTAAAAAACGTGTTGAAGTGCAAACCACTCTTACCTATGAATGTGACTTTATTTGGAGATGTGGTCTTTGCAGATGTCATGAAGTTATACTGGATTAGTGTGGGCCCTAAATCCAGTTTAAGGAGAGAGTGATTTGAAGACCCATGGGTGCGCAGACACAGAAAGAAGGCCATCTGAAGACAGAGTTAAAGACTAGAGTGATATGTCTACAAAGGAGCACCAAGCCTTGCTGGCTACCACCAGAAGCAAGGAAGTGCCAAGAAGGATTCCTCCTTAAAATCTTCAGGAGGAACATAATGTTGCCCACATCTGTTTTAAACTTCTGTCCTCTAGAACAGTGGAACGGTACGTTTCTATTGCTTTAAGCCTCTAAGTATGTGGCACTCTGTTATGGCAGCCCTAGAAATCTGATGTTATTAAAACCGAAAACCAAACCCAGTGCCACTGAGTCAATTCTGACTCATAACAACCATACAGCACAGAGTCAAACTGCCCTATAGAGTTTCCACAGAACACCTGGTGGATTCAAACTGCCAACCTTTTGGTTATCAGATGCAGCACTTAACCACTCCGCCAACAGGATTTCAATGATGTCAGTTGCTGGCAAATTAGCTCCAATTATGGTGACCTTCTGTATAATGAAACGAAACGTCGTACCGTCTTGCACCTGCTCTGTGGTCATTGGTGTGTTTGAGTCCATTGTCTGTTAGGAAACCAATATAAGCACATTGTTGGAAATTCTGTGAATTTAGGATGTTTACAACCAAGGAAAATAGAACCCAGGCTCATGAAAGGAAACTTAGATCAATTAATAAGTAATGTTACTGCCATAGATTCCTTTTTGGAAAGTAGAAACTAATGACTTCCTTTAATTCATCAGGCGCTTGCTGAGCACTGCCAAGTATCTCCTAAAATCTCTAATCATTGGGAGATTAATTATTCATTTGAAATGAAGAGGCTTTGGAATCTCAAGCCTGAGAAGGAAGGTCCTCAAAGTGGTTTTGTTGGGGGAGCGGGGAGTGGAGGGAAGGCTTTGTTCAAGTAGTGGGAACCTTACCCTGAAACATTTACTGCTGCAAAGGTCAAGTAAGGCAAGCTTTCTGTGATTGGTGACTTATGGTCTTTGACATGAGAGTTAAGCATCATGTTAACAAAGGAGACCGGGGTTTGAAGTGGAGAACAGAGCTCCTTAGCTTTGTGACAACTACTCAGGACATAACATTTTGTAAGTACCAGGAGGAGAAGCAGATTCAGATTTCATCTTTCTAGAAAGGAGCAGAAAGTGCTTTTGGCTGATATTTACCTTCTTGGTTGAATGTTTTTTTAAAAAAAACACCTTATGCCACGAAGTCAATTCCAAATCGTAGTTAACTGTATAGGATGGAGTAGAACTGCACCATAGGGTTTCCAAGGAGCAGCTGGTGGATTCTAACTGCCAACCTTTTGGTTAGCAGCTGAGCTCATAACCACTGTGCTACCAGGCTCCTGGGTGCTGAGAGTAGGATTTTATAACCAAGATCCTTCCATGAAAAAAACTCTCTCAACCAGAGTCCCCGGGAGATATGACCACTGGACTCTTTTTGTACAGAAGTCAAGCCCTTCCTGAGGCCAACTCTTCAGACAAAGATTAGACTGGACTATAAAACATAAAGTGATACTGGTGAAGAGTGCGCTTCATGGCACAAGTAGGTACATAAGACGGAAGAGGTAGTTCCTATCTAGAGGTGGGAAACCTGGTAACAGAGTGTTGAAGTGCTGTGTCTGCTAACCAGAAGGCTGACAGTCTGAATTCACCAGGCATTCCTTGGAAACTCTTATGGAGCAGTTCTACTCTGTCCTATATGGTCACTGTGAGTCAGAATGGACTTGACAGCAGTGAATTTGGAGGTTTTTTAATCTGGAAGTGAGATGAAAGGGCAAAGGGTGAGGAGCCGCTGGTTGAATGAACATGGGAAGTACAGGATGGAGAACAGAAGGGGTGTGATCCCGCGGTGGGAGCAAAGCACCTAGGGTGTCATACGACTGTCTGTGTCAGGTTTTCTTATGACAAGTGGACAACTGTAAATTTTCCCTTCAAGTCAAGCACAGTTAAAAAAAGGAAAGAGAGAAAGAAAGGAAAGAGAAAAGGAGAGAAAGGAGGGAAGAAGAAAGGGAGAGGAGAGAGAAAGAAAGCAACAATCTCTATTGACGGGCTGTCTGACCTCCAGCAGTCTTTTTACTGCTCTGAACCTTGGCTTTCTTGTCTGGAAACTGGTGTTAGTAATCCTAGTCTCATAAGATTTTTGTAAGGATTAAATACACTGGCATACATTAGAAAGTACCTAATAGTGTCTGGTACCTGGATAATACTCGTTATAGTACTGCCTGTTGAAAGAGATTTTTTATCTACTTATTCACGTATTCTTTGCTGAATGTATATTCAGGTCTTTGTTGGTTCACACTGTTCTCTCCTTCTGGGATGCCCGTTTTCCCACCTTTCTCTTTACCTGCTCTCTCTCTCAACCTTTTTTTTTCCTTGAAATTTTAAGTCAGATGCCACCACCTCCACAAGGACACCTGAAACTGCTGAGTCAGCCTTTATGGCCCCGCTGCCTTTGCTTTGTTTGTTTCCTTGGTGAGGCCTGCGTGTTTCTTCTCTTGGTACACACTTACGCAAGACATGCAAACAGTCCTGTGGCCCAGTATTTCATTTCTCAATTTATTTTCCACTCAAACTTGAATGTATTTCTCCTCTCTAGAGTCTATCCTTCCTGTTCTTTCATAGATGTACTCTATACTTGTATTTTGGCTAACAGCTTCCAAGTCTGTCCCTCTCACTAGGTGGTTAACTGAAGACCAGGATCAAGGCCCTTCTTATTCTGTAGCCCCCAAAGCCTAGGCCAGCACTGTACACATTACTGGGATGTCACTCAGACCAATCAGGAGACAAAAAACCATACAGTAATTTGCACAGAGTGTTTAATAAAACATTTATTGAACTTTGAGAGTTGATTGACTATAAAGACAAGGGTATCCTAAGGCTGAGGGAGATTGCCCAAGGAAGGATGAACTTGGAAGGAACCTGTGCCTCAGCCTGGGGTTCAGAATTCACTGCGGAGGATGTGATTCAAGCCGCTGGATAGTGGGGCAGTTTTCTAGGTTACCTGGACCACAGCTGGTGTAGTCACTCAACACGGAAAACAACCCTCTGGATACACACAAATTGAGGCTGGTAGGCAGAGGGAATCGGGTGTCATAGCCAGTGCAAGGTGCCTGGAGTGCCACGGTGAAGTGGTTATTGGGTCTAGGCCAGGGCTGCCTGGTCTCCAAGAAACCATACACTCTGGGTATGCTGCTGGGGCAGAGTGCCACTGACTGTTCCCACTGACAGACCCTGCAGCCAGAGCAAGAAAAAGCAAAATGCAGCTCATCAGAACCAGCAAGAGAAGCTCCTTTCTTCCTGCAGAGTTCTCCCAGCTCCCTGTATGGACAAGACTTGACATCATGCATACTGTGAAGGTGAAATGCTTACAGAGTCTAGTCCATATCCCAGAGCAGAGACTAGAGGGTGAACTCGGTGCTGAGAGGCAATAGTTTGGTAATCGGTACCATGGGTGATCAAAAGTATGTCAACTAAATTAGGAAAATGCCACACAATCTATTGATAACCTCCTCAAAAAAACCCAAACCTGTCAAATAAATTCCAACTCATGGCAACCCTATATGGCAGAGTAGAACTGCTTCGTAGGCTTTCTAAAGTTGTAATCTTTACAGAAGCAGACTGCCGTGTCTTTCTCCCAGAGAGCAGCTGGTGGGTTTGAGCAACCTGCCTTTCAGTTAGCAGCTGAACACCTACCTGCTGCATCACCAAGCCTCCTTACAACTAACCGCCTTCAAAATCCCATTGCTGCTGAGTCACTGCGAATTGGAATAACTCCCTTAACCCCTGTTTCTTTCCTTTTCCATCTTTTCACATGTATTTTCTTTGTTGTTGTTGTTGTTGTGATTAAGTGGGAATATACATTCCAAATTAATTTTGCATGCCCACCTATCTGCAGCTCCTTCTGCTCTCTTTACCCAGTGACAGCACTTTTCATTCTATACTTCTAGTATCCTCTTAACAAGCTTCTGTTCCCTCCTCTTCACCCTCTTCTTTCCCTTCTAGAAAGAGACCAGTAGGACAGCCTCCTATAAATGCGTAGAACCATACACACACCATATGGTCACACTGTGTCCCCAAGTCCAGTTGATTCTTGTCCAAAGAGTTGATCTCTGTAGTTAACATGTATTTTCTTAATTGTGATAAATATATAGGTAACAAAACATTTACCTTTTCAACAGTCTATTTCTCTTTCTTTGAATCCCATAAATTGTATCATCCATAAATGTCACGCTTCCCTAACTCCTGTGATGATTTACTCTGTCAAATCTCATTTCCCTCTGGGATACAGTCTTGTTTCCCTAATGACACATGTGTCTTTCTTGTCTTGGTGTACAATTAAAGCAGGCCCAAGCAAACCCCATGTCTCACTCAGCGTATCCTTTACTTCTCCACTTGTACTGGCATGGGTTTCTCCTCCTCTCTATTTCATTTCAAAGCTATCCACCTGTCCCGCCCAAACACTTGAGGGGTGTCCCAAAGCATTTGACTTCAGGTGGCTGTGGAAGAAATTAGAGGTGATCCCAGAATGCATCTTTCTCTGTCTTCACGGGAAAGACAGTGTCTGCCACCTGTCAGACTGGGGAGTAAATCTTGTGAGACACATCTGAAGAGGCCAGTTTCCAAACATTTCGGAGGGAAATGGGAAGACAGAGCAAACAGCAGACTCAGAGGATAATTTGCCAGCACAAATATCATTAAGAAAGCTTCAGGAAAGTTCTCAATTGTTCTAACTAGAGAACCGAACTAAGGACAGGGGCGTGTAAAGTGCCAGCGGAGACTGCCCGGTGGGAGAGATGTTGTGAACAGATGCCAGACTGGAGCTGAGAAAGGGTTTTTTGTCATCAACCGCTCTATTAATTCTCATCTAGAGAGTCAGGATTAATTCCTGTTAACTAATGATGCCTCCCATCAGGAGCCTTGGTGGCACAGTGGTTAAAGTGCTTGGATGCTAACCTAAAGGCTGGTAGTTTGCATCCAGAAGACACTCCCCAGGAGAAAGGTGTGGCAGTCTCCTTCTGTAAAGATGACAGCCTTCCTGGGACACTCTGTGGGACAGTTCTGCTCTGTCCTACAGGGTCGCTGTGAGTCGGAATCAACTGAGTGGCAACGGGTCTGGTTTTGGTTTGATGATATCCCCGCAGGAACCAGCTGAACAGTGAGGCATGGATATGGTTAAAACTTCCTCTGAGGACAGAGTGGTTTTTTGGGCTTAATCTGCTTCAGAAAGACAGGGCAGATTATCCCCCTAGACCAGAAAAAAATGGAGATGGGAAAAACTGGAGAAACTTAATCTTCCCACCATAATTTATATCTTACACATTTTTTTGCAAGCTGTGAACATTTCTGAGCCAGTGGAATCCAAAAGATTCTAGCAAAAACAGTAACAGCACCAGTATTATCCATACATGGACCAAGGAAATCAGGGTCTGAAATGGTTGAGTGTAACACGAGTACACATGTTCATCCCTGGGTCATGGAATTGTGGACATTTTTTATTTCATTTTCATTTATCTGTACATTCTGCAATGAACGTGTCTTGTTTGTGCAATTAAAGCTATGTGAAGTTTGTTTAATGCAGAAAAAAAGAATATATTTCTTACTGCTTTTTGTCTCATCTTTTCCCAGCCTCTTTCCCTCCCCTATTCAGATTAACTACCCAGAGCTGTCAGGCTTCATTTTGAGAAGAGATTGGGGGAAGAGATTTATTTCCTCAGTCTCGAATTTTTAAAAAACAGCCCACTTCTTCTTCTGCCCATCACCAAGCCACGATTGATGCCATGCCTGCCTCTGGTGTGACAAAATCTAAGGGAAGAAGGAAGGCCTGCTGAAACTCGTGCATGCTGAAGCAGGCAGAAAGCGCGGGGGCACTGAGCCAGGCCAAGACGTTCCCTGGGCTGTTACTCTGCCTCGAGCACATCTCCGCAGACCCGAGGGTGCCCTGGAGAGTATCACCTGATATCACTAACCTTTGATCTGTTTCTCTGCTCTTCCAGATTTTCGACAATGAAGCCAAAGACCTTGAGAGAGAGGTTTGCTTTATTGATATTGCCTGTGATGAAATTCCAGAACGCTACTATAAGGAGTCCGAGGTAAGCTCCTCCTCGGCCTGAAGGAGCCCTGGTGGCACAGTGGTTAAGAGCTCAGCTGCTAATCAATAGGTTAGCAGTTCGAATCTACCAGCCACTTCCTGGAAATCCTATGGGGCAGTTCTCTGCCCTATAGGGTCACTAAACCCCCAAACCAAATCCACTGCCATTGAGTAGATTCCCACTCACAGCGACCCTATACGACAGAGTAGAACTGCTCCATAGAGTTTCTAAGACGCGCGTGGCAGATTTGAACTGCCAACCTTTTGGTTAGCAGACTTAGCACTTAACCACTACACCACCACGGTTTCCATGGGGCCACTAGGGGTTGAAATTGAATTGGCAGTGGGTTTTTTCTTCCAGGAACACTCTCCACCGGCACTTTGCATTGTTCAGGTCTCGGTGTAATTGTCCTTCCTTCCAGGACATCTTTCCTGATCCCATACTCTTCCGTTCTGTTTCCCAGTAACAATCTGTCCCCACCCATTTACCCCTAGCACTTCTGGCTTTTATCCATGTACAGTCAGCCCTCCATATCCACTGTTTCCTCATCCATGGATTCAGCCAACACACTCACCAAAAATGTTTTAAAAAAAAAATTTCCAAAAAGCAAAACTTGAATGTGCTAAACACACCTCCTAACACTATGCTGAATCCACGCAAATGAGGTGCCATGCAAGCACCCCCTGCTGTCGCCTCCCGCCGTGTCACGGACCCTCGGTCTTTCTCCGGCACTTGGTGTTTGAGCCTTGTGCACCTCAGGAACTTGTGTTGTGGGCACCCTTTGTTTCTGTGAAAAGAAGCCTCCCCCCAAGCAATTAAGCGGTCAAAGCAATCCCCCAAAGGCTAAGAAGGAACGTAAGTGCTACCACTCAACAAGAAAATGAAAATCTGAGAGCTTTCGAAGCGTGGCATGTCACTTACAGAGTGGGCCGTGAGGTCAGTAAGAACGAATTGAGCACAATAAAGCAGGAAGAAGCTGAAACCCCGAGAAGTGTTAGTGCTGCCCCCAGAACAGCAAAAATGTCTTTCTAATAAAGTGATAAAGTACTTGCCGAGGCTGACAAAGCGTGAAGTGTGTGGCTAGAGGACGTGTCACAGAAGCATAGCCCTGTTGATGGCAAAATTATGCATGAAAAAGCATTTAGCCTCAATGAGCCCCGCTGGCCGGGGTTGAGGAGAGCAAGAGGAAGGCGTCTGTGGTCGGTAAGGATGTGCCTGCTTTACGTGCAGATGCAACACCATTCGGTGAGGGAATCAGGCATCCTCCGATCTGGGTATCCACGGGTGTCCTAGAGCCAGCCACCCTCGGATATGGCCGTATTTATCTATGTGATTATTTCTTGGCTGTTGGCCTCCCCTGCTAGACTGGAAATGCCTTGAGAGGAGGGAGTCTCAAGTGTCTCTTTTGCTGATAATGTCCCTCTCAACTTGTACGTGACACATTGTAGATACTCAGGAGATGTTGCTTGGATGACGGACCACTTGCCTGGCCATCTCCTCAGGCACTTCGTGACCCAGGGAAGGACACGTGAACGTGCCTGTGACTGGTTCTGTGAGGACTTGAAGAAAAAGTTCCCCCAAAGTCCCTGTAAATTAAAAGAAGCCTTCTAGTGGTGGCTCTTGGGAACGCAAAAGCGCAGGAAAATAAGTCAGAAACTGCTGGTCGGTTCCTTCATTAATATTCCGTATTTGTCCCCAAACGTTCCGCTGAATCAAAAGGGAATTCCTTGAGTTCCAGGCAGGACCACACCAAGAGGAAGAGCTGAAATTAGTTAGCCTTTTCTGGCAGTGCTGCTTTCCAGAAAGGCCCTCCCATTCCTTTGCCCAGAGCTCCCCGCAAAAAGGCAGGATGTCAGGTTGCCCGGCAGCCTTTGATGTATAGGGAGCCACAGAAGGGATGGAGAAGTAGTGTCACCCAGTGGCCTGTGTGTCATTGACCCTCCCTAAATATTGGTGGACTTCTCCTGAGACCACAGAAATCTCTCCTGAGAGTAAGACTAAGGGAAGACCCTATCCTTTCCACATCAGCACGTTCACAGTTACGCAGAGAGCAGCGAGCTTTGTTTGACTTAAAATTGATGGGTGTGGCTGGCTGCAGAGTGGAATGTAAGCGGATGACCATTTGGAGCCCATCCTTCAGGCGGGTCAGTGTGGGTGACACCGAGCGTAGTTCACATCCGTCTCTCCCTGGCTCTCTAAGTGACGGCAGCTGCGGCCCACTTGCCTGCCCTTACCCAGCCACGGGTTTGCTGAGATCGGCTCAGACTCAGACGTCCCGACAGCTTCCAACATGGGGAGGCGAAAAATGCAGACCACGTCGTGAGCCCCATTGGTTTGTGTAATGGCAAATTTGTTATTACTGGGTTCGTATATTACACCATAAATCAGCTTTAACGAATCAGAGAGGAGCGTTCCAAGGCCCGTGTGTTACATGTTTCAAGCATGGCGAGTCTGGGGCCCCGATTCCAAACACCATGATCGGCTGCATGTTGCTCAACAACAGAAATAGCCCCACGTCTGTTGTCGTTCGCAGGGCTGGAACCTTATTGACAAAGCAGGTCACCCAAGTTCCGTTGTTAGCAGCCACTAAGAAAAGACTGAGTGGGACATAGTAGGATATAGCGATGATTTGCACCAGCAGTAACCGATGGTGATGTAAAAACGTAGAGAGTAAGGCAAACCTCAGATTCTGGTAGGGGAGAAACCAGAGACAGAGAGATGCTCCAAATTTATTCTTAGCCCAGTAGGAAGAAAGGGGAAGGCCACATTAAAAGCACTTTCTATTTTGAAAGAAAGGTTTCATGGGCAGCGCCATCCAAGTTTCAACATTCATTCAGAGCTTAGCAGGCAAACATTTTCGTCCTGCTAAACCTCAGTGATACACAGCAAACACAGTCTCTGCCCTCTCACCTGGCAGGGGTGCATTTGGGAAAACAGACTTGTGCAGAGATCTGACAAGTGGAAAGCCAGAGACAGCTGCTGTTCTTTGTCCCGAATTCTGGATGTGGCTGTCACTCTAAGAGCTGCCCCTGCCTGCCTTAGACTCTTAGGGTCACGTGAGTGAATGTGCAAGAAACAGGCTCCAGGAAGCTCAACCTTGCCTGTTCTTTGCCAAGTACTACTTCCCAGAAGGCCGCTAGCTTGCATCACAGGTGGAATGCTTCCTCCTGACCTCAGCAGTTTGTTAAAAGGCCCCTGGATGGTGCACGTGATTTACGGTCAGCTGTTACCCCGAAGGTAGGTGGTTGGAACCCACCTAGCAGCTTTGCAGAACACGTAGGAAACGATTCCCATGAAAGATTACAGCCAAGAGAACCCAGTGAAGCAGTTCTCTCTTGAAACACATGGGGTCCCCTGGAGTTGAACTGACCCAACAGCAGCCAGTTAGGTTTTTTTTCTAGTGTTTATAGTTTAACTGCCCTGGCAGACTGCAGAGCTGCTGGCGTAATTTGGAGCTTGCAGTCAAATCTTAGGTAAGGTGCACGCTGTGGGGCTGTCTTGTGACACTATAATTTGACCCCAGAAACCCAGACCACAGTCTGCATCCACCAAAAGGGAGAGGGAAGAGGTCTCTAGGCTGTTTGGGTTTTTGCGTTGACTGCGAATACCATAGCCAGGAACTGAGAGAATTCGAGAAACAGCCAATTCCAAAGGCAAGCTGTTTCCAAATATATTTCTCTTCTGTACACTGTAAATAATTAACATCCTCCTCCTAGTCACCATTGTGTCCTTGTAAAATAAAATCTGACCTTGTGGTTCTTTGCTTGTAACCCCTCACTGGCTGGGAGGAAGCCCAACCCCTTAGCATGACCCCTTGCCATCTCCCCTCCCCAGCCCATTCATCCCCTTCAGAGGGCAGCTCTGTGGGCTTTCCTGGGGTACCCTGGTCCCTCACCCACTGTCCAGAGGCCAGTGTGAGCTCCAGAAGACAAGAGCTCTGTCTGCATTGCCACACCCCACCAGTCGGTGCCGTGCTGGCCCATCGCAGATGCTTGCCAAACGGTCATTGAGAGAATGAGTGAATGGCTTAGTTCTTTCCTCCCAGCAGCGAGCACTATCAGAGAAAATGAATTTGTTGCCATTAGGCTAATAGTTGTGAATCAGAGTTCTTTTTTCTTTTTTTCCTGTGTTTGTGTCTCTGAGGCATACAGCTTTATAAGCAATGTCGTCCAATTCATCTTTATAAGCTGGCTGTGTCAGCATCATAAATAGGAACACTCTGGAGAACGCCAGAGTACTGGTGGGCTGAGTCTGCCCTGAGATGTTTGATGCTTATGAATTGAGACCAGGGCTATCTGGGTCACCCCTCTCCACCCAGCTCCTGTCACCCGCACTGCCATCCAGGCTGAAGAGGATGTTGAAGGCACAGTCTCTTATATTACAATAGCTTCTAGAAACCTCAGAGCCACACAGAATTGCTGCTTTCATTAAGGTGACCAGAGTTAGGAATTTTCCACTGGCTGCCCTTTGCCTGGGGGTCCTTGTGCTACCGCTCCCCCAGGGACTCAGAAGGACACTCTAGGGACTCAGGATCAGCCGAGAGCCCAATGCAGTCCTGTCTTTATTCTTGTTTTCCAGTGCTGCTGCTTCCTAGCCAGATCAAGGGCCTGTACTTCAGCTCCCGAGAGCCTCTGAGGCTGAAGTTCTGTTCTCGTCTCCGTATGAGGACTCTGCAGGGCAGACCAGTATTGCCAAAACCAAAAAATCCGCATGATGGGAGTGCCACCCCTTGATTCAGTACAGACTTATCAAGGTCCTGACCCTAAGCCATAAAAGAAAATAAAAACCAAATGCATCATCATTGAGTTGATTCTGACTCACAGCAACCCTAGTGGCTGTCAAAAAGCTCTTGGCACCAAGTCACATAGACTTCATTTGTTCGCACCACCAAAGCTGCAAAGATGAGGGGAAGCCAAAACCTGAGCAGGCTGTACCTGTTACATGATTGATATGTGGGTTCTTAACTTCTGCCAAGATTTCCGTCCTGACTCGGATACTCTGCCAAGGTTCCCAGGTAAAGAATCCAGCCAAGGAATGGGGAACTTCATGCCATCAGTCCTAGCGTGACTGCAGAGGACACAGGCAGTAAGTCTATACATGCAAAGCTGAATTTGCAGTTTGGGGGTGCTAGAGAGAATCTTACATCCAGCCGACATGACTAGTCCAGCCTGGAGGCTCTCCGAAAGTCAGGCCCCGGGTAATCTAACTCTGAGGGCTTTGGTTTTGGCCAGTGGTGAAGTTCAGGACACTTCCCCTTCAATTCACATCTGTTTCTGAGATTTGGGTTCTATTAAAAGGTGGAGTGACCAGAGAAGGTGGCATTTTTGTTGGCCTCCCCTGTGCTGTCTCTGCCCCCACAGCTCTAACCCAGAGACACAAATGTGTGGAGCTTGTGCAGCTTCTAAAAGCCCAGACATGGCTCGAGTAGAAAGAGGGAAAAGGAAAACAGAAATATAATTTTCTGGTGGAGGAAGTTTGGAAGTAGCTGGTGATTTTTGTGTGTGTTTTGTTTTGTTGTGTAATTTCTACCGATTTTTATAAACAAAAGAGTCTCTAGATCAGTTCTCAGTTGGGGTAGTTTTGCCCCCCTGGGGACATTTGGGTGTCTGGAGACATTTTTGGTTGTCCAGATTTGAAAGGGGCTATGGCATCTAATAGAAACCCTGGTGGTGTAGTGGCTAAATGTTATGGCTGCTAACTAAAAGGTCGGCAGTTCAAATCCACCAGGCGCTCCTTGGAAACTCTATGGAGTAGTGCTACTCTGTTTATAGGGTTGCTATGGATCAGAATCAACTCAACAGCTCTGAGGTTGGTTTGGTTATAAGACATCTGATAGGTAGAGGCCAGAGATGCTGATAAACATTTTACAATGCATAGGGCAGTCCCTACGGCAAAGAATTATCCACTCAGTGTGTCAATGGTGCTGAGGATGAATGAATTATAGACCCACCCAAGTAAAACCTATTAGTATCAAGAGTCATTAATCTGTTTCTTTAGTTAACATTTATTAAGTGCTTACTGTGTACCAGGCTCTGTGCTAAATGCTGAGAATACACAGACGAGATCATGTCAGTTTTCAAAGGGATAACTCTGGATTCCCTTATGAACTTAACCTTCTTGTTACTGATAAAGGAACTTCCTCTCAGCCTTCCTTTTGGGGGAGTCAAGGAAATCTCCATCTCACCAGGGGCCAACAAGGCACAGTCATTTTAGTGGAGAAATATTCAATATTTTGAACTTGGGGAGCAATGAAGGAAAAAGAGTAACATGAGTCTGTCCTAGAAACTGTCCATCACCATCAGCTGGTTAAACGGAGTATATAAAAACGGTAGGGGGAATTGTAGACAGAATTTGATTTAGAACCCTCCCTTGAGTTGGGTAACCAAGGTGACTGTTCATCAGCCACAAGGCCCCTGACCAAGAAATTCTTGGCAGCCCATTCATTGGTCAGGCCACCCTAAATGTCTGTTGAATTCTCTATTAAGAGGAAGAGAACAGAACAAAGAGAGATACGTCTGAGTTTTCCAATAACTGTCAAAGGATGAGAGATGAAATGCTGTTTGCTCAGTACAGCGGGCCTCCAGAAAGGGAACAGAGAGACAAGATGAGGAAATACTGCTGCACTTAGCCGTACCCTTCGGTACAAAGTGCTTCATCCAAACCACTCATCTCTTTCCCATTAAAAAGTGTTTTCATTTTGGTCTACAGCTTGGCTGTTCAGTGTAGTAGAGATTTTCGATTGTCTCCAAACAGGCCCCTTTGACACCGCTGCCTCACTCTGTTGCGGAGTTCAGTTTGTTGTGTTGCTGTTGGAATTGCTTTTTTACCGTTTCCCCCCTTCTGTCTTTTACTCCGTGAGTGTGACACAGCTGTTTTGTGATGAATTTCAAATGACTGAGGTCTGGGTTCATCGTGGAGTGTGAGAGGACAGCTGGCATGGGGAGAAACCAGTGCTGCCAGAATGCTGCCCGGTCACCACTGCCATGGGGCAGTGGCCGCTCAGTGATAGAATTCTCACCTCTTACGCGAAAGACCCGGGTTTGATTCCGGCCGGTACACCTCATCCACAGTCACCGCTCTTTCAGCAGTGGAGGCTTGCATGTTGCTATGATGCTCTATGTGTTTCCTCGAAGCTTCAGACTAGAAAGACAAGTCTGGCAACAACTTCTGAAAATCAGCCAATGAAAACCCAATGGATCACAAAGGTCCAATCTGACCAGGCAGCGTCTTGTTCCGTTGTACTGGAGGTCTTCATGCATCAAGGGTCAACCTGAAGGCACCCAACCACGAGAGTTACCTCTACAACTGGGGCCAGCATAGGGAAGGATCCCCAGTGGTGTCGCCCCCTTCGTGTGTCAGGATGGTCCAGTGGTCATGCTGGGAGGGAGACCTTAGTAATGAGTGCTTCTGAAGGGGCCAGAGCAGTAATCTTAGGGAGAACTGTGGGGAGCAGGAGAAGTGTATTCAGTGCAGGTTCTCTCCCCTGCTGCCTCCAGAGCCCCAACAGCAAGGCAAATGCTGTTTCCCATGGGGTGGCCTTTTGGGCATGAGAAGGCACATCTGTACAAATGGGCTCCTGGGTATGCAGGGAGCATCAGAGGGAGCTAGCTCCTGGGAACTGGGGGATTCTTTTCTTCCTGCTCCCCTACCCTGTACAACTTGTACAGTATCCCATATGTCTAGCCAGATTCCCAGAACTGGAAAGATGATTCTTAGGCCCAAAGGGAAGCCTAGGAGATGTTTTGGTAGCTTCCTCTATTTGGCAGTGAGGGTCGGGTCAACCTGGTTGGGAGACCGTATCCTAGGAAGGCAAAGGGCCGGGAAGGGTGGGTGAGGCTCTGCCATTCTTCTGACCTTTGGGGACATCCTTCGTGAAGACTCAGTACAAGGCGCTGGTTGGGGTCTGTGGGGTAACATGGGAAGTCAGGCGCCCTTCACCTGAAGACGCTCATGATCTAGTTGGGAAAAGAAAGTATAAAAAACATGTGATACATGGCACCCCATGGGTGAGCCTTGAAACATGATGCTGGGTGAAACAAGCCAGACACTTACGGACAAATATTATGTGATCCCACTTATGTGAAATATCTGATTAGGCAAATGCATAGAAACAGAAGCACATTCGTCATACTACGGGCTGAGCGGAGGCAGAATGGGCGTCACCGGTAAAGGGCACTGAGCTTCTGTTTAGGGTGATGATAGGTTTAGAAACGGATCTTAGTATTGGTAGCACAACCTGGCGAATGTACTACTGTCACTGAATTGTACCCTTAAAATGAGGAAAGAAGCAAGTGTTTTGTCTTCCATACTTGACCACAGTAAAATTTTTAAAAAACAAACAATATACACACAAAAAGAAAAATTACAGTCTAGTGTGAGGCAAGGGGAGCGATGCATTCAAGATAGGGTGTGTGTGTGTGTGTGTGTGTGTGTGTGTGATTTACACACAATAATTGCCAGAAGATTCCAAGCAGGAAGAAAGCTCATTAAACAAGCATGGTCAGGGCAAACTTTATGAGAAAAGTGCAATCTGAGCTGGGCCTTTTAAAAAATGTTTACCTTTATTGTTTGCTCTGCTTACAAAGTAATATGTGAGCCTTTAAAAAAAAAACAAAAAAAGTGAAACATAGTGCAAATATGTGACATTGAAAAGAGTAATTTCTTATCACCCAAATAACTGGTGTTTATTCGTGAATATAATGCATAAATAATATTATTTTATGAAAACAAGTTTGCATCATTTATACCATTTTTGATGTGTATTTTTCACTAAGCGATGTAAGTTTGCCATCATTCTGTGACAGGACACAAATCCTTTTTAATGACCGTGTCATATTTTGCAGTGTGGTTATGCTGTGTTTTTACCAATCTTCAACTGATGGGCATTCAGGGTATTTCCATTCTTTCGTTTTCATGGTACTACAGGAAGAATCCTCATACAACTTCATTGAGTGACATTCTAATGTTTTTGTAGAATAAATTCTAAAAATGAAATTGTTGAGTCAATGGAGGTGAAAGTTTAAGTCTTACAGATGTAGCCTAATTGCTGTACCCCAACTGATAACATATTGTGCTCTGACCCTCAGTTGTGTGGGACCAGACTGAATTTTGAAGATCAGTGAGATCAAACAGTCAGTGTTTTAAGTGTAGAAAAAGGCAATGGCAAAGGTGCAGATCCAAGAGCATACTGGGGGACAATGAGTCGTGTTTGGGTGAAGCAAAAGAGAAGAGCTTTGAATGCCAAGCCGAGGAATTTGGACCTTGTTCTCCAAGTAGCAGAGGCCTTACAAGGCCAAGAGTGATCCACAATCATGCCAGGGGACTCCACTGGTGACCCTGCCTGAGAGGTCAACTCTCTCATGAGGGCTCCTGGACACCAAAAGGTTTAGATCCATCCATCAGCCTGCTCCCCGCCCTCTTCCCTATAACTCTCTTTACTGTGAAAATTGCCTTCAGCCATCTTGACAATAATATTTTGTTAATGAAAAGAAACATTTATGGCACTAAGCAGTTGTCCAATCTGTGACAACCCTGGTTGCCTCCTTTTTAGACCAATAATTGGCAACTCACTTTCTAAGAAGCAAATAGGTATTCTCTTTCAGGTCCCATTCCACTGAATAAAAGAAAGCTGGATCACCAAGTAGCTGAAGGACCCTGCCTAGTGCTGATTCTAAACCCCCCTGCCCTTCTGGCCTGGGAGTGTAGGACTGCCACAGTGCCTTGAGCAAAGCCAATTTTAAATTGTGAGTACTAGGAAAACGATACTGTCCAACTCCATCCTAGAAAAGGGTTTTGTTCTTAGTTTTTCATGGAAAAACAGAAACCATTGGAACTGCTGCATTAATTTGCCTGAATGAAGTCCCCCAGAACTCGGTGCCTAGAATAGTGTTGCAGATCTCACCAACTGGATTTGGTAGTAAAATGCCAGACAAAGTCAGTCAGACAGAATCAAGGCACATGAATTCCTAAGTGCTAGAGATTCAAGTATCTGCTGGGAGTGATTGTGGCCACGGGTCATTCAATAAAATAGAAAAGGTCCTTGGGAAAACAGCTGCATGTCCCACAAGGAACAGACCAGAGAAGGAAGGATTCATCCAAACAAAACAGTCATGGAAGGGAGAATTAGTTGGGCTGCTTGTAGAGGGAGCTGTGCAAAAGAAAACCTCTGGAACCTATAGACCAGGGTTCCCAGCCCGTGTTTTCCATGTCTGAACGACTCAAACCCTAAGGTAATGAGAGTCCCTGTCTCTGGAACAGCTCTCAGGTGATCACAGCTCTTGAGTTCACCATCACCTATTACTGTGTCTTCAGTCCCTACTTCTCTTCAAAAAAATGGACAGATGGAAGAATGAGTTGAGATGAGATGATGCAAAAGGAAGGGAAGAGAAGGCAAGAGAAGTCAAGGCTAGGCATAAGAGTTCAGTGCAGTCACTGGCCCATGGTAAGCAGTCCCCAAATGTTCCCTTCTCCCTTGACTCTGACATTGGGATCTGCAGATGGGTTGCTGGAAGAAGGTTGCTCAGTGGAAAGCACGTGTCACTGGAAAGCAGCTGCCCTGAATGGTGCCACAAAAGTAGGTTGGTTTGTGTGTATGTTGGTTTACACTGCTCAGGATGGGTGAGAAGAGGCGCAAAGGGATGAATTGGAGAGCTCCAGCCCTCAGAATCCTCGGCCAGCACCGCACGATCCTCCAGAAACCAAAGCCTTTCCACTGCTCAGATTTTCTTTCTTCTTCTTTTTTTTTTAATCTATGCTACTACTCCTGTTACTCTCTAACCCGAGTTCAGAATGGCATGCGTCTCTGATACTTCCCCTCTAAGAAACCTTAGAAGCTGTATTTACTGTTGGTAATGCCAAGTTTGGGCAGTCTGTGTCACTGGAGTCCGAAGGTAATATCCAAAGCAATTTTCACATTCTAGTGCTGTCTGCTGTGAGCCTTGGTGGCCGTGGTGTCGGCAGCCCCTGAGGCATCGAGATCCCACACACGACAGAACAAAATACTGCCCTGTCCCGTACCATCTTTACAATTCATTGCAGATCAGACCGTTGTAATCCATAGGCTTTCCACTGGTTTATTTTCAGAAATTAGATGGCCAGACCTTTCTTCTTAGTCTGTCTTAGTCTGGAAGCTCCACTGAAATCCATTCAGTGTCACAACAACACACAAGCCACCGCGGACAGACGGGTAGGTGGCTGCAGACTAAGGTGTACGGGCCGGGAATTGAACTTGCGTGGAAGACCACCAAACCAGCAATCCCTCATGAGCCTTCTTACTAGGTATACTTTCAAGTCAAAGTCAGAGTCACTGCCATCAACTCAGTTCTGACTCAGAGTAACCCTAGAAGACTTGAAAAGAAGAAAGTAGGAATCAAAAGGCCCCAGACTCAAGAGTGTCAGCCAGAGGTGAACAGTGCAAGCAAGCTCCTCTTGTAATTCTGCTTCGTGAGAACCTCCCCTCTATACTTTCAAGAAAACAGATTTTAAGTCCACAAGTAGCTCAGGACCAGGACCGGCTGCATCGGCCTCTGCTATTTTTAATCATATTACATTCACACAGCAGTACTTCTTGGCCCTTAGAGCAGAGTTCTCAGTTTGGGTCAGAATCATTCAGGGAGCTTTAAAAAAAGTCCTTGACCTTCCTACCAAACTAGGATGCATTAGGATGGAACCAAAGAATCGGCACACAAAATGCTCCCCCAGGTGATTCTGAGGACCTGCCCCCAAGTGCAGGAACATGACCTAGAGCTGAGGTCTCAACCCTTTCATGTCGTAACACATGTAGAAAATGATCAGTTTTGATTATCGTACCTGGAAGGAGCTCCTGACCAGAGGCAACTGACCGCTAGGGTCAAGAGGTCCAGTCTGGTTACCCACAGGCCAAGCAGAACAGGATCCTAACACATCTATAATGCATTCAAGGTGAGGAAGTGCTCCATTTTATTAGTACATGTTGTGAGTAGAAAAGAAAATACATTAAAACATAAGCTATCCCTTCCCCTACTGAAGAAGAGGTCAGTGCCTTTGAATTTCATGCCATCTGTTGGGATTCTGATACCACTGGGGAGTCAGGTCCTGTGTCTTCTCTGTCAGCCAGTAGCCTTCCTTGCATGTCATGTGTGTTTATCATATACGTTTGTGCAGTTTTTCCCCAGACTCCTTCACTTCTGTGCTGGGGACTTGACTTCAGATTGACTCTCATCTAAGTTTAATTCCTCCAGTAGGAGATGCTAATGAGCCTTCGCCACATCTTCTGCCTGATTCTTGTTCAGTTCTGTCCTTTGGCTAGCAGCACTCTAAGACTCGGTGACGATGGACGTGATGTTTTTCCCTTTGAGAACTAAGACCTGACTCAGTGACTCTCTCCTGCACTACTTTCTATTCACACTCCAAGTACCACTGTTCAGCCTCAGTTCCAAAAATATCCAGGGAAGAATAGGCGTTGTTAAGTTGCTTGTCTTCGTCTTTTATTGTTAAGGGGACCTAGAGAAAGACATACAATTACAAGCTATTAAGTTGGGCTTTAGAAGTGTCAACAGATTCCTTACAGAATTGCTAAACCTGGCTTTAGAAGCATAGGAGTTAACTTTTGAAGGAAAGTCAATGTCACTGTTAAATTCTTTTATTCAGCTGTATCATTTTAATTCCAACTCTCTGGTAGCAGGAAGCCCTGGTGGCTTAGTGGTTAAGTGATACAGCTGCTAAGCAGAAGGTCAGCAGTTCAGATCCATGAGGCACTCCTTGGAAACTCCATGGGCAGTTCTGCTATGTCCTATAGGGTTGCTATTGGTCAGACTCGACTCAATGGTAGTGGATTTGACTTTTTTTTTTTAATTCAGTAGATTATCGTCTCTCTTTTCTAGACAAGGATGCAGAAGCTCAGAGAGTCTAAATAACTTCCCAGAAGTTGCCAGAAGCCAAGAGTATCTGACTCCAAAGATTATGCTATCTCCATGCCAAGCTGGCTTCTTCAGGCAAAGCTGGAAGTATAGACAGTTGTTATCCAAGAGACTTTTTTTTTCCTTCTTAAATACTGATCATGTGAATGAAGTGTCATGGAGAAAAGCAGGTGAAGCAAGACAGAAGGCCTCTTTAGTCTTCCTTCTAGGTTTAATGATCTGATAAAACACCATGTCCTATCTTTTGGGACACATTTCCTCATTATGAACATTCTCGAAAATAGCAGATTGACCAAGAAAAGCGTGGTCTGGGAAGATTCCAAAGCATACTACAGGAATTTCATTTTAAAACAAAGATATACATATCATAGCTCCCAAAGGATACACCCACGGACCCCAGTTTAGGAAACATTCCCACAGCAGTCTTGGAGTTCAGTAACTTCTCCAGGTTCATACAGCAGGTACTGGAGCAGAAATTCAAACCCAAGGTGTCTCGCTTCAAAACCTTTTGAGTTGCCCCTTTAAGCCCCTAAGAGGGGCTCCTGGATGTTGTAAACAGCGAAATACATTGTGTCAGACAATGCAGATTGAAGGAGCTCAAGGAACCCACTAAGCGCTGTTACCTGCTTTACTGGGGTTCTAAGGAGACCTAGTGGTATAGTGGTTAAGTGCTATGTCTGCTAACCCAAAGCTTGCCAGTTCCAGTCTGCCAGGTGCTCTTTGGAAACTCTATATGGCAGTTCTACTCTGTCCTGTAGGGTCGCTATGAGTCAGAATCGACTCAGTGGCAGTGGGTTTGGTTTTTGTTTTAAGATAACATTAGGAAAAATGAAATGAGTTCTAAAGCTAAAAAGAGTTTGAAATCTAATCCAGCTTTCAAAATAGAAGCCCTTGTTGCCTTCCAACACTGATGGGTGTATTGAACCTCTCTGTCACAGTGTCAGAAACCCTGGTGGCATAGTCGGTGAAGCACTACATCTGCTAACCAAAAGGTTGGCGGTTCCAATCTGCCAGGCACTCCTTGGAAACTCTGTGGGACAGTTCTGCTCTGACCTCTAGTGTCACTGTGAGTCTGAACAGACTCGATGGCAGTGTATTGTTTTTTTGTTTTGATATCCCAGTGTCTGTTCAACAGATTGAAGGTCCAGGTTTCCCAAAATAATCCATCCAATGGAGGAGTAAGCTCAATTTGGGGACAGTTAATCCCGTGCTGATCACTGTTGCCACGTTGCTACTCATCAAGAATATTTGTCAGTCTCTTATCAGCTTTTGATTTAATAAACTTAAGCAGTCCCCAGGCCAAACTGTATATCCTCAATATGGATCCAAGCTATTAATGATTCTTCATAGCCTGTGTCCCAGCAGCACTGTTGAAATCAAAGTGCACAGGGACAAGCCTCAGACTTGCAGTCCCAGTACCGAGGCTGCCAAGCTGAGCCAGGTTCTACCCAGGCTTCCTTTGTGAAAAGAGCTTGGCTCCCTCACCGTTAGGAAGTCAGTGTCTGTCCCTCCCCATTGCAGCAGTGAGACTGGGCTCTCTCCAGTGTGCCCTTGAATGACCTTGTTGATCTTGATGAGAGCTGATCCTCTAAACATAGTCACATCTGTTAGTGCCAAAAGGAACAGGTTAGGGTTATGTAACAGGATGTTAAGATATTTCTTGTCACTCTGGAATTGGGAACCAAGCCCAAAGCTGGGGACAAAGAAGAGTTATAACTCCACATTCTACAGGCAGCTGGTTTTAACTGAGGCCAGGTACTCCCCAGGGCCTTCTAGGAGGTGACCCAGCTGTCCCTTTCACTGCCACAGTTACATATACACACATTCACATGTGCCTCACTGCCCAGGTGGTATATGGGGCAGGGGTGCTCTCAGTGTCACTGAGGATCCACTCACCCCAAAGTTATCTGAAGGGCATGCTGCAGGAGAATCGATCCCGAAACCAGAGAGTCTGAAAAAAGACTGACTTCTTGCTTGGCGGGGAACACACAGACCTACCCTTGGGCTGTCATCCCAGGAGAATGTGAGGAGAGACTAAAAACTGTCCCCAGGAGTCTATAGGGGAACATGGAGATGGGGTCCATATGGAGATGACTGAAGGAGAAGGCTTGTGGAAGGAGCCCACAACAGGGCTGAGACTGAGCCCTGGGAGGATGAGCCTGGCAAAAGGATGGAGCATCCCCTTGGGCGTTATACAAAATGCCCTAAACTGTCAGTTTGTTGGGAGGATTAAATGAGAAAATGCATCTACAGTGCTTGTCACACGTTCTGATACACAGCAAGCACTTAGGAGCGTTAGCTGGTGTGATTAATGTGCCCTCCTTCCATCCTTGACCTCCTGACCACCTCTTCCGGGGTTCCCTTTTGCCTTAGTCTTCTCCCCAAGCCCCTAAAACACATCAACAGTGTTGGCCTTGGAGCTAGACACTGCTGACAACTGAATTATTTTGTGGTGCTCATTCTTAAAGAAGTGGGTTTCTGGTTCTTCTGGCACTCCATTGTATCCAGGGGCACAGCAGAACACACTGGCATGCCCCCTACATACACACACACACACATACACACACACACACCCCACCACCACCTCTGTCCTTGCCTTCTCCCTCCCTGCCACACCTTGTGAGTCAGGGCTCCTTTAAGAGAGTCACTTTGCAGAGAAATAGCACAGATCACTCAGTGTTTGCAGTGCATTCTAGTGCCAAGAGCAAATGCTTTAAAAATAGCACTTTAGGTATTAACTGCTAACAAAGCAGGAATCGGCTGCTTCTGGCCATGATTTGCACTTAGATTTTTTTTTTTTTTAAGCTGATGCGTAGCAGTTGACCTTTCAGTAAAGTTTTAGGTCAGTTCTCAAGCACAGCTCCTTAGTTTTATGTGTATCCTTCCTCAGGATTCTAGTTTAAGACATGCTGTACTCAGTTTGGGGCTAAATTTTTGCCTGGTTGAAGTGCCCATTCTTGGGTAAAAAGAATAATAATATCTGCAACGCTTTAGAGTCATCAGGAAAAGTTCCAGAACACAGGAAAAAATCTGGTACATGCTGTTACTTCTTCCCTATCTTAGGGCTGAGTGTTGTAAAGACCAGCTCCCTTCCTCAGTCTGTCTTTAAGTGGAATTTGTACATAATTCAGAACAGTTAGGTACAGTTCATATCTAACGGGAGTTAGTCTAATTTTTGTCTTAGTATACGGTTTATAGTATGCCTTCTGTGCATGAAAAAGCATTAAAAGAAACACTTCCAGATACACTAAAACATCTTTAACATAATAATACAGTGCACACTGTCCTCACTTATCAACATGATTAAGTTCCAGAGAACAAGTCATTAAATAAAATCAATGTTGTACAAAAATGGAGGATGACTACATCAGAGCACAAAATAGAGGATGACTACATCACTCCATAACTGCCAAACCACTGAGAATCATGGCCCAGCCAGGTTGACACATAACCTTAACCATTGTTTTAGTCAGCTAATGCTGCTGTAACAGAAATACCACAGATGTGGATGGTCCAGCAGGTTACAAGTCCAAATTCAGGATGTCTGCTCCAGTGAAAGGCTTTCCCCCAAGTGGGCTCTGGAAGAAAGTCTGGTATTGTATCAGTCTTAGTCCAGGGAGCATCTTGATGCACGATCCTCGGGTTTGAAGGATGTGCTCTTCTCCCAGTGCTGCTTTCTTGATGGCGTAAGGTTCCCAATTCTCAGCTTGCTTCCATTTCCTTTTATCTCTTGCAGGATGAAAGGATTAAGGGTGGTGCAAGCCATTCTCTAGGGAAACTCCCTTTACAGTGGAGCAGGGAGGTGATCCTATGATGGGATTTATAGTCACACCCTAATCCTTTAACATACAGCATAGAAAAATCACAAAATGGAAGACAATCATAGAACGTAGGGAATCATGGCCCAGGCACGTGGCTACACCTATTTTAGGGGAGGACACAATTCAATCCATGACAACCACCAAAGCCAGTGTTACTCTCACCTTACACCTCAGCATTCATTACTGCCAGATAGTCAGATCGTACATTTTTACTATTGCTGTAAATGCAGAGTGTCTGATAACAAGGTAATCGATAAGTGAGGAGAAGGTATAATAATGATAAGAATGTTTCCCTGTGCCTCACAAAGTAGCTGCCATTCGTTATTACAGACCACTGTGTGTACTTTCATATTTTAATATAATAGGCTTTATGGGGGTTGGTATGTAACTATGGATTGTACAAGGACTGCCAGTTAAGTTCACGAACTCATCCTAGAAAAAGTGCCACACACCTCATTGCTGAATATCATTATGGTCCGTTTGAAGGACTCCCCTTGGGAAGCTACGCACTGACGCTAGCGCCTAGTCCACCCTTCAAAGCACTTGTGGAACACTTTTTCTGGAATGGCCATCAGAGCTGTTGTCGTATTACCCTTGATGTCCTGCATGTCATCAAAATCTCTTCCTTTCAGTATTTCCTTTATCTTTGGGTAAAAAGAAAAAGTCACTGGGGACCAGATCAGCTGAGGAGGAGGGTGTTCCAATACAGTTATTTGTTTACCTGCTAAAAACTCCCCCACAGACAAGTATACAATGAAGTTTGCAAACTTGCCATATGCCACCTTGATCAATGGCCATTCCAGAAAGAGTTCCAACATGGCTTTGAAGGGTGGACTAGGTGCTGGTATTGGTGCGTAGCTTTCCAAGGAGAGTGCTTCAAAGGTGACCGTAGTGATGTTCAGCAATGGGGCATGTGGCACTTAGGACAATTAAGTTAGCAGACTTAATTGTGAGACATTGTATTTAAGTTGCACATTTGTAACCCAGGGAGACTGCCTGTAGTTACATAATCTAGCAAATCCTGGCCGAGGATGGGTGGGGGTGGGGTAGGGGAGAATGCTGCTGAGCGTTATCTTTTGCATTTAACATTCATCAAATACTTCTAATTTCAATTAACAGGGCAGGCCCCTGTTGGTTATTGTCCTCTGTGGTTCAAATTGAAAGCATAATTAATCATAAAAACTTTGTACTTCATGGATGTCAGCTAATAATACTGCCTCTGAGATGCAAGCTCTGCTCCAGCCAGGCTGAGATCTCCTGCAGGTTTCTCCTGGCACCTCCCAGGCGGGAGGCTGATTCTGACCAGCACAGGCACCTTTGCACATCAGCTGCGCTAATGAAGAAGTCCTTGGCATCAGCCCTGCTCAGCTCTGTCCAAGTGCAAGGCAGCATGAGGTCTGAAAGTGTGGCTGACCCCAAGGAGGGGAAGCCTTTGAAAGACATGTGCCCAAAAGGAAGAAGTGGCCAGCTAGGGTCTGTTTGGCCCTGGAAACAGCCCTGGCACTGACTCGCTGCCCTCCACACAGATGGGACTTAGCTGCAAGGTTCCAATTTGCCATCTGCAAGGCCTGGGGGTTATCAGCAGGATCTGGAGCCAGAGACCTCATCGTGGACGAGTTTATAAACCTCTAGGCAGAAGAACTCACTGCCTGACACTTTCCTGGCCATCCAGCTGCTGGGCCAGAGGAGCCGTGCAGGGCCCTCAAGGCCAAGGTGCTGCTTTCAGGGAACTTGGGCATCACTGGGGGATCCAGCTGCAACCTGTGTGACATGGGTTCCTTGTTAGAGAAAAGAGCCCCAGCCTTACTTGGAAGATGACACAGAAGAAAGGCTAGCACATATCTGCATATGGCTCTAGCCTCCTCAAGAGGAAAGCTGTTAGTAGTACCACGATCCTAGAGGGGACGTGGTGGTCCAGGGGGTGGTAAAATTCTCACCATCTATGCATTGGGATCCATTCCTGGCCACTGAGCCTCGAGCACAGCTGCCATCCACCCATCAGCAGAGGCTTGCATGTTACTGTGTACAGTTCACTGGAGCTTCCAGGCTGAGACAGATGAGGTAGAAAGGCCTGGAGATCTACTTCTGACAATCACTCTTTGAAGACATTCTGAATCACAAAAGTCCAATCTGAAACCCATCACAGGGATGGGACAGGACCAAGCGTGTTTTGTTACATTGTTCACGGTGTTGTGCCAAGTCCTGGGCCAAATGGGACGCAGTTGACCAATGCAAGAATGCCTGAAGCCTGTCTGCCCTCTTTCGTAACTCTCTTGCTAACCTCACAACCTTGACGATCCCAAAGACTGTCACTTCTCCTTGGCCCAGAACTTACCCACAACATCCCACAAGGAGGACCATTCACCAGGCATTTCTTCAACCACCGTACTTAAGGACACTGACGAGTGATACCATCTGGACATTAAAAAGGCCACTATGTCATTTCACTGACATAAGGAAACCCACAGGACAGTGGACAGCCACATTTGTATCTGAACTTATTTCTTTATACACTTTACTGGCAAATAATAGGAGCCCTGATGATGCAGTGGTTAAGAGCTCTCCTGCTAACCAAAAGGTCAGCAATTCGAATCCACCAGCCAGTCCTTGGCAGCTCTATAGGGCAGTTCCACTCTGTCCTGTAAGGTCGCTCTGAAGTGGATTAACTCGATGGCAACAGGTTCGAGGATAATAATGAAGTCATGGAATCCAGAAGCATCTTGGATGTTCCTGCTGCCCTTCTTTTTGAAGAGCATAAGGAGATTTGAAGAAATTACAGTATCCTTAAGAGATTTCCATGTTACATGCTTCTGATCACACTGAGGTGGCTTCTGTGCGTCTAGCACCTTCTGTGTGCCAGAAATTGTGCTGGGAACTTTTGCCAACATCATCCAATTTAAGCCCTGTAACAACCCCACAGGGAGTTATCTCCATTCCGTGGATGAAGAAACTGAAGCTCTCCTCTAATGGGTTATATAATGTCCACGTGTATTTGTATTTGCCTTCTCCAGCACACCTGTTGCCATCAAGTCAATTCCAACTAATAACAGCCCTATAGGACAGAGTAGAACTGCCCCATAGGGTTTTCAGGGAGTACCTGGAGGATTCAAACTGCTGGCCTTTTGGTTAGCAGCTGAGCTCTTAACCACTGTGACACCAAGGTTTCCTCTGCAGCACACAGCAACTCAAAGTATCTTCTTAGACTTTTTCCTAGGTATTTTATTATCTTGGGGGCTATAGTAAATGGTAATGATTTCAAGACTTCCTCTTTGATTGTCTCTTCGTTGGTGTAAAATAATCCAGCTGATTCATATATGTTTATCTTGTGTCCTGATACTTTGCTGAAGTCTTCTATTAGATCTAGTTTTTTGGTGGATACTTTAGGGTTTTCTGTGTATAGGATCATGTCATCCGCAAGTAGCAATTCTTTGATTTCTTCTTTAGCACTCAGGATGCTCCATATTTCTTTGTCATGCCTCATTGTTCTGGCTAGAACTGCCAGTACAATGCTGAATAGAAGTGGTGACAGTGACTATCCATGTCGAAATATCTTCTCTGACACCAACGACAAATGCAGTTCTTCTAAAAACCTTATTAACCTTTGGATGTAAGTCATATTTCTCCAGTTACAGTGCACAGTCCTTCAGAACACCAAGTCTGTCCAAGATTTTACCAACTGAATATATTATTCAGGGGCTTCTGCTACTCTTGCAGGTTTGATAATTCACAGGAATGACTCACAGAACTTAGGAAAGAGCTACAAGTACAGCTACAGTTTCCTTATAGAAAGATACAAATCAGGACCAGCATAAAGCAGAGATGTACTGGGTGAAGTCTGGGAGGCACCCCAACACAGAGCCTCCTTGTCCCCAAAAGAGTGCATCATTCTTCCATGTGTCAGTGGCATTCGCCAACCAGGAAGTTCACTTGAATTTCAGTGCCCATAGTTTTTATAATTTGCACACATTGTTGAACTCAACCTCCAGCCCTCTTCCCCTAGGTAGGCCAGGTAGCACCATAGTGAATTTTTCTGACGTGACCAGCTACCCAAAACTAACCTCATTAGCATTACAAAGATGCTGATCACTCAGGAAATTCCGAGGATCTAGAGGGTATCTCTCAGGAACCAAGGACAAAGGCTAAATTCTCGGGGGAATGTTTACACACACAAGCCCACACACACCATGCCAAAATTTCAAATGAGAAGTCTTGCCCACATGGTATAGGTGTTGGGACCCCAGACTTGGGAGTCAGGCTAACCTGGGCTTGGATCCCGGAAGACTGTGAACAAATCACTTGATTATCTCTGAGCTTCAGCTTCCTCACTTGGAATCCCAAGATAATACTTATACCTTATAGCAGTGGTTCTCAACCTCACATGTACATTCAGATCAGGTGGGAAGCCTTTGAAACTCTGGATGTCCAGACCCCACCCCAAACCCATGAGATCAGAAGCTTTGGAGTTGAACCATGCTCTGTCTGCTCATCATCCTCACCAGTGTCTGTTCAAGTCCTTCAGCTGTGTCAGCATCCAGCAGGAGTCTTGAGATCCAAGGTCTCAAGCTTTATGGCATTTTAAAAATAGTCTGAAACTGATTTGGGAAGGGTCCGAGGGATTTGTAACATCAAAGATGATAGCTGAGGTTTATAAATTTCATTTTAAAGCAGAGAACCCAGAAAGGAAAATTTAGAAATGTAAAATAATCCGGTTCTTTTATAAAGAATGACACATGTAGCACAGCACAGTTGGAGTCAGGACCAAAATACCACAAAAGCTGTGGAAACACAAACCAGAAATATTTTGAAAAATGTTGCAAGGAAGGTCAATGGAGATGTGAATGGAGCGACTTAGATACTTCAGTTCACAAACCCAAGTGAGAGGAAGAAAAAAGATGTGATTTCCAGGGGAATAGGCATTGGGAGAGTGAACACAAAGAGGGAACAAGGAGGAGGAGCCAGGGGAATGAGGGGACCCTGAAACGAGAGAAAAGTTTGCATCAGCCAGATATTTCAGGTGGATCCAACCCGCCCTTCTGGGCTTCTCTCTGGTTCATTCTCATTCAACAGCAGTAGGCTGTGTGTTCATTTTTATCTTGACTTTTGATGAGAGGAGTCCCCTCATAATCCCTCTCCCTTCACTCCCTCCAGTGCCGTGAAAGTGAATCCCTAATTATAGGCTGTGTAGAAGACCGACTAGATGAAATCCACAGCTGTAGATGGACTTGCAAAAAAGCAACACTCAGCTGCCAAAAAGGCCCACTTGTTAATTGCTTCTCTGACATCTGGCTGAAACAAAAAGACTGGGTTTACTGTTTAATACTAAAAGGCAATACAGTAGAAAAAACCTTGGGCTAGAATGAAGGAATGCTGGGATTCGAAGTCTGGTGGCACAGTGTTGAACTGCTGCGTCTGCTACCCTGAAGGTTGACAGTTCACATCCACCAGGTGCTCCTTGGAAACTCTATGGGGCAGTTCTACTCTGTCCTATAGGGCCACTATGAGTTGGAATCTACTCAACGGCAGTGGGTTGGTTTGGTGGGTGGGATTCAAATCCCAGCACCATTAACCCTTGCCTGTAATTTGGCACCAAATACTTTATTTCTCTCAGGCATCAGTGTTCTGATCTATAAAATTGTCAGCTTAAAATTCTATTCTGAATCTTGAAGACAGTATACTTCTCACTGATGTTAAACCTTTTCCCAAAATGTCATTTTACAATAGCCTAATCGAGTTTTCCCATTTTTTCGTGGTGCAGTCAAGACTCACAGGTAGATTTCAGTACCTGCATAGCTTGCTGCACAGCCATTGCTTATTCTGAACTCAAGTTTGCTGTGAGGCTCTGCAGTTCTCAGCTGCTTTGGAAATGCAATCAGCCAGTGCTCCAATTTTCATACTTTAGTCTTATTTTGTTCCTGAGAATTCTGGATCTGGAATGCACAGAGACATTCCTGAGTGGATGCCATTTCAAACTCACTGGGTGTCTGCAGCAGCAACTATTCAAGGTCAGTCAATAAAGCAGAGACTTGTGTCCCAGGGTGGTGGGGTGTGGTATGTCCAGCTGGCCCAGGTGACTTTATCTGCAGCCACTTAGACCCACTCACTCCTGTACACGATCAAAAGGACTTGAAGGCATCTCAGGCCATGACCCTAGTCTTTATTTCCTTTCCCTGCTGCCGACACCTCCACTTTACCCTGTCTGCTGAGTCTTTCTTGAGTCATTTGACTGTCTCCTGTAGCTGCCCAGGTTGCCAGCTTTTGCCTCTGCTTTGCTTTGCTGTGCCGGCTGGCTCTGTAAGTCTCCTGTTTACCCAGTTGCTAACCCAGGTAGGATAACCTCCACCCAGGTCTGTGAATGTTTGCCTTCTCATGTTCTGGTTGACCACAATGTGAAGGACATGTTTTCTGAGCTTTAAATTGGTTGTCCAGGTAGAGATAATGATTCTCATCACCTACCTCTCTTGTGGGCAAGTCAGAGGACAGGGTGTGAAAGGAACCATCTTTCCCTGTTTCACCTATTTTAACTCACAGGAGCTCCTCGGCAGGTAGATGTTTCCTTGTTTATAGCTTTCAGGGACGTGGATGATTGACCATACTTTGCGTGAGTTGTGTAAAAAACAAAGCAGCACTCATTCTCTTCATCTTTGGTGAACCAGTTGATACATCTGTTTTGTTATCTCTTGCTCAATAACAAACCACCCTAGAATTTAGTGGACCACAAAAATAACAGGGCATTATTTTTTATTTTTCTTCATTCTTGACAGCTTAGCTAGACAGATCTTCTGTTCCTTGTGGTGTATGCTTAGACTGAAATATGTAAGGTGGCCTTTTCACTCATGAGTCTGGCTTCACAGCTGGGATGGCTGGAGCATCTAAGACCTGACCAAGCATCTCCCGACATGGCCACTCCACGTGGCTAGCTGGACTTCCTCGCAGCATGGCAGTCCAAGGCTAATCAGACTAGAATTTGTATGCTGTGGCTGGCTTCCAGTTTCAGGCTTTTGGTCTTTTTTTAAAGACCTAGCTAGCACAGTATCTCTTTTGCCACATCCTGTTGGTCAAAACAGTTTACAAGACCAGTCTAGGTTCAAGAGGAGGGTGAATAGATTCCACTTCTGGATGAGAAGTGAGCAGCATTCTGGCACAATGAGAGAAGGAACTGATAGTGGCTGTCTTGGGAGATTATCTACCATAGTCTGCCTTGTTGATTTCTTTGATCTTTTCATTCTTTTATTTTTAACTGCCATTAAATGAAAGTTTACAATCCAAGTCAATTTGGCATGTTAAATCCCAAGCACCCACCTCTGTGCAACACTAGCTGCTCTCTTCCCTCTGTGACAGCACACTCTTCCTTTCCATGCTGCACTTCCAGTATCTACTCAGCCAACACTTGTCCCCTCCTCTCTACCCTCTCCTCTCCCCTGTAGAAAGAAACCAGTAGGACAACCTCATATATATATATATATATATATATATATATATAACCATAAAGTACACACATCACCTGTGTCACTCATGTCCCATAGTGCAGTCCAGTCTTTTTTTTTTTTTTTTTTTGCACTCTTAATGGAATCATGTGATATAGGAACACAGGGCAGACAGAAATTAGTCCCACATCCTTACTCAAATCTCCTTGCAGCAATTCCTGGGTACTTTAGAAAAGTGTTGCTGTCTATGCCCTAGACAGTAAAATTGGACAAGGAAATAAACTGCATCATTTTAAGGCTCCATTGACTGCCGTGGGAAATGCAGTAATGACTAACATCAGTTGAGCACTTGCTATGGGTCAGCCCTGGGCTTATGCCTTTTTTATATATCATGTTATTAAATTGTCATCATCTCTGTGCATAAGATTTCACTGGCAATTTCTGGGTTGATTCAGGCAGTTGAAATACACTAGAGCAAAGCTGGGTACCAAAGATTTAAAAATGCTGCCTGCAGCCAGGATAACTGACCTTAACTCTCAAAGAAGCACTTATTCTTTTCAGTATCCATTCCCTTTTCCCTCTCCCCTACCCAGCTCCCTTTTGGCTATTCCATTAGCAAAGTACGTCGTATTTGTCCACTTTGGCCCTTTCCTTTCCTCCTTTCCAAGCCCGCCATCTCTCTACAATAGACATAAGTAAGGAAGGACCCTGCAAGAAGGTTAGGGAACACAGGACCTCCAAGCAGAGTTGAAGTAGTTCTGGGAGGAGTAGGGAGTGATCTGCAACTCCACACACAGCTGTTACCACTCACACACCTGAGAGCAAAGAATTCTGATTGAGGGAGAATGTAATGTAATACTTGGTTCCATACCATGCCACTGAATACACTAAGGAAACGGATGCTCAAGATAGTGATGGATTATTATATAAACCAAATCCAACCCAGTGCTGTTGAGTTGATTCTGACTCTTGGCAATCCTATAGGACAAAGCAGAACTGCCCTGTCTAGTTTCCAAGGAGCACCTGGTGGATTTGAACTGCCAACCCTTTGGCTAGCAGCTGTAGCATTTAACCACTACGCCACCAAGGTTTCCAACAATAATAGCACTTAACAAGTACACCACCAGGGTTTCCAGAAGATTGGCTTCCCTGACCAAGAATCGAACCCAGGCCTTGGTGGTGAGAGCACTGAATTCCAATCACTAGACCACCAAGGAGCATCAGGATTGTTATATAATAACAATCAAAACCAAACCCATTGCTGTAGAGTAGATTCCGACGGACAGTGACCCTCTAGGACATAGTAGAACTGCCCATAGCATTTTCAACAAGCACCTGATGGGTTTGAACTGTTGACCTTTTGGTTGGCAGCCATAGCTCTTAACTACTTTGCCACTGGGCTTTCCATAATAATGAAATTATTATTTAAGTTATTTGTATATGAGGTAATACTATTTATTAACAATGAAATATCATATACATATAAGTAATAGATTATTATACTAATGGTGTTGGTGAAGAACATTAATATACCATGGGTTGCCAGAAGAACAAACAAATCAACTTTGAAAGAAATACCATCAGAATGTTCCTTAGACTGAGGATAGCTAGATTTTGTCGTTGTTACTTTCAACATGATCAAGAAAGACATCATGTTTGGTGAAGTAGAGGGTCAGCGAAAACAAAAGACACCCTTCAAGAGATGAATTGGCACAATAGCTGTGAGAATGGACTCAAACATACTAACGGTCACAAAGGTGGCGCCGGACCAGGCAAGGTTATGTTCTGTTGTAGGTGGAGTCTCCGTGAGTTGGGCTGACTTGAAGCCGACACACAACAACATAGTATTTCTTTACACAGGGATGTCAGTAATCACAGAGCCCATGTACATCCTGAAAGAATCCTACTGAGGAAGCACATAGCAGGTCTTTTTTTAGATTGTACAGGTAGTCCCCAACTTAGAATGAAGGTTCTGTACTGACAACTCTGTCATCAGTAGGTTCTGACATAAATGAGATTCCTCTTTTTTTTTTCAGCTTTCCATATTATTATTTCCTTTTATTATTAGTATCTTTATAAATCAAGAATGTATTTATTTTTGGGAGTTAGAAATACTACATGTAGCCCCCGGCCCTGATGCTGCCCTTACCCATAAATTATAACAAAGGTCAACTCTTTGGACAGGAATGGATTGGACTTGGCAATGCAGAGTGACCGTACATTGGTTGCACTTTATGGTTCTATACATCTATAGGATATCATCCTGCTGACCTCTGGCTGGAGGAATGAGAGTGGGTGGAGAGGAGTGGAAAGGAGGCTGTTGGGAGGATGAGACATGTATGGAGCAGAAAGGAATAGTGTGCTGTCACCGGACAGGGAGAGCAGTGGCAGCTGCATACAGGTGGGCATGTAAATTTATACAGGAATGTACATTTTCACTCAGTCATGTTAAAGAAAAAAGAAAAAAAAAGAAATATTACATGTAAACTTAAAGTAGTACATGTATTAATGATAAGATATACAAAAAAAGACTGTCCTAAGTGCAGTCTATCATCACTAGAATATGTTTTAAGCCACAGACTGCCTGTATATATGGATTTTTAACAGCTGTATTGATACATAACTTACATACCATGAAGTTCGCCGTTTATACAGTTCAATGATTTTTAGCATATTTATAGAGCTGTGAACTATCACCTTAATCTAATGTTAGAGTATTTTAGTCATCCAAGAAAGCAGCCTTCCTCCCATTAGCAGTCACACTGCATCTGCTACTACCACCACACACACACACACACACACACGCACACACGCACGCACACACAGCCTCAGTAAACCACTAACCTATGTCTCTATGAATTTGCCTGCTCTGAGCATGTCATTAATCATACAGTGTGGTCTTTGGTGACCAGGATCTTTCACTTACATGTTTTAAAGGGTTATCTATATTTAATTTTTGCTGTGGTTGAATATGTATAATAAAACATTTACTATTTCAACCATTTTTACATCTAAAATTCGATGACACTAACTAAGTTCACATTGTGAAACCTCTGTCTGCTCTGTGGTTTTCATCATCCTGAAGAGAAACAGGTTTGTGTTCATTAAAGCCATCTATGTGTGTTGTTCTCTGTTAGAGCAGCACTAGATAATGAAGAATTTAGTACCAATTAGTGCGGATGCTGCTGTAACAGATACCTGCCATGTGGAGGTGGCTTTGAAATTGGGTACTGGGTAGAAGTTGGAAACGTTTTGCAATGCCTAATGGTAATATGTTGCTATGAGTCAAAATCAACTCAGTGGTGGTAGGTTTGGTCATCGGGTTAAGAGTGAAAGCCTAGACGGCCTTGAAGAGACTTTTGGAATTGTGGAAGTCACAGGCAATTCCAGTGAGGGCTCAGAAGGAAGTGAAGAGAGGCATCAACTGTCTGTCATCCTAGAGAATACATACAGTGCCAGCCACAGAAAGTTGCTAGAAATGTGGGTGTTGAATGTGCTTCTGGTGAGGCTTCAAAAGGAAATGATGGAAGTGTGATTGGACAGTGAAGGAGGGGGGATGCTTTTTGCAGTGGCAAGAACTTATCAGAACTATGTTCCAGTGTTGGGTGTAAGATGGAGCTTGTAAGTGATGAACTTGGCTATTTGGCTGAGGAGATTTGGCTCAGCAAGATCTTAAAGGGGCCACATGGTTTCTCTGTGCCACTTACAGTAAAGTGCAAAACAAAAGAGCCAGCCAGACCGTGCAAAATGAAAACAAAACTTCAAAGATTTGGTAAATTCTGTTGTACCAACAAAGGACACATGTTCCAGAATTTTCACCAAGGATGGGGCTACAGAATCTTTTGTTAAAGAAATTAAGCCTGTGACTGATGATTATCCAGCTACCACAGCAGAAAACCCATCAGCCTAGACTGAAAGGACAAAGGAGAAATAACAAAAGGAAAGAACACTGTCTGCCTCTTGAAATTCTACAGGCAGGAAACAGGCCAAAGGAATTTCATCTGTTGTCCTCCAAGAAAAATAAAGGACCATCCCTGACGCAGCTCAGACGTCATCAGCACAACTGTCGGAAGGAGCATGAGGAGCAGGGCCTTCTTGGTTTCGAAGGGCAGAGTCACCACCGTCTGCGTTTATAAGAGTGAGATCTTCATGAGCTCAGTTCCATAGTGGGGCTGCTCTTCACGAGTGCCACTACCCAAGGCTCATGGGGAGGGACTGCCATGCCCAAGAGGCAAAAGAACTACCAGGGCCAAGGGGATGGGGTTGCCACACAAATGGACTGGGAGAAAGAGGCTGTCCAAAGCCCAGGGAACACAGCTGACATCTCAGTGTGCCTGGAAGGCCAAGCTGAAACCCAGGGCCAAGGGGACCCTACCCAGAATCCAGAACATGGCCAGCACCTAATAGAGGACTGGGCACTGCCCAGGTGGTCCCAAAGAATGCAGGATTCTTTTCAGAGCCAATGTAAAGTACTTTCTCTGCTGGCTGTTTGGACTTGCCTGGTGCCTGTTATTTTTCCTCCAGTTTCTCCCATTCGTTTTGGAAATCTCTGCCCTGTGCCTGATCCCACGCGGTTCCCTGGAAACAGATAATTTGTAGTAGAGAGTTCACAGATTCACAGGTAAAGAAAAATTTTGCCCCAGGTGAAATACACCTGAAGTCTCACCCATATTTAATTTAGATGGTTCAAAAGATGAGATTTTTAGATTTGGAATTAGTTGATTTAAGGCTTTGGGGATGATGTGATGGGGTGGCAAGGGTCTGAATTTGGGGGAACCAAAGGATGTAAGGTTGTTGACTGAGTTGTGTCCCCCGGAAATATGTGATATGAATCTGAACTTCTGTGCCTGTGGTAGGATCCAGCTTGGGAATGGGTTGTCTCTGTTGGGTTAACGCAGCAGAATTAGTGTTGGGCCATCTTTTCACAAGATGTAAAAGGAGCAGATTAAGCAAGCATATCAAAAAATAAAAAGAAAACCAAGCCAGTTGCCATCAAGTCAATTGCAGAGAAGTCCTGCCCCGCGGGGTTTCCTAAGAGCAGCTGGTGGATTTGAACCACCAGTCTTGTGGTTATCAGTGACACACGTAAACCACTGTGTCACCAGGGCTCCTAAGCACACAGAGGTAGGGAAATAGATGCCAGGCCACGTCGGAGCTGAAGAGATAAGGGCCTTACCTCAGACCCAACAAAGAAAGACTTCCCCCAGCGCTGGCCCCGGAAGTCAGACTCCTAATCTCCTAAACTGTGAGAAATTAATTTTTTATAAAGTCACTAGCTTGTGGTATTTTTGTGATAGCAGTACTAAGTACCTAAGACACTCAGATTAAAAAAAAAACTCAAAATTAAAAAAAAATAATAAAGTACTCATTGCTATTGAGTCAGTTCCAGCTGACAGTGACTCTTTAGGGCAGAGCAGAACTACCCAAGAGGATTTTCAAGGAGCACCTGGTGGATTCGAACTGCTGACTTTTTGGTTAGCAGCATAACTGTAACCATGGCACCAGCAGGGTTTCCAATATGTTTGGTATTCCTTAAGTAGTAATTCCTGATCCCCTACTCCTGCCTCGTTACTGCTGGTGGCCACTTATAAACTTTGATCTCTCTGCATTTCCCTAGTTTAGATATGTAAGAGGGATCATACAATGTTTGTCCTTCTGCGTCGGACTTCTTTCACTTAGTATCATGTTTTCAAAGGTCATCCATATGGTAGCATGTTCTACTCCATGCATATCTCATCCTCCCAACAGCCTCCTTTCCCCTCCTCTCCACCCAGTCTCCTTCCTCCCACCAGAAGTCAGCAGCTTATTCTTTTTAATTCCTGTGTAGTATTCCATCGTGTGGACGTACAATTTATGTAATGCGTTTTCTGCTGATGAACATTTGTGCTGATTCTAGTTTGGGCCTATTGTGATTCCACCTGCTGTGCATATTCTAGTGCAGTCTCATGGTGGACACAGGTACTCATCGCAACACAAATGGAATTGCTGGGGCACAGGTAGGAATGTGCTTGGTTTTGTAAATGCTGCTGTACAGTTGGCTTAAGTTGCTGAACCAAATTTACGTTCCCATATATTGGTTGGACTTCTTTTCTTTGTTTTTTGGATTTTTTTAATTGTGTAATGTTTATTGACTCCAAGATCAAGGGGAAACAAGTAGAATGCAGTGTGATAAAACCTAGCTTGAACTCACTTTTTTTGATATTTGCATAGATGAACTATCTTCTTACCACTTATTTACATTGTAGTCTCCCTATTTTAATTGCAATAAAAGTCACCTACCATAAAATTCACTCTTGGACAACTCAGTGATTTTTAGCATAGTCACAAGATTATACAGCTACCATCACTGTCTAATTCTAGGACATTTTCATCATCCCAACAAATGTAAGCTTGTACCCATTAACAGTCACTCCAAAGTCACAATAAGGTTGCCCAGCCCCTGGCAACTGCTAATCTCCTTGCTGTTGCTCTGGATTTACCAGTTCTAGTTGTTTTGTATACATGATAGTTGCACTTTTAAGTCACCATCTCTTCGATATTTTTTTCCCTAGGATCCTAAGCACTTCAAGTCAGAGAAGACAGGACGGGGACAATTAAGGGAAGGCTGGAGGGACAGTCATCAGCCCATCATGTGCTCCTACAAGCTGGTGACGGTGAAGTTTGAGGTCTGGGGGCTTCAGACTAGAGTGGAACAGTTTGTGCACAAGGTGAGTGAACAATCGATGGCCCACGGGCTGTGCCTCAACAGTAGAGCTGGAACAACGTGCAGGCAGGTTTTGTTATTCATGCTAGTTATGCTCCAGAAATTTCTGGCAAACCCTGATATCGCGAACACAGAAGCAGCCTTGTTCAACCCCAGCTGGAACATTTTTACAGCTCTGCACATGGGCCTGTTTGTGACTCATAGAAGTGCCCATGAGTATTTTTACAGAATAGGTGACTTTGCAGATATGGGGGTCTGCTGTAACCATCTGTTGTCAAGCCCAAGTTCAGGATGCAACACTGTAACTGTCTTGTCAAGGCCAAGTGCAGGATTCACAACAAATGTGACAGTATCTGTATCTAGAAAACACACCTTTGATGAAAATGCACTTTGTGAATGGGTTTCATTTCTTTCCGCTAATAGATGTTTTTCACTTCATCTCTCATTCTGTAGTCTCTGTATCTTCTGAGTGAGTATACTTGATAAGCTGGTTTTTGAAGCATATATCTCATACTGGCATCAGACTAATCTAGTTCAAGGCAGAGGTACTTGGGAAGAGGCCAGAGGACTTATCTGTGTGCACAGCCTCCAAGGACAATTCTCACTCAGAAGAGCCTGCTTGTGTAAGCGCATAAGGCAGCAGGTGCCCCGAAGGACAGAAGGAGAAATCTCAGGAGTCCCAGTAGACTGTGCCCTTCAGCATGTCTGCTCATTTAATAATTCTGTTACCTAAGAATTAGCATCAACAACCTCAAAACACACATTTCAATCGGACTATCCACTTCGGTTGGAAACCCTGGTGGCGTAATGGGTTAAGTGCTATATCTGCTAACCAAAAGGTTAGTAGTTCAAATCCACCAGGTGCTCCTTGGAAACTCTATGGGGAAGTTCTACGCTGACCGCTAGAGTTTCACTATGAGTCCCACCAACTGGACAGCGGTATTTTTTTTTTTTCATCCACCTTGGTTAAACATTTTAACTTTGTAGCAGGAACCCACTTCGGGGTGATTTTTGTTTTAAGGGGTTCTGACAGAACGCTTAACTTATTCTCATGGGAAAAAAAAAAAATTGGAAATGCAATGTTGAACAGTTGCCCTGTGTGGCTCCTCTCATTTTCATAAAAATAAATACTGCCCAAGTTGTCTCTTCATTCCACATAGGCTGAATATCTGTTTATTTTTCCACTTAAAAGCTGATAAAGAGCAGCTTTCTGAAATTCTTTCGGAGGCCCTGGAATTTAACCTTAACACGTAGAGTTCTTTAAACTTGGATTTGTGTGCTGAGTGTGGAGGCCAGCTGACAATCAAAGGTCGAGATCTCAAGTTTGCATTCTGAGCATAAAGAGCCTGTCTTGGGAACCCTGGCAAATTGGATTCATAGTAGTAATGGACTGTAGAAGGAATTGGAAAGCACTGGGTTTTTTATTTATTTTTAACAGAGAAGTGTGTTGATCCTGTGCTGAGCTCCAGAACCCATTCCATCCAGCCAGGGGTGGGCATGGCATAAGAAACCTAGACACCAAATTCTGGGACCTCCTCCTTGCCTGCTGTGTCCCAGCCCATGAGGCAGGAAGACAGTCAGGGACCCCAGAGTAAATGTTAAGTATTTCCCAGCCTTGGCACTGTGTCTGTCTAAGACTGTATCTTCATTGACTTTCCATGAAATTTTTTTTTTTTACACATTTTTGACCCCAAAATGACCTCCTTTTAATAGGGCAACTTTCGTAGTATTCTTCATTTCTCTTTACAAAGCAAATCTAGAGTACCCATAGAGTTCTTTTTTTCTTTTCTTCTTTTCTCATAGATGACTTTGATCCCCTTTGAAATGTCATTACCATCTTTGAAATACCTGTAAGCATCACGCTCTTAGACGAGGCATTCCCGTTGCCCACTTTCACATATAATGAAGTATTGTCAACAACCTCAGAAAGACACTTGCTATGGCACATGAGTCACTAGTGAGTGTCTGAGGCCGCATTTGCATGGATGGGAAGTGGGAAAGCCTGCCGTTCTGTAAACACCTTTGTTTTTTAAGAATCTGTTCACAGTTAAGGAGAAAAAATGTTCGAAAGTGAGCCATTAGCGCTTGATTGAATTCTCATTTCCAACAGACAGCTGTGTTGTGCTGATGTTGTAGGGAGTGTTTACTGATGCCTCAATATTGTTCTTTTGATTTCCACGAATTTGACACACTCAGCACTCAAATGTGTATGGCTGCATGTTGTTTCTCATTTCCATTACATGTTTCCTCCTGAATCAGAAAAGCCTCAGTAGGTATCCAGAGGCCTGGAGTAATAAACACTTCGTTATAAATGCTTCCCTTGTTTCTTCAGATAAGCCCAATTAAAATCCTTCTCTTACTGAAACATGCTTGAACCTTTCATGAGAGGTTTTTGACAATTGCTAGATTTGTTTGGCAGGAAAAAAAATTGAAAAGAAATGTTGGAGGGAGACTGTGAAGATCCAGGGAACGTTTTTTAAAAAAAGGTATATTTATGTAGGACGATAGAGAATCTTGAGAGCTCCTCTTTAACTGTGCTGTTATGTAGAAGCAAGTGAATAGTATTGTACATACGAGTTCCAATTGACAATTAAGTTTGTGAACTTAATTGTTCTGAATGCTACATTCCTCGTTGCTGAATATTACTGTGGTCACCTTCAAAGTACTCTTCTTGGGAAGCTATGCACTGATGCCAGCGCCTAGTGCACCCTTCAGAGCAGTTTTGGAGCTCTCTCATTGTCCACGGGGGCAAGTCTGCAAACGTAATTGTATAGTTATCTGTGAGGGAGTTTTTAGCCGGTAAACAAGTAACTGCTGGAACACACTCCCTCCTCTCTTGCTCTGGCCCCTCAGTGGCTTTTTTCCTTAACTGAAGATAAAGGAAATATTGAAAGGAAGACATTAGGATGACATTCAAGACATCAAGAGTAATATGATGGCAGCTCTGATGGCCATTCCAGAACAAGAGTTCCAAAATGGCTTTGAAGGGTGGACTAGGCACTGGCATCAGTGCATAGCTTCCCAGGGTGAGTACTTCAAAGGTGACCATAGTGATATTCAGCAATGAGGTATGGAGCACTTTTTCTAGGATGAGTTTGCAAACTTAATTGGCAGTTCTCATACGTACACAGACTGTTTGTATTGTCTTCCTTAGTCTTTTGTTGCCATTATGTACTGCCATGTAAAACAGTTTATTTCATTTTTCTGTCTAATCAGGCTTCATTCATTTTATTATGTTCTATTCTAGTTCAGATCTCTTATTTCATCTTTTAATAATTGTTGACTAAACTATGATAACCTGAAATATTTATATTTCATGTATTACACTAATATTCATAATAGTACATGAAAGTCAAGCCTAGAAGGAGACTTTATCTTGTAGTCGGGTGTTTCATCAGAAAAGAGAAAGTGTGTTCAGTGCCCTCTCCTTAGAAGTATCTTGCTGCTCCAAAAAGTGTGTTCTTGATTTCCATTACCTATGACCTCCTGGGAAACCCTGCTGACATAGTGGTTAAATGCTATGTCTGCTCATGAGAAGGTTGGCAGTTCAAATTCGCCAGGTGTTCCTTGTAAACTCTACGGAGCAGTCCTACTCTGTCCTGTAGGGTCGCTATGAGTCAGCATCATCTTGACGGCACTGCATTTAGTTATCACCACCTGGCATCCAGGAGATATACCCTTCATCCAATAAAAAGTGGCAGCTGTTTTAGTTAAAAATAAATGGGAAAAAAAATTCTCAAGGTGATTAGCGTAGACAGTTCCATGGCTGTGTGGATTGCCAGAGTTGGCATTAGCTTGCAAACACCCCCAGCCTGACTCTCACCTAAAGCTAAGAAGGTAATCTATAGCAAGTATGTGCATGCTGACAAACTCTGGTGTCCTAGTGGTTAAGTCCTACATCTGCTAACCGAAAGGTCGGCAGTTCAAGTCCACCAGGTGCTCCCTGGAAACTCTATGGGGCAGTTCTACTCAGACCTCTAGGGTTGCTATGAGTCGGACCTGACTCGACAGCAGTGGGTTGAGTTTGACATGCATGCTGTGGAAAGGGTGAGCATGAACAAGATCAGTATCTGTGTACGTCAGCCTGGAATTGTCATCACGTATGGAGAAGGGGCTGAGAAACTTAGAACCACCAGGATTCCCAGATTTGGAGTGACCTATTTTCCAGATAATTTTAGTCTGACTTGGTATTGTTTCACCCTCCTCCTTTTACTTTTCAGGTGGTCCGAGACATTCTGCTGATTGGGCACCGACAGGCTTTTGCGTGGGTTGATGAGTGGTATGGTAAGTCAATTCCCCCCAAACAACTTGTCAGACAACTTCATTGCATGTTGATATGGGCTTTCAGTCCATCTGGCTTCAACTGCTGTCTACAAGAACAACGCAAGGGAAGAAGAATGGAATTACAGAAGCTGGGTGTAAGATAACCTCAGAGATTGTGACCAAGTAGGCCCTCGGTGTGCTGTATGCTTGCATGCTCAGTATTTCCTAACTGTTTGATGGGCTTCAGACCTATCCGCTTTATCCTCCCTTTTGATTCAAGATGCTTCCTAGCAAGTGAAAGCAGTGCTTTGGGTGGTTCAGAGAGCACTTTGAAACAGTCCATCACCCAAAATAGATTCTGTAAGAATTCAAGGGCAGCGGTATAGATGCCCTGTTAATCCAAACCGCAACTATTGTACTGGCTTCTTTTCGTGAGGTGGAAAAAGTTAAACAAGTTCTTTACATTTTCGATAAATGAAACCAAGCTAAACTTCATCCCACAATGAATGGACCCCCGCCCAGATCCTCAGCGGTTGTGTTTTTCCTTCTCTTGAATCCTCTGCATCTGCAGAATCAATCCTCAAAGGGCTAGTGTCCTCAACTATAAATAGAAATGAACACACCCAGTTGGCGACTTAGGTTAGATCCAATTTTCAGGTCGATTATCTAATGAAATGCCCCCCTCCTTGGCCTTTTCCTAAGTCACATCGAATTTGTTCTGAGCATAACCTAGATTACATTTTGGTGCTCTTCTGTCTTTGTTCTGTGGATTCCTTCTCTCTTCTTAGCAGAAGGCGTCACATTTAAAGTAGAAGGATGTGCTGGCTTGAATGGGCAAAGGCAGTGAATGTCATTAAGATTGTTTCTAAAAAAAAGAAAAAAAAAGATTGTTTCTGAGCCAAAATCTAAAAGACATAGTACTTTAAAAAAAAATAATAATCAGCAAACAAAAAATGGCATGGTTCTATAAACTACAGGCTTTGAATTTTTATTTTGCTTTGTTCTTTGCCATTTTCCCCGATCGGCACCTTTTGAGAGTCAATGCTTCTTTTTGGGTTTGGCCAAATGCAGGCCTCCAGAAGATTGTCTCTGGTCACATACACATTATGCTGCTCCCTGCAGCAAGCATGCCATCAGCCCATAATGTCGTGAAGTTCAGTCACCAAACCCAGCAAACCCATTGCCATCGAATCGATTCCAGCTCACAGTGACCCAGTAGGGACAGAATAGAAACACCCCCTAGGGATTCCAAGGCTGTAAATCCTAATAGAAGCAGACTGCCATGTCTTTCTCCCACAGAGTAACTGGTAGGTTTGAATCACTGACCTTTCAGTTAGCAGCCACGTGCTTTAACCACTGTGCCACCCGGACTCCTTACGTCCTCCCCAAACCAGGCCATTTGCAGTTGTCTCCCATGAGGCGGGTGGATGGGAGTGTCCTTTGATCACTTCTCCTGGGGCAGCAATTAGTTCCCGTAATCCTAACACACAGTTTTCTTGTTCTTATGGGATGCATCAATCAGGTTCTCAGAGGAAACATAGACCCCCAGAAATGGTAGGAACTGTTGTCTGTCTCCCCTGAGCTTGTGAATTCCTTGCCAGCAACACCAGGGGAATAACAACAGGGTATTCAAGAATAATCGGCTCAGACTTACTTGAAGTTGGGTGAGAAGATGGGGTCCTGAAAGGCCAAAGTGTGCCACTTTGAAGACCAAGAAACAGATCTTACTTTGATAGATTTCTGTATGGTGCCGGAAGGTCATAGAGGACTTTTCAGAAAAGGCAACGTCTAGAAGGGCAGGCAGGGCTTGAGCAAAAGGGACTAAACAGTGCAAGCCTGTTAATTAGACAAGAAGGTTTGATTAGAGGCAGGATTACAGAAAGGAAAAAGATGGCAAGGTGTGCAATAGATAGGAGGGTGCGAGGGTCTCCAGTAAGTGAAAGTAAGGATGGAGGGGTAAGGGCTGGCTCTTTGCTAGCACCGCTGAGCTCTGAGCATGGAAGAGACTTCAGGATGTGTAGTCACCCACCACCACAAAAGCAAAAAAGGGAATTCGCGTACTGTCATTGAAGGAAGTGCAGGTCTTCCTTCGTGGAGACTTTCAAGAAGAGAAAACCCAAACCAGTTGTCATGGAATTAGTGGTGGCTTAGGGCAACCACCTGTGTGTCAGAGCAGACCTGTGCATCACAGGCGTCTCGGTGGCCAGATTTTTCAAAGTCGATCGCCAGGCCTTTCTTCCAAGGTGCCTTCTGGTAAGCTCAAACCTCCAACCTTGCAGTTACCAGCTGAGCACATTTAGCACTTGCATCACTCAGGGACTCCTTGAGAAGAGAGCACCTCCCATTTACTTAGGACGGACTAGAGGGCCAGTGACTATCGAGAGTCTATTGCCCATTAAGCCTTTCTGGGTCTGAGTGCAGAAAAGGTAGCATGCGGTTTAGTGGAGGTAGAGCCCAGGGTGCCTTGTACTCCCCAGAGGGCATCTCCACTCCCTGTCAACACAACCACAGCCCCAACCGAAACCAGCAGGACTTCCAGCAGCAAGGGATCTGAGAGGCACCCCGTGGATTTCATGTAAACCACTGCAGCCGCCATCAACCCCAGCTGAGCTGCTAGAAGGGCAGACGGTGGCCCCCTCATTACGACAGATACAGACAGTCATTCCATCAGATGTGCGGAAATGGCCCCTGCCCACAGTATCATCTCAGCCCCGGATTCCAAGGTAACGCTGGAAACTTCGTGGGCATTTTAGGTGCATGGATGTGTTACTATAACTGAAGCCAGGTGTCCACCAGGGTAGCCCTACTATTTTGGATACCTGATGTTCCTTATTTTCCCATGGTCTATAATCATGAAAACAGTTCAAGGTAAAAGATACCCTTGCCTGGGTCTCAAAGAGACGTCCGGACCATTAGCATCAAAAACCAAAACCACTGCCATCAAGCCCGACTCATAACAACCCTACAGGACAGAGCAGGACTGCCCTGTAAAGCTTCCAAGGAGCCACTGATGGCTTTAAACTGCTGACGTTTGGTTGGCAGCCAGGCTCCTAACCACTGCGCCCCCTGCTGCAGACCCACTGAACAGGAAACTCTCAGCGTGTAGCCCAGCAGTCTGTGTCTGAAGACGCCCTCCAACTGACTCTGATGCTCCCTGACGTTTAAGGACTACCAGTTTATAGCAGAGGCTATAGTCCAGACTGTAAGGACAGTTTAATTAATTCAGTCCAAACAGGTTAGGCTAAAGCATCAAAGACACAGCTTCAGAGCCAGCTGCGGTAGCTGTGAAGCCTGTGAAAATTTGAAAAAGTTACCTTCATTAGACAGAGGAAGGAGCCCTGGTGGTACAGAGGTTGAGCGCTCAGCTGCTAACTGAAAGGCTGCGGGCATCAAGCCACGGTCTCCACAGGCTCTATCCTGCTCCTCAGGGGAATAATGCGGCCGTCTGCTTCTGTCAAGACTGCAGTCTTAGAAAGTATGGGGCAAGTCTACTCTGTCCTATGGGGTCACTGTGAGTCAGAATCAACCCGATGGCAATGGTTTTATGTTGTGGGGTGGAGGGGGCTTAGACAGATAAACCAGTAAAAGGTGCTCCTTCTGGGGATACTCAGCAGGTGACTGCATTCAGGGCTGAATTTTAGCCCCGTCACCTCCTCAGCTGCTCATTTGTACAGTGCTCAAGCTTGACACCCTTCTGCAGTGGCGACCCTAGACAAGCCTCTCCCTCACTGAGGTCCAGTGCTTCACAAAGGGTTAAGAAAAGGACTTTGTCAAGAATCATGATCTTTCCTCACCCAAGGATTAATTTTGTGTCTTTTCTGAGCAGCAGCACTTGGCTGTCACGGAACTATTTTCCCTGAACAGATTTTATTCTGCTCCTGGTCCTTGTAAAGGACAACCATGTCCACTCGGAGTTGCTCAGGTGGGCTTCCCAAGCCCTAATGGGTTTTTATCCATGTATCTTGGGTCCTTCAGCATGATGGGAACGCAGATCAGAGAAGCCACGCCACCACGTTTTAGAAGATGGGGTGAGAGGGGAGATTAAAAATAGGCAGCCCGGCTTCAGAAAAGCACGGTTTGGCTTCACAAACCTGACGGTATTTTAAGAGAGCAACACAGAGGATCGTCAGAGGGAGGCTGTGACTGAGTGGAACCTCATGACTGTCTTTGAAACCATGACCCTTCCCCAAAAGGGTGGGAGGGAGTTGGGGGATGTTCTGGCTGGTATAGATGAAACAACCTCATGAAAGTGACTTAGAAGCCAGCCTGGAGTCGCTAGAGCAGGGCCTAATGAGGACTGGATCAAGCTCAAGGTGGAGAACGAAAGGGACCGCTAAGGGCTAGCATCAGCTGATTGAGTTCACCAAGCCAACACCATCCAACAGCCTGTTATTTCCTGAAATCTGACCTTGAGTTCAGTGACTGTAGTGCGTATGTTCATTTTTCTGGGGAGGGAATCCATAGGTTCCATCAGCTTTTCTAAAGGGACCTGTGATTCCTTCCCCCAAATTAAAAACCACAGAAACAGCCAGACCTTGAGATTACAGGCCTGGCCCTCCATGGTCTGAATGACCTAGAAAAGAGTGTGTACTCCTTCCTGAGGACTGGCTACTCTCCGTACAAAAAAAACATCCATGGACTTTCTGGAAGTGAAGTGGTTAGAGCACTTGACTGCTAACCAAAAGGTCAGTCGTTCAAACCCACCAGCCACACTGTGGAAGAAAGAGTGGTCACCAGTTTCCATAAGCCGTGGAAACTCCATGTGGGCTCATTGTGAAGCCCCATCAACTTGATGGCAGTGGGTTTATGGGGTTTTAAACAAGCACCTATTATGGTTAGTTCCATTCTGCGGGATATGAAGGAGTATCAGACCTAAATTCTTGGTTGATGGAGGCTCCCCACCACCCCCACCACACTTCTGACCCAAGCACTTGTTCAAGACTTCCATTCTGATTTACAGTCAGAAAAGGACTTCTGTTGATGCTGAGGAGCCTAGAAATAGAGAGAAAATATTGAAGAAGGAAATAAAGCACAAGTCATTGAATTCAAGTGTAAGACCCTCTTCACCTATGTGATACAGTGAAGAGAAATGTGTATTTGCAGACAGACTCTTGTTTGCCAAAAAAAAAAAAAAAAAAAGCCCTTGTTATGGAGCATTTGTAGTTTCTCTGCATGTTTAACTGACTTCTATCCTAAAGACCTTTCAAGTCTGAGCTCTTGCCTTTGTTTCCTGTGAAATCAACCAGCATTTGTTAAAGTGATTGAAAGGTGCTACCATAAACCAAGTTCAAAGTAGCAGAAGAGAAGGAAATGTTTGCAACAGGTATATAACCAATAGAGGATTAATTTCTACAATATATAGACAAGACCTTAATATCAAAAAACCAACAACTCAATAGAAAGAAGAGTAAAGACCATGAGTTATAGAAGAAATGCAAGGGGCCGATAGCTGACTATCAGCTACAGGAAGTGTAATGAAAAAAAACAAGAAGATACAATATTTGCCCATCTGACAGCAAAATTAAAAGAGATCAGTGGAGGAAGCATGAGGAAAAACAGATCCTCTCCTACTCTTGGTGGATGAGTGCATTGGTACAGTCTCTGAGGAGAATAGATTAAGTTTCTATAAAAAGGATTAAGTACAAATAAACTATAACCCAGCAATCCTGCTTCTAGAAATTTATACCTAAGAAACACTCATTCATGGGTTCATGAATGTAACTTCAGAAATATCTATTACAATGTTTGTAGAGCTATCAGTATAAATGTGCGTTAACAGAAATATACTACTACTACCTACTGCCTGTTTCTGTCAAGTTGATCCCAACTCACAGTGACCCTAGAGGACAGAGTGAAACTGCCCCATAAGGTTTCCAGGGCTGTGAATCTTTATGGAAGCAGGCTGCCACATCTTTCTCCCATGGAGCGGCTAGGGGTCCAAACCGTTGACCTTCTGGTTAGCATCTGAGTGTGTAACCACTGTGCCACCTGGGCTCCTTAACAGGAATGTAGTCTAGGAAACACTGACTGCAGCAGTTTAAAAGAATAGGGAACTCCGTATATACTAATATGGAAATACGAGGTCTGACAAGTCCACAAACTTAATTGTTCCAGGTGCTACATACCTCATTGATAAATATCACTATGGTCACCTTTGAAGTACTCCCTTTGGGACGCTATGCACCGATGCCAGGGCCTAGTCCACCCTTCAAAGCAATTTTGGAACTCTTTCTGGAATGGTCATTCCACATAGTGGCACAATGGCCAGTTGGCAAACTTAATTGTATAGTTTTCTGGGAGGGAGTTTTTAGCCAGTCAACCAATAACTGTATTGGAACACCCTCCCTACTCACTTGATCTGGCCCCCAATGACTTTTTCATTACATAAAGATAAAGGAGATACTGAAAGGAAGACATTTTGATGACATTCAGGACATCAAGAGTAAAACAACGACAGCTCTGATGGCCATTCCAGAAAAAAGAGTTCCGGAATTGCTTTGAAGGGTGGACTAGGCACTGGCATCAGTGTAAAGCTTCCCAAGAGGAGTACTTTGAAGGTGACCATAGTGATATTCAGCAATGAGGTATGTAGCACTTTTTCTAGGATGAGTTTGTGAACTTAATTGGCAGTGCTCATTTATACATTTTCGTTCACTGGGAAAAGCAGTCAAACAGCATATACAATATGATTCTGTATACATAGGAGTAAACATACTAAGACTTCGTGTGTGGACAGTAACATACACATGAGTTCATAGAAAACAGTCTGTCAGCTTTTATACCAAACACATAATAGCGGTTATCTCTAGGAAGAGGAAAAGGGATTTAAGTTTTTATTTACGTTTAAATCTAAGGGATTAAAAGGATTTAAAAGCAAATTACATTCTTTTCTGTATATAATCCAGTGCTATTTGAAATATTTTTATGAAACATGATTCATGCATTACTTGTGTGATTGGCAAATGAATAAATTATCATTGAAAAACTATATATTCAAAAAGTAGAAAAGGGATGAGACAAGCCAAGACTCATAGCTAAGGCCAACTTTTCTCCTTTAGGCAAGCTGTTAACTCATAGTTTAGGAAATTAGAAAGATTCCTCAGTTAACAAGTACCTTGGGGCCAGTGCTTCTTTGACTACACTGGGCTGGTGGCTGAGGAGCAGGCTGTGGTGTCAGCCTGCTCATGTAGGACAGGAGGTTTCACTCAGGCCCCATTTAGTGTGGACTCCACATCTGGAACAGGCAGCCTGGGAACTGCACTTATCCACACCTGAGAAAAGGAGATGAGAAGTAAAGAGTGGTCTCTAAGGAAGACAAAGAAAGGAAAGTCTGTCCCCCTAAAGTGCGACAAAAGGGGACGTATAATCCAGAATACAGAATACTTCCTAGTGCATATGCACCCCTTAATCTCAGCAAAGTCCCAAAGATGTTTGTTCCAATATTCTCTTCAATCAGGCACTTAGCTCTGGTATTTCTTAATAAAAAAGACTATTTCAAGAAAACCTTACGTAAAATTATGACCCTTCAAAACTTGATATTTAACCAAAATCAAACCAAACCCACTGCCACTGAGTCAATTCCAACTTATAGCAATCCGATAGGACAGAGTAGAACTGCCCCATAGAGTTTCCAGGGAGCACCTGGCAGATTTCAACTGCCAACCTTCTGGTTAGCAGCTGTAGCTCTTAACCACTGTGCCACCAGGGTTTCCACTTGATAAATTGAGGGATGATTATTTGCCAATTTGTTTGCAATGTAGTTGACATAGGGTTCCTTTTATTAAGAGTTTCTCTGATACACATAAGCATTTGTTTCCTGGAAACAGAGACCTGAACAGAAATTGTTAGAAGTCACTCTGATCATTGAGAATCAATTAGTAATGAAGATGAATCATCTCCAAAAGTATAATCTGCCATTGGGCATATGTAACTGAATTTACCAAAAAAAAAAAAAAAAAAAAAAAAAATTTGATTCATATACAGATTCGGAAATAATACACTTTACAGAAGCAAGACACAGTGCATTTTGCCAGATAACCTGAACGGTAACATTTTCACTTGCTTAAGCCTTCCTTATATTACCAAGTAATATTGAAAATGTTTGCATCATCTCTTTGAGCCTTTGGAGAATGTTGGAAATACTTCAGAATTCAGGTAAGCATCCTTTCCTTCAGCATCGCCAGAGACCAAAGTATCATCATCTTTAAGAGAAGTGGAAACCCTGGTGGAGTAGTGGTTAAGTGCTGTGGCTGCTAACCAAAGGTCAGCAGTTCAAGTCCACCAGGTGATCCTTGGAAACTAAGGAGCAGTTCCATTCTGTCTTACAGAGTCACTGTGAATCAGAATCACCTTGACAGTTGTGGCTTTTTTCAGAGAAGTGCTCCATTAGACATGTTCATTTTTGTGTAGTCTTAACCAGGTGATTTTTTTTGTTTTAGATAAAATTTTCTGAAGCTTGATTTCTTTATTCCTTGTTTTTTTTAAAAAATCAAGGGATTATGTTTGTAGAGTGGGCAAAGCTTCTAGGAAAAGTATCTATTGTCCTTATTAGCTAGTGTTGGGTCAGCTGATTCATGGCAATCCCATTCACAACAGAACTCAGCACTAGAAGACCTAGATGATGCCCAGCTACCAGCAGTGACTACCCTGACGGGCAACACCATGGAGAGTCTCTGATGGAGTGGGAGAGAAGTGGGGGGCAGAAATCAAATTCACCTAGAAAGACCAGACTTGATGGTTTGACTGAGACTGGAGGACACTTGGAAGACGTGGTCCCCGGACTCTCTATTACCCCAGAACTAAAATCATTCCCAAACCCAACTCTTCAGACAAAGATTGGACTGGCCTATAAGACATAAAATGATACTGGTGAAGAGCCTGCTTCTTGGCTGAAGTAGATACATGAGACTAAATAGGCAGCTCCTGCCCAGAGGTGAGATGAGGTGGTAGAAGGGGACAGAAGCTGGTTGAATGGACACAGGAAATACACGGAGTCACGTTATCCATGGCTATATAAATTGTTTAAGAGAAACTCCCTTAAATTGTAAATTTTCACTTACAGCTCAGTAAAACCAAGAACTACACACTTTGCCATCCCCACAGCCAGTTATGAATCATAGGGTTTTCCTTACCAATTCTAAATTGATGGTATCCATCTTCGCAGTGGAGCCCTAGTGGCACAGTGGCTGAGAGCTTGCCCGCTAACCAAAAGGTCAGCAGTTTGAATCCACCAGCTGCTCCTTGGAAATCCTGTGGCCAGTTCTACTCTGTGCTGTAGGGTCATGTGAGTCAGAATCAACTTAATGGCAGCAGGTTGGTGTTCTGTGTTTTGCTTATCTTCCTTATGACCCAAAGTAACATTTTTAAATGAATGTTATTTTTTCCTTTCTTATACAAGTATGCACATTTTATATCAAAATTTTAGAAACCAAAGATAAGCAAAAAGAAGAAAATGAACATCACCTTTAATCTCACTTCTTAGAAATCATCACTGTTATTTTGAAATTTATCCTTTGTCTCTCTAAAATGTATATAGTGATTTTCTTACAATGATGATTTATTACAATATGTACTATTTTGGTTACTTGTTTCTATTTAATGATCTATTAAGGACACCTCTATATCATTTTTAATGATTGCATAGTAATATCAGTTCCCTGGGTTACTTTCAGTTTTTCACTGCTGTAAACAAGGCAGTAATGAACATCTCTGTTGTTTAAATCCTTTTTCACATCCATAAAAGTGATGTATCTTTGCGTGCATCAATACGTGGCCACATAGTTCAAGCCCCTCTGTTAACATTGAGCTAATTAAAGATGAAGAAGGATTTCTGTTGGGCTTCACTAGAACAAAGAAACCAGAACTGCATTACTTTTGTATTCTGAAGGACTGTCCTGGAGACCCTGGTGGTGTAGTGGTTAAGTGCTACGTCTGCCATTTTGGTTGGCAGTTCAAATCCACCAGGTGCTCCTTAGAAACTATGAAACAGAGCTACTCTGCCCTATAAGATCACTATGAGTCACAATCAACTCAGTGGCACTGTGTTTGGTTGAGTTTTTTCTGTCCTGCCAGAGGGGAGATAGGGTGGAAGAGAAAACATCTAGTGCATGCATATATAGTGAAAAAAAAATTTTTTGAAACTTTTAGCTAATAGTGACCTTTTAGTATTCATTCCAGGTGTGTTTGTATTTAACTGATTTTGATAACCAGCCACTGAGATGAAAGACACTGTTACTGACAGTGTGTGGTCTTGTTAAGATACATTTGCTCCGATCATGAAGCATCTCTTAATTGCTTTATGGTTACCTCTCTCTGCAGTTTTTCTAAAGGAAAAGCATGCTGTTTGCTTGGCCAGAACATCGCTTAGCGTTATTGATACTTACATTGCTTATGGGTGGCATTTCTGATGGACGATTTGGGGGTGCAGGGGAGATCGTCAGCTAAAGAACACTGCTGGATCTGGACCCAGAGCCACGGTCCATCTTGGGCCCAGACTACACTGAATTAAATCGTAAGCTTCTGGCACGCGGGCCCTTTGGAAATGAAGAGCCTCTCACATGACATGTGGCATGATATAAAAAGACACTGAACAACATGATACAGAAAATACTTGAAGGAGAACGCCCAGCTGTGAATACCGCGCTAAATCCCTTCCGAGCTCATTAGCTGTCGGGCGGTAGACCAAGCGGTGGCTCGGCGTACCTTTGTTGTAAAGAGGCAGGAAGAGAGCTTCTGCCAAGAGAATACAACAGTGGGATGCCCTTGTGGGAGAACTGCTGGCTGAAAACTGCTGTAAACTAACCAAGAAGTGGGGTGGGGACTGAAGTCCTCCACACGAGACTAATTGCTGTTTTCATGCACTTGATTTTATGCCAGAGATGAATGGGTTTCTGCTTTAAGTTTTCTTTCAGATTAAGACATCAACAATGGCACTGTTGACAGTCTGGGCCAGGTAATTCTCTGTGGTTGGAGGTCCTCCTGTAGAACGTTTTGCAGCACCCCTGGCCTCCACCCACTAGATACCAGCAGCACCCTAGTTGGGACAACCAGAAATGTCACCAAATTGCCATCAAGAACCACTGGATTAAGAGATAATCTTGAAATACTGAAAAACTGCAGACTTTGGGCCAAAAAAAAAATCATAGTAATGTCATGTGCTATTTTATTTATAGATAATGTGGGCAGGAGTAGTGCCAACCGTCTTCAAGCCGTTAGGCTAGACTTGCAGTTCCGTAGAGACCTGCACTCTCTGACACTACGTGTTGTGTGTAAAAATATCTGTGTGAGAATTCCACCACGTGTCACTTAGACCAGTGAATGTCATCTCCCTGCCTTTTACGTCACAGCTCCTACAATAGCAATAAAAGTGTCCTTTCTGTTGAATGCATTAATTTAAAGACACTCTTAAGTCTATTGCGAAAAGCATATGGAAGGTAAGTGTTAAATCTAGCCAATCTAAATGTCTATCCCTACGGGATCTTCTAAGGACACGTTAGGAGATCTCAGGCTACAGTGCTACCCACCTGCTAATACTTTCCACTGACTTCACCCACGTTACGGAAACACTTCTCAGTGATTTCCACTCTTCCCTGTTCTGAGACTCTTTTTAACTTACCTGGCACTCACTCCCCTTTTGGCTGGTTGAGCTAACTTTATGAGGCACTTGGCTTTGGCTTCATAAAGTTACTGAATCCCCTGCTTCTTAAACCTCTCTTGGGCTTCTGCTAAGCTACTATCTTTTCCTAAAGTCTCCCCGTTGAAAGTTTGCATTTAATAATGGAAGTTGCCAACGTCTCGACCTTCTTTCAGATATGTCAATGGATGATGTTCGAGAATACGAGAAAAACATGCATGAACAAACCAACATAAAAGTTTGCAATCAGCATTCCTCCACTGTGGATGACATAGAGAGCCAGGCCAAAACAAGTGTATGTAGAATTTTTGAAACGTGTTGCCCACCCTTCCCCAAAACATCGGTGTCAACTGATCTTTGCAATACTGCAGATACTCCATTCTGAGCCTTCCACACAAGTGTGTTGTCTCCCAGAGGTAGTTGGTGAAGAATCTGAGCTAGGTCTCGTTGGTCAGTGTCATTTGTCCCTTCCAGACACTTGACTTAGAGGTGATTTCCGCCATAAAACCAGGAACACGGACAGTGGCCATGTTTGGTGGTCCTAATAAAAGAGCCTGTCTGCACCATAAGAGAGCAAAGGGGTAAAAGTGGATGTCTTGTGTGAACTGGAACAACTTTTTAAAACAGAGTTAACACTCACTTATTCAAGGACAAGCAGCCAGCTCATCTGCTACTTGAGATTTCTTTACATTTGGCTTTGAAATGGTTTCTCTGACTCTATAGTTGTTTTATCCATTCAGTACCTTCTCGCGTAGGGTCATCTTAAGATTGGACGGTAGTCTTCGCATCCACACTGGCTGAGCTCGGTGGTCAGCTGGGACTGGGCCGGGCTGCAGAGTGGTCTAGCCTGGGACTTAGATGAGCCTCTCAGAGCTTCCAGAATGCTTAGTCATGCACTGGCTATGGAGCGCTGACTATATGGTATATGCCAGAATTTTAAATCTAGCTCTCTCTCTCAGTCATTCGTGATCATAAAGGAAGAGGGGACACCGTTAATAAAGAGAAATGTAATCACGTGGCCACTGATGTTTATGTCAGCCAGGGCTGGGATACCTTTGGGTACCAGCTTGAGCCCTCGTGTCCTTTAGCCCGATACCCAGAATATTACATCTTAGTTTGTATTTTGTTTTTGTATTTGATAACGTCGTTATGGGAAATTGAAAGGTCACAGGAGTTGCTAAAGGATGCCTTGGTATTGTGAAAACCTTTGGGGACTATTCAGTTGGGTTTTTAGAGCATGTCTTTGGAATGTGTGCTATGCCCTGCAAGGCCCGTGTGCTGCTCTCTGGATGCGTGTGACTGCCCTTGAGGTGGAAATGGCCCCAACCATGCCTCTCGTTTTGCATGCAGTGACCGGTTTTGCAGAAAACTGCTCAGATCCAGCTTAACTGAGGCGTCCCTTTCCGCGCATGCATCCATGTGGTCCCCCCTCCAAATGGACTTCCTCTCTCCTGGTTCTAAAGTTAGAAATACTTGTCAAGGAAACTGTCGGTGACTTCACATCACTTTTAGTGACTTTTTTCTTTAGGAACGTTAGACACCTGTTCCCCCACAGCCACCCTCTGAAAGCGTGACCACAGGGAAAGGGGAGACGCCGTATGTGCGAACAAGGCTAAGCACAGTGCTTTCCAAGGTTTTATGGTGCAAGGCTTTTTGTTTGGTTTTCTTGCTCTTTTACCGTGATTATTAAAGTCAGGTTACTATGTAGACACTTAGAGTGGCTCTCTCCAAAGGAAAGAGCATGTATTTTCTGTCTGCAGCTCCCAGGTGTTCCCATGACTTCAGTGTAAGAGATGCTTCCCTCCCCAGAAGTTACACCAAATGGCTATTCTGAATGTCAAAGCACTTCCCTTGTTCTTCTGAATCCCCAGAAACTAAGGATCTTTTCTTTTTCCACAGCATTTTTCTAGCAAAATGAGAAACAGTTGAAATCAATAGGCTGCTGTCCATCAAAAATGAAAACCGCCTTGAGTGCTAAATAAAATTTAAATCATCAATTTGAGCAGGGGCAAATTACAGTGAAATCATGCAAAGTTAGCATTCACGAAGACAGCAATAAGGAAATAACAGTCTCCTTTTCAACTCAGTAGTTTAAAAGCCTTTCAAAGAAGGGAACCTCTAGGAGACTGTACTTTGGGTAATTTCTGCCCCCTGCTGGATAAGTGGAGTACAGCAATAATTCCACCATCAGTTTAAAACCAAAAAAACTGAACCCCTTGCCAATGAGTTGGTTCCAATTCCTAGGGACCCTATAGGACAGAGAACAGAACTGCCCCGTAGGGTTTCCAAGGAGCACCTGTTGGATTTGAACTGCCAACCTTTTGGTTAGCAGCTGAACTCTTAACCAGTACGTCACCAGGATTTCTGCCGCTTGTTTATTGAATCTAAATTCTCAGTAGTGTCCATTTACGATAATAGAACTAGACCCAATTCACTGAAATTTTTCTTGAAACTACCAAGTTTATTTTGAAGTAAATAACCTCTTTTAGATCTTTTAAATAGTTTGTGTTAAAAAAAATATCGGTTGAGTTTACAGTTGTCATTTCGCTTGATATATTCTGAATTTTATATCATCACAGCCATAATTTTTAATTTCCTTTGTAAAAATGTTCCCAGGCAGAAAATGTTCGTAATTGTTCCCAGGAAATCCCATTAAGAATTTTATTTTATGAAATATCTTTCTGGTTGGCTAATTAATACATTATGAGACCTAATGATTAATAATACCATGTTATGAATATTCATTGTGTAATTAATTTCCAAAGTGGCTGTATTGTTTCATGCTAGTTTATTCATGCAATATTATCTAATGAAGTCTGACTACTGAGTACATAACATAGAACAACACATAATGAAAAGTGGGTCTCTGAGAAGCTAAAATACCAACGAATACCCACTGCTTTCAAGTGGATTCCGACTCATAGTGACTCTATAGGACAGAATAGAACTGCCCCATAGGGTTTCTAAGGAGTGGTTGGTGGATTCAAATTGCTGACCATTCGATTTGCAGCTGAACTCTGACCCACTGTGCCACCAGGGCTCCAGAAGTTAAAATTCGTAGAGAGCAGGTGTCACCTTGTAGTCAAGATCCCCTTAGGCTTTCACTCACTGCTTCTAATAAACTAAGTTAGATGGTTTCCCTGGTCCCAGGCAATGAAAGTGGCAAAGGATACCAGAGATCACCAGGTCAGGGTAAATAATAGTAATGTAATGTTAATAATAGGAAAGTTCTTGACAATGAGAGAAGAGACATCAAACTATAAAAAGTAAACAGCCCCAGAGAAGGAAGTCATCACAGTATGGGCGCACTGACAGACGTTCAGTACACTGTGACTCAGAGGTACTGTGTCACGCAGTCTACACATTACAGAAAGTGTCACAGTCTTTTTTTTTTTACTTTCTCCTTTAATAAGAATATTTCAAGTATTTGAAAAATCACTATGATTTGACAGTGCCTGTTGGATAAGGCATCCCTGTACTTATTTCTTGAATTCCAAATGTAAAAAGTAGTAAGACCTTCCCTCATTAAATGGTCTTCTTTTCATTCTCTGTTCTTTTTCTTTTATGTTTCTTTTAAGAACTGGTTTTATTGTCTTGGCTGTGGGGTAATTAGCACGGTTTAACCTTATGGCTGCTGTCTTCTTATTTGTTTTTTTAAGCTAAATCAGTTGAAACAAGCCAGGTAGGTCAGGATGGATACTTTGTGAGGAAACCAGGATCCACAGCATCTTTGCTTCCTCTCAAAATGCAAAAAGTGTATTTATTGAGTGATGTGATAGCATATTGAGAATTCTAGTGGTTTACTTGTTTACCCCACTGAGATAATGCTTATACTTTTGTGATCCGAGGTAGACAATACTATGGCCCACTTCAGCACCTTTGATTAGTAACTGCCTTATCTTTACGGAAGAGATGACCAGATCTAATACTAATACCATGTCCCCACCATGTCCATAATAGTGATCCACCTTCACACACACACACACACACACTCTCTCTCTCTCCCCTCCTCCTTCTCGCCCCTTCTCTCTCCCTCCCCTTCTCCCTCTTCCCCTCCCCTCCCCTCCTCCCCCTTTCCCTCTCTCTTCCTCCCTTCCCTCCCCCCATCATGATTGTGTACTCCCCTGCAAGTTCTTGTTCAAAATACTTAAAATACTCATTGCCAAATGCTTTGGAAAGCCTTGGATGGTTATTCCTAAAGGACTTGTTTTCCGGGTTTTGCCTCAACAAAAAGACAAAAGAAGGTTTACACTGAATGATCCCTTGGGTTTATAATCTAGAGAAGCCCTTTAGGTTAGGATAGACGTTCTCTCTTTCCCTAACAACAGTCATAGTGATGAACCCATTTCCATCACTGGTAAATAACTGCTCATTTTTCTCTCTTTCGTTTTGCGCCCTTTGAAGACATGACAATGGACGAAGTCCGAGAATTTGAACGAGCCACTCAGGAAGCCACCAACCAGAAAATTGGCGTCTTTCCCCCCGTGATTTCTGTCTCGAGCATCCCCTTGCTCCCTTCCTCCGTGCGCAGCGCCCCTTCCAGCGCTCCGTCCACGCCTCTCTCCACAGACGCCCCCGAGTTCCTGTCAGCCCCCAAAGATCGGCCCCGGAAAAAGTCAGCCCCAGAAACTCTCACGCTTCCAGACCCCGAGAAAAAAGCCACCCTGAACCTACCTGGCATGCACTCTTCAGATAAGCCATGTCGGCCCAAGTCAGATTAACGTCTCTAGGGCTATTTCCTGGGGTTTTCTATTTTTCATTTTGAGTTGTTTTAAGAACCTCCTGGTACAGAGAAAGACTCCTAGGTCATTCAAACATGTTCCTTCGACCCCTGGGTGTGCATGTGGTTAAGTACTCTCACATATAACTTGAATGCCTAAGTAAGTCACACAACACCGCAGTAGATGTCAGAGTGAGACTTGCCAGGGACGCGTGCCATCTTCCCTAGCAACAGCTGTCAGCCAGGGAGGAAGTCTGGCTCCTGGCCATTTGGACTTTCAAAGGGTAAACAAATGAAGGACACTTTGCCCCACCTTGTGACAAAGGTGCCATAAAATAGTGGAAGTCAGTTGTCGCCCATCAAACCTGAAATTTCTCAAAGACTCTCAGGCACCTCACACCTGATGGTTAAAGTTTGAACTGCTAGTCACCAATTACTTGAATACCCATAGTTACTGAGATTCCTCTTTGGGTTAGTCTGACTCAGGATATGGGGCCTAATTAACTCTTTAAACTTTTGAAAATTTTAAATCTCAACCTACAATGGCTCCAAGTGCAATTAATGATAACTGATTTATACCTTTCAAAGAATTTAATAAAAATTCCACTTGTTTCTATCTCTTAATAACGGACCCCTCTGTGCTCTTACGGCCTCAAACACCTTTAAGAACTGCCTGGATGAATGTGACCCTAACTGACTGGTTTGAGAATGGCTTACTGTAGGAATCCAGAGGTCCAGGTGAGGCCACTATCTCTTTCCTCTGCAGGTACCAACAGACCTTGACTTGTTAATGTCCATCATCCGTTAATAGTCTCAGAATTTGCAATTAATTGAGTAGAATTTATTGACTATTTGCCCATTCAAAGAAGTTCAAGGATAGAATAAGCTAACTGAGTAAGCTTAAACACTGTCAGGAGGTCTGGGGTGCAAACCCGAAAAAAGAAAACTGTCTCCCATCCACCTCCCTGTTGTAGTAATATCCCAACTTCCTGAAACACACAGGCCGTCACCGGACCTTAGAGAAGACTGTTATTCTCTTCCTTCTTACTTGAAATCAAATATTGGGAATGTCACAGGAGATGAGTCAACAGTCTAAAACAGCAAGGGAGAGGAAGTGGCATTGCTGGCTCCTATTTGCAGAGTGAAAAGGGGGTGTGGTAACAGATGCCACTCTGTCTGGTCTTGTTTGGCAAGTAGTGGTAACACAAGATTAGAGTCAAGGTGGACAGGAGGCAAGATCATTCACCAAAGTGGCAGAGAGAGAATTCTCCTCCAGCCTAAAGAGACAAATCGGCCACCTTCACACCTCACTGCCTTTAAACACAGAAGAGCACGCAGAATCTTGCATTTCCTTGTATTCTCCAGAAAAGGAAGAGAACATGGCCAATGGGCAACTCCAGGCCAATGCCCAAGCTAGCCTTCCTGACCGTGACCTCCAACCTCAGGAAAGGGGCCTTCCCAAAACAGATCCCAAAGGAAACAAAATGGCCCAGGAGCTTCTCCATCTCCTCAACCTCTCAGCCAGTGACCCCTGCCTGTTCCTCTCAGTGCCCACCCAGCACTGTCGTGTCTTTCAGGTTGATATACTCTCCCAAGGTGCAGGTGCTGGTCCAGTGAGCCCAGCAACAGTGTTCCAAGTTAGACGTCAGACTGTCAAGATGATTTCTTTATCTGTAAATTGACATTTAGCTTTTTAAAAAAAAAAAAAAAAAAGACCCAAAACTCAAGAGGAAATCAGTTGCAAATAGCTTAGATCAACAGTTCGTGTCTTCCCTAAGAATGACAGCATCTGGTAAGACTCTTTTTTTGCATGGTCTGGCAGCATGATTTTTGCTTGTGGGAAAACATAAACTTTTCTCAAGCCCCTTGGACTTCTACATGGCTCGCGCTCCACACGGTAGCACCATGTGGGAATGTTTGCTTTAGATGATAGTTTTAGAAGGCAAAATTCTACTTTCAGAAGATACTTAGAGTATATGTATTTGCTTACCATTTGCAAGATGAAATTGCTGGGGGTGGGCTCTTTACTCTCATAGAACCAATTTATTTTGTGTGGTGTGTCAACACACCCGGTGCCTAGGTTGTCCATGAAAGCCATTGCAGTTTTCCCTTTTTATAAAGTAGCTTCTGCTCTCATGGTCCACAATTCCCATGTGCTTCTGAAAGCTAATCTGTGATTTCCGTTTGAGTTTGGTTTCTTTACTAGCCAGTGTAATGCCACAGACATCGATTGCAAAGTTACTCCCATGATGGTGTACTTCTTCACCAACAAATGCGTGTGCTCCTGACGTGTGTCCCATTTTTCTGTCTATATGTGGTTTGTGTGCAGTAACAAAAGGGGGAGGGGGTGCCAATATTCCTTTAGTTGTTTTAAATATTTAACGCAGTCATTACAAGGCATACAGAATGTCAATATTTCATATATCTGGGTTTTCAAGTCTCATTTCACAGTCTCTGTACATGACTTTGTTATTGTGGCATACAAGCCTGCAATGAACATGTATATAGAACATTCGTAATTCTCATAAGGATGGAAATTAAGGGGCTGCATGATGGACATTCAGAAGAAACATTTTAAAAAGCAGAAACCTGAATTTACTTAAGCATGTTTGGGAGAAAATAGAATTCTTAACTCAGTGCCTCTGTCTGCCATGTGGAAACCTTCAACTTTGTTCACCAAAACTGTATTATACCTGTAGATATATAAATACAGTATCATGAATCGGACTTCATCCATTTTACGTCTCTGACAGCCAAATTAAAACAGCCTATGGAATAACACACCTGTTGATCACATCTTCATCTCTGATGCCAGCGGTGACCATCAACTGACTGTAATTTTCATCACTTTGGGTGGATTTCAAACGCAAGCTGGCCCTGGGCTCACCACCGGCTCTAAGCGCAAGTGTTACTGCGTCGGCTGTGCTCTCTAGGGATGAGAAGACCTCGTTGTTTCTGCCATATCAACTTTGTCAGAAGTCAGCGCTGAAGATCACTTCATCCTCCTCCTTTCGGGCTGTCATAGGATAGACAAACAAAGGAAAAGCATGACAACAAAGGAGGCTGTGACATTTTCCAGTGACCACAGTTATAACTGAGACAATCACGGCTTCACTGGTGAACTAACCTATAAACTCTTCTGTTAATGGTTTTGCATCTATTGGTGGGGATCAAGATTTTAATTTATTTGGAGGTATTTATGAGTCGTGTTTTGGGTTGTGAAAATCTCTAAATAGCACAGTCATATATAATGCAGACACTTCACAAACAAAACAGTACCTCCCAAAAGTAAGTATGCAGTTTTCTTTCAAGACACTGTAATGAACAGGACCGAAGAGAGTATATTCTGACATTTGAGAAATCATTTCTCCATGAGCATTGAGGGCTAATGTATTTATATGTGTTTTTAAAGTCTAATTAGCATTTCCTTATGGCTCAGAGACAACCAGGAAATAAGTCATTGGCCGGCTTAGATCAATAGGGATTTCGCTTTAGAGATGAGCCAGAGTATCATTTGCTCTGCATATAATGTATAATTGGATAATCCAATAGAAAAGAATTGTCTAAATATATTGATTTTCTTCCGGTCATCGTGACTAAGTAGGCTCAGTGACAATTTGCTATCCGAGACATAGTTCTTGAAATTTAAAACAAAATAAAATCTGCCCAGTGACTGCAATTTGGTCATAAACTAGTTAAAATTACTCATTCTTGCTGAAACTGAAGTGTAACACGGTAGAAAAGTGTTGGCATGCCAAGGCAATGCATATCAGATTTTTCCATGCTCTACCTTCCAAACAACCTGTTTGCATTTAAAAATACATGTTTAAGCTTCCTTAGGAATTAGTGCAATAAGAGAATGTGAACATGTCAAGAACTTTTCAGATGCCAATATTACTCAGTGTCATTTTGTTGTTAACAAAGGCTTTAGGATAAGTCTCTCAATGTTTTTGCTTTAAATTGAAAGCATGTCTGTTCCATTGCAAGTTTTTGCTCTTTATATGTTACCGAGAAGACATTATTTGAGTTCATATCATACCTATGCTGGTTTATTGAGCTTCAAGTGTAATTCTTCATTTCCGTTTCAAACTGGGATCTCAACTGGTTAAATGAGTCAGTCCACCACTGCCGCTGCACAAGGACCAAGTCTTGGAATGCACGGTGTTAGAGGTCACAAAGCAAAGCAGACAAACATTGATCTTCACACATGCCATCCTTCTGTGTCATTTTATGGCTGTTTTGTGTCTTTTCCCAAGTATGTATTATTGTTGATGACTTACTTTTTCTTACATTCTGTTGTAAATAAAGTACAAAGCAATCTTCTTTCCAAGTGTAGCTTCCTCTCTCTCTCTCTCTTTCTTTCTTGGCTATTCTGTTCTGCAAGAGAAGGTTGGCAATCAGGAGCCTGTGAGTCAATGAGAAAGAAGACACACAGAAAAAAACGAACAAACCAATAGTCTTGACTTAGATCCAGTTCAAAGAAACTTGTGTGCAAGGAACTCTGCTAATAAGACCTTTGAGACCTTGGTAGGAAAAGCCTGGATCCATAAAATGCACACGGTGAGTCTGGAACCCAGAGAAGCACATGTATGTTCATTCATTCATTCATCAAAAGGATACTTGGCTTCCCCTCTTCAACTAGAAGGCTACACCTGAAGGGTGACAAAAAAGAAAACAAGAGACACCCTGAGTGGGTCCATAGGACCACCACCCCAGTGGGACGCCAGATGCTGTCCACTGAGGAGCAGGCTAGGCTCAAGTGAACTTGAACCACTCCAGGGTACAGACAGATGCTTTATCATACTTGTTCATTAGCCACCTTGGAGATTAGCAGCAAAACAACCCTCCATGTTCTCCCCTCAATCCTGAAACTAACACCTGCATCATATGCTTGAATCTCCCTGGGCTGGGCCACAACCCTCATAGAAAAATACACTGCCACTAGGCTTCTACACCAAAAATGTTCCCAAGATGATATCACATCAACCCAATTAACTATAACACACTTGTTTTTTGTAGCTCCTACTTCATGACGACCACCCGCCCATCCTGCCTGGTAATTCTCCATGCAAAGTACAACCTTCCCACACAGCTAATACCGGCAGACTTAACACCCAGCAAACTTGAGTGCAAACCATACACCCTCTGCCATTAAATCAGTTATGACTCAGTGACCCTACAGGACAGAGTAGAACTGCCCCCTAGGGTTTCCAAGGAGCAGCTGGTGGATTCAACCTGCCAACCTTTTGGTTTAGCAGCCTGAGCGCTTAACAACTGCATTACCATGGCTCCAGGGTCTAACTATAGAAGTTGTCAAGTATTTGGCTGCCTAGTGTTAAATAAGAGGACTGCCAATTAAGTTTACAAGCTCATTGTAGAAAAGTGCTACATAACTCACTGCTGAATTTCACTAGCCCCCTTCGAAGTCCTCCCCTTGGGAAGCTATGCACTGACACCAGCACCCAGTCCACCCTTCAAAGCAATTTTGGAACTCTTTCTGGAATGACCACCAGAACTATCGTTGCAATACCCTTGGTGTCCTGAATGTCATCCAAATGTCTTTGTTTCAATATTTCCTTTATTTTCAAGTAAAACAAAAAAGTCACTGAGGACTGGATCAGGTGCGTAGGGAGGGTGTTCCAGTCATTTGTTTTCTGGCTAAAACTTCCCTCACAGACAACCATGCAACGTTCGCAAACTTTCCACTGTGCCACCACGTGCAATGGCCATTCCAAGAGATAGTTTCAAACTTACTTTGAAGGGTGGACTTGGCACTGGCATTGGTACATGGCTTCCCGAGAAGAGTACTTTGAAGGTGACTAGTGAAATTCAGCAGTGAGGTATGTGGCACTTAGAACAATTAAGTTTGCGGATTTAATTGTCAGACCTCCTGTGTCAAGGTATGTATATTTTCTGCTTACTTACCGGCCCTCTGCCATCCTGTCTCCCGTAAGTTATCTCTTACATATGTATCTTTTCCCTTGCTTTTCCAAAGCATGCAGCCTAGTAGGCTATCCCTTTGCAATCCACAAATTGAACTAATCCCCTGCTTCTGGGAAAGTTGCAGACAGGCTGGTACATTGCCCCAGTGCTGATGTCCCGTAATCAGCATCCAGTGCTGGTCCTAAGGTGCAGCCCGAGGACACTGGACATGGTCCCTCAGCCCACTGAATCCCATGGTTCAGAGCAGCATTGCTGCTGGGCTGAATGATACACAGGGACTTGAAGGATAATCATGTTTAGCTCTAAGTACCAACCATCGACACCAAATCACTTGGGATCATTTCCCCTTCTTTATCTTGAAGAAGGGAGATTCTGGCCACTCTGTCAAACCTAGACCTTAGTAGATTTTTAAAAAACCTTACTCCAAAATAAACTTCCTGCTCTCAAGCATCTCTAGTTGCAAGATGCAAGCATTTTATTGCTCATTAACAGCCTTTGAGAGTCATTTTGTTCTTTTAAGCAACTGAGTGATTGTACTCAGAGCATTCCAAGAGGTGCCTTGTTCCTCTGTGTGGCCGCATGCAATTAGAGCCGAGCTCAGTAGGTCATCAGCCCTCCCATGTATTTACCTGTCCTCGGGACACAACCAAGACCTTTAGAAATACTTCCACAAGTTTGAATTTTCCCACCATCATCTTAAAGTTCTTCAATTTTTTTTTTCTTGCATCTATTCAAATCTGCAATATTGACCCAAGGATGTAAACTTTATTTTCATAGTCGTTGAGTGCCTGAGGATCTTTTCTGTGGAAGACAACACATAGACACACACATTCTACAAACTGCTTCAAGGATTCTGAATTCTTTTGTAAATACCTTCACATTTGATACACAGCATGTGTATCATTTTTCACAGCCACATGATGTTTCAATGGGTTAAAAAATAAAGAATCTACAATTTTACCTTCTATTATGTGGTATGTAGGTTATTTTCTGGGTTGTGCTGTTACACAGACTGCTGTTAGGAACACCTTTGTAACATAGTTTGTGTCTTCTCCATTAATTATTTTGTATAAATTACCAGAAATGGAATTACTGGGTTAAAGGATATGAATATTGTTACTTTGGGGCTGTTTGCTGTCAGTGTTCCCTCCAAAGGGCAATGTACCAATTTGTGATACCACTGATGACACACGAGTGAAGACTTGTCTTCTTAACCAGGAATCACAGATTTAAAAGCTCACTGTTCTCAGCTTGTTAAGCAGTTGTTTGTTGTGCACTAGCAAGCTGATTCCGACTTCCAGTGACCCCAAAGGACAGAATCAAACTTCTCAACAGGGTTTCCAAGTCAGTGAACTTGGACAAAAGCAGGCAGCCATATCTTTCTCCCAAAGAATGGCTGGTGGGAACCACTGACCTTTCAGTTCACGGCTGAGCGCTTTGACCTCTATGCTACCAGACATTCAATTCCTTGAAAGTTCTGTGTTGGTTTAATGCAAATATCTTTTTGGGGGGGGGGGTTGTTAATGGGGTATAGGAAAAGCCCAGACACAGAGAAGCACTCTGATTTATTTAGATGTTCAGTGTCATTTCCACCTTACCAAACTAAAAACATTGCCTGGTTAATACAGAAAGCGTAATACAGAGAGCATAACCCAAAAGCCAAAAACCAAACTCAGTGCCATCAAGTCGATTGTAACTCATAGCAACCCCATAAGTCAAAGTAGAACTGCCTCTAAGAGTTTCCAAGAAGTGCTTAGGGATTTGAACTGCCAACCTTTTGGTTAGCACACATCCCGCTCAACCCTATGCCACTGGGTACCCAGTTTGAGCATCAGGAACTGCAGTTAACTGAATAAACAAACATCAGTTCTAAGCCATTTGTGTTCACACTTTCAGTGGTGAACGTTAAGTGCATCCTTACTTGAAGTTTTCCTGTAAACCACCACAGAAATGCCAGTAAGTTTTGTTTTTGTTTTTGTTTTTTAACCAAGAATCACAGTGAAAATTCTCATTCAGTGTTTTTTAGAATCAGCAATTCTCCAATTCTAGCAAGACCTTGGTAAGGACAGCAGAGTCCTTCCTACATCTTTCCCTGAACTTCTTGGAAAGAATGTGGTGATAGATGGCATATCTGCTCCAAAAAGGAAGCTGTGAACAGCTTGTGTGGCTTACTCACGGGAGCCACATGACAGCAGTTCTTCAGAAAGAGAGGCTTCCCCACAGAGAAGGTGCTGCAGTCATTTCTCATGCATAAAGAGGGCAAGGTATAAAAATGACCCACCAGATAGTGTAGAATTTCACTACAGCCTTTACTTTCACTGTGGTTGTTTGCTTTACTTTTTATTTTGAAGATAGTTATAGATTGTTATAGATTTGGAAGTTGCCAAAAAATGTAGTGAGGTCCTGTGTCCCCTTTACCCAGTTGGCCCCAATGGTAACAGCTCGCTTGACTCCAGAACAATATTAAAACTAGGAAGCAGCCATTGGCACAAGCCACAGAACTTGTTAGGCTCTAATCAGTTTTACAAGCATGCCTCTGTGTGTGTGCGTGTGTGTACTATGAAATTTTATCACCTATGTAGCTTTGTGTAGGACCCCTAGTAGCACAGTGGTTAAGAGCTGGGCTGCTAACCAAAAGGCTGGCAGTTTTACTGCTCTAAAAGACTGCAACTGATGGTCCGAAGGCCTGGAAGTTCCCCTGGGATCATGGCCTCTAGACCTGCTGCTGCCCCTGATTATGAATCATTACTGAGGTCAGTTCTTTGCACAGGAATGGACTGGAGTTGGGGACACAATATGACCATATGATGTGTGCACTTTATGGTTCTGTGCATCCGTAGGATGCTATCCTACTGGCCTCTTACTACAAGGGAGAGACGGTGGAGAGGAGGGGACAGGAGATGGTTAAGAGGATATGACACGCACAGAAAGGAAAGGAGGAGCGTGCTGTCACCAGGCAAGGAGAACAGAAGGAGCTGCAGTTAGGCAGGCATGCAAATTTAACTTGGATTGTATACTTTCACTCAATCACAATTAAAAAAAAAAAGGTTGGCAGTTTGAATCTATCAGCTGCCCCTTGGAAACCCTATGGGGCAGTTCTACTCAATTCTATAAGGTTATTATGAGTCGGAATTGATGGCAGAAGATTCAGTGTGGTTCGGTTTGGGTAGCTTCATGTAATCACACTCACCATACAGAACTGCTACATCACTACAGTCTCCCTCATACAACTCCTTTAACAGACACACTTACCCCCATCCCCACCTCAAACAAAACAAGATACCATTTACTTTTTAAGGCAGGACATGACTTCACGGAGGCAAAGAGTCATCTCAATTTATTGTCTGCTATAACATATTCAGAAACCCTGGTGGCATAGTGGTTAAGGGCTACAGCTGCTAACCAGAAGGTTGACAGTTCAAATCCGCCAGGTGCTCCTTGGAAACTCGATGGGGCAGTTCTACTCTGTCCTGTAAGTCAGAATTGACTCGATGGCAGAGGGTTTGGTTCTTTATATATATATATGTATATATACATATAACATCACTACCACAAGCTCTCAAACATTTGAAAGATTATTTCAGGGGGGAAAGTTCTGACAAGCTGGTGACAAGATGCTGTATTCTGAGCTGCACGAGCCCAGAGCGGGTCAGCCTATGGCCACAGGTCGCTTCCTCTCTCTCCTCCGAGCCTTCGTTTCTTCAAGTGTTACAACAGTCACAACGGATGGCATGCATTGAATATGAACAAGAAGTATGTAAAAACAAAACTACCAGTTGATAGTAGGAGCTGGTGCTGAAGAATTGGGAGAAAAATAGAGCATACAGGACAACAGAAGCAGAGACCCCAAAAGAAGCAGGTCGTTCACAAGAAGGGGAAACGGGTGTTCTCCAGCTCGGCCGAGTTCTGTCACTGCATGAAGCTCACCCCATTCTAAGTTAGCTTCGGAGAGTCTCTGCTCATTTCAACCAGAGGGGCTAGCTCAAAATAGCTGTGAAATAATTTAAAAGGTTCTTTCTGGCAATAAATTGCCAGAGGAAACAAATGTAAGGAATGCGGCTTCCTGGCTGCCTTTCTCACATTCCAACAAACCTTAATAATATCTCAAGTAGAAAGAAGGACATTTCCAGTGAGGGTAAGGGAAAATATTGTCTGCTGGACAAGAACTGTGCCCATGAAGCCAGACCTGAAAAACCTGCTTTGTCTCCATGTGTGCTGGTTGGAGAAACAGCTAGGCTTTGCTGCTGTGGGGAGAATTAAATTTGACAGTGCTTGGATCATTAAAAGAAAAAAAAAGCACCTGGCTTATTCAGATGGTCTGGCAGATCAATAGTAGGTTCCAACCAGATACTTTTGGTCAGCTCACCTGTTATTGGCCAAACTTTTATAATTTTGTAAGTTTCTCTTTTCCCTGACATGCTCGGTCTAACTGACATTGAAATGAAAAAGCTTTGTTAGCCTAAGAAGCTACCCTCCACAGCCTCATGAAGGGCTTTTGAGAGACACTTGATTAATACACAGAAGCGGAACTAGAAAGACCAACATTTTGTTTTTTGAATTTGCTAAGCAATACCACTGCCTTAACTGAAAGTCTTCAGTGCTTCCTTTTAAATAAAACTAAAGCAAATATACCCAGAGAAGCAGACCTACCTTAAAAATGGTCTCCGCAAATCTTTACAGTATTGGAGTTTTGAATAGATCATACTGACTACAGATTGGACGAGCGCAAGCAGAGGCCAAAAGAGGCCAGGCTACTGATGATCTGGCTTCTGAAGCTCGATACAGCCAAAACAGGACTCTGGGTCTGGCCTTGCCCAGCCACTCCCTGCAAGTCCCATGTCTCATAACCAACGTCCGACCCATCACAGTAGACAACACCTCTAGCCACCTGGTCACTCACAGCAAACACCCAGGGCATGTGCTTGCTTTTTTTTCACACCACTCACACTCAGCCTATTAGCCATCATGTCAATGCTACCTCCAAATCGTATCCTCAGTTGGTCCAAGTTTTTCTCTCTCTCCTGTTACCACCAACCACCAGCCACCATCATCTCACATCTAGGACAACCATAAGCCACCACTATCTCCCGTCTAGGACAATGGCTACAGTCTCAAAATGGGTTGTTCTGTTCCTACTTTTATTCTCTGTGAGCCATTTCTTCGCTCAGAAGCCCAGGTGATCTTTTCAAAACAGAAATCTTCTTGTAAATCAAATCTCAACAGAAAGGTCCCACCCTCAAAGAGGCTTTCCTTGAGCAGATCGCATCCCCCCGTGGAACTGTAAGTTCTTTGGGAGCAGGAAGTTTGCATATCTTGTTCGGTGCTGAATCCCAGTGCCTAGGTACTCTTCAGAAGTCCCTACTTGGTGCAAACAGTTAAAGTTGGAGGTTCAAGTCCACACAGAGGCACCCAGGAAGAAGGGCCTGGTGATCTACTTCTGATAAACCAGCCCAGTGGAGCACAGTTCCACTCTGACACACACAGGGTCACCATGAGTCGGAGGTGCCTTAACAATAACTAGCAACTGGCAACAGCACGCATCAGTATTTGTGAGAAGAATGAAGGTAATGACCCAGTTTCAATCTGCGGGACAAGAAGAAGGAACACAAGCGGTTTCTGCCCAGCTCTTTCCTGCTCTTGCTTCACTCTTGACCCCAGCCCAGGGACTGGCAAACACTTCCAGTGGCCAGATATCTCACCAGGCTGTCCATTCATCTACCTGCCAGCTCTTACCTATCCAGTACTCTGGTCACCTCTTGGACCCTTGCTGAAGACTAGTTACCCAAACTGTTCCTGAAGATTGTTGGGTTCTTTTGGACTCGAAACTAAAACTCTGGCCACCCAACATGAACTCCTCAGTTTAGGTCGTTTCTCTCACTATCTGCCCTGTTACGACTAAAGAACAAGGGTGCACTTGACCTCAAACTCCAAATTCCTCTAGGTTGGGCCTTCAGTAGGCAGTTGTTAGCATCGCTGGTGGGAATATATGCCCCAAATGATGACAAAAGACTTTATGCTCTTCCTTACATTCTGCTGTGGGTAAACCATCTTTAGGGGTGTCTACATAAGTTCTGGCAACAATCTTCAGTTCATTAATGGGAGCTGAACATTTACCTCAAATGTGTTTTGAGCTTCTCAAACTGGAAAACATAGCTACCATTAAGTCAATTCCAACTCATAACACCCTTATAGGAGAGAGTAGAACTGCCCCATGGAGTTTCCAAGGAAGGGTTGGTGGATTTGAACTGCCGACCTTCTGGTTAGCAGCTGTAGCACTTAACCACTGTGCCACCAGCGTTCCTCTGAAACATCTTAGACCTTACTTGAGAACTACCAGAGCTTCCATATAACACAGATACACATACCTACCTCCCAGCATATTTGCAGAATAGTCCTTCTATAAATGACCTCTGACAAAAGCACTTGTTATAGTCCACTCATGCCACATATACCACCAACTGTCAGCCTCCCATGAAAGATGCATAACAGGTAACATTCTCTCTTTGACTACAGGCAGGCATCCCTTCATACCCTTTATATAATTACACCTCTTCATTGTGCATTTACCACCTGGTTCTATTCTGGGAGTTGAATGTGAGAACCAGTATCTTCCCCTAGTCTTCACAGCCAGGCAGCACAAACTTGATAAACACCCCAGACAGAATATCCACAGCACACAGTAAAACACACAGGATCACAGCTGCTTTGGAAGACCAGCCCTTACATGTCTCTAACTAGTGATGGATAGCCAGGCTCTGTTTCTTCTCATTGACCTTGATGGATGCATCTTGGAAGGAGAACACTTTGACCCACTCCTGGCTTAGGCTAGGTTGCGAGGGACTCCTAGTTCCTTTGTTATAGCTGGTGTTCCTCCCAAGAAGGACTGCAGCCTCCTCCTTTAATAGTTTACCAAACTTAGACTCAAACTTACGGAGGGCTGTGCAAGTGCATCGGAATGCTCCTTAGAAGGAAAGATGGCGAGACTTGTCTTACGTTCCTTGGACGTGTTATCAGGATGGACCAGTCTCTGGAGAAGGACAGCATGCTTGAAAAAAATAGGGGGTCAGTGAGATGGACCAACACAATGGCTGCAACAAGGGCCTCAAACCCAGCAGTGATTGTGAGGGTGGCGCAGGACTAAGGAGTCTCTTGTTCTGTTGTTCACAGGGATGCTGAGTCAGAACTGACTTGACCGTACCTAACAACACGCAAGTAAGTACAGCAGCTCTCGTTTTCTCAACCAGTGAGTCTTCTTGTGTTCTAAGAGACCAAGATACCCTCCTATTTATGGCAATGGCCTGGAACATAAGTTTGATTTATTCAACAAACATTTATTAAACTCCTTCTACCAGCAATGAGGCAATGAATAACACCCAGTCAAGCACAGAGCTGGTGCCAGGAATACAAAGATGTAAACTCAGTCAATATAAAACAATACATTTTTACCAAGTGCCTACTAAATGCTAAAGAACGGGGATGAGTGGGTACAGACAGCAGGTGAGGGCTCACTACCCTGAAGGAACTTCTGACAAGGTGAGAAAGACTAGATAAACAGGCAAACAGAGAAATAATTACAAACTGTGGTAAAAAGGAAATAAACAGGATGCTGAGTTAGAGAATAATGGACAAGACTCGCTTTAGAGAAGATGGAGAGGAAGGCCTCTGTAATGATGATGTCTTCACTGTCTCTCACCTGGATAGCTACAGGAACTATAATAGCCCTCCCCTGGCTTTGCTGGCTTGTACCCCAGGGCATTTGCACGTGCAGTTGAGAATGTTCTTGTCTCACATGACTGGCTCCCTCATTCCTTCAGATCTTTACTCAAAAGACATCCTCTCAAGGAAACCTTCTGTAGTCATTCTAACTAAGATATTAAATGTACACACCACTATTGCTCTCCTCCTACAGACCCACACTTCTCTTCCCCTTTCTGTGCTTTACTTTTTCCCCTCCTTATCACTTAGCAGAAACCCTGGTGGCACAGAGGTTAAGCGCTATGGCTGCTAACCAGAAGGATGGCTGTTCAAATCTGCCAGGCACTCCTTGGAAACTCCATAGAGTTCTACTTCTTCTATAGGGTGACTATGAATCAGAATCGATTCAACAGCAGTGGGTTTGGTTTTATGGCAGGGTGTGTCACTTATCACAACGTGAGATAATGAAACATACCTTTCTGAACTCACTACTCAACCTAAGAAATATTATCAATACCTATTCTATAAAAAAACCTATCGAGTCAATTCTGACTCATTGTGACCCTATAGGATAGAGTAGAATGGCCCCATAGGATTTCCAAGGAGCAGCTGGTGGATCTCATCAGCTACCTTTTGGGTTAGCAGCCAAGCTCCTAATTTTGCACCATCAGGGTTCCACCTAGTCCACAAAACCAAACCCATTATTGCCAAGTCAGTTCCAAAGCATAGCAACCTATAGGATGGAGTAGAACTGCCCCATTGGGTTTCCAAGAAGCAGCTGATGGATTCGAACTGCCTGCCTTTTGATTAGCAGCGAAGCTCTTAAACACTGCATCACTAGGGCATATTTCAAGCAACTCCAAAAACATTAAAAAAAAAAAAAAGTTACTTCCTACTATGCAACAGTAAAAAAGAACAAGAGAATTTCATGCTTTTATAGGAGACAACCTACTAGTCATATTATCTAAGTGAGGAAAGCAAAGGCAGTGCAATGGGTACATACGCTCTCATTCGTTTAAACAAAGAGGGAGTGGCAAATACACGCACACATACATGACTTGGAGGTATAGAAATTCTACCCATAATGTTATGCAAGAATCGTTCACATGGCTCATTCCCGGGAAGGGGAGCAGTGTGAGTGGAGACAGGGTAGAGTTTACACTGTGTACTCTTTTTACATTTGGAATTTGAGAATGTGTAATCCATCCCCAAAATAAAATACTTTAAAACCTACTCCAATCCATAATCCTTTCTTGGGCTAAAAATAAGAGTCAAAACTTGGTCCAGTTAGCATCCAAAAGAAGTTCAGTTGCATTCTTCACACGGCTGTTCTTGCCCTTGTCTGAAGGTTTCCTGCAATCAGGAGGGCAGAGCTCAGCCTTCACTTCTCAAAGCAGGGGACTTCAGGAGTTTTCTTCCCACTGTGGCTCTCTCGGGGGCTTTCCACCTGACCCAGACTCAGGACTCCAGGAAATTAGCTCCTTCCCTTTGTAGACTTCAGGGCTTTGATCCCTGCCTTCCCATGTAGCTAACCTTAATTCCTACACTTGCTCTTTGAAAATACTGAAGTTGCCAAGGATTTTTATTTGACTTGGGTCCACAATGAACACCACGACAGCAGCACTCAAGAGAGCAAATGACACATTGCACTGGGCAGATCTGATGCAAGAGACCTCTTCCAAGTGCAGAAAAGCAACGATCTTACTTTGAGGACTAAGATGTGCCTGACCTACCCCCACGCCATGTTTTCAATCACCTCGCGTGCAAGAGACAGCTGGACAGTGGACTAAAGGAGACTGAAGAGGAACTGATGCCTTGGAATTCACAGTGTTGGCGGAGAATACTGAATATTCCACGGAGTGCCAGAAGAGTGAACAACTCTGTCTCAGAAGAAGTACAGTCGGAGTTCTCCTTGGAAATGAGGATGGCAAGACTTTGTCTCCCATACTTTGGACATGTTATCAGGAGGGACTAGTCCCTGAAGAAGGACATCATACCTGGTAAGATGAAGAGGCTCGATGACATGGATTGACACAATGGCTGTGACAACGGGCTCAGAAATAAAAACAGTTGTGACATTAGCAGGACTGGCAGTGTTCTGTTTTGTTATACACAGTGTTGTCATGACTCAAAAACAATGACTCCTAACAATAACAACGCATTTGTTCAAATAGGTGGGGTTGTTCTCAAAGTGTGTTTCAGGAACCCCCTAGTAACCCTGAAATCTTTTCGGATTGTTCATGGAGTCAAAACTATTTCGGCAATAATACTGAGATGCTATCTGTCTTTACTGGTACACCGTAGAGCTGCCCAGAAGCTACAGGCTGTGTGACGCCACAGCAGATTGCAGAAGCAGATGCAACAGTCTGACTGTCTTCTATCGAGCCAGACACTAAAGAGATGTGCAAAAGACAGAAAGCAACGCCACACTTCTCGCTGAATTATCTTTCAAACTATTTTTCCTAAACATTTTATTGATGCCAGCATGTAATTTGTTTATTACTCTTTTAAGTGAATTCAGAAATATTTTCTAAATTTCTCAGTTTTAATTTCTAACACGATTAACATCTACAGATATAATTCATATAAGCCAAAGCTCTTAGGGGGGCATCAGAAATTTTTGAGAAGAAAAAGTCCTGAAACCAACTAGTATGAGAATCACTACTTTATTTAAGTTGAAAATGGGTGAAAGCACAAATTCAGTATTATGAGTAATGCCTTCACTTAAGAGGCAGAGTGAGGTGTTCACGCACTGTTGTTAACTGCTGTGTAGTTGCTTTTGACAGTGGCCGCCCCATAGAGTCCCTAAGGTGTGGGCAGTCCCACACAGAGGCACCTCAGAAGACAAGTCTGGCAATCTGCTTTCTCAAAGGCCACAGCCTTAAAACCCTATGGAGAAGTTCTACTCTGCACACAAGGTCGTTGTGATAAGTTCATTCATTAATCCAACATAAATGTATGGGACAGACACTATGCCAGACACCGGTGACAAAAGCAGAGTTTCTTCAAAAAAATATGCATGAAATGAGGGAGATACGTGAGTGTGTAGATCCTCCCAGTACTTGATGGCACGTGTTACAACAGCACTGATGCCATGAAATCAGACACTTAATCCAGTCTTAGAGAGTCCGAGAAGGCTTCCTGGAAGAGGAGGAAAAGTCTTGACTGAGATCTGAAATACGGAAGTATGCACCAAACAAGGTTCACTAGAGGAACTGATTATCTGTGCTGGGAGGGACAGCAAGTTTTTCCATAGGCTGAAATTTCAACACAGTATTGATTTTTTAACTGTAAAGAGACACCACATTTTCAAAGTAAAATTCCTTGGTCACTTTGAAAAATGAAAAGCCTGTTAGCCTTATCAGAACTTACTGCATTTGTTTCCTCCACAATAACTCAAGGAATACTACCCTTGTCTGAGTGTCGTGATGTTGCAGCAAGGAGCCCTAGGGGTGCACCAGTTAAGCACTTGGCTGCTAACTGAAAGGCTGGCAGTTTGAACACAACCAGCAGTTCCAAGAAAGAAAGTCCTGGCAATTTGCTCCCATAACAATTACAGTCTAGAACTGGAACCATTCCCAAGGCCCACTCTTCAGGCAAAGATTACAATGGACAATGAAACAAAATAATACTTGTGAAGAGTGTGCTTCTTAGTTCAAGCACATGCAAGAGACCACATAGACAGTCCTACCTGGAAGCAGGATGACAAAACAGGAAGGGACACGAGCCGGCTGGATGGATACAGGAGACTTAGGGTGGGAAGGGGGAGTGTACTGTCACATTATAGGGATTGCGACTAGTGTGACATAAAAATATGTGCATAAATTTTTGTACGAGAAATTAACTTGAGCCGTAAACTTCTACCTAAACCACAGTAAAATATATACCTATTAGAAACCAAAGATATAAGGACTGCCAATTAAGTTCACAAATTCATCCTAGAAAAAGTGCTACATTGCTGAATATCACTATGGTCACCTTTGAAGTATCCCTCTTGGGAAGCTAGGCACTGATGCCAGTGCCTAGTCCACCCTTCAAAAGCAATTTTGGAACTGTTTTTCTGGAATGGCCATCAGAGCTGTCATCGTATTACCTTTGATGTCCTGAATGTCATCTAAATATCTTCCTTTCAATATTCCTTTTATCTTTGGTAAAGAAAAATGTTACTGGGGGCCAGATCAGGTGAGTAGGGAGGGTGTTCCAAAACAGTTATTTGTTTAGTGGCTAAAAACTCCCTGACAACTATAGAATTAAGTTCATGAATGTGCCACCTTGTTGCCGTGAGCAATGGCCATTCCAGAAAGAGTTCCAAACTTGCTCTGAAAGGTGGACGAGGCGCTGGCATCAGTGTACAGCTTCCCAAAGAGAATACCTGAAGGTGACTATAGTGATATTCAGCAATGAGGCATGTGGCACTTAGAACAGTTAAGTTCACAAGTGTCAGACCTTGTTGACACCTCAGTTTCAAAGAAGAAGAAAGACTATAGGCTAGAAAATTCTATGGGGCAGTTCTACTCTGTCACTTAAGATGGCTATGCGCCAACAATTGACTAGAAGGCACCTAACAATGACAACACCGTTGTGGCGATGAAGAAACTCCACAATTAAGGCCATCTGGTGGATGCTTACCCTAAACTGAGGTGGAAGCACTCTGTAACCCGTGGTATATTTCACTTTGTTTAACAATTGCCTGTTTAGACGGTTTCTCCCTAAGAGCATGCACAGCGTCTTTGCTTTTAGTTTCCACATCATTGTCAGTCTCACTGACCTGAGAAACAAATCCCTCTCAGAAATTAAGTCTTGCCAAAACCTGCCTGTGGTACCTTCAACTTCACCTTCTTCTTTAGACTAGCCTGAATTTCCTGTTAGCTGCAAGAGACTTCACTGCCAGTGGAGAGACAAGGACAGACAGTGACAACCCATGGAGACCTGACAGGCCACAGCTATTCTGTTGGGTTCCAGAAAGCTGGGCAAGTTAGGCATTCACTGAGAAGCAGCAAGCAGCACATTGTGTAGGGTTTGTCTGAAGACAGAGTTCCTGGACAGTGGAGCTTGGCTACTGACCAAGAGGGTAAAGTACACCCAGAGACGCCTCAGAAGATAAGGCCTGGAGATCCAGGTTGCCACTAGTCAGAACCACTCAACCATAAACCTGTTATTTGAATATATATTATATATATGGATTACAACTCAACATCAAGAAAACAAAAATCCTCACCAGTGGACCAATAAGCAACATCATGATAAATGGAGAAAAAATTGACATTGTCAAGATTTATTTGGGTCCATAATCAATATCCAGGGAAGCAGCCACCAGGAAACCAAAAGACACATTGCATTCTGAAAATCGACTGCAAAAGACCTCCTTAAAGCTTTGAAAAGCAAAGCTTCACCTTGAAGACTAAGGTACACCTGACCCTAGCCATAGCATTTTCAATCGCATCATATGCATACAGAAGGTGGACAATGAACGAAGAAAACAGAAAAGGAATTAATGCTTTTCAGTTGTGGTGCTGGATAGGAATATTGCGTATGCCATGGACCACTAAAAGAACAAACAGATCGGTATTGGAAGAAATACAACCAGAGTGCTCCTTAGAGAAACAAAGTGGGCCAGGCTGGTCTTACATAATTTAGTCACACTGTCAGGAGGGATCAATCCCTGGAGTAGGACATCATGCTTGGTAAAGCACATGGTCCCCAAAAAAGAGGCAGACCCTCAACAAAATGGACTTGGATAGTGGCCGCAACTATGGCCTAAGTACACCAACGATTGGGGGCATGGTGTAGGACTGGACAGTGTTGCCTTCGTTTGTGCGTAGGTCGCTACGAGTCAGAAACAACTTGAGGGCACCTAACAACACCGTGCCACAAGGCCGTAGTAGGAATTTCTATAGGGCTTAAGTAATGTAAAATAAAAAATGAAGCGTATATTCTGCCACTTCGCAAGCATAACCTTCAGTCTCCCAAACCTGTACACTCGATAAGACGCAAGATCCTTAATGCTTTGCAGGAGTGATTTCCTCCCCAGCAAACCGGAGCAAACCAGGGACTCGCGGGAAGGCGTGGCCTAGGGAGGCGGTGTCTATGCGCAAAAACACGCCCCGGCCCCAGACCCCGCCCAGCCGTATTTTCCCCGCCCCCACACCTTCTCCATCCGCCAGGGGTCGCAGGCTACGAGAACCTGTTTGTCATTTGGCAAGTGCCCATCCAATCGGACCTGTTCGTTCTCGCGAGAAAGAGCGCGAGGCCTGCTGGGAAGGATGCTCGGCCCTCCACAGGTTTGCCCAAAATGGCAGCCTTGGAAGTGGAGTTCACGTTATCTGGGGTACCCCTGGGCGCCGGACCTGACGGACTTCTAGGCGTGGAGCCTAGCAACAAAACAGACCAGTTTCTGGTGACAGACAGTGGCAGGACTGTCATCCTCTATAAGGTGAGGGCGATAGAATGGGATCATCCCGCCTACCACCTCGCCGCTTTCTCAGGGCTGAGCCGGGAGGCTCAGGTTTCTCGAATGTCCTTCGGAAGGAGGTTGTAGAGCACGCTTAGCAGAAAGTCCGCTGGTCCTTCCGGGACGCTGAATGAGGTCTAAAGTCTGGAAGCGTGCTTCCGAGTTGCGGGCAGAGCGTCTGAGGGCACGTGGGCTACACTCAGGAAATGAAGCTGGTGCGTTTGCTTCGGTTGTCTCGGATATGGCCTTGCTGAGATTTCTTTCCGAGGGTTCTGTCGTCCCAGCTATCCACCGAAGGGGTTAGCGAAGATTAGTTGGGCGAGAGAGGATGACAGTGCCGTGGCGGAAAAGTGGATGAGTCCTGTGTCGTGTGCCCACTTCATCGTCCCTCTCTTTGGAAGGAAATTTTTTTTTTTTCCTTTTTCGACTTTCGTAGTAGCATGATGGAGAATGGTGAGGCTGGGTCGCTTATGGGTTAGCAACTGGGGTTCAAGCTGTGACGTCCGAAAGGGATGGAGGAGGCGGGGAGGCATTCGCTCCACTCCCTTTTCAGCCTCCTAAGTAAGTTTGCACGCCTTCTAACTAGCTTTGCTTTACGTGGACTCTGTAGAAAGCACCGTTTTTATGTGATGGGCTGAACACATTTTTCTGAGACTTTTGAGAAGCTATGGATCTACTTTGAAGCTCTGGGAAAAGGTGTTCCCTGTACTGTTGCTTGTTTTGACTCGTCCTGATTAAATGATCGTTAGCTTTTATCTAGACTGCCGAGGGAGTTGGCACCTTTGCAGTTCGTGAATAAGCAAACGGTGGCTAATTGAAATTGACGTGATCCCAGCCAGTCCTACCAATTTTCCCGTGTCCGTGTCCCTGATCAAATTGTGTGTTCAGAATACTGATGCTGTACTTATTTTGGTTTTCGCAGGCAAAGTGGAAACAATTTTAACATTTACTATGGCTTATTAGCAAAGTTTAGTTACTTATTTTTTAATTTTAGGAACATATTTCAATTTTAAGAGTTTTTTTTCAATTATAAAATTTGTTATAGGACATCTTTTTAGTGCTTTGTTCTGACTCTGAATTTAATGACTTTTAATACCTAAAGTTGACTCTCTCAGTATTAAATGTTAATCTTAAATTTTATTAGGTATCTGATCAGAAACCCTTGGGGAGCTGGTCAGTGAAGCAAGGTCAGGTTATAACATGTCCAGCTGTGTGCAACTTCCAGACTGGAGAGTATATTGTTGTCCATGATGACAAGGTAAGCTTTAAAGCCTTTGTGTAATAAGATACACAACACATAAATCGAATGTTGATTTATTAGTTATTTGTGTTTGTTATATATTTAAGTGGAGAACGAGGAGTCTTGGTGGTGCAAGGCTTGAGCACCTGGCTGCCAACTGAAAGGCTGGAAGTTTGAATCCACCCAATAAATAACTCCTTGAGGAGAAAATCCCAGCAGTCTGCTCCCATAAAAATTAAGCCTAATGAACCAAGGCCATGCCTGAGTACTGTGGGTCTTTAAAAACCTATTTATATAAGACCAGGCTGTCAACAGTTACTGAAAGGCAAAGACAAGATGGCAAGGGCGACAGGGAAACTAGATTACTGGAAATAGCGCAACCAGAATGGAAATAATGAGAATGTTGACGCACTCTGAAAATGTAACCAGTGTTACTTAACAAGTTTTCTAGGAATTATTAAATCAGAACCTAATTCACTGTGTAGACTTTCACCAAAAACCCAAAATAATTTAAAAAAAAAAAAACTGCAGATAGTTCTGGTCTGTCACATGGTATCTCTATGAATCAGAATCAAGTTGACAGCAGGTAACATAACAGATGGAGAATGGGATACTTTGTATGTACAACACATACGTCACATGTTGATTTATTAACTATTAATGTTTATTAGGTGTTTAAATGTTGAGTGGGCTGCTTTTTAACCTATAGTTTTGATTTCAGGTTTTAAGAATATGGAATGATGAAGATGTAAACTTGGATAAAGTATTTAAAGCTACAGTAAGTCTTTGGATTTGCCAACATATTTCCTTATTAGGGAAATGGAATGATTTGTAGTGTAGTATGTGTTATTTTATCTTAAAAATCTATAGGAAAATAACCATAAAGATTTGAATCCATTCATTCTGGTTATGTTGTAATGTATCTTGGTAACATATTTCAGTTCGTTCAGTTACTGTGTCAGGAAATACAGATTTTTGTATAAGCTATGTGAGCTTGAGGATGTAAGGAATTCATGAATAATGCATTTATAGTTGTTTCCATGAGTTTAGATACTTGAGATAGTCCCTTGTGAGAAAACTAAACTCCCTGGGCCCTACTTGAAAACTGGTAGAAGACACCCTACAAATTTCCCATATTGTACTTTTTAAGAGGGACATAATAGTGCTGAAAAAAAGAGCCATGGCCAGCTGTACCCATTCTAGTAGTGACCTAAAATATGTTGATTAATTTTTCTCACCTGTAAAGTGAGGATCTCAAACTAGATTAATCTTAAAATTCCTTCCAGTTCTGAAAAGCCTAATCTAACTATAACTGGCCCTTTAAAAAGTAGCTCACAACAGAGCTAATTCAGATATAGTGTAGTTGTCACCTGGACCCATGAAACTGCTAGCCTTTCAAGTAACACAATTCTGAATTTCACACAGTGGAGGTCTTTGACCCCACTAGACGTGTTAATATCTTTTCATGGCTTTGTGGGAGTCTGTGCTTTGTACTGCCTTTATCCCCCCCCCCCCCCCCCGGTCATTCATGGGGTAGATAGCACATTATACCATGTTAGGACTTAACTGTCCATGAAATGAGTAGATCAGATGAGATAATAAGAGCTGCTGTTTATTGAAAATTTCTTACGCTTCAGGCACATTAAGAACTTCATACATAGTCCTGTCTTGAGAAATAAGGAAAGTAAAGCTCAGAGACACTAAATAACTTGGCATTGGTCTTTTATTATGGCCTAACTTGTAAAGAAAGTGGAATGATAATTCAGTCACTTAATGACTTCTATATTAGCTGTCTGCCGTGTGTCTGGCATTTCCCGGTAGTACAGATAGTTAAGTGCTCAGCTACTAACTGCAAGGTTGGCAATTTGAGTCTACGCAGCGGTACCCAGGAAGAAAGGCCTAACAGCTAATTCCAAGAGATGGCAGTCACTGGAAGTCCTGTGGAGCACAGTTCTCCTCTGAAACACATGGGTCAGAGTGACTAAATGGCATGTGGTGGCAGAGGTGCCGTGTCTCAGACACTTAGGTTGTGTAGCTGTGTAATGAGTGTGAAGTGTCAACTGCCTCTGGACCTGCTGAGAATTTAGGTGCTTTTTGTCATGGTGCTGATGATGGTCGTTTGCATGTTTTTTAGTTGACTGGTGGCAGAACGTGGCAAAATAGTGATTAATGCTTGTGAGATCTGGGAGAGTTATTCTGGACCCAAGCCCATAGCTCTGACTGTATTCATCATTATTATAAAATCTTAGTTTGGAAATCAGGACTTTTGATGAAGAACAGATATTTATATGGGTATACATGTATATATTATAGGCTCACTGTGAGTCAGAATCGACTGATGGCAGTGGGTTTGAGATGTGCGTGTGTACACACTGTTATGGAGTAATCTCCAGCATATACTGATAAGTGAACAGAAGTCACACTTGTCAGTGTGTTTTGTTGTGTAGATTTGAGTTTGGAACCGTATAAAACAAAATGAAACCAGCCCTGTAAAAATAAGTTTTCCTTAAACATCCTTATTCTGTTAAGTGATGATAATTTCAGAATAAAAACTAAAATTTGCTGTGTTCTTACAGCTCTCAGCTGAAGTCTGTAGGGTACACTCCGTCCGAGGGACAGAGCCACTGGTACTGTTCCGGACGGGTGCCGTGCGTGGTTTGGAGGCCCTGCTTGCGGAACCCCAGCAGAAAATCGAAACTGTGATCTCTGATGAAGAAATAATTAAGTAAGTTCCAATATTTGCCCACGAATTTCCACTAAAATGAAAATTGACTGTCTTTTACATCTTTTATATAATATTCTTTGCCCAATCCATAAATATTTTGCTTAAAAATTTGTCAAAGTTTATGTAACTGAAAACTACTTACAGGACACTGGCCAAGGAAGCAAGATGAAGTGAGTGGATGATCCCGTTTATTCCCCCAGCAGATAACCCACTGAAAACAGTTAAATAAAGCATAGACTGATGTGCAGAACTTGAGGCAGCAGCTGAAAAATTGAGAATGGAGGTGAGACTTGAAGCAGGGAAGAGGAAGAACAGAGTTGGCACAGAAGCTGCAAGAGTCTCCCTGCTACTGTCAGGTGCACTCACTGACCACAGCCATTTGGGGATGGAGCTGGATAACACCCTACATAGGCAACACAGAAGAGGACTTAGTCTGAGGAATCACCAGCCAGACTGGGTGGCTTGGTGCTGTCGAGTCAGTTCCAGTTCACAGCAAGCACATGTAGAGAAGGACAAAACACTGTCCAGTCCTGTACCATCATCACGTTGGAACCCAGTTTTTGCAGCTGTCAGTCCATCTTGTCAAGGGTCATTTTTTTTTTTTTTTGCTGACTGTCTGTTTTACCAAGCGTGGTGCCCTGCTCTAGGGCCTGATCCCTCCTAATAATATGACCAACGTACATGAGGCAAAGTGTCACCGTCTTTGCTTCCAAGGAGCATTCTGGCTGTGTCTCTTCTGAGACAAGACTCATTCTTTCTTATGGAATTCCGTTGTATATTCGATATTCCTTGCCAATCATTGCCTAGCTTTTGCATGGATGTGAGGTGCTTGAAGATACCATATCTTAGGTCAGGCCTGTCTTAGTTTTCAAAGTGACATCTTTGGTTTTTAACACTTTAAAGAGATCTTTTCAAGCAGATTTGCCCAATGCACAGTTTGATTTCTTGATTGCTGCTTCCATGGATGTTGACTGGATCCAAGTAGAAGGAAATCCTAGACATCAGTCTTCATCTGGCATGGAGTTCAGTTGAATTTTTTTATTTCGTTATGTTGAGGTATAATCGATGCTGAAGGCTTTGGTGTTTCCTCTTCATCAATGAGTGTTTCAAGTCCTCTTAGCTTTCATCAGACAAGGTTGTGTCATCTGTACTCTGCAGGTTGTTAAATGAGCCTTCCACCAATCCTGATACCACATTCTCCTTTATATAGTCCAGCTCCTCAAATTATTTGATACAAAATACAGATTGAGTAAGTATGGTGAAAGGATACCTGCGTCATCCCCTTGCTGTATTCAAATGACGGCTCTTAATACATGTATGGGTTCCACATGAGCAAAATTAAGTGCCCTGTAATTCCTGTTCTTTACAGTGTATCTGTAATTCTTTATGAGCCACTTAATCATATGCGTTTGCATAGTCAGTAAAATACAAGTACACATCTTTCTGGTATTCTCTGCTTTCAGTTAAGATCCAGCTGACATCAACAGTGATATCCTTTATACCACATCCTTTTCTGAATTGGGCTTGACTTTCTGGCAGTGCCCTGTTGATGTACTGATGCAACTGCTTTTGAGTTTACCTTCAGCAAAAGTTTACTTGCTTGTAATACAAATGATATTGTTCAATAATTTTCATGTTCTATGGAATCACTTTTCTTTAGAAGGGGCACAGGATCTCTAGCAGTCAGTTAGTCAGATGGCTGTCTTCCACATTTCTTGGTGTAGATGAGTGAGCACTCCAGCGCTGCATCAGGGTGTTGAAACCTCTCAATCAGTAAGTATTCTGTTAATTCCTGGGGCAGTACCTCCAGTGCAGCTTGTACTTTTTCCTTCACTATCGTCAGTTCTTGGTCATATGCTACCTCCTGAAGTGGCTGAATATTGACCAGTTTTTTTGGTGCATTTACTCTGTGTGTTCTTTCCATTTGCTTTTGATGCTTCTGTGTGATTCTGTATTGCCCATGGAATCCTTCAGAATTGCAACTGAAGGCTTGAATTTTTTTCTTCAGTTCTTTCAGTTCCAAAATGTTGTGTGTAGTCTTCCCATTTCATTTTCTAACTCCAAGTCTTTGCATATTTCATTATAATATTTTATTTTGTCTTCTCAGGCTACCCTTTGAAATCTTCTGTTCAGCTCTTTGACCTCATCATTTCTTCTTTTTGCTTTAGCTACTGTGTGTTTAACAGTAAGTTTCAGAGTCTCTTCTGACATCCCTTTTGGTCTCTCCTCTCTTCTCTATCTTTTTGATGGCCTCTTGCTTTCTTCATGTATGTCTTTGCACAACTCCTTTTGTCTCCAGTCATTAGTGTTCAGCACATCACATCTATTCATGAGATGATCTCTAAATTCGGGTAGGATACTCACAGTTGTATGTGGGCTCTCATGGCTTGTTTTGATTGTATTCAGCTTTGTCTTGAACTTGCATATGAGCTGCTGATGGTCTGCTCCACAGCTGGCCCGTGGCCGTGTTCTGGCTGATGTTATTCTGCCTTTTCATCATCTTTTCACAGATGTATTCAGTTTGATTCCTATATTTTCATCCAGTGAGGTCCACATGTACAGTGAGAGTTAATGTTATTGAAAAATGTTATTTGTAATGAGTAAGTCAGTTGGTCCAGCCAAATTCTATCATGTGATCTCTAGGATTGTTTCCTAGGCGCTGTTTTCCAACTCTTGATCCTTCTTTGTTTCAGCCTTTCGCATTCCAGTGACCGTTTGTTATCAGTGTATCTTGATTGCATATTTGATCAATTTCAGACTTTAGAAGCTGGTGAAAATCACCAGTTTCCTCATCTTTGGCATTAGTAGTTGGTACATAATTTGAACAACAGTTGTATTAACTGGTCTTCCGTGTAGGCGTATGGATATTACCACTGACAGCATTATACTTCAGAATAGGTCTTAAATAATTCTTTTGGTGATGAATGTGACACCCTTGCTCTTCAGTTTGTCATTCCCAGTAAAGGCATCTGTCAGTTTGTTGCATTATGGTGGCTTGCCTGTTGCTAGAATACTGGAAGCTTTGCCACTGGTATTTCAAATACTAGCAGGGCCGCCTTGGTGGACACATTTCAGCAGAGCTGCCAGACTGAGACAGACCAGAACAAAGAACCTAGCAGGCTGCTTCTGAAAAAAAATGGCCAACAAAACATTGTCCAAGTTGTGCTAGAAGATGAGCCCCTCTGGTTGGAAGGCACTCAGAATGCAAGTCAGGAAGAGCTGCCACCTCAAACTGGAAGACCAAAAACCAAACCCATTGCCATCGAGTCAATTCTGAGTTAGAGCACCTCTGAAGAACAGTGTAGAACTGCCACATAGGTGTCCCAGGAGCTGTTGTAACATCAGGGCATTGACCTTGATGACATCAGTGGAGTCAAGCTTTTGGGACCTTAATTTGCTGATGAGAAGAGACAACTGTAGACATCTGTTAATAATCCAGACATGGAATTTACGAAGTATGAACCTAGGAAAATTGGAAGTCATCAGAATTGAAACATGAAGATTGATATCTTAGGCCTTGGTAAGATGAAATTTTTATTATTTTTTTAGAAGGTACAGATTGGCTGTGAGAGTTGACATGCTACATGCTCGGGCAGGGCAAAGCAGGAACAGGGCACTGTGTCTGAGTGCTCTTGGGTCTCACCGATGAGTGAGATGGACAGGCACAAGGTCTGGGAGGACTGGCAAGGGCAGCAGGATGAGTTGAGTGCTGCATAGTGGCTGGCACACAGGAGGAGGTCCTCATCCACCCAATGGGACACTGCGTGTGCTATGCAGGAACAATGCAGAGGGAGAAAGAACCCTCCACTGTTGCCATGGGAGAGTCTCTTCCCACCACTTAGACCAGCATTTGCAACCACTCTCCCTTGCCCCCCTTGGCAACCCTGACAGCATAGTGGGTCAGTGCTGTGGTTGCTAACTGAAAGGTTGGCAGTTCAAATCCGCCAGGCATTCCTTAGAAACTCTACAGGGGCAGTGCTGCTCTGACTCATAGGGTCACTGAGTCAGAATCAACGCAACAGCATGCTTTCCATGTGTATTGAGATCTAGAGATAAAGCGTCCAGAGCTCCTGAGCCAGCACTGAAAAACTCCAATGGACCAGAGTGCCATCTAGTGGTTATTGGAAGATACCAAAGTCACTGCTGCTCATCAGTCTAACTTGTGGAGAAACTGCAGGGTGAGGCAACCTTGTTTGTGTGGGATTCTGTAGACTGAGTCTTTGCAGAAGCTGTCTGCCCCATCTTTTGCCCTGGAAGGAACTGGCAGGTGTGGCACCTGGCCTTCTGGTTGGAAGTGGAACACTTGGGCAGTGTGCTACCAGGGCACCCAAACTGCACATTTTCCCATAATAAACAGTTTAAAAAAATAAACAAAATAAATAACAGAGCGGGTCAAGTTCAACAAAAGATGGTAAACGTGATAAAATCAAAACAGGAACAATCAGAAGCAAATCACGAAGGAGAGAAAATTTCTCCTGTGGCAACCAGAATAACATACAAAATTAATAATTTTCATACTGTGGTGTTTGATATGTTAAAGCAAAAGACACACAGCAGAAATCAAGAAACAAATAGAAGAAGAAAATTAGAGACTTAACATGGGGAAAAAAAGAACTACTAGAACTGAAGAATTAAGGCATCTGAATTAGAAAAAGCAAAAGAAACAACAGTGAAGGTGGACAGAAGACAGAATAAGTGAACTAGATGACAAAATAACAACTTATCAAGAACAAGGGGAAAGAACAGAAAAATGAACAAATCAGTTTTATTTCAGTTCAGCTGAAGAATTCTAACATTAAAATTGTTGGAATTCCAGAGCACCATGGCAACAGTAAAGGCACAGACTTAACTTTCTAATAGATAATCAGAATTTCCCAGACGTAAGCATAGAACCACACCTGTGAATACAGGAAGCTACACAAACTCCAATCAAATGAGCCACAAAAAGAGAACTCTGCAGTATATCCTAATAAAACTCTTGAAAACACAAAATAAATAATTCTGAAAGCAGAAAGGAAAAAACTCAATTTAACACACTAAAGATCTTTCATTAAGAATCAGTGCCAGTTTCTCCCAAGAAACTCTAAAAGGCCCAAAGACAGTGGTATGACGTATATAAAATATCTAACCAGAACAGTTGCCAACCGGAGTTGTTTATTCAGCTAAGTTATCATTTGAAAACAAAGGGGATATTAAGACATTTCTAAACAATCAACAACTGTGGAAATTTGACACGATCAGAGCAGCCTTGCATGTCTCACTCAAGAGCGTACTCCAGAAAGACAAAGGCATTAAGAAATAAGTACAAAGTAAACACTGATATTAGTGAAGATACACCAACCCAAATGAGGGAAGAAGGCACTTACCAGGAACAGATTTATTATGTTAAGGTTGTATGTTAGCTGTTGCTCATATGTTAAATATTATAATAATTGTCAATTGTGTATTGCAATACGGTAACCACTAAGAAATCATCAAGAAGAAACATTCAGAAGAAAAGAAGAAACTTAGAGTCTCCTCACAGGAAAGCATTCAAACATAAACAAAAACAGAAAACTCAGGATAATAAAGAGGTTACAAATACTGAAGAAACAACAAAATGATCAAGGGAGACACTTTTTTTTCAGCAGTAACCTTAAAATGTAAATGGTCTAAGTGCCCCATGCAGAAGGCAGAGAGTGGTGGAATGGATTTAAAAAAAAAGACAAAGCAAAACATGATCTATCCTTTTGCTTTTTTCAAGAAATACAGCTTAGACATTAGGACACAAACAAACTGAAAATGAAAGAATGAAGAAAAAATACTCAGTGCAATTAATAAACAAAAAGAGCAGGGTAACCATACTGATAGTCTAGGAGGCTAGAGGTCCAGATTCAGGGTATCAGCTCCAGGGTAAGGCTTTATCTCTGTCAGCTCTGGAGGAAGTTCTTGTAATCAATCTCCCTGGGCCTAGGAGCTTCTAAGTGCAAGGACCTCTGGTCCAGCAGATGGACTGTGCTCCTGGAGCTTCTTTCTCCATGCCTCTGTGTTTTATATCTTAAAAGAGATTGACTCAAAATAATTTAATCTTATTGATTGAGTATAGCCTAGTTAACATAATTGCCTTTAATCCTGTCTCATTAATATCGTAGAGGCAAGATTTACAATACATAGGAAAATTTTATTAGATAGCTACACTGGAGAATTCTGCCAAACATTCAGAGAAAAACTGATAGCATTCAGTACACCTTCCTCAAAAACAGAGGAAGAGGGAGCACAACCAGACTCCTCTGTGAAGCCAGCATAACCCTGTTACCTAAACTAGACAGGACATGCAAAAGCTGAACAATAAACAAAGAAAATAGGAGAATTGACGCCTTTGAATTGGGGCACTGGAGAAGATGTTGAGAGTACCATGGACCACTATAAGAACAAACATCTGTTTTGGAAGAAGTACAATCAGAGTACTCCTTGAAAGCAAAGATGGCAACTGTGTCTTACATACTGCACTCATGTTATCAGGAAGAATCAGTCCCTGGAGAAGGACGTCATGCTTCATAGAGTGGAGGGTTGGTGAAAAACAGGGAGACCCTCGATGACATGTATTGACGCAGTGGCTGCAACAATCAGCTTAAGCATAAAAACGGCTATGAACATGGCACAAGACCAGGCAGTGTTTCTGTTGTTCAGGGGTCGCTATGAGTCAGAACTGACTTGACACAACTAACAACAACATCCTTTTTTTTTTATTATAACTGAGTGAAAATGTACATTCCCATATAAATTTACATGCCCACCTCTATGCAGCTTCCCCTGCTTTCCCTGCCTGGTGACAGCACAGTATTCCTCTCTGCTCCATACATGTCTTATCCTCCCAACAGTCTCTTTTCCCCTCCTCTCCACCCACTCCCCTTACTCCAGCCAGACTTCAGCAGGATGATATCCTATAGAGTCATAGAACCATAAAGTGCATCCAATATATGGTCACTCTGCATCACCAAGTCCAATCCATTCATGTCTGAAGAGTGGACCTTCATTATGATTTATGCACAGGGGCAGCCTCAGGGCTGGGGGCCGTGCTCCCAGGGGAACCCTGAAGCCACTGGACCATCAGTTGCAATCTTTTAGTGGAGATCTTAGGGTGCTCCCTTTCTTATTCTTGTGTTGCAAGTGACAACAACATCCTTTATGAACATAGATGTGAAATTGCTCAACAGAATTGTAGCTAGCAAACTTTTGCAACATACAAAAAAAAAAAAGCATACACCATGATCAGGTAGGATTCATACCAGGGTTACAAGTGTGGTTCAACATTAGAAAATCACATAATCTGTTGTTAGGGATGTTGAGTGAATTATGACTCATAGCGACCCTATAAAATTGAGTAGAATTGCCCTATGGGGTTTCCAAGGAGCAGCTCAAACTGTCTACCTTTTGATTATCAGCTATAGCTCTTCATCACTGCATCACAAAGGAAGAGAACCAAATGATCATATCAATCAGTATAGAAAAGGCAGTCAATAAAATTCAATAACCTCTCCTGATACAGTCTTAGAAAAATTGGAATAGAAGGAAAATTCCTCAACATAATTAAGGGCACATATATAAAACCAACAGCCAATATTATGCTAAGTGAAGAACGGCTGAGAGCATTCCCTTTGAGAACAGGAATGAGAAAAAGATGCTCATTATCACCACTCTTGTTCAGTACTATTGAAAGTTCAGCCAGAGCAATAAGACAAGAAAGAGAAAATAAGAAAGGAAGACATAAAATTTTTTCTGTCTGCAGATGACAGGATCCTATACAGAGATGAGCCTAAAGGTTCTGTAAGAAAACTGCTGGAACTAATAGAAGAATTTGAAAGCATTATGGGACACAAGGCCATCATGTAAAAGTCACTTGGGTTCCTCTGTACTAGCAAAGACTACCTCAGTAAAGAAATAAGAAAACAGTACCGCTTATAATAGCCCCAAATCGTTAAGATTCTTAGGAATTAACTGAACCAAGGACATAAAAGACTTGCACAATGAAAGTTACAAAAACCACTACAAGAGACTAAAAGACTTGGAAAACTGAAAAGATATCTTTTGCTCATGGATTAGAAAACTTAAAATAGTGAAAATGCGAGCACTGCTGTTTTAGTCATCTAGTGCTGCTGTAACACAAATACCACAAGTGGATGTCTTTAACAAAGAGAAGAGAAATTTATTTTGTCCCAGTCCAGTAGGCTACAAGTCTAAATTCAAGTTATCTGTTCTGGGGGAATGTTTTCTCTCTTAACTCTAGAGGAAGATCCTTGTCATCAATCTACCCCTGAATTGGGAGCTTCTGAGGTGCAGGGACCCGATGGTCCTTTCCAAAAGATGCTCTCTGCTCTCAGCACTGACTACTTTCCTCATGGTTTGAAGTCCCACAGTCTCTCTGCTAGCTTTTTTCCTGTATATCCCAAGAGATCACCTCAGAGTACAGTACAGTCTACCCATCCTCATTAACATCATAGAGGCAGGCAGGATTTACAGCATGGAGGAACGTGACACAATACCAAGAGTCATGGCACAGCCAAATAGCTGCACACATTCTGGGGGAAACAATTCAGTCCACGGCAACTACCTAAAGTCGTCAACAGATACGGTGCAATACCAATCCAGATGCCAACAATGTTCTTTACTGAAGTGGAAAAATTAACAACCAGTTTCATATGGAAAAAAGAGAAATCCCAAATAGCCAAATCAATGTTGGAAGAGAACAAAGGAGAACACCTCACCTTCCTGATAACAAAATATACACCACTGTAATCAAAACAACCTGGTATTAAGGATGTGAAGAACTTATACAGTGCAAGCTATAAAACACTGCTGAAAGAAATTAAAGAACACTTAAATGGAAAGATGGTCCATGTTCATGCTTTGGGAGACAGTATTGTTAAGATGTCGGTACTACCAAGAGAGATCTACATTCAGTGCAATCCCAACCAAAATTCCAACAGCCTTCTTTATAAGAAATAGGAAAAAAATAGCCCTCAATTTTATATGGAAAGGCAAGAAACCTCAAAGTAGCTTTTAAAAAGGCTGATGAGAAAAACAAAACAGGAGAATTCATACTTCCTAATTTTACAACATGTTATTTAAAATAAAAAGTTGCTGTTGAATCGTATCCAACTCGTAGCATCCCTGTAGAACTTCTTCCATAGAGTTTCCAGTGAGACCTGGTAGATTCAAACTGCCGGCCTTTTAGCTAGCTAGCATAGCATTTAACTGCTACGTGACCAGGGTTTCCAAAACATACCATATAGCTGTAGTAATCAAAACAACTGATACTGGTATAACAGTATACACAGACCAATGGAATAGAATTGAGAGTCCAGAAATGCACACATGTATCCATTCAACTGATTTTTGACACGGGTGCTAAGTCTGTTCAATGGAGAAAAAGGAGTTTCTTCAATAAATGGTACTGGAAAAATTGGATTTCCACATGCAGAAAAATGAAACATGATCCTTGTCTCACACCATACACAAGAACAAATACAAAATGGATTAAGGACCTAAATGTACAAGCCCAGCCCAATACTTACACCATTAAATTCTTAGAAGAACAAGTAGGGGCAGTGTGTCAGGCCTAGCTTTCAAAAATGGGTTATCTGATAACAAATGCTTAAGTAGCAGAAGACAAATAAATGGAACCTCAGAAAAATTAAAAACTTGTTCATCAAATGACTACCCCAAAAAAGTGAAAGAACAAGCTCCTAACTGGAAGAATTATGAGAAACCATATACCTGGTAAGAATCTAATAACCAAAATACATACAGAACCTCAGCAGCTTAACAACAAAAAGACACCCCCCATTATAAAATGCGTAGAGGACTTGAATACACATTTCACCAAAGAAGACATTCAGAAGACCAGTAAACACACGAAAAGATGCTACATGTCATTAGCTACCAGAGAGATACAAATCAAAACCACAATGAGATACCGTTATGTCCTGTCATGGATTGAATTGTGTGCCCCCAAAAATGTATGTGTTGATTTGACTTGGCTAGGAGTCCCAATATGGTGCCATTCCTCCCACGTGTTGTGAATTCTGCCTCTGTGATATTGATGATGAAGAATGGGCTGCAGTTGTGTTAGTGAGGCGGGATTCAAGCTACAAGCTTGTGGAATATAAGGGAGAGAAGTAAGCAGAAGAAGTTGGGAACCTGACACCACCAAGAAAGCATGACAGAGCAGAGCATGTCCTTTGGACCTGTGGTTCCTGTGCTGAGATGCTCTCCTTGAATTTCTATTCTTGGCCTACTGGACTGTGACAATAAAAGTTTCTATTTATGAAGCCTTTCACTCATGGTATTTTCTGGTGGAGCAGTACCAGGTGACTAAGACACATCTCCACTGAGATACGGAAAATAACTGTTGGTGAGGATGTGGGGAAATTGGAATTCATACCCATTGTGGGTGGGAATACAAAGTGGTATAGCTATTGTGGAAAACAGTGTGATGGTTCCTCAGAAAACTAAGAACAAAACTACCTTATGACCCAGTTCCCCTGATAGGAAACTCAGAAGACTTGAAAGCAGTGACTCATAAAGGAACTTGTACACCAGTGTTCACTGCAGCACTGTTTGCAATAGCTGGAAGGTGAAAACAGCCTAAATACCATCAGCAGGTGAACAGATAAACAAAATGTGGTAGAGACATAACAATGGAATAGTACTCATCCAGGAGTAGAAATAAAGTCGTGATACCTGCTACGGTGTGTAATGGAGCTTGAAGACGTTATGCTGGTGAAACAAGGCCATCACAAAAGAGCAAATATATCAACTCACTTACATAAAAAGATAAGAAAAGGCAGATGTATAGACAGTGAAGTTTATTAGTGGTGTCTTAGTTATCTAGGGGTGTAATAACAGAAATACCACAAGTGGGTGGCTGTAACAGTCTATTAAGCTAGAAGTCAGCTCCAGGCTGTATCTTTCTGTCAGTTCTGGAGGAAGGTTTTTGTCATCAGTCTTCCTCTGGTCTAGGAGCTCCTCTGCATAGGAACCCCAGGTCCAAAGGATGCACTGTGTTCCTAGCGCTGCATTCTTGGTGGTATGAGGTCTCCCAAGTCTCTCTACTTCTGTTTGCTATTTCAAGAGCTGAGCTTAAGATACAACCTAATCTTGTAGATTGAATCCCACCCCATTAACATAACTGTTGCTAATCCCACCTCAACTAACATCATACAGATAGGATTTACAACACGTAGGGAACTAACAGCAGATGACAAAATAGTAGATGATCACCTGCGAGATCTGACGGTGAAATTTGAGGACTCATCCTAGAATAAGTGCTACATACCTCATTGCTGAATATCACTGCGGTCAGCTTCAAAGTACTCCCTCGCCTTGGGGAACTGTGCACTAACAACAATGCCTAGTCCAGCGTTCAAAGCAATTTTGGAACTCTTTCTGGAATGGCCATCAGAGCTGTCATCATATTACTCTTGAAGTCATGAATGTCATCAAAATGTCTTCCTTTTCAATATTTCCCTTTATCTCCAGGTAAAGAAAAAAGTCACTGAGAGCCAAATCAGCTGAGTAGGAAGGATGTTCCAGTTGTTTGTTTGCTGGCTAGAAACTCCCTGAAAGACAACTATACAACTAAGTTCTTGAAGTTGCCACCTTGCCACTATGCACAGTGGCCATTCCAGAAAGAGTTCCAAAATTGCTTTGAAGGTGGACTAGGTGCTGGAGTCAGTGCACAGCTTCCCAAGGGGAATACTTTGATGGTAACCGTAGGGGTATTCAGCAATGAGGTACATAGCACTTTATCTCAGATGTGTTTGTGAACTTAATTGTCAGACCTTGTAACACTGGGAATCATGACCTAGTCAAGCTGACAGATAATTGGGGGAACACGGTTCGGTCCATGACAAATGGTTACTAGAAACAGGAGGGAGGGGAAGAGAAGAGTTAGTGATAGAAAAATTGCATTGATTACGAGTAAGGTTGCACAGCCCGTTATTGTAATGGTTGTGAATTAGTTGTACACCTGTAAAAAGTTGACTTAACAGAAGATTTGAAACAGATACATATACAACAATGACAAAAAGGAGAGTAGCTACTGAGGCTGCTTATGTGCAACCTGGGACATGCCAATTAGTTGGCCTAATAATATTTTTAGTGCTTCTGTACTGCCTCCTAGTTCATTGCTTAGCACTTGGGACTCTTAAAAGCTTGCAGGCAGCCACACAAGGTACAACAGTTGGTCTTTGTTCACCTGGAGCAACAGAAGAAGCAGAGTCAGGAATAGGAGGAAAATACAAATTTATGAAATATGAAACTATGGCTGGTTGCCTCTGTAAAGAGCTTCTTTGCCATGAGATCAGGAGAAGCAGATGATGCCTGGCTTCTATTACTGAACATTTTGATCCAAGTTTCCATAAAAGACTCTTAACAAATAGGGGGAAATGTAGAAGAGAATTTCAAGTTCTCATGGAGTAAGGACTTTTGGGGGCTAAGGAGGGTGGATCAACCCTTGAAACTATTACCCTGAGATAGTCTTTGAACCTTGAACCAAAAATGTCCCCAGAAGTCGTCTTAAAACCAAGCAGTGGTTTAGCTTAACTAGGAAAAAGAGGTCTGCTTTGAGCAGTGTGCTCTTTTAAGATCTGTTTGAAAGATTGGATGGGAACCGTAGGGGACCATGAGTTTATATTAACAGGGGAGGAGCAACTTAGAAATGGAGGGTGAGAGTAGTTGCACAACTTGAAAAATAAGATCAGTGTGACTATGTGTACGTGTATAAACTTGCTGTGTATGTTGTCAACAACAAAATAAAGTTGAAAGGTAGCCTGATACTGGTTCAGCAGTGTAGCCATAGACTAGTGGAACAGAACTGAGAACCAAGAACTAAACATCTATGGACAACTGATTTTTGGCAAGGAATCCAAGTCCATTCACTGGGGCAGAGACAGTCTCTTTAATAAATGGTATGGTTAAAGCTGTATATCGACCTGCAGAAAATTGAAATTGGTCTAGGACCTATATCTCACATCATATACAAAACTAACTCAAAAATTGATCGAAGACCTGAAAGTTAAATCTAAAATCATAAAATTCTTGAGTGAAAACTGTGGAACCTAGTTTTTTGTAAAAATAAGAAACATTACAAGAAATACGTGAATAAAACACAAATAAGTGGGATCTCATAAAAATTGAAAGTGTATGGTCATCAAATGATATCAAGAGTGAAAAGAGAACCTACAGACTGAGAAAAAAAAATCTTTTGATATGACCTGTCAGGTGAGGGTGTAATCTCCAAATTTATAGAAAAGTTCAACAACTTAACAACAGACAAACAACCCAGTTATAAAATGGGTAAAACACATGATAGAACCTTCACCTGAGAAGACATCCAAGCAGCTAACAGACACGTGAAAAGATGCTCATGATCCTTACCCATTAGAGAAATGCAAATCAAAACTATAGTGAGACATCATCTCCCCCTGACTCACGTGGCACTGATGGGGAAAAATAGACAACAGATGTTGGGGAGAATGTGGAAAGATTAAAACTCTTACCCGCTGCAGGTGAGACTATAAACTGATACAACCATAAGGAAAATGGTGGTGCTTCCTCAGAAAACTAGAAATAGAACTACTTTATGTCCCAGCAGTCCTGCTCCTGATAGTATACCGTGGAAGTACTGACCTGAACAGATATGCATGCCTGCGTTTGTTCTAGCTTCATTCACAATAGCAAAAAACTGGAAACAACCAAAGTGCCTATTGGAAGGATTAATAGATAAGCAAATGGTGGTACCAACATAGACTGGAAATTATACCACCATAAAGAACAATGATGTATCTGCAAAACATTTTATAATATGGATGGACCTGGAGATAAGCATGTGAGGACAAATTGTATGATCCCTAATTTAGGAAAAGATAAGAACAGATAAGAATACAGAGACCAGTGTTGTATTGGTGGTTACCAGGGAGACAAGAGGGGCAAGACAAAGTAGCTTTAGGCTGTAGATACTGTTAATGTTTGGGATGGGAAAGCCAGCACTGGAGGTGGATGCAGTGAGCACAGCACAGCCAAAGTAAAAACAAGTGTTTGAGCATGTATGGGTGAGTTCAGATAAAGACAATGTGGACAAACTGTGAGGAATGTCACTAATGTCAGTGAATAGTCTGTATGAAATTGTCGAATGGAAACCTTAACTTACTGCATAAACTTGCACCAAAAATACAATTTAAAAAAGTATATATTCTGACTCATAGTGACCCTATAGACCAGACATTCTATCACAGAGTTTCCAAGGAGCAGTTGGTGGATTTGACCTTTTGGTTAGCAGCAGAGCTCTTAACCACTGTGACACCAGGGCCCCCTGTGTGTGCCCTGGTGAGATGGGTGATCCCAAAAGACAAAACTCTGTGCTTTTGTCATGTTACTCAGACTGCCAAGCTCATGGCCTTGTCTCCTAGTGAAAACCAAAACTTGCGGTATTTCCATTAGAGTACCAGATGACTAAAATAGAATTTGGTACCAAAAGAGTGGAGTGTTACTCTGACCAATAGCTAAAATGTGGAAATATTTTTGAAGCTGTGAATGGGTGGAAGCCTCAGAAAGAACCAAGAGGAACTATTAACACCAAAGAAGCTGCAGATGGTAAGAAATAAAGTGACAGCTGAACCAGACCAATGTGAGACAGCAGTGGAGCTCACCCCCGGAGTGAGAGAGCTGAATTCCTGTGCACAAAAGGCTTTCTGGAGAAGTGGAGTGCTTCAGGATACTTAAATTGCTGGAGCTACAGAGCTTAGAAACCTTTGTCTCAGAAGGGCAGATAGGGGCCTGAGGCCCAGGCCATGAAACTAAAGAGACAGAGAGCATGAGAAGCTGAGCTGCCACAGTCTCAAAAGGCATGGCCATGACCTCATGGGTTTTTAAGGGTTGGAGCCATCTCTTCAGGTGTTTGTAAGGATGGAATTACCACTCATTAGGGCTTAGAAAATGGTGCTGCTAAAGCTGAGGGTGCAGAGTTGTTGTTCCAGTGGGCCTAGAAGGTGGAGCTGTAGCTCGGGGCCAAGGGGTCTGCATTCAGAATCTAGAAAATGTGGCCGATAACCTAGAGTATAGAGGACAAGGCCATTATGTAGACTGTCTCTGAAAATGGAAGATAATTTTCAAAGCTTTGAGGGCTAATGTAATGTGTTCTGCCGACTTGTTTTGTTACCTGTTTTGCCTTGTTTCTCCCATTTTCAGTGGACATATCTTAACTTTTGCTTGCTGTTCTGCCTTTGTCCTTTGGAGGCAGATGATGTGCATTCTTGACTTCACAGAGATGGAGGAATTTTTGTATTTTAAACTTGGAACTGATTTAAGACTTTTGCTATCACAGGATGACAACGTATTTTTGTTATGACTTTTGCTATGATGGGGTGAATGTGTTGTGTGCTTCAACGATGTGATTTGGGGGGCCAAAGGGTGGAATGTTGTGGATTGAATTGTTTCCCCCCAAAAATGTGCATAGCAGTTTGATTGGGCCATGATTTGTAGGGTTGTGTGATGGTCCTCCATTTTGTGATTTTCCTATGCTGTAAATCCTAATCTCAACTAGTGGATAATAGACTGGATTATGTTAAAGGGGGTTAGGGTAGGACTGTAAAACCTTCCTAAGATCGCCTCTGTGCTCTAGTGTAAAGGGAGTTTCCCTGGGGTGTGGCTGGCACCACACTGTGTCCTTTTATCCTACGAGAAATGAAAGGGAAGCCAACAGAGAGCTGGGAACCTCATAACACCAAGAAAGCAGCACTGAGAGCAGAACACGTCCTCCAGACCTGAGATCCCTGTGCCGAGATGCTTTCAGACTGAAGAAAGACTGATACAACACAGGGACCTTCCTCCATAGCCAACAGAAAAAGAGTACTCCCCTGGAGCTAGCACCCTGGGTTCGGACATCTAGCCCACAGGACTGTGTGAGAATCAACTTTTCTTTTTCAAAGCTATCCACTCGCGGTATTTCTGTTAGAGCAGTGCCAGATGACTGAAACGGGATTTGGTGGTGTTGGTGTCTTGAAACATCTGCTTTCCCAAATTCTGGAGTAAAACTGGAAAGAGTTACTTCCTCAAATGATAAAAGGAAAGTTTCTTGATTTCACGCATCTCCTCGTTATTTCATCACATTTTCTTATTTCATCACATTTTCTGACCAGTTGACTTGCTATGTCTGAGTCTACCTGTTGCAAACAGACTTTCTAAAAGACAGAGGAAGGCTCATACTTGGCGAGTCAGCAGTGTAGGCGATGGCCAGTTTCAGCTCAGACTGACCTAATGAGTGCCTCTAAGGTGTTTGGGGGAATCTTCAGGAAAAGAAGACACAGTTAGAAGGTCTAGGTCTCAGTCACTACTTTGCCACAAACCATCTGTGCAGCCTTGGCTGTAGGCCCTGGAACCACCCTATGCCTCAGTACCCTCTGTCAGATGAAGAAGGCAGGTGAGAACTGAATGTTTACCTTGGAACACCAGTCCCAAAAGTGACTGAAAGCGAAAGACGAGTGTCAAGCAATCTGGGGACGTACTGCACACTGTGTCTGTCCTTTCAAAGCTTCACGGCGCACATTACCATCGTCAGGGTGGTGGGAGGTGCAACAAGCTGTGGTTAATCTGACCTACGTTGGACACAGGAAGACCTGCTGATTCCCTGTGGATTATATTTTGAGAAACACTGGACTGGTGGTTTACTGATGTTTCTCTAGCTCTAAAAAGTGTTTAATAAAAGGTATTGTCTTGAAGTTAGATTAATATTATTTTTCTTAGCTAGTGATTTTGTGTTTTGTGATTTTTCTTTTTATTACTTATAGGTGGACAAAGGTTTTCATGATATCTAAGCATCCTGTTTTAATTTTTGTTACTGAAAAGGTAAGTGGTAGCTTCCATTTTTAGCTACTTTTTTAAAAAAGCTGGAAAGTCTGTTAAATAGAATTATTTCAGTGCTTAAATGAAATATTTTTGTAACTCTTAATTGGAGAGAGTTTTAAGTAGTCATAGAAGTAATCAGAATGAGGCAACAATTTTTGCTTTTAACGCATTTAGTTACAATTTGTTGAAATGAAAATGTTTAAAACAGCACCTTTTTTTTGCAGGGTGGAAATTATTTTGCTTATGTACACATGTTTAACTCACATATGCTAAGGAAATACACACTCTTAGCTGGACAGGAAGAAAATTCTGCCATACAGAGTTTTACAGCGTCTGTGGCTCGGAAATTCATCTCTTTGAAATCACTAAGTAAGATTGTTTCTTTTAAAATTTCAGAGATTTATATGTAAAGGAACATTCAAGGGTTGTGTGTACTTTTGAGTTCTCGTCTTAGGTTTTTGTGGTCTCCCGTGGAGCTGCTCCGCTTTTGTGCTTCCTTGAAGCAGTTACCGTGCGCCCCACAAACTTGCCATGCTTGCACACACACCAGCTCTGGGCTGCTTGGTGGGCGGCACTGTATTTGCAGGCTGTTACAGGACTGAAGACGGAACACGGTTTTTGTGCATTGCAGTTGTAACTGTGACATCCTTAAAATTTAACATAAACAATAAATGTATAGTACCAGTAAAGAAGAAATTGATCTTTGGTCTTTAGCGCGAGAAAGGTTTTATGTTGGCATGATTGGTGGGACATAAAATACCAAAAATTGGCATAATGACCCTGCCATTCCTCTTGTCCTTCTTGAGATTTGATGTGCCTTTCTCAGAGCTGTGACTGAGATGGATGAGTAACAGAGGGTTGGCAGCAGCCTTGGCATGTGCCAGCTGGCCTTGTGCATACACATTTTGTATTGCCTCTCAGCCCTAGGTAATGGTCCATACCACAGTCTTCAGCCTCTAGGGCCAAAAAAAACAAAGGCCTTTTTGTGGTACCTTTTCCTCTAACCCTGTGTGACTTCATTTAGAGTTGCTTTGAGAAGGTTAAGAAAAGAAAAAACAAGAGTGAGATTTACAAAGCATTTCCATATCATTGCAGTTAAAATTATCATTGATGTTTTGAAAATGTTGAGATGTTAGCGATGACTATTAAAAAGATTCTCATCATGTCATACCTGGAAGGTTATTGGAACACAGTGTTGCTTTGCCAAAGAAGGACTGACTTTCTTCAGTTTTAACCAGTAAGACAAATTTATTATTGAAAAGAAGTTTGCAAGTTATGTTTTAGCTTAATGGGCATTGAAGTAAAGGAGTCTGAACCAAAGGGTCATGTAATCTTCATGTAACATAGAACCATATGAAACCACTAAAATTTTATCAACCTACAAAAAAAACAGAAGTTTCACATGAGCCTCTCAGTTGTGGTGGATTGAATTATGTCCCCAAAAAATATATGTTGTACAAAACAACAAATGCTGGAGAGGCTGTGGAGACAATGGAACTCTCCTACACTGCTGGTGGGAATGCAAAATGGTACAAACTCTTTGGAAAGCTATTTGGTGCTTCCTTAAAAAGCTAGAAATAGAAATACCATATGATCCAGAAATCCCTCTGCTCAGAATATACAGAAGTAAAGGTGGTCACACAAACGATCCTTGCACATGATGTTTATTCCAGCACTGTCAACAATAGCAGAAAGATGGAATCAACCTGGGTGCCCATCAACAGATGAGTGGGTAAACAAACTATGGTACATGTACTCAGTGGCACACTGTGCAATGTTAAGGAAACAGTGATGATTGTAGGAAGCATTTCATAACCTGGTTTCAACTAGAAGACACTATGCTTATGAAATCAGTAGCAGAAGGACAAGTATTGTATGAGACTTCTGTTATAACGACTTCAAAATAGACTTATGTAAAGGAGGAAAGACTGGCAGCTACAAGAGTGGGGAGGGAGGGAGAGGGTTGGTCATAGATTAGATAGTGGATAAGAATTTGGTTAGCTGAAAGCAGTGATGGTACGCAGTAGAGAGCAGATCATCACAACTGGACTACACCATAAACTGAAAGATTTTGTAAACTCAACCTAGTGTTTCGAGGATTGAGAAGCAGGGACTGGGGTCTGGGGACCATGTTCTGAGAGGACATCAAGGCCAGTGGGCACAATTAGTGTTTTGCTAAGAGAGTCTTAGGCACCCCATATTGGTAAGTGACATCTGGGGTCCTAAAAGCTAGCAAGCTGCCATCTGAGGTACACCAAATGGTCCTCACTCATCTGGAATAGATGAGGACTGGGAAAAACAGAGACATGAGAAAAAAAGAGCCCAGGAGACAGAAGGACCCGTATGAATGGGAGACTCTATCAACATGAGACCAGAAGAACTAGATGGTACCTGGCCATCACCAGAGGCAGCTGAAATGAGGGGCACAGTGAAGAGTCCTTGAGGCAACACGAGAAAAAGAGGTGTGCAGCTGAAGAACTCGACAAAAAGACCACAACCGATGGTCAGACAGCCTAGAGGGTCCCCTGGGAATGTGGCCCCTAGAACTGTTGCTGGCCCTGCTTGGAAACCAGTACTGATGTCAACTCTTCAGACAAGAAGGGTCTGGACTCAGGGACACACTGTGACCATATGGCGTGTGTACTTTAGGGTTCTTTACATTGTAGAAGGCTTCCTATTGGTTTCTTTCTTGATGGAAGAGAAGAAAGGCTGTGCTGTTGGTTTCTTTCTTGATGGGAGAGAACAGGATCACAGGCACAGAGGTTAGGATTTACAACATTTTTAATCACTTAATCACAACATTTTTGTGATTAAGTGAAAGTATACAATCCAAATCATTTTTCGTGCCTGCCTATCTGCAGCTCCATCTCTTCTCCTCACCCAGTGACACGTAATCCTAATTTTCACTTTATATTTCTAGGATCCTCTTAATGAGCACCTTTCCCTCCTGTCCACCTTCTTCTCCCATTTGGGAGTGACTTTCTGTTAATGAGGCAGGATTAATGTAGGCTGTGTCTTCAGTCAATCTCTTAGAAGAGAAGCAAGCAGAGATAGGAGAAGAGGGATGCGAGGCTACATGCTTATCACCCAGGAACAGAAGCTCAAAAGACAGTAACTTTCCGTCAGAGCTAACACAGAAAGTTTTCCACTGGAGTCAGCGTCCTAACTCATACGTCTATAGCCTCTTAAGCTACAGGAACATTAATTTGTTTGTTAAAGTACCCACTTGTGGTATTTCTGTTACAGTAGCACTAGATACTTAAGATGAAGGATTGAATAACAGGAGTGGTAATGCATAGAATGATAATTTCCAAGAGGTATATCCTTTTTAGTGACTAATTTCATGTATTCTTAGTAATCCCCTCTCAGTATAGGTATTTACAATTTTTATTTCTTGACTGTTACAACATCCTTACTGAGATTTTTATAAACAGTACTCCCTCGGTTTTAAGTTTGTCATGTAGTCTTTAAGGGAAATGTTTTGTCTCTTAGAGATATGTTAGTGTGAGTTACATTTGTTTATTTTTATCATTGAACTTTTTATCAATTTGGTAAAATTTTGTAAAAAAACTAGTGCATTTAACCTATAACAGAGATGGAACTTTCACCCACTAACAAATAACAAATACTTGTTTCCAACAGGCTCTGATGGATGCATATATGAAACCCTGATACCAGCACATCCCAGTGACCCAGAAAAAAAGCAGGAGGTAGTTCGGTCACTGTTGCTCAATGCCATTGTGTCTGGTAGTGCTCGAAATGGTGTCGCCCTCAGCGTCCTGAATCAGGATCACGTAGCAGTCCTGGGAACTCCAGCAGCAGCTTCTAAGGGTAACTGAAATCCAATCAATTAAGAAGTCCTCTGGAATTTGGCTTCAAAGTGTACTTTTTAGTCTTCCTGTTTTCATTTCTGTATTGTCACTAATTCATTCTTTGTCACTGTACTTGAATTATTTCATAGCTTCCTAGCTCTGCTTCAAAACAGGTCTTTGATTTTATTTTGTTTTGATTAGTCTTTCTAAAATGTTTTTTAACACCTGTGCTAGTGTGTAGGCATTTGAAATGTTGGTTAGCCTTGCAGTAAAGGAGTGACTTTGTAGCGTAGTGACATTTCACAGCATGTAAACCCCCGAGACTTAGACACCTTGAGGTGCCGGCATTACGAGAAGATTTCTTGTCTCTGAATTCTAAGCAGGATTCTCATCACCAGCTGCACACACACACAGACTTCTAGTATGCCATAAAGAATATAGTTGCTCCATGACAATGGGACTCCCAGCCTACATGTAAAACTTACAGTCTAATGTTTAGGACTCAGGTCCCCCATAGTCTAAACACCACCTGCCTTTTCTGCCTCTTCCCCCAATTTATGAGCAAGAACCCTTTGTTTAATTGAAGCTAGGCTCCCTGTTGACTACAGTCTTGCTATTACCCTCCTCCCCTGTACTTTGTTCTCCTGCTTATGCTTTAAAGATACTGACCAGTTCAACAGGAAACCCTGGTGGAGTAGTGGTTAAGAGTTTGGCTGCTAACCAGAGGGTGGGGAGTTGTAATCCACCAGACCCTCTTTGGAGACCCTGTGAGGCAGTTCTCCTCTGTCGTGTAGGATCACTGTGAGTCAGAATCAACTCAACACCAACAGGTTTGGCTCTTTTTTTTTTTTTTTTTTTAAGATAGTTAAACCTGGTACCATTGGTTCAGCCTGGACCCTTGGTGCCCCCACTGTGTGTCAGAGAGGAACTGTGCTGCATCAGGTGTTCAGTGGCTCATTTTGTGGAGTTAGGTCACCAGGCCCTCTGGTTGGACTCAAGCCTCCACAGTCCTGGTGTTGGCAGCCAAGCCCATTGACAGATAATTCTAGGGTAACTGTCATGTGCCAGACATTTTACTTTTAGTATCTGCACTCAGACCTATGAGCGAACATAATTATCCCTGTTTTGCAAGTTGGGAGACTGAGGTATAGGAAAGTTATGTAACCAAATCAGGCAGGTTGTGATTCTCATATGCTGTAAATCCAACCCTAAGTCCTACCCATTGTTTACCATTATTTTTTTATTTGAGTTTATTTTTATAATTTTTTTGAATAGGTATTTGCAGTGTTCTAAGAGCATTAAAAGTTAAATTCTAGCTATTAGGTAGCAGTTACCATGTTCTGGATGCTGGTTTAAGCACTTTATAAATACAAACTCTGTTCTTTCAGCAATAGTATGAGGAAGATAATACTTAAAAGATAAAGAACCTAAGGCCAAGATGGGTTAATTATCATGAAGCTTACCTAGCCATTAAGTGACAGAGTTGGGATTCAAACTCAGATGGCTTGGCTCCAGAATCCTGGCTCTTAGCTGCTGTACTTATGCCGTAATTATCCCCTCAGCCCCCCTCCTTCCTCTTCCTTGATTCCACTCGATCCATCACTGCCCAAAACACGAAGGATGAAACAGTTGGTCTTGTACCTTTCTAGAGTTTTTTTTTGTGCTAATACAAGCAATACTAATTTTACTTGCAGTAAAATAACTGTGACTTTTCTAAGGCATCATGTGTTTTTACTTGCGGCGTCTGAATTTGGGTGTCTGATTTTACAGACTGCCTTTCCATATGGAACATCAAATTTCAGACACTGCAGGCGTCAAAAGAACTGCCTCAAGGAACCAGCCATCAGGTAAGTTTCTATAGTTGGGAAATTTTTTCACCTGAAGTACTTTTGTGTCTTATAATACTGTAATAAGAGAGACTTCTTTGAGCTAAGTATTTCTGGTAGCTTTTGACGAATATTAGAGATATCTTTTTACCTGTAAGATTATTTTTAGTTTGGCTTTTGTTTCACTAGTGTGCTTATCACTTTAGAAGACTAAATTATAACAAGTTCTAAATCAAAGGACAACAATTAGCTAGTTAGTCTGCCAGCCTTTTTTAGATGCTTTCTGATGTGATGAGGGGCTTAGTGGCATCATGATTACAGCTCTCAGCCACTAACCAAAAGGTCAGCAGTTCAAACCCACCAGGTACTCCTCAGGTGAAAGACATGGCGGTCTGCTTCTGTAAAGGTTTACAGCCTTGGAAAGTCCATGGGGCATTTCTGCTGTGACCTCTTGGGTTGCTAAGAGTTGGAATCAACTTGAAGGCAGTGGGTTAGGTTTTATGTTTATCTTGTTTTTGTTTTATTTTAAACTGTACCCCAAAGATATTATTCTGCCTTTAATAAATTACTCTCTAGGTTTTATCTTAAAGCATTCCAATAGAAATACCTAAAGAATTAAAATTTAAGCTGACTGAACTCAACTTTCTGAGACAGTTGCTCATCAGTTTTGATATCTGTTATATTTTATTTTCATATCTTTGGAGCAAAGGTGTTATTTAGTGAACAGATAGCTATATAAAAATAAAATATGAACCAAGACAGTAAATTGGTAGTGATAATTGTAGTTAGAGGATAAAGTGGCAAATAATTGTAATTAGAGGATAAGGTGGCCAGTCTTCTCAGCATACAATTTAATTGTAGTGTAAATTTAAATATTTTAACAAAATTAGCTACTCACAAGCCCACCATGCTCAGAAACTTACTTTTGAATTCCCTGTCCCTCTAAGTCTTTTATTTACATAGCTATTATTTTTCAAAATCTTAGCATTATAATTGTAAAACAGAAACAGTTTTAAATTATTTTTTTCATCTAGTGCATCTTAACAGTTTGTACCTATTACAGTTGTCTTGGTAATTACTATGTTAATGTGGAATATTGACAGTATTTTAAAACAGTTCAGTTATTTTAAATGTCTGTGTGGTCAGATTTTTTTGTCAGTCAGTTGCTGGATTACCAACAAGGTCCATTCCTAAGTCTACCTTTCGGTTGATTTGTACATAAGCTGAACATTTAGATAATGGTTTGTATCTAACATCAGGCAGTTGCGTGTTTGTGTTAGTATACAGTAGACCTTTCTAAGCACAAAAAAATTTAAAAAAGCATTTGCTGATAGACTGAAACATCTTTAACGTAATACAGTAATAAAAGTGTTTTATGCATGTCAAAAAGTTAGTGCCCCTTTGTTGTTACAGACCTTTGTATGTACCTGGAATTTTTAATAGACTTTACAAGGGCTGCTTTGTAACTAAGGGTTGAATGTAAGTGGTTCGTTGTAACCAGGGACTGCCTGCAGTTGAAAGTATGATTTCAATTATGCTGAGTTTACCTAGAATGCAGGGTGCTGCTGTTGGCAGAGGGGTTTCTTTTTGGGTAATGAAAATTTCCGAAAATTGATGGTGATGATGGTTGCACAACTCTGAATCTGTAAAAGCAACTAAATTGTGTACTTTAAATGGGTGAATTATATGGTATATGAATTATATCACAAGCTGTTAAATAAATAAAAACTTAACGTGTCTTTCAGACTCGTGCCGAAGTAAGAGCTGTGTAATCTTACTCTGGGTAATATGTTGCATACATAAGCATCTTCTAAGGAGTTGCATAGCTCTAGCTTGTCCTTTGTTCTTATGCTGAGATAGGTTGCGTAGTGTTACCAGTTAACAAGATTTTGCCGAATCAGTCCTTCAGAGAAGAAAAAAGAAATTGCTAATATTTTTAATAACTTCTTTTGTAGCTCTGGTGTTATGGGGAAAACTTGTTTATGCTACATGGAAAATTTCTGACTGTAATTCCATACAAGTGTGAAGCATCATCTTTAGCAGGTGCACTTGGAAAACTCAGACCTAGTCCAGACCCAGGTAGGACCTTACTTACTTGTTGGTTTTATTGAAACAAAACATTTTGTTAGCTCTTGGTTTGATCTGTAGGTTCCCACTCAATTTACAGAGCATGTTCTTACTTTTGAAATTTGCCGCTGTTCATGGAAACTTCCCTGACCCAGGAGGCTGCCTTGGGAGCAGTCCCTACTGCAAGTAGCACTGCAGACCGAGGAGCTGCCTTGTGCTGTGAACAGCCAGTGTCCTGACTTCAGGGGCCGTGAGAGATCCCCAAGGCAAGATCAGGAGTGCCTCTACCCTTCCTGGTGTTCCGACAGCCTTGTCTGTTAGTGTGATGTTGCTGGACGTAATGGCCTTTCACTGTATTACAGTTTGCCAGTCTGGGGTTATCAGCATTACATAGACGTTCAAGCTTCCCTTGAGTGGTGTAGGCCAGAAAATTCCAGAAATGGTGCATTTTGTGTTTTCATAGGTGCTCCTGTTGTGCCACATTTTGTGAACTGGGAAACATCTCAGGAACATGGACCTGGATCCCAGACCTTGGAGCAGTCAAGAACTGTAAATTTAAATTCTTCATACAAATATTAGTGCAGATATTAAAGGACAGGAAAATGCTGAATTATTTTAGTGATTCCTATTTGTAAAATTCTTCCAGTTTTGATCTTGGCAACAGACGAATATGAAACTTGAATCTGGTAATATTACAGCCCTTTTGAAAAAGAAAAACAGTCCTTTTGTTAATTTTTATCAAGGTGTGTGTATTGTATGTTAAGGCTCAGGTGTAAAGATGAACAAGCATGTAGTTAACAATAATACCTTTCTGAATACAGAAATTTTATTTGTGCTTAAAAATCAAAAACCTTAAAATTTTTAAAATATGTAATTTGAGATAAGCCAACTTTGCTCTATTAAAAACAGTTTGTGGTTAGAGCAAAAATGTGCTAGTCTCTTTGGAGTATTCAATATTCTTGTAAATGTATAACCAATCTTTTGTATTGATTTGAGAATCTAATCAATTTATGTCATTTCAGTTACGGACAAGAAAAGTTGAAGTGAATTTACAGCCAGCAGTTTCAGTATCTGCTCAACTGTTAGTAACCATAAAAGTAAGTTTTAAAAAAAAAGATACATGAAAAATCAACCCGCAAAATTAAAAGAAATCCCTTGTACTTTTCATCATCTTATTTTTATGATCCTTTAACAGCTAACACTTGTACAGTACCTTAGAGTTGCCAGAGTTAGTCCAATACTTTGGCCTATTTGACTCTCACTACAGTATTGTGAAGTGGGTGTTTGATGTGGTGGCCTCATCAGTGTCTCAGTCCACCATGAGCTGGATATGTTCGTAATTTAGTCTCCTAAAAGATTGCGATTTATAACCACGTGAATAGTTTTTTTGCTCCAGTTTGTGTTTATGAAGCGAAATGTGGTTGCTGGTTTCATAAGAATGTGTGAATGCTCTTAGTGATTTGAGAAGTATTGAGCTGGGATTTATTTTTTAATTTTTTTTATTATGATTGACAGGAAATGTACAATCCCATAAAAACTGCATGCCCGCCTATGTGCAGCTCCCTCTGTTCTCCCTATGTGGTGACAGCACACTCCTCTTCTGTGTTCTCTACATGTCATATCCTCCTAACAGTCTCCTATCCCGTCCTCTCCACCCTCTCCCCTGCCTCCAGTGAGGTCAGCAGGATGACATCCTATAGATACACGAAACCATAAAGTGCACAAACAATATGGTCACTGCCTGTCACCAAGTCCAGTCCTTTCCTGTCCAAAGAGTTGACCTCCATTATGATTTATGAACAGGGGCAGCCTGAGGGCCAGGGGCTGTACTCCCAGGGGAACCTCGAGGCTCTTGGACCATTAATTGCGGTCTTTTAGTGGAGATCTCAGGGTGCGCCCCTTTTTATTCTCCTGTTGCCAGTGAGACTCAACTTTGTGAGCCCCATCATGGCTATCACTGGTGGTGGCCAGGCACCATCCGGTTGTTTGGTCACATGATGATGTAGTCACCCACTCATGTGGGTGTCTCTGTCTTCTGGGTTTTCTTTCCCCCATGTCTTTTTGGTCCTTGGTGATCATCTGTTCCTGCTGAGTTGGGACCATTTGGTGTACCTCAGATGGCAGCTTGGCAGCTTTTAAGACCCCAGATGCTACTCACCACTCACCACTGTGGGATACAGAAGACTCTCAGCAAAACACTAGTTATGCCAATTAGCCTTGATGTCCCTGAAAGCATGGTCCCCGGACTCCCACCCCGAGCTGGGAATTGTTTAATTCAGTGACATTTATTCATGTTCCAGACTGAACTCTGAATTCTGTCCTTTCAGAATGATACAGAAAAACACATTGAAGTAGAACTGCGTAAGTTTTTGGCTGTAAAGCAGGCCCCGGGCCTTCATACCGTTACTGGGGACATAGCAGCAGGACTCCTGGCGAGGTGTAAAGCAGAACCGTCGTTTTATCCCCGGAACTGTCTGCTGCAGCTCATCCAGACGCACGCGCTGTCCTACAGGTAGGTACTTCTATGCACCGAACTTAACATGCGTGACTTTTTTTTTTCTTTTTAGCAGTTTTAGTTTTCATACTTGAGAAAGCTTACAAGTTATCTACAACTGCAATTTTTCTTAGTATTTAAAACTGTAACATAGAATCTTCTTTGTCTTAGCATATGCCCTGGCTTAATGGAAGTTGCCTTAGAGAAGACAGATGTGCAGATTTTGCAGCTGTGTCTGCAGCAGTTCCCTGACATCCCTGAGGCTGTCACCTGTGCTTGCTTGAGAATTTTCTTAAGGTGAGTTGGAAGCCAGTAGTCCTTTTTATTCACTATGTTTTTGAGTTACTGCATTGGTTAATTTCTAAAACTTGGAGGGCCTAGAACGTGAAATTATTTCCAGTAAGTTCAAGATGTAATAAGAACCTCTTCCTTTCATTGAACACCATAGCATCTGTGATGACAGCCTTCAAGAAGCAGATATCAACACAGAGTCGGTTTTTGATGGTACAGATGATACTGCACAAGATGAGAAGATGGAAGAGCAAGCTGACATTACAGAGAATGGCTTCAATCCAGGGGAAAAGAGCTGCAATACAGGAAAGGCTCAGGGTGCGGCCCAGGGGACTGCTGGGAGCCCTGTGACACCCAAGAGGGCAGCTCTGTTGTATCCTTTGGAACCTGGAGTTTCCCTGAGACCGTTTCTGTTAGTGTGCGTAGTCATGTCCCAAAAAATAACCAAGAGGGAGAAATTGAGTAATTGAAAGGCTTTTTTTTTATTCTTTTCTCAATTTTTTTCAGTTTCTGCTTAAAAATGGATTATATTTAATACTATCTTCCAATAAGTACTTAAACCTGTGGCATGGACCAAGAAGCTATCCTGAAGGCAGTAGCTCCATCACTTCTAAAAATTAAAGTTTGGAAAAAATAGACCAGTTACTGGTAATAGAGAAATATTCCAGATGATGGCTAGTGATTAGGATGGTGTTGAGATCGAGTTCTTTCTAGATAAGTAACACATTTTGTATATATTTAGAGAAACAGTGTTGAGGAAAGGCATTCTTCTTCATTTAAGTGGCATGGCCTTTATTTCTTGAAGTAAAATTTTCCTTTAGTCCTAGGTAGAAATGCAGTTCTTCATTCAGCATATAGTGAAGCGTTCCTTCTGCCTCACTTGAAAGACATTCCTGCACAATATGTCATGGTGAGTATCCCTGCAAATCCTGCCAGATCTGTCCGGTGTGTTTCTCTTCTTGACTCTGACCAGCTGCTCGAGTAGTCCAGAGCTCAGCAAGCCCCTTCCCTGAGTGCGGGCCTGCTCAGCCTTCTCGGTGAACAGTTGCACCTAACACAGCAGAGTGAAATGCAGGTGGTATGCCCTGGTGAGTTCCTGCTGTGAGACCTGAAGGCCAGGTCAGCCCGCTCAGCGTAAGTGAGTAAACTCGAGGAAGGCAGGCCTGTCACTTGGGAACCCCAGGCACAGAAACAGCCCCTCACAGCCACCCCAGACCAGACGAGTCCCTCACTGACGGCGGGTGCTGTGCTGTGCTCTTCTGGGAGTCTCCGGATACCTGATAGTCTCTGTTAGCTTGTGTAGAGAGTTTTTTTTTTTAATCAGAGTGATAAGTTGTCCCTTTTATCCCCCTACCCAGCTGTTTCTCCAGTATTTGTATTTCCTGTATCTGAAGTGCAGTGAGAAGGCCACTCTCACCCTTCCCGGAACACATCCTCCAACTCTTAACCAGGTGAGCTGATACACCTGCTTGGAGCTGCTGCTGGAAAAGTCTGTGGAAAAGGGTCACAACCTGGAATTCAGTAGCTGGGTTCTCCTTGATTCCTAGTCCCCATGACTCTTCTGTCACCTGTGCACACAAGCCACTGGAATTGGAGGTAGAGGAGGTCTCTCTTTGATAGATAAATTTTTTTTTTTCTTTTTTGTTTAACATGACTGAGTGAAAATGTCCATTCCCGTATAACTTTACATGCCCACCTATATGCAGCTTCCACTGCTCTCCCTGTCCGGTGACAGCACACTATTCCTCTCTGCTCCATACATGTCTCATCCTCCCAACAGTCTCCTTTCCCCTCCTCCCCACCCACTCTCCTTCCTCCACCCAGAGGTCAGCAGGATGATATCCTATAGATGTGTAGAACCGTGAAGTGCATCCAATATATGGTCACTCTGCATTGCCAAGTCCAATCCATTCCTGTCCGAAGAGTGGAACTTCGTTACAGTTTATGGGTAAGGGCAGCATCAGGGCTGGGGGCCATACTCTCAGGGGAACCCCAAAACCACTGGACCATCAACTGAGGTCTTTTAGTGGAGATCTCAGGATGCAGTGAGACTCCTCTCTGTGAGCCCCATCGTGGCTATCACTGGTGCATCCGGTTCTTCCGGTCCCAAGTCAGTGTGGGCACCCACTCTTGTGGGTCTCTCTGTCTTCTAGGTTGTCTTTACCACATGTCATTGTGGTCCTCAATGAGCATCCGTTCCTGCTGAGTTGGGACCATTTGCTGTGTCCTCGGATGGCAGCTTGGCAGCTTTGAAGACCCCAGACGCCACTGGCCAGTGTGGGGTGCAGAGAGCTCTCTTAGCAAAACGCTAGTTGTGCCAATTGGCCTCAATTTCGCCTAAAAAGCATGGTCCCCTGCCCCCTGCCCCAGCTACTCTATCCTTGCAATATTGGGTTAAGATGGAAGGAGTACTCAAGTTATGCTGAAGTCCACTTAATGTTGTTCTTGTTTCTAATGTGTGCTATCACTGATTTCACCCGGCCAGATTTCTAGCGACTATCTAAGTTAGACCTTCCTCCCCTCACCCTCCCTCCCTCCCCTCCCTTGCAGCTGTCAAAGAGTCTTTTCTTCTATACTCAAGTCTGTTTTTGAGATCTTATCTTAGAGGTCTCATAAAATAAGATAGACAAATTTTTTAAACTATAGTTCTATAATACAGGATTTAGGTTCTTTTAAGTCTCTTTCTAAATGTTTCCTTAGCCACGTTGGAAGAAGACAGGACGAGGGTGATAGTAGGTGCTCCCCCAGCTAATGACCTCTTAAGAAGAAGAGAATGGAAACTAATGAAGGGTTCTCATAGAATCTTAGGAAGGGAGCTCTTTAAACAGGTGATTTGAGGAGCAACTGGAAACAGAAAAAAATACTTGATTGTTATTTATGGATGTGTGATTCTAACTAGTGTGTCAAAAATTTGACTATTTCCCGTTTTAAAATATAAGTTTAAAAACATTTTTTAGTTTCCTGTTGAAATTGAAGGAACGCCTGGTGGCACAGTGGGTTAAGTGCTACATCTGCTAACCAAAAGGTTGGCAGTTCAAATCCTCCAGGTGCTCCTTGGAAGCTCTATGGAGCAGTTCTTCCCTGACCTCTAGGGTCGTTATGAGTCAGATTCGACTCAGTGGCAGTGGATTTTATTTATTTTTTTTTTTGTAGTTGAAAGTTCCCATAATACCAAAGGGTATGGAGGAAAAAGTGGACATTGTGTCTTCAGTCCCCTCGGCCCTCTTAGAGAAACCGGTGTTAATTTATGTCTAGAAATCTTCTTCCCTTGTACACACTTATATTCCTTTTCTTCCTTCCTGCACAAATGAGATCACAGTATACATGCTATCCATGACTTTTTTTCACTCAGTAATGTTTTGGGCATTTTTTGGAATAATACAACATACCTCTGTTGAATTCTTTTTAAGCACTGCGTATGATTTCACCTTAGGCATTTATCTTAACTGTTAGTCTCCTATTGATAGATACTTAAATTATTTAGTTTTTCACTATTATAAGCAAACCTGTATACAGTTATCCTTTCGTAGGTATATAAAAGAACTTCTGCTAAGTAAATTCTCAAAAGTGGAATTACTGGATTGGAGGGTGTGTGCAGTTTTATTTTTGAAAATACCAGATGACTTTTTGGAGGGGTTGTGACTATAGGCACTGCCACCTCCAAGGTGTCAGGGCTAGTTTTTTCACATCCTTACTAACACCTGATACTGTCAGATGCTTTACCAGTTGGACAGGTAGCAGGTGGTACTTTGTTTTCATTTGTCTGTCTTTGAGAATGGAGGATGTGGACCACCTTGTCTTGGCCATTTGTGTTTCCTTTTGTGAACTGCTATGTTGAGTCCTGTCAATTTTCTGTTGTGTTTCGTTGTCTTTTTTTTCCAGCTTATGAAGAGTTCTTTGTATTGACCTCTCTCTGACCTGCATTATACTTTTCCCTAGCTATGTCTTTTTATTCTGTTTATTGTAATTTTTGCCATATACAAGTTAATGATTTTTATGCTGTCAAAATTTCTAGCTTCTCTTTGGCTAACGTTATGCTTAAGGCCCTCCCTATTCTAAGATTATGAAAAATAGTCACCCTGTTTTTCTTTAGTCCATTTATAGTTTGTTTTTTTTTTTTAAATATTTAACTCTCTGATACATACAGAGGAAACCCTGGAGGTATAGCGGTTAGCCTCTGCCAACCAAAAGATCGGCAGTTCAGATCCACCAGAGGCTCTTTAGAAGCTCTGTGGGGCTGTAGGGTCACTATTAGTTGGAATCGGCTTGACAGCAGTGACTAAACACATACAGAATGTACTCTGAAATAAGGAGTTTTATCAAGATTCGTTTTTTTTCTTCCAAAATTCAGTCGCTATTTTCATGACAGTGATATTTGCTATTAAGTATCTTATTTGAAGATGTAAAGCCACACAGGATACTTGAATAAGCAGTAACTGAATTTCAGTTCCCAGTAGCTTACCTCCAATGTACAACAAATATGTTTGGGGGGCATAGCATATCTTTCAAAGTAAGCAATGAATACGTTCTTTTTTCGTAACTGCCAAATATTTACCAGAATATTTACCAAAATACTTAACAAATATTTACCAAGACCAGTTTTTAAGTAGCCAAACCAAGCCAAGTTTTTAAGTAAGTAAATAAATAAGCTGCAATACTAACTTTCCACTGGATTAAATATCACCTTGACTTTTCTTGTTTTGGATGAATCCTGTGAAAAGGGTCTAATTATACTTGTCAAATGTCAAGCACTGAAGCAGAAAAGGTTACCTAGAAAGTCCCTCCGTCTCTGAGCTGAGATGTCCACATTTCTGTTAAGAAGATTTTTATTTCTTATGACTATTTGAGGTAATTGTAGACTTTGTAAAATGAATTAGCATAAAATTAAATTTAAAATCCTAACTTTGTTTTCCTGTGTATCTTTAGATTATGGATTGGATATGCCTCCTTCTGGATGCCAATTTTACAGTTGTGGTGATGATACCAGAAGCAAAAAGGCTGCTGATCAATCTGTACAAGTTCGTCAAAGCCCAGGTTTGTGACTGTCACACAGGTACCGAGACCAGGCAGCACCTGAACCACAGTCTGTTCTTAAGTTTTACTCTTGAAGTAGTTACAGTAACCGCGGAAGACTTCTCTGTATGTACAAGTTACAGTAAAGGTTAACTCTGACAACTTTTTTTCTTTAGGTAAGCGTTTATTCCGAGCTTAACAAGATTGAAGTAAGTTTTCGGGAGCTACAGAAGTTAAATCAAGAAAAGAGTAAGACAGACTTATATTCGATCGAAGTGCTGGAACTCTTCTGATGTTCCCGGTTCTCCTTCGTGGACACTTTACAAAGCCTGTTTACATGACCTCCTCATGCTCACACACGCGAGAGAGGCGTTTTGTCTGTGGCCGGCTCTCAGTATCCACATCGTGTCACCAGCTGCTTGGGACAGTCACTATTGGTGCTTGCTGAGCAAGGCTACAGATTTCATGGGAACCTCTTCTAGTTTATGGAGGTTGGTGGAAGAGGTTGTCAGGCTTTTTTTTATACATGTAACTGAGCTGAATTTTAAGCAAACTTATTTGTGTATTAAAAAAAGTCTAATTTCTTACATGTTTTGAGTACTTTTAGTTAAGAAAATCACTGTTGAAGCAGTGACTTCAGAAAGAAAGTACTTTTCTTGGAGTCAGAGGCTGCCCTGAATGATTGGTGCCCACGACAGAAGTTGAGCCTCCTCAGGGCAGGGAGACTGTTTCTCTGTCTGCTTCCACTCGCCTGCCAACCTCCCCAGAGATTGAAGAGCTTCTCTTTCCATGCGCTGCCTATCAGATTACCTCCGTGGTTAACTGATAGCAGGATATAAAGTGTACAGGAAACCTGGGAGAGCCAGACTTGAAGGGGCCGCCTTGTTTTTCTGAGTCTCGCGAGTTTTCCGCCTTTGATGGGTGCCACCTTACCACTGTTCTGTCAGTCATGTTAGTGGAAAGTATTTGAGTTTTCCTTTCTGACAGGTTTCCTCCAACTCAGCTTTTGCTGGTTTTACTGTATTACCAAATAGTAAAAAGAAGTTCTTCTGAAAATAATTTTACAGATTGACTATAACTGGCAGTTTTAACTGTTTGGATTTAGGACAAGATGTTTTATGTGGAAGAAATGGATGTTTTTGTTTCTTGAAAATAAATTAAGCTTCTTTTCGTTAAATGTGAAATCACTCTTTCAGGTGATAATTTTTAAGTCATATTTAAGAAATAGGTCTCCCCAGAGTAACGTGAAACTCTAGCTATAAATGAAAGTCTTTGTTAAGTAGATCATTTTGAAACCTATTTGAATGTGAGGGGTTGTAAAATGTGTAAAAAATCCTGTGAGTGTGACCATATGGCGTGCGTACTTTATGGTTCCCTGCGTTTACAGGATGCTGTCCCACTGGTATCTTTCTAGATGGGAGAGAAGAGGGTGCAGAGGAGGAGACAGATGCTCTTTGAGGGGACACTAGAAGTATGGAATGGAAAGGAGGAGTGTGCTGTCACTGGGTGGGGAGAGCAGAAGGAGCTGCTGATAGGCGGGCCTGCAAAACCAATTTAGATTGCGTACCTTCAGTTAATCACAATTAAAAAAAAAAAACAGAAACTAACAAAAAATCCTGTGAATTCTAGAATATAGATACAAGTTGAGGTGTGATTCCAGAGGCCAGATTGATAGAATCTTTGTTTTATTTAACTTACGTCAGTGAAGGCTTCCTTTTAGGTCACTTTATGGAAACTTGAGTCATAACTCCGGCAGCCTGGGGTTTCTCCCCAGTCAGTCTTAATCTTTTTAGGCCTGAAAGAAAAGTAATACCAAAGACGGGAGTATATATCGTCATGCTTTGTGTAACGGGAACTCTTGCTCAGCCATTTTTAACTAAGGCAAATACAGGACTTCCCAGCAGGAGTGAGACATGTGGTCTCCGCCGTGGTTAACCCCTTTTCATCTTTCTTGCTGAACCGTTTAAGAGTTGCTTGAAGATCAGACACGATAAAACTGGATTTCTCAACTTTTTCTAAGCTTCAGGTAAGATATCCTTTAGATTTAGAGATCCATTTTATAGGCATTAAGATTTTGGGGGATTTTGATGTTTCTAGGTTATCAACTAATGGTAATTTTATTTTTAAGAACCCATAATTAAGAGGTAGATCTGATTGACTTGAAGAAAAACCAAAGCCACTGCCCTTGAGTGGATTCTGAATTATTAGCAACCCTATAGGACAGAATAGAACTGCTCCATAGAGTTTCCAAGGAGCACCTGTTGGATTCAAGCTGCTGACCTTTTGATTGATAGATGTACTGCTTAAGCACTATGGCACCAGCGTTTCCTTCAGCAAGAGAAAGCGAGATAAGCCGCTGGAGTTCAGCAGCTGTCCTGAAATGGCCATTCTCCTGTCAGTGGCTCATTTGATTGTACTTGAGGATGGCATCTGCACTGAAAACACCTTCCTGGTCAGGAATCAAGGCTTTTGAGGGTGAAGAGAAAAGAGGGAGATTCCCCGTACTCTCAGATTTTTGTCTGTTTTGGAAAACCTTTATAGGGTTCTCATGAAGTCTCTGTGGTAAGCTGAACAACTTGGGTTGTAGAAGCATATCTATTAATGCTTGCTGTTTCTAGAGTGTTTTCTGATGCCTGATAAAAAATGCAAGTACCATACACGGGGACATACGCTATCATGATGGCAGAATTGGATCTCATTTTAATTAAGCTGAAAATTTTAATTGCCTGTAAGTTCTAGTTGCGTATTGTTTCTGGGTAGTCTACAACCGAAGTTGTGGAATTTAGAAATTTAAAAAGCATTTTAGAGAAACATACAGAGACTCTTAGAATGAGTTCTTCAAGGTAAGGACTATGTCTTACCCTTTCTGTACTTAGAGCACAGGACCACTGGCACATAATAGGTGTTCAGTAAGTTGTTACTGAACAGTTTTTGAATAGTGCATTTTATCTCTTTATTGTACAGTAGTAATTCCTAGGGTTTGCAGCAGTTACTTTTTCCAGGAAATAAATAATCTATGCTTGTTCACTAATTAAAAACTGTTGTCCTCTGCCTCTAGGGTTTTTTTCCACTTTTTTCAAGTTGTAGTAAACACATACGTAAGGAAGTGTTTTCCATGTCAGCACTCTCCGCACATCCAGCCCCTCGTGTTAGTTACCTTCATCGTGCTGTTACCCATTCCCACATTTTGCCATCCTGGGCTCTTTTTTTTTTTTTGGTAGCACTAAATTAAATCTCAGATTTGTTTCCCATTTGTGTATACTATATCTATATAATAATAAAAGAATTGCTCTTTAAACTGAAGTTTTCTGTCTAGGAGATGATCTCCTGCTGTGACCCTTACCGTCTTCAGACGGATCTGTGGACTGATGCAGACGTCAGGAAATTGTGGCTTCTTGTTACGCTTAAGATAGATCAGAGATTTCTGTGCTTTTTTCTCCTTTGCTTTCTCTGTAAATGTTTGCTGACTGTCGCTGTAGTGGAGTCCATTTTGAACCCATATAGAACTTGAAAATAAAGGTGGACTTCTTGCAGCTGCTCTTTATTCTGAAAATTTTAATCCTACAAAAAGTTGCAAGAAAATTCCAATGAACCTGTGTTGTTGATAGCTGCTCTCAGACTGGTCCCTGACGTGGGGGAGCCCCACGCGGAGTCAGGTCAGACCACTGTGATCCTTGGCATTTTTCCTGGCCATGTAGATTTACCTGTTGACAACATTCTACCATGTTTGCATTCTCTCTATATATAATTTTTTCTTTTTTGGTAAGCCATTTAGTGTTACCTGCAGACATCCAGATACTTGACACCTAGGCTCTGGAGCTTAATCCTCTAAAACAAGGGTCTTGTCTATAAACATGATGCAACATTAGTAAAATACTATCATCTGGAAGGATTCAAGTTTTCTTAATTGTACCAGTAATGTCTTTTATGTAGCTGGACTTTGCCTCCAACATCTATTCAAGGATCACAGATTGCATTCAGTATTCAGATTTCTTTAATCTCACTGAAACTAGAACATTTCCTCAGACACTGTCATTTTTCAAGACTATGAGCCAGTTGTTTCGCAAATTGTCTCTCGGTTTGGATTTCTCTAGTTGTTTCCACATGATTAGACCCAAATTGAACATTTTGGGAGAAAATGCTGCCAAGAAGGGCCCAGCTTATGATGAGTTGTATCTCATCATTAGTGAAGTTAAATGAGATCACGTAGTTATAGCAGGGTTTGCCAGATTGCTTCACTCTGGAAGTCCCTCCCTTTGTAGTTAGCAAATGATCTGTGCCTATCTTTGAGGCTGAGTGAATATCCTCTGGAATGTTCCTCCTCTAGAGCAAGCTTTGCCTCTCCTAGCTTTTGTTAGCCCCCGGCGTTCTCAGTGTGTGGCTGTCACTGTCGTCACCCAGGATTCTTCCTCTGTGTCAGTGTTTCTTCTCTTTTTATAAGAACACACGCATAGTGGACTGGTAACATCTTCATGGATCCTGTTTCCAAACAAGGTGAGGTTGACAGATGCTGGAGGCTAAGACCACCGTGTTTTTCTTTGTGGGGACAGTTGAGTTCATCACAGTTGCCTGCTCCTTCCCCACGGTGGTCTCTAGGGTTTGCAGGGGGCTCTGGAGTGATGGCGGAGCCGTGGGGCTGTCGTGCGTCGATGTGACTCACACAGTGAGTGGTCTTTGAGATGGCTGTAGTAACCCCAGTCCTGCTACCAAAACAAGCACTGTGAAAGGAGCCTCTTCATGGGGAATTGGCCATCATCTGACCACTGCCCTCTACAGGATGCGGTGGAGAGAGAGCTGTCAAGTGTTAAGAGGTGGCTTTTTAGGGTGGCAAACCTCTCACAAGTCGTGAGCCCAGAGGCTGAAAATCAGAAGTTAAGTCCTGGAAATTAAAATCAGAAAAGTAAGTCTACCAGCTCTCAAGAGGGGCTCAGCAGCTGGGTGCTGTCATAGTTCTGGGAAGAGGGACAGGAGACTAGATAAAGTTTAGTGATGAAATGTCTGTGCTGATTGGGATTTTTAGTGAACAGATCAAAGAACATGCCCACTTACATATTGTGAGTATAAATTGATATAGGCCTCGAGGCAATTTGGCAATGTCTGTCAGAATGTAAAATTCATAACCCTTTGGACCATCATTTACTAGGAATTTACCCTACAGATACTAGCACATAACACTCACAGAAGTGTGTACAAGGATATTCATTTCTAGCCTGTTTGCAGTGACAAAACACTGGGAAATAAGTGTCCAAGAGAATACTGGTAAATAATAAGTGCATACTATGGTTTAATTTAGAGGCATTAAAAAGAAGAGACTTCTCATGGAACCACTACCACCCTTTAACAGCCAAGCACTTAACAGTTGTGCCACTGAACCCCCTTTAAGAAATGCCCATAGAAGAGTCCTTATCAAAAGGAGGGAATGTAGAACAGAATTTCAAATTCTCATGGAGCCTAGACTTTCTGGAGCCATAGAGAGTAGGTGAACTCCTGAAACTATTGCCTTGAAAATAGTCCTTGAAGTTTAAGACTGTCCTCCTGAAGTCTTGTTGAAACCAAGCAGTACTCTAGCTTAACTAGGGAAAAAACTGCCTTGAGCGTTATGCTCTTTTAACCACTAACTTTTGGGAAGACACATAAAATGTATTAGTAACTGATTGCTTCTGGAGAGGATACATTCACTGAGACTGCTGCTAACTTATCACAGTAAATAACACATTTGTATCTGTGGAGTATTTTCCTACCCACCCCCATGCCAAATAATTTTTCAAGTCATTGCTTTCTGAGCCACTTCATCCTGTAAGGAAACCCTGGTAGTGTAGTGGTTAAGGGCTACAGCTGCTAACCAGACGGTCCTAACGAAATGTCCGGCAGTTCAAGCCCAGCAAGCGCTCCTTGGAAACCCTACAGGGCAATTCCCCTCTGTCTTGTAGAGTCACTATGAATTGGAATCAACTGCAAGGTGTTTGGGGTTTTTCGCTTTTGGTCCTGTAAGAGACGAAAGCGTTGCTTTTTTGTTGTGACTCCCCAGCAGCAGCTCTCCCACTGCTCCTGGTCCCAGCGGTCGTACCTGCAGTAAAGCACTTCCAAAGCCTCCATCCCTTCCCCTCGCCACAAATGACCCAACCTGTTGTCCTTCTCTTCCCCTCTCTCACGCCATTGGCGTCTCCAGCCTCCTCGAGTCCTGTGTCACTCAGGCTGTTCTTGCATCTGCCTAGGTCCCTTCTCCCTTCCCCTCTTGGGGTTCGTGCTCAGTGGTCAGCTCAGTGAAGCCTTGCCCGACTCCCTGTTTGAAATCATAGACTTCTCCCGCCATAGTGGCGCTCCCTAGCACCTGTCTCTCATCAACAGCTCTCCTTTTAAACTGTTCACTTGCCAACGTGCTCTGTATGTTGCACACGGCTGTATTTTTTGTCAGTCCAAGTAAACTTGCCTCCAGAAGGTCCTCACACCTAGGTTAGCGCTTGGCGCATAGCAGGTGCTCAAAAACCTGCTTATTGACTGAGTGACCAGCCAGGGCCGCAGGTAATGAAACCAAGCCCTGAAATTGCTGGCGGAGAGCCACTGGGCAGCCCTGGTGCCAGCCAGCTAATTGACAGCCTTGTCAAGGAGCATCCCTTTGCTGAAGGTTTGTTTCAGCTGAGGGAGAAGACTTGATGTGCCACTAAGCTGCTCAGGAAACTCTGGTGCCATAGCGGTGAAGAGCTGCAGCTTCTAACTGAAAGGTCAGCAATTTGAATCTACCAGGCACTCCGTGAAAACTACAGGGAAGTTCTCTTCTGTCGTGGAGAGTCACTGTGAATTGGACTCCACAGTGATGAGTTTGTTGTTTAAGTTTCTCTCATGTTTTACCTACCTGAGCTCCTGCTCTGTGTTTTATAGTGAGTGAAGTTAAGAGGTGCAGGCAACCAAGGAGGGAAACTCGTGCTTTCTAACCTCTCCACTGCCCGAAAAACCAGGAGGCAGGGTTCCATCACTGCCATGGAGCAGTGGTGGGTCTGTTTGCTCAGTTTGTTACAGCACTCCTCCCAGAGACTCTTGTCTTAGCTAGTAGGATAACCACCTTTATGGGTTGCAGGTTGACTTGTGTGCACCAAAAAGACACAGTTCTAAGTCCCAGCCGTCTGTACATATATATGACTGTGACTATATTAAGATGAGGTTAGGATTGGAGAAGAGACAGAGGCACATGGGGGAGAAGTGACTGCGGAGGCAGTGATCTAAGCAATGCTGCCACAAACCAGAGAAACCAAGGATTGCAACCCGGAAACTAAGAGGCATGGAACAGTGTCTCCCACAGAGACTTCAGAGGGCATGGTTCTAATGAAATGTTTTTGGACATCCAGGCTCCAGAACTGTGAGAAAATACATTTCTATTGTTTTAAGCTCCCCAGTTTATGGTGATTTATTAAGGCCACTCTAGGAAACTGATTGGATCCCTGGTGGCACAGCAAAGAGAGCTTGGCTACTAACCAAAATGTCATCAGTTCAGATCCACCAGCCACTCCTTGGAAACCTCTAGGGCAGTTCTCTGTCCCGTAGGGTCACTGTGAGTTGGAACTGATTCAACGGCAAGTTTCTTATTAAGGAAGCTAAAAGGAGTCCTCAGGCACTCCTTGGATACCCTGTGGAACAGTTCTGCTCGGCCCTCTAGGGTCACTGTGAGTCGGAATCGCAGCAGAAAAGGTGTTTTGGTTTTAATGAGAGCCCCTGGGTGGCACAAAAACAGCTAAGCACTCAGCTACTGTTTTAGCCATCTAGGGCTGCTCTAACAGAAAATACCACAGAATAGACGGCCTTAACAAAGGAAAGTTTATTCATACACAGTCCAGTAGGCTACAAGTCCAAATTCAGGATGTCCACTCCAGGGGAAGGGTTTCCCCATTGTGGGCTCTGGAGGAAAGTCCAGTATCACATCAGTCTTTGTCCAGGGAGCATCTTGGCGCAGGAACCTCAGGTCTGAAGGACACGCTCTTCTCCCAGTGCTGCTTTCTTGCTGGTGTGAGGTTCCCCATTCTCTGTCTGCTTCCCTTTCCTTTTCTCTCTTCTAGGATGAAAGGATTAAGGGTAGGGCAAGCCGTACTCCAGGGAAACTCACTCTCTTTACAGAGGAGCGGGGAGATAATCCTATGAAGGGCTGTACAGTCCCACCCTAATCCTTTAACATAGAGCACAAGGAAATCACAAAATGGAGGACAATCACAAAATATTGGGACTCATGGCCCAGCCACAGGGCTACACCTATGTTGCAGGAGACACAATTCAATCCATAAAAGCTACCGACCAAGAGATCAACTGGCTGAACCCACCCAGAAGTATGGAAGAAAAGGCTGACAATCCAGTTACCACAGCCACTGGAAACCCTATGAAGTACAGGTCTACTTATGGGGTCACCGTGAGTTAACATTGACTCTAAAGCAACTGATTAACTGGTTGGAAAGCTAATATAACCACCACATAGGAATACAGTTGTGCCGGGGATTGTTGGTGGGGGTCACTGAGTCAGTTCGAACTCATACCTGCCCTGTGTGTGACAGAACGGGCCACTGCCTGCTCCTGACCCATCTGCGTAATTGTTGCCCCATTTGAGCCCATTGTTGCAGCCACTGTGTCAGGCCATCTTGTTCAGGGTCTTTGTCTTTTTTACTGACCCTCTGCCTTACCAAGCCTAGTGTTCTTGTCCAGGAACTGCTGGCTTCCAATCACGTGTCCAAAGTACGTGAGACGGAATCAGACTTGTTCAGGACAGACACGTTGGCTCTTCTGGCAGTCAGTGATCTATTCAGTGTACATTGCCAGTGCCATAGTCCACAGACATTAATTCTTTTTCAGCTTTGCTTTTTCATTGTCTAGCTTCACGTGTATGTGAGGTAAGTGAAAATATCATGGCTTGGGTCAGGTAACACCTTAGCCCTCAAAGCAACGTGTTTACTTTTTAACACTTTAAAGAGATCTTTTGCGGCACCTTTGCCTATATAGTGTGTTGTTTGCTTTCTTGATTGCTGCTTCCCTGGGCACTGATTTGTGGATCCAAGTAAAATGAAACCCTTGCCAACTTCAGTCTTTTCTGTGTTTATCGTGATGTTGCTCAGTGGTCCAGTTGTGAGGATCTTTGTCCTGTTTATGTTGAAGTGTAATCCATGTTGAAGGCTGTGGTCTTTGATCTTCATCAGTATTTCAAGTCCTCTTCACTTTCAGCAAGCAAGGTAGTGTCATCTGCATAATACAGGCTGTTAATGAGTCTACCTCCATTCCTGATGCCCCATTCTTCCACATACAGTCTGTTTTAGTCACCTAGTGCTGCTGTAACAGAAGTACCACAAAGTGGATGGCTTTAACAAAGAGAAGTTTATACTTACACAGTCTGGTAGGCTACAAGTACAAATTCAGGATGTCCACCCCAGAAGAAGGCTTCCCCCTTGTTGGCTCTGGAGGACAGTCCAGTATTGCATCAGTTTTTGTCCAGGGAGTATCTTGGCACAGAAACCTCCGGTCTGAAGGACACACTGTTCTCCCAGTGCTGTTCCCAATTCTCTGCTTGCTTCCCTTTCCTTTTATATCTTGTAGGATGAAAGCATTAAGGGTGGTGCAAGCCATACTTCAGTGAAACTCACTTTATGGTGGAGCAGGGAATGATCTTATGAAGGGATTTACAGTTACACCGTAATCTAACATACAGCCTAGGAAAATCACGAAATGGAGGACAACTGTAAAATATTGGGAATCATGGCCAAGGCCCACGACTACACATATTTCTAGGGGAACACAATTCAATCCATGACACAGTCTAACTTCTCGAATCATTTACTTGGTATGCAGATTAAATACAGTGATGTATTCCTTTCCTGATGTTCAACCATATCCACATCTGTATCCCCATCTTCTGTTCAAATGACTGCCTCTTGGTCTATATACATGTCCCATATGAGCATGAATAAATGTTCTGGAGTTCCCATTCTTCACAATGTTGTCCACAATTTGTTATCCATATGGTTGAATGCCTTTGCGTTGTCAATGAAATACAGATAAACATCTTTCCGGTATTTTCTGTTCATACCACATTCTCTTCTGAATCCAGTGTGAATTTCGTGCAGTTCCTTGTCAATGTCCTGCTGCAGCTGCCTTTGAATTATGTTCAGCAAAAGTTTACTTGCATGTGATATTAATTGTATTGTTAGATAGTTTCTGCATTCTGTTGCATCGCCTTTCTTTGGAATGGGCACAAACATGAATCTCTTCCATGTGGTTGGCCAGGTAACTATCTTCTAAATTTGCTGGTAGAGACAAGTGAGCACCTGTTTGTTGAAACACCTCCACTGGTGTTCTGCCAGTTCCTGGAGCCTTGTTTTTTGTTCTGTGCAGATTGGAATTCTTCCTTCAGTACCTTCCATTCTTAATCATATGTTACTTCTTTAAATGGTTGAATGTCAGTCAGTTCTTTTTGATACAGTCTGTCTGTATTCCTTCCGTCTTCTTTTGACGCTCCCTGCGTCGTTCAGTATTTTGCCCATAGAATCCTTCAGAATTGCAATTCAAGGCTTGAATTTTTTTTTTCCCTTCTTTCAATTTGAGAAATGTGTTCCTCTGTTTTGGTTTTCTAACTCCAGTCATTACAGTACTTCAGGAGTCTAAAACACTCAAAAACATAAGTGTAGAAACACCTTACAGATAAGTATTTCAACTAAAATGGATATTTAGAAAATGCAAAGTTGACTTCTTTGATGTAAGTGACTCTGACGAATAAAGCATTAATTTCTCACCAGAGCCAAGACTCTGACCCCCTTTTTTGTGGTGCAAGTGGTTACCGTTAACCAAAAGACTGGAGGTTGGAGTCTACCCTGAAGCACCTTGGAAGAAAGACCTGACGTCTACTTCCAAAAAACTCAGCCATTAAAAACTTTGTAGACGCAGCATTTGTCCTGCTTCTCAGCATAGACCACATTTGAGTGCCACCAGCCAGCCACAGAGGGGAAAGGAAAGTTCCATATCCCAAAATTTCAATGAATTACAGAGAAACTGAGAGAATTAGAACATCACTTTTTCAGCTTCTAACGAAAACATGGAAATAGGTAGAGGTCATCAATGAAGGACAAAACCATAGAATAAGACCCTGATGAGGAACCTGACAACACCCACTAATAAAAGCCCTGTGGAGCCCAGTGGTGCTCTGACGTCCCGGGGTCACCATGACTCTGTTTGGCAAGGAGGTTTCTGGAAAGATGAGAATTCCTTCACATTTGCCACTCACTGAGAGTTTCCTGCTGTGGCAATAGAAATGCAAAAAAGCATCTTAAGTGAGGTTGAATATTGTCAGTGGGGGACCCAGACTCTTTGTCAATACTCAGCACTCATTCACGTGCAGAGTGTTCAGCTCTTTGCAGGGTACTGAGAACTAGATGGACAGGATTTTACTCTTGATTTAAGAGTTGAGATGCTAACAAAGGGGTCAACAGTTCCAATCCACCAGCCACTCCTTGGAAACCGTATGCAACAGTTCTGCTCGGTCCTATACAGTCACGATGAGCTGGAATTGACTCAAGGACAGTGGGCTTGATATTTTTTGTTTTGTTTTGTTTACTCTTACTTACCCTTGACAGTGGAAATAATTATTTTTGTCATAGTGTATTGATTTAATTCAATGCACGTTCTCCTGGGTTAAATACAGTCTACAGGTTGATGATCCTTCCGTTTTTCTTTCCAGCTCCCACCTCCCCACTAATTCTTAGACCCACATTTCCAGGAGCTAATTAAAACCTCCAATTAAATATCTCAAGCTTAGTGTTTCTAATATGGAATTCTCTATCTTCCCCTACCTGTCCTCTTCTGATTTGTGTGTGCATGGTGCCACCTTCTCTTTCCCCTTATCTGGTCATCAGCAAGTGCTGCCAATCTTACCTACAAAATACCTCACATGTGACCCCTTCTTTCTATGTCCACTGCAGTCATCCCATGGCTCTCTGTCATCTGTCACCATCCCAACTTCAACTGTCCCTAACTGATCTGTCTACTCTTGTCCTCCTGTCTATTCTTTCCAGACCATGAAAGGGATCCCGTGATGGTCAGTCTTCTGTATTCACCTGGCTGGACCATGTAGTTAGTCACCATTGAGTCAGCTATCACTCGTGACCACCCCATGTACAACAGAACCAAACTTGGCCTGGTCCTGTACCGTCTTCCTGGTCGGTGGTATCTCTGAGTCCATTTCAGCAGTCATTGTGTCAATCCATCGTTGAAAGTGTCAACCATCTTTGCTGGCCTTCTACCTTCTTCCTTACCAAACGTGATGGCCTTTTCTAGCAATTGGTATTTCCTGATGAAATGTCCAAAATAAGCAAATTGAAGCCTTACCATCGTGACTTCTAAGGAACATTCTGGTTGTATTTCTTCTAAATCGGCTTGTCATGGCATTATATACCCTCCCAAATATGTATTGATTTCACTTGTCTGTGAGTCCCAGTATGGTGCCATTCCTCCCATGTGTTTTGAATCCTGCCTCTGTGATGTTGATGACAGAGAATAGGGAGCAGTTGTGCCCGACTCGACGGCACTTGGCTTTGGCTGTGCTATGAGACAGGGCTCAAGTTACCAGCTGTGGGATAGAAGGGAGAGACGTGGGCAGAGTAAGTTGGGAACCTTATACCACCAAGAAGGCGGCACCGAGAGCCCGGCACATCCTTTGGACCCGAGGTTCCTGTGCCAAGAAGCTCTCACTGGATTTGGACTGTGATAATGAGTGGACTTGTGACTAATAAATGGATTTGTGGCTTACCAGACTGTGTCAATAAAATTCCTCTTCATGAAACCGTCCACTGATGGTATTTTCTGTTAGAGCACAACTAGGTGACTAAAACACGGCTTTATTTGTTCTTTTGGCAATCAACAGTATACTCAATGTTCTTTGCCAACACCATAGTTTGAACACATCAATTCTTCTGTGTTCATTTTTCACTTTATGAAGAAAATGAAAAAAAAAAATGTCTTCACAACTGGACTGAGAAACAGCAGCATGATAAATGGAAGGAAAAAAATTGCAGTTGTCAATGATTTCATTCTACTTGGATCAACAATCAGCATCCATAAAAGTGGCAGTCAAGAAATCAAATGATATATTTGCATTAGGCTAACCAGCCACAAAAGACCTCTTCAGAGCTTTGTTAAATATTAAAAACTAATGGTCATTTGTGCTGGTGCAAAACTTTCCAAGAACAAATAAGTCAAAAATGAGGTAGTTCCACTCTGTCCTGTGGGGTCCCTATGAGTCGAAATTGACTTGACAGCAGTGAGTTCGGTTTTGATTGTTTTACCTCCCCTGTTGGAAATGTCCACTGGAAACCCGGGTGGCATAGTGGTTAAGTGCTACATCTGCTAACCAAAGGGTCAGCAGTTCAAATCCTCCAGGTGCTCCTTAGAAACTCTATGGAGTGGTTCTGCTCTGACCTGTAGGATCACTATGAGTCAGAATCGACTCAGTGGCTGTGGCTGGTGAGAAATGCCCTAACTGCCTTTACAACTCAGTGCTCGCAATGTTTAGGCAAGCTCCTTGCCTCTTTTGGTTTGGATGCTCCTAGTTTGCAAGCAGATTTTCACTCAATAAATGTTAACTAGAAAGATTTACTAATCAAATTTTTTTCTTTCGAAAGTTTTGAAAAGCAAAGAGGTTCTTTTGACAGCTAAGATTCCATGGTCTTTGCAGTTGCTTCATGTGCAGTTATTCGATCAAATCATAATCTAGGCATTGAAAACCATAACCCATCGCTGTTGAGTCAATGCTGACTCATTGCAACCTTATTGGACAGAGTGGAACTGCCCCCTAGCGTTTCCAGGCAGCTGCTGGTGGATTCAAACTGCCCACTGTCTGGCTGGCAGCCAACCTTTTAAGCCACTACATCACCAGTGCCCCATCTGGGTGCTGTAGGTGTGGTTAATATCTGTACTCAGTTGACTCTGAGGAGATCATCCTCAAAAACGTGGGTGGACCTTGCCCAGTGGGAAACCTTGGTGGTTTAGTGATTAAGTGCTACAGCTACTAATCAAAAGGTTGGCAGTTCAGATCCACCAGCTGCTCCTTAGTGACTGTACAGGGCAGATCTACTCTGTCCTGTGGAATCACTGTGAGTTGGAATCAGCTCAGCAGCAGTGAGTGTTTTCCTCATCCAATCAACTGAAGGACTTAAGATCAAAAATTGAACTTTCTTGGAGAAAAAGAAATTCTGCCTCAAGACTTCAGTAGCAGCTCCTGTCTGATTTTCCCAGCTGCAGCCACTTCCTTTAATAAATCTCATTCTCTTTGTATCTATATACGTGTTGTATGCACACACACACTCACACACTCACGCGCATCTCTATGGACATAGTCAGTCCCTTGCAGTGCAAACGGTCAAGGTGTTTAGCTGCTAACCAAGAGGCTGGTGACTCAAGCCCTCTTGGGTGCACCTCAAAACAATCAGCCATTGAAATCCTTCTGAAGCACAGTTCTACTCTGACAGACATGAGGTCTCTGTAAACAGGAGTTTTATATACCTATGTACAACTTGGGAACCGTATTGGCACAGTTCTACTCTGTCCTATAAGGTCATTAGGAATCAGTTCTGATTCAGACTGACCCGTGGGGTTTCCAAGGCTGTAAATCTGTACAGAAGCCGACTGCCCCATCTTTCTCCTGCAGAGCTGCTGCTAATCTGGAGTCAATTGCTTTGCCGACTGCACCACTGGGGATCCTGGAACCAACAACACCTAACAACAACATATATACATATTTCCTATCTTCTGGAAGTATGTACATGACAGGATCTGATAATAGATCCTAAAGTGGAAATCAGCTCATTTAAAAATGATCATTTAAAAAAACCCGTGCCTTCTCACTGCAATCGTAAGATAAAATCCGAACTCCTCCTTATGGTCGTCTAGCCCCCTTGCCTTCGTCTCCTTTGGCTCTGAGCCTCATTCCACTTGCATGCTGTAGGTAAATCTGCCAAGCTCACCCCTAGTCCTTTGTTCCCATGGTTCCCTTGAGCTGGCATCCTGTCTCCAGCCCATCACAGCATGTTTCCTTTTGTGTTTGTCTTTGGAGGGGCGATCTTATCTCTGCACCCCGCTTTGTTTCCTCCAGGGCACTCACCTGCGGCAGCACTGCTTACTTACCAGGTGGCTTGAGTTTTCTTTTACTCCTGTTAAACTAAGCGAGCTCCCTGTGGGCAGGATGGAATCTGTCCTGTATTCCGAGAATCTAGATGATGTCTGGTACTGTGAACAGGCTCCCTATCTGCAGAATAAATTTTAATATATATTTTTGTGTGTGAAATGAATGACTAAAACTTTAAAAGTTAAGAATACAAGATGCTTTCTTCGCACTTTGTCATGGAGAAAACACAGTACCAGTGGAAACTCTAGTGGTTATGAGTTGTGACTACTAACCAGGAGGTCAGCAGTTCGAATCCACCAGGTGCTCCTTGAAAAGTCTATGGGTCAGTTCTACTGTGTCCTATGGGGTTTCTGTGAGTCAAAATCCACTCAATGGCAAAAAGTACAGTAGGTATGTGAAGTAGGCATGATGCAGTGGTCATGTTAACCAAGAGGTCAGCCCTTCCAAACTCTTCGCTCTGTAGGGGTAAGACGTGGCGATCCACTTCCCTAGAGACTGCCAGACTTGGAAATCCTGTGGGGTTCCTATAAGTCAAAATCAAGTCAGATCAAGTTTTTTGGTTCTCTTTGTTTAAGGTGGCTGAAGGCTGTGGAGCCATCTCTGTGTCTGAGCAGGACTGGAGAAAGCATAAGTTTGGCAGGACCCTGACTTGTGCTCAGGACTTGGAGAAAAGCTACTGGTGACACAAAACATCACGTGACCTGCCTCAGAGAAACTCCCAGCCTGCTCAGTCACTAGGAGCCTGTTTTTAACCCGAGCGATATTTCTAGGAAAACACAAATGTGTACAGCCTCATTTTTATTTTCCCCCAGTACAAGATGAAATGTGTTTTACTGTGTCTTACGAAAAGATAGATATTCTCACCAGGAGAAAATCTGCTTTACTGACTAGAAGAATGTCATCAAAGAAATTCTTACTCCCTGTTAGCAAGAAGCCGTCAAGGTTTGCTCCAGCAGAGGTTCTAGTCAGGCAGCTTTCTAACCTTCTTACCTTGTGGGTGTGAGTTTCCATGCACTGGCTCAGCTTCCCTTTGTATTACCTTCTCCAAGTAGACATTGGTGTTTCATCCGTTCTGGGAAAACAGAGGCTCCTGCGAGGCAAAACAACGTGCCTGGAGCTCCAGGGGAAATTTCAATGAAATGGGCACCGACCAACAGTGCCTGGCTATGGTCGTAAGCCTTTGAATGGAAAATTGCTATTATCATTGCTGGAAAACCTGGTGGCACAGTGGTTAAAGTGCTACAGCTGCTAACCAAAGAGTTGGCAGTTTGAATCTACCAGGTGCTCCTTGGAAACTCTATGCAGCAGTTCTACTCTGTCCTATAGGGTTCCTATGACTCACTAAGAGTCGGAATCCGCATGACAGCAGTGAGTTTGGTTTGGGTTTTACTGTCATTATTTTCCCATTTGATGTAAAGCTGATACTGTCCTGCCCTGTGACAGGCTGGGGAGTAATGAGAGGGTCCCTCTGCTCTTGCTCTGCAGCTGGATCTTTGAAAAGCCAAAAGTTGGAGCCCTCGGTCTACCCCTAGAGAGCTGAGGATGGGGATCTCAGGCCTTAGTGCTTTTCATACCACACACATACACAAGAGCTCAGTGCAATGATGCTTCCAGCTCGGACAGGGGAAATGAATATACATTGAGGCCCATAGCGGCCAGAAAAACAACCCACCCTGGCCCTCTACCCAGGGCCGGGTGTCCTTGGTGTCACCCAGTCCCAAGTCCACATCCAGTCACCCTCTGGCCACCTGGCCCAGTGGCTCCTACTCCTTTTCCGTAACCCACCCCAACCCTCATCTCAGGGCAGTGTGCCCAGGGTTTGGACTCAAAGGGCAGGGGGGAGGAAAAGTATAAAAAGAAGGCAAAACCTTTTCCCTTCCGCCCTGCAAGCTAACTCTCAGACGGGTTGGACTTCAGCCGAGTTGGCTCCTGAGGCCCCACACCTGTAGATGGATACCAAAACAAACAAGCAAAGCAAACTCATTGCCATCAATCAAGTCCATTCCCAGTGACCCCTAACGACCCTGTAAGACAGAGTGAACTGCCCCTTTGGGTTTCCAAGGAGCAGTGGGTGGATTTGAAATGTGGACCTTTTGGTTAGCCTCTGAATGCTTATCTACTTCACCCCTGCTATGTAGCTAAAGCCAGGAGCCCCCCAGCCCCCTTTAATAACTGAAGGTAGGAAAGAATTGTCACTGGCACCACTTTGCTGCCTGTGCTGCCATAGCAACCAGGTATCTTTCAACTTTACAGTTGCCGGAAGCCTCACACCCTTCACAGAGATCAGCTTCCATGCACTTGTGCATAAGGAACGCCCTGCCTGCCCTGTGCCTGGGTGTTTCCCTTTGCAGTAGCTGTGTACCCTGCTGTGTACCCTGACCTTTCACAGACAACAGTCCCTGACTCAGAAGTGACTCTGTACAGTTTAGACAGTTTAAAAACTGGTTTATGGAATTCAAATACTGTCTTAAGCAGTCATGCCTATGCATCTTACAACGTCACGCTGTCTTTTGATTGATTGTTGCTGGCTGCTCTTGGGCCAGTAACATAGTAATCCCATGCATCATGAGCTTGGGCCGTCCGTAGTGTTTTCCTTGCTTCAATTTTCAAAGGTTGGTTTCCAAGCCTTTCTTCTTAGTTTTTCTTAGTCTGGAAGCTGCATTGACACCTGTTCAGCACCACAGCAACACGCAGACCTCCACTGACAGATGTGTAGTGGTTGTGCGTGAGGCATACCAGACGGGAATCAAACCTGGGCCTCCCGCATGGAAACCAAAGAGGCCACCATCAAGCCACTCTTGATTATTATTTTCTTTTTTCCTCCCTTGCAGATGAACTTCTTATTTATTACTCCCGCATAAATGAATCAGCCTTTGACTACAAGGGATTTGGGGGGCTGAAAGAGAAAGAGTAGATTGTTCCTCTTTCGTAACTGATGCTGTTTTAAGATCAAGCTAATTTAGCATCTTTAAAATATCTTTTAGGTTTTTACTACAAATAAATTGCAAGGATATAATAGAGAGGGAGAAGGGAAACCTATAAATTAAAAGAGACTTCAAGGGTGCATCAACTAATGGTGACATGAGAGCCTTATTTGATTCCTGATTTAAACAAACAACCTTTAGAAAATGTGTGACAGGTGGAAAGTAAATGGAACATTTAATTTTGACTGGATATTTCTGATGATATGAGGAATTATTTTTCTTTTATTTGAGAAGTGTTGTAATACGGAGGCTTTGGTGGTTCCGTGGTTGGATTCTTTCCTTCCAGGCAGGAGACCCAGGTTCAATTCCCAGTCATCTGCATGTCAATCCCCATGTCATCTGCAGCCATCACCTGTCTGTTCCTGGAGGCTCGTGTGTTGCTATGACGCTGAACAGGTGTCAGAGGAGTTTACAGACTAAGACAGACAAGGAAGAAAGGACCTAAAAAAATCAGCCAGTGAAACCCTGTAGATTACAGTGGTCCACAGCTGTTGTGCCATGAGTTGAACCCACAACAGTGGTTTCAGTAACAGCCAAGCAAAGATATCAAATCATAGTCCCTGAGATTTGTAAATGTTCTCTTATTTGGAAAAATTGTCTTTGCAGGTCCAGTCTGACCATCTAGTCAGGTTGTTTTTAATAGATGCACCTTTAACCTTCAAAATTTCAAGATTTTTGAAAAGAAAGTACCCCAATTTATCTGAGCAAGGCTTATAAAAGAGAGGCAAAAAGAGATTACACAGAGAGGAGAAGACCCAAACACCGAACTCACTGCCAGCAAGTCGATTTCAACTCATAGCGACCCTATAGGACAGGGCAAAACTGCCCCACAGAGCTTCCAGGGAGTACCTGCTGGATTCAAACTGCAGATCTTTCAGTTAGCCGCTGTAGCACTTCACCACTGCCCCACCAGGGTTTCCCACAGGAAGGAGAAGTCCACATAAGGAGGGAAGTAGAGACAAGACGGATACGGCCAGAAGCCCAGAAATGCCATAGCCACTAGAAGCTGCAAAAAGAAAGGAATAAATTGATCCCTAGAGCCCCCAGAGAGCGCACGGCCATACTGGAGACTTGTAGCCTCCAGTATTATGAGAAGATAAATTTCTGTTAGGAGGAAAAGGAAGTCTGGCTTTCAGAGAGCGAGTCCCAGGGTGATGTAAATGCTGAACGTGCTGGCTGTTAACCGAAAGGTTGGAAGTTAGTAGTTTATCTGACTTGAAGGTCAGGCTGGAGGGTACCTGGAAGACGTGGTCTCCAGATTCTCTTTTAGTCCACAGTCAAAACCACTCTCAGAGCCAGCTCTTCAGATAAACATTGGACTAGACTCTAAAACATAAGATGACACCAGTGAATAGTATGCTTCTTGGCTTAAGCAGACGTTTGAGGCTAACCGGGCAGCTCCTGTCCAGTGGCGAGATGAGAGGGCAGAGGGGGCAGGAGCTGGTTGAATGGACGTGGGAAATACAGGGTAGAGAGGAGAAGTGTGCTGTCACAGGGTGGGGAGAGCAGCTAGAGTGCCATAACAGTGTGTATGTGCAAGGTTTTCTATGACAAATTCACTTGGATTGCAAACTTTCACTTAAAGCACCATAAAATATATATTTTTAATTTTTGATTGTGATTAAGTGAAAGTTTACAATCAAAGTCAATTTGCCATACAAAATCCTGAGCACCCGCCTCTGTGCAGATCTACCTGCTCTTCTCACCCTGTGACAGCACTTCATCCGCTCCACTCTCTGCTTCCAGTATCCACTCAACTGACACCTGTCCCCTCGTCTCCAACCTCTCCTCTCCCCTCTAAAAAGAGACCAGTTGGATAGTCTCATATATACATTTAACCATAAAGTACACATGCCACCTATGTCATTCTGTGTCCCATAGTCCAGTCCATTCTTTATCTGAAGTGTTGGCTTCAGTATTGGTCTCAGCTAAAGTCTGGTTTTCTAATAGAGTTCTTGATCTGCATACCTTTTTTTCAAAGCACAGTAAAGTATTTTTATTTTTTTTTAATTTTTTTATTTAACATGACTGAGGGAAAATGTACATTCCTGTATAAATTTACATGCCCACCTACATGCAGCTTCCACTGCTGTCCCTGCCCGGTGACAGCACACTATTCCTCTCTGCTCCATAAATGTCTCATCCTCCCAACAGCCTCCTTTCCGCTCCTCTCCATCCACTCCCCTTCCTCCAGCCAGAGGTCAGCAGGATGATATCCTATACATGTATAGAACCATAAAGTGCAACCAATATATGGTCACTCTGCATCGCCACAATCCATTCCTGTCCAAAGGGTGGACCTTCGTTACAATTTATGGGTGAGGGCAGCATCAGGGCCGGGGGCCACACAAAGCACAGTAAAGTATTTTTAAAAAGCTGGAAGTTCAAGTCCACTCAAACATATCTTGGAAAAAAGGCCTGACAGTCTAGTTCTGAAAACTCCATCATCTGAAAACCCTGTGGAACACAGTTCTACTCTGACACACATTGGGTCACCATGAGTGAGAAAGACCATGGTGACAACTCATATCTTTTAGAAAGACATGCTAAAATATTGATACAGTCCTGTGCTGCATAACATCTGCTTAGGCAACATTCAACACGTGTATGTCCGTGGGCTCATAAAATTATAATAGAGTTCAAAAATCCCGATTGGCGAACAGAACTTAGTGGACATAACTGGATGCAGCAAGTATAACAACTTTCTGAGTGCAGCATGTGTGCTCACATCTGTTATATAAAAAGCGATTGGGCTGCCAGACGTATAATGGAACAGTACATGTACTACCTATTAACACATACGTCTTGGCAATTATTTTAGTCAGCTAGTGCTGCTCTAACAGAAATACCACAGAGTGGATGGCTTTTACAAAGAAAAGTTTATTCTTACACAGTCTGGTAGGCTACACGTCCGAATTCAGGGTATCCGCTCCAGGGGAAGGCTTGCCCTCTGTTGGCTCTGGAGGACAGTCCTTGTGCTGTATCAGTCTTTGGTCAGGGAGCATCTTGGCGCAGGACTGAAGGACACAGTCTTCTCCCTGTGCTGCTTTCTTGATGGTGTGAGGCTCCCAGTTCTCTGCCTGTTTCTCTCTCTTTCTATCTCCCACGAGACGAAAGGATAAAAGGTGGTACAAGCCACACTCCGGGGAAATTCCCTTAGCAAGGGTATGGCAGTCCCATCCTAATCCTCTTTTAATATAACTATCCTATCTGTTAGCCACGTGCAGAGGTTAGGATTTACAGCATCAGAAAATCAGAAACTGCAGGGCAGTCACAGAATACAGGAAATACTGGCCCAGCCAAATCACTACACACATTTTTGGGGGACATAATTCAATCCATGACGGGCACATTCACACAACATCAGAATCAGCTAACATCCTACTTCACAAAACGTATCATGGATATTAAGTGACACATGACTATATAAGAAATGATGATTTCTAATGTGGTACATCCATACATTGGGGTTTTATTTGGCCATAAAAAGGAATGAAATACAGAAACATGCTACCACATAAACAAGCCTCAAACACATTACACTAAGTGAAAGAAACCAACTACAAAAGGCCACATACAGTATGATTCAATTTATACGGAAGGTCCAGGACAGGAAAGACAGAGACAGACAAAGCAGGTTAGTGGCTGCCAGGGACTGGGGAGACAGGGGAATGAGAAAGGACATCCACTGGGTATGGAGTTTCTTTTTTTTGGCTGACGAAATTGTTCTGGCATTAGGGGACGGTGACAGTAACACAGTCTAGGGAATGCACCAAAAACCACTGAGCTACAAAATTTTTGTCATTTTTATGGTACTATGGTTTGAGAACAGTTAAAATAAAAAAAAAATTATTTAAAAAATGGTATGAATTCTAGTATTTAAAATTCATTGGGAAGGGAAGTGGGTGGGGATGCGGATAAAAAAAGCCTGGCCATGAGCTGATTGCTGAGTCTGGGTTTGGGTACCTGGAGGTTAATTAGACTATTCTGTCAACATTTGTGTAGTTTGAAATTAATTTTCCATAATAATTGTAAAATTTTACATAAAAATTAAAGAATGTATTTGTATCGTTTGTATGTTAACATACGAGGACTGCCAATGAAATTTGTGAAATCATGCTAGAAAAAGTGCTACTACCTCATGGCTGAATATCCTTAGGTCGCCTCCAAAGTACTACCCCGCTTGGGAGGCTATCACCCATGCCAGCACCTGTTCACCCTTCAAAGAAATTTTGGAACTCTTTTTCTAGAATGGCCATCAGAGCTGTCGTCATATTACCCCTGATGTCCTGAATGTCATCAAATGTCTCCCTTTCAATATTTCCTTTACCTTCAGGTAAAAAAAAAAAAAAAAAGTCATTGGAGGCCAGATCAGGTGAGTAGCGAAGGTGTTCTAATACAATTATTTGTTTATGGGCTAAAAGCTTCCTCACAGACAAATATACAATTAAGCTTGCAAATTTGCCACCACGCCATAGTGTGCAATGGCCACTCCAGAAAGAGTCCACTTTGAAGAGTGGACTAGGTGCTGGCATCGGTGCATAGCTTCCCAAAGGGAGTACTTCAAAGGTGACCATAGTTCAGCCATGAGGTAGGTAGCACTTACATCAATTGAGTTCGTACACTTGATTGTCGGACCTCATGTATATATATTCAACATAAAAATACCTTCGAAATATAGAGTTTTTCTGGTTCATCCTAGTCTAGATGTAAAACCCTGTGCAAATAGCTATTTGGCTCCACCCACAGCACAGAGGCTTGGGGCTAATTAAATAATGATTAGAGGTCAAGTCTTGGGAGCTGTTTATTTTACAGTAACTTAAAGTTTCTGAGTAACACCTGACTACCTCATTTTTATGAGTGTATACAACCTTGCTATAAATATTGATTTAATTTCATCTTTTCCCCTTTATAATTCATAGCAATCCTTTGTGGAATGTGGCCAATAAAACTCTATTAAGAGGCAAAACAAAAAAAAAAACAAAAAAACAAACCCAGTGCCATCTAATCAATTCCAACTTACAGAAATCCTGTAGGACAGAGTAGAACTGCCCCATAGAGTTTCCAAGGAGTGCCTGGCAGATTTGAACTGCCAGCCTTTTGGTTAGCAGCCCTAGCCCTTTAATCACTACACCACCAGGGTTTCCACGAAGAGGCAAGCAGCCATGAATTGAGTAACTTTGTCACAGAACCCAACTCCAGGGGTACCCTGGACATGGCTGGCCACGGGGGCTTCCTCTCTCCACAGTGCTCACAGGGACCAGACTTCTTTCTGCCATCAAGTCATGTCTGTCTCGTAACAAGGCTAGCATTAAAAAAAATAAAATAAAATAAATACTGGAGAAGTTGTGGAGAGACTGGAACGCTTCTACAATGCTGGCAGGAATGTAAAATGGTACAACCGATTTGGTACTCGATTTGGCATTTCCTTAAGAAGCTGGATATAGAAGTACCATAAGATACAGCAATCCCACTCCTTGGAAACTCATATATCCTAGAGACATAAGAGCTGTCACACAAATAGATATATGCACACCCATGTTCATGGTAGCACTGTTCACAATAGCCAAAAGATGGGGACCACCTAGATGCCCATCAACAGATGAATGGATAAACAAATGACAGTGTATTCACACAACAGTGGAATACTACCGAACGATAAACAAACAATGATAAGTCTGTGAAACATCTCAAAGCGTGGAAGAATCTGGAAGGCATTTTGCTGCATGAAATTAGTCATTTGCAAAAGGACAATTATTGTATGAAACCACTCAAGAAGATGTTTAAACATAGAGGAAAGTATTCTTTGATGGCTACCAAGGTGGGGAGGGAGAGAGAGGGTATTCACCAACTAGATAACCCAAAACTAAACCCACTGCCATCTAGTTGATTCCAACCCGTAGTAGGCAGAGATTATCTTAGGCGAAAGGAAGGAAAACACACAACGTAGGAGAAGTCAGCACAACTGGATTAAACCAAAAGCTAAGATGTCACCTGAATATAATCAAACATATTGAGTACTAGGGGTGAGGGGCCTGGGGACCATAGTTTCAGGAGACATCTAGGTCAACTGGCATAATAAATTTTATTAAGAAGATGTTCTCCATCCCACTTTGGTGAGTGGCATCTGGGGTCTTAAAAGCCAGCCGGCGGCTGTCTAAGATGCATCAATTGGTCCCAACCTACCTGGAGCAAAGCAGAATGAAGAACACCAAAGACTTAAGGAAAATATGAGCCCAAGAGAGATGAACCAGAGACTCCATCAGCCTGAGACAGGAAGAACTAGATGGTGCCCAGCTACCACCAGTGACCATCCTGCCAGAGAACACAACAGAGTCCTCGATGGAGTGAAGGAAAAGTGGAGTACTACACTCTAATTCTAGAAAAAAGACCAGACCTGGTGGCCTGACAAACTGGGGGACCCCAGAAGATGTGGCCCTCAGACTCTTTGTTAGCCAGAACTGAAGCCATTCCTGAAGCGAACTGCTCAGACAATGATTAGACTGAACTATAAGACATAAAACAACAGTTGTGAAGAGTGTGTTTCTTGGCTCAAGCAGCTACATGAGGCTACATGGGCGGCTCCTGTCTGGTCAAGATGAGAAGGCAGAGGGGGACAGGAACTGGTCAAATGGGCACAGGAAATACAGGGTGGAGAGGAGAATTGTGCAGTCACATTGTAGGGACAGCAACTGGGGTCACATAACAATATGGGTACACATTTTTGTGTAAGAAATTGACTGGAATTGTGAACTTCCCCTTAAAACACAGTAAAAAAAATATAAAAATATATCCTTCCTAGTAGGAAAAAAAAAAGAAGAACAAATCAATGAGGGTGATGTGGCAGTGCAGAAAGAAATTTGTGACACAGTGGCAAATGCCATCAATGAGATGATTGACACAAGGGCTGCAACAGCGCAGTCCAATGTGACTGATGACCATAAACACGGTGAAGGACCCGGCAGCTGTTCTTTCTGGTCTCCCTGGGTTCACCGTGAATTCAAGCTGTCTTGACAGCAGCCGACAACAACAGCAAAGAGGATCTAAAACCACCTCATAGGCTACAAAGAGCAGGATTTGTGCAAAACAGCAGTGCGTCAAGGGTGCAGACATCTTCCTGAACAACTTTCAAGCAGGGTTTGGGAAGCAGTACACCATCTCTCTCTCTCTCTGTCTGCCTGTCTTTCTGTCTCTCTGTCCCTGTCTCTCTCTGTCTCTCCTTGTCTCTATCTCACTGTCTCTCTGCCTCTGTCTCTCTGTCTCTGTCTTTCCTTGTCTCTGCCTCTCTGTCTCTGCCTCTCTGTGTCTCTCTGCCTCTGTCTCTGCCTCAGTCTCTCTCTCCTCCCCCTGATTGCCCAGAGTCTGAGTTCTAGCGGCTTGCTATCAGGATCCAGTGTCTCCTCACACTACTCTAAGACATGGAGAAAATTCCCACGTAAAATTTCCCTTCCCGGCCTGACCCAAAGGAAGTGCACCCCACAGGCTACCCTCAAGCCTAACACCCAGAAGCCTCACTTCACAGAGAAACACTAGAACCATCGCTCTTACCAACAAGTGTAAGAAGATGTCCAGCTGCAGTAAGGGGACCTAGTGGCACAGCGGTTAAGAGCTCAGGCTGATGACCAAAAGGTTTGAAGACACCAGCTGCTCCTTGAAAACTGTATGAGTTGCAATTGACTCAGCGTCTGTGGGTTTGGGGAGCTAAGGTAAGGATGAAAGCTTTTACTTTTCACCGTTTCTTTTGTGGACTTTGAATTTTCAACCTGCACGTATCTCGAATTTTGTAATGTGTCAAAGATGTCCTAATGTAATTCAGTATAGTTTAGTCAACTTACTCTAATGAACATAGTATAATTTATTATTTATTATGTTAAAAATGCTTGTGATAGCTCCTGAAGAAGGAAAAGTAAGACACATAAGAAGTGGGAAGATGCTCGTATGTCATTTTCTGAGATTAATATGTCTGTTGACATAGCAGTTAAGTGCTGTGGCTGCTAACCAAAAAGCTGGCAGTTCGAATCTGCCAGGAACTCCGTGGAAACTCTGTGGGGTATTCTACTCTGCCCTGTGAGGTCTCTACAAGTTGAAATTGACCCAGTGGCAATGGGTTTGGTTTTATATCTATATTCTGGAAAATCCACCTAAAAATGACTGGAATTCAGCAGTGGGCTCAGCAAAATTTCAACTTACAAGAGTCAGTTAAGGAGACCTGGTGGTGCAATGGTTAAGCACTCGGCTGTTAACCAAAAGGAAAGATCGACAGTTGGAACCCACCTAGCACCAAGCGGCTCTTAGCTGTTCAGAAGAAATAAGAGACAGTCTGCTTCCATAGATATTAAAAAAAAAAGAATCAAACCCAGTGCCGTCGAGTAGATTCTGACTCATAGCCATCCTATAGGACAGAGTAGAACTATCTCATGAGGTTTCCGAGGAGCACCGGACAGATTCAAACTGCTGACCTTTTGGTTAGCAGATGCCGTGCTTAAACCACTGTGTCACCGGGTTTACCATAGAGCTTACAGCCTAGAAAAGGCTACAGGCTAGTTCTCCTCTGTCATGTGGGGTCACTGTGAATTGAAACGCAACTCCACAGCACCTAACAACAAATAGTCAATTGCATTTCCATAAACGAATGAAAAACAGCTGGAAAATTCATCAAGGGACAAAAAGATCTCGTGGATAGTAGTAAATAAAAATTAACTAGTAAACATTTAGGAATTAGCTTCACTTTGGACAACAGAGAGCCATTCAAATAAATATTTGAACATTGATCAGAAATATTCATTCAAAGTTAGTATTTCTCAAGGGAGAAATAATGTAGCCATTATAAACCAATCCTGGTGTGGAAGATTGGATGCGTAGCTATTATCCTAATTCTTGAAAAAAAAATAAGGAGACACATGATTTTTACATTTTTAAAAAATTTTGTATTGTGAGTAAGTAAAAGTTTACAATCCAAGTCAATTTGCAATATAAAACCCTGAACACCTGTCTCTATGTAACTCTGTCTGCTCTCTTCACCCTGTGACAGCACGCCCTTCCTTTCCAGTCTGTGCTTCCAGTATCCACTCAGCCAACACTTGTCCGCTCCTCTCCACCCTCTCACCCTCTCCTGTTTTCACATTTTAAAAAAATGGCGGAAACTTTTTTCAAATGTTCCGAAGCTTTATACACTGTATGTAGAGCAGTGTCTGTAATAGATAAAAGTGGGCTGCTTGCTGGGAAGACCTGAGTGACCCCAGAGTCCTGTCTTCTTACCCTTTGCTGTCCCCCAAGTTTCTCTGTAAAACTAGTGGAAAACCACTAATAAACATTGTCTGACATATTCGAAAAGAGCCTAATTGGTACAGCGGTTAAGTGCCAGACTGCACTTAACTAGAAAGTCCCATCTGAACCCACCAGCTACTCCAAGGCAGAAAGATGTGGCGTTTGGCTTCCATACAAATTACAGCTTTGGAAACCCTATGGGACAGTTCTACTCCATCCTATGGGGTCATTATGAGTTGGAATTCACGCCACAACAATGAGTTTAATGGAATTTAGTTGGTACACCATTGCTGTGTGCCTTTGAGTCAATTCTGTCCGACAGCAACCCTACAAGACAGCCACATAGGGTGTCCTAGGCTATAATCTTTATGGGAACAGATCACCAAGTCTTTTCTCACACAGGGGGTCTGTTGAATTGGAACTACCAACCTTTTGGTTAGCAGCAGGAAAAGCTCTTACCTGTTTAGACACTAGGGCTTCTTTCAAGCTCCTAGTCATGTAGATTTAAAACAAAACTGAGATCAAGCTGTAAAAATCTGATTTGATATCAATTCCACTTACCTCTGGAGTTTATAATAGAGTCAAGCCAAGAGTTTCTCCAGACTTACTTCCAATTATAACAACATAGTCTTTTCCATCTGCTTCCTCTGATACATCTTCTAATATGTAGGGGTTAGAAGTGGGCAGTCGGCTTCAAAACTTACCCTGTTTACATGGATAAAAGATCCTACTGGTGGGTGACAAGAAAAAGACACAGAAAAATAGACAGGAATAAATAAAGCCCTTTGGGAATTCCTCAGAATGTAGCACCGTGTTGCAAAGCTTTTCAGTTCTTTTTCTAATCAACAAATCCACATAAAAGGAAAAATATGGATGTAAAGGTAATATTTACAAATACGATTGATCATAGAGTTATTATTGTTCATGATATTATAAGAGCTTATGGACCAAAGAATAAACAAACAAGAAATATCAAACAAATAATTCACAGGAGAGTAAGCACAAATAATAAACCCACAGAAAAAGAGCAACCACACTAATAAATACAAAACACAAACTAAAATAATACAGTCCATCTTACACACGAATGGTCAAAATAAAGGAAAAAAAGAATCCACTGACAAAAGGCTAACAGCAATAGCTTATTAGGTTTTCAAAGCATGAAAAAGAATAAAGGAGAAAACAAAATGTTCCATCCTTCCAGGTAAAGATCTGTTGGGCATTTTAAAAATAACAAAACTAGCATATAACTAGGATTTGATGCTCAGTATACATACCATCTGAAACCTTGATGACCTAGTGGTTAAGTGCTGTGGCTGCTAACCAGAAGGTCAGTAGCTCAAATCCACCAGCCACTCCTTGGAAACTCTATGGGGCGGTTCTACTCTGTCCTGCAGGGTCACTAAGAGTAGGAATCGACTCAACAGCAGCGGGGTTGGTTTTTTGGTTTCTCAATGTCATCAGGGTCTATCAGACACCACTACAGTTTTTGAATTTCTTTTTCTGAGCAATGCTGTTGATAAGGATAGATATCTCATGACTTTTATGCTTTCCTTGAGGTCCCTCCAGGGACAAAGAGAAAAATTACTTATCAAAATACATAAATAAATAACAACAAGTAAAACAAATGAACTTCCTTCGCATTTGCAATTACCATATGAGTCCACTGGGCCTTTTTGTAAATCCAAGACAGATTACGAGATGGCAGTGGAGTTATTTTTCTTTTATCTTGAGGCGTTTTGCTGTTTCATCATCCTAGTGACTGTTTCTTGACGACTCATCGCTTATTCCCAAGCATGCTACAAAGACTGACACAGGAACACAGAAGAACCATGGAATCCCTTGGAAAGATGATTCCATAGCAGAACACATCACCATCCTTTGGTTTTCTGAATGACATTGCCCAGAGTGTTGTTTCTTCTGTCAAGAAGGTGTAAAACAAGTTTGGTGACGTTGTTGCTGTAGCTGGCTTTTAACTTTCACTGAACACAGTGGAGACTTCAGAACTGTTTGTCTTCTGCTCATAATGGTAAAGAAAAGAGTATTTCCAGAAGAAGATCCATCACAGAAAATAAATCAGATGATGAGTGCGACAGACAGATAACAGGTCTCCAGAGACTCATTTGAGGCTGAAAAACTTGTATAAGTGAAATCTCAGACTGGATCTTCAAATGACAAGCTTCTGATGAGTTTTCTCAAATCAAGGAACAATCAGTGGGCAATACATATCTAAGGGCAGAAATGAGAGAAAATATTCCCTTCCAGTTACTCATTCAGCAGAAAGGGCTTCATCTATGCTATTGTATTTCGCAGCAAGAGCCTGGACCATCTGTCTCATTTTGCTGAAAGGATATGTGATGATTCCATATTTCATGACATAAAGGTTTAATATGTTTAAATTCTTGTTAAGTTTTCCAGTGAACTTGTTTTTCACTCTCCCTTTATTTTTTACTTTTGTAAATTATTTGACAGACAATACAAATTTAAAGAGTTCATTGGGACCCTGCTGGAAACCCTGGTGGTGTAATGGTTAAGAGCTGGGGCTGCTAACCAAAAGGTCGTAAGTTCAAATCCTTGTGAACTCTATGGGGCATTTCTACCCTGTCCTGCAGGGTCACTGTGGGTTAGAATCGTCTCTATGCAACGGGCTGTTGGACCTCAGCAGTCAATAGTGCTGACCATTTTTTCTGGTATAAAACCCCCATTGCCATCAGCTGATTTTAATTTATGGCAACCCATGTGTTATGGAGTAGAAAGACTCCATAGGGTTTTCTAAAGTGGAATATCTATGAAAGCAGATTGCCAGGCCTTTCTTCTGTGGCAATAATGAGTAGATTTGAACCACTAACCTTTAGTAGTTGAATGCAAACCATTTCCATTACTTAAGGACCTTTCTCTGGTATACTGAAGGTGTCATGGATTGAACTGGTGTCCCCCTAAAAATATAAATATTTAGTTGGGTCATGATTACCAGCAGTGTGGGATTGCCCTCCATTTTGTGATTTCCCTATGCTGTATGTTAAAGAGAATTAGGGTGGTAACCGTAAATCCCTTCTTAAGGTTCTCTCCCTGCTCCGTTGTAAAGGGAGTTTCCTTGGAGTGTAGTTTGCACCACCTTTTATCCTACAATGGATGAAAGGAAAGGGAAGCCAGCAGAGAACTGGCAACCTCACACCATCAAGAAAGCAATACCAGGAGAAGAGAGTGTTCTTCAGACCTGAGGTTCCTGCACCAGGATGCTCCCTGACCAAAGACTGATACAACACAAGGACTTGCCTTCAGAGCTGACAGAGGGAAAGCCCTTCCCCTGGAGTGGACACCCTGAATTGTAACCTACTGGGCTGTGTAAGAATAAACTTTTCTTTCTTAAAGCCATCCACTTGTGGTATCTCTGTTAGAGCTGCACTAGCTGACTAAAACAGAGAGTTAAAAATTTTAGTACAAAAGGTATAAATAAAACTAACAATTGCTTATGTATCCTTCCAGAAACTCCGACACAAGTATTAGCAAATGTGCTTGTATATATATATATATATAATTTTAATTTTCAACAAAAGTGATCACCTCTAACCTTTGATAACTTTCCATATTAGCATATAAATACCTACTTTTTTTACTTCATTTTTTAAAATCATATAAACATGTCATCACTTATTTAACTTGTTTGCTACTGCTGAACGTTTACAAGCATACACACACACGCACACACGCACACACAGTTACCAAACCAAACGCATAGTCTTCAAGTTAATTCTGACTCTCAGTCACACTGCAGAACAGAGTAGAACTTTTCCATAGGGCTTCCAAGACCGTAATCTTTATGGAAGTAGACTGCTACATCTTTCTCCCTCAGACTGTCTGGTGGGGTTAACTGCTCACCTACCGTTAGAAGGGGCGCTTAACCACTATGCCCCCAGGGCGCCTCGTCACATAACCGTGCTAGTGTAATTTTGAAATACAAAGCCAAGGTACAGTGCCTGAATCCCACCGTCGGTTATCCCTCCCTTGACCGTATCCCGGCTCTGGGTTCTGTGGCCTCCTTTTGCTCTGGTTAAATCCAGCCCTCCACCTACTCCAGCTTGGAGAACGGCCCCCAACAATGCCGACTGAGCATCTCTAACCTCGGGGGAGGAAACCCTGGTGGCCTAGTAGTGAAATGCTACAGCTGTTAACCAAAAGATTAGCAGTTCAAATCTGCCAGGCGCTCCTTAGAAACTCTATGGAGCAGGTCTACTCTGCCTATAGGGTCGCTACAAGTCAGACGTGACTCGATGGCAATGGGTTTTCTAACATCAGTGAAAGGAGCCCTGGTCGTTCAACGGCTAAGTGGTCCGCTGTGGATTCAAAGTCAGAGGCTCAAACCCAGCCGAAGACCGGACACAGGCAATCTGCTCCCCAAAGGATCACAGCTCAGGTGACCCTAGAGAGCAGTTCTACCCTGTCCTGTAGGTGGCTGTGAGTCGTAACTGACTTGACACTCACAGCAACAACTTCAGGGGGTCTTCTCAAGGCTGAGAGGCAGTTCTGTCGCTGTGGCCGGCTGCCGTTGAGTAGACTCCGACTCCCAGGGACCCCGCGCGCAGCAGTGAGCTGCTGCCTGGTACCGCGCCTGCCAGACCGACGTGATCTCGTCTCGTCCTTCCCCGGTGTCTGCGACTGCCGCCCAACACTCAGTTCCAAGCCCGCTGACCTCCGTGTTATTCTCAGAACATCCCAGGCCTGTTCCTGCCTGGGTGTCTGTGCTGCTACGGTTCCCTCTGCCTGGAACGCTTTTCTTCCAAGTGGGTCATTTCCGTAAGTGTCCCTTTCTCTGTGGTGCCTTTACCAGAAGGCACTTCCCCCTCAAAACCTTCCACGGCTTTTCCCTGCTTTACTTTCTCCTGTTGCATGACTTGAATCACCATCTGAAATACTTTGTATTGTATTTCTGTATCCATCTCCCTCCCCCTCAAATAGAACTAACTTACCTTAGGAGGAACATATGTTACCTGTTTTCTTTGTGGCTGTATCCCATGTGTCTAGATTAGTACCTGGCACACAGGTACTCAGAAATAGTACAGAAAGCAAACATTTAAAGAGTGCTTCCTGTGTGCTAGGCACTGTTCTGATCATTCTACCTATATGAACTTATTTAATCTTCATTAATAAACCCCTGGAGTAGATATTATTTTCTGCATCGCAGAGATGAAGAATGGAGGCACAAGGTTAAGAATATTTCTTACTCTGACTTCCCAGCCCTTTCAAGCCCCTGATATCAGCTCCTGTGCTGTACTAGCTCTCATAATAAGACGTAAATGTCTGTAGAGAGAATAAGGGCATAGCTGCCACAACCAACCACCACTGGAAACCTCTGTGCACATCTCTGTGTGATGGATGTAACCAATAACAGTTACTCTTCAAAATACATAAAGGAAGGAAATAAACTCATAAAACTCCTTTCATCCAGACACACAAAGTGAGTATCCTTAACATATGGTCAGAAGAGATGAACCTACAAAAAACATAAAGGCTAAACTGGCAACTGAAAAGAAGTTCAGTCTTGCCAGCAATTAAAAAAGAAAAAATTAAAATGCAACCCCTTTAAGATATCATACTTTAAAGTATCAGTCATAAGTGCAAAAATTGAGTTTATGTACAATCAAATGGCTCATGGGATTTGGTTCCTTGGCTTTGAGTTTTAGGGTCATGGTTTCATGGGACATCTCTGTTAACTGGTGTAATAATGGGTTTAGTACTTCTGTTCTAACTTCTAGTGCACTGGTCTTTAAAGCTTACAAGCAGCCATCCATGGCATGGCAATTGGTCTCCATTGACCTGGAGCAACAAAGAAAGAAGGGGAGTCAGGAACAAGAGGAAGAAATGGAATGTATGGCTAATTGCTTCCATGAACTACTGCCTCCTTTGCCATGCATGAGACCAGAAGAACTGGATAGTGCCTGGCTATAGTTACTGAAGATTTTGATCAAAGATCCCATAGAAGACTCCTGATCAAAAGGGAGAAAATGTAGAACAGAATTTCAAATTCCTCTGGACTTTCTGAAGCCATGACCAAACCAAAAATGAAAAAAAAAAAAAAACCCACTACCATCAAGCTGATTCTGACTCATAGCAACCCTATAGGACAGAGCAGAACTGCCCCATAGAGTTTCCAAAGACTGCCTGGTGGATTCTAGCTGCCAACCTTTTGGTTAGCAGCCATAGTACTTAACCACTACACAGTTGGGGTTTCCCTGTAGCCATGAACGTTGAGGGAATCCCCAAAACTATTGCCCTGAGATAATCCTTAATCCTTAAACCTTAAACCAAAACTGTCCTCTAAAGTCTTGAAACCAAACAACAGTTTAGCTTAATTAGTGAACAATGTCTGCCTTCTACACTGTACTCTTCTAAGACCTGTCTTTATGGGGCCAAACTGACAAGAACAACTTGAAAGATTAGACGGGAACATTTGGGGGCAGTGAGTTTATATTAATAGGTGAGGAACAAGTCAGAAAATGACCATGAAAATGGTTGCACAACTCTAAGAATGTCATCAATGTCACTGAACTGTGCAAGTAGAAACTGTTGAGTTGGTGTATGTTTTCTGTCTATATTCTCAATAACGAAATAAATTTTAAGAAAATTTCAAATTGGGAAAACAAGTTGCCTTGTAAAGTAGCTAAGTCTTTTTAGAGAACAATCTAGAAATGTTTTGTGAAATCTTGAATCTTTGTTTCTCTTGACACATGTATTAGGCAGGCCTCTTTTGGCTGCAAGTGACAGAAACTCTACACGGACGCCCAAGCGCGGACAAATTTTGTCCAAGAGTTGATTCCCTCCTTGAAGGCTACTAGATCGCTGACAGTTAAGTCTTCGTGGCCACCGCTGGTGTTTTCATGCAGAGTCACAGGGAAAGAAGTCATTTGGGCTGCGGGCTCCGTGTGACAGGCTAGAAGGTTTGGCTTTGAGGGTGACAGGCCAGGATGACTTGGGGGAGGCCAAGAACAAGTCAGAAACAAAAAGCTGCTAATGCGTGAAACAAAGCAGGTTATCTGAGGCTAACGCCAGAGGAAGCTCGTCTCTTCTCTGAGCTCACTCAGGGCAAACAGCCTGGAAAAGTAGGGGCTGAATAACCCTGACTCTTGAAATCCAAGAAACCTCAGATTCTAGAACTGCCTCGGGGAGGTGCCTCCCAAGCCAGGAGCCCAGGGCCTTGGCCAGCACCTTGAGGATACGCTGCTGCAGGCAGTAACCTTGGCCCCGAACGGCCACTGGGCTCACAAATCTACACTTCCCGGGACTGGCCTAGAGGTGGCGCCCTCGCTATTGGTCGGAACTGTCGGATGAAGACCCAGGCTGGTCTGATAGACCAGGAGAATGTCACCCAGTGGGAGAGGATGCTCCGGCCCAGAGGTGGGCTGGACTTTCTTCAGCCCTGGAAGAGTAGTAGAGGGAGGCATCACCTGAACCAAAGAGTCAGGTCCTCAGACTGCTTGAGACTTGTCTAGAAATCTGTCTTTAATTCCGATATCCTCAGATTCAAAGTGATCTCTGTAAAATACTCGAAAATTAGATCTATTATGGAATCATGCCATGATGTAGCTTTAAAATTCTTCTTATCAAAATCTAATGTTTATAGGGCAAAGATAATATCCGGCATCTTTAAGAAAAGGATGGCCACTGAGGTTAGACTGGGAGGCTGGTAATATTTTCCTCACCCCTCCTCCTGCACCATGGGCCGGCATCCGTTCAGTTGTGTGGAGCCCCGGGGCCCCCAGAGGCGGGACAGGCAGGTGTCAGTGCTGTGGGGGGTCTGAGGGATTCCATTCATTCATTTCTGGGCTATTGCTCTTGGCTAAAGATTCAATCCGTGCAAACAGGCTGAGGCATGTGTGCAAGGCAGTGCCTTTCATTCCTGCTTCTATGATCTGGGGTCTAGTTTCCTGAACATGAGAAAAGGGAGAGAGTCAGCAAAGCAAGGCACAACCTGGGTAGTGGCTGAAGGCAGCCAGTTGCTGTGGAGTCAGTTCCAATGTATGATGTCCACATGTGACCAAGGAAAACTGCTCCACAGGGTTTCCAATGGCTGATTGTTTGAAAGTAGATTGCCAAGGCATTCTTCCAGGGTGCTTTCTTCTGGGAAGCCTCCAACCTCCAACCGTGTGCACCACCTAGCTGAGGAGCTGAAGGCAGAGCCTATGAAATTAGCTCCAGCCTAGCCAGACTGCTCTTTAGAGCAAACTGCTGTGTGTCTGTGTCTTTCTGTCTGTCTCCCCAGGCCAGGACAAAGCAAAACCGAACTAAACCCACTGCCATCAATTCTGATTCACAGCAACCCTATAGGACAGAGTAGAACTGCCCCATGGAGTTTCTAAGGAGCACCTCGTAGATTCGAACCACCAACCTTTTCATTAGCAGGTGTTACACTTAACCACTATGTCACTAGGGTTTACATAAGGCCAAGCAGATTCATTCTTTTCTGTTTCAGTCCATGGACAGATACACTATGCCATCCACAGTGTGGGAAGCCTTCCCCTGTCTCTTACTGATTTTAGGAAAAAGAAAATTCTACACACCTTCAGCATCAGCTGGCAAATGAGTCACGTGTCTCATTTAGCAGTTTCCTTTCCCCTTAAAAAAGGTCATTCGTTTTATGATGAAGCTAACATATATTCACTTTTGAGTAATGCAAATAAATGTTTAATAAAATTCTGAATCTCTTAAGACATTGGCTTTATAACTTCCTGGCAGAGCCAGAGGCATCTATGTGGGTGCAAAGATAATGAAATAGCTGAAGTGACTCCGGTTAGCTTTAGCCAATCAGGAAATAAAAATATTGTGTCCCTCTATTGCTAGTGAAAATGACCCATTAGGAAGACTAAATGGAACTTTGAAAAATTTCTATGTCACTTGCTTCGCTTCCTATTTGCCAGACCTGTCCCGAAAGCCACAAGAGCCAAAGGCGGCATCTCCAGCACGATGTTACCCAGTTCAGAAAAAAAAGTTTTTTTGTAACTTCCCCTTGGAAACAAAATTTGTTTTCCACAGCTAGCAGCCCTGGTGGCAGAGTGGTTTATTGCTACATCTGCTAACCAAAAGGCAGGTAGTTCAGATCCTCTAGGTACTCCTTGGCAACTCTATGAGGCAGTTCTTCTTTGTCCTGTAGGGTCGCTACGACTCAGAATCTGCTCAAAGGCAGTAGGGTTGGGCCAGCAAAGCTAAGGATTCTTAAATGGGATGCCTGCAGTGGGGAGGGTCAGAAGGGAGGCTGTCTGAGTCCCAGATGTGGCTCAGGGTTGGCAGCTGCTTCTAGGGTGTGTGTTTGCACTGGCTTCAGTGGGACTCAGGAGTAAAGCATGAAAATCACCATCTCTGTCCAAAGACGTAAAGACTTTGTTTTCAGCCAAGCAATCCTAGTTTGAAATGCATGTCTCTTCCCAGTTTGTTTTATTCTTACCATTTTTTTTTTCTTTCACTCTCAGCACTCAGGGTGAGGTAAGTAATTGATTTCCTTATCAAGACACCAGGAGATGCATTTTTCACGGCAGCTAATCCAAAACCATCGTCTGGCAGACGCAGCTTTCAGCTGCAATCGTTCTTATTATCAGTTAAGCCTGCCAGCATATAGTTTTCAAATCTGATTCCTATGTGTTGTCTTTCACTGGTTAAGTAAATGATAACATTGTATATTTTGTGATTATGTTATCCAAAAAAAAAAAGAAAAGGATTTTTAACAATGGTCAGAATACAGAGCCTGTTAGATTATTTTCAATAGCAATGAATTAGCTTCTGGAAATTTGATGAAATAGAAAACTAGGTCAGTTCAAGCAGGGTCCAAAGGAGGAAGAAAGTCTATAAGGCCAGGAAAAAAAGGAAAGAAAGAAAAAGAACAAAAAGGAGTTGTGGCAGGAGATGTAACCCAATATGATAGAGTAGAACATGCATTTCAAGCCAGGATTGCTTGTTTCCAACGCTATGTATAATCTTTGCAGAAGATGACCCTAGTGGCTTAGGGGTTAAGAGTTGTGGATGCTAACTAAGAGGCTGGAGTTCATATCCAGCAGGAGCTGCTTGAAAACCATATATGCAGTTCTACTCTGTGCTCTAGGATCACTGTGAGTCAAAATGGACTCAATGGCAATGAGTTTTGGTTTTCAATCTTTACAGAAGAAGCAGTCTGCCACATTGCCACAGAGTGACTGGTGGGGTCAAACTGCTGACTCTTTTGCTAGCAGTTGGGTGCTTAACCACTGTACAACCTGGTCTCCTTGGCTATACATATACACATGTAAATCCTTAGAGAAGTCTAGCAACCTCACCAAGTTGATAATAATAGTATCACCTGGGAGTCATTTTGTTTCTCATGGGGTCAGAGGGGCTGATCAGAGAAGACTTAAAGCATTACCTGTACTACACCCACCCTTTCTTCATACCACTTATTTTTTCATCTGTTAATTTTTTTTGAGATGTAATTCCCATAAAATGCACCCTATTAAAGGGTATAATTCATTGGGTTTTTTTAGTGTATTCACATAGTTGTGCAACCATCACCACTGTCTAATTTTAGAACATTTTCATCACCCCAAAGGAAACCCCCACCCATTAGGAATCACTCCCTACTTCACTGACCCTTCGCCCCTTGACAGCATTAATCCATCTTCTGTCTCTATGGATTTGCTTATTCTGCACCTTTCACATAAGCAGAAGGATATAGCATGTGACCTTTTGTGTCCAGCTTCTTCCACTCAGCACAGTGTTTTCAAAGTTCCTCCACATTGTAACAACACTGTAAGTTGTAAGTAACATTCCATTGTGTGGATACACCACCTTTGTTTGTCAAGTCATCAGTCCATGCACACTTGAGTTGTTTCCACTTTTCAATTATTCTGCAAACTGTTGCTGTCAGCATTTGTGTTCAAGTTTTCATATGAACATATGTTTTCAATTCTCTGTACATATATTCCTAGGAGTGGAATTGCTAGGTCATACGTTAGTTCTGTGTTTACCTTTTGGAGGAAGTGTCAAACTGTTTCCCACAGAGGATAAACAATTATACATTCCCACCAGCAATATGGGAGGGTTCCCCAATTTCTCCTCTCCTCACCAATGCTTATTCTCTCTCTCTCTGTCTCTCTATCTACCCATCCTCTATCACAGCCGTCCTACCCATTGTCATCTAGTCAATTCAAACTTACAATGACCCTATGGGACACAGTAGAACTGTCCCATAGGGTTTCCAAGGCAGTATGTCTCTATAAAAGCAGACTGCTGTGTCTTTCTTGTCTGGAGCAGCTGGTGGATTCAAACAGTCAACTTTCCGATTAGCAACCAAGTGCTTGACCTCTGTGCCACCAGGATTCCTGACAGCCATTATAGTGGATGGAAAATGGCATCTTGTGGTTTCAATTTTGATCTTTTTAAACGAGACTGCACTGATTTTCCCCCCATGTAATTTAAAAAAAAAAACATTATTTTACAAAAGAAGTACAATAATAACTACACTGTTTATGTCTTATCACTGCAAATAGGATGATTATTCATATGGCTAACAGATAGTTAAAGGTAAGTAGAAATAGGCCATGGGCTGGCACAAGCTGAAGGTAGCTTTCCTAGAAAGCTGATGGGATAGTATTGATTTAAAACCTCTACAGGCTTAAAACCCAAACAAAAACATTTTTTTAGAACTTCCATGTCACCAGGCCCTTTTTTGAATGCTTTGTGTGTAATATTTCATTTAATCCTTAAAACAACCTTGTATGTTAAGTGCAATTTTTATCCTCGTTACTCAGCTGAGAAAACCAAAGTGCAGAGAAATAAAAAATTATATAAATTATACTATTATGGTTTAGCCCGGGACTGAATCCTGAATATTTACGTAGAACTCTGTGATGTCATCTTCTATGCATTTCTCAGTGTTCTTCTACTGGTAAAGTAATAAATAAGAATAAAATAATTACCATTATCATTACTATTATCACTGACCTTGATTAAGTGTTTACTAGGTTTCAGGCACTGGGTTAGGCTCTTGGTGTATATTATTTCATTTAATCCTAATAACAGTGCTGTGAATACTACACTTCTCCCCATTTTATAGATGAGAAAACAGAGGTCAAGAAATTTACTGAGGGCTATAGAGTTGCCTCAGTACACTTAGTCTGCTTTTTGCTTCCCAAACATGTAGGGTCCACTCTGTCCAGAATGTCCTTCACGTAGATATATTCTTAAAGATTCAGACTGGAGCTCAAATGAAACCCCCTCAGAAGAAAGAGGAAACCCTGGCAGTGTAGTGGTTAAATACTATATCTGCTAACCAAAAGATCAGCAGTTTAAATCCACCAGGTGCTCCTTTGAAACTCTATGGTGCAGTTCTACTCTTATAGGGTTCTATACTTATACTACTACTTACAGGATTACTATATGTCAGAATTGACTCGATGGCAGTAGGTTTGGTTTGGTTTGATTTTTCAGAGGGAAGAAATGTTCCATCTCCACTCTGTCTATGGTATTACTGTGTGCCTGCTGGCGCATAGCAGAGGTTCAATAAATATTTATTGGGTGAATAAATGAAGGCATCCATGGGCATTCCCACCCCCCAAATTTGTACCCCTTTCTCCCACTCCTCCAGCCCAGAACGGCTTGACTCTTAGTGATCTACTTTCAAACAAGCAGCCATGAACACCCCGTGGAGCACAGTTCTACTCTGACACCCATTAGGCTGCCATGAGTTGAAATTGGCCAGACAGCCACTGGTTTGGATTTTTTTAGCGTCTTGGAAGGGCAGTGGGAACCCTGGTGGGGTAGTGGTGAAGTGCTACACCTGCTAACCAATAGGCCAGCCGTTCAAATCTGCCAGGCGCTCCTTGGAAACTCTACGGGGCAGTTCTGCTCCGTCTGTAGGGTTAATGAGAGTGGGAATAGACTTGACAGCAGTGTTTTGTTCTGTTTTGTTTCGTTTTTTTCTTTTTTCCCCTTAGGAAAGGAAGTGGTACGTGGCTGCTTGTGAGCACGGGTTTTCATTTGGGGGTGGTGAAGATCCTGGAATTAGAAAGTGGTGCACAAAATGCTCCAAATGGCCAACTTTATGTTCTCTGTGTATTTAAAACACACATACACAAACACAAAAGGTTATAGGAGGAAAAAAAAAAGCAAAACAATGCATTATGTACCTGGCTCAAGTCCTTTCCCTTCTGTGACGATACTACCTTCTCTGAGCACCGACAAGACTGTCGGCTCATGCCCTTCAGGTTGTCCAAGCTTCCTCAGTCCTGGAATAATCTTTCCCTTCACTTCCAATCTACCAATTGATTTCTCCTTTTGCAAATTCATCAGCGAATATCTCCCCGAGTGTCTAGCCGCTCACGCCGTGTGTGCGGGCAGCAGAGCAGTACGACGCTAGTGTATCCCCCCGGGATTGCCCCCTCCGCCTGCAGGTGGAGCGGATGCATAAACAAGCAACGTAACACAAGGCTGAAAATGCAAACTGGAGATACACACGGGCACTTCTGTAACGCGCATTCCCTCAAATAAACAGACGGGCGCTCAGGGCACAAGGAGCCCTGGTGGCGCAGTGGTTAAGAACTCAGCTGCCAGCTGCAGGTCGGCAGTTCAACCCGACCAGCCCCTTGGAGGGAGGAAGATGTGGCAATCGGCTTTCGTGACTATTACAGCCTTGGAAACCCCATGGGGGCAGTTCTACTCCACCTGACAGTGTTACTGCAAGAGCTGGAACTGACTCGATGGCAGTGGGCTTTTTTAATACAAGGCTCAGTCCCTGGCTGGTGCAAACGGTTAACACCAGCTGCTAAATAAAAATATGACAGTTCAAGTCCATCTAGAAATGCCTCAGAAGAAAGGCCTGTAGATCTGCTTCCAGAAAGTTAGCCATGGAAAACCTTAAGGAGCCCAGTTCTACTCTGATACACATGGGGTCACTGTAAATCGGCACTGACATGACAGCCCCTGGTTTTTACTGTTTATACAAGGTGAGAGGAAGGCTCTGCAGAACCAAATCCAAGCAAAAGACAATGCAGCCTTGAACTCAGCAATGTTCGCCACCTACCCAGAGGTGCTGGTCTCACATCCCAGATCCCTCACGCACTAGCTGTGTGATCATGGGCAGCTTACATAACCTTTGAACTCAAGTTTTCACAAGAAGGAAACAAAACTTGCCCCAGAGTAGTGTTGTGAGGATTAAATAACATAGATAATGTGCTTAGTACCACCTTTGGTACGTAAATTCAAAAATCAAACTCACTGCTATCAAGTCATAGTGACCCTGTAAGGACAGAGCAGAAATGTCCCCATAGGGTTTCTAAATCTGTATTCTTGATGGAAACGGAGTGCCTAGCATCTTTCTTCCATGGAGCAGCTAGTGGGTTTGAACTGCCCATCTTTTGGTTAACACCTGAGGGCTTAAGCACTGCGCCATGAGGGTATCTCCTTGGCACACCATATAGTTACTATACAGTACTTTTAAGTGGCTATTGAAAAAAACAAAACAAAAATCCTTAAACACAGAATAAAAAGACCCTCAGCACAAAGATGTTCATGGGAAGTGTTATTTGTAACAGAAAAATGATTGAAACAGAGTCAAAATCCTCTTCAGAAATTGTCACACAGTCATTATATTGTTAAAATGTTTGGTAGAATCAGATTTTTTAAATAGGCTAGATAAAATTGTGTATCTGGTGTGATCTGATTATGTAAATATTGAGTCTTTAGGTAGAAATGAGGTTACATGAGTGCTTACCCAAGTTTCTCTGCCTCACTGCCCCCACCTGCTCCCAAGGGACTGGGGGTGGGTTCTAGGGAGTAGTTGCCACCCTCCCCCTCTCACCCAGTATTGACCCAAGGTTTGTGTTTTGAGAGGAAAAGCCACTCTTATGCCAGGTCTCTGACCTTGCAGTGTCTCACAAAGGACATCTCCCTATAGGGTGACCAGCTTCCCAGTTGGCCTGCAACTCAGAAGTTTCTTGGTGTACCAGACCTTTTGTGCTAAAACTGAGGAAGTCCCTGGCAAACTGGAATAAGTTGGTCACCCAGCTCTCCCTGTACAGAGTGTTTTCAATCTGTAAAATCTTTGAGATCACAGATGGAAAAAGGAGTTCATCTTTTCAGCTGGAACCAGGCTCCATTCCTCCCAAAACAAGGGTGAGCAGATCATTGAAGGGGCTGCCATCTCTACAAGGTGCAGTGCCGTTGGTGGCAGTGTTAGCAGGGCAAGCTGGCTGGTTGTGTGAGGAAGCAGCTGCCCTGTATCTTCACCAGTCCAGTTTTCTAGCCTGGTTCTAGATGTTTCTGGCTATCAGCCTCTCAGAGCCTGGTTCTCGGGCATTCTCAGTGATTCTCCAAGCTTACGGCAGATAATGTTGGTTTCTGCTGGCTGCAGCGAAGAACCTAACTGATAAAGAAACTGGGACCAGAATGATCCTAGGCCATGGACGGTCAGGGAAATGACATGTAGGTGGTATGCGGCTTTCCATCTGGTCTTTTGAGGCTGTTGGCAGAGAAGAGGCATCTAACATGAAGGTGTGATACTCTGACAAACAGTTGCAAAACAACTCAACAAAACCATTGGTGTCACCTGAGATTAAAGGCAAGTCTTCAGAGAGACTGTAGCCACAGAACATACTATGGGTGTGAGGGATTTAACAGCTGCAGAGTGGAGTGTGGTTTCTTCTGATGGCACTGGAGGCTCAGACGCTCTTTTTGGTTTTAGATAACTACATGCATCTTGTCTTCTTGTGCTCCTTTGACCCATTTTCAAAGGGACCTGAAGGCTTACTAATGCTAGGTGCAGCCCAGTACAAGTGAAAGCTCTTCAGCAGCTCCACAGGGGCCGTGCAAGGACTTTGCTAACAGGTTCTCAGGACTCAGTGGACTCAGCAATGCCCTGTGCCCAGCCACATCATGGGATGCTGTACAGAGTCCAGGGCAAGCCTCCAAAGGGGCATTACTATGGTTGCATTTAGGGTTTTGGAACAAAGTCTCACTCTGTTTGGTTAACAACTGTTCTTTTTTGGAAACTGCTCATACTTTGCTCCTGGGCTCTGGTCAAGATTGAAAGCTTGACACTGGGGTACTGGGTGGCCATGTAACCTGTTCTGCTTTCTCACGATCTGAGTGTTTGTCTTGTTTGGCCATAAAACACCCAGCAACTTTCCCATCCTGAAGTGTACATGGTAAGAGCGGGTCTGAGAGGGTCCTGGAGCAGGCACAGGAGGGCAATTCCCAGCCCACTGGGTGTTACCCCTGCCCTTACACCACCCCTTCCTCAGTCCGCAGCAACTCCCCGGGACCGGACAACTAAGACAGACAACGCGTGGGCATGGTTTATGGATGGTGTCAGCTGGCAGAGGACACTGCTACAGGTGGAAGTAGTCTTGAAGGACAGTGACAAAAAGACATGTCTCAGTAGACAGAGCCTTGATGTACTTCCTGTGGTCCTCTTTGCCTTGAGAAAGACTCTACACCAAATCATGGGTAGAGTTCCTTTGGCCAGCTTGTAAAGAGACTTGAATTGGTGACAAGCAGTTTGCAAAAGTGAGTATACATGAATGTCTCAAAATTAACCTAGAAAATGGTGGTAGTATTTGTTCCCTATGTGATTACTTACCAGGCTATTGCCACTGCTAGGGAAGCTTTAATAAGTTAGTGGACAAGAAGCCTCACCCTGTGGCCAGGCTCCTTCCCTAGTCAAGCCAGTGCCTGCTCACTGGGGTCATGCACAAAGTGGCAATGCAGGCCGGGAACAAGATCGTCATGGATTCAACTTGTGCTTCCTCTCTGCAAAGCCGACTTGGCTACCGCCATTGCTCAATGCCCATGTTGGAAGAAGCCTTTATAATGGACTCTCTACCATGGAGGGGACAGTGAGTCAACTTAATTGGGGAGAGGGTTACACTGAGCTTGGATTGGCTTTCCCTGCTGGCTATATTTATTATCATCATCACCACTTTGCAGGGACTTCCTGAATAACTTATTTACCATCACGGTATCCTAGACAGCAGAGCCTTTTGAGCATTAGACTAACTTAAGGAAAGAAGAAACTGGCTATCAGATTCACTAGCTCTATTGTATACTGGCTCTACAGAAGAGCAGAATGGTCCACGGAACCCTCACTTGGCTACAGAGCCAGGAGAAGACAACTGCTTGACAGCCTACATTCCATTCATATCCAGAAGCAGCAGTTCTGGAGGTGCCCATGTATTTTCCCTGGATTCCTTTTCGGTTCCTTTTCAATAAACCAGAGTTGATTTCCGTTGTTTGCAATTAAAAATTCCAAGTGCTGTATCTGGTCTAACTTATTTTGATCTTAAGAGCTTTTTTTGTTTGTTTAATTGACTTAGTTCCAACATTTAAAAGGCACATTTCCATACGTAATCCACGTTTGTACCTTTCTCTTGAAAAAGTGGAAGACCTGGTTATTTTAGGCCTGTTTACTTGGTGCTGCTCTCTTGAAATGAAACTTGGGTGCTCAGTTTTCCAAAGGCCTCATCCTGTTCCCTCCCCTTACCTTCTCACCTCGTCATTGAAGGGTATGTAAGTTTGTGACCCTTGACATGAAACCAAATTATGTTGAATAAATTAATTTGGCAATTAATGGTTACGTTTCTTTCATTTTCATTTTCATATATGTGCTGTATTTTTTGCAGTTAGATTTTAAGGTATTTGGTGCTCAGAATATTGTTAACGATTTCTTGTTTTATTGTGCTTTGGGTGAAAGTTTGCAGAGCAAATTAGTTTCTTGTTCAAGAACTTATACACACATTTTTTTCTTGCCACTGGTTGGGATCCCCGCAATGTGCCAGCGCTCACCACTTTTACACCTTGTGCTTCCCACTCCCATTTGTCCATTGGTCCAGTTTTCCTGTCCCTTCCTGCCTTTCACTCTTGGACAGATGTTGCCCATCTGGTCTCACATACTTAATTGATCTAAGAATCAAGTTCCTACGTGTGTTTGGTTTCTTTTATAGACTTATCTAATCTTTGCCTGAAAGGTTGAACCTTGAAAATGGCATCAGTTCTGAGTTAGAAGGGTGTCAGGGGGCCCTATTCCTGGGGGTTCCTTCAGTAGCTGTCAGACCAGTAACTTAGGCCTTCTTTGTCAGTTTGAATTATGTTCTCCATTTTGCTCGCTTTCTGTCCAAGACCGTCTACTGCGATCCCTGTCAGAGCAACTGATGGTGGTAGCCAGGGGCCATCCGATTCTTCTGGGCTTAGGCTGGTAGAGGCTGTGGTTCACGTGCTCCGTTAGTCCACTGGATTAGTATTTTCCTTGTGTCTTCAGTTTATTTCATTCTCCTTTGCTCTGAATGTGATGAGACCAACAGATGTATCTTGGATGGCTGCTGGTAAGCTTTTAAGACCCTAGATGCTCCCCACCAAAACAGGATGTAGAACATTATCTTTACAAACTGTGTCATGACAATTGGCCTAGATGTCCTGAGATCATGGTCCCTATCCCTTAGCCCTAATAACTCAGTCCTTCAAGGTGTTCAGATGTGCCTAATAAGCTCCTACGACTGAGCTCTCTTTGTGCTCTATTATATGTACGAATATCCATGTTGAAATACACATATGTATGTAAAAGACACCCTAGCCTAACCTACGTATGTACATGGATTTACTCCCACATGACCTCTTCCCTCTGTTGAAGACTGCTTGAATCTGCTGGTAGGTTATTGTTTTTGCGATTGTTGTGGGATTGTATATGCCATAGTCCACTGTGGTTGTCTTTTTTCCCCTCTTGCATTCCTCTGTTGTTCTTTGTCTTGGTCGAGCTGTGCTGACTTTCCCTGCATTGTGTTAACACTTGTCTATCTTAACTATTATTCTTTATATCCCTTGTTGGATGCTCTGTATTTTAAGAAATACTCATCTATGTTTATAAAGTCTTTCTCTTATCCCCAGAGCTGACCTCAGCCAACCTGAGTTAAGTCTCTCCAATCTGGCCTGGGGTGCCTGAAATTACATCACAGGGTTCCTGCTCTAGGCTAAGCTGAGACCTACTGACTTGTCAGGCAGATACATTATTTACAATACAAAATATTTTTAAGTGAGTTTTTGGAAGGAAGTCACCCTTTATGCTGCAAAAGAAAGCTTTGGAGGAAGCGGTCAAATTCCTACCCTAGCTGGAACCCTGAGAAAAGTTAAAAAAAAAAAAAAAGGAAAAAAGAAAAAGCCAACCCTTGCTGTCCTGTGAAATCCGACTCATAGCAACACTCTAGGACACAGCAGAACCGTCCGTCCCATAAGGTTAACCAGGCTCCGTTAGAGCAACTGGTGTCCCAGAACTGCCAGCCTTTACAGCCAGTAGCCAAACAACCAGGGAGCCATCAGGGATCCTGGGAAAGGTGTAGGAAACTGGAATGTAGTTGATTTCTGGAGTTCATCGAGGCGACAAGCCTCGAAGAGACTCTCCTTCAGGGTCCGGCGGCTTAGGGCGTGGTCCCTGGCACAGTCCCGGAGCAGTTGTCATTGGGATCAATTTCAGGACTCCAGAATAAAGCCTTTGGAGTTTCACGTTTCTGGGGGCTCTTCCTCCCCTTCTCCGCAGTTAATTTCACTCCGTCGCTGGCGCCGCCTGGCCACCCTCTGTGGTTCAGGCTGCCCCGTCGGTGACATTCTCTCGGCTCTCTCGGCATCATTTTCCCAAGGGGGCGACATGCAGTACTAATTTGGGGGATCTGCCGCCGTCCTCTCCCAACTGGGGAAGGGTGACGCGGGAAGGGGGCCCTGCCGAGCTCGGGGTACGCGGGAGACCCCGCAGAGGCTTTCGTCTGGCGACGCCTTTCTGCGCGGGTCCTTTCTCCAGCGGAGCGCTCCTCTGGCCCCCGGCCACCAGCTCCCGCCAGTCCCCTCCTCAGCGCCCAGGCGCGCCGGCTGCTCGCCTCGGACTCGGCGCTCCCGCGCTCCCCCTAGCGGCCGCCGCGCGGCCTCGCTCCGTCCCAGGCTCGTCGGCGGCGCAGCTCACGTGACCGCGCTCTGGGCCTGCGGCCGCTGTCGGTTCCCCCAGTCACCGAGCGAGAGGGAAGAAACAAGATGGCGGCTGAAGGCGATCCGGAGTGGGGCCCCAGCAATTCGGACTGAGCCTTCTCCCTCCACCCGCTTCCGCCGGCCGGGCCCCTCCCGCCGGGCCCCGCGGGCCTCCCCACCCGGCCCCGGCGCCCCTCACCGCCGCCCCTCCGCCCGCCCCTCCCCCCTCCGCTTTCCCTTCTCACCTCCCCCCCCGCCCGCCTCGGCTCCGACATGAGGGGCCGGCGGGGCAGGCCGCCCAAGCAGCCCGCGGCTCCCGCTGCGGAGCGCTGCGCCCCGGCCCCACCGCCACCGCCGCCGCCGCCACCCACGTCCGGACCCATCGGGGGGCTCCGATCGCGGCACCGCGGCAGTAGCCGGGGCAGGTGGGCCGCCGCCCAGGCTGAGGTGGCGCCCAAGACGCGGCTGAGCTCACCCAGGGGGGGCAGCAGTAGCCGGAGGAAGCCGCCGCCGCCGCCGCCGCCACCGCCGCCGCCGCCGCCGGCCCCCCCCAGCACCAGCGCCCCGGGCCGGGGGGGGCGAGGAGGCGGGGGCGGCAGGACGGGGGGCGGGGGCGGCGGCGGCGGCGGCGGCCACCTGGCCCGGACCACCCCGGCCCGGAGGGCCGTCAACAAAGTGGTGTACGATGACCACGAGAGCGAGGAGGAGGAGGAGGACATGGTCTCCGAGGAGGAGGAGGAGGACGGCGACGCCGAGGAGACCCAGGACTCCGAGGAGGAGGAGGAGGAGGAGATGGAGGAGGACGACGATGACTCCGATTATCCGGAGGAGATGGAAGACGACGACGACGACGCCAGTTACTGCACGGAAAGCAGCTTCAGGAGCCATAGCACCTACAGCAGCACTCCAGGTACCCACCCAGCCCGGTGGCTGCAGACGCCTTCCCCACCTCCTTACCCTCCCCCCTTGCTCCCTCCCTCCCGCGTGCGGTGCATCCAGCTCCGGCCTCCCCCCACCCCGCCGCCCCCCCAAACCGAGGGGAAACGCGACGGCACATCAAGTGGCAAAAAACTCGATTTACGAGAGGAAAGAGGCGCATTGTTCAAAATGGAGATTGCCTTGTTGCACTTTGTAGGCCACGCTCGCTCGCTCGCTCGCCCGCCCCTCAGCCCCCCTTTTTTTGCCGTCTTCAAAATTTGTGCCAGTGCGGTCTCTCCACCGGCAGGATTGAAACTTTGGCACCCAGATATCCATGGCGTTTGTTCTTCTCCCCTTGTTTGGGTTTCGTTTTTTGAAATAAAAGAGACGTCTTGTTTTTGCAGACCTGTTTGCATTTCTAATGTGGTTCTTTGAGATTTTTATGATCTGGCTGCTCTTTGGAGGAAAATTAAGGATGGAGATAGATTGTGAGCCGAGACAAACGAAAAAAAACTGGCTTCCCTTCACTCCTTTAGCTTTGTGGTTGAAAAATTGTGTTAAGGAAATAGATCGGTTGGGTTAGTAGAGGAAGCCTTATCGGGCCCTGTGTGTTTGTTTTTATTTCTTGGGTGTCGATGGGCTCGTGCAGCAAAGCAGAAAACCCAGCCCGAATCACCTGTGGTAACTCATCCGATTGAACATCATTTTGGTAAAATCCAAAATAAAAGACTGCAGGAACACGCCGTCTAATTGGGTGGCGAGTGCTTTGCTTGAGAAAGGCAGTTTCGAGTCACCTGTTGCAGAAGATGCGTAGTTGATCGCCCAGACGTAATTCCTGAAGGTGACTACTTGGACCAACTTCTGAGTCACCTAGCTGAAATACTGGGGGGAGGGGGGAACGGGGGGGCAGTCATTACGGAATGACTTTCTTTTCGCTGTTTCTGGGGCTAACAGTCTGCCCTGAGCCGTAATCAACTTCTCCGTGGTGACGCCTCCCCTGTTTTCTCACTGAAAGTTTCTCTGGGTTGGTGCTGAAATGCGTTTTGTTAAAAAAGGAAACAAAAAGGTCCCGCTTTGTATTAAATTCTGGAAACAAACAAACATGTAGCAAAAAGCCACCAGACCTCTACTTTACATTTTTGTTCATCTGGATTGGCTAAAGTAGAAGCTGATTTTAAGAGCATTTACTAAGCGGTTTCTGAGCAAATTCGAGGATCTTGAAAAGTAATTTCGATGTCTCACTGGTTTTTGAGAGAGGCTAGGGTAGTTTAAGTGATTAAGTGTCTGTTTCCGTTTTGACAATGCTCAAGTACTTATCAGAGGAGTATTACACCGGATGTAAATCTATTTTGGTTCTCTTAACATCAGATCTGCTCTGTCCTAAAGGGTGGCTGTGAGTCGGATTCGACTCGATGGCAGTGGGTTTGGGTTTTTAACATCAGATGGGAAAGGGAATTTCCTTAGCCTGACAATAAGGAGACCTCTGTCTTTGTTGGGGGTGGCGACAGGCAGGAGAGTGTATGTATTGATTTGTCTTTTAAGACCAATGAATTAACATAAGGTAGTGAATTAAGTTTTAGCAGTGAATTAAGTGTTACATATTGAATTAAGCGTTAGCAGTGAATGAAACGTTACGTATTTGCAGAAGGGATTGCCCAGAAGTTTCTGCTTCTTGCCAGCTTAATTTTAGTATATCTTCTATAGTAAAGATCTTTAATTTAAGAAATCACATGTTGGTCCACTTTCTATCAGAAGCCTTAGAATTGAATGAATCATAGAAAGACACTGTTGGAGCAAGAAGGTTTTTGAGAGGTTAGAGAGGAGCTGAGGTATTTTGGTAGGGCAGTTTAGCTGACTCTAACTCCTGTTTGAAGGCCTAACAAATAATATTTAGGATTGATGGCTATGTATGGGCTGAATTAAATGACAGTTTGTGGTCAGGTTTCTGTTTTAAAAAGAAATATGTGTGCTTTTATGACACAGCCATGACGTTCTTTCTTTCTTAATAACATTTGTATTCTACTTTGTGCATACTTGTCCTTTGCCTTTATAAAATTATTAACTGCTCTATGATAGATACTGATTGTTGTCTCCCGTGGGCCTCCTAGTCATGCACATAGCAAAAAACCCCCGAACCAAACCTGCTGCCATTGAGTCAGTTCTGACTCATAGTGACCCTAAGGACGGAGCAGAACTGCCCGTAGAGTTTCCAAGGAGCGCGTGGTGGATTTGAGCTGCTGACCTTTTGGTTAGAGAAGAACCAAGCACTTAACCACCACGTCACCAGAGTTTCCATACACATGACAGGTGCTCCTCAAATCTGGTTGGGTGAGTGATAGTAGGTGAGCTCTTACGAGGGATGAAGTTTTGATGTTTCTACAGTGGGTGCCATAACCCCAACTTTGGTTTTAGTAAACTAAAATTAATCTGATTAGATTTTGACAGTTTGATCAGCAAATGCTTTAAGTAACAGAGGTACTGTGTTTCGACCTACTGTCTTATATTGCTTGCCAGGCATTTTCCTTTCTTCACTGGATGTCGTATTAACTTCTTGGTTGTTTTTCCTTTTGAGACTCATTATTTCTCAGTATTATGGTAAGTGGAGGACAGTTTTTGTTCTGAACTTTCAGAATGTGTCCAGTTGCCTAGAGTGAGTAACAAAATGTGACAGGTGATTGTTCAGGCTGAGTACTAGTTTCCTTAGTTTTCTTGTGTGTAATTCCTGGGAGGAAGACTGTTGGCTTCGTGTGTCTATGTACTTGCATTTTGGAGGACAAAAAGTTCTAGGACTAGCTTGAGTTATCCCAAGGACACAGGAAGAAATAAGATTGATGAAGTTGAATTGGTACTTTCAAATGTAAAGAAAGGCTGTGTTTTACTGGAAACTTCGAGCAGTTGGATCAGTTTTTATGGACTAGAGTGTTGGCTTACCTGTTGCCATTGAGTGGATTCAGATTTATGGTGACCCCTCATGTTTTGGAGTAGAACTGTAGTCTTTAGATTTTCAGTGGCTATAATCTTACGGAAATGGGTTCCCATACCTTTCTGCCATGGTACCACTGGAGTGAATCTGAACCACCAACTCCTCAGTTAGTAGCTGAGTGCGAACTGCTCCCCAGGGGTCTGCTGGGGCATTGGCTTACTTACTGTTAAGTTCCTACAGTAAGAAGTAAGTCATTCATTCATTCAATATTTTGTAAGTAATGCAAAAACAATAGTTGGCATTACCAGTTTAACCTAAAGTTATAGATTTTAAAAAGGTTACTGGAAATTAAATGGTTTCCTTTTATGGAAAGAAATTTTAAATGAGTAGCTGAAGTACATGACAAATATTGTTGTAGGGGTGACAGCTTACCAAGATAAAATTGAAATAATCTAGTTTTACTTAAGCTAGAGGCATTTGGCAAAGTAAAGCTTTTCTTTTTTTTTTTTTAAATTCAGAGTCATCTCAGCCTTTTATGACATATTTGGCAGTGCATTGAGAAGGGTTATATGAAAAATGTTTTGATTAGGCATTTCGTAAAGTTCTGACAGCATTTTGAAATTTAGCATTTGATGATTAAAAACAGCTACATCTGCCTGCAACAGAATGGGTCTTGGGCTGGACTTGTGTGGGGTTTCTGAGAGTGCTTACCTGAAATTTTTGAGATTTGAAGCCTCAGACTTAAGAAAGCAAAAAGTTTGGTGTTATCTTGGGGAGTTAGTGATTCATGTCACCTAAGGAGTGTGACTGTGGAGCTGAGTGGCAGGGATGCCAGGAAGGAAGTGTATGTAGATTTGCCTAGAACAGAATTTGTTACCGATGAAATGGTCTTTATTCCTCCAGTATCAAGCAAATGCCTTTCCAGTGTATGTGTGGTTCCTGATGGCTACAAGAGAAGAACAAAGCGCAGTGCAGAGGGGAAGCGCGTACCTGTTGAGGGGGTTGGCATGAGCCTGTGCGTCCTGGACAGGGCTGTGGACAGGGAGGATCGACAGGGCACTGTGACAAACACACGGGGTAGTGTGGTGTGGGCAGTCACAGGTAGCTGGGTTATTGTGAACCGGAGTATAGGAATAGGAAAGAGACTGTAAAGCTCCCGTGTATACTGTGCTGAGCAGCACCTAGACTACAGGCTGCAGCTATTGCACTTCTCCCTTGCACCTCATCTGTAGAATGAAGATGGAGCTAGATCAGAGGTCCTAAGTCAGTTTTCATTCCCAGGACACCCAAAGGATCTGCTGTGTTCCTATCAGCCCGAGCGTCAAACTAAACCAAACCCCAGAGATATTGTTAAGCCATGGGTACAGCCCTTTCCTTAAACTGAGAGAATTACTAGAGGCTGTGGTTTCCAAAGTCCGCTCTCTCTAAGATCCGTTTCCAGTCTCTTCCATTTGTGAGAGGTGGGAATCTATCACAAGCCCTGGGAGCAGTGGGCTTCGATTTCAGTCGGTCCTTAGGAGGTTTACCGTCGCTTCTGTTAGGCAGGGTGGATTGGAAGGGGCCGAGATAGCCGGTGAAGGTACTGCTGGGTTCTGTAGCCCTAACCTGTGACTCTGAAGGCCTCATCAGGGTAATAGCAATAGGAACAGAAGATCTACTAGGGAAGAACTTTAGAGGTCCCCCTTTAAAGTGTAGACTGAGAGAGGGGTGCTTCAAATGAGCCTCTGAGAATGGTGGTGCTGTCAGCATCAGAGGGAAATCAACGCTAGAAGGGAAAGTACTAAGGTCTGTTTACGGGTGTGAGTACCCAGGGGGTTCAACATGAGAATTAAAGGAAAGAGAAGGAGGGCCAACAGTTACTAAAAAGTTAGGCAGCAGAATCGTGAGTTGTAGGGAGGGAGATGTTGGTGTGCAGTGATGGCCTTGTGGGCAGGGCGTGCTGGTTACTCTGCTGTGCTCACCCGCAGGAGAATTCGGAGATGGAGCTGGATGTAGAAGTTGTGTGTGTGTGTGTGTGTGTGTGTGTGTGTGTGTGTGTGTGTGCGCGCGTATGCCTGCAGGACAAGGATTCTGCTGTCTTCTCTTAGGCCCTCTGTTGCTCGTTCCTCAAGAGTCCCGGTCCTCCCTGTGACTGCATATCCTTACAGGGAGGCTAATCTGGGTGACACAAATAAGAATATATCCTAGCAGATGCCACCTTCCTTTGCTTGGACTGGATTCCTTCCCCCCTTCTCCTGGCCCCAACTCATGGTGACCCCCCAGTGCAACTGAAGGACACACTGCCTGGTCCTGTACCGCTGCCATCCCATCCCCGTTGTGATCCACAGGATCCTCAGGATTGTCATTGGCTGATTTTTCAGAGGTAGCGCACCGAGCCCTTCTGCCCATTCTGTCTTAGTCTGGAAGCTCAGCTGACCTGTTCAGCATCATAGCAACATGCAAACCTGTACTGGCAGATCACTGCATGTGAGGTCCATTGACCAGGAATCAAACCCAGGTCTCCAGCATGGAGGGCAAGAATTTTACCACTGATCCACCACTCAACTGCTACCACCCTTCTCCTTGTTGACGTTGTTGTTAGTTACCTTTCAGTAGATGTCAGCTCCTGGCTCCAGTCCCATTTCCTTGGGGTTCTCTCTGATCACCGATGCTGACTGTGGTCTCACTTCTCTTTGAATGCCTGCTTAGAGCAGTTACAGTGCTAGCCTCACACTTTATCACTGCAAAGTCCCCTGTGGACCCTCATTATGACTATTTTCTCTAGGCTTTGAGCTCTTTAAGCCTCAGGAGACAGGCTGTTTCATAATTAAAAGCAAACAAAACAGCATTATGCATATATAATGTACTTTAAAAGATTGAAACTGAAATCATACAAAAATTAAAATCACGTAACTAAATATGATTGTGTTGTTGTTAGGTACCATCCTCGGTTTCAACTTAGGGTGACGCTGTAGGTCAGAGTAGAACTGCCTGTGGAGTTTCCGAGGAGCACCTGGTGGATTTGAACTGCTGACCTTTTGGTTAGCAGCTGTAGCCCTTCACTAGGGTGGACTAGGCACTGGCGTCAGTGCATAGTTTCCCAAGGGGAGTGTGTTGAAGCGACTGTAGTGATACTCAGCAATGAGATATGCAGCACTTTTTCTAGGATGAGTTTGTGAATTTAATTGTCCCACCTCAGACATGTACAAAATACCTCCTCTATCCCCGCCCGCAGATCTGCTCAATTTTATTCTTGAGCTCCTGGTTAGGTGGATCCTGAATCTTCTAAACTGATCTTAAATTTCTTATTAAAAGAGCAGTGATTTGTCCTGTCATGGATGAGAGCAGCCCGGGTGGTGCAGTGGTTATCATTCTTGGCTGCCAGCTGAAAGGTTGGTAGTTTAAACCCACCAGATGCTTCAAAAGAGAGAGATATGTCAGTCTGCCCCTGTAAAGGTCACAGCCTCGGGACCCTGTGGGGAAGTTCCCCCTCTGTACTGTAAGGTCACTGTGCTTTGGCATTGACTCTGTGGTGGTGGGTATGGGTGTTCACGGATATAGCACCCTCTCTTGATCCGACTGAAAGGCTCTTGGGTTGGCTGGCTTCTCCTTTTGAGGACGTTTTTTCCTTTTCTTCTCTTTCCTTTCTTGCCTCAGGTTCCTTCTGTTTCAAATGCCTGGAGACCCTGGGCTAGTCACAGTTAGGAGTGAGGCACCAGGTAACACTTTGTGGGTGGCCGGGTTTGTTAGCTGGTAGGTTTTATGGTCACATTATTGGTCGATGAGCCAACCTTTTTTTCTTTTAAGAGAGCCACTGTCATGGATTGTATTGTATACCCCCCAAAATATCTGTCAACTTGCGTAGGTCGTTATTCCCACTATGGCATGACTGATTGCCCATCATTTGGTTATCTGACGTGGTCTGCCTATGTTTAGTAAATCCTATCACTATGATGTAATGAGATGGTTTAATGGCATTTACATTCATGAGCCCTACAAGATTGGATAGTGTCTTAAACTAGTGTCTTTCGAGAGAGGAATGAGCAGAGAGACAAGGAACGCTCATACCACCCAAAATTTGGATTTATAGCGTACTGGACAGTGAGAGAATAAACGTCTCTTATTAAAGCCCTGTACTTGTGGTATTTCTGTTACGTTAGTGCTACATGACCTAAACAGCCATACATGTTTTCATATGTGGTATGTTTTCTCTCTTTTACTTTCTCTCCTTGGCTTGGCCTGTAAGTTTGTTTGGTTTTTTTAAGAGATTTCTTGAATCTCCTGCCCGGGGCTAGGAGTTGGATGAGAGATACATATGCCCAGTATTCTGGGAAGCTGGAGGAGGGAAGGTGATGAGGGTTTTCACTTAACAGTACGTAGACTTTCATGGAATGTCCCTGTTAGGTAGGAAGCCAGAGCCTGATAGTCCAGGGGTCTCGAGGCCTCCACATCCTGTGCTACCTCACTCTTCCACACCCTCGTGAGAGACTTCTCAGAGTAGAGGCTTATTTGCAGAGCCAGATGCCTCTTCTCTTCCCACATTCTGTATTCCACACATTAGATGAAATTACTTGTCTCTTCCTATTTTTACAGTATGTTTTTACTGTGTTTCTTTGCTGTCAGTTTACTGTTGGGGGGAAAGAGATACTAACTTATGTTACAAATTTGCCATCTATAACCTGAATTTCATTAAGTATTGTTTTCCACTGCTGTTGAGTCAATTCAGACTCACAGGGACCCTGCAGACAGAGTAGAACTGCACCAAGTTTCCAAGGAGTGCCTGGCGGATTCGAACTGTTAACATTTTGGTTAGTAGACGTAGCACTTAACCACTATGCCACCAGGGTTTCCTGTTTGGAAAAAATACTTGATGTGATATTTGATATAAGAAGCACTATGTTGAAAGCTTCAAAGAAATGCAGAGATGGACAGGAAACGATCCTTGCTTCTTGGGTGACTTTTTTAGAAAGGAGAAGAACACAGTGTGAAATCACTGTAGTATAGGGAAGACTGATAAGTTCTGGAGAAAGTTAAGTTACAAAGAGTGGTTGCATTCTGTTGGGATATACGAAATGGTGTCAACAGCAAGACTGAATTTTCGATGTGCCTTGAAATGTAGGTAGGATTACCCCAGGTAGAGGTTGATAGGGAGAGGGAGACGGATGTGAAATGTAGCACGTGACAGAAAGATGCATGTTCTGGTGCTGCATACCATGAGTTGAGTGTTGAGATAAAACAGAAATGGTTACTGTATTTTGGCCCAGTTTGACTAATACCAGTCTGCAGAATTAGTACTTGTTAGTAGACAGCAGGGAGCCGTTGAATGTTTTTGAGCTGCGGCATGTCATGATAAAGCTGTGCTGTTTGCAAAATAAGCTGTCTGGCCCTGGTGTACACGATTTATAAGGATGGACAGGACTGATGTAGTTTTAAATAGCTGTGTAAAGTTCAGTTCTGTGGCTGTACCAAAATCAAGCTCTTCTCTATTTGATGGCTATATTTACCTTCAGAGATTATTCTTTAGGTAAATCTTTTTTTTGTTCTTATGACTGAGTGAAAATGTACATTCCCATGTAAATTTGCATGCCTACCTATACACAGCTTCCACTGCTCTCCCTGCCCAGTGACAGCACACTGTTCCTCTCTGCTCCATACATGTCTCATCCTCCTAGCAGTCTCCTTTCCCCTCCTCTCCACCCATTCCCCTTACTCCAGCCGGAGGTCAGCAGGATAATATCCTATAGATGCATAGAACAATAAAGTGCATCCAATATATGGTCACTCTGCATTGCCAAGTCTAATCCATTCGTGTCCAAAGAGTGGACCTTCGTTCTGATTTATGGGCAAGGACAGCGTCAGTGCCAGGGACCATGCTCCCAGGGGGATCCCCGAAGCCACTGGACCATCAAGTGTGGTCTTTTAGTGGAGATCTCAGGGTACACACCTTTTTATTCTTGTGTTGCCAGTGAGACTCAACTTTGTGAGCTCCATCGTGGCTGTCACTGGTGGTGGCCGGGCACCATCCGGTTCTTCTGGTCCCAAGTCGATGTAGGTACCCGCTCATGTGGGTCTCTCTGTCTTCTGGGTTGTCTTTACCCCATGTCATTTTGGTCCTCAGTGAGCATCTGTTCCTGCTGAGTTGGGACCATTTGCTGTGCCCTCGGATGGCAGCTTGGCAGCTTTTAAGACCCCAGATGCCACTCACCAATGTGGGGTGCAGAGAGCCCTCTTAGCCGAACGCTGGTTGTGCCAGTTGGCCTTGATTTCACCTAAGAGCATGGTCCCCTGCCCCCTGCCCCAGCTACTCTGTCCTTACAAAGGAGTACTGAAGTTATGTTGAAGTCCACTTAATATTGTTCTTGTTTCTAATGTGTGCTATCACTGATTTCACCCAACCAAATTTCTACCAACTATCTAATCTAAACCTTCCCCCCACTCGCCCTCCCTCCCTCTCCTCCCTTTCAGCTGTCAAAGAGTCTTTTCTTCTATGCATAAGTCCGTTTTTGAGTTCTTATCGTAGGGGTCTCATACAATATTTGTCCTTTTGTCGCTGACTACTTTCACTTCAACATAATGTCTTCCAGTTGAAACCAGGTTATGAGATGTTTCCTGGAATCATCGTTATTCTTTATCATTGCGTAGTGCTCCATTGAGTATATATACCGTAGTTTACCTATCCATTCCTCTGTTTTTGGGCATCTGGATTGATTCCATCTTTTTGCTGTCATGGACAGCTGCGATAAACATTCTGGTGCATGTGTCCGTTGGTGTGAAAGGCCTTGATTCTGTAGGATATATCCCAAGCAGTGGAATTACTGGGTCAAATGGTATATCTATATCCATTTTTTTAAGGAAGTGCCAGGTTGCTTTCTAAAGAGGTTGCACCATTTTGCAACCCCACCAACAGTGAAGGAGAGTTCCACTTTCTCCACAGCCTCTCCAGTATTTGTTGTTTTGAGTTTTTTGGATCATGGCCAACCTTGTTGGGGTGAAATGGTATCTCATTGTCATTTTGGTTTGAATTTCTTTAATAACTAAAGATTGTGAACATGTCTGCATGTGTTTTTTGGCTGCCTGGAGCTCCTCTTTAGAGAAGTGTCTGCCCATCTCCTTTGCCCATCTCTTAATTGGATGATTTATCTTCTTCTTATTGATATTTTCTAGTACTTTATAGATTATGGAGCTCAGGTGTCAGTCTGACAGAGAATTCCCAAATATTTTTTCCCATTCTGTGGCCTTTTAATTCTATTAATAAAGTCTTTGGGTGAACACAAGTGTTTGATTCTTAATACTTCCCATTTATCTATTTTCTCTTCTGTTGATTGTTGTTTGTTTGACAGATTTTGAAGTCTGTCTACGTTGTGTATTAAAACTTCCATTGTTCCTACTTTTTCTTGGATGAGCTTTATCGTTTTAGATTTGATATTTAGGTCTTTTATCCAGTTTGAGTTGGTTTTTGTATAAGGTATAAGATACGGATCTTGTTTCAATTTATTGCAGATGGATATCCAATTTTGCCAGCACCATTTGTTGAAGTTTAATGTCTTAGGGCCTTTGTCGAGTATCAACTGTTCATAGGCAGATAGTGTCATCTCTGGGGTCTCAGTTCTGTTCCGTCGATCCATCTGTCTGTTCTTGTACCAGTACCAGGCTGTTTTGACCACTGTGGCAGTGTAATAGGTTCTGAAGTCAAGTAATGAAAGGCCTCCCAGTGTGTTCTTCTTCTTTAGTAGTACTTTACGTATCCACGGCTTCTTCCCTTTCCAAACAAAATTGGTGATTTGTTTCTCCATCTCATTAAAAAATGACGCTGGAACTTGTTTTGGGATCGCATTGGGTAAAATAGACATTTTGACAAGGTTAAGTCTTCCTGTCCATGAGCAGGATAGGTTTCTCCGTTTATCTAAGTTTCTCTTAGTTTCTTGTAGTAAGAGCTTGTAGTTCTCTTTGTAAAGGTCTGTTATTTCTCTGGTTAGATTAATTCCTAGGTACTTTATCTTCTTAGGGGCTATAGTAAATGGTATTGAGTTGATGATTTCTTCATTAACAGTCTCATTGTTGGTATAAAGGAATCCTACTGATTTACTTCTATCTTTTAGGTAAATTTTGATTGACATCCCTGATTTTTTTTCCTCTCTAGGGTAAATATCTAGAAGTTGGCTCACTGACTCAAAGACTTTGCACACTTTTTAAGGGTTTTAATAGATATTACTATTATATTATGCTGTAATATGTGTATATAATATATACACTTTAGAATACATATAATACAGTATATCCTTATAATACAAATATAATAAACATGCTGCCACCAGCAGTGTTTAAAAGTCCCCATTCCACTAACAGTATTTGTTTAAAAGCCATTTTTACATATGATGGGTTAAGATGCTGTATTAATTTGTATTTTTTTGACCACTAATAAAATTTAGTACTCTCATGGCTGCTGATACCCAAATCTCTATTTGTAGTCATCATTTTCTTCTCTATATTTTGAGCTCTTCAGTGGATGAGTACTTGACGAGCCACTTCACGTGACTGCCCAGTGGCACCTCAAATTCAACATTTCCCAAACAGGGCCCATGTGCTAATCACCATCCCCAGCCTCTAATGTCCTTGCTCAGTAAATAGCAGCACTGCCTGTTGAATCACTCAAGCCAAGAGTGAGGAAGTCTCAGCACTCTCTGCCTGTGGCCACCTTCCATGCATAGGATTGTCGCTAGGTCCTGTTTGATACACATCTTAAATATCGTTCTGCTCTGTTGTCCATTCCTGTAAACGATTTCCGGCATCCAGCCCTCCTCTGTCTCTTGACCTCTTGAAGAAACCTGCCTGCTTGCTTGGCCTCCCATTCTCCACTAGTTCTTCCTCCCAGCCATTCTCACACATGCACTTCTATGCTGCAGGACAAATCTAACCGTGTTATGCTTCTTCATAAAACTCTCCAGAGGGAAATGGTTGTGTTCTTTAGTGTGGGGTCTGGGTGGTCCATCACTTGACTTTTGCTTCGCCCGCTGCTTCGTTCACTTATTCAGCGAATGCGTAGTGGGTGCCTGCCAAGCTCCAGGTACTCTCTGAGGGGCAGCAGTGAGGCATCAGCTATGGCCCCTGCCCTGGTGAAGCTTCTCGGGTAGCAGGGGAGGCAGTTAGTGTGTCAGCGAATTTCCATTGAAGGCGGTACGTGTAGTCTAGTCTTTAGGGGTCAGGAAAAGCTCTCCTGGTGAAGCGACCGTTCAGCTCCCAACTGAAATAGCTGGGTGAAGGGAGGGGGGAAAGAAATTCTGGAATCTTGGTCTTGGGATGAGCACATGCAACAGGTTGGAAGGAAAATCCTGAAGGGTTTTTAAATAGGGAGTGTAGTGATCAGATTTGTGGTTTTAAAGACAGTCCCTCTGGCTGCCGAATAAGGAATGAATTGAAGTGGATGAGAACGGAGGGAGGAGCACTGGAGGCATAGTGGTTAAGCTCTCAGCTGCTAACCCAGACTTTGAGTATTGGAACCCGGCCAGTGACTCCTTGAGAGAAAAGGCCTGGAGATCCGCTGCCTCCGAAGTGCGGTCAGGGAACATGTAAAAGAAACAGGAGCACGTAAGGTGGTCTAGCCTTTTTAAATGACACACACCACGGCCCAACAGCTCCGCTCCCAGGAGGGAACCCTGCAGACACACTGGCATAAGCAGCTCTGGGACACTTAGGGCAGCATTAGCTGTAAAAACAAAAAGGATAGTTTAATGTAGGAGTTTTTTTTTTTTAAGGCAAATAAGTAACAGCAGTAAAATGTAGTTATGTATTAAAGGGAGAGAAAGCCCACTTCATCTCTTTTTATTTACTTGGACCCTGCAGACGTTTGAGTTTGTGACCCCTGTCACAAATTGTCCCACTACTAGGTTTCTTCAACCAATCCGGTTGCCATGGAATCAGTTCGAACTCAGGTTGACTGTGTAAAACAAAGTGGAACTGCTGCCCCATAGGGCTTCCCGGGAGCGGATTCGAACTACCAGCCTTTTTGGTTCGCAGCCAAGCTCTTAACCCTACTGCGTCCCCAAGGCCCCAGGTTTTTTCAGAGACACAGGGGAAACTCAGAACTCGAACTTTTTAAGTGATTACAAATAATACACCTGGAAGAAGACAGTCTTGGGTGTTCAGACAAAGAGGATCAGAAATCTGAGAAACTTCATCTGGGTATTTTGAGCCCAAAAGTTGAATTATGTATCTGAAATTATGGGAAAACAGCTTCCTTTTTTTGTTTGTTTGTTTGTTTGTATAATGCTTCAAGAGCTGATGAGTAAGTTGGAGAAAAAGGTAGTTTACCGAATAAGACTTTAAGGAATGTATGAAGTAGTTCTGATGTGTAAAACCCCTAACTACCCAGATAGGAAGGGCTGAAAATATGTTAACTCTTTGGAGTATTTCCTCAGAAAAGTCTCCAACATAAGCTGTGCAAGTATTAGAAAGGAAAAAGGGCAAGAAGAGACATTCCACACAGATTATTATGTGCATTTCTAAAATAGTTTTTAAGTTCTATAAATAGAGTGTACTATAAACAAACAGACCTCAAAGGAGGCAGTGTGAACATACTGAAATCCAGCAGGAAGCCGTGACAGTAAAATATAAAAATTGCACCTGCTGTCTGGGTGGGAATCGCTTGGCCAGGCCTTCTCCCAAGAGTGTGAGTCCAAGAGCATGTCCCTGAGTGTGCAGAGGAGCGTAAGCTTGTATTTTCTGAGCAGATGTCAGACGGTTCCATGGTTGTGATTAAATATTACTTAAGTAACACAAGCATTTCACTGCAAAAAAAAAAAAAAATGAAAGAAAGGAAAAGAGAAGTTTCCTTTCTTTGAAAACTATTAGTTAAATAATTTGGCTGGAGACTTGTGAGTAGGGGTTTTATATAGAATCCACATATACTAGGACAGGTACTTGACACGTCATTGTTAATAGCGACTTTTAAACTTTTGTGATGTAGGGATTCTTTGTGTCTTAACAGAAGTCTCTAATTTTAATCTTTCCTTCCCGCTTGGCTTCCCTCTTGCCCAATATATGACTTAATTTTATAATGACAGTGGCAGGTTTTCTGAAATCAAGTGGTAACGGACAGTCTCTTTCCCCAGCCACCTAAAGTGACAGCTAGCAAACAGTCATCTCGGTGACTCCACGTCTTACTACAGAAATCAGTGCCAGTAACATAACACAAATAATGCTGGGCCAACAGGCAGAACGAAGGACCATTCCTAGACTGTGAGGGTGGTCCAGGCCGCTCCAGCTTCAGAGCAGATAGAAGACTAGAGGGAAAGGGCCACTGGGTAAAGAGCTACTGGTCTGCCAGAGGCCAGCGGACTTGAGCAAGCACAATCGGAGAGAACTTCCTGTGATGATATGAAATGGCCCAAGTATTCCACATCTGTGTGGTGCAAGACAGGAGCCACCAGCCACATGAGGCGACTGAATACTTGAAATGTGGCTTATGCAACTGAGAAAGTGAGGTTTCGGTTTTACTTAGTTTAAATTTAGTCACATGTGGTAGTGGCTACCATACTGGACAGCGCTGAACTAGAGGGTGGAAAGAATCCAGAGGTTTTCTTTGACTCGTGCATTTAGTTTGGCTCTTACCACGTGCTACCTTCTGTATATACTGAACCAAAACCAAACCAAACTTGATGCTGTTGAGTCAGCTGTGACTCATAGCGACCCTGTAGGACAGAGTAGAGCTGCCCCATAGGGTTTCTATGGAATGCCTGGTATATTCAAACTGCTGACCTTTCGTAGTTCTTAAATACTACACCAGCGAGATTTCCACACTCCAAAGTAGTTACTAAGAGCTTCTGAAAAGACAAAGATGAATGAAATATGCCCTACCTTAAGACAGTGAAGGAACAGCCAGATAACAAACAGCTCATTTCAATACAGCATCGTAACATTGAAGATGTAATGAATGATAAAGGAGTCTAGTAGAGGGAGTAAAACCATCTTAAATGTTTACATACCTAGTAACTGAGTCCCCACATACATGAAACAAAACTTGATAAAAACAGGCACAGAGACAAATCTGCCACAATAGATGTAGACTGCAACACTCCTCTCTCAGTAATAGATGGAACAAAGTAGACAGAAAATCAGCATACAGGATACAATCAACCTTAATAATAACATCAGCTAAATTGATCTAGTTTATGAACACTCAGCAGCCATGGGACACACCTTCTTTTCATGTGCACATGAACATTCACCTAGGCAGACAGTATTTTAAATACAAAGGATATTCTGATCATAATGGAATTAAATACAAAACCAGTAACAGACATACACCTGGAAAATCCCCCGATTGTTAGAAACTCAACAACATAAAAATATACAAAGTCTTGGGCGTGGGAGGGGAGAGAGGCCTTGCCCCCCCCCCCCCCGACAAAGAAACTGGTAGTGAGAAAAGGCAAGCTGGAGAAGGCATCGGGTAGGAGGCCAGGGGTTAGTCAGGCCAGGGGTTAGGAATGAAAAGTGAAGAGAAATAAAAGGTTTACAGGACTTGGATGACTCCTTTCTCCTCCTCACCACACCCCAGTCTATCTAACCAGTTCATCCAAGATTTGTTATTTTAACCCCTAAGTGACTTTTCAAGTTATTTCTCTCTTTCCTTTCGGTACCGATTGAGTAGAACACCTGTCATCTGGTCTGTTTGAGCAGCCTAAACCCCTCATCCATTCTTTGGCTGTCCAGTCGATTCCTCCTCATAGAGATCCTGTGTGACAAAGTAGAACTGCCCCATGGAGTTTCCAAGCATTGCCTGATGGATTCAAACTACCAGCCTTTGGTTAGCAGCCGTAGCACGTAGGGTTTCCCGCTGAGACCTTTAGCAGGTGCCTGTTAGGCCCAGGGAAACCAGGTGGTGTAGTGATTAAGTACTGTGGCTGCTGACCAGGTGTTCCCTAGAAACTCCATGGAGCAGTTCTGCTCCCTGTGGCATTGCTGTGAGTCAGCATTGGCTTGGCAGCAGTGGGTTTAGTTCTTGGTATTAGATCCAAAGTCCTCTTCTCATTAGTTTCTTGGTGAATGGACTCACTGTAATGATCATGAAGATGGCACCAAACCAGGCAGCGTTTCGTTCTGTTGTATGTAAAGCCATGAGTCAGAGCCAGCTCAGTGGCAGCTAATGACAGCCGCTTACTCACTGGTAAGAAGAGAGCCTGAGGTGTGGCTCCCTAACTGCTGGGGGCAGATGTCTGTTTTGAGAGTCTCATTGCTTAGTAGGAAGCAAGAGGGGGAGGGAAGGAGTTCTTTATTGCATCGCAACTTGAATTTGACCTCAGGGAAGTCATTCCTTTGTGGGTCTCGGCCTACTCACTTGTGAAGTGTAGCCTAGTCTAGATGATCTAATGAGCAGGGAGTGGGCAAAGTAAATCATGTCAGCTTTGTGGACAGATGGTCTCTGTCACAAGCCACAACAATAAGTAAACAAATCAGTGTGAATAACGTAAAAACTGACAGAGACTGGCCATAGTTTCCTGATCCCCCTTTCAGTTTTTGACACTCATTAATATGTAGCTTATATAATTAAGGTAAGCCAAAAAAATCGAACTTCTAAAATAACAGTTCTGAAATTAAGACCTTTAAAACTTTTTACTTATTTCCTTTATCGGGAAAGAAATAATGGAAAACTCAGGAGGTGGCAGTAATACTTGGGTTACTGTCCTTTGGTGATCTCTCTCTCAGTCATCTAGTGCTGCTGTAACATAGCACAAGTGAATGGCTGTAACAAGGAGAAAGTTGTTGTCATCGTCCAGGAGGCCACAGGTCCACGTTCAGAGTGCCAGCTCTAGGGCTTTCTCCCTCTCTCAGCTCTGGGGGAAAGTCCTTGTCTTCAGTCCTCTCCATTTGAGAAGGGACCTTGGGTCCAAAGGCTGTGCTCTTTTTCCTTTTGTTTCTTGGTGGTGTGAGGTCTCCGTGTCTCTGTGCTCACTTACTGCTCGCTTAGATTTAAATTTGCTCAAGATACAGTCTGTTCTTGTAGACTGAGTCTTGTCCCTGAGCATAACTCCTGCTCGTCCCTCTCCATTAACGTCGCAGATAGGGTTGACATCACAGAGGACAGTCATTTCAGATAACAGAGTGGTGGGCAGTCACGCAGTCCTGGGACTGTGGCCGAGCCGAGTTGACAGGTACTTTGGGGGTAGGGAGAACACAGTTTAATCCATGACTTTGAATGTGTGTGTATGCATGCAAGTGAGTGCTCACGTGTAGAAATGTGCATGCTTTTACTAAATGGGGTAAAGCATAATTGATTTGTTAAACTTTTTTACTTATGCCATAAAATCTTAGTCTGTCTTTAAATAATTTGTCTACAGAAATATCTACCTTACAAAAGTACCTTCTAGTGGAGAGCTCTTGTTTTTAAAAATTAATTTTGTCTTCGGTCACCTCTTCTTTTTTCTAATTATTTCTGATGTCTTACGAGTTTCCTCAAAGTAAAACTGTATTGTCTACAGACATTGATCATGTGTACACATCTGCTTTTTTTTCTATTCCTTTTTTTTCTTTTAAAATTTCACTGCATATCACCTCTAAAACAATGTTAAATACTAGTTGTAATGATGAACATCTTAGTCTCCTTTCTAAGGAAATCTTTAATGGTTTTCAGTGTATTTATCTATTTTTCATTGCTAAGAGCTTTATGTTTCTAATCAGATAACTTGTATTTTGTCACGTATCTTCTCAGTATCTTTTGAAGTGATCATATGGCTTTTCTTCTATGTGCTATATATTAATATAATTGTATTAGTTGGTTTTATAGTATTCATTCATCCTTACATGCTAGAAATGAACCCATTGATCATGCTTTATTAATTTTTCTACATACTGCTGGATTTTTAAACATAGTTTAATTTTTAAATGGTTTATATTTACAACACATAATGTATTATAGAGATTCTTCCATGTTGTTGTGTATACCAGTAGTCTATTTCTTCTTATTGCTGAGTAGAGACATCATGTGGATGGACCACAGTTGATTTATCCATGTAACAGTTAAAGGACATTTGAATTATTTCTGGTTTGGGGCAATTATGAATAAAGTTGCAGTAAAAATTTTCCTAATGATTATTATATAAACACAAAATTTCATTTCTCTTGGGTGTTGCTATTTAGGATTGGAATTGCTGTATCATATGCTTAGAAGGAACTGCGAGACTTTTCCAGCATGTCTTTACCGTTCTCCTTTCTCCCCAGCAATGTATGAACGTTCCTGTTGTTCCATATCCACTCTAGCATTTCACTTTGTCGGTTTTGCTTATTAATTTTAGCCACTCTGGTAGGTGTGAAGTGGTATCTCATTGTAGTTTTCATTTATTGCTACGCTAATAATGGACCTTGGTGACACAGTGGCAAAGAGGCCAGTTGCTAAACAAAAGTTAGTGGTTCAGATCCACCAGCCACTCCTTGGAAATGCTGTCAGGCAGTTCTGCTCTGCCGTGCAGGGTCACTGGGGATTGGAATCAGTTGGATGGCAACAGGTTCAGTTATTTTTTATTGCAACAGTTTTTATAAAAATCGTTTTGTGCCCGCGGTTACAGTTTTTACAGTGTGTCAGTGTTCTCATGACTTTTTTTCTTTCTGTTGTAAATACATCTGTCATTGCACCTTCCGCCAGTTCAGCTTTTTACAGATGTAAAATTTATTGACAGCTCTTAATTGGCTTTGTAACCCTACCCTTAATCAGTATGATTGTTCCATCAGCATAAACGGACATTCGTACCCTGTGAGCAATAACCTCCTCTTTCCCCCTCCCTCCTACTCCTGGTGACCACTGATAAACTTTGGTCTCTTTTTATGTAAGTGATGTCATAGAATATTTGTCTGTTTGTGATTGACTTCACTGAGCATGATGTCTCCTGGCTCCACCCATATTGTAACGTGTATCAAGACTTCATTTCTTGTACTGGCTGAACAGTATCCGTAGTATGTGTGTACCACATTTTGCGTATCTGTTCATCTGTTGGTGGGCATTTAGATTGTTTCCAGTTTTTCTTTATTGTGAATAATGCGGAAATGAACACTGGTGTACAAGTCTCAGAGTCTTTGCTTTCAAGTCTTTGGGTGTATATCTAGGAGTGGGAATTGCTAGATCATATGGTAATTCTGTGCTTAGTTTTGTGAAAATTGCCATACTCTTTTGCGCCACAGCTGTACCATTTTGCATTTCCACTAGTGATGGAGAAGGGTTCCAGTTTCCCCACATCCTCACCAATGTTTGTTATTTTCTGAAATTTTTTTTTTTTTTTTTAATCTGAGCCATCCAGTGTCCCCTGGCTCTCTTGTTTGAGGTGCTATGTCATTGCTTAGGTCTGCAGCTGTGGTATGTCAGTTGACTGGAATAACAGCATCTCTTGCCTCATTAAAAGAAAAAAAACTTTGCCACTTAGGTTGAAACTTTGGGGGAAGTTGTATTTAATGAAAGTAGTAGTTGTTTTACTGGTGTGCAGTTAAAGGAGCTGTAGCACCGTTATACATAGAAAACGTCTGTTTAGTTTACTTGACCCACATTTCTCTTCAGTCTGTTGTTACTCTGTTCTGGGATCGTCCTGTTGCTTGCAGTGTTACCCTCTGTTCTCTTGTTTTGTAAGCTGTAGAATATAAATGGAAACCCTGGTGGTGTAGTGGTTAAGAGCTGTAGCTGCTAACCAAATGTCGGTAGTTCGAATCCACCAGGTTCCTTGGAAATTCTGTGGGACAGTTATACTCTGTCATATATGGTGACTATGAGTCAGAATCAACTTGAGGGCACTGGGTGTTTTTTTTGTTTTTGTTTTTTCATTTACAGCATAAACATTGTATACTTTAAAAGAAGAGTTGCATTAATGGCATAGTTGTTTCTACCATTGAATTTTTTTTTATTCTAAAGTTATCAATGTTCATTATAGAAGTATGGAAGAATACAAAAAAGGCTAAAGAAGGAAATATTGCCTGTAATCTCATTCACTTTTAAATCTTGTCAGTCTTCCACGCTTTGAGTTTTGTTTAGTACTCTGAGCAGTTGTTTTCTATTGCTGTTGTAACAAATTATCACAAATTTAATGGCCTAGACCACATAATCCAGAGACTACATCCTGAGACAAGAAGAACTAGATGGTGCCCAGCCACCACTAATGACTCCAGTACGACATAGAGTTCCTGATGTAGTATGAGAAAAATGTGTGTGCAGAGCTAGAGCTCTATTAAAAGACCAGACTTGATGAAGTTCCTGTAGCCTGGAGGGTCCACACAGTCTTGTTAGCTCAGAGGTGAAACCAGTCCCAAAGCCAGCTCTTCAAAGATTGGAGTAGTCTACAAGACATAAAATGCTTTTGGCAAAGAGAATGCTCCTTGGCTTAAGTATATACATGAGGCTAACTGAGTACCTGCTGTCCATTGGTGAGATGAGCTGAGTGAAGGGGACAGGAGCTAGCTGAATGGATACAGGGAATACAGGGTAAAAAGGAGGAATATGCTATTACGGAGTGGGGAGAGTTACATAGCAGTGTGTTTGCAGAGTTTTGTATGACAAAATGACGTGGATTGTAAACTTCTACTTAAAGTGCAATAAAAATACATATACATATGTCTATATGTACGTATGTATATATAAACCCCCTGCTGTCAAGCTGAGTCGAAGTCATAGTGACACTATAGACAAAGTAGAACTTCCCCACAGAGTTTCCAAGGAGTGCCTGGCAGATTTGAACTGCCAGCCTTTTGGTTAGCAGCCCTAGTGCTTAACCACTGCGCCACCAGGGTTTCCATACAGTGGCCTAGAATAACACAGATTTATTATTTTTTACAGTTCTGTACGTTAAAGTCCAATACTGGGCAGAAATCAAGGTGTCAGTCAGCAGGGCTGTGTCGCCTCTGGTGGCTGCTAGGGAGAATTCAGTTTCTGGTCTTCCAGCGTTCTAGAGGCTGCGGCTCACAGTCCATGATCCCAGGCGCCTTCGGGCGTTAAAGCCAGCGCTGATGAGTCTTTCTCAAACATTGCAGCAGTCGAACACTGACTTTTCTTCTTGTTTTTAGTTGTTAATTAGGTGAAAGTTTACAGAGCAAATTAGATTCTCCTTCAGTCGTTTGTGCGTGTTCCCCACAGTGGATGAGCTCTCTTCCTGTTTCTACCCTGGGCACCCCTGACCCTTTTATCCTACTTCTCTACCTCTTCCTGCTTTCTTGCCTTTGCTTCTGAGCAAATGTTGCCCTTTTGCTCTTGTATAATTGATTATTCTAAGGAGCACCTTCCTGCCTAACATTATTTTATGGGTTTGTCTGTTGTTTGGTTGGAAGGAAGTCTCTGGGAATGGCTTCTCTTCCAGGTCAGAAGGGTGTCTTAGGGCCATAGTCTCACGACTTCCACCAGTCTGTGTCGGACCAGTAACTCTGGTCTTTTTTGTGAATTTGATCTTTGTTTTTCTCCAATTCTTTCTGGGACCCTCTGTTACAATTCCAGTTAGAGCAATCAATAGTGGTAGCTGGGTACCATCTACTGGTCTTGGGGTCTTGTAGGCTGTGATTCATGTGGTCTGTTAGTCTTTTGGACTCGTTGCTCCCTTGAATCTTTAGTTTTTTTCACTCTCCTTTGCTCTGGACTAGAAGAGACAGATAGTGGTATATTAGGTGACAGCTTGCAAGCTTTTAAGACCTCAGATGCTACTCTCCAGGGTAGGATGTAGTATGTTGTCTTTATAAACTATTATGCCAGTTGATGTAGATGGACCCTCAAATCTATGGTCCTTTGCTATGAGCTAGGAACTTCATCCCATAAGGTGTTTGATGATATCTAAGAGGTTTCCCTGACAGTCCCACTTGTGTGCTTTACTGTCTGTATTAATATTTGAGAAGCATCTTTTGTCATGTATTTAGAAATATCCACCACCTGACATGTATCTGCTGGTGAGTGTGTTCCTTACGTCCTCCCACACCTCCTGGCATACCTGTGTATCCATTGGTAAAAGACTGCTTATTAACACTGTGGGCTGCTTGCTTTCTTATCGATGAGTTTTGGAATTTTTTAAAATATATTTTTGGATGTAAATCCTTTATTAGATACATGATATGCATATATTTTCTCCCTGTTTGTATCTTGTGTTTCATTGTCTTTAACAGTGTGTTTCCCAAGGCAGAAGTCTTAAATTTTGAAGAAGTCCAATTTACCAGTTATTTATTTTATATGGTCATACTTTTGGTATTGTATCTAAAAACTCTGCCTGACTTAGACAAACATTTGTTGAAAAAACTATCCTTTCTCCATTTCATTTCTTTTGTATCTTTGTCAAGATACAGTTAATGGTATTTTTGTGAATCAGTTTATGGGCTGTAGTCTGTACCTGTCATGTCTGTTTTTCTCATTATAATCTTGATTATTTTGACTTGTATTTTTATTAATATATTAATTACTGTGGCTTTATAGTTAAGTCTTGAAATAAGGCAGTGTAGGTTGTCCAATTTTTCTATTTTCTCTAAAATTATTTCGGCTATTCTGTTTCTTTTGCCTTTCTGTCCCATGTTTTGATGTAGTTTATCAATACCTGCAAAATGTCCTACTGGGATTTTCTTTGGCATTGTGTTGAATTTCTAGATCAATTGGGGATAGAGTTGATATCTTAATATTGAATTTTCCAGTCCATGAACACATTTATATCTGCAATAATTAAGAGCATTCTTGATTTCTTTAGTGTTTCTCTCGTCTTGAGCTTGCAGGTCCTGTACCTATTTACTTACACTTACGTCTGATATAATTTTGGGTGCTCTTATAACTTACTTTTTCTTACTTAGAATTTCTGGTTATTTATTGTTAGAAATACAGTTGGTATTTTTTGTGTTGATCTTTGTTACCTTGTTAAATTTTTATTATTTCTAGTAGTTTCTTTTTACAGATTCCTTGGGGTGTTCTACATAGATGATCATGTTATCTGACACAATAGAGATGATTTTATTTCTTTCTTCCCAGTCTAAAACACCTCCCCACCTTTTGTACTGGCCAAGATTTTCTATTGTGTTGTATAAAGTTGGTGAGAGTAGACATCTTTATGTTGTTCCTGATCTTAGGGTTAAAGCACTCTTCTGTTCAGTCTTTCACTGTTAAGTGTGGTGTTAGCTACAGTTTTTTTAGGTTGAAGAAGTTCCTTCAGTTTTTAGTTTGATGAGAGATTTTATCTAGATGTTGTATTTTGTCAAATGCTTTTTATGCAACTTTTTTCGTCTATTGGTATGGTGAATTATACTGATTGATTTTTGAATGATGAACCAGTCTTGTATTCCAGGGGTGAAATCTACTTGGTTGTGATATGTTATGCTACCCATTTTGTATATATTATGAAATTCTCGTAGATATATTTTTTAAGGATTTTCGTCTTTGTGTATTTATGAGTGATATGGATCTGTAGTTTTCTTGTCTGATTTTGGTATTAGGGTAATACGAGCCTCAAAAGGGAGCCCTAGTGGCACAGTGGTTAAGAGCTATGTCTGCCAACCAAAAGGTTGACAGTTCGAATCGATCAGCCACGTCTGTGGTCTTAAAAGCTGTCAAGCTGCCATCCAAGGGCACAGCAAATGGTCCCAACTCAGTAGGAACGGATGCTCACCGAGGACCAAAACGACATGGGAGAAGGACAACCCAGAAGTCAGAGAGACCCACATGAGTGAGTGCCTACATCGAGTTGGGACTGGAAGAACCAGACGGTGCCTGGCCATCACCAGTGATGGCCGCGATGGAGCTCACAAAGTTGAGTCTCACTGGCAACACAATAATAAAAAAGAGTGTTGCACTCTGAGATCTCCACTAAAAGACCGCAGTTGATGGTCCAGCGGCTTCGGGGTTCCTCTGGGAGCATGGTCCCTGGCCCTGATGCTGCCCTTGCCCATAACTCATAAAGAAGGTCCACTCTTCAGACAGGAATGGATTGGAATTGGTGACGCAGAGTGACCACATATTGGATACACTTTATGGTTCTGTGCATCTATAGGATGTCATCCTGTTGACCTCTGGCTAGAGAAAGGGGAGTGAGTGGAGAGGAGGGGAAAGGAGACTGTTGGGAGGATGAGACATGTATAGAGCAGAGAAGAAGAGTGTTCTGTCACCTGGTAGGGAGAGCAGTGGAAGCTGCATATAAGTGGGCATGCAAATTTATATGGGAATGTACATTTTCACTGAGTCATAATAAAAATAAACAAAAAAATAAATAAATCTATCAGCCACTCCTTGGAAACCCTAAAGGACAATTCTCTTTTTTTGTAGGACTTCCTATGAGTTGGAATCCCATTGCGGTGGATTGGAATCTACTCCACAGCAATGGGTTTGACCTCAAAAGGAATGGCAAGATTTTTCTATTTTCTGCAAGAGATTATGTAGAATTATAATTTTTTTCTTCCTTAAGTATTTGTAGGTTATGCCAGTGTAGCCATCTGGGCTAGAGTTTTCTTTGTTAGAAGGCTTTTTAACTATCAGTTTAATTTCTATGTACAGAATAATTCTAGTTATCAGTTTCATTTTGAGTGAGCTTTGGTTGTGTCTTTCAAAGAATTGGTTCGTTTTTATGTGAGTTGTCCAATTTATGGACATAAAGCTGTTCATAATATTCCCTTATTATCCTGTTAACATCTGTAGAGTATGGGAATGTCATCTTTCCCACTGTTAACATTGAACTTTGTATCTTTTTTGGGGGGGGGGTCTTGGTCTTGGTCTGCTCAGAGTTTCAAGATTTAGTTGATGTATTCAACTAAACCAGGAAACCCTGGTGGCATAGTGATTAAGTGCTACATCTGCTAACTGAAAGGTCGATAGTTCAAATCTGCCCGGCGCTCCTTGGAAATTCTGTGATGCAGTTCAACTCAGCCTACAGGGTCACTATGAGTCAGAATTCAACTTGATGGCAGTGGGTTTTTTTAATTCAAAGAACAAGCTTTTGGGTTCACTGATGCTTTATCTGTAGTTGTACTTTTTTTCTGTTTCATTGATTTTTTTGCTCTGGTCTTGATAATTCCTCCTACTTGCTTTGAGTTTAATTTGTTCTTGTTATTCCAGCTTCCGAAAGTAGCTTAGTGGATCATTGACTTAATCCTTCCATTTCTAACCTAAGCATTTATTGCTATAAATTTTCCTCTATACACTTCTTTACCTGTATTCTGTAATTTTTGATATGTTGGATTTCATTCAGTTCAGAATATCGTCTCAGTTGTGTTGTGACTTGCTTCTTTGACTGATGGGTTGTTTTGAAGTGTGTTTAATTTACAGATACTTAGAGAATTTTCTCAGACATCTTTCTAAATTTGATTCCTAATTTAATTCTATTATGGTCAGACAGCATAGTTTGTATGACTTAAAAAAAATGGGAAGGGATTTTTATGGCTTGAAATACTGCCGGTTTAGATGAATGCTTCGTGTTCAGTTGAAAAGGTAGGAAGTTGTTGTTAGTCATTGTCAAGTTGACTGCACTTCACAGTGTGACCTTGTGTGTAACAGGAGGAAGTATTGCCTGCTCCTGTGCCATGTCAACGATTGTGTCTGTGTCTCAGTGCACTGTTTCCACTGTTGTGTCACTCCGTCTTGTGATGGGTTTTCCTCCTTTTCGCTGACCAGTTCCTTTACTAACCATGATGTCCTCTACTGGCAATTAGCCCCTGCTAATGACAGGTCTGGAAATGCTGATGGCATCAGTGCTTAGGGCTGCTAACCAGGAAGTTGGTGCTTCAGATCCACCGGGCATTCCTTGGAAACTCTGTGGAGCAGTTCTACTCCTTCCAAAGGGTTGCTGTGAGTTGGAAGTGACTCGACAGTAGTGGCTTTGGTTTGCTTTAATGACACATCTAAAGTAAGCAAGCCAAAGTCTTGCCATTCGTACTTCTGATGAGCATTCTGACTGTGTTTCTTCTAAGACTGATGTGTTCCTCTGGTAGGTTAGTATTGTCCCCCAAGAACATATGTTGTAACTGGTAATCCTGTGCCCGTGATGCGATTATAATCTCTTTTGAGAATGGCAAGTTTTTGTTATGTTAATGAAGCAGGGTTAGTGTAGGGGCTCTCTTTTGAAATATAAGACTGATTAGCTATGCAGAGATGGGAGAAGACCACTGCCAAGACATGTGATGATCACGTTGAGGAGAAGCTAGAAGGGACAAGGACCTTCTTCCAGAGCTGACAGAGATACAGTACCCTGAATTTGGAGTTTCTAGCCTGCTGAACTGTGAGAAAATAAATTGCTGTTTATTGAAGCCACCTGCTTATGGTATTTCCATTCAGACAGGGCTAGGTAACTAAGACAGTGTTCAGTGTTCTTCCCAGTCCTGCAGTTCAAATGCATCCCGTTTTTACTGTGCCTTCTATTTTTTTATTCTTCTGCTTTCCCACATGTAGGGGGCAATGGGAAAGCCCATACGTCGGGTCAGACACGCTTGAGTCATCAGAGGGATGTGTTTTTAAAAAAAAAACTGGAAGAAGTCTTTTTTTGCAGCAGACTTACCCAGTGCGGTACACTTTAATTTCTTGGCTGCTGCTTCCATGAATGTTGGTTTCTGATCCATGTGGAAGGAAACCACTGATGACTTCAGTTCTGTCTTCATTTATTATGATGATGTTGGTCTAGTTGTGAGTAGTTTTGTTTTCTTCATGCTCAGGTGTAAAATGTACTGAAAGCTGTAGTCTTTGGCTTTCATCAGTAAATGTTTCCAGTTGTCTTCATTTTCATCAAGCAGGGTTGTGTCATCTGCATCTGGCAGGCTGTTAATGAGTCTTCCTCAAATACAGATGCGGTGTTCTTCTTTATGTACTCCAGTTTCCCGTAATATTTGTTCTGCATACAGATTGATTCAGTAAGGTGAAAGGTTACGGCCTTGCTGTGTACCTTTTCTGGTTTAGAATCAGACAGTATCCCTTGTTCTTTTTGAACGACTACTTCTTGATTCATGTATGGGTTCTGCATGGTCACGGTGAGCTGTTCCGGAATTCCCGCTTTTTGTCTGTAATGTTATCCATAATTTGCTGTGATCCACATTGTTGTTGGTTGATAGTGCTGTTAGGATCCATAGCACCAGTGATTTTTATTAACCTGTTCTGTTGGTTACTAAGGAGTGTTGTTGTCTACAATTAGTGTGGTGAGTTTGTTCTGTTTCTCCTTCCAGTTCTGTTTATATTTTATGTGTTTTGAGGCTCTGCTATTAAGGTGCATAAAAATTTAGTATTATTTTGTTCCCGTGATTATTTGAACCCTTTGTTATTGTGAAATACTTTCTTTAGTTTTGGTAATACTCTGTTTTGGAATCCTCTTTGCTTCACATTAATAGCTGGGCTTTTTGGGGGGGCTAGTGTTAGCATAGTATTATCTTTTTCTGTCCTTTTACTTTTTATTCACTCTATATCATTATATTTAAAGAGAGTGCTTTTCCCCCTTTAATTTAACAATCTCTCTTTTAGTTAGTGTATTTGGACCATATACATTTAATGTAATTATTTATGGTTTTATTTAGGTTTACTATTTTATGATTTGTTTTCTGTTTACTCCTCATTTTCTTCTTACTGTCTTCCCCCTTCCCTGTCTACTTTTAGATTAATTGAATAGATTTTTACCTATTCTCTTTTTTATCTGTTTTATCTATTGGCTCTTTGGTTGCATCTCTGTGTTACCTTTTCAGTGGTTGCTCGGGGGTTACAATAGTTATCCTGTCTACTTAGGGTTAACATTTCAGCAGGATCTCTTAAATGTTAGAGTGGTTTTAAGTGTAGGGCAAAATTATACAGAAAGGGCATAGCTTCCATGTATCTCTTTGGTTCCTGTGCACAGTCTCTTCTGCTATTAATAGCTTGCATTAGTGCAAAAAACCCTGGCCACACAATGGTTAAGAGCTCAGCTGCCACAGAAAAGTTAGCAGTTCACTTCTACTGGCTGTCCCTTGAAATCCCATGGGGCACTTTGCTTCAAGCTGCAGGGTTGCCATGAGTTGAAATCCACTTGGCATGAGTTTGCATTAGTTTGGTATCTTTGTTACAATTGATGGGCCATGTTTGTTACAATTGATGGGTGATGTTTGCTACAATCAATGGGGCATGTTTGTTACATTGATGGAGCAAGTTAGTCTTTGTGTTAACTGGTTTCTAGGTTTTGATAAATGTATAATATCATGTTATCATGCCCCATGCTACATCTCTTTATCCTCCCTCTTCCCTCCCATCTGACTTTTTATTTTTTCTGTAGTGTTACCTTTTTCAGAATACCGTGTACTTAGGACCATGCAGTCCATAGCTTTTCCAGACTGGCTTCTTTCACTAAAATACACTTAAGGTTCCTTGATGTCTTCTGTAGCTTGATGGCCCATTTCTTTTTGTTGTGGAATAAAACTTCATTGTATGGCTGTACCACGTTTATCTGTTTACCTGTTAAAACATGTCTTGGTTGCTTCCAATTTTTGACCATTGCGAAAGGAAAAAAGAATCCTTTTTATTTATTCAGACACTAATCAATTCTGATGCTCGTCTTTCTTGGTTCCAAGTGACCCTCCTGTGTCATCTCCTCAGGCCAAACACCTTCCTCTGTGGTTTGTTTGAGAGCAGGGCTTCTGACAAATCTCTCGGTTTTTCTTAATCTGAAATGTCTTTGTTTTGCTGTCATTGCTAAGTGACTTCCTAGGTTGGCAGTTCTGTGGGAAGTTTGGAGATGTTGTCTCACAGTGCCACAATTGTGTGGATGATTCTGTCATATATATTGTTACTGCTGTTCTCTTGCTGCTTTCTAGACTTTTCTTTGTCTTAATTTTTTTCTTTTTGTAAATTTAATTATAATGTGTATGAGGCATAGTTTTCTCTGAGTTTATCTTTTTGGAGTTTGTTGAGCTTGAATCTGTCTATTTATGAGTTTCATTAATTTGGGGATTTTTTTTTAGCCATTGCATCTTTAAATGTTTTTTTATGCATCATTCTCTTTTTCTTCTCCTTCATGGGCTCAACCCCGGTGCTGTAGTGGTTTCAGTGTTACAGCTGCTAACCAAAAGGTCAGCCATTTGAATACACCAGGCATTCCTTGGAAATTTGAAGGGGCAGTTCTGCTCTGACCTATAGGGTCACTATGAGCTGGAGTTGACTCGATGACAGTGGGTTTTGTTTTTTTCAAGGACTCTAGTAGCATGAATGGGTAGTGTCCCTTTATTTTTCTTTCACCTTAGGGCGTATTAGTTGATGTGTCTTCATGTTCAGTGGTATTTCCTCTGTCGTCCATTTTACTCTTGAGCCTATCCAGTGAATATTTTGTTTCAGATATGTTTTTCAGTTCTAAAATTTCCATTTGTTTTTTTTTTTATAGCTTCTGTTTGATGAGAATTTCTGTATTTTCATTAATTTCAAGAGTGTTTTAACTCCTAGAGCATAACTGTTTCAAAGTCTTTGTCTTGTAATTCCAACATCTGGTTCATCTCGGGATTGGTATCTGTTGTCTTTCCTTTTGGGTGTTGGTTAAATTTTCCTAATTCTTTGTATTTTAAGTAATTTTGGATTGTACCTTGGATATTTTGAGTCTTTCATTTTGGGACTCTGGGCTCTGTTAAAATCTACTGGGGAGTTCGTTGTTGCTGTTGTTGTTTTGAAGCAGACAAATAGTCAACTTTGTTTTAGACCTCATGTTCTGTCTCTCCTGTTGTGAACAGTATTGAGTTTTCAGAGCTGTTGCTCTGTTGCTGTGGTCTGTCCTGCTCCTCGGACAGTGGTTCAGTTCTCATAACTTTTACTAGGTTGCCTTGGCTCGGTCCCCTGTGTGCCTCGCTCAGGGGTTAGCACATGATTTGTGCTGTTTCACTTACAGAATTAGAAGATCTTCAGCAGCTGTGTTTTCTGGAATTTCCTCCAAACTCTCTGGTGTTTAGCGGGGCCTCTTCCTGGTCCACTGGCCAAGAATACAGGATTTTCTTAGAGTTCCTTCTGACTGTATTGCCTCAGTGATGTAACTCTTTAAAGTGGGTCCACCCTTAGGGCAGATGTTAGAATAGAGAAAACATGATACAACAGAAAGCAACTTTCCACCAGTTCTCTCTTGCCGCCTTAAATTTTTGTTTTGCTGAACCATTTTAAAGTAAGTTGTAGACATGACATTTCACCTCCCAATATGTCAGTGTACTTAAGACATTTCATTTAATTTAATCTTGATAAGATATTCCATTTAAAAGTTCCCCAATAGCTCTTTATAGCTGTATTTTCTCTCATCCGGGATTCAGTCTGGTGAAACAAAACAATACTGTCCTGTTGATTCCATGGTGCATTTGAACTGCTGATAGCAGCTAGTGCACTTAACCACTATGTCCCCAGGGTTTCCAGGATTCAGTCAGGAGTTGTGTATTGTGTTTCATTGACATCTCTTTAGCTCCTTTAATCTAGAATGGTTCTATCATCTTAATGAGAGGGAGAGGAAGAAATGATGTTTTTAAAATTGTCCCAGCCAATTATCTCATGGAATGCGTCGCTATTTAGGTTTATCTGGTCATTTTGGCAGGAATGGCATGTAAGTGATGTTGTATCCTCTCAGTGTATCTCATCGGGAAGCACATCATCAATTTGTCCAGTTATCGAAGATAAATTTTATCACTCAGTAGAAGAGATGTCTGCCAGATTTCTTCTTTTTCTTTTTTTTTTTTTGAAAATAATATGTAATTCACTGGGTGATGCCTTCTGTGAATATCCTGTTTACCAGCATTCTTTACTTCATGGTTTTAATATGCACTGGTGGTTCTTGTCTGAATTAGTTGTTCCAGTGGTGGTGGCAGAGTGGCGATGCTAATTGTGTCCTTGTCTCATTCTGTATCTCTCCTTTGTTTATTAGCCAGAATTTATTGAATGCCTACCTCTGCCTTTTGAGTATTGTTTTAGACTCATGGATTCCTTTTTAATTCATTGTGGAAAACAAATTTTATGTCACAGGAGTTAGATTTGTGCCATGTATTTAGGCAGTAGATTCATCATTGATACTATTTGTACATTGTTTATTGAACTATTCTGAGCTGTACTTTATTTGGGGTAGAAAACTAAAGAGATGAATATGAAGGGGATTTTTATTTTTCAAAGGTTAAAAGAAATTACATGGAGTCTTAAATTTTTTGTAAGCCTAAAGTCACCCTTGCCTGGTTTCTCAGTTGTACTGATATTTTTTCTTGAATGTATGGACAGTAACATATTCAGTACTGTTTCATGAATCATTGTATTTGGTGGTAATCTTATGTAAGTGAATTTTTCTTGAAACTTTCCTCTTAAAACAATTACAAAATATTTCAAACATTCAGAACTTTTCCCTTATCCTTTCTTGTGATTGCAGAGATCATCACTCTTCTGAGGTTGCTGTGTACCTTTCCCATCCATGTTTTTATGTATGTTTACATGCAGGTTTCATGATGTGTTTAAAAAATTTGTGTACATGGGCTTTTGGTTTATATTTGGCTTGCTTTTTTTCACCTTTTTAAAAATTGACGATTATCCACATAGATAGACCTAGTTGATTTGTTTTAAACATGATATAGTGTTCTGTTACATGAGTAAGCCGTAGTTTACTTACTCATTCCCTACTGATGGACATTTGGGTTATTTCCAGTAACTTTTTTGTGTGTGTGAACTCTTAAGCACAGAGCATATGTTCTGTCAGATCATACATCTGTGTGTACACATATGGACTTATTTGAGGCTTACATCTTTATTTTACTCTTGATGGAACTCTTGTTGGAAATCCATTGAGAATAAATTAATATTTCATCTTTTTTTACTATTGCGATTAAATGAGAGTATACAATCCAGATTAATTTTGCGTGCCCACCTATCTGCAGCTCCTTCTGTTCTCCTTGCCCGGTGACAGCACACTTCTCCTTTTCATTCAGTACTTCCCGTATCCTTGTAACAAGTTCCTGTCCCCTCCTCTCCACTCTATTCTGTCCCATCTAGAAGGAGACCAGTAGGACAGCATCCTATAAATGCACAGAACCGCAAAGTACACACACTGTATGGTCACATTGTCACCACTGTTCTGAAGAGAAAGAGTACTGATGTGTTCCAGCTTTGTGTGATAACCTAGTGGGTTATTTCTTGAGCTTCAGTTATTGGGCTGTGGTCCTCAGATGTGTTTCTAGACTAGGCTGTCCAGTAGAACTTTCTGCAGTGGTGGAAATGTTCTATGTCTGTGCTGTCTGGAGTGATAGACCTCAGCCATTGTGACTATTAAACACTTGAAATAGTGGCTCTTGCAGAAATTTCTGCTTGCAGGGCTATCACTTGCTAACCCTGTCACTGGTCTCCTTTGTCTGTGCTTCCTCTCACCTGACATAGGGTACTTGTGATTTCTCAAAAGCCACTATATCAGATACTGACTTAGGAGACAGGTGGACTTGTGTTTCAGTTGTGACTGGGTGGTACTGGCTGTGTAACCTTAAGCAAGTTATTTTGCGTCCTGCATCCTTACAAGGATGTAATAATAGTACCTACCGACCTACCTATTTTGTAGTGTTGGTCTGAGATTAAATGAGATAATACATTTAAAATGCTCAGCAACCTTCTGGCATATAGGAGCATTAAGTGCAAGTTAAGCGCTGTTTTTTGCCTTTTTTCAGTTTACTGGCATGAAAGGATAGGGATTGGAGGCAGATGGAACCTGCTCCCTGGAAGAGGTCAACTGTGAGAGTTTAAAAAGATGACTGTTGAAAGTATCACAGATGATTTATTTTTGTTATGCCACTCATGGGTTGTGTATATATATACATATATATACACACACGTAACCCATGAATATATATATATATATATACACACACATATATATAACAGATTAAAGAATTAGGTTTTGGTTTCATTTAGAGTATTACTTTCTGCCAGAAACCAGTTTCCCACATTCTTATGCCAGTACTGAGTTTATCTCAGAAATAAAGGAGACAAGATTACTTTTTTTTTCTCCTTCAGGAACTGCATATTACATAAAGAGTGATCTTACGGGGTCTAGAAGTCTGATAATGTTCTGTAAATATTCTTTCTAAAATGAATAAACTGCAACTTTAGGAACCCACTCTGAAAAAGCATTTTTAACTGATTAGAATAATTAAGACGCAGTTTGTGCTGTAAAGAAGTTAACAGATGACCCAAGGCTTGTGAGTAATTCAGTGCCTGTAATACAGGTGTGCTAAAGCACGTTTTGCTATGGTGCTCAACAGGTTTTAGCAGTTTCCATATTCAGACAGACTGGGAAGAAAGAACTGGTGATATATTCCTGAAAAAGCATCCAGTGGAAACCCTGTGGATCACAGTGGTCCAATCCCATTGTGAACGGGGTCACCAAGAATTGAGGGGATGGCGTGATAGCAGGAGCAGCAGCAAGGCTGTAGTGGAGAGCTGGCTGTGCAGCGGGTCAGAGAAACACACTGCCGGGGGCCCACGAGGACAGAGGAGGTGGTATTTGAGCAGGGACTTGGAAAAGGTGTAGAGTTTCTTGCAACTATGGCAAATGGAGGCGATTTCAGGCAGGGTTGGGTTTTTTTTAAATTTTCAAAAAATCGGCTAAATTTGCATTATGATCCCAGTGCATATTAAAAATATGTATATATGTTACCCAGGCCTGTAGGAAAGGACCCTGAACAATACTTAATACTTGGTGAATACTGCTGGCCAGTTCTGGGGAGTTGAGAGAAGAGAGCATGTCAGTAGACTCTCCTGGCTTCTCATATGAAATGCAAAAGAGCCGCAAGTTTTGTCTCAGCAACTGCCAGGTAATTTTATCGAAGGTGTCTGTACATAGTAACGTAAGCCCTCCATGAAGGTAATGACCGGCCAGGTGGGCCCAGATCCTTGTCATTCAGCTGGGAAACTCGCTTCCTTCGCCTAGACCGTGCTGGGAAATCCATGAACAAATCCCGGCCGCGTGGTTCTTGATCTCTCCCTCAGAATTCATGCCCGCCACCTTCCTCCGTGAGGAGTCTCGTTCTGTAGGCTTATCAGTGGGTTTGATTAGGCTTCAGCTGCTGGTGGCATTGGTCAGGTCCTACCCGTGCCAGTCTGAGGCAACCTTTTAGGCCCGTTGCTTGAGTTCCCACAAAAGGCTTGCTGTTCTGGTTGCTGGGGGAAATATCCAGTTTCCTTAAAGCAGAGATTTTTAAATTTGGCTGCAAATCAGAATCATGTGAGAAGGGTAAAAGTACAGACTAGAGAGACATGGAGTTCCACCGGAGGTGCTGTAAATTTGAGTTGCAGATTGAGGCTGTCCCTTTAACAGCTTGCCGGGTGGCTAGGGTGCACCCCCAGTTCCAGTGAGGGCTCTTTAAGGCAGTGCTTGAAAGCTTTAATGAGCACATGGATCACCTGGGGATTTGGGGAAAATGCAGATTCTGATTTAATAGCCTGGAGTGGGGCCTGAGATTCTAAATTTCTGTCAGGCGTCCTAGGTGATGCCAGTTACATTTTGAATAGCGACATTCAGAGGTAATTTCTGGAGGTTGTGAAGTTCCTCCAGTGTGTGTAAGTAACATCATTAGCATCACCTGGAAATTTGTTAGATATGCAAACTCTCAGACACTGTTCTAGACTGAAGGAGGCGTAGTGGTTTAGCACTCGGCTATTTACCCAGAGTTTGGCAGTTCAAACCCAGCAGCCACCCTATGGGAGAAAGGTGTAAGAAGTGGCTATCTGCTTCCTAAAGACTAAACACAAAGCTCACTGCTATCTAGCTGATTCTGACTCTTAGTGACTGACCCTTTAGGACAGAGTAGAACCACCCCGTAGGGTTTACAAGGCTATAAATCTTTTATAGAAGCAGACTGTTAACATCTTTTCCTACAGAGTGACTGGTGCGTCTGAACTGACCTTTTGGTTAGCGGTTAGGTGCACTAACCACAGTCCCACCAGGGCTATTCTGTAAAGATTACAGCCTTGGAAACCCTGTGGGACAGTTCTGCTCTGTCCCATAGGATTACCATGAGTTGGACTCAAGTTAGTGATAACAAGTTTGGCTTTGGGGTTTTTAGGGTACCAAAACATAGACCAAACTCAAAGTCACTGAGTTTGTTCCAGCTCATAGTAGTCATAGTGACACGGTAGGACAGAGAACTACCCCATAGTATTTCCAAAGAGCAGCTGGTAGAGTTGAACTGCTTGCTGACTTTGTTATTGGCTGAGCTCTTGACTGCTACACCGCCAGGGCTCTCTGGTTTGGCGCCCTGGACCTGCTGTATCACAAAGAAGCCCTGCAGGTGGTTTTGATGCATGCTAAAATTTCAAAACCACATCATTTTTAAAAAATATGAGACAATTGATAAAATTCAACTGCTAGATATTAGATCACTGTTGGAAATGGTAATGAGCGTAATAATGGTCAGTGACATGTTATAAAAATTCTTTCATGAGTAGTTGAGATGACTTGTCTTGCTAATACTAGTATTGACAGTTGAGTGGCTTAAGTGGTTTAATTTTATAAGAGCTTTCTCTTTATACTTTGTGTTCAATTCTGTAAATCTGGATCTTTGAATTTTGCATGACCTTATATTTGTATTCATGCAAATACATCTGTAACTGTTAGTAGTAGCATCATTTTCTTGATTTAATTATTAATATTTAATGTTTTTACCTGCCTGATTTTTCTTTTCAAATATTGTAATAAAATATGTCTCTGTATATGTGTGTATATAGATGTGTATATGTATACACACATGTCTTTTCCTATCTCCTAGTTCCTTTCCCTAGAATCAACTACTTTTTTGAAAAGATTTTTTCGATGTCCTTTTAAAGAAATGCACATTTATCACCTTTTTTATTCTTTCTTTTTTTATCTCTGATTTCTTTACTCAGATGGCATTCTGTTTATTGTTGTTACTGGCTTTTCCTTTACTTAATAATGGATCTTAAAGATTGTTTCATTTTAGTTCATGTGAATTTTACTTTGTTCACTGTTATGTAGATGTACCGTAATTCATAATTTAATTAATCATTGTATAATTAGATTAAAAAGAAGGGAGAAAAGTCCATGAAATGTCACCTTTTATGAAACTGTTGTGTTGCACTGAGTAGTCTTGTACTTCCTTAAATGCATGTATGAGCATATCTATAGGATAGAGTCAAGGAAGTAGAATTGCTGGGACAAGGGATATTTGTCTGAATAGATTTTTACCAAATGGCCTTCTAAAAAATAGAACAAACTTAACTTACACTCTCCCAATAATGTGTCACAGTGAACTGACCAATATTTAATGTAAGTTTCAGAAGTGCTCATATTGTTAAATACAGTCTTGAATATAGTTTGAATAAAAGCTTTTTTGGTAGTTTGCAGATAGACAATATGGAAAGTGCAACTTTTGGAGTCTTTTGCTGTTTCTTCCTTCCCTTGCTTTCTTGTTTATTCATTTATTTATTTATTGTGACTCAGTGACAGTATACAGTCCAGTTTAAATTTGCATGCCTGCCTATGTGTAGCTCCTACTGCTCTCCTTGCCCAGTGACAGCACAGTCCTTCCTCCTTTATATTCTGTACAGGTCATATCCTCTTAACAATCTCCTGTCCCCTTTTCACCACCTTCTCCACTCCTCTCTGGTAAGAAGCCAGTATTTCGACATCGTATAGATGCATAGAACCACAAAGTGCACACATGATATGGTCACTGTGTTGCCAAGTCCAGTCTATTCTTGTCTGAGATACTGACCTCAGTAATGACTTGTGGACAGGGGCAGCATATGGTCCAGGGGCCAGGTTCCCAGGGGAACTCCAAGGCTTTCGGACCATCAATTGCCATCTTTTAGTGAAGTTCTCAGAGTGCACCCCTTTTTATTCTTGTTTGCCACTGAGACTCAACTTTGTGAGCCCCATCACAGCAGTCACTGGTGGTGGCTGGGCACCATCTGGTTCTTCTGGTCACATGTTGATGTAGTCACCCATTCATGTGGGTCTTTCTGTCTTCTGGGTTTACTTTCCCCCATGTCATTTTAGTCTTTGGTGATCATCTGTTCCTGCTGAGTTGGGACCATTTGGTGTAACTCAGATGGCACCTTGCTAGCTTTTAAGACCCCAGATGCTGCTCACCAATATGAGTTGCAGAAGAGTCTCTTAACAGTACACCAGTTATGCCAGTTGGCCTCAGTGTCCCCTGAGAGCATGCTCCCTGGCCCCCTGCCCCAGCTACTCTGTCTTTGCAATATTGGGTTAAGATTGGAACAGTATTCATGTTATGTTGAAGTCCAGTTAATATTGATCTTGTTTGTAATGTGTGCTGTCACTGATTTCACCCAACCGAATTTCTATCAACTAATCTATAACCAGTCCTCTCCCTCGTCCTTCCCTCCCTCCCCTCCTTGCAGCGTCGGAGAGTCTTGTCTTCTGTACCTGAATCTGTTTTTAAGACCTTATTGTAGGGATCTATACAGTATTTGTCCTTATGCAGCTGACTAATTTCATTCAACGTAATGTCTTCCAATTGAAAGCAAGTTATGAGATACTTCCTAAAATCATCATTGTTCTTTATTATTGCATAGTGTTCCATTGAGTATGTATACCATAGTTTATCCATTCTTCTGTTGTTGGGCATCTGGGTTCATTCTACCTTTTTGCTGTTCTGGTCTGTGCTGCAGTAAACATTTGTGTGCATGTGTCGGTCCGTGTGAATGCCCTTGCTTCTGTAGGATATATTCCAAGCAGTGGGATTACTGGGTCAAATGGTATACTTATTTTCAGCTTTTTAAGGAAGCGCCAGACTGCTTTCAAAGAGGTTGTACCGTTGTGCAATCCCACCAGCAGTGTAGGAGAGTTCCATTTTCTCTCCAGCCTCTCCAGCATTTGTTGTTTTGTGTTTTTTGGATCACGGCCAACCTTGTTGGGGTGAGATGACATCTCATTGTAGTTTTGATTTGAATTTCTTCAATAGCTAATGATCGTGAGCAGTTCTTCCTGTGTCTTTTGGCTGCCTGGATCTCCTCTTTAGACAAGTGTCTGTCCATCTCTTCTTTGCCCATCACTGAACTATAGTATTTATCCTTTCCTTGTTGATATTTTGTAGTACTTTATAGATTTTGCAGGTGAGATGTCAGTCTGACAGAGTTGCCAAATACTTTTTCACATTCTGTAGGTGGTCTTTTAATTCTTTTGATGAAGTCTTTGGATGAGCAAAAGTGTGTGATTCTTAGTAGTTCCCATTTATCTATTTTCTGTTGAATGTGCGTTGTTTGTCAGATTTTGAAGTTTGTCTGCATTGTGTGTTAAAACTTCCATTGTCGATCCTAAGTTTTCTTGGATGAGCTTTATTGTTTCAGATTTGATATTTAGGTCTTTTATCCAATTTGAGTTGGTTTTTGTATAAGGTTTGAGATATGGGTCTTTGTTTAAGTTTATTGCTGATAACTATCCAATTTTGCCAGCACTATTTGTTTAAAGGGACTGTTTTTACCCCAATTTAAAATCTTAGGGCCTTTGTTGAATATCAGCTGTTCATAGGGGGATGGTGGCACCTCTAGAGTCTCACATTGGTCTCATTTTACTTCTAAAATCAACAGAAAACTTTCTTTTAACTTATAAAGCTAAATGAACTGTTAAAAAATCAGAGCAATAAAATAGTTACCAGAAATCTTTCAGAATGCCTGAAAGCTGATGCTTTTACGTGGGACATTAAATTAAACACTATTTCTGTTACTGCCTGACAGATACAGTACTACCCACAGGTTATTATTTTTAACATTAACTGTTATCACTGATAGTCTTTGTTGATCTAAGTGAAAGTATACAATTCCAGTTTCTCAAAAACTTACACAGCCTTTGTTATATGACCCTAGCTGCTCTCGCAGCACTGTGACAGTACACCTCTCGCCTGCATCTTATCTTTCCCGTGTCCGTTTAACCAGCTCCTGTCACCCCCTGTCTTCTCATCTCACCTCTGGACAAGATCTGGTCAATCAGTCTCCTGTCTCTACCCAAGCCAAAAAGCATGCTCTTCACCAGTATCATGCTGTGTCTTGTATACTGCTTGAGTTTTTGTCTGAGGAGTTGTCTTTTTAAATGGTTTATTCATGCACTAATGGAGAGCCTGGGAGCTGTGTCCTCCGGGGACTGGTTTTTTTACTGGAGTTTGAGTTCTGTATCCCACATTTCTCTTGTTCCATCAGGGACTCTTTGCTGGCTTTCCTGTGAGGGCAGTCTTTGGTGGTGGCCAGGCACCATCTAGTTCTTCTGGTCTCATGTTGATATGATCTCTGGTAATGTGGCCTTTCCTGTGCGTCTCGGGCTCATCCTTTGCTTGTGTCTTTGATGCTCTGCTTTCTCTTTTGCTCCAGGTCGGTTGAGACCAATTGATATTTCTTAGATGGAACGTTGCTAGGTTTTAACACCTCAGACAGCACTCACCAGTGTTGGATGAAAAACATTTTTTTAATAAACTTTGGTATGCCAGCTGACCTAGATGTCACCTGAAACCATGTTCCCCAGACGGCAACCCTGCTATTCTGTCCCTCTATGTGTTTAGTTTTATTTAGAAAAGCTTTGGGTTTGGTCCATTTGTGCTGACTTCTCTGCTAGGTGTTGTCTTTCCTTTCACCTAGAATAATTTTTGTCAGTTATCTAATTAGTGAATACCCCTCAGCTATCCACTCCTGCTTGTAACCATCAAAGAATTTTTTTCTATATTTAAATTTATCCTTGAGTCTGTGTAATAGTGGTCCCATGTAATATTTATCTTTTGCAGTTGACTAACTTCACTCAGCATAATGCCTTCCAGAGTCTTCTGTTATGAGATATTTTCTAAATTTGTCATTGTTCTTTATCATTGTATAATACTCCTTTGTGTGAACATACCACAGTTTGTTTACCCATTCTCCCATTGGTAGGCACCTAGATTGAGTCCATCTTTTGCTATTGTGAGCAGTACGGTGATGAACACTGGTGTGCATGTATCTGTTTGTGTGGTGGCTCATATTTCTCTGGGGTCTTTTCCAGACAGTACAATTGCTGAATCATGATGGTATTTCTATTTATTTCTAGCTTTTTAAGAAAGCACCAAATCAATTCCCAAAGTGGCTTTTACCATTTCGCATTCCTGCCAGCAGTGCTTAAGTGTTCCAGTCTCTCCGTAGCCTCTCTAACATGTATTATTTTGTGACTTGGAGATTAATGCCAGCCTTGTTGGGGTGAGGTGGTATTTCACTGTAGTTCCGATTTGAATTCTCTAATGGGTAATGATCGTGAACATTCTCTCATATATCTCTTAGCTGCTTGAATGTCCTTTTTGGTGAAGTGCCTGTTCTTATCCTTTGCCCATTTTTAAACTGGATTATTTGTTTTTTTGTTGTTGAGGTTTTGCAGTATCTTGTAGATTTGGGGGATTAGATGCTGATCAGATTTGTCATAGCCAAAAATCTCTTCCCAGTCACTGCTAGTCTCACAGTAATAATTTATTGCATGTCTCATTATAAAAGGCCTACTGTGTGGAGTCAGATACTGTTTTAATCAGTACTCTTTTAGTTGTAGGTGACAACAACCAAACTCATGCTCTCTTTGTGTAGATGGGTTTTCTGTTTCATATTCTTTTCAACTTTTTTTTTAATTTTTAAATTATGGTTACCTATAAATTCATTTTGGAAGCTGTGATGGTATAATGGGTTAAGTGCTGTGTCTGCTAACCAAAAGGCCAGCAGTTCAGATCCACCAGGAGCTCCTTGGAACTCAGTGGGGTAGTTCTGCTCTGACCTATAGGGTCGCTGTGAGTTGGACCTGACTTGGTGGCAGTGGGTTTTGGGGGAGTGTAAACTATTTAATTCCTCTAGGTAATTGGGAGCTGATTACAATTTTATCTTTTTTGTTTCTTATATGGAATATAGGTGTACCACCTACTATATGGAATATAATAGGAAAACTTTGACTTTTGATTTTCTGTAGGCTTAAAAATTAAAGCTAAATCATTACTTCTTGGTATTATTTTAACCTGACAATTATTAGAGAAATGAAAGCTAGGCTTTTCTGGGTTTTTTTAGGTACATGTCCAAGTAGAAAAAATTGGAGAACGCTTAGATTGTGCAACTGATGTAATAAATTATGGCTTTGTAATATATCATTTCTTTACAGGTAGGCGAAAACCCAGAGTACATCGACCTCGTTCTCCAATATTGGAAGAAAAGGACATCCCGCCCCTCGAATTTCCGAAGTCCTCTGAGGATTTAATGGTGCCTAATGAGCATATAATGAATGTGATTGCTATTTATGAGGTACTGCGGAACTTTGGCACTGTTTTAAGGTTGTCCCCTTTTCGCTTCGAGGACTTCTGCGCGGCGCTGGTAAGTCAGGAGCAGTGCACACTTATGGCCGAGATGCACGTCGTGCTTTTGAAAGCAGTTTTGCGTGAAGAAGACACTTCAAATACTACCTTTGGACCTGCTGATCTGAAAGATAGTGTTAATTCCACACTGTATTTCATCGATGGCATGACGTGGCCGGAGGTCCTGCGGGTGTACTGTGAGAGCGATAGGGAGTACCATCATGTCCTCCCGTACCAGGAGGCAGAGGACTACCCTTACGGACCGGTAGAAAACAAGATCAAAGTGCTGCAATTCCTGGTCGATCAGTTTCTTACAACCAACATTGCTCGTGAGGAGTTGATGTCTGAGGGGGTGATCCAGTATGACGACCACTGCAGGGTCTGTCACAAACTGGGGGATTTGCTGTGCTGTGAGACCTGTTCAGCGGTGTACCACCTGGAATGTGTGAAGCCGCCTCTGGAGGAGGTGCCGGAGGACGAATGGCAGTGTGAGGTCTGTGTGGCACACAAGGTGCCTGGGGTGACGGACTGTGTTGCTGAAATCCAAAAAAATAAACCCTACATTCGACACGAACCTATCGGATATGACCGAAGTCGGAGGAAATACTGGTTCTTAAACCGAAGACTCATAATGTAAGTCAGTTTGGTCTTCGTTGTTATGTGTATTTCAGTTAAAACTAGTTTGCTTCATGATTGACGGGGGAGAATTACTGCCGCTGATGAGGTATAAACCTTTGTAATTTGATAGTGGGTTGTTTAGTTAAAGGAAATCCTAGTGGTGTAGTGGTTAAGGGCTATAGCTGCTAACCAAAAGGCTGGCAGTTCAGATCTGCCAAGTGCTCCTTGGAAACCATGTGGCAGTCCGACTGTGTCCTGCAGGGTCACTGTGAGTCAGAATCGACTTGATGGTGGTGGGTTTGGTGGGTGTATAGTTAAATAATTTCCAACTTGAAGGAATATGTACCTTGAAGCAGTCTTTAAAATTTTAAAGAAGGAAGAGTCTACGAAAAGAGGTGAAATACATCTCATTGTGTGTAATACCCAGGATAGGAAACAGAATGTGTTAGTCGGAAGGCCGTTGTGTACCCTCACCCAGTTACATATCCCTTGCAGCCCACCCCAAGGGAATCCCTGACCTGGCTTTGGTGGTAGAATTAACCTTGCTTCTCTTTTTACTTTTACCATATCTGTGTATAAAACAGAACAGCAAGAACAAACCTAGCTGTGTGGGAAAAGTCATTTCTGCCACTCTTGGCTGTGATTCCCCAGGTGAAGATACGCGCAGAAGACTCAGGGCCGTAGTTGGGCTTCAACTTTGCTGACTGACTCAGGACACCTAGTCCAGGTGCAAGTCTGGGCTGACCTCAGCCAGGGTGTCAGCGAGAGTTCTTGTGTCGACTGGGTGTTGGAAACCCTGTAGACGTGTGGTCAGAGGAAGTGAGCTGGTTTGTATTTTCAGCGTCTGAAGTCTCCAGTACCGTCTTCCAGTTCTTCGGATTAGGTCAGATCAGTCAGTTGGTGGTGGGATGAAATGAAAGGCAGAAGTAAGGCCCAGAGTAGAGAACAGGAGTGTTATCAGTACCCAGTGAAGCCAAGCCGATGTAGATAAGTGTCTCAGCCAGGCTCACTCTTAGGTAATGAAGATGGTGTGGGATAAGCAGAGATCTTGCAATGGCAACCCTGAAAAAGTCTGTCCTTTTGACACCTGAAGTGTAACTCATTGTCCTCTGCATCAAGTACAAAGCTGTCATTCTTGGTCTCTCTTCACAGGTGTTCTGAGAACACCCTCTTGTGCCTTCCACGTTGAGTATTTCACATCTTCTTTTCCTGTCTCCCAAATCTTTACATCTCTAGTTTCAGTGGAGCACACTGTCTACTAGCTTCTTGAGATGCTTTGGGCATTTATATTTTTGATTTAATAGTGCTTAATGTCTTAATGGAAACCATGGCAATGGCCTGGTGATTAAGTGCTACATCTGTTAACCAAAAGATTGACAAATCGAATCTACCAGGTTCTCCTTGGAAACTCTGTGGCTACTCTGTCCTGTAGGGCTGCTGTGAGTTGAAATCAACTCCACGACAGTGGGGGTTTTTTTTTGTTGTTTGTTTTGGTAATGTCTTAATAGTAGTTAAGGGCTTCATCTGCTAATCAAAAGGTCAGCAGTTCAAATCCACCAGGCATTCCTTGGAAACTCTATGGAGCAGTTCTACTTTTCTGCCATAGAGAATTGATTCAGTGGCAGTGAGTTTTTTGAACTGTCTTCTGGGAGTCCTAGAGGTATATTGGTTAAGAGCTCAGGTTGCTAGCCAACAGGTTGGCAGATTGAATAAACCAGTTACTCCTTGGAAATCCTGGGGGCCATTCCACTCTATCTTATACGGTCACTATGAGTCAGAATTCACTTGACAGCGATTTGTTGTTTGTTGTTGTTTTAATGTCTTTTAGTGGGAGAAAGATGTGACAGTCTGTTTCCTTAAAAATTTATGGCCTTAGAATCCCTACGGGGTAATTCTGGTCTGTCTGACAGGGTCACTCTGAGTTGGAATCAACTTAATGGCTCTGCGTTTGGTTTGATTTCTAGTCATGTTTTCTGAGGTGGTTACTTGGTTGGTAATTTGGCAGCATATGGAGTTGTAGGTTAAAGATCATTTTCCTTTGGAATTCTGGGCAATTGTTGTCTTGCTTGTGGGCAGCAGTACTGTTAAAAAACCAAAAGCTGTTGGTAATTCTTTGTATATGTCTGCTTTGAAGTTGCCTGGAAGTTTATAGAATTTTCTTTTTGCCTCTGGTGTTCATTGTTTTTGCAGTTGGATTTTTACAGTCTAGGTCCTTGTGGGGTCTGGCTTTTATCCATTGGGTAATTGTAGGGGGGAGGCCTTTCAATCTGCCAGTTGTGTCCTGTTTTGAGAATTTCTCTTGAAGACTTCCGCCTCTCCTTTTCTCTATTGTATTTACCGTGAGCTAATATTCTGTTGAATGTCGGACTTCCTATTTGGTCCTCTGACTTTCTTATCTTTTATCTCCAGTTTTCCTTTTTGTCTTTTTTCTTCTTTGTGTGTTTAATTTTCCTAGAAGATTTCCTTATCTTGATCTTCCAAATCTTCAGTTGATTTTTTCTTTTCTGCTACCATATTTTTATTTTCTAAGAGGTATTTTGTTTCTCAGTATCTTTTTTCAAAATTGATAATAAAATGTTGTTTTCATTTCATGGATATAATATTTTCCTTTACCTTTCTGAGCTTGTTAATGATAGCTTTTCTTCTTTTATATGCATAGTCTCTGCTTCTTCTATATTGCTTCTTGCTAATGTTTGTTTTCCCCTCTCTTGTGTGCTCAGATGTCTGTTAAAACTTAGTTTTCTGCTCCTGATTGACAGTGTGGGGCTACATAGCAGATTGGAAACTCAGAGCAAGTGGGTGGGCCTTAGCAATTTTGAGCTTAACTATTGGGTGATTTTTGTAAGGTCTTTTGTTGGAGAATTCTTGCTATCCATATCTTTAGGGCTTTCCTTTTGGCTGGACCGGGATCCGGAGAAGTCTTTTTGTGTCCCACTTGAAGCGTGAGAGTCTGGCTGGTGGTATTCTGGTGGCTGACTGGTAGGAAAAAAGAACAAACTCATTGCAGAGTAGGACTGCCCCATGGGTTTCCAGGGTGCAGCTGGTGGGTTCAATCTGCTGACCTTTTGGTTCTGGCCAGGCTCTCAACCACTGTGGCGCCAGGGCTCCAGGCTGGTGGAAGAGGCCTGCATTGAGTGTATGTACTGTGCTCTGCACACAGGCACTTAACTCGTCTGTTTGCTAATCTCTGCCCTTGTTCGTAACTGAGTCTGGGATTCCTGGTCCACTTTTCTCTCCGCTAGAGACCAAACCTTTAGGGGCTTGAAGAGGGAAGACAATCTAAGGATCTCTCTGCTCTCTAAACAGCTTTTACCCAGTTCTGTTCTAAATGCTGACTTACCGCCTCGTTTTTGGTGTCTGTTGAGGGCGGTGAGTGTCAGTTGTATTGGTGCTCAGTTTACCCCCTTCGGATTGGGCTTGGGCTTTCACGATCTTCTAAAGCAGCTGTCATTTGGGCGTCTTCTGCCTAGACTCCAATTTCTGGGGCTCTTCCTCCTGATTATTCTGTCCTGTGATCTTGTCTTTAAAACAGTTTTGTTAGTATAATTTTAGAGAGTTTCAGGAGGGAGCAAGATTAGATGTGTGATTTAGTCTGTTACCTTAATCTAGAAACTGGGTGGGATGAACAGTATATAAAATTTTAAATGTGAATGGATTTAGGATACATTATTGATGAAGTCAATAATCTGAGCCTTTTCTAAGTTGAACAGTGGAGTACTTTAACTTGCATATTTGACAGTGAAACTCTTCGTTTAAATTTGTTTGCTTTAAAAGCTTTGGTTATAGAATGTCAGCATGCCTTAATGCACAGTCGAATACACAAAATTGAAGTTCAGACAAATAGGTGTGGTATCTTTCTTTGTATTGTGACATTATGAGTGTCTTCTGTCTAAAGTCAAACAGGAAGCTTTAAATACTATGTTAGTGATAATTAAATGTCCTGGATTAATGGTTTTAGTAAATGTGAACGATTGTGCATCTTTTATTAAAATTACATTTAAGCCGTTTCGACTGAAGTGCCCCCTTGTGGTAGATTGTATGTAGGCTCCTGGTGAAAGTTCTTAAAGACCGTTGCCTGTTAGTGTTGATTCCCATTCATAGCAACTCTAAGGGGCAAAGTAGAACTATCCCTTGGCATATCTAAGGCTCTAATCTTCACGAAAGCACATGGCCATGTGACAGTTTTAAAGTCATGTAAATTACTCATTTGATAGAATAGGAAGGTTTGGTATCTGCCATTTCTGGAGGCTCAGGAACTAAAATGATAAATCTTTTGTTACTAGGACTTGAGTTGGAGAGAATAATTCCCTAAAACAGAAGCCAGTCAGTGAACACTTTTTTTTTTTGCAATGTTAGCAGTGTATAGAAATTGTGTTTCTATTATTGCTGTTACTTGTTTAATAATAAAAGTACGTCAACATGAACTTATAGTCTACCTGAGAATCCAAGGTATCCACTTAGGACCCAATTTAGAGATCGGTTTTAATCCAATGTGCAAATGGGCTATTTTTCTTTCAATACTGCTTTTATCTTGTCAGCCTTTATTCTGAAGTTGAGATTGTCAGTAGAACTAAAATTGCCAGAGTAGACTAGCATCTTTTCCCTGCCACTGACCATTGTGGGTAAAATTACCTTGAGCACAGCATTTTAAGACTTTGTCTCTTCTCAGTGAACTAAGTTATACCTTTTAGGCTATACAGCTTTCTGGCTGTACCTCCACATTCTGGGTCACTGACACACTTGCTTTATCTGCCATCAGATCTGTGTCTGTAGTCCAGGCCTTTCTGCCCAGGTCTGGTTGGGTAGGTCTAGCAAGCTGCTGGGCATGTCCACATGGCTGGCTGTCTGAAACGGAGCTCCTCGCCCCGTGTTACCTGCTCTTTATCCAGAGTTCCTATCTCAGTAAGTGAATCGCTAGGGTACCAGCTGCTCGAGCTAGAAACCTAGGACTAATCTTTTGCTCTGTCTTCTTTCTTTTGTCTTTTAAATGCACCTTTTCAATCTTGTATGAGTATGTCTCCGTGCTCACAGTACCTACCATAACACAAGCCAGTGTCATCTCCCTTAGACTTGGTCAGTAGCCTCCAGACTGGCCTCTTTGTACCTACCTCCCTTCTAGTCTCTGTTCTGCAGGTGGGTGGTTTTAAAAGCAGCAGTTCTGATCAGCTCTCTTTTCCCAAGTTGAAAGTTTTTCCTGTTACTTCCATTTGTTTTCTCACTCGCTTTCTCTTTTTTATTGTGTGTTATGTCAAAGTTCATAGAGCACATTAGATTCCCATTCGATAATTTGTATGTAAAGTATTCCATTTGCTCTTAGCAGAAGGTTCAGACTTTAATAGGGATCCCTCACTTTGTACCTTTAATGTTTTTGCTTTCTACTACCCAAAACCAAATAAGTAAAATACCCAGACACCTCTTGGTTAACTTATCCTTCAAATCTCAGCCTATTTATGCCATTTCTGAGGGATCTCCCCCAGGTACTCTTCCTCCTTGTACCTTATCGAGTTGTTTAACCATCTAACTTTTGTCATCTGCCATTTGCTGACACTGTTCTAAGCACATCATGTATTTTATCTCATTTAGTCTTCACAATAGCCTTTAAAAACATTTTTTATTGTGCTTTAAGTAAAAGTTTACAGGCCAAGTCAGTCTGTTTTATAAAAACTTGCACACGCGCATTGCTGTGTGACTCTAGCCACTCTCCCCATCCTGTGACAGCACACTCCTTGTTTCTACCCTGTAGTTCCCGTGTCATTCAGCTAGCTCCTTCCCCCCACCCCGCTCTCTCTTTTCACCTCCAGACAAGAGCTGCTCAGTTAGTCTCACGTTCACCAGTATTATTTTATGTCTTATAGTACAGTTCAATCTTTGTCTAAAGAGTTCACTTCAGGAATGGTGTCAGTTCTGGGCTAACATTGAGTCCGGGGGCCATATCTTCCAGGGACCCTTCAGTCTGTCGGACCATCAAGTCTGGTCTTTTTGGTAGAGTTAGAAGTCTGCACCCCGTTTTCCTTCTGCTTCACCAGGGACTGTTCTATGTTCTGTGTCAGGGCAGCCATTGGTGCTGGCCGGGCACAGTCTAGCTCTTCTGGTTTCATGCTGATGTAGTCTTTGGATCATGTGACCCTTTCTGTCTCTTAGGCTTATATTTTCCTTATTCACAACAGCATTTGAATGTAAGTAGTATCCCCCAATTTTTCAGATGAAGATATAGAAGCCTAGATAGAGTTTAAATATTTCTCCTGAATCATGAAGCTAGGAAGTGGCAGAATCAGGATTTGAACCTCAACAATTTGGCTCTAGAACTTATGCTTCTGACCACTCACTGCTTGGGCTGCATGACCTGTCATATTTAATTGCTGATTCCCTGGTGTTCCTTTTCCAGGTTTCTGTAAATTTGTATAGAAATGAAACTTGGAACTTACTACTAGTCATTAAATTTTCTTCTACTTACCTCAGCTAGGTAAAAGCCAAACAAACTTTAAAATGTAGAAATAATACGTATGGTTGCTCTTAATTATATCTGTGGCAAATGTTTTCATTCCAACCTGCCCCTCCTGCAGCTGCCCCTCCCTACTGCCATCTCCCCAGCTGCTTGAGAAGGTAGCTAGCTGGTTAGTGTCTTTAGAGAAAGCAGGCTGGTTTGGGTCTATATAAGGTGTATTGTAGGATCAAAGCTGCTACAGAAACTCCAGACCACTTCTGCATACAAATTAATATATGTGTATATAGAAAAGCTGTTGTTGTAAGTCACTTTTACCATTAGACCAAATAATTTTGATTATTCAGACTGTGTAAGTGTGCCCACGTGCTTAAGTATGCACATGGGGAATTGGAAGCATAAAGAGGTTGAGTAATTTATCCAGATCCCACAGGTAGTAAGTGGCAGAATCAGAATTTGAACCTCGGTATGCTAACTGTAGAACCTTGGCTTGTAACCACTAGTGAGGCAGCCTGACTTTTCTTGGAATGCATTAGCAATTATTGTTCACTGTGCTCTGCTGTTCTGTGCTTTTGATGACTTTATCCACATACAGCTTCGATAAGAAAAAAGTTAAGCAGTGTATATTATCTTTGATAAATAGGATGAAAAATAGTGACTGAAGGCCACATTTTTAGAGGGACGTTAGCTAACTACATTTAGAATGATATCCAGGAAATGAAGACTCTGGAAAATGTGCTAAATGAGGAATGATTAAACATGTTTTACATGGAAAAGACAAAACAGAGTAAAATTGCGCATACTGTGAAAGATTTGAAGGACTCTGTGTGGAGGAGGTGTTAGATTTATTTCACATCGCTCTAGTAAGCAGAATCGGAACTAATGGGTGGAAATACTATTAGAGATTTGAGTCATCTGTTTATAAGGAATTACTTTCTAAAAGAGCAATTCCAGTCTAGAACTGACTGTGACGTGAGGTAGTTAAGTACTCTATCACGGTGGTGCCAGTGTGGACTGGTCAGTCAGCTGCAGGCTGCTTGGAAAAGTGGGCAGTGTCCATTCCATTAAATTTATTCCTGTAGACACTCATTGAAATATAATGAAATCTCAAGAGTGCTTGTAAATGACACTGTCCACTGCCCCCCAAAAATATTTACATAGAAATTTTTTTATCTTTGAGATATTTAGAGATTACTGAACAGAAACATTACAGAATAAAAGGAAAAAATGAAAGAAGTAATTCAGCATCTTTAAAACAAGAGGGATTCGTTAGAATGAATGTTTCAGAAAATAAGAAATGAAGCTCTCCAGTTTCCTCCCCTTGCACCTGTTGAGCTTGGTCTTGGCACTTGTAGCTCTTGGACTGGCTTAGTACTCTCTAAGTACTTTATGATTGCACCCTGTTACCTAATTAGATTTTTGATATGATACTGCCTTTTGAAAGCTTTTAGGAATCTTTTTAATTAGAAGATTCTGACCTCTTTAACACTGAGCATTGGAGTAAGACCAGTGTTATCACTCAGTCATAAGAAGTCAGATGAAATACCCATTAGAGTGAAATCTAGAGCAGATTAAATAAAAAGCAGTTGTCAGAAATGTGTAAAGGCTTTTAACAGAAATACACTAATCTGCCACGTCAGTGGATAGTTGATTTAAAAAGCAAAGCTAGATAACAAGGACCTTTTACTAATCATCTTTTTATTTGAGAAGTTTTGATAATTTTGAACCCCTTTTATTGTAGCAATGGTTTATTACATCTCCTTTTTTTCAGAATTACTGAATGACAACTGTCTTCGTCTTATTTGCCACGGTAATAGTTGGTGTTATAGTAGTTAAGTGCTACCAGCTGCTAAACCAAAGGATTGGCAGTTTGAATCCCCCAGGCAGTCCTTGGAAACTCAATGCAGAGGTTCTGCTCTGCCCTGTAGAGTCTCTAGGAGTTGGAATTAGCTCACTGGTAATGGGGTTTTAGCTTAATAATAGTACTTAGTGGTTACCCACTACTTGCTGTGTGCCTAGGCACTCTTATTGCTTGGTCGTGATATCTTTAGTTCTTGAAATGGCCCTGAAGGCAGGACCTTTTATCTTCAGCTTACCAGTGCCTCTGAGTGACTTAGAGAAGTTGTGTCTTGACTGAGTGCATTTGAAGTCAGAGTTTTTGTAAAGCCCAGTTCTTTCCAACCCATCAGTTTGCTGTTGAGTAAATGGGAAAGTTGGACTCTCTGACCAGATACCTCCGTCCATGTTCCTAAATTCTTTTGAGAGGGAGAAGAAATGCGTCTAAGTCTGGTCTTTGACATTAACTTACCTTGTTTTTTAGTTAGTGAGCAATTCTGTTGAAATCTGATGGAGCTATAGCCAACTTGTAGACAAGAAAGAAGGCTGCCCATCTTCTCTCCAAGGTCCGTTAAGGCTAAATCTAGAGGCCTCCTTTGAGGACCAGAGCTTAACAAAGCATTGAAACCATTTTGATGGAAATATCGCTAAGCTACATCATACTGTGAACCTGCTGTGTACATAGTTGAAACATCTCTGGTGAGCTCAAGGGTTAAAATTAGGTCCACTAGATGTCATAGGCAACCAAGGCAGCTTGCCCTCCACCGAGAAGTCAGATGTCTCCAAATTCTGAAATCATCTTTCTGTGTGTGGTGGTTCTGGGTCTTCTTCGATGCTGTAATAGTACCTCTCTCTCTGCTGCTCCCGAATGGTTTTGTCATAAACTGCTGTGGGCTAGGAATCAAAATAATTACAATTTTCTCAAGTAAGAGTAGATTAATTTTGAGTGTGACCTTAGGGCATCTCTTGCAAATGAATGTATTGAACATTAGTGTCACGCATTTGAACTTTTTAATAGGTAGATGGAACTGCCAGATAAGTGACGTTGTGTGTAACATGGAAAGTATTTTTGTAATTCTTTTCATTCCACAGAGAAGAAGACACAGAAAATGAAAATGAGAAGAAAATTTGGTACTACAGCACAAAAGTCCAGCTTGCAGAATTAATTGACTGTCTAGACAAAGATTACTGGGAAGCAGAACTTTGCAAAATCCTAGAAGAAATGCGCGAGGAAATCCACCGGCACATGGACATAACCGAAGACCTGACTAATAAGGCTCGGGGCAGTAACAAGTCCTTTCTGGCTGCAGCGAATGGTGAGAAGGGCATTTTTTTGGTTTTATTTTTTGTTACGTTTGAGATACACTCTTTCTGTGAAAGCACTGCGAAACTTAAAAAATATATTTAAAATTTCCAGTAAATATATTTTAATCATCTGTATTTCATTTTCTCAAGAAACTACATTGTTCATTCCAGTGTAAATTGGTGATGTATGCATTTTACTATTTTATATCTTGGTCATTACTGATATTTCCCAAATTGTTTTTTCTTCAGTCCAGATGTCTTATTAAACCTTTTTGAGAGTCATATTTTTAATTATGACATATTTTCTTTTAAGATTTATTCTTTGCTTTCTTTATTTCAGTAAACATTTATTTTAGAATAGATTTACTGAAAAGTTGGGAAGATAATACAGAAGGTTTTCATATGCCTTGTACCTGGTTTCCCTGTTATTAACATCCTCCGTTAATGGAGTACAGTTGTCACCGTTAGTGAACCAGTGTTGGTACGGTGTTGTCCCGTGAAGTCCATATGTCTTACAGATTCCTATAGTTTTTACCTGTTGCCCATGATCCCCTCCAGGACACCATATCTTTGTAGACTCATCTAGGCTCAGACTTGCCATGTTACTCACGATCTTGATGGTTTTGAGGAATACTGGTCAGATGTTCTGTAGAATATGAGTTTGTTTGATGCTGTCATGGTTTATACTGGGGCTGTGTGTTTCTGCGGGGAGAAGTCACTGAGGTGGCATAAATCGTTAAGCACCCAGCTGCTAGATGAAAGATTGGCAGTTCCTGTCCAAGCTAAGGCACCTTGGGAGAAAATTCTGGTGATCTGCTTCTGAAAACTCAGCTTTTGAAAGCCCCATGGAACACATAGTTCCGTGCTGACATAAGGGACTGCTGTGGATCAGGATCAACTTGATCAACAATTGATTTGGTTTGGGTATGGGTTTTTAAGAGGAAGACCTCAGAGGTACCATTTTAATTACATCATAGCAAGGGTACATACTCCCAGTGTAATTCATCACAGGCAAAAGCTGATCGGATCACCAACTAGAGGTAAGTTTGTCTGCTTTCTCCATGGAGAAGTGCCGTCTGCCTCTCCTCTGTTGTACCGTACTTTTGGAAGGGAGGTGCTATGTGTGCAACCCACACTTACAAGGCAGGCAGCTATGCTTCCCCTCTTCCTAGAGGATGCAGTATCTGCATATGTTGTTTAGAATTCTGCACAGGAGGTTTGTTGGTTTCCCTTCTATTTTATTTATGTCTGTATGAATTCATGTATATTCCCCTTATACTGTGGATCGTAATTCAGTAGTATTATTTATTTTGTTACTCTGTTCTTTTTAAAAAGGAATAAATGTATACTTTCTTAAAAGTTTAAATGCAAAAAGATATTCGCTGAAAAGTGATTTATTTTCCTCTCTGTTCATAATTTCTCACCTTTCCCATTTTCTGATGCCACCATCATTACCATGTATTTTTTTAAAAAAAATCCTGCCAAGGTACTCTATGCATGCTTAATAAGTATCATCTGTGTTTTTTCTTAGTTCCTTTGAATTTTGGTAAGATTCTCTTAGCTGCCTGATTCTGCTCTTCTGTGTACATAATCTGCTGTACTTATAAACCTGTTAATTTTTCCCATTCTCCATTTGTTTAGAAATAGAGAGTTTATATTTACTAAATGTATTCAGCTCAGCTGTATCCAGGCTTGCTCTCACACACTCAGCATCACTCATCTGTTGAGTTCATGCGTATTGTTAGAGAATGATAGACATACTGTTGCATACAAATAAATTTTATCTTAAGAAATAAGCAGATTTAGTTATTGAAGATTATATTTAGTTATACCTGATAGTTAGAAACAACTCTCTATTAGATTTGTTTAGCAGATGTATAGTATTTGCTTCAGAAAAGATTCAGTTTTCAGATGTCTTTGGGGAAGTCATTAATTGCAATAATGCAAGTCTCATTACTTCCCCTTCATATGGTAGATTAAATAATAAGTCTTATTAATTTTAAAGAGGTTATCCCTCACTTAATTTCTTTTCATTAAGTAAGCATTAAAAGTGATAACTCCTTTTGCTCTTCCATATCCTCAACTTTTAGTATGACAAACAGAATCATCTCCAGTCCTGTGAAGGGCAGTGTGTAGTGTGCTTTTCATCAAGAATGTTGAATTGCAGATTTTTGCAGAGTGAGCTCGTCTGGGTACAGATTTTATATACAGAATCATCTTAAATAAGAAACAGCAAACAAAATGAGAATGTACTATGTAAAAACATTTAGCGGCTTGACTTAGGGAAATGTAAAAAATAAGTAAAAATATCCAGTATAGGGAAATTGATTAATTTTGCTGTAAGCTATCATGTGATCAAACCAAACTCCTTGCCATCAAGTTGATTCTGACTCATAATGACTCTGCAGCGACCCGTGTAGGACAGAGTAGAACTGCCCTGTAGGGTTTCCAAGGAGTACCTGGTGGATTTGAACTGCCGACCTTTCAGTTAGCAGCTGTAGCCACTATGCCACCAGGGTTTCCATCATGAGATAGGACTCTGGATATTGGAGAACAAAATAAGGTACCATCCAGAAACAGTACCTGGGTCATTGAGGTACTTAAATTCCCTTCTTCTAAACAGCCAATTGGATAAAAGTAACCAAGTAGTGTGGCATAGTTTGAGCTTCAGACTAGATTCTTAGAAAGTTAGAAGCCAAAACTGCTGTGAAACCAGCTTGCAGCCTGCAGTTACCTGCTAGTACTACACAGAGTCCCTTTTGGATATAAAGATGGGGTCTAGGGACAAAGTAACATTCTTTTGTTGCTGTTGTTACTGCGTAGCCAGCCTGGTACTAGAGGTGGAGGAATTCACATGAATTGAAAATTGATAGAGAAGAAAAGTAACATTTTTGAGGATCTGCTGTGAACTGGGTGCTCAGCTAGATGTTTTACAAGCCTGTAAACTAATCAGCAGCTTTGTAAAGAATATATTTAAGGAGTAGATTGTAATGAATTGAAAACTTAGGTGGAAAAACTCTCTGTTAAAACACAATTCCCACAACTCTTTGTTCTCTCTGAGAACCAAATCTTGACTATGGTCTTCAGTTTAGAATTCTCTAGTTCAGATAAATACCCATAATAATAGCAGTGCTGTTTAACTTGGGGTTTGTGAGATGAAAACAGAAACTACCAGAGTTCTGAAAATAGCCAGGTATAATTTATAGCATCATAACCTTAATTTCAGAATCACAGTGTGTCCTGATGACTTTAACTTGATTATCAGATAGTATGAATTTGATCAAATTTATAACACCTGATTTTTAGATACCTATGTGTCCACAGTGATTAGGTCCTGTGGCTGCTAACCAAAAAGTCAGCAGTTCAAATCCACCAGGTGCTTCTTGGAAACTAGGGGCAGTTTTATTCTGTCTGTAGGGACGCTGTAAGTCATAATTGACTTGATGGCAGTCGGTTTGGTCTGGTTTTGGGTATGTGTCCACTTTGGAGATACAGCCCTGGTGGCATAGTTAGGTGGTTGTTTGCTAACTGAAAGATTGGCAGTTTGAACCTACCAGCTGTCCCTTGGATGTCCCTTGGAAACCCCATGTAGCTGAGTTCTACTGTCTTACGGAATTGCTATGAGTCAGAATCAACTCAGTGGCAATGGGTTTATATGTCCACTTTTGATAGTTTAATAATATTTTTGGTAGTTGAATATTTTTGTTCATTTTCCCAGTATTTTATGAAATTTTTCTAATAACAAAAATTTGAAAGGTTTATGCAATGCCCATCATCTTCCATTCCACAATTTAAATTTTACCGTATTTACTTTATCACATACCTACGTGGTAATTGTTTTGGCCTCTTATTTTTCTCATTAAACTTTGTTTCAACAGGTCTCAAAATTCTGTGACAGTGGTTTGGTCATGTGATTTCCACTAATAACAAATGACTTAAAACTGCCACATACAAAAACAAATGGTCCACAGAATGTTCCTTTCCTTCTAAAGGTTTTATGATACACTGTTGTTATTAAGGGAAATCCTAGTGGTGTAGTGGTTAAGTTCTGCGGCTACTAACTAAAAGGTCAGCAGTTCAGATCCATCAGGTGCTCCTTGGAAACTGTGGGTCAGTTCTCCTCTCTCCTATAGGGTCCTTAGGAGGTAGAATTGACTCAAGGGCAGTGGGTTTGGTCTGTTTTGGTTTATTATTTTAAACCAGTCTTTCACTATTAAACTCAAATGACCAGTTGGACCAATTGAGACACCTGGTTCTGAGACATTTCTTCCACCACTGATTAAAACTTGGGGCAGGTGTTAGGGACAGAATTTAGTGGTTGTGTTTAATAGAACTTTATTTCACTTATTTGAAGGGAAGTGTTTGTTTGTTTTTCATAATTTTTCTAATTAGAGATGGTTTTTAAAGCCTGTAGGTTCATTCTTTCCACTTAGTTTTAAAACACTCATGTAAGATATAGACTACGTATGTTTGTAACATAGACATGTTAGTTGGAGATCTGATGCAGCCTAAACTGATTGTTTTTTCCTTTCATCCTTTAGTGTCTTGCCCTCTCCATAGCTTTCTTGATCTCTTTTCCTGTGATGTGGTTACCGTAGAGTTCTTTAAACTCAAAAGCGGCATGCCCCAAACCCACTGTCAGTGAGTCAATTCCAACTCATAACGACCTTGTAGGACAGAGCAGAGCAGTCACATAGGGTTTCCAAGGCTGTAAGTCGTCACAGAAGCAGACACCACATCCGTCTCCCATGGAGTGACTGGTGGGTTCACACCACCAACCTCTCAGTTACTAGCTGAGCGCTTCCTTGCTGTGCCGCCGGGGCTCCTGGGCAGCAGACACAGACTGATGCATGTGAGTGTGTTTGAAAAGGTAGACAACATGATAGACTTTGAAATTAGAACCTTCCTAGAAAATCTGAGACCTGTGATCATTCAACCTGTGATTTTCAACTAATATAGATGGTCTAAACTTAGTAGGTGTTTTATTATTGTGTGAGTCTCATTAAGCCACACTAGGAAAATAGGGAGAATGTGGTGATTTGGTTAGGAAAACCAGCTGTTACAAGAAGATTAGGATGTAGCTGTGTTTGAAAGAGAGAAATTATTGTAGGAAAGGATAGAATTCTTTTTTTTCCTATTTTTGTTTTAAACGATGCTGTAAGTGAAGGTTAGAGAGCAGATTAGTTTCCCATTCAGTGATTTATACACAAGTTGTTTGATGACGTTGGTTGCAGTCCCTGTAATATGTTAGCTCTGTGTTACCTCCCTGAGTTGCCCGTTGCTGTTCGTGTGGTTTTCTTGCCCCTTCCTGCCTCTTCATCTTTGGTTTTGGGCATAGGTTGCCCTTTTGGACTCATATAGATGGCTGTTCTAAGGAACACCTTCCTCACCGATGTTACTGTTTATTTCCGAGGCCTGTCTATTATTGGCTGAGAGGTGATCTCAGGGAAAGGCTTCATTTCCAAGTTAGAAGGAAATCTTTAAGGGCCGTAGTCTTGGGGTTCCTCATGTCTCTGTTGGACCAGTAAATCTGGTCTTTTGTATGAATTTGAGTTTTGTTCTACATTTTTTCCCCCACTCTCGCTGACACCCTCTGTTGTGATCCTGGCCAGATCAGGTGGTAGCCATAGCCAGGCACCGTCTCGTCCTTCTGGTCTCAGGCTAGTGGAGGCTGTGGTTCCTGTGGTCTGTTAGTCCTTTGGGCAGCTTGTTTCCTTGAGTCTTTGGTTTTCTTCACTCTTCTTTGCGCTGGATGGAAAGGGACCAATAGTTGTATCCTAGGTGACTGTGCACATCTTTTAAGTCTCCAAATACTGCTTACCGAAGTAGGATGTAGAACTCTGTCTTTATGAACTGTATTATGCCGGTTAACCTAGATGTCCTCAAAGACCGTGGTCCTCAGCCATCAAGCTCAGTAACTCAGAGGTGTTTGGTTACGTCCGTGACTGCACACTGGGTGCTCTATTACATGTATGTGTATGAATTTACATCCAGCACACAGAAATGCGTATGTAGCTGTGTCCCCAGCCAGACCTATACATGCGTGTGCGTGTACTCCCATACGCCCTTTCACACCTGTTCAGCATGTCTATGTGTCTGTGTATCCACTCATAAATTATTGTTTATAACTGTGGTTGCAGGATTGTGGATGTTGTTTACCGTCACAGCCCTTATTCTTGTGTACCTCTCGTAGCCTTCCCTGGATTTGATCGTGTTGTGCTGACTTCCCCAATATTGTGTGTGCACCATCTTAACCTTTTACCAAAGTTAGCTGTTTTCTCTCCTTCCCCCTCCCCTCCCTGGTAACCATCAAAAAATGTTTCCTTCTGTGTGTAAATGTAGAAAGTATGTTATTCTTAAGTAAATTTTCTTTTTCTAAAGCAAAAGTTCTTTAAAAATAGTGATGTTTCTGTTGGTAAGTTTAGTACACTTAGCAGAAATCATTGAAGATAGAGTAAATCATAACTCAAAAGCAGTAAGTACAGACAGGTTAAAAAAAAGGAAATAATGTGAAAAGGGATCCCAGGGTGACTGGCCTGATGAAGAGGACGGAAAGGATGCCAGTTTTTGTCCAGTTGCTGTCTTGGATGTTCTGGGTTCTTTGAGTGCTTAGGAGTAGAGAGAGAGAGAGAGAAGAATCAGCTCTAACCAACTCAGATGTAATCACGTTACCAGGAAGGCCAGTCTTTTCCAATGATCTCACAAGCTTTTTGTCATCCTAGGAAACTAGAACGTAGCTGCCTACAAATTTCATTTAGGATGTAGATACCTACAGTTTAAGAAACACTGAATAAAATGAAGGTAGAGAACAACTGAACAGAGGAAATGAAAGAAATCCACAAACAGAAGTATCGTGGATATACAGCATTAAAAATGTCTCTTCTTCTTCACAAACATTGTACTTTAGTTGATAAGTTTATTTTTCATGGGGGTACAATGTAGTAATTCTGAAGCTGTGCATAATTGCATGGAACAAATGACTAAATACATTGTAGAAAATTGAGAGCTGGTTTTCTTACTACCGGAGAAAGAAGCTACAGATAAGTAAGGGAGCAATACTACAATGAATTGTGTATATGTGTGTGTGTGTATATACACGTACATACACACATATACATGTACACACAGAAATAGCTACAGAAATAAATACAAGTGTTTGTAAACATGGGTTAGTGTATACACAGACATGTGTTTCCTAGCGCTGTCCACTAAGAAGGCCTAGCAGCAGTAACAACCCTGTAGTAACAAGCAGACCGAATGCCCGGACCAATCCAAAACCAAACCCACTGCCATCGAGTCAATTCTGACTGATAGTGGCCCTATAGGACAGAGTAGAGCTGCTCCACAGTTTCCGAGGAGCACCTGGCAGATTGAAACTGCTGATCTTTTTTGGTTAGCAGCTGTAGCATTTAACTCCTGTGCCACCAGCGTTTCTGGTGCCCAGACAGTGGCCTGTAAATACCGTTCTCCAAAAAGAACCAGGGCTGCTTGGAGAGATGCTGAATTCTTAGGCGCAGGGCCAGGAAAGAACAAGATGACCCTCAAGCGTCTGATAGTGCTAGAAAGTAAAGACATACTAAATAAATAAAAGGATGTCGTGTGTCTAAACGACACAGGAGCTCATCAGATGAACTCTCACGGATCAAAATAGGAACAGCAGAGTTAAAAATCGTAGTGATGGAATAGAACCTGAAGACTATGACTAATACCCATGAGACCATGTCGCTATACTCTGTGGTCTGTACCATGTGGAACTTTCTATACTGTGGTCTAGACTGTGCCTTAGCATCACCCTGCCCAAGTTGAAGGTGAGCTAGAGTATCTTAGAGACTTGTCAAACAATATAGGTAATCCCTGGTCTGACTTAACATGCGACCCATGGTAAGCCCTCATAAAAACTGTTACATTAAAAATATGAGGTAGAGTGGTTGAGAATAACAAATGCGTACTACTTTGTCACACACATGAGAACAGTATTAAAGATGTTTTAGTCTGTTTGGAATTGTTTCTTTGTGTGTGTGTGTGTAGGAAGGTACACTGTTAAGACAAACATTTGACTTACATTAGGCATGAACTGTTACCTGTTGGAACTTGAAGACAGGCTTAGGAACAAAATTCGTTTGTAGTCTGGCGACTGCCTGTAAAGGACCACAGTGGCGGAAACAGGCCTGGGGAGGTACAGTAGCGTGCCTGGGGTCACACAGCAAGTTTGTCAGAGCAGCGTCAGGTCATGGTCTGTAGGTTTCAGTCACTGAACCACGCTACCCAGACTGTGGTTCTGGGTCAGCCTGCTGGCTTTGTCACGTGGCAGACAGTTTGACAGCCGTCTATATCAAGCCTCAGTGTCAAAAGGTAGACTTAATTTTTCTTTTCTCTCTTTTTTAAAGAAAGTATGACCTATAATTAACGTGTGATTTTTAGAAGTGAGAACCAAAAAACCCCAAACCACTGCTGTTGAGTCCATTCTGACTCTAGCAACCCTATAAAACAGAGTAGAACCGTCACACAGGGTTTCGAGGGGGTGGTTGGTGGATTCAAACTGCCCACCTTTTGGTTAGCAGCCAACCACTTAAAACCCCAGCACCACCCAGGCGCCTAACAAAACAACAACCACATTTCATCAGTAATCCTGATCCTTATGTCTTAGTTGTAGCGTTTCTCAGGTATTTAGTAACCCGTATTTGAATTTCTTAAGTAGCATTCATGGGGCTTTCATATTTGGTAATGTGGAAGTAAAAGGTTTGGTTTGTTTTCGTTACAGAAGAGATTTTGGAATCCATAAGAGCCAAAAAAGGAGAGATTGATACTGCCAGAAGCCCTGAAGAAATGGAAAAGGACAAGAGTGAGACTGAGAATTGTGACCCCAAAGATGCCGAGAAAAACAGAGAGGAGTTGGAAGACCAGCCCCATGAAAAAGATGGTGATGACCAAACTCCCGAGGACGACGCTGAACAAGGAAAATCTGAGGGTAAAAAAATTACTTGGTTAAAAGAAGTGTTTTGTAAGTGTGGTTAACAAAACCTCCAGTTTTACTTGCAAAATAAAAATGAAAGTTTTTCTTGCAAGCAGCTACTTAATTGTGTGGTTCTGAAGTGATTAGGATACCCCCTCCCTCCTCCTCGCAACATGTATATCAGGAGTAATAAGTGTCGTGTATTGGTGGGTTTGCTATAATGATACACCCTATCTGTGTTTAAGTTGCCACTCCCCAGTTAGATTGATTGCTGAAAAATTACTCCTTTTATAACAGAGTATATACTTTTGTATGTGGTAAAAATGTACAGTTTTTATAGTCTGAAACCTTCTTAACATAGTAAATGTTTTTAATTACGATGTGGAGTACCTACTGCAAAAACGATGCCAGAATCTGATCATTTCAGAATGGCCCTAAAGGCAAAGCAGATGTTTTGGTGAGGCTTCTTTATTAGTAATTGGTCAGACTGTGGCCGTTCAGCATAAAGCAGTTCTAAAGAGTATCTTTAAAGTTTTGTTGTGCATTTTACTATAGAGCCAACAGAAGTTGGGGATAAAGGTAACTCTGTGTCAGCAAATCTTGGCGACGACACAACAAATGCTTCTCCAGAAGAGACTAGTCCCTCTGAAGGGAGGAGCCCCGTGGGGTATCTCTCAGAAACCCACGATAGCAGCAACATGGCAGAGAAGAAGGTGGCATCTGAGCTCCCCCAGGACATGCCAGGTACAGAGGGCAGTGTATCAGTGCCTCTGTAATGGGGGGAGTCCATCCCTTGGTAGCAAAAGCTGAATGTCACCTAAACCTGTAAAGTGTATGTTCATTCATGCTGCTTGCTCTCAGTACCATCCCTGACTGCTCAGTTGTCACCTAACATTTGAAGTTTGACAAATGTCCATGCAGTTAGTGCTTGCAACTCATCATAATCTTCATGCTTTTTAAAGTTCATCTCAGCTGTTGTTTTGTTTAAGGCTTATTTGTGTGTTGTATCTTCAGACCGTAGTGGCAGACACTTTTGTTTTAAGTACTTACGTACTAACTGGTGGCGCAGTTGTGAATGACTTCACCCTTCCAGTTTCTGTATGTACTAACAGATTCGTTGTATGTGTGCATGTGCTCATGTGGTCTGTACAGCATTCCAAATCTGACTGTTACGACAGCAAGCCATTGTCAGAAAACGTGGCTAGCAGGTATATTTTGATAGAAGTGCAAGCTAACCAGTAATTCTTACTTTAAACTGTAGTTTTCATTATTATTGAAAGTCATAGTCAAAGTAAGTAGTATTAGGCTAAGAATGTCATTATGCCGTTTTCTTTCTAGAACTGAAAAAAGAATTTTATTTATTTTAAAACTAAGAATTTTTATGTGTATTAAAAAACTCAGAAAACTCAGATGAGCATAATGAAAAATAAACACTAGTAATCCCACCAAAAGTCCAGACTCATAATACCTTCCTGGCAGTTTTTAAAGGATTTTCTTTGTATCTATAGGAATGTCATTTATTTTCAAACTTTCAGTACTTTCATTTGCTATATTTTCTACCAAGGATGTGACCGTGGTGTATTGGAAAGAAGACAGCACTTTAGTCTACTTTTGCTGTTCGGTTCATTTTGTAACATGGGGAATTTGAACAACCAGCAGTTGTTTGTAAGTTGTCAGTAGTGAGCTCTGTTGCTGAACACGCTGTTACAGCGTTAGGCTACATGTAGAAGGCAGAAGAACCGCAGCAGTAAGTTCTCCACAGTTTATATAGTCAGAGACTAGTCATTAAGAGAAAAGTATGGAAACTGTGGTATCAGGTGAAATAAAGTACCAAAAGTTGTGTAGCTTGGAAAAGAGTAGGCTGTTTTTGATGGGTTTGAGTTGGAAATAATGTTATCATCCTTGAATATTTGGGAGATTGACACACTGAGCGGATTAGACTTGTTCTTTGAAATGTTCAGGAATTATTAAATCAAACACGTAGAAATAATGGTAAGAATATTTTGAATAAATTTAAATGGCTTTCCTATTAGAGCAGTTTAGAAAACAGCAGTAGTAAATGTCCATTCACTGGATGCACGGGATAAGGACCTGTCAGATGATAGCAGGGAGAGCCTTTCGTTGAATGGAGTGGTGAAACTCAGAGATTTATCATTTGATTTTGTAATTAGATCTCTAGGGCATATCCAGTTTTTTTTAATTTTATTATTCTCACTTTCACATGGAAACCTTGGTGGTAAAGTGATGAAGTGCTACGTCTGCTGACCAAAAACATCAGCAGTTCAAATCCACCAGGCCCTCCTTGGAAACTCTCTAGGACAGTTCTGCTCTGTCCTGTAGGGTTGCTATGAGTTGGAACTGACTCAGTGACAGTAGTTTTGGGTTAATATTCACATAGTCACAGCTAAAAGTTTGAAAGTATTACCCCAAAATAGAATGAAAGAATTCCATTTTTATTGGAATCATGATTACATTCTTAGTAAATAACCAAAAAAAAATTTAAAAACTCGTTGCCGTCAAGTGGATTCCCACTTTTAGCAATGCTATAGGTCAGAGTAGAATGCCCCATAGACTTTCCAGGTTGCTTATGGAAGGCTTCAACTGCCAGCCTTTTGGTTAGCAGCTGTAGCGCTTAACCACTATGCCACCAGGGCCGCTGTGAGTCAGAATTGACTCCATGGCAATGGGTTCTTAGTAAATACTTATTAAAAATCCTTCATCCTTTTAGATGGATTAGTACTTAATGTATGCTATTTAATATTTCTATTTTATTGTAATAAGATCTAACAAAATTTCCCAATTTAACCATTTTAAATACACAGTTTAGTGGTATGAATTGCATTCACAGTGTTGTGCAGTGATCACCATTTCTTTCCAAAACTTTTCATCTCTTCAGGCAGAAACTTGGTGCCTAATTAGGTAGTTACTTCTCTTCCTCTCTTCTCCCCACCCCTGGTAGCACTTTCTGTCTCTGTGAATTCATCTTTTCTAGATATTTCATGTACTAAGTGGAATCGTATGACATTTAACCTTTGTGATGGATTTATTTCACTTAGCGTAATGTTTTCAAAGTCCATCTGCATTGTAGCATCTGTCAGAACTGTGTTTCTCTCTACGGCTAAATAATACTCCATTGTATGGATAAACTGCATTTTGTTTCTCAGTTCATATGTTGATGGCCAGTTGGTTGTTTTTTTTTTTTTTTTTTTACCACTTATTAATTACTGTCAATATTGCTGCACCAAACATTAGTGTACAGGTACCTGCTTGGGTCATCACTTTTCTTTTTAGGGATACGTACCTAGGAGTGGAATTGCTAGGTTATATGGTAAGAGGAGCTGGAGGGCACAGTGGTTAAAGCACTTAGCTGCTAACCGGAAGGTCGGCAGTGCAAACTTTTCAGCCATTCCGCAGGAGAACGATGTGGCAGTCTCCTTCCATAGCGCGACAGTTCTGCTCAGTCCTGTAGGGTTGCTGTGAGCTCAGTCTACTCGATGTCAGTGGGTACTGTAGGGCCGTGTTTATCTTTTTGTGGAACCATGGTTGTTTAGTTTTTAAACTTGAGTAACTGTGCTTAGAGTTCCATGGACATTTGCCTTTTAAGCTGCTTGTTAACCAGCTTATGCATTCCTTAGAGACATTTGTTTGTCTGTTTTTGGAATAATTTAAAGGAGAACCGTTACCCTAACATTTGATTTACATTTTTAAAGAATGCCAGGTAAAATAATATATATAAAGCATAGTGCCTGGCGTGTATTGTCAGTTCAACAAACGAGATCTGACCATTAAGTGTGGGAACTCATCCTGGAAAAAGCGCTGCATACCTCATTGCTGAGTATCACTGTGGTCACCTTTGAAGTACTTCCCCTTGGGAAGCTAAGCACTGATGCCAGCACCTAGTCCACCCTTCATAGCAATTTTGGAACTCTTTTTCTGGAACAGCCATCAGAGTTGTTGTCGGATTACCCTTGATATCCTGAATGTCATCAAAATGCCTTCCTGTCAATATTTCCTTCATCTTTGGGTAAAGAAAAAAGTCACTGGGGGCCAGATCAGCTGAGTAGGTAGGGTGCTCTGATACAGTTATTTGTTTACTGGCTAAAAAACTCCCTCACAGACAATTATACAGTGAAGTTTGCGAACTTAACCACCATGTCACCATGTGCAATGGCCATTCCAGAAAGAGTTCCAAGATTGCTTTGAAGGGTGGACTGAGTGTTGACATTGGTGCATAACTTCCCAAGGGGAGTGCTTTGAAAGTGACAAGAGTGATAGTCAACAATGAGGTATGTAGCACTTAGAACAATTAAGTTCATGGACTTGTCAGATGTTGTATGTTGCAAATTATTATTACTGCTATATATTATCAGCGCTTTGAGAGAATACACAAGCCTAGCAAGAGAAGACTAATAGAGTAGCTGAGTTGAATTCCACATTCACTGATTTGGTACTTACTGATTTAAAAATTTCTTGTAAATGAGATCCTTTGTGGAGTTAAGCTTTGCAATTCAGACACATTTTAGCAGAAAATATGTCATGAAAAACGTTAGATGAGAACCTGCATAGGAAGGTAGAATGGGAGCAGATATTATCTGTCTGTAGCTGGCTTCACGTGGATTTAGAATCGCTGCGGGATTAGAGTACTAAAGAGTTGGAATATCCTGTGCCTGCAAGAAATTACAAACCTGAACATTCAGTGGCTTTTAGACCTCTTCTGTGCTAGACCGAAAAAAGCCAACCCAGGATAAACTGACATTTCCCTACGTGTTCCAGAAAAATTATGAAAAACATTTTTAGACTTTAGGAAATATACTTGTTTTAAAAGAGAAACTTGATACTTTTATAATTTCTGATCTTTTTTATCTCCCTGTATTTTTTCTGCATGTTTGTGTCATTTACTCCCTAGCTTCTCAAGGCGGATGTCTTGATGGTCTCCCCCCTCCGCCCCCCAGTCTCCATGTGCTCTCTGGGCTCTCCGTTTCCCTCTGCGGACTCCTGTAGCTGCACCCCACATGCTTTTATGTCATGTTGTTTTTGTCATTCAGAATAAAAGGTTTTCTCATTTCCATTATTGTCTGTGTTGTTTTGACCCATCATGTATCTAAGAGTAATTTGCTTAGTATCTTTTGGCTACTAATTTCTAGTTTAATCCACTGTGCTCAGAGAGCATTCCTTTCATGATTTTTGTTTTAAAGCCCATTGCAGCTTGTTTTATGGCCCAGCATTTGGTCAGTGTTGATAAATGCTTCCCATGCACTTGAAGAACATACACATTTTTGTTCTTCAAGGCAATGTAGGAAGATTAGGTTGATTCTCATTATGGTGTTCAAATCTGTATCCCTGCTTTTTTTTTTTTCTCCCCTCTATGACATGTTTTGAAATTATTTCCAGCTACCAACTTGATGCCAATGGGTTCTTTGGTTTATTTACTGTTGATTTACCTTGTTTGGGAAACCCTGGTGGTATAGTGGGTTAAGTGCTACCACTGCTAACCAAAAGGTTGGCAGTTCACATCCACCAGGCACTCCTTGAATGCTGTATAGGGCAGTTCTACTCTGGCCTCTAGGGTTGCCCTGAGTGGAATCTGACTCAACAGCACTGGGTTTTGTTTTTTTAACCTTGTTCTCTTTTTAGTTTTTTTCAGTTGCACATTTTGAGAATGTGCTGTTAGGCATGCACAATATTTCTATCTTCTTGTTGAATTAACTGTTTGTGAAATGTCTTTTTTTAGCTGTACCTCTTTCTTTTGATTGGTGTTTGTATTGACTATCTTAGTTCATGAAAAGGGTTACATTGCCAAAAACTGTCATGGCTAGAAAACATGCTACTTAGTACTCTGTTTAACTTATAGTTAACAAATGGCTGATTGTAGTATTCAAATTTAGAATCAGACATTTGGTATAGAGTTTAGATTAGAAACCTTTTGTACCACAGTGTCAATGTTTAAATTTATAAGGGATAGGAGAGGCGTGTGTCTTTGTAGCATCATAAACACAAATCTGCTGTGAAGATTTGTATTCAATGTGTAATATAGATGTTTGTTTTATTTAAATTAGCCTCTGGATTTAATGCTTGGGATTAGGCGAAGAGTAGTAGTAAATAAAACTGGCTTCATTTCCATATAGTTTTGTAATTGCTTTTGCAATGTTTCCGTGGGCGTATTGAAATTCTGACATCTGTAAAGTTGAACCGTTGATTTAACCTGTTTCTTAACTTACTAGAGTCTTAAAAGATAATACTTTGCATTAGTTTTGAACTTTACTACAAGGGAAAAATCAGTAAAGGTGAGGCTGTTGATTCCGGATGCTGAAGTGATTGTATCATCTCTCTGAGTTGATCAGTTAGAGTTTTTGGAGGGGCTGTGATTAAATACCCTTATTTCTTACTCTTTTAAGTATGTATGCCTTTAGTTTTTAGTCATTCGTTTTTCCCCCTTTTCTTTTAAAAAATTCTCCATTTTACCTTCATGTAACAAGTCATTTTTTCTCTTTGTAGATTTTGACTTAGAATTTTGTTTTGTTTTAATCAAAGGTTGGACATCATAGAAATAGGATTTGAGGTTTGTGTTTAGAAGTTGACTAATTTTAATACTACCTGGGGAATAACTGCAAAATTTTTCCTGTTGCTGTTCATTTACAGTGTCTGTCCTGTCCAAAGAGCTAGATGGTTTGGATTGTGGAGATTAAAATAGGCATGGTGGTAGGTGTTACTGTCTTTGTGGTGTTTTGAAGCAGATGCTGTTATGCATTTAGATTTCTTTAATCCTGTAGCCTAATCAAGTAAGGAGGTGATGAGTCTAGAATAATTATTTGGAAAAGTAAATTCAGTTTTCTAAACTGAAAGAGAAGAAAATATTTACCTAAGTTTCTTCCTTGGGAGAAAGGACAAAAAAATCTATGCAGTAGGCGTCTTAGTAGTTCTCTGAAAGTTTAGATACATGGAACCTGAACCTTGGTATTCAGTAGGTTCATGGTTTTTTTTTAGTTCAGAATATCTGGGTGGGAGTAGCTGTTCTTCAGTGATTAGATTACTGTTATCCCCATGATAGAATAAAACACTTTATACAAAGTATACTAAGGTGTATAGAATCAGCACCTCTCATGTTTGTACCCCAGAAATTTCTCCTTAGTTAAAAGCATATTGTGGGTATGTTGTTGTGGTGGTTGTTAGCTGCCATTGAGTCAGCCCTCGACTCCTGACAGCACCATGCACAGCAGAAGGAAACGCTGTGTGGTCCTGCTCCATCCCCACAATCAGTTGTGGGTCAGGTGGTTAGGATTCATAGAGTGTTCATTGGCTGATTTTTAGAATTAGATCGCCAGGCCTTTCTTCCTAATCTCTTAGTCTGAAGCTCTGCTGAAATCATTCAGCACAAGAGCAACACACAAGCCTCTGCTGACACATAGGTGGTGGCTAGGATGAGGTGCCCCACCTGAGATGGAAGTTCTTGTGAAAGACAAGACTTCTATGATGGAACTACCCATTCCCTCACCTGGGGAGTATTGTGAGCTAAAAATGTTTTTGTGAGATGGTTCAGAATAAAATCATTTTTTCTTCTTATTCAATGGGAAAATGCATTCTGAACAGTTCAGCATTGAGAGACTGTTTTTATATTTGATTATTTATTATATGAATAATTTTTTAGACAATTAAAAATAGATAAATCTAGCTATAAAAGGGTTAGTATTAGAGGCCTTCGATATCATTTGTGTGAAACTCTTTTTTTTCCCCCAGGTAAATGCATTTTTCCAGCTGGTGTCAGTTGATTGTATCACAAAGTGTTCTGTAGCTATCAGATTTTAGATTTGCCATTTCTGCCTGCTGTGAAAAGTTCTAATTATGAAAAATTTCAAACATGCATGAAAGTGGGGAAATTAATGTAGTAACCCCCCTCCCTTATATCCAGCACCGAGATTCCAGAATTACCAACAACATGCCAAACTTGTTTTAGAACTGCACTTTTTGTTTTTTACTCCCTTTTTTTGGCTGAAATTTAAAAATTTTCTTCCTTTTGATCCCACATGCAAAGTAGTAGACAAATCGTAACCCTTTAGTTAATTATGCTCGCCGTTGGCCCCCTTAATTCATTTATTTAGCTTTTTAAGTTATCTCTAATGATGAAGTCAGCACCTAGGGGTACCCATTGCCCAAAAGACCTAACTCCTACTTTGAATCTAACCTACATCAAAGCACTCACTGATCCCAGCCCCTTACTCCACTACTTGAAATAACTGTCACCCTGAATTTCTGTATTTATTATTATCTTTCCTTTTGACAAGGTAAACCCAGTTGGAGTGATGCTTTGGCTACTGGAGGTCGAAGTGATGTACTGCCCACATACTCGTGCGTCACCGAGTTGGTCTATGTGGTTTGTTTTGCTGTGTACTGGGGATCATGAGTTTTGCGCTCTCTATTATATGACTGATGCAATGTTGCTGGAGTTCTTTTGCCTTGGCTGCATTATCATAGTCTTCTGTGTGTGGTTAGACCACTTTGTTTATGCCCTCTTCTACTGATGGGAGTTTGGATTGTTTCCTGTCGATACATTTTAAAGCACATCCCAGACATCACATCATACCTGTCTTATGTACATCTCTAAAGATGATGAATGTTTTCTTACACAATTGTGCCATTATCATTTTTATAAAACTTGGAATTCCTTGATGCCATCTAATAACCATTCCATATTTAAATTTCCCCAATCGACTTACAGTCTTTTTTTAAAATAACATTTGATGTTTTGGAAGTGTAAATCCTGGTGGTATAGTGGTAAAGAGCTATGGCTGCTAACCAAAAGGTTGGCAGTTCAAATACACCAGGTGTTTCTTGGAATCCGTGGGGCAGTTCTACTCTGACCTATAGGGTCGCTGTGAGTCAGAACTGACTCGACGGTGGTGAGTTTGCTTTTGTGGGTGTTTGAAAGAAATCTAAACAATGCCCACACATGATACATCATACTTGGTTTTACATCTCTTGAGACTCTTAATCTAGTATACTCTCCTCTCCTCCCACTTTTTTCTCTCTTTTTTTTTTTTTCTACTTGTTGAAGAAACTTGGGCTTTCCTCCTGTGGAATGCCTACCCGCAAGATTGTCTCATCACCTCCTCAGTGTTGTTCCATTTTTTTCTAGAGACATGATTCGATTTCAGCTCAGCTGTCTTAGCAAGAGCACTTCATGAGCAGTGTACGGGGTACCCATATCCTATCACATCAAAGGCTTGTGATGTCTCATTGTTCTGCCTTTAAAAATTCTGATTGATTAGTGGATTCAGGTGGTGGTCTGCCAAATTGTTTTGGAGCCAGGAATGGGTGCCTCACTTATCTTCAACGGTGACTTAGGAGTCGGAGGTGTCTTGGGAGGGGGAGGCAGTGTCTTTGTTAAAATGATCAGTTTGAACTGTGGGTCATACATGTTTGATCTGGTTCGGTGAGTTGCAGTCATTAATTGATTCTGTTCATATTTGGGAATCCCTGTAGGTTTCTGTATGCCTTTACCGTGACCTCCACAGCCTCAGACCAGTTAGTCTTTTTGCCTTCCAGGAGAATGAGGTCCATGAGGCTTAAGTCTTACACATTTCTTACTGCAGACCTGGACTTCCTCATGCCTCCAAGAAGCACACTGGTCCCCCATAGTAGGGAGTGGTATTTAAAGACCACAGTCTGCTGCCAAACTCACATTGCCTCTAGGTTTTTTTAGTGGGTAGAGTAGGAAATATGTGTTTTTTAAAGTAAAAGATCATGAGATGCAAGTGACATTTCAAATTCATATTGAAGATTACTTACGTAATTTCTTTGTTTTTACACTTATCTCTTACACTAGAGTCCTTAGTTATTTTGTCCTGTTATAGGCTATTCATATCCCAGTATATGTTAATGATTGTTATTATATGATTATTATGATGCAGATGATAAAATGGTTTTCTGTGTAGTAGTAATTTCATATTGCTAATACAGCTGCTGGCAGAAGACTGCTAAGTAGCATTGAAAGTTTTTGTGGTAACTAGTTTATCCTTATACTGTATTTTCAGTAAAGACATCCAGTCAAAAACTGTTCCAAACAAAGTTACTCAGAGTAATTCTTTCTGTATGGTGATGCCAACAATTTGTAATACACTTAGTGAGGTTCGTTTATTTTAGTTTGCTTTCTGTTTTTAGGAATTCAATTTCTAACTTTAATCTTTTGAAAATGTAACACATTTACATGAGTCCAGTGTCAAAACTGTGTAACTAGGTGTAGTCAGAGTTTTCACTCTACCCCTTGCTGTCTTCTGAGGGAGCTCTTCGCTCCCTCCCCTGTAGGCAGCTGTTTTCATTCAGTTACATACCTACTGAGGTGATGGGCTTGATTTGCTGTAAATAAAAGCAGAGTGTATCCATAAGTTTGTAGTTTTCTCCCTTTATTACACAAAAGTTAGCAGACTAGAAATATTATCCTGCACCTTTGTTTTCACATTTATTCTTGGAGCTCCTTTCATATCTCAATGTAGTGTTTGTCCGGGATCTCTTTTCTGACTGCGTAATACCCCATTGTATCCTCCTTTATTCAACTAGCCCTTCATTGATGGCATTTTGTTTTAGGCCTTTTGTGACTGTAAATAATGCTTCTCTGTAAGAGAAGTAATTTAGTATTTTTTGGCAGGGTGTTTTAGGATAGGTTTCTAGGTAGTAGATGATTACTGGGTTCAGTAATCAGTAAACGCATATGTAATCTTTATGACATCGTCGGTTCCTTTTTACTCCCATGGGAGCATTCTGCATCCTCCCAGCGATGTGGAAGAGCATTTGTTAACCTGCTGCCTCTCCGCCTGACTGTATTGTCTCACTTGGATTTTTGTCAGTCTGATCACCGAGTGGTTTCTCTGTATAGTTTTGCTGTGCATTTTTCGTTGTTTGAGTGAAGTGAGTGTATTTACATACATTTAAAGGCCATTTCCTTTTCTGTATGTGTGCTTGTCCATACATTTTCCCATTTGTCTGTCAGGTTCCTCCCCCTCAAAAATCAAGTAGGAGCTTACGATTCTTTATGCACAGCCTTTGTACTATCATGTCTACCACTTTTGAATTCAGCTAATGGATTTAATGAGTGTTTTAGTTGTGGCAGAAAAAGATAGACATAGTCTCTCAATTTCTGAATTACTGTGGAGAGATGTAAGCTTTCAGTTGATAGTGTTATTTTAGATTCACTTTCAGTAACTGTGTTCTCTGTGGTATGTTTTCCCTACAAGTCAGCAGTGTTTTTAGGTGTTATGGTTTAGTTAACTTGGTAGCATGGCATTCACGTAGAAAAGCCTTAAAGGTAAATAAATCTGCTTAGTTCTGTTTCTGTTTGAATACCTTTGAAAAGTGAGATTATCAGCTCTTCAGATGTTAGAGCTGTTATTTTAGCAGAGCCACTTCAGTGCTCCTGGGAGGTGCTCTCACTTGGTTAATCTGCAGCTGTAGGCTATTGAGAGTCAGTGAGTTCATTGACTAGACATCCTAAAAAATAACTCACAGGAGGTTGCTAGCAAAATTCTTTTCATACATTGCATCTTCATACATAAGCAGCTATTTAAACTTGGTAATGAAATCCCAAAACAGTTATACAGCTTTCTGACAATTAATTGTCTTTAATATAATTTCCAATGTAAAAATCAGGTATTCTATTTTTCTAGAAGAACCTAACAAGACCAGTGACAGCAGTTACACTAGCGCTACCACTGCCTCCTTCCAGCCCAGTGTGGAGAACAGTCACAGCAGCAGTGAGCTCACTTCCTCCCAGAGTGACTCTGCTAAGGCAGCTGATGATCCAGAAAACGGAGAAAGAGAATCCCACACACCTGTCTCTATTCAAGAAGAGATAGGTAAGAATACACTGCATCCATTAAAGGGAACTTTTCAGGTTTTTGTTTTTGTTTCTTTTTTTGATTTTTAATTGTTTTTTCTTTTTTTTTCAAAAATAAAATTTTGGTGGGGGTGGGGAGAACTACATTTTTCTTTTTCAAAGAAATACAGTTAGCACTCACATCTATTGTTTTTGTTTAAATAAATGCAGAAGCACACAGAGAAACATACAAGTCCCTTTTCACATAAGCTTCCCAGAGGTAACCATCAGTAGTTCCAGTGCACAATTTAGATCTTTCTCCGTACAGTCACATTCATGTATGTACATTTACAAAAAAGTTTTTCGTTTTTTGTTTTTTAACATAAATGGGATCATTCTGTATATATTATTCTGCATCTTGCTTTTTTCAGCCTAGGGGATCTCTTCAAGTTGTAAATTGTGAATCTGTTCTTTTTAACTGCTGCATGATACTCCACAGTGTGGATGAACCATAATTCACGTACAGTTTCTCTGTTACTGAACATTTAGCCTGTTAACCTTTTTTTATATTATTACAAATAGTGGTACCTTTTAACATCCTCAACATATATGTTTATGTATTTGTGCAAGTATTTCTGGCAAGATAGAAATGGAAAGTGGAATTGCAGGGTCAAATGGTAGGTACGTTTTAGAATATTGATGGCTACTGCTGAATTGCATGTGAAATGAGCTTTATAATTGACGAACTTAGTTACCTTTCCATACTCTCATCTAAAGTCAGCATCATTAATCTCTTATATATTTATGAATGTTAAAAAAGTATTTTATTTATAATTTTATTCTTCTCTACTGGTATGGTCAGGCTTTTTCCTGTGTTGAACTTTCTGTGAATTATTTATTCAATCTTTTGCTTATTTTGTCTAACTGAAATTTGATGTTTTCCATAATGAGTTATAGGAGTGCTTAGTACCCTATGGTTATTAAGCTTTGATTTTTACGTATGTCTTTGCCGTGTAGTCATTGCTTGTTTTTAACTTTTTATATGTTGTAGAGAAGTTTTTATGTAATTATCACTCTTTCTCTTCAGAGTTTCTAGATTTTGTGCCTTACTGAGGGAGGCTGTTTCTGTCCCAAGAATGTAAATATATTTTATTGTAATTTATCATAAGACTTTTATAAATTATTTTTAATCCACCTGGAGTATAATTTTGTGTGTGGTATGAGGTAGAACTCTGTTTTAATTAGGACTTCTTTGCACTCAAAGTGACCAAACCAGTTTAAAGTAGTGTAAGTGAAAAGCGAATTTATTATTAGGTCACATAATTGGGATATTCAAGCCATCAGCATGCATAACTGGACCCTCCTAGCTAAGTCTGTCTTCCTCTCTCTCTCACCTTTGGGTTTTGCGTACGTTTGTGTGTTCACTTCCTTCTCTCTTAACACGCACAGGCTTTTTCCAGGTGGCAGGGAAGATGGCATCAAATGTAGTCATACCTTTCCAAGGACTGTGGCCCAACAAAGGCAAGGCCCCTACTCCTGCTCCAAATCAAAAGTCCTTAAGGAAGGAATTTCAGTGGCCTATTTTGGATCGTAGTGTTCCCACCCCTGTGGCCAGGGCAGGCAAGGTATTGTGATTGGTGGCTCCAGCAGAAGTGTATGATTGCAGGGCATAGGAATGGTTTTCAGAGTCAGAGGGATGCTGCAAAACCGGAATGCAGCCGAGTCCCACAGCTCCCTCTTTGACAGCCTGGCACATACACATCCTTAGTATTCATTTCCCTACATGCAGTTCACGAGTATTTTTGCCTAACGTAATATGAAAATCTCGCACCCCAACTGAAGACTGCCAAAAACCTCTTTTCCAAGATTACGTATGCTAATTGTATTTACGGGCAAATCTAGGATTTCTTTATATTGTGCATTAATTTATCTTGTTAATATCCAGATGTGGCTTGTCTGATTTCACAGTCCATGAGCCAAGGTATAAATTGCACCACCTCTGACAGCTGTCATCTTAGTTTGGTAGTGGGGAATGTTCTCTGATCAGTCTGGCTACCAGTGGTGGGAGAATGACCACAGCTGAGAGGGAGAAGGGCCTGGAGAGAGTCCCTTCCACAGAATAAAAGCCATGCAACGGTAGCAGCCTGGCTTCTGCTGGCTGTTGTTGGTAAGGAGTCTATAGTGATTGCTGTAGGATTATACGATCAGATGTCCCAGTTTGGTGGGTTTGGTGTTTCTTTGGCAGTTGAACCCCCTTGTAGATTTCCTAGATCTGCAGCTGGTACTTCATGTCCAGATGCTTAGTGCCCTGACAAGTAAGCCCCCTGCACCCCACAGCATGTCAGCCTGGCAGGCCTACTGGTAGCCCTAACCCTTCTTGAATAGGGTTTGTCTCAGCATCAGCCTCCTGTTACCATTAAACAGTGAGTGACAGGGGTTGGGGAAGAGTAGATCGACAGTCCGCCTCCCAGCTGTGTCCCTTCCTTGTAATAGCAGGAATCATGGCCCTGGGCAGAGTGTTCTTCCAGACTGCACTCTCAGCCTTGTTCTCTTTGCCCCTTTCAAGTCTTCTTCCCTGGGGATGAGTTTTCTGCCTCCTGGCTCTTATTTGCACTAAACTTAAAAACTACACTAGTTGCCACTGCATCATGTCTGCCTCAGGCAACTCTGTGTGTGTCACAGCTGAACTGTGATTGATGCGGTTCTCAGTGGCTGATTTTTCAGAGGTAGGTCACCAAGTGTTTCTTCTGAGCCACCTCTGGGTGGTCTCTGACCACCAACCTTTCAGTTACAACCCAAGGCTCTGAATTGACTAAGGGGCAAAGAATTAACTAAGCGATCTTGGATCGTTGTCTCCAAATTAAAGGTCATCTTTTAAAAACCTCTGTGCTGTTTCTTTTCTGCTCTCAGGAATTCAAGTCCAAGAGATGCCTCTAATATTTTTATTGTGGGACTTTCTCAGTGGTCTCCAGAAGTAGCTACCAGAGTTCAAATCCTGGCATTTTATTACCCTCATTCTGCCTAAGACTCCAGCATGGGTAGACTCATGGTCAGAGTCCCAAGAGAAAATTGCTGACCCTCTGACCAGCTGCTCTGCGACGTGTTGAATGTTGAGGTCAAGGCTTCCTGGTGTGGCAAAACATTTAGTCCTCACACCCAACATTCAGTTGATCAGTGCCGTATGTTGGGGTCAAAATCTTAGAACGTTTACTAGATTATTTAGAATTTATTGACTGCAAGTGAAAGAACTCCATCTCATACTTGCTTAAAACAAAAAGGGAATTTTACTGGCTCCTTCAGTTGGGGACTTCAGAGGTGAACTAAATGAGTTTACCCACGTCTCTTTGTCTCTCTTCTCCCTTTCATGGTTTCTCTCTGTGGTAGGCTTCTTATGTCCTGTTATTTATGGCATTTTTCATGTTGTAGGAGTAAAAATAACCAATCCCTAATTTATACTCTTTCTGCTCACCAATAGAAGCAGCAAAGACCTTTTCTTTGTTTCCAGATTTTAAAACCTGGAGTTGGATATGAGTGGATTGGGCTGCATAGCTAGACCTATGATGTCACTGTAGCCACCCAACAGAGTGTCCTATCTAGCAAAGCCGGGTCCCAGTGCCCACCTCAGCAAGACAGGGTATTTGATTTGCAGTCCTGGCAGAATCTTTTGATTGATTGGAGAAAAGCATCTCCCTGAAAGAAAGGAAAGGATGTGTTGACCAGAAAAAATTGACAAATGTTTACTAATGATCTGAACTTTCATTTTTTTTCCAAATTGATAGTCAGTTTTCCCAACCCCACTTTTCCCTCTAGTTTTCTTAAAATGCCATCTATATGAATACGTAATAAATTCTACTTGTCCTTTCTTTCCTCAGTGCCATGGCTGTTTTAATTTTAAAAAGCATTTAGGTTAAAAGAAAAATTAAGTCTTGTTCAGCTGTTCAACTAACAGAAAGTGGACAGTGTTATCTCACCTGTAGAACGTGTAGAATGTTTAGTCAAAGTGAGATTCACGGGGTGTATATAGAAGGAAACCCTGGTGGCGTAGTGGTTAAGTGCTGTGACTGCTAACCAAAACATCAGCAGTTCAAATCTACTGAGCGCTCCTTGGAAACTATTGGGCAGGGCAGTTCTACTCTATTCTGTAAGGTCGCTGAGTTGAAACTCACTCACTGGTAGTGGGTTTGATTCTTCTTTTTTGGTATAGAACAGAAATTACTCCTGAGCATTTAAATCTGTCGTATTTAAAAATTAAATGATTATGTGATTTAAAAAACTAGTTGATTTTTAATTAATAAGCATATAGATAGCTATCTAGATTTCTTAGGGGAAATTCTTTTGGCTTTATGTGTATAAGCTTAAATCACTTAGGTATTTAAACAAAATTTCAGTAGAAATATTTCTAAAATTAATTATAGACTTTTTATACAAAAATGTGTATGCAGTATGTAAGGTAACATTTTATTAGTGTGTTTTCTGAGTTCCTGTCTTTGTGACTTGTGTATTTGTACCAGCCCCCCCCTTTTCTAATAAATGAGCTTTGAAACCAGATAACTAGCATGTTTCAGTTCTCTGTAAAATAATAAATGACTCACAGTTCTGACATGCTCTCTTTCAAGTAAAACACAAGAATTTACGTTTGCTTTGGCTATTTAAGGACCTTTTTCCTTTTAACTTTCTGGATCTTAGGTGTGCAGTGGATACGCATTTTGGATAAATAGGGGGTTGTTACTTAGGATTTACTTACCTTCAGCAATTACTCTGTGGCTTTTTCATCTGGGAATAGGTGATTACAAATCAGAGAAGTCTAATGGTGAAAGAAGTGAGTCTCCCGGAGCCGGAAGAGGTGCATCTGGTTCAACTCGAATTATCACCAGATTACGGAACCCAGACAGCAAACTCAGTCAGCTGAAAAGCCAGCAGGTGGCAGCCGCAGCCCATGAAGCAAATAAATTATTTAAGGAAGGCAAAGAGGTGTGGTTTTTTTTTTTTTTTAAGTCTCTGGAATGTAATTTTAATAAGCACACCTTTAAAACAGCTGGGAACTTGGTAGACCTACTTTTGAATGGTATTTTCTGGACTTCCAAGAGTACGGTAGATAACAAGGTCAGAAATGAGGTTTACATTCTATTAGGCACCCAGATTTCAAACTCTGCCCAGAAATGCTGTGAGTGATATCGTTTCTGACTGCATGACAGAGCTTTCTTTCTCATCCATACTAATGAATGGCCTCTTTGCTGGCTGTCTTAAAGAACTGTAGACGATTTAATGTGTAGTTGTAGCTATTGGCACTTCGCTTGGTGCGCACCTGATGGGCGGAGCTTCCAGTGCGTCGAGCAGCACCTCCTCTGACTACGGACGGCAGGACCGAGCCCGGGGTCTGATCTCTGCGCCCCAGCTCGCTGTCAGGGCAGGGCTGTGGCTACATGTAACATGTCTGCCAGACTTGAGGATTGTTTGCAGGGTGGATATGCAAGAGTATACAGTGCTTTAAAAAAAACAATCAAAGAAACTACTTTAAAACAGTGGTTTTCAATCAGGTCTTTGACTGTGACCCTCAGTGAGAAACACATTTTTTTTTAGCAACACAGTCTATACATTCAGAAGTTCCATAAAATAGTATTTTACCTTACTGTGTGGGCAGCACTCTTTTTCTTGTCTGTCTGTTATACAGAGCCCCGTAAAGAACTTGGCTGCCAGCCAAAAGGTCAGCAGTTCAAATCCACCAGCTGCTCCTTAGAAACTGTATGGGGTGGTTCTGCTCTGTCTCTACAGGATCGCTATGATTTGGAATCTGTTCAGTGGCAGCATAGTCCACGAAAGGGCTGGGACTATTTGAAAACATTGTTTTAACATGTCCATAGGCCCTTATACTAAAACTGGAATGATGAAAGGAAAGAAGAAGATATTTTTAAGAATATATTTTTGGGGGATAGCATGTACCTTCCCTTCTCTTTTGCCTAAAATACGTGTTACAAGCTTGAAATAATGACAGGTAAACAATATGTTTGAGATGCAGGAGAATACCTAATAGTGCTTGGCATAATAGAGACTTCATAAATGTTTGCTTTCTTTCTTGCAGGCATATCTTCACTGCTTGATTTTAAGTAATTAGCCATTAAACTTGAAAAGTTTAATTGTAAGATGTATCTTGTAGACATCACTTGGAGTGACTAATTACAAATTGTTGAAAGTCATTTGCATCTTTGATGTAAATAATAGAGTCTTTTTATTTGTTTTATCAGGTTCTGGTTGTAAACTCTCAAGGAGAAATTTCCCGATTGAGCACCAAAAAGGACGTGGTCATGAAAGGAAATATTAATAACTATTTTAAATTGGGCCAAGAGGGGAAGTATCGCGTCTATCACAATCAGTACTCGACCAATTCATTTGCCTTGAATAAACACCAGCACAGAGAAGATCATGATAAGCGAAGACATCTTGCACATAAATTCTGTCTGACGCCAGCAGGAGAGTTCAAATGGAACGGTTCTGTCCACGGGTCCAAAGTTCTCACCATATCTACTCTGAGACTGACGATCACCCAACTAGAAAACAACATCCCATCATCCTTTCTTCATCCTAATTGGGCTTCACACAGGTAAAAGAAATTAAGGTTAATTTACCTCTGTGAAGCATGTTAAGTATTTATAAAATGCTTATTGCAAGAATGCACTTTGAAATGTCATTGTCAATGAATTGAGGGAATGGAGTTCAGTTTGGTCAGCGGAACAGTGCGAAGTTAAAGATGTCTGTGTATAGAATCAGCACCAGCATTTGGGGGCTTCTTGGAAGCAGTCTTGGTCTCTGAGTCAAGTGGAGACCAGATAGAGTTTCAGAACCTTGTAGAAGTTTTAAGAATCGAAAGTCTTAATGACTTCTGGGCTTCCTTCCAATCTTCATCTAGAAATATCAGTATTATGAAATGGGAGTCATCATAAATTCCATCTATGGTGACTTTAACTTCAGATCAACTAAGTGAAATAATTTCTTTTCTGAAATACAGGGCAAATTGGATCAAGGCAGTTCAGATGTGTAGCAAGCCCAGAGAATTTGCATTAGCTCTAGCTATCTTGGAGTGTGCAGTTAAACCAGTTGTGATGCTACCGATCTGGCGGGAATCTTTAGGACATACCAGGTAAGTGAATTCTGAGCCTCGTAAGTGGTGAATATTGGATTTCTGCTGGAAATACCAGTTAATTACCAATCAAAGTCCATGTACGTTAGAGGCCATGTTCAAGTCTTAGCTGTTACTGGTGTCATTCTCCTCTTCTGTAAGATGAAAATCTTGATAAGCATTAGCATTGTTTACAGTATAGTATTGTAATAGAAGTGAAGTAAGATCCATTTTATGAAAAGTAAAAAATATTTGTAAAGTAAAAACTATTTTTACTGAATGAAATGAGCACTTACGTACATTTTTTGAATGTCTTTTCTGGAGTGTTTCAAGTTGTATACTAGGCATCTGGTTTACATTATTTTGTAGAGTTGAGTATCTGGCCTCAAGTCTAGTTGAATGTCTTGCTTGACACTTGCGTTCAGTTCTCAAGTGGACGCACAGTTGTGTGGCCTCAACAGATGATTAAGAGAAAGAGGTAGATAGATTTTGTGACTTGACTCTACCTTTTAGCCTTGATAGATTTATTGTAGTCTTCAGAAAGTTACTAAAAACCTGGAAATAGAAGGAAGAAAAGTTATTATTTAAACTAATAAAAGTTTATGGTAAACATTTCAAAAATTATTCAAAAGGTTCCAACTTGACGGCACTTGGCTGGCTGGCATAGAGCAAAATACAAGTCATTCTCCCTTCCCTGCCCCCCTGGACTGTTTTTAATGCAAGTAACCTTTTACTGTTTTTTTACAACATCTGTATTGCACGTTTTAATAAAGAGATTTTTAGAAAACATGACTTGCTCTGCCAAGTAACAAGACTTCTTTTAAGGCTGTGATAATATTGTGATACAGATGCAGAGATACATAGAGGATTGGTAAGAATCTAGAAAAGACCAGCCTGTATATCGATATCTGACAGGAGCAGCATTACAGAAGAGGAATTAATTAGTCATTAAAAGTTGATGGAGCAGGTGGTTATCCACATTGGTGACAGATTGTATGTCCTTCTTTATGTTGTACCTAAATTCAATTCCAGGTAGGTTAGTCCCTAATACGAAAGCAAAACTTTAAGGAAAAACAACAACAAGAGGATATCCTTGTGACCCTGGAGTAAAGAGAGTTCTTTGCTTTTTCCTCTTTCCTTCTGACTCTCTCCCCTTCGGTACCCTTAGTCCTGTCTCTCTCCCTTTGTTCCTCCCATACCTTCCTTCCTCTCTCTTTCTCTTGATTTTTTGCTTTTCCTCCTGATTGATTTATCATCTCCCAAGAGGTGTAAGGCGAACATTATTGCTTCCATTTGTATGTTATATATCAGATGCGAATGAGTAAGAGTGTGTGTCTATATTGCATGTATGTGCACATGTGTGGACATGCTGTAAATGACTTTCCTTTTTAAATGTTTATTACATCATGTGTTGCATGTGTGCTGTTGTATGTAATATATATTATCATGGGCCGTAATGAATACTTGTGGGTTCACTACTCAACATAAAAATAACACTTCCAAAATTGTTGGTACTGTTTTCCTCTGATAACACCTTTCCTCTCATGTAAATTAAACATAGCTGTTAAATTTGTGGTCCATCATGCATTTCCTTTTACTATATAGTTTTATCACACATTGCATATGCAGTAAACACTAGGTTTTTTGATGTTTGCTTTTGAGGTTTATAATAATGTGTCGCTTTGAAAGACTAAGTTGTAGATTGGTTGACGATATTTTAGCGTTTTAATGAAATAGTATAATCATCAGAAAAGCTTAATATCAGCAGTATATTCAAGAGCTTATACAGCCTACTAAAAGTCAAACCACTTAGTAGGGGAAGAAAAGAAGAATATACATACTTCATAGAAAAGACAACATGAATAGCCAAGAACTATGGGAAGATGCTTTGCCTCCCTGGTAACCTGGGAGACACACATTAAAACCAGGGGCGGCTGTTTCATATTCATCAGATTAGCAAAAACATGGCAATACAGGAAGAAAACTCTGATACTTTGCTGATGAGTTATTAGCGTAACTGTTGAAATACCATTTTACAGAAACCATTTTACAGAAATTTGGTATAACCAAAGTTGAAAATGCAACCTACTAATACTTGGAGAAACTCTGAGATGTGGACATAAGGAGACATGTAGAGTGATTGCAGTGTTGTTCCATGGGGAGGAAATCTGGAAACAGTCTCTAAATGTCCGTAAGCAGGTGTGTTTAAATTACTGTGTATTTCTAAAGGGACTGCTGTACAGCAGTGGAGAACAAACTAGAGTGACAGGTGTCATCAAGACTGAGTCTTATAAAGGTAAAGTAGCCTACGAAAGCAAGCAGTAAAAAGACCAATGTAGCATGAAGCACTCTGTATAACATGAAACACATATGCTATTATGGCACCGTATTGTTTAAGGATATAGACTGTTGTAAAAGTTTAAGGAAATTCAAGGACTTTATGTTTGAAACTTAAAAATAATCCATTGCCTTTGAGTAGGGTCCAGCTCATGGTGACCCTAGAGGTCAGAGTAGAGCTGCCCCAGTGAGTTTCCAAGGAGCACTTAGCGAATTTGAACTGCTGAGGTTTTTGGTTAGCAGATATAGTACTTAATACACTATGCCACCAGGGTTTCCTGAAAGTTAAATATACCCTTCTAAATAAATAGTCAGTGGCCCAAGAAAAAGCATAATGAAAACTAAAACCAAGTCAAACCCAGTGCCATTGAGTCATTTCCGACTCACAGTGACCCTATAGCACAGGGCAGAATTGCCACAGTAGAGTTTCCAAGGAGCGCCTGGCAGATTTGAACTACTCGTCTTTTCGTGAGCAGGCGTAACACTAAACCACTGCACCACCAGGGTTCCCTAATGGAAACTGGAAAGCATTCTAATCTGAAAGTTTATAAAAGCAGTGCCTGCGTTTGTGGAGTGTTACCTAAAGACGGCGCAGTGAGCATTGATAGCCTTTAATCTCAGAAAGGAAGAAAAACTGCAAATTAAAGATAGGCACACATCTCAAAAAGTCAGAAAATAAACAGGCAGATCAACTGAATTAAGAAAAGACTGAGGAGATGAGTAGATTTAATGAAATAGAAAACAGACATACCTTAGGTACTGTTATAATCTATTAAATAATACTGTGTTTTTGATGAAAGGTTACGTAGCAAATTAGGTTCCTGTCTAACAGTGTATTTGTATCACTTGGAAATGTGGTGGCATAGTGGTTAAGTGCTGTGGCTGCTAACTAAAAGGCCAGCAGTTCGAATCTGCCTATTGCCTACCTTGGAAACTCATTGGGCCTGAGCTCTAGGGTCCCTGTGAGTAGGAGCTGACTACACTGCAGTGGGTTTGGTTTTGGTTTTATTTATATTTTTCAGTGATACTGATGACCTTTTTCACAGTGTGTCAACATTCTCATTACTTCCATTCAGGTTGGTGCATTTCCAGTCATCTGACTTTCTACCCCACCTTCTTATCTTTGTTTCAGGGTAATATTGGTTGTTTGGCCTTACACAGATAATTTTTTTAAAGGATCACAGTGCTCACGGTTGATACTGCTTTGTGAGCCAGTAGGTTTTTGGCTGAAGGGTGACCTCCATCTGTGGTCAGTACTGAGTTGAAAGGATATCTCAGGGTAATAGTCTCAGGGGTTCCTCTAGCCTCTGCCAGTTCAGGAAACCTGGACTTTCTAAAAAGAGTTTGAGCCTTATTCTACATTTTCTCTTGTTCTATCTGGGACGATCTATTGTAGTGGTAGCTGGGCACCATCTATTTCTTCTGGTTTCAGGATAGATGAGACTGTCGTTTGTGTCGGCAGTTAGTCCTGTAGAGTAGTTTCTTCTTTGAGTTTTTGGTTTCCTTCTTTCTCTTTTCCTCCGGGTGACTAGAGACCAACTGTTGTATCTTAAATGGCTGCTCGCAGGCTTTTAAAACTCCAGATGATGCTCAGCAAGCTAGGACTTAGAACATAAACTCTGTAGACTGTGTTATGCCAGTTGACTGAGTTGTACCATGAGGCTGTGATCCTAACCTTTCAAACCCAGTAAACCAATCCCAAGAGGTGGTTGGTTATGTCTAAACAGTACCCGAAACTGCACCTCTTATGTGCTTTAGTGTGTATATGCATTATGTCGGAAGTATGCATGTTATACATCTGCTGCCTAAATTGTGTTGTAATTGGCGCAACCTCTGATGAGAGTTTCAAGAAGTAAAAGATGGAGTATGACACATCATGAATATCAGCAGTGAAAAAGAAGAGATACCAACCAATATTCCTGTTTCTCTGTCACTGTATGGTATAGCATTCGAGCTTCCCACATCCAGAGAAAGGCCCTCAGGGCTCCTCCTTTTGGGTTGATTGGAGGGTTAGGACATAGGATTCACATTGGTCTTGGTCGTTAGAGAGTGGGGCATAGGACACAGTTTTCTCAGGCAAGATTATTTTTGGGTCAGTGTAACGGGTATCATTGTACTTACAAGTCAGGAGACCACGTGATTTCACAGATGCACTCTTCCTCCAACTTCAAGGAACAGACAGTTATGTAAACTCTTCTACATAATAGAAAAAGAAGAAAATCTTCCAGGTTATTACTTACCATGAAACCTGACAAGATAGTTCCCAATAAGAGAATTTTGGCCCTATTATTAATGTCAGTTATTGATTAATTAATAATAGCAGAGAAGTGTGTGTACAGGAAGTCTTAAATAAAACATTAGCAAATGTATTCAGGCAGATGTATTAAAGAATATAAACCGTGACTGAACTGGCTTTACCTAGACGTGAAAGAACTGTCCAGTGTTGAAGCAAACAAGACAACACCCAAGTCCGTTGCTTTCTAGTGAATTCAGACACCTAATGACAGAGTAGAACTGCCCCCTAGAGTTTCCAAGGAGTGCCCGGTGGATTCGAACTACTGACCTTTTTTTGGTTAGCAGCTGTAGCTCTGTTAACCATAGAACCTTCCAGCGTGGATCAGAGCACCTGCTGATCGTATCTGTGCTAGATGGGCAGTGCCTGCTGTGCAGATGGCAGCCCTGCCGCAACTCTGATGGTGGTGAGCCCAGTACCTTCCAGAAGTTGCTCATGGCCTTACCTCCTGATTTCATCAGGAGAGGATCTTACAAATTCTCTAGAAAGCTAAGGCCGGACCACGAGACCCAAAGACAAGTTTGTATTTGCCTGTTTAGTAGTGATAATACGTAAAGGATAGTTTGAGTAAGTTAAAAAAAAAGCTTAGATGTGTATACTTTATTTTTAAAGATACCATTTCTCTTCTAATTAATCTAAATCTGTTTGCATTGTGAGTGGGATTTACCACCCTTGGGAGGTGAGGAGGCTTAACCAAAATAATGCTGATAATAATCTAGAAAAAATGTGCAAGAATAGCCTGAATATTCTAAAAAGGGGAATAGGTATGAAAACATATTTTGAGGTTGCATTAATCAAAACAATTTGTACTGGAGAAGAAATAGAGCAGCGGAATAGAGAATCCAGAAATAGACCTAATCATGTGGGAATTTAGATAATGGTAGCATTGAGCAGGAAACAACATGTTTAGGTGAAATATAACCTAGATGCTTGCCTCAACAAATAAGTTCAGATAGATGAAGATTTAAAAAAAAAACAAAAAAACCTACAGTTAAACACATAAAGCTTCAATAAAAAGGGCATGGATTAATTTATTTGTTTTGTTGTGATACTGTCTTCTTAAATAGATATAAAACCTAGATGCCATACAGGAACAAGTAGATACATGTATTTTAAATTCTTTGTGGAAAAATAATATTATAGTGAGTCAAAAGATAGCTGACAAACTGGGGAAAAATATTTGCAGGACAAATGGAAAATTTCCTTATTTGACAAAGACCTTTTAGAAATGAAAAGGACCAGAAGTGCAGTACAAAAAAGACAAAGAATTTGGACAGACATTTTACAGAAAATTAATATGGAAGGCTAGTAGACATTAAAAAATGATTACTTCTGCCATAATTTTAAAAATATCAATACAGTAGTATTTTGTATCTGTCACTCGGGCTGATATTTTGAAACTCTGATACTGCTTCAGTTTACATGAAGATGTGGGAAAGCAGGGTAGCCTCATGGACTGATGGCAGTGTGCAGTGTACTCACCTGAAGACCAGTTTGTTGTTATCAGAAGTAGCATCCCACCCGCTACTATGCTCACAAGGGTTCACTGCACTCACTAGTTCCAAGAGCGTTGGTGAATCCACAGGATTTAAATCAGTCACTCAGTCGCTAGTCAGAATTGACTTCCTTCCTCCTTTTCCCATTCATCTGTGAGAACCCTGGGGGTGTAGTGGTTAAGTGCTACATCTACTAATCCCGAGTCAGCAGTTGGTGTCCACCAGGTGCCCCTTGGAAACCCTCTGCAACAACTGTACTCTGTCTACTGGGGTGACTGCGAGTCAGACTCAACTGCAGTGGGTTGGGTTGGGTTGGGTTGGGTTTGGTAAGCCTTTAGGAGCCCTAGTGGTACTTTGGTTAAGCACTCAGCTGATCACTGAGAGGTCAGCGGTTCAAACCCACCAGCTGCTCCAAAGGAGAAAAATGTGACGGTCCATTCTTGTAGAGATTAAAGCCTCTGGAGTCCTATGGGACAGTTCTACTTTGTCCTGTAGGGTTGCTGTGGGTTGGAATTGACTTGGCGGCCGTGGGTTTGGTTTTGGGGAGTTTAGAGGTGCGTTGGTGGCGCAGTGGTACAGTAGTTAAAGCATTCATCTGCTAACCGAAAAGTTGGCACTTCTAATCTACCAGCCACACTCCTTAGAAACTATGTGAGGCAGTTCTTCTCAGTCCTCTAGGGTCCCTGTGAGTCGGAATTGACTTAGTGGCAGTAGTTTTGCAGTCATAGGAGCCTTGGTGATGCAGTTGTTAAGGGCATGGCTGCTAACTGAAAGTTAAACAGTTCAGATCCACTAGCCATTCCTTAGAAAGTAACTGGGGCTGTTCTCTGCCCTGTAGGGTCTCTATGAGTCAACTCTTTGGCAATGGGTTTAGTTACAGAGACAAACCTTAAAAATGGAGCTAGGTAAGGAGCGAGATTCCATGCGAGAATGCATGTTTGGTTGGGGGATGGAGATAGAAAGAACTGAGCCTCTGCTCACATCTTGCCAGCACTCCCCACTGCCTCAAGTTTGCTGGAGGGCCCTCATTCGTTCTGCATTGTTGTGTGTAAGGACTGGGCAAGAGCTGGGTAGATGTGATATGTAGGATCCCTGGTTCTTACAAGCAGCTCTTCTACCACTAGAGCTCTTAGAGACAGGAGCTCTTGTCTTTGTAGGTTTTTGTTTGTGTGTCAGTTTTTGGGAAATACTCCTGTTCACAAAATTCTAGTCTAGTCACTATAATGTAGACACAAGATCCCCTCTCCCCACAGGCCAGCCCATGTTCTTCCTGTAGGTGCTGTGGTGGCACCCACTGCTCTGAGCCAGGACTCCCTTTTGTTCTGAGGAGACAGCAAGGCCTGTGCCCTGCTATCTAGTGACTGAGATGAGTGTGAGTCCTCCTTCCCAGCCTCTTCCCCAACCAAAAGAGGGAGAGAGTCCCCTGGAGCCCACTCTGTGTTGGTCTAATAAGTGTGAATACTCTGCTGTGAGAGAATCCACAATATTGGCTGATAAATTTTTGAATTTATGGGTCTCTCTTTTGGGGAAGAAAAAAATCTGGGAGTAAGGTAAAAGTATCCTTTAAAATGGCACTGGTTTGATAAATCATGGTATGTTGATGCAATGATATATTATTTAAGTCTTCCAAAAGATCTGGATATTCTGATGGGGAAAGATCTAGCTCAACTACTTGATTTAAGTCTGAGCGATGTCTTTTCTGTGTGAATATGTAATAGATTATTGAAAGAGGTACCTAAATGTTGGTAGATGCGTGCAATGTTGTACGAATAAATCATGGGGAGACATATGGGAAGAATAGCACTTGTCATTTTTGTCTTCTTGTACTACTTGATTTCTTCCTGTCACAAAATTACAGATCTATGTATTTTTGTCATTTGGGGTGGTCTTTTTGCTTTTCTCATGTTTAGTACTGTGTTTTATCTTGTTTATTTTTCAAAGTTAAAGGTAATCCTTCGTATTTGCATATTCTTAGGTTACACAGGATGACATCAATTGAAAGGGAAGAAAAAGAGAAAGTGAAAAAAAAAGAGAAAAAACAGGAAGAGGAAGAAACAATGCAACAGGCTACGTGGGTGAAATACACATTTCCAGTCAAACATCAGGTAACTTTTATTAGAATCTTTTAAAACAGCAGTTTCTAAGATTTGTACAGTGCCAATTTGAATATTTAATAATTTGGCTTTACTTTTGGCACAGTTTTTAATATAGTTAAAACAAGTAAGTCTGCCTCACAACTTTATAAACATGTTTATTTTAATAAAATATGTGAAAGTTGGTAAACTTAATTTGTTGAATCATTGTTAAAACTAAATTTGTGTTAAATTTTGTATGTTAGAAAGGAGTGTTGAGTTCTTTCATAAGTCTTAAAATGGTGGTAAAAATATGTGTAAGAAAACATTTCCCTTTCACCGTTTCTTGCATGTGCGTTTTGTGCTGTTCACAGGCGTCAGTCACACTCATTGTACTGGATGACTGTCACCTCTTTCCAGATTTTCCTGCCACCTTTCACAGCAGCTGTGTACTCCTGGGCAGTAACTCTCCTTTTCCCCTCAAAGATATTTCCCTCCCAGTAAAAATCAAATTGATTGGTAGATTTAATTAGTTTGCTTGGTTTAATGGTATATTTTTGTAAAAATTTGTAAAACCACATATACTTTATAGCTTGATAGGCATTGGCATTCTTGTTGTCTGATCAGAATGTTTTTCTCCTCACCAGGTTTGGAAGCAGAAAGGAGAGGAGTACAGAGTGACAGGGTACGGCGGCTGGAGCTGGATTAGTAAGACTCACGTGTATAGATTTGTTCCGAAGTTACCGGGCAATACTAATGTGAATTACAGAAAGCCGTTAGGAGACAGTAAGTCACTACTTTTCCTGTGTAACCATTTTTGATTTGTGTCATTTCCTGCGACTTTGTAGTATATTGGTCGTATTTTGGATAAAAGCATTTTTTGAATATATTAATAGAAAATGCCAAATTACTAATGTAGTTCATAAAAAAGCCAAAGGCAAACCCACTGCCTTCGAGTTGGGCCCAACTCAGAGAGACTCTAGAGACGCTAGAGTTCAGGGTAGAACTGCCCCATAGAGTTTCCAAGGAGTGCCTGGAGGATTTGAACTGCTGACTTTTTGGTCAACAGATGCAGCATTTAACCACTGTGCCACCAGGGTTTCCAGTGTAGTTCATAGGTTTCATAAAGGAATATATGCTAAGTGTTCTTTGTCCAGAAAACCTTTAATGGAGAGGAATACCACACGTTTTATAGTTGTCTTTTAAATATTGGGCTTCTTTGAGATTGTAGCAGGGGCTGTCACTGGCTTCTCTAGCTCTTCTGGAGCAACTTAAAGTGTTGAACAAATAGTGTCCAGTGTTCTGAAATAAGAAGCCTTGATTGACAAGTGTAATCAGTAGTCTATTTTGTTTTATTCTTTTGTTATGTATAGGGCCCACACACAGCCCCGACACCCTTCTCTAAGATGATTTTCCTCTCTCACCAGTACCTGGTTTCCTTGATGGGGATCAGATACGTTTTTTTACACTCTTTTTTTTCCTCGGCCAGTCCTTTCTGAAAGGGATCATTCATTTAAATAAAATCTTGGCATCAGTGCACTTTATTAGTCTTTGGGAACCTTGGTGGCGCAGTGGTTAAGTGCTCCGCCTGCTAACCGAAAGGTACACAGTTCAAATCCACCAGGGGCTCCTTGGAAACTATGGGGCAGTTCTCCTCTGTCCTATAGGGTTGCTGTGGGCGGCATTGACTTGAGAGCAGTAGGTTTGGTTTGGAGTTTATATTAGTTCTTAAGATATTCAAGAAAATAAAAGGGACAAAAATGTCTTTAAGGCCTAAAGTGCGTCTTGATGTAGGTCTGTTTTTAGGCTTCATTTTTGTCTTCTTTTCTCATCATGAAAAATTGGAAAGTATTCTAAAGTAAAGAGGCTAGAGTGATGAACTCGCATGGAACCATGACTCAACTTCAGTAGTTATCAAAATCTGTCAAACTTGTTCCAGTTGTTCCTGCTCTGCTTTTTTTCTTCCTAGATATTTTAAAGCACATCCCATATTTCAGTTATTTCACCAGAAGTATGTTTGTATCTCTGGCCCAAATGGAGACTGTTTCCATAGCCACCATGACACTGTCACATTTAACACATTAATGAAAACTGACACATCAACACAGTCATCTGATTCTCAGACCATGTTCCAGTTGTTCCCATTATTTTATGCCAGCCAGGCACATAAGAAAACAGTATACAGTATCATCAGCCTTTTTGTTTGTCTGAATAAAAAAATAAAGTGTAATTTGTTGGGAAGTCTAAATTATTTCCATTAAACAAGATATATGTGAAAGTAAACCGCTAATGTTAGAAACACCTGTAATTACTAAATACTTGGTTCTTTTTAGCCAAAAATAGTATGGATGAAAATATGGATGAATCAGATAAAAGAAAAAGTCCACGAAGTCCTAAAAAAATAAAAGTAGAGCGTGATTCTGAGAAAGGTGAGGTAAACGATTCCGATGCAGCAAAAGGAGTGGACCAAAGGGAGATGGACATTTCAAAGGTGACCGAGAAGGACCAAGGTAAGGAGAGTCAGGTGCAGGGGGCAGCCTGGGGGATCTGGCTGCCACAGCAGGAGAGGTACTGCATGGTCTTTTTAAAGATAATAGCCGTATTAGCAATGGATTGGACTTGGCTGTGCAGAATGACCATATTTTGTGTGCACTGTATGGTTCTAGGCGTCTATAGGATGTTGTCCTGCTGACCTCTTACTGGAGGAATGGGAGTGGGTGAAGAGGAGGGGATAAGAGACTCTTGGGAGGATAGGACATGTATGGAGCAGAGAGGAAGGGTGTGCTGTCACCGTGCAGGGAGAGCAGTGGGAGCTGCATATAGGTAAGCATGCAAATTTATATGGGAATGTACACTTTTATTCAATCATAATAAAAAAAATAATAGCTGTATTGAAATACAGTTTATATACTATGTAATTCACCAGTTTGGAAGTGTCACTGGTCTGTAATATTCCCAGAACTGTTCAGCCATCACGGTCAGTTTTAGAACATTTTTGTCACCCTGAAAGGAAATGTAGTATCCATGAGCAGTCTCTTCCTAGTCCTCCCCGTAACTTCCAAACACTGAAAACCACCAGTCTGCTGTCCTTCTCTGTGGATTTGACTATTCTGGACATGCCATGGAAATGAGATCCTGCATGATATCGTCCTTTGTGCCTGGCTTCTTGCATTTAGCATAATGTTTTCAAAACTTATCCATACTCTTTTGTATTTCTTATTCCCCTCCAAATAATATTCCATTGTATGGCTGTGCCATATTTTTGTTTATCTCTTTATCAATTGTTGGACATTCAGGTTATTTCTATTTTTTGGCTATTGTGAATAATACTGCTGTGAATAATTGTGCAAATTTTCATATGGACTTAAGTTTTCATTTCTCTTGGATATACACGTAGGGATGGAATTGCTGGGTCGTATGGCAACCCCATGTCAAGCTTTGTAGGGACCTAAATTGTCTTTTGTAAAAAATGCTTTCCTCTATAGGCTAAATAATTTGTGAACCTAAAGATGTTTTGTAATTATAAAGGTCCCTAGACAAAATTATACACAAAAGTGCTGATACATAATCTGTCACATACTTAGAAATTTTTCGTTGTGACATTTTTACCTACTGAGAATCAAAATATTCCTGTACTTGGAATGTATGTTATTTAACCTTTTATAAAGTTTTGCCTTGATCATTCACCTATTTTAACTGTGTGACAGCAACTTTGAAGCATATATTTAAGCTCTTGAGTGAAAATAAAGAAAATAGAGAGTTTTAAAAATGAAAATGTTCTCATGAATGGTACATTTGAGACTAAAAATTTCAGTTATGTGATTTCTTTGTCTCACAGATGTAAAAGAAGTTTTAGATCCTATAAGTGAGAAATCCGTCAAGGAAGAACCAATGGACACAGATGATGGCGTGAAGTCCGAGTCACACTTGAACTGCCAGGACGTATCCCCAGTAGATGTGGTCAATGTCAGTGAGGGTTTTCACCTGCGGACTAGTTATAAAAAGAAAACAAAGTCATCCAAACTCGATGGGCTTCTTGAAAGAAGAATTAAACAGTTTACACTGGAAGAAAAACAGCGCCTAGAAAAAATTAAGTTGGAAGGTGGAATTAAGAGTATAGGAAAGCTTTCTACCAGTTCTTTGAAAAGCTTCTCCGAGTCACCAGTGATAACAAAAGTCAAAGAAGAGCGTGACCTGGTGATTAAACAAGAACCAGGCAGTGATAGAGCTGAAAGTGTCATTCAGGGGTGCTCACGAAGTGACTCCTCACTTCTTGGAATCAGTGATTCTAACCATATCACAAAAAAACTTTACCTGAAAGAGCAAGGGCTAGATGATGTCTCCTCCATTCAGAGTCCCGAGACAAACTGTCAGAAACGGAATTCTGTTGTAAATGACACACATGAGAGGCTCTTTGAACCCACCAGTAAAGGCCAGGAACTCAGTACTACTATTAAAACAGAAGAAAGTGATTTTCTCATGGATGACTCTAAACTAGCTGGCGCCAGCGAAATTGGTGCTTTGATCTGTAAGAGCGAGAAGCCATTCCTGCAAGGGGATAATGACTCGCTTGTGTCTCCTGCTGAGAGCTCCGTACTTTCATCAGTACCTAAAAGTACCAGTGACAGAGATGCCCCATCTCTAGTGAAAGCAATGGACTTTGAAGGAAAACTGGGATGTGACTCCGAATATAATAGCACTTTGGAAACTAGTTCTGACACTATGTCTGTTCAGGACAGCAGTGAAGAAGACATGATTGTCCAGAGTAGTGGTGACAGTGTTTCTGAGCCGTTTGCAGCTCAGGAACAAGGTGTGGAGGACTTGGAGCCGTGGAGATGTGAGTTTGTCTCAGAGAAGTCCCCAGGAAACTGCAATGACAGGCTGCAGGCTAAAGGGCCCGAAGCCAACAGTAAAAAAACAACTCAGGAACCAAAGTTAGAGGGGAGACCAGTTAATAAACGGATTGATCAAATGAGTCTAAAAAATATCACTGACAGAAAGAATAGTGAAAACCGAGAGTCTGAAAAGAGAGGACAGAAAGCGAGTACATTTCAAATCAATGGAAAAGATAATAAACCTAAAGCTTATCTGAAAGGCGAATGCTTGAAAGAAAACTCTGAGAGTAAGGTATTAAGTGGTAATGTTGAACCAAAGGTTAATAATACAAACAAAATAATTCCCGAAAATGATACCAAGTCGTTAGCTATCAAGGAGTCTGCTGTAAAGCCATTCATGAATGGTGATGTCATCATGGAAGACTTGAATGAAAAAAACAACTTGGGAACAAGATCCTGTTTACTGAGTTCTTCGGATGCTAAAGGTGACTACCAGGATAACCTTGAAACACTGCCACCAACCAAAGAGTCAGGGAGCACCCAGACTACCCCGCGTCTGCCCTCTCATCCAGACCGAAGTTCTGTAAATCAGGTAGAAGAAATGGAAGTTGACACCTCGGAAGTTAAGAAAGTTACTCCATCCCCTGATACTTCGGGAGAGGAGTCTAATCTCAGCAGTGATTTTATGGATGAAAATGCTCTGCCTGCCAGCAGAGATGAAAATGTCAATGGAGAAAGTAAAAGAAAAACAGTCATCACAGAAGTCACCACAATGACATCAACAGTGGCCACGGAATCCAAGACGGTGATTAAGGTAGCAAAAGGCGAGAAGCAAACGGTGGTCTCTGCCACAGAGAACTGTGCCCGGTCCACTGTCACGACCACCACGACCACAGTAACGAAGCTCTCCACGCCCTCAATGGGCAGCAGTGTGGACATCATCTCTGTAAAGGAGCAGAGCAAAACCGTGGTCACCACAACAGTGACGGACTCATTGACCACTGCCGGAGGCACTTTGGTGACTTCTATGACTGTGAGCAAAGAGTATTCCACAAGAGACAAAGTGAAACTGATGAAATTTTCAAGACCTAAAAAGACTCGCTCAGGTACTGCTCTCCCGTCCTATAGAAAGTTTATTACTAAGAGCAGCAAGAAGAGTATATTCGTTTTGCCTAATGATGACTTAAAAAAATTGGCCAGGAAAGGAGGAATCCGAGAAGTTCCTTATTTTAATTACAATGCAAAGCCTGCTTTGGATATATGGCCATACCCTTCTCCCAGACCAACCTTTGGTATCACGTGGAGGTATGTACTTTGACATGTATTTGGGGAAGGGAGAAATTTGTTAAAAAAAAGAAATTACCTGTTAAGAATATCTCGCTTTTAAGAAAATGAGATAATAGAAATATCGTAGGGAGGCACGTATTTAATGGCCAAAGTTAGTAATGGAAATAAGGTACGGAAATCATCAAAGTTGGCCAGCTGGTAGGTACTAAAATTGATTTAAGGAAGAACACTTAAAGACTCAAAATTTGAGGAATCTTTCAAAATGAAACTCTATTTTGCTTTTCACAAGACAAAACATGTCAAACATGGTTGTTTTTGTGGTCTGACTTTCCAAGTTATTGCCATGTGTTTGCTCTGGGAACAAGATAATCACCAACTTCCTGGAATGTTTGTATTTTATTTCTGTCAGGTAATTCATAAAAACATGAAACATAAGAAACATGTCTATAAATTACATAGTGCTCACTGTAATGTGGAAATTTCCCATATTGTAATTTATTTGCATGTTAAACACCCATTTTGGAGTTCTCCGTTATTCACATGTTAAGAGATAGTTAGGAGCTTTCTTTGACCCAGAACTAGTATTAATGTAAAATATTCTGGGCATCCTGAGTTTTGGCGAATGAATCCTAAATGTGTATTGTTGGTGGTTACAAAATCATGCATCTGCCTTTGGGAAAGGGTCTTAGAAATTCTCTTTGATAGATGTACAATAACTTGCCTCTGACCAGAGGGACAGATTAAGAGTAGCACCCAGTTTCCCTGAATCCCAGTCTAGTATTGTATCTGCCGTACCACATGTCACGTAGTTGTCCATGCTTTGCCCTTTTTCATGTCCTTGTCTTTTTATCTTTGTACGCTTCTAACTGAAAAGGCTGGAACACAGGCATTGGAATCATTAGGTTCTGTGGGACAGACTCAGAGTCAGAATCAGTCTTAGTGGCAGTTGGACTTTGCTAGGATCCTGAATTCTTATTTCACATTATTGCGCAGATGTCATTTATCTATAGGCTTCGTTTCTGTGTGTCTTTTAATGTGTCTCCAGGTCCTTCAAGTTAAAAGCATACTTTCTGTTCCTCTATGTAACCATTAGCTAGTACTAGAAAAGACCAGGAAAGAAGGGACGTCCAGAAGAATTAATTAATTTGATAATAGAACCAGTCATAGTTTGTTTGACCAAGTTTTTTATAACTCATCTTTTGATTTGACTTAAAATATCATCATTCCATTACACATTCCATAGAGACAGCTGAAAAGTACAATTTCTCTGCAGGGCCTGCAATGAAGGATTTGCAGAATCCTGCAGGGAATCAAGGAAATCTTCATTACAATTCATGGATTTGTAGGATTACTCTGCACTTTTCTGCTTTCTTCATTGAGAGCGGTCCCAAAATGTATCCTTGACAGTCCTGCAGGTAACTTGTTTCCCACTGGAAAAGTTACTATGTACAGATAATTAAAATGACCTAGCAGTGGTGGAAGCCAATCTTTCTGCTCCTTTCTATTCTGAAATGGAAGGTAGGCTCCCTGGGAACTCCTTCCTCTCGGCTCAGAAGGCAAACTAGTCACCTCTTCTGACCAAGTTGCTCAGGGCCCTGTTTTGCATGGCTGGGTTTCAGGCGTCTTCTTTAATTATATTTTAATATGCACTGTGGGCACAGTGGTATCTGTTTACTTGATTTGTCCTCTTTTTTAATGGAAGGAAATACCTTTATATACATTTTAAACTGATACTGACTTCACATATATTAGCATCCTAATTTGCCAGAGTTGAGAAAAATATAATCATGCCCATCTAGTAGAAGCACAGATAAATTTTTCTTGACTTTAGAATGTATTTTTTTAAATGCATTGCCATAAATACTATGCACGTGAAATACATTTTTGTAGTCACACTTGAATAAAATATGTCTGAAGCTTAGCGCAGAAGCTAAGAATGCCAGTGGTCACATGTATGATCTCTGTATGTCATTTGATGTTGAGGCTGAGAATATTGAAAGGGTAAAACTTGTCTCAGACTCCTTAGGGTTTCTTTTTTCCCTCCATACTGTCCATTCCCCACCATCTTTTTCCCCAGGCCCGCGTTCTGTATGTTGTTATCGCTTTGAACTTGTAGTTGTTCTTGACAGTGCTGCGGGAAGGACCTTCCTGAAATGTACCTCTGTCTTGTGACTCTCCTGAGTGAGCTCAGCAAGCATGCAAAGGGGAAATGTTCACTACTGCTGGGATGGGTGGGAACAGGGGGAAGGCTTTTGTCTTTGGCAGATCACATCTTGGAGCAGTCCTTCCCTTCCCAGCCAGTCCAGTTCTGGATATGTTTCGGGAAGCCGTACTGTATCTAGTTGTGAGTACTTTAGTTAGGTGCGGCACCTTTTGGTTTCTGCCTTCTCTCCTGCCAGCTTCATGTCCTGCTGCACCTCTAAAGCTCTCCTGTCCAGCCATAGCAGACTGGGTGTAGCTTCTGGAAGACAGGCATACTCTTGCCAACCTCCCTTCCTTAGCATATGTGTGCCAAGTGCCTTTGGTCGGCTGCCCCCGTACTCTTTAACTTGCCTTCTGGGACTCTGGCTAAACTCTGATCCCCAGCCCTGAGCCGCATCAGATGTGCACCTTGTACTCTTGTCATTCCCTTGTCTTCCTTCTGTCGCAGCTCCTTGAGGGAACAGATAGAAATTTTAGTCACTAGCTCCTTCCACATAGTCTCATTCATCTATCTGTCTGTCTGTTTATCTACCTACCTACCTACCTATCTATCTCCTTCAAATATTTTTTGAATGAATGTGCAGATTGGTAGTGCATGAGATGTGTTCCTCCACTGCTGTTACTTCCATTTTAAAGTCAAATTACCATTTGACTGTAGAGAGTGATTGGGGGTGGGGGAGAAGCAAAGGGAGACCCCCAAAAAAACACCAAATCTGTTTCCTTTGAGTCAATTCCGATTCATAGTGACCCTATAGGGCAGAGTAGAACTGCTCCTTAGAGTTTCCAAGGAGCTCCTAGCAGATCTGCACTGCGACCTTTTGGTTAGCAGACAGAGAACTTAACCACCAATCTGCCAGAGGTGACTAAGATCCGCTTTCCAAATCCATGCGCGCCGGGGTCACTAGGAACTTCTGTAGGGTGTGATCTGTATGGGACAAAAAACATTATCTCCTCCTGAGACCTCCCTGCCCTTGTTCAAGTTCCCATCTTACTTAGGGATTGTTCTGCTCAGATTAAAGGATGTATAGGGTGATAGCCCAACAGAAAATGAAGTCACAAGTGGAGATGGGAAGTTAAGGAGCCATGCCAGTGTTTGAGCTGGAGTTTTCCGTTGCTCACATCCCTTTTTTCCAACTGGACATTAAGAATAGAAGGCACTGCCTTTCAAGTACAGACTTGCCTCGGGTTGGCCTTGTTCTGTTAAGAAGGAGGAAGTTATTTTTCATTTCATAGGCCTTTTCTCTGTTCTGCAGTCAGCAGTGTATTTATTTAAGTAAATAAAATTACACAAAGAGCACTAAAAGAGAATCAGCAGCCCAAGGCTGCTTTACAGTGTTTTTTGGATAATTCTGTCTTAGAACATATTATGCATTGCAGTTGAGGAAATTTGTTCTGAAGTATGTTTTTACTGGTGCTTTAAAAAATATTACTAACTTGGCACTTGATGCTTCAGAGAACCGTGAGCATGGAGAGTTGGCTGTCTCCTAGTTAGTAATTAACACCACCGTACCCTTTTCCTAATGATGCGTCAGTACTCATTGTAGGAATCCAAAATTGACACTAATACTGTTGAAGTGTTACTGCTGTGGTATAAGCAGGATTCATCTTTCAGTAGTTCATGTTTTAAACAGTCACCATTTGGATATAAAATTCTCTGTTTTGAAAGGTCGTACTAGATTTGCAAGATTTTCTTTTTCTTCAGAAAATTTAAACATTTTCCAGAGTTTTTTTGTACATTGGTTTCTGTGAAAATCAGTCAAGATGTTGTCCTTTTTCAGAACACCTTTATTACACTTAATAACACTATATCTCTGTATTTGCTCTTTCCTGTAATTTTTCTAACAATAGTCAGGAATTAGGTTAAACTTATAAAATCCTCCAGTCCTTGCTCTATCACTCTTTCCATTAAACATGCCGATTTTACAAATGTCTGTGGGATCTGTAGGATCTCAAGTGACTCCAGATTCTTTGTAAGTTGTTGGGTGCATGTTATCTCTTTGAATAAAAAAGTTCCATTAAGGAATTGTGACGGCCAAAGTGCCCACAAAACCACATCATAAGTACTGAAGTCCTACCGAGGACAAGAAACACAGCCGTTTCTTTGAACGGAGTGTACACCCGCGGCTTCTGTTGGGTGTTTCTTTCAGGTACAGACTCCAGACGGTCAAGTCCTTGGCTGGCGTGAGCCTGATGCTGCGGCTGCTGTGGGCGAGCTTGCGCTGGGACGACATGGCGGCCAAGGCCCCTCCGGGGGGCGGGACCACGCGCACAGGTAGGCGGGGCTGCTCGGCTTTCTCTGATTGGGGTAAGAGACACAGTCACGTGACTGGTGAACGTCATTGCAGGCTACTTCTGTATTTATTAAAATAAAAGGTGTGTATTTTGAAAATACTGCAGTTTTGTCAGGGTGAGTTTGCCATTTGATGCCGTCATAGACAATCCAGAGCCTTGTGGCCAGGAACTGAGCCGCCCCGCAGAGCAGTGTGGTCATTTCGAAAGGTCCTGGGATGTGGAGCTCGGTGTTGTCGCAGCACAGCAGTGGTGCCACAGGCACCAGTCGACGGCCGACTTCCCAAAGTGTGTAGTTCACGTGTGTCTCTTCTGAGGCACTAGATGGCCTGCCTTTTTAACCCATGAGTACTTCAGGTTGTTATTAATGCTGTGATTTCAATCACCGTAGAAACATCGGAAACTGAAATCACAACAACAGAAATAATTAAGAGGCGAGATGTCGGTCCCTATGGCATTCGATCTGAATATTGTATCAGGAAAATCATCTGCCCCATCGGAGTTCCAGAAGCACCGAAAGGTAAGGAGTAGGAAGAATTCTCTTATTTTGCTGTTGACCTGTTAGTTATAGCTCTTTATGAATAGAGATTTTATTATTATTGTTTCTTTAACTTTTTTTCAATTTTTGAAGATTTATTTTTCATTACAATCTACAATAATTTAAAAAATGGTCTTTATGCTCTCAGGAGAAATCGAGGCCAATTGGCACAACTAGTGTTTTGCTAAGGGAGCCCTCTGCACCTCGCATTAGTGGGTGGCGTCTGGGGTCTTAAAAGCTGCCAAGCTGGCATCTGAGGGTACAGCAAATGGTCCAAACTCAGCAGGAATGGATGATCATCAAAAACCAAAACGACATGAGGGAAAGAGAACCCAGAAGACAGAAAGACACATGGGAGTGGGTGACTACACATCGACTTGTGACCGGAAGAGCCAGATGGTGCCCGGCCACCAGCAGTGATAGCCGTGATGGAGCTCACAAAGTTGAGTCTCACTGGCAACACAAGAATAAAAAGGGGTGCACCTGAGATCTCCACTAAAAGACCAGAATTGATGGTTCAATGGCCTTGTGGTTCCCCTGGGAGGCCCTGATGTTGCCCCTGTCCATAAATCATAATGGAGGTCAACTCTTTGGACAGAAATGGATTGGACTTGGCGACACAGAGTGACCATGTCGTGTGTGCACTTTATGGTTTCCTGCATCTGTAGGATGTTGTCCTGTTGACTTGTTAGTGGAGGTGGGGGAGTGGGTGGAGAGGAGAGGATAGAAGATTGTTGGGAGGATAAGACATGTATTGAGCAGAGAGGAGGAGTGTGTTGTTGCTGAGCAGGGAGAGCAGCAGGAGCTGCATATAGGTAGGCATGCAAATTCAGATGGGAATGTACATGTTCACTCAATCATAAAAAATAAATAAGGTCTTCAAATAAAAAATATATTAGGGTTTCGTAGGCACATGTGATGCCTGCAGGCATTGTTTTAAGTACAGGAAGGATCCAAAGAGCTATGATAATACATCTTATAATTAAGGTGTGGTTCAGTGATTGAAGAAACCCTGGTGGTGTGGTTAAGCACCACTTCTGCTAACCAGAAGGTCAGCAGTTCATATCTGCCAGGCTTTCCTTGGAAACTTTATGGGACAATTTTCCTCTGTCCTCTAGGGTAGCGATGAATCAGAATCTACTTGGAGACGGGGGTTTGGTTTTTATTCAGTGGTTGACACAACACCGTCAGCTCCAACAGGGCAGCCACCAGGTCATTGGTTCACTGCATGTGATAATAGAGTCTGACACAAGAATGGTCAGCAATCATTTATGACTCAGTGGTGAAAGCTGTTGTGGAAAACTTTAGCACTCAAGGCAGAAATAATCTAAGAGGCCTAGAGAGTTTTTCAGGAAGCTTTCATAAAACACCAAAATAATATGTTCTGGGTGACTCATACTTAGGAGGGTAAGATCCAACCTTTATTCTTAAGGAAGCAAAGAAAAGGTCACAGTATTATAATGTCATTAATCTTTAATTGTATTGATAAATACTGGAAAGGGAGTAAGATTAAAACTTGCAGATAATTATGAATTTCTGCGTAGAAGATAGAAGTCAAAACTGTTAACACTAAAAAGAGTTCAGTAAGGTGCCCAGATTCAGGGTGAGTAAATACATAGAAGCCAATTATTTGACTTTAAAAGAGCAGTTAAAAATTTTAAGAAAAAGTTATGCAAAAGTGTGTTGAAAGAAAGTGGTCCTTAGAAATGTACTATTTTAAAGAAATCAGTTCTCCGTAAATTTATCAACTTAGTTTTTCAAATTTGATCAGATTAACTTGAAATTCACCTTGAAGAATAAACGACTGACTACTTCTGTAGAGATTACATGGGGGTCCTTGTGGGGTCAGTTCTTTTCTACCCTGTAGGGTTGCAGTGAGTCAGAATGGTTTGATTTTGGAGAAGAGGAGAAATTAAGAGAAAACAGCAAAGGAAGAGATGAGGAGAAGGAAGTTTAGAGGTTTAAGGAGGACTGCATGACTGACAGAGCCCTTGGGTGTTGCCTGTGATTCTTCCTCTAGACAAAGGGAAAACTGAAAAGGGTGAGCTCAGGGCTTCAGAGTCATGTCAGCCTTAGCATAAAGGACCTGAAAGTTGCTGTTTGCTCCTGAAAGAAAAGCCGTGTTTTTCGCAGTAACAGCTGACACTGCTGAAAACCAAACCCAGAGTTTTATCCTAAGGATGGCTGAACTGCAGGGCCGTTTGAAGTCCTAATCTCAAAAGATGTCTGAAGTTGAAATGAGAGCATTGATTGGAAAGAGATGGAATTCTCAAAATTGGGACAGGCACATATAAGTGGGTATAGATAGATTATGCCCGAGACATTGGGCGTCTTAAGTCTATCAGAGCACCCTTGGCGGTGGTGGCGGCGGCCCTTCCACTCCCAGCTGAAGAGATTAACCCAGCTTTGTGTAGTAAAGCATTCTTACTGGTGAGTAAGCTGTCCTGCACTGCCCTCTGCCAGCCTCCATCGATAGGATTAACCCTGATGCCTCTGAGGAGTCCTTGCTTGAGGCACTGCTTGGGGCATCCCCTCAGATGGCCGGCAGTTAGGGTGTTACCTGAGGCAGATGCCTTGTTAAACACTGCGGAGTGTCCCCAGGACCCACCTCCACTCCCCATGTTTGCTTTTAGTCCTGACCCATCAGGAGGTAATGCTACGGCTGTGCTCCAGAAAACCTGCTTGATTTTTCTAATGTCTAAAAGCAGTGATGCAGGGAATATGTGTGGGAATGGATTGCAAGAAAAAAAACAAGAAGAAATGTCTGAAAATTAGCCTTTTTGGAAAACTATAAGAAGTACTTGTCCTCTGGTGGATGAAACATTCCATTTCATTTTTGCAAATGTCTGACTTTTGTAGAGTCATACTTCATACAGTCCATGTTCTGATTATTACAATTATTAGGATAATTACAGGTGATGTCCTGTCACAGGGATAGACCACTCAGTTGGTAGAACGGAAAGGAGAGGTGCTCCCCATGAGTCTCCTGGGCTCCTTAACCCGACAGCCTTCAGTGCAGATCTGCAGTCTCTCTGAATTACTTTTCTTTGGTTTATATCACTTAGCACACAACTCGTGTTCCACCACTGTTTGACTTTTCTTCTTGCTTCTCCTGCTCCCCCATTCCCTGAACATACGGAAATGTCCGGTGCTTCAGCATCCCTAGGGGGTTGTACCGATTCTTTCACATGTGATACCCTCAGTGTCACCCCACATTTCTTCTGGTCTTCGGTCATTAGTGTTCTGTGTGCCAGATCTATTCCTGAAATGGTTTCTAAATTCAGGCAGGCTATGCTCAAGGATATACTTTGACTCTCATGGACTTGTGTTTTTTCCTTCAGTGTCAACTTGAACTTGCATGTGAGCCACTGATGGCGTCTTCTGTAGTCATCCCTGGCCTTCTGACCACTACTGAACTTTTCCATTGTCTCTTCCCACAGATACAATCAATTTGATTGCTGGATACTCCATCTGGTGAGGTCCATGTGGATAGTTGCTGTTTGTCTATGTTGTTGGAAAAAGGTGTTTCCAACAAATAGGTCCTTGGTCTTGGAAAATTCTGTTATACGAAGTCTGGCAACATGTCTATCCCCAGCCCCGTATTTTCCAATTACTCATCCTTCTTGTTGCCAGCTTTGGCATTCAAATCACCAGTAATTATCAGTGCATCTTAATTGCATGTTTGATGAATTTTAGAACTGCACAACTTGGTAAAAAATCGTCACTGTCCTTGTTGTTGACATTCATGGTTGGTGTGTAAATTTAAATAATAGGTGTATTAGCAGGTCTTTCTAATAAGCGTATGGATATTATTCTCTCACTGACAGCTTTGTACTTCAGGATGGATGTTAAAAAAATTTTTTGACAGTGACTGCAACACCATTCAACTTGTCATTCCTAGCATTGTGTGATTTTACATGGCCAGTACCAGGCCAGTTCAGCTCACTGATGCCTGGGGTATCGATTTTCAAACATTACATTTAATTTTTGCAAATGTCTGACTTTTGTAGAGTCATACTTCATACAGTCCATGTTCTGATTATTAATGGATATTTGCAGCCTTTTCTTCTCATTTTGAATTGATAAAAGAGCTAAACACAAGATTTCAAAGAGTGCCTCAAAAAGACAAAGTTAAGTATTATAAGGAAATGTGTGAACACCTGGAGGTAGAAAACCAAAAGGGGGGAACACATCATTTCTCAAGCTCAAAGAACTGAAGAAAAAACTCAGCCCTCATATTGCAGTGTTAAAGAATTCTGTGGGCCAGAGGGAACCCTAGGCATGGTAGTTAAGTGCTGCATTTGCTGACTAAAAGGTAAGCAATTTGAATCCACAAGGTGTACCTTAGAAACTCTGTGGAGCAGTTCTGCTCTGCTGTAAGGTCACCATGGGTTGGAATCAACTTGATGGAATTGGATTTTTTTAATGGGCAAAATATTGAACAACATGAAGTATCAAAAGAAGATGGAAGGAGTACACAGAGTTACTGTGCCAAAAAGAATGGGGTAATGTTCTTCCACTTCAGGATGTAGCATATACTCAAGACTCGATGGTATTGAAGGAAGAAGCCCAAGCTGCACTTGAAAGGTTGATGAAAAACGAGCCTCCAGAAATTGACAGAATACTAGTTGAGATGTTTCCACAAACAGATGCAGCACGCTGACGGTGCTGCCTCATCTGTGCCAAGAACTTTGGAAGAAAGCCACCCGATGAGCTGATTAGAAGATACTTATATTTGTACCCATTCTAAAGAGAGGTGAGGCAATCGGATGTAGAAATTATCGAGCAACGGCATTGTTGGCACACACAAGGAAAGTTCTGCAGAGATCATCCCAAAGGAGTTGGCAGCAGTACAGCAGGAAACTGCCAGAAAGTCAGGCCAGGTTCAGAAGAGAATGTGGGCTGAGGTACGTCGCTGTCGGTGTCCGATGGATCTTGGCTGAAAGCAGAGAAGACTGAAAAGGTAACTTATTTGTGTTTTATTGACACTGTGGTTCGTAACACATGATGGCTAACATTGCAAAGAAGGAGAATTCTACAGCACTTACTTGTGCCCATGAGGAACCTGTACACACACCAGGAGGCAGTCATTCAAGACAGAACATAGGGGAGACTTTGTGGTTTAAAATCAGGAAACGCGTCCGTACTGTGACCACACTTCCTTCATTCAATCTGTGTGCTGAACAGATGACACAAGTGTGGCACTAGATGAAGAAAAACGCAGCATCAGGATCAGAGGGCGACAAGGCGGCCTGGTGTGCAGGTGATGCAGCCTTAGTGGCTGAAAGCAAAGAAGACTTGAGGCATTTGCCAGTGAAGACTGAAGACTGTAGTCTTCCTTATGGATTATGCATCAACATAATGGAAAGGAAAATTCTCTCAGGGTTGGACCAATAGGCAGCATAATGATAAAACAGATAACATTGAAGCTGTTAAGGATTTCATTTTACTTGCATCCACAGTCAACACCTGTGGAAGCAGGAGTTAAAAATCATTTGGCAGATCTGTTGCAAAAGACCTCTTTTGAGCATCAAAAAGCAAAGATGTCACTTTGAGGACCAAGATGTGCCTGACTCGAGCCATTTGCCTCGTATGTGCATGAATTCTGTATAATGAACAGAAAGGAGCAAGGAAGAATTGATGCCTTTGAATTGTGGTGCTGGCAGAGAGTATTGAACGTGCCACGGACTGCTGGAAGAACGGACAGATCTGTCTTGGAAGAAGTACAACCGGAATACTTCTTAGAGGGCAGGATGCTAAGACTTCACCTCAAGTACTTTGGACGTGTTATCAGGAAGGACCAGTCCCTGGAGAAGAACATCATGCTTGGTAGAGGGTCAGTGAAAAACAAGAAGACCCCTAGTGAGATGAATTGACATAGTGGCTGCAGCAGTTGGCTGAAACATAGCAGCAGTTGTAAGCATGGCACAGGACCAGGCAGCGTTTCCTTCTGCTGTGTGTGGGAATGTTGTGAGTCCAGATCCACCCTTTGGCACCCACCAACAGCCATGTCTGTTTTTATTTGCTTCAGATTTCTCCTGTATACTTGTGGCTCAAATACTCATTCTCAGTGCTGTGGTGGGAAAACACTTATTGCCGTAGTGGTACATGACAGAGACTTCTAACTCAACAGTGGGAGCTGGGAGCGACTCATTAGACTTTCTGAAGGAAGCTATATCCACATCGTGTTGGCCTCTGAAAGATACAAGTGTTAGTAAGGTGAAAGGCAGGGGCAGTTCAGGCTTAGGTGGAGTGTCCCAGCCAAAGGGAACAGGCTCAGAGGCCTTGTATATCACTGTCCGTGAGCCTTAGATGGCTTCTGTCAGTAAAATTCGGTGGGAACGTAGCCATGTGTTCTCATTCATCTGTCATCTTCGGTTCCTTTCACAGTATAGAGGCAGAGCTGAATAGTTGAAATAGACACCATCCAACCCACAACGTCTAATATATTTACCATCTGGCCCCTTGTGAAGGAGGTCTGGTGGTGCAGTTGTTAGAGCACTTGGCTGGTAGCAGAAAGTTGGTGAGTTGCCAGTCCACTTCTGTAAAGGTTTATAGCCTTGTTAACCCTATGGGCCAGTCTGACTTGAGTTCTGCAGGGTCTCTGAGTCGCAGCTGACTCCAAGGCAGTGGGTTTGAGTTTGATTTTGATCTGCATCCGCCAACCCCTGCATTCCATGGTATGAGAAGAGATATCAGGAGTACTATAATTTTAGAAGCTATAGCACTTAAAATACCCTGATTTCTTTTCTAAAGAAACACCTACACCCCAGAGGAAAGGCCTACGATCAAGTGCACTGCGGCCAAAGAGACCAGAAACGCCCAAGCAAACTGGCCCTGTTATTATCGAAACCTGGGTAGCTGAAGAGGAATTGGAATTATGGGAGATCAGGGCATTTGCTGAGCGGTAAGGAAATGGTGACTGTGTGATCAGAGATTTGAAGGTTTTATCACTTCAGAATTAAAGAATTATCAGTTTGATAATATAATTAAATCAGTATGTCCTAGTTATAAATTTATAATACTGTAAATTCATTCAATATGTCCTAGTTAATTTTATTGCACCTTTTAACTGCTAGATGTATATGGTCCATTAAGATTCCATTTCTAATTTTTAACACATTATTTGTCACTTTCTAATTATGTTAATTTAGATTTCTTATTTTTAATCAAAATAATTTCACCTTGGCATGATGAAAAATTCAACCCACTTTCATGTGTGTTAACTGGATGTCAGATGCCTGGTAGGATGGCGTCTAATCAGCTTCTTCTTTTTGCCTGCAGCGTGGAGAAAGAAAAGGCACAAGCAGTTGAGCAGCAGGCTAAGGTTAGTGACCAGAAGAAAGCAGAGGATTCCAAGGCCCACGTGGAGGCTCAGCTAAAACAGCAGCTATTGGCTGCCCAGCAGGTGGGGGATTTGGTACCAGTCCCACCTGGCAACGAATTTACATTTTTGGCCAAATCCATGCACACCGAAAGCACATTAGTTGTATGTGTTTGTGTGTCCATGTGTCTGTGTTCTATTGTGGTAAGTATATAGGGAACAGAACATTTGCCATCTCCTCAGTCTTCACTCGCACCATTTAGTGACATCAGTTACATCGTCATGTTGCTCGACCATCACTGTATCTTACGTATATCTCAGCTGTGTTACTTGAAAATAGCTCTGTGAATATGCTAGGCTGTGGTTTGGGAAAAAGCATGCATATTCAGAAAGCAGCGTTGGGAGTAAGATTTCTCTTACTATCGTTATTCAGAGGGTAGTTCCTAAAAATGAGCTTTTCCTGCAGAATTCCAAACCTGGAAAAGCTCCATCCAAACCAGAGTTACTGCCATCAAGTCAGTTTTGCCTCATGGAAACCCTGTAGAGTTTCCGAGTGTGTCTGTTCTTCTAAGAACAGACGGCCACATCTTTTTCCTGTGGAGCAGCAGTGGTTGGGGACTGCCATCTTTTTGGTTAGCAGCTGGTCACTTGAACCACTTTGCCGCCAGAAGTTCTGAAAAAGCTCTGTGATCTGTGAAAGAGCAACTTGTGTAGAAAACAGTGTAAGAGTGTGTCACAACTGGTGATCATAAAGCTACTGATGTTTTCTTAGCTGTCCAGATTCCAGTATTTGGAGAAGTTGTGATTAGCAAGGTAAATCGATCCGGTTTGTAGCCCACCACTGTACCGCCAGGGCTGGTTTCACATTATATTCAAGGATGTAGAGTGTATACGAAAGGGGTCCTTTGGATTGTAAACTGTCAATCGCAATAAAAATAATTTTTTTTTTAAATAGTCCTAAAAATATTATGTGTGGTGTTATTGGTGGTCAGTTTGCAGTAGCAGGAGATAAAGTTCAGCACTGGAATCTGGTCTTAGTCCCTGCTCTGTATCTGCAGTTAACTGATTCTGTGGCCTCGGGCAAGCTAGGAAAGTTCTCTAAACCTTAGTTTCCTTGTTGTAGAGTGGCGGTGATACCAGCAACCTTATTGGGCATAATAAGAGTATTAAATAAGAAGGTAAAGTACCCTCTGCCCTGTGTGCAATAAATCCCACCTCTTGTCTTCAGACATGCAAGTTTACTGGTATTAAAAAAAATTGTGCAGTCTAGAGTAAAAAATATATGCAAATGGTCTTTAATAGGCCTGTAATCTGAAAGATCAAATTTTACCAATTCAGTTGCCATAGAATCATTTTGGACTCGTAGAGACCCTGTAGGACAGAGTAGAACTGCCCATGGGGTTTCCAAGGAGTGGCTGGTGGATTCACACTGCAATCAGGGTCTTCGCCGCTGCATCCTCAGGGCTCCCCAGATTTTGCTACTCTGTATAAAATGTTTTTCTGCAAACAGACTTTCATTAAATTATGCAAGAAATGTAGAAATATGCTTTTAGAATATTCAGCAAGAGTGGCCAGACTATGTCTCACTTACTTTGGGTTTGTTTGAGGCAAGATCAGGCCCTGGAGAAGGACATCATGCTTGGTAAAGTAGAGGGTCCGTGAGAGTGAGGGAGACCCTCAAGGAGATGGACTTACATAGTAGCTGCGACAGTGGACCCAAGCATGACAGTGGTTGTGAGGACGGCCCAGGACCAGGCCATGTTTTGTTCTGTACATAGAGTTGTACCTAAGGTTTCTATGGGTGAGAGGCACGCCAGTAGCACCTGACAACAGCAACTCTATTCAGCCTGCTTGATGGCGGATTTGCTGGCTTCCATAGTGACACTCAATACTGACATGTTCTTTCTGGCCATGTAAACTTACATGGCAGTAAACGATAAACCTCTTGCAGTCCCCATCTTTTGGTATTTGTGGTAAATCCCACTGGAAACCCTGGTGGCATAGTGGTTAATTGCCAAAGCTGCTAACCAACAGATCAGCGGTTCAGATCCACCTGGTGTTCCTTGGAAACTATGGGGCAGTTAGTTCTGTTCTGTCCTACGCTGTCAGTCGGAGTCAGCTTGACAGCAGTGGGTTTGGTTTGGTTCATAAATCCTGCTGTGGAGCAGCAAGGTGTTCTGTCTCTGGTCAGGTTACCCACCTCTCATATTTGCAGTCTGAAAGCCAGGCTAGAAAAACATGGCTTGAAATTGTTCTGTTCTGAACAACTTCACACCATTACTAAAATGCACATGGTTATAAAGCCTTGAAAATTTTCCTTTCGTCAGGAAATTAAATTCAGGGGTAAACTTTTATAGGCATATTTTCAGAAGTAAAATATTTTAGAAATTTACTGTAAACAGTTTCCTCAATTGGGTGAAATTGTGGCTGGACTTCTTGGGAAATAGTATTGTTTTTGTTTGGAACTATTTTGGTTTATGTTTTCTCTTCCGTGACTTTTGTAGAAGCGATTGGAGCAGAAACCCACAGTAATTGCAGCTTCCACAACATCCCCAACCAACAGTACTGCCAGTGCCATCTCGCCAGCACAGAAAGTTATGGTGGCCCCCCTCAGTGGCTCAGTTGCCCCAGGAACTAAAATGGTACTGACTACTAAAGTTGGATCTCCAGCGACAGTAACATTCCAACAGAACAAGAACTTCCACCAAACCTTCGCTACGTGGGTTAAGCAAGGCCAGTCAAATTCAGGTACTCAACTGTGGTTACATACAAGACTGCTTTCCATCCAGAAAAAAAGAGAACTTTCTGTCCTTTACCTACTGAAACGAAACATCTCTTTAGAAAATTGTTTTTCTTCTGCAGCTGACTGAGCGGGCAAGCTCTGCCAGTTGATTTGTCCCCGATAGTATTCCTGATGTTACATTAGTGACTTTCCCTCTTACATGATTTCACCTTCCACATTTACATAGTTCACAGACTTTGAGTGGAGAGGGATGTTTTTCTCTAACAGTGCAAACTGAGTCACATTTCATGCATTGGTACCCTTCCTAGAAGTCACTGCGTTGCTGCTTATTTTAAATCTAAAGCTTATTATATGTCTTATACCCTGTTAGCCACCAGCACAGCTGCCACACTGGCTACAGCCATTGCCAGCACAGGTCAGATGTTCCAAATTTCAGGCAGTCCAGTCACTATGGCAGGAAAAGTAATTACCAAACTGCCACTTCCTGCAGACAGCACGATTATCGCTGTAAATGTGCCAGCAGACTGAGGGGGTAAGGGAGGCGTGAGGAGTTGTGACTCCCACCTGCCAGCTCATACTTGTTGCCGTACTTTTCCATTTCCTTCCCACCGACTCCAGTCCTCAGAGCTCACGTTCTCGGCGGTCCGCTTTAAAACCCTGCCACACGTAGTTGCCCTTCAGAAGCCGAGTGCCATGGAATGCTCTCAGTGAAGGAGCCTCCATTCACTGGGTCTTCATCTTTTTTTCAGGTGTTGTTCAAGTGCAGCAGAAGGTCCTGGGCATCATTCCCCCCAGTACCGGCCCAAGCCAACAGACCTTCACCCCGTTCCAGCCCAGGGCGGCAACGGTCACGATCAGGCCCAACACCTCAGGCTCTGGAGGAACCGCAGGCACTTCCCAAGTAAGAAGTCTCTGCAGACTAATTTTGTTGTGAAGTGTTCAGCGACGCTTTTAGTTGTCCTCTTCTAGGATTGATCCAGCGTCTAATTTTTCCTTGCCTTTTACTTCATCTGTGACCAGGTATTGATTTGGAAATGATCTGTATGTAGTATTTCTGAGAAGTAGAAAATGATACACAAACTAGTGATGTTTAGTGTATTGCGTCTTAGGGTGGTTTGTGAATGATAAGAATTGCTTGATAAGATTTTTATAAAGAAAATTTGAGAGTGGGTAAAAGGGGAGGGGAAAGGAGACTGTTGGGAGGATGACACATGTATGGAGCAGAGAGGAATAGTGTGCTGTCACCGGGCAGGGAGAGCAGTGGAAGCTGCACATAGGTGGGCCTGTAAATTTATGCAGGAATGTACAGTCATATTAAATAAAAAAATAAGAAAATTTGCTCTGTTAAAACAACAGGCAGCTCTGGACTAGCCAAGGAAACATACTATGAACCCTAGTTAAGAAGGAGAATAAAAAAATGAAATCCACAGTACTGTAACTAGTTAACCAGCTGAGACATACACATGTTAGATCCACTGTTTCTGTGTCATTGGTATTATGGAAAAGGTTTAAAGTTTTGCAATCTTGAAGATTTTTGAACTTAAGTATAAAATTAAAAATAATATGCTGTGTAATTTCCCTTTTAAAACTAAAAGAATGTTTGGTTTCTGATCTGATCTTCTGCTCTCTGGGTTACACAGCTGTGGACTGGAACTTAGAGAAAACAAGATTCACAGATTTTCTGTGAGCAGCTAAGGTGGTTTTAGAGCAAAGCCTCTCTGGGTTTTGTTCCTTCTTTTTCATCTGTAAGGTGTTCATGATATCAGTGGTGAAGAATCTAATGTCATCTAGAATTAAATTTTCTCCTTTCAAAATTCTGTCTGTGTTCTGTTGCTTAACGTTAATGTGATTTAAAATGTAATATCCAGTAGTGCTTGTCATGTCGGTAGACACTTTTATCACCATGGAATGTGTAAAGATCTTGTATTCTGTATCTAACATGCTTTGGTCTTCCGAAGACATTTCAATTCACTGTCCTTTGTATCATTTATAGGTAATCACAGGGCCTCAGATCCGCCCTGGTATGACGGTGATTAGAGCACCACTCCAGCAGCCAGCACTGGGAAAGGCAATTATTCGAACCCCCGTGATGGTACAGCCAGGTACTCATCCACCCCGTATTATCGTTCTGCATCTAAACAGCCAGTCTAGGGGATCTGTAGTATTCTGTATTGTAGAAGATACCAAGTGGAACAAATGCCTCAAAGCATGCTAAATTTCTCATCTGTTGTGGGTTACATCTACAGTTACTTCACTCTTGGCATTGCCAATAAAAAAAAAATAGGTTTAGGTATGCCGATTAAAATTGTTTTTTAAAAAAAAAAACCTACGATAAATGAAATTTATACCACTCACATCATTGGAGTAAAGAGAATGAGCAGGTAAAGCAGCCTATATGGGAAAAGGCAGGAGAAAATCAAGGAAACCACTGTGAAGCATGTCAAACACAAAGCACCAAACAAGGTTACAGAGGCAATTATATTAAAACTCAAAGTCTGCAATGATGAGGTTAAAATAAATAAATAAATAAAGCCAACTCTTCATTTATGAGAAGCATGCCTAAGATCCAGTGATCACAGATGGTAAAAGGTGGACAAAGACACGTGAAATACAGGCAGAAACCTAAAAGTAAGGACAAAAATAGAAGAACAGCCCAACTAATGTCAGAGCAAATTCAGTGCCCCCCCCAAAAGTTACTGACTCATACATAAAGGTTGCAGTGAAGATTTTGTGCTGACTCTTCACAACTAAAATAACAGTATAAGCATATAAAACACTTCAGTTATTAACAGAAGCATAGTAAACCAGAAGTAGACTATTTATTAAGTTTTATATCTCCAGGAATTTACATTTTTATTAAATATTTATAGACTACTGCATGAATCATAGATAAAACTTGGATAACATCTAAAAGGCAGAATATCTAAAGGTCACATTCTTTGACTGCATTTTAGGAATGCTAGAAATTAATATTAAGGTATTATACTAATAAAACTTACTGACTTACTCATTTTTTGGCAAAGAAACATCAATGTGTAATTGTAAACACAGTATCAGATACCTGCTTTGAACCATCTTGCCAAAGCTGAACCCAGAGATACATTTATGTTCATTCATTCAACAAATATTTGAGCACTTCCTCTGCGTGGTTGAGATACAGTAAACAAAGACCCCTGTGTTCTTAAATACTAACTAATCACAGTTAGAAAAAATGTATAAAAACAAGTCTTCAAACAAAACAGAAGGAAGGAAATATGTGAAAGCAGAAGTAAGGATAATGAAAAAACAGAAAAGGGCAAAATTATTAAAACAAACCATTTGTTCGCATGTCTCCTTTTAAGAAATGGAAGCAGATCACAGTGTACAGAAATACTGTAAAAGTACAACTTTTGTTTTTTGAAAATTTGAAGAGAATTGTGTACATGGGACCTTGTGGTGCGGCTTTCAGAAATCTAACCATCCACACTCAGAAAGTGAATTAATTGAGACACATAATTATGTACTGCACTTGCCAACTGAAAGTCTCAACATCTCATCTCAAGAGAAGAAATTAGAAAAGTTGCCACAGTATTACCTACAAAAAAGAATTCCAGACCACATGGTTTTATGGATAAATTCTTTAAATTGTCAGGGAACAGGTGGTTTCTTTATTATCCAACAAAAAAAAAAGTCTCAGGGCATAGAGGTAATAAAATATTTTGTATTCATTTTACAAATTTAGCACAACTGTGATACCAAATAGCATGGCTTTGGAAAAGACAAGTAGGGGCAAGTTTCTGTTTCTAAGCAGGACTCACCCCAGAAAAGAAAAGATGACTGTTATTTCAGTTAACGCTACCAAGACAATTGATAAAATTCAGTATCTGTTCCTATTGAACACTTACATGTGTCAGCTGAGTAAGTGAGTACAAGGAAAGACATAACTGGTATAAAAGAGGAAATAAAACTTATAAGTAATAAATAATAATATACTTAGAAAACCAACTCGATGGCACTTGGCTTAGAAAACCAAAAAACTTGGAATTAGCGAAGTAAATTGCCAGGTAGGGAAAATATCAAGATACACGGAGCCTTTGTCCCGTCATGGCATACTTAGCCCCTGTTATGTGTTAGTGTGACAGGCGTGTGGGAATCTGTAGCTTCTGTGCGCTCCCCTGCCGGGGTCGTGCTACCTTTCTTCCCTAAAATCTTGACTACACTGAGAGCTTGCAGTTGGTATAGTGAACTCCTCAACCCTCCTGCCACTGTCTTAAAAATAATACTAATAGCAAGTGTCAAGCATTGAGCATTTTTACTTTGTGCCATTGTGTGAGCACTTCATACGGAAGCTTTTGTTTAATATTCATGTACCAAAAAACCAAAATCCACTGCTGTCAAGCCAGTGGAGACTCACAACGACCCACTAAGACGGAGTAGAACTCCACAGAATTTCCAAGAAGCACCTGGTGGATTCAAACTGTGCCAGCCTTTTGGTTAGCAGATGTAGCACTTCCACTGTGCCACCAGGATTTCCAGTCTTCATGTAAAGGAGATGCCAATATTATTGACATTTTATGGATGAATTTGAGGCTGAAAATACTGAGTAATTTCTTGGGCTACTAAGTTGCAGAGTTGGGATTCAAGTCAGACTCATCTGATTTTCAAGTCTAGACATTCATTTATTCTTGCAGTACCAGGCGCGGTTCCAACTCTGGGGGACGACATCAGTGAACAGCACAGACGACATAGTTGCACTCCTGAAGCTTATAGTCCAATGGGAAAAGTAGACAACAGCCGGATAAAGAAGTTAACATGTGTCGTGTACTGAACAGTGATAGAAAGAACCCACTGCCGTCAAGCCAGTTCCAATTCATAGCAACCTGTAGGTCAGAAGGGGTTCCAAGGAGTGCCTGGCAGATTGAGGCTGTTAACCACCTAGTTAACCACTCTGCCCCCCAGGGTTTCAAGTTGTGCTGAGAACTCACTAAAAAGGAAGGTGATGAGAATGTTAAGAGTTGGAGCTCAGGGATGTTTTGCAAAGGAGGGGGAAACTTTGGAAAGGAAGGCCAGAGCCGATGCAGTGAGACGGTGAAATCTGAATAAAGACCTGAAGGAAATAGGAAAGCTTGGCAGACCCCTAGATGCAGAGTTTTTCAGGAGGAAAGAGTAGGAAATGCGCTGGCCCTGAAGTGAGAATGTGTGGTGTGCGCTGAAGAGAAAGCGAGGCAGCCAGGGGGGCCCTCGGGGCCCAGGACGAGGAGGAGGGCGCGTGTGGGGTGTGAGCACCCACAGACCTCCCGGGAGCTCACCTTGTCCTTTGCGCTACGCTAGGCTTTCTCAAAAGGAGTCCACACACTGCCCAGGTATAGTTGAAAACTTCTTAATTTTTGAATTTGCATCTTGGTGTTAATCTGAAAATAAATGAACATGTACATACGGCAGTCATCTGGATAACCGTCATCTAATCAATCCAGAAAAATCACTTGCCGTTGGTTTGATTCCCACTCACAGCAGCACCTGTATGTCAGAGGAGAACTGCACTCCCAGTTTTCAGGGGCTGATTCTGGGGGACTGCACCACCAGGCCTCCTTCAGAGGTTCCTCTGGGTGCGCCCTGACCTCCAGCCTTTCAGCTTGTACTACCTAATTGCAGCCGTTTTCTCCGTGTATGTTGATGGGCAATGTCATACCTAACATGATAACCCAGCGTGCGTTGTTTTGCACGCTGCAGCACAAGGACACAACATACAGAGTCCACGGGGTCTCACGTTAGAGTGCTGGACTGCATGATGCTGTCCTGCCTTTCAGTTCTTCACGAAAAATAGATAGATGAGAATGACCAAGACATTTTTAGAAGAGAAATGATGGAAAACTTGCACTGGGGGTTGTTAAAGGCTGCCATAAAGCCTCCAAGACTAGGAGCACGGTAGCAAAGGCAGGCTCTAGAGGGCCAGTCCCGAGTGGAAAGAAGGCTTGCCTATGTGTGCGGATTTGTTGCCTGACAAATCTAGAGGGAACGATTAGCTTCATTAGCAAATGGTGGTATTTGGGATGTTCCACCTGATTGGAGAACATGGGAGAGCTATAGGAGTCAGTAATTGAAGCTAAAATGTTTTAAAAAGGAAAAGACTGGTCAGATTGACCCCACTTACAAAAAGAAAGTTTTAGATTTAAAACAAAATAAAGGCAGACAGAAAGATGGGGGAAAAGAATATTCGCAGTTTCTATCTTTATAAAAAGCAGTTAGAAGTCAATATGCAAAGATAAGAACACCCTAGTAGAGAAATGGGCAGACAGTGGACAATTGACAAATGAAGAACTAACACTTAGAAAGAATTGGAAAGAGTTAGAAATCCCAACCACTGTCATAATGTGTTTCCGCTTTCCAGTTGCCAGAATTGTTTGCTTTAGTGGCAGTACAGACTTGTCAAGGGTTCGACGGAGTGGACACTCAGAGGTGGGGGGAGTGTGAATCACTGAATCCTTTCTGCAGTTCAGTTTAGTACCGTGGGCCTACTGGGAACACAGAGAACACAGTAATATCTTTTAGTGTTCATTCTAAGGAAGTAATCAGAAGCACACTAAGAATTATAAGCAAGGAATTCACTGTTGAATTACATATCGTAAGAAGACGGGGAAGTCTGAATATCAAAAATAGATCCAGTGATGAATCAGGAAATTGTAAATGTAAAATTAGCTACCAAATAATTACTCCTAGCAGCTTTTCCATTCCACCTGCTTTTTCTTCCAGTTTCAGTGGATTGAAACTCAGGGTTTTAGAAGAAGACACTGCCATTCCAGTTAAACTACCTTCCTGTGATAGACACTCTTTGGGCAGTGACTTTGTAAGCATTTGCTAAGCACCGAACCCTCGTGTTGAGGATACAGTGGTCCTTGACCTTATGGTTTCACCTAAACTGTTTATCAGAATAGCTGTAAGAGAACCTCATTTGGCCTCAGATGTTCCAGATTCAGTGTCTTTTATTTAAAAAGTCCTATGAATTAACCACATATTAGAGTATTATCTTATTTTTGATGTTAGGTTTTTCTATTACCATTTCTTTCTTTAGACCCAAGAAAAATGTACTTTTTTCACTTAGCTAGAAGGAACTGAGTGAGTGATGGCTGTCAGTAATTTAGTGAAAATGGACCCAGTGACAAGCAGCTGGTCCTTTGGGTGTGGGTATATTGAATGCATCCTTGGGTTGCTGGCATTGCGTAAGTCTTACTGAAAATTGAGAAGAGTTTGTTTACCTAAAGAGTTAAACTTTTTGAAATGAAAACAGTGCCAAAGGCATACCAGCGTTCAGCATGTTGGGCCGTTTCCCTAGGTGCCCCACAGCAAGTGGTGACTCAGATCATCAGAGGGCAGCCCGTCTCCACCGCGGTCTCTGCCCCGAGTGCTGTCACCTCCACAGCTGCACAGAAAGGACCGGCGACAGGCACGTCCACAGCAAGCCTGCCATCCCCAGCCTCCCAGCCCCCTCGCCCTCAGCAAGGCCAGGTGAAGCTTACCATGGCCCAGCTCACCCAGCTAACACAGGGCCACGTAAGTAAGGACGGCTTTGATCGTAGAGGCGGCCCTAGTGTATTCTTGGTGTAAGTTTAAAAACAGGTATTGATTTTCCTAGGTTTAAAAGTATACTAATTTGTAAAAATTGCTGCGTTGTGAGGTCAAACAAGAATACTGCCTTCAGGTGGACTATGATAAACCTCAATAAGCTAGAGCCCTGTAGGCAGTGAGCTTTACCAGTAAGGTAGGCCCTTTTATTACAAAACAAAAGTTTGGTGGACTCTTTTCCATGGGAAATTATTAGAATATGTAAAACCAGTTGCTTACAAGACTTCAGTCTTATAAAGGTATCACTTCTTGCACTATTGGTATTGGCAAAAATACAATTCCAGGGAAAAGTCGAAGAGATTCTTTTGTGGAACTTGACAAGCTTGTCTTAGAATTTATATGGAAGTGTGAAGGACAAGAATAGTTATAACACTAAGGAACAGTAGGGCAGGAGGCTTGCCCTGTGTGACAACCCGATACCAAAATTTGTAAGGCTACATTGAGTATCATAGTGAGGCACAGACTGCAGGGTAGACAGACCAGTGAGACAGTGGCGTGTACAGAAGGTTACCTGCACAGACACCTGTTAGGTGCAGGTCATTGAGGAAGTGACAGTTTTTCTGTAAATAGTACCAAGCAACTGGTTATATATTGGGAAATAGGACAGTGGACCAGTGCCTCGCTCTGTATATACACACACAGTTCTAGCAGAATAAAAGGTTTACCTGTGAAAGGCAAAACTGTGATGTATTTACAAGAGAATATGCTTCTTGGCATAGGATAGACTTTCTTAATCAAGACACAGAACATTAACCAGAAAGGAAATGTTTGTAAATTCAGTTGCTGTTGTGTGCTTTCAAGTCGATTCTGATGCGTGACAACCGTGTGTGACAGGGTAGAGCTGCCCCATAGGGTTTCCGAAGCAGAAATCTTTATAGGAGCAGACTGCAAGGTCTGCTAGCAGGTTCATGTTTAACGGTTCTGTCACCGGGACTTCCGTTAAAAATAATCTGAAAACACTATTAAAAGAGTGAAAAGAAGGAGAGAAGGCATAAGTAGAACTAATCAAAAACCCAGACCAAACCTGATGCCATCTAGTCCATTGTGGCTCATAGCCGCTGTGTAGGACAGAGTAGAACTGCCTCAGGGGTTTCCACTGAGCAGCTGGTGGATTTGAATTGACACACTGGGGTTAGCAGCTGAGCTCTTAACCGTGGAACTGCCAGGGCTCCCTGTTACGTACAGCTAGTTGAGGAATATTGGCCAGAATATAAAAAGAATTACTACAAATCAAGAAGGAAAGAAATCTAGGTAGATTAGTAGGGAAGAAAAGGCAAACAAACTTGGTAAGGGAAGATTTTGTTAGTTTTGCATTTGTTTTCTGATTTTGTTGTTTTTGAAATATGCATAGCAAAACGTAGCACCAGTTCAGCAGTTTCTGCAAGTGCAGTTCGGTGACGTTGATCTCGGTCTTCTGATTGTGTCACCATTCTCAACCTTGCTTTCTAAGTAGCGTCCTCCATTGATCTAAACTTATTGTCCTCTCAGGTTCCTGTTGGATATTGCAAGTTGCTGTTGTAAATTTGATCCTAAATAGATAGTTGACAGGGGCCCTGGTGGCCCAAGGGTTAAGAGCTCAGGCTGCTGATTGGCAGCTTGAATCTACCAGCCGCTCCTTAGACGCCCTAGAAGGCACTCCTGCTCTGTCCTTCAGGATCCCTGTGAGTCAGAATCAACTCAATAGCAACATGTAGATGTTTGATAAGGAAAGATTTGTTGGAGAAGGCTCAAAAAGCCAAAAGCTGCTACATTTTATTAGTAATCAGTGAAATGTGTATTAAAATTGTGTACCTAAGAGACTGAGACAGATGAAAATTGCCCAGCAAAACCAAAAGCTTGCCAGGACAGGGAGCAGAATGACTGGCCCTGCACTGCTGGTGGGAGGGTACATTGATTCGGCCACTCTGCAAACTCCTGAGCGGTCCTCAGTCAGGTTGAAGATGCACATGACCCACGAGTCCTAAGTTCTCATTGCAGATAGATTCCCTAGAGAACTTCATATTCTCGTGGAAACCAGGACAGAGGTATGTGAATGTTCATAGCCCAGCGTTGTCCAGAGAACCTGAAACTGGGAACAAGCCAAACTCACAATCAGTTGTGTAAATAAAGCGTTAACATTCCCATGGCGCTACAAGTGAACAGACTGCAGCTGCTGAGAGCTACATAGATGAGTCTCACAAAAAGAAGGAAACAAGTCGTGGAAAAGACGTAAATGCCTTGTGGTGCTATTGCCATAGACATTTAACTATGTGTTATCATTATGTTGAATCTTTTCAACATAAAAATGAATTAATAAAAATGCTTATATACAGGTGGATGCTTTGAACACTGATGATCGGATGGCTTTTCTTCCCCACAGGGTGGCAATCAAGGTTTGACAGTAGTAATTCAAGGACAAGGTCAAACTACAGGGCAGTTGCAGTTGATACCTCAAGGGGTGACGGTACTTCCAGGTCCAGGACAGCAGCTCATGCAAGCTGCGATGCCCAACGGCACTGTCCAGCGCTTCCTCTTTACCCCCTTGGCTACAACAGCCACAACAGCCAGCACCACGACAACCACTGTGTCCACTGCAGCAGCAGGTAGTGCTTTGGGTTTGTCAGAAGTTGTCAGTAGTATTGTCTTAGCCACCGGGCTAACAGAGGCAACAAAAGGGCATGAAGACTTCCTTTCGGGAGGGTATACCACAAGATCACAGATGCTTGTGTGCCTTCCTAGAGACTCCTTGTCACCACCACCACCAGAGCGGTGGGGGTAGGGGGCAAAAAATAACGGATAACTGTGTTAACTGCCACCACACGCACTCCCCGCCAAGGCCTGGCAGCACTGGTGGACTCGTGGAGGTGGGCTCACAGAGGGCCCCTGTGTGCCAGCGCGCGACCTGGGATTGGGAGCTACAGGTCCAAACTCCTTTTGTTTACGTCCTCCTTCAAGCCGTTGTCACTCTCCTCCACTGCCACACCATAGGAGGAAAGCGAGGGTTGGCATTAGCCTGGCCCAGAGGGCCTGGCCCATCCCCAGAGGCCGCGCCTTGCATTGGACGCCGGCCCGTGTGAACCTCTGAGCATCAGTAAGGTGTGCAGGGGACAGCCACATAATGGGTCCAGGCCCTTCCCCAAGGTTGGAAGAGCCCAACCGAGGCATATCTAGGTGGGAGATGTTGTTAAGATATAAATACTCTAAGTCACAGAGTTCTCAACTTTAGACAATTCCCTTAAATTCTTTAAACATGGTTTTGTGTTCTAGAGTAATGGAAATGTTTGGTCTTTCTTTTTCACAGGTACAAGTGAACAAAAACAGAGTAAGTTGTCGCCCCAGACCCCGGTGCCACAAGCCAAAAGCTTACCCGCAGCAGCATCACCCAGCATGAGCCCTCCGGAAGCCCCGCCACAGACTGCTCAGCCTTCGGCTCAGCCCGAATCCCCAGCCCAGCCCCCATCCCCAGCTCAGCCTGATGTTCAGACCCAGCCTGAAGTTCAGAGCCAAACAACTGTTGCATCCCATGGTCCTTCAGAAGCACAGCCCATCCAAACCCAGTCGTCCAAACCCCAAGCTGCAGGACAGTGTCAGCCTCCAAGTAATGTCCAAGGACAGTCGCCTGTTCGCGTCCAGAGCCCACCACAGACTCGAATACGCCCATCAACTCCATCCCAAGTGTCTCCTGGACAGCAGCCCCAGGTTCAGACTGCAGCCTCTCAGCCGATTCCAATTCAGCCACACACTCCTCTTCAGGTCCCCTCCCAAGGCCAGCCACAGGCACAACCCCAGGTACAGTCTTCAACTCAAACTCTTTCATCAGGACAAACGTTAAGTCAAGTTACTGTTTCATCCCCATCCCGTCCGCAGCTACAAACGCAGCAGCCGCAGCCCCAAGTCCTTGCTGTGCCTCCGCTGCAACAACAAGTCCAGGTTCTCTCTCAGATCCCGTCACAGGTGGTGGCTCAGATACAGGCTCAGCAAGGTGGTGTGCCCCAGCAGATCAGACTGCAGTTACCTGTGCACGTGCAGCACAGCAGGCCTGTGCAGCCTCACCAGACTGAGGACGTGGTCACAGTGCAGGCAGCCAGTGTGCAGGAGCAGTGGCAGAGGGCTCAGCAACTCAGGGATCAGCAGCAAAAGAAGAAGCAGCCCCAGATAGACATTAAGCGGGAACACACCCTCCAAGCTTCTAATCAAAGTGAAATCATTCAGAAACAGGTAAAGTGATTCAGTAAAAGCAGCATGTTCAGTAACTTGAATTATTGTGCTGTGGTAGACGTAGCGGTTGGTTCGGCCAGGCTTCCTGAGACGAGGCTCACTAATGCTGAAACCGGAGGAGAAGCTCTAGCTTGACCCAGACCACTGACCGATGACCGTGGTGCCAAACCCTTGGCTAGGTATATGCAGTGAGTGCTTATTAAAAACTAACTGTACTTGGGGACAAGCAAGAAGGGAAGAGTAGAGGTGGTAAGTCTGAAAATCATTCACACAGAACTTGAAGGGTCAGCTGTGTTTGGAAGAGTTAGTTGTGTATTGAAAGCCTTATAGCAGTTGATTTGCAGTTATTTCTGTTTTCCTTAGTTTGCATGGAGACTGAGCAAATTGTAGACGGACCAGACTCACGTGTGTTTCTAGCCATACCTTTGGGGTTTTTTTAAAAAAAACGAAAAAAGTTTAAGATCTGTTGTTCTATAGCTGAGATGAAAAGCTGTGCCTTGCGGTGACATCTAGGTGAAGCCAGGCAGCTTGGGTGCCCCCACTGGTACTGAGGAAAATGTTCTTGCTTCTGCAGTTTATCCTGTCAATACCAGTCAGCAGGTGGAGTGTGGATTTCACCTCTCAGGGAGACATTATTTGTAAGATTAATAAACAAAGTCTTAGGAAAAAAATGAGTTCAATTTGGAGAAGAGCCAAAATGTGGGAAAATGAACATGAGAGGGGTGTGTGTAGTCGTTCGTAAAGACAAGATATCATTTTAGAAGATTGCTTATTTGATGCAGTTAGAGTCCTCAATTAATATTTTGCTTGCTTTGATGCCTGCATTTTAGTTCATCCTCTAGTTAAAGTCAGCAACTATAGGCATTAAAACATACTTCAGGTTTGCACTCTTCCGTGTCCCAGCCACTAGCCACAGGTGACCACTGAGATAAAAATTAAATGGAGATTCTGTTCTCCCACCTCAGTGGCCTCATTCTCAGCACTCAGTGACCACATGTGGCTTGTGGCTGCTGTTGAAGGATGGAGCTCTAGAACATTCCCACCATCACAGAAAATCCTGTTGAGTAGTACTGTTCCAGACACTACAGTTATTGTCTAAAAAAATTCCCCTAAGGATCCAGAATAAAACAGGAATCTCTGAAGTTCAAAAAGTGTGACCCAAATTTGCATGGAGTGTGTCACCATGAGTGGCCCAGCAGCAACTAACAGCAACTAAAATCTCAAAGTGTATAAGTTCAGATTGAATTCCCTCCTGTTTGTACATCGTGAACCTTGGTGTGTCCCACCTGGCGTACCATCTCTGCCTTCTGCGTTTGCTGTATCTACCACTCATGTCCTTCCCCTTTCCAACAAGGCCTTTTCACGAAGGTGGGAACTGAGTGTTGGCTGTTCTCCCTGGGTTTTGTATTTGAGTGGAGTTTAGTGTATGGGTCACCAGGAGATGGCTGAAATAGGGATAAAGGTTTTTACACAGTAAAGGTTCATGAATGTAATGCTGAAAGATGCTCGAGGTCTCCAAGAGCCGGGGCCCTGAAGAGTGGGGGTCGGCCTCCAGCAAGTGGACACTGACAGCCGAGATAGACGGTCATTATTTGTGCATTTCAGATGTTACTGTGATGTTCCATTTTTGATAGTTAAAGAAATGTAAGAAATTTATGCCTCCTCATGATCGTATCATGAATGCAGACCCATTTTTCACTAGACAGAGTACAAGCGTTAGCAAGTCAGGAGCCTTGTGCTCCATTCCCGGGCCCTCATTCACAGTTCTGAGGAACTCACTCGCCTCCTGTAATGATTCAAGTAAGATCGTATCTATAGAAGCATTTTTTAAACTTCAAAAGCAATTTTAAAGTTGCAAGATAGCATTCTTATAAAACTGAACCTATATGTAATATGTCCAAGTGGTGTATCACTCAGCTTTTAGTGCTGTGTACTCTGAACTTTATTTCTGAAATAAAAGCCTAGCTATAAACTGAGAATCACTCCAGCATCTGCTTATTCTCTGATTTTTGTATGAGAGGTGAGTAGGGGGCGCTTTAGAATCAGTGTCTGGGAAGAGCACCAAAATTAACAGCATGGCCTTTGGAGAGCAGTCAGCAGAGTCAGAGCTTGGCCATATTGCTTATTATTTAATCTCAATTAGTTACTTTAAGTGTCAGTATTATAAAATTATCCTCTCCTATCAAGTGTTGTTATGAGGAGTAAATGAGATTGATGCCTGTTGCTTAGCTTAGCATAGTACCCAGCACACGGTAACCACCCAGGCCATGTGGTGGCCGTTAATCTTACTTGTATTATGATGTAAAAGTCTTACAATTTCTTTGGAAAACGTGTTCTGAGACTTCTGCTGTTACCTGTGTACCGATTTGTAATCACTATAAAATAAGCACTTTTGGATTTTGTTCTGTCCTGAAGGTGGTGATGAAACATAATGCTGTAATAGAACATTTAAAACAGAAAAAGACCATGACTCCAGCTGAAAGAGAAGAGAATCAAAGGTAGGGAGCGATGTTTTTAACCCAATAACACAGGGCTCATCCTCAGTCTCTTCTCTTTAGCATGCACATGCGTGTGTGCACATGCGTGCGTGCACACACAACACACACACACACACACAAGTTCTGCCTACATTTTTTAACTTGACTGAAGTTCCTGAAGTATGAGCACTTGGCACTAATAGGTATTTTATAATAGGCGTGCACTTAATAGGCTTGAATTCTCTGAAGCTGTCATCAGAGTTTTATGTCAGCCCTCGAAACAGAGAAATCTTTGTCTGAAGTCTCTCAGAATGAAATGCCCAGCATTACATAGATGTGTGTTTTTCTCTAGAATGATTGTCTGTAACCAGGTGATGAAGTATATTTTGGATAAGATAGATAAAGAAGAGAAGCAGGCAGCGAAAAAACGGAAGCGCGAGGAGAGCGTGGAGCAGAAGCGGAGCAAACAGAACGCCAGCAAGCTCTCGGCGCTGCTCTTCAAGCACAAGGAGCAGCTCAAAGCGGAGATCCTGAAAAAGAGAGCGCTCCTCGACAAAGAGCTCCAGATCGAAGTGCAGGTCAGGGGGTGCTGCCTTTCCTTTTGCGTCTCTCGGTTAACGTCTAACTTGATGCTTTGTTTTCCTTTGAATTTCTAGGTGAGCTTCAAGTTTTGGATTAAGCTGGAAAGATGTCTGCATTCAAACTGAATTTTTTTCTGTTTATTCACTGTAAACCGTAACGTCCCATGTGGCGTACCTTCTCTTTCTTCTTCCTTTGCTGTGTCTGTCATGCATGCCCCTTACCTTTAAAATGAAATTCTGGCCCCCTGGACAAATGCTGTGTTTGTCCACCATGCAGTAAAATTCATGAAAAGGTTTATACACAAAAGGAAACGATCTTCGATGGTTACAAGGGAGGGGAGTGGTGGGGGTGGAAAAACACCAACTAGACAGTTGCTAAGTGGTCACTTTGGTGAAGGGGAGGGCAGTGCGGCTTGTCTGAGGCAGGTCGTTGAAGCTCTGTAGACATCCGTGCTCCTGGAGGGACCGCGTGACCAGGCTGAGGGCTGTGAGGACCGTGGTCTTGAGGAACATGCCGCTCAGTTGGTGTAACACAGGTTATAAAGAAAACATTCTGCTTTGTACTTCGGTGAGGAGCAGCTAGGGCCTTAAAAGCTTTTAAGTGGCCAACTAGGATACTCCACTGGTCTCATCCCTTCAGGTGGAAGGGAGTGTGAAGAAAAACAACTACGTAAGGGAAAGATGAAGCCAAATGACTCAGGGACTACGACTACCCCGGCCTCCACCTGACTGAGTCCGTCACAGCTAGATGGTGCCTGGCCACCACCACTGACTGCTCTGACAGGGGTCACAGTAGAGGGGCCTGGACAGTGCTGGAAAAAGTGTAGAACAAAATTCTAGCTCCCAAGAAAGAAAGCAAGTGGCCATACTTGCTAGTCTGACAGAGACTGGAGAAATCGCAGGAGTATGGCCCCCCAGATCCTGTTTTAACTCAGTATTGAAGTCACTCCTGAGGTTCACCCTTCAGCCAAAGACTAGACAGGCCCATAGAACAAAACAAGAGCAAAGGGGCACACCAGCTGAGGGTGAGGACGAGAAGGCAGGAGGAGGCAGGGAAGCTGGTAGTACGGAACCCAAGGTCGAGAAGGGGAGAATGGGGACATGTCATGGGGGTGGCAGCCAGTGTCACAAAATAACATGTGTACTAACTGTTTAATGAGATGCTAGTTCTGTAAGCGGTCATCTAAAGTACAGTAAATGTGTCTGGCCTGCTAGAATTTGCATTTGTTATGTAAATAGTTGTGGGACACAGTGTGTCTGGAAACAAGGCACAGATTTGCTGTCTAAATGTACATTGCGTTCTCTAAACTAGCCGTTCTAAGAGAGACTCTGTTGGTTAAAACACTTCTGTAACAGACCTGACTCGACGGCAGTGGGTATGACTGTTTGGGGAAGAGGTTTCAGAGTCTTTGATGTATTCTTACCAAAGGCCCTTAGAGGCGATGTTTCATAAAAAAGGTGTCAGGGAAACTGCAGAATAATGTTGACAGAATGAAAAATAAGGTTTGCCCAGTAAGTAATAAATGAGACCAGTTTTCTCCCTTGACATCTAACTGATTCTGAAGGCATTTCTCATCTGCTGCTGCCTGGGGAATTCATGGAACAACATGGGGATGTGTCAGTTCATACGTGCTTCAGCAGCATGCTTAAAAGAGAATTTACCTAAAACTTGCCTACAAGGGCCTTGTGAATTTTAAGATGATGAGTACTTAGAAAATACTGGTCAGCCCAACAGTCAGTCCTATACATCAGAGGGGTCTTCCCACTAAACTCAGAAAGGAGATATCCAGTGCCACCCATCACCCTTTCTACGTAGCATCTCTCAAAGTTCTAGCTAGTGCACTAAACCAGGCGGAGAAAATGGGAGCTTCAAATTGGAGAAAAGAGAACAAAGCTGTTAATATATAGTGTGACTATTACACTGAAGCCCCATGAGAAAAATAATCAGAATGTATAGGAGAATTCAGTAATGGCATAAGTTACAAGATAAATACTGACACTACAACCAGTTTGGAACACAGTGAACAGAAAACCCGATTCACGGCAGCAACAGAAAATGTAAAGTGCGGAGGCCTCCTTGAGATAAATTCCAGATGGGTCAAATTTTATATGTAGAAAAAGAAACCACAAAAATAACTAGAAGAAAACATGACTGCTATTTTTGTGATCGTGAAGTGAGGAGGAAAACCACTTCTAAGCATTAGAAAAAATTCAGTTGCCACAAAGGAAAAAGTAGATTTGATGACACTGAAAAAGTTTTATATAGCAAGAAAAAAAAAGTGGTACTATTTAAGGCAGAGTCAATACTCCTAGAATTCAAAGAGCTCTTATATCAGTGAGAAAAAGGTACATACCGTAGTAGAAAATTTCTAAGAGACATAAACAATTTTCAGGTTTAGAAATGCCAGTTACTAGTAAGTGTATAAAAAGACATTTAACTATTAATGAAAGAAAGAAGAACTCCATTTTTCTAAAAGAGAGGGGAAGAGAGATGCTTTTTCTCTAGAAAATGCTATGCTTTTTTACAGAATAGTTCATCCATATAGATCCAGAGATTCTGCAGTGTGCACACTGTTAGATCTGTATTTTTTACTTCTAGAAATCCATCTAAGAAGCAGTCGGGAAAGGTATACAACCAAGGATGATCATTAATGCATTCTTAATAACAGCCCGCAATTGGAGGCAGCTGAAGGTCCCCACAGAGGAGACCAGCAATCAGAATCAGCATCCCTCCAGCAGGAGCATTTGGGGCCTTTGGGCAGGGCGGGTTTATACCCACTGTAGGAAGTTTGGCATCCCAGGCCCTGGGTACCAGAGAAAAGAGCGAGTTTGAATCTGAATTTGGGGGGGAGAGAAAAAATAAATTACAGTTGTGTCAGCTTTTAAGAAATATTTTCAGTCATAGCTATGCTTTATTTACACCAAGGTCTTATTCAGAGATGCCAGTCAAAATGCTCTACCCCCTCCTAAAACAACCCTCCGGGACACCCTTAAAATAGTTTTCCGTAAGCATCACTTCAAGAGTAAGTTGTAACAGTGGATAGCAGAGGTGTGTCCAGAAAATGCTTCACATGGAAACGAGTAAGGACTTTTAATTGATGGTAAAACCTGCAGTAAGAACAGTGTGTCACACCACTCCGTTCTGCCCTGTTCTGCCATCAGTTCAGACACGGCAGCGTAAGCAAAGCAGGTCGGTCTGTCCCTGTGCTTTGTGCTGCTCAGACCACGCTTGAGTGTCATGTTCAGTTCACACTCGGTCTCTCTCTGAGGACAGCAGGAGAAAGCGCCCCATGGATGAGCACACTCAAAATCACATCCTGACATGCACCTGAAATCTCCAGGACACAGGGCAAGCGGGGAGGGCCGGTCTGTCCTGGACATGTGCTCGTCTTTCAGAGCTCTTTTCAGGATAAGGAGCAGCTTTCCAGCTGTTATATAATCTTCCTTTTCTCTTTGTAAGCATTGTTACTGGGTTTAAGATTCCGTAAGAAAAACCTTGCTTGACACTGTTAAAATCCTCACATTAAGAAGCTGAACTACTGAGACACCCCAGCAGGGGCAGCATAGCTGCCTCTAGCCGGGTGATGCGTGTGCTAATGCCAGTCTTGTATTTAACAGGAAGAGCTAAAGAAAGACCTCAGACTAAGGAAAGAGAAGGACCTGGCGCAGGCTGCAGCGGGGACGGCAGCGCCCCCAGTGAGCGCAGCAGCGCCTCCCGCCCCTCCGCCCTCACCTCCGCCTGCACCTGCCCCGCAGCCTGCGGGCCTACTGTGTGCGCCCACCCCGCCGGCTGCTTCCCAGAAGAGGAAGCGCGAAGAGGAGAAGGACTCGAGCTCCAAGTCCAAGAAGAAGAAAATGATCTCTACTACCTCAAAGGAAACTAAGAAGGACACAAAGCTTTACTGTATCTGTAAAACGCCTTACGATGAATCTAAGTGAGTACTCCTTGTCAGCTGCCGTTGTTGTCTTACAAGTTTAGCTGTGCAGTTGGCAGTTTGGAAGAACAGGAGTTTATCAATAGGAAGAGAAGTGAAACTAGCCAGAGGGAGGGTATAACTGTTTCATCTGTGGTCTTTTCATCCGATAGTCTCCATTTTGACACCAGAAAAGTGAACGTTGTTGTTTCAGGTGTTCAGGGTTCTTGTTGGTCTGTCGCCATATTCTTTTCTGTCAAAAACAAGCTTTCTGTTGCCCCTCTGCTCCCTCCTCTGCTCTCTGGGTTAAGTCCCCATCCATCAGTGAGCTGCCCGCGGGGTCCCTCTTCTTACCTGAACGGAGAGCAGCCTTTTGGGGAGCTGCTCGCAGACCGCTGGTCACATGAAACCCTGGAAACCATCACACCCTGGAAACCGGCTGAATGCGAATAGTGCCAGGGCTTTCACACTGGCATGGTTAGGATTTTTTATTGTTTTATTTTCAGCAATTTCGTCTTTTTGGTATTGGAACACTGCAGCTTAATATTGTTTTTGTCACAGCTCTCACTTTCATATTAGAAGCAAAAGTCAGAAAAATATAGAAAGTGATCCTTTGATGGTTCCTACACATGATACTCAAAAGTGATGAATATCGCAACTGGAAGCTGTTTTTGACAGTTGTGACTGGTATTCGGTGATAGAATTAAGAAACATGAATCCATAAATGTAGTTTCATTTCTTGTCAGTACTGTCGTTCAACTGAATACTTAGTCTCCATTTTAAGCATTAACATCGTGGCCAAAATTAACCATACTATTTTAAGCCAAAATTAACCATAATATTTCTTACAGTACAAAAAAGTATATAGTTCATTGTGCCCAAACATGTGATCACTTAGAATTAGGAATACTTAAATGTCTGTTTCAGTAATTCATAAAATAAAAGTGTGATCTCTTTAATGATGTTTAATTTATAACATTGAAACTGTTTTGGTGATGCTATCTGAATCATAATATGTTTGCAAATGCCAGATCAGAATTTTGTGTCTGTAGATTCATTCAGCTGTATGTTCAGTTTAGCACTCAGTCTAGAGCAGTTTGGACATCTTCACTTTTTATTGTCTTACTTCATCAGAAATTAAATATCGTGTAAAAGCAGAGCCTTATTAGCTGGTTTTCCCCTTAGTCTAGTACAAGTGTGCCTCACTTTAAGCAAAATTGTGCTAAGTGATTTGCAGAAAAAAAAATGTGATTGACACTCTTTACAAAGTAAGGATTTGCCTATGGATTTTTTGACCTAACAACATTTGTTTGGCCTGTTTAAAAATATTCAAACCACAGAAATCCGTTTGACACACAATAGCGTGCATACCAAAGCTGCATAAAATGAGGTACACGTGTATATGTGTTCTTTCCATTGAGGTTGCCTCATTATTTTGTGAATATTTTGTATTTTTCAGTTTGCCATTATTAACATTTCCCTATTCCTGGTCCATTCACTTCATGTTCTAGGTGGGATCAGTTTCTGTTTCTAGGAGTATCGGAAACCCTGGTGATGTAGTGGTTAAGTGCTGCATCTGCTGACCAAAAGGTCAGCAGTTCAGATCTGCCAGGCGCTCCTTGGAAACTGTAGGGCAATTCTACTCTGACCTCTAGGGTCGCTATGAGTCGGAATTGACTCGATAGCGTGGGGCAGGGGGGTTTTTTGGTTTGTAATTTCTCACATTCTATTTTAACCTGAGACTGGTTTAAGAATCTAGTGACAGAGTGACAAGTTGAAATTCATGTCGTGAGGATACCTGCAAGACCCAGCCATGCGGAGGCAATATCCAGTGGAATGACACTGACCCGTGGCAGTGGTTTGGAAGAAGAAAGAGTTAGCGATGACAGGACCAGCCATATGACCATGTGTGACTTCCCAGTTGTGAAGCAGTTAGTCTGAAGCTTCAGGACTGCTTCTGTTCCTCGAGGTGAATTCACCTCCGTAGAATAGGGGTGGCCATGTTACCAGGACAGCCAGAGCGGTTCCCCGGGGCTCACCCTAATCCTTGATACAATGTGACCAGGTGGCCCTTCGCACCTGCTGTCAGCACCTTGGGTACGCAGTGTTAGTGTTTGTCGTTTGTCGTCCGGAAAGCCCTTGAGAGTTCACTGTGAGGACCCGCAGTGACACCGACACTTGCTGCCACCTTGCCAAACCTCTCACCATCTAGGATGGCCAGCCATCCGTCAGCCTCAGTACCGTGTGTCCCTGGTTTTGAATGAAGCAGTTCCTTCAGGGTTACTTACCAGCCAGGAGCCCGGGCCAGACTCTCCACATAGCCACGTACATGGTGATACTGACAAAACAGTCCGTGCCAATTTGTCAGGAAAAGTGTATAAAATGAGATTTCCGCATTTATTTAGAAGACTTGGTAGACATTGAGTTGTTTCATGTCCCTTTCTTGGTTTTCTTCTTCACGTCGTGTCATGACCATGAACTTCTATACACGGCTGACCTGCATGTTCCTTGCAGCATTCACTTCTTCTCAGTGTCTGCGCTTTGCTTTCAAATTTAAATTATGAGATACATTTTCAAACCTATCTAGGACATAGCCTCGATGTTGAAATGGCTTCTGTGGCATAGGTTTGACAGATGTAAGTCTTTGATTCTTTGGCTTTTGTTTTTGTGGCTGTTCCAGTTTTACACACATTCGTAAGGAGGGAGGCATGATCACCACTGTGTTGTTTTTTTTGTTTGTTTTGTTTTTTGTTTTTGTTTTTCAAATTCCAGTATGTCTTCAAAGACCCATATTTCACTAAACATTGTATTTGTTGCAATTTAGTGACCCCTGTTTCCACACTTGATACAGTGTCAGATGCTGTAGCTTGCCAGGAGTAGAATGGCTGGATTTAGGATGTTAAGCTGACTCACTGCAGAAAGTCAGCCTGTAAGAAAGTGAATCAAGGCAGGGAAGACAGGTTTACGTATCATGCAGCTCAAAATGACAACTACATTGTCATTTTCATTGTGAATACTTTTAGGTTCTATATTGGCTGTGATCTTTGTACTAACTGGTATCATGGAGAATGTGTTGGCATCACAGAAAAGGAGGCTAAGAAAATGGATGTGTACATCTGTAATGATTGTAAACGGGCACAAGAGGGCAGCAGTGAGGAATTGTACTGTATCTGCAGAACACCTTATGATGAGTCACAGTGAGTTCTGATAAGAGCATCATATTTAATAATTTAGGAAGCCGAATTGCTCTGACTGGTTATTTATTTTAAATTTAAAAGCAAGATTTTTTTTTTCCCTTCATATATTATACACTTACATTACAAATTCCTTCCCGGTTTTTTGTTGTTTTTTTTTCTCTCTCTCTTTTTCCCTCTTTACCTCCCCTTCAAAGTTTACGTTGCTTCATAGTGAATGGTTGCGATGCACTGGGGGAAATGCGGTTTAATGGGAGATTTGGTCTTTGAATATGTAAGAGAAATTAACGGGACGTAAAAACACCTTATTGTTGGGTCCGTATCAGCATTTGAAACAGTGTTTTATTATAGGTGAGCAAAACACTAACTTGGGTTACAAGCTCAGCGATTGTTATTAGCTTATAACATTTGGAACTCCCAGTTGGGTAGCCAGTACCAGCTGCCCATCTGATAGGGTACCAGCTGAAAGATTTTTGGCTTGAATTTGTTTTGAACTTTAAAGTCAAATTAAAAATGTTAACATTTTGCTTCAGATCAGTTCGCAGTATTACACAGTATCCGTAATAAACATTTACTGCTTGTTCTTAACATCAGAAATACTAAATTAACACATTGGATGTCGGTCTTCCAGAATATTAAGACAACCATAATACTAAATCTGTTTTGTACCCCAGGGTGTTGAGCACATTTTTCAGGTGCATGTTTGGTTACTGTCGGAAGTAAATGATAAGTGACAGCATCCAGTCTGTCTGGACAGTGAACTCACGTTTCCGTTTCGGATCTTGCAGATTTTACATCGGCTGCGATCGCTGTCAGAACTGGTACCACGGGCGCTGCGTGGGCATCTTGCAGAGCGAGGCCGAGCTCATTGACGAGTATGTGTGCCCGCAATGCCAGTCGACGGAGGACGCGATGACGGTGCTCACCCCGCTGACGGAGAAGGACTATGAGGGGCTGAAGAGGGTGCTGCGCTCCTTACAGGTGAGAGCACCCGGGCCCGGGGCTCGAGCGGGCGCACCTCTGCGGGCTGAGCTTCCCGTCCCGGCGTGGGGCGGTTGGCGGGCTCCCGGCCACTCTAGTGGCCTGCTTTGCGCACATCGCGCAGTCAGGTGCCGGCAGCTTGAGGTTTACCGTATCCGCAGGCAACCCCAACCCTTGTTTATCGCACACTTTTATTTCAGGTAATCTGCTGTTGCCATCCTAAACTCTATATTTAAAGAGATGTTTATCTCACCACTGTAGATGGCAGGCAGTTTGATTACATTCTGGTGAGATACCTAATTGTGATCCAAGGCTTTGCGCCACAGCCTTCTATCTCTTACTGATGGTGAACAGGCGGTGAGGGTGGCTTGCAAGGAGAGCAAATGCTAGAGGTATATTCAAGTCCTAGGGAGCTGGGCCTTTTCCTAACTTGAATAGTAGTCAGAAGAATTAAAAGAACTGAAAAGACAATGCTCTTTTCCATCTGTGGTTGAACTTTATTCAGTGGCACTTCTCTGCCACTTGCCTACCCAGCACTGGTGGGCATTCCGCACTTTGAACCCACCCCACCCCCGATTGTACAGAAATCATTGCCATGCCAACGGGACTTAGCCAGCTGGTTATCAGTTTGGGACCAGAATACAGATTTCCTGATTCCTAGACTAGTTAACTCAACCAGACAACTTAAATGGAATCAGTATTTGCACCTGGCAATAACAGTGTCTGTGTTTTCATTGTAGGCCCACAAGATGGCCTGGCCTTTCCTTGAACCAGTAGACCCTAATGATGCACCAGATTATTACGGTGTTATTAAGGAACCTATGGGTAAGTACTTAGGTGAATAGAGTTTTCTCAGTCATCGCAGCAGCTACTTTATTTTCCATCCATAAGTTGCCGTATCACGAGAGAATCTCAGGCAGGGATGGTGGGACTATGAAAGAGCGTGACCACTTTGGAGAGTAAAATGCGAAGCCTTGGTAAAGTTTAAATCTATATACCTTTTGACCCAGCAATCTCTTTTCTTAGGATTTGATGTTTATCACAGCAGTGTTTATAGTTGCAGAGACACTAGAAGCGATCCAAATAGCCAGTAGTAGAGGAGTAGCTAAATCAAATGATGTACCCACATTTTTTCGTGGGTGTAAAAATGGCATGGTGGGGACGTCTGACGTCACAAGGAGGGAGGGGAGAATCATTGTCAGCCCAAAGGTGATTGCTGTGAGAGGTCAGGCGTCCCTCCACCTTCCAGCCTTTCTGCTGGTTCTGACACCAGCTGTGCCTCTCATGGCACTCTCTACTTCTCTGCTGGGTTCAGTAATTCAATGCAGTGTCCACACAGAACTCACAAAAAATAGAATTATGGGATTAACGAGAGAAGTAACAGGGTACAACTTGGGCTCAGAAACAACTCAGGATACGGTTCTTTAATCGGGACAGCTGCTTCTTAGCCTGTACCTGCTGTTCTACCTCTCAGCCCTCGGTGCCTTGGGCCTCCTGGACCACCAGCCTTTACCTTGCTCAGGCAAGAGTTGCAGAGCTCTGTAGGTCCACCAGTAAGTGTCCAGAGGGCCCCACTCTTCCAGTAAGCCTGGGCCCCAAGGTGCTCAGCTCTCTAGCTCTGAGTGAGAGTCAATAACCCTAGGTCCATCAGCAAATGCCCGGATGCGCTCACTCCTCCAAGAAGCCAGCTGCCCAGAGGCACTAAGCTTCCTCACTTTGTAGGCCAGGAAGCCCACCGTACCATCTCACAGTCGTCTGCTGTTTCTCCCATCCCTGCTGCCACTCTTCTCTGCCACTGTTTCTTGCCGTGCCCAGTGGTATAAGCTCTCTGTCTCGCTGAGTTATCTTGGGTATAGGAGGCTCTCAGCACAGGGATCCCGGGTCCAAAGGAAATGGTCCATTCTTAGCTCTTTTTCCTTGGTGGTAGTGAGATTCCTCCCTCTCCATCCCTGGCATGGCTTATTTTAAGCCCAGCTACCTGGTCAGACTGACCAGTCCTCTTGTTAGGATTTCATATACCTTATTTGCATGGTCCCACCTCCACACAGGGGCTAAGTCCTTCTATTATTAACAAAATCTCCAGTCTTCTTGATGGGTCACAACCACCTTATTTGCACAGTCACACTCATCCATTTGGTGGGAGTTACAAAACCATTGCAAGAGAGGTCATATAAAGGCATTCCATTGCATTGCAGTGTGCCTGGGTGTTTGTGTGTGTGTGTGTTTGTACATGTGTTAAAATGGAGATCATACAGTAAATATTTTAATACCTAACAGATATTTTCCTGTGTTGTTAATCTCCAAAAGCATGATTTTAATGGCTTTATGTAATTCTATATACCTTGTTTAACCAAAATTCTTTTATTTGAAAAGCTGGATTGTTTGTTTTGTTTTGTTTTTCTTAATGCCAGGATCAACATCATATTATGTAGGTATGTACATAGAGAATTAATAATAGAAGTCTCCAAGATGTCTTATGGAAAGAAAAATGCAAGTTGCAAACAACATCTCAGTTTTAATAAATAACTGTAAAAGTGTATAAATATGTGCATAAATGCATAAAAAATGTCTAGAAAAATGTAGAGTAAACTGAAAATAGTAGTTCTCCGTGTGGATAGGAAGGAACCCGGTAGGGTCAGGGTCTTTTATTTCCTTGTAAACAGAAATAGTTTATACTGTGTATCGGTTTCATCCACCACTTGTCTGTCAGTTTGTCACACTGTGGTGGCTTATGTGTTGCGGCAACACTGGAAGCTGCACTGACACTCCTGTAGATGCCAGCAGGGTCCCCGTGGTAGATTACAGCAGACCTTCCCTACTAACACAGGAAGAAGGACCTGGCAGCCTACTTCTGAAAAAATTGCCAGGGAAAACCACAGAAATAACAGCAGAACGCTGTCCCATATTGTGTTGGGAGAGGAGTCACTCTGCTGGAAGGCACTCAGAAGACAACAGGGAAGAGCTGCCCCCCCAGAGTAAAGTCAAGCTTCGTATCATACCTAGAGTAAAGCTTGTAGGACCTGCAGTTTCTAATGTGGCGTGGCTCGGGATGAAACAATTGCAGGCATCCATTAATAATGGGAGCTGGGAATGGACAAAGTATGAGTCTTGGAACATGAGAAGTCATCAGAAATGAACTGGAACACATAAACATCAATATCCTAGGCATTAGTGAGCTCAGAGGGACAGGCATTGGCCATTTTGAATCAGAGAATCATTCAGTCTCCTGTGCTGAGAATTATAAATTAAAGAAAAATGGCATCATATTATGGTCAAAAAGAATTTCAAGATCTATCCTGAAGTATAATGCTGTTGGTGGTAGGATTATATCCATATGCCTACAAGTAAGACAGGTTAATACAACTTTTTTATTCTTCTAATTTCTCCATCAACCACTAACGCAACCTAATATGCAGTCATGATGTGCTGATGGTTACTGGTTTTTGGAATGTGACAGTTGGGAACGAAGAAGAATCAGTAGTTTGAAACTATGACCTTGGTGGTAGAAACGACAGTGGAGATTCCGTGATCGGATTTTGCAAGACCAACAGCTTATTCTGTGGAAAGAAATAATGAATAAGCTCAGTATCATCAGTCAGAACAAGGGGCTGACTGCAGGACAGACCATCAGTTGCTCATATGTGAGTTCAAGTTGAAGCTGAAGACAGTTAAATCCATGAGAACCAAAGTACAACCTTTAGTATATAGTCCTTCTGAGTTTAGAGACTGTCTCAAGGGTAGATTTGACACACTGAATACTAGCCACTGAAGACCAGACAAATTGTGTGATGAAATCGAGGACATCATGTAGGAAGAAAGCAAATGGTCATTAAAAATACCAAAAGAGATTTCAGAAGAGACTCTGAAACTTGCCCTTAAGTTCGAAGTAGCTAAAGCAAATAGCAGAAATGATGAAGTGAAAAAGCAGAACAGAAGATTTCAAGGGGCAGCCCGAGAAGACTGAAATATGCAAAAACCCAGAGTTAGAAAACCAACAGGGAAGAACACACTCAGCATTTCTCAAGCTGAAAAAACTGAAGAAAAAATTCAAGCCTCAGGTTGGAATGAATATTGAAAGATTCTGTAGACAAAATATTGAGTGGCACATGAAGCATTAATAGAAGATGGAAGAAATGCACAAAGTAATTGTACCAAAAAAATTAAAAAACCAGTTGACACTGTTTCAGAAAGTAGCATATGATCAAGATGGTATTGAAGGAAGAAGCCTAAGCTATACTGAAGGCATTGATGATAAACAAGGCTCCAGGAATTGACAGAATACCTATTGAGATGTTTCAACACACAGATGCAACTCTAGAAGCACCCACTCGTGTGCTAAGAAATTTGAAAGACAGCTGCCTGGTCAACCGACTGGAAGAGATCCATATTTATGCCCTTTCCTAAGAAAGGTGATCTAAAAGAATACAGAAATTATCAGTTTTATTAATATCACACACAAGTAAAACTGTGTTGAAGAACATTAAAAAAATCATTGCAACAGTATATCCACATGGAACTGCCGGAAAGTTAAGCCAGATTCAGAAAAGAATGCGGAACCGGGGATATCATTGCTGATGTCAGATGCCTCTTGGCTGAAAGCAGAGAATCCCAGAAGGATGTTTACTTGTGATTGATTGACTATGCAAAGGAATTCAACTGTGTGGATCATAGAAAGTACAGATGACACTGAAGAGTAGGAATTTCAAAAACGTTAACTGTGCTCATGCAGAACCTGTTCGTAGACCAAGAGGCAGTCATTTGAATGGAACAAGGGGATTCTCCGTGGTTGAACATCAATCAGGGTTGTATCTTTTCATCATACTACTTCTGTATGCTAAACACAAAATCCAAGACACTGGATTATAGGAAGAAGAATGTGTTATTAGGATTGGAGGAAGACTCATTAGCAACCTGCATTGTGCAGATGACCTTACTTTTGAAAGTGAACAGGACTTGAAGCACTTACTGATGAAGAGCAAAGACTTCAGCCATCGGTATATATTGCACCTGAACATAAAGAAAACAAAAATCCTCTAAGCTGGGCCGATAAGCAATATCATGATAAATGGAGAAAAGACTGAAGTTGTCAAATATTTCATTTTACTTGGATCCACAATCAACACCCACAAAAGCAGCCGTCAGGACATCAAACCACAACAGAGTCCATGACAGGGCAGGACAAAAATGAAGCGCAGAACTCAAATTTTAGTGAGAAGACCAGACTTATGTTTTCACTGAGGCTAGAGGGACCCCAGAGGACCTGGCCCTTGGACTCTGTTAGCCGAAAACTGAAACCGTCCCCGGAGGCAACTCTTCAGACAAAGAATAAGCTGGTCAGTAAGACATCCGATGACACTTGTGAAGAATGTGCGTCTTAGCTCATGTAAATACATGAGACTGAATGAGCAGCTCCTGTCCAGAGGTGATGAGATGGCAGCAGGAGACAAGAGCTGGTTGAACGGACACCAGAAGTACAGGTGCAAAGGAGGAGTGTGTTGTCGCATTAGAGAGAGACCAGCTAGGTTCACACAACAATGTGTGTGTAAATTTTTGTATGAGAAACTCACTTGAATTGTAAACTTTCACTTAAAGCACAGTAATTTTTTAAAAATCACTAATGAAAGTTATGACTGGAATGGAAAAAAATAAAACTAACCATAACTGCATACCATGTTGCCCAACTTTGTTGCAAAACACCTGTGTTAAAAGGCAGAGATGTCGTTTTGAGGACTAAGAGGCCCTGACCCAAGCAGTGTTATTCTCAGTTACCTCATCTGCATAAGAAAGCTGGACAATAAATAATGAAGACCAGAGAAGAATCGATGCCTTTGAATTACGGTGTTAGCAAAGAATACTGAATATACTGTGGGGTGTCAGAAGGGCCAAACAGCTCTGTCCTAGAAGTACAGCCGGGATGCTCCTCAGGAGGGAGAGAGGGCCAGTGAAGAAGAGGAAGCCCTAGCAGATGGACTGACCCCGTGGCTGCGGCAGTGAGGGCGCAGGGGCAGGCGGCGTTCCTGCTGCTGTGCGCGGGGTCGCCGTGAGGCAGAGCTGCGGGACAGCGCCTGACGACAGCACCTGACGACAGCACGGACAGGTGTGGCCCAGCTTCGCTTGTCTCTGGTGGCCAGGCATGTTTTCAACATCTGAATTTTTTTCTATATGAATTTCCTATTCATGTATTTTGCCCATTGTTCTTTTGAAATGTTCATATTGTTCAGGAATTTTTTGGCATGTGGGATCCGACATCATTAGATTCAAATCTGCTGATTATTATGAATTCTGTCTTTGGTGCCATGCTTACCCCAGGGGTCCCAGCATACATAAATACTCACCTGTTTGTTATCATAGCATTTTTCATGGTTTTAACTTTTAAATTTTAATCCTCTTAGACTTAATTTATCATATAGTATAAGATAGGATTTTTTTTGGTGGACGTATATCCAGTTTGTCAACTCTATTAATGAATTTTTCTTTTTCTTGCGGATTTGAGATGACATCATCAACATATATGAAATTCTTATATCAAAGACAGTTCACGTCTGTTCTATATTGGATTCAGTTCCATTGATGTCAGAAAAAACAAAAAATTGAAAGAAACCCAGTGCCGTCAATCAGATTCCAACTCCTCGTCAGCTAGCACAGTGCCATGCTGTTCATGGTCACAGTTTGCAGTCTTTCTTCATTGATTCAATTTTCTCCCATTGCTTACCACCCCCCAAGTGTGTTTTAGATATTCTTGAGCTTGTTTTGGTTAGACAAGGGAATGACCTTTAAAATCATTTTCTCAAATTCCAAAATAAGCATCAGTGAGATTTAATTTGGAATTGGATTATCATTGGTCTTTTCGTCTCCCGCATTTTTATGTAAAATTGTGTACTGATCTTCCTTCAAACAAACTTTCTCCTAGGAGTTATTAGGGACTCAGGCAGATTTAGTCTCTTCTAAACATGTGTGTCATGGTGTTTTCTTTTTATGTGTCCTGTTACCTACTAATGTTTTTATTCACATCAACTAATATTTTCGACATAAATTTATGTTTCAGTAGAAACATTATATTGGTATCCTCACAAATGGCAAATAAGTATCATTTGTCACAAATATGGTAGTGAAAATGAATTAAAAAAAAAGAATGTTATTAAAGCCCCGTATAGTGATCACAGAACCCATAAAACAGACTTTTGTTCTTGATTCTGAGTCCCAGGCTTCTTTTGGTACACACAGCATACTTAATGCTTCGCATATAAAAATGTATAGATGTGCACAGATATCATGTTGCTGTGATTTCCCTTTTTTCAGCCAGTTAAATAAAGACCTGTCTGTCCTATGTAGTTAACCAAAAGTTTTTTTAAAAAAAATAGATTCTTCTCAGAAGCCAAGTTTTGTGTTTCAAACCCTCAATCAAAAACAAATTGGTAGAGTGCCTCTATTGTCTTCATTGATTGCACCATAAGCCTCCAGTGGCAAACCAGCCTTTACCAGGACTACTTGGTTAGTAAATGTTCGTGTTAGTTGTCTTAGAAGTGCCAGGAATAGTCACAGTTGTGCTGGGAAAAGCCTAAAGCTCTGATAATGTTGTGCGTTTTGTGTTTTTAAGACCTTGCCACCATGGAAGAGAGAGTACAAAGACGATATTATGAAAGGCTGACGGAGTTTGTGGCGGATATGACCAAAATTTTTGATAACTGCCGTTACTACAATCCAAGTGACTCCCCTTTTTACCAATGTGCGGAAGTTCTGGAATCATTCTTTGTACAGAAATTGAAAGGATTCAAGGCTAGCAGGTGAGCAGAAGTGTTGGGTGTTCTGAATTAATACAGCTGCTCCAATTCTTTATGCTGTCTTATCTCTGCAGTTTATAGTAAATTTGGATTTTAAAATCAAGATTTTTTAAAAAAAGCAAGCATCTGTCATTGTGATACCAAGGATAAGTGAGCAGATACAATAATGAGAAGTGGCTGAATTGATCTTTTATTTATTTAGCCGTTTTTTAAATTCGGGAGGCATTTACTGAATGTTTACAGATAAGACAGCTCTTGCTCTCGTTGGTTCACAGCATTTTCAGGGAGCGCCTGGCGGATTTGAGCTGCCGGTCTTTGGGTTAGCCGTGGTGGCACCGAACCACTATGCCACCAGGGTTTCTCTCAGGCTTAGAGGACTACACACATGATTGTTCTCAAAGGCACAGTAAGAGGAGTTTACAGCACTTTCTCTGTAGTTCATATTTGCTGTTTCTGTGAAGTAAATTCCTCCAGCTCCCCAAATTTTCTCTGTGTGCAAAGCCTCTGGTAGCAAAAGCGTTGAGCAACACTGGCTGGAATTGAGCTCCGGTAGGAACCGTGCTATTTCTGAACCTTAGTTAACCAAAGCCCGTGATTGGCTTCCTTCCAGCAGAGGCCTTCTTTCCTGTCCTCCAAGAGCTACACCACTCTAAATCTTGGTGACTGAGTCCCCCCAGCCCCCACTGATCATTCCAGTCAACCCTCAAGCTCACCAGCCCCAGAGATACGGATTGAGTAACTCTAAGCTGGTTTGGGCTTGAGCATCTGTGTTAGCTAATGAGTTGCCGAGGAACTCGGCCCACCAGCATGTAAGAGTCAGTGCTCTACGTGCTACTGTTTGTTATGAAGAGCATCACTGCAGACGTTTTGTCTCCTTTTCTCCTGATGCAAAGTAGATGGTACCAAAAACTGTGTTTCAGAGTCACTTTAAATACAGATGAAGTACGCAAACCCAGTGCAAGTATGTGGATACTGTCTCAGCGAAAGCGTTTAAAAGCTACGGAAAGGAAAGAAGCAGCATTGGCTAGCTGTAAACTCAGAAATGGAACCTTTACAGCATCTCTAAAGCTGACGCATTTTCGTCATCTGCTGTCTGATAACTCTTCAGAAACCCTGATAGTGTAGGGGCTAGGAGTTATGGTTGTTAACCAAAAGGCTGGCAGCTTGAGTCCACCCGTCACTACTTGGAAATTCTGTGGGGCAGTGCTGTTCTGTCCCGTAGGGTCACTGCGAGTTGGAATTGATCATCAGCAGTGGGTTTTTGTTAACCCATTAGCTGTACAACTGAAGTGTATTTGTATACTCTGTCGTGTGAGTCCCCGGAATTCATTCATTCAGCAAATTAAGATCCACTCATGTGCCAAAATACAGTCTTGCGGCCCACGGAGCTTCCATTCTTATCAGGGTGGGCAGGGCAATAGTTACTGACACTTCTGTCCACCCCCACATAATGTCAGTGCAGTACACCAAGGATAAAAGAAGATTTTAAGAGAAAAAAAGATCAAACTTAACTGGTCTGACAGAGTGGAGAAACCCCAAAAGTATGGCCCCCAAACATCCTTTTAGCTCAGTGCTGAAGTCACTCCTGAGCTTCACCATTTAGCCAAAGATTAGACAGGCCCATAAAACAAACCAAGACTAAATGGATACAACAGCTGAAGGGCAAGATCAAGAAGGCAGGAACAGACTGGAAGCAGGTGACAGGGAACCCAAGGCTGAGAAGGGGAGAGTTGACATATTGTGCACTGGCATCCAGTCTCACAAAACAGTGTATGTGTTGTTTAATGAGAAACTAATTTGTTCTGTAAACCTTCATCCAAAGTACAATAAAGAAAGGGAGAAGGTTGTAAGAGCTTCCAAAAGCTTCCAAAGTATTGCTGTATACTTCCTATAAAGTAAGGATTATTTGACTAGGATCATATTTCTACTGCAACATGAAATGTTAGAAAATTGTGGAAGAGTAGGTTGAAAATCATTTGTAGCCTAAAATTCTGTGCCCAACCAAATGATCAAGTGTAGAGGTGAATAAATTTTCAACCATATAAGGACCTCAGAAAAGACCTTTTTCAGTTTCGTTTCGTAGTAGATTAAAATGTACTTTCACAAAATCAAAAAGGAGAAAGCCCTTGGATCCAAGAAACAAAGGATACAGGGAAGCAGCGATTACATCAGGGGCTGGGAAATGGAGGACTTCCGAGAGGGAGGTGTTTGAGGAAAGAAAATCATCATGTTAGATGATTTGTTTAAGACCAAAAAAACACACAGTCAAAGACTGAATAAAAAAAAAAAAGGTAATTACAAACTCCATAAAAAGACAAGAAGTTGAATAAGGGAGGAAATGATGAGGTGCTGTAGAGAAAAATACTTAACACAGTCACAGAAATTAAATAGTGTATTGATTTTCATCTTTTAGTATCATTCTGTGGACAAAGTAGGGAAAAAATTTATTTGGTTCCAGAACAGATTATGTTATCAGTCTTGGTAATACCAAAACACAAATGACAGTGTGGGAAGTGGAAGCAGAGATGGGAGGTGAAAAGATTATTAATATCTTGAACTTGAAAGTGCATTGTCAAGCAGTGAGTATAGTTCACAGGAAAAGAAACAGGTGATTAAACATTAGAGCAAAATTAAAAATTTGACTCAAGAAGGGAAGTGGAAGAATGATCAAAATGAGGTTAAGCTGAAAACAATATAAAGTTGTTCAAAAATAACAGTACATACAACTAATGTTACTAAACAACTTGTGTATAAATTTTTGAGTGAAAAGCTAATTTGCACTGTAAATTATCATATAAAACACAATGGACTTTTTAAAATAAATGTAAAGGAAAAACATAAGTTGCAGTAGAGTCTGAAGAAATCTGATCACCCAAAGAACCAAAAGGAGTTGATCTTGGGGAGCCTGGACTGGAGCTGAATAGACAGGACAGAGGACCAGAGCTTTTCTTTAGAATCCCCTGTATTCTGTGATGTTGAGTATCTGCATTTATTCCTTTGATTAAATTTCTAAGGTTCTTAAAAAAAAAAAATGAGAAGGATCTAGCCTTTGGCGGAAGATGTCGAGGTGGAAGCTAGGGGCTTCACCTCGCACCCTGCTGCCAGGCTTGCAGGCAGAGGCCCTCCAGTGAGGGGTGGCAGCTGCGAGGGAGAGTAGGCTGCCGAGAGGCTGGGTCTGCACAGCAAGCAGCCTCTGGAGTATCTTGCCATTTGGTTATGTTATGTGGCTTTTTATTATACTCACAGTTTATAGGATTTTGATGAGAGAACCCAGAGCAGAATTGGAAGTCTACTCAGTTCTCTTTATTTAATAAAATTGAAATGTGAAGCGTTGGGTAAAGGCAACTGACTGTCACCTTTTTAGGGAATTTCTGTTGATTTCCAGATTTAAGGCAGAATGAAACATGTAAGTAGTCAGTCACTGGAATTTAATTTATTTGTGACTTTCCGGTATTTTCTTTGCCATGTTTCCTCCATTTTTGGTTGATGACCTCCGGCGTTCTTTGCACGTTATTTTCTTTACTGCGCCATGCTGTAATCCATCATTTATACCATCCGTCTTCTTTCTTTTCTTACAGATTGTGATATCTTTAGTCTGAATTTTTAACTGGAATCAGAACTGGATGTTGGGGTCACTCTTTATTGTACTACATGATTACCTAACTCAAAATATTGCCCCCAAAACGTTCAGACTAGTTAATATAATTTTTTAATGTTAAGATGTATAGTAGTAAACGCTTCATTTTAGCCATGTTGAACCGTTTTGTATTTAAAAATTGTACACTCCTGGAATACTGTATTTATCTGTTATTGTAATATAAAGTACTTCAACCTAGTCCTGGTACCTGTACAGTAATTTGGTTTACTAAAAGAAAAAAATTATGAATAAAACTGTGAACCTAGAAAGGAGACTTTCTGGATTTTAATAGAAAAATGTGATTTTAATACTGCTACTATTCTTTTAACAGAATTATTTTCTTAAAACATTCCCCAAATAGGTGTAAATAAGCACATGCACGTGCACACACACACGCACACACGCACGCACGCACACACACACGTTTAGCTTTGACCACAATGTTAACGCCTCTGTAAATGTCTCTACTTGTCCCTTTGGCTAAAAGTGTTGTAATCTTTATTAGAAAAACATATATTTTTAATAAATACTGGCTTTTTCTATTGGATTATCACATTCAGTGTACAGTTTAAAATTTTAATATTACAGGTTAACATTTTCTTAATGGTTCTCTTACATTTGCTTGCTGAGGGTGATTGAAGGATTGTGGCTGCGTCCCCCAGCCTCCTTGACCTCGGCATCCACAGAAAGCGTCCTTGTTTTCCAAAATGAAGGGTGCTTAATTGTTCCCTGTTTTCTGTATTCTGTAGGTCTCATAACAACAAACTGCAGTCTACAGCTTCTTAAAGTTCAGCGTGTTAACCTAACATAAAAACACAGCAAGAATCTGGTTGTCTGAACTATTTTAAATTAAGGAGCCAGATGTTTTTAGTCAGGTTCTCCTGACAGGAACTTGACCTAAACTTCGTTTTTATTGGTCATAACAGTCCAATTAATATTCTTGGCCAATTTTGTCCAACGGACAAGGGAAAAGCAAAGTCAACGACACCGTTATCTTGTCAAGATCAAATGGTTTTACTATTGTGGCAGAAGCGGGAAACCTTTTGTTTATTGAAAATAAAAAAGAAAGCAAGAAAAAAAGATAATATGGGGTCAAGTGTAACTCCATGGAAATGCCACGTCTGCTCTTCAGTGAAGAAGCTGGTTTAGAGTCTCACAGAAAACTTTTGACTGTATTTATTTATTGTTGCAAAAAAGACGCTTTTTTATTGCTGCCCTCATTTGTCAGCTAATTATTTTTTCTTATAAAATCCAGCCCTGGTTACATGTAATCCATCCTGTATCTTATCATGATTCCTGTAGGTAAAAGTACAAGACGACCTCTAGATGTCTTTTCTTTCTATGAAAGGAGCTGCTATGTACACATGTGCACACACACAACTGGGAATCAACAATGAGTTTATTGTTCATGGTAGATGAAAATGAAGCTTGCATAAAGGTTGGGCTAAGTGGTCCTAGACTCCAGACTCTGTTGCCTTGAATATAACAGTACAATTTGTCATTTACTCTCTGCACCAGGCTAAAATGAGTAAAATCTATTGGAAGGTATCTTGTTTGTAAACATTTGTCAGATTCTAATTTTTTTTTCTTTTTGTATTAAAATTCAACTATGGATGTATATGAAACAAAATAAATGGAGATCATTTTTCTCCCACAGATGGAGGTGTCTCTGAATGTGCGCTAGTGAGTCTCTGTCAGCCTTTGTGGGGAGGGGGGGCAGACAGGAGAGGAGAAGGCAGGAGAACGTCACTGTTAGCTGCTTGTCTCCGGGACAGCAGTGCCCCTTTGTTGTCTTGTCTCAGCTCACTGTCATCACTGCAAAGAGAAATCTTCCGGGGTGCTAGTATGTGACAAAAGACACGTTGCCCTCTCGGGAACATTATCCAGTACCAGGCAGATGAGCGCCGCCCTTCAGGAATCACAGCTCCTTACACTCTGTGAAGGGCATAGTTCCTCGATGACTTCATCGTTTGTGGTTGTTGGTTGGTCTTCTCTGTGTGTTTTGGGTTGTTTCCTTACCTAAGGAAAAGTGGTATAAGTGGTAGGAAAAAAAAAAGTGGAAACAACAGCAGGAGTTGTATTGTGCATGTTTTCCTCAGCGTTCTAACCTTACACGTTGTATTACTGTGTTGTAATAATAGCTTCTATCAAATCTGCCATAGTTGGATTATGCAGCTTTGCAAAAATTTTACTAGAGTTTGCACTGATTCCTATTAGCTTTGTCCTACCAAGTTCTGGAATTTAGCGAATTACGGTTTTTTAACAGTTTCCCTCCATTTAATACTGCCCTGCTATGCAAGAGCTTCCCCAGACATTAGCTTCTTAAAGACATTGCTAGAACTCCCAGTTCTTTCGTATGACAGGCTCAGGTCTACAGGTTATTCTGGGTTAACTTTATCTAATGAAGCCCATTCCTTTTTGTACATAAAGATGTCACTGAAACCTATGCTTACAAACTAAAGAAACTAATTGCTCAATATGGAAACAAAGTTTTTGCTTAAAATACTGAGATGAAGGTGGCTGAATATAGGTTATTTTGTCCTTTTTTAAAAAAAAAATGCTGCATATTGTATGCATTGTGCTGATGCAAGAATTCTACATTTTAATGAATTATAAAATTATTCTGCATCTCATCACATCACATTATTTCTGTACTATTTATTCATATATAAATATATATTGGCTTAATCATTTAAAACTTGTTGCAGAAAGAACTTTCTTACCTGTAGGGAATAGATCGCTATGTTTTTAACAAATTGTGGTAAATTCTAAGGAGCAATTCTTTTTGTACGTAATAGGACGTTTCATCCTAGAAAAATAAAGTAATGTTTTTGACATTGGATTTGGTGCAGTTTCTAATGAAACAATGGTTCATTAATTGGTTGCTTGATAATATATTTTCTGTAGCTGTTGGTATTGCCAAACTGTACATAAAAGGTGAATTTTATGGGAATCCTTGTACTAGGAAGATGTGGATTTCATATATGTATTTAATGGTACAAAGCCTTTTGTGGTTTTCTGTCACCATATAAATACATAAAGACTTTATAATTTTATTAATTATAGAGCTTTAGTCTTTCAAAAGCAATTTTTGGAAAAAATACATTCTTATAAAACATGAGCTTCAAAAGCTGCTTTTTTAATGAGTATTCTTTAACAAACCTCAACTACACAGCAAGATAGACTTAATACAGCTATTTTCCTTTCAGTAACCCAAGTTGCATAATGCACATTTGTGATACTGTTAAAATGTTTCTACCCCAGCGTTGGGGCTTGTAAATACCTTTAATTTGCATCCATAGATTTCCTTGGCTAAAAGTATTTTCAATGCTTGTGCTTCCTCATCTGCCAAATTCCTGAAACCATTTCATAAAAGTCGTTTTCATGGTATTGCTGAGGCTTACTTCTCAGAACTGTCCAAATTCTGTAGAATCGGTATGTCAGTGTCCTCCCTGCGGGAAGCGAATGAAGAAACTTGGACTTACGGGAAGTTTTCTAAAATCAAACACTGAGTTCCGTTTTTATGTTCCCAATGGCCTGGAGTGTTACTAGAGACACTGAGATTCGCTGTTGTCATCTGTCTTCTTAGAATCTGCAAATAAAAGTTCTTTCCATCCTTCTGTTCATTTCTGTTAGGTAAACGCCCTGCTGCTTTGTGTGTTTCTGACATTGCAGAGCTAGACCGGTGGCCTTCCAAGTCTGCACACTTACAGACTGAGATGGACCTACCTCACTGTAGCACTCACACTCTCATGATGGGAGCCCGTTGACCGTAAATTTCAGATTTCTAATCCTCGGAATGGGAGTGGTGGTGTCTTGTGGGCAGAATGATGTCGTCACTTCCTGGGGGTGGGGGCAGAGCCAGCTGAGAGGTATCTTGAATCACCTGAAATAGTCTGAGGTGCCCCTAGGTACTCAGAATGAGATCTACCCATGGCTGTCGAGCGGATTCTGACTCCTAGCCATTCCACCGGACGGAGACCTGCCCCTGTGGGGTTTCCTTAGCAAACCCCGCAACACGTTTCTCCCATGAAGCCACTGGGGTTTTCAAACCACCAACCTTTTGGTTAGCAGCAGAGTGCTTTAACCTGGGTCACTGGGACTCCTGTAGAGTAAGGTACTGAAAAAGACATTTCTCAAAAGACCACACCATTTGATCGAATGGAGACCACATTGAGCAAAAGAAATACACCATGTTTTAAAAATGATACAAAGCTCTGCTGTATTTATTTGTAACTTGCTCAAATATCTTCTGAAATTGAAGTTATGCAGTGCTGGCAGCTGGTCAGCTTTTAGGTGTTGGTTATATGTGCATTGGATCAACCTTAGAAATGAATTAAGAGAAAGATAAACTCTGCCAAAGAGTGTGATCTTTAAAGGGCTGTTGGAAAAAGCTAGTACCAGGAGTGTCTTTTGCAACCACACACAAAAAAAGTACTTTTTCCTTGAATTCTAAAATAACAGCCTAATTTGATGCAGAGATGTTATTGAGTTACTCTGAAAGCAACTGAGTATTTGACTGCTGAGTGACTACTCTGTATAGTGTAGGCACAAAAGGGCCTTTAGTCCCTGGTGGACAAACCCATGGGCTAAGAGAAATCTATTGGACAAAAGTACTAGTACAGTAAATTTGCTAATTAAAACTTTTGGATAAAATTCAAGACTGGATCCAAGGTACTAAGTAATGGGAGATCTTTCTTAGCGTTTTTACCTAACCTGGAATTACCTATCTAGTATTTACAGGCTTCATTTTGCGCAGGCCACCAAAACTATTGCCATCGAGTCAGTTCTGGCTCATAGCAACCCTCCAGACAGAACTGCCTCATAGTTCCCAAGGAGCACCTGGTGGACTTGAACTGCCCACCTTCTGGTTAGCAGCCTCAGCATTTAACCACTTCACCGCTAGTGTTTCCTTTATCCAGGCAGGTTCTGCAAAGTTGGCCTGCTTATGTTTGCTGGAGTGTACATAGTTAACTGACTGCTGAGCATCACACATCTCCAGCATCTCTAGCCCTTTTAGTGTATTTTCAAAAGTTCTCATCAAGTGACTTATTATCAGATCAGCCTAACTCAAACCTTCAGGCTTGTGGGTAAAAGTGATTCTCCTCCTCTGTGAACCAGAGCTATTTATAGCTGTACGTGTTTTCACAGCTGTCCATCCACACCCTGATTATGCATTTACACATTTTGTCATTGTCCCCACCATGTTATTCCCAAAATCACCATGTAGCCTTTTGAGATGGTAAAAATCAGCTTTTATTTTTGGGCATGGTGCTCTCTCATAGCTAATTTTCTTAAAACTGACCTAGAATGCTTTACTAGCTGTCTGCTGCCAAGAGTTTATATAAAAATTCAGTGGATTCCCAAGAAGCAGTTCCAGGAAGATTTTGTAGTAGTAAGTCTAGGCAAGATTCATGGTTGGGAAGTTCCCTAAAAATCCTTCAGTTATGCTTTACCACAGAATTGTCAGGACATCATGATTTCATCTCTGTGCCCCATGTTTGGGACAAATACAGTGTATGTCCCATTGCAGTGAGACCTTCTGTTACATGCTCGTGCGCCCTGTGTCCCTGTGCATTCTCTGTTGTCTTGTCCTGGACATTCTTGAAATGCACAATGCCTCTCTGTGGCCCTTAAAGACTTCATGTGCCATTAAAGATACACCTTGAGCTTCCCGAGTGTGTCACCTTTGAGATCACAGAGGCTATTTGTCTCCCTTAAGTGTAGTTCCTTTATATGGCTCTTTAGACATGAATCATCAGCCCTGGCTTATTAGTGTCTGTTCATAGCACTTCCATTTAACCAAGGCAACAGCTTGATCTTCTGAAAACATAAGCTCTGGGGCTCAAGTGGAAAATCACTGTTGACTCCAGCTCGTGATTAAAGCTTTCCCAAACCCAGTGAAAAATGAAAAAATGTTTAGCACTGACATGATTGTGAGCTGTCCCTGATAAGTACTGGTTCCAGGATATTTTGCAGTAAGTTTGACAAAAGCTTTTTCCCAAAACTTTGGGGTTCACTGGGGTTAAAAAACCAGATGCATCCAAGATCTGATTTCAAAGCAAGATTTACTGATTCACAAACACACATGAAACTCAGTCTTAATAGAAAAAGGACATCAAATACACCCAGAATACCTTTAGCATTAGGATAGGTGCCAGTTTGGCACAAAATATAAGTTATTGGGAGCAGGGAGGTATGAAAATAAACTATATATTTAGGTACATATGGAATACCTGTTTTGAATATGTTGCTCAAGTTAAGTCCTTTAAGAGTCTTTAAATGTGAAATTTTAATACTTATCTGGGCTCTGACCCTCAGGTCAGATCCAAATAACATTTCATACATGTCTTTGACTAGGACACCTACTGTTATGTACGGAATTCAATGTGTGATGGTTGCTACAAAATTTGGCTTGACAGGTGACATATTCAAAATCATATATTTAAATTCAAGGGATCTTTTGTATGAACTATCTCTACTGGAGAATGTATTGAAATTAAAAATAAACTGAACCTGAAGCAGTGCTCTCAACAGGTCAGGTCAGTTAACTGTAAATCACCATCTGGCACTACAGTTCCAAAAACTTAGCCACTGAGCTCAGAAAAAACATTTCAAAAGCATTTTGTAAATAAGTGGCAGCATCAAGATGAGAGATGGAGCTGTACATAGAGCTCATCAAGGAGCTACAGGCCCTATCCTAAAGGAAATCCCCCATGACATGAAGCTAGACTGTGTGTCTGGTTGCTGAATTCCAAGTCTCCTCAGATGCAAAAATGGCAGGACAGTATATTTCAGATGCACTGAGTGTGAACTGCCCCTTGAACTTGACCGTTCCTTTTTCTGTTAAATCTTTTCACATAGCTGCTGCTCCTAAGCAGTCCATCTCCTGGTCGGATGCGCCCTCTCAGGACCTGGAGCAGAGCCGTAGGGAGCTGCCGTCTCTTGTGGTAGATGTGGCCCATGACAATATATCTGCTGCCTGAATAAAATAACCAAAATATAAATTGTCTTTTTTTAATGCCACCAGACAACAAGAAAATTCAAATTGCTAAGCATGACTCTACTGGAATTCAGGCATTTACCTGACAGGCAATTGATGGCAACAGCCCAGTGACCTTTAGGAAATAACCCGATAACCCATAACCAGCCCAAAGTACTGAACAGATGTGTCAGCAGGATTTTGCAGAGCTTATCTCCTGAGAGATGTCTGGGAATGGGTATTCTGACCCCAACTGCCACCCTTCCTTTTTACACCTCAGTTCTGAACACAGCCCATTCAGCATTCCATCTGGCATGCGTTCCTTCACTCACTCCATTTGTCACAAACATTTACTGGTTACCTGCTTGGTGCCAATCTGTGCTGTTCCTCATTGGCAACCTTAACTGGAAGGAGAAACAGCTGATGGGGCTTGAGTCACAGAATGGCCCAGATGACAGCTTTTGTCTAAATTCTGTATGCTTTACAATATTCCCTTACCCATTCAAAAAAGTGATGCACAGTATAGGAGAAGTCAGCACAACTGGACTAACCCGAAAGCTATGAAGTTTCCTGAATACAACCAAACAGTTCAAGAGACAGACCAGCAGGAGCAGGGGTCTAGGGACCCTGGTTGCAGGGGACAGACATCTAGGTCAATTGGCATAACCACGTTTATTAAGAAAGTGCTCTGCTTCCCACTTCAGTGAGTGCTGACTAGCAGCCATCTAAGATGCATCAGTTGGTCCCACCCCACCTGGAGAAGAGAAGAAAGAACCCCAAAGACAAGGAAAATATGAGCCCAAGAGAAAGAATGGGTCACATAAACCAGAGAGAACATCAGCCTGAGACCCGAAGAACTAAACTAGCTGGTGCCTGGCCACCACCAATGACTGCCCTAACAGTGAACACAACAGTGGGTCCTTGATGGAGTGGGAGAAAAGTGGGGCACCGAACCCAAATTCTAGTTGTTGTTGTTTTTTTAAAAAATAAATAAATAAAAAGACTTGATGGTCTGACTGAGACTACGAGGACCCCAGAAGACGTAGCTCCAAACTCTTACAATGAAAACCATTCCCAAAGCCAGCTATTCAAAGAACAGACTGGACAATAAGACATAAAAAGATACTGGTAAAGAATGTGCATCATGTTTCAAGCAGGTACACGAGACTGAAAGCGCAGCTGATGTCTGGAGGTGACATGCGAAGGCAGAGAGGTCAGGAGCTGGCTGAACAGCCACGGGAAACAGGGTGAAGAGTGTGTTGTCACACTGCAGGGAGAGCAACTAGGGTCACATAATGTGAGTATACGTTTCTGCATGAGAAGGTGATTTGAATTCAAAACTTTCATTTAAAGCTTTTTTTTTTTTTTTTTAAGGTGTTGGAATGACTAAGTACATGAGAGACCGGGCCCCGGAATGAAAATTACCAATGGTGTTACAAAAAAGCACATTTATGCAGAGATCGCTTAGATCAGTTTCAATACCAGGTTTAAATTCTGGGCAGGGCTTATTGCAACTGGAGGAATCTAGCGCCAGAACGTGAACGCGGAAGAAAAACCCGTCCGGAGCGATGTACAGGCGGCTCAACTTGTACAGGCCGTCACGGTCCACCAGCAGAGTCACCAGCCGGATTCCTTTGCCGAGCACGTCCACATCATGCACGATTCCGTTCACGGCTACTTTAAAACACAAACGAAACGTTCAGAAGAAAGCATAACAGTGATTCCTTCGTTCATTGCCCAGGGCTTTTTAACAAATCAGGAAATGGCCCAAACGGGTCAGTGGCCCGTAGGGCCGCCCCTGTGAGTGGGTTTCCCTGCGGGGTGCGCTAGTGGCGTCCGTCTGCACTCCTCGGCTCGGAGGCGCTCGCCGGCCGTCCAGGGCTCTACAGACAGGCCCGAGAGGTGGTGCGGGACGGGGGTTACCAAATTCGCTCCCGCAGTAGGACTCGCGCTCATCCAGGTCCGCCCTGCAGACGCGCGTGCACGGCTCGGCTTCCTTCCCCGGCGAGCTGAGGCGCGGCGGCGAGGGCGCGGGCTCTGGGGGCGGCGCGGCGGCGCGCGGCCGGTTCGAGTGGGCGGGGCCGGCGGCGCGCTCGGGCGCTCGCGCGGCCGAGAGGCGCAGGTTCCGGGAGCGCGCGCGCCGCGGGGAGCCACTGGGCACGGACGCGCCGCGCGATGACGGGCGATTCTCCGCCTGCGAGAGGCGCGAGCTCGGCGGGCTGACGGGCGCGCGCGCGGCCTCCCGGAAGCCGGCGCGATTCTCGCCGGGCGGGGGGGACTTCCGGCGCCGCAGGTCAGGCCAGTCGCGCGGGGCTGTGTCAGCTGCGCGGGGTCCCCGCGGGGCCTCGGGGAAGGGCTGCACCCTGGACCCCAGCGTGTCGCCCGCGCTCTGGTCGCCGCTGAAGTCGGGCTTTCTGTCGTGGGTTGGCCAGGCTGTAGGGAGAAACGAGGAGAGAGCGGAGAGGCCGTCAGAGGACGAGAAGGCGTGTGGGGGGAGGACGGGAAGGGAAGAGAGCGAGGCAGGGAGGCAGGGGAGGAGAGGGAAGGAAGGAAGACAGGCAGAGGAGGGGAGGGGGGAGACCCGCCAGGGAAGGGAGCGGGGAGGAGAGGGGAGGCCGGAGAGGCTGTCTGGGGAGGTGGGGCGGGGTGGGGAGGCTGGGAAGGGGGGGAAGGCCATGCCGGGCGGAGGAGGGGAGAGGAGCCGGGGAAGTCGGTGGGGAGGGGGCAAGGTCGGAAGGGGAGAAGAAAGGAAAGAGCTCCGAGAGAAACTGTGGGGAGAGGAGCGGAGGTGAAGCGACAGGGGAGACTGAGCAGGCACCTGGGCACCTGCGAGAAGAGGGAAGGGGAGGGGAGGGGACCCGGGAGTGAAGCAGCCGGACCAGGGCGCCGCCCGACGGCAGGGGTTAGGAAACCTCAGCTTCGCACCGGTTTCCCAGGCCCCGAGGAAGGAGATAAGCGTCTTGGCCTTTAAAAGTGGAGCCAACGAAGAAATTTTTTCTTAGCCTATGAGGAATCGGAGGCCTAGATAGGAGCATTTCATTTTTGTTCAGGGATTTTTTTCAGATCTATAGGTTTTTAATTACCACATGCAGTTTTTTTTTCCCAAAGCTAAATATTTCTGGCAACTCTTGTTAAAAAAAAAAAAAAAAACTTTTTGCCGTTTATTTAATATATATATAAACATCCGCCTTTTTTGCTATTTGCACTTTGTTGAGAAAGTACCCAGAGCAAGCGCAGCGGGAAAGGTCTCGTATTACAGGTTCTCCTAATTGTTTAAGCGCCCCTGACAACAGAACTATTTGGTTTTCCCATCTGTGTTTACACTGTCATCTTGGTCTCTGCAGAATAGAGCATTTGAGAGTGAATTTTTATCTGGCTTCTTGGACAGCTTACTGGTAAACCGCAGCTAAGAAAGGTTTTTCAACTTTGGCTGAGAGGCAGAGGCCCCTGGTTAAGTATAAAAACACACACTTCACTTAGATTTTTTTTTTTCCTCTTGTGATGGTGGGGAAAAAACTAAAAAGTTACGGCATAAAAACAAATACAATAAGCATAATACACATATAAAATTATTTCCCCAACTCCAGTTGGGTAACAAACTTAAGCCCGCTCCGAAGCTGGGCACTTTTGCGTGCCCAGTATCACAGTATCGCCTCCTCATTTGTCTAGGACCCAATTCTCCCCAAAACAGACATAAGAATTCCTCTTTATTTTTCTCTTACTGTCCTTCTAATTGCCGTTTTTCTTTTTGACATTGCTTTCCCCTTGCATTGAAGAGCTAAGTTTACCCTCTGCAGCTTGTGCACCACTTCATTTAAAGTGATTTATTTTGCCACACTGACAATCTTCTTTAAAATCAGCTTTCATCCAGCAGTGATAGCTGGTTATGGTTCCTGTTTTGTAAAGAGGTTGATTGTGACTTACTATGTTAAGTATTGTACCACACACAGCTGAATAAAGTTCTGGTGGGTATCCAATTCCTGACTGTTGACCTAACAACTGCTTCCCCCATTGATATCACCATCTGTTGTCATGGGAAAGATTGTGTGATATTTGGGTTAAATGCCGCTCAAGTCAGTGTCCATGCGGAAAAATAACCCAAAGTGAATTGCTGTGTGAGGTACGGAAGCTCTTTTTCCTCGAGATAAGGAATTGAACAGAACATCCCAATAAAAGCAAAACATAAACACCTCTCTGCAGGGAGTCTTATTTCTTCATTCCATCAAAAGCTTATTTTCATTTCATAGATGGAGAGAGAGAGAGTGTGTGTGTGTGTGTGAAAGACGGCCCCTGAGGTTCAGGTTCCCCAATCCTACTCTTTGGGGCTGTGGGGAAAGGGAAGAAATGTTCGGGGATGTCCAATTTCCCTCCTGCCAACCCTTGTCCTCGGCGCGCTAAGCAGCTCTACCGAGGGACCGGGCGCCTGGGCGCCCGCCTCTCTGCGCCCTGCAAGCACAGCTCCCAAAAGGCGTATTCGACCCCTTTTGACACTTCTCTTCTGGGACAGAGCAACTACTTAGCATGCAAAGTTTTCTCCGGCCTGCCCGGCACGCTGGAGAGCATTGCTGTAGGTGAACTGGCTGCTTTCCGAAAGGCTGCCAAGAGACACAAAATCACGGGAACACATTTTGCTCCTTTCCCACACCAACGCAGACCTGGAGTACCCTCTCTTGCAAGCTGTGACCCCTTTCCTGTCGCTCCCTTCATCATCCCCTCCAGCCTCTCCAGATCCCAGCTTCTCTCTCCGGGTTCTGCTTCTCAGCGATCTTACCTTTTCTCTCTGCCACTGGGGCTTCAGGGGAGGATCCAATCATCAAACAGAGAAGCCAGAAAGCTCTAGCTGTCATTTTTGTAGACAAGGTTCCCAGGCTCTAAAACTGAGCCTGGGCTTTTGCTTTCTTTCTCTCCCCCCCTTCTCCACACCCCCACCCCCGTTCATGCTAATGAGGGGCAGCCTTTGGGGAAACAGGAATCACTCACAGAACAGACCATTGGAACAAAACCGAGCTGCGGGGATTTCTCGCACTTCCAAAGGAGTGCTGCACATGGCCTCCCGAAGTTGTCCCTGGGAACGTCTGTCCTGAGATCTGTGTGCAGCGTAAGGTCAAATCCTAAACCTAAAGACTGTGTTCATGGGCTGGGGGCTGAGGGAATAAGGAGGACAGGGTGGGGTGACAAGTGTAGAGAATGAGGGTGTCGAGGGATTGAGGGACAGGGCTGGAGATCGGATGAGCTATGGGAAGATTTTTTCTGGATTAAGTCAACAGCAAATAGGAAAACGAGTGTTTAAAGACAACTTGGATTTGTGGAGGGGTGGGGATCCGAGATGACAGAAAAGCCATCGTAGACTGTGCCAGGCAACTCCTGCATTAAGTCACAATATCCTAGGTTTGGTAAAACAGTATTTCACTATATATGCAGTGCTTACACTATAGAGCTACAAGGGAAAACTGTCCTCAGCAAAACCCTTTTCCTCCCCTCATTCTGCTCTTTTCTCTCTCGATGAAAAATTGGTATTCTGTTGGCCAGATTCATCAAGCCTGTAGTGAAGTACTTTCTCCCTGCCAGGTGCCAGGTGCTAGGGGACAAAGACAAGTCCAACCCCTTCCCAGCTTTCTAGCTATGACTAGAGAAAGGTGGACTTTTTTTTTTCCTGTCTAAGAAAAATAAACTGAATCTCTGTTTAGGTCTAAGTTCTTAAGACAGCTCTGCATATTGGTTCTGAGCAAAGGGCCCTCTCCCTCCAGTCAAACAGAAACAGCATTCGCTAAACAGGGGAAATAAGCTGGCCTTAGCAAAGCCACAGCCTTACCCATCTGATTCCCATGTCAACAGCTGCACCTCCAAAAGGAAAGGGAAGCGCACTGAGATGAAGGAGTTTTATCTGAAGCACGTGAGTCAACAGTGAGATGCAGCTGCCCAAAGAAATAACAAACTTTTGCTCCACTAATATCTTATGTCTCAAAAATAATAGTCCTAGTGGACTGACCAGATTCTGGGGGGATCATGTTTGCAAGAAAGACGTTGAAAAGCTAGAAGGAGAACAATAGAGTTGTAAGAGGGCTGGGCTCCATCGTGTTCAAGTTCCTGTTGGAAGAACTGAGGCCAGGCAGCCTTGAGAACACACAAACTTTTACTACAGATGGTGCATGGACATTTTGAAATGACAGGCTTTTTTGTTTTTATTGTAGTAAAAAAACAAATACATGCACAGAACAACAACAACAAAAAGCCATCTTGAAGTGTGTGCCTCAGAGGCATTACATTCATCATATTGTGCAGTGATAACCACTAACTCCCCCTCTTGATTACTGCCCCCCTCGTCTTGATTACTGCTAGTAAACCTCCCTCTGTGCACGGGCCTTTGCTAGATACTTCGTATAAGCGTGATCGTACAATATTTATCTTTTTGTGTCTTTACTTACCATAATGCTTTCAAGGTTCTTCCATATGGCAATTTGTGTCAGAACCTCATTTCTCTTTCTGATTGAATAATATTCCATTGTTTTACATAGCAATTGTTTTTATCCGTTGACTTGCCAATGAGTAATTGCGCTGTTTCCCACCTTCTGGCTGTTGTGACGGCTACTGCAGTGACCGCTTGGCGTACAAATATCAGCCGGAGTCCCTGCTTTCGAGTCTTAGGAGTATAACTTGGGGTGGCATCACTGGGTCATATGATAATTCTATGTGTAAATTTTTGATGAAATGACAAGTTTATTTCAACTTTAAAAAAAGAATATTCTAACAACCAATATTTCCAAGAAAAGACTTCTTTGCGGACATGAGGCAGGGAGCTCTGGGTGAATGGAGATGTCCAAAAGAAGAGACCATTATTTGAGGATACTGTAGAATAAATTCCTAAAACAGCTGTGTGTAGGTTTAGAGATGATATGCCCTGATGGTATAGTGGTTAAGTACTATGGCTGCTTATCAAAAGGTTGGTAGTTTGAATCCATCTGATGCTTTTTGGAACCTCTGTGGGGCAATCCTACTCTGTCTATAGGGTCCCTATGGGTTGAAATAGACTCAACAGCATTGGGTTTGGTTTTCGTTTTTAATTTTAGGGAATACAGTGAGGTAAATATATTCCTGTAGAGGAAGGTGGACTGCCTGGTCAGAAGCTGCTAATATGTTGCAGAGGTCACCATGTGCTGCAGTCCAATCCTCAACTTTCCTCAGCAGAAATTTTGTCAATCTATTCCCCTGGATAAGTTTCACAGGACCAACTCATATTAACCAAACTCATAAAAAACAGATGCATAAAGAGAATATTATTCATTAATTTGCAATGGAGAAGATATAGTAAAGGTGAGTTGAAGGTCTAATAATCAGCAGGTTACCTGCTGAGGACTAAATCAGATTGCAACTGAGGAGGTGGGTAAATCTTCCCTCATTCGGGTTTTAAAGGATCCAATTCCCTTTTTCCTCCCAAAGAGTAAATCTCAGTCTCTGTAAAGCTTGTGCACACCAGAGCCATTGTCCCCAGCTTCTGGAGAGGACCAAATAAAAGCTACTGCATTCATGCTCTTGGGGACCCATTTATGGGTCTCCTTACAGCCCTTTCTTTCACATGCTTTCTTTAAGTCAAGTGGAATAAAATTAATTAGGCTTAAGCTTTCTCAATTACAACCACATCTCAGACATACTTTCTTGGGATTACATGCAAGTCACCCAGATCCTATTTGGGGTGTTCCTGAAACTCTTCCGTTGCAGGAATGTTTTGAATGCCTTGAAGACCACACCCTGAAAGGTAGAAGCAGGAAGCTGGTTGGATGTCTCCCAGGGGGCTTGCAGAGGCTCTCTTAGTAGGCTTGGCCTGGAGGATGGTCAGAGTCAAGGGCTGGCCTAGATGCTCAGGAGCTACACCAGTGGGGGTAGGACAGAGGTAAAACAAGACTGCTCTGTGGGAGCCTGACTGTCCGTTCATTAACTTCCAAGGATAAATCAACTTAGGCAGCTGTGCAAGCTCATGTCAGCCCAACTAACACTCCCTTCTACAGACATGCTACATGGGAGGCCAAATTACTATCAGCATGCTTGGTAATGGAAACCAGAGCACGGGAAATTCATCATATGACTGGAAGATTTAACAGTATTAGTTGCTCACAGCCTACTATGTTTGTCTCCACAATAGATATATACACCTGTCAGATGGGAGCATTCAAGAGCCAACTGGCACTGTCTCTCCTGCCAATTTCTGTGTTTGTTTGTTTTAGTTTATCTTTCTGCTTGGCAAATATTTATTGAGCATCTACTATGAGCTATATCAATAGCTAAGGATATCGTAAGGATTTTAACTCTTTGTTCATTCATGCCAAGCCATTCATAGAAGTGTAAATATTGTCTTGCAGACTTTTTGATTCTTCACCTTTCGGTACATTATTGATTATAAAAATTTTTAATTTTTGTATAGGAAAACCCATCAATCTTTTGCTTAACCAGGTCCCTTCTGTCTTCTATATCTTGCTTAGAAAGACCTTCCCCAGTTAAAACTTATAAAATTTTATACATGTATAATTTTATGTACAATTTTTAACTGGGGAAATTCCTTCTAAGTATAGATAGATAGATCGATTTCTAGTGCTTGCAGCTGTTGTAGTTAAATATTGGTCCCATTTGAAATTTATTTGGGTATGTAGTATAAGGTTGAAAGTGGTTTTATCCAATTTTTGAAAAAATCCATCTTTTCCCAAATTTAAGATGTCACCTTCAACACCTCCAGAAACAAACCAACAAAAAAAACCCCACTGCCACCAAGTGGATTCCAATCATAGTGACCCATAGGGCTTCTAGGGAATATCAAACTGTTGAGCTTCTGACCTTCTGGTTAGTAGCAAAACATTTAACCACAGTGACACTGGGCCTCCTACCTTCAACAGAAACAAAACAAAAACAAAACAAAAAACAAACCCATTGCTCTCAAGTGGATTCCAACTCATAGTTGACTTTATAGGACAGAGTAGAACTGTTCCATAGAGTTTCCAAGGTGTGCCTGGTTCATTCACACTGCTGACCTTTTGGTTAGCAGCTACAGCACTTCACTACTACACCACTGGGGTTCCCACCTTCAGCACTATCATGGATTGAATTACATCCCCCCCAAAATGTGTGTAGCAATGTAGTTGGGCCATGGTTCCCACTATTGTGTGGTTGTTTCCCATTTTGTGATTTTCCTATGTTGTAAATCTAATCTCTGCCTGTGGTTAATAGGGCAAGATTGGGTCATGTTAAAGAGGATTAGGAGGAGACTGTAACTCCCTCAAGGAAGTTGCCTCTCTGATCCAATGTACAGGGAGTTTCCCTAGGGTGTAGCTTGCACCACTTTTTATCTTACAAGAGATAAATGGAAAGAGCACCAGGCAGAGAGTTGGGGATCTCATACCACCAAGGGAGCAGTGCTGGGAGCGCAGTGTCTTCTTTGGACCCGAGGCACCTGCTCTGAGATGCTTACAGAACTAGGGAAGACTGATGACGAGGACTTTCCTCCAGTGCCAACAGAGAAAGCATTTTCCTGGAGCTGATGCCTTGAATTTGGATTTGTATGTAGCCTGCCAGATTGTGAGAGAATAAATTTCTTTGTTAAAGCCACTTCTGTCACTGCAGCGCTAGATGACTAAGACAGTTCCCTAGGAGTGCTATAACAAATTATCACACACTGGGTGGCATAAAACAATGTAAATGTGTTCTGTCACAGCTCCAGAGGTTGGAAGTCTAAATTCAGGGTGTCAGCGGTGTTGGTTCCTTTTGGGACCTCGGAGGGGGAATCTGTGCCCTCCGTCTCTTCTAGCCGCTGGTGGTTGCCAGGAATCCTGAGCATCTGTTAGCGTGTAAATCCATCACTCCAGTCTCTGTATCCAACTCTAGGTGCTGTTCTGCCCTGTGTGTGTTTCCTTGTTTTCTCTTAAGGACACCATTTATTGGATTAGGGCCAATCTGAATCTAGCATGACCTCATCTTAACTAATTACACTTGCAAAAGCTCTATTTCCAAATAAGGTCACATTCTGAGGTTCCAAGTGGACATGAATTGTTGGGGTGAACTATTCCACCCAGTACAGCTATTACAGTGAACTTTAGAATTACTCTGCTATATTAAAAGTTTCCTGCTGGAACTTTTTGCATTTGTGTTAAATGCATAGATTAATTTGTGCAGGAACTGACAGTTTTCCAGTATTATCTTTCTATCCAAGAAAATGGAATATTCCTTTAAAATGTTAGAAAGCAAAGATGTCTCTTTGAGGATTAAGTTGTACCTGACCCCAGCTATGATATTTTCAATCACCCCCTATGCATGTGAAAGCTGGACAATGAATAAGGAAGACCAAGGAAGAATCGGTGCCTTTAAATTATGATATTGGCAAAGAACACTGAGTATAACATGGACTGTCAGAAGAATGAAAAAAATCTCAGAAGAAAGCAAGCCAGAATGCTCCTTAGGCCAAGGATGGTGAGGCATCACCTAGCTTACTCTGTGCAAGTTATCAGGAGGCACCAACTCCTGGAGAAGGATATCATGCTTGGTAAAGTCGAGGGTCAGTGAAAAAGAGGAAGACCCTCAACAAAAAGGAGCAACACCCTGGCTACAACGATGGGCTCAAACACAGCAACGATTGTGAGGTAAGGGAATGAGCAATGTTTCCTTATGTTGTACCACAAATTGCTATGAGTTGGAACTGACTCAACAACTACTTTCCTTCGAGTCTTTCTTCCTTTCTCCGAGTATTAGCATTTTCTTAATCTATGCTGAAAGTATCTCTTGTTCAATTTACTCATGAGTATTTTATTTTGAAATGTAACCTAAATTATGCAAGTAAGCATAAATATTTTGCTGACTTCAGCTGAATGAACTACAGTGAATGAGCCACAAACACCTGCCAGAGAGGAGCTGGGCTAAGAAGGAGGTGGAATGGGCATGATAGGCAGGTGAGTCAGGTGAACAGCACCGAGGAGGACCAGGTAACCAGGGAGGAGGGCAGAGAACTGGGGGTGAATTGGTTCTTCCTGTCCTCCAGGGCATTCCAAGATCTGAGTATATCTTTCATTTACACATGTATACATGTATATGTATATACATATACATATATATGTATAAATACACAGAATTTATTTTGTTGTTGTTGACAATATACGCAGTAGAACATTCACCTATTCAAGAGTTTGTACACACACAGTTCAGTGTCACTGAGTGCATTCTCTGAGTTGCACAACCACCTCATTCTCCTTTTCTGAGTCATTCCTCCACCAGTAACATGAACCCACTGCCCTCGAAGGCTCCTATCTAAGGTTGCCAATATGATCCCATAGAGATAAATCGTAGAAAAGTATAATGCTCAAGGCAGACATTGTTTACTAGTTAAGATAAATTATGTAAACCTTGGTGGTGTGGTGGTTAAGCGTTATGTCTGCTAACCTTAAGGTCAGCAGTTCAAATCTGCCAGGTGCTGCTTGGAAACTCTATAGGGCAGTTCTACTGTGTCTATAGGGTCACTGTAAGTTGGAACCCACTAGGTGCCAGTGGGTCTGTTTTTCATTTAAGATAAATAAACTGTGGTTTTAAGAAGACATCAGAGGATAATTTTGGTATAAGGTTTAAAGATCACTTTAGGGCAACAGCTTCAGGGATTCATGGATAATACAGCCCAGCCTCCATGGATCCAGAATGTCTGGATTCCACGAGAATTTGAAATTCTGTCCTATATTGCCCCCTTTTTGATTCTCCTATAGAAGCTCTGATCCAAATCTTCAATAACAGTATCCAGGCACCATCCAGTTCTTTTGGTCTCACACCTAAGGAGGCAGTTGTCCAGGAGGCAGTTAATGACATTCTATTTCCTCTTCCTATCCCTGACTCTTTCTTCTTCTGTTGTTCAGGCATGAAGAGCAACTGTTGTGTCTTCTGAGCACAATCTTGCATTTGGGAGCCAGGGATACATTGTCACCATTTACTGTCCCCAGATGCTTGGAGGGAAGGCAGGAGACGATGATGTTCACGATGATGTTCACGGGGTTAGAAAGCTCACTACATGCTGGAACTTAATGTGGCCACCACCTCTGAGGTCGGAAGAGCAGAGCTGGAAATAATCCCTTGATCGTTTTTGTTAATGCTTTTTAGCCTAAAAATTCAGCATTATATTCTTAATCGTAAAAGGGGGAGAGGTAGCCAGTTAAAATTCTCCACTGCTGGTTTAGTTATAGCCTTTTAAAAATAAACTTCTTCTGGCAACACAAGAATAAAAAGAGTTGCATCCTGAGATCTCCACTAAAAGACCTCAATTGATGGTCCAGCGGTTTCGGGGTTCCCCTGAGAGCATGGCCCTTGGAACTGATGCTGCCCTTGCCCATAAATCATAACGAAGGTCCACTCTTCGGACACGAATGGATTGGACTTGGCGATGCAGAGTGACCATATATTGGATGCACTTTATGGTTCTATACATCTATAGGATATCATCCTGTTGACCTCTGGCTGGAGGAAGAAGACTGGGTGGAGAGGAGGGCAAAGGAGACTGTTGGGAGGATGAGACACGTATGGATCAGAGAGGAATAGTGTGCTGTCACCGCACAGGGAGAGCAGTGGAAGCTGCATATAGGTGGGCATGTAAATTTATACGGGAATGAACATTTTCACTCAGTCATATTAAATAAAATAAATAAACTTCTTATTTTGTAATTTTAGATTTACAGAAAAGTTGCAGAGATAACAGAGGGAGTTTCTGGGTGTCCCTCACCCAGTTTCCCCTAATGTCACCATCCTACAGTACCATTTGCATTTGACAAGACTAAGAAATCTAAGAGATAGGTATATTACTATCAACTCCACACTATGTGGATTCCACTAATATACCCACGGATGTCCTCATGCTGTTTCAGGATCCAATCTAGGATATCATATCACATTTATTGTTTCGTTGTTTTTTAAAGAATAGCAATTAATTTGGTGATAATCCTCTTGAACAAATTTTGTAAGAAAAGTTTAAATCTTTAAGATTAGAGTACTGAACTGGTCAAAAAAGCTCAAAATCTGATTTCTTTTATTACACTAATTTGCAAATCAACCACACACACAAGAATACCCCATACGTTCTAACAGCAATTTGCTGTTGCCAAAACTCTGAGAACAGAAACCATGAATTATGTTTATTACATTTGTATGTTGTAACAGGACATTTGCTTTTCTGTAAACGTTCCTTAATACTGGAAATAAATCAGCCTAGAGCCAGCACAGTTGGATCCGCTCCCACAGCCTCTTCGGACAAGGATGAAGAGAAAGTTTTGCAAGTGAGGCTGACCACGGTGAAGTTCAGCTGGAGAAAGTACAACATAAAAAGAGGCGGTAATATCTTGTCCAGGCGCCAGTCTGTGTTTCCTATGGCTAGCTTGTTGTTTGTTTTTCAATCGTTGTAACAATTTATATAACATCATGTCACTGAACCGTACGTGTGAACACTGCAGATACGGCAAGTGCTTTGCTACCTACATGTTTACTACAAGAAAACAATTCAGTATACATTAAGCAAGAGTAAATTCTCATCTTTTTATCCAGAACTTTGCTTGTACCGTGCAAAGTTCTGAATGACAGTAATTGTAAGAGGGCCAGAAGTAATCTCCTAATTTGTAACACAATCGGCCTCGAAATGACTTCAGAGAAACCAAACGCACATTTCAAAATCATTTTCTTGCCGTCTGTGCTCCTTCTTGCTTTTCTCTTCACCAAAACTAACGCTGTGCGACCCAGATGGGACTCGAACCCACAATCCCCAGCTCCGGAGGCTGATGCCTTATCCATTAGGCCACTGGGTCACCACAGAATCCGGGTTCTCACACCGTCTCCTTACGCGATGCCATCATCTCTCTGTCTCTCTTTCTCTCTCTCTCTCTCTCCCCGTCTCTCTCTCTCTCCCGCCTCCGCGCTCCGCGGCCCTGGCGATCGGAGGCGTTTGATTTGGGAGCCGCCCCTCGGCGGCGGCAGTGCGCGCCTGCGCCCTCCAGGGCTGTCGGACTGCAGGAGCCGCCCGTACTCTCAGCACGCCTGCGCCCTGCAGCACTGTTGGCCTGCCTCGGTCGCCCGTCCTCTGAGCGCGCATGCGCTCTCCAGGGCTGTCGGCCAGCTTCGCCGCCCGCGCTCTGAGCGCGCCTGCCGGTGGCCGTGGGGCTGGGCGCTCCGTGGTCTGCACGTGGGTCGTGCCTCCAACATTCGGCTCGTTTGGGTTTTCTCGGCGGGTTCTCCACCATGGCTGCATAGCACGCCCACCTGCGGAGCTTTACACAAAATTCCACGGACTGCCTCGTTTCTGCCCTATTCTACTTTAGTTGACCGGAGCGGGCCTGGGCATCTGCATTTTGCAGGGTTCCTGGGACGTACCTCAGAGCCCCGGTTAGGAACCGCGCGTGAAGCACGAGCTCTGACCCAGTGCCCTCAGCACCACCTAAACTCGACCCTGACCACGCCACCTCTTCGTTTATGCACCATATCAATTTGTTAGCGTACCACGGGTTGGGCCTCAGAGATTTTGAGGTGAACGGGGGCTTCCACCCTGAGCGAGCTTCCCATCTGCCTTCTTCCTTCTCCCCCTGGATCTGCCTTCACGCGTTTCGTTGCCTGTGACTCCTCTCTCTCCAGACTTGAAGAACGTTAACTAGAACAAGGTCCTCAAACATAGGCCAAACCTAGGTCTTGGGTAAAGGTTTGGAGACTTTCTGGTTACATACACAAACATCTGTTTATTGCATGTAAATACGCTGCATATTAAAAAATAATTTCATGTATAATTTCACTTTCTTCTTAGACACGTCATATATTTTCACTGCAACAAATTATAAAATATGAATAAGCCAACAAAAGAAAACTGAAATGGACTGTTTTGTACTATCAGGAATTAACCCACTATTAACATTTTGGTGAGTATGGGGTCTATGCATATCATATGTCACTTGCTGTCTTGTTACTTATTTTTTCATTTATTAGGTCATGTATATATTTTTATATTAGAGGATATACTACAAGCAGTTCTCAAAGTGTTGTCTCTGCACCCTGGGCCATCCAGGAAATGCTTTTTACAATTTTAGCAGTTTGCAGTGATGAATAAAATTGCTGACACCTTAGAGCAAATCAAAGCAGTGGCAGCAAACTAGTGATAATAGTTACTGTATTCTTCACTGCCTACACTGTTAGGGAAAAATAAAAATCCAGCTTTGCTTAACAGTGTTCTCGGTAAGAATGATTGTATTACTTCTCAACTCTTGAGTACAGGTCTTGTTTAACGCTTTGAATGGCAAGAGGGAAAGTGTGCATAAAAGCACTTCTTTTGCATACTGAAGTCCACTAGTGTTTATTGGAGCATTACTCATTATAGCCAGAAGGAGAACAACACAAACGTCCATCAGCAACGGACACATAAACAATGGATAAGTAAAGTGTGGTGTATACATACAATAGAATATTATTCAGTTGTAAAGAGATATGAAATTCTGATATGTGCTACAACACACATAAACACTGAAAATATGCTGAGTTAAATTAGACACAAAAAGGCAAATAGGACATCATCCCACTTATATGAAATATCTAGACTAGGCAAATACATAGAGCCTGAAGTTTCTTAGTGGTTGGGGTGGGGATGGGAGTCCCTGCAGAAGCAGCACTGAGTTTCTTTTTGGAATGATGTAAGGCTCTTAGAGATGGATAGTGGTGGTGGTAACTGTCTTAGTCACCTGGCACTGCTGTAACAAATACTGCAAGTGGAAGACTTTAGCAGAGAGAAATTGATTCTCTCACAGTCTAGTAGGTTGCAAGTCCAAATTCAAAGCATCATTTCCAGGAGAATATTTTCTCTCTCTGTTGGCTCTAGAGGAAGGTCCTCATCCTCAGTCTTCCCTTGGTCTGGGAGCATCTCAGCACAGAAACTACAAGTCCAAAGGACACACTCTGCATCCAGCTGTTGCTTTCTTGGTGGCATGAAGTCCCCTACTCTCTGCCAGCTTCCCTTTTCCTTTTTCTCTTGTAGGAGAAAAGGTGGTTCAACTATACCCCAGGAAGACTCCCTTTACAGTGAATTCGGGATGTGACTTTAGGCTGTTATAGTCCCACCCTGATTCTCTTTGGCGTATCTAATCTTGCCTCATTAACCAGAGGCAGAGATTAGGATTTACAACCCATAGGAAAATGCATCAGAGGACAGAATGGCAGACAGTCCCACAATACTGGGAATTATGGCCTAGCCAAGTTGACACATATTTTGGGGGACACAGTTCAATCCATGACAGTAACACAATGTGGTGAATGTATTTAATGACACAGAATTGTACACTGAGAAAAATAAGTGAGATAGCAAACATTTCATTATGTGTATTTCACCACATACAAACACACAAATGCAGTGCCTGTCTCTTGAGGAAAATGCTGGTGAGATGTTTGAGTTGCTTTTTAAATGGTAGCAATTTTTGCTTGAGAAAACAACGGGCAGACAAACTATGATTATTCAGACTTTGGCATTTGGCAGACATTTTAAAGAAAATAGGCAAGATGATCTTTTCACATCAGGGCAAATTAGTGCCATACAAGGTCTAACAATTAGGTTCACAAACTCAGAAAAAGTGCACATACATTGTTGCTGAATATCACTGTGTTCCTCTTTAACATACTCCCCTTGAGAAGCTAGGTATCAAGCTAGGTATCGATGCCAGTGCATGGTCTGCCTTTCAAAGTACTTTGTCTAGGAGGAGTTCACGAACTTAGTCGTAGCACCTCATACAACGTGAGCTCTGATGGCCATTCCAGAAAAAGAGTTCCAAAATTCTTTGAAGGGTGGACTAGGTGCTGGCGTCAGTGCACAGCTTCCCAAGGAGAGTACTTCCAAGGTGACTGCCGTGATATTCAGCAATGAGGTATACAGCACTTTCTGGGATGAGTTTGTGAACTTCATTGTCAGTCTTCCTAGTTGGAACCTTTTTCAAGATAAAAACTATGTTTTTTAAAATCTCTTATCATCGTGATCTTGACAGCTTCCAAAGATCAAACCAAACCGACTGTCATCCAGTTGATTCTGACTCATAGCAACCCTCTGTGGGGCAGAGTAGAACTGCTCCATAGGGTCACCAAGGCTGTAATTTTTTACAGGAGACTGCCCCATAGAGCGATTGCCAGCTTTCAGTCAGCAGCAGAGTGCTTAACCACTGCACCACATAAAAACCAAAGCGAAACCCAGTACCGTTGAATCGATTCTGACTCATGGCGACCGTATAGGACAGGGTAGAAAGAACTACCCCATGTGGTTTTTGAGGAATGCCTGGTGGCTTTGAACTGCTGACCTTTTGGTTAGCGGCTGTAGCCCTTAACCACTCTGGTTAAGTGGTTAAGGGCTCCTTTTTCTCACGATAAAGGTGGTGATGTAATAGCTGCAGCCGATGTGTTGCAAAAGACCTCTTTGATGTATTAACAAGCAAAGGTGTCACTTTGAGGACTAAGGTGCTGCTGATCCAAGCCATGACATTTTCAGTTGTCTCATCTGCGTGTGAAAGCTGGACAATGCATAAGGAAGACCAAAGAAGAATCAGTGCCTTTGAACTGTGGTGCTGGTGAAGAATATTGAATATACGATGGACCACCAAGAGAATGAACCGGTTTGTCTTGGAAGAAGTACAGCCAGGATGCTCCTTGGAAGGGAGGATGGTGAGACTTAGTCTCACATCCTTTGGCCATGTTATCAGGAAGGACTAGTCTTTTGAGAACGACATCACTCTTAGTACCGTAGACGGGGCCAGTGAAAAAGAGGAAGACCCTCAACAAGACTGCTTGACCCAGAGGCCGCAACAGTGGCTGAAGCCTAGCAGTGATTGTGAGGATGACGTAGGACCAGACTCTATTTCATCCTGTTGTACCTAGAGTGGCTAGGAGTCCGAAACGACTCAATGGCAGCTAACAGCAACGTAATAAATGGGACTTTTGATGTTGTATATGCAGCGTGTCAACCTTTGAAACTGCATAACTCAGTGATCTAATATATTCCTTATGGTTAGTCCATCACATTAGAAAATCATACCCAGAAAAAGGATCCATGCCCAGTGAAGGGCAGACTGCACACACATGGACGCATATGTAACCATGGAATTGACTCCAAATTATGGAGACCCCTGTGTGTCAGATGAGAACTGTGCCCCTCAGAGTTCTGAAGAACTGAGTTTTCAGAAGTAGATCACCAAGTCTTTCTTCCAAGGCACCCCTGGGTGGACTGTTAACTTTTGATTAGCAGCAAGTGAGTTAATCATTTGTTCATCCCAGGGACTGCACATACATAAACACACACCTTGTAGAATGTAAAACATTGCTGTTCTTCTCAGTGCTTTGTATTGTATAGTTTTTCCCATGTGTTATTTATGTTAACATGGAACAGACTTGTTATTTTAAGATAAATATGTAAACTCTTCTTATTGTTTATTTACAACAGAGTAGATATCAATAACTATAACCCATAAGAAAGAAGTTCTTTGGAATCCTCATTACTTTTTGAAAGAATAAAAGGATCCTGAGTAGAACTCTGTGAGAACTACTGTTCTGTTGTATCATTTTTTAAAAATACACTTCATTCTTTGAAGCACTTTTAGTTTTACGGAAAACATACATTTTGTAGAAAAATTGTGCATTAAGTACAGAGAGTGCCCCTGTGCCCTCCTGCCATTGCTGCTGTTAACGCCTTGCAGTCCTGTGGTGCATTTGTTGTAACTGATAAGCCGCTCTTGGTATCGTGTAGTCTTGTGAGTTTTGACAAATACTTAGTGTCATGTGACCACCATTCCAGCACTGTGCAGAGTAGTTTCTCTGCAGGGGAAATACCCTCTGTTCCCTGAGTCATCTCCGCATCTCTCTGGCCCCTGGCATCCACTGGACTTTTCCTTGTCTCTGTAGTGTTGCTTGTGGCAACCCAAGGTGTTACGGAGTAGAACTGCTACATAGGCTTTTCTTGCTGTGATGTTAATGGTGGCAGGTTGCCAGGCCTTTCTTCTGCAGCACCACTAGGTAGGTTTGAACTGCCCACCTTCAGGTTAGTACTCAAATGCAGACCATTTTACACACTGCCATGAGTCAGAATTGACTCATTGGCAATGGGGATGCAGTTTGCTTTTTCTGGAATGTTGTATAGTTGGGATTATGTAGTATGTAGCTTCTTCAGACTGGCTTCTTTTACTTACCTGATGCCATAGAGTTGATCCAGATTCATACGACCTATAGGACAGAGTAGAACTGCCCCATAGAGTTTAAAGGAGCACCTGGTGGGTTCAAACTGCTGACTTTTTGTTTAGCAGCCATACCACTTAACCACGGCCTCACCAGGGTTTCCGTTCCTCCAAGCCGTATTTGTGATTTGATCCACAATAATATCTTGATGAATACTCAATGTCTGTGGCAATCTATAGGAAATCCTGGTGGTGTAGTGGGTTAAGTGTGATATCTGCTAACCAAAAGGTAAGCAGTTCAAATCCTCCAGGTGCTCCTCGGAAACTCTATGGGGCAGTTCTACAACATCTTGTAGGCCACTGTGAGTTGGAATTGCCTCGATAGCACTGGGTTTGGTTTTTTCTTGGTTTATGCCAATGTGTGGATTGACACAGTGGCTGCACAATGGGCTGAAGCCTAACAGTTGTGAGGATGGCACAGGACTGGCCAGTGTTTTATTCCAATGTACCTGGGGTCACTATGAGTCAGAACTGACTCAGGGGAACCCAACAGTGACAGTGGTGTATGAATATACCACTTATGCCTTTACATAAACAATCTGCAGTATTCCAATATTACAATGTGTGTGTCAGTGAACACCTTCATTTACAACACAGTTTTCCCTTAAGAAAAATTCTTAGTGATGGAATTGCTGGGTCAGAAATACACACATCTGATAGAGCTTCATTACCAAATACAGACATGCCCTTCAGGAAGGCTGTCCTTCTTCTGCTCTGTGTGACATGCTTGTTTTCTCTTAACCTCTCGTAATGCCACACCAAAAACCCAAACCCACTGCTGTCAGCTCTAACTCTCAGCAACCCCATAGACAGAGTAAAAAACTGCCACATAACGTTTCCAAGGAGCACCTGGCTTGAACTGCTGACCCTTTTGTTTGGCAGCAGTAGTATTTAACTACTACACCACCAGAGTTTCCTTTGTAATACCAGAAATTATAGTTTTTGTAATGGCTTGGCTTGTTACTTTATAAGAAACCCTGGTGGTGTAGTAATTGAGTGCTGTGACCAGTACCAAGAAGTCGGCAGCTACAGCCTCCTAGCTGCTCCTTGGAAACTCACTGGGGCAGTTCTCCTCCGTCCTATAGGGTTGCTACAACTGGGAATCTACTTGACAGCAGTGAGTTTGTTTGTCAGGTGAAAATGTTTAATTGAAGTGTATTTCTTTTCTTCCAGTTAAGTTGATTCTTATCCTTTTTTAACCTGATAGTGTTGGATCTTATGTGTGCAGAGCTAAAAGGCCCATGTATTCTATACCCAAAAACCAAACTAAACTCACTGCCATCAGGTCGATGCCAGCTCCTAGTGACCTTATAGGACTGAGTAGAACTGCCCTGTAGAGTTTCCAAGGACTGCGTGTTGGATTTGGAGTGCTGACCTTTTGGTTAGCAGCTGTAGCATGTAACCACTACACCACCAGGGCTGCCATATAGTCCCTGAGTATCCCTAAATCCAGGATCTTAACTGAACAGCATCTGCTGAGCCTGCCTGGGAGAAAGACACCATCACTCAGTTCCCAGTAATGATCCCATGTGGTCCCACCCTTCAAGGAGTGATGACATGCTTTGCTGATACACATTTTGTGGTCAGACCAGAGAAAGAAAAAAAAATTATAAATGAAATAACAGACAAAAGATCATGGAATCAGCCACTTAAATTGTGAAACAGGAGTCAGTATTTTGCTTCTTCTGCAGCAGTGTGGAAATTGTCTCGTTTCCTGTAGTTCATTTTGACCTTTGAACAGTTCCACAGTTCTTGTGTACTGATCCTTTACTTGACAGATTTGCTGTTTTAGCCAGAGTCGGTTATAGCTTATTTCTTAGTGGCCACAATTGATACACTGCTAAGTGGTGGGGGGCTGGGAGGGGGAGTTGAAAAAAATACATAAAATATAATTCCTTTTTGTTGAAAAATAACAAAAATCTGTCTGGAAAGATATCCATACACTTAACAATGATTATTTCTGAAGAATGGTATTTTAAGGCCAAACTCACTGCCATCAAGCCAGTTCTGACTGACAGTGACTCTACAGGACAGGATCAAACTGCCCCATGGGGTTCCCAAGGTTGTAATCTTTAAGGAAGCAGACTGTCATATCTTTGTCTTCAGGGGTGGCTGGTGGGTTCAAACCACCAGACTTTGGTTAGCAGCCAAATGCTTCACTGTGCCACCAGGGCTGCTTATTTTGAGGCCAAATACCAAACCATAGCTGTTGCTGGGACATAATATTTTATATGCCATATTGGGAGACACTTCTTCATGGATCTCGTGCATTTCTGCATGTCTTGCAAGCAGAGCCATTTGCTGCTTTTGTTCTGGAAGATAGAATTGAGGTCTCCTTCTGGAGCAGAGGGCAGGTTTGTTTACTGTCCGGTAGAATGAAGATATTGTGTCCCTCTGGGACAAAGGTCAGGGAGGCCTGCTGTACACTGTGAAAACTGGATTCCCTAAGTTGGGGGTTCCTCTCCTGTTACCCAATGCACTGGGTGTGCTGGTGTCACTGGGTTTTCTTCCTGTCATCTCATGGAAATTAAGGCTCAGAGACCTGGCACAAATACTAATACTCTGGCTGTTGTCATTGCTGTGAGTAATAAAGTCCTTTGTGTCTGACCCAGAAGTCAGAGACAAGAGCCTTGTGTCTTCTGCCAGCATTCATCAAAGTGTCGCAGGCTAATCTATTATCTTGCAAGAGGGTGAACTCTCAGGAACTTCTTAGTTCTTAACATTCTAGTACTTCCCAAACAATCTCTGATAAAGACCTAAATTTCTTTTTTAATTTATAATATGTTGCCAAGCACACTTTCTTTTTTTAAAAAAAGATGCTTTAGATTGAAGGTTTACAAAGCAATTAGTTTCTTATTAAACAACTAATACACACATTGTTTTGTGATGTTTGTTGCCATCCCCACCATGTGTCAACACTCTCCCCTTGACCTTGGGTTTTCCGTTTCCATTCATCCAGCTTTCCTGTCACCTCCTGCCTTCTTGTCCTTCGTCCTGTGCTGGTGTGTCCATTTCGTCTCTTGTATGTGGCTGTGCTATGTGTATTGTTTGTCTATTGGGCCTGGCTAATCTTTGGCTGAAGGGGGTACCTCAGGAGAGATTTTACTGAGTTGAAAGGGTGGCTAGGAACCATACTCTTGGGGTTTCGACAGTCTCTGTCAGACCAGTAAGTATGGTCTTTTTTTTTGAGAGTTAGAATTTTGTTCTACATTTTTCTCCAGTTCCCTCCAGGACCTTCTATTTTGAGTCAGTGGTGGCAGCCAGGCACCATCTAGTTGTGCCGAACTCAGTCTGGTGGAGGCCATGGTCGCTGTGGTCTGTGAGTCGTTTGGACTAATCTTTCCCTTGTGTCTTTGGGTTTTTTCATTCTCCGTTGCTCCAGGCAGGGTAGGACCAGTGAAGTATCTTAGATGGCCACTGAAGCTTTGAAGACCCTCTATGCTACTCACCAAAGTAGGATGTAGAGCATTTTCTTTCTCAGTTGTTACGCCAGCTGGACTAGATGTCCCTGGAGCCTGTCGTCCTAAGCCCTCAGTTCAGTCCTTTGGTTGCCAAGGCAATTTTAGGGTGAGTTTTCTGCTCATCACATCTGAAAGAATCATAAGCAATAAATTAGGAATTTGGATGGGTATGACAGGAGGACTGGTGACCGAGGTGATTTGAAGAAGGGGTGCCTGTATTTGATGGCAAAGGTGATTTGGGGGAGTATGTGTACAGATATCTTTGAATGGATCTAGAAGGTGTGAATACTTGAGCCGTGAATATTCCCACAAAGAACCACATTTATGGGATCAGGTTCTTGTTTTTAGTAAAGGAATAGTGAAAAATAACTTAATTAAAATTTAAATATAAGAAGCACAATAAATTTGTACTTTGTTTTATATTTTTATGGTTTGAAGGTATATGTGTATCCAAAATAGGCAGTGTTATATGAATCAGAACTGTATCAATCTTGAAAACTACTTATTCCAAGTTTCAAATACATATGTAATGAAACCCACCAAACCCACTGTTGTTGAGTCAATTCTGACTAGTAGGGACCCTACAGGACACAGTAGAACTGCCCCATAGAATTTCCAAGGATTGCCTGGTGAATTTGGACTGCTGACCTTCTGATTTGCTGCTGTAACACTCAAACCGCTATACCTTCAGGGTTTGCATATCTCTGATAAGTACAAATTCATCATTACTTCTGGTACTTGAATCTCCATTATCAAAATGTGGTGCTTCAACAAGTTTTTTAAACTGTTGGCAGCTTATATTTTTATTGAACAGAGAACCTGTGTCTGCTTTGCTCCATGACTTTAAAACATTCAGTTTATAGATTTGCAAACATCACATAGTGGAGAAAGATCTTAATAGTCAGGTGGCCATGATGAACCCCCCTGTGAAGGTCACCCTTCTCTTTCCCCAGCCAGCCACTGCTTGCTTAAAGGGATCATCAGCCACATGGCCCAGGTGGCAGAGACAGACTACATACACATCAGCCAAAGCCCACTGCCATCAAGTTGATTCCAACTTATAGCGACCCTATAGAACCGAGTAGAACTCCCCCATGGACTTTCCAAGAAGCACCTGGTAGATTTGAACCACTGACAATTTGGCTAGCAGCTATAGCTCTTAACCATTATGCCCCCGGGGTTTCAAGACTGTATAGGTCCAACAATAGGTATACACTTCCTGTTACTGAGAAGTGTCAGGCCACCACTACTGCTGGATGCCTTACTTTCATGCCACAGAACCTAGCCTGGATGTGAGCAGCACACCTTGAGGGGCCCATTCAGTGACCTGGTAGTCAGGATACTTACGTTGGACTCTTTCCACCACCGAGAACGTGGAAGAGACATCTAATTGGGACTTGGATCTTATGTGCTTGCCACTGTGCCACTGTGCTGCCAGCGCCACCATCCATTACCTTCTGAGAGACTTTCCTGTTGTCATGGATTCCCATACAGCAGTGCTTCTAACCAGGAAACTCATTTCACAGCCATGGAAATAAAGTTGATGCACATGGTAATCACAGTCTTACTGTGAATCCCAACCACGAACAGTGGAATGGTTTACCTAAGACCGCTATGGCACAACTGAGAAGCAACATTTTGTGAAATGTTGGTGTCGTCTTCAGGGCTGAGTATATACTTTAAAGAAGAAAAGATCAGTATTTGGGGCGACTTTTACCATTGCTGAATAGACATGTCCGTGACACCAAGAGTGAGGTGGGGTGGAGGCAAGCAGAAAGGATGCCTCTCAACGATACACCTGGTGACTGTCTTAAATTTTTGGTTTTCTGTACCTGACACTAGAAGTTTCATTACACAGGGGACAACTACCAAGGAGCACAGCAACACACTGTTTCTGGCTTCTTGTGACATGAGTGTCAAGGAGCCTTGGTGGCATAGTAATTAAACACTTAGCTGATAATTGAAAGGTTGGTTTGAACCCACCCAGTGACTGTAGGATAAAAGACCTAGCCATTCTCTCTGGTAAGAGTGCAACCAAGAAAACCCTATGAAGCAGTTCTACTCTGTCACCTAGAGTCACTGTGTGACCGCCATTGCTGCAGTGTGCCACTGAGTTCAATTTGAACACACAACAACAAGATGGAAATCGCAAACTGGCAAAAAATCAGGCGACTGACCGTGACTCAGGAATCTAGGCTGCTTCTACACAAGGAAAGGACAGGCCAGAAAGGAATACGGATAGAGGATCCTCTGGGGTACCGTTTGTACTCCCGCCCCTGGTGTGAAGAATAAGAGAAGTTAATGGACGATCCTAGAATCCTACACAGGCAAACCTGGAATGGTGTCTTGCATCACCTATTAGATATGGAATGAGACCAGTTATATGGTCTGATGAAGGCATAGATGGTATAGAATAGGAGGCACAGGCTTTCACCCTCTTCGGCATACGAGGTTGGACAATTAAGTCCACGAACTTAATTGTTCTGAGTGCTACATATCTCATTCCTGAATATCACTACAGTCACCTTTGAAGTACTCTCCTTGGGAAGTTATGCACCAATGCCAGAAATTAGTCTACTCTTCAAAGTAATTTTAAAACTCTTTCTGGAATGGCCATTGCACACCGTGGTACAGTGGCAAGTTCATGAACTTAATTGCATAGTTGTCTGTGAGGGAGTTTTTAGCCAGTAAACAAATAATTGTACTGGAACACCCTACCTACTTACCTGATCTAGTGCCACCTCCCCCGCCCAGTGACTTTTTTTCTTATACAAGAGTAAAGGAAATATTGAAAGGAAGACATTTTGATGGCATTCAGGACACCAGGGGTAATATGATGACAGTTCTGATGGCCATTCCAGAAGAGGAGTTCCAAAATTGCTGAACTAGGTTCTGGTGTTGGTGCTTAGCTTCCCAAGGGGAGGACTTCAAAGGTGACCATAGTGATGTTCAGCAATATGGTATGTAGCAGTTTTTCTAGGATGAGTTTGTGAACTTAACTGTCAGACCTTGTAGAGTTAGGAGTGGAATTGTTAGGTCATATGGTAACTCTGAAAAACCGTGGTGGTTTGGGGGAAACCTTGTGGCTTAGCAGTTAAAGTGCTGTGTCTGCTAATCAAAGGGTTGGCAGTTTGAATCCACCAGGCACTTCTTAGAACTCTGTGGAGCAGTTCTACTCTGCTTTATAGGACCTCTACAAGTTAGAGTTGACTTGATGGCACTGTTTTTTTTTTGTTTGTTTGTTTGTTTTATGGTAACTCCATGTTTAACATTTTGAGGAACTGCTGAACATTTGTCCCAAGTGTCTGTACCATTTTTCATTCTCTACGGCAGTGTATGAGGGTTCCAGTTTTTATACATGCTTGTCAACAGTATCTTTTTTCCCCTAGCTGTCACATCACAGTGGGTGTGATTTGCGTTTCTGTGATGACTCTGCTGTTGAGCATCTTTTCATGTGCTTATTGGCCACTTTTGCTTCTTTTTGAGGAGAAATGCCCATTTAGATACTTTGCCCATTTTTCTGATTCAGCCATTTCTGTTGTAAAAAGTTGCATTTTGTGATAGCAGATGCATTCGAGAAGTTGTATATTCATATACAAAAAGGGTGCATTTGTGTGCTGAAGAACCAAGGAGAGAAATGTAGCGTGTGTGTGTATATATATACACACACATATATGTATACACACACAGACACACGCAAATAGGAGAAAGACAGGCTGAAACAGCATACATACATACGGCTTTCTCCTGTCGTCAGGTAGCAGCAGCCTTCCTTCTTTGGGGGAATGTGTCATTCCTCTCCCCAGCATGGGTATATGGCTGGCAGTTACAGCTCCTGAACCTCTCTTTTCTCCCTATCTGGGGTGGGCGTTGACCCACTTCTGGCTGGTCAGAGTAGCCCATGCCCTGAGCTACTACTGCAAATGGTCCAAGGGATGCCTGATTCAACCAGATCAGTCAGCTGTGCTTTCTTGAGAAACTGAATCTTGAAAGGAGACAGCTGGGGACGAAAGATGAAATGTCTGATGGCAGCATCCATGAGAGAAAGTGTCTGGGTTTCTGCTTCTGAGATTCCTGGAAGTCACCTGGCATCTGATCTTCTCCAAGCCCACTGGGAGTTGAGTCATTCCTTCAGTTCTTCGCATAAGCCCCCTTTTGGAATAAGTTAGCGTTATGAATTGAACTGTGTTCTCCCCTCCCCCCCATTCTCTATAACCTGTGACGGTGGCCTTCCACAGAGATACAGATTTTTCTTTTGGTATATAATGAGGACATACTGGAGTTGTCGTCTGTTGCTGATGAGTCTGACTTGTGGTGACGCCATGCATGCAGAGTAGAACTTCTCCATAGGGTTTTCACTGCTGTGACCTTTTGAAAGCAGATGGCCAGGCCTGTCTTCTGCAGTGCCTCTGGGTGGGTTTGAAATGCAGTCAAGTGCTTCACCCTTTGTGCCACCCAAGGACTTCACTGGTGTCATCCATTGCATTGCTGTCAACTGGATTTTGACTCATAGCGACTCTACAGGACACAGCAGAGCTGCCTGCAGGGTGTCCAAGCCTGTTTGCCTTGGAGGGGCTGGTAGGTTCAAACCACCGACCTTTTTGGTTAGTAGCAGGGCACTCCCTATGCTTCCCTGCTGGGCCACTAGGGCTCCCTACTGGGGCAGGGTGGGTCTTACACCTAGTCATTTGTAAGGGCAAACAGATTCAGATAGACAGACACACACATGCACGCACGCACACACGGGGAAGACAGCACATGTGAGGATGTGTCCCTGAGGTAAGGAACACGAAGAGATGCCCAGGCTACCAGCAGCGAGGAAGATAAGGAAGGCTCTGCCCTCGGGGCTGACTGAGAGAAGGTGTGCAGAGCCCTGCCCATGTTCTGAGTTGTTCTTCTAACCTCCAGCTTTTGCAAATTGTTTAAAAAAAAAGAAAGAAAGAAAGAACAGGTGAACAAAGTTTTGGGGCCCTCCCAGGGCCTGGGAAAGGGGTCTGTGTGGGGGACAGATCCTCAAGCTTGTATGTCATTAGCTTCAGGGCAAGTCTGTCTCTAAGCAGAACTGAGAGAACAGAACATTTCAGATAATGCTGTATCTGCTAAGGAACACTTAGCCTGTCTCCAACTTTCTGCTGTTTTATATAATATGGCAATGAACATACTTTTACTGTATTTTGGTGTAGTTATGCCAGTACAGTGTTTCTATAAGATAGTTTCCTAGAAATAAGATTCCTAGAAATAAGATTCCTTGTGATACAATAGACACATTTTTTTATACTGGTAGACACACCAGAAACGTTCCACTCTGCCTTCCCACCAACAGCATGTGAGAGCCTGTTTCTTCAAAATGATAAAATAACTCATTTAAAAAAATTGCATTTTGTAGTGAAATTTCATATTATCATTTATTTACAAGTCACTTATGTTTCTTCTGTAACCATGCATATTTTTCTACTGGCATTTTTCTTAACACATTTTTCTGTAATGTTGTCAGTCATTTTCTTATAAAATTATCTGATTATTGATTATATGACTATCTGGTTATAAAATATGGATAGAAACTTTTTGTGTGTGTGTAGGGAGCCACATGTTTTAACAAGCATGCAGCCCGTCTAGTCCATTGGTTTATGACTTGAGTTAATCTCTTCTCTTTTTAAACCTACACAGACCTGCTCTCTGCTAGATGACTTACTCAAGCCCCTGGCTTTAGAGAGCATTTATTGCCATTTCAAATTTAAATTTCCTGATGGCATCTTTTACGACTCAGGCCTCTATAGTCAAGAGTCTACTTAATCATTCACTCAACTTACAAATATTTACTATGCACCTACATGGGCTAGGCACAGTTAATGGTGATGATGATTCAGTAGTGAACAAAATAGATAAAAACTTTGCCCTTACAGAGCTTACATTCTAGTGTGGGTTAAGCCTAGTGTCCCTTAAGAATCTTTCATCTGCAGGTGACAGCCTAGCTTAGCACAGAGAGGAGTTTATCCAGTGACAGAGCCGCAGAGCCCCTGGGCAGAACCAGCTTCAAGGCTGGACTGATTCACACAGTGGCTCCTTTGGGTCACATCATCCCAGCCCACTTCCAGTGGAAGAAAGGGGACTTCTCTCTCCTTATTTCATCTTCATCCCTAACCAGTCCCTGTGTCTGGGGAAGGAATATGCTGATTGGCTTAGGCCAGACAGATTCCTCTCCTGAATCTGTAGGTGCAAACACCCATCCAAACTTCAGTGGCTGCCAGGGGAGGATCTTCTAGTTCCCAGGGGTAACATTGTATCCTTTCAAAGGCAACTTTCACTTTTGAAGGTATCTGTTTCAGGCTGTTTGCAGATGCAAGTAAAGAAGTGGTGGACAGCACAGATTCTGGAAACAGACTTCCTGGGCCTGAGTCTTGTTTCTGCTCCTTACTGGCTGTTTGACCCTGGACAAGTTACTTAACTACTGGCAATTTAGTCTTCTGTGAAACACAACAGATAACCTTGCAGAGTTGTGAACATTAAATGTATTCATATGTATAAACATGTAGAACACCTCTGGGTGCATAAAACTCAATATTTTAAAGTAATAGAAAACCAAATTTAACTAGCTTGAACAACACTGAAGATGTATTGGATCATGCTGTTGCAAAGTCATTTAATTGCAGTCTTCAGAGGCAGGGCAGGCTTCTGATCAGAGCTCTGATCTGGAATCTCTATGGTTTTTTTATTCAGATTTCTAGGACTCACATTCCTCTGTTCAGAAGAACAGAGCAAGCTTTCCAACCTTCACCCATCAAACAAAAGGCAAAGGCTTCCCAACAGGAAGAACTTGGGTCAAGTGCACACCGTGGAATCTGTCCTGCAGTCTTTGGTTTAGGCATGAATTCCTGCTGTGTTCTTGGACCTCCAGGGGGTATGGGTTATGCTGATGGCTAGCATGGGAGGAGGAACTACCCCTGTAGCTACTACAAAAGGAATGAGGCTGGTATGGATTCTTGCCAGTATGGACACAATTCAATTTGCATTTATCTGTAGTGTGTCATGGGTTGAATTGTGTTCCCCTCAAAATATATGTCAGCTTGGTTAGGCCATGATTCTCAGTATTCTGTGGTGGTCCTCCATTTTGTGTTTGTATTTTATGTTAAAGAGGATTAGGGAGGGATTGTGACATCCTAAGGTCACATTCTGGATCCAGCTTCAAGGGAGTTTTCCTTGGGGTATGGCCTGCACAACCTTTTATCTTAGAGCCACTGCTGTCGAGTTGATCCCAACTCAGAGTGACCCTATAGGTCAGAGTAGAACTGTCCCCTTGAGTTTCCAAGGAGTGCCTGGAGAATTTGAACTGCCAACCTTTTGGTTAGCAGACATAACACTTGACCACTACACCACTACCTTTTAGATAAAAGGAGGGGGAAGCCAGCAGAGAGTGGGAACTTAAAACTACCCCAAAAGCAATGTCAGGAGTACGGGGTATTTGGACCCCAGGGGCCCTGCACAGAGAAGCTTCCAGTTGGAGGGAACATTGATGAGAAGTCTGACAGAGAATATTTACCCCTGAAGCTGACACTCTGAATTTGGACTTTTAGCCTACTTTACCGTGAGGAAATAAATTTCTCTTTGTCAAAGCCATCTATCTGTGATATTTCTGTTATAAACCAAAAAACCCCACTGCTGTCAAGTCTGTTCTGACTCACAGCTACCCTATAGATAGACAGAGTACAATAGCCCCATAGAGTTTCCAAGGAACACCTGGAAGATTTGGACTACTCATCTTCTGGAAGTTAGCAGCTGTAGCACTTAACCACAGCAGAACTAAATGACTAAGACACAGTGAAAAAGAAAATACAAATTTTCTAAAATTAACTTTTTTATTATACAGAAAACTTGCAGCAATAAAACAAAAATGGCCCATAATATATATTTAAAGTACATACCAAGAAAATACATTTATACAGAAATGTATAAAATGCAACATAGAATGTTATTGGGACGACTGGCAACACTAACACTGGAAAATCAACCATATCTTTTAAAAATAGCATCAAAATCCGTTTCCTGAACTTGATGACTGCACTGTGGTTATACAAAAGAATTTTCTTATTCGTAGGAGACATACACAAAAGTATTTGAGAAGGGAAAAAAAAGCCAAATCTGTTACTATTGAGTTGAATTTCTCAAATGGTTCAAAAAGTAGTACGTAGAGATTATACATGTATACATTGTGTGTATATGTGTATACACATACAGCATATAGAAATAGCAAAAGTAGCAGAACATTTGGTAATTTGGGCAAAAATCAGCAATTCTGTGGGTTATTTCAAAATAAATGGTTTACAAATTACTGGAGAAACAAGCATAATAAATCTTTTACATGTTTGTGGCTTTTACCCTGGTGGCGTAAGTGCTATGGCTGCTAACCAAAGTGTTGGCAGTTCGAATCCACCAGGCGCTCCTTGGAAACCCTATGGGGCAGTTCTGTTCTGTCGTAGGGTCGCTATGGGTCAGAATCAACTGGAAGCAGTGGGTTTGGTTTGGGGTTTTACAGTATGTTGGAGCCATAGTGGCGCAGTGGTTAAGAGCCACAGCTGCTAACCAAAAGTTGGCAGTTCCAATCCACCAGCTGCTCCTCGAAAACCTATGGGGCAGTTCTACTCTGACCTATAAGATTACTGTGAATCGGAATGGACTCGACTGCAATGGTTCCTTTATACAGTCTTTTATGATACAATTAAAAGCAAAAAAGTGCAACGTAAATCTTCCTTACCCCGCCCCTCCTCCCCCGCAAACAACTCGGTGTCATCAAGTCGATTCCAACGCGTAGCGACCCTATAGAACATGAGAGACGCCTCACAGGCTTTACAAGGCGGGGCTGATGGATTCGAACAGCCCGACCTTTTGGCTAGAAGCCAAGCTCTTAACCACTGGTCCATCAAGGCTTCCACTCCCCCACAGTCCAAAAATCCCTCCTAAAATTTCTTTCTGTCTCCTAGAGGAAAAATAAATCCATAGCAGTTTTCAGGCACTTGGCCAAAACAGCTCCCACAAACTACCCACAGCAAGCACTCCTCCACGGACGCCTTCCGGTGACCGAAAGCCGCCCGCGGCTCCTGCCCGGCAGAGCTGGGAACCGCCCCTTCGCGCTGCCTGTCGGGATCTGAAGTCCTCTCGCTCTCTGCAAGGCGCTCTGGGATCTTCGGGCCACGCTCTCTCATCTCGCGATATTATCCTCCCATCCTCTATTAGGCCCTTTGACACCCCCTCCCGACGTGTTTTTCAAATCCACCAATGAGAGGCTAGTTTAGCTCGAACCAGCCAATCGGAATGCGGAGCCACCGGGAAATTTAAATCGCGCCGGCCGGCTGCACGAGCCACACCGTCTACGGTCTGACCCGTGCTGAGAAGTACAGTAGCAGCCAACCCGCAGTGTGCGAGCACCAGCACCGCCTTCTGTGGAAGCCCGAGCCCGCTCCGTAAGTAAGAACTCAGGCCCCATCCGGACCGCAGCGCTAACGGCTGGCTTGGAGGGCGCATGCTGCTTGTGGGAGGCGGGCGGAGGCCGCGGGGATACGCCCGGGCTGGCTTCGGCCTTCCTCCAACAAGGCCTCGGGAACGTCGTTTGTTGTCGAAACTGCTTAGTTTCGTGATGCGAGTGCTTGGGCTTTAGGGCTCCGAGGGTTCGCTAACGGCAGCGAAAGCCTCAGGGCGTCGGGGCCGGGAGAGGCAGAGCGAGACGGTCCTGAAGGCCGAGTCCCGGGCAGCTCCTGCCCCTCCTCCACTATCGCCCGCTCCGTCTTCCCCGGGGTGGAGACCAGGGGCTGGAGGCGGCAGTTGGAGGAACTATATCTTAAAAAGTGAGCCTTTGGGCCGGCAGGTTGTCAAAGCACTTCATAGACGAAAATAATGGCATTAAAGATAACAAGTTGTAAGGAGGGCTTTTACTTTTGTCTTCGAGAGATTACTCTTAAGTGTCTGAGCCTGAAGGAGGCACAGCTGATGTCAGCCTGGAAATTAACATGTGTGTGAGATGCTGAAGATGGGGGAGTGCGTCGCACGTTTCCATTGTTGACGGGAAATGATACGGCGGGCTCCAGAACGTAATGATGAGCCAGGCTTGTCTTTAATTTTCAAATGTGCAGAGTGCACTTTCTTTGGCGTTTTGAAGACAGTAAAGTAGAAAGACTTCATGGATCTGCCTTTTTTGCTACGAGGACATAGGTCTTAACTGCAAGTTAATCGTTTCCACACTTAGAGTTAACGCACTCGCTGTGGTCTAGAGCTGTCGTGTATGAGTGTTGCCAGTTGTGTGTGGCTTTTGGTCACCTGAAATGTACCTAGTCAGAATTAGGATGTGCTGTAAGCATAAATTACACCCTAAATTTCAATTTTTTTTTTGATATTAAGAACATTGGATTTCAGTTTTTTTAAAAATATTGATAGCATGTTTAAGGACTATCTTGTCTTAAATGTTAAAATTAACCTGTTTATGTTTGGACGACACTGATTAGTCTTAGCGCTTCAGAGGGGAGTGGATGGGACGGGACAATAGTTCAGTGGCCAAAACTGTCTCATGACGCTGAAAACATGAAATTCCTTCTATAGTATAAAATTGTGGATTCAACCTATGCTTGGAAATTCAGTTCTTATTGATGGTGTTGTTATTGAAAAGGCAAAATGATAAAAGGGAATTTCTTTTTCTCCTCCTTCCCTATGCCTAGCTTTCTCCCTTTGTCTCACAACCATGTCCACCAATGAGAATGCTAATTCACCAGCTGCCCGGCTTCACAGATTCAAGAACAAGGGGAAAGACAGTACAGTGAGTACCTTCTGTTGCTTCCCTCTGATGCTTTTTTAATGGGACGATGGTTCGACGAGAGATCAGAAACTTGAGGGAATTAAAAATGCTCTCACTTGATAACAAGAATTGTTGGTTAGGTGAAACAATGTGTTATCTTTACTAAGGAAATGCGACGGCGCCGTATAGAAGTGAATGTGGAGCTGAGGAAAGCCAAGAAGGATGACCAGATGCTGAAGAGGAGAAACGTCAGCTCTTTCCCTGATGATGCTACTTCTCCGCTGCAGGAAAACCGCACCAACCAGGTAAATACATTTTGGCCCATCAGTTACAATAAACCCAGAAAATTAGTGTGGAACTTTTCTTAGAAACTTAAGTAAGGGATCTAGTTCTAGAGTCAACTACACAATCAGTGAAGATCTTTTTCCTCTTACTGTGGTAACAGGAGGTTTTCTAAGTTTCCTCCTCACCTGCCCACACCCATAATCCAGTGAAACCGACTTCAGATCTTGAGAGCACTGATCTTCAGGTTGTCCTGCATTTCTAGCTGTTAGCCGGGTACCTTGGCCTGGTCATTTCAATGTTAACAAAGTGTGTTTGACTCATAGTGACCCCACATGACAGGGTACAGCTGTCCCACAGGGTTTTCTTAGCTGTCATCTTTAAGGCAGCAGATTGCCAGGCCGTCTTTCCTTTGGAGCTGCTGGATGTTCAGTTAGCAGCTAAGCGCTTAACCGTTTGCACCACTAGAGCTTCATGCTTTTTCTGTTGTCAGTTTTGCTGAGGCCTTTTTCCTCCTGAAAGGTTTATAGTAACTTAATTTAGATTCATTCCCCTTGATTCCATGACATATAGTGCTACACTTTTTTTCCCTAAAATGCTGATTTAAACATTTCTCTCTCCCCAGAAACTTAGATAGTTTAAATCCATACTTCTTAGCACTGAGGACATCATTAAGGCTTTCAAATTGATCACATGCATCTTTCTTCTTCCAAGACACTTTTGTTCCTCAGCAGTCTGCAATTATCAGTGTTTTTTGTTTGTTTTTAAACTTGATTTCATTGAATTACCTATGTGCTATGCTAGGTTCAGAGTACTACCATCTTCTCCACAGCACTTTCTAGTCAGCACAGCATGTAAGACACTCCCTCAGGAGTCCTGTAATACTGTAGTCGTGCACCAAGAATAGAGTAATGTTTTTTTTTAATGGTTATCTCTCTGCAACATTTCTCCTGCTTTTAAATTCTAGGGAGAAAGGGTCACTGTCTCTCTGAGTTAACCATCACTTTGGTTCTCACCTTTCATGCTGAGAATCACAACATACAGCATTTGTGTTTGTAGCAGTGTACGATGGAAATACTTAGATTACAGGTTTAGATCAGTGAAAATTCCCAGCACATTGCCTGTTAATTCCATCCCTTTCTCCTCTGAGAAAACATATGTGAATATAAGTGGTTGAGATTTTTGTTGAAATAACCTTTAGGCTGCTGTCATTTTTTAAAATTGTTCACAACTTGAGTGATGCATCACTTACGTACCCCGTAACCTGAAACTCTAATGGGTCATGAAAAATAAAATAATGGCTATATGATTAGCAGACATCTACGTGTAGGACAACACTTTTGATAACTGACTATACACCTGCAAAAATCTTCATGATGGGACCTATGAACTTCATCATGTTTAATCTTAAAAAATGATAATTAATTCTGCTTTTCTTGTAGGGCACAGTAAATTGGTCTGTTGATGACATTGTCAAAGGCATAAATAGCAACAATTTGGAAAGCCAGCTCCAGGCTACACAAGCTGCTAGGTAAGTCATCTGTACTATGGGTAACCTAGAAAATCAGACCTTTAAAGCAATGGGGTGGATAGAGACGAGGAGGGGCCAGGCAGATGATGGTATGGGTAGAGACAAGGTTAAGCTAGTGGTGGACCTGGTTTTAAAGTAGAATTTCAGTAGAACAGAGAAATTAATCAGTAATCTGAATTAGTACAGGTACCACTCATTTAAAAAATAAGTATATTTAGATTCTTACCTCCCACCTTACACAAATATTAGTGATGTTGATAATGGGAAGGATCGATAATCTTTATTGTTTGACAGTTTTCGGAAAAATAATGGCAAGTGATCATGAAAAAGTCTTCCAACCTCACTGGCAGTTAGGGAAATGGACTTTAAATCCACAGTGAACATGTCAGATTGGCAGGATGGGCAGGAATTGACAAGATCTGTAGTAGATTTCCGTGGGGAAAGTAAGAGAAGGGTGCTCTGCACTGTTACTAGTATTTCCATTTTGGGATAAAGGTAGCTGTAAGATACGGGTAGTACCATGCAAGTGATCTTTTCAGGTTAAGTTCTAGAATATCTTAGCCGTTGGTGCTTTAATTTAAAAGACTATCTGAAGTTCTAAAATCTTAAACTGCTTGACTGGTTTTTATACAAACTTGGTTTTTTAATCAATTTTTTGTTTCTTTTCTTGTCCCCTCTTAGGAAGCTGCTTTCGAGGGAAAAACAACCCCCCATAGACAGCATCATCCGGGCTGGTTTAATTCCGAAATTTGTGTCCTTCTTGGGCAGAACTGACTGTAGTCCCATTCAGTTTGAATCTGCCTGGGCACTCACCAACATCGCTTCCGGAACATCTGAACAGACCAAGGCTGTGGTGGATGGAGGTGCTATCCCAGCTTTCATTTCCCTTTTGGCGTCTCCCCATGCTCACATCAGTGAACAAGCAGTCTGGGCTCTAGGAAACATTGCAGGTACTTGAATGTACAATTCTGTTCACGGAATGTATATAATAATGAGGTTGTGGGAAGTGTTATAAGTTATAGTGAACCCTCAGGTCAAATCTTGAACTTGTTTCAGGACTTTGTTAGGGATGAAAGTGGTATTTAAGTAAATTAGGGGATTTCCTAAGTGTCACCTTTGAGTTAAGGTGCTCCTGGTGTGCACTTAGTCCTGACGTTGGTGCTGGGCGCGCGTATGTGATGCACCTTATACTTTTTTCCCAGGTGATGGTTCACCTTTCCGAGACTTGGTCATCAAGTATGGTGCTGTCGATCCTTTGTTGGCTTTACTTGCAGTTCCTGATATGTCATCTCTAGCAGTAAGTTACTGTTATAAAGAAACTTACTTTGAGATTAATTGTCCGTCCTCCGCCCAAAACTACTCATTGCCTTTTTTTCCTCCCTGCAGTGTGGTTACTTGCGCAATCTTACCTGGACACTTTCTAATCTTTGTCGAAATAAGAATCCTGCACCCCCGTTAGATGCTGTTGAGCAGATTCTTCCTACTTTAGTCCGTCTGCTGCATCATGATGACCCAGAAGTTTTGGCAGATACCTGCTGGGCTATTTCATATCTCACTGATGGGCCAAATGAACGGATTGAAATGGTTGTGAAAACTGGAGTTGTGCCCCAGCTTGTGAAGCTTCTGGGGGCCACCGAGTTGCCGATTGTGGTAAGTTGTTAACTGTTGGGTTAGAATATAAAGTGTGAGCGTAGTGTGTTGATCCATCCTTTGCTGGCAGTCAGTTCTGACTTGTAGCAACCCTACAGGACAGGACAGAAGAAGTGCCCCATATAGCTTCCGGGGAATGGCTGGTGGGTTTGAACTGCTGAACTTTTTGGTTAGCAGCTGTGGCTTTTAACCATTGCACCATCTGGGATCCTGTGGGTTGACAGTAATATTGAAATAATGCCTAGTTCACAGCATGAGCACTTCTCAAAACTTAAGATACAGAGTTTTTGAGTAGCGCTAGGAAAAATAGTCACTGCCGGCATCAAAGGTACCCTGGTGACACAGTGGTTAGCACTTGGCAGTTCAGACCACTAGGAGAAGACACGAGTCTGCTCCTGTAAAGATTGACTACTCCTAAAGGTTACTCTATCCTATAGGGTGGCTATGAGTTTGCATTAACTCCTCTTCCCCTCCACAGACACCTGCGCTGAGAGCCATAGGAAACATTGTCACTGGGACTGATGAACAGACTCAAGTTGTGATAGATGCAGGAGCACTTGCTGTGTTTCCCAGCCTGCTAACTAACCCCAAAACAAACATTCAGAAGGAAGCTACATGGACAATGTCGAACATCACTGCTGGCCGTCAGGATCAGATACAGCAAGTAGTGAACCATGGGTTAGTCCCGTTCCTCGTTGACATTCTCTCTAAGGTAAGCAAATCTTGGGCCTTGGTAAAGTGGTTGCTGGTATTTATGTCTTTACGGGTGGGCATTTGATAGAGCTGGGCTTGGCTAGAGTTCTTACAGTCCTTAGCTAGGAACCTCTTTCACTTAAGGTTGTATACAACCAGTTGATAGTGTCAGTGATTGTGTGGTAAAACGGTGCTTCAGGAATCTTTGTCTTGCCATACAAATAAACTCCTTTTGCATTATGTTTATTAGGCAGACTTTAAAAGTCAAAAAGAAGCGGTATGGGCTGTGACCAACTATACAAGTGGCGGGACAGTTGAACAGATTGTGTACCTTGTTCGCTGTGGCATAATAGAACCATTGATGAACCTGTTAACAGCTAAGGACACCAAAATTATTCTGGTTATTCTGGATGCCATCTCCAATATCTTTCAGGTAAGTCTTGTTAACAAGGCAGATCTATTTGAATTTGGGATTATTTATAGATGTACTATTGAGACTGATGAACAGACAGCTAAGTTGACTTGCTAATCGTTCAGAGGATCAAAAAGTGTGTCAAGGTGGGCCACAATGACAGTGACAAGTACATGATGTAGCTTGCACTGAGGTTGAGCCCATGTGTGGAAACTTCATACTTACTTATTTCTTTCATTATCTTGAATGCCGTGGTTTCATACTGAATTTTGATCTTGATCAAATGAAACTTGTTGTCTTTTTTTTTTATTATGACTGATTGAAAATGTACATTCCCACATAAATTTACATGCCCACCTATATGCAGCTTCCACTGCTGTCCCTGCCCAGTGACAGCACCCTGGTCTTCTCTGCACCATACATGTCTCATCCTCCCAACAGCCTCCTTTCCCCTCCTCTCTACTCACTCCCCTTCCTCCAGCCAGAGGTCAGCAGGATGATATCCTATAGATGCATAGAACCATAAAGTGCATCCAATGTATGGTCACTCTGTGTTACCAAGTCCAATCCATTTGTGTCCAAAGAGTGGATCTTCGTTCTGATTTATGGGCAAGGGCAGCATCAGGGCCAGGGGCCATGCTCTCAGGGTGCACCCCTTTTTATTCTTGGGTTGCCAGTGAGACTCAGCTTTGAGCTCTATCACGGCTATCACTGGCGGTGGCCAGGCACCATCTGGTTCTTCTGGTCCCAAGTCGATGCAGGCAATGACTCGTGTGGGTCTCTCTCTTCTGGTTGTCATCTTGGTCCTCAATGAGCATCTGTTCCTGCTGAGTTGGGACCATTTGCTGTGCCCTCGGATGGCAGCTTTTAAGACCTCAGACGCCACTTACCGATGTGGGGTGCAGAGAGCCCTCTTAACAAAACGCTGGCGGTGCCAACTGGCCTTGATTTCGCCTAAGAGCATGGTCTCCTGCTGCCTGCCCCAGCTACTCTGTCCTTGCAGTATTGGGTTAGGATGGAAGGAGTATTCAAGTTATGCTGAAGTCCACGTAATATTGTTCTTGTTTCTAATGTGTGCTATAACCGATTTCACCCAACCAAGTTGGTCAAATGAAACTTGAATGGCTTCGTTATCTAACCAGTTTCTTCTGGTTCCATCCCTGATAATCCAAGCAAGCTAGCACTTGGCACTTCCTTCGTGATTAGTGGTAGTTAAGAGTTTACTCATTATCTTAAACGTCTGACTGTGGGCTTCTCACAGAGAAAGCTGGAGTCTAGAATAACCAGCTTCTCAGTGCAAACAGTATAATGTGGCCAGTTTTCCCACTCTTGTTGCACCCAAGGAAACCCTGGTGGCGTAGTGGATAAGTGCTATGACTGCCCATCGAAAGGTCAGCAGTTCAGATCTGCCAGGCCCTCCTGGGACACTCGGTGGGGCAGTTGCACTCTGTCCTGTGGGATTGCTGTGAGTTGAAATTGACAGCAGTGGGTTTGGGGTTGGTTTTGATTTCACCCAAACTCCCTAGATTATTTTGAAGTTTCATTAAAAAAAAAAAAAACCACAGTAGTGTTCTTAGAGGTGGTTGTAAGTTCTTAATATCAAAAAATACTGCAGTTGGGAAGATTTTTTTAATTGTGCTTTAGGTGAAAGCATACAGCGATACAGAAATTTACACACGTGTTGTTGTGTGACACTAGCCCCTGTAATGAGGCAGCAGACTCCACCTCTCCTCCCCAGATTTCCCGTGTCGAGCAGCCAGCCCCTTGCCCTTCCTACCGTCTCATCCTGCCTCTGGACAGCTGCTGCCCTTTTAGTCTTGTGTGTCTGCGTGAACCAGGAAGCACACTTCTCACACCTATTATTTTAATGTTTTATAGTCCAGTGTAATCTTTGTCAGAAGGGTAGGCTTTGGAAATGATTTTAGTTCTGGGTTAGGAAAACTGGTTTTTAATACACAATAGACAATCTTGGATCTCAATGTTTTTCCACCTTCATTACACTTTGGAATTACCTGGGGTGTTTTTACAAGGTGCACTTCCTCGTTCTCCTTCTCAGACCAGGTAAAGTTACCTGGGTGATTTCAAGACACAGACAACATTACACTAGAAACATAGTTGCTAAGAGCAGGTATAGATCTGATTTTTGAATTTTAAAAGAAAGTAAAATGGACATACAACTTAGCTTATAGGGTTGTTGAAGGATAAGTTGAGAAACCAGCAAATGCTTAATTCTGGTGGCTGGTATTTCTCAAATACAAACATTTTGCCACTGAAAAAGAACATTCAGTGTTGTAGGCTGGTAAACTTGGAATTCTGTTTTTAGGCTGCTGAGAAACTAGGTGAAACTGAAAAATTGAGTATAATGATTGAAGAATGTGGAGGCTTGGACAAAATCGAAGCTCTGCAAAACCATGAAAACGAGTCTGTCTATAAGGCTTCGTTAAGCTTGATTGAGAAGTATTTCTCTGTAGAGGTGAGTAATGGATGGTGATATTAATAACTTGGAAAATACCTTTCTAAGGTCAAGCCCGTAAGAGATTTTGTCTCACACTGAATTTAATGAGCCCCAGTCCCTTGTTAAATATAATGACATATCAATTTAAGTACAATGTCACACACTATTTGCTTCTCTGATGTTGGTTAATAATAATAATACATTCTTGAAAGTAGGTTTATGACTTTTGGCATCAGAGCTGATAGACAAGTGGGCCAATCCAACGACCATGCTTGGGTTCTAATAAGCAGTCTTCCTTACCTACTGAAAAGTGGCATGGGAGGAAGAGCTCAGTTTCTTTTTCTGTCACAGTAATAGCATTTCCAAACCTGCCTCCCAGCCACTCATGGATTGGCCAGGTTTAAATGGCCCTCCCCTTACTGACTCTCTGACCCCCTATTACAAATGTTTGGAATATGGTACAGTTTTTAAGTATTGTGACTAAGGGAAAGTTTACAGTACAATTTGCCGTGTAAACCCCGTATACACACCTCTCTACAACGGTGGCTGCTTTCTCAACCCTGTGACAGCATCTTCCTCCTTTCCACCCTACCTGTCTCCGTTCATGTAACCAGCTCCTGTCCCCTCCTCTCCACTCTCATCTTGCCTACAGTATAATTTTTAAAGGTAAAATAATGCAGATGAAAATGTGAAGACTAGTAGCCACTTAGAAATATGTCACTTAGTAATCCACGGGATCCTGTTGTCTTTTTGTTCCAGGAAGAAGAAGATCAGAATGTTGTGCCAGAAGCTACCTCTGAAGGGTATGCCTTCCAAGTTCCGGATGGCAATCCTGGGACCTTCAGCTTTTAAGACTGTACAACTGAGTCAAAGTTGTTGTGTACTGTTGGGTATAAGTTTGTCTTACTGTTTCTCTACTGAAAACTCTTTATAAATGTGATTTGTTATGTAGCACTTTTTACAAAAAAACTACTATACTTGAACAGTTCCAAACTGTATGTACTGTATGAAGCCTTTCCTATCATTGGGTTTCGTATTTCTATGTGGAATTTCATATCTTGCAGTGTCCTGTAAATAAAGAGTAAATTCCACCCTTTGACTTCAGTATGGCTCTGTGTTTTCTAATCTGTGGCTCTTAGGGCTGCAGTTGACAGCCCATCATAACCCATGTGCATGTAACTCAGGTGACCTGAGGTATCCCTGGTTGCAGACGTCATTTGAGGCAGGGTTTGTGATGTCATTAAGGATATAGGGGTGATAACTTTCTGTAAATGAGTGCGATGTTTCAGGGGATGTCTCCTCATGTCTCACTGCCTAGGAGAGCTGGGGTGAAAGTCAGGTGGAATTTATCCTTCCTGCATTCCATGCTGCAAGTGGCTCCAGGGGTACAGCCCTGCCATCACATTAGAATCACCTGGGAAAGCTGGCAGAGACTGGGTTACCTGTTTAGCAATGGGGTCCAAGTAACATTTAGTTTCACTCCGGGTGTTTTTCCTGTGTGCAGTCTGGATCACTTAGGAAATAGTTACACTGTTGGCAGGTCAGGAAGCAGGTTCTGGCAGAACACCCATTAAGGTTAGCGGTACCGTAAATCTTAGGAAAAGTGAAATGCATCGTAACTTGGAAGTGTATTATCAGTTTAATTTTATTTCTTTAATTGCTCTTTAGATTAAAATGTGCAGAGCAGATTTGTTTCTCGTTAAACAGTACACATGGTTCAAGTGGTATTGGTTGACAACTGTGTGACTTGTCAACACTCCCCTTCTCGACCTTGGGTTCCCCATTTCCACGCATCCGGCACTCCTGTCCCTTCCTGCCTTGGCCTTGCCCCTGAACTGGTGTGCCTGTTTAGTCTTGTGTGCATGATCACTTAAGTGTATTGTTTGTTTTATGGGCCTGTCTAGTCTTGGGCTGAAGAGTGGGCCTCAGGGGTGACTTCAGTACTCAGTTAAAACGATGTAAGAGTTCCATACTCATGGGGTTTCTCCAGTCTGTCAGGCCGGTAAGTCTGGTCTCATAATTTACGATTTTGTTGTACACAACCAGCTGTGTCCGGGACCCTCGACTGTCAAGAGTAGTCAGTGGTGGTACACTGTCCAGTGTGCTCGACTCAGTCTGATGGAGGCTGTGTTGCATTAGGCCTTTGTAAAATCTTAGATTTCTACCTTTTCTTGTGCTCTAAATAGGGTGGGACCAGTGGAGTATCTCAGCCACTCGCTAGCTTTTAAGAGCCTAGATGCTACTCACCAAACTAGGATATAGAACATTTTCTTTATAAACTATGTAAAGCCAATTGGGCTAGATGTTCCCCTGAGACCGTGGTCCTTAGCCCACTAGTTCAGTCTGTTGGTGTTTGGATGTATCTATGAATCTTTTATGACTTTGCCTTGGTGCAGTACTGACTTCCCCAGTATTGCGTGTCTTACCAAAATGAGTACTTAATCTATTGTTTATAGTTAGTGTTTATCCCTCCCCACCCCTCTTAGCCCCAGTGACCATCAATGACTGTTTCTATGTTTAAGCCTGTTCATGAATTTTTATAATACTAATCTCATACAGTATTATTTTATGATTGACTTACTTCATTGTAATGCCCTCTAGATTCATAAATGTTGTGAGATGTTTCCCAGGTTCATCATCATTCTTTATGTTGCATAGTATCCCATTGTGTGTGTGTACCATGGTTGGTTTATCCATTCACCCACTGGGGGGCACTTAGGTTGTTTCCATCTTCTTGCTGTGAGTAATGCTACAGTGTGAACGTGAATGTGCATGTGTCTGCTGTGTGATGGCTCTTAAGTCTAGGATATACTCCTAGAAGTTGGATTGCTGTATGATATTATGAAAGTGCCATATTGTTTTCCAAAATGATGCTCCATTTAGTGTTCCCATCAGCAGTGCATAAGAGTTTCCAGGCTCCCTACAGCCTCTCCAACATTTATTATTTTCCATTTTTTGGATTTGTGCCAATAATGTTGGGGTGAGATGGTATCATAGTTTTGATTTGCAGTTTGTTAAATATTGTACTTTAAGTAAAAGTTTACAATCCAAATCAATTTGCCATTTAAGACCCCAAACACATGCCACTATTAAACTCTTAACTTCTCTCCCCCTTACCCCGTGACAAGCACACCCCTCTTTTCCACATTGTACTTAAACCCTATCCCTTCAACCAACTCCTGTCCCCCTCCAGCTTCCCAACTTGCCTCTAGACAGAAACTGCTCCAGCAGCCTCATGCATACATTTAAGCCAAGAAGCACAGTTTGCTGACATCACTCTGTGTCTCAGTCCAGTCCAGTGTTTGTCTGAAGAGTTGGCTTTGGTACTGATTTGAGCTCTGGGCTAACAGAGTCCCGGGGCCATGTCTTTGGGACCCTCCAGTCTTATGGACCGTCAAGTAATGGTCTTTATGAGTTCTAATTCTACATGCCCATTTTTCTCCTGCTACATCAGGCTCTTTATGTTGAGTGGCTGGGCACCATCTGATTTGCATTTTCTAATGGCTGTTGATCATGAACATTTCCTCACCTGCTTGGTTAGCCACCTGAGTGTCATCTTTGCCGAAGTGTCAGTTTATACCCTTCACCTGCTTTTTAATTGGATTACATATCTCGTATATGTGTGTGTGTGTGCCAGTTCGTAGTTTCTCATTAGTGAAAAAAGTAAGGAATGAGCCAAGGCTGCCCTGCTGAAATCTAAAAGCTGACAGTTTGGGTGACTTTATTTCCCATAAAAGATAAAAAGCTACAGGACTGAATATATTTAGTAGAAGAATACATTTTCTCAAGATATTAATGGCATAGTGCAACAAACTCCTATTTGTCATCCCTTAATGGCTGTATGGAAATTGGTGGCATAGTGGTTAAGTGCGACTTACGCTAACCAAAAGGTCAGCAGTTCAAGTCTGCTAGGCGCTACTTGGAAACTTTGTGGAGCAGTTCTTCTCTGTCCTGTAGGGTCACTATGGGTTGGACTTGACACAGCGCACTGGGTTTGGGTTTTTTGTTCGTTTAAGGGCTGTAGAGGCAGCCTTGGAGGCCCAGTGCTTAGGCACTTGACTAACCATGAGATCAGCAGTTCAAATCAACCGCTCAGTGGGAGAGAGATGTGGCAACTTGCTTCTGTAAAGATTTGCAACTTTGGAACCCTTAGGGCAGCTCTACTCTGTCCTATAGGGTCACTGTAAGTCAGAACCAGACAGTAATGAGTTGGAAATGGCTATAGCCATGCGCATTTTCGTCCTCCAATCTCATCAGCATGCAGAGAAATACATTTTGCCTTTTGTGGATAACACATCTTTCAAGTTCCTTCCATGGAGCGTAAAGACTTGGTGGTGCAGTGGTTTAAGAGCCACAGCAAGCTGCAGCAGCTAACTCCGAGGTTCGCAGTTTGACTCCATCAGCAGCTCCTTGGAAGCCCTGGGGCAGTTCTACTCTTCCTGTAGGGTTCCTGTGAGTTGGAACCGACTTGACAACAACAGGTCTCATTGAACTTTGGTTTTCCGTAGAACAGAATGTTTAAAGCTTACCTTGAAGTACTGTTTATTGGTAGCCCCTCCTCACTAGTTCCTAGAGTGGAACCCAACCTTCAGACTGTGTAGTCCTAAGCTTAGGGTGTTTCATTTGGAGCCTTGGCTCCTTTTCTCAGCTTTAAGGTAGATGGAGCTTGGTGGCTTCAGAGGGGCTACAAGTCATGGATCTATTAAAAGTAAAAGCCTGACTAAAGGTGAGGTAATGGCCAGGAGACAGCTGATTTCCAAACAAAAAGATGTTTGTCATATTTTAGATAATATTCTTAATGGGCTAGTTTTCTTGGGATTGCCATAGGCACTGAGATGTTGTCATTGAACTTGAGGACAAAATTTTGTATCTTGCATTTTCTCTGAAGTTGATAAAACACCCCACAGGCACCAACTTCTTTTATAAAGTGTTAATGCCTAAATTGCTAGCGATTTATTAATGCACCAAAGGTTTGGGTTCCTGGAGACTTGAATACGGAAACCCTGGTGGCATAGTGGTTAAGTGCTACAGCTACTAACCAAAAAGTCAGTGGTTGAAATCCACCAAGTGCTCCTTGGAAATCTATGGGGGCAGTTCTACTCTGTCCTATAGGGTGGCTATGAGTAGATAGGAGGGAGAGGTAACACTTCTAGTTCATGAAGCAGCTGTCACAGTTAAAACTGTTAACAATTATTTTGCTTGTTGCAAAAATCTTTAAAGTGTAACTCTGATTAAAAGGTTGAGTGAACTTCTGTGTTAAATGTTTTAGGATGGATTTGATTCTTTAAACCTAGCTATACCTTGGCTTTAAATCCTATGCTGCTTGACTAATTTTGGAACAAAATAGGAAATAAACATTCTGCCTCCTCTCCATCACTGTGGTGGAAAAATTACCTTAGTTTCTTAGATTCCTGCTGTACTCTGAACCTTTATATTGGCTGCATGATTTATTTTTGTAGGAGTCTTTGTTGTCAAATAGAATCTTTGTCCAGTACTTACATTCTTTAAGTTGTTTCTTTTTTTTTTTTTAAGTCTTCCCATAACCAAGTCAATAAAATAAAACTGTTCACTAATGTATTTTCCTTTCCATCGTACCCATAGTGAATAAAGGAGCCCTGGTCATGCTATCCTTCAGTGCTTGGCTGCTAACCCAAAGACTGGCAGTTCAAGCCCACCCAGCGGCTCCTTGGGAGAAAAGACCTGTTGCTGTGCTCCTGTAAAAATCACAGCCTAGAAAACTCTTTGAAGTGGCTCTACTGTCACGTGGGGTCGCTGTGAGTCAAAAAGGCACTCAAGGGCCCCGAGAGTGGAAAATCGCTACTCGGCAGTTTTGATTGCCTGGGCAGACGGAGTCGCAGAGCCCCAGGTTCAGAAGGCCGCTGAGAGGCACGTAGCTGGCCGCTCCACCACCCTGGCTGCACCTCGCCAAAGCCCAGCTCGCTGATTTTGGAAAGTCCTTGAAACGTCATTAATGCTTTCTTTTGAGATTTGGGCAGTTGACCTAATTTGTGATTAACAAAACCTGGCCAAATCCTGCCGGCACCCACCTCCCTCCCTCCTCCAGGGAAAGTGTTCATAGAAAGCATTTTAGCAACCAGTTATTAGATTTCATTACCACAGCTAACACAGATGATAAAAAAACGCCCGGACTGTCACGTAGGGGTTCTTGAGAGTAGAAGAGCAATTTAATTTTGTTCATTTCTCCTTTAAGTGGCACATTATTGGCAGAGTTTGAAAGCATAATTCTGCTGTTTTTAAACACCCAGCTCCTCCTAAATATTTAGTACAATTTCATAATACTGGGTAGGAACTGATCAGTTCGTGCATTCCTCCCAGGCTTTTCACAGTTGTGAACATCTTTTCCCCATATCTGGTTCTGGGAGATGGTACGATACAGTGGAACAGGCCAGTGTTTAGGAGTCAGGTCTGTCTGAGTTCAAATCCCGTCTCTTCCATATGTTTATGTGTGACCTTCAGACAACTGTTTAACTTAGAAAGCCTCAGTTTTCTCAATTATAAACAGAATTAAGTGAGATGATATATACTGAAAGCACAATGCCTGGCGTGAAAGTAGAAAAACAAATCACCGTGTATTAACACCATGAGTCGGAAATGGCAGCCGCTGGCAAGTATCTCAGATAAACATTACAGCTGTAGAACAATGATTCCCAACCGTTCTAACAGCAAATTCTTCCAAGAACCCTTGTTTTGATATATTTCACCTACAAGGCTAAGTTTAATTATTAGTTACTCTTCCGTGTTTTCCCAAAATCAGTCACATATATAGATCAGCTTGAGATCATTGCACTGGCTTGCTTCTGCATTGAATTATAGGATTCTACCCCAAAGCAGGATGTTTGGCCAAGCAGCTTTCTGAAACCTTGAAAATTTTCCAAGGCCACCATGACTGCGTGGCCCAGCCTATGTGGCCACTGTGGCCCTTTTCTCTTAATTCAATTGCACAGAATAATTGGAGCACCACCACATTTAGCTTCTCATGCATCACCTAAGTCCAATTTGGTGGTGCTTTGCTTCCAGGCACATCAGCAAAAGCCGTAGATTGGCCTTCCCTCACGAGTGATAATGAGGCTCCCAAGTTCTTGACCAAGTATTCCGCTCTGAAGGAGCTTCATTGTTTAGAACTTGAGCAGATGTAGGCCGAAATACCGGAAGCTCGTCTGAAGACAAGAGACTACGAGAAAGCATTGAGTAAGCAAAAATACTGAATTCATTCCAAGGTGAAGAAACCAAGGTTTGACATACAGAAGGCCACTCCTGATTGTAGCTGCAAAACTGTTGAAAAAGTAGGGAAAAAATGAGATGACCTTTTTTTTAATCTTTTGATTTAGACCAGAATTTTAGGTGACCAACAACCGTATCACTGCGAGGAAACAAACTTAGTAATTACTACGGGAAACTTAAGCTTTTCTTTCTTCTTCTTCTTTTCCGGTAACTTTTAAAAATGTCCTCTTGATTACAGAAGTATTATTAATAGAGAAAATTTGAAAAACAAAATACTGAAAAAAAGTACCCATTTCCTTCAAGTCAATTCTGACTCACGTTGGGACCTCAGAAAAAGAACTCTACAGGACAGAGTAGGACTGCCCCCAGGGTTTCCAAGGCTGTGTTCCTTTTTGAAGCAGACTGTTACATCTTTGTACTGCAGAGCAACAGGTGCTTTCAAACTGCTAACCTTTTGATTAACAGCCAAGTGCACCACCAGGACTAAGATTAAAATAATAGCCTATCCCGCAGCTGATTTACCTGTTTTGACATAGACAGGAATTCTTAACCAAAGTAACCTTAGATTCACTCTCCACTTCACTGGGGCTCACGAATCCTTGAAATTGCTAAGCTTACCGTTAAATCTATGTGCCTGGAGAAACAGGCTGATAGCTTTCATGTGATTCTCGAAGATGCAGCCACCCTCAAAACATTCAGAACTTCAGGTCTAGATACAACTCTTTTCTACATATTTATAATCTGCGTTTTTGTTAATGTTACCACCTTAGCTGACTTCATGCAGTAGTTGAAGATCTCAGACCAGTGACTATAGCTGTCATTTGACTAAGGAACTAGACTGAACAGAAATTTTAACTACTGTCCCTAAAAGATGGCATTAGCTTGACTTTCTAAAAGCATGATGAAACACACTAAAAATCTGTGGTGTCTTTGTCTCAGGGAAGAGAAGATGGCAGGGGTTCATATTTCTGCCTTCGGCCTTGAATCTGGCTACCCTGCGGGCCCCAGAGGGTGGGCAGGAACAGCAGTACTTGTTTGGTTCCTTGTCCTTTCACTGACAGCCAGGTCTGAGGGGCGACTCACTCACTTCCCGAGCGCCAGATCCCAGCTCGGCCGCCAGGGGATGGTTCCTAGCTGTTGTTAGGAAGCGCAGAACTCGCCTGGCCTTTAACAGCGTTGTCGAACCTGTCATTCTCCTCAGGAGTTGGCTTTCTTTCTCGAGCCTTCCTCCTTGCTTTTGAGGTAACCGTTGCCATTTCTCTAAAGTCTTTCTGCTGGGGTAATCATGCTTGCCCTGCTTTCAAAAGAACAGGGGAATCTGCTAGCCAGAATTGCAGCTGGCTCCCAGATGGCTCCCAGGCCTGTGAACCACCCATATCCCAACCACTGTTTTGCTTGGGATGTTCAAACTTGGCTGGGGGTGGGGTGGGGCTAGGAGTGAGGGGGGCAGAATGCCACCCTGACCCCCATGCTGGGAAATTTATGGACACAGGTCTTAGACAGAGCAAATCTCTTGGGGTGGGATGGGGCTAATAGGCTTCCTTTTGTTGAATGTTCTAGAATTCTGCCTAAAACAGAAAAGGCTGACCTCATTCTTACCCCACCCCTGGCTTTTGAAGACAAAATGAAAATCGCTGGCAAGCTATTACATCAAACCTAACCAGTTGCGGTGCAGTGGATCCTAGCGAGAGTTAGGCCGTGTTCCATAGGGTTTTCATGGCTGTGACCTTTGGGAAGCAGATTGCCTGGCCTTTCTTTCAAGGCACATCTGGGTAGAGGCAATTTTTAGGTTAACAACAGAGCGCACAACTGTTTGTGCCATTCAGGGAGTAGCGAGCTGTTCTTATTAGGTGCAGTCTAGTCCCTTTCAACTCATAGTGACACCATGTGCAACAAAACAAGACACTACCCTGTCCTGTGCCTTCCTATTCTAGACATTGCTGAAGTACCTCTCTCTCTATATACCTGTATGCGTGTGTATATGGTTCTCTCTCTCCGTCCCCATACACTTTTCTGGCCTGAGTCTCTTCCAGAGTCATCTGTTCCTGCTTTAGGACTCTGAGTTTGATCTGAGATCATCAAAGTAATCTAAGAAGATCACAGTCTCCTGTTCCAGAGTGACAGTACTGACTTGCTCAGGTAGAGAGAGGCAGCAGAGCTCAGATAGTTTCTGGTTGCAAAGAAATTCTGTGGTGTCCATTTCCTGAAGATAATGCGGAGAACACTAGCAGGTTTCTAACATACTTCAGCTGCTCGGGAAATACTTTAAATAATTTCCTGCTCTAGAGAATAGGAGGGGGACCAGAAAGTTGGAAAGTATTACTCTTTCTTTACAGTCTCAAATGCACTTCACAGAACCCGTTCACAATTTGCACACACGCTGCTAGGAGCTTGTTTCTGGCTCAGGCGGCGTTTTCATGTGGGAATGTTCTTTTTAACAGGGTGGCGAGAATGCTGGTAACTTGGGCTTCCCATAGCATCTTGGCCTGAGCTGCCTAAGGACCTTTACAAATATGAACTAATTAAAGTTGGAAAGCCCCAGGAGAGTTGTCCCCGGGCTGTTATTGAAATGCAAGCAGCTCTGAGGTGGATCAGCCCCTGTTTGGCTCTGGCCAGCAACAATTCACATTTGAGAGGAAGGGAAGCAGACTGCCTAACTCAATAGAAACTGCAAGGACAGGATCAAGTTAGGCAACATATAATGAATTGCCTCCTTGATTTGCTCTTTGTCGCATTCAGTCTAACAGTGTGGCTCCCACACTGGTACTTTAACTGGGTCTTTTAGGCATTTGAGCAAAGCTTCAGGTAACAGCAAAAAAAAAAAAAAAGGGAAAATGGGTGAGTACAACATCTTGTCTAAAACCAGGACTGTTGTCACAACAGCGGGAGGGGATGCGCTGGCATCTAGTGGGTCAAGGGCAAGGATGCTGCTAGACATCCTACCATGCAGAGGACAGCCCCCTCAACAAGGAAAGGTGCAGTCTAAAATGTCAACAGCACTGAGTTTGAAAAAGCCTGGACTGCAGCTGAACCACCACATGCCTGTCTGCTGGCAACATTTTGAAAGTGAAATTTTGCCGAAGGTCATTCAAAAGTGGTTGCAGCGGTGTACCGGCCAGAAATGCAAGCTGGATTCATGAGAGGACATGGAATAAAGGATATCACTGCTGATGTCAGATGGATCTTGGCTGAAAACAGATTGCCAGAAAGATGTTTACTTTTATTGACAGTCCGAAGGCATTTGACTGCATGGATCATCATAAATTATGGATAACATTGCAAAGAATAGAACTTTCAGAACAATTATGCCCATGTGGAACCTGAATGTAGACTTTGTTTGAAGAGAACAAGGGGGTTCTGTATGGTTTAAAACCCCAAAATGTAAGCATCAGGGTTGCATCACTTCACCATATTTATCCAGTCTGTGTGCCGGGCAAATAATCCAAGAAGCTGAACTTTACGAAGAAGAACGTGCCATCAGGATTGGAGGAAGACTCAGTAACAACCTGTGCAAGGTGGATGACATAACCTTGCTTGCTGAAAGTGAAGAGGACTTGAAGCACTTACTGATGCAGATCAGAGACCTCAGCCTTTGCTATGGATTGATTACACCTCAACATAGAACAAAAATCCTCACAACCGGACCAATAAACAACATCCTGATAAATGGAGAAAAGATTATCAAGGATTTCATTTTTCTTAGATCCACAATCAATGCAATGGAAGCTGTTGTTGTTGTTGTTGTTAGGTGCCACTGAGTCAATTTCAACTTACAGCAACTGTACGCACAGCAGAATGAAACACTACCCGGTCCTGCACCATGCCCACAATAGTTTTGTCCCTGAGCCCATTGTTGCAGTCACTGTGTCAACCCATCTGGCTGAGGGTCTTCCTCTTTCTCGCTGACCTTCCACCTTACCAAGCATGAAGTCCCTCTCCAGAGACTGATCCCTCCTGACAATGTGTCCAAAGTACGAAAGACGCAGTCTCACCATGCTTGCTTCTAAGGAGCACTTTGTTTATACTTCTTCCAGGACAAATCTGTTTGTTCTTCTGGCAGTCCATGGTATATTCAGTATTCTTCGCATCAAAGACAGGAGGAAAATGTGAGCCCAGGAGACAGAGGAGCCAAACGATTCAAAGTATACACCAGCATGGGACCAGAAGAACTAGAAGGTGCCTGACCATCTCCAACATCTGCCACGAGAGGCAATACAATGTCAGACTCCCTGACTAGAGGGAGTAAAATATGAGTGCAGATTTAGAATTCTGTGAAAAGACCAGAATTGATGTCTGACACCCTGAAGGGTCACCCAAGAGCATGGCCCCTAGTCTTACTCCTATGATAGAGATGAAACTAGCACTAAAGACAACTCTCGAGACAAAAATTGGGTGGGACTGTAAGACATACGACTGTAGAAGCAGCTCTCCAGGAGTAAGGAAGAGAGCGAATGTGAGACGGGGCAGGACTGGGTTGAACAAATATGAGAAACACAGAGAGGAAGGGACAAGTGTGCTGTCACAGGGCTGAGATGGCAGACGGAGTTATATAGAGACCTATGTATGGGGCTGCATATGGCAAATTGACTTCACTTGTAAATTTTCACTTATCCACAATAAAATATTATTTACAAAAGTATTCTTCTCTGACATCACAATTCAAAGGCATCAATTCTTCTGTCTTTCTTATCCATCATCCAGCTTTCACATGCATATGATATGATTGTAAATACCATGTGTCATGGATTGAATTGTGTCCCCCCAAAAATATGTGTAGTAATTTGGCTGTGTAGGAATTCCCTGTCTTCTGGGATTGCCCTCCATTTTATGATTTTCTTATGCTGTAAATCCTAATCTCTTCCTGTGGTTAACAGAGTGGATTATGTTAGAGAGGATTAGGGTGGGACTGTAAATCCCTTCTTAAGGTCCCCTCTCTGCTCCACTGTAAAGAGAGTTCTCCTGGAGTGTTGCTTGCACCACCTTTTATCCTTTTATCCTACAGGAGATGAAAGGAAGGGAAGCAAGCAGACAGTTGGGAACCTCACACCATCAAGAAAGCAGCACTGGGAGAAGAGTGAATCCTTTAGACCTGGAGTTCCTGTACCAAGATGCTGCTTGACCAAAGACTGATGCAACACAAGGACTTTCTTCCAGAGCTGACAAGGGGGAAAGCCTTCCCCTGGGGCAGACGTCCTGAATCAGGACCTGTAAACCTACTGGGCTGTGTAAGCCTTGACAACAGACACAACGCTGGAGATCACAAGATAGAAGAAGACCAACGACTTGTTCATTGCAAATACGCTTTGTCGCCAAAACAAACAGTGACTATACACATGGGCCTCACCCGATGGAATACATAGGAGTCAAATTGACTACATCAATGGGAAGAGATGTTGGAAAAGCTCAGTATCGGTCAGAACAAGGTCAGGTGCTGACTGCAGCACAGACCATCAATTGCTCATAGGCAAGCTAAAATTGAAACCAGACAAAATTAGAAAAAGTTCGTGAGAGCCAAGGTATGACCTTAAGGATATCCCACCTGAGTTTAGAGACCATCTTAAGAGTAGATTGGATGTGCTGAGCACTAAATGACTGAGTGATCAGTTGTGGAATGACATCGAGGCCATCCTACATGAAGACAGCAAGAGGTCATTAAAAAGACAAGAAAGAAAGAAAAAACCAAAATGGATGTCAGAAGAGACTCTGAAATTTGCTCTGGGATGTCAAATAGCTAAAGCAAAAGGAAGAAAGATGAAGTAACAGAACTGAACAGAAGATTTCAAAGGGCAGCTCAAGCAGACAAAGGAAAGCATTACGCTGGCATGTACAAAGAGCGGGAGATAGAAATCAAAAGGGAAGAACACCTTCTGCATTTCTCAAGCCAAAAAACTGAAGAAAAATTCAAGCCTAGAGTTGCAATAGTGAAGAATTCTATAGGGAAAATACTAGGAAACACCAAAAGAAGGTAGAAGGAATACACAGAGTCATTATGTCAAAAAGAATTGGTTGAATTTCATTTCAACATTACCTAATTTCAAGAGGTAACACATGGTATCGAAGGCAGAAGTCCAAGCTTTATTGAAGGCGTTGTTAGAAAACAAGGTCCCAAGAACTGCAGGAATAGCAATTGAAACGTTTCTGCCAAGAAATTTGGAAGACAGCTACCTGGCCAACTGACTGGAAGAGATCCTATTCCCAAGAAAGGTGATCCAACCAAATGCAGAAATTATTGAACAACATCATTAATATCATGGGCAGGTACAATTTCGCTAAACATTCAAAAGTGGCTGGAACAGTATATTGACAGGGAACTGCCAGAAATTCAAGCTGGATTCACAAGAGAATGTGGAATCAGGGATATCAATGCTTATGTTATGTGGATCTTGGCTGAAAAAAAGAGTTTACCAGAAAGATGTTTGTTTTGTGTTTTATCGACTATACAAAGGTATTCTTCTATGTGGATCATAACAAATTATGGGTGACACTGTTGAGAACGGGAACTCTAAAACACCTTTGCTCACGAGAAAGGTATGTACGGATCAAGAGGCAGTTGTTTGAACACGACAACGGGACACTGCATGGTTTAAAGCTAGGAAAAGTGTGTTTCAGGGTTGCATCCTTTCACCATACTTTTTCAATCTGCATGTGGAGCAAATAATACAAGAAGTTGGGCTGTACGAAGAAGAGTGGGGCATCAGGTTAGGAGGAAGATCCGTTAACAACTTGCATTATGCAGATGATACAACCTTGCCTACTCAAAGTGAGGAGGACTTGACATGCTGACAGATGAAGATCAAAGGCCACAGCCTTCAGTATGAATTACACCTCAACATAAAACAAAAATCCTCACAACCGTACAAATAAGCAACATCAAGATAAATGGAGAAAGGATTGAAGTTGTCCAGGATTTCATTTTACTTGGATCCAGAATCAGTGCCCATGGAAGCAGCGATCAGGAACTCAAGACGCATTGCATCGGGCAACTCTGCTGAGAAAGACCACTTTAAAGTATTGAAAAGTAACGGTGTCCCATTGAAGACTACGGTGCACCTGACCCAATCCATGGTATTTTCTATCACATCACATGCATATGAAAGCTGGACAATGAATAAAGAAGACAGAAAAATTAATGCCTTTGAATTGTGATGTTGGAGAAGAACATTGAATATACACCATGAACGGCTAAAGGGACGAAGAGATCTGTCTTTAAAGAAGTACAACCAGAGTGCTCTTCAGAAGCAAGGATGATGAGACTACGTCTTAGAGATTTTGGATATGTTGTCAGGAGGGATCAGTCCCTGGAGAAAGACAGCATGCTCGGGGTCAGCAAAAAAAATGGAAGACTCTCAAAGAGACGGATTGACACAGTGGCTGCAACACGCTCAGGTGTATCAATGACTGTGGGGCGGCGCGGGAGCAGGCGGTGTTCCTCTTGCACATAGGGTCGCGATGAGTAGGAACTGACTTATGGCACCAAACAACGACAATCCTATGACGGAGGCTTGGTGGTTCAGCGGTTAAGTGCTCGGCTGCTAACCCGACGATTGGTAGGTCAAACCCACCGGACTCGCCATGGGAAAAAGATGCGGCAGTCAGCTTCCATGAGTATTCATTCAGTCTTGGAAATAGTGTGAGGCACGTAATGTCTCTAACAACGCACACTGTACAGCAATGTTTTTGTTTTTTGTTTTTGTTTTTTGATAATCTTGTTAGGAACAACAGTCCCATTAGATAGAGCAAACTAACCCAGATACACTGAGACTCCCCTCCCTCCCACTCAGCCCTCTGCCGTGACTCCCGACATCCCATGTGTCACCTCCCACACGGTATAACTGGCCTCCAAGCCCAGACACTTTCGCCTTAGATTTTCAAAGTTTTGCTAAGAGAAAACTGAGCCTGCCTCCTCTGCCACCTTGGATATCTGAAACACAGATGTGAAGAAGAAAGATGTTTGTAAAACTTCAGAGAGGTCCCCTATCCCAGCATTCTCTGGAAAAATCTCCCAGACTGGGTCACATGTTGACTGAATTGACTCCTTCAATCCAACCCCCAGGGCTTCTAAGTGGCTTCTACTGAGTGACTTTTGGTTTCCTATAATAAGGTGAGACAAAATCATCTCCTTGTAACTATCCTGAAGCAAAGTGGAAACTCAGTTAATTTTTTTCTTTCTTTCTCCAAAGACAGGCCAATACTTTACGCATATTGAAAATCTGAATGCAGGGGCTTGCAAGGCAAGGAGATACTTATGAAAGCTGGTGAAAGTTTCCCCGACTAGAAAGACTGTTGTAGGGAGGCATTAGAGCTTAGTGGTTAACAGTGTGGGCTCTGGAGTCTGAGAGATCTGAGTTTGAATCCAGAGTCAGGAACCTAATAGCTGTGTGACCTTTAGCAAGTTGCTTAACTGCTCTGTGTCTCATGTTCCATCTCAGTGAAATGAGAAAAAGAACTAGTACCTGCCTCCCAGGGATGTTCAACGGTGAAGGGGATAACCAGCCCGCTAAGTGAACTCACACTTTGTGTTCCCATGGAAAGCAGAAGTTTAAGGAGGCAACTAATTTCAGATAGATTTATTTTTGACAGTAAAGTATTTTTAAGACCACATGAACCATTTAATAAAAAAATTCCCCAAATGATTGCTCCAAGAACATTTCCCTAACCTCTGCTTTCAGTCACTTCCCATTCTTGTCAGGAAAAGGATTTCAACAGCCACTTCGGGGAAACCAGGACTCTCCCCAGTATACACTTCCAGCTTTTTACTGTCATGCCAGTGTCTGTTTCACTCTTGAGTGTGGCAGGCTTTTTCTTTCTCTCTCACACACGTACACTTACAAGGAAAACAGTATATTTTATATGTTATTTTTTATCTGTACTTTACCACAATAAAAAAATGACAAATTATTGTATTGTGTATAACAGGATTGTCATTGTTTGCTGTCGAGTCTATTCTAACTCATAGTGACCCTACAGGACACAGTAGAACTGCCCCAAAGAGTTTGCAAGGCTGTAATCTTTGTGAAAGCAGACTGTCACAGCTTTCTCCCTCTGAGCTCGTGATGAATTCGAACCACTGAGGTCACCTTACGTAACAAAACCCTAAAACTAGACCTGTTGCCACTGAGTCAACTCCAACTCATAGCAATCCTATAGAACAGAGTAGAACTACACCATAGAGTTTCCAAGGAAAACCTGTGGATTCGATCTGCTGACCTTTTGGTTGGCAGACATAGCACTTAAACACCATGCCACCTGGGGTTTCCAAGAGAATCTTTCAGAGGAAGTTTTATGAATAGAGAATAATACATGCCCTCGAGAAAAATTCTTTGTATATTGTAATTATGTATAAAATGTATGCCTTTTTTTTTTTTATTTGGGGATTTAGGATTTCAGAGAGATGGGGATGACTTTTTCTTCTGCTCTGAGACTTCAAAGGGCTTCAACCAGAAGCTCTCAGTTTTGTATGCTGATCACAGTGAGTGGTGTGCAGGTTTGGGGGGTAATTAGATCTTGCGGGGTGGTAGTGGTGGGTAGGTGGGTGCTCAACAGGATTGATACAAACATTTGGAGAGGCAGCAGGTTCATGGGGTGTGTTGAGATCCTGGTGATTAGATGAAAGGGGTTTAGATTTAATCACCTGATTGGATTTTGGTACCACAGATGGGATTGTCTGGTCAGCTTATAAGACCTAGGAAGGAAAATATATTTACTGCAAACCAAGTCAGTCCCTAAAAGTGCATTATCCCTCTCAATTCCCAAACACCCAAATGCCCTGGAAGGCAGGGGCAGTGACTGTATTTTTACAGAAAAGAAACTAAGGCTCAGAGAGGATAAGGAACTTTCCCAGAGTCACACAGTTACCAAATAGTGGAACTGGAAAGTGAGCTGTGGCCTGTGTGACTTTGCTTCATCCTGCCAGGGGTGGTGCTAAATGCTAGGAAACAAAGACTGAAAGACAAAGTCCCTTTTTCAAAGACTTTACCAGCCAATAGAAGAGATAAGGTTGGCATCCCCAGGACCAATAGGACATAGGATGGAGAGCTCTCTGGGGCTGGGGCTCAAGTGGTAATTCTTGTGGTCCAGCCATAGCCTGTGAAGAAGGGCTTCTCGTTCGCCTTTTACAGATAGGAAGTGGGACTCAGGGGAGTTTAAAAAAACAAAAAAAAAGTGGCTGAAGATTCCACAGCAAGTTAACTGTCCTCTACCAGACAAGGGAGGTACCACAGAAGCACAAAGCCTTCTGGGTAGAGATGGGCGTATTGGGTTTGTGTACAGCCCCAGGTTGGTCCCAGGCGGAAGTGAGACACCTTGAAGTCCAGGAACCGGCCTCTTTCGACACTTGACCAAACTGTCTTGTATGTTAGGTGGAGCTGGGCCTAGATAATGTGGTTCTAAGTGGAGGTGGTCTCTTTCCAACGGTGTCCCTATGGCAAGCCTTTCAAGCTAGGCAAACTGGTGACCCACGGAAGAAGTGTTTCTGTGCCCTGTGTCCGAGCAGAACATCTTGGCCAAGTCTGCTGGGCTTCTTCCCTCCAAAAATCTGTTTGCTTTTCCCCTTTGATGTGAAACAAATGTAGGTGCCTCAGTTGGCAGGGCAGAGACTGCCCCAGGGGACCCCTCGCACCCTTCAAATACTCAGTGCTTGGGTGGGGGACCCACCGGCAGCAGCTGATGGACCAGCCTCTTCCCGGTGTTCCTGCTGCCCTCACCACCGTGTTCTGTCCCTTGACATCGGCGCCCCCAGTACCTTCTCTTCTCCCCAATGTGATTAGAAGCAGGAAGTGACACTGGGCAGATCTCAAAAGTCCATCTGTCCTGGACTGTCTTTGGAGGCATTTTCTGGGCCTCTCCAGCTCTGGGCGTCCAGTCCTTTCTTCTCACAGCATTTAAAACAAGGGAGACAGCTGGAAGACAAGGAAAGAGAGGGCTCTTTTTTCCCCAGGACGGCCTCCCTGCCTTGTGACCTCCGGCAAGTATCTTACCACTTCTGTCTCCGTTGCTTATCTGAGGATGGGGACAATGAAGAGGACAATAGCAGTGCCCATTGCCTTGGCTCCTCATGAAGCTAGCGATGTAGCAATCACAGTGTTGAAACCTCTTTCTGGCACATGGTGCTTTATAGGTTTGATATTTAGTCCTTTTTTTTTTTAAACTGTGAAACAATCCAGACTTACAGAAAATTGGAAAAGTAGCATTTTTTTTTTTCTGAACCGTTTCAGAAAGTGTTGACAGCCATCTGATGCCATTACCTCTAATCTTGGGTGTGCTTCCTATAAAGACCTTCTACTATATGACCACAAGACAATAACCAATTTGGGAAATTAACACTGAAACTTGACCGCCATGTCATCCTCAGGCCCCATCCAAGCTTTCTTAGTTGTCCCATTAATGTCCTGTCTAGGGAAAGAAAACACTTGAGGATTACATTGCGTTTAGTTTTCGTGCCTCTTTAGTCTCTTTCGGTCTGGGGTAGTTCTTCGGAACTGGATTGTCATGACTTTGATGCCGTTGAAGGTGACAGACTAGTTCTTTTGCAGAAGGTCAGTTTGGGTTTGTCTGATGCTTTCTCATTAGAATCAGGTTTTGCATCTCTGGCAAGAATATTCATATCTCAGAAGAGGTCGTGTTCTTCACAGCACATGATTTCAATTTGTGCTACTACTGATGGTGTTCCTCTTGGTCTCTTAGTGAAGGTGGCATCTGTCAGCTTATTCCATAAGAAGCATACTTTTTTCTGCTTTGGGATGAATAAGTATTATGTAGTGGTATCCTTTGAAACTATAGAAATATCGTGTTCCTCATCACAACTTTCAGTGTATTCATTTATTTTTATCCACATGGACTCCTGTATTCGAAGTGCTATAATCTAATGCTGTATTTATTTTGATACTTAAGTTATCCTCAATTTGATCAGTAGGAACCCATTCAAATTACTTGCTGTGTCTTTTTTTGCCATGCCCCATTATTATTCTCTGAGCACTTGCTTACTTTCTAACATAACAATACGTTCCAGGCTTCTCTTGTGCATTCCCTGCCCCGGCCCTGGAATCAATCACGTCTCCAGTTGCTTTGGTTGCTTTTAGTAGAAAATGGTATTTAGAAGTCAAGATCTGGACGATAGGTGGGCTCATTGCTATGAGGGTGACATCTATTAGATGCTGTTAGGCTCCCAGTGCCTCCCAGTGGACAAGAGCTAGGGAATATTGGTGTACACACACACACACACATACACACACACATGCACAGACACACATCTGTATTTTTATATCTATGTATGTTCAAAACCAGGAGTTAACACTGATACGTGCTGTTTCAGTCCAACACTACGGCAAGTGCCGTAGCTTCTCCCTTTCTGTAACTTTTCTCCACCAGTGACATCCTCCCCTCCTTGCTCAAGCTCTGCTTCTCTGCTCAGTGAGTTCTGCATGGACACACTTCTCGCCCTGCTCAGCCTCTGACTCCTGGTACCAAGATGCCTTCCTCTTCTCCTGTTTCATGTGGTCATTCTCTCCCCCTGTGGACACCTACCTTACTTTCTCCAACCTAAGCGTTAAGACTGAGTTGTTGAGGAAAGAGGAGTGAAATGTGAAGAGAAAGAACTATTAATCCTGTGATTTAAAAACTACATTACAGAGTATTTGGATTTCATCGGTTATTCTGCTAAAGTGCTCTTTCTGGTCTAGGTTTTAATCCAAGATACTGTATTGCATCAAATGTCTTCAGTCTCCTCCAGTCTGTAACAATTTTGGAGTCTTTCTTTGGTTTTCCTACCCTGATGCTTTTGAAGAGCAGTGGTCAGATATTTGGTAGAATATTACTGTATTTGAGTTTGATGTTTTCTTATGACTAGACAGTGGATATGGGTTTGGGGCAAGAATGTTAATAAGATGATGTATCCTTCGCTTTGTATTTTATCAAGGGGCACTTTTTAAAAAAAAATTATGATTAATTGAAAGTATGTGATCAACATCAACTTTGCATGCCCGCCTATCTGCAGCTCCTTCTGCTCTCCTTGCCCTGTGTCATGGACTGTATTGTGTCCCCCCTAAAAACATATGTGTTGATTTGACTTGGCTGTGAGTCCCAGTAGGTTGCCATTCCTCCCAGGTGTTGTGGATCCTGCCTCTGTGATACTGATGACACAGAATGGACAGCAGCTGTGCTGGTGAGGCAGGACTCAAGCTAGCAGCTGTGGGATGTAAGAGAGAGACGTGAGCAGGGCCAGTCGGGAACCTCCCACCACCAAGAGAGCAGCACCGAGAGCAGAGCACAGCCTTTGGACCTGCAGTTCCTGTGCTGAGATGCTCTCCTTGAATTTGGACTCAGCCTACTGGACTGTGATAATTTCTCTCATTGAATGGACTTGAAATTTGTGAATGGATTTGGGGCTTACCAGACTGTGTCAATAAAATTTTTCTTCATAAAGCCTTCCACTCTTGGTATTTTCTGTTAGAGCAGTACCGGGTGTCTAAAACATCTGACGACAGCACACTGCTCCTTTTCATTCTATACTTCTAGTATCCTCTTAACAAGCTCCTGTCCCCTCCTCTCCACTCTATTCTGTCCCATCTAGAAAGAGACCAGTAGGACATCCTCCTATAAATGCACAGAGCCATAAAGTACATACACCACGTGGTCACACTGTGTTCACAAGTCCAGACCATTCTTGTCTGAAGAGTTGATCTCAGTATGTTTTCTAGTCAGGGGCAGCAGCAGCTCTGGGGGCCATGTTCCCAGGAGATCCTCTAGGCCATGGGACCATCAGTTCTGGTCTTTTAGTAGAGTTATTGAGCTGTGTCATGGGTTGAATTGTGTGCCCCCCAAAATATGTGCAGCTGTGTGGCTGGGACATGATTCCCAGTATGTTGGGACAGTCCTCCATTGTGTGGTTTAGCTAAACTGTATGTTAAAGGGATTGTAAATTCCTGCATAGAATTACTTCCTTGCTCTGCAGTAGGGGGAGTTTCCCTGGAGTGTGGCTTGCCCCACCCTTAATGCTTTCACCTTGCAAGGGATAAAGGGAAACAAAGAGAATTAGGAGCCTTGCACCATGTGCACTGGGAGAAGAGCACATCCTTGAGACCTGAGGTTCCTGCGCCAAGACACTCTCTGGACAAAGACTGGTGCAATACCGGACTTTCCTCCAGAGCCAACAAGGGGAAAGCCTTCCCCTGGAGCAGACACCCTGAATATGGACTTGCAACCTACCGGACTGTGTAAGAATAAACCTTCCTCTGTTAAAGCCATCCACTCTGTGGTGTTTCTGTTAGAGCGGCCCTAGCTGACTAAAACAAGCTGCAACCCTCTTTTTCTTGTGTTGATCAAGGAGCACTTTTATGTGTCAACCCAACTAAGTATCGACCCAACCAAAAAACCAAATCCATTATTATCAAGTGGATTCTGACTAAGAGGGACCTTAAAGGACAGAGTAGAACTGCCCAGTTGGGTTTCCAAGGAAAACTTGGTGGATTTGAACTTCTGATCCTTTTGGTTAGCTGTAGCTCTTGGCCACTCTGCCACCAGGGTTTCTTGGGTAGGCTGTAGTACTCAGTTGTTCAATTAAACATGCTTCTAGATGTTTCTGTGAAAGTGTTTTGTAAATGTGTTGAGTGTCTATAATCAGTTGATTTTAAGTAGATTATTCTTGACAATGTAGGCAGCCCTACATGTGAGAAACCATAACTCAGGTTTTCCTGAGGAAGAAGAAATTCTGTACAAAGTCTGTAACATCAGCTCCTGCCTTCAAGTTTTCGGCCTTGCCACCTCCTACAATGGGGTAAGGGAACCCCTGGAAATAAAACATGCACCAACATGCACGTACCTACATACGTAACGTCAGCTCTTGCTATCCACTGTAGTTATGTTCTATAAGTCCCAGTCAACAATGCAGTGGTGAAAAGTGAACCAGGTTTACTGGGCCTCAGCTGGGAACATGCCTGTCTGGGGACTCACAGTGTTTGCCCCGCTGCACGTACACACACGGGCAGATGACTGTGCACATACTGTGAGAAGTGATTTCGAGGTTACAGTACGTTTTAGCAAGTAGGTGAATTTGCACACCCGGAATCTGTGAGTAATGACGATTGACTGTTTATCTCCTTGTATTACTGGTTGCTTCTCTGGAGAATCCTGCCTGACACAAAGGGGACATGATACCAATATGTGTTTGTTATTTTTCAAGATGAAGGAACTGAGACTCCAAAGCTGTCCCCTGCCAAAAGTCACATAGCCAGTGACTATAAAGGGAGGATTTGAACCCAGGTCATTACTCTGATTTGTGAGGAAGCACTGGCTGGGGAAGGAGAGGACAGAAGGCCCCTGGTGTTGAAGTGAAGGGTGCGGAGGGGGCCGACTCCACCTCCTCATAAGGTCCATCAGCCAGCGCCGACTCACCAGCTGTGGGCCGCTACCCCAGGGCCCTGTCTGGTGTTTATATTTTCGTAACATCTGAGGGTGCTTTAGGTGAACCTTTATAATAGAAAATGAGTTTTCTAGCTGATTATTCTTCCACAAATTGTTCTGTGACGTTGGCCCCAATCCTTACAATGTGTCAGTACTTTCCTCATTTTGGGGTTCCCCATTTCTGTTTGTTCAGGTCCTTTGTCCTTCTCATCTTTGGTTTTGGGCAAATGTTACCCGTAGGCTCTTGTATAGTCGATTGGTCAAAGGAACATATTCTTCACGGATGTCATTGTTTATTTCATAGCTCTGTCTAGTATTTGGCTGAGAGGTGGCCTCTGGGGGTATCTTCAGTTTCAAATTAGAAGGTTGTCTTAGGGGTTGGCTTGTCCAGTTTTGTCTTAAATTCCCTCTGTCTGGTACAAGCAGCAGCACTGGCTCCTCTTTAAATAGATCTGGCAAGGCCATCTTTTGTCCATTAGATGAGACTGTCTGGTCTTTGTGCCTCTAGCGCCAGGGATGAAAATATTCTGGTAATTTGAAAAAGATGCATTTCTCATGAGGGTTCAAGTTATACAAGAATCCTATAACCAAACCAGCCAGCAGACAAAAGGCCTCCTCCTCCTCCCCTGGCCGTCCTGCCTGAGTAGGAGGAATGCCAATGGAAAAGTCTGTCCAAATGGAATTGGCTTGTGGATGTTTGTGACCTTGGCTTTTGTTTGTCTACTGTTGACCTTTTTGACCACCCAGTGGTAATCCGTGTAACCAGTGTCACTGCATCATAAATTCTGGGGACAATCTGAAATTTCAGAGTTGACGTGTCCCAAACCCATGTCTTCTGGTCAGTCGTTAACCAGCAGATGTGTTTTGCTTGGCTCTCACTTAATTAAAAAAGCTTAAAATTAGTTTACAACATAAACAAAAAAAATCAGGAGCTCATCATAAAAGTTTGGATTTTGGCTTCCCTGGAAAAATCAGATGTGGCAATCAGCAAGTCACATTTCCCATGGCGGCTGGTGTCCAGAGCTGAGTAGTGTGGCCAATGTTGCCTGTTTCACTCGAGTCCTCACTGCTCCCTGCTGACCACCAAACCTGAAGTCACTGAATTATATTGCATGCCTGGCCTCTGAAGCCATCTGAGTCCATAAACTCTGTGTTAGATTCTTGCTGTGCATGCATTCATTCAACAAACACCTACCAACTCCCAGCTAGGCTAAGTTCTGTGCTAGGCTCCAAGGATCAATGGCATGTAAGCTGGTGATTCTAGAATTGTGCTAAGTACCCGATAAATTAAGGTAAGCCCTGCTGAAGAAGGGCCCGTAGCTCAGCCTGGAGGGACTCAGGGATATCATTCTGCAGGAAACATAGATCCTTGAAACACTGGTCACCCTTTAAATTCAAGTCATGTTTAAAGGGGACAGCTACTTCCCTTACTCTGGGATCTTTGACCCTGGGCTGAGTCATTCTCTTGTCGAGGCTCATCAGGTAGCTTGCTCTGCAGCTACTTGTCCCTTTGCTGATCCTTCACAGAACTGGACTTTCTGTGCTTGCCCTATGCCCTCTTCCTAGCTGCAAGGGGTTCCAGAGACAGTGACAAAGAGAGGGCAGAGTGGTCAGCTGCAGTATGGGATGACAGCAGAGCTAGAATGACCCAGAGTATGAGTCCTGGTGGCTTCGTGCTTAGGACGGTGTTTCTGGGTTAGAAGGCACCATGGAGCAGGAGAAAAGTACTGGCCTTGGAATCGAATAGACTTGGCTCAAAATCCTGGTTTTGCTACTCACCAGCTGTTTGATGTGTGTAGTTGTCAGCATGCTCTTGAGCATCTGTTTCTTCATCTATAAAATGGGAATAACAGTGTTTATTCTCAAGGTTACACTAGTATTATGCATAGTGTATGAGGCCTGACAAGTCCGTGAACTTAATCGTTCTAAGTGCTACGAACCTCATCGCTACATATCACTATGGTCACCTTTCAAGTGCTCCCCTTGAGAAGCTATGCACCGATGCCAGCACCTAGTCCACCCATCAAAACCATTTTGGTACTCTTTCTTCAATGGCTATTGCACATGGTGGCAAGGTGACAAGTTTGTGAGATTGACTGTATAGATGTCTATGAGGGATTTTTTAGCCAGTAAACAAATAGCTGTATTGGTAGACACTGCCTACTCACCTGACGTGGCCCCTAATGACTTTTTTCTTTCCCCGAAGATAAAGGAAATATTGAAAGGAAGACATTTTGATGACACTCGGGACATCGAGAGTAACATGATGGTAATTCCAGAAAAAGATTTTTAAAATTGCTTTGAAGGGTGGACTAGGCACTGGCATGGCTGCAGAGCTTCCCAAGGGAAGTACTTTGAAGGTGACCATAGTGATATTAATCTGTGAGTTATGCAGCACTTTTCTAGGATGAGTTTGCAAACTTAATTGTCTGTGTCGTATTACCCTTGATGTCCTGAATGGCATCAAAATGTCTTCCTTTCAATATTTTCTTTATCTTCGGGTAAAGAAAAACATCACTGGGGGCCAAATCAGGTGACTAGGGAGGGTGTTCTAGTGCAGTTCTTTGTCTACTGGCTAAAAACTCCCTCACAGACAGCTATATAATTAGGTTTGTGAACTTGCCACCGTGCCACCATGCCCAACGGCCATTCTTGAAAAAGTTCCAAAATTACTTTGAAGAGTGGACTAGGTACTGGCATCGGTGCATAGCTTCCCAAGGGAACTACTTTGAAGATGACTGTGATGATATTCAGCAATGAAGTATAACAATTAAGTTTGTGGACTTAGTTGTTGGACCATGTGTGTAAGGCTCCAAGAGCAGGGTTGGGAACATAACAGATAATTATAGAATAATTGTCATGCTTTTTAAAAATATCTGGTCCTTCCAGTGTGTTTCTATCTGTTGTTAGTTGCTCTGTAAACAGTTCTGACTCATGGTGACCCCGTGAGTGCAAAGTAGAACTGAGCTCCATAGGGTTTTCAAGGCTGTGACCTTTCGGAAGCAGATCACCAGACCTTTCTTCTGCGGGGCTTCTGGGTGACCTCAAAGTACCAACTTTTCACAGTTGTTGAATGCCAAACCACTTGCACCACCCAGGGACTCCTTTTAGTGTATACCTGTTGTGTCAATTCTAACTCATAGTGACCTGGTAGGACAGAATGGAACTGCCCCATAGGGTTACTAAGGAGCAGTTGGTGGATTTGAACAGCCAGGCAAGCTCTTAACCACTGCACCAGCAGTGTGCCTTTTGGTGTCCAGTGTCATGAAATCTTATTGTGTAGATTTGAGTAACAGTTGGTACAATCAGGGTATGGAACTATTCCATCACCACAGAGAAACTCCTTGTTACCCCTGAATAGTCTGCTGTCCCCATAACCTAAACCTCTGGCAACCATTTTTTTCCATCATTAAAGTTTTGTCACTTTGACAGAAAGACCCGCGTGAACGGGCAATTGCATCAACATGTGACCAGAAGAACCAGATGGTGCCCGGCCACCACCGATGACAGTCGTGATGGGGCTCATGATGTTGAGTCCCAGTGGCAACACGAGAAAGAAAAGGAGTACACCCTGAGAACTCCACTAAAAGACCACACTTGATGGTCCAAAGGCCTGGGGGTTCCCCTGGGAGTGTGGCCCCTATGCCTGATGCTGCCCCTGATCATAAATCATTACTGAGGTCAACTCTTCAGACAGGAATGAATTGGACTCGGGGACACAGAGTGACCATATCGTGTGTGCACTTTATGGTTCTATGCATCTATAGGATGTCGTCCTACCAGCCTCTTACTAGAGGGCAGTGGAGAGAGTGGAAAGGAGGGGACAGGAGTTTGTTAACAGGATATGACACGTATAGAGTGGAAAGGAGGAGTGTGCTGTCACTGGGCAAGGAGAGCAGAAGGAGCTGCAGATAGGCAGGCATGTAAATTTAAACTGGATTGTATACTTTCACTCAATCACAAAAAAAAAGGGTAAAAAAAAATTTGTCACTTCGAGAAAGTTACATAAATGGCCAGCCAAGCCAATGGAGTTACACGATATGTAACATTTTGAGATTGGCTTTTTTTTTTCCCACTCAGCAAAATGCCCTGAAATCTATCCAAGTTGTCCTATGTATCAATAGTCCTTTCCTTTTTATTGCTAGCAGTATTCCATTCACCTGCTGGAGGACATTTAATTTGGTTTCAGTTTGAAGCTGTTACAAACAGAGGGTTTATAAACATTCACATACAGGATTTTGTGTGAGAGTAAGTTTTCATTCTCTGGAATAGACACACAGCCATGCAGTTGTTGGGTCATGGATAAGTATATGCTTAACTTTATAAGAAACTGCCAAACTGTTTCCTAGAATGAATGGCCAAACCCTTCTACATTCCTATCACTTATCATTTTTATTATTTTATTATACTTGTTCAATCAATTTCGTTTGCTGGGCTCATGTATCAAAGGGCGGCCACACAGGAGTTTTTTGCTCACATGGGTTGTAATTGTGGCTAGCACACACATCCTTGTTTGAACTTTCACGTGTATTAGCCAAATATATAGATCTGCAGGTTTAGAGATTTGCAATAGCAAATCTGGCTGCTTCAGATTTTCTTGGCTGGCACCAAGTCTTGCCGGGGTTTTGAATCAGCTGAGTGCAGGGAAGGGTCACCAGGAAACTCAGGCTGCCCGGACCAACAGGAAGCGTGGGATGAGGCTTACTCTGGGTTTGGCTCATTGGCAGCCCAGCTATGGCCTGAGGCTTCCAGGCTGACTCGGTATACACTGTCAGGAAACAGCCTGGTCTCTTGAAGTCACCCCCAGCCCTGAAAAATAAGTTCATAAACAAGGAAGCTCCGAGCGCCTTCCTTTGAGAAACAGCAGCATAGAGTTTGGGATAAAATCAACCTGCAGATCAATTATGAGCAGTGTGTTTCTGGGGCTCTGTACACCCATACATCAGTGACAAGTGGCTTTGCGAGTTCTTTTCCTGGACAAGATTACTGTTGAGGTGTTTATGGATACTTATCATCATGACCTTCTCCTGTCCACCTTTCTACATCCCTCCCCCCAGGGTAATGTGCACAGGAGTTTTTTGTTATTTTGCTTACTGTTATTATTACATAATAATCTAAGTTCTAGCATTTCATTTTGGTGCTGGGCAGCATCTCATTCTGTTGTACCTGGGGTCACCGTGAATCAGGACCCAACTCCATGGCAGCTAGCAACAACAACAACGTGGATACATAGATTTAATCAGAAATCATGATTGTGTTGGTTTTAATACTTTTATATCATCACATTTGGACCTCCTATTAACCTATAATATGGGCAGGTGAACTGTTCATTCCACGCTAGTAGGAATTTCCCTAGTCCAGGAGTAGGATCTAGACTGAGAACTTTAATCTGATGTTGATACATAGATTCAATCAGACATCCTGGTTGTATGGACCTTCATGGTTTGCGTCTGCTTTCCAGGATCTCCCATTAACTGATAGGATAGGCGGTTTTTTAGGAATTATCCTAACTAGGATTAGAACCTAGACTCAGAACTACTTTCTGGTATGGATATAGAGGTTTAATCAGACATCTTGTTTGTATGGACCTTTATAATTTTACATAATCTCACCTGGATCTCCCTTTAACTGACAGGATAGGCCAGTGATGGTTACTTCCATCTCATCAGGAGGGAGAAAGATGAAGTAAAAGAACTGAACAGAAGACTTCAAAGGGCAGCTCGAGAAGACAAAGTATTATCATGACAGGTGCAAGGAGCTGGAGACAAAAAAAACAAAAGGGAAGGCCATGCTCCACATTTGTCAAACTCAAAGAACTGAAGAAAAAATTCAAGCCTTGAGTTGCAATAGTGAAGGATTCTTCAGGAGAAGTATTAAACAACTCAGGAAGCATCAAAAGAAGATGGAAGGAAGACACAGAGTCATTATACCAGAAAGAATTGGCCAACATTCAACTATTTCAAGAGGAATCATATGATCAAGAACCGATGATGCTGAAGGAAGAAGTCGAAGCTGCACTGAAGGCGCTGGTGAGAAACAAGGCTCCAGGAGTTAATGGAATATCACCTGAGATGTTTCAACAAATGGATGCAGTGCTGCAAGTGTTCAGTCATCTATGCCAAGAAATTTGGAAAATAGCTACCTGGCCAACCAACTGGAAGAGATTCATATCTATGCCTGTTCCCAAGAATGGTGATCCAACCACATGTGGAAATTATTGAACAATACCATTAATATCACATGCAAGTAAAGTTTTGCACAAGATCATTCAGAAGTGACTGTAGCAATGTATTGACAGGAAACTGCCAGAAATTCAACCTGGATTCAGAAGAGGATGTGGAACCAGGGATATCATTGCTGATGTCAGATGGAGCTTGGCTGAAAGCTAAGACTACTAGAAAGGTGTTTATCTATGTTTTGTTAACTATACAAAGGCATTCAACTGTGTGGATCATAAGAAATTATGGGTAACATTGCGGATAATGGGAATTCCAGAACACTTAATTGTGCACATGAGGAATCTGTACATGAATCAAGAAGCAGTTGTTTGAACAGAACAAGGGGACACTTCATGGTTTAAAGTCAGGAAAGGTGTGTGTCAGGGTTGTATCCTTTCACCATACCTTTTCAATCTTGTATACCGAGGAAACAGTCCAAGAAGCTGCTCTTTATGAAGAAGAACAAGGCATCAGGATTGTGTTATGTAGATGACACAACCCTGCTAGCTGGAAGTGAAGAGGATTTGAAACACTTACTGATGAAGATCAAAGTCTACACCTTCATTATGGATTACACCTCAACATCAAGAAAATAAAAATCCTCACAACTGGACCGGTAGGCAACATCATGATAAATGGAGATAAGATTGAGGTTGTCAAAGATTTCATTTTACTTGGTTTCACAATTAATGTCCTATGGAAGCAACAATCAAGAAATCAGAAGATGCATTGCTTTGGGAAAATCTCTCTGGAATGTTGAAAAGTAAAGATGTAATCTTGAAGACTAAGGTGCACCTGACTCATGCCATGATGTTATCAATCACATCATATGAAGGGGAAAGCTGGACAATGAAAAAAGCAAGAGAGAAGAACTGGTGCTTTTGAATTACAGTGTTAGAAAAGAATATTGAATGCACCATGGACTCCCAAAAGAACAACCAGGTCTTTTCTGGAAGATGCATGACCAGAGCACTCCTTTGAAGCAAAGATAGTGAGACCATGTCTGACATACTTTGGACATATTGTCAGGAGGGTTCAATCACTGGAGAAAGACACCATTCTTGGTAAAGTAGATGGTCGGCAGAAAAAGAGGAAGTCCCTCAACAAGATGGATTGACACAGTGCTGCAACAATGGGCTTAAGCGTGAACACAATTGTGGGCATGGCACAGGACTGAGCTGTTTTTTGTTCTGTTGCTGTTGAGTCAGAACTGACTTAAAGGAATCTAACAACAACCACAACATCCTGATATTGGGGTGTAGACTCAGAACAACAGTTTGGCATTGACACATAGATTCAACTGGACATCTCAACTATATAGATCTTTATAGTTTTGCATCCACTCACCCAGACCTCCCAATAACCAACAAGATAGACAGATGAACTATTAACTCCATTTTATTAGAAATTTCTCTGATTTAGGATTAAGATGCAGATTCGGAACTCTGAAGTTACTTCTCCAGGGTCTCATGATTGTAAGTGGTGAAACTGGGACAGGAAGCAGGGACTGAGTGCTGGTTCAGTGCCTGGCCTGTCATTCTAGCCTCTGTGCTGTCGACTTCAGAAGCCACGGGAGTATGTGAAATATTGCTCGTCCAAACTGAGATATCCTGGAAGTGTGAATTACATCCCAGATCTCTAAGACTGAGTATGAAAAAACATATTACATAGACCATCCCATTCATGATTTTTTAAATATTGTTGACATGCTGAAATAATATTTTAGCTATTTTGTGTTAAATAAAATATTTCCTAAAAATTAATTCCATCTGCTTTCTTTTTTAATGTGGCTATTGGAAATTTAAAATTACACATGTGTCTTACATTATATCTCTGTTGGACAGTGCTGCTCTAAACAATATCACAGCCATTTTTTTTCTAATAGTGGAGAGTTTTTGACATACAGTATCATTACTACAGTGCTTGAATTACTTAATACAAGCCTTTTAGTCATGGTCTGGAAACCCTGGTGGTTAAGTGCTATGTTTGCTAACAAAAAAGTCAGCAGTTCAGATGTGCCATGTGCTCCTTAGAAACTCTATGAAGCAGTTCTACTGTGACCTATAGGGTTGCTATGAGTTGGAATCGACTCAACAGCAGTGAGTTTTGAATTTGAGCCATAGTCTTCAGTTGAAAAATTTCCACTAAATGACTGGCTGGGGTTATACAAATGAGGTTCTTATGGTCCACCGAGGGGGATTGGATAACTTGCTAATAATGTATGTAAAGTGTATGGTACTCTTGTGGGCCTGGGCCAGGCAAATAAGGTATATCAAACCCTAATGAGGAGATTGGTCAGTCAGTTTTGTCATCCTGGTAGGCTTAAATGTAGGCTTAGAGAGACACACAGGGATACAGAGAGAGAGAGAGAAGCTGTAACATAGAAGACAGAAAGAAGCCGCAAAACCAGAACAGAGAGGGAGTGCTGTAACACTGGAGACAGGAAGAAGCAGCATCAGAGAAACAGCAACAGCAGAGGCAGCAGAGGCAGCAGAACCAGGAGACTGGCAGGAGACAGTGCACTGGAGTTCTTAGCTCACAGAGCAAGAGAACGGATCACCCTCAGGCAGGAGGCTTACTGGTAGAGTGGGGTGCTTCCAGGCACATTCTGACTGAGCCAGAAGAACCTTGTAATACTTGGCCGAGCAGGGCAGAGGCCAGACGGAAGGCTGAGGACCAGAGGCCTGTCTATGGCATGGCTGAGAAGAGGCTGCTCTGATGGAAAACTTGTATCCTCAGTGTCCTGAACCTGAATCGTAATCTGGTGCTTCCCTAATAAACCCCATAAGCATACAGTCTGTGAGTTCTGTGTGGCATGGCAATGAATTATTCAGCCCGGTAGAGGAGTAAAGTGCCATGGGAGGGACACATTATGTCAGAATAGGTAAAAAGGTCTAGCAAGAGGAGGTATGTCTGACTTCTGCCTCAGTGGAATCAGCTGTGGGCTGTTGATCTTGATTCTCTTTCCCCTGTGAAGCTAGGAGAGGTCAGATGCCTCAGCTGTGCCATTTTTATGATTACCTTGGGAAAGCATATTTATCCCAAGTGTCTGCTTTTGGATAGCACCCATCTAGATTTCTCCGACTGTCTTTGAAGATCACGCTTCTCTGATAAATTTTTGGGGAAAGAGTTTGTCTCTGACTTTTCCTCAGTCGCTGTCTTTCTGTTGTTCTTATTGTGGTACAAATACACGTAGGAAAATATTTGCCAACTCTGTTTTTTATATATACAGTTCAAAGACACTGGCTATGTTCATCATTTTGTACAATTACTACTGCTGAGTGGTTATCTTTTATGACCTCTTTATTTTGAGCTAGAAAATAATGCATGTCTATTATAACAAATCTAAACTGTATAGAAAATCTTGCAGTTAAAAGTCACTGAGAGATAACAACTCTTGGCGATTTGGTTACAGAGCTATCCAGCTTTTATCCGTGCTTCTTTGTAGAAGGCACAGAATCACAGTGAATCTCTTAACACAGAGCAGAACACATCACTCTTCTTCCCAGAGCCTTCCAGAAGCACCACCTCACTTTGTATTTATTCCACTTCCTGACCATGGCATGTAGGACTGGTGGCACCTGGAAGTGCTTAGCCCCTTCTCCACCCGCATCTCCCGTCTCTCGCTCTTCCTTCGCCCCTCCCTACCAGCCGCATGAGCATCCTTCTTGCTCCTACCTCTGGATATCTGGGATTCTTCGGTGTATGCGGAGCATGTCGTAGATCTTTCCCTTCCTTCATCTGAATACAACCCAGTGTCACACTCTCAAAGCCTACCAAGAACATCCTATCTGCCAGCCAGATACTTGATCCTCTTCTCCTGCTTTATGTGTCAGTATAGCATGGACCACCAAAAGAACAAACAGATCTTTTCTGGAAAAAGTACAACCAGAGTGCTCCTTGGAAGCAAAGGTGGTGAGACTGTGTCTCACGTGCTTTGGACATGTTGTCAGGAGGGATTAATCCCTGGAGGAGGACAACGTGCTTGTTAGACTGGAGGGTCAGCAAAAAAGAGGAAGATCCTCCATGAGATGAATTCACACAGTGGCTGCAACAATGGGCTTAAGCATAAAAATGACTGTGGGCATCGCACAGAAGCGGGCAGTGTTTCGTCCCGTTGTGTTTCGCTGCTATGAGTCACAACCGACTCGACAGCACCTACCAGCAACAACAATATAGCACCCACCATCACCTGCCCTCCTGGGATGTTTGCAAGAGCCCTGGTGGTACAGTGGTTGACAGCTTCAATACTAACCAAAAGGTTGGCAGCTTAAATCCACCAGTCACTCCTCAGAAACCCTGTGGGGCAATTCTTTTCTGTCCTATAGAGTCACTGTGAATCAGAATTGACTTGACAGTATCAGGTTTTTTTGTTTTGTTTTAACTACCCATGTAGTCTCCATTAGAGTTCTTCTGAGCTCCCTAGTGCGTAGAACAGAACCTGGCAAGTAGGGGGTGCTCGTGTCTATTTGTTAGATGAATAAATGAATATCCTCCCTCCTACACGTACACACTTCAGTTATTGTTTTTTTTTTTTTTACAAATATTTGAAAACCAACTGTATTGAGATCTGCTTGCAAAATGAGTGGAAACGATCGCGTATCAATAGACTACCACTGATTATTGTGACATGACGATAGCAGCCTTACGAGTAAATTCGAGCTAGGTCTGCAGGTCTGAAGTACGGAGTAGCTTTTTAAGCCATCACATTCTTTCCAAAGCCCCCTCATTTCCTGCAGTTAAGCATGTACTTTGCTTGGCTGTATGATAAAGTGGCAAATACCTTCATGGGCACAGCGTAGCCTATAAAACTGGCTTTCTGACACTAGGGTCCAGCTTCATTTCCTCATGGTCTTCTCAGGGACAGCAAATGTCTGAGTGACCTCTAAGTCATGCTGCCATTAAAAGACTCAGGCTAAGTCCCCAGCCTTCTCTTGGGGCTGAGTAGGGGAGGGGTGGGCAGAAACTAAGATCTTCAGTGTTTAAAATTGAGATATAATTCACACACCATAAACTTTGACCTTTTAGAGTATATAATATAGTGGCTTTTAGTGTGCTTAGAGTTTTTCAACCATCACCACTATCTAATGACCAAATATTTTCATCACCCCACAAAATAAGTCCTACTGATGAGCAGTCACTGGGAGTCTCCCTCCTCCCAGCCTTGCTGTTGTTCTTAAGTACCTACAAGTGAGTTCTGTCTCATAGCACTCCTGTGTACAAATGCACGAAAACACTACTGGGTCCTGTACCGTTATCACAATCCTTGTGTGAAGATGACACAACCAGTGTTGTGTCCATGTCTTTGAGGATCTTCCACTTTATCACTCTAGTTTTACTAAGCTTGATGTCTTTCTCCAGGGACCGGTCCCTCCTGATGACATCTCCAAGGTACGTGAGGAATGGTCCTGCCGTCCACGTCTCTAAGGAGCACTCTGGTTGTACTTCTTGAAAGACAGATTTATTCGTTCTTTTGGCAGTCCATGGTAGAATCAATATTCTTCACCAACACCGTAATTCAAAGGCATCAGTTCTTCCTTGGTCTTCTTTATTCATTGTCCAGCTTTTGCATGCATATGAGGCAATTAAAAACCCTTTGGTTTGGGTCAGGCACACCTTAGTCTTCAAGGTGACATTTTTACTTTCCAACACTTTGAAGAGGTCTTTTGCAAACAGTTTGCCCAATGCAGTGCATTTTTTGATTTCTTAATTGCTGCTTCCAAGGGTATTGACTGTGGGTCCAAGTAAAAAGAAATCCTTGACAACTTCAGTCTTTTCTCTGTTTATCATGGTGATGCTTACTGGTCCATTTGTGAGGATTTTTGTTTTCTTTATGGTGACAACTACTACTGTCTTGCCGTTTGGACTTGACTATTGTGGACATCTCATATAAATCTAAGCATACAGTATGTGGCATTTTTATGTCTGGCTTCTTTTTACATCACTTCAAAAGGATTTATTCATGTTGTAGCATGTATCAGTACTTCATTTTTTTTATGGCTGAATAATATTCCATTATATTGAGGTAGTGCATTTTGGTTATCTATTCATGAGTCGGATCCGACTTGATGGCACTTGGCTTGGCATTCATTAGTTTGAAGGAGCTCGGGTGATGTAGTGTTAGAGTGCTCAGCTGCTAACCGAAATGTTGGTGGTTTAACCCATGGGCCACTCCAAGGGTGAAAGATGTGGCAGTCTGCTTCTGGAAAGATTACAGCCTTGAGAATCCTGTGGGGCAGTTCATGTACCCTATAGTGTTGCTATTAGTTGAAGTCCATTTGTCAGCAGTGATTTTTGGGGGGCAGAACGGTTGCTGTTTGTTTATTCATCAGTTGCTGGACATTTGTTTTCACATTTTTGCTATTACACATAACGCTGCTTTGAAAACACATGTACAACTTCTAAAATATAAAGTTAGTGGTTTCGTTCTTCTAAGCCAAAGCCAAGAACTTCTTTCAGTATTTCTTGTAGTTTGGGTTTGGGTTTTACAAAGTCTCTGAGTTTCTGTTTATCTGGGAATGTCTTAATTTCATTTTCGTATTTGAAAGATAGTTTTGCAGGATATATAATTCTTGGTTGGAAGTTCTTCTCCTTCAAGACTTTGAATGTGTCGTGCCACTGTCTCCGTGCCAGCATGGTTTCTGCTGAGAAATCTGACGAGAGCCTACAGGGTTTCCCTCTGAATGTTAGCTTTGCCTTGAGTCTTGCTGCCTTTAAGAGTTGCTGCTTATGTTTCATTTTGTTAAGCTTGATTATAATATGTCTTGGAGTCTTTCTTTTGAGATCTATATTGGGTGGTGTACAATATGCATCTGAGATGTCTATATTCTCTTCCTTCATGATTTTTGGGGAGTTTTCTTTCAGCAGCTCAGCAACAATACTCTCTGTGTTCTCAGATGTCTCACCCTGTTCAGGGACTCCGATTAATCGAAGGTTGTTCCTCTTAATAGAGTCCCACATGCTTCTTAATGTTTCTTCATTTTTCTTGTTTCTTTTATCTGATTTCTGCTCATAGACGCTGGCATCAGTAGCTCTGTCTTCCAAGTCAGAAATTCTTTTTTCCATTTGTTCCATTCTGTTTTCTTGGCTTTGCATGGAAGTTTCTATGTCTTTGATTTTCTTCTTGATCTGTTGGATTTCAGAGTACTGGTGTTCCATCAGATCGAACAACTTGCTTAATTTTTCATTTTGTTCTGCTGCATTTTGTATAAGGTCTAGAAGGGCTCTGTATATAATCAATTTATATTCACTTCCTGATGCTTTCATAAAAGTTTCTTCATCTGGAAAACTCCTTAGTTGCTTTGTTTGGGAGACTTCTGACGCCGTGGCTGATTTCTTGTGTGCCACAAGTGTCTGTTGCTTTTTGGGACCCATGTGAGTATATAGAGGCTAGAAGAGGTACTGTGAGGATGGATTGCAAATGTTTCTCTAGGCTGTCTTCAAATGTAAAGCAAAAGGTATCTGACCAGTTCACAAGTCAGTTAGGTTTTCAGGTGTAGACGTCCCTCTTCTCGTCTGACAAAGTAAGCACCACTATATCCAACCCCAGATGATAACAAACTAGTTCAGAATACAGAAATGCTACTGCCCTGTTGGCCTCTGCTGACAGGGCCTAGCCTTAGCCAACACTGCGTCGAGTACTGGTTTTGTGATAGAAAAGCGCTCTCCTGTGGGCAGGCTCTGGCTCCCAAGCTAAGAATTAGGTCCAGCCGCGGCCACCGTACCCAAGATGGCGTCCTCCACACAGGCAGCAGACAGAGGGGCTAAAGGTGCCCAGAGGTAGTGATTCCTCTGCTTCTGTTGCAGGGCCCCCAGTGCAGGCAGCACTGTGCAAAATCACTACTTTTCTGATGGAGAAGCACTGTCCCGTTTGCAGGCGCTGGCTCCCAGGCTAAGAACGCGGTCCTGCTAAAATCTCAGTACCAACATGGCGTCCTGCACCCTGACCGCGGAACTCCGCACAAACCCCGCTGAGGCAGCTACAAAATGAAAGGCTCAAAGTATCTAGATTAACAGAGTCCCAAGCCTGGCTCTCAGAACATGGGAATTTCGCCTGCCTATCCCCCCAGCAGCGCGTCTGAGTCCAGCCACCAGGCAAGGCCCAGCTCCGCCCGCCAGCCGAGACAGAGGAAAAAAAAGTCACAATGGTGCGTTTACCTTCCATCCGTGAGAGCCGGGGCTAGCCGGGAGCGGGAGTCAGCGAAAGAGAGGAGGTTTTTCGCTGAGTGGTATGAAGTCCCAGTTAACAGCTCTGTGCCGTGTCCTGAGGCTGATTAGGTGATCAGAAGGCTCTGTTTGATTCTCAGTTCAGGTCTTGGTTTCCAGAGGGGTATAAGGGACGTGGGCTCAGTCCGCCATCTTGACTCCGCCCCCCACATGTACAACTTTTTGTGTGTACATACATTTTTAGTTCTCTTGGGCATAGACTTAGGAGTAAAATTGCTGGGTAATATGGTAACTCTTAAGTTTAATTGAGTAATGAAGTTTAACTGGTAGCTCTGAGTTTAACTGCCAAACTGTTTTGCAAGGTAGCTACACCATTTTTTATTCCCACCGGCAGTGTATGAGAGTTCCAGTTTCTTCACACCCTAACTGACACTTGCTATTATCTGTCTTTTTTATTATAACCATCCTGGGGTATATGAAATATTATCATTTTCTGGTTTTGATTTGCATTTCTGATGGCTACTCATGTCGAGCAACTTTTCACGTGCTTATTGGTCACTTGTGTCTCTTTGGAGAAATTTCTATTGAAATCCTTGCCCAATGTTTATTGGTTTTGGTTGTCTTTTTCTTTTATGAGATCTTTATATATTCTGGGCACTAGAGCCTTACCAGATATGTGATTTGCAAGTGCTTTCTCCCATTCTGTGGATTGTTTTTTCACTTTCTTAATAGTGTCCTTTGAATCACTAAGAGAGCCTTCTGCACTCCGTATTGGGGAATGGCATCTGGGGTCTTAAAAGCTAGCAAGCTGCCATCTGAGGTATACCAGATGGTCCCAACTCCTCCAGACCAGGTGATCACTGAGAACAACAAAGACACAAGGGAAAAAAGAGCTCAGGAGACAGAAAGACCCATGTGAATGGGAGACTATATCAACATGTGACCAGAAGAACCAGATAGTGCCTGGCCACCACCAAAGACAGTCATGATGGGGCACACAATGTTGAGTCCGCATGGCAGAATGAGAGAAAAAAGAAGTGTAACTCAAGAACTCTGCTAAAGGGCCACAACTGATGGTCTGATGGCCTGGGGGATCCCCCGGGAGTATGGCCCCTAGATCTGCTGCTGCTCCTGGCCAGAAAACACTACCGAGGTCAACTCTTCAGACAAAAGTGAATGGGACTTGGGGACACAATGTGACCATACGGAGTGTGTACTTTACAGTTCTGTGTATTTATAAGATGCTGTCCTCCTGATCTCTTTCTAGATGGGAGAGAAGAGGGTGGAGAGGAAGGGACATGAGCTTGTTAAGAGGATATGGCAAGTATAGGATGAAAAGGAGGATAGCAGAAGGAGCTACCGATAGGTGGGCATGCAAATTTAATTTGGATTGTATCCTTTTACTTAGTCACAATAAAAAAGTGTCCTTTGAATTACAAACATTTTCAACTTTGATGAAGTCCAATTTATTAATTTTTTTCCTTTTTATCACTTGTGCTCTTAGGGTCTTACCTAAAAAGCCATTATCTAATCAAAAGTTGTGAAGATTTATAGCTATATTTTCTTCAAGAGTTTTGTGATTTTAGCTCTTAAGCTCTCATCTTTGACCCATTTGAGGTTAATTTTTTTATGTGGTGTGAAGCAGGGCTCCAAATTCATTCTTTTGCATGTATATGCCTAGTTGTCCCATTGCCATCTCGTAAAGATTAACTTTTCACTGCTGAATTGTGTTCATATCCTTCTGAAAAATCAATTGACCACAAACACAAGAGTTTATTTCTGGACTCTCAATTCTCTTCCACTGATCTATGTGTCTGTGGTATGCAGTAGAACACTGTTGATCATGGCAGCTTTGTAGTAAGTTCTAGGTGCAGTCACTAGAGGGCTTTGGTATGAGAAATGACTGTTTAGGGTTCTTAAATTCCAATGTTGCACCTAGAAACCACTTTGAACTCTTTTACATCTAGTATTTTGTCCAAAGATACTTGTCTTAGTTATCTAGTGCTTCTATAACAGAAATAGCAAAAAACAGAAGTTTATTCTCTCATAGTTTAGAATACCATGAGTTCAAATTCAGGGTGCCAGCTCCAGGGGAAGGTTTTCCATCTCTCTTGGCTCTGGAGGAAGGTTCTTGTCATCAATCTGTCCCTGGTCTGGGATGTTACCAGCACAGGGACACCTGGTCCAAAGGATGCATTGTTCTTAGCTCTTCTTGCTTGGTGGTAATGATGGACCCCTGTCTCTCTGCTAGCATCTCTGCTTTATAGCTCAAAAGAGATTAATTCCAGATAAACCTGCTCTTGCAGACTGAGTCCTGCCTCATGAATGTAACTACCTCAAATCCTGCTTCATTAACATGATAGAGGTATGATTTGGAACCCATAGGGAAATCATATCAGATGACCAAATGGTGGCAGTCACACAATGCTGGGAATCACGGTCTAGCCCATTTGACATGCATTTGGGGGGGACACAATTCAATTCAAAACAATACCCTTGAAATTTTCTATGTAGATATTTGATCTTTTGAAAATAAGGATTGTTTGCCACTCCCTTTCTAATTCATATCTCTCTAAAATAATTTTGATGTTGACAATGTTGAATTCCTGAGATAAATTTTACTTGAACTGTTTTTTTTAGTCCCTGGTGAATTCAGTTGGCAAATGTATTCTGAGTGATTATCGTGGCACTGAACACCATTGGCCACACATGACCCGTTTTCTTTGGATTATCAAATCTTTGTTCTTAATTTCTAGCCAACTGAAGAAAAGGTTTCCCAAGTTGGAGTTACTGCTGGGAGAAATGTCCTTGGAGTGATGAGTTCTGTTTTTGCGAAAGTTGGTGGATTCCGTCTTGACATGCTTGTCTTTAATATCTATTTTCCTCCACTTGCAACACTATGGGAATAATTTTCTCATTCTTGTTTCAAAAGTTCTGCCACCCACTGCAATCTTATAAGTCAGTGGAACCCAACCTTTGTATATGGTGACACACATAACAAATCATAATTTCGTATGGTATGCTGGGGTAATGGAGGAGGTGGCATTTGCCATCCTAGCCTCACCTGGCTGCTCAGAGACTTAACTCAGGCCCACTTATAATCTGTTTGACCCTAGGTGTCATGGTTATGGTGAGTACTTGCTGGCCTGCACCACGTGAAAGAAGTTGATGCCTTCAGCTCTGAAGCTATGTCTGTAAAGGAAAGGTGGGCCTTACTCCTTTTGCTCCCGTTGTACTGGCCAAGAAAACCCTGGTAGCATCATGGTTAAGGGCTATGTCTGCTAACTAAAAGGTCGGCAGTTCAAATCTGCCAGGTGCTCCTTGGAAACTCCATGGAGCAGTCTTACTCTGCCCTATAGGGTCACTGTGAGTTGGAACCAACATGAGAGCACTGGGTTTTGTATTTTGGGTGTCAGCCAGAATGGGAATATGGTTGGGGCAAGCCATCTGAACCCAACCCTTGGGACAGAGAAGCAACAAAATGGAAAAAGCCTGAATCTCCAGCAACCAAGGATTGCTAATGGAGAGATAGAAACTTAGCTTGGTTAAGCCACTGTGGCTTTGGTTCTCTGTTACTGCAGCCAACCCCTATCCCATCTCATACACCATGCCAGTACATATTGACTTAATGTGATTTTTTAAATCACTCTACGGCATGATTATTTTTTTTAATCATTATTATATTAAATCATTCTATGGCATGATTATTTTTTTAATTGCAAGCAAAGAAAAGCTGTACTGGATCTAGTGTGGACCCAAGACAGGCAACTTGCAGCTGTGGACTTTCGAGCCAGACAGCCCTGGGTTCAAATCCCTAGCTGTAGTCTTAGTGTGTGGAGAATTTAATCTTGTGGGCTTCAGTTTTGTAATCTCTGAAATGCTCTAAGGACGTGCTGTCTGGTAATTAAATCGTCTGCAGTTTCTAGCTGGCAACTGGCATATGAGGACAGCCAATTAAGTTCATGAATTCATCCTGGAAAAAAGTGTTACCTATCGTATTGCTGAGTATCACTGTGGTCACCTTTGAACTGCTTTCCTTGGGAAGCTATGCACCAACGCCAGTGCCTAGTCCACCCTTCAAAGCAGTTTTATAACTTTCTGGAATGGCCATCAGAGCTGTTGTCTTATTACCCTTAATGTCCTGAATGTCGTAGGGAGTGTCCTCCAACACATTTATTTGTTTACTGGCTAAAAACTCCTTCACAGACGACTATACGGTTACGTTCGTGACCTTGCCACCTTGCCACCATGCACAACGGCCATCCCAAATGAAAGACTTCCAAAATTGCTCTGAAGAGTGGACCGGGCGCTGGCGTCGGTGCATGGCTTCCCAAAGGGAGTGCTTCAAAGTGACCATAGTGCTATCCAGCAAGGAAGAACGGAGCACTTTCTTCTAGGATGAGTTTGCCAACCTAGTTGTCAGACCGCGGCGTATTACTGCCGTCTGTCCCTAGGGGGACTGCTTGGCTCGCCTTTGTCGCCCGCTGGCTGCCTTTTCTCCGTCTCCTTGCTCTCTGCCTTCCTTGACTTTCAGTTCTTGTTTTGCTTCTGCTGTGGGCAGGACGACTGCGACCCTGTCGCGTTTAACGTGTGGCTGCCTTCAGGGTGCCAGCAGGTCTCTCAGGCCCACCTATTATCTACTATCGGTTCTCCGTCCTTCTTGAAAGATACTTCTTCCGCCCCTGAAGGAATTTTTTTCTTCTCCCCGCACTTCTATTCCCCAGAGGCCATCGGGTGCCGTGAAGTCCCCCCAGCTGATCCTGACTAAATCCGACCTCTTGACCTGCCAGGCCACGCCCTCCGTCTTCCCCTAATTCAGGCAGCTGAATTGTGGGGGAGGGGAGGGTCCTGCCAGAGGTGTGGCAGCTGGCAGTTGGCAGCTGGCATGGGGAGAGCCACCCAGGCTTTTGATAAAGCACGTCTTGGAGAAAGGCCACTCATTTCTGCAAGTTTTTCTGTGGGCTTGGTCCTGAGAGTTGTACAGATTTAGCTATTCTTTGGAAAAATCTATGAAAACAAAGAAACAGAAACTCAGATGCCACTTATCCCATGAGGGAGTTGAGGCCCAAACTCTGAGTCTGCCTTTGGCAGGAAGCCGCCTCCTGAAGGGAGGAGGCAGTCATGGGCTCCACCCCGGCTAACGAAGGCCCCCGGACCACCTCACCCCTCCCTGAGAGCTCAGCCTCCTTGGCAGCCACATGAAGGTGCCCAGTGTCTGGTGGCTTTACGGGACAGACTTGTCAGGGACTTCCTGCCTTTTGATGCCTGCATTCCCGTGAGCTGGGCTGGGCCCCTCTGAGGATGAGAGGGCCCTTTCGACTTCCTGAGTGTCTCAACACTCAGACTCTTGGGGTTTGTGGTTAGAGACACTGGTATGAACATTGTGTTCTATCAAGTGTGCCCTCTGGGTCCTGTAAAGTTAACAGGCAAAGCTTTGTGCAAACCATCCCCTCATCAAACTGACCAAGGCAGTCTGAAAAGCCTTTGACCTTGCTGCCTCCGGGGGAGAATGAGGGAGCTTCTGGATAGACAGGAGAGAATGAGGGGGACTGCCCAGGATGGGGGTCTGGTGACACCATGACCCTCCTGCTGAGCTGTCCCCTGCACCTTGCTCCTGTACCTTGATGCTCCCTCCACATGTAACCAGAGCTTTGCCTAGAACTTGTGATTGCTCAAGCCCAGACAGACGTGTGCCACTGCAAGTCGAGGAGAAACTGCAGAAGTTGGAGAGCAGCTCAAGACAGCTGAGTGAGAGGAACACCTTCCTGCCTTCCTGGTTGTCACGAAGAGGGGAGCTCAGACATAAGAAAGATCAGTTTCTCCTTAACGTGAGAAAGGGCTGCAGCAGTGGACACTTTATCACACGGGTGTTCAGCAGATCCCAGAGGGGACAGCAGAGAGATGCCTCCTTGGGGTCCGGGGATCTCTATGCCTGTGCCGACCACCAGGCTGTTCCTAAAGTTACCCCATCTCCACCCAGAAACTCCCTACAGGTTCTTGGTTCAGAGGACACACATAGAAGGGAGCAGGTGTGGCATCGCCATGCTGTTGGCTGCTATCACTCCAGGCCCAAAGTATGGCTCCCAGGAGCACAGCAGAACAAACTGCTGCTTGGTCCTACACCATGCCGGGGATAAGCTACAGGTTGATCCACGGGATTTTCTTTATCTGATTTTTACAAGTGGATTGCCAGGCCTTTCTTCCTAGTTTGGAAGCTTTGCTGACATCTCTTCAGCTTCGTAGCAAGCTGCAAACCTCCACTGACAGATGCATAGTGGCTACACATGAGGGAGCCTTCACTGGGAATTGAACCTCGGTCTCCTGCCTGGAAGGTGAGGATTCTGCTGCTCAGTCATCACTGCCCTCGGAATGTGTACTTGTATCGATGTGAAAAGATGCTCACAATCGTTTAAAGACAGAAAGGAAAAAAGCAGGTCCTAGAAAGCTTTGTACTAGATAGATGAGTTCTTTTCGGTAAGTTTTAGTGTCAGCCTGGGAATGACACTATTTTTAACTTCTTACCAAAGACTGGTTTGGAGATACTTGTTTTGGTTTTCAGGGAGGAAGACAAAACCACCAAAGCTTTTCTTATAATAATGTTAATGATCACAATAACATGGTAAGCTCTGATCTGGTCACTACATTTCACATAAACGTAAGACACAGAGCATGTCTGGAGACTGTTGTGGTGACACGTAGAGTTAGGATGGCTTTCTAGCCCTTTCTATTCTGGAAACTTGATGCCTCTACCCAGGTCTGCGCTACTGTGTTTGTGAGTCCTGGTGGCATAGTAGTTAAGATAACCAAAGGTTGTCAGTTCATATCTACCAATTGCTCATTGGAAGCCCTGTGGGGCAGTTCTGTTCGGTTCATTTGGGTTCCTGTGGGTTGGAACTGACAATGGGTTTTTTGGGGGTTGGGGGTGGTTTGATGTTTGTGGGTCTTTTCTTGAATAGCTAAGTTGTCTTTCATCACAAAAATTCCTGATGAGGATTTTATTATCTCTGTGTCTTTGGTCGAAATGCAGAGTCCAAAATTTTAGAGCCCAGTAAGGCAGAGCTACTGTGCATTGTCTGTGGGAACTAGTTCTCTCTTTTCTGGCTGCAGACTGAGATTTACAGCCACAGCCTCTGTGGTTCTGGAGCAGGATACCCCAACAATGCTGGGAGACCCCCCCTGCCAGTGACTCTTGAGTTGGAGGTCCCAGGGCTCTCTCTGGTCAAGCTTGCCTCCTGGTCTGCTTCTGAGGAAGGAGCAGAGAGCAGGTTTCCTGAGAGTGCTCCTGCTCATGGCCTTCTCCACCACCTCCCTTCTGACCTCAGATCAAGAGCGAGGACTGAAAATGCTATCAAGCTCCTTCCCTCAAGGTTTCCGCAGTTCCCTAAACCCAGGTCTCTTCATGGCAGAGACAGAGTTCTTGGGTGGTACATACAGTTAACACGCTCAGCTGCTCATCCAGAGGTTGAGGAGTGAGTCTGTCCAGAGGCAGTGTGGAAGAAAGGCCTGGCGATCTACCTCCCAAAACTCAGCCATCAAAAGCCCTTGGGACCCAGTTTTACTGTGATGCACACAGGGTTTCCCTGAGCCGCGATCAAATAGCTTTTTGGTTTGATGGCAGACATGGCACCCATACCTGCTGCCTTGACAGCGGCACACCTCCTCACCGCTGTTGTCCCTAGGAAGACGCTGACACAGAAGCAGGCTGATTCACACAAGCCACCCTAGCTGGCTGAGGGGTTGGGATGAGTGTCCTCTCCCCTTCCGCACTTGAAACCCATGCCAGGAACCCCAAAGGAGGAAGCACCTGTTCCCTCTGCCTTCCAGATGGGCTGTGAATTGCCCCTAGATCCAGGGTGAGCCTCTGAGGAACTCTGGACCGGATTTTACTCATCCCCCAGGAATGGGCCCTTCGAAGGCTCCAGAATGACTAGCCTCAAGTGTTCTGTCTCAGGCGCAGGGCATTTTTCCTCCGCCCCGCACCATGTCTGCAGTCACTTCCTTTCTGGACACATCCTGTTTCTGGGAGCAGGCAGCTTGCCAGGCAGCCTCTGCCGCCGAGAGCAGACGGGCGGAGACATCCTTCCTCTTATTTCTAGTACCTAATCCCATCTTCCTTCCCAGTGGGAGATATTGATCAGCAGCTCCGCTTTTCCCAGGTCCCTGCACGCCAGGAAGGGAAAGCATAGAAGGCACACATTCTGTACTGCCTACCAGTGCCAGCCAGCTTGTCACCAGCACTGCAGGCACAGTTGATCAGGAGCATACAGAGCATGAGGCACCCTTTTATGCACTATTACTTGAGTGCCTACGAAGCCCTGGAGCCCTGGTGGCACAGTGGTTAAGAGCTCAAGCTACTAACCGAAAAGTTTGGCAGTTTGGATCCACCAGCCGTGCCTTGGAAACCCTATGGGGCAGTTCTACCCTGTCAGAGAGGGTTGCTACGAGTTTGACTCAATGTATCAGGTTTCTTTGTGTGTGATACTCACCCTGAGCCTTGTTCTGAATGCTGGACTGTGACGGTAAACAAAACACAAGAGTCCATGTCCTCACAGCGATCACATCCACTGGGAGGGACAGCTGATCGACAAGATAAAAAATCATAGAAACATAGCAGGGAAGGTGGTGACGAAGGCTAAAGAGAAAACACAAAGCTGGGAAAGCCAACGGGCAGTCTCAGGGGGCAGGGTAAGTGTGCAACACTCAGCAGGGTGGCTGGGGAAAGCCATCCTGGGAAAAGGAGTTTCCCATCTGAGTATAGTAAAATACACAGAATAGAAAATTTCTTGTTGTTAGATGACTTTGAGTGGATTTTCAGCTCATGGACACCCCACGTAGTAGTAGAACTGCTCCTTAGATTTTTCTAGTCTGTTCTCTTTACAGGAGTAGATCACCAGGTCTTTCTCTCGCGGAGCTACTGGCGGGCTCCAACCACCAGGCGAGTGCAGAATCACTGTGTCATCTGGGCTCCTAACATCAAACTTACCCTTAGTAAATTTGGGAGCAGATATTGGTGATAGACGTGCAACGTGATGAATGGCGGCTGGTTTGGGCCAATTGTATATGTGAAAAATGGTGAGTTGACAGATGGCCTATTCTTTGTATCTTTGCAACAATTTAAAAAAATGCATTAAAAAAACCTACCGTTAGTGACATTTAGCTCACTTACAATGCTGTTCAATTACCAGCGCTGACTAGTTTCAGGACATTTTCGTGACTTCAAAAGGAAACCCCCTTGCCCATTAAACGATCAGTCCTCATTTCCTTGTTCTGCTAGCCCCTGTCAACCACAAAGCTGCTTTCTGTCTCTATGGACTTACCATCTCTAGGTATTTCATCTGAATAGAGTTATAGAGTATGCGGCCTTTTGTGTTGGTTTCTTCTACTGGATACCAAGTTTAAAAGGTTCATCCACCTTATAGCATGTATCAGTACTTCACTCCTTTTTATGGCTGAGTGATACCCAACAATATACCATGTTTTGTTTATTCATTCAGCAGCTGATAGGCATCTGATTTGTTTCCACCTTTTGGCTATTGTGAATAATCCTTCTGTGAAACATGCATGTACACGCTTTCATCTGAACTCCTGTTTTTAGTCCTTTTGAGTCGATACTGGGGAGTGGAATTGCTGGGTCTTCTGGTAATTCTGGAGACCTTGGTGATACAGTGGTTAAGTGCTATGACTGCTAACTGAAGATAGGCAGTTCAAATGCACCACGCTCTCCTTGGAAACTCTATGGGGGCAGTTCTACTCTCTCTATAGAGTTGTTATGAGTCAGAATGAGACTTGATGACAATGGACTTGGTTTTGGTTTATGATAATTCTATGTCTGAGTTACAGAAGTGGGAAAGAGAGTTTTGAGTGAAGACTTGAAGCAGGGAAGAGAGTAAGCCATGCAGGTGGCTTGGGCAAAAGCATTCTAGGCAGAACGGATACCAATGCGGAGGCCCTGGGGTGGGAGCGAGCCTGCCCTGTTTGATGAACAGCACAGAGGCCAGTGTGGCTGGAGTGGACTGATGAGGGAGAGTCACAAGAGTTTCAGCCAGAGAGGTCAAAAGAAGTCATGTCATGCCAAAAGAACCCAACCAAACCTGTTGCCAGAGTTGATTCTGACTCATAGCGACTCTTGTGTTACGTAGTAGCGTTGAGCTACATGGGATTCTCTTGGCTGTAATCTTTATGGAAGAAGCTCACCATGTCTTCTTCAGTACCACTGGGTGTGTTGGAAGCACCAATCTTTTGGTTAGTAGTTGAGCGCAAACCATTTGTGCCACCCCAACACAAAATGCATTGCTGTTGGGTGCATTCTGACTCATAGTGACCCTATATGTCTGTAGCTTGGTCTGGGTATGGTTTATATGATTGGGTTCAGTTTGTGAAAATTCACTGAGCTATCCACTTATGATCTGTGCACTTTTCTGTAGACATGTTATATTTCCAGTAAAGGTTACAAAGTACTTACCATGGGCTAGAAGGCCTAGCAAAGAGCTCTGGCAACAAAATGGCTAAAGATTGGCTGCTACCGAAAGGGTGGCAGTTTGAGCCAATCAGCCAAGCTGTTCCTCAGGAGAAAGACCTGGTGATCCACCGTGAGTACTAGAGCGTGGGAAGTCCTATGGGGCAGTTCTTCCTTGTTCTGTAGAGTTGCTACGAGTTGAAATGGACTTGAAGGCACACAGAAAAAATGAACAGAATGTGCTACATGATAATGCCATTCCTTTCCTGCCCCCCCATCCAGCTGCACCCCATCTTTGCCCACTCACTCTGGTGACACTTTTCTCATCACTGTTCTGTAGCATCTGCCTTCAAGGGTGTTGTATTTCCATCGCCATCTCCTTCCAGGTTCCTGCAGAGGCTGCTCAGTGTTTCGGCTCTCTGCTAAAACTTCACATAAGAGGGAAACCTCCCCTGACTAATCTGTGCAAAATAATACCCTCCGTCACTCTTGTCCCCTTTGTTGTTGTTGTTAGCTGCCCTGGAATCAGCCCTGACTCTTGGGGATCCCAGCTGTGGCAGAACAAAGGGCTGGTCAGTCCTGCACCATCCCATGATCAGTGGAAGATCCAATCATTGTGCTTCACAGGGTTTTCCTTGGCTGATTTTCAGAAGTAGACTGCCAGGCCTTTCTTCCTAGTCTGTCTTAGTCTGGAAGCTCTTGTGAAACCTGTTCAGTATCCCAGCAATACTCAAGCCTCCACTGAAAGATAGGTGGTGGCCGTGCATGAGGTGCGTTGGCTGGGAGTTGAGCTGGGCCTCCCTTATGGAAGGCGAAAATTACCTCCTGAGCCACTGTGGCCCTCTCTGTCACCTTACCCTTCTTAAACTAAGCAGTGACATATGAAAAGTGTATCTGTTTGTTACTTTATTGTCTATCTTCCCTACTAGAGTATAAGCTCCATGAAAATTCTTTGTTTTGTTCACTGTTTTTGCCCTAGTACCTCCACTGGGGACAGCCACATAATAAAACTAAAACTAAACCCATTGCCATCAAGTTGGTTTCAAACTTACAGTGATAAGACAGAGTAGAACTGCATCATAGAGTTTCCAAGGAGTGCCTGGTGGATTTGGACTGCCTGCCTTTTGGTTAGCAGCCGTACTGCTTAACCACTATGCCACCAGGGTTTCTGTCACATAGTAGGTGCTCATTATATAGTCACCTGATGAGTGAACGATGTGTACAACAGTACATATGACAGACATGGCTTCCTCCCTCACGGAGGGAGCAATGCTTATGTCTTTGAAACCAAAACCAGGTCAAACTCACTGCTGTCTAGATGATTCCAATTCACATATCTCTACAAAAGCTGACTGCCACATTGTTCTCCCTCAGAGCTGCTAGTGGTATGGGACATCAACCTTTTGGCTGACAGCCGATTGTTTTAACCACTGCACCACCAGGACTCCTTTAAGCCTCTAAACCCAAACCCACTGCCATCAAGTTGATTCTGGCTCACGGCGACCCTGTAGGTCAGAGGAGAACTGCCCCATGGAGTTTTTAGGAAGCACTTGGTGGATTTGAAAGGCTGACCCTATGGCCAGCAGCTGTAGCACTTAAGTCCGTAAAGCCAGTGTTGACAGCGGTACAACTAGTCCAGCTGGCTATGAAGTAGGAGTTACTAGGCGCTTCTGAGTCAGTTCCGACTCCTAGCAACCCTGGGTACAACAGAATGAAACACTGTCAGGTCCCGTGTCATCTTCACAACTGTCGTTACGCTTGAACCCATTGGTGCATCCACTGTGTCAGTTGATCTTGTTGAAGGTCTTCCTCTCCACTTTACCAAGTGTGATGTCCTTCTCCAGGGCTCTGCGACAAAGGTTAGATAGCTTCGTGTTTTCCCAGGGTCTAGGGTAGGAAAAGGAGCCCTAGTAGAACCGTGGGTAAGTGCAAGTGCTTGGCTGCCACCAAAAGGTCGGCAGTTTGAACCCACCCAGCCGCTCTGTAGAAGGAAGACCCGGCAATCGTTCCTATAAAGACTGCAGCCTAGAAAATTGTATGGGGCAGTTGTCCTCTGTCACATGGGGGTGACTATGCATCAAAACTGATTCAATGGCACCTAACGACAACAAGGGTAGGAACCGACCTATTGAGTGGATTTTCAATCAGTTGTTATCACAGCCTTTGCAGCTGCATTTGTAGACTTAGAAAGTCATTCAAAGAAACAATGAAGATGATTGATTGAATGAATGAGCATTGTCGGCCCCACTGGTTTCCAAGCTGTGAAAAATAGGCTGGATCTAAGCTTGCCATTAGGTTCCTGAAAACCAGGTCATTGCACTTGTGTGTGTGTGTGTGTGTGTGTGTGTGTGCGCAATCTACTCTCCTGAGTAGATTGCCAACGTAATCAGTTTATTGAAGATCATTGAATTGTACCATGATTCCTCATGCTGGCCAGACTGTTCTGTATTCTGACCAGCAACTCCCTGGTACTGATCTATCTGCCGATGTGTGGGTGGCTGAACTTGTCTTGAGAGTTAGGAATAAACTATGGCCACAAAGGCTACGTATGAGATGAGAATTAAAGAGAGGGCTCCAGATCCAGGAAACATCGGGGGGGCTGGGGTGGGCCATGGAGGCTAGGTCACCAGCTCTAAGGTGAGCAACTGCTCAAGGAGGTGCCTAGACTGGTGTCCCAGTTGGGAGTGTCCTGTCTTCACAGCCAGCCATCTCTGTTCTTTCATGTGTCTTGAGTATTTGGCCAAAGCCTGCATCAGGCTGCACCTGCAGCTGCCCAGCCGTTAAGTGCTGGCCTCCTGGCTGCCTGAGAAGATCATAAGATTTTAAAGAGTTGCATGTCCACTAAGAATCCTCCTTGAGCCTGTTGGGTCTTTTATCCCAGCAGCTCACATACCTTCTCAAACAGTAATTAATCCTCCCTGCAGCCCCAAGTGGAAGCAAGAGATGTTAAACACAGCATTCCTTGTTCAGCTGGGGAAGACAGGCGAGAGCACTGCTGTGCTTCTTGGCCTGAGGGTACACGCAGTGAGTCAGTGATGTCTCCCAGAAGAGAAGTCTGGAGTCCTGGCCACAGTGACATGTTTCACTTTAATCACCACTCCACCCAGCGCCTTCTGGTCTGTTCCTTTCACAGCTCTGAGGAGTCTGTTACCACTCCCCCATCAACTTTCCCTCTTCCAAAAATGTGTTGGAATTTTTTAACCATGAGATCTTTTTTCTTCCGGTTTCTTTGTCTTTGTGGGTTTGTAACCTTTTTATTTTTTCATTTTCATTTTAGTGAGGTCTCCCAAGGGAGAGGAGGAAAAACAAATATGGACAATAGCCTGCTGTTATTAAGAAGTAAAACTTAGAAAATCATGTGGCTATCACCACTTCACAGAAAATGTGGGGGGAAAAATAGGTGGAGGAATCTCTCATCCCAGATCCCAACAAGACCGTCATTACCCTTCCATTGTATTGCTTGTGTGATTCTTTCTATGAATGCTTTCAGAATGTAGTCACATTCTGGGTTTGCATAATGTTTATATCCTTCTTTTTTTTACTTGGCATGTGTATTAGGAGCATTTCCCCACATTTTGATAGAATCTTTAAAGTCATTGCTTTAAAGGTTGCATAATATTCCATCAAGTAGATTTGCAAGAATGCACTTTAACCAGAATCCTGCTGTTGGTCCTTATTATTAAATATTTCAGATGTTTCTGTATTGATTCATAAACACAGGAGGGAAAGGGAAGGAAGTAGGGTATAATATATTTTGTCTTTTGTTTTTGTAACCAGAGAAAGATGTCATTTGGGTGTTGCCAATGGGATTTAATATATAATAAAAGTGGCATACATTAACTGGAAAATACAGATTAGGCTGAAAAAATATTGCGACAACTGAGCAGCGATCAGGAGTAAAACACTTGGATCTGTTTCTTTCACTGGGACAAATGCCAAATGTACCAATTATCTAGATGTCCAAAAAGAAAAAAAAAAAGATGCTATGAAAGTACTTGAAAAATCCACTGGAGAATTATCATTATTTCATGAGTGGAAATTTTGTCCAAGTGTGAAACACAGTCCAGAACCCATCACATCTAAAATGGATAAATATCTAATTTCTTCACAGCAGAGTCAAAAAATAAATGATAAACGGCAGAAAGTATTTTTAGCTCTGAGTATAGAAAGAAGTAATTTCTTTTAATATGTAAGACTTCCTACCAGTTGGTAGGAAAATAAACCAATAATCTAATGGAAAAATGGGCAGACTATGTATACATAATTTACAGAAAAGGAAACTCATCACTCTTACACGTGTAAAATAACTGGTCACTCTTGTCTTAGTCGTCTAGTGCTGGTGTAATAGAAATACCACAAGTGGATGGCTTCCGCAAATAGAATTTTGTTCTTTCACAGTGTAGCAGGTTAGAAGTGCTAATTCAGGGCACCTCCAAGGTAAGGTTTTATCTTTCTGTCAGCTCTGGAGGAAGGTCCTTGTTGTCAGTCTTTTCATGGTAAAGGAAGGAACTTCTCAGTGCGGTGACCTCAGTTCCAAAGGCTGTCCTTGGTCGCCTGAGGTCCCCCTATCTCTCTGCTCCCTTTTCTCTCTTATATCTCAAAAGAGATTGGCTTTCAATTGGCACAACTAGTCTTTTGCTAAGAGAGTCTTCTGCATCCCGTGTAGGTGAGTGGCATCTGGGTCATAAAGCTAGCAAGCTGCCATCTGAGGTACATGAAATTGTCTCAACTCATCTGGAACAGATGATGAACAAGAACAACAAAGATATGACGAAAAAAGAGTCCAGGAGACAGAAGGAGCCATATGAATGGGAGATGTATCAACTTGAGATCAGAAGAACCAAATGGTACCCAGCCACCACCAAAGGCAGCTGTGATGGAGGACACAACAGTCCCTGAGGCAACATGAGAAAAGAGGTGTGTAGCTCAAGAATTCTACTAAAAGACCAGAACTGATGATTCAACAGCCTGGAGGGTCCCCTGGGAACATGGCCCCTAGACCAGTTGTTAGGCCTGAATGGAAGCCAGTACTGAGGTCAACTCTTCAGACAAGAATGGACTGGATTTGGAGATACAGTGTGCCCATATGATATGTGTACTTTATGGTTCTACACAGTTATAGAAGACTGTCCTACTGGTTTCTTTCTAGATTGAAGAGAAGACAGTGGAGCGAAGGGGACAGGTGCTCATTAAGAGGATGCTGGAAGTCTGGCATGAAAAGGAGGATGTGCTGTCACTGGGTTAGGAGAGCAAATGGAGTTGCAGATAGGTAGGCATGCAAAATTTTGTGTACTTAATCACAATAAAAAAGGAGAGAGATTGGCTTAAAACACAACTTAAACTTCTGGATGAAGTGTTGCCTCATTCACATAACTGCCTTTAATCCTGCCTCATAGAAAAGGATTTACAACACACAGGAAAATCGCATCAGATGATAAAATGGTAGACAGTCACACAATACTAGGAATCACGGCCTAGCCTAGTTAAAACATGTTTTGGGAGAACACAATTTAATACATGACAACCCTCTTTTACAATAAGAAAAATTCAAGTGCAGACTACCCGAGAAGACCATTTCTTGTCTCTTAAACCCATTGTCATTGAATGAATTCCATTTCATAGTGACTGTATAGGTCACAGTAGAACTGCCTCATAAGGTTTCTAAGGTTGGCTGGTAGAATCAAAGTGCTGACCATTTGGTTAGCAACCAAATGCTTAACTGCTATGCCACCAGAGCCCCTCTAGATTGGCGAAAATTAAAGAGATGGTGTATCTCAGTGGTTAAGACTATGAACTAGGACCTAACGGGCTTGGGTTTAAATCCCAACTCTCCCACTTTGAGTTGGGTGCGTTGCTAAGTTTCCATGGACAGCAAATTGACAATATCTACCAAAATTTATAATACACCATATCCTTTAACTTAGTGATTAATTCCATTTCTAGGAGTTTGTCACACAGACATATTCATGTATATGTGAAATGAGGTGTTTGTGAAACTTTGTTGCATATTGCTGATTGATTAGTAAACATAGGCAATAGCCTAATAAGGAATCAGTTACTAGGTTATGATCTATCCAAGCAATATGTCAAAGCACATTGTACATTGACACATAATGATCCCCATTATGGATTGAATTGTGTTGAATGAATATGTGTTGAATTCCAAACAGATCCTGTTACAGAATAGGGTTCTGTCTGGTTACATTAATGAGATCGTAACCAGTATAGGCTGGATCTGAAACCTAATCACTTCTGAGTCTTAAAAGATCGGAATAGAGATGGAGACCCATAGAGAAAGACAGATGCCATGTAAGGGTCATCTGCCAGTCCTGGCATGCCAAAGAATGCCAAGAAACCAAGGACACGCAGGGCAAGTGACGAAGAAGGAATCAAAAGAGCTGAGATCCTGATTTGGACTTTTCATCTCCAGAACTGTGAGGAAATAAATTTCTGTACTTCAAGTTACCCTCTTGTAGTAGTATTTGTGTCCTAACAGCACTTCGTAACAAAGACAATCTCCAAGACACGGTATTTTAGTTAAAGAAAACAAGATGCAAATTTTTAAAACATATTTTTGAAGACATGGAGGCTGATATTGTGTACCTGTAAGCAGGGGGCTGGAACAGGGTTGGAAGGATAGCTTTTTGTTACATATCCTTTTACATTTAAAATAGATTTGAAGTACAATTTGTTGAATATTCATAGAAAGAAGAATAACATTTACCTGTTTAAAATTAAAAATATAACTTGTCGGCAGTAGGTTTGTTCTTTAGGAAGATACCCTTGAGTAGCTCCTTTGGGTTATGCAGATGTATTGAGAGGAGCAGACCACACTCTTGGAATGCGAAGTCACGCCACTTACGTCTCTTAGAGGATACAACTCAAAAGTTATCGGGAGAGGGAGTAGGAAGTAATACCGTTGTGAAGCTTAATGATATTAGAGCCTCCTTGATGAAACTGAGCTGAGTCACCAGAGAGACAGGAGGGTGTAAAGGGAGAACTCACCAAGGTTAGCTTGGGAAGGGCTGGGGTTGGAACTCCCCTGACCTCTCCTGGGGAGATGAATAGGTGGCCAGTCCAACAGAGTGTCCTTCTAACAGAGACACTGTTGGGAGAAGTACCTCAGCAACTGTGGCCAAGACAGGGCCCTTTGGGAGACTGACTGATTTTTTTTTTTTTAAAAAATCTCTTGAGATAAAAGAAAGATGACAAGGTATTCCCAGAGTAATTTCAGTTATAAAAAAGATGTACTTTTACTTTTTACTTCACACTGGAGAAGCAGGACAAGTCCTAAATAATATCATGATTAGAAACTTCATAGTTAACATCTTCCCTACATATAATGTTATTTATTTGAGTCAAATGCTGTGAGGTTATGGAGTCAAAAGATGTGGATATTTTGTAGATTACATTGTCAAAAGATTGCATCAAATTGACATTATTTCTAGCCATGTAAAAGGCAATAAGTTCTTTCACACAAAAGCTTATACACAAATATTCATAGCAGTGTTATTTATAATAGGCAAAATGTGAAAATACCGAATGCATATTAGCTAATGAATGGATAAATAAAATGTGGTATACCCATACTGCAGAGTATTATTCAGCTGTAAAAGTCCACCAAGTCCTGATAAATGTTATGACATGGACAAACCTTCAAGACATTATGCTAAGTATTAAGCCAGTCAAAAAGACCACATATTGTGTGATTCTGTTTACACAAAATGTCCAGAAAAGGCAAATCTATGAAGACAGAAAGTAGATTTATAGTTGTCTAAGGCTTGGGGGAAAAGGAGTGGGGAATAACTGCTAATGGATATGGGGTTTCTTTTAGGGGTAATGAGAATATTCTGGAATTAGATTGTGGTGATGATTGACTCTCTGTTAACCCCAAAGTGAAACCAATCTGGAAGCCAACTGTTCAGACAAAGATTAGATTGGACTGTAAGACATAAAAGGATACTCTTGAAGAGTATGCTTCTCAGTTCAATCAGATACAAGACACCAAATGAACAAGTCCTATCCAGAGGCAAGATGAGAAGGCAGAAGTGGACAGCAGCTGGTTGAATGGACACGAGAAATCCAGGGTGGGAAGAAGGAATGTGCTGTCGCATTATAGGGAGAGCAACTAGGGTCACATAGCAATGTGTGTATAAATTTTTGCATGAGAAACTAACTTGAGTTGTCAACTTTCACTTAAAATACAAAAATTTTATTAAAAAATAAGACAAAAAGACAATGTGTTCATAAAACTCTGGCCAGTATGAAGTTATTTATTTATTTAGCTGATTCAATGAATGAAACATTTTAATCCTTAATTAAGTTTTTGATTTGCTGGAATATGTTTTAAAATTTTCTTCGATGGCCTTTCACACCAACAGACACATGCACAAGAATGTTTATCACAGCACAGTCCATGATAGCAAAAGATGGAATCAACCCAGATGTCCAACGACAGAGGAATGGATAAGTAAACTATGGTATATATACTCAATGGAGCACTATGCAATGATAATGAATAATGATGATTCCAGGAGACATCTCATAACCTGGTTTCAGCTGGAAGACATTATGTTGAGTGAAAGTAGTCAGCTACAAAAGGACAAATATTGTATGAGACCCCTATGATAAGATCTCAAAAACAGACTTATGTATACAGGAAAAGACTCTTTGATGGCTGCAAGGGAGGGGAGGGCGGGAGGAAGAGGTGGAGAGGGTTTAGATTAGATAGTTGGTAGAAATCTGGTTGGGTGAAATCGGTGATAGCACACATTAGAAACAAGAACAACATTAAGTGGACGTCAGCATAACTTGAATACTCCTATCTTAACCCAATATTGCAAGGACAGAGTGGATGGGGCAGGGGACAGGAGAACAAGCTTTTAGGCGAAATTGAGGCCAAATGGCACAACTAGCATTTTACTAAGAGGGCTCTCTGTACCCCACATTGGTGAGTGGCGTCTGAGGTCTTAAAAGCTGCCAAGCTGGCATCTGAGGGCACAGCAAATGGTCCCAACTCAATAGGAACGGATGCTCACCGAGGACCAAAATGACATGGGGTAAAGACAATCCAGAAGATAGAGAGGCCCACGTGAGTGGGTGCCTACATCAACTTGAGACCAGAAGAACTAGATGGTGCCCGACCACCAGTGATAGCCCCAATGGAGCTCACTAAGTTGAGTCTCACTGGCAACACAAGAATAAAAAGGGGTGACCCCTGAGATCTCCACTAAAATACCGCAATTGATGGTGCAGCAGCTTTGGGGTTCCCGTGGGAGCATGGCCCCTGGCTCTTATCCTGCCCTTGCCCATAAATCATAACAAAGGTCCACTCTTCAGGCACGAATGGATTGGACTTGGTGATGCAGAGTGACCATATATTGGATGCACTTCATGGTTCTATACATCTATAGCATGTCATCCTGCTGACCTCTGGCTGGAGGAAGAAGAGTGGGTGGAGAGGAGGGGAAAGAAGACTGTTGGGAGGTTGGAGCACAGATGAGTTGTGTGCTTTCACCGGGCAGGGAGAGCAGTGGAAGCTGCATATTAATGGGCATGTAAATTTATATGAGAATGTACATTTTCACTCAGTCATAATAAAAAAAAATCTTTGATGAACTGTATGTCTTAGTACTTTGCCCATTAATCTCTTGAGTTTAGTATGATTCTTTGCTTACCAATTTGTTTAAGCTCTCTATAGAGTAAAAATTTAAAGCAACTACTGTTGGGAATAGAATTTGACCTACTTATTTATTAATGTTTATTTGTCTTGGACATGCAGTGGTTTTAAAAATTATATAGTTAAATCCATAATTTTTTCCTTTGTATTTATTATTTCTGAGCTTTGGGAGTTACTGTATGAGGGAGATAATAAGGAAAACAAAGAAGAAGACAGAATCAAGATCGATTTGATCAATAAGTTGAAGGGTTGATGCTTTATTCTGGCAATCTGATAAGACAAAGAACGACCAGAGGGCCCCCCCAACATATATGTATATAAAAAAAAAAGTCAGAATTAAAAATGAGAAAGGGAATATGATGGGGGAGAAATGACATAAAAAGTTAGTAACATACGATGTACAACTCTTCTAATAAATCTGCAATTCTTGATGAAGTGGGAAAAATTTCCCAGGGAAACGTAAAATACCAAAATTGACCCATGACAAAGTATTGCATCAGAATAAGCAAAAGGGTATGGAAGAACCAAACACATCGTTAAAAATAATCAGTTCTTAGAAAACTCGAGGCCAAGAATTTGCCTGTAGCTGCCATATTAATGTCCATGAGTCATTTGTGAGATGAATACTGATTAGTTGTTCTAATAATGAAAGAAGGCAGGGCAGACTTTGCAGGAAATTCCTTTAGATACACCTTAGAAAAACTGTTGGATATTTTCGGTTCTAATACACTCTCTTTGTGGGAAATGTGGAAAACACCAAAGTTAAAGAAGAGAACGAAAATCCCGTATGATACAATCATCTAGTGGCAGCTGCCGTTGACTTTCAGTGTATTTGTTTCTATCCTTTTCTATTTGCATATTTTTATCTTGCTGAATCTCAGTGTTGTGTTTTATTGCATGAATGTTCTTTGTAGAAAAAGGTGGAAAATACAGATATGTAGAAAAAAGAAAAAATAGAAATTCCTATGGTCACATTACCTGGAAAAAATCCTCAGTTACATTTTGATGTGTTTCCTTCAAGACGTTTAAATCTGGGTATATATTTTACTTTTCTGTTAAGAAATGAGTTTATACAGTAATTCTATGTGACAGTTTTTTTTTTTTCACTTAGTAGTATGTTGGAAACTTCTTTCCATATTAATAAATGTATTACCACAATATTATTTTTAATGGCTGATGTATTTTATGGAAGCCCTGGTGGCATAGTGGTTAAGAGCTACAGCTGCCAACCAAAAGTTCGGCAGTTTGTTCCCACCAGGGTCTTCTTGGAAACCCAATGGGATAGCTCTAGTCTGCCCCATAGGGTAACTGTGAGTTGTCATTGACTTGATGGCAACAGTTTGATTTGGTTTTGCATGTATTTTACTTTATCAGTGTATCATGATTCATTTTACTGATCCCTATGGAAACCCTGGTGACATAGTGGTTAAATTCTGCAGCTGCTAACCAAAAGGCCAGCAGTTCAAATCTGCTAGGCACTGCTTGGAAAGTCTATGGAGCAGTTCTACTCTGTCCTACAGGGTTGTTATGAGTCAAAATTGACTCGATGGCACTGGTTTGGATTTTGTTTTTTTATGCTAAAGGGGGAAGCCCCGTTGGCATGGTGGCTAAGTGCTACCTCTGCTAATCCAAAGGTTGGCAGTTTGAATCCTCCAGGTGCTTCTTGGAAACTCTATGGGGCAGTACTAATGTGCTATAGGGTTGGTTCCTATGAGTTGGAATGGACACAATGGCACTGGGTGGGTTATGGTAAAGGGTCACCATCAGTTGGAATCAAATCAATGGCAAGGGGCTTGGTTTGGTTTTAGGGTTAGATATTGAGATTGTTTGTTGCTGGAATACAGACATTTCATTCTGGATGGAATCACTCCACTTGTTTGTGTTGTCTTAACCTCTGTGTTAATATATATTACTTAATGATGTCTGTATGGTTTTTGTGAGCCAGGATCAACTTGATGGCAATGGATTTGGTTTCTGTGTTTTATTTTGATGATGCCTCGGAGCCCTGATGGTGTAGTGGTGAAGTATTGTAGTGTTCAGCTACCAACCAAAAGGTTGGTAATTCGAATTCACCTGTCGCTCCTTAGAAGCCCTATGGGGCAGCTCTGTTCTGTCCTATAGGGTCACAATGAGTCAGAATCAACTCAATGGCAATGGGTTTGGTTTTGGAGGAGAATGATGCCTAACAAAACGTCCTTAAATGTTTTTTAAAGTTAACTTGATTATGAATATGCATTGACTGTACTGATGTAGTTTATCTAGTTGTCATTTTTAATGGTCATATGGTGTAGTTAATTGACTGTTGCAGATTACTTAGCTTTAATATAATTACAAGTGGTACATTAGAAATTTATATTTTTCAGTGAGAGCATTCACAATGAATGTTGAACAATGCAGCAGATGTTGTTAGGTGCTTGTTTTAGTCAGCTAGTGCTGCTCTAACAGAAATAGCACAAAGTGGATGCCTTTAACAAGAAAAGTTTATTCTTACACAGTCCGGAAGGCTACCAGTCTAAATCCAGGATGTCTGCTCCAGGGGAAGCCTTTTCCCCTTGTCGGTGTGGAGGAAAGTCCTTATATTGCATCAGTCTTTGTTCAGGGAGCATCTTGGAGCAGGAACCTCAGGTCTGATGGACGTGCTCTTCTCCCGGTGCTGCTTTCTTGATAGTGTGAGGTTCCCAATTCTCTGCTTGCTTCTCTCTCTTTTTATCTCCCCTGGGGGATGAAAGGATAAAGGGTGGTGCAAGACACACTCCAGGAAAGCTCCCTTACCAAGGGTGTTGCAGTCCCTGCCTAATCCTCTTTTAACATAATCATCTTGTCTATTAGCCATAGGCAGAGATTAGGATTTACAGCATCAGAAAACCACAAAGTGGAGGGCAGTTACAGAATATAGGGAATCCTAGGCCACCCAGATCACTATACATATTTTTGGAGGAGACACAATTCAATCCATGACAGTGCTGTTAAATTGGTTCTTACTCATAGCGACCCTATGTGTAACAGAGTGAAACACTGTGTAGTCCTACACCAGCTCCACAGTCTTTGCTGTGTCTGAGCCTATTGTTGCAGCCACTGTGTCAATCATTTTGTCAAGAGTCTTCCTTTTTTTGCTGACCTTCTACCTTACCAAGCATGATATCCTTCTCCAGGAACTGGTCCCTCCTAATAACATGTTCTTCATTCACTATTAGAACCATTCATCAGTATTCATCTTACAGATAATTCATGTTGACATTCAGACGGCAGCTACTGGCAAATTCTCAGATTTTCCCAAGAACTCGAGACAAAGTTTTACCATCCTTACTTCGAAAGATCACTCTGGCTGTACTTCTTCCAAGACAGACTTGCTTGTTTTTCTGGTGTACTCAGTATTCTTTATCAACACCATAATTCAAAGGCATCAATCCTTCTTTAGCGTCTCTTATTCATTTTCCAGCTTTTGCATGCACATGAGACGATTGAAAATATCACAACTTGAGTCAAGTACCTCTTAGTCCTCAACATGATATCTTTGCTTTTCAGCACTTCAAAGAGGTCTTTTGTAGCCCGCTTGGCCAATACAATGCATTGTTTGCTTTCTTGACTATTTGCTTTCTTGACTGTTGCTTCCATGGGCATTGATTGTTGATCTAAATAAAATGAAACCCTTTACAACTTCAATATTTTCTTCATTACTTCATTACTAGGGTCACCATGAGTCGGATCCAACTCGACGACACTTGGCTTGGCTGACTCATATATTGCTTATTGGTCCAAGTGTGAGGATTTCTGTTTTCTGTACTTTGAGGTGCAATCTGTACTGAAAGCTGTAGGCTTGTATCTTCATCAGTAAGTGCTTTAAATCCTCTTTGCCTGCAGCAAGGAAGGTTGCATTATCTGCATATTGCAGGTTGCTAATGAGTTTTTCATCAGTCCTGATGCCTTGTTCTTCTTCATGTAGTCTAGCGTCTTGGATTGGGTAAGTATGATGAAAGGATACAACTCTGGCACAAATCTTTCTTGATTTTTAAACCACACGGTGTCCCCTGGATCTGTTCAAGTGACTGCCTCTTGGTCTGTGTACAGGTTCTGGAACTCCCGAATTCTGAAATTCCCGTTCTCTGCAGTGTTGTCCATAGTTTGATATGATATGCATGGTTGAAGGCCTTTGCATAGTCAGTAAAACACAGGTAAACATCTTTTTGGTATTCTCTGTGCAGCGGATAGCTCTTGTTATTTAATACATCATTTTATGTATTTTGTTGTTCTTCTAAAATATACACCAAATGGAAGAGTTTGTATATACACTGTTTGGTGACATTGATGACATTCATTGCATGGTGTAACCATTCTCAAACTCTGTTTCTGAGTTATTCCTCCTCTAGTAACATAAATTCACAACCCCCTGAGATTCCTGTCTAATCTTTAGAATTGCTGTTGTCACTTTGAGCCCATATAGATAACTCTTAAACGATCAAGACAGACATTTTTTACTAGTTAAGTTAAAGTCTTGTTTGGTTTTAAGAAGACTTCAGGCAATAGTGTTGGTTTAATGTTTAAAGATTATCTCGAGGCAATAATTTCATAGGTTTATCTAACCCTCATGGCTCCAGGAGCTCTGGAGTTGGCAAGAATTTGAAATTCTGGTGTACATTTTCACCCTTTTGATCAACGTTCTTCTAGGGAATCTTTCTTTGATCAAAATATTCAATAATGGTAGCCAGGCACCATCCAGTTCTTTTGGTGTCATGGTAAAGGAGGCAGGTGTTGAGTGAGGCAGCTAGCTACCCATCTCATTTCCTCTTCATATCCCTAACTCTTCTTCCTTTGCGGTTGCAGGCAAGTAGAGGCCAGCTGTTGCACCTTGGATGGCTGCTTGCAAGCTTTTAAGATCCCAGGCACTATGCACCAAACTGGAAACCCTAGTGGCATAGTGGGTTAAATGCTACACCTCCTATCCGAAAGGTCGGCAGTTCAAATCTGCCAGATGTTCCTTGCAAACTCTATGGGGCAGTCTTCTCTGACCTCTAGGATTGCTGTGAGTCGGACCCGACTCGACGGCAGTGGGGTTGGTTTGGTTTTTGAGGCATCAAGCTAGGAGGTGAAACAGTAGCACTTGGCTTGCTATCATGGCAGTTAACTGGGATGGCCCATGAAACCCTGACTCTAAACCTCCGAATGACAGCCTGTGAGATTTTTAGTTATACACAAGCAGCCTCAGAAGCTGCTCTTTTTGTTGTTGTTATTGTTGTAAATGTGTGTATCACACAACTTTGCTACTTCAACTTTTACAGGTGTACAACTTAACAGTAATTGTAACAATTGGCTGTGCAATTCTACCTTCAGTCAATGGGATACTTCTGTCACCATTAACTCCCTCTTCCCTCTTCCTTGCTACCCCTGGTAACCACTAATAAACTTTATTTTCTATATATTTGCATTTTCTTGGCAGTGGGTTTGGTTTTTGACTTTTTGTATAAGTTAAGGTGTACAACATTTATTGTTTTTGTGACTGACTTATTTCACTGGGCATAATATCTTCCAGTTCCATCCACATTGTAGCACGTATCAAGACTTCCATTTCTCGTACTGGCTGAATAACATTCCATTGCATGTAAATACCATATTTTGTTTATCCATGTATCAGTTGATGGGCATTTAGGTTCTTTCAACCTTTTGGCTATTGTGACTAGTGCTGTAGTGAACACTGGTGTGAGAGTCTCTTTTGGGGTCTCTGCTTTTGAGTCTCTTGGGTATGTACCCAGGAGTGGAATTGCAGGATCATGTGGAAGTTCTATTTTTAGTTTTTTGAGGAACCATCACACTGGTTTCCACAATGGCTGCGCCATTCTGTATTCTCACTAACTATGGATGAGGGTTTCGATTTCCACAACCCTCACCAACGATGGATGAGGGTTCCAGTTTCGTCAACCCTCACCAACTTTTATTATTATGATTTTAAATCTTAGCCGTGCCAAACCTGTTGCTGTTCAAATCCATTGCCATTAAGTTGACTGCAATTCAGCATCCTGTTGTTGTTGTCAGGTACCTTGCAGTCCGTCCTGACTCATAGTCACCCCGTGCACAACAGAATGAAACCCTGCCTGGTCCTGTGCCATCCTTACAGTTGTTGCTTCGCTTGAGTCCATTGTTGCAGCCACTGTGTCAATCCATCTTGTGAAGTGTCTTCCTCTTTTTCACTAACGCTCTACTTTAGCATGCCTGATGTCTTTCTCCAGGGACTGATCTCTCCTGATAACAAGTCCAAAGTATGTGAGACATAGTTGCTCCATCTTTACTTCTAATGAGCATTCTAGTTGTACTTTTTCCAAGACAGAGTTTTTTTCCATCTTTTGGCAGTCCATGGTATGTTCGGTGTTCCTCACCCACACCACAATTCGAAGGCATCAGTTCTTTTTTGGTCTTCCTTATTTGATGTTCAGTTTTCTCATGCATAAGAGGCAATTGAAAACACCAAGACTTGAGTCAGGCCCACCTCAGTCCTTAAGGTGATATCTTTTCTTTTCAACACTTTAATGAGGTCTTTTGAACCGTATTTGCCCAATGTAATGTGTCTTTTGATTTCTTAACTACTGTTTCTGTGTGTGTTAATTATGGATCCAAGTAAAATGAAATCCTTAACAACCACAATCTTTCCTCTCTTTATCATGATGTTGCTTAGTGATCCAGTAGTGAGGATTTTTGTTTTCTTTATGTTGAGGTGTAATCCATACTGAAGGCTGTGGTCTTTGATCTCCATTGGTGAGGGCTTCAAGCTCTCTTCACTTTTAGCGAGCAAGTTCGCATTATCTGCAAGATGCAGGTTGTGTATGAGTCTGCAATCCCGATGCCCCATTCTTCTTCATGTAGTCCAGCTTTTCAGATTATTTGCTCAGCACACAGATTAAACAGGTATAGTGAAAGGATCCAACCCTGAAGCACATCTTTGCTGCCTTTAAACCATACACTATTGTTCTAGTGAAATGATTGTCTCTTGATCCACATACAGATTCCTCTAGCACAATTAAGTGTTCCAGAATTCCCAGTCTTTTCGGTGTTATCATAGTTTGTTCTAGGGCCTTAGCATAGTCAATGGAACACCCATTTATCTGCTTTTGGCTAAGGTCCGTCAGACATCAGCAAGATATCCTTGGTTCCATGTCTTCCTTCTAAATCTGACTTGAATTTTTGCAGTTTCCTATTGTTATACTGCTGTAGCTGCTTTTGAATGATTTTCAGCAAAATATGACTTGTATGTGATATTAATGATCTTTTTTAATAGTTCCCACTTTCTACAGGATTTCCTTTGGGGGGAATATGCATAAATATGGATCTCTTGTAGTCAGTTGGCCAGGTAGCAGTCCTCTAAATTTCTTCACATAGACCAGTGAGCACTTACAGTGTTATAGCCACTTGTTAAATATCTCACAGCATCCAGTGGTAGTAACATGGTATCTTAATGTGATTTGGATTCATATCTCTTTGATAGCTAATGACACTGAGTGTATTTTCACGTATTAATTGTCCTTTGAATGTCTTCAGTGAAATGAGTATTAAAGTCCTTTGCCCATTTTATGATCTTTTTTTTTTTTTGAGTTGCTGAAGCTTCATATGGATGTTGATTATTAAATTGTTGTTGGATATATCCTTTCTGAAGATACTCTCCCAGCCAGTAACCTGTCTTTTCACTTTTTTGTCAAGTCTTTTTTGTTTTCTTAATTGTGATTAAGTGAAAGTACACAATCCAAACTGGTTTTGCATGCCCACCTATCTGCAACTCCTTCTGCTCTCCCCTCCTGGTGACAGCACACTCTCCCTTTTCACTTTATATTTCTAGTATCCTCTTAACAAGCATCTGTCCCCTCCTCTTCACCTTTTTCTCTTGTAAAGTCTTTTGATGAACAAAAGTTTTTCATTTATATAGGGTCCTATTTCTTTATTTTGTATTTTATTGTTGGTGCTTTTGTTGTTATATTAGGTGATAAATGTTGAAAGCTAGGCCTGACAGTGTTGCCCCTGTTTTTCCTCCGTAGAACTTTATGTTTTTAGTTTGTACGTTTAGGTTATTAATCCATTTTGAACTTGTTTTTGTGTATGGTATGAGGAGTGGATCCTGTTTCACTTTTTGGCATATGGAAATCCAGTTTTCCCAGCACCATTTATTGAAGAGATTCTTCTTTCCCCATCAAATGGACTTAGCACAATTGTCAAAAATCAGTTGACCTTACTCAACTCTTTGGATAGGAATGGAATGGACTCGGGGACACAGAGTGACCATACCGTGTGTGCACCTGATTGTACTGTGCGTATATAGGATGTCGTCCTACTGGCCTCTTACTAGAGGGAAGTGGAGAGGGTGGAGAGGGGGGGACTGGAGATTGTTAAGAGGATACAACATGTATGGAATGGAAAGGAGGAGTGTGCTATCACTGGGCAAGGAGAGCAGAGGGAGCTGCAGATAGGCGGGCATGCAAATTTGAACTGTATTATAGACTTCCACTCAATCACAATAAAAAAAAGTTGACCTTAGATGTGGATTTATTTCTGGACTCTATGAGACAGTTCTGACTCATAGTGACAGTACAGGGTAGAACTGAAGTGTCCTGTAGAGTTTCAGAGGAGCTTCTGGTGGATTCAGACTGCTGACCTTTTGGTTAGTAGCTACAGCAATTAACTACTGTGCCACCAGAGTTTCTGTAGCTATATAGCATGTTTTAGAATCAGAACGTATGAGTCTTCCTATTTTGTTTTTCTCTTTCAACATTCCTTTAGCTATTCAGGGCCTTTTGCTGGTCTATATAAAGTTGAGGAGTAGTTTTTCTATTTTTGTAAATAAGGCTGTTGGAATTTTGATCAGGATTGTGTTGAATCTATAGATTTCTTTGAGTAATACTGACATCTCAACAATATTAATGCTTCCAGTCTGTGAAAATGGAACATCTTTGCATTTGAGTCTCCTTTAGTCTCTTCCAGCAGTGTTTTAGAGTTTTTATTGAGTACCTTCTTCATGTCCCTGGTTAGAAAGCTCTGCTTTTCATCTTCTAACATTTTATATATTCATGCCTCTTCCTAAGTCTCTGCAGGCTGAGATAACTCAAACCAGCAGAACAGAGCTACTGCATTTCAGTTACTGTGTAATGGGGGATGGACATATTTCTCCTTGGTTTACTCAAGAGTTCTCTGTGTCTCTTACATAAAGATGACGTTGTTGTTGATTGACACCAAGTTGGCTCTAATTCCTGGCAACTCGATGTGTAACAGAAAAGTATGTTGCCAATCCCCTGCTATCTTCACGATCATTGTCTTGTCCATGTCCACAACATAGTCCATTGTTTTCACTGTTGTGTCAATCCACAGAATTTCCTTCCTTTTCATTGGCCCTCTGTATTACCAAACATGATGTTTATTTATAAGAATTGGTCTTTCCTGATGACATGTCCAAAGTAGGAGAGTTGAAGCCTCACCATCCTTGCTTCTAAGGAAAATTCTGCTTGTATTTCTTCTAAGACTGATTGGTAACTTCTTTTGGCAGTCCATGGTATATTTAATATCCTTCACCTTCTTTTGGCAGTCCGTGGTAATAGTTAATATCCTTCACCAACACCGTAGTTTGAATACATCAGTTCTTCCTCTGCCTTCCTTTTTCATTATGCAACTTTTACATGTGTGTGAGGCAATTGAAAAGACTGTGGCTTGGGTCAGATGCACCTTAGTCATCAGAGTGACATCTTTGTTTTTTTAAAATACTTTCAAGTGGTCTTTTGCAGCAAATTTTCCCAATGTACTGTGTCATTTGGTTTCTCGACTGAGGCTTCTATGGCAACACTCATGACCCCTATAAAAATGTCACGAGTCATTTTAAAGCAGCAGTCAAGAAATCAAATGCATAATGATACAGGAAAGGAATTCCCTTTACAGACTTGCCTGCCTGAATCACTTTTCGTGGCTTTGGTTCTATGGAAAACTAGTGTTGAGAATATTTAGTGAAGTTACTCTGTATGTTTTCACGTTGTGAAGATTTACTGTGTAAGAATATTATTCCACCTGTATTTAGAGAGGGTTGCTTGTTTTGGCAATATTTTTGTTAGGAGAATTCACATGAGACAAATTCTGCTTTCAGAAATGCTTTGGGCCAAGTTTCAGGCTGTGTAAGTTCATATCTAAAGACTAAATTTCTGAATGAATTCATGCAGTGAAATGTAACTTGTATTCACTGCTTTTTTTAAAAGAAATTAATGCCAGCATCTCTTAAATGCCTACCTGCAGTCATAGATTTAAACTGTTAATGACAGCCGTCAATGGATTCAGATGAACTAAGAAAAAAGAAATAGAGATCTTAACAGATGGATTACACCAAAATGTTTTAATCATTTTACAAGCAAAGAACTTGTGACGTGAAGGGAAACCCTGTAGACTCTATAAAAATATTGTGAGTCATTCTGAAGAATATTTTAAAGACAGTTAACTTGAAAATTAAGAAAGAATGCTATGCATTTCAACTTTGACAGAGTCTGACACAGTAAATATTTGTTGAATGAATATATAGCTTATGTTTACTTTACCAAGATGTTACCAAATACGGTGCTGTGTTCCTGATTGCCATGTAGAATATGTTTTCGCCTGGGTGGAATTTTGTCCTTAGGTTTAAATATTTGGTTTGTTGTCTTACCCCAGTTGTCTTACCCCTTGTTGTCTTACCCCAGTCTTAATCCATTGATCAAGGCACTGCTTTTCCAATGCTCTGTCCTGGATCCGTGTCCTACCTGTAACACCTCTTGGCCTCACCTACCATCTCTGGTTAAGAGTCCTAATCCTGGAGGAGCTCAGGTGCTATCAGCCATTAAATAGTTAAATAAGAACATCCTCTAAGCTGCAAACACAGGAATAAGGCATTTGATATTGTTGCATAAAAGTAATACATCGGTAGCTTTTCTGTGGAATAGTCAAAAGTAACTCTTGATCAAAAAGAAAAGCATGCAAACCAAATGGTTGCCTTCACTCTACATCCAAGCAGGGCCTTATTGTTTCTCCTTTCCCTCTTGGAACCCTGCCCGGCCTCCCTGTGAACAAGCCCAGGCTAGTCTGATGGAGGATGAGAGACCACGTGGAGCACAGACAAGCCATCCCTGCTGAGGCCATCCTAGACCAGCCAGTCCCCAGGTGACCTTCTGCTGACTGACGTCTGACCATAGATACGTGTGTGAGTCCAGCTGAAACTACAGGTATAGCCCAAATCATTGACCTATATGATTGTCAGCTAAATAAATTATTGGGATTTTTTCCAATGAATTAGGAGTTTGGTTGTTGCACAGGGCAAGCTCAGTTAAACCACCTGACAGGTAGGTCTGGTCACATCACTGTTTTTGTAGCTGGGTCAGTTTGCTTGATTTTGAGGTAGCCTTTGGAGCTCTCTTGCTTTTCCCCCAAGCATCCTCAGCTTCTTGAGCATAGCATTCTAGTGCACTGGTTGAGGCCTTGGGTACTGCAGTTAAAGCTCAGGCCTGAATCCAGGCTCTTCCATTTACTTTCCCTGTGACCTTTAGCAAGTCACTTTCCCTTCTCTGAACCTTCTGACTTTTTGCTACCCCTTAACTACTGTCCTTGGAAAGGAGGAACAAATCATCTGATTATAGAGTTTAGGGAGTCTCTTGGAACTCAATGGTCTACAGAACACATACATACCTTCTCTATAGTTTTCTTCATGCTGTGTGTCTTATTGGAACAGGCCTGCCCTGATGGAGGCCCTGGGGTTGTCCAGCTGTATCTAAAAGGAGGCCTGAAGTTTTGTTGTGCTGTCTTAAAAATCCAGAAATGAACAGGGCACATTCCTGTAGCTGACTTTATTGTCAGATACTTAATAATTAGAAGTATACTGTCTCAGTCACCTGGCACTGCTCCAGCAGGATACACCATGAGTGGATGGCTTCAGGAAGAGAAATTTTTTTTGTCTTAGTCCAGTAAACTACAAATTCACTCCATGTGAGAAATTATCACAGTCTGGTAAACTATGAGTCCAGATTCAGAATATCCTCTCCAGGAAAGCCTTTTCCTCTTTGTGGGCTCTGGAAGCAAGTTCTTATGGTGTCAGTCTTTGGTCAGGGAGCACCTTGGCACAGGAACTTCAGGTCTGAAGGACACTGTCTACTTCCAGTGCTGTTTTCTTGATGGCATGAGGTTCCTAACTCTCTGCTTGCTTCTCTTTCCTTTTATTTCTTGTAGGATGAAAGGACAAAAGGTGGTCCAAGACACACTCTAGAGAAACTCCCTTCACATTGGAGCTGGGAGATGACCTTCACAAGGGTATTATAGCCCCACTCTAATTTTCTGTAACATAACCCACTCTAGCCACAGGCAGAAATTAGGATTTATATTATAAGAAAGTCACTGAATACAGTGGATCATGTTCTAGCAAAGTTACACATTTTTGGGGGGACACAATTCAATCCATGACACATGCACATGAGAGGAGATATATAGATGTCTTTCAAAATGTCAGAAAGTCTGATTTTCTTCATCTAAAGGAAGCTGAACAGGTAGGTGGTCTGTAGGGGTAAAAAAAAAAATGATGTGTTGTCATGCCCTGTGTAACTGCTGGAGGAGGAAAAAGAATCAAGATTAGCTTTAGCTCAAAGCCGATTTCCTGAGTGACTGAGGTCAGCCATGCCTCCACTCCAACCATTTCACCTGCTCTGACACCAACTCTCCCTGTACTCTGCTGGGTTTGATAATCTCTTGCACTGGCCACACAGAACTCAGTGACCAAACTCATGACAATGGGATTTATGAGGAAAGTAATGGGTTACAATTAAGGGTCAGGATCAACTTGGAACTAACAAGAACAATGCAGGATGCATTTCTTTAACAGGGACAGCCTCTCAGCTGTGCTCGCAGGTGGCTTCTCTCTTAGCCCTCAGTTTTGGCCTGGCCTCTGCTCTGCCCTGACAAGTGTTACCAAGCTCTTTGGCTTCACTGATAATACCTGGTAGTCTCTCCACACTGCCTGAAAGCTTCCTGTCTATAGGTACTCAGCTCTCTTGCTGCATGGGTCAGGAGCCTGGAGGCACTCCACTCTACCAGCAAGCCTCTTGTCTGAAGGTGCTCTCACTCTGTGGGTCAGCAAGCCTAGCCTGCCAGCCCTATGCTATTTATATCTTGTCATCTCCACTGGTACAGCTGTCTCTGTCTGCTGGGTCTAGGAGGTTCTCAGCACAGGACCCTGGGTCCCCAGGGTATGTTCCTGGCTCTTCTTTTTTCTTACTGTGTTTCAGTAAAAGTTTACAATTACAGTCAGTTCCTCATACAAAAACTTACACACGCTTTGCCACGTGACCATAGCTGCTGTCTTCATACTGTGACAACATACTCTTGCCCTCCATCTCGTATTTTTCATGTGTGTTTGGCTAGCTCCTGTACCCCTCTGGTGTTCCTTCTCAACTCTGTAGCTCTTCTTCTTGATGCTAGTGAGGTACCCCTCCAATCTCTGGGATAAACTCCCTTTAAGTTTAGCAGGGTGGTAAAATGGACCAATCCTCCACAAGGGTTCTAGGCACCTTATTTGCATTATGAACACTGTCCAATACTTTTGGTGGTTCACATGTACTTTATTTGTATAGCCCCACCCAATGACTTTGTGGTAGTTACACAACTGTGGCTCAAAGGGCCATATAATGTTAACTTACTGTACCATTCAGTGATCTATAATCAACATAATGTATCCTGTTGCTGTCAAGTTGATTTTGACTCATTGTGATTCTATGAGACAGAGTAGAACTGCCTCATAGGGCTTCCAAAGGGTGGCTGGTGGATTTGAACTGCCTACCTTTTGGTTAACAGCCAAATTGTTAACCACTGCATCACCAGCGGTGCAAAACAATGTAACTGTAGATCATATGATCATATTCACACTATTAATCAGGTAATCAATTACATCATGGGAAAGACTGAGATTCTTTTCTGTTTTGATAGAGCTGGAGACTGGGAAGCAGGTATCTACTGGGTATTTAAAGGTAAGAGAAGAAACCAAACCCCATGGGACAATAGGAATAACATTACCTGAAAGATGAGAACCTTGAATCCTTTGGTGTGGGTGGAGTAGAGGAGGAGGCGGAGAAGGAAATGAGACTGGATAGGTGGACAGGGGACGGACAATGCCAAGAGTGCCACACTAAGCTGTTTGGATGAGCAACCACTGAAGGCTTTATGGCAAGTCTTTGACACTGACCCATGGACTTACCAGCCTTGCTGATCTCATTCTGACCCATATTCCCAGCATTACCTATAAAGACTGCATCATACAAATCTTTCCACATCTTCTCCCACCCTGCCTTGAGGGAATTGTGATGTAGTTTTGTTTTGTATGGTCATATTTTGAAGATGATTGGACGTGACTTTTTTTGAGCCTGATCGTCTTGCTCATTTGTTCAAAGAAGTCGCAATGCAGCGGCGCACCCGTTCCTTCTCCCCCGAGGCAGAGACTGCTACCTCACCCCGAAAAGATGTGTTGCTTAATGATATCAGTTTACAGCAAAACATGCACAGATAACTTTTCAAACATTTAATTGTAATGTTTCCATGCTTAAGTCACCAAATTGGCTTTGGGAAACATATGCAATCTCTTCAAATTACACTCTCTTTCAACTCAGAATTTATAATACAACAGGCCAATTTTGTATACTTAAGCCATTTGCAAAAAAAAAAAAAAAAGAAAAAGAAAAAGGTATATATATAGATTGCCTGAATTTACATGCTTCCCTGTATTTAAAGAAGCAAAGTATTGTAAATGCAGCCCACAGTGACAATCAGTTGTGCAGTGTGGCTTGTTAGTTGTGTTCTGTATGACAGGGTGCAGAAGTGACTTCAAGGCCATCTAGTCATCTAGTCCAGCTTTCTACTGGACACATGAATCGGCTGTACCAAATCTGTCTTATCCTAAGACTTAGTCACATGGCGATTGATTTGCAATAAAAGCAGCCAGACACGGTAGGGACTGGGAGAGGACCCTAGTTTCAGACCTTTCCGCTGTCACCAGGGAGAGCTCTGGTTGAAGTGACCTAGCTAGAGAAATTAGGTGGAGAGCTAGGCAGGTAAGGCAGGGTCTAAAGAAATGAGAGCAGAGCCCACCAGTGGGGAATTCAGCTGGTGGTGTACACACTGGAAGGAAATAGATGAATGGTCATCCCCTAACTCATCACTATCCAGTAGAAACATTTGTAGTTTCTTGTTTTCTAGTAGCCACACTGAAAAAAGTAAAAAGAAGTGGGGTGAAATTAATTTTAAAACTTTATTTTCTTTCATTGGATGTAGCCAAAATGCTATTCTTCCAAATTCTCATCCATACAAAAATATATCAGTAAGATAGGCTACTTTCTCCTTTTTTGTGCTGTCTTTGAAATCTAATGTGTTTTACACTTCTAGCATACCAGTAGTGCACAGTGGCATGTCTCTCAGACTCTGCTGCTCTAGATTTGAGACCTGCCACCCCTAGATGATAGAACAGGTGAGATTCTGATTCTGGAAAAGAACATATCAGGGAGCAGGACAGAAAATTAAGGGTCTTTAAGGGAGGGCTCAGGACAGACTTGCAAATGAAAAGGGGCTGTAAGTGCAGACAGACGATGCAAGGAGCAGAGGCCCACTTGCCGTTGTGTGACTAGGGGTGTGGTTATTCTGCACAGTGAGATCTCTTGAAAATTCAATGTAAGACGTACACCTGCGCCAGGAGTCCTGACAGGAAATCTGTCAGACAGTTACTGCCTTTGACTCTCTCTGTAGAAAAGCTCTTATCTCTGCTTTTTTCTGTCTGCTTCGTTGGTCTCTTTCTGCAGACTCGTTTCCTCTTTTGTTTATCTGCTTGAACTCAGTTTGCTCCAGCCTTAAAATGGCTTCCTCAGCCCTTAATTCTGTGACCTCTCCACTCAGCTCCCCATGGCTAGCTCAGCCTCTTGCTCTCTCCATATCATGTTCCAAGGAGAGAATATCTGATTAGTCCTCTGGTTGGCCAACCACCTTTGGCCGAGCTGTGGCCATCCTCACCTTGTACAAATATGGGTGACCAAGGCTCATTCCTTGTGTAAGGCACTGGTTCCGCAGATGGGTTTTAACTGTACTGAAATGATCATTCTCGTCTGGGGTCTTGTACGAAATACAGATTCACAGACTCCACCTCAACTTACAGAGTAGAAATCTTGGAACTGGGCTCCAGGCAATGGCATTAGAGCAATAGCTGAGGTCAGATTTCCTCAAAAGAGGGACTACTGGCTTGGTACACTGAGGCAGAGAGGAAGAAGGCAAAGCTGAGACAAGTGACAAGGGGGAGCCTAGGCCTGGCAGGTGGGGGACAGGTCCAGGATATGATCCAATTTCAGTCCCTAGAGATGGGTTGGCTGGGAGGGCACCAGGGAAGAGATCAGAGAGAACAGTTCCGAATGTGACTTAAACTTATTATGTAGGACTGTGCGTGAAGGCTTTTAGGGAACTGAACTTTGAGAAGCTAGGACAGCAGAGCAAAAGAGGACATCATTGGAGATGGAGGGAAGAGGAGCACGCTGACAACAGGAAGTGCAGGAGGGTTGTACTTGACTACTTGTTATAAACTAATCTGGAAGAAGCTGGAATTAAATATTAAATTGAATTAAATTCCTGGTGGTTTTCTAAATGAACAAGTTGAGTTTTAAGCTATGTTCTGAACTGCTGAGTGCCTGATATTTGCTTTTTTCCATGGCACATAAACTGTGAATTAAATGTGAAATTTACACTATAAAAATAGCATCACAGGAGTGCCGTTATTAAGTAACTTTAACTCAGACAGATTTTTTATTGCCGTAGACAACTCTTCTATGTAAAAATGTATTAATGGCTGGAGCAGACGAAAAATACCAACTATAGATGGTAAGCATTTTCTTAGAAAGTCACATCAAATTTAACATTAACCTTAAAAGCCTAAACATGCTTAAAGCAAAAACTTTTAAATATTCTTAATAGCCATGTACAGATTTTCACCCATGGCCTAGGGTAGCATCGTAAAGAATACAACTACAAGTGACCCATAAAATCTGTTAGTGAAAAAATTTTAACTGTTTGCTCAAAATGGTATTAAATGAATCATTGTTACAGCACTTTCATTGGCAGATTCTCTTAAGTGGTATTTATGGAAAAAGGCTTATTTTGATATGAAATAGGTGGAGCTAGTATACTTAAGACGTATGCCTGGAACAATGAGTCCATAAAAGGTGTACAATTCTACTAAGAGCAAGTTAAAAGTCATAGGGGAATAAAAAGACTTTGCAAAGATTTTTTCTGGTGTCTGTGCCCATCAGAAGCATGTACGGGAACAATTCACACTGGAAATGGATTTCTATTTTAGGAAAAAAGCAAAGAGTGGATTCCCTGAGAATTCTTTTTCCTCCTCCTTTTCTAAGAAATATATTTAGAAGTGTGGCCGTGATGAAGACAGTGCAATGTGTCCAGTGTTGCCGCTTATGCTCACCGAAGTTTCGCACCCTGTGTTGCCATTTATTCTAATAAAAGTTTAGCTCTTCTTAATAGTGCAAAGTAGAATCCTGCAGATGCTCTCAAAGTGTGCTCCCCAAACTAGCAGCGTCTCCATCACCTGGGAACAGGTTAGAAATGCAAATACTTGAGCCCCACCCTAGACTGACAACCAGCAAACTGAGGGTAGGGCCTAGGCATTCTGTGTTTAACAAGCTCTGCAGGTAATTCTGGAGCCCTGATGGTGCATGGTTAAGCTTTTGGCTATTGCCAAAAGGTTGACAGTTTAAATCCACCAACTGCTCACTGGAAACTCTATGGGGCAGGTCCACTGTGTCCTACAGAGTTGCTGTGAGTCAGAATCAACTTCACGGCAACGGATTCGGTTTTTTTAGGGGTTGGGATAGCATTTCCGAAACCTGATTGTGCATCAGAATTCCCTGGTGAGCTTTTAAGCAAATTCTTCTCTGTCTGGCTGTAGGAAATTCTGATTCAGTTGGCCTGGAATGGGGTTGGGCATCTGTGTTCATCTGGTAAGTGAAAGAATAGTAATAAGATGAACGTATCTCAAACCACCAAGAAAGATGTGAGGGGAGCAGAGTGTCCACTTTGGATCGGGGTTTTCTATGCCTGAGAAGCTGGTGGACCAGTGGAAGATTGATGAGAAGGACCTCCCTCCAGAGCTGACAGAGAGGGGAACCTTCCCCTGTAGCCAATGCTGGGAACTCTAGTGACGTAGTGATTAAGATCTGCATCTGCTAACCAAAAGATGGACGATTTGAATCCCCCAGGAGCTCCGTGGAAAGTCTATGAGGACAGTTTTACTCTGTCCTATGAAGTCGGTATGAGTTGGAATCGACTTGAGGGCAGTGGATTAATGGGTTACATGTACCCTGCAAAAAGACCATTACTAGTATTTTGAAAGGTTTTAAAGTATTATTTTAGCTGATTTTTTAAAAAGTGACAATAGCCTAAGAGTCTTCCTTTGTGTTTTTCACGTGTAAACATGTTTCTCACTTATATGTTTCAATGTACAACTTCGTAATTGGCAAAATCTCACCTTCTCCGTCATGTTCTATTATCTAATGCAAAGCTGCAAATTGTTACTGATTGGGAACAAAGTGTGTGATACACAAACAAGGAGAAAATTTGGATATATATACCAATTTGCTAGATTTTATTGCTATCGCCCAGCTTCATAAATGGTGGTAGCAGTTATTGTTCAAATCAGTTCATCTTCAGATCCTCTATAGTACGGCAAACTATTTCAAAGGACCTTGTTTACTGCTTTGCACGCAGTAGGCACTCAACATTTTTTTGGATGAATTTCTAGCACTGTCCCTCATATCTTTAGTCTGACTTATTAATTTGATAGTAGGTCTATATTAGAATGATGGGAATCCCAGGGTGGTACGAACAGTTGACCTTGCTGTAAAAAAGGCTGGAGATTGGAGTCTACCCAGAGGTATCTCCGAAGAAAGGCCTGGTGATCTATTTCTGAAGAGTCAGCTATTGAAAACTCTGGGAGCATAACTGTACTCTATCACACATACGGCAGGCCGGAGTCAGAGTCAACTCCATGGCAACCGATTTGGTTATTGCACTAATGGAGATACTCTTGGGGGTAACTTCATCTGGAGAATGAAGTGCCATCGCTGCTGAATTAAAAGAAATGACGGACATGGAATTAGGATTAACATTTATTAGACTTTATTGAACGTTTAAAAGAAAGGGTGTTCACTCGCTGCCATGGCATCCAACGTGACGTTACCGCTGTTGGTGGTGTCATTTCCGGCACACTGGCCTCATACATACAGTTTCCGGTTGGCTGGCAGGGTAGGATGACATCGTGGATGTGTCGGGAATCCGAATGGCGAGCGGGATGCTGGTCGTTGGAGAGGATTCTCCAATTCCTTTCTGTGTATTCCTGGATGAGGTTGGCACTAGTTGCACTAGGGCATAACTGTGTTGCTCCCCCACTTGTACCAGCATGGCAAGGCCTCATGGATGAGGACAGAGATGAGTGAGAGAATTTTTCACCAACTGGGATCTCCAGAATGAGTTTTAGTCCGTGCTGGTAGCGCCACTGGCCAACCAAAGAAGAGGCCATCTACAGCGTGTGGGCAGAGTCAGATTTGGGTGATGAGAGGCCCAGTTTGGGAGCCACACCCGCTGGCGTCTAGTCTGGGCCAGTCAGCTTCTTCAGCTCGGGCTCAAGAGAGGGGCGACGGAGGAGGCGGAGTTGAGAATTTGGATGACCAAGAGAAACCTGTTAAATAGGACGGCTTTCATAAGGATTTCCAACAAGGGAAGTTAAAAATTAGTAGCAATTTAAAACTCAGCCAGAAAAGTTTTGCACCAGAAACCAAGACTTTCAAGGACTTTGGCAGCTAGGGAAGACACATGAAGGAAATTGGACAGGACGTTCTTCAGGAGACGGGCTATGTTCCTGGAAGGGGCTTTGAGAAGAATGTACAAGGTATAATCAATGCAGTCAAAGCCAAATAGAGAAAGGGAAAAAGAGCTGTGGGGGCTTACAGCTCAGAGGCTTCCACACAGTCCATGCAACACTTCTTGTGGTTGATTCAGAAGAGGAAACCGAAGAGGAGTTTCAGAAGGAACTAAGTCAGTGGAAGACAGTCTTCAGCCAAAACAAGAAAACTCAACTACTCTTACAAGTCGGGAGAAGAGCTGCAAATCAACAGGACTTGGGAAGAAGCTCACCCAGAAGGTCAGAGCCATACACATGACACACTAGGAGCAGAAGGTCTACCATAGCTACCGCCAGATCTGCCACACACACATTGCCCCTGATGATGGGTTGCTGCTGCAGTTGCACCAGCTGCTACCATCTGGCAAAGGCTCCAGGCTTTGTGTTTTCTGAGCTGGAGCCAAGGGTGGGTTGCCAATAGGCAAGGTAAGCACAGTGCTTACCTTGCTTACCAGATCATCTCTAGTGAACAATTTCACATGTTTTCACCACATCAAAGATTCTGTTTCTTGATACGGCTGGCATCTGTTTTTCCCCCAACCCCAACGTACCTTCCTACAGAATCAAAGCCTCTTTAGAAGTGTGTAGTCTGACAAGGAAGGATTACCCAGTGAGCCAAGTAAACACAGGCTTACTTGTGTTTGCTTACTAATCTGTAATGTCACATGGGCTCACAAAACCATGTGAAATAGTTCCTTTCAGATTAGTAAGGAAGGATGAGTTAAGTCTATACTTGCCTTTCTGGGTTATCTGCCCCTGGCTGGACCACAGCCTGCAGCTGTTCATCAATGTCATGGAGCAGGGGATAAGCCAGAATGACGGGCAGCTGTGGTATGAATAGGGCATGGTAGTCAGTCTCTCCCATGAGCTAGAGAAGATGTTCAAGGTTCTAGACCATTACGAGAAGGTCACCTTCAGCCTCACCAAGGTCCTGGAGATGGTAGAGGAGTGTGAGTGGCAGATGCAGCCCAACCGTGGCAGCCTTCTCACCATGGGTATGTCTGCATCTTTGAAACCTTCTAGGAAAAGTACCAGGAGGAGTACAGGATATCTGATTGAGAAGAGCTCACAGTGGCCATTGTCTATATACTCATGAAAGATTACTTCAAGGGGTGTAATCCCCTCAAAGACTGCATGTATGGCACCAAAATAACTTTTCAAGTGTAAAAGCTCTGTAAAGAAGGACCACCTCTTGTTCCACAGTTGGCAGGACCTCTTGGCAGATGCCTTTCACAGGCTGATAGAGGAGTTTGGATGTCTTGTTTGAAATATCATAACCCACTGGCAACCAAATAACTGTGACCCACTGGTGGACTTTTTGAATAGGTGGGTACATATTATTCCCATTTGGATTTAGATAACATACCGGACCAGCTTCTGTTCCTCAAGCTACAGAAGGAGGTGGAAAACTGGAACCCACTGACTGACATTGTACCCATGCATTTTCGAATCCATCCATGGCTTCCCCTCATGTAGGTGTGGCTGAAGCCACTGTATTCCCCCATTTGCAGCAAGCTGTGGAGTGCCCTACGGAAGTGTTACCCCAGTGACTCCTCAGGGAAGCTCATGCTCCAGCCTTGGAAAGATATCGTCACCCCTGGTTCCTGTGAACCACTTGTGGGCAAGAACATTGTGCTCAAGCTGGGGATATGTCTTGGTGAGCTTGTTATTACCCACCACCAGCACTACAAGGAGGCCTTGTACTGGATGATTAACTGGGAAAGGATGAGCTCTTGAAAAGCATGTCTTCCCCAGGTGGCATCAGGTGCTGTGCTCCTGGCCCAGTAACAGTCCAGATTACAAAGAGATCACCAAGTGGTACCAGTGCTGGAAATCCATGTTTTCAGACCAACTGCTGGCGCATCTATCAAGGACAAATTTAACGAAACACTGGATGTCTTGAACAGGGTGGTGTCCTCCAGTGTTGGTGTGTACATTCAACCCAGAGTGATAGAGAACATTGCTTACCTTACCTACATGGAGCAGAAGAAGCACTTTGAGTATGAGGACATGGCCATCAGCTCAATGCCCATGAACTTTAAGACCTTCTTCAGACCAAGGCCAAGGAGCCCAACATTTTCATGCCCATCATTGGGAGCTGACATGAAGTTCTACACTTTGGTTGCATCGTGATCTCCATTGACCAGAAGGTAGTATTCATTCAGAGTTAGAAGATCTGGGTGCCCTCATTTCTGCACAACCTGATTGCTATGGCTAAACAGACCGCCATGGGTATGGAGCAGACCTAAGAGGGACGTTCAAAATGTTTCTTAGAATAAAAAATATTTTAAATTACAAAAAAAAAGAAGCATTAGTTAAGTACAACAGTTTTAGTGAAATTAACAAAGCCCACAAAAAATTCCCCATGCTGTCATCACTCATTTTTGTTGTGTATAGAAGTCCCTGGGTGGTCCTAACCATTCACCAAAAGGTGAGATGTTCCAGTCCACCCCGAGGCACCTTGGCAGTACAGGCCTGGTGTTCTGCTTCCACAAAATCAGCCACTGAAAACACCATAGGGCACTGTTCTACTTTGACACACACTGGGTCACCACGACTCAGAATCAGCTGGAAGGCAACTTTTTTCTAGGTAGTTTTTATTTTTTATTATTGTGATTAAATGAAAGTTTACAATCCAAGTCAATTTTCCATACAAAACCCTGAGCACCTGCCTCTCTGCAATTCTATCTACTGTCCTCACCCTGTGACATCACACTCTTCTTTTCCAATCGTTACTTCCAGTACCCACTCAACCAACACTTGTCCCCTCCTCCCTACCCTCTCCTCTACATTCTAAAAAGAAACCAGTAGGACAGCCTCCTATATAACTAAACCATAAAGTATACACACCACCTGCATCACTCTGTGTCCCCAAGTTCAGTCCATTCTGTCTGAAGCGCTGGCTTCTGTATTGGTTTCAGGTCTCGGCTAGGAGCAAGTCTAGGGTCCATGTCTTTAGGGGACCCTGCAGGCCATTGGAGCATCATCTCTGGTCTTCTAATAGTTTCTGATTCTCACATACCTTTTTCCTGTGCTACATCAGGGACGCTACATTGTATTCCCAGTCAGGGCTGTCTTTGGTGGTGGCCAGGCACTGTCTAGTTCTTCTGTTTTCCGGCTGATGTAGTCTCCCAATTGTATGAGTTCTTCTGTCTCCTGAGCTCATTTCTCCTGTCTTTGATGTTCTTGGTTGTCATCTGTTCCAGGTGAGTTGGGACCAGTTGTTCCTCAGGTGGCAGCTTGCTAGCTTTTAAGACCCCCAGGTGCCACGCATCAATATGGGGTGCAAAACACTCTGAGAAAAAGACCAGTTATGCCAGTTGGCCGCAATGCCTGTAAGGCAACTTTTTTTCCCCTTTGTGCACAGGAACTTTAGCAAATATATCCAAACCTGTTGCTGTTGAGTTGATTCCGACTCGTAGTAACTATAGAGGCCAGAGTAGGACTGCCTCATAGAGTGGTGGTTAAGTGCTACGTCTGCTAACCAAAAAGTCGGCAGTTCAAATCTGGCAGGCTCTCCTTGGAAACTGTGGGACAGTTCTACTGTACCCTGTAGGGTTGCTATGAAGTCAGAATCGACTCGATGGCATTTTTTTTTTTTTTAAATGGGAAGACTGCCTCATAGGGTACCCAAGGCTGTAATCTACCAGAACAGATAGCCAGCTCATTTATCGAGGAGCAGCTGTTGGGTTTAAACCTCAGACCTTTTGGTTAGTAGCCAAGGGCTTAACCACTTCACCACCACAACTCCTTTGCAGGTCTACATACATTTTATTCTGCTTTTCAACTTTGCACTGTTCGTAAACTCTTCCATATTGTATGCTCTTCATTTAATATAATTGATGTAAAATAATTCACCATTAGGCTGTTCCCTCATCCATCTTTTTGTTATTAACCGAACTTTTCAAAGAACATCTTTTGTATGCAGTCTTAGTTTCTTTTTCCATATTATTTGTCAAGAATAAATTACTAGGAATGCGCTTGTGAGGTCAAAGGATGCGGTACACTTATTTTTATTTAATTGAGTAACATTATGTACTGTACGAAAAGCTTTTTATATATTGCTCTTTCAAGTTTATCTTGTTAACCCCTTGCTTAAGACACTATCATTCTACCCTCGCGCTACAAGTCGACTGGGAAAAAAGCCCGAGAAGGCAGGTAACCCGATCTCGTCCAGCAGGTGAGTTCTGGACGGAGGCGGCAACGAGACCAGGAGTAGAACTCCCCTGGGGATTTTCTGGAACCTTCAGTGTCGGGAGAGTGTCTCTCCCCTCTCCTCAGCGACGCCCGATTTCTGGAGCTCGGCGGAGACTGTTTTACCTAGCTCACCCTAGCCCCTTAAGAGAGGCCGGCAAGCAATGGGCGTCCAATCTATGCGGCGGCCCTGAGCAGACAAAAGCTCTGCCTCAAGGAGACAGGACATTAGTTTCCTCCCGGTGCCACAGAGTTGCCGCCGCCGACTGTTTTTCCTTTGCCCGCTCCCTCAAGTTCTGCGCGGGACCCTCAGCTGCCCGCCCCAGGGGGAAAGACCGCGTGCAGCGCAGCGCCCCACTCCCGGCGGCCGACGTGCCGGCCGCGCCCCGGCCCCACACCCCCGCGGCCCGGGCGCCCGGCGCGGCCGCCCCGCCCTCCGCTCGGGCCTGCCAGGCCCCGCCCCGCCCCGCCCCTCAGGCCCCGCCTCCCGGCTCCTCCCCGCCCCCCGGAGACGACGAGCGGTGGCGGCGGCCCCAGGACCGGGTTCCCTCAGACAAGAGGGCGGGTAGAGGAGGAAGCGGCCGAGCCCTGAGCCTTGCTCCGGCGCCGCCGCCGCCGCCGCTGCCGAGCACTGCCAGCTTCAGCCGACCAGCCCTGTCCGGTCTCACGCCTCGCCTCGCCGAGCAGAGAGAAAGGCCGGGGGCGGCTGCGCGGAGGCGGTAGAGGCGCGGGTGGAGGCGGCGCGGCCGGCCGCGGCTGCTGCTTTGTTGTGCGGCCCGGGCCGAGGAAGGAGAAGTGGGAGGAGGGGGGAGCTCGGCGTCCCGCTCCCTCCGCGGCTCATGGCGACGACGCGCGGCACATCCGGGACCCTCCGGCCGCGGCGGCCGCGGCGCCGGCTGCTCGGGCCCCAGCCCCGGACGCTGTAGTGACTCCGCCGCGCCTCGCCGTCGCCCCAGCCCCGCCCGCCGGTCCGCCCGTCCGCCTGTCGGCCCGGGCCCCGCGTCTCCAGCCGGAGCCCCGCCGCCGCCCCCGCCACCCCCGCCACCGGGGACATGTCTAACCCCGGAGGCCGGAGGAACGGGCCCGTCAAGCTGCGCCTGACAGGTGAGGGGGGGCGGGCGGCGGGACCCCGGCCCTGGCGACCGCGGGGTGGGCGAGCCGGCGGGGGGTGCCTGTGGCCTTGGGAAGGGCCAGGGTCGCGATCAATGGTGAGTTGGGGGTCGGGGCCGTGGGAAGGCCTAGTGCAGGGAGGGTCATTGGAAAACCCCTCTTTCTGTTTGCAAATCGCCCGCAAAGCCAGGGGAGATTCGAGGGGTCTTTGGTTGAGGGGAGGGGCAAACGAGCTGGAATTCCGTGCGAATTTGAGGTCCCCAAGTCTTGCCAGATGAGCTGCCGCTTGCCCTGGGCCTCGGGAAGCGGCCCCGGGCGGCTGCTCAGGTGGGGTCGCGGAGGGGATGAGTAGCCCCGGTGGCGGGCGTTATTGAATCCGGTTGCTGACTGCGCGCAGTAAACACCCCTTAAGATGGAGCGCTAACGGGAGGGCGTGTGTGTGTGTGTTTTCCTGGGTTGTTAACTTGCACACCCACATATGCCCGCGTGCAAACCTTTTCTCTCTGTTGCCAGCCAGCGCAGCCGGTGCCACACACTTTAAATGCACGTCTTCGTCAGAGACGACGACTGAGGTTGACTTTTCCGGTGTGGCTGCCTGATACGCCGACTCGGGCTCGTTGTACACGCTGTGTTTTGGAAGTGTTTGATTGTAGGTTAGCATGTTTTGGGTTGTTCCTTGTAGGCCGCGGAACGTGTGCCTCACTTCTAACTCCAGACCTGTTTTAAAACACTTTTTGGAGAGGGTAAATTTCTAAGTGTGTGACCGTCCAGACCTTTAAAGAGAACTTCCACACCCTCATCCCCTTCCTTTTTCTAAAAATTGCCAGTGAGGAAGAGTATCTGGAGGGCTTGCTTGATACAACAATACTCCTGGAGAGAGTATTCGTGAATCCCTATGCTTTAAAACTTGAACGTTGCAGGTACGGGTAGCTTCCCAAGCCACTTTTGGTATTCTTACACAGACTTGTTACCCTGTTCTCAGGACAAAATAGTTTTGGTTTGAAAAATGTAAGTGAAAGCAGTGTAGTTATCCTAATTTCCCCCATTATTAAATTATCCACGTTTATATTCGGATGTGTGGTGAGAAGGATGGGTTTTCTTACAGGGTGTGTGTGTGTGTGTGTGTGTGTGTGTAAGAATAAACTATAATTATGTTTGCTTACGTTAGACTTTGAGATTTATGTGGGCTAATTTTGTAGTTGAGTGTGTGTGTGTCACATCCCAGTTCACGGGCTGAACTTTCTTGATAAAAACTTTGCAGTGACTATGGTGTTTGAGAATTTAGCTTGAATGTATGTTGGCTGCAATTTAAAAAATGTTACTTTCGCGACAGTTTTACTTTCCCTAGGGAAAATGTTGAAGAATCATTAACTGAGTGGCTCTTAATGGAAAACCTGGGCTGGGGGCTGCCTGCTCCCTGCCTCCCTCTCCTCCCACTTAGCTTCCTTATTTTCTTAGGAGTCACTGGAAACCTTTGTAAGGGATCTGGTTGCTTTAGAGTTTACCTGCTGCTGTACCTCTTCTGGAGTCAGTCCAGTGTCTGTGGTCATGGAAAGAACCTGTGACTCCAGGTGAGCCTAAAGCGTCAGAAATAGGCTGTGGTCACTGATTTCCTCTAGGCTGTATCCATACTGAGAAAATGAGGAAGGAAACAGGCTTTGATTTTTGCAGATAAAATAAATTGAAGGTTTTTAGCAACTCAGTAGATGTTGAAGTATTTGTCTGTGGTTTCCATACTGTATAAAATAAACATTATAAAAATTCACGAATAAAATTTATTAGAAGAGATTGCACGTGTCTTTTTTTGAGGTGGAAGCAGGAATACTGAAGTAAATACATAAACATTTTGTATCTTCAGATTTTCCTGAGGAATTTTAAGGAACTTGTGTCTTTGATGGAAACCCTGGTGGCTTAAGTGGTTAAGTGCTGTGTCTGCTAACCAGAAGGTTGGCAGTTCAAATGCACCAGGTGCTCCTTGGAAACTCGATGGGGCAGTTCTCTTCTGTTGTTCTGTAGGGTTGCTGTGAGCTGGAATTGACTCGACGGCACTGCCTTTGGTTTTCTTGGTTTGTGTCTTTGCTTATTCTTTTTGTTTATAAAATGTATCTTTGAGGAGTTGTCTCTTAAAATTTGCTGATTAAAAAAAAATTGTCCTCCCATTTGTTGTCTATGGTCGAGTGTCTTCTGTTTTGCCAGGAAAATTAACATATTTTTTCTCTTTTGTTTCTTATTTATGTATTAGATGGTATAGATTTTAACGAATAGGTCTCAAGAGCTGGATTCTATTAGCAGCTTTTTAGGACATAAACATTAAAGGGTTAGATGGAAAAGATTGTTTTGACTGACTGGATAAATGACAGGGCCGTGTTTGATGTGCATCCAGGAATTGGTCTGGAACTGGTGCCCAACTTCTCAGTCCATCTTGAGAAGCCAAATAAAATATTTAACCTAGGCCTCGTTTTGTTTAAAAAAAAAAAAGACTGATTTATTTGTTAAAGTCTTAAATTTTGGCATACTTTTAGATTAAGTGTTTAGTAGTTCATTTAGATATGAGTGCTTTAGTAAGAAAATTACTTTATGAAAGTGATTTTTATTCATCCTTGCTGTATTTAATTTAGCACTATACTAATAATGTCAGATTTATAGTGTGTTTGATTTCAGGATACTTTATGAACCTTATTTAATTAAAGTGCTTTTTTAACATACAGTTGCCCTTCTACTGAAAGGGATAAATAGTTCTTCCATGGTGAGATAGACATACACGCGCGAAGGGAAAGATGAAATATTTGTGCCACGGGATCTCAGCCCACAGTGGATATTAGATTTTTCCACATATTATTCCTGAGACCACAATCAACTAGTGAACTATTTGGTATTTGTTGAAGGCAGTACTAATTTGACCCCAAATTTGCGAATCTTCAGGCCATTGGTGATTAAAATCTGATTTGTTCCATTAAGCTATTTCTACTCTTTGTGTGACACATTAACACTTGATTATTAAAATAGGCTGTATGGTAAGGTTATTAACGTCAATTAGTGTTTCCAGAGAATATTGATTATAAAACGTAAAATTTATATATGGCTATCTGATAAAAGCTTATGTTGGGTTGGGTGGGTAATAATCTTTGTATTTGCTTGCTGTTTATGAAAATCTAAGGGCTGGAAAAAGCAACTTAGTTAAATGTCTAACATTTTAAAGCCTTAGATATGGAAAAATAGCAGATTACTTCTCCAGAACATTTATTGCAGACTTTTTGAAATTTCAGTGTTTTTCTGTGCTGTGCCTCATGTTATTAATTTATAAAATTTTGACAATAATGAGGTTACCTTTGCCTATAGCTAAAGGAGTAGTAACTTTATAATATCCATTTGTATGTTCTAGATATTTGGATACTGTTTCCTTGCATATTTTAATTTGAAGCTTTGAAAATTGAGTTTCTCTCTCAAGCTTCTAGCTAGAAGTGTGCCTGTACACTAACTACAATGACTGATTCTGAGGTTGTTAGCGATTTGAATGCCCCTGATTTGTGTTATTTTCTTGGTTTCTGAGAAGTAAGCCTGTGGGCTTAGCACCTTCCTTTTAAGTTAACTCTTCTAATCTGACCCTCTTCAGACCGACAGTAGAACTTGCGCAGATGCTTCAGATGCTTCATATAGTTTAGTTTTTATTGGTTAGTAAAGTGTATGTACTTAATCATGGGTTCTGTTTTCTCTGTGTTGGTTGAGTGATTACTGTCCCAACATGCATACCAGCATCTTCTTATTTAGGTATGCCAGCGTGTATCTAAGGGTCCCTGGCGGTTCAGTGGTTAAGCACTTAAGCTTCTAAAAGAAATGTTGACAGTTTGAATCTGCCCAGTGGCTGTCGGGGGTGGGGGAGGAAGACCAGGCAGTCTGCTGCCATAAAAATTAAACCCATTGACCGTCAGTTTGGACTCACAGAGACCTATAGGACAGAGTAGAATTGTCCTATAGGATTTCCAAGGCTGTAATGTTTATGGAAGCAGACTGCCACATATTTCTCCTGTGGAACAGCTGGTGGGGTTGAACTGCTGACCTTTGGCTAGCAGCTGAGTGCTTTAACCACTGCACCATTAACGCCCCTCCCTGTGACAGTTACAGTGTAGAAAACCCAGTGGGACACCGTTCTCTTTTGCACGCATGGGGTCACCATGAGTTGGAATTAACTGGGTGGCAACTAACAACAACAACAGTATATGTGTAGCATATAATTTAGAATATTTAACATGTAATTCAGTTTTCAGGGTAAATGAAGGGTCCCGCTTTAGTCACACAAGATAATTAGGCAAGCTTTTGATGAGAGTCTTTTAAAGATGTAATATGTTCTGCTCTTTTCAAATGGACCGTACTTACCAGTGTTTTATTTATGATTCAATATCATTGTAGATATAAGTTATTGTGCTCTTATAATATGTAGTATATCATCATGGCCTGTAAAGAGAACTCTTTAACCCTGAGTATATGGTAATAATGTTCCTGGGTGTTGCAAAATGGTTTGAAATTAGCTGCTAACCTAAAAATTGGTGGTTCGAACCCACTGTTGAACTCATGGAAGAAGGGTCTGGCCAGACTGTTGTAGTGTGCTTTTGAGTTGATTCTGATTCATAATGATCCTATAGGACAGAGTAGAACTGTTCCATAATGTTTCCTACTCTGTAATCTTGACCAAGGCTGATTACTAGGCTTTTTCTCCCATGGAATGGCTGGAGGGTTCAAAACCTTGACCTTTTGGTTAGCAGTGAGCTCTTAACCACTGCATCACCAGGACTTCTTAAAGATTACAGCCAAGAAAACCGTTTGGAGCAATTCTGCTCTGTAACATGTAGGGCTACCATGAGTCAGAAATGATTTTGATGACTCTGGGCTTGTTTTTTTTGTTTATATAGTAATAGGTTCCTTAACTTTGTGCTGGTTTTTCTTTACTGTTACTTTCTCTGTTCTAAGAATATTGGGCCCTTAAAATATATTGTTGTAAAATCAGCTGTTACCTGTTTCCAAATGAACACTCATTAACTACCAGGCACTGTGTTATGTTTACGTTTATTATCGCTGTTCTCACAATAGCGCTGTGAGGTAAGGGAAGCAGACTTAGAGAGGTTAATACAGTCTATTTAGAAAGCCTGTTACAAGCCTGTTAGAATTTGTGTAGAAAAAATAAGATGAAATAAATTCTATTCATTTGGAATTATCCTGTCTCTTGAAATCCTGGAAACCCTGGTGAGTTAGTGGTCAAGTGCTACAGCTGCTGACCTGAAGGTCAGCGGTTCAAATCCATCAAGTGTTCATTGGAAACTCTGTGGGGCAGTTCTGCTCTGTCTTATAGGGTTCTGAGTCAGAAGTGACTCCACGACAATTGGTTTGTTTTGTTTGTTTGTTGAAATCCTTACTGGTGTTTTAATACTCAACTCAAGGATTATTCTTACCCCTAGAACTTTGCCTGACCTGAGTTGATCTCTTTGTGACTGTACAAGGCTCCTGCTGTAGTGTAGAGCTATCTAACTTAAGGACCTTTATTTCCTCTTAAGGCTGTAAGCTCCATGAGGACAAGTTCCTTGTTTTAGATATGGATTAAGAGATTTTTTTTGTGTGTGTGCATTTTATTGAATGAATGCTGGGGAGCAATAAGTATTTCTGTATGTGTTCTCTATAGGCTTGCTGAGAGTCAGAATTGACTGAATGGCAGTGGATTTGGTTTTTTTAGGCTTGTGAATAATACACTGAGTATGGGTGGGAAGAGATGAAGTTAGATGTATAGACAGGGGCCAACTCATCTTGGCTCTTGTTATGTTTTGCCAAGAAGTTTGGTTTTTTTTGTCTTCCTCAGGCAGTGGAAGCTTTTGAAAGATTTTAAGCTTTGATATGTTTACTGTTTAGAAACTTCATGTGTTTAAAAACATAAGACAGTAGGGAGGATAGATAGACTAGGATGGGAGCTATGAAGACTGGTTTTAGGATAAGAATATGCTACATTGTTCATATTTTTTTCATCTTAAAATTTACTTACAACTAAGTTATTTACAAATAACTGCTGTAAACATGTTGGTGCCGGTAACTTTTTGTTAAAAGGCTATTTCTGTAGCAGTAATGCTGTTGCATGAAAGGTGTAGATTTTTTTAGGTCTGTTGATGCTACCCTTCTCTCCCCCGACAAGTTGCTTCCTAAAAGGCTTTTGCGTCTTTAGAGCAGCAAAGAATAGGTGTCCCTTTGTACCGTTCTTTTTATAAGCACAGGCTGTTGTTTAATTTTTTTTTTGCTAATATCATGGATATAATATTTAAAAATTTACTTGTGAAGGTGAATATTTTCCTGTATGTTTACTAGTTATCTGTTTTCTCTTGTTGATGTGTTTGGTCTTAATTTAAACAGTAGTAATAACCTGTTAGAGCCTCCCATTTTCCTGATTGATTGGCCTGAGATTTAAAAAGATATTATTAACCTGTTGTCATATTTGCTACAAATATTTTCCTGGTCTATCATTGCTTTTTATTTTTGACCATTTTTGGACATGCAGAAATTATTTTAGAAGTCAAAATTTCCAATTTCTCTTTTCTTTTTTCTACTCGGTGGTGGTGTTTTTTTTTTTTTTTTTTTTTTTTTAAGTACTTACAAAGACCTTGTTACAGAGGTTTGGCAATTACTTTTCAGTCTTTTTAAAATGGCTTAAAAGGATTATTCCCCCAAATGCTGTTTAGTTGTCTTATTACTTATTAGTCATTTTCTTCTTTCCACACTGACGTGATGATGACTTTTTAGTATGTTAGTTTAGTTATAGAAATTTCACATTTTTTTACTTGTTATACAGGGCCATAGAGAGCCCTTGTGGTGCAGTGGGTAAGCACCTGGCTGCTAACCAGAAGGTCAGTGGTTCAAACCATCAGTTGCTTGGTGGGAGAAAGATGTGGCAATCTGCCTGCATAAAGATTACAGCCTTAGAAACCCTACGGGCAGTTCTCCTTTGTCCAGTAGGGTTGCTTTGAATTAGAATCGACTTGATGACAGTGGAATAGTGCCGCACTGTTTTCACTATTGCAGCTTTATAATTTATTATTTTCATTGTGTCAGAAATAGTTTTTGCTATTTTTACTTCTGTTTCACATGAATATTAAACTTGTTAAGTTTAAAAAGAAATTTCGCAGGGATTATGATTAAAATTGCATTGGGAACAGGAGGGATGTATAATTTTCCCAACCAGAAGCTGTGTTTCTACATTTACTTAAGGTGTTGCTCCATAGTGATGCAGGATAACTTTCTTTCTGTGTTTTAAGTTAATTCTGGCCAATTTATACTGGTGGCATTTTAATTGCTTTTTTCTAATTTGTTACTATAGGAATGCAGTTATATGTATTTTTCCATTTCAGCAGTTTTGCTTAATACTAAGCCTACTAGTATTTCACTTCATGTTAGTTTTATAGGGATCAGTATTTAGCATTAAAGTTGAATGTTAACAATAAAACATTTGTTTTCTCTTGGTATTTTTTTCTTTTAGGAGTTTTATGTTGATTTGTTTTAAAATAGCTATTGAAGGCCCTGACCACTTTTTAAAAAGATACATTTGATATGGTATTAAGAAATATCAATGTATCAAATTTGATTTGCAGTTCTTCCTAGAAATTGAAAGTGGTTGGAGTGCACAGTCGTAGGGATTGCAACAATGTGTATGTAAATTTTTGTAGGAGAAATTAACTTGAGCTGTAAACTTTCATCTCAGGCACAATAAAAACCAACCAACCCACCAACCCACCCTTTCACTTGCTGATGTGGCCTGGCCCTTGCCTGTCTCATCTCTTTGCTGTTTTCAGGATCCTTGCTCTCCAGAATAGTTAGGGGTACAAGACCTGTGTGGGTACTTCACACCTAAGATACTCTGCGGTGCAGGCCCCCTGACTGTTACATAGTCCTCTAGACTCTACTAAGAGTGACCTCCCTTATAACGTGACTCTTGAGTGGCACACACCAGAGGGAATTGAGTGGTAAGCTATCTGGGGGAAGAGATGTTCAGGCAGAAAGAACAAAGTATAATGACCCTTTAGTAATGAGAGAAGTTCAGTGTCTTTCCCCACATTGCTTATTGACTTTCTGTTTCCTTATTTTGGAACTGCCAGTTCGTGTTCTCTGCTCTTTTTTCTTTCTAAAGTGTCTTTGTCCTTGTCTTTCTGATTTGTAAGAATTGATTTTGTGTAAGTCTTAGTTTTCATTTGTATTATGTTAAAAACAGTTTGTTGTTTGGTTTTATTTTGCTTATGGTAGTTTTTGTTTTGTAGAATTTTTTTTTGTAACAGAACATCATGTAAGTATGTCAGATGTAACAGCAGTGTAGAAAAAAATCGACAGTAGATATAAAACCTTAAGTTTTTTAATAACTCCTAATGATGAGAGATAGAAATTACTGCATAGATGATTCTACAAAGGGTATTTCTTTCTTCCCAGGAAATTTTCTTGTGCCACTTAATAGCCAGTCTGTTTCCCTCACTCCCAGTCCTTGGCAACTGCTGATCTGTATATTGTCACTGTAGTTTTGACTCTTCTGGAATTTCATGTAAGTGAAATTATATAGTATATAGTTTTTGGAGTCAGATTCTTTTACTTAAAACAAAAACCCACTGCCATCAAGTCGATTCCAGCTCATAATGACCCTATAGGTCAGGGTAGAGCTGCTCAGTAGAGTTTCCAAGGAGTGCCTGTCACATTTGAACTGCTGACCTTTTGGTTAGCAGTCTTAGCACTCAACCACTATGCCACCAGGGTTTCCTCTTTTACTTAGCATAACACTTCTATAATCCATCAATGTTGTATGTCAGTAAGGTTGTTCCTTTTTATTCCTGAGGACTGTTCCATTGTATGAATATACCCCCAGTTGTTTATCCATTCACAAACATCCATCGATATTGGAATTAGTTCCAGTTTTTGGCTAGAGTGAGTAAAGCTGCTATGAACATTTTAGTACTTGCTTTTTTTGTGAATCTATTTTTATTTCTTTTGGGCAAATGAGTAAGAGTGGGGTTGCTGGGTCTTATGATACACGTTTAAATTTAAAAACAAACAAAAACCTGCCATCAAAGTGATTTATCATTATGCATTCCCACCAGCAATGTATGAGAGTTTCAGTTGTCGTTCATGCTTCGAAACACCTGTTATTATCAGTGTTTTATTTTAGCCATCCTAATTGGTGTGGAGAGACAGTTTGTTGTAGCTTTAATTTTCATTTCCATAATAAACTGTGATGTTGAGCGTCTTTTCACGTGCCTGCTAGCCATGCATCTTTGATGAATGTGTTTAAATTTTATGCCCATAGTGTTAAAAATTGAGTTGCTAACTTATTATTGCAGTTAGAGAATTCTTTGTATCTTCTGAATTCAAGTCCTTTATTAGCTCTCTGTTTTGCAAACATTTTTACTAGTTTATGACTGTTTCTTCCATCTTCACAGTGGTATCTTTCAAAGAGTGAGCATTTTTAATTTGACAGAGTCCACTGGAGGGTCAGCGAAAAAGAGGAAGACCCTCCATGAAACGGATTGACACAGTGGCCGCAATGATGGGCTTAAGCATAAAAAAGACTGTGGATATAGTGCAAGACCGGGCAGTATTTCACTCTGTTGTTCATAGGGTCGCTATGAGTTGGAACCAACTCCGCGGTACCTAAAAACAATAACAAAGTCCAGTTTACAGTTTTCTTGTACAGTTCATGCTTTTTTGTCCTATGTAGGGAATTTTTCCTGTAATCCAGAATTGCAACGTTTTTCTTCTGTGTTGGAAACCCTGGTGGTATAGTGGTTATGTTCTACTAATTGAAAGTTTGGCAGTTTGAACCCATCGGGTGGTCCTTGGAAACTGTGTGGAGCAGTTCACTCTATTCTATAGGATCTCTTTGAGTCCGAATTGACTTGATGGCAGTGCGTTTTGTTTTTGGTGTATCTAAAGAATTTTCCTGTAATCCAAAGTTGCAAATATTTTTTCTGTACTATTTATTGTTTTAGCTGTTTATATTTAGTTCTTTGATGCTTTTAAAGATAATTTTTTCCTTTTTTGTGTGTGTGATTAAGTGAAACTATACAATCCAAATCGGTTTTGCATGCCCCCCATCTGCAGCTGCCTCTGCTGTCCACACTCTGATAGCACACTCCTCTTTCTCACTCTATATCTAGTATCCTCTTAATGAGCATCTGTCCCCCGCCTCTTCTCTGCTATGTAGAAAGGGACCAGTAGGACAGCCCCCTGTAAAAGCATAGAAGCATAAAGTACACACATCATATGGTCACACTGTATTCCTGAGTCCAGTCCATTCTTGTCTGAAGAGTTGACAAGTATTATTTTAAGTCCCAGATACATGCAGACATTGATAATTTTGTTATGTGATACCATGCTTGAAGCTGTAAGAAATCAGACTGAGCCTAAGATACATAACCGCTATATTTTTCCTGTCCAAAATTTCTATTGTGGTCCTTTGATTTTTGTTCTGATGGAAGTGCATTCTAATGATGACTTAACAAGATTTGCTTATTTACTAGCTATTAACCTCATCAAATATTCTTTGGGAAAAAGGTGGGATAGAAGGAATAAATATATCTAAAAATATGGCTGTAGGAAAAACAAGATATAATTGTGTTAAATGTGACTTAGTTCATGATTATTTCTTTTTTATTTTACATAATGAGCATGTACTTTTTCTCTGTTTTAAGACAAAAGAAAGAAATATAATGTCATTAAAATCTAAGCGGACTTTTTTCAGCCACAGTGCATTCCTGGAAACTGTCAATATCCATGAAGTAGATCTTACTTGGAAGCAGAAAATTTAGATGCAGATAATAGGTCTGCCACTTACCAGCTTTGTGCCCTTAAGCAGATTGTTTACTTTCTCTGTGCCTGTGCTTCTGGTTATCAATTCATGCTTAAAATGATAATGTTACTTGTATTACAGTTCTCCTGGACAAGAAATGAAATACATAGGGGAAAATACTGTTTATGCTGTACATGTTATGTAAATTATTTTGTTTGTAGCCAAATATTGTATTTTACAGAAGTGAATCATAAGCAGTTAATATGCTGTGTTTGAGCAGGTACAACCTCAGTGTTAACATAGGTACTGAGTTAAATAGTTTCATGTTTTATAAAATAGGTTAAGTGTCATGTATATCTTGGGGTACCAAAGTGTCATAAATTACTCATAAAGAATGAAATATAATTAGCTGCTGATGTACAGTGGCTGCAGCAGTATGCTCAGACATGGCAGAGATGTCAGGATGGAGCAGGCCTGGGCAGTGAGTTGGGGCCAGCTTGACGAGCACCTTATCCCATGGTTAAAGTGCTTTGCTGTTACCTGGAAAGTTAACAGTTCGAACCCACCAGCTGCTCTGAGGGAGAAAAGATCTGGAGGTCTGCCCTGGTAAGGATGATGACCTGGACAACCCTGTGGGGTACTTCTGCTCTGTCACAGAGCGTCGCTGTGAGTTGGAATTGACTTGCCAGTACTTAGCAATGAAATAATATTAAAAATGTATCTTAAGGTTATACACCAAACATTTACCCAATTAACTATACTCTACCTCCACTGTATTTGTGGTAAGAAATTAGAATTTTGGAAAGTAGTTTGGATGGCTTAAGAGTTTTGGAGTTGGTAATAGGGGAGCAATTTGGATACTGGTATTACTTGATAACGTTTCCCTGTAGCCTGCCGGCCCTTTAAAAAATAGCCTGTAGTGTCACCTTTTGCCAATAGATGGGGATATTTCTATAAAAGTAGATGTCTAGTGTGTGTAGAGGCCTGGAAAAATGAAACCCAAAGTCTAAATGAGTTAGAATAAATGGAGCTGGAGAATTAGAAACTGACAAGTAACTCTGGCTTCTAATGAAAGTTCTATACTTGTATAAGCTTTCTTATATAAACTCATTGTATGCCGTGTGTTTATAGACCCAAACACAAAAATTCTTTTTACATATATTAGAATTACAAGCAGTAATTAATTCTATTTTTATATGATCTTATGCCATTAGGCTTTAAATATGATTTGTTCTTCCAGTGAAGAATAAAAGTTACTGATTGATTAGATGGGCTATTTAGACTCACTTGAATTTAATACTCCAAGTAAATTTGATAAGAGTTTTTTTAGTTTGAACTTTGGGAAAGGAAGAATGACATAATTTTTTTGATCTAAGAAATACAGAATGACATTTGATACATTTGTGTAGTATCATGCTGTCAAGAGATTGAATTGTGTCCCTCCAAAATGTGTGTTAACTTGGCTAGACCATGATTCCCAGTATTGTATGATTGTGTTCCATTTTGTAATCTCATGTAATTTTATTTTAACCTCTGTGATGCTTATAAGGCACAGTCAGAGATAGTTATGTTAATGAGGCGGGAAATAATCCTGAAGTCTAGATCGTGCCTTGAGTCAATCTCTTTGAGACTGAAGAGAAAGAATTGAGCAGAGAGGGACCTCATACCATGCAGAAAGAAGAGCCAGGAGCAAAGCCTGCCCTTTGAACCTGGGGTCCCAGTGCTCAGAAGCTCCTGTCAAGGGGAGGGGAAGATGGATTGATGACAAGGCCTTCCTCAGAGCTCATAGAGAAAGCCTTCGCCTAGTGCTGGCCCCCTGAATTTGGACTTCCTAGCCTCCTAAACTATGAGAGAATTAATTTCTGTTAAAGCTATCCCTTGTGGTATATTTCTGTTACAGCAGCACAGGATAGCTAAGACACATGCCTAGCACAGTACTTGGTACATAGTACACCCTCATTAATATTTGTGAGTTAAAAAATGATTAGTGAAAAAAGTTCACATTGTCTTAAAGAACTCATATTAAACAAATAATGGGATCCTGTTGGTAACAACAGTTGTAGAGGTACGGGGCTGAAGTTTTCATTTGTTAATATCTGACTTATGAATAGAATTCTTATACCATAGCGTGTTATGGTAAATGCTGCTGTTGTGTCTTAGCAAAATAAAGATCACTCGGATGTTTCCTGAGGGGAGAAAAATCGGTTTCTGGAGTGTCTCCTAAGAGAAATCAGATATGTAGGTAGTCTGTCAGTGTTAGGAAGATAATTTACGTTTTTTTTTCAGAGCTCTCCAGCTTTTTTAAAAATTGTTGTTTTATATGTGTGTATGTGTGTGTATATGACAAAAACATTTGCTAGTTGAACCATTTTTACATGTGTAGTTCACTGAAATGGATTATGTTCATCATGTTGTGGAACAATTACCACTATTATTTTCTAAGTCTTTCCACCAACCTTTGTGGAAACTTAAGGCTCCCTAAGCGATAACGCCCTCCTTTTCTCCCTTTGGTAATCACAAATAAGTTTTGGTTGATTACATTTGTGTATTTCGTTTAAGTGGAGCCATACTACATTTGTCCTTTTGTAACTGATTTGTTCAGTGTTACTGGTTTCAGGGTTGATCCGTATCATAGCATGTGTCAGGACTTGGTTGTTGTTAGGTGTTGCCCTGTTGGTTCTGACTCATAGTGACCCAGTGTACAAAGAACAAGACACGGCCTTGTCATGTGCCATCTTCATAATCATTGTTAACTTGGAGTCCATTGTTGCAGCCATTGTGTCTATCTTGTTGAAGGTCTCCCTCTTTTTTGCTCTGCTTTGCCAAGCATGATGTCCTCCGTAAGGGACTGGTCCCTCCTGATGGATAATATGACCAAAGTACATGAACAGGAGATCAAGTCTTGCCATCTTTGCTTCTAAAGAATATTCTGGCTGTACTTCTTCCAAGACAGATTTGTTTGTTCTTCTGGCAGTCCATGGTGTATTCAGTATACCTCCCCAGTGTCATAATTCAACAGCATGAATTCTTCGGTCGTCTTCTTGATTGTCCGACTTTTGCGTGCATAGGAGGTGATTGAAAATACCATGCCGTGGGTCACGTGCACGTTAGTCATTGTCTTAGTAATATAGTGCTACTGTCACAGAAGCACCACACGCGGATGACTTCAGTAAGGAAAATTTTTTTTTCTCACAGAAATGTAGGCTACAAGTCCAAATGCAGGGCATTAGTTCCACAGGAGGTCTCTTTCTCTGTTGGCTCTGGAGTAAGATCCTAGTCATCAGTCTTCTCCTGGACTAAGAGTTGCCAAGGTGCAGGGACCCCAGATCCAAAGGACATGTTGTGCTTCCAGCACTGCTTCTTTACTGATGATTTGTGACCCCCAACTCTGTGCTTGCTTCCCTTTCCTTTTTATCTCAGGAAATTGCCTCAAGGCACAATATAATCTTACGCATTGAGTCCTTCCCCACCAGCACAACTGTTCCTGTCCTCCCTCATTGACATCATGAAGGCAGGATTTACAACATACAGAAACATCACACAGTACAGGGAATCATGGCCTAGCCAAATTGTTACACACATTTTCAGGGGCACATAATTCAATCAGTGGCATTCTTTAAATTGATATCTTTACTTTCAACTGTTTAAAGAGGTCTTTTGCAGTCATTGCAATACATTGATTTCTTCACTGCCGCTTCCGTGAGCATTGCTTTTAGATCCAAGTAAAACGAAATCCTTTACAACTTCAAGATGTTTATCAGGATGCTCTTTATTAGTCCAGTTGTGAGGATTTTTGTTTTCCTTGTGTTGAGGTGCAGTCCATGCTGCACGCTGTAGTCTTTGATCCTCATTAGTGTTTCAAGTCATCTTCGCTTTCAGCAAGCATAGTTAATGTCATCTGCATCAGGTTGTTAATGCCTAGTCTTGATGGCACACATTCTTTTTCATATAGTTGAGCTTCTTGGATTATTTGTGCAGCATACAGGTTGAATAAGTATGGTGAAAGGATACAACCCTGATGCATGCCTTTCTGGACTCCAGCTGTGAAGTATCCTCTTGTTCTCTTTAATTGACTCTCTCGGTCTGAGTATATGTTCCTCATGAGCACTATTAAGTATTCCAGAATTCCCATTTTTCACAACATTATTCACAGTTTGTTATGATCTGCACAGTTTAATGCTTTTGCATAGTAAATAAAACACAGGCGAACATCCTTTTGGTTTTCTCTGCTTTTAGACAAGATCCATCTGACGTCACCATTGGTGTCCCTTGTTCCCCTTCCTCTTGTGAATCTGGCATGAACTTCTGGCAGTTCCCTGTCAGTGTTTCTACAACCCATTTTGTGTGTTCTGCAGCAAAATTTTACTTGTATGTTACATTTATGATGTTATTCAATAATTTCCACATTCTGTTGGATCACTTTTCTTTGGAGTCAGCACAGATATGGGTCTCTTCCAGTCAGTTGGTCAAGAAGCTGTCTTCCAAATTTCCTGACATAGATGAAGCACCTGTTTGTAGCCCTGCATTCATTTGTTGGTACGTTTCGGTTGGTGCTGTATCAGTTCCTAGAGCTTTGTTTTGCCCTTCCTTTCAGCACAGCTTGAACTTTCTTTGGTACTGTTGGTCATATACTGCCTCCTGAAATGGTTGAATGGTTGAATGTCAAGCAGTTCTTTTTGGTACAGTGAATCTGTGTATTCCTTCTATCTTCTTTTGATGCTTCCTGCATCATTCAGTATTTTGCTCATAGAACACTTCAGCATTGCAACTTGAGACTTCAGTTTTTTCTTCAGTTCTTTCAGCTCGAGAAATGTCCAGTGTGGTCTTCCTTTTTTGTTTTCTAACTGTAGGTTTTTACACATTACATCATCATACTTAACTTTTTGTGTGAGACCACCATTTGAAATCTTTGTTCAGCTTATCATTTCTTCTGTTTACTTAAGGTACTCTACGTTAAACAGCTAGTTTGAGAATTTCTTCTGACATCTCTTTTGGCCTTTTCTTTCTTTGTAATGACTATCACTTTCTTCATGTTTGATGTCTTTAATATCATTCTACAACTTGTCTTCAGTCGCTAGTGTTCAATGCATCAAGTCTGTTGTAGAGCTGGGCTCCAAATTCAGGTGGAATAATATCGAAGGTCATATTTTGGTGCTTGTAGATTTGGCTCTGTTTTCTTTGGCTTCAGCTTGAACTTGCAAGAGCGTGATTAGTGGTCTGTTCTGCAGTTGGCCCCTGGCCTTGTTCTGGTTGATGATACTGAACTTCTGCATCTTTCTACAAATGTAGTCAGTTTGATTCCTGTGCTTTCCATGTGGTGAGGTCCACATGTGTAGTCCCTCTTTATGTTGGTGAAAAAAGATATTTGTGGTGAATAAGTTGTTGATCTTGCAAAATTCTGTCATGGGATCTCCAGCTTTGTTTTTATCACCAAGGCCATATTTTCCAACTACCAGTCTTCCTTTGTTTCCAGCTTTTGCATTCTCATAATAAGTAATTAGCAGAGCAGGTTGATTGCATGTTTGATGAATTTTAGACAATAGAAATTGGTAAAAAGTTTCAGTTTCCTCATCTTCGGCTTTAGTGGTTGGCGTATAAGTTTGAAAGATAGTTGTTTTAACTGATTTTGTTGTAGGCATGTGGATATTATACTGTCATTGGCAGAGTTGTACTTCAGGACAGATCTTGAAATGATATATCTGATGAGGAATGTGATGTTATTCTGCTTCAGTTTGTCATTCCTGGCATAGTATGATTGTTTGATTCAAAATGACCAAAATAATATAGTTTAGCTTGGTAATGCGGCTGGCTTTGGCTACTAGTGCCTAGGATATCCATCTTTATGTGGTCTGTTACGAGTTTGATGGGTTCCAGTCTTCCTAGATCCATACTTTGTATGTTCCACATTCTTCTTATTAATGGGTGCTTGCAGCTGTTTCTTTCCACTTAGAGTTGGGTCACGTCAGCAAATAAAGTTTCTGAAAATTTGGCTCCACCTGTGTCATGAAGTTCACTCAGTGTTGAAGAGGTAGCTAGCTCTTTTACAGTTGTATTTGGAGTGTCTTTCAACCTGAGGGGCTCTTCTTCTAGCACTGTACCAGACAGTGTTCTACTGCTATTTGTAATTTTTCACTGGCTTATTTTTTTCAGAGGTAGACTGCCAGGTCCTTCTTCCTAGTTTAGAAGCTCCACTGAAACCTGTCTGCCAGAGTTAACTGTTAGTATTTGAAATCTTGGTGGCATAACTTCCAGCATCACAGCAACATGCCAGCTGCCATAGTATGACAAAGTGAGAGACACATGGGGTATTAATCTTTATGACTGAGTAATATGCCTTTGTATTTATACATGGGTGGTCCTGGACTGATGATGGAGCTCTGTTTTGACATTGTCAGTCAATTCTGACATAAGTGAATACCGCTTTTATTTATTTTTTAGCTTTTGTTACTGCCTTTTATTACCAGTGCTTTTATAGATCTGATCTTGTCTTTGGGTGGTTGGAAACATTACGTATGAATTTTAACATGTACATAAAAATACGCAAATCCTAAAAATTTACTCATGGTAAAGAAGAGTTGGACAGCCATGGCATTTTTTTTTTATTTTTATTTAACATAACTGAGTGAAAATGTACATTCACATGTAAATTTACATGCCCCTCTATATGCAGCTTCCACTGCTCTCCCTGTCCAGTGACTGCACACTACTCCTCTCTGCTCCATACATGTCTCATCCTCCCAACAGTCTCCTTTCCCCTCCTCTCCGTCCACTCCCCTTCCTCCAGCCAGAGGTCAGCAAGATGATATCCTATAGATGTATAGAACCATAAAGTGCTTCCAACATATGGTTACTCTGCATTGCCAAGTCCATTCCATTCCTGTCCAAAGAGTGGACCTTTGTTATAATTTATGGGAACGGGCAGCATCAGGGCCGGGGGCCATGCTCTCAGAGGAACCCCAAAACCGCTGGACCATCAACTGAGGTCTTTTAGTGGAGATCTCATGATGCACCTCTTTTTATTCTTGTGTTGCCAGTAAGGCTCCTCTCTGTGAGCTCCGTCATGGCTGTGACAGCCATGGCATTTTGTCAGCTATAGTAATAACTCTATTTGTGAAGATTCTGGATCATCTGGAGTATCCTTGGGAATGGGGATAGGGCTTCTCATCACTAAATTAGTGAGAGCTGTCTATAATGGTGATTTTTTTTTTCATGTATTTCATGATAATACTTCCCACATCTGCTTATTGACTTTGCAAAGTGAACAGGGTTGGAGTCCATGTTTTCAAGTAAATGAAGCTTCTGGTTTAGTTTAGAAAAAAACTGTAGCTAGTCCTTTCACTATAATTTTTTTGATGTCCCCCTTTTTTCCTCAGCAATTCTTTCTGAAGACCCACTAAGCCCTGACTTGTCAGTTCCTCTTCTTTGTGGTCTGTGAGCTGCTCCATATGGTCCTAAGTGTGGTTCATGAAAGTTGGAATTGTATCGTAAATCAGGGGCTACCTGTACCATGTTTTGTTTATCCATTCACCTGTTGATGGACATGTAGGTTGTTTCCATCAAATACTTTCTCTTTGATTGCTATTCAGATTGTGTCTTTGTAGGTATTTTGAACTAGTGAAAGTGAAATTTTCAGTGAAAGTGGAAATTCCAATGAATTTTTAAAAAATCTTACAAAGAAAATGGTAAAAGATTTTTGAGGCAAACCATCTGTTTAACTATCCAGTACTTTAGAAATGTAGAATGAATGTACCAGACATCCTTTATGATAAAATTTGAGTCCTTATATCTCTTAGTTTTCTATTTCTTTTTTTTTTTTTAATAGCTTAAGTAGTAAACGTGATCTTTTTACTACTTTAGCATGGGGTTGATGATGTATGTCAGGTTTCTTCTGATTTCCAGTTTAATTAATGCGTAAGTCTGTTTCTCTAGCCAGAAAGAAGAGATGAAATGATGATGAAATACATTTATATTTATATATTCATTTAGTGAATACTTGTTGAGAGTTGTAGATGCACTTAACACTGAGTTTTATCGTGTTACCGTAAGGTAAGCTCTGGGATTTCAAGAAGAGTTCAGGACCTTGACCTTGCTTTCAGAGAACTTGCAGTATAAATAAAGTGACAAGACTTACAGGGTTAAATAACCTAGTAGTCAGTGTTAGAGTTAGTGGTACACCCAGTGGATGCTGAAACAACTGGGTGAAATGAAAGAATGAAAGCTCATGGGTAGTTTTAAGAGGGATCAGGTACCAATTTCTGAAATTGATCAGCCTTTCATACTTTTTTTCTTTCCAATTTAGAAAAGTAAGGTATACCTCGCAGTCTCAACAAGTAGTACACTGACCTGTAGAAAGAAACTCACCAGGATTCCAAAGAAATAAATCAAAATATTGGTGGGGGTGTTAAGAAAGGAAATGCTTAACAACTTTCATAGGTTGGTGGTTTCCAATCCTTTGTTTTCAATGAAATTGAAGGACCTGATGAAATTGTTGGCTAGTCATTAAAAATAACTTTTATGAAAAATTGAGAGATAAATGCCATTACTTTCCAGATAATTGAAAACGGAAATCATGATTATTTTGATTCTTTTTGGCATGTAACTCAAAGAATTCAAAGGAATGTAATGGCATTACTGTAACCTCCTTTTATTCCATTTTATTTATGTGAATTTTTTAGTGCTTATTTATAAAAATGAAAAATAGGAATATATACGGAACCCTGAATCATTCCAGCATTAATATTGACTTACAGTTATGTGAAGTTAATTAAAAATAAGAAACTCCATCCACTTCTTTAAGAGTTACATTTTCCTTCTTCTTCCTTCTCCCACTCTTTTCCTCTTTTCTTTCCTTTCTTCCCTTTCTTCCATCCCCTCCCCTACCCTCTCCTCTTCCTGTTCCTCTTAATTGGTTTGTTCTAATCAGGATTTGAAAACATCTACACATTGTATTGGGTTCGTGTGTCTCTTACATCTCTTTAAACTAGGTTTAAAGTACATTCTCTGTCTTTTACTATTTTCTTCAAATTTATGTATTATAGAAACCAGCTTGTATGTTCTATGAGGTTCCTTTCTAACTATTGTTGATTGCTTTCTGTGTTTCCTGTAGATAGATACTTTGAGGCATGCTGTGCTTCTGTAGAAGATATACATGCCTGCTTTTTAAATTAAGATATTAGTGGTCACTGATCTTTCCGTAGATTCATTATTTCATTACAGATTTGTAAACTGTTATTAATTTTACTAACTGGGCTACTTCTGTAGAGAAAGTTCCCCATTAATTATTTGGTTACACTGAAGTACTTTGTACAGAAATAGCCATTTAGACACTCCTTTTTTCCCTTTGCTTAAAAGTTTTCACAATAATGGTATGGCTTCCAAGGATCCTTCAAAGGTGACCAATTTTTTGAAATCATGATTTCTAACATACTTAGTTTAGTCCGTTGCAGTTATCATTTTTATTGATGCACAAATTAACCTGTCGTTGGCCAGTGGCAGTCTCTTGCAGTTGAGTCCAGAGTTCTTTTGATAGGATTCCGGCAATCTTGGATAGCTCCTCTGTCTTCTGGTTTAACAACATATACTAGGCTCGTCTCATTTTCTTTCTGAAATCTCACATCAGCCATTTTTTTTCAGGAAGCTGTGGCTCCTTTTAGTGGGAAATGGTATTTGATGGGAAATAGTATTTGGAGACAACAATGTCCTGTTGAAGCAGTGAGAGCCACTGAAGAATTTAAAATCGGGGAGTAACATGAGGAGACTAACATTTTAGATAGAATTCTTTAGAGATAGTATAGATACATTGTTACTGTTCACACTCAGGTTGATTTTGACTCATGGTGATCCCATCAGGCAGAGTGGTGGAACAAATCTGCTGGAAGAAGTACAGCCAGAATTTCGCTCCTTAGAAGCAAGGGTGACAAGACATGTCTTGTGTACTTTTGTCATGTTATCAGGAGGGACTAGTCCCTGAAGAAGGGCTTCACACATGATAGAGGAGAAGTGAAAGAGAGGAAGACCCTTAACAGAATGGCTTGATGCAGTGGCTGCACTGATGGGCTCTGGTGTAGCAATGATCATAACAGCGCAGGACTGGGCAGTGTTCCAGTCTGTTGTATATAGGGTCACTATGAGTCAGAGCTGACTGATGTTACCTAGCAGTACCAGTCTTTATGGAAGGAGCCCTAGTGGAGTAGTGGTTAAGTCTTTGGCTGCTGACCGAAAGGTTGGTACTTTGCACCCACCAGCAACTCTGCAGGAGAAAAGTATGGCAGTCTGTTTCTATAAAGGTTGTTGTAGTTCGGTGCTGTTGAGTCAATTTCAGCTTAAAACAACATTGCATGCAAGAGAATGACTCACTGACTGGTGCTGTGCCATCCTCATGATCACTGTTATGCTTGAGCCCATTGTTGCAGTCACTGTGTGCATCTCATTAAGGATTGTCTTCTTTTTCACTGACCCTTCTCCAGGGACTGATCCCTCCTGATAACATGCCCAAAGTGTGTGAGATGTAGTCTTGTCATCCTTCCTTCTAGTGAGCAGTCTGGTTGTACTTCTTCCAAGACAGATTTGTGCCTTTTCTTGGCAGTCCACAGTATATTCACAGTTAAGAGGCATCAGTTTTTCTTCAGTCTTCCTTATTCATCTTCCAACTTTTAAATGAATATAATGTGATTGAAGTTCCATGGCTTGGTTCAGGCATACCTTCATCTTCAAGGTGACGTCTTTGCGTTCCAATACTTTAAAAGAGGTCTTCTGCAGCATATGTGCCCAAAGCAGGGTGTCTTTTGATTTCTTGACTGCTACGTTCATGGGTATTGATTGTGGATCCAAGTAAAATGAAATCCTTGGCAGCTTTGTCTAGTTGTGAAGGTTTTTGTTTATGTTGAGGTACTGCTATCCATTTTGAAGGCTGTAATCTTTTGTTTTGAAATGTCCAAGTAGGCTGGTCACATGAACTAGTTTGATTATTGGTAACTTAGAGGATCTAATGTCTTATTGCCAGGTGTTAGAGCTGTTACTAGATGTGTGAATCCAGATGTCCTTTTGCTTTTCTATTGACACTCAGGTTGATTTTGACTCATTAGTGACCCCATCAGGCAGAGTGTACGTCTTTCAGTTCAGGTGCCCAGGTAGTCAGTCCCCAGGTAGTCAGTCCCCAAGTGTGTGTGTGGTGCAGGTGGTCCCCTACAGATGCAGATGATCAGGGGTGATTGCTGTAGGCCAGGTAACTGACTGCACGTGCTGAGAAGAGTAGGGGGCTGACAGCTTTCTGTGAGTGTCTGTGAGGAAGACTTGTTCCTGTTCCTTCATGCAAGTAGGTAGATAGTCTTTGGTGCAGGATGATGGGTGCTGGATACTGTATGCAGCGCTGGAAGGCTTTCAAGCCCTGTGGACCCTTTATGGTTGTGCATAGGCAAAGGACTGTTTCTGCCCTGAGTTCCCAGCTACACAGTCAAATGCCTTTTCATAGTCATTACAACACAGGGAAACATCCTTTTTTGTATTCTCTGCTGTCAGCCAAGATCCATTTGACACCAGCAGTGATATCTCATATTCCATGTGCTCTTCTGAATCTGGCTTGAATTTCTGGGAGTTCTGTTGGTGTCATGTAGTACTGCAACTGCTTTTCAGTGATCTTCAGCAGTCCTTTACTTGCATGTGATAGTAATGATATTGTTCAATAACTTCTGCATTCTGTTCAATCACATTTCTTGGAAATGTCATAAACATGAATCTCCTCCCGTCTGTTGGCCGTCTGTCTTCCCAATTTCTTCACATAATGAGTGAGTACTTCCTGTGCTAACATCTGTTTGCCGAGACATCTCAATTGATGTTCCGACAGTCCTGGAGCTGTGTTTTTTGCCAGTGCCTTCAGTGCAGCTTGGACTTCTTCCTTCAGTACCGTTGGTCTCTGATCATATGCTACCTCTTGAAATGATAGAACGTCAACCAGTTCTTTTTGGTATAGTGACTCTGTGTATTCTATCTTCTTTTGATGCTTCCTGTGTCTAATATTTTCTGCACAGAATCCTTCACTATTGCAACTGGGGGTTTTATGTTTTCTTCAGTTCTTTCAGCTTGAGAAATGCCAAGTGTGTTGTTGTCTTTTGGTTTTCTGTCTCAAGGAAACCTGTCATTGTAACAGTTTGCCTTTTGAAACCCGAAGTCTTCTTTTCAGCTCTTTGGCTTCATTTCTTCCTTTTGCTTTAGCTACTTGACATTCAAGAGCAAGTTTCAGAGTCTCTTCTGAGATCCATTTTGGTTTTTTTTTTTCCCCCTCTCTTTAATGATCTTTCCTCACATACAATGTCTTCGCTGTCATTTCACAACTCATCTGGTCTTCCTTTGGTTGTTAAGTGTTTATTGCATCCGATACAGTCTCAAGATGGTCTCTAGATTCAGGTGTAATATACTCAAGGTTTTAGTTGGGCTTTCATAGACTTGTTCTAATTCTCTTCAGCTTCAACTTGAAGTTTTGTGTGAGCAGTTACTGGTCTGTTATGCAGTCAGCCCCTGGCCTTGTTCTGACTGGTGAGCTTTTTTCATTGTCTCTTTCCACAGATGTAATTAATTTGATTCCTTCTGGTGAGGTCCATATACATAACCTGCTGTGAAGTTGATTATGACTCATAGTTACCCTACAGACAGAGTAGAATTGCCTCATAGAGTATCTAAGGATCACCTGGTGGATTTGAATTGCCATAGCACTTAACTAGTATGCCACCAAGGTTTCCTCTACATATACAGTCGCCGTTTATGTTGGTGAAAAAAGGTGTTTGCAATAAAGGCATTAGTCTTGCAAAATTCCATCATGTGGTTTCCAGTGTTGTTTCTATGAATGCAGCCATATTTTCCAACTACCGATTTTTATCCGTTTTCAACTTTTGTGTATCACCAGTAATTATCAGCACATCCTGATACGATGTTGATCTATTTCAGACTGCAGAGGTTGGTAAAAATCTTCAACTTCTTTTTCTTTAACTTTAGTGGTTGATGTGTAAATTTGAATAATAGTTGTATCAGCTGGTCTTCCTTTTAGGAATATGACTATTCTGTCACCAACAGCATTGTCCTTCAGGATAGATCTTGAAATTTTCTTTTTGGCAGTGAACACAATGCCTCTTCCTCTAAGTTGTCATTTGTTGCATGGTAGATGATATGATTGTCTGATTTGGAATGGCTAATACATTTATTTTAGCTCACTAATGTCTACAGTATTGATGTTTATGCATTCCATTTCATTTTTGATGATTTCCAGTTTTCCTAGATTCATACTTTATACATGCCATGTTCTGTTTGTTAATGGAAGTTTGCAGCTGTTACTTGTCATGTTGAGTTGTGCAATATCAGAAGATGAAGGTCCTGAAAGCTTGAATCCATCTACATCATTAACATTGATTCTACTTTGATGAGATAGTTCCTCTTCCGTGGTATTTTGAGTGCCTTCTAATCTGAGGGGTTCATCTTTTTTTTGTCAGTATATCAGACAACATTCCACTGCTTTTCATAAGGTTTTCACTGGCTAATTATTTTTAGAAGTAGGCTGCCAGGTCCTTCTTCCTTGTCTAAGTCTGGAAGCCCAACTGAAATGTGTCCACTATGGATGCTCCATCTGCTAGCGTTTGAATAATGGTGGCGTAGCTTCCATCATCACCGCAACATGCAAGGCCCCACAGTATGACAAACTGACAGTCACATGGGGGGGTCCACAAATACTGTAATCTTGGCTATCCTATGGGAGCAGTTGTTGTCTGTCCTGTAGGGTCACTGTGAGTCAGAATTGACTTTATGGCAAATGGTTTAATCTTTATGGATTAAAGCAGATCACCAGGTCTTCTATGCCTTGGAGTCCCTGGTGGATTTGAATTGCAGACCTTTCAGTTAGCAGACAGGTACTTAAAGGTTGTGCCACCTGATAGATGCATTAGTATATATAATAGAAAGGAAGGATTTAAGACAGTATATAGCTAATTTTGTAAAATGCCTTCAACACCTAAGAACTTTATGATTTTGTGTTCTGTCATATGTGTTCCACGACTCTGAACTTCTCACCTTTTCTTAAACTTCACTTTCTCCAGGTTTTTTTTAAAAAAAAAAAACTAAGAAGTTTTTACAGTGCTGTGTCCATAGACTTTTTACCTTCTATCCCCATCTAGTCATCTTACATAAGCTACTCAATTTTCGAGACATAACTGAAGCAGTGTCTTCTCTGAGAATCTTCTGAGATTTCCTCCAGGCTGTCCTTGTCCAGGTCTTAGTGGGAAACAGGTCTGACATGCTCAAAATCCATAAAAGAGAGTGTCACGAAGGGACTGTTTGTAATTGTGTGGTGAGGGAGAGGGGAATCCAGCAAGGGATAGTGCAGCAGCTAGGGGCTACCAGAGATAGGCAGTTGGACCATCTCTGGGCTAGCAAGAGCAAAGGGGGAGAGATTAGTTGTTGGAACCTGGTGAGATGCAGTTACGAGACATTGCTGCCCAACAGGAGTTTGGACTTTGGAAGAGAAACTCTGGCAGCGTAAAGAGGAATGTAGGGAAATAAATGTCCTAACCTCTTAACCTTTGCTCTCTTAATATTGCTTCTCATTTACTGAGCCAGCTTGGAAGCCAGTGGGCAAGGAAGTCCAGTTTGTATAGCCTGTAAAGGACAGCTTGTGATCCACAAACTCAGAGTAAAAGGTGGAGAATGGATCTGAAGGAGCAAAGAGGGACTATCCAGCACACCTTTGTTTATACTTCTGTAGCACTTCAGCATATTTGTTATAGTGTCATTTATCCTTTTGATGTAACATCAGGGCTTTGAACCAGTTTGAAATGTTTCATTCATAGTAAATGAAATGAAACTGTAACAGACTCAAAATTTTACAGTTATGGTGATGGAGAACCATAACCAAGAGCAGGAGAAACTATAAGTCAAAGTACTAGAGTGGGAGACTCGTAAGAGGGTTAGTGATCCCTTTCAGGAGCCTGACGTATGTCATTGGATTATTGGCAGGACTGTCGAGAGTGACACACATTCAGAGTGGTGCAGTAGGCTGCCATCTTTAAGCAGGGCACTGCTGTTACTGACTCTGCTCAGAATCCAGTGGGCAAGAGATGTGATTGCTATGCAACATGTATGGTGCCTTATTTTCTAAGAGGGCAGTTAGGTTTCTAGCAGAACTTCAACCTGTAAATTTTCCTGTTCTTGTTATCATTCTGGTTCTCCCCCCCCCCCCCCAAATTCAGTAGTAGTTTAAGTATTTTGGTCTGTTCTAGTTTCACTTCTTCAGCCATGGCTCCCACTGAACTAGGAAGAACTGACTCAAAGCCTTGGTTAAAATCAGTCATTTTTTGTCTGTCTTTCCTGTAGGACTGTGAATCCTCTTATTATTGTAAACTAACTCTTGTTTGTATTTGTGTAACCACAGTGCTCAATAGTATTTTTTGATTAAATGAATATAAGTTTAAAAAGGGGATTGATGAGATGCATTATTTAAAAGTTTTGTTCTGCTTAGTGGTAATTAGTGATTTTTAGTTTAGAAGAGAATACTTTTATTATTTTTTCTTTCTTTGCAGTTTTTGTGCTTGTGTAATAAGTGGCTTACTCATTTTTCTTCAGGAGAGGCAAGGGATTAATACAGGCCATAATAAATAACTACTGTATTTTGAAGGATTACAATGCAAGGCCCTGAGTTGGCTGCTCAGTGGCTTGGTAGGATGACAGGGCAGCAGTCCCTTTGAAATTCTGAAGAAAAATAGCTTCTAACCTAGAACCCAGCCACATGCTCAGCCAACAGTGAAGGCAGAATAAAAGCATTTTGAGGCTTGACAGATTTGTAAAAATAATTTTTACTCATCTCAGGGAGCTACTGAGAGATATGCCAACCACAGCAAAGGGAATATATCACAAAAGGTGAATGAAGACAAGGGTGATTCTGTCAAAGGAGAGAAGCAAAGGAAAGTCCTGGGATGCTAAAACGTGACCCCAGCCAGTCCTGGGTAGCTGACTCTCCAAAGTTCTGTGTAAAATCTTGTTGTGTAGCTTTTCTTGGGAGAAGGTTTGCATGTGGAGTTTTGTTTACAGATGACCAAAGTGCAAACTTGGGAGAATGCATTGCCAGGCACGAACATTATCAGTGTTTTAGAAAATTTGAATTTGTCTGTTGTTAGAGAAGTTGAACACTTTTTTCCCTCTGTTTTGTCAGTTACCTAATGGCTTTATTTGCTAAAATACTTGCTGATAGAGACACTGGAGTTTTAGAGTTGTCTGAGATCCAAGCAGTTACCTTAACCTGGGATATGTAGACCTTTAAGGAACCTGTGGGTTGGTTTGGAGAGTACTGTGAATCCCTTAGATGGTGTGTAAACTTGTATACATGGACTTTTTTTTTCTCCCCTGGACTAGGGTTTAACCTCTTCATGTCACAGATAAAGAAGCTCAGAGGGAGAGTAAGTAACTTATGCAGCATTGGTCTCCTGACTCCTGTTCTGGTGTCCTTTCCTCTGTTATATAGTGCTGCCCTTAAGAGTCCTGAATTAGTGTAGTTTGGGCTACAGAATTACTTTGCAAATTTCTTGAACAGTGTATCTAATGATGAAGATGAATCTAAGGACAGTTAGGAGTTTCTCTTGAGTGACATACTGTGTTAAAATATTGTAAAGTAAAAAAATGGATTGACAACAGTGAGACATGTCAAGCACTTCATAGCATTATGGGAAGTAAGATTTTTATTCTTTTCTCTCTGTTTGTAAGGAAAAAATATGTAAAAAAGAAGAAATAAACCTAGAAGAATTCTAAAAGTCTCAAGTCTGTATCTTTATTTCTCCCGTATACACATATTTTGTAAATATTTTCCTGGAATTATTGAAGACTATGTGTTTAGGGACAACTTTTAGTGAGTAACTTGTAGTTAATAATATCTTTTGGAGCCCTGGTAGCTCAGTAGTTACGAGCGTGGCTGCTAACTAAGAGACTGACAGTTTGAATCTACCAGGGGTTCTTTGGAAACCCTATGGGACAGTTCCACATTGGCATATAGGGTTACGGTGAGTCAGAATCAATACTATGGCAACAGATTTGAGTTTGGTTTTTAGTAACTTTTATTGTAATATCTTTATAGACTGTTTTAAGATCTTACAGTCTGGGTGGTCAGTTTGAATGAATTTTAGCGTTGAAATCTTAAATGTAGGAAATTGGGTTGAATATGCATTACATACTCTTAAGCTTTTGGCTAATTTTGAAGGTAAAGCTTAAAGACAACCGTTAAGGATTGAATTCTGTCCTCCCAAAATGTATGTCAACTTGGCTGGGCTGTAATTCCCAGCATTGTGTGATTGTCAACCATGTTGTCATCTGGTGTAATTTTTCTGTAAACCCTGTCTTCAGGCTGTTAATGAGGTGGGACAGTGGCATTTATATTGATGAGGCAGGACTCAGAGTACAAGATTAGGTCATGTTTTAAGTCAATCCATTGTGAGATGTAAAAGAGAGAATCAAGCAGACACATGTGGGGACCTCATACGACCGATAAAGTAGTGCTAGGAGCACAGCATGTCTTTTGGACCTGGTAGTCCTTGTGCTAAGGAGGTCATCAGCCCAGAAAGATTCATGATATGGACTTTCCCATGGAGCGGGCTCCTTGAATTCGGACTGTGAAAGAATAAATTTCTCTTTGTTAAAGCCATCCACTGGTATTTCTGTTACAGCAGCTCTGGATGACAAGGACAACTACTGTATCTTCTGTGACATGTGCCTTGAGCTCCTACTAAGCCAGTGCTGTGTCTTAACCTCTTACAAGGTTGAAGCCTACTTGGGGGCAGAAATTTTATCTTACACAACTTGTATCAAAGATATAAGGGAAATTAATTGCTTATTTATTAAATAATGAAACCTGTGTTTGAATCTGTTAGGAAAAACTTTAAAAGACAGAAATTGTTATCATAGCTTGAACATGTAGGAGTAAGATTTAAGACTCTTTCTGATGTGTTTATTGATTGGAAGTGACTTAATAAAGAACTAGTTACCTAGTTTTGTGTCTTTTGTACATGATTTTTAAAAAGTTAAAAAAAGAGTAAGTGTAAATGCATGATAAATTTAGCTTCTACGAAAGACTGTACAGAGATTAATTCTGTTCAGTCTCCTCGTTTCTTCATGCTGCTCCCCAGATGTAATCAGTGACCAGTTTCGTCTGCTCCGGAAATTGCCAGCTGCTAAAGTAGAGGACAGGTTCTTTGCCTAATTTTCCTTTTGGAAACTTCTTGTGTCCCATTCTCTATCTGAGTAATCCCAGTGGTCTGAATTCACCTCCTAGACAAAAATGCAAACCGAAACCCCTTGCTGTCAAGTCATTTCCAGCTCATAGCTGCCTTATAATACAGAGTAGAACTGCCCCACAGAGTTACCAAGGGGAGTGAAAGGTGCCTTCTGGTTAGCAGCTGAGTGCTTAACTGCTTGCTGCCAGGGCTTCTGGCTGTGATTTACAGTCCTAAACTCAAGCTGCTCTAATTTCTAGGTAGAGAAGCAGGAGCAAAGCAAAGGCCATATGAAGTGCAAAGCTGTGTGTATGGTAGGGAGGGGAAGAAAAGTAATATTGGAGGTCAGCTTGTAGAGTGAGTTACGTGATAGGCTCAGAAGTCTGAGTTTTATCCACTAGGTAGCCGGGAGTTTGTAAATGTTTCCAGGCAAGGGAGGAACTTTAGTCTTATAATTTATTCCCCATTCCCCCCAACTCGGTTGTCAAGCCATGATTATTCCTTTTTGAAACTTCTCTTGGCTCATTCCTTTCTTTTCCATTGTTACTCATATTTGGTACCATAATTTAGTCCTTAATCAACTGAGGTAGTTGGTGTAGTTAACAAACAGATGATTTCTCTGCTTGTGGCCTCTTCTCCTGTAGCCCATTCTGAACATCACTGTCAGATTAATCTTACCTGGAGCTTGATAACTTTTGGTCATGTTTTTTTCCTGCTTGGAAACTTAATAGCTTCCTGTCGTTGATAGGATAAAATCCAGACTGTAGCCTGTCATTCATGCTATTCCAGAAATTAACCCTAGTCTACTTGTAAGCAGTATTTCTTTTCATTTATTTAACCTAGGTTATAGCAAACTTGAAACATTTCTTTGACCCTTATACCTTTTAAATTTTGCCCTTCTCATTTTTAAATTTGGCTCTTTCTTCTTCCTGGGTTGTCCTTTCTCTAGATTGTCTCTACTGGCTAAAAATCTCACTCATTCTTCAAAGTTCAGTTAAAATTATACTTTAAGTACAGCTTATTCAGATAATTTAGAAGCTAGTTTGAAATCTAAGAACTCTTTTCGTGTACTTAAAGGTACTTGTCATGTTCATATAATACTTTTTACTATGCTTGTTTGCCTTAACTACCTCGCTAGGTTATTTTAGTTATATTTATCTTCCACACATAACACTTTATTTATGTGTGTGCTTAATAAATATTTGTTAGTTGAGCTTGCCTGAGCCTATTTTAAACTGCTTTTTGTGCTGACTACAAGTCTACATGTTCTCTGTAACAATTTAAAACAGTACCAAAGTATAGAAAATAAAAAGTCAGTAGCCATGGTGGCCCAGTAGTTAGGCCCTTGACTACTAAACAGAAGTTTCGTGGTTCAAATCCACTAGCTGCTTAGAGGGAGAAAGATGTGGCCACCTGTTTCTGTAATGATTCCAGCCCTGGAAACCTTATCGGTCAGTTCTACTGTGTCCTATAAGGTCACTATGAATTGGAGTTGAGTTGAAGGCAATGGGTAAAATAAAAAGTATAAATTCTTCTCTTCCCCTAGAAGTAACCATTATTCATAGTTCAGTTTATACATTTTGTAAATTTGTGTTATGCCTTTGACTTATATAAGCTCATACAGTATTTTTCTTCATTAAACATGGAAATAGGATCATAACTGTATTAAGTGTTTTATGGCTTTTTTTTTTCTCTTAATTTGTCTTGAACTTACTCTTCTTCAGCATGGTAAGGATAGTTATAAAATACCTTGCAAGATTCAAAGTAGATGACACTGTTGTTGAGACTTTCATTGTTAAACACATGTTACAGGTATTGACTCAGTGAATATTGCGTATGTATTTTTTGATTCATGTTTAAATGTGTTTACAGAATATATTCCTAGAACTGGAATCGCTGAATCATAGGATAATCGTATTCTGAATATCTATATAAATTACCCTCCAAAAAGATTATAGTAATTTTCATTCATGGCAATATATATAAAAATGCCTATTTCCTTATAACTTTGAAAATACTGAATAACAGATTTTTTAATTTTTGACAGTTGAGTGGGTTAAATGTCATGATGTTTGTTTTAAGTTTAATTTCTTTGATTCCTTTGCTTTTAAGTTTTTTGCCACATAATAGATTTCATATAGAATTGCTACATTTTTTAAAAACTGATGAGTATATTTCTGCTACTGCATTTGACAGTCCAAGTTTTTCTTTTAATAAACTGTCCAAGTTGTTTGCCTGATTTTGACAATAAAACCCCACTGAGTCTTTATGTCTCTAGGAAGATGGTAATTTTTAGTGCTGAGCAGGGCAATTTGAGAATTGTTCCTGAGACTTACTTTAGAATGTCACCACATTTCCTTTGTAGTAATCATATTTTTATTTGCTATTTCTGCTCCAGCACGTGGCTGGATGTGCATTCATTCCTTCTGCCTGCCCTGTATTCGCCCCTGAATGTGGCATTGAGGCTCTACGGGTAGGTGGAAAGATGAATGTAGCAATCTTCCCTTCTAAGATCACTTGCTGGCTGTGGTGATAAAAATTGTGTAAATAAATGATATTCTTGTGGTATAGAGAAATGATTTTTCAGTGGTGTATGTGCTGTAAAATGAATGCTTACAAAAGCTCTTATAGTAGAAGAGTGAAGTAATTGAGTATATTTCTGGACTTTATTCTGTTTCATCATGCTGTATGAATGCAACAGTACCCATGTCTAATCATGCCTTTGTGTGCCGTCCAGTCGATTCTGACTCATAGAGACCCTATAGGACAGAGTAGTATCACCCGTAGGGTTTCCCAGGGATGGCTAGTAGATTTGAACTCCTACTCTTTTTGGTTAGCAGCCTGAGCGCGTAACCACTTCACACCAGGGCTCTAGTCATGTGATGGTATTTTTAATTACAGAGGCTTTGTAATTTGTATTAGTTCTGTTTGGTAGGGCTCTGCCTGCTCGCCTGTGGTAGCTTTTCCTTTTCCTAGCCATTCTTTCCTGTTGTTTTCATGTGAACTTAAGTAGCATTTTTCTAGTTCCAGAAAAAGATTGCTGGTATTTTTGTTAGGTTTTCATTAAGCTAATAAATCCATGTAGGAACAGTATCTTGATAATGTTGAGACATCCTAAACAAGAAGAAGGATTTAAGTTTTTCATTGTATTACATTATGATTAGAGAGTGTAATATTTCTACTTTAGGAAACATTGTGAACTTTTTTTTTTTGGTAAAGATGTAACATAATGTGATGATTCTACCTGTGCTTGAGAAGAAGGCTTAGTTTATGTTACTAAATAAAAATAGTATTAGATACTTATAAATTAAGATCTGCCGTACTGAATATATTGTTTAGATCTTTTGTGTCTTTTTCTCAACTTTGTGTATTTTGTACTGAGAGTGGTACATTCAAATCTCCTGTTACTGGAGTTGTCTCTCTGTGCATCTCCTGTACTTTTTGCTTTATGTAGATAAGGATAGTTATATATATTCCTAAGTATTATATTTTGCTTGTGAGTTGTGGTTTTTAGCATTATAAAGGAGTTTGCCTTTTCTTTTGAATTTTACTTTGTGTGATGTGAGTACACAGGCTTTGCTTCCTTACTGCTCCTGTTTGCCTCGTGGGTCTGTGCCCATCTGTCCTTCACTGTCTTGTATCAGTGTGCTTCACAAGTCTTGTACATGTAGCAGAGAGTTAATTGGGTTTTGATGTATGAGCCAATTTTACACTTTTTCTTTTCATAGCAAGTAAAACCTGTTTTATTGATATTGATAGGTTTGATCTTTACTCGGTCATTATTTTATGTTATAGTTACTCATTATAACTTACTGTGGTTACCCTATTTCTGTATGTGGGGAATGTTTTAAAACTTTTTGCAGTTTAGGCAAGTTTATATTTTTTGCTTTAGTGGTTAGCTCTGTATCTCTTTTATAGTTCTCTTAATCTTTTTTCTTACTGAACCTTTAACTCTGTGGTTTGTCAGTTTTAAATAGAATCCTTTGCCTTCTACCTTTTACCTGCTCAAGTCAGTAATCTTATTCTCTCTTCTGTCTTTCCTTTTTTAAAGTTGTGTTCTTTTAACTTTTTCTGAGCATGTAACATTTTCATACTTTTTAAGCTTGTGTTTCTATCTTTCTTTATAACTCTGATTAAATATAATAAATAACTTATTTCCACTCCCTTTGGGCACAGTATTCCTTGAGTTCTTCTACATGCAGAACTATTTTTCTATAGCCTTAAATTTTTTTTTAATATCACAAAAGAAGATTTTTATTAATTGCTTGGTACACTTTATTATTTTATTTTTTATTTGTTGTGACTGAGCGAAAGTCAGCAATCCAGTATAAATTTGCATGCCCTATGTGCAGCTCCCATTGCTCTCCCTGCCAGGTGACAGCACACACCTGTTCTATACATGTCATATCCTCCTAACAATCTCCTGTCCCCTCCTCTCCACCCTTGTCCCCCTGTGCAGTAAGAGGCTAGCAGGACAACATCCTATAGATGCATAGAACCATAAAGTGCACACACGATATGGTCACTCTCTGTCGCCGAGTCCAATCCATTCCTGTCCGAAGAGTTGACCTCAGTAATGATTTATGGATAGGGGCAGCATCAGGACCAGGGGCCTGAGGACCCTGGATCGTCATTTGAGATCTTTTAGTGGAGTTCTCAGGTTGTACCTTTTTTGTGTTTGCATGGCCAGTGAGACTCAACTTTGTGAGCCCCATCACAGCTATTCCTGGTGGTGGCTGGGCACCATCTGGTTCCTCCCATCACATGTCGATGTAGTCACCCACTCACGTGGGTCTCTCTGTCTTCTGGGTTCTCTTTCCTCCCTGTCGTTTTGGTCCTTGGTGGTCATCTGTTCCTGCTCAGTTAGGACCATTTGATATACCTCAGATGGCAGTGTGCTGGCTTTTAAGACCCCAGATGTCACTCGCCAATATGGGGTGCAGAAGACTCTCTTAGCAGTACGCTAGTTACTAAGTTGGCCTTGATGGCCCCTGAGAGCATGGTCCCCAGACCCCCGCTCCTGCTACTCTTTGCAAATTGGGTTAAGATGGGAGTATTCGTGTTATGTTGAAGTCTGATTAAATTGGTCTTCTTTCTAATGTGTGCTGTCACTGATTTCACCCAACCAAATTTCTATCACCTATTTATAACCAACCCTCTCCATCTCTTCCTCCTCACCCTTGCAGCCATCAAAGAGTCTTTTGTTTTATACATGAGTCTGTTTTTAAGTTCTTATCGTAGGGGTCTCATAATATTTTTTTCATACTTTATAACACTTTTTCTCCCACATTCTTTTGGCCGTATTTTCTTCATTATATATCAGTGACTTTAAAATCATGTTAGGTGTTTTAGGCACAAATTATTTCTCATTCAAAAATGGATCCACAGGTTGTATTGTGACATTGGTTCCAGTCCCTGCAGTGTATCAGTATTCTCTGTCTTTCCCGCTGGGTTCCCTGTGTCCATCCATCGAGTTTTCCTTTCTCTTCTTGCCTTCTCGTCTTTGCTTTTAAGTAGGCGTTTCCCATTTGGTCTCACATACTTGATTAACCTAAGATGCGTGTTCCTCTTGTGTGTTCTGCTTATTTTATAGACCTGTCTAACCTTTGGCTGAAAGGTGAACTTTGGGAGTGGCTTCAGTTCTGGGTGAGCAGGGTGTCTGGGGGCATGGTCTTGGGTTCCCTCCAGTCTGTGACAGACCAGGAAGTCTGATCTTGCTCTACTATTTTCTCCCACACTGTCTGGGAACCTCCATTGTGATTACTGTCAGAGCAGTTGTTGGTTGTATCCAGGAACCATCCAGTCTTCTGGGCTCAGGCAGGTGGAGGCCTGATTCATGTGGTTAAAGCCTTGATATTTGAAGAATAGTTTTGCTGCATGTAAAACTCTTGCCTTGTGCTTTCTCTCCTTGAATTTCTTGAAAATCGATCTCTACAGCTGCCTGTGCTATTTGTGGTGTTGGTGAGAAGTTCGATGCCAGCCTGTTTTCTTACTGTTATGAGTAGTTTGATCTTCTCTCTTTTGAAAGCTCTGGTGATTTCTTTCTTCATCTTTAAAGTCTGGTTTTACTAGGATATGTCTCAGAGTTCATTGTCTTGTTTTGGTTTCCCAGATACACAGTTTTGTTGTTGTTGTTAGGTGTCGTCAAGTCAGTTCCAACTCATAGAGACCCTGTGTAGAACAGAACAAACTACTGCCTGGCCCTGCACCATGCCCACAGTGATTGTTGTGGTTGAGCCCTTTGTTGCAGCCGTTGTGTCAGTCCGTCTCATTGGGGGTCTTCCTCTTTTCCACAGACGCTTCACTATACTAAGCATGCTGTCCTTCCCCAGGGGCTAATCCCTCTTAACAACAACATGTTCAGAGTATATAAGACATAGTCTTACCATTCTTGCTTCTAAGGAGCACTTTGGTTGTAGTTCTTCCCAGACAGGCCTCTGTTCTTCTGGTAGCTCATGATACGTTCGATATTCTTCTCCAGCGCCACAGTTTAGAGGAGTCAATTCTTCTGTCTTCTCCACATTTCTGTCAGTTTGTCAGACTGTGGAGGCTGCCATGTTGCTGTGATGCTGGAAACTATGCCACTAGTATTCGAATACCAGCAGGGTCTCTGATGGTAGACAGGCTTCAGCTGAGCTTCCACACTAAGGCAGACTGGGAAGAAGGACCCAGCAGTCTACTTCTGAAAAGAATTAGCTAATGAGTTGGAATTGACTCAGTGGCAACAGGTTTTGGTGTGGTATACCACCAAGAAGCGTTGCTTGGGAGCAGGGCACGTTCTTTGGAAAGCACCTGAGGTCCCTGTGCCACAGAAGCTCCCAGTCCAAGGAAAGATTGATGGCAAGGATTTTCCGCCAGAGCCAAAAGAAAAAAACTTCCCAGGAGCTGATGCCCTGAATTTGGACTTCCAGCCTACTGGAGTTCTGTTGAATGCTTGGTATAGTGAAGGGTCAGTGGAAAAGAGGAAGATCAATGAGATGGACTGTCACAGTGGCTGCAACAGAGGGCTCAACCACAATAAAGACTGTGGGCGTGGCACAGGACCAGGCAGTGTCCTGGAAGATGAGCCCCCTGGGTTGGAAGGTACTTAGACGACACCTGGAGAAGTGCAACTTCCTTAAAGTCAAGTTGACCTTAATGATGTGTGTCTTAGTCATCTAGTACTGCTCTAATAGAAATACCACAAGTGGGTGGCTTTAAAAAGAGAAATTTTATTCTGTCACAGTCCAGTAAGCTAAAGTCTAGATTCAGGGCATCAGCTCCAGGGGAAGTCTTTGTCTTTTGGCTCCAGAGAAAGATCCTTTCCATGAGTCTTCCCTTGGACTGGGAGCTTCTGGGGTCCAGGGACCCCAGGTCCTTTCCAAAGATTGTGTCCTTCTCCCAGGAATGCTTCTTGGTGATATGCCAACCCAAAACTTGTTGCCATTGAGTTGATGCCAATTCATGGTGACCCAATAGAGTTTTGGTAGTTTGAGGTTTCCCAAATCTGTGTGCTACCTTCTTTCTTTTATATCTCGAAAGGTTGCCTCAAGGCACAGTACAGGCTTACCCTTTGAGTCCTGCCCCACCAACACAGCTGCTGTCCATCCTCCCTCATTAACCTTGAGGCAAGGTTTACAGCATAGGAGGTACAACAAACTTAATTGTTCTAAATGCTGTGTACCTCATTACCAGTATCACTGTGGTAACCTCCCTTGGGAAGCTGTGCACCAATCCCAGTGCCTAGTCCACCCTTCAAAGCAATTTTGGAACCTGTCCTGGAGTGGCCATTGTGCATGGTGGCAAGTTCATGAACTTAATTGTATAGTTGTCTGAGGGAGTTTTTAGCTAGGAAACAAATAACTGTATGGGAATACTCTCCTACTCATGTGCTCTGGCCCCCGGTGACTTTTTTCTTTATTCAAAGATGAAGGCAATATTGAAAGAAAGGCATTTTGATGACATTCAGGACATCAAGGGTAATATGATGACAGCTTTGATGACCATTCCAGAAAACAGAGTTCCAGAATTGCTTTGAAGGGTGGACCAGGTGTTGGCGTCAGTGTATAGCTTCCCAAGGGGAGTACTGGGAAGGTGACTGTAGTGATATTCAGCAGTGAGATATGTAGCACTTTTTCTAGAACGAGTTTGTGAACTTAATTATTAGTCTCGTATAAGAACATGACACAGTGCCAGGAATCATAGCCCAGCCAAACTGCTACACATGTTTTTTGGGGGACACAGTTCAATCTGTGACAACATGAGTGGTGTCAAGCATTGTGTACAGTCATTTGCTGATGTAACATGACTCCATATGAGAAGTAACAGCTGCAAACATCCATTAATAATTGGAACATGGAATATATGAAATATGAATGTAGGAAGACTGGAAATCATCAAAAACTGAAGTGGAGCACATAAAGATCGATATCCAAGGTGTAAGTGAGCCGAAATGGACTGGTATTGGCCATTCTGAATTGGACAGTCATGTGATCTACTACACTGTGAGTCACAACTTGAAGAGAAATGGCATTGAATTCATCATATAGAAGAACATTTCAAGATCTATCCTGAAGTATAACACTGTGATAGGATAATATCCATACAGCTACAAGGTAGACCAGTTAATACGACTGGTCTTAATAGATTTATGCACCAACCACTAAGGCCAGAGATGAGGAAATTGAAAATTTTTACCAGCTTCTGCAGTCTGAAATTGATTGAACATACAATCAGGATGCATTGATAATTACTGGTGATTGGAATGCAAAATTGGAAACAAAGAAAAAGGATCAGTAGTTGGAAAATATGGCCTTGGTGAGAGAAATGATGCCAGAGATCGCATGATAGCATCTTGCAAGGTCAGTAACTTCATTGCAGGTACTTCTTTTCACCAACATAAACAGCAACTTGGGTCAGTTTCCCAGGTACCTTGCCAGGTAGAATACACGGGAAGCAAATTGGCTACATCTGTGGAAAGAGATGATAGAAAATCTCAATATCATCAGTCAGAATTCTGAGGCCAAGGGCTGATTGCCGAACACACTATCAATTGCTCATATTCGAGTTCAGATTGAAACTGAAGATAATTAGAACAAGTCCATTCGAATTTAGAGATGATCTAAAGAATAGATTTGACACATTGAACACTAATGACTGAAGATGAGAGGAGGTATGGAATGATGCCAGGGAAATCACACAAGATAGTAAGAGGTCTTTCAAAAAGAGAGGAAAGAAAGAAAAGACCAAAATGGATCTCAAAAGGGACTCTGAAATTGGCTTTTGCAAGTCAGGTAGCTAAAACAAAAGGAAGAAATGATGAAGTAAAAGAACTGAATAGATGACTTCAATGGGTGACCCAAGGAGACAAAGTATTTTTATAATGATACATGCAAAGAGCTGGAGGTAGAAAATTAATTGGGAAGAACATGGTTGGCATTTCTCAAGATGAACTGGAGAAAAAAATTCAAGCCTTGAGTTGCATTAGTGAAGGATTCTATGAGGACAATATTAAATGACACAGGACGCATCAAAAGAAGATGGAAGGAATATACAGAGTCATTTTATCAAAAGGAATTGGTCACCATTCTCCCATTTCAAGAGGTAGCATATGATCAGGAACCAATGCTAATGAAAGATGAAGTCCAAGCTGCGTTGAAGGTGTTGGTGAGAAACAAGGCTCCAGGAACTGATGGAATATCAATTGAGATGTTTTAACAAATGGATGCTGCACTGGAAGTGCTCACTAATCTATGTCAAGAAATTTGGAAGACAGCTGCTTGGTCAGTAGACTGGAAGAGCTCTATATTTATGTGTATTCCCAAGAAAAGTAATGTAACCGAATGCAGAATTTATCAGAAAATAGTAACATCACATGCAAGTAAGATTTTTCTGAAGATCTTTCAAAAGCAGCTGGGACAGGATACTGACAGGACTGCCAGAAATTCAGAGCAGATTCAGAAGAGAACGTTGGAACCAGAGATGTCACTGCTGGTGTCAGATGATTCTTGGCTGAAAGTAGAGAATATGAGAAAGATGTTTACTTGTGTTTCATGGACTATGCAGAGGCATTCGACTGTGTGGATCATAATAAATTATATGGTTAACATTCTGGAGAGTGGGAATTCCAGAACACTTAACTGTGCTCGTGAAGAATCTGTACATAGATCAAGAGACAGTTGTTTGAGTAGAACAAGGGTTTGCTGCATGGTTTAAAATCAGGAAAGATGTGCATCAGAGTTGTATACTTTCAGCATACGTGTTCAATCTGTATGTTGAAAAAATAATTTGAGAAGCTGGACTACGTGAAGAATAATGGGGCATCGGGATTACAGGAAGACATTAACAGTGTGCATTATGCAGATGACACAACCTTGCTTGCTGAAAGCAAAGAGGACTTGAAATCTGATGAAACTGAAAGACCAGAGCCTTCAGTATGGATTACACTGGAACATAAAGAAAACAAAAATCCTCACAACTGGACCAGTAAGCAACATCATGATAAATGGAGAAAAGACTCAGGTTGTTAAAGATGAAAGTGGCAGGCAAGAAATCAAAAGGTGTATTGTATTGGGCAGACCTGCTGCAAAAGACCTCTTCAAGGTGTTGGAAAGCAAAGATGTTGCCTTTAAGACTAAGGTGCACCTGACCTAAGCCATGATACTTGTATCATACTCATGTGAAAGCTGAACAGTGAGTAAGGAAGACAGAAGATACTTAGTAGGCCCTTTCAATATGTAGGTTTGTTTTCTCTTATTTCTGGAAAGTTGTCTTTAATTTAGTCATCTTTTATTGTTTTACTTTTCCTTTTCAGGGACTTCGAATTGTATGTATATTGACCTTCTTTGTTTCCCATGTTGACTCTTGTGTTTGATTTTTTTTACTTTTTCTCCTTTTTATTGCATTTTATTGGTTGTTTTCCTACCTTTCTTTTGTGGCTCTTAGTAGATTTTTACTAAGATTTTTACTCTTCTCCTGTAGATACTGTGTAATTCACTTTCTGCTTCTGTGGAGCTTTTACCCTTTTTCTTTTTTTTCCTTGAGTTTGATCAGTATTGTTTTTCTCTTTTTCTTTTCCTCTTCTCTGTTACCTTTCCCTTCTTCCATTTCTGTTCCCAGTTTTTGGATTTTTGATTCTAGATATTTTTGTGCCTGTCCAAATGCTTGTATAGGAATGCTTTATTTACCTTGAAGGATTCTGTTACCCTCTTCTGCCTTTATTTTAGCATCATGTGTTTTTGGAGGGCAATGATTTTTGTCAGTTGAAGTATTTTATTCACATTTTCTGTTTTTTTAGTGTTGTGTGGAGGGTATACAACTCTTTCCACTGCCTTTTTTTTTTGGCTGCTCTTTTGGTATTTGCGTAAGTCCTTAAGCTATGTCTAAATAAAGTATGATATTGAGAGTTTGGTGTTTTAAGTATACTGTTGAAACCTTAGGATTGTAGGGACCAGAATTTTACTGATGGCCATGATTCCTCTAATTAATTAAAGTTGAGGTCATTCACGTCATTGAACAGCAAATGAATGAAAATAGTTACATTGTGGGCCAGTAATGTGAAATTTGCCTCCAAAAATGAGGGTGCTGAGAGACCATAGATGGAAGTGCACAACAAAGGTGTTTATTAGGGAGACTTACATACAAGGTGGTTCATGATGGCCATAGGACTGAAGCAGATCTGCACTCTCACGGTGAGGGGGGGCAGAGGTTTTATAGTGGTGGTGTACAATAGTGGCTGTAAGTCAGGGGCTTAGATAAGAATGACTCAGCAAATGGTAGTGAACCAGAGGACTGCATGCATGTGCTCTTATTCAACCTTGCAAAAGCTATTTTCTCTGCAATTGGTATGTTCTTAATATAATGCATGGTAAATATATGCTTATTTAACTGACTGTATTATTATTTTCACCAGCTAATATAAATATTTCACCTGAGATGAACTGATACTGGAGTGGAGGTGGGGGTTGCTGAAAAAGGAGTTTCTTGCTTCTGTTTTTATACTTTACTTTCTCTTAGAAGCTGTTCTCCTTATCTGATTTTTTAAGAGATCTGAGGATCAGCTCGTTAGAGATTCTTATCTTGTAATAATTGATATAATGTATCTCAGTTTGCCAAGTATTAAAACATCCTTACTTAAATCATCTCAATTAATCCTTAAAACAGTCCTGTGAAGTAAATGGGTACAAATTCAATCATGTCATCACTGGAAACCCTGGTGGCATACTCAGTAAGTGCTAGGGCTGCTAAACATAGGATTGGCAGTTCAGATATACCAGGTGCTCCTTGGAAACTCTGCGGGGCAGTTCTACTCAGTCCTATAGGGTTGCTATGGGTCAGAATTGACTCCAGAAGTGGGTTGGGTTGGTTATCAGAAAACACAGATCTCAGAGGTGAACTTGTGGCTTCAAAATTTGTAAATGTGGGAGAGCTGGATTTGAATGCAGATGTTTTAATTCGCTGCTGTCTTTGAGCTGTGTGGTGTGCTATCTTCCTAAATTGTTTAGGTCTTTTGATAGAGAGGTCTGGAGTTCTTTGAAAAGTTTTTTTTCTTTTTTCCTTCTGTCCTGTAAGCAGCTCCTTTTCGAAAGTCTCATTTTCCCTTGCAGCTGAGAAAAGAAAGGGTAGACAAGAGCTTTTAACTTACTTAGAATCAGATTTTAGGTCATAGTCTGAGTGTTTTGAATTGACAAGTTTTTCCCACAGCTGACTGAATGTTAGTCAGTTGGAGATTCATTTGCTTTAATTGGCAAACATTCCTTGGGAGGGTTGATGTTAGGAGTATGTTGGGGCATGGTCAGTTGTTAATCACGTGGTCTGGATTACATAGGGTAGTTTGGCTGTCCTAGTTCAAGACACCAGCGCTAGTGGAGAAATTTGTCATTATTGTGCAAACAGTCCAGATTCCTGGAGATTAAAAGATTTGTCCCTTTCCCCTTTTTGAAAAAAGAAATTGAAAAGAATACAAGTGACGGGTGGTTAATAGATGAGAGGCAGTGTATGCCAGTTAAGGGTGGCTTTAGAGAATGACCTTGTTTCGCTGATCCTCTCTAAACCTTAATTTCCTTCTGTAGAATGGGAATGATACTATTAACCAGAGAATTGACTTAATTCATATAAAGTGCTTAACACAGTGCCTGAGAAGTTGTAAACACTCAGTGAATGTTAGTTATTGTGCAAGAGGCTTTTCGCACCCAATAATAAGGGTGTAAAAATGAGGGCAGAAGTAGAATTTGGGATCCTGTCAGGTTTCTCTTTTTGAGGGGATAGTGGTAATGGTGAAATGTATTTTGTATTTTGAAAGTAAATCATGAGTGTTGGGTTGGATTTCAAAGAACAGTCAAGGTGCATTTCTCATGTGTTAAAGGTAGTTAACTCCCCATTTCTTTTCTTCTTTCAGAATTTAAATATCCCCAAGTATGTCTCACCTTGGGGGGAGAACTATGTGACAGCCTGTTTCTGTAAAGATTACAGCCTTAGAAACCCTATGGGGCAGTTCTGCTCTCTTCCGGTAGAGAACTGCTGTGAGTTGAAATCAACTCACTGTAGTTGGTTTGGTGTTTAGTTGCTCATTTTAGAGTTCTTCTTTATCCCATTTCTTTTAAGAGCTGCATTTCGTCTTTTCAAGTTTGACTTGTTGAAAAGAGTAGTCTGTTCTCTATCCTTGTTTTCACCTTTTATTTACTCATGAATCTGATCTTCGCCCAGAACCCTTCTGTGGCTGTTCTTAGCATGAACATCGGACTGATGGTCCAGTGAGACTGGTTGTACAGGTGGAGACATTTCTGTTTCACCTTTCTTGACCTCGTTGTGTCATTTGGGTAGGAACTGCTTTTCAGAGACACTGCAGAGCTAGCTAGTTGAGTGCTTGTGAAAGTATAATGCCTCAGGAGTGTTTCATGTTCTCCCTAATCTTAAAAAGGAAAACTCTTTATAGAAGCTTTTTAGACACTTGTAAAAGCAACTTTTAAAATAGTCATTTACAGTTCAGTTGATGTGAAGCAAACTCTGGGTGTTTATTTTATAAGGGCAGTGTAGAAAAATCCATTTGGGCTAAATTTGTTTCAGCTGTGGGTGGGCTGCCATTTGTCTCCCTAACCACCTGCCTGATGCCAACGGTCGTCCTGTTGGTAGGTGCAGGTGAGTGGATTCCGATTCCTGGTGGCTTCGTGTGACAGAGTAGAACTGCCACATAGGGTTTCCTAGTCTATAATCTTTATAGGAGCAGATCACAAGGTTTTTCTCCCATGGAGCTGCTAGGTGGGCAGCAGAGGACTTAACCATTGTGCCACCAGGGCTCCTTAATAGTTTTTCTAACCAAAACCCAAACCCACTGCATTTTGTTGATTCTGACTCAATGACACTATAAGACAGAGTAGAACTGCCCCATAGGGTTTCCGAGGAGCACCTGATAGATTTGAACTGCTGACCTTTCTTGGTGAGCAGTTGTAGCTCTTAAACCACTGTGCCTCCAGGGTTTTCTTGAAACCATGAGGGTCTTTAAATATACATTTTTAGATCTGACAGTATTAACAAGTACCCTTGTCTTACTGCATGTAAACTAACGTGTTGTACCAGTTTTGGGGTGTGGTGGCAGGAACTAATTTCTTGTGTTTTTGGCAAGTTAGCTCTCTGCACACTTGCAGAGTATTTTGAGTATGTTGGCATATTTTAAGAAATTTCTAATTGGCTAGTCATCTCAAATGAAATGTTTTTCTAGTTGATACACGCATGAAGACTTCGGAAACCTCTTAACTAAAAAAAAAAACACAGCAGACAACAATAGTAATACCCAAAACAAAAACAAGGACACTTTTCTGGGACTTTTACTCCACTTAATCTACATTAACATTATACTTCACTAAACTGAAAACTAAACCCACTGCCATCGAGTCGATTCTGACTGATAGTGACCCTATAGGACAAAGAAGAACTGCCCCATAGAGTTTCCAAGGAGTATTTGGTAGATTTAAACTGGTAACCTTTTGGTTAGCAGCCATAGTACTTAACCACTACGCCACCAGGGTTCCCCAGGGGCAAATGCAGTTGATTATTCTTTCAAGTATCTCAGATGGCGTAGTCTGTCTTGTCATTCATTGTCTCCTCTTATGAAGCCACTTGGTTCTCTCAGGTGAGGTTTACAGCTAATCTTCATATTGTGGGAGCATTTTCAGGCTCAATGTGGGTATAGTTGAAATTGGTGGTATCTTGACACTTGTTTAAAATATTAAATGGCTCCTTGCACATACCTTTTGTTTCCATTTGTGTTTCCCAGGTTGTTGCTTTAAGCCCAGTAACACCTCAGTTACAGTCTTTGTAAGTTTTCTGTGCATCTTCTACCTTGGCTGTCTCCACCTGCAGCCTGAGTCTCTGGAGAAGTATTTTTCTTGCAGCTAGGTCACCAAATTTGTTTCTTATAGACTTCAGGTCAAAACCAGGCAGCCTTCCTTTATTCTTGTTCTTCGAAGCTCTGCTGTAGGGGGTTTCTTAATAGGCCTTCTGTAGTTATGATTGTTTCTGCTGGCTTCCCTTCTCAGCTCTATTTTTCTGTTTGGTTTCTGTCATCTTTTGCCACATTCTTAAAATTCTGCTTATCATGGCCTCTTGGCATCAACCTGTCATTTTCCCCTAACCTTTCTAGCACAGTGTTATTAGAAAATCTTCTTTAAGGTTCCCCTCACCCCGACCCCAAGACATTTAAGATTGTTTTCCAGGACATCAGTTGGTTCTTTTGGAGATTTCACCTTTTAAGAAACTTGTGGTTTCCCATTGTCTGGTTGTCTCATTAATTTTAGTGCAGTGATAATTGCTGTAACTTGCCTTAAGAGTTCTTAGGTGCTTTTTACAATTTATAATCACGTTTTGGAGAGGGCTAACATTGCTACAACAGATGAGAGGGGAGCAGTTTTCTGTCAAGATTTCACCCGTAAGAATATAGTGGGAAGAGTGTGGATATCAAAATGCGGAAAAGTCTTAATTTTAATACTTTCTTGTCCAAACAGAATTGACTGGATGACGGTTGTTGTTTTGGGGGGTAGGGAGGTTGTGCACTTTTTGGTGGTCCTGAGATTCATTTTCCTCATTGGTAGAATGGGAATAATTATATCTGCCTCACAGAATTGTGGTGAGATCAGAAGGATACTTCATAGAAAAGATGGTACCTAGAATATAGTGAGAAGCTCACTGAAGCCTTTTTTACCCTGTTGAGATATCCCTGGGCCTCTTAGACCATTAAAGCAGTGACAATCCAACCTATGGAGAGAATTATTCATTCTGCAAAGGAATGCTGATTAAGTACCTGCAGTTTATGTTAGGCGCTGTGGTAGAAAGAAATGTTAAGAAGACATTATCTCTTTTTTAAGGTAACTTACAGTGAGCAGATACACTTTGGTAAGTGCTTTGTTATTGTTAAGTGTCACCAAGTCAGTTCTGACTCACAGCAACCCTATATATAACAGAATGAAGCAGTGTCAGGTGCTCTGCCGTCCTCACAGTCATGTGAGAGCCCGTGTTTGCAGCCAGTGTGTTAGTCTGTCTCATTGAGGGTCTTCCTCTTTGTGCTGACCTTTTACCTTGCCAGTGGTGATGCCATTATCCAAGGACAGGTCCCCTCCTGATAATATGTCCAAACTACGTAAGATGACGTCTTACCATCCTTGTTTCCAAGGAGTACTCTGGCTGTCCTTTCAAGACAAATTTTTCATTCTTTGGCAGTATTCTTCACCAGTGCCATAATTCAGAGGTACCAGTTCTTGTTAAATCTTCCTTTTTGTCTAGCTTTGGCATGCATGTCAGGCACCTGAAAATACCATGGCTTGGATCTGGTGCACCTTAGTTCTCACATTTTGGTTCTTGCTTTTCAGCGCTTGAAAGAGGTCTTTTGCAATGGATTCACCTAATGCAAGATATCCTTAGATTTCTTGGTTGCTGCTTCATGGATGTTGATTTTGGATCCAAGTGAAATGCAATTGTTGACAACTTCAGTATTACCTGTTTATCATGATGTTGTTTACTGGTCCAGTTGAGATTTTGGTTTTTCTTACACTGGGGTGCAACCCATGCTAAAGGCTGTGTAGCCTTTGCTTTTCATTGGTAAGTGCTTCAAGCCCTCTTAACTTTCAGCAAGCAGTGTTGTATCATAATGCACATCACAGGTTGTTAGTTTTCTGCTAATTCTGATGACATGTTCTGCTTCGTATAGTCCACCTTCTCAGATTATTTGCTCAGCATACATATTGAATAGATATGATAAAAGGGTACAACCCTGTTGAACACATTTCTTGAGTTTAAACTATGTAGTAGCTGCTTATTCTGTGTGAATGACTGCCTCTTCTGGTATCTGCTTAGGTCTTTTCTCTGTTTTTAATAACCTTTTACTTTTTCTCTGTATGATTATGATGTCCTTGGGGTTGTTCCACAGCTGATCTGGTCTTTGGTTATTGGTGTTCAGTGTGTCCTATCTCTTCTTGAGATGGTCTCCAAATTCAGGTGGGATATACTCAAGGTCGTAGTTTGGTTCTCATAGACCTATTTTTAATTCTCTTCAGCGTCATCTTGAGTTTGCATATGGGTAGTTGATGGTATGTTCTGTAGTTGTCCCCTGGCCTTGTTCTGATATATGATATTGAGTGTTTCCACAGATGTAGTCAGTTTGAGTCCTGTGTATCCTGTGGTGAGGTCCACGTGTATAGTCAGTGTTTATGTTGTTAAAAAGTAATATTTGCAGTGAAGAAGTTATTGGTCTTGCAGTAATGTATCATGCAATCATTGTTTTTATCACCAGCGCCTTGTTTTCATACTACAGGTCTTTCTTTGTTTCCAACTTTTGCTTTCAAATCACCATTACTCACAAAAGCATCTTGAGTGCGTGTTTGATCGATTTCAGACTGAAGAAGTTTGTAAAAATCTTGAATTTCCTTATCTTTGGCATTAGTGGTTGGTTTGTAAAGTTGAATTATTAGCTGGTTTTTCTTATTGGTTATGGATAGTGTCCTATCACTGGCAGCATTGTACTTCAGGATGGGTCTTGATATGTTCTTTTGAGCACTGAGCATGAATGCACTGCCATTCTTCTGTAAGTTGTCATTGTCTGTGTAGCAGATCATATGATTGTCCATTTCAGCATGGCCTGTACCAGTCCATTTCAGCTCCCTCATGGCTTGGATATTGATGCTTATGTGTTTCATTTAATTTTTGATGATTTACAGTTTTCCTGGATTCATAGGTTGTACATTCCCTGTTCAAGTTACTCGTGGATATTTGCAGCTGTTACTTCTGATTTTGAGTTGTGCACATCAGCAAATGAAGGTCCATGTCATTAAGGTCAACTATACGTTGAAGAGGCAGTTTCTCCTCAGTTTTGTTTTGCACGCCTTCCAACCTGAAGGGCTTGTCTTCCTTCTGGCAGTATATCGTGCATTATTCCTCTGCTGTTTATAAAGTTTTCACTGGCTAGTTTTTTCTGAAATAGGCTGCTGGGTTCTTCCTTCCTCTTAGTCTGTCTGGTCTGGAAGTTCCACTGAAACCTGTCCACTGTGTGACCCCGGTGATATTTGCAATACCAGTGCCATAACTTCCAGCATGATAGCAACACACAAGCCTCCACAGTGTGATAGACTGACAGATGCGTGGTGGTTACGGTTCTAAACTAATAAAAACCAAACTCATTGCCATTGAGTTTGTTCTGTCTCACAGCAATAGCTAGCTGCAAATACACAGCTGGTTACAGTAGGACTCTGTATAATTTCCTGAGTTGCCTTTTAGCCAGTGTTAACTGTTCATGGTACTTTTTTCTCCTTACAGGTAACTTTCTGTAGAGAAGAATCAAGCCATCATAATTTAGTGGTATTGTCACTGTAGCCCAGATTTAAGGTTATTTAGTATCTTGGCTTATTTTTACATGTGTTTGGATGGGCTGTGGAAGCAGACATCACATCACATATAAAAAGACACTGTATGCATATCTTAAGCTTTTTCCTTTCTACGTAGTACAGATTAGTAAAAAAAGATACAGGTTTCAAATTCTTTAGTTTATACACATACTAACTGGGTGTTTGGGGGAATATTGTGAAAAAACCGGCATGTGAATTTTTGGCACTTTTATTATCAGTAATTTTTCTTCTGTTATTGTTAAGGGTTAGGTATTATTCTTTTCATTTAAACAAGTTATAAAATGGCCACTTGAATACAACTTGGGCCAAGATGATGAAAATGGCAACATACCATTATAGGAAGACTCTAGAAGATGCATGCATTAGTCCTTTGCAGTAAAAATTTTACTGTGGAGTAGTTAACAAACTTTTGTATTAAGGAGGAGGAACAATGGTAAAAAGAAGCAGGCACTTGGCTTAGCTTTTGTTTACTGTTGCGACCGACAATGCCATGAAGTAGTGTAGTGATATTAGAATGACAAATCTGGTCAGAATCCTTTGGAATGATGACTTATACTGCGACTCAGTTCCGAATTTCTAAGCTTTCACTGTTTAGTGACTGGTTGTTGAAAGCCTACTCTTCATTGTTTTGTAGCTCTCAGGGTGTGGTGGAGATCAAAATTTAAGTTTTTCACCTAGGGGAACTTCAATGATCTAGCAAGGGAAGACTTGAGGAACAGATAGGAGCTCATTGGCTTAACTGTTGGTGTTTGAATAATGTTGAGTTTTTACAGTTAAGTTTTGCGAGTCCTAGGGCGTGACACAGTGCCTACAACAAAAGGCTAAAAGGTGGCAGTGGTTGTGAGGATGGCACAGGACTGGGCAGCAGTTTGTTCTGTTATACATAAGTTGCTGTGAATTCGAGCTGTTTTGATGGCACCTAACAGCAATAATGGAAACCCAGATGGTGTAGTGGTGAAGTGCTACAGCTGCTGATCAGACACTCCTTGGAAACTGTGGGGCAGTCCTTTTCTGTCCTGTAGGGTCGCTATGAGTTGAAATCAGCTTGATGGCAGTAGATTTGGTTTAACAACAGAGTTCTTTGGAGAAATGGCTGATGCCAGAGCTGGGGCAGAGAATGTGCAACTGCCCAGTCTTAAGTACGGGCTGACCTAGAGACTTCTAGAGAAGGGAGGGGAAAAAGGTATGTTTAAAAGGAGAAACCCGGCAAACACTGTATTGGCGAAGGTGATGACGGTTAATTAGGTATTAGTCATGTTGACACCATATGCCCTTGATATGATGTGATAAGAATGGCACTTTTACTCTGTGGTCTTCTTCCACAAACCCTTATCTTTGATCTGATCATGAGAACATCAGAGAAACCCCACCTGAGGGACATTTTACAGAATACCTGAGCAATATGTCTTAAAATTGGCAAGGTCATAAGTGACCAGTCTAGTCTAAGAAACTGGCATAGCCTCCTTAGCCAGAGAAGGCTAAGGAGACATGATGACTAAATGTAATGTGGTGTCCCAGTGGAATCTTGGAATAAAGGACATTAGGTAAAAACTAAGGACATCTAAATAAAATAGTAATAATTATTAATAATGTATTAGTATTGCTTCAATAAGGATGTTAATAATAGGGTAAACTGAGTATGGAGTATAGGGAACTCTACTGTCTTTGCAGCTTTTCTGTAAATTTATAACTATTCTAAAATTGAAAAGTTTATCAAATCTGGTGATTTTCAGTCTACCCAGGAACAATTTCAAATATAGGGATTTATAGTGAATTTTTTATTATGAGTTACAGTTCTTCTTATAGTTCCAGTCTTGCCTGTTTGTATTAGTGATTGCAAATAGAGCCTATTTGAGAAACTAAATATCAGAGAACATTATATGGCAGTATACCTTTCTGTTGTTGATGAGAGAGAAGGCTTGGTGAGATTGGTATTAGGAAACCCAAACCTACTGCTGTTGAGCAGATAGGTACATGGGTCCTAAGGGATGAGTGGGTATCAGACCGCAGAGGATTCTCTGAAGGAAGAATCTGAGCACAGAGTACTTACAAATAGCTGAAGCTATGCCTGGTTGGAACAGAAAGACTTGCCTAGGTTATGGGAAGCAAGGAGTTAGTTTCATTTTATTCTTTACCTTTTAGTTTACCTCTCTTCTGCGTTATAGAACAAGCAAAGTAAGTGAGAACATCTTGAACATAACCTGCACCATTTTGTTTCTTAATGCTGTTTCCAAGCAGGAGTCCATTGTTTCCTTTAGTTTCTCTCAGGGACTCTAATCTATGTTCTCTTTAGGCCTGTAGAAAAACAAGTGATAAAAGATGTAAAAACCATGAAAGAAAAATAAATGAATCTGCCAGGGACTTACGTGATAGGGAGAGCAAATCTGGGATGATCACTGTGACCGCCTAATGAAGATTAACATTCTACAAACTCCTAGGACTGAAACCCTAACCCCTTCTCCTGTTAAACCTCCAGCTAGTCTCCATTTTGGGGACACATCCCATCTGCCTCCTTTCAGTACTTAGTTGATATCTTGCTTTTCATCCCACCTCCTCCCAAAGATGGGCTGTTTGCGGCAGATGGCATGAATTCCATTTAGGTTTGTGGTAACAATTACATATGCCTATATTATATACCTATAAGGTCACTGTAAGTCAGATGAACTTGATGGCAGCCTTTTCCAAAAAAATTCTTTTAGTGGCTTTCCTGAAATTTTAACTGATTTGACAAGTATTTGACTGTATATAATGTTTAAGATATTACACAATTATGGGAGATAAAGAGTATGTCATAACATTTGTTTTCAACCAATTTATAGTTTAATGGGACATAGAAGAAAAGGCATTGCACAAATAACTAATACAAGCAAAGTGAGAAGGGACATAAAGCAAGTAGAATGAAAGTGTTGGAAGGTTTACAGAAAGGAAGAGATCAAAATTTTGGGAAAGGAGGAGTATTAGAAAAGATTTCATGTGGAGTTGAAGCTTATTGAGTGGATATGATTTTGAGGGTCAGTGGTTAGAAAAAAATAATATTTGAGGTAGGAGGAATTTCATGAATAAAGGTAAAGGCAGAAAAGTCCAGCGCTCGTTTACAGGAGTGGGAATGGTCAAGTTGTCAGTCTAGGAATTAATGAGAGAGAAGGCTGGAATTGTTGACATTTTTTGAGTAAGGGGACCATAGTAAAAAGAGGATGGGGACTGGGATTCAAAATGTTGAAGTTCGTTTACTAGATAAAAGGTTGGGACAAGCCACTTAAACTCTCAAGTGTGATTTCCTTTTTGGAGGGTGGGAGCACAGTGGTGTAGTGGTTAAGTGCTATAGCTGCTAACCAAAAGCTTGGCAGTTCAACTCTGCTAGGTGCTCCTTGGAAACTACGGGGCAGTTCTGCTCTGTCCTGTAGGGTTGCTGTGAGTCAGAATTGACTCTTTGGCAATTGGCTTTGTTTTCTGTTGTTGTTGTTGTTTCTTTGGATATTAGAACAGAGCTCACAAGGTTGTAAAGACCAAATGGGATACTCTATGGAAATGTTTTTGCAAATTATACTCTAGATACACTATTTAAATGTGAGTATTGGAAGTAGGCAAAGAGAGATGTGATAACCTCATCTAATCTGTCAACTGATTTAAATGTGGAGCTGGTCAGGGAAAGAGCCAGGAAGATACTTGTTCTCTGAATGATTGGAAACATGATGCTTGCCACAGAAATTGGGAGATCAAAAGAAAGAAGAGCTAGTTTACTAGGGAAGCTGATGAATTCAGTTTTGAGTAAATATAAGTTTAGAGTGCTGGTGAGCTATCCAAGCTGATATGCTTTGTGGGCAATTGAAATATGGGCCTGGAGCTTGAGGGACTGGTGAGACTCGATGTACAGATTGGGACTCACTTAACAGCAATTACTGAGAATTTACTAGATACATCAGAGTCCTGGTAATGCAGTGGTTAAGTGTTTGACTGCTAAGTGCATGCTTTGCAGGAGAAAGATGTGGCAGCCTGCTTCCAAAAGGATTATAGCCTTGAAAACCCTGTGGGGTAGTTCTCCTTTGTCCTACAGGGTCACCATGAGTTAGAATCAACTTGATGGCAACAGGTTTTTTTTTTGGTTGCTAGATACATAAGTTTCTTAGCAGATTGTGAGAAGACCTTTTTCCTATTCTTTCTTAAGGTGCTTGCAACCTAGTGGATTGATTTTTAGAAGTGTAGTGAAGTTAATTTTATTAAAATAATTAATAATAGCCAGTCATACTCGCTGTGAGGTGGCATCTGGTATACAGGTTCGTAGTGTACTGCTTCCTCATTTGTACAGATGAGGAAGGAATCTTAGGCACAAAGATTCTAAATGGTTGTTCCAGGTCGCAAACATTAACTGATAGCACCAGATCCAAACCCCAGTGCTCTGGCTATGTTTAACTCTTAAACAGGACACTATGCTGTCTCCTTGGGTGCCTTTAAAAAAAGAGAAAAGAAGGGAAACTTGGAAGTGGCCAGCAAGTTACTTGACTCTTTCTCTACATATAAAATGGTGTTTAACCTTCACCGCAAGTATGTACTTGAACTTTATAATAAGGTTTCCTTCTTTTTAGTGTTCCCATGAAAAAAATTATTGATGTGTGCTTAAATTTAAATGTACTGTGTCATATCTTGGGAAGCCATCAGTTATGAAGTGGGTCTGTTTGAATGAAGGTATCCAGTAGAGGAAGCTGTGACTGAGTCCCCAGTTGCAATAGATAGGATGGTGTTTGGTCTGTGAGCAGTGTACGCATAGAAGGCACTTAGGTCATAGCTAGTTTATTGCCTTTATGAATGGAAAACTTTGTGGTTTAAGATATATAGCTGAAATGCTTTCAGATAATTTCTCAGAATAATAGCTTCCATAGAGTGCCTGGTATGTGTCAGGTACCTGGATGACGTGCTTTACACTTAATCTTATGCTTAATTTGCCACTTGAGTTTAGCTGAGCCTTGTTTTTTAGCATGCGAACTTACATTGTGCTTGTCAGAGGAGCTTTACATCTATTGTGCTTTTTTAAAAGAAACTTTAGTATTAGCTCTGATCATTATAAGATAAAAATTTAAAATTGTAGCTAGACAGATTACACCTTCATTTATTATGATAGAATGGATCATTGTTTCTGTACTGAAAAAATTAGTAAACTTGCATTTAAATTTTGGAGTTTGTCTTCTTTCAGGTTTTATTTACTGAAAAAGTAATTTGTTTGGGAACAGTTTTTTTTTTTTTTTTTTTTTTGACCAAAATCACGATATGCTTTTTGGGCCAGTTAAAAAGAAAAAAGAAAAAAGGCAGTTACTTAAAAGTTGTTTGCTGTGAATGGGTTAGAAAGGTAATTTTAACTTAAAAATACTTTGTATTTGGTGAAATATATAAATATTGATATATGTATGTTTTACTATTATTAAAGTAAGAGCATCTCCTGTTGTGAGTCTGTTCTGTGTCCCTGTTTCAAGAAGCAATGACTAAAGTACATACTTACAAAATTATATTGTATGCAAGTTTTCTGTAGAACTTAAATTTCATTTTCATTTTATGCTTAGATACAGAAATAGAGGTTGTTTTGTGGAGCAGAAAGAGCCAAATTGTTGTAATGTGCCAACGATGAGAAACGATGCATATTAGTAGACATTTTTTGAAGTACTAGGCCATCTTGCTGGAATTTGTATAAAAATATTATACTGAACTTCAGTTTTATGTAAGAATGATAAGTTTAAAGAAGATGCAAAGAAATCTACTCTGGCTTCAGAAATAGTCGGTACAGCTTTTGAGTCTCGGGAATGGTATTATAAAATCTTTGTTTTGTAGAGTGAAAGAAGACTGGATGTCTGAGTATTTTTTCTTAAGCAGTCTCATTCCAATCAGCAGTGTAATTGGAATGCAGCTCCAATCTGGAGGAGGAAGAGGAATTTTTGGCAAGAAGACAATAAGCAGTTGGGAGCTTTATTCAAATTAAGCATAGACAGCCATTCATTATGAGTACAACTCAGTAAAACAACATAGCGTTGTGTTTCTGCAGCTGGGATTTACTCTGATGTGATTACATGATGTTGCATATAGATAACTCCTCTGCAACCAGAAAAAAGATTGACTTGAAACTTAATATTTTTTACCATCTGCACCTTTGCAAATGAGTTTCTCTGTTCATTGCATTGAAGAAAACATACTAAAGAGATTTCTCTGAAATGTGAAAGCATTTCTTGAGAAAATAACAAAAACTTATTTAAGACATATTGTTAGAATTATACTGACCTCTGAGCTGTGAGTGCAAGGGACTATGCTATGTTTATCTTTGTATGAAGAGAAATATTCTGTTGTATCACTAGAATGCACTGTTAAGCATCTCAAGATAGTTATATGCATAGGTGTGAAATAGAGAAGAGTTACTAGTATACCAACTTGGCTAATCTTACGTTGATCATCTCTTTGATTCATTTCAAATCACCTCTCTGTAGATGCTCGGAGTAGACTATCTAGAACAGGTTTTTATCTGTGCTGTTGAGTGGATTCCAGTAGTGACCTTACAGGACAGAGTAGAACTTCCTCGTATGGTTTTGTAGGCTATAATGTTTATGAGAACAGATTGTCAGATCTTTTCTCAAGTGGCGTGGCTGGTTTGAATTACCAACCTTTTGGCTAGCAGTTGAATGTTTAACCGTGGCACCACCAGAGCTTTTCATAGAATAGATTAGGGCTTGGGAGTATACACTTAACAATAAGAAATACTTTGATCAAAGATTATAAAACAGGATCCTGATCAAAAGGGGGAAAATGAAGAACATAATTTCAAATTCTAATGAACTCCAGACTTCCTGAAGCCATCAAGGCTGTATGAATCCCAGAATCTATTGCCCTGAGATAGTCTTAAAAATCTTAATCCAAAAATACTCCCTGAAATTGTTTTAAAACCAAACAGTAGAAACGTGTTTTAAAAAAAATTAGCGCAGCAGCACTTACAGAAACACATCATGGGGTAGGTGAGCAGATGGCAATATGGCAAAATTCATCTAATCCAGAACTATAGAAGTCTATAAATACTGTATAGTATTCTGTATAGAGTCATTATGAGTTGCTATAGACTCAGTGGTAAGAGGTTTTCTTTGTTTCCCTTTGGTAGTAATGGTACCTGCAGGTATGATACTATCGGTGTTTGTTGTTAGCTGCCATTGACTTGATGCTGACGTGTGGCAACCTTGTATATAACAGAACAAAAAAATGTTGTTTGGTCCTTCTCTACCTTCATGATCTTTGATGCATTTGAGTTCATTGTTGGAGCTATTGTGTAGTGCCTGATGACCTAGGAGGCTCATCTTACAGCACTTTATCAGACAGTCTTCTCTGGTGTTCCATAAGGTTTTTACTTGGCCTACTTTTTTGGAAGTAGATTTCCAGGCCTTTCCTCCTGCTCTGTTTTTGTTCAAGAAGTGTTGAAACTTGCCTACTATGGGTGTCTCTGCTGGTATTTGAAATAACAGTGACATAGCTTCCAGCAAAACATACAAACCACTACGGTACGACAAATTGACAGATGGGTGGTAGATATCTTAGTAGTTACCATGACTGCTAAATATCTGAAATCCAGGGTAATGCTTTGTTTTATTATAAAAATCAGTGAAATTTCATTAAATTAGATTCTTAAGATTTGTGTGCTTTTCCTTATGTATTATTTCAGTAAAAAGCTTACTGAGCATTACAAATATTGAAACAGTGATAGCTGGCTAAGAGAAAGTCTACACTCCTTAGCCTTCTTGTGTCACCACACACCTTACCGGATTTCTCGCCTCTTATTCCCTTCTGTAACCTATCCCAGCTTTTTGCAACTGTTCTCCCTTAGTAAACATTTCAAACACAAAAGTGAACTTCCCCATGCTGCCACCTTTCTCCCACCCTGTGGTTTCTAACCTTGGCTTTCCTTTCTGTAGTCTTTGTTATGAAAAATGAGTTTTATTTTATTTTAGACTTCCATAGTTGAGAATTTGTTATGGTGACACAATCAACAGTTTATCATAATGACATTCATTAATTCACTGAGCTCTTATAATTAATTATTATTGAAGATTGAAAATGTGGTTTTAGTCCTCAGGGTACACCACCCCAAAAGTACAGTGTAGTAAAGGCTCTGAGGTATAAAAGTAATTTTTAATTTTATTTATAGAAATAAAATGACCAATTCTCAGTTAATAGTTGAAAATCTTTTAAAAATTACAAGAATTTTTGTTTCTATTTGATTTATGTTATGATAACAAAAGTTTGGGGGAGGAGTTCTGAACTAGTTTTTGATTTGGTGTTCTAGTTAGAGCCTTAGTTATAGCCTGAGTTCTCATGTGTTTGACAGTAAAACTGTTTATGGGGCATGACTTAAGGGACTCTAAACCTATTGCCATCAAGTTGATTACTCATATCTGTTCTATAGGACAGAGTAAAACTGCCCCATAAGGGTTTCTAAGACTGGTTGCACTGTGGTTAAAAGCTTGGCTGCTAAACAAAAGGTCAGCAGTTTGAATTTACTACCTGTCCTTGGAAATCTGATGTGGCAGTTCTGCTGTCTCCTGTAGGATCTCTGTGAGTCCCGGTAGCCTTGATGGCAACAAGTTTTGTTGTGTTGTGTCATCTTTCTCCTGTGGAGTGGCGGGTGGGTTCGAGCCACTAACATTTGGGTTAACAGCTGAGTGCTTAACTGTTGCTTCACCAAGACTCCTTTTAGGGACTCAGAACCAACCAAAACCCACAAACCTCTGCCATCGAGTTGATTCCAACTGATGAGTGATCCTGTAGGATGCAGTAGAACTGCCTCGTAGGGTTTCCAGGGAGCAGCTGGTAGGTTTGAACTAACAATCTTTGATGAGCAGTCAGCGCTCTTAAACCACTGTGACACCAAGACTGCTTAAGTAACTGTTGTTGTTAGGTGCCTTTGAGTGGGTTCTGATTCATAGTGAGCCTGTAGGTCAGGATAGAACTGTCCCATAGAGTTTTCAAGGAGAGCCTGGGGGATTTGAACTTCTGACTTTGGTTTACAGCCCTAGCACTCCACCACTACACTACTGTTTCCTAAGTGACTCTAGGTCTAGTAAATCAGTAGTTTGTGCTTGTTTAATAACTTTATTAATTTACCAGTGGTTTCTGCCTTCAGAATAATTTTTATGTGAACTAAAGTAATATCTAGATATATTCCTATTTGTTATGCTAAATGAACTTTTATACACTAAACTTCCAAGAATTGTAACTAATTGAATATACCATTTGAACTATCAGTAGAAACTAAACAAATGTTACATTCATACTTCACAAATTTAAGTATATAAGTTTTTTTCGCTTTACTCCTTTCAAATCTGAATTAAAGTTCAAGTTTGTGACTCTACAAGCAGTAATTTTTTTATTGACTTGTAATTCACCTGTTACAAAATTTAACTTTCTGTTGTGAACAATTTAATGGTTTGTAGTGTATTCACAAATGTGTGCAATCATTTCCGTATGAGTAGTACTCAAATGGGAAGATAATCTAGAGAGTGTGGATTTGGGACACATAGCTTTATTATAGTAACTTCTGGTTTCTTATAGGTATAGTAGGGTTGTCTTGTCATTGAGCTGGTGCTTTAGGGGCAGATCAATTTATCTCTCTTGTAAGATTTCTGTGGAGTTTAGATGTAGATTAAGTAACAGAAAGTTATTCTAAAAAATCACATCTATCTCAGAAAGCCTCTGATTATCTTATTTATAATTCTCTTCAGTAAGAAATTATTTCATCCTTAAAGTAGATATATAACACCCTGAGTTTATGTTGTTTTCTCTTTAGAAATACTTCCTCATTACCTTTGAGCTGCTTTTGGAGAACAGATCTTGAAAGAAGATAGAAATTGGGTACTTTGTAGAACATAAAATGTATGCTCTCTTGTCCTCAGCTGTCACTGCTGATTGTTGCTGAAGTTGCATCTACTGGTTCAGTTGTCTTTTGTTTGCTGGTCTTTAGTAAAAGTCTGTGGTCGTATTTCATAGTTTATGATGGTTTTTAATTATTCATTGCTTTTTTCAGTGTTTTAAAATGAAACTTTTGTCATTGCAGTCTTAACATTTTATTTTAATTTTTCCTATATATTTTTTGTTTTCTTTACAGTACTCTGTGCAAAAAACTTGGTGAAAAAGGATTTTTTCCGTAAGTAAATTAACTTTAAAATATAAATCTCGTCTATTTTGTATATGGGTTTTTCTTTTTTTTTTTTTTTTTCCGCTAGACCTTTCTGAACTGTCTGACTAGGAATTTCTCTATCAAGAAAATACACTTAGCGTTTTATAAATGCTTTAGGTCGGAGCCATTTGACTTAACCTTTTTTTAAGAGAGGATTTGTGCTTTTTATCTGTAGCCCCTTTCCTTTATCCACTTCGACCTGCTCAACATATTTACTGCGCAGTGTATGTGTATGTAAGTGTATTTGTATGTACATGTGAAATATATATTGAGGTTTACATGCTACTAAATTTCTAGGAAAAACATATTTTGTAAACTTTTAAAAAATATATTTCATAGAAAATTTTACTCCTGCATTTAACATTCCTTGGAATGTAGTGAAGTCACTGGGCCTGCTTGGAATTCCCAGAGCGGTGGGAAGAAATCCCTGTCCCCTTTGAGTACAGATGTGATTACACCTCTGACTCCAGAGCAGACATTTGGTTCTCATGTTTTAGCCTATTTGCCAGTCTGCTGTGAAATTTTTGTGGCTTTTTTAAAGATTGAGTTTTGTGACAGAGAATTGGAAAGTACTCCTTATGTGTATTTAAAATCATCATCCTGTAGTCATACTTTACAGTACCTTCAGACTCTACAGCACTTGGCTGGCTTGGCCAAAGGGACATAATTTTCAGTAAAAAAACTTCTAAGCCAAGAGTCCTGTATGTAAAATATTTGAGATTAGAGGTAGACAAGATTCATTAGATTGTAACATTCAAGTAGAACCAGCCAGCAGAGAAATGGCAGTTTGCTGTTTAATTTAATATATGACATTTGATAATTTTCAGGGACCTGATTAAAAGCAATAATAAGCTCTTGATAATTTTAAATCATATCTAATTCATTGTACGTGAAGTTTTATTACTTCCAGTCTTTCTAGAGTCGTGCCCAAATTAAAGTGTATAAAACAACAGATATGTAAGATGATAAAATCAGAAACTTTAGTGGTATCTGTGTTTATGTGAGAAAGCAATTACTTAGGATACCTTGGAACACAGTTACAAAGAAAGTAAGGAGTCCCCAACGTATGTACTGCCACATGGCACAGTTGGAGAGCCAGTGGCCACAGAATTTTTTATGTGCTGCCGCCAATTAGTGTCCTCTCTTTGCAGACTGCTGCTGAACTGTACTTAGCTGTTTCTTATCCTAATAAGCAACATATATTCTTCTTACCCTCCTCAAGGTTGATCTGAGATAAAATTTATCCTGGTTTAAGGATTGGAAAAGGGCAAATAGGATTGGGATAGGTAAGTGACACAAGAAAAAAGGACAGTGAGACAAATACAGTCTTCGAGCTGCTTCTGTTCCCTTCAGGACTTGAGTGTTTCTAGGTCTGGTACTGATTTGAAAATAAAAAATCTTCAGTTTTATTTCTCGGTGTCCCTTCCCAAATTCGTTACATTTTACCAGAGCTCCAGACAGCATCTTCAGTAAAATACCCAGGTGTCTTTGTTACTGTTTTCATGGGAAATTTAGAGAAATCTTACTATTTAGTTCTTTGTAAACCTCTGAGAGAACCCATTGTTAATCAGTCTTGCAGCATGCATCTACAATTTAAAAATTGTAGATGAAAAAAAGGGAGGAAGGAAACTTTTCTTTTCACTGGTGTAGGCAGTAAAAAGTCATAAGATTTTTAAAGAATTGTGAGCCTACTTCAGGCATAAGAGAATTAGGGAAAACTGTAAATTATCTTTAAAACCCAGAATGGAAGAATACTTGATGGCTCTGGGAAGGAAACAAGAATGCCTGTCTTTCAGCCTTTAGAAGAATGTTGCCAGGGATGGATGTATGCCCCAGTCACATTGGCCAAGGTCTCACAGCCCCACAGTGGTAGATTTACACATGTGTTTAGCCATATTTTTGATCTTTTATAAATTGAAGTTTGCTTGTATTGGAAACCTTGGTGGTGCAGTGGTTAAGTGCTGCAGCTGCGCGGTTCAAATCCGCCAGGCACTCTCTGGAAACTCTTTTGGGCAGTTTTCTGTTCTGTAGGATCGCTATGAGTCGGAATCGACTTGATGGCAGTTAGTTTGGTTTTGGTTCACATTAATTTCAGAGAAAGAACTACATAAGATAGTAATAGTTCCTAAATCCTAAAAATTGTGTGAGTATAGTTATCATTATTTGGGAAATATAGTTAACATTTATGATTCAGTTTAAAGTGAATGAGAAAAGTATGTTTTTGTACAGAATGTGACTGTACAGTGATGAAATAAAAATTTTTTAAAAAAGGGACTAGTTTGTGAGGTAGTATTTATTCCGGGATGCTACCATTGCTGAGAAAAGTTTTGTTAATTTATGTTTTAAAACTGTTCTCGGGTCTCTTGGCTTTTTAGAATAAGTTACTTTTACCTCCAAGATTTTTGCATGGCATTTTTCACACATGTGGTAACATTTGAAGACATGTACAGTGAACACAGGATAAGGAATTTCCTCCATCTAGATTCTATCTTCAATATTTTTGCGTATCTGTGTATCCATTGTCTGGGGAATTTTTTTAGACTGTTTTCATTAGTAACTGTTTTTCTCTTTCATTTGTGCAATATTTAAAGAAAAGATTTATGTTTAAGATACATGGTAAGGTGTTGTATAAGAACCAAATTGAAGGCATTCAGAACCTACGTGGATTGGTTGAATTTTTTTCCATTTCTAAAATAAGGAGTTATTTTCTCTGGAAAGTAGTTCACTTGGGGGAGAGTGTGTTCTGTTTTTTGAATTGAAGTGTTTGTCTCGTAATTATTTGTACCAAGTACAGTTGAAGAGCCCTGTTGGCACAGTGGTTGTTTAAGAGATCAGCTGCTAACCAAAAGTTGGGTAGTTTGAATCCACCAGGTGCTCCTCGTAAACCTTGTGGGACACTTCTTTTCTACCTTATGGGGTTGCTGTGAGTTGGAATCAACTCGACACCAGTGGGTTTGGTTTTTGGTTTGGAAGCACAGCTGTGTAGTGGAAAAGTTCTTGACCTCTGGTATGATGGGAGAATTGAGAAATTTCAAAAAATACGGAAAATATATTAGCCAGCTTTATATTTACCACTAGAGGTCTCACTGATCTCAGAAAACTTTATATTTTTATATATATATATATATCTTCATATATATATGTATATTAAAACCACAGTAGAGTAATTTGGCTCTCCAGTTAAATTTTTATAGGATAATATAATCAGGCTAAGTTGAAGCGTAGGTATTTTTTGTCAAGGTGTGGAGCTTGTATTTGGTTGGTTGTGTTGTGAAACAGAAACATTGGAAGGTCTGACTCAGACTTACGGATGTGGAAGCTACACAAAGAGGCTTTGTATGTGAAAAGTTGTTTTTCTTATTCCTTAGCTCTTTAATAGTTAACACCCAAAGGAAAGCTAGAAATGAGATTTTTGTTTGTTATTTTTTACAGACATATGTTTATATGTTTATTTCAATAGTGGAATCAAAAGAACAGGATAAAGATTTTCTCCTTGAGAAAAAACTTTGATTTGTAATTGCGTTAAATTTTTTAGAAAGAGTTAAAGAATGGAATTATCTTTTATGTCATAGCAAATGATAATATTTATAGTAATCAGTCTATCTTTACATGTCAAAATATCCTTAAAGAACATCTTCCCCTTTTTCACAGGACTTCCTGATCCATTTGCTAAGGTGGTGGTTGATGGATCTGGGCAGTGCCATTCTACAGATACTGTGAAGAATACACTCGATCCAAAGTGGAATCAACATTATGACCTGTAGGTTTAAATGAGTATTTTGAAATAAAACATAAAATTGATACTATTTGGTATAGTCTTTGGAAAGTATTGTCATTGAAAATGTTACGAGTTTCATTTGTTCTGTAATTGGGTCTCTACAGAAAAGATAGAAAACCCTGTGGAAAGATATTTTGGCTTCTAGATGGCTGGTTTTAGAAGATGAAGTACCCAAGTAAGCTAATGAAGAACAAAATGAAACTGGCTCACAATATAGACCAACTGCCATCCATATATATATTTTTTCAATTAAATGAAAGTATTAATTTAAACTTCAGGTTAATTATAAATATGAAACTAGAAGTCAGAATTGGAGTATAGTCACAGACATTCTTTTTGTTTCTGTGTTAATGTTTTTTAAAAACATTTAGTTACAGTAGTATGTTTATGAAGGAACCCTGGAGTGCAGTGGTTAGATACTTGGCTACTAAACCACCAGCTTCTCTGCAGGAGAAAAGACATGGTGATCTGCTCCTGTCAGGATTTCAGCCTTAGAAACCCTGCAAGATGTTTCGTTTCTGTCCTGTAAGGTTGCCGTGAGTTGGAGTCAACTCAGTGGCAAACCACAGGAGTACTTTTTGAAAAGGCAAATGGTAATATGAGGCTTTTAATGGAAAATAGCAGTCCCTGTCTGTTCTCATTCTTGATTCCCATTGTCAGTGTGTCTCCTTTCAATAACTTTTACTGTTTATTATGGTATTTTCTTCTCTTTCTAGCTATTATGCTTATTTTATAACTTCTAGATTTATTTTTAGTCTTATGTGTGTTTAATAAAATTTATTGTAGTGAAATGCATACAAAAAACATGTGCCATTTCAACCACTTTGAAGTGTACATGTCATTGACATTAATTACATCCATCATGTTGTGTAACCATCAGTACTTATTTCCAAAAATTACCTTTTGTCAGCCTGAGACTCTGTACCCCTTCTGCAGTAACTCTGTATTCTGTGCCTCCCCCAGCCTCTGATTTATATGCGTTTGCCTATTCTACATATTTCATATGAAATAATCCTTAGTTACCACATGTTTTTCTATTCACAGCTGTTACCATCTTGACCAGATCTCTAACACTATGAACATATTAATTGTCCTGGTAGCCTGACTTTGCAAGTCTTCATGCTTTTAAATTTCATTGTCATTCTCCTTCAGTTTTCATCAGCCTTAACTATTCTTCAAAATGCTTCACTTGCATTTACCTACAAAAGTTAAAGTAGATTTCCCATCAAAATCTCCATGCTTAACATCTTTATTTCTAGACCATTAGCTCTAGAGCTACCCTAGAATCCCCTACTCGGCCTAGACTCTGGCCAGGTATTGGAATTTAACCTTCTAAACCATGTGTGAATGAATGTCATTGTCTCTCCTGAAGCATTAAAGTGCCTAAAGACAGCTCTTCAGTGCTGTGGCTCAGTAGCTGTAATTAACCTAATGAACAAACCAAAAACGAAACAAACAAAAACAGTGAACACACAAAAAGTGAACAAACAGGTACTAAAAAGACAGGCAATAAGAGAGACTGCCTGGCTTCCTGGTTCTACCACTGACTGTGATTGTCAACTTGTTATCTAACCCTTTCGTATCAATTATCTATAATAATAATAATGCCTATTTTAGAAGATTGTTGTGAGAATTAAGCACAGTTATACATGCTATATATTTAGACTAGTACCAAGCATGTAATGATCTTCAAATGTTAGATGCTTTTAGTAAATATATTCCTTTTTTTAGGCCATAATTTTTTATTAATTGAGTTTTGGAAACAGCTGTGATTAGCTAGATCTGTATAGTGGGCTGAGCTTTGGGCTTGCAGTCAAATTGTTTTAAGTCATTTCTTTTAGCTTCGATCAGACTTAAATTTATTCAGAGTCCCAGATAAAACTGAACAGAAGCGACATAGCATTTCAGACCTGTAGCCGGTGTGGTTAAAGACAAGTAAACTAGAAATTCTGAACGGTGTGATAAGAGTATGGGACAGTATAGGGTGCCATAGAAATGCGCAGAACTTCTCATCACAGATTTAGTTGTTGGGGAGAACATCCCAAGAAAAGTGGCATTTAGGCTTAGATCTTAAGGAGTGAACTCTTGAAAAAAGAAAAATGTAGGAAAACTCGTAAGATCTAGAGGTGAGACAGTGTGGCTCCGAAAGTGGGATCAGAAAGAGATCACGTGAAAGTCCTTGAAAGCTCTTTAATGAGTTTGAATGTTATCCTGAAAGCAGTCGGGAGCAATGGAAAAGTTTTATGTGGGTGAAATGCTATCGTGAGATTTATATCCAAGAATGGAACTTTATCTGTACTGTGAACAGTAGCTTTGAAGGTGCAAGAATGGCAAGTTCCAACACTGTGGAGTAATCCAACAAATAGAAAATGATGCTTTATGTTAGAAAAGTGACAGTGTGAATGGACAGAAGTCAACATTCTAAATATTTTAAAAGCAGCCTTAAAATTTAAAAATTGTCTTACTTAGCTAGCACTGCTATAACAAAAACACCACAAATAAATGGCTTTAACAAACAATTTTCTCATAGTTTTAGGAGGATGGATGTCTGAATTTAGGGCATCAGTTCTAGGGGAAGGCTTGCTCTCTCTGCTCTGGAGGAGGTCTTTGTCTCTTTAGCTCCTGTTTCCTGGTTCTTTGGCAGTTGTATCAGCCTTCCCCCTTATCTGCTCTTCTAAACTTGTTTAGTCTTCTTTTATATTGAAAAAGATGGGCTCAAGTTACACCCTATACTAATCCTGTCTCAGTAACACAGACAACCCATTCCTGAATTGGATTACAACTACAGGCATAAAAAACAAACAGACCCACTGCTGTAGAGTTGATTCTGGCTCATGGTGACCATAGAGGTCAAAGTAGAACTACCCCGTAGAGTTTCCAATGAGCACCTAGCAGATTTGAACTCCTGACCTTTTGGTTAGCAGATGTAACACTTAACCACTATGTCACCAGGGTTTCCATAAAGGTTAGGATTTACACTACGTATTTGTGAGAAACATAATTCAATCCGTAACACTATCCTTAGAAAAAAATGAAATCACAGTGTACCCTCTGCCATGCCAGGTTTGGCCCACAGCCTGGTTTTCTGGCCCTTACCTGGACTTTTAACCACTTGCTTGCCTTTCTAGCCTTGCTTCTACAGTTTTTCTCAACATATCAGCTAGAGTAGTCCTGCTGAGATGTTTTAAAGCGTGACTTTCAGGGCTCTTCGTGATTTGTCACCTCTGTTGGTTAGTGTAGCCCAACTGCTGTAATTATTAGGGTTGCCACCTCCTGTCAAATTAGCACTTCACACAGTGGGATCGGAATCTTCAGACCCATTGGGTTTCCGCTGGCTGCGTTTTGGAAGTAGGCCACCATGAAAGTTTATTTCGTGTATAAAATTTATTTGGCAGGAAAATGAGACACTGTTACAAACAGTCCTTTGGGAACGCAGGCTGGTAGAAATGCCTCCATTTTCAATGTATGTTCTTGAGATCACTGTGAGCTATTGATACCCAGCCTCCTGACAGAAGGGAGACAAAGAGTAGGTTGTTTTGAAAACAGACCAAGGCTGGTGGTGGCACATGTCATTGTTCATGTTCCGTTGACCAGAAGGAGCTCTGTTACGGGTGGTTGGGGAATGTGGGCTAGGTGTAGGCCCAAGAGAAGAGGAAAATGCATGACCCACTGGTCAGTATCTGCCAGAGCTGTCACTCTGGACTTTACCCACTGCTCTTCTATGTGTGCTGCATTTACACACTGGCCGTGCTCTTTCTGAACATGTAAGGCACGTACCTGCTTCAGATCCTTGTTGTTTCCTCCCTGCTTGGGGTGTTCTTCCCCTGACACTTGCATAGGTTGCTCTCTTACCCCCTGGAGATCTGTATGAATTTTCTGTTGCTGTGCAACATGTTGCTACAAACTTGGCAGTGTATATTTGTCATCTCACAGTTCCTGTGGGTCAGTAGTCCAAGCGCAGCTCAGCTTGGTCTTCTGCTCAAGGTTTTACAAGGCTGCAATCCAGATGCTGGCAGGGCTGAAGTCTTATTAGAGGCTTAAAACTGGGGACATATCCTCACTTCCTCAAGTTGTTGGCAGAATTCATTTCATTGTGGTTGTAAGACTGGAGCCCCTATTTCTTTTTTTTTGTTGTTTGAGGGTGACGAATATATTCTTTATTATTTTTTATTATGATTAAGTGAAAGTGTACAAACCAAGTTAGTTTTGCATGCCTGCCTCACTGCAACTCTGTCTGCTCTCCCCATCCAGTGACAGCACACTCCTCCTTTTTACTCTTTACTTCTAGTATCCACTCAGTAAACACCTGTCCCCTCCTCTCCATTCTCTCCTGTCTCCTCTAGAATGAAACTAGTAGGACAGCCTCCTGTTTATGTATAAAACCATAAAGCTACACATACTACATGCTCACTCTGTGTCCCTGAGTCCTATCTGAAGCTCCCATTTCTTAATGGCTGTCAGCTTGGAGCCATTTGTAGCTCCTAGTCCTGTGGTCCTCTCCATAGGGTCTTCACAGTATGACCACTTGCTGCTTTGAGGCCAGCAATGAGGCTCTGTTGAGATGAATCCATATTAAGCATAATCATGAGAGTGATGTCCATCACTTTGCCTTATGTCATACGCTGTATAACATCCCATCACCTTTGTCGTATTCTTGTGATTAGAAACAAGTCACAAGTTCTGCTTGTGTAAGTGTGTGACTTACTAGGGGTTACTTTAAGTTGTAAATGTCGTAATCTTTGTTGACAATGTCACTTTATTACTGAAGCTTTCCTTAACCAACTATGTATGCAGAATAACAGTCCTCTTTAATTTTTCTCCTTGACACTTAAACCACCATCTTACATATTCACTTTTTCTGTCTTTTCCCACTGAAGTATGAACTTTGAGGATAGGGACATTGTTTACAACTGATCCTTAGTACATAGAACAGTGCTTTGTACATAGTAGGTAATCAGGAAATAGTTGTTGAATGAATAAAGAGCCAGATAAAGAAAAAATGATGGATTTTGAGTGGAAAGTAGCAGAAGGGGCAGAATACTGTGTGAGGATAAACCAAACAGGTTAAAGCTTTTAATTTTTTTGGTATAATGTTTAAGGGGTGGAGAGCATAGGTAAAAAACACTCTGCTCTTTTTAAGAATGATCTGTATGGAATCAGATTGCCAACAGCAACTTGGAGGATAACAAGGAAACTTAGGGGGCAGTGAGTTGTTGTTAATGGGGAGAAACAGTTTGGAAAAGGAGGGTGAGACTGGTTGGAGAATGTAACCAGTCACGGAATTGTCATGTAGCGATTGTCAAATTGATGTATGCTGCAACACAAAAATAAAGTGACAAAGAAACTGAAGTAATACTCAACATAAACTAAATACATATTTGCTTCACTTTGTAAAATACTTTGAGTGAAGGCACATTTTTAAAAACTGAAGTAAATTTAGTTAAGAGTAAGTATTATCTTAGCTCATTATTCCAGTGTAGACAGTACTGACAAGAATTATAAGAGGTCACAAAATTTGTGACCTAATGATAGAGAATCACAACTAGCTTCTGTAAAAACCTGTCCTGCACAGAATTACTCTGACTTAAGACGGATGACAAGGAGACCTCTGTGCCTGAGCACGGCGTGTCTGAAGCTCTAGTAAGGCACGGAGGGTGTGTTCTGTAAGCGCAACCGTGTCTGCGAACATTACTTGAACGCTTCCTGAGAGTTTGTTTCTTGAACCATCATGTAATTAGTTTACAACTGCTTATGCTAAGCGACGGCACTTGGCTTGACTGGCTTATGCTAAGCAGAAGTTAGCAAATAATATGAACATTAAAACATCGAGAATCATCTGTAGATGTGAATTTTTAAATTATGTATAAGACTTTGTTTTGATTTTGTGTTACCTTCAGAATATCATCATATTGCATTAAAAAGGTGTAACAGTTGGGTGTTGGTTCCCAGTCCTAGCAACCCTGCCTGATCCTGTGCCGTCCTTACTGTTGTGGTTACGCTTGTACTTGATACAGCCACTGTGGGAGTCTGTCTTGTTCAGGATCTGTCTCTTTTTCATTGGCTGTCCACTTTGCCAAGCATGATAAATTCTTCTCCAGAAACTTATCTCTCCTGATTATGTATCTGAAGTATGGGAGCCAAAATCTCGCCATCCTTGCCTCTGAGGAGTGTTGGGACTGTTCTTCCCGGAGAAGACTTGTTCATTCTTTGAGCGGTTCATTCTTTGGGCAGTGTATATTCAGTATTCTGGGCCAGCACCATGATTCAAAGGCACTCATTCTTCTTCACTCTTCCTTCTTCATTGTCCAGCTTTCACGTGCTGAAAGTACTTACTCTATCTCTAATCTACCATTCTGTGAGAACAGTAGTCTCTGTTGTAGAACACTGAACACTCCGTGAAAATAGTGTGTGCACGAGGCGACAGGGTGTCTGAATGGTAAACATGCAAGTCAGCCACCTTACTGTGTGACTTGAGGTGACTAGAGGGAATCTGCAGTTTAAGAGAGCAGCAAAAACAAAAACAAAAACTTTCAGAAAACATAAGAATGGTTTTGTAATGTCTCCATTTGATGAGAATAAGGATCTATTGTGTACTGGAGGTGTAGAAGTAAGATTGCTTCAATTTAAGGTGAATGTAAATTTTAAGGGGGAAAAACAAACTTTAAAAACATTGTCATGTTTTAAGTCAGAAATACAAGAATTAAACAATGTTGTAGTTTCCCTAGTGCCATTTTCAGATGTAATAAAGCTCAGATCTTTGTGTATAATGCAAAAAACAAACAAAACAAAAAAACCCAATTTTGTTTTGTAATGTAAGATCATAAACTATTCTTGTGTATAGTTTTTCTGCCCTAAAATCTTCGAGTGTAATGTCTATAACTTTACACTTGAAGTTAATGTTTGTTGAATTTTATTTTATATAATGTTTTCCCAGAAGTGCTACATTTTGTCTCATTGCTTAAAAGTGTACTGTTTATAAACTAATTTAGGTCAGCTGTCCATCCTTTTTTTCATGTATCTGGAACAATTAATAGTCTGTGTTAGTTTAATTAGACTTTTTTAGTTCTGTATTTGTGTTTAATCACACTGAAGATGTGGGAGTTTTAATTAGAGAGGAAGAGGAGACCCAATTCTTAAATTTGGGGTCTGGGAAGTAAGAGGCCGGTTTGAGTTGAAATGGTGCTGTTAGGGAGCTTTGTGTGGCTTGGGAGTTGTTTCAGGGTGCTAGTAGCTTGAAGAACCCACAGGCAGGATAGGAGATTTTTATTAAACCTTCCCTCCTCCATCCACTGGAAACAGCACTGCTACCTGAGAAGCTTCTTGGACTAGTTGTACCTTTTCACTCTGCTGGGTCTTCTAATGCGGAGTGGAAGGAGGAAGCCCATTCTTGGGCTACTTTCCTGAGTCAACTTTAAAAGGGCGTACACTAGAAACTCATTTTTTTTTTTCTTTTTCAGTATTGCTCAGAAATCTAGATTATTCTCTTTTTAGTCTTCATATGCAACTAGGGCCTTTGATTATCACTTTCTCCATAACAGTATCTGAGTTGGAGAAGGAACAAAGGTAGTAGGGTGGGACATGGGAAAACTTTTAAACTTTGCTACTATTCCTTAATTTTCTCAACGGTTCATTCAGTCTCTTGAGACTAACAAAACAAAAACCTTGTAGATCTATTGGTTGTCTTTGGAACTAAGTTAGGCATGAAAGTCTTATTCTGAAATAGCTTGGTAACAGCCTATGGTGTAGCCGGATTCTCATTTCGTAAATTACAGAAGTAAACAGCTATAACAGGGCCTGCCCAAACTAGGAAGGTCTATAGGCAGTCACTGCTCTTCTTGGTGTTCTAGGAGGGTTTGGGGCTTGGAGATATTTTTGTTTCAGTTTAAAGAGAGCAGAATAAGACTGTACTCTTAGATTCTCAAGTCTGAACTTGGAAGAACTGTCCAGTAGAAATGCTTCTTATGCTTAATTTTGATTCTGTAGTGTTGTTAGTATGTTATGCTTCAGACCCATAGTCTGTGTAACATTGTTTCCGTGGATGAGTGGTTTTGGATTTCCAAACAATTTATTTGTAAAGCTGTTCTGGGAACATGATCTCTTTGTGAGTAGACATGTTCTCCAGTTGTGTGATTTTGTTAAGGTGAGCTTGAAAGATTCTTCAATATGGTGCCTACAATTTTAGGCTTTTATTACTATTTTTAATTAAGTTGAAACTCACATAGCATCAGTGAACCAGTGGCATGTAACACATTCATAGTGTTGTGCAGCCACCAGCTCTCTCGAAGTCAGAAACATCTCCCCTCAGCACAAAAGCAAATCCAGACTGAAGCAGTTGCTTTCCATCCCTCCTTTCCCCAACGCTGGGCACCCACCAGTCTGCTTCCTGCCCTTGGTGTTGACTGATTCTGAATATGGAATGATGCAGTATACGATCTTTGTATCTGTCTTCTTTGTTTTGGCTTATTAATTTTGAGGTTTACTCGCTTTGTTCCATGTATCAGTACTTCATTCCTTTTTTTTTGGCTAAAGTGGCATTCCTTTATATATATATAGACTACAGTTGTTGATCCATTCATCCACTGGTGGATGTTCAGGTTGTTTCCACCTTTTGGCTGAGAGGAATAGTGCTGCTGAGAACATGTGTACACCCGGGGTTGGAATTGTTGAGTCATATGTTAATTCTGTGTTTAACTTTTTGAGGAGCTGCTGAACTGTTTTCCATAGCATTTTATATTCCTACCAGCAATGTGTAAGGGTTTCAGTTTATCCACGTCCTTTCCCACTCTTGTTATTTTCTGCCTTTTTTGCATCATTATTATTTTTTACAGCCATCCTAATGAATGTAAAGTTATTTCTTTGAATTTTTATTTGCATATTCCTGATGACTAATACTGTTGAGCATGTTTTCTTGTGCTTGTTGGACTTTCTTTAACAGCTGATATTAACTGGCTCCCCAGGATTCTTCTTGTGTTTTTTGTTGGGGTACTGCATTGGAAGGGCCAGTGATGGGGGCAACACGTGAAATCATTTTGCAAAAACCTTGCCTTTAGTTGACTAAGTCTATAAGCGTATATCTAATATTTTAATTTTAGCAGAAATCCTAACAGACTGTTCATGTCATATTTTGGTCTGTGGTGTAATTCTCCTATAGAAGTTTCCCTCACAGTAGAATTTCTTGCCATAGTGGTTGGTAAATCACGAACATGTTAGTTAAGTCAAAGCATTAACTGAAAGTAATTGACTTTCAATTATGAAGCACTTTACTTTCTTTTAAACCGGAGAGGAATGTGTGTTATATTACATAAGCTTTCTTAACGTGAGAGTGTATACTTCTCTACGTACAAGAAATCATAATAAACGAAACTCACTGCCTTCAAATTGATGTCCATTCGTAGCAACCCTACAGGACAGAGTGGAACTGCCTCACAGGGTTCCCAAGGCTGTGAGTCTTGATGGAAGCAGACTGCCATGTCTTTCTTCCTGGAGAATCTGCGGGGTTCGTTTAGCTAGTGCTTAACCACTGCACCACCAGACTCCTTAGGAATCACAATATTTCCGATTAATTCTTGGCCCAAGAATATAAACAAAATGTTTCTGGCATGTATGTTAAGGCAATATGGTAGAATTAATAATTTTTAATAGTTCAGAATGTCTTTCAGAAAGTCCAGAATTATTGAATATTTATTATAGTTTAATGTAGAGCTGATGAGACTTTTTCTCATCATGGTACACAAAAAAATTATAGTGTAAAACTAAGTAGATGAAGTTATATAAGTCAGTGGTGGGCTGCCTTGATGCCTGAGGGCAGCAGTATTTCAGTACAACCGTAAAGCAAACTCAGCAGTTGGGAAATGGATTTAATATAATTTTTAATGGCTTGGAATAACTTAACTGTTTAATACTTGATTCTGGTTCTAGAGTTTGACATACATCATGCAGTAAGATCTATGCCAAATTAGGTGTCCTGTCTTTGAAAATTGGTGCATATACATTGAATGATACTTTATTCAAAATCTTTTCATTTGTCCACGAAAGGGAGGACATGCTTCAGGCATGGCGGGATTCAGTGTGGCTTCCACAATTCTCATGTAAAAGTTTTACTCCTCACTTAGATGGTTTGAGCTTCTTTATTTTTTTATATACTAGGTGAATTTTTCTGATATTAGTGCCTTACTAAATGACACTTTAAGGTCAAGGTTGCTGGACCAAAAATTTGACCTCAGAGTTGTTGAAATAGAGTCAAGATTCTACTGCTAGAATTACGTGATTTTATCATATTTTTGCATGGGTTGATGCCATGTGTTAACAATTGGCTGTGGAAGAGCTTCTGCCTATGTCCTTGCAGGTGTCTGTACATACAAGTACAGTAACGCTTTTCCCTGCTCTGCTTGTCTGCAGGCAGTGAAGGGACATCTGCAGGAGTCCTGCTCGCCCGAGGCCTGCACACAGGAAAGACGCAGAGGAAAAGCGTTACAAACAGCTTGTGTCCTACAGCATTTTAAAACTTAACAGGTAGGTCAGATTTTTGGTCTGTCAGCCTTGACAATGCCCCTTGAAACTGAACAGTCTTCCATGAGGTAGTGGGTAATGTCACTGAAATGTATTTGAAATATTAGAATTACTTCATTTTAGAATTTCTGTCCCTGAGAAGAAGCAATCATTGTACATTCCTTTAGTGTGTTAGACACTAGCCTTTTTCTTCCACTAACAAAAACCATTATCTGCTGGGAGAGTGGCAGATGTGGTGAGGGATATATTGAAAATTCTTTTTAGATTTTACTTTTAAGGTTATTTTTTTTAATCTACAATCCTGTGGATTAGTTGAATTCAGAGTGAAGAACAAATTATGAACCATAGATTTCCTTATATGATGGAAATACATTTTGCACGACCTAGCCATACTCAACATTTTTGTGACTGTAGGACATTAAAGAAACAAAAGAAAAATTTTTACAGTGCCTACTTGTAACTGCCAAGTTGCTCATGTAGTCATTTTGATTTCTTAGGTATATTGGAAAGTCTGATTCAGTTACGATCAGTGTATGGAATCACAAGAAGATCCATAAAAAACAAGGTGCTGGATTTCTTGGTTGTGTTCGTCTTCTTTCCAATGCCATCAACCGCCTCAAAGACACTGGTTGTAAGTAGACACTAATGCTTTTAAAATTAAAAAAAAATTTTTGTATATCTATCTGTCATGCAGTAGCTCTATGACAGTTTTTTTGTATGTTTAAGCACTGTTAAAAATGTTTTGTGATGAGTGCTGTGGATCTAAATTTATTTCGTGAATCAAAAAAAAAAAAAAGTGAGCTATGTGAACCTAGAGCTGAGTCAGAGCTAATGCTTAGCTTTCAGTGAAATTTGTAAGTATTAAATGATTTTTATCCAGAAGCACAAAAGGAAAGTGTCGACATGTATATTCTGTTCTTCATTTCTTAGCATCTATCTTTGGTGTTAACAGCTTTATGAGATGAAATGAATTTTGTTCAGGTGATTACTGTGTTTCAAGTGGCAGTTAAAAGGGAGTTACTAGTGGGTGAGAGTGCTATAATACATACAGATTTTCATAAATGTGTTAGTAGCTGAACTGATTCAAACCTGTATCTTCTGGTTTGTATTTGGCTTCTTAGTAATTTTACTTTGTATCTGTGTCATTTGAAATGATTAGGTAAATAATAATAATGATGATAGTTATTGAATGCATATGTGCCAGTCACCATGCTAAGAGTTTTGCATGACTATCTGACTTAATCCTGAAAACAAGTGTAGGAGGTGGGTATTACTGTTAGTCAAGAACCTCAGACCTCACAGATAATTTGCTTAAAATTAGCAGTGAGGTGGCGAGGCCAAGACTCAGACTGAAGTGGTCTGACAGATTGGGAGAGAAAGTAACCACCTGTTGACAACATAATACCTGGCTTTTTAAATCTGAATTTATTGAAATTTATGTTGAGGACTAATGGGCCATAGCTATCACAGCCTCTAGCAGACCGAGTCCAGCACAAGTAGATGATGCCCAGATACCACCACCAACTGCACTGACAAGGACTGAAAGAGGGTCCTGGACAGAGCTGAAAAAAAATGGAGAACAAAATTTGGGCTGACAGAAACAGACCAGACTTACTGACCTGACAGAGAATGGAGAAACCCTGAGACCCTTTAGCCAAAGATTAGACCAGACCCATAAAATAAATGCAACTAAATAGGCACATGAGCCCTGTGTCAGGGCAAGACGGCAGGAGGGGACAGAAAGCTGGTAATGGGGAACTGGAGGTCAAGAAGGGGAGAGTGTTGACATGTTGTGGTTTTGGCAGCCAGTGTCATAAAACAATGTGTATACTAATTGTTTAATGAGAAACTAATTTGCTCTGTAAATCTTTATCTAAATTACAATTTAGAAGGGCAAAAAAAAAATGAGACATTTATACTAATTATTCATGCAGTTAGAAATTTTAACATTAGTTTTACCATTAAAACACTACAGCGACATGATTAACTCTTTAAGTGATAACCTTTATTTTTAGTGGATTGTGGAAAATTGACTACTACTCTACAGGTGTTAGATTCCTTGATACCCGCGCATTTATTGATTGCTTTTTTTTTGTTGATTTAAAATAGATCAGAGGTTGGATCTCTGCAAACTGGGTCCAAATGACAACGATACAGTTAGAGGACAGATAGTAGGTAAGTGTGGAATTTAAAGTTACATGAGTTTTGGCTTCATCTACACCGACCTAAACTTGTAATATCCTTTGGAATCACAGTACACTGTATATTAACAGATGTTAGTGTCATTGTATTGGCATGAATTAAATGGCTATGTCAGATGTTACAAACAGGATCTAAGGTAGTGTCATTAAAAAACAAAAGCCATAAATAATATAAATAATTAGAAAATTTAATATTTTGAAGGACTGTTGATTCTTTAGGAAGAACTTCTTCCAAAGTATTCAAATATGGTAGAGTACTGACAGGGGCTTTATAGATGGTGGTCAAGTCTCCTGAAAATAATTGTCAAACTTGTTTTCAAGAGAAGACTGGTCTCCTAAACTCTGTTTAATGTTTAATGCTTTATCGTTTTTTAAATCCATGTTAATTGGGGGGGAGGGGCGGATAGAATAAGCAGTAGTGGGATAAATACAGCACTGGTGGAAAAAAGAGAGAAATTGTTACCTTAGTCCTGAAGGCACTTATGGGCTAATGAGCTGTCTGGAATTGACCTAGAGCAAAGTCTTTATATAAACCTTCCTGAGACTTCTCTTGAAGAATTGATTGAGATCTGATTAAGATTCATAGTATACATAATAAGTACTCGGAGGTAGGTGCCTTTGAGCATCTTAAAGGAGAAATGCAGTTGCAGATTACAAGCCATCGCTTCCTGATGAAGCAGAGTTCTGAATAATCAGGTGATTTCACTGTGACCCTACCTATCAGGGATTTTAGTTTTGCAGGGTACTCGAATGACTTCATTTTAAATGAGTCAGGTTCGTAGTTAGGAAGTTATCAGAGTCATGACAGTACGCAACCCAGTTCTGGTTCTTCCAGGGAAGTATTTACACAGCAGTCTTATTGATGGTTCTTGGTGATTCTCAGGTTGAGAAGAGAGTAAAAACATCTCAGAATGATTTCTGGTGTACAAGATTTGTGTGAATTTTTCTCGTGTAATTATGGTGTTCATGATGGGACTGTTAAAAGATAGTCTGGACTACCACATGTTTTCTGACCATTTAATTCTGTGATCCAGAAACACAGTGAGTCCAAGTCGTACAGAATTAAGCCTTTACAAATATTTTCCGATAGATGTATATAATGTCTTTTTTGGGAAAATGGAGAGATGTATAGTAGAACACTAACTTAGAAAAACATACCTTTTAGAATTTTCATATATGTGTATTTTTGAAATGATTTTTCACTGAACATAAAACTTTTCTTTTGTTCGTCGTAAGCCTTTTTAGTGTTTCCATGTGATCTTTGAAGTTAATGATTTTGGAAAGGGTATCTTCTAAAGTACATATTGTAGATTATAATAATTCTTTCTAATTCTGCGAATCTTAGTAATGCTTCTGTTGTTTAATAGTAAGTCTTCAGTCCAGAGACCGAATCGGCACAGGAGGACAGGTTGTGGACTGCAGTCGTTTGTTTGATAATGATTTACCAGATGGGTAAGCTGACATCACAGAAATCACTGGAAAGATGTACTAGTAATATCCTTAGAACAATGAGAAATGACTTTGTGTTTCTTATATTTAAACTTTAAAACTTTTCCATGATCAATGCCAGAATCTAGGTTTCCTTATAGATAGAAAGTTAGTAAAAGCTTTTGTTATGACCAGTGTATAAAATAGTGAGTTAGGTAAGATTTGGTTTTTAGGAATTTTGGCTAGGAAACAGGTGAGATTTTTTTGAGACGTAGCTCTCCTGTAACTATGTTTTTAAAAGGAAAACTTATTTTTTGCTTTGATGAATTTATTCAAACAGGAGGTACCTACAAATGCTGAATCTGAAATATTGCTCTGTTTAGAGGCATAGAGTAGAGAATTTGGGTAATAGTAGGTATAATATAGTAACATTTACAGGGTAGTGCATATCAGATAGAGGAGCCCTATTGGCACAGTGGTTTTACATGTTTGGCTGCTAACAAGAAGGCTGGTGATTGGAACCCACCAGCTACTCCACAGTAGTATGGCAGTCTGCTTCCATAAAGGTTTATGGCCCTGGAAGCCTTATGGGATAATTTTACTCTCTCCTATAGGGTTGCTATGAGTCAGAGTGGACTCAGTGGGCAGTGAGATTTTGGGATGTGTCAGGTGCTGCTATGAATACTTAATATACATTTTATCATTTAATTCAGATAGCATTTTTGAAGACAGTATGCATGTGATTCTGGAATTAGACCACTTGAATTCCAATCCTTATTTTACAGCTTACTAGTTTTGACCTTGATCAATTTACTAAACTTCTGTAAACTTCAGTTTGTTTTCATTTGTAAAAGGGGTAATAGTAATACACATACCCAGTAAGTTGTGCAGATTAATGAAACTTTTTCTGTAAAGCGCTTAAGGCAGTGTCTTCCATACTGTAAATGCTTAATAATTTAATTAACTACTATGATTATTGCTGCTGCTACTTTTTGTTGCCCTCACTCCTAACCTGTTAAAAAATGCTCTGACTCAGAAGTTAAATAACTCACCCAGAGCTGCCATAGTAAGTGACAGAGCTGGAACACAGGCCTCAATCTTGATCCACTGTTCTCTATTCCTATTAATATCTATTAATGCTGTATCTCTCAGTGTTTTAAGTTGATACTAGTTTTAACACTTTTCTGATTATAACTTTCAAATTATCTTTAATTTACTAAGGTATACTTTATGTACAGTAAATTGCATCCATTTAAAGTGTGCAATTTGTTGAGTTTCGACTCATTTTTGATGTGAAATTTTGCATACAAAATACGGTATTTACATATGATTTTAAGCTGTTAAAATCACTAAGTCAGTTTATAGATCACTTTAACTTGATACCTGTTAACTCTTTTGTGGATGTGAGTTACATTATGGTGCTTTTGAAGGAGAAGTTTTAAATGAAATAACTAATCAATATTGAGAGATCATGGCAATGTAGGATTTATTATTTTTAAATAACTGTACATTATTGTACTATAATTATAATCACAGGAAGAGAAAATGATCTCCCTAGCATCTCTTTATTTTCTTTTTAAGGCCCTCGAATGTCTGCCTTTTGGTGGTAGTATTAATAGTACCACATTGCTTTGTCATTTGACTTTTTTTTAATATGAAAAGATGGAGAAGTGGCATTTTTGATTTTTAGAAAATCAGTTGAGATAGGCTAAATGCTTTTAAAACCATCTTTTGTATACTTGCCCTTGTGAAATTTATATAAAAACAATTATGAATGCATCTGATTTTTAGTATAGTCATCATTTCAACAGTTCTTAGTTTGGCTGATGGAAAAATATTAGGCACACCTTAGTGTAAGTATTTTAGAAGATTCAGGATTTTGTAAAGTGTACAATTCTAAAATAGGTTGAAAAAATCCTTTACTCTGTGAATTGAACTTTGAATTTGGCATTTCTGATTTGTAGCAACAGATATCTTTGTGACTTGGTAATTGCACTGAAAATATTCTGTGTCCCGACTTTCTCTTAATACCTTTTAATGCCTTATCTCACAATGTTTTTATTTTTAAGTTGGGAAGAACGACGAACAGCCTCTGGGAGAATCCAGTATCTAAACCACATAACAAGAAGTACACAGTGGGAACGCCCAACCAGGTAAGAAGATGACAGATAGATGCCTGCAGTCTGTGTTGTTTGTTGTCCTGGATTCCCTTTCTGTTTATTAGCTTTCCTGAATTTCTTTTCTTGGTTTATATTGGTGTAGGTCAGTAAATCTTAGTGCAGGTCTCTTGGTATTTTTTTTTTGAAGGTTTAAAGATCGTTTAACAGATTACCTTGTTATTGTGGCACCAGGGCCTGACATGATACTGTGTAAATATTTATTGCAGGAATTAAGTGAACAAATTGAGAAGGCTCTTTATTTCTGGGAGTCTTCAGCTGTTTGAGTGTTTTGTTTTCAGTCTGAGTTCATTGTTGAATGGCTGCCATAGAACAAACACATAGAGGGTCTTCCATCTTTTCAGTCTTCTAGGGGAATTCTGTGACCAAGATGGGAACCAGGTGCTCTTGTACCATACAGTAGGGGTACCTGATATAGAATGGATGTAAGACAGTGGAAAAATTTGTGGATGAAAACTCTCTGAAGGAGCAGAACCTCTGAACTAAACCCTGAAGTTGGGATTCAGTTGGATAAGGGGTAGATGATGAATACTGTTCAGGATGGTGGTAACTACGCCCAGCCCAGCATTTGGACTGCAGTAATGAACAAGGCAGAAAAACAGATAAATTCGCTTTCTTGATGGAGCTTAGTGTATAAAAAGATGTAAGGATACAAGATGATTTTTTTTGGAAACTGCAGGTGGGTCCTTTTTTACTAAATGAAGTTGAATAGGATAAGGATAGGCACCTGGACCCCATCCTTATCGGCAGCTAGACTGTAGCTAGATCAGGCATTGAACATGAGATACTTCTCATTGACTGTACCTACTTTTATTTATTAGGGATTAATTGCTTAAATCACTGATTCACGAAGTTTTCTGTACTGTATTATGATTCTCAGGAAAAAGCTTAACCATTCTTCAAAAAAGTGTTGATTTGAGGATTACATTTCTAGTATTAAAATAAAGTTAAAGGACCCATTTTTATTATCAAATAAATGAATGTTTTCCTGTATAGTCTTTTAGTGAAGCCCATTTCTTTTTAATTCATCTAACTAATACAATTGAATTTTATTTCTACATGTGTAAAGTTAATTACTGTAAATGTTAGTTTTTTAAAAAGACACTTGGTTTTTTTTTGTCTTGGAAGATACACATTGGACTGAAAACTCCTTTGAAGTGAGCAACTATCTTCTCTATTCATTCAAAAAATGAATAGTGAAATTATCTCATATGCTACACACTGTTCTGGGTGCTGAGGATATATAGCAGAGAACAAACTAGAAGAGGCTTTTTTCTCAGTAAACATTCTAGCAGGGGAGGACAGACAGAACAAGTACGTAAATAAACAAGACGAATGCCAAGGATAAGGACTGCGTGGAAGAAGTAAAATGAGCTGTCAGGTGACTGAGTTAACTAGGTGGCGGCAGGGAAGGACCTCTTACGATGCAACAGTTAAGCTTACACTATGATTGATGTGAGAAAAAAGGAGTGAGGACTGGGAAGAATAAGAGAAGAACACATCATAGATGGAAGGAAGAGCTACTTGATAGCACTGAAGGTAGAATGATCTTGACAGGTTTAAGGAGTAAATGAATTACAGTATAGAGAAAGCCAAATGGGAAGGAGAGTCTTGGGAAATACGGTCTTTGAGGGAGACTGTAGCTAGATCACGTAGGGCTTTGTGAGCCAGTTCCCACATCTACACACTTATGTGGATTTCATATAAAATGTAATTACACCAAAAAAAAAAAACAAAAACAAGCCCACTGCCGTTGAGTTGATTTCCAACTCGTAGTGACCCCGTAGGACAGAGAAGAACTGCTCTGTAGTGTTTCCAAGGAGTGTCTGGCAGATTTGAACTGCTGGCTTTCTGGTTAGCAAAAGTAGCACTTAATCACTATGCCACCAGGGTTTCTAAAATGTAATTAAAGTAAATATAAAAACACATGTATATGTAATTGACAACATGTTTATCATGAGTTTCCTTAGTGTTTAGAGACTTCTGCTTTTCTTTTAGTCAGAGTTCTTTTAAAATCTTCATTCTTTGTATTAATCATTCCATTTTCTTGTGATTGTTAGTTGCAGTTTATACATGGTCTCGAGAACTCTCCTTTGATATGAGTTGAGTAACTTTTTATTTCCTTGTTGTTTTTCAACAGACCGGCATCTGAGTATTCTAGTCCCGGCAGGCCTCTCAGCTGCTTTGTTGATGAGAACACTCCAGTTAGTGGAACAAATGGTGCAACATGTGGACAGTCGTCAGATCCCAGACTGGCGGAGAGGAGAGTCAGGTCACAACGACACAGAAATTACATGAGCAGGACACATCTGCATACTCCTCCAGACCTCCCAGAAGGTTATGGTATGACGATTAACAGAAGCCAAGTGTGAATTACTGATTTCAGCTTGCTAAGAAAGCCAGAGACTCAATTAAAAATAAAATTTCTTTAATTTGCTGTTGGGATTTTGCATGAAAGTGAAAGTAAATGTAAAACTTCCCAACTTTGAAAAGCCCCAAGAGTGGTAGAAGACCACCTAACCGAGCTTGGGCCGGTCATTTAACCTCCGCTTTTTTGTTTTTGATAATGCAGTGAGATGGCTAATGTCTCCCCTGTCACAAAGTTGCTGTGACAGACACATGAAACAGTGGGAGACTGCTTTGTAATAGGCACTAGGTAAAAGGAAGGTGATCTTGTCACTGGTAACTGCTAACCTGAAGTCGGATCCCTGGGCAGCACTGATGGTTGAGCCCTGGAGCATTTGCCAAGAGTTGGGTGGTTTAGGCCCACCCAGAGGCACCTTGAGGACAGTCTTGGGAGTCTGCTTTGAGAGGCCACCTACTTAAAAAACACTGTGAAGAAGTTCTGCTCTCCACATATGGAGTCACCATGAGTTTGAGAATTGTCGCCACAGCAAATAACAATCTGAAGGTGGATCTTCAATGTGATTTTGTAGACACAGATTTAAAAATAATTTTAAAGTCCTATTTCTGAAGGTCTTTACAAATTACCTTTTTGCTGGTTACAGTTTTAGATTGTCTGAGTGATTGAATTATTGCTGTCAGTCTTAATCACTTCTGTGTTTGTAAAAGGAAGCCTGGTAGTGCAGTGCTTAGTCACTTGGCTGCTAACTGAGAGAGGTCAGTGATGAAGCATCAGCTACTCCATGGGACAAAGTTGTGGCAGTCTGCTTCCATAAAGATTACAGCCTTGGAAGTCCTGTGGGGCAGTTCTGGGCTATCCTAGAGCATTGCTATGATTCTGAATGGACTAGATGACAATGTTTTTTTTAATTTTTAATGAGTTGTTTGTGTGAAATTATTATAATCTTGTGTAAGTACCTAGAATTGTAGGACTTCATGTAGAATACACAGGATTTCTACTAGTTGTGTATAGAACTTTTCTGAGTTAATTACAACTTGTGAACATTATTGTATATAGTAACAATTCTATTATATACAACAAACCTAAGCAAGTCATTAACAGCCTGTGGTACACAGATAACACTACCTTGCTTGCTGAAAGTGAAGAGGACTTGAAGCACTTACTGATGAAGATCAAGGACCATAGCCTTCAATGTGGATTACACCCCAGCATAATCAGAAATCCTCACAATTGGATCAATAAACAACATAATGATAAACAGAAAATATTGAAGTTGTCGAGGATTTCATTTTACTTGGATCCATAAGCAATACCCATGGAAGCATCAATCAATGCCCATACAAGCAGCAGTCAAGAAATCAAAAGATGGTTCGTATTGGGCAAATAAGCTGCAAGAGACCTCTTTTAAAGCATTAAAAGGCAAAGATGTTACTAAGGTATACCTGACTCAAGCTAGAATGTTTGCAGTTGCCTCATGTGCATGTGAAAGAAAAGTGAGCAGTGAATGAGGAAGATGGAAGAAGAATTCATGCCTTTGAATTATGGTTTTGGTGAAAAATAGTAAATATACCATGAACTGCCAAAAGAATGAACGAATCTGTCTTGGAAGAGGTATAGCTGGTATACTGCTTAGAAGCAAGGATGGCAAGACTTTGTCTCACATACTTTAGACATGGTATTAGAAGAGACCAGTCTTTGGAGAAGGACATCATGCTTGGTAAAGTAGAGGATCAGTGAAAAGGAGGAAGACTCTCGCAAGACAGATTTGACACAGTGGCCACAACACTGGTCTCAAGCATGACAATGCTTGTGAGAGCGGCACAATGCCAGGCCTCATGTAAATAGGGTCACTGTGAGTCAGAACCTAATGTAAGAGGTACTAGCTTTTTGCTTGCTACAGCTAAGCAAGGCTGCTTATTATATTCTTAGTCTCAGCTTTGACTGTTGTTGTTAGGTGCCATTGAGTAGGTTCTGAGTCAGTGACCCTGTAGGACAGAGCAGAACTGTTACATAGGATTTCCAAGGAGCAGCTAGTGGAGTTGAACTACCGGACCTTTTGGTTAGCAGCTGAGGTTTTTTTTTTTTTTTTTCAAGTTGTGATTAAGGAAAAGCATACAATCCAAATCAGTTTTGCATGCCTACCTGCCTGCTGCTCCTTCTTTCCTTGCCTGGTGACAGCACACTCCATGTTTTCATATACCGTAGTATATCCTCTTAATGAGCTCTTGTCCCCTTTCCACTCTCGTCTCTCCCATATAGAAAGAGACCAGTGGGACAGCCTTCTGTAAATGCATAGAACCATAAAGTACACACACCTTGTGGTCATTATGTGTCGTCGAGTCCAGTCCATTTTTGTCCAAAGAGTTGACCTCAGTTTTCTGGTCAGGGGCAGCAGCAGGTCGAGGGGCCACACTTTCCGGGCATCCTCCAGGCCACTGCACCGTCAGTTGTGGTCTTTTCATAGAATTCTTGAGCTGAACCCCTCTTTTTCTTGCATTGCCATGGGAGCTCAACATTGTGTGCCCCATCATGGCTGTCTTTGGTGGTGGCTGGGCACCGTCGCTTACTTCTGGCCACGTGTTGATACAGTCTGCCCTTCACATGGGTCCTTCTGTCTCCTGAGCTCCGTTTTCCTTTTCTCTTTGTTGGACCATTTGGTGTATCTCAGATGGCAGCTTGCTAGCATTTAAGACCTCAGACGCCACTCACCAACATGGGGCGCAGAAGACTTAGCAGCTGAGCTTTTTAACCACTGTGCCACCTGGGCTCTGACTATAGCTAACCTATTCTGAGCTGATGGTGACATCTAGTGGCCAACATTAGGTTGCCCAGTAGCTGTTACTCTAGACTATTTTTTACTGTTCTGCAAATGCGTGATTCTTTTCTGTTTTGAAACATGCTTCAGTTGTTGAAACAATAGTAATAATAATAATAAATTTTTTTCCGAGTTTGAGTGTGAGCTGGGAGTCAGAAGGACCTGCATGCATGTTAGTTGAGTGACATTGGGCATGTTATTTATCTTCCTGAGTATCAGTTTTGTCTTCCATAAAATGGGAAAAATAATAGAACCAGATATGTAGGTTAGCTGAAGAAATAAACGATGTAATTCCATGTGAAATACGTGACACAGTCTCTGGCCTGGAAAACCCTCAGTAAGTTTTAGCTGTTGAAGTGATTAATGATCAAGATAAACTACCTCCTGTCATTCCTGTTTAATTCAGATTACTAACCTAGTTGTTTAGAATGAGTAGGGGTAGTTAAACTTTATATAATGTTTATGTGGTAGGGTTTTAGAAGTTTGTGTAACCCAGAGAATATACATAAAGTGAAATTATGTGTGTATCCTTTAGTTACACAAAGGATGTTGAAACTTGTGATTTTTAAAAGTTTCATTGACTGACTTTTTTGATTTATAAACAAGTTAAATTTATACTAATAAATACTAGCAGTAGTTTTTTCATTTACATTTTGAAATTTCTCATTAGATTTTGTTAAAGAAAAAGATTCTCTTGCTGAAAACAAGTGAGGAAGGAGCAGCGGAGCAGCTCTGTCACAGCCCCCTGTCCCCGCCGGCTTCCTGCTGTCTCCCCAGTGACTTCTAGTTAGTTACCTCTTTAGCTTGTTCTCCCCTCTGTGCACCCACCCATCCTTTTTAATCTTTGTTCTAACTTGGTTAGTTTTCCTTCTTTGAATGTTTATTACTGTGGAATGTCTCCCATGAATCCTGTTTTTTAAGCTTCTCTTTGAGCCTAGCCAGTCTTGAAAATGGCACTTCTGTTAGCAAAGCGAATACATAAGTTTTTGTGTAAAATTAGGCATAATAGGTATAAACATCATCAGCGTCCGTATCTTTCACAAGTTTCTGGAAGGATCCTCAGAATTGCCCAGGTTGACCAGCCTTTCTCTGAGCCTTCTTTTGTTCTCTTCAGCCTCCATAATTAAAACATAAGATCATCTTGTCATCTTTTGTTGTGTCTGATTATTGGTTCTGTGACAGTACTGCTTTCTGTTCTCTGTCCTAACATGTTTAGTCTTTGAGCCTCAAGCTGACCTATGAGCTTCATCACCGTTTGGTAAGAGTGCTTCCAGGGGAAGTATGTTCTGAGTTCAGGCAACTTTGTGGTAATAAAGTGGATTTGCCATTTGCAGAATTTCTCTGTTAGTATAATATCCTTTTGGTGTCTATAGGTGTCTTCATTTGGACTTGGTGAATATGTGTTTACTACTCTTGTTAAATTTTACAGAACAGAGAACCACGCAGCAAGGTCAGGTGTATTTTTTACATACTCAGACGGGTGTGAGCACATGGCATGATCCAAGAGTGCCTCGGTAAGAATGTGTTTTAAGTCCCCTTCATATCATTTGAATATCCGTTTTACCTAGGATTGCTTATTTTTTGCTATTTAATTTCTTCAAAGAGCAAATGTAAAAGTTGGGCTCTCGCTGATCATCATTTTGGTTTGCCATTTAGTAGAAAGTCCTACCTGCTCTGCAGTCCCACCCCAGTGCATTACTCCTTCTTCTCCCAAGCCCTTCTTTTCTGCTGCCCCTAAAAAGAGGAGAGAAGCAGAAATGTGGATCTTTTAGGAGTCTAAAAATAGACATGGGGTAAGACATACAAAACATACCCTTTAAAAAGGGTAGTGGGTTGACCTTGCTAGGTAGACTTTTTGAGAAAGTGTTATTTTAACCTTATATGTATGTATTCAGTGTTCTCTCATACATTTCTTAATGAAGTTCATTTTAATGTAGAAAAGAAAATAACCTTATTAATTTCTTTACATAATGTAATACATAATACAGAAACAGTGGTTGTTGGTCCATTGAAAGTCTTCGTACTTTTTCTCTGGCCACAGTTAGTCTTAGAACAGTTTTCCTTAAATGTCTTAAACAGGTTCTTCATTTATTAACTTAATGGATTCTAAAATTCCAAATGGAGCAATTATTCTTTTAAAAGTATATTATTTTTAAGGCTTATGATTTCAAAAGCATTTTCAGTTTTCCTTTGTTGGAGAGTTTATCTTTACTTTTATTTTCAATTAATCATCACAAACATTTATATACACAAATTTTATGGTGTAGTAAAGAAAAAAAGAATTTAAGGGAAATTTTAGAAAACATTTCATTCCTTATATCACTGACACATATAATACAGTGTTTTCTATCAAAACAAATGTTGAAGTATTATGTTGGTAAATGGCATGATTGCTTTTATGTTCATTTAAAATGATAAAACATTAAAGCCCTAGGAACTTAGTTACTAAAAATGTAGGCTATGTGATAAGTTTTTCTGAGCCATTTATGGACTGGGTTTTGAATATTTGGTTTGTTAAGCCATTGGGAATTAAGAATTCCAGCTGAGCATCTCAAGTTTCTGAAACAATAGATTTTCTCAGACTTCTTGGGATTGTTCTGTGTCATTTGCACTTACTTGGCTCAGCAGGCCCAGCAGTGAGGTATTTTTTTTTTTATATTTGTTTTTGCAGAGATCTTAGCAACATCAATTGTGAAGAGCTTGGTCCACTGCCTCCTGGATGGGAGATCCGTAATACAGCAACAGGCAGAGTTTATTTCGTTGACCATAACAACAGAACAACACAGTTTACAGACCCTCGGCTTTCTGCTAACTTACATTTAGTTTTAAAGTGAGTTTTTAAAATTTAGTTAAAATACAAGTCTGAATAAGAGAAGATGGTGCACACTTTTTGTGATAGAGTGCCGTTTAGGTTATAAATTAGTTTGGTAAACAAGCTTCTATACACGTGTGTGATGTGTTTTACTGTGATGAGATTTTTTTTGTGTTTTTCATCATTTTAACCAATTCTGAATGTACAATTCAGTGTCATTATGTATATTCACAATGTTGCATAACCATGCATGCTATTTCCAGATACTTTTAACATCCTAAACAAAAACTCTGTACCCATATAAATAATTAGTTCAACCCTCTCCTCCCAGCATTTGCTTATCCTAGGGACCTCATATACTAAACGGAATTATACCATGTTTGTTCTTCTGTGTCTTGGCTTATTTCACTTAGCATAATGTTTTCAAGGTTCACTCATGTTGTAGCGTATATCAAAGTTTTATATGTCTTCATGGCTGCATGATCTTTTATTGCATGGCTATGCCACGTTAATTTAACCATTATCCACTGATGGACACTTAGGTTGTTTCCACCTTCGGCTGAGAATAATGGTGTTACGACAATTGTTGTATATGTATGAGTCCCTACTTTCAAATTTTTTGAGTATAAACTAGGAATGGAATTATTGGACTGTAAAATAATTCTATTTTTAATTTAATTAAGAACCACCAAAGTGATTTCCATATTGGGTGTACCACTTTATAGTCCTACCGTTAAGAATGGAATGGCTGAGTCATAGGGTAGTTTTATGTTTAACTTTCTAAGAAATTTCCAGGCTGTTTTTGAAATGGTTGTACCATTTTCTCTTGGGGAAAGATGTGGCAGTCGGCTTCTGAAAAGATTACACTTTTGGAACCCTGTGGGGCAGTTCTGTTCTGGCCTGTAGGGTTGACTTAGTCAGAATTGATTGCATAACAGTGAGTTTGGTTGTTTTGTTTTTTTTGAAGAGGTTTGTAGTGCTAACTCACTGAGGTTTTAATTTGCATTTCCCTAATGACTAACACCTCTCCCTGTTCGTCAGTTTGTCATACTCTGGGGGCTTGTGTGTTGCTGTGATGCTGGAAACTATGCTACCAGTGTTTGGATACGAGAAGGGCCACCTGTGGTGGACAGGTTTCAGCTGAGCTTCCAGACTAGGACAGACTACTTCTGAAAAGAATTAACCAGCAAAACCCTCATGAATAGTGGAATGCTGTCAGATGCATTGCTGAAGATGAGCCCCGTGGTTTGGAAGGCACTCAAAAGATGACTGGGGAAGAGCTGCCTCTCCGGAGTAGAGGTGACCTGAATGGCATGGGTGGAGTCAAGCTGTCCACATCTTCGTTTGCTTACTCAAACGGAAAAGAAACAGTTTTAAACGTGTATTAATCATTAGAACGTGGAATGTAGGAAGTATGAATCTAGGAAAATTGGAAATCATCAAAAATGAAATGGACCACATAAACATTGATACACTAGGCATTAGTGAGCTGAAATGGACTTGTATTGGCCATTTTGAGCCAAACAATCGTATAATCTTATATGCTGGTGCATTCACCGTCAGAAAGAACATGTCAAGATCCATCCTGAAGTACAGTGCTGTCAGTGATGGGATACTATCCATATGCCTAAGCAGAGGACCTTCTAATATGACTATTTTACAGATTTATGCACCACCCACTAAACTAAGGCCAAAGGTGAAGAAATTGAAGCTTTTTACCAACTTTTGCAATCTGGAATTGATTGAACATATAGTCAGGATCATTGATAATTACTGGTGATTGAAATGTAAAAGTTGGAAATGAAGAAGGATCAGTAGGTAGAAAATATGGCCTTGGTAAGAGAAGCAATCCCCAAGATTGTCTGATAGAATTTTGCAAGACCAAGGGCTTGTTCATTGCAAATACTTCTTACTGCCAACATAAATGGCACTTGTGCACATGGACCTCATCAGATGGAGTACACAGGAATCAAATCAGCTACATCTGTGGAAAGAGACCATGGAAAAGCTCAGTATCTTGAGTCAGAAGAAGGCCAGATGCCAACTGAGACACAATTGCTCATATGCAAGTTCACATTAAAACTGAAGAAAATTAGGAAAAAAATCCACAAATGCCAAAGTTTGACCTTGAGTACATACCACCAGAGTTTAGAGACCATCTCAAGAATAGACTTTTTTTTTGTGATTGAGTGAAAATATAGAATCCCATATTAAATTTGCATAAGTGCCAATGAGCGGCTCCCACTGCAAGAATAGACTTGATGCTTTGACCGTTAATGACTGAAGACCAGACGAGTTGTGGAATGACATCAAGGACATCATCTATGAAGAAAGCAAGGGGTCGTTACAAAGACAGGAAGGAAAGAAAAGACCAAATTGGATGTCAGAAGAGACTGAAAGTTGCTCTTGAACATCAGATAGCTAAAGGAAAAGGAAAAAAGGATGAAGTGGAACTAAACAGATGATTTCAAAGAGTGGCTTCAGAAGACAAAGGAGTATGTACAAAGACCTGGAGATAGAAAACCAAAAGGGAAGAATGTACTCTTTATTTCTGAAGTTGAAAGAATTGAAAAATTCAAGTTGCAGTAGTGAAAGATTTTATAGGAAAAATATTAGAGGATACAGAAAGCATCAAAAGATGGAAGCACATACAAAGTCATATTACCAAAAAGAACTGGTTGATGTTCAACAATTTCAAGAGGTAGCATGTGATTGGGAACCAGTGGTACTGCAGGAAGAAGTTAAAGCTGTATTGAAGGCACTGGCAGAGAACAGGGCTCTAGGGATTTATGGAATGTCAGTTGAGATACTTCAGCAAATGGGTGCAGCACTAGAAGTGCTCACTTGTCTATGCCAGGATACTTGGAGGGCAGCAACCTGGCTAAACAGCTGGAAGAGATCCATGTTTATGGTCATTCCTAAGAAAGAGGATCCAACGGAATGCAGAAATTATTGAACGATACCATTAATATCCTGCACAAAGTAAAATTTTGCTAAAGGTCATTCAGAAGTGGCTGCAGTAGTGTATTGACGGGAAACTGCCAGAAATTCAGGCCGGTTTCTGACAAGGATATGGAATCGAGAATGTTATGGCTGATGGCAGATGGATCTTAGCTGAAAGCAGAGAATATCAGAGAGATGTTTACTTGTGTTTTTATTGACTATGCAGCTGTGTGGATCATAACAAATTAAGGTTAACATTGTGGAGAATAGGAGTTCCAAAACGCTTAATTGTGCTCCTGAGGAATCTGTATATGCATCAAGAGGCAGTCGTACGAACAGAACAAGGGTCGCTGCGTGGTTTAAAGTCAGGAAAGGTGTGCCATCAGGGTTGTATCCTTTCACCATACCTGTTCAGTCTGTATGCCAAGCATATAATCCAAGAAGTTGGACTATATGTCGAAGAACGGAACATCAGGATTGGCAGACTAACAAATAGTGTTATGCAGATAACATAACTGTGCTTTCTGAAAATGAAGAGGACTGGAAATACTTACTGATAATGATCAAAGACCACAACCTTCAGTATGGATTGTACCTCAACATCAGGAAAACAAAAATCCTCACAACTGGACCGATAAACAACATTATAATAAATGGAAAAAAGAATGAAGTTGTCAAGAACTCATTTTACCTGTATCCACAATCAACACCTCTGGAAGCATCAGTGAAGTAATTAAAAGTTGCATTGTATTGGACAAATTTGCTGCAAAACACCTCTTTAAAATGCTGAAAAGTGGAGATGTCACCTTGAAGACTAAGGTGCTCCTGACCTGAGCCATTGTATTTTCAGTCATATCATACGTATGCGTGCAAAGGCTGGACAGTGAATAAGGAAGACATAAGAACTGACACCTTTGAATCGTGGTGTTGGAGAAGAATATTCAGTATACCATTGACTGCCAAGAGAACATACAGATTTGTGCTGGGAAGAAGTACAACCACAGTGCTCTTTAGAAGCAAGGATGGCAAGACTGTGTCTTACATACTTGGGACGTGTTGCCAAGAGAGATCAGTCCTTGGAGTGATGCTTGGTGAAGTAGAGGGTCAGCAAAAAAGAGGAAGACCCTCAGTGAGATGGATTGACACAGTGGCTACAGCAGTGGGTTCAGGTACACCAACAGTTGTGGGCGTGGCACAGGACCAGGTAGCATCGCTGTAAGTCAGAACTGACTGAGGGCACGTAACAGCAGTAGAATACTGATGTGGAGCATCTTTTCACATGCCTATCTGTCCTTGTGTCTTCTGTGGTAAAATCTTTTGCTGCCTTTTAAATTGTTTTGTTTTTTTATTGTTGAATTTTACAAGCTCTTTAGGTACAAAACCTTTATCAGATACGTGCTTTGCAAAATTTTTCTCTCATTCTGTAGCTTTCCTTTTTTCCCTCATTTACAACAGTACCTTTTGAGGAACAAAAAATCTCTGAAATTATGGTGAAGATCAGTTTATCCACTTTGTGTTTTATAGATTATCTTTTTGGTGTCATATCCAAGAAATCATTGTGTAATCCAGATCGTAAAAATTGTCTCTGCGTTTAGAGGTTTTAGAGTTTCACATTGAGGTCTGAGATTCATTCTGAGTTAATTTTTGTGTCTGGTGTGAGATATACCCCCATTCATGTTTTTTGTACAGGCCTACCAAATTGTTTATGGAGTGTTTTCTGCATAGTAACACCATCGTTTGGGGTTTGATTGGGGATATTATTTCGTAACACCTTTTCCTGTTAATGATGTTTGTATGAGTAGTTAATGGAAATTCACAGCTTTCAACAAAGCTACATTTTATCTGTGTGGTGATCTCTAAGAATAATGTTGTTTTAGATATAAAACTTGACCTGGGAAGTAAGAAACATAACTTCTGGTACTATATGTGAAGTAAGTTTGGGTGATTCGTTAGTGGAATGAAAGTTACTTCTGTGTGTTTTATAGTGTAGGTGAGTCTTGTCTGTTGTGTACAAATTAATTTTGAATTCCAGCTATGTTACTCAGTGACTGCATAGACATCACTAGTGAATTATGTAACTTCATTTCGTGACAGCTTATTGGGATGAACTAGTTTATTGTATCATAGGATTCTTTTTGTAAAAGATTCGTAGATGCAACTTATTTTATGTTTGGAAAATGAAAATGTATCTATTCAAATGTATGTCTTATTTTTCTTATCAATATCTTATTAATATTTCTTATTATGTAATGAGTAATACTTCTGGTATGCTGGGAGATTATTTTCATGTATTCGTAGAACACTATGTATTTACAGTTAGAAGTGCTCATGTAGCTGTGCCAGCTGCTAGTCTGGACTCTTCTTTGTCTCTTGCAGACAGGATGTTCAGAGCAGACTCTAGGTAACAGAGTGTTTGGCGTATTTTAGAATGAATGATATACACTATTTAGAGGAATATGGAAATGACATTTGACAGGTTTGTTCTCAGCAACAGTATAAAGCTTTATAGAAATATCCCATTATCCAATGCCATATATTCATATGTTTTAAGAGAAATAAACTTAGGAACTGATTTATCATTGCCAGAAAAGTCAAGCTGAGCATATGCCTTAGTAAGACTTAGAAAATGGTATAGCTAGACTTGTTTTATACAAGTAGGATGCTATTTTAACATAGACGTTTGCAATCCTTCTCTTTTCTAATGTCTCTGTTTGCTTCCAGCCGGCAGAACCAATTAAAAGACCAACAGCAGCAGCAAGTGGTGTCGTTGTGCCCTGATGACACGGAGTGTCTGACAGTCCCCAGGTACAAGCGAGACCTTGTTCAGAAACTCAAAATTTTGCGGCAAGAACTGTCCCAGCAGCAGCCTCAGGCTGGCCACTGCCGCATTGAGGTGTCCAGGGAAGAAATTTTTGAGGTAAACTTACAAGTCTTGTTTTAAAATAAGGGAGAATTGAATCTTAATGTTTTATTCTGTCTTTCACCTTTTGGGGACTCATATCCTTTTAAAGAGAGAAGATTCTTTTTTTTTTTTTTAATAGTGAAAAATAGAGGCAGTAATGAAGAGACTTAGTGTATGAGATAAATGTGGTAATGGGATGAAGAATGGGAACTGTTCTGGGTGGTTCAGTAAGTTTCTGCATTGCGAATACTGAACCTGTTAACAAATTTAAAGACTGCACATTTTATCCATTCTTTAGTTTCTGATTCTTCCAAAAGGCAAGAGATTGTTAAATCAGAAAATCATTCTGTTTAATTGCTATGGGCTGTGCTTAATTTACTGAAAATCTACCTTTAATGAATATTTTTTTAGTTTTGGATTCTAGTCCTACAATCAGATTTGACATTCTTGCATGATAGTTTGTAGAGGTCAAAGACAAGGGTTTCCCACTAGTTAGAGCATTTGTGCGAAAGATGTTCGAGAATATGGCAATCCCAAAGGATGGACTTTTCTTATGAGAGCAGTTCTGGCTTTGTTTGTGGTCAGTCCTTTGTATTTTAGTATAAAGTTGTCGTTAAATGAAGATTCGCATTAATGATGACTTACGTTCTTTTAAGGCTTTCTAATCTTTACTTTTCATTGGTTGGCTGTCAGCTGGAATTAGGTCAACTAGTTTTTAAAAATATACTATTTCTTTCCCATTTTGTCTCTTTAGCATGTAAGCAGAACTGCAGCTGTGGTTCTGCACTGAAATGTGCAGGTGTGTGGCTAGTAGAGAATCCCGTGGTTCCGTAGTGTGGAACTGGTTCTGTTTTGTTTCTAAAAGTTCTATGAAGTCTAAAACATTTGGAGCTTATCCATTGATTTGATTATTAAACCAATTTTACCTTACTTGAATAAACTTATGTATTTGGTGGATGGAATGGGAGGAAGAGTTTTAAGTAATAGGTTAAAAACACCTAGTTGTAATAAGATATTTAAAATTTTTCAGGAATCATATCGACAGGTCATGAAAATGAGACCAAAAGATCTGTGGAAGCGATTAATGATAAAATTCCGTGGAGAAGAAGGCCTTGACTATGGAGGGGTTGCCAGGTAAAGACTTGCTCATTAGTTAGTGACCTGTAGGACCTCATATGTAAGATTTGTGATAACTTCCTGTCATGTAGCCTTCTCATTGACATTACTGTTGAGTTTAATATTCCCAAGTATCGGCAGTGCAGTGGACACCTCAATAGAAGTACCCATACTGAGGTTAGGGCAGTAGTGCTGCCAGAACAGCATTTTAGGGTTTCCTAATGGGTCGTAGCCCTGTAAGGCTTTCTGAAACCTGAGATGTGTTGTTGGTAGGATCTGTCAGCCCTGTGTTTCTTCTCCATGCCTCTGCTTCAGTGTACGTTACTCCCTCAGCGCTACATTGTCAGAAACCATCTTGTCACTTCAGTGGTGTATAATTTAAACTGGGTGAGCCCTAGTGGTGTGTTGGATAAGTGCTCAGCTGCTTACTGAGACATTGGCAGTTTGAACCCACTGGCAAGTCTTTGGGAGAAAAGACCTGTTAATTTGCTCCCGTCAAGATCACAGCCTAGGAAATCCTCTGAGTTAGCTCTGTTCTGTCCTGTAACATTGTGATGAGTCAGAATTGACTCAATAGCACGTAACAGCAGCACAAGAATTTAAACTGAATACTGTTTCCCTTTGTTCTGTGGCCATGCCTCTTAAATTTTGTCCAGAGTGGCCAGTATATTTGGAAATGTTGATATGTGGTGAGGAAAGAACACTTAAGAGTTATTGTTTCAATTTAAAACACATACCTATGTACCAAAAAACCGAACCCCCTGCCATCAAGTTGATTCTGACTCACAGTGATGCTATAGGACAGAGTAGAACTGGCTCATGGAGTTTTCAAGGAGCACCTGGTAGACATGAACTGTAACCTTTTGTCCAGCAGCTGTAGCACTTAACCACTATGCCACCAGAGTTTCTATATGAGCGCATGCACGCGCATGTACACAGACACACACTCTCTCTCTCTCTCTCCTTTTTTTTTTAACCAGAGAAATCAATTTGACTTGATATGAATGGAGCAGAAACATTACACTTTCTGTACTGAAGTGTTTTAAGGACTTCCGTGATAATTCCCATGAATCCATGAATTTATGTTTTTTGTTAAGTCCATTAATTTCTTTTTAGCATTATTCTAGATTCATCTTTAGGCTATTTTTTAAGATTCTGTGACCTTTTTACCTGCACATGGGTAAGTTCTTTAATTTGGAGTTTTCAAAAACCATCTCTTAGACATCATACCTAGGACTGGATTGTTTCTGTGGAGTCTTTGTTATTTACTTATGACTAGCATTTTGAATGCTTGTTAGGAATTTGTCATTATCTGCTGATGGCATATAAATGCTGTAAGTAATTCTACTGTAAAGACTACAGAAGTAGTCAGTTATGTTTCAAAAAACTTGAAACCTTACCACCGTTGGTTTGGGTAAATGGGACACGGCAGTAAACTGCTGTAGAGAACTTGATTCGGGGCTAGACTTGGGGAGCAGCTGGGTCCTGCTTGTGTACACTAAGTACATGGTGAAAGAAAGCAAAATGCTGAGTTTTCTTTATAAAAACACATACATAAAAGCACAGAAGACATGCTCGTTGAGTGCTATATGGTGACATCCTTTTTTAAGCCTCTAGAGTTTTCCAAGTCTTATATAAGTGGCAGTCATTTGATTTAGGCTTCATATCATTGTAGATTCTTCAAAGCATTTTCTTTTAACTAGTTTGTAATAGTATTCCCCTGTATTTGATCTGTTTAAACCACAATATCAGGACATGTTTCAGTAACTTCTCCTAGTTGAAGAATGACAGAGTTGAGACTAGAACAGCATCTCCTGACTTCTGTGTTTTTTCCTATGTTACAAAACTGCAAGTATCAAGTTTTCTTGTACACTTTGAAAAATAGAAAGGATTTAATAACTTGGAGATAGTAATACTACTTATTATGAGATTTTAAAAACATTCGAGTCAAGAAGTGGTTTAGAATTTCCCAGAATGCAGGCTTGCCCTTGTGTCTGCATTTAAACAAATTTCTTGGAATCTCTGACTAAAATAACAATAACAAGAAAACACATTCCTGTCCACAAATGAGAGTCCACTAGTGCCGTATACAATGTATCTATATATATACTGTCAAGTAGAAATCTGCCCTGGTATGAGTGGACTAGGGTTTTATAGATTATGTGAGTGTTTTGAAATAAGATCACACTCTTCCCTTCATTTTAGGTGTATCATGGACTACAAGTTTGTTTTGCAATTAAAAGTAACAGACCGTGAACTGAATTACTGGTGCTTCTGGGTGGGAGCTTTATACTCTGTGATGCCACAGTTTAATAAAATTACCCCAAAGTTGGGTGAAAAATGACTTCAGTATAGTAAAAAAAAAAACCTGTTACTTGCTGTTCTGACATAGTACATTGTTTTGAGTATAATCTTCTCTAACTATAGTTAGTGCTTTGTTTCATCTTATTAAGAAAAATCATTTACTAAAACAGTGATATATCTTAATACAGACACATCCATTAACAAAAAAATTCGTTTGTTATATTTTCTAGGGAGTGGTTGTATCTTTTATCCCATGAAATGTTGAATCCATACTATGGCCTTTTCCAGTATTCAAGAGATGATATCTATACATTGCAAATCAATCCTGATTCTGCAGTTAATCCGGTATGATTTGTAGTTACCTTGATATGAATTACCTTGTGACCTTCTGTGCTTTTCGTCTTTAAATTTCAGTGTAGTGAGTTACATAGAAATAGCTTATCTTGTCCTGGTTATACCCTTTAACTCAGCAGTTCTAGGAAAAGTTCTCAAGTAAATGCTTATGGATATATCCAAAGGTTTGAGTACAGAGATGTTTCTTACATCACTGTTTTTAGTAATCCCAACTGGAAACAGCATAGCTGTCCACAAGAGGGAGGTTGGTTTAAGTTACAACTTGAAACGTAATAACATAAATGGTTAAGAGCATAGATTCTGGAATTAGAAAGACATAGGATCCTGTCCTGGTCTTGCCACTTACTAGCTTTGTGACCTCTGGCAAATTCATTGACTTAAGCCTCTTTTTTGACCATTGCTATAACAGTAGATAGGGGACTGTGCATATTAAGCATTCAACACAGCCCCTGATATGTTATTCAGCACTCAGCTACAACTAACCAATTATTAATGTGTTATGATTATATTTCTGTTATCTTTCCATATAAGGGTATACTGTACAACCACTAACATGGTACTGTGTAATAATACTTAATAACCTGTAGAGGTGGTATTCATGATAATGTTAAATGAAGAAAAGGTTGTAAAACAGTATAACACAATTTTGGTAAATATGTATATGTGTAAACTTTAAAAGGCTCCCTGTTGTACTAGTGAAAGTGATTACCTTGGAATGTTAGAATATAGGGTGACATTTATTTATTGCTTGTCTGTATTTTCTAAATATCCTATGATGAATGTTGTTACTTTAAAAAGAAAGCTGTTTTTAAGATAAAAGGAAACAGTAAATATTATTCAAAGGGAAGATAAAAAGAAGGTTTACGGATAAATTTACAGGTTATTAAATAGAGAAATAAAGGAGTTTTCAAATACAAATACCTAACAAAACAGTCTATAAGGAAAAAACAGATATGTCTCAGCATGGGAGAAGCATTAGATTCATTGCAGGGAATTCTTGATTAAGGAACACTCTTTAGGTGAATACTCTGCCTGAGGATACCGTTACTAGCCAGTAATAACAACTTAGGCTTGTTGAGTGCTTCATACACTCGTGGGTTTCATCATTGCCTTTACGCCTCACAGAGACCACTTTCAGTTACTATCTCCATTTTTACAGATGTAGAAAATTAGTCTTAGAGGGGTTAAGTCATTTGCCCATGCTGGCGTAGCTGTTGGGCAGAATCAGGATTCTGATCTGACACTGAATCTGTGCTCTTCAGTATATGGTGTCTTGAGGTTTAATTTCTGGTTAGATCAAGGAAGTGGAAAGGGCATTTAGTACTGAAAGGTTTTTTTTTTTTTTTTGGCCTGTGACAAAGCCAGGGTTCTAAAGGCTCAGGAGGAGGTCGCGGAGAGGAAGGAGGGCACTGGAGTCAGTGAGTGATTCCGTGAAGCTGCAGAAAACCCAGACCAGTTGCCATCGAGTTGATTCCAGCTCATTGTGACCCTGTGGGATGGACTGGAACTACCCCACAGGGTATCCAAGGAGCATCTGGTGGATTTGGACTCCTGACCTTTTGGTTAACTGCTACACCACCAGGGTTCCCAATGACGCTGCATTGGGACTGTAATTTGGACTCCATTTCTAAAAATCGTTTCTGCAAAGTTGTCTACACTGTTTGAGAGAGACCTTAACCCTTGTGTGTTATTTGATGCAGACGTAGAGAATCTGGAACATGTGCTGTATGTGGCAGCACTCCCTAAGGACTGCTGAGCCGTGTTCTGATAGCCTCTGCCATTCAAATAGCTGTAAATTAGGATATAATGCCGATCATGTTATCAAAGATTAATTTAGGCTTAAAACATTTAATTTTTATTAAACATCCCCCGAATGGTTTCTGGCTTGAGTATTTATATAAATTCTTTTCAATTTCAGGAGCATCTGTCCTATTTCCATTTTGTTGGCCGGATAATGGGAATGGCTGTGTTTCACGGACACTATATTGATGGTGGTTTCACATTGCCTTTTTATAAACAGTTGCTTGGGAAGTCAATCACTTTGGATGACATGGAGTTAGTTGACCCAGATCTCCATAACAGTTTAGTGTGGATACTGTATGTATTGAATCCTGTGTCTGTTCTAGTTAGAGCACTTGAGCTCCCATAAAAGATGTGTGCTACAAAAGCAGTGTGCGTTTTTCAGTTTAAAAACTCTGTGCAGAAAATATTGAATGGCAGTAAATTAGTGTTACCATTTTTACTTAAAAAAATGTAGTATACCATATTTGAAAAAATACCCGTTAAAAAGGTTCCCTCTGCGTGATGTAGGTTCTCTTCCAACCTGCACATATCAGAATAGCAAATCCCTGCTGCTGTTGCTTTTAATGAAGCAGTCATTTTGAAATCATGCTTTCAAAAGGGTGTCTGTAAGGACTGGTTCTGCTTTGCAAGAGGTCATTATTTGATGAAGATACTGGTGATACTTTTTATGAAACATACAAATTACTTTCTCACTGGAGGTACTCAGAGGTATCTGGATGCCAGTAGTACCCATTGTCCAGATGACTAGCATAATGGAGATTCCTCTGCATGGGTGGTTCTGAACAAGAGCAGCTTTGACTGGACTCTTTTCTATAATTTCTCCCAGTGTTATGGAGGTTAGAAGTCTTTGGCTTCTCTGTCCAGAGCCAGATGGTATGGTAGTATAAGCACTGAGAGGAAGATGTAGCCTTGTTTTGTCCTGTAATGCTGTCGTGGTTTTCTCTCTCATCTATAGGATCTGTATTTTAGGTTTTCTAGCTCAGTATGTTTCCTTCTCTTTTTTCCCTAGCGAGAATGATATTACAGGTGTCTTGGACCATACCTTCTGTGTTGAACATAATGCATATGGTGAAATTATTCAGCATGAACTTAAGCCAAATGGCAAAAGTATCCCTGTAACTGAAGAAAATAAAAAAGAATATGTCAGGTAAATACTTTTGTGTTCTCAAAGCTGAGAATTTATTCACTATTCTGGAATGGCCGTAAGATAAAAACATTTAAGTATTTAGGTAGTGTTCCTTACTGATCCAAAATAGGCCACCAAAGAACTCAGTAACTTAAAGCAACCATTGATTCATGATTTCTTATAATTCCCTGGACAGACAACGACAGGGATGGCACATCATTACTGGAGATGATGTTTGCTGGGACTGAAATGTCAAGATGACCTCTCCACTCATACATGATGCCTCTGCTAGGGTGACTCAGGTGGCTGGGAGCAGGCTGGAACAGCTTGGCTGGAGTCACTGTCTAGGACTTAGTTTCACTGTTGTGTGGGTTCCGTGATTCTCCTCCTCCAGCGTCAAGGGCCTCTTCGTGTCCACATGGCCTCTTGCCCCCAGGAAAGTACCCAGACTTCTTGTGGGATAAGCTGACTCCACAGAACACAAAAGCAAATGCTAGTAAATCTTCTTAAGGCCCTGCTTTGGAATTGGCAAGTAGTACTTCTGCCACATTCTTTTGGCTAAAGTGAGTCACGTGTCAGCCCTGTTCCGTGTAGTACAAAGGCGCGAATGCCAGGAGGCATGGTCGTCAGAGGCACCTGCAGTGTCACTGCCACCAGTCACAGTGGGGAAGTATTTTTGTGCTGTCTTGCATGGGCTCCTTTACTCCGTGTTTTGGCATTGTCCATTATAAGTTTACAAAGAAGTTTCATCAAGATTTTAACTTGATGAAAGTGTTTTGTTTATCATCTTCTGCATGGAATATATAGATGCTGACCTGATGGTTCTCTCTGTGTGTAATATATTCACAGACATACCCCTCCAAGCCCTAGTAAACTTTGAGTTTACTAGGAGTTCCTCTGATTTAAAAATTTGAATGATTTTTGGTGCTTCTGTTAGTGGACGTTACCACTTTTGTCTGTATTGAGCTGCCTCGCAGCTGAGGATCGATCCCTTTAACCCCTTTATTCTGAGATTCTTTTAGACTTTAGACTATGTCTGTAACATTAGGTGCTTATTAACCAGTCCCTGGAGAAGGACATCGTGTTTAGTATGGTACAGAGTGATCAAAAAAGAAGACAACCCTCAGCAAGATGATTGACACAGTGACTGCAACAGTGGGCACAGAAGTTAACTGTTGTGAGGAGGGTGTGGGGCTGGGTGGTGTTTTTATTCTGTGTGCGCATAAGGTTGCTATGAGTCGAACCTACTTGCTGGCACCTAACAGTAGATACTTGTAAAGTCCAATACTGCTGAAGTAGACGTTCATAATATACTCAGCTAAATCTGAATATACCCATAAATTCATTGTCTTCGGGTTGGTTCTGACTCATAGAGACCCTATAGGACAGAATAGAACTGCACCATAGGGTTTCCAAAGAGGAGCTGGTGGATTCAGACTGCTGGCCTTTTGGTTAGCAGCTGTAGCTCTTAACTGCTGTGCTACCAAATCTGAATATTTATGTGATCATATAAAATCCTTGTCCAATTTTGACAGGCTCTACGTGAACTGGAGGTTTTTGCGAGGCATTGAGGCTCAATTCCTGGCTCTGCAGAAAGGATTCAATGAAGTGATCCCCCAGCATCTGTTGAAAACATTTGATGAGAAGGAGTTGGAGGTCAGTGCATTGATGTTAGATGGTTCTCTAGTGAAAGGGCCGTTGCTTGTGTTAGTTTTCCTTATTGTCCTTTACTGTTCTAAAAGGGTTTCAGGTCTTAATGTGCACATTCTTTAGTTTTGCAAGAAAGCATTTGGTAGACATGATCATAGAGAAAATAGTAAAACATTTGAGATAAACTATATCTAAACATCCTTAGATTTCCACATATTAACATTTTATTAACAAGGGCAATACTAAAGGTTCAAACACTTTTTCATTTAAAGTTGGTCCTCAGTAGAACTCAGGTCTGGTTTTATAATTAAAGGCCTTTAACAGATTTCCACCAAACTTATTTGAAAAAATAGTGAAAGTTTATTCTACCAAGACTTCCAAATTCCTTTAGCAATAGTATAAGTATTTGAAGTCTACAGATAATGTAAAACATGAGTTTGGGTATTAGCATCCATCTCCTTTTTAACTAAGTTTGTTAAACAAATCTAAAAAATTGGTTTGACTCAGCCCCATCCCCCACTTCTTTTGTGACAGAATTATTTAATAGTGAAATGGCTAGAAGGAAGTGGTCAAAAAGGGGAGGAAAACTTGAGCAGGAATGGCGGTGAAGGTGAAATATAATGCGTCTTCAGCTGTTTATACAGCGAAGGAGGAATTTGGCCCTGTAATTGCTGCTCCTCTGAATAAAACAATTTAGAAGGCACCTTTTGTGTTATAAATATATCCATAATACTATTTGGTTTATGTTCATTGTGACCTTGAGTCAGTAATCTCTTTAGAACTGTATAAATGCTTTGTTGAAGACTTTAATTGAGAAGGATTAGGGTTTATTATTTAATTCTGACTGCTAATGAAATCAGTTGTTTTATAAAAAATATATGTAAGTTGTTTGTATTTTAATGTGAATTGTCAGAACTCTAAAATCTAGGATTTGCAAGTTACAGTATGTTCTATATTATACACTACCATAGTTCCCTGTCCTAATACTAAGATGTTGGTGAGATTAGGTAGTCTTGGACCCTGAGGATACATGACTATTAATAGTGTCAAAAAGTTGATCTGTAATGACCTACATGAAGATGCCAAGCAGAGCTCTGTCAGTGCGCCTCTCTGAGCACAGACCTGGTGGGGAGTTTGAGTTTTCCAGATGCTTCTGACAGGCACCTTTGAGTCAACAGCTGCCACGTGGAAGCCAGCACTGCAAGTCTAAAGTTCTGCTGTAATGACTTAGGGGCATGCTTTTGTTTCCACTGGCTCATTATTTCTGCCGTATTGTGACAGCTCATCATTTGCGGACTTGGGAAGATAGATGTGAACGACTGGAAGGTGAATACCCGCTTGAAACACTGTACTCCAGACAGCAATGTTGTCCGGTGGTTCTGGAAAGCCGTGGAGCTTTTTGATGAAGAACGTCGAGCACGCTTGCTTCAGTTTGTGACAGGATCATCTAGAGTGCCTCTGCAGGGCTTCAAAGCTTTACAAGGTAGAAAGCCAGCACAGGTGACAGTGTGGCACCAAGTAGTTGACCGGGAGGACGGGTTGCGGCATTGTCTTTATATGGGTTTCTTGGAAACCGTCTTAGAAACCAGTGGTTCTCGATGTTCTTGTCTGTAATCTGTGTACCTTGATACCTCCTTCTCCTTCCTTTGTCCCTCCCTACAACCTTTTCTGCTGAGTTTCTCTGTCATTATAGTGAGCGCTGCACGTTGGAGTGGTATGTGGCATTCATTGCTCCACGTCTTGTTCTGTGGTCTCTTTGCTTTTGAATTCTGTGGCACATTCCCACAGGGGACGTCCATCCACTTGCAAGTTCTGTGTCAACCTAGCAATGTATCTACTCACCTGTGATGCAGCTCCCCTCCACTTTTTACCTTTTAATGGGAAGAGCCAGTGTGAGTTGCGGGAGCCATCTGTTTGGTCAGAAGCACTTTGAATTATTGTGTGGCATCAGACCATTTGTTTACAGCCGCGTTCCATTTTGAAGCCTTTTTTCCATAGAAGGAAGAGTTTAATTTTGGAGAGTCAGTCGTGCTGCTGTTCATGGGGGCGCTTCCCTGTGTGGCCAGTGCTTCCGTGACCTCCTGAGCCCTGTGCTCCCAGTGCGGCGGCTGCTGCTGCTCCTCTCCGAGGCGGCCTGGCCCCCCCACAGCTGGCAGTGCTGCCCACAGTCGGAGGCTCAGTTGATGGGGAAAGCTTCCTTTGAGTTGTGCCTACCTTTCCTGCTTGGAAAACTCATCAGACTATGTGAAATACATAAAGTGAAATTGTATTTCTCCTACATGTATTTTGGTGTGATAGCTGTTAAACCTGAAATTTATTTGCTAGACTGCTTATCTTTTCCTCTTGGCCCAATTTGAGTGATGACACCTAACTTTGCAGTAAGTTGATGTGTTTTTGATTCCCTAATGATTCCTGGAATGAAAAAGGTATATGTACTTGTTTTTTCCTGGATTGGCCAAGTTGTTGTTCTTCTCATATGTTGAGACATTAATTTTTATAAAAGATGGAAGTTGGCAAAAGGATTTCCATCTTGAATTTTTTTTTTTCCAGATTGAAAAGGTAGCATATTAAATAATCCAGCGCTATCTAGGGTCACTTCCAGCTTTCCAAATTTGGATTCTTTCCTGCCACCTGTCATGGTAGCTTGTTTGGGTTTACCAGCGTTCTCCCAGGGCTTTGAAGTTTGTGTATCAGTTTTATTCTAAGATTCTGGAGACTGAAACATGCACCCGCAGTGACCTCACTGACTTTGGCTGCTTTTGCAGGTGCTGCAGGCCCACGTCTCTTCACCATACACCAGATTGATGCCTGCACCAACAACCTGCCCAAAGCTCACACTTGGTAGGTTATTTCTGGAGCCTTTTTTTTTTTCTGTCCCATGTCAGTGTTGGTTTCACACAAATTTGACTTTTTATTTATTGTCTTTAATCGTGAATGCACCTTTAGAAGGAATAGATAACCTGTGACCTGCTGCTGTCAATTTGGTTCTGACTCTTCACGATCCTGTAAGGACAGGGTAGCACTGACCCAGAAGGTTTCTAGGGCTCTGGGGCTGTATACTCTTCATGGAGGCAGAGTGCCACATCTTTCTCCCACAGAGCAGCTGGTGGGGCTTGAACTGCTGACCTTTTGGTTAGCAGCCGAATGTTTAACTGGTTGCCTCCAAGGCTCCTTAGGAAAAAAAAAAAGATAAGTAACTCTCTCAAGTGATTTGAAAGTTCATACTATTCTAATATTAGTAGGGGAACACCAAAGTGGTAATGTCCACTTCAGAGAAATTGCATTTTAATGTGCACTGCCTGCATAGTGTGATGGTGACTGGGGTAGTATACACCTCTGGGGCCATTTATTTATCTTGAATGCACTGTATAAAATCTGACTTGCTCATTCACAGCTTCAATAGAATTGACATTCCGCCCTATGAAAGCTACGAAAAGCTATATGAAAAGCTGCTAACAGCCATCGAGGAGACATGTGGGTTTGCCGTGGAATGAATGACGACGCCGAGGAGTAACCCAGGACTCTATTTATTCCCCTGACCGACAGCCTCCTTTCAGCGATACTTTGAGGAATGCTGAAATACAAGAAACCTTCCCCCCCTGCCCTTTTTTAATTAAGTTTGTGGACACTGTGAGGGGAAAGGACAATTTTGAAATTCCTTTTCAAGGAAAAAAGGGTCTTTATGCTTTGCCATGAGGCCACATTCAGCTGCTATTTAAAATTAATATCTTGAACCTAAAGAATGCTGACTTTTTCTACGTTTCCAGAGTTAGGCAGTATTCGACACTTAAAGACTACTACTATTTTTATAAAAGGTAATCTATTCAAATTGCTTCATAGATTTCAAGTCTTTGAAACGTCATGACAACTTCAGCAGTCGGTACAAGTCACATTTCAGTTTGATTGAATACATGATTTTGAACAGCTCCTGTACTTGTTCTTTGTAAAGAAATAAAATAAAATTATTTTGGATTATTCAAACTTTGTAAAAAAATTGGTTAAAAGAATCATTATCTTTTAAAAAATTAAGCCACTTACATGTGGCTTAAAATTGCATTTTCCTACAGCAGAGCGTTCTATTTTGCATTATGTGTTTCAGCCTGGCCTAAGTGGGCCCTTTTAATATTTTTTAAGCATGAATTTCCTGGAATATAGCCGTGTAATCTTGGCTGTCAAGTTCCTAATGCAGTCATTTAGTCTGTGTTTGGTAGTTTGATAAAATAACGTATGTTCAGGGATCCCTGTTTAAGAGACAAAAAAAAAAAAACCTGATTTTTTTTTTTTTTTTTTTAATCTGGAACCAATATAATCAGGTATTTTAGATTTACTTTTCATCTTAAATGGAAGTACGGCATTTTTAGAGCTCCTGAGATCATCTGGGTGGGTAGTGTTTTCATTCTCTGCTACGTCAGCTTCTCTTTGATACATACTATTTCTATTAACCAAAGTCGCCTGCGACAAGCACATCTAATTTATATTCTGTTTTAACTGCAGTGTGAGTTTCTATCAGGTAAAAACCATCCTGGATCTTTGTTTAGCTGCTCTTGACATTTTAAACAACTAAATGATGAAAAAGGAAAAATTCACTAGAAGTTATTTAGCAAACATAGAAAGCCCTGCTTTTACTTAATAAAAGGGAGATGGTATTAGAGGAGGTGGGGGTGTGATTACTAAAGAAACGGGTTCTAACTGTACAGTATGAATTATTTTAAAACTGAAGAGTTAATTCCGTGAGTCAAGGAATCTCAGTTCCTTTGACACTGAAGATCAACAATGGATTTTGAAACGTTCAGATTTCGCTTCCAGGGCATGTGGCATGTTGCACGATAGAGGCACCAGAATTCCAAGATGAGGGATCAGAACAACCTGAAACAACAGGGGACTTTCAGAGTCAACCATCCCAAATATGCATTTTTTTTTCCCTACGTTGGTGTGAAACCATCAAGAGTAGCAACTTTTGATGAGATGGCATTGTTTAAATTTTGCCTTGTACGTGATGGAGTGGACCCTCTGTCCTCTGTTTCCTGGGATGGAGTGGTTTTCTGTTTGTGTCCCTCAGAAGTGCCTCTGGGAAAGGTTGAAGTAGAGTGAGAGGGAGGAGAAAGGCCTCACTGGTGTCTGCACAGGGGCTTCTGAGGCCCTGCATTGATGAGAGCAGCTCGTTTTTCTTCTTTTCTACCTTGGGAGTCCAAGTCAACTTTCACTAGGAGGAGAGGAGGCTAGTGAAAGAGTGGGAGATTGTGCTGCTTAAGAGGAAACTGGGAACTGCTTATTTAGTTTCTGAGTATTCACATCCTGAGTATTCACATCATTCAGCCAGATGTGCTACAAGCAACTCAGTCACAACCATGCTTACTGTGCAGCGTGCTCACACTGACCTGCTTCCGAAACGTTGTGTTTCCAACATGTGCATGGTTAGGAGTGCTGCAGCAGCCTTGAAGTGGATGTTAAGTGGTTTCTGTGCCATGTGATCATCAGTAGTTGGCAACTCTTACAGCACCGTGCTGGTTGCTGGCCCGGCTGTTCTTAGACCAAAGCACTAGTGTGGTGTGTACTGTGCCTACTTGTAATTCTTGAGCAAAAAGTAAGTACGTGATGAATATTTTATAGAAGTTGTAACTGACAGGGATGTGGTAATTATAAACTATGACTATCAGCTGTAAAAATGTACAGCACAGAGCAGGCCAGTGTTGCTTTTTGAGTGCCTTTTTAACTTTATAATAATGATTTCTTACATAGAGCTTTAAAAGAAAGAAAATGCCCAGGTCTGTGGTGTCACCAACCTAATTTGTGAAAGCATGATTTCAATTCCATTCCGGAATTCTGTTACCCGATTATTTCTAGATAGGTGCTACACAAACAAAAAAACCTCAACATGTCCCTGAACATTGGACTGCACCTCACGTTTAATGTGAAGATTGACTTCCCCATGTCCCTGTTTCCTGGGTTTTTTCTTACCCATCACCCTCTAGCAGTGGTTTCAGCTCTGTGGTGTCACGTTTCCATGCTGTCTCCTTCCCATCCTGAATGCTTCATTGTGGACAGTGATTTCTTTTGTAGAGCTCAGACAAGTACAGAGGTGAGTTTTGTTTCAGGGGGTCTCATTTCTTGGTGTCAAGAGTTTTTTAAATAGTGCTGTGGATAGTGTACATTATGTTGTGCACCTATTTTGTTGCCCTGAATGCATTTTATTTTTACCAAGTCTTCGTTTTTCTTGTACAGTCCGGAGCACAAATTTCCTTTCCTTTAAAAACAATGTAATGTATTCTCTTTTACAACACTAAGTCTGATGTGATCTTTTGGTGCACTGAACCGATTGCATTGCCTGAAGTTGGACTGCCCTGGCCATCTGCACAGCTGGGTCGAGCAGCTCCTTCTGTTTTTAAGCTGCAGCCCAAGCCACTGGATGCCGTTCTTTCCTGTAAACATTCTTCTGTTAGGGTGACGATTGTACCAAATGCTGAGTTGTTTTGTTTCTAGACATAATTATTTCACTTAATGTAATATTCTCCCTTCTCTCAAACTGACTTTCAAAGCAAAGTTTGATCGTTTTCATTGTGTTTGTATTTATTACAGAGTGTTTTAGCTTTTTGATACTCTTTGTATTTTCACTCGGCTGTTACATGAGCTTTATCAATAACGTCTGTATAAATGGTCTTTGAGAATTAACTGTGTACGTGCCCCTGGCAGAGATGAGCAATAAAATGAATGCTGTTTGCACTCTCACAGCACCACGTTTTTCAAGAAGACCAAGTTTGCAATACAGTGTTCCCAGAACGTTTCTGATTGGCTCTGTGAGGGTGACGGCACAGACCTGGTAAGGTGAGAAGTTCAGAAAGAAGAATGTGAGCCTGCCTTAGTCGAGGGCTGGGTCACCTTGCAGACCTTCAGGGGGCTCAGGACCCCCTTATTGTCTGTCTGTAGAGCCAGGAAGGTGCTTGTTTTCACCAGTGTGGCAGCTCCCTTAGCTGGCAGTGATGGTGTAGAGGCAGCATAGAGGTGGTCTTCTGAGGCCAGTCCAGGCTGGGTGGGGAGAAGGTTTGGTCCTGCAAGGTCAGGAGAGCAGAGCTGTGGCCCAGGGACCGCATGTTTGTCCTCCCCACTGTAGTGGTGAGCAGTAAATCATGGTCATTAAGGTTTGTGCTTCACACCTCTACTTATGATAATGGATGAGTCCTGCTACGGGCAGAAGGAATAAATAACGTGCACAGCAGAGTGTCATTGATCTGGGAAAATTGTAAGTAGGAGTGGTGTATTAAAGTTCAGGGAATGGGCTGGTGTCCACTTTTATATCCTTTGGAAAAATTTTATTTTGCTTTGTCCCACATGGCAGTGTTTACTGGTTATTATCTAAAATTTGTGAAGTCACACAACATTCAAGTTTTGGATACTATAAAACTTCTGAGTAACCTGAAAGTTTTGACTACTTGGGTTGGAAGTTTTTCTGCTGTGTGGTGACCTGACAAGTTTGGCCCTTCACGCCAGTGAACACAAACCGTGATACTGACTGCATTTATTTGTACTTGACCCTCCATGTGCTTGTGACAGCATATAGATAAACGGACCAAGAGCCTAGTAACAGGATCAAAGTGAACTCAATGCCGTTAAGTTAATTCTGTCTCATGGCAACTCTTATACAGAGTAGAACTGTTCTGTCTTTGTCCCAAGGGACAGCTGGTGGGTTCAGACGGCTGACCTTTTAGTTAGGAGCTGAGTGTTTACACCACTGTGCCATGAGGCCTTCTGTAGTAATAGGATTAAGGGGTAATTATGCCAGACAGATGTGACGTTCCAGTTAACACTTAGACAAACCAGATTTCACTTAGCCATTATAAGCTACTAAAATTTATTAAAAGGTGGGAGGCAGAGTCAAGATGGTGGACTAAGCACACGTCTCCCTAAGTCCCTCTGGAAACCAAGACCTGAACTGATTATTAAATGGAGCCTCTGGTCACCTACTGAGCCCTAGGACACAGCATAGGGCTGATAATTTGGACTTCACACCACTGAATGGAAAACCTCCTCTCTTTAGCTGACTCCTGCTCGTGGCCAGTCCTGGCTTTTATGGACTAACTCACCATTTTGGCTTTTTTTTAATCTGTCTTGGCTGGCTGGTGGAGCTGTGCCTTGACTAGCAGCTAGTCTCAGATGCACTGCTGGTGGGATCGGCAGGTGAAATTGCCATATTTTGAGAGCCCGGCTTAGGACTCTCTGCATCTCGCCACCTTTGGTCTCTCTCTCCACCTCTGCCATAGTGTAGTTTGTAGAGGAGCCGGGTGGTCACCTTGTGTGGGACACTATCTTGGATATGTAGGCCTCAGCTGGGACCTAATTTTTAGCCTGGGAGGCAGTGCTTGCCCACAGGAGAGTGTTTTTCCAGCAGAAAAGCAGTAGTTTACACAGTATCAGGTACAGCTGAGGCCCGGCAACAGACTGTGGATTCGGTGCATCTCAGCACCTTTGGGCTGTCTTTCTGCCTCTGCCATAGTGTAGTTGTATGGAAGTGCCAGGCGGCAAGCTTGTGCGGGATGCCATCTTGGATACAGAGCCTTCAGCGAGACCTAATTCCTAGGCTCGGACGCAGTGCTTGCCCACAGGAGAGCACTTTGCCACCAGAAAAGCAGTATTTTACACAGTGTTGCCTACAGCTGGGCAGCAGAGGCCAACCCAGCAGTAGCCTTGCTGCATTTTGAATTAATTCATAACATCTGGGGTTGGATATAGAGCTATTTTCTTTGCCAACTGGGAAGAGGGCCCTGTACACCTGAAGGCCTGACTAACCTGGGAAGTGGTCAGATACCTTTTATCTTTCATTTTAAGATGAATTATGAGAAACAACTGTGGTCCATCCTCACAGCATCTCTCCCAGCCTTTATTGATTCACATGAAGCCCCAAAAGCAACAGACTTTGATGAAAGCAGTAACCAGAAAGTCACCTATGGCTTCAGAAGGCCCCCAAATGAAACAACCAAAGAGCTTTCTGGATGAAGAAGCCTTTCTGAAATTATTGGAGGGTGAATACAGAAGGATTATATAGGGAGCCCTCCTAGACCTTATATAAAACTTACTAAAAGGTTATTTGCCCTAAACATGACTTTCTATTGGACAAATATTTACTGTGTTCCTACTACTGATGAGGATATAGTTTTGGATGGCTGCTGGCAAACTGAACTGCCAAATGTTTTCAACCCATATCTCAGTAAAGGCTGAAGCCCAGACCTAGGTACTCAGAACTTAAAATTTGTGTTCAGCAGAGCAGTCACTCATGGTGAGCGCACAAGATGAAGCACCCTCCTAAAGCAGAGGCCCCAGGCCTAGACCTAAAGCTGAGCCACCCAGACCTAGACCTAAAGCTGAGCCACCCAGACCTCACCACAGCCAGGTGGCAGGAGTCTCCGAGACAGGGAGCTCCGTACCTGTTGTGTTGGTGCTCAGTATGTGGTTGCCAGCCTCATTACCATCTGTTATTGGGGGAGAGGCAGCTAGTTTCCACGGTGATACCCTCAGCTGTTGCCATTAGCAAGCCTTTTATGGATGTTTGGGCTGGGATTTATCTAGGGCATCAATTAGTCTGTGAGTAGTAAAACTGCACTTTTGTCTCCCTTACAGTTTTTTAGTGAAGAAAGGTGCCTTTAGCAGCCCTGGGTGGGGTGGTGGATCCTTTTGTTTCTCCTGCTCACTTATGATTTGTGGTGTCTTACTTTTAGCCTAGCAGCTAGGAGTAGAGATGGGAGGGCTTTATCAGAATCAGCCTTTCACACCACTCACTTCTTCCAGAGATTATGATGCTAACTTAGCAGAACGGCAGAGAACCAAGAAAACCATGAGATGCACACTGTTAAGAATCAGGACAGCAAAAAAGTTTTAAGGGCAATTCAAGCTGGATGTTTTTAGGACAAGAAGAAAGTAAATTACATGTCTCAGATGATGGACTGAATTGCTTGTAAGACACATTTCATCATGTCTGAATTTGGAAGTAATGAATGAGAGGTTTTTATTTGTATGTAAGGGCTGTTTTCCCACCCCCCTTTTTGCTGTCATGTATCGACGGCACTTGGCTACTTAGCAATAGTAAATGGCTTCAGGAGCCACTGCTCAGTCAGGCTTATTAATTGCTTTAACTCAGAGAGGATGATGAAGAAGTGTATCTCTGTTCCTTCCTCTCTAAGGTTTTAGGTCACAAATTCAAAAGCAGTAACTTTAAGAAAATGACTTTTATTTAAAAAAATTATTTCATAAAAAGTATGGAATGAATACATAGATTAAGGCCATTTCAAATGATTCTTCTGATTTAGATTGTTTACTGGCTCAGTTCTAGCTCTGCTCTGGTCAGGGCCTCCAGAAACTTCCCTTTGTGAAATATGGCCTCACAATAAAGAATTTTTACTGAAATGAAAGGAAGCCAGGTGAAGTCGAGATTTGAAGCGCTCAGCTTCTAGTTCCCGGAAGAAAGCATCCTCATCGTTCTGTGCTATCATGGTCTGTAGCTGCTGGATTTCCTTCTCCATCTTAGAGCGCAGCTCCCTCTTCATGTTATGCAGCATCTAAAAGAGAAGTCCCATCGCCTACGACTACCACTCACCCAGGCCCTCTCTGTATTCCCTCGTCCCACTGTCTGCCACCCAGGCCCTTGCTGTATTCTCTCGTAACCTTCCTGCTCGTGGAGATCCACCAATAATTCTAATAATTCAGCAGTTCCCAAGGAGACCTAAACAGGTCAAGTTAAAATCACAGGGTAACTATCTTAGATTGGGGATGGACTTTTTTAATTAGTATTCTCTCCACTCCCCTGGGAAGGCATGATACAGTTTTCTGTTTCCTAAAAATTATAAGTGATTTATTGTTAATTATTACCTGGGCCTGGGATTTCTCTCTGGTTTTGAGTTCTTGACGTTCTTGTGATATGGCATCTGCCAGCAAAGAAAACTGTTCACAGGGAAGAAAAAAACTGTTTGTAATTCAAGTGTAATAAATCCTATCACTTGTATGCTTGAAATCTTTAGGGCAATACAGATTCGGTACTATGGTCAAGCACTAGCTGACTTCATCTTAGAGTTAACTCTTTATAGGGAGGTCAGTCTGCTTCTAGTGCAGTCCTGAGCTTTTATTCAACTTGGTGTTGAACACAGCTGGTCCGGAGAAAGCATCTGGAAATGTGGAGTGGGCCCACCTGGTCTCTGTAGTAGTTCTCCATCGAGTCCAGTTCATTCTGGTGCTGTCTCTTTTGTTCATCTCGCTTTTGTTTAGCATAGTTTCTCAGATCCTGTAATCTTTGCTTCTGAATTTGTAACCCTTCTTCAAATAGTTTCTTAAATAACTGTCAGCCATAAAAACAAAGCTATGTCATTGAGGAATGTAATCATTTTGCCCAACTAGAGACACCTACTGTATTTGACAAAGATTTTCTAGTAACAGCTTTACTGAGAGTGTTTAGTATATTCTGACCTGGGCAACAGTCACCCCAGAAGGGACCCATGTCTGCATTAGGAGTCTTTCTCCATTCTCATCCCTATCTAGCCTCCTGCAACCACCTGTTTATTTCTGTCTCTATACATTTGCCTGCTGTGGCCGTTTCGTACAAACAATCATAATACAACATGTGGTCTCCTGATTCTGGCTTCTTTGACTCAGCAAGTTTTCCAGATTGCTCCACTTTACAGCATATAGTAGTGCTTCATTTCTTTTTATGGCTGAATAACAGTCAATTTATATTGGTATGGTTTATCCCTTCACCAGCTGAAGGACTCTGGGTAGTGTCTCTTTTTTGCAATTAGGAATAATGCTGCTGTGAACATTTATGTACAGGTTTCTGTGTGGATGTGTACCTCAGAACTAAAACTGCTGGGTCAAACGTAACTTGAGAAACTGCCAGACTTCCAAAGCACTAGCACTGTTTTATAATCCCAGTAGCCCTGTAGAAGAGTTCTGAGTTTTCCTTAATCTTGGAAAGCCTCAGGGGTGTCCTGCTCTGGAAATGAGGAAATAGCAGGACCCACCTCTGAGCATGCAGTTCATTAGAATCATTACAAAGTTAGTAACTACAGTGATAAAACTGATTGCCAGTTTGGGATCCCTCAAGATAAGTTTGATTAGGACACTGAGATAGCACATACCTTATGGACCTATCTCACAGGACATCTGTTCCTGCTGTTCCTGATTTTATGGGGACTCCAGAACCATCTGATCACATCTGAAGTTCCTGTCTCCCATAACCCACCCCAAACCCCGAAGGCAGTTGTATTGGGAAGTTCTATGTACAGAAGATCAGAGCAAGTTATGTATCACTCCCCATTAAGATGAAGGCAGTGGAGACTGAGGACAGACTGAGATGCACTATGAGTAAGAAATGTGGACTGAGTAAGCAGTCTCGCAGCATTTCCGGACTTGAATCTGGAATTCTGGATTCAAATTATGATGAGTCACAAAGGAGGGCCCTGAAAGTTAACAACAAAATCTACCTTTTTAACAGAACTGAAGAAAAAAACTGCACTCACCATTTCTTCCCGGGTCCTCCTCCTCATCATTTTTGCGCGCAGCTGAACTCGGTAATCATCGTAGTACTTGCGAGCACGAACCGTCTGCTGCCGATTTTCTTTTATCTTGGATTGCGTCCACCTCTGTCTAGCAATGCGATCCTTGAAGTCTTGCTAGGAAAGGGAAAAAGAGGCGAGAACAAGAAGACGCAGTCAGAGTTGTTATCTGTCCTACTCCCCATCACAGTGCCTTCAAGCAGTGAGCTGGGTATGGTGGGCTGTGTAGAGGGTGAAGAGTGTCGGCTCCCAGACGTCTGCCAGCTCAGGCAGGCCTGCTGCCTCGGTGGGACTCAGGCCCAGGAGCAGCCCTGACAAGACTTCACTGCTGGGGGAGCAGCGATGATCTTAGCAACCGTGGTGGGTTCTAAGGCCTCATCTTCTTGGCTCCAGCAGGGGTTCACCTAAGTTACACCAGATGCCAGCATAAGAGGAAGAGGAGGAAATGGATTCAGACTTTGAAGCAAGGCTGGAATCCCGAGAGTAATTAGGCCAGAACTAAAGACTGCACTAAAACTGTTTCCCCCTGCTCCCCAGTGGTAAGAGGGCTTAGAAACCTTCAAACTGTTTCTTCATTATGAAAGTGGACAATACCTGTTAAGTTGTGAGGATGAAATGAAGCCATACACACAAAATCTCCAACCAGGTGTTCATTCTTTCCTACCAAAGTAGTATGTGCGTCCCAGAGGCTGCTTCCCCTTCTCTGAAGTTTGTTGAGAATTAATGTCCTCAGGGCTTCCCTCTACCCCACACCCAACCAAAGGTTTTTAAATTTCTTCTCTTGCCATGTTGTCTCTGACCTCTATCTTCTCCCTTCAGTGTACTCCACAGAGGATAACGTGGTAAGTACAACTGTCGATCCAAAGGATAACTGAGCTGACCGAGCCAGCCCTGCACGGAGTGACATGCTGCTTGGTCCCACACTGTCTTGGGGATGAGCCTGCCATGATTCGAGTGTCTTCACTGCTGGTTTTCAGAAGCAGAGTGTCAGACCTTTCTTGTTGGGAAGCTCTGCTGAATGAAGTTATGTTCATCGTGGCAATGTACATGCCTCCAATGACAGAACAGGTGGTGGCAGCACATGACAGGCACTAGCTGGGACTCAACCCCAGGTCTCCCATATGGAAGGCAAGCTTGCTACCATGAATTACCAATGTTCCTGAAACTGTAATGGAGGCTGCTAAACTACTTAGCTCTCTATTTGGAACCTGAGACAGATGGGGGAGAGGGAAAAGCACTAAGTTACAACCAGCTGGTACCTTGAAAGGTCTGGGGGAGCTCAGAGGCAGGCCTGAATCAAAAACTCAGCCCTGTTCATTCCCAACGTGGGGGCTGCAGCAGCTTCTGTGAATACCTAACGGCCTCCCATCCTGAATTTCACAGGAAACATCCACTCGACTATACTGCTATAGTATAGCTAAATGAAAATAAGCCTATAAAGCATGGACCACCTTACTCCTCACCCATTTCTGAAAGTCCAAGGTGCTTCCTCAGGCAGGTCTGAGAGAAAGGGCTGTGGGACTTCAGTCCAGCTGGTATAAATAAGACAGTAACTCAGAGATGGAAAATTACAACAGCAACTTGCTCTTGACATACCAGTCTCTTGTTGTGTTCATATTCTTTCTTCACAAGGACAGTGAGGAGGTCGTGCCTTCTTAAGGCTTCTTCTATCTGTAAGGGGGACACAAGGGCAAGTAGGTTAATGATGCTACTGGCCTTTCTTTCCTGGTTTATATTCCTTCTTGTCTTAAAAATGAGAGTAACTTACTTCATCCTGGAGTTTCTTCTTGGATCGGTTTTCTCCATGTGCATCTTTTCTGAGCTGTTCAACCTGTGCAACTTGCTGTTTCCACATTTTGGTTAGTGTTTGGCCAGAAACATAGAGAAATGGAAACTGCTCCAGCATCAGGGGCAGGAGGCCCTGCTCATTCACCTTCACTGCCAAGACAGAGGAGATGCTCTTAATCGGGGTGACCTGCCAACAGCTCTTTACAAGAGCCTTGTCCCCCACCCTCCTCAGTGGTGGGGTTCTGATTCTCAAAAGAACAGTTCTGAAGGTGTATTATTTTTGCCTTCCTTCTTTGACTGGAGTAAGCCAGTTACTGTTAGGAGGAAATAAGCCCAATAGTTCCAACTGATGACACAGAGGTGTCGTGAAGTTCGACCCAATGCCCAGCTGCCTCAGTGCCTGTGGATGGATGTCTGTGAAGCAGAAGACTTCTCAGCCCTCCTAGTAAGACGTACTCGGAATATAAAAGCCTCTATCTAACAGGATGTTGTGGGAAGCCAGCAGCCTGGCATTTCATGTGGCCTAGTTCTCCATATAATGTGTCTCAACAGTCACCGGCACCAAATGTCATCATAACGGGCTGGACAAGCCATCTGCTGGCCTCAGGCCATTCTGTTCCTTCTACCAGCTTCCCGAAGCAGAGGCACCCCGAGTGAGTGAGCACAATGGCAGGCACCAGCAGAACAGCAGGCAGGGGTCCTGGCATTTCTTTGTGCCACTGCACAAGGCCCCCTTAGGCACTGCTTCAGGGAAGAGTGTGCCCTGTCTTCACAGAAACCCAGCCGTATGGTAGTGATAAAAGTGGGACCTTCTCTTGCTGAGACGCATGTGGGTTTTCAGTGCTGTGTCCCTGGAATGTAGCACATACTTTCAAATGTTGCCAGTTTTCCATAAAGGACAATTTTGTGGTTCTTACTTGGAACTTCTTTATTTGGCCTTGGGAAGCCACCTCTTGGACTTGGAGCTGTGGTTTTCCTACAGTAAATCTTCCCAGGCTGACAAGGTTTCGGCGTTCCTTTATGAACAGCTTCTCTGTATGTTTTTTCCTTACAAGTAAACATAGCACAGAACAGAAATGAGAGGTCTAATGACTCAAACAATCTTAAACAGTGACAAAAATAGGTAACTGACCCCCAGCCAAACCACCTGACTTCAAATTTCTAAAATATGGTTAATATTGAAGGAAGTTAAAAGCATCCTTTGGTCCTAGTTGGAAAAGGAGAAAACTGCAGAACAAAATTCAAATTTCTTAAAAAGGCCAGACTTACTAGACAGAGACTATAGGAACCCCCAGACTATCACCCTAAGATATTCTCTAAAACTTGGAATTGAAGCCCAGCAGTCACCTTCCATCCAAACAATAAACTGGCTTATAAACTAAACACTAGCACTCTTGAACACTGTGCTCCCTTCAGTCATGAACTAGGTGAGACCAAATGGTCACCATTTACCCTAAAACAAAGACGAGAAGCTACAGGCACAGCAAAGCTAGATCAAGGGGAACAGAACAAAAAGAAACAGAAATAGAACGCTGATATATTGTGAAGAATGTAACCAACTATAAAAATTTGTTAAATGGGAACCTAATTTATTGATCAATTTTTACCTAAAACACAGAATATTTTTTAAAAGTAAATGGCACATGTTAAAAAAAAAAAGGGCACCCTGTGGTCCCTGCCATCCCTTGGACTTTGAGAAAACACTTCATCCTTTTTAGGGTTCAGTCCCCAGAGTCCCAGGCCCTTGGGGTAACCTCCGTGGGTGCTGTGGTGTGCTTGCTACTCTGTCTGCCTTTTCCCTGGGAGGTTAACAGTTTCTTAAACCAAAGCCTGGTTGTAACTACTGTGCCTTATACCCTGTTTTGTTCACTAACATTTTAGAAAACGCATTTTTCCCATAGTTTTACCTAATTTCTGTAACCACCCTTTTTAAAAGCAATGAAAACTTATACTCTGGGTTTCTTGTAACCAGGTATAGAAGAACTGGGATGTCTAGTGTCTCGTCTTACTCTCCTTACGTAACTTTGTTCAACCTAGACTATTTTTAAACCCTTGGTGAACTCCTAAGCAACAGAAATCCTCAAATCTGATGGAAGTTTTCGGTAGAAAGGGAAAATGCTAGTTATTTTTTTTTTTTGGTGCTTCAAGTGAGCTAGTTTTTCTTGCCACATTTGAGTAGCCTGATTAAGAATGAGTTGAGAGAGACAATCCCGCATCTTGAAATCCTGCCTTTCCCTAAGGAGGTAATGAGCAAGGCCCTGCTGGTCGGGTCCTCCTTTGCAAAGATCATCTCTACTCTCCCTGATCTGCTCAAGTGGCATTTATCACAGTGTAGACTTTTACCCACTGTTTCCTCCTGCTCGTCCTTTATCCCTAGAAGTCCAACATTCTCTTGAACTTTATTTCTTCTTAGTTCTCTTTCAAATGCTTCACTTATTGCCTGGAAGAGAAAAGGTCAAAGGTCATACAGTAGAAACACTTATAAATGAAAACAGGAAAAAAAAATAAATTCACCCAGGAGCCTGCCACCTCTGACATATCAAGCTCATTACTTTTTAAAGTTTCTTGCAAGCTCTTTAACACAAATATATTTAACAGAGATCTAATGGGAACATGAAGTGAAATGTTGCAAGCATTAACTTCTATTTTGCCAGTTTTCATCGTTATTTTGACTCCTGAGTTGAAGCTGCATGTGGAGTTACATACAGAGTAGAAGTTACATACTCTTGGAAAACATGTGAATTAGTTTTGGTTTTCCACCACTGTAAAGCACACTACCACTAACAGAATGTTCTAAATTCATGCTACACTTCTGAATTCCTACCCCACAGCAGGAAGTACTCCTTGGTGATAACATCAGTCTCCTTGTTGAATCCTAACCATCTCTTCTCATGCCCATTAGGGTACCTTTCTCATCCTGTCTGTAAGTCAAGTGGCGTGTTGTATTTAAGCCACATCAAATTCCCTTCATCTCTAAAGCTTCTCTGAAATACCAATCCACACTGATCTCATTTATCTCTGTCTTTTGGCCTAAGCTGTTTTCTTCCAGTTTCATCAGTACAAGTCTGTGTACCCTGATGGAAGGGCAAAAGCCGTGCCGCTGAACTGTTATCTACTCAGCAGAGATGCCTTAAGCCTTCTCTCCTCACAGTCACTGCAGCCTCTGACTGGGGGCAACTGGTGCTGCCCGCTGCCCAACAGCAGTCAAGAGCTGGGGACGCACCTTTGCTCGAACTCGGCGAGTATCTGTTTCTTGTGCCTTTCGCTGCTTTTTTCTCTCCACATGCCTCGGTCTGTGTCTGTTCACCGGAGAGGGAGAGAGCGAGTGGGATCTGTAGGGTGGCTGTCTAGGCATGCTAAGTCCTGCAAAACAGAGAGACAGAAACCACTGCAGCCTGACCACCAGGAATGTTCACTGAGAATCCAAGTAGTTGGTTTTCAGCAAACCCAACAGATGAACGAATGGATGCGTTCAATGTATTTTCTCCTGTCACTAATTCGTGTTTGTATGTTCAGTCACACCAGTGGAACAGGCAAATGCACACAGATGTGTAGTGTCTCCAAGTAGGAGTCAGGATCTGCAGTCAGCTCCAGCTCACAATAGAACACCATGTGGAATGCCTGCGATTGACCGAGGCTGCCAAGTGCTCTTAGTGACAGAGGAGCATGGGCGAGGTAAGGTCAACCAGCCAGGCACTGCATCTGCTGTCCTTTCACTGAGCAAGGTCCACAGAAGCTGGGATACGAATACATACATAGAGTTTACACAGAAGTATAAAGCAGCCTACTTACAGAAGTTAACGCTGTTTGGCATTGCCCAGGCAGTCCCGAATCTTGCCTACTTAGCAATTCAGCTCTCTGCATTCCACACCACGTACAGGATCCGAAGATCCATTTCTCTTCACAAACCTTCTTGTGTTCCATAGTTAACAGAGGTGCATGGGCATCTCCCAGGAAATTCTGGTGGCATAGCGGTTAAGTGCTATGCCTGCTAACCAAACGGTCGGCAGTTCGAATCCACCAGGCACTCCTTGGAAACCCTGAGGGATAGTTCTGCTCTGTCCTATAGGGTAGCCCTGAGACAGAATTAACAACGGCAGTAGGTTGGGTTTTGTTTCTGGGCATGTGCCAGTTGTGAAGAGGGAAACTCCACTGGGGAAAGTGATTAAATCAATATAACTCTAAGGCCATGAAATTTGCTTGGCACCTTTCTCAATCAATCTTTCCCAGACAACTCATATTTTCCTTACCAGCTTTTATTTTTCCATTTTCATTCTCTTAAGTCTTTCACATTTGTTTTAAATTAGAAGTTACTAAGAAAACTGACTTGCATAATCTTTTAAATGATACATGTTTTTATGACATTTTTAACTAAATCCATAAGGTATTCCTTAGAAACTAAAGATCCAGTTAAAAGAATTTTAACTTAAGATGTGTTTTTAAAACAGGATCTGATGTGTGTGTGTACAGTAAGGTTACTGGTGAGGTTTCCAAAGACTGAATAAGCCAGGCTTTGAAGGAGGGAAGAGGAGAAAAGTTGACAGGAGGAAAGACACTATTCTTGAGGGAGTAAAGAAATAGCAACAACTGAAAAAGTGAAGAAAGGTTTACATTAAGGCAGACTGTTTCTAGAGAAACAAGGATGACCAAGGTAGAGAAAATATGCAGAATGTGAGTGGACGGAAGATAAGATAATTGTCGGAGTTTGAACAACACAAAATCCATCAGCAGCAAATATCTGCAAGGCTGTGGTGAACCAGATGCTGTCATGTACTCTGCTCTGGAGACAAACTGTCACAGTCACTCTGCTGAGCAATTTGGCAGCACTGAGAAGGTGCCAGCCTCACGACTCAGCAATTCTACTGGGAATAGATGCTGGAGACACTCCTGAACAGAGTACAGGCTGTTCACCCCAGAACTGCCTGTGAAAAGTGGAAATAACCTACACGTCCCTCATCCAGGCGTGGACAGACAGCAGTGCACATACACTCACGTGATGGCGTACATGGTACACACTTCAGTTACACAGCAGTTAAAATGTATGGACTGCATCTACAAGGATCAACACAGAATATACAGTGTCTACGTCAAGTTTAGCCATCAGGGCATAAAACAAAGCTAAGAGAAAAGGACGCCAACTTTGAGTCGGTAGTGTCAGTGGGGGAGGGGGAACACTGTGGAGAGGATGGATGGAACTTCAATTATTATTCCTTAAACACAAAAGGCCTAAGGTAAATGTAACTGATAACATCTGCCACTTGTAGATGGTGGAGATACAGGTGTTTGAAATTATTTCTGCTCCTCATATACTTCTGAAATAGTTAAAGTAAGAAAAAAAGAAACACATTTAAAACAAGTGGAACTGCCTAAGTAGGTCACTTGGATGTCCAATTCTAAACTACTAGGGGAAAAGTGTCTCTGGGACACGTACCCTGGGAGGAGTATCTCTGGGATACGTACCTGGCCGTAACTTCTTCGGCCCATACTCCATGATGCTGTCACTGTACTGAGACAAGGTCTCAGTATTCCCACTCTCCACCTCTTCCTTCTCCATCTCTACATTCCCAGCACCAGCATCCTCCTCTTCATGTTCAGTCTTTTCTTTAATCCGATCACCCAGGGCACTTTTTAACATCTGTGAAGAAAATTATTTCCAATATCTTTCATTGACTTCAGAATGCAGACAGACATATATAAAATCTTCAAAAAGCTTCCTTTAGAAGTCAGGTGCCAGTAACATATTTTCAGATATTATACATGTTTAGTTTTTAAAGGATGTACATCAGTACTACTATTCATTCTCAATCAACCTCAGAATAAGTCACACAGGATTTAATACATTCAATCAATAATACCCCAAAAATTTATTACTGTATTTTGTGAGAGTCAGTGATCCATCTACCTCCTTTTATGCCTGATCTATCTCTAGTGACAAAGGGAAAGTACACAGGTATATCTAAACTGTTAACGTAAACATGTTAAATTATCAAGTTAGTTTTTATTAGAATTCAGTACTTTGGATAAATCTGCTTACACCATGACAGGCTGGGAGACAGCTGTTCACACTACGTCTACCTGCTTGACTTAGGGACTGTCTCCACAGTGACTAAGACACAGCTCCTTTTCCAATACCCTGAGCTTAGCTTTCACCTTCAGTTGGGGGATCATTTAAATGCTCCCATGGCAATTTCAATACAGCTAAAACCCAAGACAGACCCAGTCGAGTTCAGAGAGCCGCTGGGAGAGTTTCTCTGACACTGTATGCAATTCTTGTTCTGTCAACTTCCTTCTCAGCCGGGGAAAAGGTGAATCCCAGGATGAAATGGCAGGTCTGTTTTCATATCTGTAATGACAGTCACCATGTGACATTTAAGTATCCAAGTTCAAAATAACTGCAATACATGTTTTAAAAAATGTCATAAGATAGAACTGGAGAGTATATCCTTTACTCTTCAAAGCCCTTTGCAAGCGGCCTGTAGACACCGAAGTCTGCTGGAACATTACCTTCTCCGTCTGGGAAGCTGCCTTGTCCCAGGACCTTGGACCTCAGCTGAACTTGTCTCCTGTTCACCATCTTTAGGCAACTTGGAAGGTGAGAAAACACTATCATCTGGTTCCTATTAAAATCAGGAAAAAAGGTGATTTGGAAAGCTACAGAGACGACGCATACAAGTAAGCCCCTTCAGTGCTGTGTGCGTGTATCTATGGCAGAAAGCTAGGTCCTTTAATTTTCCACGTTTTGTTTTTCCATACGATTTTCAAAATACCCTAGAAACACCCAGTGCCAGAGGAGTGGAGCAGTGCCTACAAACTTGTGCTGAAGACAAAGGGTCGCTCAGGAAGAGTACAACTCAGGACACCATTCTTAAACACAGAGACAGCTGTCCCCAAACACAGATAGCCAGAGACTCAGCTATACCTGGACAGTAAAAGACAGGATTTAACCACAGGTGCCAAGTATCCTTGTCACTTTCCTGTCTGATTGAGGAGTCAGTGCAGACTGTCTGAAACTGAAATGGTTCAAGAAACCTCCCAAAATACGAGTACAAAAGCTTAACATTTTTAATAATGTATTTTCTTAACCATAGACTAGGGAGTCTTTTGGGAAATGTTTTTTATGGTGAAGAAATAGCTGCTGTCTAAAGATCCCTTCCATTACACTCCATTATCTGTTTTCTACTAAAGTAGAAAATACTTTTCAGTAAAAACCATCTATAATGTGTTCTCCTTAAAAAAATTTTTTTTACTGAAGGGTAAGTATAAAGCTCAAGGCATGATCTCAGAATGCGCACTCCCACTTAACTGCCAGCTGGTCAAGAAACAGAACTCTAGCAGCAGTTTGGGCACCTGGCCACCACCCCTCCCACCGCCGCCCTCGGATCCCATCCTCCAATCTGACAGATGCACAGAAGCTTTAGAATGAAGGTCCCCTAATGCCAATGATGTGTAGTTTATCCTTGTATATTTTCTGCACTGTCTGACTTTTATGTATAGAAAGGTGTTCTTTCTATAAAGATAGGCAATAGGGAATTTTTCTCTTTATTTTTTTGGTCAAAGAGTAATAACAGAGGCAGATAGGCCAAAATACTACCAATGGTTAATTCTACATGGATGGTTCTTACTACCCACCCTCCACTGTCTTAGAATTTAAAAAATTTTAACTGTTTTTTTAAAACTGTGGACACACATGAGTTCTGAAGACAACCTTGGCTGTACAATAGCTGTGTGACCTCAGGCAGGATACTGAATCTGTCTCCATCAGCCTCCCCACAGGAAGGGAGGGAGGGCCCACCCAGACCGCTGTGAGGTGATGACCCCCCAGGTGGGACGTGGGCGGACTATGTCTGGTACAGAATCCACAGCCCTTGGGAAGTACGTGGTCTGTGCCTGCTATAAAATCAACAGCAGGTGTGAGGTACATGGACTGTGCCTGGTACAAAACCAGCAGCAGGTGTCAGCACTTCAGGTTCCCTTTCAGACAGTGATGTTGTCCCTCTCAGAACAAGAGCAAGCAGGTATACACAGAGATGATTTTGAGTACAACGCTTTAATGGAATATTCTTGTCTGCTCTCTTGGCACAGGCATCTTGAAATACGCTGACTTCTACCCAATTAAAACCAAGGTTTGCCATTTACCGCTGAAAATGTCGTGGGCTCGCCGGTGGGATTCAGAGCAGAGGGGCAGTGAGCTGTGCGCAAGTACTCCTTTCCCACGGGGCACGGTGCCCGGGCCTCTGATGGGTGGTAGGGTGGATGCAGAGGAATGGCTGGCCGAATAGGCTCCCCTAGCTTCCTGGCACTTGAAGTCATACTCACGGAAGGAATTTCCACTAACAGAACCAATTAAAGTGGACATTACAATGAAATTCTTAAGGAATAAATCCTTTATAGACATATACATACCTATATGTTCACACACACTACTTAAAAATGTACTTTAAACTTAATTTAAAAAAAGAGTGCTCAAAAAACAAACTGGAAACTCATCCGTAGTCAACAAGAAGAGATACAGTTAAATCGGGAACAATGTGATTCTAATGTTATTATCATAAAACATGTTCCCTTTCAAGTTGTTAAAAGATGGCACAATTGGCAGCAATCTAACAGGCTTAAAGAATGGCTATAAAAATCACTGTTCATTCACAGAGAGGACACTCAGCTGTGAACAGTGACTGTACGCTAATACCACCACACAAGAATGCCAGAGATGACACACATTTTCCATAAATAATCCTAAGGAGCATTTTTCCAAGTTACTACGTTTTGCCACTCACATTATCAGTTGGTGGTCTTCAAATTATCACTATCAGAGATTCTTACTGTCCTCAAGCAGAAATCAGGGGTACTAATTAGTGACAAACATTTACAAGTAAACAAACAAAAACCCAGACCCACTCACTTCCTTCAAGTTGAGCCCGACTCACAGTGATCCTATAGGAACATAGCAGAACTGCCCACTGAGTTCCTAAGGAGCGCCTGGTGGACCCGAGCTGCCGACCTTTCAGTCAGCAGCCACAGCACTTAACCACCACACCACCAGGGTTTCCCATTTATATGCAAGGTCATGTAAAACCAAGAGTCACTTAGAAGTATACAGCAGCAAAAGTCAAAAAACTAATCACAACAGTTGTCTCAGGAACTCCTGTGCCCAACTCACAGTGATCATCTCAAGAACTAATCACCCAGTACCACTCACTGTCATCAACAAAGGCTGTCCTGCTGCTGGACAAAATACTGGATGGGGCGTTCAGCACTTCTCTGTGGGAATTAGAACTGGGGAAGGCTGTAGTCTTTTTAGATTGTATTTCATCAGAGTCCCGGGCACCTAGAAAAGAGAATATTAAAGATTGATTTTTAAAATATTATCAAAATAGTTTGCTGAATGTTCAACTGGATGCCTTGAGTTTTGAACTCAGAATAAAAATTTCAGGAATGACATAATTACAGAGCTACGTTGATTAGATTGCTTGCAATACTATTTCTTTTAAGAACTGTCAGGAAGGTGCTGGTCTCTAGCCTAGAATCATTTACACAACTTAAAAGTAATGTTTTACACAATCTTTCACCACTTTAGGAGAAGTGGTGATTCCTGAAGATTCCTGGACTGGGAGATGTACAAGCCAGAAACTGAGGCTTCACTGAGATGCCTGGGAATAGCTGTGATGGAGAGATCTGAAGTCTCAAGTCCAAAGATAAAAGGAGGCATTAATTAGCCCTGCATAAACACCTCAATCTGGCTTTCTCTTTTTCCCTTTGCCTTAGTCACCTTATGTGTGAACACAGATCCTCTCTTCAGAGAATCAGCTGAAATGGTCACACCTCTCTACATGGCACCTGGTATCACAAAAGTGCATTCCTAAAATCATGTTCCTTCCTTATCCTGTCTGTCCACTGGACTGTTTCTTCAAGGAACATTCTTGTATTACTTGACTTGTATTATTCCATTACTCTGCCTGTTTTGAACAGAATTCCCTAGAAGGCAGCATCTGTTCTTTGTAATCACAGGATTAATGCTGAATGAGATTTCAGAGATCATTTAGTCCAATTCTCTAACTTTGCACTTGGAGAAAACTGGGGCTTAGAAAAGATAAGAGCCTGTCCAAAGTCACACTGCCAGTAGCAGGGTCTGGATGAGGATGCAGACAACCAGATTCCAATGTACTGTCCTTGCTTCTACCCTGGCATCCTCGTTCTTTCACTTCAAAAGTACAGACTTACAGTGGGCCCAGTGTTCTCCTAGACTGGGGGATACTGAGAAATCTTAAAATGTATTTATTTATCGACAGCCTTCACAACTAGACATAAGCTCAAGGACAGAGATTTGTGACTGTTTTGTTCACGACTTTATCACCACTGCCTGCCACAGTGAAGGCGTCCAATAAACATCTGCTAAAGGAGTATGATGTGCCTTCTGTTCCCAGAACGTGGCTTACAAAACAGATCCAACTGTCAGGTACCATCCAATGCATGAATAGTATTAGAGAAACAAGGACAGAAAGTCACAACGTAGAGGCCCAGAGCCTTAAGAGCCTGAGACAGGGGTAGAAGGCTGGGCACAGAGGGTGTGTTTACTGGGAATAGAAAGGGATGAAAAGTACTCCAGCAGAGGGCAGAGTATGATGCCAGGGAAGAGCAGGACAAGTGTGGTGGACAGGCTGGGGAGTGCGCAGGCTGGAGCAAGGCAGAGCAGGTTTCCAGCGGACCTGAAAGAATTCAGGTCTGCTGTGGATGAGCAGCAGGCTGTTGGAAATGTGGCCTGAAGCCTAGAAGGAAAATTGCCACTGGGCCTTCAGACCTGGCAATTGAAACCTTAACATGAATCACCCCAGTTCAGGAAACCGCACTTAGGGTGTACTCCAAAAGCAATGACTACACTGTGAAGCTGCATCCAGAATTCTTTTCCTTAGTTATTAATCAAAATCAAACAAGTTGCCAGAGTCAACACTGACTCACGCCAACCCCACGTGTGCCAGAATAGCAGCACTGTGCTCCACGGGATTTTCAGTGGCTGGTTTTTAGGAGGCGATCACTATCCTCCAAGGTGCTTGGACGCCTCCTAGGGTACTGGATCCCACCAATTACACGACATACTCACCTCCACCTATTTTGCTGGACTTAAGTGCCCATGCGCCTGTCACTCCCATTTAACTGTATTTTGGATAACTGTTCATAGCTGGTAAGGACAGTATTCTGGAATCTTAATTCTGTTAGGGCCCTATGCTTCATACCTTTAAACACTCCAAAGTGGTGATTACTGCATTTTACAGTTGTACGCTGAGTAACAGTAATTGCTATTTAAAGTCTGCATTACTCACCATTACTTCTTAGAGAAAAAGTATGTGCTGTGTCCCCGAGTCTAATTAATTCACCAGTGGACTCTGTTTCATCTTCACCCCAAGAGGGGCCCAATGTGTGTGATGACAGGGAGCACCTGGAAGAGGCAACACACTATGGGTGCGGCGCGATCACGATGGATCTGGCCAGAGCTGCTCCCCACTGTGCCCCTTTACGGCTGTACAGGAAAGGGGACAGACTGCCTGCTGCCTGTTTTGTTTTCACCGAGACATGAATGGTGGGAATAGCTGTGCATGAAACATCATAGACTAAATGTACAGCCAGACACACTCAGGAAAAGGAGAACAATGGTTACTTTAAGGGCATGCAGGGAGAGTGTCAAGGAGAGTGTCAAGGGCAGAATATCAATGATGCACTGATATCCTTGGTATGCTTCATTTTTGCACTTATTTTAAATCTACCAATGAAACATAAAGCCAGGGCCTGTACCTTCGTATGGTCTCCTTGGAGACACTTTTGCAACAGATTACTATCCCTCAAAACAAAGACATTGCCTGTACTCTGAAACTGTGATGAGCTCCATAAAAATATTGAGACTCAGGTATTTAAGATGATCACACCATCATGCTCAGTCTATAGCTGGCAAAGAAGTGCAAATGAAACCAGACATGACATTACGTTGTTGTCTCTGGAAGGAGCAGGGATTCCGACACTGGTCAGGAAGGGCCCTGAGGGTGCAGTAGCCTGGCAATGGAGTACTGCTGGGGGTGGAGGAGAGAAACAGGCATGGCTCTTTGAAAAGCAATCTGGCAAATTTTTACTAACAGCTTTAAAAAGTTAATTCTCCTTAACTCACTGTCTTCTAAAGACATGAAATGAGAAAATAAAGGTATTTATCACATTTTTTTAATTACGAAAAGAAACAAAAACCAATGAACAAAACTCCAGTTAGAAGACTGCTTTGTACAAGTCCGCTGCTTCCATGTGAACAGTGAATATACTATGCTCTCCCACATGACCGGTGTGTTATATAGACTGTACACTGTGCAGCTCACACGTGAAAGGTGTGTTATAACAGTGTACACTATGCTGCTCCCACATGACTGGTGTGTTATAGAGTGTACACTGTGCAGCTCATATGTGAAGCGTGTTACACAGTGTATACTATGCTGCTTCCATGTGAAGTGTTACAGACTGTACACTATGCTGCTCCCACATGAATGGTGTGTTACACAGACTGTACACTGTGCAGCTCCCATGTGAATGGTGTGTTAAAGAGAAAAAAGCAAAACCATGCTGCTCTCATGTGAACAGTGTACGTTACAGAAATGCAAAAATGATTATCAAGAGTTTAATGGCTTGGGAAAAGACATTAAAATGCAAGAAATAAAATTACAGACAATTTGAGTAAATCAAAACAGAAAAAAACAAAATAATAAAAGACAGTAATATAACAAAATGTTAATAGTAGTTGGTTTGTCTTGAATGTTAATTTTCTTTCCCTGCTTTTTATTTTTTTTTTTAACTTTTCCATACTTTTTAGGTTTCCTGCAGGGATAAGAACTCCTCTGATGACCAAAGGAAACATGAAAAAACAAGTGGTGGTGAATGTTGAAAATGAAGCATTCTGTCTAGCTCAGGGTTCTTAATATTCTCCCAAGAAGGTTTAAAATAGGACAAGTTAGTAAAAGTTTTTACTTTAGCTTTGTTTTTTTCTGCAACCATTCTAGCACACTGTGTGGAATGTTAATCTCAGTGGAAAGAAAAGGATAAGTTGTTCTGATTAACTTCACAGACATCCAGCAGTACCTCCCAAAGGAGTCTCTTTTCCATGATTCCTTAGAACTTCCTGGCACTTCCAAAGGTACTCCTTCATGTGCTTCTTTAAAATGCTGTTCAGTTTCACCTGTTTAAAATGAATAAAAATAACAGTAACAAGAAGAAAAAAAGGAACAATGCAAGTCAGTATCTCAGTTCCTAGACAGGAGGTGGGAATGTGACTCAGTGAGGCTACCCTAACAGCCTTGTGACCTGGGCTCTTTGGAAAGTGAAAAAAGAACTGAATGATCATTTGTAATGAGAATACATTTTTTGGATAACAAAAATCTTATACAAGTGTTGCTTCAAAACCAGGATCTACAACTGTATTGTTAGGTGCTGTCAAGTTGGTTCCAATTCAGCGACTTTACGTACAACAGAACAAAATACTGCCCCATCCTGCATCCTGCTCGCAGTCGTCGTCACACTTGAGCTCATCACTGTGGCCACTGTGTCAATCTATCCCACCGAACGTCGTCTTTCTCGCTGACCCTCCACTTTACCAAGCATGATGTCCTTCTCCAGGGACTGATCCCTCCCGACACATCCACGGTATGTAAAACGTAGTCTCATCATCCTTGCTTCTAAGGAACAGTCTGGTGATCCTTTTTCCAGCACCGCTCTGTTTGTTCTGTTGGCAGTCTACAGGGCAGTCAATGTTCTTCTCCAACACCACACTTCAAAGGTATCGGTCCTTTTTCTGTCTTCCTTATTCATTGTCTAGCTTTCGCATGCATATGATACAACTGAAAATGCCATGGCTGGGGTCAGGTACTCCCTCGTCTTCAAGGTGATGATATCTTTACTTGTCAACACTTTAAAGGTCTTCACACAGCAGCAGATTTTCCCAATGCAATGCATCTTTTCATTTCTTAACTGCTACTTACAAGGGTGTTGATTGTGGATCCAAGTAAAATGAAATTCCTGACCACCTCAAACTTTTCTCCATTTACCGTGATGCGGTTTACTGGCCCTCTTGTGAGGATTTTTGTTTTCTTGATGTGGAGGTGTAATCCATACTAAAGGTTGGGGTCTTTGATCTTCACCAGTCAGTGTTTCAAGTCTTCTTCACTTTCAGCACGGATGTGTCACTTGCTCTCTGGCTGGGTTTTCCAAAGAAGCAAAACCAGTCACATGTACATGCACAAGGAAAGATTTGTATCTAAAGGAAACAACTCACGCAATTGTAGAAGCTGAATGTCCCATGTCCTGGCAGAAGCCTCATGTGGCCAGGGGAGCTGGTGAACCCCAGGTCAGCAGGTCAGAGAACAGAGTTCTAGATCATGGGCTGTGTAGGTCGGCAGATCCCAAGCTGGCAGGGAGACTGCGAGGTCTTTGCTGACTCATGGAGCTGCAGAGGCTGACAAACCCAAGATTGGCAGGTCAGGGAACAAAACTGTCACTCACTGGCTGTGAGGGTTAATGAATCCAAATGCTGCTAGTTCAGGTCCAAGATCCAGATGCAAAAGAGAGCAAGAGTTGCTGGCAACGTGAGCAGACAGGAAGTAGGAGGTGAAAGGCGAAGAGCTGAGAGCTGAGAGCTGAGGGGAGGCAAGCCACCACAGGCCCTGCCCCTGCCACCTGATACAGCAGCCAAACACAGAGTTGCCAAATTGACACAATCTTGACCACCACACCCACACAACATTGGTTGTTAATCAGTGTTCCTCCGATCCTGATGCCTCATTCTTCATACAGTTTTCTTGGATTATTTGCTTAACATATGGACTGAATAGGTATGGTGAAAGGATACAGCCCTGATGCACAGCTTTCTTGACTTTAAACCATGTGATGCCCCTTTGTTCTATTTGAGCAACAGCCTCTTGATCCATGTACAGAGTCCTCATAAGCACAATTATGCAAATTCACTGCCACTGAGTCAATTCAGACTCACAGCAACTCTACAGGACACAGCAGCACTGTCAAGAGTTCCCAAGGAGTGCCCAGTGGCTTCAAACTGCCAACCTTTTGTTAGCAGCCATAAGCCTTAACCACTATGCCACCAGGGTTTCCCAGCACAAGTATCCTGGAACTCCCATTCTTTGCAATGTTATCTGTAATTTGTTTTGATCCACTTGGTTGAATGCCTTTGCACAATCAATAAAAGACAGGTAAACATCTTTCTGGTATTCTCTGCTTTCCACCAAAATTCATCTGACATCAACAATGATATCCTTGGTTCCACGTCCTCTTCTGAATCTGGCTTGAATTTCTGGCAGTTCCCTGTCAATCTACTGCTACAGCTGCTTCTGAATGATCTTTAGCAAAATTTCACTTTGCATGTGCTATTAATGATAATTTCCACATTCTATTGGGTCACCTTCCTTGGGAATGGGCATAATTATGGATCCCTTCTAGTTGCTTGGCCAGGTAGCTGTCTGCCAAATTTCCTGGCACAGACTAGCGAGCATGTCCAGTACTGCTTCCATCTGTTGGAACACCTCAGCTGATATTCCATCCGTGCTGGGAGCTGTTTTCTGCTTGTGCCTTCACTGCAGCTTGGACGTCTCCCTTCAGTCCCACTGGTTCCTGATCATATGCTACCTCTTGAAATGCTTACATGCCAACCAATTCCTTCTGGCCGCACGACTCTGTACGTTCCTTCTATTTTTTATATTAGCAATGTTTTACGTCTTAAGTGTTAGATTCATTTATTATTTTCTATACTTGTCTATCTGTACGGGACATCTAAGACAATCAGCTGAGATGACCAGGATATGGCTTCAGAAAAACACGGTTGTGTCAACCTATCTCAAGTGCCAAGGCAGTTACGCCTCAGCCTGGGGAGAAGGTTGGTAATCACAGACAACATCAAAGCTCAGATGAAATCTTCCTTAAGACTGTGGTTATCAATTATTTCTTCTACCCCAACATACCAAAGGGATAAATACGTTTGCCAGTAGCAGAGGTAGGTGGTCTGTGATTTCATGAGGTAGGTGGGAGAAAACTGCTTTGATTTACTCACCCTTCTGGGCATTCCCACCCCCATTTCTGGAGATTTATTGTTCAAACATCCACCTTCATTTTTTTTTCTGTTTCTGAATTCACCAAACAACATTATAACAACACTAGTTAACACTCTGTATGAGCTAGGTTCAGGACTGAACTATTTACACATGGACTTCCTTAACCTTCACAACCACCACAGAGGGTCTCAGATGAATGGGACTTACTGAAGATTGTAAGCAGTGCTCAGACCTTGCTGACTCAACGCCCGTGGCCATTTTGGAAAATAACACAGCAGTACTGGTTTTCATAAAGACCATTAAAAAAACAAAACCAAAGTTTCACATAAAAAGTTGCTACGAGTTTGGGAAAAGAATAAAATACAGACTGTTTAGGCTGTTGCAAACCTAAGTTGAGGACAGAAATACAAAACTCTTCCTACTGACAGCTTGCAAACATCCAAATTTGTACATAAATGGTAGTTCTGACACAGGACAGTTTCGCATAAGAGTGTATAATGATACGATGACATCTAGTTGCAGGCAGGAGCTTAGTTATTTCTTTAAAGTAATTTATACACAACATTGAAATTAACAAAGAACATGACAATCTAGGATACAGAACTTTCCAACTAAAATTTACAATAAATTACACGTACTTTGTCATGGGTACTATATTAATGATTCTACTTCTTATGGGAGAAGAATAGGCAACTAAACAGAAGAGACATAGCAGAGCATAAAGTATGCCAAATTTTGATTTTTAAACTTACTTTTCTCATGAGATGTTTCACTGCTGCGTTCTGTAAGGTACTCCAGCAACCCATCAAATATCTCTAGAAGGTTCTTAATAGACTCTTTATCTCCTTTCACTATATTTTCTCCTGAACACAGAATACAGAGCTATTACAAATTTTAACCAATCTGAAAGCCTCATAATCTTGAAATGGATAAAATACTGTAAAAATGCTGTTCAAGACCACAAACTAACCCAGAAGAAACATTATTATGAATATTTAAAAACATCAATTTCCTGCTGATTACAGCTGAAGAAACAGAAAGTAACCTTGAATACAGTGTTTGACAATAATTTATTGGTACTTGTATTTTCAAGAAATGCAACATAAACTTTCATAAAAAAAATACACAAAAATAAAATCCAAACCCACTGCTGTTGGGTTCATTCTGACTCACAGTGACCCTATAATACAGAGTAGAACTGCCCTATAAAGCTTCTAAGGAGCAACTGGTGGATTTTGGTTGATAGCTGCAGCAGTTAACCACTATGCCACCAGGGTTTCCACTTTCATCAAACCACAATATTATTCTTGAAAAAAGCAGCACAATAATTGGACTAAAGAAAATATGCCCTAGTGAGATTTGTGCCAAAATGAGAAGCAGCTGAGCAGAAATTTATTAAGCCTGGTGAAAAACACAGGGGCGACCATGATCTCAGATTGCAGGATCCTACTCACAGACGATATGTTTAGCAGGAAACAGTGGTACCATAATATTTTAAAAAATATTTGTTAGAATACTTTCATCAAGAAGTTATGTATTTTCACCCTCTGTAGCTCTACCCTTTTTTTCTGATGACAGCTCCCATTCTAAAATCTGAACCCTGCATATAAACCCTCTCCGTGTCACCCCCAGCCCTCCAACCTCTCCCATTCCGTCTCCCAGTGCATGCTTTTTATACTCAGAATTCAAGCTGTCACACGGGTCACCGTGAGCTTGAACTCAATCCATGGCACACAACAACAGCTGTGCATTGTCGTTTGGCCAGCTGCTGTTGAGTCCATTCCAACTTACATGTGCAGGCAGGACAGAACTGTGTTCACAGGGTTTTCAAGGTTGTGACCTTCCTAAGTGGATGGGCAGGCCCGTCCTGAGGCACCTCTGGGTGGGTTCAAATTGCCAGTTTTCCACCTAGTGGTCGGGTACTTGACCACCACCCAGGGACTCCTGGCTTATAATAAACCATTATATAAATGCTAAGTTGAAATGTTGAAAAGGATTGGAAGGAGCACGAAAACGGGACAAGTTCAGTGCCACCTGAAATGGATTCCACAGCCTGGACCACAATCACTGTCAGTGTGGAAAGTAACTCTTGTGACAATCTGGCTGTCCCTTGGAAGATCATGCCTGGCATCCTCATGAATTCAGACCAGTATGGGAGAGGCTGGAGTGGAAATTTGTTGAGAGAAATCAAGCCATTCACAATTTCAGCCATGATACCACACAAACCTAAATCAGAGATGTGACGCTTTGCAAGAGTACTGGGAAGGAAAAAAAGCACTTGTCTGTTGCTGTTTGTTTTCTCTGTTTAAAACAACTAACCAGAAACCTTGTTTTCAAGCCCTGTGTTTCTCTGGCTTAACAAGATACACACGTCTACCCCAAGGGCATTGTCAAGCCTTCTCAGTTTCCAGGAGAGAGAGCACACTCTGCCAACCCAGCAACTGAGCCTGCTGGCCAGAGTGCAGTGCCTGACGGTGGAGACTGCCTGGGACAGAGCACAGCTGGCAGGAAGATGGTATGCTGCAGTCTGCTGAACAGGTCACTTCTACCACCTTTCACGGGGTAGATGTGTTTTGTTAGGGGCAGCTCTGCACTAAGTCAAGTCCTACAAACATATGTATACCAGCTGGCTACAGAATGTTTAAGAAGCACAAATACCAGAAACCGCTCTGCTAGAATGAGCCCTGCTGGCACAGGGGCTGAGAGCCATGGTGAACTATGGCTGCTAACCAAGACGTCAGCAGTTCAAAGCCACCAGCCATTCCCTAGAAACCCTATGGGGCAGTTCTGCTCTGTGCTACAGGGTCACTATGAATTGGAACTGACTCCAAAGCAATGGGTTTAATCTGAAAAGAAGGGAAATTCTGGAATTATTAATCAAAAGGACATTTCCAAATTGATTTACCACATTTTCTCACCTACAACTGCACTCAAAAATAGAACACAAGAGTATTTTCTCTTTCCAAAAACTTGCTGTCAACAACAAACTGTCATGAGGTACTGGCGAGTAGCTTCTGGCTCACAGTAACTCCACACAACAGAGCAGGAGGCTATAATTTTTGCAAGACTGCCAGGCCTTTCTCCAGCAGGGCTGCTGGGGTAGGTTCCAGCTCCCTCAGCCATTTACACCAGCAAGGCTCCCTCAACAGCAACTGAAGACACGAGAATGACCTGTCCTGATGAATTTACTCCAGTTCCACCCTTCTCTTACCTACTGCTCAAGAATACATCAACAGTAAAAAAACCCGATGTCATCAACTCAATTCCGACTCATAGCAATCCTACAGCACAGAGTAGAACTGCTCCATAGGGTTTCCAAAGAGCACTTGGTGGATATGAACTGCCAACATCTGGTCATCAGCCATAGCTGGTAACCACTATGTCACCAGGATTTCCAAATCAGTAGTGTAAACCTTCTTTTAGTAATTGAAAGTACACTTTTCAATCTCCAAGAATGCCTTTGTTCATTAGCTCAAAATAATTTACTGAATTAATCCTCCTTTGTTTTCGCTACATTCATTAGCTCAAAATAATTCACTGAATTAATCCTCCTTTCTTTCACTATCTACAAATACTGGCACTTATAGATACATTCAGTATGTTGGTTTTAGAATACAGCATGGTAGGCCTCCTTTGTTTTTATCCGAGAAAATGACTTGAAAACACTTTATATATTTATTTATTTTTTAAATGGTGAACACATCCATCTGCTTCAGAATTTAAAAGATTATGCTTTGCAAAGCCCCCCTCCCCCCAGCTCCCCTTCTTGGATGCAACAGCATTAGAGCTTCCTGTACATGCTTCTAGAGAGTCCTTCCACCTACATTTGAGCATATGGATCCCCTGCCATCTCGGTTTTCATGAACAGTAGCTCTCACTCTCCATTAGTGTTGTAAAGGCACCACATGTTCCTCACACAACAGTATACACCAGATCATCCTCTGTCACTTTGCTTAGCTGCACCGTAGTTCACTGTACGGAGCTGTCATCATTCAACCAGTCCTTACTAATAAACACTTAAGTGTTGCCAGTCTTTAGCTACAGAAAATAAGTGACACACTGTGCTTAAAATAACAAAACCAAAAAAAAATACCTCCAACTACTGGCTAAGATACCTATTTTACAGAACTAGCTCCATCAAAAACTCAGTGTTCAACTCTCTTGGATAATCACACATGTATGATCACCTAACTACACCAACTAACCATCTCAGTTCAGTGCTGCTATTTGATCTATCTAGTAAACTTGCTTGTTTAGTTAACCAAACATCATTGAGAGTTCTAACAAACCGTTTTAGTAAAACATGTAATTACCTAATGGTGGAGCGTACACTAACCTGTTATGTGAGACAAGCTGACCTGAAGGTAATCCAGGGCCAGCGAGTCAATTACTGCTTGTACATTGTGTGCGTCGTCCTCCTGACTTCTGGGAGTAACTATGAGGTCTGTGGGGGAAAAGTTACATCATTTTTGCACCTATAAGGGCCCAAGTGTTTATCTGTTTCGGATCAGGCTTCCAAGTAGACTCAATTTCTGTAAAAGTGGGCTATAAAGTCCAGATATAATTCAGACTGCCTGAATGCCACACAGTAAAATATTCACTTATTCAACCACCACACATGTGAACATGCTTTCCAATAAGCACCATGCTTACTGGAAGATGAAAAAAAAAATCAAACTTGCTGTTAAGCTAGTCATGACCCGTGGCAACCCCATCACATCAGAACAGAACTGCACTCCACAGAGGTTTCAATGGTTGTAATCCGCGACGCAGATCGCCATGCTTTTCTTTTGCGGTGCCACTGGGCAAGTCAGAACCACCAACCTTTAGGGTAATCATGGAGGGTAAACTGTGCCACCCTGCAACCATGTAAAGCATACTGGGGAAAAAAAAAGCCACCCCAAAGCTGTTGCCAACAAGTCAATTCTGACACGAGCAACCCTACAGGACAGGGTAGTAGTGCCCCACAAGGATTCTCAGGAGTGGCTGACAGATTTCAAACACTGACCTTTTAATTAGTTCACCCACAAAAATAAATAAAGAGATAAGACAAACACATAGATAGATAAATCAACCTGTCACCGTCAAGTTGATTCCAACTCATAACAACCTCACAGAACAGAGTAGAACTACCCCATAAAGTTTCCAAGGAGTAGCTGGTGGATTTCAACTGTCAAGCATTTTGTTAGCAGCCACAGTACTTAACCACTACATGGTTTCCTCAAAAGATATTAAAAAAAAAAAAGAAAGCCCAAACCCATTGCTGTCAAGTTGATTCCAACTCACTGCAACCCCATGGGACAGAGCAGAATTGCTCTATAGAGTTTCTAAGGAGTGCCCAGTGGATTCAAACTGCTGACCTTTCGGTTAGCAGCTGTAGCACTTACCCACTATACCACCAGGGTTTCCTCAGAAGATAAAGAGGGCCCCAAAATCTAAGGAGATGCTAATACTCTGATAACGTAAGGTAAGACCCTTAACCTCTAAGTGTACCTGTCTGCACCAGGTGCCAAAGAGAAAAAGCAGCAGCAGCAGCAGCGGGTATGAACAAAAGGGGCTCAAGTGCCCTTCAAAGGAGCCTACTGGGATTTATGGCCACCCTGGCGGTACAGCGGTTAAGGGCTACAGCTGCCAACCAGAAGGTCAGCAGTTCCAGTCCACCAGGCACTCCTCGGACACTGTATGAGGCAGTTACGGCAACGGGGAATAGGGACTGGGATTTAAAGTATAAAGCTGAAAAAGGACAGTACAGACCAGTGTGGAAAAATTTTAATATCTAGTTAAGTTTGGTGTTCCATTTCTGGTATTGAGGAAGATGAGTATTTTGGGACAGGGTGAAAAGAAGTCTTTTAAAAGACTAGCCTAACAACTATATGCCAATAAGGATTAAGTGACAGTTGAGACTAGTATCAAAGACATGAGCTAGAGGCTATCCCCCGAAACGAGGAAGTGAATGGGGACACTGACTCACTCAACAGTGAGAAACGAAGTGGACCACCCAGTTCTTAGAGGACTGAGTGACGATTAGTCACCATCCAAAGAGCCAGAGGCAGTAGAAGGCTCTGTGGACAAGGGCTCTGAGAGATGGAAGCTGGGATACAGCCACATGATGTGGTGTCTGTAGGTGAAATGAGCAAACCCCAAATTTCAACTTGAGAGGCAGGAATTTCTTTAAACTGCCTTCTTAGCAAATTTAAGTTCATAAAATACAACATCAACTCTCATCTCCAATACTGAGTTACATAACAGGACCTAACAAATTCCACTCACCTTTAAAACACCTGAAGGTGCATTTTCAGAAAGGGGGTGGCTTTCACAAAACAGTGAGCATAATTACATAGGTTAAACAATGATTATCAAGTAGAGTCAAACTGATTTGATCAAGGCTGTTGTTATTGTTGGGTCCCATGAAGCATTTATTAATGAATGCAGTATTTAGATAGAAATAAAGTGTAGATAAAGACAAAACACAAGATTTTATAATTACCAAAAGATTTAACTAAAGACACTAGACATGTCTAGCCCAAACAAATACTACTGTTTTTAGTATCCTTACCTGGTACCCTTTCTCCCAAAATCGATTGATAAAGAGCAATAAAAACGTTAGCATCACAGTCTTCAAGGGCGTGTATCCGCAGGTGTATGTGACATTTCAAAAAAAGGTTATTGGCAATGGTTACCCACTCTGTTGGAAACAAAAACGAAAAAATCAATTTTAAATAACATTAGAAAACATTATATACTTTTAAATTATTTTTAAAAAACATTTTCTTGTGCTTTAAGTGCCAGTGCACAATCCAAGTCAATTTGTCACACAAGAACTTAGACACGCAGTGCTATGTAACTCTAGCCGCTCGCCCCACTCTGTGGCAGCACACTTCTACTTTCCACCGGTATAGACCTACTTTTAAAGATCAACGTCCCCTCCCCAAAACACTGAACTCAGTAGCAGATAAAGAATTTGATAGCTATAGAGTTTCAAGAACTTCCTAGGCATTCTAAAAGAAATATTTAGTTATGGGGGATGACTTCCACAGAGCTCTAATTTCAGTGTAGGCAACACTACAACGTAAGTTCAATTTTTACTGTTGCAACCACAAATCTTTGGTTATTTACCCATTTTATTTTATAGGCGTTACATAAGTGTTTTTCAGTTAAAACATGTTTACAAGTAAACAGGGAATATTATGTAACAAACTAATTAATGGATGTTGTTCCATTTTCCCAGCGGGTACCAGACATGTTTTCACCCAAGTCTCTTGTGTAAGTCAGGATTTCTCTGGTGCCCAAATAGGTGATTAATCTAAATTGTTAAACACTACTGCATTTTGCTAGGCTGTTTTCTTTTGAAAGAAAATATGGGAAGATATGCAGAAAAACATCCCTGTACCCACCACCGAAGCTCAGAATAGCACACTACTCCTACGGTGGAAGTTCTTTGTGTACCACTAAGTCCTCTTAACTTCCCTTCCCCAAGATATCGCTGGGATTAGCAAAGCATTTTAAAGCTTTCTCGACAGAAGGTCCCTTAAGGAAGCTGGAGATATCTGTTCTCTAAAGAAATACACTACCAAGTGAAAACCAGTATTACTGAACATCAGTATGTTCCTGAAACAAATGAGTATCGTGGGTGGGAGTGGAGGAACAGAAATTTCTGTCGCTGCAGTTTTCCTTAAAAACACAATACTCCGTGCCCGCGTCTCCCGTGGTTGACAAAACCAAAACAATTGGCTTGTACGCTGTACTGAAAAAAAGGTGAAAGCGTCCTAGACGACCAAAATAAATGCCTTCCAAAAGCCGGTGCTAAGCAAAGCCGGTAACTCGAGAAGCACCAGAGCTTCGAGCTGGTTTGTCCGTCTGCTGAGAATTTTCATTTCCACCCCAGACATACTGAACCAGAATCTACATTTTTAACAAGATTTTCAGGTGATCCTTAAGATGTAGCTTCAGATCCAGGCTACCTGGGGTGGAAATTACGAAGTCTTCGAAAAGAAACAAACAGGTCTGAGGCCCTAAAAAAACCTACCACTACACTATACTGCGGCGATCTTAACAGATCTTAAGACTAACTGTTCAACAGTTCACAGGCAGGCTGCAAACGGGACAAGTGTGGCACAGCTATGAAAGTACAACTACGAAGAAAAAAAAAAAGGTGCTATTCCCCAGAAGTCCACTATACACGTCGTACGGCGTCCGTTCCCACAATGCAAGGGAACTGTGGCCAAACACTCCAGAAGTCCAGGGCTGGTCCTTTCACACTGCTGTCTTTGCGATCTGGATGTGGGTGTAGAGGCAGCCTCGTCAAAGGGCCATTCTCCCACCCTAAATCGCGGCTCCACGGTCACAAAGAGGAGAGCGGTGGTGGGACTCTACTCGCGGACCCCGAGAGCTGCTACGGGGTCTCTGACAAGAGTCTCACAAGCAGCCTATCCCAGCCCGAGGCCTCAAAATACAGTGGACAGGGACGTCTGAGGTGTTAGGCAGCTTCATTGCGCACACAGCACGGCGCCAGACCGAGACTCACCAGCCTCGGAGCCGGCCATGTTGCGGAAGCGGGTCGCCGCCGGGCAGCCAGCCAGTCGCGCGGCGGACGGTGTCCTGGAAGGTCCGCACAGCACAAACACAGAGGTGGGAGGAGGGGAGATGGAAGCTAACTGTGGATAAGGAGGGGTAAAAGAGGGAGGGACGTTAAAACGGCTTCTCGTTGCTGATTGGTCATTAGAGGAGCGTCAACCTGGCAAGGCTCGCGCCCCAGCGGCGGTTTGCGGTGTCTCGATAACATTCTCCGCGGGCAAGACCCCGCTAAGAAGTGCTTAGGTCCGTGGGTTTAGACTGGTAGGGTCATTCAGCTGCCTTGACCGGTCAGCGGGGTAATTAGAACTCTCCCGGTGAGCTGTTTTGGTATGTATCCCTCCGCCGACTGAGAAGTAGTGCGGTCGACTCGCCCGGTGGGCGGGGGAGGCAGTCACGTGACAACAGGCCCCGCCTTCCCGTGTTACTTGGCAATGGGCGTGAGGGCTCTTAAGAGCCAAACATTTCCGAGTGAGGCAGGGTGGGTTGTGTTGTCTTGGCTGCTTTTTTTAATTTCCCTTGGGTGGACCTAGTAAAGGATGGGGGGATTGCTTAAGGTGTGTAAAGGGGTAAAAAGGCGAATTTAAGGAAGTACAGGATAGGGCATTTGAAACGTTGGGCAGGTCCAAATATAAAAAAGGTGGAAAACGGATGGCCCCAAGGGAGGGACTCGAGGGAGCGGGGATGAGAACATGGCGGATTCCGGAACACAGGCGGGCGTTGCAGGCCTCTGCGCAGGGGCGGGGCTATTAGGTCATAGAGCAGTTCCCAGAATTCTTTGCGGTGGAGGAGGTGGTCCAGACTATAAAACCGGCTGCCGGGAGGCGGCCGGCACCTCATTCATTTCCACCGGCCTTCGGTTGCTGAGCTCCGGCTATTGCTATCGCCGTCTCTCCGCAGCTGCCGCCCACGCAAAGCTTCGCAGTCGCTGAAGCCACCCCTAGTCGACTGCCTGCACCTGATTCTTCTCACTCCGTTCACCACCAACCGCAGCCATTGACGTTATGTCAGGTTATTCAAGTGACCGAGACCGCGGCCGGGATCGAGGGTGAGTATGGGAACCGACCTGTCAGGCCAGACGGGTGGGGGATGGGCGGGAAATCGATGACGGAGATGCCGCTATGGGCGCACTGGCTTTTTCGGCCTACTTTAGGCCTCGTCGAAGTTAGCGCCATTTTGGTATTTGTCTAAAACTGACTAGGGAACATTTCCCGATGAAAGGCTTTTAAGGTTGGTTGTTTCGGGGCCTCGATTTGCAGTTGTTGGAGAATTCGGAGGCATGTATTGTGAGAGGGAGGGAAAGGGGGTGCTTCGAGGCGGACGAAGTAGCCTCGGCCAGATGCAATCTTGAGGAGGTGTTTTAGGGGCCCAGCGAATTCCGTGGAAGCGAGGGGCCCGCTTCGAAGGCTTTGAGGCGATCAGTTAGCTCGGCCATGTGGCGAGCCGGAGTACAAAATGCCGGCGTCGGACATGGCGGCGGCGCCTTTGTTACCCCGCCCGGCGGAGGAGCTCAAAATGGCAGCGTCGAGAAAATGTGGCGCAGAGAGAAATGCGAGACAAAGGGGGAAGCGCCGCCCCAGCGGGAACGCCGCCCGACCGACTCCGCCCGGGTCGGGACTCCTCCCCCGGTGTCCCCAGCTCCTCCTCCTCCTCTTCCTGGCGTTATGTAATTTTGCTACCTTGATCGGGAGCTTTTTCGAGGGGCCGCCTTTCCCCAACTCGATTGTATTGCTTAAGTGTGTTCTAGAAGCTTTCTCCGTTGTTGTTTTTTAACTTGGAATATGTTGTCTTACCCAGTTTTACAGCGGGGTTCGCTAGAGTTGTATAAGGAATATCGCTATTAGGTTCATCCTCTCTTGTATCAGTTCTCTCCAGGATGTTTAATTTCTAAATTCGGAGGTTGGGGAAGAGATGCCACAAGCTATCGTCTATCTTTGTAATCGGAACATTCGTCCGCTTGTTTCCAACGTAGTAAATCTGGGGCTATTTACCTGCCCTTAATTGGGTGCACTTGGGATGAAGGGGAGCTAAGGCGATGCTGACTGTTGAATGACTGGCCAAGTGCAGTTGAGGGTTTTGTATCTTGGAAGTCTGGCTGAACTGATTTTAAGCAGGTGCCAAAAGATGATAAACAAGTCAAGCAATCCATAGGTAGAGATTTAGAAATGTAAATTATTTTTTAATTTCAGATTTGGGGCCCCTCGATTTGGAGGAAGCAGGGCAGGGCCTCTGTCTGGAAAGAAGTTTGGAAACCCTGGGGAGAAGCTAGTTAAAAAGAAGTGGAATCTTGATGAGCTGCCCAAATTTGAGAAGAATTTTTACCAAGAACACCCTGATTTGACTAGGCGCACAGTGGTGAGTGATGTCACTTGGCTTTATCAGGCTATAACCCAGTGATGGCTTTTTGTAAATGAAGATGTTACTGCAGGTGTCCTGCAGATGACTAGATTTGGGGAAACTAATGTCTTCTGGCTTTATAATTGGCAAAGAGGTATGAGTCACTGTTCAAAATGTAGTTTTAAAATTTTTTTGGAAGTTATTTTAGAATAATGTGAAATGTAGTTCTGGTATGTTTTATAGGAGTTTTCACATATGCATTTAGTTTTTAAAATCAAGGCTATTTGAAACCCCGCCCCCCAAATCAAACCCGCTGCCTGGTGACCCCATAGGTTGGAGGAGAACTGCTCCACAGAGTTTTTGAGGAATTCGCAGAGTGCCTGATGAATTCAAACTGCCAACCTTTTGATGAGCAGAAGTAGCGCTTAACCAAGCCACTGGGTTTTCGCCTTAGTTTCAAGTACCTAATGTATTGTAAAGGGGCTTACTAGTTGTATGTTTAGGTAGGGGAAAGTGTTAGGAGATTATGAGGTTGTTACGTTGTTTTGCAGCAAGATGTGGAGACATACAGGAGAAGCAAGGAAATTACAGTTAGAGGTCACAACTGCCCGAAGCCAGTTTTGAATTTCTATGAAGCCAACTTCCCTGGTGAGTGCTAGTTTGAATTCCATACTTTTCTTCCTCCTTCCTTTTGGCATTGTTAAGTTTTGTTAAGTTGCTGTCACTGCTTAACAGCAAACGTCATGGATGTGATCGCAAGACAGAACTTCACCGAACCTACTGCTATTCAGGCTCAGGGATGGCCAGTTGCTTTAAGTGGATTGGATATGGTTGGAGTAGCACAGACTGGATCTGGGAAAACGTTGTCTGTAAGTTTTGAGAGCACTTCTGCATACCTTGTGATAAATGCTACAGAACAGGAATTAGAAATTGAAAGAATCAAGGAGTATTTTAACAAAACGTCTGTTTTTCTTCTCCAACAGTACTTGCTGCCTGCCATTGTCCACATCAATCATCAGCCTTTTCTAGAGAGAGGTGATGGGCCTATTGTAAGTATCTCTTACAGTAACTTTTTGATAAGTACGATACAGAAATTCGTAGACTCTGTAGTAGTATATACAGTAATTTGTGTTCATTGTATGTAGAGATATTAACTGAAAGCTAAGATGCTTTGGCTTTTGAATGTTACAGTTAAGGAACTGATCTCCAGGAATAATGCTAACAAATTCTCATTTTATCGAGAGAGGATCCAGGTTGGTGTTAAAAGCTGTTCCTCTTTCCATAGTGCTTGGTGCTGGCGCCAACTCGAGAACTGGCCCAACAGGTGCAGCAGGTAGCTGCTGAATACTGTAGAGCGTGTCGTTTGAAGTCTACCTGCATCTATGGTGGAGCTCCCAAAGGACCACAGATACGTGATTTGGAGAGAGGTGGGTATCAGAAGAGCTTCTGTTGGTCACTAATGGTGCTAAAAATTCTAGGTGCTGTAGTTAATGTTTATGTATTTAATCGAAGGTGTGGAAATCTGTATCGCAACACCTGGAAGACTAATTGACTTTTTAGAATGCGGGAAAACCAACCTGAGAAGAACCACCTACCTTGTCCTTGATGAAGCAGATAGGATGCTTGATATGGGTTTTGAACCCCAGATAAGGAAGATTGTGGATCAAATAAGAGTAATTGCTTTTAAACATTGTTTTCAAATTCAATTTTTCAATGCATTTTTAAGATTACAGTACTAATTTTTCTCTGGAAAAATTTCTGTAGCCTGACAGGCAAACCCTAATGTGGAGTGCAACTTGGCCTAAAGAAGTAAGACAGCTTGCTGAGGACTTCCTGAAAGATTACATTCACATCAACATCGGTGCCCTAGAACTGAGTGCAAACCACAACATCCTTCAGATTGTGGATGTGTGTCATGATGTGGAGAAGGATGAAAAGTAAGATTTCCATAGGTTTTACTGACTGGAAATAATTTCACAATACAAGCAACATCACTGTTTTGTATGTTTTTCAAGTAATTTTTAGTTAGTTAGAATTAAGATAAATCCATTTAAAATTTGTTGTTCGTGTTGAAAATGTGGTGGATCTTTCAGATACTTGGGTCATGATTTGCAACATGACTGTAGGAGAAGGAATTTATCTGTGGTTTTGTTAAGGACCGAGGGTAGAATTGCTTCATAGGTGGTTAAGCAAGTGTTTCCCCTGACTTGGGGGGGCATGAAAATTGAACTTACTGGTTTCCCTGAGCTTAGATTTGAGTCATGAATGTCTTTGAATTCCTCTTTTCTTCTTTTCAGACTTATTCGTTTAATGGAAGAGATCATGAGTGAGAAAGAGAATAAAACCATTGTTTTTGTTGAAACCAAGAGGAGATGTGATGAACTTACCAGAAAAATGAGGAGAGATGGGTATGTGGTCTTTCTCCAGTAAAGCAGATTTGCGTAGTTACAGAGGGATAAATGGATCAGCAGTAGTTTTTTATGGATGAGAACGACGTGTTAGTATAGGAGAAACTAGATAGTTATTATTTTATTTGAGATTATAAAAGGGATCTGTGAGCCAAAAGTGGTTCAAGCATGAGACCAGCATCTGCTCTCAGGTTTCCAGTGGAGTCTAAAACAGTTTGCTTCTTCATCATACAGGTGGCCTGCCATGGGTATCCATGGTGATAAGAGTCAACAAGAGAGAGACTGGGTTCTAAATGGTAAGTGTTTCAACTGAAGACTTTTTTCTGTCTTGGTTGGTTTAGAACTTTGCTCAGGTTAATGAACCTTGTATATGCTTTTGTTTGCAGAATTCAAACATGGAAAAGCTCCTATTCTGATTGCTACAGATGTGGCCTCCAGAGGGCTAGGTTAGTACAAACTCGCATTCGTGGCTTGGTTTTCCAGAAGATCTCCATACAATTTTTTTAAAGAAAGTTTATTGCTTTCTTTAACCTCTGCATTTTTTCTAAGTTTTTTTTCACATAAAGGTGCAGTCTTTGTGGCAAGGCCTAGGCATGACAATCGGAGGACTCGAGGGGGATGGAGGACTAGTGATCGGCTGGCTGCTTCCAGTCGATTAGAGAGGTGAAAGCTGAAAGTGTGCCAGTAATCTTCAAAAGGCAGAACATACCACCTCTGCCCCGTAAACTGTTCTCTCCGGGGGGGAATAATGGAAGTTACCCTCACAGTTCACTGCCGTGGTATTTCTTCTGTCCCATGCTTTGCATGACTGCCATGGTACAGCATTGTTTCAAACTGTTTCCTGTGATCTGTGGGTCTTTGAGTTTCAGTGAGTTTGCTGAAATGTCGAAGAAATATTTCCAAACTTCAATGTTCAATGAAATTTTTGTTCAAGTTTGAAATGGAGAGAGCAGCTTTAAAAGGTACTAAGCCTTTTACCAATTGGTGAGTACTGGCACATGAGCTCTAGAGCAGGAGCAACTTCTCACACTTAGTCAGTGGGAAAGGAAAGAAGTGCTTTGAAAGTTCCTCCCTCACCTACACAGTAGTCGTCATGTCGAGACCTGCCAGAGAGAGACACATTCTCAAGTGAATCCTGGCTTCTTGGAAGCGCTTGCCTAGACGAGACACAGTGCATAAAAACAACTTTTGGGGGACAGGTATGTTTTTCTTGCAGCTGCGGTTGTGAGGTCTTGGCAAGACAAGCAGTGTGGCCAGAATTTTGAACTTCTGATGAGTGTGTAATGCAAAGGACCATGTACATTTTTGCTTAAAGGTCCTCAAAAAGAGCACATGAAGAGGTTGCTGTGAACTTTTAAGTGGCCCTACTGCGCAGAAGCAATCAGATGTCACTTGATGATCTGTAAGGGGACTTCCTGATTTGGAAATGGATTAGGAATACACATTTCTTTTGGTAGGCTTTATCATTGGGTGGGTGATGAAACTTAGAAAGATAGATGACATGTGCTTTTCTTAATCTTTTTTTTTTTTCCCCCTGCAATCGCAATGGTATTCCTACAGGGAATGGATAACCATTTTAACTGTGTTTTTTGCAGCCCGTACCTTCTTGGGAGTACAATTGTCTAACTTTGTATTTTTGGTCTGGCTGTTGTGGTGTGCAAAACTCTGTATGTTGCTCTTTTGCCACACTGCAACACTTTACAGATGTGGAAGATGTGAAATTTGTCATCAATTATGACTACCCTAACTCCTCAGAGGATTATATTCATCGAATTGGAAGAACTGCTCGCAGTACCAAAACAGGCACAGCATACACTTTCTTTACACCCAATAACATAAAGCAAGTGAGCGACCTTATTTCTGTGCTTCGTGAAGCTAATCAAGCAATTAATCCCAAGTTGCTTCAGTTGGTCGAAGACAGAGGTTCAGGTAAGATCAGCCTCAATGAGAAATGATGAATTGGGGTCACGTGGTTGTCTGAAACACTTTAAATGAGACTGGAGGGTGAGTAAAATCTTTAATGTGAACCTTGAAAAGTCTTCAGCTAAGAAATTGGAAAACACTTCATATCTGTACTGAATAGAGATACTTGATTGTCTCTGTCTTAATATTAGTTTGTCATAAAAATAATCAGTTTTAATTATCTTTGACAGGTCGTTCCAGGGGTAGAGGAGGCATGAAGGATGACCGCCGGGACAGATATTCAGCAGGCAAAAGGGGTGGATTCAATACCTTTAGAGACAGGGAGAATTATGACAGAGGTTACTCTAGTCTGCTTAAGGGTGATTTTGGGGCAAAAACTCAGAATGGTGTTTATAGTGCTGCTGCAGCAAATTACACCAATGGGAGCTTTGGAAGTAATTTTGTGTCTGCTGGTATACAGACCAGTTTTAGGACTGGTAATCCAACAGGGACTTACCAGAACGGTTATGATAGCACTCAGCAATACGGAACTAATGTTCCAAATATGCACAATGGCATGAACCAGCAGGCAGCCTACGCGTACCCTGCTACTGCAGCTGCACCTATGATTGGTTATCCGATGCCGACAGGATACTCCCAGTAAGACTTCAGAGCTGTATGTAAATGTCTGTTTTTCATAATTGCTCTTTATATTGTGTGTTACCAGACGAGATAGTTATTTAAGAAACATGGGAAAATGCAGAAATGACTGCAGTGCAGCAGTAATTATGGTGCACTTTTTCGCTATTTAAGTTGGATATTTCTCTACATTCCTGAAACAATTTTTAGGTTTTTTTTGTACTAGAAAATGCAGGCAGTGTTTTCACAAAAGTAAATGTACAGTGATTTGAAATACGATAAATGAAGGCAGTGCATGGCCTTCCAATAAAAAAATATTTGAAGACTGAATAAGTGGAAATTGTACTTTATTTTACATAAAATGTCATGTAAAACTTGGCTTAGTGGTTTTTTTAATCATAAAAGCAAACTGACTTTTCCATTTAATTTTGGGAGATGGGTGAAGGCTCTTTTTGTAAGGATCTACTCATGTTGAAGGCATTAAAATGGGACTGATGCTGATAAATTGATAACTGCAGGCTAAATTGCATGAAGGCTGTCAACCTCCGCTGAGCCACTAACAACTGTTTTCTTACACAGTGGTAAAAGGATAAATTGAGTTGGTGGGAAGTAATGGGTTGTAGTGCTTACTAGAACACCATGGATGATTTTGTTTGCTTAACAGATTTGTAACTTCAGGAGACCCCAACTTTTTCGTGTATGTGTTTTTGGCTATATTGCAGAATACAAAAACACTGAACAAAGCTGAAAGACAAGGCTTAGCCCTGTAAAAAGCAAATTCTGAGTCTCTGAATTTGTTTCGCTATTCTTAGTGCAGGTTACATGCACATTTTAGTTTTCACAAACTCCAGTAATTTAGGAAATTCTAGACATCTTGAAAATTGATGATCTATCTGTTTTTTAAGTGAATACAATGGGGGGAGGCCCTCACCAAAAGCATGATTAATGAAGAGAGAACAGCAACCAAAAGCACAGTAGGGAGTGCAGTGTAAGTTCTCCTTTCAGGCTCAACAGTTTACTGCTAGAAGGATCCAGTGGGTGGCTGTCAAATCAGCCTATCTTAATTTTTCTAATGCTTTATTTAAAAGATTATTTAGAAGTGGGTCTGAATATTTTCTGAGAACATCTAGTATGTTTTTGTCAGGAGAGGAGAGGTCTTCATGAAGCTTGGATTTAAAGTCTGATTATTAACCCAAGGCTTTAACTGGTGTTGATTCCCTAACCGTGAAGTACAACTGGAAATTCACTAGGGGGTGGCGGGGAGTACTATTTGTAGGACAAATCCATTGAAAACTGGTTCAGCCCCTTTTACTAGCAACTGTTTTCAATGGTCATGGTGAGTCAAAATTCATTCTGAGTTACAGATGCTTTCAGGGTAGGTTGGAGCCTTTGTTACCTATTTTACTGTTTAAATGTCTTTCTTGGGTCTTTTAGTTTGTGAACAATTAAGTGATTGTCAGACGGTGGAGAACATTTAACTTTCAAGCAAGTTTTTGAAGACAGTCCACTTTTTAGCATGTGTGTTATGTCCAGCCTGTGGTTGTCTTAACTAATAAATGTGATTTTTTTTTCGGCCTGTTCCTCTCTTTTTTTATTTGCGTATAGGCCTCTTCCCTGGTGTGGGTTTGAGTGGAAACTCCAGTTAAGAGTTCCTGTTTGCAGTCAGCAGTGCTTGACAAGCAAAAATTTCCACATGTGCTTGTGTCCTAAAGTCTAAACACTTGAGCAAACAGTATTGCATTAGCTCTCCTATTACCCGTTGGCATCAACTACCCCTTCCAGGTTGTCAGTGAAGTCACACTTGGACTAGTAGTCCATGGTCTCTAACCGTCTTAGCGGAACCATGGATTTGGGCATCAGCTCTTTTCCTGAGTTGGGGCTGTGCTGCGTTTCTACTACCCAGGTCTTTTCTGTGAAAAACGGAGGTACGTTTTTGAAGTGCAGCATGTTTAAAGGTCAAACCCTTACTGAGGGTCTTAATGGTAAAAGGTGCATATGCTGGTAAGTGGGTCACAACACCAGCTGGAGAATTGGATAAAAACAGGGTTCGGCCTTTTGCCCAGAGTTGCAGGTTGCTTCCCTGTTTCTCAGCTGATGGAGATGATGCTGGCTTGGTACTGCCCACTGGGAGCCACCACCGAATTATGTTAAGGGAAGCTCCTGTATTTGTTAGTGTACCCCACCTAGGGGTGGTTACTTAAGGCACAAAATCACTGATGGCATTTGCCTGAAGTTAGTGTGACGGCATAATGTTTTAATCGACTGTAGAGCAGTGGGTTTGGTTGCCTTCTATAGAGGACTTTTATTTTGGAGAACACAAGATTGAGGTGAATAGAAGCGCTTATCTGTTTAACACTCAGCTTGGAAGTACTCATCTTGTACCTTAGAGACTTGTGTGTGATGCTGGAAGCTATGCCACTGGTATTTCAAATAACAGGGTCAAGCCATGGTGCACAGGTTGTGATGAGGCTTCAAAGCCCACGGGAGGAAGGCCAGGCTAGCTGCCTCTAGAGTATACCCGTAAAAACCCTGTGGATTACAACAGCGCTGTCAGCTACTGCGCTGGAAGGTGAGCCCCCGAGGTCTTTGGGAAGCAAGAAACCCCCTGCCATCAAGCCCATTCCGAGTCATAGTGACCGTACTGGCCCTCAAAATGTACAGTAGCTGCAACAATGAAAGCAAATAACGGATGCACAAATGGCAGCATTCCTTCTGCTAACACGCTTTTGCCATGGGTATCAGCTGATTTCATGACAAGTATTTCGAGAATATTTTCTGGGTAGTGGAAGTCACGAGGAAAGAAGGTAAAGCTGAGTCAGCACAGGTTTAAAGCACGGTAGTTCGAAACAATAAACTAACCTTGAGGTGCTGAGCAAGAACAATTAACCCCTCATCCCCCCCCAAAAGAAAGCAGTTAGCGGAAGACAAAGCTTCAGCTGCCAAGACAAAAGCACAGCCAAGGTGCCGGCCATCGGGCCCGTGTTCTGCCGGGATCAACGGCCAGGGGAGGGGAGACCCCGGCGCCTGCAGGCCCGGGGAGCAGTGACGTACTTCCGTGGGTGGGGCCAGTCGCACCTGCGTACACTGGCTTCCGCCGCGGCTGCGCTGTGGGCTTCCGGAGTTCTGTTACAGGGCTGTGGCGGTTTATTGGGAGTAGCAAAACGAAAAAGGGATCTGGCGCCTTAACTCGAGGGGGAGATGCGCCGTAGTCCAGGGGTCAGCGCCTGCAGTAAAATCTGCAGGTGCCTGTTCTCTGAGTTTGGAGGCCTCGTAGGTGAGGGGCTGCTGGAACGCTTGACAGAAAGGAGCGCCTTCTTTGGAAGAAGACAGCTGAGGTGGTACTCGGAGGTCCCGCGGGGGAGCAGACCAGAAGTCCCCGAGTCCGACGACGGGAGCGAGGCACTGTTAGAGATGTGTCAGAAAAGGCATTTTCTCAGTGGAACTCAGCGGCAGCTTAGCCGAGAGTCGCTTCTGAGTGGGTGCCACCCTGGCTTTGGACCCTTGGGCATAGAGTTGCGGAAGAACCTAGCCGCAGAATGGTGGTCGTCGGTGGTGGTGTTCAGGGAGCAAGTCTTCCCGGTGGACGCCCTCCACCACGAACCAGGCCCTTTGCTGCCGGGGGACAGTGCCTTCAGGTTAGTTTCTGCAGAAACTCTCCGCGAAATCTTGCAAGACAAAGAGCTGAGTAAGGAACAGCTTGTAGCATTTCTTGAGAACTTATTAAAAACTCCTGGGAAGCTACGGGAGAGCCTTCTTCACGGTATGCTTCACGATTTCTTGCTTCAAAGTAGCTTCGGGGGGCGGAAAGGCAAGCTCACTCCTTTTAGGGGATTGCCGCTTGCCGTTTATTCACCTGGAAAGGAAGTTGGGTGATTTTTAAGTCGTCAGGGATATTGATAATGCTTCTTTCTACCCTACAGAAAGTCCATGGAATCCTTTTTGTTCCTTTATTAAACAGTCTTAGAAACTGATCTGAATTGAACCCACCTTAGAATTATCGGTGACATTTTTAGTATCACGGTTACTCTTCAGTTTTACACAGAATTGACAAAACACTGAGGCAAAACAGAAAATGCCCTCACCTTCATTTTTTTTTTTTTTTTTTTAGTGAAAACTGATCTACCATCTGTTGTTTGAAGATCTCTAAGTAGTATTTGAGTTTGTAAAATACTTGGACTAGTAAGTCTTCGTAAGCGTAGGCAATACCTGAGAGAACACACGCAGTAATAGGTAGGGCACCATTTGCCTTGCAAGTCTTCTGGGGAAAAAGAAAATGAGATTCTTTACAGTGGTAAGTATGCTGCCACAGCACAATGTTATCCCTGTCATTTTAGATAGAGTGATAACTATAAAGTAATTTAAAATTACCAACATACCCGGAGCCCTCTGAAAGGTAGCATCCATATTGTACTCTTTAAAAAGCACTTGGCTTTTGGCTTTGGCCTAATGAAATAAGGAAGCCCTGTTTGTGTAGTGGTTAAGTGCTGTGGCTGTTAACCAAAAGGCTGGTGGTTCACATGTGGTCCCCTAGGCGCTCCTTGGAAACTCCGTGGGGTAGACCTGCTCTGTGCTATAGGGTTGTTCTGAGTGGGAATTGACTTGACGATTTGTTTTGTTAATGAAATAAAGCAGACTGGTGAACAGATGTGACAGTTTTGATTTGTAGTGCTTTCATTGTGCTGTGGTGGCTTTGCTTTGGGAAGTTATCCTTGACCTTGTCCCAGAACAAATCTATCTTTTCTTCTTATCTCTGTGCAGTGGCATCGCCATCCTCCCAGTTGCACTGACTTGGATGGAGACTCAGAAAAATGAGACTTGCCTCTGTTACCTGTCCATTCAAGCTATTTCTGTGCCAGACTTTTTGCTTTCAGGAAACTTATTTGACAAATCCTCTGGTTGTCTACAGTTTTTAATCTAGAAACACTGTTTGGGTCACTTTCTGTTCACAGTGGGCTGACTTTCTTTATTCCATGTCTGAAGTGTTAAACAATATCCTCTACTTCTGAATAGTGTGAAAAATTCTCAGTCGTCATGTCTGCAAATATTATTACCATTCCTTTCTCAGATTTCTCCTGTGAGAAATCACACATTAGACCGTTTCTCAGTCTTGCTACCAACTGTCTTGAACACATTTTAAAGTCCATGTGTAATAATTCAGACATATGTGTTTCTGGTGTATGTTTGCCTCTGGGCTTTTGGTGATTTAGGCTTTCTTCTTGGTAATGTACATAGTGCATGACAGTCTCCATGTGTATGAAAATTTGTAGACATAAACTGAGGCTCTGAATGGTGTTTTCTTCTTCCACAGAGGATTTGCTTGTACTTTTGGCAGGCTGCCTGAAGGGGGATGTATCTTTTTAATTCAGTCAGGGATTAAGCTGACTGGAAGTTGAGCTTCAGTCTTTTCACCTCCTCCCTGCCCCTAGAGTATGGCCCTCTGAGTGGACCGAAGGGAATTCCCAGGTGTTTAGCAAGGGCCCCTCCTCCTTGCTGGGCCGGAAACGCAGCACTTTGCTCGTGAATTCAGCCTCTCAGCTCTTCAGAACTAGCAAAACATCACTAAATTTTGGGTGTTCCTCTTCGCTCTCTTATTGCCAAATCGTGCTCCCTTGCTAGCTGTCCTGTGTGTTTAAACAGAATTAATTGATTTTTTTTTTTTTTTTTTAACCAGCAAGCTAGTCTAGTTTGTTAATACATCTTCCTCCAGTCGCCTGCTTCTTTTTCAGATAGTCTAGCTTCTGGGATTATTTACTCGGTATACAGATTGAAAAGTTATAGTGAAAGGATACAACCCTGATGCACACCATTCCTGACTTTAAACCATATAGTGTCCTTTTGTTCTGTTTCCAAAACTGCCTCATGAGCAAATTCCTCATGAGCACAGTAAAGCGTTCTGGAATTCCCATTCTCCAGCTTGTTACCCATAATGTGTTAGGATCCACACAATCGAATGCCTTTGCATAGTCAATGAAACACAGGTAAACTTCTTTCTGGTATTCTATGCTTTCAGCCAAGATCCATCAGACATCAGCAGTGATGATCCCTGGTTCCATATCCTCTTCTGAATCCAGCTTGAATTTGACAATTCCTTGGCACTTGACTTTTGTCAACATATTGTTGCAGTCACTTTTGAATTATCTTAAAAATTTTCCCTGCATGTACTGTTAGTGATGTTCAATAATTCCTGCATTTGGTTGGATCACCTTTCTTGGAAATAGGCATAAATATGGATAAATATTTAAACATATACGCATTATGCAGATGACACAACCCTGCATGCTAGAAGTGAAAAGGATTTGAAGCACTGATGAAGATCAGTGACCACAGCCTTTAGTATGGATTGCATCTCAGCATCAAGGAAACAAAAATCTTCGCAACTGGACCAGTAAGTAACATCATGATAAATGGAGATAGGATTGAGGTTGTCTAGGGTTTCATTTTTCTTGGTTCTGCAATCAAAGCCCATGGAAGCCGCAGTCAAGAAATAAAAGATGTTAGCACTGGAAAATCTGTTCTAAAGGACCTCTGTAAAGTATTGAAAAGAAAAACAAAAAAAGAAAAATAAAGAAAAGAAAAATAAAGTATTTGAAAAGATGTCACCTTGAAAATTAAGTCGTGCCTGACCCAAGCCATGGCATTTTCAGTTGCATCGTATGCATGCAAAAGCTGGACAGTGAATAAGGAAGACAGAAGAAGAACAGATGCCTTTGAATTGTGATGTTGGAGAAGAATATTGAATGTGCCATGGACTTCTAGAAGAACAAACAAATCTGTTCTGAAAGAAGTACAATCAGAGTGCTCCTTGGAAGCAAAGACAGCAAGACTATGTCTCACATGCTTTGGATGTTGTCAGGAGGCATTAATCCCTGAGACGACATCGTGCTTGGGAGAGTGGAGGGTCAGTGAAAGAGAGGAAGGCCCTCAGCAAGATGGATTGACATAGTGGCTGCAGTGATGGGCTTAGGCATAAAAACAATTGAGAGCATGGTGCAGGACCAGGCAGTGGTCCATTCTGTTGTACACAGGGTTGCTGTGAGTCAGAACTGACTTGACAGCACCTGACAGTAGTGTACTTTACCAGAAGTGTAAATCTAGGTAACTTGAACTGGAAAAAAAATCCCGAACCCATTGCTATTGGACTGATTGAGACTTAAAGCAACCCTGTAGGATATAATGGAGTTTCCAAGGCTACAGTCTTTACATAAGCCGACTGCCACATGCAAACTTGTGACCTTACATTAGCAGCCAAGTGTTAAACCACTGCACTACACTGTTAACTAGTGGGAGGTAGTCTGAGTACATAAAGAATTACCAAGAAATCTTGAACTGGAATTACAGTTCTGAAGCTGTATGTATTATAGGATAAAGCAAATGGATTAGTTAATGCTGTTAGGAACCAAGATCCTCACTATAAGAAGAAAGCAGATAAAAATATTTTTAAAAGGCAAGGAAAAACCTGTAATGTTAAACTTGAATTGGTAATGTCAGTATGAACTCATAATTAAAGAAAAATATTTTCTGACTCTTCAATGAAAAGGCCTGGGGTCTAGTGAGATGGGGGGAGGGGGTCCCATTGGAGAGACATAAGAACTGGCTTGAAGGGGCCTCCCACTGGCTAAATATGGAAAAAATTGAACATTAAAATGACTGTTGACAATAATGGGTACCACACTGAATGTAGTAAAGAATCCAAGAATCTGTAGTCTGAATTAGGGTGTGAAGAAAGCTTAAGTCTTTGCAGAAGCTATGAATAAATGTAGAAAGGAAAGATAGAATAGTCACCATTGTACCACTTAGCAATCCCCAGTGTAATGATTCAAGCAAAGGTCATCAGTGGATTCTAAAATAGTGGTGCAAGATTGTTGAGGAGCAGGCTGTTGTTGGGGAGTGGATGGTCGCTATCTTAACTAAGCAGTTTGGTTTCTGGAGAAGTGTAGTTACTTGATACTATGTTTCTCCTTCTATGATGCAGTAGGAGGAGTGTGCTGTCACTGGGCAGGGAGAGCAGTGGGAGCTGCTCATTGGCGGGTATGCAAATTTATATGGGATTACATATTCTCCATCATAATTAAAAAAAAAAGAGAAAACCCCTTGATGAATCCTAATTAGTTAAAGAATATCTCACCTTTAGGCACTTGGCTGGCTGCACCTTTAGGATGTGTTTGTTTGTCCTCAGCTATATAGTACTCTTTCCAAAAATGATTAGCCCAAGTTATGAGGACAAACAAACTGGTCAGGATTCATCAAGGGTTTTTCTTTTTTTTAAAATTATGATTGAGAATATGCAATCCCATATGAATTTGCATACCCACCAATGAGCAGCTCCCATTGCTCTTACTACCCGGTGACAGCACACTCCTCTTGTCCATTCTGTGCATGTCCTATCCTCCTAACAATCTTCTATCCCCTCCTCTCTACCCTCTCCCCTGCATCCAGTAAGAGGTCAGCTGGATGACGTCCTATAGATGCATAGAACTAAAAAGTGCACATATGATATGGTTGCTCTGTGTCACTAAGTCCAATCCATGTCTGCCTGAAGAGTTGACCTCCATTATGATTTATGGACCAGGGCAGCATCAGGGTCAAAGGCCATGCTCCCAGGGGAACCTCAAGGCCCCTGGACCATCAATTGTGGTCTTTTAATGGAGATCTCAGGGTGTACACCTTTTTATTTTCATGTTGCCTAAGAGACTCAACTTTGTGAGCCCCATCACAGCTATCACTGGTGTTGGCCAGGCACCATCCAGTTCTTCTGGTCACGTATCGATGTAATTACTCGTTCACATGTGTCTCTCTGTCTTCTGGGTTCTCTTTGCCCCATGTCATTTTGGTCCTTGGAGATCATCCTTTCCTGCTGAGTTGGGACCATTTGGTGTACATCAGGTGGCAGTTTAGAAGCTTTTGAGGCTCCAGATGCCACTCACCAATTTGGTGTGTAGAAGACTCTCTTAGTGAAACACTAGTTGTATCAATTGGCCTTGATTTCCACTGAGAGCATGGTCCCCAGCGACCTGCCCTAGCTACTCCGTCCTTGCAATATTGGGTTAAGATGGGACGAGTAATCATGTTATGTTGAAGTCCAGTTACAGTTGATCTTCTTTCTAATGTGTGCTGTCACTGATTTCACCCAACCAAATTTCCATCAACTTTCTAATCTATACCCCACCCTCTTCCTGCATCCCTCTGCACCCTTGCAGCCATCAAAGAGTCTTCTATGCATGAGTGTGTTTTTAAGTTCTTATTGTAGGGGTCTCATACAATACTTGCCCTTTTGTCGCTGACTGCTTTCACTCAACATAATGTCCTCCAATTGAAACCAGGTTATAAGATGTTTCCTAAAATCATCATTGTTCTTTATCATTGCATAGTATTCCGTTGAGTATACATACCATAGCTTACCTTTCCATTCCTCTTGTTGGGCATCTGGGTTGGTTCCATCTTTTTGCTATTGTGGACTGTGCTGCAGTAAACATTCATGTGCATGTATCAGTTGATGTGAATGGCCTTGATTCTGCAGGATATATTCCAAGCAGTGGAATTACTGGGTCAAATGGTATATCTATTTCTATCTTTTTAAGCAAGCACCAGATTGCTTTCCAAAGAGGTCGCACCATTTTTCAATCCCACCAGCAGTGTAGGAGAGTTCCAGTTTCACCACAGCCTCTCCAGAATTTGTTGTTTTGTGATTTTTGGATCATGGCCAACCTTGTTGGGGTGAGATAGTATCTTATTGTAGTTTTGATTTGAATTTTTTAATAGCTAATGATTGTGAGCATATCTGCATGTGTTTTCTGGCTGCCTGGATCTCTTTAGAGAAGTGTTTGTTCATCTCCTTTGCCCATCCTTAATTGGATTGTGTATCTTTTTCTTATTGATATTTTGTAGTACCTTATAGATTATGGAGATCAGGTGTTGGTCTGACATACAGTTGCCAAGTATTTTTTCCCATTCTGTAGGTGGTCTTTTAATTCTATTGATAAAGTCTTTGGATGAACAAAAGTGTTTGATTCTCAGTAGTTCTCATCAAGGGTTCTTTAATAACTCAAGCTGGTTGGGGAAGGGTGAGACAAGATTATAGATTATCTGTTTGTAATGGAAATGTCTGTCTTGTGCCTGTTCCACCATTGGAATTTGGAAGCAGATTCCTTGTGTTCCAGATTTCACAGATAAAGAGGAAGGCTAGGATTTTGAATTTGGAGTTTAAGTCTTCTGCTGTGATATGATGGAGTGAATGTGTTTTACGAGTCGGATCCAACTTGACGGCACTTGGCTTGGCAGGGACATATGTTTTTGAGGTTCACAGGGTGGAATGTTAATGGATTATGTTACCCTAAACTGTGTATCAAGTTGACAAGGCCAGTATCGTGTGATTGTCCACCATTCTATGATCTGACGTGATTTTCTGATGTGTTGTGAATCTTACCTCTGTGATGTTAATAAGGCAGGATTAGAGATAGTTATGTTCATGAGGCAGGATTCAGTCTATCAGATTAGGTTGTGTTTTGAGTCAGTCTCTTTGAAGATGTAAAAGAAAAAAGCCAACAGAGAGAGGAACCTCATTATCACCAAGCAAGAAGAGCTAGAAATGCATATCCTTTGGACCCAGGGTCCCTGTGCTAAGAAGCTCCTTGACCAGGAGAGGCTTGACAGCAAGGACCTTCCCCAAGAACCAACAGTGGGAAAGCCTTCTCCTAGAGTTAGCATCCTGAATTCAGACTTCTAGCCTTCTAAACTATGGTGTTTCTGTTACAGCAGCAATAGATTACTAAGACAGTCTCCCAATAAAAATTACATATTAATGTCCACCTTTCAACTGGAGATTATACAGGCCTACGAAACAAACACAATACCACATGTTGGGAATGTGCTTCTGAGTTCAGTCAGGTATCAAAGACCAAATGGGCAATACTTGTCCAAAAATGAAGGCAGAAGAGACAGGGAACCTGGACAAATAGACATGGGAAACCTGAGATGGAAAGTGAAAGGAGGAGAGTGCTGCCATTTGGGACTTGCAACCAGTGTCATAAAACAATTTGTGTATAACTTTTTCCAATAAACAACTAATCCGCACCATAAAGTTTCACCTAAACACAATAAAATTTTTAAAAATGGTAAGTAAAAAAAATTACATATTAAAAAATGTCCTAGATTAAAAGAGATTAATGAAATTGAAGAAGAATATAGTGCAGGAACTTGGATTAGACCCTGAATTAGGGAGAAGAAAAGCAATAAATGACATTTTGGTAACAGTTGGAGAAAATAGCATGTTGACTGTATGTTGGGTGATATTGTAACATTATGGTTAATCTTTTATGGAGTAATAATGGTAGACAGAATGTGTTTTTATTTTTAGGAGATGTTTGGGATGAAGAAGAAGAAGACAAATGTGGCAGAACGTTGACAGTAAGTCTAGGTGAAGGACGTATGTTGATTGTACTGTTCTTTCAGCTGTTAGTGGAAAATCTTCAGACTAAAAGGTTTCAAGGAAACTACCTCAAATTAAGTGGTAATCAATGAGGATCTGCATCAGTAGCTGTATGCTACTGGTGTGGCTATAGTAACATTTTAATAATGTCAGAAGCCATCACTTGACAAAAATTGGGTTTATGAAATAGATTTATGCAGCCATTCATTTCTCTTGACAGGTGCCTTGCAGAACTATGTTAGCTGTCTTGATCTGGTCAACAAGAGGCTGCCTTATGGCCTTGCTCAGATTGGAGTGTGTTTTCATCCTGTTTCTGATCCTAAGCAGACACCTCCTGGTGTTAAAAGGTACAAAAAATGGCAGATAACTTGGTCTTGTGTTCAAATAATTAAGTCCTTTTCACTTTGGGATAAATCACGTCATTTTCAAAGAAATTAACCTTTCTGGTATTTTTGGTCTTTGAAGAATCGGCGAGAAGATGGAAGCTTCCCTGGTCTGGTTTACTTCTGCAAGAACTGCAAGCCAGTGGCTTGATTTCTGGTTACGCCATCGACTGCTGTGGTGGAGAAAGGTACAACAGTACTTTTGATAACTAATAGAGAAAGTGTGTTAGTACCAGAGGTAATACTTCTCTATCACAAATGAGATTTTATTTGGTGTAGCCATGTTATATTTGTAAGAGACAGCCACAGCAAATCAAATGTAAGTTAAAAAAAAAAAAAAAAAAAACCTTTTTAATGATTCGCATTCCTTATAATAAAGTTCTTTATTGCTTTCTGTGTCGTGCTCAGAAGCCTTTGTGGAAAAGCCTTTACATCCAAGGGGAAGCTCAGACCCTCAGCCGACCTTCCCAGCTGGTTATAGAGCTTGACCCTTGCTTGCTCTGACAGCTCTAGCTTTTGCTGCCTACTTTTCTGAACTCTCCGTATTAGTCAAAATGGTTTTGGAGCTAATAAAAGCCTGGAGCATAATGAGAACTCGATAAATGGTAGCTAATCTTTTTATTATTATTCTTTTATTATATTACTAACACTCATTTCTTTTGACTTTTACCATTTTTAAAATTTGTCCCTGGTATACACCCTGTCTGAAACAGTCTTCTTTCCATATCCTTTATCTTTGAAAATCCTTTTCAAACCTCATGTTCTCCACATAATTCCCCCAACTTGCCCCTGTTCTAAGAATAATCCTTCCTACATCTGAATTCTTAATTGTACTTCCCATCTTTGCTGTTTCTTTGGTATTTTAATCCTGTACTGAGTTGTGGTTTCCACTGTTGTGAGTTGTTACTTTACTATTGTAATCACATTACCTAAGAAGATTAAAAAGTTACATTAGTTCCTTCAGGGGCAACATAGAGGCTTCCTCAAGAGCAAAGACTTCAAGTCAGATTTTTGGTTTTGAATGCCAGCTGTGAGACTGTGGGTAAATTATGTGCCTTAGTTTTTTCATCTGTGAAATGAAGATAATAAATTCCAAAACTAAACCTGATTGCTGTTGAGCCAGTTCTGACTCCTAGTGACTGTATAGGACAAAAAATTTCCCCATAACGTTTCCAAGGAGCACCTGGGGGATTTGAACTGCTGACGTTTTGGATAGCAACCCTAGCACTTAACCACTGTGTTACCAGGGTTGCTGAAGATAATAAAAGGAAACACTCCAGTATTAACAGTTTTAGCTATCACAACTGAGATCAAATGTTCTCCATAAATACTTTATGTTCCAGAAAGTATGTAAGGCAACATTTTAAATATAAAGGGTACTCAAGATTTTTTTAAAAATATTATCTTGAATACTTCCAGTGAGTAAGTTGTTTTGCTAACAGCTGTCAAACTTTGTTGTGAAATGCATGATGAACGCAGTAACAACATGTCAGAACGCTAACTGTGGGGCCTTAGGCATTTCTAGAAGATTGTGCTGTTTAAATAAAATAAAAGCTTTTGGGGAGAGTTCTGCCCTAGATCACCTCTGTGACTCCTGTCAACTGTATTACTCTGTACTTTATAATGAAACTTTAGATTTGGCCAAACAGAGCTGAAGGAAGCATTTTCGTCTCACCAGTGCTAGCGTAGCTTTTCTCAGTTCTTGGAGAATCCCTACCCACGCTACCTGGGATGATGAAAAATAATCAAGCACTTTACAGAAGGATAAAAATGATGTGTAGACGATACTGTATGTTTCACGCCCCTTAGTTTATGCTGGCTTCCCCCCCGTCTGCTTCACCTCGCTTAGTTTATGCTGGTGTCCCCCCTCTATCTGCTTCATTCCCCTTAGATTATGGTAGCCTTCCCCCTCTTACAAATTTACCACAAACACTCTGACAGCCTTGCCAGTTCTCTGTAGTTCTTTCAGACTAAAAATAATATTTTCAGCAATACATTTGCTTATATTTAAATTTCACAATTTCTATTTGGGACTTGACTAGTTTCAGTTGCTGCATGAAAAGTCTTAGAAAAAGTTCTTAGAAAAATGGAGGAGAATAGGGGTAAGTGAACATTTAATAAGTTCAGAAAACAAACTGAAGCTTTTCTTTTCCAGTTTGCGGTGAATGCCTCTAACTTCAGCAGCAGCGAGTGTCAGGATGAAGAGGGCCGAAAGGGAAGCCAGCTTCACTACAGTTTTCCCTGGGGAAAGGAGCCAATAGAAACCCTGTGGAACCTAGGCGATCAAGAGCTCTTACACACTCATCCTGGAAATGTGTCTAAATTATACGTATGTTTGAACTCAAGCTCTTGTATAACTGTTACCCAGGCCCTCCAGTTTTGACCCTTGCTGAACCATATGAGAGTAAGGTGCAGACATGGTGCTCCAGTACCTGTTAACACTTCACTGTGTGTTTCTCAAGTGCAAGAGCTCTCGTCTGCTTAATAGATTCTTCTTCAAAATTGGGAAATTAAAAGTAATCCAACTTTTGGACTCACAGGACTCTTCAAAGTTAGCCAATTATCCCAATAATGCCTTTTATACAAGACTTAGAACCAGTTTGTTGTTGTTGGACCCCCAGCTCAGAATTTGCTTTTGCACCCCAAGATAATATGAATCAGAATCAGCATTCTTATGTGTATCTGGGGTTCCGTAAGAATCACCTGGGGATTTTGTTAAAATACAGATTCTGATTTAGTATATCTGGAAGTGGAAATGTAGGTTCTCAGCAGGAGGTCAAACCAAAATGAGCCAGTTCAAAGCTTAGTTGTCATGTCCCTGGTCTCCTTCAAATGTACAATTCCCTCATCCTTCCCTGTATTTCACAGCCATGATGTTTTTGAAGAGTACTTGCCAGTATCTTCGTGTGTTTCAGTTTGGGTTTGTCTGATACTTCCTTATGATTTATGTGTTTTTATCCAGAATACCACAGAACTGGTCCTGTCTTTTCAATGCATCATATAAAGAGGTTTATGGTATCAATTTGTCCCATTACTGGTGACAGTAATTGTTGGTTAAGATGATATCCATCAGACTCTGAGGCCAATAAGTAATAGAGGCTCTTCCAAGCTTTACTAATAATATTCAGACAATTTTTACTTATGAGTATTACCTCTCAAAATGTGAGTCTCACCTAAAAAAATAGAAAACCCCAAGCCTGTTGCTGTCCTGTCAATTCTGACTCATAGTAATGCTATAGGACACAGTAGAACTGCACCATAGAGTTTCCAAGGAGTGCCCAGTGGATTCAAACTGCCAGCCTTTTTGTTGGCAGTCATAGCACTTAACCATTATGCCACCAGGATTTCCACTTCTCACCTAGAGAGCACTGAAAAATCAATGATGCCCATATCCTACTCTAGGAGTGGAGCCCGAGCACTGTTAAGTGATTTTTTAAAACTCATAGATGTCTCTAGTGTATAGCCAGTTGCAATCCAGTGGTTGAAACCCAACCTCCTTGAAAGTGGGCAGTGTTGACTCAAGACTTGGCATAAACTTGGCACAGAGCAGCGGCTCAGCACGTGTTTGTAAAGTGAATATGTATTCTCTGTGCTAATTGTTTGAGTCTAAAGTCTGCGACTTGAAGAAACAGTTCTGCTAAGTGATAACTTTGTGTTCTGCTTTTCTGTGAAGGGACGAGATGGACGGAAAAATGTGGTTCCCTGTGTTCTCTCTGTTAATGGAGACCTAGATCGAGGCATGCTGGCTTACCTGTATGATTCCTTCCAGCTAGCTGAGAACTCCTTTTCAAGAAAGAAACATCTTCATAGAAAGGTGCTTTTGATAATTCAGAGATAAACTTGGCAAACAAAAAAATAGACTTTTTTTTCCTTATTTTTTTATTGTTAGTGCGCTTGGTTTCTAACATAAACACCAAGTAACAAATTTCTTTTAGTGCAAGTAGTTTAACTGATCTTCACTTTTTGGAACTGAGCCTTAGGAACGATAGGTTCCCTGAGGAGAGAATCTGTTTGATCTTGAGGCTGGTGGCTGTCTCTATGGTTCTCAGTCATGGTTCTTAGCGTTGGTAGCTTCTGTGTATGTCAAAAGCACTTAGTGAGTTAGGAGGACAGGACCAGCGAGACGTGTGCTACTCAGCTCTCTGCCCTAGGGGTCTGGTTTCTGATTGTTCTCCAAGTGACTGACCTGACCCTTATGGGTCATGGAAGCTGGATATGAACCTAGATCAAGGTAGGGAAAGCCTGTTTTAAGAAAATCAGGAGAGAGTTGAAGTTGAAATTGTAAGAGATAAAGGAAATGACTACCGAAGTGAGATTTGGGAGGAAATTGGTAGCATGAAGAACACCGGTGGAGGGATTTGTCTTGAAATGGAATTATTTGAAACAGCAAGGAATTAAAGAAAGAGGGTGTGGATATAGTAAAAAGTCCCCAGGACTGCTTAGCTTTTGAAGGAAGTTGTATCTGTTTTCTCAGGGAATTAGGCAAGGGTATTAAAATGTGGAGACGTAGTGGTAGTTTTTAAGTGGCCAGGATTTGGAATAGTCCTGTCTCTCTTGAATGTGAAAGGCAGCTGCCCCAAATTAAAAATTTTGACTCGTAATACTGAGTGCCCAGCCAGGGTCTGAGACCTGCGATTGTAGCACTATTCTGCAGAGTTAATGATCAATCATGCCGTGCTCATTTAGCCTCATGGGGGTGTAGAGAAAAGAGCCCTGGTGGTGCAGTGATTAAAGCAGTCACCTGCTTACCCAGAGGTCAACGGTTCAGAATCACTGACGGCTCTAAGAAAGATGCAACGGTCTGCTTCTATAGAGATGTACAGCCCCAATGGGAACCTTACGGAGTTGCTGTGAGTCAGAATCGACTCGACAGCAGTAGATGGGGCGTAAAGAAGTGCAGTTATGGACTCATTCTTGGAGTTAGGGTTCATAAAGTATATGTAGGAAGCAAACAAGGGGATCCTTCCTTTCTCTTATACCACATATCCAAACCATTAGCAAATCCTATTTGACTCTTCTTTAGAATAGCTCTTGAATCTGACCATTTCATATCAGCTTGCTGCTACCACCCTGGGCTAACCACCTGCCCTCCTACCCCTGCACCAATGGCCCTTTTAAAATGTGGAGGCTGTGTTGTTCCTGTGCTCAGAACACTCCAGTAAGCACCTCACCTCATGTAGAGGAGGAACCCGAGTCCCTAGAAGGCCTTGCAGAACCTTTTTATTTTTGAGCTTGTTGCCTGCTCCTCTCCCCCGCGGTCCACTCCGGCATCTCTGACCTTGTCACCCGCTCCTATCCCCCTCGGTCCACTCCGGCATCTCTGACCTTGTCACCCGCTCCTCTCCCCCGCGGTCCACTCCGGCATCTCTGACCTTGTCACCCGCTCCTCTCCCCCGCGGTCCACTCCGGCGTCTCTGACCTTGTCACCCGCTCCTCTCCCCCGCGGTCCACTCCGGCGTCTCTGACCTTGTCACCCGCTCCTCTCCCCCGCGGTCCACTCCGGCGTCTCTGACCTTGTCACCCGCTCCTCTCCCCCGCGGTCCACTCCGGCGTCTCTGACCTTGTCACCCGCTCCTCTCCCCCGCGGTCCACTCCGGCGTCTCTGACCTTGCGATTTCTAAAGTCTGTTAGATATGCTGCCATCCAGACCTTGTCACTGTTTTCCCCTTTGCCTGGAATGTTCTTCCTTCATTACCACACGTCTGGGTGCTCTCCCACCTCCTTTCAAGCCTGTTCAGGTGTCACCTCTGACCTGCTTATTTAAAATTGCAAGTAGCCCCCACTCTCCCTACTCCCAACTCTTTGTAAACCCACATTCTGTCTTCACTGCCACCGCCCTCCCAGCACTTGTTTTTTTTAATTAGCACTTACAAACTTCAAATGTGTCGTTTACCTGTTACCTGTTATTCCCCACCTTGAGAGACTGGAGTTTTCATCCCCAGCACCTAGAACTGTTGGATGAGTGGCACGTAGTAGCCACTCAGGTATGTGTCAAGTAGATAGATGAGTGAGAAGCAGTGGATTTTAGTCTGAGCGAGCCCAACTGATGAGCTGTGTGGCCTGGGCTGGGTGGGAAGAAAGGGATGCCAGAAAGGAAAGGCAGTTGGGTTTAGGGAAAATGGACTTGTCAGAAAATAGGAGAGCAGTCTGTTTATTTTTGTAAAATACCTAACTGAAGACCATTGGGCAGCCAGATGATGACAGCTGGATACATTGTTGGGTGGTGTTTTATGACCTCAGATAGCTTTCATTTTCACTTAGAAAGTCTTAAATGTTTGAGAAGCTTTAGGTTTGTTGGTACTTACATCCCATTTAAACGAGATGCACTGTCTTTCCCCTCCTCTCTTATAATTGCCTTAGGTGCTTAAACTTCACCCTTGTTTGGCCCCCATTAAGGTTGCTCTGGGTGTGGGAAGAGGCCCAGCGGTGGAACTGAGACAGGTGGGTTGAATGAGTCACAATTTTAACTGTAACCTATACTTCCAGAAAATAAGGAACTTGCCATTTAAAAATTTATTTTGATTCACTTGCTTTTTAAAAATCTTTAAATAAATAGTGAATTGTCAGTAGATACTGTGGTTAATCATAAGATAACTCAAAATATAGTCAAAAATCAGAATACAGTTTGTTGGATTTTATACTCAGTAATAAGTTCCATTTTTTTTAACAAGTATAGTTTGAATAATAAAAATATGTAGATGTCTAGTGACTTATTTCTTGCCCCTTCCCCTTTTAACTTAATACTTTCAAAACTTGTTGGTATAAGCCAAGAATCTAGATCTAGGATTTATTAAATATAGAATTATTAAATGATCTTGAGAAAAGCCAGGAGGGGGGTTAGTTTTTTTCCAGAGACCCCTTCTAGCTTGTTGGCTGTCTAGTTGATGCTGACTTGAGCCACCTTGCAGGGCACAGCACAGCTGCCCCGGAGGAACTCCGCGGCTGTCGTCTTTAGGGAAGTAGGCTGTCACATCTTTCTCCCTCAGAGTGGCTGGGGGGTTCAAACAGCTGATCTTCTGGTTAGCAGGAGGGCACTCAACTACTCTGTCCACAGGGCTCCTTCAGAGACTCCTTCAGCAGTCATTGTTTCTGTCTGGGTGACTGAAACCCACCCAGACCAGAGTGAGGACACTACCAGGGTGTCAGGTCTAAAGGTCAGACAGAGCTGTCTGAACCTGGCTCCTGTAGCCAGATCTGGGGCAGTGGGGCTGATGAGTCCAACTTTGTGCACCCCTGCAGCAGCCTGGCAGTCTCCCAGCACCTTGGGGTAGGGAGCAGTTTCCTAGATTTTTCTTGCCTGAAGGACAGAATCTCTAGATTTTTGTCATTACAGTTTTGGACCTTTTTTGTTACTTTATGACTATAGTAGTTCTATGTGTGTTGAGTGTTTGTAATATACCAAAGGGTAGTATGTTATAAACCATGTTGTGTTTCTGACATTTTTCCCTTAGCAGGTATGATAGAGAAGGTCTTTATGTATGTCACTTTTAGGGCCATGCTGGAGTTTTTCTGGGGTATGTGCACAGGAACAGGATTTCTGGATACAATGAATCTATATTCTTAATTCCGCTAGCTGGCTGGCTTGCTCTCCAGAATGACTGCGCCCCCTCGCACTGTCCCTACTCATGCGCACGAGGGTCCTCTTTCTTCATGTTTCACCAACACCTGCTCATGCTATGTCCCCCCCGCCCTGCCTTCCAGCGGAAGGATCCCATTTTCTGCTGATAACCCGGCCTACATCGTGGGTAAAATCACCACAAAGTTATAGTAAAATGAGAAGAAAAAGGCAGAAGTGGGCACAGATAAATATGCTGTCAGAGTCCTGACTCACCAAGTCCAAGGCTGTTTTAGTCAGCTAGTGTTGCTCTAACAGAATTACCACAGAGTGGATGGCTTTAACAAAGGAAGGTTTATTCTTACACAGTCCAGTAGGCTGCAAGTCCATATTCAGGGTGTCTGCTCCAGGCTTTCCCCTTGTCGGCTCTGGAGGAAAGTCTGGTATTGCATCAGTCTGTGTCCAGGGAGCATCTTGGCACAGGAACGTCAGGTCTGAAGGACTCTCCCTTTACAGCTTTCTTGATGGTGTGAGGTTCCCAATTCTCAGCCTCCTTCCCTTTCTTTTTATCTCTTGCAGGATGAAAGGATTAAGGATGGGGCAAGCTGTACTCCAGGGAAACTCCCTTTACAGTGGGGTAGGGAGGTGATCTTACAAAGGGATTTACAGTCCTACCCTAATCCTTCAACATACAGCATAGGAAAACCACAAAAGGAGGACAGTCAGAAGATACTGGAAATCTTGGCCCAGCCATGTGGCTACACCTATTTTGGGGGGGACACAATTCAATCCATGACAAAGGCATATTACAGAAAAGGCAGAAGTGGGAAAACAGGCCAACATGCCACCCAAGAGAGCCCTGATGGCACAGTGGATAAAAGCAATGGCTGCTATACCAAAAGTCAGCAGTTGGAATCCACCAGATGTCCTTGCAAACCTTATCGGGCAGTTCTACTCTGTCCTATAGGGTGCCCAGGAGTCAGAATCCACTTAGCAGCAGTGGGATGCTGCCAGAGCCTTGTCTGTTCAAACCCGAGCAATGTTACAGAAGCAGCAAAGTGGGATGGTGAACAGCATCCTGCCAAAGCCATGTCTGCCCAAGCCCGAGGGTGTTACAGAATCATTAGTATGTATTGTTAACCATGGGTAAAATCAGCGAAAGCTTCTGGTCTTTACAGACTGGCTAAAATTGCAATAATTGTCTTTCTTAATAATCTTTGGTGTATGTTTCAGTAATGATTGTCAGGTGGATCTTTATTGATCCAACAAATCTTACTGTTTACTAAGTGCTAATCGAAAAAACTAAAAAACGTGTGGGTCTTTTGTCCTCTGATTAGTTTTTGTGACAGGTTCCCTAAAAGATGTCTCCCGGTAGTTTTCTAGTTATTGTTTTTTATCTCAGGGCCCAGTTGATGCGTCCGTGTGAGTCCAGCTCCTGCTGGGTCACATTTGAGGACAAATCACTTAGTAAAACACTTAGTAAATCACTTAGTAAAACCCATACTTAATAGTTATTTTTCCTTGTTAATTTCTTAGTTTTTTAAATATCTCCATTGTCATCTGCCTCAGAGTGATCAAGTCAGCCACTGTCTATGGCCGTTCCCTGGCACATTGCTCGAGAGGTAGATTCCTGGGCTCCACTGCAGGCCTTCTGACTGGAAGCTCCACCGAGGCCGGGCAGGTGTTTGGTAGGCGGCCCTGCAGGTGATCGCAGTGTGGGATAAAATCTGAGAAACAGTGCTCTAGGTCAGTCGCCTGTCACTGTCAGGGGCCATTTGATAATGTCTGGAGGCATTTTTGGTTGTCACAAGGTGGTGGGGTCATGGAACTACAGGAAGTGAAGAAATCTTTCTCTAGACTTTTACTTCTAGATCTTTGAGAACACCTTGAATTTTGCATTGTTTTGCTTTGCCACTGCTTGGTAAGGAAACAGTAAAATATGTCATTCACTCTGTAGTACTTGTATTTGCAGCCAGGCTTTTGTCCCCAGCATTCCACTAAAGGTAGGCTTGTCAGGGCCACTGGTAACCTCTGTCTCAGTCATTTAGTGCTGCTGTGTCAAAAGTACAAGTGGATGGCTTTAACAAAGAGAAATTTATTTCCTTACAGTAAAGTAGACTAGAAGTCCAAATTCAGGGCATCAGCTGCAGGGAAGGCTTTCTGTCTCTGTCGGCTCTGGAGGAAGGTCCCCCTCATCAATCGTCCCCTGAACTAGGAGCTTCCCCTCCTCGCAGGGACCCCAGGTCCACAGGACGCGGTCTGCTTCTGGCACTGCTGTTCTGGTGGCAGGAGGTCCTCTGCCCCCTGTGCTTCTCTTTCCTTTCTCTTGTAAAATAAAAGGTGGTGCCCGCCACACCCCAGGGAAACACCTTTTAGGTTGGATCAGGGATCTGAGCAAGAGTGTTACCTCCCACCCTAATGCTAAACGCAGGCTTGCCTCATTAGCCACCAGTAGAGATTAGGATTTACAGCACATGGGAAAATCATGTTAACCACAAAATGAAGAGCAGCACACAGCAGTGAGACTCTCGGGGTGCACAGTTCAACCCACGACAGCCACCAGCTTGCAAATCAAGTGGCAGTTGTTGGTTCTCGTCTCGGTTACTAGTGGCAGGATTTATGCAGTCATTCTCTTCTCAGAACACTTTCTTAGTTGGCTGCTCTGCTGGTTTTCCTTGCAGTGTTCTGACTGCTTTGTCTCTAGTCTTCTTTACTGGTCCTTCCTCTGTTCCTGACGTGGCGGTGTCTCAGCTCAGGACTCTCAGATGAGTGTAGGCCGACAGGTGGTGTCTGCTGGCATCTTGTTTCAGTTTTGTCTGTGTCTTAAATGTCAGTGATAATAAACATTCTTAGGCTTGGCCTAAAAGTTTCAGAAGATTTACATTTCTTATAGGCAGTCTCCAGGTTACAGAAGTTTCATTTATGTACAATCTGTAGGTATAAACCAAGCCCAGGAAAGCCTGGGATATTAACACTTTACCACAGACAGTTCGCCAGGACTGCAGAGCTCAGCCTGGCTGTCCCCCAACCTCATTCCCAGGCTGGGCTTGCTCCTCTGTTTGCTACCTCTTTGCCCAGCTCACCCACCAGCACTTGGGTCAGCCTTGCTCACCCTGGTCCCCCCTTTCTGCCTGGCCCGTCATCACCATATCTGTCCCCTCAGGCCCTCAGTCCTGGCCCCAGACCTTTGGCTGGCCTGGCCCCGGCCGTCTGGCACTCTGTGGCTAGGACCAGCTCTTTATCCCACAGCCCTGCGCCTCAGGCAGTGGTGGCTCCAGCCATTCTAAGGGACCTGTCTTTGTTTCCTGTCCTTTGACAAGGCCAGGAATGCAAGGGGGGAAAGAGAATAGCCAGTGCTGCTGCAGGGGTGGTGGGCCCCAAGGCAGGGCTGGGGCCCGGTGTACTTTTTTAATGTTTTTTAATGCCTAGAAATGCACACTGCATACTAAGACAGAAATGACTAACTGCCTTGGTCATTTGGGGACTGCCCGTATTCAGCTTTACAGTGCTTGGTTTCTTCACCTTCAGAGGAATTGTCACTTGTAAAGTATATAATTTATAAGTTGTGAACATTATCACGTAATTAAAGGGACTGATACCCGTTCTGGAACCCTGGCGGCGCAGCAGGTAAGAGCTCGGCTGATGACCAAAAGCGTGGGCAGTGCGAATCCGCAAGCCGCTCCGTAGAAACCTGGCAGAGCAGTTCTGCGCTGTCCGGGAGGGTCGCCGTGAGCCCGGGTTGACTCCCTAGCAGCAGCTTTGGGTTTTTTTGTGGATTTTTTGGGGGGTGGGGTGTATACCTATTTTGGAGATTGAAGATAGTGGTGTGTGGTTTGGCAAAAATAGGACAGTCACTCCAGACATTTTTATTTGCTTCATATTTGAAGCCTTTTTATTTTCCCCTAGGTTTGTCAAGGGCTACTTAATGAGTTATTAGAAAATGGAATTTCCGTGTGGCCTGGTTATCTGGAAACTGGGCAGTTGTCATTGGAACAGCTTTATTCAAAGTAAGAAAAGTTGTCTTTCTTGTCATTTTAAAAATGTGTTTATTCAGAGTTTTGATTATGTGATGCTACTTTACAGTTAACAGAAACAAATCTCTTCCATATGTGCCCAAAACAGAATTTTTAAATTGTTCCTGACTTTGCCTATTTATAGAATCACATGCCTTTTAGTTAACTGATAGAGCAAAGCGTAGTATATTTATCCTGCAGGTATATATGAGCGTGTGCAATGTGTATCCAGAGTGCAGGAATAATAGATGTGGTTTTTGAATGAAGATTGGAGACTCTCTCCTTGGCATTCTGGTTCATCCTGAGACTGAGTGGACGGTAATTCCATCACCCGGATCTGTTGGGTGAAAACGATCAAGTTTGCATTTTGCTTTTTGGTTCTTTGATGACTTGTTAAAATACACCTTTCAGATGATGTCAGCATAAAAATAGGTTTCTATACAGAGAACAACCAATGGTTTTATCATATATAAAATGAGAGAGTGGTACTTGAACTTTGTAGTCTTCTCAGATTCTAAAATCTTACCGTTTGAGTCATGTAGAAGTTATCCAATCATAGTCGTCCTTTGTATGGTAAAGGCATTATTGTTCCAGAATGTTTTTATCCAAGTATTTAGTCAGCACCTCCTGTGTTTTATCCATCTGCTCAGTAGCGCCTACTGCTATGTACTTCAGTACTGCAGTGAACAAAACAGAAAATTTTTCCTGTTTTCTGTTTTGGCACGCACAGAGTGGTTGGTTACAGGTCCTGTAAGAGCACGTACACCCAGACCCCATTCAAGTGGCTGAGTCTTGTGCAGTCCAAACCCAGTTGTCTTTGTGTAGGGGTGACGTGAACAGGCCTGCATGGGGTCGTCAGTGGAAAGAATTTAAACAAGGCCAATGCAGTTTTAATCGCACTGGTAAATGAAAACATTGAGAATCCACAGGTACCGACACCAGCATCCTTTATGTTCTAGAGGAACAAAACCAGTAAACAAACAAATAGATAAATAGATAATTTCTGATGACATCCTACAAAGAAAATAAACAGTAGTTAGATAGCGAGACAAGACAAGCAGCAGAAAGAAGGCCAGTGTGGATATACTCAATGCTTAAGTGGAAACTATATTACATTATAAATTAAACATGAGTTCAATATAATGATTTGTTGTGTACTGGATCTATACTGTAATACTATTTATTATTATAAGAGACCGTGTTCTAAAATAATTTTGTCCCAGTACCAAAAAGGCTGAGGTTATTATGAGATTCATTCATAATATCATCCCAAGTAATATGTTGAGGTTGTCAGTGTTTATTTTTAAGATTTTATTACTTATCAGCTACTAAAGTAAGTTAGAACTTGAAAAAAAAAGTCTTTGTTTGGTCCATCTCTCAAGCCCATCTTTTTGCAGTTTGACTCTTGCGACCCTAATGTAACTTGAGATAATGAGTGTGCAGTTTGTATCTTTGCTCATGTGTTTTGTTCAATGCCTCATTCTTAGGTATGATGAGATGAGTATCCTCTTCACCGTTTTGGTTACGGAAACGACTCTGGAGAACGGATTAGTCCATCTGCGAAGCAGAGACACCACAATGAAGGAAATGATGCATGTATCCAAAGTAAAAGACTTTTTAACCAAGTATATATCATCAGCCAAGAATGTATAGATTTTAATATTTGTAAAATAAATATTTTTTATTTTGTAATTTGGTTGTCTTGCATTAGCTTAGCTTTTTTAAAGCCTCTTTGCACTGAAGAAGTTCACATTTTTGATGCTTTCTTTGATTCGGTTTTTATTACATTTCTTATTTCATTGGACTTTAAGTCAAACTTTACTATTCAGGTTAGTTTCTTCTACAGGAATTTTACACATACTGCTGTGTGACTCTAGTTGTTCTCCCTCTACTGCAATAGCACGTGCCTTCTTTCCACCCCAGATTTCCCATGTCCTTTCTACCAGCTCCTGTCCCCTTCTGCCCTCTCGTCTTGCCTCTGGACAGGAGCTGCCCATTTAATATCACGGATCTACTTGAGCTTAGAATCACACTCTTCATAAGTATCATTTTATGTCTTACAGTCCAGTCTAACTTTTGTCTGAAAAGTTGGTTTGGGGCCAGTTTTCGGCTAACAAAGAGTCCAAGGACCATGTCATCTGAGGTCCCTCTAGTCTTTTTTTTTTTTCTACTTTTTTATTGTGACTAAGTGAAAAGTTACAACCCAAGTCAATTTTCTGTATAAAACCCTGGATACCCACCTGTCTGCAACTCTTATCTGCTCTCCTCACCCTATAACAGCACACTCCTTTTCACTCTCCACTTCCAGTGTCTACTCAGCCAACACTAGTCACCTCCTCTCTCCCTTCTCCTCTCCCCTCTAAAAAGAAACCAGTAGGACAGCCTCACATAAAGTACACACGCCACCTGCATCACTCTGTGTCCCTAAATCCAGTCCATTCTTTGAAATATTGGCTTCAGTACTGGTCTTAGCTCTGGGCTAGCAGCAAGTCTAGGGGCCATGTTCTCAGGGGACTTTCAGGTTGTCGGACCATCAATTCTGGTCTTTAATAGAGTTCTTGATCTGCACGCCTCTTTTTGTCATGTCAGGGCCTGTACATCGGGTCCCCTATCAGGGCTGTCCTGCCCAGTCTTGCACCATGTCCACGATTGTTTTTATGCCTCAGTCCATTGTTGGCAGCCACCATGCTGATACAGTCTCCCAGTCATATGGGTCCTTCTGTCTTCTGGGCTCATTTTTCCCTCGTGTCTTGACATTCTCAGTTGTTACCTATTCCAAGTGGTTTGAGTGAGATCCCTCTAGTCTTAGAACATTAAGTCGGGTCTTTTTACTGGAATTTGCGTTTGCACTCTACTTTTCTCTTGCTCTGTTGGGGCCTCTCTGTTGTGTTTCTTGTTCCGTCCGTCATGAGTGGTAGCCAGTCATGACCTAATTCTTCTGGTCACAGGCTGATGGAGTCTGTGATTTGTGGGACCCATTTTGTCCCTTAGGCGTACATATTCCTTATGTCTTTGGTGTTCTTTATTCTCCTTTGCTGCAGTTGGGTTGGAATCAGTTGATGCGTCTTGGATGGCCACTTGCTAGCTTTTAAGACCACAGACCCCACTCACCAAACTGGGATGCAGAATGTTTTCTTAATCAACTTTGTTATGTCAATTGACCTAGCTGTCTCTAGACCCTGACACCTGCTATTCTGTCCCTCCAAGTATTTTGGTTGCATTCAGGAAACTTCTTAGCTTTTGGTTTGGTCCAGTTTGAACTGACTTCCCCTGTATGTATGTTGTCCTTCCCTTCACCTAAGAGAATTCTTGTCTACTATCTAGTTAGTAAATACCCCTCTCCCTCCCTTCCCGTCCTTGTAACCATCAAAGTGCTCTCATACAATATTTGTCCTTCTGCAACTGAGTAATTTCAGCCAGCATAATTCCTTCCGGATGCATCCACGTTATGAGATGTTTTGTGAATTCATCATCGTTCTTTATCATTGCATAGTATTGTATTGTGTGAGTATGCTGTAATTTGTCTGTCTGTCGATGAACACCCAGGTTGTTTCCATCTTTTTGCTGTTGTGAGCAGTGCAGCAGTGAACATGGGCGTGCCTACATTGTTCCTATGATGGCTGTTACTTCTTTCAGTTTCCAAGAGTTCCACTTTCTATCTATGTTTTTTCTGCTATTGATTTAGACTTTTATGGCCTTATGATCTGAGAAGATGCTTTGCAGTAATTCAGTGGTATGGATTTTGTTGAGAATTGCATTATGCCCTAACACATGGTCAATTCTGGAGAATGTTGCATGTGCACTGGAGAAGAAGGTGTAGTTGTCTGCTGATGGGTAGAAAGTTCTGTATATATCAATGAGGTTTCATTGGTTAATTGTGGCAGTAAGGTCTTCTGTATCTTTACTGAGCTTTTTTCTAGATGAGATGGCTGTTGTTTCTTTAGGATATATATTTCAAAGAGTAGACTACCTGGATTGTATGGTACTTCTATTTCTAGCTTTTTAAGAAAGCACCAAATTGATTTCCAAAGTGGTTGTACCATTTTACATTCCCACCAGCTGTGTATAAATGTTCTAGTTTCTCCAGTATTTATTATTTTGTGTTTTTTGGATTAATTCTAGCCTTATTGAAGTGAGATGGTATCTCATGATAGTTTTGATTTCCATTCCTCTAATGGCTAATGATTCTGAGCATCTCCTCTTGTATCTGCCTGTCTGTCTTCTTTGGTGAAGTGCCTGTTCACATACTTTACCCATCTGTTTAAAATTACATTTCTGTATGTATTTTATTGCATTAGTTAGGAATGTAGTCTGTTGTATCAGTTAGGAATTCTACTGTTATACTGCACTTAAAGCAAATTGTTTTTTTTTCTTATATATTTATAGTTAGGGGCCCAGGCTTTATTTGTCTGCTCTACTACCTTTAGTACTGTGGTACAGTGAGTTACCTGATATGGCTCTTCTAGCCATAGTCTTTCTCACCCCACACAATGACTGAGTAGGGTGACTGTGCAAATCAGGTGCTGGTGGTCCCTAAAGGGATTGGACAGCTTGCTGCTAATGCAAATAAAGTGCACAGTTGCCTTTCAAGGGTAGGAGCATGTAGATAAGGTGTATAAAACTCCAGTTAGGGGATTGGTTGGTTTTGTCATCCCACTAGGCTTAACGGCAGACACAGAGAGGGAGGACCTGTAACACAGAAGATGGTGAAAGGCAATAAGGCAGCAGTACCAGGAGTGAAGAGGGCGGCACTGGCACTTGCTGACTCCATAACACTTGGCAAACAAGGCAGAGGTGAGGCCAAGAGGCCGAGGGCTAGTGAGAGCCTGCCTTAGGCAGAGCTAAGAAGTTGTGCTGATGGAAGAGTTGTGTCCTGAGTTGTCCTGTTACTTCCCTAATAAGCTGATTAACTGTAAGTACAGTTACTGAGTTCTGTGAGACATTGTACTGAGTTGTGGAACCCCAAGATGGGAGGGAAAGGGCTGCAGGGAGGGGAAGTAGCTGATGTTAAGAGGCAACAGAGTGGTGCAGAAGTTAGGAAAAGTTGGGCATTTGGGACATCTTTAACCTCTGCCTCATAGGAACCAGCTTTGTACTGGTCCTTATACAAGAAATTATTCATTGAAGTACTTTAGTTAGCTTTTATCTTTATACTTGTTGCGTCATGATCACAATGCAGGTGCTGTATCTCCAGCCTTCATCCGCAGTCTTGAGAGCAGCTGGTCAGACCATTCCTATTTTTGCAACCTGTTATCCCTGAAGCTGTGGTGTTAGCTTGCGTATAACCCGTTTGTCATCTTCCTATTGAATTATTACTCTTATCATGATTTGTAACAGGTGATTATATACCGTGTAACTTAGTACTTTATCTAAAATATGGTTGAAAATATTTTCTAGTTATTCATTTGGTTTAGTTTATGACTTGTAAATATATATGCATTTTAAATATTTCACCTAGTCAGTGTTTTTAATAGTATTTTATTGAGTTTTTGGTGACAGTTACCATAGCAAGTTAGATTTCCATTTGACAATTTCTACACAAATTATTGAGCAATGTTAGTTACACTTATCACAGCATGTTGACATTCTTTGTGTGTTCTGTTTGTTCCATCTCCTGTACTCTACTTTTCTGTGGTCAAATTTCTTAATCATTTATGTCTCCTGGGTTGTGAATCATACCTAGAAAAGCTTTTCCCAACTCAAGACTATTTTTAAATTCCTTGTTTTCCTCTTCCAACACTTAGGAGCCTTTATTGGTATATATTTTAATATCTGGTATATCTGGATTAATTTTGCTGTAAGATAGGGATCCACTGTCTCAGATTTTTGCAGTAGAATATATTAAATAACTCATATCTTCCAGACTGATTTGAAATACCCTACTGATCAGACACTAAGTCCCCGTGTGTAATTGTATCTGGATTTTCCATTCTGTTCATTGTCCTGTTTGTCATGTACTGGTACTACACTTGTTTCAAACCTTGTACACCCCCAAACGTTCCTCTGCAGCCAATGTTATGCCTGTGGCTTCTTTTCCACTGGTTAGATATGCATGCTTGGATTTGGAGAGTAGAAGGGAGGTGGTGGCTGTGGCTGACCAGCAGATGTCTGCAGTGGCTGAGCTCTACATCCCACTGTCTGGTCACCAGTTTCTGGGTGTGAGGCACTTGTGGCAGAAGCAGCAGCAGTAGTTTTCCAACCTTCAGATTGTACAGCGATCTACAGATAAATTGTTAAATTGAAAAGAGTTTAGCAAAGTTGCTGCATACAGAGTCAACAAAAAATAACTATTTCTAAGTGTCAGCACCTTGAATTAAAAATACAGTGTACCAGGACAAATATTGTATGAGACCTCTATGTTAAGATCTCAAAAACAGATTTGTGTATAGAAGAAAAGACTCTTTGACAGCTGCAAGGGAGGGGAGGGAGGGAGGACGAGGGGGTAGGATTTAGAGTAGAGAGTTGCTAGAAATCTGGTTAGGTGAAATCGGTGACAGCACACATTAGAAACAAGAACAATATTAAGTGGACTTCAGCATAACTTGAATACTCTTTCCATCTTAACCCAATATTGCAAGGATAGAGTAGCTGGGGCAGGGGGCGGGGGACCATGCTCTTAGGCGAAATCGAGGCCAATTGGCACAACTAGCGTTTTGCTAAGAGGGCTCTCTGCACCCCACATTGGTGAGTGGCATCTGGGGTCTTAAAAGCTGCCAAGCTGCCATCCGAGGGCACAGCAAATGATCCCAACTCAGCAGGAACGGATGCTCACCGAGGACCAATATGACATGGGGGAAAGACAACCCAGAAGATAGAGAGACCCACATGAGTGGGTGCCTACATCGACTTGGGACTGGAAGAACCGGAGGGTGCCCAGCCACCACCAGTGATAGCCGTGATGGAGCTCTCTAAGTTGAGTCTCACTGGCAACACAAAAATAAAAAGGGGTGCATCCAGAGATCTCCACTAAAAGACCATAATTGATGGTCCAGTGGTTTTGGGGTTCCCCTGGAAGCATGGCCCCTGGCCCTGATGCTGTCCTTGCCCATAAATTGTAAAGAGGGTCTACTCTTCGGACAGGAATGGATTGGACTTCGCAATGCAGAGTGACCGTATATTGGGTACACTTTATGATTCTATGCATCTATAGGATATCATCCTGCTGACCTCTGGCTGGAGGAAGGAGAGTGGGTGGAGAGGAGGGGAAAGGAGGCTGTTGGGAGGATGAGACATGTATGAAGCAGAGAGGAGAACTGTACTGTCACCGGACAGGGAGAGCAGTGGAAGCTGCATATAGGTGGGCATGTAAATTTATATGGGAATGTACATTTTCACTCAGTCATATTAAAAAAAAACAATTGTACTGTAGCATCAAAATATCAAGTATCTAGGAATAATTCTAACAGAGTATATGGAACGTGTTTATACACACGGGGCAAACACTGTTGAGAGAGCTGAAGACTTAAACGAATGGTGAGATAAACCATGTACATAGTTTGGAAGACTTGGTATTGTAAAACTGTTACTTCTCCCCAAACTGCTAATAGTTTATCATTTTTTTATCCTGAGAGCATGACAAGCTGACTGAAATTTATATGGAAATACAAATGGTCAAAAAAAGCTAAGACATTCCCAAGAAGCACAAAGTAAGAAAATTTGGTCTTCCAGCTATCAAGATTTATTAAAAAGCTGAGAAACAAATAGACCAATGGGACAAAATCTAGACACCAGAAACAAACCCGCACAAAGGTGACACTGCGGTATAGCGGGAAAGGGGCAGTCACTTGAATAACCAATGTTGGAGCAGCTGAATATCCTTGAGGGCAAGAAAAGAAAGATAACCCCAGTGTCGCATCACACAGAAGCATCCTTGGGTGGGTGTAGACTTAAATATGAATGTAAACTAAAAAGACTCCTAGAAGATAATAATATAGGTCAATACTCTATGACTTCAGTTAAAAGATTTCTTGACCTGATAACAAAAAACAGTAACCCAAAAGGAAAAACAAACAAAAAACCCAGTGCTGCTGAGTCAACTCTGACTCATAGTGACCCTATAGGGTGGAGTAGAACTGCCCCATGGCGTTTCCAAGGAGCACCTGGTAGATTTGAATTGCTGCCTTTTGGTTAGCAGCTGTAGCACTTAACCATCACACTACCAGGGTTTCCAATCAAAAAGGAAAGGTAGTCAGATTAAGTCCTCTAAAATTCTTTTCATCAAAAGTAACTAACCATTAAGACTGAAAAATATACAAGGCAAGGCCATGGAAGTTTCATAGGCATGTCCAAACTCCCTGAGGGACCAAATTATTGGGGTGAGAGTTGTGGGGACTGTGGTCTTGGGGAATGTCTAGCTCAATTGGCACAAAGTCGTTTATAAAGAAAATACTCTACACCTGACAGCTGAGTAGCATCTGTGCCCTTAAAAACTCGAGTGGCCATCTAAGATACTCCATCGGTCCCAGCCCTTTGCAAGCAAGGGAGAGTGAAGAAAACCAAAGACGCAGGGAACAATTAGTGCAAAGGACTAATGGACCACAACTAGCACAGTCTCCACCAGACTGATTCCAGCACAGCTAAATGGTGCCTGACTAACACCACTGACTGCTCTGACAGGGATCACAATAGAGGGTCCCAGACAGAGGTGGAGAAAAAAGAAAGAATAAATCTTAGCTCACAAGACCAGACTTAGTGGCCTGACAGAGACTGAGAAACCCCAAGAGTATAGCCCTTGGACCCCCTTTTAGCTTAGTAATGGAGTCATTCCTAAGGTTCACCCTTCATTCAAAGATCAGACAGGCCCATAAAACATAACAAGTCTAAAGTGACACACCAGCCCAAGGGCAAGGACTAGAAGGCAGGAGAAGACAGGAACGCTGGTGGTAGGGAGACTGTTGCCACGTTGTGGGGTTGTTAACCACGGTCTAATGAGAAGCTGGTTTCTTCTGTAAATCTTCATCTAAAGTACAATTTTTAAAAGACAGTGAAAAATAAAACTAGAATGGGAGAATAATCACCAAAAAAAGAAAAAGCCACAAATCTCAGTAGAAAGACAGGCAAGGGCCTCAGGCACACACTTCATCAAATGGCCAATAATTACAGGAAAAAGTATTCAACTTTGTTAGTCATCAGGAAAGAGCAAATTGGCATCATGAGACACCACTGTGTACCCACAAAAGTGGTTAAAATTAAGACAATAGTGCCAGGTGTTGAAGGTGTAGAGAGGTAGGGACATCATGGGGGAGTAAAATGCCAGGAGGTGAAACCCAGTGGAAACCTGGGAATGCCCAATCGAAGCCTAGAAGTGTGGCCAGATTTAACACTTCCCAGGGTAACCCTCCAAACCCTGGTGGCACAGTAGTTAAACCCTCAACTGCTAAGAAAAAGGTTGACAGTTGAAACCTACCAGCCCCTCCGAGGGAGAAAGAGATGACAATCAGCTTCTGTGTAAGATTGACAGGCTTAGAAACCCTATGGGTGATCCTGCCCTGGCCTGTAGGGTTGCTGTGATTTGGCTCAACAGCAGTGAGTTTGATTTGGGGGGCTGGGGCTACCTTCAACCAATGAGAGGTAGAACCAAATGGATAAACGCATCTCACTCTCAATCCACATGGATAATTCTCAGAGGTTCTCTTTCACTCTTCAGAAGGTTCCAGTGGTATCAAGCCCGAGTTGTCCACAGCAATGGAGAAGGACACACCCTCCTGTAGCCTTGTCCAGGGAACCCCGGTGGGGGATCATTAAAGCACTTGGCTGCTAACTGAAACGTTGGCAGTTAGAATACACCAGCAGTTCCATGGGAAAAAAGACCTGGCGGTCGCTCCCACAAGGATTTCAGCTTAGAAAACCCTGTGGGGTAGTTCTATTCTGTCCTATGGAGTTGCTCTGAGCCAGAGTCAAACAGATGGTATACGTGAACCACAGTTTTTTTTGTTTGTTTGTTTTTTTCCCAGTGTCTTACACCTTTTTCCCGGGGTCACCTCCCACATAAGTCATTTGTACAACAGATCTCTCAAGCTCTGCTTTCAGGACTAGCCCAGGATAAGACAGGGTATCAGAAGACTTTTGGAAGCTACTAATGGGAAACTGAATTCTCACTGGACAGGTGGCAGCAAAGACTCTTGCTGGTGGAAGTAGGGTGCAGTAACCCTCAGTATGCTATGTTGTTACTGCAGCTGAGTTGACCTCCAACTCATGTGACCCATGGATTACAGAGCAGAACTGCTTCATAGAGTTTTCTTGGCAGCTGTCCTTATGGAAACAGTTAGCCAGCCAACCTGTGCTGGAGCTGCAGCTGCTGCAAACGAAGCTGACTGCAAACTGCTCACGTTACCCAGGGTCCTAACTTAGTGTACTGTAACCTGGCTTCACAGCAGGAGCCCTGGTGGCACAGTGGTTAAGATCTCAACTGCTAACCAAGACGTTGGGAGTTTGACTCCACCAGCTGCTCCTTGGATGCCTTATAGGGGAGTTCTGCTCTGTCCTATAGGGTTGCTATGACTTGGAGTTGATTTTACAGCAACAGTTTTTTTTGTTTGTTTGTTTTATGGCTTCTCAATTACTAAGACTTTCACCTGTAGTAGACAAGGAGGCACAAGACGGAGAGTGAAAACACTGTGTTGTGCAGTAGTTCTAGTGCTTAAAAAGCACAGGGCAATGCTAATTATACAGACTGTGGAGTTGGTTAGTTTCTATTAAGTGCTTTGAAAGCTCTGCAGAGAGAAAATGACAGGCTACCCATTGAGGGCATCCCTTGGAACCCAGAAGGCATCCATCACAGCATTTAAAGCCACTCTCATCTTCTACAGGCAGAGGGCAATATGTGCTGAAAAACAATTCAGCATAGGATGGAAAGCTGGTGCGACTCGGAAGGAGGTGGAAGGAGCAGATCTAGGTGTCCTCCAAGGCTAGATGTGGGACTTCACCTGGGAAGGGGTGGGACTCAGGATGTGGACCGAGTCCTGCATTCTGAGTCAGAATCTTGAAAGCCCTAATTCCGTGGGGCCTTCTGGATGAACCAAAGCAACGTTTTTCCCCTTGCTGGGGGAAAGTATCCTCTCTTGTTAGAAGACCTCACCTGAAGCAGATGCTTCACATGACTTTGCTTGTTTTCTTTAAGATGTGTCCCTGTCTCCCCCATTAGCTCCAGATCAATAACTAGGTTCAGGATTCAGCAGAGCATGAGTAGAGAAGCACAGTTCCTTCTGTGGGAGGCAAGAGCCTCTTCACCTACAAACTGCGGGTCTGGTAATAGATTCTGCCAGGACCCAGGCGAGCACAGATGGGAGCAAGTCTGGAGTGTGGGGCTAGAAGGTGTGGAATGTAGGACAAAATAGGTAATGTGGGATCTGTCCCCTTCCCAGTTGTGTCCTGGATGTGATTCGTAGAACTAGTCCTGACTATGCTGCTGGCATGGCTGTTTCAAGTCTGGACACAACTCTTTTGTTAGGAGGAATCTGACGCCCGGAGAGATTAATTTAGTCAGTCAGCTCAGCTCTGTGTAACTGTGTTGTTACCGTTGTTAGGTGCCGTCCAGTCAGTTCTGACTCAGAGTGACCCTATGAGTAGAACAAAACACTGCCTGGCCTTGCACCGTGTCCACAGTTGTTTTTATGCTTAAGTCCATTATTGAGGCCACTGTGTCAATCCATCTCGTTGAGAGGCCTCCTCTTTTTCACTGACCATCTACTTCGCGAAGCATGATGTCCTTATCCAGGGACTGATTCTTCCTGGCAACATGTCCAAAGTATGTAAGACGCAGTCTTGCCATCTTTGCTTCCAAGGAGCACTCTGGTTGTACTTCTTCCAGAACAGATCTGTTTGTTGTTTTGGCAGGCCATGGTACATTCAACACTCTTTTCCAACACCACAATTCAAAGGCATCAGTTCTTCTGTCTTCTTTGCTCAACTGTCCAGCTTTTGCATGCATACCATGGCTTGAGTCAGGTATACTTTAGTCTTCAAGGTGACGTCTTTACTTTTCAGTACTCTAAAGAGGTCCTTGGCTGCAGATTTTCCTAGGGCAATGTGTCTTTTGATTTCTTTTTTTTTCTTAATTTTTTATTTAATATAACTGAGTGAAAATGTACATTCCCGTATAAATTTACATACCCACCTATATGCAGCTTCCACTGCTCTCCCTGCCCGGTGACAGCACACTATTCCTCTCTGCTCCATACATGTCTCATTCTCCCAACAGTCTCTTTTTTCTCTCCTCTCCACCTACTCTCCTTCCTCCAGCCAGAGGTCAGCAGGATGACATCCTATAGATGTATAGAACCATAAAGTGCATCCAATATATGATCACTGCATTGCCAAGTCCAGTCCAGTCCTGTCTGAAGCATGGACCTTCATTATGATTTATGGTCAAGGGCAGCATCAGGGTAAGGGGCCATGCTCCCAGGGGAACCCCGAAACCACTGGACCATCAATTGAGGTCTTTTAGTGGGGATCTCAGGGTGCACCCCTTTCTATTCTTGTGTTGCCAGTGAGACTCAACTTAGTGAGCTCCATCGCGGCTATCACTGGTGGTGGCCTGGCACCATCCAGTTCTTCCGGTCCGAAGTCGATGTAGGCACCCACTGATGTGTGTCTCTTTGTCTTCTGGGTTGTCTTTCCCCCATGTCATATTGGTCCTTGGTGAGCATCCGTTTCTGCTGAGTTGGGATCATTTGCTGTGCGCTCAGATGGCAGCTTGGCAGCTTTTAAGACCCCAGATGCCACACACCAACGTGGGGTGCAGAGAGCCCTCTTAGCAAAACACTAGTTGTGCCAATTGGCCTCGCTTTCGCCTAAGAGCATGGTCCCCTGCCCCCTGCCCCAGCTACTCTATCCTTGCAATATTGGGTTAAGATGGAAGGAGTACTCATGTTATGTTTAAGTGCACTTAATATTGTTCTTGTTTCTAATGTGTGCTATTACTGATTTCACCCAACCAGATACCTAGCAACTATCTAATCTAAGCCCTCCCCCTCGTCCTCCCTCCCTCCCCTCCCTTGCAGCTGTCAAAGAGTCTTTTCTTCTATACACAAGTCTGGTTTTGAGATCTTATCGTAGAGGTCTCATACAATATTTGTCCTTTTGTCGCTGACTGCTTTCACTCAACATAATGTCTTCCAGTTTAAACCAGGTCATGAGATGTTTCCTGAAGTCATGGTTGTTCTTTATCATTGTGTAGTGCTCCATTGAGTATATATACCATGGTTTACCTATCTATTCTTCTATTGTTGGGCATCTGGGTTGATTCCATCTTTTTGCTATCGTGGACTGTGCTGCGATAAGTGTTCTTGTGTATGTGTCCGTTGGTGTGAAAGGCCTTGATTCTGTAGGATATATTCCAAGTAGTGGAATTACTGGGTCAAATGGTATATCAATATCCATTTTTTTAAGGAAGCCCCAGATTGCTTGCCAAAGAGGCTGGACCATTTTGCAACCCCACCAACAGTGTAGAAGGGTTCCACTTTCTCCACTGCCTCTCCAGCATTTGTTGTTTAGTGTTTTTTAGATCATGGCCAACCTTGTTGGGGTGAGATGGTATCTCATTGTCGTCTTAATTTGAATTTCTTTAATAACTAAAGATCGTGAACATGTCTGCATGTGTTTTTTGGCTGCCTGGATCTCTTCTTTAGTGAAATGTCTGTCCATCTCCTTTGCCCATCGCCTAATTGGATGATTTATCTTCTTCTTATTGATATTTTGTACTATCTTATAGATTATGGAAATCAGGCGTCGGTCTGACATAGAGTTGCCAAATATTTTTTCCCATTCTGTAGGTGTTCTTTTAATTCTATTAATAAAGTCTTCAGATGAGCAAAAGTGTTTAATTCTTAATAGATCCCATTTATCTATTTTCTCTTCTGATGATTGTGGTTTGTTTGACAGATTTTGGAGTCTGTCCATATTGTGTAATAAAACTTCCATTGTTGTTCCTACCTTTTCTTGGATGAGCTTTATTGTTTTAGGTTTGATATTTAGGTCTTTTATCCAGTTGGAGTTGGTTTTTGTATAAGGTGTAAGATATGGATCTTGTTGCAGTTTCTTGCAGATGGATATCCAATTTTGCCAGCACCATTTGTTGAAGAGACTGTTTTTACCCCAGTTTAATGTCTTAGGGCCTTTGTCAAATATCAATTGTTCATAGGCAGATGGTGCCATCTCTGGGGTCTCAGTTCTGTTCCACTGATCGATCTGTCTGTTCTTATACCAGTACCAGGCTATTTTGACCACTGTGGCAGTGTAATATGTTCTAAAGTCAGGTAATGAGAGGCCTCCCAGTGTGTTCTTCTTCTTTAGTAGTACCTTGCTTAATCAGGGCTTCTTCCCTTTCCAAACAAAATTGGTGATTTGTTTCTCCATCTCATTAGAAAATGTCACTGGAACTTGTATTGGGATTGCATTACATAAATAGATTGCTTTGGGTAAAATAGACATTTTCACGATGTTAAGTCTTCCTATCCATGAGCAGGGTAGGTTTTTCCATTTATCTAAGTCTCTCTCAGTTTTTTGTAGTAAGGGCTTGTAGTTCTCTTTGTAAAGGTCTGTTATTTCTCCGGTTAGATTAATTCCCAGGTACTTTATCTTCTTAGGGGCTATCGTAAATGGTATTGGTTTGATAATTTCTTCCTTAACAGTCTCGTTGTTGGTATAAAGGAATCCTACTGATTTATTTATGTTTATCTTGTATCCTGAGACTTTGCTGAACTCTTCTATCAGTTTGAGTAGTTTTCTTATAGGTTCCTTGGGATTCTCTGCATATACAATCATATCATCTGCAAACAGGGAGATTTTAACTTTCTCTTTGCCAATGCAGATGCCCTTTATTTCTTGGTCTTGTCTAATTGCTCTGGCTAGAACTTCTAGAACAACGTTGAATAGAAGAGGTGAGAGTGGGCATCCGTGTCTAGTTCCTGATCTCAAGGGAAAGTCTTTCAGTCTGTCTCCGTTCAGGATGATGTGAGCAATTGGCTTTGTATAAATGGCCCTTATTGTGTTGAGGAATTTGCCGTCTATGCCCATTTTGCTAAGAGTTTTTAGCATGAATGGGTGTTGGACTTTATCAAATGCCTTTTCTGCATCAATGGACAAAATCAGGTGATCCTTGTCTTTTGTGTTATTTATGTGGTTAATCACATTGATTGTTTTTCTGATGTGGAACCAGCCTTGCATCCCTGGTATGAATCCCACTTGGTCATGATGGATTATTTTCTTGATATGTTGTTGTATTCTATTGGCAAGAATTTTGTTGAAGATTTTTGCATCTAGATTCATGAGTGATATTGGTCTGTAGTTCTCTTTCTTTGTTGGGTCTTTCCCTGGCTTAGGTAACAGGGTTATGCTGGCTTCATAGAATGAGTTTGGGAGTACTCCATCCCTTTCTATACTGTGAAATAGTTTCAGTAGTATTAGAGATAACTCTTCTCTAAATGCTTGGTAGAATTCTGCCGTGAAGCCATCTGGACCCGGACTGTTTTTGGTTGGCAGTGTTTTGATGACCTTTTCAATCCCTTCCTTTGTGATGGATTTATTAAGTTGTTCTGCTTCACGTTGTGATAATTTGGGTAGGTGGTATGAGTCAAGGAATTGGTCCATTTCTCCTAGGTTTTCAAATTTGTTAGAGTACAGTCTTTCATAGTATTCTGTTATGATATTTTTGATTTCTGTTGCATCTGTGGTGACAACCTCCCTCTCATTTCTAATTTGGGTTATTTGTTTCCTTTCCCGCTTTTCTTTAGTAAGTTTAGCCAGTGGTTTGTCAATTTTGTTGATGTTCTCAAAAAGCCAGCTTTTGGTCTTTTCAATTTTTTCAATTGTTTTTCTATTCTCTAATTCATTTAGCTCTACTCTAATCTTTATGATCTCGTTTCTTCTGGTGCCTGAGGGGTTCCTCTGTTGTTCTCTTTCTACTTGTTCAAGCTGTAAGGTTAGTTCCTTGATTTGGTTTCTTTCTTCCTTCCAGATGTGTGCATTTATGGAGATAAACAGACCTCTGAGCACTGCTTTGGCTGTATCCCATAGGTTCTGGTAGGAAGTGTTTTCGTTCTCATTGGAATCCATGAATTTCTTTAATTCATCCTTGATTTCCTCTATAACCCATGTTTTTTTGAGCAAGATGTTGTTCAGTTTCCAAGAGTTCCCTTTCTATCTGTTTTTTCTGCTATTGATTTCAACTTTTATGGCTTTATGATCTAAGAAGATGCTTTGCAGTAATTCAGTGGTATGGATTTTGTTGAGCATTGCATTATGGCCTATCACATGGTCAATTCTGGAGAATGTTTGGGTGGAAAGTTCTGTATATATCAATGAGGTTTAGTTGGTTAATTGTGGCAATGAGGTCTTCTGTATCTTTACTGAGTTTTTTTCTAGATGATCTGTCTAGTATTGAGAGTGGAGTGTTGAAGTCTCCCACTATTATGGTGGAGTCATCTAACTCTCTTTTGAGTGTAGTCAGTGTTTCTTCGATGTATTTAGGTGCTCTGATATTAGGTGCATAAATATTTAATATAGTTAAGTCTTGCTTGTGTACTGAACCTTTCAGCAATAAATAGTGTCCATCTTTGTCCACGATGGTGGATTTGACATTAAAATTGATTTTGTCTGAGATTAGAATTGCCACCCCTGCTCTTCTTTGTTCATTGTTAGCTTGATATATGTTCTTCCAGCCTTTAATTTTCAGTTTGTTCCTATCTTTAGGTCTCAAGTGAGTTTCTTGTAGACAACATATGGATGGGTCGTGTCTTTTGATCCAAGATGACACTCGGTGTCTCTTTACTGGAGCATTCAGTCCATTCACATTCAATGTAATTATTGATAGGTATGTGCTCAGTGCTGCCATTGTGATGTGTTTATTTTTACATTGATGTTTTCTCTGTTGTTCTTATTAGTCTGTTCTGGGACGTTCTTTTTTGTGAGTTGGTTTTTCACCTTTTTCAGAGCTGGTTTTGTGGTTGTTGGGACTCCTGTGTTACATTTCTTGAAATGATATGATACATTTTTGTTGTGCTTTACAGCTGCCCCTATGGTCCCCCTTAATAAACTATATATAAACCCAATTTTAATTACTACCAGTCTTGTCATCTTCCTCTTCATCTGGAAGGACTATAACAACTGTAGTACATCCCTCTTTTTAATATGATGACACCATAGTTTTCCTGATGATCACTGGATTGCTTCTTTCCTTATCAAAGCTGTGATTGGCTTTGGAGCCTTCCCTAACGGAGTAGAGTTTTGAGTAGTAAAGTTGTTCTAAAATATAAAGTTAGTGGTTTTGTTCTTCTAAGCCAGAGTCAAGAACTTCTTTCATTATTTCTTGTAGTTTTGGTTTGGTTTTTACAAAGTCTCTGAGTTTCTGCTTATCTGGGAATGTCTTAATTTCATTTTCGTATTTGAAAGATAGTTTTGCAGGATATATAATTCTTGGTTGGAAGTTCTTCTCCTTCAAGACTTTGAATGTGTCATGCCACTGTCTTCATGCCAGCATGGTTTCTGCTGAGAAATCTGAAGAGAGCCTACAGGGTTTCCCTCTGAATGTTAGCTTTGCTTTCAGTCTTGCTGCCTTTAAGAGTTGCTGCTTATGTTTCATTTTGTTGAGCTTGATAATAATATGTCTTGGAGTCTTTCTTTTGAGATCTATATTGGGTGGCGTACGATATGCATCTGAGACATCTATATTCTCTTCCTTCATGATTTCTGGGAAGTTTTCTGTCAGCAGCTCAGCAACGATACTCTCTGTGTTCTCAGATGTCTCACCCTGTTCAGAGACTACAATTAATCGAAGGTTGTTCCTCTTAATAGAGTCCCATATGCTTCTTAATGTTTCTTCATTTTTCTTGTTTCTTTTTCCTGATTTCTGCTCATAGATGCTGGCCTCAGTAGCTCTGTCTTCCAAGTCAGAAATTCTTTTTTCAATTTGTTCCATTCTTTTTTCTTGGCTTTGCATTGAAGTTTCTATGTCTTTGATTTTGTTCTTGATCTGTTGGATTTCAGAGTACTGGTGTTCCATCAGATGGAACATCTTGCTTAATTTTTCATTTTGTTCTCCTGCATTTTGTATAAGGTCTAGAAGGGCTCTGTATATAACCATTTTGTATTCACTGTCTGATGCTTTCATAAAAGTTTCTTCATCTGGAAAACTCCTTGGTTGCTTTGTTTTGGAGCCTTCTGACGCCTTGGCTGATTTCTTGTGTGCCACAAGTGTTTGTTGCTTTTTGGGACCCATTTGAGTATGTAGAGGCTGGAAGAGGTACTGTGAGGATGAACTGCAGATGTTTCTTTAGGCTGTCTTAAAATGTAAAGCAAAAGATATCTGACCACTTCACAAGTCAGTTAGGTTTTCAGGTGTAGAGGTCCCTCTTCCCAACTGGCAAAGTAAGCACCACTATATCCAACCCCAGATGATACAAGCTAGTTCAGAATACAGCAATGCTACTGACCTGTTGGCCTCTGCTGACAGGGCCTAACCTTAGACGACACTGCATACAGTACTGCTTTTCTGATAGAAAAGCACTCTCCTGTGGGCAGGCTCTGGCTCCCAAGGTAAGAATTAGGTCCAGCTGCGGCCACCACATCCAAGATGGTGCCCTCCACACAGGCAGCAGACAGAAGGGCTAAAGGTGCCCAGAGGTAGTGATTTCTCTGATTCTGTTGCAGGACCCCTAAAGCAGGTGGCACTAGGTAAATTACTGCTTTTCTGTCGGAGAAGCGCTGTCCTCTTTGCAGGCACTGGCTCCCAGGCTAAGAATGAGGTCCCACTAGAATCTCCGTATCCAACATGGCATCCCGCACACTGACTGTGAAACTCCGTACAAACGCCGCTGAGGCAGCTATAAAACGACAGGCTCAAAGTGTCTAGATTAACAGAGTCCTAAGCCTGGCTCTCAAAATATGGGAATTTCGCCTGCCTGTCTCCCCAGCAGCGTGTCTGAGTCCAGCTGCCAGGCAAGGCCCAGCTCCGCCCGCCAGCCGAGACAGAGGAAAAAAAAGTCACAATGGTGCATTTACCTTCCGTCCCTGAGAGCCGGGGCTAGCCAGGAGCGGGAGTCAGCGAAAGAGAGGAGGTTTTTCGCTCAGTGGTATGAAGACCAAAGTAACAGCCCTGTGCTGTGTCCTGGAGCTGATTAGGTGACCAGAAGGCTCCGTTTGATTATCAGTTCAGGCCTTGGTTTCCAGAAGGATATAAGGAGACATGGGCTTGGTCCGCCACCTTGACTCCGCCCCCCTCTCTTGATTTCTTGACTACTGCTTCCATGGGTGTTGATTGTGGACCCAAGTAAAACGAAATTCTTGATAACCTCAATCCTTTCTCCATTTATGATGATGTTTCTTACTGGTCTGGTTGTGAGGATTTTCATTCTCTTGATGTTGAGGTACAATCCATACTGAAGGCTGTGGTCCTTGATCTTCCTCTGTGTTCAAACCTTCCTCACTTCTAGCAAGTAAGGTGGTGTCATCAGTTACACAGGTTGTTAATGAGTCATCCTCCAATACTGATGCCTTGTTCTTCGTATAATCCAGCTTCTCAGATTATTTGCTCAGCATACAGATTGAAAAAGTATGGTGAAAGGATAGGTCCTGACTGTGGAGCCCCTATATGTTTAATTTCAGGCAGTATAAGGAGTTCCCCTAAATAAAAATATCAACAGAGAAGGGGGAATTGATGCCTATAAGTGACTGACAGCAATCAAATCCTGAAATCAATCTGTTCTGTATGTACAGTATTGCTTCCCACCCTGAAGAGAGCCTTCCTGTGGCCGATGCCTCTGCTTTTCTTTACCGGAATTTAACTCTCTCTTCAACCACTTACTAGGCTGTGGCAGACCTTGTAAAGTGACTTGACCCTTTGGAGTCTCTGTTTCCTGTAAAACCAGTTTAATTGTGTCAGCCAGGCATGCTATTACCACAGAGTTAGTGTCTAGTAAATGACAGGTGCAGTTTTTCTAGTCAGAGGTTCAGGCAGCCTCCTAAAAGAAGAACAGAGCAGGAGTAGTTTTGTCAAGTTGGTCTAGAACTGGCCTCTTGACTTTTGTTTTATTGGACTTTTGACTCCTGCGAGACAGTCAAATGGGAAGTTATTTTATTCCTACCTGCAGCCCCCTGCACTCAGCCTGGGAGGTTCCCTCCACAGACCTGTGAAGGAAAGGAAACTCAGCTTTCTGCATTAGCTAAATCTTGAGGACTGAGAGACACCACAAAAATCAGTGTAACTATTTTTGCAACCTCCCATCTGAAAAAATATTAAAATCACAATGGATGATAAATGGGTACTTGTTGAGTAATCTTGCCTTTTTCTTATGGTGGCTGCAACCACTGTTTTCTTCAGACCTATTTCCAAGGTGACCTACTTCCTTTTTAGAATTTGAACATGGGTTTTAGCTTTTGATCCCTCAGTGAGTGTGGGGCAGAGAAACCTGAAAAATGGTCATTGTAATGCTTCTAGAATGCAATTATGAAGAGCAATATTCTTTTTAAAAATGATGTGGGAATAGAGCTAATGGCCCATGCCTGTGTACAGCAGAAACACTTAAAAAATGCTACCAGCGGGTCCCACCTGACAAAACTGCAGATGACAGGATTGGATACACCCCAATCCATGGGAGGAGTGTTTAAACATGAGAAGTAATAATTCACCTGAAGTAACCAGGTTAGAAAAAAACAAAAAACCACATTAGACAGGTGTGTAAATGACAGGCAAGTTTTTTCTTTTTCTTCATGTAAATCATTTTATAAAGAGTATCTTACCCTGAGATGTAGTTTCTGTCTTTCAGTTTCAGATGAATTCAGAATATGTATGCTTGGTTTTAGAATCATTACAGGCTTCTGAAAGGTAAAATAAAGATAATTCAGAAAACTTGGAATATGTACCCAGTGAGGCTATTAGGGGAAAAAAAAAATACTATTTCAGGTAGCTGGGTGGCTTTATAGAACCAAATGTTCATTGTTTTTTTCCTAAACTATATTAATAATTTATTCTTACAAATATTTTAGTAGAGACCCTGCATCCTCATCTATGGGTGTTTTTTTTTCTTTTTATGACACTTCCCTGCCATAGCCTTCCCGGTTTCTACCCGCTTGTCTCCTGATGATATTTGTTGGGAGCTGTGGTCTTGGTTACTGTTGGTTTCCCGGAGTGGGCATGTTACTCCCACCTGCACCAACCTCGGGCTACTGAAGCCTGGGAATAGTGTGGTGACCTGGCAGACACTACTTGTCTCACTAGCTGTGGCTTACCGTGCTTTCCTGATGCCACCTTCTTGAACATGGGGGTAGCATAATGTAGCTCCTGGGAGTTGGCATCTGGGCAGAAGACAAGGAATAGGAGTTACTGGGCCAATAGTGTCAATCTCTGACTTGACAAGGAAAGTGGCCTTGGCAGCTGTCCTTACAGTGGTGCACTGCCACTGGGCTGTGCAGAAAGCTCTTACCATCACGGGCTGTGGAAACATACTGTCTTGGCTCCAAGCCTGGTACAGATTTTTTATCTGTAAAATGGGAATGGCATAAATTAGGAGTTAGTGGTGCTCGCCCTAGACAGTGAAGGCAAATTGCTTAATACTGTGTGCAGAGCGTGGTGGCTGCTGAGTCTGTGTTTGCTGGGACTGTTCTTGTTAGCAAAGCTCTGGGTCTCATTTACCATAAAGCAGGTGTGAATGATGTCTATTTTAAAAGGTGACCACAGAATACCCTGTAACATGGTGTAGAATACTCTGAAATGATATTTTAAAAATTAGCAAGATACGCTGTTAAGTGAAACAATCAAGGTGTAGAAAGACATATCTATGATATGATGTCATTTGTTTCGATGCTTGTACCTACCAGGGCTTCAAACTTATTCCTTTTGATTCCACTCCCTGCTGAGAATTTGCTTTTCCAGCCCAGATACATTGAATCAGAATTTATCAGTTAAATGAGATCCCCAGGTGATTCTTATGTACACATTAAGAAAAAGAAAAGAAAGAAAATGTGTCTGGCCATCTCAAGCATACACCTGAAAAATAGTGTAAGGACAAATTTGCATATTCTACAACTTCCAGGATCCTATCTGCATAGCTCCTGGGCTGATTATCTGTCATAGATTTTTCTACATAAATTGATACGGCATTATTAAGTCAGTTCAGCCATGATATTTATGCCTCGTGTATACATAATTACTTGGGGCTCTTGTTAAAATGTAGATTCTGATTCAGTATATCTGGGGAGGAAAGATAAACTCTCAGCAAGGGGGGGAAACTGGAATGAACTGGTTTGAAGCCCCGGCATACACATAGCATATCTGCAGAAGGACATGCAAAACTGGTTGTTTCCCTCTGTAGAGCAGGACTAGACGTCGGGAGTGGGAGGGAACCATTCCAAGCTGTTCATTTTATTTACTTTTCAATCCATGTGTCTGTATTACCATAAAAACAACAATAAAAAAGACAACCAGAAAACAAGATCGCTTACCTGCTAGGTTACCATAGATAGTTGCATATTCTACAACTTCCATGGGTCTGTCTCCACAATTCCTGGACATATTGCCTCTCGTAGATTTTCCTACATAAATCGATTCAGAATTATTAAGTCAATTCAACCATGTTTTTCATCCAGTGAGTAGAGTTCCCCAAGGTTCTGAAAGAAAGCCTGACAAGCTCCAACAGCCTAGACTGGTGTCGTGTCAAGGGATCTTTGAGAGCTCAGCATGGAGTCTGAAGCACCCAGAATATCACCCTTGTGATTATATTTCAGGGTTCATGAGTAACAATGTTTGCTGCCTATCAGATTACGCTTGAGATGGCCAGGCAAGTTTTCTTTCTTTTGCAGGAGACAGTAGTCAAAGAAGTTTTATAATCTCTTCAAAAGACAGTAAATTTACCAACTGAGCACTATTCTAGCCCAGGCCAGTAGTCAAGGATATTAATTTCACTCTTACAAGACCCTCGGCTTTTTGTCCCTCACTTGTCTGTTGGTTTGTTGTACCGTGGGAGCTTGTGTGTTGCTGTGATGCTGGAAGCTGTGGAATCGGTATTCAGATATCAGCAGGGTCACCAATGGTGGACAGGTTTCAGCCGAGCTTCTAAACTAAGACAGACTAGGAAGAAGGACCTGGCAGTCTACTTCTGAAAAGAACTAGCCAGTGAAAACTTTATGAATAGTAGTGGAACACTGTCAGATATAGTGCCAGAAAGTGAGCCCTCCAGATTGTAAGGCACTCCAAAGGCAACTGGGAAGAGCTGTCTCCTCAAAGTAGAGTTGACCTTAATGATGTGAATGGAGTAAAGGTTTTGGGGCCTTCATTTGCTGATGTGGCATCACTCAAAATGAGGAGAAACAGCTGCAAACATCCATTAATAATCAGAACATGGAATGTATGAAAAATGAATCTAGAAAAATTGAAAATCATCAAAAATGAAATGGAACACATAAACATCCTAGGCATTAGTTTTGGCCATTTTGAATCAAACAATCATGCAGTCTGTTGTGCCGAGAATGACAACTTGAAGAGGAATGGTGTTACATTCATTGTCAAATATGTGACTATTTCAAGACCTGTCCTGAAGTATACAGTGCTGTCAGTGATAGGTGATAGGATAATATCCATATGCCTACAAGGAAGGCCAGTTAATACGACTATTATTCAAATTTACACACCAACCATTAAGACCAAAGATGAAGAAATTGAAGTTTTTACCAGCTTCTGCAGTCCAAAATGATGGAACATGCAATCAGCACACATTGATAATTACTGGTGATTGGGATGCAAGAGTTGGAAACAGTGAAGAAGGATCGGTAGTTGGAAAACACAGTGTTAGTGACAGAAATGAGGCCAGGGATTGCATGATGGAATTTTGCAAGACCAATGACTTTTTCATTGCAGATACCTTTTTACATCAGCATAAATGGTGACTATACACATGGACCTCACCAGATGGGATACGCAGGAACCAAAGAGACTATGTCTGTGGAAAAAGACAATGGAAAAGCTCCATACCAGCAGTCAGAACAAGACCAGGTACTGCCTGTGGCACAGGCCACCAATTACTCACATGCAAATTCAAATTGAAACTGAAGAAAATTAGAACAAGTCCACACAAGCCAAAATACGATGCTAAGTATATTCCACCTGAGTTTAGAGACCACCTGGAGAACAGATTTGATGTGCTGAACACTAATGACCAAAGACCAGATGAGCTATGGAATGATATCAAAAGCATGATCTGTGAAGAAAGCAAAAGATCATTAAAAAGACAGGAAAGAAAGCACAGTCCAAATTGGATGTTAAAAGAGACTCTGAAACTTGCTCTTGAACGTTGAGTAGCTAAAGCAAAAGGAAGAAATGATGAGCTAAAAGAACTGAATAGAAGATTTCAAAGGGCAACTTGAGAAGACAAAGTGTTGTAATGATATGTGCAAAGAGCTGGAAATAGAAAGCCAAAAGGGAAGAACACACTCTGTATTTCTCAAGCTGAAAGAACAGAAGAAAAAAAGTCAAGTCTCAGGTTGCAATAGTAAAGGATTCTACAGGGAAAATATTAAACAGCTAAGGAAGCATCAGAAGAACATGGATGGAATACAGACAGTCATCATATGCGAGAGAACTGGTAATGTTCAATCATTTCAAGAGGTAGCATATGATCAGGAACTGATGGTGCTGAAGGAAGAAGTAGAAGCTGCATTGAAGGCATTGGTGAAAAACAAGGCTTCAGTAATTGATGGAATGTCAATTGAGATGTTTGAACAAATACCTGCAGCACTGGAAGTGCTCACTTGTTTATGCCAAGAATTTGGAGGACACTTACCTGGCCAGCCAACTGAAAAGATCCACTTATTCCCAAGAAAGGTGACAATATCATTAATATCACACATGAGTAAACTTTTGCTCAAGATCATTCAGAAGTGACTGCAACAGTATATTGACAGGGAACTGTGAGGGATTCCGAAGAGAATGTGGAACCAGGGATATCATTGCTGATATCAGACGAATCTTGCTTAAAAACAAAGACTACTAGAAAGATGCTCACCTGTGTTTCCTTGACTATGCAAAGTAGTTAAACTATGTGGATCATAACAAATTATAGATAATATTTAAAGAATGGGAGTTCAAGAGCACTTAATTATGCTCGTGAGGAATCTACACAGATAAAGAGGCAGTTGCACCAACAGAGCAGGGGGACACTACATAGTTTAAAGTCAGAAAAAGTGTGCTTTAGGGCTGTACCCTTTCACCATACATTTTCAATCTGTCTGCCAAGCAAATCAGCAGAGAAGCATGGCTACATAATGAAGAATGAGGCATCTGGATTGGAGGAAGACTCATTAACAACCTGTGTTATGTGGATGACAGCCTTGCTTTCTGCAAGTGAAGAGGATTTGAAACTGATGAAGATCGAAGACCACAGCCTTCAGGATGGGTTGCACGTCAACATCAAGAAAACAAAAATCCTCACAACTGGACCAGTAAGTGACATCTTGATAAATGGAGAAAGGATTGGGGTGGTCAAGGATTTCATTTCATTTGGTTCCACAATCAACACCCAAAGAACCAGCAGTCAAGAAATCAAAAGATGCATTTCATTGGGAGAATCTGCTGCAAAAGACCTCTTTAGAGTATTGAAAAGCAAAGATGTCTTCTTGAAGACTAAGACGTGCCTGACCCAAGCCATGGTGTTTTCAATGGCATCATATGCGTGTGAAAGCCGGACAATAAATAAGGAAGAAAAAAGAGTTGATAGCTTTGAACTGTGGTGTTGGAGAAGAATGTTGAATGTACCACAGACCATGAAAAGAACAATTAGATCTGTTCTGGAAGAAGTACAACCAGAGTGCTCCTTGAAAGCAAAGATAGTGAGACTGCCTCTTACATTCTGTGGACACATTATCAGGCAGGGTCAATCCCTGGAGGACGTCCTGCTTGGTGAAGAAGACAGTGAGAGAAAAAGAGGAACAGCCTCAACAAAATGGATCGACACAGTGGCAGCAACAATGGGCTTGAGCATAAAAATGATTATGGGCAAGGCACAGGACTGGGCAGTGTTTCTTTTGTTGTACACAGGGTCACTGTGAGTCCGAATCAACTTGACAGAACTTAACAATGACAACACGGTTTTTGTGGGAAAGAGAGACAAGTTTTAAAAAATGTATAAGACATATATGTTTTGGCATCTCGTTTCAAGTTGTATGTCACTTGAATCCCCGGCTTCTCTGAACTAGGGCTTTCACTAGACATGCAGGGAGGCCCGGAACCCTAGTCCTTATCACTTAGTTCCCCTCAGCCCCGACAGTATCTCCCATGGCCCATTCTACAGGTCAGGGTACTGAGAGGGGCTCAGAGAGGCAAAGAAGTGTGCCCAACGTCCCTCAGCTAGTCAGAGGGTGGCAGTGCTGAGACACAGAATGTCTTTGTGCATATCTAGCTATTCCTCCATGTTTGTGTGCCAGATGAAAAGACACCTTTGAAATCTTAACCATAGATGATCTTGGGAGGTGAAGAGTGTAAAGCGGTCAGATCCTTCACCTGCTTGGTTTTCACAGATAGCTGCATCTTTTCAAACTCCCATGAGCATATCTCCATAGCCCTAGAACAATTAGCTCTCCTAGCCTTTGCTACATCAATTGGTACAGAATTATTAAATTAAGGCAGCCACATTTTTCTCATCTCCTTTGTCAGTGAGCAGTAATTGAGGCTACTTCTGAGGACATTAATGGGCCTAAATGTCTTCTGCTGCGTGCAGCACTGCGGGAAGGAAAGGTATGAGGCTTTGGTTTGTCTTCATGTATGTGGTATATGAAGCATCTTCTTCCAGGTGGTAGTGAATGGTTTGAATTGTGTCCCCCAAAGACGTGTTAAAGTCCTAACCCCTGGTACCTATGACTGTGATCTTGTTTGTAAATAGGATCTTTGAAGACACTAGTTGCATGAGTGGCACTATAGTAGGGTGTGTCTTCATCAAATATAATTATGTCCGTAGGAGAAGAGAGAGCACCAGAGAGAGGAGAGGGAAGACAGCCATGAAGAGGAAGAGGCAGACACTGGAGTGATGCATCTCCAAGCCAAGGACGGCCGAGGATTGCCGGCAGCCCACAGAAGCGAGAAGAGGCAAGGAAGGATTGTGCTCGAGAACCTTCAGACAGAGCTGGTCCTGCCCATACCTTGCAGCCTCCAGAACCTTGAGACAATAAATTCTTGTTTTCAGCATCCCAGTTTGTGGTACTCTGTTATGACAGCCACAACAAACTAACACAGGTAGACCCAGTGAGGATGTGAAAAATCTTAGTTTATAAGATTATTGTCATTTATAAAAATGCCCACTTTGTACTGTGAGGCTAAGTGATAAACTGTTGCCTTCCATGAGCTTGCAGTCAGGATGGGCTATGCAACTTGCAGAGCCCAGTACAAACCCAAAATGTAGGCAATCTTGTCTACAGGATGATTAAGAACTTCAAGATGGTGCCAGCATGCATTCGAGGAAGCCCAGGGCCTTCTCCATCTGCTCTGTAGGCCGGCACAGGTCACGTGCCCATGAAGCCACCTAAGTAAGAAAAGGCTTTTGCCTACGAAAGGAGACTTCGAGTGTGTACACTGTTGAGGAAGCTGACTTCACCTACTCTCACGCTTTTCAGTTTCTTCCCACATGTACCTGATTCCCGTTTTACCTCCTCCTCCCCCTCTGCCTCCCCTTTACCCCTGCTGTCTCTATCCATCACCTGCGGGAGGAAAACGGTAAAGCTCCTAAAGAACTTACTTGCTTTATATTTTGGTAGTATCCAACATGCCAGGACCAAGGCCATTATGATTAGCACCAGTAATAACCCTGGAAGCAGTACCTGCAGGCAGATAGCACAGCCGCCTCCACCTGGAAGAGAAAGCATCCACTGGTCAGTTTAAACAGGCTTCTGTTCTGATGGCACTAAGCTATTGAGTGTTCATAAAAAGGCATTTATAGCTGTTTCCCAAGGTGACTGACATGCCTGAACTCCTGATCCCCATACTGTAGATACCTGCAGCTCTTGAGAGTTGCTAACTTCTTAGTCCGTAAAGTCCTAAAGTCATGACCAAGCCTGTCTCCCACAAAGGAGTCCTACCTGGAAGTGAAACGTAGCACAGCGTGTAACAGACCACTTACTGGTGACATTATTAGTGTCATAACCAGAAGAAAGGCCTGGCTATTTATTAAGCAGAACCCTCAGCCATGCTGCTCTGATTTGTGTCACCCAAACAGCTACCAAGGCGTTGTGCTAAACACCTTACAAATGCTGCCTTTTACAAATCTCATTTCTATTCCTCACATTTCACAGATGAGGAAAGTAAGGCTCAGAGAGGTTAAGAGGCTTTCCAAAGGTCACACAGCCCGTAAATGGGAGGACTGGGTTTTGTAGCACAAAGCTGAGCTCCAGAAAGCTACTTCACTTGTCAGACCATACAAAACACCTGGGTTTGGCTCTCTTCTTCCAAGGATGAGGCTAGGTGAAGCATTCAGTACCCAAGTGAACCTTCTGCCTTTGCTAACTGCGATTTTATTCTGTCCTTCTCTTATTCTGATATATGTACCTTCATGAAGACCTTGAAGGCCGGATTTGGTGTTAGAATTCTCACACTCCTGAAGTTTTGCTCTGGAATTTAAAGGCAAGTGGAAAGCTGTTCCCAGCCCCATCCTGTCCCCTTCCTACTCAGGCCCTGTTCCACCTGATGGACCCCTCAGTCCACAAGTCCGCGTGCCATCCACATCCTGCATAAACAGCTCCCTGGCTCATTCCTAGTGACCATTATATCATGGACCACCTTTGGAAGGATGAGCTAGGAAGGAGACTTGTGCAGACCCTAGAAGCAGGTTCCTGTCTTACTGGGCAGGGAATTGAGGTCAGGGCCATAGATTCCAGGTGGGTACATCTTTGTGGCTTTCCAGCCCCCTCAGTCCATCAGAAGGTGCCCGACTGATACCAGAGTAGTGCCTCCCTCTGAGACCCAGGGCTTGGCAGGGGCCCCTGTTGCCCCTGGCTGACGGTGGTGCTGGAAGCCTGTTGCTGTTGTTGGGTACCCTGGAATTGATTCCAAGTCACAGCAACCCAGTGTGACAGGGTAGAACTGCCCCATAGAATTTTCAAAGCTGTGATTTTTAGGGAAGCATACTGCCAGGTCTTTCTTCCACAGAGCCACCAGATGGGTTCAAACAGTTAACCTTTCCGTTAGCAGCTGAATGCTTAACCGTTGTCCCTGTTGGAAGTCTAGACTCACCAAATGTTAGCACTCAGGGAGTAAACAGCCAATTGGGCAGGCATGGGTATTAAAAACAAACTATTTTTAAAAGCTGAAAAAAAAAGAGAAGCATTTAAGAGATAAACAAATTCTAAGGTGGCTGCTGAGAAGCTGAGCTGTGGAAGAACGCAGCAGGAATCAGTCAGATCAGCAAGTCTCCCTGCAGGGCCCTTCCTGCCCCAGCTTCTAGACTTTTCTGTGGTTCACCTGTGACAGAAAGCAAGTCCACCCAAGACAGTGTGGCCCTGCTAGAGGGGAGGCATCTGGAAACACGTGACCAAAGTGGGAAGTGAGTGGGCAGAGGAACAGCTTCTGTTTCCGGAATGAAGCCCAGATCCTGTTGAAAGGATTCTGGCTCAGGTGGCTCTTACCTGTTGAGGGCATGGAGGTGGGCTGACTGTATTTTGCATTGTTAAAAAATCTATTTTTAGCTTTACACTTATACTCTTCATCTCCTCGGATGTTTTTCTTGGTGAAGTTAAAGTCAGCAGGCTCCCTTACGTCCTTGGAAATAGCTGGTGATATGGTGACATTTTTTTCAAAGAAAGTATAATTGATGGGCAGCGAGCCCTTGAGCGAGACGCAGCGCAGCCTTACATGGAGGCCTGCTTCTGTCTGAAGGACGCTAATGTTCAGGAGCGGGGTGGCCACCGGCTCTGGAAAGATGAAAGTTCATGGTAAAGGATAAGCAGTGTTATGGACTGAATCATGTCCCCCCAAATATGTATTCTGAATCGTAACCCCTGTGTCTGTGGTTCTAATCCCCTATAGGAATAGATTGTCCTTTTTATGCTAATGAGGCAGGATTAGTGTGGAGAGTATCTTGAGTCAATGTCTTTTGTGGTAAGAAAGAGATTAGAGAAGGAAGCTGAGAAGCAGAGATGGGGTAAGAGAGATACCAAGACCAGTGGAGGTCTCCATGGAGCCAGGAAGCAGAAGCTGAAGGGATAAGGACCTTCCTTCAGAGACTATGAAAAGAGAAAACCTTCCCGTAGACTTGGTCATCTATATCCAGATTTCTAGCTTCTGAATTATGAGAAAATAAGTTTCTGTTTGTTAAAGCCACCTGCTGGTGGTTATTTCCATTATAGCAGCACTAGACAATTAAGACACAGAGTTTGTGTTCACTCATTGAATTCATAAGCATTGATTGTACCTGCTCTTCCAGGCTGTGCACCCAAAGGACCCTTCTTGAGAAGTCAAGACACTCGCTGTGTGGCGGGAAAGGCTAAAAGGTGTGTTGCTAACTCCATACAGTCTGACATGAGCTGAGTGCTGAGAAAGCCCAGAGAGTGGACACTTGTCTTTTGAGGCCTAAGCATGTGTTTCATTAGACTTTACTGCTTGTTGTTATTATGCAGATGACTTTGTCGAATACCCATTTCCCAGTATAAAGTTGAGAGGTACTTTAATCCTCAGTCCTTATAAGATTATTGCAAGTTTTTTTGTTTTTTAAATTGAAGAGGTCCAAAAATGTAATTTTATCTGGCTGTATTTTCCTTTATAGAATACAGTTATGTAATTATCAAAAAATCAGGCAGTAGCTCAGATGAACGGATTCAAGGGAAAGTCTCGACAGGCATCTTGTGGGTCTGAAGATGCTCCATCATGTCAAACCCTACTTCATGGGAGAATCCAGCTGTATGATTTATTAATTGGCATGGATTGAATTGTGTTCCTCACACTGTCCAGTAGCTTTCAACTTTGGCTACACCATGATTCCCAGTATTGTGCGATTGTCTACCTTTTTGACACATGCTGTGATTTTCCTGTGTGTTTGTAAACTCCTGTCTCTATGATGTTAATGAGATGGGATTAATGGCAATTACATGGATGAGACTTAATGTACAAGATTAGATTTTGTTCTAAACCAATCTCTTTTGAGATGTAAGAGATAGGAGTAGAGACTAGAGGGACCTCATTTGACCAAGAAAGTACTACCAGAGAAGAGTGTGTCCTTTGACCCCAGGGTCCCTGTGCCCAGGAGCACCTAGTCCAGGGAGAAGTCGATGATAAGGACCTTCCTCCAGAGCTGACAGAAACGGACAGCCTTCCCCTGGAGCTACCACCCTGAATTCAGACCTCTGGCTTCCTGAGCTGTTAAAGCTGTACACTGGTGGTATTTTTGTTATAGGAGCACTAGAAAACTAAGACATTAAAAAGAGCATTACAGGGAAGGAAGGATAGTTGTTGAAGATTATATGTCAGATGGCCACCCATGTTATCTCATTTCACCTTCACAACAGACCCACGAGGTGGATCATATGGCACACATATCACAGATGAGTCAGCTGTGCTTCAGGCAGGTTAAATACCTTGCCCAAGGTCACATAGCTAGTAAGTGGCAGAGTCAGGAGCAACTCAAAGTCCCACACTCTTTTGCTCTATTTTTCTTTTTTTTTTTTTTAAAAGTATGAATTGACAACAGAAATAATGAACTAACGTGGCCAAAGTATGAGAGAAATCATGGAATTTTAGAAAAGAATTTAGTTTCCTGGCTCAATCCCTGTCCTGCTCAGGAATCCCTGTGATAGCATCTCCAGCAGAATACTTTTCCTATTGAACTGATGTCTACCTCCTGTAATTTTCAAGAATTAATTAAAAGAAAAAAAAAGATCAAAAGCCACATCCTCAGGTCCTTCTTGTCAGTATTACAGAAAGTGGCTGCAGTTCTTCCTTGACATGGAGCATTATAAAGAATAGTAAGAAACCAAAGCATTTGTTTGGCTGTTTAATAAGGACTGCTCTGTGCCTGTACAGTTTAAAATATAATAGGTTATACACATGTAAATGATTTAAAAGCCAGGGCAATGTAACAAGTTTTATTCTGAGCAGTCTGAGTCATACTCCTGTGCCTGTTTGCCCCCTCCTCCCTTCCTCCTATAGACAGATTGCTTTGGTTTCTCAGATTTCCTGTTGGTGTTTCTTCATGTAAATTCTGGCAAAAACAAATTTATCTTCTTACCTCTCCCTTTCCTACACAGAAAGTAGAAAAGTAGTCACACTATTCTTCACTTTGCTTTCATTTTTTCACTTAACAGTGTCTTGGGGATCTTGCCATATTCATGCATAGAAAACTGCCTCATCCTTTTTCACTTCTGTCTAGTATTTCATTGTGTGAAGATGCTCTGATTTATTTATAGTGTCCTCTACTGGTGGACACTTGAGTTGTTTCCAATGTTTTACTGTTACAAACAGTGGCTGCACAATGTGATTGATGTAATGGGTTCCATTGCATTATATGAGTAAAAAATGTTGTGTTGGCTTATATTGTTCAGGGCATAGTGGTTAAGACTTCAGGACGCTAATCAAAAGATCAGCAGTTTGAATCTATCATTCATTCCTTGGAAACCCTATGGGGCAGTTCTACTTGGTCCTATAGGGTCTCCATGAGTCAGAATCAACTCTATAGCAATGGATTTTGGTTTACATACTGTTGTGGATTGAATTGTGCCTCCAAAAAATATGTCTGTCAACTTGGCTAGGCCAAGATTTCTAGTACTGCGTGACTATTTGTGCCATTTTGTCATCTGATGTGATTTTCCTATGTGTTGTACATCCTGTCTCTACGATGTTAATGAGATGGGATTAGGGGCAGTTGTGTTAGTGAGGCAGGACTCAATCTGCAAGATTAGATTGTCTTACACCAATTGCTTTTGAGGTATAAAAGAGAGAAGCAAGCAGAGAAACACAGGGACTTCATACCACTAAGAAAGCAGAGCCAGGAATGTGTGTCCTTTGAACCTAGGTCCCTGCACCTGAGAAGCTCCTAGACCAGGGGAAGATTAATGTCAAGGACATACCTGTAGAGTTGACAGAGAGACAAAGTCTTGCCCTGGAGTTGAAACGCTATATTCAGAATTCTAGCATAATGGCCTGTGGTGGGAAAAGGCCTGGGACTTTAAAGACCTTCTGCATAGGGTCCGACACTGATTGCAAGATGTCTTGGGCCTTCAGAGAAAAAGTAATTTTTGCTACCATGATGGGAATCATGGAGCAAAGTATCTAGAAAACACCTCAGCAATTTTCCAAACCTGTCCAATTGTTGAGACTTAAGACCTTTTGACTAAGGTAATTAACCCATCATTATCAGAAATAACACAAATTCTTTGAAAGAGAAAGCAAAAATTGAATTATTAAGAATAATTATCTTGAAGATGACAGAATAGTTGGATCTTTCTGTGATCTGTCTAACAACAGATGTCAGAAAAAGAAAAAGAGAAAGGATTATATATGACATTCTAGGAGCCCTGAACATCAAAGAGAAAGTTGAGAAATCAGGGTGGGTATCAAAGAAAGGAGAGTAGGTCCAGAAAACCTAAGACTGGACAGATCTGATCCAATGGAAACTGGCACTCCTGTAGATGATCTGCAGCAGTGAGCTTGTGAGTGGAGCAGTGGCTTTTGGAAAGTATTTTCCTCAGCGGGAGAGATAGAGCAGGAGAGAGCCTACTCAGATCTCTAGAACCAGTTAAAAATGGCATTTGATCATCAAAAGCTAAGTAGATTGTGTCTAATCTACTGTGTGAGGATCTAAATATGTCTTTTGGAATAAACCTTTCTCCCTTTTCCCACTACTTCCCCCTCACAGTGCCAGACTCCAGAGGTTGATGTCATTACCTGGGCCAGAAGTAGGCCTCCTGAAGTGTGCCCTAAGCCATTCTTCTAGACTTGGAGAGGGAACAGTTTAACAAACAAGAGGGAAAAATAAATAAATAAAATAATTTGCTGACCTGCCTAAACTGGGAACTCAGGGAAGAAACAGTTCCTTTGTCTAGGTTCAGGCTGAGGGGACACACTTTCCTCCCAGACATTCACTGATGGCTGTCAGCCTTTCTTAGCATGTGCAGCCAGATACCTGTGCCTCCACCAATCATCCCTGGCCATCTAGAACTGTAGGGGAGAGCCTACACCACACACTTGGTGAATGTCTACTGGGCACCTGAGCTGAATGCTTCAAGAAAAGTAAATGGCTGCCTGGGCACACCTGCTGGTAACTAGCCATCTGGTGACAGAAATTATAGTCTCAGAGGCACCAGTAATCAAACTAGCTCACACGACCAGGCTATTTTGGCATAATCAAAACAAGAAGCTAGAATGCAGTAAGCAGATGTAAAGTAAACAAATACAATAACTTAACTGATGACTTGAGACAACAGTCTATGTCAAATCACTTAGTGAGGAGATCAGGAGGGCTTCAGAAAGCTTCCAAAATGAAGAATTCAGAAATTTGCCAGCTGAAGAGAACTTCTTGGCATTATCAGAGGTAAAATATGAAAGATTAATATTTAGAACTCTTAAGGAGATCAGACACAATGCAGCAGAGTACAATGACAAATGGAACAGGGTACAACAAAGTGTAGAGAAAGAGCATGCTGAAATCCAGGAGATTAATAATAAAATTAAGGATTAGAAAACTCTATGGAAACCTTGGTGGCATAATGGTTAAGTGCTACAGCTGCTAACCAAAAGGTCAGTAGTTCAAATCCACAAGGAGCTCCTTGGAAACTCTGTGGGGCTGTTCTACTCTGTCCTGTGGGGTCATTATAAGTCAAAATTGACTTGACATCAGTGGGTTCGGTTTTATAGAAAGTCAAAGGAGCAGAATTGAGATAGTGGAAGTCCATATTAGTGAAATTGAAGATAAAACACTTGACATCAACATGTGTGAGGAAAAAAATCAGATAAAAGAATTTAAAAAAATGAAGAAACACTAAGAATTATGTGGGGCTCTATCAAGAGGAATAATCTACAAGTGATGAGAGTACCATAATGGGGGAGGGGGGATAACAGAAAATACAGAGAGAACTGTTGAAGATCTGTCAGCAGAAAACATCCCTGATATCATGAAAGATGAGAAAATATCTATCCAAGATGCTCATCAAACTCCATACAAGGTAGATCCCGAAAGAAAGACATCAAGACTTATTATAATCAAACTTGCTAAAACTAAACATGAAGAGAGAATTTTAAAGGCACTCAGAGATAAACAAAAACTCATCTACTAAGGAGAGTCAGTAAGACTAAGCTCAGACTGCTCAGCTGAAACCATGAAAGCAAGAAGGCAATAGGAACATATGCAAAGCCTTGAAGGAAAAAAATTGCCAGCCAAGAATTATATATCCAGCAAAATTGTCCCTTAAATATGATGATAAAATTAGGACATTTCCAGATAAACAGAGCTTAGAGAATTTGCAAAATCCAAACCAGAATTACAAGAAATGCTAAAGGTAGTCGTTTGGTTATAAAACAAATAACATCAGATAACAACCCAAGGACATAACGCAGGACAGAGCAACCAGATAGCAACTCAGATAGGGAATCACAAAAATAAAACTAAAACACCGAGAACAGGGAAACAGAGATTATGTAAAAGATAACGGCATTATAACGAGAAGAGGGAATAAAAAATGTCATAGATCTTTCATGTGAAGCGTAAGTCAAGATGATAAAAAGAAATTAAAGATGAAATAGACTTTAAAGTAGAATCTACCACAATGGATAAGGAAAGACACTATGTAGTTATCAAAGAGTCAGTACACCAGGAGGACATAACCATAGTAAATATTAGCATACCCAATAATAGGATGTACTATAACAGCATTGAAAACATAAATATGCAGCTTCACAATAATAGTAGATTTCAACATACTACTTTTGGTGAAGGACAGAACATCCACAAAGAAAGTCAGTAAAGGAATGGAAGATCAAAATGTCACAACCAACCAACTTAACCTCATGGACGTATACAGAATTCTCCACCCAACAGCAGCCAAGTATACTTTGTTCTCCAATGCACAGGGAACATGCTTCAGACAGAATAGGCTACATATTAGGCCACAGAGCAAGCCTTAACAAAATTCAAACCATCAAAATATCACAGAGCATCTTTTCAGACCATAAAGTCATGAAAGTAGAAATCAATAACAGAAAAAGCAAGGGAAAAAAAAAAATCAGACACATGGAAACTGAACAACACCTTACTCAAAATAACTGGGTTGTAGAAGGAAGGAATAAAGAAATTCAGAGAGGCAAATAAGAACAGAAACACCTATCAGAACCTTTGGGACACAGCAAAGGCAGTGCTCAGAGGTGCATTTGTTTCAACAAATGCGTACATCCTAAAAGAGAAAAGGGCCCAAATCAAAGCTTTAATACTATAACTTGAACAGATAGAAAGTAACAAAAGAACATTTTGGGTACCAGAAGAAAGCAAATTGGAAAATATAGAAGAAATGGATGAGTTTCTAGAAACATACTACCTACTTAAACTAACACAGAGGTAGAACAATTAAATAAACCCACAACAAAAGAGGAGATTGGAAAGGTAATTGAAAAACTCTCAACCAAAAAAAAAGCCCTGGTCCTGACAGCTTCACTGGACAATTCTATGAAACTTTCAGCATTATTACTAAAGGTCTTTCAGAGCATAGAAAAGGATGGAATACTCCCAAACTCATTCTATGAAGCCAGTATAACCCTGATACCCAAACCAGGTAAAAACACCACACACACAACACACACACAAAAGGAAAATTACAGACCAATATCTCTCATGAACTTTGATGCAAACAACCTCAACAAAATCCTAGCCAATAGAATTCAACTACATATCAAAAAATAATTCACCATGACCACGCAAGATTCATATCAAGCATGCAGGCGTGGTTCAACGTTAGAAAAACAATCAGTGTAGTAAACCATATAAAAGACAACAACCACTTGATTTTATCAATTGATGCAGAAAAATCATATGACAAAGTCCAACACCTATGCGTGTTGAGAACTCTTAACAAAATAGAAATAGAAGGGAAATTCCACAATATAATAAAGGGATCAATACAAAGTGTAGTAGTTAAGTGTTATGGCTGCTAACCAGAAGGATGGCAGTTCAAATCTGTCAGCAGCTCCTTGGAAACTCTATGGGGCAGTTCTACTCTGTCTATAGGGTTGATGTGAGTCAGAATCAACTCCATGGCAGTGGGATTTTTATTTTTTTATTTTTTGGTATTGAAAGCTAACATCCAGCATCATCCTAAGTGGAGAAAGTCTGAAAGCATTGTCCCTGAGAACAGAAACCAAGCAAAGATGCCCTTTATTACCACTTTTATTCAACATTGTCCTGGAGGTTCTGGCCAGAGCAGTCAGGCTAGAAAATGAAATGCAGAACATCAAGAGTGGTAAGGAAGAAGTGAAAGTATCTCTATTTGCAGACGATATGATCTTATACACAAAAAACCCTAAGGAATCCCCACCCCCCAAAACTACGGGAACTAATAGAAGAGTTCAGCAAAGTATCAGGATACAAGAGAAACACAAAAATCAGTTGGATCCCTCTACACCAACAAAGAGAATATCAAAGAGGAAATCACTGAATCAATAGCATTTGCAATAGCCCCCAAGAAGATACAATACTTAGGAGTAAATCTAGCAAGAAAATTGCAGGACAAAACTTTGTACAAGAAACCAAAAGAGACCTACATAAGTGAAAAACCTACCTAACTTATGAGTAGGAAGACTCAACATTGTGAAAATGATTATTCTACCCAGCCAAGCCAGCCAAGTGCTGTTGTATTCTACCCAAAGTGATCTATAAATAAAATGCAATATTAGATTCCAATGGTCTTTTTAAATGAGATGGAGAAACAAATTACTGACTTCATATGGAAAGGGAAAAAGCTTCAGGCAAGCAAAGCATTCTTGAAGAAGAATGCTTTGTCAAAATAGCTGGTAGTGGCATAACAACATATGTATACAGCAATGGAACAGAATTGAGAATCCAGACATAAAATCATCCACCTATGAGCAGCTGATATTTGACAAAGGTCCAAAATCCATAAATTGGGGAAAAAATAGTTTCTTTGACAAATGGTGTTGGTGTAACTGGATATCCACCTCAAAAAAATGAAATAAGAACCACATCTCACACCATACACAAAAACTAACTCAAAATGAATGAAAGACCTAAGTATAAAATCTAAAGCAAGGGAGATCATGGAGGAAAAATAGGGACAATCCTCAGAGTCCTAATACATGGCATAAATAATACAAAACATTAGTAGCAATACACAAACTCAAGAAGAGAAATAGACAACTGGGAACTCCTAAAAATCAAATACTTATGCTCATCCAAAGATTCCACCAAAAGAGTAAAACAACAACCTACATAGTGGGACAAAAACTTTGGTTGTGACCAGTCCAACCAGCATCTAATCTCTAAAATCTACAAGCTACTGCAAAACCTCAACAACAAAAAGACAAGTAACCCTATTAAAAGTGGGCAAAGGATATGAACCAGCCCTTCACCAAAGAAAACATTCACACTGCTCATCATCATTAGCAGTTAGAAAAATGCAAATCAAAACAACAAGAAGACACCCTGTCACCCCAAAAAGACTTGCCTTAATTCAAAAAACACAAAATAATAAATGTTGGAGAGGCTATGGAGACACTGGAGCATTTATGCATTGCTGGTGGGAATGTGAAATGCTACAACCACTTTGGAAATTGATTTGGCACTTTCTTAAAAAGCTAGAAATGGAACTGCCATATGATCTAATTAGTAGTCCACTTCTTGGCATATATCCAAGAGAAAAAAGGACTGTCACACAAATAGATACATGCACACAAATGTAGATTGCAGTACTGTCCACAATAGCAAAAAGATGGAATCAATCTAGGTGCCCATCAATGGATGAATGGATAAACTAACTATGGTATATTCACACAATAGAATACTATGCAATGGTAAAGAACAATGGTGATCTTGGGAAATATAATGTGGAAGAATCTAGAAGATGTTATGCTGAGTGAAATTAGTTGCAAAAGGACAAATATTGTTTGAAACCACTATTTTAAGACTCGAGAAAAGGTTTAAACATAGAAGAAAACAGTCTTTGATTGTTACAAGGTTGGGGAGGGAGAAAGAGGGATATTCATTAATTACATAGATATGAATTGGGTTAGGTGAAGGGAGAGACAGCATGCAGTAGAGGGGTGATCAGCACTGCTGGACTAAACCAAAAGCTAAGAAGTTTCCTAAATACAACCAAACACTTTGAAGGATGGAGAAGCAGGGTGAGGGGTCTGGGAACCATGGTTTCAAAGGCTATCTCAGTCAACTGACATAACAAAGTTTTTTAAGAAAATGTTCTGCACCTCACATTGGTGAATGGTGTCTGGGGTATTAAAAGCTAGTAAGCAGCCATCTACGTAGCGTTAATTGTCCCAACCCACCTGGAGCAGAGGAGAATAAAGAACATCAGAGACATAAGGAAAATATGAGCCCAAGAACAGAAAGGGCTATATGATTCAGAGACTACATCAGCATGAAAGCAGAAGTAGATGGTGCCCGGCTGCCACCAATGACTGCCCTTAGAGGGAATATAAGATGAATTCCCTGACGTAGTGGGAGAAAAATTGGTGTGTAGGATTTGAACTCTATTTAAAGAACCAGACTTGATGTTTTGACAGACTAGAGGATTTCCAGTAGACAAGGCCCTTGGACTCTATGTTAGCCCCAAATTTAAACTGTTCTCAAAGCCAACTCTTCAGACAAAGATTGGACTGGACTGTAATATATAAAATGATATTGGTGAAGAGTGTGCTTCTTGCCTTAAGTAGGTACATGAGTCTAACTGGGTAGCTCCAGTCCAGAGATGAGATGAGAGTCCAGAAGAGGACAGCAGCTGGTTGAACGGACATGGGAGATACAAGGTGGAAAGGAGAAGTGTGCTGTCAAGGGTGGAAACAGCAGCTAGAGTTACATAGCAATGTGTCTGTAAGTTTTGGTATGACAAATTGACTTCGATCGTAAACTTTCACTTGAAGTCCTATCAAATATATATTTTTCGAGATAAAGAAAATGTCCTGCATCCCACTCTGGTGAGTGGCATCTGGGGTCTTGAAAGCTAGCAAGAGGCCATCTAAGGAGCGTAAATTGGTGTCGACACACCTGGAGCAGAAGATAATGAAAAACATCAAAGACATAAGGAAAATAATGAGCCCAAGAGACAGAAAGGGCCACGTAAGCCAGAGATTACATGAACATGAGACCAGAATTACTCGATGGTTCCTGGCTACCACCAGTGAGTCCCTTTACAGCAAACTCAACAAAGAATGCCTGATAGAGCAGGAGAAATGTAGGGAACAGAACTCCAACTCTAGTATAAAGACCAGACTTGGCGGTCTGACAGACTAAAGGGTCCTTGGAAGACATAACTCCCAGACTTCCTGTTAGCCCAGAACTGAAACCATTCCAGAAGATGTTTCCTTAAAGATTGAACTGATCTTAAAGAGACATAAAAATGATAGTAGTGAAGAGTGTGCTTCTTGGCTTAAGTAGATACAGGAGACTAACCGGGCTGCTCTTGTCTAGAGGTGAGATGAGAAGGGGACAGGAGCTGGTTGAATGGATATGGGAAAAATCAGGGTGGAAGGTAGGAAGGTACTGTCGCAGTGTGGGGAGGGCAGGTAGGGTTACAGAACAAAGTGTGTGTACATTTTTGTATGAAAGACTGAAAAAAAGAAAAATTACCTGTTTTTAACATATTTCCCAGGCTTTTGAATGAATGTCCTTAGTGGAACCGAAAAGATGCCACAAATCACCAAGGTGCCAAGTAAATAATGAGAGCTCTACTTACCTACCAATGTGAAGTTGAAGGTAGGACTGTATCGTAAGCAGGGGTCTTTATCTGTACCATTCTGGACTTTGCATTTGTAGGGGCCTATGTCATGGGCTTCTGTGATGCTTAGGTTGAAAATATTGGATTTGCTTTTATCTTCACTTCTCAGGTATTTATTAACCAGAAAAAAAGAATACTTGATTTTCAGAGACTTTTTCTCAATGGAGCATATCAGAGATACATTTTGACCCTTTGTGACCACAGTGGTTTGTGACCACAGTCTGGGTGAAGGGCATTCTGGAAAACAAACAACCAGTGAAACAGTCCTCGTTAATACATTTTGATGGTAACCCAGTGGTCTTCCCGCCACATGTGGGTGGGTCCAGGTGGTAGGGACACCTGATTCTCAGAGCGCTGCCCTATGTGAGGCCCTGGTTGGCTGTATAACCAGGCTGACCAGTATGTGAGGAAGACTCAGGACATGCAGAGGCTCCCACGGGGAGTGACGGGTGGGCTGAAGCAGCATATTCCTTTCTGCTTGCTGTCGGTCTTGCTACTGAGAGCCCGAAGAGGGAGCTCTTAAGACTGGCTGTGTTTTGCTTGAAACCCATTGCTGTCCAATAGCAACTCTATGGACAGAGGAGAACTGCTCCATCGAGTTTGCAAGGAGTTGCTAGTGGATTTGTACTGCTGATCTTTTGGTTAAGAGCTGAGCTTTTAACCACGTGCCACCAGGGTTCCATGCTGATTTAGAAATATTCAAGCTGTTCCAGATTTGGTGACCAAACGTTATATCTGGTGGCTCATTTTGCCCCTCATTTTATATAAATAAATTCATAGACCACCAACCAGATAAGACCCTACCAATGACCTCAATGGATTAAGACAAAAATAAGGCTACTGCATAACCATGTCTGAGCATAGACACAAACATGAATATTGTCCAAACCACAAAATGATCAAACATTCGCATATTCTGACTAGTATGAGTGACTCTTGCTTTTTTCTTTCACCAATTCAAGCTTTGGACTTGCTGTGTTCTTCTTACCTTCTTGAAGAGAATTATTAGAATACTCACAGAATTAACTCCTATTTCCTGAAAAAAATCCCATCCAGAGAAAAATCTGTTTCTCAAATCTTTGCCAAGTCACCTAACACAGGTCCAAACCTGTAAGTCCTTTCTAACACCCTCTAATGAGATTTCCCTTGTTTCAACAAGTCAATAAATGCAAATTCATTCAACTGCACGTATGTCTTTAGTGATCTTCACTGAGACACTGGTCATTTGTACCTTTAAATGATGCTCTTTATTGTAAACATAGCAAAACCATTATCAAACCTAAAAAATAACAATAGTTTTAAAATATCCTTGAGTATCCAATTACTGTTCGAATTTACCCAGTTGTCTTTTTGTTTGCCTATTGAATTGATATTCAAATATTGCCACCCAGTAATGTGTTTCTTAACTCTTTTTTTTAGTTTATAGGCCTTTCCATCTCTTTTTCTTTTACCTCCCTTACGGTTCATTTGTTGAATATAGCAACTTGTTCTGTAGTGTTTTCCGTGGTGTGGATTTTGTTACTCACATTCCCATGATATCTTTTACCACGTTTCTCTGTCCCTGATGTTTCTGATGAATCAGTCATTAGATCTAGAAGCTTGAGGAGATTCAGATTAACTATTACTTAAGAAGAACATATCACTATGTCACAGGTATACTATATGTCTGATTATTTCTGTTTTTGTTTGTTAATAGCCTTTGATGATAACTACCTGGGAGCATTATTTCATTAGCCATTACAAAATGGTGATATACTAATTCTGATTCCTATAATTCCTTCTTTATTGCTTTCTAAAACACTTGTATGAAGAGAAACTTGCACTTGTCCCCCTTTAGTTACATTGAGATGCAGTTCGCACAGCAAAGGAGCAATCAATGGATCAATTGTTCCCTCTATTACCCAGTCTTGAAAACAGTGAGTTGGCTCTTGTCTGTCAATTTGGTTAGGCCAGGGTTCCCAGTATTGTGTATCATCCTCCACTTTGTGATTGTAATTTTATGCTAAAGAGAATTGGGATGGGATTGCAGCACCCTTTCTAAGGTCAGGTATCCCTGATCCGGTGTAAAGGGAGTTCACTGGAGTGTGGCCCACACCACCTTTTATCTTACAGGAGATAAAAGGAAAGGGAGACGAGCAAAGTGGAGACCTCATACCACCAAGCAAGAAGCACCAGGAGCCGAGTTGGTTCTTTGGATCTGGGGTTCCTGCTCAGAGAAGGATTTCCTCCAGAGTAGACAGCCTTCCCTGGAAGCCAATGCCCTGAATTTGGACTTCTAGCCTGCTAGACTGTGATCAAATCAATTTCTCCTTGTTAAAGCCACCCATGTGTGGTATTTCTGTTATCATAGTGCTAGATGACTGAGATAGTTCCTTAGTATCTTATAAAAGTGAACAGTGAGGTATTTTCTTTTAGTGTTGTTTTTCTTTTGAGAATCATTATGAACTCAGATTTAAGTGTAATGATATGTTTTAATCCATTACAGTTATTATTCTTATTGTCCTATTTTTTCAGTCACTGGAAGCCTCTACAAATTGGCTCCTGAGTCCTTTTGATGGGGTCCCAGTAGTCTGATTTTTATTTTTTGCTCTTTTTGTTGGGAATATATATACACCTGTTCAACACTTTGCACAGGTACAATTCGGTGGCATTGATTACATTTTTCAAGTTGTGCAAACATTCTCACTCTCCCTTTCCAGTTTATCCTTCCTACATCAACATCAACTCGCTGTTCCCTAGTTTTTACAGTGGTCTTTGATTGCTTGGCTTTTATCATTTTTTTAAAAAAAAGAGGTAAAAACTTTTATTGGAAAATCATAATGTAAAAAAAAATAAAGACTGAAAGAATTGAGAGAAATATAAGGAAATATTTTTATATCATCAGGTAAGAAAGGTGTTACAGTGAAGATTCAAAAGTTAGGAGCCATATGTCCTGTGGGTTCTCCTGGGAGCATGGCCCCTAGACCTGCTGCTGCCCCTGACCAGAAAACATTACTAGGTCAACTCTTTGAACAGGAATGGACTGGACTTGGGGACACAATGTGACCATATGGTGTGTGTACTTTAGGATTCTATGCATCTATAGGGTGCTGTCCTACTGGCCTTTCACTAGAAGGGAAAGGAAAGGGTGGAGAGGAGGGGACAGGAGATTGTTACGAGGATACGACATATACAGAATGAAAAGGAGGAGTGTGCTGTCACTGGACAAGGACAGCAGAAGGAACTGCAGATAGGCAGGCATGCAAATTCAGTTTGGATTGTATACTTTCACTTAATCACAATAAAAAAAAAGACACACACAGGCACACACACACAATTAGGAACCACAAAGAAAAGATTGAAAATACTGACTTTTGAAATGTTGACTTTGAAAATAAAAACTTTTTTTCCTTTTCTCCTATTTAATATGACTGAGTGAAAATATGCATTCCCATATAAATTTACATACCCACCTATATGCAGCTTCCACTGCTCTCCCTGTCCAGTGACAGCACACCATTCCTCTCTGCTCCATACATGTCTCATCCTCCCAACAGTCTCCTTTCCTCTCCTCTCCACCCACTCTCCTTCCTCCAGCCAGAGGTCAGCAGGATGATATCCTATAGATGCATAGAACCATAAAGTGCATCCAATATATGGTAACTCTGCATTGCCAAGTCCAATCCATTCATGTCCGAAGAGTGGACCTTGGTTATGATTTTTGGGCAAGGGCAGCATCAGGGCCAGCAGCCATGCTCCCAGGGGAACCCCAAAACCGCTAGACCATCAACTGAGGTCTTTTAGTGGAGATCTCAGAATGCACCGCTTTTTATTCTTGTGTTGCCAGTGAGACTCAACTTAGCTCCATCGCAGCTATCACTGGTGGTGACCGGGTACCATCCGGTTCTTCTGGTCCCAAGTTGATGTAGGCAACCACTCATGTGGGTCTTTCTATCTTCTGGGTTGTCCTTACCCCATGTCATTTTGGTCCTCGATGAGCATCCACTCCTGCTGAGTTGGGACCATTTGCTGTGCCCTCGGATGGCAGCTTGGCAGTTTTTAAGATCCCAGACTCCACTCACCAATGTGGGGTGCAGAAAGCCCTCTTAGCAAAATGCTAGTTGTGCCAATTAGCCTAGATTTTGCCTAAGAGCGTGGTCCCCTGCCCCCTACCCCAGCTACTCTATCCTTGCAATACTGGGTTAAGATGGAAGGAGTATTCAAGTTATGCTGAAGTCCACTTAATATTGTTCTTGTTTCTAATGTGTGCTATCACTGATTTCACCCAACCAGATTTCTAGCAACTATCTAATCTAAACCCTCCCCCCCCTCGCTCTTGCTCCCTCTCCTCCCTTGCAACTGTCAAAGAGTCTTTTCTTGTATACACAAGTCTGTTTTTGAGATCTTATTATAGAGGTCTCATACAATATTTGCCCTTTTGTCGCTGACTACTTTCACTCAACACAATGTCTTCCAGTTGAAACCAGGTTATGAGATGTTTCCTGGAATCATCATTATTCTTTATCATTGCATAGTGCTCCATTGAGTATATATACCATAGTTTACCTATCCATTCTTCTGTTGTTGGGCATCTGGGTTGATTCTATCCTTTTGCTATCGTGGACTGTGCTGCAATAAGTGTTCTTGTGTATCTGTCCGTTGGTGTGAAAGGCCTTGATTCTGTAGGATATATTCCAAGTAGTGGAATTACTGGGTCAAATGGTATATCTGTATCCATCTTTTTGAGGAAGCGCCAGATTGCTTTCCAAAGAGGCTGGACCATTTTGCAACTCCACCAACAGTGTAGAAAGGTTCCACTTTCTCCACAGCCTCTCCAGCATTTGTTGTTTTGTGTTTTTTGGATCATGACCAACCTTGTTGGGGTGAGATGGTATCTCATTATAGTCTTGATTTGAATTTCTTTAATAACTAAAGATCGTGAACATGTCCGCATGTGTTTTTTGGCTGCCTGGATCTCCTCTTTAGAGAAATGTCTGTCCATCTCCTTTGTCCATTGCTTAATTGGATGATTTATCTTCTTCTTATTGATATTTTGTAGTATCTTATAGATTATGGAAATCAGGCATCAGTCTGACATAGAGTTGCCAAATATTTTTTCCCATTCTGTGGGTGGCCTTTTAATTCTATTAATAAAGTCTTTGGATGAGCAAAAGTGTTTGATTCTTAATAGTTCCCATGAAAATAAAAACTTTTGTATGGTGAACTTAAAAGACAGGGGACAGTCTAGAACAAAATACTTAAAACATAAATAAGAGCAAAGAATTCTTTTTTTATATGTAAGGAAGGGACAAACAACTAAATAAAAAAAGGGTGAATAATATGAACAGGTAATTTTCAGGAGAAGAAATCCAAGGAACATTAAACAATGGTGGGATTGAGGGGTGATGGTTTGGGGAGTGGCTTTAGCGACCTCAAAAATGCCATCGACTCCCCTCCAACTCTATGATCTGGACAAGTAACATCTTCTTAGTTTTGTGTTAGTCCAGCTTCGTGACAAGACCTAATTTCCCTTTCCAACCAAATAGCCATCCGAGAATTTCCTTTATGTGGAAATGCTGTAGCTTCCATGGCCCCCCAAAAGTGAAAAGATGCTCAACTTCACTTATAATGAGGCAACTGCAAATTAAAACAATACTAAAATGCCATTTTTCATTTGTCAGATTGGCACAAATTTAAAAGATGATTGTATCTACTGACAGGGAGAGTGTGGAGAAATTCAGATTGATCTATACTGTTAGTGACAAAACATGTTCAGTCTGTTTGGAAAGTCATTTAAGTTTCTGTAACAATTTAAATATACGTGCAATTTGACTTCTAGAATTTTTATGCTACAGATAATGCTCTCATGTGTCCATGAAGACTGATGTATAAGCACACTTATTGTAGTCTTGCTTATGTTACACAAAAAGGAACAACGAATAAGGGGCTGGTTAAGTACATTAACGAAACAGCACACAGCTGTTGAAGAGAATGAGCTAAATTTACGTGTTCTACAGGAAAGATGCCCAAAATAGATTCTGAAGTAAAAAAATAAAAGTCACAGCAGAGTTTGTTTACTATGATACTGTGTAGACAATGACTCTTAATGGTGGTTGCCTCTGGAAGTGGGAGGGGGGAGAGAAGGGGAGGCAGGGGTAACAGGACTGTCGTATTCTCCATGGTAACAAGAGCTACTGTGGCTAACATTGATGGATGACCCACCACACACCAGGCATCACATTTGATCCTCAGAACCACCCTCCCAGATGGGTACTTTCGTCACGTCCACTTCACAGATGAAAGAAAGGAAGCTTCAAGGGGTTGTGTCATGCGCCCAGGCTGAGATCAAGTAAACAGTGGAACTGGGCTGAGAACCAATGCTCTCTGTGATAATAAGCGACCTCCCAATATACATATATGTGTTTAATGTAGCTTTAATTATTTAGCAATGATTGTAGGTTGACTTTCTCATTGAAAAAACAGCAAAAGAAGCGTTTCGCTGTAAACACACTCTAAATATTTTGTCTCTGAATCTTGAGAAATACCTTCCTGCTCCCATAAAATCATTTCATTTTGAACAGTAGGTGACTGAGAAGACTATACTCTTTGGTTGTTTATCTAAAAGCAGAGAAAAGTGTCTTCATGAATGAGCCTATTTAAAGCTGACACTCTCACCATCTCAGTAGAAATATTGTGTGTAAGAGGGAAGTAAACGAAACTTACCATCCATTTTCTTCATCTTCTCATCATCCAGTACTGCGTTTTGAATTGAAAGAGAGAAAAAGATCGCGAGAAAACTCTTTCTCCACATCAGGATTTGATTTAGAGATTCAAGCCTCAAAATCCTTGGTGGGTTTCACATGTGACCAAGGAAGCAGGATAATTTGATCAAGTGGCTCCACATTCTCCCTAATGAAGTCAGAGGAGAGATCGAAGGAGGCTTAGCTGTGTGACAGTGGTGAGTCACCTAGCGAACTTCCTCCTTTTCTGAAATGAGTAAAGGAAACTAGAGAGTCTGTACAAAGTTTGCACAATGTGACTAGTTGGTCTAACTGATCTCTTGTTGGTTCCTCCGTGAGTGCTTGTAAGGAGAGAGAGATGTAGTGGGTGGCCCCTGACTCATGCTGACTTGGAAGTAGAACAATGGGTAAAAAGAAAGAAAATTGTGACTATCACATGTATTGCCTTTGAGTAAACCCGCTAGGACTCAGCCAACATTGAAAGAAATATAATGGAAATTTGATTTAGTCTTGCGTAGCAACTATTGACTACTTCCACCAACCAAACTCACTACTGTCAAGTCGAATCTGACTTACAGTGACCCTATAGATAGAGTAGAACTGCCCCAAGGGGTTTTCATGAAGTGCCTGGTGAATTTGAACTGCTGGCTTTTTGGTTAGCAGCTGTAGCATTTAAACACTCTGCCACCAGAATTTCCATTGACTGCTTAGAGACACGTCAAAAAGTAACAACAGAAATAGCTAACTTTGTCAAATGCAGATTCCCAGGCCCCACCCTGGACATACAGGTGATGAGGCCCGGGACTTTTATTTTTAGCAAAAGCCGTGTTTTAGGCTGGGTTCTCTAGAGAGGGACAAGTAGCAAAGTGTAAAAGCATGTATATATATACGAGAGAGAGACAGATTTATATCAGGGAAATGGCATGTATGGTTGTAGAGGCTGGAACATGGCTCTGGCTCGTGGTTTCTCCTAATTCATGAAGCTGCAAGGGTTGGTAGACCCAAGATTGGGCAGTCAGAGAGGAGGGCTCATGCTCACAGCCTGCAGAAGGCTGACCGTTCCCATGATGTGCAGACAAAATGAAGGTACGGTGCTAGCGTGAGTCCTAAGCACAGAAGGTCAGATGAACAGAGCCAGCTGCAGGATCTCGAGTAAACAAAACCCCCCAGCCTTGCCAGAGAGTCCACCTGTAACGGATGCAGGCCACACCCCCAAGGAAACTCCCCTTCAACTAATTGGCTACTCACAGCAGATCCCATCATTGAGATGATCGCATGTCAAACGTCATCGTGGAAGTGATCACATAACAACTGTCAAACTACATCACAACTGCCAGACGTCTGAGAATCATGGCCCAGCCCAGATGAGACACAGCTCCAGAGAACACAGGCTGAGAATGATTCTCGAGCACTTGTCTGTCAGTTTGTCGTGCTGTGATGGCTTGCACGTTGCTGTGACGCTGAAAGCTATGCCACTGGTATTGCAAATACCTGCAAGGTCACCCACGGTGGACAGGTTTCAATGGAGCTTCCAGAATAAGACAAGGCTAGATCTTGTAATTTGCTTCTAAAGAAACTGGCCAGTGGAAACCTTATTAATACGAGCAGAACATTGTCTGACATAGTGCTGGAATATGAGCTTGTCAGGTTGGAAGACACTCAAAATACAAACATGTAATAACATGAAGGGAATCAAGCTTTGGGTCCTTCATTTGATGATGATGCATGATGCAAAATGAGAAGAGTCAGCTGGAAACGTCATTATTCGTTGGAACGTGGAATGTACAAAGTATGAGTCTAGGAAAATTGGTAGTCATTAAAAATAAAATAGAATGTATAGAGATCAACGTCCTGCTATCATAAGCTGGGTTCCCTAGAGAAGCAAAAGCAGTGAAGTTTATACATGTGTATGTATGTATGTATATACGTATATCCACGTATGCATACATATACAGAAACCCTGGTGGTGGAGTGGTTAAGTGCTACTTCTGCTAACCCAAGGGTTGGCAGTTCAAATCTGCTGGGCCCTCCTTGGAAACCTATGAAACAGTTCTACTCTGACCTGTAGGGTCACTGTGAGTTGGAATCAACTCAACAGCGTGGTTCTTTTTTTTTTTTTAACATACATACATATGTACACAAAGTGTGACAATTAAGTTAGTGAACTTATCCAAGAAAAAGTGCTACATACCTCACTGCTGAATATCAGTATGGTTAGCTTCGAAGTACTCCCCTTGGGAAGCTATGCACCCATGCTAGCGCCTAGTCCACCCTTCAAAGCAATTTTGGAACTCTTTTTCTGTGATGGCCATCAGAACTATGATTGTATTACCTTTGATGTCCCAAGTGTCATCAAAGTGTCCTCCTTTCAATATTTTCTTTGCCTTGCCACCAAGCCAAGCCAAGTGCTGCCAAGTTGGATCTGACTCATGGTGACCCTAGGGACCAGGGTAGAACTGACCCCAGAGTATTCAAGGAGCGCCTGGTGGATTTGAACTGCTGAAAGAAAAAAGTCATTGGGGGCCAGACCAGGTGAGTAGGGAGGGTATTCCAATATCGTTATTTGTTTGCTGGCTAAAAATTCCCTCACCGACAATTATACAATAAAGTTTGTGACCTTGCCACTGTGCCACCGTGAGCAATGGCCATTCCATAAAGAGTTCCAAAATTGCTTTGAAGGGTGGATTAGGCACTGGTGTTGGTGCATAGCTTCTCAAGGGGAGTACTTCTAAGGTGACCATAGTGATACTCAGCAATGAAGTATGTAACACTTAGAACAATTAAGTTCGTGGACTTAATTGTTGGACCTTGCACACACACACATATATATGTATATAGATGTGTGCATATACCTACACATACACACACACATCAATATATAGAGATTTATATTAAGGAAATGGCTTGCATGGTCTTGAAGATTGAAAGTCCCAAGTTTGTGGGTCAAGCATCAGGCTGGAAAATTCATCTTGACTCATATAGCTATGTACCTGCAGGGGCTAATGAACCCCAAATTAGCAGTCAGACCACAAGCTGCTGCCTCACAGGCTGTGGCGGCTGATGAGTCCAAGATCATCAGGGAAAGGTTTCAGGCCCAAGTTCCAAGAACCAGAGTTCAGATGATGATGAGGTGAATACAGAATCCAGAACAGAGTAAAACACAGCAAGTTTTGCCAGAAGGTTGGTTGCGGGCTGTACCCCCAAGGATCTCACTTTCAACTGATTGGCTGCTCATAGCAGATCTCATCGTGGAGGCAATTACATTGTATCTGATCTGAAAATAGAGGCCATTATATTGTTACATAAATACCTAACAATATCATAACTGACAAACAAGTTATGATATTGTTAGGTATCTATCATGGCCCAGCCATGTTGATTCACAACTCCCAACCATCATAATCCACCCCTTGTCAACTTGGCACTTGTATACATCTTCTTAAACTATATATAGTCTCTTAATAAAGGCAATTATAAAGTCATACTTGTGCCTAACATGTTACAACTAATGCACTTACAACCAAAAATGCACTAAACCTGTGTACATCTTATATTTTGTAAGTGAAGAAAACAGAAACCCTGTAGGCTCTCTTCAGATTTCTCAGCAGAAACCATGCTGGCACGGAGACAGTGGCATGACACAGTCAAAGCCTTGAAGGAGAAGAACTTCCAACCAAGAATTATATATCCTGCAAAACTATCTTTCAAATACGAAAATGAAATTAAGACATTCCCAGATAAACAGAAACTCAGAGACTTTGTAAAAACCAAACCAAAACTACAAGAAATATTGAAAGAAATTCTTGGCTCTGGCTTAGAAGAACAAAACTTTATATTTTAGAACGACTTTACTACTCAAAACTCTACTCCGTTAGGGAAGGCTCCAAAGCCAATCACAGCTTTAATAAGGAAAGAAGCAATCCAGTGATTATCATGAAAACTATGGTGTCATCATATTAAAAAGAGGGATGTACTACAGTTGTTATAGTCCTTCCAGATGAAGGGGAAGATGACAAGACTGGTAGTCATTAAAATTGGGTTTATATATAGTTTATTAAGAGGGATCATAGGGGCAGCTGTAAAGCACAACAAAGATGTTACATTTCAAGAAATGTAACACAGGAGTCTCAACAACCACAAAACCAGCTCTGAAACAGGTGAAAAATCAACTCACAAAAAAGAACGTCCCAGAACAGACTAATAAGAACAACAGAGAAAACATCAACATAAAAATAAATACATCACAATGGCAGCACTGAGCACATACCTATCAATAATTACATTGAATGTGAATGGACTGAATGCTCCAGTAAAGAGACATCAAGTGACATCTTGGATCAAAAGACATGACCCATCCATATGTTGTCTACAAGAAACTCACTTGAGACCTAAAGATAGGAACAAACTGAAAATTAAAGGTTGGAAGAACACATATCAAGATGACAATGAACAAAGAAGAGCAGGGGTGGCAATTCTAATCTCAGACAAAATCAATTTTAATGTCAAATCCACCATTGTGGACAAAGATGGACATTATTTATTGCTGAAAGGTTCAGTACACAAGCAAGACTTAACTATATTAAATATTTATGCACCTAATATCAGAGCACCTAAATACATCGACGAAACACTGACTACACTCAAAAGAGAGTTAGATGACTCCACCATAATAGTGGGAGACTTCAACACTCCACTTTCAATACTAGACAGATCATCTAGAAAAAAACTCAGTAAAGATACAGAAGACCTCATTGCCACAATTAATCAACTAAACCTCATTGATATATACAGAACTTTCCACCCAAACATTCTCCAGAATTGACCATGTGATAGGCCATAATGCAATGCTCAACAAAATCCATACCATTGAATTAGTGCAAAGCATCTTCTGAGATCATAAAGCCATAAAAGTTGAAATCAATAGCAGAAAAAACATAGATGGAAAGTGGAACTCTTGGAAACTGAACAACATCTTGCTCAAAAAAACATGGGTTATAGAGGAAATCAAGGATGAATTAAAGAAATTCATGGATTCCAATGAGAATGAAAACACTTCCTACCAGAACCTATGGGATACAGCCAAAGCAGTGCTCAGAGGTCTGTTTATCTCCATAAATGCACACATCTGGAAGGAAGAAACCAAATCAAGGAACTAACCCTACAGCTTGAACAGGTAGAAAGAGAACAACAGGGGAACCCCTCAGGCACCAGAAGAAACGAGATCATAAAGATTAGAGCAGAACTAACTGAATTAGAGAATAGAAAAACAATTGAAAAAATTGAAAAGACCAAAAGCTGGCTTTTTGAGAAGATCAACAAAATTGACAAACCACTGGCTAAACTTACTGAAGAAAAGCGGGAAAGGAAACAAATAACCCAAATTAGAAATGAGAGGGGAGTTGTCACCACAGATGTAACAGAAATCAAAAATATCATAACAGAATACTATGAAAGACTGTACTCTAACAAATTTGAAAACCTAGGGGAAATGGACCAATTCCTTGACTCATACCACCTACCCAAATTATCACAACGTGAAGCAGAACAACTTAATAAATCCATTACAAAGGAAGAGATTGAAAAGGTCATCAAAAAACTGCCAACCAAAAAAAGTCCGGGTCCAGATGGCTTCACGGCAGAATTCTACCAAGCATTTAGAGAAGAGTTATCTCCAATACTACTGAGACTATTTCACAGTATAGAAAGGGATGGAGTACTCCCAAACTCATTCTATGAAGCCAGCATAACCCTGTTACCTAAGCCAAGGAAAGACCCAACAAAGAAAGAGAACTACAGACCGATATCACTCATGAATCTAGATGCAAAAATCTTCAACAAAATTCTTGCCAACAGAATACAACAACATATCAAGAAAATAATCCATCATGACCAAGTGGGATTCATACCAGGGATGCAAGGCTGGTTCCACATCAGAAAAACAATCAATGTGATTAACCACATAAATAACACAAAAGACAAGGATCACCTGATTTTGTCCATTGATGCAGAAAAGGCATTTGATAAAGTCCAACACCCATTCATGCTAAAAACTCTTAGCAAAATGGGCATAGACGGCAGATTCCTCAACACAATAAGGACCATTTATACAAAGCCAATTGCCCACATCATCCTGAATGGAGAGAGACTGAAAAACTTTCCCTTGAGATCAGGAACTAGACAAGGATGCCCACTCTCACCTCTTCTATTCAACATTGTGCTAGAAGTTCTAGCCAGAGCAATTAGACAAGACCAAGAAATAAAGGGCATCTGCATTGGCAAAGAGGAAGTTAAAATCTCCCTGTTTGCAGATGATATGATTGTATATGCAGAGAATCCCAAGGAATCTATAAATAAACTATTCAAAGTGATAGAAGAGTTCAGCAAAGTCTCAGGATACAAGATAAACATAAGTAAATCAGTAGAATTCCTTTATACCAACAACAAGACTGTTAAGGAAGAAATTATCAAACCAATACCATTTACGATAGCCCCTAAGAAGATAAAGTACCTAGGAATTAATCTAACCGGAGAAATAACAGACCTTTACAAAGAGAACTACAAGCCCTTACTACAAGAAACTAAGAGAGACTTAGATAAATGGAAAAACCTACCCTGCTCATGGATAGGAAGACTTAACATTGTGAAAATGTCTATTTTACCCAAAGCAATCTATTTATATAATGCAATCCTAATACAAGTTCCAGTGACATTTTTTAATGAGATGGAGAAACAAATCACCAATTTTGTTTGGAAAGGGAAGAAGCCGCAATTAAGCAAGGTACTACTAAAGAAGAAGAACACACTGGGAGGCCTCTCATTACCTGACTTTAGACATATTACACTGCCACAGTGGTCAAAACAGCCTGGTACTGGTATAAGAACAGACAGATCGATCAGTGGAACAGAACTGAGACCCCAGAGATGACACCATCTGCCTATGAACAATTGATATTCGACAAAGGCCCTAAGACATTAAACTGAGGTAAAAACAGTCTCTTCAACAAATGGTGCTGGCAAAATTGGATATCCATCTGCAAGAAACTGCAACAAGATCCATATCTCACACCTTATACAAAAACCAACTCCAACTGGATGAAAGACCTAAATATAAAACCTAAAACGATAAAGCTCATCCAAGAAAAGGTAGGAACAACAATGGAAGTTTTATTACACAATATGGACAGACTCCAAAATCTGTCAAACAGACCACAATCATCAGAAGAGAAAATAGATAAATGGGATCTATTAAGAATTAAACACTTTTGCTCATCTGAAGACTTTATTAATAGAATTAAGAGAACACCTACAGAATGGGAAAAAATATTTGGCAATTCTATGTCAGACTGACGCCTGATTTCCATAATCTAGAAGATACTACGAAGGCTTCTCGAGTTGTGCCTGTAGTGGCTGCCGATTCTCCTGGCTCTCTGATGTGTTTACGGATGTAAAGCCGTGCACTCTGGCCTCACAGGTCTGACCTGAGAGGGCGCAGTGGTGGCGGCTTTCCAAGGCGAGAGAATGGAGGGGGGACCAGGGCACGTGGGTTGCTGATTTGCACGGCCACATAGGACAGGGCCCGAAGTCCAGCACGCTCCTGTGGACAGATTCCTCTCTGTGGAGAGGCTATCTTCAGGGACCTGCCCCTGTACGGAGCAGTAAGGGAGCCTCATGCCCCTGCCAGTGTGACGGCTGAAGGCTCCCAGGCCATAGCCTGTGCTGCTGTCAGCCTGGTCTCACCGCTGACATTGGCCAGCCCCAGAGGGGCTGAACAGAGCCAGGGCCTGTTGCCAGCATGCCGACTTCCTCCCTGGGTGACCACTGCTCTCTGGCAATAGGTCATCTTCCAGTTTAACCCCCAGTTCACAAAAGACCCAATTCCCTTCTGATGGTTAAAGTTATTCTCAGGCACCCACTCCTCTGAAAAAGCCTGCACTCAGTGATTGGCAGTGATATTCCCACTGTGATATTGGTGGCAACTTCTTTTGTCTTAAGGAAGAAGGGGACAAGAAAACCTCACAAGTTCAGTCTCTGGTGGGATGCCTCTCAATGTCCATGTTTCTGCTCGAGACAGCTTGAGGTTAGGTAACAATGACAGTTTTGAGGTCTCCCCACTAATTGTGGCCTACCCGTGCCTGGGCTGAGCGTAGAGTTCAAGTTAGTGTTAAGGTTAGGATTGTTAGATCTAAAGTAAGCTTAGGGTTAGGTTTAGGTTTAGAGTTAGGTTTAGGATTAGTGTTGGGTTAAATCTAGGCTGAGAGTTAGAGATACGGTTAAGGTTTAAGGTCAGGGTTAGGGTCAAGGTTAGGGGTTAGGGTTAGTGTTAGGTTAAATCTAGGCTTAGAGTTAGGGATAGGGTTAGGGTTTACAGTTAGGGTTAAATTGAGCATTAGGGTGCTTGGGAGGACTGGGCCTTTCACAAAGGCTGACATGTCTGGGGCACTTCTGTGTGTGGAGGCCTCAGCTGGGGCAGGGAACTGGCAGATGAAATGGGGAAGTGCAACTTACAGCTGTTGCCAGTGTCGGCAGGAAGTCTTTAGTGAGGCCAGGGAAGGGGATTTAATTGTCTGAAGTTCACACATATGTCAGAGATAAAAGTCTCTAATGGACAAAGAAAGAAAAGTGTCCATGCTGCATCCCAAGAACATTCCTTGGGATGAAAATCATGCCAGAGTGCACCACTGCGGCTCACACAGCTCGTCATATTGGTCAGGCTAACGGTAATCAATAGTGTGCCAAGATGTAGAGTTGCCTTCCGTCAAGATTATAGGCTTGGAAACCATGAAGAACTTCTGTGCTGTTGTGTACGGTGTGCACGCTGATTTGCATGTAGTCGTGAAAACCTGCCAACACCTAAATGCCCATCAGTGCAAACTAGCTATTTAAATTATAGAAGTTCCTCACCATGGGTTGGAAACCCTGGTGGCTTAAGTGGTTAAATGCTACAACTGCTAACCAAAAGGTCATTTGTTCGAATACTACCACACACTCCTTGGAAACTCTATGGGGCAGTTCTCCTCTGTCTTATGGAGTCACTGTGAGTCCAAATGAATGACAATGTGTTGTCATTTTAAGAAGGGATAAAACGGATATTCTGTTCTTTTTTAAGTCACTATTGAGATCTAACTTATATACTGTAAAATTCACACCTTTAAATGGCATAGTTGAGTGTGTGTTAGTAATATTCATGGAGCTGCGCAGTCATCACCATAATCTAACTTTAGAACATTTTGTCATCGGAGTAGGGTGCTGCTCTAACAAGTATCTACAGTGTGGAAGCTATTTTGGAACTGTGAGTGGATAGAAGATTCAGAAGGCACCAGAAAACTGTTAACACCAAAGAAGCGGCAGCAACAGAACCAGAGGCAGCGCTGGAGCCCACTCGTGGAGCAAGGGAACTGAGGGCCTGTGCACAGAGTTTTCCTCATGGAACGAGGTGCCTCCGGGCACTTGAATCAATGGAGCTGGCCTTGCTGACCCACTGAGCGAGAGAGATGAGTGCCTTTGTGCAGGATGTTTTACAGCAAGAGAGGGGTGCCTCCGGGTACTTGAATCAGTGGAACTACAGAGCTTTGGAACAGTTGCCCCAGCAGGGCAGATGTGGGCCTGAGGCCCGGGCCATGTGTCCATAGAAAGCAGAAGCTGAAGAGACAAACAGCGTGGGAAGCTGAGCTGCCTCAGTCTCAAAAGGTATGGCCATGACCTCAGGGGTTTGAAAAGGTGGAACCATGGCGTCCTGTGTTTGTAAGGGTGGAATTGCCACTCAGTTGGGCTTGGGGTACACCTAAAGCCGACAGGGCAGAGTTTCTGTCCAAGTGGGTCTTGAAGGCAGAGTTGTAGTGTAGGGCTGGGGGTCTCCACTCACAATCCAGAAAATCCAGAGAGTGTGGCCAATACCTAGAGTCTGGAGGGCAGGGCCTTTGTGTAAAATGTCTCAGAAAGTGTCAGAGTATTTCCAAAGCTCTGAGGGCTAAGGTAGTGTGTTCTGCTGGCTTGCCTGTTGCCTGTTAATGCCTTCTTTCCTTGTAACTTCTCCCATTTGTGATGGACTGTCTAACTTGTGCCTGTTCTGCCATTGTACCTTTAAAAGTGGATAGCTTGCATTCTAGGTTTCACAGATGTAGAAGAGTTTTTGTATTTTGGACGTGGAACTGATTTAAGACTTCTGCCATATAGGATGAATGTGTTACATGTTTCAAAGATTTGATTTTTTGGGGTGCCAAAGGGTGAAATGTCATCGATCAAATTGTGTCCCCTCAAAATACGTGTAGTCATGTGACAGGGCCATGATTCCCAGTATCTTGTCAGTGTCCTGCATTTTGTGATTCTCCCATGCTGCATGTTAAAGGACTAGGGTGGGACTGTAAATCCCGCCCAGCTGTAGAGGGAGTTTCCCTGGAGTGTGGCTTGCCCCACTCTTAATCCTTTTGTTATAAACGGAAAGAGAAGTAGAGATACCACCAAGCAAACAGCACTGGGAGGAGAGGGCATCCTTCAGACCGGAGGCTCCTGCGCCAAGATGCTTCCTGGACAAAGACTGATGCAATACCAGACCTTCCTCCAGAGCTGACAAGGGGGAAAGCCTTCTCCGGGAGTCGACATCCTGAATTTGGACTTGTAACGTACTGGACTAGGTAAGAATAAACTTTCCTTTGTTAAAGCCATCTACTCTAGTATTTCTGTTAGAGCAGCACTAGCTGACTGAAAAACCTGCCAACACCTAAACGCCCATCAATGCAAACTAGTTACTTAAATTGCAGTAGATCCTTACAGTGGGTTGGAAACCCGGGTGCCTAGTGGTTAAATGCTACAACTGCTAACCAAAAGGTCAGTTGTTCGAATACCACTGTGCACTCCTTGGAAACTCTATGGGGCAATTCTCCTCTGTCTTATGAGGTCACTGTGAGTCCAACTGAATGACAATGTGTTTTGGTTTTACAAAGGGATAAAACTGATATTCTGTTCTTTTTTAAATCACTATTGAGGTATACGGCACTTGGCTTGGCTTGGCTTGGCTATTGAGGTATAACTTATATACCATAAAATTCACACATTTAAACTGTATGGTTGAGTGTGTTTTAGTCATATTCATGCAGCTATGCATTCATCACCATAATCTAATTTTTTCATCTGAAAAAAAACTAACTTTTTCATCTGAAAAAAAAACAAAGCCATCTAGTTCTCTTGGTATTTAAATAGAAATATCTTTGTGATGGGCAAAAAGTGCACAAAAAGCATGTTTCAGAGAGTGTGTAACACATATCATTTATTTATAAGAGTCAATATAGAGACACACAGATATAAATATGTCTGTATTGATCTTTACACATTTGCTCATTTGTATATATATGCAGAGAGTCCTCTGTCTGGGGAAGAAGTTTTATACACTTTTATCCTTGTAGACTTTATGAGTACATTTATATTAGAGGCAACAGCTTAAAACTGAAATAAGCTACGAGCACTGCCAAAGTTTACAAAAGAGTGTTTAAGGGAAACTGCAGCTGATTAATGCAAAGACTGGAAAGGAAGTGAAAAGGCTTTTTGTCTAACCTTCAGTGTGTCCACTAGATGGCGCCATCGTCAAATTCCTGCAGTTCCAGACCGAGCCGGGAAAGGCAGGGGAGTGGGTCTGACCACCAGCTGTTGCTGCCTCTAATGTCTTAATTGTTGCTTGCTTTCCTTTTGAGTCACTTGAAATAAAACCATTTTTAAAAGTCCCTTTAGAAATACTTCACTTGGCTTTGGCTTAGAAATACCTCAGTACAGAGAAATGAAATGAAGTTCTTATTAGAGGAATATAGTCATTAGATGAAAAATACCATCAAATGCTTGTATAGTCACTGGTCTGGTTCTTGGGAACGAGTTGCTTCCTTTCGGTCCTGTAAGGACTAGACATCACAAAATGCTTCTTGCTACTTTGGAATTTTCCAGATCTCTGACCAGTCTGAGTTTCCTAGCTTTTCACCATCAAAAGCACCTCCATGATATTTATTTCATAAATCTCATTTGAGATGACTTCATCCAAAAAAGCATTCACTAAGCAATGATATCTTTTTCTGTTGTCCTGTGTGTGTATCTGAGTAAAGTCTCTAGTAGACAAAGGACCAAATTCCACAGAATTCCAGCTAAAAACTTCTAGACCCACTGAATGAGAAAGCTGAGAGCCTGGGGTACCCCTGGAGACTTCCTGGGAGAGGCTAAAGGAGCTTTGTAACACCTGCCTGAGCAAGGCAGAGGCCTAGGGCCAGAGAGCTGTGTGCCTGCAGACAGAGCTGACAAGAGGCCGACCCGATGGAAGAACGTATCCCAGCGCCGCTGAGAGAGGACCCTCGACGAGACGGATTGCGGTGGTGGCTGCGACTGTGGGCTTATGCCTAAAAATGACCGTGAACCTGGCGCAAGACCAGGCAGTGTTGGGTTCTGTTGTGCGTAGGGCCACTATGAGTTGGAACCGACTCGACAGCACCTGACAACCACAACAATTCCCTAATAACCCCTATCACCATGAGTGTTGTCTGTGAGTTCTGTGTGGCCATTGCAATGAATTACTGAACTCAGCAGAGAAGTCAAGAGTGCAGTGAGAGGGCTGGTTGGTGTCAGAACTGGTCAAGACGGCAGCCATGGGCTGTTGGGCTTTATTTTCATCCCTTCTTGTGAAGTCAGAGGAGGTCAGGTGCCTCCCCCACAACATTTTTACCCCCAGCCATTGAGAGTTGAACAGACTATACATTTTGATAATTTCCAGGCAGCAGATTGGGGGTGATTTCAGCATTCGGAGCACCGAGCAAGCAGACAGCTGCTCTCAGCAAACTCCCTGGGTAGTCATAGCACTTAACCACTGTGCCACCTAGGACCCAGGAAAACAAAGCTTTCCTACCTTGGTGACTTCTGTGCATTCCTGGTGGGTGGGATGGTTACTAAAGATGTGTTTTGCCTGGAGTTGGAGTAGGGAGGGAGTGGAGAGGTGCGCTGAAGGAAAACCTGTGTTGATTTTTTTAAGTAATAATACATTATTCTATGTACTGTGTTAGGTTGCATAAGTTTTATTAAATATAATTTAGGTACCATCAAATCTACCCACCCTGTTTATTCATCGTTTATTAAAATATGCAACTTCCAGTTAAATTTGAATTTTAGATGAACAATAGATATTTTGTTAGTATAGTTATGTCCTATCCAATATGTAGAGCATACTTACACTAAAAAAATTGTAGTCATTTATAGGACTTTCAAATTTAACTAGATGTCCTGTATTTTCATTTGCTGAATTAGCAAACCCTAGTTTTGGTAAATCCATAAAACTGTACAACTATCACCATAATCCAGTTTTAGAATATTTCCATCACCCCAAAATTTCCTTGCCTGCCCACTAACATTTAACCCATCCCTCCAGGTCCAGGCAATTGCTGATCTGCTTTGTCCTTATAGCTCTGGAGAAGACTCTCCTTGGGAGGAGCACAGTCAGAACGGTCCTTAGAAGCATGGATGTCGAAACTTCATCTCACGGACTTTGGACATGCTCTCAGTTGGGACTGTACTTGGTCAGGCCGAGGGTCAGCAAAAGAAAATGAAAAGAGAAGAAGACCCTGCTCAAGACGGAGTGACAGTGGCTCTTAATGAGACAGCAAGGCCAGTGAGGACTAGCCCGGTGCAGGCGCAGGCTGCGTTGGGTTCTGTTGGGCACCGGGTTGCTGCGAGTGGGAACTGACTTCTCTGACAACATATTTTGAACTGGAAATACTTGGCTCTCACACAGCGAGCTCAGTTAAAGAGCTAAGTGTTTGCATGGTGAGTTTGGTTTCACTTTTTAAAGTGGTAACGCATGAGACTGGCTGCCCAGCGTGGGGTTTGTCTTTTGCCATCTGAGTGGCCTCTGGCTTGCAGGTGTGTTGGGTTATTTTCATCTGGTGGTGTTTACAGACCACATGGGGAACCAGCCCTGGGCAGGCAGAGAGCCTCTGGCCCGCACTGAGGCAGCGGGGTCAGGGGGGACCCTTTCTAGGCACCCAAGCCAGGGCAGGACAGGAGGTTGGACAGGATGTCAGGCTATCAGGTGGCTAGTCAAGGACAGTTTGTGTCAGTGTCAGGCCTTGGCCACTTGAACCCGGTCTTGGAGTGACCTAACAAAATGAATTACCATGGTTAAGGTGCCTAGCACAGGGCCTGGTCTGTAAACAGTAGCTGGAAAGCAGCCTCCTGTGAATTCACGGTTGGTTGGACACACATTTACTAGACACCCATAGAGGGTGAGGCTTCCAGATCTGTGACTGCACTGGTCAATGGTCCCTTCTTTAAAAGAGTTCATTCTTTGGTGGCTAAAATTCCTGGGCACTAACTGTGTGTGAGCAGAGCATTTTCTAAATCCTTTCTGTCTGATAATACCTAAAATACTCTCTGTATTTATAAGGCAGTTTCTATCATTGATCTTATCTTGCCTTTGAGGAAATTAAGGCTCAGAGTGGTTAAAGTAATTCTGCATGGTCACACAGCGAGTCTGGGTCTAGAGGCGCTGTTTCTGGTATCACTTCCTTGTGTTCCTGCGTTAAGGTGTGCTAAGGTCTGTGGAAGCCCAGGAAACAAGGTATCTGAGCCACTGGGAAGGAGGGGTCAGCGATCCTCCCTGGGGAGTGAGATGGCCAAAGAGGCAGGGAAGGGCATTCCAAGCAGAGGGAACAGCATATGCAAAGATAAGAGGTAAGAGAACATGGTACGATGAAAAATGACCAACAAGGTTTGGAAGAAATGAAATTTCAGAGCCCTTAAAAAAACAAAACAAAACAAAAATACTGATATGTTTCTTTGGGAAAAAGAGTCTGGTTTTGCAAAAGAAAGAGTCGCAGATGAGAGCTCTGAAGACCTTCGGGAGAGTCTTGTAGCTTCTCTGCCGTCCTGGTCGGCTGTCTCTGGTCGGCCTTTTATCCTCACCGGGCTTGTTTCCTCTTCAGCGTGGGTGAGTTGCTTAGCACAGCAGGCGGAACGTCGTGGGTGCCAAGTCTGGGTCGACTGGGCTTGTTTTTGTTGGTAGCAGGGCCCTGGGTCTCATTTACTGTAAAGCAGTGTGTGATGTCAGTTCTAAGAGGTGACCACAGAAGACTCTGGAATACAATATGGATTACTCTGAGTTAAAAAAAAAAAAATCTGTAAGATATATTATTATGTGAAAAATCAGGGTGTAGAAAAGCATACCTACAATATGGTACCATTTGTTTAGAAGCTTGCGCACACATAGACTGTCTGTGGAAGGATATGAAGAAGTGGCTGTTTCCGCTTGGGAGCAGGACTAGACCTGAAGGGTGGGAGAGAGTCACTGCAAGCAATTCTTTTTACTCTTTACCCACCCATAAAAATAACAACAACCAAAAAGACAACCCAGAAAACAAGATCCCTCACCTGCTTGGTTTCTGTAGATGGTTGCATGTTCCGCAGGCTCCGTGGGTGTATCTCCACAGTCCCTGGATATGTTGTCTCTCAGATATTCCTATATAAATTGATATGGAATTATTAAATTAAGTCAGTTCAGCCACAGGTTTCCATCCAGTGAGTAGAGTCCCCCGGCATGCTGAAAGAAAGCGTGACCTGCTCCAGCAGCCTAAACTGTTTCCAGATGAAAGATCGCTGAGAACACGGCAAGGAGTCTAAAGGGTCCAGAAGGCCTTGCGATTATTTTCTGGGCTCTGTAAGTAACATCTGTTACCTACACAGCCAGGCACGCTTTCTTTCTTTTGCTGGGAAAAGCAGTCTAAGAAGTTTTTTGTTTTTTTTTTTATTTAACATGACTGAGTGAAAATGTACATTCCCGTATAAATTTACATGCCCACCTATATGCAGCTTCCACTGCTCTCCCTGTCCGGTGACAGCACACTATTCCTCTCTGCTCCATACATGTCTCATCCTCCCAACAGCCTCCTTTCCCCTCCTCCCCATCCATTCTCCTTCCTCCAACCAGAGGTCGGCAGGATGATATCCTATAGATGTATAGAACCATGAAGTGCATCCAGTATATGGTCACTCTGCATTGCCAAGTCCAATCCATTCCTGTCCAAAGAGTGGACCTTCGTTACAATTTATGGGTAAAGGCAGCATCAGGGCTGGGGGCCATGCTCTCAGGGGAACCCCGAAACCGCTGGACCATCGATTGAGGTCTTTTAGTGGAGATCTCAGGATGCACCCCTTTTTATTCTTGCGTTGCCAGTGAGACTCAACCTGGTGAGCTCCATCGTGGCTATCACTGGTGGTGGCCGGGCACCATCTGGTTCTTCCGGTCCCAAGTCGATGTAGGCACCCATTCATGTGGGTCTCTCTGTCTTCTAGGTTGTCTTTGCCGCGTGTCATTTTGGTCCTCGGTGAGCATCCTTTCCTGCTGAGCTGGGACCATTTGCTGTGTCCTCCGATGCTAGGAAGTTTTATAATCTCTTCAAAAGACAATAAATTATCCAGCTGAGTGCTATTCTAGCCCAGATCAGTAATCAAGAATATTAATTTCATTTTTGCAAGAACCTAGGCTTTTCATAGGAAAGGTAGCCAAGCCAGTCAAGTGCCGTCAAGTCGGATCTGCAGGCAGACCAGTTTAAAAAACGTATGAGATGGGTCCATTTGGGCATCTCTTTTCAAGCTGTATGTCACTTAAACCCCTGGCTTCTCTGAACTAGAGCTTTTGCTAGACATGCAGGGGGGCCCAGGAGCCTAACCCTTGTCACTAAGTACCCCCCAATCCTGGCGGTATCTCCTATGGCCCATTCTACAGGTTGGGGCGCTGGGGCTCAGCAAGAAGAAGGAGGGTGCACAGAGTTTCAGCTGGTCAGAGGGTGGCAGTGCTGAGACACAGAATGTCTTTGTGCATACTGGCTATTCCTCCACGTTTGCGTGCCAGATGAAAAGACACCTTTGGAATCTTAACCATAAGTGGTCATGGAAGGTGAAGAATGAAAAGGAGTCGGATCCTTCACCTGCTTGGTTTTCACAGGTAGTTGCACCTTTTCCAACTTGCGTGGGTGTATTGCCGTAGTCTTGGAGCACGTTAGCTCCCCTAGCCTTTGCTACGTGATGATTAAGTTGAGTCAAGTGGGGTACACTTATCTCCTCTGTCCCTGAGCAGTAATTGCTGCTGTTGCTGGATGCAGCCCTGCAGGAGGGGAAGAGATGAAAGAGGCTCTTGTTTGTCTCCCTTTACTAAGCATCTTCCTCTAAGTGGTAGTGAATGGGTTGAATTGTATCCCCCAAAGACATTTGAATTCTTAACCCCCAGTACCTGTTTGCCATGGATTGAATTATGTCCTCGCAAAAATGCATGCATTGATTGGACTCACTAGGAGTCCCAGTATGGTACCCTTCCTCCCATGTGTTGTGATTCCTGCCTCCGTGATACTGATGATGGAGAATGGGCTGCAGTTGTGTTAGTGAGGCGGGATTCAAGCTACAAGCTTGTAGGATATAAGAGAGAGAAGTGAGCACAGGAAGATGGGAATCTCATACCACCAAGAGAGAGCACTGAGAGCAGAGCACGTCCTTCGGACCTGAGGCTTCTGTGCTGAGATGCTGTCACTGGATTTGGACTCAGCCTACTAGACTGTAATAACTTCTCTTATTGAGTGCACTTGTAACTTGTAAATGGATTTGGGGCTTACCAGACTGTGACAATAAAAATTTATCTTCATGAAGCCTTCCACTCGTGGTATTTTCGGTTGGAGCAGTACCAGGTGACTAACACACTATTACTGTGATCTCTTTTGCAAATAGGGTCTTTGAAGATGTTATTAGTTACATTAGTGATACTGGAGGAGGGTGGGTCCTTATCCAATATGACTGTATCCTTATGAGAAGAGGAGAGGCAGGGGAAGACAGCCACGTGAAGGAGGAGGCAGACATTGGACTGATGCATCTCCAGGCCAAGGACCGGCAGCCAAGGATTGCTGGCAACCAGCAGAAGACGGGAGAGACAAGGCAGGATTGTGCCCTGGAGCCTCCAGGCAGAGCTGGTCCTGCGCACACGTTGCAGCCTCCAGGACCCCGAGACGGTAGATTCCTGTTTTCAGCCTCCCAGTCTGTGGCACTCTGTTCTGGAAGCGACAGCACACTAACACAGGCAGGCCCAGCGCGGCTGCTGAACAGACAAGGCTCTCACCTTCGGTGAGCTTGCAGTCAGGGTGGGCTATGCAACTTGCAGAGCCCAGTGCAAAACAAAGTTGTGGGGCCTCTTGCCTACAAAATGATTAAGAATTTCAAGATGGTGACAGCATGGGTTAAAGCAAGCCCAGGGCCCTCTCCATCAGCTCAGTGGGCCAGCACAGGTCACATGCCCATGAAGCCATCTAAGAAAAGGCTTTTGCCTATGAAAGGAGACCTCGTGTGTGCACACTGTTGAGGAAGTCGATTTCTTCTATTCTCACCCTTCTCTTTTCATTTTCTTCCCATCTCCTTTCTGATTCCCGTTTCCCCTTCTCCTCACCCTCTGCCTCTGCCCTGCCCTTGCTGTTTGTATCCAACACGCATGGGAGGAAAGTGGTATAACTCCTAAAGAACTGACTTACTTGCTTTACTTTTTAGTAGTGTCTGGCATGCCAGGATTAGGGCTGTTACTCTGAGCAACAGTAGTGACCCCAGAGGCAGCGGAAACTGCAGGCAGACAGCACAGCCATCTCCACCTGGAAGGGAAAGCGTTCACCGGTCAATCTAACCTCGCAGCCTTCTTTTCCAGTGACATTCCACTGTTGAGTGTTCACACAGGGGCAGTTGCGGCTGCTTCCCAAGATGCCTGACTTCCTGTGCGCTCCTGGTTCCCATGTTGCTGTGATGCTGTCGTTAGGTGCCATCGAGTTGGTTCCAATGGATGGCAATCTTATGTACAAGAGAAGGAGACACTTGGTCCTGTGCCCGTGCCATCCTCACAATCACTGATACAGCTGAGCCCATGAGCCAGTCGTTGCATCCACTGTGTCAGTCCATCTCATTAAGAGTCTTCCTCTCTTTTGCTGACCCTGTGTTTTCCCAAACATGACGTTCTTCTTCAGAGACCGGTCCTTCTGATAACATGAGACGAAGTCTTGCCACCTTTGCCTGTAAGGAGCATTCTGGATGTACTACTCCCAAGACAGATTTGTTCGTTCTTTCGTCAGTCCATAGCATACTCAATATTCTTCTCCAACACCGTAATTCGAAGGCCACAATTCTATGGTCTTCCTCATTCATATTCTAGCTTTCGCATACATAAGTGATTGAAAACCACGGCTTGGGTCAGGTGCGTTTTGGTACTCAAAGTGACATCTTTGCCTTTTAACATTTTAAAGAGGTCCTTTGTAGCACATTTGCCCAGTGTAATATGGTTTGGTTCTTTGACTGCTGCTTCCACGGGTGTTGATTGTGGACACAAGTAAAATGAAATCCTTCATAACATCTGTCTTTTCTCTGTTTATCACAACATTGCTTATTGGCCCAGTTGTGAGGATTTTGTTTTCTTTATGTTGAGGTGTAGTCCATACTGAATCCTGTGATCCATGATTTTCATCAGTAAGTGCTTCAAGTTCTCTCTTCACTTTCAGCAATAAGGTTGTATCATCTGCGTGTTGCAGGTTATCAACAAGCCTTCTCTAAACTTGATGCTGCATTCTTCAGATTTTTTGCTCAGCATAAAGACTGAATAAGTATGGTAAAGGGATACCTCCCTGTTGCACACTTTTCCTGATTGTAAACTGCGTGGTATTCCCTTGTTCTATTGGACAGACTGCCTCTTTCTTTGTGTACAAGTTATGCCTGAGCACAACTGTCTGTTCTGGAATTCCTATTCTTCAACACTATCCATAATTTGTTATGATTCATACAGTCAAATGCCTTTGCATAGTCAATGAAACACAGGTTAACATCTTTTTAGTATTCTGTGCTTTCAGCCATGATTCATGTGACATCAACCACATCTCTTGCTTCAAGTCCTCTTCTGAGTCTGGCTTGAATTTTTGGCAGTTTCCTGTTGAAATATTGATGCAGCCACTTTTGAATGATCTTTAGCAAAATTTTACTTGAGTGTGATATTAGAGATATTGTTCAGTAATTTCCACACTCTGTTGGATCACTTTTCTTTGAAACAGACACAAATACGAATCTCTTCCAGTCAGCTGGCCAGGTAGCTCTCTTCCACATTTCTTGGCATACGTGAGTGAGCACCTCAGACACTGCACGCATTTATTAAAAACATTCTAACTGGTATTCTGTCAGTTCCTGGCACTTTGCTTTCAGCCAGTGCCTTCAGTGCAGCTTGGATTTCTTCCTTTAGTACCGTTGGTTCTTGATCATATGTTATGTCCTGAAATGGATGAACTTGACCAGTTCTTTTTGGAATGGTAACTCGTGGTAACTCAGTGGATTCCTTCCATCTTGTTTCAATATGTGTCATTCAGTGTTTTGCCTATAGAATCCTTCCGTATTGAGACTCGATGCTTGGAATTTTTCTTCAGTTTTTTTTTCTGCATGAGAAATGCTGAGCCTGTTCTTTCTTTTTGGTTTTTAACTTTTGGTCTTTACAAATTTTGTTACAATACTTGACTTTGTCTCCTTGAAATCCCCGTTGAAATCTTCTGTTCAGTTCTTTTCTTCATTATTTCTGCCCTTCACACTAGCTGCTCTATGTTCAAGAGTAAGTTTCAGAGCCTCTTCTGATATCTATTCTGGTCTTTTTTTCTTTCCTGTCTTTTTAATGGCCTTTTGCTTCTTTCATGTACAATGTCCTTGGTGTCATCCCACAATTTGTTTGGTCTTTGGTCATTAGTGTTCAATACGTCAAATCTATTCTTGAGCTGGTCTCAAAATTAACGTGGGATATACTCAAAGTACTTTGGCTCTTGTTTTAATTTTCTTCAGTTTCAACTTGAACTTGTATATGAGCAATTGAGGAAAGCCTGGTGGCTACAGTGGTTCAAATCCAGCAGGTGCTCCTTGGAAACCCTATAAGACAGTTCTACCTTGTCTTCTATGGTCACTGTGAGTCAGAATGGACTCAACAGCAACAAGTTTGTTGGTTATATGAGCAATTGATGGTCTGTTCTGCACTTGGCCCCTAGCCTTGTTCTGACTGAGGATACTGAGCTTCTCCATTATCTCTTTCTACAGACATAGTCGATTTGATGCTGGAGTCTTCCTTCTGGTGAGACCTGAGTGTACAGTCACTGTTTATATGGTTGAAAAAGGTATTTGTAATATAGAAGTCATCGGTTTTACAAAATTCTACCATATGATCTCCAGCATTGATTCTATCGTGAAGGCCATCTTCATCTCTCATTAGCCACTTAGGCTGTTTCCATCTTTTTGCTATTGGGAATCACGCTGCAGTGAACATGGGTGCACATGTCTATTTGTGATGTTTATTCTTGTGCTGGCTCTTCTATAGGGTATATTCTGAGGGGGATTGCTGGATCACATGGTATTTCTGTATCTAATTTTTTAAGGAGGGGTAAGCAGACTGTGGTACATAAACACAATAAAGTGCTGTATAACCAGAAAGAACAATGATGAACCTGCAAAACATCTCACAACAAGGATCAATCAGGAGGGCATTATGCTCAGTGAAATGAGTCAATCCCCCAAAAAGACAACTGTTGTATGAGAACACTATTATAAAAAACTAAGAAAAGGTTTACGCATGGAAAAAATAATCTTCGCTTGTTGTGAGGTGGCAAGGGGAAATCACTAACTAGGTAGCAGACAAGTGTTAACTTTGGTTAAGGGAAAGGAAGCACACAATATGGGGAAAGTCAGCACAACCTGACCAAGGCAAAGTCATAGAAGCTTCCTAGACACATCTGAACACCTTGAGGACTGAGTTATTGGGCAGAGGGCTGGGGACCATGGTCTAGGGGGATATCTAGGTCAATTGGTATAATATATCAGAAAGTGTCTGGCTAATACCAGAGTAGCACCCTCTCTTTGAGACCCAGGGCTTGGCAGGGGTCCCTCTTGCCCCCGGCTAACAGTAGCTCTGGAAGCCTGTTGCTGTTGTTAGGTGCTGTGGAGCCGCTTCCATCCATGACAGCACAGTGTGACAGGGTAGACCTGATCCATAGAGTTTTCTAGGCTGTAATCTTTAGGGAAGCACATTGCCAGGTCTCTCTTCTTCAGTGCTGCTGAGTGTATTCAAAGCATCAGTGTTTTGGTTAACAGCCGAGTGCTTAGCCATTGTCCCTGCTGGAAGTCTAGACTTACCACAGGTTAGTGGTCAGGCTATAAACAGCCAACCAGGCAGGGACAAGTGTTAGAAATCAACATTGAAAAAAAAAAAGATGAAAACACAAAAGAAAACTAAAAGACCGGAAGCTCCCTACTGTCGTCAGGTCGATGCCAACTCATAGTGACCATACGGGTCAGAGCAGAACTGTCCCAAATCTGCACTTGGCAGATTTGAACTGCTGACATTTTGGTTAGCAGCCGTGGCACCTAACCACTACATCACCAGGGTTTCCTGGAAGCTGCAAGAGAGATGTAAATCCTGATGCAGCTGCTGAGAACCTGGGCTGTGGACCAGCAGGGCAGGAATCAGTCAGGTCAGCCAGTCTCACTACAGGTCCTTCCTATCAGCTTCTAGACTTTTCTGTGGTTTATCTAGGGCCAACAGCAAGCCCTCTAGAGTCCGTGTGGACCCTGTTAAAGGGGAGACATTTGGAGGCAGGTAGTCCAAGTGGGAAGGGGTGGGCAGAGGAGCAGCTGCTGTTTCTGGAAGCAAACCCAGACCCTGTAGAAAGGAAGCTGGCTCGGGTCACTCTTATGTGTGGCAGACATGGAGCCACGCCAACTGTATTTTGCATTGTTAGGAAATCTGTTTTTAGCTTTACACAGATACTCTTCATCTCCTTGGACATTTTTCTTGATAATGTTAAATTCAGCAGGATCCCTTGCGTTCTTGGAAATGGGTGGTGACATGGTGACATTTTTTTCAAAGAAAGTACAATCGATGGGCAGTGAGCCATTGAGCAGGATGCAGCGCAGTCTTGTATGGAGGTCTGCTTCTGTATGAAGGACAGTAATGTTCAGGATCCCAGTGGCCACTGGCTCTAGAAGGATTAAAGTTCATGTTAAAAGGTATGCAGTGTTAAGGACTGAATCGTGTCCCACTAACCTCTATGCCTGTGGCTCTGATCCCCTGTGGGGGTGGATTGTCCTTGTTATGTTAATGAGGCAAGATTGGGGAGTATCTTGTGTCAATGTCTTTTGAGATATGAAAGAGATTAGACAAGCAAGCTGAGAAGCAGAGATGGGGTAGGAGAGATACCAAGACTTATAGTGGTCTGCATGGAACCAGGAAGCAGAAGCTGAAGAGGTAAGAAACTTCCCCCAGAGACAAAAATGCTTCCCTTAGAGATGTGTGTCTGAATCCAGACTTCTAGCCTCCTAAACTACGAGAAAGTACATTTCTGTTTGTTAAAGCCATTTACTACTGAAATCCTTATAAACTGCAGCAGAACACAGTCTAATATAAGAGGCCCAACAATTAAGTCTGCAAGCTTAATTGTTCTAAGTGCTACATACCTCACTGCTGAGTATCACTACAGTCACCTTCGAAGTACTCCTTTGGGAGAGCTGTACACTGATGCCAGCACCTAGTCCACCCTTCAAAGCACTTTTGGAACTCTTTCTGGAATGGCATTGCCCACGGTGGCAAGTTCACGAACTCAATTGTGTAGTTGTCTGTGAGGGAGTCTTTAGCCAGTAAATAAATACCTGTAGGGGAACACCCTCCCTACTCATCTGACCTGGCCCCCAGTGACTTTTTTCTTTACCTGAAGATAAAGAAAATATTGCAAGGAAGACATTTTGATGACATTCAGGATGTCAAGGGTACTATACAATGACAGCTGTGATGGTCATTCTAGTAAAAGAGTTCCAAAAGTGCTTTGAAGGGTGGACTAGGCACTGGCATGGGTACACAGCTCCCCAAGGGGAGTACTCAAGGTGACTGTAGTGATATTCAGCAGTGAGGTAGGCACTACTTCTTCTAGGATGAGTTCACAAACTTAATTGTCAGACCACATAGTACCAGAAGATGAGTTCCACAGGTTAGAAGGTGTTCAAAAGAAGACTGGGGAAGAGCTGCCTCCTCAAAGTAGAGTTGCCCTTGGAAATTGTCCAAAATGAGATGGATTCATAAACATCATTAATCTAGGCATTAGTGAGCTGCAATGGACTGGTATCTGTCATTTTCAATGGGACAATCATGTGATCTGCTATGCCAGAAATGACAGCTTCAAGAGGAATGGCATTACATTCATCATCAAAAAGAACATTCCAAGATCTAAGCTGAAGTACAAGGTTGTCAGTGATGGGACAATATCCATACACTTACAAATAAGATGAGTTAATGCAACTATTATTCACATTTATATACCAACCACTAAGGCTGAAGATGAAGAGACTGAACACTTTTACTTGCTTGTGCAGTCTGAAATTGATTAAACATGCAATCAAGATACACTGATAATTGCTGGTAATTGGAATACAAAAGTTGGAAACAAAGAAGGATCAGTAGTTGGAAAATATATCCAGGGTGATAGAAATGAGGCTGAGATCCCATGATAGGATTTTGCAAGACGAACAGCTACTTCATTGCAAATACCTTTTTCACCAATGTAAACAATGACTATACACATAGACCTCACCAGATGGAATACATTGGAATCAAATCAGCTGTATCTGTGGAAAAAAGATGAGGGAAAAGCTCAATGTCATCAACCAGAATGACTGCAGAATAGACCATCAATTGCTCATATGCAAGTCCAAATTAAAACTGAGGAAAATTAGAACAAGTCCATAAGATCCAAAGTATGACCTTAAATATATCCCACTTGAGTTTAGAGACCATATCAAAAACAGAGTAGACATGCTGAACACCAATGACCAAAGATCAGAAGACTTGTGGAATGACATCAAAGACACCCTACACGAAGAGAGTGAAAGGTCCTTAAAAAGACAGGAAAGAAGAGAACCCCAAAACGGAGGTCAGGAGAGATTCTGAATCTGGCTCTTGAATACTGAGTAGCTACAGCAAAAGGAAGAAATGACAAAGTCAAAGAGTTGAACAGAAGATTTCAAAGGGAGACTTGGGAAGACAAGGTATTATAATGACAGGTGCAATGAGCTGGAAATAGAAAATCAAAAGGGAAAAACATGCTTGGCATTTCTCAAGCTTAATGAACTGAAGGAAAAAACCAAGCCTTGGGTTGCAATAATGAAGGATTCTATGGAGAAAATAATAAATGGTGTAGGAAGCATTAAAAAAAATGGAAGGAATACATAGAGTTGTTATACCAAAAAGAACTTGTCAATGTTCAATCATTTTAAGCGGTAGCATATGATCAGGAACCAACGGTACTGAAAGAAGACGTCCAAGCTGCACTTGGAGACACTGGCAAAAAACAAGGAATTGGCAGACTATCAACTGAAATGTTTCACAAACAGATGCAGCGCTGGAAGTGCTCACTTGTCTGTGCCAAGAAACGTGGAGGACAGCTACCTGGCCAACTGTCTGAAAGAGATCCATGTGTAAGTGTATTCCCAAGAAGAGTGATCCAACTGAATGCAGCAGTTATCAAACAATATCATTAATATCAAATGCAAGTAAAATTTTGCTGAAGACCATTGAAAAGCAGCTGCAGTAGTACTCATATGTTGACAGGGAGCTGCCAGAAATTCAGGCTGGATTCAGAAGAGGACATGGAACTAGGGATATCATTGCTAATGTTAGATTGGTCTTGGCTGAAAGCAGGGAATGCCAGGAAGATGTGTACCTGTGTTTTACTGTCTCTGCAAAGGCATTTGAATGTGTGGATCATAATAAGTCATGGCCACCATTGTGGAGAACGGGAATTTCAGAACACTTAATTGTGTTTGTGGGGAATTTGTACATGAATCAAGAGGTAGGGACACTGCGTGGTTTAAAGTCAGGAAAGGAATGTGTCTGGGCTGTGTTCTTTCATCATACCTATCGAACCTGTATGCCCAGCAAATAATCCGAGACGCTGGAGTGTATGAAGAAGAACGAGGCATTAGAACTGCAGGAAGACTTGTTAAAGACCTGCTTTATGCATATGACACAACCATGCTTGCTGGAAGTGAAAAGAAAGTGAAACAGACAGTGATGAAGATCAAAGACCACAGCCTTCAGTGTGGATTACAGCTCAACATAAAGAAAACAAAACTTCTCACAACTGGACCAATAAACAACATCATGATAAACAGAAAAAAAGATAGAGCTTGTCAAGGATTTTATTTTACTTGGATCCACAATCAACGCCCACAGAAGCAGCAGTCAAAAAATCAAAAGATGCATGGCTTTGGGCAAACTGGTTTTGAAAGACCTCTATAAAATGTTGAAAACCACACATCACTTTGAAGACTAAGGTATGCCTGACCCAAGCCATAGTATTTTCAGTTGCATCATATGCATGGGAAAACCGGACAACAAACAGGGAAGACAGAAGAATTGATGCCCTTGAATTGTGGTGTTGGAGAAGAATGTTGACTATACCGTGGACAGACAAAAGAATGAACAGATCTTTTTTGAAAGAAGTACAACCCAAGTTTTCCTTGGAGACAAGGATGGCAAGACTATGTCTTACATACTTTGGACACGTTGTCAGGAGGGATCAGTCATTGGAGAAGAACGTCATACTTGGTAAAGTAGTGGGTCAGTGAAAAAGAGAAGACCTTCAATGAGATAGAGTGATGTAGTGGCTACAACAGTGGGCTCAGGCAGAGCAACAGGCATGGGCGCGGCACGGGACCGGGCAATGTTTAGTTCTGCTGTACACAGAGTCGCTGTGTGGTGGAACCACTTCATGGCACCTGGCAACAAAGACATTTGCGGTTCTTTCTGCTATAGCAACACTAGACAGTTGAGACATGCATTTTGTGTTCCCTCATTGAACTCACAAGCATCGACTGTACCCCTACTCTTTCAGGCTGTGGACCCAAATGTGAATAAGATCCTTTTTGAGAAGTCAAGAAGCTCACAGCATGCTGGGAAAGGCTGACAGGTTTGTGGTTAACTCCACACAGTGTGACATAAACCAAGTGCTGAGAAAGCCCAGAGAGTAGATAGTATCTTTCTGCTTTGAGGACCAAGTATGCCTTTCACTGGAAGCCACTATCTGTTTATTGTTGATACAGTTATCATTTTGTCAAATACCCACTTCCAAGTATAAGGCTGAGAGGTAGATTAATTCTTGTTCTCAATCCTTATAAGGTTATAGTGAGGCTCTTTTCTTTTAGTTAAAGAAGTCCCAAAGTATCATTTCCTCCAACTGTATTTTTATTTATAGAATATAGTTGCATAAGTATCTTTCACTTCCTCCAAAAATTTCAGGAAGTAGCGCTGACAGATTCAAGGGAAGGTCTGAACAAGGAACATATGGTCTGGTATGTTCAATCCAGCTCCATGGTTTATTGATAAAACAGCATTATAAGACAGAACCGATAGTTGGGAGTCCTATGCCAAACGAGCTAGTCATGTGATCCCACTTGACCTTCACAACGGTCTCACAAGGTGGGTGGCATCACCTCCGTTACCCTGATGAGCCAGCTGTGCTTCAGAGAGGTCAAGTAACTTGCCCACAGTTACACAGCTGGTAAGTGGCAGAGCCAGAAGCGACCTTAAAGCCCACACACTTTTATCTTCTTAAATAATATGAATTTGGTACTGAAACAGTAAAATAAAGGACCATATATGAGTAAAATCATGAAACCTTAGAAAATAATTTAGAGTGTCCTGGCCCAACCCCTCCCCTGAGCAGGAACCCCTGTGACAGCATTCCCAGTAGAATGTCCCTTGGGGCTTAGAGGGCAACTTCATATGGGGACAGCACCAACAGAACATTTTTCCTATGGAACTGCTATATACCTCCTGTAATTTTTAAATTTACTAGAGAGAGAGAGAGAGACAGACAGACAGAGAAGCCCTTTCCTCAGGTCTTTATGGTCATCTGTGCAGCAGAAACCCTGATGGGATAGTGGTTAAGTATTATGGCTGCTAGCCAAGAGGTCAGCAGTTCAAATCTGCCAGGTGCTCCTTGGAAACTTTATGGAGCTGTTCTACTCTGTCCCATGGGGTCACTATGAGTCGGAATCAACTGGGCGACAATGAATTTGTTTTTAGGGGGAGGTTGCTGCAGAAACTAGCCCAGTCCTTCCTACATCTGGGCCCATTGTATAGAGGTCATGGTAAACCAAGGCTTATTTATGATTATTTTTTAGTACAAACTACTCAGTGCTTCTACAGTTTAATATATAACAGATAATGCACACTTAAATGATTTAAAAGTCAGGGCAATATAAAAAGGTTTATTCTGAGCAGTCTCATTCATACTCCTGTCCAAGCTCCCCTCCTTCTCCTCTCCTCTTCTCAATTGCTTTGGCTTCTTGTGTTTTCTGTTGGTGTTGCTTTATATAAATGCTGGCCAAACAGATGTTATCTTCTTATCATTCCCTTTCTTACAGAGATGATGGATGAATATTTATATCCTGTTCTGTACTTTACTTTTGTTTTTCTTTTTTTATGTCTAACAATGTGCCTTGGGTGTCTTTCTGTATTCATGCCTGGAGAGCTTCCTCATCCTTTTCCATTGCTGCATAGTATTTTGTTGTGTGGACGTGCTCTGGTTTATTTACATAGTCCTTAACTGTGATGTTTGCAAACAATATTGAATACACCATGGACTATTAGAAGAACAAACAAATCTGTGTTGGAAGAAGTACAGCCAGAATGCTGCTTAGAAGCAAGGATGGGGAGACTTCATGTCACATATTTTGAACATGGTATCAGGAGGGACCAGTCCCTCGAGAAGGACATCATTCTTGGCAGAGGGTCAATGAGAAAGACGAAGACCCTCAACAAGATGGACTGGTACAGTGGCTGCAACAACGGGCTCCAGCATAACAATGACTGTGGGCCCGGTACAGGACTGCACATTGTTCCGCCTGTCATATGTAGGATTGCTAGGAGTTGGAACTGACTCAGTGGCACCTAACAACAGCTGTTGTTGGACACTTTGGTCATTTCCAATCTTATTCTATTGCAAAGAGTTGCTGTACACCATGACCAATATAATTGGTTCCACCGAATAGTCCAAGTGAAAAATGTTGAGTTGGCAAATGTTGTATTACTAGTACTTTTATAATAATTGAAAAAAGACTACTGTAATAAGTAACCTGGCACATGCATTATTTTGCACATCAGGTATGCTTTTAGAAAAAGTTTCAGAAGAGGGATTGAGGGATTGCTATGTCAGAAGGTACATTTGTAATTTTGGTTTTACAACTGTTTTAAACCTAAGGGCAAGATCACATTTGCCCCTAGTATGTCTCAGTCCATCCGTGTGGGTCCATCAGTCTAAATCCATTGCTGTTAATTATGACTCATAGTGACCCTATAGGTTGGAGTACAACTGCCCTATGCAGTTTCCAAGGAGTTCCTGGTGGATTTGAACGGCCAATATTTTGGTTAGCAGTCATGCCTCCTAACCACTGTATCATCAAAGTTTCCACAATAGTGTAATCACTGTTAGAAATTGCAGGATGCCTGCTGACCTCTGGCTGGAGGAAGGAGAGTGGGTGGAGAGGAGCGGAAAGGAGACTGTTGGGAGGATGAGACGTGTATGGAGCAGAGAGGAATAGTGTGCTGTCACCGGGCAGGGAGAGCAGTGGAAGCTGCATATAGGTGGGCATGTAAATTTATATGGGAATGTACATTTTCACTTAGTCATAATATTAAAAAAAAGAAATTGCAGGATGCTTATGCACAGGAAACTTGTCCGTTGATGCTTTTACTAGGAAGGCAGGCTGCAGATAGGTGTTACAAAAGCTTTTATAGACACTCAGGAAAGGAAGAGCTGATGTTATTTGATCAGTTGACCTAAGTCTCAGCTTCTCAAGTTCACAAATCGTCTAAGACTAGGCTTATGCCTTACAGGATATTTACATGGAGAAATCTCACACCATCGATGGATTCTGTGTCCACCATTTCTCACACTGCATCTCAGTGATCTGAAGGACAATCAGGCAGTTTCCTGCTTGAGTAACCCTCTACCTTCCTATGGTGAAATGAGTTCCTTTAATGTGGCCTTTTTCCTTGGTTCTTGGAAAAATAGTTTGAGAGATCTTTCCCCTAAGCCCTGAGAAAGTTATCTTAGCCCTAGTTTTTTGCTCTAAATGGTGTGTTACTTTTCACCAGATTGACTGGCATTTCCCAGGTAGCTACATTGATGGTAGCTACATTCCCAGGTAGCTACTTGATGGTCGGATCCTTTTCAGCTGGCCCACAGAGCTGCACATTGTGCTGTGGTTGGTCTATTTTACATATCTTGCAGAAATTTGCCAAAATACTATAGAACTCAAACCCACTGCTATGGAGTCGGTTCTGACTCATAGCAACCCTACAGGACAGAGCAGAACTGCTCCATAGTTTCCATGGAGCACCTGGCTGATTCGAACTGCTGACCTTTTGGTTAGCAGACACTGCACTTAACTTACTACACTACCAGGGTTTCCCAATGTGCTATAGACTATGCAAATGAAGTGACTTTAACAACAACAGCAAAAAAAAAACAAACGTAGTGTCGTTGAGTTGATTCTGACTCGTAGTGACCCTATAGCACACAATATAACTGCCCCACAGAGTTATCAAGGAGCACCTACTAAATTTGAACTGCCAACCTTTGGGTTAGCAGTTGTAGCACTTAACCACTATGCTCCCAGACTATGCAAATAAAGTGACTACCCAGGGAATTGTTTGATTCAGGGTCCTGCTGGGAGGCCCATACTTTGAAATTGACCAGAAGTTTACTTACATAAGCAGCCAACCCCATAGAGGTCACAGAAAGAAGAAAGCAAGGAAAGGCCAGAGAGGTAAGAAGAGAGGAGGCAAGGAACCTCCGAAAAACCCCTTAGATGGAGCAAGGGCCGGAGGCCTGAAAGAGGTCCTGAGGCAGAGTCAGCAGTGACTGGCCCAGAAGGGGCTTTGTGGCAGAGTCAGCCTGCAGCCGAGTTAGAAGGAATGGCAGAAATTTGCTGCTGAGAATGCAGCTGAGAGCTGAACAAAGCACGAGGGGCTTGTTCAGTCAGCAGTGCAGAGGCCTACAGCAGGGAGGCTGGGGCAGAGAGGCACGTATGGCCACAAAGAGGCCAGTCCTGAGGGGGCTGAGAAGGGGCCTGCCCTGAGAGGGCCTGGATGAGGCCAGTCCCCAGGTGCCAAGAGGCCAGTCCTAAGGGGTCCAAGAGGCGGCCTGTCCCAAGGGGGCCTGTCTTGAAGAGGCCGACAGGGACCTATCCGGAGGGGTCTAAGACGAGGCCAGTCCCAAGGCGCTGAGAGGAGGCCTGTCCCAAGGGGACGGAGAGGAGGCCTGCATGGCTGATGGGGACATGCACACCAGAGAGAAAGACCTTTTTGCTTGTATGTTCCAGAGGAGTGAAGAGAGCCATCCTGCACTGAATGGAGGTGCTGTCCACTTTTGGGGAGACTTCCAGTCTTTGCCTACATGATTCCTGCTCTTGACCCTAAGTCATAACTTGCTGATCCTGATCCCGAGTAATACCCCAATACTTCTTTTCCAGAAACACTTAAATGTAAGTACAGTTTGTGAGTTCAGTAGAGATACTGCGATGAATTATTGAACTCAGCAGAGAAGTTGAGAATGCTCTGAGGGGGTGGGGGACAGCTAGTGTCAGAATTAGTGAAAAGTTGGAGAGTATAGGTATGGCTGAGCTCCATAGGAATCAGCTTTGTGCTAGTCTTGATTCTCATAACTCCTCCCGAAATTAAAAGATTTCAGGCAATGCTAGAACTGTGCACCCCATTTAACCCACTGTGGCCAGAGAGTCTTACCCACACTTAACACCACCCAATGGTTTCTCAGATTTCACAGATGAGGCCATTTATGCTGGGTTGTGAGAAGCCTGGAGGGGAGAATGGTAGAGGAAAGTACCGATTGCAGTCGGGCCGGAGGAGCATTGGCTGATGGGGCACCTGGTCTGTCGTCCTTGCGAGGGGCTGATGATGGGAGAAGGTCCGAGGCTTTGCAGACCTTCCGCATAGGTTCCAACTCTGATTCCAAGGTGTCCTGAGTCTTCAGAGAACAAGTAATCTTGGCTTCCATAACGGGACTCATGGAGTCAAGTATGCGGAAAAGAGCTCAACCGTTTTCCAAATTTGTCCAAATGATTGAGATTTAAGATTTTTGGTCTAAGGTAATAGGCCTACTATTATCTGAAATAATACAAATTCTTTGAAAGGGAAAGCAAAAGCTGAATTAGTAAGAATAATTATCTTGCTGACACACTTGCCAGGCTTTTGAATAAGTAGCTAGTGAGGGACACAAAGAGCCCTTGGTGGAACAGAAAAGATGCCACAAATCACATGAGTTGCAAATAAGGAGGGCTGTGCTTACTCACCAATGTGAAGTTCAAGGTAGGACTGTATCATCATCAGCGGTCCTGTTTATCTGTACCATGTTGGACTTTGCTTCTGTAGGGGTCTATGTCATGGGCTTCTGAGATGCTTAGCTTGAAAATACTGGATTCACCTTTATCTTTACTTCTCCGGTACTTATTAACCAGAAAAAAAAGAATTATGTGATTGTCAGAGATTTTTTTCCTGATGGAGCACATCAGAGACACATTTTGACCCTTTGTCACTCTTTGTGAGGACAGTGGTTTGTGACCACCGTCTGGGTGAAGGCCATTCTGGAAACCAAACATAGCAAAAAGTCCTCATCAGTATCCCTTGATGGGAACCCAGTGGTCTTCCTGCTACATGTGCGTGGGTCCAGACGGTAAGAACGTCTCGTTTCTCAGAGCACTGCCCTATGTGAGGCTCTGGTTGGCTGCACAGCCAGGCTGCCCGGTGTACGAGGAAGACTCCGAGCCAGCAGAGGCCGCTCGTGGAGGGTGACCGAGTCAACGGTGGGCGGGAGCCGCGCAGGTCTTCCTGCTTGCTGTTTCTCTTGCCACTGAGAGCCTCAAGAGGGCGCTCTTAAAACTCTCTGCGCCGACTCAGAAGCAGTCAAACCGTTCCAGATTCTACGACTTAACTCTGTATCTGATGACTTATTTTGCCCTTTATTTTATATTTTGGAAAACTTCTAACAAAATAGGAGAGAAGATAGCATATGAACTCCAACAGCTGTGGTACAGCTTTAACAGTTATCAATGCTTGATCAATCCTGTTTTGCTGGTCTGCTTTTCCATGGTTTTGAGTCAAATCACAAACTGTATTGTGTTTCCTTCATTCATTTCAGTACTGAGAAAGAGAGAAGTAGTCCCTGACAGCTGGGCACTGGACTGGCTAGGACCTGGCCTGTAGCTCACAGCGAGGCTTTTGTCTTCTGCTATTGCTCATAAACAAATTCATAAAGAGCCAGCCAAACAAGGTCAATCTATGACGCTGATGGATCAAGATAAAGACTACCATATAACCACGGCTGAGCACAGATAAAAATATGAATATTGTCCAAACCACAAAAATGGCCATATATCCCCAGATACAGGCTAACATGAGTGATCGCTGTTCTTTTCACAATCACAGGTTTAACCTCTCTTCTCCTTATGCTCTAGAGAAGAATTATTAGGATACTGAGTCACAGAATTACTCCTATTTCCTGAAAGAATCCAATTCAGAGCAAAGCCTTTCTCTTTGAATCTTCACCAAGTCAGCTATCACAAGTCCAACTCCCACATTAAGTCTTCTAACACCCTCTTGCTGAGATATCCCATGGTTCTCCCCAGTATGTGTTCTTTCCCTCATTGCAATAAACTCAACTTGGTTCAACGGCATGTATCTCTGGAGATCTTTGATTGAAGGATATCGTGGTTGGCACTTGCAAATGATAATATTCTCTTTTGTAAATAACAGTACCGTTATCACACTTAAAAAGTGACAATATTTTTAAAAATATCCTCAAGGACATTAAGGTCAATTGGCATAATTAATTGTCCCCCCATCCCATATTGGTGAATGGTGCCTGGGGTCTTAAAAGCCAGCAAGCTGCCATCTAAGAAACATCAACTGGTCCCAACCCACCTAGAGCAGATGAAAATCAAGAACATGAGGAAAATATGAGCCCAGGAGATAGAAGTGTCTATATGATTGTGAGACTATATCACCATAATACCAGAAGAACTAGATGGTGCCCAGCCACCACTAAAGACTGCCCTGGCAGGGAATACGATGTAAAGTCCCTGAGAAAAAGAGGAGTGCAGATCTAGAACTCTGTTCAAAGACCAGACTTTATGATCCAACATCCTGGACAATCTCCTGAGAAAATAGCTCCTGGACTTGCTGCTAGCCCATTGCTGAAAATACTGACACCAACTCTTCAGATAAAGATTGGACTGGACTGTGGGACACGGAGTGATGCAGGTGGTGTGCTTACTTCTTGACTGAATATGTATATGAGGCAGTCCAATTGGTTCCTCTTCAGAGGGGAGAGGGGAGGGTGCAAAGGAGGAGACAGGTGTTGGTTGAGCGGACACCGGAAGTATGAGGTGGAGGGGTGGATGGGAGGAGTGTGCTGTCATGGGGTGTGGAGAGCAGGTAGAGTTGCATAGAGGCATGTATTCAGGGTTTTATATGGCAAATTGACTGGGTGTGGAAAAACTCAGACTCACCCAAACCACTGATGATGATATATATATTCAGTCTGTAGGGAAAGCCATATGACAGTATCTGTGACAATTTAAACACCTATGCCCGTTGATGCAGCACTTTGATTCTTAGGATTTTATGCTACAGACACAGTCTCATGTGCCCACAAAGACGAACACTGATGTATAAGGATACTTGTTGTTATCTTGCTTATATTATTTAAAAAAGGACAGTCAATAAGTCTAAATAAATTCATGAAACCCCACACAGCTGTTGAAAAGAATGAACTAAATCTACGTGTCCTACCTAGAAGGATGCCTATAGTAGATTCTGAAGTAAAACAATAAAAGTCATAGAAGTCAACATGATACTTCATAGGCAATGACTCATAGTGGTTGCCTCTGGAAGCAGAGAGGGGACAGAAGGGGAAGCAGGGACTTCACATTCGGTCCTCAGAACCACCCTCCTGGGCTCCTGAGTGGGTGCTCTTATCATCCCCACTTCACAGATGGAAGAAAGGAAGCTTCAAGTGGTTGTGTCATGTGCCCAGGCTGAGATCAAGTAGACAGTGGAACCAAGGTGAGAATCAATGCGACCTCACAAAGTGTATTTTAAAAAAAATAATTATTGTGATTAAGTGCAAGCTGACAATCCAAGACAATTTGGCATATAAAACCCTGAGCACCCACCTCTCTGCAACTCTATCTGCTCTCCTTACTCTGTGACAACCCATTCTTCTTTTCCACTCCTAACTTCCAGTATGCACTTAACTAGCTCTTGTCCCCTCCCTACCCTCTCCTCTCACCTCTAAGAAGAAACCACTAGGCCAGCCTCACATGTATATTAAACTGTAAAGTCCACAGGCCACCTGCGTCACTCTGCATCCCCAAGTTCAGTCCATTCTTTGCCTGAAGTGTTGGTTTCAGTACTGGTTTCAGCTCTGGGCTAGCAGCAAGTCTAGGGGCCATGTTCTCAGGGGACTCTTGAGGTTGTGGGATCAAGTCTGGTGTTTTAGTAGTGTCCAAGATGGATTTTGGATGTTGCTTTAATTATTTCGCAATGATTATAGGTTGACTTATTAAAAAAAAAGGCAGCAAAGGAAGCATTTCATTATAAAAACACTAAATATTTTATCTCTGAATCTTGGGGAATATGTCCCTACTCCTGTAAAAGCATTTCATTTTAAACAGTAGGTGATTGAGAAGACTTCACTCTTCAGTCATTTATCTGAAAGCAGAGAAAAATGCATTCATGACGATCTTGTTTAAAGCTGACGCTCTCACTGTCTCAGCAGAAACGTTTTCAGTAAGAGAGAAGCGAATGAAACTTCCTGTCTGTTTCTTCGTTGCTTCATTATCCAGTACTGCATTTTGAATTGAATTGAAAGAGAGGAAAGGAATACAAGAAAACTCCTTTTGCACATGAGGTTTTCGTTTGGAGATTCAAGCTCAAGATGATATATGACCAAGGAAAAAGTACCCCAAAAGAACAATTTGATCAAGTGGTTCCGCATTCTCCCTAACAAAGTCAGAGAAGAAATCAAAGGGGACTTAGCTCTATCACAGTGGCGAGTCACATACAGAATTGCCTTTTCTTGAGTGACTAAGGAGAACTGGAGAATCTGTGCAAGCTTTGCACAACCTTAGTGTTGGGGAGGGATGGGAAGAGAAAAACACTAACTAGACAAGAAATAACTGGTAAATTTGATGACGGGTAAGACACTACACAGTACTGGGGAAGTCAGCATAACTTGACCAAGGCAAAGTCATAGAAACTTCACAGATACCTCTAAACTCCTTGAGGGACCAAATTGCTATGGGACCGTGGTCTTGGGGGAAATTTAGCTCAATTGACATAATATAGTTTATAAATAAGATAAATGTTCTACATCTTACTTTGGTGAGTAGTAAATGGAGTCTTAAATGAGCAGCCATCTAAGATACTCCACTGGTCCTACCCTCCACCTCCACTCCTGGAGAAAGGGAGATGGAGAAAACCAAAGACACAAGAGAAAGAAAAGTCCAAAGGACTAATGGGCCGTCAGTGCCACAGCCTGCCCCAAACTGAGTCCAGCACAGCTAGCTAGTACCCGGCTATCACCACCAACTGTTCTGACAGGGATCGCAGTAGAGGCTTCTAGATAGAGCTGGAGAAAAGTGTAGAACAAAATTCTACTCACAAAAAAAGGACCACACTTACTGGTTTGACAGAGACCAAAGAAACCCTTAGAGTGTCGCCCCCCAGACACACCTGTAACTCAGTACTGAAGTCACTCCTGAGGTTTATCCTTTAGCCGAAAGGTTAGACAGGCCCGCATAACAAGACTGAATGGGCTCGCCAGCCCAGAGACAAGGACAGGAAGACAGAAGGGGACATGAAACCTGTGACAAGGAACTCAAGGTGAAGAAGGGGAGAATGTTAACATATCACGAGGTTGGCAAACAATGTCACAAAACAATGTATATCAATTTTTTTGTTGTTGTTGCACTTTAGGTGAAGGTTTATAGAACAAAGTATTTTCTCATTAAACAACTGATATTCATATTGTTTTACAACATTGATTAACAAGCCCACAGCAGGTCAACACTCTCCCTTCTCAACTTTGGGTTCCCTATTATCAGCTTTCCTGTCCCCTCCTGCATTCTGGCCCGTTCCCTTGGGCTGGAGTGCCCCGTAAGTCCTGGTGTGTTGATTTTTTTAATCAGAAATTAATTTGCTATGTAAGCCTTCATCTAAAGCACAATTCAAATAAGAAACACTGAAATAATAAAATAATTGGGAGAAAAAAAAAACAGTTCAGTGGCTTTTTAAGTATGTTCACACAGCTGTGTAACCATCACTAAAATCTAATTTTAAAGCAGTTTCAATACCCCAGAAAGCAACTTCGTGTGCAATGAGCTATTTTTGAGACACTTTAAAAAATGAGGTAATTCCCTAGGCATTTCAATGGAAATATATTTGTGATGGACAAGAAGTGCCCCCCCCCAAAAAAGCATGTTACAGAGAATATATGACAGATACCACTTACTTGTAAAAGTCAATATATATACACACACACATATCTGTGTTTATATTTACATATTTATTCATTTATTGTATATGCAGCGTACTCTATCTGGGGAAAGGAAGTTTTATTTTATACTCATAGATTTTTCTTTTAATATTAAGAGTACATTTATTTTAGGAACAACAACTTAAAAATTGCAATAAGGAATAAGAGTTTCCTGATTTGGTAAAGGAGTGTTTAGGAAAAACTGAGCCGACGTAACACACAGATTTGATGGTAAAAGAAACGACTTTTTGTGTAGCCTTTGAGTTCTCCATTAGATGGCGCCATTGTCAAATTTTTGCAGTTTCAAATTGGGCGGAGGGAGGCAGAGGAGTGACGGTGAGAACCTGATGCCTTGCTGGTCTGCAGACACCAAGAATTAACAAGTTCAAGAGTGCCTCTTTTTCCAACTCGAAATGCCCAACTGGTCCCGTTTATATAGTTGGTGAGCTAACTAACACCAAATTCCTGTTTACAGTTTCATAAACAGTCACCAAAACCCCCGTTTTTCTAGTGAAGTTTCTTAGGGTTTCAGTCATCCAGTGCTGCTGTAACGGGAATACAAGTGGATAACTTTAACAAAGAAAAATGGATTCTATCACAGTTTGGAAGAGTAGGAGTCCAAATTTAGGGCATCAGCTCCAGAGGAAGACTTTCTCTCTCTTGTCAGTTCTGGGGTGAAGGTCCAGGAGTTTCTTAGTGCAGGAATCCTGGGGTCCAGAGGACAGTTCTGCTCCCAGCACTGCTTTCTTGATAGTATGAGGTCTGTCTGTTTCTTTGTTTACTTTTCTCTTTTACATCCTAAAAGAAATTGATTTAGGACATAACCTGATCTTATAGATGCAGTCTTGCCTTATCAACCCAACTCCCTAACGCCACGTAATTAACATCATAGAAGTAAGGTTTATGACACAGAGGAAAATCACATCAGATGAATCTAAATGAGATGGCCAGATGATTCCTATGTGTACATAAGAATCTTAACAGGCTCTTGTTAAAATGTTGCTTCAGATTCAGGATGTCTGGGGTGGAAAGGCAAATTTCTAGCAGGGGTCAGACTGGAATGAACTGATTTGAAACCCTGAAGCAAACTCCACAGTCACGTGCAAGTTATTTTTATTGCAAGGGGTGGAATAGAGTTTCTTTCCCTTCCTTAGGAGGGGAAGAAGAGGAATTTAAATTTTGTTCATGCTTTGCTTTTAATGATGTGTGTTGTGTGTGTGTATATACAGTGGTCACAAGACGGTGACTTCCTTAGGAGCATTTTTGTAGCCCACTCTGCAGATGGTACAAGACATTTAGTGACCACTCAGCCCACGACGGTTGAACGGCCTATACTATAATTTTGATAATTTCTGGGTGGCAAGTTGGGGGGGGATTTCAGCTTTGGGAGTACCCAGCGAGCAGACAAAGTGTGGTATTTCTGAACTTGAAGCCTTGCTCTTCAAAAAAAAAACACTGCCATCAAGTCAGTAAGGACTCATGGCAACCCTACAAGACAGAGTAGAAGTGCCCCATAGAGTTTCTGAGGAGTACCTGGTGACTTTGAACTGCCAGAATTTTGATTAGCAGCCCTGGCACCTAACCACTAATCCACCAGGTCTCCAACCACCAGGGTTTGCTGTCCCTTTTAAACCCTAAACCAAACGCACTGCCATCAAGTCGATTCTGACCCATAGTGACCCTACAGACAGAGTAGAACTGCCCCCATGGAGTTTCCAAGGAGCGCCTAGCGAATTTGAATGGCTGACCTTCTGGTTAGCGGCTGTCACACTTAACCACTATGTCATGAGGGTTTCCGAAACGGACTCAAGCTTTCCCAAGCTTTCCTACATTGGTGACTTCTGTGTATTCCTGGGTGGACGAAATGATGTCTGAAGATGTATTTTCCCCAGAGTTGGAGTAGGGAGGAAGTAGAGAGGGTGCACTGAAGGATAGGCTGTGTTGTTTTTAAGTAACAATATCGTTCTAGGTACTGTGTTAGATATCTTAACGATTTTATTAAACAATTTACTTACCATAAAATTCATCTAAGTGTTTATTCTGTGTTTATTAGCTAGGAATGCAAGATAAAATATAGACCTCCCAGTTAACATTTGAATTCTAGATAAACAAGAGATTTTTTTTTTCGGACAAGTGTGTCCTATGCGCTATTTGGAACATACTTATCCTAAAAAAAAAAAAGTGTTTATTTGCTAAATTTGTGAACCTTATTTTTAGTAAATGCATAGAGTTGTGCCACTGTCACCACGATCCAGCTTCTGAACACTTACTTCCCTTACCCCAGAAGTCCTCTCACCTCCTCTGACAGTTCCAGGCCAAATCTGGTCTGCTTTCTCACTGTAGATTTGGGGAAGGCTGTGTTGTAAAAGTGGAAATACTTGCTTCTCCGGAAAAGCAAGTCTTCGGCGCAGGCAGGGAGACGGAGAAGCAACATGCTGACTGTGCTGTCTGATTGCAATCTGGAATTCTAAGCGAACAGCTATGTTTTTCTTTTGAGAAAAAAAAAACCCTGTTTTCCTCAGTGGTCAAAACCAAGATGCGTAATCATATACTCTGAGGAGTCTTCACCAAGTGACTGTCTGTGCCCCTCAAAACACACTTAACCTCAGAAGAGTGCTGCTGAGTGTTGTTGCCAACAAGATAGAGAAAATATCTGTAAGCATCTTTTGACCGTGACGTAAGTATCTTGTGAAGCTGTCTGTGATCACCAACTGTCCCATTAATGATCAGTAACCAATCAGAATGAGATTACTATGATTTTCATTGATTTATCTGTAATTTATCTAAGTGCCTTCCCTTTCTAAACCTTCTGTGAGAATGCAGTGAAGTGAAACTGCCCGGGGACTCGCTCCTTGTGTTGTCAGTACGCTACGTAGTTCCCCAATTGCTATTATTTTAAACCCTTCATAAACCTCTCTGCTTTAACTTGAAGCAGTTTTCTCCAGGACACTTAGCTGTTACGCAGCTTAGTTAGAGATCTAAGGGTCTGCATGACGAGTCAGGCTGCACTTTTTCAAGTGGTAACGCAGGCGAGACTGGCTGCCTGGAGTGGGGTTTGTCTTTGCCATCTGAGTGGTCCCTGGCTTGCAGGTATGTGGAAGATATTCTTCTGTGGGTGTTTACAGATCACGTGGGAATCAGCTCTGGGCAGGCTGGGTGCCTTCTCTTCTGCTTTGAGAGGGGGACCGTTGATAGGGCAGGACAGGAGGTTGGACTACCCAGGCATGTAGGTTGGACAGGATGTCAGGCTACCAGGGGACTGTTCAAGGCCAGTGTGCACTATGGTGGCAATGCCAGGCCCTGGCCACTTGGGCCCAGTCTTGCAGTGACCTAACAAAATGAAATACCATGTGTTAAGGTGCCTATCACAGTGCCTGGTCCTTAAATAGTAGCCTGCAAAGCAGCCTCCCATGAATTCAGCACTGGTTGGACACACATTTGCTGGACACCCACTGAAGCTGAAGCTTCTGGATCTGGGGCTGCACTGGTTCACAGTCTCTTCTTTAACAGAGTTCATCCTTTAGGGGTTGTTTCTTACGCACTAATAGTGCACCAGCAGTTTCCAAATGCTTTATGTGTGTTATACCTAAGCCTCAAGATGCTCTCTATAGATCTGGGGAAGTGCTACATCTGCTAACTAAAAGGTCAGCGGTTCAAATCTGCCAGGTGCTCCTTGGAAACTCTATCAGGCAGTTCCACCCTGACCCCTAAGGTCGCTATGAGTCAGACACAACTTGATGGCAGTGGGTTTGGTTTTGGTTTTGGTACTTATAAGGCAGTTTCTATCATTCATCTTATCTTACCTTTGAGGAAACCGAGGCTCAGAGTGGTTAAGGCAGTTGCCCATGGTCACATAGCTAGTCTGGGTCTGGAAGCACCTTTTCTCAAAGGACTTCTTCGGGCACCTGTGTTAAGGTGTGATAAGGTCCGTGGAAGCCCGGGAAACAAAGTGTCTGAGCTATTGGGAGGGAGGGCTCAGTGATCTTCTCTGGGGAGTTGGATGGCCAAAGAAGCAGGGAAGAGCATTCCAAGCAGAGGGAACAGCATACGTAAAGGTAAGAGGCAAGGCTTGGAAGAAATGAAATTTCAGAGATGTTTTTAAAAACAGTGATATGTTTCTGAGGGAAAGACTGGTTTTGCAAAGGAAGGAATCTCAGATGACAGCCCCCCAAGAGCTGCTGGAGACTCTGGAGGCTTCTCTGCTGACTGGGCCTGTGGTCTCTGGCATGTCTCTCCTTATCACCAGGCTTATTTCTTCTTCCGTTGCAGAAAGGGCTGTTAATACGTGGTTAAGCTCTTGTCAGCTAACCAAAGGCTAGAACCCATCAGTAGCTCAGCTGGGGGAAAGATGTGGCAATCTGCTTCCATAAAGACATACAGCCTTGGAAACCCGGCGGGGCAGTTCTACTCTGTCCCCCAGTGTCACCCTGAGTCAGATGCCACTTGCCAGCACACACCACCATGATACCCATGCAGTGAGGCTCCCCTCATAGAACAGGGTATCAGAAAGGGCACAGCATGAGATACTAAAATGAGGAAGCATGGGGGGCACACGGGTACAGCTCTGAAGATGTCTTGAAGAGCCTGGGTCCCTTCAGACACCTGCGCCTTCAGTTCAGCTGCGAGAGGGACCCCTCCCTTCTTGCCCTCACTGGCAGAGAGTTCTCAGCGTTGGTTGCCCATCTGGCTGGCACCTCCTTCTTCTTCTCCCTGCCATCCCGGAGGCTCTGCCTGGAGGGGCGCCAGGCATCCAACTGGCCTGTTGTGGTATGTGTGTGAGGGGGTCTGGAGAGGGGCGAGATCCCGCTGCCACTGGCCTGGTGATGTATCGCCATGGAAATCATCTCTCTTCCTCCAGCCCTCGCTGGCCGGGGAGCACATTGTTACTACTGCCCTACTCAGAAGTTCCTTCCTTTTTCCTGTTGCAGAAATGCCACAGTAACCTACGTTGTCCAGAACTCAGCTCACACTTGAAGAGCCCAGTGTTGGGAAAAACAGTCTCATTTGATTCCCCAGGGGTTGCAGGGTCTGGGGGTAGACAGTGCAGGTGGAGAACAATGCCTGGGAGAACAAAGCAGCCTCCAGGGCTGAACGGGGGCCCTTCCTTCAGCTGTCCAGGCCGGCTTTAGAAGTGAACTTGCAGACAGCAGCAGGTAGCATTGTGTTACCCAGCAGAAAACTTAATGTCCCTTTGTGCAAGGAACGTCTGCTGTGTGGACAGGGCAGGTGTGATTACCAACAAGGCAGAGCCCTCATCCCTGGCAAGTGTCCCCCAGCTGTGAAGACTGTGAAGACTCCAAGAGAAATCTGTTCTTGGAGGTGATGAAAAGCAGATGGAGTGGGGAGGGAAAGTGGGGGCAGGGAGACAGGGGGAGAATAGAGACAAGGAACCCACGTCATCGAGTCGGATCCGACTCGTAGTGACCCTAGAGGTCAGAGTAGAACTGCCCTGTAGAGTTTCCAAGGAGCACTTGGTGGATTTGAACTGCCAATCATTTGGTTAGCAGATGTAGCACTTGACCCACTGCGCCACCAGGGTTTCCAGAGATGGGGAAGGGAAGGTGGAAAGATCGGTGGGAGAGGGGAGATACGGATGCAGGAGAGAAGACAAGGAGGCTCGCGCCTGCCCCAACATCCACCACTTGGAGTTCTCTTGAGTTTCAGGTGGTGGTTAAAACAAAAAAAAAAAACCAAACCCACTGCCATCAAGTCAATGCTAATTCGTAGGGACCCTGACCCAGTGGTGGTGGCTCAGGGAAGAATTATCCAAAAGGCAAGGTAAGCACCATGTTTGTCTTGCTTACCAGATATCTGTAGTGAACAAATGAACATTTCCTTCTCCACGTCAAAGATTCTCCTTCTACCAGTTCTTTGGACAAAGACTGAACTGGTCTGTGAGACATAAAGTGATGCTGGTGAAGAGTGTGCCTCTTGGCCTTGGGCACATGCAAGGGACTCACTGGGAGGCTTCTGTTCAGAGGTCAGAGGGGATGATGGAGATCACAGGAGCTGGCTTAACGGACGTGAGAACTATGGGGTGGAGGGTAGCAGTGTGCTGTCTCAGTGCGGGGACAGTGGCTAGGATCACGTGGCAACGTGTATACAAGCTTTTGCATAAGGAACCGAGTTTAAGTGTAGATTTTCACTTAAACACAATGAAAAAATTATTTACTTTTTAAAAAAGATTTTACTTGTAGGTATTGCCAGCATCTCCCTCCCAGCCCCACATTCTTCGCTATAGAATTAAAGCCTTTTTTGAATTTTACAGTCCCGGACAGGGACAGATGACCTGGCAAGCAAGGTAAGCAGGGGCTTGCTTCTGCTTACGTACTAATCTGTAGTGACCAATTAGATTACTGGATCACCCGCCCCTGGGTAGTGTCACCTGGCAGCCTGGAAAGGGCTGGCTCAGCAGGGGGTGGCCAGCACACTGGACCTCCCTGAAAGGCCAGGGTTTGAGCTGATATAAACCCGCATCAGCCAGGCTGTGACACAGGGCAGGTGGGGCCCCCAGAGACAAGGAAGTATGTTCTCTGGCCAGGAAGTCTGCACTGTGGCATGTATCCAGCTTGCTCAGTTTCTGTTGCTGAGTAATATTCCACGGTATGGGTGTACCACAGTTTAATAAGCACACCTTCGTTGACAGACACCTGAGCTGCTATGAACATTCACATACAGGTTTTTAATTTTCTGGCCAACTGGTCCATTTTTTAACAGCTCTAGGCCAATCCTTGGCTTTTACAAGGGACCCTTCTGGAGGAAATTCACATCTGTCAATATTAGAAAGGCTTGGTTCTCAATCACATGACTTTTATTTCTGTCTAGAAACACCGTTACCTATGCAAGTTTTTATACCCCAAGTTGGGTTCCCATTTATTTTTACGTATTTCCTTAATTTTGCTTAATCAAGTAATGAAGTTATAAAGACAGGAACTAGTAACACAGATTTATAGAGCCAAGTGAAGGCTTCTATTCCAGAATTAAAAAAAAAAAACCCAGACTTTGTGTCACCGAGTCAATCCCAACTCATAGCAATCTTATAGGACAGAGTGGAATTTCCCACAGGGTTTTCAAGAAGCGACTAGTGGATTTTTAACCACTTGAATCCGACTCGATGGCACTTGGCTTGGCTTGGCTTGGCAATCACTCTTAACCACCACACCACAAAGACCTCTTGTCTAGAATAAACTTGGTGAACAAACATTTCATATTCTGTGCATTTCAACGTCTTTTCATGCTTTGACTCTTTCAGTCTTTGTCCTGAGCCGAAGATTTTTTCCTTCGAGTGGCATTTCAGGAAGCTCTGTGATTTTTGCTTTGTTTTTTTTCCTAGAAGCTCTACCTCAGATGTTGAGATATGAGGCCAGAGTCAGGCACCAGGGTTGCAACACTGACGTCACCATTTGCATTTGCTGGGCACTACTGGGCAAGTGTACTAACCTCTCTGGGGTCATAATAACACCTGAGTCATGAAATAAATGAAAAAACCCACCACCCCAAAGAACAAAGAAGGTACCCCACTATTCACTGCAGCACTATTCACAAGAGCCAAAAGGTAGAAACGCCCCAAGTGTGCGTCGAGAGAGGGATGGATAAACCACCTGTGATATAGATGTACATTAGAATATTAACCACCACAAAAAAGAACGAAGTTCTGATACAAGTCACAACAGGAATGACCTTTGAAAACATTATTCTGAGTGAAACAAACCAGAGACAGAAGGATAAAGACTGTTTTAGAAACCTGGTGACGAAGTGACCGCTAGCCAGTCAGCAGTTCTAATCCTCCAGGTGCTCCTTGGAAACTCCATGGGGCAGTTCTACTCTGACCTATAGGTTTGCTATGAGTCAGGATTGAAAGCAGAAGAGACAACGAGACAGAAGGCACGTTAGTGATTAGCAGAGGCCAGAGGGAGGGAATGGTGGAATGTTATTTCTTAACAGTACAGTTTCTGTTGGCAGTGATGAGAAGTTTGAAAACATAGTGGTGAAGTTTGCACAACACTGTGAGGGTGAGTAATGCCCCTGGATTGTACACTTGAAAGCAGTTAAAATGGCTAATTTCGTACTCTGTGTATTTTAGCACCATTAAAAATATGTACATTGCTAAAGATGCTGCCCTGCAGTAGACCTATTCCGTGCAGACAGATGAGGAAACCAAGAATGGGCCACCAGAGAAGAGAAACTCTTAGATGGAACTCTCGTTCTGTATTGCCCAGAATGAGCCCGCGGCTGCGAGGTCTGACCATTAAGTCTGTGAACTCAATTTTTCCAAAGAACTCCATACCTCACCCCGGAATACCACGACGGTCACCTTCCAAGTACTTCCTTGGGAAGCTAGGCGCCCATGTCGGCGCCTAGACTACCCTTCAAAGCAATTTCGGAACTGTTTTTCTGAAATGGCCATTGGGCACAGTGGTAAGGTGACAAGTTTGTAAACTTAATTGTGTAATTTGCTGTCTGTGAGGGAGGAGTTTTTAGCCAGTGAACAAGGAACTGTATGGGAATACCTTCCTCACTCACCTGATCTGGCCCCCAGTGAGTTTTTTCTTTACCTGAAGATAGAGGAAATATTGAAAGGAAGACAGTTTGATGACATTCAGGACACCAAGGATAATAAGATGACATCTGTGATGGCCATTCCAGAAAGAGTTCCAAAATTGCTCTGAAGGGTGGACTAGGCAGCGGTGTCAGTGCACAGCTTCCCAAGGGGAGGACTTCAAAGGTGGCTGTGGTAATATTCACCAATAAGGTATGTAGCACCTTTTCTAGGATGAGTTCGTGAACTTAATTGGCAGTCCTTGTATCTCAGCATTCGTGGCACTGTGCGGAAGGGTTTTTTCACTGGCCAGTGACCCCTTGAGGGCGGGCCTGCGGTCCTTTTGTCTCTCCTGTCCTGCCCTCCCCGCATGGTACACGGCAGAAGCGCCATCGCCTTCTGGTCTTCACCCTGGAGCCACCCTAGCAGCTCCCGCTCCCAGACCGGGGCCTGGAGAAGAATATTACTGTCGCGGCTTCTGACCTGAATCTCTGCTGAGTACTCTGTTTCCCGTCAGTAACGTGATGGGAAAGAAGCAATTAGAGAACTGGCTGATCCAGCCTCAGAAAAGTCTAGAATTTCTGCCAATGGCTTCAGATTGCCACAAGGCTGCCTGCTGGAAGCAGTCCGAGCTAGCGCTATCAGATAAAATACAGGACATCAGTTGCCTTGATGTTTCAGATAAAAAAATCATTTTTATGTCCCATGGGATATTTGGGACATACTTGCATTCGAGAATTACTAGTTGTTGGCCTGAAATGCAAAAGTACCTGGTCAAGGTATGTTTTTATTTGCTAAATCTAGGCCCTGGAAACTCCAGTAGCATAGTGGTTGTTTGAATCCACTAAGCACTCCTTGGAAACTCTATAGGGCAGTTCTACTCTGTCCTACTGGGTCACTATGAGTCAGAATCAACTCCATGGCCAGTTTTTATTTTTTTCAATTTTTTTTTATTTTCTAGAAGCCCTTCCCTGAGCTCATGCAAGGCAGGTCAGAGGTGATTGTCAGGGACTTCACAGGAGTCTGCTGCCAGCAGCACCATCTCTCACCTGAGGGGAAAACAGCTGACATGCCAGATAGCTAGTTCTGCAGGTGCGTGATGGTGCTGTGGGCTTAGGGCCCTTTGGGGGGGCAGCTTCTCCCTCCCTCCCTTTACCTTCATCTCCACTGACCTTGGGCCTGCTCTCCCTGTGGAGCTGAAACTTGCTTCATGGGATTATGGGTTGACAACAGCCTTTTGATCTGCCCAAGAAGCCTAGCTCAGTGCTTGGGCCACCCATCCAAAGCAAATCTGGTGCTATTACCTGCGGCCCGGTTCAAATGGGAGCAGACTGGTCTCGGGGCTGAATGACAATTCGTAGTATTAGAGTTGTTGTCATTGTTGTCACTGTCTTATTGTGCCCCGCTGGTGAAACATGCTCTCAACTGCTAGCTCTCGTTTGATCTTATAACAAGCCTGTAGGTTGGGTAGAGTGGGCGGATCATAGTCGTTTGACACATGAAGAAAACACTTAAGCTACTGCACACAAAGAAGGAACTGGGACCACAGGCTCTGGATTGGCAGGTTTGTCCACATACCTTCTCTAACTGGGGTGACTCCCCAGTCCAGCGAATTCTCGGTTAGTCCAGCTCATCTCTCTCGAAGGTTGTTCCAATTGGTGACCACATGATGGGCCACAGGCAGCGGGAAGTGGGAAGCCTGTTGTGTCAGTAGGGGAGGACACGGCGGGTCCCCTACTTGTCTGCTGCCTGCCTGCCCTCCCCTCCCTCCTCTACCTCCTCCAGTCACTCAGGAACATCTTCAGCAGACAGCCTTGTAGCGCTATGGGGTGGATGAATTGCTGTGGTTAGAGTTTGCGTTCTTTTCTAGTATTCGAAGGTGAAAGCAAATGGAAGACTTTCTTTTTGGGTCTGTCCTCCTTCAGCAAAGAATGGAGCAGCCATAGGGGAAGAATAGGGTTCTGGTGAACTCATCTAGCTTGGTGGGTGCAGTTGGGGTCCCGATCTTTGTCAGTTTGTTGAATAATTGTGGAGAAGCCAATACTGTTCTGAAAAACTTTTTTCTTAACTCCTAGTCAAGGACTGCACTAAGAACAGGAGCAGAAAGGGGGAAGTTAGGAGAGGGTCACCTGCAAGCAGAAAGTAATAACGAGCAATTCATTTATACATTTTTATTTTATTTTTAATGAGACATTCATTCTTTAAAAATAAAATGGAGGATGATCTTTTCATTCAAATAAAATGACTCACATAAATGAACAACATAGTTTTTTTAAATTATGGTGAGATTTTTATACAAATACATAATAAAAAACTGCCATGTCAACATTTTTACATGCGCAATTCAATGACAACTCACCATGTTGTACAACCATTACTACCATTACTGTGAACCTAAGCAGAGGTTTGTGCCACCTGTTGCCAACACCAACCTTCGAGACAAGGGTGAGAAGAGAAGCAAGATGTTTTATTGTGTACCTGTACATGAAGAGACAGAGGGGATAGATTTCTCCAAAGTCTGCCTCCCCGAAATGGAGACTAGCTGGAAGTCTTGTAAGAGAAGGGGGTAAGGTTGTGTGAGTCCTAGGAATTTGTAGATGCTAATCTTCTTTGGGTGGTCACGGTGGTCACCTCCCCAATGTGTTGAGATCTTAATTGGTGTTTGGGGAAGATTCCTTTGTTTTTCTTTTATGGTTTTTAGGTTATCATCACTTGTCTTTCCCCAGTCCTGAAGAGAACATGCAAGGTCTGCCAACTAAGTTCGTGAACTCGTCCTAGAAAGAGTGCTGCATACCTCATTGCTGAATATCACTATGGTCATCTTGGAAGTAGTCCCCTTGGGACTCCAGTACCTAGTCCACCCTTGAAAGCAATTTTGGAACTCTTTTTCTGGAAAGGCCGTCAGAGCTGTTGTCATATTACTCTTGATGTCCTGAGCGTCATCAAAATGTCTTCCTTTCAATATTTCCTTTATCTTCAGATAAAGAAAAAAGGCATTGGGGGCCAGATCAGGTGAGCAGGGAGGGTGTTCCAATGTAGTTATTTGTTTACTGGCTAAAAACTCCCTCACAGACAACTGTACAATTAAGTTTGCAAACTTGCCACCATGCCACTGTGAGCAATGGCCATTCCAGAAAGAGTTCCAAAATTGCTTTGAAGGGTGGACTAGGCAATGGCATCAGTGTATAGCTTCCCAAGGGGAGCATTTTGAAGGTGACTGTAGCGATATTCATCAATGAGGTATGCAGCACTTAGAACAGTTAAGTTTGCGGACTTAATTGTTGGACCTTGTGTTGTCAGGGCACACTTGGTCTGGTGCACAGAAAATATCAGTGAAAAAAACCTGGGGCTACTTAGCTGTTAGGAACTTCTTTCTTAATCACTGATGCATGTTCCAGTAATTACAGTCAGGAAGGTCTTCATTGGTCCAAATTTCTATTCGTTAAATGTTAACAGAAAAAAGTTCAGAGTGGCAAGTCTTTTGTATTCTGTTTGAATGGCTTGTGCAAAAGCTTCCTAGAAGATATTTTTCAAGATGGTCTTAGCTATTGTCTTAATACCACAGGATCCAGTTGATACATTCTTGTGAGTTAAACTCCTGTTGGGTCACCTTCTCTATGCTCAAGGACAGGGAATCATGATTTCAACATTAGTTCCTAACTTATCCCCTCCTTTTTGATTGGAGATTGGAATAACACATCCACAATTTATACATGGACTTAGCTGAGCTCATAGACAGATGGTGGCCACTGTATGCTCTTCAAACTCATGGTGATACTTTTCCACCAGACACTATCTGGTTCTTCATTAAGCTATTAAGTGAGAGCAGTTTTCTCATCAGTAGCGTTGCTGGAGTGTGCACATCCAACTAACATCAATGTTTTAGCACGAGGACTTCTTTTGTCGTTAAGGTGTGTAACGGAGCAGCTTGTCTGTTTTTATTTATCGCACCAACTGTCTTCTTGGGCTCATGAAAAGGCTACTCTGTTATCTCATGTCTGCTTGGTTTACAAGGTCAGATATTATTGCTGTGTTTCCATCTCACTAGCAACTTCATCTGTTATTTGTCCCATAACCAAAATCCAAACCAAATCCGCTGCCATTGAGTTGATTCCAACTCATAGCAATCCTATAGGACAGAGTAGAACTGCCTCATAGAGTTTCCAAGGAGTATCTGGTGGATTTGAACTGCCAGCCTTTTGGTTAGCAGATGGAGCACTTCACCGCTAAGTCACCAGGATTTCCATTTGTCCTATAATATCATAAGTAGGAATTAAAGCTCCTAGAAAAGACAAACCCCACCCTGAGTGTTGCACCAGTGAGATTTCTTCTGACTCTCATTTTATAATGTGTAACAATTTAACATTACCTTTGCAGTATTTGGAAACCTTGGTGGTTTAGCGGTTAAGTGCTACATCCCCTAACCAAAAGGTTAGCTGTTTGAATCTGCCACGTGCTCCTTGGAAACTCTAACGAGCAGTTCTACTCTGTCTATAGGGTCGCTGTGAGTCACAGTTGATGGCAGTGGGTGGGTTCTAGTATTCAGTATCATCATTACTAGCAACAGCTAAAGCTAATCTTAAAGCGCATTGTCTATGCATTCACCAGGAATCTAAACAAGAGCTGGTCTACATAAATTCACTGTCAGTTGGAAAGGAATCTTCTAAATTAGTAGAGTTGCATCTACCACATAAAAACATATTTCTATAAAATTATAACATAATATACATTTGTTATATAGTACTAGGTAAAAACATGAGGAAATAACTAACACAAATTTTAACCCAACAAGAATCAGCCACTTCTCTTGATTTTAAACTGCTCTGTGAAATTTATTAAATAAAACTTTTTAGTCTTTGTGACATTCCATGAATTTTCAGAGTTGGAAACAGTACTTAAGTTATTTAAAGGTTTTAAAGGGAAAACTTCAGCTTTTTCTTTCTTAAGCCATGTGATTTAGTTTTTGACTCAGGAATTTTATTCTAATAAGAGGCTCAAACCTTTGCCTTAAAGGATGATTACACAAAGGATAAATTAACCCTTTAACTTAGGGATCAGAGAAAACTTCATTATTTTAACAGCGAAAAACTCAATTCTTTGTTTCAAGTTCTATCTAACATTAAAGCTCTTAAAGACATCACAAATTAAACCATTAAACTTTTGTCAGATGAGTTTTGACCATATCAAATAATTTTTCCAATAAACCTCTCACAGTGTATCCCTTTAGACAGCAAAAATGAACTTGCTCATCAACAGACTTATATGCGTGTATTTTTCCCTTGTGACGTGAAAAGCAAAAGTATATAAACTTAAATTATAACAGATCTCTATCAGCTCAATTTATCATCAATAAACTACTTAGAATTCTTGGTGATTACTCCATGTCTGTACACCACAAACATAACTGTAGATAAAGCAAAGTCTGTCTAAATAGTCTAAGTTTTTACCCGGCCTCTAGCATTCTTCATAGTTTCCCAGTCTAATTTTGGCCATCAAAGTTTTTATCGAATGACTTTGGAAAGCACAAAGTCTCTGTTGATAGGGATGTAACCTTAAGTCTCTGGCTACTGCTGGAAACATTTTTCCAGGCCATTTCAGATGTGTCTCAGTGTTCCCCTATAGTAGAGAAAATTAGTCTACAGTTCCTTTGTGAGTGAGATCCACTCAGTTCTGATAACTATCCCAAAGCAATAATTCTTTCCTATCTTCTTTCTGACCTAAAATGTCTCCACCTGGTTTGAAAGGGTCTTTGAGAGGCTTCCCTGGAGCTATATCACCTTGGGGATTAGGAGAAGCCTGACTCTACCCACCGTCCCTGTTATTTTTAAGTAGAAGAAAAGATTAGGTCATTCCAAATTATTTATGTATGTTTACACTCACTTGGGCATTTTGAAAAGCAAAGAACTAATTTCTTACCCTTAAACTACTTTGGAACTCCTATTTTTACCTTAAGACAAAGCTATCCTTCTTCTTTAAATAAAATACATTTCGTATAATGTCTACCTTAAGTTACTTACAAACGTTTTGCTTTCAAAACTGACACACAGAATCTAAAGATCTTAGTGTACTTTTCAAATAGACTAATTTATATTAAAATTTTTCCAAGTAGCTGCTAAAAGTCTAAGTCATAAGACAGACACAAGATGTACTTTTTCTTGGATGAGGAAGGTACTGAGGTTCTAAGGTAGCCTTACAAAAAACAGTAATTCTCAGCCATGGCTACCAATCTAATAACTCATCGCCTTTAAGTCAGTTTTGACCCACAGTGACCCTACGTGGCAGCAAAATTGAGTTTCCAAGAAGTGCCTAATGGATTTGATCTGCTGACCTTTATGGCTTGCAGCTGTAGCACTTAACTGCAATGTCACTGGGTTTACCTCCTAGTAACAAGACAGAAATGTAGACACATGCTCTAGACCAAAAATCAAGCTCTTAGAAGAAAAGGAACAGAAAGACTGCAGAAACTCACTAAGCAATACCACACAAAAACAAGAATATGAGTGTTTCAGTTTCTTAAAGTGTACCTAGCAATTCTTGGTAAGATCAACTCAACAGAAAAAAACAGGTTCTGGATAACTTATCAGAAACCCTGGTGCCACAGTAGTTAAGTGTTAGCATCAGCTAACCAAAAGGTCATCAGTTCAAATCCACCAGGTCCTCCTTGCAAACTGTACAGAGCAGTTCTATTCTGCCCTATAGGGTCACTGTGAATCGGCATTGGCTCAACAGCACTGGGTTTGAGATAACTGATTAACTTATCAGAGTCTCAGATAGAGGAATATTAGACCTTTTGACAACTGTGAAACACAGATTCAAGCCACCTGTTGCAAAGCCAATTTTGAAACAGGGGGAGGTGGTTAGTAAAAGAACTTTATTGTCGGCTGGCGTACAACAGACAGAAGGGAACAAACTCCTCCCAAAGTTTATCTGTTTGTTGCAGACAGACCAGACAGTTTCATAGGGTCAGGGCTTAAGTTTGATTGATTAGAAGAATGTCAGTTCTCGAACTGATGACCGTCATTCCCCCTTCCAGGTGGATGAGTTGACCTCCTGTGAGTGTTCTTTTGAGGTCCGTTGTCAACACCCTGGTTTCAGTTACAAGATGGGCCCCTGTTGTCTGGTTGTCTTGCTCCAGGCCTTATTGGTTGCTATTTGGCTTCTCTAAGAGAAACGTAAGTTAATTTCAAACTTCATAGAATGTGGAGAACAGGAAGGGGAAAAGGGGAAACAAATCATAAATCACTAAAATCTACAGGGTCTGACAATTAAGTCTGTAACTCATCCTAGAAAAAGTGCTACATACTTCATTGCTGAATACCACAATGGTCGCCTTTGAAATGCTGCCCTTGAAAGTTTTGCACTGATGCCAGTGCCTTGTCCACCCTTCAAAGCAATTTTGGAACTCTTTTTCTGGAATGGCCATCAGAGCTGTTGTTGTCCTGAATGTCATCAAAATGTCTTCCTTTCAATATTTCCTTCATCTTCAGGTAAAGAAAAAAGTCATTAGGGGACAGATTAGGTGAGTAGAGAGGGTGTTCCAGTACAGTTATTTCTTTACTGGCTAAGAGCTCCCTCATAGACAACTATAGAATTAAGTTTGCAAACCTGCCACCTTGCCACTGTGCCCAATGGCCATTCTAGCAACAGTTCCAAAATTGCTTTGAAGGGTGGACTAGGTGTTGGCTTTAGTGCCTAGCTTCCCAAGTGTTTTAAAGATGACCCTAGTGATATTCAGCAATAAGGTATGTAGCACTCGGGACAGTTAAGTTCACGGACTTCGTTGTTGGGCCCTGTAAGTAAGTTAGCCATGTAAGTCACAAAGCAACAATGCTCAAGTTGACTGCAATCTTATAGTTAAGGTCTAAAATAAGGTACTAAACAATGCTACTGAAATAAGGTACTGGTTTTTCCAAACAAAGCTGAAGAAAACATGAGAAAGAGAACAAAAAAGAATAAGCAGGAGAGCAGTCACCCTGTCAGCGTTAGACAAACATGGAGTGGGAACATGTAAGTCCAGAAGATAGGACCTCTCTTTGGCTAGTTTTTGCTCCATAAGCCAGGTCTCCTCAGGTTCAACTGGACTAACAGCTTCAGAAATCCTTGATAACTACATTAACTGTTGTAGGGGGAAAATGTCACAGAGTTTAGTAAAGCAGAAAGACAGTTTTATTCTGCATGTATTCAAAAGGGCAAAAGTGAGTAGACAAGCATGCTACCTTAGCCGTGTCTGCCCAACTCTAGTGAACATTACAGTGGGAAAATGGACAAGCTGTGTCTGCCCCAGCCCAGGAAATGTTAGAGAACCATCAGTATACATTAACACGCCAACTGGGAAAAACCATCAAAAACTTCACCGTTTCCCAGATTGGCTGGAAACTGTGATGCCACATTCTGAACTGTCTCTCTTATCAATCTCAATTATTTGGCCTAGAGCCTCCCCACCCTGATTTAGAAAAATGTTTGTTTAGGAGGATCTGGTCGGATTCTTCTGACCAGCAGAATCTGTTGTTAATCTCAAAGAATCTAAACCAGAAATATTCTAATATTAGACCAGGGGTATGTCTGGTACCAGGAAGTCTGGATAAAGCATACAGGACACACAGGCACATAAGAAACACTTAAAATCCTAAGGATACGGAGGTACTCTTGGCCACCTTAGTCTCCCAGACAATCACACAGCTTTGACAGAGGTGTTCTTGGCCACCTCAGCCTCCCAGATACATAGGTACACAAGAAACACCTCTCCAAGGGAACTGAGGTACTCTTGGCCACCTCAACCTCCCAGACAATGACATGAGCTTGATAGAGGTACTCTTGTCTGCCTCAACATTCTAGACACCCTTAGGCCCAAACCAAGACTCTAGCATCTCCAGGAGTCCCTCATTACAGTTCAGCTCATGGGATCAGTCATCTAAGGTATTGCTTGCTCCAGAAACCAAGTTACTCTAACTCTATCCACCCAAGCCGTGTGGTACCCAGGAAGAGAACCGAGGACTGGGAGATCCCGTCCAAATCTTGCTTAAGCACTCACTTCTTTTATGGTTTGTTAGAGCCTAGTGATGCTGCAGCTAGCCCTGGAGCCTCCCAGCAGTTCAATTTGGAGACAAAAGGGTCTCCAGTACCAGTTGTCTGCTATGGAGCTGACGTGAAGGCTGACCTCACCCCAGGGCCTCCAAGTAACGAACAGCAAGGCTCCACAATGAGTGCCAGATTTGATACCAGAAACCTAAGTGGAGTTCGTGCTGTCTGTCACAGATAGTCCTAAAAAAGGTCAGCAGTTCAAATCTGCCAGGTGCTCTTTGGAAACTCTATGGAGCAGTTCTACTGTGTCCCGTAGGGTCTCTATGAGTCGGAATTGACTTGAAGTCACTGGCTTTCAGTTTTTGATTTTGGTTGCAAACAGCCAGTCTTTGCGACACGGGTAAGAGCAATGCATTTTACTGGGTACCGGTGCACAAGGGGAGACCCTGGGGTGTAAATGCTTAAGTGCCACAGCTGCTAACCAAAAGACTGGCAGTTCAAATCTACCACGCTCTCTGTGGAAACTGTGGAGGCAATTCTACTCAGTCCTGTAGGGTTGCTATGATTTGATAGCGATGGGTTTGGGTTTGCTTTGTGTTTTGGTATACAAGGAGACAGATGAGACAGTTCCGCCAAAGTCTGCCTCCCTGAAATGGAGATTAATTAGCTGTAGGTTTTATAGAAGGGGATGAGGTTTTACAAGTCCTAGGAATGTGTAGAATGCTAATCTTGTTTAGGTGATCAATATGGTCATATCCCAGACATGTTGATATTTTAATTGGTGTTTTGGGCCCGGAGGTAGTCTGGCTATGTTATAAATTCCTTACAGATTCCTTTGTTTTTTCTTTTGTGATTTTAAATTATTACTTGTTTTTCCACAGTCCTAAAGAAAGCATATAGAAACTGTGGTGGTGTAGTGGTTAACTGCTACAGTTGCTAACCTGAAGGTTGGCAGTTCAAATACACCAGGTGTTCCTCAGAAACCCTATAGGGAAGTTCTACTGCCTATAGGGGTTCTTTAAGTTCGAATCAACTGCAGTGAGTTTATTTTTAAAGAGAACATAGATTGGTCCTTAACCTTGAGAGAAACTAAGGGAAACAATGGATTCGTGCTTGGAGACAGAATTAAGAAAGGAAATGGTGCAGGTTGTGTTCAAGGTGCAGCTATTATTTCACTCTGCTACTACCGTCTGTTTTCTTTCAAATTATTCCCTCAGGGCCTTCTCCACTTTATCCCATCACTAGTAACTACTAAGGACTTTGGTCAAATAAAGGCACACAGGCTTAGAGAGTCAGATCGCCCCCTGGTGGACTTGTATTCAACCACAACCTAGCACTGAAAGAATGCTTAATCTCTTTTGCTTATTTCCAAGTTTTGCATCCTTTTTTTATGTAAATGATCTATTCAGACAACTTCTCTATTTTTCTATTATGTTGTTCACCATTTTCTTCCTGATTTTTAAGTTTCTTGCATAATTAGGGAGGAGTCACAGTGGAGCAATAGTTAAGAATTTGGCTACTGTTGTGGATTACATTGCATTCCCTAAAAAATCTGTAGCAGTTTAGCTAGGCTGTAATTTCTGGTATTGTATGATGTTCCTCCACTTTGGAACTCCTGCCTCTATGTTGTTAATGAGGGTGGATGGGTGTTGTTGTGTTGTTAGAGCAAAATTTAATGTGTAGGATTGTTTTGTGCCTTGAGGTAGTCTCTTGAGATATAAAGGAGAGAAGCTAGCGGAAACGTTTGAGGACTTCATACTATCAAGAAAAAAAGTAGTGCTGGGAGTTGAGTCTGTCCTTCGGAAAGGACTCGGGTCCCTGCACCTCAGAAGCTTCCAGTCCAAGGGAGGATTGACGGTAAGGACCTTCCTCCGGTGCCTGCAGAGAAAGCCTTCCCCTGGAGCTGACACCTTGAATTTGGACTTCAGCTTTAGTGGACTATGACAAAAAAAATTTCTCTTTTTAAAGCCATCCACTTGTGGTATTTCTGTTACTGCAGCACTAGATAACTAAAACAGCCACTAACCAAGTGAGCAGCAGTTCGCATATCAGCCACTTCTTGGAAACCCTATGGAGCAATTCTACTTTGTCCTATAGGGTTGCTGTGAGTTGATGGCAGTGGGTTTGGTTAATCTGGTTTGTACACATTAGGGTGGTTAACTTTTTGCCTATGATGTGAATTGCAAATATGTTTTTCCAGTTTGAAGTTGTTTCTTAATTTGTTTTTGTTTTTTTCAAAGGAATACTAATTTTCATGGAGCATAATTTATGTCCTTTATTTTTAGACATCCAGACTTCAAGTCATAGTTAATCCAGCCTTTACCCTTCCAAGGCTAGAGGGAATTCTTTCATGTTTTCTTCTAGAATGTTTATGGTTTCGTTTGTATATTGAGATCTTTGGTCCAGCTAGAGTTTGTTCTTGTATATAGTGTGAGGTATGAATCTATTTTTTTTCCTTGCACTCAGTTGTAGGGCAAAGCTTTTCTTTTAAAACTTCAAGTTGTGTTTTCTCATGGCATTTTAAAAGTAATAACAGTGCTTATCAAAGAATGACTAAGGTTTAGAAGTTTACCTTGGAATTTAGGGCCATGGGATCAAACCATTTATTGCTGGTGCTTGACTGTCCCTTTGAGAAGCAAAGGTTGCCTTGTTTTGGTTCTTAAAAGATATTAGGGCTGCCTTGCACCACGTATCTGCGAGTTCCTGTTTGAGGCCAGCATTTATTTTATTAGTCATGTTTCCTTTCTTTTTCCCCTCCCAAACTGAAAGTTGGCAGATGGATGAGATAATCTCTAATACACATCTCTTTCTTCCCCCATCTCATCCCCACAGGGATTAGGGAACACAAAACAACAGCAGCAACAACAAAAAATAAACAACACAATTGAAAAAAATTCCTTTAGCATTCCTTTCAAGTTGACTAAGTGTGCATTGCTATTCAACAACTCTTATTTAGCTTTATCTAAATGGAAACCAGAAACAAAGAGGCCTGGGCCTGCCTGTTTCAGGTTTCTTATTTCGTGTTTTCTAACCTGACAGAAACTTTCCGTTCTTAGGGCTTGCCCCGAGGTGGAGAAAGGTCATTGAATCTTTGGTCTCTGCTGTCTTCAGCTCCAGTGTGACGTACCTCTGCACCATGGAAGTACTAGAAACCCTGGTGGTGTAGCGGTTAAGTGCTACAGCTGCTAATCGAGAGGTCGAGAGGTCTCCAGTTCCAATCCACCAGACGCTCCTTGGAAACTCTACGGGGAAGTTCTGCTCTGTCCCATGGGCTCACTGTGAGTGGGAATTGACTTGACAGCAGTGGGTTTTTGGTAGAAGTACTAGAGAGTGACGCTTCAGAGGCAACGGGGCACCTCAACTGACTTGATTTGCCGTCAAGTCAGTTCTGGCTTCCAGAGACCCTATAGGACAGTATCAAACTGCTTCATGGGGTTTCCAATGAGCCCCTGGTGGATTCCAACTGCTGACCTTTGATTAGCTGCCGAGCTCTTGACCGCTGACTACCAGGGCTCTACCTTCATCTCAAGACAGTGAAAACCCAGTAGAGACCATATTTGTAACCATTTGCCTAGTAAGTCATCCATACTACTCATGGTTTTTTATCATCTGTTAGCTACAGGCACTGTCCTGCCACCAAGGAGCCAGCAGCCCACCTGAGGGAGGATAGAGCACCATAGAACACGGTAGGAAGTGCCCGACGCAGGGAAGCAGTGAAGAGGTGAGGGGGTGCACAGTTTGGGGAGGAGGGGGCAGATTTCTAGAGCTGGTGCTAGCTGTCACTCGTGAAGGACAAGTAGGAATAAGCCAGAAAAGAAGTGGGAGAAGGGCGTTCAGCAAGAGAAGAGTGTCATCCAATGCACCAAAAAAGCCCCTGCGGTTGCATCATTTCTGACTCACAGAGTAGAATGGCCCCATAGAATTTCCAAGGGGCACCTAGAAGATTTGAACTGCCAACTTCATGGTTAGCAGACGCAGCACTCAATCACTGCAACGCCGGTGTGTCCCACCAAGAGTACAGTATATGGTATTCTCCGGGAACAGGAAATTCTAGCAACCAGAATGAAGGAATGAGGAAGGAAATGCTGAAGAAATAACTCAGGACTGAATTGCCAAGGGCTGTAAAGGCTGAAACCAGAGCTAAACTCAGTGCCATAGAGTTGATTCTGACTCATAGCTACCCTACAGGACAGAGTAGAACTGCCCTACACAGTTTCCAAAGTGTGCCAGGGAGATTTGAACTGACAGCCTTTTAATTAGCAGCCGTAGCACTTAACCAGCATACTACCCAGGTTTCCTACTGGTAAAGGCCGGTAGGAAGCTATTGCAAGGATGTTAATAGGAGAGGGAAAGGAGCTGATTTAATGCCCTGTGGCCTGGTAGGTGTGACAGTGCCTGGTGGATTCAAACTGCCAACCTTTTGGTTAGCAGCCATGCTATTTAACCACCGTGCCACCAGGGTTTCCATAGGGAAATTCTACTCTGTCCTATAGAGTTGCTATAGGGTCACTCTGAGTCCATATTGACAACAGTGGGTTTGGTTTTTTTGGTGGCACAGTATTAGAAGTACAGACTGAGTGAAGGGGTGGGCTCCAAGAGGGACAGGTGCTTCACAGGGCTGCTCAAAGAAGGCAGCCTTTGTACTCCAAGTTCCAAACGCATCTTGTATCTAATGGCAGTTCTCTCTGGGAAACCTGCATTTTCTGGAAAAGTCAGCCCTGCTCCAAGAACTTGCCAGATAAGGCAGGAGGCCCAGATTTATGCCCTGTGGAAAATTCCCCCTGGAGGCTACAGGAAAGGCAGAAAGACAGCTTTTGGGTGTCCAAACAGAGAAGGCTTTGGGGTAGAGATTAATTAGAGGGAGGAACCCTGTCACCCTGCCACGAGAAGGGGGCGCAAACCCAGGCAAGACAAGAGGGTCAGAAGTTCCAGGGCAAATGTCAGTGCTTGTGCCATTTTTTTTTTCCCCTAAAGAAACTAAACAAAGAAACTCCATCCAGTGGCCCCTCAGGAAGACCAGTCATTTCCTGAGGAACTATCAGGCCAGCCCAGTCCTCATTGTTCATGTTTCCAGCAATGGCCACCACTACCTGATCAGCAAGCCAGCCAGACTCTCCACAGGTACCAGAAGTTCCTAGAGTGGTTTCTGCTTTGCACAGGACAGGTTTCTCATCTGCAGGAAGCATCTTCTGCCCTGGAGGCATGGCCCAAAGGCAGAAGTAACCATCCTGACTGTTGGAGCACTTAGATGCAGTTGAGGTGTCTTTACCAGAGCAAGATGTGGCTTGGAGTCCTGCTGACACTTTTGTTCTGTGAGTTTGTATTCTCTTCCTTCATCACTGAAACTTTAGGAGAACTGAAGCTTCTGAAATCAACCTATTTCCTTGGTCTTTTCCAGGTTCAAGCCTTGAGGGTCAAGAAAACTGTAAGTTGTGATGTTTCTACTTCTTTTCATCTTGTCTTTTCCCTTCCATGATTCTTAAAACTCATGTCAAATTGCTTGAGTTTGAAATTTATAGCAGTTGAGAAATCAGATTCCAATCAAGGAATACTGCTTATTCCCTTTTGGCTTTCTTTTTTTAAAAGAAGATTTTGAAACAAAACACTTCTAAAATAATCAGTGTGTTCCAGAAGCAGCATACATCTTTTTTGTTAAAAAATTAAGATTATGGAAATTCCAGATTAGAAAGAAATATGTACTCTGTATTTTAGAGGCCAAGTTCTAATCGGCATGTTTTAGAAATAGCATGTGTATTAGGTTCTATTGAATTGCTGTTTGTTGGGACTGAGGAAGTGATAAAAAGAAATCAGTGGTTCTATAACTTGCCCCTCTACCATAAATCGCTGATTTTCATACTCTGACCCACATGGTGTTTATTGACATAGGAGATGTAATTGAGTTGATAGCATCGTGAAGACAGAACCTAGTTTAAATGGTTGCTGTAAGTCTTTTTCCTCTTAAATGATCTAAAACTTATATTTGATCTTATTTGCCGTCCCATCTGTAATTATATCTGCAATATTTTGTGCAAGCTCTTGGGAAAGGAGACAGTTCTTTGAAGTCTGGTTTATCATCCACTTTAGAGCTGATTTTGAACCTTTGTTTTGAAATTAGCAGACTTTGTCCTGTTTTATCTGCGACCACCGTGTGAAGGCAGGGCTTAGTCAGGTCTGGGGACTGGAGGGAGGGAGGGTTCACAGAATCGGATTCTCTTATCAGTCACGTCGGTCAGTGAAGAAAGGGGGTGATTGGATTGCAGAGACACTGTATTGTAGTTCTTCGGAGATGAAGTGCGTGGACAATGCTGGTTTCTGTACCGAAGGCTCAGAGCAGTGACACGTAGGGGTAAGGGTTTAGCGTGGCGGCCAGCACAGTTGATCTGCTAGTTGAGCTGTCCATGTGCTCCCATGGGTATTTGAGCTCCATGGCAACCTACAGAGGCTGAATATCCATTATCTTCAGAACCTATCCAATTGACCAATAGTGTTACCAAGGCTCAGAGACGTAAGCAATGTGTGTTTGAGTCAGTTTGACATTGACACCAGAACCTGCACTATCAAAAATCCCAGTCTGTCTGGAGTCACAGACCTGATCCAAATCTTTCAAGCAAGTTTTACTGTGCGTCTCTGAGCTTCTTTCTCAATCTGTAAAATGTGGATGATAACGGAATCTGATGAATAGAGTCAGTATGAGGATGAGATTGGATAAGAGAGTGACTCACCTGGTATAGGATCTGTCCTGTGGGCAAACAAAACCCAAAACACTGCCCTTGAGTTGATTCTGACCCATAGTGACCCTGTGGGAGAGAGAACTGCTCTGCAGAGTTTCCAAGAAGCGCCTGGTGGATTTGAACTGCCAACCTTTGGGTTAGCAGTTGTAGCACTTAACCCCTACACCACCAGGGTTCTGAGCAGTGATGAATAAGCGATAATGATGTTAATATCCAGCCCTATTCCACTTTCACAGTCAGGGCCCCAGCACCACCCACCCTCCCTCTTGTCCAGTCCAGGCCACACCCTGAAAGCATCCCATGCTTCGGCACTTCTCTTACTATCTACATCCTGTTTCCCAGGACCTCCATCCTTTCCTGTCTCCTTCCCCATCTCAGCGTACATCTCCCTTCCCTCAGTTCCTAGAGAACATTCTTTGTATCTTTGGGTAAGCCCTCAGAACTGCACAACGTAGAATGAGGAGAGAAGGGGTAGTCCACTGTTATTCTCTGACTGCTTTTACCACCTCGTTGGGGAAAGTGAGACTCATCAGACTAACACATCAGGAGTCAGCAGAGCAGGGACCAGAACCTAGGTCTCCCTTCACTTAGAGTCCTGATTCCGCACCTCAGAAATGCATAGGCTGTCCCCTTGTTTTGCATTGCCCACTGTCTCCGGGTTGGATCTCTGGTCAGCCTTACCCCTCTCCTTCTATCTCAAGCCTTCTCGGCCCCCTCAGATCTCTACCTAACCCCCCAAGGAGATGATCTGAGCTCCATCTTCATCTAGAAAATAGTGGCCATCTGGAGGTAACTCCCTCAGCTTCCCACCCTGCCCTGGCTACGAGCTTATCTTCCTCCCCCACTCATCCTCCTGACTTGCCTCTGGTCTCAGAGGTGACATCCCCACTGTGGCTGATCAAAGCTGCCCATCCACCTGGGCTCTGAGCCCATCCCCTCATGTCTCCCCTCAAGGACCTCCAGGACCCCCTCTCCCCAGTCACTGTTAATATCTTTCTTCTTCTTTTACTGACTATTCCCCCCAGTCCAAAAACATGATTGGGTTGCTCCTTTGTTTCAGGGAAAAAGGAAAGGTACACACTCACAACCCCCCTCCGTTTCTCTTGTTTCCCCAGCTCTCTGCTTCCTTTCCCAGACTTTCACCTTGCTGCTGCTCACTGCTTCACCACAGTCTGGACTTGGCTGCCACAGCTCACCACCATGAGAACCTCACACTAAAGGGTCACCCGGGGCCACCTAATGCCAAACCCAGCGAACACTTCGTGACCTTAGCTTACTGGGCTCTACTCTGCCTCTAGCTCTTTTGATCATACCTCAAAGTCTCCTTCCTTGACCTTCTAAATCTTCCCTCAGTTTTCTCTGTCCTCTCCAACAAACCCTCCTTATTCTCACCAGGGAGAGATTGTGACTTTCCTGGAGATCTGGATTCTGCCCCCTGGTCTTGGCAGGCTCCACAACATCCTCACCTCTGGAGCTCAGTGTGCCTCCTGACACCTACAGACACCTCCCAGGTCGCCTACAAGCACCTCCCAGGTCACCTACACGCACCTCCCTGGTCACCTACGCGCACCTCCCTGGTCACCTACGCGCACCTCCCCGGTCACCTACGTGCACCTCCCTGGTCACCTACACGGACACCCCTGGTCTGATCTCCCTCTGCTCCTCCTCCCTGAGTTTCAGGCTTCACATGGTGTTTATGGCTGCTGGTGTTTCCCCTTAGCTATAGCACAAGCCTCTCAAACTCAGCATCTCAGTAGGTTTGTCTTCTTCCTGTACCTCTTCCCAGCATTCTCTACTTGCGTTGGCAGTGTCCCCATCCTCCTGGGTCCCTAAACCGAAACCTGGTGTATATCTTCCAGTCTTTGCCTCAACCCCTATATCTAATCAAGTAATTCCTTTGGAGTCTATGAAAGATTTCTGAAATCTGTCCAACAATGACTGCAGCAATGGACTTGAGCATAAAAACAGTTGTGAGCATGGCGCAAGACCAGGCAGTGTTTCATTCTGTTGTGCATAAGGTTGCTATGAGTCAGAGCCAACTCAACGGCACCTGACAACAACAACCAACAACAAATCTATCTCACCCTCCCTTCATCCCTACTGTCCTTGCCCTAGCTCAGGCCTCACTGGCTTTTACCAGAACCACCCACACAGGCTGGTTTCTGTGCTTTGCCTGCTGTAGTCTTTCTAGAATCCAATCTCATTTTATTACTCCCCTCGTAAAGACCCTCAGGCCGGGAACAGCTCTAGGCACAGCAGGCAAAACCCTCCCCATCTGGTGTTGCCCATCTGGCCCTTCTGCCCCTTCTGGCCTGCACTCTGGTTCCTGTAACGGGCCCTGCCCCAAATGTGCTGTGATTTCTCCTGTCCCTGTGCCCCGGTACATGTTGTTCTGCCCTGAGCACCCCACCTTCCCTCTTTGGCCTGGTTGAAGGCTCAGTTCAGGGGTCACTTCCTTTAGCTTTTCTTTGCCCTCCCCTGGGTCACCTTTCTTACGAGGCCGTGTTATTGTACTCCAGTTGTCTGTGTCCCCCACTCCCTGTAATGTCTTGGACAGCAGGAGTGATTTCTTAATCACCCTGTTATCCCAGCACCTGGCCCACAAGCTTTACAAATGTTCCCTTGAAGGGATTTGCTGGAGATGCTTGAGATTAGGAGGACAGAATGAGGTCAGTCCTCCAAGTGCCATATAGAGTAGCTCATCAGGAACTCCGTGCTTTGTGGCTCCCTGGAATTTTCCCAACGGTGGTGGGTAGCCCCCCTTCTCCCCACCTCCTCTCTTCCTGAGTAATTTCCAGGTCGAGGCCCAGGTGGCTGGCTGAGTCATGGTGTCTCATTTTCCCAGGGCGCATCAGTATCCGCTGCTTGATGCCTTTGAGGTCCAGGCCCCTTCGCTTTCATATTATAGGTTTCAGCACTGTGGTCTGTGAGTGCTTTGTCCATGTTGGGCGTGATTTTGTCAGCCTTCATGTCTCCAGGTTGAACAAATCTGACCTCTTTAGACTGTTTCCAAATCTCGACCTTCCATCACAACAGCTCTGAATCTCTTGGGTTCATTAGGGACAGCTGTGGACCCCCTCTTCAGAAAAATGCACGTTTGCATACAATTAGAGGTGGTCATGGGTCCCCAGAGCTCATCTCTGTACCTCCCAGGGATTCAGACACCCCATATTGCAAATAATCACTCTACTGTAGCAATATAGTAAGATTTGCACATAGCGTTGCACTCTGTTGTATCGGTGATCACTCTACTATATCGGTATAAGACCTGCACACAGTAATCCACTCTATTGTATCAACAATCACTCTACTATATCAATATAAGACTTGCACACAGCAATCCACTCTACTGTATCAATAATCACTCTATTGTATCAATATAGTTAGACCTGCCCACAGTAATCCATTCTGTTGTATCAACAACCACTCTATTATATCAATATGGTGGACCTGCACACAGTAATCCACTATTATTATATCAGCATAGCAAGACTAGCACGCAGAATCCAGGTTTGGTTGTGCCTGGACAGTCTGTTTATAGAGAAGGTAATATTTTCTGGATTGTTTTAACAAAACCCAGGTGGAGATTTTTGAGAACCATTTGGGTGTACATTTGTTTATCTACTGCTGCATAACAAATTACCCCCCAACTTAGAGACTTTGGGCAGCACATATTTATTTATTATACGAGATCTGACAATTAGGTCCACAAACTTAATTGTTCTGAGTGCTACATACCTCACTGCTGAATTTATCAGTACCGTCACCTTGGATGTACTCCCCTTGGGAAGCCATGCACCAATGCCAGTGCCTAGTCCACCCTTCAAAACAATTTTGGAACTCTTTCTGGAATGACCATTGGGCACAGTGGCATAGTGGCAAGTTTGCAAACTTAATTGTATAGCTGTCTGTGAGGGAGTTTTGGGCCAGTAAACAAATAAGTGTATTGGAATACCCTCCCTACTCACCTGACCTGACCCTCAATGAGTTTTTTCTTTACCCAGAGATAAAGGGCATATTGAAAGAAAGACCTTTTGATGACATTCAGGACATCAAGGGTAATATGACAACAGCTCTGATGGCCATTCCAGAAACAGAGTTCCAAAATTGCTTTGAAGGGTGAGCTAGGTATTGGCATCAGTGCAGAGCTTCCCAAGGGGAGGACTTAGAAGGTGACTGCAGTGATATTCAGCAGTGAGGTATGTAGCACTTTTTCTAGGACAAGTTCATGAACCTGATTGTCAGACCTGCTGTCACACAGCTTCTAAGGCTCAGGAATCTGGGAGTGGCTTACCTGGGTGGCTCAGGCTCAGCATCTCTCAGGAGATGGCAAACAAGCTGTTGGCTGGGGTTGCAACCATCTGAAGGCTTGAATTGGCCTAGAGGACCTGTTTCCAAGTTCATCGGATGCTGTTTCTACCCTCCTTCCCTTTGCACTTAGCTTTCACCATCAACAGCGTCTACATGAAAAGCCTGCCAGAGAGGACAGTGCACAACGGGCAGAACCTGACCCTCCAGTGCATTGTGGACATCAGCACCACCTCGCACATCAAACCGCAGCACCTGGTGCTGTTCTACAAGGATGACGTGATGTTCTACAACATCTCCTCTGCAGAGAATACAGCGAGTTACTTCATCCCCCAAGCCCGGGTTTATGACTCAGGGACATACAAATGCACCGTCATCCTGAACAACAAGGAGAAAACCACTCAGGGGTACCAAGTGCGGGTGCAAGGTGAGTCAGGCAGATGAAGTGTAACATGTGGCTGCATGAACGAATATTGTGACTCAAAAGAGAGAACCCTGGACTTCCCTGCCCATTTTCCTAGTCTGGAAATGTTGGCTGTAGACACACTCCCAATATGCCAGGCTAGGTCTAACCTCAGGGCATTTGCACATGTGTTTCCTCTCCCGCAAGTGCCCTTCTTCATCTCTTGTCTGTGTGAATTATCCTTTCTCCTTCGAGACTTGACTCCGGCATCTTTTCTCTGACACTTTTCCAGATAAAATCGATGTCTTCCAGGGTGCCAGTTCTTAAGCCTTTGCTATGTTTACTGGCATTTGTCGTGTGTGTCGTGGCCGCTGGGCTAGGTGTTGAGAGCCAGGATTCTACAGTTCCTGTGGGATCTGGACAAATCCCCTAAACTGTCTGCACTTCAAAATTCTCATCAGTAAAAAAAAGATGATTATCTCTAGTGCAGCATAATTCCTGATTGGTAGTGAATTCCCAGTAGTTGGCAGTAGCTACCTCGCTCAATATTTTAACGACGTTTCACATGCTTATCTGCTCTTTTTGGACTGAAGTCATGACGAGTGAGATAGTGTCTGGCTCATTTTTTTCTTTAAATACATTCACATTAAAAAAATATTTTACTGTGTTTTGGGTGAAGTTTATGCAGAAAATTGGATTCACATTTAGCAATGTCTATATGTATTGTTCAGCGACCTTAGTTACCTTCTTAGCAATGTACCAGCGCTCTCCTTATTTCTGCTTTGGTTGTTCAGTTTTCGTTAATCTAGTTTCCCTAACCTCCTCCGCCCACCACCGACCTTCTCGTCTTCGGTTTGGGTAAACACTTACCCTTTGGTTTCATCTGGATGATTGTTTTGAGGAACACAGTGCTCATGGATGACATTGTTCATTTTATGGGCCAATCTGCCATTTGACTGAAAGGTGATGTCTGGGAATGGTTTCATCTCCAAGTTTAAAGATCGTCTCAGGGCAATCGTCTCAGGGGTTCACCTAGTTTCCATCAGTCCAGAAAGTCTGTTCTTTTCCTTTTTGGAATTTGAGTTTTGTGCCGCATTTTTCTTCTATCTGAGATCATCTGTTGTCCAAACAGTCCACAGAGGTAGCCAGGCACCATTGTCTGGCCCATTTTCAAGCCTGAACAAAGAACCTGGCTCCCAGCAGGCACTCAGTAAGTATGTGTAGAATGAATCAAATAGATAAAAAGGGCAGGTAGGAACAGGAGAGGAGTGTACAGATAAGAGAGCAAATGGTTGTCAGAGATTTGGATTCTCTCAAGCAGTCTTTCCTGAAGCTGTGAGTCATGGAAAGAGAGAAGATATTTAAATAATTGCAGCCCAGTAGATTTGTGTTCCAAGGGCGTGGAGAGCACAAAGGAAGACAGAAACAGTTCTGCCTAGAGTAGTCACAGAGGGCTTCCTGGAGGAAGCATCATTAGCTCCAGACCTGGAAAGCTGAGTAGGAATTTGCTTGATGGTGAAGTGGGCCAAGAAGTAGGAGAGAGCGTAAGCGTGAAAGAACAGAAACTGAGAAGTTTGTATCCCAGCTCTGCTATGGGTCCTGCAACTGGGTGCCCCTCAGGCAACCTATTTCCTTTTTCTAGAAGGGGGATACCTAGGTAATTACATTCACCGTTGACGGTTATTTGGTTTTGAGGATGCAGTGGAATAGCAAATGAAGCATGTGCAGTAGCCAAGTGTTGAATAAACGAAAACCCATATTGAAGGAGCTCACTGGTTAGACTGTGACACACCCTTCCCGCCATAGAAACAATCAGGATTGTTGGAAACTTAACTGCTTGAGGCTTTGGCTCCTTGACACACCCTGGTGCCTGATTGTGGGTCCTCCTGGTAGGGGACATTTCAGTAAGGGTTTTTTGAATCAATTTGCTGTAGAATGTCTGGAAGAATGTGTGAGATGGATTTGAGTGACCGCAGGAGTCCGTCCTTGGCTGGTCCTGCTCTGGTCTTCCCATACCAGCCCAGGCTTTACCCAACAGCCCACTCCGTGCTCCTGCAGCTGACTGCGTCTCCACTTGACTGGCTAACCTGCCAAGTTATAAAAACTTTTTCTAGTTTCCATTGTTGAAATGCTTTCTCATTTCCAGGCCCTTTGCTGATCTCCCTCCGTAGATCTGCCCCTTTCTCCCTAGCAGCAGTACTAGGAGGGGAGAGGAGGAGACCCAGGCCCTGTGAAGGGAGACAGCTGATTGAGGGTGCACGCTCATGAAGTGGAGAGTTTGGGATTCAAACACAGCCTGACTCCAAGTTGGAGGACATGACCTCCCGCCCAGGGGCCTGTGTGAAGGAGTGTCATCTCAGCTGATTCTCCCAGCTTCTGCTGGGCTGAGCTTCGCTCACCTCTCTAAGTACCTTCCCCTCCTCCCCCTTTTATGCTCTAGACAAAAACAAAAATCAAACCCATCCCTATCAAGTCAGTTCCAGTCATGGCAACCCAGCACATGAAAAAGAGTAGAACTGATCTCCATAGATTGTCTTGGTGGTTTCTTTACATTAGCTGCTTCCCAGGCCTTTCTTTCTTGGTGACCTAGGGTAGGTTTGAATGCTAACCTTTTAGTAAGTAGGGAAGCACAGATTATTTACACTACCCAGGGACCTCTGTTCTACACCAAAACCAGAGAACCAAACCCATTGCCAATAAATAGACCCTAACCCATAGTGACCCTACAGGACAGGGTGGAACGGCTTCACAGGGTTTCCTAGGAGCAGCTGGTGGATTCAAACTGCCAACCATTTTTGTTAGCAGCTGTATCACCTACCCACTGTGCCACCCATGCTTCCTGCTCTAGAAAGTCCTCCTAAAAGCCACAAATATGTGCCCTAAAATGTCTGCCCTTGGCACCCAGCCACCTCATGTGTCCAAATCCTACTGACCCTTCAAGACACAGATCAGGTTATGCTCCTTCGGGAATCTTCTCTCACCTCCACGGCAGACAGGGCTCCTCTCTTGCTGAGTGCCCTTTTGTTCTTTGTCTCCTCTGATGCTTGGTTATCTGCAGTATTGTTCTTTGAACTGGGAAAGCTTATGCCACATGCGTACACACATGCACACATACGCACACACAGGCTTTGGAGACTTAGAGTCCAGTCTCTGCTCTGGGGCTCATAGTCTGTGTGCTCTTGAATGGGCCTTGAACCTTTCTGAGCTTCAACTTCTTCATCTATAAAGTGTTTATAATTTTATCCTTTTTATCTACCCAGCAGGCTTATTATGAGGGTTACTTGGCTTATGGCTATAAGGTAAAGCCTAGTTTTGTGGCTCAATGCAAGCTTAGCGTTCAAGGAAGTATTATTGCAATTACAGTGATAATAGTATTAAGAATTATTTTTACTATATTTAAACCTTATCAGTGGAGATTTAACTTCCCAGTGGGATTGTAAACTTGGAAAGCTCCAGTCACACTTTAAATGTATTTTATAATTTTCAAAGTACGGGGTATAGTGCTGGATACCTTACATGCTCAAAAATTACTGTGAGTAGATAGTATTAGGAGTCCCTGGGTAGTGGAAATGGCTAGTGTGCTGGGCTGCGAATCAGCGAGTTGCAAGTCCACTGAGTAAGACCTGACAGTCTACTTCCAAAATAATTGAAAACCCAATGAAACACAGTTCTACTCTGACACACGCGGGGTTACCCTGCGTCGGAGTTGACTTGAAATCCACTAGTTTGGGTAGGTAGTTCTGAATATTCCGATGAGTCATCTGCAGTGACTCACAGTCTTATGCCATTGGATCAGACTGATGCTGACTAACTTTCTCTCCCCCTAAAGGAGTACCCAGTCCCAAGATGATGTTGGACAAGAAGGAGGTGATAGAAGGTGGCTCTGTCACAGTCAACTGTTCTGTGGAAGAGGAAAAGCCTCCGATACATTTCAAGATTGAGAAACTTTCACTAAATCCAAAACAAGTCAAACAAACAGGAGACAAGTCTTCTCAGAACCAAAATTTTGTGGTGGTGACATTTCCAATTGAGGAACAGGACCATGTGCTGACATTCCAGTGTCAGGCTATGATCTTTTCTGGGTTTCAGGTGGAGTCCTCAGAACTCATCAAGAGTGATCTAGTCACCGTGAGAGGTCAGCCCTTCTCTTCTGTCCGCCGTTCTTGTGGTTTGCTGGTTTGGTGTGAGGAGAGAGAACCCAGAATTAGGACCAGGCTGGGGCTTTCAGACTTGCCTCCCTTCTCAATACTTCAGACTCATTCTTCATCACTTTAAGTCAGTATTTGTCAAATATCTTTGACTCCACCACAGTGGGAAAATAGACACATGCATAGAAACCCAGGCGGCATAGTGGTTAAGTGCTATGGCTGCTAACCAAAAGGTTGGCAGTTCAAATCCAGCAGCCGCTCATTGGAAACTATAAAGCTGTTCTACTCTGTCCTACAGGGTCACTGTAAGTCAGAATCAACTGTATGGCAGTGGTTTTTTTTTTTGGTTATATATCTACACAAATATATTATTAAATATTATCTTCCAAATGTGTATATATAAGCATATATGTGAAATGAAAGTTTTGTAAGCAATACCTAACACATATGAGATGCATTTTGATATTTTCTATTCTTTCCAAATTTCAGTCTTTTTAAACGTTGGTCATGACTCACCAAGTTGATGAATTAGAGGGTTTGTAATTTGGAATCCACTGCTGTTGGGCAATGAGGGTCGGACATCAGGGAGCAGAGCTGGGAGGACATGGTGCAGGGGGAGGCGGGCCCTCAGCCTTTGACTCCCATATCCAGCGAGCCATTCTATGCTGAACCTCCTGCCTTCCTCCAAGACCTTGGACAAAGGAGCCGACCTGAGACTAGTCTCAGGAGACAAAGAAGTGACAGCAGACAGTGTATGTGAGCACAGCTAACTATCGGCTCCCAGTGGCCAGGGGACTCAAGGAGAGGAAGAGACTTGGGCAGGCACAGCCTCAGATATTTGCAAAGTAGGAGACTCAAAGTGAGTCACAAATGACCCCCTTTGGGGGGCAAGTTCTACATTTCTAATTAGAAAAGTAATGCATTCCCTGGATAAAGTTTTCAGAAAAGATGGTAGACTATAAAGTGTAAAGTGACAATCATTCTTGACACCACTGCTTAGAGGAAACTACTTGCATGGGTCTCTGGATTTTTGTACTTGTCTGTTCACACACACACACACACACACACACACAGGGCTTTTGTTCGTAAAAAAATAAAAAATAAATAAGAGGAATCTACCCAACGTACTGCTTTACAACTTTTTTTTTAACTTTAAAAATATGTTACAGATGTTAGTCTAGATCCATAAACCTGGATTGGCCTCATGATTTTAGTGACAGCTCAGAAGTCAGGTCTAGGGATGTACCCAGATTTACCTACCTCACCCACTATTGATGGACAGTTAGGTATTTTTACAGTCTTTTTTTCTGTAACGACAATCCTGAAATGTGTGAATTTGTACTTAACATCTTGTGTATTTTCACAAGCCTTTTGGTACTGTTATTTACAAAGTTAATTCTTAGCAGTAGGGTAGTTGATTCACACGTTGTGTGCATTTTTGGTGTTGATAGATGTTGCCTGCGTGTTCCTCAGAATGACGGATGCAGCCACCAAGACTGAGAACGTCTGTCTCCATATCCTCACCAACACAGAGTATTACCGTTTTATTGTGTTTGGCAGTGTAATTGATGCACAATAGTGTATCACTGTTGCTGTGATTTGTATTTCTTTTTTTTTTAGTGACATTGAGACCCCTTTGGAGTGTTAGGCTATTACATTCTTTCCCCATGAACGGACTGTTTGTGTATACTTTGCCCATTTGTATTTTTTCTTCACTAATTTGTTGGAGTCCTTTATAACTTGAGGGAATTAGCTTTCATGTCAGATACACTGTATGAATATTTGCCCAGTCTGTCACTTGTCTTTTTATTTTATAAGTTTTCTTGAAGTAATTTTTAATCTTTGTTGTTGCTTGCCTTCCAATCTGTTCCAACCCACAGCAATCCTACAGGGCAGAGTAGAATTGCCTCATAGAGCTTCCTGGCTGTAACCTCTGTGGGAACAGATGGATATGTGTTTTCTCTCAAAGAGCTACTGGTTGCTTTGAACTGCTGACCTTTACGTGAACAGCCGAGTGCTTTACTGTTGCACCACTGTTGTGTCCACCGTATTGTGGAGGACTCTGGCAACCTCTATCAATATTGAAAATACCCAAAACATTTGAATCAACAATTCTACTCCTAAGAATTAACCTTAAGAAACTGTAGTACTGAAATACTTATAAAAATACACAAGATGAAAGTACAAATTTGTACATTACAGCATTGTTGTAATAGCAAAAACAGAAAATAAAAAATTGGGAAGATCCCTAAATGTAGTCCGATTTATGAAACTTTTGTCCTTTATGGCATCCCAGTTTTGTGATTAACTCCTGAAAGGCCACAACACTCTATCATTATTAAAGAAACAGTGCACTTGTATTTTCTTTCTGTATTTATCTGATTTTATCTGTTTTCTGCATTGAAATTCTACAGTCAGTTTTGATATAAGAAAGACATTAGTTATCATTAAGCTGCCTCACAGGATATGGGGGCCTTGTGACTGCCCTAAAAAATGTCTTTCCTTTATGGTGTTTTCTCAGGAGATCAAACATTTTTTAAATGACAGTTTTCAGTTAAAATAGACTTTATAGCATTAAAAATCATTACCAAAAAGCCATTAAATGACTTTATAGTTTAAAAAAATTCTAAAGAATATTAAAATATTATGTCACCTAAATTCACTTCTAGAAGTTTCTAATGTCGCTATCTCTATTTGATATAATTGTAACCTTTGTACGTATAGTCTTCTATGTCCTACTTGGGTTCTATTGTTTTGCTAGTGGTTTTGTTTTTTTTTTATTCTTGTGGGAGCAAAGGTGAAGGACATGGTCCTACTTCCTTCCTTGTCTCCCAGAAACCTCAGTCCCTGGTGATATCTGGCCCACATTTCACTATAGCAGTGATTGTCAAGCTCTTCAAATCATAACATCAATTTATTGAGTCATGGACAGCATGTTAAAAAAAAGGATGGGGGAATAAATTGCATAAACTAAAAGCCACACTTTTTAAATGTAGTTATAAAAACAATGTATTTCCCTGAATCAGCATAACACTGTTACTTTTGAAAGCTATAGGATATCCATGCTAAAATGCCATAGTTCCATGTAATGTTCATTCTAAGTGGATGTGAGAAGAGGCTGGAAGATCCTTGGGCAGGGTGGGGCACGGCATGACCACCATCCACTTCTAACTGCTGTGGTTGTTTCTGAGGTCATCTGAAGAAGGTTTAGCCCAAGAGATCTAGAGAAGGTGGCTGGGCCTTTGGGATGTCAAAGAAAGAAATGCAGTTAAGAAGAAGTCTAAAGAATGAGCAAGAAGGAGGGAAGCACCAGGGAACCCTAAGTAAAGGCTTTGGGAGGAAAGGCTGAATTTTTAAAATCAATAAGGAAAAACAGTGGTTGGCACAGAAACAGAGGAAAAAGAGCAGCAAAGAGTGGGAAATGTCCTTATCCCTCGCTCAGATTTGAACCTGAGTCCCACTGTGTTGTTCTTTTCTCTTGCAGAATCCTTCTCTACTCCCAAGTTCCACATCACTCCTGCAGGGACCATCACAGAAGGAGATCAACTGGACATTAAGTGCACCATCCAAGTGGCACCCTCAGCCCAAGCATTTCATGAAGTCATCATCCAGAAGGACAAGGTGATTGTGGCCCACAGCAACCATCGCAATGAAGCTGTCTACTCAGTGATGGCCACAGAGGAACACAATGGCAACTACACTTGCAAAGTGGAAGCCAGTCGGATATCCAAGGTCAGCAGCATCGTGGTCAACATAACAGGTAGGGCAGCTGCTCGAGGCTCTTGGCATGTGGAAGGCTCTAGAAGCCACAGTGCTAGGTTCCACCCTGGTGGTGTCCAATGACAGCTAATGTTTTTCTTCTTTGGCACTGCTTGTTCAAATGAACGTTACTTAGATAGGGACACGGTGCCTCCAGGGAGAAGTCAATGTTCAGTAAGTCAGGAGTCAGCTATAGTGCTTGGGGTGCAGACTCCAACCCCAAATCCTGGCCCTGCCACTCACTACCTCTGTGACCTCAGGTGAATTACTGAGCATCTCTTGGCCTCGGTTCTATGAGATTGTGATAATGAAGTCTTCCCCAAACTGTACCTCACCAATATCACTCACTATTCATGGGTTCAAACCCCTTCAGGCCCATGATTCTTTGCTTGACCTCCTCATCTATCTGGAGCACCCTTTACCCTTGGCCATATGAAAACTTCTAATGTCCTTAAAGACCAAGCCCCAAATCTCTGTCCAGGCCACTCTAGACAGAATCCACTGGTCAGACCTCAGTTCTCGCTGCCTTGTTCTCCATCGTATTGCCAGTTACTGTCTGATTTGGTTTAGTGTCTGTCTCCACTACTCTAAGAGAGTACTTTAAGGACTATGTCTGTGACTCAAATCATTTTACATCTTAGGGATTTTGCACATTATAGCATCTCAATAAATATTCAGTCAATGAATGTATACGCTGAACCCTTATTATTCCTCAAGATAGTCTGGTCTGTTGACCAGAATCGATGGCCCAAGATCCTGGAGGGTCCCCTGGGAACATGGCCTCTGGACTTGCTACTGGCCCTGATCTGAAACCAGTGCTGAGGTCAACTCCTCAGATAAGAATAGACTGGACACAGGGGCACAGTGTGAACATGTGATGTGTGTACTTTATGGTTTTATACATTTATATGATGGTGTCCTATTGGTTTCTTTCTAGATGGGAGAGAAAAGGATGGAGAGGAGGGGACAGGTGCTCATTAAAAGGATACTGGAAGTATAGAGTGAAAGTGACAAATGTGCTGTCATAGGATGAGAAGAGCAGATAGGCAGGCGTGCAAAATTGATTTGGATTGCATACTTTCACTTAATCATAATAAAATAAAATTAAAAACTCAACATTTGTTCCACATATACACACAAAAAGAATTACTGGTTCTTTCTCCATGCCTTGGGACGCATCATTCTCCTTGTTTAGAGACCACTGCTCTGCCGGTCTTTGTCCATGACTTCCTTTACAAATAGATTATTATTCCTCAGTGATTCATTCCTAATTTTAAACCACCCTGCACCCACCTTAGCAGAATGGTTTATGTTTTGTGTCACATGTTTTAAAATGTAGGATCATTTTGGGGAGATTTTTCCTAAGTTATAGTTTCACTTTTTTTTTTTTTTTTTTTTTTTGGTGTCTCCCCAGTGAGGTTGTAAGGTACATTATGATGTCACTTTCTTTGGGTTGTTTTTCCTCGGACTCTCAATTCCCAGCTTTTGATGGTGCTTTGAACACAGATAAGATAGAAGAAAGGAAGGCAAGCAGACAGGAAGGAAGGGAGGAGGAATCAAGATACCTTAATGAAAAATAGATTAATTATTGGGATATTACCTTTTTGAAGCTTTTATTTGATTCTGTTGAGGAAACTAGGAGGATGCTATGGACTCTAATTATGCTGGAAATGATATCCCTGGCTATGTGACATTGATAATGGCAATGGCAGGCTAATTTTTTTTACCTCTAGTTCTGTATGGCACATAAATGTCAGGGCCAGTGGAAGAACCTGATTCCTGGCTGTGTTCTCAAGACTCGAACCCAAGAAACTTTCCTAAAAAGAACTTTAAGTCTTGTTTCTTTTGTAAAAAATGCAAGCAGTCTGAAGGCTCACCACCTTCAGGAAAGACTCCTTCTTCCTTCTTCATCAAGAGTCGTAACAATTAAGTAAGTTTTTGCACTGGTTAAGTAGTTAATTGGTAGTTTCCCTGTAGCTAAAAATAAAAACATGCACAAAAAATAGGAAATATGGATATATTTCAGGGAATATTCAAGTTAGGAAAAGACAAGATGCCTTGAAAGCCACACCTTGATCTTCACCACTGCTGACATTAAACTAAATTATGGCACCAGTAACTCCTTCAGGTGGCACAGCATGCAATGGCCTACAACACACTTGACCTTGGGACGTTTCTGTGATCATCTTCGTTCCTGTTCATAGGAAGCACTTGAATAATGGTGGCCAGCTGCTACTTTTCCCAAGTGCTGTGTCACTCTGCTTCAGGCCCGTATTATATCCTCTCCCACCTCCATTGAGGGCCCTTCCAAATCCCATTCAGTCCTTTCCCAGGGACCCTGCTACAAAACACATCTGATGGCATTTTCCTCACCCAGACCCTCCTTTGTTCCCATTGCCTGGAGGATACAGTCCATAAATCTTATGGTGGTTCCTAAGGACCTTCGGAGTCTCTAGACCCACCTTTGGCCTCTTCTATGCCCACTGTGATCCAGGAGGACTGATGGCCTTTTAAGTGTGTGAACCTTCTGTCAGACCTTCGTATATGCTGTGCTCTCTGCTTCGAACACTTCCCCCCCTTACCTGAATAACTTCATCCAGGAGATCTTTCTTGATCCCCTAAGCTTAGACTCTATGTCCTTTCTATGAGCTCTGCTGCAAACATGTGTCCGAATCCCCCACTAGACAAAAGTCTATTCACAGATACATGTGCAACCAGGAACTCTTTCTTATTCTGCCTCCGTGGTGCCCGGCAAGATGCCCAAAACAGAACTAGTCTGAAATAGCTAGTTGTAGAGTAAGTAAATGAGACAATGAATGAATCCTTGCTGGCTGGATTGCAAGTTATGAAACTTTTTTAATCCATGTCCATGCAGTAAATCAGATTAACAAGAGAGGAAAGTCTGCTGTTAGAATCCTAGACAAAGACGGAACCCTAGCTTTTGGACTGTGTGATCAGAAGGGCATATGAGAAGCAAAGGAAAAGGTTCTGTCTTTTTGTAGGAAGTTAGAACTCAGTTCTGCTGGAAACTGGGGCCTCTGAGCTGGTGCCCAGTGATATCTCCCCCTTATCACATCCCAGTGCTGTGTTGTTTCTTTAAGTAGACTTTGTGTCTTAGAGTAGTTCTGGATTTACTGAAAAGCGAGCAGAAGGGACTGTGTTCCTGTCTGGTCTTCCTCCTGCACGTCATGTCTCCTGTTAACATCTTACACTCCTGTGGTGTATTTGTTACAACGGATGAACCAGTTGTTGCTCCTGTTAGTGGTCACTGAGTCAACCAGTCCTGTGCTGTACCCATGAATGGTTACAAGTAAGATCGTTGTGATCCATGGGGCTTTCACTGGCTGATTTTTGAAAAAAGATTGCCAGGCCTTTCTTCCTAGTCCATTTTAGTTTACTCTGCTGAAACTTGTTCAGTATGATAGCGACACTGAGCCTCCAGGGACAGACAGCTGGTGGCTATGCGTGAGGTGCTTTGACTGAGAACTGAACCAGGTCTCCCGAACGGAAGGCGAGAATTCTGCCCCCAAGCCACCAATGTCCCAGTGAACAAATATTGATACATTATTATTACCTAAAGTCCACAGTTTATGTTGCGGTTCGCTCTTCCTTTTTTCCATTCTTGTGGGTTTTGACAAATGCTTGGTATCATGTGTCTACTGTTACTGTGTCACACAGCCTATCTTTCACTGCCCTGTACATGCACTGTTTTTTCAGAGCTGTTTCCCAAGCCCAAGCTGGAATCTTCTACCACACGTCTGGACCAGGGTGAAAGCCTAAGCCTGTCGTGCGCCATCCCAGGGGCGCCCCTGGCCAACTTCACCATCCAGAAGGGAAGCACAAATGTGACGCAGACTCAGAATTTCACCAAGGTCGCCTCAGGAGGGGACAGCGGGACCTACACCTGTGTTGCAGCCATTGGCAACGTGGCCAAGCGGAGCAACAAGGTCCAGATCACCGTGTGTGGTGAGGATGGCCTCGCTGGCTCAGAGTCACTATAAAAGGAGAGAAAGGGGTTTATTGTCAACCATCATTGTCTCTAGTCTGAAGGCAGAGCAGGCTTTAGACACAGTCAGAAGTCAAGGGCAGGAGAAGGCAGGAGAGGGGTGGGATTGACAGGCCCCGTGGAAGCGAGTGTGCGTTCTTGGTCAGAGCACCAGACAGAGGCAGTGCCTGGAAATGTTACTGGCCAAAATTAAAGTCATGACTGGATTGTGGCTGCATGCTGATCATGGGACCCCTGATTAGCAACATTGTGGGTGCTTGAGCAGACACCCACCCAAAAGGCCAAGGATGAAACACTGCTTGGCCACTGTTAAAGTGTAAGTGGCTATGAAGTTATAGTTTGTTTTGTTTTGTATCCTGGCTGTTTTAGTCAGCTAGTGCTGCTTTAACAGAGACACCACAAGTGGATGGCTTTAAAAAGAGAAATTTCATTTTGTCACAGTCCAGTAGGCTAAAGGTCCAAATTCATGGTGTTAGCTCTGGAGGAAGGCTTTCTCTGCTGGCACTGGAGGAAGTCCTTGTCATCAATCTTCCCAAGGACTGGAGGCTTCCGAGGCACAGGGACCCTGGTCCTTTTTAAAGGACAAGGTCAGCTTCCCATGAGGTCCCTCCATCTCTCTGCTCGCTTCTTTCTTTTGTATCTCAAGAGACTGCCTCAAGTCACAGAACAATCTCACACACTGAATCCAGCTGCCACCACAGCTGCCGGCCATCTCCCCTTGTTAGTCTCCTAGAGGCAGGATTTACTACACGGAGGACAGCACAAAACACCAGGAACCGTGGCCTGGCTAAATGGCTACGGAGTTTGAGGGAAACACGATTCATTCTAGGACACTGGCCGACAGAAGACCTGAACACAGGTCCTGCGGCCACCCAGGCCAAGTCTCCCAGAGCTGAATGTGCAAACAAGTCCCCTGGGACCTGGTTACAGTGGAGGTCTTGCTTCTTCAGGAAAGCAAGGGGCCAGATTCTCATCCCTAACAAGTGTGTTGGTGATGCTGACGCTGCTGGCCACTGCGCTTTCAAGTAGCCAGGTCCTCGAAGAGTGTGGAACGTCGGTCAGAAGGTCACTGCTATTGTTCCATCACAGTTCTGTACGTGTCGGTTTTCTAGCCCAGATCTTAGTCTCAACCAAACCAGCAGCTGAGCTTTTTGTCACCTCTCTGGCCGTCTAGCTCAATAGGAAATAATGTAAAAGACACATAAAGATCATTGTATTTTTTAATTCTTTTATTATTGTGAGAGGTCAAGTAGATGTATAAGCTTTATAAATAAGTAAGTTCTAATAATAACCTGGAAATCCTGATGGCATGGTGGTTAAGGGCTAGGGCTGCAACCAAAAGATCAACAGTCTGAATCCACTGGGTGCTCCTTGGAAACTCTATGAGGCAGTTCTACTCTGATCTATAGGGTCACTATGAGTCAGAATTGACTCAGTAGCAGTTTTCAATTTAGTTTTGGTTTGGGAATAATAACCTAGTAGAATTCTTATCTCTTGAGGCATGTCATTTTCTATCAGGAGACCAAGACAGGAAGGATTTGCTATGAAATGTAGTTTGTTTGAGTATTATTAGTTATACTTTTTTGGTGTGTATGTGTGTCTTTTCTTAACACCAAAAAAGTCTCTGTGTTTGTGTCTGTGTGCTAGATGAAAATACATACGTGTATTTATAGAGATGGAATGGAACGGAAGACACAGGACTGGGCAGTGTTTTGTTCCGTTGTACGTAATGGGTCAGTATGAGTTGGAACCGACTCAACAGCACCAAAAACAACAATAATGTTTTTGTTACATTTGTACAGTCCTGTATTTTGTGTGGAGGAACCCTAGTGGCATAGTAGCTAAAAGTGCTCAGCTGCCAACTGAAAGGTCAGTAGTTCAAATCCATCAGCTGGGAGAAAGATGTGGGGCTTGTTCCCATAAAGATTACAGCGTTGGAAGCCCTGTGGGACAGTTCTACTCCGTCCTGTAGGATCACTTGGAGTTGCAATCGGCGTAAAGATGACAGATATATTTTGTTTATAGCATTTCTCTCTGTTTCTCTCCTTCTCATAACACACTCCCATTACCTTTCATTCTCATAAAAAAAAAAAAAAACCAACCCACTGTCATTGAGCTGATTCTGACTCAGAGCAACCCTATAGGGCAGAGTAGAACTGCCCCACAGAGTTTCCAAGAAGCACCTGGTAGATTTGAACCACCAACCTGGCAGTAACAGGCGTAGCACTTAACCAGGACACCATCAGGCTTCCCTTCATTCCCATAGGAGTCCTGTAAAGGCAGGCAAGGCAGGCAGGCATTTAAAATGAGGAAGACAGAGAAAGGAAAGCCCAGAGCTTGCAGAAGGAACTTGGGCTGGGTGTCTTGCTCCTGTCTTAGGTGCCCTTCAAGTTATTTCTCCGTCTGTTGTTCTAGAAATGCTCTCAAAGCCCAGGATTTTTCATGAAACCAGATCTGAGGTGATAAAAGGACAATCCATAGACATCAGCTGCCATTCAATCAACGGAAGCTTACCTATCTCTTATCAACTCTTAAAAGCAAGTAAAGTTTTAAAGAGCTTACAGAAGGTTTCAAACGACCCTGCTGTGTTCAAAGACAGCCCAACAGAAGACACCGAATACCAGTGCATTGTGGATAATTGCCACTCTCAGGACGAAATCATCAGTGAGGTCCTGAGAGTGAAGGTCATCGGTAAGTTCCTGTGTTCTGAGTAGAAATCATGTGAGTTTGGGGTTTTAGTTGACGTTTTTGAAGGCTTAGGGTTGCCCAAGGATTGAGGCCATAGGAGAAAATGGGTGGTGCTTCTGTAAACCCAGGCATGAATCACAGCAGAACTGAGGTCCAGATAAGAGGAACTAGAAAAGATTTTAGGGCCATTGACCTGATTCAAACTAATCTCTTTTCTGAACCTTTGAACTGAACTGTTGAAAGTTTAAAAGAGGGGAAGTATTCCGACTTTGGGGAGCACTGCAGTTACATGCTTGGGTTTCCTTAGCATTTGCTTCTTTTTAGATAGACTGTCTTCTCTGTCATGTGTTCTCTGTGAATGACCCTTGCTGGGGTAATTCTGAGATGCGCAGAACACCTATAGGTGGTAAGAGGCCTAGGACTTGGCCAGTCTTCACTTGGAGTGCTCATACTCAAGAGAAACATGCTCTTGCTTGGGAGTGGGTATTCCTCCTCAAGATTCTGTTTTGTGCTGTTTAGAAGGCAGTAGAAATGACAGCACTAGCATTTCTTAAGCATTATGCAACTTATTGTGAGAAGTTTAACAAGGCTCATTCTTCTTCCTTCTCCTTTAATAACTGTCTTCATGTGTCAGTGTGGACATCTCAAGTTGATAGACTCCTGCCACTAAGAATGTCTAGCCTGAGAGCAGCTGCGCTGACATACAGAAAAAACAAGATACCGTCTTTGTTTTCAGTGATAACAAGAAACACAGGAAATATCCTTCAGCCAAAACTTAGATAGGCCCATAAAACAAACACCAATATGCATAGCTCAACCGTGTATATGAGACTAATGGACACATCACCCCAGAGGCAAGTCAAGAAGTCAGGAAGGGACAGGATAGCCGGGTGAATGGAAATGGGGAACCCAAGGTGGAGAAGGGGAGAGTGATGACACGTCATGGAGTTGGCAATCAATGTCACACACACACACACACACACACACACACACACAAATATGCATTAATTGTGTAAAGAGAAAACTAATTTCCTCTGTGAGCCTTCTCCTAAAAGCACCATAAAAAACAAACAGAAGAAAAATGGGAACTATTCATTAAGTAATACAAAAATGTTTGAATAACACTGTGCACAGGCACAGAAGAAATGTTAGGAGACAGTGCGTCATGAATTGCCCTGGAAGAGTCCTTACGGTGATGGTGATAGGAATTTAAGGGATAGGAGGTAGTCATCTGGCTTGTGTAGAAAAAGCTTCAGGGAAAAGCTGGCTCGGGAGCCAGTTTGCCAGTGGGTAGGCAGAAAGTACTAGAGACGGCTGCCAGCCCAGCCAAGCACAGGAGCAAAAGACTATGGAACAGTTCCCAGGACTGAGAGTGAATCCAGTACCCAGAAACGAAAGTTGTAAGTGGGGGATTGCCGGCTATAAGCTGGAAAAGTGGCTGAGCCCCGCTGTAAAGGCGTGTGTGTCAGTCTTGGGGGCTTGGAGTTTGTCCCGCATGTAGCCAGGAGCAAGGAGGTGAGGATGAGACTCGAGTCTTAAGAGATCGGGATATGTTGAAAAGTAGTACAGAAGTCCAGCGAACTATTGGTTTCTCTGTCAGTGGTTAACATTTACTGAGTTCTGTCCAGTTGTGTGTGAAGCGTCTGTGGTAGATTACTACCATGAGTATTTATAACTGCTGCATGCAATGGGCAGTGGTAGTGTTCCCATTTGATGATGAGGCAACTGAAGCTTATGACAAAGGGCTGGGGGGGTCAAAGGGCTGTGACTGGAGCCCGGTAGTCTGGCTCCTGAGGCCCACTTGTCACCACCCCCTTACGCTTCAGTTCACACCGAGAGAGGACATCAGGTGAGGCAGAACCCTTGGGACATGTGCTTTGGCATGGGATTCCCACCGTCGTGGTGTTCCACATTGCAGATCAGCAACTCCATGGTCTAGGCTTCCGCCACACTCCCCAGAGGGTGACTCATAACCAGACTACCAGCTTGTTGACCGGTCTATGCCCACCTTAGTAGGAAAGTCCACTTGGGAAGACAATTTAGGATCAGAATTTTGGTGACTGAGCGTGGAGCTGGAGAATGGAGACGCAGGAGGAAGATGGGTTCTGCTTAGACCTGCTGGGACCAGCTGGCGGGTCTTCTGGGTGAAAATCTGCAGGTAGAAATGAAGACTAAGAGTGTGGGAGAAACCTGGAATCAAAATGTTTAGGTGCTAAAAGCTCAGAACCAGAAGCTGTAAGTGTAGGTGAAATCACCAGAGAGAATGAAGATGGAAAAATGTTGAGAACAGAATTTTTGCAGAATGCCCAAATTATGATGCGAAAGGAGAAAAAAGCAGTGAAAAAGAGAGGCGGTAAGCAAGGAAGAAAGGGAATCAGATTGTGAGACACTGCAGAAGTCCGGAGAGAGCTGATTTCAAAAGGAAGGGCTGGGTGACAGTCAAAAGCTTTAGGAAGTCAAAGGATGCAAAGACTGGACTGTCAACATGCACCGTTTTGTTAGAGGGAAGAAAAACAGGATGAAAACAAGAGAAGGCAGTGGTTCCAGGTTGTGTCTGTGTAAGGTCTAGAAGTACCGAGCACCTTTGTAAGCAGAAAGGCAGAGAGAGAGATCACACACACACACCCTCCTCAGAAACAGACCTCAAGAGAACCTGTAAAGCAGAGGGTTTGGTTGGTGTCTTACTCAAACCAAGTGGTCAGTAATACTTGAGACGGCAAGTGAAGGAATGTGTCACTAGAGTCTTGTGTTCAGTTGTCATGTAAGGGCAGGAGGAAGATGGGTTCTGCTTGTACCTGCTGGGACTGGCTGGCATCCTTTCTGACCAAGTCGGGGGAGGGACAATGGAGAAGAGAGAAGAGCAGTGACTTGAATGGATAGTGCCAGCCAAGCCCAGGTCATGTGTCGTGTTTCTTCCCATCTTCTCTTCTGTTCTCAGTGCTAATCCTTTTCTTGCCTTTCAGCCCCTGTTGATGAGGTCAAGCTGACTATCCTGCTGAGTGAAGAGGTGGAATCTGGGAACCCGATTGTGCTGCAGTGCTCTGTGACTGAAGGGTCCGGTCCAATCACCTATAGGTTTTACAGAGAAAATGAGAACAAGCCCTTCTATCAAATCACTTCCAATGAAACCCGTGCAATGTGGCACAAGGCGCAGGCTAGCAAGGAGGAGGAAGGAGAGTATTACTGCATGGCCTTAAACAGAGCCAACTTGGCCAAAAGCAACGTGCTGAAAGTCAGAGGTGAGTCAAAGATCCCAAAGGCCAAGTGTGCCGTGGGCTCCAAGGAGTGAGGCCAGAAAACACGCCAGTGTGGGTGGGAGTTCAGCACCTGTGACTGAAGATGAGTGGCCCATGTCCTCCAGGCTCTTTGGTTGCAAGTCACAGAAACCCACTCAAATTAACATAAGAAAAAATGAAATGTTTTTCTTTTCATAAGGAATTGGAAGTATTTGGCAAAGTGCAATTTCAAGTTCTTGGCAGAGGTATGCCAGTTGGCTCACCTTGGGTCAAATGTCCACCTAGGCTCACCTTGGGCCAAACATCACCTGTGGCCAGCAGGTTTGTGTTCTGCAGAATCAGTACGGTCAGGGAAGACTTACAGAAGGAGAAGGGCAGAACAGACACCCCCAAATGAGTGTACCCCAGCAAGCCTGATTTGTTCGCTCTTCCAAAGCCTTAGATAACCTCTATTTGTAGCAGAAATAACCATTTCTGCACCAGTTACAAGTGTTGCATTCTGCGAGGTACATGCTAAGTGTCTATCAGCCTTATTTGTTACTGAAACCTGTAATTATTTCATGCCAGCCAAGGAAAAACCTATACATTTAAACTGTTTTCATTTCTAGTCTTCCTCGCCCCCTGGAAGAAAGGACTTATTGCAGTGGTTGTCATTGGAGTGATAATTGCCACCTTGATACTTGGAGCTAAATGCTATCTTCTGAAGAAAGCCAAGGGTGAGGACAAGCTCTTTCATTCCATTCTGACAGGTGGTCCTTGCCAAGAAACCACCCATAGCTGGGTGGTCACTCAGCTTTTTGGAGGACAGTGGGAGCTAGGAAGATATCACTAGGATGGTTGTTTTTTGTCCTTGAAGTACTTAGAGCTGTTATTGACCTGGATTTCACTAGAAAAAAATTAAAGGCACTGCTTTCTAGTTGGGCAACCCAAGAAAGGGAAATTAGGGGGAAAATTGCATCTCCTCGTGCTCAAAAGAAGTTGTTCCTGTGTGTTTGGCCGTGCCTGGTCCTGCAGTTGGTAGAGTGGGTTTGAGGGTCACAGAGACATCCACGGGCACATCCTTCCCACCGAATGCCTCTTGGTTAACTTGCCACTTGTGCCATGATGTCCTCCCTGTCCTTGGAGTCAGCCAAACACGGATGGGAAGCCAGGATTACCCACTGACACTCAGGAATCAGTCAGCTAGCCAGGACTCAGTGGAAAAGGCAGTTGATGGGGATAAGAAGAAGCTCTGTGGTCTTTCTAGAACATGAAGGCTGCAACTCCTCTGGGAAGATAAGCTCCAAAGCAAACTCCTTCGTAAGGCTGACCCAAGCATCGGTCTCAGGACGGCTTAGAATTCAAAGCAAAGGGATTGATTTAGCCTTGGCCTTTTGGAATTGCCTTGAATCACAGTGATAGCTTCCTGTTGATCTGGCTAATCTGGTTTCAGTATCATTATCTTTCTCCTAACACGTTCCACTAATAAAAATCACTCCTGGCTCAGATAAAATGACGTATTTCTAGGGAAACGGTGTGGAATCTTGGTTCAAGACCAAGAGAAGCCCTGCACTCTCTTTTCTGTTGTTGCTGTTAAGCACAAATACATTTAGCTTTCTTTTCTCTCTTTTTATGGGTATTCAGTATCCGGGAAAAAAGTCGCGTGTGATTGAAATTGAGTGCCCATATCTGGAAACCCTGGTGGCATAGTGGTTAAGTGCTATGGCTGCTAACCGAAAGGTCAGGGTTTGAATCCTCCAGGTCCTCCTTGGAAACGCTCTAGGGCAGTTTTCCTCATAGGCCAGCTCTACTCTGCACTGTGGGGTTGCTATAAGTCAGAATTGACTCACTGGCAATGGGTTTGGTTTTAGGGGTTTGTCTGGAATGAATATGCATTCACACTGCCTTTTGGTTTTTCTCTTTCTCTTTAAAGCTAAACAGATGCCAGTGGAGATGTCCAGGTCAGTATGGGTGGCCACTTTGTGACATTGACGCATTTGTCCGTAGGCAGATTCTGGCTTTTAGAAAATCTTCACCGGTTCTTGGCAAACTCACAGAAATAAACGTCTAGGGTATGAGTGGTATGCATGAGGTGTGAATACATTATGAGAGAGAGACAGGGAATGTGTGAGTGTACACAGCATGCAACTTCACGTGTGTGTCTGTCTGGAGAAGAGTGCCAAGTGTCCTTTCACAGGAAGGCATGGCTTTCATTCTGAGCTCACATCCTTCCCACACCATAACATATGAAATCCCCTCTTTACTTCATAATTATAATGATAGTAGACAGAATTGCTGTATTTACTTAGAAAAACAGATTTGGCAAATTTATGTTGGTCTGAAAAAGTTGCTTTTATGATTTTTATTGTTTTGTGAAATCTAAAAGTATGGCAATGATTATTGTGTTTCTCAAGAGAAGCGGTAGCACTGGATGAAAATTTGAGGCGTTCCCAACAGCAGAGCCACCAGATAAAGGGCCCTGGTGTCAATGTGCCCTTTAGCCCTGGCCCTTATTTTAGTAGCAGAAGAAGCTATTGTCAAATAATCTTAGAGTTAAAGAAGAGTTGATTTTATGAACAAGAAAGCGACAGTTGTCTTACCTCAGAAAATTCTTCCTGGTTTTCACGTGAACTTCCCTTGCTTGTTTTGTTAATTTGGGGTTAGAGAAAAAAAAATGTTATATTATTTTTCCTTTTTGAATTTCATTTTAAGGCCGGCCGCACCACTTTTGAACTCCAACAGTGAGAAGATACCATCAGATCCCAACACTGAAGCCAACAGTCATTATGGTACAGTTGTCATTTCCTAAAGCGGCAACGTTTTTCTCAGCTAGCTACCTTCTCCTTTCCCAGGAGCAGAATCTATAGGTAAACCCATGGCCATTGAGACCAACTCCTAGCGGCCCTATGGCACAGGGTTAGAACTGCCTCTATAGGGTTTCCAAGGCTGTAATCTTTATGGGGAAACCTTGGTGTCATAGTGGTTAAGTGCCGAGCTGCTAACCAAAAGTTTGGCCGTTTGAATCCATCAGGTGCTCCTTGGAAACTCTGTGGGGGCAGTTCTACTCTGTCCTGTAGGGCCGCTATGTGTCAGAATCGACTCAACGGCAATGGATTTTGGGTTAATCTTTACAGGAGTAGACTGCCACGTCTTTCTCCTGAGGAGCAGGAGGTGGGTTTGAACCTCTGATCTTTCGGTTACCAGCCAAGCACTTAAAGCACTGTGCCACCAAGGCTCCAAATCTGTAGATATTGGTTAAAACCAGAACAGCACTTCATTTCATCAGTCACTGAATAGCAAGATAACAAAACAAAAGCTTAGAAAGAAAGGCAGAATTTCTTGTCACCTACCTACACCCCGTAAACATTCTGAAGAATGAAACCTGGAGAATAATCACAAGGTCAGTGACAGAGATCATGTGCTACCTTCAGAAGCTTTGCTTCTTGTCCAGGAAGGGTCTGTCTGAGTCAGAGTCAGCACACAGCAACAAGCCTTCTCCATCTGTAAAACAGAGGCCAGAGATCAAATCAAGGCTTTCCTAAAGCATCTTCTCAGATGGAATTATTGCAAGAGGGAAATGGTTTTAATTACAAATTTGCCACCAGGGAAAACCAATTTCAAGATGTAGCTTAGTAAAGGTATTAAAAAAAAAAAGTTACAGTAGAGGAATTCCTGGTTATGAGGCTCATCACCAGCTTGGGGTTCAGCCCAGCAGAGTGGGGAACCAATCCCAGGCAGTTTTAATCTCATTAAGTCTAGGAGAAAACTGCATGAGCGTTTTAACAGAAATCTGAGTCACTTCCCAGAGAAGGCCATGAGTGTGTCACACATGAAGCTCTGACCGTGGACCAGATTTAAGGCAGTTTTCTTTACCAGCAGTTTTGAGCACAGTATGTCTCCGCTCTTTTCTTTTAAATATGTTTTACTGTGCTTTATGTAAAAGCTTACAATCCAAATCAATCTGCTGTGTAACACCCAGAATTTACCACTGTGCTGCTCTAGCTGTTCTCCTCCCCTCCCCCCAACCAATGGCTTTCCGCCCTGTACTTCCTGTACCCGTTGGATTAACTCCTGTTCCCCTGACCCTGTCATCTCACCTCCAGAGAGGAGTCACTCAGGCAGCCCCATGTATATCTTTGAGCGAAGAATCTCTGCCTTTTTCTAATTCTGTAACTATGTCCCACAAAAGAGGAAAGTTTTAGGATATGCCTTTTTTCAAGGCAAGGCATTCTAGAGAAATCTGTTTTGAGAATTGAGCAGTTCTTAGGGTACTGAATCATAAACTTTGTAAGAGTTAAAGCATTAGTAGTCACAAAAGCAATGCACCAATAAGAAGAGAATAGCAAACATATTATAGAAAAAAAGATTCAGAGACATGCTGGTGAATACTTAGCAAGTAAACCATATTATTTCCTCTAAAAATAATACTTTTAGTGGGTAATTTCTGTATTTATGCATAAGTACAGAGATACTTTAATTGCTGATAGAGATTTATATGAAAGCAGAGTCCCCTTCAGTTTCCAAAATGTAAGGAATACTCTGAATTTTATTATATTGCCTCTGTGTAGATTAATTCATTTTATAAATATATTTTAATCATAACAGTATTTAGTTTAAATGCATGTGGGAAAACTGTGCTCTTCGGGAATAGTGTTAATAATACTTATAAGAATCTTTTAAATAAAAACCAGCTGATTAAAAAAAAAAAGGGGAAACCCTCCTCCCTGCCCCCAAATCCAGTGCTACTGCCTGTGTTCTCATGGATCTATCTCTCCAACTGGAAGGAGAGGGCTCCTTTGCCTCTCTCTGTGGTTAGTGGACAATCCCCTCAAGAAGGTGGTTTCATTTCTAATAAACTTGTTCAACTCAGTAATTCTGAATCGTAAATAGAAGCCCCCTTCCCATGGGATAAACCCTGGTGGTGTAGTAGTTAAGTGCTACATCTATTAACCAAAAGGTTGGCAGTTCAAATCCTCTTGAGGCGGTTCCACTCTGGTTTATTGGGTCGCTATGAGTTACAATCGACTCAGTGGTGGTACATTTTGGCTTTCCCACAGAATGGTAGATTGCTCTCTGGTGTTAGGGATAGAGGGTGAGATGGGACCAAAGAGGTGGGAAGGAAAGATCCAGAACCCAGACACACGGGCACTGCTGGCTGCCAACTACACCAAGAAAATTATATTTTACTCCTGTTAGTGGCACTGAATTTTTAATGAGTTATAGAAAAGCAAAATTTCCATTATCACTCATCCTAATTAATTAAATTGTTCTTCAACTAGATTACACTGAAGACGTTGGAAACCATGAAAATAAAGGTAACTGTCTAATGAAATATTTCATTAGAAGCCTTTACTTTAAAAAGACCTATAGGAAAATTAAAAACAGAACAACAAAAACAGTTCAGGCCCATGGATGTTTTCCTGCCTCTGCTAATGATCCCATAACTGGCTGTCGTGTCAAAGAGAGGTGATGCTTTCTTCAGAGAGCCTGTACTGTTTATGGGAAAGAACTGGGTTATAACTAAAAAGAAAATTTCTGTAAAAATCCAAGAATGAGCTGTTGAATGGATTATAGAATTGCTTCTTTGGGGCAGTAGAGAGAGATGTCTTTTTTAAGTGGCATTGCTTGCTTCCGCCCAAAGCTCAGAGGGATTAGGCTCAGTCACTTTTGAAAAGTTCCTTCCTGCCTTTAGCTGCCGTCACGGGTACTAAATCAAAGAGCTTCTGCTGACACCTCTCTGTATCCTTGACCCTGACAGAATCACTGTTTTACCTGCTGGCAAGAAACTTGGATTCTTTTGGGCTTTCGAAATGAAACAATAATACTCTAAGACAAACTAATAATCTACTAAGCTTTTATAGCACCTCGGAGAAAACTCTGGTAGCATAATGGTTAAATGCTACAATTGCTAACCAGAAGGCTGGCAGTTCAAATCCACCAGGCACTCCTTAGAAACTCTAGGAGGCAGTTCTACTCTGGTCTACAGGGTTGCTGTGAGTCAGAATCGACTCTATGGCAGTGGATTTGGTTTTGGTTATAGCACCTTGGAAAACCTGGTTGTGTTGCAGTTTAAGTGTTACAGCTGCTAACAGGTTAGCTGTTTGAATCCGCCAGATGCTCCTTGGAAACTAGATGGAGCTGTTTTACTCTCTCCTAGAGGGTCACTATGAGTTGGAGTTGACTCAACGGCAGTGGGTTTTTTTCTTATAGCACCCTGAGTGATTATGTTAACTTGATTTTCCATGAGTATGTCTCCTCTTTCCAAGAGTTTTTGAGGCTGAAATCCTGCTCCCCGTTTCCTGAGGCCCTTCCAACTTAGGGGCTAGCTTGCTCTGCCCATAGTGTGGGGAAGGTGCCCAGGATTTCAAGTGAGACTGAACTGAGTTATCTGCTGTGGCCCATACTGTGCTAACTTCTTGTATCTACACACACATGCCATGTGTCATCAGGTCAAGTGTGACTCATGGCAACTCCCTGTGTAGGACTGTGCTCCATAGGGTTTTAAAGGTCACCAGGCCTTTCTTCTGAGGCACCCCTGTGTGCCTGAAACTTCTGACCTTTTCATTAGCAGCTGGACACAGAAACCATTCATATTACCATGGGACTCCACTTCCCATATCTACCGACCTTTCAAAAATCCTCTGACTATAATAACAAAAGAGACCCAAGATCCTTTCAGACCTGGGAAACTGGGTAGGGGCCGTCCGAGAGGAGAGCACTGTCCCTAGAGACTCCTTTGGATTGGAGTTCAGAGCCCTAGGTCTGCTTTGCCCCTGAAAATACAGAAAATTTCATAATTTGAATGAAAATCCCCCGTCCGCTGCCCCCAAGAAGACTCTGTCTAAACCAGGGCTTTCTGGTTCCTTTGAACAGCGCCTCTGGATTCAGACGTGGAGTACACAGAAGTGGAAATGCCCTCACCTGAGCTTTACCGAGGTAAGACACCTCACCCGGGTGATTCCCAGGCCTTGCTCTTGGCTTGAGTAGAGATGCTGGGTTGGTGTGGGGTGTGGCCCCAGAGGGAGATGGTTGATAGGGCCCCAGACCAGGCTTTGGGGTATGAAATTTCATGAGTTATTACTCATGATGCTACAAATAATGGCTAACGTTAGCCTTCACCGAGCACCTGGCAATTACTAAGAACAAACTCCTGTGGTGTAGTGGTTGAAAGCTATAGCTGTTCGCCCCAAAGGTCAGCAGTTCACATCCACCAGACACTCCTTGGAAACTCTAGGGGGCCGTTCTACTGTGTCCTATAGGGTTGCTATGGGTCAGAATTGACTCTACAGCAGTGGGTTTCAGCAACCTGTTTCTACTGAAGAACGGCTTTCTGATGACAGGCTCATTCCCGGATGTTTGGGCTTTCTTTAAGAGGGACAGCCCTTGCCCGAAACAGTGCATTCCCGAAAGTGTTGCTTGCAGATTGAGCTTGTATAAACTTAGTGCATTTTTTAAGGTCTTGGGGGCTTTGCTGTTTAAAGGACACTTCAGTGAAGGCTTCTGAAAGCAGAGGATCCTTTTCAGTGTGAACGGCTGCACTAGTTTTACACCTCAGGCTTTGTGCTTTTTGTTTTTTTAATATGCTTTATTCTTCACAGAAGTTTTAGGCTTACAGATCAGGATTTTTTCCTGTGTGTGTGGTTCTCTCATGGGAACCCTGGTGGCGCAGTGGGTTAGGCACTACATCTGCTAACCAAAAGACTGGCAGTTCAGATCTGCCAGGCGCTCCTTGGAAACTCTGTGCAGCAGTGTTCTACTCTGACCTCCAGGGTCACCATGAGTCAGACCTGACTCCACGGCAGTGGGTTTGGTTTTTTTTTCTATTTTTTTGGGGTGGTTCCCTCACAGGCAGGCAGGCCTGGAATTCTCTCTCTCCAGTTCAGTTCTAGAAACTCTGGTGGTGTAGTGGTTAACTGCTATATCTGCTCACCAAAAGGTCAGCAGTTCAAATCCACCATTGCCTGGAAATTCCGTGGTGCAATTCTGTTCTACCATATAGGACCTCTGTGAGTCAGAATTGACTCAACGGCAGTGGGTTTGGGTTTTTTGATGTTTAGTTCTACGTTGGGAGACTGATGGTCGGCTGGCCTACTGTATTGGCTAGAACAACCTCAGGTGCCTTTGTCACCACAGAAAAGCATGTTTATCCTCCCCCTCCCCCACCTTAGCTTACCCAACTCCTGTGCACTCAAAGGAAACAGCCATCCAGAGCCTTCCTGTCCCACTAGGGAGCTCCTTACTCTACTGCAGTCCATGCTTTTCCCATAGAGACTATGACCACTGCCCTCGCAGCCAGGCAGGGCTGGGGCACTTTTCAGGCCCAGGCTGTGTCACGTTAGGTAGAGCTACATGGCAACAGTGTCCTGAAATTGCCTTTTATTCCAGGAGTTAGAAGAATTTCATGTCCCTTCCTTCTTCCCTTGCTTGGCCTGATGCCTGGCACCATGTCGACAGGTACAGGTACAGAACTTTCCAGACTGGGCTGTCCTGTACAGCCCGGAGGTTGGGGGGCTGCACCCTTCAGGGCCGCGTTCCACAGTTTACAATCGGAAAGGCCCCCACAGTGTGAGCTGTTCGACTGGCACAGCCACTGCCAAATCTACAGGGGGACAGAGTAGAGAGGAGGTCTGCATCCTCTTGATTTCACTGTAAGCTGATTCACTTGCTGATTTAATAGCCATGAAGGGACCACAGTGTATCAGTCCCTGTGTCAGCAGCAAAGGACACAGTGATAGAAAAGGCTTATGTTGTGAGCCCATGAAGGAACTGGAAAAGCACAGAAGCAATGAACAGATAGTTGCAGATTATAGGGAACCCCTGAGTTGCAGAATATAGGGAACCCCTGGTGGCGTAATGGTTAAGTGCAACAGTTACTAACCTAAAGGTTGACAGTTCACATCTGCCAGGTGCTTCTTGGAAACTCTATGGGGCAGTCCTACTTTGTCCTATAGGGCTGCTATGAGTTGGAATCTACTTCTTGACAGTTGGTTTGGTTTTTGGTTTTGCAGATTATAGTAAGTTCTCTGAAGGAAGAGAAGGCATAAAAAGTGCCACTTCTCTGGCTCAGGTGGTCCCAGGTGGCATCTTTGAAGGGGCATCATTTAAGGGAGAGAGAGAGGGAGAGGGAGAGGGGGAGTAAAGGAGAGGGGAGAGAAGGAAGAGGAGGGAGAAGGAGAGGAGAGGAGGGAGAGAAGCTGGGGAGGAAGGGGTAGGGGTGAGGGACAAAGGCCCTTTACGTTCCATTCTGAGTGACGCAGGAGCCCTGGGGAGGCTTCAAGCAGAGAAGTGATAGGATCCGACTTCTTTCCCAGATGTCCCAGAGGCTGCTGTGGAGAAGGGATTGAAAGGATGAGAATGGAAGTGGAGAGGCCAGTATTTTACCACCAGGCCAGAGAAAATGAGGGCTGAGCTAAAATGTTGGCACTGGGTGGACTTAAGATACATGTTTTGGAGACAGACCACAGTGCTGGCTGACAAACCTGATGGCTAGGATGCGGGAGCCAAAATTGCTAAATATTTCTCAACTGAGCAGCAGTGTGGCTGGGTGCGATGCTGACACTGGGGGGAACAGGCTCAGGGTGCGGTCTGGTTCACCCGAGGACACTTTAAATTTGAGATGCCCGTGCGATCTCCAAGGGAAGATGAGCTTGTTCTAGTCGTCTTGAGGTCTTAGTCATCTGTGCTGCTCCAACAGAGATGACACAAGTGGATGGCTTCAACAAAGAAAAGTTTATTCTTATACAGTCCAGTTGGCCACAAGTCTGAATTCAGGATGTCTGCTCCATGGAAGAGGCTTTCCCTGTTTGTTGGCTCTGGAAGAAAACCCTTGTGTTGGATTTGTCTTTGGTCAGGGAGCATCTTGGCACAGGCACCTCAGGTCTGAAGGACACACTCTTCTCCCAGTGCTGCTTTCTTGACAGTGTGAGGTTCCCCACTCTCTGTTTGCTTCTCTTCCTTTTATCTCTTGTAGGATAAAAGGTGGTACAAGCCCCACTCCAGGGCAGCTACCTTTATCGTGGAGCAGGGAGGTGACCTTAGGAAGGGATTGACAGTACCATCCTAATTCTCTTGGATATACAGCATAGGAAAATCACAATACTGGTAATCACAACCCAGACAAGTTTCTGTACATATGTTTTTGGGGGACATAATTCAGTCCATGACAGATCTGGTGCTCAGAACCTGCCTGGGGTGGGCTGTGATCGATGCAACAGGTGGTGGCTCCCACCAGCCTTCCCTGACCCATCCTGGGTCCAGTACAAGCGCTTCCTCCCTCAAAGCATTGTGGGATTGAATCCCTGGAAACAGCAAGCTTCCTCTTGAGGACTTCAGGTTTGGAAGGAAAGAGACCCAATAAGAAGACAGCAGAGCTGCCCAGGCTCTTGACTGTGCTTTGGAAAAACCCTGCTATCTCTTCCTTCTTGCCAGTCCACATTCCACTGAGCAGCTAAGCAGAGGCCCTTGGCTTCTTGCCGTGGGCTATGGCCTGCTGCCTGCAGGGCACCAAGATTCTAATACTTTCCATGAAAAGGCAGGTCTTGCCTTTGCTCCCTTGTAGCAGGGCCAGGCCAAGGCAGAATTATAAGGGTGCTTGAAAGTCTTCTGATTCAAGGTGGCTGAAGAGATGGCAAGGTGTTGTCTTTGGAAAATTGTCCATCCCCCATAGTGGTGCTTCCTTATTTGGCAATGGTTCAATGGTAGCAGCATCTGGTTTTCTTTTTCTTGCCTAAAGGCAGAGATGAATTGACAAGAAAAGAAGAGTGTCTCTGTCTTCCTGGATGGGGCAAGCAAGATCAGCCAGATTGGCTTAGCCAGGCTGTACAGCCACAGATTGGTCAGCACCCAACTGGCCACTTTTTCCCCAACCCCAAGAAGACCCTGTGGCCTGCCAGGGGTATAGGTGGAGAGCACAGATGGTAGTTACTTTGATGGAAAAGGTGGTGGTCTCAGGACCCAGCCTACTCCTGGCAGCTGAGGGGTAAGGAGTGGGGGTAGCAGGAGGCCTGAGCCTCCCATGTTCCCCCCTCTCCTTTTCCTGTGGGAAGTGGGTGTCACTAGGTGAGGCAAGTGCTTTGTGCTTCAAGGCTAGTGCTGAGTATACTTGACCTGGTCTTGGCCATCCCTGATCCCTGCCCTGAGAGAGTCCCCTGCGCCACGGCCGAGTGGAGGAGGGAGAAGGCGCCACATCCAGTTCTAATCCTGGCTGGCGGTGGACCAAGTGGTTGCTTGGGGAAGGGGAAGGTGGGAAGGAACTTGTTAAACGGCGATTTGCTGTGTGTTTGCCTTGAGGCTGATTGCTGGGAAAACCCCATGACGTTGGAGCCGTTTCTTCCTCTGTTAACACAGAGAAAAACAGAAGCCAAAATAGAGCCCCATCCGGAAACATCCCTGAGAGTGGAGACAAACAGCCCGTTGGTCTGGTTTAGTCATTAGCCGGCAGCTGCTGCTACTGGGCCACAAGAGGAGGGAGCAGGCTGGTGAGCTGCACACACACGTAGACACACAGGCACATGTGTTCACACTCACATGGCACACACATGCACACCTGTATTTGCAACTCACATGTGCGCACAGACACACGCACGAATCACTGAGTGAGACTCCAACAGGAGACAGCAATAGAAAACATGGGGTGCTGCAGAGGTGCTGCCTGGGAGGATGGCCTCCTCTGGGAGCTCAGTGAAGAATCAGAAACCCGCCCTGTGGCCCTGGCAGATACACTAAGTCAGGAAGTACAAGTGAGTCCAGTGTTACTTCTTGGGTACAGAAGATGTTATCAGTGTCCCCAAGGTGGTGAGACAGAGCTGCTGGCCATCCCTCATGTGCGTGGGGCTCTCAGCTCAGCCCCCTGATGTAGTCTTTTGCCACCGCTGCCTCTGTCCAGCCCCCATGCCCTTGGTATTGTGGACCAGACAACGAGCCAGCAGTGACCCCAATATGCCTTGAACACTGCTAAAGCTGGGAAGTGGTCCTCCTGGAGGAGGGCCCCTGTGGCTCTGGTGGGGAAGCCCCAGACGTGTTTCTGCTTCAGCAGCAGGCTGGTCTGGTACCCCGAGGCAGCTACTGACCTGTGCCCGGTCCCTTTTCTAGCTCCAGAAGTGAAAGGCACGGAGACAGTGTACAGCGAAATCCGGAAATCTCACCCTGGTAAGTGAGCATCCCCCAACTCCTCCTGCCCAGCGGGGTGCATCCCCTAGAACCAACCAATGGTGGGCCTTGGGAGTGTGCAGGGAAGAGGAAGCCAGGGCGAACAAAAAGGGGAGCCTCAACTCCCTCTTGTGTCAGGGTTGGTGTCTCTTAATGAATGGCCTCAGGATATAATTACTGCTCATATAGTTAACGAAGGTTTACTGAGTACTAACCGCATCTCAGGCAAACAGAACCTCAGAAGTTTGTTCCCAGCTAGTGGGGAACTTCTCATCATTCAAACAAGTAGGACTAGTGTGTCCTAGCACCACTGTGGACTCATGGGAGGCACCCACCCCCTAGAGACCCAACACTGCCACCTAGTCTCTGCTACCAAGTAGGGAGCCCCGCCCGCTGCCACCTGGGCCCTGTTGTCTGGGACTCCCAAAGGGCATGGAGACAAAGCCATGCTTTGCTCTGCAGACATTCAGGCGATTCAGCCTTTCCAAGAGGAGGTTGCTTAGGGGGGTATACTTAGGGTACTGTTCACTCCCATTTCCTTTCATTTCTTTCCAGACCCCACTTCCGTTCACATCATGCCACACTTTCTCACTGAAGAGCTGCCCCCGGGGACTGACCACAGCATCCAGGCAGACTTGGAAGTAGCTGGTGGCATTCCCAACAATTTCATTTTTTGTAGAATTAGTACATTGAATTCTGTTAAAAATGAAGTGCACAAAGACCACTTTTAAATTCTGAAAATAAGTCAGCAATCCAAAAGGCATAAATATGTTGGGGGAGACAGGAGCTCTGTGACTGTCTTACTGTGGACAGTAGACCTCCGTCTGTCTCCACCGAGACCAGACTGCTCTCCCAGCAGAGCCCGGCTGACGAGGGCGCCCCCCTGGCATTGCTGGGAGAGGACCCTCAATCTTGATGAACTGTAGGCACCACAATCTGATTTTTTTAATTGGAAAATAAACATTTTGCAAAAACAATTACTTCTCTTATATACAAGCTACGTGGCATAGTGGGTAAAAGCCAGGCTGCCAACCCAAAGCTTGGCAGTTCCAAGTCACCAGCTGCTTCTTGGAAACCCTTTAGGGGAGTTCTACTTTCTGCTTTAGGGTGGCTATGATTTGGACCAGACTTCAGAAAGCGGGCTTGATTTTTGTTTTCTTTCCCTTAAAGGAGTGCCCTCATTTCCTGTGGTCATCAGAATCACCCAGTGGGGAGCTTGGTAGGGCTCAGATTCTGGAGATTCTGATCCCGACAGCCTGGGCTAGGGTTTAGGAGCAAGCTCGGTAGGACAGCAGGGGTACTGTGGCTTTGCTGAGAGGCATCAGCACCTCTTAGTGTCTGCTCACCAGCTGGGTGCTTTTGGCCAAGGTGCCTGACCCCTCTTGACACTCAGGTTTTCCACAACCATGGAATGGGGACAGGATTCAGTGAGAAGGGGGATCAGATCAGATCCCTTGAGAGGGCGGTAGTTATCCTAAACTTATGACAAGTGTTGTTATCCCTAGGGCTTCTGAAGCATTCTGTTTTAGCTCAAAAACAAGGAACCTGAAGCCTAGAGGTATGGGCCTTCTCCAGTGCAGGGCAGCTTTGGGGGCCTAGAGCCACGTACTGCATACCACCTGGGCTATCGGGGGTCACTGGGGCTCAGTGAAAGCTTGACTCCCCCTGTAGTCTGGTCTCTAACCCGACAGCGGACCTCCACCCAAGGGCTGAGAGTAGAGTGACCCCCCCCCCCCCGCTCTCCTTCCTCCTGCTCCTCAAGGGAACCCTTGGCTGCGGAACCCCCACCATCCACAGCCACAGCACCCCAGATGATGGAAGTTGGTACCCTGTCTTACCTCGGGGCTCCCTTTCTGTCATAAGGCCCTGAGCTGCAGCCTGGGCAAAGGAGGTACAGGCCCTGGCTGAGTCTTCTTCCCTTTTCCTCTTACTTACTCGCTAAAAGGCAGACATCCACTTTGGGGATTTCTCTCCTTAACTTCCTGGGACTTTCTTCACTAAAGCCATCGTATTTGGAAGTCACTTCCAGCCTCTCCTGTCTTTTCACTCCAAAGCAGAAGGACACATTCTCTAGCCCAGGGAAAGCCAGGGGATTCTCAGAGAAGCCATATGCTCTTCTGCCCCCCAATCTGTACCCCTCCTGCTGGGCCCACGCTCACCCTCCATGCTTCTGCATTTGAGCGCCCACCAGCATAAGGATTATCAGTATTTCTTAGGCATCATCATCTCAGCTGACATTTGGAATTCCCAATTTGTTGCTCCGTGTATGACTCTGTCTCTGTAGAATGCAAATCTCTTTTGTTATGTACTAGTTTTCTTCCTCCCTGCTTGCTACGGGAAACCCTGGTGGCACAGTTGGCTAAGTGTTGCTGTTTGCTAACCAAGAGGTTGGCAGTTCAAATCCACTAGGTGCTCCTTGGAAACTCCAGGGGGCCAGTTCTGCTCTGTCCTGTAGGGTGGCTGTGAGTAGGAATTGATTCGATGGTAGTGGGTTGGGTTGGGTTTTGCTTCCTACTTCTCCTTAGGTTTAGAGAGTCCCTATTTCCTTTGTCCTCGTAGCTAACATTTTTGAGCACTCCCTGCATAGAAGGCACTGCTTGCAGCTCTTTATTAGCTCATTTAATCCCCCAAAGAACCCTCTGATGGAGGCTCTACCACTATTTTTGCTCTTCAGGTAAAGAAATGGGGCACTGAGGTTAAGTCACTTGTCTGTGTCTCAAGGCCATGTTAAGTAGCAGGGCAGGGATTTGAACCCAGGGACTCTGGCTGGCCAGCAGGTGCTCGTCTTGAGTCTTCTTCACCAGCCCTCAAACTACCTCTCTTTGTGCAGCCAAACCAACTGGCTGTCTTTTTACCCCTAAAAGTTGATTGTATGCACCCATGGGTTCCATCTTTCTTGGTTTGGTTTCCCTACTATCATCAGCTTCATTAGAGAATTCAACTCCGTGGGCTTTGGGAGTTAAGAGCGACAGCTTGGTATGATCTGGGTGGCCCTGGGCAAGTCATGGAAGCTCTTAGACTCCTTCTCTGTGAAGTGAGACAAATGGACTAAAATCCAGATTGACAGTTCTCAGGGTTGTTTGAACACCCATTGCTGCCCTAGTGTCTTCCGGTTCTGATTCTCTAGGTCTGAGGGGGGATGAGCAAACTTTTCTAACAAGTTCTCACATGATGCTGATGCTGCTGGTCTGAAGACCACACTTGAGAAACTCTGCTGTCAGAGTTTCCTTCCTACGTTGTTTGAAGGACTAGGTCTTTCTTCCTCCTCAGAATTTCTAGATGGATCTCTCAGGGTTGAATGACAGGAATAACCCGGGCACAGGGTGTGTGTGTGTGTGTGTGTGTGTGTGTGTGTGTGTTTGGGGGGACAGATAAGTGAGCCAGCCTGGTGTGGGGCAGGGCCTTATCTGGCCTTTCCTTCTCCACACCTTAATTCTCATTTCCCCATCGTTTTCCAGCCGGCAGCACTTCAGGGCTGACTATTTTGAGAAATGGCCTCACAGGGTGTGATTCTGGCTCTTACATTCTGTTTTCTTCATTGAGTGTGTGATACAAAGGAAAACCACTCCAGTACACAAACAAAAGGGCACAGGGCAGGCCTGCCTCCACGGAGCAGCGCTAAGGCAGGGTAAACACAGAAGGGGGCTCTGGTGGGACCTGGGCCCTGCAGAGACTGCAGTGAGCCTGCTGCCTGGGGAGGCCAGGGTAACCGTAAGGGTGCTCACAGGCGGTGGGAGGTGCCTGTCTTCCGGGTCTTTGCACTCTTGGCTTTGGGCTCTAAACTCAGATTGGTAATCTGTTCAGTGAGTGGCAGGACCAGATAATCTGAAGTTTCCTTTCAACCGTAACAGAGGAGAGGCTCCAGGTCCTTGCACGCAAGAAAGCGAAAGTCAGTTTCCTGTGCCTTGGCCCTCCGCACCTGTTGGCCTGGAACTTGTAGGAGGTGGGAGGGAACTTCTAAGAGCCTGCCCCTCGTCTCTTTCAGTCAGTCCAAATCCTTTACACACTCGACTCTCCTTTACTCCAAGACCCCATGGGTCCTTGGCTTCTAGGCCTGGAATTCCGCTTCTAGTCTGAAATAAGTCCTTGGTTTGTCTCAGGGGCCAACGTATGTGTTTTTGCTGCATTCGTGTTGGTCCAGAGTCTGAACTGGGTGGTTTTCTGAGCCAGGAAGGAGTCCCTGAGTGGTAGAAATGGTTAAGCCCTTGACTGATACCTGACAGGTTGACAGTTCAAAACTACCCCGAGAGCCACAGAAGACAGACCCAGCAATCCGCTTCTGAAAGGTCACTGCCTCAGAAACCCTCTGGAGCACAGTCCTCTGCAGCACATGGGATCACCATGAGGCAGAATTGACTCAGGGCCACTGGTTTTTGACCTTCTGTATCAGGATCCTGCTGGAAAACATCAAAGCAGGAGATGGAGAGCAAAGTTCTGGTCTCGGCTGTGCCCGTAGTGAGTTATGGGACTAGGTCTTTAATTCTCATGTCTCCCTCAGTTATCAGTCTTTACCTCAATTCTTGATAAAATGCCTCTGATGGGGCAGAGCTGGTGCAGCGTGAACAATCTCAGTGTCCCTCGGGAGTGTGTAGTGTCCTCAGGTAGGTAAGGGCAAGTGGTGGGGAGGCGGAGTCTAATTCATCACAACTCATTAGTTGCCAGGAAGCCTCTAGGACTACTCAGAACCTGGAATTGCCCAGAGAGGCCAGCTTAGACTCCATAAGAATGGTCCACAGGGAACTCTTCGTGTTCCAGCCCTGTTTCCAGTAAGAGCTGGTGCTGTGGGGCCGGCTCCTTCTCCATCTCTCCTGGTGATGTTGACATGTGGCAGTGTTGGGCTGAGGTGTGCCACTGAGGGGCTTGGGGGTCTTGGGGCAGTTACACCCCTGTGCGAACGTCAGATTTTTTATCTGTAAGATGCGGAGGAAGGGGACACCCCTTCCCACTCCAGCATTCATTGATTCCCCCTGGGTCATGGCCAAGGTTATGAAAGTCTGCTCTTCTGCCCGGAGCCTGTTATTCTGTTGACACACAGCTAAGCTAACATCTTCTTGTCCTGTAATTAGTTCTTAGCTGAAAGTAAGGAAACATCTTAAACTTTCAGTATTTCCCCTTCCTAGCTTCTAGATGATTCCTTGCTGCAACACACGCCCTGCCTAATAGGGAAGAAAGGAAAAGGCTTCTCAGAGTCAGAAGAAAATTATATAAGAAACATGTTGAATTGAGATCAGTGTAAGGAGAATGGAATCCCAGCCCTGGGGATTCTAGGAGAGGCTGAGAAAGAGCCTTTACACTTCAGTTGCTTTCTGCTTTCTAAGGAAACTGGAGAAAAGGCTGATCATTTCCTTGTAATACTACTTTAGATTTGCATGTTTAACAATTGGAGATTTTAAAAATGACTTCCTTTTAAATGATTTGCCTAAGGATTTGCAAACCCCGGTGAGCAATAGCAGCTCTAATGATGAGTGATTATGGTGTGTTGAACTAGAAATGGAAATTTTTAGATCTCTTATAACAATGCTAACCACAAGGTCGGCAGTTCAAATCCACCAGGCGCTCCTTGAATACTCTGGGGGTCAGTTCTATCCTGGCCCCTAGGGTCGCCATGAGTCGGATCCGACTCGACGGCACTTGGCACTTGGCCATAACAATGGCAATGCTATAACATGGATGAGCCGTGAAAATATGATGAGAAAGAAGGCAGACACAAAAGCCCACGTACTGTATGACTCCACTTGTAAGCAATATCCACAGTAAGCAAATCCATAGTGACAGAAAGGAGATTAGTGGTTGGCAGAGGCTTTGGGGTGGGGGCGAATAGGAGACAACACACAAGCCTCCACTGACAGATGAGTGATGGCTTCACTTGAAGAGCATTGACCCAGAACTGAACCCTGGTCTCCTGCATTGCTGGTGAGATTTCAAAATGTCAGTAGTGCAAAGGCTGAGAAACACTGGCTTAGAAGCAGCCACCTCCTGTGACTCCTCCAACAGGAGTGCCAGTTTCCTTCTCGAGATGCCAGCTCTCACTGTGCCTGTGACCACCCCAGGAGACGTGATCAGCACATCCCACCTGATAGCTCCCAGGAGGCGCTGGGAGGAGGCACTAGACTTTGGCTGTGAGTTAGACAGCAGGGCCCACCTCCCCAGTCCGAATGCCTGCTCTCTTGCCAGGTCTCACTCTCTTGGGCTTCTACCCTCTGCTTTCTCTGTGCCTGGAAGGCAGAATTCCAGGATGTTTTTCCAAGTGGCAGAAACTCTGGCTCCACACTCTCCCTTCCCACCAACCGGTAAACCAAGAGTGACTGGACTGCGGGCAGCAATGACAGGAAATGGTCATCAAGAAAGAAGCAAAGGACAGGAGACTTCTGTTCTAGCTTCCGTGGGGGGAGGGAGGAGACTAAAAAGCTCTAAAGGGTCACTGCCTACCCACCCTGCAAGGCCTAGGGGAAGCCTGCTGGTGGGCACTGCCAACCCTGCTGGCCAGAGTGGCATTTCCCACGTCAGAGCACACGAGAGTAAAAAGCACCCCACAGAACAAATGGATGCAACTCACCAGATTCTATCTTTGCAGTGGTTGTGCTGTCCCCCAAATGTACATAAACTACAAACACATTTTTTTGTCACTTCCTTTAATCCAGGTGTACATACACTTGGTGGCAGTCAGACTTACCAGCATATTTGAATTCTTAGTGTTTCATACTTGAAACACTCTAGGAAGTGCTGTCTGAAAAACCTCTTTCCTTTGATGTCTGGTTCTGGATCTCCTGTTGCTTTGGGGGAGTGGGAAGCATGGGGTTCTCTGGGTCCTCTCAGGTCAGGTTGGATCTGAGGGGTGTGGGGGCCACACTCAATGTGTGGAAGTTTACACAATGGCTTGTCTAGGTAGCTGACTGATTCATCCATGCAGCCTCTGGCGCCAGCTTCTGAGCCAGCCAGGACAGAAGAGGGGCCCCTTAGGAACTCCTGGCCTGGTTCCCTCTGGAGGGGAGGCACAATGGAGTTGTGATAAGACAGGGTCTGAGGGGAGATAGACTTCTAAAACAGGGTATTTTAAAATTAGAGAAACAGACGGGCTGTGCCTCCTGCCTCCTGCTGTGACAATGTGTTGTGAGACTGACCAAGGCGTTGAGTTTGAGGGGGCTGATATAAATCAAGGCTCCTTGGAGAGCCTCCCTCAAGTACGACAGAGGGTTTAGGGAGGGCTCGTGACCCTCGCGTCATTACCTCCACTACCTTCAAGAGCAGCCGCTACCTCCACTACCAACTTTACCCTCCTCGTGGCCCTCCTGGCTGCAGATGAGGCCTCAGGAGCTTCTTTGGCTTCCAGCCTATATTTGCGGATGGGCCATTGGGCAACTGGCATCTCCCTCTCAGTCATTGATCCTTCAGAAACTGTGGTACTAGTGGAGGGCTGGAGGCCTTCTATCCAAAGTGGCAGATGGTGTCCCTCTCTTGTCTCTGCTGGTGAAGGCCACCTGTCACTAACACAGGGAGGAGCTGCTCGCCCTCAAGGCAGTGTTTCCTGTTCTTGTCTGTCTGTCTTACCTCCACTCTCAATTTTCTGACATTGGCTGGGGCCTTTGTCGCCACTTGAGCCTGGCAGGGCCAGCCAGTCCCCGTGCATGCACACTGCCAAGTATATAATATGAGCTTCTGGAGAGTCCAGATGAGGATTCCAAGGAGAGAGAATGTAGCAGCCAAAGAACCCATGGCCACATTGCCCAAAGCATTGGCTTTGCTTATAGCTTCTGCTCTAGTGACCTCACTCCTGGGAATGGATGGACAAAAGTCATGTGCAGTGGGGAAATAGCTTTCCCAGAGAGGGCATGGCAGCACTTTAAAATCATAAAATCTTGGAAAGAACATGGAGTACTCATTTGAATTTGAATTTGAATTCTGCAACAATTCTCACCCACCTTTTTTGAGTCATTCCTCCCCCATTAACATAAACTTACCAACCCCTAAGATCCCTATCTACTCTTTCAAGTTTCTGTTGTCAGTTTGATCCCCTACAGACAGATCTTAAAAGAGCATAATGCTCAATGCAACATTTTTCACTAGTTAAGCTAAACTATTGCTTGATTTTTTTTCAGAAGAACACAGAGAGTATTTTTGGTTTAAGATTTAAAGATCCTCTCAGGGCAAAGAACCTCTATTTTTAAAGTGAGGGACTGGTTAAGTAAACAGTGATATACCGCTTAATGACTGTTACACAGTGGTTATCAGTGACATGTAAGAAGGTGCCACAAAATGTTAATAGAATCATGTTATAGAAAAAAGACAGAAAATATCATATACAGTATAATTATAACTTAAAAAAATGTCAAACCTAAACATAGGAGAAAATGGCAAGAACATACATCAAAAGGTCTATGGTATTTGGAGAGTGTGACCAGAAATGACTTTTATCTCCGTCTTTTGACTTTCTGTAGTTTTCAGTTTCTTCTTAAAAAAAAGAAAGGAAAGAAAAAAGTGACACCACTGTTTTAAAAACTGTTCAAAATGTCAAATATTGTGCTGGAGTCTTTATGTGCTTGTTGTGTAGAGTCACAGAATTCAGGGGAACCAGTCTGGGCAAAAGAACTGTGATCCTGAGCACTCTGGGAGCAGGGAATCCTGTGTGTCCTTGGCCTCCCCTATCCTAAGCCCCTTCCTGCCCCTGGGATGCTGGTGAGGAAGCCTGACCTGTGTACCTTGCTTTACTCACTTTCATGTTATACTTTGTTTTACAGATTCCGTGGATAACAGACACTCTGTAAGTACTCATTCCATAGACATCATAGTGAAAGTTTACAGTCCAAGTCAGTTTGCCATACAAAACTCCAGCACCTGCCTCTATGCAACTCTGTCTGCTTTCCTCACTCGGTGATAGCACAGTCATCTCCTCAACTCTCTGTATCCAGTATCCAATCAGCTGACACCTGTCCCCTTCTCTCCACCATCTCCTCTCCTCTCTAAAAAGCGACCAGTTGGACAGCCTCATTTGTACGGTAAACCATAAAGTACACAACCCACTGGCATCATTCTGTGTCCTTTAATCTTTGCCATAGACATTATTTTTAAAATAGTCCATTGAATAGTAAAATATCTCCAGATTCACCCAGAGTCTGCATTTCATTCAATTTCTTGTGCTGACTTCTGCTATAGGTCGGAAGACCTGGACTCCACTGACAAGCCTGGGCAGGTGGACATTTGGGTACCCAGGCTGGCCAGGTTTTTGGGGCCAGTTCTGATTTCAGATCTTCTTTCCCACTGTTCCTATTAGGATATCTCAGCCCACATACAAAGATAAACCAAAACAAAACAAAACCTAGCGCCATCGAGTTGATTCTTACTCATAGCAACCTTATAGAGAGGGAGCACCTGGTGGATTCAAACTGCCAACCTTTTGGTTAGCAGACAGCTCTTAACCCATTATGCCACCAGGGTTTCCACATATGAAGGGACAGCCTGCAAATATCCTCATAGGACTAGAAATCTAGGGCCACTTAGCTTCGAATCAGCAAAGCATAACTTTCTAGCACAGTGTCTAGACTTTGGAAGTGAGGCAGGCCGGCAGTGGGGCCCTGTTTGGATGAGCAGACCATCCAACAGTTCTTTTCAACTCAGCCATCCTCTGGGGAACCCTGGCGGCATGCCAGGTGCTACAGTGGAGGAGTCCTCAGTTTTCTCATCTGTAAATTGGGGATAATAAAACTCCCTCACCTAGTTGTTGCAAGGATTAAATGACAACCTAGCACATGCTTTGCTCACTGCTAGTGCCGTGACCTTGGCCCTGAAGTTCATGTTTAATGAACTGCCCCCAAGAGTTCATAGTTTAATGAGGGGCTCTGAAGTTATTGGGCTATAAAGGAAGTGCAGGTAGCTACCAGTGACAGGAATATAGAAGAGGAGTGCTTCATTCCACCTGTGTCACAAGTCTCTTCCCCAAGCGTTCATGATGCTGTCTCCAAAGGTTTAATTCTGTAGGATGCAGAGGGTTTAGGAAGCTGCTGCCTGGAGAGTAGAAGGGTTTGGGAGACACACAGAGGCTCAAGTTTAAATTCCCGGCTCCAAATTTGAATTTTGCGAAGTTCCACCTCTTCCCTTGTCTTCCCATTTCCAACCTTCTTATGAGCTACCCAGAAATGCAGGAGTTAACCTAGCCTCTATTATCTGAAGAAATGAGGAATTTGCCTCATAAACTGCTTCTGGGGCCTGGGAGAAACTTTCTACGGCATTTCTCAGAGCCCTGCTCACAGGTTCTGGCCTTCCTTTGTTTTGCTCGAGTCTGAATTCTTGTAAAACAGAACTCATTATGCTTTTGACAGAGAGGAAGCCACTGATAATTCTTTTTATGGAAGAAAGCCACTAATCTGAGGACAAGAGGGATGAAATGAATGTCTTTTTCTAGCCTAGGCCCAGATCCCTGAAATCAGAGACTTGTACCACAGGGACCAAAAAAAAACCCAAGAAACAAAAAAAATCTGTTGCCATCGAGTCAATTCCGACTCACAGCGACCCTATGAGAGGGAGCAGGACTGCCTCACAGAGCTTGCACTGAGTACCATAGTGGATTTCAACTGCCGATCTCTTGGTTAACAGCCATAGCACTTCACCACTACGCCACAGGGACCCTAACTTATAGATGGGGAAACCGAGGCCTAGACTGTTAAAACAACTTAGCCAGTGTCACCTGGCCAGTTAGTAGGAGAGCCATTGCTGGAATGGGGGTCTCCAGACTCCCGGCCAGTGCTCTACCACAATGCAAGAGTGGTATCACTTCCTCAGCAGTTGCAGAAAGCGAGACTTTTGCTTTATGGAAAGAGCGAGACAGACAAATTCGTTTTCTGCCTCTGATGAGCACGGCTGTGTCCACCCAAGGCAGATTTGCTGCTGCCAACGATAAACACCATGCAGTGCCAACTTATTTACTTTGTCCTCCATCCAAAGGACCTCTCTGGACAAAGGCTCCAAGCTCCAGGCCAGACAGAACTTTCCCTTTCCCCAGGAGCAGACCCGCGAGCCCAAAAGTCGGCTAGCAGGATGCTCCCTAAAGTATGGCCAAAGCCAGCCCTGTCTCCCAGAATAATCAAGCCTTTCGCTTGTGCATGGCGCTTCCCAGCCATTGGGAAAGGGGGTTTAAATCTTTAAGCAAATGGCATTTTGTTTATAAAAGAAGCCGATATAGTTTCCCTCACAATCAGCTGCTGAGGGTCAGGAGAAAATTAATCAAATTGCCCAGCAGGGAAATGGGAGGAGATTTCCTTCCTGAAATCAAACCTGGCAATCATTCCCGGTTGTTTTATGGCCGTTGTTTCTGAAAACATATTGAAGGAAATATCTTAACAATGAGATAGCCGCTTAGCCAAATACTAACTTAGTATTGTTCGACTCGCTTCAATGGTACATTCTGATTTCATGTTTCCTCTGCCGTTTTTGCCTTGTTTATAAATGATGTTTGCGGCCGACGCAGACAGATAACGTCAAACAGACCGCACTGTCCTTAAATGGGTGAGGCGAGCTGGCCTTGGGAGGTTGGAGTGAATCCTGTTTTCTGACTGAGAGGGGCCATTCCCGGTTACAGATCACCTCCTTCTCTCCAGGCAGCAGCAGACAGCTGGCTGTAGTGGTGACAGCCCAGGACTTGGAGTCATGGGACTTGGGTGTGAGTGTCAGTCCTCCAGCCGCCCTTTGGGTGATGTGGTCTTTCTCATACCTAAGCTTCCTCATCCGTAAAACGAAGGTGACGGTAACACTGACAGTGGTAATAGCTATCTCTCGCGGTGTCTGAAGTAACAGGTGACAAACAAAGGTGGCAAGTAGTTTGCAAACTGCAAAACCAAGAAACCAGTTGCCACCCAGTCGATTCAGATTCACGACAAGCCCAGGTGTCCCAGAGTAGATCTGTGTGCCAAGGTGTTTTCAGTGGCTGGTTTGGGGTAAGTAGATTGCCAGGCCTTCTTCTAAGGCACCTCTGGGTGAACTCGAACCCCCAAACTTTCAGTTAGAAGCCAACTGCATCAACCATTTGCACCACTGAGAGGCCACTGTATAAAAGCCAGTTCATTACCTATTTTCATCAGACTCTCTGGTGGCCCACGAAACTCCCCTGCCGCATGTGCGGAAGTTAGTAGTTCTTTCACCCAAACACAGGATCCATCCGGAAACTTGACTTGCCCCTTGTTAGCCGCTCACTAGCTATTTGCTAGCATTCTTTGTGCATTTGGGTAGATTTCTTAACCTCTTGGGGCCTCAGTGTTCTCATCTGTAAACTGGGTTAATAAAAATCCCTCACTTGGTTGTTCCAAAGATTAAAAGAGAGCCTTATACAGGGCTGGCTCATTTGGAAGAGGCAGGTTTTACAAGTAGGAGGTGAGGTCTCCAGGGTGTTGGAAGCCAAACGGCCTTTTAGGGTGTCCAAATCAGGTGATGGCCAGAAGCAGAGTGATTTCAAGGCTGAAGATAGGTGGCTGATGGCTGGCCTCTGGCTTGAGAACCACAAGCCCAGGCCTCAGATGTGAGGGTGTTAACCTTTACTTGCAAATCCCTAAAGCCTTGTAGACTTCAGCCCAGCCCTTCCGGTCTATGGGGAGTGACCTGGCCCCGGCTTTGCCAGAGAGGGCAAGCGGAGGTGTCTAGGGAAGGACTTGGTCTGGAGCCCAGAGAAAGGCTGGGCACCCACAGTCACCTCTCTCTCCCCCTGGTAGAGAGGAGGAAACGAGGGAGCTGGCAGGCCTCCAGCCCCAGGACCAGCACAGCTTTTTTGGCCCCATTGCTAGGTCTCTTCTGGCTGAGGAGCCAGCTGGGGCCTGGCTGCTCTGCATCCTGTTCTGTGAGGCTCCTCAGACCAAACCCTTCCCCTAGGATGCCCACCAGCCTGCCTGTGGAGTTCCCAAGACCCTGACTGATTCCCTTACCTTTTCTCCTGCTTCCTCGCACTCCACAGTGGCTTTTTCAGAATTGCCCAGCATGCTCCACTCCTCTGCCTCCCCGATCCTCCCTCCCCATCCTCTTCTTAGCTTGCTTGTCAAAATTCATCTGACTTGTGGGGCCCTGCTCCGGAGTCACTTCCCCCAGAACTTTCTGTGACTCCCTTGCTGCCTGGCTCTGAGCCCTCGCACTGTTGCTGAACTCCTTCTCTACTTTCTTAGGGCTTCTTCCTCCTTCTACTTCACACCAGGGTTGTTTACCAACTGGTAGAATATAACATTCTTGAAGGTTGGATTCTTGAATACTTAGCATAGGTCACAATGTCTGGGTTAGAGTGGGAGCCTAGTCACTGATGGGTGGCAGGGTAGGTAACCACACACACTGTGTGAAGCAGTTAGAAAAGCTTACAAGGTAAGGCTGTATATAACCACTGCTGCTGAGTTGACTGTGACTCATAACGATCCTATAGATCAGTGTAGAACTGCCCCATAGAGTTTCCAAGGAGTGTCTGATGGATTCAAACTGCCGACCTTTTGGGTAGCAGCGATAGCACTTAACAACTACGCCACCAGGGTGTCCAAGGTTGTATATGGAATCATGTAGCTTTAAACAGAAGGACCTTGTGGTTAGCTGTCATTGAGTCGGTCCCCGATTCATGGTGACCCCCATGCACGACAGAATGAAATGCTCCCTGGTTCTGTGCCATGCCTACGGTGGGCTGGGGACTGGACCATTGAGAGCCATAGGGCTTACACAAGTAGAGCTCCAAGCCTTTTTACCTTCATCCGTTTTGGTCTGGAAGTTCCGTCAGAACCGGTTCAGTGTCACACAAGCTGCAGATGGGCAGTGGCTGCGCTGAGCAGTACTGGACAGGAATCAAACCCAGGTCTCTTGCATGGAAGGCAAGAATTCTACCACAGAGCCACCACGGCCTTATAGTGTTGTTAGCTGCTGTTGAGTTGATGACCACTTGTGGGGACCTTAAGGATTATTGACTGAAGGATGCTGCTGTGCTGGGGGTTCAGTCCTGGGCTGGGGGTGGCGGCAGCACTGCTTTGGCGTCCTTGGAGATGCACGGTCAGCAGTGTTGCCCATCTCCCCACCGGGGCAGTCTTCGGTCCTGAAGGATGTGACTGTAACCTGTCTCCTCTCTCGTCTCTGCAGAGAAAGGAAGGCTCCCTGAATGGTACTTAGGGCAGGAGGGCAGACGCTGACCCTGGCAGGACGTCGCATTCTGAGACGAGCAGATGATTCCCGTATTCCAAGAGCTCTGTGCACATGTTCATGAACCTGCCCTGCTCCCGTGAACACAGCATCCCTCAGGCCAAGCTGCCAGTCCTTCAGTCTGTCCTACTGCACTTATACTGGGGGCTGTTTAATTCCCCAGCAGGGCTGCCTGCCCCCTGAGCTGAGCATCTCCCCCGATTCCAGGAGCTGGGCAGCAGAAGCAGCAGCGTACGTTCAGGGCAAACAGGCCATCGGGATACTTTGAAACTTGAATATTTTGTCTTGTACAGAGATAAAGAACTTCTCCAAGTACCCTCATACACAGAAACCTGGTTTTGTACTGCAGTCAATCACTTCTAGCATGTGGTCTGACTTAGAGGCTAGTTTCTCTCTTTCCCTTTAGTCCTTTTTACTTTGCTTTGTCAGAGGGACCTGGTTCCAGGCCTCGTTTGCCCTCTGGAAGTGCGCAGTGTGAACCAGACCAGACAGCTTCACTCTGTTCCCAAAGCTACAACCTCACCTCCCACCAACGGGAAAGCGAACCGCTCAGAAGTGATGCCTTTGAAATACCAACCTGACAATTATCTTCATTTCTGGCAGTGTCCAAGATGAAAAATGAAGTCAGACCAACCACAGATGTTGTTAAGCTGCTTTTCTGTACCCTGTTCTTTCTTTTCTTCTATCTTGCTGATGGCTGGGAAGATGGGTGCCTACAGCCAATACTATTTTTAATAGAAAATTGAAGCGTGTATTTTTCTTACTAATTTTTTATTATTATTATTATTATTTATTCCTTGCTAAGGAAGTGGTCTCCTGAAGCGTTAAGATGTTTCCCATGGGGCAGGTGAGGGTGTAAAGCGGTCAAGGGGGTGATGCGGCTGCTGGGCTGTGAAAGTTCACGAGTGAACCCACCTAACCAAAACCACATCCCCCGTCTGCCTCAGTCACAGCTGCAGAGACCCAGGGCGGAGGTTGTGTTAAATAAATTCGATGTTAACTCTTCTCAGGGCTGTGAAATGTTATCTTCTGAGAACCCAGAACCAAATCCACTGCTGTCGAGTTGGTTCTGACTCATAGCAACCCTATAGAACAGAGCAGAACTGCCCCACAGAGCTTCCAAGGAGTGCCTGGCGGATTTGAACTGCCAACCTTTTGGTTAGCAGCTGTAGCACTTAACCACTATGCCACCAGGGATCCCATCTTTTGGGAAGTCACACACTGCTCTGCAGGGCCTGGGGACTTAAGGCCTCCCATAGTCACAGAGAGAGCCAAGCAGATATCATCAGCACAGTTCAGGGCCTAGACATAGCTGGAGCCTCACACTTTGAGTCCATTGCTAAGTGGCACTTCAGTGTTTGTGTCTCACCTACTCTGTCCTGGTAGATAGGATTGTCGGATATAGCAAAACAAACAAACAAGATACCAGTTGTCTAGTTAAATATGAATTTCAGATACGTGACAAATTACTTCCTCAGCATAAGTGTGTCCCATGCAATGTTTGAAATGCCTTTATACTAAGAAATTTTCAGTTGTATATCTGAAATTCAAATGTAACTGGGAGTCCTGTGTTTTACCCGGCAATGCTTTACCTGGTAGAGCACCCTCCTGCCCCTTGAGCCTCAGGATCTGCACTCCTACCTCCACCAGCAGCCTAGGAACTCTCTCCACAAACACCTAGTCCCCATCAGGCCGTGGCCTGAAGGCTAGGAAGAAATCTGAGGGTGGGTCCTGGCTCTGCCAGATTCCAGTCATGGAAACTCAAAAGAGCCTCTTGTGTCTGGGTTAAAGTGTCTTCATCTCTAAAACAAGGAGACCGACGGTCCTAAAATGTGCTTTCAAAACACTTTGAAAGTAACATGAAAGTTATAGACTTACCCTACATGTGCACATGTATAATCATGTCACAAAAATTGTCACACGGTTTCCAAAGGCCCAGGTTGGAGCCAAAGGATAAGCTATAATTTCTAAATTAACCAGTAAGCAGGGTACGCACAGGCCTACAGGAAGTAAGATACATATGGACTTCCTGTGTTTACCGTAATCTGGAACACATGATTGCATGTGGGTTTCACCACTTCAAAGGTGGCCCTCCAGATCACTAAGTAAGTGCACGTGCAGACCTTGCTTATCGGGTAATCCGTTCCTTCCTGTGAACTTCAAGTCTAATACTCAATATGTTGGTGCTTTGAAAAGAACCCAGGAGCCTTGTTTCAATGCCTCAGTTTCTGGCCACCACCCCAGAGAGAACATTATTGTGGAAGCTGGGAAGGTCTCATTCCTACTTCTTGTCCCATGGCCATCAAGTCAATTCCGACTCATAGCTACCCTATAGGATGGAGTAGGACTGCCCTATAGAGTTTCCAAGGAGCACCTGGTAGATTTGAACTGCCAACCTTTTGGTTGGCAGCTATATCTCTTAGCCACTACACCAGCAGGGTTTCCTCCTGCTATTTAGGCCCTATTGAGTTGAGTTAGCAAGCATGTGAGGTCTGACAATTAACTCCATGAATTCAATTGTTCTGAGTGCTACCTACTTCATTGTTGAATATCACCATGGTCACCTACGAAGTACTCCCCTTGGGAAGCTATGCACTGATGCCAGCTCCTAGTTCACCCTTCAAAGCAATTTTGGAACTGTTTCTGGAATGGCCATTGGGCACAGTGGCACCATGCCAAGTTCCCAAACTTTATAGTTGTCTGTGAGAGAGTTTTTAGCCAGTAAACAAATAAGTATATTGGAACACCCTCCCTACTCACCTCACCTGGCCCCCAATGGCTTTTTTCTTTAGCCAAAGATAAAAGAAATATTGGAAGAAGACATTCTGATGACTTTCAAGGCATCAAGGGTAATACGACCACAGCTCTGACAGTCATTCCAGAGAAAGAGTTCCAAAAGTGCTTTGAAGGGTGGACTAGGTGCTGGCATCAGTCCATAGCTTCCCAAGGGGAGGACTTCAAAGGTGACCCTAGTGATATCCAGCAATGAGGTATGTAGAGCTTTTTCTAGGATGAGTTTGCAAACTTACAGTCAGTCCTCATATGTGTATTTTTACGATTTTTCCCTCTGCCAGCATTTCTGAGGAGGAAATCCCTCACATAGAGATCTTTCTTAGTACATTAAACAGCTGAATCTCTCTAAAGCCAGGAAACTGGCTTCAGCTGTCCTAAGATGTGGGCCGCTGGCCTCATCAAGGGCCTAAACTTGAGCTCAGCACAAATCCTAGTGAGTCCACTCTGCCTTTCCCTGGAAAGGCCGTTTTCTGGCTGTAACTTGTTAGATGAAACGCCCTCTTGTGTCTTCACGTTGTAATGGGTCGTTTCAGACTTTAACATGCTCGTTTAAGGCTCCAACATGCAGAATGTTTTCCTTCTTCTGAGAACTCACAAGAGATTAGCCATCCTTGTCATGAGCTTATGCTGAATACACCATCAGCATTAACTGACTGACCACCTGAATGTCACTCCCCCATGTGGACGCAAGATGGGCAAAGTGACCTCCAGGGCAATGCTCCTCCTTTAAAGCAGTGGGCTGTCAACACGGTCATGCTTCCCCCACTCCCAGGGGACATCAGGCAACGTCTGGAGACGTTATCCTTGTTACGACTCGGAGGTACAGTCAGACTGGTATCTAGAGGGCAGAGGGTCCCCTACAACAAAGAACAGGCTGGCCCCAAAGGTCAGTAATGCTGAAGTTGGGAAGCCCTGCCTTAAAGCGCTCAGTCATCCACTCACTCATTCTCTGTGCGCCAGCTGCTGAGCCAAGCATTGGAGATGGAGAGGTTGTAAGACACACGTGGCTCCTGCCCTCCAGGAGCAGACAGCCCTAGATGGGCCAGTCGGTTATGAGTGTTGTGATAGAAAGCATCCCAGAAGAAGCTGGGTCTGACTGAAGACCTCAGGATGGGTAGACAGGACCAGATGAGGAAGGCAGGGTAAGGAACATGGGTGACATGAGGAAGTGCACCAAGGCAATTAGGCAAGAGAGAGGAGAGTGGCCTCATGGAAGAGCAGGCTGACAGCCTGTTGGACCCCAGATGCCTTCCAGCCCACGGCATCTTCAACATAGCCGCCGTGGTCGTCTGGGGCTTTCTGCTGAACTCCCATTGGCTTGCCTCCATTCTTTCTTTTTAATATTTATTAAGCTTACAATCCAAGTCCATTTGTCATACAACAACTTACAGACACATTACTAGGTTACTCTAGCTGCTCTCTCCACCGTGCTACAGCACACCCCTTTCCAGTGTCCCCCCTGTCCACTCAACCAGCTCCTGTCCCCCTCTGCCTTCTTATCTGACCCCTGGACAGGAGCTGCCCGGTTAGTCTCATGTATCTGCTTAAGTCAAGAAGCACACTCTTTGCCAGTATCTTTTTGTCTTATAGTCTAGTTCAACGTTTGTCTGAAGAGCTGGCTTTGGCAATGGTTTCAGTTCTGGGCTAACAGAGAAGTCCAGTCTGTCAGGTCATCAAGCCTGAAGGAGACCTCTGGAGTTTGCCCAGTGAGAACTCGGCTCCCGAGCACAGATGTTTTTAAGGCTCCTTTCCAATATCAATAGCATGTTGAGGAGAAAGCCACTGCATAGACCTGGTTTAGTTCTTGGCTAAGACTAGGGGGTTTGAGTAAAAGGGTGAACTGGAGACAGACGTCTCCCCACTAGGTTATTCAGCTCAGCCTCTGCAGCTGAGGGTCTCTACCTCAATTCAAGGTATATGTGTAGAGGGGAGGAGGGCTCCCTGAAAAACCAGGGTATGTAGCGTTTGCAGTTTTCTGGGAAGATGGTCCATGACTTTCTTAATCTCTCAAAGGGAGACATAATCTAAAAGAGGTTTAGAACTGTTTATCTGTGGTTTGATGTCAGTTGAAACACCAAAGATGGTGGCTAACCCATTTCTTTTCAATTTCCTGGGCAGTTTGAAGTTCCTGATCCCCAGCAGGGCTTAGACTGCCTGGAAAACATTGTTCAGAATAACACAAAACTTATGACTCCAGTGTTAGAAAGAGGCAACTTTTATCTCTCAGAAGTAGTGAGCTATTGAACGGCTTTGGAATGCCAAAGGAACAAGCAGCGAAGGTATTGAAAATGTCATTGTCCTCAGTACTTCTAAAGTCTGAATCGTCTCTTCATACAGATTTCACAATGCCGTGGGAAATACACCTTTAATTCACAAAGAACTTCAACAGTAAACCAAAAACCTAAAGCCACTGCCGAGTCTTGTCTGACTCACAGAGACCCCATAGAGTGTCCAAGGAGCACCTGGAGGATTTGAACTGCTGACTTTTCAGTTAGCAGACATAGCACTTAACCCACTATGCCACCAGAGTTCCCACACTTCAACAATAGAAGAGAAAAATGACCCTCGTCTTCAAAGAGGATCCAAGATGCTGAAAAGCAAATTCCATTCTTTTCTGAGAATTTTTTTTTTTTTTAATTATGATTGAGTGTATTTTAGTCAGCTAGGCTGCTCTAACAGAAACACCACAGAGTGGATGGCTTTAACAAAGGAAGGTTTATTCTTACACAGTCCGGTAGGCTACAAGTCCATATTCAGGGTGTCTGCTCCAGGGGAGGGCTTTCCCCTTGTTGGCTCTGGAGGAAAGTCCGGTATTGCATCAGTCTTTGTCCAGGGATCATCTTGGCGCAGGAACGTCAGGTCTGAAGGACGCGCTCTTCTCCCGGTGCAGCTTTCTTGATGGTACAAGGTTCCCAATTCTCTGCCTGCTTCTCTGTCCTTTTATCTCTCATAGGATGAAAGGATTAAGAGTGGGGCAAGCCATACTCCAGGGAAACTCCCTTTACAGTGGAGCAGGGAGGTAATCCTATGAAGAGATTTACAGTCCCACCCTAGTCCTTTAACATCCAGCACAGGAAAACCACAAAATGGAAGACAGTCACAAGATACTGGGAATCATGGCCTAGCCACATGGCTACACGTACTTTTGGGGGGACACAATTTAATCCATGACAGAGTGAAAACGTACATTCCCATATAAATTCGCATGCTCACCTACGTGCAGCTCCCACTGCTCTCCCTGCCTGGTGACAGCACACCCCTCCTCTCTGCTCCATACATGTCCTATCCTCCCATCAGTCTCCTATCCCCTCCTCTCCACCCACTCCCCTTCCTTCAGCAAGAGGTTGGCAGGATGACATCCTATAGATGCATAGAACCATAAAATTCCCACAAGATACGGTCACCCTGCGTCACCAAGTCCAATCCATTGCTGTCCGAAAAGTTGGCCGTCATTATGATTTATGGACACAGACAGCATCAGGGCCAGGAGCTATGCTCCCGGGGGAACTCTGAAGCCCCTGGGCCATCAATTGCAGTCTTTTATTGGAGATCTCAGGGTGTACCCCTATTTATTCTCTTGCTGTCAGTGAGACTCAACTTTGTGAGCTCCATTGTGGCTATCACTGGTAGTGCCCGGGCACCATCTGGTCCTTTTTCTGAGAATTTTTTAATTTCCCCTAATTAATTTTTGGTTTTTTGGTAGGCGGTTTTAGACTCAAAAAAAATTTTACAGAAAGTACAGAAGATTCCCATACATTCCCTCCCCCTCCTCACTGCACAGAGTTTCTCTTCTTATTAACATCTGGCAATTCACAAAACCATATTAATTAACTATGATTAACTGAAGTCCACATCTGACACGATGTTTCACTCTTTGGGCTGTACGGCCTTGACCACATGCATTATGAGTGGGTCCACAATTACTGTACCATGCAGAAGAGCTTTAAAGCCAGTAAAAGGCAGGTTGGAATAAAAGATGAGCCACCAGTCAACTCTGTGTCCTTGAAGGGTCACCCATGCTCTCAGGGCCTAGGGTTTCTCCCTTGGGAAAGAGGGCGTTGGCCAAGGTGATCTCCCAGCCTTCCAGCTATGACCTTCATGCTCCCATGTGGTCACCTAAATAGGAAGGGGTCACAACAGTGCCTTAACTTCAAACACCACAGACTTCTCGTCATTGTCCTTAGAGCGTTCTCTGTGCCTTACTCTCTTGTGCTTTGTGTCTCTGCATCCCTGAAATTTTTGTGTGTTTCTTTTCTCTGACCTCTTTCAAAGTCTCTTCTCCCTCTCATCTCTCATTCTTCCACTGTATCCCCCTTTCCTTTCCTTTTTCACGTCCATTTTCTCTTTTTCCCTCTCCCTTTCCTCCTCTCCCCCTACTAGCTGGCCAAAACACAGAGCTAAATTTTATATATATATTTTTATCCCTAGATGTTATTTATTTTATGTTGTCCCTCAGAAGTGATTTATTCTGAAAGCCCATACCTGAGATATTTTCTGTATTTCTCTTGACTTCAGATAAACAGTGCCTCTAAAAGCCTGCAGAGTTGCTTTTTACCTATACTAGATCCTCTGTGGATTATTTTTCCAAAGGTTTATTGGATTTGTTAGGAAAAACTCCCCTGGTGCAGCTTGACTTCCTCCCGGTCCTGAGATGTGCTGGTTTTCCTGGAACCGCTTGGCACGAGAGGCTGCTGATCTAGTGCCAGAAACTGGTCTGTTAGTTCCTGGTACAGCCAACACTCCCCTTTTCAGGGTGTGGATTGTTTGGGCCAGAGTTCACAGCACAAGGAACCATCGCCACGCTGGACTTTTAAGTGGGGGCTGGGTCCTAGGAGAAAGAGAAGGAGTGGATGTCAGTGCTTTCCAGTGGGCTTGAGAACAGACTCCCAGTTACAGCCTCCCACAGTCTCTGCAAAGCCGTCCGACTCTTAGTCATTAACTGTGTCCCTCCATTCCCGGAGATCACCTTTCAGCCAGATAATAGATTGGTCTATAAAACAAACAATAACACCTGAGACGACTGTACTCCTTTAAATAGTCAGCAATGTCAGACCCAATGGTCAACAATTTACCCAAAAACAAAGCTGAGAAGTCAAAGAGAGGCAGGGAAACCAGTTGGAAACAGGGCAGGTGTGGTGGACACAGTGAGAGGGTTGACACGCAGCAGGGACTGTCATCGATGTCCTCAACAGTTGGTGTGGGAGTTGTTCTGTGGGAATCCAATTTGCTCTATAAACTTTCACCTAAACACAGTAAGTTCTCTTTTTAAAAAAGACAGTGTGTTCCTAAGCCTTCTAGAAAGCTTCACTGGCAGGGTTAGTTTCAGACAAAACAAACAAACAAAAAACTAGCTGCCACTGAGTTGGTTCCAACTACGGGTGACCCCATGTGTGTCAGAATAGGACCCTGCTCCACATTGTTAATGGCTGAGTTTTCAGAAGCCGATCACCAGGCGTTTCTTCTGCAGGACCGCTTGGAGGACTCCAACTCCTCACCTTTGGGGTAGCAGAGAACAGCTTAAGTATTTGGACTATCCACGGACTCGGTTTAAGAGGAATAAGATCACTAAATAAGAAGCTCTTCTCTCATTGTGAAGGCTGAAACCATTTCAGTAGACCCTTAGCATCCACAGAGTTAGCATTCAAAGTTGTAACTACTTGGGAATGCCCCCGAAGATGTAGAGTGGAGGCAGGTTGTCATCTCACGGGTCTCCTGTGGCAGGGTTGTTCCCCTGAGGCATAATCTGGCGTCACCTCTCGCTGGCCTCTTTTCTGTGCCTCCCACCGCCCACAGCTCACTCCCAGGCACTACACTGAGGGGCTGTAGGGAACGAAGAGGATGGAAGCGGCAGAGGTGGAGCAGCAGAAAACACAGTCCCCCAAATTAGGAAGAGTGAGCCATGGGGACACACTCCCTGCCCCCAAGATGGAGACTGGTCCCTCAGGGAAAGGGCTGATGGCAAGGGACTCCTAGAAAGCTTGGGCCCTGGGCTTCCAGCCTTGACAGAAGTCCCCACTCCTCTAAGGCAGCAAGGAGCGTGCGGAACCACCTGCTTTCTGGGGACTTTGGGAACCTGGACCCCAAGGAACTCCAGCACCATTGGAATCTCATCTGCACCTCATTTTCCAGGAACCACATGAACCTCATAAATTCTTGGGCAACCCCAGGGAGGGGAAGAGATTTGCCAGTTGAGGTCAACATTAAATTTCCCAATACCCTGGCGGGATGAGACCGATCATATTTGATTTAATGATAGAGAAGTAATGGGATGTTTGTTGCACAGACAAGTCTGTGGCTGAAAAGCCATTCTCTACATCAGACTATGACTTGTGCTGTTTGAGGGCAGCCTGCAGGACGGGATAGCACAGCCGGTGATAGCGCATCACCAGCCACTCACGGCTTCGTCTTGTTGAACATGCTCGCAGCAAGCACTTCGTAAGCGTCTGCTAAGGTCCAGGTCCTGTCCACGGCTCAGGGGATGCATCAGAGAACCAGACAGATACAGCCTCCCTGGAGCCTGTGACTCTTTGCTTAGAGGAGTCACTTTTCTGAGCCATGTGCTTATTTGGGGAGAGAATCACAACACTGTCAGGTGTTCCCAGGAGTTATCTCTTCTCAGTGCTAAAGTTCTACTCAGGAAGTGGATCCTCAGACCAGGGGGACTTCAGAGTCATTGCAAAAGGTCCCCAAGTGGATGGGGACATATTTTTGTCAACCTACAAATGCTAAAAGGACAATTAAGATCATGCAGGAGTCTTGGCAAAAATTTTCTGTGTGTGTGTGTGTTACAGACTCTTTGTACTTGACAGGGTGGAACCCGTTGGCTTACTGAATCCATCCCAGAATTTATCAGCGTTTAAATCACCATCTTGGGAGATCTGACATCCAGCCCTGAGTCTGGGAGTGTATGTAACCACATAAGCACACGTACGCACATGTATGTAATCAGACATGTGCCTGTACACACATGTGCGTGCACTCATACATATGTGCACACACATGCGGCCCAGTGATTCCCGGTCCCCTGGTGTCTCCTTCCTCCCCTGCTCTCACAGCTGATCCTATGCCAAGACCAACACAGGTGTTTCTCTCTGTTGAGTGGGAAGTGTTGGCATATTGGGAGGTGATATTTGAACCAAAGCATGAGGATCAAGACAGCATATGATACAAACAGTCCAATGTATCATTTTTGCTTATTAGATTTCATTTCTAAACAGTAAGCTTCTGGTTAGTGAAACACTCTGTATATACTACAGTTGAGTGATAGACACACAGTGAAGCCAACACCCTGAGGACACAGGAGCCCACAAACAACTAGCACGTGACCAAATGCTTTTCTTCAAGGCCCATTAGAGGCCTACCCAGCCCTCCAAGATGGCCACTTTTCCCATAATGCTTTGCATACTGCCGGCCCCTGTGGTCTCCTTCCTCAAAGACGGCAGCAACGGAGCCTGACATTTGGTTGGATATTTTCCCTTCAGAAGTGGCGTCAGGTGGTAAATGAGCCCACTTGATGTGGTTCAAGCCCTGGACCCTCTCACAGCCAAGGATTGTCAATGTATCAAAACTGTAGCCAGGTGAGAAAGAGTGTCCCATGTGTGAGTTGAATTTGTGACAGGCAGAGGCAGACTACAGTGACTTCAAGAGGCAGTCTCAAAGACCTCAATGTATTAAATGTCCACCACAAAGCAGGAATACTTTGCAAAATCTTTAAAAAAGAGGCAAGGGGACTATACAAAAAAAATGCATTGACATTTATTAAAATATATTGGTTAGTATTCACAGACTTTTTTTTTTAAACAACTAGGGTTTGAAAAAACAGCAGCAGAAAACTGAGTGATTATCTGTGCTATATATAAAACCAAACCAAACCTACTGTTGTCAGGTTGATTCCGACTTCTGGTGACCCTACAGGGCAGAATAGAACCACTCCACCAAGTTTTTAAGGAGCACCTGGTGGATATGAACTGCTGACCTTTTGGTTAGCAGATGTAGCACTTAACCATTACACCACCAGGGTTTCTGTGCTATGTATGGTGGAGGACAACTTTCTGGTGGCCAGAAGAAGTGAATTTGCCATGTGGACACTCTTTCTGTTTTGAACATGTGAGAAACCCTGGGAAATACTTTATGCAACTGGAAAAAGCAGAGCTAACTTCTTCTCTTGCCCTCTGTGTTCTTCTTTCTGCCTGGAAGAGAGGCCTTGGAGAGTACCATGCTGGGGGTGGGAAAAAGATGGAGAATGTTTATAGAAGAAACCCAGTAAATACCTAGATGCACAACAATCCATCCATGAACTGCCCATGACTCAATGATTACCAAAGGTTGGACACACTAGACAATTGTAGAAGACCTTCCTAGATAGGTTTAACCATTCATTCTTCTAGATTCTTCAGTTTTCATCTTTAGTTTCAGTTGGATCGTCAGGATACAATTCTCCTGAGCCTCAAAAGCAACAACATGGTTTATTGTTGTACTCTAAGGCTTTGCAGACAAAAGAGTCATATTCTTAGACCATGACTTTGGACTTTTTTGGTAAGTATTGCCCAATGTGGGGACCGATGGACGTTACATGAAGTATTCCCACCTTGACGTACCAAATCCCTCCTTGACGTGAGTTCTGCTGAGTGCTTAAGTTTTCTCAGATTGTACAAGGAACACAGTGTAGTCCAAAATGCTTCCTGTTTAACCTCAGATGCCAAGAATTTAGAGCCAAATTCTACAGCCAATTAGAGTAATTAACTACTGTCAAGAGTGCCTATTATGTAGCATCCCTTTTCCTTTCTAGGACACTACTCCCATTTTGATTCTGAACTGTTCCGTTGTATAAGTACCTTTAACCTTGTCAGCTGTCTCAGATCCGTTTAGGAGAAGGCCTAACATAAATAATCAAAAGTTAAATTATAACTTGAAAATGAACTAACGGAAACCAGTTCTGCTTTTGTTTATATATTCATAAGAATCAAAAGGAGTATTCCTACAGTTGTGCGGCCCTGGGAAAGTCTGCCTCCTTGAGCTCATTTCTTCATCAATGAAGTGAGGCAACTGGACTCTTGTTATCCTGAAGACACTATTAGGCTTCATTCACTCAGCAAATCTTTCTTATGCATCTACTGTGTGCTAGATACTGTTCTCGGTATTTGGGACACATCAGTGAAGAAAATAGGCAAAGATCACTGTCCTTGTGGGACTTACATTCTTGTAAAGAGAAACAAAATTAACAATCAACATAATTAGTAAAATTACACGGCATGTGAGAAGGTGGTAAGGACTATAAAACCCCAAAAAACCAAACCCACTGCTGTCATGTTGATGCTGACTCACAGCAGCCCTGTAGACAGAGTGGGACTTCCCATAGAGCTTTGAAGGAGCGTGCAGTGGATCTGAACTGCCAGCTCTCTGGTTAGCAGCCGTAGCACTTAACCACTAAACCACTATACACCACTGGGCCTTAGGAAAAATAATAACTGAATGGAGTATAGAAAGTTGTCTTTGTGAACTGTGGGGTGCCAGTTGACCTGGCCGTCTCCTGAGATGGTGGTCCTTAGCCTTCGATTCCAGTACCTCAATCCTCCAAGATGTTAGTTTGTTATCTAAGTTTCCACTTAATTTCACAGACAGTTCAGGCACAGTGATTTAATAAATGCTTTAACTCTTGGGAGTGGTAATAATAAATAAATTGTTATAAACTGCAAAGGACTGCAGGGTAGGAATTGCTCAGAAAGAAAGAAAGAAGCAGGTTAAGGGGAAACACAAGGCAGGGGTGAGGGCAGGTGGTAACAGGGTGGCCTGGGCAGGTCTCACCAAAACAGTGAGATCCCAGCAGACTTGGGGGAGCTAAGCGCGTTAGCGAAGCAGAGGGTGTCTGGGGGAAGAGCATTGCACGCAGAGGGAGCAGCCCGAAACGCGGCTGGAGGAGACAGCAGAAAGGGCAGAGCAGGGAGGGACAACAACAGCTCCCTGGTTGGGCATGACACAAAAATAAAAGTCACCTGACTGTAAATAGACTTGTCTCTTCACCTGTTTGTCCCAAACTCCTGCTAACTCAGTGTGGTCCTCAGACCAGCAGCTGTGCAAGCATCCAGAAGCTTGTCAGAATCCAGATTAACCAGGTCCCCAGGTGACTCACAGAAGCCCTGCTCAAGGGACCATTGCGCGCTTTCCTGTGTGGCACTTCTGACATCCATGCTTTACCAACTCTACGCCTCCTGCTGGCCTTCAGTTGCTGTCACAGTGGTTTTTAAGGGCAAAGGCCTTCCAAGAGCACCACCTAGGGGCGACATAAGTCAAGCTTACATTTCGGGGACAAGGATTACACATGAAATTTGATTATCACAGAAAAGTAATCATAGTTTCAACACAACTGGCTTGGACTTAAAAAAAAGAAAAGAAAGATCTGTAGTATAAGAGGACAATAAAGGCTAAGGAATTACTTTAGAGTAAAGAATACTAATATGTGTTGGAAGAAGTACAACCAGCATGCTCTGTAGAAGTAAGGATAATGAGACTACGTCTTACATACTTTGGACACGTTGTCAGGGGGCATCAAGCTCTGGAGAAGGACAACGTGCTTGGTAAAGTAGAGAGTCCACGAAAAAGAGGACGACCTTCAACACGATGGACGGACCCCGTGGCCGCCACGGCGGGCTCCGACACAGCTACGACAGTAGGGGTGGCCCAGGAATGGGCAGGGCTTCACGGTTTCGCAGAGGGTCAGGGTGAGTCAGAACAGGTTCAATGACACCTGGCAACAATAATGACGAAAGACCAAAGAAGCTTGACTATGTGTGCTCCTGGATTAGATCTCACATCTGGAAAAAACAAACAAGACTATCAAAGGACATCAGTGGGACCAATTGGGAAAACTTATAAGGAATGTGTACACAAGACATTGTCGTTGTTAGGTGTCATTAAGTCTGTTCCAACACGTAGCAACTCTATGTACAAAAGAACGAAACGCTGCCCGGTTCTGGGCCACCCTCCCGATCATCGTTACGTCTGAGTCCACTATGGCAGCCACCAGGTAGGACTAACAGAACTGACGTTAAATTTCCCAAGTGTGATAGTAGATTGTGGTTTATAGAGGATGTTCTTGTTCTTAGGAGATAGAGGCTGAAGTATCAAAAATCAAGTATGAGGTTGGCACCCAACTTTCAAATGATTCAGCAAAAATTTAAATATACCTATATTGTTGTAGTTGTCAGGTGCCGCTGAGTCAGCTCCAACTCACAGCAACCCTATGAACAACAGAACGGAACACCGCCTGGTCTTGTGCCATGTCCATGATCATTTTTCTGCTTAAGCCCATGTCCAAAGTACGTAAGATGCAGTCTTGTCATCTTTGCATCTGAGGAGCACTCTGGTTGTACTTCTTCCAGAACAGATCTGTTTGTGCCTTTGGCAGTCCATAGTAACCTTCAACATTCTCTTCCAACACCACAATTCAAAGGCATGGCTCTGTCTTAGCATCCACCTTTCATATGCATACGACGCAATTGAAGATACCACCGTCAGGTACACCTTAGCCTTCAAGGTGACATCTTTCTTTCTCTACACTTTTAAGAGTTCATTTGCCACAGATTTTCCCAATGCAATGCATCTTTTGATTTTTTTGACTGCTACTTCCGTGAGTGTTGATTGTGGGTCCAAGAAAAATAAAATCCTTGACAACCTCAAGCCTTCTCCATTTATCATGATGCTGCTTAGTGGTCCAGTTGTGAGGATTTCGTTTTCTTGATGTTGAAGTACAACCCATACTGAAGACTACCCCAAGAGACATTTAAATCTGGTGTCCCCAGATGGAGCAGGTAAGAAAGTGTTCCCAGAGTGAATTTATTCAGCCCTGCAGAGGGAAGAGGAAAGAAAGAAAATGGTTATAAAAGAAAGGAACTATAATAGCTAAGTACATGTCATGGATTGAATTGTGTCTCCCCTCCCTCTAAAATGTGTGTAGCAATCTGGCTAGGCCATGATTCCCGGTATTATGCGATGTTCCTGTATGTTGTGAATTCTGCCCTATGACGGCATTGAGGGAGGATGGGTAGTAGTTGTGTTGGTCTCAATGTGTAAGACTGTATTGTGCCTTGAGGCCGTCTCTTGAGATATAAAGAAAAGGGAAACAAGCAGAGACTGGGGACTTCATACCACCTGGAAAGAAGCAGTGCCCGAGAGCAGAGCATGTCCTCTGGCAGGGACCTGGGGTCCCTGTGACTCAGAAGCCCCCAGTCCAGGGGATGGCTGATGATGAAGACCTTCCTCCAGAGCCAACAGAGAAAGACTTCCCCTGGAGCTAATGCCCTGAATTTAGGCTTGTAGCCTACTAGACTGTGACAGAATAAAATTTCTGTGTGTTAAAGCCATCCACTTGTGATATTTCTGTTAGAGCAGCACTAGATAACTAAGACAGAACATCTGAACTTTGGGCAGCATTCAGGCGGCGGGGCAGCCAGCCTTCTGCCTGCACCGCGGGAGTGAACATCTCAGGGGCCACGCCTAATAGCCAAGCATCTGGAGAGGAGGATGCTGAAAGGCTTTGTCCCTCATGAAGAAAGCAAACTCATCTAGAAAAACACAGAAGCATCTCAGGCCTGTGGAAACACACAAGGTGATAGTTGCTTAGAGCACCGCTAAAATTACCAGCCAAACCAAAATCCAGGGCCACCGAGTCAATTCTGACTCAAAGCAACACTACACGATAGAATAGAACTGACTCACACTGTTTCCAAGGCTGCAAATCTTTACGGAAGCAACTGCCACCTCTTTCTCCCTCAGAGCTGCTGGTGAGTTCAAACTGCCAACCTTTTAGTTAGCAGCCAGCTACTCTAACCACTGTACTACCCAAACCCAAACCAAACCCACTGCTGTCGAGTTGATTCCAACTCACTGTGGCCCTATAGGACGGAGTAGAACTGCCCCATGGAGTTCCCAAGGAGTGCCTGGTAAATTCCAACCTCAGACCTCTTGGGGTGCAGATGCAGCACTTAACCATTATACCACCAGGGATTCCCAGGCCTCCTAAACTCATCAGCCATGCATCACAATTATGTCTCTACAAAAAGAAAATAATGAGCTTGTGTGTTCCCAGACTTGATTAAACAGTAATTATGCTTCAAAAGCTAGCTAAATGCTCCTCTTAGGAAACCATCCAGCTAGGCAATTTTTCCTTCACATTTAATAGCAACTATTCTTGTATTCTTTTGGGCCATAATTGTGGGGGCGTGGAAGGACAAACACCCTCAGACACTGCTGAGAAGAGAAAGAATGAGCATAATCTTTCTGGAGAGTAGCTGACAGTATGTCTCAGGAGCCTTACGAATGAATGAATCTCAAAATAAGTAGGCTTGAGTCCCTGGATGGTGGAAAAAGGTTAACATGCTTGGCTGTTAACAGAAAGGTTGAAAGTCCAAGCCTACCCTGAGGGCCCTTGGAAGAAGGGCCTGGCAATCTGCATTTCTGGAAGTCAGCCTCTGAAAACTGTGGACGCCAGTTGTACTCTGACACACATGGGGTCCCCATGAGTTGGTCCACTTAAGGGCAACGAGTAACAAGAGGCATGAAATCCACAGGACTGAGTGACTTTGGGGGGTGGGGGGAGGAGTCCTGAGGGTCTTTGTGGACCTGCTGGCACAGTGATTAAGCAGTGTCAGGGGTAAAACATGACAAAGCTCGGTAAAGGGAAGAGAGGGGTGTATTCGGCCTATATTCAAAAAGGCAAGAGCAGGAAGCGGAAAAGCAGATGCCAGAGCTGATGTCTGCCAAATCCCAGGACGATTACAGGATTATGTTAACATCACAGATGAGTGAAAGCATTGAAAGCTTCACTGTTTCACAGTCTGGATAAAAACTGTCAAGTCACCATGAGTCTATGCTTTAAATTATCTTTCTCAATAATCCTGGGTACAGGTTTCAGTGAGGACAGTCAGAAGGGTCTTCATTGGTCCAACTAATCTCAGTATTCACTCAAGACTAATAAAAAAAAAAAAAAGCTAAGAGTGGACAGTACGTGCTCTGTGTATGATCTGTTGGTTTGAAAAATTCCCTAAAAGATATTTTCCAAGATTGTCCTACTATTGTCTTTATACCTCTGGGCCCAGCTGAAGTGTTCTTGTTAGTCCAGCTGCAGCTGGGTCGTGTTCCCTATGTTCCAGGACAGGGAATAATCACTCCAGTATTGTCTCCTAAATCAGCACTCAGCTGCTAACCAAAAGGTCAATGGTTCGAATGTACCCGCAGCTCTGCAGGAGCAAGACGGGGCAGTCTGCGTCCATAAAGACTTACAGCCTCAGAAGTGCGATGGGGCACTTTTACTGTGTCCTATAAGGTTGTTGTCAGCCAGAATCGTCTCCACACCTAAGGGTTTGGCATCTGGGTCTCAGGATCCATGACCATTAGGTTAAGAAGTTTAAGGATGGACCTTGAATCAGGACTGAAATTTCAGACAGAGCAGTACCTGAGGGATAACAAATTGTTGGTTGTGTACAGTTGACTTGAGAGCCCCTGAAGATCTGGGTTCTAGTCCTACCCTGCTCTTCTCACTGGGCAATCCCAGGCCCAAGTGGGCTAGATGAGGAAGTTTCCTTCTGGCTCCAGGGGCCACAGTGAAAGCCGTGAGAGCCGGAGCTCTCACAAAACAAACTGTTGGTTGTGTATAGCCAACAGATTGCCGGTTGTGCACAGCTCCCTCTGTCTAACTCAGATCCTTCCTGGATGACAGAAGCCTGACTGTAAAAGCTGTTCCTTGCTTTATTTATTCTCTTAGAAAGGTAGAGAAATTATTACTTCCAGTTGCAAATTGCACTTCATGTTGTTTTACTTTACCAGACTTGGACAGTGTCTATGTTGCCTTCTCCCCAGCTCTAACAGCAAAAAAAGGAAGAATAAATTTCAGGTGGAAACAGTATCTGCTCAGCTCTACTCTGAAAATCACCATGCACCCAGTGCTGTAGAAGAAATATTCTGTATCTGCACAGCTGAGGGCAGTGGTGGGGATGAAAGCAGTGCCTCCTAAAGGAGAGACAGCTGAGCGACATCAGTGCACCCCTCGTCAACACCTGCGTTCACCGTGAACCCTCTGTTCATTACAGGAAACCACGGAGGGTAGTTAGAGGACTGGATCCGCTATTTTTGCAAGGTATATCTCAGGAAGGTAGGTGAAGGCAGCACTGTTTTGTAGGCAAGGATACTGAGGTTCAGAGTGGTTAAGCCATTTGCTCAAGAACACACAGCTAGTTGCGGCAAAGCTGTGTTTCCAGCCCACGGCTTTCTGGTTCCACAGCCTGAGCTCTGCTATTCCACTTGCCTACTGTCTCTGAAGGACACAAGGGAAATACTCAGTGCAGTGCCTTACTCATAACAGTCAAGGTCAGCTGCTGCTGTGATCATCACTACAATTACTGTTCTTCCTAAAACCCAGAACAGGGAGGCTGCCCACGGTCAGCCGTGCCAGACCCCCAGCCCACAGCTAACAATAGCACGTTTGTACTGGATATTGCTTTTCATTGGCGTGTCCCTTAAAAGCCGGAACCTGTGTAAAGCAAAACCTGTCCTGGAAGGAAAACTCAAATATTTTCCACTAAAAGACAGTGATAGAAAAATGGTAAAACTGCTCCCTGTCAAAGGTAGAAAACTCACGAGACCTGAACAAACCAGGCGTCCTGCTGGGCTCCGGCTCTCACAGCTTTCACTGTGGCTGCTGGAGTCAGAAGGAAACTTTCTTGTCTAGACCACCTGAGCCTGAGATCACCCAGTGAGAAGAGCAAGCTAGGACTTGAACCCAGGTCTTCGGTCTCCTGAATTAGTGCTCTCTGCCCTGCTTTGGCTGCACACAGCCAGGTGCTGGGGATGCCACAAGGAACAAAATGGACAACAATCCCCACCCTTCCGGACTTTACATTCTTATGACAACTGATAAAGAAAATGCCTGAGACTGTGTGACCACTAGAACATACCGCCATACAGCGACTCCTCTCCACCCTCCCCCTCCCCAAGCTTCTAAGGCCCTGCAGCGTCACGCTTGGCCCTTCAGTCACTAGATGGAGAGCAAAGCTTGCTCCCCGCAGGACCACAGGTCATCAGCCCTGATGAGCTCCTTTCATCGCAGCCAGGCAACCACAAAAGCCCCCCAATTCTTAGTCTGTCATGGGGTACAGGCCTCAAGGACATGACAGGAGAGTAGACTTCCTCTCAGAAGATTCAGACTGATAAACAAAGTTTAAGAACTTGCTCGTGCCAGGCACTGAGATGGGACACCTCCTGTCTCCTTAGTTCTCCTCTTCTGTCTCTCCTCTCCTAAATACCCCTTCTTGGCACCTGCCCTCTGACTGGCCCTGGGGTAGCCCCTGGGGTCCTAGCCTAGTTGGAGAGGCAGGCAGTGGAATTCAGGACAGCAGGGCCCTGGTTATTAATGTCAGATCATGACAGGTAGCCAATGAAAGAGGCACTTAGCCATCTTGGGGGAATCAAGGAAGGCTTCTCAGAGGTGGTGCCCCAGTTGTTTGTGCTGCTGCAATAGGAATACCACAAGTAGGTGGTTTTAACAAACAAGTGGATTTTCTGACAGTTTAGGAGACTGAACATCTGAATTCAGGACACCGGCTCTAGAGAAAGGCTCTCCCTCTTTGTCCTCTCTGGAGGAGGGTGCTGTTCCTCGGGTCCTTGAAGACCTTCATGTGGCCTTTGTCTCTCCTTGGCCTGAGCTTCCTTCTCTGCGTCTAAGCTGGTGTTGTAATATTTCAAAGGGGATCGCCTTAAAATGCATCCTAAAGTGATAAAGTCTCATGAACACAACCAAGTCCTCTTCCCAAATGGGCTGATAGCTACAAGTATCCAGGTTTGGATTTACAACCCATATATGGGGCGGGGGGCGGGGACACAATTCAATCCTTAACAGGCAGTGGCCTTGTTCTTTCCACTTTTATCACATAAACTTTCAAACATACGTGAGCCTTACATGTTTATCACCTAGACTTGGCGATGCTCATAACAGCTTTCCAGATTTGCTTCACCTACTTTTTTCCCAAAGTATTCCAAAGTAAATTGCAGACACTGTGGCCATTCACCACTGAATATTTCACTGTGCCTTTTTAAAACATGAAAGTATTTTCCTACATACAATACTCTTATTAGGCCTGACATAAGCAAAAATATTTCCTTGATGCCTTTAATATCCAGTTCATATTCAGATTCCCCCAATTATTTTGAAAAAGGATTTTTTGCTGTTGTTATTTTGTTTTGTTACCACTACTTTGTTTCAAAGAAGGTATGTGGACGGCACAAACAATCTGTGCTCTGCTGTTCATTAATAGGTTGGCAGCTCAAACACAAGGGAGAGCCCTGCAGAAGAAAAGACCTGGTCACCTATTTCTGTAAAGATTGCAGTCAAGCAAACCCTGTGGAGCATCTCTTCTTTAACATACGGGGTTCCATGACTCAGAATCCACTCAGCAGCACTTGGTTTGATTTGTTTTTCTTTGAAAGATAATCTAATTGGGGCAAGGGTACCCTTTAACTTGAAACATAAAGACAGGTAAAGAGGCTTGCTGGGCAGAAGCAGCTTAGGGCAGAGCCTAGGAGGAAGTTTGAAAGGTCATGGTCAAGGTCTGTGGGAAACCGAGAACCTGCAGCCCAGTGGAAGATGCTGGAGGAAAAAGGGAGCCTGTTAGAGAGGCCCTGTGGGGTCACTCCTGGCCCCGCCGCGTTCCTCCCAGTTTGGGGAAAGCCTGCCTGGGTCAGGCCTGAAGGACTCAAGGCTGGGAAGAAAGAGCCTGTATCGACAGAAGGACAGTGTCCCTCAGAGTCCCTCAGCAGCCCAAAGTACACAAGACAAACCAGGATGGGAAGACTTCATCTCGTGTATTTCAGATATGTTTTCAGCGGGGGAAGCAGTCCTTGGAGAAGGATGGCATGCTTGCTAAGGTAGAAGGTAGCCTGAAAAGAGGAAGACCCTCAACAAGCTGCAGCGACACAGCAGCTGCAACAAGGAGCTCCAGCGTAACAATGACCTTGAGGGTCGTATGGGGCCAGGTAGGATTCTGTTTCCTGGGGCACAGGGTCATTGTGAATCGGAACATCCCTAACAAGTCATAGGAAATCCTTGAGGCATGGTTCTTACCTGAAGACAAATGGGGGCCGCAGGACACCAACCGGGGCCACAGACTGAGAAAGACTTCGGGTTGGAAGTCACACGACTGGGTACAAAGCTGCTCCACGGTAAGCTGAACCCTTCATTAGGTTTTTTGTTGTTGTTTTTTGTTTTTTTCTTGGTCTAAGGGTAGTTGCTTTGCTTGGCCACAAGGTCGCACTAACGTGCTTGGTAGCTGATAGTTGACAAGGGTGGATCGATATTGTGGACCTTTTACAAAAACAGCAAACTCAAAATTGTCCACATCTTAATTGGTTAAACCTTAGATTTTTTTTTTTCTTCTTATTGCGCATTTTCAGAATGTTCTGAAATGAGCTTGCTTTGCTTTGACAAAAGTAGGGGGCAAGGGAAACCCTATTCAGTGATGACTGGGATTTCAGCATGATGGCCTGAAACACTTTTCCTTTACCTCTTCATGGAAACCCTGGTGACATAGGGGTTAAGTGCTACATCTAACCAAAGGGTCAGCAGTTCACATCTGCCAGGCACTCCTTGAAGAAACTGTATGGGGCAGTTCTACTTTGACCTAGAGGGTTGCTATGAGTTGGAACGGACTCTATGGCTGTGGGTTTGGTTTGGTCCTTTGGGTTACCTCTCTGTGGCTATATGATATGTGTAATTGTTTTATCATTTTTGAATTTGACGATAGTAATTTTCTGTATTACTACAAGCTCTTCATAGATATTTATTGGTGTACATTATACCAAACCAAATGCGTGTTGCCGTCAAGTTGATTCTGACTCACGGTGAAGCTATAGGACAGAGTAGAACTGCCCTATGGAGTTTCCAGGGAGAGGCTGGTGGACTTGAACTGCTGACCTTTTGGTTAGCAGCCAAGCTCTTAACTCCTGTGCTACCAGGGCTCCCCACACTATAAAGTGACCACCTATGGAAATTCATGTGCATTCTTAACTTTGTCCTCATAACGGTAGCACCTACCCTAAGAGGTGAACACTATCATTACCATATTTTATCTGTGAATAACATGATCCTTAGAAAAGTCAGACAACTTGATAGTTAAGTGGTAGAGTAAGCCCAACATCCTGGCCTTTCTGTAACCACAAACTTATGTCACTGGGCAGATTTACCATAACTCAACCGTTCACCTAGTATGTCCATGTAATTTATGGGCAAGTTTCATTATTATAAATAAGGTTGCACCAAGATGGAGCTCACAAAGTTGAGTCTCACTGACAACCCAAGAATAAAAAGGAGTGCACCCTGAGATCTCCACTAAAAGACCGCAACTGATGGTCCAGGGGCCTTGGGATTCCTCTGGGAGCATGACCCCTGGCCCTGATGCTGCCCCTGTCCATAAATCATAATGGAGGTCAACTCTTTGGACAGGAATGGATTGGACTTGGCGACACAGAGTGACCATATCAAGTGTGCACTTTATGGTCCTATGCATCTAGAGGATGTCATCCTGCTGACCTCTTACTGGAGGCAGGGGAGTACATGGAGAGGAGGGGATAGGAGATTGTTGGGAGGATGAGACATATACGGAGTGGAGAGGAAGAGTGTGCTGTCACCGGGCAGGGAGGGCAGGGGGGCGATATATAGGTGGGCAAGGAAATTTATATGGGAATGTACATTTTCATTCAATCATATTAAAAAAAAGAATATAAATAAGGCTGCAGAAAATATTTTTGATGTATAAAGTCTTTTCTGGATTCAGGAAGGATTTTTAGGTGTGAACTTATCAAGTCTAAATATTTTCAAGGTTCTTAATAAATGCAGTACCAAACATTTAAAAATTTCAGGAAAACTTGAAACTGGCTGGATGTGTTATGATATCAGGAAATTATTGTTAATATTTACGAACATGCTAACGGTATTTTTAATGCTTACGTATTTTTAAAGAGCCTTTACAGTTGAGAAGCAGCCCTCGTGGTGCAGCGGTTTAAGCACTTGGCTGCTAACTAAAAGGTCAGGGATTTGAACTCACCAGCGACCCTGAGGCAGAAAGGTGTGGCAGTTGGCTTCCATATAGATTACAGCCTTGGAAACCCTATGGGCCAGTTCTACTCTGTCCTATAGGATCCTATAGGGACACTATGAGTCAGAATTGACTCACCAGCAATGGTTGGTTACCTTTGAGAGATTCATAGAGAAGTACTGATAAGTGAAATAACATTATATCTGGGATTTGCTTAAAAATAATCCAGTTGATAGGAAAGCAGAGGGTGGATGAAACAAGATGAGGTATTTGCTGATAATCAATACAACTGAGTTGCAGGAACAGGGACATACATTATAATATTCTCTCTACTTTTATATATGTTTGAGAATTTCCATAACAAAGTTTTAAAGTGCTATTTTGTATAATGTACAAGTCCCATCCCTCCTGTTCTGCCTCATTAGTAGAAATGTAGAACAAAGGAGTGGCTTTTTTTCCTAGAATAATTTGGTCAACCTGCTCTCTCCATAAAATAGAGTGAAGTTCCACCTAAAATCAAAACATATTCATTGATTTTGTTTTGCTAAGACCTTTATTTCATTTTTTAAAACAGAAATTACAGGGCTGAAGAGTGTCTTCGAGAGCTGCTTTTTCTTCTTTCAAACTTCGGAGAATCCTCTGAATTATGATCGAGACTCTTCAGACAATTGTATATACATACTTCCTAGCCCATAGCTGTCTCTTCTATTTTTACAGTTGATCACAGGAATGGAAATTTCAGCCTACCCTTAAAGAGTTCATGTGATTTAGAAAGCAAAATCTTTTAAGGTAGAGAGACTCCCCTCTCTTAAACAAATACTGCGACTGTAGGGTTCTATTAAGTTCAGTTCATGGTAGACGTCATGTCGTTGGACTCCTCGCCCGACCCCCAGTACCACATATTGGACAGACTGGTGTACTTTCTCCAAGCCTCAGAAACCCTACCCTAAGAACTCAGATGGGGGGGATTTGTGCCTTTTTTTTTCCTCCTGGTGCTACTCTGTTCTCCTGATGGTGACGACTTGTCAGGTGGAAGCTTCCGAAGCAGAGAAGGCAATGACAACTGTCCCTGTGGTGAAGTGAGAACAGGGACTCTGGTTCATCCCAGCAGCTTATAATCTGAAAAAATACCTCAACTCACTACTCATTAACTTCTTTCTCTCTTCTCTACTGGTAGGTAAGACTAGACTCAGAAAGGACCTTTCCAAACCCTAACCAGATAAAACAAATTGTCTTACTAAAGAGACAAGATGAAGAGGCAAGGTTAGCTGAGAGGTGTTTTCTCATGTCCAAATACAGAGGGTACTTTACCAGCTTAGCAGACAGTGCCTCTTCTGCAACAAGTGTTTATGAAGGGTCTGTGATGTACCACCCATGGAGGCCAAACCAAAACCAAACCCACTGCCGTCAAGTTCAACTGCCCCATAGAGTTTCCAAGGAGCACCTGGTGAACCTGAACTGCTGACCTTTGGTTAGCAGCTGTAGCACTTAACCACTATGCCACCAGGGTTTCCACCCACGGAGGCAGTGGTCACAAAATCAAATAACCAATTGCACTGGGCAAATCTGCTGCAAAGGACCTCTTTCAAGTTTTAAAAAGTAAAGATGTCACTCTGATGATTAAAGCGCCTCTGACCAAAACCATAGTATCTTCCGTTGGCTCATACGCATGTGAAGCTGGACAATGAAAAACGAAGACAAAAGAAGGATTGATACATTCATTCTGATGAAGAGAACAAAAAAATCAGTCTTAGAAGAAATACTACTGGAATGTTTCTTAAAAGCGAGGCTAGAGAGACCTCGGGTCCCTCACTCCGGGTACATCATCAGCAAAGACTAGTCACTGGAAAGTAACACAGGTTTGAAAGCAAGAGAAACCCTCCACAAGACAAATTCTGACAATGAACTCACACACACCTACACTCACAAAAACAAAGCAGGACCAGACAGTGTTTCATTCTGTTCTGTGTAAGAGGTCGCCTTGAGTTGGACCCAACTGGACAGCAACTAACAACAGCAACGTGAGTAACCAGCCCTTGAAAAAGGAGGGAGGGGCACGATCTAATCTGTGTCCTCCTGGAGCTCACAGTCCAGGGACAGTTGTTAGTTGTCCTTGACTTGTGGTGGCCTTGTGTATAACAGCATGAAGTGCCCAGTCCTGAGCCATCCTCACAATTTTTTGGTCTGTTTGAGTCCATCATGGAAGCTACCACATCACCCCCTCTCATGGGGGGTTCCCCTCATTTTCACTGATCCTCTACCATCCAGGGGCAGAAACACCAATAACTACTTGTGTCATTCTTGATAGGGAACCGTGGTGGCATAGTGGGTTAAGTGCTACTTCTGCTAACCAAAAGGTTGGCAGTTCAAATCCGCTAGGTGCTCCTTGGAAACTCTATGGGGCAGTTCTACTTTGAACTCTAGGGTCACTAGGAGTCAGACCTGACTCGATGGCAGTGAGTTTGGTTTGTTTTTTTCATTACTGGTAAGTGCCACGAAGGAGGCACAACAGATTGCAAGAGAGGACCAAAGGGACCTCTTCTTCTCCATTCACAACCCAGCACCAAAGCAAGTGGGTTGCCGGAGAGCCAGTCCTCTGTCTTGTTTCCCAAGGAGAAAGAACTTAAGCTTTGACTCTGCTAAAGATGAGGCAGTCTGGGAAGAAAGAGGCAGATATTGATGCAAACGTGTGTGATTAGATATCGATGGAACTCCAGAGTGGGAGAAAAGGCAAGGAGATTTTAAGTTGTTCTCTGGAGCACTCATAGTCAGCATAAAAGTTGGACTGAATTATAACAGGTACATGAATTCTATCAGCAAGCTCTTGAAAAGGTCACCAAGACACAATCTCAGCTACCTGGAGCCTTGAGTGTGGCAGCCAGGTGTAGGGCGGCTGTGTCCTTCAGAGCTGCAGCAGGCAGGTCACTTCTAAGGACCACTCTCTGCAGCACTCCTCCTCCCTGGCTGTCTACCCAAGGACAGGTCCCTGCAGGTGAGGCCAGACCTTTCTATCAGGCAGATTTTTTTTTTTTTTTTTTTTGGCACCCAGCTTTCCTCTGTTGCCCAAACACCACTAGAGCAACAATAACGGAAACTGAGAAGAAGAGAAATACCAGCAACTCTATCACTTCCTCATGTCAACATTTCACTTTTTCATGTATCCAATCCCGTATAACAGATAAGAAAACAAGCTCAATTAAGTGGACAGAGGACTTTTTTTTTTTTTATGTGATTGAGTGAAAGTGTACAATCCAATTTAAATTTGCAAGCCCGCCTCTCTGCAGCTCCTTCTGCTCTCCTTGCCCGGTGACAGCACACTCCTCCTTTGTATTCTATACATGTCATATCCTCTTAACAATCCCCAGCCCCCTCCTCTCCACCCTTTCTACTCCCCTCTAGTAAGACGCCAGTAGGAGGACATCCTATAGATGCAAAGAACCATAAAGTACACACATGATATTGTAAACACAAGACGTTTTTAAGGCAGTGAAACAATAGTGTGCGATGCTGTGGTGGTAGCCATGTGGCAGCCCTTAACCAAAAAAAAAAAAAAAACCTGCTGCCCTCGAGTTGATGCTGACTGACAGGGACCCTGGAGGTCAGAGTAGAACTGCTCCATAGAGTTTCCAAGGAGGGCCTCATGGATTTGAACTGCCAACCTTCTGGTTCGCAGCTGTAGTGCTTAACTACTACACCACTAGGCTTTCCACGACAGCCCCTAGGTCTGTATGACCGTACAAATAACGGGGAACCCTAACATCCACTATGGACTTCAGTTGATAGCAATGTGTCAGTCCTGGTTCATCCATTGTAATCAGTGTACCACAGGAATGCAAGATGTTAGCAGGAGAAACAACTTCCGGAAGGAAGGAGTAGAAGGGGAACTCGGTACTGTCTGCACACCTTTGTCCTAGCCTGGCTGATATCACATTAGGGCCATTGCCTGGCACCACTGGATAGACTGTGGTCAGGTCTGAAGCTGGATGTGCTGGATGAGAAAGAGACCCTCTCAAACGTGTGATGTGGGTGGTAAAGCCAGCTGTCTCTATGGCTAGGAGGGATGAGGAGAGACCAGACTAAGGGAATGAATCCATATATCAGCCTCTCTGCATTAGGGACAGAATTGAAAGGAAGAAGCAAGTCCTGAAAAGGGTGTGGGCCTTAGGCTTCTGTGCAAACAGGAAAGCAGAAGCAGGTTGGGGCCTTGCTAAGCTTGAGTGATTGGTGAATACATTTTTGCTCAGCAGGATTCCTCCTGGGAGAAAAGGGCTGTCTCTGAAGGAATTCTGTTCTTAAGTACATATGGATGGTTGGATGGGTGGGGATGGATGTATGGATGGGGATGGATAGATGTCTGCTTCTGGTAAAGTCTCAGAAATCCTATGGGGTTGTTATGAGTCGGAAACCATTCTATGATAAGTGGCTTTTATATACGTATATATGCAGGTACACGGGTATATGCAAGGGTTGACGAGTCAGCGAATTCATCCTAGAAAAAGTGCTCCATACCTCACTGGTGACTATCACTATGCTCACCTTCGAAGTACTTCCCTTGGGAAGCTGTGCACTGACGCCAGTGCCTAGTCCACCTGTCAAAGCAATTTTGGAACTCTTGTTCTGGAATGGCCATCAAAGAGCTGTTATTGGATTACCCTTGATGTCCTGAATGTCATCCAGATATCTTCCTTTCAATATTTCCTTTATCTTCAGGTAAAGAAAAAAGTCACTGGGGGCCAGATCAGGTGAGTAGGGAGGGTGTTCCAGTACAGTTGTTTGCTTACTAGCCAAAAACTTCCTCACAGACAACTAGAAAATTAAGTTTGTAAACTTGCCACTGTGCCTCCACAGGCAATGGCCATTCCAGAAGAGTTCCAAACTTGCTTTGAAGGGTGGACTAGGTGCTGGCATCAGCGCACAGCTTCCCCAGGGGAGTACTTCGAAGGTGTCTGTAGTGATACTCAGCAACGAGGTGTGTAGCCTTTGGAACAATTAAGTTCCTGGACTTCATTGTTGGGCCTCATAATGAAACAGCCAATTCCACATTGTTCAGTGTACAATTTACTGATCTTAATTACATTAATCCAGTTGTAAGACCACAACCCATAATTATTGCCAAATTTCCCATTGTCATACTGGAAGAATTCTTTGATGACAGGCAGAGACAAAAGATAGAATTCCCCCAATCTCTCACTCGAAGAAGTTTTTAGTCCTTTAGCTAAAAGGTAGAGGGAAGAAAGAAGAAGAGAAAGGAGAAAGAAAAAGTAAGAAAATCCCAGAGTTGTAGATGAGTTTAAGGGTAGCCAGTGGTATTGAAAATGATTAAGGGGTGAATAAGACAGAGACAGAGAAGCAGCCCCTGGATTTGGCAGAGAGCAGGTCGTCTTGGCTTCAGGGGGGCTGTGGAGGGGGAGATGTTGTGGAGCAGGTCAAAGAGCAGATGATAGGGTAGGAAGACCGGTTGCTGTCTAGCTGATTCTGACTCCTGGCAACCCTGTGTGGGTCAGAGCAGAACTGTGCTCCATAGGGTTTTCAACAGCTGAGTCTTTTGGAAGTAGATTGCCACATCTTTCTTCTCAGGTACCACCGAGTGGATTTGTATTATCAGCCAAGCGCATTAAGCATTTGCACCACTCAGTAACTCCAAGAGAAGAAGAAGAGAACTCTCTTGAGAAGAGTTTTTGTTCTTTGCCCCAGCAGAGAAATGGGTAGCAGTAGCAGGAAACTGTGGGCAAGAGGAAACACACCAGAATGTTGGCAATTTGTTTCAGAAGGGATAGACTAAGGCATGTTTATACATTGATGGGACGGGATCCAGTACAGAGGAAGACACTGATGACTCAGGAGAAGGAAAGAGAGAATCACAGCAGTTAATTCTTGGGAATCCAGAGAGTGCCAGCCCTTGATAGGACCATCAACAGGAAACAGGAAGCAGGTACAGATGCCATAGCTGGGTGGACTGAGAGTCTCTGTCGGACTGTGCCTGTGCTTCCAGGGGAGGATGAAGCAAGACCATGAGCTGAGAAGGCAACGTGATATTGGGTAACTGAAGAAAGAACAGTAATAGTTGACTCATAGAGCGGGAGAGCGAACTTAGCAAACTCTGGATGGCCCACCAGGGCCGAGTGTCCATTTGAGGTCTGTGATTATCCAGTTGAAGCAGCATCACTGAGTGAAGGCAAAAGCAGAGACCCAGGGAGAGATGGCCGTAGCTATGGAGATGGGGAGAAGCAGACAGATTTGAGAAAGAGTTTGGATGGGCCCAAATGAGAACTTGCTTGTGGATTGCTTGTGATCATCAAGGGATACAAGATACGATGACTCCTTGAGCAAGAGAGTGGGCAGGATGTGGTGCCATTGATGAAGACAGGAAAGGCAGAAGGAGGGCAAGGCTGTGGGTGGGCAGAGAACAAGAGCTTCACTTGGGGTATTTTAACTCAGCGATGATTATTGGCCATCCAAAAGGAACGATCAAACAGGCAGTTGGAGAAATCTGGAGTGTAAAGTGGAGGTGTTTTCTCGTCTGCTCTTCAGTTTATGGAAACTATACCATGGCCTGGGCCTGATATGTGTGTGTGTGTGTATATATATATATGTATGTATGTATGTATACATACACACACCCATGGGCCTGGTGAGTATACACAGACACACCCATGGCCTGGGTATGTGACATGCATCATCATAATTTGCACAAAAGCAGAGGTAAGGCTTCCACATTTCCCATTAGACTGCAATCTCTTTGCAAGCAGAGCCTGGGTTTTGTTCATTTCTGTGCCTTGAGCACCTTGCGAAGCACTGAGAACACAGTGCACGCTCAAGCTATGCTTTTTGATTCAATGGATGAGTGATAACACGGCCTCTCCCAGCCTCTGGAGACCATCTGAAACTGAGTGACCTTCTAAAGTCTGGGGGAAAAACCTTCATAGTTTAATAAGAGAGGGCTTACTATTACATATTTACCATAGTTATTTATTTTATTATGCTTTAGATGAAGGTTTACAGAACAAACCAGTTTCCTGTTAAACAGTTAGTGCACACTGTTTCACAACACTGGTTAACAAGTCCGCAACATGTCAACACTCTCCCTTCTCAAGCCTGGATTTCCTATTACCAGCTTTCCTGTCCCCTCCCGCCCTCTGCTCTTGTTCCCGGGCTTCGGTGCCCCTTTAGTCTCATTGGGTTTTATGAGCTTGTCCAATCTGTGGCTGAAGGGTGACCCTCAGGAGAAAAGGCTTACGATGACGATTTGGCAATGGCTTGCAGCCAGGAAGGTCAGCGGCTCTTTTGAGTAGTTGTTTAAATGAGACACAACATGGTTACTCAGAGTAGACACAGGAGGTGAGGTGGCATGGGGCAGGTGGAGGAGGGTGTCAGGGGTGATTTGGAAATCGGAAGATGGAATCCTAACCCCAAAGGTCAACTAGGTTTGCTTTGTGACCTTTGGCCACCTACTTGACATCTCTTGATCTCAATTTCCATCCTATTGGGTTGTTGTTGTTGTCTCTCAACCGGAAGGATATGGGATCTATCACCTCAAACGGCTGTAGGCACTGCTAATAAAATTAACTGTGGTGCCTCTGTGGCTAACAGGGAAGTCTCATAAATCAAAGACTAAGTATGAGTTCTCAGAACTGGAGGCCTTCTCTCTCCTTTAGGAAATTTAGCACAGGCCCTGGACATTCTGAGAAATGCCATTTTCTAGCCAAAACACAACCATAGGATTTGGCCTTGAGGGTAGATAGATGGAAAATACAGTCTGTGTTTGTTCTGCTCTTTGCGTGTGTCAATACTTACTTCACTAAAGTCAAGCTCTAGGGAATTAGCAGAGGACCAGTCAGAAGGGCAAAACCCTCAGGGTGTAGTGGTTAAGTGGAACAGCTGCTAATCAAAAGGTCAGCAGTTGGAAAGCCCACAGAAACCTTAGTGGTGTAGAGGTTTAAGTGCTATGGCTCTAACCAAAAGGTCAGCAGTTTGAATCTGCCAGGTGCTCCTTGGAAATTCTATGGGGCAGTTCTACTCTGACCTATAGGGTTGCTGTGAGTTGAAGTTGACTTGATGGCCATGAGTTTTGTTTGGTGTAGTCAGAAGGCGGCTCTGTGGTCACAGAGCCCACAGTGCAGAAGATCACACAGAGAACTAGTGGCAGAGAATGGATGTGCCTATCAGGTCATGATACAGTTGACAAAACAGAGGCTCAGAAGAGGTAAATAATATGCCCAAAGTCATATACTGAGTACATGGCCGAGCTGGGATTAATTCAGAGAGCCTTCTGACTCCAAGTCGAGCCCTTCTTTCTTTTACGCTATATTGCTGCTCAGCATGTTATGATGCTAAATTTAATTGAGAGAACACAAGATCATATGGGGTGTGCAATAACAGCTGTGTGAGACAACCCATGCTTTAAAAAACAATAGAAGGGAACACACCAAAATGCTGACACTTAACAGGTGGTCAGACAATAGATGAGGTATTTCTTTCTTCTCCATTTCTGTATTTTTTTAACAATACTTTAAAATGAGCTCATATTGCTTTCATAATTGAAAATATACCAAGTCATATCCTGTGTGGTAGAACATATCATCCCAGCAGGACAGAAGGTTAGGGGCAGGAAGCCTCCAACTGTGGATTTGGGTTCCTCCTCTGCTGTATGGTATTCATTGTGCTTCACGTGTCTGGTTTTTTTGAAAGCCACATAGTAATTAGTTTGCCTGTGCAAACAAAGCTGTTCCTCCACTGAGGTGTTGCACGAAGAACCTCCTTAAGAAGAAGAGCTGTGCTCTGACACTCAGGTAGTAAGTGGAGCAGAGGAAACTAGGGGACTGATGTTTCCCTCTTCTTGATAAGAGATAATTATAATGCTACTTTCTGGTTCTAAGATCAGAGCAACTGTATCTCCAATATGAGTCTACATACAGGGACATAAGGGAGAATATTTGATATTGATATTGTCCTGGAAACTCTGAGATATGTAATACTCTAATAATAGAAGCTGTTTGGTTGTTTGGAGCCTATCTTGGATTCCTGCAACTATATAGTATCTTCTTTTACTTCTTACACGTCTAACATACACTCCATGGCCAGGAATCTTTCCTAGAGTAAAGAATAATAGCTTCCATTAATTGGTTATCTATTATGTAAAGATACCACGCTAAGCATGTTACATACACTTAATCTTTACAATAGCATGTGATGTGGACACTGCTAGTCTACAGATAAGGTTAAATAAATTGTGCATGGCCATATAACTCAGAAATGATAGAAGAAGCTGGACCTGGGTAAAAATGATCCCACAGCTACTATTGCAAAAAAAAAAAATTATAATAACATTGAAAGACATTTTATAAATAGGATAAAATAGTCTACTTTCCCTCCGTTGAAACTTAACAAGACAGCAGCTTTTTGTTGTTCCAAATTTGGTATAGCAGGAAGCTCCTCTTTTAAAAATAGATCCCATGTCAGACATTGCTCATGCACTGCTTGAGACCTTCCAACCACTGGAAACAGCCAGTTTTGTCAATGCTGCTGCCAGCTTCTGGCAATCTGACAATGTCTCGCCTCAGGCTCACATGACATTTCTGTTGACACGGCACTTGGAATGCATGGGAATTCAGCTGGTGCAAGTGCCTGGAAGCGGGGTTTACGCCCCCGTGGGGAACCTGCCGTCACCGATGGAGAGAAGCCACTAAGTCAGTATGTCCCTCTTCCTCCTCCTACTCCAGATGGTGGGTCCTGAGTCGTTTCCAAGGGACTCTTCAGGCAATCCCCCAGAACCAGGCAGCCGGGAGCTGGCCTCTCAGTATGCTGTTGTTGTTGTCATTGAACTGGTTCTGATTCATACTGGCCCTGTGCACAACAGAACAAAACGCTGTTCAGTCTTGTGCCATCCTCACAATGTTGCTGTGTTAGAGCCTGTTGTTACAGCCACTGTGTCAATCCGTCTCGTTGCTGGAGTTTCTCTTTCTCACTGACCTGCTACTTTACCGAGTGTATTGTCCTTCTCCAAGGACTGGACCCTTCTGATAATATGTTCAAAGTATGTTAGATGCAGCATCACCATCCTAAGGAACATTTTGGCTGGACTTCTTTCAAGACAGGTTTGTTCATTCTTCTAGCAGTCCATCCAATACTGTAATTCAAATCTATCAATTCTTCTTCGGTCTCCTTTCACATGTATCAGCTTTCATATGCACATCCTGTAATATTTTCTCCAGACCCCAAATGGCCAGAGGAATGCCTCTGCTTCTCTCCTTCCTTTGGTTACCTGAGCCTCATTCTGGCTCCCAAGCTCATGCTCCCCCATAACGCACTTGCACTTGAGCTGACTGAAAAAAAAAAAAAACCACATTGCCACTGAATCATTCCAACTTACAACAACCACGTGACAGTTAGTATAGAAATGTGTTCCACAGGATTTTCAGTGGCTCAGTTTTTGGAAGAACATCTTCAGGTCTTTTCTTGCCATGTGTCTCTCGGTCAACTAGAAAACTAGAATCTCTGAGCTTTTTCACCACCCAGGGTCTCCAGGTGCTGAATAGTCACAAGACCATGTCAGAAGCTACATATTCTGCCATGTCCCATCACAATTCTGCTTAACAACCTCTTGCAAGCGCTGACTCATCGCTATTCTCTATCAGAGTGTGTAAGTCACCTTTTCAAGGTTAAAAAAAAACCTTCTCCTGTGTTTAGGTGGATGTCTATGTTGTGAAAATGCTGTGAATTGACCACTGAGAGGTGCTTTCCCTTCCTGCCTCTTCTGCTGCCTAAGAGGGGACGTATTCTAATGGGTGACAGATACTGATTCTCCATCTTCCTCCATCTCTGGAGCTAGGGGTTGTGCTCCAGGGTGATTCCAGGTAATCCGGAGACTAAGGTGAAGGCAGGAGGACAGTGGACGTGGGCAGAGGCCCATGTGGTTGGAGGGTAGCAAGGATATCAGGGGATGTCAAGGTTATGGGCAGTGTGGGAGCATACGATATATGGCTACTCATTTCTCCATGCGGAGCACTGAGATGGCTCCTGAGAGGCAAGGCACAGATTGGGGGTGGGGGAAGGGAAAGGAGGGAAACAAGTCTCTCTCCCTGGTAATTCCACTCTGGCTCTGCTCCACACCAACTAGAAATAGCCATTGCCCCAGCAGGTTCCAGATGACAGAGCTTTGAAACATTGATTTTTAATGACTTTGGGGCTCACACGCTGCTAGCAGAATGAATGACCAACATCGCCCTGCATTTGCTGATGCCTTATACGGCAGGGAATGATCTACACGAGCCTCCCCCCATGGACCACTGTAAAGCCGCTGAAGACAAATTTTTCTCACAGATGCTCAGTCTTCACCTGGTGGGAACCCTTCTGCACTTTAGCAGGTCTTCCTTGTTGGAAAACCATGACAAATGATGCGATCATTATCTTGGAGAGTCATCCCATGGGAGGTGCAAAGTGAACAGAAGGCACAAGGGGTGCCCGGCCCTCAGATTGTTCTCTGGGTTGGAATAGAGAGGGGAAAACTGAAGAGTAGAGCATCTTTAAGTCCCTGGGTGGCACAAATGGTTTGTACTCAACTTATATTAACTGAAAGGTTGTTGGTCATCGAGGAAGAAAGGCCTGGCAATCGGTTCCCACAAAGATTACAGCCAAGAAAACCCTATGGAGTTCATGTCTACTCTGTAACACACGGGGTTACTATGAGTCAGAACCAAGGGCAACTGCAATGAGTATACTTAGAAACTCTAGTTCCGTGGCCACAGCTGACATTCACATTACACAGAATTGCTCACCTGTGAAAATCTCACCTCCAGGACCCGTGCTGAATGTACACAACCTCTGGGTATGTCTCACCTTTCCTCCCGCCATATATACTCTTGAATTTCCCCAAGCCTGGGCTGGAACTCCACTCTTTACTCCTGGTCCCTGTCTCCTCAGATTTTCCTCCATCTTCATCCATCATGGAGCCCATGACCCATCACCTCACACCCGCCCCCCCCCCCCGTGTGATCAGTACCCTCTCCTGTTCCTCAGCCTGTGAATCTGGATTCTCCCATCTGCTCACCTCTCTACACTGGTGCCCAGCTGCTGAACCCTAGATAGGCAATCATCCCTGCAGGCCTGGGTGCACTTCAAACACATGGGCCCCCAGCGCTGTCTAGAATTCTCCCTTTGAATTTGGTAGCTTCCTGTTTCATTTTCTCAGTGACTTTTCCACTTCTTTCCTCAAAGCCCCCTTTTTTTTGAATCACTTCCCCACCCACTCTTAAGAGATGACTTTACTTCCAACTCTACAGCTAAAAAGTAGAAGCCACCATGCAGGAATTTCCTCAGCTTCCTGCTGTCCACATCATCCACACCCATCTTTAGCTGTGTCCAGCATATCTTCCCGGAAGAGGAGATTTCTTTCTTGCCCATAGTCAATTTCTCTGTCCCCCTGGGCCTTCTTGGACTTTGCCCTCCCAATTCTCTCTTTTCTCATTTTCGATAATTCTGTTGTATTTCCCTTCTAACAATAACTCCCCATCTCCCCTTCCTCTGCTAACCTCTAAACTACCTTCTGTCTCTATGCATTTGCCTATTCTAGATAGTTCACAGCAGTGGAATCCTAGGATATTTGTCCTTTTCTTTCTGGCTTATTTCACTTAGTATGATGTTTCAAGATTCATCTCTGTATTTAAAAAACAAAAAAAACTCACTGCCATCAAGTCAAGTCTGACTCATAGTGACCCTACAGGACAGAGTAGAACTGCCCCATAGAGTTTCCAAGGAGCATCTGGTAGATTCAAACCACCAACCTCTTGGTAAGCAGCAATAGCACTTTACCACTACGCCACCAAGGTCTTCTCCTCCATAAATTAGGACCTCATTTCTCTTTATACAACATTTCATTGTATGTATATACCACATTTTGTTTACTCATTCATCTGTTGACAGACACTGAGTTTGTTCCCACACTTTGACTGTTGTGAACAGTGCTGCAGTGAACATGGGTGTGTGGCCATCTGTTTGACTTCTGCTTTCCATTCTTTTGGGCATGTACCTAGGAGTGGAATCTCAGAGTCACACACACTTTGGACATGTTGTCAGGAGGATCCATCCTTAGAGAAAGACACCACACTTGGTGTCCTCAGAAACCCAGGTGGCGCAGTAGTTAAGTGCTACAGCTGCTAACCAAAAGGTCAGCAGTTCAGATCCACCAGGCACTCTTTAGAAACTCTATGGAGCAGTTCTACCCACCCTGTAGGGTCGCTATAGTGTCCTTAACAAGATGGACTGACACAGTGGCTGCAACAATGGGCTCAAACATAATGATTATGAGGCTGGCACATGACCGGGCAGTGTTTTGTTCTTTTATACACAGGGTCGCTATCAGTTGGGACAGACCTGATGGCACCTAACAGCAACAACAAGCGTAATCTTATGTTTAACTTTTTGAGGACCCACTGGTTCCCTCTTGCTCAGCTTCTTCATTTTCTTTTTTTCTTGTCTCTCCCCTCAGTTCAGCCAAGAGAGCCTCTGCAGGTCCAGCCCCACCAACACCATTTTTTGTCAGGGATCCCAATAACTCAATTTTCAGATAGAAGATGCACTTCCAGAACTTTTGTAACTTGACCCTGTGGAGGCATGTACTAGTATTGACCATTCTCTCCTTCTCCAATTTCTTCTGTTTTGGCTTTGGTAACAATACTCTTACTTGGGTTTTTGTAACCCTTCTGGTTACTCTTCTTAATGGCCTTCATCTGGCCACCCTAAAACATTACTGGCGTTCCCCAGGGGTTACAAGGGCTAGTCTTACTCCCACTGCTCCTGGACTCACCTCTATGGCAACCTATCGGCCTGTCAGCCTTCCTCCTCTCAATCTAGCATCACAAGTCAGACAGGCCACACCTACAAGTGCCTTGTCTCTATCCAGGCACTTAGCCCACCATCTGGTACTGATGGAGCTCTGATTGACAATTAATGGCGCAGCTTGTAGTACAATGGGACCCTAGCTGCTCTTAGATGTAGAAATGGATCAACTATTTTTTCCTGTACTTCTTATACCTTTTTGCCCTTCAAAAGTGCAATGTACTGTCAAGAAACTGAATTCCAAATTTCAGAGCATTTTGTTGTTGTTGTTAAGAATTTCACAAGAAAATAGGGAGTAATCTTGAAACGTCAGTATGTCAGCACCGCTGTTGTTTTAATGGGTGGCTCAACCGGGACTGTGAGAGAGCCTGGGGTGGGGGGTAAGTCAGGAGAGTAGCAGGGTCACCTGGGCTGGAATTTTCATGATTTAAGTTTCTATTTTTAAGAAGAAAAATATTAGGTCACTTTGTACATGTTGTACACATAGAGCAGGTATTTGAGGGGTGGACATAATAGGGGTTCTTGATTGGTGTCAAATTTACCATCACAATCCCTGACCTTTGTCACAGGCCAGTAAAATGAGCCACACATGCCAAGTTGTAAAGTCACCCTTTCATTTGTAATTGTTCATTCCCTCAGTTGATTTAATTTTCATGCCAACCCAGAGAGACAGGATTTGTTGTTGTCCTCATTTTATTGATGAGCCATCCAAGACTCAAAGAGATTTAACTACATAATTGTTCAAGGTCAAGCATATGGTAAATTACAGCAGTGGAACTCTAACTCCCAGGCACTGCTTCACATTCTACTGTCTTTCAATGAAGATTAGTGGTATTTGCTGCTTTTGCCCTTTGAAGTTATCTCGCTTCTTTCTGGAACTACAAAAGGTCATTTTGGCAAGCACTGGGGCACAGCTATTAGGAGGAACTTGGACATTAGGATAATGAACACTGGCTCCTCATTTAGCCAGCTCTGTGGTCTTGGGCAGAAAACCTGGTGGCAGACTGGGTTAAGTGCTGTCTGCTGGCCAAAACGTCAAGAGTTCAAATCCACCAGGCACTCCTTTGAAACTCTATGGGGCAGTTCTACCCTGACCTATAGGCCCGCCGTGAGTTGGACCTGACTCAGCGACAGTGGGTTTGGGTTGGGTGGTCTTGGGGAAGAAGCCCAAATGGTTAAGCATTCAGCTGCTAACTGAAAGGTCAGCAGTTCAAACCCTCAACCAGTCCTCTGTGACAGACATAGCACTCTGTTTCTGTGAAGATTACAGCCTTGGAGACGTTATGGGCCAGTTCTACTCTGTACTCAACAGTTGCTGTGAGTTGGCAGCGACTCCAGGGCTGTGGTTATTATGGTCTTGCGTATATCAGAAATCCTCTGTGAGCTTTGGTTTCTGCACTTGTAAAATGGACAAAATAGCAATCAGACCCACCAAACAGGATTATTGTAAGCTTTAAGTGAATTAACATGAGCAAAGGATTTGACATAGTACCCGGTGCATAAAAAAGCAAGTGCTGTTGAATCGCTTTCAACTCATGGCAACCCCACGTGGGTCAAAGCAGAACTGTGCTCTGCAGGGTTTTCAGTGGCTAATTTTTTAAAAAGTAGATCACCAGACCTTTCTTTAGAGATGCTTCTGGGTGCCTCAAACCACCAACCTTTTGTTTAGTAGCTGAGTAAATTAACTATTTGCACAACCTAGAGACTCATCTGGTGCACTCAAAAACAAAAACAAACGCAAACCCAAACCCACTGCCATCGAGTCGATTCTGACTCAAAGCAACCCTATAGGCAGAGTAGAACTGTTGCATCGAGTTTCCAAGCAGCACCTGGCAGATTTGAACCGCTGACCTTATGGTTAGCAGCTGTAGCACTTAACCACTACATTACCAGGGTTTCTATCTAGCATACAATAATCTCTTAATAGGTTGTTATTTTGATGTCTCTGGGTCAGTTTTGACTTACAGCAACTCCATGTAACAGAACACAACAGAACGGCCGGTAGGATTTTCTAGGCTGTAATCTTTATAGGAACAGATTGGCAGGTCTTTCTCTCACAAAGCCACTTGTTATTCGATGCTGTCGAGTCGGTTCCAACTCATAGTGACCCTAATGCACAACAGAATGAAATACTGCCCAGTCTTGCACCAGGTCCACGATCGTTTTTATGCCTAAGCTATCACTGCAGCCACTGTGTCACTCTATCTCCACTAGGTGGGTTCAAACTGATGACATTTAGGTTAGCAGCTGAGCGCTTAACTGTTGCACTACCAGGGATCCTTCTTAATAAGTAGAACATATAAATGTTATTATTGTATGTTATATTAACACTACCATTATGTTATAAACTCCAAGCCCATTGCCGCAGAGTAGATTCCAACTCATAGCAACTGCATAGGACACAGTAAAACTGCCTCGTAGGATTTTCAGGGAGTGGCTGGTGGATTAGAACTGCCAGCCTTTTGGTTAGCAGCCAGTCTCTTAACCACTGTGCCACCAAGGCTCTGTGTTATTCTATGTTCATTTGTTTTTTACAGCATTCAAATTCTTTACTTTTCAAAAAGAACGACTCCTTTCAGTGTTTCTGCTGGATCTTGTTGACACTCTAGTTTGAGGTCAGGTTGATAATGTAGTTATGAATCTAACATTTATGTAGGGCTTGGCACGGGCAAGAAAGATGGTGGGCACCCGCAGATGCACAGCGTCTGCTTCCCAGGACAGCAGGTGGCTCAAGTCCAGGGCCGTGTTCTGTCTGCCCTTCTCTCTTCCAGGTGAGTTCTGAAGACATGTGAGAGAAGAGCTTCGGGCTGATTCCACATAGATCACCTGCCCTTAATGTATCTTCCCAGACACCTGGAAAGAGCCCTCTCCTGCTAAGACAGGTGTTCATTTTTCTTCAGGAAGATAAGCAGTGATCCCAGGAAGAGATGTCTGCAGCATGGAGACTCAGCCACGACAAGAGTGATCACTCTGCGTGTGGAGCTGTCTCTGCAAACACAGCGCCCATCAGATATCAGAGCAAAAAAGGTTTGCTGTGCAGCAGCCATTCCAAGAACCTGTGTGCTGACTAGGAAGAGCAAGGGGTGACTAGGCGAAAGCAGGCTGACCTGAGGGTCAAAGGGCAGTGTCTCTGGGTCAGACGCAAGGCAGGGACCCTTGGAAGCGGAGAAGAATGCAGCAGGGTGAGCACCACAGTGGAATGTGACTCCAGAAGGGGCAAGGCATCTCCTGGTTAGGGCCTGTCGTTAGCAGTGAGGGAGGGCTTGGATGCCCTGAAGATATTTAAGGCCTGTCTGACCAGACAAGGACTGCCACTGGCTTTTCAGTTTGAGGACCTGGTCTGGCTCCTTCCTTCCCACCAGGATTTCACATTTTCAGCTGTTGCTTCAACCAGGCCCAACCCCATTGCCATCGAGTGAATTTCAACTCGTAGCCCGACCCTATAAGACAGTGTAGAACTGTTCCACGGGTTTTTCTAAGGCTGTAGTATTTATGGAAGCACACCGCCACATCTTTCTCTCCTGGAACAGCTGGTGGTTTCAAACTGCCTACCTTTCGCTTAGTAGCCTGGAAGTTTAACCACTGCACCCAAAGTGTCTCCTCGCCCCCAGTCAGTTCTTAGCTGGGCTTTGAAGTGTTCCTTCTGTCCTTTCTGTTTGGATTCCCCTGCTGAGAATTTGCATTTCCACCCCAGATACACTGACTCACCATCTACATTTTAAAAGGACCCCCTGGTGAGTTTTATGACAAAGGCACTACAGTAGCGATTTTCAGAATTTATCATATAAATAATTCTACTTATTTAAATTTTATAATTTAACTGACCTGAGGGTCCGTTAAATGAGTTAGATGAGTTCTAAGTCTTGAAAACCAGCGACTGAATGGCTGTCTCGAGGAGTGACTGGGCAAGGCTGCAATCCGCCTTTTCAAGCACATTCCTGGGATCTGATCGAGACCAGGTGTGTCTGACTGCTCTTTAATACCGAGACGTTGAGTGAATTTGTCCGGTGGGAGATTTCTGATTCTCAGAGCCTCAGTTTCTCCTCTCTCAGGGACAGGTTCTATGTCCACCTGTTGCTAAACTGCAGGAAGAGGTAATTAAACAGCGCGCAGAGCCAGAGAAAGCCGTGCAGCCCCTTTGGGAGACAGAATAAACTCTTACCCACCCCCACTCGCTCTACCGATTGCCCCCCTGCCGCCCCTCTCCCCAGTCACCCGCGAGGCGGCCGCTTTAACAGACCTGATCAATCGTCCGCCCATCTCTGCGGCCGCTCCTGGGGGCCGGGCTAAGGGCTGGATTGGCCTGGCCTGGCACGCGGTCTGCTCCGCCCTCACCGCCCTCTGGTTGGTGGCGGCGGCCGCGGGCGCGGGGTGGGTCCGCCGGTGGGGCGGGGCGGCCGGTGCCCGGGGGCGGGCGGGCCGCGGGAAGGCTGTCGGAGCCGGAGCCGGAGCCGGAGCCGCGGCAACCGCGGAGTACGGACGCCGGCGCAGTACGATGTGGCAACCAGCGGATCCGGGGTAAGCGCGACCGAGGCTAGGTGGGGACGCCTGCAGCGCAGGCCCTGGTTGGGGGCGGTTCCGCCCCACAGGATCTAGGGTACCAGCTAGGGCCGGCGGCCGTTGGCGGGGCTCGGGGGCCGGGCCCCAGGAGCCCCACCCGGCTGTCACGGCCCAGGAATTGACGGGGACGCGCCCCCTTGCCTCCCCCCGCCCCCGAGCGGACCAGTTGTCTGGGGCTGTTTCGGATGGTTGGGGTTGACCCCTGCCAGAGATGTCAGCCTACTGGTTCTCTAGCCTGCTGGCCTCGAGCTCTAGGCTCGGCCGCAGCAGGAAGGCACCATGGCGCGCAAACTAAGGGAAAACAGCCTGTAATTTGTGAATGGGGCCCCGGGTATCTGTCGCCCCTTCTCGACATTGCCAAATGCTACGAAGTGGAGGACTGCAGTTACTTTTGCGCGGATCTGTCCGAGATCTTCTGCGCCTCGGGTTGCATTTGTCAGAGTCTTGGAAAACGCGGGTGACAGTGGGGTGGTTTGTGTGCCTTAGAAGTGAGACGGCAGCTTGCTGAAACCCGAGGGATTGGAAGGTTAACAAGTGACATTGGGCTGAGGCCTAATGCCAGGTGCCCTGCCGGGGAGCGCGGGTGTGACGGTGGAGGCTGTAGCCACTGGTGAACACAAAAATAAGAGGGTAGAAGGAGTGGGACAGCTGACTTAAATTGCACCACACACTGTGCCCGGAATGCACGCATGACATGATGGTTGGTACAGGAGACTTTTTCTTTTGGAGAACGGTATTTGGAAAACTCAGCTCCAGCGGTTGATGGTTATTTAAATCATTGTTGTTATGGTTACAGGGCATGAAATAAAAGGGCATAGTCAGTTTCCACCCTCACCCTGTCTAAAACCGTGAAGTAATTTGTCACTGTTTTTTAGACACTGCACGGGGAAGACAGACTCTTTTACAGTTGAAGGAAAAGCTTGGCCACTTTGAGGGCAGGGATTGTGCCTTTTTCATGTTTCAAGTCCCAGCTTTGCTCAAGGGTGGAAGACAGTGACCCTTTTGCATTTTTTTGAATTTATTTTTTGTTGATGGAAATATGTACAGCAGAACATGCATCACTTGTGCGTGTTTTGATCATTTTTATCAAAAAATTTCATGGAGTCATTTCAGGAGCCTGTTATAAGCTGGATTGGAAACGATGAGGGACATTTTTATGAAAATCAGTTATGAAAAATGGAGGGATAAGTGGTCCTTGACCTTTTGGGAGAGAGTGAGTTTCAGGAGTCTAGCCTTTGGGTTTTAGAGTTGAGGACCGAGACACTGGCTTTTCTCATGGAATGTACTGGAAGCGTGAAATAGCCATTTCCACTAGCTCTTACCCAATCCTTTATTAGTCTATCCAGTTCTTCCAGAAATTGGTAGTTGGTCTTGTGGAAAACAAGTAAGTCACCTGAGGTCATGGGCATTGAGCCAGATTTCTGTCCTGTAGTTTCTTTCTTGTCGTATGGACCTCTCAGGGTGTCAGTGAAGGTCTGGAGGGCACAGAAGAGAGGGTCGGGTGAACTGAACTTGCCTGCATATTAATCTCCCAGAAAAGATGCCTGAGGGGCCAAAGACTAACAAGCTGATTCAGATCTGAAGGTGGTGGACCTTGCATCCACTGATGAGTAACAGGAGGGTGGCTGAGACAGGCAAGAGGGAAGGAAAAGTTCACCAATTTGGATTGGGGTGAGCACACTGGGCCCTGTTGGAAGTTCATTTTGAAGAGCAATTAAAACGGTTTCATGTGAGTGGAGACATAGCAGACATCAAGCATGTTGCTTGTTATTAATGATTATGTTATTAGGAAATGTTAGGCTTTAAGGTAGAATAAGTGTACAGGATGTTTTGATCAGAAAAATTGCATGAAAGAATCAAAAAGAAGTATTCACTGAACTAATTTTTACTGGGAATCCAAAACTGCTAGGCGTTATGCGAGTGCAGTGCAGAAAAAAAACGCAGGGGTTGGGAGTTTGTTCTACCTGCCTCCCAGTCAAAGGCACCTGTCTTCTGAGTATTTTCTGAAGCTGGTGAGAGAAGAAACGGGAGGGGGACACGGAGCATTCCTTGTAGGGATAAAACAGTTGTTAGTTGCCCTCGAATTGGCTGGACTCGTGGCTTCCATGTGTGTAACAAGAGAACGTCGCCTGATCTTGTGCTCCCTTGGTGACAGTTGGTCTGTTTGAGGCCATGGTGGCCTCAGTCCATCTCACTGGAGATTTCCCTTATTTTTGCTGACCCTCTTCTTTACGTCTTCTTTACGTCTTTTTCTAACAAAGTGGGGTTTCCTGATGACTTGCCAAAGTAAGCAAGCCAGGGTCTTGCCATCCTTGCTTCTGAAGAGCATGCTGACTGTATTTTTTCTAAGACTGGTTTGTTTCTTCTTTTGGCAGACCAGTTACAAGTTCTTCTCTTGGTAGGTTACTTTTGATTATCAGACCAAATCTTCAAAGACCAGTGTCTGTGTCAAGTTTTATTGTAAAACTGTCTTCATCTTCATATCAGTTGGCAAAGTCTGTTTGTTTTAATAACGATTTATTGAATTTTTGATGATGTTTACACAGCAAGGTAGGTTCTCCTTTGAAAATTTCCACACAAATCGTTCATAGGGGCATTTGTTAATTGATCACTATCTTTCAGCATTGTTTTTGAACAGCTTCTATATGTACAATTTAGTGATGTTGGTTACATTTTTCTAGTTATACAATCATTCTCACTCTCATTCTCTGGGTTGTTCCTCCTCTATTAACAAACTGTCTGCTCTCTGAGATTCTTACCAAATCTTCCTCAGTTGCTGTTGTCAGTTTGATTTCCTATAGAATTCTTAAAAGAGCATAATGCTCAAGGCAGACTTTTTTTTTAATTCGTTAAGGTAAACTGTTGTGTGGTTTAAGAAGACTTTGGGTGGTAGTTTTGGTTAAAGGTATAAAGATTATCTCAGGGCAGTAGTTTCAAGGGTTCATCCAGCCTGCATGGCTCTAGGAAGTTCAGGGTTCATGATAATTTGAAAGTCTGTTTTGCATGTACCCCCTTTTGATCAAGATTCTTCTATTTAATCTTTGATTGAAATGTTCAGTAGTAACTAGACACCATCCAATTCTTCTGGTCTCATGGCAAAAGAGCAGTTGATCTCTGTAAAGGCAGTTAGCCACACATTCCACATTCTTCTATTCCTGATTGCCTTCAACAACAGTTGTGCTTTGAATGGTCACTTGCAAACTTTTAAGACCCCAGGCACTACTCAGTGAGCTAATACACAGAATGGGAGTACTGAACACATAATTAGGCTGGTTAACTTGGTTGCCCCAAGAAACCATGACCCTAAACCTTTAAACCAAGAAACTAAATCCCATTAGGTGTTTGGTTATACATAAGCAGCCTCAGCAGCTACTCTGCCTGCCCCCTCCACTGTAAATATATTTGTCATATAGCTTCTGCCAATTCAACTTTTTACAGGTGTACAACTTACTGAAAGCAGTTATAACAATCAGCTGTGCATCCCTACCCTTAATCAAGGTAATTTTTCTGTCACCATTAAGCTTCCTTTTTCCTCTCTGCCGCTGGTAACCACTAATAAACTTTGTTCTCTGTCACTGATTGGATTGGGTCTCCCCTAAAAATATTTGTATTCATTTAGCTTGACCAGAAGTCCCACTATTATGTGGTTGACCAACATTTGATGAAATTTTCCTGCATGTTGTAAATTCTATCATTACGCTTTAATAAGATAGAGGTCTACAGTTGGGGACATGGCACAAGATAGGGCAGTGTTTTGTTCTGCTGTTCATAGGGTCGCTGTGAGTCGGAACTGACTTGACGGTACCTAACAACAGCACAAGATTTGATGGTGGCTGAAGCCAATCTCTTTTGAGATATAAAAGAGAATAGAGCAGAGAGATACAGGGACCTCATACTACCAAGAAAGTAGTTGTAGGAACAAACCATGTCTTTTTGGACCTGAGGTTCCTGTGCTGGGATGCTCCCAAACCAAAGGAGGACTGATGTGTCACAAGGCGCTTCCTTCAGAGCTGCCAGAGAGAGGAGGCTTTCCACTGGAGCTGACACCCTCAGTTTGGACTTGTAGCCTACTAGACTGTGAAGAAATAAATTTCTCTTTGTTGAAGCCAACCACTTACAATATTCTTGTTATAGCAGCGCTAGGTGATTAAGATAGTCTCTATACACTTACCTTTTGTTGTCTTTTTATATAAGCAAGGTCATATGATATTTGTCTACTTGAGATTGGCTTATTTTGCTCAGCAAAATGTCTTCCAGATTCATCTATACTGTGGCATGTATCTAGATTTCATTTCTGCCACTGGCTGAGTAGTATTCCATTCTGTGTATGTACCGCGTTTTATTTATCCATTCATCTGTGGATGGGCATTTAGATGTTGCTTCTACCTTTTGACTATTGAGTAGTACTGCAATGAACACTGGTGTGCAAGTTTCTTTTTGAGTCTCTGCTTTCAAGCCTTTTGGGTGTTGGAATTGCCCAGTCATATGATAGTTCTGGTTTTAGTTTTTTGAGTAACTAGCACACTGTTTTCCACAATGGCGGTACCATTTTGCATTTCTATCAGCAGTGGAGAAGGGCTCCAGTTTTCCCACTGTCATTAACATTTATATCTTCTGTTTTTTCATTTTAACTGTTCTAGTAGGAGTAAGGGAATCCCTGGTGGTGTAGTGGTTAAGTGCTATAGGTGCCAACCAAAAGGTTGGTGGTTCAGATCTACCAGATGCTTCTTGGAAACTCGATAGGGCAGTTCTACTCTGTCTTATAGGGTTGCCGTGAGTCAGAATCAACTCAACAGCAGTAGGTTTTTTGATTGATTAGTAGGAGTGAATGGTATCTCATTATGGTTTGGATTTGCATCTCTCTGATAGCTAATGATCCTAAGCATCTTTTTGTGTATTTAGTGGCCTTTTGAATAGCCTCTTTGGTGAAATGCCTGTTCAAGTCCGTTGCCTATTTTATGGTTGGATTATGTCTTTTTTGTTATCAAAGTTTTATATGTATATATTTGCTATTAGATTTTTGACAGGTATGTGGCTTCTGAAGGTAATCTCCAGTCAGTAGCTTGTCTTTTCACTGTTTGGATAGAGTCTTTTGATGAACAGAAGTTTTTAATTTTTATGAAGTCTCGTTTATTTGTCTTTTGCTATTTGTATAACCAGTGCTTCTTGATGACTTTAAGCTCCTATTCTTTTTTGCCTTTCCCCTATTAATCAGTTTGTTGAAAAGTTCAGAGAAGTTCATTAAACACTACCCTGTCCTCCATCTTCTTCCAGTTCATTTTCTTTACCCCAGTGTCCCTCTACTTGGGTCTGCTTGGCTGATTTCTTCTGAAGGTCTCCCAGGGAAGTTGATGAGGTCACAGTTGATTTTGTCCAAAGCAGAAGGAAGAGAGTCTACAGAAGAGAGTGTTCATTAAGCTCCCACTTTACCAAGCACTACTTCCTGCCCTTTTCTGATATTCTCTCCAGTTCTCGAGCAACTAACCTTCTAACGGAGGTGGTGGTAGCCCCGTTTTACAGAAGAGGAAGCTGAGGTTCAGGGCAGTCCAGTAACTTGCCCAGAGTTACAGCTGATTAGATGGTGGAGCAGGAATTTTAATCTAGGACTTTATGATTCTAAAATGTACTTTTCCTTCTGTACTGTGTTTTTCCTGGGAGAGAGGCGGCTTTTATTAGTGATGGTCTAGCACAGTGGCCTTTTGGTCCATATGAAGGGTCAGATTCAGAGGTTTGCTGTAGTTAATGAGCTACTTCTGTGCCCGAGGTGGAGCCAGGGTCAGCACTGGTGTCCTCATCTCTGTCCAGTGCTTTTTTGAGGAGGGGAATCCACGTAGCTATAGGGAAATCTGCTTTGTTGCCATGAAAAAGGGAGCAGACTCATCACAAACTTGTATTCAAGTACTTCTACTTTATCATCTCTGTGGCCTTGGGCAAATTACTTTGTGTAATCTCAGTTATCTATCTGTAAAGCAGGACAATATTCACATTTCAGAGACCTAAGACAGTATAACATCTTAACATCTCTGAAAAAAGTTTTATAATCTTTAGGAGTTTACGGTTGTAATTGGCAATGGCTTCCTTTCTGTGTATACAGAGTAACAGTGTATCTTATAGTAGTGGGGGCTTAACTTAGGTGAAGTACAGTAGTACATTCTTTACAGGTATTTGTGAGGATTAAATGAGGTCACACATGTTCCTGGTAACAGTTGATGCTGTTGAGTAGTGGAATGAATGGTTTACTGGCAGATGATTCTGGGGTAAAATTGGGGAGCATTCTTGTAAGATTTGTCACTCGGAGCCCAGGCAGTAATCCATGATCTGTGGGCGGGAGGAACGTTTACCATTTCGCCTGGAATTCTGTCCTTTGGCTGACTCTTGTCCCTCTGAGAACCATTAACTTCAGTAGCTAATGAGCCATGGACAGACAGTTACCTTTATCTTGCCTCTTCATTAAGGTCTTTGTCAACTTTAAATCCCAAGTTAAAAATAACTTTTGATATAAGAAGAATGGAAACCTACATTGATGTGAAGCCTCTTACAGGTGAATTTTAAAGCAACTCAAGGTTAAATACATGATTCTGTGTCCTCCCTTTCTAAACTCTGTATCATGTTAATTGCATTGTGTGAAATGTCCATGAAACAGTAATCATCAGTGACACTAGGAGGCCATGTGGGTCCAGTGCCCTGACTAGCTCTGGGGTGGGCTGGAACTGGGGTCAGGAGGTCGGGGTTTCAGTCCTGGGGCTTTTTACCTGTTATCCCCACTCTGGTCCTGACAGGCTGTTTGTCAAAGGGAGGACTTGGACCTGATTTCCCCTCGTGGCACTGGTTAAGAGTTTGGCTGACAACCAAAAGGTCGGCAGTTCAGACCCTCCGAGTGCTGCTTGGCAACCCTGTGGGGCAGTTCTTCTTTGTCTGTAGGGTCACTATGAGTCGGTAATGGACTTGTCTCCTCCCTCAATCTGGTGTCATAGATTATATGAGTTTATGAATCTAAAGGTCTGGGAAATCAAATAGCTGAAAGGAGAGAATATCTCAAATTCAGGACTCTCAGAGTCTCAGTTGGATGTTTCTGATAATGCTTTGTGGAACAGAAGCCAGTAAGCAGGTGATGGCAATATGAGTAGCTACCATTTGTGGGGAATTGTTACGTGCAAGCACTGTGTCTACTTTTAATCCTCAAAACACAGTTATAGTTTTATTAATCCTATTATTTTATTGTACTTTAGGTGAAAATTCACAGCACAAATTAGTTTCTTGTTCAAAACTTTGCGCACAGGTTGCTCTGTGACGTTGGCTGCCATCCCCACGATGTGTCAGCATTCTCAGCCTTTGTGTGTCGGCTTTCTTGTCCCTTCCTGCCTTCTTGCTTTTGTTTTGGGATAGAATTGCCCATTTGGTCTCGTATACTTGAACTCCAAAGGACATTCCTCACATGTATTGTTGTTTGTTTTATAAGCTGTCTTCTAGGCTGAAAGGTGGACTTGAAGAGTGGCTTCAGTTCTGAGTTAGCAGTGTCTTGGGTCCATAGTCTTAAGGTTTTATCAGCCCTGATGGCGCAGTGGTTAAGTGCTAGCCCTGCTAACCAACAGGTCGGCAGTTCGTATACGCCAAGTGCTCCCTGGAAACTCTATGGGGCAGTTCTACTCAGTCCTAGGGTGTCGCTGTGTGTTGAAATCGATTCATTGGTCGTGGGTTTGGTTTGGTTTTGCTTATATTAATGTGAGAAAACAGGTTCAGAGAGCTTAGGTAATTTGTCCAAGGTCACACAGTGAGGTCGAGAATTCAGAGCTGATATTAGAACTCAGGCTCATGCTGCTCCCCAGGATGAGTTCTGTAATTGTTTTCAAGTGGACCCATCTAGGTCTTAAAATCTTCTCAAGCCACGCATCATGGAAAGTCTCCTAGTTTAAAAAATGTGATCCTTCTCTCCCCAGCCCCCTTACAGGAGGCCACAAATTCTTAGTGTCATATTGTGCCCTGGCTCCGGTTTACATTCTGAGTTCCCATCCAGGATACCTTGTGTGGATTAGCACAGCTTTGTTAAGCCTAAAGAAAAAATCGTTATGGGAGTTGCAGCAGACATAAGTCCTTGAAAGGCAGGGATTTTCTTTGGTGGACGGAAGTTATTGGCCAAATCACTGTGAGCACAGGTGGAACTGTTGAGCAAAGACTCGAACCTTTCCGGACGCAGGTTGGCAGAATGACAGATGTGGGTTGGCTTGGAAATATAGTGAGGTCACCTTGGTTGGATTTGCCTGAACGTTGTTTTGAAGGCCTTTCCTCTCTAACAGGTTGAGGTCCTCCTGGCTTATCCTGACAGCTGAGAATGGCATAGGTAACTCTTTTCGCTCATAACTTTCTTGCGATTTGAGATTAAAATCTACCCTTTGGATTACTCCCGCAAATAGCCTTTCAGAAGCATCCACCCACTACTGTGGAGTTGGATCTGACTCATAGCGACCCTAGACGTTAGAGCAGAACTGCCCTGTAGAGTTTCTAAGGAGCACCTGGCAGATTTGAACTGCCAGCCTTTTGGTTAGCAGATGTAGCACTTAACCCGCTACAACACAGTGTATGTTTTATAAGAGTTGCACTTCTCTTCTGCTATTTAAAACTAGCTATAAGGTCCTCGATCCTCTTACTCAGTTTTAAGTCCTTTCTCACACCTCATGCTGTCTTTTAAGCAGTATTCCCGACAGTGATTACATTTATTGATCTGGGCTTGAAATCTATAGTGTAAAAGTCTTTCCATCATGATGACTGACTGGACAGTGGTTATCAGTCGGGTATTTTTGCAGCGTTGAGCTTGGCATTGGAAAGCAGTTGGGGAGTGAAGCAGATGCAGTTCCCGCTGTGTGGTCCCCATATAGTACATTACTGAGTCTAGACAGTAAACACAGCAGCAGACATATGCATCGTGTATTAAAGTGTGCAGTTTCCTTCCTCTGAGGAAAAAGAGCAGACACTGAGAACCAGTAAGGGGACAAAGCCAACATATGGGAGTTGGGAAGATTTCAAGGAGAGGGCAGCGGTGGGAAGTGAGATTGGAGTGTGGGGAGGGAGGGAAGAGAGGTGAAGATGGGGAAGGCAGACCAGATGGCCCTGGCCTTGAAAGACAGGGCGCAGGGCGAACAAGGGGCTCAGGAAACAGCCACTGTTTGAGAGGCCCTGGGAAGTTCCTTCACCTCTTGGTGCCTCAGTTTCCCATTCAATCCCTCTGTGGGGATTGAATGAGTGATGCCCGGAAAGCCCCAGAGCAGGGCCTGGCGTGAACAGAAGGGCTGTGGGTAAGGGTTTGGGGGTCCTCAGGGCCAGGTGGGAATCTGCCACAAAGTAGCTGAGCTTCAGTGTGTAGTCAAGGTTTTTCATCATTCTGTTTGTAAATTAACTGATGGTCCTTAGGCCCGCCCGCTGCAGACCATCTAAGGTAGCTTGGGTTTGGCTCAGCGGAAGGTACTCGTTTTCTAGAGCACCTAGGCTGCGGGGAAGGCTGCCTGGAGGAGCTCCTGCAGAGGGAGGAGGCCGCTAGTGCTGACCAGACACGGGGAAGCAGAGTCCTTCCTGCAGTTGTCTGCTTCGGATTAGGATGTGGGAGGTCGTCTTGTAGCCTTTTTTTTAAAAAAAGAAGAGGAGGCAGAGGCCAGCAGCCTTGTTACCATGTGATCACACATGACAACTCCTAATTACTGAGCGCAAAAACTGCCTGAACCTCAGCTCCGATGGGGTGTAGGATGGAGCTTTCTGCTCAGAGGGATAGCCACACCTCAAGATCGCTGGGGGAAGCGTCATAACCTGAGTCATTGGCTTGTGTGCTTTGACCTGGCTTGTGATGTTCAGGAAAATGTTACGAGCCCAGCCTTATTCAAGTTTGTAACTAGCCTATAAAGTGTTGGAGCAGATCGAATCTGTGTATATAGTAATTGTATTCTTTTTTTAAAAAATCTGCTGCTCCAGAAATTTTAAAACATGCACAAAAGCAGAGAGAATATGATGGACCCTTACGTATCTGCCAGTCTGTTTCAATTATTACTAATTTATTACTAATATTACTAATTTTGCCCTATAATAGTTTCACATTTGAAGCATTGTTGGTGGGTTTTCTGCCATGGTATGAATGTATCTTTGAACTGGAAAATAATATGGTAGATATGATCCTAAAAAAAAAATTCCGTGTTCTAGATAATAGATAACAGAACTGGTATCCACTAGATGGAATTTGTGTTCTGAATTGAATGTTTCTTATAAACTCTTTGTACACTTATGAAAAATAGATATAAAAGATTAGAGTACCTTCAAGATGACCTGTTAATCTGTGTATTCTGTTACCAAAAACCAAGCCAAACCCATGGCCAGTGAGTTGATTCCAACTCCTAGAAACCCTATAGACAGAGTAGAACTGCTCTGTAAAGTTTCTAAGAAGTGCCTGGCAGATTTGAACTGCTGACCTTTTGGTTAGCAGACATAGAGCTTAACCACTGCACCAGTTCCTGTTTAGTTCCAGTTGCTCAGTAGCAACTTTTTGGGGTTGTGTGGTCACTGACCATAATCACATGTAAAATGGATCTCTTTCCTTGCCCACAAAAAAGTCACTGGTTATTTTCAAACATTCTTAGCAAATGTTGTTTACACAGAGCCGAAACTAGGAAATATGAAGAAGCAGTATTGATTTATGTTCAAATTACAGCATTCATTTGTCAAAGAGGACACAAGTTAATGTTTTGAAGGTTAGGATTCTCTTTTAAGGGTGAATTCATATCAGACGTGAAGAGTCTTGTAGTGGCACCTCTGTGGAATGCTGGGACATTGCCATCTGATAGGACTTTCTCTGACGTTGGAAATGTTCCTGTGCTATGTAACACAGTAGACACTAGCCACATGTGACTGTTGAGTGATGGAAAAGTGGCAAGTGGGCCCATAATCAGGATTTTTTATTTAATTTAAACTAAACTTGAATAGCACCATTCCATATTTTATAAGGAGCCCTAGTGATGCAGTGGTTCAGATCTCACCTGCCAACCAGAAGATTGGCAGTTTGAATCCACCAGCCGCTCCTTGGAAGCCTTGGGGGACATTTCTGCTCTGTCCTCTAGGGTCACTATGAGTTGGAACTGATTCCACAGCAGGGGGTTTGGTTTGCTTGTGGTTAGGATTTATAAAGTCATAAATTGTGGTGATAGGCTAGAAGTCAGCTTGAACTAATTTGGGGAACAAATGGAAGAGCACAGACCACATGTAATTTCTATACTCAGTACATTCTAGAGAAAGGGAGTCTGGTTATGTAGAAAGAAGACCTGCCTGGTTGTCCTGTGAGAGCAAGAATTTGACAGCACAAAGAACTGGAAAGTTGAGATTTGATGCTGTGGGGGTCTCCTGGGACTCAGGAGCTTATGAAACAAGGTGTGAATATCCTGAGTGGAAAGTGCTTGTGTTGCTTTGCTGCATTGTGCAGTGTCTCTAAAAAGTCTGGAGAGCTGGCTAAGTGGCTTGCATAAACCTTTCCGGTGGTGGGATAACACCCAGCCTTGGGAGTTGGGTCTTTGCTGCAGGGAGGTTTTGGAGGTTGCCTCCCAGGAACCTCCAGCAGGCTCAGCAGAGACAGAAGAGGGAGCATGGCGGGCTGTCTTAATCACCTCTGGATCCCCAGTACGTAGTTGGTGCTCAAAAAATATGTGTTGAATAAAAGAATGTAAGAATAGATGACAGTTTGCAAGAATAAATCTAGGCATACATAAGGAGAAGGGCTTTTCATTTATCTACACGTTCCAAAAAATAGATGCCCAGGGTAAGCTGCAGCCTCTGCGCAGCAGCTGTTTTCTGCCAGAAGAAATGGACATTTCTCTGCAAGTGCAACCTGGGCCGCCGTCCCGGTGCTGTGTGTCCCGCCCTCGCCAGCCGCTGTTGATGTTTATCTCCTGAATGTCTTCCCTCCAGCTTGCTGCTGCCGCCAGTCCAAACTACCGTGTTTTCACCTGGAAGACTTCAGCAGCTGCACCCCAGCTCTCCCATATTTCCTTCTGCCCCTCTCTGATCTCTCAACACGGCAGTCAGAGTGGTCTTTGAGAACTGCCTAATAGGAGCACAGGCTGCCTGGTGGGTAAGCCCTGGCTGTGACTGCAGGGCTGGCAGTTTGAACCCACCCAGCTGCTGTACTGGAGAAAAGACCAAGCCATCTGCTTCCAGAAAGACTGCAGCTCACAAAGCCCTATGGGGTGGTTCTGCTCCGTCACATGGGCTCACTGTGGGGAGAAATGGACTCGATGGTGTTTGTCAACAACAACATGGTCAGGGGTCCTTGCTGAAAATATTATGAAGCCTTGATTGCTTTTAGGATAAAGACCCTTATTCTGAACGTGATCTAAAAAAATTCTGTGCAATCGAGTCCCCTCCTTCCCCCCAGCGTCAACCTCGCTCCTCCAGGTTTATTGTAATTCAGGTGCACTGGCCACCTTTGCCTTCACAGCTGGGTGGGATGGAGCTGGACCTCTCAGGGACTGAACCCCCATGCTGTTTGCTCTGCAGGAAACAGCTCCACCCCCTCACCTCACCTCCCTTTCCTCTTGTTCTTTGTAGCTCATATCAGGGTTGATTATTAGTTAATTCTTTCGTTGACACCTGCCTTACCCTCCTCCAGAAGGGCGGGGACCTTGCTGACTTGGGTAATCTTATATCACCAGCATCTAGGATAGTGTTTGGCCCATTGCACGCACTCCTTAAAGATTTGTTTGGTGCGTGAATGAATGAATACAAGCACACTAGAAAACCAGGGAGAATTTGAAAAATGCCCTTTAGAACTCGAGTTTATTTGAGGGCTTGAGTGATATTTAAGCCAAAATAACCTAGGAAGGAAGAGAAATGGTGGGGGGAAGTCTGAGGGAACCCGTTGGCAGTGATCCTGACAGTGGGTTCTGAAGAAGCACATCTGAGCCCCACATCTGAAAAGATGTCCTATCTACCTGCCAAGATTCAAGGAAGAGATTTGAAGTACCCCTCTTGTCTCAGGAGGCATTCCTCTCACTGAGTATGTCTCCCACAGAACAGGGCCTTGAGACCTCCAAGTTAGAGTCTTCTGTATATGATGTGCCAGCCTTCCTCAGAGTGTAGGGTTCATTTTGTTCTATTTATAAGCACTCAGCTGCTAACTGAAAGTTTGGCAGTTTGAACCTACCAGTTGTTCCATGGGAGAGCGGACTTGGCAATCTGTTTCCACAAGGATTACAGCCAAAAAAACCCTGTGGGGTGGTTTTCCTCTGTCACACGGGGCTGCTTTGAATTAGAATCGCTAGGACATCGTACGGCCACCTCCACTTTTCTTCTTCCCCTTCTCTCTCTTCCTTCAGCAAACCAGAGTCCTTTGTCTGTGGGGACTGTTGAGCAGGTGCTCCTGGCACTACTCAAAACTCAAGTCTGACGACCCTAAAGGGGGCCTAGTGGCCTAGTGGCTAAGAGTTCAAGCTGCTAACTGAAAGGTTGGCAGTTCAAACCCATCGGCTACTCCTTGGAAACCCTATGGGACAATTCTGCTCTGTCCTATAGGGTTGTTGTCAGTCAGAATTGACTCAGTAGCAACAGTTTTTTTTAAAGACACTAAAGAGGGCTGCAGGCAGTAGGAGGATGGAATTGGGGTGACGCTTTGCACTGCACAGGGAGAGGGAGGAGAGTTCTGCTGTTGGGAGATCCCCTGTTGGGGAAAAGACACAACTGTGTTGAGACCTGACGTTGCAGATTGGGAGACTCACTGTCTTCCCAAGACTTGCTTCTAAGAGCAGTTGGGAGGCCTGCCAGCGATCACCAGATCCTCCTAGTGGGGTGGCTTGTGGAGCTCCATGGAGGAGAGTCACAGAAGAAACTGGATCTTCCCCAGGCTCTTTGAAGTTCTAAATAGGAAATTGAAGGACTTGAGGGCTGCTGAGATGGTAGTTGACATTTCTGTAACTTGTGATTGTGACTCTGAATGAGAAAACTCGTGTGGGATGGTCGTGGCTGGTTTTGTAGATAAGTTTCATTGTCAGGGTGTTGTATTTTTCTGGGTGACTGGCAAGTCCGATTAAGAAGACATTAAGCTGAATACAGAGGGGACAGAAGAAGAAAGTAGGCAGGGAAATTGCAGGAGCAGATAGTGCAGAGACTGTGTGACCTGGCCACCATAGAGCACAGAAGTGGTGCCCAGGAACCCTTCAGAGTAAACAAGCATGCCAGCCGTTTGAGCACACCACAGAGGGGCTCAGGTGTGTGCTCAGGTCCAGGGAAGCTCAGGCGTGAGGGGTGAGCAGCGAATACCCTCCTGCACTTGGAAACCTTAACAGTACAGCTAGGTCAGTAAGATCTGGTGATAGTTAGGAAAGTTATGAGGGCAGCTCTCTGTGTGCCCTGATCATGCAAGCTGATGGAAAGCATTTCAGTTATGATGGAAAGAGCAGGGAGCTGGTTATGTCATTGTATGACCCTGCCTGCTGGACAGAGGGAGGCGATGAATCTTTCCATAGATTGTGAAACAGGCTCCAGGCAGGTGTGCTGGACCATTCAGATGTGTATAAAGTGCAGGTGTATAAAGTGAGTTCTGTTAGAAGTGGACCACGTGGTTGCTAACAATTGGACCTCTGAAAACAAGTAGAGGAAAGTGAGTGAGTGTGTGTGTGTGTGTCCGTGTCCGTCCGTCTGTGTACATGACCATGCGTGCTCACGCACGGTGTGTAGAGGGTGGTGCTGCAGGGACTGGATGATAAATAAGGGAAAGGCAGTTCACAGTGTGTAGAACCAGCCAGGGGGCAAGGGCTTTGTGCCTGCAGCCAGCCCAGCAACAAGTGCAGAGCCTGGCTTTAGGCTGGCTCACAGGGCTTGCTGTCAGCTATGGTGCCACTTGGGTTGAGTGTTTCCTACCTTGTATGACCATTTCCTTTAATAAAAAAATGGTGGAAATGCCTCTCATCCGACCTGGAAATGCCTGAGAACAGGAGCTGGCTTGGGATCGTCAGTGCTAGGTGCTCATTAGAAATGACCTTGTGACTAGTAGTCCTGGACCGTGACTGATTGGCTGTGGCCTCATCCGTGGCTTTCTGTCCACCTCATCCCCACTGTTGAATCAATTTCAGAAAGAAGTACCTGTTCCATGGAGCCTGAAGGGAGCCACCCTTAGAGAAAGCTGAGCTTCTTGCCCTGGCTAAGTTCAGAAGCAAGATTGGAGTGGAAAGTAAGTCAGAGCAGTAGAAAACCCATGGGAAAAGGAGTAGCTTTTGTTTTAATTTCCCAGGGTAGGCTAATATCTGTAGGGATTGGGGATCTGATGAGTGGTATTAGATTCTGACATGGCAGGAACATTCATTTTTTTAAGGGTGAAACTCTCAGCAGAATTGCCAGTTGATCAGGCTCTGAGCCAGAGACCGAACTCTTCTGGTTAGCCTGGCTGTTTGTCTGAAAGCTTGACTGTCACCCAGAGAGGGGATGGCAGGAGGCTTATAGCCCGGAGTGAATTTCATGAGGTCTGATCTGTGGTGCTGAATCTCACAGAAGGAAACAAACACAGGTTAGCTTCTGAATAGGTGAGACAGTGGTTGTGGCAGCCAGCGTACCCGGTACAGGAACTCAGGGCAGAAAGGCCAAAGGTCCTTCCAAGGAGTCGATGAATTTATAATAACGCCAGGGTGTTTGTCTTGAAAAAAGAAAAAAGAAAACAAATGTTTGTTTTTGTTTTGACTCAGGTTTGAAAGAATGTGCTAGTAATTGCAAGTTTAGATATTTCTAACCCAGCTGTACAGCGGCCTGATAGGACTGTTTGTCGTTCTGTGTTACCTGCCGGGTTGACCCACTGATTTCAGTTTCCCTCCCAGGAACCCTCTCTTGCTCTTCCTGGGCTCCCTCCCTCTTGCACCCCCTCTCACCCAGTCCTGCTGACTAAGCATGTTGACGGCAGGCCCTGGTGACTGGCTCCTGTTGAATGAGATGGATGCTTTATAGAAAGTTAAGGAAAAAAGGAATTTTTTTTTTTACCATAGTTTCTATTTAGGAGCTCATTTATACAAGAGCCCAAATAGGTCTTTAGAGATAAGAAGTCTTTGGGTTCGTGTTTTGGCAGCAGTAAGGCAGAGACAGGTACCTGGTTCAGCCTTTTGAGTTCTTAATCCTCCTTCTCAGTGCAAGGTATGTATCAGTGTCTTTCAGACATGCGACACTGTTGTTAAGGGACGGAGGTGCCCTGCCAGACAAGCAGAAGCCTCAGAAACTGGCTTTGGGACCCCACCCACATGTAACCACTGTGATAACTTCAGGCCAAATTCTCTGAGGCTTGATAAAGGGTATCTAAAACAGGTTATTTCCATGTTGAGTGAATGTGGGCTGGCTCTCCAGCGATGCCCTGAGCTTTCAGCTGTGGACAGTGCTCAGGAGACAGTGGCTGTGTACGGGGACTGCCACTGGGCAATCCCAGACTCTTGCAGAATGAAAATCAGCCTTGTGTCAATCTGTATGGAACCCTTATTCATCTTGGTGTTCCTTTTAGGGAAAGTCTTTGAAGAATCCTAAAACAAGTATTTTAACCCCTTGAGTAGCATTAATTGTAGTAAATTCTTAGTTATAAATGGCTAATTAGACTTACTGGAGAGTATCAGATTATAATTCCGTGTACCCGTTTTTCATTTTCTTTTTTAACTTAACTAAGCACTGAAGTATGTTTTGGCATTTTAATTTGTTTTTTCAGTTTTTTTAGGTATTTGTTCAGTGTTTACAAAATAAACAGCTGTTTCCCCACTAAAGTCTTGGTTCCAGAAGTAAAAATACTGGGGAAGCTTTGAGGCACTCAAAAACTGATAGAATCCTTGGGTAGTATAAGTGGTTAATGTGCTCAGCTGTTCACAGAGGTGTTGGAGATTCAAATTCAGCCAGAGGCTGCTCTGAAGAAAGGCTTGGCGATCTACTTCTAAAACATCAGCCCTCCAAAGTCCCATAGAGCATGGCTCTTCTGTGATACATGAGATTGCTGTGGGTCAGAACTGACTCACTGGCAGTTGGAGGTTAAAAGACTTACCCCTTCCTGGAGCAAGACTTCATCCAGCTGGTTCTCCCCTTTCCTGTCCAAACTCCCAGAATACTGTGTACCTACCATCCAAACAAGTGTAAGTCAAAACTTTGCCCCTCTTGCTCAAAACAGTGATCTTTCCCTATTTTGAATTCTTTGCACTGGGATTTCTTAACCTTGAGGAATGGGGAGGGAAAAGTCTATATTTCCTGCTAGAAAACAGTATGTGTAGTCTCATGGGTATTTGTGTATGTGTATTTGTGTGTGTACGTGTGTGTGTGCGTGTGTGTGTGCGTGCGCGTGTGCGTGTGCGTGCGTGTGTGTGTGTGTGTGTGTGTGTGTGTGTGTGTGTCTAGGAAGGATCCTTGGAGTTTATCAGGCTTTCAAATAGCCTTGAGCTGTGACAGGTTAAGGAGGAACTCTGGCCCTAAAGCCTGTCACGCTCCATCAGCTCTGTAGGATGGGGGTGGACTTGCTGCGTGGCTGTAAGGAGGCCCTAGGGCACAGACAGCGCCAGTGAGCCCCTGCAGGTGCCCAACAGGACCATGCACATGAGCTGGACTTCTTACTTCTTACCATAACCCCTGGGCCCCTGAGATGCTTTTTCTTAACTATTAAATCCCTCTTTCTCGAAACCTGCTGAGAGAGCACCGGATAAATTTGTCCTCTAAACCAAGCCTTCTCAGTTTCCTTGTTAGTTTCTTCCTGCTCAGCACCCTCACTTTCCCCCTGACTTCTCACAGGGATTCTCTCTCCACTTTTTCCTGAGTTTCTTTCTGTATTTCTCTGTTTTATCTTTTATTGCCTGGCTTGCTGTCTCTTCTCTCTCTTCACGTTCAGCTTTTCTGTCTGCGGCCTGGTGATTCTTGTCTGCAGTCAGAAAGGGCATCTCAGGGCAGACAGAGGACCAGGAGACCCTGTGACTCTGGATCAAGAACCCTGCCCCTCTCCAGAGTGGCTCGGGGGCTCAGCTCACCCCTTCAAGCCCAGAAGTCCAGCAGTCTGCTCTTGCAGCCTCAGCTGCCCAAGTACGCATCTGGCATTATCAGCAGCTGGCTGCTCCTTCCTTTTACTCCTGGACCTTATGTGTATCCCACAGTAGTAAGCTCTCTTAGTCAAAGTATGACTTTGATTTTCCTTCCTTCTGTTTTCCCAGAGGCAGTAAAGACAGAAGTCATTACCTTCAGAAAGACCCTTCTGCCAAGGGCAGCACTGTCTGTAAGTCAGCGCTTGTCGCGGCTGCTCTGCCTTACTGCCGCAGGACGCCGTCAACGGGAGAAATTTAAATGACCCACAAACAGTTGTCTTCTACCTCTGGCAGTTTAAGCTTCTTCCCTTGTCTAGATTTTTCTCCCAGTGTGCTAGGAATTCGGAAATCTGACCCTGAAAAGGTTTTGGAGTACGGTCTCCTTACCTGGCTGCAGCTGGGGCTTTGAGCCCTGTGCCTGCGGGCACCTTCGTATGGAGGTTGGCATGTGATCTGGGGAGGCCCTGCGTGAGAAACTGGATCTCTTAATTGATAGAGCCATCTCATGAGCTGGTAACGCAAGCTGCTGGTAATTACAGAAGACCTACCGTGAAACTCATCCAAAATTAATGACGAGTCAGCACTGTGGATTTTAAATACAGGGAAAGTTATATAGTGTCAGTTCTAAGTTATCTGAGTGTGGATTATGTCTTAACTGCAGTTTTTAACAAAGGCTTTTCTTTGTTTCTTCTGTGCCTTGGGTCCCCTTCCCTGCCACTTGGCTACTTTACATTGCTATGACACAGACTCAACTTAATGGGAGGCTACCAGCCCCTGTGGTACAATGGTTAGCCACTTGACTGGTAACCTGAAGGTCAGTGGTTCAAACTCACCAGCAGCTCTGTGGGAGAAAAGACCTGGCAATCTGCTTTTGTAGTTACAGCTTAAGAAACCTGTGAGACAGTTCTACTCTATCCTGTAGGTCTCTGTGATTCAGAATCTACTCAGTGGCACCTGACAGTAACAACCAAAAAATGTAGTGTATTCTAAAGTTGAATGTTTAGGGCTATCCATTGTCCCTCTCTGTTCCGTGAACACAAAGAAGTGAAAGGTCCATTATATTTAAAATAAAGTAATGAAATAGATAGGGAATAACACGAATTGTGGTATCATATTGAAGGACATTGAATATACCATAAACTACTAAAAGAATGAACAAATTGATCTTGAAAGAAGTGCAACCAAAATGCTCTTTGGAAGCAAAGGCGGTAAGACTACATCTTGCGTACTTTGGACATGTCGGGAGGGATCTGTCCCTGGAGAAGGACATCGTGCTTAGTAGAGGGTCAGTGGAAAAGAGGAAGACACAGTGGTTACAGCAAAGACCTGAAGCATAGCAGTGATTGTGAGCATGGTCCAGGACCCAGCAGTGTTTTGTTTTGTGGTACGAAGGGTCCTGTAAGTCGGAACCGACTCAGTGGCACCACCAACAACCACATGGAGAGCAAAAACTTGGGGGTGGAAACAAGCCAGATGAGTATGTCTACCTTTCTTGTCTTTGTTTTTTTTAAAAAGTGACACATAATTTTATCTTTGTTTTTTGTGTGTGTCAATACTTGAAGGTCTCCAGATCACTGTTTACATATCCCATGATAAATGGTTAAGGTATTTTGCAGCTAAAATCTTGACTGCCTTGGTAACATGGGCTGCATAGCTATACCATCCCTTGATTTAATAAGAAAGATCTCTGGTCTATATGTGCTTTTATGTGACTTGAAAGGGAACTAACTCTTCCACTTACACAGATTTCAGTTAGGATAATGGGTCTGAGACATCTCGTAATGCTAGATCTCCTAGACTCTTCAGATAAAATGGTCAAATTATAGCAAATCGGGGTGGAAATTATTTTGCAATTTTCTCAGCAATTGTATTTCTCGTTCTGTACATCTTGGCATTTTGAGAATAATAGTGGAATGGACTGTTTTTCTGACACGTCCTGTTTTCCAAATAGAATGGTACCTTTTGGTTTAGAAGAAATGGTAGAGGAAGATTGCAGTCCAGAAGAGCAAGCAGAAAGCAGTCCTTTTCCAGCCTCTTTCTTTTGGTACCTTTAGCCACATTTTTGAAGGAAGACCAAAAATTGCCGTATGTGTGAAACAGCACTGGCAATTGGGTAGACGTGGAGTGAAATCTGTTCTCGTCACTAGGTTGCTTTCTTTTGTGACTGGCAGCATCAGGGCATGTGTGCTCCTGTCAGCTGTGGCTAGTGTAGCTGGAACATTCTTGTCATTGGTGTAGTGTTTGGATGTGGAGGATATTTAAATTCCCACGTCAGAGAAAGCTCATAGCACACAAACATGTTTGACAAGACAAATACCAAATTCTGGAAAGCGGAAGGGGAAATGTGCATTTATTCTTATAGCACATTGAAAAAAAATTTAAATATCTAGGCATGGTTTGTTAAGAGACCCAGAGAACAAGAGCAGTTACTAAAGGGTTACACTTTGATGTAGGAACTACAAAGAAACAACTTGCCTGGGAGAAAAGCTTCTGTGGCAATGTTCCCTGCATTTTGAGTGATGTATTCAAGCATCGAAGACTCATCATTTATTTTGATCTTTCTTAGGAAGCTGAATAAAATACTGTTTCTGAGAAAAAATAGTAGCTTATTATGAAGTGTCAAAACTTGCAGTGGAAAATGCCAACACCCACGGCAAACTCATGAATCAAAAGCCTGTGTGAAGACGCTGCAAACTTGTCTCAATTTCAAGCCATTAGGTTGTCACTGGGCACTCCAAAAGTTGAGAGCTCCCTGCAAAAGGAGTGTATGGGCTAGTGCTTAGCTTTCCTGGGAGAAAGTTTGACCCCAAACAATTCCATTAACTTTATAGAAACATTGCTCACCAGAGATGGAGCTAAGGAACCTGGGTTTCCTGAAAGAATCCAAAGGATAAAGATATGCCACCATTTAAAAGAGTGGTGTGTTAACTTCTTTTTGAACTTAGGTCCCTTTGAGACTTTTAACTCTCTGGAGCCTCTCCACAGAAAACCACACTTTTACATACAGGCCAAACTGTGCATGTGTATAGGTACTATGAACCCTTGATTTAAGCTAGCACGTTACAAAGGGGTCTTGGTTTTTTAGTGTTCCTGTAACAAAAATACCACAAGCAGGTGGCTTTAAAGAACAGTATTTATCTTTGCACACAGTTCTAGAGGCTTTTAGGATCATGACTATGTTGATTCCTTCCTTGTTGGTAGCCCAGGCATTTCTTGGTACCTTGGCATTCCTCCCGTGATGCCTGTCTTCCCTAGTGTTGGCAGTCCTCCCTTCCCTGGGATATGTGTGTGTGTGTGTGTGTGTGTGTAACTCAGAAGTGATTCAGTTTAGGACATACCCTGTACTGACATGGCTTTGTTAACATAACAGAGAAATCCAATTTCTTAACTGGATCACATTCTTAAGGCAAGGTTTTGAAGAGAATTCCTGGCAGGGAGTTTGTAATAGTCACAGGTGCCATTGTACTTTGGAGACTGGAGGTGCTCACTTGGGAGTGTTCCTTGTGGACATTTGAGAGAAGAATTCAGCAAGGCTGGACCATGCCAGCCAGGCTTCCTTTTGAGACAGTTGTGCGTCCCTCCTGAGCCTAGTACTTCTGGAAGGTGCAGCTTCCCACCCACCTCAGGGGCCAGGGTTGAATCTTTCCTATCTGTGCCTTTTTGGGGGAAGGCATTTTTCCCTCAGGGCAGTTTTGTCATGTGTATCTCAAAAAAGCAGTGCCAACTCTGCATCTATTTCTCTGGTTATTTTTATACTCTTTTCCCTTAGAGCAGAAAGACTGATATAGCCTTTGACTTGGTGGGTTTTTAGAACCTGGAATTAATTTGTTAGATAAATTGCTTTTATGTTAATTGTGAAGAACACAGTCATTGCAAGATTGCATTATGCACAACCCAATTTCAGAATTCTCCCGTTTGGAGTGTGTTTTGTGGAAACTGCTTGTATTGGATTTGTATCTTGCTTTCAGAGAGCCCTGGTAGTGCAGTAGTTAAGGGCTTGGCTGCTAACCAAAAAGTCCACAGTTCTAATCCACCAGCTGCTCCTTGGAATCCTCCTGGGGCAATTCTGCTCTGTCCTGTAGCATCGCTGTGAGCAGGAATCGACTCTACAGTAGTGTTTTTTTTTTAATTGTTGTTGGCTTTCACGTTCTGTGCTGCACTGTAGAATAGGCCTCCCATTTGAGGCATGCTGGGAGTGGGAACATTCAGTGCAAAGCCAGGTTTGAGAGCACACATCTAGAGCCCATGGTTCTGGTGACAACAGCCCGTTGATTTCTTCTTCAGACCCCCTGGTAGGTAATGACCTGCCAGGAAGCCTTAATGGTATGTGATAAGGAGCTAGAAAGTTGCCACCACCCAAGAGCATTCCCCTTGCTCCTGACAGAGCCCTCTTTGGATACAGCAGCTGGATTGCATTTCAGTTTCCAAGAAGTGATGCATTTTGCTGGTAGAAATACGATTAGGTAAAGCAGTTCTGTGAAAGGAGATGCACCACACCTGGCAGTCCTCAGCCAGGAAGGCTTATATTCCTGGAAAAGTTACTGTTGAGCAGACAGATTGGGGTTTAAGTGAGATCTCACTGGCTCGTGGCAACAGTGTTGTCATGCGTCGTTGTCCCTGGACAAACATCTGATGTCCTATTTCTAAAACTACAGAAAACTATAGATGATATGTTTATTTTCTGTACTGTATGAAATTTTCTGCATTAGGTGCTGTGTTTATTCTTTCAGGCAGTCAGTATTGGTGTGCCTACTGTGTGCCAGCCTTGAATGTGAGTAAAACTGAAGTGTCTGCCTGTGTAGAGCACGTGTGCTTGTGAGGAGACAAGTAACAGGCAAGTAGGCACATGATGCAGTGATGGGTAGTCGTATTGTTATAAAAGATAAGGAGTGTAGGGGAGGGAGGTCACTCTTTTAGGATGAGGTGAGGAAATGGCTTTTGAGCTGAGACCTGCCACTGTTTTTACTGCAGCAAATCTTGGAAGTCACAGTTTTCTCTGGGGTCTGAAATTCTGAGCCGCTTCTTTCTATAGAGTTTGACAGATTTACTCAAAGCCCTTTCTGAAGAGTTAGGACTCTGGTGTTGCAGACCATTTGGGAGCGTGATCCAGCTGTACGGGGTCCAGTGCTCTCTTTTTCTCATTGTCAGTTTCCCTGCTGCAAGCGCTAGAAGAGAGATGAAGTGGCTGCTGGCCTTGGCCGTAGTTCAAAGCAGAACTGAGTGTCTTCCTGCTCTCTGGCTGGGTTTTGAGCTGGGTCACGAATCGAGCCTCCTGATGTTCTGCCCAGCCACTTGTCCTTAAAGTGCAGGAGCTGCCGCATCAGCAGCTGGTTCTGACCACCTGAATGCTCCCCTGGAATGATCACTGTCTCCAGAAGCAGATTGGCCTGAGTTTGTCCCCAGATGCTAGACACAAGGCCTGGGTACAGGCTGAGGGATTGCAGCTATTAGCCCGAAGCGATTTTCTTCTGAGTGTCAGTTTTAAGCACTGAATGATAAAACTATGAAACAGTCTTTTAGGAAGTGGTGTACTTCTGCCAGTGGTACTGCCGCCGTGCAGGATGTTGTTCGCACCCATGGCCTGTTAATCAGCCAGCAGCTTGCACCAGTACTCTGCAGTCCCAGGGTACACTCATCACCAGTGTGGCACAGGACTGCAGTTGCCAGGCTCGGCAGCCTTACATCTTTGTGTCATCCTTACAACACCCTGTTGGGACGGTTGTGTGGCTTGCCCCATTGCAGACCAGGAAACTGACGCCCAGCTGGCCAGTGAAGGGAGGAGATTAGCCTCATAAAGAGCAGTCTGTACTAAGAGCTTTGGCGGAACTCCCTTCATCCCACCCAGGTGCTGTGAGGGAGGCTTTTTTTCTCCCCACCATTCTGCACATGAAAAACTGAAGATGATACCACGTGCCTGAGGCCACACGGCTGGTACAGGGCAGAGCTGGAGGTGGCGCTGGGTCCGTCTGATGTGCTCTTTCCACCATCCAGCCCCTTGCCCCTTGCTGCCGTCCTCTCTTTGTAACTGCTCCCCTGCCTTCCGCCTCTTCGGTGTCACCTGGGCGGCCTGCCTGAGTCTCTGTTGTGGTGTGAGTGGGGCCCTGGGCACCAAAAGGTACGCAGGAAGCCACGCCAAGTGGATAAGTGCTGTTATCTCGGGTGTGTCAAGGGTTAATAGGCTTTGAAAATATTTCTGGCAAAGCACTTAATATACACATCACACATTATACAAATGTATGTGCATATGCGTACACACTTAACATATACCTGTCTGTGTAGCGGTATCTGTCCATCTGTATCTCCACGGAGGAGAGCTAAGCTCCTTAAACACTGTGTAATTAGTGTTTTTAGTTACTAGTTTCTTTTTTCCTTAATTTATCATGATTTCGTTGACCTATTTCCACATTTCTGTTTACTGCACACGCTTGCCATTCATACGGACTGTGTAGTATTTCCTGTTAGCAAGCATGTTGTTGTTGATGTTGTTAGGTGCCGTTGAGTCAGCTCCGACTCACAGCGGCCCTGTGCACAGCAGGATGAAACAGTGCCCGCTCTTGTTTCATGCCCACAATTGTTTTCATGCCTAAGCCCATTGTTGCAGTCCCTGTGTCAGTCCGTCTCGTTAAGGGTCTTCTTCTTTCTCACTGACTGGCCACTCTACCAAGCGTGATGTCCTTCTCTAGGAACTCATGACAACATGTCCAAAGTGTATAAGACACGGTCTTGCCAACTTTGCTTCCAAGGACCACTTTGGTTGGATTTCCAAAACAGATCTGTATGTTCTCTTGGCAGTCCAGGGTGCATTCAGTCCAACGCCACAATTCAAGGCGTCGTCCTTGATTGACCATTTGAGCTGCTGTTTATGGCCCACTGAGAAATTTACCTCGTAGCATAACTTAATGGGAAAGTAAGTTCTGAGTTTGGCTGAAGAATAAAATGTTTTTGAAAGATGGTTTAGCAAGTTTGTTGTTTGCTGTCGAGTTGATTCTGACTCATGGCGACCTCCTATCAGAGTAGAACTGTACTTCATAGAGTTGTTGCTATTTAAATATTTTTATTTTGTTGTTTGCTATTTAAATATTTTATTTTGTTATTTAAATATTTAAGTATTTTTCTATGTTTTTGGTGAAGGCTTACACAGCAAATTAGGTTTTCATTTAGCCATTTCTGTGCATGTCGTTTGGTGGCATTGGTTACCTTTTTTACAGTGTGGCAACACTCATTATTTCTTGTTCCATGGTGTTTTCAGTGGCCGATTTTTCAGACATAGATTGCCAGGCCTTTCTGCTGTGATGCCTCCGGGTTGACTCACACCACCAGCTTTCAGTTAGCAGCTGAGTGCATTAACTGCAAGTGTAACTGCCCCATAGTGTTTCCAAGGCTGTGATCTTTCTGGAAACAAGCAGACTGCCTTACCGCCAACCTCTCAGCAGCCAAGTGCTTAACCAGTGTGCCACTGGAGCTCTGAGTGTATTCGCCAGACCAAACCCACTGCTGTCTAATGGATTCTGACTTGTACTGACCCTATGGGACAGAGTAGAACTGCCGTGTAGGATTCCCAGGGAGCAGCTGGTAGATTCAGATTGCCAACCTCTTGGTTAACAGCAGAGCTCCTAGCCGCTGTGGCACCGGAGCTCACCGAGTATGTTAACCAAAAAACCTGCTGCCTTCGAGTTGATTCCAGCTCACAGTGATCCTGTAGAACTGCCCCATAAAATTTCTAGGGAGTAGCTGGCGGATTCCAGCTGCCAGCCTTTTGGTTAGCAGGTATCGCTCTAAACCACTGCCTGTTATTCTCTGTTATTGCAGTGGATTTTGACTGAAAATATGCAGTAGACATTTTGTGGGAAAAGAAATGTTTTTTTCCCAAAGGAGTTTACATTTTGACCCAGATCTTACCATCATTTTTTCGTGTGTGGTTCCATGTCTAGCTAGGTAAAGGTCTTGAGAAACTGAAGCAGAGAGAATTGAATTAAGTATGATAGCGTTGTAAAAACTAAGGCTGTCTTATGGCTGGAAGAGCAGTTGCTTAACTGCAAGTAGTAACAAAAAAACCTGAAATACACGTCTCAGTGTTTGGCCTGTAAGGCCGGGGACTGGCACCGAGGAAAGGGCTGCTTTCATTTCCTGGTCTTAAAAAACAACACAAAAGCCTGTTGCTGTCAAGTCGATCCTGACTCATGGTCTTGGGCATTCGTCAACAAGAGTTACCCGGACCCGTTTGAGTCATACTTCTGTCCTTTCCAGCTGTGATACCTTAGGCACGTTGCTCAATTTATCTCTTCCAGTCTCCTCACTTGAGAGACAGAAGTGTCATTGCTTCCTCTTAGGGCTGTGAAGATTAAATGAGAAATACCTTTTGTTAGTAGTATTATTCAGATTTCTTTTATTGTTCTTTAGATGAAGGTTTCCAGAACAAGCTAGTTTCTCTTTAAATAGTTAGTACCTGTATTGTTTTGTGACATTGGTTAACAGCCCCACAACAGGTCAGGACAAGTGAGAAGTATTTTGAGGTGCCTGGGACATCAATCTTCACTGAAAGTTAGTTCGCTTGTTGTTGTTCTTGTCAGCTGCCATTGAGCCCGCCCCACGGACAGAGGAAGGAAACACTGCCCAGTCCTGAGCCGCCATTGTGGATTGGGCTGCTGTGAGCCACAGGGTTTCCCCGGCTGATTTTCAGAAATAGATTGTCACACCTTTCTTCCTAGTCCATCACGGTCTGGCAGCTCCAGTGAGCCACATCATAGCAGCACAGAATCTACCACTGGACGTCCTGGTTGGTCTCTGATGGTGGCTGTACTTGAGTGCCCTGGCTGGGAACCAAACCCCGCTCTCCCGCATGGCTGGTAAGAATTCTACCACTGAACCCACTGCCCACTTGCCTTCAGTTACCTTAAACTAAAACCTGAATGAATTAGTGCCTGTCACATGAGCTGTGTAGCAGCCTTGGTGGTGCAGTGGTTCAACACTTGGTTGCTAATGGGAAAGCTAGTGGCTCGAATCTCCCCAGCAGCTCTGCACAAGAAAAGACCTGGCAATTCGCTCTCGTGAAGACTACAGTCTAGAACCCCTGTGGGACAGTTTTACTCTGTCCTACAGGGTCGCTGTGAGTCATAGTCAGTGTAACAGCACCCAGTAACACGTGAGCTGCAGGGGTGACCCTTCACTGCTCCTTTAACCATGTTTTGGTTTGCTTTTCTCTATTTAGAAGTCTCTTGTTTGCTGACTTATTAAGTTAGTATGCAGAATTGAAAATGTAATTTCTCTTCAAAGATATATTTTTAAAAGTTTTTAAAAGGGAGATCTGATGAGTATGAACACCCATCACAGAAGGGCTGGTGGGAACTGGGATGACATCTCAAGAGAAATCAGAGTTGGCTAAGTGATGGCAGGGTGGGCATTCCAGGGGAGAGAATGACATAGACGAAGTCCCCAAGGCAAGACGGCGCAAGACCTAATGGAGGAATCGAATAAGACCAGTGTGGTCACGTGTAGTGTCCACAGCATGAGACTCTGGAGGGGAAGGAGCTGGGTCACACGGGGCTTTGTCGGCCACACTGAGGATTTGGTCTTCTCAGAGCAAAGAGGAATGAGCTACTGAAGGGCCATTGTGAGTGGTCTGGAGGTAGGTATGTAGACGATCAGATGTGCGTTTTGAGAAGCTCACACTGGCTGTAGTATGGAAAACAGAAAGGAAAAGAGCACAGAAGGGTTCACAAAGGTTGACTGAGACACTTTATAGTTTTTAGGTGCAGGACGGCTGTAACCTGGACTAAGATGGTGACTGTTAAGTGAAGGAAGCAGTTTAAGAGTCAGGAGATGAAATGCATGAGACTTGATAGGTTGGATAGAGAGAAAGCAAGAGAGAGATTTTTTGGACAACCCTGGAGTGACAGTAGTACCATTCAGTGATCAGAGACCGAGGGTGAAGATCAGATTTACAGAGAACATAGTTGGTTCAGTTTGGGACATATCAGAGTCTAAGACACTTACTTGGTGGCTCTAAGCATAGATGTCCAAAAGGTATTGCAAGTTCTAGTTCAGCAGCTCATACATGTTACCTTTACCTCTGCTTGGGCAGGAGACTAGTGGTTCCTTAGTGATAACCTAAAGCCAGTACAAAGAGGGCTTGCTGAATGACGCAGTATTTTCTTGAAGTCGTGAATGTCTAACAATATTTTGCAGACAACATATGATGTAATAAAACTGCTTCAGAAATACTTATATACTGTGCTGCTTTGAATGTGTGTCACTCTCCACAGCCCTTCTAGCAATCCAGTCTTCCACATCAGCACACCTTCAGGGTGCCACTACCCGTTTCCTGTTGTTGTTAGGTGCCATCAAGTTGGTTCTGACTCATAGCAACCCTGTGAACGTCAGAACAAAGCACTGCCCAGTCTTGCCATGTCCACAGTCGTTTTTATGCTTAAGCCCATTGTTGTGGCCACGGTGTCAATCTATCTCATTGAGGTTCTTCCTCTTTTTCACCGACCCTCCATTCTACCAAGCATGATGTCTTTCTGCAGGGACTGATCCTTCCTGACAACATGTATAAAGTATGTAAGATGCAGTCTTGCCATCTTTGCTTCCAAGGAGCACTCTGGTTGTACTTCTTCCAGAACAGATCTGTTTGTTCTTTTGGCAGTCCATAGTAACCTTCAGCATTCTTCTCCAACACCACAATTCAAAGGCATCAATTCTTCTTTGTTTGCTTTGTTCATGGTCCAGCTTTCGCATGCATATGATGTGATTGAAAATACAATGGCTTGGGTCAGGCATGTTGTAGTCTTCAAGGTGACATCCTTACTTTTGGTTGCTTTAAAGCGATCTTTTGCAGCAGATTTTCCTGTTTCCTACGTGGGTCAAAATCCCAGTCATAAGAGATTTGGTTGCTATGCAATGCGTATGTTTGCCCTGTTTCTGTAGACCATCACTGAAGTGCTTAGGACCGGTTCTGAGCCCTGCCTTGTTTCCTTTGGCCGTGGCTAAACCACTTAGAACCCGTTGGAAGCCCTGGCACTGACCGCTAAATCATGGTCCTGCTCTCAGATTTTCAATTCTATTTGCCCAGCTAGAAAGGTTTGGCTTACAATAAAAGGTTTGTGCAGACAGCCTTGTAACAGTAACTTGTGAAATTAAGGGAGTGTAAGATCTGTGAACAACTCCAGATGCTTGTTTCACATACATAATAAATTGAGGGAAAGGTAAGAGTTTCCCTTTACCTAGTGGCTATTTTTGAGATTAATTTCTGGATGGCAGTACCTTGAGCCATTTAGATGAACATTTCGTGGAATGGCTGACATAGGGAAAAGCCTGCAGTAGCAACTGCCGGAGACGACAGCGCGATCCACAAAGCTGCTGGGTAATCGATACTATGCATTAGTCATTTGCTGCAAATGGAGCCCCATAGGGAGTCTCATCTGATGTCGCCTGTTAGTGTTCCAGGAAAGTCACAGGCTAATAGTAACTGACTTCCTTGAAGATGGAAGTGTGTTCCTGTATCACATAGAAAATGGATGTGTACCATTTAGGTTTTTAAAAATGATTTTACCACATGTAATAGATCATCTAGCAGTGGGTCAGAGAGGCGGGACAGAACAGATAGTGCTGAGCGCTGGTGCAGGGCTGCTGGATTGATTTTTGCTATAAACAGTGGTTTAGTACATTACAAAAAAGCCTTCATGCCATGCAGAGTATTTCCCCAGTAGGTTGCTAGGTATCCGGGGCAGGCTATAGAGGGGCCTGAGACAGTAGAGACTAAAGTATTACATAGCCTGTTCTGTGAATTTCTGTGACTCTTTTTAGCACCTCTTTGCGCTTTCCTGAGTTGTCTTCAGGCTCAGGGTCCCATGGGATTTGTGCTCCTCCTGGGCAGACAGGGCCGGGGTCCTCTAGTGATGGAGTTGGCATGCAGCCAAGCCCAGTGATTGCTGGGTGGGTGGCCCTCTTTCTTGGAGCACAGAGCACTCTTGGTAAGCCGCTGTTGACCCCAGGTTGATGGAGTGGAAAGCTCTGACTAAGGCAGCATAGCCTCGTACTAAGTCAGTTGCCTAAACCACATTAGTCCATTTTCTTTCATCTGTAAAATGGACTAATGATAGTACCTGTGTTATAGAATTGTCAAGATTAAATGGGATAGTGTTGGTAAATCAGTTACAGGCTTGGCCCGTAAAAACCTTAATTGTTGTTATTGGTTCAAGATCCTTTTGATAACGTCATGAATTAGGAGTGTGTCTGGCATGGACCTTTGTGGCGCTCAATCTTTTCCTGCAAGAAAGAATTACTGCTGCTTTAATAATTCTTGGCTAGTAGCACACTGGCATCCTTTTTTTTAAAACAAACAAACAAACATGGGGTGGTAGTGGTGGTGGGGAACTTTGTGTTTTCTCAAGAGCAAAATCACAATTACACATCTTTATTTAAAGAGAGTAAATGCCTAGCGGGTAGGGTCTTGTGAGAACAAGTGAAAACTCTCCCTTAATCCATCATGTCCGTGGGCACAGAGCAGTGTGGCTAATACAACAACACTCCTGCGCTGTGGCTGCCTAAACATGCAGTCTGTGCAATGGTGCCACGCTGATTCTCTCTCCCAACAATCCAAGGGGAGGGCTTTTATCATCGCAGCCCTCATTTGGCAGATGAGAACATTCAGACCCAGAGAGGCTGGGGATCTGGAACCCAGGTGCCCTGTTCCGAAACGGGAGCAATTTCCAATTAGCCTCAGCCATCGGCCCTCACTGTGGAGACCACTTCGGTGGTGCAGTTATCTAAGTGGTATTTAATGGGATCTTAACTGCAACTGGGTAGCCAAAACGTTCTGCTCCTGTTCTGGTGCTGTCCGCCGGCACAGAGGGCTCTCTGAGGACCCATGGAAGCCGGAAGCAAAGACATGACAGCCACCTCAGCACTGATCACCTGGAAGCGGCAGGAAACCGCTGCTAGGCCTGTTACTGGACCTGTGAACAGAAAAACATCAAGATCGCAATTTTACAGAGGTGGTTTCTTTAAAACGTCAGATGGAGGCTCAGTACGGCCATTAGGTTTATGGTGCCTCCAGAATTAGACAGTTTGATGTCATGCTGTGTACTGTAATTTCTGGTTGTGGGTACTATTTGTATTTCTTTTCCCCTGTCTGCCAAGAAAAAACTTTTCTCTTGTTCTGTGTGCATCCAAGATTCTTTATTTCTTACCCCATGCTTTCTGCCTCTGCCCTGTTCTTGGCTTTTGACACTGCAATTAAATGGATCTTCAGAAATGGACACAGTAGAGGCCCTGCCTGCTGTCAACTCTGCCCAAGGTCTGGGTTGGGGCTTAGGAGCAGGCCCAGGCCCCATGAGATGAGACCACAAGTCCCGGGGGCAGACAATGCAGTCCAGTGGAACCGAGACTGAAGCTCAACCCATTGTACTCAGGCCCATGGAAGCCTCCTGCTACCTCTGCTTCCTCGTGTGAAATAATCTGAAGTAGGTGATTCGTTGACCTTGATGGAACTTCGCCCCTTTTGGGTGCAGTCACAGAGCCACACTGGTTATAAAGTAGTTGGCTCTAAAGTGGTGCCCTCTAATGTGGGTGTAGACAGGATTAACTAATTACTGGTGGCCAGGAATAGCTGGTACTGAGTCTCCCACTGAGCTCCTATGATTCTGCTGCCTCTTTCCGTGGGGGGGGGGGGGGTAGATGGAAGTAAATGTGATGTGCTCCTGGTATCTCAAGTTGTTTTTAGACCAGTGAGTCTCAGTTCCTGGGTGGGCAGTGAAGGGGGTGGGGAACTCGTATGCACGTGCTTGTGATTACTGGGGTTTGTTTTCAACTTAGCTGTCTTCCCTTCCGAGTTATGATAAGCCTCAGATGAGGAGAGATAGCTGATTGTTTCTGTGTTAAGGTGTTCCCTAGGATTTTCTGGTGTACCTTCTCTCCTCCTAACCCCAAGATGCAGCTGCACTTCAAGAACCGTGACTGAGAAGGTCGTTAGGGCTGACAAGGTACCCCACCTGCAGTGCGTTAGTAAGCATATATCTAGGCTGGGGTTCCAGGGAGCCAGGAGGCCATTTTTGCCATTTCAGAAGGCTAAATAGAAACTATACGTTTACCCAGGGTAAGGACACAAAAGGTACCCAGCCATCAAGCTTCCTTGCTTTTGTCTGGAATTGTGTCAACTCTGAATGGGTTCATGCCCAACTAGGTGTCCTAGGCTGTAATCTTTACAGGAGCAGATCACCAGGTGTGTCTCCTTAGGAGCTACTGGGGATGTTCTAACCGCCAACCTTTTGGTCGGCTGGGCATTTTACCACTGCACCACCAAGCCTTCTTTATAATACCTGTAATACCTTTAGAATACCTGTACCAAACCCATTACCATCAAGTTGATTCCAACTCATAGCGACCCTGTGGATGGAATATATGTAACTGCCTCATAGGGTTTCCAAGGAGTGGCTGATGGATTTGAACTGCCCACTTTTGGGTTAACACCCCAACTCTTAACTACTGTACCAGCAGGGTTCCTTCCAGTGTTTATGTATGTCTTAAAAATGCCAAGAAATTTGGAGGACAGCTACCTGGCCAACCAACTAGAAGAGATCCGTATTTATGCCTATTCCCAAGAAAGATGATTCAGCTGAATGTGGAAGTTGTTGAACAACATCATTAACATCACACACAAGTAGAAATTTGTTTAATAAGATCATTTAAAAGCAACTGCAACAGTATATTGACTGGGAACTGCCAGAAATTCAAGCCAGGTTCAGAAGAGGATGTGGAACCAGGGATATCATTGCTGTCGTCAGATAGAACTTGGCTGACAGCAGGGTATACCAGGAAGGTGTTTACCTGTGTTTCATTGACTATGCAGAGGCGTTCAACTGTGTGGATCATAAGAAATTATGAATCACATTGCAGAGAGTGGGAATTCCAGAACACTTAATTATGCTCATGAGGAATCTGTATGTGGACCAAGAGGCACTTGACTGGTGTGAACAGAATGAGGAAACGCTGCATGGTTTAAAATCAGGAAAGGTATGTAGCAGGGTTATGCCTCTTCACCGTACCTTTTCAGTCTGTATGCCAAGCAAATATCCGAGAGGCTATACTATATGAGAAGAAGGAGGCATCAGGACTGAAGGAAGACTCATTAACAACCTGCGTTATGCAGATGACACAACCCTGCTTGCTAGAAGTAAAAAGGATTCACTTACTGATGAAGATCAAAGACCACAGCCTTCAGTATGGATTGCAACTCGATATCAAGAAAACACAAATCTCCACAACTGGACCAGTAAGCAGCAACAAAATAAATGGAGAAAGGATTGAGGTTGTCAGGGATTTCATTTTACTTGGTTCTGCAATCAAAGCAGCAGTGAAGAAATCAAAAGATGCGTTGCATTGGGAAAATCTGTTGCAAAGGAAGTCTTCGAAGTGTTAAAAAATACAGATGTCACCTTGAAGACTAAGGTGTGCCTGGTATTTTCAGCTACATCATATGCTTGCAAAAGCTGGGCATTGAATAAGGAAGACAAGAAGAATACATGTTTTTGAATTGTGGTATTGGAGAAGAATATTGATACCACAGACTGTCAAAAGAACAAACAGGTCTGTCCTGGAAGAAGTAGAACCAGAGTGCTCCTGGGAAACAAGAATAGTGAGCCTGCATTTCACATATTTTGGACATGTTGTCAGGAGGGATCAATCTCTGGAGAAGGACATCAGACTTGGTAGAATGGAGGGTCAGCGAAAAAGAGGAAGCCCCTCGAGGAGATGGATTGACACTGTGGCTGCAGCAGTGAGTTTAAGCATAAAAACAACGGTGGGCATGGTGAGGACTAGGCACTATTTCATCTGTTGTACATAAGGTTGCTGTGAGTTGGCACTGATTCAACAGCACCTAACAACAATAACATATTAAAAAAAAAAACTTGCCATGGAGTTGATTCCGACTCATAGCAATCCTGTAGGACAGAGTAGAACCACCCCATAGCGTTTTCAAGGAGCGTCTGGTGGATTCAAACTGCCCACCGTGTGGTCACAGACCCTTCCATGTTTCCTCATTGTCCTGTGTTTGCCGTTCTCAGTGGTCGTAAACCTGAGACAGACTCTGGGGGAGTCAGAGAGTTTAAGAGAATCTAGTTGTGACAAGGGAGGATCCCTGATGGTGTAGTGGTTAAGACGGTGGGCTGCTAACTGAAAGGTCGGCAGTTCAAACCCACCAGCCGCTCCACAGGACAAAGATGTGGCAGTCTGCTTCCATAAAAATCTACAGCGTTGGAAACACTGTGGGACAGATCCGTGTCCTGGAGGGTTACTGCGAGTCAGAATCACTTTAGTGGCCCTGGGTTTGGGTGTTTTTGTGTGTGTGTGTGTGACTAAAGGAAGAGGGGAAACCATGGTGGTGTAGTGGTTCAAGTGCTACATCTGTTAACCGAAAGATCAGCAGTTCTAATCTACCAGGGGTGCCTTGGAAACTCTGTGGCAATTTTGCTTTACCCTATAGGGTCCCCGTAAGTCAGAATGGACTCCAAAGCAATGGGTTTGGGTTTTTCTATTTTTAGGGTACCCTAGTGACTCAGTGGTTAAATGCTACAGCTGCTAACCAAAAGGTCAGCAATTTGAATCCACCAGGCCCTCCTTGGAGATTCTGTGTGGCAGTTCTGCTCTGTCCTCTAGGGTTGCTTCAAGTTAGAATCAACTTGACAGCAATGGATTGGTTTAGAGAAGGGTGGAGACAAGCTGTTCATCTCAGGCTTGATAATGGGGCCTGTGAGTCCACCAGGTTGCCTCGGTGTGGATGGAAAGATGTGCCCACTGCCTGCTACCTCTGCTGCTAATAATTGCTTGCATATGCTGAATGTTACTGAATTCTCCCAGCAACCCTGTGAGGTAGGCACTATTGTCTCCGTTTTATTGGTGGGGAAGAAGAGACTCTGAAGTGACTTGTTTTGAGGCTGCTTAGTGGTGGAGCTGGGATCCGAAGTGGGGTCTGTGCTGTGACAGAGGCCGAGTCCTTAACCAGGTGTTCTGTGTGGGCTGTTGCTCCACAGGGCCCGATAAGGTCTCACCTGACTTTGGAAAAGAAATCACCCTCAGCCTTAGTTCTCCAACAAACAAATCTATTAATATATGTTACAGTTATAGCCAAAGCCAACAGTTACAGAGGCCTCATATTAAAATAGTAGAGTAAACCCCGCAGGCAAGCAGGAGCCCCTGAGAACTTGCCGTTCACATTAGAGATCTGTTACTCTTCCTGAGGACAGAGTGGTGCGAATGGCCAGTCTGCATGCTGTCATTCCTGTAGGTCCATCTCTTTGTCTACCTGAAAGTATTGCAAACTTGAATGAGCACAACAATTAAATGGGGTGACCTGAGTCTGCACAGTACTTTGTGGGAGACGGAGGAAGAGAATCCCAGGAGTAATGTTGCCTATAAAACCAAAGACCAAGCCCACTGCTATGGAGGTCTGACGGTTAGTTTGTGAACTCATCCTGCAGAGTGCTGTGCACCTCACTGCTGACTATCACTACAGTCACCTGGGAAGTACTCCCCTCAGGTAGCTGTGCACTGACGCCAGTGCCTCGTGCACCCTTCAGAGGAGTTTTGACACTCTTTTTTTTGGAATGTCCATCAGAGCTGTCGTCAGACACGGTCTGACTATTAAGTTTGTGAACTCGTCCTAGAAAAAGTACTTTGAAAGGCAGTCTAGGTGTTGGCATCAGTGCATAGCTTCCCAAGGGGAATACTTCAGAGGTGACTGTAGGGATATTCAACAATGAGGTATGCAGCACTTTTTTTAGGATGAGTTCACGAACTTAATTGTGGGAGACTCCTGGCAACCCTGTAGGGTAGAACAGAACTGCTCCATAGAGTTTCCAAGGAGTGCGTGGGGCATCCAAACTGCCAGCAGACACAGCGCTTAACCGCTACCCCTCCAGGTTTCCTATAGGTAGTTGCTTTTTGCCCTGACCTTGGTACCTAACCCCACTGGTGGGTGGCTACAGGGTTCCTCTGTGTATCAGCTAGAAGTTATCTGCATGCCCTGCTCCATTTTCTTGGCACGTTTTGGAGTTCCCCATGTTTACCCCGAGGCCTTCCTCCATGATGATACTTGGAAGCCACTGAAGCAGGCCCTCAGGACTGAGTGCAGCTCTTCAGCCGTTCCAGGACACTTCTCATGCCCAGGGGGTTTGTGGCCACTCTGCTGCATGAAACCATCGTCTCCCAGAGAGCTGCTTCTTTGACTGTCACCTGGCCTGTGTTGTGTCTGGGGGCAGGCAGGTCCCGTTCCTCCAAACCTTTCCAAGGCCTTGTTTCCATTGGAGGAGAAAATGTCACACATGAATCAAAGCAGACTTATCCTTGGACTGGATTAGAAATTGGAGCTTAGACCTCAGAAGTGTGGCTGGGGCAAATGGACAAGAGGTGTCTAGGTTTTACCCCCTGGGACTTTGGTTTCCCTTTCTATAGAATTGACTTTTTCCGTATGGGCAGGGGCCATAATTTGGGATCTTGGCATCATCTGAACTCAGAATGTGTGTGTGTGTGTTTAAGTATGTTATAAGTAGTGATTCTGTGTAGGTCACAGGGTACATTAATGCCACGGTAAAAGTTGTATTGTGGATTATGTAAGTTTTTTGGGTTTAGAAATCTGTTTTCCATTTACTGTATTTCACTAGCTAAGTGGATTCTCAGTTTCAAACAGCTAATTTACTGGTGAACTTCTAGAATTCAGTTTAATCATGGTTGGGTGTTAGCATGATTGGCATGGTGTGCACATGTACTAATTGCAGGAGGAAGATCTGGGGCCCGGCTCGCGTCCCTGCCCTCACGGAGGATGCTAAGACTTACCAAGGCAGAGGAGAGAAGGGAGGTATGAGGAGCAGCATATACAGAGGCAGGAAGGCAGATGGTTTTTGCATAATCCAGGGCTCTGTGAATGTTGACCTGAGGATGGTGTGGCCAGCTGAGTCTCAACAGGTCTTTGTCCCTTGCTGTTGTCTGCTCTGCTAGGCTGGGTAGGGGAGTTTATCCCTATTTTACAGGCTGGAGACTAAGGCTCAGAAAGGCGAAGTGAACTATCTTGGGCCACACAGCCAGTTTTGGTGGATCAGGCCTGGAATCCTGGACTTGATGGCGATGGGTTTGGGTTCTTGGTTTAGGCAGAGTGTTGGGGCCTCAGGGCTTAAAGCACTGTCTGCCCGTGTCTCTCTTCCTATGCCCCTGGAGCAGCTCCTTGGCCTAATGCCCCTAATTCCTTCCTGTTGCTCCTCCTCCCCAGTGGCTTCCTCCTGTTCTCCAGAGGAAGGGCACAGGCACGCATCTCAACATGCCTTGGAATGCATTCTTTCAGATGACTGGTATCAGTAAGGTTGACAGTGCCCCTGGGCCTCTGTGGGCCTGGGCAGTTTCCCCAAGGCTTATTTCTTTCCCTGGCACCTAGCCCCTTACCCTCCCACTGAACCTGGGACAGTTTGGGTGCAGCCTGATTCTCCCCAGCACCTTCCCTCTTAAAAAAAAAAGAATTGCTATCGAAAGGAAGGAGGGTGGTTTTTTGCATGAGTCAGCGGCTTATCAGGCCCCACCAGGATACTGAGAACACACTAGAGAGTCACTGAAAACAAGGTCAAGGAGATACAGGGTCTGGTTTTGTTGGGCCCTGAAAGCCAAGGCCATTTAGATGAAATACAAGAACATGATAAGTTTCTGAGCAAAAAAGTGACAGAATAGTATTTAAAGAAGATTGATCCAGGGGCAGAAGCCCTGGCTGCACAGTAGTTAAAGCAGTCAACTGTCAATCAGAAAGCTGGCAGTTCAAAGCCACTGGTGGCTCTGTGGCAGAAAGATGTGGCAGGGAAACGAAGGCAGCCGTTTTCCTCTCTTCCTCACTTCCTCATTTTTTTTAAAAAAAGCCAGGCAGAGCAGGAGGAAGTTCACTTTTCAGATGAAGGTACCGAGTTGTGGTCCCGGTAAGGACAAGGGGGATCCAGGAGGCCCCGGCCGGTTCCTGCAGGGAGAGTGAGGGTGGTGGAAATGTGGGTGAAGCTGAAAGGGTTGTGCCCGGAGGAATGTTTGGGCGGAGTGAGAACAAACGGAAAGCTAAATTAGGTGACAGCCAGCCCGCTGTGAGTTCTGCCCTAACACTGGCGGGGCAGTGGGCCGGGGAGCGGTGAGGGGTGCTTGAAGGAGCCGGATTGATACCCGTTTTCTGCTGCCCCAGCACATTAGGGTTATAACTCTTCTGTATCTAATTCTAGCTGTCTGGCCAGACTCTGCCACCTGTGACCAGAATTTCTACAGCTGGGCTAAGCAAGAGAAGGAAGACCTAGAAGAATCTGTGGATGCAAGAGGAACTGTTTCAACTTTATTTGAAAAATATTTAAACTTAATTGCCTTAGGCAGTTAGTTCAAGTGCACTTGGTTCCCTTCCCTTGACTTTTGCAGTTGCCAAGAATTTCTCTGCTGAAAAATGGGCAGGCAGAACTCTTAAGTATGTTTTGTTCCATGGGAGTTGAGTCATAGAATCAAAGATTTGTAGAACTGAGCTTTCTGTAAAGCTCCTTGGAGATAATAGGTTGGGGATTGGTCCACTCAGTTTACAGTAGAAGAACCCAAAGCCCAGAGGGGTCAAAGGTGAGCTCCAGCACTGTTTCCTGAGGGCCCTCAGAGGGATGCTGCCCGTGCTGCCCCATGGCCTTCCCTTGTACGCATTTTCAGTGACTGATCTTCAGCCTGCTGAGGAGTTGTCCGAATCTTGTGCTCAGTGGAGTCACTGACTTGAGGTGACTCAGGTGCTTCCCTGGCACAGCCGACATTGGTGAAGGGGGTCAGTGGGATGTGTTCCCCCGAGGGGCCTAGAGGCAATGATTCTGCTCAAGAGAGCACAGTGAGGCCATTCTGACCCACCTGGCAGGCCAGGCCTCTTTCGTTGCCAGGTCGGGCCCCAGACCAATTTCTGGGCTTCCTGCTTTACACTTTTCCCCAACACCCTAGTGTTTTCTTTACTTTGTCTTTTTTCTGAGAAGCTGTTGAGAATAGGGCTGTTTTGTGTCAGTAAGATGAGAGACCTTTTAAATAGAGGCTTTTAGTCAAGACTTTTTGTGTTCATCGAGTTGGTGTTATTTGGAAAATGCTTAGACTATTTTTCTTGTAGAAATGTCTGTTGGAGCTTATAGAGATGAGTCCTAAGTATTTTAATTTTTGAAGTTCAGGGCCCCCTGTGAGCGGAGATCTTGTGCTGACTGGTGTTAAGCATCTGTGTGACCTCTTGGCTCAGCCTTGAGGGTGGCCTGGGGCCAGGTGCAGGGCTGCTTGAGCCAGGCTAGTTCCGTCCCACTGGAGGCAGCCCTGTGCCTTGCAGTCTGCCTTCATCCCTCCAGTGTGACTTGAATAGTCGCTTTTCTTATGGTGTTCTTGGTGGTTCATACAGACACTATGTCATACTGTTAGTAGGAACATAGTTGGACACGTTGACAGAACAGTTAATCAAAATTTTATCTGTTCTCTTTTGATGTAGCAGCTGCACTTATAGGACTCAGTTCTGCAGATAAATTCGCCCTTGCACTCAAGATTATATATAGAAGGCTTTTCATGGTAGCATTGTTTCTAAAGCAAAAGCTGGAAACAACCCAAATTTCTGTCCGTAAAGAGATGATTAAGTAGGTGATGATATAGCCATACTGTGTAGGAAAAATGTGTCTTTGTGTCTATGTGTGTATCTGTGTCTGTGTGGCTGGAAGAAGGTGTCTAAGAACTGCTAAGTGAAAACAAACTGCAAAGCAGTATGTATAGCCTGACCCCAATTAAGAAGAAAAACAAAAACAGTTGTGTGCCTGTTTTTGCGTATTTATAAATGCATACAAAAGGAGAATTGGAAGGATACATTCTAAATGGTTAATTTGCAAGGAGGAGGAGAAAATTTCGCTTTTCCCTCTGCATACGACTGCTTTTGAAGTTTTTTACAATGAACTCAAAATTATAGGTTTGTTTTCAATTGAAGTCAAAATGTATACATGCTATTTGACCCTGTAATTTCACTGCTAGAAATATTTTCTGAGTAATCAGAGAGACAGTTAAGAGTTTCTGTAGAGCACTGTGGCATTGCAGCATTATTTGTAACAGCAGAAAATTTGAAGCAGTATCCCATGTCAAAATGGTTACATTAGGGAAGAACTATCTTATGTAGCTATTAAAAATCCTGTGCCAAAAAAAATCTTCATTGACTTGAGAGAAAGCTTTTAGTAACAGTTCACATTTAGGGAGTACCTGCACTCGATGGCACTTGGCCTGGCTTGGCTGCTCTGTACCAGGGATCATGCCCAGTGCTTTGCATAAATTATTGAAATTTCGCAACTGTCCATTGCCATTTCCATTTTATAGGTAGAGAAGCTTGAGATTTGGGTTGGGTAAATAAGTTACCAGAGGCCTCACTGTTGTCGGATTGATAAAGCAGAAGCCACAGCTCTCGCCAGTAACGCGTGCTGGATCATTTCATCATGGAAAAGCAGATTACATAGCTACACGTGTGGGACGACCACCATTTTACAAGAGCTGCATGTAACCTTTCTGTGGCTTGGTATTTGAAATGGTGACATTTGTGTGTACGTTGCTGATACGATGGTTCACAAGTCACCTTCATGTCTTGACAACCTTATGTACAACAGAACAGAAGTGGTTTCATTGATATATTTTCCTTTAAGTAAGGTTGAGCTTTTTACCTGCTTGTCTATTGATCATTGGAATTTTGGGGTCTGTTTCCTATTCATGTACTTGGGAAGTATCTGTTGACGAGGACTTCGTAAGCTTGACCGCTGGGAATGAGCCAGAAAGGCTGGAATCCTTCTAAGGGGAAGCTTTGCTTTGACAGTTGAAATGCATTTTTCCTTCAGGGGTTAACTAGCCATTTGATTTCTTAATCACCTGGAATTTACTTGACTTTAAAATTCCTGACCTCAGAAATGATTGATGAAGGGCACACGGAACCTCTCTGCACTGCTTTTGCAACTTTCTGTGAGTTTATCAGCATTTGAAAGGGAATGATGGAACTTTAGCTCCCAGTGTTACTTAATTCTGACTGATAGAATGAGTGACAGTGAGGGGTAGGGTGGCAATAGATTGCAGCAGACAGACCTAAAGCCAAAGAGTGGCTGGGAGCACCACCTTTTTTTTTTTTTTTTTTAGTGGGGTGATGATTTCCATCTTTCAAATAGTTGACAAAATACAGACATATCCTCTTCCCCAAATCCCCCTGTTGTTAACATCTTGCTCCGTGAGCATCAACTTATTACATGTGCTATTTTGTGGCTGCAGCTGCCACCTTCTTCTGGTCCTCCTTCTGTGTTTCAGCGTGACTGGCTCAGTCTGGAAGGTTTCAGGCATTCACTCACCTGAAGAAAAATGTTTACACCTGGTTTTCAAACTTCTCAGAAACCTACAATGTTCTTGTTTCCCACAGTTTAAATATAAATTTAAACACATAGCTTTGAAAAGGCTTTGAAGACTAATTTCCTGCCCCTAGCCTCAAAAGGAGCCCTGGTGGCACAGTGGTTAAGAGCTCGGCTGGTAACCGAAAGGTTGACAGTTCAAACCCACCAGCAAGCAGCTCCTTGAGAGCAAGATGTGGCATCTGCTTCCCTAAAGATCACAGCTTTGGAGACTCTCTGGGGCAGTTCTGCTCTGTGCTTCGGGGTCCTCGTGTGTAGGAATCAACTCAGGGGCAGTGGGTGTGGGTTTTTTCCCTAAACGTCAAATGTTAGCATCAGTCTCCCTCCCCCAGTGTGGTTACTTGGCTGTGGCTGACCCAGTGTGTTCAGCATCCTCTCATGGGACTGCCTGCACCACGGGGCTTTTCTACGTGCTGGTGTATCGTAATGGCGATATTCTATTTTTCCACATCCTCTTTAAAAGTAATCGTTCCCAGACTTCTTTACTGGTTAGCACCACCTGATTTCGGTATAGTTGTCCTGAGTGTTCGTTATTTGTGCTTTCCTTTCACTCGTATGGCTGTAACTGTGATGCCCGTCTGTCTTCAACTTTACCTCTCCCCTGGCATATGGCACCGGGCATTGTCTTTTATAAACCCGCACAGGCCTTCTGTGGTTGTGTGAGGGCATGACATGGTTTTGAATAAGTTACTGGAAGTTGAATTTGGATTTCATTATTAGAACCATCTAGCAAATCTGTAAAGCAAAATTCTGCTCGCGTTGCTACTTCGGAATACCTTTTCCTTCTGAGGATATGTGCTTTTCCCAGGTGGGTCTTTCTCATGGCAAGTGAAAGGTCCATGCTTTGGTGACGGGGCAGACCTGGCAGTTTATTAGTGGTGTAAAGCCAGGGGCCTTCTGGGTTGGAATAGACTTTGTAGGGCCTAATAATTAATGGGGCTGGGAATTTTGAGTTTCTAATAATCAAAGTATACATGCTCTGGGGGGATTGCCTCTGCTGAAAGGAAGAACATTTCCTTTTTTCCCTCCCTCCCTCTTTCCCCTTTTGCCCTCCTTCAAGTGTGTTTCTTTTCCTCCACCTTCCCTGGGTGCTGAAACTAAGGCTGGAGCTAGTTCATTATCTGCAATGTCAATATTGAGTGTTGTTTGTGAAGTGGAATATTAACAGATTTGAATGGCTTCTGGCAGCTTTCAACCGCTTCATTGAATTTAAATGAATCAAGGGTAGCTATTAAGAAGTACTCAATATTTTTAGGGTAAATCAAATCCTTGACTAAGGTTATTTTTGACCAGATTCACTGTTTTCACCTGCAGCATCAAGATGGGGGAGCGGGGTGGGTGGAGGTACACAGATTTTTACCGCTTCTAGCTCCCTTCTTACAAAACCTATTTCTCTCAAAAATGTCAGATGTCAGGGCATCCTGTGGAATATAATGACACTTGCTTTTTTTCCCTCTGCCAAGAGAAATTTTTGAATTAAAACCAATGACTGACACAGCCCAAGCTAGCAGATCCAATACCCATGCCCAAATACATCCCTGTTCAGAGGCTGCAAACATCCAGCGGCAGAGTTTTATGAGGACAAAGAATTTTAATAACGACCTTCAAGGACTAGGAATGCTCCTGAGAAATGCATATTCTAAACCAGGCTTGCTTCTCAAGAGGCTGCGTTCCTGCTCTCAGCAGCTGGGCATTGCATTTTCAAACCTGGTTCCTTCCCTCCCTCCTACGTCTCTTCTTCCTCCAACACTTCCGCCAATCTAGTGTATGGGTTAGAAAGAAAAGGAATATCACCTGTCTCGGGGGGCCTCCTCACCATCTCTCTGCCCTAATGTGGAGGAAAGGAGCCGTAGTGGCGCAGTGGTTCAGTGCTCAGCTGCTAACCGAAAGGTTGGTGGTTCCAACCCGGCAGCTGCTCTGTGAGAGGAAGGTGCAACGGTCTGCTTCCTCCAGGGTGCACAAGCCTTGGAAAACGCTGTAGGTGGTCCCACTCCGTCTTACAGGGTCACTGTGAGTTGGAATCAACTTGATGGCAGTGAGTTTTTGTTTTTGTCCCCCCACTCCTATAATGCGGAGGGGCATGGTCAGTAAGTGGCCTTGAGAGAATTGTGTTCTCTTTTCCATGGACCTCATCCTAGGGCCTCACAATTGAATTCACATGTTTAAAATATTGCTGGAGGTAGGAAGGATAGTTATTAGTAGAAAAAACACAGAAAGACTCAAGAGATTCTTACCTCTGAGTTAATAAACGCTGACGTTGAGTGTTGAAATAGTTCTTCATTTTTCATTATACGGTCTGATTTATTGTTGATAGGTTTTTCATGGTCTAATTAATGATGATAACCATTTGGGGTTCCTTGAGGTAAAATAAAAGTCACTGGTGTTTTGATGTTTTGACTCCACTGCTGTTGCAAGCTTCATGAAGTTCTTAACTGAGAAGGCATCTGACTACTAATTTCCTATTTGGGGCATTTGTTTATTATGGGTTCAAGTTAGTTGGGAGCCCATTGATTTGTTGTTTTTAAACTGGCTGGCATAGTGGTTAAGTGCTGCAACTGCAAACCACAAGGTTGACAGTTCAAATCCACCAGGTGCTCCTTGCAAACTCTATAGGGCAGTTCTACACTGTCCTGTAGGGTCGCTATGAGTCTGAATCAACTCGACAGCAGTGGGTTTCATTTTGCTTTTTTATCTTAATTGTTTTGTTGGAGATTGCTGGCAAGTTGCTTCCGAATCTGACAAGCTCCTGTGTGCAGAGTAGAACTGCTCCATGGGATATTCAAGGCCGTGACGTTTCAGAAACAGATCAGCAGGCTGTCTCCTGAGATGTTTCTCAATGAGCCTGAGCCCCCAGCCTTTGGCTAGGAGTCAAGTGCTTCACCATTTGTGCCACCCAGGCTTCTGGATTAAGCAGAATCCTATGCAAGTGGTGGAGAGAGATGATGAGAGAAGAGACACAGTCACTTCAGTCAGCACTTAGGAAAGACCCATGAGCAGAACAGCTGGAAACTTCTTGCTTCCTAGAAACATACCTGATGAAGGCTAAGCTTCAGAGAACATTTGGCCCTAAATAGCATCCCCCTAGAAAAAGAAGTATGGTAGCACAAGTGTATTTGCGTCTATTTTAGAACTTCGGTCACACTTAGTGTAAACACTACAGAACAAGGTGAGCTTGTTGTGTAGAATTGTTTTAGTTGGCAGGATAAAACCAAAACCCACTGCCCTTGAGTTGTGTCCGACTCACCGTTGGCATGATAAGTAGTGTAAAATATTACATTTCATTGTAAAGTTTTGAAGGTAAAAGTTTGATCCTGGAAAGTAAGCCGTATGTTTTCTTTGCTTGTTTGTCTAGCTCCTTAGGGACCTTTCCTTTTAACCTGTTCTTCCCCTGTATTCCCTTTTAGTGAGCAGTGTAAGTCTCTCTTTCGCATTTCACAGAGAATAAGTCCTAGAGATCCATATAAATAGAGACAATATTTTTTCCAGAACTTTAGGCATTGATTGTACAGGTCCACAAAACAGTTAATTCCCTGTGTCAGAGTGTGTCCTGATGAGGGAAAGATTTGCACCTAGTTCACACTGAGTACTGCCTGGTGTTGTCTTCCGTTGCAGCTGTAACAGATTCCTCCATCTGCTTAGGTGCGGTGACCCATCACAACCCCATGGACAACAGAATGAAATCCTACCAAGTCCTTTGCCATCCTCCTAATCATTGCTGTGATGGAGCCCGTTGTTGCAGCCACTGTGCCATTCGGTCTCACTGAAAATCTTCCTCTTTGTCCCTGACCCTCCACCAAGTATGACATCCTTTTCCAGGGACTGGTCACTCTTAATAACATGTACCATGTGTGTGAGATGACATCTCACCATTGTTGCTTCTAAGGAGCACTTTGGCTGTGCTTCCAGGACAGATTTGTTCATTCTTCTGGCATTCTAGGTAGGTGCAGTCTTCTTCACCAATTCACGGTGTCAGTTCTCCGTTAGTCTTTCTCACTCATTGTCCAGCTTTAACATGCATGTGAGGCGATTGAAAATACCTTCGCTTGGGTCTTGCATCCCATAGTCCTTAAAGTGCATCTTTGTGTTTTGACCTTTAAGAGAGATCTTTTGCAGTGGATTTGCCTAATGCACTGTGTGTTTGATTTATTGATAGCTGCTTCTGTGGCATTAATTGTGGATCCAAGTAAAATGAAATCTTTGACAACTACAATCTTTTCTCCATTTATCTTGATATCATGTACTGGTCCAGTTGTGAGGACTTTTTTATTGAGTATGATCTATACTGAAGGCTGTGTAGTCTTTGATCTTCATCAATAAGTGCTTCAAGTCCTTTTCACTGTCAGCAAGCAAAGTCGTGTCACATGTGATCTTCATCAGTAACTACTTCAAGTCCTCTTCACTTTTAGCAAGCCAAGTTTTGTCATCTGTATGTATAGCTTGTTAGTGAGTCTTCTTTAATCCTGATGCTCCATTCTTATTCAGATAGTCCAGCTTCTCAGATTATTTGCTCAGCATACAGATTGACTGAGTATTGTGAAAGGATACAACCCTGACGCACACTTTCCTGACTTTAAACCACACAGTATTCTCTTGTTCTGTTTGAACAACTGCTTATTGCTTGGCCTAAGTACAGGTTCCTCATGAGCACCTGTATCGTAGAGGCCCCAAACAATACAGATTCATTATCTTGCTGTTTGGGAGGTGGGAAGTCTTAAAATCAAGGTGTAGGCAGGCCTGTGTTGCTTCTGGAGGGCCTATGGGGAGAGAATACTTCCTTGCCTTTTTTTACCTATTAGATGCCACGCACGTTCCTTAGCTCATGGCCCCTTCCTCCCATCGTTAATGTCTACCATTACATCTACCTCCTCTCACTCTTACCTCCCTCTTCATCCTTGGCGGACCACTGTGATTGCATTGGGCCCACCCAGATAATCCATAACCTCATCATCTCAAGATCCTTAACTTAATCACGGCTGCAAACTCTCTTTATCAGGTTCATAGGTTTTAAGGGGTCGTTAGTCTACCTGCCACACTTGGTCACTGTTCCTGCCTGCTTTCATCAGAGCCAGTTTCCTTGCCTCGTAAACCTTCTCACCATTCTCCCCACTTCCAGTGACTTGAGTCTACCTGGGCCATTTCTCATGTTCTTCTCTTAGTTTTGCATCTGGTTTTGTTGTTTCATTCTTTTCATCTCTTTCCCATCTGCTTCTTTCTGTCCAGTCCCATGTCCAAGCCCTCTAGCTCAGGCATTTCTGACGTCATTCTGAAACTGCCAGGACATCCTTCAAACTGGTCTGCCTGTTGATAATAATTCTCCCTGCAGATACTTGAAACTCACTTTGAAGCTAGTACACATTGTCACTCTTTTGTCTGAACCCGATAATTCCATTTTATGAAATCTTCGTTTTGTTGGAACAGGCCTCAGGGGTCCTATATGCACATCAAATGCTGAGGCCCTGATGCTCCAGCTGTCTGCTAGGGCAATCTTGATAAAATGGCGCCTGCACTTCTTCACTTGTCTCTCTGCTGGTCTGATATACCTGAAACCGAAAAACCCAAACCTGGTGCTCTTGAGTCCATGCTGGCTTAAAGCTACCCTATAGGACAGAGCAAAACTGTCCCAGAGAGTTTCCAATGAGCACCTGGTAGGTATGAACTGCTGACCTTTCGGTTAGCAGCCCTAGCACATAACCGCTGTGCCACCAGGGTTTCTTGATAGACCTAAAGAAGCTGTAAAAGCTGCAGAGATTACTCTCTCAGTGACTCATGTTAGTTAATGTGTGACTTCCTGGGCCAGCTAAAGGAAGCCAGGAATTTTACAGAAAGAGGAAAAAGGCAAGTAAGAAGTCAATTTTATAAATTAATCCTGTCTTAATTTCTGCTTTTAAAATCAGGGGGCCTGAGTGCTTCCCTCTATTTCAGAGGGGGCTTGGAGTGGTTCCCAGGAGGAGGGAGTGGCCACATGATGGGTGATCTGGAACCCAAACCACAGACTCTTGTTCTAGTATACTAGGTTACCTGGCAGTTCTGACGCTAGAAGCAGCCTTTGTTTAATCCCTTCATTCTGCAGACGGATAAACAAAAACTCTGAGATTTCCTTGTATTTAAAAAGTAGTAGAGATGCTTAGCCTCATGTAGATGTTTCAGTGAGAAATTCATGATGTGGAGCTGAGCTTCAGTCACTATGGAGTTTGGGAAGTTTACTGAGTCAATGCTGACTTAAAGCTACCCTATAGGACAGAGTAGAACTGCCCCGTAGAGTTTCCAACAAGCACCTGGTAGATTTGAACTGCTGACCTTGTGGTTAGCAGCCGTAGTACATAACCACTGTGCTACAAGAGTTTCCTGTTCCCCAGACCCCACCACCACCTGGTGCCTGGGAAAACCATTGCCATCAAGTTGGGTCCGACTCATAGCAACCTTGGAGGTCAGAGTAGAACTGTCCCATAGAGTTTCCAAAGACTGCCTGGTGGATTTGAACTGCTTACCTTTCGGTTAGCGGTTGTAGCATGTAACGCACTACACCACCAGGCTTTCCAGGTGCCTTGAGGGAAGATGGTAATAATGGTCTCAGACTACAGTGACCCCAGCTTGGGCCCTGTTGGTTGACACAGACCTTGAGAGAACCTGATCAGAGCTCAGCAAAGCTCCCTTTAACCAACAAGTTAGGGGGCTGACTTTCTGGAGGAGGGTTAGATAAGTAGTCCCTGGGTGGCCCCTGCATAAAAAGTCACTCAGCTCCCTGAACAGGTGCCAACTCATTGAGCCCTGCAGCCTTGCCTGGCTGCTGGGACCACACACTCCTGCCTTGTTTTTGCCCTTTGGTCCTGGCCTGGGCCCGACTTTGCCCAGTGGATTCCCAGGCCATCCCATCTCCAACTGCAGACGGATCTTTCCATATTGTCTTGCTGCCCAGTAAACCTGCTCATGCTTTTCAACTTCAGAGTCAAGCTAAAGGTGTTTGGGATTGTGGTCACTTTATTCATGGCCGCTGCTACCCATGCAGCAGTCTCAGAGCCGCAGAGCTCATGTATTGTCTTCTGTGCTGTTAAAGCAATTGAAATGAGTTTTATTCTTCAGCCTACTGAGAGTTATCAAGTCCTAAGCTTTCTTTTGAAATTACCTCTATAATTTTCTTTTTAAATTATCCTTATAAAACTAGATGACAGCTAAGTAGAAAACATGCATTGTTCTTGATGGCTTTCTTTTTGCTGAGCTTATACACCTGGTGGCCTGAAGACAACAGAAAAGAATTGTCCTGCAGCTGAAGCTGTGTCGCAGACTCCTGGATTTAAGTTGTCTGGTCTGGTGACAGAAGTCATTCCTTCTTGCTGAGTCCAGTAGGAGAGCCTGAGGGCATGAACGAGTGTGGACAAAACTCTTTAATGAATCGTTTTTGTGAAAGGATTTTTGCTGAAATATTGATACTGAAAATGGGTAGCCTCCAACATGTCGTGCTGTGGTGGTCCCTTGAACCATAGCTCTTGTCTTTGTTAGGGGATCTTGTGTATATGATGGTCCAGGACCACTGTGGCTCCCCAGGTTTTGAGTTTTCTCTTCTTGGTAGTGTCAGTTGCCAGCACTTTGAATATGAATATTTGGCATGAGACTTAAAGATAGGAGCTCTTGAAATTACAGGCAGAATAAGCAACAGAATGTTGATTTCCTATGTGTAGATTGGTTGTAAGTGTATTATATTGGTTTGTAGACAGCCTTTTGTAAACCTACACACGTGAGGTTGTAGATTTGGAAGGGACTCTGCACATGAAAATATTGAGACCATGGCTTTCTCAGGACCCTACGAGATCCACCGGAAAAGGAGCAAGTACCGGAAGCCCTGGCTAGCTCCAGGTTCCAAGGCAGTGCTTGTCCTGCTGTCCTGTGATGCCTCTCTTCGACGGATGGTCTCCCACTGCTCCCCAACACCCACCTTCTCTCCGTTCTGGAGGTGGAGAATAGGCACACCACATGGCTGAGCAGGCCATGCCCATGCGCCTGTTCGTGCCTGTGTCCCCTCCTTCCTCCTAATCATGTTCATTCTACCAACACACTCATCTGCCTAAAAGATCCTGCCTCTCACACTGGTCTCACACTCCACAGAGTGCCTGAACACGGCTCTGCATTTTAGCTCATTTGACGGGATCTCTTTCCTGGTTATAGGGTTAATGTCCACCGTACAGGACCTGTCATGACATCTGGTGCCTAGTAAATGGGTCTTGAGTGAATAGTGAGAGATGTTGTATAGTAAACGCCAGTCACAAGGTAGGCTGGCAGTCTGGTGTTTTGCTGCCCAAATTTTCATGCGTCATTTTCTCTGACTAGCCACTAAGCCCCAGAAGGACAGACACAGCTTCCATGTCTTTCTCTGTGGCCCTTAGCAGAGCTCTTGGTGGGTGGTGAGTCACAGCACTGGTACTTCATCTTCCTGCCACTTGAATCTTGGATTCTGTTTCAGATACATTTGTTTCATCCCACTCCTCAGCACATGGGTCTTGTTTTAACCCCTTATGGCACCTACCATCTGCAGAAGTAGAGAAGCCAAAGATTGTGGTCATGAGTTCACAGGTTTTTCTTTCTATGCATAGATCCCTTGGTACTTATTCAAAGCGGCAAAATCATATGTCTGTTAGGGGAGGATGCAAGCCGAATAATTATTAGAATTGCTGTGAAAATTATAGTGGAAGCAGTATACCCCTCCTGGGTTAGGTTTTTGTAACTAGAAAACCACTGGTAGAATTCTTTGTTCCAAGATCCTCAAAATCACCAGGATGCAGCATTCTGTCCCGTTGGTCTTCTGAAGTAATACTGGTAATATCTATCACACAGGTATTTTTAAGCATTGAAATATAGAATGGTTGTTAGAAATGAGCTGGTTAAAGGGAGGAGACAGATGTGAAATAAGACAGATTGCATGCCATTTATAATGTTGGCTTGTAGTTGGTTCATAGAAGAGAATGCCTAACTGGAATTTATCTGGTGAAGATTAAACCGTTAAGCCCGCTGAAGTGAAAAACAGTGGGCACTTGCCAAGTAAAAGCACATTACCATTTAAAACTGAGCTTCATCTGTGCTCCTGTCTGCAAATGACGGTGTCTCCCACAGAGAAACTGCTTTCTGACTTCTGGTGTTCTCGCTTTTTTTGGCAGAGCCTGAGCTCTTGTGAAGCTGGCGATGACAAGCCTGAATGGTAGCCATGCCGAGAAAACCACTGACATGCCAAAACCATCAGTCCCCAAAGTGCACGTGCAGAGGTCTGTGTCCCGAGACACCATCGCCATTCACTTCTCGGCGTCCGGGGAAGAGGAGGAGGAGGAAGAGGAGGAGCTGAGAGAGCTCCTTGAGGAGGGCCTGGACGACCAAAGCATTGTAACAGGACTCGAAGCCAAGGAAGACCTCTACCTTGGCCATGACCCTGCTGCCTCGCTTATTCAGGCAGATGGACTGTCCGTGTCCCAGTCCCCTGCCATCTTGCCCGTCTCCGAGAACACTGTAAAGCTGTTGGAGTCTCCCCCTCTGGCAGCCCAAGTATTAAATACAGTGCCATTGGCTCTGTCCCCAGGGTCTTCTTTGTCAGGGCCCTTAGCCAGCTCTCCCAGCGTATCGTCCCTCTCTGAGCAGAAAACCAGTTCTTCCTCACCAGTGTCCTCGCCCTCCAAGTCCCCCGTCCTCTCATCTAGTGCCTCGTCCTCCACCCTCTCCAGTGCAAAACCCTTCATCAGCCTCGTGAAGTCCCTGTCGACAGAAGTGGAGCCAAAAGAACCCCTACACCCCCCAAGGCACAGGCACTTGATGAAGACATTAGTCAAGTCCCTGTCCACGGACACTTCCAGGCAGGACTCAGATACCGTGTCCTGCAAGCCACCCGACTCCAAGCTGAATTTACACCTGTTCAAGCAGTTCACACAGCCACGAAACACAGGTGGAGATTCCAAAACCGCTCCCTCGTCCCCACTGACTTCTCCCTCCGATACTCGCTCCTTTTTTAAAGTGCCCGAAATGGAGGCTAAAATCGAAGACACTAAACGACGCCTCTCAGAAGTCATCTATGAGCCTTTTCAGCTCCTTAGTAAAATTATAGGGGAGGAAAGTGGCAGCCATAGGCCCAAAGCCTTATCTTCAAGTGCTTCCGAACTCTCCAATCTGTCCAGCTTGAATGGTCACTTGGAAAGCAATAACAGCTACAGCATCAAGGAAGAGGAGTGCGATTCTGAGGGGGACTGCTACGAGAGCGATCCCAGCGTCCCCAAGGCTGGCCACCCTACGTCGGCTGATGATCTGCCAAGAGAGGCAGACCTGAGGAGTTCCCAGGGGAGCGGTCTAAAGGACTTAGGCCTCAAGACCAGTTCTCTAGTTCTTGAGAAATGTTCTCTGTCGGCCTTAGCGAGCAAAGAAGACGAAGAGTTTTTTGAACTGTACACTGAGGACTTTGATTTGGAGACAGAAGGGGAGAGTAAAGGGGATCAAGCTCCAGATGTCCCTCTCAAACCAGAGGTGCTTGTGGACGATGGCATGGCTCTTGACAGCGACGACGAGGTGGACTTGGCTGAGCAGCACCAGGAGTTACCAGTGAAGACCCTGGGCTTCTTTATAATGTGCGTCTATGCGTACCTCATCCTCCCCCTCCCCCAGTATGTCAGCGGACTCTTCCTGGGTGTTGGCCTTGGATTCATGACTGCTGTTTGCATGATCTGGTTTTTTACACCACCAAGTGCTCCTAAATATCGCAGGTTACATAAAAACCAACAACACTGGAACCCTAGATCTCTGGATATCAAGGAACCCGAAATTCTCAAGGTAAGCCGCCTCAGCGATAGCACACTGTTTCGTAGTCTGTGTATTTTAGGCGTGTTGTCACAGGTTTTTGTACAAGCAATGTATTTAATTGTTGAGGTGTTCTCATTCTCCAGGTACCCAAGAGAAGAATCTGATCAACCATTCTAATTCAAATTCACCAAGAAGTTTTTCTGATTCTTGGTGGTTCTAGAGAATAGTACTTAGCTCCAGTTCCTAGCTCAGTTTCTCTCCCACCTGCCAGGGATTTGCTTCTTGCTGAAAATGTTAGCTGAGTCTTTTAGAGTTAAATATTCTGGAGACCCTGGGGAAGGACTAAATACTCCTGAAAATGCACAGGAAGAGAAAGAGGAAGTGGAGGCAAATTATTGTTAACTTTGACCTCTGCTGGGTACTCCTCTGTGCACAGTGGGATGTGGGCTGTAAAATGAGAATTCACTCTTAAGTGTGTGTCACCTGTCAGGCTTTGGGCCACCAAAGCAGACAGGCAGTCCATCAGGGGCCGTAAGAAAATATTAGACCTTCTCTCTAGTCTTTTCATCTTCTAAAAAGTCTGGGTCTTGCTATTAGAGCACAGTTCTGCTCTGACATACATGGGGTTTCCATGCATCGGAATGAACATCAGCTGAGGGCTTTAGTTTATTGTTTGTCTTGAAAGCAATGAGGCATGGCTGCTTGGCTAGTTGAAAGATGTCGGGCTTCTTTGTGTCTTTGCAGTCTCTGTGGAGGATTGCCTGCGAGACACATCACATTCTGGGTTAGTGCTTATTCAACAAACTGTTTTCATTTTCTTCTTTTAAAAGAAAGAAGAAAATATTCTGAGTTTTGTTTATGTTTTGAAATATACACAATATAAAAGTTGATTAATTTTTTTTAATGTTTTTAAATAATGATTGAGGTTGTTAATTTATGTAGTCCGTAAGTCATATAACACACATACATGTCCATGCATGCATTTTTCTATCTATATGGGTTTTACAGAAAAGGTGTGGAATCAGAAAAGTTTAGAGACCACTGCTTTATAAAAGTTATTTAATTCAGAAATCATAGTCACTCAAGAGTCGGATGCTTCCAGTTGTGCAGATGTGGAGACTCAGGCTTGAAGAGGTGGTCTTTTGTCCAGGGTCTCCTGACAATAATTCATGGAGGTGAGATTTGGAGCCCTAGGGTGCTGTCTTCTGCATTTTCCTTGACACCTCTCCGTGGAAGATTCCTGTCTAGACCCATCTGGAGAAGCACGTACAGTACAAGAGGTGTGCGAAGGGAGACCTTGGATTACCCGGAGTGGTTCTGAAACTTAATTACTAGTCTTAACCTTGACCTTTTCAAGTTAAAAGCTTGTTTGACTTTTCTGTTAAATTAATAACCACTTCTATTTAAATAATGCCCTAAGAATGGCAACATGATCTCTATTGCCAGAAAAACAAGATAAAGAATTTTAAAAAAAAATTTTTTTTTTTTTATTGTGATGAAGTGAAAGTTTACAGTCCAAGTCAATTTTCCATACCTATCTTTCTGGACTCGATGGCACTTGGCTTGGCTTGCTTTTCCATGAAATACATGGTCAATGCTTAGACAACCCAAGAAACCTATAGAAAAAAATTACTGGATCCGACTCGACGGCACTTCGGCTTTTGGCTTGGATCATATTACTTGGCTATCAAGTCAATTCTGACTCATGGCAGATGCCATAGGGCAGAGTAGAACTGCCCCCTAGGGTTTCCGAGGAGTAGCTGGTAGGTTGGAACTGCCATCCTTTTGGTTAGCAGCCCAGGTCTTAACCACTATTCCACAGGGCTCCCTTATCATACTAGCAAAGGTAATTGCAGTATGTCTGTCAGTTTTTTTTTAAACATTTCTGTGTGTATGGGTATATACATACGTACACATGTACACAAGTGCTTACATTCTTTTGAATTTGATTTTAATAGGATCACGTATTTTGTAACCTTTTACTTTTACATGATAGTATGCTGAGACTGTTTCTTTTTTAAGATAAGTCTTGAGGATGTGACACACTTAAGTTTAACATTAATATGTCAAGTGGAGCAAAAGTGACTCATTTGCATAGTTGCTAAGTTTTTTGGTAGAGTAGTTGCTGTGGCCACCTGAATTTCACGCCCTCTGAGTAAGTTAGCACTGATTTCAGGAAAGGAATGGTGCTTGTTTTAACTCCAGTGAGTTACTCCAGTGACTGACTGTCTTAGGCTGGGTTTTCTAGAGAAGCAAAACCAGTAACACATGTAGGTACAAGGAAAGATTTATAATAGATAGATAGATACAGATATAGGAAACAGCTCACGTAATCACAGAAGCTAAATGTCCCAAGCTCTGGCACAAGCCTCATGTGGCCACGGAAGCTGAGGAACCCAAAGTCAGCAAGTCAGAGACCAGTGTTCTAGATCACCGGTTGTGCAGGTCAGTGGATCCCAAGCTAGTGGCAAGACGAAGCGACAGAGGCTGGCAAAACCAGGATCTGCAGGTCAGGGAGCAGAAGCGGCAGAGGCTGGCGAACCCAGGATCGGCAGGTCAGGGAGCAGGACTCTCAAGTGCCGACTGTAAGGACTGATGAGTCCAACAGCTGCTAGTTCAAGTCCCAGAACCAGACGCTGGAAGAAGAGAGCAGGAGCTCCTGGCCACATGAGCGACCAGCAGCCGTAGTGAAAGGTTGCGAGATGGAAGCTGAGGGGCAGGGAGCCACCACAAACCCCACCCTGCCGCTTAATAGAGCAGCCAAATATGTAGTAGCCAAGTTGACATAATCCTGGACCACCACACTGACTGAGCATTCAGTTGAAACACTTGTCTTGGAAAGGTTTATATTTTAATGCAGTCTGTGGTGTTGGGTCCATCACTGCCATACGTCAAGAGTGGGATCTTAATGTCAGGGTGCAGTCTAGTTGCTTTGATCTAGTCACCAGCAGGAAAAGCAGCACTATGCTGAGCACCAGCAGTGGGCTATGTGTTGGGTACATTGTTTTGTTTCATTCTCACCCCCGCCATGTTCAGTTGGAGTATGTGCTGATGAGGAAATGGAAACACAGAGAGGTTAAATTACTTGCCCAAGGTGTCACAGCCAGTCAGTGACAGGCAGGGCTAACCGTTTGTTTTAAGAAAGATATTTTGCCCTTGGTGTCTGGGGATAAATGCATTTGGTTAGTGCCAGTATTGTCAAGGTGAGGTGGCATCTTGTTATAGCTCGGATTTGCATTTCTCTAAGAACTAATGATCACAAGCATTTCTTCTTGTGTCTGCTACCCACCTGAATGTCTTCTTTTGTGAAGTGGGATAAATATATTTGAATTTCACATTGTTGACTTTGCCTTTTTGAAAACAAGTACTTTAGTGCTGTCATTGACTGACATCTAGAATCCAAGCAAATTGTCTTAGGCTGTTTTATGAGTATTCTTGACTGATATTCAGTCAACTCTGATGGATCCTTTTGGTAATTCCTTTTCATTCTTAGATGGCACTGATTTAGAATAGCTTCTTACTACAGAGGAAAATGTCTTTTAGCCTGAGATCTTCTCTTTGATGCACAGGATTCCTGTGACTCAGTGACCTGGCTAGATGAGTTTTGTATTTACCAAAAGGACATTGCTGCCAATTAGAAGGGTAGGTTGTATACTGCAAGCCAAAGATTTCAAATGCAACATACTCTTTGGACTTAAATTCATTTTACTGGGTAAAAGATCATACTCTTGATTGCCATTTAAAAACCGTGGCGCTTCAAAAACTTTTCCGCAGGATTGGCATTAAATTTCAGACCCAAATATTTTGGTAAGAAAAGGGTTGTACAGTGAAGTCTAGCACTGGACAGCTGTCTTCCTGTCTCTCGCTCACTGGCTGTTGTACTTTCTGTATCAGCTAGATAGCTCTACTGTCATGGCGCATGTGAAGTCCGTGTCTTGCCTGCCTGTTCTTAGTTGCTGTCGAGTATGTTCCAGTGCATGGCAGCCCCGTGTGTGTCAAGTGGAATCATTGTGTAGAGTTTTCAAGGCTGTGGCCTTTTGGAAGCAGATCTCTGGGCCTGTCTTTCGAGGCTTCTCCGGGTGGATTTGAACCACCAGCCTTTTGGCCGACAGTCGAGCACTTAACCATTTGTGCCACTCAGGGCCTCCTCCTGCCTATGTGACAGTCCAGTACGGGTGTTCTAGACAGGTAGATAGAAACCTGGCAGTGTAGTAGTGAAGTGCTTCAGCTGCCAACCAAAAGGCGACCAGTTCAGACCACCAGGCACTGCTTGGAAACCCTGCGGGCAGTTCTGCTCTGCTCTGTAGGGTCATTGTGAGTCAGAATCGACTCAGGTGGCAGTGGGTATGGGTAGATGGGTGGGTAGGCTACTCAACATTTTAATTCCATCTTGTAGCTTCACCTCAAGCTGAGCAGTTGGCCAGCCCCTAGGATGTTAGAGTTCTGGCAGAAGGGAGGAAAAGGCGTATCTGCTTAAATGCTGGGCCCAGCGACACACAACACTTTCACTCACCTTTCACTTGGGAGAGCTACTCATAGGGGCCCTCCTAAGTCTAGGAGGCTCTAGAAAATTTAGTGCCTTGCAGGGCAGCTTCTGGTGGTGCAGTCATTAAGCACTCGGCTGCTAACCAAAAGATTGGTGATGCAAAACCACCAGCCTCTCCGTGGAAGAAACACGTGGCAGTCTGCTTCTGTAAAGACTACAGCCCGGGAAACCTGTGGGGCAGCTCTGTTGTCCTGTAGCGCTGCTGTGTGTCAGAATCGACTGCTTTGACAGCAGTGGGTTTCGTTTTGGGGGCGACTTCTTCCTGGTACCAGTTCTGCACTGTGGAACCAAACACTACTGAGAAGTGTGCCCCGTTTTGGAGACACAGCTAGCCGCCCCAGCATCTGTTCATGCCATAGGCCTTACCTGAGCTGCAGTTACTTGTCTGTTGTCTGCCTTCCCCAGGACGCTGTAAGCTTGATGAGTGCCTGGGCCCTGTCCGTCGTTTTCATTGTGTGTCCCAACATGTCTTGGGCACGTGGCAAGTAACTGTTGGATGAATGGATGAGCAGATAGAATAGATGAATGTTTTATCAAAAAATTTAGGCAGTGAGTCAGTATGGATGCTGTGATACCACTGAGATGGTGAAGGTGCTTTTTTAAAGAAATAACCCTATCTATCCCTGCTTTTTTTAAAAAAAGGTTTTAGTGAGAGTTTGATAGGAGTCATCTTTTAAAAATACGAAAAATCTTTACATAAAAATATAGCTTAGGAGGTGTTTCTCTGCCAGCTGATGTGGAAAATCCAAGATGGGCTTTAACAAGAGTTTGAACGTGATGTTCATTGCTTATACCGCGTCTGACAGCATGTCAGCGCTCCTAGTAACATTCACAGAGGCAGCCCTCCTGACTTACAAGGGGGTGGGAGACTGGTTTAAGCTAAGTGGAGGATTGGAGAGCATTGGTGGTGAGTTCTAGATTTCGTCTCTGCCTGCGGGTTTATGGAAACGTTGGTGCCATTGTGGTTAAGTGCCATGGCTTCTAACTGAAAAATAAGCAGTTCATATCCACCAGGTGCTCCTTGGAAACGTTATGGGGCAGTTCTACTCCAGGTTTATAACTTTAAGACAATACAGTGATGGTCCTTGATTTCTTTATAACACAACTCCGTTAGCATTTTTTTAATGTGAGTCAAAATTGTCTCTCTTGAAAATAGACTGATTTTAGGGATAAGTTGGCTGGTTTGAGTTATTTTTTTGTGTACCTAATCCTTTTTAAGTGTTTTTTTTTTACAGAGAATGTAGTGATTCAATTCTTGAAGGCAGCGAGTGTACCAACCTTTAAAAAAATTTCTGATTACCTGCTTCATAGGATATAAAACCAGCATGTGACAGAGACCCACCCCTTTGACTGACCCTCCGTATTCTAGCCTCGTGGCCCAGTCAGGCAGGTGCTCCAGGGTGGTTGTAGGGCACCATGTGTTTTTAAGCCTGTGTCCCCTAAGTGCTCCTAAGTGAGTCCTTTATTGGTTCCGGAAACAATTCAGGCAGCTTTTCTTTGGTGTGATTTTACGTGATGAGGAAACCGAACCCAAACCAAACCTACTGCCTTCGAGTTGATTCTGACTCACAGCTACCCTGTAGGACAGAGTGGCACTGCTCCCCTGAAGTTTCCAAGGAGTGCCTGACAGATTCAAACTGCCCGGCTGTTAGCAGATGTGGCACTTAACCACTGTGCCACCAGGGTTCCCTGATGAGGAAAGGGGAAGAAAAAGGGAACTTTTTGTGCTTCCTAAGGGCAGTTTCACTACTCTGTCTGCCTTGCAGACATGTGTGCTATAAATGGCTGTGCAGCAGTGATGAGCAAGCAGGTAGATAGCCCCAGAAGGACCAGTGTGCACCCCAGCAGGAGCTATTCTCAAAGAGTGGTATGTGACTGTCGGGACCTTGAGACACTCCACCATCTACTGTTCCATACCCAGCTGATCTGAACTGTACTATGTTGAAGGTAAGTAGCAGAGGCTTCTCTGCAGCTATAAGCTATCGCAGAGTCCTTGGGAGAACTCTTAGGTACTCCTTTAAAGCCTCTGTGGTGAAATGAGTTCCTTTATGGAGCCTTTTTCCCTGGTTCTTTGGAAAAACAGCTTGAGAGAGTTTTCTGCTAAGCTCTAAGGAGTTACCTTTGCCCCAGTTTGCTGCTCCAGGGGGTTTGTTGTTTTCATCCGGGTCGATTGACATTTCCTGTAAATTGTAAGCAACTTGATGTTTAATATTCTTGTTGGGTCCTGAACTGCAGCCTGCCCTTTTATCAGTGTGCACCATATGGGAATTGGTCAGTAGACTATGGAAACAAAGTGTCTGTGGCATACTGAGAGGGATTGATGAGTGTGGCCCTGGTGGGAGGGCTGTGCTTTGAAATTAAACGAGGAGTTTGTGTATCTGTTCAGCCAATCGCACTGAGATTTTTCAGACAAGCAGGAAGAAGCAGAAAGGAGAAAAAGAAGGGGCAGAGAGAGAGGAGGGAAGGAACCTTCCAAAGAGGATGTGACATGGATCAAGGGCTGCGTCACCGAAAATAGAGACTGGCCTGGAAGGGCCCGTTAGCAGAGTTCATGGTGACAGGCCCAGAAGGAGCCCTGTGGCAGAGCTAACAGTAGGAAGGCTGAAGGCAGAGAGGCCTGTACTTGGGGCTGAGAGGAGGCCTATCCTGAGAGAAGGGGGTCTGTCCCCAGGGAGGCTGAGACAAGCTTGTCCTCAAAGGGTTGAGAGGAGGCCTGGAAAGCCGAGAGGAGCTGAGAGAGCCATTCTGCTCTGAAGGAGGGAGAATTTGCCTGCGTGCGTCCTGATCCCAAGTTGTGTGTGGCCTATTACATCCTTACTTAATAAACCACTTAACTGTAGGTATGGTTTGAGTTCTGTGTGGCCATTGCAACTGATTATCTAACCCAGAAGAGAAGTGAAGAGTGCCGTGTAAGGGCGGCTGGTGTCAGGCTTGGTAAAAAGGTTGGAGGTTGGAGTTATGGTTGACCTCTACCTCATGGGAGTCAGCTCTGAACTGGTCCTGGTCACTATTTCCCCTGAAGTGAGACAGGTTTTGATGCTACTACTACTGCCATGGCACAGCCTGCTGGTTCTTGCTCCATGGAGTTTGTCACTGATGAGAGGCATCAGGTAAGTTTCTACAGGCATTCAGGATGAGGTGCACATGAAAGCAAGGAGGGAAACCAAAACAACAGAATCCAAGGTGACTTAAAGCATGGCAGTCTGGGTAAGCTAGCTTAGGGTAGTCTGGGTAAGCTAGCTTAGGGTAGTTAGCCTCCTGTGTGCTGCAGAGTGCAAGGGCATCTTTGTGAATAACCCTCCTGGAAAGCAGCCTTTCCGGGATTTTATTTGTGTGGCTGGCTAGAGGCCCTGAGCTGAGGAACTGGGTCCAGAAGCAGATTTGGGCATAGGGACAATGAGGCATATTGTACTTCAGATGTTTCTTTTTGTTGAACATTCTTAAATGAGTTGGATGGTCCTCCAGAAATGTGCTTGTCACTTGACCAAGAGTATACTCAATTCAGTGCTATTCTTGGATCCAAATTTCTGTTTATAACGAGAAGCTTCCTGAAGATTTCCTAAGTTTCTTGGATTTGTGTTTAAATGTATGACCCAGAATATAAGTTTTGAACTTATATTCATGAGTCTGTCCTTGATCCCAGACTCCTAAACTACCAGTGTGACACAGCAGTAGGATGTTGGTTTCTGGAATTAGGATCTGTCTCCTTTAAAAAGACATGACCTGGAACAGTGGCTACAGCTGCATTTACACCACTGCAAGGAGTAATAGAAACGGATTCTGGAGACCCTTTTCTCTTTAGATCATGTCATGTTTCAATATATACTAAGAGGGGTTTTTGTTTTTTAATTTTTATTGTGATTAAGTCAAAGTTTACAATCCAAGTCAATTTGCCATTTAAAACTCCAGCCACCTGACTCTGTACAATTCTGTCTGCTCTCCTCATAGTGACAGCACACTCTTCTTTCTACCCTGTGCTTCTAGTGTCCACGCAACCAGCCCTAGTCCCCTCCTCTCCACCCTCCCCTCTGAAGAGGAATCAGTTGGACAGCCATATATGTGTGTGTGTGTATGTATATATATACATATATATATGTGTATATATATATATGTATGTATGTATATATATGTATATGTATGTATGTATATATATATGTATGTATATATATATGTATGTATATATATACATGTATATATATATATAAAACCAAAAAGTACATGCACCACCTGTATCACTCTATGTCAAGAGGGGTGGTTTTTTAAAAAATTAGATTCACTAAGTATGTGGTTCAGTTTTGATAGGAAAAAGAATAATTTTGTAGGGAGAACATTCTCTCAGTGTTCTCTGCCTAGTTAATTTAGATCCCATGAAACTCTTATTTTAGGAAACCAGGGAGAGGGGAAACAGCCTTATCCCATATAGCCAAAAAAAGCTTGGGTTGCTTTCTGTTGGTCTGTTATAAATTTTTTTCTACATTATAAATAATTGGTGGCTTGAGTTTTTATGTGTGGGTTTTATAAACGTGGCTGTTAGCATTCCTGTTTGCTAGAAAGGTTTTATCAGGTGCAGTGTTTCATTGCAGATATCCCATGTTTGACATTACCTGAAAAAGGTAGCTATGTGGGAAATGCTGCCTGAATTCTTAGGAACAGTATTAGGAATAGAGGTGAGGGAATCAGGTAATCTCACAATGATTTTTTTATTTTTCACTTTTTTAACCATTCGTTGTAGAAAAGTTCAAGTATATGCAAAAGTAAAATAATATAATGAACCTCTATAAATTGAACACCAAGCTTTAACGGTTACCAACATTTGCCGTTAACTTAAGCACAGCTAAACTATTGTTCTGGTTCATCTTTGCGTGGCTACAGTTGATAGCATTGTTTGGTGTCATGGACTGAATTATCCCCCCCAGAAATGTGTGTAGCATTTTGCCTAGGCTGTCATTCCCCATACTGGGTGATAGTCTTACATGTTGTAAGTCCTGCTTCCATGATGGTAATGGGGGAGGAAGGGCGGTGGTTGTGTTAGTGACGCAGGACTCAGTGTATGAGTGTGTTGTGCTTGAAGCAGTCTCCTGGGATATTAAGGCAATGGAAGCAAGCATAAAGTTGAGGGTACTTAGCCCATCAGGAAAGAAGCAGTGCCTGGAGAAGAGGGCCTCCTTTGGACCCGGGGTCCTTGCTCCTCAGAAGCAACCAGTCCGTGGGAAGATTGAGGCCAAAGAGAAAGCCTTCCCCTGGAGCTGATAACCTGAAAGTAGACTTTAGCCTGCTTTTTTGTAAGAAAAGAAATTTATCTTTGTTAAAGCCATCTACTTGTAACATCTCTATTATACCAGCACGGCATGACTAAGACATCTGGGAATTCTGGATAGGTATTCCAGGACCACAGCTCCTTGATTTTGTTCCAAGAGTTGTCTGTGGAGTAGGGATAGAGGCGGTGGGCATTGTCCGTGTTGTTACCATGTGCTATCGAGTAAGTGACCCTACGGGATGGAGCAGAATCGCCGCATAGGACTTCCAAGGAGTGGCCAGTAGATTCGAACTGCCAGTCTTTTGAATAGCACCTCAGCTCTTAAATGTTATATCACCAGTTTCTCAAATGACTAAGACTTTGATAACTATAAAAAAAATCAGTGCTAGAAGTATTTCCACCTCTAGAATGAAACACAGCAGAGATTTCTTACTGTGCCCTGTTCGCCTGAGCGTCATCACGGTGCGTCGGTATCCAGTCCGCTGCTGTTAACCCGGCATTTCATGCTCTTGCTTCTGTCAGTAGTTTCTAAATGAGAACACCTTGGCTACCAGGGCACCAGAAGAAAATACTAAAGTTTCCTTCTATATTTCTTTTCCCTTTTTGTAGAAAAGCTGCATTTCATTAAAACATGTTTAAAATCTGTAAGTAAGTGTTTGTATTGTGAGTACACACTCAAAAAATGTTTAACTGATAGGATTTGTGATCTAAAAGGTTTGGAAGCTGATTTATTTGCTAATCTATTTGTCTTATAATTTCAGCACTTTTTGATATGGTTGAAAGTTTAGTGGGCATTGACATAAAACAGGCCTTGATTATTTCAGTAGTTCATCAGAGAACATATTTTTTTGTCTGGTTCAGGTCTTGATCTCCTACCTCTACTGTGTCTGCTGATGCACTACAGTTTGAAAGGGTTGAATTGTCACCTGAGTTTGGGAGATGTGGCTCTGAAGGGTGGAAAAGCTGGCATAATGGCCATTTTTCCAGGCACATTCTGTGACTGCAGCCATGGCTCCAGCACTTCTGTGACACTGCCACGAAGGTGATCTTGGAGCACGAGCTGGAGGATGTGGAAATCATATTGATGTCCATACTTCTCTCCCTTAATGGCTTTTTTTAAAAAAAAAATATTCTTGATAATGTCTTTGAGCAGCTTTTCTTTTAAATGCTGACCATCTGCCTTAAGGCCGTCATTCATGGTATGAGTTCTGTATGTCTGTAGGGATGTCTCTCTTGGGTAAAATTGAATTTGAATCTAAAGGTCTGTGATCTAGCTGATGCTTCCCTAGTCTCTGTGACCTATGCTATTATGTTTTAACTCATGACTACAGCTCTAAACTCTGAACCATTAAAAAAAAGAAGAAGAAGAAGAAGTTTAAGCCCAGCAAAGAGAAAATCCTGTTTATGTCTTCATTTGGGGGACAAAAGAAGAGTAATCATCTTTTTGTGGGCTTCAGAGATTCTTTTCGGCAGCAGCTGCCTCAGATCCTGGCTCTGCTGTAAGGCTTTGTATTTGCTGCTTCTGTGAAAGCCTAGATGAAGAAATGATACAGGGGATCTAAAAACACCAGCTGATGTCATCTCAGGCACCTAGTGCACTGGGAGGAAAAAAAACCCCACTGCCATCCAGTTGGGTCTGACTCGTAGTGACCCTATAGGTCAGAGTGGAACCGCCCCATAGAGTTCTCAAGGAGTGCCTGGTGGATTTAAACTGCCAACCTTGTGGTTAGCAAACGTAGCACTGAACCCACTGCGCCACCAGGATTTGAAATTCTGGTCATTTCCTCAAGCCAGAGGACTGGAACATCCTCTACTCACCTCAGCCTTCAGCTGGCCTTGAACTGCATTGAAAGTGAGAACAATAATAGTTGTTTTTTTTTTTTTTTTTAAGACTTTGTTATTTTGCAGAAGGTTAATTATAGCACTTAATCATTACAGGCATTCACTGGGCCCCTTTATAGATTGTGGTTTATACTTACAGCCAGACATAGCCTCTAAACCCAGCAGAGAATTGAATAGAAAACCCTGACCTTTTACAGGCAGAATCATACCACCAGTCTGTGGGCCAGACACTGTGGTCATTGTCCCCTAGCGGTTTACACTGTCTCCGTTTAAATAGTTCTAGCCTCCGGAAGAAACAAGGCTTATCCATGGCACTTTAGCGTGGGTTGAGGGCCTCTCTAAATTTCTGTAGCTACACTAGTGAATTGTGGGGTTGAGGGCGTCTCTAAATTTTTTTGGTTACTCTGTATAAATTGCTAACTATATGCTAATCTATTTTTACACCCACTCCTGTGTCCTACAACACAAAACTCAGAGAACTATCTTACTTGATAAGAAATTCTGGGTTAAGGATTTTTTAAAAGGCTGCCTCTTCCCTGTGTGACCAAGTGTTCCAAAGCTCTTTAGCTCCACTGATAAGGATCTGGAGGCACCTCACCTAGCCAGTGAATTTTGGCCACAAGGTACTCAGCTCTTTTACTCTGTGAGTCAGCAAGCCTAGCTCTGGGGATGAGTGCCCTGAGAAACCCCACTCAACCAGCATGCCTTGTGTACACAGGCACTCAGCTCTCTCGCCCTGTGGGTCAGAGCTAGCACTGTCTTGCACTGCTCTCCTGTGCTGCCCCTGCTTCTTACCTTCTGCCCTGTCTTGGTCATCTCCAGTGCAGCAGCTCTCCTCTCTTCCTTCTGAGTCCTTACTAGAATTGTCTTGGATGTCTAGAATTCCACTAAGAGTCTCTTCAAGGCAGTCATAAAACTCTTGCAGCTTCTGCCCATTCAGTTGCAAAACCACTTGTACACTTTTAGGTATTTGTTAGAGCAGCACTACACTCTTCATACCAGATTCTGTCTTTTTTGTTTTGTGCTTCTGTAACAAACACTGCAAGTGAATAGCTTTAATAAGGATAAATTTATCATCTCATAGCCTAGGAGGCTAGTATTCCAAATTTAGGGTGGCACCTCCCTCCAAGGGAACCCTTACTCTTTGTTGGCTCTGTGGGTAGGTCCTTGTCATCAGTCTTTCCATGGTCTAGAAGCTTCTCACAACAGGAACTTCAGGTCCAAAGAACATACTCTCCTCTCAGTGTTACTTTCTTGGTGGTATGAAGTCCCAGTGTCTCTCCACTTACTTCTGTCTTCTTTATTTCAAGAGAGATTGACTGAAAATACAACCTAATCCTATAGATTGAGTCCTACTGCTAATCTCACCTCATTAACATTCTAGAAGTGAGGTTTACGACACTTAGAAAGATCACATCAGGTGGCAAAAACATAAACAGTTTACAGGCTGTGAGGGACAGACCAGCCTGTATGTAAAGCTGTTGCCCACAAGGTGATTCCAACTCGTAGCTATCATATAGCACGGAGTAGAACTGCCCCATAGGATTTCCAAACCTGTAAATCTTTTTATGGAAGCAGATGACACATCTGTCTCCCACAAAGTGGCTGGTGGGCTCAAACCACTGACCTTTCAGGTAGGAGCCAAGCTCCTAACTACTGTGCCACCAGGGCTCTATTGGGTACTTAGTGCCTCACCTACAGATCTCTTTAAAGCCAGGCTCACTGAGTTTTTGTGAATCTCAAATGATGAGATTGCAAAGGATTGTATGATTTGAACAGCATATTCCAGTATGAAATATTAGCATTGAGAATGCATTACACATACCACATCCTAGTTGGTACTAAGTACGATTTTTTTTTTAACTCCGCAGTCCTGCCTCCCTCTCCCTTGGTAACCACTAATCTTCTTTTATCTCGATGGATTTACATATTGTAGGTATCTCTGATAAGCGGGATCAAACAGTATTTGTCCTTTTCTTTCTCACTTATTTTGTTCAGTGTATTTTCTGGGTTCATCCATGTGGTAACATGTATCAGAACTTTATTTCTCTTTAAAAAAGCTGAATAGAGTCCATTGAATGAATGGAACCACCTTTTGTCTATCTCTTCATCTTCTGATGGGCTCTTACATAGACTCTTGTACATAATGTAATCCTTACAGCCACTCTCTAAATTAGGTTTCATTCGTGTGTTCAGTCAACAAACATTTGTTGCAGTTGTGATGGATAGACACAGTCGCTGCTCCTGTGGAGGTGGTAGCTCAGTGAAGTGGGCCAGGCAGTGTACCATCCGGTGACACTAGAATCGTAACAGCCTAGCTGATTGGGGAAGCTTTCTGGAAGAAGTGTCATCTTTGCCATGACCTGCAGGATGACCAGGTGTTAGCTAGGCCAGGTGAGAGTCGGAACCAGAGCCTCGGAGTCAGGGGAACCTGGTTTAAGTCTCAGATTTGTCACTACTTAAACCTTGGCCAGTGAGTCAGTCAACCCTTCTCTTAACTTTCCGCACCTGTAAAATCAGAGGGTGCGGGCAGGAGTAAAGGAGACAGTGTGCCTGAGGAGCTTGGGGCACAGTGCAGGCTTGGAGGCTCACTGCTGTTCTCCACTCTCAGTGGGGCAGACAGTTCTGCACTTGACTGCTAACTGAAAGGCCAGACTTGAGTCCACCCAGAGGTGCCTCAGGGAAAAGCCCTGGTGATCTGCTTCCGAAAAAGTCAGCCACTGAAAACCCTACAGATCACAGCTCTACCCTTACATACGTGGGGTTGTCGTAGGCAACAGCAACTCAGGTTTTTTCGGTTATTGCTATGAATATGAATATCAGTATTAAAATAATATTTGCTTTCAGTGAAGGCTCATACAGAAGTTTAGGTTCCCGTTCAACAGTTTCTGTCCTAATGGTTCAGAGACATGGACTGCATTCTTCACAATACTTGGACATTGTCAGTGTTCTGGTTGTTCCTGTTCCATTAATCGAGTTTCCCTGCCCACTTTTTAATATTAATCAAACCCAACCCAGTGCCGTTGAGTCACTTCTGACTCATAGTGACCCGGTTAGCATTTTTAAAATCACACACTTCCGATCTGTGCCTCTCACAGCACCCCAGTTACCTCCCTGTAAAGCACTGTTAGCGTGGCGAGAAATCATGACGACCTGAGTAGAGTGCCCGTGGCGCCTGGGGGGCCGCGGTGCAGAGGCGAGCCCTGCCCGACTTCTGCGGGTGAGGACACCCAGGGTTGGGGGTCAAGCATCTTGTTCAGCTTGGCAGTCAGTAAGCAGGGGGAGCCCGAACTGGAACCCACGTCCGTCAGACGCTGAGCAGTTCTTCTAATATGTATGTGTTTTGGCTTCAACACATGTGTTTTGACCACCAGACTTGCATGCAGTCAGATACTTACACATGATTATTCGCAGTAGACATGTCACTGAAATCCTGATTCCTGGGTTGTATTTGTTTGTCTCATGCAGCTGTGGGCTTCAGCCTCTGATCGATCTTTAACACGAAGAAAAGAAAGTGATGATAGTGCAGGAAGGAGGACATCTGAGGGTAGAAGGGACAGGGGAAACCACAGGTGCCGCGATTGGCTACAGCAGCTGGTAGTTCTGAAAAGGTGGGCGCGCAGGGAGGAGGACTGAGCAGGCCCCAGAGCAGAAGGCGGCATTGGGAGCCCCCTCAGGGGGAGGCAGTGGTGGGGCGGGGCTAGAACTGCCACCTGCCACGCCTGAAACCCAGGCTCAGTTCCTTTGCAGAGCATCACAGCACGGCTACCCCCTGTCTGTGGGTGAGCGGGGCTGGCTTGTTAATGGTGGTGGAGAGGTTTCGGTCGAGCTTCCAGACTGAGACAGGCTAGAAAGAGAGCACTGCTGATCTACTTCTGAACATTGACCAGTGAAAAGCCTGTGGACCGCAGCAGTCCATCCACAAGCCATCGTGGAGATGGTACCAGACAGGACAGCATCTCATTCTGTTGTACTAGACTCTCTTCCTAGGTGAACAGTGGGTGCCCTGCCCCTTGCCTGGCGCCTCTGCCTCTTGGAGTGGGGCAGGTAGGACTTTGTGTCTGTCACTCTGTGGGACTTCAAGCTCTCCTCTGTTTCTTCATGTTACTCTGAATCAGGTTGTCCTAGTACTCCTGGTATTTGGCAAGTGGTAGAGGGTGACCTGTATCTGTCAGAGGTGTCAGCAGAAGACAGCCACAGGCTTATTTCAGAGCTTTGGTCATGTGTGAGGACATAGGCTGCAAGAATTCTCTTGGGGCTGGCTCTTCGGCTCAGGCAGGAGCCCGGGCTGCTGGGCTGAGCCTGGCTTGGTGACTGGAACCAAATCTCTGAAGCATTGTGGGATCAGTTATTCCTGTCAACCAGATGCAGGAGCTTGACTGAGAGCAGTCACTGAGGCAGCAGGTTGGTAGGCTGCTGCAGAGTAGTGGCTTGTCCCCAGTCTGTCTGTCCTGTGAACAGGTGAGCTGGTGCAATGATTTTATCCAGCACATGTGTCTCTGTATCTTACCTAGTTTGCTTGTCATCTAAAAACCAAAGGAATAAGCTAAAAACATAACATAAACTTGTTGACAAATTGAGTAGCTTTTAATATAGACCTGTAAGACTTCAAAACACCTTTAGTCTTTTGTCTAGATTACTTTCATTAACCCTCAGATTTTAATATTGCATGTTAACTTTTTAAAAGGGTTTTGAATTTCTCAAATAGAATTAATTTTATCTTCAGATGATCTTGATCACCGTACCTTGTTGAATTATGTGAGGCAGTGGGTAAAACAGCACCAGCTTCCATATATTGAATAACATTCCTGTTGCTAAGACTGCATATGTCGGAGGTGTCAGCAAGAGGAGAGAGGCATGATTTTGATCCTTCTAGTTGAACCACGTGTCTAGTTCTGAAAAATTAGAAACCAACAATGGTAAATATTTTTGGATCTGCCTCGTTGCTGTCATTTCCAGCTCATATAGACCCAGTGGGACAGAGTAGAACAGCCGCATATGGTTTCCGAGGCTGTAGTCTTTACAGAAGTGTACTACCATGCCTGTCTCCCTGGGGGTGGCTGATGGGCTCAAACCACAGAGATGTCAGCTGGCAGCTAGGCGCTGAATCACTGTGCCAGCAGGGCTCCCTTAGCAACCTCTAAGAACACCCTGGTGGCTTAGTGGTTAAGTGCTACGACTGCTAACCAAAAGATCAGCAGTTCAGATCTGTCAGGAGCTTCTTGAAAACTCTATGGGATAGTTCTTCTCTGTCTGTAGGGTCACCATGAGTGAGAACTGACTTGACGGCAGTGGGTTTGGTTTTGGTTTTAGCTGCCTACAAAGTTGGCACCTGTAGGGAGCCCTGGTAGCATAGTAGCTAAGCACTGGGCTACTAACCAAATGGTCAGTGGTTTGAACCTACCCATTGACTCCACAGGACAAAGATGTGGTGATCTGATCATGGAAGATTCTAAAAACCAAACCCCTTGCCATTGAGTCGATTCTGACTCATAGCAGCCCTACAGGTCAGAGTAGAACTTCCCATGAGTTTCCAAGGAGCACCTGGTGGATTTGAGCTGACAATTTTTTGGTTAGCAGACATAGCACTTAAACACTAGGCAACTAGGGTTTCTCCCATAAAGATTACAGCCTAGAAAATGCAATAGGACAGTTCTGCTCTGTCACATGGGGTCCATGTAAGTCAAAAATTGACTCAGTGGCACCTAACAGCAATAACAGGGGAAAAATATGAATGATAAGCCAGTAATAAAAATCAACAAGGACTTTGAAAGGGAAGAAGAAAACCCTTTTATGCAGGGTAGTGGACTTTATCCCTTCCCCCCATGCACATTTTTAGTTATCAAAAACATACCGCATGAACTTTTTTCTACTGGTGACAGACTTGTGTCAGCAGCCTGTAACAGTAAGTTAATGTCTGCATCATAGTCAAATTTTGTTTTGGGTCCTGAGTATCACAGTGTTATCGTGTTCACATATAATTAGATTTGCAGTTATTCTCACTTTACTAATGAAAATATTTTTTCCCCCATCAGGGATGGATGAATGAGATTTACAACTATGATCCTGAAACTTACCATGCAACTTTGACACATTCAGTCTTTGTTCGACTTGAGGGTGGGACCTTAAGACTTTCGAAGCCCAATAAAAACATATCCAGGAGGGCCAGCTACAATGAAACAAAGCCAGAAGTCACATACATCAGCCAGAAAATCTATGACCTCTCAGACAGCAAGGTGAGCTGGAGTGATTCTCGAAGGAGCGCTTGGATGAGTGAAGCTGCATTTATAGTCTTAGATGCTTCATTGCATTTAATTTAATTTTTTTTAAGTAGTACTATAGTATGATTTAGAGTAGTACCTCTCAAATGGAGTCCCTGGGTGGCACAGGTGGTTAAATGCTAGACTACTAACTTTAATTGCTAGTTCAGACCCACCCAGAGGCACCTCAGAAATAAGGCCTGGCGATGTTCTCAAGGGTCGGAGCCTTGACAACCCTTTGAGTGCACCGCACACTTGGGTTACCATGACTCAGAACTGACAAGATGACAGCGAACAATACACCTCTCCAACCTGAGTTGGCTTTATGCCTTAACACACATGTAAATCACCCAGTCGTCTTTTGAAACACAGATCCTAATTCAGCAGCCGGGGTAGGGCCTGGGAGGATGCTCCCAGGTGATACCCCAGCTGCTGGTCCCCAGACCACACTTTGAGGAACAAGGACATCATGAAAATTCTTTTTTTTTTTTTTTTTCAGTTAAGTAAGAAGTTATGTGTGGTTGTACTAGTAAGGGGGATTCTGTAATTATGAAAATTATATAGGCAGAATAACCCGTATTTTGAAAAAAGTATTGTGTGCTTTTGTGTGTGTGATAAATGTAAATTATTTGTTAATCCACAAGGCTAGAGGTCCCCTAGTCTTCTTATAACTCACCCAAATGGTGTTGAGGTTTCCCCCAAAGACAAAAGTATTTAATTTTTGTAGAAGTTTATTCTTAATTTGAGGTTGATGAACTTGAGCTTCCAATCTAGTTTGAGGAATTATTTTTCTAGCTTAAGTCTATCCAGGGATTATTGAACTCGGTTGGTGTCTAGACTCAGCTGGTGATGATCAACTGAACACTTCCCTGTGCTGTTGGTGTGTTACCTGATTTGGGTCCATGTCCTGGAGCAGTCGAGCCAATAAAACATTCTCCAGATTAGAAGGAGGAAGAAGGTTTTATTAGGAGGTATAATACCACCGGAGACTCGACAGCAATGCAGGCTGCTCTTCATGGAGTCTCAAAAGATGGTTTTTACATCAAAGTTTATATATTATTTCAGTAAGAAACACTTCATGTCATCATGTTTTTAAGCATGCAGCCCACAGACAACTGTACACATCACAAAATAGTCACAAGAAACTGTATTAAACTACAGATGTATATGTCAGACGCCTGGACTGTAATCTTTGTGTTTGTAACAGACAAAGACAAAAATTACACAAAAATTCCTCAGCTAGTGAAGCTAGCCTGCTGAGGTCACTCTGAGATAAGGAGCGAGAAAGAAAGTTGTGGATACACAAAATGCCAGGCAGCCTTCCTAGCTGCTGTGTTCCAGGCTGAGGGCCATTTCCTAGGAGAGCAAAGAAGAGGAGGGAGACCAAGGTCACAGGAGCTGAGGGGGCTCTGCACCTCTTTGAAAAGAGGCCAGTGCAGAGACCAGAGTAGCTGGTGCAGTAAAAAACACTTAACAGATGATTTAGAGTATCATTATGTGAAGCTCTCAATTAATACCTTTTGAAAAGGGGAAAACATATTGTAAGGCATTAGGGTTATGGGTATTTGAAATTAATAGTTGTAACTTTTGCAAAATTCTTAAAGAGTTACTTTCTAGAATGATTTTGAAGAAAAGTCATCTCTAGGAATTTATTCTGGTTTCTATAGTCATGTTGGCAACCCTGGTGGCATAGTGGTTGGTTAAGTGCTACATCTGCTAACCAACAGATTGGCAGTTGGAATCTACCAGGCGCACCTTGGAAACTCTATGGGCAGTTCTACTCTGTCCTGAGTCAGAAACAACTTGACAACACTGGGTTTAGGGTTTTTTTAATAGCCATGATGGGTGGTAAAAATTATTTCACTTCATCATTGTAGTCAAAAATACAGCAAAAATGTTTTTGTGATCATGTCTAATACTAATGTATGGTGTAGCCCATCCTTAATTTAATATGTGAGTCATCATTTCCCTTTCTCTGTAGATTTATCTTGTGCCTAAAAGTTTGGCTCGAAAACGAATCTGGAATAAAAAGTACCCCATTTGTATTGAGCTTGGTCGACAAGACGACTTTATGTCTAAGGCCCAGAATGGTAAGGAAACGTCTGAAGAGAAGCCACCAGTGGAGAGAGAGCTGGCAGGCGAAGACCCTAAGAAGCCACCTCAGGAGGCAACAAGATCTGGCCACCGAGATCAGATACTGTATCTCTTTGGGAGGACTGGCCGGGAAAAAGAGGAATGGTTTAGGAGATTTATTCTGGCATCTAAACTGAAGTCAGAGATGAAGAAACCACCTGGCGTCTCTGGAAATAAACCAGGTATTGACATGTGCGCTCAGTGCTGTGTCTTTTTCAAGGTCCCTAGGGGCAACTGGAAACGATTTCCAGGTCGGAAGGAGGCCTCTCCTGAATTGCCTGTCCTAGAAAGTGTGTGCGCGTGGATCTTGCCTGTAAGCCAGTTGCTGCAACTGTGGTACCAAGTCATCTGGCCTCTGTTGGGACTACTCAGACTTCTGTTTATACTGTGTTCTTATACAGTGTGACTTCTCTGAGAGAAGCAGCCAGGTAAAGGAGAAGCCTAAGTATAAGAAGGCAGGTGAGTCTGGAAGCCGAGTTTGCCGTAGAAACGTGGAGTCACCTGGCTTTCTGTCCCTCTGCCTGTGGGTCAGTCTCCAGGCAGCGCCTCTCTGCTCAGCTCTGGCTGGGTCTGGGGCTGCGAGGGACACAAAAACAGTACAGTTCCAACAGTAACACCCTGGTCCCTTAGCTGCTGTGCCTGTTAGACCTGATCCATAAGAATCAGATGTTAGCAGATTGCTTGGCTTAAAGGAACATGGCTAGTACTTACTTGCAGGCAGTCAGAGGACAGGATCAGCATGGGTGTCACTAGGATGGAGTAGGACTAAGATTGAGTCACAGTGGGCCTTTATCTGACAGATCTGGTGGATCCTAGGTTGTGGAGGGGTCCCATGGTCTCCAATACTGCGTCAGATTGCTGGGTGATCGGGGTTCCTTCCACAGGGACGTTAGCTGACCCCCCCTTCTTGTCGCCTCTGGACCAGCTTCCATCCTGCTCTCAGAGTTGAGCTCTGTTGTCGCTTGAAAATACCCAAGACCACTAAAAATCAGGATGAGCAGGGAGATTTCTGGGTTAAAGAAAATTCCAATGAGCGAGAACTCCTCAGCACCAGCCGTAGCTCTTCTGGCAGAGCTAAATGTGTACTGTCCTGTATGGTAGCCACCAACCTCATGTGGCTGTTGAACACTTGAAACGTAGTCTGTCCCAACTGAGATGTGCTGAGTGTACAATGCATAATGGATTTCAAAGTCTTAGTACCAAAACAAAGTAAGTTATCTCATTCATATTTTTATATTGATTACATGTTGAAGTGATAGTATTTTGGACTAAAGGGAGTAAATAAGATATATTCAAGTTAACTTCAACTGTTTCCTTTTACTCTCTTAATGTGGCTACTAGAAATTTCACAGTGATTATGTGGCCATCATTTATGGCTCACATCCTGTTTTTCTTGGACGGTGCTGGTCCAGGCACTGGTGGTAAGGACCAGGTTACCCATGGGGATGTGGGACCATGAGGACACAACACGTAGGTACTCAGGAGCCACCCAGAGCAGCTCCCAAGCAGCATGTCATTGCTGGACGTAACCAAGTGTTTGGTTGTTTTAAGTGAGTTTATAGTTTTGGAAATCCCGTCAGAGGTTTCCAGACTTTGACTCACAATCCAGCAAATGAATGGCAGGAGTCAGGGATGTGGGAAAACCTTCATTGTACTTACTTGAGCTAAACTGAAACAAAGCTATGCTCTCACACCACTGTTGTCTTTCTGTGCATATTCTTCTGGCTGTGAATGGAGGCATTAACAATAAGTTTAAACCCCAAAGCATGATTGAGCTGCTAAACCAACCAAACTGCTTGCTGCCGAGGGGATTCCAACTGACAGCAACCCTCTAGGGCAGAATAGAACCACCCCATAGGGTTTCCGAGGAGCAGCTGGTAGATTCCGACCGCCGGCCTTTGGTTAGCTGCCGAACTCTTAACCACCGCACCACCGGGGCCCCGACTGAACCTGTAGCAAAGCAAAGACAGATTGGTGAGGACTCTGCAGGCCTTTAAAGCCATGCCTGAACCAGTCAGCTGTTACCCAAGGCCGAGAATATTCTGTCAGTCCAAGAGGATAACGCTCTGGACAGCCTGGCCCTGTCCTCAAAGGAGTTGTCAGTGAAGTAGATTTCCCCGGCAATTGATTGTACTTCTCAAACTTGAGCATTCAGGGTGATCTTACTGAAATGGCAGTTGTGATTCAGGGGACCTGGATAGGGCTGTGACTCTACATCTGTACCAGGCGATGGCCATGTCCCAGCTGCAGGTCCCTTCACGGCTCTAGACAAGGGTCTGGAGGGCATGGGAAGCCGTGGGGCCGGCGGGTGGAATGCTAGTGTCACCTTTGCCCAGTAAGGTTCTTGACATTTTCGAGGGCTTTAGTCCATGAGGTCCTGAAAGCAGTGATGTTTGTGTGCTTTCTCCCACTCAAGGGATATGTGACACAATGTGCAGAGGCCGTTCTGAGGGCAGCAAACAGCAGCCAAGCTATAGAACCGTGTTTGCGTTCTTTCTCTGTATCAGTTGAAAGAACCCTGGTCGCACAGTGGTCAGGCACTGCGTAGCCAAGCAGAGGTCGCCAGTTCAGACTCATCAATGGCTCCAAGGGAGAAAACCTGATAGTGTTTTTCTGTAACCATGACAGCCTAGGAAACCCTAAGGGGTAGTTCTGCTCTGTCCTACAGGGTTGTTGTAAGGCAGAATTGACTGGGTAGAACCCAACAACAATAAATTGGTTGAGATGAGGAGGCATCTCTCTAGGCTCAGTTGTGAGTGGGTCAGTTTGGTTTAAAGTGTTGGTCCAAGTAAGTGCATGGAAGGTTTTCCTGGATTCAGTTTGCTGGGTGGTGAGGGAAAGCTATACAACGTGAAACCTCAAATACTGGAAATTATCTGGCTAACATGTAAATGAAGACACGTCTTGTGTGGCCCTTTGTGAAACCATGGGAAGTTCCACCTCAGAGGGCTAGAGCCTCAAAAATAATACTGCCCTGCTTATTTTCATCTCTCACTCTCACTTTTTAAATTATTAACTAAACTGTAGACTTTATTTAGATTTCACTAGCTTTTCCACTAAAGTCTTTTTTCTGTTCCAGGATTCAATCCAGGATATCACATTACATTTAGTTTTCATCTATCTTTAAATGTCTTGGGATAGCTTTTATATCAACCTTTAAAATTAATATTATATTAAAATGGCGAGGATAAAAGAACAGCTTATAAAAATTTATTTCTGTAGTTACGCAATATAAAACCTCAGATGTTCCAATGCTGGCTGAACTTAAAGGAAGAAACACCACATGTGGTCCTTGATGAGGCCACAGGACTGGACCCTCTCAGAAATAAAATGGTTTGATGTGGTTTTTAACTGCTCTGCCCTTCCCGTTGCTCTCAGAGTAAGCCTAAGAAGACGGCTGTGCCAGGCACCTGTCATGCTGTGGGCCTCCCTAGAGCCCTGGGGTCAGATTTAAATCCTAGCATCTGGTCCAGCCAGTCTGTCTGTCCTCGCTGCGTCTCCTACCGCCCTAGTGCTTGTCAGTGAGTCCCTCACGGTGCTCCATGCACACTGGGCCCTGTCACTGCTTTGTGCACATGCTCTTTCCTTCCCCTGGAATGCTTTTCCCCACCAGGGCCAGGAAGATGGCAGTTCTTCAATGTGCAGCCCAGGAGGTCACTGCTGGTGCCAACCTGTCTCAGCTTTCCAGGCAGTCAATCACTCTTTTCTTTCTGCCCTGAAAGTCTTTTAGTCATGCTTCAGTTGTGATACTTATTACAAAAAATTGTGACTTACCTGTCAAGGTGTCTGGATTCAAGGGCAGGGCTTATGCCGCCTTCTTTTTAGCACGGAGTTGGCCCAGAGAAGGTGCTTGGTGAAGAATTTGTTGAATGAAAGATGTGTTTCTGACATTGTCCTAAGCTGTGAATGGATAGTCATTAGCCTCTGTCCCCTTTCCATGTGCCGTTAATGGCACTCACAGGTCCTCCACTTGGGGTGTGTCATTTTTGTATTTGACCCTAAAATGATACGTGGAGAAAAGAGAATGGCCTCTTCCAACTGTATTTTATCATTGCCATTGCTCAAAATTGTCTTGGAGGTGAAAAAAATCTTATTAAAAATTATCTCTCGTTATAGCAAAAGGTAGTTTTATGGAGTGGGAAATAACTTTGTAAATATCTTTACAGCGGTCATAGGATGGTCATAGGATAGCATTTTCACTGCTTTTCACTCCGTGGTCCTCTTCTTCGTTTGCATTGACAGCCATCTCTCCTTTGCCCCAGGGGTGTTGCCCGCCCACAGCAGACACAACAGTCCCTCCGGGCACCTGACCCACAGCCGCAGTAGCAGCAAAGGCAGTGTGGAAGAAATCATGTCCCAGCCGAAGCAGAAGGAGCTGGTAGGCAGCGTGAGGCAGAAGATGCTTCTGGACTACAGCGTGTACATGGCCCGGTGTGTCCCCCAAGAAAACCGAAGCCCCCAGAGGAGCCCTGTGCAGAGCGCTGAGAGCAGCCCGACAGCTGGGAAAAAGGTAATGCTGGCTGCCTGCGCTGCCGCTTTTCTGGTCTTTTCTTCAATTGGATTTCTTTGCACACTGTCTGTGAGTGTTTTGTGCCAGGCCCTGCTATAGGCACTGGGGACACAATGATGAACAGAACAGACAAGGGCCCTGCCATCAGGGAACATGTACTCTAATCAGGAAGAGAGCAAGAAACAAACATTAAGTGGCGTTAAAACCAGATAAAGGAGACAGAACTGCTGTTTTAGATGGGTGGTTCGGGGGCGCCTATTAAGGAGGTGACATCTGGGCAGAGATGACACTGAAGGGAGGAAGTTGAGCCATGGTGATATATCTGGAGGGGCTTTCCAGGTAAAGGCAACCAGCAGGTGCAATGACCCCAAGAAATTTGGGGCAGAAATTTGGCTGGGGGCAGTCAAGGGACAGCAAAGATGTCAGCATAGTGCACCACTGGGAGCAAAGGAAAGAGGACACTGATGAGACTGGAGGGTTGGAATGGTGCCAGGGCCACTGGGAGGGTTTTGAGTGGGAGTGATGTTGATTTAAGTTTCAAATGATAAGCGGCTGTCCTTGCAGTGTGGTTGTAGGAGTCAGGAGTCGCTTGCAGGTGATCGGAGCAGTTCGGGATGGGGCTGAGGTTGCCGCCTGCTCTGGGGTGATAGCAGCTGGTTTGAAGTGGCTGGGTCTGAGGCAGGTGGTGAAGGTGGACCCATCTCGTGGTGGAGTAGATGCGGGGTGTGACAACGGGAGGAGTCAGGGCTCCTCAGCCCCAGATTTTTGACCTGCGGAACTAGGTGATCTGTGGGGAAGTGTAACAGGCTCATTAGTGGTGGAGATCTAATTCCTTGATAACCATGTAGTCCTGCATTCTCAGACATCTCATCACAAGGCTCATTTCCAAAATATAGCAAGCAAGACATTGACTCCCGATCATCCAGATTGTTAGACTCTTTAATCTATTTCATCTTTGTCATAGTCCTGCAGACTCGATAGTATCTTTCCATTTTGTAGGTAGAGAAACGGAGGCTCAGAGATGTTCAGTAACTTTAGTCACACTGCCATGGAGTGGTGGAGCATGCAAAACCTGATCTGAAACTCTGCAGTCCCGGGGCTTTCCCAGCTGCCATCTGGGTGGGTTATACAGCTTGGCTTCCCCCGAGGGCCTGTAAGACGCAGCTTCCCACGGTGGAACGCAAAGCCTGTTTCTGTTTTTCCGGTTCAGTGATGGTATTTCTGTTGTCAATGGGTGGCATTTGGTGCCTTTCCTCTTTGTGCCACTGTCAGTTTTTTATTCATTCCGTAGATCATTTTGTGTGGAACAGGCCCTTGAACTGCCCGAGCCACCTCGTATCAGGGTGCCTTTGCTGGCCTCTGACCTCCGTCTTCCCCTTCTGACCTAAGTTACCAGCTCCTGGAAAGGAAACTCTCTAGGCTGGCGTAGGATGATCAAAAACTGTTCTAGAATTGTGTTTCACCAGTTCGAGCCTCTGTCGCTCTCCACCCTTCCTCTCCCTTCTCCCTGGGCTCTCCGCTATCAGGACTTTCCTCAGCCTCAGGAAAATCAGGAGGGGAATTGTACACTGGGTAAGAAAAACAACCAGTAGAGTTTCTTTTTTAGAGAGCTCCTTTTAGAACAGTGCTTGCTGGGGGTGTGTTGTGTGAGCCCTGTAAACCCAAGGAGGCCCTGGAGGCAGACCCTGACTGCTGAGCCACCCAGCCCCTCTACCAGTGAGGGATGTTGTCTAGTACTTGGTGCCTGCCCCTTTAAGCGCCAAACCATTTTATTTTTTCCTGTTCTGTAGTCTGATGAAAATCTTTTGAAACTACATTACGCTTCCTGACCTCTCGGAGCAGACAGGCATGATTCAATTTTGATAATCTGAGACTTGGTGCAGTGAATGGAAACTCAGTCCTGTTCTAAGGCAGGGTTACTGAGGCCCAAAGGCCTTTCTTTCATCCCAGGTCTGAGTGCTGGCTGTGCAGCATTTTCTCATTTCTCATTGTCGGTTGGCTGTCATTGATTTGTGACCTCCTAGTTGGCTTTTCCCCTGCGCCCTCATTTCCCACCTCCGTTTTTGTTAATTTAACAATTCTGAGCTGCCACGGGGCTAGGAAGTTACAGAGCCAGACTCTGTGAACAAACAGAAAGCAAAGTCTGTGAAAGAGGAGCCTTTGAAGAAAGTGCCCGAGCTTTGCTGCTGCCTGCCCACACCCGGATGACCTGCCTGAAGCGTGTCCGGGTCATGTCCTGGCTTCCAGGGTGCTCCAGTAGTTGATGTGGTCTTGAGTAAAGTAGGTGTTTGTCCTAGTTAGCTATTGCTTGTATGACATATAACCCCAAAAGTTATGACTTAAAACAGTGACATTCCCTGCTTTACTCACTAATTTGCAACTTGAGCAAGGCTCAGCAGTGAAAGCTGCACTTATTCGTCAATGAGGAAGGCTGAACTGGGGGATAGAGGCTCTGGTCCCAAGAGGGTGCACTCACATGGCTGGCAAGTAGGTGCTGGCTGTTGGCTGAAGCTCTCCGGGGCTGCAGGTGGAGGTCACAGTTCTGCATTTGGCTGGGTTTCAAGGGCAAATGTCCCAAGGGAAAGAGCTGGTGGAAGTTGTATTACCTCTGTGACCTAGTCTCAGATGTAGCATAGCTGGCTCCCCATATTTGTCAGTTCTGTGGATTCAACCAGCTGTGGATCTGTTTTTAAAACAAAGTTCCAAAATGCAAAACTTGAATTTACCACCTGCTGAGCACTGCACTGAGTCCACTGAAGGAAGTAGTGTGTCGACGTCCCCTGCTGGAGCCTCCTGCTGTTGCACAGGTCCTAAGGCTCTCTCTAGCACTGTTATTTGAGCTTCATTCGCCTCGTCATCATTCCCTAAACAATACAGTACTGTCCAACAACTATTTATATAGAATTTGCACTGTATTCGGTATTGTAAGTGATCTAGAGGTGATTTAAAGTATACAGGAGGATGTATGTAGGCTATAAGCAAATGCTGTGCCATTTTATATAAGGGACCAGAGTGTCTTCTGATTTGGGTATCCACAAGGGCCCTGGAACCAGTCCTCCATGGATACCTAGGGACAACTCGAATGTCACCTCTGCCATGCTCTGTTAGTGAAACCGGAAAAACCAAACTCATGGCTGTCAATTCTGACTCTTTGCAGCCCCGTAGGACAGAGTAGCACTATCCCATCGAGTTTCCGAGGAGCATCTGGTGGATTTGAACTACCCACGTTTGGTTAGCAGCTGTGGCTCTCAGCCACTACACCACCGGGGTTCCTCTTTCAGCAGAGCAGTCACGGAATGAACACTGCCCACGTTCTCAGAGGGGCAAAGAGTCCATTACTTTCTGAGGAAGGAGCAGATTCCAGGAGGAGCCCTGGGATGGGCAAATCTGGGTGCACGGCTTTTGGGAAAATCAGGGTTGCAGAGGTGCTCCTCTGCTCCTTTTCTTAATTTTCGTGCTCTTTTTCCCTAAGTCGGTGGAGATGATTCTTGACTGTTTTGTTTCTCATGAATTTTCTGATTTGAGTAAATGAAGACCTTCCTACCCCCACCTCTGTGGATTTATTTTCTTTTGTGGACGTGTGAAGTGTTAACCTGAGGTCAGAAGTTATCTCAGTAGAAATAGGCACACTCAGAGGAGTATCGTCCCCCTAGCTCCACGCCTTTGATCGCTCCTTCTCATTCTGCCTGCCCCTACAGGCACACATCTGCTTAGTTGTGTGTTGATTCTTTCTGTATTTATTTCTTTTCTTACTCAAAGTGTAGCAAACTCTAAATTGCACTTTTCTTCCTTTTTTCCCTCACCAGTGTATTCTTGAAATCTGTCCACATCAACTCATAGATGATCCATTTGATTAATTAATCCTTTTAATAAATGGACAAATAAAACCTGATTGGTCTGGACAATGGAATATTATTTGGCAATAAGAAAGAATAGAAGTACTGATACATGCTGCACCATGGATGAATTTGGAAAACATTAAAAGACCGTGTGTTGTATCATTCCGTTTCTATGAGACGATCCAGGAGGCAAATCCATAGACACAAGAAGTAGATGCATGGTTACATTGGTCTGGGGACCTGGGTGAAGAGTTGGGGAAGAATAGGGAGTGACTGCTCATGGGCACAGAGTTTCTTTTGTGGGGCAATAAAATTTTTCTAAAACAACTTTGGTAGCTACAGCAGGTGGTAGCTCTGCAACTCTGAGAAGATGCTGCAAATCATTACATGGTATACTTTAAAAGCGTGAGTTGTGTAGTATATGAATTATATCAGGAAATCTGTGAAATAAAAAACGGAAAGATACCAAACCATGTCATTGTCACTGTTGTTAGGTGCCATTGAGTTGGTTTCAACTCACAGCAAATCTGTGTACAGCAGAAGGACGCGCTGTCCAGTTCTGAGCCACCGTCACAGCCACTGCTGTGCTCGTGCCAGTCCATCTCACTAAGGGTCTCCTCTTTGTCACTGACCCTCTACCAAGTATGATGTCCTTCTCCAGGGACTAGACCCTCCTGATAACATATCCAAAGTATGTGAGATACAGTCTCACCATCCTGGTTTCTAAGGAGCCTTCTGGTTGCGCTTCTTCCGAGACGGAGCTGTTCATTCTTCTGACAGTCCCTGGTGCATTCAGTATTCTCCGGCTCCACAATTCAAAGGCGTCATTTCTTCTGTCTTCCTTATTCATTATCCAGCAGCATGAATATTAGGTAATTGAAAACACCAGGGATTCGGTCAGACACACCTTAGTCTTCAAGGTGACGTCTTTGTTTTTCAGCACTCCAAAGATGTCTTTTACAGCAGATTTGCCCAGTGCTGTGTGTCTTTTTAGTTCTTGACCACTGCTTCCATGAGCGTTGATTGTGGATCCAAGTAAAATGAAATCCGTGATAATTTCAGTCTGTTCTCAGTTTATCATGATGTTGCTTATTGGTCCAGTTGTGAGGATTTTTGTTTTCTTTGTAGAGGTGTAATCCATACTGAAATCTGTGGTCTTTAATCTTCATCAGTAAATGCTTCAAGTCCTCTTCACTTTTAGCAAGCAAGGTTGTATCATTTGTGTAACAGTTTGTTAATGAGTCTTCTTCGAGTCCTGTTGCCCCATTTTTCTTCATGTAATCCATCTTCTCAGATTATTTCCTCAGCATACAGATTGAGTAGGTGTGGTGAAAGGATACAACCCTGACACACACCTTTTTCCTAAATTTAAACCACTCAGTGTCTGCTTGTCTTGTTTGAATAACTGCCTTTTGATCTATGTACACAATTAAGTGTTCTGGAATTCCCATTCTTAGCAGTGTTACCCATAATTTGTCACTGTCTACACAGTCGATGTCTTTGCATAATCAGTAGAACACAGGTATACATCTTTCTGGTGTTCTTAGTTTTCAGCCAAGATCTATCTGATGACAGCAGTGAAATCCTAGGTTCCATGTCCTCCTCTGAATCCAGGTTGAATTTTTGGCAGTTGCCTGTTGATATATCGCTGCAGCTGCATGTTGGAGCTGGTAGGTCCAGTTTGATTTGGATTTTTCGTGGGCTTGCAGGTGTTTTCTACAATGGATTTGCTTTGTTTCTGTAATCAGGGGAAGCAAACAAACTAACTTGGAGGAAGGGTCCTGCAGTCCTCCTTCTCCTGGACCAAGTGGCCTTTTCTGAAACTCAGGACACCAGACCTTGTGTGGCCAACCCGGCGAACAGAGGCACTGAGCATGCTTTGTAACAAGGACTAGGGCTGGTCTGAGCTATCTGTGACAGGAGAGGTTACACCCCAAAATTAAGTCAATTCTGTATTACTCCACCTTGGAGATGAGTCTTTAATAAAATATATCCCAAGAGCTACTCAGAGAGTTAAGATGTCGTGACATCCTCTTTAGACCGGACACAACCTTTGGAGAGTTACCCTTTGTTGAAATGGTGAAACGAATATTCTCCTCATTTCTTTGTGCAGCTAGACAGCAGCGTGAGGAGAGGCATGCACATTTATCCTGTAAGCTCTTAATGTTTACACTGGCATGACGTGCACTGGAAGTGAGTTCTCCAGCGGACTGTTGAGTCACAACTTTCCAGGGTAGAGCACTGGGGTGAACACACCCCAGGGAGCCCGGAGACCATGAGTGTCCGAGGTGTTGGTGTGATACGTGTTTTGTGGCTGCCGCCAGCCCATCCAAACAGAGCAGGTGTGTTTGTACAGACCTTAGAGAGAGGGGAAAAGGTGGGCAGCTCACAGATTTCTACTTCTCATTCTTGTGTTTTTGGGTTTCTGAGGCTGTTGCGCCTGTCAGGCTGCTGTTTAATTAAAGCCCTCAGTATAAAGAATTGTCTGTCATGCCAGTGGCCATTTATAGAACTGGAGAAGAACGGGAAAGTGAAACGCGGCACTTGGCCGCGCGGATGCTCGAGTCTGCTTTCTCACCCGCAAAGTGGAAGTAAAGAGCCTGTCTTTCTGGGGTACTGGGAGGGGTAGATGAGGCAACGTGAGAAAGAGTCTGGAGGGCCTGGGCCGTGACAGCAGACAGCAGGCATCGAGTCGTCGGGCGCTGTGTCCTGAGCGCATCACCTGCACTGACCACTTAAACCTCACAGCGCCGTCCGTGGCTGTTGGTACCATTGCCCCCTTCTCCTTCTGCCATCCTTGGCCCTCTCCTGGCAGGGTCTGGTCTAACAGTTGGCTTTGGAAAATGGAGACTCGCCCCAGTTTGGTCTTCTCCCACCCTGCACATTGGCCACAGCAGGTATTGCAGATGGAAATAATCAAATAGAGGTGAGGAGTAGTGTTTCACTGGGCTAAACCTCGGGAAAACAGCCACGGGAGTTGGCACCCTGTCTTTTGTGGGGCTGTGGTTCTTAGCTTCACCTGGTCATTACATCACCGACGAGCTTCTGAAGGCCCTGATAACCTGGTTAAATTGGGCTTCCTGGGGGTAGGACCCAGCCATCAGCATTTTTCAGGCTCCTCCCCGTGCCTTCTCCCCAAGAACCTTGGCTTCCTCTGGGCTTGGGCTGAGTGTTGGAGACCTGGCCATTGGGGAACTGGCTTCTGCTTAGGTGGAGACCAGCCTGACAGTTACGCATCTGAGGACCTTTGCTGGAAGAATGATAGGTGGGCATTTGCTCAGCTCTGTTCGTGATTCAGAATGTTGAAGGCAAGCTGATTTGGCGTCCAAGGTGATTTGGCTGCTGTAATTGTGTGACATACTTACCTGGTTCACAGGAAGACTGACAGAATAAAACATCAGACAGAGAGGAGGTTCTTAACTCTGATACGGGCTTTTGTTTCTACCTCTCTATTTACTGAGATAAAGCGGGACTTGCCATTTATAGGGAAGAGCACGGCTCACGTGGCCTCATCATCTCCACATTGCAGGGAGGGGACCTTTAGTGTCTTGATAAAAGTAAGCACCTGTCTTGTTCTTCAGCTGCTTTCTAACTAACTGTGGCCTCTTTCCTTTTGCCAGTTGCCAGAGGCAGTACCCTCTGGGGAGGAAGAACGGGAAGCCTGGGTGAACGCGTTGCTGGGGAGAATGTTTTGGGACTTCTTAGGAGAGAAACACTGGTCTGATCTGGTGTCTAAGAAAATCCAGATGAAACTCAGCAAAATAAAGGTATTGTTTTCTACCTGAGACTTTCTGGTCCCTCACATTTTGTAGTTTCTGGGACTGTTGTATCATTGTGACCGAAGTGAAAAATAACTTGGTTTAAAGCGTAGGATTATGAAAATAGTAAGTTCTTGTCAAAAATCATATCTGGTCCATGACCATGTTGGTAAGGTGAACTGTATCTGGTGACTTAGAGATCATTTCTGTTTATTTTTTTCCTAAGGGTGTCCACACTGCTACCCGTTCTAGATGATTTGGTTTTGGAAAATGTGAGCTTTTATAGCTTGTGTGTCTTGTATAATTCTGTTATTTCACTTAACAGCAAATTTAAATTGTATGTGCAGGGCCCTCAGCTGCCCAGTGGTCTCTGCTGTACAGTATTGGCTCTGAGGAAAGTACGAGACTGCTTCAGACCTCTTTCCCAAGTCACACTCCCTCCCAGAGCTGGGGAAGTTAGCATTACGCTCTAAATGTGTCCACATTTGACCTTTATTTGTTGACCAGATGGTACTTTATTTTGGTCCCACGCTCTGCTGAAGAAACCATCCTAGTGCTAATCCAAGCCCACTTGGAAGTAAGTTTAAATTGCGTAAGTATTTCTCATAATCGTCATTAAATGAGTCTTTTGCCAGCCAAGAGGCCTTTCTTAGCTTACTCAGAAGTAAGCTCTTGACCCGGTGAAGACTCAGCTGAGGAATACTAACTTTAGTCCCAAGTTTTCAGTGAAGGCTTGCTACAATCAGTAGCTGAGGTGAGTGGTTCTCAATCTTTTGGTCATAACTTCCTGTGAGAAGCAAAAAACCCATAGATCCTCTTATGTAGAAAAATACCTGTAGGTAGCAAATGTTGCCCACAGTTTTAGAGCTCAAGGACTCCGTGTTAGGACACTGTGAGCTGAGGTAGACTTAGCTGAGGAGAGAAATGTGGGCATGGAGTAGCTGCATTCGATTTCTGTCATTCCTCTGGGTAAAGCGCAGACCTCCTCTAGCTTTGTCATGCTCTAGCAGCTCTGACTGCCATTGCGGACCAGTATTGTCCACTGATAAAGAGGAGACACTGCCTTCTGAGCTTGGGGAGCTGGGTTCAGGGCAGGGGTTTGGGAGAACTCTGTGGACAAGTGCCAACCTGTCTGTGCTGTTAACAGTAGACAGAGGGCTGAGTGCTCCAGCCTGCAGCTTCAGGCAGTGACCACCCGCTCTCGGGGAAGGAGGGTTCAGTACCCGACCTAGAGACCACTCAACTTCTTTTTGGAAAATTATGCAAACATTGAGTTTCCAGGTCAAAGCAAGCCTACGGTGCTGCCACTGCTCTTTTTCAGATACTGCTTTGGGTTTTCCTGTGGGCAGGAGGACTGCAGGCTGGAGACACCGTGAGACAGAAGGCAAGGCATGTTTGAACCCCAAACAGGACGCTGCTCCCCACCCAGTTAGACACCATCCACAATGAACTTGACAAGGAGGTACTTCACTCTTTCCTGTGAAGCTAGAAGTCTGAAGAGTCTCTGCCACCTTAGTGGAGATTGATGGGCTGCTTCATCCCAGACGAAGTTGAGGGAAAGTCCTTTATTTTGATTTTCTCCCTTGGAGGTTGATATGAGCTTTTGCAGTTTAGAAACGTAAGCTTCCTTTGGTTTTTGGAGGTGAGAAGTGCTAAAAGGTTAAATGGAGAAATGATGGAGCAGCCAAAGCAGTGTGGCGGCGGAGTCTGTACCCCTTCGTTGTTGGCCTCAGTACGTCTGCACTCCCTCCGCCCACCTGAGCTGCTGCCAGCCAGGGGGCACCCTGCGCCGTGGACTAAACAGGAAGGCAGCAGAATATTACTTCTCAAATTCTAAACCTGCCACCACCCCTGCTGAAAGAAGGCTTATTATGACCAAAGATCTGTGTTCCTCTGGCGAAGGTGTACCTTAAACCTAATAGAGAGTCGATTTTAGGTAGCAGCCAGCAGGGACAGAGAAGTGTGGCCTGGAGGAGCTGAGCCATGTCTACAGCACAGATCTCCAGCTCTTGATTTCCTTGGAAGAACTCTTGGCTGGCCTTGCCCTGCAGTCCCAGATTGTCCCCTCTGCAAGTGATAAAGAGTCACATATGAAAGAGCAGCCTTCTGTGTTATCTGGTGTCCAGTGATGGGTTTAAAACAAGCTGAGTTTCTGCCCAACAGCACATACACTCGTGGCACTGGCCAGCTGCTGGAGTGCTGCGCTGGGGCCCTTGATGGTTTGGGGCCTCTCGTGCCTATCTCAGCGTCTGTTCTCACTGCATGCGGCTGTCACCGCCTGCTGACTGAGGAGTGCCCTGTACACCTGAATCTCTAGTCCCCTGTTCAGTTCATCAGGTGCATAAAAAACATGTCACTGGATTCGTGTTTCATGGAGGTGCCCTTTGGGTAGGAGAGGCACTTCTGCTTCAAAAGAAGAGATCTTTCCATGCTTGCCCTGGTGGGTAGGAAGATTGCTGCCCTAGAGTCTGATACCAAGAGTTTGAACCCAGGCAGAAGCCTGAGCAAGGAGGGATGTGTGTATGTTGGGGGTAGAGTTTAGAGATGATCGTTAATCTTTGGATTGGACCAACAGGTAAGTAAGTAGGAAACCAGGCTCGGCTGCTCTCCCTTCCCCACCCTGCATGCTGGTAATTAGGACCACGGCCACCCCATCTGTCTCCGTTTCTTTCACCCTCCTCCTTCTTTGCCCTTGCAGAGACTACAGGGTGCAGGATGGGGCAGAGAGTGCTGGACGGGGGAAAAGAGGAGGAATAGTAGGGACAGTCTCATTCCTGCTGTCTCTGTATGCGCTCTCGCTGCACGGTGCGGGACTCGTGTCCCCGTAGAAACACTGCTGGAAGTGCCGGCATTGCCTGGCCAGCCCTCAGTCTCTAGCCCAGCATCGTCCTGATGCGCTGGGGCACTGAGAGTGGCAGTGATGAAGATAAAGGGCCGTGGCACAGGGACAGATGTCGGTTATGTTTCCGGCCACGGAGCATGTTTAGGCTGATTAGGAAGTCAACCACCACTTACAACACTGATTCTTTGAGAAAAGGTTTCCCAAATACAACTGCCAACAACTCAAAAATACGTGCTAGTCTCTTTATCCTACCCTTATCCCCCCAGTAAAATCAGAGACTCGGTTCTCTTCCTGGTGAATCCTCAAAGCTTCTGAGTTTTTCTGCAGAGGGACAACTAGAGCAGTCCAGCAGCTTGAGTGTTAAATCGATGTCTGGCTAAGTGCTGCCACATTGTAGGGGGGATAGCAAAGACTTGATTTTTTAAAAAACACTCTTAATTCTAAATTTTTACAAAATCATTCTAATGTTTAACTGGGAAAATAGTGAGAATAACTAAGAAAATTCTAGGAGAAAACAGAGGGATTTGCCAGATACTACTACAATAATAAAAGCAGGTAGAGACTGGCAGATGACAAACTCCAGTGTAGTGATAAGCTTGTGTTTAATGATGGCGTTACAGATTAATAAGGAAAAGGGCTGTGACTCAGTAACAGCTTGGGACAGCTGATTAGCCATTTAAAAAAAAAAAGTGGAGTTCCTACTTTGTCTTACACTAAAATTATGAATGAGTTAAAGATTTAAACAAACAAAAATATATACACATAAACAAATCCACAAAGAGAAAATATAGACGAATCCACTCTGTAATTTTGAGGTGAAGTGGGACTTCCCAAGCATACTACTCGTGCTCTTAGGCTGTTTCCTTTAGGATGGATCTCCACTGATCAGTTCAGGGGTTTGTATTTAGTCCAGACTTCTAGCAGGAGACAGATGGGGTAGTACAAGGGGAGAATTTAATAAAAGGAAGATTTATAGAACCGTGGGCAGATGCAGAGAGGCTGAAAGGGGTACAGCAGCACCGAGGCAGGGCCCAGCAGCAGCGGGGAGCCACGTGTTCCCCAAAGGGCCAAAGGCAAGGTACTATGGAAAGCAGCCATCTAGAGAGGGCTGTCCACATAATAGCAGCTGTGGCCTTCAGTAGAGGGACTCAGGGAGGGCACAAATGCCTATGACCCTGTCATCCACACACCTCCCACCTCCCCTGCCTGTTGGCGGGTCCCCTTGGCCATACCCAGCTAGAAGCCAGAGCCGTTCTCCTAGGCCAGTGTCTCCAGGCGGACGGTGGAGCGTAGATCCCGAGGAGCACCAGAAGGTGTTCAGTTTGAGGTCAAAGGGATGCAATACATATTGTATTAAAAGAAGTTAATAACATGTCATAAATTTGCTGATTTGGAAATGTTACCATAATAGCTTCCTCCCCACTAGTGGTCTGAGAGAGGCTCGTTTTCCCATACTCTGGCCAGCCCACGGCGTTGTTCATCTAACCAGCAGGACTGGCTTCTTTCCCGCAGTCATATCTCTAGTCAAAAGCCACTCCGCAGAGCAGCCTTCCTGGACCTTCTTAGCTCATGTAGCCACTCCCACCCATGCCCAGTCTCCCTCTGTCCCAGTAGCTGCTTTATTTAGTTAGTTAAAATATTTTATTATGCTTTAAGTGAGTTTACCATCCAAGTCAATTTGTCATACAAAAACTCACACATCACTGTGTAACTCTGGCTGTTCTCCCTACCGTGTGATAGCACACTTCTCCTCTCCACCCTGTATTTCCTGTCCCTTCACCAGCTCCTGTCCCCCTCTGACCTCTCATTTCACTTCTGGACAGGAGCTGCCCAGTTAGCCTCAGGAATCTACTTTAGCCAAGAAGCACACTCTTGGCCAGACACCCCTGCTTTGTTTTCCTTGTAGCACTAGTGACCCTCTGAAACTATATGATTTATTCGTCACCTTATTGATCAGTTTCTACTGCTGCTGTCCTAACCCTGTGAGAGCCAGGAGCTTGCTTGTTCACAGTGCTGACTTCAGTAGAGTGCCTGGTAATCGTAGGCACTTAGGATGTTGTGGCTGAATGAACAATGTATCCCCCAAACCCTAGGCACCATTCCCTCTAAGAGTTTGTTGAATTCTAACTCACCTTTGCAGTCTTAGGAGGTTCCTGGCATGTCTCACCGGTTGTTCACTTCTCTTCTCCAGCTCCCCTACTTTATGAATGAGCTGACCCTGACAGAACTTGACATGGGAGTGGCTGTGCCAAAAATCCTGCAGGCCTTCCAGCCTTATGTCGATCACCAAGGTACCTGACTCGAGAGGGGAACCAGCTGTGCATGTGAGCGGTTAAGGTCTCAGCATTGCTGTGGAGTCAGGGCTGAGGCTCTGTGTTTGGGGGGGGTTTAGGACTATTTGTACCCATCTGGTTCGTGTTGAAGGACCCATCTGGTTCGTGTTGAAGGACCCCTGCCAGTGCAGTGGGTAGGTGCTTAGCTGCAGCCCAGAAAGCCAGCTGTTTGCACCTACCAGCCACTTCATGGATGCAAGAGGTGGCAGGCTGCTCCTGCAGAGAGTGTAGCCTTAGGACCTCTATGGGGTTCTGCCCTGTCCTGTAGGGTCACCATGAGTCGGAATCGACTAGACAGCAATGGGTGTCTGGTATTTCATGTTGAGTATCTTTACTTCTTTTTTATTTTAAATAATTTTACTTTTTTTTTTAAGGTTTACACAGCAGTTGAGGTTCCCACTCAGTTTCAACACAGATTGTTCAGGGGCCCTAACGACGTTCTTCCCGAGGCGTCAGCACTCTCAGTGCTTCCCATTCTGGTGGTTCTGTGTCCGTTCATCTAGTTTTCCTGCCCCCTTACCTCCCCGTCTTTGTTTTCAAGTAATTGTTAACCATCTAGTCTCACGCAGAGGATTTCTTAAAGGAGCATGCTCCTCATGGGTGATGGTCTTTATTTCATGAGCCAGTCTGTTATTTAGCTAAAAGGTGACCTCAGGGGCTAGTTTTGGTTCAAGGTTTAAAAGTGTCATGGCCTTAAATTGATGAGGAGTAGCAGGGCTTACCTTTCCAATCCTGGTTTCTCAGATCCTTACAGGGCCTCCTCCAGCCCCCAAAACACCCACATGCGAGCTGAGGCAGCCTAAGCTTTTGTGTGATTGAGAAGCAGTGCCAATCCTGGAAGAGGCTCCAGTTGCATGGAGCGACCCTTGCTGACTGAAGGGTTGGTAGGAGAAAGATGTGGCAGTCTGTTTCCATGAGATGATAGCCTGGGGTCCTTGTGAGCTAGCTCTGCCCTGTCGGTCACTGTGAATCAGAATCACCATGACAGCAAGGGGTGTGGGTCTCAGGGCCCACCCAGGTGGCCTCTGCCTTGCCAGAGTGGAGGGAGTGATTTGGATTTCAGCCCTGCTGACCCCTTGTTGGTCCTCTGTCCTGGCTGTCACAAGGAACCACCTCTCACCGTATGGATTCATGGCTTTCTTTACCTTGACCCCGCTTTTAGGGTGCATGTTCTTTGACCTTGATGTTTCAGTGTTTCTTGCCACTCCTGGTAGGTACTCAGTGAGTGTTTGAAAGATGAAAACATATGTTCTAAGGCAGTGTTTGGAGAGAAAAGGTGTCAGCTGAGGAATGTTCACAGGTTTCATTTTTAAAACATGCTGCTGACTCAGTATTTGTACCTACTCTTGTGAGTGGGTGAAAAAGAATTGTTTAAAATGTAGACCCCCCCCAAAAAAGCCAAACTCACTGCCATTGAGTTGATTCTGAGCCATAACGACCCTATAGGACAGAGTAGAACTGCCCCATAGGACTTCCAAGGAGCACCTGGTAGATTCCAACTGCCAGCCTTCCTGGTTAGCAGCCATAGCTCTTAACTGCTATGCCACCAGGGTCAGAATGCAGAGAGAGTTTAAATAAAATTATGATGTAAAGATTTATACGTATTTTATGACATATGGTTTTTATTCTTTTATTGCATTTTTTTATTGCTGTAAAGGTAGATACATAACACACCTGCCAGTTTCAGATTTTTCACGTGTACGGTTTGGTGACACAAGTTACATTAATCATATTACACAGCCATCGTCGGTGTCCATTGGACATGTGGTTTTAAAAGGACCTTGACAAAGAAAATGGAGTAAAACAAGAGTTGGGTGAAAGGAGGAGTGAGCCAGGCAGGGGCACAAGCTTCTGAGAGGCAGGGGAGGGAATGATCCGAATGTTCCAAGAAACAGGTGTTGGTTATGAAGTCAATATTTTTGCAACATGTGTAGACTGGAGAAGCAGCTTTTTTCTCACTCTCAGATAACTCTCATGGCATGTCCAGTGGCATCATTTTCCTTCCGTTGTGTACTTTAGATGCAAACACCAGCAGATTGTGTAGTGCTGCGGTGCGCAGCTCTGTCCGTTCTCTCCAGGAGTACCTTTCAGCTGACTGTGAGGCTGTATTTCTGTTTTCAGCATGGCATCAATTTCAGAGAAATCCTGTCCAGCATATTGTTTTTGCAAATCCCAAAGTTCACCTACTACTGTCTGCACCCCGAAATCACCTATAACCTCCTCACGGTGTCTCCAGCGTGGTGAAGCAGAGTGACTCTCGGTTGGCCTCATTTCTGGTTCATGGAGAGCGAAACTGGAAAAGATTCAGACTCTTTGCAAATAGTTCAGCTAGAATTCTTTTAGACCCCATGGAAAAAAATTTTTTTTTCTCCTTTTTTTTTATTTTTATTTTTATTTATTTTTATTTAACATAACTGAGTGAAAATGTACATTCACATGTAAATTTACATGCCCCCCTATATGCAGCTTCCACTGCTCTCCCTGTCTGGTGACAGCACACTATTCCTCTCTGCTCCATACCTGTCTCATCCTCCCAACAGTCTCCTTTCCTCTCCTCTCCATCCACTCCCCTTCCTCCAGCCAGAGGTCAGCAAGATGATATCCTATAGATGTATAGAACCATAAAGTGCTTCCAATATATGGTCACTCTGCCTTGCCAAGTCCAATCCATTCCTGTCCAAAGAGTGGACCTTTGTTATAATTTATGGGAGAGGGGAGCATCAGGGAAGGGGGCCATGCTCTCAGAGTAACCCCAAAACCGCTGGACCATCAGTTGAGGTCTTTTAGTGGAGATCTCAGGATGCACCTCTTTTTATTCTTATGTTGCCAGTGAGGCTCCTCTCTGTGAGCTCCGTTGTGGCTATCACTGGTGGTGGCCGGGCACCATCCGGTTCTTCCGGTCCTAAGTCGATGTAGGCACCCACTCTTGTGGGTCTCTCTGCCTTCTCAGTTGTCTTTACCGCATGCCGTTTTGGCCCTCGGTGAGCATCCGTTCCTGCTGAGTTGGGACCATTTGCTGTGTCCTCGGATGGCAGCTTGGCAGCTTTTAAGACCCCAGACGCCACTCACCAATGTGGGGTGCAGAGAGCTCTCTTAGCAAAACGCTAGTTGTGCCAATTGGCCTGAAATTCGCCTAAGAGCATGGTCCCCCGCCCCCTGCCCATGGAAAAATTTTAAAAGGTGAATTTTGTGTGTTTGCTAACTGTGAAAAGAGTCCTCACCCCACCTGTGGAAAAGAGCCACCTGCCTTCTGTGACTCTGTTGTCCTTTGCTCTTTGCCTCTTGAGAAATTGAGCTATGGTGATCAGCTGACCTGAACCTCTTGAGACTGGGTCTAAAGAAAGTAAATAATATGTGTAAGCACTCTGTTTTATAATGCATTAGCAGTTTTTGACCTCAGGACTATTTCTGCTGAATTAGAAATTTCCCACTGAGCTTAGGATCACAGCTGAGCTTGGTGACATTGCACTGTTGCCGCTGTCTCAGAGCTCACGGGCAGCCTTGGTCAGGCTTTGAGTACCCTCTACCCACTGCCACTGGGTCAGTTCTGACTTGCAGGGACCCTGTGGGATAGAGTAGAACTGCCCGTAGAGTTTCCAAGGAATGCCTGGTGAATTTAAACTACTGAGCTTTTGTTTAACAGGTGTGGCTCTTAACCACTATGCCACCAGGGTTTCCAGCCTTTGAGTAAACTTCACTGAACACGTAAGTCTCATGTTTCTTTCCTCTTCCTCTAGAACAGGAGCTCTGGGAAGGCAGTTCACTGTGTAGATCAAAGCTTTGCCAGTGGGTAATCCATGTGAGGCTTATTTCGCTCTTTTCAGGGCAAGTTTTAGAGATCTATCTGCTTATATAACAAGGGAAAAAGTGTACCCAGAAGAAGGAAAGATAATGCCATAAAGCCTGTGGGTTCTTAAAAGCTGAATCACGTGGGTTTTCTTCCAAGTCTGCAAAGGATACCTGTGATGGTGACATGGAAATGAACGTGGAGGAAATGTGTCGTTTGGGGTCTGTTGCTCTAAGGGAAACCTTTCCCCTTAGGGAATGTAAAATCTGGGGTGACTTGCTAAAACTGACTCTTAAAAGTGGAGTTCACCTTCCAAAGAAATACTCCCCAAGGATGAAGAAGGCTTTAGCAGCTTCAAGGAGGAACATTCCCAAGGGACCTTCCTCCCCCTTTTAAACGCTTCCTGATTTGTGCTCAGGAGGTTTTCGGGTCAAGCTGGTTGGATCCCCCCATCCTGGGGTGAGAAGAAAAGGATGCTGTTCTTGAGGCAGCACAGTGGTGGCGGTGAGCACCAGCCCTTGAGTGGCTGCAGGGTTCGTGGCTCCACGGCTTTGGGCAAGTGCCTTAACCTGCCTGCCCTCGGCGTCTTCAGCTGTCGGGTGGACACGCGAACGGCCCCTGCCGCATCAGCGATGGGAGGACTGAACGCATTCATCACAGAAGGCACTGAGAATGGCATCTGGTGCAAGGCAGGCGCTGCATAAGGGCCAGCGATTGTTTTTACCATCATTATTGGCGCTGCTGTGGGAGAGCTCAGAATGCGGTGGCTCTGGTGTCCTGTTGATCCATCTGATGGCTCAAAGCTGGCAGATCCTAGTGGAAAGAAAAATGCCACTGTCCACTTTGAAGGCCTTCATGTGAAGGGGAGCTGTTGGCCTGAGTTCCGGGACATGCAGCCCAGTCTAGTGTAGCAAGTGAAGAAGGTTAAATGCCCACCTTTCCCATTTCCCAAGGCCTCTTCATGCCCCATCAGTGGCAAACAACTGGAAAGATGACCCTCTTTCCCACTTGTGAAACTGGCCGTGTACCCCTGCCTTAGCTCTGACCCTCCCCCTCTCCACACACCTCTAGCCTTGAGGTGTATATGGGGTCTCAGTCCCACTGGGGGGCCCAGGAGCCTGCCTCTGTTTTCCTCTTTGCCTCCCTCCCCACCCCTCCTACCCAGCCCAGGTCCCCTGGGACCACCAGACTGTTCCTCTCAGGCAAGCTTTTTCCAGCTGTTTTATTAATCGTTAGGATAATGTTGATTGGTGTGTTCATTCACTCAACACGTACTTGCTGTGCAGAACCCTGGAATATTTAGAAAAGACAAAAAGGATCACTGTTACCCGTCATTCTACCACTCAGAGGTGGCCAAGGAGCCCTTTTTCGGTATGCTCTTTCGTAGTCTTTTTCCTGTAGGTAAAAATTAATTTAAAATATGTAGCTCTCAATTAAACCCTCAGGAAGTAGGCAAAGGAACTCTTTAGACCTGAAAGGCTATGAGGGTCACCGAGACAGAGCCTGTGGCTCTGTAGATGAGTAAACCGCACCAGAGGGCAGGGACTCACCCAAGGGTCCCCTCTGCCTAGCCTGTACGTGTTCCAGGGCGTCTAGGTCGCTGCTAGAGGCTGGTGAGTCCTGCTGCTTCTCCAGCCGGCGGTGGGCAGTTAGGAAGTCACCAACCTCTCCACGCCCGTTTCCTCATCCCTGAAGTGCTGATGCTGTGCTGTCTGCTCATTGGATTGTCCTGGAGGTGACATTTCACCTGTAGAGTCTCACAGGGGCAGGAGGAAGGTTTTCATCTTCCACACCTGGGACCAAGGCACCCAGAGTAGTGCTGCAGGTGTATCAGCAGGGTCAGTTGGACCAAGAATATGGATTGCAGCCCCTCAGGTTGAGATCAGCCCATTTAGTCTTCAGGGTGTTTGCTTTGTGTGTCCAAGTCTATGACTAGTCGTTGAGTGTCCTCCGTGGCCAGTGTGCCATACTGGTTTTATCCTGTCTTGATATCCAGATGCCAGCCCAAGTGCAACTCAGGTCCTAGGCTCTGTGGGAAGATTACCTCATTCCCACAGGAAGTGGAGCCGTGTCTGTCCAGAGGTGGCCTTGGTCTTACTCTGTGGGTGTCCAACCCCTCTACCCGTGTTTGGGGTCCACCTGTAGTGCCTGCCCCCTCTATTCAGTGGTCGGGCTGGCATTACTCTGCTGGCTGAGTGTTGCAGAAAACTGGAACCACAGTCAGCCTGTGACCTTCCTGTCGTCCTGATCTGCCCTCTGCGGCAGCAGACGTTAAAGAGAACAGCTGTGGGGATCATGGCCAGTGAGACCGGGCCAAGTGTGGAATGCCGTGCTGACAGAATCGTGTTGCAGAAAGGAAAAATACCTCCTGTGGAGCTTAGGGGTGGCCTAAGAGAGCGGTTACGGGGAGACAAAACTAAAAATTATGTCTGTCCTAAAAGATAGCATCCAAACGCTAATTTTCTGTGGTATCTGAATGAGCAGTATGGCACCAGTCTGTTTGCCAGGAACAAAACAGTCACGATGTGTTTTTCTTTTAAGAGCCAAATCACTCAAACATCTGCTCTTGGTAAAATATTACCTAATATTCCATTTGAAGTACAGGCAGTCCCGAGTTACGAGCGTCCTGCATATGGACAGCCCGTGCTTGGCAGTTTAATGTTATGTAAATTTGCCCTCCCTCTGAAAAGACTGAGCCAGGCCAACCCCTCCTCACCAACAAATCCTTCATCATAGTCCCCTTGCTTACTGCACCTGCAACCTTTAAATCCTGGAAAAGGCGTCAAGCCTTTTCTTGCACTTAAAGTAAGCTACATGGGAACCGTATGCACCAGGTCCAGGTTCCCTACAAATTCAGCGTAGAGACACAGGAGTGATGTCATTGGTAACCTGGGGACTGCCTGTCATTTTCTTCTCTTGCCACAGGTTGACTTTCAGAGCACAAACCAGCCACTGGTACTTGGAGGTGAAAGGGCAGGGAAGGGGCGAACAGGTTCAGGTGGACCAGGCTCAGGTGAGCAAGCTGTAGGCAGGACTTCAGACAGGTTCTGTCTTGTTGAAAACCCTGCTGATAATCTGCTTTCCTAACAGGTTTCCAGGTGATCCTAGTCAGGGATCAATTCTGAGAACTATTGGTAGAGCCTCACCGCCTTTGAGCCAATTGCAACTCATAGTGACCCTATAGGTCAGAGTAGGACTGCCCCATAGAGTTTCCAAGGAGCACCTGGGGGATTTGAAGGGCTTGCCTTTGGGTTAGCAGACACAGCACGTAACCACCACACCACCAGGGCTTCTACTAGTAGAGCAGTGGTTTTAAAATGTATTATAATACTTAAGAATCAGTCACCTGGGGATCTTGTTAAATTGCAGTTCTGATTCGGAGGTGGGATTGTGTATTCTCAGCAGGGGTTCAGACCACAACACACTCCTGGCTGTAGGTTCTCCTGAGCAGCAGGTGCCCTGTGAAGCCTATTCCAGTGAGTCTAATGCCTTTCAGTTATTTTCATAATAATACAACTAGGAGCTGCTAAGTGAAATGATTGGGCTTATATGGCCACGGTAGCACTGTTACTGAGGTGTGGGGTCTGTTACTCTAGGGAGAAGGCATTAAAACCTCTGTTCTAGTTAGCTACATGCCTCTGGGGACATGCACCAAAGCACACTTTTCTTCTGGTGACATCACAGTCCAAGCAACACCAGCCACCTGCATTCCTTTGCAAGCATAAACCCCCAGAGAACATGCGGTCATCCTAGTGTCTTCAGCTCCGCTGTGTTGCATCAGGAATTCACATAAACATTTTGAGGTGGAATGGGGTGTGACTTTTGCCACACTGTCCCTCTGAGTAGTGGTGGTGTTACTGATACTTTCCTTCTGACGTAGAAGATTAGGGAAAAAGTCATCTGAACTCTGTACTTGAAGCCTGAAGACTAAGAAGGCTCACATTTTCATCAGCAGCTGCGTTTTCAGGATTGGTGCGTGAAGTGCTGGTTTTATGGGGGCTGATTGATAATCAGGCGCCACCCTTGATCACTGGGTGTCCTCTCTACCTGGGAGTCCCCTTGTGTTCATGTCCTCAGCCCCCTTTCAGGAGAACCTCTCAGGGCCAGCTGCCTTATTCTTTTAAAGGCTTGACTTCTGGTATTTGTCCTTGAGCACTACTGAAAGCAGATGGTTACAGAAAGCAGAATTGTCCATGAAATGCTTCCCAATAAAGCCTTAACGGGGTCAAGAGCAAAGACAAATACATCAAAAGCTCTGTTGCCGCATTATCTGGATCAGTAGCATTCAGCTGTGCTGAGTTAGGATGCTACTCAGGGAACAGTGTATGTCCCCATCTTCGCATTGTTGCTCCATGTGTCCCCAGTGGGAAGACAACCTTTGTAGTAACTGTTAATTTCATCTCAGCCACTCAGATTGTGACTCATTATGTAACCAGTTGGTCTCAGCTCCACGTTTTGCCTGCTCTCAGGTTTTCAGGGTGCATTGTGCCTGCTGAATCATTGTCACAGAAGCAAGTTTCTCTTTGCGCTTAAGGCTAGCATCGCTTCGTATGCATGCAGAAGCTGGACTGTGAGCAAAGAAGACAAGAAGAATTGATGCCTTTGAATTGTGGTGTTGGAGAAGAATGTTGAATGCATGATGGACCACCAAACGAACAAACAGATCTGTTCTGGAAGAAGTACCACCAGAGTGCTCCTTGGAAGCAAAGATGTCAAGACTACATCTTACATACTTTGGACATGTTGTCAGGAAAGATCAGTCCCTGGAGAAGAACATCATGCTTGGTAGAGTGGCGGGTCAGCCAAAAAGAGGAAGACACTCAATGAGATGGATTGACACAGTGGCCGCAACAATGGGCTTAAGCATGAAGACAGTTGTGGGCGTGGCACAAGACTGGGCAGTGTTTGGTTCTGTTGTTCACAGGGCCACCGTGAGTCGGAACCGAGGCGACGTCACCTGACAACAACAAAGGCTAACATAGTCTCCTTGCCCTCGTCTGAACTCTGTAGTAGAGTAATTCATTGGGACACTTGTCTGTATTTTGCATCTGTTTTCAAAAGTTCTCAAACCACCCTTGGCTCTTTTATATGTGTCGTAGGTGAGCGGAGGCCCTAGGGATGGTCCTTGTCGAGCATATACCAAATGTGAAAAACAGTATAGCATACTACAAAAATGACTCATGGGGGGGTGCGGTGGCAAACAGACATAGAATTGTGTAAAAATATGGCACACTGGTTTAAGAGACAGACCCCATCCCCATTAGGAGGTCCAGCCAGGTGTCCAGGCCGCTTCTCCTGACCCAGGCCCCAGGCCTCACAATGCAGCTGCTTTCCTCGTGGTCCCGTGGTCTTTTCTGGGCTGTCTCCCATCTTGCCATGGCAACAACAGCAGCAAGCTAGGCCAGAGCCAGGAGCTGTGGACATCAGGAAGTGGGGCTGACACAACAGAGTGGAAAGAGGCCTGCTCATGGTATACCAGGTGCCAGCCTGTACCTGGCAGTCACCTGAAAGAGCAGTGTTACCTCTGTTGTGCAGATAAGGTGACGAAAGCACAAAGGTTAAGGACCGTCAGTGAGACCCCGTTTGGCTGGGCTGGGAGACCCCGTTTGGCTGGGCTGCCTGCTCCCCTTGGCCTGCGCTACCTCTGCTCCGGAGCACGCATGATCTGATGGAATGGCTGGGTGAGGGTGTGGGTCACTGCTGTACTAAGCCCGCTTCCAGATCCCTTCATTGATAAACCAGATGAACAAACCTTCTAGTGTATTTTTTTAAACCCACTGCCATGGAGTCAGTTCCGACTTACAGTGACCCTGTTGGAAACCCTGGTGGTGTAGTGGTTAAGAGCTACCCTGCTAGCCAAAAGGTTGGCAGTTGGAATCCACCAGGCACTTCCTTGGAAACTCTGTGGGGCAGTTCTGCTCTGGCCTGTAAGGCTGCTATGAGTTGGGATTGGCCCAGTGGCGTCAGACTTTATAGGACAGAGTAGAACTGTCCTATAGGGTTTTCAAGATGGTAAATCTTGATGAAAACATACTGCCACATCTTTCTCCCTTTGAACTGACAACTTTTTGGTTAGCAGTTGAGTGTTTAACCGCTGTACTGCCGGGACTCCTATTTTATAAGAAGTATAATTCTGGTGCTGTTAATATGACAGTCTTCAGAGGTAGTAAACGTGTTGGCTTTGAGTCAGGTCCGATGCATAGTGACCCCATAGGACACAACAGAACTGCCCTGCAGGCTTTCCGAGGAGCAGCTGTAGGGTTAAAACTGTTGACTTAACCACCGTGCCAGCACTCCTCCTAAAAGGTAATACATACTGTTAATATGCATTGGAAAACTCACCAGGTTGTTCAAGAGATGGTTATTTCTGAATCCCTACAGCAACCAGACAGTTTTGAATCTGATTCTTAGATAAAACTGGAGCTGTTATATAACAATAAATGCCTTCTTTATTGATGTTTTTTTTTTCACTTTGAGTTTAAAGTCTAGCCTTTTGCCCCTTTCTAGGAGGAGCAATTAATGACTAAATATCATTTATTAAAGTATACTTGCCCTGTATTTCCAGTCCTGGTACATTTGAAAAGGAAGCTAATTATTTTTTTTAAAAATTGCCTAATGTAAAAAAGAAAAAAGTCTACTTCATGTACAAAGACAGTTCTGACAAGGGGACACAGTGTAGAGTCCCTGATGTAACCCAAGAAAGGGAGGTGCACAGGTCAAGAGCTCTATTAAAGACCAGACTTGATGGTCCGCCACGCTCGAGTGTCCCCTGGGAACGTGGCCCGTAGACTTGTGCTAGCCCAGAGCTGAAGCCGGTACTGAAGCCGACACCTCAGACAAAGAATGGACTGGACTTGGGGACACAGAGTGGTGCAGGTGGTGTGTGTACTTTATGGTTTTCTATATATATGAGGCTGTCCTATAGGACAAATGTTGGTTGAGTGGATACTGGAAAAGTGAAAAAGAAGTATGCTGTCACAAGGTGAGAGAACAGATAGAGTTGCAGAGAGGTGGGTCCCTGGGATTTTATAGGAAAAACTGACTTGGATAGTAAACTGTCACTTAATTGCAATAAAATTTTTTTTAAAAAAACTGCTGAATGTAAACAAGAAACAAAGCTGCTTTGTGAATATTACTGCAAAGACAATCATAGTCTTCTGTGTATCACTTAATTAAAACATGTCATTTTTGAAAAATATTACCTTCAATTGGGATAGAAAGAATTTGTTGAAAACAAAATGGAAATTATTGTGACTTACATGAGGAATCACACCATTAGTGCATCTCGAGGCTGAGCAAAAGCTTTTTATCTGAAGTGGTGGCCAAATTGGAGATGGGTTATTTACTGTAACTGCCTGAAAATGCTGCTCTGAGTCACAGTGGTTTTAGATTGAATTCTGGCTTCCTTTTAGATGTTGCCACCTGTTTCATGAGGTTCTGTAAAAGTTTATCAACATTTAACCAACCATCCACTTGAAGGATTCCATTTGCTTGAAGGTCTGTGAGTTATGGTGGAGTTTTGAACCTGAAAGATCACAACATAGCCTGTCTTACCTGCTACAGCAGAGGAGCTTCAGGACAAGGAGATCCTCAGGTGGCCTCTGTTGGCATTTTAGACTGCTAGTTAGTGGCCACTTCTGCTGGTGGCCATCCTGGTGGAATTCTCAGGGCTACAGCCTCTTTGTTATGGTCTCATTGGCGTTAGTATCTTTTCCAAGGAATAGGGCTTTAAATTAACATACAGAGACATAGGAATAGAAGATGAGTTCTATTTTGTGTCTATTACTAGGTAATTTCCAGAAAGAAGAAAGGGGCTTCTAAAAGTTTTTCTCATGTCTCTATTGTGCCAGGCTAAATCTGAGCCATTTTTCTGTATCCATCCTTGATAATGTAAGGAAGACTCTGGCCATCACCTGTGTCCCTAAAGAAGGACCCAGCTTGCAGTGAAGTGTCTGTACTTCTCTTCTGCCTGATAATTTAGGGAGGAGGGAATCAGGCGACCTCATCCTGGGTTCAGCCATTTCCTTTGGCTGGGAGTTGTCTACTTTCTTACATAACATGAGGAGGAGAAACCAGAGGATGGGGGCGTTCCAGGCCTAACTTGTAAATTTGCTGTGACCGTTCTCATGGGTACTGAAGTGCTGACATCTTCTTGAACCCATTTCTAGAAGTTTTCACATCTCTTCTTGTGTGTACTGGGCGTTAAAGCAAAATGTAGACTTTCAATGTGATGCCAAACTTAGACATTTTAAAATGTAGGCTTTCATATTGTCGTTGATAGCCACGTGTATCTTTGAGGGGGGAAAAAAACCTTTTGTTTTTGTCACCGTTTCTCTAGGACTCTGGATTGATTTGGAAATGTCCTACAATGGGTCCTTTCTGATGACTCTCGAGACCAAAATGAATTTGACCAAACTAGGTAAAGAGCCTCTTGTTGAAGCCCTGAAGGTTGGAGAAATTGGAAAAGAAGGGTAAGGGGCTATATGAATTTCCTAAATGAACCCCAACCCTGGGGAACCAGCCTCCACCTCCCACCTTAGAGCAGCGGGTTAGAAGAGTAATGGGCCCGGATGTGGAGTGAGCTGCTGTGTAGGTGCTCCCAGGCCTCAGGGTACTTTGTGGAGTGGTTTCCTGGGTTTAGCTCTCACAGACAGACAGCCACTCTGAGAGTGGCATCAGACAGACCACAAGTCCTCACCTCTGCTCAGCTGTGGCAGCACGCCTGACCTCTGTGCCAGCAGCGCTGTACACAGTATCGATTACCCAGAGAGCACTGCAGCTCAGGCTCATCTGAGTGGTGATGCTCCCTGAATAGAATCAGCATTAAGAAAGCTCCTCCAGCTTTCAGCTGCAGACGACATTGTGCGCACCAAGCTCAGGTCCCTGGGGGATCTGTCTGCTGTAATCGTAAAGTCAGAAATATTTATAACTAGGTGATCGATTTTACAGCCAACCGGGTTCTGCTAAAGTGTTTTGAGAAGCATTTTCCCTAAATCATGTGCTGCTGATTTGCTGAGTGAAGTCCTGACTTTGTAGCTAGTGCATCTGCTGCACTGTGTGTCTGATTTGTAGAAATGTCTAATCTGTGGAGTAATTAAGGGAGCATAATTCATTTAATGCCTGGCATTGTGAAGACAGCACTTGTTCATCCTCATGTGCCTCAGAAGTGAGTACACATTTAAATGAATATTATTGTTTATGCCAAATTAACAACTGCTGATTGGAGTCTGCTTCCCAAATCTTTGTGTCTCTCCCATGAAATCAGTAGTCCAGTAACAGGAGAACACTGCCAGGAACCACCTTGTCAGGGTCTAAACAGAAGTCACGATACTAACCTAATGCTTTCTTCATGCTTGTGGTAAAGCAGATGGGGAAATTGGGCCCAGCTGTTGAATGTTCTTTAACTTGGATTATTCTGACTTACCCAGGTTAGTTAATGGGATGCCCTCTTTTAGTAACTGGAGATTTTGCCTGCTGTATGCAATCTAACCTTTATCTGTGCTGTTTTCCTTTCATTTTCTGCTATTTGTTAAAATGTGTTTGGACTCGGCAATCTGTGGATTTGTGTTTTCTGGTGAGTGGTATTTATCAACTCTACGTGTAGCATTTCATACCCTGTGAGTGCTGAGTCTTGTTGGTGCCACGTGAAGCCACCAAGACACTTGTCCTTTCATTGTGTTCCTAGACATAATGGCACAGTCTGTGGGCCTGAAACAGGAAATATTTTCAGGTGCTTTCCTGGCAGGGAAAGTCTGGAAACCTTGTCCTCAGTGTGAAAGGCTGGGGTTCTGATCTCAAATCTCTAGTCAGACTCAACTTCTGGTCCCTCACGTCACCCCACTGACACACACAGCTGAGTCTCATCAGTACAGCCTCATGAAATCTGAGGTGCAGAGCTGGCTCCTTAGAAAGTGAAGGCAGAAGCGGTCATGCAATCTGTTGACACTGAGGCCTAACTAAATGGGAACCTGACAGCACAAGCTTCTGTCAGAGCATTTGTGCAAGGTGTCCTGTCTGGAAAGAGCCCGGCCGGCCCAGGAGAGCTGGGACCCCAACACAGTCAGGTCCTTGAGCTCTCTGCCCCGTAGGCATTCCACATGTGTGTTCATAAACTGGCCCACCAGAGGACAGGCAGACGTGTTGCTGAGCATGCTAGGGATCTTTCTAGGCTGAGCGTGAGGGAAAAGCTTGTTGCCTTTCTTTTTCGAGGAACCAGAAGTAACTCCTAAGTAACATTTCTCTGGAAAAAAGCCTCTGCTTTAGGAAGATGATAGTGTTAAATTTAATTGTTAACATCTTTCTGAAGTTCCGTTTTTTTCTCCTGGAATTTCTCCTGGAAGTCGGGTACAAAGTGTTTGCTTCTTCTTGGGAGGTGTTAAACTAAACACAGATGTGTCTAATTGACAGTCCTTTAATTTTAAAAGCAAGGAAGAATAGAATCCACACACACTTCCTCTGGAAGATAAGGGCTTGGAAAAGTGGATCCTTACCCCCTCTTCTTCTGTTTTTTTGTCTGAGGGAGCTCTTTGGGAGTCAGCGCTCTGGATCCTTCTCCCAGAAAATGCTCCAGATAAACCCTCTGGCCTGCAGTCTCCAGGAGCTTGAGAGCCCCTGGAGACCATCTGTGATTAAGAGCCTAACCCCAGGCAGGATTCTAGAATGTTCTTCTCTCCCTCCACGCTGAGCCTCTGGAATTAACCTAAGACTGGGGAGACAGCAGAAGTTAGTACACAGAGCAGCCCTGTAAAACAGGAGGCTAGTGGCACTGCCATCTTCCTGATTGTCAGTGCCCGCCTGACAGCAGGTCTAAGGGTGGGCCTGCAGTGGCTGCTGTGCGGCTCTCGCTCCCCAGCCATGGTTGCCCCGTTTCCTGCTCTGGCCCAGCTCTGTCTCACTCTTGTCTTCAGTCCCTTTCAAGTGTGCAAACAACTGTGCTCTCGGGGAGCCTCTGAGGAGACGGCTGTCCTACCCCTGAGAAGTCCTGTCTTCTGGTAGGGAGTGTGCAGATCTGTGGTACCTTGTTCCAGTGCTGTTCTTCTCCTTAGAAATGTGCATCCACTTCATGTTTGCAGGCGTTTTTCCTTTAGTCCGTTTGTTTCCCAGATGTTTTTCTCATTATGTATCGTAGTTAACGTAACTCTTAGGCAGTAAGCTACCCAAAATGGAATTCAGTGGAGTGAGCAAAGCAGTCTGAACTGTAGGAATTGACATGAAAAGGAATGAAGTAAGTCAGTGAATTATCAGTGATGAAATAGTCACTCTTCCATGTGTCTGACTCCAGACACATTTTCCAGAAAGGTTTTAGCAGAGGCAGCCTAATTGGAATAAACCTTCTGAGGTGGCTTTTTGAAAGAATGTCACACTTAATGTGGAACTGTGAGGTGTATTTAAAATTATTAGGATCATTGCATTGTAGCACACCTTGTGTAAGGATGTGTAATGTATCTTTCTCTAAAGTTCATGCTGACATCATAAGATTGAGATCATAAAGTGAGTGTCCATAATTATAAAACTGAATATCAGCTACACATTTAGCTACAGTTCTGAGAAGTATTGGGTGCCACGTGACAACAGTGCAGGGAGTAGAGATGCTGTTTGGACAGGATCAGAATTTCATGTTGTCTGATCTGCTTTAGCTGGTATTAAAAAAAAACAAACAAACATTGCCATGGAGTCAGTTCCAACTCAGTGACCCTATAAACAGAGTAGAACGTTCCCACAGAGTCCCCGAGGAGCACCTGGTGGACTTGAACTGCCAGCCTCTTGGTTAGCAACATAGCCACCAAGGCTTCCATAGCTGGTCTAGCATCTTCTAAATTATTAACGTCAAGCCATAGAAGTTGTCCTGCTGTCTGTCCTGCAGAGGGTTAATTCAGACGCCAGAGATCTTGCTGCAGTACATGGCCTTTGGCAGCTGCTGCCCGGGACCCTGAGGCTGCCCAGTGTGACAAATGGTAGTGGGCACACGAGGGGGCTGGGGCTCAGCAGATTTCTTTGTGACTCCAGGCCTCCTGGACGGCCTTTGTGCTTCATGGAGGAGAGGAGCAGGCGACCTGTGCTGTGCAGGACACGTGCCATCCCTGGCATCACAAGGCCCAAGAGAGAGCATGGTCCTCGTACTGGAGGAAAAGATACATTTCTGCAATGGCCATGTAGTCTGAGGGATTTAAGTCTCTGTTTTTCCTGATCCCCAAGGCCAAGTTTAGGCTTTTTAGGAATTGAATTTTGACTTTGTACATTTTAGAGCCATTGGGTGGTGCAGGTGGTTAAGCGCTTGCTTGACTGTTACCCAAAAGGTTGACAGTTCTGGGACTCGCCCAGAGGCACCCTGAAAGCTAGGCCTGGCGGTCTGCATGGAAACACTGGGGAGCAGTTCTTCACACGTAGGTTGCCCTGAGTGAAAATTGACTCCACAGCAGTTGGTGTTTGGGTTTGTATGTACGTTGTAAATAATAGGTCTCTGTGTGAGGGTTGCCCAAGGACTGCAGGCTCTGAAATGGCTTCCTGACCAGGAACGAATGCAGGCGTTTCCTGGCCTAGCCAGGCTTTGGCAGGAAGAAGAAAGAGTTGAGTAGGTATTCCTGGGCAGGGCTGCCAGGAGAGAGACAGGAGGCTTTTGTTCTGGCCGAGGCACTTTCCCATTAATCTCTCCTCAAGCCTGTTTGCTGAAGCATTTGACCATGGGCTTTTAGAGCCAGGATTCAGGAAGGATCTACGTGTCCTGTGGGAAGGACACTGTGCGGTCCTCTTAAAGCCAGGTTCCTGTTTCAGGGGTGGGGGTGTTGGCTCCCCCCCCCCAGTGCACCCAGGTGCAGCCTCTCCTGGGCCTCCTGGTCCATGCCAGTGTGTCCACGCTACCCTAGGGTGCCCTTGGCCTAGCAAGCTTCTGGTGGCCCAAGGACAGCATCAGAGAAACCCAAGGGATCACAGCTGCGCGGAGCTAGGACCTGAGCTCCGTGGTCTTAACCTGTCTGAATACTTGGTCCTTGCCAGATATACAAGGCCTAACCTCTGCTTAGTGCCCACGGGTTGCTTCAGAGTGTTCAGAAACTACTCTGTCTCTCCTTCATTTCATCCCAGTTAAGTTTCTGAGCCTCAGGGACAGATTCTGCCCTTGTGGCCACAGCTCGACCAGGAAGCCCCCAAGTGCCTCAGAGGAGCACCCTGGGTACTCCCCTCTGCTGGTGACCAGAAAGCCCCATGCCAGTGCAGACCAAGTGGCCTGCCTAGAATGATCAATTAGGAACATTGTTTTCAGATGGGATGGTTTATTATTATCACCTTAGTAAAGAGACAGTCTTTAAATTTTCACTTCTCTGGATAGTTACTAGATTCCTGTGTCAGTTGCTTCCTAGAGTTCCTTGAGACTTAAACCTTGTGGTCAGTAGCTTTTTCTGTGACCCTTAGGTGTAGGGTAAAGTATGAACTTTTTACTAGGAAGGAGTCTTGGGCCAAAATTAACTTTGGGGTAAGTAAGCCAGGAAGGCACCATCATTGGTGAACCCAGCTATAGCCAACGACTTGCCTGAAAATTCCTGTCACCTGCTGAGAGGCAGACTTATCTGTCAGACATAGCTGTCCCCTTACCCTCTCAGCTGTCCTTCTTCCCCCGACCCCACAACCGTGCACACTTGTTGAAATCACTGCATTTCGTGTGGATCATACCATACTACCACCACCTGTCTCTGTGACGCATGCTGAAAGCCAGCTCTTCCAGGCACAGGTCCCCTGTGGTTGTGTTAAGGGGCTTGGCGCTGAAGAGTCTCCCGTGCCAATCCAAGGACTCTTGGATTGGGCCTCTTCCCTTATGAGTGGGTCGGAGAAAAGGATAAGATGTGTCACAGCGTCTAAGTTTTGACCCCATTGTGGTTGGGTGGCGGACTGTGTGTGCGTGCGCATGTCCCTCCCTTCTAAGCAGAGCTTGGAGTGCTTCTCCCTCCTTCAGTTGCAGGCCCAGGGCCTACTGTCTGGCCGACAGCGATGAAGAGTCGTCCAGCGCCGGCTCCTCTGATGAAGACGATGCCCCGGAGCCCAGTGCGGGAGACAAGCAGCTCCTCCCGGGGAGTGAGGGGTGAGTGGGCCAGAGCACCTGGGTCCCCACGAGGCTGGGACAGCAAGCTGGAAGCGACACTTTTTCTCTTTATCTCTAGGAATGTCCTCCTTCACACTGCACGAATGTTTTTTGTACTAATATCTCCTGTCAGCAACTTACTGAAATTCTAATCCGCAAAGTAAAAAGACCTGTAGAGCTTTCCTTACTCAAGGAGATCCCAACCAGAGTGGTGGTTTCCTTCCCTTTGGGGAGATGGTAGAGGAGGAGAAGGGCACGATCTTTCAGAGCGCATCCCCGTGGTCACAGGAGCGGAGTGCAGCGCACACCTCCCCCTGGTGGCCGGTGGGAGCATTGCTCCTTCAGGTGGCGGCCTTGGCTTTTGTTGGGTGGCTCGTTCCTAGAAAGCTGAGGCGTTCAGATGATTTCTTTTGTGAATTTTAGAAACATGGATGATTTAGCTGATGTTTTAGGTCAAGAACTTCATTTAGGGGGGACTCCCTTTGCCTGTCACTTAGACTGTAGAATGACCCAAGAACTTAACACAGCTCTCTGTGAGGATCTTTAAGTATTTCAAGTGAGCCAAAGAAGTGTGATTATCCAAGAAGCTAGGTGATACAGAAGCTTTTGTAGGAAAATATCAATCTGTTTACTTTGGAAATACTACTGGAAATGAAAAGAGAACCCAGATATTTGAGAAGTTTGTGCTAAAGTTTCTGTGTACTGTTTCAAATCTACCCATTTGACAGTTAAGGATGACTGCTTTACCCCACAGACATAACTCTTAGTGACCCTCTGGAACTGCAGAGGACTCTAAAAAAAAAATCTTCTCTTCTTAGGGCAATTTGATGCTAGTTATGACCTGGTACAAAAACTTAACTGATTTGTCTGGGAGCACTCATGGGACTGTTGCCTGCTTATCAGTCAGGGAAACAAGCAAGCCAGTGTCCTTGGTGTCTCCGAAGGTTTATAGCAACGAGCAGATGAAGAGCTTTGAGTCGATGCACCATGATGGTGATCGTGGTTCCCAGTAAAAATGAAAAATCAAAACACCTTTTCAGATTTTCATTGTAAAAAGAAAAGATTACTAACAGCAATCTTGATATGTACCATTTTTCTTTAAAAGCTCCTGAAGTACTTTGAAAAATAGTTGCCACTGACAGTTGGTATGGCATTAACTATAAGGCCATCTGTTAATTTGCTCTGTGTACCTGATTTAGTATTTGCTGGGTAGTGGCAGTGAGATATTACACTGACAGGACAAGGCTGTGTATTCAGTGTTTCAGTGGTTAAAGGAAGATGGGTGAAAAGCCTCTGTCTTGGCAGTCTGAGGCCTTTGTCTAATTCTCTGTTGTCAAGATGCAGCTCTGTCTGACATGTATACTTTTTCCAAAGCAGTGGTCTTTACCCGGTGGTGATTTTGTCCCCTAAGAGACATTCCACCATGTCTGAAGACACTTTGATTGTCATGACTTGGGGATGCTATTGACCTGTAGTAGGTAGAGGCCAGAGGTGCTACCAAATATTCTGCAGTGCCCAGAGCAGCCCCCTGCAGCAAAGAAGGATCAAGCTGTCATTAGCATTGTCCAAAATGTCACCAGTGCTGCAGATGACAAACTGTGGTCTGGAGTAAGGTGACTGAAAAGCCACAATATTTTTATTTGAGAAGGTGTAGATTTATACTAATAATTCTTCATGTTCCTCATTTGAAGGTATGTTGGAGGTCACCGAACAAGTAAGATTATGAGATTTGTAGACAAAATTACCAAGTCAAAATATTTCCAAAAAGCAACAGAGACAGAGTTCATCAAAAAGAAGATTGAAGAAGTTTCCAACACACCGCTGCTGCTAACTGTGGAAGTGCAAGAATGTAAAGGAACCTTGGCAGTCAACATTCCACCACCCCCGACTGACCGGATCTGGTGCGTAGAGGGCTCTGGGGGCCAGCAGGTGATTTTCCCGGCCTGCCTACCCTTGGGATTATAGGAAGAACCTTGACCTAAGCACTTTCAAACATTTTTCGTGGAACCTTAAGTGTTAGTTATAAATCTGATTCTGTTTCCTTCCATGAGTGGCCAATTCACATTTAAAGATTCCTCTTGTTAGGGAGAGTTCAGGTTAGTAATGTGGGGTATGCTCTTTCTATCCTTCTTGGTCTTCTCTCCAAAGCCAGATCTTCCACCAGAAGTAACAGTGGCCACTGACAGGGCCCCTATTTTCTGCCTGGCCTGGACTGTAACTGCATCACCTGGACAGTCCTCCCAGCAACTCTTCTCTACGGGTGTCGATCAGCCATCCAGGCTTAGGGAAGACTTCCTAAGCAAGGCCTGGATGTCGAGGAGGCAGGAGCCTGTTGTTACTAGAGTAGGAGCGTTGGCCAAGGAGCTGTCATCTGACAAAGTGGTGGTTCTGAGCGCAGCTACACATCAGGATCACCTGGGATTCGCTGAAAATCAGATATGTCTGGTCCCTCCTCGGGGAGTCGGGTTGGTAGGCAAGCTAGGGTTGAGAATCACTGATAACACTTACTTATGGGCCCAACAGAAGAAAACCACTAACTGGATTTCAGTGTAAAATTTGCTTTCCAGGTCCTATAAAATGGGCATAAACACATACAGTGACTGCATAAGAGACCTCACTGTGCCATAAACTGCACTCATAGGAATACTGCCTGTTTATCAATCAGTGAAATGAGCAGGGCAGTGTCCTTTGTGTTTCGGAAGGTTTGTAGCGAAGAGCAAATGAAGAGCTTTGAATTCGTTCACTATTTGATGATGGTGATCGTGGTTCCCAGTAAAAAGCAAAAATAAAAACACTTTGTCCAGATTTCCATTGTTTTCATTGTAAAAAGAAAAGATGGCTAACAGCAAAAAAAAAAAGATTAAAAACATCATCCTACCACCCATAAAGAACCACGGTTCATGCTTTAATGTACAGTCTTCCAAACCTTAATTAAAAAAAAAGTTATGTTTTGATTTTTATAAATAGGAAGGATTGTTCCAGCATTCCTTCCATTTTACTCCCAAGTTTTTGACTTCTCAGTTACTGTGAAAGGCCTTTAGGACAGCTATGTTGAACTGGGTGCTCTGAGCCACGAAAAAATAAGTATCAGTATTGAGAGTGTTTAGAAACTTACGTTTGACATCTTTCATTGTATTTTACAAAAACAGGTGAAAGATTGCAGTGTTTAGATGATTTGAGAGCACTCATTCTCTTGTCTGAACCCTAACCATCCTGAGTGCCGACCTGCTGCTGCACTGGGAAGCCATCAGATGTGTGGCATGAGGAGCAGTTTACAGAACATGATCTGTTGGCTCATTCTTGTTAGGAGCAGAAATAGAGCCTGCTTCCCTCTGATCCTGTCTTGGGATGAGATTCAGAGCACAGGAGTGACTTTTTCTTTCTGCTTTGTGTGTTTGCGTAGCTTGTTTTCGTAACATATGTGTACTAAATCAGCCAAAGCAAATCTGTGACCGTCTAGGCAATTCTGACTCATAGCGACCCTATAGGACAGAGTAGAACTGCCCCCTGTGGTTTCCTAGGCTGTATATCTGTACAGAAGCAGACTGCCATATCTTTCTTCCAAGGAGTGGATGGTGGGTTTGAATCCCGATACTTCAGTTCACAGCTGAGTGCCTGACCACTACACCACCAAGGCTCGTTTCCATACCTATACTACTTTTACAAACATAGAAAGAAAAGGTGGTCATTGCCATTTTAGGAAAAACAATGACCAGAGACTGGACTTCTCTAGTGGTGCTTCCTGGCCATCACAGTTTGTCAGAAGTGTCCCCAAATTCAGCACAGCCCTCGACACATCTAGGGAGTATGGGACCTTCACATTTGCCATAGTAAATTATTTTTAGAGGAGACTTTTTAGAACAAGAGAACATTTCAAATTGTGATACAGCTCTACAAAACTGAGGAATGTTTTCAAATGTTTTCTTCAGTACTGCCTTTCTTATGCTTCTAAAAGTGATTGTGTTTATTACTTATCTTCTTCTAAAAGGTATGGTTTCCGGAAGCCGCCACATGTGGAGCTGAAAGCTCGGCCAAAACTCGGAGAGAGAGAAGTGACTTTGGTTCATGTGACAGACTGGATAGAGAAGAAACTGGAGCAGGAGTTTCAGGTAAACCCATTCTTTTGTCTAGTGTTTCACAGAGTAGAACAGCTTCTCGGTAAACAGGGTCTGAACTTCTTTAGAGTCTCGGCAGAGGCCAAGGGGCCCTCTGCCCAGAAAAGTGCATATACAGTCAAACGTAAAAATAAAATTTTAGATGCAGCTTCAAAAGCTATGAATCGCATCCACAGAACCCTGTTGAGTGGTCTTCAGAGAGATGTGGATCAAAGAGCAAAGCGCTCAGTGTCATATACCAGTTCTCAGTAAGATCTTCTGTGGCAAAGTAACTCTTCACCTGTTAGACTTCTCTCTGGAGTTTGTTTCCCAGTTTGGTTTTAGAATAGGGGAGCTAGCAGCAGCCAGCCTGTCGTCAGGGAAGTGGCTCTCTGTCCTTATGTTGCATCGACCTGGCTCTCTTGGTTCAGTCCAGCAGATACTCACTGATGCCTGTCTGTGTGCCGCATGCCACCTGCCCTCTGCCCTCTGGAATCAGGCCTCATCCCTCTCTGAAGTAGCTTCTAGTGTAGAGCTCACTCTCCACGCCCGTTTCACTGCATTCTGCAGACTGTCACCCAAGGGTGCAGCCCAGAGATGAGCTGTCTGCATCAAATCATTATCAGGTATTTGAGGCACAGTTGTCTTTCAAGGAAACTTTTGGAGATTAGCAAACATTTCACTTATTTTATAATAAATTTCACTGTTCGAAGAAGATTCACAGTATTGTTGTGTTAGTAGATTTGGAGTTATTTCCTTTAAAAAGTAGTAGCATTTGAAAGCTAGAGATTAAACATAGCTGCTAATCAATTTTGAAAAGTTAATCATTACCAGTGGAAAAGCATTTGGAACACAGGGGACAACCTCGTGCAGTCAGTGACTCCCTGTCTTAGCTGCCTAGATTGCATGTTAGGAATTTGGGTGCAACATCCGCTTTAGGTCATCGTCTGTCAGTTTACCATACTGTGGTGGGCTGTGTGTTGCTAAGGTGCCAGAAGCTATGCCCCCAGTATTTCAAATACCAGCAGGTAGTTCACCCACGGTGGACAGAGTTCAGCGGCGCTCCTAGACTAAAACAGACTAGGAAGAAGGACCTGGCGGTCTACTTCTGAAAAAATTGGCCAGTGAAAATCTTGTGAAGAGCAGCGGTACATTTTCTGATACTGTGCCAGAAGATGAGCCCCTCAGGTCAGAAGGCGCTCAGGGTAGAACTGGGGAAGGGCTTCTTCAAAGTAGCGTCAGCTTTAAGGATGTTGATGGGACCTTCATTTGCTGATGTGGCACAACTCAGAATGAGAAGAAATATCCGCAGACTTCTAACAACAGTTGGAATGTGGAATATACAAAGGATGAATCTAGGAATAGTGAAAGTTGTCAATATGGAATGGTATTGGCCATTTTTAATTAGACAGTCATAAGGTCTGCTGTATGCCAGGAGTGACAAACTGAAGAAGAATGGCATCTCATTCATTATCAAAAAGAACATCGGAGGATCTATCCTGAAGTACAGTGCTGTCATTGACAGGATAATATCCATCCACTTACAGGGAAGACCGAGGTGGCAGAGTGGTTAAGTGCTACATCTGTTCACCAAAGGTCAGCAGTTCAAATCTGCCAGGTGCTCTTTGAAAATTCTGTGGGGCATTTCTGTAGGGTCGCTATGAGTCAGAATCAACTCCACGGCATCAGGTTTGCTTTGGGGTTTTGCAGGGAAGACCAGTTATTATGATTTATTGAAATTTACACACCAACCATTAATGTCAAAGATGATGAACTTGAAGATTTTTACTGATTTCTGCATGCAAAATTGATCAAACATGCAATCAAGATGCTTTGATAATTACTGGTGATTAGAATGCAAGTTGGCAATGAAGAAGGATCAGTATTTGGAAAATATGGCCTTGGTAATAGAAATGACACCAGAGATTGCATGATAGAATTTTGGAAGACCAATGACCTATTCATTGGAAATACCTCTTTTCAACAGCATCAACAGCGACAGTACACATACATGGGCCTCATCAAATCGACTGCATCTGTAGAAACAGACAATAGAGAAGCTCAGCATCGCCAACAGAAATAAGGCCAGGGGCTAACTGCAAAACAGACCATCCCTTGCTCATCAGCAAGTTCAAGTTGACCCTGAAGAGAATTAGAACAAGTCCAAAAGAGCCAAACTATGACCTTGAGTATATCCCTCTGAATTTAGAGACCATCTCAAGAATAGATTTCGTGTGTTGAACACTAATAACTGAAAACGACACGAGTTGTGGAATGACATCAGGGTCATCATACATAAAGAATGCGAAAGAGTGTTAAAGAGACAGAAAACAAAGAAAGAACCAAAATGTATGTCAGAAGACAAATCTGAAATGTGCTTTTGAATGTAGAGTAGCTAAAGCAAATAGAAGAAATGATAAACTAAAAAGGCTGAACAGAAGATTTCAGAGAGTACCTCAAAAAGACGTAATAATTACAGTGACACGTGCAGAGGCCTAAAGTTAGAAAACCAGAAGGAAAGAACACACTCAGTATTTTTCAGGCTGAAAAAATTAAAGGACAAATTCAAGCCTCGAGTTGCAGTATCAAAGGATTCTATAGGCAAAATATTGAACAATGCAGGAAGCATCGATAGAAGATGGGAGGAATACACAGTCACTGTACCAAAAAGACTTGGTCAACATTCAACCATTCCATGAGGTGTAATGTATGATCAAGAACTTATGAAATGGATTGACTTGGTGACACAGAGTGACCATGTCCTGTGTGCACTGTATGGTTCTTTGCATCCATAGGATGTCATCCTGCTGACTCTTACTGGAGGCAGAGGAGTGGGTGGAGAGGAGGGGATAGGAGATTGTTGGGAGGATAGGACATGTATGGAGCAGAGAGGAAGAGTGTGCTGTCACCGGGCAGGGAGAGCAGTGGGAGCTGCATATAGGTGGGCATGCAAATTTATACGGGAATGTACATTTACACTCAATCTTAATTTAAAAAAAAAAAAAAAAAGAACTCATGAATAAAGAAATCTAAGCAGCACTGAAGGCATTGGCAAAAACAAGCCTCCAGGAACTGACAGAATACCGGTTGCTATTTTTTAACAAATGGAAGCAACACTGTAAGTATTTCTGTAGCAAGAAATTTCCAAAACAGCTACCTGACCACCAACTGGAAGAGATCCATATTCATGCCCATTCCAAAGAAAGATGATCTAACATAATGCAGAAATTATCAAACAATATATAACTAGTAACTTACACAAATAAAATTTTGCTGACGATAATTCCAAAGCAGTTTTAGTGGTACACTGAGAGAGAACTGCCAGAAATTCAAGCCAGATAAAGAAGAGAACAAGGAATGAGGGATATCACTGCTGTCAGATAGATCTTGACTAAAAGCAGAGAATACCAGAAAGATGTTTGTTTACCTGTGTTTTATTGATTATGCAAAGATATTCAATTGTGTGGATCATAACAAATTATGGATAACAATGCAAAGACTTGAAATTCCGGGACACATAGTTGTACTCATGGGGAACCTTTCTATTGCTCGGGAGGCAGTCGTTTGAACAGAACAAGGGGATACTGTGTGGTCTAAAATCAAGAAAGGTGTACATCAAGATTGTAGCCTCTCACCATACTTAACTCAGTCTGTATGCTGAGCAGAGAATTCAAGAAGCTGGCCTATATAAAGAATGGGACATCAGGATTGGAGAAAGACTCATTAGCAACCTGTTATATGCAGGTGACACAACCTTGCTTGCTAAAAATGAAGAGGACCGGAAGCACTTATTGATGAAGATTAAAGATTATAGCCTTTAGTATGGAGTATACTTCCACATAAAGCAAAAATCCTTACAACTGGACCAGTCAGGAGCGTCATGATAGAGAAAAGATTGTGGTTATCAAGGATCTTGTTTTACTTGATCCACAGTTAACAGCTTTGTAGCAGCAATGAAGGATTCAAATGATGTATCGCATTGATTGGGCAAGTCTGCAGAAAAACATCTCTTCCGAGTGTTGAGTCACCGTGAGGACTGAGGTTTGCCTGGCCCAAGCCATAGTATTTTCAGTCCCCTCATGTGTGTGTGAAAGCTGGACAGTAGTTAAGGAAGATCAAAGAGGAATTAGTGTCTTTGAATTATGATCTTGGCAAAGAATACTGAACATACCACGGACTTCCAGAAGAATGAACACATCTGTCTTGGAAGAAGTACAACCAGAATGCTTCTTAGAAGCAAGAATGGCCAGGCTTTATCTTACATACTTTGTGCATGTTATCAGAAGGGACTGAGAAGGACATCATTCTTGGTAAAGCAGAGGGTCAGCAAAAATGAAGGTGATCCTCAGTGACATGGATCGATACAGTGGCTGCAACAGTGGACTCAAACCCAGCAATGATTGTGGGGATGGTGCAGAATCAGGCAGCGTTTCCTTCTGCTGTACATAGGCTCACAGTGAGTTGGAACCCATTTAATACTATCTAACAACATCCAGTTTAGGGATATCAGATGTAAGGAGCAAAAGAAGAGAAGCAGGAATAGAAACTGACGTCATAGAAGAAGTGGCTCGTTGCTTTTGCAGAATTCTGTCATGTGATCTCCCGCAGCCTTCTCTTACCAAGGCCATATTTTCCAGCAGCTGATCCTTCTTTGTTTGCATCTGTCTCAGTCTAGTAGCCAGTAGTTATCAGTGCATGTTGGTTGCATGTTAGATCAGCTTCAGTCCACAGAATTTGGAGCAGAGATTGGTGCCTGGTATTTCTGAGACATATTAGGAAGCTGAAGGATAATTACTGCCTCCCTCCCCCAGCAATTTGCCTGTCTTTGTTGATGCTTTTGAAAGAGAGCAGAATGCATTGCCAGAATTCACTTGTATAAAGTAAGGCTGTAAACAGGGAAAACACCATTGCTGTCGATCGGCGACTGTCCTTCAGATGTTGCCTGTAGTAGGATTTCTTTCACATGGATTTGTGTGGTTCTAGTTTGAAAACGAAACCCTGATGGTGTAGTGTTTAAGTGCTACCACTGCTAACCAAAAGGTTGGCAGTTCAGATCCACCAGGTGCTCCTCCAGAGGGCAGTTCTACTCTGGCCTCTAGGGTCGCCATGAGTCGGATCCGACTCGACGGCACTGGGTTAGTTTGAAAACAGTTCAGCATACATTTTGACGCTAGGAGTTAAAAGGCTGACTTCACTTGTGTTCTGGACATAGTAGTTTGAAAATGTCTTAAGCCAGTTCTTTTAATGTTGCTGAATATCCCTTCATATGAGTAGGTTTGTTATGTGTTTCCACGAGATCAAAGGCTGCTTCTGCCTCAGGGCTGATTTCTTGGGTTCCTATGCTCATACATTGAAGTAGCATTTGTACTTCTCTTTCTAAATTAAAAAAGGGGAGATTAATTTGGAACATCGAGGAAAATTGTTTCATATGCATTTTAAAAAACTCATCTACAACCTAGTATTAGTAACAGAACCAAAATCAACAACAACCTGAGATAAGAATTCTTCACCGCTGTTCTTTCTCTTTGCACAGAAAGTTTTTGTCATGCCAAACATGGATGATGTTTATATCCCTATAATGCACTCAGCCATGGATCCACGCTCCACGTCCTGCCTCCTGAGAGACCCAGCTGTGGAGGCTGCTGATCAGCTGTGATGGACGAGAGCTGAGCGCCCAGTGTGAGGAGACCTGGGGTCCTGGTGTGAAGCTCTTGGCCGCCAGCTGTGCTGTAGCCCTGGCCTTCATGTGGGCTGCAGCTGCTGTTTCTCAAAGAACTGCTTCTGCCCTCTGCCTGCTGGTGCCCATTCCACTGTGAGGTGTCATTCCACGTGTCCAGTGACAGGTGTCTGGATGGCCTGCTATAAAGCTTTGACTCGAGGCAAAGGAGGCTACAGAAGAATCACCACAGGGGACTACAGGGGACTCACACCATGGCTTTTTGAAGTCTACCAGTTTCTGTGGCAGCCCAAGAGCACATTAAGAGCAAAGCTCTACAACTGGAAGGCTTCTCCTTGCCTTCTCCATCCCTCCAAAGCTTTTCCTCAGGCAGCCAGTACACAACTGAATGTTTTTGTTTCACTTCTGCAGTTTGTGTGCATACCTGCAGTCCTTCTCACACTCACAGAGTATGGTGATGTGTGTGAGAGTGTAGAGTGGAATCTTGTGAGCCATTTCCTTGGTGGTAAAGAGGTATACATAGTAACTTAGGTTTTTTTCATATTAAATCATGCATTTTGGAAGCAAGTAGCCATAGAACATACAGACACTAACACCATCAACTGAGGTAGGGACGGTGGAGTTGACGTGAACGTTAGGCAGAGCCATGTGACCAGCCATCCCCAGCCTTTCATTAGTGAGGTGCCATCACCTGGTTTGTAACTACTCTTGCGTGTTCTCCCTGAGACATGAGCCTAGTGAGAGTGTCATTCTACGGTGACTGATTGTCCCTCAAAGATGGGGTGGGGTGAGGAAGCAGTTTTTCATCTGGCATTTCCTATCAGCTCCTGGAAGTTTCATATAGGAATCCAAATGCATTGTTTATCGATTCATTGGTTTGGGATAGTGTTGTGTGGGTGGGCAGTTTCATTTTCCAGTGGCCAAAATGGCGAACTGCTCTCTAACTAGGAGAGTCAAGACCAAAAGTTTGCTCAGCATCAAAGCACTCCTTATCTCCAAACCTCATGTGACCTTTCCTTAACATTGCCAAGTGTATTTTGTGCACTTGTGTCAGAATGTTGCGTTTACAAGTTTGGGGGCTCCCTCTATTGTATAATTTGCTTTGAAGAGTAAACCATTTTCTTTTTAAAACTGCAGTTGATGTCAAAATTACCTTGAGTAACTTTTGATAATTTTCATCTGTGGACAAAGCTAATAGTGGTTTTTTTAAATAGCACCTTGCCTGAACATGACTTTAAAGAAATTAATATATTGAGAAAATGTATTTGAAACTTTATTGGATTATTTTAATTGCACCATTAAAAACATTTCACTTAAAATTGTCGGACCATTCCAGTCCGTGTACTGTTCTAATTTCTCATTGTGTAGCCTGATTTACCTGTCGAGTCCGCATGTCTTGTTCACTGGTCTTTAATGACTTGATTTTTGTGCAATAACTAAAGGCAAAGGACTAGATGCACTACTATGTAAAGAGATTACATGACTGTACCCTGTTGCACTTAATCAAATAGTATGTGGGGATTTACAATCGCTTGCATTGTCTTACAAAATAAATATCTCATGTCAAACCCTAGATTAGCATGTTAAGTTATTTTTGCTGAATCCGATTTTGCTGACAGCAGCAATGAATACAGGGCACTCAGGACCTGAGCCGCTCATGGTAGCCGCCATGGAGTCAGCCTTGAACTTGCGGGGACCCCTATACAAAAACAGAATGAAACTCTGTCCGGTCTTGCACACACATGCACCCCACCCCCCATCACTTCTGCTACCCACTGCGTTTTTGCTGCCTCCTTTTCCGATTACCACGTTTTCAAGCTCTGCTGTAGGCTACAGAGCATCCCAGCAGGAAGCCTTGACTCACACAGGCCTTGGGGGTGCATGACCCACACTGAGTCTACCACTGCGTTACCATGGTCACACCTGCCAGTAACAGCTCTCACTGCCCCGCTGCTGTAGATGAGCACATTAGGTCGTCCTCACCATACCCTGTAAGGCAGTGGTCACTAGGTGCTGGTCAAATAAATTCCAACTCAGACACGTTGGGATCCAACAGGACTGCCCAACAAGGCTTCCTGGGCGATCACCTTGATGCGAGCAGATGGCCAAGTCTTTCTGCCACAGAGCAGCTGGGTGGGTTCTAATCAACAGGCTTTCCCGTTCTCAACGAAGCACTTAACCGCTGTACCACCAGGGCTCCTTTCAGGTAAGGTGCTCTTCCTCACCTACTTTGGCCATGTTATCATGAGGGACTAGGCCCTGGAGAAGGACAGTGTTCTTGGTGGAGCAGAGGGTGAGTGAAACAGGGCAAGACCTTTGATGAAGTGGACAGTAGCTGAAACAGTACTCAAATATAGCACTGTAGGACACTGTTCTGTCGTACATTAAGTCAAATGCCAGGAGTCGTAACACTCTAGCATCTAAGAGGTGCTGTCATCCTCAGTCCACATTTAACTGAGGGTCCAACATTCAGAACTGGGCAATTGCACCCTAGAAAAGCTCCAGCGTAAACAGAGGTGGTGTTAATTTAGGGTACCGTCATTCATTCAGGAAACTCTGGTGATGCAGTGGTTGAGTTCTGTGTCTGCCAAACAAAAGGTCAACAGTTCAAATCCACCAGATGCTCCTTGGAAACTCTGGGGCAATTCTGCTCTGACCAATAGGGTCACTGTGTGTTGGAATTAACTTGACGACAGTGGTTTGGCTTTTTCTTGGTTCAGGTACTCTGCAAACAGTGGTTAAGTTCTACATCTGCTAAGCGAAAGGTTGGCAGTTTCAGTGACCAGGCAGTCGTAAACTGGAGGTTCTGCTTTGCCCTATAGTTAGTACAAATCCTAATTGACTCGACAGCAGGACGGTGGTTTTTTTTTCATCATTAGAGGACACCCCGGTGGCATAGCAGTTGAGAACTATAGCTGCTAGCCAAAAGGTTGGCATTTCTAATCTGCCAGGTGCCCCTTGGAAACCTGATGGGCAGTTTTAATTTGCCCCATAGGGTGGCTTTGAGTCATTTTTTTTCCCCCATTTAGGAACCTTGGTGCAGTCGGTAAATAACCTGGTTGCTAACCAAAAGGTCACCGGTTGAAATCGGCCACCAACTCCATGGAAGCCCCACGGGTTAGTTCTGTGGTCTAGGGTCCCTTTGTCCTGGAGCTGACTCCTCAGCAATGGGCTGCTTTTTCCAGCACCCAGGCACTGAGTACCTCATCACTTAACTCTGTCACTCTGCTACTTCAGTGATGCCATGTTTTCACAGGAGCCCAGCAAAAGACGTTTCATTCAGTGGTACAATGTGGGTAATTCTGAATGACCGCAGTAATTGTTTAGATGCCTAATTTGTACCCTAGCCAGAAATAAAGCCTGATTATTCTTCACAACCACCCTGTGACTGTCAGCTGGTCAGATGAATCAGCTGAAAGCTTGAGACACCTATTGGACCTAGTATTTCAAGTACGCAGTTTGTCCTGCAATGGTAGTTTTGGAAATAAGTCGTGGTTACACCTTGACCAGGTGAACAGCTCATAACGCAGGTCTAGATGGAAGCCAGTTCCCACCAAGCACTCCATAGCCTCCTACCCCAACCCAGTCTCATCCACGTCCAGCCTACCAGTAGTGGCAATCCCTGACCACGTCAAACTGAGCAGGTCTCCGGAAAGGTTGACTGCTTACAAGTCACGTTACAGCTCGATCTTGCGCAACTCCGGGAGGGCAGCGGAATGTCAGGGACACATACGCTGGGGACAGTCTAAGTAGCAAAGCCTACTACCCGTTTCCCTAGACAACTCACCTACGGGTAACAGAGTTGAGGCCTTAGTCACAGCCCCCCGCCCCCCGGCACAGCTGCCCACACCTCTCTTCCCACCCCCAACAGCCTGTCTGGACCGCCGCCGTGTAGCTCGCGGTTAAAAGGGCCGTCCGCAGGGGGTTGGCGACCCCAGTTATGCGCGAGCACGTGCTCTGGCGCTGTAGCTTAACCCCCGGCGCCACATGCAGGCGCGGCGGGGGCTCAAAGGCAGCGCGTCGCCGACATGAAATACAGACACCACCACTATTTCAATAAAATAAAACTACTTTATTTAAGTTTCGAGGAAGAGGCCGAAAGGGTGGCGCAAATGAGGTCCGACGACCGTGATCCGGTCGGGATCTGCAAGAATGAGAGCAATACGTGAGCAGACATAACACCCGTTGGCTGTCCTACCCCCTCCTGCAAGCCTGGCAGCCCGGCTCAGATTCCTGTTCGCATCACCCGCGTCAGCAGTCTAACACGTGCTTTAATTGGAATGTCATCAAGGCAAGCTGCCCGCCTCCCACCCTGCTCCCGGGGCGGCCTGCCACACAACCACCTCACCCACCTCCAAGTACTCACAGCAGCCGAAAGAACAACCTCCCCTTACCGCACCTATTTAAAGGAGCTGATGGGAAGTGGTTGGGTGGGCTTTACGGATATTAACCAATAACAAAACAAACTTTTGACCACGTGCATACAAAGTGCCTAATGATTGGTTATGCTCTCTTAGTCCTCCAGGGTATAGAGTGGTCCCCCATATCAACCATAGAGAAGGCTTCTTGTTTTTTTTTTTTTTTTTTTTTAGGAAAGACAGAGGAGACGTGGGGGGACTGATGGGGTCTCACACGGAATCCTTTCGAGTGTATTGTCACAGCTGCGTCGACGGCTTGCAATTAGGCCATCTTTCTACAGCACACAAACAGAAACTTTATAAATAACAAGATATTATTTGGTGCGGTGGTTAAGAGCTCAGGCTGCTAATCAAAAGGTTAGCAGTTTGAATCCTAGAGGTGCTCCTTAGAAATCCTGTGGAGCAGTTCTCTGTCCTGTAAGGTCGATTTGAGTCAGAATTCACAGGACGGCGATTATTTATTTATTATTTGTTTGTTTTCAGTTTATGCCTGAATTGCGCTGTGGAGTGCAAGGAGGCAGCCTAAGAGCAAGGAGGTGAGGATGAACAAAATTGGCCTGCCCCTGAGTTCAGAGGAGCTTGATGTGCTTGGGAGAGCTTGTTCTTTGAAAACGGACATATCTGCAGCCAAAATCTGTAATGAATTCTCCCTTGAACACTTCAGCTTTGCTAAGACTCAACTTCTGAAAAAGGAGACTGTCTGTCCATTGACGTTGTGGTAGGGATTGTCAGTCGCCTAGCACATTCTAAGTAGTAAACGTTTGTTTTTAAAGGACTGTAGTGATGTGGAAAGCGTCTGTGGTTGCATACTTTAATAAATGCTGGAAGAGACTTATGTATCCTGTTTTGAAAGCCCAAAGGAGAGAAGGCCCAACTTTGGGAAAGCTTCAAATGTCTTCTAGAAGAACAAGCAAATCTGTCTTGGAAGAAATACACTGAGAATGCTTGTTACCAGGAGAGTTCGGTCCCTGGAGAAAGACATCATGCTTGGTAGAGAACCAAAAACCCCAAACCCACTGCTGTGGAGTTGGGTCCAACTCATAGTGACTCTAGAGGTCAGAATAGAACTGCCCCATACAGTTTCCAAGGAGCGCCTGGCAGATTTGAACTGCTGACCTATGATCTATAGTTTAGCTGATGTAGCACTTAACCCATTAGCCACCAGGGTTTCCCTGATAAAGCAGAAAGTCAGTGAAAAAGAAGACGACCCTCAGTGAGGTGGACTGACACAGTGGCTACAGAGTATGGTAGGACTGGGCTGTGTTTCGTTTTGTGGTACACAGGGTATCAACACAACGGCATCTAACAATTAATGGGAGCTGATTGCCAGTTCTTTCTCCTGTGAAGCTACTGGGTGTGTTTGAAGCTCCAGCCTTCTGGTTAGCAGCCCTGGAGAAAGAGCAGTCCGCAGTTCCAATTTCTGGTGCCCTAACATAGAGATATGCCCAAAGTGCTATTGAATCACAGGAGGGAGCACATAATCTAGGGTGGGAGGATTAAGAAAGGGTTCCCAGAAGCAGTGATGTCTCTTGAGTCTTGAAGTAGGAAAACATAGGCTTTTTTAGCAACAACACTGTTTATGAATATATTTGCACATAAATTTTGGTATGTGTCTCTGATGATCTACATAGAACTATTCCCATATGTAGACTTATTGGATTGAAAAGAATTAACAACAATGCGTTATAATTGTTGCAATGTGCCTCAGTATGTTGATGCATGTTGCCAGATTGTTTTCTAGAAAAATACTATATAATCCTATTAGCAGAGCTTGGGAGTTCCCTGTTTATCACATTCTTAGCAGTAGGGAACATGATCATTTCTTAATCCAATCCTGTAGCTGTCAAGTTAATTCCAACTCATAGTGACCTATAGAATTTCCCCCATGGGTTTTCCAAGGCTGTAATCTTTACAGAAGTAGAGTGCCACATCTTTCTCCTAAGGAGTGGCTCATGGATTGAACCTATCAACCTCTAACCATTATACCACCAAGGCTCCTTCATTCCTCAACATTTTTTACTAATTTGTAAAGATACTGGAGAAAAGATTGAAGTTGTCAAGGATTTCGTCTTACTTGGGCTCAGTCAACACACATGGAAGCAATAATCAAGAAATCAAATGATGCATTGCATCAGGCACATCTACTGTAAAAGACCTCTTTAAAGTTTTAGAAAGCAAAAATGTAACCTGACCCAAGACATGGTGTTTTGGGTCACCTCACATGCATGTGTAAGCTGGACAATGAATAAGGACAACCAGAGAAGAATTGACACCCTGCAGTTATGGTGTTGGCTTGGAAGATGCCGACAGAATGCTCCTTGGAAGCAACGATGGTGAAGCTACATGTCTCATACTTTGGACATATTATCAGGAGAGATCAGTCCCTGAGAAGGACATCATGCTTGGTAAAGTAGAAGGTGAGTTAAAAAGAAGACCCTGAACAAAATGGATTAACACAGTGGATGCAGCTGTGGGCTCCAACACAGTGACACTGGTGAGCATGACTCAGGACTGGACAGTGTTTTATCCTGTTGTACATAGGCTCACAATGAGTTAGAACTGACGCATGCTGACCGTAGCAACAATAACAGATGCAAACTTGTGTTACGTTGTAATGGCCCTCTCCCCGTCTCCCTAGCTGCCAATGGACAGAAAGTATGTGCTTTAAGGGGAGATGATTACCCTCTGAAAATACCCAGGATTCTGTCCTAACAGGGTACCTTAGTCACCTGGTATTGCTCTAGCAGAAAATAGCACAAGAGGATGGTTTCGTAAGGAGAAACTTGATTGTCACAGTTCGGTAAGCTGCTGATCCATTTGTAAGTTAAGTTCACTCAATAAGAGAAAGTATCACAGTCCAGTACATTGAGTCCAAATTTAGGAAGAGCATCTTGGCACAGGAACCTCAGGTCCAAAGGATGTGCTCTGCTGTTAGTGCTGCCTTCTTGGTGCTATGAGGTTCCCAATTTACTCGGCTCTCTTCTCTCCCTTATATCTCACAAACTGGTAGATTGAGTCCCACCTCACCTGCACAGCTGCTGCCCATTCTCCATCATCCATACTACAGAGGCAGGATTCACAACACATTGGAGGAATAGCACCACATTGGGACTCATAGCCAAGTCTAATCAATACATACGTTTGGGGGGGGACACAATACAATTTATGACATAGAGTAAAGGAGGAAGTCCTATTTTCTGGCACCAGCAAATCTAGATTATCCTGAACAGGGGCAATAAATGATGCCTCTTGCCTCCAGGGCGCCTTCCACTTTCACTTTTTAGTACTTTCTTTGCTCCTTCCCCTACCTGCTGTCTGAACATGCTATCTGGCACATAGACTTGGCTATCTGATTAGTATTTAATCCCAGGAGAGAGGAACATAGGTTTTCTTCTCCTAGGATATCAAGTGGGCATGCTTGAATAAGACCTAACCATGTGGACAGGAGCCTAACTTCGGGGAACCAAGGGTAATGATGTTAATATATGCTGTTCTGCTCATCTATATCCTGTTTTTTATGTGAGTAGAAAATACCTGTTGATCACACTGCTAGAAGTGTCTGATCTGTGGTGTATGCCAAACAGTCCTTCACTAAGAACTTGTGAATATAGTGACTGTCTCAGTTATTTAGTGCTAATATAACAGAAATACGACAAGTGGGTAAATAGCAATCGCAACTCTCTTCAAGGATGCTGGAGCTCCTTTCACAAATTTGTTCTTCACCATTGTGATAAAGTTGTGTTCTCTGGGAACATCATGTGTGGGCCTATGGGTCTAACCTCCTAAATCCACTCTAACATGCCAGTTTCCCTAAGACTCTGGATACCTACTTCTACATTATACCAAGGCAGATCTGGTACTTCAGCTTGGTTTAGTGTAGGCCGCCATGTAGTCCGTACTTCAGCAAACCAACCAAGTAAACTGTTAGATCCGTTCTTAATCTCTCAACACTGAATGAAGAATCTGCTTAGTTAGCCCACATCAGTAAACTCAGACTGATGCAATTTTGTGGTCTTTACACTATTATCCCATACCCTTAATAGCCTGTGCCACACGTATACCCGAGGTTTCTGTTTGTGTGTGTTAGAAACGTCAAGCAGTTACTTTGGAACATAGCTTACATCCTGCTGTATCACATTTTGTACTTTACCTTTGGGGGCTTGCTGGGAATTACAGGTCTAGAAGCAAAAACGACTCATGGGGGTGGGTTATGAGAACATTCTGCAGTGTCTTGTAAGGCATCTACCTCAGGTAAGGACTCAGACACTGCCCCAGGCAGTATCTCAGACAAAGGTTCTTCAGACAGCTGAGATAATCTCAGCAGATGGGGGTGGAAGAGATAACGATTTTACTGGAAAGGGTTGTTTAGCAGATAAAGATCAAGTAATCTTTCAGCTGGGAGAAAAAGGGCTGGCTGTTTTGGCAGGAGTGATTCAATGGAATTTAGGGGCTTCATGTCCCCAGCTTCCTGATGCTACGCCAATATGTCCCCATCTCACTTTCAGGATTCCATTTTTTCCCAGTCAGTGCCCTCACTTTAACTTCATACACTATTTGAGGTTGGGAATTCAGTTGGTGGTGTAATTCAGCCACTCTTATGACTTTGGGTTTGGGTTTTGGAAGTGTCATTTCTGCTACTTACAAGACAAGTCTTTCAGAATACAAGTAATAACTCAAAGGTCTTTTATGTGGCACTTGAGCAGTGACTCTGAAGCCCTAAGCTCATCTCTGTTTCACCAATTTCCCTTAAAAAGCAGAACCTACCAACCAGCTTCTCTATACTTCTCATTCTGAAAAAAATTGTAGAAAAGCATCAAACATCCAATCAGCCAGAGCCTCTCTTTCACCAATACTTAATCTACTGATGGTGATATCTTGTGTATTGATATTGCCACCTCACACGATAGGTTAGCAGCACCCCTTTGGCTACTGAAGTCAGAGTATTCAAGACTAATCAGACTTAAGAACCAGTTTAGAAAACAGTCGTCTTTACAATTTTGTTTCTCTAGAACCACTCTCAGTACCGAATGTCTCAGACTGGGTTCTCTAGAGAAGCAAAACTAGTGAAGCATATACACAGATAGAGCATAGAGAGAGAGAGATTTATCACAAGGAAATGGCTCCCAGACTTGTAGAGGGTGGCAAGTCCCACATGCATGGGTCAGGCTGGAGGGTCCTGACTCAAATAGCTGTAGGGACTGACAAACCCAAGATCAGCAGAAAAAATAGCAGTCTGCTAGTTCACAGGCTGCAGAGCCTGACTAGCTCCAAGATCAGCAGAGAATATAGCATACCACTGGCTCGAATCCCCATGAGCAGAGGTCAGATGATGACGAGCCACATGCAGAATCCAGAGTAAGTAAGCAGACTTTGCCAGAATATCCATATACATCCTGGGCACAAGCCATACACCTGAGGAGACTCCCCTTACACCTGATTCAGCCAATCTGAATCACTTCATGGAGGGTGAGTACATCATTAAAACCAAACCTATTGCTGTCCAGTTGATTCTGACTTTTAGTGACTATCGGACAGAGTAGATTACCTCATGTGGTTTCCAAGAAGCAGCTGGTGAATTAAAACTGCATACCTTTCGGTTAGCAGCCAACCTCTTAACCACTGCACACTCAGGGCTCTTTATGGCCTCACCACCAGGAAGGAAACGAGTCTTGTTTTAGTTAGCTAGTGCTACAGAGTCCTGTAGACTACAAGTCCAAATTCAGGATGTGTGCTCCATGGGAAGGCTTTCTCACTTGTTGGCTCTGGAAGAAAGTCCTTGTGTTGCATCAGTCTTTGGTCAGAGAGCATCTTGGCACAGGAACCTCAGGTCTGAAGGATGCACTCTACTCCCAGTGCTGCTTTCTTGATGGTGTGAGGTTCCCAATTCTCTACTTGCTTCATTTTCCTTTTATCTCTTGTAGGATGAAAGGATAAAGGGTGGTGCAAGCCACACTCCAGGGAAACTCCCTTTACAGTAGAGCAGGGAGGTGATCTTATGAAGGGATTTACAGTCTCACACTAATCCTCTAACATACAGCGTAGGAAAATCACAAAATGATTTACAATCATTACGATTTACAATCGTAAAATATTGGGAATCATGGCCCAGCCACATAACTACACAGTTCTGGGAGGACACAGTTAACTCATGACAGGTCTTTTTTCATGTATCTCATTGGAGTCAGATTGGATCACAAGTCTACTGATGGGTCAAGTAAATGTGGCCCAATGGATAATGGTTTCAGTTATCTATTACTGCATAACAACCCACTCAGTAACTCAGCGGTTTAAGACAATAGCCATTGTATTATCTCTCATAAGTATGTGAGTTAAGTGGGCTCAGCTAGTAGATTCTCTTCCATACAGTGGTGGCTGAGGTCATCCGGGGACTTGATGACCTGGCACATCCATGGCAGCTCACTAACATGGCTTGCAGCTGGGACTCACTGTCAGTTGGGTGTTCAGCTGAGACTGTGGATTAGAATCCTTTGTATCTTTCCTATGTGGCCATGTGTAACTTAAGCTCCTCTCAAAATGACAGCTAGATTCCTAAAAGAAACATTCTCAGAAGAAGGAAGGAGAAGCTGCCAAGCCTCTTGAGACCTGGGCTAAGTCCTAGAATATCATTTCTGGTCAAAGTCAACCACAGGGCTAGCTCAAATTTAAGGAGAGGGCAAATAAGTGCCACCTTTTGATGGGAAGAACAGCGTCTTCATAGAGAAGGGAAGAATTATTGGGAGCCGTATTTGGAAATCACAGAGTAATGAGATTGGCCCATCCTAGGTAGGAGCCCACCTGACTCATCATATCTGTCTCTCTTCCAAGACTGATCCTAATTCCTGTTCACTTGTTCAACTCTGTGGTCCATTCAGCATGGGAGCAGCATACTGAACATGGTAGAAGTTTAGTATACATTTGAAGAACTGTTATTGAATTCCTCCTTCTGAATATTCTCATTTGAATACCTGTCTCAGTCACATGCTACCCATTCTACCTTAGCAAAGTATCTCGTGCCTGTCTGGTACCGTCCTTCCTTTTCTTTCCCTAGATGAAGCCCTAAACAACCCTTGCCACTAGTCTCCTGAGCAGTCTCTCAAATGCCTCTTTCCTAAATCTCCCCCTAAAGCACAATTCCAGTCATGTCTCACTCTGTTAACTGCTAAATAAAGCTCCTACTCTGACTTCAAGGGCCACACTACTGGCCCATCCTACCTGCCTTCTTAGACTCATCTGCCATTGCTCCACTGATGAATCTTCTTGGGCTTCCAAGAAGTCACAAGGTGCTTTCCTTTCCTCAAGCCTTTGTTCAGGTCCTCCTTTCTCTCCTAGACTATTCATCCCCGTGTCAAATCTACCAAAAGGCTCAGCCAAGACACCACTTCTCCCAGACAGCCCTCTCTGCTTTATCCTATCCCACCTTCTTCCCAAATGCCTTCTCTCAACCACCGTAGCTCTGTTTCTGTGGGTCTATTCCTGCCTTCTCATACTTCTCACAGGCTCCTTGTAGGTTATTTCTGTGCTCATCTTGTCATCTTCCACTGACTTGCAAACTCTTTGATATTCCATCAGCGCAGCAATCCTTTGAACTTAGAAGGCCTCATTGATGTTTGCTGAAAGAATGAACAAATGGTAATTGTCTGTGTAGAGAAAGGTAAAAAATACAGTCATTTGTTTAAAAAAAAAAAAGGCTGATTAACGGCTAAAGTCTTTCAGTTCTCTATTCAGTTATGTCTGGGAATATTGTTGTAAATGAACTGTATCTGGAAAAAAGGGGAGACAGAATTGCTAAGTTCTCCATATGAAGCCTCAAGAAACACACTAAGTTTGGGAGGTGGAAACAGAGCAGAGAGACAGGAGGACTTCCAAAAAGTGGTAATAACCAAGGAGGAAAAAGTTCAAGAAAGAAAGACTTTTTAATGGTACTGGAATTGACTACAAGCCCAGGAGAAAGCAGATGGAGCACAGCACTGGGATTTTACAAGGAGGGAAATGTTTATGAGCTGCTTAAGAGACGTTCCAGGGCCATCCTGTAGAGACAAGCCAAACTCCAGGGGACTGGGACGGACCACTCAGCTAGGACGTGGAGGCACTGTGAGAGGATAGCACTTTCCATGTGGGCACTGCGTGGACCTTTGAGAATATCAGTAGTCATTGTTTTAGTCAGCTAGGACTGCTCTAACAGAAATACCACAGAATGGATGGCTTTAACAAAGGAAGGTTTATTCTTATATAGTCTGGTAGGCTACAAGACCATATTCAGGGTGTCCACTCCAGGGGAGGCTTTCCCCTTGTTGGCTCAGGAGGAAAGTCTGGTATTGCATCAGTCTTTGTCCAGGGAGCGTCTTGGCACAGGAACCTCAGGTCTGAAGGACGCGCTCTTCTCCCAGTGCTGCTTGATGGTATGAGGTTCCCAATTCTCTGCTTGCTTCTCTTTCCTTTTATCTCTTTCGGGATGAAAGGATTAAGGGTGGGGCAAGCCATACTCCAGGGAAACTCCCTTTACAGTGGAGCAGAGAGGTGATCTTCTGAAGGGATTTACAGTCCCACCCTAATCCTTTAACACACCACATAGGAAAACCACAAAACGGAGGACAGTCACAAGGTGCTGGGAATCATGGCCCAGCCACATGGCTACACATATTTTTGGGGGGACACAATTCAATCCATGACAGTCATATTCTCTAAAAGGAGCACTCTGGTGGTGCAATGGTTAAGCACCCAGCTGCTAACTGCAAGGCTGGCAGTTCAAACCCACACAGAGGCCACGTGGGAGAAAGACCTGGCAATCTGCTCTCATGAAGATTGTAACCCAGAAAACCCGATGGAGAGATTCTCCTCTGTCTCGTGGGGTTGCTGTGAGTCAGAATTGACTCAAAGGCACCAGCTAGCAGCATGAATTGGTGAGGCTGTGGACACTTCACCATGGTGGCATGAAGACTTGGCACAAATGGGTATGGAATGCAACAATGCAGAGACAAGTGAACAAACACATTGAAACCCTGGGTGGGTGGGCCTCCCTTTTCCTGATAGCTGCTCTGCTCCTTAAATCCTTCTGCACAACGCCAAGATGAGATCAGCGGTCTTCACATGTTATTTGAGGCAGTTGTCTCATCACCTGGTATTTGAACTTGTAGTTGTTATCAGCATTCTTCGGGAAGGCCAGTCTGGGCTACTATGTGGTTGTTATTAGCAGCGGTTGAGTCAGCCTTCATGGTGACCCATGTACCACAGAACAAGGTACTGCCCAGTCCTGCATCGTCTCCATAGCTGGATGCTGCTTGGACTGATGTAATTCATAGGGTTTTCACTGACTGGTTTTCAGAGGTAGATTGTCAGGTCTTTCTTCCATCTTATCCCAGAAGCTCAGCTGAAACTTACTCAGAATTAGAGGAACACTCAAGCTTTCACTGACACATCTGTCAGCCTGGCTATGGATGAGTGCTGGCTACACTTTGAGGTGTCTTGATGGAGAACTGAACCTACCCCAAGTGGCAGGCAAAAATTCCACCCTTGAACTACCACTGCCCCCTAAGTACTTTTATAGATTTTATATTATTACCCTGTCTTAATGCCTTGGGCAGGGACAAGAATGACAGCCAGCAAGTGGTGGAACATATTATATAATGTCTCCGGTTGACCAGACAAGTTGGGATCTTAAGTAGACACCCAGCTTCTAATCCAGGTTTGGAAATCCTGGCAGTATAGTGGTCAAGTGCTACAATTGCTAACCAAAAGGTCAGCAGTTAGAATCCACCAAGTTCTTCTTGAAAATCATAGAGCAGTATACTCTGTCCTATAGGGTCACTATGAATCAGAATCCAACTCAGAAACAATGAATCTGTTTTTGTTTTTTTAATCCCTGTCCTACTTTTCCTAGCTGTGTGTTACCTTCTAGGCTGCTAACTTTACCAAATGTCAGTGGCTCATCTGTAAAATGGGGCTAATAACACTTATCTTATTTAAATTGTCATACAGATAACATGGGATGAGCCTGTGAACCATGTATGTGCACACTGCCAAACAAAAGGAAACACCCGGTAAATATTAACTGCCTTGCTAAGAAAGATTTCACTTTTGCAATACAAGAAAGCCTATAGTGACTAGGATTCTGGGGAAAAGAGAAGTCCTTTCGTAGGAGAGTCACAGTCCTTTCAAATCCAGTCATCCTAGAACAGGAAGAGCCAAAGTTCTATTTACCTAAGACTCAAACCACTCAAAGTGGCAGCAGCTTTTTAGTTCCTTAAACATTGAGACCCGAAACCCCCAAAAAAAAAAAAGACCACAGCCAGTGCCGTTGAGTCAATTCCGACTCATAGTGACCCTATAAGGAAATAGAAATTTAGCTTGCCATGTGAGACTCTTGTTTAGTCGTTTTATGCATTCCATGATGACACCACATGTACTGTAAACTCAGGTCTGTTTTGAAGTGGTTGCAGCAGCAACAGACCACTAAAAATAAGACGAATAACTTATTCTGGTAAAGACATTGTTCCTTTAAAATATTACTGAAGTTTTCTACTGTGAGTTCTCTTTCTAGCTTGACCAGATTTTCCTTCCAAGTCTCTTTCTTCAAGGGGAGCTACAGTCCCACACAGACAGCTGTCTGCCAACCAACTTCACAATTTTTTTTAAGTCCTTTTTAAGGGGTTTGAACTCCTAAAACACAGGTACAAACGCCTTTAAAGACTGGATCACAATTTCTTTCACTAGAGGGCGACATTTACTAAAATAAACAAAAGGGAATCATGGGCACAAGGATTAACACAGGACGTGGGGAAGTGAACTGGCGCTCTGGCTCTCCAGTTTGGCTGCCCCGAGTCTCTGGCGGAAGCTGTATAAAAATGTGCAGGTTGCGGAACTCCACTCCTGCAGAGCCTGAGTCAGTGGAAGTGGGGGGCACGGAAAAGTTTGGGAACTCTGTTTTTTTAAGACAGTTTTAAACCCTGGCGACCTCGTGATTAAGTGCTATGGCTGCTAACCAGAAGGTGTGCAGTTCAAATTCTCCTGGCACTCCTCGGAAACCGGAATGGAGCAGTTCTGCTGCGTACTGTAGGGTCACTTTGAGTCAGAATCGACTTGATGGCAGTGGGTTTGGGTTTTTTTGGTTTTCTCCAACTTTAGGAACTACTATTTTAGAGAGAAGCGAAAATAAGTGTTTTTTTTTAACCCGCTTTCTCCCATTCGCTATACTAACACAGATCTCATTACAGTGTTTGTTAAATCTGATGTAATTTTTTTTTTACCCTGTTAAAAAAGAAAGGGGCTTATCTTTACACTAAGACCAGCCCTTTGGCTTGGTAAGTGGATGCTATTTAATGGGACTTCCAGAAAGATCATGTAACTGCTCATTTTCATGTCTTGCACACGAACGAGCCTGTTTCAAAGGCATCCTACAGAGTACTTCCTTTTCTGTTTATCATTGATGCCAGCTTCTGCTTTATTAGAAGCAAAAAGTTGTTTAAAGTAATATTTGAGTATGAAGCCAGATTCAGGCAGCATTATCATAAATCAAACCAGTGGTTGCCAATCCAAAGTTGCCAATTGTGTGACATTCTGAAATGTGTCCACCGGTGAACTTAACACACACACACACCCCTACACACGCCCGCCCCAAATCAAACCTACTGCCGTGGAATCTATTCTGACTCATACCTACCCAATGAGACGCAGTAGGACTGCCCCATTGAGTTTCCAAGGAGCACCTGGTGGATTCGAACTGCTGAACTTCTGGGGAGATTTTGGAACAGCCTAATTGTGGCATAAGAAATCCTGAGACCAGGAAACAATGTATTACATCCTGGAAATTTGGTCCAGGCTCTGTGAAACAAATTTTTTTTTTTTCTTTTCAGAACCTTTAAAACTCATTTATGAGTTAGCTTGAGGTAAGCATTTCTTTGTGTTCCATCTCCCTGCGATGCTCTCAAGGGTCACAGTGACATTTTCAATTATAAAAGGGCTGTCAGAGTTCTGGCACAAAAAGTTCCTCCTCTCCTAGACTTATGCTTGAGAAAACAAACAACCAAACTGGAGGAAGGACTGAAAGTGATGTTTTTCAGGCAAGCTTCTCTTTTAACTCAGGTCTTGTCAGCTTGCTTTCTGGACAGGTGGTAATTAAAGAGCTCCTCCCAGTTCTGCTGCTGTGTGCTCCACCCTGGACACTTGGGCACAGCACCCTCCCAGTTCCAAACCTCTCAGTTTGCAGTTTTAGACCCACAGGCAGCCCTTTTCAAAATGTGTCCATTGTTTTTATATTTGCCAAAAAATTGCCTTCCTTTAAAAAAAAATGGTTGTGTTTTTGGTGAAGGTTCACCCAGCAATTTAGCCTCCTATTCAACAATTTTACACAGGTTATGCAGTGACAGTTGCAAAGCATGCGCATTCTCATTATCTCTGTCTGGTTGTTCTGTTTTCATTAGCCTTCCTGCCCAGCTACATTCTCCTCTTTGTCTTAGCGTCATTGCTGACCTTTTGTTCTCATATACCCACTGCCATCAAATGAATTCCACCTCATGTGACCGTATAAGACAGCGTAGAACTGCCCCATAGAGTTTCCAAGGCGTACCTGGATGATTCGAACTGCCAGCGTTTTGGTGAGCAGCTGTAGCACTTACCCGCTATGCTACCAGGGTTTTCTTGGTCTCAAAGAGATGATTTTTAAAAGGAGCCCAGTACTTACGGGTCAAGTGCATTGTTTTTTGAGTCCTTTTGTAATTTAAACCACAAGAGAACTTCAAGGGTTAGTTTCAGTTCCAGGTTTAAGTATCTTCGGGCAGTAGTCCTGAGCAGTCCTCCGGTCTAAATCAGTTTAGCTGCTCTGTTGTCTTGTTTTTGCTCTTTATCTTTCTGTTTGTATTTTAAGGAATTTGAGCTCCCATTCCACATCTTTCGCCCCTTCTATCAGGGTCCATCTCTTTAACTGGTACGTTGGATTCTCCAGCACTGGTAGCATTTGGTCTTAACTAAGAACAAGGTGTAGGGGATTAGGAATAGGCTGTCTATAGAGTTTTGGCTTACTGTGAGGATGCCTGGATAGTGCAGATGGTTAATGTGTTTGGCTGCTAGCTGGAAGGTTGGAGGTTTGAGTCCACCCAGAAGGGCCTGGCAATCTACTTAAAAAATAAAATAAAATGCAGCCACTGAAAGTCCTATGGAGCACAGTTCTACTTTGACACACACAGCATCAACTCAATGGCAGATGGTCTTGGTGTGGTATACTATGATCATTTGCCTGTCACGGAGGAGGGGTGGGGTTGATTCACAATGCACGGAGATCAGTTATTTGGTCAATTCCTCCCTACTTCTTTGCCGTGTTTCTCTAGCCTTGCTTATGCCTTTCCTCCAAATCCTGAAAAATCTTAGACTGTCAAATGAACAAAGTGGAAAAACATTAGACAGGTTGCTATCCCCTTCTTTTTCTCATAGTATGAGATGTACAATGCCTTTCTTTGTTATCGAAGTCTTGGTTTATTCTCTCTTGATACACACACTGTGACCTTCCAGCTCAGTGAAGGGCAGCATGAGACCAGTAACCAAACAACTTCCAGGCTCTTCATTCAGATTAATAGCCCATAACCCTCAAATAGATCTCACACCAAGTCCTCAACCCACCCTGCTCAATCCAATGACCAGTGACACATGGCATGGTAAGTTTTACAAGGTCTCATCTACAAATAACAAAGTCCCACATAAATACAGTGAACACAGAGCCGAAATGATTTCTGTCTTTGTTTATAATTTTTGGTGTTATGACTTGGCCATGGTTTATTCCCTGTTGGACATAATGTGAGGGGAATTCCTGGAGACAAAAGACGGGAAGAGAGGGACTTCGGTCTAGATGAGGCACAGCTGGATGACCCCAGAGTGCTGACCTCGTGTTTGCTGGAACCCCCGCGAGCAGCTGAACTCCTTGCTCCAGAGGTCGTCTCAGTAAACGTCGCTGATAGTGGGAAGATGCAGCGGGGAGTGGTGTCTCAGGGGCAACCGGGTGCACCCTTCTCTTGGTTCTCGCTTCTGATGAGTCTGACCAGCGTGTCCTTCAGCTGGATTAGTTGGGGTGGCCTGGGGGCCGGTGTGCCAGCGTGGCGGGCGTGGCGGAACTGCGGGTCATCTGCAGCCTCCGGACAAGTTCTTCGTCTTAAACGCCCAGCATTCCGAGATTCTGGATGCACTTGGACTTCCTCAGCAGCCGACATCGCCGGATCCTGGTCGCCCAGAGGCCCACACTGCCCAGCTACAAGCCAGTCCTGCCCTCGACCCCGCCTTCAAGCTCCGCCTTCGAGCCGGCCCGGACCCCTCCCCTGGACCAGCTCCGCCCCTGTCATGACAGCCCCGCCCCGACTCCGCCCCCTCTCGACCCCGCCTCCGATCCAGCCCTGGCCCCTAGATCAGCTCCTAGACCGGCCCCGCCCCGGCCCCGCCCCCGGGTCCCGCCCCGACCGGAAGAAGCGCCGGCAGCCGGCGCTTATAGGGTTGGACATGGGGGTGCCGCCGCCACCTAGTCAGTCCTGCGTTCGCTGAAGCCCTGTCGCCGCGGCGCTGTCCTCCCGGCGCCCCCGCCCCCGCCCAGTCCTCCGCCTGCTTGCCGGTCCGCACTGGCCCCGGAGCCGGCCAGCCAGGCCCAGAGCCAGGGCCGAGTCCCCGCCATGCCGGCCAGGCGGCTGCTGCTGTTTCTGTTGGCGCCGCTGCTGCTTGTCCCAGAGGTGAGTGACCGCGAGCGTGCGGTGGGAGACAGCTCTGGCCGGGTCGGGTCGTGGCCAGGGGAGGATCGTGCCGGCCGCGTGGGCGAGAGTCCAATCCAGGAGCGCGCCGGCGGCTGTCCGGGGCCCGTTGCCTCCCAGCCGACACTCCAGCGCGCGTAGAGGCGGCACTGGCCGGGAGAGCCTCCCTGGCCGAAGCCGCGGCCGCCACCCGCCGGCCTCCTGGGCGAGCGCGGCTGTCATGGACAGCGGCTCCCGCGCAGTCTTGTGGCGCGCTGTGGGGCACCTCGGTGCTTCCAGAAGGTCCGGGGTCCTTGGGGGGCTACCCCACTTATCAGACCCTCCCCACAGGTGCACACCGGCTCTGCCTGGCAGTGCCCGCAGAAGGACGTTAAGGGACCTGTAATCTAGGGGAAGGGAATGCCTTGCGTTTGCAATCCTTGCTTGAACTTAAAAAAAGCGAAAACTTTGGAAAACGATTGTAACAGGGAGTAAGCATTTTTACCCAGTGTCTTGATTCTCTTTACCTGCTTTTAAAGGTGACTTGGTATTTGGAGACCTGAGGCTTCCTTTTATATAAGTACGAAGACTTCGTTAAGCACCTTATAAACTGTGGGACTCTCACCCTGTGGGTGAGAGGTGCACTTCTGCTCTGTTGAGAGGATTGTGGGTTTGCCAGGAATGTTTTCCCGTCATTTTTCTGGAGAACGGTAGCATCTGGTTTACGTGTTTACCTTTACTTAGCTATTGGCGACCTTCCCTCAGGCTGTGGGATTTGGGCAACGTGTTTGAGAGGACATTTTGTGGGCAGACTTAGTTTTTTTTTTCCTGGTTGAAAGAACCTTTTTTTTTTTTTTTTTTTTTAAGTATTGTTCAGGATGTGGGTATGGCACATTTGCACAGGTTCTGTTTAACGACCTCCACTGTGTACTGTTTAATACAGCACATGATGTCCATCCAGGTGGAGAACTGACATGTGTGTACCTGGCTGCCAAGGGGGAAACTCCTTGGAGGTTATGCATTTTAGGCAAATAATAGTCTGTGCTCTTGGAAGAACAAGGATTTTGAACAACTGGAATAATACATAAAGCTGTCTTTTCCAAATTCAGATTTATTTAAGTAAAATTTGTACACACTTTTTTATGCTAGAACTTGTGTAAGTTTTTCTTCTAATTAAAAAAAAAAAAAAATTCCACTTTCACAACCAGAGTCTGACTTTCAACTTCACCTTGGATTGGTTAATAATTGTGCCCGGCACAAATATTAGTATAAACAAAATGACTGAATATATACATGGAAATTGACCATTTCATATCTGCTGGGCCTAGGTGTGTATGGTTTCATTTCTGTATCTTTCCATTTGCTCTTCTTTCACCAGATTCTAGGGTCTTAGTTTTTGTATAACTTATGCTAAAGAGCCAAAAATAATTATTTGGCTTTAGTTAGAGTATAATTTCAATTCATGTAAACATTTCCAAATTGCATTGAGAAACCCAGACTTCCGGACTCTTGTCAAAAGGTTATGTTTTAGTGCAAGTGCTTTTTTGGGGAAAGGTCAGAATTTCATTCCCAGAATTATCTGCCAGTAAAAATGTGGCCCACCCTGTGCCCTGAGTGTAATGGGAATTGTTACTTTAAAATTCTGACTGAAACTCATGGTGAAAGTTGGCAGTTAAAGTAGGCAGCAGTGATGTGTGTAATGTACTGCTGATAAAATTAGACAAACCTCAGTTTTAACCAAGTCACTTGTTGGCTTTGCCTACAGGCAAGTTATTGGAGTTCTTAGAGACTGTTTCCTGATGTGAGACAGGGGGACAGCTGACAAGTGTGAAGGTGCCTTGCACATAATAGAGCTATTAATGCCCAGCCATGTGAGGTGACTTTTATTCCACGTCCTCAGTTTTTGAATGTTATACTGAGGCTCTGCAAGGAATATTTTTTTAAATCTTATTTCTTATTGATTGATGAAGTAACTTCTATCAGTAAGAAATACCATTAAAAAAAAAAGGCACGTTGGAGGAAATACTGTGATTTTTTTTCCTCCCAGTTTATGGCCGATTGACCTAGACATTAACTCATCACAGGCTGAGATTCTGGGCTACCGGGTCCCAAATGCGGTAGTGTCAGTGTTATTACGCAGTTAGGGCTGAGTGTGCTTATTTAGTCAGTGAGATTTTCTCTTTTTGCCTAGACCTTCATCTTGTCCCTGGTGTTGGTGTATGTTACATCAGTACTATCCCGCAGTTTTTATTTTATAATATTCAGGCGCCACTTCTCACTATCAGAGTGATCTGTTGCAAATGGTGCAAAAGACTTGTTTTCATTTACAGTATATAAAATTACTTTTATTCAGCAAGTGTTTTTGTTTTAGGGGGCAAAGCCAAGTGCCGTCGAGTCGGATCTGACTCCTGGAGGTAAAAATAAATAAATGAGAACCGGGTCTCAGGTTTATAAGAGAAAACCAAAACATGAAAACCAAACCTATTGTCTAGTTGGTTCCAATTCGTAGCAATCCTGTAGGACAGTGGACTTGCCTTACAGGGTTTCCAAGGCTATAAATCCTCACAGGAATGGATCACCAGGTCTTTTCACCTGAAGAACCGCTGATGGGTTCAAATAGCCAGCCTGTGGTTATCAGCCAAGCACTTAACCACTGTACTGCTGTGTAACAGAAGCATTCGAACTGTCGTCAGACAGATGAGTCTTAACTAGAAGTGTCCTTGTTTATCATTTATTCTGATAGTCATTACTGGCATGAGTTATCCAACCGGATGACATGAAGGCATTTATATTGAGGCCATGAGTAGAATGTTTCATAAGCTCTTAGTGTCTGGGCTGTTGATCCTGAAGAAAGGAGATTGTAGTTGTGCACATGTGTATTTGTATGGCTTCATTAACTTGTTTGCCCACTTAGCTTTCTACAATAGCTTCTTCTCAGAGCACAGGAGGAAACGTATGTGGAGTATTCCTTGAATAAAAAAACTAGTGAGCTAAATGAAAATCTCATGAGTGAATAGACTAGTACCATCCACATGGACCAGAAGAATACAGTTCCCAATGGGTAACTATTTAACTGTCATTGGAAATCTCTTTGGTTGTGGGTCCAAAGTAATCTTTCTAAGTCCAGTATCCATATGTTTTATAGTGACCAAATGTTCTCTCTAAAGAGACAATTTAGGGGAGAAAACCTAATGTATCATTTTAATAGATTCAGTTTTCATTATGCACAAATCACTGGGGGCTTGTAACCTAGCAATGTGATTAGAATGCGATGCTGGCTTAAAAAATAGGGACGGTGAATCATAGTCTATGAATAATAAACATGCCAGCTGTGTGTATTCCCCAGAAACTGGAAGATTTTTTTTCCATCTTTATCTTTACCTATATTTCACGTTTTTTGGAAACTCTGGTGGCGTAGTGGTTAAGTGCTGTGTCTGCTAACTAAAAGGTGGTCAGTTCAAATCCGCCAGGCACTCTTGGGAAACTCTGTGGAGCAGTTCTACTCTGTCCCACAGGGTAGCTGTGAGTCAGAATCAACTATATGGTAGCGGGTTTGGTTTTTCTTATATTCTATGTTTTGTTTCAGACTTCCCTGCCTCACAGCAACACAGATACTTAAACAATGGCAGTAGACCAGCTTCTGAGTGGGAAAAGTAGAACCTAAAATATAATAACCATTATAAGGTTCTTGTTTACATACCTTTTTTAAAACTGAAGTTACTTTTAGACAGTCTCTGCATCAGTTCTCATTATTTCATGATTGTTGTTCATGAACACACACAGCAGGTACAAGAGTATTAAACTGTGTGCTCTGTGTTTTTGCTTAGCTTCTTTCACAGAATGTTCCCTGCTACCTGTTAGGAAATGTTCTGAGGACATATTTCCATGCAAAAAGCATTTGAGCTTTCTGAGCTGGGCTGTGAGTTAGGGACTCGGGTCACAAGTGATCGGGGCTGATGTGGTGATAAGCCATCCTCTGCTTAGCTGTCACCCTGCTGAAGTTGTTTTGCCTAGTTTCCCTTTTTCTGGCTATTAAAAAGGAAGGTTTGTTTTTAGTCTGCAACTCTTGTGTGTGTTTGGGGCTATTTGTATGATAACATGGGTGGATTGAAAGCATTCCTCAAAGCAATAATCATTGTAGTCAAGTTAAAAAATATAGATAAGCGTCAACTTAAAAACAAACCAAGAAACCTCCTATAGTCCCACTCCTGAAACGTCACCACTTGCAGTGCAGTGGACTACTGCACATGATCCTTGTAGCCGTAGTCCTTGTAACTCCCAAGAGGTTACTGGGAGAGACTATGTAAATGAGGTGCTTGTGGCCTCCCCAAGGGGACTAGGTAAGCTTGGTAATAATGTAAATAAGGTGTATGGGATCCTAACGAGGGGATTGGTCAGTTTTGCCATCCCAGAGGTGAGAAGAGGGGATCTCACCATGAAAGAGGACCCTGGAGTAGAGCACATCCTCTGGAGCCGGGAGACTGAGAGAGCTGTGACACCAGGGATAGACGTGGTGGCAGAGAAACTGTGGCAGCAGAGGCAGAAGACTGCTGGGAATTGGTGTTGTGGGCTTCCTGGCCCACAGAATGAGAAAGCTGCGTACCTCTGGGCAAGAGGTGTATTGGCTGTATAGGGTGCCTGTGAGTACTGGATGGAACTACCTTTGCCAACCCCTGAGTTAGAGGTCAGCGCCTTGGGACAGAGGTTTACTGGCTGAGTGGGGTGCCTCTGGGCACTTAGCAACAGAGCTAAAAGAGCTCTGTAACTCTTGTCTGAGCAGGGCACAGATCAAGCTGAGGACCAGAGAGAGACCTGCCTGCAGGCAAGGCTGAGAAGAGGCTGTCCTAATGAAATAATTGTGTCCTGAGTGCTCATGAACTTGAATTTTAGCGTATTATTTCTCAAACAAACCCCATGACTCCCAGTATGATCTTAGAGTTCTGCATGGCCATTGCGGTAAGTTAGCCAACCCAGCAGAGAAGTAGAGAGTACTGTGAGGGGGATGGTTGGTGTCAGAGCTGGTAAAAAGGCTTGTAGAAGTCAACCACTATGCCACTAGGGTTTCCATGCCACATGCTGGTGTGGTGAGTAGTGTCTAGGGTCTTGATGCTGTTAATAATTCTCTTCTTTCCTTGTGACTTTAGATGTGGAGGTCAAGAAGCCCCTGCCACCACAGCATTTTTACACTGCTATTAACATTTTTTACAGCTTTATTGAGATACAGTCACATAGCACACAATCCACCCATTTAAAGTTTACAATTCAGTGGTTTTTAGTATATTTACAGAGTTGTGCACCCTCAGCCACAATCCACGGTCGAGACTTTTTGTCATCCCTCCGCCCCTAAAGAATACTGAAGACCTTAAGAAGCGTGCAGGAATAAGGGACTGTTTTGGTAAATACTAATCACAGTTTTATGGTAACCATATTAACAACCAAAAAAAATAAGTACATGGTTACATAGATAGATACCTTTGCATGTATATACTCATATGTATGTAAACATATGTATATGAAGGCAAATATGAGTATACAAGTGTGTGTATATGGGCATATCTGTAGACATGAGTATGTACATCTATATGTGAGCTGCATAAGTATTCATATATATAAATTAAACCACATTGGGGGCAGAGTTTTGGATACTTTCCAGACATAACCAAACACCTCATGAGATTGCCTTACGGGGTTTTTGAAGGCTTGGGACCATAGTCTCGTGGAACAACTTGGTCAATTAATGTAACATAGTTCATAAAGTAATGTTCTACATCCTAGTTTGGTGAGTGGTGTCTAGAGTCTTAGAAATCAAAGACTCAGAGAAGAAACTAGTCCATACAGCTAATAGCACATAGGAACCACACCGTCATCAAGCCTGAAACCGAAAGAACTAGGTGGTGCTGGCTACCATGACTGACCATTCTGACCAAGGACATGATAGGTCCTGGGCAGTAAGACAGAATATAGAGCAAAATTCAAATTTCTAAAAAAAGTCTGATCTGGACTGGTAAAGACTACAGAACCCCCAAGACTGTTGCCCTAAAGTAACCTTTGAACTTGGCACTGAGGTTACTCCTGGTGGTACCATTCATTGAAACAGTAGTTTGGCTTATAAAATAAACACTATCACCCATGAACACTGAGCTTCCTTAAATCAACTGTATGAGACCAAACAGTCAACATTCACCCTAAAACAAAGACGAGACACAAAGGAGAGGCACGGGAGCTAGATTAACTGAAACAGAACGAAATGAATGGAAATACTGAGAATGTTGACACTGTGAAAAATGTAGCCGGTGTCAGGGAACAAGTTGTATAAAAATTGTTAAATGGGAACCTAATTTAAACACAGTTTTAAGAAGAAAAAACCACTGTACCTATTAGCTGTCACGTCTCTGTAGTCCCCACAGCCGTGTTGTTTTTGTTAGGTACTACTGAGTTGATTCTGACTCAAAATAATCTTAGGCACAACAGAAGAGAACATCGCCCGGTCCTGTGCCATCCCCACGGTCACTGCTGTGCTTGAGCCCGTCGCTGCAGCCACTGGGTCAACCCACTCATTAAAGATTTCCCTCTCTCATGCTGACTGACCCTTTCTGTTGCAATGCATGATATCCTTTTCTAGAGACTGGTCCTTCCTGATAACATGTCCACAGTCAGTGAGAAGAAATCTCGCCATCCTTGATTCTAAACAACATTCTGGCTGTGCTGCTTTCAAGACAGATTTGTTCTTTCTTCTGGCATTCTGTGATGTAGTCAGTCTTCCTTGCAAACACCATAATTCAAAGGCATCAATTCTTTGGTCTTCCTTAGTCGCTGCCCAGCTTTTACATGCATATGGGGCAATTAAAAGCACCATGACTTAGGTCAGGCACACCTGACTCCTCAAAGTGTGGTGCCCGTGCTTTTTAACATTTTAAAATTTTCAACACATTTGCCCAGTGAAATACATTTTTTTGATTTCTTGACTCCTGTTTCCATGGCCACTAATTATGGATCTAAATAAAATGAAACCCTTAATAACTTCAGTCTTTTCTCCATTTATCCTGATGTTGCTTATTGGTCCAGTTATGAGGATTTTTATTTTCTGTAGGTTGAGGTATAATCCGTAGTGAAAGCTGTAGTCTTTGATATACTACACTTTGTCCATTTAACAGTTGTTGGATGTTTGGGTTGTTTCTGCCTTTGACTGTTATGAATAATGCTACTATAAACATTTATGTAGAGGATTTTCAGTGAACACTGCTTTCATTTCTCTTGGCATAAATCTAAGAGTGAAATTGGTGGGTTATATGGTAACTCTATGTTTAAGGTTTTGGGAAACCCCACACTGTTTTTCAAAGTGACGGTACCCACTAGCAACTTTGGAGAGTTCTAGTTTCTCTACATCCTTCCCAATACTTGTTATTGTCTATCTTTTTGATTATCTGTATTCTGGTAGGTGTGACGTGCTCTTCCCTTGTGGTTTCCATTTACATTTCTCTGATGGCTAATCTCTTAACATTTTCGTGGATATCTTTACAGACTTTTATTTTTTTCTGTGCAAATATTTACACAGATAATGTTTTTTCTTAGACTGAAACATGTCCTAGATCTTTCTGTATCAATACATTGAATTGTACAACATTATTCTTATTGGCTGCATAGCATTTCTTTGAGGGGATTACCATAATTGAACCATTCAGCCATCTAGTTATTGAGTCTGTTTTTAATTGTCACTACTGTAAACAAATGTCTGGTAAAAGTGGAAGGTCAGCAAAAATGAGGGAAACCCCCTATGAGATGGGTCAATGCTGGCTTGTAGGAATGGGCTCAAATACGCTAATCGTGGTGAAGATGGTGCAGGATGAGGCAATGGTTTGCTCTGTTACATACAAGGTCATCAGGAATCCAGGCTGACTTAGAAGGCAACTAACAACAACTGTAAACAGTGTGATTACCCTTCTTGCCTGTTAAACTCTAGCACATATATTAACTGCTTAATTACTTCATTGTAATAAATTTTTAGATCTGTGATTTGTTGGTTGTATGTACTTTTCTTAAATAGTCCTTAACCCCAAACCCCAAAGAAGGCTGAGAGGATGTTTTACAAAGCAGAAACGTATTGCCTGGAGTCAGTTCCGACTCGTAAACCTCTTGCCTTTGAGTCAGTTCTGTCTCATAGGAAAGCCTGGTGGGTTGCTACATCTGCTAACCAAAGAGTTGGCTGTTCAAATCCACCAGGTGCTCCTGGGAAACTATGGGGCAATTCTACTCTGTCCTATAGGGTCGCTATGAGTTGAAATCCACTTGACAGCAGGTCAGTAACCCCGTAGGATAGAGTAGAACTGTCCTAGAGGGTTTGCAAGGCTGTAAATCTTTACAAAGCAGACTGCCACATCTTTCTTCTGTAGAGCAGCTGGTAGGTTCCAACTGCTGACCTTTTTGTTTGCGGCTGAGTGCTTTAACCATGGCACCACCAGGGAGGGCCTCTATAAAAAGCACAAAACCGACCTTAAATAGGTTTTATGTCAGCCATTTGAAGATAAGCAGTTGTGTTTTTAGGGCCCTGGTTGCACAGTGCTTAAGAGCTTGGCTGCTAACCGAAAGGTTAGCAGTTCAAATCCTCCAGCTGCTCCTTAGAAACCCTGTGGCACAGTTCTTCTCTGTCCTATAGGGTCTTTCTGTGCATTGGTACTGACTGAGCAGCAATGAGTTTGGTTTTGTTTTGGGGTTCTTTTAAACAATGTGGATTTTAAGTCAGGCAGAAGTGGGGTGTTTAGATTTTGTTTTGTTGTCGATCTAGAGACGTAGCCATGGCATTCTCTTGATGATACCTTAGGCACCTAAAAGCTAATGACAACGTGTTTCAGTTTGATTTCTTAAATAACTTATCTGCAGGGTTCTGGGGCCTGCAATGCCTTCACATCAGTTTTCTGACATATGTGGCTCCTGTGAGCCCCTGAGATAACTAGAGATAGTTCTATGATAATTCAGCTCCAGGTTCTCTCTGGAGGAAACTGTTGAGGCCTTAAGACTGTTAATAAATCAAGACTTGATTCATCAGTTGTTCCTTGAAGGCCACAGTTCTCAAAACATGTGGCTTGTCAATACCACTGGTTTTCCTCAAAAATTATAGTACCAATTGTGATGATCGAAGTAATACCGTTGGTTTGGTTTTCTCCACAGACCTACCTGAACTTACTCATCCAAATGAATCTTGTTCTCTTTCAAAACAATCACCCTTTCAGGAGTCAATTTACATGTCATACAAATCTTTTTTTTATTCTTTAGTTATTTCATTTTTCACTAACTCATTTAGTAATTCAATTTTAAAACAAATATTCGTTGTTAAGCCCACTCTGCTTACGTAACTTAAAATATTTCCCAATTCTTCCGATTTCATTGGTTGAGTACAACTTTTAGATGGTCCACACCGCAGTTTTGACCAACATTGTTCTTACTCAGCTTGATTATACGTCTTATTGAAGACACTTGAATTTCATTTTCAGTTGTTTGTTAAAAAAAAAAAAAAAAATCCTCAAATGAGCAAGACTTTCTTTCGCTTAGTGGATTCAAAAGTGTATTCTTTGAAAGCAGTATGCAAAATACTCCACAAATACTTTGAACTGTGGAAGCATATATGAATACATGTATAGCCTCATGAAACCCAAACCCACTGCTGTTAAATCAGTTCTGACTCATAGCTACCCTATAGGACAGAGTAGAACCATTCCGTAGAGTTTCCAAGGAGCGCTTGGCAGATCTGAACTGCCAGCCTTTTGGTTAGCAGATGGAACACTTAACCACTACACCACCAGGGTTTCCATAGCCTCCCAAGGTAACTAGAATCTGAATATATTAGGCTGCTGGAAGGAATCCTAGTAGTCCAGTCCAGCAAGTCTCAATTGTTTTCCTGACCCAGCTGCACATAAGCAAAGACTGTGGCATCTCTCAGTAACAGTGGGAACACACCAGAATCTTGGATTCTGCTGTTGAGGGCATATACGATCCTCTGTGATACCCTTCGCCAACCCCTCCCATGCTGACAAATTCCTGACCTGCCCTGCCCCTCAGAGCAAATAAGCATGGAAGCTAAGGCTAGAGTGGGCTGGTGACCTGTGTCCAAGGTCATGTGTCACTGGTGGAACTGAACCTTGAACCTAAGCCACCTGTTTCCTTTGGGAGCGCAGTCCCTGCAGTGCTTCTGTTCTGATGTGTTTGTTAACAGATCAGTCCAGCTACCTCAGTCACACCCTGAGGAGGGGACAGCCATGTTGCAACAAGGGCTGGGGTCTCTAGAAGGAGCGAAACCAGTAGACCTCCTTGCAGGCTTCAGTAACATGCCAAAGTAATTTGGCCCTCTTCTTGCCCTCAGGAATCGTGGCCTCTCACCTCTGTTTCATTAGTGGAAAGATACAGCTGTGGGATGGAAATGCTGCCAGCTTTTGAGACTCTCTGTCAGGGAGAATGACCGTTTCCAAATCCAGCAAACGTGGAGAGTGTGGTGATTAGAAGAGGTCTTTACACTCAGTTTACAGTTAAAGCTTCTTTCTTTGCTTGAGGTCTAATAATATCTAAGCAGGTGCATGTAGTCCAGTCATCTCACCTAGTAGTATTTCTGAAAAAGCAAAACTGAAAGTTTGTGTCTTAGAAGCCTTTACCCAAAGTTAATAGCACAGCCATAACGTTTTGCCAAATAACCCTGCAGAAGCAGCGCTTTTTAGTTAATCGGGCTGAGCCGGGAGATCTGTCTCTGCACGGGTCCCTGTATTCTAAGCAGCTCTGGCAGCAGAGGGGTGGGTCTGTGGTGACAGGAGAGAGTGGTTATGGCCCTTGGACCACCAAGAAGGGACTCAGTTTAGCCAAGGTGGGGCCTGGAAGAAGAGTGCAATGAAGGAAGACAGGAGGAGCCAGGAAGAGGGTCCTAGGCCTGTGTGTCACTCTTCCCTTCTTGGTTTGTCCTAGAAGACAGGGACTTCTGTCTTTCTAATCTTTGCATTCTCTGGGGTATTTCGGGCAGATAGCTGGCAGTTCCTGTGTGGTGGGTACTCAGCGAATGTTGATTGGATTCCTCCTTGAGGCTCAGTAAGACCAATACCATAAGGGGCTGTTTTCCTAGTGGGTTGTGAATTTGTGTGTGTGTGTGTGTGTGTGTGTGTGTGTGTAGGGAAGATGTTGCTTTAGTGTATTCTGTGTTCTTTAATTGGATTTTACCAGTAGTGTTTCTTTCTACAGAATTAGAGGGGTTTCCAGGATGCTTGAATCGGCTCACGGCAACAGGTTTTGGCTAGGGTACTTGTTGAGGTGGACGTGCCCACAGTGTGCTGTGTCTTCCTGAGAGACTCCTCGGGTCAGTAAGGAGATTATTCTTCGCACTGCCAAACCCCACGAGACAAATGGTTTGTGATTGTTCATGTCAGTTGCATGTTTTACTCAGCATGATGTTTCACTGTCGATAAATGAACCTTGATCCAGAGTTGTCTTATGTATTAAACATGATTTCCCTAGTTAGTAGACTAATTTATCATTGTAATTCAAAACCTCTCCTTTCTCCAGTGGGTTACCCTCCTCCCCTGTTTCAGTTGAGGAAATAATTGTGTGTCTGGGCCACAGGAGTGTTTGTCATGGAAACCAAATTTTTACAGACATTTTCTGAACAAACAGTGCTGTCAGATTCCTGGATCTCCTGTGGGATCAGAGGAGATTGTTAACCACACAAAATCAGGTCTGTCTTCTCTGAAAGCAAATGGACCGTGACTTCTGAGGGGCCCGCAGGGTGAGAGGAACACCTGTCCCAAGGGTCACAGCTGCAACTGCGAATGAGCGTGTTCCTCGAGGCAGTGTTTCTCAACCCCGGCTCGAATTAGTCATCTAGAGTCGCTGGGGGCCTTTGTAAAGCCCATGCCCAGGCCTCAGCCCTGGTGAATTAAGTCAAATCTCCAGGAGGAAAGGATATTGTCAATTCAGTCTTTAGTTTTCTTTATTTGAAGGATGCCAACATGCAGCCGGGTTGAGAGCCACTATTGCTAAGTAAGGCTTTGGAATAATTCCTTTATCTTAATCTTAAATGGAGTGAATACAAACACGTTGCCTGGTACCGTCCCAGAGCCCTGGGCTGGACCGGAAAGAGCTTGGGTCTCACTTTACAAAGGGGTTAGGCTGCTAGCTAGTGGCAGAACTAGAAATAGAGAACCTAGCAGTCAGTGGGTTTTTTTTGGTTATGTCTGATTGTCCACTTATCCTCTATCACCAAGAGCAGGCAACTCAAGACAGGTGGATACTTTTTCTTAGAACACTTACTGCTAAAATTACCTTTCTTACCAGCTTTCACTGATAACTGGCCTCCTCTTCAAGTTATACTTAATTGTTGAACCATAAAAACATTTAGAATTATGTAAACTGCTTGATGCTCTGTTTCTTTATTCCCTTTGCCTTCTGTGTGTACCAAGAGGCCTCAGAAACCCAAACAACAACTGTTTTCCCGTTTCCAGATTCATCCTTGTAGTTTTAAAAGAAGCCTCTATTAAAAATAAAATGAAACAAGCTTCTGTAGGGAGAGTGAAGTAGCTAAGAAGAGTGAATAGAAGAAATCTGTGAAAGGAGTGAGTTAAAGCACAAGACTGAAGCGAAACAACAAAAAGAAGCTTTCCTATCAGGGCAACAATGTAGTGTTAGAAGCACATCTTAGGAGAGCAGGGTTTGTGACAACACCACTTCTGTGTCAGAGCCGTGGGCATCCTCCGTGTCAGAGCCGCGGGCATCCTCCGTGTCAGAGCCGCGGGCATCCTCCGTGTCAGAGCCGTGGGCATCCTCCGTGTCAGAGCCGCGGGCATCCTCCGTGTCAGAGCCGCGGGCATCCTCCGTGTCAGAGCCGTGGGCATCCTCCGTGTCAGAGCCATGGGCATCTGCATCCTAGTCAGCCTCACAGTGGTGAGTGGGGTGGCTTTCCACTGAAGGGGTCTTACGGCAGGTGCCGGCTGGAAGGCCTGACTGTAGAACGCAGAACTCAGCAACTGGACTCATCTTGGTTATTCCTCAAAGAATCACCGTAGGTGGAGACACAGGGCAGGTGCCCTTCTCAGTATCACATGAGCTGAGCTGAACCAGATCCTGAGCTCTCCCGGAACCGTGTTGGTAATGGTCAGTAGAGCTGGGAGGTCACTCTTTGAAGAGAACCTTTGGATGGGACCTGGCATCTGTTCTAACAAGGTTCTGTCACCTCTGAGGCCAGGGCTGTGTTTCCAGCTGGAGCTTAGAGCTGAAGGGAAACCACGAGTGGCAGCTCTGTCCACGTCTGCTCTCGGGCAGGAAGTGGACTACATTAGAGAGGCAGGGCAGTCTGTGAGTGATGTTAAGATGCGGTGTGAAATAGGTGCATGATTTTGTTTTCATATGTGTTGTGACCCACATAGGCAATGAAAATGCATTCTTCTGATGACTCGGAGAGTTGGGGGATGAGGAGTTCTGCCCTAAAGTGAGACTTCGCTTTTTGCTTCTTTATCTGTAAAACAAGGCAGCAAAACTAGATCTCTAACCAAACTACACTCACTGCCATTGAGTTGGTTCTGTCTCACAGTGATTCTACAGGACAAAGTAGATCTGCCCCATAGGCATTCTAAGGAGCAGCTGCTGCATTTAAACTGCTGACCTTTTCATTAGCAGCTGAGCTCTTAAACCACTGGTCCACCAGGGCTCCAGAACATCTCTACAGTGGGCATATTTCTAAATAACTTTCCATGTTAGGAACAACACAGGATAAACTGACTAGCCCTCCGTCTGTTGGCTGCAGCTTTACGTTCTTACCTGGGGAGGTTGAAGATGGCAGGGCTGCTTTGCTTTGAGCCTCCCAGCTTCCTAGCTCTCTCGTATGTGGATCCACCTTTCCATCCATTCATTCATTCATTCAACGATTTTGCTGAGTGCCTATTATGTGCCAGGCACTGTTTGAGGTACTGGGGACACATTAGTAAAGAACAGAGACCCCTGCCCTCATTTGGTAGCTTTCCTCTACAGGTAGTTCCCTACTTACAAGGCAAATCTTTTTTAATAACTCTGTAAGTCTGTTGTGACATGAGGTGGATACCTCTTTTTTTTTTCCAGTTTTCATTATTACTGTCTTTTATTATCAGTATCTTTACCAATCCAGTCTTTATACTTAAATCAGTATCTTTATAAATCTGAACTTTTAGTGGCATGACTTCTTTAGCCAGACATATTGTTGGGGTTATAAGTAAAACAGCTTACAGTTAGAGAAATTTGAACAGCTTGGCTTCAGATTAACAACTGATGCTTCTGCTGGTATGAAATGCCGATTGAGATTACACCGTAGGCCTGGTCTGCGATGAATGTGGAGTCGTAACTACTGTCTGGCACGTGTGCATCCAACATTTTATCCATTATGACTCCTGACACTGGCACTGACTTTACTGTAGACCAGGTCATAGGCTGCTATACAGCAGTGTTTTGAACAGTAAATCACAGAATGGAGCATCTGGGAGTGAACGTCTGAGAATGGTAACATCAACAAATTATGGGATGCCGCATCATAGGTAGTTCATATTTCTAATGATAAGATATACCAAAAAGAAGAAGGAAAAAGGTCATGAGGTGCAGAACCTGAGCTCCGACCCTATTAAAGAACAGAGCTGATGGTCCTGCCAACTGGATGGGACCCAGAAGACATGGACCCAGGGCTCACTGTTAGCCCAGAACTGAAACCGTTCCCAAAGCCAGTACTTCAGGCAATGATTGGACTGGACTGTAAAACATAAAATGATGCTGGTGTAGAGTGTGCTTCTTGGCTTCAGTAGGTACAGGAGACTAACTGTGCAGCTCTTGTGTGGAGGTGAGATGAGAGGGCAGAGGGGGACAGGAGCTAGCTGAGTGGACATGAGACACACAGGGCAGAAGGGAGAAGTGTGCTTTCCCGGTTGGGGGAGAGCAGCTAGAGTTACATACCAATGTGTGTGTAAGTTTGTATATGACGAATTTACTTGGATTGTAAATTTTCACTTAAAGCACACTAAAATATTTTTTAAAATAAACAAAAATTTTTAAAAAGTAGATTGTAAACCCAGTTTGTGGTAACTCCAATATGTCACAAGTTAGTCATTACCTGTACTTGGAGGAAACAGCCAAGAAACAATAACATAACAATACATAAATTATGCAGAATGTGAAAAGATGACACATGCTATGAGAAAAAAGAAAAAATAGGGCAGGGGAAGGGAGGTGGGGTCTGGTAAATTTGCCACAGTGATGGGCTGTCGTTTCATCGGGTACTATTCACCTGTCCTGGAGGGCCCTCCCTACCCTTGGATTGGGCCTTCCATCCCTCTGTGCTAGAGTTAATACACAGATTTGCTATATAAAACTTCAATTTGTTTCTTGCCCAGTCTTCCGGAAGACCAGTGTGGGATAGCTCTCCTGTGTGTCTCAAAATCCTGGGCAAATATAGGGTATTGAGTGTGACTGTTGTTGATTTTTAATGGTAACGTGCTAAGAGAAAGTTTAAAATTTTCTCAGGGAAACCTCAGAAGCCCCTCTGATTTGGGAGCAGAACCAACATTTCGTGACTTCTGTGATGGCGCTGCTCCCAGATACGCGTGTGGTATTTCTATACGTGAGGTCTGAGAGTTAAGTCTGTGAACTTAACTGTGTAAGAGCTGCACATAACCTCATTGCTGAATATCACTATGGTCAAAGCTGTTCAGGAACTCTTTTTCTGGAATGGCCATCAGAGCTGTTGTATTACCTTTGATGTTCTGAATGTCATCAAAATGTCTTCCTTTCAATATTTCCTTTATCTTGGGGTAAAGAAAAAAGTCTTTGGGGGCCAGATCAGGTGAGTAAGGAGGGTGTTCCGATACAGTTATTTGTTTACTGGCTAAAAACTCCCTCCCAGCTCTGATGGCCATTCTGTGAAAAGAGTTCCAAAATTACTTTGAAGGGTGGACTAGGTGCTGCTGTCGGTGCATAGCTTCCCGAGAGGAGTACTTCGAAGTTAACCGTAGTGATATTTAGCAATGAGGTATGTAGCACTTTTTCTAAGATGAGTTCGTGAACTTAACTGGCAGTCCTCATATATATATTTTTATAGTAAATAGAATTCAGTTGTCTTTTTTTTTCCCCATTGTAGAAGTATTTATAACATCTCTAGATAAATTCAGATACTGCAAGAATGTTGCAAAACTGGGTTTGGGGAATCTCTGGCTTGGAAGGCCCCGCTAAACTTGGAACAATCCAGTGACCTTGTCCTATAGTTCTGTTGGAGTTCATTTTCCACTTGCTGTGGTCTAATCTTGCAAAGAAGAAAACAATTTCCTTTACACATAGAGATTCATAAGAAATTTACCCGTAGCTGTGGTACCTTACTGCCTGGGAACCAACCACAGTTGCTTCTGAAATCAACCCGAAGTCATCGTCATCTGATGGTTCAATACTAGGAAAGGTCCGCGGCTTAGGGCAAGTGGGTGTAGTTCAGATGCTTATCTGATTGTCGTTTGGAGAGGAAGAGGGAGCCCCCTTTCAGCTTACGTGATGATTGGTTTTAGAATCCATAGCATGTATGTGTACTTGGGAGTCGCCTATAACATAACTTTAGTTGATATTTCTTTTCCCCTTCCTAAACCTTAAAGTGAGTCAGGTTATTACTAATTTTCATATGTTGTAATATTTCAAGAATAGTGGAGACTTTGGGCTGTTGCAAAACCAAGATTGGGGATGACTTTTTCCAGAGTCATCAAGACTTCTAAAGTCTCTCAAATTCTTATGTGGATTTTGGGCATGTTTTGATTGGTTGGGGCTAGAAGACTCGACAACAGAGCTTGAAGAGAGATAGTAAGTCATGGGCCATCGCTCTGCAGAGCCAAGAGGCGTCATCCAGCCTGTTCTTCTTACTCTGTAGAGTGAAAAACTGATGTCCAGAGAAACATGGTGACTTACCTAGAGCGCGAATCAAAACTGACATCTTTATGTCTCATCTCTTCTTTCAGTTTCATTCACCCCAGAACACCCATCTGGCATGCGCCAGGTTCATGGGGACACCCAGGGTACCGTATTTTTTAACCTGGCATTCTAGAGGATACTTAACAAGTTTTAGAGTTACGTAGACACAGTGTAGGCCAAGGACTGAGATGGTTCTGCATGTGGCCTCAGAGTCAGGAAAAGGCTGATTTAAGAATTTGCTCTGGGCCGGGACCAGAGATGCTGCCAAACAGGTATTCGGGAGACGTAGTCATGGAACTTGCCATCTTTTCCTGCATTACACTTCTTCTGATGGATGGTAAACTCCTAGAAGGCAGGAGTTGTGGTCCTTGGGTCTCCATTGCCTTGGACTTTACCGACACTTCCTTCTATGCTATGTGTAAGGAGAAAAGGGAGAGAGCAGCCTGGGGTGGAGATGGAATAAGGAAACTGAAGTGAGTGAGCTGGAAACAGAAGAGTCAGCCAACAGGAAGAAGTGTGAAACAGGGAGTGCCTGGAAGAGATTGATAAATACCCTTAGTCCTTGCCAAGCGTCTGCAGTAATGTGAGACAGTGGTCCGCTGACTTACCTCATTCTATAAGGTTAGTGCTCCTGAGATTCCTGCCTGCTGTAGTAAAAATAGCCCTGGAACTGACTGTGGGTGCTAGAGGTGGCACACCCTGGGAGATTAGAAGTTAGGGGGCAGACTTAGCTCCTTGGGCCTTCACAAACAGTTTTTTGAGTCTATGCATGGTGCTTCAGAAAGCAAGAGGCTTTGTATTGGGGTTTGCTTTGTTTTATTACAGAAACATTTCATTTTATGTTTCGTCTCTGAAATAGTCTCATTAAACTCTTCCATGAAATGTTGGTGTATTATATTCATATTTAGCTATAAACCAGCTAGGCAATGTTAGTGTCATGTTAGAATAAATTAAAACACTAGAGAATAGGGTGTGAACACAGCTTGTACTCTGTGGTTGGTGCGTCCGTTGCTTCACTTACAGGAGTGGCTTATTCCTCCAGGTTGGCCTTTCATGGATCTCAACAGCACACCTTTCTACTCTGCATAGGCTGTGTAGCCAGCAAATGAGACATGTAAAGACAATTCTGATGTTGTGGCCTACTTGGATCAGTGCGTGCTTAGGTTTTTGCTATTTCTCCTCTCCCACTTTGCCCCACTCTCTGCTCAGCCACACTGACCTGTCAGGTCCTCAGACACAACAAATTTGTCTTCTGCTTCAGGGGCTTTGCTCAGGCTGTTTATCCACCCGGGCAGTTCTTCTTTTCCTTCCTGTAGTTATTAAATGTTACTTCTTTAGGAAGATTTCTGCTGACACTAGGCGCCCTGATGGCATAGTGGTTAAGTGCTACAGCTGCTAACCAAGAGGTCAGTAGTTTGAACCCACCAGCCACTCCTTCAAAACCCCATGGGCCTGTTCTCCTCTGTCTTGTAGGGTCGCTATAAATTGAAGCAGACTCAACAGCAACAGGTTCGTTGGCTTGTTTGTTTCCCTGAGACTGTGAGTCCTCCTTGTTCCTGCCTGCACTCCCCATCCCAGTCACAGAGGAGGTCAGAGTCCCTGTTTCACTCTAGTGGCTGCCTGCTTGTCTCTTCAGCGATGGCACTGACAGAGTTTGGCATTCAATGTTTGTGTGATTATTTGATTACCGCGGTCCTTCATTAGACTGTAAGCACCATGGGGGCAGGAATCAGAGGTCTTTTGTCAGGATTAGATCCTAGTGTCTCGCATAGTTCTTGGGTAATAATAATAATCCTGACACTTATATGGTGCTTGGAACCATGGTAGTACAACAGTTGAGTGTTCTGCTGCTTACCCAGAGACTGGCAGTTCAATTTTCCAACTCTACCTCCACCCTCCTTCCCCAATGCCCCCTGTGGCTCCATGGGAGAAAGATCTGGAAACTTTCTTCCACAGCCAAGAAAGCCCTATGGGGCGAGTCTTCTCTGTCATAGGGATCACTATGAGTCAGAATTGACTCGATGACCCCGAACAACAAGGTATGGCGCTGATTATATTCTATGCACTGTTGTAAGACCTTGATGTATAGTAACTCATTTAACTCTTCTGACAGCCCTTAGGGAAAAGATGCCCTGGTGACTCAGTAGTTAAGTATAGGTACTAAGCAACAGGCCAGCGGTTCCAACCCATCCGCAGCTCCATGGGAGCAAGATGTGGCAGTGTTCTGCAAAGATTGTAGCCATGGAAACCCTGGAGGGCAGTTCTGCTCTGTCCTACGGGGTTGCTATGAGTTGGAATCAACTCAGTGGCAATGGGTTTGGTTTGATTTTTAAATAACTGTCTGAGGTAGGCATTATTATTACCCCTCGTTTACGGGTGAGGAAACCAAGACACAGAGAGGTAAGGGAGGGCTCAGAGCCACACAGCTAGTTTAATGGCAAGCCTGGATTCACACGGAGGCAGTCTGGCTCCAGAGTCTGACCTTTTAGCCGCCGTACTCCGTGCTGTCGTGGTGCTGCGTTGGAGCACAGCCGATGCTGGTTGACATATTCAACACTTAGCGTTAACGACGCAAGCAAACTTCCAGATAATTGAGATGTAGTTTCCGGAACATAAAATGCAGTTACCTTTGGGTAAACATCTTGTTAGCAGGTTGGTTATGTGCCTCCTTCTTAAACACCACAAAGCAGCCCCCCTGCCCCACCTTTTATTTATTTATTTTTGAAACCTTAATTATTCCCAGACTGTCTCTGGCCCCACCAGCTATGACATTATTGCTGTCTGCCCGTAAAAGTAAGAAATGGGGAACAATTGAGGTCTGAGACAGAATGGATAATCTGAGTTTTTAGTTTTGTTGATTTTCTGATGCTGTCTCTGGCTATCACCAACTTTTTAATTAAATTTGTCTTTCTGAATACTTAAATGGGGAGCCCAGGGGTTGCAATGGCTGCTAACTGGAAACTTGGGAGGTTCAAATCCACAGCAGCTCTGCAGGACAAAGGCCTGATAATCTGTGTCTGTAAAGGTTGCACCCTAGGAAACTGTGTGGGGTGGTTGTACTTGGTCTGATAGCATCTCTGTGAGTCAGAATCGACAGCACCTAACAACAACAATACTTGATATAGCCCATTAAAAAAAAACTCTTGTTATTTACTTTGGCTTCTTAGCATTCAGGGAAATGTTTGCTGTTTCTCTGTTTTCATTAGAAAAATCAAATTTAGAGCCACTGTGGTTCATAATTCAGATGCCCGTCCACATCATCCACTTTTCAGACCTGGAGAAGGTGGCAGTAAGATTAGGTGATGTCCAGACTAGGCAGAGGAACCCTGATCAGAATGGTGACAGCAGACAGAGAGTCCCCTGGGAAAACTGAGCCTGTTGGCAGTAGGGTGTGTCCTAAAAAAGTATGGCCCCTCTTCTTTCTCTGCCTAGAATTGCCATTTTTCGTTTTCCTGGAGGGAGTTTTGTTTTCTTTGGTGCCTCGAAAGGCCTTTTTCTTGAACTCAAAGATTTACTATCTCCTTGTTGGTAATTCTTTCCTGCTTTTGTTTCCTGTCTGTTGTATGATAAGCAGGAGAAAGCAGCATGGTTAGGTCTTGGCCAGTTCTTCTTGCCTTGCTCTTATTTTGCAGAGGCCTCAGTTGTGGATTCAGTGGTTCCAACACAGCCTTCCCAGCGGTTTCCTATGAAGCCTGACAATTAAGTTCAAAAGCTCTTCCTAGAAAAAGGGCTACCTCATTGCTGAATATCACTACGGTCACCTTCAAAGTCCTCCCCTTGTGAAGCCCTACACTGACACTAGCGCCTAGTCCACCCTTCAAAGCAATTTTGGAACTCTTTTTCTGGAATGGCCATCAGAGCTGTCATCGTATTACCCTTAATGTCCTGAATGCCATCAAAATGTCTTCCTTTCAACATTTTCTTTATCTTTGGGTAAAGAAAAAAGTCTTTGGGACCCAGATCAGGTGAGTAGGGAGGGTGTTCCAATACAGTTATTTGTTTACTGGCTAAAAACTCCCTCACAGACAACTGAACAGTTAAGTCTGTGAGCTTACCACCATGCCACCGTGTGCACTGGCCTTCCAGAAAGAGTTCCAGAATTGCTTTAAAGGGTGGGCTAGGTGCTGGTGTTGATGCATAGCTTCCCAAGGAGGGTACATCGAAGGTGACTGTAAGGATATTCAGCAATGAGACATGTAGCACTTAGAACAATTAAGTTCGTGAACTTAATTGTCAACCCTCATATGCTTTCCTGTCTCTGTCCCAGTGTGTGATAACTGCATAGAGTTTTTAATATTTGCCTCTCAGGAGAGCCCAGGAAATAGAAATGTATGCTGAAATGGCAGAAATCTGATAATGTAAGATTTCTTTCATGTAAAGAAGTCAGTGTTCAAACCTGTGTTTCCCTCCCTTGCGGGAGCATGTTACTCCTGCTACCTGAAGCGGTGGTGATCTGCCGTGCCATTTATGGTTGTTTCTTGAAAATGTTCTTGCTGGTCAGAGTTGTCCAATGTGAATCAGTGATGTGGGTTTTCCTGGCCCTGGCGTTCAAAGAATGTGTCAGTCATCAAAGGAATTGGCAGTGGCTACAGTATCATTGTCATCATCCTGTCATCAAAGAGCGGTTTTTTTTTTAATTGTTAGAACTGCGTTGGATAAATGTGTATTGTAGGAAATTTTTTTAAGGTGGCTAAAGCTTTTTGTGTTATTATTCCCACCCTCTTACATCTATAATAGGATCTAGGCATTTTCATCCAGAATGTTTTTTAAAGACCCTACCCTACATAATTAGTAGTGTCTTTTAGGATATTGGATGTCTGCGGAGAATCTCCAAATTACATTTTGGTTTCATCCAAAAGATCCAAACCTCATATCAGAGCAGGGTGCTGATCTTCCTCTACCAGGGAAGGATTCAAGGAGAGCTTCAGGCCTGTAGTAATTTAACTTTATGAGTCTCAGAGAACCATGATTGAAGGTTGTGAAATTATAGTGTAGGGCAGTGGCCAAAGAACCAGACAGGGAGGTAGAAACTTCAGTTCCAATTCTGAATCTCTGCTTAACTGTCTGTCATAGCTTAGGCAAGTCACTTCACCTCTCTGGGCCTTGATTTCCTCTCCAGTGAAATGAGAGGGCTGGATAAGGTGATCTTTTTGGCCCTTTTCACTCCAGAATTACATATCCCAGAAGCCATCAACAGTCCCTATGGTTCGATCTGTGTTGTATGAGAAAATAATGGAACCATTTGGACTCAAATGACTGTCCAGCTAATTGGAAACGAAAAAGTACTGTAGTGAACTTGGGCCAGCAGGGAAATGGATGACTCAAATGAACTTCAAGCCACGTGGATTCTGGCTAGGGGAAGTCTTCTCTACCAGGTATCCCAATTAGAGCCATATTTCATAGTGTTTTAGCTTTTATAATAAAGCTTGGCATCATCTGGCAAGTGTACATAGCAATTATGTCATAAATATGATTGTAGAAAATTTTTGTTTAATTCTAAAGTATTTGTCCACTTTCTGCTTTGCCATATGTGTGCCCTTCCCTGCCAAAACAGAAAGAAAAAAATCTCTAACCAGATAAAAAGAAAAATGGACAGTAACAGGTTGGTTGTTATTATAACCAAAAAAAAAAAAAAAAAAAAAGAATTGCTGTCAAATCAATTCCAACTCATAGCAGTCCTATATATGGGACAGAGTAGAACTGACTCATAGAGTTTGCAGGGATTACCTACTGGTTTTGAACTGTCAAGGTTTTGGTTAGCAGCCATAGCTCTTAACCAGTGTACCACCAAAATTTCCAGATAAACCATAAAAACAAAACAAAACAAAGCAAAAAAAAAAAAAAAAACCATTGCAGTCAAGTTGATTCCGACTCACAGTGACCCTATACAACAGAGGAGGACTGCCCCCTAGGGTTTCCAAGGAGGGCCTGGTGTGTTTAAACTTCCAGCCTTTTGGTTAGCAGATGCAGCATACTAGTTGCTGTTACAAGGACTCAAAAACTGGATGTCTGATTCTTTTTTCCTAAGGATTTTCATGTCAGGGCTTCGTAATGGGTTTGTTTGCACATAAACATACAAATCCAAATGGATGAAGTGTGACTTTTGTGAGTGTGGTGGTGCCACATGCTTTTAGAGTCTGAGTCAGAACTTGACTAGTTTTGCTTCCTTAAGCTGCATTTTCAGTAATGTTGTTACTGTTGGGTCAATTCCAACTCATGGTGACAGGGAGCCTAGTGGGTTTCTCAGTTTTGACAAGATCTGAATAGCTGTTGTTTCCCATTACTAACAACAATATACTAAAGATGCCTGCATTCTAAATCTCAGCCACTCGACAGTTTGTGTGACCTTGACTTTTCACTTTCATTATCTGTGAAATGCAGGGAGTGGCCTGGAGCCCAAGGAGCCTTAGGGACTTGACACCATCCTTGGAACAAGGGCTTATTTTCTTGACTATGGCATAGTGAAGGGTTTCACATAGCACTTTTCATGCCCAGATGTATTTCCTCCTCCTGTGACAACAGAGTGTATCGATGGCAGAGGGACCATGAAGATGAGCAGAACAGCAGCTGCTTGAACTTTACACGTTTAGCCCAGGGCCCCAAAAGCCAGTTTAGGGGAAATAACAGTCACATACTGTGAAACTGGTGTACCATTGCACTCAAGAGTAGAGTAGACTTAGGAGGAACTTTTTACCGGATCCATTAAAGAAGAGCAACCTAAACTGAAGAATTGTAACTGTCTTGGGTGGTGGTTAATTACACCACACACCAGAATTGCTACAAATACCTAATTTAACTCTCACAGCTCCTTGGTTTGGAAACCACACACCATTGTTTGTTCAGTTAGACAGTGTCCTTTCCTGCATCCCAGCCAGACACTTGACTCCAATCCAAAGCAAATGTCATGACTGCCTTTGTTGACTTACTATCGGGAAGCCTAAAAGCATGGAAACCCTAAAAGCATAGGCTGGCGGTCAGCAGGAACTGCATGGTTGATGGGTGATTGCTGACCTACATGCAGGTAAACGAAGTTTAACAGAGTTTGATATGATTTTATATTGGACTGAAATCCTTGAAACACGCACAGGGAAACAAGAAAGATCTGTTCAAATTGCCAGCATGTCCATTCTGTTCTTTATTTCAGTTCAGTAGATAGATGACTTCAGGCAATAAAATAACATCTTGTTAGGCCTTTGCGTAAGACACTTTCAAAGCTGGGCCATTTGAGACCTTAGTGTGTAGCTCATTCTCTTAATACTCATTGGGACTTTATTCGTCTGTAGAAGATGATTATGTCATCCATCTATGGTGTCATTTACCTGGTAGTGATTTCAGTGTTACCTTCCTCTGGTCTACTCTCGATGTTAGAAATCATTGTGCACAACCATCTCCCGTCATGATCCAATGGCGTTAGAATGACAGCTAGATAAATATCTGCTAGATATTTTTGTAACGCAACCAGAATTGCAAATAACTGGGCCTCATTAGAGCTTATAGTCTGAAGTAGATAACACTGCTGCAAATAGAAGAGTCATAGATGCTGATACTCTTTTTTGAATACTGTTTAGTGCCTGCCAAAGAACTCTTCCAGAATATTATTTTGAGGTGCTTTTTCCTCTTGCATTGATATTACTTCACAGGTAGCCTTGAAAATATCTTACCGATCTCTTTTAATGTCTGTTGACCCATCCTGTAGCTGTCAGCCAACTGTAGCCAGCAGAATGGTCCAGTCTGTTTGCCATTACTGCTCACCTCTGCTCTCTCATCCATCAGATTCCACCTTCCTCGCCTGCCCCCAACACGAACATGAACACATGTGGCCGTATCTTGCCTCCCGTGGGGTAGGCAAGTCCTGCTGCAGAGCATGCTTTCCCTGTCTTCAAGACATTATTGCTGAGATTTGTAATCACAGACTGGGATTTCTTAGCACATTCTAATGTACTCAAAGTATGTTATTCTTCGTGTGGGGACATGCGGCTTTGACTGTTCTCAAGATTTCATATATCCTAACTAGGTAGTAGAAGAGTCTGTAGGCAGCGTAAGCAGTTAATGTGCTCGGCTGCTAACCGAAAGATTGCAGGTTCATGGCCAACCAGAGATGCCTTGGAAGAAAGACCTGGCAAGCTACATCTGAAAAATCAACTGTTGAAAGCTGTATGGAGCCCAGTGCTGCTCTGACATACGCAGGGTCACCATGTGTCACAGTTGACTCAGTAGCAACTGGTTTTAAATAGGTAGCAAAATAACCAGAAAAGAAAAACCATGGCCATCAAGTTGACTCCAATTCATAACAACCCTATAGGACTGAGTAGATGTGTCCCAGAGACTTTCCAAGGAGCAGCTGGTAGATTCGAGCTGCTAACCTTTTGGTTAGCATCCAAACACGTAACCACCTTGGAAATCTTTCTTACCCTTCCTCACTTCCCTGCCTGTGCCAAGTTTCCACATGTGATACTGCACTGCATGTTCATTAACCAGTCCACATGAACCCTAAGTCAGCATGCTTTCACTTTACCTCGGTGGCCAGCCACCCAGTGGATTTGTGCCCTGGCAAGGAGCACAACCTGTTTGTTGGTGGCAGGTTGTGGTTCCAGGAACTTAGGCGAATGCTATGTTGGATAATGATATTCTACAAGAAACATGCCAGTATCCTTGCTAGCATGATACAAACATTGTATTTTTAGTTGAAAGAAATGGTTTTTCTTAACTTGAAATAAAACTGGTGTTGAAAACCTGTTTCCACTGAGTTGATTCCAACTCATGACAACCCTAAAGGACAGTAGAGAACTTCATAGGGTTTCTAAGAAGTGCTAGGTGAATTTGAATCACCGACCTTTTGGTTAGCAGCTGTAACTCTTCAGGTACTACACCACCAGGGTTTCCAAAATTAAAGTTAAACTCACTGCCATTGAATCGATTCTGACCCATAGCGACCCTATAGGACAGAGTAGAGCTGTCCCATAGAGTTTGCAAGAAGCACCTGGTACATTTGACCTACAAGCCTTTTGGTTAGCAGTCATAGCACTTAACTGCTACACTATCAGAGTTTCCAAACTCAAGTTAGGGCTATGCAAATAACACTAATCTAGTTAACAGAAGGAGGAAAAAATGGTAGCCATGGAACAAATCCTACAAAGAAAAAAAAATCCTAAAAGAAAAAAATATATATCATTTGATCATTAGCCGAGTGTAATGTTGTTATAAATACTATGGTGGTTGGCGTGGAGGTGGGAAAGGGAGAAGAGTTACAGAAAATCTGTTTTTTAACTGTTTCCCTACTAAACTACTCCTTCAGTGTTACCATATGAATTGAACCTGTAGAGATGTACAGTTGCATTACACTGACACGCCACCAGAGAAGCATATGACTCCTTCACGGCAGTGGGTCGTCTTTGTAATTCACCCGTGTAAGCCTTCTGTAGGGGGAAGGAAGCACCGGGTCTGGACCTGCACCAGATGCTGGGAGACTCATCAAGCAGAGATCGCTTTGGCAAACTGTGTACGAGATGCTGTAGCTGCCACTTCTTCCCACTGTCTTGGGGGTGAAAAGCCAGTGCTGTATATTTCTTGTGTTTCTCACCCTTGTTATTGGGTAGGCAGTTACCCTGGAAACTATTTCTTCAAGTGTGTCTGAAATTTGAAAATTGTGTTTTTTTAAGAAAACACAGCATTTCTGAACATCCATTGATTGAGGGGCGATGGACTTTCATGTTGTTTTTGTTGTTGAGTGTTTCTGATTCAATTTCAGCTCGTGATGACCACAGATGACAGGGAGGAACTGCCCCATAGAGTTTTCTTGGCTGTGATCTTTATGGGAACAGATGGTGCGTATTTCCAGAGTCGCTGGATGGGTTGGACCATCAAATCTTTTGGTTAACAACTGGTCCCTTAACCGTTGTGCCACCAGCACTTCTTCCAGCTCCCATAGGTTCCGAATTTTAGAGAAGCATGAGGTGTGACTCCCCACCATGTTTCCTTGAGTGGCAGAGGGAAAGTGGACATGAGCAGCCAGGGCAGTGACAGGCATGGGTGTCTAGTTTGGGGCTAGGGCAGATCACGTGCCACCACCGTTCTTAACCTCAGTGTTACACAATTACTTCCTAGAAGCCGCCGTCAAACCCAGGCGTGTGTGTCCCACTCATTTTAAAAGTAAGGCAGATTCCAGATAGCCAGCTTGAAGCAGATCACAGAGTCAACATTTTCTCTCCTGTTACTCGTATTTTGCAAGTTTGCGGAAGTTTTCAGGCTCTCTGGAAACTGTGTGTGATGCAGGGTCCATTGCTGTGTGTATCTGTTGTCAAGAAAAGAGAGCACCCAGACTGAAATGGCAGGGTAAAGATAAAGTGCAAGTTCATTATTGTGGAACAAGGCTTTTAGATCTTCAGGTACAGATAGTCCTCAGCTGTCCTCAGGATAGCAGAAAGCTTCCAGAAGCTTGTCCATTTCATGTTTTAGCTATAGCAACAGTGTTTGAAGGCAGGCATCTCCATGCTTTATTAAAGAAATGCCAGAGAAAGCTGAAGAATTTGTGTAATATTAATTTGCTACAAGACAGAATAGTTTTCTTCAGAGTAACTCCCCAGGTATTCTAATTTGAAACAGTCTAAAGCCTGAAAAGGAAAAAGAATAAGGCATTTGTGATGTGGTTTGTGATGTCACCATGGACATTGTGATTAACTGTCAGAGCTCTCAGTTGCTAAATTCAACTTCTTTCTAAGCCGTGTGTTTTTGAGGCTCTAGAAGACTGTTAAATATGTAATTAGTGTTTTATTTCGATTCGCCAGCCAACCATAGACAATTGCTCTTCCTGTGGTTTCCAGGATGCTTAGACAAGGCAGGTGGCTTTTGTTTCTGCCCTAGTCAGGCAGCACTAGTGTGTTTCAGTCAGTGTTGACTCTTGTTAATATAATTCTTGTGAAAAGGTCTACTTAGTTTGTTATGAGCAGCCCTGGTGGTTCAATGGTTAAGCACTCGGCAGCTAACCAAATAGTTGGCAGTTCAAACCCACCAGTGGCACCATGGGAGAAGGACCTGGCTGTCTGCCCCCATAAAGATTCCGAAAACCAAAACCGTTGCCATGAGGTTGATTCCAACTTATCACGATCCTGTAGGACAAAGTTGAACTGTCCCCATTGGGTTTTGAAGACCTTAAATCTTTGCAGAAGCCCACCGCCACAATTTTCTCCTGTGGAGAGGCTGGTGAAGTTGAACCAGCAGGCGTTTGGTTAGCAGGTGAATGCGTAACAGCTGCACCGCTACAGATGGAGCAAACTCCATGAAGCAGGTCTGCTCTCTGTCCTATAGGGTTGCTCTGAGTCGAAGCAGCTTGGCGGCACACGACAGCCTTAGTTCCTTATAGCTGTACTGCAGGCTTTAATAACAACAAGCTCTTCTGTTCTTAGGTGTGTGCTATTTGTCTTGGATTGAATTGTGTTGGCCCCAAAAATGTGTGTGTAGCAATTTGACTACGCTGTGATTCCCAGTATTGTGTGATGTTCTTCCATGGTGTAAACCCTGGCTCTGTGATGTGAATGAGGGAGGATGGGTGGAGGTAGTGTTGGTGGGGCAGGACTCCGTGGGTAAGACTGTAGTGTGCCTTGAGGCAGTCTCTTGAGCTGTAAAGGAAAGAAGCTAGCAGAGAGATTTGGGGACCTCATAAATTGCCACCATGAAGCAGTGCTGGGAACTGAGTGCATCCTTTGAAAAGGACCCAGACCCCTGTGTCTCAGACACTTCCTGTCCCAGGGAAGATTGATGACAAGGACCTTCCTCCAGAGCCAAGAGAGAAAGCCTTCCTCTGGAGCTGGCACCCTGAATTTGGACTTACATAAAATTTCTCTTTTTAAAGCCATCCAGTTGTGGTATTTCTGCTGGAGCAACACTAGATGACTAAAACACTATCTAATAGCAAGACCTCTATTTCTAGACTTTTGTCCCATGTTTGGTGGGTGTTAACAAAGATGGTCAAGTTGCCTGATACCCTGGGATGGAAAGCAGGTCACCTGGCACTGAGGAGCTCGCGGAAGCACCTGTGTCCAGCTCCTCTTCCATCTGTTAACTGGTCCGTCTTCTTTGTAGTTTATGAAAAATTCATTGTACAGTACATGATCTGTTTGTTTTCCCAGCAAAGCAAGAGGACAGGCAGTCAAAAACCGAAACACAATTGGTTATAACTACAGAGTACATAAAATTTTAGATTCTGTTTTTTTCCTCGCTACCAGGTTTTAAGTCTTTTTCTATATTACAGATTTTTTTCCAAGTGCTATTTTAATGATTATATATATTTTGTTGAGTATGTGTCATAATTTAGTTCTTAGATATTATTAGAACTTTCATTCTTTTCAGTTTTTTGTGATTATAAAAGGGGTATAATGAGTATCTGTGTGTACAGAGCTTTTTGCCTGTTTGGAATTATTTCTTTACTGCATAGAAGTGGAATTACAGAATCTAAAATAGCAATACTCAGCTTTCCCGAAAGATTGCTCTTCTGGTGGCATAGTAATTAAGTATTACAGCTGCTAACGAAAAGGTCGACAGTTCAAATCCACCAGGCACTCCTTAGAAACTTTGTGGGGAAGTTCTACTCTGTCCTGTAGGGTCGCTATGAGTCAGAATTGACTCAGTGGCAGTGGGTTTGGTTTGATTTTACCAGCAGTGGATGAGAAAGTGAATTTTACTACTTTGGGCTGTTGTCGTGTTTTTTTTAATTCCTTTAATTCATTGAGCAGAAAGACACACTGTGATTTAAATTGCATTTTCATTAGAAGTGAGGAACAATTAGAGTTGTCTTTTTTCCTCATATCCTTTTATAACATGTCTCAACTAGAATCTTAATGCTTTATTATCACATGAACTCTCTATATAATATACACCATTCTTCCTTATTTTGTTTTAAACCGTTTCCTCTAGTTCTTTGCCTTTTAAATTCCCTGAGTGAGTGTGGGGACATGTGGGTGTGTTCTTTGTTCTGGAGTTTTGCAACATGACCAAATGGTAGAAACTAAAGTGTCATGGGGGGTGGGGGAAGAACTCAGAAAGCTAGCATACTTTCCGTCTGTTTCAGTGGAGAGTCTCTGTGGAATATTTCAGAATTCCCCTGCTTGAGATGAAGCTATGGGAATCCCAGGCTTGAGCCTGTTTATCTACAGGTAGGATTGCTGCTGAGATAGAGTAAGGTGTCCCAGTCTCTAGTGCTGACTTAGCTGCTTTCTAGTATGTGCCCTGGGTGGGAGTTTGGGTTCTTCAACCTCAGTGTCTTCACCTGTAAAGTGGAGGACTTTAGAAAGTTTAATTTGGGGATGAAGGTCTGGTTGTCCATTCTCAAAGTAGAGAATCACATGGACCATTAACAGTTCTCCATGTCTCATTGCAGACTTTTGGAAGTACCAGCTCGGTGACGCTTCCTGAAACTTTGCTGTTTGTGTCAACCCTGGATGGAAGTTTGCATGCTGTCAGCAAGCGGACAGGCTCAATCAAATGGACTTTAAAAGAAGGTAATTAGACTTGGTCTTTGGGTGCTGCTTCTGTGTAAACATATTCCAGAAAAGAGAAAAACAGTTATGCATTATTCAGTAAAATAGAAAAAAAGAACGGGGGTAAGGAGAGGACAGGGAATTATGCTTGAAGAGCTAAGTTTTGGGCTCTAACTATGATTATCCATTGAGTGTATCAGTTGAAGAGGGCCCATTTCCTCAGTGGCTTTTTTTGTTTGTTTTGCTTCTGTCTACGTGTTTAAATGGCCCTAGCCTTTTCTGTTGGCTCTGCCTGGCTGGTCTTTAAGGAGATAGTTTACATTTTGTTTTTCTAAGTTATGATGGTTAGAATCTTGTAATCATAAGTAGCAGCATCTCAAACTACTTACTTGTTTTCATCTTGAGGCTTAAATGAGTACAAGGGCTGCAAGGTTCACCATTGGTCTGGGTTAATCTCTTGAGTGGGTCTGTATGATAAGGGAGATGGATGAAAGGCTGAGCTCGTTTCCCCTGGAACCACTCATGCTTCCGTCTTCAGATGTTTTCGGACAGATGGGAGTTGGCGGAGTCTAGTTGCACAACTAGGAAGTCATACTTAATTTCTAAAGTCATCGTCTGAGATGAAGCTATGGGAATCCCAGGATTTGGGGCTTTCAGAGTCATCTGTATTATTCTCCCCATTAGTAACTTGCCTTGGGTCCTAGGTGAGCATCTGACCAGCCTCTTCTCTCTCATCAACTTGCCTGTGACTCATTATTTTCAGAAGTACAGCAAATGTTTTTCTCTCCTTAATAAAATGTTCCAAAACAGTTCTAGATGGAAAAAACATTGACAAAACAAGACAGAAGGCCTTGCTGTCTTGTCAGTTCAGCAGCAAGCCGTCACCATCTGGGGATGTTGTCAGCTGGGTACCATGGGCCATCCTGCTCCACTTGTGTGGGCCCAGCTTGGACCAGGAAGAACTGTACGCAGCCAGAGGGACCAGCCCTCTGAGGAGTGAGTGACCAGCCACAGAAAGACTAGAGAGCCCAACTTTGGCATTGCCTTGCAGGCCTCAGGAAGGTCGCACTGTCTTCCCTTCATGTCTCAGCTTTTTAGTATATTGAAAGCAGAATTCTTTACATTTCAGAATTTCCTGTTTGGGCCAGAGATGAAAACCTTGTCCAAATATGAAGATCAGTAAGCCACAGAAGACCTGTGATAAACGTTCTGCTGTTGAATTTTAGGGCTTGTCCCTCAGTTTCTGTATTCCCAACTGGGCTGTGGCTGACTCCCTTCACTCTTCTCCTTTGCTTTTTCTTGCGTACATCATTCTAAGCTGACCTTCAAGGCTTAATTTCTGCAAGTTGCCTGGGCTGCATCTGGCCTAGCTGTGTCCCGCACTGTTTGTTGGTTAGCCAGGCATAAGAACCGATCTATTCTCTCCTGTAACCTAGAGCTTAAGGAATTTGCCTGCCTTTTCTTTTTTTTAATTGACCTTAATAAGTAGTTAGAGAGTCTGGTCTGTGAAAGATAGTGTATGGGACACAAAGGTGAAAAAGACATGTAGAGTCCTTGTCTCCAAGGGGCCTACGATCTGATAGAAAAGAGAGACACAGAGAAGAGTATTGTGATACCTTAGAGCTACAGGTGGGTAACGTGCTGTGAGCCTGTGTCTGCGTAGGAGGGCGGGAAAGGCTTATAAGGCAGTGGTGTTGCAGGTGAGCTGGGTAGGTGAGTGGAGTTTTGATTGGGAGTGAGGCCAGAAAGGAGCATTCCAAACAGTAGCAGCTGGGTAGGTAAAGGCAAGGAGGGCCGAGATCCCAGGTGTCAGGTGAGAGACTGGTCCAGACCCTGGTTCCTATCTAGCAGGAGCCTAGGGATGCTTTGGAGGTGGACGGAGGGAAGGCCAGAAGGGTCTGTTCAGCCTTAAAGCAACCCAGAGGCCTTCCTACTTGACTGAACAGGAAGGTGGGAGCCATCAACGTGATTCAGTGTGGGGTTTGCCCTGCAGGTGCTCTGCTCCCAAGAGATTAATCCCGCGGCAGCTGGCAGGGAGCCAGAGGCAGGAAGGCCAGTGAGAGGTGAGGCCAGCCTGTGGTGAGGCAGGGTAGAAAGGATGAGAGGGTGCCAGGAATAGAAGCAGAAGAAGCCAGCACTGATTACGGAGGCAGAGCAGGGAGGAGTTAAAAGACACTCAAAGGAAGAGCTAGAGAAATCCGATTAAGGTCTAATGATTTCAAGCAGCATTTAGTATGTTCCAAGTCTCATTGTTTTTCTAAGAATAAACTGGTTTATTTTAGTTAAATTCAGCCAGATACCAGTAGCCTCAATTTGTGTTTCTACACAAAGATAGTAATGAATAGAGACTCTGACTTTCCTGTTTAATTTTAATCTGGCAATTCAAATGAAAGATTTCAAAATTGAAATTTTTAAATTCGTGGAGTCACGATGAGTTGGAATAGACTTGACAGCGATGGGTTTTGTTTTGTTTCTTCTAAACTATTAATACAGTTGTCCCTCAGTATCCAAGGGTGGTGGGTTCCAGGACCCCCGGGGATACTAACATCCAAGAATGTTCAAGTTCCTTATACAGAGTGGCCTATTTGCATATAACCCTCTCACATCCTTCCTCTACTTTAAATCATTTCTTTAAATCATTACTTCTCATACCTAATACAGTGTAAGTGCTATGTAAATAGTTGTTGTACTGTATTATTTAGGGGATAAGGACAAGAAAAGAGAGGCCGTACATGTTTAGTACAGAGGAAACCATCACACTACATAGCATATGTCAGTAACAAGGTACTGTTTTTCTCTAGACTATGATCTGCAGTCCATTGAATGTGTAAATGCATAGGGCTGACTGTATGTAAATAGGTTATATGGGTGTCCAGATGCTATTTAAGGCCCAGAGGATACAGGAAGTCCACAAAACAGACAAAATGCTTATCCATATAGAGGTTTCAGTCTACTGAGAAAGCAGACAAAATCATTTAGTGTCAATAAGAGCTTGGAGGAAAAAAGCCAGGGAAGTAGAATAGGAAATACCAGGTTGGGCATGGGGCTCCAGTCGTAACCAGGGAAGAGCCCACGAAGAAGGCATCATTTGAGCACACAGCTAAAGAAGGCAAGAGAGTTTTCTAGACAAAAAGACATGAAACCAGTTGCTGTTGAGGCGATTCCAATGCATGGCGACACTGTGTGTGTCGGAGCAGACTGTGCGCCGCAGGGTTGTCACTGGTGGATGTTGGGGAAGCAGCACACCACGTTGGTTACCACTTCCACCGTTTGGTTACCAGCCTTGCCAGTTTGTACCACCCAGGAACCAGATAAAAGACATAGCAAGGGCAAAGGCCCTGATGCAGGAGTGTCCTTGACCTGGTCGAGGAACAGCAAGGGACTTCAGGGAGGCTGGAGTGGAGTAAGTCAGGGAGTGGGGAGTCACAGGAGAAGAGCAGAGAGACAGCAGGGGCCAATCGTGTAAGAGGGATACCCCCTTGACATTAATGTGTATGATAAAAATGTTTCCACTACTCTCCTGGAATGAAATTTGTAGACAGTAGCCTAACTGCATATACAAGCTCAAAAAATAAAAGCGAAAAGAAAAGGAATGTTATTACTGAAGTGGTGATCTACAACTGAGATACTAGGAAAGTGACTTCTAATTCCGTATTGGTAGCTTAACATGTAAACTCTCAGACACGTGGTGGCACACACCTGTGAGCAGAGTCGCTGAACACTGCCTGCTAACAGGGACTGACACAGATGCAGAGTGCCGTGGCCACATGCAGCGTGACCTATGGGAGCTGGAGGTCCAAGATGGTAAACAATTCTTGGTAATGTTCCATACCAGTAAAATAAAATAAAGTAATAGTCTTAACTGATTTCTTCAGTAGTTAATGTTTCAGAGTATGAAATTTTGCAAAAAGTACTTTGGTGCTTATGTATAAAACAGGCATTGTTGTAGTTCTTGTTGTGTCCTATTGAGTTGCGTCCCACTCTTATTGACCCTGTGGAATGGAGTAGAACTGCCTTCAGAGTTTCCAAAGCTGTTGTCTTTACACAAGCAGACTGCCGTATTTTTCTTCTATAGAGTGACTGGTGGGTTCAAACTACTGACCTTTGGGTTAGCAGGTAAGTGCTTAATGATTGCACCATCAGGGGTTAAAACTGGTGTTGTTGTTGTTGTTAGGTGCTCTCGAGTCTGTTCTGACTCATAGCAACCCTATGTACAACACAACAAAACACCGCCCAGTCTTGTGCCGTGCCCACAACTGTTTTTATGCTTAAGCTCCTTGTTGCAGCCACTGTGTCAGTCCATCTCATTAAAGGTCTTCCTTTTTTTGCTGACTCTCTACCAAACATTATGTCCTTCTCTAGGGACTCATTCCTCCTGACAGCATGTCCAAAGTGTGTTAAGACCCCATCTCACCATCTTTGTGTCCAAGGAACACTCTAGCTGTACTTCTTCCTGGACAGATTTGTTTGTTCTTTTGGCAGTCCATGGTACATTCAATATTATTCTCCAGCATCACAATTCAAAAGCATTAGTTCTTCCGTCTTCCTTATTCGTTGTCCAGCTTTCTCATGCATATCATGCGATTGAAAATACCATGGCCTGGGTCAAGTGTACCTTAGTCTTTAACACTTTAAAGAGGTCTTCTGCAGCAGATTTTTCCAGTGCAGTGTGTCTTTTGATTTCTTGGCTACTGCTTTCACGGGTGTTAACTGTGAAGCCAAGTAAAATGAAGTCCTTGACAACCGCAGTCCTTTCTCCATTTATTGTAATGTTTCTTACTGGTCCAGTTGTAAGGATTTTTGTTTTCTTGATGCTGAGGAACAGTTCATACTGAAGGCTGTGGTCTTTGGTCTTTATCAGTGTTTCAAGCCGTCTTCACTTCCAGCAAGCAAGGTTGCATCATCTGCATGGTACAAAGTTGTTAATGAATCTTTGTCCAATCCTGATGCCTCATTCTTCTTCATATAATCCTACTTCTCTGCTGATTTGCTTGGCATACAGATTGAAAAGGTATGGTGAAAGGATACAACCCTGACACACACCTTTCCTGATTTAAACCACGCAGTGCCCCCTTACTCTGTTCACGTGACTGTCCCTTGATCCATGTACAGATTCCCCATGAGCACAATTAAGTGTTCTGGAATTCCCATTCTCTACAACATTACCCATTATTTATTATGATCTACACAATCAAATGCCTTTGCCTAGTCAATGAAACACAGGTAAACATCTTTCTGGTATTCTCTGCCTTCAGCCAAGATCCATCTGACGTCTGCAATGATATCCTTGGTTCCAAATCCTCTTCTCAATCTGGCTCAGATTTCTGGTAGTTCTCTGTCAATATACTGTTGCAGTCACTTTTGAGTGATCTTGAGCAAAATTTTACTTGCATGTGATATTAATGATACTGTCCAATAATTTTCACATTTGGTTGGATCACCTTTCTTGGGAATAGGCATAAATACGGATCGCTTCCAGCTGGTTGGCTAGGTAGCTGTCTTCCAAATTTCTAGACACAGACAAACGAGCAGTTCCTGCACTGCATCCATTTCTTGAAACATCTCAACTGATGCTCCATCAGTTCCTGGAGTCTTGTTTTTCACCAGTGCCTTCACTGCAGCTTCAAGTTCTTTCTTCAGTACCATCAGTTCTTGATTATATTCTGCCTCCTGAAATAGTTGAACACTGACCATTTCTTCTGGTATAAGGATGCTGCATATTCCTTTCATCTTCTTTTGACGCCTCCTGAGCCCTTTAATATTTTCCCTGTAGAATCCTTCACTGTTGCAACTCGAGGCTTGAATTTTGTCTTCAGTTCTTTCAGCTTGAGAAATGCAGAGCCTGTTTTTCCCTTTTGGTTTTCTGTTTGCAGCTCTGTGCTCATGTCATTGTAGTACTTTATTTTGTCTTCTCAACCTGCCCCTGGAAACCTTCTGTTCATTTCTTTTATGTCATCATTCCTTCCTTGTGTCGTAGCTGCTCGATGTTCAAGAGCAAATTTCAGTCTCTTCTGGCGTCATTGGTCTTTTTCATGACCTCTTGCTTTCTTCATGGATGATGTCTTTGATGTCATTTCACAACTCATCTGGTCTTTGGTCATTAGTGTTCAAGGCATCAAACCAGTTCTTGAGATGGCTTGTAAACTCAGATGAAGATTTTTACCAGCTTCTGCAGTCTGAAATTGATTGGTCATGCATTCATGATGTATTGACAATTACTGGTGATTGCAGTGCAAATTTGGAAACAAAGAAGAAAGCTAGGTAGTTGGAAAATATGATGCCGGAGATCACGTGATAGAATTTTACAAGGCCAATGACTTCTTCATTGCAAAAAACTTTTTTCACCAACACAAATGATGACCATAGACACAGACCTTACTAGATCGAGTAGACAGGAACCAAATCGACTACATATGTGGGAAGAAATGATGGAAAAGCTCCATATCAGCAATCAGAACAAGACGAGGTGCTGACCATGGCACAGACCGTCAGCTGCTCACATGCAAGTTCAGATCGAAGCTGAAGAAAATTAGAGGAAGTCTGTGAGAGCCAGTGTGGACTCATGCAGTTGTTAAAGAGAGGCATGCAGAGGTGAGATGGTCCTCAGTTACGCAGGACTGCCTAGCATCCCTGGCTTCCCCTTGGTATCTGTGCTGTGACCACCAGGAAATGTTCTCTCAGGCTTCTTGAGGATTCCCTGATGGGCTGTGCCCATACCGTGGAGATGATTAACCTAAGGTTTGTTACCAGTTCATGGATCTTTTTTTTTTCTTCTTAATTTACCGTGATTGAGTGAAAGTGCACAATCCAATGTAAATTTGCATGCCTGCCTGTGTGCAGCTCCCACTGTCTCCCTGCCCGGTGACAGCACACTCCTCCTATCCATTCCATACATGTCATATCCTCCTAACAGGCTCCTGTCTCTTCCTCTCCACCCTCTTCCCCCGCCTCCAGTAAGAGGATGACATCCTATAGATGCATAGAGCCGTATAGTGCACACACGATATGGTCAGTCTGTGTCGCCGAGTCCAATCCATTCCTGTCTGAAGAGTTAACCTCAGTAATGATTTATGAACAAGGGCAGGATCAGGACCAGAGGCCAGACTCTCAGGGGAACTCTGAGGCCCCTGGACCATTAGTTGCAGTCTGTCGATGGAGTTTCTCAGGTGCACCCCTTTTTTATTCTCATATTGCCAGTGAGACTCAACTTTATGAGCCCCATCATGGCTATCACTGGTGATGGCCAGGCACCATCTGGTTCCTCTGGTCACATGTCAGTGCAGTCACCCACTCATGTGGGTCTCTCTGTCTTCTGGGTTCTCTTTCACCCGTGTCGTCTTGTTCCTTGGTGATTGTCTGTTCCTGCTGAGTTGGGACCATTTGGTGAGCCTCAGATGGCAGCTTGATAGCTTTTAAGACACCACTTACCAATATGGGGTGCAGAAGACTCTCTCAGCAATACGCTAGTTATGTCAGTTGACCTCGATGTTGGATATTGGGTCTTTTGAAGCCATTGGAGGAATGTGAGGAGAGGAGTGAGGTGCCTTGTCTTCTCCTTTAACTGATACAGCAGGTGCTGGGCTGAGAATAAGCTGATGGAGCAAGAAGGAAGCACAGAGGCCGGTCAGGAGGCTGCTGTCCCAGCCCAGGCACATATGAAGCTGGTGTGGGCCTCAGTGTCAGTGGGGGAGCCAGAGTGACATGGAAGAAACTTGCAGTGCAGAAAGACACGTTTAACTCATAAACGAGAAACTAGTTGCTGTTCAGTCAACTCGTGCCATACCATATGTGTCAGAGTAGAGCTGTGTCCATAGGATTTTCAGTGGCTGATGTTTTGGAAGTAGATCACCAGACCTTTCTTCCTAGGCACCTCTGGATGGAATGGAACCACCAACTGTTCAGTTAGCAGCCAGGCACGTTAACCCCTAACCAGGAGAGCCTCTGCTCTTTTGTGCTGGTTGCACTGGGGCTCTTGAACAGCTACTCTGGTTACTCCCTTCCTGCTTTCTTAACTGTTGACTTTTTTCAGTAGCCAACCTACTGGGAATGTTGCTGCTGCTTTCCACCAAGTGGTTTGGGCAGGTGCTTTGGTTCCTCAAGAAAACATGTGTTGTTCTTCCCAGAAAGGCGATTTCTTACAGCAGAGCTGCAAACAGCACCAGCTAGAGAATGCAGGTGTTATGTATTTATTTTCAGAAACTAATTTGGTTTCTGATGTTTTTCTTTATGTGTAATCTTTCTAAGCTTTTTTTTTTTTAAGTGTGGCAGCCTGTCTTTGAAATTTCACTCACAAAAATGGTTGAGTCTGTTTTATTTCTGCATTTTCAACTCAAGTGAGAATGTTGCTATCGTGTTTTGTTTGAGATTAGCTTTACAAGGTCACTTTGGCTTGGTGGCATCGAAAGGACTTTTAATATTGGCAGAGCTGGTTTGGACTTTTTGTATTCACCTTGAAATACTAATGTTGATGTTTGACTCTCAAATCTACATCAAATGACAGGTTATTCTGTAGCAATCCTGCACCCACTCTGCTCTGTCTCTTTTCTGATGCTAGGCTTGACAGACTGGGCCTAATTGAGAACCACTTTGTACTAATACTAATGTGCTAAATGCTTGGTTTGACTAGTCTTTTACCCAGATGGGCCCAGACTCCTGAGATGTCCTTTGAATGATCAGTTTTGGAAATTTCTGACCAGGGGTAGTTCAGAACAGAATTGTTGTTGTTGCTGTTGAGTCGATTCCGACTCATAGCAACCCTACAGGACAGAACAGAACTGGCCCCTAGGGGTTCCTAAGCCTTAGTCTTTATGGGAGCAGGTTGAAAGATTTTTTTCTCACATGGTGCCGCTGGTGGGTTCAAATCGCCAACCTTTTGGTTAGTAGCTCAGCACATAACCGCCATGTCACTGGGACTCCTTAGAAGAACATTTGGAGTTTCTAAATAGGCGCCTCTTCCCATACTTCTCCCCATGCTGATGGAGTCCTGACCCACCCGGTCTAGAAAATGAGGTGATCCTCCCTACCTCCCCTGTTTACAGACAGTGGGTCCCTGAGTCCTGCCTGGTAGACTTAGAGTTTTCAAATCCAAATCCTCTTTGCCCCACTCCCAATGTCTTAGGTTCTGTTTGTCTGTTTGTTTTCTTTTTTAAAATTTATTTCGTTGTTGTTGAGAATATACGCGACAAGTCATACACCAGCAGCTTCCTCATCTGTCATTCATTGACACTGGTGACGTTCTTCAAGTTGTGCGACCTTCTCACCCTTTCTGAGTTGCTCCTCTCCCCCTGACATAAACTCACTGCCCCCTGAGGTGCCTAGTTAATCTTTCTAGTTGCTGTTGTCAGTCTGATCCCACATAGATCGTTCTTAAAAGAACAGAATGCTCAAAGCCACCAGTTTTTACTAGTCAAGCTACACTATTGTTTGGTTGTAAGAAAACTTTTCTTTAAAGGTTATCTCAGGATGGTTGTTTTAGGAATCTGTCTGACCTTCATGGTTTGGGGAAGTGTAGAGTCCATGATAATTTGAAATTCAGTTCTGTTTTCTCTTCCTTTTGATACGGATTCTTCTATAGAATCTTTTATCAAAATGTTCGTTAATGATAGCTGGGCACCCTGTAGTTCTTCAGGACTCCCGGTAAAGGCGGCAGCTGTTCATGGAGGCGGTCACAATTAGCTGCAATGGAATCATTTACTGTTCCTGACCAACCTTCTCTTCTTTTGCCCTGGCAAATGGAGACCAATTGTTGTGCCTTAAATGGCTGTTTGCAAACTTTTAAGACCCTAGGAACTACACAAGGAGCTAGAAGGTAAAACGGGAACTCTAATATTATTGGGCTACTTATCTGGCATGTGTCATGAAACCGTGACCCTAGACCTCCAAACCAGGGAACCAAATCCCATGAGGCATTTGGTTGTATTGTAAGCAGATTCAGCAGCACCTGAGGCTCTTGATACCAGTTCCCTAGATTAATACAGCATTCCTCCTGTCTGCCTGCCCTCCTGTCCTCCTGTCTGCCACCTCTCCCGACTGCCTCCCAACCAGACTGTCACTCTCCCTCGTGTGTTCGTCCCCCAGTTCACCCATCACACTGCCACCAGAGAGAGCCTCTCAGTACTCACCAGGCTCCGTTGCAGCTTGAACACTGGCAGTATTGTCTGCAGCAGGGCTGCTCACAGTCCGGTCTGCCACCTGTGCCAGTCTGTCACCTGTCCGTGGGAGAGACGGACACAAGAAATAAGCCTTGTCCGTGATGGATTGACAGTTTTAAGCAGCTGTCCTTCACCATGGTTAGTTTGAGGAGCACTGGTGCACGGGTGAGATCTACACTTCTTAGTGTGGTATGCAAGGCTGTTCATGGTCTGGCTGTCACCCACCTCTCCGGCCTCAGCTTCCTTAGCCTCCCACCCTCCCTGGCAGGTACCCTTAACCGCACCCATGCAGCTCCCTACCACCCTCAGCCTCCTCATGGTTTGACTGTGCTTCTTTCCCCCTGGCAGAGTGTTTTCACGCTCTTGTTCCTTTGCTGAGACCCCACACGGGTCACCTTCTTGACACCCACGGGAACCCCCACTCCGCCTCTGGGGTCTGGAGGCCTGTGTAGTAGCCTCTGCTACAGTGTTTGCTGCTTGAGCTGTGAATTCTTGTTTCCATTTACCTCCGACTGGGTTCCCAATTCCTTGAGGATGGGGTCTCACAGCCCCAGAACCTGACAGGCAGCAGCTGCTGAGTGAGTGTCGGCGTCACCTAACCCTTCTGACCAGGTACCTTTGGGGAACCCCGAGGAACACAGGAGAATTGACTTCTCAGGATGTGTTGCCCGTCACTCATGCCAACACCCAGCAGGTTCCAGTTTCTGACCTTGAGTTTCTCCCCTCTCGTTGCTCTCCTGCCTCTGAGACAGCAGGTGCCTTCCTCTGGAAGAGGCAGAGATTCGTCCTCAGAGGTGTGGGGGAACCGTGACGAGAGGAAGCTGTGAAAGGTGACGAAGCTGTGAAAGGTGACGAGGCCTTGTGAATCGTTTTAGTCTTGTTTCCCCCTGAGGAATTTTCTAGGCTGTGGGTCTGTGTCATCCGCCTTTCTGCTGCGTGGCTTAAGCACCAGAGAAGCCGTCACCATTGTTTGTGCCAGCTGAAAATCAGGCTGTATGAGCAAGCCTGTTCCTGCTTTTGAGTGTCTTTCTCTTTTGTACTGTATTTTACTTCCCCCCCCATTTTAAATATTTTATCTTTTAATGAATTTATTAATTTGTCATTTTACCGAAAAAGTAATTAAGCGTATTGTTAAAAAACCAAGCCAGGTGCTGTCGAGTCGGATCCAACAAACTCAAATAGCATAATAGTCGGGGAAGCCTCCATCTATAAAAGTAGCCACTATTATAGTTTTTTCACTTCATTCCAGAAATATTCTGTTCCTATGCAAGCATGTAGTTACATTTTACATGTAGACAGAAATATATACGTACTTGTTCTACAACTTTTTAAAAATTATGCATCAACGTATAAAAATCTAATTCATTTTTTACAGCTCCACTGTGTTCTAATTTATTTTACTTTTTATTGTGGAAAATGGTTACCGAGCCCAAATGTAAAATGTGTAATGAACCCCGTGTACCTGTCACTCAGCTTTAATAAGTACCAACTTGTGTCCAGTCTTGTTTATCAGAACCCTTACTTCCCTGCTTCACTTAAGGATTTGCTTCTAAATAATACCTCCACCATTTGGGGCAGGGCTCTGTTAAATAGTGGTCACCATATATAACCATAACCCGCCACCATCGTAACAACGCTATAGGAAGAGTCGAACTGCCCTATAGGACTTCTAAGGAACAGCTGGTGAATTTGAGCTGTAGATTTCAACTCTGAGGGAGTCTTCTTTGTAGCATTCTTTCATATGCATTGGAATCCAGCTGTGATTGTTGAAATACCTAGATAAAGGGACTGTTTTGGGCTGTAACTTATTTGTCCCTTTGCTTATCTTTGGGTGTCTATGTGGTTTGGTGGTATTCCTGTTGCCTGAGAGTGAAATCTGTGAAGTTACTCCATCTGAGAGGCCCTTGGAGTGAGGCCATGTCGTTGAAATGTCTTATCCCCTCACTCTGAGTCCTTTGTTATTGATTATAACATTCAGTGTGTGCTTTTCCCTCTGAGTTATTTCTGCCAAAGTGAAGAGGATAAAGAGCGTGGTAGAATTGAGTTGCCTTTACTATGGTCGGATCCGACTCGATGGCACTTGGCTTTTTTTTTTTTTACTATGGTCAGTTTTCAGATTACTTGGGGATTTTTCACTTGCTCGCCTGCGTCAAACATGACCTTTTGTGACCTATAGAGATTACCTCTGATGAAAACTTGCCATCTCCTCTTTAAGTTCTGATGTGATACAGAATTTGAAGAGCTTTTGACTAGGTGTCTGTCTGTATTAAATGCTGTACTCATGGAAACCTAATTTTGAAAAGTATTTGAGACTGTCTGAATCCTGGTAGTGCGGTGGTTAAGAGCTATAGCTGCTAACCAGAAGCTGGCACTTTGGGTCCACCGGGCACTCCTTGGACACTCTATGGGGCAGTACTACTCTGTCCTGTAGGGTCACTGTGAGTTGGAATCAACTTGACGGCAACAGGCTTGACCTTAAAATTTGGACTTAGAAATTGTAATGGTGGTTGAAGGTTTAGATTAATGAAGCACCTTTCCTCTGAGAGAAGGAAATGAGCAGCCGCTGGGGAGAAAGAAGTGCTCCCTAACTGGTCACTCAAATGCAGAGGACATACTTGAGAACCTTAAGATTTGAGGTAACTAAAACTGAAAGCTCACTTCCATTGAATCAGTTCCAACTCGTAGCATCTCTGTAGGACAGACTTGAATTGCCCCGTAGAATTTCTAAGGCTGTAATCTTTGTGGGGAAACTCTGGTGGTGTAGTGGTTAAGTGCTATGGCTGCTAACCGAAAGCATGGCAGTTTGAATCTGCCAGGTGCTCCTTGGAAACACTGTAGGGCAGTTCTGCTGTGACCTGTAGGGTCACTATGAGTCAGAATCAACTCGATGGCCATGGGGTGGGTTATCTTTATGGAAGCAGACAGCCACATCTTTCTCCTGTGGAGCAGCTGGGGGTTCAAACTGCCCAAGTTTCAGCTAACAGCCAAGGGTGTAACCACTGCACCACAAATGACTGTCTGTCACTAATTTCTATAAAAGCTAGTATTAGAACTTCAAGAATATTCCTGAGGAAATGATAGTTGTTTATACTAGAGTCAGACTACACCTTTCTGATTTCATTGTTAGCTGTCAGATAGGATTAAGGTCTTGTACTTCTTTCTCTGGTCAAGAATAAGCCTTACTGATTTCTTTTTTTTCTCCTGTTTACATACTACCCCTGCCCTGGTTCTTCTGCCCCTACTTTGGCTCAGGTTTATCTTACTTGGATCACTGATCTCCTTCCTCATTACCCTTTGTAATTCCTTCTTGGCTGCTTTGTACCCTGATGCCCATCTGTCTAACCTTCTTTCCACAGGACTTGTTACCACGTTTCTCTTTTTCCCAGAAGCCTCCAGTTTGGTCCTTAATGCCCACCACATGATAAGGTAATGTTCTCAAGACAGTTTTCTGCACAGTCTTACTGCCTGCTGTCCAGCCTTATTTGTGCTGCTCCTTAGCAGGAGCATTTCCCACTTGTCCAGCCTGTTTCTGCATTGCCACAGACAAGGCCGTGGTTCTTCACGGTGCCATCTTGTCATCCCCATACTCTGGCTCAGCCATCTTTGTGAAGTCTTTTCTTCCCTGAGTATTCTAGCCTTCACTGATTCCTTTGCCTCAGAAATCCTGCGGTACCTGTGGTATATAGCATCCATTTTAGCAGTTCACTGTATATGCTTTCATATATGTTAGCCATATAAGCCTAAGTGTAAGCTGCTTTGTTTATCTCAGACAGCACTCAACAGAGAGCCAAGCTGATAGTAGATGTCTGATGTTTGTGTTTGAGATGTGTGTGGTAAATCTCAACAGATAATGGCAAGTAGTTGGGTTGATAAGCTCCTTAAAAAAAAAGAAAGAGAGAGGCCTTTGAACATTTGGCACATGAGGATGCTTACAAGGAGCATAGAGCAGGTGGGCCTCCATTTGTGGTTTTTTGATCCCTAAATAACTTTTGAAAAGCCAACCCAGGGCATTTCAGATTCTTACTAGAGATACAGAGCTAAGGAGACGTGTTTTCACACCGTGCATTTACATGTATGCTCCCACAGGGAAGATGTGGAAGGTTTGGAGAATTTCGTACTACATCATGACTTCTCATTTGTACCTGTTGTCGTCCAGCTGAGAGGGAAGCTGGTCATTGGTGCCTGGTGTGTGGGGGTCACATAGGTGGTTGTGCTTCAGTGAGAAGAACAAGGTGGAGGAGGGCAGTGAAACCAGTTCATCTAGATACCACTGCAGGAGCAGTGTGTTCCAGAGATATCATTGCCCATCTAGGGAAGACAATGACCTTGCAAGGTTCCTTGAGCTCCAGTCAAATGAGCAACCTGTTCTTGTGGCTTCTGTAATCAGAGGGATCTGATTACATCCTACCTGGATGAAAATCTGCCTAGAGCTACCTCCAGTTCGTCCTGAACTCTGGTTTGAAAAATTAAAATTTTGGTTGACTTCCTCAAAAGTTTGTTTTGTTCTGTTTTCCTCTTTGGCTGGCTTACCACCTTTATATTTCACCCCCACCCTCCTCAAATCTGATAAGCTTAAGAAGGTTTGCTGTGGTGCTGACAGGGGCCTTCAAGCTCTTGATGTGGATTTCCCTTCAGTCTCTTTGTACCCTGTGAACTCATGGGATCAGGCTTTCAAGGTTTATACTACAGTTGAGAGCAAAAGAGCAGATTTCTTGTTTCAACTTGTTGGAAAAGTTTTTCTTAAGTAGCTTTTCTCTTCTTTTTCTTCTTCTTTTTTAAGTTTTCATTTTAGAGAATTCAGCGTGTGCAAAAGAGAATAGTGTCCTGATACCTCCATGGACCCAGCATCCATCTTCAATAATGATCCATATACACACTCCCTTCCCCAAATTCCTGTTACTTTTAAACGAACACATATAGTTTTACCCATACCCACTGCCACTGAATTGATTCCAACTCACAGATGCCCTGTAAGACAGAGTAAAACTGCTCCATAGCGTTTCCAAGGAGGGCCTGGCAGATTTGAACTGCTGACCTTTTGGGGGTAGCAGACATAGCACTTAAGCACTTTGCTAGCAGGGTTTCCATTTTATCCATACATCTAAATAATTTTCAAATGTGTGTGAACAAAGAATTCTATGCCTGCACAGCTCTCCTTAGGTTTTATCCCATAGGGTTCTAAGTGGAAACATCCTTTTTATTAGGAAAAACTTAGTTGAATGACTATCCCACCTCTAATACTGAATGTTGTTTATTTATTTGCTTTCATCCTGGAGATAGCATTACCTCCTAAGTATGGAGAAGCAAAGACTTGGACCACAGTTACACAGGAGTTCATGCTAATTATTCATCACACTGTACATGAGCTTTATGTACTTTTCTGTGCATATTTTACAAGTAACAAAACACATGGCCTTTGACCCTCAAAGGGCTTCATATTCAGTCAAGCCTCCTAGATAATTGAGAACCCCAGAGGACACATGCAATTAAATGCCTGTCCCTTGAGAAATGCGTTGAGGGCTGGCTTCATCAGTAGATGCCAAGTGCCATGGGCTGTCGATTGTTGATTTCATAGAAGAAAGGATGTTTGAAATGAACCCAGAGGACAAGCAGATTGAGATGGAGATATTGCAGCAGGTAATGGTGAGCACAGGGACAGCACGAAAGCTTGAAGTGAGTTGGGAAGAGGTGTGACTGTGAAATAGTAGTGGAGAATTGGGCCCAGGGCTGGAGGACCTTGAATGCTTAGGCCTGCACTTCCCAAACTATGTGCCAAGAGGTCTGGGATGCCACAGAGAACTCCAGAGACACAGCAAGTTGTTTTCGTGTTTTGAGGGAAGTATAGTGATACTTACTAAGCATCAAATAACCATGTGAACTGCTAGCTTGAGCTAGCTACCTTTTCTATGTTAGATTGAGCTGCATTATTTTAAATGACACCATCTCTACAAACTGGATTTCTGGTGGTTGCTGCATTCAGACACTAGAAGAAAATCTACGTGAAACAGTAACAGTAAAGATGATGTGTCCAATCTGATTGTAAGGTTTAGATACTATGCAGCTCCCAAGAGGTACATGTGTCCCACTGTAAATAACTGTGGCTATTTAAGAAGGATATCTTTGCTTTCCATTTGTGTGTAGCTTTGTTTTTTTTTTTCAAATTGCTTTTAAATTGGACCTGAATATTTATTATTTGGTCCTATCTATTTAACAAGTGCAGCTGTTGTATACTTCATTTGGTTAAGGACTGTGTGAAAAAAATCAAAGAGACATTAACAGTGCTGTGAACTAAGAAGGTTTGAGAACCTTCTGACTTAGGTTACAGAGATGGGAAGTATTCCATGGGCAGAGGGGAGATGTAGGATTTTAAAAGGGAAGGAAAGACAGATTTTCCTGTAGGAAGCCACCACAGGCAGTGGATGAAGAGTCTATCTAAGGGAGCAGAGATCTGAGAAAAGGGGCTAGTTAGGAGACTGATATGTAGACCAGTGGTAAGTGGTAACTGCCAAATTTGGGCAATGGTAAAGGAGATGGAAAGGAAGATACAGTTTTTGAGAAATGCTTAATAGGTCAACTCTTAGAAACCCCGGCACCTAATTGAATTGGAGAGAGGGAGAAGTAAGAGAAGGCAAAAGTCAGAGACAACTCTGAGTTTCCAGATTGTGTAACTGGAAATGGGGCCAACCAGCCAACCTGGAAAATGTAAAAGGAGGAGTCAGTTCTAAGAGGATATGGCATCAGGGACTGAGATACTCCATAAGTGGTTAGAAATGGGATAGGGGTAGGGACTTCAAGAGACAGCATTCTCAAATGCAGTGTAGATATCTGATGAGAAGGATTTGGAAATGTTGGTTAGATTTGGTCACCCAAACTTGACAATGGAAGTTTTGATCTTGTTCTGAAAGTGGTAGCCAGAGGGCAGGGAGTAGAAGAAAAAGCAGAGAGGTAGGAAGGTAGAACAGAGGATGCAGAGTAATGGTTTTCCAGTATGGCTCAGCCTCAGAGTCACCTAGCAGGTATTTTAAAAGCAAATTCCTAGCTATATCTACAAAATCAGCTTCCTTGGGGAGAGGGCCTAGGAATCAACATTTTAAAAATGCTGGTATAACTCTCATTCTTTGCTGGTTGAAACATAAAACATTACAACCACTTGGGAGAACCATTTGGCAGTCTCTTGTAAAGTGAAATGTAAAAGTGACTACGCCATCCCCTCCTAGGAAAATTCTCAAGAGAAATAAAAATGTAGATCTATATAGAGTCTTGTACATGAATATTTGTAGCAGCTTTTTTCCCAATAGCCAAAGACTAGGAGCGACAGAAAAGTTCAGCAATGGGTAAGGGGTTAAGTAAATTAGGGTATATCTGTACAGTGAAATACTAATCAGTAATAAAAGAAGACTAAACCATGATAATAAATTAATAAAAGCCATTACTGTCAAGTGGATTCTGACTCATAGCAACCCTGTAGGATAGAGTGGAACTTCCTCATAGGGTATCCAAGGAGCAGCTGGTGGATTGCCACTGCTGATCTTTGGTTAGCAGCCAAGTTCTTAACCAGCGCACCATCAGGGCTCCTGACCTATGCTACACATGACAAAACCAAACACCTGTTGTCATCGAATTGATTCCAACTCATAGCAACTCTGTAGAACAGAATAGAACTGCCCTATAGTTTCCAAGGAGCGGCTAATGGATTTGAACTGTGTACCTTTTGCTTGGCTGCCAAGCTCTTAACCACAAAAAAACAAAAAAGATTCAGCAAGAAAAGACAGACACAAAAGGAGTACTTACTGTATGATTTGATTTGTGAGATTTTATAGCAGACAAAACAAATATATTAGTGGTTTCCTGGACTGGGGGTTGGGAATATTGACTCTAAAGGGACATGAGCGAACGTTTTTGGGTGACATAAATGTTCTGTATCTTGACTGTGAGAGTAGTTACATGGTCATGTATGTTTTTCAAGAGTCATACAACTATACGCTTGAAATAGATGCATTTAGGAGAGAAAAGAAAGCAAATGCAAAAGAGAGAAGGGGGTGTCCAGGGGTCTTGTGTGTTTATAGACAGAGCAGAAGGAATTAGCCGAGCAGAAGGGAGCTGTTGAAGATCCTTGGAGATGGGGTACCATCTGGGGACTCTAAACATGAATGAAACACAAAGATGAGAGCATTGTTGTTCCACATAGATGTGAAGGGAAGAACAGAATTTGGTAAACTTGAAGGCTGACGGGCCAGAAATTTCGGTGATCACCCTGTCCTTTTTATGTCCCTCATGACTGAGAGGCAAAGTCATTTGCAGAGAGAAGGGAACCTTGAGACAAAGAGTAAAGATTTGAAATACCATCTGTGGGCAATGGGGAGGAGGCCAACCAAGAAGTAGATAAACTGTCTCCAAATGACTTGAGGCCTGGCTGTGCATAGACAGTGGGACATCCACAAATGATGGTAGGGGTTTTCTTACTGTCTAGCCTGGGTGGAGGAACGGGGTTGCTAGGTAGATCCTGGGTTGAGGGTTGACAGAGTATATTTCTGCTGGATTATTGAAAGTGATCAACGATGGATAGCCACACTGGGCAGTAATTGAAATAGGAAGGAAATTAATGTGGGTTGGTTGCTCCGTTCAACAAATATATGCACTAGGAGCTGTTTTAAATGTAGGGGTATAACAGACAACAAATGATAAATCCCTCCCTCCAGAGCTTTTAATGTTAGAATCAGACATTTAATAATTAAAATACATAGTACTTCAGAGAACAATTAAACAAGAAAGAGAGGTAGCAATCCTAGGGGATGGGAGGTGGTCAGGGAAGACTTTTCTGAAATGGATGGTAATATTTGATCAAAGACCTAGAGGAAATGAGAAAATAAGTCACGTGGAAATCAGGGGAGGAGAATGTTCCTGGCAGAGGGAATTCAGTGCAAAGTCCTTACAGTAGGAACAGATTGACTTGTATTTCAGGAATGTAAGGCAGCCAGCGTGACTGGACTAGAGTGAGGGGGTAAATAGTGAGTTTGTTTGGGAGGTGAGACGGGGAACCAGAGAGCAGGGTTGTATGAGCTTTGTTGGCCACACTGAAGACTTTAATGAATGAGATAAGGAGTGACTGAAGAATTTTGAGTGGCAGTTAATATGCATCTTTAAAAGGATCATTCTTCTGTGTGTCAAGGCACTGACCTTTAAAGCCTTGATAAAATATTGAAGCCTTATTTGATCCATGTACAGAGGTCCCACAAGGTGGCTGTTGTTGTCTCCATTTTATTTTTTTCTTTACTGGTGAAGACATTGAAGCTCAGGGAGATTAAGTAACTTTTCTGAGGTCAATTAACTGGTAATTGGAAGAGCTACGATTTGAGGTTGGTTTTTTATGATTTCTGAGAATATCTAGACTAGGAGAAAAGGGAGCTTGAAAGATGAGAGGTCCCAGTGGTGATGAAGGAATCCTGGGAGTAGGAAATGGAACGGTGATCATCACAGGAATAGTCTGCAGCATTTGGCAGGGCTTGGATGTGTTCGGGAGAAGTGAGTGTAGTTTGGGGTCAGTTATCTTCCAGGAGTACGGTGGCTCTGCTAACAAGACAGGTAGTCAAGGGAAGACTTGACTGGAGAAGAAATGGAGGACATGACTTTGGTCTGGACCAGAGAAGGTTGCGGTGTTGGTGTGAAATCAGTGGAATGTCCAGTTGATCCACAGACAAGAGCTGGGGACATGGAGACCTAGAGTCTGAGACCACAGTGAGAACCGTGGTCATGGTTGAAGCATAGATACAGGTGTGCTGTCTGAGAGAAAAAAAGAGAAGCTGATGTTGCTCTGTATTGCTGGAGGAGGAAAGGAGTCTGGTGAGAGATGGAGAAAAACCAGGCAGTTCAGGGCCACAGAAGCTCAGAGGTAGAGAGGTTCAAGGGGAAGGGGTGGACCACAGTGTGGGAAGTGGCAGTGCCCCTGAGAAGTGGCTTGGGGAAACTGTGAGGTGTGTCTGGTCCATGGGTCTAGCCCTAGTACATGTGAAGGAGCAGAGGGGCAGGGCTTTTGGGGTAGATGGACCAAGACAGTAGCCCCATAGCTTGAGAAGGGAGCAAAGGCAATCAGTAGGTTATACAGTGGTTAGTGCGCTCAGCTGCTCCCCTAAATGTTGAAGGTTCAAGCCCTCCCACAGGCACCTTGGAGGGAAGACCTGGCGATCTGCTTCCTAAAAACCAGCCATTGACAACCCTGTGGAGCCTGGTCCCACCCTGCTACACATAGGGTCATTGTGAGTCAGAATTGACACAGTGGCAACTGGGTACCAGTTACAGAGGGAGAGCTCAAAGGTGCAGTGTCTGAGACGGGGTGGAATCGAGGACGAAGAGGAAAAGTTGTACTTGGAAAGTTGAAAATTCCCTTTTTCTGGAGGTAGAGATGTTCTAAGATTTTACCTTTATGAACTTGGACAAAGGAGAGATTGGAAGATCTATTCTGAGTCATTTCTGTCTCTGGTTAAAAAAAGAGATTAGCACAAAAAGATATCAGTGAGTGTCCTATAACCTCATGTAGGCTAGCTGTCCTTACTATTTTTTCCCAAGTTTAAGGGTTGTACCATTTCAGGTCCAAGCAAGATGTGCTAGGGAAGGGACAGGGGCCAGTGGTTGTTCTGGGGAGAGGGAGTGGGATGGGTTCTAGCTTTTATTCTTCCTCTTCTCACATCTTTACCTTCTCTCCTTACCGTTACCTTGAATAGCATCCATTTTTACACTTGCAGAGGAATGCTCCCTGTTTTGTTTTTTTTTTCTGGAAGTAAAACAGCTGCATAAGATTGGCTTTTATCCTTGTCAGTCTCCATACAGATGGAGTGTATATTTTGTGGCAGTATTTGCTTATAGCCTTACAGTTAGATCAGTGTTTTTTTTTCATGTAGCTGAAAACTTTTTTTCCCTCCTAGACAAGAATCTCGTCTGATATCAGCTCTTACTTATTATAATCAAAAGTACTTTTTCATGTTGGGCTTTTGTCACATCTTTTCAGATGATACTTTGTTTTTGTATTGCTGTCTTTCCAAATATTTTTATCTCAATCCTTTTTTTTATGACAGATTTCAAGCATCTATAAAGTTACAGCAAAATGACTCCTTAAGGCTCCTGCTTCTCATCCTGAGCAGTTAACAGCCTGCCATTTCTTGTTTTGTTGTTCCCTCATACTATTTTTTTCCCCATAATGTGCTAAATAGATTCAAATGATTCTTTAAGCAAAATTAAAGTTTACAGAATAGGTCATTGTTACCATAACCTCAGAAGCCAAAAAGTTTCTATGAGGGCTGTCTTAATAGCTGTGCTTTCACCTGGCCCGTAACTTTGCAGACGTTTGTTCCAGGCCTGTTTCCCTGGGTGGATGAGAATGCTGAGACAAGCAGCAGGTTCTCCTAGAAGAAGGAGCCCCGGTAGCAGTGTGGTTCAGCTAACTGTAAGGTTGGTGGTTTGAACCCACCAGCCATCCCATAGCAGAGAGATGTAGCATTTGGCTTCCATAAAGAATACAGCCTTGGAAACTCCAGGGGGCAGCTCTGACAGTCCTCTCGGGTCACTGTGAGGCAGAATCGACTTAGTGGCAGTGTGTTTAAGCCTAGAAATCATGGTTCTCAGACACAGGTGTAATTGTTCCAGGAACTTCCCTGTCTACTGCAGTGTCCTGTATCACGACTAGAACCTACCTGGTGCAGGACACATTTTTGGACCTGAAGTCCCAACGTCTGAAGACGAGTCCCTGGGAGTGGGCAGATGCCACACCACCAAGATGAGCCTGTGAACAGGCTTCTAAGTCGTGTTGGGGTCCATGTCTCGTTTATGGTGCACGGCCAGGATTTGACAGTGGCCTCTTCATCTGTCCTTATCTGTGATACCTTTGGGGTGGTTGAAGCCAGTAAAGAAGGTGCCTTTCTTACTGCTGTGTTTTCTTTGGAATATGCATGCTGGCTTTTTCCTGGTTTGTGTGCTCTGGGGCAGTGCTGAGGTAACTGGGCTGTAATTGCACCTTGCCTTCTCTGTTTCACTTGGACACACATTGTGTGCCTTTGTTTCCTGTCTCTTGCATCAGTCTGTTGGTGAGAGTGTACTGAGAGGTGATTAACGGGAGAGAAGACATCTGCTGACTGACGGCTAGGTCCGCCTCTGCTTCCTAAAGTGTTTCTGGTTTCGCGTGTTGTTTGTTTACTGCCTGCACACCACATATGGCATGTGTGCTTCTGCCATCGGGAACACTGTATGCCATCACATGGGAGCTGGGCTGTTAAACCAAAGTCAACAGGAGATAGAGCTTGTACGACTTGCCTTCCTCTGAAGATCCTGAGTGGCTGGGAGGCCTGGAGAGCTGTCACCCTAAGCAGAGCCGTGGGCCCTGGCACTCTTGATACAGCCTTATTACACAGTTTGCCATCCTTCTGCCCAGCTTGGACACCACGTGGATGTCTGACTGCAGAGTTTTGGTTATCGGGAATACCTCATTACTGCCCAGTCTCAGGCCTATGGATTTGAGATCTGTGGCACAGAGCTGCTGTGCTAGTGTTCGTTCATGTGTGAATGCGTGTGCGTGCACACACACACACACGCACACACACACATGCCCCAAGGAATCAGAAGCTTCCTTCGGATTGGTGCCCAGGAGAATCCAGTGAGGGAAAAATTCTGCCATTTTTGACTCCTGTAAATAGAAAATTGACTCTGGGAGACAGGGTTTTTCCAATTTAAAAAATAATACCTGCTCTTGTAGAAATTTCGAGAAATGCAGAAAAGAATATTTTTATTTCCAACAAAGATAACGTAAACGTTTTTTCCTTCTATCTAGTTTTTTTCTATGTGCGCTGAAGAGTTCCCTCATCACTGCAGTGGCAGTAATATATTAGTATAGTACATAGTTGCATTAGAATGGTTTTTTTTTTAAAATAGCATGAAGATCTATACACGTTTTAAAGCTGAATAAGCCCTTTTGGAAGCCTTACTTTTCTGCCAAGTGGACATTCTGTCATTTAGGTGTATTATTGAATAGCTAGGTCCTTTATAATGGTACTGTAAGCATCTTTGTATACAAGTCACCTTCTATATCTTGGATTGCTTTTAAACTAGATTTCATAGAAATAGAATAGATCAGAGGAAAGTTAAGGAAATAAATATTTGGAGGCTTTAAGTTCACCATGATAGTGGCTTAAAGGGGTGTATCTGTTTACTATCCAGTCAAATTCTCATCAACCACAAAATTGATTCTTAGGCCATAGTTGTACATTTCCTAATGGGAAAATCTAGAACCACTCTGGTTATCTGACAAGGTGATGGTTTAGGTTTTCAAAGTCCATGATGGATCACACAGTGATACTGTGACCCATGGTGTGACATACCTTACCCACTGTGGTCTGTGACTGGTTCATCCTTCTGTTGTTTACAAGTGTCTTGACAGCAGTTCTCTTGGTTCTCTGTTGGTGTCAACAACAATCGTAACTGTCTCTCTGTGCATGTTTTCTAAAGTGTCTTCACCTACATTGTCTCATGCAGGTAAATCTAAGTTAGTGGTACCACTTGTGACTTGGTCCTGGAAACCGTCTAGGAATTGTGATATTTTAGAGTCTGTCTGATGTTGTCTTTATTGTCGTCTTTTTGCACAGATCCAGTCCTGCAGGTCCCCACACACGTTGAAGAGTAAGTTTTTTATTTTGCTTCAGTACATCCCTTTAGTTCGTTCCTGTTTATTCAGCTGATATTTGTGTAGTTAGTAGCTGGAAGTACATGTATGCGTAAGATTAAGGTGTAAGATAATGAGTAAGATACGAAGTTTCGTAAGTGCTAAGATAGAAGTCTGTGGTCATTTCCTTGGGGGAGAGAGGAAGATGGTCCTAATAAAGCTTATTTGAGGTGAAACTTAAGTTTTGGACCTAAAATTGCAAATATCTCAGGAAAACTTACTAGTCTTTGGCTCTTTCGCTTTTCACTGTGTTGTACCGTGGAGAGAAAATGAGGACGTGACTTGCTACTAGAGCGTAAGTCAGATGTCACCTGTAAGAGCCTTAAATGGTGGGACATTCCAGGTAGAGCGCACCAGTCCCTGGAGAAGGACCTCATACGTGTAAAATAGAGAGTCAGAGAAAGAGGAGAAGACCCTCAGTCAGATGGAGTGACACAGTGACTACCACAACGGACTAAAGCATAACAATAGTTCTGAGGGCAGTGCAGAACCAGGCAGGGTTTCCTTTTGTTATACAGAAGGTCGCTATGTGTTGGAGCCAATTCAGCGGCCCCTAACAACAAGTATAGTGGACACCACCAAGACAGTATTCTGTCTTTCTGTAGCTAAGGTGAGAGAGAGCAGTGGGTGGAAGCATTTTATCCACAGTCCTGCAGCCTCTCATGACCGTGCAGCTTTGATGTTTTGTTCTGCCCCTGGGCTGTAACTTATCTTCAATACTTACTGCTTCATCTCTAGGCCTGCATTCCTCCCAGACCCCAACGATGGCAGCCTGTACACGCTCGGGGGCAAGAACAATGAAGGCCTGACGGTAGGTGGATTTAGTTGCTGGGTCTACTGTAGACCAGTGGTCCTCAACTGTCCGTGCATTGAGATCATCTGAGGCAGCTTAAAAAATGCTGGGGGTCCTGATTAGGTGGTTTGGAGTGGGGCCTGGGCTTCACTGTATTTTCAAAGCTTCCTAGATGAGCTTTATAATGTGAACCACTGATGTAGGCCAGCAGGGTCTCATGGCCCAGCCAACACGCTGGAACATGACGTAACAGTCCTTTTAGTGACAGAGTTCACTCTGACTAATGAGTCCCAAAGGGGAGGGTCAAAACCTGTTGCCATCGAGTTGATTCCAACTCATAGTGACCCTATGGTACAGAATAGAACTGTCTCTCTAGAGTTTCCAAGGAGCACCCGGTAGATTCAAACTGTAGACTTTTTGGTTAGCAGCCGTAGGTCTTAACCATTAAGCTGCCAGGGTTGCTAAATGGGGGTGGAAACGGATGTGTAGTTTGAATGTAGGCCAGTGGTTCTCAACCGCAATAACCTGGGAAACTAGAGAATGTGGAACATAGGTCCTAATCCCAGAAGCCACAATTGAATTAATCTAAGTTATGAGGATTTTTAAAAAGCTTCCCGGGTGAGAGAGTTCAGAGACAGATTCACGTTTATGGTCTCCTGTTTATGACCAAGGTGGTACTGCAGTACAGTGGGAAAGGATGGACTCTTCCGTAAATTACTCAAGTTCAACACTGATATCCACGTGGAAAAAAGGTATCTTGATTCCTACCTCACACTGTATCCAAAAATCAGTTCCACATAGATTACAGATCTAAAGGTGAAACATAAAACAATAAAATTTTAAGGAAAAAGAAATAATAGACCATCTTCATGTCCTTAAAGTAGCTAAAGAATTCTTAAACAAAACCCCACTGAAAGACTACAGTTGATGGTCTGAAGGCCTGGGAGTTCCCTTGGGAGCATGGCCCCTACACCTGATGCTGCCCCTGACCAGAGGTCAACTCTTTGGACAGGAATGGATTGGGCTCAGGAACACAGAGTGACCATATCATATGTGCACTTAATGGTTTTATGCATCTATAGGATGTTGTCCAGTGGCCTCTTATTAGAGGGGAGTGGAGAGGGTGAAGAGGAGATTGTCAAGAGGATATGACATGTGTAGAATGGAAAAGAGGAGTGTGCTGTTACTGGGCAAGGAGAGCAGAAAGAGCTGCAGATAGATGGGCATGCAAATTTAAGGATTGTACACTTTCACTCAATCAAAATAAAAAAAATTATTAAACAAGATACAGAAAACCAAACCTGAAAGCAAAACTACCAGTCATAAAGGAGAAAACTTATATATATTAAATCATATTAAAATTAACTTTTATTCAGTAAGAGAGACCATTAAGAGAGAAAAAGACAGGCACAAAGTATTCACAATATATATCCAGCATAGGATTCATATTCAGAATGTGCAAAGAACTCATACAGATCACTAAAATAGACAACCGAATAGAAAAGTGGCAAAAGACAATATCCACGTAATCAGTAAACATATGAAAAGGCGCCCAGCTTCATTAGTCATTGGGGAAGTACAAATTAAGATCATAATGCCGTATTACTTCCCACCCACCAGAATGGCTAATAGGGAAAGTAAAGAAAAGAGAAGAAAATAGATGTTGGTGAGGCTATGGAGCAGCCAGAACTCTGGTAAAAATACAAATTGGTACAACCAATTTAGAAAACTTTGGCAGTATCTTTCAAATCCTTTTGACCCAGTAATTCCCCATAAACCTGCAATGAGACAGATTGACACAGTGGCTACAACAGTGAACCCAAGCATAGCAACAGTTGTGAGGATGGTATAGGACTGGGTGGCATTTTGGTCTGTTGTTGATAAGGTTCCTATGAATCTGATTTGATTCAGTGGCACCTAACAACAAAAGTTCCGTCCTAGGGGAATACAGTTACCAAAAAACTTGCCCTAAATTATCCTGCAGCTCACTCACTCACTGCTGTCGAGTCAGGTCCAACTCATAATGACCCTATAGGTCAAGGTAGACCTGCCCCATAGAGCTTCCAAGGAGTGCCTGGTGGATTTGAACTGCCAACCTTTTGGTTAGCAGATACAGCACTTAATCCACTACGCCACCAGGGTTTCCATATTGCAGCACTGTCAGTAGTAACCAAAAAGTGAAACCACCCGAATGCCCACCAACCACAGAATGGGTAAGCCAGTTACAGAGGGGTCGCGCAATGGAATACTCCATTGCAGTGAGGGCGAGAGCCCACTGCTGTCCGTAGCGTGGGTGAATCTCAGGAGCACAGCGCTGAACCAAAAACCGACAAACATGGCTACACACTGATGGATTTTTATTGAGTTCAGAAACAGGAAAAACTCGTCTGTGCTGCCTTGAAGTAGGGATAATGGCTCCCCTGGGGGGTCCTGACTCGAAGCGGGAAGGAGGGGGCTTTCAGAGGGCTAGGAATGTTCTGTTCCTCACGTGGATGCGGGTTATGTGGGTGTGTTCACGTGGTGAAAAGCTCTGAGCTGGCCATGTAGGTATGCCCCCTCTTTGTATGTTATGCTTCAGTAGAACGTTTTAAAAGCCTCTAAGTGTGTCTGATGTGCAGTGCAGTTAAGAACCATTGATCTAGACAGCAAGTGATAATGTGAGCTCTCATTTGGGTAATTTTTACTGTTATAAATACCTGTTTCGGTAGCAAATGGGAGGAGAAGGGCAAGCCTTTTGTAGAACTAGCTGGCCTTCACCTGGTGGATTTCATCTTCAGGTATAGCTCTACATGATTGCTGTACACGTTACCGTTTAAAAGAAAAAAAAAGAAACAAAACCTGTTGCCTTGGAGTCGTTCCAACTCACAGAGACCCTATAGGACAGGGTGGAACTACCCTACACCATTTCCAAGGCATCAGTCTTTATGGAAGCAGACTGCCACATCAGGTGTTTGGCGGGTTCAAACCACCAACCTTTTGGTTAGCAGCCGATCGCTTAGCCACCGCACCACCAGGGCTCCTTCCACGTTACCACGTTTCCATTTGTTTCAGCGCTTTTATTTTGCTAGATACTCTGTTGAGTGATTTGCATAAATTATGTCATTTGGCTATCACAGCAGCTCTCTGGAATTTAGGTATAATCCCTACATTAAACCAAAACACAAACCCATTGTCATTGAGTTGATTCTCACTCACAGGGGACCGACAGCCCCATGGGGTTTCCAAGGAGTAGCTGGTGGATTCAGACTGCCAACCTTTTATCTTAGGCGGAGGAAACTAGTGTGGAGAGGTGAGCCACAAATGCCCAGGGCCAACGCTGCCAGTGTCGGGGTTGAGAATGAGAGGCATCTAGCTTACCAAGGGGCCTGGGTAGCACACTTGGTGACTAACGGAAAGGCTGGAGTTTTGAAACCACCCAGAGGTGCCTCACAAGAAAGGCCTGGTGATGCACTTTCAAAACTTCACAGCCTTGAAATCCCTGTGAAGCCCAGTTCTACTTTACCCATGTAGGGGCACTGTGAGTCACAATTGACTCAGTGGCAACTGCCCCCCCCCCGCAATACTCCCCCCCAAAGTATCCTACTACCAATACAGTGCATGACTTCTCTGTTGGGGGTTAGCCTGTCCAGGGACAACATGCTTCCCAGCTTAAAACAATACAGGAGACCTCTAGCAGTGCTCAGCAGAGACCACTGGGTTCAGACTGGAAGACTTGCAACTGCTTTCTCATTCTCAGAAACACCTGGCAGAAAGCCAGTTATTCCAGCTTTTCTGTGGCAGTTTTCCTGTCGTAAGGCTTAGTTTTGAAGGCTAAGATGATGGGGAAATCTGATTTTTTTTTTTTTCTTTTTTAAGTTGCACTTGGCTTGGTTTTTTAAGTTGTGTTTATTAAAGCTAAAGAGAAATCTTTGCTTTCTTGGAGAAAATGGTGACAGCAGTGTTGCAGAAACCTGGGGTTTCTGCAGAAGCAGATACCTATAGAACAGTTTCAGGGACCCAGAATGTTCCAAAAATACACTGAAACAAGCTCTCAACCAAAAGAGCTGGTCAGATGTCAGCTGTCGACTTAACTCAGAAGGATCAGTTTTATGATGAAATGCAGTTGAAACACTTAGATTCCTTTGGGTTTCTCTTCCTGCCACTTGCCATAACTTCCTTCTTAATACCAAAAGGCTCAGTTTTCTTGTTTTTCAATAGAGGATCATTTATTTGAAGAGAACGTTAAAACTTCATTTCCACCTCCAACTCCTCTATTCCCTGTGTAATAACTTCTCTTTTTCACCTGAAGTCTAAGCTGGGTCTGGTGTTGCTTGTCTTCAGAATTAAGCTCGTGTTTCACTCCCAATCTAAAAAGTATTGCTATTCTTCTACTAAGGTTAACCATCCCTGGATCTGTTTTGCCAAACCAGAGAACTTTTTCCCACCCTTAGAATTTCAGAGATTGTATAACACTCTGTACTTGTGTAACTTGTCAGATAAGGTTGGTGTCACTCACAAGGGTTCCTGGGGATGCAAGACCTTCAGGGGGCCTCTGCACCCTGGCGTGTAAGACACTGGAGTTGACAGCGTGGGCCCGGGAGCCAAGGGCTTGTTGGAAATGGGTGTGGAAGGCGGTTTCCGATTAGGCCAACTCCCATCTGCCGTCTATAGTGGACAACATGCTGCCCAGTAAAAAATGTTAATTGCACAAGACTTGGTTAACTTATTTTCTCTTTTTTTTTCACAGAAACTTCCCTTTACCATCCCAGAGTTGGTACAGGCATCTCCATGCCGAAGTTCAGATGGGATTCTCTACATGGGTAAGAGTCTCTGTTTTTAACAGCTAAACTCTGAGCTCTGAAATCAGTCCCAGTGTCTAGGAGGAGACGTGACTGAGGACGTGCTTGCTCCCTGGCCAGCCCTTCTGAGAAACGCCTTTCTTGCTGTGGATGCTGTTCTTTCCAGGGTCAGCTGGCCAGTTAAGAAAGAGTTCCCCCTACCTCGGAGAGGAGTTGACACCATTAACATGGTTACTCATTTAACAAGCTTCTCACTGCTGTTACTGACCTACCCCAAGTGATTTAGAGAATGCAGCATACCCAGCAGCAATCAGATGAAGTTTAAAGTGAGTACAGTCTTCTGGGCTGAGGAAGGAAAGCCAGGCTGTTAATTACAGAGCTTTCTTCGCGTTTCCTGCTCTCAGGATTTTTGATAAAGGCAGCACTTGCTGCTTGCGTAGATAAGCCGCCTCCGTACCTACGGGTCAGGCCCCATCTCTCACTGCATCAGGTCACCTCCTTTTCTCTGCCCATGTTGCTGTCAGTGTGTCACTAAAAATGCATTTGTAACACAAAGGAGAGCTGCCTTTATCTTGAAATCATAGTAGTCATCATACCCTGTATTTAGACAGAGGTTCTCCTTCTGAGGAACTGAAAGTCCTTGTTGCCTATTCATGCCTCTGGAGACCAGTGTGTATTTTGAGGTCTCAAGTGCCAACAGGATTAAGTATTGGCTAGGGACACTGGACCCTGGGTTCTTCCCACACCTTCAGGATGAGGGATTTGCAGGAAGTAATCAGCGCAGGCTTCCCCTCTCCCCTGGGCTGTGGTCCAGGCTCTTCCTTAGGACCAATCCAGACAAAGCTGTACCATCTGCGTCGTGCTGTCCTACCCAGGTAAACAGCTTCTGCAGATGATTCGTCACTTTGGGGTGCTTAGGGTATTGTTCCCATCACCCTTAAGTGAGCTCATGAAGTATCTTTAGTAGCTTGATGCTTGCCCATTTCATCCATGAAAGTTGTAGCTGGGTTATGCAGACATTATGGTCCTTGAAGTAACCAGATGGTGTCATGCCAGGTGGAAAGCGTTCATGGTCACAGCTGTCTGGTGGAGTTTCACTCTATTTTCAGATCTTTATCACTGAGAACAGGAAGTTATGGTTGTTGACTAGTTTCACACATACAGAAGAGGCTTGTGTCTTAGATCTATTCAAACCAAGTGTGTTGTTTGGTGTGGTTAAGTGGAGTTTTGACTCATGGAAACCCCATGTGACCAAGTAGTACTGCCCTATAGGGTTTTGTAGGCTATAATCTCTACTGGAGCAGATTGCCAGGTCTTTCTTCTGCAGAGCTGCTAGGTGAGTTCAGACATTAACTGAGCAGAGGTCGTACCTCACCAAACAGAAATACCTCTCAGTGAATGTGCAGGCTTTCAGATAAGCAGGCCCTGCTGCTGACTCACCAGTGCCATGACACACCGTAGATACAGATGGGTGCACCGTAGATACAGATGGGTGCACCATAGATGCAGATGGGTGCACCGTAGATGCAGATGGGTGCACCGTAGATGCAGATGGGTGCTCCATAGACAGAGATGGACACACCATAGATACAGATGGGTGCACCACAGATACAGATGGACACACAATAGACACATATTGCCGCCCCATAGATACAGATGGATGTGACATAGGTACATGTGAATGCACCATAGATACAGATGGATGCACCGTGAATTCAGATGGATGCACCGTGAATTCAGATGGACGCCTGTAGATACAGGTGGATGCCCACGGATACAAATGGACGCCCACGGATACAGATGGATGTGACATAGATACATGTGAATGCACCATAGATACAGATGGATACACCATGGATACAGATGGACGCCCATGGATACAGATGGACGCCCACGGATACAGATGGATGTGACATAGATACATGTGAATGCACCATAGATACAGATGGATACACCATGGATACAGATGGACGCCCATAGGTACAGATGGAGGCACCATGGATACAGATGGATGCCCATAGATACAGATGGATGTGACATAGATACATGTGAATGCACCATAGATACAGATGGAGGCACCATGGATACAGATGGATGCCCACAGGTACAGATGGATGTGACATAGATACATGTGAATGCACCATAGATACAGATGGAGGCACCATAGATACAGATGGACGCCCATAGGTACAGATGGATGTACCATAGATACAGGTGGGTGCACCATAGATACAGATGGACGCCCATAGATACAGATGGATGTGACATAGATACATATGAATGCACCATACATACAGATGGAGGCACCATGGATACAGATGGATGCACCATGGATACAGATGCTTTAAGTTTTCCTAGTGGTGTCTGGCTGTCCACCTGTTCATACCTGTTAATCAGCTGACGAGAACGAGGGATCTGGCCTGTGAGTGGGGAATAACCAAGGGGACAGGGGCTTAGATGACTTGGGCTTCATTAGTATCCGGTTGCAGCAACCCTCCACTGGCCGATCATGGGTATCAGCTAATTATAGTTATAAACAGTAACTGCAAATTCTCTTTATGTGTAGGCTAATTAGTAGGGATGCTGAGAAGTATGAATGTTGGTTACCAAAGAGATGAGCCCCTGCGTGAATTTCCATATTCATATACATCTTAGTGCATGGGATTGTCCTTTATAGGCAATAACTTTCATATTTAAGACCATTAATTAAAGCAATAAAATTTAACTTTGAGGCTTAGAGAACTTTTTTTTTTTACTGTGATTAAGCACTCAGCTGCTAACTGAAAGTTGTCAGTGGTTTGAACCCATCAGCCACTCCAGGAGAGGACAGTGGCAATATGCTTCTATAAAAGTTTACAGCTTTGAAAACCCCATAGGGGCAATTCTGCTCTCTCCTACAGATATCTGTGAGCCAGAATCAACTTGACAATGGGTTTGGTTTGGGTTTATGATTAGGTTTGGAGGACTTTTAAACTTCATAATTAATTATTAATTATTTGACCCATTGGCCCCCAAACTACTATTTCCCTATTACCATTTACATTATTACCTTCTTAGCATCGTAGAAACATCTAGACACCATGTGAATTTCAAGCCATCTTTTCTCATTGCAGAGAACAACTTAGGCTGCTGGTTTGGCAGTGATTTTTTTCCCTTATAGAACGGATATAAACAACAGTGTATCCTGTGACCCCTCCAGGTAAAAAGCAAGATATTTGGTATGTTATTGACCTACTGACCGGGGAGAAGCAACAGACTTTGTCATCAGCCTTTGCAGAAAGCCTCTGTCCATCCACCTCCCTTCTGTATCTTGGGCGAACAGGTAAGCAGGGAGCATTTGATCATCTACAACTTGCCTGTGTCTGCGAAGATCCTGAAATCACTCCCTCCAGGTTTATTCGCTGATGACCAGAGCTGTCTTCTAAATGCACATAAGCATGCTTGTCCCCTTTGAAAGCTCCTTCGGTGGCTCCTTGTTGCCCACAGAGTACAGCCCAGACTCTGTACCATGTCCCCTGAAGCTCCTGGGACATGGCTGCCACTTAACCAGCCCTCCTTGCATCTCCCTCACTTACGTATTGTCCAGCAGGGATCCACCTCTGCAGCTCCTAGAATAAGTAGTGTTGTATCTTTAAAAACGTTAGCAGTGTGTCCCTCTGCACCAGGTATGCACATTTTTACTTGTTCAGGAACTATCCTCCTTTCTTTAATGATTCTGCCCAAAAGTCCCCTTCTCTGTACAGCCTCTTCGCCAGCCTCCTAGACCCCTGGCCTGCCCAGGGACACTCGGCTCTTCATCCTCTGAGCACACAGAGCAGTTTGCACAGGTCCCCACTGGCAGCCAACTTGCCACCCATCACTGTCCCTTTCTGTGCGTGATGAGTAGCATCCTCTGGCCCACTCCACTTTCTGTCTGCCACCTGTTCTTCATAACTATGGTCACAACATGCTGGTAAATGAATTTGGCTCTTCTCTGCCTCACCCACCAGGCTGTGGGGCTTTGTCTGCCCCGCAGCTCCCTCACACCAGGCCCAGTGCCTGGCACACAGTAGTACTCAGACGTGTCGACTGGGTGACTGGTAGGTCCTTCACCTTTGTCGTGTGCTCAGCACTTGGCAGATAAAGAGTACTCAGTAAACACTGTCAAATGGGAGCAAAAATTAAGCTGGACAGAAACAAGAAAACGCTTTGAAAGAGGAAATTACACTAGAAACCTGGGAAGAAATTATTACAATTGAGCACTACGTTTAGATCAAAACATTCAGGTAATCAAGGCTTTGAGAGAGAGAGTACATTTCTTCAGGTGCTGTGGTAAACAGTGCCTTGCTTAGTTTCTGTGAAATTAATTTTGGTCCCTGTAGCAGCCAGGTGGGTTCTCCATTAGCGAGGAGGAAAGTCTATACTTAATTTGGAGGACTCACTCCTTGCTCCCCGACCTTCACCCTGTAAAAACCAAGTATTCCAGCTGTAGTGGCTCCCTGGGTCTTGATTACTTTTTCTCTCAAGTAAAGCCTTGAGGTGGTCCTAGCTTCACCCAGGGGTAAAAACTGTGTGGTTCTCGTGTACACCAAGGGTGCCTGAGGGAGTTAGGCTAGGCTCCGGCATCAGATAGGGTGTGTGTACAGGGGTGTGTAAAGCTTTTGCTTCATTACGTGTTGCTCCTTAACAAACCACCCTAACTTAGTGGCTAAAACAACAGCCATTTTATTGCCAATGATTCTGAGGAGAAAGAATTGAGGAAGGGCTTTAGCAAGGACGTTTTTTCTCTACTCCACATAGTGTTGGCTGGGTTCACTCATGTCTGGGACCTTGGTTCAGCTCCAGGTGGCCTTTTCGACACAAATACTGTCAACTTATCTACATGGGGGGGACTCTATTACCCTCTTGGACAAAGGAGAAGCTACAGTGCTTCATAACAGCTGGGCTCAGAGGTCTCAGAACTTTACTTCTGCTGTGGTCAGAGCAAGTCACAAGGCCAGCCCAGAAGCAAAGAGTGGAGAAACAGACCCAGCCTGTTGATGGGAAGAGCAGCATAAACATTAACAGGAATAGGAAGAATTGGTGGTAATCTTTTCAGAAGATCTACACAGCCCTCCCTCTGGCTATAATATTTTACAAACCTCCCTCATGCTGAATTGACTTGCTCCCTCCCCAGACTCCAAAGCCCAGTTGTAACATCAGTCTCAAAATCCAGCATCTCATGGTCTTGTGATCAACATCAGCTCTAGAGGTGGCATGGGCTCCTCAGGTGCAGCTACTCTTGATGTCGAGACCTAGATATCTGTTATGCATCCCCCAACTCAGTGTACAGAGGGAGACAGGGACAGGACAGCTGCAGCAGATGTTCCCATTCAAAAAGGGAAGAAATCAGAGGCACATAGCAGTCACTGGTTCAGGGTAATTCTGAAATCCAGCCAGGCGTGGTTTTTCAGGTCCTTCTACTCTGGAAGCAGAAAATACTCGTTGAGTAGGCCTCAGTTTTGCCCTCTGCAATTGGCTTCCCAATATGCTGTTCGTAGTGGCTCTTGCTTTTGCTCTCAGACACTGCCTTTCTTTTCCACAAGACATGACTAATGCTTTGTAGCAGCCTCTTCTTTGTCCATTACAAGTTGGAAGTTGAGAGGCCTTTTTTTCATTTAACTGTCTTGGTTCCTTTTAGTCTATGTTGGTAAAACACTAAAAACTTCATGGATTTCCTATGTGTCGAATTATAGTCTACTCTACTAGATAAAACAGCCATACCCACAAATCTTGTTGAGACAGGCCCCTCTGTCTTACTGTGGATCATGAGAGACCTTGGTAAGATATCTATGTCCTTCTTGGAACCCTTCCTGTCTGGGAGGGTTTATGAAGTACTACCTTAAATATTTCTGAGGTGTCACACCAAGCCTTATCCTTGATTTTATCTTGACCCTGAGACTGCGTTTTGCTGGGTGTACCTGGATTTTGTCTAAGGCTGTTTTCATGTTGAGAATCTTGCCAGGTGAAAGAGATAGTCCTGAGTCTTGTATATTCTGCCAGAAAATTGAATGGTTTTTTTTCTTTAGCTCATTTCTCTTCCAGTATACAGAGAAACCTATGAGAGCCAGAACTCAACAGGCCTGCCTTGTTTTTCTGGGCCTCACAAGTTTTCCACCTTTGCTGGGGTGTAGTCTTACCGTGTTACTCCTTTTAGGGGAAAGTATCTGAGGTTTTCTTCTCTGACAGGTTTCTGGCTCACACAGGCTCTAGCTGTAGCAGGTTTTGCCATATCATACACAGTTGAGAGCAACTGGTGGGTGCCTTCTGCATTAGCCAGACCCACAGGTTGCTGCTGCTGTCTTGCTACCTGGGCCATCACTGCATGAGATGATCACCCCTTTTCAGCCCTAATGATACGTTAATGATCCTCTCGTTGCCCTTCCAGCCTCACCTGCCATCAGATTGCAAAGTCAACACGACGTGCTCTAGGTTTTTGTTAAGGCACCGTCCCGCTTCTAGGTGCCAATTTCTCTATCAGTTATCTGTTGCTATATAATAAACCACCCCAAAACTGACATGGCATAAAACAACAGCCATTACATTGCTCACAGTTCTGAGTCATGGGGTGTCAGGGGCTATGTCTGCTCCACATACTTTCTGCTGGGTTTGCTCGTATGTCTGGGATGTCACTTCTCCATGTGGCCTTTGCCTTTTCACAGGAATAGCCTGGATCTCCTTAGGGTCTTCTTAGTGTTGGGAGTATTTGCTGGTTGTAATTTAGGTCAGGTCAGCATCTCACCAGGTGCTGTGGCCCACTGTGGTAACGGGTGGTGTGTGTTCTCCAGAGTACACCATCACTATGTATGACACCAAAAATCGAGAGCTCCGCTGGAACGCCACCTACTTTGACTACGCGGCCGCATTGCCCGAGGACGACATGGACTACAGTAAGTGCTTTCGGGTCACCTTCGGCAGGTTGGGCCAGTCCTTTTGACCTGTGAGGGGACAATGACTCCAGAAAGTAGGATTTTCTTTGAAGATTCTTCTTCACCAGGCTCTGAGCTTTCCCTGGTCTTAGAGTAGATGCTTTTAAGAGTCATGTATCAAGGGCCTGGGCAAGAAGCCTGGAGAGGCCACCAAGAGGAGAACAAGTACACCTATGAGTCACTCTGTGACCAAGAAGGAGTTTACTACAGGCCCTTGAGGAGCAGAATTAAAAACCAGTGTGTGACATGTGTACCCCCACCAAGAAGGCTCACTCCCTAGTTACTTCTCCAGTTAATCTTTCTCCAACTCAAGTGCAAACTAAAAAGCCATATTACAGTCTTAACACAGGTGTCTGAAAATCCAGTAGTAATCTCTGCATGCTTTGATCCCCGATCTACAGTATTCCTGCTTGTCTGTGTTTGGATGTCCCTTCCCGAGCCAGATGCAGACTGTATCAGTGGTCTTGCCGCTTGCTTGATAGATTTTTTTAAATGACTGCTACAAAATGCCAAATTAACACCATCTTCACTGGCCCCTTTCTCCTCACTGACTACTCTTGCTTCTTGAATAAAACAGTGAAGAACATCACCTTAAATTACTTTGAGGAGTGCAATCCTATCTTAATTTATGAGCCAGGCAGCTCCCAGAGTCTTGATACTGCAGAGCCTAAGCAAGTTCACTATCAACAAGTGAAATTGTCCTGGGGAGATCTGAGAATGCTCCAGAAGTCTTTCTGCCTCCAGCTGGGTAACCACAACTTGCTAAGAGAATAGAGGATGTGGTTGTGAGATGAGCTGAGGCCTGACTGACTTTGTTTGTCTGATCTGCTGCAGAAATGTCCCACTTTGTGTCCAATGGGGACGGGCTGGTGGTGACTGTGGACAGTGAGTCTGGGGACGTCTTGTGGATCCAGAACTATGCCTCCCCCGTTGTGGCCTTTTATGTCTGGCAGCGGGAGGGTCTGCGGAAGGTGATGCACGTCAACGTCGCCGTGGAGACCCTGCGCTATCTGACCTTTATGTCTGGGGAGGTGGGGCGCATCACCAAGTGGAAGTATCCATTCCCCAAGGAGACAGAGGCCAAGAGCAAGCTGACGTGAGTCTGGGAACTTGGGGCAAAAGAGGACAGCTGTGACCTGGCCTTCTGGTACTGTTGCATGTGACAATACCATACTGTGGAGGCTGGGGTTAGGGCAGATGGCCTCATTCCAAAACCTCAGAGTGTAAGAAGGGCACCCCTTGATGCTGTAGATGTTTTTTTCCTCTAAATTTTATTTATTTTGTCGTTGAGAATATACAGCAGAACATAGCAGCAGCTCAGCAGGTTCTCTAGGTACACTTTAATAACATTCTTCACGTCATGCAGCCATTCTCATCCTCCTTTTCTGAGTTGTTGCCTCTCTATTGGCACACACTCACTGTCCCCCGAGGCCGTCCTGCATTCACACACCCTCCTCACTGTCCCCTCATTGTCCCCTAAAGCCCTCCTGCACTCACACACACTGACTCTCCCCTAAGGCCTGTATCTAATCTTTGCAGCGACTGTTGTCAATTTGATCCCTTGTAGATATAGTTCTTAAAAGAAGATGATGTTCATGGCAGATCTTTTTTTTACTAGTTAAGCTAAACTGTTTAGCTTTAAAATGACTTCAGGGGATAGTTTTGGTTTAAAGTTTCAAGATTTTCAGGGGTTTGCCTATCCTCCATGGCTCCAGAAATTCTAGAGTTTGAAAGAATTTGAAATACTGTCGAGTTTTTGAATATTAAATAAAGTTATAGGTGGGGAGAGGAAAGAGACTGCCACTATCACCGTGGTACAACTTGGTGATGGGAATACAGGAGACTTTTTTTCTTTTTCTAAAACTACTATGGATTATATTTAAAAATCAGAAGAAAGGGTAGTTTTATGTGTGTCTAAGACTCAGCAGGCCCATGTTCTCCATCTCCATCTACTGGTAGCTTATAACTGAGTCACTTAACTTTACAGAGCCTCAGTTTCCTACTTTGTAGACTTGTGGAGAAGGTCAAGGAAAGATAGCATGAATGAGAGTGTTCTGGAAAGTGTAAAGCACCTTTCAAATGGAGGCTAATTACCGAGGGCTTATGTGATTTAGTGGCGCACAAATCCCAAATTGTTGGTAACCAGAGGGTCGGGGGTATGACTTTTGCCATTTCCAAGCTGACAACACAGACAAAACTATATCGTAATCCACTCTTTGATGCTCAGTCAGAGATGGGGACGCAGCTGTGGGGACCAGAAGTCTTACCCAGTTTGGCATTTCTGATACATTCCTTAGCTGTTTCTTAGGCTCTGGTTAGAGCCATGGACTGTTTCTCAGGGCTTCTGTAGAACTTTAAAAATGGCAGGATGGATTTTGATTACCAAATGTGTCCTAGTCAGGGTCACCTTCAAGGTTTTGACAGTGGTCGCTGACCATCTGGAAGAGACCAGATGGTCAGCGAACACAGTCCTTCTTCCTGTAGATCATCACAGGCACGGTCTAGCCCAGCCCTGCTATGTTGAAGATGAGGAAACCAAGGCTTGCATTTAGGTGGCTTGTCCATGCGTCTGTACACAGTGAATGACAGCTGGGACAAAAGGCCAGTTCTCCTGATGCCCAGGGCTCTGCCCTGCCCTCACAGCTCTGCTACTTTCCTCTTTAGTCAGGGGGTTAATTTAGTTATTCTTGCGGGTAGTATTTGGGCCTATGATCCTTGTCTCCAAATAGCCACCTTTTGTGGGATCTAGAAATTAAGTGATTTTGGAATCCTTGTGTCTGTTTCTCTTGCAGGCCAACCTTGTATGTTGGGAAATACTCTACGAGCCTGTATGCCTCCCCCTCCATGGTTCACGAGGGGGTTGCTGTCGTGGTAAGTCCACTGCAGGGGCCCTCACAGTGGCTGAGTTACCCGTGAACATCTTGTTGGTTGAGAATGCAAAACACAGATGTTAAGTCCTCAAAACCAGCTTTTGAATAGACCACATTCTGCTTTGAGATGAGAGATGAAGGCCAGCGAGGCTTCCTAAAGCCCAGAAAGTGCCAGCTGCTGGTCCCCTTCGCTGCCTTTTCAAAGCTGAACCCGGCAGGCTGGTGTGCAAGGCCCTTGGCCCAACCCCTCTGTGCCTATCAGCCACGTAGGTAGTTTCTCTGTGGGGAGTGGCGCTGTCCAGCCAGGCATGTCTGCTCCGTGGTCTCCAGAAATGCCACATTCAACTTTCTTCGGAGCTTTTGCTCCAGTTGTTCCTCCAGCCTCAGATGCCTTCCTGCTTCCTTTTTCCTGCTCAGATCCTCCCCACCTCTCCTGTTTACCTGAGTCCCCTGGGGCTCCAGCCTGCTGAGGCCCCCTCTCTAAGGGCCAGCACTTGATGTTTGGTTGGCATCTCTTAGCTGGCCCTTGAACTGGTGGGCTACCCCATGGGTAGGGTCTGGCAATGTGAGAGCCAAGCTCCTGCCGGGCCTGAAGTTCACTCCACAGAGGGTAACTGCTTCCATCTGAACTTCTGAAATAAGTCAGGGACGAGTCAATGCCCACTCATTCTTTGTCACTGACAATGGCTTCACATAGTAGCTACTTGGAATTGCACACACGTACCCTTCTCATTCCCTAGTACCCAGACGTGAGAAATGAAAATAGTGTCCCTGTTGAGACCAGCAGAAAGTGCTGTCAGGTTCTGGGGAGGAGCTCCTGCTGCCCAGTCTCAGGGCCTTCCTGTCCTGCTCTGTCTTGGACCAGTGCCACTTATCTTGAAGTGTGTCAGGTCCGTCCACACTGAAGACAGTCACTGGGAAGATCCTCGACGGGGCGTGGCGAACCCCGTTCCGTGGAGGATTCCCTAGCCTCACCTCCAGTTGTGTCTTCACAGCCCCGAGGCAGCACTCTTCCTTTGTTGGAAGGCCCCCAAACTGATGGTGTCACCATCGGGGACAAAGGGGAGTGTGTGATCACGCCCAGCACTGACCTGAAGTTTGACCCTGGACTCAAAGAGAAGAACAAACTCAACTACCTGAGGAATTACTGGCTTTTGATAGGTAAGAGGAAGTTCAAGTCCACCCAGAGGTACCTTGTAACAAAGACCTGGCAAACTACTCAAACCCCCCCCCCCCCACTGAAAACCCTTTAAGCACAGGTCTGCTCTAACACCCTGGGGTCCCGTGAGTCAGAGTTGATTCTGTGGCAAGTGGTGGCAGTGGATACTGGAGAGTGGCCTTCTCCATCCATAGATGGTCACATACTGCCTCCTGGTGGCCACAGGCCAGCCTTGCTTCTGTACAGCTGGTTCACCTCTGAATGTGTTGTGCTCAATTCACTTCTCACTTCGTGATTTAGACCTTGGGACATTTTGTGCCCCCCACCCCGACCCCCATCCCAAGGGAGATAGACCGGGTAGCTTTGTTAACTCCCCAAAAGCATTAAACCCTTAATTTCCTGAAAGCCCAGCACTAAATGATGTAAGCCTGTGTAATTGTATCTGACGCACGCTGAGTGTGTCTGTCACTTGCCAGGAGTGGCGCCAAACACTTTGGAAAACAATTTCCTTATTTATTTCTCACAATGACCCCGTGTGAGGTAGATTCCCTTGTTGTTTCTATTATAGATGAGGAAAGAGGCTGTTTCTGTGGAAGAGTTCCCTGGGAGTAGGTTTGGGGCCGGAGGTGGAGAGATGGGGGAAGAGAGCGCGGAAGGCCCAGGAGGAAGAGGTGGAGGGTGGTGGCCAGTTAAAGGCGAGGGCTCGGGAAGACGTCCTGGGCTGGGTTGTCTGGAGTGGGCGTGGCAAGCTCTTTTTTTCCTTTCCTGATGGCAGTGGGTTTTTCTCATTAATGCCATCCCCAAGGTGGAGATGGGGGCCTGAATTGGAGGCCCTGTCAGTGGGGAGGTAAGACATTCCAGTGACACCTGAGGGAAGGGAGTACTGGGGACAGAGACAGTGAGTGTGACAAACCATGCAGAGATGAGAGGAGCTGTGTCTCTGGCAGGTGTACCAGGTAATTACAGCAGGATGGAGTCACTCTGGGTGCAAAACAGACCATCAAGCCACGTCGAGTGCCAGTTCCTTGTTTGATTCATCTTTGTATCTCCCATGATGCTTTGCACGTAATTCATGCTTCATAGTACTGGATTGTCATGAAGTAGTTGTGTAGAGAACACTGAATGAGTATGAGAGCCTGTGGGAGCCTTGTCCCCAACCCATGTAGCAGATGTGCCATTTCGTAGTGAGATGACAGAAGGAGCAGAACTCCACCTAAGCAGTTTCAGTGCCAAGGCAGAAGGGTGATCACCTTGGTGGTGATCCAGGGTTAAGCAGTGAAGGGAGAATGCCCTGAGCTGGCCATGAACAGGGCCCTAAGCCTGTCACACTGTCCGCAACCCGGAATTAGGAAGCAGCCACGTGCGTGTTGCTTCTGTACACATCTGACACCCCAGTCCTTCTGGTGGCAGTGACGCTGTGTTCCTCAGTAGTGTTCCTCAGAACTGACCGTGACTCCCAGAAATACGTCTGTTTCAGTGCGATTCTCCTGGTTGTTGCTTCTAATTGCCACTAACTTTATAAACCCGAGGGTTTGCACTGTGGACCTATGCTCCAGAGGACAGTGACGAAGATTATCGAGAGAGACTGTATGCTGGGAAACTGTTCTCATTAAAGGTTTTGTCTCCTCTGCTAGGACACCATGAAACTCCACTGTCGGCATCGACCAAGATGCTGGAGAGGTTCCCCAACAATCTGCCCAAACACCGGGAAAATGTGATTCCTGCCGACTTGGAGAAAAAGAGCTTTGAGGAGGTGAGCGGGGCGGTGGACAGTTGGTGGCTTTCGATGCCGGGTGTCCTGGGAGTGGGTGTGAGCCTGAGCCCGTGCCTTCCCAGCATGCAGTCTCGTTAAGCAGGGTGCACAGAAGCCACAGTAAACCACCTAGAGTGCTAAGAGCAGATGAGGAGGAAGACCAAGGGACAGTGAAGGCTGCAGGGCAGGAGGCTGAGGGAAGCCTGGAAGACTGGGTGGAATGTGGCCTGGTTCCTGGAGGGAAGAGAACAGCATAGGTAAAGGCCTGGAGAAGGGAGTAACCCTGGTCTGTCCAGCTCATGGATTCTGAGAAGATAGGCCTGTAATCCAGTTCATTAGAGTGTAGCCCGGCCTCATATATAAGACCTGCATCTCTTGACTGCTTGCCTCGTTGATACCTGCTAGGAGTTGCATAATCGCGTAGCTCCTCTCACCTGACCAGGTCATCAACATGGTCGACCAGACCTCAGAAAATGCGCCCACCACGGTGACTCAGGATGTGGAAGAGAAGTTTACGCATGCCCCTGCCAAGCCGGAGGCCCCCGTGGATTCCATGCTGAAGGACATGGCCACCATCATCCTGAGTACCTTCTTGCTGATTGGCTGGGTGGCCTTCATCATCACCTACCCGCTGGTAAGACTCAGCCCTTCCGTCTGTTCCCCCACGTGCTTCTGAATATCTGTGCCCACTGTCACTGAGGCCCAGACTAGGACAGCCAGCAAGCAGCTCATTTTCCTCCCACATTTAGAAATCAGTATTTTTCTGTCTTCAAAACACTGTCATTAAAGAGACACTAGCTTCTCGGAGAGGGACAGTTTTGTACCCTAGTCATAGAGTTTTTCAGGTAATTGTCTGCAAAAGCTAATGTCTAAGCTTTGCTGGCAGATCACCTTGACGAGTTAACTGTATTTGCTCCTTTAAGGATGAGGATGATAGGGGAAAATCTAACTTTCCTCCCTTAGAAACTACCTGTTATTAATATCAGCTGGAGTGAAAAAGGCCGCACAGGAATTTTTTTGATTTTCTAGGGGTAAATAAGTGAGCCGAACTTGCATGGCTGAGTGGGCTGCTCCGGACAAGGAACATTCCCTCAGCGAGCTGCTCACAGTGCTGAACCTTTAGCGCCTTAGAACGCAAGTGGTCCCGGTGGAAACAGCATACCTGTACAGTGTTTACGATGCTAAGATGTGTTCCATTTTGTGTGACCCTCACAGCAGGCCCGTGAGGTCATTCTTATTTATCCCCTTTCCTCAAATGAAGAAACAATTCTCAGAGACATAAACAACTTTCCCAGGGTCCCTCAGCTGGTAGGTGGCGTTTCCCACACTTTGGTGCAGGATCAGGAGAGAGCGTTAGACACGTAGCTCTGGAACGAGTTGTTGGCTACATGCCAGTCCCTTCAGTCACTTGTCCACGCTTGGGTGATACCAGTCACAGGTAGTTTCAAATAATGATGGGATAAGCTTTTCAGAAGAAGTGAGAGCAGGATAGAGACATGACGAGGCAGGGTGATGACACAGAAAGGGTGGGAGCTTGGCCAGGCCCAACGTGTCAGCCCTGTTCTGCCACATCCTGGCCGGGCGGCTGTGGGCAGCTGGCTGTGAGGTCTGAGTCCAGCCTCCTCATCTGCATCTCTGGGTGCTGACTTGAGCTCACCTCTGTGAGTGAGTGCATAGCCCAGAGTGGGCAGCAGGCCTGGCCTTCCCTGAATCTACCGTGCTTTTGACCATTCAGCTTCCAGTAACTGTTTGGATGTCTGTTTGGTTTCACTTTTGCAAAACTTCCAAATTTTGGCCAACAGTGCAGAATTTTAGAATTGACTGGAACACATACCATCTGGCTCAGCCTTCCCCTTGGGGCACGTTCCTCTGTGGATCCCCTGCCTGTGGCCATTCGGCCCCAGCAGTCTCCTCTTGTGGTGCAGAGCAGGCTGTACTGAAAGGGACTGCAGCAGCGGGTCCCTGCAGTCACTGGGCCAGTTCTACCCTCCTCCCAGCCTGCTCACCTGACCCCCTCCCACCACCTCCTGCCTCCTCCCAGCCTGCTCCCAGGCCTGCTGCCCTTTGGGGCCATGCCACGTGAGAGCTGCTGCTTTCCTGGGGATGCAGGCTGCATAGTCTGGATGCGTGCTTCTCTTCCCAGAGCATGCAGCAGCAACAGCAGCTGCAACAGCAGCAGTTCCAGAAGGAACTGGAGAAAATCCAGCTCCTGCAGCAGCAGCAGCTGCCCTTCCACCCGCCTGTGGACGCGGCACAGGATGCGGAGCTCCTGGACGTGTCTGGCCCCTACTCGGAGAGCTCGGGCACCAGCAGCCCCAGCGTGTCCCCAAGAGCCTCGAATCACTCTCTCCCCGCGAGCAGCTCGGCCTCCAAGGCTGGCATCCTGGACCAGGACGATGAGGGTAAAGCAAAGTGGTGTTGGCTGCTGTTTCTCTTGCCTGGGAACCCCATCTGAGAACCAGAAGGCACAGCTCCTCTTCCACTCCTAGAGCTTCTCTGTGTTCCCCCTGAACTCCCTCCACGCTCTGCGCCTCTCTGCTGCCCACCCATTACAGAGCATCTCCCCTCGGAGGCCCTCCGGGCCCCTAGGCCTTCCCTCCATCCTGCTCCCCAAGGGTGGGAATCACTGCTGGCTGCGCTGGCCTGACAGAGTTCCCAAAGCCAGCTAGCAGCCAGCTGTACAAGTGGAGCTGTTGGTCGGCCTTCCTCTTTGGAGAGGGACTCAGACCTGCTGGCAGGGCCGAACCCAGTATTTTGAAGGAATTAGCACAGAGCCAGGGCAAGAGGTCCGGGGCCCCAAGTCTCAGGCTGGAGACTCAGCCACGGCCTCTTCATTTTTCATGTCTAACCTTCTACTGGAATGTTTCAAGGTGCAAATACTTCATTTCTTTGGGCTGGATAGTTTCTTGCTGTGTTAACAGCTATTAATTAGTTATAACTACGTTTAAGTGTGTGTGTAGATAGATAACAAAAACAAAACCAAACCCCTGGCCGTCAGTTCTGACTTGTCGAAACCACATAGGACAGAGCAGAACTGCCCCGTAGGGTTTCCATGAAGGGTTTCCAGCCGCAAACTGCCGCATCCTTCTCCTGTGGAGCAACTGATGGATTCAGACTGCTGACCTCTTGGTTAGCCTTCACGTGCTTAACCACTGCACCACCGGGGCTCATTCAACAGATAGATAGGACGTTAAGGACTGCAGAGCACAGAGACTCACAGGATTTGCTCTGTGTGTGTGGGAAGGTTGGAAGGCACACCTCTCACAAGAATGTGAAGGCAGGAACTTAGAGTGCAGGGGCAGGGAAGGGGGTGGCCCAGGGGTGAGGACGCAGGGGTTGGGGAGCGGGTGGCCCCAGCTGTGCCTGGAGAGTGGAACCAGGGGCTCATCCTGAGTGGGGACTGGTGGTGTGGTGTGGAGCCTCTTAAATTCCTTCTTTTAATCTAAGGTCAGGAAGTTAGGAGGCATTTTAATCTCAGTGTTTTTAGGTTGTGTTTAAGATTAACCTTTTCACATCTTGTCCCAGATGAAGAAACCAGCGTGGTGATGGTTGGAAAAATTTCATTTTGTCCCAAGGACGTCCTGGGCCACGGAGCTGAGGGCACGATTGTGTACCGGTGAGTGGACGACAAAGCCCTGGGCCTTCACTACTTCATGCCTTTAGGGCTGCAGGCCCTGGTGACAGAGCATGGACCGGGACAGAAGTCCTGCCTCCACGGAGCTCACCGCCTCCCTAACAGGGGTTGATGACTGTTGGGCAGCCTGGTGTTGGATCGTGGTTCTCTGGGCCAATGGGCAGCCTCCGGCTGGGAGGAGGAGGAGGCCCACAGGCACACGGAGCTCTGCCCCAGCTGACTGTGCTTGCCTGACTCTCCTCCCACCACCTCCTGCCCTCCCCTAGCAGTCCCTTGTCCCCTCCCACCACCTCCTGCCCTCCCCCTAGCAGTCAGCTGCCCCTGCCTACCACCTCCTGCCCTCCCCCCAGCAGTCACCTGATCCCCACCCACTCCATGTCACACAGGGGCATGTTTGACAACCGAGACGTGGCCGTGAAGCGCATCCTCCCTGAGTGTTTCAGCTTCGCAGACCGTGAGGTCCAGCTGCTGCGAGAATCAGACGAGCACCCCAACGTGATCCGTTACTTCTGCACGGAGAGGGACCGGCAGTTCCAGTACATCGCCATCGAGCTGTGTGCAGCCACTCTGCAGGAGGTGCGTCAGTGGGCCTCAGTGCCCAGGGACCCCACCGCTTTGCTGTTGCCACTGAGACCTCCTTCTGCCGGCACCTGGGAGTGCTTTTAGAGACTGCCAATTTGGTTATTTTTATTTTGTTTAATCAAATTTTTTGATGCATACCATACATGCAGTAAAATATGTTCATTTTAAATGTGTAGTTTGATGAATTTTGACAAATGTCTATAGCCATGTAACCATAAATGCAATCAGAAAGCAGAGCATTTTTATTATCCCAAAAAGTTCCCTCCAAAAGTGCCACCAGTCTTAATGGAGTGGTGCCCTGAGCACGCATGCCCAGGGTAGTCTGTGCTTTCAGTTGGTCCTCCTTGCCCCCCAGGGAAGCCTGGCCACATGTGTTCTCCGCATCACTGGGCGTGGCTGGTGCGGCCTTGGAGGGCACCACCAGCTCCTTCCACTCGTGTCCAGGTCACCATCAGACTCTGCACATCCTTACCGATGTGAGCCAGCCAGCTGGACTTTCTCACCATCTCCTTGTCTTTCTCATTGCACATCAGTGAATTGGAGCTTTGTGGTTTCAGTCAGCTCTAAGGAGCTTGGCTGGAAAAGACAGTTTTGGACAGATTATACTGTCAGCAAAACTTCCAGTGGTTTCCTATTTCTCACTTAAAACGTGGTAAGAGGAAATGAGCTGAGCGGCCAGGTCCCAAAGGCTGTGTGCCATGACCTTGTTGTGTTGTCACTTGCAGTACGTGGAGCAGAGGGACTTCGCCCACCTCGGACTGGAGCCGATCGCCTTGCTGCAGCAGACCACCTCGGGCCTGGCTCACCTCCACTCCCTGAATATTGGTGAGAGGCGTCCCTCTACGAGGTCACAGGCCCGGGCGGGAGTGGCCAACTCACTCAGGTGTGACTTGCCTCTGTTAAAACTCTTGGCCACGTCACTCATGTGCATGTGGGGTCTTTAGGTGGTCTTTTGATAAGTTGTAGAAGAACCTGAGGAGGAATTGTACATGGTTGGAAATCAGAACCTCTAGAGGTGGCAGTGGGTGTATCGACAATGTGACGGTGACATGCCCCCACGGTAGAGAAGTCCTAGTGGTGCTTGTGGTCACATTTGGACTCATTTGGAGTTCTGTATTAGTTCACAGAGACCTGAAACCCCACAACATTCTCCTTTCCATGCCCAACGCACATGGCAGGATCAAGGCCATGATCTCTGACTTTGGCCTCTGCAAGAAGCTGGCAGTGGGCAGGCACAGCTTCAGCCGCCGGTCTGGGGTGCCTGGCACAGAAGGCTGGATCGCGCCTGAGATGCTGAGCGAAGACTGCAAGGAGAACCCTGTGAGTAAGGGGCATGGCCTTCAGGGGACTGCAGAAGCGGCTGGTTGGGTCTTTGGGGGTAAGAGCCTTCATGTACAGCACTTGGGCCTTGGGTACACGTGCTTGCAACTGGTGTTTCCAAGTTCTCCGATGCTCAGAGGAACCCAAGAGCTCGGCATGGGTGACTGTTTATTCTCTTCCCTCCTCTTGCAATCTCAAGCCCACCGTCCCACCCCCATGTTGGGAAACTAGGATATCAGGACTTACATAAGGTGAACAGATCTCCAGTTTTCATTCCCTTTCTATTTAATTTTGAGGAATTTTAGGCATACAGAAAATCGAAAGAATGTTACAGTGAGATTCCTAATCTGTTAATATTTTTGTTACTTCCACTTCCTCTTCTATTTACTGCTGAACCATTAGAATGTCAGTGCCAGGCATCCTGGCCCTTCAACCTGAAGACTTCAGGGTGTCTCCTAAGAACAAGTGCTTTCTACTTACTTTTTTTCGTTTTTTGATTGTACTTTGATTGAGATGAAAGGTTACAGCTCAACTTAGTTTCTCATACAAAAATTTATACACACAGTGTTATGTAACCTTAGTTGCTCTCCCTGTAATATGACATTTCTTTTCACCCTTGATTTCCCATGTCCATTCTACCAGCTCCTGTCCCTTTCTGCCTTCTCATCTCACCTCTGGACAGGAGCTGCCCATTTGTTTCAAATATCTAGTTGGAGTGGTTGGTCAGTTAATCAAAAAAGTCAGTTGCAGTGAAGAATCATAATAAAATGCAGATTAAATTATTGTACTTAAAGCAAGTAATATAATTCTTTAAGTAACAGACAGCTTTTGAGGTAAGGTCAAGGTCTTCGTATTGGGGTCCACTGATTGGAGTTGGGCATCTTCCGTGTTGTGTAAAGCATACTCACTTTACTGCTTGGGTGACTTCTAGATTGAGACGTGGACATTTCAAACATTCACTGATCAATCTGAGAGCAGAAGCCTAGATTGTAACTATTTCTGTCTCAGTCCCTAATGAGTGAATCTCCCACACCTAATTCCACAGCAGCTTTTCTAGTCACTGCCTTTTATTGAGACTTTCCAAAGATTTAGCTTACCTTAAACTTTGTGGCATTCAGATTTTTCTGCTTTATGGAGTATTACAATTAAGTTGTTACAATACAAGGGACAAATGACAGTCATAAACTTGGAAAAGAACATAACCAGTCATAAAGGTGAACTGGTTGGGGCCAGAGGGTCCGAGGCAGGCAGGAAGACTGCCCCTAATGGGGACCTCCAGCAGCACAGACTGCAGAGAGCAAGCAGGTCTAGAGGGATCCAGTTGAGTGGCGCAGCGGCAGTCACGTATGAGCTTTACCTGTGGTGAATGTGTTCCCCCTGTCCCAAGTCTGTCACCTCCCCAAGGACAATTCTGATGAGATAGCCGGAGTCTTGTCCTAGTTTGTCGGTCACCAGCTGTGCTCCTGGGCTTGTTGTGGATCTTACCCACCCGTGTTATCTTCTGCGGAGGTTAACATTTCCCCTGTCGGCCTCAGACAGCTGGTGTGAGGCTAAAAGAAAGTACAGTTGTGAAAGCTCATGAGCCCCTGGCTTTCTCTCACCAGATCCTCGTGGCCTCTGTGAGCCTAGCTGTAGGGACCACCCTTTATTCCTTGTGTTTTCTGTGAACAAGCTAGAAGTCACACATGCGCATATCCGTGAAGGAGAGCTCTTTTGTGGGCATTGGAAACCAGTTGAATAGCTGTTTTCTGTGGCTGCTTTTAAAGCATTGGAAATGGTTATTATTCATTCATCTAACCGAGTTCTGATGCCATGTGTGTGCGGGCACCAGTGGGTGGGCCTAGGCTCTGGGGATGCAGCAGGAAAGCCAACAGTAGAAATCCCTGCCTGTGAGGGGTTAGGCAGCCAGGAGCTCCAGTGGACGGAGAAGAACAGCCAGGCGAGCACTTCTGTGGGCTGAGCAGCACAGTAACCAACCATTTTCATGCATTAATTCGTCCAATCTTACAATCCTATGAGGATAAACCATGATTATCCTCAACGTTCTCATGAGATTGCCAAGGCCAAGCAGGTACTGGGCACTTCTGGGGCTTTCCAGTGACCCCCTGTCCTCATTGGCACCTACAGGGTGCCCAGCACTGCTCTGAACTCTCCACACATGCTCACTGATTCTCCCAAGACCCTTCAAGTTCGGGTAAATAGCGTTAATCCTCCAGAAGGCCTCTCACGCCGTGTTTCTTTGCAGACCTACACGGTGGACATCTTCTCTGCAGGCTGTGTCTTCTACTATGTGGTATCTGAAGGCAGCCACCCTTTTGGCAAGTCCCTGCAGCGGCAAGCCAACATCCTCCTGGGGGCCTACAGCCTTGACTGCTTACACCCGGAGAAGCATGGTGAGCGGGCAGGGCTGGGGCATCAGGGCGACTCCTCGGGTGCCAGAACCACCACTGCAGAGGGCTGGGATGGTGGCGCGTCTGGGCTCCCAGAGGCCCTTCTTCACAGCCCTTACCCTGTTGCTTCAGAAAACACATTGAATCCTCAAAGCTGGCGGAGGGCTGAGCGGGGCTGTCAGTGGAGCACTTTGTCCTAGCCCAAAGTCAGAAAGCTGGTGGAGGGCTGGGCCGGGCTATCACTGAAGCCCCACCTCCTAAGGGGCAGAAAATGCCGTCCCTTCAGATTACCCAGCTACCTGTGTGATGTGTGAAGGGTCCCTTTGGGGACTTATGTTTTCCACCTTGGACCTGTCAAGGTCAAATAATCTGAGGTCTCTTTCTTCACCGACATTTGGGAAGGCCTTGTCTGTATTCTACAAACTGGACTCTCTTGTCCGAGGGGTGGTGGTAGGCAGGTGCAGGCTGCACTAGGCAGCAGACAGAGAATGTTCTTTGGCCTCACTTTCCAGAGGGAGGCAAGACGCCTGTCTACACAACTTTGAGTTTCGTGGGTTATAATTGGTCCATGACATACCAGTGCAACCTTTCCAAAAAATTAAGCTAACTTACTGCTTTGCCTATAAGTTTATTGTCCTGATTCCTTGTAGAAAGGCAGGTCCATGATTCCATTATACAATGATGGCTATTAATAGCATTGTATGTATTATTCTGAGCATTTATTGGAATGTGTCTTAGTCATTTAGTGCTGCTATAACAGATACCACAAGTGGCTGGCTTTAGAAGGAGAAGTCTTATTTTGTCACAATCTGGTAGCCTACAAGTCCAAATTTAAGGTGTCAGTTCTAGGAGAAGCCATTCTTTGCTCTGGGGGATGCTGCTTTTCATCAGTCTTCCTCTGGACTGGGAGCTTCTGATGCAAAAGGACCTCGAGTCCTTCCCAAAGGATGTACTCAGCTCCTGACACTGCTTCTTGGTGACATAAGCTCTCCAAATCTCTCGTCTAGCTTCTCACCTTTGTATCTGAAGCACACTACATGCTTATACATTGAGTCCTGTCCCACCAACACAACTGCTGCTTATCACCCTGTATCAACATCACAGAGGCAGAGTTTACAACATAGAGGAACATCCCACAATACCAGGAATCACTGCCTAGTCAGATTGCTGCGCAGATTTTTGGGGGCATGCAGTTCAATCCATGACAGGACCTAAGTCTATTTTTTGTAAAAGGTAGAGCTGAGTGGTATGTACTGTTCTGCAGCACGCCTCTTTTACGTCAGTTTGACTGTGTCTGCGTCAGTACACATTCAGTGGGGGCGTCATTTTGGTCCCCATAGTACCAGGAAATGGAGCCCCATGGTGTATTTACCCAAGCCTCAAACATCAGACAATCCAGTCCTTCTTTTCACAGGCCCAGTGGTGAGGACTGTCCTTTCTCGCTGAAATCTTGCATGCATTTTTAATTATTGGGATGAATGCCTGTCAGTAGAACTACTGAATGGAAAGCCATACAAGCAGCTGTTTGAGGTTTTGGTATTTCACTGTAGCATTAGGCTGGCAGTGATGAGTTGCCTGTTTATTTTCCTCTTCTACAGAAGACGTCATTGCACGCGAATTAATAGAGAAAATGATTGCGATGGACCCTCAAAAACGCCCCTCGGCAAAGCATGTGCTCAAACACCCCTTCTTCTGGGGCCTCGAAAAGCAGCTCCAGTTCTTCCAGGTAAGGAGGACAGTTGTCTTGGTCAGTAAGCTTCATGGACTTGCTTGTAGATTTTGAAAACAGAGGAAAGGACAAAGAATAAAACAAATGACCCAGCATCTAGTCCCATAACTGAGAGAGAACCACAGTTGACATTTCAATATATTTTCTTCACAGGTATAAAAACGTAATAGGGATTAAATTGCATATACAGTTTTGAATCTCTTATTATACCGCCACAGTGAAAAGCGGAATACCATATGGATGTGCTGTTTCTTTTTTAACTTGAATTCAAACATATGCAAAAGCAGAGTTTGCTGTCAAATCAGTTCTGACTCCTAGTGATCCAATGTGACAAAGCAGAACTGCCCCATAGAGTTTTCTTGGCTGTAAGCTGTATGGAAGCAGAAGACCAGGACTGTCCCCTGCAGAGCCACTGGATGGGTTCAAATGCCCAGTCTTTCATTTAGCCGCTTAGCACTTAACCATTACGTAACCAAGACGCTCTATAAAAGGAGAGGGAATTTCATGATGAAGGGCCATGTGTGTTGTCGCCTGGCTTCAACTATTGGTAACCTGTCTCCGTCTTCTCCCACCCTGGGTTATTTTGAAGCAGATCCCAGACATCTTATAATTTCATCCAACATTTACAATTTTGAACATTTCTGTATGTTGACTTTTTTTAAAAAAAAGATCTTTACCTGGATCTATTTTTGCCTAAGATCGGTTCTGAGAAGTTAAATGATAAGATCAACTGATACGGACTTTTTGAGAGCTTGACTGTTTTAAGGTTTTGTGGCATTGCCAAGTGGCTTTGTGGTAAGATAATGTGTTTCTCAAACTGACTAAGTTCAATATGACTCATCTAAAACATCTCCCACCAGCCTTCCTGCTCAGAAAAACAGGCCCATGGGGCGGTGTTCCTCCCTCAGGGCTGGGCTCCAAAACACCGTGCTGAGCACCATTGTTCTGATGTGGTGGTCACACTCTCCTGGGGTCTGACTGGGGGCTTGGCTGCAGGAAACCCCCAAATGTGAGTCCCTTGAAAGCAGGAGTGTTGGACTTCATAGTTCACTGCTGGGTCTTGGGCACCGAGGACGCTGCCTGGTGCACAGTAAATGCCTAGTAACTATGTGCATGGACTGGGCAGAGGAGGAGGATTTAATGCAGTTTTCTGTGGTAACTAGTTGGTATGTATGACATTAAGACTGGTAATTGGGTTCAGTGGGAGATAAAATAACATTCAAATTCTGAAGTCTAAGTGTCTCCAAGATACTTCTGAGAATAGCGATGATTGACAAAGTTCAGAACAGGAATAAACCTTACACAAAAGGAATGAACAGCAGCTTAGGTTAGGGTGTCAATTCCAGTTGTATGTCTCATGGACTCACCTGGCTTCCACTCTGTTTCAGTCAGCTAGGGCTGCTCTAACTGAAACACCACAGAGTGGATGGTTTTAACAGAGGAAGGTTTATTCTTACACAGTCCGGTAGGCTATGAGTCCATAGTCAGGATGTCCGCTCCAGGAGAAGGCTTTCCCCTTGTCGGCTTTGGAGGAAAGTCCAGTATTGCATCAGTCTCTGTCCAGCGATCGTCTTGGCACAGGAACCTCGGGTCCGAAGGACACGCTGTTCTCCCGGTGCTGCTTGCTTGATGGTGTGAGGTTCCCAAATCTCTGCTTGCTTCTCTTTCCTTGTATCTCTTGCAGGCTGAAAGGATTAAGGATAGGGCAAGTCATACTCGAGGGAAATTCCCTTTACCGTGGAGCAGGGAGGTGATCTTATAAAGGGATTTACAGTCCCACCCTAATCCTTTAACATACAGCATAGGAAAACCACAAAATGGAGAACAATCACAAGATACTGGGAATCATGGCCCAACCACATGGCTACACATGTTTTTGAGGAGACATAATTCGATCCGTGACACACCCCTGTCAACAAACTGTAATGCCTTCACAGCTCAGAATGCCATGTCCCTGTTGGACCCGAATGAACAATCTAGAACCATTCTGAGGCTTTTTCTAGAAATTGCACGGTAGAGGTTTGGTCAAGCTGGGTGGGTAATGTGTATGGAACCAGCGCTCTTGTTCCCTCAGCTACTGGCCCAGCTGCCTGTTGGGGGCTTGGTGAGGCCCATGTTCAGGGCACTCAGCCATGGAGCGTGGTTTGAACCCAGAGCCTCCAGCGTCCATACTCCCGTCACCATGTTCCCGCCTCTGAAAGAGGATGTGGCTTCGCCTATCATTCCTCATGTTCAGATGAAGAGTAGTGACTCTCCACCAGTTATGAGTGTGAACATACCCTGTTTTAATGGGTGGACAAAGCTCAGGATGTAAATCAATATTGACCTTGGTTTACTGAGGAACAGCTTGTAGTTGTGGCTCTGGGCAGCATGCAGCATGCGCTTGCATGTGTGAAATCCAGGTGCTGCATTTGGGGTCTGTGTATCAGTGTGCATCTGTGACAGCCCCTCTGTCACCTCAAGGGTCAGGCAGTGCCCAGTGAGCAACACGCTGCCACACGGGGAACGAGGGTAATGGACTTGAAGGCAGAGGGGACGCAGGGCTCGTGCTGTCCAGTTCTCGGGCCATCGATGCTGTCGGCCCCCCTTTGACTCACGTGGCAGTGACCATTTTGTCACTGGGTGTGTCTCTCTGCCAGCTCTGGGCATCTCTAGAACCCACCATGTACCACCCTGTCTCCCTCACAGGACGTGAGTGACCGCATCGAGAAGGAGTCCCTGGACAGCCCAGTTGTGAAGCAGCTAGAGCGAGGCGGGAGGGCCGTGGTGAAGGCGGACTGGAGAGAGAACATCACCGTCCCCCTCCAGATAGGTGACCGCGCTGAAGCCCCCGCACTGAGCCCCCGCACTGGAGAGCAGAAACGTTTCAAAAGCTACGGCTGTTCCCAGGAGGGGATCAGGCTCTTTGGGCTCCAGATACCACGCATAGGGTTGGAACCATTTTCTGTGGGTGGTTTAGATACAGACCAGACCGTCACCCTTATCTGGTCTCATTTGTGTCTCTTAGGGTAATGAGTTCACGGTGGGTATCGCACTGGGTTTGCAAAAACAGATGTTGGTTTTGGACCGTGGGTGCAGTCAGGAAGTGGGATTCAGATAGCATCCCTTTGGGTTTGATTTGGGTGCTCTGTTCCGTGTGGCCTCCCAGTCTGATTGCTTAGTCCCTAGCAGCCCCAGTCTTTGTTCTCTTGTGAAATGTTCGGTTATTTGTCATTTGCTTACCCACTGTGTGCCTTGGTTTTTCCTAGATCTCCGTAAATTCCGGACCTACAAGGGTGGCTCCGTCAGGGATCTCCTCCGAGCCATGAGAAATAAGGTAAAGGATTTGGAACACTGGGATGGGGCCCCAGTGACAGCAGCCAGACGCACACCTCCCACTGCCCACACTGTGTTCTTGTGTCACCAAGGCTGGGAGGCCCTAGCCATACCTGACAAAGTACAGGCTGTTTCTTCACTTAAGCTGGTTTTCTCTTGAAGGACACTGAGAGAAGGAATTCACTTTTGTGAAACCGGCCTCTCTGATTCCTGTGTCCTTCCTGGTCATTCTCTGCTGACTTTTATGGTGCTTCTGCCTGCCTGACGGTGTCCTTGGGTGGCAAGATAATTACTTACTGGAAGGTTAGCTGTTTGAAACCACCCAAAGACACTCAGAAGAAAGGCCTGGTAGTCTGCTTCTGAAAGATGACAGCCTAGAAAACCCTGTGGCACAGTTATGCTCTGCTCATGTAGAGTCACCAAGAGTCAGAGCACCTAACTACCTGCCTGATACACCTGAAATGGGGACCTGGTCTCAGCAGCTTCTGTAAGGTCTCAGGACCTTAGGGTAGGGGGATCTCGCTTGCTATTTGGAGGTGCCTGGGAGTGCTCTTGGCCTGTACTGTGACCTGTTAGCCTTCAAAGGGCCCCCACCCCCAGGCACAGAAGAGACCTCAAGTTCTTTGGCGCAAATGCTCCAATTCCAGGGGAAGCTGCAGGCAATCCCTTCTGGTCCTGACCTTGGAAACTTACCTGTCACCTGCCTGACCGGCCACTCTGGGACTGAGCCCCACCCTGCTCACCCCAGGCTGGGCCTTGCCAGCTCTCAGACCCCTTCTGAGACCCTTCCTGAAGGAGGGTATGCAGGCAGGGAGATTGGGGTGGAGGTGGAGCTGCTCAAGCCTGTTTTTGTTTTCTTTACAGAGAGCTCAGTCACTAACGTTGTGTCTTCCTTGACAAGCTCAGGCTCTTGCCAGCATTTGCTGAGTGTTCTGAGCACTGAGCCTCTGTCTGTGTGCCCACCCCGTTCACAGAAGCACCACTACCGGGAGCTGCCCCCCGAGGTGCGCGAGACGCTGGGTTCCCTCCCCGACGACTTCGTGCGCTATTTCACATCGCGCTTCCCCCACCTCCTCTTGCACACCTACCGGGCCCTGGAGCTATGCAGCCATGAGAGACCCTTCCTGCCCTACTACTGCCACGGGCCCCCAGAGCCCCAGCCCCCACTGCCGCCCGACGCCCTCTGAGCCGGGCAGCACCTCCATTCTGGGCGGCCCCAGCAGGGACTGAGGGCCTCGTCTCAGAGCGTGACGCCTCCCAGCTTGGCAGGGAGACCAGGCTTCCCACCCAAGTGCCTTGAGCTCCCGCTCTGCCACCTGCAGAGGACGAAGCCGACTCCAGGAAGTGGGAACAGGAACCCCTCCCGACCACCAGCTGGAAGGATGTTGGCCGTGAAAGCTTTACAGCCGAGATATCCACAGTGGAGGCCCCGTCCCAGAGGCAGGCAGAGGAGCCCCATTCCACCTTCTGCTGGATAAACTTGCTCCAGACTCATGCTTCTTTCTAAAATTCCTGTATGATGTCAACCTCCGGGCTGAGAGAGCCTTTCAGGAGGAGAGAAGGAAATCCGAAGTTTGGCCCACATGCTGGGATGGGAGCACCTCTCTCCTGGCCCAGCCAGGCTGTGAAGGTGCCATGTGCTGCCTTTGCTAGGAGGGGACGAGAGAGGTGAGTGTGCTGAGGCTGGCACTGTCCCTGGCGACAAGAGATGCCACGGTGATCACCAATGAGCCCAGCTTCCTGTTGTCCGTGTTTGCTCAGAGGCAGTGAGCACTGAGCAGGGGTGCAGTGCGGGCACAGGCTAGCAATGCGTCCTGGAAGGGAAGACCACGTCTGCAGTTTCTCGTGGACACAGAAGAAGACTCTGTTCTGGAGGCAGCTGAGCTCTGCCCAGTGCATTGGCAGCCTAAATAGGCCCTCGGTGGGTCTGTGCCCTGGACTGTTGGGGGGTGTTCAGGAGCATCTGGAGGCAGGAAGTGACATGTCCCCTGGCTGCTGAGGAGGACGGCCAAGACCAGACAGGGACAGGCCTTTGGGACCAGACGGGGCTGGCTGAGTGGGACACTCACGGCCACCCAAGAGCCTTGAGCCGGTGAGTAAGCAGCGAGGTCCCCTGTCCTTGAGGTCAGCAGTGAGTTGGGGCCAAGGCCAAGGTCACCGGCACTTAGGCTTTTATGACTTTTTTGGCAAATCATAATAACTTTATATTTTTATCAAGCTGTAGAATACTACTTAAGCTGTAAGTAAGCTAAACTGAACTTGAAGCTTACTCGTGAAGAAGAGATGTGAATAAAATACACTTTCTATTTTGTGTGTTTAAAGTACCAAAAATGATAGTCCTCTCAAGAAAGAGTTCTTATGTCTAGAACATTCTCTATTGCTGAAGAGTAAAACATAGCAACACTATGTAAATGTATTAATTTTTGAAGTAATATTTTTTAAAATGTCAGTGCCATGATACCTTTCTTTAATTAATGTAATTTGTAACTTCATTTCTGTCACAAATCCCTGTCTTTTCTCTACCAAGAGCCTTAGCGGTTACTATGCAGCCAGGGTGTCCTGGGAGGAGGCGTGCCCTGTGCCCCTCCAGCCCAGCACACGGTCACTGTGACCGGCCCCGGTGGACTCCGAGACTCCGTCAGCAGTGACACTTGCATTGTCGAGCTTTCTGCTGACTGACAGAGAAATCACTGTTTCTTCTCCTAAGATGTTTGCTGGAGTGTTTTTATCAGGGCCCCTCATCAAAATCTCTCTTTCTGGCTTGTGTAGAATTCATTTCTCTTCCTTTCAGAATGCTGCAAATGACTCTTTTCTCTTTGATACGCTCCTGTGTCTTTAAGCCTCATCAGTTACCTCACTTAGACCTTGGAACCCAGGAGGCTGGTGTCTTCTGCACATGCTGCTTTTCAGGAACACTGCCAGGGGCTTTCTTCCCCACTGTCTGCCCCACCGCCACCGCAAATCCCCCGTCCCCCATCTCCATGCCACAGGCCTACTCAGATGTTGTTCATCCTGAGGGGTCTGAGCCAAAGGTCCAAAAGTAGGGACTGTGGCACAAGTGACCCCGAGCAGCTGGGCTTTCTGACCTGTCACAGCGAGCGCCGCATCTCCCTGTCCTCATCGCAGCGTTTTCTCCTTCAGGAGTAGCCAGGTGGTCTCTCGCTGCCCCGTGTTGGCAGCGTGCCCCTGTTCAGCCCACCTTGCCACTGGGACAGCTTTTGGCCACTGCCTTTCCTGCGTGTCCTGTTCGTTCCTGACCGTTCATGTCTCTCAGAGTCACTTACTGAGCACAGGGCAGGGCTCTGGGGCAGTGCACCAGGCAGGCCGAGTCTCCGCGCTCCTAAAAGCCTCTGGTGAGAGAGACGAGAAGACAGCAGCGCAGTGAGGAAGGCTGAAGCGCTGGGGAAGGGATGCAGTTGGGGTTCGCTGCTCTTCTGCCTTAAAACTGCCGGTGCCCCAGCACCGACCAGCTCTGGGCACCTCGTCCCACTTCTCTACCCGCCGCCCGTGGGAAAACAGTCACTAGCTGGCCCTTCAGTAGGTTTGAAAAGGTCTCGTGGGCCACTGTCAGAGAACAGACCTCGGGCATCACCTGGTGCATCCAGTTCTCGTTTCCAGAATCCCGGTGTCCTGCTGCACACAGTAGTGGACGCTGTCTCACGGACGAGAGCTGAGTTTGCGGCCGTGCATGCCCTGTTGGGGCTGAGCTGCTAGATGCTTAGTTCAAGGGATGGGACTTGGGCAGTTCCTGGATATTTGGGAAGTATACTATGGTCCTTTTTAGACAGAATTTAGACACATTTGTTAGGAATACAGAGGACCCTGTAATTCATTTAACCCTTGCGTTGCCCCATCTTTGGCATGTGCACCAGAATTTCTCTGAGAGCTTCTGGGCTGTTTGCAGGAGATCTGCAGACCATCTGCATTTAGGGAATCTCGGTATTACTTACTAAGTCACCAAATCATCCCATGGATGACACCTGAAGTCCCCGGTGCAAAGACGTTTTCCCTTCTGCTCACCCTGAGGGTGGTAGTCACCACAGGCTCTTTCCTGAGAGGTCGCTCTGCTCAGTTACACTGTGGAAGGTCCACATTTAGGAGATCCAGCAGTGCATTTTCTTCCCACGCACTGTAGACGAAAGGTCCTCATCAGAGTGAGTCCTGATGCTTTTGGTAAGGTTGTCTGTGTGTGTGTGACATGTCAGCAGTTCTTTGTCACTGCAATAAAAGAGATTCGGCAGTTGCTGGCTCTCCGCTTGCGTAGACGTAGCGTTCTCTCCGCCTGCCTGTTTCCTCTCCACAGGCTGGACTTAGTCTGGTTTGGCTTCCTGAGCTCGTGTCCATCCTCCATCTCGTGCTGTCCCATTGCTCCTTGGCCTCCTGGTCCTCACGGAAGGTGGCCTGGCTTGGTGTCCACAGCCCCCAGGGGGTCACGGAAGGTGCCGGCACACCTGCAAGGAGCCTTTTTAAGTCTTGGTTTCACTGCCAGTCTCTGCCTCCAGTTTTTGACATTGCCAGTCTTTGTATTTCCCAGCCTCTTTGCCCATTCCTTCACCAGCCTGGCCTTGACTTTTCCAGAAGTCACCAGGTATCCCAAACAGGCAAGCAAAAGTCCTGCTGCCAGATTTGGGCTATTGCCTTTGAAACCAAAGCGTCTCCTCTCTTCCTCTCCTCTGTTTCCTTTCTGAAGCAGTGATTTCCCATGAGGACACTGAGCTTGGCTTTTTGTATCAGCGCTTACGTCCTTTCTGTGTCCTCAGAAACTGTGCAGTGAGCCCCTTTCCCGGGGGAGCCTTAACCACCGCCTCCGGCCAAAGTCCCTCCCAGTCCCCTCTCTGCGTGTGTGCTCTGGACGTGTTTGCTGGATACAGTATTCCCTTTCAGAATCCCAAAAGCTGTGACGGGGGAGTCCCCACCAACCTAGAAAGCATTACCTGTCAGCTGTGTGGCTTTTGCAGAGCAAGCCTGTGTAGCATTCTTTCTGTAGCACCCTATTTATTTAACCTATTTATATTTATTTAATTTTTACCCGGAAGTGTCTCTAGTTACAGGTGTACTCGTGGAAAGCACACCAGATTGGTTTCAGGCACCCCTGACCATTTGAAAACTGGAAAAGGTATACTGTATCCTTCTGTAAGGGGACACCTTGCTAGTAGTCTTATCATTAAAGGTGAATCATTTGGTTGGGGTAAAATGTTAATTTTTTAAGTGATTTTTTTAAAAAATATCCTGTGCCACTGTGTCTTCTCTGTGGATGGTTAATTGTTGAGTTGGTTATGTGTTGATTGTGTAATACAATCCTCTCATGGAGCCTAAAATCCTCTTTTTAGCTTTATATTTTATAAACTGCCAGACTGTACAACTTGATGTATTTTTAAAGCTTGACGATGTGAGGGTCGTTATCCAAGTTAAACAGCATATTTTTGTACCTCCTGTACAGTTTTATAACTCTGCTGATTGATGGTGATATCATCTTGAGCCAACCACAAATAAAGGTAGCTTTAGATTTGGAGTCCGTGTTGTCTTCTTGCAGACTTGAACAGCACTGTCCCACCGAGGGCCCTTCTCGCTGCCTTCCTGGGTAGGGGTCCTGGGTGGTGAGGTCTGAGTCACTGGCTCAGAGGGTGGATGGATGGGTTGGCACTGACCTGCCAGGTCCAGGGGGCAAGAGCACCCTCCTTGGTGGCTGTCTGTGGGAAGAAGTTATTTTTTAAGTCTGTCTAAGTCTACACACACACGCCAATACACTGTCAGTACCTACTCCATCTGCAGTAACTTTCTATAATTTGTGCGGTCTGTGTCACTTGCACTAGATGCAGCTATAGCTTCTGGACATGACGTCGACACTTATCCCTCTCTCACTGCCGAGCAGTGTTCCCGAGAATGGAAAGGTGCCATCTTTTGGTGCAGTGACAGACCGCCTGAACGCTTTGTTAAGGCCAAAAATCAGGGCATGAGCCCACCTCTGAGCCAGCTAGCCGTGGGCAGAGGAGCAGGGCTCGTTGAGAACACAGCAGCCCCTGGGAAACCACACCGAGAGGTGCTAATTGCAGAAGGTACAGTTTCCTAATGGGACCAGGAACACAGGGCTCGGTGGCCAGGGGACGCTGGGCTGGGCGGCCAGGACAGCCACTTGGTGAAGTCAGCTTCTTAGAGGTCTTGGCAGGTAAGCCTAATAAGTAGGGATTCTGTTCATGCTCTTCCTCTTTCTCTTCCCTCTCCAAATCTACCTGACCCTTCCCAGCCTGGCTCAGAGATTGGGGTGAAGCCACAGACACACGCTCATCGAGGCTGCAGTTGATAGAAACCTGGGAAGACTAATCACCAATGTGATCTGTGACCATATTAAGATTCCAGGAAATTCCAGACACTGCAGTGCTGAGCTAGAACCCAAAGAATGATAGGAGGGCCTGCCTTTACATGAAAGGAAAGGTGATTGTGTGAGGGAACCCCAGACTGGGGAAGGGTGGGGTATTCTTCACTGAGCCCCAGGGACTCAGCCCCCTGTAAGGCCAACGGTTAGTGTGCAGGAAGTTGGGGTGTGCTCTGGGCAGGTATTTGTGGGATCAGGCTCCACACTGGGCATCCTACCCTTTTAAGAATGGGAGTGGGTGCAGGAGATGAGGGGCCTGGAAGCTGTCACAGCCATCTGAGGACACAAAAGAAGTTGGATCTGGAGAGGAGACGTGAGAGCTGAGTGCCCTGATGCATCCCGCAGGTGAGGAACTAAGATTTCTGTCTTGTTTCAGAAGGTTTAAACTACAGAAAGGGAAACAAGGTCCAGAGTGGCCCATCCCAGGCTCCCGGAGGGGGGCAGCCTCACAGCTGGAGACACCCAGCAGGGCAGGAGGAGACTGTGTGAGGCGGTGAGTTCCAGGTCTTTGGAGGGATCCAACAGAGAGGACAGGCCTTGCCCTGAATGAGCAGGAACAATTACTTCCTGGTGTGAGAATTCAGACTTAGATCTCTTCCAAATAACAGTCAACCACAGAGGCCAGCCCCTCCCTGAGATAAGCTGCTGGAACAGGGCCATCTGCCCAGATGTGAATCACAGGAAGGCAGGCAGAAGGAGGCAGGCAGCAAGGGGCGGTTCCCACCGTGGGGCATGGTTCCCACCGTGGGGCACGGTTCTGTGGGACCCTGTGGGGAGTGCAAGGTGGCGGGAACCAGGTGAGCGAACAAGACGCACAATCTTGAGGAGGCCGGAATGACCCAGGCCCGGTCCTGGTTTCTGCCATCTTCCTGACTCAGGGCATGAGAAGGAAAACCAGCTGTCCAGTGTAAGGGAAAGATGGCTGGCTCAAGAGACTGGCTGTACCCTGCTGTCCCCAAAACAAGAAACATGGCTTTGGAAAAGTCCCAGGGCCCTCTGACCAAGAAGTTGCCCCTAAAACACTCAACACTTCAGGATGGTGATAGGGCCCACCCTGCTCTCCCCTCTCCAACACCCAGATCAGACATCAGAGAAGAAAAAAAATGTTGATGTGTTGCTGCTCTCAAAAATAAGAAGTGACTGGACCGGAGGGAGCCCTGGTTGCATAGTGGTTAAGCGCTCTCAGCTGTTAACCACAGGGTCACTCTAGGGGAGAAAGATGTGGCAGTCTGCTTCTGCAAAGATGACAACCTTGGAAACCCTATGAGGCCCTTCTCCTGGGCTCTGAAGGGTAGCTATAAGTGGGAATCAATTATACAGCAATGGATTTGGGGTTGGGTTTGGACCAGAAGCAAGAGGAATCTCTGATACACTCGCTGAAGAGGGAAACACCAGCCTAGGAGTGTATGGGTGGAAAGAGTGGTGCCCCAGAAGAGGAAGCAATGATCAGGGAGCCCCTGTTGCAGACATGAGTGAGCTGCAGGCTTCCCCAGGACACACTCGCTTCCCCCAGAAGGGCTGCACAACGCATTGGAGATGACTGTTTCCAATAAAGTCCTTGAATGGTGCACAATGGGCTTCAGCATAAAAACTGACTGTGAGCATGTGGCAGGACCCGGCCGTGTTTCTCCCTGCTGTGCACAGGGTCGCTGAGTCAGAACCAACTCGAGGGCACCTGACAACAATAACCTAGAGGTCAGTGGTTCAAACTTGCCCAGCAGCACCTGGAAGAAAGGCCTAGCAACCTGCTTCCTTCAGGATGACAGCCGAGAAAACTCTAGATACTGTTCTCTGTGGACACTCCGGTGGTGGTGTGGTTAAGAGCTATGGCTGCTAACTCAAAGGTCACAAGTTCAAATCCACCAGGCAATCCATAGAAACCCTATGGGGGTTTCTGTCATATAGGGTCACTATGAGTCAGACTCGATGGCAAGAGTCTTCGTTTTAGTCCCACACTGTAAGACATAGGATTGCCATGAGTCAGAGGCAACTCAAGGGCAACAGGTTGTTTGTTTGTTTGTTTGTTCCAGTATATTTCTGTTTCCAGGTAAAAGCAGGGTGTGTGGAAGCTTGAAGGCCAGTGCGACACCATGAGCACCTATACAACAGCAGGAACCACACCCACCCAGGTACCTGCCAGGGAACTTGCTGTAATCTTTGAGAGTGGTCAGTAAATGCTTTAAGTCATCTTCATTTGTGGCTAGCAAGTTTGTATTACCTGCCTATGAGGACTGTTAATGTGTCTTCCTCCCACCCTGATGCCCGCTCTTCTTTATATAGTCTGGCTTCTGAGATTATTTGTTCAGCACACAGATTGAATAAGTAAGGTGAAAGGATACAAACTCACTGCACACCGTTTTGAAGTTTAAACTAGACATATTAGTCATTTAAAAACCAAACAGCTGGTAGTATGCAACTGAGTTTTTTAAACTGATCTTTAATTGGACTCAGATTTTCCTTCATCTAATGTGCAGGTGCTAAAAGAGAACACTCACAGTAAAAACAAAAAACAATAATAATTTTCTGTATCTCTTGGATCTTACCTTTGCTCTCTGTAACACACTAAGAAGCTACTTTTGACATATTTCCCAAAGAAACAGTTCATTTTCCCATCTGAGTTCCTAGGAGAGCCAAAAAACCAAACCCACTGCTGTTGAGTGGATTCTGACTCATAGGGACCTTACAGGACAGAATAGAACCACCCTACATTATCCTAGGAGGGTTACTGCGGTTTCTGTTGCCTCTGTAGTAAAGGCACAGCCCCGGTGGTGCGGTGGGTAAGCACTCAGCTGCCCACCAGAGGTCAGCCAGTGGAACCCACTGATGCTTCACAGGAGAAAGATGTGGCAGTCTGCTTCCAGAAAGATGACCGGCCTTGGGAACCTTATGGGACAATTCTATTCTGTACTATAGGGTCGTCGTGAATCAGAATCAACTCAACGGCAACGGAGTTTTTGTAGGAAAGGTATGAGACAGAAAAGGGCAACTGGAGGCACCTTGACGTCAGCGTTTCTGGAAAGAAGGCTCCTGCCGAGTCGAGACAGACCCTCTCACCTTCTCCCTCTCTCGGCAATCCGGCTGTTGTATATTTATAAATAAGTTTGCTGCATCCACATAGATCACCCTCCTTAAACACAATCTCTCAGGCTTCTAGCTCATTGTAAACCTACCGGAGACTGTAAAGAGATGTGATCTTCCGCTGCCGGGCTGCCCCTAGAATGAACACAGCTTTTAGACTAAGTCTGAATCCATGGCAACGGCTTTTAAAATGAGCGGCGGGACGCTTACATACTCTGGCCACTAGGTGGCACCAGTGTCCAGGCTCTGTGGCTCATGAGCCGTAAATTTTGGCTCTGAAGTTTTACCGCTACTCCTGTCCTTGTCCCCTCAGCCCCCATTTCTTGTCCCCGCTTCTTAGGGTGGCTCTTAACAGATGAGGCAAGGGTCCAGACAAAAGGAGGCCAGGGAATCGCATTTCGTCAATTCTATTCCTTCATTCCAAACCAGAACTCAAACCCGCTGCCGTCCAGGCGATGCCGACTTATAGCGACCCCATAACATAGGGTACAACTGCTCCATAGGGTTTCTAAGGAGGAACTGGTAGTTTTGAGCTGCCAACCTTTGGTTACTAGCCAAGATTTTAACCATTTTGCCACCAGGGCTCCGGATTTCATTAGCTGGTAGTTTTCTAAGGAATCAATATCCACAAGCCATTTTTCGTTTAAGGATTAATACACAAGTCTCCCAGACCACAGTGTCCTCAGCTGTGTAAATGGGGATGGCCTTGGGGCCAGCCAGTGTGACCTCCTGTGGATCTGATGGAAACCCTAGTAGTTTGGTTGCTAACCAAAAAGCTGACAGTTAATATGGACCAGGCATTCCTTGGAAAACCATGGGACAATTCTACTCTGTCCTATAGGGTCGCTATTAAGTTGGAATCCACTTGTTGCATTTTGTGTGTGTGTGTGTGTGTGTGTGTGTGTTTCTCCAACAACAGGACACTCACTAAGGTGTCTTTGAGCACAGCCTGCAAGGACATGGAGGTGTGCATATCCAGGTGTCAGCAACAGCAGCCCCCGCTAAATTCTGCTGAGAGCATATCACATGCAAAACTCTAAACGAATGTTGTACAAATTATGACATTCTATCCACAAATCTTCCCAGAAGCCCTCGGAGCAGGAGCTCTGAGGTGGGCAAGAAAGGCTCTCTAGTGTAAAAGCCTGGATACGAGGTCTCAATACCTGGCTGTGTGACCTCACCAGCTATTCATCCTGTGCCTCAGTTTCTTCATCTGTAAAATGAGGATAATGATAGAATATACTCCTAGGGTTGTCATGAGGATGAAACGTGGTGACACATGTGAAATGCTCTAGGCACACATAGCAAATAAAGCAGAGGTGATGGCTGATATTATGACTGGTATCCCATTTTGAAGTTGAAAACTCTGATGGCACAGTGCTTAAGTGCTACGGCTGCTAACCAAAAGGCCAGTAGTTCAAATCCAGCCAGTACTATTTGGAAACTATGGAGCAGTTCTACTCTCTCCTATAGGGTCGCTATGAATCAGTGAGTGGGTTTTTTTTTTTTTTCTTCCTCTTTTGTCTGAAGTTAAGCTAACTGAAGCTCAGAGAAGTTAAACAACTTGCCCAAAGTCACGCATCTGGCAAGGGGCAGAGCAGGGACTCAACATCAAAAAAAACATGGCCATCGAGTCAATTCCTTCCCAACAGACCCTATAGGACAGAGCAGAATGTCCCCATAGGGGTTCCAAGGCAGTAAATCTTTACAGAAGCAGATGGCCACCATCTTTCTCCCACAGAGCAGCCGGTAGGTTCAAACTGGTGATCTTTCAGTTAGTAGCCAAGTGCTTCACCACTGTGCCACCTGGACTCCTGACTGCAAACACAGGCCCTGTTAACTCCACTCTGTTATTCAGTGTGCAGGCCAGCCGGCTCACACCCTCTAAGAAGTGCCAGGCTTCCTAAAGCCCGAGTAGCATTTCTGCTCCAAGACTTCAGTGTCTACCTGCGGTTCATATGAACCAGAGTACATTTAAACTGAGAACTCTGTTTCATTCTTGTTAGTGATTCCCCAGACCACCAGCATCAGTATTACCTGTGTTCAAAAGTAAATTCTTGGCCCTTATCCAAGACCTAAAACCAGACCAAACCTGTTGCCATCAAGTCAATTCTGACTCGTGGTGAATCCATGCGTTGTAAAGTAGAACTCCACGGCGTTTTCTCAGCAGCAATCTTAATGGAAGCAGATAGCCAGGACTTTCTTCTGCAGTGCTGCTGGGTATGTATAAGACACCAGCCTTTCAGTTAGTAGTCACGTGCAAACCACTTGCACCATCCAGAGACCTACTAAATAAGGATTTCTGGGGTTAGGGCCCAGGAATCTGTGCTTTAGCAAGCACTCTGAGGATACTACACATGCTTAAGTTTGAGAACGTCTGCTCCATAATCTGGGTCTCATAGAACCAAGCCTCCAGTTAACTTGAGTCCAATAAGCATGTATGAAGCATGATCTTGGCTGTTCAAAGAGAAATGCACCAGAAACACAGCAGAAAACAGAAAAGGAAAGAAATAGATACTGACAACAATCTGCCCAGAAGACACCAACCATGGGGAGGAGAACAGCCCAAACAATGCCAAGGAACTGTGGAAGTGGGTCTCAATCCTGGCTGTACCTCAGAACTGTCCCTGTAGCTTTGAAACTGGGCATCCATAAAACCACCGCCTGTAAGTTGATTCTGACCCGTAGCAACCCTAGAAGCCAGAGTAGAACTGCCCCATAGGGCTTCCTAGGCTGCGATTGTGATGGAGCAGATGGTGGGTTTGAACTGTGGACCTTCCGTTTAGCAGCTTTACACTTAACCACCACACCACCAGCGCTCCTTAAACTGGGCACACAGAGTTACAATTGGGCAGTTCTGTTGGGGGGGCCCAGCTTTGTTTCAGCTGCGTGGATGGTTCTGTCCTGCCCATTGGAGACAGTCTTGGGCTTCACAGTGAGTTGACTCAAACTTTGGTTTCCAATCAGAAAGAAGACCTTTCCCTTCTGAAGAAAGAGCCCTATGAGACCACTGCTCCCTCAGCTCTCTGTCTGTTGGGTGTTTGCACGAGGCTTTGCCGTACAGAGTGGGTCCTCTGTGCCCTCTGAGCATGGTAAACCCCAGCCAATCTCTAACTCCCCAGTCTGACCACACCTCCATGCCTCTGTCACCGTGCTACTGCCTGGTCCTCACCTTTGCTGAAGATCGGTGATCACAGGTAGACGGACTCATACCTGGGTTCTCACCTGGATTTTCACTGTTCTGCCTTCTGCACTGGTTCTCAGACCTGGTTGTGTGCTGGAATCACCTGAAGAGTCTGATAGCCCATAGGTCTATGTATGTGTGTGATACCTGAGATAAAACAGCCAGCCAGCTACTGTTGAGTCAATTCTGACTCATGGCAACTCCGTGTGTGTCCGAGTGGAACTCTGCTGGACGTCACCTTCATTTACATGGATGACAGATGCTGTTGGAACTTTGAGTCACACAAAACCCTCAGAATAGCCTGGTAATGGTACAATGACAGACACATTGTCCAATGGAACAGAATTGAGAACCCAGGTATAAATCCATCCACCTATGGTTACCTGATCTTCAACAAAGATCCAAAGTCCATTAAATGGGGGAAAAGACATCTTTTTAATAAATAGTACTGGCAAAACTAGATGTCTGTCATGGATTGCATTGTGTCCCCTCCCCCCGCATGTATGTATTGATTTGACTTGACTATGAGTTCCAATATGGTGTAATTCCTCCCATGTGTCGTGAATCCTGCCTCTGTGATACTGATGATGGAGAATGGGCAGCAGTTGTGCTGGTGAGGCAAGATATAAGGGACAGAAGTGAGCACAGAGAGCTGGGAATCTCACACCATCGAGAAAGCAGCACCGGGAGAAAAGCACGGCCTTCAGACCTGAGGTTCCTGTGCCAAGATGCTCCCCGAACAAAGTCTGATGCAACACAAGGACTTTCCTGCAGAGCTGACAAGACAGAAAGCCTTCTCCCAGAGCAGCCACTCTGAATGTGGACTTAAAGCCTACCACACGTAAGAGGTTTAAAAGAAAAGTCCTAGAAAGCTCACCCCAGTACTAACTCAAACTATTTCAGAGCATGGAAAAGGAAGGAATACTCCCAAATTCATTGTATGAAGTCAGCAAAACACTGATAACAAAACCAGAAGAAGACACCACAAAAAAAGAAAATTACAGACAAATATCTCTCCTGAATATACATGCAAAAGTTGTCAACCAAATTCTAGCCAATAGAATCCAGCATCATATAAAAAAAATAATAACCTACCACGACCAAGAGAGATTCACACCAGGTATGCAAGGATGGTTCATTAGAAACTCAGTCGCCATCATCCACTACATAAATAAAACAAAAGAATATAAACATAAGATGATCTCAGTTGGCATGGAAAAGGCATTTGATAAAGTCCAACACCCTTTTGTGATAAAAACTCTCAATAAAATAGGAATAGAAGGGAAGTTCCACAATAATAACAAACAGCAACTATATAGAACCCACAGTCAACATCATTCTCAGTTGAAAGTATTCCCCCTGAGAACAGGAACAAGACAAGGATGCCCTTTATCAGTATCCCTATTTAGCATTTTGCTAGAGGTCCTAGCTAGAGCAACAAAGCAAGAAAAATAAACAAAGGGCATTTACACTGGGAAAAAAAAAAAAAAAAAACACCTACCAACTGCCATTGAGTTGGGTCTGACTCATAGCGACCCTATAGGTCAGAGTAGCATTGTCCCATAGAGTTTCCAAGGAGCATCTGGTGGATATGAACTGCTGACCTTTTGGTTAGCTTGCAGGCAGCCAACTAAGGTATGTTTATTGGTTCCATCCCATCCAGTGCGAAACCGATCAGTCCTATGTGTGCTAACCAAAAGGTCAGCAATTCTAACCCACCAGGCGCTCCTTGGAAACTCTATGGGGCAGTTCTACTCTGACCTGCAGGGTTGCTATGACTCAGACCTGACTCCACAGCAGTGAGTTTATCCCATCCACAGCAAATGAGAATGAGCAAAAACAAGGACACAAGGACAATATTAGCCACAGGACTAAGGACCACAGGAACCACAGCCTCCGCCAACCTGAGCCTAGAAGAACCAGATAATGCCGGCCTACCACCGTCAACTGCCCTGACAGGGGTCACAATACAAGGTCCTGGACGGAGTGAGAGAAACACAGAGAATAAAATTCAAATTCCAATAAAAAGACCAGACTTAATGGTCTAACAGAGACTGGAAGGACTCCTAAGACTAGGGTCCCCTGAAACTATGGTCTGCAGACACTCTGCTAACTCAAAACTGAATGCACCCCAGTAGTTCACCTTTTAGCCGAAGATTAATCAGTTTCTTTGGAGTCATTCCAATTCATAGCGACCCGATAGGACAGAGTATAACTGCTCCACAGGGATTCCAAGGAGCGGCTGGTGGATTCAAACTGCAGCCTTCTGTGGTTAGCAGCCAGGCTGTTAACCCCAACTCATCAGGGCTCCTTAGCCAAAGCTTAGACAGGCCTACAAAGCAAACAGCAGCACAAGTCAGGAAGGTGCTTCTTAGTTCAATCAAGTATACCAGACCACATGGGCAACATCTGCCCCAAAGGAAAGAGAAGGTGAGAAGGGGCAGGAGACCTCGAGGGACACAGCAACCAGCCGTGGAAAAGGACCGGCGTGGGAGCCAGCTGACACACGGCAGGGATTACAACCAATATCACAAAACAATGTGTGTGCATTGTTGGATGAGAAATTAATTGGGGCTGTAAACTTTCACCTAAAACCCGTTGCTGTCCGGGGGATTTCCATTCACAGTGACCCTGCAGATCAGAATAGAACTATCTCATAGAGTTTCCAAACAGCACCTTTGTTTGAACTTCCGATCTTTTAGTTAGGCTTTAACCACTGCACCACCGGGTCTCCTAACTTTCACCTAAAGAACAATTAAAAAAAAAAAATTAAAAAGAGGAAGCTAAAAGTTGAGGGACGTAAGCTTGAACACCCGAAGTTTGTGACTCTCGCATGCAGAGAAAAAAAACAAAAACCAAACCCACTGCTGTTGGGTCGGATCGTAGTGATCCTGGAGGTCACAAGTAGAACAGCTCCATAGTTTCCAAGGAGAGCCTGGCAGATTTGAATTGCTGACCTCACGGATAGGGGAGATAGCATTTAACCCACTACTCCACCAGGGTTTCCACGCGGAGAAAAGGGAAGTCTTAAATAATCAACACACTTCTGGGCGGAGGCGGTGTGCCGGGTAGAGGCCGCCACAAAAAAACGCCCCAGCGCCCTGGCGCCCCTGGACACCCAAGTACCCTCGCTCCTCCATCGCTCAGGCTCTTAATGCTTCTCACTGTCCCTGTGTCTCAGCTCAGTAGCGTGGAAGGATTTCTGCAAGACAGTCAAGCCTGAGTTCTAGTCCCTCCCTCTCCTTGAGCCTCAGTTTCCCCGGAGTTCTCTTCCGTTTGAGCATGCCTGTGCCCTGAGCTCTGGCTCTGCCTGTCTTGAATCTCTGGGCCTGCCTTTGTTCTTCTTTCCAGCTTTTCCCGCTTTCCTCACCCTTCCTTCTCCCGCTGTGCCATCTAGATGACCTATTTGGGAAGGAGGGCCTGCCTTCTTGAGCAGGGGACCACGTGGGGCGAAGTAGTCCTGAGCTGACGCCTGTGAGCAGCGGAAGTGTCTTATCACCAGAGTACATACTTTGTTCTTGTGTATTTGTGATTCATTTCACACAGTAAATCCTACCTGCTCCAGTAGAGAAGGGGTTTCCGCTGCCCACACTCACGGTCTTTTTTCTAGACACATGAGAATTTCTGTTTTCTCTGTCTCTGTCTCTGCCATTCTAATATTTTAACGTGATATTTAATGATCTCTTTGAAATGTGCTGAAATTCGTTCGGAAATGGAACTTTCCATACTAAAGTGTTGCTCAACATGACAAAATTCTAACAAAAAAAAATGTTAATACTATGTCTTCATTTCATTCTTGAGGAATAGACCATGTGGAAAATTCTACTTAGGTGGTCAACTTTAGGTTACAGATACAAGATAGAGAGTCAATAGTATCCTCTGCTTCAGTGGAAAATGTATCAGTTATGAATCATACTGAACAGCTTATTTAACTAAAGAGCAACAATAGGGGTGTCGTAGAGGTATGCAAATATTTCATGATTTAGACAATCCTTAATCTTTCTGAGAAACTACAGACAGGAAATGCGTAGTTGAAATTTCCATTATGGTGATTTCTTAATTCTCTTAAAAAAAAAAACAAAAAAACTGGAAACGATGGTGATGTAGTGGTTAATTGCTATATGGCTGCTAATCAAAAGGTCGACAGTTCAGATCCACCAGGATCTCCTTATAAACTCTTTGGGGCAGTTCTACGCCGTGCTGTAGGGTCACTGTGAGTCAGAATCGACTCTAGGGTAGTGGATTTGTTTTTGTTTTTTTGCCTTTGTCTTTACTTTCAGTTGCAATTCTGACTCAAGGAAGCCCTGTGTGTTATAAACTCAAGTTGCTCCTTGGGGTTTTCTTGGCTGTAATCTTTATAGAAGCAGATTGCCAGACTTTTCTTCCACGGCACCACTGAGGAAGTTCAAACTGTGAGATCCTCCATACCAAAGAGCGGGACAATATAGGACCAACCCCCTCAGCGTTCCAGGAACTTACCTAACCACAAAAGGCTAGTTTCAGGAGTAACAGGAAGAAAATGTACCCAAAATAACCGCCCTAGCCCCGAGCCCTGAGCTTACAAACCACGAATTGCCGAAATCAACCTCCCCAACGCGGAACCTTTCCCCAACCCCACCTCCCCCAGGAGTGTAAGATCCCGCCTTTATATACTCTGTAATTCTCTTGTTTGGGGCTCATTCCCTCTACTCTGACAAGAGTACGGACTGAGCCCCAGCGCGCTGGAATAAAAACCTCTTGTGTTTGCATCAAGAACCGTCTCTTGTGAGTGAATGCGGGGTGGCGTTCGCACTCAGGACCTTACATTTGGGGGCTCGTCCAGGATGTGACAACCACCCCTCACTCTCAAAGACTACCTTGGAGGTAAGAACAAAAGGCCTAACCGGTGTTCTGTCTCTGTGTGTTGTTCTTTCTGTTTGAGGTTTAAAGTGTACACTACCGGTCTGGCGACCGTTTCTGACTCTGAGAGGAATCAGAAACAGTATCTTGCAGACATGGGGGAAAAGATACAGGTTGCTGCCCTGGGGGACGCCTCAGGAGGAATGGGGGACCAGGGATGCCTGGTGGGCCCCTCTATTGTCTGTCTGTGCTTGAGCTCTGGTTCTGGGACTCACTAAGAGAGAATCTGGACGCAGAATTGCTCTCTGAGTCGGAGACTGGGGGACACCTCAGCTCTCCATCTGGGCGGGCACCGCTGGTTCCTTTTTCGGTTCTGCGGCCTGTAAATCCCGCATCTGGTTTTCGTTTTGTTTCTTCTGTGACTGGTCTGTGTCTGTTTCATTGTGTTGTTTGTCCTGATTGTTACTTTTGCCGCCATGTCTGTGTCTGTTCCATTGTCTGTTTGATTGTGTTGTTTGTCCTGATTGTTACTTTTGCCGCCATGGGGCAATCTTCTTCTCACTCTGTAACACCCCAAGACCTGTTCCTTAACCACTTTCAGATTTTCAGAAACGAGCCCGAGACTTCGGCAAGGTGCGGTCAGGAAAACTCCGCACACTTTGTAATCTAGAATGGCCGGCCTTTGGTACTGGATGGCCACACACGGGATCCCTAGACATTAAACAAACCCATTCTGTTTTTCAGGTCATCTTTGGCGATCCGGGTCACCCTGACCAAATGCCATACACTGTTGCTTGGCAAGACCTCCTCAGGCGGCCACCTGCGTGGCTGCAACCCTATGTTCCCCCTAAACAACCTCCTAAAACCCTGGCAGTTCAGCCTCCTGCCGCCACCAGGGCTGAGGGAGCCAAAGCCAGTCTCTGTGGCCTGCATAGGGTCCCTGCAGACCCTCCAGTCCCGACTGCTCCCCCGACCCCCGCCACTTCTGCAGCACCATCTTCCTCTGACCTCCAGAGCCCAGCCCATACCCGCTCAGGTCGATCTTTTCAACCACTTACAGAACCCTCCCTCATATTTTCCCCTTGCGAGCTATAGGGCCCATGACTGAGGCTGGGACCCCCTTCTTGGTCTATACTCCTTTTACCTTGATACCCCTCTTAGAAACCACATACAGCAACTTCTCCAAGCCCTCTTTACCACTGAGGAGAGGACTAAGATTGTTTCCCTAGCCAGAAAACAGCTGATGGAAACTTTACTTGTGATTTAGATGAGATTAACCATGCTTTTCCCCTGACCCGCCCAAATTGGGACCCAAACACCACTGCAGGTAAGCAGCGCCTAACTGTCTACCGCCAGATTCTTATGGGGGGTTTCCGGGCCGCCACTAGGCGCCCCACAAATTTGTCTAGAGTAACACAGGTAATTCAGGAACCCTCAGAATCCCCAGCAGCCTTTCTGGAACGACTGATGGAGACATACCGCACATATACTCCCATTGACCCTGAGTCTCCCAAAAATCAACGGGCCATTAACATAGCCTTCGTGGGACAGTCAGCCCCTGACATCAAAAGAAAAATACAAAAAATAGAAGGATTCGAGGGAAAGAATCTATCTGAGCTGATGGAAATTGCTATGAAAACCTTCAATAACCGTGAACTACCAGAAGACAAACAAGCCAAAAAGGTAAGCAGAATCCTCCTGGCAGAAGCCCAGGGCCACACGCCACTGCGCCCTTGGGAGAAGAAACCGGATCAGACGAGGAAGCCAGGAAAGCCTCCCCTGCAGAGAAACCAGTGTGCCTACTACAAGGAAATCGGACATTGGAAGGGTGAGTGCCCCTAAAGAAAGCCCCCTCCAAAGGTTCTTAACCTAGAGGCCTGAGGGCATCAGGGCTCACTGGCCCCGCCCCCGAGCCCAGGGTAACCTTAAAAATAGGGGGACAGCCAGTAGAATTCATGGTCGACACCAGGGCTAGCAACTCAGTTCTAATTGAACCCCTAGGACCCATAACTGAAACCAAAACCCTAGCACGAGGAGCTACTGGGATTAATGCCTACTCATGGACTGACGAACGATCTGGGAGCTAAGACTGTTTCCCTCTCCTTTATAGTAATGTCTGAATGCCCGTACTTTTTACTTGCAAGAGACTTGTTATCAAAAATGCAGGTGACTATCTGCTTTGCTGGGGATCATGCTTACCTGACACCCCAAGTCAATGTGATAGCCCCTTTAGAGGAAGAATACAGATTTTATGATGGTTCTGACAGGTGCCCCTGCTCTCTCCTCGTGATATCAGTGAATCAATTGATCAAAGAGATTCCTCAGGTTTGGGCTGAAAACAACTCCCCAGGGCTGGCCAAACACCAACCACTGGTTATAGTGACTTTAAAACCATCTGCCAGCCCGATTCAGGTGCCACAGTACCCCATGTGCCAGAAGTGAAGAGAGTGATCAGGGCCCACATTCAAAGACTCAGAAAACATGGAATACTGGTGCCCTGCCAGTCGCCCTGGAATACTCCTCTCCTGCCGGTGAGTAAGGCAGGAGGGCTGGACTCCAGACCAGTCCTAACCCGTACACTCTCCTGAGCTCTCTGTCACCAGAACACTGGGTGTATTCAGTGCTGGATTTAAAGGATGCATCCTTCAGTATACCCCTGAGCCCGCAGAGTCAGCCACTCTTCGCCTTCGAATGGCAGGACCCAGAAGATGGCTCCAGCGGGCAGCTGACCTGGACTGCCTGCCACAAGGGTTCAAGAACTCTCCCACCATCTTTGAGGCCCTTCATCAGGACTTACGTGAGTACAGGCATCAATGGCCTGACATTTCCCTTCTACAATATGTAGATGACTTACTACTCGGGGCACCCGATGAAGACACTTGTTTAAAGGACACCAAGTCCCTGTTAACTCTCTTGGAGAAATTGGGATATCGAGTCTCCGCTAAAAAGACACAGCTCTATGTCCAGGAGGCGACTTACTTGAGTTTCCAATTCAAGGGGGGACAATACTCCCTATCCAAAGCAAGAAAACAGATTATCCTTGGGATTCCTACCCCGTGTACGCCGCGGCAGGTGAGGAAGTTCCTGGGATCCGCTGGGTTCTGCCAACTCTGGATCCCAGGATTTGCAGAGATAATGCGCCCCCTATATGAGCTGACCTGAGGAAAGGAAAAGAATTTTATATGGACTAAAGAAACAGAACAGGTTTTCCAGACTATAAAGAAGTCGCTCCTGGAGGCACCAGCATTGGCATTACCCAACCTGGAAAAGCCCTTCCAACTATACATTGATGAAAATAAAAGAATAGCCAAGAGAGTCCTTACTTAGACACTCGGCCCATGGAAAAGGCCGGTGGCCTGTCTGTCTAAACAGCTAGACCCAGTGGCCTCAGGATGGCCAAGGTGCCTTAGAATTGTTGCAGCCACCGCTTAACTAGCAAAAGACTCTGATAAACTGACTATGGGACAGCCCCTGACCATCACTACCCCACATGCCATCAAGGGAGTCCTGTGTAGCCCGCCTCATAAAGGATTTCCAATGCCCGGCTAACCCACTACAAGTCTTTATTACTAGATCAGCCCCCAGTTGTGTTTGCTTCTAGCTCAGCCTTCAACCCAGCAACGTTGCTGCCTGATCTGGACCTGGAGGCCGAACCGCATGACTGCACTGAGGTGCTTAGCCAACAGCACGGCCTTCGCCGAGATCTTGTGGACGTTCCCTTGCGGGACCCTGATCTCACTCTGTTCACTGATGGGAGCAGTTTTATCAGGGATGGCACCAGGTACACAGGGGCAGCAGTGGTAGCCGACGATCGGGAACATCAGTGCAACAGGCTGCCCTCAGCGGAGGCTGCGCTGGCCGGGCGCCTGCCCCTGCTGCGCGGCCTCAGCGGCCTTCTCAACGCCATCGGGGGCTCGTGGCGGGAGCTGGAGCGCGTCTACAGCCAGCACAGCCGCACCCATGACAAGCTGAGCCACACAGCCCGAGTTCTGGACAGACCCCGCCACAGCGCTGGCACTGCCAACGCGGGCCCCGTCGCCGGCCTCGCCGCTCCACGCTGCCCAGTCAACCTTGACACTACATTAGCGGTGCTGTACAAGGAGATGTTGCCTACAGGTGGGACTGCGACAACTGGACATGTCGCTGCTGTGCCAGCTGTGAGGTCTGTATGAGTCAATCCAGGACTATAAGCACCTATGCCAAGACCTGAGCCTGTGCCAGGATCTGTCCTCGTCCCTGCACTCTGACAGCTCCTACCCACCAGATCCGGCCTCTCAGATGATGAGGAGCCTCCTGACGCCAGCCTGTCCCCTGACTTGCCACCCCTCACTGTGCTCCAGACACACAATGCCCATGACCAGTGGCTACGAGATGCCTTCCACATCATCGGGCTGAAACAATGGAAGCCCGAGGCAATAACCTAGCCAACCGAGCAGCTAAGGAAGCTGCCCTCAGCCTCCTGGAGATCAGTTCTATCCAGCTCCCCGAGCCGACCCTTCCCGAAGAGCCCACCTAGAAGAGAAGAAAGGATGACACTATACTTCGGGAGGGCTCCCCATTCTCTCTCAAAAATTGGAAGAGAAGCTCGTCCGCCAGATCCACCAGACCACCCATCTGGGAGCAACAAAAATCCAGGAACTTCTGTCTCCAAGGTACTATATACCCCAACTATCCCGGCTTGCTGAACAAATAACACATACCTGCCAAGCCTGCCAAGCCACTAATGCAGGCAGCTCTGGTAAGGCCCACCAAGGTAAGAGAGAAAGAGGCACTATGCCTGCAGTACATTGAGAACTGGACTTCACTGAAATTAAGCCCAGCAGATATGGATATAAGCACCTTATAGTTTTCGTAGACACATTCTCTGGTTGGACTGAGGCATTTCCCACTAAGAGAGAGACAGCACAGGTAGTTTCAAAAAAAACTCCTGGAAGAACTCATACCTAGGTTGGGGGTTCTGTTGATGCTAGGATCAGACAATGGCCCTGCCTTTATGGCCATAGTCTCTCAGGGAGTAACATCTGTTCTGGGGATTAATTAATTGGAAACTACATTGTGCCTATCACCCCCAGAGTTCAGGACAGGTAGAGAGGATGAACCATACCCTTAAGGAGGCCTTAACCAAATTGTCCCTAGAAACTGGCAGTGACTGGACGGCCCTGTTTTCCTTTGCCTTAATGCGTGTGCATAATTCTCCCTACCCCCAAGGCCTTACGCCCTATGAAATTGTTTTCAGGAGGCCACACACCTCTGCCCTAAACCAAGGGATGACATACTTGCTAAAATTTCTAATCATGACCTGCTTAAGTCCCTCCAGGCCCTGCAGAAAACTCAAGATCTGCTTTTCCCCTTGTCGAGATGCCTCCACGATCTCCCTCCTGTAAAGCCACATCAGTTTCAGCCGGGGGTCTAGTCTGGGTCCTGAGACACCAAGAGGAGACTTTGGAGCCCCGTTGGAAAGGACCCCACACAGTAATCCTGGCAATCCCCACTTCCATCAAGGTTGACAGGATCTGGCCCTGGGTCTGTCACTCCCATCTACCTTCAATGGAAGGTACGACAACATACTGGCCCTGAGGCGACTCCAAGAAACCTCGGCCAGCAAGTTCAAGAACTGACCCTAATCAGCCCTCCCGAGGTGACTTCACCAGTTTTTCACCTTGATTCATGTGACCTTGTCGGGGGTTCTATAGGCTCACAGCTTAAGAAAGACCCATACCGGGTTCGTGCACACAGAACACTCATAAATACTGGGGGATGTATACATGCTGATGGGTGGGGGTGTGCTACTAACTGCCTCATGCAACAACTGGCTAAGAAACAATTTTACGTCTATCCCGGGGCTAATGTCTATGGATCATGTGGAGGAACAAATGATTATTTCTGTTATACATGGGGCTGTGAAACCAATGCACCCTGGATCAGGGAAAATAGGGGACCTCATTAGGATCAGTTGAGTCTCTGTTCTCCTGGTCTCCGTGGCTGACCACCCTCGTCACTGCGTTAACAGGACCACTTGTCCTCTTCACCTTAACTTTAAAACTGTGGGTCCCTACATTCTAAATTACTTAAGAGAAAAACTAGCCAGCTCCTGGTCCTAAAACATCAGCCCCAACACCAGACCTACCACCCCCTGAACAGCGAGGACCTTGATCAGCCTGGCACCCACTCAGAGTCTAAGATTTGACTCTGGAATAAATCCTTAACCTGACTATCTGAGGTAGTCCTGCAAAATAGGAGAGGGCTAGATTTGTTATTCCTAAAGGATGGGGGGCTCTGTGCAGCCATAAAAGAAGAATGCTGTTTCTATGTTGACCATTCAGGAATAATCAGGGACTCAATGACCAAACTGAGAGAAAGATTAGACAAGAGACAAAGAGATCGCGAGGCCCAACAGGGATGGTTTGAAAACTGGTTCTCCAGGTCCCCCTGGCTGACCACCCTAATGTCCTCCCTTATAGGCCCCCTGCTAATACTGCTATTACTTCTGACGCTGGGACCCTGCATTCTCAACAGACTAGTAACATTCATTAGAGAAAGAGTCAGCGCAGTACAGATTTTATACTCAGACAACAATATCAGGCCCTACAACAACATCCTGATTATAGAGACACGGATATCTGAGTTTTCTATGATTAGAAAACATTTACAAATAGGAAAAGTGGGGAATGTGAGATCCTCCATACCAAAGAGCGGGACAATATAGGACCAACCCCCTCACCGTTCCAGGAACTTACCTAACCACAAAAGGCTAGCTTCAGGAGTAACAGGAAGAAAATGTACCCAAAATAACTGCCCTAGCCCTGAGCCCTGAGCTGACGCAAACCACGAATTGCCGAAATCAACCTCCCCAACACGGAACCTTTCCCCAACCCCACCTCCCCCAGGAATGTAAGATCCCGCCTTTATATACTCTGTAATTCTCTTGTTCGGGGCTCATTCCCTCTACTCTGACAAGAGTATGGACTGAGCCCCAGCACGCTGGAATAAAAACCTCTTGCTGTTTGCATCAAGAACCGTCTCTTGTGAGTGAATGCGGGGTGGCGTTCACACTCAGGACCTTACAAAACCACTCACCTTCATGTGAGTGACTGAGTACAAACCATTTGTGCTGCCCAGGGTACACGATATATATAAAAAAAATCATATGAAACATACACATCCATTATATAGCATACCCTGGGACCTAACACCCAACACACGGAAGGAACATTACAAAGTTTTCATCTCGTTACGTGCTACTTACCCAGACATAACCACCGTCCTGAATTTTGTGTTTACCATCACTTCGATCCATTTTTTTCTTTTTTTTTTTTAATCCCAGTGCTTTGTCATGTATGTAAGGAGCTCTGGCAACATTATAGTTAAGCACTTGGCTGCTAACAGAGAGGCTAGTGGTTCAAATCTACCCAGTGGCTTCAAGGAAGAAAGTCCTGGCAATTGGCTCCCTTAAAGTCAGTTCCTACTCTGACAGAGTAGAACTATCCTGTAGCTAAAGATTGTTTTTGTTGTTGTTGCTAGGTGACATTGAGTTGGTTCTGACTCATAAACCCCAAACCAAACCCTGTGCTGTCAAGTTGGTTCTGACTCATAGCGACCCTGTAGGTCAGAGTTCAACTGCTCCACAGAGTTTCCAAGGAGCCCCTGGCAGATTTGAACTGCCGACCTTTTACAGTGAGCAGATGTTGCACTTAACCCACTACGCCACCAGGGTTTCCTCCGACTCACAGGGACCCTAAATACAACGGAAAGAAACCCTGCCTGACCGTGTGCCATCCTCACAACTGTTGCTATGTTTGAGCCTATTGTTGTAGTCACTGTGTCAGTCCGTCTCGTTGAGGGTCTTCCTCTTTTTCATCATCTTATCTAATCCTCCTATAACTGAAATACCACAAGTGGAAGGCTTAAACAAAGGGAGATTTATTCTCTCACAGTCTAGGAGGCCAAAAGTCCCAATTCAGGGTGCCAGCTCCTGGGGAAGGTTTTCTCTGTCTGCTCTGGAGGAAGAGCCTCGTCATTACTCTCCCAGTCGAGGAGCTTCTCGGCACAGGGACCCCAGGTCCAAAGGACACGCTGTGTTCCTCGTCCTTCTTTACTGATGGTATGAGACCCTACCTGTCTCTTGGCTCCTTCTTTCTTTTATATCTCAAAAGAGTTCGTTTAAGATACAGATTAATCTTGTAGATTGAGTTTACCTAACTGCTGCTAATCCCATCTCATCAATTTCAGAGGCAGAATGTACAACACATAGGGAAATCACATCAGATGACAAAATCGACAATTGTGCAATACTGGGAATCAACCTAGCCAAGCTGACAGATGTTTTGGGAAGATGCAGTTCAATCCACAACATCAACGCTCTACCAAGCATGATGTCCTTCCCCAGGGACTGGTCCCTTCTGATAAGATGTCCAAAATATGTGAGACAAAGTATTGCCATTCTTGCTTCTGAGGACATTTGTTTGCTTTTCCGGTAAAATCAAAAACAAACCTACTGCTGTCGAGTCAATTCCAACTCATAGCAACCCTACAGGACAGAGTAGAACTGCCCAATAGAGTTTCCGAGCAGCAGTTGGTAGATTCGAACTGCCAGCAGCCGTAGCACTTTAACCACTTTGCTACCAGGGTTTCTGTTCTTCTGGTAGCCCATGATGTATCAATATTCTTTGCCAAAGCCATAATCCAAAGGCATCGATTCTTCTTCATCTTCCTTATTCTTTGTCTAGCTTTAACATGCATGTGAGGTGATTAAAGTATCGTGGCTCAGATCAGATGCGCCTTAGTCCTCAAACTGATGTTTTTGGTTTTTTAACACTTCAAAGTGGTCTTTTGCAGCAGATTGCCTGGCTCAAGGTGTCATTTGATTTCGCTGCTTCCATGGGTGTTGATTGTAGGTTCCGGTAAAATAAAATCCTTGACAACGTCTATCCTTCCATTTGTCATGGTGTTGCATACTGGTCCAGTTGTGAGGACTTTTGTTTTCTCTGTGTTGACATGTAATCTTTACTGAAGACTGTTGTCTTTGATCTTTATCAGTATGTGCTTCAAGTCCTTCATTTTCCAAAAGCAAATTTGTGTCATCTGCTTATTGTGGGTTGTTAATTAGTCTTCCTCCAATCTCAGCGTCACATTTTTTTTCATGTAGTTCAGCATATGGGTAAAAATTATAGCCCAGGAAAGCCTACCTGGAAATTCTGCTCTATTTGTATATAGGGTCACTATGAGTTGCAAACAGACTCCACAGCACCTAACAATTAACAACAGCAGCACATGTGTGTGTCTGTTTATTTCTGTTCTATAAAACAATTAGTGTTTAATGTGTGCTAATCATTCTAAGTGCTTAAAAATATTAACTCATTTAATTCATGCAATCCATACAACAAGCCTATGGAGAAGGTACTGTTATTATTCCGAGAAAATGAGTCACAGAGAAGCTAAGTGACACACCTGAGGTTAAACAGGTTAAAAAAAAAAAAAGCAAGTCGTTATAGGTTCTTGCCTGTGACCACAAAAGAATTGCAAGAGGAAGCAACAAGAGAATTTGGAAGAGAACACCTTTTTTGGGAGAAGGAGAAATGCAGCACAGAGAAGTTCTGCACAGTGGGCTAGCCACAAGATGGATAGCCCTGGGGAAAGCAAAGGCCCCCGGACACAAGCAGAGTGGAGATTTCTAATGTTTACATGGAAGCCCTGGCTCTCCGCCTATCAGGACCACCAGTCTCTGTCTTCTGTTCTTTGACCTTGGCAGCAGATGCATCCTTTGGTCTTTCCCAGGACGTGCATGCACACACAAACTCCAAGATGGTTAGGGCTGCTGAGGCTCCTGAGTGGTTAGCAGGACCTGTTATGGGATATCTGTGCAGGCACAGACTCCTTTTTTTATGCATGACAGTTCATCATTCCCCACCTCCCTTGTGAGGTGGTCAAGGGTCTGGGTGGCTGATTCCCAGGATAAATTGCTTAGCAGCTATCTGAAAAACAGCTCTAAGGGGTCACAGTTAGTCATAACAGACAGGAAACAGTTCTCAGGCAAGCTTCCTTCAAGGTTTCCCTGATATTCAGCCTTCCATCATCTATTATTCCTCAGCTGTGGCTGATGTGCAAGTGGGTCCCCAATTTTCCTGTTTCCTGACCACCTGACTCCAGTGGGTAAGTGCTGCAGCTGCTCACCAAAAGGTCGGCAGTTCAAATCCACCAAATGCTCCTTGGAAACTCTATGGGGCCATTCTACTCTGACCTACAGGGTCACTACAAGTCAAAATTGACTCGATGGCAGTAGGTTTGATTTGGTTTATCCTGTCTCAAATGGAAACCCTAGTGGTGTAGTGGTGTAGTGGTGTAGTGGTTAAGTGCTATGCCTATTAACTAAAAGGTCAGCGGTTCAAATCTGCCATATGCTCCTCGGAAACTCTATGGGGCAGTTCTACTCTGACCTGTAGAGTTGCTTCAGCTTGTCAGCAGTGACTTTTTATTGACATCCTGTCTCAAAGTGGCTCTTGAGTTGACTCCAGTTCATGCCAACCTCATGTGCATCCCACCTGAACCACGCTCCATGAGGTATTCTTATAGTCAATATTTTGGAAGTAGATTGCCACGCCTTTCTTCTAGGGGGCCTCTGGGTGGACTTCAACTGCCAACCTCTCTGTGAGTAGCCTGACATATTAACTGTTTGCACCCTTCAGTGACTCCAAGAGGTAAAGACCGGACACGTCTCCTGGTTCTTGATGCAAATTTACCTGAGAACTGTGGGCTGCGCAGTATAAGGATGTTCGGTTTTATAAGACAATGTCTCATTAGTGTCCAGGGAGCAGTTGCTTCTCACCAGCAGTCAAAAGAGCTCCTCATGCTACAACTGCTCTAAAAAATCGGTCTTGTCAGAATTCCTAACTTTTGCCAATCTAAAACCCACTGCCATCGAGTCGATTCCGAATCATAGCAACCCTATAGGACAGAGTAGAACTGCTCCATAGAGTTTCCAAAGAATACCTGGTGGATTCAAACTGCCAATCTTTTGGTTAGCAGACGTAGCCCTTAACCACTACACCAGCAGAGTTTCCTTTGCCAATCTAGCTGTTCTAAAGTGGTATTCCTTTGTGGCTTTCATTTTAATTTTTCTGTTATTGGATTTAAGCATTTTTTCATTTGTTCAGGCATGTTTGCTTTCCTTTGAAACATTTATGTCAAAGTTATCATAGGTTTATTTCACTTCTGGTGACTTTGGAGTGTGGTGTAAGAGATTCTTTGCTACCCTATGATGATACCAGTACTCTCTCATTTTCTGTATTCCGCCCCCGCCTCCACCATTTCTCAAATCCTTAATCTTGATGGAATTGGGTCTACATTTGGTGTGAGGTAGGGGTACATTTTTCCTATGTGATTAACCAATGGATCCAGCATCACTCATTCAAGTGTTCTTTCTTTGGCCTAAAAAAAGGAGCCTTGGTGGTATGGTGGTTAAGGGCTCAGCTGCTAACCGAGAGGTCATTGGTTTGAACACGCCAGCACTTCCCAGGAGAAAGATGTGGCAGTTTGCTTCCACAAAGATTACAGTTGTGGGAACCATATGGAATAGTTCTACCCTGTCCTATAGGGTCACTGTGAGTTGGAATCAGCTTCAAGGCAATGGGTTTGGTTTTTTAGCTCGTCTATTTTGCCCAATGATCTACAGTGCCACCTAGGAAATATTATGGAATGCATTTCTGCCCACCCTGGACCTCCGGTGTTAATCAGTTGAGTCTGGGGCAGGTTTAGGTGAGCTGGATGCTTATGTTGAATTCTGCTTGAGCATTTAGCTGGAAAATCTCAGTTCTTGTCCAGGCTTCCTGCCTCTGCTTCCTAACTATGGTCAAGTCCTGACCTCTAATATTCCCCACCTAGAGGTGATTCCAGTGGTGTGTCCTGTGGGATGGGGCAGTATCCCAAACCTGAGGTTGAAGGTAGCCTTCTCCTGTGTGCATGCACAAAGGCACACACAGTGCACCCGAGTCCTATGTGCACGTATATCACACACACACACAAATATGCTTGATCATACATGTGCCCTGTCTCCACCCTGCCCTCTGCTCGGGGAACTTGCTGGGAGGAGTTCTTTATTTTCGTGCTTATCAGTTCCTCCCAGTTTCCTCTGCATGGGGACTCTCAGTAGTTCTGGGACCCAGCCAGCACACGTGGCTTCCAAAGACCACTCAAATAATGAGAGGAAATGCAGTCATCAGCTTGAAGAACACTGGAGGTTTGAGGCCATAACTCTCGGCGGCCACTCCTGACCCACGCCTTCCGTCCCTCCATAGCAGCCCTTGGCCGTTCCCTGTGAGTCTGCGGACACCTCCCGAGATGTCCTCTTGTAGCTGCTGGGGCCTGCCCACAGCACTTCTCGCCCTGCTTTGTTCAACAGGTGAGTGGGTGCCCTAGGCTCCCGACTCAGAACATACCAGCTCGGAGGGTGAGATGCACAGGGTCTCCATGGGACTGCCCTGCTCCCGTAGGCTTGAGTTCGCGCAAGGGGTCCCAGCTTCAAGTCACTGAGGCTTTGTACAGACAGGGCATGTTGCCATGGGTACAGGATGCTGGGCCAGCCAGACTTCCAGTCCTCATGGCCCTGGGCAGTATGTGGGAGGAACTGGCCTTTTGGACACCAGGTTGGGCAGTCCCGTAGGTTTGTGGCATGCAGATGTGGCAAGTTAAGGATGAATGGTGAGCTGGATGGGGTCTCAGGAGGTGAAAGGACATTGGAGTTCAGGGAAACTGAGGACAGACCCCTATCCAGTCATCAGACATGGCCTAAGGGACAAGAGGGGGCAGCAGGGGGCACTGCCTTCCTGTCTGTGGGCAAAGTGAAAATGAAACCACTTTTTCAGTGGGCCTTGGGGCTGGGGAAGGAAACCTCCCTCATGTACTGGGAGGCAGCCTGTCAGTCTGGACGTGGAGTGACAAAGCCTGAGCATGCAGGTCATCCTTGGGTTTTCTTGTTGGGGTCTTGACCCTTGATCCAGAGTGCTAGCTGTGGGTAGCAACACTGAATAGAACAATAGGGACACCTTGCCAGGTGGACACTGACCAGTGTTTTTGGTTTTCCAGGGTCAGGGGTGAAGACATACAATGTATACGTGGGGCTAGACCAGCCAGTGGTCGAGGCCAACAAGTCCATGGTGGTTAACTGTAGTACTGACTGTCCCCAGCCAAGCTTGGGTGGTCTGGAGACCTCCGAAGAAAAGATTCTACAGGCCAATCAGACTCAGTGGAATCAGTATTTGGTCCCATACATCTCCAAGGACACACACTTCGAATGCCACTTCATGTGCTTCGGGGAGCAACTGTCCAGGAAAGTCAACATTAGCGTGTATCGTGAGTAGCTGTACTGTGGTATCCTCCTCTCCCGCAGAGCAGGATCTGAGTGACTGAAGGCAAAGCATCTGTCACTGCCCCTGGGTACTGTCCTCATGGCCCCAGTCTCTTTGAGCTCCTAGGAATCACAAGGTGTAGGACCCTGACCAGCTGGCTGTGAGTCAGCTGACACTCTTTCTGGGCCTCCCTGAGGCTGCTGGCATCTCAGAAGCAGGAGCCGACACTGGCTTCTTGCTCAGAGGAGGACAACCTAGCCAAGATGTGCACAGATAATCAATGTCATCCCCCAACGTGGCGTTTGCAGTCTCCTCCTAAATCAGGGCCACTTCCGTCACCAGAGCAGCCTGTGTTCCCCACCTCAGCCGTGGGGGCATCATCAGGAGAGAGGGGCTGGCCCTCCAATGGCCCCTTCAACCCAGTGCAGACTGATGGGAAATGTGTGACTATCTCACACATGCCTGCCCATGAACCCTGAAAACTCTCCAGATAAGGCCAGGAGTCTCTCGGTTATCTTTGCACCTTGGGTATCACTTGGGTCCTCCCCATCCCAACATCAGTAGATCAAATGAAGAGAAAGATACCTTAAATCTAAAGTATTATCCTGAGGTAGGGGTGAGGGGTGAGAGGAGGCAGAGCATTCTAGTTCAAAAAGAAATCCAAGGTACCACTGGTTGTCCTGCTTGACAAGGAGTGATGGGATGCAGAACCTGATCTGGGGACATTACAGCCAGTCTAACTCCAGCCGCCACCTCTTGAGTGAACAACTTCACTGTTCACCTACTAATTCCAGCAAGTTCTTTCCAAGCCATTTCTCAACAAAATTACCCAAGTGTTTCATTTTCTGAACTTTCTATTTAATTCCATACGAGCAGGAACTGATGGTACTGGAGGAGCAAGTCAAAGCTGCAGTGAAGGCACTGGTGAAAAACAAGCTGCAGGAACTGATGGAACAGCAAGTGAGATATTTCAATAAATGGATGCACTGCTGGAAGTGATCACTTGTCTATGCCAAGAAATACGGAGGACAGCTACCTAGCTAACTGACTGGAAGAGATCCAGGTTCGTGCTGACTCTCCAGAATGCTGATCCCACTGCATGTGGAAGTTGTCCAACAATATCATTAATATCACACCCAAATAAAACTTTGCTGAAGATCATTCAAAAGCAGCTGCTGGAGAGTATCAACAGAGAACTGCCAAAAGTTCAAGCTGGATTCAGAAGAAGATGTGGAACTAGAGACATCACTGCTAATGTCAGATGGATCCTGGCTGCAAGCAGAGAACATCAGAAAGGTGTTTAACTGTGTTTCATTGACTGTGCACAGGAATTCAACTGTGTGGATCATTACAGGTTATGGATAACATTGCGAAGAATGGGAATTTCCAAACTCTGAACTGTGCTCCTGAGGAAACCGTACATAGATTAAGAGGCAGTTGTTCAGACAGAACAAAGGGATACTGTGTGGTTTCAAGTCAGGGAAGGTGTGCGTCAGGGTTATAGCCTTTCACCTAATGTACGCTGAGCAAGTCATCCAGGAAGCTGGACTGTATACATGAAGGAGCAGGGGGCATCTGGGCTGGAGGAAGACTTACCAACGTGTCTTATGCAGATGATACAGCGGTGCTTGGTGAAAGTGAAGAGGGCTTGAAGCATTTACTGACAAAGGTCGAAGACCACAGCCTTCAGTCTGGGTTATACCTCAGCATAAAGAACCAAAAATCCCCACAACTGGACCAATAAGCCCCATCATTAGAAATGGAGAAAGGACCGAGGTTGTCAAGGGTTTCATTTTGCCTGGATCCACAACCAATGCCCATGGAAGCGGCAGTCAACAAATCAAACGATGTGTTACGTTGGGCAAACCTGCTGCAAAAGACTTTTTCAAAGTGCTGAAAATCAAAGATGTCACCTTGAAGACTAAGGTTGGCCTGACACAAGCCATGGTGTTTTCAATTGCTTCCTATGCATGTGAAAGCTGGACAACTGAATTGCAGAGTTGGAGAATATTGAATAGACCATGTGTGTGTACTTTGTGGTTACATATACATACATATGTATGTATGTATGTGTAAGGCTGTCTTACCAATTTCTTTCAGGGGGCAGAGGAGAGGGTGGAGTTGAAGGGGCAAGAGCTGGCTGAGTGGATACTGAAAGAGTGAAAGAGTATGCTGTCACATGGTGAGGAGAGCAGACAGAGTTGCAGAGAGGCAGGTATGCAAAACTGACCTGGGTTGTAAACTTTCCCTTAATCACAACAACAACAACAAAAAATTTTGAAAACATATCGTGAACTGCCAAAAGAACCAAGAAATCTGTCTTCACGGAATGACAACCAGAATGCTCCTTAGAAGCAAGGCTAGTGAGACTACACCTCATAGACTTTGGGCAAGTTGTTCGGAGGGATCAGTCCCTGCAGAAGGACATCATGTCTGGTAAAGCAGAGGGTCAGTAAAAGAGAGGAAGACCCTCCAGGAGATGGACTGACACAGTGCTGTAACAACGGGCTTAACGGTAACAATGACCGAGCATGGTACAGGACCCGGCAGTGTTCCCTTCTGCTATGCGTAGGGTCACTTTGAGTCAGAAATGACTCAGTGGCACCTAACAACAACATTTAACTCTTGGAGGGGTGGGAGGCAGATGCCAACTTCTATATGTTCCCAGTTGGCTGTACAATTTCTGGTCTTTGTAGACTCCTGAGCATCTCCATTTTGTCCAATCCCCAAACCATCATGTCAGAAAAGCTACCACCAAGTGCAATCTTCACCCTGTACTGCTTCCTTCTTCCTTTCTCCACACTCTAGAGTAGCCAGGCTCCAGCTGTCTTCCTTCTCTCAGGTCAAGCCAGGGATCTGAGAACACTGTGGTGGCAGGGATGGCCCTGGCCTGGTGGGGGCTGCTGGGACTGCGCCCTGACCTTGACCTTCCTTCCTTCCTTCTCTTGGCAGACCCTCCAAAGCAACTGATGCTGAAGATGCAGCCCACTTGGGTGGCCCTAGGCAAACCCTTCACCCTGGAGTGCAGGCTCCTCTCTGTGGCACCCTTCAAGGAACTTACCCTCATCCTGCTCCGTGACAGGGAGATACTGCATAACCAGACTTTTTGGCAGGTGACAGCTGACCCCCAAGAAGTTACAATCACTCTGAATGCCACAGCTCACTGGGAGGACCACCGCCGCAACTTCTCATGCCAGGCAAAGCTGGACCTGCGCTCTCACGGTGGGGCGATCGTTTCCTGGGCCACGGATTCCCAGATGCTGGAGGTCTATGGTAAGTGGGAGCCAGGGGGGTTCTTCAGTGGAAAAGCTCTGCTCTACTCTCTGCTGGCTTGGGAGGCAGGGACTGGAATCTCTATGTTTAATTCAGAGGGTTCCCTCTTGCTATTTCTGTTCTCTGAAGCTCTCGCCCATTTCCTCAACTTGGACCCTGGCTGTTCCAGAGGCCATGCTGTTCTAGGAGAGCGAGACTAGTTGTTTCGCTATTGTCAAGCTGGGTGACCTTAACCAAGCGTCCCTGGGGAAGGGGGGTGCAAGCAGTTAATATGCTCAGCTGCTAACCAAAAGGTGGGAAATTTGAGTCTATCCAGTGGCACCTTGGAAAAACAGCCTTGTCTTAGTCATCTGGCACTGCTTTAACAGAAATGCCACAAGTGGATGGCTGTAAAAAGAAGTTTTATTTTGTCACTATCCAGCTGGCTAAAAGTCTAAATTCCGGGTGTTAGCTCCAGAAGTCTTTCTCTGCTGGCTCTTCCCCTGGACTAGAAGCTTCTGAGGCGCAGAGACCCCACCCTCTCCAAGGAATGTGCTCTGCTCCCAGCTCCCAGCACTGCTGACATGTGCAGAGAGCAGCAGGAGCACCTAGCGTGAGGTCCCCACTCTGCTTCCCCTGCTTTCCTTTATGTCCCAACAGGCTGCCCTTAGGCACAATACAATCCCACACACTGAGTCCTGCCACACCAACACAACTACCAGTCCATCCTCCCTCATTAACATCGTAGAGGCAGAGTTTACAACAGAGTAACATCACACAACACCAGGAATCATGGTCTAGCTGAACTGCCACATACATTTGGTTGGGTGGTGGGGCGGGGGGCACAATTTAACCCATGACAGGCCTACTGCCAAAAATTCAGCCACTAAACACCTTATGGAGCAAAGATCTGCTGTGGCACACATGGCATGGCCACAGGTGACTTGGTGACAACTGCTAGTTAGACCTTGACCAAGTCACCCTTCTCTCTGTGGCCTGGGCTCCTTTTGACAGTGAGGTTGGCCTGACTGACCTCCAAGGTCTCCTGTAACTCTGCTGTACTGTGGCTCTGAGTGACCAAGGTGTCCCCTGTCTTTGCGGGACTTAGCATGCAGTTCACTCAGCTGGGCCTAGACCACACCACCCTCCAGGCCATGGTGTCCAGTAACTACATGCTAGCCCCACGGCTGGCAACAGTGGCCTGGATCTCGGCCCACTCCTCCAGACGACACCTTGGGGGCAGATACCACTCACCAGTCCTCTCCGTGCACAGGATGACTGGAGCGTGAATGAGAGGATGGGTTGGTGGTAGGTGGATTTCTCGGTACTAGAGACTTCTAAGGCCTCTGCCTCCTCGTCCCCAGAGCTCAGACAGGACAACCAGATGATCATCATCATCACGGTCGTGTCAGTGCTGCTGTTCCTGTTTGTGACATCTGTCCTGCTGTGCTTTGTCTTCAGCCAGCACTGGCGCCACAAGAGGACAGGTACCTACGGGGTCCGAGCAGCCTGGCGGAGGCTGTCCCGGGCCTACAGGACATAGATGGCATGAATGGCAGGGCTACGGCCATGGTGGCCTCTGGACCTCGGTGTGCTTCCTCAGGGTTGTGGTCCAACCCTAGCTGAAGAAATGTGGGACAAACAGCAACTCTGGGGACATTTCTAGTCGAATACAAACACCTGATGTGTTCTGGGGGAACACCCAGTGCCAGCAGAAGTGCAGTTCTTTCCCTTAGCTTCCGTCCTACCCTCCCCTTCACGGAGCCCTTCCAAAGCCTCAACCAGCCCAGGCCTGGGGAGCACCTGCTGACCAGTGTAGGCATCAGGGCCCTCCTGGCCCATTGAACCCCAAGTGACTGTCCCCGAGGGAGGGTGGGGGGAAAGGCACCCAGGCTCAACAAGGCAGAGTCACTCTGTTCCCACTCAGCCTCTGCGACTGCAGGCACTCCAGGAGGGGAGTAGAGCAGAGCCGTGATCTTTCCGTCTATCAACAGGGCCAGCTTCTTGGGACAGTGTAGGGACAGTGCCCCGAAGGAGCTGGCTCAGCCCAGGGGCCCTCCGTAGCCAGGCCTCCCACCCCTTGCTGTGGGCCCATTTACTGACCACTCTGGGCTTTCAAAGAGCCATGAGAAACAGAAGTGGTGCCTCCACCCCCGAGTATTGGGCCATCAGAGACCCTGAGCCCTGTCAGTGTAGAGTGGGCTAAGGGAAGAAGGTGAAGGTAGAGCCCCAGTTCCCAGGCCACCCCTTATCTGGCAGGCCACGGTGGGGGCAGAGCTGAGCTTTCATGCAGCTTCTGGGCCCAGGATGGTGGTCTTGGAGGCTCTCACCCCAGAGCCAAGCTCAGTGTGCTCAGGATAGCAGTGGGGTGCAGAGGGGGCTGATTCATCAGAGAAGATGGCTGGCGGAGTCACACTGTGAAAGGTTGCTAGGCGTGGAGTGCAGACCATGGGCACGCCAGAGGGGCAGCGGGGCTGGCACAGGGCCAGGGTCCGTGCTCACAGCAGGCTCTCAGCATCATAGTAATCTGGAAGAGACACAGCCCCCTCTTCTTTTCTCGCTCCCACCTCAATGGGCCCCCTAGTGAGAGTGAGGTAGGAGCTTCCCCTCCCTTCCCAGCATCTGGCTTCTCCGGCTTCAGGATCCATTCCAGGCCCGCATCCCTCCCACTCCCCACCCCCCTAGGCAACTACCTGAAGCCGGGGGCACATCCGCGCCCACGGTCCCGGTGGCACTGGGAGGTGGGGGTGGGGGCACAGCTCTCCTGTGATGGGGGAGAAGGACCCCATCAGAAGTCCAGTGGTGGCCTCTGGGGTTTCATCTACAAGCATCTCCACCCCTTCAATCCCCATCCCCCTCCAACCCTGGTGAGCTCTTAAGGGCCCACCCCAGGGCGGGAGGGCCCTGGCAGCAGGCAGACCTCCAGCCTCACTCACGCCTTTCTCTTCCTGGGTGCTGCAGTACGGTGCCGAATTCTGGGACTGGCCTGCAGGTGGTGCTGATGTGAGGGAGAGGGTAGGAGAGGGGCCGTCCACGGCAGCAGAGGGCCCAGTGGGGGCCACGAGCAGGGCAGGTAGTGGTGGTGGAACACCAGCAGCCCTTCCTCCTGCATTTCCAAGTCTTCCTCTTGCTCAGACTCCTGGAGGCCCTCCACATAGAGCTGGGGATCGTGGGAAAGGGCAGATGGGGAGCCGAGGACACAGGGTCAGCCTCTCCCTCCCTGCCCCTCTGCTCCCCTATGTGATTTTTTTCAGATCCACACTGTAATCACGGCTACCATTTATTCAGCATTTACTACCCACGAGCAAGGCACTCTGTGGCCATTTATTCTTTGTTTTGCAGGTGGGGAAACAGAGACTCAAAGAGGCTGGGCAACTTGTCTAAGGTCACCTAGCTAGTAAGTGGCAGGGCAGGGACTGAAGAATCCAGGTTGACCCCAGACCTCGTCTGGGTCCAGCAGGTACCCCTGGCCTCACCCCAGCGCCTGCCCCAACCCACACCCATCAGTGAAATGTTGCTCATTCCAAGGCCCTTTGAGGGCCTGCAGGTGATGGAGACGACACCTCTGTCCACAGTTTTCTGTAAGGGATAGGGACAGAGGGGGCTGCAGGGTCGGATTATCCAATCAGCAAGGCATGCACAGGTTTGTGCTTCCTAATCTGTAGTGCACAGTTTCATGTGGGTCTCCATGCAGGTAAAATTGTACACTACAGATTAGTAAGTAAACACAAGTAAGCCCATGCATTCCTTAGTGAGTAACTTGTCCCCAGGTGCCTGAGTGGGGAGAGCAGAAACAGCAGCTCCTGGGGTCTCTCTCTGCTGGACTCCCTGACCCGCCTCTCCCCTTCCCCCCAGGCTGACCGGCCTCCTCTCTCCACTCAACCAGAGCATCCCCTAACCCGTCAGCTGGGCCAGCCACCCAGTCCCCCCAGGCCCCAGTGACAACCTCCCCAGTGGTCCCTGATTGAGTCCCTGCTCCAGTTATGAGGCATTCCCCCGGGGCACTACCTTCCACAAGCTTCCCAGGCCTCTCCCCACTCTCCTTTCCTCCAGCTGCCGCTCACAAGTCTTCAGGGTGCCCACCCAGGGGTTCCTCCCTCTGTCTCCTGACTCTGCTCCTGCCACCTTGGATGGATGGTGGACACGTCGTCTCTGAGGGTGGAAACTACCTGGCTTTGAAGGGCTGGCTCAGTGCCACCTGCTTCTCCTTGCTCCTCATCCCCAACCAAGTGTGTGCTCACACCTGGAACCTCCATATATGTCAGTGCTAATGCGGGCTTATACCCACAGGTATTCATTCACTTGTCACCAAGTCTCTATTGAGCCCCCTGTGTCACATGCAGTACCAGGCACTAGAGTGGAGTTGGGCCTGCAGCCCAGTGGGGGAGGCACCACAGCAAGACCTCCTTAAAAAAGGCAAGGGTCCTCTGGAATTGGGGACCCTTGTGGGGCCTGATGGGAACCCTAGAGGGTAGTAGTTAAGTGTTATGGTTGCTAACCAAGAGGTCAGCAGTTCAAATCCACCAGGCACTCTTTGAAACTCTGAGGCAGTTCCACTCTGCCCATTGTTGTCCAGTAAATTGCTCACTATGAATTGGAAGGACTGAACGACAATGGGTTTAATTTTATTTCCTGGTGGAGCCTGACAAGGGTCTGGCATGCAACACAGGCCAAACAGATCCAGCCAGAGGGCTGCATGCTGGCTTCCCCATTCCTCTGGCACCCAGTTCCTCTCTCCCGAAGAGGGGTTCAAACTCAGATGACCCCGGTAGCCCCCCACGCTTCCGCCTAACGTACCTGTGGGCCGCTGATGGCAGGGTCGGGGATCAGCGCCCCAGCCATCAGGCGACTAAGCAGCACCTGGTACATCTGCGCGTTCTGCAACATCATCAGCTCCAGCAGATCTGGGGGGCAGCGGGTTAGGAGGTCCACGCGGGGCTCCCGAATCTGCCTCCGCCCCGGACCCCAGAGCCCCGACCAGATCGCCAGCCCTTGGCGCTATGTAGGTAGAGGCGGTGAAGGAACGTGCAGGGCGCAGGGGGTAAGGGACAGGCTATTACCCCTGAGTCTCACCTTCCTTCACACGGCCGGGCTGTGGGGACAGAGAGGGGACAACCCACGGCAGGGGCTGCAGGACGGTCACCCAGGGCTGGAAGAGGCGGGAGACAGGCCAGGAGAGAAATGGCTAGGGGGTACTGCTCGAGCTCTAGCCCAACCCCCGAGGACTGCAACCCTAACCCTGCCGAGGCCGCATTCTCACGCATCCCCCTCCTGCTCAAGTCTCTGTCTCTCGGATTGGAGTCGATTTCTTCATCCCCCAACTCTCTCCAGGGCTCGGTCCCTTAGGTCCACAACTCTACCACTTCCTCCCCTAGATCTCCAGTAGCGCTGCCTCTGCTCCCCATCCCAGCCCTCACCGTCGGGGCGGCACTCCGTGATCCCGAGTGGCCCCAGTTCCCACCCGCAGGGGCAGCCATGGCCGGCTCGGCGTGCCGGGGTTACCATGGTGACGCCGGCGCCGCCGAGGGCGCCGTCTCCTGCCACGCACGTGCAGGCTCCACCCTGGAGCCCAGTGCTCTGCTCTGCACTGCTCTCCAGAACTCTAGGGCCCTAGGGTCTTTGAGAACCGCCCTACCCGGAGTCTGCTTCTCTGTGAGGGGTCCAACTCAAACCCCCTGCGCGGGGGTGGGGGATGGGGGGTGGGAAGAGTGGGAGGGGTAGGAGGTGGGGGGGAGTAGGGAGGCTAGGAGGTATAAGGAGGTGAGGGAATAAGAGGGTAGAGAGGTGGGCTGCCGGCACTTCTTCTCCCTCAGTGTACCTCTGTCATGGATTGAACTGTGCCCCCAAAACTGTGTACAGCCATGTGACTGGGCCATGAGTCCCAATATTTTATGATTGCCCTCCATTTTATGTTTTTTCTATGCTGTATGTTAGAAGATGAGGGTGGGACTGTAAACTCCTTCTTAAGATCGCCTCCCTGCTCTGTAGTACAAGGAGTTTCCCTGGAGAATAGTTTGCACCACCCTTTATTCTTTCATCTTACACGACATAAAAGGAAGGGAAGCAAGGGGAGAATTGGGAACCTCACACCATCAAGAAAGCAGCCAACGCGCACCCTTCACACCTAAGGTTCCTGAGCCAAGATGCTGCCTGACCAAAGACCGATGCTCCACAAGGACTTGGCTCCCGAGCTGACAGAGGGAAAGCCTTCCCCTAGAACAGACATCCTGAATTTGGACTTGTAGCTTGCTAGATTACGTAAGAATAAACTTTTCTTTGTTAAAGTGAGCCACTTTGTGGTAATTCTGTTAGAGCCGCGCTCCCACTACCACTAACCCAGTGCCGTGGAGTCAGGTCTGACTCATAGGGACGCTAAAGGTCAGAGCAGAACTGCCCCATAGAATTTCCCAGGAGCACCTGGCAGATTTGAACTGCCAGTAGTCATAGAACTTAACCTAGCCACCACGGTTTCCTACAGCAGCACTAGCTGACTAAAACAACTTCCCTCCCTCCCACCCCTAATCACCCCCAAGTGCTGTGTTTGTGGAGTGGATGTGTTTGTGGCTGGACGTGTTTGTGGAGTGGATGCAAGGGGTGCGGATGCCAGGCCCTAATTCCAAACTTGGTTTCCAGGCCCCAGAGCCACATTGGCTCAGACGGCACGTTAAGCAGAAATTGACAATTTGGCTGGAGCAGAGGGGCAGGCTTGCTGGGGGCAATAAGGGGACAGGGAAGGTGAGTGGGGAGGGCCGAGGATCTGCTCCTTATTGCTCTGTGTGTGGAGAGGCTGTCCTGTGGGGCGGAAGAGTGGTTTCTGAAGCCGACCACAGCAGGAAGCACCGGCCAAATTCACGGAAATGCCCTGCTAACCCCTGGGTTCTCCCGCAGTGGCTGCTTGCTCTTTGGTTCTCAGCCAGGGCAAGCCACTGATTCTGAGGTCAAAGAGCTTGGGGAATGTAGCAGCAACGTCCCCATTGCTGGAAAAATTACCGAAGCATGCATCTTTTGACAGGGACTCAGCATGATCTCTGCTAAGAACAGGTGAGGGGGTGATCGCTCTCGGCAGCTGCGACCATCCTAAGATAGACCCTAGGCAGCAGTCAGGGCAAATCCAAACAGGAAGATGGGATTAGCACCCTGAGGTGCCCTTCCTCCACCCTACGTGTCTGTTCTCCCTCTTTCCGGCAGTCTGGGTGTCTAGAACCGCTGAGGCCATGCCTGCCTTCTCCCTTTACCCCTCAGCCCCTGACTGCGGAGGAGCAGGCCTGTGGCCAGTGCATTCGCTGTTCCCGTAAACAGAAGGAACACGGAGGAGCATTTCTCCATCCTCACCCTCATTCCAGATGGAAAGACAAAGCCAGCCACAGTGATAAATCTGGCCAGGGAAGTGTCTGTAGGTGCAAGGCACCATTCTGAACCCTAGAGACACAGAGTGGTACCGGGTAGCGTGTCCTCACTGCTCAGCGTTCTTGGGAAGCAAAAACATACTCATGAAAAGGGAGCAAAACTGCAAGACTATGCAGAGGGCCCTATGAGTGACACAGGAGAAGGGGTGTTGAAAATGAAAGGACTCCATCCCCGAGAGGCAGAGCTCTAAGGGAGGTGGCAGCTGGGATGGAGCAGTGCAGGAGGGAGAGCATGGGCCAGGTTGGGGACACAGCCCAAGCTTGGGTACAGGGACAGGAATAGACAGGGCCTATGATGGGTCCAACTGTCTGGCTGTGGTAGAGGAGCCAGGCAGGGGACAGTAAAAGGTCCCGTGGTCCAGGCTACAGGTCAGACTCGAATGCCAAGTGATGGGAGTTAGGCTTCACCTGGTGGGTAGTGACAGCAATTGGTGGAATTTTGAGCAGGAGAGAAGGAAGCTAGTGACAAGTCCACAGCTGTGTTTTAAAAAGATTCATAGTGTCCCTATGTCTTTGTTTCTAGCAACCAAGAATTACATGTCACAAATGTGTGACATGTAATTTTTATATCTGAGGTACGTGGGGATCACTCCTTTCTCTCTGCTCTCCACAGCCACCTCCAGCCTGCTCCGGGCTTCTTTTAGCAGAATGAGGGACAGCCTCCTTGTCAGCCTCTCTGCCTCAGTTTACTCCATGCTACTCCCAGATGAATTTCCTTAAATATTTCAGTATTTTACCTTTCTGAACATCAATCTGTCATCAAGCTAGTAGAGGGATCTCCCCCCAGGAATTTGCAGCAGCTGGAGGGAGGTGGGGAGAAGGCAAGAGGCTGGTCGTGTGTCCACCCAACTGAAGACTGTCCGGCCATTGACAATTGTGGGATAGAATATCTCTGTTCATGCTGCTTCAGGGCACGGTGACGCCTGGAGAATTGTTGTCCTCCACTTCCGGAATGGGCCCGTTGGCTATTCTCATCCCAGCAGCTCTGCTGAGCCCTGGCCCAGACTCCATGGATGTGGTCTCAGGCCTCAGCGAGCTCCTGGTTGAGGGCTAGGCCTGGCCAGTGGTTTGAGAAGCTCCTGCTGGTTCTGATACTTCTTGTGGCTTAGCTCAAGAGTAAAGCAAAAACAAACAAAAATTAGTAAGCACAGTAAGATCTCACTTTTGTTTAAAAAACTATATATGTATGTGTGTAGGTAAATATAGGGATATCTCTCAAGATAATAGATCTATAAATCTACATAGCGAGATGTATGGATCTATGTCTAGAGAGATCAAACTGTAGAGAAGTTGTCAGAACGCTTCATCCTCCCAGCTTCCCAGGAGACTCCTACAGATGGTACCTGCATGTACCTATAGTCGCCTCACTTGCAGACATTTTCTGGTCGGAAGGAGAGACAGGCTAGAAGTCACCCAAGGAGCAACCTTGAACCAACGAGAGATGGGAGTTGATGGATAAACTCCCCAACCTCCTCACTGCAGATGTGTGCTCCCCAGTCCTGCACCCCAATGGGCTGGCATCTCTGTTCCCCCTGGGGTAACCTGCCCATAAACTCATACTTTCTTGGCATTTTTCCAACCTGTCACTTCTACAGTCCCTCGCAGTGCTTTCTGGGATCTCCATCCACATAAACTGCCTGCTCCCACATCATTGTCTGCAGGTCTGTTTTGGGGGGAATTCAAACTAAGACATCAGCCTCTTGCCTTCTACCCACCTCCCTCCAGCTGCTGCAAATTCCTGGGGGGAGATCCCTCTACTAGCTTGATGACAGATTGATGTTCAGAAAGGTAAAATACTGAAATATTTAAGGAAATTCATCTGGGAGTAGCATGGAGTAAACTGAGGCAGAGAGGCTGACAAGGAGGCTGTCCCTCATTCTGCTAAAAGAAGCCCGGAGCAGGCTGGAGGTGGCTGTGGAGAGCAGAGAGAAAGGAGTGATCCCTACGTACCTCAGATATAAAAATTGTGTGTTAGCACTCCCTAGAACCTATGTTTTTGGAACCGAGATTCAGGTTCTAGCTTCAGGTGTTCAGTGTTAAGGAAACAGAAACATCTACCATTTGAGAAAGGGAAAAGCCACTCATCTGTCTGCCTGGACTCTTTTAGAATAATCAGTCAAACACAGTGGAGGAGTTGGCTTTCCGGCCACTTACCCAGCCTACTATTCTTTTCTTTGAAGCACTAAACACTCCACCTACTTCCTTTTCATTTTTCCTCACTGAGAACTCTTGTTTGATTTCTTTTTTGTGTGTTTGGCTGTTTTAGTCATGTTGTGCTGCCCCAACAGAAAATACTACATGTGGATGGTTACATAAAGAGAAACTTTATTGTTATAGTCTGGTAAACCACAAATCCATTTATGAGTTATAAGACCATTCAGTAAGAGAATTTATCACAGTCCAGCAGGCTGAGTCCAAGTTCAAGGAGAACATCTCAGCACAGGAACCTGAGGTCCAAAGGACGTGCTATGCTGTCAGTGCTGCTCTCTTGGTGGTGTGAAGTTCCCAACTTCCTTTGCTCGCTTCTCTCCCTCATATCCCACAGCTGGTGACTTGAGTCCTGCGTCACCAACTGCTGCCCGTTCCCCATCACCGGCATCACGGAGGCGGGATCCATAACACATGGGAGGAATGTACCATATGGGGACTCATAGCCAAGTCAAATCAGTACATACAGTTTTGGGGGTACACAATGCAATCTGTGACAGTGGCCCAAGACAATATATACTGAAAGTTTTCCCCTTTGCCTTGGTAAATTTATATCTGGGAATAAGCTAAACATGGAAAAACTTTATACTCAAACATGTTCGTTGTGTTTGAATATAAAGCTGTGAGCTGAAAACTGAAAATTACCCAACGCCTAATAATAAAGGGATGGTGAAGTAAATTAGGGAAATCCACTCAAGGAAATATTGTGCACTAGAAATGATGGAACTGGGAAAACGAACACTCCCTGTCATGAATTGAATGGTGTCACCCCCCCCCCCCCCAGAATATGTGTAGCAGCTCAGCTCAGTCATGATTCCCGGTGTTGTGTGATGTTCCTGTATACACTGAACATCCTACCTCTGTGGTGTTAATGAGGGAGGGTGGGCGGTGGTTGTGTTAGTGAGGCAGGACTCAGTCTATAAGATTGTGTTGTGCCTTGAGGTGATTGTTTGGGGTATAAAGGAAAAGGAAGGAAGCAGAGAATTGAGGGAACTCACACCATCAGAAGAGAAGCAGTGCTGGGAGCCAAACGTGCATCTTTGGGACCTGGGGTCCATACGGCTCAGAAGCTCCCAGTCCAAGGAAGATTTGGTGACAAGGACCTTCTTCCAGAGCCAAGAGAGAAAGACTTCCCCTGGAGCTGATGCCCTGAATGTGGGCTTGTAGCCTACTGGACTATGACAAAATAAATATCTCTTTGTTAAGGCCATCCACTTCCGGTATTTCTGTTATAGCAGCACAAGCTGACTGAGACACTCCGCTTCCCTCTCCTTGGATGGAAATGGAGAGGAAAGAGCCCCTCCTACGAATTCAGTGAGAGCCATTAAAGAAGGTCTAGATAATTTCTCAGATCTAACCAAACACCTTGAGAGGTTGCTTTTCTGGGTTTGAAGGCTTAAGACCTTTGTCTCACGGAACAACTCAGTGGACTGGCATGATACAGTTCATAAAGTTCATGTATTGCTCCTTAGTGAGGTGAGTAGTGTCTGGGGCCTTAAAAGCTTGTGAATAGCCATCTAAGAGATAACTATTGGTCTTTACTCAACAGAAACAAAAGACAAGAAAGGAAACCAACATCCCAGAGAAGAAACTAGTCTACAGGAGGTTAACTAGTAAAGAATGTCTGCCGTGAGCTTCGTGCTCCATTAAAGAATTGCCTGTATGGGATCAAATTGACAACAGCAACTCAAAAAGTTAGATAAGATGCTCAGGGGGCAGGGAGTTTATATTAAAGATAGAGGAATAATTTGGAAAAGGAAGAGAAGACTTGTAACAACTTAAGAATGTTATAACTGTTACTGAATTGTACGTGTGGAAATTGTTGATTGGCACATGCTTTGCTGTGAATGTTTTCAAAAATAAAATAAATTATTTTTTCTAAAAAAAAAAGAAAAGAAACTAGTCTACAGGGCTAATAACCTATACAAGCCACGGCTTCATCTACCCTGAGACCAGAAGAACTAGAGGGTACCCAGCTATACTACCAAGAGTTCTGATCAGGACCACAATAGATGGACCCTAATAGAATGAGAGAAAAATGCAGAACAAGACTCAAATTCCTTTAAAACAAATATTTTATCATGGTTAAGTGAAAATTTACAAACCAGGTCAATTTGCCATATCAGACCCCATACATAGAGCTCTGTGTGACTCCATCTGCTATCCCGGTCCTGTGACAGCACACTCATCCCTTCCACTCTGTATTTCCCACATTTGTTCAGTCTGGTCCTGTCCCTTCCTCTCCAACCTCTCCTCTCATTACTACTGGAGAGCTGCTCCGAGAGCTTCGTGTCTTACAAACATTCAGATTCTTAAGAAGTCAAGACTTCCTGGACCAATTGAGGCTAGGAGACTCCCTGAGACCATCACCCTGAGGTACTCTTTAAATCTTGAACCGAAACTATCCTTTGGGCTCACCTTTTGGCGACGTAACTGATTGGCACACAAAAATAAGGGACATTACCCAGAAGTACGGTGCTCTAGTAAAAATAGTCTGTATGAGACCAAAAGGTCAACAGTCACCCTAAAGCAAGGATGCGGGGATAAGAGGGGCAAGGAAATTAGATCACTAGACACAAAACAACAGGAAGCCGACTGAAAGGTCAACCTACCGAGACAAGTGTCACTAATGTCAGTGAGTACTTTCAATAGAAATCATCAAATGAAAACCTAATTTGCTATGCAAACTTTCACTGAAGACATAATAAAATAATATTTTATTTAAAAGTCACTATAAAAGTAGAAATCTCAGTGTTTGTTTTGTGGACAGTTGAGGGAACACCATTCAGAGACAAAACCAAATCCACTGTCATCGAGTCCATTTTGACTCCTGGTGACTTTATAGGATAGAGTAGAATTGCTTCATAATTTCTGAGGAGTGCCTGGTAAATTTGAACTGACAACATTTTGATTAGTAGGTGTAGAACTTAACTACGATGCCACCAGGCTTTCCATTCAGAGACACAAGCCCCAGAAATGGTCTTTTTGTCTGGCCCCTGCCCAATGGGCACAATTGGGAAAGGAGCTGGAATTCAAGGGCTGAAGAAAACAAAATACTGTTCTGCGGAATAGCATAAATGACTGACTAGACACGTAAAGAGAGCTGTCTTGAAATTTTAACCATTACGAAATTCTACTTTTCTGTTTGCAGGCTTTGACTGCGCTGTTTCTGCCAATTTGGGTTAACATTGTGAGATATGTGTATGTGGCTTTGCCCCGCAGGTGCCTGGTGGTATGTTGGAACTTGCACACACGTAGATCACACCAGTGGGATGTCCTGTGATATCGTTGTTGTTAGATGCCGTCAAGTTGGTTCCAACTCATAGCGACTTTATCCATGACAGAACAAAAGACTGCTCACAATCACTTTTATGCTTAAGCCCATTGGACCCAATTTCAAGAATTTTATCACCATATCGCTGGTGTAGGATGGAATTCCTGAGCCCTGCTCTGCCCCCCCCTTCCCAGCTTCTGGCATTGAGTGTCAACAGCTACGAGGGACAATTGTGCTAAAGCTCCTGGGGACTCATTCCAACCAAAAGACTGTGGACTCCAAGGAGTGGGGAAGAGGGTGTTCCAAGGCCAATTCCTGAGGTCAGGGTGGGATTTTCTGAAAAGATTTTATTACACAGACTTCTGGAGGATATTTTGTCACCATCTACCAGGAAGTTACCAACTTAAATATTATGCCACCAGGATTTCCCAACTTAAAGATACTGAACTCTAAGGATTACAGATGTGATTGGTACCCAGAGTCACTTATGAAGTATGAAACTCATGCAGCTGAATGCAGCAGCCCCAGCAGACATTAAGGGGGTGGAGCCATAACTGGAGAAGGCAGCTAGCTCCCACCACCTCTCTGCCAGTGCCCACAGACAGGGAACAGCATCCTGCCAAAGGACGGTGACAATGACCAGCTAAGTAAGTTGGAGTCACAACAAGGCCAGAAACATTTAGAAAGACTCCAAGGAGCAGCTCTGAGGAGATAACTAGGGAAAGATTGGGGGGCGGTATGTCCACTTTCCCTCCAGCTGCTAGAAGCAGACACTTGCAGAGAAGGGGGCATTTGGGTTGCATTACCAATAAAACTACACGGAAGCCATGGTTTGAACTGTGCCCCCCTAAAATATGTGTCAACGTGGTTAGGCCATGATTTCTAGTATTGTGCACTTGTCCACTATTTTGTCATCTGACGTATTCTCCAATATGTAGTAAATCCTACCATTATGATGTTGATGAGATGGATTAGCAGCACTTTATGTTGATGAGAGCTATAAGACTAGATTGTGTTTCCGGCCCCTCTCTTGTGAGATATAAAAGACAGAAGTGAGCAGGGAGACCCAGGGGACCTCGTACCACCAAGAGAGCAAACCCAGCAGCTGAGTGAGTTCTATGTTGAGAAATTCCCAGAACAAGGGAAAGGTTGATAAGATGAACCTTCAGCTGATGCCCAGAACTTGAATTTATAGACTTCTAGACTGTGAGGCCCTGGTGGCACAGTGGGTTAAGTGCTACATCTGCTAATCAAAAGGTCAGCAATTCGAATCTGCCAGATGCTCCTTGGAAATTCTATGGGACAGTTCTACTCAACTCAACTGAAGTGAGAGAGAGACTGTGAAAGGAGAAGTTTAAATAAATGAATTTAAAACCATCCCCTTGTGATATTTCTGTTATAGCACTGTGAGACGAGCAAGGCAAAATTTGGTACCAAAAGAGTGGGATGTTGCTAAAACAGATAACCCAAAATGTAGAAGCAGTTTTGAAACTGTGAATGGATAGAAGACTCTGAAGGAAGTGAGAACTGTTAATGCGGGAGGTGATGCAAATGGTGAGAAGCCGGAAGCAGAGAACTGGCAGCAGCAGTATCAGAATACCAGCGTCAGGCAAAGCTGGAGCCAACCCATGGAGTGAGAGAACCGAGTGCCTTTGCCCAGCTGAGTGTAGTGCCTCCAGGTACTTATCAGTGGAGCTACAGAGCTTTGGGACATTTGCACCAGCAGGCAGAGAGGGCATGGGACCAGAGGAGCCAAGAGGCCAGTGAACCAGGAAGCAGAAGCTGAAGAGACAAGGAACACAGGAAGCTGAGCTGCCTCAGGTTTAAAGGACAGAACTGTAACTTCTGGAGTCTCAAAGGGTGGAACCACGGCCTCTGGTATTTCTAAGGGTGGAGTCACCACTCAGATGAACTAGCAGAAGAGTGCAGCTAAAGCTACAAGAGCAGAGTTGCTGTCCCAGTGGGCCTGGATGACTGAGCGGAAGCCCAGGGACAAGAAGTCTTCACCCAGAATCCAGAGTGCGGCCAATATCTAGAGTCTAGAGGACATGGCCATTGTGTAAATAGTTTCAGAGAACAGAGGGCTATTTTCAAGCCTTGAAGGCTGATGCAGTGTGTTCTCCAGACTTGCTTGGTGGCTTGCTCCTTCTTTCCCTCCAATTTCTCCCATTTGAAATGGAAATGTCTAGCTGGTGTTTGTTCCACCAGTGTAATTTGGGAGCCAGTAACTTGTATTCTAGATTTCACAGATGAAGAGAAATTTTTGGATTTTGGACTTGGAGCGGAGTTAAGATTTTTGCTATGATATAAGGTGAATGTATTTTACATGTGACAAGGACATGAATTTATGGGGGTGCCAAAGGGTGGCATGTCATGGATTGAATTGTGTCCCTCCGAGATACATGTCAATTTGTTTAGAGCATGAATTCCCGGTATTGTGCAATTGTCCACCACTTTCTCATCTGATGTATTTTTCTGTGTGTTGTAAATCCTGTCTTTATGATGTTAATGACATGGATGAGTTTACAAGGTTGTGTTTTAAGCCAATCTTCTTTTAGGTATAAAAGAGAGAATCAGAGAGATGTAGGGAACTTGTAACCTACTAGACTGTGAGAGAATAAATTTCTCTTTGTTAAAGCCATCCACCTGTGATATTTCTGTTACAGCAGCACTAGATAACCAAGACAGCGGACAATGTCAAAAATGTTGGTGGGCAAAGCAGGATACAAAATCACATGTGAGGAACATTAACACTCTCCCCTATGTTTAGAAAACACGCCTCTGAGAGGGTGAGATGACCCAGCTGGGGACGGTGGCCATGGCATGCGCAGGAGCTTCTCAAACTATGGCCAGGCCTAGCTGACAGAACAAGCTCACTGAGGACTGATCCTACGTCCACAGAGTCTGGCAGAATTGCTGAGAGGAGAGGAGCCACGGGGCCTTTGCCAGGGCTCCTCTCAAATGCAGCTCTGTCCTGGCCCAGCTCACTGGCAGCAGAGAGTCAACCAGAGGCAAGAACCGTAGCTTTGAGCGCCAGAAAGACTGCAGCACCAGTGGGCGTGGACAGCTGAGGCTGACTTTCCAGGAGAACGGGGGAGCAATGTGGGAAGATCCAGGACTCCTAGATCACCCAAGAATTCTCTTGTTCACCCTTGAGCAGTCTCTGGGGAGCCAGCTGTGAGGTGGGGCATTTCACTACAGCTCCAGCAGGGGTCACCCAGCCCACAGCCCTGAGCAGAGCGCCTGAACCAACTCCGTCCGTCCCCTAGGACAGCCCCTCCTCTGAACCTGAGAACAGACTGTTAGCTAGAAGGGTTCAGGGAGTTGGAGAAATAACCTCGAGACTGCTGTGAGGCCCAGCTGAGCAGCTAGATGTGTACGTGTGATATGTACACGTGTGTGTGTGTGTGTGTGTAGTCAGGTGGGTGATATATGTGTCAGGGCTGTGTATGGTCAGGTGTACATGTCTGTGTAGGGTATGTGTGTGTGTGCGTGCACATATAGACAGGAACACAGCTGATAAAAACCGAGTGATGATGACATGTGGCACTGAGTTTATGGGGACTAAACGTGTATGTGGGCACATACGACTGCATGTATATAAGTAACGTGTAAAAACACATGACTGCACTAGCATGTCTGGGGGTGTGTGTGTACAGACAGGCTTGACAAAACTCGAGTGTCCAGATGTGACATTTGTGTTCAGCTGTGCGCCAGTGTGCACACAACCATATATGGCCAAGTCTATGTATATAACTGTTAACATATACACACACAGGGACCTAAATGCCAGTGTGGGAGTGTGTGTGAGTGAGCCACAGGCATGTGGGTGAACAGGTGTAGCACATAGTGGAAGCACTTGTGTGAATGTTTAAGAGGTAATTTACAAGTGTGGCTGAGTGTGTGTCAGTGTACATGCGTGTGTACTAGACTGTGTAAGTGTATGTTGGGGGACTGCTACTGGGTACGTGTGTGGCAGGAGGGTTCCTTGTCAGAGCAAGCCTATGTAATTCTGTCAGGACAGAGAGAAAGAGGCACTGGTATTTGGGCTCATAAGTGTGCCCAGTGAGTGTGCACGGGTGTGTGTGTGGGAATGGTGAGCATGTCTTCGTCCGCTGCTCCTGGGACGAGGGGGTGCAGCAGTCCCATGGTGAGCCCAGAGCACCCGCGAGGGAAGGACGCCCGAGGCTCCTACCTGAAGATTGGCCCAGTCCTCAGGTTTCACTCATGACCCTGTGACATCAGCGGCAGCAGCTGTCCCCGTCGGCCCGGCCCCCCGGCCAAGTCCCCCAGAGTTCCAGCCCTAGCCTGAGGTGGGCACAGTACTCTGGGCTTGTCAGCAACTGCTCTCCTCCCATCCAACAGTGAGTACTTTGCCCCCCACACACCCCCACCCTAGACAGGCACCCCAAGGGGCCAGATGCCTCAAGGAGCAAGACACCCTGGCTCAACCCCAGCCTGGCTCTGAGGAAGTCACCACCCTGCTCTGGCCATAGCTGTCCTCCTGCCCACTTGGGCCTGGCTGCCTGTGCCCGGGGCCCTTGTTCACCCAGCTGGCTGGCGACCCCGGGCTCTGTCGAATCTCTCACGCCTCAACCCACCCTCTGTGCCCAGACTTGTCTCTCTGTGTCCTGTCATCTGCTTTCTCTGCCCCTCCCTGGCTGCCTGTCCCTGCCCTCAGTAAGGGTCCTCACCCTCTTCACAAAGGGCCACTTGGCTAAGGCTCAGCTCCGGACAGACATGGGGTGGCCCAGCGGACAAGGACCAGGGCTGCAGTTTCTTCAGGAGAGGAGAGTGGAGGAGCCAAAACAGTGACTCGGCTAGGCCTGTTCGCAGTGGCTCCGTAGGCAGGGGTGTCGGGGGAGGAGAGCGGCAGGAGGCCAGGGCTGGGGGACGGCGGGCGGCTCCTTCGCTCTGCTGAAACAGGAATCTGCGGGTGCGAGATGCCAGCACAGAACACGTCTCAGGCTTCGCTGGCCTCTGCCCACCCGGCCCTGCCCCTCCTCTTGCCCTGCTGTTTTCCTGGAGAAGCCGGGAACGCGGAGCCCTGGGAAGACGGCAGGGCCAGAGCAGTGGCCCCACATCGTGGGTGGGGACAGGGCGTAAGGAACCGGGCCTGAGGACAGAAAGATGGAGCCAAGCACTGAAGGGGCTCTGGAGGCATCAGGAGAGGAATGAGGGCTGGAGGCAGACCACAGCCCAGCTCCTGGCTGGCAGAGTGGGCACCGTCGGTGGTTGGAGATGTGAGATGGTCTGAGTAGAGCTGGGGGGTCGCATTTTCGAGGTGCACGGATCCAAATAGTGGACAGGTATGGGAGTTGTTGCTTATTAGGGAAGACAGTTCGGAGATTTCTGGGAGTGGAGGGCTATGGAAGCTTTTGAGAGATGACTTCTTGTTCCAGAAATGGTCTAAGCCACCCCACCGCCACCCCACCTCAGCCAGTGAGGTATGAGTGTGACCAGGCATCCTTCCCCTCCACTCAGAGCGTGGAGTGGGAGCACGGGACCAGGTCATGACTGAAGGGAGAGGCCCCTCTGGATGGTGGCCGTAGACCTGCCCTCTTCCCCCACTCCCCCTTCACGGGTGTCTCCACAGAATTAAACTACCTTAGAACCTGGGAGGAAACTGGTAGTATAGTGGTTCAGTGCCACAGCTGCTAACCATAAAGTCATCAGTTCAAATCCACCGGGTGCTCCTTGGAAATTCTATGGGGCCGTTCTACTCTGTCCTACAGGGTCTTTATGAGTGGGAATCTACTGGAGGCTTATAGGCCATTTAATTTAGCCCCTTTTGGTAGGCCAGGTCAGAAGGGTAATTAGAGACAAGTTTTGGGCCAAGGGGGCTAAAGGAGGATGAGATGGAGTAAGGGAATGAGTATTGTTGCTGCTGCCCTTCTGTGACCCAGGCTGTGACTGGTCTCCCACCTTTGACCCTGAGTTGAACTAGGGAGTCTCCAGGGGTATCAGAGGCTAGAGGTAGGGCTGGGGGTGTGACCACAGAGGGATGGTTTTCCAGGATGCTCCATATTCTTCTGGGGTCTTCTCTGAGCCTCAGGCCCAGGAGCTGGCGGCCTCATTCTCTGTCATCATAGTATGGGCAGTGGTGGTCACTGCAGGAACATTGAGAGCCTTGCCACCTGTGTGGGACAGTGCAAAGGCCCAGACTTGACCACAGCCATGAGACACACCAGCACAGGAGAGTCCCCAGGCCACATGTGGACACAGGCTCCACCCCACCAGACTCCTCTGCAACCTTCCCTCCCCCCATCTGAAGCATCTCTCCAGGGTTTAACCTGGGATTCAGGGCCTTGAACTCATTGGTTTCCACTGGAACCCAGCTGAGAACATGCACTTCCAAGAAGCTGCTGTTAGCAAGCAATTATAGGAACCACTAAACCACCACTATCAGTCTGACTCAGACTCCTAATGACCCTATAGACAGAGTAGAACTGCCCCATGAGTTTCCAAGGAGTACTTGGCAGATTTGAAATGCAGACCTCCCGGTCAGCAGCTGTAGCACTTACCCATTATGCTACCAGGGTTTCTATAAGAACCAGTAGATGAACTCAATCCAACAACTCACTTTCATCTTCCATTCTGACTCAAAGTGACCCCTAGGGTTTGCCAGGCTGTAAATCTCTACAGAAGCAGACTGCGTCATCTCTCTCCCACCTAGCACTGGTGGTTTTGAACTGGTGACTTTTTGGTTAGCAGCAGAGCACTTTAATCATGATGCCCCCAGGGCTTCTTACTAGTACAGCTGAACCAAAACCAAACCTGTTGCCATCAAGTCGATTCCAACTCACAGTGAGCCTATAGGACAGAGTAGAACTGCCCCCATGGGTTCCCCAAGGAGCTGTAGTCAATTGGAATTGCTGACCTTTTGGTTAGCAGCCATAGCTCTTAACCACTGTACCACCAGGCTACTCCAGCAAAGCAATGGATCACCTGGGCATCTTGTTAAATGGTAGATTCTGATTCAGGGAATCTAGAGTCGAAATGCAAACTCTCAGCAGGGGTTCAAACCAGATCTAAACATTGCTGGGATTTTAACAATGTCCTTCGTAGGTGACCCTGTCCCAGTCTGGTCCCGCTGGTCATACCTGGTCCAAAACCTGCAGGTGGCAGCAGCTCAGGACTCAGGGATAGGCTCCCTGCTTCAAGGCCACCCTGAGGTCCTGTGCCCCACCTCCAGCCCTGGCCCAGGTGGAGCCCTGAATTTGATAAGGAGGACACAGCCACCTAGTTAGATGTTGGAGGTGGTTTAAGGGAGGTCCCGGCCCTTGGAGGCAACTGTGGCCACAAAACAGAGCAAACGTGTGGATGACGGGGGTACAGGCTGCAGCTGGGGTGCAGGGGGATCCTTGGGGCTTTCAGAAAGGCTGTCAGGAGGAATCATAACCAAGAGAAAGGAAAGAATGAGAACTTGCAGAAACCAGTGGAAAGGCTTTCTCCAGAGCACCAGGAGAAAGACGTGTCTAACCAATAAGAGAAGACACGGGACAGCAAGTTGGGGACCACACTGGTTGAGTTTATACAGACCGCCAGTCTGTGACTCCTTTCACAGGGAGGATTCTGAGGCACCCAGGAGTCTTGTCACCTGCTCACACAGTGAATGAGTGGCCAGGCCTCCGTCCACAACAGCCAAGGCCCTGGCTCCCTGGACGGGAAGCTGGCTCTGGTGCAGGGCTGAGTAGGGGGCAGAGCTCTCTCCTGGGGCAGGGGGACGGTAGCGGGTTGGAGACAGCAGGAATCCAGGGTCCCTCCTCAGCCTGCCCGTGGGCACCGCTAGGGCTGGGGACAAGTGGTCGGGCTTCCTGCCATTCCAGGGACTCCTGCAGGGGTCTCCATTCCTGCCCTATCATGGACAGGCTGGAGCCACCTGTGGCTCTGTGAGAAGTTGCTCACGGGGATGAGGGATCGCCAGGGTCCTTCTGCTGCCATCACCCCTGCCCCAGGCCTCTCATGTGCCCTGGCCCCCATTCTGCCCCGTCAGCAACAGCTATTTTTATTCCCTGCAGTTTTCAGTCAACAGCCCTTGCTGGGGGGAAGGGCAGTGAGAGGAGTGGGAGGGCTTGAAGAGCCAAAGGCCATGGTGGAGATAGAGGGCAGTGGCAGGGGACCACTGTGCCCTCCACCAGCAGCCTTGCAGAACCAAAACACCAGCCCTGTTGCCATTGAGTCTATTCTGGCTCATAGCAGCTGACCCTAGAGCAAAAGAGAAAAAAGCAAAACCTCAATCAATAATCACAGGACCCACTTTGTTCTTAGACCAGTTTATGAAATCAGGTGTGTACAATCCCAATCCTATGGGTGCTAGGAGGTTGTGATCCAATTTAGACTGGGGTGGCAATATAATCAGCTGGTTATAGCTCTGAGGGTCTTCCAACCTCAGTTTACTGCATAAATAAACTCCAGAAAGTTAACTCACCCATTCTGTACCTCAGTTTGCTCATCTGTCAAATGGGGTGATGAGAACAGTAGGATGGTGGTGAGGATTAAAAAAGCTCATGGACCTGTGAGGTATCTAGCACAGTACTTAGTGTGTGGTCAGTTCTACATAACTGTTATCATCATAGCTTTCACCAGGCCATGACCCCGAGACAATGGGTCTGTCTGGTGGGCACAAGAGGAGGGAAGGAGCTACAAGAAAGTGATGCTTCCTGGGCAGGAGGCAGGACAGCCTCATCCAGCACTAGGTGCATTCATAGCAAAGGATGAGGCAGGTATTTTTTTCTTATCTGACCTTAGTTTAGGAAGCGAAAACATTTACCCTTTCATAAAGTAAATTGCAAAGTCCCTTCCACAAGGACCTGCAGTCTATAAATGTTGTCACAAGGACTGTGAGGACAAGGATGCTAAAACTAGCAAAGTAATTTTGTAGGGTCTGTTGGTGACCATCTTTTCTGAGACTTGAAAGTTCTCAATAAGACTCAGTTTGGAGAAGGATCTTCTAACAGAACAGCTGGTGAGCAAACATCCCTAGAGCAGCTTCTGGGTTAGAGCAAAGTCCCTGCGCAAATGATACAACCCAGCTGGCTCAAGGGGCAGGACCAGGCCACCTTGATGTCAGTGCTGGTGGATAGTCCTTCAGTCTTACTTAGTGAGTTCAGTTTATAGGCTCGGGGTCAGCCTAGAGGTGTAAGCAGGACCCGCTCCCAGGGCCCAGCGGGGCTTCAGCCTGGACAGGGGGATCTCACCCTGCTTCATTGCTTCTGCAATGACAGGGTAAGGAGCCAGGCAGGCTCTGGGCCTTCCAGACTCAGGCAGAGTTTGAACAGCTTCCTTCTTGAGTCTTCAGTTGCCCCAAGGCAGGAAAAAGGCCTGTCAGCCCTGGGCCAGGAGAACGGGGTCGGGGGGAGGGGCGCGGGGCTCACAGGGGCACTGCAGACAGAGCAGAGAGCCAAGGCCTGCCATCCCCAGGGTGACTGTAGCAGTAGCAGGCAGGGTGAGGGAGGCAGCAGCTCTGGACGCAGGGGGGGTCTGCCCATGGGCAGATAGGGTGAGCTCAGATGTGTGTGAGGGACTGGGTACACAGGGAGAAAGGCTGTGAGTGCTTTGGGGCTGCATCCAGGAAATCTGGATCACCATGCTTGGGGACTTCTTAGAAAGATCTGAGCCAAGAGATGGCAGGAAGCCCCAGGCCTGGGTGGAACAAATCAGCCTCCACACCCACTCAGGCATCTGGGAAATGACTCATAGAAGCTGTGAGTGAGCGTGAGCGTGAGAGTGAGAGTGAGCGTGTGTGTGTGTGTGTGTGTGTGTGTGTGTGTGTGTGTGGTGTGTGTAAGCATGTGCACATGCGCATATGCAAGTGGGCTGAGAAAGGAGGTAGGGACATCTCAGGGGTCAACTGGTGCATATAAAAACCAAACCTCAAGGAAGCCTCTATACCAAACTCTAACTCGAAGCCCCTACCACCCATAACTCCCAAGACAAAGCCCTAGGAGGCCTAAGCCCTTGTCCTCCAGGGCCTGTCTGTCTCCCCAAGTCATGCTCTTCAGATGCTTGAGCTGAGGACTCTCATCTGCCCTTTGAAGAGGATAGAAAGGCAGGAGGCAACCTGGATGGGAGGTCAGGGCTAGGCCCCGGGCTGCAGAAAGGCACCCATGCCCAGCCCAGCTCCCACAAAGGGCTAGTGAGAGGCTGTGTCTATCGTGACCAGCACACGTGCTTGGCATCACACGGTCGGTGTTTGAATCCTGGCTCTGCTGCTTGTCAGCTAGGATGATGAATGTGAAGCACTTGGAATCACGCCTGGCACACAGTAAGCACCAAATGCATGTGTCCAGTGTTGCTTTTTGTTAAGAAATACCTCATGGACCTGCTTGCATCACTCCCATAATATCCACGCACTGAGACGCAGGTGCCAGAGAAACCACCAGCCCTCTGCTCTAGATACTTTCCCAAGCCGTCTGGGGCCTGCAGTTCTACATCTCATGGTAAATTGCCTTGATTTAAGGCTCAGTCTTGAGAAGGGAGGAAATCCTGGTGGCACAGTGCTTAAGTGCTATGGCTGCTAACCAAAAGGTTGGTAGTTTGAATCCACCAGGTGCTCCTCAGAAACTATGTGGCAGTTCTACTTGGTCCTGTCAAGTCCCTATGAGTTCGAATTAACTCAATGGCAGTGGGTTCTTGGGAAGGGAAATCCACTCTGGGGCATTTGCTTCTTTGGAGAAAAGCTTTGAGGGTCAGAAGACACCACTGGGAAGGGAGTGGGGGAAGGGGTCACTGTGCACAAAACCCAAATGCAGCCCCTTTAAGGAATTTTTTTTTTATATATGTAAGTTGTGCTTTAGGTGAAAGTTTACAGCCCAAATTAGCTTCTCATTCCAAAAGAAACACACAAATTGTTTTGTGACATTGATTGCAATGCCCAAAATGTGTCAGCAACCTTCTCCTCGCCCTTACCACCCTGCGTTCTCTGCACCCCTTAGTCCGGCTTCCTTTTCCTTCCCACCTTCTTGGCTTTGCTTTGGGGCAGGTATTGCCGTTTTGTCTTTTACACTTGATCGATCTAAGAAGCACGTCCCTCACGTATGCTGTTGTTTGTTTTATAGGCCTGTCTGACTAAAAGGTCGGCAGTTCAAATCTGCCAGGCTCTCCTTGGAAGCTCTATGGAGCAGTTCTACTCTGCCCTATAGGGTCACTATGAGTCGGAATCAGACTCAACAACAGTGAGTTTTTTTTTGGAAAGTTTAAGTGAAAGTTGGACTTGAGCAGTGGTTTCAGTTCTGAATTAGCCAGCTGTCCAGGGGCCATAGTCTCAGGGTTCCTCCAGTCTCTGTCAGTCTATTAAGTCTGGTCTGTTTTAGCGAATTTGAATTTTGGTCCTCATTTGTCCTTAGCTCTGTCCAGGACCCTCTGTTGTGACCCCTGTCAGAGCAGTCAGTGGTGGTACCCTGGGTGGTTCTTCTGGGTTCAGGCTCGCAGAGACTGTGGTTTGTGTCGTCCATTAGCTCTGTGTTGTTGTGGTCAGGTGCCATCGAGTCAGTTCCAACTCATAACTACCCTATGAACAGCGGAATGAAACACTGCGCGGTCCTGTGCCATGCCCACAATTGTTTTTATGATGAAGTCTATTGTTGCAGCGGCTATGCCAGTCCATCTCCTCGAGGGTCTTCCTCTTTTTCGATATCCTCCTCTGCCAAGCAAGATATCCTTCTCCAGGAACTGATCCCTCCTAACAACACATCCCAAGTATGAAAGCTGTAGTCTCACCATCCTTACTTCCAAGGGCACTCTAGTTGTACTACTTCTAGAAGAGATCTGTTTGTTCTTTTGGTGATCCATGGTATGTTCAATATTCTTCTCCAACAACACAATTCAAAGGCATCAATTCTTCTGTCATCTTTATTCATTGTCCAGTTTTAGACTAATTTTTTCCTTAGGTCTTTGGTTTTGGTCGTTCTCCTTTGTTCTGGGCAGGATGAGACCAATAGATGTATCTTAGGTGTTGCTTGCAAATGCTGCTGCTCACCGAAGTAGGGTTTAGAACAATTTCTTTATGAACTATGTTATTCCAGTTGACCTAAATACCCCTCAAGACCAAGGAACCCAACCTTCAGCCCAGGAACTTAGTCCCTCAAGGTGCTTGGATGTGTCTAGGAAACTCTGGTGACTGGCCCACATTTGTACTCTATTATACATACATATAAATACATGCTGTACATACACATATGTATGTTACTCTATGTAGTAGGTACACGGGTATATTCCTATAAGCCCTCTCTGCCTATCTGATGTGTGTATCTGTCCATGTAGCTGCTTTTATTAGTTTTCGCTGTTGCTGGAGGCTTGTTTATGTTGTAGGCATGTGGTTGCCTCATTTTTTTTTCCTTGTGTTCCTCTAAGTGCCTTTCTTTGCCTTGATCAAGTTGTGTTGGCTTCCCCTATGTTGTGCATGGTCTTTCCCTTCACCAAGTCAGAGCCCTCGTGGTGCAGTGGTTAAGAGATCGGCTACTAACCAAAAGGTCAGTAGTTTGAACTCACCATCTGCTTCTTGGAAATGATTTTCTACCCCCATATCTATTCGGTGATTTTCCCGCTTTTGTAACCATCACAACTTATTTCTTTCTGTGTGCAAAACTTTTTGTGAGTTTTTATAATAGTGATCTCTCGTATTTGTCCTTTGGGGATTGATTTCTTTCACACAGTAGAATGCCCTCCAGCTTCATCCAAGTTGTGTGACGTTTCTTGGATTAATCGTTGCTCTTTATCGTTTTGGAGTATTCCATTGTTTGTTGGTACCATAATTCATTTACCCATTCATCCATTGTTGGGCACTTGAGTTGTTTACATCTTTTTGCTATTGTGAATAGTACAGCTATGAACCTGGGTGTGCCTGTGGCTGTTTATATGACAACTCTTGTTTCTCAGAATATATTCCTGGGAGTAGTGTTGTTAAATCATACAGTGTTTCTATTTCTAGCTTTCTAAGGAAGCACCGTGTCATTTTCCATAGAGGTTGGTTTGTGGTGAGCTGGAGTTGACTTGATGGTAACCGGTTTGGTTTTTGGTGTGTGCCATTTTACATTCCCACCAGCAGTGCATGAGACTACCAGACTACCCACAGCCTTCCCAGCGTTTATTGTTTGCTAAATTTTTAATCAGTGCCATTCTTGCAGGGGTGAGATGGTATCTCATTGTAGTGTTATTGGCATTTCTCTAATGACTAATGACCACAGGCCTCTTTTCCTGTGTTTGTTGGCCTCCTGAATGTCCTCTTTGGGGAAGAGCCTGTTCATAGCCTTTACTGGTTTTGTGATTGAGTTGCTCTTCTTTTTATGGTTGAGTTGTGGAAGTTTTCTGTGTATTTTAGAGATTAAGCCGTTATCAGAAATGTTATTGCCAAAGAATTTTTCCCGGTCTGTGGGTTCTCTTTTTACTGTCTTAGAAAAGTCTTTGGATGAGCATATGTGTTTAGATTTTAGGGGTCCCAGTCACATAGCTCATACTGTGGAGTTTGTGAATTGCTAGTTATGCTTAATACTCTATTTGTGACACAAACTGGGGCTTCCTAGCTTTGTCTTTGTGTTTTCTTTCATGAACTTTATGGTTTTAGGTTTTTTGATCTTTGGTTCACTTTGTGTTTGTTTTTGTGTATGGGGCAGAGATATGGGTTCTGTTTCATTTTCTGCAAATGGATATCCAGACTTGTTAGCACATTTGTTGAAGAGACTCTCTTCTCCATTTAATGGACTCCGACCCTTCCTCAAAGATCAGGGGTCCATAGTGGATGGATTTATTTCTGAGTTCTCAGATCTGTTCCAGTGGTCTATGTGTCTGTCATTGTACCCGCACCAGGCTGCTTCAACCATCACAGCTATCTAATAACTTCTGAGATCAGTTAGTATGAGGCCTCCTACTTCATTCTTCTTTTTCAGTAATGTTCTAGTTATCCAGGGGCTCTTTCCTTCCTACATAAAGTTAATGACTAGTTTCTCCATCTCATTAAAGAATGAATTTTGATTTCATCTGGCTCTGAGCCAACCAGGCAACTCTAGATGGAGAGGAGGGGGGAAGCAGGAGAGTCAGGGCAAAGCAGGGCTTTGAACTGGTTTGTTCAGGTCCAAACCTTTACTGAGAATTTGCATTTCCACTGCAGATATACCGAATCAGAATCTACATTTTAACAAGATCCCTGAGTGATTCTTACGTATAAAGAATTTTGAGAACCACTGCTCTACTCATGGTTCTCATAATTGGTCCCTAACCAACAGCATTAGCTTTGCCTGGGCACTTGTTAGAGGTGGGAATTCCCAACACGGGTTCTGAACTGAAGGAACGATTTGTTCCATGCAAGCCCTGGAGAAAACTAACCCATGTTTTTGGAAAGCCTTTGGGCATTGATGGGGAGCAGGGCTGACGGTGGGTCAAGGGCTGCTGATGACTGTATTCTGCACAGGAAACAAGCCTGGGTGTACAGTGAGGGCAAAATAAATTGGCCACCACTATCATTCTTACCCCTTGGATAGAATAAGCTATCAGGCTTGTTGAATCAGGCACCAAACAGGGAGGCTTGTTCTGATCCAACGTACCCACTTGGAAAATGCAGTCAGCTTTAGCTCACCCTTGACCCAGGTCAGTTTCCAGAACTCTGAGACCCCTCAATATCTGCTGGGCTCCGCTCTGAGCTCCCCACTCCAGGTCATCCTCTAAGGCCTCTTGGAGCTAATGTTCTCTGCAGAGCTTATTGGGCCAGAAGGAGAGGGCCACCTGGGTGACTTCCTCCAGGCCCCTGGCCTGCCAAAGCCACAGCCAGTTTTCTTCCTCTTCAGGCTGTCAGTGCTGGCAGAGAAGCAGCACAACCGTCCTTTCCCACCCCAGTCCCTACCTGCTGGAACTGAGAAAAGGTTACAAGCTAAGACTGGGGACCAGGGGACATGGGGACTGACTTCGCTCTTAGAGCTGGAGCCGTAGCAGAAACACAGGAACATGGGGGAGTAGGCCACTGATGTCCAGTGCTGTCTTTGGCCGGGGACATAAAAAGCTGGGTCTGTTTTAGTCTTACAGAAAGTTCTGAATCTGAGCCCCAAGGTTTTCTGGTAAAACTTGAAGAGGGATTTCCACAGGCTGCTTGTCACTAGGTAATTTTGCTACTGACCCACAGAGATATGAAACAGCCAGATCCTGGAGGGTGACTGGTAGCTTTGTTGATGGGGATAGTCACCCCTGGTTAGCAAGAGAGAGAGAGACAGCAACTCGAACCAAGCAAGCTGCTGCCGTGTCTGCACCCACACATAGGTGCCCTGGATGGAACAGGGAAGGCTGCAAGGGAGTAGGCCTTGTCCCTTCTCAGTCTCCAGGAGAGCCTCTCTCAGCAGCTTTTATATCCTAGACCTGCAGGGGCATGGTTGGGACCACCTGGGGGAATTTGAGGCCAAATGGTAGCCTGAGTGGGTTTCTTCATGTTTGAAGGCCCTTCTTGAAAGGCACAGGTGTCCCAGGAGGGAAGACTCTAGGAAAGTACGTGGGGTCAGTCCTGAGCTCTGCCTGGCCACTGATGGGTGCAATCAGAATCATAGACCCCAGGGGTGAGGGAGGGCCTTGGTCTGAATGAGAAAACCAAAAGAAATGAGGATAGTGAGACTCTGTCTCACATACTTTGGACAGGTTACCAGGAGGTATAGGAGAAGGACATCATGCTTGGTAAAGTGGAGGGTGCACGAAAAAGAAGAAGACCCTCAATGAGATGGATTGACACAGTGGCTGCAACCATAAGCTCAAGGATGCAACAGTTTTGCCAATGGCATAGGCCTTGCAGAAGACGGGCGGGCAGGGAAGAAGTCAATGAACACGTGGCAATTAATTGGAGGTAAACAGGAAAATCCGACTCCTGGATTTACAAATGAAAACCAATTGCAGTTTCTTGATCAGGGAAGGTTGAATTGGGCCACAACTCATAAGGAAAAGACAGAAGCATTAGCTGAGGCAAACCATGTATCTTGGAACTGGACTGCTGAAGAAGACAGGGCCATTTTGGGATGAATGAACTCTGACCAAGGGTATCCAGGCCAGGGAGAGAGGCCTCTGTGGTCAGACTATATCTGGAATTGGGTGTTCCAATCTGGCAGCCCCACAGAGGGAGACAATGCCGGCTGGACTCGCTCCAGAGAGGAGCCGCCTCGCCCTCTAGTGTTCTCACCCTGGGCTCTGTGCCCACAGACAGCTGGCCCCAGCCTGGCTCCCCGACTCCCTGTCCTTCTGAGCCCCTTCCCCACTCACCACCCTTAAGCCCCCAGGGCAGGCCGACTTTTACCCACCACTTCCGCCCAAACTTCCATTTTGACCCAAGTTCCGTTGTGACTTCACACCAGATAACTGGGCTCTCGTCCTGGCATCCAGGGAGCAGGGTTTTAGCCCTGGCATGGCCCCTTATTTGTCACTGGCTAAAATTATCCTGGTTGCTTCCTTGCTGTTGTCTGACTTCTCCCTCTCAAATGCAAGCTCCATGCGGACAGGGAATTTTGTCCACCCAGAGCAGAGCCTGGCACATACGGATGCCTAGAAGAAGTTCGCTGAACAGACAAACACACTCTGGAGCCAACTGCTGTTTGGCTCTAGAACACGGTTTCTCCATGTGTGGAACTCAGGAGTTGAAGTCCTTGACCTCTCAAGGTCTTACAGTCACAAGACTCGGTGGGAAGATGTTGCCTGGAGCTACCCAGGCCCTTCGGTGCCATGTCTGAGGCAACAAGCCAGGGCAGAGGCTGGAGTCTGATCTCGGAGGGAAATCCTCCGTGATGCCACTATCATGCTGGCCTCCTTTACTCAGAGACATGGCCCAGGGAGCCACTTGGAGATCTGCCAGTGGTTTCCTGCCCATCCTATGAGTACTGTCTGTGCTTCTGTCCCTGCCAGGAAATTACCATCCATCTCTCCTGGATGCCCTTCCACTCTTCCACTCTATCCTACTGAAAGCGGCGTAGCTCACCCCATCTATTCTAGGCACATAAAAAGAGTAGAGAGAAGCAATGTACTTATTGGCCAATTAATTTGGCTCCACCCCACTCCACCCACCCTTGTGAGGGGCTTTCTGTGGCTGCAGGATAAAATCCAGACTCCCAAGCCTGGCATTCAACGCCCTGTCCCAGCTGCCCCAGCCGACTTCCCCAAACCCCTAAATAGATCTGTGCTTCGTGGAGACTGACATTGTATTGTTCCCTATGTCCTGCCTCGGCCTTCACTGTGTCCCCTGTTCTTGGTACGCCCTTGCAATCCATTTCTCTGTGTTTATAACTTTCTCACCCTTTGAGACCCAGCTGAAAAGCCATGTCCTTCCTCCCCAGCCTGCAAGTAACCACTCATCCACACGAACTCCCATAGCACAGTGAACTTCCCTCTGTACTGTAGGCAGAGATTTCTCCTCCTATCATGGGTTCTGACAATTAAGTCTGTGAACTTAATTCTAAGTGCTATGTATCTCACTGCTGAATATCACTATGATCACCTTCGAAGTACTCCACTTGGGAAGCTATGCACCGACACCAGTGCCTAGTCCACCCTTCAGAGGGTGAACTTTTGGAAGTCTTCCTGGAACGGCCATTGTACATGGTGGCACGGCGCAAGCTCATAACTTGATTGTATAGCTGTCTGTGAGGGAGCTTTTAGCCAGTAAACAAATGACTCTATTTGAACACCCTCCTCACCTAATCTGACTCCCAGCGACTTTTTTCTTTACCCCCAAATAAAGGAAATATCGAAAGGAAGACATTTTGACGACATTCAGGACATCAAGGGTAATATAACGACAGCTCTGATGACCACTCCAGAAAAAGAGTTCCAAAATTGCTTTGAAGGATGGGTTAGGCACTGGTGTCAGTGCATACCTTCCCCAGGGGAGTACTTTGAAGGCGACCATAGTAACATTCAGCAATGAGGTATGTAGCACTTTCTCTAGGATGAGTTCACGAGCTTAATTGTCAGTACTCATAGTTAAGTGTTCTTATGTCCACCTTCACCCCAGACTGCCAGTTTTCTGAAGGCAGGACACCTGACTGGTGCAGTTTGTGTCTTCTCCAGGCCTGGCTCACCTTCTTACGTGTGAACATGTGAATGAATGAATGAAAAGAGCAAATCAGAATTCCTTTTATCCCTTAAAAGGTCTGTATCCAAGGCCTTACTCATTCATTTATCCATTCAACAAACACTTATTACACGTCAAGGATTTAATTTTATTTGGATCCACAGTCAGTACCTACAGAAACAGTGTGAAGGAATCCAATGATGTGTTGCATTGGGTAAATTTGCTGTAAAAGATCTCTTTAAAGTGTTAAAAAGCAAAGATGTCACTTTCAGGACTAAGGTGCATCTGACCCAAGCCATGATATGTTCCAATTCCTCATATGCATGCTAAAGCTGAACAGTGAATAAGGAAGTCTGAAGAAGAACGGATGCCTTTGAATTACAATATTGGTGAATTTCTTAGTGATCCAGTACTGCTCTAGCAGAAATACCACAAGTAGACGGTTTTAACAAAGAAAAGCTTATTCTGACACAGTCCAGTAGGCTATAACTCTGAATTCATGTGCCAGCTTCAGGGGAATGCTTTCTTCCTGTGTCGGTTCTGGAGGAGGGTCCTTGGGTTGCATCAGTCTGTCTTTGGTCTGAGAGCATCTTGCCACAGGAATCTTAGGATACATTCTGCTCTTGGTGCTGCTTTCTTGATGGTATGAGGTCCCAAACTCCCTGCTTGTTTCCTTTCCCTTTTGTTTCTTGTAGGATAAAATGTGGTGCAAGCCATACTCCAGGGAAACTCCCCCTATGTTGGAGTAGGAAGGTAACCTACAGAAAGGTGTCACAGCCTCACCCTAACCCTCTTTAACGTAATCCTGTCTATTAACCACAGGCAGAGGTTAGGATTTACAGCATAGGAAAATCACAAAATGGAAGGCAGTCACAAAATATCGACAATCATGGCCCAGCCAAATTTTTACACACATTTTTGGGGGAACACAATTCAGTCCACGACAACGAAGAATACCGAATGTACAGTGGACTGTCAGAAAAATGAACAAGTATGTCTTTGAAGAAGTGCATCCAGAATGTTCCCTGGTAGCAAAGATGCTAAGACTTTGTCTCACATACTTTGGACATGCTATCAGGAGGGACCAGTCCCTGGAGGAGGACACTGTGCTTGGTAAAGTAGCCAAGCCAAGAGAAGGAAGACCCTCAGTGAGACAGATTGACACAGTGGCTGCAGCAATAGACTTAAGTATAGCAATGATTGTGAAGAAGGCACAGGACCAGGAAGTGTTTCTGTCTCTTATACATAGGGCCACTGTGAGTCAGAACCAATTTGATAATACCTAAAAAAACAACTCATAGTGAGAATGACTTGACAGCAAAGGTTTTTTTTTTTTTTTTAACAACAACAACAAAAAAAAAACTACAACTTTGTTCTCAGTGCTGGGGCTGGCCATGGTGACTGCTTTAGTCGGGTAGGGCTGCTCTAACAGAAATACCACAGAGTGGATGGCTTTAACAAAGGAAAGTTTATTCTTACACAGTCCAGTAGGCTACAAGTCCAAATTCAGGATATCTGCTCCAGGGGAAGGCTTTCCCCCTTGTCGGCTCTGGAGGAAAGTCTGGTATTGCATCCGTCTTTGTCCAGGGAGCGTCTTGGCACAGGAACCTCAGGTCTGAAGGACGCGCTCTTCTCCCCATGCAGCTTTCTTGATGGTGCAAGGTTCCCAGTTCTCAGCCAGCTTCCCTTTCCTTTTATCTCTTGCAGGATGAAAGGATTAAGCATGGGACAAGCCATACTCCAGGGAAACTCTCTTTACAGTAAAGCAGGGAGGTGATCTTATAAAGGGATTTACAATCCCACCCTAATCCTTTAACATACAGCATAGGAAAACCACAAAATGGAAGCCCAGCCATGTGGCTATACCTATTTTGGGGGGGACACAATTCAATCCATGACAGTGACCTAAACAGACATCAATCCTGCTCTATTGGAGGTTTGATCTAGTAGGGGAGACAGACAAATCAATCAAATAAACAGCAATTACAAATTGTGAGAAATGATGTCAAAGAAATACAGGTGACTATGATAGGGAGAAAGGCTCCTGGGTGCTGGGTAACGTTGCCATTAAGTTGATTCCAACCCATAGTGACCTTATAGGACAGGACAGAACTGTCCCATAGAGTTTCTAAGGGGCACCTAGTGGATTTGAACTGTTGGCTTTTTGGTTGGCAGCCACAGCCCTTAGCTACTACAAGTTTAGGCCATGTCTTTTTTTTTGCAATAAATTTTACTGTGATTTAAATACAAGTTTACAATCCTTATCAATGTGCTGTATATGATCGAGAACTCCACTGTTCTACTGTAATCTCTATCCCCTCCTTCCCCCTCCCCTGTAACAGCACACTTCCCTTTTTTGTCCAGAAATTCCTGTGCCCATTTGACCAAGACCTGTCCCCCCTTACTCTAATCAACTTGCCTCTAGCTATGAGCATCTCAGACAGCCACGTACATACGAGGTCTGACAATTAAGTTTGTGAACTGATCCTAGAAAAAGAGCTACATACCTCATTGCCAAATGTCACTATGGTCACATTCAAAGTATTCCCCTTGGGAAGCTACGCACCTGACTCCAGCACCCAGCCCACCTTTGAAAGCAAGTTTGGCACTCTTTCTGGAATGGCCACCAGAGCTGATGTCCTGAATGTCATCAAAATGTTTTCCTTGCCATATTTCCTTTATCTTCAGGTAAAGAAAAAAGTCATTGAGGGCCAGATCAGGTGAGTAGGGAGGGTGTTCCAAACCAATTATGTGTTTACTGGCTAAAAACTCCCTCGCAAACAACTATTCAATTAAGTTCAAGAACTTTCTACCATGCTGTGGTGCACAGTGGCTGTTCCAGAAAGAGTACCCAAACTGCTTTGAAGCATGGACTAAGCACTGGCATCAGTGCATAGCTTCCCAAGGGGAGTGCTTTGAAGGTGACCATGGTGATATTCAGCAGTGAGGTATGGAGCACTTAGAACAAATAAATAGATGGACTTAATTTTCAGACCTCATATATCTAAGTCCAAAACTTTGTTCATCATTGGCATCACTCCGTTTCTTATATAGTCCAGTTCAGTCTGGAGAGCTGGCTTTGATGCTGGATGACATTTAGGGTTAGAGAGTCTGGGGACCATGTTCTCAGAGGACCTCTAGACTGATAGACCATCAAGTGTGAAGACCATGTCTTAAACATAATTCAGCGCATGACGTTCCACCATTTGACTCCCCAAAATTCATGTCCTTGCCACGTGTAAAACATACTCATCCTATCATATCCTAGCAAAGATCTTAATTCGAGGTCCAAGTCCAAAATCCAAAAATTTTTCTTTGTCTGTGATATCTAAAATAAAAAAGTTGCCTGTTTCCAAAGCACAGTGGTGGAAGAGGCACAGCTAGACATTTTCATCACAAACAGGAGAAACTAGAAGGAAAGAAAGAGTAACAGACACGAAGCAAGTCCGGGGGGCACAGTACATTAGATTTCAAGGCTTGGAAATAATCCTCTATTCTCTGAGACTGATTACACAATAGCCCTCCAAACTCTAGGCATTGGCCTTGTTCCCTGGATATTCTGAGTGGAGGCTCCTTGGTCCTGGGCTTCAGCTCTGCTTTCCAGGGCCACTGGAGCAGCAACTCTGTTCCCTCAGATTTGAGTGGCCCCATTCTCTTAGTCCATCTAAGCGGTGACTCTACTTTCTGAGATCGAGGCAGCTCTGTTTGCTGTGTTTCTTGGTTTCTCAGCTCCTCTAGCCTCACTGCCTTTGTCTGTTCTGCCGGAGCAAGTGTTGCAAAGCTCTTTAGCTCCACTGATAAGTGCCTGGCGACACTCGGCTCTCTAGCTCTGTAGGTTAGCTCCAGCACCGTCTCCCATTGGGCTCTTGTTTCTGCTGCAGCTGTTTCTCTGCTATTTCAGTTTCTCTGATACTGCTTCTCACCATCTGTGCCATCTCCAGTGTAACAGCTTTCCTCATTTCCTTCTGAGTCCTCACCGGAATTATCTTTGATGTCCGTAATTCTACCAACAGTATCTTCAAGACAATTTAGACTTCTGCTATTAAGTACTTTAAAATTCTTCCAGCCTCTATCCATTCACAGTTTCAAAACTGCTTCCACAGTTAAGTCTCTGTTAAAGCAGCACTCCATTCCTGATAACAAATTCTTAGCTGTCTAGTACTGCTATTATAGAAATAGCACAAGTGGATGGCTTCAACGAATGGAAGTTTATTCTGTCACAATCAAGCAGGCTAAAAGTGCAAACTCAGAGCGTCATTCCCAAGGCAAGGCTCTCTCTGTGTCAGCTCTGGAGGAAGGTCCTTCTCATCTTTCTTTTCCTGGACTAGCAGCTTCTCAACACAGGCACCTCAGGTGCAAAGAAGTACTCTTCTCCTGACACTGTTTTCATGGTCGCATGACATTTCCAGGTCTCTCTGCTTGCTTCTCTCTTTTATATCTCAAGAGAGATTGGCTTTAAGATACAACCTAATCATGTACAGTGAGTCCTGCCTCATTAACATAACTGCCACTAATCCCATCTCAATAAAATCATAGAGCTAGGATTTACAACATGTAGGAAAATCACATCAGATGTCAAAAGGATGAACAATCCACCCAGTACAGGGAATTATGGCCTAGCCACGATAACTGATATTCTGGGGGAACACAATTCAATCCATGACAGACCAGGAGGATGAGACAGAACAGCCACCTGAAAGGATATGAGAGTCCCAAGTAGAGCAAGGAGCTGGTAAAAGCCAAGGGCAGGAATGGGCACAGCAGTCAAGTAGCTGGAATGAGGCCAGTGTGACTGGAGCAGAGAGCAAGGGGAAGAGATCAAGAGACAAGCTGGAGAGGTAGGCCTGGTCTGGATCATTAAATCCTGGCTGGCCATCATTAGAAGTTCAGATTTTTTATAAGTTCAATGGGAAGCTACTGGAGAATTACAAGCAGGAGAAAGAACATGGTTAGTGCCTGTTAAAGAAAACATCATTACCTGCCTTTTGGGACTGATTTGGAGGGGGCAAGGGCAAAAGCACTTTGCAAGAAGCTGGCAAATGCCAGGGATTATTGTGGTAGAGACCAAGGGAGATGAAAACAAATACAATTTGGGTCTATTTTGGAGATGGTATTAATAAAATTTTGGACAAGTTGGACCAGGAGGGTGAGGGAAAAGCAGAATTCGAGATGTCCCAGTTTTTTTACCTTCACAACTAAATGGGTGCTGTTTTCACTGTTGATGGGCACTCGTGAGTCTGTTCCAGCTCACAGTGACTTCACGCAGCAGAGTAGAACTGCTCTGTGGGGTTTTCTTGGGGGTCGTCTTTCTAGTAACTCATCGAGTCTTTCTCCTTTGGGGCCTCTGGGTGGGTTCAAACCATCAACATTTTGGACAGCAGCTGAGCACTTTACTGTTGCACCACCAGGACTCCTTAGCTAAGTGGCTGGTGTGCTGTTCCTGGGTTGGGGAAGACTGCAGTGTAACACTGTAGGAAAACAAACATTTCTTTACAGATACATTAAGGTGGGATCTCCGTTAGCCATCCAAGCGAGGTGTTCCAGTAGGCAGTTGGATATATTTGTCTAGACTTCAAAGTAGAGATTTGTCATGTTCCTATAACATTTTTTACAGCCATAGGAATGATACCATCCAGGCCTAGACAGAGCCGTAAGAAATCTTAGAGGGATAAGCCAAAGAAATTTAGGAGGAGTAGCCAGAGAAGTAGCAGGAAACCAAAAGTGTGATGTCATGGAAGCTGGAGAAGAGAACATTTCCAGAAGGAGGCTGTGGCCAACTGGGTTGGATGCTTCTGAGAAGCTGAGCGAGGTGAAGACAGAAGGATGTTCATTGGACTTGGCAGCAGGGAGGGTGTCAGTGACATGACAAAAGCCATTTCAGTTGAGTGTAGGAAATGGAATTGAGCTTGGAGCGGGTTGAAGAGTAAACAATAGGCGAGGAAGTGAAGACGACTGGTGTAGACAGACTTCCCGAGAAGTTTGTCCATGAAGAGGAACAGAAAATAGGGCAATAGATGAAGGCAAGTATGAGAGGAGAAGAGTAGTTTTTGTCATCCTTGCCATTATCTTTAAGATGGGTGGCATTAGAGCCCAGATGCGGATGGAAGAGATTTATGTTCAGCTGAGGGAGAAGATAATTGGGGAATGAGGTCTTTGGGGAGAAAAGAGAGCTGAGGTCCTGAGCCTAAGAGTGGAGTCTGGCCTTTGATTAAAATTATAATTTTGTTAGAATATGAAGAGGATGGAGGCAATAGAAAGAGTATTGTAGATTTGATTGTGTATAATGAGCGGTTCCTGTTTTCTCAATGAGGATGACATGAAGCCATTCGATGGGGGTATCATGGGTGACAACATAGATGGTAGGGGACGCTGGAAGCTCGTTGTGGTAGCTTTGGAGGTGACATAGTTTCTGGTTATGATTTAGCTTCAGGACACACAGGAGAGAAAGGGGCCAAGGTAGAGGTTGTCTCTAGTTTGTTAATTTATTTGTTTAATTAACTTTGAGCACTAGGCACACAGGTGGCACTTGGTCAGGGTGCCAAGAGAGGGCTTCCTGGAGGATGTGTTTCTTGTGTAGGTTGAGTCTAGAAGGATGAATTGAAGCTCTCTCAAGGGAGACAAAACGGGGCACTGGTGGTTCGTTTGTAGAATACTCACCTTCTATGCAGGAAAATCCAGTTCAGTTCTTGATCAAGGCAAATCATGCACAGTCACCACCTCTGTCAGTGGGAGCCTACACGTTGCTACAATGCCAAGTAAGCTTAAGGCAAGACAGACTAGGAAGAAAGACTTGGTGAGCTACTGAAAATCAACAAATGAAAACCCCACGGCTCACAATGGTCCAATCAGGCAGCATTGTGGGCAGCACTTTGTTTCATTGTGTATCGGGTCAACATGAGTTGGGGGCCCACTCAACAGCAGCTAACAGTAACAGAGAAACAAAGAATGGGGTGCTCAGGTGGTGTGCAGACCATGAGCAAAGGCATGAGGGTGGGAAACAGCTTGGTCCACTTGTAAAAACGCAAATCTTAACTGCATGTGGGGAGCTGGTGAGGGATCAGATCACGGAGGCCTTGGAGACCGCACTGAGGGATCTGGACTTACTATTAAGCAGTAGCAAGCCACCCAAGGATGTAAGCAGGAGGGGAACATGATCAGCTCTGTGATTTTAAAAACATAGAGGTTGGTCTGGAGGGGAATCAGGTAGAAGGCGGGGAGAAAGTGGGGGTCATTTGAACAGAGCCAGTGAAGGGAATGAAGGCAGCAATAGGTGTAGAGGATGCAGAGGATGAGGCAGATACTGGTGAGAGTGAATCAGCAGACTGGGGAGCTGACCAGGGGGACCACTCCAGGTGCTTTCAGCAGCCCCGACCACAACTGTGCCTCAAATAACCCAAGCGATGAAGACCTTTATTCTTGCGCAGAGTAAGAAGTCCAGATATGAAGTGGCTCCACAGCTAAGCAGGAAAAGGGGAATTCAGAATAAAGAACATGTTTTGAAAGGAGACATGAGGAGTCCTGCTGAGGGTCAGGTGTGGAATAGTGGAATCCCCCAGGTTGTACAAACAGTTAATGTGCTCAAATGCTAACCCAAAGGCTGGAGATTCAAGGCCACCCACAGATGCTTCTGAACAAAGATCTGTCAGTCTACTTCCAAATAATCTGCCGTTGAAATCTCTGTGGAGCATAGTTCTCCTCTGTCACACATGGGATCACCACAAGTCAGACGTGACTCAATGACAACTGTTTTTTTTTTTTTCCGAAGAACAGCAGGAGAGAGGCTAGGTTGGCTGTGGCATGTGTAGGGTCTGGAGGCAGGGGAGGGCTGGGCTTGAGAGAGACCTGGGAACACATATTCGGGCACTAGGCACTGAATCCTGTGATAGCCTCAAACCTCAGTCTGCAGAAAGGATGGCAGGGGAGTCAGACATCCACAGATAATCACACTAAACCAAAAGCCAGGCCAAACTCATTGCCATGCAGTTGATGCTGACTCATAGTGGCCCTACGGGACAGAAGAGAACTGTCCCATAGTTTCTAAGGAGCGCCTGGCAGATTTAAACTGCTGACCTTTTGGTTAGCAGCCATAGCACTTAACCACTACACCACCAGGGCTTCTATAATCACACTGAAGAACAGAAAAACAAACCCACTGCCATAGAGTCAATTCCAACTCATAGCGACTCTATAAGTTGGAGAACTGCCCCAGATAGTTTCCAAGGAGCACCTGGAGGATTTGAACTGCTGACTTTTTGGTTAGCAGATGTAGCACTTAACCCACTACGCCACCAGGGTTTCTATAATCGTATTAGTAGGGCATTAATTACTGGTGCAGTAGGGGCCATGAAGGCTGTGGTCCCACCTAAAGGAAGGTCCTGACTGGACTAATCTGGAGCGATCAGGGAAGTGGGAACAGACGTGGCAGCATCATAGAGAGCACAGAAATGAATAGATGGCAGGTGTTCCCATGGGAGGGAGAAGGATGGACGGGGAGAGGGTGCATGCGGTAAAAAGACCATGGGGCTACAAACCTGACCCCAAGAACAAGCACCTCCAAGCTCCTGTGAAGGGAAAAGTGAGTGGGGCTCAGGTCAGAGGATCATTGACAAGTAGAATTGCACATAGAGTAGATGGACAGCCACCTTATGTCCCTCCAAGGCCATCTTTTGGTCAATGTCTTCTGTTTGGTGACAAGTGAGTAGTCTGAGGGTACAGTCCAGTTGTTCAGGGGTGTCGGTCATGGGATGACAGTGGTGAGGTGCTTGATAGGGCTGTGGTGAGTGGCGGGGTTGTGAGGGTCTGTGCGATGCTGCTTTCTGGGTGGTGGCTGAGTGTGCTGTGTAATGTGTGTGTGCTCTGTGTGCTTTCGTGTGTTGTGTGTGATATGCATGTCTCTGTGTGCTGTGTGTTCTGTATGGGTGTGTTGTGTATATGTTATGTTGTATACTGTGTGTATGTTGTGTGTGATGTGTATGCAATGTGTCTTCTGTATTGCGTGTGGTGTGTTTGTGTGGTGAAAGCGTTGCTTGTTGTTATATTGTGTTTGTCTTCTCTGCTATATGTATTTGTTGTGTGTGTTGTGTATGTTGGAGTGTATGTTACATATATTGTGTTTGTTGCATGTGTTGTGTTTCATGTGTTGTGTGCTGTGTTTGCTGTGTGTGATGTGTGTGTTTAGGGGTTCTGTATGTTGTATGTGGTGTGTGTTGTTTGTTATGTGTGTGCCATGTGTTTGTGTGTTGTGTATGTTTCTCATGTGTTCTGTTTGTTGAGCGTGGTGTGTATATAATTTGTTATATGTGGTATGTGTGTTGGTTGTGTGTTCCTGTTTGTGGTATGTGTTGTGTGTTTATGTGTTGTGTGTATGTATGTGTTGCATGTATTCTGTTTGTTGCCTCTGGTGGGTGTTGCCTGTGGTGTGGGTGTGTGTTTGTCTGTGTTGTGGTGTGGTGTAGGGGGTGCTTCCACACACACCACCAGCCAATGAGTGGCTGAGAGACAGGGTCAGCAGGAATGAGCAGAGTCATCCCCGTGGAAACACGACTCCTCCTTGGGTGACGGTGACAGTAGGGAGCAGCTGGTGAGCAAGCCCAGGTGGGAGTGGTCAGCGCTACCCAATGGCTCCCACCTCTTCCTGAGCCACCCTCCCGCCTGTTGGCCAAGGCTGAGAAAATGCCCATGCTGGCCGTGGCAGCGGCACTTCTGTGGACATCTGGGCCCGCTCTGAGGGGAGTGCCCCATGGATATAGCTGTGGGGAGGCTCTGGGGGGGGTCTGTCCAGGTACCTGTGGGAGAGGGGTGGCTGGGGGTGGGGCCAGGCGTCTGTCTGTGTGGCCCTTACAGTAGCTGCATGTGACAGGGCTCTAGTGATCTCCCTGTGCTTACCTGCTGATGTGGATCATTCCTCCAAAGCCATTTGTGATACACGTGACCACCACCTCCCTTCCACAGACAGCTGGCTTAGGAGGGCTGGGCAGAAGAGGAGACTGGGAGAGGCCTAGGGATTGACTCAGGGTACACAGCTGACAACCTCACAGGCTCTAAAGGCTCTTGTGGGATGCCCATTCCCTTACCCAGTTCTTGCAGGACCAACTGCTAGAAGTGGGCACCAGGGGCTCTGGCCCTGCCCCTACCATTGGAGTTGTCCATCTCCTTGGCCCTGCCTTCTGTGTTAGCCTCTGGAGGCCCCCCTGACACGCCCCCTGACACACACATACACCCTGCATTTTCCTGTTTTGATTTTCCATGCCCCACAATGGTTAAATTCCACAGTCCCTGCATGAGGGAGCTGTTGGGAACCTCTGCGGGGCCCAGGGGCCTCCCACCTTCCTGCTCCCAGCCCAATGCCCAGTTTCCCTAAAGCTCAGGAAGGGAGATGTTACACCCCAGAAGCATAGTGAGCGTGGGGGAAGAAGGGAGTCACTCCACCTCTGGCACAAGTCCAAGGAGACACCAGACAAGGCACTGAACGGCATTCCAAGGCACCACAAATATGAAAGTGCCTAAGTAAGACAGCCAGACAACAGAGCAGAAGGCATTTCTGCTAATGCATCACAGCTGTCAATGTGTATTTATCTTTAAACTGGGTGGGGGGGCACATCTTACTGGGTGTTCTTTACCCTGGCTACATCTTTTCCCTTCCCTCCAGCCCTGGGGAGTGCCTGTCTATACAGGCACAGACTTCTATTCTTCTTTCCCACGCCTGTGGCAGACATTACTAATCAACTGCAGCAGCCTTTACTTCTTATTCTGATGTCTGCAATGGTTTCTCCACCTAGAGCTCCAGGCAGCCAGTATCAGCCAATGCAAGTCAGCTCTCAAGATAAAATGCATTTGTTGTTTCTGCCTTAGGTGTTGCCCCAGGCCCTCTTATTTCACTCCTGACACCCCTCCCCTTCCCTGCCAGGTAGTAGTCACTGTGGGCACAGCCAGCTGTGGTTGTCTCTTTGTCCCTGTAGGCTGAAGCCACGAAGTTCCTGGAATTGAGGCCAAGGAGGTGGCTGAGGACACTGGGGCTTTGGCCCCGAGTCCCCAAGGCTGAAGAAGCTCTAGCTGTCAGTCCTGAGGGCAGCTGATCCAGCAGAAGGGGACAGTGACATGCGAGGTCCGGGGTGGGGGGATGCTCTTGTGTCCAGCAGCTGAGCAGCAGCAGCGACCCCACCCTGCAGGCACCCCTCCGAGGCCAGGCAGGGCCTGCACACCGGCCGCCTCCGTGGCCCAAGCCCTGGGCAGACAGGAGGTGAACAGCAGACCGCAGGCCAAGGCTGGTGTGGCCGCCCTTCGCCCCGGGGGCTGCACACCGCAGCTGCCCCCGCCACCCGTTGCCGTCCTTACCCCTGAGCCCAGGATGCAAAGATGGCCAGACCGTCTCTGCCCACACTGGTGCCTCTGGGCCCTGACTGCCTGCGCCCCTTCACCCGGGAGTCCCTGGCCGCTATAGAACAGCGGGCCATCGAAGAGGAGGCCCGGCAACTGCGCAACAAGCAGATGGAAATCGAGGAGGAAGAGCGCAAGCCGCGCAGTGATCTGGAGGCCGGCAAGAGCCTACCCCTCATCTATGGGGACCCCCCACCAGAGGTCATCGGCATCCCTCTGGAGGACCTGGACCCCTACTACAGCGACAAGAAGGTCCAGGCCTGGGCGGGCTCCCTGTCTCTGTATCTGTCCGTCTGTCTGGGTCTAGGCCTCACATGCTCTCTCCCTGCCACAGACCTTCATCGTGCTCAACAAGGGCAAAGCCATCTTCCGCTTCTCCTCCACGCCTGCTCTCTACATGCTGAGTCCCTTCAGCATCGTCAGGCGTGTGGCCATCAAAGTGCTCATTCACTCATATCCTGCAGGAGCGGGGCGGGGCGGGGCGGGGCGGGGCGGGGCGGGGCGGGGCGGGGCGGGGCGGGGCGGGGCGGGGCGGGGCAAAGCTGGTGCGCTGTCAGCCCTTCTCCCACCTGCTCCCTCAATTTCCTTGACCCTCCCCCCAACGCTGTTTAGCATGTTCATCATGATTACCATCCTGAGCAACTGTGTGTTCATGACCATGAGCGAGCCCCCTCCCTGGTCCAAGAACGTGGAGTAAGTACCTGCTGCCCCGACCTTCCGCATTGAGCCCTGGGACACAGTCCATCCTGAGTATCTTGCCTCTCTAAGATGCTCAGAGTGACACTGCTGTTGTCTTCCAGGGTGACACACAGTGTCACACCAGCCAATGTCTTAAGCCTCCAGTGACACACACTGTCACTGTCACCCCCAGCCCTCTGGGTAGTATATTTCACTTCTGGGAGGTCCACCTCACCGCACACACCTGCACCTGGCATCACGTGCCTGGCTGGGCCTCTCCCCGCCAGGTATACCTTCACAGGCATCTACACCTTTGAGTCTCTCATCAAGATACTGGCCCGAGGTTTCTGCCTTGATGACTTCACATTCCTCCGGGACCCTTGGAACTGGCTGGACTTCAGCGTCATCACAATGGCGTGAGCAGGGACCCAGGGGCATTCTGCGGCTGGAGTGGGTGAGGGAGGGCGAGGCCTCAGCCGAGTGGGCGGAGCTTCACAGAGGCCTGGACTACAGGGGCTCCTTGGCCAATTGCGTGATTGTGAGCCATGGGCTGTAGGAGCTGTCACTCTCAGGCTCTAGCCTTGAGGCTGTCCTGATGTCGCCTTCCTGCACCAGCACACGCAGCAGCTTTAATCCACAGTCCCAGGCCCCTCACCTGCTGGGAGAGCTGGGCCAGACTCACCACCCTCATCCCCTAGCAGCGAAGCTCTCACATTGGCTTGGCTGCTCTCAGGCCACAGGCAAAACCTTGGGGGTCTGGACTGCCCCCCAGCACTCAACAACAACCCCGACTACAAGGATTCCCAAGCCTGCCAAAGCCTTGATTCTTACCTACCACTCACTCCAGCCGTGACACAGCTCCTGTCTCAACCCCTCCACCCAGGTACCTCACAGAGTTTGTGGATCTGGGCAACATCTCAGCCCTGAGAACCTTCCGAGTGCTGCGGGCCCTGAAAACCATCACGGTCATCCCAGGTACAGGGGTGGTGTGGGGACCCTCTGCCTGACATGATACATCAAAGCCTGAACACAGAGGGACCTCAAGGCCAGAGAGAAGAAGGGGTCCAGACAGGAAGAGAAGCCTAGCAAGGTGGTTATGAGTACAGAGTCTGGGCTGCCCGGGTTCAGTTCTCTCTGGATCTTGGGCAAGTGGTTTAGCCTGTTTGTGCCTGAGTTTCCTTATCTGTAAAAGGTGGATAATAGTGGTACCCACTGATTGGGTTGTTAAGAGAATGAAGTGCCTTCATAGCTATAAGGTCTTTAGAACAGAGCTCGACACACAATCTGTGATATGTACATGTGTGTTAGGTAAAACAAGCATCTGGGCAGAGTGGAGGCCTCCATCTGAGACACAGACACAAAGGGAATCAGTGATGGAAAGTCCCAGCCCTCAGGGCTCAGTAAGGAACACACCTCACACCCAAGAGGCCAGGGCAGTTCCAAAGTAATGCACCGGGAAGTACAAAGTGAATAGAATCCAGATCATATTGACCTTCAAAACAGCCTCTAGGGGAATTAGAGACAGCTCAGTCAAGGGAGAGAAAGGCAATATGAAAATGGATAGAAAACAGGATTTTCTGGGAGAAGAGGAAATTATTCTTTGTTAATGCTACAAAGTACCACAGCAGTTACCAGGTGCCAGTGAGTTACCCACGGCTCATGGTGACCCCACGTATCCAGAGCAGCCCATGCTCCATAGCATTTTCAGTGGCCAGTTTTTTCCGAAGTGGATCACCAGGCCTTTCTGCTGTGGCTCCTCTGGATGGAGTTAAACATCCAACTTTTCAGGCAGGAGTGGAATATGGTCAACATTTACAGCATGCAGAGATTCCAGAAAGTACTATAGGTCTCTTCTAGGCCACAGCCCTTGTGTCACAGCAGAGGCAGGTGAGATGCTGGGAGGGGACATGCTGACCAGAGGCCACTAAGCCAAAGCCAAACCTTCCTCTGTCTCCTGCTTCCAGTATCCTTGGCCTTAGGAGAGTGTTTATAAAAAGGCTAGTGAGCATTTGTTTTTCCCATCAGGATAAGAAAAGGAAATGAACTAATATTGAGGAGACACCATGATTAGGCCCAAGGAAGAAGTTATGGTCTTCTCCAAAGACAGTGGCACTCTGTCCCTGGGATTTCTGTCCACAGGGGCAGAATTTTGGGGGTCTGGTCAAGGTCATCTCTGGCTTCTCCCAGTTAACCTTACTGTTCCTCCAAAGTTAATAGGCACTAGAAGAAAGAAGGCTCTGTGGTCAAATAAGCTAAGGAAACATGCGTATTAAACAAAGTTAAATGGTGTTTGTTTCTGTAGGACTTCTCAGAGCCTTTAATGGATGACCCTACATAACGATTCTCTAGGGTAGGATACAGAGTGCAGCCTTTCCTACACTGGTGGAAGTAACACCCCCTTTTTGAAGCAGACAGCTCAGAGATGAGTATTCTGTGGAACATGTTTTGGGAGTGCTGACCAGCAGCGTTTCATATGATTTTCTGTGTGACTTTGTAGGAGTCTCTGGGTGATAACAGTTAACACACTTGACTGCTAACCAAGAGGTTGGGGGTTCGAGTCTACCCAGAGGTACCTTGAAAGAAAGGCCTAGTGATTTACTTCCAAAAAATCAGCAATTGCAAATGCTGTAAAGCAGAGGTCTACTCTGACATACTTGGGGTCACCTTGAGTAGGAACTGACTCAACCACAACTGGTTTTCTGGGTTTTTCTTTTTTAACTGTACATTGGATGAAAGTTTCCAGAGCTAATTAGTTTCTCCTTAAACAATTAATACACAAATTGTTTTGTGACGTTGGTTGGCAATCCCACAACGTATCCACACTCTCTCTTTTTCCCTTCCGAGTTCCCTGTTACCATTCATCCAGTTTTCCTGCCCCTTCTTGCACTTGGCTTGGCTCTTACTTTCTCTGTTTTGGAGTTAGTGTGCCCACTTAGTCTAATAAACATGATTGAACTAGGAAGCACGTTCTTCACGTGTGTTATTATTGGCCCTGTAGATCAAGTTTTGTGTGCCTTTTGTGGAGCTGGGTAGGTCAGGCAACAGCCCATCGAGACACAACAGTCCATGCTCCTCGTGGGTGAGGTGCTTGCCTATTCAAAGGCTCTAAGGTAAGGATAGAAACTCTGGTGTAGTGGTTAAGTGCTACGGCTGCTAACCAGTGGGTCAATAGTTCAAATCTACCGGGTGCTTCTTGGAAGCTCGATGTGGCGGTTTCTATTCTGTCCTGTAGGGTTTCTGTGAGTCAGAATCGACTCAGCAACACTGGGTAGGGTGAGGACATGATCAAAAAAGGGGGGAGGTGTTGATTTTGTAGTCAAAATACATACAATGAAACATACACCACTTCAACAATTTCTGCAAATGTCCAATTCAGTGATGTTAGTTATCTTCTTTAAGCTGTGCTCCCTTTTTTCTACAATCTTTTTCCAAATTGCTTCATCATCATTAACCCAAACTCACCACAGAAGGGTGGGATTCATTTGGAAGGCTTCTGGGAAGTGGTACCTAGTAAGTCAAACTTTGAAGGAGTTGGGGGTAGGGGTGGGGGTGTAACTTATTATCCTGCCTTGTCCCCCCGTGACCCCAATGCCCTTACTCTCTCCATGGCCAGGCCTGAAGACTATCGTTGGGGCCCTGATCCAGTCAGTGAAAAAGCTGTCGGACGTCATGATCCTCACTGTCTTCTGCCTGAGTGTCTTTGCCCTGGTGGGACTTCAGCTCTTCATGGGAAATCTACGGCAGAAATGTGTGCGTTGGCCCCCACCCTTCAATGACACCGATACCACGTGGTACGGCAGTGAGACGTGGTATAGCAATGACACATGGTATGCCAATGACACAGGGGACAGCCATGAGAGCTGGATCAGCAACTTCACCTTTGACTGGGATGCCTACATCAATGATGAAGGTAAAATGGCAGATGGCATGCAACCAGGGCTTGTCTGCTCCTCTAGGGCGGCCCCTTCCTCAGCTTCCTGTGAGACAAACATCACAGCCAACTGGACTTGTGTCCCTGGGTGGCATAAGCAGTTTGTGGTCAGCTGCTGACCTAAAGGTTGGCGGTTCAAACATATGCAATGCCTTTGTGAGAGAAAATCCTGACCATCTGCTTCTGTAAAGCTTACAGCCAGGAAAACCCTACGGCACCGTTCTCTGTAACACATGGAATTGCTGTGAGTCAGAGCTGACTTGACAGCGGTGGGTTTTTTGTCTTTTTTGATAGTCCTTGTTCTGTCACCTGGGTACTCCCTGTTTTCTTCCATCACACTATTTTTGCTCACATCTTGGAATGACCACTGCCAGGTACACACGTACCCACATTATATTCACATGGACATGCATCATGGGCACATGCATGACACATACACACTCTTGCATAGCCACTCTTAGTCCGTACAGTGCCGTCATGCAAATTAGAAAAAGGTACCTCATCCCAGCCTCGCAGCCTGAATAGTAGCCCAGCACACTTTTGAGTTATGTGTCCTGTGCAGGCACGTGGTTGCATCATGCGTGCACACACACGTTTCCCCCATCTCTCTCTGTGCCCTCAAGTCCTTACTCAACAATCCTGGTGGTCACCGAGCTTGGAGCTGAGCTACCTGCAAAGTGTCCACCCAGAAACTAGTTCTGTGCACTGGAACTTGGAACTGCCCTGAGGAGGAGGAAGGGGCACTCAGGGTGTATCCTTTTGGTATAGGTGGTCCACATAGATTGCAGCTGTGCAATGGGGGGGTATGTGTGCTCACAAGTGTGTACCTGTGGGTAACACACCTCTTTTGTGGCCTCTGACTCCCAAAGGTAACTATTATTTCCTGGAGGGCTCCAACGACGCCCTGCTTTGTGGGAACAGCAGTGATGCTGGGTGAGTGATGCAGAAGCAAGAACAAGGCACCCCTGGGGCCTGGAGAGATAGGGGCAGAGTGAGGAGAAAGACCTGCTGGGAGAGTGAGGGAAAACCCGATGCAATACCTCCCTTTTTCAGGGGCACAGGGAGAACTTGAGGATTTTTCACTTGGGGTCCCCCATCGCTGTCCCCCACCTGAATCTCCTTTCCCTCTCTAAACCCAGTCTCCCATCCCATCCCTAGGCACTGCCCTGAAGGTTATGAGTGCATGAAGGCTGGGCGGAACCCCAACTATGGCTACACTAGCTACGATACCTTCAGCTGGGCCTTCCTGGCTCTCTTCCGCCTTATGACACAGGACTATTGGGAGAACCTCTTCCAGCTGGTACATCTGCCCTGACCGTGACCCCTAGTCCTGTAGCCACTCCTCTTCAGGATGTCCAAGTTCTCCATCAGGGAATCCCTCAGGGCTACCCAGTGCATGTGTCTACCAGAATCCCAGTCACCCTCTTTTCTTCCTTCCCTACTTTGCCTTAATAGGTGAGGTGTGGGTCCCAGGGCTCACAGTAACCAGTAATGCACCTTAGAAACTCAATTTTTCTCAAACCTGTTTATTTTAGCTTCTACTGTTTGCAGTGCAGGCAGGCAGGATGAGTCAGGATAAAAAGTGCCTTCTGGTCCCTGCTGATGTTTGTAACACTGATCTGACTCGATGGCACTTGGCTTTGGCAGTATCTGTTGAGCTCTTACTAGATAGCAAAGCTAGGATTCAAACTGATCACAAAGCCCATGTTCACCATTTTTCTAACCCAACTCTCTGATCTGGCGATGACTAGCTAGAGTCCTCAGAGTTCTGAGCCAGAATATCAGAAAGTCTACATACGGAACACAGTTTTGATGTGTATACTGTGAAGCTCCCTGGAATGTGGCTTAGCCTGTCAAGGATGGCTATACATTGCCTCAAAAGTCCTCAAAGTCCCAGGATCTGTGAGGAACCCTTTCTTTGCCCATCTGTGCAATGGGTGTGTGGGACAGGATTGTGGGTAAAAGAGAGCAGAAGAGAAGTAGGATGCCATGTGACACCCCTCTGCCCCCACCCCTAGACCCTGCGAGCAGCTGGCAAGACATACATGATCTTCTTCGTGGTCATTATTTTCCTGGGTTCCTTCTACCTCATCAATTTAATCCTGGCAGTGGTGGCCATGGCGTATGCTGAGCAGAACGAGGCCACATTGGCTGAGGCCCAGGAGAAAGAGGAGGAGTTTCAGCAGATGATGGAGAAATTCAAAAAGCACCAGGAGGAGCTGGAGAAGGTCTGGACTCAGGGAGAGGGAGCCACGGACCTGGGGTTTTCCTGCTGCTCAGCCTGGACAACTTGGCTAGTGGCTGCCCCTAAACAGGCCAAGGGTGAGGGAGGGACAGGGTACAGAGGTTAAAAAGCAGGAGGGGCAAAAGGCCCCTACCTGGGGGCTTTGACAGAATAACTGACATAAAAACTGACATCCTTGCAGTAGAAAGGGTATTTTTCTGTTCTGTGCCTCAGTTTCGTTACTTGCAACAAAGAATCTGGAGTTGATCAACCTTAATTCAAATGTCTTCAGCTTTGTGATTCGTTCTAAGCAGCACATGGGTCTGAGCTGAGGGAGAGATTGGGTCCTGGTGAGACCCAAAGGGCAGCTTCGCATTTTATCACTATCATGTCACATGCAGGGGTCGATCGGGCCATCAGAGTTGAGGGTTTTGAGGGCTGAAGGTCTTCAGTCACTCTGGTCCCCACCCTGCTATCCTTGCCCTGGAGATTGGGCCCCACCCTCACCACACTCTCAAACTACGCTCAGCATAGGCAGAGACCTGGGCCCAGAGTCAGTTAGTCCATCCCCCTGGCTCAGAGCTGAACTTCATGCCTGCCTCCACTGTTGGTCTGCAGGCCAAGGCTGCCCAGGCTCTGGAAGGTGTGGAGGCGGATGGGGGCCGGGCCCACGGCAAAGACTGCAACGGCAGCCTGGACACAGCCCCTGGGGAGAAGGGGCCCCCGAGGCAGAGCTGCAGTGCAGACAGTGCTGTCTCCGATGCAATGGAAGGTGGGTACTTTGCTACCTGGGCCTATCCTCCCCTGCCCGCCTGACAGCCTACCCCATCAGGCTGCTCTGCTCCTGAGCAGGGTGGGGTCTGGGTGGGCCGGCTCCAGGATGGCAGTAACTTAATCTCAGCATTGAAGAAATGACTGTGATAAATATAGTTTTGGCTTCACCTGGTCCAGCTCTCACTGCAAGGCCCAGCCACTGTGGGAACCAGGGGCTTCCGGGAGGGCCTAGGGCACTGCCAAGGCAACGGGAAAGGATAGGCTAATAATATGACCGGGAAGGTCTAATCTTCCGGAAGCCGGAGATGCTGCTCCTGGAGTATCCTCTGGTTAGGAGCTAAACGTCTCCAAATTCTGGCCAGGCGAAGTCACAGGTCCCTCAGTCCCTGCCCTCCCCCCCAGTGTCAGGAGACAAATCAGATGAGGTGACAAGGAGGATGGATAGACACCCAGATGAGCTGAAAGATCAGTATATGGGGAGAGAGAGATGAGGTGTGGATGGATGAGAGGGAAGAAGGGAGAAGAGGAAAGGAGGGAGGCGGGAAGAAAGGAAATCTGGCGCAGACTATGGAAGTGCTAAACCCTGTGGGCTGAGCTCAGCAGTGTCTGGTCCCTTCCCCCAGACCAGCTTGTCTTGTACCAGGAAGGAGTTTGAGGCCCTATAGGACGTTGGACAAATTTTCGAGGGCACCTGGATGCCTGTAACCTCGGGTCAGGTGCCCTCGAAAGTCTGGCACAAGGTCCTGCAGGCACCTCTCTAGGTACCTGACCCTAGGTGACAGGCATTGAGGTGCCTGTCTGTCTGTCTGTGTGCCCTGAATGCTGAGATAGGCCTGGCCAAGGTTGGAACTGGCCCAGAATCGCAGACAATGTTTGGGCACCTGCAGTAGCACTGGAAGGGAACAGGGTCACAATCCGACTAGAAAGCCTGCAGCCTTTCAAGGAGTTTGAGAGTAGGGTCAGATGGTCTTGACCCCTGGGATGCCCCTGTTATGCAGTCAACCCGGAGCCTCGCGGGGCTGCCGGAGGCGGTAATGTTACTGGACAAATGTGTTAGGCTCCTTAAACAAGGTCACGCCTACAGCAGGGCGAGGACCGTGGAGGCCAGAAAGGTCCCTCGGAGAAGTAGTTTCTTCCCAGGGGCCTTACAGAGCTCCTGGGACTTTAGAGTTGAGGGCAAGAGCAGCGGAGTTTTCCAGAAAGGCGCTCTGGCGACGGTGGGTGAACAGGCTGTGACTGCCCGGAGAGGCCGCCGTGGGGAGGGAGAGCCCTCTGGTGGGCGGTCTCAGTCTGCTACCCAATGGAGCCGCCCAGCAGCAGGAGAAACTAGGGACCCAATCCCTGCCCCGCCCGCCTCTCCCTGGGAGCCCCGCCCTCCCGCCTCCCCCCCTTCTTCCTCCCCCCTCCCCTCTCCTCTCCACCCACCTACGGAGCCCAGCCTGTGACCTGGGCTTCTCCTAGGCCAGGATCGCTAGCCCTGGCCCTGGGGGAGATGGGATGAGTCAGATGACCAGAGATCGCGGAGGATCAGTGCTTGGTGCCGAGGCGAGGAGCCTAAAGCAGCACACTGAGGGGCGGGGCTTGGAATAGACCTGGCTGAGGGGGTGGGCTCTGAGGTTCGGAGCATGAGAGGCGGGGCTTCCTGGGGTGGGGCCACGTGGGGCAGGGTTTATGGCTAGGGTGCCTCACCGACAGCACGTGGCTTGGCACCGAGAGGAGGGGCTTGGCATAATCCTGGCAGACGGGGTAGGGTTTTGAGGATCAAAGCCTTGAGAGGCAGGACTTCTAGGGACGAGGCTTTGATGGACGGCGCTCTGAAGGGCCACATGAGGCAGAGTTTACAGAGGAGAGTCTTTGAGGGTGCCGCACTGAAAGGCAGGCCTTGGGGTAGGCCTTGCTGAGGGGATGCAGCACTGAGGTGCGCAACGCTGAAGGGAGGCTTGGAAGGTGGGACCCAAGATCTGATGGACGGAGGAGCCTGGGAAATGGCGGGAATCCTCATCAGGTGTCTGTGTTGTGACCCCGCTTCCAGAGCTGGAAGAGGCCCACCAAAAGTGCCCGCCGTGGTGGTACAAGTGCGCCCGCACGGTGCTCATATGGAACTGCTGCGCTCCTTGGCTGAAGTTCAAGCGCATCGTCTACCTGATCGTCATGGACCCTTTCGTTGACCTGGGGATCACCATCTGCATCGTGCTCAACACCCTCTTCATGGCCATGGAGCACTACCCCATGACGGAGCAATTCGACAACGTGCTCAGCGTGGGCAACCTGGTATGCGGTGGCCTGGGAGACGGACTGTCTGGGCCCAGCTGGGTTTTCTGGGCTGTTTGGAAATATGGGGCGCTTGCTGAGGAGCATGTAAGGCCGCTGTGAGTAGGAACTGATTTCATGGCAAGAAGCTTTTGTGCGTGGACATGATGAGACCTCAAAGGCTTGTGTGCCTCCGATGTGGGAGAGATGCGTTGATTCTACTACGGCGCTTTATGAGCTGACTTAAGGAGGCTTGCAAATTGACTTATGGGATGTGGAATCTAGGTTTCAGGGTATTTGGGAGCAGGAGGGGTAGGTGTGGGATTCTGGGCTTTCAAAAGTTGGAACTCTGGGGTGGCATAGGTCTCAAGCCATTCATGCCCTGGGGGGGCTGCAAGGTCCTGGGTGGCAAGGCTCCACACTTTCAGAGACTGTCATGGGCCTGACAGAGAACCAGGAAACTGGAAGTGAGGCATGCATATAGCCACAGATACTCAGGCCCAAGAAGCCCAGGCACCTTCTGGAGACCTCACCCACCCCTGACTCCCTGCCTGCTGCCTTTTCTCTGGAGTGGAGTGGCCCGGCCAGCTCCTGTCTACCCAGCCTTGCTCGGCTATTGTTGAGACTATTGTTGACAGCACTGATCCTGATCCGCCCGCTGATCCCTGCCCATTAGGGGCATTATCACCTCATTGCCAGTCCCAGCGGAGCCTGACAAAGGGAGAAAGCCACCTCCTCCTCCAGCCTTGGCCCTGACCCACTCTTCCCATTGCCCTCAATGATTTTTCCAAAAGGGCAGACAGGCGAGGTGCTCTCCCTGCCCCAAGGTAGAGGGGTTCCCAGGGAAAGGAATGAGATGAGAACCTGGCCAGATGAGAGCTGAGTGGCATGGGAACTGGACAGAACCCCGGATTCCCCATCCTAAGCAGCAGGCTTGTCCATCCCTGTGGAGGTGCCCGAGGCAGCTATGACCAGGCAAAGCTGGAGGGGTAAGAGCGTGCTCCGGACTGTGCAGCTGCTGGGTGTGTGTGATGGGCTTGGCCCGCTGGCCACCTACCCCCTGCCCACACTGTACAGCCGTCTGGGCACCTGCTGTGGTCAGAGGCAGCTCCAGGGAGAGGTTTAGCATGTGCCCAGGCAGGCCATGGACCCAGAGCAGCTGGTGCCTGGCAGAGAGGGGCTGTGCCCAGGGAAATTTCAGGGGCCATGTAACCCTCAGATTCCGGTGTCCAGAGTTGAGGGCAACTCTGGCCTTCTCATTGGTCCCAACTTTGCCCACTTTGGGCCCCTACCCTAGACCTCTAAGTCCACCAAAAGGACACTGGGACTCCCCACCAACCAGGATAGAGACTGTAGAAGTAGAGTCAGTGAACTGAGCATGCCAAGAACTGAGCTTGAGACCTAACTTAGTGGCATATGGGCTTTGTGACTTAGAGCTAGCCATTCAACCTCTCTGAGCCTCAGTTTCTCAACTTTCAAACAAGTGTGAGAATCTCTCCCAGCTTCACAGAGATGGAGACCCTAATGAGGTCAAAACATGAGCTATGGTGAATGAACATTGGCTATTATGGTTGAGTTGAGGGCCCAAGAAGTTAGGGTCACAAGGCCAAAAATTGATGGACCCACATCTCTGGGTTGTACCAACTTCTGCCCTGTGGGAGGGCCGTTCCGCTTCCCCTTCCCCCCACTTGCACACACATGAGGAATGTGGGTACTACTCCTTGCCTCTGCCCTTCTTTGAGCCCCCATAAGCTCTGCTCTGCCAGGAAGCTGGATTGGGGCAGAAACCAACCCCCTAAGCTCCTGTAGTCCCTCAGCCTCTGTGACAGGACCCTTACCCCTCCCTGCAGGTCTTCACAGGCATCTTCACGGCCGAGATGGTACTAAAGCTGATCGCCATGGACCCCTATGAGTATTTCCAGCAGGGCTGGAACATCTTCGACAGCATCATCGTTACCCTCAGCCTGGTGGAGCTGGGCCTGGCCAATGTGCAGGGGCTGTCTGTGCTGCGCTCCTTCCGGCTGGTGCGAGAAGCCCCTGGGGCTGGGGGGCTGAGGAGGGATGGGGTGTCGCTACTAGGGAGGGTAGGCATGGGGGTGAGGAGGAGAAGCCAGAGTTCTGGGAGTCAGGTCACCCTCTGCCCTTGAGGATGACACTTAACCTCTCTGAATTTTTCTTACCTGTGCCGTGGGGAGAAAGGACCCCTCCCTGCTTGTCAACATATGGCCGCTTGGGGCAAGGGGGGCAAAATGACAGCCCTAGGAACTGATGTTTGGGTTTGATTCCATAGTGACCTTGGATGGGAGTGGCAAGGACTTCAGCTGCCTATAGCAGACCTGAAAACTGAGTCTCCAGAAGTTTACTAGTAGTGGGATTGAGACTGCTGAGTTAGTATTCTCTCTGCCACCCCAGAGAAGGACTTCCCTTTAACATATGAAGAGCCTGAGGTGGTAGGATATGGATGTTCCCATTTAATAGAGAGGTAAACTGAGGCCCAGATCACTCAGAGGCATGATGTGGGCAAGAGAGCTATTCAAACTAGTTCGTGCTTCTAAGAATGGAGCTCCCTGGAGTGGGGCCTGGGGTCCCTGGGCCTCACTCATCCTTGCTCTCCCCCTGTCCGGCAGCTCCGGGTCTTCAAGCTGGCCAAGTCATGGCCAACATTGAACATGCTCATCAAGATCATTGGCAATTCGGTGGGGGCGCTGGGCAATCTGACGCTGGTGCTGGCCATCATCGTGTTCATCTTTGCCGTGGTGGGCATGCAGCTCTTCGGCAAGAGCTACAAGGACTGTGTGTGCAAGATCGCCTCGGACTGCCAACTGCCCCGCTGGCACATGCACGACTTCTTCCACTCCTTCCTCATCGTCTTCCGCATCCTGTGTGGCGAGTGGATCGAGACCATGTGGGACTGCATGGAGGTGGCCGGCCAGGCCATGTGCCTCATCGTCTTCCTCATGGTCATGGTCATCGGGAATCTTGTGGTGAGTGAGGCTGGCCGATGGCTTCCCAATCCAGCCGAGGGAACCCAAGTACATAAGGTCATGGCCCATTGCATTATTTCTTTTAAATCCAGTTTGCGTTCGAAGGTCTGTGTTCTATTAGGTTGAAATGTACAAAGCTGCTGATACTTTACGGTCATCCCATCCCCCACATGGCAGTTGCATCTAGTTTAACCCAGAGGTTCCTACATTTGGATGTACTTAAAAATGGCCCAGGGTCCCTGGGTGGTGCCAATGGTTGGCACTCAGCTACTAACTGGAAGCTTGGCAGTTTAAACCTACCCAGGGTGCTGCAGACGAAAGCCCTGGAAATTGCTTCCCTAAGGATTATAGTCAAGAAAACCCTATGCAGATCACTTCTACTTTATAACATGTGGAGTCACCATGAATCAGAATCAATTTGATGGCAGTGGGCTTGGAGTTTCTTGTTTAAGAATCACCCAAGCGCTTCTTAAAATGTAGATTCCTAGGCTCTTGTTGTTAATTGCCTTTGAGTGGATTCCAGCTCATGGGGACCCATGTGTGCAGAGTAAAACTGCTCCACATGGTTTTCAAGGCTGCAGCCTTTCAAAAGCAGATAGCCAGGCCTGTCTTTCAAGGAGTCTCTGGATGGGTTTGAACCATCAACCTCTTGGCTAGTGGTAGAGTGCTTACCTATGCCACATAGGAAGCTTCCTGAGACCTTTGCCCCCCAAAATTCTGTTTCTGCTGCTCTGGGGTGGGGCCTGGGGATCTGCATGTCTGACAAGCTCCAAGGTGATGACGATGCCACTGGTCTAGGGACCACATTGTGACTAAACCCGAACCACCATCACTGCCGTCAAGCTGATTCCAACTCATAGTGACCCTATAGGACAGAGTAGAACTGCTCCATAGAGTTTCCAAGGAGCACCTGGTGGATTTGAACTGCCAACCTTTTGGTTAGCAGACATACCACTTATCCATTACACCACTGGGGTTTCCACATTGTGACTGCAAAACCAAAACCAAATCCACTGCTGTCTGAGTCGATTCCAACTCAGCAACATTGTGACTAGCACTGTTTAAACCCGGTATTTTGACAAAGTAAGGTGATGGCTGCAGAAGCCCTGGTGGCCCAGTGGTTAAGTGCTTGGCTGCTAATCAAAACATCAGCAGTTCCAACCCACTGGCCTTTCTGAAGGAGGAAAGGCTTGGGCATCTGCTGCTGAAAAGATTGCCTGCCAGGAAACCCTAGGAGGCGGTTCTTCTCTGTCCTGTAGTGTTGCTGCAAGTAGGAATCAGTTTGATGGCACGCAGCAGTGGATGCTAGCTGGAGACAGACATGTGTTCTGATCCAGTTCCTCCCCTATCAGCAGCATGACCTTGCACCATTACTGTGCTCTTCTTAGCTCACCTAGGCCCTTTAACTGTCACCTGGAAAATGATAGGAACTTAAGAGGGTGTCTGGGAGAACTGACTGAGCTCACTGTCTAAACAGGCACAGAGTGGGGGTTGGCATCCAGAAACTACTGGGCCTCTTTTCCTCCTCCCCGCTTCTTACCTTCCCCTGTCCTTAAGGATTCTTTTGAAAAGAAAGATTCAGGCCCAGGCATTGGGAGAATTGAGAGGTGGCATAAATTTCACCCATCCTGCCATACTCTGCAGCTCAGAACTTGGCATGTGGGACAGGGGTAGGGAGGTAAGGACATGGGCTGTTGAGAAACAGGGCTGGAGCCTTGGTCAGGCTGACCGGTATTTCTGTGGCCAGGACTGAGGAGGCGTCTCTCCTCTCCTTGCTGGCCTGGCTCCTCAGCTGCCCCCCTGAGGTATCTGGCACTACTCTGGGAAATGGGGCGGGAAGACACATCTCCCCACGTTCTGAGAAGGTCTGTGAAATCCTTGGGCTGCTGGGTCAGCACTTCTCAGATGTCACTGAGCTCCGGCTGGGGGCAGGGAGCAGGCCAGGGCTTGGGGTCGTCGCCTCAGCTGCAGGAGGCGATGATGGGAATTGGCCCCAGGCCCCAGAAACATCGAGAGAGAAGGACCCAGACTGGCTGTCTCTGGGCAAGGAGGTCTTGGGGAAAGAGGAGAGACAAGGAAGGTGCTGGGGCAGAACTCTGGGGCTAGATTCAGGGCTGCAAGTGGTGTGGGTCATGGGCGCCGAGCAGAAGGTTGTAGATATAAGGTCAAGGGCATGGGAGTGATGGCGAGAGTTTGCAGGAAGGCTCTGTTTCTGTGTGTGTGAACTTGAAAACATTTACACCCGCTACTTTGCCACTTGCTGATGGGAAATCAGGAGCCTTGATCTCTCTGAGCCTCAGTTTTCTCATTTGGAAAATGTAGCGATGACAGTACTGACCTACTTCACTGGACAGCTGTGAGATTACATGATGCACATAGTCAAGCAAATTCAGATATCACAGGGGGTGCCGAGGGAAGGGGACAGTGCTGTGGGCATCCCTGGGTACCAGCCATCAGCATAACTGCTTCTGGGTTTTGGGCTCCTGCCATGTGCTTAGCTCTGTGCAAGGGGCTTTAAGTGCATTATCTCTAATCCTCTCAATAAACCTGTGACACCATAACAGGTTATCTCCACAATCCATGCTTCCCAGCCCAGAACCACCCAATTAGAGAGAAACTGACCTGGGATGAGAGCCTGTATCTGTGTCACTCCAGTTGTGACAGCAGCAGCAAGAGCAGCAATTGTGAGAACAGTAACACCCACACCACCCATAACACTGATGAGAGCTGACATTCCTTTAGCACTTACCCAGCATTCTGAGCCCTCTGTGTGCCTCTGTTCACTTAATCCTCATAGCTATCGTGAGAGCCGTGCTGTCATATCTGTTTTATAGATGAGGAAACAAACACACAAGGAGGTGAATTAGTAACGTGCGTGGGACCTAAACACAAGTGGTCAGGTGCCAGAGACCATAACCACTGAACCACACCACCACCATGCATGCCCGGCTCCTCTCCCCCACCCTCCTGTCACACACACATACCACTGACACCCTTTGCAGGGCCGCTGTATGGCTCTCCCAATTTGGAGGGAGAGGAGTGGCCAAGAGAGGCAGTTCTGTCTGCTCCTTGGGCACTGTTCCTGTCCACCCCCCCTCAGGCCTCAGCAAAGCAGGCATCTGCCAAAAGCCACTGTGGCATCCTGCCAGGGAGTGTGGGGACCAGTGCCCACTGCATCCATGGCACTTGGACACTTCCTCCAGGCTATTGTGAAGAAGAAGAGGAAGTGAGTAGGTCACACATAACCCACTCCACAGAGCCCTCAGGGGAGCATAATGTGTTCCCCCGCCCCTCTGCCCCCCAACCCCTGCCTTGCCTGGATGGCTATTTCTGTCCCAAGCAAGAGCCGTGTGCAAACCCTGCTAATTCCCATCTCAGATGTGTTTCTGGCAACTGGATGCCTCTCCCTACCCTGAGAGAATGAAAGCCAGACCAGTAAACTTCAGTGGGGGGCAAAAGGCAGAAAAGCAGCCAGAGAGCATGGGGAAAAGAGTCACCTCCAGGGGGTATAAACATTTTTTCAGATAATTATGCCAACGTGGTAGTCCAGACAATGATGGAAAGAACTTAAAGGACACTGGTGAAAGCTGGAAAGGGAGACACATGGTCAAGGATGGCAGATTCTCCCAGACTGGCACCCCTATTCCTTCATACCCACTCATACACCCAGCACCTCCATCCTCCCCAGAGTAATAACTGGTTCTGCACCCCTCATCCCAGCTGTCCTTCACTGTCTTCCCCATTGCCCAGGGAGGAGGGGATGGGTGAGAGGCAGGGCTGCTATGTAACATGCCTCTGGGTGTGCCATTCACATTTTAGTCTAAGTGAATAGCACCCCTTAAAACTGTGCAATAACAGGAAACCTGGGTTCTAGTCTGATAATACTTCCTTACCAACATGGATGCCCTTTTATTTATTTATCTTGTGTGTCCTAGGGCAAGTCATTCCACCTCTCTGGGACTCAGTTTCCTCATCCATGAAATGAGGGAGTTGGCCTCCAAGTTGGACAAGCTTTTTCCCTGTACCTTGTATAGTTTTCTATGACTGCACCCATAATAACAGCTCACGTATTTTGTGCACCGACTGTGTGCCACAGTAGTACTGATCATTTAATACCACAGCCTTGTGAGGAAGTGAGTACTATAATTACCCCCATTTTACAGATGAGAAAACTGAGGCAAGGGAGAGGTAAAGTGACTTGCCCCAGAACACACAGCTAATAAACTGGAATTCAAAGCCAGGCAGTGTGGTGTCAAAGCCTCTGTTCCCCGATTTATGATGTCGTGTGCTGTCAAGTCAATTCTAACTCACATTGATCCTATAGGACAGAGTAGAATTGCCCCATAGAGTTTTCTAGGCTGTAATTTTTATGCCAGGAGCAGATCACCAGGTCTTTTCTCCCAGAGGGCCACTGGTGCGTTCGAACTGCCTGATCTTTTGGTTAGCAGCCAAGCACTTAACCCCTGCATCAGGGCTTCTTCCTCAGTCAAAACTGCAGTACAGACACCCTGAACTACCTTGGATCCAGTGTCTTTCTACTGGTCCATGACCCCCACAGGCTGCTCGCTCCTGCACACTGTGGCAGTGTCTCGGTCAACACCTAGTGGAAGTTCAAGAAGGTGGACCAGTGGCCTCCTAAATCCTGGTGGGAGCAAAGCAGGAATTCCAAAGGGGAGAAAAGATGAATACTGGTGGGTCAGATGCCCTTCCAGAAAAATAGGGGACAGATACCTGAGCACTAGGGAACACTGGGTCAATTCAAAGTCCCATTTAACAGATGAGAAAAAAAGGATCAAGGTTAAGGTTTCCAACAAGTCCCAAAAACCTGAACTCTGTTCTTAGTTCTATGTCCCTAGCAGTGGAGGTGTAGAACAGAGGTGGCATCATAGAGGATTTGGCACCCTATCAGCTAGTGTGCCAAATCCTGCCTTGGCCTTGGGCAAAGTCATATTGATGCCCAAGCCTCAGTTTCTTTATCTGCAAAGTGGGGACGATAACAATCGTCGCCTCCATAGGCAGTTGTGAGGACCCAGCAAGGTGATGTCCTCCCTTTTAAACGCCTAGCCTGAGGTATGTCTGACTCACAAGCCTGAGCCCCTCGTGCTGGCTCCAGGCGGCACCCCCAGGGAACCAGGGGCTGAGCTAAGGCCCCACTGGTGCCTGTCCCACAGGTCTTGAACCTGTTCCTGGCCCTGCTGCTGAGCTCCTTCAGCGCAGATAGCCTAGCAGCCTCCGATGAAGACGGCGAGATGAACAACCTGCAGATTGCCATCGGACGCATCAAGTGGGGCATCGGCTTCGCCAAGACCTTCCTCCTGGGGCTGGTGCACGGCAAGGTCCTGAGCCCCAAAGAGATCATGCTCAGCCTCGGGGAGCCCTGTGGGGCAGTGGAGGCCAAGGAGAGTGCTCCTGAGGATGAGAAGAAGGAGCCGCCGCCCGTGGAGGACGACAAGGACCTGAAGAAAGACAGTCACATCCTGAACCACATGGGCCTGGCTGATGGCTCTCCCAACAGCATCCAGCTGGACCACCTCAACTTCATCAACAACCCCTACCTGACCATCCAGGTGCCCATCGCTTCAGAGGAGTCGGACTTGGAGATGCCCACAGAAGAGGAGACTGACACCTTCTCAGAGCCCGAGGATGACAAGGTGAGCGTGTCACAGAGCCTGGCTTAGGGGGCGAGGGTGGGGAGCAGGTAGACCTGGAGTCACGTTTTTGTGTCAGCTTGGTCAAGTCACGAAACCTCACTAAGTCTCGGTTCCTCCATCTGTAAAATGGGGTGATGGTGTGTACCTACCTCGTGTCGACATTGTGAACAGTGGTTGTGTGTGAAGCACACAGTAAACGCTCTGTGAATGGAGCCAGCCGTGATTGTTATTAGTGATTGTTAACCATCAGGCCTCCTGGCTCTGAAGCTCTCTCTAGTCTCCTCCCTTCACCTGTCCCCACAACTCTGGCTGATCCAAGCCCAGGTGGCCCTCTCTCACCAGCAAGTGGCACTCCTGGACAGGATGCTATTGCCCATGGCCCCTCTGCCCCAGGATGGGGACTCAAGAAAAAAACCCTTTGCCCTTGAATCAGCTCAAGTCATGGTAACCTGTGTGTGTCAGAGCAGAACTGTGACTCATCAGCTTTTCAGTCTTCAGGAAGTAGATGGCTAGGCCTTTCTCCCAAGGTGCCTCTGGGTGGACTTGAACTGCCAGCCTTTCAGTTAGCACCTCAGTGAGTTAACCATTTGCACCACCCAGGGACCCAGGAGGTCTCTGTTAACTTCTCCTCTGGGAATTTAAACTACTTAATCCACAGCATTAGCACCTGTTCCTGCCTAGACTCACCTAGGGCTTGTCCCGGCTTCCCAGTGCGGGCCAAGGTGCTGGTCTTGGGACTGTGAGGAGAGGGCCCCTAGGAGCAATGGGCAGGGTGCAGCCTTAGGACCCTCGCCTACCCATCACCTAGCCTGTTTGAAGGAGATGCTGCTGGGCTGAGATGTTTCCTCTTCTCCGCCCTCCCCTGCGTGGTCGGGGAGGGGCCTGGAACAAGGGCAGTAGTCACCCCTAGAAGCCAAGATGCCCTAGCAGCTCTGCTGGTCCTTTGGGAGCTGACCTGAGTCCCCCTCACCCACGCTCTGGCTCTGGCAGACTAGGAAAGAGGGCATATGACAGGTCAGAGACCTTGCCTGCCTCATCAGTCAGCCCTGGCCTGGCTGGGACCTGGAACTTGACTGAACTGTACCCTGAAAACTTGACTCCTTATTCCCCCCAAATATGTGGCCTGCTGACTTAACCAGGGGAGCGAGTGCCTGCTCAGCTATAAATACCCTTGGAAGTGTGGCCAGTGGCACAACCTGGATAGAGGAGCGTGGATGGGCGGATGGGGGGAGGGGCTGGAGATTGCTGGGTCCAAGGCTCTGGGAGGGGAGGGGGCCTGGGACTCTTTAAAGGGGGACAAGAAAGCTTGACTCCCAGGGTAACTGTATGTGGAAGCTGAGATATGCAGGTGGCCAAGTGACTCAGTGTGAATGCCCTGGTTGACCTAACATTCTGTGCCTCAGTTTCCCTTTCTGTCCACTGCAAACAAGGACACCCCCTCTCAGTTTTCTGTTCACCACTCTGGACCCAGAGCTGCCCCAAGTGGCCCTCTTTACCTACTCCTTCTCTGTCTTCCTATTTGGGGGTCTCACCCCAAGCCATGAAAGTGTCTATCCCCTGCAGAGTGGAAGCTGGGGCCAAGAAACAGGCCTGGAACAGTTGCAGGCAGAGGTGGGAGGAGGCCTGGCCAGGCCGAGTGCCAGCTTCCCCCATCCCACCCCCACCCTGATCAGGGTCCCTGGGTGCTGGGTAGGAGCTCTGGCTGGCTAAGTTTCCATTCTGTCTGGATTCCTCGGCCAAACAGATCCCGGAGGTGGAAAGTTCAGGTTTGGGGGGCATTATCTTTGGACTGTGGCACCCCAGTTCCATCTTGGTACCCTCTTTACACCCTGTTTTCTCTAAGGTACCCTGTCTCCCATGCAGGTGTCCCCCCCAGCCCCTAGCCCAGCTGAGCCAACTGCACCCTGCTGTTCTCCAAGCTCCTGTGGTACCTGATGGCCTCCATGTCCCCCTCTGTCCCTGACCTTCCCAGGCCGCAGCCCTCTCCCCTCCAAATGGAAGCTCTGTGAGGGTGGGCAACCCAGCCTGGGGCACAGAACAAGGCAGGGTAGACAACCCAGGAAAAGAAAGAAGGAAGAAATGGGGCTGCCTCCTCGCCTCTTCCCCTGTTCCCTTGTGTTCTCCCGTCCTGATTTCCATCTGCCCCCGCAGAAACAGCCACAGCCCCTCTACGATGGAAACTCCTCTGTCTGCAGCACAGCTGACTACAAGCCCCCCGAGGAGGACCCCGAGGAGCAGGCCGAGGAGAACCCTGAGGGAGAGGAGCCCGAGGCGTGCTTCACCGAAGGTGAGAGCCTGCTATGGGCCATCCCCCCATCTTACCATGCCACAGCCTAGCCGGGGCAGCAGTCTGGCCCATCTTAAGGCCACCCCGATGACATGAGCCTCACCAAAACTGTGCCAGAGACTGCTTCCCCTTCCTCAGCTGGGAGAAGACCACCTCCAGGGTGGTGAGAGTGTCAGAGCCTGGGAGACCCCTAGCCATGCTCCAAGATACAGAGTGTGCATAGGGTGACCAGGTAGCTGCCTCTGAAGATGCCATGTGGGTTCCATGCAGAGGCCTCAGGGGTTCAGGTGGCTGCTCCTAAGACAACCATTTTCTTCCTCATCTTCCTTGCCTAAAAGAGGTCTGCCCAGCCTTCAGGAGCAGCCCTGAAGAAAACCTGTACCCAAAGGGCCTGGGCTGTGTGGTGAAGGCTGCCTGGGTGAGGTGGGGGAGACAGGAGCAGTGGACAGCCCCAGCGCCTGGGCTGGCAGCCTGTGCCCCTGACCCTTCTCGCGTCTACCCCTGGTGGAGAATGCGGCCGAGTCAGGGCCTGAGGCCTCACGGTGAGGGGAGGAGCTGGCCCTCCCTCTGGCCGGTCCCGGATGCAGCCAGCTCTCTGGAGAAGAAGGGATCCCAGGTCAGGGCAGCAAAGGATCATCCAGGAAGGCTAACGGCAACCTGCCAGCTGGGCACCCAGCGGCAGCCCCCAGGCCTCGACCAGGTGCCCGTCCTCTCCCTCCCTCAGCCTGTGTCCAGCGCTGCCCCTGCCTCAGTGTGGACATCTCTCAGGGCCGCGGGAAGAAGTGGTGGACCCTCCGCAAGGCCTGCTTCAAGATTGTGGAGCACAACTGGTTTGAGACTTTCATTGTCTTCATGATCCTGCTTAGCAGCGGGGCCTTGGTAGGCACCACCCTGGGGGGCCAGGGGGTGAGCAGAGGCAGGCGCCGGGCCCAAGCAGTCTCCCCTGGGGCTTTGTCCTTCCCACACCACAGGAAGGATGTGGCCTGGTCAGTCCTGAACCCAGAGAATCCCAAGAACTCAGGAAATGGTAGAGAATGCATTAATGCCTTAAAGCGCCAGGTGGGCATTCCTTGTTTCGTCCTGTGGGTTCTGAGGGGTATGCACCCCCACCATTCCAGGGATACCGTGAAGAGAGCACTGGGAAATTTAGGACAAGGGAGGGGACAGGATAAAGCCATGTCACTGTGAAGCCCCCTAGCTGACTATTGAGTGTTGCTATTTGTAGGCTCAGGGAAGGGGAGCTGGAGAGGGCTCCCAGTGGGGAGGCTCTTCGTCCTCCTGAAGGGGGTGGGGAGAGGGGCCTGGAGATGCCAACAGCCTGACCCTTGGTCTGAGCCCCTGACAGACCCCTTGGGGCCAGCAGCATCAGGTGAGGTAGGGGCCGTGGCTGCTGCCCCCACCTTCTGGCCCTGGCCATCCTCTGGTCCTACTGGTATCTCCAGGCCTTCGAGGATATCCACATTGAGCAGAGGCCCATCATCCGCACCATCTTGGAATATGCCGACAAGGTCTTCACCTACATCTTCATCGTAGAGATGCTGCTTAAGTGGGTGGCCTACGGCTTCAAGGTGTACTTCACCAACGCCTGGTGCTGGCTTGACTTCCTCATTGTAGATGTAAGCCCCCAGCCCCGGGTACCCAGCCAGACCCCAACACAGTGTGGCCAGGGCCTGAGGGGGCCCAGGCTCTGCGAGGAGCAGGACCTGTCTGAGGTCACATACGGGGTCAGACCCCTGGATCAACACCACCCTTGCAGGCTGGCCTCCTGGTGCCTAAGGAGATGTTTTATGTCCTCTGAGGGGCCAGGGTAAAGGCGTCTTGGGCAAGATAGAGAGTAAAGAGGGGGATGCCTGCCAGTATTTGTGGGGCATTTTTGTCTCCTCTCTGACTATCCCCACATCTACCACCACCTCCTTAATCAGTGGCATCACTGAAACACAGCCCAAGGCTCCAGGGCTGCTGTTTCTACTAGATGAGGCCATCTACTGGGGAAGGGCCTGGGAGAAATGCCCTACAGGTCAGGAGTTCAAATCAGCCAGGTGTTCCTTGGAAACTCTACCGGACGGTTCTACTGTCTATAGGGTCGCTCTGAGTCTGAATCGACTCCACTGCAGTGGGTTCGGGTTGGGGTTTCCCGTGACCACAGGGACCATGTCCCTGGGCTTGGGAGTGGCTGGGTCCTGAGCTAACTGACACCAAACTTTGCAGGTCTCCATCATCAGCCTGGTGGCCAACTGGATGGGCTACTCGGAACTGGGACCCATCAAATCGCTGCGGACGCTTCGGGCCCTGCGCCCCCTGAGGGCGCTGTCCCGATTCGAGGGCATGAGGGTGGGTGCTGACGAGAACTCTTTGTAGGGCCCAGAGTTGAGGGGGCACATTCTGTACTATGCCCACCGCGGGGGGCAGGCAGAGGGCTTAGACCGATTATCTCTAAAAAGCCCGATTTGGGGGCCCTGGAGACATCCTCTCCCGTGCAGCGCCCTTGGCCGGCCCCCTGCCGACCTCATTCTGCCCCCAGGCGCCCTCTCCAGCCTGTCCTTACAAAATATCCGCCACTGGAGGGCAGCAGAGGCTGCAAAAGCCCCCAGGAGAGACGCTGAAGGTACCAGGCAGGGAGGAGGAAGGAAAGCAGATCTCTAGTTTCTGGCTGACTGTCGGTTGTGGGTCAGTGTGTGTTTATGGATATCCTTCCCCAATCTTAAACTGGGCCCCCAGGGCTCTGAGGCCTGAGCAAATGGGAAGGAGTTTACACCCCAGCGCTGCGCCTGCCCCCTTGAACTCGGGTCATGCTAAGGTGGAGAGGATCTCCTCAAGGCCTTTAGAGCGGAAGTGACAGGTAAACACAGGGTTGGGGAAGACACAAGGGGCTTCCCCAGTGACAGAAGGACTCCTGGGAACAGACCTGCTTCAGGGACAAAGCAGGGAGGTAACTGGTTGTGGCCAGCAGTGTGCTCTGCACAAAGACTCCTTCCCTTTCCTTCAGGGGCCAGCCATGCCTGGGCCTCAGACACCGGAGCCAGGGGAGTCTCCCTAAGGGGAAACGACCTGCCCATGGCTGTACACCTGGTTAGTGCTCCAGCCCTAAATAGAACTCCCCAGGGCACTGCCAGGAGGTACCACCCACTCTGTCTGGAGGCAATGAAACAGCATCTCCTTGAAAATGGGTACTTCTCCAATTCAGCCCAGCCTGAACTAGTGAGCTCAGCCCTGTTCCCAGGGAAGCTGACGGACAGGGCTCCAACCCAAGGGTCCTGCTGCTTCAGAGACCCCAGTGACTTGTTTCTTGGGCCTGTACTAGTGTCTCTAATTTTGTGAGCGATGAGCGGGGGGCTGGGTCACATGAGCCAAGTTTCCTATGGGGGCTGAGGAAGGAGTGTTTGTCTCCTGCCTGGTGAGCCGTGACAGGCCTACTTCCAGAGAAGCCTCCAACCAAGCAAAGAACCTTCCTTGACCACCAAGCCAAAGTCTGAAACTGCCTCTTACTCTCTCTCTCACACACACACATGTACACACACCCCCAACTTTCCCCCTCCAGGCCCTAGCTCAGATTGGCCTACCTCCAGGAAGCCTGCCTTGAGTAACAGCACCCAGCTCTGCCTAGTTCCCTGGTTAGTTTGTAGGTGGGGAACTATCTCTCAGAAGGGGCTGGGTCTCCCCCACCCACTGGGACAAGAGTCTGGTTGTGACTGTGGCCCCTGCCCCAGGTGGTGGTGAATGCCCTCCTGGGAGCCATCCCGTCCATCATGAACGTGTTGCTTGTCTGCCTCATCTTCTGGCTCATCTTCAGCATCATGGGCGTCAACCTGTTTGCTGGCAAGTTCTACCGCTGCGTGAACACCACCACCTCTGAGATGTTCGAGATCTCTGAGGTCAACAACAAGTCCGAGTGTGAGAGCCTGATGCACACGGGCCAGGTCCGCTGGCTCAATGTCAAGGTCAACTACGACAACGTGGGCATGGGCTATCTCTCCCTCCTGCAGGTGGTGAGTGCCACCTCTGACCCTGCACTGAACTGAGATGGAGGTGCCCCAGTCTCTCTTTTTGCACCTGAGCCCACTGTTGCTCCTTATTAGGGGGTCATCCTCCTCATTCCCCAGGCTGTGGTCCCCCAAGATGGTCTCTAGGCCTCTCTGGGCTCAGTTCGATGCCTGCGCAGGGGAGCTCTGGGCAGACAGCCTCTAGGGTGGCCCAGACTGGAGAGGGGAGGGAAATTCATGGATTATGGAAGCTAGGGGAAGTCCTCTCCCCCTCACACCCCAACCGCACTCTCTCAGGCCACCTTCAAAGGTTGGATGGACATCATGTATGCCGCCGTGGATTCCCGGGAGGTGAGTGGTGGCTGCTGAGATGAGTTGAGCGAAAGCAGAGAACGGACTCAGACTGGAGACACAACAGCACATTCTGCCCTGTCCCCACCCTGCCATGTCACCTTCTCAAGAGCCCCAGAGACCCATGCAGCCTGAGGGTGGCAGGGGTCCACCTTCTGGGCCCAGGCCTGTCGTGCCTACAGTGTGATGGGGAGCAGGGAGAGGCCAGTGTTTGCACTCCGTCCCACCGCACCCCATCCTGTCCTGTGGCCCTGCAGCAGGAGGAACAGCCACAGTATGAGGTGAACCTCTACATGTACCTCTACTTTGTCATCTTCATCATCTTCGGGTCCTTCTTCACCCTCAACCTCTTCATTGGTGTCATCATCGACAACTTCAACCAACAGAAGAAGAAGATAAGTATCTCGTCCCACCTGCCCTCCCTGCGCCTGCACCTGCCCCTAGCCCCGTCTCCCCCTCCCTTTTCTCACGCATTCCATCAGATTTCAAGAATGTTTGCTGTGTGGTTGCTGGTGGCATGGTTGAGGTTGCAAGCCTAGTTCACATCTCACCAGGTGACCTTGAGCAAGTGACCTGGCCTCCCTGAACGTGTGTCCTCATTTACACAATGGATGGATACCACCAACTCACTTAGTTATCCTAAGCACCCAAGGAGATATTAGTGGCAAGTGTCTGGACTAGCTAGAACAGGCATGAGCAGACTTGATTCCCTTCCCTCTGTCCACCCTGCTCACTTCCTTCCTCTTCCTCCCCTGGATCCCTCTCAGTCTCCTACGCCTTTCTTTTCCTTGCTGCTTCATCTCTGACGCCTCCAGGACACTTCCCCTTCCTTCCAGGCCCCTCTGCAGGGGTGAGGGGCTACTCTAAGTGTGGTCTCTGAGCCAGGGGGGGTCTTGGAGGCCGAGAAGGAGCCTTCCCACCCCAACCTTACGGACTCCATTCTGTTATACTTTGGAGGGAAAGACATCTTCATGACAGAGGAACAGAAGAAATACTATAATGCCATGAAGAAACTGGGCTCCAAGAAGCCCCAGAAGCCAATTCCCCGACCCCAGGTATTACTGCTCTGGGCCCCTCCTTCTGCCACCAGGCCAGGCCATAACCTGTACAAGTACCTGTACACATTGTCCCTGAGAGGAACAACAGTGGTCCAGTGCAGCATCTGCTCTTTGCACTGGACTGTGTCCCTGGTGTGGGCTTGGGCCCACCTGCTGGAAGGGGAGTTCTTTGTAACCTTCACAAAAGCTCCTGCAGAGAAACAGTAGAACCAGCTGAACTCTAGCCACTAGTTTACCCTTCTCCCACCCATCACAGCCCACCCGTCACAGCCCAACCTGGCCATCTGCATCCTTACCTGGGACCCTTAATGGTCTCTGGGGCAAGGGACCCTAGAAATGGGAGAAAGAGAATGTCCAGACTCCTTCCACAGTAAGCGATGGCTTTGAGAGAAGGGTAAGGGGGAACCAGAAGACCTTGAGAGGAAGAAAGGCCCCAGAGTAAGAGAGATGCCTAAGACTCCACAGCAGAACGTAGACCCAGACTCCTCAGAGGGCCACCCCTCCTCTCCCTGGCTGACTCCACCACAGGTGCTGACACCTCCTCCCCCTGTCACCTCTCTCTTTGTCTGTCATCCTGTGTCTCCTGCCTGCCTGTGCCTATCTGGGCTTGGACCCCTCGGCCCCATTTCCCCACGCGTGTGTCCTCGCGCTCCCATCCTTGCTGTAGAACAAGATCCAGGGCGTGGTGTACGACCTCGTGATGCAGCAGGCGTTTGACATCACGATCATGATCCTCATCTGCCTCAACATGGTCACCATGATGGTGGAGACCGACGACCAGAGCCAGCTCAAGGTGGACATCCTGTACAACATCAACCTGATCTTCATCGTCATCTTCACGGGGGAGTGCGTGCTCAAGATGTTCGCCCTGCGACAGTACTACTTCACCGTCGGCTGGAACGTGTTCGACTTTGTCGTTGTCATTTTGTCCATCGTGGGTGAGCGGGGCCAGGCTGGGACGGGCAGGGCAATGCCTGGCTGAGCCACTTTCTTCTCATGTACAACACACCTGCTTGTGCACCTGGCCTGCTCACAAACACACACACACCTGGCATTTACACTTATGCACAGAGTTCACACAAGGGTATGCTCACAAGCAGCCTGTCACTTGCACACACATGAATACACCTCAAGAACCACATTTACCTGACCAGTGGACACACACCCATGTGTCATGTACTTAGTGAAAAATGGAAGAAGGCTGTTCCGGTATAAGTACACACTGGAGAAGCCATGCATGTAATTATGATTTACCGGAACTTATTATGTGGTTGACACTGTGCTGTGCACTTTACAGGTATCATCCCACTAATTGTTCGTAACTATATCGTGAAGTGTGTAATGTTATTCCCCTCATTTTACAGCTGAGGAAACTGAGCCACAGTTAAATGGCATGCCTAGAGTCACACGCAGTCACGCACATACACACAACCCCTTCTCTTATCTCTGACAACTGCGCACAGCTTTAGGAATGGGCCTTATGCTCATCCCATCAACTTTGGCCTATTTCCCCTCTAACTGCATCAGATATGGCACCTGACAGCCTAATGATTCGAGTTGTTTGGGCGGTGATCTGAGGGTTGATCTCTTCTGGGAAAAAAACATACAGGCCAGCCCTCCTTTGGGCCTGACCCATGCCCCCATTCCCTGACCCAGTGTGTCCCCGCCCCCCTAAGGCTACAATTCTCACAAAGTCCTCCCTGCAGGCCTGGCGCTCTCTGAACTGATCCAGAAATACTTCGTGTCACCGACCCTGTTCCGTGTAATCCGCCTGGCACGGATTGGGCGCGTCCTGCGGCTGATTCGTGGGGCCAAGGGCATCCGGACGCTGCTCTTTGCCCTCATGATGTCACTGCCCGCCCTCTTCAACATTGGTCTGCTCCTCTTCCTGGTCATGTTCATCTACTCCATTTTCGGCATGTCCAACTTTGCCTATGTCAAGAAGGAGTCGGGCATCGATGACATGTTCAACTTTGAGACCTTCGGCAACAGTATCATATGCCTTTTTGAGATCACCACATCTGCCGGCTGGGATGGGCTCCTCAACCCTATCCTCAACAGTGGGCCCCCTGACTGTGACCCCAATCTGGAGAACCCGGGCACTGGGGTCCGAGGTGACTGCGGCAACCCCTCCATCGGCATCTGCTTCTTCTGCAGCTACATCATCATCTCCTTCCTCATTGTGGTCAACATGTACATCGCCATCATCCTGGAGAACTTCAATGTGGCGACGGAAGAGAGCAGTGAGCCTCTCTGTGAGGACGACTTCGAGATGTTCTACGAGACGTGGGAGAAGTTTGACCCTGAAGCCACACAGTTCATTGACTACAGCCGCCTCTCTGATTTTGTGGACACCCTGCAGGAGCCGCTGAGGATTGCCAAGCCCAACAAGATCAAGCTCATCACAATGGACCTGCCCATGGTGCCGGGGGACAAGATCCACTGCCTGGATATCCTTTTTGCCCTGACTAAAGAGGTTCTGGGAGACTCTGGGGAAATGGACGCCCTCAAACAGACCATGGAGGAGAAGTTCATGGCGGCCAATCCCTCCAAGGTGTCCTACGAGCCCATCACGACCACCCTCAAGAGGAAGCACGAGGAGGTGTGCGCCATCAAGATCCAGAGGGCCTACCGCCGGCACCTGCTGCAGCGCTCTGTGAAGCATGCATCCTACATGTATCGCCACAATCATGATGGCGATGGGGAGGGGGCCCCAGAGAAGGAGGGGCTCATCGCCAGCACCATGAACCAGATGTATGGCCAGGACAACGGGAACAGCAGCCTGCAAAGCAAGAGAGAGAAGCCCTCGACAGAGGACACCAGACCTGCCGTGGGGCTCACGCCCATTGGCCCTTCAGACGCTGCCCTCCCTCCCTCCCAACCTCCAGGGCAGACAGTTCGCCCAGGGGTCAAAGAGTCTCTTGTCTAGCAGGCCGCAGAAGTGGCCAGCTGAGCCTTGATACAGTCCCAAAAGCTACCCATGCTGCCTGCACACTGAAAGAGCAGTGTTCTGAGTCTGGGACTCCTTCCGGGGAGACAAGATTTGGCCATGCTGGGGCTGACCCCCAGGCCTGAGTACCTGCCCATCCCACCCCACCCCCCACCCCCCCAGGCCATGGGAAACAAAATTTTTCTGAGGGGCTCCACGCTGGACTTGAGGCCCCTGGTGCCACAACTTAGCCTTCAAGTTGCTGTAACCTCCTCATGGGCCTTACATCCCTCCTCCTGGCTGGAAGGGAGGTTGGAATTTCAGATTCTGTGCCCCCTGCCTGGGGAGAAACCTGCCTGTGCTGGAGGGACTGGCTACTCTCCTATCTCCAGAGTCTTAAGGGCAACTGCCTCTCCGGACAAAGTGACTTGGGCTCCCCAACCCCACCCCAGACAAAGATGTCTTAACCCCAGGGTATTGCCAGGGGTACAGGTTCCATCTGCCTGCTCAGGGATTCCTTGGAAAAGAGAATGTCACTCGTCCAGAAATGGCTTTGCAAACCTAATTGGCTACTGTATCCTGATGCATCGGGCTGGGATTATGGCCCCTGAAACCATTTCTCGGACTTTGTCCAGTCCCATTGCTCCCCTGGCTGGCCCCTAGGGGAAGAGCAGAAGGAAGGGTTCCACTTGGCAATTGTCGTTTTCTAGGAAGCAGGGATAGGTGGTAGAGATTGGGTCCTCCTGACTGTAGGGCTGCTCTGGGGGCGCTTCTTGGCCTCAGCATCCACATCTGGGGAAGCGTCGGGGACCTTGACACTTAGTGAGAAGACACTTGTTCCCTCCCTCCATTCCTCACTCCTTGTTAGCACCACTGGGGCTCCTTGAAGCCTGTGTGTCAGAGATTTCCTCCTTCTGTCTCTCCCCACACCGACCTCTTCCTCCTCCTTCATCTTTTTTTCTTTCCCTCTCCTAAAAATGATCCTGAGAATGTTCTGGTTGAGCTCATGTTAGAGATTTTGACACTGGGATATGGCACAGGAAAATCCTGCCTGGCTTAGGCTCAACCTTGCCACTTCCTACTGCTAGAAAGCCAGGCAGCACTCATGTCCCCACTAACCTAGGCATGGCAGTGCCAGGCCTCTACTAGCTCCTGGAGAACAAACAGAGTTGAGCTTGAAGGAGAGACTGAGAGAGCTGTTGAGGTGTTGCTGGATGTATTCGCTTGTGTGCGCACCTAGGTAGCCTCTGTGTCTGCTTGTATGTCTGTGTACCTGTAGTTGTGTGTGTTCAAGTGTGTGAGTATATGTGTGTGTGAGCCACTATGTGCTATCGTGAAGTCTGCGTACGTGCGAGTGTATGGGTATATTTGTTTATATGTGTGCCATTGTGTTCCTATAGTGTCTGCAGCTCCCTTTGTGAACGTGGGCTGAAATGTATGTGTCCTCTGTGCTGTCCTGTTCATATGGATGCATGTGTGAGCCTGTGAGCCTGTGCCATGAGTGTATGGGCACTTTTGTGCATGTGTGTGTCATTATGCTCCTGTACTGGATGAAGGCCCTTGTGTGAGTGCAGACTGGTATGTGTGTATGTGTCTTCTGCTCAGGCTTGTTTGTGTAAGGGTGCCTGTGTGTGTGAGTCTGCTCTGTGTGTATGTGAAATTTGTGTATAGATGTATCATTGTGCCCCCATCATGTCTGAAGATCCTTGTGTGAGTACAGGCTGGTGTGTGGGTCCTCTGTGCAGTTCTGTTCATGTACCTGTATGTGTGAGCCTATGCCATGAGTGTGTGTACGGATGTGAACCTATGTGGGATGATTGGTACTCTGAGTCCCGTGTTGGCTTAAGTTCCTCTTTGTTTTCTTGTTTCTCGTGAATAGCTTGATTAAAACTCAGGAAACAGCAAAACCTTCAAAACAAGATGTGTGCATGTGGCTCTGTGCACATGCCCCTAGGCCCTCCTCTCCATCCTGCCTGGGTGTCCCCCCCTCTGTCTCCAGGTGGAGAGAGTGGAGATTGGACTCTGCTTTTCCCCCTTCCTCTGTTTCTCTCCATCACACCCGTTGCTCCAGCCTAGCTCCCCATCTCCACCTGTGTGTCCTGACTGGAAAGAGGCCTCAGACCCTTCCCTCTCTTCTTGCAGTGATTCTGACTCTTCCTTCTGAAGGTCCCTCCACTGAGGGTCAGTCCCCTCTCTGCCCAGCTCCCTCCTCGCTGCCTTTTCCTCCTGGCCCTGAACTGGCATGGCTCTAACGGAAGTCTCTCGGACCGGAACTTCTTCCTGGGGCTGTGCTGACTGCAGAGGAAGAGTGGATGAGCAGGGACCAGACCTCCCCTGCCCACGGCCCCTCCCCTGCAGACCCCCACCTGTCCCTGCCCTCCTGGCAGACATACTTCTTTGTACAGTTCTTACAGTAAACCTTCCCCTGGTGCCTCTGACATGTGGCTTTCTCCCTTCTGTGCCTGTGCGTGTAGGTGGTGATGGGGACTGAGGACAGCAGGAAGGAAAGAAAGGCTGGTGGGGACGGCAGTTAAGTGGGGAAGATGTGGGAAGCTCACTGGTTGTACTGGGGGAACTGTATTGTTCCAAACAGGTGAATATTTTTCTGGGTTCTTACACCCCCTTCGCCAGGCACCCGAGATTCCATAGCACCACATGGGACATGGGAAGGAACACTCCTGGCACCTTGGTCTGTAGGCTGTCCTGAGACGTCTCTCAGCCTTGTCCCTGTGGCCCCTCCACATCTTGCGGATCTCTTTGCATGTTGATGGTGGACCTAGGATCCCCGCGGGGCTTTCTGGGACCCTCAGCAGGGTCCCAGGGTCTGTTCAGGGTGCCAACCTTCCTTTCTGGCCAAAAGCCTCCTCCAAACCCTCCCCTGGCCTCCTCTGGCCTTGAGTTCCAGGGTGCTCTGGCCCATCAGTCCCTGGAGCTTTGAAAGGCAGATGACAAACAGACAAAGCATGGGGCGAGAAACAGATGACACAGGCTACTATTTCAGGGTACCCATTCCACACCCCATCCCACCCCTACAATTTACTGAGGGCTGCTTACCACCTACCTGAGGACGGCCTGTGCTTCTGGATACTTCCTTTTTATAAAGTGCTTTCTACATGATTCCAGTTAATGCTCACAGCCGTCCTAGGTGGGATATATTGTATGATTTTTGTTTTCTTTTACACAAATAAGGAAACTTGGTGTCTTGGGGATGAAGAGTGGATGTTGCTTAACTGGAGTCATGGTGGCCTTTGGGGCAAGAAAACTGTCTTGTTTAACACAGTCCTTCACGTGACGGGGTCTTTAGCGCCCCAGGCCCATAAATGCCAAGGGTCCCACTGGCCCTTGTACCTATCGCAGTTGTCTTCACACATTTCTAAATGCTTCCGGGAGGATGGAGGAGAAGTGGGCCCACCCCTAGTTGCTTAATTAAGAACTCCTGGGTAACCCTGGTGTGGGGGGCACTTTCCAGCTGGTATACCGCAGCATCAGGATTCAGACCTGCATTCTTCTTAGCCAGCAGGCCTCCCCCTCAGCAGCAAGCCCAGGCAGACCCAGTAAGGCTGGATAGGGGAGAGGCCACAAATCTGGGCCCTTTGTCCCCTGGTCTTTTTCCCCTCTTCTCCTTCCCAACTGGTGGCACAGCGGCTAAGTGCTACAGCACTGGTCAAAAGAGCATCAGTCTGAATCCAGCAAGTGCTCCTTAGAAGCTCTGTGGGGCAGTTCTACTCTGTCTTATAGTGTCACTATCAGTTGGAATCAACTTGACAGCAATGAGTTTGGTTTGGGTTTTTTCCTCCTTCCCAGGGCTACTTGGGGTCGCTCCCTTCTTGCTTCTTCTGGACTCCTGAGCCTTGTGTCCCTTCCTCCTTAACCCCTAGCTCTTGTTTTGAGGCTGCCTTCCTACAAAGGTCTGCGGGGGGTGTTGCTGCCAGATGTCTAAGCACACAGCCCAAGGCAGCTGGGGACAGAGATGGGGTCGGCTTACAGTGCCTCCTGTTCAGGGTAAGGTAAAGGCGTCAGAGCCCCGGGTCCAGCTCTTTGTTGTTGTCAGCAGGAAGGGAACACTGCGGCCCAACTGTGATAAATAAGCCCACAGCAGCAGCTTCACTGCCCCCTACCCCTCCTGAAAGCTGATCCCTGCCAGCATGAATGGGAATGAGCTCCAAAGGAACACATCTGCATCTCTGCCCACGGTGACGTTGGTGTGCATGTTTGGAGGATGCCTACCACCCCACTTCTGTGCCCTTTACTGTCACCCTGGGTCCCAGCACAGCCTCCTGAATCACAGCCGGGAGACACACACGTGCATGCATGCACATGGAGTGGGCTGACGTACATTCATACACACCCGAGCCCACCCTAGCCACCCTCCCAGTGTGCAGGGACCCCGGGTCCGAAGTTAACCCAGACCTCCTTCACAGGGACTTAGAAGCGGTCGAGTTTGCTAAAGAAAGAGACCACTGGACTTTGCCCTCTCCTGGGGGACCTCACCTCTCTCTCTCACCCCTCTCCAGCCCCAGGGGCCTCTTGGTCCCAAGCTGACCTCAGGTGATGTTTGTATTCCTGGGTTGTTTGTTCTGTGAACTGAACATCTGACACATTTTCAGAGAAATTGTTTTTTCATCTGGAACATCTGGAAATAAGCAAGAACATCTGGGACTGCCTGCCTGGGACAGACTGTCCCTCTGATGAAACCTTAACCCTCCCATCCCCACATTCAAGAGTGCAGGTCCCAGCCTTTGCCCACCCCACCCTGCCAGGTGAGGCCCATAGCCAGCCTAAGAGGGGAGAGCACCCTCCCAGAGGCCAGTATGCTCACCTTCCTCACTGCCTATACTAAGAAGTAGCATCTCTCCTGCCCTCCAGAGCTCAGGGCAAGAAAGAGAGGGAGAGTACAGGAAAGGCAAGAGGTTACCAGGTGCCATAAGACTCAAAGCCAGCTTGACTGTGGGGCTAGGGTTTGTCAAGTGCAGGTTGTATCCTAAATGGGCAAGGGCTGCGTCTGGTCAGAGGGCAGGAGCACAAAACGGAGCTTAGAGGAGTCCCTGAAGGCTAGAGTGCCAGCCACTCTCCCTCGTGACTGGCTGATAAAACAAGTGAGTCTTTTATTTCTGAACTAAGGGCTTCCCTACATCAGCCTTCTGTCTCACACCAGTACCTCCTGGAGCTGCAAACAGCACTTGACAGATCTTGGAGCCTGACTGTTAAGAACTCCATGAAGAAAGCCCCAGATTACTGAGTGTGGGTTTTCTATGAGATGTCTCTGTCTGGGTTACCCCTTTGGCAGACCCCGCCAGGGAAGAGCTGCTCTTCTCCAGGGCCTGAACCAAATCTTCTCACTAGTGGGGGCCACATCTGTCCCACTGTTGCTCAAAAACCTCCCTGGGTCCCTCCATCAACTCCCAACAAGGCCTCTCTTAGTACCTGGCCTGGGTCTGTGACTACCCACTTCCCCACCCCAGCCAGGCCCTCCTTGGGTGGTCCTTCCTCAGTACTCCTCTTCCCGAGGGGTGTGGCCTGCTCCAGGACTGGACAGGCCACCCTTGTTTTGCCTCCATTCGTGGACCCATGTGTGTTAGCTAAGTGCCAGGCCCTGGGCTGTGTGCGGAATGAACTAGGGACCTGAAAGTCTTCCGGAAGCCTGTAGACCGCAGGAGTGACAGCGCTGAGCCCCAGGCAGTGATGAGCACCTAAGGCGGATGGGGAGCACGGTGCGGGAAGCAGACGCTGCCCTCAGAGTCCCCATCCCAGGGGCATCCGCCTTGGACTCCAGTTGTGGTATACAAGTCAGGCGACCTTCAAGCCTTTGAGGCCCAGCTGACAAGACAGCCCGCCCTACCCCAGCCCCCAGAGAGCGGGTACCTCCCCTGGGTCCCGATTTGCATGGCAGGAAGGGGCCTGGTGGAGAGAGGCAGAGAGGGAACAGGTTACAGTCAGGCAGTTCCACGTTTCCCCCCAGGAGCCTCGGACGTTGTCACGGCGCCAGAGTCGGCACAGAGCAGTGACCATGGTTGGGCTGGCACTGTCTCCTGTGCCCAGCAACTGGCTGCTGCTGATGGTGCTCTTGTGTTCAGGTATGTCCTGCGGCAAACCTGTTGGCCTCCTCCTGCTCGGCTCTGCTCTCGCCACTTCCCGCTGCCCGTGGCAAAGCCTGCCCGTCTCCTTTGCTCTGCTCTTTGCTCACTCTTTCTGCCATCTGTCTTCCTCCGACTGGCCTGGGAGCCTGGATCTGCGGTCCCAACCATCTTGCCAGGTTCAGGGGTCTCCCGCCTGGAGGGTGACTCAGGTTCACGGTTACTGCCGCGGAAGTGCTAGGCCCAGGGTGTGCGCCCCGCGGAGAAGGGCAAAGCCTTCGATCCCACCTGGGTCGCCGCGGTGTGCCTATAGCGGCAGGGGAGAGGCTGGTTCTAGAAAGGGTCTCCACGTCTGGAAGATGGAGAGCACTTCCGCTGACTTCCCTCCTCCCACCTCACAGAGCCTGCTGAAGGCCACCCGTCTGGTAGCAGGAAGAGGATTGGAGGGAGGGCAGGTCTTGTGGCACGGGCACGCCTGACTCTGTAGTACAGAGTCCAGGGAGGGCTGAGGGGTCCAGAAGCTGCTGCTCCGCAAGGAGGAAGTGGGTCTGTGAAGGGGAAAAGTACCACGGGTGGGGGAGGAGCTTGGGGTGGGGGGAGCCTGACCTGGCCCCGCCCACTTCCTCTCTCCCCCTCCCCCAGGTGGAGAAACGGTGCACCCAACTCCAAAAGAAGACCTGTTCATGGATTCCCCAGGTTGGCAACTTCACTCCTCGTTTGTCTGTGTCTGGCACTGGTCACTATCCCGGTGGGTTGTCCTGTCGCGGCTGTTTCTCCTGGCCTTACCTGGTTTCTTCCCACCAGGGATGCCCAGCCTCAGTTTCCTTCCGATTGTCCTCTTCCACCCTGTCCCCGCCCCCAGGCAGTTATCACCCTTATTACACGCAGTGCTCAGTTCCGGAGATGGAGGGACCGTGCCCCAGAGCGAGGAGCTAGAGCAAACTCCCTAATCGGAGTCAGGCCTGGATCTGTCTGGTGGGGGAGTTGGGCTTAGTTTCAGAAAGAGCCGGAAGCCTTAGAAGTAGGGTTTTCCATGCAGGGGGTGGCTCTGTAGGGTAGAGGCAGAAGTCAGGCTTCTGGGAGAAGGTGGAAGGAAGCAGTCTAGAGCAAGATACCGGGGTGAGAAGGGCGTTCCAAGCTGGGAAGGAGGGTTCAGGTAGCAAAAAGCAGAGCAGACCATGTAGCAGAGGAGAGGGAGATAATGGCAGAGTAGCAGGCTGAGCTTAGATGGTGGAGGGCTTCAGCTGTCATGAGAGGGGTCTGGTCTTTATCTAACAGAGATGGGGGCACTGAGAACTTCAGAGCAAAGACTGGCAGGAGGGGTCACCAAACAGGGCAGCCTAGAAGAGAGAGGAGAGGAGGAGGCACAGGGCTGTTGGAGATTGTCTGGTGGGCCCCATGCCTGGGGGTGAGGCCTGAAGACTGTCCTGTGGGCCGCCCCCCCATGCCTGGTGGTGAGGCCTAGCCCCATTGCTGTGGGGAAAATGGAAAGAAGTGGGATTCAAGATTTCTTCTACAGGAAAATTAAACAGGTAGAGGGGTGTCAGGAAAGGGTGGCTCAATGGTTGGGCCTGTGGCCTCTCATGTGGCTCATTTCTCAAATCGCTTTGCCTCCTGCCCTTCCCCACACCCCGGATCTGAAATGGAAGGACAGAGAGGGGACTGATCCAGAGGTCAGTGCACCCAGGAGGGCCCTGACGTCTTGGCTGGGAATCAGCAGGGTACTGAGCAGGATTTTGAGTCTGGCCTTGGTGTCCACAGGAAGGTCTTGCTCCCAGGTCTGGCAGAACCCACGTTTTGTGGCCCGGAAACGGGGCTACTTAGTAGAGATAAAATGCCACACAGACGGCTCGGGCAATGTGACATGGTTCCGGCAGCGTTCGACAGACCGTAAACTCCAGGAGCTGTTCGAGGATCAGAGCCACATCTTCTATTCCAAGAACAACACCGTCCACACCCTCACCATCAAAGACATCCAGTTTGAGGACAATGGCATCTACTTCTGCCGTCGAGAGTGCACCAGTAACGAGCCTCCAGAGGAGGGCTGCGGCACCGAGCTTCGGGTCATGGGTGGGTCATGGGTCAGCCTGTCCTTCAACCAGGAAGGGGAACAGAGGCAGGTGGGCCATGGCCAGCACCGTGGGCTGTCCACCACCCCAACTCTAGCCCAGCCCACCCTGAGGTCCCTGCTGCTCCCCAGTGGAAGGGGCCCCTCTGTAGATACGCTGGGAAGCAGATCCTGAGGGGTGCCCCGGATCACCCTCGCGGCAGACCTGAAAGGTGGGAAAGGCCGAGGCCTCACTTCCGGGCCCCTTCCCTCCCCAGGCTTCAGCTCCCTAGCCCAGTTGAAGCGGCGGAACACCCTGAAGGATGGCATCATCATGATCCAGACCCTGCTGATCATCCTCTTTATTGTCGTGCCCATCTTCCTGCTGCTGGACAAGGTGACCGCAGGGCTGGGGTTCCCTGGGGGACCAGGGAGGAGGCCACAGGATCTCGCTGCCCAAGCCCTGTCACCGCCAAAGCCTGGAGCCTGCCCATGTGTCACCTGCTCAACCACGTGTTCGTTCATTCAGCTGCCTGTGTACTCATTCATTCTTTCAGCAAATGTGTGATGCTACCTTCTACAGCCTGGGTGCTAAAGCAGGCTGTGTTTGCAGTAGTAACTCAGCATGGTCCCCATTTTTGCCAAATTGGTGTACCTCACCATGACCTCTGACCTCTGACCCTCACCCCTGGCCCATCTATCTCCCTGGCTCTCCCTGGGCCTGGCTCAGCAGCAGAGGGGATTGTGGGAGGCCAAGTCTCTGAGTGCCACCCCATTCTGCCCACAGCAGGATGATGGCAAGGCAGGAATGGAAGAAGATCACACTTATGAGGTAAGTGGTGGGTTTCAAGGATGGCCCCAGCCCCTATGTAGCCCAGTGGTCAGCGATCACCTGCTGTTGGTGTGGTCAGGTGTGTGACTGACATCTGAGCTCTATCCCATGTCTCTAGGGCCTGAACATTGACCAGACAGCCACCTATGAGGACATAGTGACTCTTCGGACAGGAGAAGTAAAGTGGTCAGTGGGTGAACACCCAGGCCAGGAGTGAGGGGCCAGTCCTGCCCACACACACACCTGGGCACAGCCTTCTAGTCCCTCTGTTGACTTCCTCAGACCTGCCTGGCTCCCAGCTGTCCCCTTCCCTGAATCTCCCGTTGGCCTCCAAAGCTGGCCTGCCAGAGCCGCCTCCTGCTCCAGCACCTGGTCCTCAACTGTCCTAGAAGGGCCTGGACTGGAAGGGCCACAGGACAGTGATTTGGAGCAGAAGTACTCGGGGTAGACTGGACCAGAGTTCTAAGCGTGCTGTGTAGGTTCCATCCTCATGTTTGGGATGGGAAAAAACAGAGACTTGTCTGAAACCTGCAAGTGGACTCAGCAGATCAGCTCCCTATGGAGCCTGGCAAGGGCCATGACCCTGACTCGGCCCCAGATGGATCGTAGAGAACTGTGTCCATCTCTCCCACCCAGGGGCTCCTAGGCCTCGAGCCCATCCTCCCATGAAATAAACAGTGTGTCTTGAGAAACCACACACAGACTTGTGACATCTTATGGCTATGGGGTGGAGGGAAGTGACTGTGAGCACCTGGGGCCCAAAGGGGTATGGGAGGGGGTGACTGTTAAGGACTCTTGGCCCTCTCTTGGGCCCACACACAGCTCCTCTCTGGGCCTTGTGGTCACCTTCCTCTGTCTCCTAGCTGGGCCTTGAGCAACTGGAGAAAGGATGCTTTAACCAGCCTAATTTCTCAGCACAGTCCTCTTCACCCTGTGTGCATTTAACCTATGTGCATCAATTGAGTCTTACTCGCTGGAGTCCTGCAGAGGCTTGTCTTCCCCCACCTTCCTTTTGCTTATCCCATTCCTGCTGTCCTTCAAGGCCCTCTGCCCACAGAAAACCCTTCTCAAATGCTCCATGCTCTCCCCAAGCTCTGTTCAGACCAGCTGCTGTTACCCTGGCTTAGCTGCATCCTCCGGTGGCTCTCACCACCTCCCCATATGTTGGCCTTGATTCTCCATTTAAACCAGAAACTCCCTGAGGGTAGAGGCTTTCTGCCCTCTACTCCATATCCCACCCATGACCCCAAGCAAGCCTGGAACTTCATTTTTTAATGTAATCCAGAGCCTTGCAAGAGAGTGATTCTCCTGATGAGGGAGACTTTGTCGGGGTGACAGTTGAGGGCTCCTTAGGTGACCTCTTCAGACTTTTCCAGCCCCATATTAGAGCCCCCCTAGGGTCCCAGAGCCCCCACAAATGGTTCCTAGGGCCCCACAAATTGGTGCTTCAGCCAGCCGGTGGTGGAAGTTGCTGGGAGCAGCTCACAGCTGGGAGCACAGTTAGCTTCTGTAAGAAACGTGCTTGAAACCAGGCTGCCTCCACTTCCCACTGACCTTTGGGGGAACCCTGCAATGCTTCCCTGTTGTTTATGCTCTCGACTCCCTAAATCATCTTAAACCAGACTTCCCCCAACAGGGAGTGTTGGGCAGGTAGGCAAGGCCTCCAGCTGTGGGATTTCAGGGCAATGCCTCCTTCGTTCGGGGATGCCCACTCTGCATGCCCCCCAGCACGGGGCTGCCAGGCAGAGGGAACTGGCTTGTTTTGGCATCTGCCTCCACTGAGCTGGAGCCCTTTCTTTCCTGCTGTTTTGCATAGTGGCGCTAATTCTGTCTCCCTACCTCCACAGGGGGGCCCTGGGCCTGGGGCAGGGGTGGGTGGGGGGAATCTTTGCTTCTCCCCCCAGCAGGGTCTCCCCTTATTTGGGCTGCCCTGGGTGGGGGAAGGTCTTGGCTTTACCGAGAAACTCATTTATTAATATCTTTGATAACTAGGTTTCTCCAGCACTTTGAAGTGTTTACAGACAGAGAATGATTTGAGCAGCTGTAGAGTCGCTAAGAGTCAGAATCGACTCGACAGCACTGGGTTTTTATTTCTGTGTTTTAGGCCTGCTCCTTCCCCCCTGCTCCCTCAAAGGGCATGTGACTTCAGGGACTTATGATATGGAAGACCCCCTGGTCCATTTTGCTGTCCTAAGGCCTTATGCTGTGGGTGCCATTGCATTTGTCTTATAGGCCCATGGTCTAAGACTAAGCTAATGCGGTGGAAACAAAACTGAATAAGGATGGTGGCTTGATGAATGTCTTGAGCCTCAGTTATTTTATCTATAAAATGGGAGTCATGAAATCTGTTTAAAGGCAGGGAGTGAACCAGACTTTTATATGCCAGCCAAGTGCCGTCGAGTCGGAGCCGACTCATGGCGACCCTAAGGGCCAGGGTAGAACTGACCCCCAGAGTTTATATATACATATATATATATGTATCATATAGTAAAATTACTTTTTCTTTTTCATAGGACTTTTTCATACAGTTCTATGAATTTCAACACACGTATAGATTTCTGTAATCACTGCCACAATCAGGACATAGAACGTGAACAAAATACTTTTACAGGGCATGGCAAATATTTATTGTGCATGTCTTTAAATGTCAATAAAAATGGATTGAGCAATTCTGTATTTATTTACATTATCTTGCCTGAGTCCCAGCAAAACCCTAGAAGCAGGTAGCACTGTCCTCACTTGTCACCATGAGCAGCCCAAACCACATAGATCGTCTGACTTAAAATTCAGCGCATTCTTTCTACGGTATGACAGCTGCCTCCTTTGAAAGGTTGTGCAGCAATACGACCTGGACTAGAGAAGGAGGAAGAACACAAAGAAGAGGATAAGACAGAGGAGGAGGAAGAGGAAGGCAGGGAATCCTGGGACAACCTTGTCCGCCTTCAAAGACTTGTTTTGCAGACGTTTGCTCTTCCGATTGCTTACCATTTCCGGAGTCTTGAGGGTGCCACCCCTCGTAACAGAGCCTGGATGGGTGCCCAGAGTACCCTGGAGAGGTCAGTCCACTGGGCACCCTTCCAGGCCTGGGGCCATTCTACTGCCAGCCCCAGCCCCCCCCCCCCCCCCGCCGCCGCACAGCGGGGCACAACCCCCAGGCCTCCCGCCCACTGGGGGAATCCAGCCAGGTCCCCTGGGACAGTGGTTTAAGTACAAGCTGGTTCCTCCTCCATTCTAGCTTGACTTCCGGCCACTGGTCGCAGGTGCTGCTAGGGTTGGGGTGATGCGACCCAAAGGGTTTGGGTGTTTTTTCCAGAAAAACGAGAGGTGAGAGAAAATCAAAACAAAGCACGAAAAATTGCTAGGCTGTCAGGTGTCACCAGCAGGTAGTACTTGGCCCTTAGGAGAGGTCTGGCCTGGCCTGGTCTTCTGTGTCAGTCTTCAGAGACCGCCTCGGAAGCACCTATCTGGGATCCCCTGCCTCTGTCCACACCCACTCAGCTCTCCTTGCTCCACTGCAGCAGATGTATCCAGAGTCCCATCTGTGGCAATCCCTGGCCATTGGAGGGCTCCAGCCGGCCCGGAGTCTAGCACTCTCTCTCGGGGCATTCGCGGTTGACTCGACTGCAAACAACAACAAAGCTTCCTCTTGGGACGCCCCAGCTGCGCCTGCCCACCCCTAAAGCCTGTATTTGGAAACTTAGGTGACTACCGAGAACAACACTAAATGAGCATTAAATCCGGAACTCAGTCAGACCATAACTGGTCAAAAACACATTTAGATGGACCTGAATGCAGTGTTTAAAACTGATGTTGTTGCTGTTTTTCCCTCAGGCCTCTCACCACTTTCTCCCTGTGGCTGGGGGGAGGGACTGTAGACAGACTTTGAGGTTCCACTTCCAGCCCAGGTCCTGAGTGGGCACACACAGTCTGTGCCCCTGGAATTAGCCTATTCTTACCACTCGTTCTACTTTGTTTGTATCCAGTGGAAACTTTCAGAGCTGAACTCAACCAGACTGTCTTGTTCTTCTGGGTTTCACTAGTTTTCCGCCTTTGGCGGGGTGCAATCTTACCACTTTCCTATTGCTTTTAGTGGAAAATATTTGAGTTTTCCTTTCTGACAGGTTTTCATCTTTCAAAGGTTTTGCTGGCGCATGCTGCCTTCCACTGCAAGTTCCTGTACTCATTTTTCTAAACAAGTTATTTTTGGTTGTTGTTTGTCATGGATTGAATTATATCCCCTAAAAAAAGTGTGTATCAATTTGACTGGGCCACGATTTCCAGTATCGTGTGGTTGTCCTCCACTTTGTGATGGATTTTCCGGCATGTTGTAAATCTTAATTTCTGCCTGTGGCTAACAGGTGAGAGGATTATGCTGAAGAGGATCAGGTGGGCTTGTGGCCTCAGCCAGGTCACATCCCTGATTCAGTGTAAAGGGAATTTCCTTGGGGTAGGGCCAGCACCACCTTTTACCTTTCAAGAGGTAAAAGGGAAAGGAAGCAAACAGATAGGGGGATCTCACAGCACCAAGAAGGCAGCACCAGGAGCACAGTGTGTCCTTTGGACCTGAGGTTCCTGTGCTGAGATGCTCCCAGCCTAAGGGAAGACTGAAGACGAGGGTCTTCCTCCAGAGCCAGCAGACAGACAAGCCTTCCCTTGAAGGTGATGCCCTGAATTTGGACTTATAGTCTGTTAGTCCACGAGAAAATGAATTTCTCTTTGTTCAGATCATCTACTGGTGGTATTTCTATTACAGCAGCACTGGATGACTAAGACATATTGCAGTGCATTGCAAGTTCCTGTGTTTATTGTTTGTTTTTGTTCTGCTGTTGCTTTTATTTTCATTGTTACTGCTATTGAGAATGTGTATCTATCTGTAGTTTCTACATTTACAATTTAGTGATAGTGATTACATTCTTAGAGTTCTACAACCATTCTCACCCTCCTTTTCTGAGTGGTACCTCGCCTAGTAAGACTAACTCACCACTCCACAAGTTTCCTGTCTAATCCTTTCAATTGCTGTTGCTAATTTGTTCCCATACAGAGAGTTCTTGAAAAAAGCACAGTCCTCCAGGCAGACATTCTCCTCTCCGCTAGTTAAGCTAACCTGCTGTTTGGTTTTGAGAAGACCTCAGGGGATTTTTCAGTTTCAGGTTTAAAGATTATCTTGGTGTACTCTTTATTTGAAAATATCTATCCATTATTTAGAAACCCTGGTGGCATAGTGATTAAGTGCTGTAGGGTTGCTATGAGTGAGAATTGACTCGATGGCAGTGGGTTTTTTTTTTTTTTTTTTTTTTTGGTTTGGGTCCGTCATTCTGGAAACTGTGGTGGTGTAGTGGTTAAGCACTACACCTGCTAACCAAAAGGTCAGCAGTTCAAATTCCCCGGGTGCTCCTTGGAAACTCTATGGGGCAGTTCTACTCTGACCTATACTTTTGCTATGAGTTGGAATCCACTCAGTGGCAATGGATTTGGTGTGTTTTGTTTTGTTATGTTTAAGTTTTCATTCAACATGCGTGGTAAGGTAGAGAGGGTCACTGAAAAAGAGGAAAACCTTTAGTGACATGAACTGGCACAGTGGCTACAGCAATGGACGCCAACACAGCAACAGTGGTGTAGGTGGCTCAGGGCTGCGCAGGGTTGTGTCCTGTCTTGCTTACAAGATCTGACAGTCAAGTTCGTGAACTTGCCACCATGTGCTTGCGTTGACAGCTCTGTACAAACAACACAGTGAGGTGTCATAACCTCGGTATGCCGGTGTCTCACCAAAGTGTTCGTGTTGATGTGTGGCAGTGTCTTGCTGAGTGGCGTTCGTTGTTGCTGTTGCACGTTTTTGTGTGCTGTTGTAAGAATGTTGGAGCTTGGAGTGTTGTTGTGTGACCTGGTGCATTGTCACGATGTAAGAGACATGAGTTGACGGCAAAACTTTCAGATCATTTTCGTCTTTTTCACGCAGTCTTTTCAGCACTGCTAAATGGTAAACTTGGTTCACTGTTTGTCCAGTTGGCACAAGTTTATAATGAAAAGTCTCTCTGATATCAAAAAACATGAGCAACATCGTTCTGACTGGATCGGAACTGATGGAACATTTTTGGTTGTGGGGAACTGGCTGGCTTCCATCATGCACTTTGACGCTTTGTTTCAGCGTTGTGTTGGCACACCCACATTTCCTCACCTCACCTGCGAGGGAGTTTTTAGCCGGTAAACAGATAACTACATTGGAACACCCTACCACTTATCTGATCTGGCCCCCCAGTGACTTTTTTCTTTATCCAAAGATAAAGGAAATGTGGAAAGGAAGACATTTTGATGACATTCAAGACATCAAGGCCAATACAATGACAGCTCTGATGGCCGTTGCAGAAAAGCAGCTCAAAATTGCTTTGAAGGGTGAGCTAGGTGCTGATGTCAGTGCGTCGCTTCCTAAGGGTAGCACTTAAAAGGTGACTACAGTGAAATTCAGCAGTGAGGTATGTAGCACTTTCTCTACGTCAAGCTCAACAACTTAAGTGTCAGACGTCAGACGGTTGCTATGGGTTGGAACCAACAAGACAACACCTAACAACAGCAGCAGCAACAACAGCGAGACACAACGTGACCTGGGATTCCTGGGGAGTTGGGTATTTGGATTATTTCCTTATGTTGCCCTTCCATTCACTCAATCCGCTCAGCAGACACGGGTTGAGTTCCTGGGCTGAGACCATGGCAGCTACGTGGCTGTCGCCACTCCCCGGATCTAGAGCTCACTTGTCTCCTTGATGGCGGTTGTCATAATTTGAAATTACCACATACGTTGTTGTCACCGGGTGTTGATGAGTAGATTCTGATCATCGACCAGTTTGTGTGTGACAGAGTAGAGCTGTCCCATAGGGTTTTCTTGGCTGTGATGTTTGTGGAAGTTGAACAGGCCAGCTAAACTGAGTGGCCACATCTTGAACCTTACCTATGCCATTTTGTTTCTTAATTTTGTCACCAAACATAGTCCATTGTTTCCTTTAGTTTCTCTCCAGTTGAGGACCTATCTATGCTGTCTTTAGGTCTGTGGAAAAGTGAGTGATAGTAGCCTAAAAACCATAAAAGAAAAGCAAAGTAACCTACCTTGTGACCAGGAACTTATATGATAGCCAGACCACCTCTGGGCTCAAATACCAATTCAGATATCAACACATCTGGAATATAACCACTGTGGCCACCTACAGGAGTAGGTGGTCACATAAGACTCATAAACCTTATCATCTTCTTCTATAAAACCTCCAGCTAGTCTCCATTTCGAGGAGGCAGATTTGGGAGAAATCTATCCCCTCTGTCTCCTTGCGTATCAATACATAATAAAACCTCCTGCTTCTCATCTCATCCCTGTCTCAGAGATTGGCTGTTTGCAGCAGGCGCCATGAACTCTGCTTAGATTTGCGGTAATAGAAGCAGACTGCCAGGCCTTTCTCCCACGAAACTGCTGAGTGGATTCAGTTAACAGCCAAGTGCTTAACCATTGCACCACTGTATAGTATTAGATATTTATTTGTTTGCTGCCCTCTCTATCCCCAGTAGACTGAGCTCCAGAAAAGAAAAGATACTGTCCTTTGCTAATCTAGGTATGCTGTCTCCCTGGTACAATGTGTAATACGACATGGGGCAATGGCTACTAGTTGAATAAATTAATTCCTGAATAAGAAAATGAGTGAATGAATGAGTAGATGAAAGGCATGAATCCAGTCTGAATGAGCTTCCACAAATAACCATAAACAAACCAGATGTTATCAAGTCAATTTAAATTCATTGTGACCTTGTGTATGTCAGAGTAGAATTGTGCTTCATAGGGTTTTCAATGGCTGCTTGTTTCAGAAGTAGATCACCAAGTCTTTCTTCCGAGGCATGCCTTTTGGTTAGCAGCTGAGCGTGTTATCAGCTGAGACACCATCCAGGTGTTGTAGCTATCCAGTGCTGCTGTAACAGAAACAGAAACACAAGTGGGTGTTTGCTTGTTCTTTAATATTTTAATATGCTTTAAGTGAAAGTTGGCATAGTGGTTAAGTGCTACTGCTGCTAACCAAAAGTTTGGCAATTCAAATCCACCAGGTGCTCCTTGGAAACCCTATGGGGCAGTTCTACTCTGTCCTACAGGGTCGCTATGAGTTGGAATCAACTTGACGACAAGTGGGTTTGGTTTTTTAGTGAAAGTTTACAGTCCAAGTCAGTGTGTCACACAAAAACCTGCACACACACACTGCTGTGTAACTCTAGCTGCTCTCCCCACCCTGTGACAGCACGTTCCTTGTGTCCGCCCTGTATTTCTTGCATCCGTTCAACCAGTTTCTGTCCTTCTCCACCCTCTCATATGACTTCTGGACAGGAACTGCCCAGTTAGCCTCAGGTATATTCTTAAGCCAAGAAGGACACTCTTCACCAGTATCATTTTACATCTTATAGTCTAGCCCAATGGTTGGAAGAGTTGGCTTTGGGAATGGCTTAGGCTCTGGGCTAACAGTGAATCCACCAGGGCCATATCTTCCAAGGACCCTCAGATCTGTTGGACCATCAAATCTGGTCTTTTTAATAGAGTTCAAGTTCTGCACACCTGTTTTTCTCCCACTACATCAGGGACTCTATGTTGTATTCTCTATCAGGATAGTAATTGGTAGTGGCTGGGCAACATCGAGTTCTTCTGGTCTAATGTTGATATAGTCTCTGGATTGTATGGCTCTCTCTGTTTCTTGAGTTCGTGTTTTCCATATGTCTGTGAAGTCTTTCATTTTCCTCTGCTCCAGGTTGGTTGGGACCAGTTGATGCTACTTAGATGGCTGCTTGTTAGTTTTTAAGACCCCAGACACCACTCACCAAAGTGGGATGCAGAACATTGTCTTTGAAAAACTTTGTTACATCAGTTTACCTAGATGTTCCCTAAAACCATGGTCCCCAGACCCTAGTCTCTACTACTCTGTCCTTTGAAGTGTTGGGTTGTATTTAGGAAATCTCTTGGCTTTTGATTTAATCCACCTGTGTTGACCTTACAAACAGGTGGGGTTTTTTTTGTTTGTTTTTTTTTAACATAACTGAGTGAAAATGTACATTCACATGTAAATTTACATGCCCCCCTATATGCAGCTTCCACTGCTCTCCCTGTCTGGTGACTGCACACTATTCCTCTCTGCTCCATACATGTCTCATCCTCCCAACAGTCTCCTTTCCCCTCCTCTCCGTCCACTCCCCTTCCTCCAGCCAAAGGTCAGCAAGATGATATCCTATAGATGCATAGAACCATAAAGTGCTTCCAATATATGGTTACTCTGCATTGCCAAGTCCAATCCATTCCTGTCCAAAGAGTGGACCTTTGTTATAATTTATGGGAAAGGGCAGCATCAGGGCCAGGGGCCATGCTCTCAGAGGAACCCCAAAACCGCTGGACCATCAATTGAGGTCTTTTAGTGGAGATCTCATGATGCACCTCTTTTTATTCCTGTGTTGCCAGTGAGGCTTCTCTCCGTGAGCTCCGTCGTGGCTATCACTGGTGGTGGCCAGGCACCATCTGGTTCTTGCGGTCCCAAGTCGATGTAGGCACCCACTCTTGTGGGTCTCTCTGTCTTCTCGGTTGTCTTTACCACATGCCATTTTGGCCCTCGGTGAGCATCCATTCCTGCTGGGTTGGGACTATTTGCTGTGTCCTCGGATGGCAGCTTGGCAGCTTTTAAGACCCCAGACGCCACTCACCAATGTGGGGTGCAGAGAGCTCTCTTAGCAAAATGCTAGTTGTGCCAATTAGCCTGGAATTCGCCTAAGAGCATGGTCCCCCACCCCCTGCCCCAGCTACTCTATCCTTGCAGTATTAAGATGGAAGGAGTACTCAAGTTATGCTGAAGTCCACTTAATGTTGTTCTTGTTCCTAATGTGTGCTGTCACCGCTTTCTCCCAACTAGATTTCTAGTAACTATGTAAACTAAACCCTCCCCACCTCGCCCTCCATCCCTCTCCTCCCTTGCAGCTGTCAAAGAGTCTTTTCTTCTATACACAAGTCTGTTTTTGAGATCTTATCGTAGAGGTCTCATACAGTATTTGTCCTTTTGTCGCTGACTACTTTGACTCAGCATAATGTCTTCCAGTTGAAACCAGGTTAGGAGATGTTTCCTGGAATCATCGTTATTCTTTATCATTGCGCAGTGCTCCATTGAGTATATGTACCACAGTTTACCTATCCATTCTTCTATTGTTGGGCATCTGGGACAAACAGGTGGTTTTAACATTCAAGCTCTGACAATTAAGTTCACAAACTCATCCTAGCAAAAGTGCTACATACCTCATTGCTGGCTATCACTTTGGTCACCTTGGGAGGCTATGCACTGACGTCAGCACCCAGTCCACCCTTCAAAGCAATTTGGAACTCTTTTTCTGGAATGGCCATCAGAGCTGTCATCATATTACTCTTGATGTCCGGAATGTCATCAAAATGTTTTCCTTTCACTATTTCCTTTTATCTTCAGGTAAAGAAAAAAGTCACTGGGGGCCAGACCAGGTGAGTGAGTTGGGTATTCCAGTGCAGTGACTTGTTTACTGGCTAAAAACTCCCTCGCCCTCGGCTCCCTCCCTCACTAGACCTCTGCCCCGGGAGAAGAGCTGTAACAGGGCGTGTGGGAGGAGGTTCTACATTATCCATCAGCACAGCCTCTTCCTGGCCCCATACATAAATATATAGAGAAAACAGCTGAGGCAGGGGCAGAGCGAGAAGGGGCCAGGGTATAAAAAGGGCCCGTGAGGGACCAACTCCAGGATCTCAGGACCCAGCTCCCCCAAAAGCTAACCCAGCTGCAATGGCTGCAGGTAAGCACACCCAAAATTCTCTTGGACTTGGCGTATATGGCGGGGACATGGTGGACCCTGCTGATAGGTTGGGGGTGCTGACTCTGTGGTCTGGGGCTTCTGGGTGTGAGTACAGGCATCTCTGCCCAGACATTCTCCACCCCTGGGGGCAGAAGAGGTGAACGGAAAAGTAGGGACCTCAACTTCTTGCTCTCCAGCCCTCCGTGGTCCTGTATCCCTCTCCAGGTTCCCGGACCTCCGTGCTCCTGGCCTTGGCCCTGCTCTGCCAGTCCTGGCCTCTTGAGGCCAACATCTTCCCCGCCATGAACTTGGCCAGCCTATTTGTCAATGCCGTGCTCCGGGCCCAGCACCTGCACCAGCTGGCTGTTGACACCTACAAGGAGTTTGTAAGTCAGGGAGGCCTAGGCACTGGGTGGGGAGTGCACAGGAAGGGGTGAATACCTATCCACCCATGTATGTGAAGAAAACTGACAAGTTCAGAGATTTTTAAACATCCAAGTGGAGATGTTGTCAGGTGAGCACAAACCAAGGAGGACATAGGGGTGAGCCCTGTGCCCCAGCTTGGACCTGGGTGGGTCTCTTCCCCCAGGAGCGTACCTACATCCCCGAGGGGCAGAGGTACTCTGTCCAGAACATTCAGGCTGCCTTCTGCTTCTCGGAGACCATCCCGTCCCCCACAGGCAAGGAGGAGGCCCAGCAGAAATCCGTGAGTGCCCCTTCTTTCTGAAAAGTGCCCCTCTACCTCGTGCCCCGCCTGCCCTGTGGTCCTAGGCTGCCAGGGTGCCCTCGCACCCACCCGTCCACCACTGGTGCCCTGCCTGCAGGATATGGAACTGCTGCGGTTCTCACTGCTGCTCATCCAGTCGTGGCTCGGGCCGATGCAGTTCCTCAGCAGAGTCTTCACTAACAGCCTGGTGTTCGGCACCTCAGACCGTGTCTACGAGAAGCTGAAGGACCTGGAGGAAGGCATCCGGGCCCTGATGCGGGTGAGGGGGCTGTGGGTCACAGTCCTGGTCCTACTGGTCTATCTGAAGTTCGGGGGCTTAACTGGGACAGTGGTGGGAAATCATGCTGGTCTCCCAGCACTCTAACCTTAACCTAGAACTCATCTTTCTCCTCATTCCTCTGTTGGCAACCTCCATGCCTTTCCCATAAGTCCAGGAAACAGGGGAGGAGGATGGGGGAGGATGAGGACAGCCCCTCAAAGCCTTTCCTCTTCTTTCCTTTGAACAGGAGGTGGATGATGGCAGTCCCCGTGCTGGACAGGTCCTCAAGCAAAGCTATGAAAAGTTTGACACAAACTTGCGCAGTGATGACGCACTGCTCAAGAACTATGGGCTACTGTCCTGCTTCAAGAAGGACCTCCACAAGACTGAGACGTACCTCCGGGTCATGAAGTGTCGCCGCTTTGTGGAGACCAACTGTGCCTTCTAGCTGCTGGGCACCTGTTACCCCTTCCCAGACCTCCCTGTACTCTGAAGAGTTCCCCCCACCTTTCCTAATAAAGTTAAGTTGCATCATGTTGTCTGAGCAGATGTCATTCTGTAAAGGGGGAAGCAGTACAGGGCCAAGGGCCATTGGGAAGGCACTAGGAGTGAACCTGGTGGCTGAAATATTTAACTGACCCAGCTCTTTCTGGGCCAGCATGAAGCTGATGGATTTGCTTCTACCTACTGCATACTAAGTCCAGCCCCCAAGCACAGGGTCTCACCTTGCTGGGCAGTCACAGTTCCGACGACCCTGACAAAGGCCTTTCTCCCTCCCCCGCTAGCACCAGCACCTACACCAGCAAACCTAACCCTCCCCTACCCCGACCCCACGCAAGACAGGGAAGAAATGAAACAGAGCCTATTAAGTGCAGACGCAAAATGCCTCGACCTCTACCTGTAATGAAAACTCTCACAGAATCACTCCTGGACAGAAATTTTAAAGTGATTACACATCAGGCCAAACTACTCTTGAGAAGTGAGAAAACCAGATGCACAGAGTTGGTTCCAATTTGTGGTGACCTCATGTATGTCAGAGTAGAACTATTCTCCCATAGGATTTTCAAAGGCTGATTTCTTGGAAGGAGATTGCCAGGTCTTTCTAGCAAGGCACCTCTGGGTAGACCTGAGCCTCCAGCCTTTCAGTTAGAATACCTGTGTTAATCTTCATACCACCTAGAGTGAACCTGCAAAAATGGGTTTGGGGAGAACAGAACTCAAGTGTTTGGGATCAAGTTGGGGCAAAGGAAGTGCAAGAGTTGGAAGTTCAGAGCCAACAGGTGCCAGATAGAGAATTCCTTAAGCAATGAGGGCTGGTGGGATGAGAATAATTGCACTGGCATTCAGCCTCCTTGCTAAGGACACATTGCAGAGGGTGTGGACCTGGGCAACTGCTAGAACTGAGTTTCCAGTTCTGGGTGGCCAGCCCCACCTTGTTGCCAATCAGGAATGCAGGACAGAGTTGCTGAGACTTTCTGACTCCTCCAGACTTCTATGTGAAATGTGATTTGCAAACACTGGCAACAAACACATACTGAAAACATTCTGTGCACAAAAACTGGTTAGCCCAAATGTGTCTCTTCTTCAAACTGTCAGTAATTTTATTCTCAGGTGATGGAGATGGTAGATTGAGACAGTTCAGCATGAAGGAACAAAGAAAGCCTAGGACTTTAGTTAGGAGCGCATGAGGAAATGACTTGCCATCCTAGTGACCCAATTTCCACATCTGTGAAATGGAGATACTACTGCCTCCTTAGCAAGGCACATGTGAGGATGAGATGAAATGCTTCTGAAACACTCCACCCTTTACAGCAGTCTGGTAGTGTAGTGATTAAGTGCTATGTCTGCTAACCGAAACGTCAGCAGTTCGAATCTGCCAGGCACTCCTTGGAAACTCGGGGCGGGGGGCAGTTTTACATTTTACTCCATCCTATAGGGTCGTTGTGGGTAAGAATCAGCTCAGTGACAGTGGGTTTGGTTGTTTGTTTTGGTTTTCACAGTTTTACAGCAGTCAAGAGATTGTAGAGTAAATAACACAACAAAGTATTAATTTAAAAAAGAAATTGTAGCTTTTTTAACTTTGAGTTTTGGGTGTTTAATGTCTTATAAAGTGTTTAAACACTCATTTAGAAATCATATTGTGTCTAATGGCATCTCAGATGCTTCTTTTTTATTTCCAAATGCCCCTGAAAGGTTACTGTTTTAGAGTTAAGTGCTTAGTCTCCCGAACCCTTTGACTAAGTGGCTGGTGTGTGCCCTCAAGCCTGTTTCTACTCACAGCAACCCCATGTGACAGAGCAGAACTGTCCCGTGGGGTTTCCCAGCTTGTCACCTTTTGGGGAGCAGATTTCCAGGTCTTTCTCTCGGGGAGACACTTGCTCAGTTGGAACCAATGACCTTTTTGGTTAGCAGCTGAGCATCTAATCACTGCACCACTAGGGCTCCTTCAACTGAAGTGGCTGAAAAAAACAACTCATTGCCATCAAGTCAATCCAACTCATAGCAACTCCACAGGATGGGGTAGAACTGCCCCATAGAGTTTCCCAGGAACACCTGGTGGACTTGAACCGCTGATCTTTTGGTTAGCAGCCATAGCTCTTAACCACTATGCCACCAGGGTTTCCACTAAGTGGCTACCAAAAAACAAGTGAACGAACACATTGCTGCTGAGTTGATTCCAACTCATAGCAACCCTATAGGACAGAGTAGAACTGCCCTGTAAGGTTTCCAAGGAGCACAAGGCAGATTTGAACTGCTGACCTTTTGGTTAGCAGCTGCAGCTCTTAATCACTATATCAAGAGAGTTTCTGCTAAGTGGTTAGTGACCTATAAATCAATAGTTAAGTGCACAAAGTAACTCTAAAAAAAGTGCCAATGGATTTACAAGGTCAGTGATGCTTTTATAATGCAAACAATCAAATCTGTAATTAATCTTCTTGAAAAGTTCAGGTTTCTATACGTCGTGATGGGTTCTTCGTAAAACAGGACTCACCTGTGTTCAGTTTTGGATTAGTATGTAACATAAACCTTTGGGAAATGATTGAAAGTTGGAATAATCAGAACACTGTAGTTTCAGTTTGTTCTTTTGTTTTTGTTTTTTTTTTTTTTTTGCTCGGAAACAATTGCTCGCTCTCTCTCTCTCTCTCTTATTATTTTATTGTCTGACTTTGGAATCACGGAATTTTGGAGTTAGAAGGGCTTTACAGATTACCTTGATCCCTCCTCATTTAGGAATCTTATTCTATACATCCCAGACAGATGGCATTCTGACTGCTATGTGAGTAGCACTAGCACCAAAGGAATCACTTCTCCACCAGGCCGCTCATTCTATTATTAGACCACTCTGGTTTCAGAAAAGTATTTCTTACACTGAAATCAGAGCCGCCTGTAACATCCTTCATTTGGCCTTAGAACTGCTTAGAAATCTCATGATCTTTAGAGGTTGATGTAATGAACACAGATAGAATTATCTCTTGTCTTGAGTAAGTGTTTGAAAAGGAAACGTAAGCCATCTTAATAAGTATTTGTTGAATAAATTTAACAGCGATTACAAGGTCAGGCCACTAGCAGTACCAGTTGCTGCGAAGTTGACTCTGCCCTATGGCGATACCCTGTGTGACAGAGTGAAACTGCAGTCCATAAGGTTTGTAAATGCTGATATTTCAGAAGCAGATCACCAGGACTTTCTCCCAAGTTTCCTCAGGGTGGACTTGAACTACCAACCTTGAAGTTAACAGTCCGTCATTAACAGTTTGCATCACTCAGAGACTCCCTGTGGCTACGGAGCTTGTTTCCAACGTGTGGTTGTCATGACAGCAACAGACTGCAGAGGGCGCCACACTCCAGCCAGAATCCACTCAGCTCCACCAAGGTGCTGCAGAAACAACAGGAACCCTGCTGTCTGAGAATTTTAAAGATGCTAGCTAGTTTTACAGAATATTAGAATTTAAAAAGACCTTAAAGACCCTGTACACTGATCTGACAACTGTTCTTCTCTCTTTCAGGAGCCTTTGTGGTGTGGTAGTTAAGCGCTCAGCTGCAGTGGTTAAGCGTTCTAACCGCTCAGGTGAAGGTCAGCGGCTCAAACCCTCAAGCCGCTCTTGCGGATGGAAGACATGGCAGTCTGCTTCCACCAAGTTTATGTTCTTGGAAGCACTATGTGACAGTTCTACAGGGTCTCTCTGATTGGGAATGGACTTGATTGCAGTGGTTTGTTTTTTGGTTTTGGATTCTGCTTTTCAACTCTCCGTGTTAGAAACTCCTAGGGATGCTTTCTAAACCACTGAGTTGGTCGGGGATGAGGACGGGATGTGAGTGCTTTTAAAAGCTCCTCCTGTGTTCTAAGGTGTAAACAAGTTTGAGAAGCACCCAGCTGAGGACCACAGAGATGAGATACTCTTGTCCATGACTGTTGAATTGCGAAGACCAAACAAAAAGAGATGAAGACCTGGGCCAGGTGCAGCCCTCTCTGCTTCTAATTTTAACCAATCATTAAAAACTATTTTCTAATGAAAATCTTCCTGAGGGTTAGATTAGTTGAGACTTGCACAGGAAGAACTCAGTCGTCCTTGACTGATGGATTAATGGTCTTCAGTCCCACGTAATTTTAAATTTAACCTTCTGAATTTCTTCCCATGGGCACCGCTGAAAACATATGAGTTGTGTCACTTTATACACATCTGAGAGCAGAAATGACACTCCTCCTCAGAAGTACTGGGTGTGGGCTTCTGAGCCGAGCAAACCCTACACTTTGCCTTGCAGCTTCTTTAATGCAGAAGGGCCCCATTCAACACCTTGAATGATACTAGTATTAGGATTGCCACGTTATCCTGGTGTGCCTGAGACGTTCCGGGTTTTTAGTGCTGACAGTGCTGCGGGGTTGATAGCCTGCAGCCTGGAACCCCTCAGCTGAATGCCCTCTGACAGAGTACAACCACCTCACTGGGTTTTCTTGCTGTGATTTTGACAGAAGCAGAACATCAGGGTTTCTCCCTCAGAGCTGCTAAGTGGGTAAGAATCACTCCTCTTTTGGTTAGCAGCTATCTCGGCAGTCTAGTGCTGCCATAACAGGAAGGCCCAAACTCAAAGGCTTCAACAAAGAAAAATGTATTCTCTCACAGTCTAAGAAGCTGTAACTCTGAGTTCAGGGCACCAGATCCAGGAAAAGGTTTGTCTTTCTCTATCAGCTCTGGAGGAAAGGCCTTGTCATCAATCTTTTCCTGGTGAAGAAGCTTCTCTGCACAGGGACCCCAGGTCCAAAGGACATGCTATGTTCCTGGTACTCTCTCTTGGTGGTATGAAATTCTCCTGTCTCTCTGCTTGCTCCTCTCTTTCGTATCTGCAAAAGAGATTGACTCAAAATACAACTTAATCCTGTGTGTTGGGTCCTGCCTCATTAACCTAACTGCCTCTAATCCTGCCTCCTTAACATCACAGAGGTAGGTTTTACAACATGTAGGAAAATCACGTACTACTAGGAATCAAGGCCTAGCCAGTTTAAAAGATTTTGGGGGGAACACAACTTGATCCACATCAGCCAAGTGCCTAACCATCGCACCACTAGGTTTCCTTGATCGTCCTACTAAAAAAAAAAAAAAACACCTCCACTGAGTTAATTCTGACTCATAGCAACCCTGTAGGACCCAGTAGAACTGCCTCACTGAATTTCCCAGGAGCACCTGGTAGATTCAAATGGCCAGTCTTTCAGGACGCAGCTGTAGCACTTAACCACTATACCACCAGAGTTTCCAACCAGCCCACCAGCAGTCTTAAATCTTAGGAAACAAAAATTGGGAAGGGAGTGGAGGAAGAAAGGAAGAAAAGGGCAGAGAGAACACAATGGGAAGAACAGAAGGATGACGAGAATGTGGGCAAGTATGTGAGGTATGGAACTTTTGATGGTCCTCAGTGGTTGTCTGGGATTTCTAACTCTTGCTTTGGGGCTTATTACGATTATAGTTATAATTACCACCGGCAATATTAATGTAGTAATAAAGTTACCACTTATGAATACATACATCCACCTTCATGCTCATGTTTTACAAGTACTGTGTCATTTATTTCTAATTACTGTACAAGGTCTGACAATTAAGTTTGCAAACTCATCCTAGAAAAAGTACTACCTACCTCATTGCTGAATATACTACGGTCACCTTCAAAATACTCCCCTTGGGAAGCTATGCACTGACACCAGCACTTCGTCTACCCTTCAGAACAACTTGGGAACTCTTATTCTGGAATGACCATCAGAGCTGTTGTTGTATTACCCTTGATGTCCTGAATGTCATCAGAATTCTTCTTTTCAATATTTCCTTTATCTTCAGGTAAAGGAAAAAGTCACTGGGGGCCAGATCAGGTGAGTAGGGAGGGTATTCCAATGTAGCTGTTTGTTTACTGGCTAAAAACTCCTCACAGACAACTATACCATTCAGTTCGCAAACTTGCCGCCTTGCCACCATGGGCAATGGCCGTTCCAGAAAACAGTCCCACATTATTTTGAAGGGTGGACCAGGTGCTGTTGTAGGTGCATAGCTTCCCAAGGGGAGGACCTCAAAGGTGACTGTAGTTATATTCAGCAACGAGGTACGTAGTACTTAGAACAATTGAGTTTGCGGACTTAATTGTCAAACCTTGCATAACCTTCTCATGCAAACGCTAGAAAGAACCCGGGTGATGCAATGAGTTGAGCACTCAGCTGCCGGCTGAAAGGTTGTTGGTATGAACTCCTCGGCTGCTCCAAGGAAGAAAGGCATGGCAGCCTGCTCCCATAAAGATTTTTTAAAAAATCAAACTCTTTGCCACTAAGTTGATTCCAACTCTTGGTGACCCTATAGACAGAGAACTCCCTCAGTTTCCAAAGAGTACCTGGCAGATTTGAACTACCAACCTTTTTGATTAGTAGCCGTAGCACTTAACCACTATGCCATCAGAGCTTCTGCTTAAAGATTACAGTCTTGGAAATCCTCTGGGGTTGCCATGAGTCAGATTCAACTCGATGGCAATGGGATTAGTTTTGGTTTGGGGAAGATAAATACTATGATTCCTATAGTAGGAAGCCCCGTTGAAGATTTAATGTCTGAACCAAAATTTTGGAGATAGAATTTACTTGGTTTCAGAAAAGATTTTGCGTCATCAGCAGCCTGGGGAGGAGGAAGAGGTGACCAAGTGGGGACGACATGTGCTCCGCCAGACAGAATATCTAGGACTGTTCCCACTGAACACGTAACTTGTGTTTCCTCAGCTCTGGAGAGAGAGAGAGAACAGAAAGTCACCTTGCTCATCCTTCCCAGTGTAAACTTGGAGGGTATCAAGGGTAAACCTCTTCCCCTGGAGATAATCAGTGTAGCTGCGGTTAGGTATGAGCTGGTTGCTCTAGTATTCAGAATGAATATCATCAAAACTTTTTAGGGTGTGGCGCTCCCTGGAGATAATGAAGGCAGCTACACTTAGAAGGGTGGGCAGAGGCCAGGTCTATTAGAGCAGAATAAGATGACATGAGACCTTTTGTGCTTTAAGAATTGACAAGGAGAAGCTTGTAGAGCTCTGGTTCTGTGGATCCCTGGGGCGGGAAACGGAACAGAAGTTTCAAGTCTGCAAAGAGAAGAGCCTAGCCCATCTCTGAAGAGACTTGTGAACACAGCTAACCTAAAATGCTGAGTTCCACCACCTGGAACGCTGGATACTCAAGCAAGGACTCACCCTCGGCTAGACCAAGCCCCGAGCCAGGAGACTGCCTTCCCCTCAGCGATCCACAGCAGCCTGCCAGGAGAACCTCAGTCTGCAGAGCAGCAAGATTTGACGGGCTGTGTAGAACAATCAGAAACCCTGACGGCCTGATGGTTAAGTGCTGAGATTGTTGAAGATCCAAGGGGCTCCTTGAGACCTCTGTGGGGCAGTTCTACTCTGCCTATAGGGATTGTGAGTTGGAAACCAATAGACTGCAGTGACGGTTTTTTTGTGTGTGCTGTGTTGGACAAGTGGAATCAACAATGGCAGTAGATTTGGTTTGAGTTAGATGGGAACAGTCTGTCAACAGCGACACCATGTGGCAGTGAGGGCGAAAGACAGCAGCCAGCTAAGCCTCCAGTCTCTCCCTAGTGAGAAAGTCCCGAGGACCCGACCCCCACCTCCCTCCCGCCTTAGTAGGGTTCTGGTCCTGGGGCCACGAGGTGAGGTTTGCCACCATACCTGAGTCAGCTGACCCCAAGGTGCTGAAATGGCTGGAAACTCTTGGTCTGGGCTGTTCCCTACTCATGTCTCTTAAACTGACTTCCAAACTATTTCCCCAAGCACACTTTTCAAAAAAGGGAATGATTTATCTTACACTCACGTGAGAGCCTTGGCAACTGTAAAATCAAACCCATTGCCATCTAGTCAGTGCCAACTCACAGCAACCCTGTGGACAGAGTAGCAAGACTGCTCTGTTGCTGTAAGTCTAAATTGACTCGATGGCGACAGGTTTGGTTTTTAATCTTTACAAAAACAGGCTGCCACATCTTCCCGAGGAGCAGCTGCTGCTCGCCTTTTAGTTAGTTTTGACTGCCGACCTTTTAGTTAGCAGCTGAGTGCTTAACCACTTCGCCCCTCTCCCCAAAAAACCCCACTGCCATCAAGTGTGTTCCAACCCCATAGGTATAGGGTGGCTATGGGTCAGAAACAATGAGATGGAAACAGGTTTTTCCTTTCACCTCCTTTGTTTTCCTTTATTTAATGAAAATTTGAGGTTGAGGTGGAAACCCTGGTGGTGTAGTGCTTAAGTGCTATGTCTACCAACGAAAAGGTTGACAGTTCGGATCCACCGGGTGCTTCTTTGAAACTCTATGGGGCAGTCGTACTCTGACCCATATGGTCACTATGAGTCGGAACTGACTTGACGGCAGGGGTTGGTTGAGGTTGAGGAGGTTCTCTTGGGGGACACTGTTTTGCTAAATCAAACAAATCCCTCCAGTCTCACCTTACATAACATCTCCTCCAGGAAGCCTTCCTTGATTCCCTGTTCCCATAACAATCCATGCTTTCCCCGACCACAGAAGTTAACAGGCAATTGTAACTTCTCATTCACTTGCTCTAGCTTCCCTGCTGTAAACTCGTGAAAGGCAGGGATAGTATTTTATTCACCATTCTATCTCTATAGCCTAGTGTGTGTTGAACTATTAAAACCAAAGTGTTATTTTTTGTATCTAATCCATACCCCCAGATTCAGGGCTAGTGCTAATGAGAATGGGAAAATCTTTTCCCTGCAGTAACTAAGGCTGTGTTTTTTCTTTCTAGTTAGTATCTGTAATTTGGAAGGCTGTGGGTACCTATTTGGAAGCCTGAATTGTATTTTTGAGGGCAGGTTGTGTATGGGTCACTGAATCTTCAAAAAAGCTGCTGTCTAGAACTAATGCACCGCTTATACCGGGCGGGTTGTTTATGCTACCAAGTTGGCACTATTTTCTTAGAAATTTTACTCAAAGTTCCAAAAAGCAACTTTTTTTTTTTTGGAACTTGTTTTAATAAAAAGCTCTCAACAATGACACAGAAGAGAAATACATATAAATATCATAAGTTTTACTTTTACCATACTCAACATTTCAGGCACCCACATAAAACTGATTTGGGGACATGGATCTGATTTTATGATTCCTCATGCCTTCTCTAGAGGGAATATACTTTTTGTAAGAAACAGAGAAGGAATTTGGGTCATAAAATCATATGGTAAACAATGTCACAACAGAATTCCTCCTGAAGCTTAAAAGAAATAGTTTGCAGACAGATGAAAATATTCTTTATGGAAAGGAAACAGAAATACCAGAACTGTGTCCTAAGAGCCTATACAGATAAACAAGTTGAATGTGAACTCATAGATGATTAATCAATTAGAAAATGGAATTCAAGGATGTTTGGATCCCTTAGCCTGAGGCCAATTTCATAGGTGAACTCTACTTTCCAAGTCACAGACACAGCTCTGGGCTAGGTAAGCTGTTTATCTGACAAAGTGTAGAGTATTCTGTTGAGATCCACAACAGATGGTTACTGAGTTGAAGCTTAACCAGCTTTTGCCAAAGTTGCATCCAGGACTTTGTAATGATTGCATTGAATTCAGCCCAAGGAGCCAGCATTCCAGAAGACCAGGCCAGAGAAGCAGGTAGATGTGGAGATGTGAACAGGGCTCTGTCCCTATAACAAGAAATCAGTCATCAGAAAACCATGAGAAATGAGTTGTATTTCTGAGATTTTATTATTATTATTATCTCTTGAGCCTGATGTTTGGGAGCTATCTGTTGTGTAGGGGGACAAATGGCAGTGGGATTGGGGATGAAGAGGCAAGGGCAGCACCTTCTTTTTTTAATCTAAGAGTGAACTGATGAAGCATTCGGCAAGGTGCATGAGACCCTGTCACTAGCTGAACACTGAGACTGAAATTCCCAGAGAACTCAGAAGAGAAATTTGAACTTGTAGGCAGACCAGATACAATGGCCACAGAGCCAGAGACGCTGCCTGTCTTTATAGCATGGTGGAACGTGAGTTAACAACCACAGCCTCACTTTCAGCTCTGCCTGTCTTAAATCAACTTTCTCCTTCCTCCCTGGGAAACCCAATAGAAGTCTCATTCAACTAATTGCTGTTTCCAGTTAACAGTTGCGTGGGCTGCATTTCTCTGCTTGTTGAACATCAAGCTGGCTTTCCTGCCTCTCTGTTGTTCTCTCTCTGCCCACAGGGCAACTTCCTCCTCTCTATTTCACAGGGCCCATATTTCAAGTACAGAGCTATGGTGACCATGCCTACTCCCAGACACGATGATAATGAGGAAGACAGTATTGCTGAGATCTTCATTCGCTCCTGCCCAAACACAGAAGACAGAGAGTTTGGAGGTTTGAAGGTAAGAAAGCCATCCACCCCAGCTTCCCATGCCCACCTCTCAGTCTAACCCTCTGTAGCTCACTAACATCTTCCTCCCTCTATGCTTTCGTGAGAATCCCAACCTGCCTTTTAGGGGTGTGTGGCCAAGATGGTGGACTAGACACACATCTCCTCAATTCCCTCTGAGAACTAAGGCCCGAGCTGATAATTGAACAGAGCACTCTGGACACCCAGTGAACTGCAATGCTAAAATAAATGGTGTATAGTGCAGCAGAGAGACAGTGCATGAAATAGCCAAATTTCAGAACCCGGCTGCTGACTGAGGGCACCACTGCCTTTCCACTCTCTCTTTTCTGAGCTGTGCCATAGATTCTGTGGTTTCACACGGGCAGGGCAGCTCAGCTGCGAAGTCATCTTGGTCACCTGAGAGGCAAAGTCACCTAACGGGAGGCCTCAGCAGGGGCAAATTTCCAAGCTGAGAAGCAGTGCCAGTCCAGAAAGTGCTTTTACAGCAGAAAGGCTGTGTTTAACACAGTGTTACCTTATGGTTGGGGCCCAGATGAGAATGGCAACAAGGCTGTAACTCCTCCGTACTTTGAACTTTGTCATAGCATCTGGGTAAAGCTGAAGAGGTGCTTCTGTTGTCAGCCCAAAGGTAGGGCTGCCATACCTGCCAGCCTGAATGATTTCAGCAGCTGTCAGACAGCTCCCCGCTTTTTAAAATATGACTTCTCGAGAAATAACTGTTGAATGGCCCAGAGGCATCTTTTCCAGCCTTTACTGACCCACATCATAGGGTCAGTTGACAGCCCCCTAGTGACTCCATAAGTAGGGTGCCACTTTTGCCAGCCAGGAGGCAGAGACAGCCACCCCAGAGAGTCCACTGGGGCCAGTCACTAGAGTACATAGAGGTGGCTGGTGACCAACTCCCTTCTCAGAACTATGCCTCAGCTCCTGTGGAGGTAGCACTAGAGAAACTAAACAGCTTCTAGATGACCCAAAGGCAACAAACCATTTAAAGAAACAGTTTACCATAGCTCTGGAAAAATCTCAAAATAAAGAATAAAAAACTTTCCAGATGAAGAAGCCTTTCTGAAACTATCAGAGGTCGAGTACAAAAGAATTATATAGAGAGCCCTCTTAGAAATTAATTAAACAAAATGCAGCAGAGCAAAATGAATAATTAAGCAAGCTGTTTGAAATGATAGAACGTCATGACCTGAAATCCAGAAGATCAATAACAAAATTACAGAATTAGACAATTCAAAGACAAAAGAGCATAATTGAGGATATGGAAGTCAGACTTAGTGACCTTGAGAACAGAACAACTGACACCAGTATTTATGAGGAAAAATCAGAGAAAAGAAATAAGAAAAATGAAGAAGCATTAAGAAACATGTGGGACATGATTAATTGGAGTTCCTGAACAGGGAGGGATAGCCGAAAACACAGAGTATTGTTGTTGAATTACTGACAGAAAACTTCCCTGAAATTATGAAAGAAGAGAACATAAATACCCAAGATGTGTATCAAGTGCCACAAAAAACAGACCCTGAAAGACATATTATAATCAAGCTTAATAAAACAAAACATAAACATTTTCTTAAAGGCAGCAAGCCTCATAGCAAAGCTAGCATTCAGAGGGAAGCCCTGTAGGCTTTTGTCGGACTTCTCGGCAGAAACGATCTTGCCAAGGAGGCAGTGGGATTACACACTCAAAGCCTTGAAAAAGAAAAACTTCCAAATCAAGAATTATATATCCTGCAAAACTGTCTCTCAAATATGAAGAAGAAATTAAGACATTCACAGATAAGCAGAAGCTTAGAGACTTTGTAAAAACCAAACCAAAACTATAAGAAATACTGAAAGAAGCTCTTTGCTTAAAGAAACAAAATCATTACGTGTATATTTAAGGATGCAACGCAGAACACAGCATCCAGAATCCAACTCAGTTAGGGAAATCGCAAAACTCATTCAAAGCTACAATATTAAAAGAAGGGAATCAGTGATCTTATCATAAAAACTATGATACCATCACACTAAAAAGAGGGATATGCTACAGTAGTCATAATCCTTTCAGATGGAGAGGCAGTTAAAAAGCCATGCAGAAATTAAAATTGGGTTTAAACTTAGAATATTAAGAGGGATTATACGGCTAGCCACAAAGCACAATAACAATGAAACATATCAAAACAAGAAACATAATACAGGAGTCTCAACAAACACAAAACCAACACTGAAAAAAGATGAAAAGTCAACCCATAAAGAAGAATGACCCAGAACAGAATATTAAGAGCAACATAGAAAACACCAACACAAAAATAAATACTTCAGAATGTCAGCACTAAACACTTACCTATCAATAGTTACACTGAACGTAAAGGAACTGAACACTCCAATAAAGAAACAACAAGTGACATCCTGGATCAAAAGACACGACCCATTTATATGTTGCTTACAAAAAACACATCTTAGACTCAAAGATATGAACAAACTGAAAATTAAAGAATGGAATAATAATGGATAGGGAGACTTAACATTGTGAAAATGTCTGTTTTACCTAAAGTGATCTACATATACATTGCAATGCAAATACAAATTCCAGTGACATTTTTCAATGAAATGGGGAAACAAATTGCCAACTTTGTTTGAAAGGGGAAGAAACTCCTGATAAGCAAAGCACTACTGAAGAAGAAGAACACACTAGGAGGCCTCTTACTACCCAACTTTAGAACCTATTACATTGCCACAGTAGTCAAAACTGTCTGGTACTGGTACAAAAAGAGATATATAGGCCAATAGAATAGAGGTGAAATCCTAGAGATGCCACCATCCTCTTATGAACAGTTGATATTCGACAAAGGCCATAAAATTTGTAAACTGGAGCAAAAACAGTCTCTTTAACAAACAGTGCTGGCAAAATTGGATGTCCATCTGCAAAAAATTGAAACAAGACCCATATCTTACATCTTACACAAAAACCAACTCAAACTGGATAAAAGATCCAAATATCAAACCTAAAACAATAAAGATCATCCAAGAAAAAATAGGATCAACAATGGAAGTTTTAATATACAATGTAGACAGACTTCAAAATCTGGAAAACAAAGCATGATCAACAGAAGAGAAAATAGATAAATGGAAACTACTAAGAATCAAACACTTTGGCTCATCCAAAGACTTTATCACAAGAATTAAAAGACCATCTACAGAATGAGAAAAAAATATTTGGCAACTCTATGTCAGATTGATGCCTGATCTCCATAATCTACAAGGTACTGCAAAATATCAACAATAAAAGGATAAATAACCCAATTAAGCACTGGGCAAAGTTAAAAAAAAAAAAAAAAAAAAAAGAGAGAGATAGACACTTTTCTAAAGAGGGTATCCAGGCAGCCAAAAAACACATGTGGAAAAGCTCACAATCATTAGCTATTAAAGAAATCCATATCAAAAAGATGATGAGATACCATCTCACTCCAACAAGACTGACCATGATCCAAAAAAGCACAAAACAACAAATGCTGGAGAGGCTGTGTAGAAACTGGAACTCTCCTATACTGCTGATGGGATTGCAAAATGGTACAACCTCTTTGGAAAGCACTCTGGTGCTTCCTTAAAAAGCTGGAAATAGATATACCATTTGATCCAGTAATCCCACTGCTGGGAATATATCCTACAGAAGAAGGGCAGTCACATGAACAGATACATGCACATGAATGTTTATTGTGGCACAGACCACAACAGTAAAAAGACAAAATCAACCCAGATGCCCAACAACAGATGAATGGATACACAAACTATGGTATATATACTCAGTGGAACGCTATGCAATGATAAAGAACAATGATGATTTTAGGAAGCATCTCATAATCCAAAGTTTCAGTTGGAAGACATTATGTTGAGTGAAATTAGTCAGCAGCACAAGGACAAATATAGTATGAGAAACCTACTATAAGGACTGAAAAACAGACTCATGTACAGAAGAAAACATTCTTTGAGGGCTGCAAGGGAGGGGAGGGAGGGAGAGGGTTGCTTATAGATCAGATAGTTGATAGAAATTTGCTTGGGTAAAATCAGTGACAGCACACATTAGAAAGAAGATCAATTTAACTGGATTTCAGTGTAGCCTGAAAACTCTTCCAATCTTAATCCAATATTGCAAGGACAGTGTAGCAGTGGTGGGAATCTGGGGACCATGCTCTCAGGGGACATTGAGGCCAATTGACATAACTAGCCTATTGCTAAGAGAGTCTTCAGCATCCCATATTGGTGAGTGGTGTCTGGGGTCTTAAAAGCTAGCAAGCTGCTGTCTTAGGTACACCAAACTGTCCCATTTCAGCTGGAACAGATGATCACCAAGGATAACAATGACATGGGGAAAGAGAACCCAGAAGACGGAAAGACCCACGTGAATGGGTGACCACATCAATATGTAACCAGAAGAACCAGATGGTGCCTGGCCTCCTCCAATGGCAGCTGTGATGGGACTCACAATGTTGAGTCCCAGTGGCAACATAAGAAAAAAAAGGGGTGCACCCTGAGAACTCCACTAAAAGACTGCAAATGATGGTCTGAAGGCCTTCAGATTCCTCTGGGAGCATGGTCCCTAGACTTGATGCTGTCCCTGATCATAAATCATTACTGAGGTCAACTCTTCAGACAGGAATGGATTGGAATTGGGGACACAGAGTGACCAAATCATGTGTGCACTTTATGGTTCCATGCATCTATAGGATGTCGTCCTACTGGCCTCTTATTAGAGGGGAGTGGAAAGGGTGGAGAGGAGGGAACAGGAGATTGTTAAGAGGATATGACATGTATAAAACGGAAAGGAGAGTTGTGCTGTCACCGGGCAAAGAGAGCAGAAGGGGCTGCAGATAGGCGGGCATGCAAATTTAATTTGGACTGTATATTTTCACTTAATCACAATAAAAAAAATTAAAAAATAAAAAGAATCCCGACCCCCTGGACTTACACCGTGGCACTGGTAGCAGAGGAGCTGTATCACTTTGAAGGACAACAGCAACGTCTTTGCTGACAGAGCCCATCTGGTTAGTGGCCAGGCAGCAGTAGGTTCCAGAATGGCTCTGGATTGCCTTCTGTGGAACTTCAAGGTTGAAGACCATCCTATTCCAGGTACACACCATGCTTGGAGTAGGGTTTCCCATTGGGATGCAGGTAAGCATCTGCTCTGTCCCTTCCACCAATGTCTGGTTGCCAGGACAGCCAGATTCTGCTAACCGTAGCTTACCTGGAAGAAAGAGCATCCCCCAGGACCCAGTGGGCTCAGTGGGCCACACTCCCTCCTTACCTTCATGCTCACCTCCTTAGACCCTCCTGCAGCTTTCTTCCCAAGGAAGGGACTATGGGTTCTCTGCTTTGAGTCAATGCTTCTTTATCAGTCTCCCCAAGTCTGAAATATATCACAGGATATTCTGTACTCAGACTAGATGATAGCACCACTCTGTCAGTGGTGATCCTGGGGCCTCTGCTTCCCTTCTCTGCTTCTCAGAGAGTAAAGTGGAGGGTAGAAGTGAACCCAGAGATGAGAATTTTTCTACTTTTCAAAGTGGAATCGGAGATTTTCCTTTTTGGCTTAAGAATCAACTATCACTTCTTAGATTTTCAGCCATCTACACTCAACTAATGCTGTACCATCATTGTAACCATTTTCTCTTCTGTTCCCAATTCCCCCTCAACTTTTTCCCCACTCACATTTCTAGGGTAAGGTAAGCTGGGACAGTTTTAATTATATTGTCCCCTTCGACTGTGTCTTGGAAACTGAGGTTCAGATTAGTGAAGGGGCTTGCCAGTATGGCCAATATATAGATAGGGCCCTAATAACTGAATTCCAAATAACCACGTACCTGTCTGCATCAAACTCTTATTTATTTATTATTTATCTATAATTCACTGCATGTATATCCATATCTTCCTAAATTGAGTACAGAGAACAGAAGTTACTCTTTCTTTGATTGTTTTTTATGAGGAAAACATTGCAGTTCTAATAATGAAGCCACTGGCAAAGAAGATCTCTGGAAATGGTAGACTAATAAATCTTTGTTTGACAAGAAGCCTCAGGCTTTTAATCACAAAAGACATGGAGTTGAATAGCAGCAGTTTTGATCGATTGCTGACGGTGAATCTCCGAGGAGGCCTCACAGGAGAAGTTTCAGCCATCATCTTCCTGCCTGGCTGTAAATAAAACCCAGGTGGGCTCCCCAGTGGCAGGGAGGTCTGGGGCTCTCTGAAGTCACAGAGTAGGACTGGGTGATGTTAATATATGCCCTGAACAGGTCACATTAATGACTGACCCCACCAAAGGGCATGATTCTTGTGTCTCCAGGACTGGTGGAGGGAAGCCTGTAAGAAAAGGAAAGAGAATCAATGTATGAGTGTTCCTCAAAACCAGCAGCCACTTCTCTCCTCTTGCTGCTAGTGGTATCCCATGGCTAGGCAGACTGCAAGGGCAAGGTTTTTGAGACATTATTGACTCTGTAAAAACTGCATGGCAGGAACAAGAGGGCCTGGGGATTTGAGAGCTTCTTTTACAATAAGTGGAAACCCTGGTTCATAGGGATTAAGCGCAGTTCAAATCTGCCAGGCACACCTTGGAAACTCTATGGAGCAGTTCTACTCTGTCCTATAGGGTACCTATGAGTCAGAATTGACTCGACAGCACTGGGCTTTGGATTTTTGGTTCTTATGACAAAGACAGCATACATCTATTTGGCTATGCCTCTGCTGCAAAGACACAGGATGGGTCTTCACCTCACGGATTTCTTCCTCACCTAGGACAGGTTCAAGCTTCCACAACCTCTCTGTAGGTAGGCAGCCTAAGAAAAACTGTGGGTGAAGGTTGGGGAAAACTATTGTTTCAATGACTGTCCCCCACTAGATCACACTTATCAGACAAAATGAAGACTAATGTTCAGGCCAGAGTGTACCTAGCAATGATGAGCAGGGATACTGGTAGTCAAACCACCAAGCCATTGCTCTGGAAGTTTTCAGTGACAGAGAACCCACATGGGGAAGGGAAGCAGCAGGTCACTTACTAAAGTCCTACACTAGTTCCCTTGTTTTCTGCTCCACTGGACCCAGAAATACAAGGCAGCACAGTTCCTGATCACCAGTCTCCAAGGACCAAATGGTGGCGTTGGCCCATGCTGTATCTCCTTACCAGGAAAGAAAGGGGTTCAGCTCCTGATCCTCCCAAACACCTAGAACACTACCTCTTTGGCTGGAAATACCCTAGCCACCTCACAGCTCATTCTTTCTGCCATCCCTCCCTCCAGCACAGGAAGAGACCCAGATCTGAGGATTCTGAGAGAATTCTACCAAGAAATGAAGAAAGAGAAAAGTCATGATAAATTATGTGTCATGGAGGGACCCCACAACGTAGGGAAGTAGTGGGGCTAAAAGGTCCCTCTCCCTCAGCATGAGTTGAAAGCCCACAGAGAGGTGAGCTCAACTGCCCTCACACCTTCCCTGAACCTGTGGGAGCTTAGGCCCAAAGGGTGAGGTAAAATAAGGAAAACCATCCTCAGGATTCCTTCCCTGGTGGGGCTCTGACTCACTGAAGATCCGGGGCACCTGGAGGTCTGAGCTGCTGTCAAAGAGCCAGCCATCCTGTGAACTCAAGTCCAGCTGTGCCTGGCAGGAGAAATTGGACCAATCATCCTCCCTTCAAGCTTTGGCACTGCTGGCAACCTCAGCTTTTTGGGCGGCCATAGCCAAGCTCACAAAGTTCTGTCTCCATAGTTCTCAGTTGCCCTGGAGAAGTGTAAGCGTGAGGTTCTCCAGTTGCTACACTGGACACATGGCACTTCACTGTAAAGGCTTCACTCATGGCCACCTATGTAGGCTGCGACCCCAGGATCACCTGCTCTGGTGGCTCTTGAAGACAAAAGGTGGGGATTGATGACAAATGGCAGGAAGAAATGGCATGGACAAGCAGTTCATGAAAGACAGTGAGTGCTACCCTTCAATCATCTGACCAACAGTGTCAGCTTTCTGCCATCTCTGTGCTATCTGGGACGTGTTAACCCTTCTGCCTATCAAAGGTACCTAAAGCCACAGCCAAGGAATTTGACTTTTGGGCCCTTACATTGACTGGTGGGCCCTTGCATTGACTGTAGATCCTTACATTGACTGTTGTGCCCTTACATTGACTGCAGTGTCCTTACATTGACTGTAGGGCCCTTTCATTGACTGTAGGGACTTTGCATTGACTGTTGCTGCCGTTCTGGAGAGTTCTCACTCACCAGAGGTGCTTCAGAGGCATGAACAGCTTTGGAGGGGCTCAGTTTCACACAAAAATGACACCCTAGTTAACTCGGTTCTCAGCCCACAGAGACCACACTTATTCTCATGATCAGATCTCTGCCAATGCTATTGGCCCACCTGAAAGACTCTCCTCACCCATCTCCATCAATTCCAACCTTATCTATTCTGCGGGCCTGAAGCTCCACAACCTCGTTTTTTCACAGAGACTTTTCTAACTGCCAAGCCCACAAAGATCCTCTTTTTCTTCAGTTTCTACTTAGTCTAAGAATTTGTATTAAATACTTCAGTACTAATTTTGTACAGTTTTTAGTAACTTACAAATAAGCACTATTGGCATATGCCTCCTATATCTGGACACATCCTTAAGCACAGAGGTCTGGATCCCATCTGTGGTCTGCTGCTAAAAAAGCCTACACCAAGGGAAATAGAAATATTTGCCTCTAGAAAAACTACAATATGACAGAAATCCTCATTAAGGGTCTAATTCTCTCCTGTGAAAGAAGTCCCCATCTAGTTCTCCCCTAAATAAGACATATTCATATCCGCATCCTCCCTGCCCCTGTTTTCTCCCTCCCCATCCCCACTCATGAGACACAGAGATGCCCAGGCTCTTGTCCTCTTGGATTGCAGAGCACGAGAAAAAGCACTGCAGAATGGAATTCTTTGTGATGTCCTCCAGGAGAAACTCCTTCCACTGAGGCCCTTTGCCCACCTGGGTTTTCTTTAAGAAGGTCTCAATTCCACTAGGTAGGTCCCGGTCTAGACAGGTGGTGCTGCAGTTTGAGCACAAAGGACTGTCCAAACTCCACCAGGGCCTGATCTGTCCAGAGACCTCAAGTACCTCTTCCATAGCCCCTGAAATGATCAACCATATATTCCACACTCTGGTGAGTACCAGGAGACCCAAATAAAATACAGAGCTTTATCTAGTGATATGATAGAGAATACAGAGCCTGCCCTAAAGAAAAGAGTACAGGGAACCAGCCGAGAATACCTTTAATGAAGAAGTTGGAGCCCTGATTCTGCCACCATTCACATGACTGGCCTTATTGCTTGGAATCTTACTGTCATGATGGAAACTAAGGAGTTACTAAAAATGATGTCCATGAAGCTATTTTCTTCTTAAATTTCCAGAATTCTTGGAAGCTCCCCAAGACTGGCTGCTTAAAGCCCTGGTAGGATGAGTAGATCCATGAGCAGAACAGCTGTTTTACTTAAACCTCAAAGCAGGGTTTTCCTGAAAATGTGGTATAAGGGTTTACATCACTAGAATCACATGGAATGCCTGTAAGACTGCAGATTCCAGATGTACCTCACATTGAATGATTAGGAACTTCTGAAGTTAGACCTGGAGAAAGACGCAAGTGGACAAAATGAGCACTCTTAGTGAAACTTCAGGACACAAACTTTGAGAACTACTGCTCTAAAGGGGACTGCCAGGGTCACTCATTTCCCATGGAACTATCCACCTCTTTTTCTCAAATTGAGACTGTTCCATTTTGTTCTAGTACTAAGGCAGCAAATGTTTTTGGATGCTTAATACTTTAGTCTGTTATGGAAATTGACTCAAATTCAGTGAGAGAGGGATCAGGTAACTTTCAGACACCCGATGTAAGTAAGGAGGGAAACATTCTCCTGAAGCCTTCTTTACAGGTCACCTTTAACTGCTCCATGTCTACCATCTACTTCATCTCCCAAATTCCAGTCTCTGGCAACACACACCTTTTGTAGCAATGTTACCCATTAGTGCTCCAGTTTCTTTCCTGCCATTGAGAGAATCCACTCCACACAATGAACTATGGGCCCTGTCCTATTCTAGCTTGTCATGACAGCAGGGAGCAGGGAGCAGTAGAGAGCCAAGAAGAGACGTCCTGTTTCTTAGAGAGAGTTCTCTTTGATAGTTTACTAGATCTAGGTTATTCCAATTAGAAGTCAAAAATGTCTAAAAACGCTGCATCCTAGCAATCCAAAAAGTAGAAATCTTTCACAAAGGTCCCAACTAGTGAATAAGAAATGCTGTCCTACTCAGAACTTCCCATCCTCTTCTTCACTAACCAGCTGCTGGCTAAAGACATTTTCCCAAATACCTTACCTGGGCAAGGGATCAAGGCCAGCAGGGCCCAGTTAGAAAACAGAAGCATTTCTGCCCTTATGGAAAGTAAACGAAAGCTGGAGAGAAAGAAAAGAGACAGCAATACTTAAGAAAGCAATTTTTTAAAAAAAGAAGAAAAGGATGTAGAAAATTCTTTCTTTGATAGCCTTTAAAGTTGACCTCTTTCCTGAAGCCTCACATAGCATGGGGAAACTACAGCAAGAGCACTAGCGATGCAGGTACACTAAAAGAACTTCTGACATCTGCTTCAGTTTTTGTGCACAGCAAAAAGACTGGATACATATGAGAAAGCACAGGGGCTGTGTGATTAAGAAAGATCCCTGTATGAAGCTGTTAGTGCACTTTTTGTTTCCATGTTTCCACCATGGAGTCCATAGTAGGACACTAGCTTGGAAACTTGAAAAACAGCGTTCAGAAAGGTGACGTTTGGCAGTGTTTATCTGGCACTGTCCAGTGAAGTCTACACTGTTTATCCTTTTATCAACTCTCTTTGTTTCACGCCCCCCTCCTTGCAGGACATCCCTGGTCCATGCTGTTGTTTTCTCATAGCACACATCACCTTCTTACACACTACCATTTGCTTGTTAGACTGGTTATTACCATCTTTCTCCCTTCTCTGGAGTGTAAGCCTCGTAACGCCAGGGCCTTGTTTCACTAAGAGGTGGACCTCAAGTGCCTAGAATAGTTGTAGGAGCTCAATAACTAGCAATAAATGAACTAGATAATATTTACACATATTGGGTGAATGAAAGATTTAGATAAATTTCTGCCTATTATGTGAGCAGCCCTAGTGGCACAGTGGTTCGAGCACTCAGCTGCTAACTGAAAGATGGGTGGTTTGAACTCAGCAGCCATTTATGGGAGAAAGATGGGGCAGTCTGCTTCAGTAAAGATTACAGCTTTGGAAACCTTACGGGGACAGTTCTACTCTGTCCTAAAGGGCTGCTATGAGTCAGAACCAATTCAGTGGCAGTGGGTTTACCTACTGAGTGCCTCTGCCCACTGCTTTGCCTAAAGCCGAAAGCCAATTCTTGCTCAGAAGCGGGGTACACATAGTGAATCTCAGGCTGTCAGGCCAACACGAAGACTTTAAAAGTGATGATATTTAAAACATTAAAAATTATGTGGAAAATAAATACTTCACGGGTGTTCCTCCAGGTTTCTGTCCCACTGAAGCGTGAGGGCTGGAACAACCTGTGACATACATAGGACGCAGCCGTCCTTGCTCAAAGTGATGAGGACTTGACACAGTTACTCATGAAGCCCAAAGACCACAGCCTTCAGGATGGATTACACCTCACAACCTTTCAACATACAGAAAACAAAAATTTTCCCAACTGAACTAATAACTAACATCACGATAAACAGAGAAAGGACTGAAGTTGTCAATGATTTCATTTTACTTGGATCCATAATCAACACCCACGGAAGCAGCAACCAAGAAGCCAAAAGACGTACTGCCCTGGGCAAATCTGCTACGAAAGACGTCAACAAAGGGTTAAAAAGCAAAGATGTCACTTTGAGGACTAAGGTGCGCCTGACCGAAGCCATGGTATTTTCAGTCCCCTTATATGCACGTGAAAGCTGGCCAGTGACTAAAGAAGACCTAAGGAGCACTGACGCATTTGGTTTTCGTGTTGGCAAATAGTGAGTCTATCATAGACTGCCAGAACATTTGGAGGAAACATAGCCAGAATGCTCCTTGGAAGCGACGATCCTGAGACTTTGTCTCACGTACTTCGGGCACGTTAAGAGGGATCAGACCGTGGAGAAGGGCATCACGCTGGTTAAAGAGGAGGGTCAGCGGAAAGTAGGAAGACCCTCCGTGAGATGGGCCGAGACGGTGGCTGCAGCAACCGGCTCGAACTTAGCAACACGGCGCAGGGCCAGGCAACTTTCTCCTGTTGTGCAGGGGGGTCGCTGGTGGAAACCGTCTCGATGGCACCTCACTCACAGGAACGTAGCAACGTGTGAGGAGGCAGAGCACGCCAAGAGGCCAGACTTCCGCGTGTGTGACGGGGAAGCTCGACAGAAACCCAGAAAGAACCTAAGCCAAAAAAAAAGAAAGAAAGAAAGAAAGACAAAGTCCTCACTGCGCTGCGCTCTTCACAGGACACTAGTTGTCACGGGGCCGCTCCGTGCATCGCCGGAATCACTCTCTCGAGCTCCATCCTCACGCTGCGACAGTTTGAGTCCTAAAGCCGGACCCGGGCGCGCGAGGCTCCTGACAGGATGATCTTGCTAAACTGCCTAGAAACTCGTGACGTCTAAGCAGACGCTTAGCTGGGTTGGCTGAGGCGAGTAGGGATGGCAGGAAGCTAAAACGACAGGAGGGGTGCGCGAGGAAAATGAGAGTTGGATGCCAGGATTCTGTTTAGTGCAGAGGGCATATTTGAGTTAAGATCAACAGTATCAAATAAGTCAGAGTACTAAGAGTAATCGTTTGTTGTAGCAGCAATTAATTGCTCTGTAAAAAACCAAAGGAGTTGTTTACCCCTATACTTGTTGGACTCGTGGTGTAGCCTTTACTCGGGGGAGGCCCCTTGCAGGAGCAGGCGGCACGCCCAGCTGCCTTCCTGCCTCCGGCTGCTGAGCTTTGACTGTTTCAGGCGTTATAGCGACTGACTTCTTCAAAACTCTGAAAGGCATCCTCAAGACTCATCCCGGACAGCCTTCAGAGAGTGTTTGGCGGGGCACGCTGCCAGTATGGGGAAAGTTCTTCTTGTTTCCTAATCCTGGGGGGTTGTACGCATCTTCACTAACACGACACGTAACACTCTCGACCTCGCTAGCGTTCCATTCTTCGTTCAGTCAAGGCATAAAAATGTCAGTAAAGGGTAAAAACGAGTGTGGGCGAGTTAAGTTCTGTGTTAAACCTCTCCACCCTGGAGACCCCTTTCTACCCTCCCATGTCAACCGCATTGAGAAGGCAGACTCCTGGGGATCGTTTCTCGAGACTTTTTCCTGACCCAGATTTAACGGTTCACACCCGGCAATGGCTGTGCTTCGGGTCCCCCTCGGTCCTTGGCCTGACGGTGGAACCATGGGCTGAGCTCCTTGGGGCGGTGAAAGTTTTCAGATTTGGACCGTTTTCCGGGAGCCCAGGTAGTGCGGTGGTTAAAGCGATCAACTGAGGACTGAAAAGCTGTCAAGCTCGGCAGCTCTGCCGAGAGAATTGTGGTGGTGGGCGTCGTAGAGACTTACGGCCTTGGAAAGCCACTGGGTCGCTAGGACTCAGAATCGGCTTGTTGGCAGTGGGTTTGGTGGTTTCGGTGGAAGGCTTTCCTGGACAACTACAGGTAGTCTCTTACTTAAAAGATATTACAGTTACTACGAACCACGTGTACAACCGTCTTTCCCCCCTCTTTTGCATATTTTTTTACGTCTTATTGTTGATAACATGCACTACAGTGTTGCAGATGTTCAAAGACTGGAATTAGAAAGATACTGGCATTAAAATGTAGTAATAATGAAAACTAAAAAAAGAGGTAATCTGCTTACATCGGAACCGATTTACTATAGTCGCTGGCACAGGATGGAACCCGGTTCAACGCAACTGCTATCTCAGTTAGGGAGCCCCCGCGGTGCAGTACTCACAGTGCGTGACTGCTAACCAGAGTCCCCAGGCAGAAACCCTTCTGTGACAGAAAAGACCTAGTGATCTTATAAATGGTACTACCTGGGAAATCACATGGGGCAGTTCTACTTCTTTATATTGGGTCACACCTAACAACCACACTATCTCGTTTAATATCATTTAGGATAGCTATGATTGAGAGAAGTACTGTTACTCCCCATTTCTATAGATGAGGCAACAGCTGGAGGACCCTTACTATACGGCAGTGACAGGCCAGGGTATTATCCCTGTAACTGGCAGTTTGGGCATCCAATGTAAGTTCTAAGAACTGCCCGCCACTAGGTTAAATGTCCAGTGGCGTTCTAGAACAGCTCGTACGGGATGAGCCATCTCTTCCCAGCTCAGCATCCAGTGATGCCAGGTTGGTAGCTTGGAATCAGCCATATCGGAATTATTTACACCTCTGAAATTGCCAAAGGCAAATCAGGGCTAAAAAAAAAAAAAAAAAAAAAGTGTATTAAGCATACCACTGTATACTGTATGTCTGTTTATTGTTTTCTTCCCTAGAAAGTAAGTATCCTTAAGGCAGGATTTTTGTCTGTATTGTTTACTGCTGATTCCTGAGCACCTAGAATGATGCCTGCACGTCATAGGCACAGTAAATATTTCCTGAAGAGGAAGACCCTTGGCAAGATAGACAACAGTGGACTCAAACATGGCAATGATGTGAGGATGGTGCAAGATAGGGTGTTGTCTTTGATTCTATATAGGGTCACTATGGGTCAGAACTGACTTAACAGCACCTGAAAACAACAGTTGAATTAACTGAAAATCTGAAGACTAGTGACGTAACATCTTAATTTTCCTTGGGAGGAGGCATTACATAGCACCTCCAGAGAACTCTTAGTCTGCCATGCCAGTCTCCCTAAACTGCTTTGCATTTTCATTCTCCTCCCCAACACTTTGTCTTCGAGAGTGGTGGATGTAGAATGATAATTCAGATCCGTCCAGAGAAGACATCACCCTCATCCTCTTCCAACAAACTTGATTCACCATCCCCACTCTGGTTTCTCTCATTGGTTGGATAGAATGGAGGACCACTGCTCATTTCCACCTGCCCCAAACTTCTTAAAAGTGACTGAGTGGGAGAAACCCTGATACCCATTCTCCAAAATCATGTTCTTTGACTTATGTACAAAATTGCCAGTAATTTATATTGTATAGTCTGTGTAGCAGCTTTTTGGAAATTTTTGGAGTTTTAATTGATGGGTTTTTATTTTCATGTCAGTATTTTGAGGACTAATCAGTTTGTCTAAACTTAAGAGTTATGTGGTAATTTAAAATCTATGAAAATATGCATCAAAATTTATCCAATTATGTAATTTAAATATGTACAGTTGCTTGCTAGTTATATCTCAATAAAGCCTGGGTTTTAAGTTTTAATGAAAATATTTAACATTCAGAAAAGTGTATTTCAGCACCCCTAACCAAAATTTTAGAGTTTCATGTGAGAATGTTTCAGCATTTTTAGAATTTTGAGGGACCAATTTCTTAATTAGTATATCAGCTTAGTATGTTATTTCTAACAAATCATAATTGTGATGTTGTTGCTCCTGTCGCGTCCTAGTAAATTTATTTTATCTCACTTTTAGCAGTCACTGTGAGTCAGAATCAACTCAGTGGCAGTGGGTTTGGGCTTTTGGTTAGCGTGTTCACCTTTTGTATTTTATATTCCTGTTTCATGTACATTCATGTTTAATGCATATCATACATATATGAAGTTAGTACATAGAATCTGCCATAATTACCCCTTCAAGCCACAGTCATGGTATGTGTGTGTGGTTTTGAGATGTTTTACCCATTTATGGTCTATAATTCTGAAAACTGCTACCAAATCAAACAATCCTAATTGCTTCTTGTAAGAAACTAGAATTTCAGCACTTGTATGTAGCAGGATGTCATCACTACTTATTTCTTTAGGGTATTTTTGACTGTCATTTTCTATTTTGTCAAATGCTTACATTTTATTATCTTTTTTCCAGTTCTTCAATGGCCTATTGGCTTTAATTTTCTTTTTCTTTTCTTTTTTATGTAACATAACTGAGTGAAAATGTACATTCCCGTATAAATTTACATGCTCACCTATATGCAGCTTCCACTGCTCTCCCTGTCCGGTGACAGCACATTATTCCTCTCTGCTCCATACATGTCTCATCCTCCCAACAGCCTCCGTTCCCCTCCTCTCCACCCACTCTCCTTCCCCCAGCCAGAGGTCAGCAGGATGACGTCCTATAGATGTATAAAACCATAAAGTGCATCCAATATATGGTCACTCTGCATCACCAAGTCCAATCCATTCCTGTCCAAAGAGTGGATCTTCGTTATGATTTATGGGTAAGGGCAGCATCAGTGCCAGGGGCCATGCTCTCAGGGGAACCCTGAAACCGCTGGACCATCAATTGAGGTCTTTTAGTGGAGATCTCAGGATGCACCCCTTTTTATTCTTGTGTTGCCAGTGAGGCTCCTCTCTGTGAGCTCCATCGTGGCTATCACTGGTGGTGGCCGGGCACCATCCGGTTCTTCCAGTCCCAAGTCGATGTAGGCACCCACTCTTGTAGGTCTCTCTGTCTTCTATGTTGTCTTTACCGCATGTCATTTTGGTCCTCGGTGAGCATCCGTTCCTGCTGAGTTGGGACCATTTGCTGCGTTTAATTTTCAATTCAATTAAAAACTTAATCTCAACATCTTTAAGGTTATTAAAATAAGCCCATTTAATAAAAATAGCTGTCATATGAAAATTGTTTTTTGTAAGTTTGTCAGCGGCAAAAGGACAAATACTGTATGAGACCACTACTATAAGGACTTAAGAAAGGAGTTATGCACAGAAGAAAATAGTCTTTGATGACTACAAGGGTAGGGAGGGAGGGAGAGGGTTATTCATAGATTAGGTAAATGACAGGAATTCAGCTCGGTGAAGGAGTGACAGTATGACACTGGAAGGCAGGTCAGCATAACTGGAGTATACCATAAGCTAAAAGTTTTTTTAACCCCAACCCAACATTTCAAATGACACAGTAGCAAGGACAGGGGCCTGGAGACCATGCTTTTAGGGGACATCAAGGTCAGTTGGCGTAACTAGTCTTTTTCTAAAAGAATCTTTTTCTAAAAGAATCTTCTTCAGCTCATACCAGTGGCTGGTGTCAGGAGTCTTAAAAGACAGCAAGCTGCCGTCTGAGAAACATCAGTTGCTCCCAACCCACCTGGAACAGGTGACATTCAAGAACATAAAAAACACGAGGAAAAATGAGCCCAGGAGACAGAAGGAACTGTATGATTGGGAGACTACATCAGCATGAGACCAAAAGAACCACATGGTGCTTGGCCACCACCAAAGACAGCCCTGACAGGGAACATAGTGTAGAGTTCCTGACACAGCATGAGAAAAGGGGTATATACATCAAGAACTCTGTTAAAAGGCCGGAATTGATGGTCCAACAGCCTGGAGGGTCCCCTGAGAACATGGATCCTATCCTTGCTGCTAGGCCAGAGCTGAAACCAGTACTAAAGCCGACACTTCAGACAAAGAATAGACGGGACTCGGGGACACAGACAGAGTGATACACATGCTGTGCGTGCTTCATGGTTTTCTATCTATACATATACATATATGTATGAGACTGTCCTACTGGTTTCTTTCTAGAGGGGAGAGGAGCAGTGCAGAAGAGAGGCAAATCGTTAGCTGAGTGGATACTGGAAGTAAAAAGACAGGAAAAGGTGAATGTGCTGTCACAGGGTGAGGAGAGCAAACAGTTGTAGAGAGGCGGACTGTAAGCTTTCACTTTATCACAACAAATTTATTTATTTATTTTTTAAGTTCTGGTAAGTTGATAAATTGGTCATTTGATGAATTGCATTCTGGCAAATGAGCTGTCTCCAGCTACCCCATTTCCCTGGTGGAGGAGTGCTTTCCCAAGAAGGTGGGGAACTCATTGTTTTGGCCTCAGGTAGTCATGGTTGTAGAACTGGGTTACAGAAGCTGGCTTGTGAGCCAGCAAAAGCAGGTCCAGCTCCAGAATCTGTCCTCCTCTGAAGCTACATCTCTCCTTCGACTGCCTTGCTTGGTTTCTAAGCTACCAAACCTGCTACTTCCCTGATCCCTCAAGACTCTGTTTATCCTTTGCCACTACCAGCTGCCATCCAGTTGATTCTGACTTAGGACAACCTCAAGTCTATCAGAGCAGAACTGTGTTTCACAGAGTTTTCAACAGCTGATTTTTTCTAAAAAGTATTTTGTTGTGCTTTAAGTGAAAGTTTACAATCCAACTCAATTTGTCATATAAAAACTTACACACACACTGCTAACTTGAGCTGCCGTCCCTCTTCTGTAACAGCAGACTCCTCCTTTCCACCTTGTCTTTCCAGCGTCCATTCATCCAGCTCCTATCCCTGTCTGTCCCTTCATCTTGCCTCTGGACAGGAGCTGCCCAATTAGCTTCATATATTTACTTAAGCCAAGAAGCACACTCTTTGCCAGTATCATTTTATGTCTTACACTCCAGTCCAATCCTTGTCTGAAGAGTTGGCTTTGGGAATTGTTTCTTTTCCGGGCTAATGCAGAGTCTATGGGGACATGTCTTCTGGGGAACCTCCAGTATGTTAGACAATCAAGTCTGGTCTTTTTAATAGAGTTTGAGTTCTGCACATTCATTTTTCTCTCACTATGTCAGGAACTCTACGTTGTATTCCCTGACAAGGCAGTTACTGATGGTGAACGGGCACCATCTGGTTCTAATGCTGATGTAGTCTCTGGATTAGGTGGCCTTTTCTGTTTCTTGGACTCATTTTCCTTAAGTCTTTGATGTTTTTCATTCTCCTCTGCTGCAAGTGGGTTGAGACCAATTGATGCTACTTAGATGGCCACTTGGCTAGCTGTTAAGCCCCCAGATGCCACTTACCCAAGTGGAATGCAGAACATTTTCTTTAAAAACTTTGCTATGCTAATTGACCTAGGCATCCCTTGAAACCATGAACACCAGGCTCCTGACCCTGCTACTCTGCCCTTCAAAGTGTTGGGTTATATTTAGGAAACTGCTTGGCTTTTGGTTTAGTCCAGCTGTGCTGACCACCCCTCTACTGCATGCTGTCTCACCCTTTACCTAACACAATTCCTATCTGCTACCATATCAGTGAATACCTCTTTCCCTCCCTCCCTACTTTTTTAACCAACAAAGACTGTTTTGTTCTGTGTTTAAACTTTCTTCAGTCCTTCTAATAGTGGTTTCATAAAATGTCCTTTTGCATCTAATTTCACTCAGCATAATGTCTTCCAGATTCCTACATGTTATGTTTCCAGTGATCATCGTTGCTCTTCATCATTGCATAGTATTCCATTGTTTGCACAGTATTCTCTAGTTTGTTTACCCATTCATCTGTTGATGGGCATGTAGGTTAATTTCATCTTTTTGCAATTTTTGACAGTGCCGCAATAAACATTGGTGTGCATGTATCTATTCATGTGGCAGTCTTTACTTCCCTAGGATGTAGTCCAAGAAGTAGGATTGCCAAATTGTATGGTAATTCTGTTTCTAGTTTAAGAGAGTGCCAAATCTATTTCCAAAGTGGACATACCATTTTATATGCCCATCAACAGTGTGTAAGTGTTCCAGTCTCTCCACAACCTCTCCAACATTTATTATTTTGAGTTTTTTGGATTAATGGCAGCCTTGTTTAGGTGAGATGTATCTCATTGTAGTTTTGATTTGGAATTCTCTAATAGCTAATGATTGTGGTATTTCCTCATGTGTCTTTTGACTGGCTGGATGTCTTTTTTGGTGAAGGGTTTGTCCACATCCTTTGCTCATTGTTTAATTGAGTTATTTATCTTTTTCTTGTTGGTATTTTGCAGTACCTTGTAGATTATGGAGATTAGACACCAAGCAGATTTGTAGTTGCCATGTATTTTTTTTTCCCAGTTTGTAGGTAGTAGGTAGTCTTTTTATTCTTTTGATGAAGTCTTTGGATGAACGTGTTTGATTTTTAGTAGTTAACATTTATCTGCTTTCTCTTCTGCTGTTTGTGCATTGTTAGTAATATTTTGTAGTCTGTTTATGCTGTGTATTAGGAGGATCGCTGTTATTTCTTTATCTTGCCTGATTGTTCTGGCTAGAACCTCCAGCACATTGTTGAATGAAAGTGGTGACAAACGGTATCCTTGTCTGGCTCCTGTTCTAAGGAGAATGCTTTTCGAGTCCCTCCATTTAGTATGATGTTGGCTGTTGGCTTTGTATAACACGCTTTATTATGTTGAGGAGTTTCCCTTCTGTTCCTATTTTGCTGAGAGTTTTTAACATAATTTGTGTTGGACTTCATGAAATGCTTTTTCTGGTGTCAAGTGATAAAGTCAGGTGATTCTCTTGACTCTTATTTTATTTATGTGGTTGATTACATTGATTGTTTTTCTAATGTTGGATCATCCCTGCATCCCTGGTATGAATCCCAGTGGTGTTAACTCTTCCCTAAAAGTTTGGTAGAATTCTGCAGTGAAGCTTCCAGGACCAAGGCTTCTTTTGGTTGGGAGCTTTTTAGCTACCTTTCAATCTCTTCTTTTGTGGTGGGTTTATTTAGTTATTGTATCTCTGTTTGTGATAGTTTAGGTAGGTAGTGTGTTTCTGGAAATTTGTCTATTTCCTCTAGGTTTTAAAAATTGTTAGAGGACAGTTTTCAGGGTATTCTGTTACAACTTTTTAAATTTTAGTTGGGTCTGCTGTGATATTACCCATCTCATTTCTTATTCAGGTTATTTGATTTCTCTCCTGTTTTTCTTTTTGTCAGTTTGGCCAATGATTTATCAATTGTGTTGGTCTTCTTAACTTTTTCTATTGTTTTTCTATCCTCTAAATCATTTAGTTCTGCTCTAACTTTTATTATTTGCTTTTTTCTGGTTCCCAAGAGCTCATTTTAATGCTCTTTCACTTGTTCCAGTTGTAGGGCTAATGCTTTGATTTGGGCTCTTCTTTTTGAATGTGTGCATCACTGGCTGAGTTTTGGAAATAAATCATCAAGACTTTCTTCTGCGGTGCCTCTGGCTGAACAATAACTTCCAGCTTTTTGCTTCCCTGCCCAGTGCCTTCACTGTTTGCCCCACCCGGAGAATCCTCTTTACGCTTTCCAAGACTTTCATTTCTGGGGCTGTCAGCAACTCATTTTTTTTAGAGGCTAAATGGCTAGTTGGTGTCAGTGCAATCTTAACTAGAATTAGAAGTGCAAATAGATAAGGGTTAAGATCAGGAATTAGTAAGAAGTGAACCAGTCTTGCCTGGTTCATCATAGTCAAGGTGAGGATGAGGTCTGAGTTAAGAAAATCAACAAAGAAAAATCCTGCAGTCTTAGTAGAAAGTCACGCATCAACAAATCCAGGAGAGCAAGAGCATAAAGCTCAAGGAGTTGGTAAATGAAGTTAACTGTTACGATTTAGCAGGCTATAACCTTTTGTCCTGATGGATTAATTCCTTATCAGGACAGATATGGAACACAGTTCTGGAGTAGGGAAAGCAGAAGTAAATTCTTCTCACAGGCATTTCCTGAGCAGGCATTGTTTCTGCCCTGTCCTGGTCCTCCTGGAACCTCACAGTGGAGTGTATGGGGATGGAGACAAAGGCCCAAACAAAAAGCCCTGCACATGTGATGCTCGTGAAGAATTTAGACTGAGTGCTGTGGAAACAGAAAAGAGAGCACCAAACTAACGATGGCAGTTAGAGGGTAACTAAGGCTAGGAAGTCGCAGAAAATTCTAGAGGCAGTGACATTTGAGTTGGCCTTGAAGAACAAACAGAAGTTTGCATGGCAGAGAACTGATGAAGGACACTGATTCATTTAACGAATATGTGTTGAATATTTAACTTTGCACCAGACCTGGTTCTAGGGAGTGGGGACAGAGCTGCCAACAAGACAGACAAAGCCCTTTCCGCTGACGAGCTTTTATTCTAGTGACATCACAGGAAGAACAACAGATTTTAAAGGACCTGGTGTGTTCAGGGAACAGTGAGTTCAGGGTTACTTTACTGTAGAATATATGGGATGCCGGTGCAAGATGGGGCAGTAATTCATTCTGTTGAACATAATGTCGCTATGAATGAGACTCAACTTGATGGCACCTAACAGTACCTGATACACAGTATGTACCTCATATATATTGTGAGGATTTTAAAAATAGTGTGTGCAGGCACTTGGTAAATTGCCTTGGCAGCAATAGGTTTGGTTCTGGTTTGTTTTCTGCCTACCCTATAGGAAATCTTCCTTTATCCCTCCAATGCCTTAAATATCTCTATTTTCTCCCTAGTACCGTGGAGATATTTTCTTCATAATAATTAAGTTATTGCTAACATTATCTGTTTACCATTCTCTTCCAGTACTCAAAGCTCGTTTATTTGTTCCTAAATATTGGCATAGTGGGTTAGGTGCTATATCTGCTAACAAAAGGTCGGCAGTTCAAATCCGTCAGGTGCTTCTTGGAAACCCTATGATGCAGTTCTACTCTGAACTCTTGGGTTATTTCTACTCTGACCTCTTGGGTTATTTCTACTCTGACCTCTAGGGACACTATGAATTGGACCTGACTCAACCACAATGGGTTTTTAGGTTTTTAAATATTTGTTAAATAGGTTATAACAGTGATGAAGAGAGGCACAGTTCTTAGCTTCACAGAGTTTCTATTTCAGTGGGAGAGCCAGCTCAGACAGTAAACTAATCAAAAAACCCTCGCTATTTTGCTGATTCTGACTCACAGCAGCCCTACAGGACAGAGTAGAACTGCACCATAGGGCTTCCACGGCCGTAATCTTTTCCGAAGCGGACTGCCACATCTTCCTCTGGTGGAGCAGCTGGTGGGTTCTAACCACCAACATTTCAGCAAGCAGCTGAGCACTTAATCACTGTGCCACCAGAGGCCCTTGACTGTAAATTGTGTACACACAAATAAGTCGTTACATATTGTGATAATCACTCGCTGGGAAGTAAAGGAGATAGTGAAAAATTTAGAATGAGCTGGTGGACAGAAGTGTTTGCGGTGGGAAGGAACGTGCAGTTCAAGCAACTGCAGGGAGACTATCTTCTTTTCGGCCCATAGAAAGTCAGTGGCTGAGACTTAGAATGCACCAAAGATTAAGCAGGGAGCCATGTCCTGTAGAAACCTACATGCCATGAAAGGGACTGTGACCTTCACTGTAAGAGCAATGAGGAGCTGGAGAGAATTTTAAGCAAGGGACTAATAGGATCTGGACGGTTAACTTCTACATCTGCTAACCAAGAGGTGGGACGTTCAAATCAGCCAGGCGCTCCTTGGAAACTCTATAGGGCAGTTCTACCCTAACCCGTAGGGTTACTATGAGGCAGAATTGAACTGACAGCAGTGTTTTGTTTGTTTGTTTGTTCGGATTATCCTAAACTGTTTTTAAATGCACTTACTAGCTGCCTCTTTTCTTTATAAAGAGGGTTGTATCAGAAGTACTTGGCAGGCTTACTTTTAAAATACAACACTGGGAGTCCCCACTTCCTTACCAGATATGAAGGAGGGGGGTGGTGGGATATTTTGGAATAGCTCCCCAGATGATTTTGATTCTCTACCATTCCTATCACTTCCTTGAGCACCCCTGTAGAGGAGCTTAAAAGGGTTGAAATGAATGTTAACTGCCTTATTATGATCTCTTAACTCATCTTACAGGTGAGGGAAAGGGAACAATATTCAATGGACTGAACAGTGCAGCTTGGTTTACTGAAGGGTTGATGTTTGGAACCCACCAGCTGCTCCATGAGAGACATGGCAGTCGGCTTTGCTATGGAAACCCTCTGGAGTAGTTCTACTCTGCCTTGAAAGGTTGCTGTGAGTTGGAATCAACTCAGTGGCAATTGGCTTTTTGTTTTGGTCCCTACACTGGCAGGTAAACTGACTTTTGAGGAAGAGAAGAGGAAGCTCTGAGATAACCAAGAGGCAGGGAAACAGCAACAGTAGCAAGAGTTTGTCACTGGAAGAAAGATACAAGGTGTTACATATCAGCAAAACTAATTTCTAGAAAGGGTTGGAGGGTTGTACTATAAACAGACTCTAAGACATCCATCTTCATCAGCTAATGTCACTTTAACAGAAACACCACAAGTGGATGGCTTTGTACAAAGAAATTTTATTTTGTCACAGTCCAATAGGCTAAAAGTCCGAATTCCGGGTGTCAGAGGAAAGCTTTCTTTTGCTGGCTCTGGAGGAAGGTCCTTGTTGTCACTCTTCCCCTGGACTGGAAGCTTCTGAGCCACAGGGACCCCAGTCCTTTCCAAAGGAGAGCTTCAGCTTCCAGAGCAGCTTCTTGGTGCTACAGAAGTTCCCAAATCTCTCTGCTAGCTTCTAGCCTTTAAATCTCAAGACACTGCCTCAAGGCACAAAACAATTTTATATACTGAGTGCTGCCTCACCAGCACAACTGCTGGCCATCCACCCTTATTAACATCAGTGAGGCAAGATTTATAAAGTTGAGGAACAAGACCAGAAATCATGGCCTAGCTAAATTGCTACACGGATGTTTTTTAGGGAACACAATTCAATCCATGACAGGTGCTATGGTGTGGAAGGAGAGAAGCAATCACTTGGTTGGGGATAAAAACATAAAGCTGAAGATTAGGACCAAACAGATCAGTCTCTTACTTGAGCTACTCCAAATGTGGTCTGAGTAGAAACAGCATCGCTTGGGAATTTGTCAGAAACAGAGTCTCTTAGGCCTGATCCCAAACCTTGTTAAATGCCATCAAGGCAGTTTTGACTCTTTGCAACCCCATATGACAGAGCGGAACTGTCCCATGGGGTTTCCTAGGTGATGGTCTTTCAGGGACTGTAGATGTGGCAGTCAACTTCCCTAAAGATTAAAACCAAAAACCTGCTGGTAAGTGGATCTAGACTCATAGTGACCCTACAGGGCACAGTAGAAGTGCCCCTTAAGGTTTCCGAGGAACAGTTGGTGGATGCAAACTCCTGACCTACTGGTTATCAGCCAAGCCTCTTAACCACTGTCCCACCAGGGAGAAGCCGTGTCGGGGCAGTACTACACTGTTCTATACGGTTCCTATGAGTTGGAATTGATTGGATGGCAGTAGGTTTCGGTGTTTCATTAATCTTTACTGTAGCAGATTGGCAAGTCTCCCTCCCAAGAGCCATTGAATAGGTTCGAACCACCAACCTTTGGTTACCAGCTTAACTGTTAAAGACCATCAGGGCTACTGAAATCATAGCCAGCATTTGTAATATGAGCCTCAGGTGTCTTGTATCGATCGGCATTAAAAGTTGAGAAGCACTGGTCTGTATCGGTGGAGGAGACCCCAGATCACGTAAGCTACGCTCCCCGGATTCTCGAAAAATGAAGGGCTTTAAAGACTGGAGAAACACTTAACTGCTGGGAGATTTTACATAGTTCAGTTTTCTTTGCCTAGAAAAATTTCATGTCAAGTCAAGAACTGGGCTTCCTTAAAACAAGGCAAAACCATGCTTAAAGTGAGCAGGCAGAATTTGGCAAATTAGTCAAATTAGTCAACCTTTACACAGTTGGATCGGGTCTGGAACCGCTGATGTCTGTCCCTGGGCAGCTCTGAGCCACCACGTCTGGCTTTGTAAGAAAGGCAATTTGGCAGCCATTCTCCTGCCCCAGAGAACAGCTCTTAGTTACGTACTTAATGCTGAATGTGTAGAAAAGATACTTGACAAAACTATTACATGGATTGCGGCGACTACACTGAGGACACAGCAACAGGAACCCCAGTTAGTGTGGTGGCCCTATGTGACCTTCGACCTCTGACCCCACGCCTTGCTTGGCGTTTCCGGGCGGAGCTTCCTCTCCCGCCCTTCCAGCGAAGGACCTGCCCAAGGGGTATGGGCGGGGCCTTAAGTCTGGCGGTTAGGGGCGGTGCCGGCTAGGGGCGGGTCTCGCGAGGGGCGGGATTTGAGGAGGCACCCTATCACTGGGCTAAAAGACATAGGCGGGGCCTAGTGCAGGGCTGGGTGGGGAGGGGCAGGGAGTTAGTTGCAGTCTCTGTCCGCGGCTAAACTCGCGGTGGCCTGGGCGCGTGGGGGTGCAGCAGGCGGGTGCGTAGCAGATCCCGGATCCGGAATTTGCACGATAGGAGCGGAATGAGGATTGGCCCTATCCCAAACTGGATCAGTGAGCAACTGGCGAACTTGGACTAGGAAATCCCGGAACTCGGATCAACAAACTCCAGAACCTGGGTTGGCAGAACCCGGAATTTAGATCGGAAAGTCCCGGAGCCCGGAGTCCGGATCGCGACACCGCCGGACGGGACGGAGCGATGTCGGGTCGTGGCGCGGGCGGGTTCCCGCTGCCCCCGCTGAGCCCCGGCGGCAGCGCTGTGGCCGCGGCCCTGGGGGCGCCGCCTCCCCCCGCGGGACCCGGCATGCTGCCCGGACCGGCGCTCAGGGGCCCAGGGCCGGCTGGAGGCGTAGGGGGCCCCGGGGCCGCCGCCTTCCGCCCCATGGGGCCCGCGGGGCCCGCAGCGCCGTACCAGGTAAGGCGGTGGCTGCGCGGGTGGACCCGCGAGGGCGCCCCTGGCAGGGGCTGAGGGTGAGGGCTCTGGTGTAGCCTCCGGTAGGGGAGCTTCCAGGGCAGATAGCATTGGGCCCTGCACCGGGAGCTCACGGAATATGTGGAGGGCGAGACCAGGGACCCTCAGGGTGCGGCTGGGTGGTGGTGGAGGAGTTAGTGGAAAGGATATGAGGGTCTCGGAGGTGGTGGGTTTGCAGCAGTTCAGAGAGTCTAGGGGTTCTGTGGGACTGGGATTTCGAGAATCTGAGATCAGAGAGGAGTTGTAGAAACTAGTCAGTGTTTGGGTCGGAGAAATCCGGCGTAGATCCTGGGATGGGGTCCTGGGAAGTGATGAGAAAGTTTTGGAAAAGGGGAGCATCAAGAGCCCTCACTGCAGGATTTGGCTGCAATGGCCTCGTCCCACCCCAAGTCGGCCCTGGCTTTTCTAGTCCGGAACTGGCAGCGTTTAGCATGCCCTGTCCTGTTGGCCCGCCTGTTCTGAGATGGCTCCCAGCTGCTAATGAGGAAGAAGAGCCTGGCGTCCCAGAGTGTGGGAGGCTGAGGACAGAGCAAGGGGATTCCACCCGTGCAGGGGGAGACCGCTCCCTGGACAGGCCCCGGAGCCCCAGCATGGGGTGGCTCTGAGTTAGACCAGAGACAGTGGTGGCCAGGCTGAGGAAGAAGAGCCTAGCCCCGTGACAGCCGTTCTCTCTCCTTGGCTTCGTGCCTGTTGTCATAGTGTCCAGCAGTTGATCAGCCTGGAGGAGGAGCGCAGGTCCACTGAGTCCTGCTGGTGTGGGGCAGGAGGAGTCAGGACAGTCACTTCAAGGGACCCTACTGCCCTGGCCCCTTTGGAATTTGTGAGGAGAGCTTCTTAGGCTGCAGCCCTGAAAGCTTTGAGAGGCAGAGGCAGGATCCTCAGATCAGTGTGTGAGGAACTTGGCCTGACCCCACTGATGGGGCTTCTCAATTAATTTCCCTGTCTGTGGTTTCAGGTCACCTCAAAATGTTTGGGAACTGTACCCATCCTTTTCTCCCTTCCTTCCCTATTTTCATTTAGGCTTCAGGGTCTCACACCGTCATATCCCAGCCCACGTGCCCAGCGTTCTGCACTGGCTTCTTACTAATCTCCCAAGGTCTGCACTGGAACTTCCTCTGTCCCCTCCTCATGTGACCCAGCAAAGGTCCAGAAGTGGCCCCTCATGGGGTAGGGTGGTTAACTGGGGACAGTGATTTTTTTTTCCCCTGTTAGGCCTCATCTCTCTCCTCCCTCAAAAGAAAAAGTGTGAGAATGGACAGAGACTGACCTGGCCCCAAGGCTTCCAGCTAGTGTCTCACACCTTGCCCTCCCCTTTGGGGATTCCTGGGCCCAGGTGTACCTGAGCGGTCTCTGCATGGACTTCTCTAGCACTTGGACCCGTTAGCTGAGACCTAGACTGGGAGTCTCCTTGTGGGCCTTCAGCCTGGGAGAGACCTGGAATCCAACAGAAGCCTCTCCAGCTCCTTGGCATGCACCCCATGGGAAATGTGCCCTTGAGAAAGACCCTTTCTGGATCCTCCCCACAAAACCTTGTGGCCTTGGGGCTGCAGCAGGGCTGAGCTGGCTGGCTGGCTGAGTGACCTGGGCTTTATAATGGGGAACTAGGGGGTGGCTGTGACCCTGTGCTTCCCAGGATGCCCCATCCCACTGGGGAGTGGTAGATCAGCTTGCCCTCTTTCCAAGTGGCGTTGTATGACTTCAAGGGGAAGGGACTTGAGGTCTGAGGAGCAGGAGCAGTTGCTGTCTGTGAAGGCTTGTGAGATGAGCTGGAAGAACCGGCTTCAGGGGCCTGAGCAGGGCAGGTTAGAGGAGCCAGCTGAAAGAGGGGGCATGATGAGCCAATTCCCTCCAGACACTGGTTCTGCCAGTTACCAGAAGAGCTTCAAAACATCAGAAAATCAGAACTGCACACACACATGCCCACTCTGACACTTTGGTGTGCACACGGGCACCGCGGAGTTCTGGGTTCACGTCAGAGAGTAATGCTACTCCTGGGAATTATGTTATCCTCTACCTGAGGCCCAGCCGTCAGGAACATCGGGGCCACAGGCTTGGGGCAGTGAAGAATGTGCCCTCTTGAGCTCTGGATTCCTCTGTGGAGGCCCACAGCACCAGGCCCGGCCTCCTGCCCCTGCTGTGCTGGTGCTGGTGGAGCCAAGCACACAGCATGGCCTGTGCTGAGCTGAAGAGAGGAGGTCAGTGCATGCTTCTGGGGCTCAGGGTACTGAGTCAAGCCCACCCAGCTGGGCTGCAGGCAGGAAATTAGAGAGGCTGAAAGCTGAGAGTTCTGGGCTGTGTTAGTGGTTTTGTTAAATTCCTGGGTTGTTTTTAGAAGGGGGTGGAGTCACTGAAGCTTCAAAGGCCAGGTGTGGACCCTGAACTCTGAGAGCCTGCCTTTGGGCCCCTTTCCCTCCTGGGAGAAGCCTGGGCCTTGGGTGAGCTGGGGGCCCTGAGCTCTTAAGTCTGGAGCAGATGTCTGGGTGGGGCCCATTCCAGGCCCTGCCTGTGCCTCTTGTCTGGGGACTTCCTGGTACCTGAATACCTGCCAGAAAAGGTGGGTGGTGCTGAAGGAGGTTTTATGAACACCCTAGTGAGTACTTTTGTGGAGACCACAGGACCACTGCTTCATTTGTCCCTCCCGTTGTGCTGGGAAAAGCAAGTCTGGGATGTTTGGGCCCTGGATTTGCAGCTGTCTGTTTTCTGTAATCTCGGGCCTGGCTCATTAAGGCAGAGACATAGGCTGTCCTCTGCCTTTCAGCAGCTGTCATGAACTTCTTCCTGATAAGGAGGGGCTTGTGGCAGCACTTCCAGAGGCCCCAGAGGCCCACCTTAAACTGTCCTTTCATTCTCCCAAGCTGTCCTCTCCCACCTTGCTCCTCACCCCTTCCCCAGGTTGCTCCACATTCCTGCTTCTGGTTGAGATTGACGCTCTGTGGGAACGTGGGGTTAGAGCTAGATGCAGAGGTGATGGGAGAACGTCCTCTTCACGGTGGTGGTGGGGATTCCTTTGATTCGTGGTTGTCCCCACCCAGCCTGGCTTGGTTGGCTGGTTGCATAATCTGGACCCTGGGGCCAGGCCTGGAAGCTGCCAGGGACACAGCGTATGGGAGGCAGAGCGGCCAGACAGGCCTTGCAGGTGGCAGCCTAGGAAAGGGGTGGGGGTAGAGGGGAACCCAGGTGGGCTCTGCAGAAGTGTCAAGGACCTGAGTGGGAAGTCCTGCCACTTGTGTCACCTGGATTCCTGCTGCTGACCATGTGTCTCTGATCCTTGTGTATCAGGGTGCCCTGGTCCCTGTTCTCACCTTGGGATTGTGCAGGCTGAGCTGACCTGAGCCAGCATGACTGCCACTGGTGCCTGGACCACGGGCAGAGTCCAGGTGCCAGCTGTTCTCTCTCTCACGGGCCACAGTTTCCCTTTTGGGGTCTTCTGGAATGGGGTTCAGGGGTGGGGCAATAGGAGGGTGAGAGAGGATCCAGCTCTGGTTGTGGGAAGGGACCATATGGTGACCAGATGGTCTCTGCGGTCTACCTGGGGCCACCCCCACCAGCTGAGACACACTCCAAGTCGTCCTGATGCGGCTTGCTCACCTGGGCTTGCCAGGCCTCTCTACTGCCTTGCCCCGTCAGTCACACCAGCAGGAGGTGTGCCCTTGGGTCTCAGGAAGGAGTTAACGAGGTGACAACCTGCTTATGTTCCACAAAACTCCCTGCTCTGGCCACTAGGACATTGCTCCCATGCCCCCTGCATTGCTGTCCTCGGCCTCTCCCTCCGGTTGGGGGAAGGAGAAGGATGGCATTGCTCAGGAGCCATCTGAGGGCCTCAGGAGTCGCTCATCTCAGAGCATGCTGGGACTGAAGGCAGGTGAGGGGCCCTGAGCAGCTCCCCAGGCCCTTCTCTTGCCGACAGGATTCTCCTCCCACCTGGGCTCTGGCAGGTCTGCTCCCGCCTCATTCGCTGGCATAACTGCCAGGGCGGTTGGAGAGGCGGGGCAGGTGTGGTTTACACTTCTCCTTTCCAGCACCGGCTCTCCTTTGTCTCCCTGGCACTCCAGCCTGGGCTCTCCTGGTTCTGCTCTGGGCCAGCCCTGCCGAGGGCAAGGATGGAGGGTATGGGATTCGGGCCCCGGAGAGCCCTGCCACTGACCTACACCCTACCGGTGGCTCACTTCCCCCAGCGGCCGGGCATGTCACCAGGGAGCCGGATGCCCATGGCTGGCCTGCAGGTGGGACCCCCCGCTGGCTCTCCATTTGGCCCAGCCGCTCCACTTCGACCCGGCATGCCACCGACCATGATGGACCCATTCCGGAAACGCCTGCTTGTGCCCCAGCCCCAGCCCCCGATGGCTGCCCAGCGCCGGGGGTAAGACCCTTGTGTTTTTCCCAGCCTGAGGGTTGTCTTCTACCCTAAGAACTGCAGTGACTGAAGAAGACTTCTGATTCTCTTGGGGGAGGGCCGTGGGGGGTGAAGGGCAGATGAGGTGGTCATGAGGAGGGAATTGTCCTTCGGGCCGTAGGGCTCTGAAGTGGGTTTCTGTTGTCCCCAGGCTGAAGAGGAGGAAGATGGCGGATAAGGTGCTACCTCAGCGAGTGAGTGTGGGAAGGGGCAGCTCAGAGGCCCGCCTGATGGAGGGCTGCGGGTCGGGGCCAACCTCCCGCGACCCTGGGACTGTGGGGCAAGGAGCCAGGCCTGCTACTGATGAATCCCTCCTTCCTTCCTCAAGATTCGGGAGCTTGTCCCCGAGTCTCAGGCGTACATGGATCTCTTAGCTTTTGAGCGGAAGCTGGACCAGACCATCGCTCGCAAGCGGATGGAGATCCAGGAGGCCATCAAAAAGCCTCTGACGGTGTGTGCAGCCCTGACTGCCCCTGACCTCCCCAGCCCTGCTTTCTGAACAGGGGCCTGCGTGGGGCTAGAGCAGGATTTTTCAGACTTGGGGGTACAGTCTGTCCGTGAGGCATGAACTCAGTTTAATGTGTTTGGCACCCGTATTTTTTAAGTGAAATACAAAGTAGTAGAAAATATATCACATGTAGTAAAGATGTTATTTCATGAAATTTTTGTTCCAGATATTTATGCATATGAATATTATGTATGTGGATGCTGGCTTGTGTTTTGAAATGTTTATCTTGTGGTCATGGTCAAAAGTTTGAAGGCTACTAGACTAAAAGGTAGAGAAGGGTAGTTCCTGTCTCCCTCACCACCCCATTCCCCAGAGAACCATTTAAAAAAAAAAAAAAAAAAAAGATCTAGAACAATCCCCAGAGTAGTGGCGGCTTCCCAGGAGGCCTGAATATTCGGGGGTCATGATGAGTGTTTGGGCTTCATTTGAAAGATGAGCTGGAGGTTTCTGGTTTGCCTAATAGAAACCCATATGCACTCTGTTACACCACCCATCCCATTTGTTTGTTTTGGAATTTTGACCACATAAAATTGGGAGCTCCTTCAAGGTTAGGACAGGGCATTACTGCTTCTACTTCCCAAGGCCTAGCAAGGTGCCAGGCCTGTAGTCAACACTGGATTGATTGTCAAGTGGGTAAGTACAGGAAGATTAGGGCCCATTGTTTTCCAACATGGTCCACCTCTAGTTGACTCTCTCTCTTTAGCAAAAGCGCAAGCTTCGGATCTATATTTCCAACACGTTCAGTCCCAGCAAGGCCGAAGGTGACGGCACAGGAACTGCAGGGACCCCAGGGGCAACCCCGGCAGGGGACAAAGTGGCTTCATGGGAGCTCCGAGTGGAGGGCAAACTGCTGGATGATGTGAGTTGGGGAAGGGGATCTGTAGGGGGAGGCGGACTATGTGGGCTTCAAACAGGAGCCAGACAGTCGAGCCGTCACAGAGACGTCCTGCCACAGGAGCAGGCGCTTCTCAGGGTCCTGCTCTGCACAGCTCCTGCCCCAATCGTCTGATTATTGTGTTCCTTACCGCCGCTTCCTGCAGATGGCAGTAATGCATCTTCTTGAGAACGGGGTACTGGGGCCAGTAGCAATTGCTGTCTGTAGATGCTGGCTCATAGTACCTCACAGGAGTCCGAGTAGAACTGTGCTCCCTAAAGTTTTCAGTGGCTGATCTTTTGGAAGTAGATTGCCAGGCCTTCTGAGATGCTGCTGGATGAACTTGAACCTCTGACCTTCTGTCAGCAGGCGAGCACATTTTTTGGACCACGCAGGGAAATTCAGAGTCCCTTAACTACCTGGCAGCTGTGCCATAGAGATTGCCCTCTGCCTCTAGTCCCTTTCCTTTGAGGTCCAGGAATTCCTCAGTACCCTGAGGTCCAGGGCTTAGCACAACTTTGAGCTCAAGAGAAGAGGGAGCTCAGCAACATATCCGTTTCACATTCCTTCTAACATCCAGCCTAGCAAACAGAAGAGGAAGTTTTCTTCGTTCTTTAAGAGCCTCGTCATTGAGCTGGACAAGGAGCTGTATGGGCCTGACAACCACCTGGTGGAGGTGAGTGTGGAACCCAGGCATGGGGACAAAGCAGAGCCCGAGGACAGAGAGCACAGGTGGTGCTTGTTGGGCTGAGACATGGCCCTGATCCCCCAGGAGGGCCAGGCATGTGTGTTTGCACCCACTCCCTTGGTGTTACGTTTCACTCCCTTCTTCTCTGCCAGTGGCACCGGATGCCTACCACCCAGGAGACAGATGGCTTTCAGGTAAAACGGCCTGGAGACCTCAACGTCAAGTGCACCCTCTTGCTCATGCTGGATCATCAGGTGACAAATGTTTGTGGTCATGTCTGGGCCAGAGACTCAACTGGAAGGGAGGGACAGGCTTCTGTTGTCAAGTTTTCCTGTCTGTCCTGTTCTCCACTTTGATTTTTCACAAGCACTCCCCCTCTGACTGCCCTCTGTCCCATCCCTAGCCTCCCCAGTACAAGCTGGACCCCCGGTTGGCCAGACTGCTAGGAGTGCACACACAGACCAGGGCGGCCATCATGCAGGCCCTGTGGCTGTACATCAAACACAACCAGCTGCAGGATGGGCACGAGCGCGAGTACATCAACTGCAACCGCTACTTCCGCCAGGTGAGCCCATGCTGCCTCCCCAGCCTTCTGCTCCTGCCCTGCCTGCTGCTCTCGATCTCACCAGGCGGCTTCTCAGCCACTGTCTCCCGTCCACTCTCCTTAGCAACCCTGCAGTGGTCCATGTGCCCCTAGTGCCCTCAGAGGTGTCACTGGGCCTTTGGTGCTCTCTGCAGATCTTCAGCTGTGGGCGACTCCGTTTCTCTGAGATTCCCATGAAACTGGCTGGGTTGCTGCAGCATCCAGACCCCATTGTCATCAACCACGTCATTAGGTAAACTGAGGAAGGGAGGGGGAGGGCTCTCCTAAGAGCAGACTCACCTTGGCTTGATTTAGTGCCAGAGACGCAGCCAGTTTGGTTTCTTGCTCCCCAGTGGTGTGAGAACAGGTCATTGCAGGTGGATGAAAGGAATACAGCTGTGCCCTTCCCCTTCTCTTCCCACATGCTCCCTGCAGCGTGGACCCCAACGACCAGAAGAAAACCGCCTGCTATGACATTGATGTGGAGGTGGATGACCCACTGAAAGCCCAGATGAGCAACTTTCTGGCTTCTACCACCAATCAGCAGGAAATCGCCTCCCTTGATGTCAAGGTGGGCCCTCTGCTTTCGCACCTTCCTCTGGGGCCCAGGACAGCAATGGGCAGGCGGCTGGACATTTACCTATAGTCTGCACCTTGCTCACGGCATGGTCTCTGCCTCAGTCCTTGGGGTTTCAGCCCGGAAACTCATCCCTTGGGGTAGAGGGCCAGTCTGACACATGCACTGTTTTCCCCAGATCCATGAGACCATTGAGTCCATCAACCAGCTGAAGACCCAGAGGGATTTCATGCTCAGTTTTAGCACTGACCCCCAGGACTTCATCCAGGAATGGCTCCGTTCCCAGCGTCGTGACCTCAAGGTGTGATGCTCTTCCCTGAGGGTAACCCCACATTAAGCTTGGGGTGACTTTTCCCTAATCACTATCCTTCCAACTCCAGGGAAAAATTTGCTCAGGGGTGGGAATTTTGCTGATTCCTCTCCCGGCTCTGCAGATCATCACTGACGTGATTGGGAATCCAGAGGAGGAGAGACGAGCTGCTTTCTACCACCAGCCCTGGGCCCAGGAAGCAGTGGGGAGGCACATCTTTGCTAAGGTGAGGCCCAGCCCTTTTTTCCTCCTTTGGCTCTGAGTAGCTGAGGCCTGAGCCACTGTCCTTTCCCTTCTTCAGGTGCAGCAGCGCAGGCAGGAACTGGAACAGGTGCTGGGAATTCGCCTGACTTAACTGCTCAGGGAGCTTTTCCTTTATTCCCAGGTCTGGAGCCATTCCCTCCTCAGCCTGGAAAGGGACCACCCTCTGGGTCCTGACCGGGGCCACCCACATGTAGAATAAGGATGGGATGAGGAGTGTCTCCTATTACCCTCTACCCCCCAGCTTTAGTTCCATAAATGTAGTGGTAGGATTCCTTGTTGCTTGGGTTCCCAAAGCCTTATTACTTACTTAATACGTTGGCTTTAATTAGGTTCATAGTAGATGCCTCCTCTGCCCCCTGGAGGCAGGCCCAGGTAGGACTGTTGGAGGCCGTGCTGGGACATTCGAAACATTTCAGAACCAAAGGCTGCTGGGTTTGCATGTTTACAGATTCCCCCTTGGGGCTCTGGGGAGCTGGGCAAGGAAGGGGGCACAGCCCAGACTCTTCTAGCCTTCCTAAACCAAAGTTGTTTGCCATTCCTACAAGCCCAGCCTTGCTGCTGGTTTATTTCCTTTCCTTTGGGTATTTGCACTATTTGGGGAGCAGGTTTTTTATGTGGGAGCCACTCTTTTGTACAGGGGTTAAGTTGGGGTTTTCAGGGAGCCCTATGTGGTGCCTCCTCCCCTATGTTCTTTCCTAAATCTATGCAAGCGGCTCTGGCCGCCATCATCTCCTGGGGTGCCAGAGGGCTGTCACCCCAGCTTCTTGGGCCCAGAGGGGTAATGCCTTGTGTAGGTAGAGGACACTGCAGTCCTCTGGCATGGCCTGATGTATCAGTGTGTGCATGGTAGCGGGGCCAGTATGGTGAAGTGGGGCGAGGACTGGTGTTGCCCTTTGGAGCCGGGTCAGGAGGGTGGGCCTAGGGCTTGGCAAGTGCCACTTCTGGCACGTTTAGACATTTCCAAATAAACCCTTTTGTTTATTGTTGGTGTGACCACTCATTTGCAGACAAGTCTTAGTGGGCTTGTCCCACAGAGCTTTATTCAGAGGACCCCTACAAAGAATGCTCGCCTCACTTCCAGAGCTTCTTGATGGACATGTTTTTCTCACTATCCTTCTGCATGACCTGGAGAGAGAGCACACGATTATAAACGGGGTGAACGCACACCGTCCTCCCCTTGCCAAGAGAGAGAGGTCAGAGACAGGTACCTTGGCTACGGCCATCTCGAAGTCTTCCTGGGTGACATGAACCCGCCGTTCTCGCAGGGCATACATGCCTGCTTCTGTGCACACGCCCTGGGCAGTGAAAGGAAGGTGAGGCGCTGCCACCGCACCCCTCCACCTGAGCACAGCCCTCCCTTGGCTCAGCCTCCTGCTTTCGGGTTACCTTCACTTCAGCCCCTGACGCTCCTGGCATAAGCTCAGCTATTTTCCTCAAGTTGATCCCCCGGGTCAGGTTCATTTTCCGAGAATGGATCTTCAAGATGTCCAGGCGGGCCTAGAGACCACAGAGGAAAGGCCTGAGCCCCAGCCCTCCACCCCACAGCCTCTCCAGGACAGCCCATCACCCACCTCTTCGTTGGGGGGTGGAAATTCAATTTTCCTGTCGATCCGCCCAGGGCGAAGCAGTGCTGAGTCCAGGATGTCAATCCTGTTGGTGGCCATGATGACCTGAGCGGGGAAACGGGTGGTGGCGCTATCAGCTGAGCTCCTCCTTGGCCTGCCAGTCCCCCTGGGGCTGACACCACTTTACCTTGATGTTTTTGGTGGCCTCAAAGCCATCCAGCTGGTTAAGCAGCTCCAGCATGGTGCGCTGCACTTCACTGTCCCCTCCAGAGCCGCCTTCCAGCCGTGAGGATCCGATGGAGTCAATTTCATCCATGAAGATGATGGAAGGAGCATGCTCTCGTGCCATGACAAACAGCTCCCTCACCATTCTTGCCCCTGTGTGCAGGCCAGGCTGGCATCAGGGAGCCGATGAGGCCTTTGTCTCCCCCTCCCTACTTGTTTCTCCTGTTTCTGGCCACAGTTACCTTCCCCAATGAATTTCTGTACCAGTTCAGAGCCAGAGACACGAATAAAGGTGCAGTCGGTATGATGGGCCACAGCCCGAGCCAACAGTGTCTTCCCAGTGCCCGGGGGTCCATATAGCAGCACCCCCTGGAAGGGAAGAGCAGGACTCAGCCCCTTTATCCAGCGGACAGATAGGAAGCAGTGCTAGACCCTGTGCTAGATGCTAGGGAGGCAAAAAAGGAACAGCACGGTCCCCTCTGGCGTTCACACCCAACCCCCTCGGTGCTCTAGAAACACCTCTCCCAGCTACTCTTCCTACAGAGGAACCAGCCCAAGGAAGCTGTAGTCTGTCCTGATACTCCTGTTCCTCAGGGTGACCAGGGAGAAAGGGACAGCACAGCATGGCCCTCCTAATGAAAGCCGTGCTCCTCACCTTGGGCTGTGCAATCCCCAGGGCTTCGAAGAGCTCAGGATGTTTAACAGGCAGCTCGATCACTTCTTTGATCTCCTTGATCTGCTTGTCTAGTCCACCAATCATCTCGTAGGTGGAGTCGGGTACCTTTTCCACCATCATCAGTGACACCAGGGGGTCTACCTTATTGGGCAGGATCTTGTGGAGGGTGTAGCTGTCATTTCTGAGAGCCACCCGGCAGTTGGGTGTCACCTGAATGAGGGGAGCAAGGGGATTTCAGAAAGTATGATGGGGGCTGACCCCACCCCCCCGTCACCTACCACACTCACGTCATTGATGTCGATGTTCTTGTCCACATCAACAACAAACTTGCCCTCGGGATGCACCTAAACAAACAAGAGCTCGTGACCTTTCCTCAGAGCCACTAAATCACCAGTTCCCTCAGGAAGACCCAGGGGTGTCCTAGATAACAGGACCAAATGCCTTCGTGACAAAGCTACACACAAAGGGAGGGAAATGCAGTGGGCCCTGGGGTCCAGCTGCTTCACCTTGACCAGCACTTTCTTCTTGTCCATGGCCCGGACCACCTCCCCGACATAGGAGCCCTGCTCCTGCAGCAGCTGCAGCTCCTCTCGCAGCAGGCGAACTAGGCAGGAAACGAGTGGTCACCAACCTGCTAGCAGGTCCCCACTCCCCTGACCCCTCCTAACTCAGTTCAGCACCATTGAGAGGCCATTCAGACGTTCTGAAGGGAAAGCCACACCGTCACACACAGGCTAAGTCTTGTCCTTAAAAGCATTATAATGCTAACCAGAGAAACAACAGACCTTTACAAGCCCTTACTACAAGAAACTAAGAGAGACTTAGATAAATGGAAAAAGCTACCCTGCTCATGGATAGCAAGACTTAACATTGTGAAAATGTCTATTTTACCCAAAGCAATTTATTTATATAATGCAATCCCAATACAAGTTCCAGCATCATTTTTTAATGAGATGGAGAAACAAATTACCAATTTTGTTTGGAAAGGGAAGAAGCCCCGACTAAGTATGGTACTACTAAAGAAGAAGAACACACTGGGAGGCCTCTCATCACCCGACCTTAGAACATACTACACTGCCACAGTGGTCAAAACAGCCTGATACTGGTACAAGAACAGACAGACGGATCAATGGAGCAGAATTGAGACCCCAGAGATGACACCATCTGCCTATAGAACAGTTGATATTCAACAAAGGCCCTAAGACATTAAACTGGGGTAAAAACAGTATCTTCAACAAATGGTGCTGGCAAAATTGGTTATCCATCTGCAATAAACTGAATCAAGATCCGTATCTTACACCTTACACAAAAACCAACTCCAACTGGATAAAAGACCTAAATATCAAACCTAAAACGATAAAGCTCATCCAAGAAAAGGTAGGAACAACAATGGAAGTTTTAATACACAATGAGGACAGACTCCAAAATCTGTCAAAAAAACCACAATCAACAGAAGAGAAAATAGATAAATGGCAACTATTAAAAGCATTATAATGTAGCACAGGAGAGAAGCGTGTGTGAAACAACTGTTTACAGACACAGTGCAGACCATCACCAATGGCTGGGATGAAATGATGAGAACTGCTGTGCAGACTTGGTTCCCAGAGGTCAGTAACTGGTTTCTGAGCCACAGCCCACAAACAGCCTTCCCATCTGCCCCACTCACCTTCCGCATTTACCCGATTCCTCTCCCTCACCTTTTGCATTTAACTCATTCCTCTGTGCCTGAAGCCTCCGGAGGTTCTGGCTCTTGTCATTCACAATCAGCTGTAAAAGACAAGGAACAAAATTACATTATCTAAGGGCAAGAGACGATGGGATCACGGCCACAACCCTTCATAGATAGATGTGAGCCAAGTATAAGAAGAGCAAGAGTCACCTGCATATTGTTACAGGTTCTTCGGTAAGACCCTAATGACCCTGTCCTGTCCTCCAAGAGTTTCCCTGGAGCTACTGCAGTCATCAGAGAAAGGCTGCCATCCAATCTTGGTGAAAAGTTAAAACTGGCTCACATAAACTTCTAGCATGGAGGCAACATGGTATGGCGGAAAACCTTCAAGCCTTCGTGTGAAAAGCCTCAGTTTCAGGCCAGCTGCTGTTAACAGCTAAGTAAAGCTAGAACAAGTCAGATTGCATCACCCACCTGCTCTTCTCAACTACTGTGAAAAACAAAGGACATCAGACATAAAAACATTTTGAAAATGGTAAATCGAACATTGCTGATACCTACAAATGTACCTGGAGTTCAGAAATTTTCCTGGTGGCTTTTCCGCTATCCATGTTACTATTTTTTCTTGTTCTATGGTTCCTGCTCCCTTTTTAGCCTGCAACACTGGGTTGCCCAATTCTTCTTCATTTGGTCCCGTGGAATCAGAATGGTCCTTTTAATGCTGTCTTGCTCACACTCCCCGTTTTATCCTGCCCCAACCCCTCTCCTTCAGGCCTCCTCCAAAAGGAATGGCCCTGGCTATGAATCCTTTTCTGTTGCAATTTAACCCTTGGAAGATTATGTAACGAACTGTGAATACTGATTATCCTCAAAGCAGTGGGACTTGAGAGAGACAAGAGTCAACTTCATAGGATTGGTGCTGTTGGCTTTGCAGTTGCACTGTATGCCTGTGATAATTACATAACAAACAAAAAAACAAATCCACTGCCTGCCAGTTAATTTCCAACTCAAAGTGACCCTATAGGACACAGCAGAACTGCCCCAGAGTTTTAAAGGAGCCCTGGCAGATCTGAACTGCTGACTTTCTGGTTGGTTAGCAGCTGTAGCACTTAACCCCTATACCACTAGGGTTTCCTGATGATTACATAAAACCCAAAACCAAAGCCACTGCCACTGCGTCAACCAACTCATAGTTACCCTATAGCACAGAGTAAAACTGACCCATAGAGCGTCCAAGGAGAGCCTAGAGGATTTGAATCGCTGACCTTCTGGTTCGCAGCTATAGCTCTTAACTAATACACCATCAGGGCTTCCAGTAATTTCATAATAATAAACAGAGACTTGGAGAAATCTACAATCCTCCTCGCCCCTGCCAGCCCCCTCTGGAGCCATCCTTACCTGAAGTTCTTCAATCTTGGACAGATAGTACTGGCGGAGTCCACTGCCTGCCTTGCCCTCTTCCAGCTCCATCTGAAGGCGCAGTGTAATTATTCAGTAACAGGCTACACACACATCCCAGGGCACTTAAACACCAGGCAGCCTTATCTACAAGGAGAGCTCAGACTTCGGAGCCTTAGGATGTGGTTCTGATCCTTCGTTCTGTCCCTCCTGAACCCTCCGTTTCCACATGACTAAAACAGAATGAGAACGCTGCCTACCTCACAGAACCTTACGAGGGTCAAGGGACGATAAACATGAGGACGCTCCGCACTGTCAAGCTCTACATGACCCCAAGGTGTTATTATTACTGTAACAAACGGAACCAGGAGGAAGGCCGGGCGCCATATCCCCAATCAATCTACCTGCAACTCGCAGCCAGCCCCGTTCCCTCTCCCATCGCTCCACACCGGCTTCTACCTTGTCCTCCTCCCACGGCCAGGCTCTGACTAACCGCGGACGGCTCTGACACAGCAGATCCGGTCCCGGCAGGGCCCGGCCCGGACTCGTCCACCTACTTCCGACCACCTTTCCCGGCCCGCTCTCCACCTCGGCTCACCCCGCTCCGCACGCAGCCTCGGCCCCAGCCCTGCCGCCGCCGCCACCACTGCTGCAGCCGCCATACCTGCTCCGGTCCGTCAAGCGCCATCTTCCCTCTTCATTTGAGACCACCAGCATCGGCGCGGTCTCGATGCGCAAGCGCAGAAGCAGGGACTTGGCCTCCGACAAGGAGGGTAGAGAAGAGTTCCGGGTCAACGAGCGGGCCGTCGGAAAACTACACCAAATAACAGGGGCCATGAGAGGAGGGTCAGCTACTTGATTAATGAGCTTTGGAAGGGAATGAGGAGGTGGAGAACCTCCGAAACGTTTCTTTCTAGAAACTCTGTTTGTATTTCGTGGACTTTGTTCTCGTCGTCTCAGCTGTTAATTTATAAGACCTGGCGATGAATTTACAAAGTATTTATTGACACGCTCAAAATGGCGGAAAGCCTGACGCCTCAGACGCAAGGGGCGGAAGCGGAAACACGTTTGCTGCGTACATGTGCGGCTTCAGCTGCGGTGGAGAAGGCTCAGCACCGAGGTAAGTGGTGTGGGGCAAAGGGCGGCGTGGGAAATGGAAAGCGGCATCTAGCGTTGCCGAAGGAGACATTCTCGATTTCCCCCACCTTCTCTCCAGGTTGAGTGACACTCCTCCGTTCAACCATGGGCAAGAAAGGAAAAGTTGGGAAGAGCCGGCGGGACAAATTCTATCACTTGGCTAAGGAGACTGGTGAGCCAGGGTTCGCGCGGCCAGCAAGCGAACTTCAGGGCCCCCGTCCGCCCCACTTTCCGAATATTGGATTTCTCTTTTGCAGACAGGGTGGTGGGTTGTGAGGCTCCAGAGAAACCTCGGGGGTAAAGCGCTTAGCGGGCTTGTTTTGTCGCCGCGGCAGGGTACCGCTCGCGCTCAGCTTTCAAGCTCATCCAGCTTAATCGCCGCTTCCAGTTCCTGCAGAAGGCTCGAGCCTTGCTGGACTTGTGTGCCGCGCCAGGAGGATGGTGCGTCGTACCCGTCACGGCTGCTCGTGGTGAAGGCTGTCTGGGTTCTGGCCCTGGTGCTTAGTTATGTGGAGGGAGGAAGGGAGGGACTCATAGTTTCCCACTCCATACAGCTGTGCCTTACTTCGGAGCTTAAGCCTTTTGTAAATCTTGGTGGCTATTTCATTCCTTTGTTGCAGAGAATGAGCTTGGAACGTCTACTCATGATTCATAATGGCCACTTGGGAGGGACAGCTAACACCAGGAGTGACACTGAGTTGCAGGGGTTTAGGGGAGGTGAAAAGGCAGTCCATGGTGTTTTTAAAATCTTTTTTACAGGCTTCAGGTGGCTGCCAAGTTTATGCCTGTGTCCAGTCTTATTGTGGGTGAGTGACAGATGGCTCTCCTAGGTGTTTTAGGCTGTGGAAATGTAGATATTACGTGTCTATGTTTTTCTTCTCTCTGATTGAGGAAGCCATTTGGAGTTCTCTGAACTAATTTCTTCCAGGAGTGGACTTGGTTCCAATCAAGCCTCTCCCCAATGTGGTGACACTCCAGGAAGATATCACAACAGAAAGCTGTCGACAGGTAATAGGAATCTTCCTAGTTCTGTTTCTGCTGTGCACAGAGACATCAGTGTTCCTCTCCCTTCTCTGAGGGAGAGGTGAGTCCCTTTATTTTTCATGTTTACCATGCTTGAGCAGTGACTGCAAGATGTCATTCTGACAACACTTGGCCATTTCAAGCGTCCAGGACAGCCTCTAATCAATCAGGAATAAGTGTCTGGGTTAAAAGGAAGGGCAGAAGTCTTTGTTAACAAAGTGTCTTCATGTAGACTGCAGTTACATGAAGACAGGTTTGTACTTTTGTTTGCCTGGCCCTTGGTGGGTACTCCATCAGTGACTGGACCAGGGATTCCATTCTTAGCTGTGCCTGTCCTTGTTGCCGTAACTTTTTTGTCTCTCTGTAGGCCCTGAGAAAGGAACTGAAGACCTGGAAGGTTGATGTTGTGCTCAATGATGGGGCACCCAATGTCGGGTCTAGCTGGGTCCATGACGCTTACTCACAAGGTGCCTAGAGAGGAGATGGCCATGGAAGCGGTCACACCCTTTGAGGTTGCAGAGGCCCTTAGCTGACTGTCTGTATCCCACAGCCCATTTGACACTGATGGCTCTGCGACTGGCTTGTGATTTTCTGGCTCGTGGTGGCTGTTTCATCACGAAGGTTTTCCGCTCCCGTGACTATCAGCCTCTGTTATGGATCTTCCAGCAGCTGTTCCGCCGTGTCCAGGCTACCAAGCCTCAGGCTTCTCGCCATGAATCCGCAGAGATCTTTGTAGTCTGCCAGGGTGGGCATCACTTTCTTCTTTTTGTTGGCTCAGCTTACCTACTTACTGCCAACCAAAACATGTGTTTAAAATCTATCTTACTATCTTAGGATTCTTGGCTCCTGACAAGGTTGACAGTAAATTCTTTGACCCCAAATTTGCATTCAAGGAGGTTGAAGTTCAGGCCAAGACTGTTACTGAGTTGGTGACTAAGAAGAAGCCAAAGGTGTGTTTGGGAAGTAGGGCCATCCTTGGGTCCTGGAACTCTGTGGCGGCTGGGTATGGTGGGTCTCCCAGACATTTGTAAAGGAACTCCTCAGCTTCGTTATTTCTTCCCATAAGGCCGAAGGCTATCCTGAGGGCGACTTCACGCTCTATCACCGTGCCTCAGTCACTGACTTTATCCGGGCTGCGAACCCAGTAGACTTCCTCTCCAAGACCAACGAAGTGAGTTCTCTGACTTGAGGGGTTAAGGGAGCCCCAGAAACATGGCCTCAGAGCCTCTCCTGACTTCACTGTCTCCTCCCAAACAGATCTCCCTCGATGATGAGGAGCTAGCACAGCACCCAGCCACCACTGAGGACATCCGGGCATGTTGTCAGGATATCAAAGTGCTGGGGCGCAAGGATCTCAGGTATGGGCTGGCTGTGCCTGTGCCAGGAGCTCTGCAGGCAGGAAGAGGCCTTCAAAGGCCACAGTCCTCCGAAGAGGAGGCCACTGTGCTAGAGGATTGGGGTGGGGACCTAAAAGTAGGCAAGAGCTGGGACAGAGAAATAGCAGGTAAAATCAGTTATGGCATTTTTGGAGCAGGTCCCTACTGAACTGGAGAACAAAACTTCGGCGACACATGGCCAAGAAGCTGAAAGAGCAGGCTAAGGCACTGGATATCAGGTGAGGAGGGAACCAAAACAGGTGGATGTTTATGGGGGTGTTTGTGAGAGAAGCATCTTAGGAAATGACCCAACTTGAGCTGTTCTGTCAGCCTCAGCTCTGGGGAGGAAGAGGAAGAAGGTAATGAAGAAGAGCTAACAGCTGGGACCACTTCACAAACTTTCAAAGAGGAAGAGGAGGAGGAACAGCTGAACCAGACCCTGGCAGAGATGAAAGCACAAGAGGTGGCAGAGCTGAAGAGGTGAGGGGAGCTGGGGAAGACCTCAGGAAACTTCCCCACAGAGTTGCTGTGTGGGAGAAGATGGGAGAAGAGACTGCAGGGTCTAGACTGGGACTCTGAAGAGTTGAGCTGATTAAAGGTTCAGTCCCACAATCCCATCTCTTCAGGAAGAAAAAAAAGCTGTTGCGTGAGCAGAGAAAGCAGCGGGAGCGTGTGGAGCTGAAGATGGATCTGCCTGGGGTTTCCATTGCAGATGAGGGAGAAACAGGCATGTTCTCCCTACGAAGCATCCATGGTCACCAGGTGAGGTGGGACTGAGAGCAGACAGAAGAGACTGGAGACTCTGTTTGGGGTGGGGGCGCTGGATATATTTTTTTAAGTGTTGCTGAATGACCCATAATGACTTGGTGAGGAGACTGGGGTAAAAAAAATAAAGCTAGGGAAGAGACATCTGAAAGACTGCAGCCAAGAATGAAGCAGTTCTACTCTAACACGGTGTCACCGTGAATCAGAATCAGCTCATTGACAGTGGGTGAAAACGGGGTATGAGTATGATACAGATCTGCTCTTAACAGAACTAGAATCCAGCAACCAACAAGTACTCTGTAGAAGTTCAGGGTATAGCAGGTGAAGCCAGGCCACGCAGGTTACGAGCATCTGTTAGCTGGAAGTCTCAGAGAACAGTGTTCTTCAGTTGACTGAGATCTAGGTAGCACCCTGCAGCACTAGGCTTCTGAATGTTCTTTCTGCTGAATCCTGCAGAGTGGGTGGAATTGCCTCCTGTCGGTCTGCCTGGTCTTTGTTCACTGGGACCAATTCGAAGATTGTATTACTCTCCAGAGGTGACTAAGATGCTTCCTGAGAGTATTTAAGGGAAAGCAGTAGTGTTTTAGAACATTTTAAGATTCAATGCTATGCAGGCCACGGAGTACTTTGTCACGAAGTTATTTCTGGTAGTTTTGAAGGTAAGACAGCAGAGTTGGGTAGACCAGTGATTTGGCATAGAGTGGAAGTCGTCATTTCCCTGAGTTTGAGCTTCCCTTTTGGTAAAGGGAGATAATGTATCTGCTGCAGGAGATTTCCTAGTGTCATCAAAGATCCTCTAAGAGTGAACACGGGAGGGGAAAAAAGCAACATGTTCCTTTGAAACACCCTTGATCTTTCTGTTTCAGTTGTTAGCGGAAGTAGCACAAGGCGACATGAGTGCTGCAGACACTTTTCTGTCTGATCTGCCAAGGGATGACATCTACATATCAGACAATGAGAAAGAAGACAGTGTATCACTGGATAGTGACATGGATCTGGAGGAGCTGGCAGGAGGTGGGGGACAACATGGTCTAAAGTACCAAAAGCCGTAAGTAGAGAATGGGTGGCAAGAGTGGGTGCTGATATCCTTAGCTGGTGTCCTGACACAGAATTGGTGGCAGGTGTTGCCAGAGAGGGTATGAGGCAGGATCAAGTCTCCCAGGGTGCTGTGTGTCACTGAGCTTTCACCTACTGCCCTTTGGGTCCACAGTGCGCAGCTTGCTGAAGCAGATGATGATAAAGAGGAGGACGAAGACAACCCACTGCTGGTACCGCTAGAGGAAAAAGCAGTACTGCGGGAAGAACAAGCCAACCTGTGGTTCTCCAAGGTGAGAGGAGCTGATGATTTAGACGGGGAATGGGCATTCCCTGCCAGGAGGTTAGCTGAAAGATCTCCCAATTACAGGATGGCTTCGAAGGGATTGAGGATGATGCTGATGAGGCCCTGGAAATCAGTCAGGCCCAGCTGTTGTACCAGAGTCGGCGGAAGGGGCAAGAGCAGCAGCCGCCACCACTGCCGTCTTGTTTGAAGACTGAGAAGGAGTCTTCCCAGGGCCAAGATGCCCCTAAGGAGACAGAGGCTGCCTCAGCCCTTGAAGGGGAAGAAAAAGATGACGGTTCAGATAGCGACAGCAGCAGTGAAGATGAAGACAGGTGATTCCAGCTGATGGCAAGAAGCAGCAGCAGTTCTGTTTCTCTCAGGGGTGGCTGTCACCCTTTTGCTACAGACAGGGGCTTTTGAGCATTGCTGATCCTGATTTCACTGGTCTGGGCTACAGCCTGGGTGGTTGTCAGTGGGAATGAGGGTTGTGGTGCAGGGATAGTGCGGCCTGAGTGCCACAGGCGTAGTGTTCTCCCCCCTCGGTCCTCAGTCTATCTTCTGCTGTAGGGAACCACGCCGAGGTGAGAAGCGGAGCCGGGGGCCTAAATCAGACGATGGGTTTGAAGTCGTGCCCATTGAGGACCCAGGTGAGAGCTTTGTCCTGGTGGGGTAGGAGAGAAGAGTGTAAGTTTCTGCTTTGGGAGTCAGTGTTTTGTCTCTTTCTCTCTCTAGTCAGATATCGGATCCTTGACCCTGAAGGCCTTGCTTTAGGTGCTGTTATTGCCTCTTCCAAAAAGGCCAAGAGAGACCTCATAGACAACTCCTTCAGTCGGTAAGGGGCTCAGAACAGAAAATCATGAGAAGTGGCACACAGCAGGCCAGCGAGTAGGGTTTTTTTTAGAAGGCTTCGTGTAGCTATAAGTAGTGGTGTCCTCTCTACCTCAGGTACACATTTAACGAGAATGAGGACGAGCTTCCCGAGTGGTTTGTGCAGGAGGAAAAGCAGCACAGGATAAGGCAGTTGCCTGTTGACAAGAAGGAAGTGGAGCATTACCGAAAACGCTGGCGGGAAATCAATGCACGTCCCATCAAGAAAGTGGCTGAGGCTAAAGCCAGAAAGAAACGGAGGGTGAGCTAGTGGTAGCTCCTTGAGATCAGGGTAGGTGGGGCAGGGTCGGGAACAAGGTCACCTGATGCAGGCTCTCTATAGATGCTGAAGAAATTAGAGCAAACCAAGAAGAAGGCAGAAGCCGTGGTGAACACTGTGGATATCTCAGAACGAGAGAAGGTGGCACAGCTGCGAAGGTAATTAGAGGGAGGGTGTCCACAAAACTACATGGGGTCAAGAAGAACGGCAGAGACCTTGCAACCTGTTTCTCTCATTTGTAGTCTCTACAAGAAGGCCGGGCTAGGCAAGGAGAAACGGCAGGTCACCTATATTGTAGCCAAAAAAGGTGTGGGCCGCAAAGTGCGCCGGCCAGCTGGAGTCAGAGGGCATTTCAAGGTGGTGGACTCAAGAATGAAGAAGGACCAAAGAGCCCAGCAACGTAAGGAGCAGAAAAAAAAACACAGGCGGAACTGAGACAGTGTCTTACAGAATGAGCAGAGAGGACATCTTGCACACGGGGAGACCTCGCATTCATGCCTGAAACGTCTTACTGGTACTGTTCAACCCCAACCCCCCCTGTGAATATGGAATATAAGGGCAAGTTGAGTATCAGCGTGGTGTTCCTTGTAGCCTGTTCTACTCTTGGGCAAATAGGCCTCTCCAGCCCTCTCCAGTTCTGCCACATTCCAGTGAAAAAAGCCTATCTTTTGAGTGTTGACACTGTGCTGCTGCACTGTTCTAACTCACACTTAATTGGTTTTGAACTCAGCTTGAGTAGAAACGACAAACAATCCACAGATCCCAGTAGTAAAACATTTACTAGAGCAAGCAGAAAGGAATGCACATCTTAAAGAAACCTTCACAAAGTCACAAAATTTGAATTTTGTATATTTCTTTTCCTTGTACAAACAAGATAAAACAAAAATCATCAAAATCATTTCAGCAAAAGATTTTCTACTATGTGGCAAGTTAAAAAAAAGAAATACAATGAAGTAGAAGACGACACTTAAATTTTAAAATAAGTAACATCTCAGACCAGAGCAATCCCCGAAGTTCCCAGGACCGCCCCCTCTCCCTTCAGTCATAGCGCTCTGGGAACCTCCTGGAAGGCTGCCACTGCCTACATGTCTCAGGGCTGCACAGGAGCCTGGGCACTGACTCCTACAATTGGACACACCTCTCCCCTGCAATGTCCAAAGCCACAAAACTACTTCCACCTCATCCTTGACCTCAGTGACTGCGTTTGCAGAAGCCACCTCCTAAAAAGGGGACTGCCTTGCTACTGGGCTAGGAAAAAGAACTCCTGTCTTGTAGATGTTTACAAGGTGACATTTTAGTAGAAAATACAAACTACATATAAACCTAGATGAACTGTGCCCTATAAGGCCCCTTCCTTCCAACTTACCCACTACTGACCATCATGACAACACACCCACAGCCAAGTGTCCCAGCTCACTGCTTCAAAGACCAAAACACCTTCCCAGGGAACATCACAAAAATGATTCAGATGAAGGAGTACTGATACCTTCAAGCGCCAGCTCTGCATTAAGGGCAGGGAGTTCTTACCCCCTCAATGCCAACCCAGCCCTGAGACACCTAGTTATCAAATTCTTTCTAAAAATAAAATTAAAGATGACTGATTTCACCTTTCCACACATATCCTCTAACTGTCCCATCGACTCTTCTTGCGTTTGGGTGGCTCAGGGACAGCAAAACCATCCGCGGTCTTATCTGTCTTACTGTCCATCTTGTCCATCTTGCTGCCATCCACCTTGGGGTCCACCCTGCTCTCACGATTGCAACCTTCTTTCCTGCTTTCACCATTCCGACCATCGCTGGCACCCCGGCTCTCCCCATGTCGGCCTCCACCTCCTCCATGCCTGTTTTCCCCATGCCGGTGGCCATCAGCATGTCGGCTGCTGCTTTCAGGATAGCGGTACCCATCTCCATGGCGACCACCATCTCCATGTCGTGGGCTGTCACCATGCCGATTGCCACTCTCGCCATGACTATGGCGGCTGCCACCCCTGTTCTCAGTATATCTCTCTCTCTTCCCATTGCCTCCCCCAATCCCTTCTCGGCTGTTATTCCCTGGAGCTGTGCTGTTGACTCCCTGGACTCCGGCAGTAGGGTAGGTCACTGGGGCACTGCTGATGTTCCCAGCACTGGTGAAACCTGGGATGCTCTTAGAAGCACTGACAAGGGGACTGTCAGGGCTGCTGTGACCTTGTTGGGCTGAACTGGTTGGGACGGAATTCAAACTCCCCGCACTAGTCCATCCACTGGCCCCAGCAGCAGAGCTCCCAGCCTTCTGATTGCTTAGGCTGGCAGCAACAAAGTGACTTTTGTACTGTGACTGCAAGAGAAAGAAAATACAAGTGAGTAAAACAGAAGTCCAAGAAACTCCAAAATGCAAGCTTGGCAATGATAGCTACACAAACTAACTATGCATGCAATCTTGCCACTGTGACCTCTGCATCCTGACATCGTCACAGACCCTGTGGTTCCTGGGCTGTAAGGCGGTATCATGGAGCTTTATGGAGATTGACCTCAGTGTACACAATGTACATCCCGACTGGCTAGACCTAAACAACCCCATACAGAGCCATTCGGCACATAAATAACCTGCAATTCCATAAAGTTCTGAAACCCTTTAAAAAAAAGTGCAGCAAAACCCGACTCAGATTAGTTTTTGTCAAATCAGCCTGTGTGTTGCTGAGCTGATCCTGACTCAACAACCCTGTATGATAAACTAGAACTGCCCCCTAAGGTTTCCTAAGTTCTACATCTTTATGGGGACAGACTGCCAGGTCTTTTCTCCTGTGCAGCAGCTGGTAGATTCAAACTGCCGACCTCTCATTAGCAGCTGAGTGGAGTGTGGAGTGTTTCACCACTGCCCACCAGAGCCCCTTTCTGTTCAGCGTGGTACAATATTGAACACATCTGGCTCAGAAGTGACTGATTACAGGCTGTGGCTACAGACCTTACTGGGGTATTAATATACTGAATATGTACTTAATATTTCTAAAGTCTGAAAAAAATTTGGAGTCCTTAAGGGTTTCTATTCCTTTTTATAAACTGAGAAAAAATTCTGGTACCAAACTGAAATATCAACCTGCAAACAAAATGGTCAATTAAGGCCCAACTAACTGGAGGAGTGGTTGTGGGACAAAGATGGATTCACAGTTCACAGGAGACTTGCCATCAAACATGTCTTAGGCCAAAAGGATCACAATTACTCTTGACCAAATTACAACCACCTTGGAGGTGGGAAACACTGCAGGCTGTTGAGACCAGGAACACAAATTCTGCTGCAGTCCAACAGGCAAAACCACTCAGCAGGAGAGGTTTCCCTAGACTGCACAGTGTACCTACACCGATGTTATCAGTCATTTCTAAGTTTCCATTCAGAAGCTAAGCAGTGAGAAGGCTCTAGATCTAGCACTGAGCCCACAAGCCCAGTCTTTGTCCCTGGAAGGCTTGGTGCATCATCAGTCCCCAAGAGTTACTGTAGGAAGTTGTCTTAACTAACTGTCAACCTCAGACCTGGAAAGCCGCTTTCATTGCTGTCAGCCGGTCTCCCATGGCTCCTGTGGAGGGCTTGTAGGCTTCATAATTGCTCATTACGTTGTTGTTATTTCCTCGGTCCTAAAAAGCAAGCAGACACATGCATGAGGATAGAAGATACGTGGGACCACCCACAGCCAGACTAGGCTGAGGCAGTGGCCTCCAGGGGCGGAGGTGTTGGGAGCTTGGTCAAGCTACTTACACTTTTGGGGAAAAGGTGCAGTAATGCATCACTTAAAAGTACCAAATCATTTAAAAATGTTCAGGCCCTTCAATTCTATCTCTGGGAATTAACCCTAATCATCAGAAATGTGGTTGGATTATGCCCAGTATTTATCATGCTGTCATTATCAAAACAAAAATCAATGACTAACACACACACACTCAATCAGGCAAAAATTATGTTATGTACAAATAAAAGAACTGTGACGTACTGTGTGTCTGCCCACATGCTGCATCCTGACCAGGAAGGGTCTGAATCTCAGCCTTAACCCTTAGCAGTCTGTAACCCGGGCACCTCAGCTTTATTGTCTGTACTTCATTTCAGAGTTGTTGTGAAGTTTGAGTTCATACTTGTTTGGAAAGGTACTGGTATATACTACCAATTAAGAAGCTATCATGCTAAGAACAGTATTTTTTATAAAAACACCAGGTTAATTATTATATCCCAGGAAAGGAGGCTGACAGTTTTCTTCCCTGGCTTAGGAACCAAAATGACAGAAATCAGAGCCATTAAAAAAGCCAGTCAGGGGAAGCTTTTGTAACCAAGTTTGTGAGAAAAAAGCTGGCTCTTGCCTCTCTCAGATGCTCTTTTCCACAGAATGCAGACTTACTCCTTAGCGTAGTCACCAGCTACAGCCGACGATCCTGCGGCAGAGCCCTCTCAGCAGCAGGACAGGCTTGTGAAAGCAGGCTCCAGGGTTTCTCATCCAGCAGGTCTGTGACCTGCACTTCTGTTAAGCGCTCAGATCCAGGGATTGCAATTTGAAAACCACTGCCTGCCTAACTGACTCAGCACACCCTGTCAGCCAAGCAAACAGATGCTGCTTCACAAACATGAAGATCCAGCACTGTCTTCACTATCGAGCAGATTACACACAAGCTCCTCCTAGGTAGGTTCTGAAGTCACTGAGGTCTGCATGTGGAAATCAGGATCGGTCCAACCCAGACTCACAATCAACTCAAGGCTATCACTGTGTCTGGACTCACCGTGTTCTCTGAGCCCAGGCCAGGTCGCTCCCGGTAGCCTAACCCTCCGCCACCGATGTTCAGCTTTTTGCCTTTTCCTCCTTTGAAGCGGGATTTCCGAAACCAAGCATTCTGCAACAAACGCAATTTAAAATTAGGCCAGAAGAAAAGAGCAAGACAGAGAGGAAATTAAGTTGGGAAGGAAGAACTTTGTGCTTTGTCTTTAGTCAGTGCGTTTATGATAAAGGATAAACTGTTCACAGGAACCACTGATTAGTTCCTTTTTTGCTAGTTTAATGCACCCAATTTGTCAGGTTTAGATCCTTACTGAAGGCTGCTTTCATTGCTCTGCAAGATCTCCTGGAAATGATCAGATAAGCCTCAAACACAAAGCCACTCTGGTCACTATACCTTCTTTAAAGAAAATATTTTTTTCTATTTCTAAGATAATCTATACATACCATCTACGTTAAAACTATGAGCTTTAAAAGAACTGGTAGGTTCAAAAGTAAGAGTGAAAAATCTGAGGTCAGGCTTATTAGACTCAACTCCAGGAAGGGCTGGCAGCTCTACAACCTGAAACCTGATTTACCCACAGAGCCTACAAGTTCTTACTGCTGTGATCGCTGCTAGAAAACTACTGAATCCAACTTACTTGCATCCTCTTAAGGATGAAAACAGGCCTGGGAAGGTTAAAGGTTTACATGACAATCACAAATTGCTGTCAAAGTGGAGTGCTTAGAGGTGGGACAGGCTTGGGACAGAAAGGTGTGCAGCACGGAAGGCAAGTGCACAGGAAGCACCCAACAGCTCTCCGTCCAGGAAAGGGAGAGGGGATGTCTTCCTCTGTCTGCAGTGCACTGCGCTGCGCTGCACTGCACGCTGACAGCTCTGCAGGCTGGCCTAGGAATCTGACAACACTGTAAAATACTCACTCAGTTCTGGACTGCAGCACACCTAGAGGAGGATGATCAGTATGGTCAAAGGTCTCAGATCAAAGTCTGTGAGAAACAGGGAGCCCTGGCAGCGCAATGCTGACGTGCTCAGCTGGCATTCTGAACCCAACCAGTGGCTCCACAGAAGAAACCCCTGACAATCTGCTTCTGTAAACACTACAGCCAAGGGAATTCTATGAGGCAGTCCTACTGTCTCATGAGGTCACCACCATGTGAAACTGACTTGACAGCATCAAACATCATCACCATACATTTTTCCCAGAGATGCTTTCTGTGGAAGGGCAGGAGGGAGAACAGTGGGTGCCTCTGAGATTAAATTTACTCTTAAATGTGCCATGAGGCAGAAGGTACAGAGGGCTATACTTGAGCACAGAGAAGGAACAGATTTTCAGTATCACTCCCACCCAATACAGTTTCTCTTCTTTCCATTAGCTTGCTAAATTTCATAATTTGGGGCAATCTGAAGAGTACCCAGCCTCTCACCTGCATTGCCAGATCTAGGAGTTCCTTGGAAACGTGCTGATTGGCTCCTTCCAAGTTCCGGACAAGGTCACCAGCAAAATTGCTGTCCTTGGGCGTCAGCAAGGTATAGGCCACACCCTTTTCCCCTGCTCGTCCTGTGCGGCCAATCCTGTGAGTGTGGGTATCGATGTCTCGGGCCACATCATAGTTAATGACGGTCTTTATTGAAGGAATATCCAGACCACGGGCTGAAATAAAAAGCAACCAAGACCCCTTGTGCTTCATCTGGACTCAAAAGGCCACAGTAACCAGAACTGCTGGAACTGGCTCTAAGAAGCCACACTTCCCTATCGGGGCAGTGCATGGCCTTCCTAAGTGAGATGCAGGGCTGGCCAAGGTAAGGCACTCAGATCTCCATCTCTCTTATACCAAGAGTATATGTAAAAAATAACTCACATCAAATATGTCTTGTTCTCTCCCTTCTGGGAGAAAATACTAATTTTTAAGTGTGACAATTTGGAACTCAGCAGAATACAGACAAAAACCATACTCTGAAAATGTTTTCTGACCTTGAAGCATGCCCAACTAAATAATCAATGCCTGCCATCTACTAAAATACACAAGGGCACAGCCTATTCTGTAATCGCCTCCACAACTTTTCTCCAAGTGCCCTCTGGGTGCAGGGATCTTCTGATGAACAGGCTAGAGGAAACAGCGAGAGCTCCAGCTTGTAATCGGGGCTCTGAACTGCTGCCCCACGGGGTACGGCTCAGCAGAGTGTCATCAATCAGCTTGTTCAGATCCTGCGTTTTGCTCATACATAGTGAGAGAGAACATACTTTTACTGCATGTTGCTGTTGTACCTAGATGCTGACACGCTTACTCCACCTCACAGCAACCCTGTGTGCAACAGCATGAAATACTGCCTGGTCCTGCACAGCAGCCTGAGTTTCCTGCGGAAATATACACCTTACCTGCAACATCTGTGGCCACCAGAACTGGGATGTCCTTCTTCTTAAAGTCGGAAATGACTTTGTTTCTTTCACTCTGATCCATGTCCCCATGGAGCAGCCCAAGATTATGACCTTCCTGTTTAAGGTTACTGGCCAGCTCTTCGGCGTTGGCTTTTTTAGTAACGAACAACAGGACACTGCCTGAAGAGGTGAACTCCACCAGACGTCGGGTAAGCCAGTTCCATTTACTAGGCCCCGAGTGCAGAATCTCCACAATCTGTGTCACATCTTCGTTTGCCTGAGAAGGAAGGAATGAAACCGGACTGTGACAACGGGGCCACAGGACCCCTGAACAAGGGTCAGGCATCACAACTTCTATCTGCGTCCAGAAAAGCCCTTAACGACCCCTCTTCCTGAGGGCCTACCTTGAGTCCAGCTTAAAACTAATCCCTCATTCACTCTGGTCTCCAGCTCTTCTGGTGTGCACTATATTTAACTCATTTGTAAGCCCCAATACCTTGGGACACTTTCTCATATGCATATTCCTTCAGATTATTCCCAATGGAGTCAACTTCTCACTCAGAGTCTTCTAGGGAAAGTGTTCTTCATTTACCTTTTATAAAACCACTTTATTATGGAAATTTTCAAACACTGAAAAAAGGGGGGTTGAACGTAATTCCCAGGTACTCATTACTTAAAGCCCTGGTGGTGCAGTGGTTAAGAACTTGGCTGGGGTCAACAGTTTGAATCTACCAGACTCTCCGTGGAACCCTATAGGACAGTTCTACCAGTTGTATAAGGTGGCCATGAGTCAGAGTCAACTTGCTGGCAACAGAGTCAACTTAGCCAGCTTCAACAGTTATCAACATTTTACTAATCTTGTTTCATCTACTTCTCCCCCAGTTTGTGTATTTTAGCTGCCTCACCTATAAATATATACTACTAGTTATTTTAATAGTGAAAATTTAATTCTGTGTCTCCCCAGAGAGGCCCCATTCAGCACTGCCTGGAGTTACCTCTCCAATATCTCCTTGCACCACTCGAATAGGATCAATCAGGATGTCTCTGGCCAATTTTTCAATCTTCTTCCGAAAAGTTGCACTGAATAAGAGAGCTAAAAGGCAAAGTATATTCTGTTAAACAGTAAGACTTCTTTTGTCAAATTCCCACTAAACTTGCATAATGATATTCAGAATTATTCAGATTTTTAATAAGCAAACCTATTTACACTTTCAATGTAGTTAAAAAATCAATTCACTAGAGAAACAAAGACTGTTCCTTTTTCTACTCTTATTACACTTTCAGAAGAGACATGGATTGTAAGCACAGTCTATGAAAACGCTCTCAACTTCAAAACAGGAGATCTGTACCATGTCTTTTGTCTCTACCCATGGATAAAATTGTATAAATCAGGCACGTTATTTAATCTCGGAAGCCTGGTTTTCTCCTCTATAAAAATGAGTAAGTTATAGCTGATGATTTCCATGTCCTTTCCATACCAGATAAATCACCATCATTGCTCCCCTTATGTTTCTCGCCAACACATAAGAGCACATGTTTACTCTATAAATGAGTTTCATAGAGCTGCTTCATACATACTCTGTCTGTCAGGACGGACATGACTTGCTATGGATCGCACCTGGTACTCTGGAAGAAGAAGAAGAAGAAGAAAATTAATACTGTGACCCAGTATTACAGTTTCCGGTGCCTGGAAAAAATAATTTTAGTAAAAATCTTCATACGAGAGGTTGGAAAAACTGAGGCTATTTGGAAACTCCTGGACATATCATTCAGTACGAAAACTAGACAAAACTTTGCCTTCACCCACCAAGGCTCTGTCTGGTGGTGTTCTAAATCAATGAAGATAGCTATTTGGATGTCTAAACACCTGCACAAGCCAAAGAAGACATGGAAGTGAAGTGCCTTGAATTATTCGATAACTCACCTACTTGAGAGTACTGAGCATGACCTCTAAGTAACAATCAAATACTAACAGAAATATACTCTTACCTGCAAAAACATTTTCAGATTTCCTCAGCTCAATTACACCTAACATACCTTTCCTGAGAAAACACCTGAAAATCTCTAAGGCCTTAGTTACAAAACCTGTACAGTTGAATGCCACCCAGAAATACTTTTCTGTCTTTCTCTCCCATAAAATATTAGGTAAGACCAGAAACACATAGAAAACACTTCAGATGGAGACTGAAGAAAATGGTATTCAAAGCATACCAAAACCCATGTCAAACATTCGATCTGCTTCATCAAACACCAGGTAAGAGACTCTTTGAAGATTGGTCGCTTTCTTCTTCACATGATCAATCAGTCGACCCTATGAGATCCAGAAACTGAGTAGTCAGAATCAAAGGGATTTACACGAACTTTCAAAAGCTGTGCTGCTGGCCCAAGTGCTAACACTGCAGTCTCAGACTCTGTGCTACACAGCCCAAGAGAAGTTTTAAAAACACAGCTCGGTTCTTCCTTTACATTAATCATGTAAGTCTGTGGGAAAGTGGCCAGACCCACTTCGGTGGGGGATTCTGGAATGACCTGATGGGTTTTCATGTCCTGAATACACTCCCCTTGGCAGTTCTGACCATACTCTGAATTTATGTTCTTGGTAACCACAGACCCATTTTCTAAGAGAATATAAAAATCTATTGGAAACAGAGGGAAATTTGGAGCTAGCAGTGTTTATCTGTCACAGGGACTCTTAACTGGACTGCTGTTTTAGTCCACCATCAAAATTATATCAAAGCCATGGGTTTTACATTTTTGGGGAATTTTCTCTAATAACTAACTAGTTTGCCCGTCCTAAGGCGGAGAAGCCATTCAAACCCAAGACATACTTACTGGGGTGCACACAACAATCTCTGCCCCTTCCTGAAGGGCCTTGGCCTGTTCCCACATGCTTCCTCCTCCATACACAGCCACTGAGCGAAGGTTATATGCTTTCCCAAACCGCTTACATTCTGCATGGATCTACAAAGTTGTTACCGACATATTAACAAACCATGATCTCTACCATGACCCAAATGGGAATTCTGAAAACCATACAGTGTAATGGCATAGGAAATCAAAAGCTAGAACATTCTTTAAAATCACAATTTTATTAATCCTATCTCCAGAAGCTATCTGAATTCCTGCTTTGACTGTTCATTTTTTTCCCCCTACTTCTCATCCTGAAACTGTCACTGCCTTTCTACCAAGCAAAAAGAATTTGCCTAGGAGGAAAACATTGGAAGCTTACATTACAAACAATTCCCATAGTACTGTTAATGTTTTCTCTCTTTAACAGCCATTTCTAGGGAAAAGTGTGCTATCTGGTATGACACATAATACCTGCCAAAAGTTTCCAAGTAATTCTGCCCATGTGACTGGCTGGTCCCCTCCTGGTTCACATATGGAAGGGTGTATTTTACATAAAGCACATACCTGCTGGCAAAGCTCCCTAGTAGGACATACAATCACAGCAATTGGTCCATCACCCGGTTCCAATTCCTTCTGGTCCATTATATGAATCAGCATGGGCCATATAAAGGCAGCAGTCTTCCCACTGCCTGTCTTGGCAATACCAATCATGTCTCTACCACTTAAAGCCACAGGCACACCCTGGAGAAAAAAAACAAAGCACACCAACTCTAGAATTTCAGTTCCCAAGGTGTACTGAAGGTAATCCTGGGGAAGCATGAATGACTAATGACATCCATTTCCAACAAAAATATCCTGGGCTGTGCATATCACCTATGGAATAGTGAAAAACACCCCATCCACTTCTTGATAATAAAGGACATATTATTCTCATCATGTGGATCAGTCACCATTTAGAGTATGAATGTCTCCACTTTATTCAAACATAGGAATAAAAAATTGCAATTAATAATGGAAACGGTTGCTAAAATTTTAAAAGTTTTCTTTTGCTAAGAAGGTACAGACCATTCACAGAGAGAAAATTTACTCGAATGAGTGAATTCTATGTGGCGAACAAAAATGATTCTTTTTATAGATTATAGTAATAAAACAATTTTCAGATCACGGACAAAGAAATCCTAGTCACCAAAAGTCCAAAATTATCCATTAACAAAACTTTATTATTAGGCTTGGGCCCCGATGAATGATTTTCTTCATTATCATATATTCAAGGCATTCATCAGATGTAAGAGAACATTTCCAAGACTCTCAGTAAGTTCTTGAAAGTGGTAAAGAGCTCACTTTTGATCGTGACTTTCTAAGGGTTTCAAAATACTCTCGCATTTTATGTACATTAAGGTTCTTTTTTGTCCTTTATTAAAACAAAAGTTGAAGACTAAGTCAGAGAGGAAGTACTTGGACACAGTCCATGCTCATCAGCACAGTTCTGTATTAGACACCGTTTCAGCTTGTGTGTGAAAGATAACAGTCACCGAAAACCACTCTATCTCCTTTTTCTTTCATTTTCAACTCACCTGGCACTGTATGGGAGTGGGCTGTGTGTACTCGGATTTCCGAATCTGGTGCATAAGTTGTTCATCAAATCCAAAATGCGCAAAACTACTTCCTGGTCTAGGAGGTGCAGCACCAGAAACCTACAGATAAAGACAATTTCCAGGAATGATTTGTATTTAACAACTAATAGCATCTGAAGTTCAACAACATTTACTTGTATTTTATTTAGTCTGAGTTCCCAAGTGGTGTGAATGGTTAAGCTCTGACTGTTAAACAGAAGGCGGGCCATCTGAACCCACCCAGAGAGGCACTCACTCAAAAGAAGGGTCAGGAGCTCTGCTTCCCAAAGGCCATAGCCACAAAACACTATACAGCATGGCTCTGCTTCTCAACCCAAGACAGAACTGACTCAAAAGCAACCACAGTGCTCTGGCCTGAGTCCCCGTTTGGGTATGAAAAAGTAAAAATAAGCTTGTAGTCAAAACCAAGTACTGTCTGAAGATAAGTAACAATCAATAAAAACTGCGTGTGAATAACCTCAGGCTAGGTAAGGCTCCTGGATGATTCAACTCTGGTGTTACAATTTAAAATGGTTAAGGGCTGAAAAGATCTCTTAAATCAAAACTTTCTCAAAGGCAATTAAAAAGAATCATCATCCAATGAATTAGAAAAATACTACTTTTTTTTTCTGGTCATTTTGCATAAAAGTGAACCAGATGGTAAGGACAAAAAAGAATTTACTCCTGAAAAGATTAACTGAGCTAAATAAGACCCACGTCTGCACCCACTGGACACAATCTCCCTTTCCAGTTATTCCTGCAGAGTTTATGCCTCACTCAGGGATGGTGCAACTGTCAAACATCGTTCATACTGTGCACAGATGAAGAATGATGCTTATCACCTCCATTCTGACTCTGACAGTAGTAACCTTTCAATTACTCTCTGGTGATGCTGGTAATTTCCAATGAGGATTTCACTTACAAGTTTTGCAGGAAAGGGGTACCTCTTAGAAGACAGAATTCAAACATTATGTGGCAACTAGTACAGCAGACAAAGGCCAGAAAGCTGTCCACATAACAGTACACATCAGTGCAATATCTGTGTGAGTTTCAGTAAGTAATACATAGCTGCACCCCGAACAATGTGGCCAATGTAAACCTATAACATTTTAATGTGCAATTTAAACTTTCATTCTAAAATTAGCACATGAATGTTTTTTAAAATTTTTCATTTCTTAAAAAAGTGTACTGTATGTAATTTCAGAAGCAAGTATACGTTTTCATTTCAAAGCATTCTGAGTTCCATGTTACTCACATCTTAATTTTCTCTTTCTGAAAATGGAGACTCCTACTCTTTATCTCTAAACCACACTGAACAGTGCTTTGCACAAGATACATATTCTAGACACATTTATGATAAGGTCAAAATGACTCATTTTTCCAAAACATAAACATAAAAAGTTGACTGAACATGTGCAGCATTCATGCTTACCCATGAAAAGATAAATGATCCTATCCTAAAATATATATCTGACAATGAAAATAAAAACAAGCTCTAGGGTAGAAAAATTATTTTTCTACCAAAAATAGTTCAGGGACCACTGGAAAACAAATTCAATATTACTTTTATTTAACTAAAAGCAGTAATACAAAATCCGGACTGACATTAACACAGGCATATTTGGTTTAGTGGTTGTCTTACCCGAAGATTGAGCTTATGCCGAAGATCTATTAACTGCTGTGGGGTGAGGTTGGTTATCTCTTCGTGTTCATTGTAAAAATTTTTTTCAAATGGTGGATAGTCAATCTGCAGGTCCAATTACTCAAAGTTAGTCTAGAATTCAAGAGTCAATCCTGTAAGTTTGATTTAATGCAAAATTATCTTTTACAACTATCACACAAGTAAAACTACATCCAGCTTGAGAGAACAAAGAAATCTGGTTTTTTGTGACACACATCCCCAAAAGTGTGGCTGATACCTTTTTCTATTCCTTTTTTTTAAAAAAAACATAAACACCAACTTAATTCCTAAAGAGACTCTTAAGATCATCACAAGATTTGAACCTGGAAGCAGATTTAGGAAATCTCTACAAGGCCCAAGAACTCAGGGCAAGTATTTAAAAGAAGAATTCCACCCTGCAACATTCATGTATGTTCTGGAGAAAACTATTTAACTAATTCTACCATTTAAAAACATTTCTTTTAGAAAGAGCTCTGTCTTCAGAGGCAATTCTGTTCTTTCAAAAACAAGAAAATATTCATATAATGTTAAAAACAAAAATGTACAGACAAGCATTTCCAATTCCAAAGAGGAAAGAAATCACTTCTGCTACTCTTTCAAGAGCATGCCATACCAACTGTACAAAACACAGGCACATCACTACATGAATTTGGATGAACTGTTCTCCTTCGATATCAAGAAATACCTATAATTAACTTATTCTTGGTGGAACTGGCTCACTGACAACATGGTAAAAAGTTCTGAAATACAACCTAAAACTCTCTATTAGCAACAAAACGGGAAAAAGTTCCCTTTTAGCATTATCGATAGGCAGAACTCTGCCTCCTACAGTGTTGTACAACAGACTTTTCTTTAGCTCTCTTCTATCAGAACAGAAGCTCCAATGAGGGCAAAATTTTTTTTGTCTTTGTTCACAAATGTACTCAAACAAACCAACGTGAAAGAGTAATGAAGGCACAAGAGTTGTGAAAAGGATCTGAAAGGCGAGAAGCATCAGACAGTTAGAGGATCAGAAGAACTCTGTAGGAAGGGAACTGGCTATTCCAGGCTCCTCTCATCTGACAACAGCTTCTTCAGAAGAGTAAGAGGAAGCCTTAGAAGCAGAGGAGGTAGATTACTGAGGGACACAAGGACTGAGCTACAAATCTGTTCTGTTCTCCACAGAGGAGAGGTGAGGTACAACTCAAGATCCACAGCCTCTGCTAGACACTGTCCCTTCTTTGTCCTAATTCTGTTGTCTCCTGGCAGACTGTCACATTAGGACCATCATGGGATACCCGAGCACGACGATCAGATTTGAGCCTTTTGTCAAGTATCCCAAACATTTTATTATGTGATTATTTTAACTACTTGTAATTTTCACTTGAGCTTCACCTTTTATCACGGATGTTTCCTCCTAAATAAATTCCACACAATGAATCTCATTTGCCACATGTAAATTATCAAGGCATTATGTGGTAACTTCTGTATAAAACAAAACATTTAAAAAATTGAATACAGCCCCATACTCTAGCCTAGACCAGCAATTCTCAAACTTTTGGTGTCAGGTCCCCCCTTACACTCAGAAACCAAAAACACAACAAGCTTTTGTTTACATGAGTTATCTCTATCAATGTTTATCATATTAAAATTAAAACCAAAATTAAAAATTTATGCATTTAAAGATAACAAAAAACTCACTATATTTTAAAAATAAATATTTTAATAAAGAATAATCTTACTTTCCAAAAACAATTTGGTGCAAAAAGTGGCACTGCTTTCTATTTCTGCAACCATCTTTAACATCTGACTTAAAGCAAAAAGCCCCTATTGCACACAAATTATTAGGATACATTTTTTTGGGTGAAGTCTATAAAAGAAAATTTGGCCTCACAAAGATATGCAGTTGCAGAAGAGAATACGGTAATTTTAATAGCTTTTTCAGACACTTGTGGATACTTCCTCTCCTTTGATACTACACTGCAACTTCACAAACGGTCATTTATTAACATTTGCAATGGGAAGCCTGAAACAGCATCAACGAACCTTTTATACTGTTTTACACTGTAATTCACTTGTGTATCCCGTATTGTGGGCATTTTACTTAGTTGTGAGTTTCTAACAGCATGTACTGGTCATTTGGAAAATGCTGGTTCACTGAGATATGCAGATCTACCAAATGTTGACACATTTTACTACACAGTATTACAAAAAAAGCCAAAAAATACACATTCATCAGTGCCATCCTCCATCAGAAAGGTCTTTCAGTTTTGGGAAGCTGTCAAGCTTACTGTGGTAGAGTCAAATTTCCAAATTCTCATTTTTGCTTGAAAACTTCACTTTTTATCACTGGCAATAAACTGTCAAATATTTTTCTCAATGGGTCATTCATCATATGAAAACCAGCTGGTTCAGCTCACAACTCAAAGCAAGCACCAGAAACGTGGTAACTCCTAACATGAAAAGCACAATAAGCAAGTTTCCAAACTGTAATAATGATCACATTTCACTGTACAACAGAAATGTTTTCTATGTATTTCCCATTTTGCCACACAGACTATTAAAAAGCCTTAGATCTTCAGAATCAAAATTTAATAAAAATAGTAACTTTTACTGTTTTATCAAGAAGATTTTTATACTTCCTAAGTAAAATTGTGCTGGTCTGGCAGTGAAGAATGGCCACAACAGTTTGATGCCCCCACTGCTCTGATTCCTGAAAAGGAGTCAGCTCTTTTACCACCACTGCTCTTACACTGAAGAGCCCTGGTAGCACAGTGGTTAAGTGCTTGGCTATTAACAAAAAGGCCAGTGGTTTATACCCACCACTGCTCGGCAGGAGAAAGATGTACCGACCTGTTTTGGTAGATTTATAGTCCTGGAAACCATATACGGCAGTTCCACTCTGTCCTACAGAGGTCCTGTCCTACAAGGTCGTTGTGATCTGAAATTCACGGCAGTGGGTTTGGTTTTAACTAAGTCTAGTGTGGTATTTAGCCTGAAAGACAACTGTTTGGTTTTTTTTAATAACTGGTACATTGCTCATTTGCTTTGCCTAATTTAAAAAAAAACAGTAATTCTTTGTTCTACTTTAAAGGAGCAGTCTCTCATCTACACGAGCTCCACAAACAGTAGTACAGGTCTGCAGTAATTAAAAAACAAAAACCAGCCCAAACATCCACTTTGAAAGAGAAATAGCAAGGACTGGTACACAACTGCTTAAAAAAAATTCTTTTAGCCTAAAATCCAATGTGAACAAATGATTCGGGTGCATCTGCAACACTACACGCTGCATACATCCCTCATGGAATTTGACTCAACCACTCTGTAGAGACAAAACCCCAAAGAACAAACAGAATCTCACAACATAAAGAATATGAATCAGGAGTCCTTAGACACTGAGAAAGCCTCAACAACAGAAACGAAAACGGTTTATCAGCTTGAATCAAGAGTTAGATTTGGCAAGTAACACCGTACCTCTGAATGATCAATAGGAGGAAGAGGATCAATGATCTTTTTGGAAGGTGCAATTGGATTTCCATCACTGTCATACTCCAGATTATCTTCCTCCTCCTCCTGAACCACACCAGCAGTTGGATTTTCTGCCATGTATCGAAAATATGCTTCCTGCAGGAAAACACAAGAACATAATCACATCCAAGTACGACAGAGAAGGCTTCTGCTTCTACAGTTAATGTACACAGTACACCAAACAACTGCACAGTTAAAATACCTACCAAGGCAGGCAAGATTTTTACTAGCAATGCTTCCTCTAATAGCAGTATTGAGAGGGACAATTAAGAAACAAATGAGCCAGTTAGTACAGTAAAATAATTTAGCTTTAGCTTGTTCAACAAAAGACTTACAGATTTGTTTGTTCCATAGCCTTCCTGGGGAGGGGCTTCTGTCTACTCTGCCCAGGGCTGTAGACATATGCTATGACTTTACCAATCCAAGTTTGAAAACTGACACTGATTAGGAAGGTCACAAACATGGGAAGGGCTACTGTTCACTCTGGTTTCCTTTTCACCGTCTCACAACGGAACAATGAAAAAAAAAATACTAAAGGACAGTCATTAAGTTAATGTTCCATCTTGAATTACAGCACTGAAAAAACTTTAGCAAAAGGTCAAGGTTCGACATAGCCAGAGGCTGTCAGTAGACCTCACACTGCTCTACTTCCTGAATTACCAACCCCTGATTCTGGATCAAGCTGAGTGATGCTCCTATTTGTTTCTGATGTCACAGCTGATCAACAGCTCATCTTCCACACACGGGAAGCTAAGTGAATCTTGATGTTACCAATTAGTCACACACATAGAACAGGAGCCAGTCAAGTGACATTTCTTGCTGAATGTCAGGGTGACCATCTCAGTGAAGGCAAGCTCTAGCTTGTCCCCAGTACAGACTTTGTGGAGTAAACATAAAAGATAGAAATACTGCATAGGAACTCACTTGGTCATCTTCCTCTTCAATGTCATCTCGAATACCCCTGGAAAAACAAGCGGAGAAACAAACTTCCCTGCAAATGTTCCACATACCCAGCTCCATACTTAAATCAGATCAGTGTTGGATTCCATTACGCTCAGGAAATCTCAACACTAACAAAAACAAAGCAGCAACGAACACACTGTAAACTATCCACCCATCATATATGTGGTTTCCCTCTCTAAGTTTCAGTTTGCAGTCCTTTTAGATGGAATGATATGGTATCTCTGGGAATTCAAATTACTAACAAGGGTATAAAGATCAAGAACTTTACGCATATAGCTACCAAAAGATCCTAGCCCTGCCAACCCCATACAACAAACACAATATAACAATATAATTGTGAAAAGCATTTTCTGGCAATAAATAAAATAATCTTGCATCTATTTGTGAATTCCAAGTATACACATTTGGTATTTTAAGAAAAAAAAGTCACACTGTTCTTAATGGCCCCTAGAATTTCTAACCCTGAAGTAACTGCTTTCAGCCAAACTCAGTTACCTTGGGGACAGAGAGAAAAACTGTATTAATTCCATTTTGAGTTTGGGCCTAAAATTCCTAAACAGCTCACATCATCACCTGCTGTATCTCTCAAGAGCTGTAAGAAGTACGGTTGCTTAGTTCTCACAACCATCTCTTTCCAGTCAGGCTTTCTGTCTAACCTAGAGCACTGGCTGTTCCCAAGGCAACCAACAAGCAATGCTGCCAACCTAGGGCAGCTGGAAGAGGATGCAACACATAGTAAACACTAAAGAGAGGGTCAGACCTCCATATGGCACAAGAAACTTGGGGAGGGCCTGGGAAGCATGGATTGCCAAGCAGCGAGAGAAAAAAATCCAAACATGCCTACTTGTGCTGGGTAGCAAAAGCCTTAGGAGGAGTGCATTCAACAGGGGAAAGAGGAAAATTTCCTTTCTCAGAAAATATAGTGTTTCAAGTTCTGACTAGGTTGCTAAAGCCTGATACCTCTGCTTAAATGAAATCAGGTTTTATTACTGATATACACAGCTTTTAATGTATTACCACTATTTTTATAATCAAATATTTATCCTATTTTCTATTAATATGGGGCAAAACTAAGAACAGTAACTCTAAACTTCAGTTATAATGCTCACATAATCCCCATGGGAATTAATTTCTTGTGTTTACTAAACAACTATGTACAGTCCAACACTATGAATACTATTATACCAAACAGAGTACTTAGTTACTACAAATGCAAAGGCTTTGACCATCTCTACTACCTACAGAAACATTAGTCAAGACAGGAAAAGTTCAAATTAAGACATTTATGTACTTGAAGTTTTTTTTCTAAAACATCTGGGGGCACAGGCTTTGTAATACTTTAGCAATTACCATGTAACTTTTATGAAGAAGAAGAAAACAACTTACTTTGCATTTTTTCTTTCCTTGTCCTTGTCTTCAAGCCTCTTCATATCCCTAGCCGCCTGATCCTAATGAAACAAAAGGCCATATACAATCATATCAACTGAAAGAGAATTTCTGCTTGGAACAAGACTTAGTGTTAGCTAGAATGAATGTAAAATGTCCCAGAAAAGCAGAAAATTGCATTTTGACAATTATTTTTCAACAAGAAACACAAAAATAGTAAAATGAAACAAAACAAAAACTTGTACTTAATTCACAGTACCAAACCTTTGATGATTTTTTTTAACTTTCTTAATTTTGTAACATAATTTAGAACAATAAAGGGCTTTAAAATCTTCCAACAATCTGAACTTTCAGGCAGAATCTCTTGATTTTAAAAATGCTGGCTTGCTGTTCTTTTTTTAAACAATGTCCCATTCAAACGAAGTTTCAGTTTCTTTTTCTCTCCTTCCTTAGAGGTAAGAAATCTGGCTGAAGACTTCAGGTAACAAGTAACTAAGGAATTGGAAGGATTTTATTTCATATGTGACTAAATGAGTTTTAGAGTAAAGGGGAGAACACAATAAAAAACTCTACAATTGTGTGTGTGTACGTGTGTGTGTGTACGTATGTGTATCTCACACACACACACACACGTACACACACACACACACGTATACATACATATAAATGGGAGCCCAAAGCTGGGAGAGTATTTACACTAGGCAGAGTTAGCAAGGGTATAGAGAACACAACAGTGGGCACAGAAAGGACAGACGCAACAGATACTGTAAAGACTGGCAAAACTCAGCAAATGATGAGGTGAAAAGTAGAATGCCGTACTGAAAAAAAGTGAGGTTCTTGAAACTACTGAGCAAAAAAATTGGATTTCAGTTCCTGCTCTGCCACACTGTACCAATGTGATACTAGGCTCAGTTCTCTCATGAGTTAAATTATATTAATGTTAACAATGCATTTAATATATTGACATATATTAATACTTAACATATTTGTATTAATAAATGATATTATTATGTATTTTCCTGCCTATTTCCCATTGTCATTCTGTGGGACTAAATAAGTCATGAACATGTTCTATCATCTCCTAAAATGGAAATAATACTGAGGGGGAGGCAAAGGTAAGGAAGTGAAGCCAAGGTTTTAAACTGAGGTGACCGACTGTGTGAACACTGGCACCATTAACAGAAATACGTCAGACAAGAAGCAGATCTAGTTGAGGAAGAAAGCTGTGAAGTTGGTTAAGGTACCAATGGGACACATAAAAATAAATAACATGCTGGAAAAGCAAGGTTGAAACAAAGAATACAACAATAAAGACATAAATTTGACAGTTATTCACACAGAACTTTCAGATATGGAAAAGGTCACTAAGACTGCATAAAGGGTGAAGACAGCAGACAGATATACAGAACTAGAGATCAACCTACATGTTTGGGAAACTGGGAGAAAGTCTACAGAATGACAGATGACAGAAGGATTTTTAATCTTCTTTTTCTTTTTAGGTACAACAACAATATGTTGGGTATGCTTTGAAAGAACTATCTTAGAGATACTGATGAAAGAAATGGTACATGTAGGATTTGCTCGAAAAGAACTAGGTGTGGGAGGGGCCAGATAACATGAGTTTGGCCAAAAATCATTAACTGATGAAGTTTAACAACACGTACACGGGGATCACTTTATTCTTCTTTCATATGTACTGAAAACTTTTCTATAACAAAAATTAAATAATACATAAAAAGGAAGAGAAAAAGGCTGTACTTTTAGCCACTGATCATCTCTGAAAACACTGCAGCACAACTTAAAGTAAGTTTAATAAACTGCAGAAAGAAACCACAAGAAACTTAGAGAAGTGGAGAAACCTACCTTGCTGATAGACGAAAGACTTTACACTGTGAAAATGTCTATTATACCCAAAGTGATCTACACACACAATGCAGTCCCAACACAAACTCCGATGTCATGTTTTAACGAGACAGAGAAACAAATCACCAACTTTCTTCGGAAAGGGAAGAAATCCCAGGTAAATGAGACACTACTGAAGAAGAGGAACACAATGGGAGGCCTCACACCACCTGACATTAGAACCTATTACACTGCCACAGTAGTCTGAACACCCTGGTAATGGTACAAAAACAGATACAGAGACCAATGGAACACAAGAGAGAATCCAGAAATATCACCATCCTCCTATGAATTGCTGATCTTTGACAAAGGCCCAAAGGTTGTAAAGTGGGGTAAAAACACTCTCTTTAATAAATGGGGCTGACAATATTGGATATCCATCTGCAAAAAACTGAAACAAGACCCATGTCTCACACTTCACACAGAACCTAAATCAAAATGGATCCCAAGACCTAAATATGAAACCTGAAATGGTAAAGATTATGGAAGAAAAAATAGGGACAACAACAGAAGTTTTGACATACGGCTCAGGCAGACTACAAAATCTGACCAACAATGCACAAACAGAAGAGAAAATAGATAAATGGAAACCACTAAAAGTCAAACACTTATGCTCATCCAAAGACTTTCAAGAGAGTTAAAAGACTGCCTGTAGAATAGGAAGAAATATGTGACAACTATGCACTGGACTGATGTGTAATTTCCATAATCTACAAGGCAGTGCAAACTAGGAACAAGAAAAAGACAAATAACCCAATTGAACATTGGGCCAAAGTCATGGATGGACACTTCACCAAAAACATTCAGGTAGTCAAAAGACATATAAGGAAATGCTCATGATCATCAGCTGTTAGACAAATACAAATCGAAACTACAGGGAGATACCATCTCACCCTAATGAGTTGGCAACATCCAAAAAAACACAAAACAACAGATGGTGGAAAGGCTGTGGAGAGACTGAAACTCTCTCACACTGCTGGTGAGAATGCAAGACAGTACAGCCTCTTGGGAAAGCAATTTGGCACTTTCTTAAGAAGCTAGAAATAGAAATACCATATGATCCAGCAACCCCACTACTTAGAACGTAGACTACAGAAATAAGGGCTATCACATGAACAGATACATGCACATCAATGTTTACTGCAGCACAGTTCACAATAGCAAAAAGACAGAATCAATCTGCACGCCCATCAACAGATAAATGAATAAACAAACTATGGTATATACACACAATGGAACACTACACAATGTTAAAGAACAATGATGATTTTATGAAGCATCTCACAACCTGGTACCAACTACAAGACATTATGCTGACTGAAATCAGTCGGCTGCAGAAGGACAAGTATTGTAGGACACTGCTATTAAAGGAATTTAAAAAAGAACTTATGTATAGCAAACGGTCCCAACTCATCCAGAACAGATGATGATGACTGAGAACAACAAAGACACAAGAAAAAAAGCTCAGGAGACAGACGGACCCATTTGAATGGCACACTGTATCAAGATGTGACCAGAAGAACCAGATGGTGCCTGGCTACCACCAAAGACAGCCATGACTGGGCACACAATGTTGAGTCTCTGGGGTAACATGAAAAAAAGAGGGTTGCAACTCAAGAACACTACTAAGAGACCAGAACTGACGGCCCGATGGCTTGGAGGATCCCCTGGGAACATGGCCCCTAGACCTGATGCTGCCCCTGACCAGAAAATACTACTGAGGTCAACTCTTCAGACAAAAATTGGACCCAGGGACACAGTATGACTATCTAGTGTGCGTACTTTATGGTTCTATGCATTTACAGGAGGCTGTCCTACTGGTCTCGTTCTAGATGGGAGACAAGAGGGTGGAAAAGAGGGGACAGGATTCTCTTAAAAGGATAGCACAAGTATAGACTGAAGAGGAGGAGTGGGCTATTACTGGGCAAGGAGAGTAAGAGGAGCTACAGATAGGTGGGCATGCAAAATGGATTTGGATTGTATACTTTCACTTAATCACAATAAAAAAATTAAAAAATTTGCTACGTGAGTGGGAAGAGAGGGAGAGGGTTGGTCATAGACTGGACAGTCAACAGGATTCTGGTTAGGTGAAGGGTATGACAGGACCCAGTAGCAGGTCAGCACAAATGGACTACACCATAAACTAAAAGGTTTTCTAAATTCAACCCAACATTTCAAAGGATAGAGGTGGTAGGGACAGGGGTCTGGGGACCATTTTTTCAGGGGACATTGAGGTTGACTGGCATAACTAGCCTTTTGCAAAGAGAGTCTTCTGCACCCCTATCTGAGGAACATTAATTTGTCCCAATCCACCCAGAACAAATGACATCTGAGAACATCAAAGACATGAGCAAAAATGAGCCCAGGAGACAGAAGGACTCATATGACTGGGAGAGTACATCAGTATGAGACCAGAAGAACCAGATGGTGCCTGGCCACCAACAAAGACAGCCTTGATAGGGGACGTAACGTAGAGTCCCCAGTGTAACACATGAAAAAGAGATGTGCAGGTCAAGAACTCTACTAAAAGACCAGACCTGAAACCAGTACTGAGGTCAACACTTCAGACTAAGAATGGACTGGACTAGGGGATACACAGTGAGTACGTGGTGTGTATACTTTATGGTTTTATACCCTTACAGAAGGCTGTACTACTAGTTTCTTTCTAGAGGGTGGAGAGGAGGGGACAGTGTTTGTTGGGAGAATACTAGGAATAAACAGCAAAAAGGCGGAGTATGTTGTCACAGGGTGGGGAAAGCAGACAGAGTTGTAGAGGTGGCTATGCAAAATTGACAGACTGTATACTTTCACTTAATCATAATAACTTTTTTTTTTAATTGTAGAATACTTGAAGAAAAGTCTCATATAAAATGTCTAGACAACAAACTCAGAACTAAAGTACTAGGTTGATTTCTAACTGCTGAATATTCTAAGGAAACTTGCACAGAGCTGACACTTGCCTCTACTTCAGCCATGAAGGCCTCCAAGGGGTCATCATCACTGTCAGAATCTGCTGGCTTGGAATGGAACTGCTGGCGGGTAGGTGAGTTTTCAGCAGGAATGTAAGGCAAATCAACATTGCTAGAATCTTCTTCCTCATCTTCAAAATACCTGAAAGTTAAAATATAGGCACAGTGAGTTTGTCATTCAGGGGTCAGTGAATCTCTCATCTAGCAGAAACAGTCATGAGACTTAACCTTTACAGGTCAAATTAGAGACCTCAAGGCTTTGGCTGAGGACGTCACTAATTATTTAAGCAAAATTCTAACACTACAAGAAAGCCGTTACAGCAGATTCTCCACTTCAATAGTGTCTGTCCAAATCACATTCCCAGTTCTGTTCAAAAAAAAAAAAACAACAAAAAACCACACTCACTGATGTTGGGTCCAACCCTAGAAGTCATGGTAGAACTGCCCCACAGAGTTTCCAAGGAGCGCCTGGTGGATTGGAACTGCTGACCTTTTGGCAAGCAGATGTAGCACTTAACCCACTATGCCACCAGGGTTTCCAGTTCTGTTCAGAGATGTGTTTTCAGGACAAATTCAGCAGTTCATTAGTCTGTGTACTATAAAAAAATTCAAGGCTTCTGAATGAAATGTTAAAAACCTAGTTTGTTCTTTTTATTTACAAGTGCCAAAATAAGTGAACTACTTTCTTATTTATTGATAATCCAGTTTCTGATGATTAGTAATCATTTCAGGATTTCCCATTACATTTTTCGAAATGATATCTCCAACAAACTTAAATAATGATTAACTTAAAACACTTGACACACATTAAAGCTTAATTCAAATATAGCAAAAGAAATACACATGAATAGGACTGAAGTTTTGTTTAGAAAAAAATGTTTTTAATTGTGCTTTAGGTGAAACTTTACAGAGCCAGTTTCTCATTCAACGTGACAAAGGTTGTAATCCCCGCAACGTGTCAACACTCCTTTCTATACCCCAATCACGCATTTCCATTCATTCATTTTCCTTTCCTGCCTTCTCGTCCCTGTTTTTTAGCAGATGTTGTCCTTTTGGTCTCATACGCATAACTGAACTAAGCAGCACATTCCTTTTGTATTACTGTTTTGTAAACCTGCCTAATTTTTGGCCACAGGGTGAACCGTAGGGGTGGTTACAGTTCAGGGTTAAAAGGGTATCTAGGGGCTATGATTTGACAGTTCTTCCATTCTCTGTGAGACCAGTGAGTGTGGTCCTTTTTGTAAACCTGAATCTTGTGCTATGTCTTCCTCACACTGTCTGGGGTCCTCTGTTGTGATTCCATCAGAACGTCTGGTGTTGGCAGCCAACTGCCATCTAGTTTCGGACTCAGGCTGGTGGAGGCTCTGGTACATTTGATCCATCAGTTCTTTGGACTCCAGTTTATTCTTTATCATTCTAAAACATTTTTTAAAGTTCTGGGCTATTTTCTGGGACTTACAGATAGCTTCTACAACTAAAAATAAATGCTGAATCTATAATCATTCATAACACCTAAGAATTGAACAAAGACTATTTCCAAGTCTGGAAAAAGGATCACATTCCCTCCAATAAACATTCCAGAAAAGGCTGTCAATACAGCTCATTATGAGCTAAAATAAAAACAAGCATGGCTAAGACCTAACCTTAAAAATTATATAGTATTACAACTAATAAATATTAGTTTTAAGCAACTGCAGCTTAAAATTAAGAGGCATATTTCAAGTCTTCATAAAAACTACTTTAAAAGCTTTAACACATTAAGAGATTATATGGATATACTAGTGCATACTCTTACACAACAGATTTTACTATGCTAATATACTGCCTAAAGTACCCTGAACTGCTAAAATACTCTCTAGAGTGATCCTTAACTCACATGGACATTAAACACCTATTTCTGTATTTGATTCTGAAAAACACATCATTTTTCTAAAATTCTGCTGTGTACTTTAAAAATATTAATCCTGATATTGAGAAATTACAAAATATAAAAACAAAATAAAACTTTTAGTGCCACAACCAGCTTGGAAATAACAGCAACATGAGGTTAAGCTAGCTCACTGCCATCAAGTCAATTCTGACTCACAGTAACCCTATAGGCCAGAGTAGAATGGTCCCACAGAGTTTCCAAGGAGCTCCTGACAGATCCGAAGTGCCACCTTTTGGTTAGCAGATGCAGCACTTAAGCACTATGTCACCATAGTTTTTACCTTATTAGATACGTTAAAAAACATGACTGGTAAATGTTTCCTGACCATTGTGGCAAATCTGAGGTATTCCTCCTCATCTTAAGGTATTACAAACAGCTGTAGGAGATGAAACATATTCTACCAGTCTACCAACTGTCAGTGTCTGTAAAACAACTGATATGCTATCAATAGAAGACTGCAAAAGAATACCAAAAACCACATGAATGATTTAAACTTTTCTGCCACATTTAAGTTTTGATGGTCTCAAATCCTTTTTGCAGTAAGTAAACATATAAATAAGCACCCAAGGATTATACTCCTCACAAATGAGTAAAAAGATCAGTGCAATTCAGTGAGGTAATTTAAGAAGGCATATTTATTACTTGAAAAACAAATGGCTGCTTTGTGTCAGTTTTTGCTAATGGAATGACTATGCCAAAGCACAACCTGTGCTCAATTACCAGGTTGCTACTTACGCATTTTCTTCGTCAAAATTGGCCCGCTTGGATCCTATCTTGTAGAAGGAAGGGAGTTGCGGTGGAGCCGACTTTCCAAATCCTGAAGAAGAGCCAGCTGCCCCGAAGGCACTGTGGGACTGCTGTGGGAGTTTGGGTTCTTCCTTCTTCCCAGCACTAATGGCAAAACCTCCAAAGCCAAACCCCCTCTTCGTACCAGGGCCACCTTTATTCCAATTCATGGTGTCAATGGCTGGTCTGTTAGGATCAAGATACATGAATATAAACTAAAATTTATGAATAGCTCACCTGATTTTTATGTCTCTTTTGACTGCTATCTGTAATTTTTTATTATAAAATTTTGTCTCCTACTTAAAACTGTAACTCTGTATTTAAGATATGCACTATGCTAACCTAACCTCAATCACATAATTACATTTTCTGAAACACTGAAAAAAAACTTCTATTAATTTTTGTGAGATTGTGATAAAAACAAAACCACAACTATCTGATTGCTAATTAATATCTTACTAAGACAACAAATATTTATTGTGAATTTGACATGCACTAGGCATTGTGTCAGACAACTGAAGATACCAAGATGAAAAGACTGTATATTTTAATCTTTATCCTCAAGGGACTTACAAGGCAACACTCCACCCTCCCAAATATGATACAATGCAATGCTTGCTAAAACAGTGGCTGAGGTGCTATTAACAAGACTGTCCCCAAAATTGATATGATACCTGGAAGAGTCAAAGAAGCAAAACTTGAAAGGTAAGATCAGCTATTTGTGAAAGTATCTGTCTCTGAAGAATACCTGAACACTTTCAAGGATAAATGTACCATGCATTTATTGAGCAAATGCCCACTAGAATACTATCCAGGATTTTTTTTTAAAAAAGGGATGATTCATTGATATGCCATGGTCCAGAGTTTTCATATACATCTGCAAGTCAGATGATGACAGAAGAACTACACATCAAAACTATAGTGCTGGCAAAGAACAATGAAAAATAGTGGAACTACAACCAGAATGTTTCTTTAGAAGCAAAGACGGCAAACAAAACTTCTGACTCACCTATTTGGCCTTGTCATCAGGAAAGACCAACAGCTTCATAAAGTAAACGTCTGAGGAAAATGAGGGAAACCCACAAAGAGACCAACTGACACAATGTCTTTAAAGGTCAATAAAGATATTCCTCCACTACTGTTATATGTTGGATTAGCATATCATAACTGTACACTAGACTGCTCACCCGTCAGTTGTCAGCTTGCATGATGTTGTGAAGCCACATCACTGGTATTTCAATCAGTAGGGTCACCCACAGTAGACAGTTCCACTGGAGCTTCCAGACTAAGAAGGATCTAGTGTTATACTTCTGAAAAGAACTGGCCAGTGGAAACCTTATGAGCATAGCAGAACAGTCTGACACAGGTGCAGGAAGACTGCAAGGCACGCAAAATACAAACAGAAAAGAGCTGTCTCCTTAAAGAAGATTTGATCTTAATGACGTGAATGGAGTAAAGCTTTTGTGACCTTCATTTGCTGATGTGGTATGGCTCAAAATGTGAGGAACACAACTACAAACATTAATTACTGAAACATGGAATGTATGAAGCATGAATCCGGGTATACTAGAAATTGGCAGAAATGAAATGGAACCCATAAAGATCAATATCCTATGCATCAGTGTGCAGAAATGGACAGATGTTGGCCTTTTTGAAGAAGACAATCATATGGTCTACCATGCCAGAAATGAGAAATTGAAGAGGAATGGCACTGCATTCATCACCAAAAAGGTGATGTAAAAGCTGAAGTAAAAGGTCAGCAAAAAATAGAAAGACCCTCAGCGAGATGGGCTGACACAATGGCTGCAACGATGGGCTCAAACAGCAACAATTTTGAGGACCCTACAGGACAAACAGTGTTCCATTCGGCTGTACCCAGGGTCGTGGAGCTGGAACTGACTCCACAGTACCTGACAACAGCTGCTTTATGTTGTGAGGCACATCACTGTATCTGTAGTTTTGTGCATACCTTCACTCACTGCTTTGAATCAATTTTAAAATGCAACTTCTTAATCAAAAGGAGTATCAGTAACTAAACTCAGGGACAAGTATCTGTATTAACATAGTAAGTATAAAGCAAGGTGGGCAGTATGATCCAATTACATAAAATCATATTACAAATGCAGAGATAGCTGAAAAGCTGTTTACTGAAATGTTAATAATAGTTATTTGCCTTCTACTTTTCTCCTTGTGTCTAACTTTACCACTAATACTTCAAGTTTATCATTAATACTTAAAGAGTGTTTACAATGGGCTCTGAAACCCCCATGAACAAGAAGTTCCCAAAACTACTTTATCACAGTGTATAAAGCCTTTAAAGATGATGTGGTAGGGACCAGAAACAACATGCTCTGTGCTTTTCCGGTTCTATGCCCCTCCCCTACATACAGGTTTTGTTTGAGCTGCTACTGTACAGCAGTTTGTTAGTCTGTTTTATGTTAGATTTTAGTATATCCATCTCCACTTGTACACTCAGAGCTTCAGGTAGGAACTGGCATTCCTCAATGTGGAGTTTCCCTAACATTGAGTGAGCACTCTGGGCATGTCCGCAGCAAGGACAGGAAACTTGCGAGAGACTGCCTTGTTTTTCTAGGTCTCATAATGTTTCACCTTTGACACGGTGCAGTCACCACTCCTCTATCGCTCTCTGGTGAAAACTACTTCAGTTTTCTTTCTCTGACAGGTTTACATCTTTTGCAGGGTTTACTATAGTTACTTTATTTGCATTTAATTAAGCCCATCTCCTGCTTTCTTTAGAGATCCAGTAAGAGGAACCAGCATAATTCTACTGAGATTCAGTAAGAATAAAACCCCATTGCCATTGAGTACTTACAAGATAATTTTCGCATCTGATGACGCTGATGCCTACTTTTAAAGGTTACTGCTAAACACCCAAAATGATGGACTAGACCGTTTTCCTAGTCTACAACACATATAATGAGGGGCAAAATGAGAAGGCAAGCAAGGAGGCATGGTGGAAAGGCATTTAGGTTCATAAGCAGTAGGAAAGGAATTTCCCAGGAGAAAAGGAAACTTTCAAAAATTTACCGAAAGCCTGCTACGGAGGGTCAGGCAGTGCGCTATAAGCCGAGCACTTTGGAAGATACAGTTCTCATTCTCAGTAAGTTCAGATATAGTCTTAGCTAACAACTAAAAAACAAGGTGATGTGAATTAACAGAGGCACCCCACAAAATGCATTCATTGGTGGCTCAGGAGAGGGGACCAACCAAGTGGGGAAAAGGCACGAAGTCTTCAGGAGATGACACTGGTGTTAAGTTGTGAAATATGAACAAGCATTACAATAAGAAAGAAGTATTAGGAAACAGCATTTTGTGTTTGAGAGGCTAGGTACTACTACAGTCAGAGAGCCAGACTGAGTTCAATATAACTAGAATTCAGTAGGACATCTGAGACAGCTGCAGCACACATGCACAGAAACACAGGGAGGGCCCAAGTGACCAGTTTGGTCTTCTATATGAAGAACATACCACACAAAACTACATTCTGCTGGCCACAAGACATCGTATTTTCAAGCCAAAAGGTAAATTCTTCAGATCAGTGCTTTAGATAGCTTGGATAAGAATGACCAGGAAAAGCCAGAGGTAAGGTAAGTGATTGCAAGATTACTGAATGGAAGATGGACTTCAAACACCAATGCTCACTGAGGCATTATTCACAACAGCCAAAAGTTGCACAAACCTAAATGTCTATCAATACGCAAATGGATAAACTACATATACACACACACAATGTAGTATTATTCAGCTACAGAGTTCTGACACATACTATAACATGGATGGACCTTGAAAATATGCTGAGTAGAAGACATAAAAGGATAAATATTGTATGATTCCACTTACATGAAATATCTAGACTAGGCAAACGCATAGAGAAAAAAAGGTTTTATTAGTGGTTACAGGGGCTGGGTGAGTGGTTATTGCTTAAGGGGTACTGAGTTTCTGCTTGGGAGGATGAAAAACTCTGGAAACAGTAGTGACAGTAAAGGAGCATAGATAATGCAATTAATGTCACTGAACTGCAATTAACATCACTTAAAAATGGCATTTATAGTTTCAAAAAGCCATCACCGCTGAGTCAATTCCAACTCATGGTGACCCTATACATCAGAGAAGAACTGCCCCACAGCGCTTCTAAGAAGCGCCTGGAGGAATTGAACTGCCTACCTTTTGGTTAGCAGATGCAGCACTCATCCACCACGTCACCAGGGTTTCTATTATTTATAGTTCACCACAATAAAATTAAAAGAGAAAAGTCAGGTAGGAATGAGAACTAAGCAGCCTCTATTGGCTGTACACCAGGAGTCAGCAAGGCAAACAGTCTCAGTCCAGCTGCAGGGCTGACACTCTCCTGTAGGGTTGATGAGTGACTGGTGAGTAGGCGGTAGAGGATAAAGAAGAGGCGAAGACGAGTACACAGAGGGGGCATCAACAGAGGAATTTCGTTTTTTAAGAAAGAACCTGAAACAAAGTTACAAGCTAAAGCCAACAGAGAGAAAAATTAAAGATGGGGGAGTTGCAAAAACTCCAACTGAATAAGGTCCTTGAGGTGACCCAAAGACAGAAGATCAAAAGCTTTAACAAGTAACTCTTCCTCCTTGCCTGGAGGGGAAGGAAAAAAGGATGAGGCAGGCAGACAGACCACCTCCCATCTGTCAGTCTTGTCTTACTGTGGTAGCCTGTGTGCTGCTATGATGTTGGAAGCCAGGCCATCAGATTTCAACTACTGATAGGGTCAGCATGGTAGACAGGTGTCTGAGGTATTTCCAGACTAAGACAGAGTAGAAAGTCCTGGCAATCTACTTCCAAAAACTGGTAAACAAAATACTCTACGGACCGCAAGACAGTATCATTCGATAGTGTCTGCAACGGTGGATGCAAGCATACCAACTGTTATGAATATGGTACAGGATCAGGCAAGATTTTGTTTTGTTGTACAAGGGGTCACCGTGAGTCAGAGGTGACTTGATAGAAACTAAGAACAGATATAAACCAGCCTTACTAAATAACCAAAGGGTTCAAATTACAAAAGAATGAAACGCCTGGTTTGAAAAATTCAACTTGTGACACAGACAGGAAGTGTGATCTGGGGCAAGTGAGAACTGCTTAATGGCTTTCAGATGCAGCAAGATGCAAAATGAACACATATATATGCAGCATCTTTTCCTTTACCCTTCAGAGATGTGGATCAACAACAACAACAAAAAAAACTGAGAATACTTTAGTGTCCTTGAGTCTTTCACCAGTGTATCTAGAACACACTGTCCGTTCTACCTAATTTATTGTCTCTAACAAGCCCAAACAACTGTGCTTTCTATATATCTCATTGGGTGGTGTACTCAGCCGCTAACTGAAGAGCTGGAGTTTTTAGTCCACCCTGAATTGGCTGGCTGGCTGAGACACCTCAGAAGAAAGGCCTGGTGATCTGCTTCTGGACAACCTAATGCCAATTTACTTTTATTAAAAAAAAAAAAAAAAAAAGAACTCTACCAAAAAAAAAAAGAAAAAAAAAACAACAACAGCAACAGCAAACCTACTGCCATTAAGTCAGCTATGACCATACAGGACAGAGCAGAACTGTTCCCCAGTTTCCAAGGAGCGCCTGGTACATCTGAACTGCTAATCTTTTGGTTTAACAGATAGCACTTAACCACTATCCCACCAGGGTTTCCCTCTTCTGCTAAGGTTAAAATTAATACACATTCTCTAAACAAACAGTTTGGAGAAAAAAGACTTCTATGAATTAACAGAAGTCCTGATGGATCCTATCAGTTTGCCTGCTAACCAAAAGGCTGGCAGTTCAAATCTACCAACTACTCCTTGGAAAGCCTGAGCCACTCCTACCCTGTCCCATGGGGTCACAATGCATAAAAATGGACTCAAGGGCAACAGGTCACATCAAACCAGTTAATAAGGAAGTCAAAATATAATGAGGACTTTAAAAAAATTAACTCTAGTCCTGCTGTTTCTGAGTCTGCTCAAAGCTCCCTTTATCCCTTCTCTCACATTGTAACAACATTAGCTGAACATACTTCCCACCAAGCTAGCAAAGTAACATCAAAGAGTTTCTGGCTCCAATAAGCATTTCTCAAATTGACTGAGGGTGTGGGGGAGGGGGGGGGGAATCCAGCATCATACAGTTGATTCTGAGCCATAGCAGGTCTTCAAAGAGTAAAGCTGTGGAATTGAACTGCTGACCCACTGATTAACAGCAAAGCTCTTTCTTAACCACTGACCCACTAGGGCTCTATCCAAACTGATGATATCTACTGCTGTCCAGTGCATTCTGACTCACAGCAACCCTGTTGGTCAGAGCAGAACTGCCCCACAGTGTTTCCAAGAAGTGCCTGACAGATCTACTCCTATCCTTTTGGTTAGCAGATATAGCACTTAACCACTAAAGCAACCAGGGTTTCTAAAACTACAGCAGAGGTGAAGCCACCCATTAGTCTCAGAGCATATGGAAATTACCACAGGGCTCCCAAGGTGGACTTTACAGACTTCATTAAAATAACAAAATGAAAATTAAAGAATGAGAATTTCATCTGCATATATATTTTAAGATTTCTACTACCTCCTGTTTTTAAAGGAGCAAGTGTTGACTAAACTTCAACCCTCACTCTGAAACACAAATATATCTATAAAAATCCAACTACATTTTCTTCTTTATAAAACGCTATTTAAAAAAAACCAAAAAAACACACCTAATCTGAAAGAATGAGCTGTATAATAGAACCATAGCAAAATTCTGATAACTACCATTTACTTTAACGAGAACAACTTACACCACATCATAAGAGTAACACACTGCTTTGAATTGACCAATAACCACTTTCTGACACGTGCCTGGAGTCTATAGCCAGTACACACATTTAATGTACCTGTTAACCAGAAGGTGGGCAGTTCAAGTCCCAGAGACACCTCGGAAGAAAGAGCTCAAGATCTACTCCTGAAAAATCAGCCACTGAAATCTCCAGGGGCACAATTCTATTCTGATACACAGCAGGCCACCATGAGTGAGAACAGACTCAACTGCAACTAATCTGGCTTTGGTTATGTGACAAGTACTATCAGAGCCACCTCCCATGCATGCTTTCCCTCCTTCCCACCTCTACTTCTTCCATCTCACTACTGTAATAACTGCCCAACAAGTCTCTCTGATGTCAATTCAGCCTCTACACCACTGGTTTGTTACGCGCCCTTGAGTTGGTTCCATCTCACAGTAAACCTATGTGTGACAGAATTAGTACTAATTAGTAGTAAATAAAAGCATAATGAGTGCCTATTCTAGTGCCAAGGATACAGTCCCTCAGGGAGCTCACAGTCCAGGACCAAACAACAAAAAAAAATTACCAAAAAACACATATTTCCAGGCAGTAAAACTGCAATGAAGTAAAAACAAGCAGGGCAGGAGGTAAGCTATCACAGACAGATAGATGGTCAGCTAAGGCCTCTATGAAGAGACTGGTATTTTGCATTTGACAGCAACCCCCTCCCACACACACATACAATTCTGTTTATTCTACTGGAAAAATCAAGGTGAAATTTACTAGAGGTTGCATCTACAACCAGCAAATATTCCACCATCTCTGAGAAGCAACTCCATTTGCTAAGGCATAAAATAGTGAAATAATACTGAGTCAGAGATAAACAGTGAAGCGAGAAAATTAATTTCAACCTCCTTTGGTGTCTTGGCAGCTCTATAGGACAGTTCTACTCTGATCTCTAGGGCTGCTATGAGTTGGACTTGACTCAGCGTCAGTGGGGTTTGGCAGGGCAGCATCATGCATCATGTGTGTTAATGCCATGTAACAAGGGATACAAGATTGTAGGAATCAACAGCCTGTCACCTAACCTACAGAGTTTGGACTTGTTAGGCCCTCCTCCCCGATCTCAATTTCTACACACAACTTTCTGTTTCTACCTTTAGAAAACCATAACATACTCCTCAAACTCCTTTCCAGCCTTGAAATGCTACTCATGGAGACACCATGAGATACAATCGACTCTGTAACAATTGTACTTGTGGTGTTATGTTTATTTTTCCAACCCCAGGTGACAGGTTTGTTTTATGGGTGAAGAAATGAGCTTGCTCATTTTCTATCTCCCATATAGTATGTCTTCCAGAATACTCAATATTTGCATTTATACAAGAGATACTGAATATTTGTGTTAATACAAAAGATCCAAGGAGATTTATAATTTGGCTGGGGAAAACACTCAAAATAGGATAAATCAAGTGCCACTTAGTATGATTCCAGGCACTAACATATTGTGATACACGTTTTAAAAAACTTCCTAATGACCTAGTAAAATATACAGAATACGGATCCATGCTACATTCAAACCCTAGCTCTGCCACTAAACTTGATGTGAACTTCAGGAAGTTATTTAACTTCTCCGACCCTCTAGTGTCCTCACCAGTACAATAGTAAATATCGCCTACCTCACAGGGCTGGTGTAAAAATTACTTAATACACAAAACTACACTTAGAACAAAGCCAGGCACATAGTAGTGATCGATGTATGCTAGCTGCCATTATGTTTATTATTTCTTCAAGCATCAATTTCTCCACTGGTAAATGAATACTGAGCTAGATCTCTCAATCTCTTTGAACTCACGGATTCCATACTCAAGTGCCACGCAATACTGAAGATGTCAGACATCACTGTGAATACATGTGGTGGTGGAGTTCATAAGCGAGCAACAGCCTGGGCTAGGCATGAAAAAATGCAAGTTGGCTAGAGAAGTACCAATGAAGAAGCCATTCTAAGGAGGAAGAACAGAACTAGCAAAGGCTAGGAAGAGAGACTACGCATGGAACATAAGAAGACAATTTGGAAGTGGTGGAATACCTGTGATGGTCTCACAACTAAGTTCACAAACTCATTCTAGAAAAAGTGCTACATACCTCACTGCTGAGTATCACTATGGTCACCTTGAAAGTACTCTCCTTGGGAAGCTACTCACTTAAGTGTGCGCCTAGTCCACCTTTCAAAGCAATTTTGGAACTCTTTCTCTGGAATGGCCATCAGAGCTGTCAGTCATATTACCCTTGATGTCCTGAATGTCATCAAATGCTTTCAATATTTCCTTTACTTTTAGGTAAAGAAAAAAGTCACTGGGGGGCAGATCAGGTGAGTAGGGAGGGTGTTCCAATATGGTTATTTGTTTACTGGCTAAAAACTCCCTTACAGACAACTATACAATGAAGTTTGTGAACTTGCCACCATGCCACCGTGTGGAACAGCTATTTCAGAAAGAGTTCCAAAACTGCTCTGGAGGGTCGACTAGGCACTGGCATTGGTGCACAGCTTCACAAGTGGAGTACTTGAAGGTGATTATATTCAGCAACAAGGTATGCAGCACTTAGAACAGTTAAGTTCGCGGACTTAACTGTCACACCTCGTAGTGGGCTAAAATCAAATGATTACATAAATCACATTACTTTATCACATTTTTTAGGGATGGGAGAAAGAGTTTTTCTAATGACAGTTGATTAGCATCTATTCTACCTAAAAATCTACCTTGAGAACACCTCACATGTTATATATATGGATAGTTCTTAAAAGAGAATCTAAACCTAACATAAAACCTAACAATTTCATCACTTTCTTCTAAAGTCAAATACAAGTACTTGGTTATGTTTATTTTGAAAGCAACCCTTTTCTTCTGTTAGCTGAAAGAAACTCAGACCAGAATACAAAGAAATCAATTTGACAAAAAATCAAACATAAAGAACTGCACCCCTTTGTAAATTCTACTAAATTATTTCAGTCTAAGCCAGATTGTATCACTCCTCTGCTGAAAACCTCCCAATGGTCTCCGTATGACTCAGTAAAAGTAAAAAGCCTCCCAGTCGCCTAAAAGGCCCTGGTTGTTTTGCCCAGCCCCTTCGTCCCCTTCCCTTATCTCTTACTGCTCCTTCCTTTGCTCCAAGCCTGTTGGGTCTCCTTACTGTTAAGACAACAGGCCAAGCACTGTCCACTTCAAGGCCTTTGCGCTTGCTGTCCCTTCAGCCCAGAACATTCCCTTCCCCAGACACTCACATGGTTCACTCCCTCTCTTGCCTCCCATCCTGTGAGATCTTTTCTCATCACCCTATTTCAAACTGCCACAATGTTTTCTAAACACTTTCCCAAACTTTATGTCTCTAAGGCACCAACCATCTTTTTAACGCCTCTTTCCTCCACTAACAAGTAAATGCTAAAAGTAAAAAGTATCATGACAGCAAGGATCACAAAACCTACCCCTTGCACCTAAAAAAAATAAAAAATAAACAGTCATCATTGATAAAAATGTTTCAACTAATAAATTGCAGATTAGACGGCATGATGCCCCTTCCAGGTACAGAAAAGCAGTCTGCATTTTTTTCTACCACTGAAAGTCTAAAAACTAATTTTTGTACAAAACAAAACACATGTCAGGACTAGGCTTGCTCTGGAAAGTTAAATTAAGACATAGTCCACATACTTCAGGAACTTTTTGGTGTGTATATGGAAACCCTGATGGTGTAGTGGGTGAGTGCTACCTGTGTTAACCTTAAGGTCAGCACTGCGAGTCCACTAGGTGCTCCTTGGAAACTATGGAGCAGTTCTACTCTGTCCTATAGGGTCACTATGAGTCAGAACTGATTCGACGGCAGTAGGTTTGGGTTTTATATGGCGGAAATACAGAAACCTGTCACTTAGAATGAAGAATATACAAGTAAGCCAGAGAAAACTGACGGCCTAAAACAGTAGGGGCCAAGAGAAAAAAAATGCTTTGCTAAAGCAACATGGAGGCTATGATCCCTAAAATTCGGGATTACTACGACAGTTTTCCTTTAGATTATTGGTGCATAGGCTTGCAACTCCAAATAAACTATTTACTCACAGCAAATATGTTCTCAAGGTGGTCTCAGATTGGGTGATGATGGTGATGTCAATCACTGGCCTACTCAAAGACTGCACGATCTTCGACTATGCCTTTCACAGCCTTCCAATTTTCCAACTTTTGCCTAACGGATTACACTGATTCGGAGAATAAAAACCCACTGCCGTCTAGTCGATTCTGACTTACAGAGACACTATAGGACTACACAGAACTACCCCATCGAGTTTCCAAGGAGCAGCTGGCAGATTTGAATCTGCCGACCTTTTGGTTAGCGGAGATGGCCCTTAAATCACTACGCCACCAGGGTTTCCGACTCTGAGCATAAAAAAATCAAAAACCCACACCCAGTGCCGTCGAGTCGATCCCGACTGATAGCGGCCTTACAGGACACAGAAGCACCGACCCCTAGTTAAGGAACGCCTGACGGACTTAAACTGCCAACCTTTCGGTCACCAGACGTAGCACTTACTACGCCACCAGGGTTTCCGAACACAGAACCTCCCAAATGCTGCCTACTTTGCTCAGAATCCTCCTCCAACTATCCCTACCATACTGCCGAGCACCCTATAAATACCTTCCCTAAACCGGCAGGCACTGCCTCAGAAAGCCGCCAACTGGGCCTTGGTAAGAGCCGCGAGACAAACAAGAGCCGTGTAAGGGTCAGAACGATCCCCCGGGGCATCAGCCTCACACTTGTATCTTTGGGCCGCCGGCGCCCGAAGGTCTCCTCCAACTCTTTGTTAAGCAAGGCCGCGGTTTCCCGGCCCTTGCTAGGCCCCACAGTTGCCTCCCTTGCTCCCACGGGTTCGCGGCCTCGCGCGTAGACCTACCTCCCGCAAACCTGATGCAACAGCTGCAGCAGCAGCAGCCGCTACCACCGCCGAAGTGGAGAGAACCCCACCGCCTAAAGTACGCGCGGTCCGGACCCCGTCCCGCCGCGCTCTTCCCTCTCCGCCCCCTTCGCCGCCGCCTCTCGACCCGTTGCTGAGCGGGGGAGGGGAGCTCAAGCCTGACATGCGCAGTGGAGAGAGCGCGGGCCCAAGGGCGGGCCCTGGAGATAAGGCTCGTTGAAGTATCTGTGTCTCCCGCTCTTAAAACTCCCGGGTGTCTCACGGAGTCCTCAGACACGCTGATAAGAAACTGCTGCGGGGTCGGGGGTGTTCCTGGGCCAAACAGAAAGTGGGGCTGGGAGTGAAGAAAAAGTGGCAGCGGACGAGGAACTGCCCAGAAATTCTCTTGCAAAGGCCTTAGGTTGGAAACCCACATCTACATTAAAATGTTAATCTCCTAGACTCGTCCCTTGCAAAGATGACTTGCGCAACATTTCTCCACATGCCTCCGGCCACGTGGTCCCTTAAAGCATGGGCACTTTTAGCTTCCGGATCACTCGTTCTGCGTTGACTTGACTGAACTCAACTCGCGAGGACTAGGATCCGCTAGAGCAGTTCCGGCCGAGGGGCGGGGATTAAGTAATTTTCCCAGCAGCCCCACCTGCCTCCGCTGGGGGGGTCGGGGAGGGAAAGAAGATCTCGCGGAGTCCCCGAGGCCACGTTCCGCCCTCTCGCTGAGCGCAAGCGCGGACAAGCTGTACGCATTCTACGTAACGTATGGCGGAGGCTACGTGAAGAGTTGGGCGGTGTGACTGAGCCGGCTGTCCTGCTGTGTCTTAGAAGCAGCGAGTCGAGGGGGCGGTCAGTCACCGCAGCGACGGCAAAGGCGGTGGTCAGGCCGAGAGACAGGAAGGTTAGCGGTAGCGGCAGGAGGAGCGCTGGGCAGGGTTTTGGCCTGCGGTACAGGTAGGGAGCGGGCCACGACACGTTAGTTGGTGGGGACAGTCCAGGCCGAGCAGTGACTCTTGAGAGTTGCGTGGCCTGCCCAGTCCTGTTTCTCATCCTGGCCCCGTAAGTCCGTCGTACGGTGACCGATGGCCCCGGCGTCTTTTCCTTCCTACTTAACTATAATAGTGATAAGTGGTAATAAGAAATTCATTTACCCCGAGGCCCATTTTCTGTTGGCGTGACTTCTGAGGTTTCTTCGGGACCTCTCCCCTACCCCCGAGCTGTGATCAGCTACTAACAAGAAGGCAGAGCTAGAGAAGACTTGCAGTGAGTCGCTGAAAGAATGAAATGTAGCCATGGGAGTGAATTCATTCCTCTGTGGTGGAGAAAGAGTGAATAGGGGTAGTTAACGGAAACACCTTCTGTTGCGAGTCTTGTCTGCAGGTTTCTGGCATAAGACGTGTTTTTATCCGAGAATGTCTACATGATTTCCAGACGTCTCCTATTCTGGTCATTGTCAAGAGGCCTTATCTCAGAATGGCAGCGGAGAATGAATAATATCCTCCACTTGTTTGACTTTCGCTTTTAAATCCAGACTCTGTGGCTGAGAAACAACTGAGTGAGCTTGCAGCAGAGAATCAAAACAAACTTGTTAGTGCTTGTGTAACAGCCTCAACCCTCTGCTGCCTGTCCCAGGAGTCCCAGCCTCTGGGTGGCCTGGTAGGGAGTTGTCCCTGTGAGAAAGGAGTTGACAGGTGCAGTAGAGAGACTCCTGAGAGAGAAGCCCACAAATGAGTTGAATATTTTAACCTAAATAACTTTGAAGGAATTCTGTTACAAGGCTGAGTTATCTTAAACACATTTAAGTGGTATGAACATTCTAAGAGGAAATTCAGTTTGAAGTGATGGAATCAGTGACAGATCATTGGAACACTGGTGGTGCAGTGGTTAAGAGCTTGGCGGCTAACCAAAAAGTGGGTAGTTTGAATCCACCAACTGCTCTTTGGAAACCGTACTAGAGCAATTTTACTCTGTCCTTTAGGGTTGCTATGAGTTGGAGTCAACTCAATGGCAATGAGTTTTATTTTGCTGGTGCCAAGTCAGTAATCACATTGCTTATACCAGTACTAAAGCCCTTAGGTTCTCTTTGTGAAAGTTTAAGGCTGCAATCTGAAAAGGCTAAACCAAATGAAGTTTTTTAAATCATGAATAACAGGGGAAAGAAGGAATGGGAACTAATATTTATTGAGTGTCTTCTGTGTGTCAGCCAGGTGTTAGGACTTGGCATCCCAAAACCAGAAAACCAAATCTGTTGCCATTAAATCTGTTCTAACTCATAGTGACCCTACAGGACAGAGTAGAATCATCCCATAGTGTTTCCTAGGAACACCTGGTAAATTTGAAGTGCCAACTTCTTGTTAGCAGCTAAACTCCTAACCCCATGCCACCAATTCTGCAAAATTGGCACACATCTGCTATAATCCTCACTATAGCTCTATGAGGAAAGTAGTGAGTGATACTTTTGGTGGGGGGCATATGAAGAACAGGGACCAAGATCACAGAGCTGGTAAACAGTCGAGTTGGCATTTTTAAACCAGATCTAACTTCACCAAAGTGTGTGTTCTCTTACGCATTTCTTCCACTTTTAGCCAAATATCAAAACATGAGAAATAGCGGATAAACCCTAGAAACTTAGAAAGTTTAATGGATACTGATTTAGAGGATTGATTACCTGTAGAATTAACAGAAGCTGAAAGCACCCATTCTAGAGTGTAGCAGCATTCACTAATAATAGATTATTAAAGGAAACTAGTTATGTTTGGAGATGCACCACAAATCTTCTTGAGGTTGGTGTTGAAAAGGCAGCCATACTTTCCCACAAAATACAGGACAGCATGCACTGTTACCCTCTCCCTAATGCATTTCTCGAAAATCACTTATGCCTTTCTAAACTTAGGAGCTTTGACCAGTTCAGAGAACATTGGTCAAGTGTCCATGGGCTGCAGGGGGTTGGGGAATGCCATTTGATACTGAACTAATTCCTGTAAGAATCTTAAAGGGGTGTACTTTAGAATAGTCACTGTTGCAGAGCACCTTGAAAGAGGACTGCATACTCCTATTCCGTCTTGCTCTTCTCTCATTTTCATCACGGCTCAGTTCCCTGCATTCTGACTTCCATCCTTGCAACTTCCCTGCAGTTGCCACTAATGATTTCCTTAATAACATTTGGAAATTGTTGGTCCATATCTTTCCTGAACTTTCTGCAGCAATTGAAACTCAGTTCTGTTTCATTCTTAGAACGTTGCTTCCCTTTTGACTTATATGATAGTGCTTAGTTTTCACTTCTTTTTTCACTCCACTTCTTGTCTACCTCTTAGCTATTACGATTTGCTTCAAGTTTTTTGTTTTTTTCTTTTTCTCCTTTTTTGTTTAACTAATGCATAGTGCTCACTGAGCAGTCTTCTCTGTTCCCATACCATCTCTATTCCTAGCTCAGGCCTGTAGCCTGAACTCCAGACTTAAGTTTTCACCTACTTCCTTTCTTCCCTCTGTAAAATGGTTAAAGCACCTACCTTTAAGAAATATACTGAGAATTAAGAGTAAATTTAAATCTTGTAATATACTGCTTGAAAACTTTTCAAACCTTTTCCTCATCCCAGTTCATTCCTCCTTTATTGTTCTGCATCTCAATTAAGAATGGTTTTGTTTAGCTATTTGTCCAGCCAAATTTGGGGATCACCCCAGGTCTTCCTTCCTCATATCTCATATATCCAGTCACTTTATGCTGACTTCAGATATCTCTCATATCTGTCTTCGTCTGTGTTACCAGTGCCACTGCCAGTTCAATCGTGTTTCATTTCTTGTCTGCTTATGACAGCTACTTGCTGTTTGTCCTGCCTTGGGTATCTTCCTCCAATTCAATCTATGTAACAGGGTTTATGCTAAATCCTTCAGTTGCTTCTATTTACTCAGACTTCTTAGTGTGGTATCTAGCTAAAGATCATGTGGTCTGGCCCTGTTGGCCTTTCTAACCTCGTTTTCTCCACTTGCTTTACAAACTCAGTGCTCCATCATGTCAGACTCCTAAAATATGTGTTTTCAGGTTTCTGTGCCATTCTTTAGTGGGTAGTGTCTCTCCTCCAGTGCAGGATCAGTGCTTTTAATTATTTTAAAGAACAGTTTATGTTTATTACAAAAATGAATCGCAGAAATATTGGATAACACAAAGAAAACTAGAGTCAAAATACCCATAATTCTGCCCTACAGAATAACTACTATTTATTTGTAGATGTAGGTCACAGGCCTTTTTCTTTATGTCTAAAACAAACCTAGCTTCTAACTGTTCGTTTGTAGCAAATTTTAATATGCGTGAAGTAAATTTGTTGTTTTGGATGTACTCATAGTTTAACCAAATAGTTTCAAAATTTTCAGTATACTAAGTAATACTATTTTTCCAATCATCAGTAATTATCAGTGCATCTTGATTACATGTTTGATCAATTTCTGACTGCAGAAGCTGATAAAAATCTTCAGTTTCTTCATCTTTGGCCTTAGGGGTTGGTGTGTTAATTTGAATAATAGCCATATTAAGTGGCCTTCCTGGTAGGTGTGTGGATATTATCCTATCAGTGATGGCATTGTACTTCAGGACAGATCTTGAAATGTTTCCGACAATGAACGCAACACCGTTCCTATTCAAGATTTCATTCCCAGTGTAGCAGCCCATATGATTGTCTGATTCAGAATGGCCAATACTTGTCCATTTTAGCTCACTTGTGCCTAGGGTATCTATGTTTATGCATTCCATTTCACTTTTGACTATTTCCAGTTTTCCTAGGTTTGTACTTCGTACATTCCATGTTCCAATTATTAATGGATGTTTCGACTGTTTCTTCTCATTTTGAGAACAGATGCTAGAGATTGCATGGTAAAATTTTGCAAGATCAACAACTTCTTCATTGCAGATACTTTTTTTCACCAACATAAATGGTGACATACACATGAACCTTGCCAGATGGAATACACAGGAATCAGGTCGACCCCATCTGTGGAAAAAGATGATGGAAAAGCTCAATATCAGCAGTCAGATCAAGACCAGGTACTAACTGTGGCACAGACCACCAAAAGTTCATTTGCAAGTTCAAATTGAAACAGGAAACAATTAGAAAAAGTCCGTGAGAGCCAAAGTACAACCTTGAGTATATTTCACCTGAACTTAGAGACCATCTCAAGAACAGATTTGATATGTTGGACACTAATGACTAAAGACCAGGTAAGTTGTGGAATGACATCAAATACATCATATATAAAGAAAGCAAGAGTTCATTAAAAAGACAAGAAGACACCAAATTGGATGTCAGAAGAGATTCTGAAACTTGTTCTTGAACATAGAATAACTAAAGCAAATGGAAGAAATGATGAAAGAAAAAAACTAAACAGGAGATTTCAAAGCGCAGCTCACAAAGACCAAGTATTATAATGATATGCACAAAGAGCTGAAGATAGAAAACTAAAAGAAAAGAACACAGTCTGCATTTGTCAGGCTGAATGGGCTGAAGAAGAAATTCAAGCGTCGAATTGCAGTAGTGAAGGAATTCTACAGGGAAAATATTAAATGACTTAGGAAGCATCAAAAGAAGGTGGAAAGAATACACATTTCATTATACCAGAAAGAACTGGTCAACATTCAACTATTTCAAGAGGTAGCCTATGATCAGGAACTGATGATGCTGAGGAAAGAAGTTGAAGCTGCATTGAAGGGTCTGGCGAAGAACAAACCTCCAGGAGCTGATGAAGTATCAGTTGAGATGTTTCAGGAAATGGATGCAGCATTGGAAGTGCTCACTCATCTATGCTAAGAAATTTGGAAGACATCTACCTGACGAACAACTGGAGGAAATCCCCTTTATGCCTACCCCCATGAAAGGTAATCCAGACAAATGCAGAAATTATCAAACATTGTCATCACACGCAACTAAAATTTGGCTAAAGATCATTTGAAAGTGTCTACAGCAGTATATTGACAAAGAATTGCCAGAAACTGAAGCCAGATTCAGAAGAGGATAGGGAAGCAGAGATACTATTGTTGATGTCAGACAGATCTTGACTGAAAGCAAAGAATACCAGAAAGATGTTTATTTCTGTTTCATTGACTATGCAAAGGCATTTGACTGTGTGGATCATAACAAATATGGCTAACATTGGGGAGAATGGAAATTCCAGAACGCTTAATTGTGCTCATGAGCGATCTGTATATGGATCAATATATTGTGAGAAGAGAGTGAAGGGACACTGTGTGGTTTAAAGTCAGGGAAGATGTGTGTTAGGGTTGTATCTTTTCATAATACCTTTTCAGTGTATATACCTAGCAGATAATCTAGGAAGCTGGACTGTATGAAGATGAATGAGGCATCAGGACTGCAGGAAGACTCTTTAACAATCTATGTTATATAGATGACACAACCTTGCTTGCTGAAAGCAAAGAGGATTTAAAACACTTAGTGATGAAGAACAAAGACCACAGTATGGGTTGCAGCTCAACATAAAGAAAACAAAAATTTTCACAACTGGAACAATAAGCAACATCATGATACGTGGAGTAAAGGTTGAGGTTGTCAAGAATTTCATTTTACTTGGATCCACTATCAACAGCTTTGGAAGCAGCAGTCAAGAAATCAAAAGACATGTTGCATTATAAAAATCTGCTCCAAAAGACCTCTTTAAAGTGTTGCAAAGTAAAGATGTCACTTTGAAGACTGAGGTGCACCTGATCCAAGTCATGGTGTTTTCAGTTGTATCATATGCATATAAAAACTGGACAATGAATAAGGAAGACAGAAGAAGAATTGACACCTTTGAATTGTGGTGTTGGAGAATTATATTGAACATACCATGGACTGACAAAAGAACAAACAGATCTGTTCTGCAAAAGGTACAGCCAGAGTGTCCCTTGGAAGCAAGGATAGCAAGACCGTGTCTTACATACTTGTGACATGTTGTCAGGGGGGATCAATTCATGAAGAAGGACATCATGCTTACTAAAGTAGAGAGTCAACAAAAAAGAGAAGGTGAATTGACACAATGGTTTAAGCATAAAAACGATGTGGGCATGGCGCAGGATTGGGCAGTGTTTCATTCTGTTGTGCATATGGTTTGTTGAGAGGTAGAAACAGCTCAGTGGTACCTAACAACAACAAGTAATACTGTAACATATAATTTAAAGCTAAATCCCTGTACAAATTTATGATTAATCAGGAATCATATTTTACTCATTGGCTTTTGTGCTCAGTAGAGCTATTTCTGCTATTGTGCTTTTGTGTTCAGTAAAGGTCTATTTGATGAGATATGGTAGGATCGTTTTATGAAAAGCAGTGGAAGCCAGAGGAATTTTCTTACTCTACAAAAGTTGGTTAGTCCGATGATTATTGAATCCTTTTGACAAAAGTTGTGCTTTTAAAAAGTGATAGTGTTTTTTAGGGAGAAAGTTGAAGCAGGGGAGACCCCTAGGATACCACTGTAGTTCTAGAGCAGATAGAGATAACTTGGATTACCAGGATGCTTTGAGACTTAAAGAGGCAAATACTAGGATTTGATGACTGATGAGATTTCCAAGGCAAAGGAAAGTTAGGAATTAGTTGTGTGTTGTTTTTTTTCCCCCAACAAGTGAGACTGGAAAGATGGGATTGATACTAATATTGAAATAGGGAAATTCAGGTGCCTGTTGAGTTTGAGATGACTGTATGGCAGGAATCAGCCAAACAGACCTGTGCTATGTGTACAGCCTGCAAGCTAAGAGTGTTTTTTACATTTTTAAACGTTTATCTGAAAACCTAAAGGAGAGGAATATGTGATAGAGACCACATGTGGCCCACACAAAAGTACCCCATTGCCATTGCTGTAGAGCTGATCCTGATTGATAGTGGCCCTGTAAGACAGAGTAGAACTGCCCTAGTAGAATTTCCCGGGAGGTCCTGGTGGATTCAAACTGCTGACCTTTTGGTCAGCCGCCAGGCTGTTAGGCGTTGCACCACCAGAGCTTCATACGTGGCCTTTGTTGCCTAAACTATTTACTGTCCCATCCTATACAGAAAAAGTTCGTAAGGTGTTAAAGTAGACATGTCATTTGATGTAGGGGTGGTGTTGAGATGAGCTAACACAACTAAAACATACAGCTTAGATAGATTTGGTGGTTGAAATGTAACTGCTCCTTAAGTGCCAGCTCTACTGTTGGCTCCTTTGTTGCAAAGCTTTACTGGTTTGGTAAAACTGATTGCATTGTTTTCTGCCTTTTCATATCACTTGGTTTATATTTTTGCCAGAGATCTGGTTCCATTGTATTTGTTGGTTCAAAAACTTGTTCAGATAGTGGAATATCTACTGTTCTTTTAGAAAGCTATTAAGTGTTAATGTATTTAATTCCACCATACGCACTAGGGACAATTTGTTAACAGATAAGTATTGCTCTAAATATGTAATAGGAAATCACAGCTACCAGCTCACTTATGAGAAGCAACTTGCATAGTGGTTTAAAAGATAGATTCTGAGGGAAAACTCTGGGTTCAGAACACATCTCTGTGCCACTTAGTAGTTGTGTTACTTAGCATCTCTGTGCCTCATTTTTCTTATCTGTAAAATGGGAAGGATAATAGTAATAATGCCCTCAAAAGGCTGTTATGAGAATTAAACTACTTTCTGTACAGGCTTTAGGACAGTGCCTGGCGCTTAATATTATCAATGTTCAGGTGATAATGATTGATGAACACACACTAGTGTGAGTCATTCAGTGTTAATGTAAGGGTGGATGGCTTTTCTATTCACTTACTGTTCTTACCACTAAGAGATAAATAGTGGCATCTTACGTTCGTCATTACATTCTTTTCCCAGTTCTTATACAAAGCTTTTATAGATTCTCAGTAATGCTTACTGAATGAATACTCAATCAAGCAAATGAAAAAAAAAAAGATTTTAAAGAACCTAACCTAAAGAAATGAAATGACTTGTTCAAGATTTTACAGGTATATTGTAACAGGATCCAGACTAGAACCCAGCCCTCTTGTCTCCCCATCTCATTGTTCTTTATACACTGCTGTTTGAAGTTAGGTAGTATTGAAAAGGAGAAAATCAGGGGAGGTTTGTAAGTTTATATTTTAACTATATACAAAATCTGATGGTGTGTGTGGAATGACAGTCCATTTGAGGGTTTGCTGCTGTTTTTAACTTGCTTTAAGGTGCAATGAAAGGCTTCCACGTTTTCTGTCTCATCCTTTTGGCATCTGGGAGCTTCTCTGAAGCGAAGTTTGATGATTTTGAGGATGAGGAAGACCTAGTCGAGTATGATGATAATGACTTTGCTGAATTTGAGGATGTCATGGAGGACTCTGTTACTCAGTCTCCTCAGCGAGTGATAACTACGGAAGATGATGAAGAGGAGGCCACTGTGGAGTTGGAAGGGCAAGATGAAAACCAAGAAGATTTTGAAGATGCAGACACCCAGGTGAGGTTCTCTTATTATTTTCCTGGGAAATTAAAAAGATAGGAAAATTTGTAACTAGCACTTTTCAGAGACATTGTATGTAAGACACAAGTCTAAGAGACCTTTGCTTCCTGAAAACTTTATTTTTGTTCAGTAGGTGGAGCTCTTTTAAATGTTTTCTGTGGTCTGTTCTCACCTTCTGCATTGATCTCATCATGAACTGGATTTCTTTCTCTCTCAACTGTGGGTTGGGGAGGGGCTGGAGAATAGATTTGTGTGGGGGTGGGAATTTTATTGTTTGGAACTCTGGGTTCAAAGGCATGAGGAGTTATCTTTGCTTTAAAAATGTCTAATAGCTCTGTATGGAGTGCTTGCTGCTTGTGTGTTGTAGTTTTCCTGTACAAATGTTGTCCACAAAAACAAGGCAAGACTGCTGGCAGCATTTGTAGAGGAAAACAGACTGTGCCTTATTTTTATAGGAGGGAGATACTGAGAGTGAGCCATATGATGATGAAGAATTTGAAGGTTATGAAGACAAACCAGATATTTCTTCTAGCAAAAATAAAGACCCAATAACAATTGTTGATGTAGGTATACAGAATTCTGAGTTCCAAACTAACCAACAGAACATCTTGCTGTCATTTTGCCCCAGAAATATAATTAGTGATGTGTACTAGTGTTCATGTAATAGTAGTGGGAGCTGGGAAAGAGCTTGGTATCAAGTCTGATAAACCACACTGCTATAGAAGCAACTGCTAGCTTTTATTTCTGAAGGAATGAGTGAAAGGACACGTGTTAAATATATTTTGGGGTGGAGCTGAAAACCAAGTTTAATATAGTGGGCTCCCCAGCTTTTTATGCCAGTTGATTTTCCTTACAAATTATCTGAAGTATCCATGGCTGTTTACAGGTTATCTCATTCTCCTTCAGCTGCCGCCAACTTTAAATGGAATGATTGTCCTTCTTTAGGTCCCTGCTCACCTCCAGAACAGCTGGGAAAGTTATTACCTAGAAATTTTGATGGTGACTGGTCTGCTTGCCTACATCATGAATTATATCATTGGGAAGAACAAAAACAGTCGTCTTGCTCAGGCCTGGTTTAACACACATAGAGAGCTTTTGGAAAGCAACTTTACCCTAGTAGGTAAGTTCAGCCAATATAAGTCCAGTTACCCGCTTGGAAACAAGCTGGTGAAAACACTTTTCTTCCTTCAGTGTAAGCAGCTAACTGCTTTTAGGGACTGTTGAAGAGTGTGCATTTTTATTTATTTTTTCCTCTTAAGGGTCACATATTGGTAGATTTAATGTATTGAACTAATTATATTAAGTAATTCCCTCATATTCCATTAATCAACAATGTTAACTACTAAACAGCTTCTAATTGTAGTGAGACAGTGTCATCAAGACAAAGTAATAAAATTCTGGCCAAAAGCAAGGAATTTTGACAGCGTGATAAATCCTTTCAGTTCATCTTTTAGAAATATTGGAAATTCCACAAAATTCCTTTTGGTTCTGGGCACGTTAGTTTCAGAATCACCTAAGGAGGTATACACTAAAGTGTTGGACTCATTCACATCTACATGGCTTTTCACACTTTATTTTTCTTCTAGAAAATCAAACCCACTGCTGTGGGCACAGTAGCTCTCACCACCTTGTTCAGGTGGGCAGGGCAGCAACAGACAGGGAGAGCCTGTGTCTCTGTACACTGGTTTGGTGAGGCAGCCAAGGGCAGGCCAGTTGCCAGGCAACCTCAGTTCTGTATCTTTCCTCATTCCCTGTTTTTCATCAGTTTCTTCTTCCATTCAGGTTTGATCTAGTTCCTTATCCATTCATTTGATGCTTAGGTTTCCAAGATTGATGTTTGTGTCTGTTCTACCTATTTTTTTTTGGGTCTTTGCTACAGAGGGTCAGTGGGTGCATCTGCCCATCCTGCTGTGTTTACTCCACCTATTTCACTTTTGACATTTAATGTGGTTTTGCTTCATTTTGTATCTACTCTGAAAAATTTGTACTCTAAGCTGATCATCATAAAAGTAATAAGGACTTAAAAGTAATGCTAGAAAGTTTCTTAGTATTTTTTATGGAAATACCATTAAAGGGTTTTAAAAGTAAAAGAAAAGAAGCCCATATATTTTAGTTCTTTTCCCAAGGAACACTGTGAGGGTAGTAGTAGTATCAGTACCTACTTATAGGTCCGATCATTTGGGGGTCAGGGTAAGGGGTCAGGGTGATTTGGGCCCTGACATTTTCAGTGAACCACATGAATTGATTTACCCTAGGGGATGATGGGACTAACAAAGAAGCCACAAGCACAGGCAAGCTGAACCAGGAGAATGAGCACATCTACAACCTGTGGTGTTCAGGCCGAGTGTGCTGTGAGGGGATGCTTATCCAGCTGAGGGTAAGGAGGAAAGTCTTGGTACAGTATGTAAGGTCTCTTAATTTTTCCAGCACTAATTCAAATTATAGTCTAAATCAGTGTCTCATTTCTTCACATCTTTCCTAAAATGAGGTCTAAAAGTCATCTTTCCAGTAACAAATGTGTTGTATATTCGGTGAAGTTTTGATTCCCCCTCCAAAGACCCTTTCTTTATAGCACACAAAAGTTGAAGCTTACTTCTCTTGTTTTTCAGTTCCTCAAGAGACAAGACTTGCTGAATGTCCTGGCCCGAATGATGAGGCCAGTTAGTGACCAGGTGGTATGTATTCATCACCTCTGATTTTCTAAGGACAGAATGTCTGGAGTTCCTTCCATTCCTGCCTGGATTTTGTTTGGAGTTTCTGACAACTTGTGTCTCTTGACAAAAAATGGTCCCTTCTCTGCTTGGACAGATAATTTTGTTCCACTTAGTGTACAATCTCAGGAGTAGAGGAAGGGGGCACATACTAACGTTTACCTTCTTCCATGTACTGATGATTATTTGATCCAAACGTCTTAAGTAACTAATGTGACAAATAGGGCTGTATTTTATCATATTAGATTCTATAAGCTTGTAATTTTCTCTCTTTGACCCAGTGTAGAATGCTGACTATTTACTTACTTAAATCTTGTCTGGTTTTCGGATTTGAGTACTCCTGTGTGAACCTGTGTTAGTTTTTTGTTGCTGCATGATACATTACCGTAGACTTGTAGGCAGACTGAAATCAAGGTGTTGGCTGGGCTGCTGTTCTTCCTCAGAGCTTGGAGGCCTCTTCTCAGAGTCATTCCGGGTGTTGGCAAAATACAGCTCCTTGTAGTTGCAGGTCCCCATTTTCTTACTAGCTGTCATCTGGGAACTACTTTCAGCTCCTGAAGTCAACACATAGGTCTTTACTACATAGCCCCTTGCATAGCCCCTCTCACCTTTCAAATCTGTTCAGGTAGGACTCAGTCTCTTTTAAGAACTCAATTGATTAGGTCAGGCCTACCCAGGTTATTGTCCTTTTTGATTAACTGCCATACAGTGCAGCATTGTCTGGGAGTGACAGCCCCTACTCCCAAATCAAGCTCACACTCAAAGGAAAGATGTATACACTGGGGCAGGAATCTTGGGGACCATCTTAGAACATTTCTGCTCTCCACAGAAGTCAACAAGCAGGATTTTTTGTGTTTGTTTTTTGAAGCAAATAAAAGTAACCATGAATGATGAAGACATGGATACCTATGTGTTTGCTGTTGGTACACGGAAAGCCTTGGTGCGACTACAGAAGGAAATGCAGGATCTGGTATGTGAGGTTGTTCCAAGTCACATTTACGGAGGAACTGCCTTTTTATTATGTAAATGTTCAGCTTCATAAGCATAGCATGATTATATTACTTAACCATTGTTAAGTGCCAGTAGGCCAGTAGATACTCTCTTGAGTTAAACTCCTCTTTGCATAATAAAATGGTCATGTCTTACTTTCAATTACTTCATTCTCTAGAGTGAGTTTTGTAGTGACAAACCTAAGTCTGGAGCCAAGTATGGACTGCCAGACTCCTTGGCCATCCTGTCAGAGATGGGAGAAGTCACAGAAGGCATGATGGATACAAAGGTAAATTCAGTAACAGACGTCGCTTTGTGGACCCTGGTGTTAAGGGCTTCCTCCCTAGGAGTCACACTGTATAAGTTCTTCACTTTATGACCACTTACATAGTCCTTTCCCACACAAACATAAAAATGCTTTCTTTAAATAATAGATTAACTGGTCAAAAAGACAATTTGATTAGTCAGAAAGTTATTTTCAAATCTAGAGGAGTTGTTCCTGGGATTGTCAATGGCTTCCAGGTTTTTTAAAAAAGAAATTCAAGTTTAATCCTTTCACCATGTCCTTTAGTCCATTTTTTTTTTGTGCTTCAATTAGTGTGGGAGAAGAAGGAGGTGTAGAGAGCACTTTCTTTCCATTGGTTGTGTAATAATACCAATACATCTTAATATAAAAACATAGGGTACCACAGAGATAGTAATAAGTTCAGAATTATCTGTTTCTAAAGACTCCCCTGAAATTATTTTAGAGTTAGTTAATATAATTTATTTTTGTTGTTTTCTTTGAGAATATACACAGCAGAGCATACACTCATTCAACAATCTCTACGGTTCAGTGACTTGATGACATTCTTGGTCCTCTTCCGTTTCTGAGTTGTTTTCCCCCATTAACATAAACTCACTGCACCCTGAGATTCCTGTTTAATCTTTGGAGTTGCTTTTTTTGTCAGTTTGATTCCACATAGATGGATCTTAAAAGAACACAATGTTCAACAAAGCAAACAGTCTTTACTAGTTAAGTTAAAGCACTGTTTGGTTTTAAGTAGACTTGGTTTAAGGTCTAAAGATTGTCTTGGGGCAATAGTTTCAAGGGTTCATACAGCCTCCATGGCTCCAGAAAGTCTGACTCTTTGATCTAAACTATTCAGTAATGGTAGCCAAGCACCATGTAATCTCAAGTTAAAGGAGGCAATTAGCTACATATTTTATGTCCTTATATTCCTGGTATTTTAGAATTTATTGTTACATTTTTCATTCTTGTTTAGCATATTATTTAGAAACAATTTTTTTGTTTAATAAGAATAAACTTAGTCATTGGTACAACTAGAGAAGAGTGCTAGTTATGTTTTAGAGAGGTTCCTTGTCTTATTTAAACATTATTTAACAAAAAAATAATTGACCTCAATGACATTGTGAAAAAGTAAGGATGATTGAAAGGTGAATGTGGAAAAAGGTAAATGTGCCAAACGGCTAATTAAAAAAAATTTTTTTTTTCCAGATGGTTCACTTTCTTACACATTATGCTGACAAGATTGAATCCGTTCATTTTTCAGACCAGTTCTCTGGTCCAAAAATTATGCAAGAGTACGTATGAGATAAAAATGTCGAAAGTCATTTTCCTCACTAGCTTTCTGTGTTAAGAAACCCGCAGAGTGCTTCTGCAATTTCCCTTACCACATAAGTGAGGGCACTGGTGACAGGCATCCAGGCTTCCCTTTGCTTTGACTGCATGCACCCTGCAAGGTAACTGAAGACCTGTCGGAGACAACAAATGAACTTGTCCCAGTTTGCATGTATCCCTGCATGTACAGGCCATCCACTCCGGGCAGTGAATGAGAATGGAAAGTTCAGTTGCTCCTCTCTTTTTTCCTTACTAGTCTAGGCTCCCCCTGCAACCCTCCAGTTTGTGGTATTAATCTATGATGCTTGTGTTTGAGTCACTGCAAATCTGTCTGTTTTGTAATTCATGGCCTTTTGTGGCTTCTTTGTGTGAGTAGTTGATTGACTATCTTTTCCTAACGTTATTAGAACCTCTCAATGCCCATAGTTTTTGGCTTTCTCTTAATACTGTTCAAGAATGCCTATTGAGGGTTTGGATTTGTTCTTTGAATTCACAGCTTGTCTCAGGTGAGCACAGTTACTTAAATTTGACCCTTGATGTAGAATTGGTCCTGTCCTAAATTTTTCTTTAAGGACTCCCCTCTTCTAGGCTGTGGAGTCGAGTACAGTTGAAAGCCAATCTGGATGTTAGTTCTGTGTCAGGTTTACTTGGGTTCCTATGGCTCTAGATAGTTTTGCATCATCCTTGCCTTGCTCAGCTCAGTAGCAACTCTTGGGGTAAAGGGTCACATTGTGGCATTTCTGAAGCCTTTTGTGTATAAGGTGGGGAAGGCTGGATAGTCAAAGGTTACAGAGGACTCTCTGGTGAGAATCAGAACTAAAATATTCCACAGTAGATTATTGTAAATTTATTTTGAATCTAAGAAATAATATGCTCCTTTATAGCACAGGAGTTGGAAATAAAACAGTATGCCTCAAAATAAGTAAAACCATTATTTAAAATATGGGCCCCTCTCAGTATAGGCTCATTACTGGCTCCCTTGGTGAGATGGACTATTTCCTTCCTGGAGGGCATTACCAGCGTTTTTTAGGTAGAGAGTAAAAATCACGTGCAAGAATGTGTTGCAGAATAAATGTGTCAGTTAGATAGATGGTTGGGCCAGTAGACCTATAAAATTCTCTTGGGTTGTAAGATTACATATGAACCTGAGACTATCAGGCTGTATACTGTGCTGATTATTTGCAGAGGTATCTTTTCATCTAGTGAACTGGGTGGCATGTGCATGGGAAATAGCTTTCTTGAGTTCTTTCTTAAAATTTTTTTTTTTTTTGTGGCAGGGAAGGTCAGCCTTTAAAGCTGCCTGAAACTAAGAGGACACTGTTGTTTACATTTAATGGTAAGTGTTCTGAGTTGTGCTTGAGTTCTTAGTATTCTATGTGATGATCTTGAGAGTATTGTCCCCCCTTTAAATAATTGCTAAAAAACTGCTTTAAAACTGATGTCATCCCTGTGTGTGATTTCTGGGTTTCTTCAGGAAGGGAACCTTCTATATTTTTAAGCTTCTAATTTCTGCTGCATTTTAACTGCCTAGGGCACTTGGAGAAAGGAAATCTATTGAGATTTTTAAAAAAAAGAAAAAAGAAAAAATTGAGTGACCCTTAAGTATTAATGCTGCTATTAACTCAATAGAAAAATGGCTTTGTTTTCCAGTGCCTGGCTCAGGTAACACTTACCCAAAGGATATGGAGGCTTTGCTACCCCTGATGAACATGGTGATTTATTCTATTGATAAAGCCAAAAAGTTCCGACTCAACAGAGAAGTAAGACGGGAAGCCTTTATTCTAAGTTGGCACGTTTTATTGCTGTTGGATACCCCACCCCAAACCACCACCAGCCAGTGATTTCAGTGATTGCAAAGACCTAGGAAACCCTGGTGGCATAGTGCTTAAGTACTATGGCTGCTAACGACAGGGTTGGCAGTTCATAGCCAAGGCGCTCCTTGGAAACCCTATGGGGTGGTTTTACTCTGTCCTATTGGGTTGCTGTGAGTTAGAATCAACTCCATGGCAGTGGGTTTGGTTGGTTTAGTTGACTTTAAAGTGGTAAATAGTTGAGAGTAGTTTTATGAAAAAAGACTAAATAGGATTTTGTGTCTCTTGGCTATAAATGCACTTCTTACAAAACACTGTGTTTCTTGGGGAAAGGGCAAACAAAAAGCAGATAAGAACCGTGCCCGAGTTGAAGAGAACTTCTTGAAGCTGACTCATGTGCAAAGACAGGAAGCGGCACAGTCTCGACGTGAGGAGAAGAAGAGAGCAGAGAAGGAGCGAATCATGAATGAGGAAGATCCTGAGAAACAGCGCAGGCTGGAGGTGAGACAAGCTTTCCTTATCATTGGGGTCAAACCAAGGAGATTTATGAAGAGTCTCATTCGTACAGTAGTAGCTGTTAAGCTAATTCTGTGTTGGAGTGTACATAACCTAAAAGTTAACTGTTTTCTTAGCACTTGTGATGTTTTGTCAGTTATCATTGCTTTAATTACAGTGCTAGACAGTTATGTAGGTTTTGTCATTTAATATAGGAACTTAGCCAGTTTAGTAGCTTCTAAATTAGCAACTTATAAATCACCCTTTAAGCGTAATGTGCTATCTCAACAGCTATATGTGCATGTATGTGCACAGTGTACTCCCCTTTGTCCTTATATTTCCTTTGTCTCTGTGGAGATGCTTCTGAGAACACTTCTACCCCAAGCTCCCAAAAACAACGAAATTAGAGCAGAAGTAAACTTTAATCAGAAGTGACCACTGTCAACCAAGAGTGAAGTCATACTTTGACTGGTCTGTAAGGCTGTTTCATGCTGGAAATAAAAACCAGTGACTTTGGCTATGAAAGTAATATACTTCTAGCTTCTTCCTCTGCTAGATAACCTCTTTTATAACAATTCACAGTTGAACATGATGAATTAAAATATTAGGCCATATATAATGTGTCTCCTAATAAGGAATTTACAGTTAATAACATGCACCCTGGTGCCACAGTGGTTAAAAACTCACCTGCTAACTAAAGGGTTGGCAGTTCGAATCCAGCTTGTCCTTGGAAACCCTATGGGGCAGTACTGCTCTGTCCTTTGCAGTAGCTGTGAATTGGAATTGACTGGACAGGAACAGATTTGCTTTTTGTCTAACCTAATCTAACAAGATTTTTAGGGTTTTCTGAACTGAAGTACAACCCTTGGCAGATGTAAGTGAATATTATGCTGAAAGCTGGGCAAGTGTTTCCTGGATATAGGAGAGATCCAACCAGACTCACAAAGCCTACTTAAATGTTCTGTTTGGTTTCTAAAATGAAGTTTTACTTCCTTTTGCTTCATTTCAACACAGTTTTCATTCACCATCACCCACCACTACCAATTTCTTTATTACCGTCTTCTGAAATACCAACTTAGCTTTTGAACAATGATATACCCAAACCCACTGCCATCAAGTTGATTCCAACTCACAGCAACCCTATAGGACAGAGTAGAACTACCCCATAGAGTTTCCAAGGAGTGCCAGATGCATTCAAACTACCGACCTTTTGGGTAGCAGATGTAGGACTTAACTACTGCGCCACCGGGGTAGGCAGTATTACAAGTTACATATTAATTTATTTATTCCTGGTGCTTAGAGCTTAACTGTTAACTCTCTGCCCCTAGGAAGCTGCTTTGAGGCGCGAGCAGAAGAAGCTGGAGAAGAAGCAAATGAAAATGAAACAGATCAAAGTGAAAGCCATGTAAAGTCACCTCAGAGAGCTGAGTCCTAGTGTCACTTGTAAGCTCTGAGTTCACAGGAAATGTAAAAAATACCAATCCATTTCTCACTGTAAAGTTCTAATACTCCCAGTGGCTGAGCAACCTCATCTCACCCTGTCTTCTGATTTGGTTTGGAGCACTGCAGAAGTTGTAGATACGTTGCAAGGGCTCTGTGGCAGTAATTTTCTTCCAGAAAATCAATTTTGATCATTTCGTAAGAGGAATGATACATGTAGTCTGTATAGTTTTAAAATATTTTTTAAATTATAACATGAATCATCAGCACTTTTAGTGCTTTGATGTTTGGAGAAATATCATGAAATTTGTAGGTCATTAAGTCATTTATTTTTGTTTAAACTAGGCAGTTAAAATGGCTGTAAAGACTGGCTCTTAAACCAAGGTTCCACAAATAACTATTGAAATTGCACAATAAACATTGCTTGGTGTTTTCTTCTGTGTCTTACATTAAACTTGCGAAACAAGTAAAATTTAGAACACTATATTTAGTATTGAAATTTCAGGGACTCAAACCATAATGTAGTTCAGTATGTGTTTTGTTAAGTGGGTGGTGCTAATGCCAGTATTATATCTGTAGGTTTAAGATTACTTCTATATACATGGAAAATACTAGGGATAGGTAGTACAAGAGCAGTTTTGTCTTTACCTGGTATCAAGAGCTAATGAGAAGGTGAATGCTGTATTTTAAGTGGTTGTATGCTGCTTTTTTTTTCAATAACAAATGCATGCAAAACTAACTGCTTCACCTAGATCAGATCTGTGGTCTGTGTGAAGTCTCAAATGTTCTCCTTCTTGGTTGCTGCAGTCTGTTGGATGTTCATGGAGAAGCTCTATTCTCTGAGTTACGGCTGTATACCTTGCTTCTCCTTCTTTTCTGTCTTACACAGTTGAGGCTGGTTATATTCCATCAGAGAAACAGCCATGTGTATGCAGAAATATACTTTAAAAACTTAGCTTTCTGAAACTAGTAAGAGTTCTTTCTGCCTCTTGAGGACTGGGCTCTGGGGGAGAGGCCCATCTATCTGCACGAGCATTTAGCTTGTTCAGATCTCTGCATTTTATAAATGCTTCCTACTAAGAAAGCATTTTTTAAGTCACTGCTTGTACCAGGTAATTTTTGCTGGGGATGGGAGAGGGCTGGGGTTTTTGATGGGGCCGGGGCAGGTGATGTTTTCTCGCTGATGCTTTTTGTGCGGGTCTGTTCTGAGGCAATAAATGATAAGTTGCTGTGCAAACAGCATGTGCTGCTGCCTTTGTAACTGCATGGAAACTTTTCACACAGATGTTTCTCTAAAGCAATGCAGAAATGTAAACGGGGATGCGAATGTACTGTTTTTTAACAGTCCGTGACATTAAGTTATTGAAATAACAAAAATAAAATTTAATTATTTTAATGCTGTATAATCATAGAATAGCCTTGTTTTACAAACCTGTAAGATACCTTTTAGAACTCAAAGTTGGTATGTGTAGCTATCTTTTGATTAATAAAAGCTTTCTTAAAGTCCCATACATTTGGACCATGGCAGCTAATTTTGTAATTTAAGCATTCATACGAACTACCTATGGACATGTATTAAACTACTTAACAAAATCTCAGCGTGTAGCCTTTACTTTCCTGGGGTTGTCCTGCAAGAGTATAAAGCCATGGAAATGTTCCTTCTTTCTGTTGGATAAAAATCAGCACTGAGGGAGTTTGTTTTTGTGTTCTTCCCAATTTAAATGCTTTTCTTTCAGAAGAGGTGGTCTTGAATATCTTCCCTTTGTTGTTACTGGTTATCATTTTTAGAATGTTTTATATTTCTGAAGCCATATGTGTTATGGGTTCTTCCTTCTCATCCCCATTTAAGGCACCATTCTCTGTCCCATGAATGAGAGGACACAGTGGAGAATGTCATTTACTGTCACTGTAAAACCACTGTGCCCTCCAGTTACATCTGCCTTGCCTATAGCTGAACCATTCAGCACAGTTGCAGCACTGCTAAAACTGAAGCCAGTCTAATGCTTCAGGAAAGAACTGCGAGTTTGTAGGCAGAGACCTTGGTTCTGTCCTAGTTCTACTAATAAGTGTTTCCTCATGTACAAATGGGTATTTTCTCTTGAAAATGTCTGCTCAGAGGACTACACAAGATAATATGTATGAAAGGACTTTGAGAAATATAAAATACAAACTACTTTTCAAACACCTCATGAGCTTTTCTCACTTGTGTATTGTCATAGGCAACTGATGACACTTTCCTCATAGTTAATTTATGTGGTATTTTGTGTACTGTGTACTTAGTTTAGATGCTCAGTTAAAAAAAAAAATCAGCATCTCCAGTCTGTGTCCATCATTCTAGGCTTTACACCATTTTCTGACAGCTCCAGAAATCTTGGAGAGTCCTGACCCTTTTATAAGCAAGTGAAAAGCACTAGGGAGCGTGTGCATCCCGGGATTCCTAACAAGTCAAAAGCAAAGGAGGAAAAGACAATTCAACTTTAAACTGAAATTTGAGCTTTCATTGCAATGCTTGCTCTAAGTTACCTGCGTTTGTAAGTGGGAGGACCTGTCACAAGAAAAACTAAAGCTAACGGAAACGTGCTCCTTGGAACAGTCACAAGAGAGTCTGGGCCAAAGAGTTCTCTGGGTAGTTTTTGTGGGCAGTCCTGAAGATGGCTGCTGTGAGTGGGAATCGACTCCACAGCTGTGGGTTATGAAGATGGTAAGATCTCTTAGCCTCCTTGGCAAACTGACAAATCATAACATAATTGAGAAAAAGACATAGCAATTAGGCCAAATATCAGCACATAGGAAATATGTGTTGAAATGCCCCACTGTAATGGCAGCATGATACTGAGCATCTTTCAGGCACTGTCTTCTCCAGCACCCTGAATTCCAAAGACTACCCATGGTGAATAGAACATAACCAGAAATTTCAATTCAGCTTCTCCTACCTTTGTGAATTTGTCAGTTTGCTCCCAAGAGGCAGTTTGAGAATGAGAGAAGAGTGAGGGTGGTTTTTGGGTGCCATCCAGTGGATTCTGCCTCGGAGACCTTACAGGACAGAGTAGAACTGCTCCACGGGGTTTCCAAGGAAGGGCACAGTAGTTTGCACAGTAGTTAAGTATTGGGTGCTGTCATGGATTGCATTGTGTCCCCCCACAAAATGTATGTATTGATTTGACTTGGCTGTGAGTCCCAATATGGTGCATTCCTCCCGTGTGCTGTGGATCCCACTTCTGTGATACTGATGACAGAGAATGGGCAGCAGTTGTGCTGGTGAGGCAGGACTCAAGCTACCAGCTTGTAGGATAGAAGGGAGAGACATGAGCAGAGTAAGTTGGGAACCTCACACCACCAAGAAAGCAGCATCGAGAGCACAGCATGCCCTTTGGACCTGAGCTTCCTGGGCCGAGATGCTCTCTGAATTTGGACTCAGCCTACCAGAGTAATTTCTCTTATTGAATGGACTTATAACTTGTGAACAGATTTGTGGCTTACTAGACTTGGACAGTAAGATTTCTTTTCATGAAGCCTTCCACTCATGGGATTTTCTGTCAGAGCAGTCTTAGGTGACTAAAACAGTGCTAACTGAAAGGTTGCCAGGTGCCCTGCAGGAGAAAGGGGTGACATTGTGCTTCCTCAAAGATTACAGCCTTGGAAAGCCTATGGGGCAGTTCTACTCTGCCCTTAAGGGTCCTTGTGAGCTTGAACTGATTTGAGAGCAGTAGGATTTTGTATCTTTAGGAAGGCACACTGCCACATCTTTCACACAGTGAGGGTAGTATTTTGAAATGTTAGAAAAACTGAATGAGACCCTCAGATACATTTCACTGGGATGGCTAAGTCCACTACCACTTTTAGCATCATATTCCATCAGTTCCTGTTTGGATATAGCTGATTTTCTACCCTGTCCAATTAGACCAAGTACAAATCTGTGCCAAGGATCAGTGCCAAGAAGAGTGAGTGTTCATTACCTGATGGGATGCATATATGCCAAAAACCAAACCTAGTGCCACTGAGTCGATTTCGACTCTTAGCAACCCTGTAGAGCAGAGTGGAATTGCTCCATAGGGTTTCCAAGGAGCACCTGGTGGATTTAAACTGCCGACCTTTTGGTCAGCAGACACAGCACTTAATCACTACACCACCAGCATCTCCAAATACATATATATACTTAAATTACACACACCCCATCCAGTGCACACAATGGGTCGCTGAAAACATAGCCTCGTAGTTGAGATTCTTGCTCCCTTATCTATTGACTATACCATCACTTCTCAAGTTATGAATGGCTTGGGTTAGCTTCTCCTTTAGGTCAAACCCCATCACAGGTTTCTGCAAACATAGCATGTGTTTCATAGTTGTGATGAAGGAGAGTCCAGGGACAAAAAGATACGAAAGGGAGAAAAATGGTATTTTCCCTTTGCAGCCTATCAGCCTGTCAGCCGACATGCTCAAGTGAGAGGCATCTGAGATGTGCTCAAAAGGAGAGAGCAGACTAGGCTTTTTCACTGAAATCCTACCACTCGAGGAGTAAAAATTAAAAATCCTCAAAGTGTGATCTCCATAATCTATAAGGTACTACAAAATATCAATAAGAAGAAGATAAACCATCCAATTAAGCAACGGGCAAAGGAGATGGACAGACACTTCACTAAAGAGGAGATCCAGGCAGCCAAAAAACACATGCGGACATGTTTACAATCTTTAGTTATTAAAGAAATTCAAATCAAGACAACAATGAGATACCATCTCACCCCAACAAGATTGGCCATGATCCAGAAAACACAAAACAACAAATGCTGGAGAGGCTGTGGAGAAAGTGGAACCCTCCTACACTGTTGGTGGGGTTGCAAAATGGTCCGGCCTCTTTGGAAGGCAATCTGGCGCTTCCTCAAAAAGATGGATACAGATATACCATTTGACCCAGTAATTCCACTACTTGGAATATATCCTACAGAATCAAGGCCTTTCACACCAACGGACACATGCACCAGAATGTTTACCGCAGCCCAGTCCACGATAGCAAAAAGATGGAATCAACCCAGATGCCCAACAATAGAAGAATGGATAGGTAAACTATGGTACATATACTCAATGGAGCACTATGCGATGATAAAGAATAACAATGATTCCAGGAAACATCTCCTAACCTGGTTTAAACTGGAAGACATTATGTTGAGTGAAAGTAGTCAGTGACAAAAGGACAAATACTGTATGAGACCTCTATGATAAGATCTCAAAAACAGACTTGTGTATAGAAGAAAAGACTCTTTGACAGCTGCAAGGGAGGGCAAGGAGGGAGGGTGAGGAGGGGAGAGTTTAGATAGTTACTAGAAATCTAGTTGGGAGAAAGCAGTGATAGCACACATTAGAAACAAGAACAACATTAAGTGGACTTCAGCATAACTTGAGTACTCCTTCCATCTTAATACTGCAAGGCTAGAGTAGCTGGGGCGGGGGGTGGGGGACCATGTTCTTAGGCGAAATCCAGGCCAACGGGCACAACTAGCGTTTTGCTAAGAGAGCTCTCTGCACCCCACATTGGTGAGTGGCGTCTGGGGTCTTAAAAGCTGCCAAGCTGCCATCCGAGGACACAGCAAATGGTCCCAACTCAGCAGGAACCGATGCTCACCAAGGACCAAAATGACATGCAGTAAAGACAACCGAGAAGACAGAGACCCACAAGAGTGGGTGCCTACATCGACTTGGGACCGGAAGAACCGGATGGTGCCCGGCCACCACCAGTGATAGCCACGATGGAGCTCACAGAGAGGAGTCTCACTGGCAACACAAGAATAAAAAGGGGTGCATCATGAGATCTCCACTAAAAGACCTCAATTGATGGTCCAGTGGTTTTGGGGTTCCTCTGAGAGCAAGGCCCCCGGCCCTGATGCTGCCCTTTCCCATAAATTATAACAAAGGTCCACTCTTTGGACAGGAATGGATTGGACTTGACAATGCAGCCAAAGCCAAGTGCCGGCAATGCAGAGTGACCATATATTGGAAGCACTTTATGGTTCTATACATCTATAGGATATCATCTTGCTGACCTCTGGCTGGAGGAAGGGGAGTGGGTGGAGAGGAGGGGAAAGGAGGCTGTTGGGAGGATGAGACATGTATGGAGCAGAGAGGAATAGTGTGCAGTCACCGGACAGGGAGAGTAGCGGAAGCTGCATATAGGTGGGCATGTAAATTTATACGTGAATGTACATTTTCACTCAGTCATGTTAAATTAAAAAAAAAAATCCTCAACGTGCCAAGTCAGCAGCCAGTAGTGGTTTGCCCTTCGTTGGTCCCTGTGGTGTAGTGGTTAACTGCTAGACTTCTAACCAAAAGGTTGGCAGTTCGAATCTGCCAGGTGCTCCTTGGAAACTCTATGGAGCAGTCCTATAGGGTCTCTATGAGTCGGAATCGACTCGAAGACCGTGGGTTTGGTTTGGGGAGTCCGCATGACCCTTCATCACTGAAATCATCCTCCTGCTCTTCCTGCCTGCAGGGCGAAGGCTCTGCACCCGCAGACCGACGGGACGCCTCCGTTCGCGAAGAAGTGCCCTTTAGCAGGCTCAGCGCGGCTCAAGAAGACAACCCAGGACCTGCTCAACCACGACCTGCGGAAGGGCTACGGTCTAAGGACAGCGGCATCCCAGGACGCGGCTGATCTTCGCCGCACCGACTGGCGGTGCGGGGTGGGGTGGGGCTACGCCACAGGCAGGTGCAGAATGGGGCTGAGCTTCGCCACAGTGTGGGGCAGGGTGGGGTGGGGTGGGGCTACGCCACAGGGAGGTGCAGGACGGGGCGGGGCTTCGCCACAGTGTGGGGCAGGGCGGGGTGGGTGGGGCTACGCCACAGGGAGGTGCAGGACGGGGCGGGGCTTCGCCACAGTGTGGGGCAGGGCGGGGTGGGTGGGGCTACGCCACAGGGAGGTACAGGGCAGGGCGGGGCTTCGCCTGAGGGAAGCTCAGGGCGGGGTGAGGTGGGGCTACGCCACAGGGGGACGCGGGGCGGCGCGGGGCTCGTTTTAACAAGCCCGCCCAGCGACGCTCTACTGCGCATGGCACGTTGCGTCTCTCCCGCCCAGCAACCGGCCTGGCGGCAGAGCGGCCATAAACTGAGGAGGCGGAGCCGGGACGGGGTCGGTTGTGAACGGTGACTTCAGGACCAGGTACGGGCTGTTGGGCAACCTGGCGTGCTCCAGGGCTCAGCCTCTGCCTGCCCTGAGCCGATTCTTTCTCCTCAGGGGCAGGCCTTCGTCAAAGTGGCCATCCTGGGCCCATCCTTGTCCTTCACGGGCCATTCTTCCTTGCGTCGTCCTCGATCCCCGCAACGGGGGGCCTCATCCCGATGAGTACAGTAGTCCAGGACCTGACCGGTGACACTGGAGTAGGGCTGCCGGGTTAAGAGGCAGGCTCGTGCTTTCCCTGCTCCCGGGACTTGCTTTCGGAAATCTAGGGCCCACGTGTCAGTTTGTCCGAAAGCTAAGAGACGGCAGACCGCAGTGCTCCCTACACCCGGACGACATCACAGGCAGGACCGGCAGCAACTGAAGCTCTGTCAGGACACAGGTCCCAGGTCACCCCCTGAATCAGCCAAAGCAGAGAGCTTTAGTGATCGTTTTATTTTCCAAGAATGCTTAAGTGCCTACAGTAGATTTGGAGTGGAGATGGGGTTAGGGGTCAGGAAGAGAGCACGCGAGAAGGGGAGTGGTTAATAAACTTGTTTGTAGTTTTATATTTTTAAGGAATCAACCTGTCTGCCTAGCCTTTCTGCTGGCTTCCCGCATTCTTTGCTGAAAAAGGAAAAGCTGTTCGAATTGGTCTTTTTTAAACAGTATTATGTGTTGCAGTAAGATTATGTTTGAATATGTATTGACAGCATTGAAAGAGTTCTTCATTGACTGATTTGTACTGGTAGAGACACTCAAGATTGTTTCTTGTCTATGAGAGTTCAAGAAACAGAATCTTGTCTGGTTACCTGCTTCAGGCCAGGATCCTATTAATTCATCCATATTTACAGTGGTCAGATCTCAACCCTTTAAATCAGGTTTCTTAAAGGTAGCTTGGAACCCAGACGTGAACACATTTAGAAAACTAGTGACAAAAAGGAAAAAAAAATTCAGGGTAAATGGATTATCTTTTGCACTCAGTTAACAGCACTGGCAAATCTGGTGATGCTTCTCATTTTATCTTTGCACACTCAGTCTTGACACTTCCCCTTAGGGTTCTCTGTTACCACTCTGTCAGGACTGTAGAAATCACAAACCAGTCTCATCAGTCCTTTACCACTTGGCTATGTGAACTTGGGCACTTAAACTCCCAGAGCCTCAGTTTCCTGATCTGTAAAACAGGGATGATACTTTCTGTGAGCTGATTTCTGGCATGTAGTAAGCTCACAATATTTGTTGCTTTCATGATTTCTGCTATTAATTTAACAAATATGTAAGTGCCCTTATCATGAGGCATGTTAAACCCAAAACCCTGATCTTTGCCATCAAGTCAGTTCCAAATTGTGGTAACACTGTGTATTACAGAGTAGAATTGAACTCCATAGGATTTTCTTGGCAGTAATGTTGATGGAGAAAGATCACCAGGCCTTTCTTTTGTGGTGCCCCTGAGTGGGTTTGAGGAACCACAACCTCTCCAAGATGGAAGCATAAGCCCCTTCGAATGCAGCAGAGAAGGAGATGTACTTCCTGCCCCCAAGGAATCTATTCTAGCGGAGGAGACAGGTAAACAGGCAAATGAGAGTGTGGTCGGTGTTTGTGTACACCTTACATCGGTGGGGAGGGAGTGTCAGGGAGGACACTCAAGAGCATGGGACACCTGAGGGCAGTCCCGAGGGACACGTCAAAAGTTAGCTAGGCTGGGGGAGCGGAGGAGTTGGACCAGGCGGAGGATGTATAAGCTTGCAAGTGTTTCCTTTGTGTTCCTTTTCCTGACTTTCCAGCTCCATCCCCTAAATGTAGGCTTCTCCCAAAGCTTTCTGCCCAGCCTACTGCTTCTTGTCTCACATCATTTTCTTCTTTAGTGAATTGCTTGCATTCTAATAACATTAAATTTAGTGAATTGCTTGCATTCTAATAACATTAACTGCAAACTCCCAGGTCCACTTTCCTGTGTCTAACCTGTCTCTCTTACTTTTCTAACTGAATACTGCATGGGAGGAAGGGGACCTAGTGGTGGCAGTGATTAAACACTAGCCCGCTCACTGAACAGTCAGGAATTGACACCCACCTCACTGCTCCAAGGGAGAAAGGCCTGACGATCAACTTCCATAAAGATTGCATATTTATAATTTCCACTTAGGATATGTAACTGCTTTCTCAGCCTTAATAGGATTTTAAAATCCACACTTATCCATCATCTAAAACCAGTTTCACCTCTGAGCTTCCTAGTTTCTTCCTTTGACACACTACTAATTTCCCATCACTCTGGCACCAAAGGTCCAGAATCACCAGAATTGTGGCATGAGCTCCTGATGAAGTGGTGACTCTCTGTCTCTGGGCATTTTCAAGCAGAGACTATAAAACCATTTATCCAGGCGTCTGTAAAAGATATTCCCCCAAAGGGAAGAGGATGGGCTAGCATTTCCACTGCCACAGATTTTTACCACCACAAATGGGGTCCACTATAATTGTATTCTGATATTTCTTCCCCTGAGTTCTTTCACCCCTACCCCTGTCCCTTTACAGATTAATATTACTTAGAATGTTCCCTAAACAGTGCTTCGCGAACATTTGTCTTGATGGTCCACAAATTAACAGCATTGCCATAACCTGGGAGTTTGTGAGAAATGAGGACCATCACTTTGCTGTAAGTCTGAGTTGATTCCGTGTAAGGGGGTTTGGTCTTTGGTTTACAGGGAGCTCTGATGATGCAAAGGTTGGCTGCTTAGCTGAAGGTTGGCAGGTTGAACTCACCCAGCCACTCTAGGAGAAAGACTTGGTGATTTGTTCTTGTGAAGATTACAGTGTGAAAAACTCAGTGGGGCAGTTCTGCTTTGCAGTATGGGTCACCTAACAACCAGTAAGAAATACTAGGCCCCACTCCAGCCTTCTGAATCAAAAATCTTCATTTTAGCTGGTTCCTGAAGTGATTCATTTGCACAGTTAAGTGTGAGAGAGACACTGACTTAGACTGGTTTGTGTTGGCCACCTTTGTGTTCAAAACCTTTCCTACTACCCGTCGACTAGAGTCCATACTTTAGCTTGTACTTAAGGCCTTTCTGTTCTCATAGCCAAGGGGTCCTGCTCCTGTAACTGCCCTCACGGTAATTGGAGAGTATATGCAAAGTGTTTAACACATTTTAGCATGTTTGATCAGCCGGTTCAAGATTTCTGAGTGCCTAGTACAGCGCAGGCATTTTTCTAGGAGCCAAGGGAAACACCTGTGAAGAGACAGAACTTGTTGCCTTTGACCCTATAGGTTAGAGTAAAACGGCCCCATAGGGCTTCCAAGGAGCAGCTGGTAGATTTGAACTACCAGCTTTTTGATTAGCAGCCGTATCACTTAGCTCCTGTACCCCAGGGCTCTGTGAACAAGACAAGGAAACAACAAAATCAGTAACTATTATCACTTCCTGCTTGAAATTCCAATTTTAGGTTTTGCTGGACTTGCACCCCATCCCATCCCACAGTCGTTGCTCCCTTTGCTGAACTCCATAAAATGTACGCATTGCTCATCTCCTTGCGTTACTGTTTGTCAAACTAGTGTGCTGCTTTTAAACTGGATTGTAAGTGCTTTACTTTCCAGGATTTTTTTTTTTTTACATAGTTTTGTATCCCTAAGGCCGGCCTCAGGGCCTTGTTAGATAAGATCCATTTTGAAACTGGAGAAGTCCTTCAAAATTTTCATAATATATCCCTCTAATCATATTAGATAGAGCTACTCTAACACATCTCAGGTGAATTTTTTTTTTTTTAATAAAGTTCTATCAGAAATACCTGTATGCAGTTTTTAAAGCAGTGGCTCAGAGACCTGATAATGAAAACTCACAGGCCCCCTGCTCTGTCTGGCCCTGTCCCAGGTCTGCTCCTCACTAACCATGTCTGTTCTGGTTCTTGTGTTGGACTTCCGTAATTCAGAACAACATGTGGAGACTTTCTGCTCTTACAGGAGGACTTAGCTCGTACCACCCTTTCCTGTCCTCCTCCCAATTTCTGATAGGTAAATCTGTCTATTATCACTTAATGCTATTGGTTACCTGTTGTTTGCTATGATGATAGATGGGTTTCAGCGGAGCCTGCAGACTGAGATGGACTGGGAAGAAAGGCGTAGCAATCTACTTGTGAAAATCAGCCAGTGGAGACCCTGTGCATAGCAACAGTTGATCCATTCCTGGGGACAGCTGAGGACTGGGCAGTGTTTCCTTCTATTGTACATGGGGGGGTGGGGCATGAGTTGGGGAAGGGGTGGCAGCTATTCAAAGATAACAGAAAAAACCAAACCCAGTGCCACTGAGTCAACACCAACTCACAGCAACCCTATAGACACAGTAGAACTGACCAATAGAGTTTCCAAAGAGCACCTGGTAGATTTGAACTGCTGACCTTCTCGTTAGTAGCCGTAAAACTTAACCACCATGCCACCAGGGTTTCAATAGCTAACAACAGTTGAGTAGAACTGTCCAGTAGGGTTTCCAAGGGGCACCTGGTGGGTTTGAACTGCAGACCTTTTGGTTAGCATAACGCTCAACCACTACAGCACCAGGGTTCCCATTAAAGAATGTATATACCATAAATCTCTTACCTTTCAACTTGCAACATTTCCCTTACGCTCTTTGGAAGATGAGGGTGTTAGTTTCCACTGTCACTCCTCCGTGTCTCCCTGCCTTGCTGTTTTCAGCCTTTGCAAGCTAAACCTTTACTTCCATAAATTCAAATTTGATGACATTCACATTCTTTTCTAGAACTGTGTGTTTTGCCTGTAGTTCCATTCTAAAACTTGAAAGCTGAGAACAAACATTTACATTATAATGTCGTAAGCATTGTTGAATAAAGAGCCAGGTGGTATGCTTCTTCAGTTCATGGTCTTAACTCATGTCATTCAAGATCATTCAAGATCATTCTTATTCATTGCTCAAATGCTCAAAATTCTGCAACGTTTAAGTATTTAAGTTTGTTTCGAATTCAGACATTTACTTTTTTTGTAGTATTTTTAGAGTTTGTTTACTTCTCTGTTGCCTTTTTAAGAAAAGAAACAAGCTCCTTTATGCCTTATTTCTGTTAATTTTCATCTTTTTTGCTCATTTTATACATTTTACAAAACCATTTGTCTTCAGCCCCACTTTGTGTTCTGATTTTGACTGGTTCCTTTCTTCACCTGCTCTATCACTGTCATCCTGAGTTTTTCCAGTGAACTCACCTTTTTTTAATTTCATATATTCCTTTTCTTAGTGCCATTTAGCTAGAGTACATCTCAAGTAATTTCATTACAGACCATATGTGGGAGGGAAGGCTTTTTTTTGTCCTTTCATGTCTGACAAATCACTTTCCTGCACACTTTAATGGGAATTCATTTCAGTGTAGAATTGTAGGTTCAAAATGATTTTCCGTTGGAACCTTGAAGGACTTGCCCCATTTCTTCTGGCACCTTGTGATGGTTTTAAGAAGTCTGAAGTGATTCTAATGTGTTTTTCTGCTCCATTTCTTAATATTTCTCTCTTTTTATAGTGCTCCTACAATTTAGATTTATATCCCCTTATTTGATTCTTTATGCGTCTTTTTTCCTAATATTTTTTAACCCTTGTCATTTTGCTTTGTGATCTGGAAGATTTACTTGATTCTGATTAAAATTATGATTACTATTATTTATAATTTCAGGAATTCTTTGCTTTCTGATTATTCCTTTTTGGTTTTATGGAGGCATAATCTTCTGGAACTTCTAAAGAAATTAAGATGCTAGTTTTTTTTTTTAAAAAGTTGTCTTAATCATCTTTGTTTTCTCTGGGGTCTGCTTTTCTGTAAGTTTAGTCTGTGTGTGTTTTAAATGCTGTCTATTTTTTAAAAATGTCTCATGACCCTTGCTATGTGCTTGTATATGGGAATAGAAACCAAACCCACTGCTGTTGAGTTGATTCCGACTCATAGTGTTCCTATGGAACAAAGAGCACCTGGTGGACTTGAACTGCCAACCTTCTGGTTAGCAGCCGTATCATTTAACCACTATGCCACCAGAGTTTCCATATGTGGGATTAAGGGACTAGAAAAGTTGATTTAGGTCTATGTATATGACCAGGCAACAAGGACTAATCAGCTGGCCAGTGTGGCTTTTGGCTGTGAGGCCTTAAGTGGGTAGTGATGCTGGGGGTTTGTCTTCAGCCGCACTTCTCTCTCCCTGGATCCTGGTTGCTACAGTCTTGATTCAGAGCCCCCTAGGCCTGTCCCTTTCCTCTGCTACAGCCCTCTCTGCACACATTCCAGTCTGAGGCTTTCTCCTCTGCTTCACAGGACAGCACTCTTCCATCCACTCTTTAACTCCTAGAAGTGTATTGAGAGTTCACTTACTAATGGCCCCTCATTCTATTTTCTAAGCTTATTATTTTTTATTCCTTTAATGATAATGGTAGGACGAGAGGTGAGATAAATTCTTGGGCTCAGGTTAAAATCTTGAATCAAAAGCGTGAGTATCGCCTATTTTTAAATCTCTGAAAAAGTTGATTTGAAGGTTTCTCTCAGAAATGTAATCCATTATTACAGGCTTCACCATCAGAAAGTAGAAAGATATGCACACCCCAGGTCTTAGATGAGTGCCATTAACCTCATTTTAGAGATTTTAGAGTTGAGAACCAGAGAGCAGTAGTAACCACATCAATTTGGCACAGATGGCAAGATCCAGACCTAAGGTGTGTACCAAGCCTGTGTGATTTCAGAGCATGGGTTTTTTGCCACGACACCATATTGCCACCCTTAAGTGTAAAATACTCTTCTGGTGCCTTTAGCTCTTTTATAGCCTTCTTGGTGGTTCTTACCATTCATACAGTAACTGTATGTATTGGAACCAGCTTGCTCCTTTCTAAAATTTGGAACCCTTCGAGGCATCGTGGTTTATGTGCCAGAGCTGCTAGCCAAAAGGTTGGCAGTTCAAATCTTCCAGGCGTTCCTTGGAAACTCTATAGAACAGTTCTTCTCTGTCCTATACGGTTGGTTTGAGTTGGCATTGACTCAACGGCACTGGGTTTGGTTTTTCTAAACTTTAAATGCTTCCTAATGGCTTCTGTTTTTCTAAAGGAATCTTTTGCTTTGACTGTCCTTGACATGTTTTCAAGTTCTTAATGTGTTCTTCTCATTTCCTTGCACGAGACCGAAGCATGCATTTTTGATAAATGTTGTTCAAAACCAAACCCAGACCCACTGCTGTGTAGTCAGTTCCGCCTCATGGTGGAATGTTAAGGAAAGACTAATTTGTACAAGGTTGAAATGCAGAAGAAGCAAAAATTATTCCTATTTTTGATCCAGATTAACATTTCTTCTGATTGTTCTCATTAGTGGGCACAATAATAAACAGCATCTTCAGAACATGCCTACTGGAAGCAGAGGGACATATTCCTAGGGTTTTTTCTAATAGTTGCTTCTAATGTAGAGTAAAGGCTATTTAAATACAGTTTGATGAAAGCAGTTTTACTGGAAGCATATAGAGTAACAGCTAGGCCTCTGTTACTCATTGGCCTGTCTTAATCCAGGAATAGATTGAGAATCTTCAGAGTAATTGCTTCAGGTACCCCTGTATTGGGGATCCCCCAGACCACTCTCTGGCTTGGTAACTTGTTAGGAGGACTTACAGGACTTAGCAGGTAGTTGTACTCACAGCTGTGACTTACTGCATTGAAAGAATGCAAAGCAGAATCAGCAAAGGGATAATACACTTGGGATGAAGTCTGAGCAAAACCAGCTGCAGGCTTGTAAGGGTCCCTCCCCAGTGGAGTCACACAGAACTGGCTTCATTCCCCCAGTAACAAGCTGTGGACAACGTGTGTGAAATGCTGTCAACCATGGAAGCTTAGTAGAGACTCAGTGCCCAGGGTTTTTGTTGGAGTCTGGTTCTTGCTGGTTCTAACTTGACATTTTAATCAGCTGTACATTTTGAGAAACTGTTTCAAGACCCAATCAGAAAAGAGCCTGAAGCTTAACCATTCCATCATTTTTTTCGGAAGTTCTTAACCCTCACAGTGCAGAATTTTCTGTTCTTGCTGGATTGGAGGTAGGCAGGCAGGATGAGGAATGGTGGTGTTGGCAGCTGCAGCCACTAAAATTTTAAAAATATAGATAATATCCATGGCCCTCTCCAGACCTGCTGAATTAGAATTTTTGGAGGTGGCAGTCTGGGCATCTGTAGATATTTATAACTATGCAAGTTATTTTTAAGCACAGCCAGGATTAAGAACAATTGCCATCATTAATTAAAGTGTCTATGGGGTGGCTTAGAACCTTTTTTTAGGTCTCTTTTAGGTAGGAGTTTTATTAGTTTCTACAGTGTTTTCAAATTGATTTGTTTTTCCAGGTACATAGGCAATTCCTTCTGCAAAAAAAAAAAAACATGCCTACCCTGTTTTATCCACATCACTGTTTACTTCTGTTTATATTGTAGACTACATATGGATATGGACGATATTTCCTCTTAATGTTCTTTTACATGATCCTCTGTGTTTAATGCTCTTAAACAATGTGCATTTTCAGAGTCCTTCCCCCCCAAATTCAGGCTGTATTTTTAACATTTCAAAATGGGATAAATAAGTAATCCTTAACTATGTGGGAGGAGCTTCTATAAGAATACCAGGGTGAAGGTGGGGATAGGTATATTCAATTTGATGAAAATCTACAGGTAATTTTGAAGGGCCCCCATTACTCTGGGGGTCAGTTCTACTCTGGCCCCTAGGGTCGCCATGAGTCGGATCCGACTCGACGGCACTTGGCTGGCCTGTCTCCCCTAGGCTGAGAACTATTGCTTTGATCTCTCTGAAACAATTCTTCTAAGGATTCTTAGAACTCTTCTCCAGATTGAGCCTCTTCACCCACCTATCCCCACTACTACCCTACTGCTGCAACCCCTGACAGCCCCACCACCTCTTAAAAGGGGTGCTGTGGAATGTGTGGTGGTTTTTTTTTTTTTTTTCCTTGATTCTTCAAAAGCAGTCTTTATTTTTAGCCATTCCAGTGGGCGGCATGTAGTGGTATCTCACTGTGGTTTTAACGTGCATTTCCCTGGTGACAAGTGACACTGAACATCATCTCGTGCTAATTATTCACTCATACATATTCTTTTGTGATGTGTCTGTTCAAATCCCTTGCCCATTTTTATATATATATGTAAACACACATACCCATATTTTATTTTTGTTACTTTGTTGTGAATATGCACAGCAGAACGTACACCAATTTCTGCATGTACAGTTCAGTAACACTGATCAGTTTTTTAGTTATGCAACCACCTTACCCTCTTATCCCCAGTAATTCCATACTAGTGTACCTCTTGCTACTTCTCCATGCACTTTGCATTTCTGAAAATTTATTGAAACTTCTCACCCAAGCCTTGCCCATTTTTTAAAGTCAATGTTTTGTATTGTTGAATTGTGGGAGTTCTTTATATGTGCTGTATATAAAGTCCTCTGTCAGATATACACACCAAATATTTTCTTCTCATCTTTTCATTTTCTTAGTTGTGTCTTTCAAAAGCAGATGTCTTTTAATTCTGATGACAGCTACTTTATCTTTATTTTCCTTTATGTTTCATGCTTTTGATGTTCTGTTTTTAAAATTTTTGCCTGTTCCAAGATAAAAACATTTTCTTCTGTTTTCTTTACACGTTTTATGGTGTATCTTTTTTCTTTAGTTTTGTGATCCACTTCAAGGTAATTTTTGTGTATGATGGGATATCAGGGTTGAAGTTTATGTTTTTTGAATAGATATCAGGTTGTATCTAGACTATCTTCTCCCTGTTGAGTTACTTTGACCTCTTTGGTGAAAAGTAATTGACCGTATGTGTGTGGATCTGCCTCTGGATTCTCTGTTCTGTCCTACTGATCCATTTGTGTGTCCTTATACCAAAGTACACTGTCTTGGTAGTAAAAGTATTCTTCGTTATTTTTCAGAATAATTTTGGCTATTTAGGTTCCTTATAAATTTTATGATCAGCTTATAAATTTCTTTTAAAAATCCTGTTGGGATTTTTAGTAGGATTCCTTTGAATCTATAGATCAATTTGGAGAGAATTGCCATCTTAATATTGAGTTTTCTGTCTCTGAAAATGGCATATCACTCCTTTATTTATCTTCTTTTTTTAAATATAGTTTTTCATCGTATTTTAAGTAAAAGTGTACAATTCAAGTCAGTTTGTCATACAGACCCCGCCGTTTGCTGTTTGACCCCTGCTGCTCTCCCCACACCATGGCATCACACTCGTCCCCTCTACTACTGTTTCACATGTCCATTTAACCAGCTCCTGTCCCCATCTGTCAGACAGCAGCTCCCCAGTTAGTGTCCCATGTCTACTGAAGCCATTCTTTTCCAGTCTTATTTTATGTTGTATGTACCAGTCCAGTCTTTGTCTGAGGAGTCACCTTCTAGAATGGTTTCAGTTCTGGGCTCACAGAGAGTGTGGGGGCCATATCTTCAGGGACCACTGCAGTCTTTCAGACCATCAAATCTAGTCTTTTTATTAGCATTTGAGTTCTGCAACCCATACTTCTCCCACTCCATCAGGGACTCTTTGTGGAGTTCCGTGTAAGGCCTGTCATTGGTGGTAGCCAGGTACCATCTAGTTCTTCTGGTCTCATGTTGATGCATTCTCCGGTTTACGTCAACTTTTCTGTTGAGATCTTTTTTAATTCCTCTTAGCAGTGCTGTATAATTCTTAGTGTACAAGTCTTGTCCATAATTAAAGTTATTCCTAATTATTTTGTTTTTATTATAAAAGATCTTTAAAGTGGGTTTTCTCATTTATTGCTAGTATCTAAATTACTGTATTGATTTTATTAACACTGTATCCTATGGCCTTGCTAAATGCATATAGATCTAAGTTTTGTTTTGTAGAATTCTTGAAATTGTCTGTGTATGTGATCGTGTTGTCTTTGAACACAGAGTTTTACACCTCACTTCCAAAATGTTACTTTCTTGACTTTTTGTGCTGGCTGAGACTTCTAGTACAATGGTAAAGAGAAGTGATGAATAGATAGTCTTGCTTTGTTCCTGTTCTTGGATGGTATTCATTCTTCTCACCATTGAATGTGATGCTGGATATAAATTTTTCATACATGCCTTTTACCAAGTTGAAGAAATTCCTTTCTGGTTGGCTGAGAGTTTTGTTGTTTTTTTGTTTGTTTAAATCATGAATTTGTGTTGAATTCTGTCATATACTTTTTCTTCATCTATAAAGGTGACTGTGTTTGTTTTTTCCCTGTTTACTTGGTTAAAAAGGTAAACATTTTTAAACATTAAACAAGCCTTTCATTCTTGACTTCAACCCCATTTGTTTATGGTGTGTTTTTTTATTGTTTTCAGTATAAATTCTTAATTATAAATACTAAAATAAGATTAAGATGATAAGAAACAGGTACACTTGAGAAATGGCCAAAGCTCTTGGGAATGTGAAACCCCAATTTAAAACTAATATAAAGTAAAGAGAAATGAAACAAGTATAAAATTAGGAATAAATCAAGAAGTATACCTTTAGCTATTAGACAGTCTCTGTAAAATAAGAACAGAAAAAAATAGAGAAGACAAAATTACCGAAGAAATTATAAAGAAAAATTTGCAGAATTGAAAGACTCAAATCTCTAGGCTGAAAAGGCAGCTAAGTGCCTCTGTCCTGGAAAGCAGCCAGTCCAGATCGTAGCAGCAGAACAGAGGTTTCTGTGGATGCCATCTCCAGAGAAAGACTACAACTGATGGCTTGGAATATGTGGAAAAACCTACTGATGAGGCAAATAGAGACACAGGAGTGTTGGGGATAAAAAGGATAGCTACACGGGAAACCAAGCAAATGCAAAATGAGTCAGTTATTTAACTCCAGGAAAAAAAATGGGTGCATGAGAAAGGAGAAACAGTCATCTCTGTAACTGCTTCCATCAGTGGTGAACCATGCTACCGTAGTCTCAGCAATGTAAATGTGTGCTATTGATTTAACCAAGGAGGATGCCAGAACTATGTCAGGAGGGCTAGGAGAGGGAAAGTGAGGTAGAGTAAGGTAATACAGGAGAGCTTAGTCTTCATCTACGGTGGCAGGAAATTAGCAGGCAAATGTCTGAAATTGATAAGTGATAGTTATATAAACATTATTTAAGAATAATGATGATAAAAAGCAGGGAAAACAGCCAGAAGAATTGAAAGCAATTGCTTCTAGAAAGTGAGTCGGGGAGAGTTGGGTCAAACTTTTCCTGGTATAAGCTTTTCAGTACTATTTGACATTTTAGGTATGTACATGTGTGACTTTAAATGTAAAAAGTAACTTACAGAAAATCATGCAATAGCAAACTTTTCTTATAGAGATTACAGTATTGCAGAATATAGTTGGCCAAGTACATACAGGTTTATCATTGAAACTTTGTCTAAACAAATCTTTAGATTCTAGAAATTTACAGGTCTAATACAGTGGTTTTTGAATGATAGAACTCTTAGTAAGTTTTGGTTAATCAAAAGTTTTTGCTGTAAAAAGAACCCATTGCCATCAAGTGGATTCTGACTCATAGTGACCTTATAGGACAGAGTAGAACTGCCCCACAGAGTTTCCAGGAAGTGCCTGGTGGGTTTGAACTGCTGACTCTTTGGTTAGCAGCTGTAGCACTTAATCACTCCACCAGGGTTTCCACTATAAAAAGAGCCTTGGCTAACTATTTCTATTTTCTTTTCAGGTTTACAATTGAAATAGGTCTGCACATTAGGAACTCATGTCTTTTCTCGTAAGTAAACCAGAACGGATTAGGGTGAGTGTTTCTCTTCTTCTGACTTTACTTTCTTTGTTTTCTGAAAAGCAGTGTGTTTTGACAGATATTGTGTTTTTTTTTGTGTATGTGTTGTTTAGAGTTTTATAGAAGTGAAAGGTGTGTGTAGAAAGAAGAGTAAGGCCGGTGTGGCAGTCTCCACTCCTAAGAGCTTGCAGGCTGAGGCTGACCAGAGACATGGAATATACCCCCAGTAATTCGCCATACAGAAAATAAGGATGAGTATGAGCTTTTCACAAGCCTCTGGTTGAGAAGTAGCAGGAGGACCAGAAACTCAGAATCAACCCCCAACGTTGTCTGGTAGAGAAGCAGTGGGAGGACCAGAGATACAGAATATACCCCCAAGTCTGGCTGGTAGAGAAGTAGGGGGAGGACCAGAGATACAGAATATACCCTGAAGCCTGGCTGGCAGAGAATCAGGGGGAGGATCAGAGATATAGAATCTACTCCCAAGCCTGGCTGGCAGAGAAGCCCCTGGAGGAGGCTGGCTTCTCTCAGGAGTATCAGTCAGCCAGCTTTAAATGAGTTGGTGGTCTTTTTCAGTGAATGAGCTCCCCATTTCCTTTGTGGGTTGGTGTATTTTTAAAATCAGCATCACTCTTTTTCAGTACTTACATGTAAATTATATTAAAATTTATATGGAAAGGATTTTTTTTCTGGATGTAACCTAATCCTTTTTCTTATGTTTACGTGTATAAGAAGAATTTATACTAAAAGAATAAACGTCACCGTTAATTAAGAGGAAAAACTGAACCTCTCCTTAGCCTGAATGCTGCCCAGTGGATAGAATGCCCGCAAGCCAAACTTGAACACCAGTCTTTAAGTGAAATACAATCTTGATTACATTGCTTTTAACGATCAGCTTCTTTTCTATTTCAACCTAGTCTGTTTCAGGTGAAACCAGACCACTGAACAGTATGACGGACATCTAATACTCATTTCAAATAGGCCAGTAAATTGAGCCCTAGGTTGACCATGCTTATTGGTTTTGTGTGTTCAAACTTGGTAGAAAATGTAAGTGGCAATGTCTTTGGAAACAAACGTGGATGAAAGAGTATGCAGCTTGCTGTGTTTCCTTTTATAAACTAACAGGCTTGTGAAAAGTTCACATTCATCCTTATTTTCTGTATGGCAAATTCTAATACTTTTCAAGTTGTTAATGATCCAAAGCATCTGTAACTGAGGACATGGAATGAGAGGCATAGAACCAAAAGATAGTGTTAAGTATAGGATGGACAAAAACATCCTTTGCTTTTAGGGCCAGTACCGCTTATTTCTGGTCTATGAGAAAGATTAAAATTAGGCAAAGAGGAGAAAAGTTATAAATCCATTGTTTTCAGTTGGTTTAATTCCATAATTCCTTTCAAAAATTTTCCATAAAAATCTATCCTAACTGTACCATGTGATTTGGTTTTGTAATTATGTGTCTGTCTAGTTGCTGATACCTAATTTTCTCTAACTTGGGGGAGATACTAATTCTCTTTGGGGTTTCCCTCTTTAGCGGTGGGTCTCGGAAAAGTTCATTGTTGAGGGCTTAAGAGATTTGGAACTATTTGGAGGTAAGTACAGTGTGGCATTTAGCTACCATTTCAGGATACATATCACTACTCTTTTGTGCCTAAATCTGTTTATTGAAATTAGCTGTTTTGAGGGCAGGTGTAAATTGCTGTTGGATTTATTTGCCTCTTTTTTGATTTCTCGGATTCCCAAAGGTTTGAGGAAAATCTTTGTACTAATTTGGCAGTTGTTTTGGCATGTCTTGATTGTTAGAAAGTCAGTGTTTACTTCAAAATGCATGTGTTTCTTCTAAGTATTTGTCCAATTGAAATACATATTATTAAAAGAAAGAAATTAAGTGTTTAAAAGTTTCTAGTTTTAATTTTACAGTCAGGGCAAAGGTAGCAGTTACATAAAACTCTGGTTTTACTGACCAGTCTAGCTGAATTGTCATTCCACAGTACAAAGTATGAGACTCGATAAAGCTAAGACATCAGAGCAAAAATATTATATTCATGTTGTAAAATCTGTTTAAATGTTGATGCTACAAATAAAGTAGTTTTTTAACTTTGCAGTTTAACAGGCTCAGGCATTCCCCTTTCAGAAAGCCTTTTGAGGTGATTGCAGTCTTATTTTCAGGGAAAGAAACTTCTTTCCTATCAAAGTAATAGCACTGGGGCCATATTCTGTGTATCTGAGAACCAAGACCCTCTATTCTTAGGATCCTACAGCTAAATGAAGAGATTGCCACATCAAGTGCATTGGTTAACCGATCCAAAAAAAAATCCCAAAATCAAAGTGCTTGGGTGCTGAGTTTCACCCAGGTGGTACCATGGAAGATACAGACATGGCAGTCCGCTTCTATAAAAATGACAGCCTAGAAAACCATACAGAGGAGTTCTACTGTGTAACACATGGGGTCTCTCCTAAGTCACAGATGAAAAGAAACGAAACAGCCCAAAGCAGGCCTCAGTAACTGAAAACTCAAACTTGTTCAGTACTAGATAATATTAGTTAATTTATTTTCCCTAATACCTGTGAGAGAACTTCCAGAGTAGTATTATTTGTGAACTTTGCTAAAATGCTTTTAGGCAAGTGATAGTTTTTAGAAATGATGAATTTTTTTTTTTTTTGTAGTTATAAACAGCAAAAATTAGCTACATGGTAAAAGAAAGGCTAATGGAACAGAAATATTCTGGTGCTGTTCTCACTCTGTCTTACCACTGATGAAAATAAAATGTTGACGTTGACAGGCGTTGACTTGGAAGTCTAGCTTACTGTAATTACAGATAGTCTGTTATATGTGAATTGAATGAATTGGTTTTGATTTCACTGTCTTGAGTGTCCTAATCTCAGATTTGAGATTGAAGAGGTTGTATATAATATTTACAGCTTGATGTGGCCTGTGTTAACATGTCTTATACAACGTGGAGTTTGCTGTATACCCTGGAAGGGGTGGTTAGATTTCCTTTAATCTAGTCACCTGACTTCCAGACTTTGACAGACTGTTTCAGGGAACTGGTCCTGCTGTTTGTACTGGAAAATTGATGCCCACATGGAAAAGAAAAGGACATCTTATCTTGAAGCCAGTTGACTCCATTTGCTGCTATTCTGTAATTAATACAGTTGGATGCTCTGATACACCTTAGAGAAGGATTTTCCTTGGTGGCTAGATGTACTACTGTGATTCTATATAGTTTAAGATATTTGGACTGTATAGTTTAAGGTATTTGAAAATGTTTAACACACCAATACTTTACATCAGAAGTCATCTTTGATGACTGCTTTTACAGAATAGAGGAAAGGATCGATTCAGAGTTTGTCTGATTTAAGAGCAGAAAATTATCTCATTTGTTCTGTGTTCACCTTTACTAAGAGCAGCAGTGTCAAAAAACCCATGCTTTATTTGCCCTCAGAACAAAGTATATCTGACCAGGAAATCAGAGTATCCCTCATACATGTGTTGCTATCTTAAAACTTCTCTCCTACCCCCTACCACCACTCTTTTTAAACCTGGTTTTTAGTCTCTGCATTCCCTGGGAAATGACCAGCCATCCCTTAGCCTTATGATGAATGTTTTGTTCACAGTGTGTAGGACTCTGCAGCCACTGTATTGAAAATAACATTACGTGCCCATCAAAAGTGAATGTAGTACAGGAATTGTAGCAGTTCAGTTCTACCCCCCACTGGAGTTGACCCATGGAGTGGTAGCTTTGCCAAGCTTTGAAGAGCCTTCAAGTCCCATTAAAAACCCCATCTATATGCAGCATTTTTACTGTGAATCTGTGTATGTCTCCGTCTGTATGTAGCACTGTAAGCCTTTTTTTGCTGTAAATGACTCTTAAGTGGTTTTATTACTAAATGTAGCCTGAGTACAGTAATTGCTGTTCTCAATGTGTGTATGTCTTCTGCTAAAAAACCAAAATGCCAACAATGGATTTCTCTACTGCAGAGCAGCCTCCGGGTGACACTCGGAGAAAAGTAAGTGACTTTCTAGGCTCTAGCACTATGGCTGTTGCATGGAGTTGACTTTGCGTGAAAATTTGTGTGTTTTGTTCACTTGCCATTTTATGTTTCTGCTTGTCTGTCATTGAGCTATTTTTGTAGTACACTTATTTTGTTTGTGAAAAGTCAGGTTTCACCCTGGACAAAATGTTGATGTGCAGTTTGAAAGATGAAAGGTCTCGTGTAACTTAATTACCTCTCCCCTGGGTCTCCTCTCTCTTCCCAACTTGACCAACTACCCAGAATGCCCTCCAGAACCAAAGTTTTGAAATCTGCCTGGATCACAAGACTGGACCTGAAATCTCCCACCATAAAGACAAATCTAAAAATTGCAAAGCATGAGACCAAAAGTGATTTTTTTTTCTTTAGCAAAAAGGCGAGATTCTTGTCCTGCTGCATACTCTTCTCGTCTCTTTTACCTAAGTGCCTCTGATGTGCGCAGTGTACCAGGCTGTTTTTGCTAACGTGAGTCAGTGTCTTACACAGGGAGAGGACAGTAACACTTGTCTAGGTACACTTTCTGCTCTTTTCAGATTAGTAGACCTTTGCACGCTGTGCTGGCACCCTGAGGTTGGCTGAAGAATGATGTTGCTTCGGAATTTGTCCAAGTGAGGTGTCAGCTGTGGTTGTGTAGTCTCGTAGTCAGGAGTACCTGCCTATCAGATTCAAGTTATTTTACATTCTAGAGACAAAAAGAAGAAAAAAAAAGCCCTGTAGAGTCAGCTGTTTTCCCAGAACAAAATGCCAACTACATATCATTTTTATATTTTCACAGCTGCTGACATAACAAAAGTTATTCCGAGGTGAAACCTGTGGGCGGTTGAATGTGTTTGGTGTCGTTTCATAAACTTTGTTTTTGTGTGTTTTGTGTATTTATTCTGTTTTAAACTCTTTAAACAAAGTTGTCATTTTATCATCATCTCTAGATATTAGTAACTTACATATTTCTCAGATATCTCAAATTGAATAAATTGCTTTTCATGGGTGGGAAAACTAAGAAAAAGACTTTGATAGAATTAGCTTCTTTGCCAAGACAACTGGAGATTATGTATTACACTAATAAAACTATGCCATACTGTGTTTAAAGAGAATGGGCTGGATATTTCCTCTTTTCCCCCTGAATTTTGACCACTTTGTTCGAAGCAGTATGTGAACTGACCTGCTTTTCTGTGGTAATACCAAACCAAACTGGGCCTATCCCTTTGGAAATAGTGCTTGAAAATATTTCCTGCGTGTTGCACTTGGAAGACTCCTGATTCTGGGAATCCTAATAGCTAAGCTACTTGCACCTTTCTTGGTATTTTAGTGTTTACTGACTTCATTAAAAAAGAAACATCCATGAAAAGTTCATTTTTTTTACTTTAAAATCCCCATATAGCAAAAATTTTGCATTATCAGCGGAGCACACAGAACAGGTAGTGAGTTCAGTCACAGAGAAGATCAGTCAAGCAGAAAACCTCCATTCTAGAATCATTTCTAGTGACACAGTGTTGAAGGACCACAGCAACCACTTATAGTCCATCACATAGAATTCCAGGTTGCCTGTGAAATCATAGTCCCAATTACCTTAAGAATTTTATTTTCTAAATCTAACACTTCTGAGTAGTTAGCTGTACTCAACAAAGATAGTAGAAATGTTTGTCAAATTAGTAACTACTCACATTAGTAGTTTAAAGTCTAGTAGATAGAGTGTCTTCCGTGTCTTCCTGGTTATGAAGAGGGCACTTAATAAACAAACAACAACAACAAAATACCTAAGGAGCCTTGATGTGGTAGTGGTTAAAGCATTTGGGACTTAGGTTTTTTCAAGGGTAGTTACTTAAAGTGTTGGCTTAGTTATTTAGTGCTGCTGTAACAGAAATATCCCATTGAGTGGCTTTAACAAATATGTTTTCTCACAGTTTAGGAGACTAGAAGTTTGAATTCAGGATGCCAGTTCTAAAGGAAGACATTGTCTCTGCTGGCTCTGGAGTAAGGTCCTTGTCTCTTCTGAGCCTCTGCTCCTGGGTGATCTTCTTGTGATTTGGCCTGTGTCTTCCTCCATCTCTACATCCTGTTCTCTGCTTTATCAGCTTGGTTTATATTTCATAGGAGATAGGCTGAAGACATAGCCTACACTGAGATGACCATATTAATAAAGAAAACCCTGTTGCCAAAAAGGATGACATCCACAAGTGTGTTGTCATCGCCAGGTACCATCAGGTCATTGTCCACTCCTAGCAGCTCTGTGTATAATGAAAGGGAACACTGTTCCGTCCTGGGCCATCCTCATAATTGCAGCTATGTTAAGCCCCATGGTACAGGCATGGAGTCAGTCCGTTTTGTTGAGGGTCTTCCTCCTTTTCTGTCTCTACTTGACAAAGTAGAGACTGGTCCCTCCTGATGCTATATCCACATTACCTTAGATGAAGGCTTGCCATCCTTGCTTCTAAGGAGCATTCTGGCTGAACTTGTTCTAAGACAGATTTGTTTATTCTTCTGGAAGTTGATGGTATATTCAGTATTCTTCATTAACACTGTAATTCAGATGCATCAATTCTTACAAAAAAACAACAAAAAACAGTGCCGTCGAGTCGGGTCTGACTCCTGGCGACCCCTAGGGGCCAGAGTAGAACTGCTCCATAGAGTATCCAAGGAGCACCTGGTGGATTTGAACTGCCGACCTTTTGGTTAGTAGTGGTAGCACTTATCAATTCTTAGTCTTCCCTGATTCATTGCCCAGCTTTCACATGCATATGAGGTGACTGAAAAACACCATAACACCAAGGCATGGATCAGGTGTGTCTTTAGTCCCTCAGGTATCATTGTTGCTTTTAAACACTTTAAAGAAGTCTTTTTGAAGTGGGTTTGCCTAATGCAATGCATTATTTGATTTGTTGCTGCTTATATGGGTGTTGATTGTGGAACCAAGAAAAACAGAATCCCTAATATTTTCTCCATTTATCATAATGTTGCTTATTGATCCAGTTGTGAGGAGTTTTGTCTTCTTTATGCTGAGATTTAATCCATACTGAAGATGCAGTCTTTGCTGTTCTTCAGTAAGTGCCCCACGTGCTGTTTACTTTCAGCAAGGGGGCTTGTGTCGCCTGCATATTGCCAGTTGTTTATGCATCTTCCTGTAATCCTGATGGTCTAGTCCCCCTCATATTGTCTAGCTTCTCAGGTTATTTGCTCAGCATACATGTTGAATAAGTATAGTGAAAGAATACAACCCTGATGCCTACCTTTTCTGATTTTAGACCATGTATTATCCCCTTGTTCTGTTCAAACTACTGCATCTTGATCTCCATATAGATTCTTCATGTTCTGGGATTCCCATTCTTGGCAGTGTCATGTCAACTACATCGAGGGAAAGAGGCAGTTGAAAACCTCAATATCACCAATCAGGACAAAGACCAGGTGCCAACTGCAGAACAGACCATCAGTTCATCGTAATGCCAGTATAAGTTGAAGGTGAAGAAAAATAGAACAAGTTTGTTTGAGCCAAAGTATGACCTTGAGTATATCCCACCTGGATTTAGAGATCATCTCAAGAATAGATTTGATGCATTGAATGCTAATGATCAAAGACCAGATGAGTTGTGGAATGACATCAGGGATATCATACATGAAGCAAAGGTCATTAATAAGGGAGGAAAGAAGAGACCAAATTGGATGTCAGAAGATACCCTGAAACTTGCTCTTGAACCATGAGTAGTTAAAGCAAAAGGAAAAGTAATGAAAAGAAGTAAACAGAAGATGTGCAAAGACCCGGAGTTACAAAACACAAGGGGAAGAACATACTTCACTTTTAACAAGTTGAAAGAACTGAAAAAGCTTCAAGTCTCAAGCTGCAATTTGAAGGATTCTGTAGATAAAATATTAAATGGGGCAGGAAGGAATATGCAGAGTCACTATACCAAAAAGAATTGGTCAGCGTTCAGCCATTTCAGGAGGTAACATATTCATCGACAGCACTGAAGGAAGAGGCCCAAGCTGCACTGAAGACATTGGCATAAAACAAGGCTCAGGAATTGATGGAACACCAGTAGAGATGTTTCAACAGATACAACTCTAGAAATTCACACACTTATCTATGTCAAGAAATCTGAAATTTGAAAGACAGCTGCCTGGCCACCCCACTGGAGGAGGTCCATATTTATACCTATTCCCAAGAAATTTGACCCAACCAAATGTGGAAGACATCAAACAATGTCACTAATGTCATACACAAATAAAATTTTGCTAAGATGATTCAAAAGCAGCTGCAGCAGTACATCTGGGGGGACTGCCAGAAAGTCAAGTCAGATTCAGTAAAGGACCTGGAGCCAGGGCTATCACTGCTGATGTCAGATAAATCGTGGCTGAAAGCAGAGACTACCGGAAAGCTGTTTACGTATGTTTTATTGGCTATGCAAAGGCATTTGACTGTGTGGATCATAACAAGTTATGGATAAGGAAGGAATAACAGGCACGAAACAAATCCAAGACCCAGCAGAACCAACTACGTTAGCCATCCAGGTTTGAAAATAATCTTGTGTTCTGGTGGGCCATCTGGGCAATGGTCCTTCCCTCCGGGGTCTGGGCATTGGCTATACCCTCCACATGTGGGGTACTGGCCACCTCACCCTAAACTTCAGTGCTGCCTTCAGTGTTCAGCAGGATGGAAACTTTGCCCCCTTGGTTTGGGGCAGCCCCATCCTCCTAGAACATCTGAGTGGTGACCCCAACTACTCAGTTCCAGCAGACCCCATTCTTCTATACTTTGGGGGTGGCAGCCCTGCCTCCTCAGATTTGGGGAGAGCCCTATCTTCTTTGCCAAATGGAATGACAGACAGCCCACCCTCAGGAACCGAGTTGGTGAACATCTGACTCTTGAAACCTAGGAGGACATGGCTGTGGCCCCGACCTTTGTCACTGAGGCGGCTCTACTTCCCTTGCTTACAGCAGTTCTGCTCATCTCTGACCTCCTCCAAGGATGGTTCTTTTCTGGGAGGACGAGATTTAGCTCCTTTGGGCTGTTTCCTGCCTGTAGAATTCTAAGAAGCAGACAGCTTCTTTCTTTTCACTTTTTCTGTGTCTCTGTCAGTCTAAGCCAGTGAGCTTTCTGCTCTGGTAGTAGGTTAGACCCCTCAGTCACAGGCTTCATCTCTTTAGTGAAAGATTGTGTAGCCTCATCCTTGGTGAAAATTCTAGAACACGTGTGCTTAATTTGTCAGACAGAATTTTCCAGATCTTTAAGGTTTGTTTCATCTTGTAAGTCTTATCTCTTTCCTCTTGACAAGGGAAAAGAAAGTAGCCCTTTCCAATTTTGCTTAGAAATCTCCTCAGCCAAATAACGAAGTTCATCACTTAGAAATTCTACCTTCCACCAAACATCTGAGCATAATTCAAACAAGTTCTTATACTCAATAGTTTACTCTCAGACTCCGCTGTGTGTCGTAGTCTTTGTCGTGGTTTTCCAGTTAGAGAAGTGAGTTTGCCTGGAAATCAGAGGTGAAAAGATCTCCAGCTACTAAGTAGTTAGATTTGCCTCTTGTCATGGATTGAATTGTGTCTTCCAAAAATTGTGAATTGTGTCTTCACTTGTCTCCCACTTGGCTAGGCCATGAGTCCCGGTATTATGGGGGTTGTCCACCATTCTGTGTGTGTAAATCCTATCACTGTCAAGAGATGAGATAGATTAGAGGCAGTTACAGTGATGAGATACATACACAAGGTAAGATAGTGTCTTAAGCCAGTCTCTTTGAGGTGTAAAAGAAAGAAGCAAGCAGAGAGTTGAGGACCTCATACCACTAGGAAAGCAGGGCTGGGAGCAGAGTCCATCCTTTGCACCTGCAGTTCCCACTCTGAGATGCTCCCAGACCAAGGGAAGACCAATGACAGGGACCTTCCTCCAGAGCTGACAGAGAAAACCTTCACCTGGAGCTGATGCTCTGAATTTGAACTAGTAGCCTACTAGACTACGAGAGAGTCAACTTGTCTTTGTTAAAGCCATCCACTTGTGATGTTTCTGTTATAGCAGCACTAGATAACTAAGGCACTTCTCATTGGGGCCATATTGTTAGGTGCTAAAACTCAGTGCTTCTTCATGGGTAGGGATCAGATTTCCCATCTGTAGATTAAGTAACAGGAGGCTAGTGAGTGTTGTATGAGGGCTGGTGTTTCCAATAAGGTCATTAGGTTGAACTCTTGTCTTAAAAGGAACTGACCGCTGCTGCATTTGTCTTACTGTCTTCTTCCGTACATGGGAATGACAAAGGTGTGGGCAGAAAGCCTCCTCAGTGCAACCTTTGCTTAAAAAAGATACTTTTTTTTTTAAATAAGCATGCACCGTTGGTGTAGGCATTGGAGAATACAGCAGTGAACAAAACAGACAGGGCCATTGCCCTCACATGGTGAAGGTCATATGCTTGCATTCTGGTGGAGGAAACAGGCCCTAGATAAGAAAAGTGCAGTGACGGTTAATGGGAAGTAAGGAAGGAAGGTGATGTCAGCGAGTGTCTAGGAACATACTTATCTGTGGCAGAGCAGACTCTTCTCTCAAGAGCTGACATGGGAGACTTCCGTGACAAGAAGGAGGGCACAATGAGGAGATGGCATGGTGGAGAAGATAAGGCTGTGCCATTCCAAACAGAGGAACCTGCTGATTCGCTGCCACTGACGGATGCTTCTGCTTGTTTGTGAAGGAAAGTGCAGTGACTGAGTGAGGAGGGGCAGGGATGGGGTCATAGAGGCAGGCAGGAGCCGGGTCATATGGCTCCCAGTAGGCCCGAGTAGGAAGTTTGGGTCTGCAAGCAACCCCCTGGGTGGTACTAGGTTGTGGCATTGATTTTACTGAGGAGTAAATTAATTGATACTTGAGAAAACAATCTGCAGAGCAAGAATTAGGGGGTGGGCTGGAAGTATAGAGTCAAGAGGTTAGGAGTCTTCTAGACTAAATTAGCATATAAATTGTAAACAAGTAGGAGATTGCCATTTTAGAGCTCTTGGTTTAGAGTTTTTGCTCACATCATTGCTCCTTTTGTCCATTGTGTCCTTCACCTGTTCCCAAAACATACAGTCTTCACATTAAGAAAACTGGGAAGATCATGCGTTAGGAAAACGTGAATTAGCAAGAACACACATGCCTCACTGGTGGCTGTGTAAAGCAGTGTAACCATTGTGGAGAATGATACAACCTGGTCTTCTAGAGCAGACCATTCATAGCCTCTCAGCCCAGCAAGGCCACTCCTAGATGTGAGCCTTAGAGAGTACCCTCAGGAGGTGCATTCAAGCATGGCACCAGTAGCCCAGTTCCTTAAGAGCAGAAAACTGAAAAACAGCCCAAATACCCATCAACACTGGGAGGATGCTGAGGTTTATTTCCAAGGTGACTGTTACAACAAACCTTGAAAATGGGTAAACAACAGCTAAAGGCAAAGGAACGGATGACTCTTAAATATACAAGTTTAAATTCAAACAGGACCCTGAGTGCTAACCAAGCTCAATTTTGCTTAACTAGCTTCCCCTGGTCAGCGCCAAGGGGAAGGAAGCAGAGCCTGACGTGGTTTCTTTCACATCGGCAGCCTTGACTCTCTGGAAGCCAATTATGCTGTGACTGTCAGGGACTCCCCCACCCATGGGGTGATGTTAATTTCCCTGGTTCTGCCAGTGCTCAGGTGTACTTCACATGGGCAAGTCATTCCATCTTCATGACTCCCAGTTTTGTTACTGAGAAATGGAGCCGATACCTGTCCTGTGGGCTCCACTGAGCTGCGGTGATGGCGGTGCTCTGACAGACGATGACAGTCAAACCGGAGCTGCTGTAGAGCACTGTCATTTCTATGGGCTCTTCTGCAGAGCCACCTTCCTGTGAATTGTCTGGGCATCACCTTGTCAGGACACCCTCTGCTCACACCCCTGACGGGGCTGAGCCAGGCCCCTTCCCGACTAGAGGTCACGTTTCTGAGTAGAGCATGTGGAACGTGAACTGGCCTGAGGCATCTCCATGTCAGCTACACACGTCTGAATAGAGAATCTCAAAGAAAGAAGACAACTCAGAGTCCCTAAGTCATACAGATTTAGGTCTGGAAGAAATAAATGGAGTCTTTTAGGCCAAGAGAGGAGTGATTGGTCTGCCCTGGGCAACTTCCTTTAGGAGCTCAAGGGAGTGACATTCAGATCCTAGATGGCTGGAGTTCAGCTTCACTTGAGGGCTGAGTGGGCAGGCGGCTTCTGCCAGGATGCTGGCTGAGAATTGGGCAGCTCTGTTCCTTCCCAGGAAGTCAGCCTATCAGTTATTCTTACACGTGACTCGACGTACTTACTCTCTTGTTTGCTGTAAGAGGGGCTTCTTACGGCTACATTTTCCCTTCAGCAAGATTCAGTATTTATCTTTTGGGATCTTGTGGGCAGGACCTAAATCCCAGAGACTCGCTACCTCTCTTGACTCTCTTTTTTTCCAAATATACCTTTCTGTAGACTTCCTTTCCCCCCAAATTTCATAACCTTAAGAAAATGAACCAACTGCTGGAAAGAACAAGCAAACGATAAGTTGGATGGAACTTGTCCCCTCTTTGCAGATAGCAATAACACTTATTTGCTCTGTCATTAAGCAGATTACTAGATTGAACAGCTGACACTTTGCATTTCTTCCCAAATAGTGCTGGCAATATTTCTTTACCCCGCAGTCAAGGTCTGTGTGTGTGCTTAGACGCCAGTGTCGTCATGGGTCTGAATCACCACTTCCCCTCTCCTGCCTCCAGTAGTCTCTGATTAACCTAGTTTTCTTTCTTTCTAGACCAATGAGGCAAGCTCCGAATCGATAGCATCCTTCTCTAAACAAGAGATCATGAGCAGCTTTCTGCCCGAGGGAGGGTGTTATGAGCTACTCACCGTTATAGGTAACAGCCAGGGTCCCCTGTCAACACACATTCCAGCGGCGGTTGGCTAATTAACAGGATTCGTGCTGGCTCTCAGTGTCATCTTTGGTTTTCTCCCAAATGTGGGAAGAGGTCTTGCAACCGAGAGAGAAAGCTCTTTTGCAGTTTTTTTTTTCTTTTTGGCTCTTCTGTTGGTGACCTTGACAGTTAGAAAGGTTGGCTGGGAAGGAGCTGGTAGGCGAAGTCAAGAGATGGCAGCCTTAAAGATAATAGTAAATCTTTTTTTAAGAAAGGCGAAAACTGTTGTTGCTGCTCACAGGATCTCTCTTGACTTCCAGGCAAAGGATTCGAGGACCTGATGACAGTGAATCTAGCCAGGTACAGGCCAACGGGAGAGTACGTGACGGTGCGAAGGATCAACCTGGAAGCTTGTTCCAATGAGATGGTGACGTTCTTGCAGGTAGTGAAGCATGAGCATGACACCGGAGGGTGGGCTCTTTGTTCTGATTGTATGATCACAAGGCATCTCTCACATCCGGCCTCTGACAGCACCTGGCAGGGAATGAAGACAGACGACATGCTCAGAAGTTAGGGAAGCTGACAGTGGGGAAGCTTGGGAATTTGGTGCCAGGCCTTTCATGTTGCTGCTCAGCCCGATTTGTATTCCCTCCTTCTTCTCCAAAGGCTCTTTTATGGGCCACTTATTCACTTATACCAAAAACTGGTTGCCAACACAGATTCCAACACATAGTAACCCTGTAGGTCAGTAGATTGACCCCATAGCGTTTCCAAGGCTGTAACCTTTACGGAAGCAGACTGCCATGTCTGTCCTGTACAGTTGCTGCTGGGTTTAACTTCTGGCCTTTCTGTTAGCAGCCAAGCACTTAATCACCATGCCACCAGGGTGCCTTTTATTCATTTATAGCCAACATTTACTATTAATTATAATAACAAACTTTGTATTGAGTACCAGATACTGTTTTATGTTTTACAACATTTAAATTAAATTCCCACACAGGTTATGATCTAGGCTATTATTATGACTCCCACTTGACAGATGAGACTAGGCATAGTGGCTGGAGGGAGCCTGCTCAGGCTGCTCCCAGGAGTCTGAGAGGCACCCACAGATGTCATTCGTCTGCCACCTGCATGTGGTGCTCCACTGTTCATTGCCCCTTGGTTCTGAGTTGGACGTGCCCATTGCTTTCAGGGGGAGCTTCATGTCTCTAAACTCTTCAGCCATCCCAACATTGTGCCATACCGAGCCACCTTCATTGCGGACAATGAACTCTGGGTTGTCACATCTTTCATGGCTTATGGTAAGTGGGAAAATGCTTCTTCTAGAAGTCTGAACCTAGAGTGATGCTAGCAGATTGCTTGTGTGCCATTTTCCTTGTGTGTTGCTTTCCTCTCTCCCCTAAATTCCTTTTTTGCAGGCTCTGCCAAGGATCTCATCTGTACACACTTCATGGATGGCATGAATGAACTGGTGATTGCGTACATCCTGCAGGGGGTGCTGAAGGCTCTAGACTACATCCACCACATGGGCTACGTACACAGGTACAAGGCCTCCAAGTGTTCGCCCTCGGTGGGGCCAGTCTCTGTGCCCTGAGCCCTCAGATAAACAGCTGAATGTTTGCTGAAGTTAGTGGAGCCAGAATTTAAAATCAGGGATCCAGATTCTGGCCCTGCCTCTGGCTGGATAGATCACTTAGCCTGTCAGTGCTGAGGCTGCTTTCTCTCTGCTGAGCTGCTTGGCTCTGAGTCTTGTGTAAGAGCAGCATCCGAAAGGGACTCCCCGCTGGCCACACCTCGGCCTCCCTCCTTAGGGTGCCAGGACTAGTGGGGTCCTCTCCCTGAGAGGCCTGGAGAAAACAGATCACTTAGCTGATGGTGTTGGGCAGGTCAGCTCACTGAGGGGAGATGAGTGAAACTGGGTTCCTGACTAACTCCACAGACAGGAACACCACAGGGACTAAAGGCCTACATGTCAAATCAACAAGCTTAACTAGAAGGAAATGTGAAGAACTGTCTTTGTAACCTGAGGCCTGGAAGAACTTCTAAGAGTCTAAGAAGCACAAAACACAAGGCAGACAACTTGGTGATTCTGATCAAGACTGAAGCTCTGCTAAAGGACACCATGAGCCAAGGTCATCGCAGGCACCTTGACAGAGTGGGAGAGGGGCTTTGTTTTGTCTGGAACCTCAGAGGTTAGCAACAAGGAAGTCTTGCTAATCAACAAGGAAAAAAAAAAAAGACAAAAAACAAACCTACTGCTGACCAGTCAATTCCAACTCATATTGACCCCATAGGACAGAATAGGACTGTCCCCATAGTTTCCAAGAAGCACCTGGTGGATTCGAACTGCCAACCTTTTGGTTAGCAGACGTAGCACTTAACTACTACACCATGAGGGACTCCATTAACAAGAAAAGGATAGCCAGAAAAAAGGGAAAAGCATGATGTTTATGAAAGAGGCAACTCAAAAGACAACAACCACCTGGACACTCAAGCCAGGTCTGCGTGAGAGCCCACTCATCAGGGCCGTGACCTGCCCACTACGGGTGGACGCACTCTGCCTTCTTGGGCGTTTCACACTGCACCTGATGCTATTTCAGCTCACTTCGGAGATCATTCCTGTCACATGAGAGGAGTAGCATCTTGAAGCTGCTTTCTAGATCTCTACACAGCCCAGGAGCATGGCAGTAATCAGAGAAAAGTAAACTAAAATACAATGTCAGCCACTTTATACCCACGAGACTGGCAGGGCGAGCCCAGTCCCAGTGAGGCTGCAGGAGCCCCCTCCTGTCCAGATGGTGGAAGACACACTAGTCAGGGTCACTTCAAACCCGGGATACCCCAGAGAAGCCCTTGCACAGGCCCGGGAGGGGACACGTGTGCAGATGTCAGGGTTCATATTTGCAGTGGTTAGGGGCAGTGTGAGTGCCCGCCCACGGAGGGAGAGGGGTCAGTAACTGTGTCAGAGGCACACCCCAGGGTGCAAGGGAAGCAGAGACTGCACAGATAGCAACACAGATGGATCTCGAAAACAGTACTGAGTGAAAAAAAGGAAGAAAGATGTGGAACAGTATTTAGCTAGTAACTTGTGTGCATGCAAAGCAGTGACACCCTTCACGAGTGCCTGCAGAGCACCAAGTGCCGAGTGAAAGCATCAGTGGGAGGCAGGGGCGGGGAGGCCTGTGAGCACAAAGGGAACTCAGAGATGTAGGGGAATCCCTGGGTCTGCTGGGGCTGAGTGAGTTATCTGGTTTTCTCTCTCTCTGTGTGTGTGTGTGTGTGTGTGTGTGTGTGTGTGTGTGTGAAGGTTTTCATAAAACATCTATTTATATATATGTAACACACATCAGCTGTTTATATAACATGCATATATACACATCACACCCACTGGGATGTGGAGTTAGCCAAGCGGACCTATAGTGTGGAGATCAACAGCTGATAATGTGAGGGGCTCCTGCTGCCCGTGACACCCCCTGTTCCTCCACCAGGAGCGTCAAAGCCAGCCACATCCTCATCTCCGTGGACGGGAAGGTCTACCTGTCTGGTTTACGCAGCAACCTCAGCATGATCAACCACGGGCAGCGGCAGCGTGTGGTCCACGACTTCCCCAAGTACAGCATCAAGGTTCTGCCATGGCTCAGCCCGGAGGTCCTCCAGCAGGTCTGTGGGCTGGGTCCCCAGGAGGGCTCCCTTCCTTTCAGCTCCTGGTTTCCAAGGAACCCTTCAGGAATTGATGGGTGGGAGCCTTCTCTACTTGCCAGCAGTCTTGAACCTGGGGAAGGGTTCCCTGTCAGCTAGGTGTGCTTGGGAGCCCATTCGGTGAGGCCATTATCTACCCATTACAGGTGGGTGTATCCTTCCCCCTGGGGCATTCTAGACCACACCTGATGCTATCTAGCTCTTCCAGAGACCCTTGCTTGCTTATGGGAAGAGCATCTTTCTTGAAACCGCTTTCTAGGTCTTACACTGAGCAGGAGCCTGCGGCCCAGCTCTCTTCCTGCTTATTACATAACGTCACCAAACATTTCTGTTAAAAGCAAGACTTACTCTTCAGTAGCATAGGCAAGATGGGCACTTTGGTGACAGTGGTTAAAGCCATTGACTGCGAGCTGAGAGGCCTGCGGTAGGAAACCCCAGTGGCTCTGCAGGAGAAAGGTGTGGCGTCTGCTGCTGTACACATTCACAGCCTGGGACACCCTGTGGGTCCTCGTGAATCAAAATTGACTCTACCCCAAAACCACTGCCGTCACATGGATGCCGACTCACAGTGACCCTATGGGACAGAGTGGAACTGTCCCACTGAGTTTTCCCAGGAGTGCGTGGTAGACTCAAACTGCCGACCTTTCAGTTAGCAGCCGTAGCTGTTAACCACTATAGTTCCAGAGTTTCTAGTGACTCGACAGCAGTGGATAAATGTAGACAAGAAAGTCTTCAGCAGCTGCTTCTGATTTGGAAAGAGGCATTCTTTCCCTCTCCTCAGTCTCTGCTCTGCCCCTTTTCATTTTCTAAGAACAAAGGCCAATTTGAGTCATCTGTGGCTTTTTTTCTCCTAATTTAGAATCTTCAGGGCTATGATGCCAAGTCTGATATCTACAGTGTGGGAATCACAGCCTGTGAACTGGCCAATGGTCATGTCCCCTTTAAGGATATGCCTGCCACCCAGGTGAGCCAACAGCCCCATGGTTTCCTTCTTGCCTGTGTGCCTTCCACCACGCTCAGGACACTGGCCAGGGACACTGAGAGGCCGGCAGGGCAGGAAGACAGCAGGGCTCAGAGGAAGGTGGGCAGTCAGGGGCCCAGGGGTGGGTGAACCATCAGAGGGCCCAGGGAAGGTGGGCAGTTAGGGGTTCTGGGGGAGGGGAGACAGCTGGGGGGTGCCCAGGGAAGGTGGGCAGTCGGAGGGGGTTGCCCAGGGAAGGAAGGCAGTCAAGCTAACACTTGAGCTGAGTTTTCAGGACAAATAGGTACTAACTTGGGTGTAGAGTGTGTAGAAGGAGCCTTTTTCAAACAGAGAGAACAGCATATGCAAAGCCCCACAGTCCGAAAGGAACAGCATCTTTCGGCACAGTCTTAAGAGGCTGAAATCAGGCACTTTTGGGGGGCCAGGGGGCTGTGACTGGAGGAGGAAGCAGGAGCAGATCCTGAAGAGCTTTGCATGCTGTGCTGGGGGTTGGGTGTGTGCCCCAAAGTCTGTGGAGGGTTGCATGTGCATTTTAAGCACAGAAGTCATACCATCAGATACATATTTTAGGAAGATCATTCTAGCAGGATGGATGGATTGGATCTGGGAGACCAGTAGATGGGTGTGAAAACCTAGGTGAGGAATCTAGGAAATCTAAGTAAGATGGTAGCAGAAAGATGCCCCGGAAAGAGAATTAGAGGGCTGATTAGGGTGAGCAAGAGGTCAGATGTAGAAGCAGCAGCATCCAGTAGACTGTTCCTAGATTCTGGCACTGTTCTCTGTCTGCACTGTCCAGTGTGGTAGTGACTACCACCTGTGGCTACTGAGCATGTAACATGTGGCCAGTAAGACCAAGGAACTGAATTTGAACTCTTAATTAACTGCCACTTCTGTTGGCGCAGGTCCAGACGGACGAGCAGGTTTCTGGTTTGGGCAGCCTAGGAGGTTCATGGGGACCGCAGCACCGAAAGGCAGCTAATGGAGCTGTGTTGAGTTAGGGGGCTTTGGAACAGCCCCCAGGCTTGGCCTGTTCTTAGGGCACTGTTCCCATGCAGCCTGCTGCAGTCACAGCTCAGATGTAGCACCATTGGGCTGCCACCTGCACTTCCGGTGAGGGTTCTGTCAACTAAAGGGATTTGATGCCTTCGAGAGTGGGAACAGACACTGAGCCCCTCCTTCCAGCCTGTACAACCCCTCTCCTCTTCCTCCTCCCTCCTCCCTCTTCTTCTTCTTCCTCACCCTTCTCCTCTTCCCTTCAAGCCAGTGGCCAGAATTCCTTTGGAAAAGTTGACAGTCTACTCCCACCTTCTGTCTACTCCCAAGAGATCCTATTTGTATGCTGGGAGAACTGCATTTGTGCAGAAGCCCTGTAGGCCTTCTGGGGGTGCCCCCTGCAGCCCAGGCCCTGGCTCTGCCCTCCGCAGATGCTGCTAGAGAAGCTGAACGGCACGGTGCCCTGCCTGCTGGACACTAGCACCATCCCTGCTGAAGAGCTGACCATGAGCACCTCACGCTCGGGGGCCAACTCGGGCCTGAGTGAGAGCCTGACCCCCAGGACCTCCAACGGCGACTCGCCTCCCCACCCCTATCACCGCACCTTCTCACCCCACTTCCACCACTTCGTCGAGCAGTGTCTTCAGCGCAACCCAGATGTAAGGTATTTCTGTGGGCAAGATTAGGCTTTGCAAGGGGCCCAGGGAGGTCTGGTGCTAAAGCCAGGCCGTGAGCGGCTGTGCCCCTTCTGTGCGGAGCTGGCCTCCCTGGGTTCCCAGAGCAGGCAGTCACCATGGGTTTTGCTAAAAGCAGGAATGAGTAGCTCTGGCTGTCGCTTCTCGGTGAGCTGAGGGGAGTAGAGTGGCGCTTGAAGATAAAGTGTCAGCAGCAAGAGTTGGAGATGCTGGGACATGGGAGTGGTGCGAGTCCCTTCTCTTTTCTCCACAGGCCAAGTGCCAGCACTCTGCTGAACCATTCTTTCTTCAAGCAGGTACAGTAGCCTGTTCCCTCAGCTTCCTGTCTGTTCTTGCCCACTGTGCTAACTTCCCAGTCTTGTGAGCTGTGAGGTCTTTAGGGGCTCAGCCTCTTTCCTTTGAACTGGAAGAAATTAGTGTTTTCTAAAGTTCCTGAAAGCCACTGCTCCTTCCTCATAGAGATGCGTGGCTTCAGCTGCCCCCTTGTCACCAGACTGTGGTTCCTTGCCCTGGTGTCTGGAACCCGGAGCAACAGGCGTCATCAGCCAGTTCTCTCTTCTCCCCCAGATCAAGCGGCGCGCCTCAGAGGCCTTGCCGGAGTTACTTCGGCCTGTCACTCCCATCACCAGTTTTGAGGGCAGCCAGGCTGAGGATCACAGTGGAATCTTCAGCCTCGTAACAGAGCTGCAAGAACTGGAGGTGGATGATTGGGAGTTCTGAGCCTCTGTGGACTGTGTGCGTTCTCCAGGCCAGACACGGGAGCCTCTGCAGCCCTTCCTGAGGGCTGGCCCCATTCCCACCCTCCTGGACGCAGACTGGGTAGGAGAGTTGGTTGTATCTGCCAGGAGAGTTGGTTGCTTTCTGAATGGGAAAGAAATTCCTGGAGAGAGACTCGGCTTCATCGCTCCAAGGCTTCTGAGACACATGGCAACAGGCCGGGTGGGGGTAGGGAGCCGGATGCTCACATTCCCATTCTGAGGTCAGACGACTTCAGAAGAAAGAGCTGCTGCTCTGGCCCAAAGGGCCGAAGTCCAAGTCCAGGGTTTGACTCAACAGCCCAGGGCACTGTGTGACCTCCTCTTCCCTTCGCTCGCCTGCCAGCCTAATTCTGTTCTTTCCCTGTGCACTTGCCCCCTACCCCTCAGACTTCTAATGGTAGAAGGGAAGGGTATCATCCCCTTTTAAAGGCCAGGTTAAGCGTGGGGCAGCACGTCTTTGTCCCTTGGAACCCGACACCTAAACCTGAAGGCTCACTTTCCACAATTCATCTGCGTGGATCATTCCATTCCCACCACGGATCCACCGTCACTCCTACCGGACTCCCTGGTGCGTTCTCCAAAGGCCGTTACGTCTTACTGAGCTTGAGGGCTTTAGTCCTTTGCTGCATGTTACGTTCATCTGTCAGAACAAATTAAAATTTTCAGTGACTTGATGGGTGAGTGGCATCGTGTGCACCCACGTAGGCCCTCCAGCCCTGCTTCCTGGTACTGTGCAGACAAGGACCGCCGCACAGGTCCCCACGATGCCCTCTACCAGGGTTCTGCCATCTTGGGTGGGTCCAGATGTGCATGTGGAGATGCAGGAGTGCCTTTGGTCACTACACAGCATCACAGCCTGCCACTTTCTTTCAAACCCCATGATAGATTTAACTGTCTAAAATTTTGAGGCTTGTTTTAGCCTGTGGCCCTCAGACCACTTTAGGGCTGCCAGGTCTACCAGCCTCACCACAGGACTATTGCTGGCCCACGAGGGGTTGAGGCAGAAGATACCTTTGGCAGGAAGGAAGGAGGCAGAGGGTTTTGTATTGTAACTTGACTGGTGGTGTCTCCTTACTGTTGGTACTAATACCCAAGAGCAAGTAATCAAAGAACCAGAGCTCCCCACTGCCCTATCCCACCCTGTCATTCTGGCTCATGGCCAGGGAGTCCACGCCCGGAAGCCTGCCTGCCAGGCACTGAATCCAACCAAGGTCCTCTCCGTGGTCCCTCAGGGGCTGTGTCCATTTGGCACTTTCTCCGTCACTAGTCAGTCCCCCAGGGTGAGCTGCCCTCCTTCAACTCAGAAGGAAGTGCCACTCCCTCTTCTTTGAAGCTACTCGGAGCCCTCAAGTGCCCTCACTTTCTCTTTCCGTAAAAGTTTTAACAGGAAAATACAAAAACCTCTTCCTTTGGGCAGTTACAGGGGCTGAGGTAAAAGGAGTGGTATCAGCCACCAGAGGGGATCAGCAGTGGCAGTGAGAAGGCCAGGTGACATTGCCAAGCCAAAGCCAAGTGCTGTGGATTTGGAGGTGACTACCCAGTTCAATTTTTTTTTAACCCCAAGTCCCCTTTTCTTAACAGCCCATTTTCCTTCCTTCCCCTCTGGTTTTACCTTGCCATCAGCCGGTCCCCACTACCCCACACTGTTGGTCCTGTGGTATCTGTCTGCAGGTGACCATCACTTGTCCCCACCACCCACACTGCTGGTCCTGTGGTAGCTGCCTGCAGGTGAGCTCACAGATGACTCCTGGGCAAGGTCTGCACAGTGCCAGCCCAACCCTGCTCCTGGTGCCCCGAGGTGCCCTTCCATCACACCTACCCACTTTGAGACTGTGATCACTGGGCTGGAAACTTCTTCCCCACCCCCACAAATGCACACACAGAATTTTAGAGTTTTCTCCCTGTCTCTGTCTCATACACACAAAATGCACGGAGTCCTCAGGCCTACAGCTCAGGTGAATCAGGAATTTTCCATAGAGGCTGAAAAAGAAAGCTGGGAGAGGGGGTTTGTCTTGCAGAGTGCTGAGCAGGGACTGGGGAAGAAGTCCCCACTGCCAGGCCCAAGAGTCACTGAGCTGTTCTGTTCCCTGATGCCTGTGGGCTGGGGCTCCGGAGCTACCAGTTCTATTTCTGCCACAGTGTGGGAACAAGCTATGTTTAGGGCTGTACTTCATGAGACAGCTTCAGCGGATTTCAGGCAAAGCCAAGCAACAGCTGGTGTCCAGGGAGGTCCCTGGCCCGCGGGCAAAGCTCTGTCCAGGAGGCACTGCTTCACCTTGCCCCAGCACAGCTGAACTCCACTGGCGCAGCAGGGAGCGATCTCATCAGACCTGAGGGGCACTGCAGTCTGCCTCCAGAAAGCCACGGGGCAGGGATGACAGAGCCAAGACAGGACGCCCGGCTTGTCACCCAGCTCTGTTGTCTGTGCCCTAGCTTTGCTACCTTTCACAAGTCACTTCAAAGCTTCAAGCCTCTCATGGTTCCCTGTGTCAAAACAGGTTTGGGTGCCCCGGGATTTGCTCATTTTAAGGATGGACGTTACTTTCTCTGAATGAAGTGCCCTCGGAAGGGCTGGCCAGGGCTGACCAGTTCCACCAAGTCTGGCTGCAGAAGCACTTTAGGACATCGGGTCTCTGGATCATGAGTGCAGCAGCTCCCAGCGCTGAGGGACTGTGGCCGAGTCCCACCAAGCTCCTCATGCGCAGACTGGCCCTGCGGCCAGTGGTGGCAAGAAGGTGACCGTACACAGGGCACCCGGGGCCCTCTCTGAGGCCGTGGGTCCGGCCTCGCCGCCTCGAACCGCCGGGGTGGCTCCGCGTGCTGAGGCCACCGCTGCCATCTTCTGGGCTGCCTGTGGGCGCGCGGGGCGGCCCCTGGCGGCGGGAGGACTCTGCTGCCCGAGGGGGCGTGGGAGCCGAGCCGAGCAGAGCCGAGCCGAGGACCCCGAACCTGCCTCCCGGTCCGCCCCCGTGGGGTCTATCAGAGTTCAGGCCCACACAGCGCCGGGCAGGGCGGGGACCGCCGGCGACGGCGCCCTGGAGAGCCAACTCAGGTAAACTGAGGCAGCGAAAAACCCAGACACTTCCCGCAGGGAGGCACCAGGCACATGTGTGTCCCACGATCGCAGCCGCCTCAGCTTGAATTTACACGCCGGGATGCAGTGCGCGGCCCTCCACTCTAGTTCCCCGTACCCGCCGGGAGCGCAGCGGAGCGACGGGAGGCCGGTCGCCCCATGCCCGCGAGCGGGGGCGAGGGGCGGCGCGCAGGGTCGGGGTGGGGGGCAGACAAAGGCGGGGACACCGAGCGAGGGAAGACAAAGCACAGAGGGTGTCGACGGCAGCCGCGCGGCCCTGGAGGCGGCTCCGGGCGCTGTGGAGCCAATGGTCGGGCGAGGGGCGGGAGGAGGGGGCGGTGCCGCGATAAGACGGCGGCGGTGGCGGCGGCGGCAGCTCGGGGACCGTCATCAGCGGTGGCAGCTCGCGCCTGCCCTCTTCTTGCACCCGCGGCGCTACCGCGGACACCGATCGCCGCCCCGCGGCCCAGGCCGGAGCCCGGTGAGACCCGCGGGCGGGCTGGGAAGGACCCTCATCAGCCCTCACCCGGGGCAGCCGGCGAGGGGCTGCAGGCCCGGCACTCCGCTCGCTGCTCGCTCGCCGTCGCCTCTCAGGGCGAGTCTCCCGGCGGGGCGGGGCTGTTCGGTCAGGCCAGGGAGTCTTGGCACTGGGGTCCTGTCTCCGCGGGTCGGGGCCGAGGAGCGAGGAGCGCCGGCGGCCGGGCGGGTGGGCGGCGGCAGCCGTGAGCGCTGTCCAGGGGCTGGGCTGGCCGCTGTAGGGTCCACTGCGCTGCGCCGGACAGCAGCGGGCCGGGGTCTGGGCAGGGCAGCCTATTCCAGCTTGGTCTGACCTCCTCCGACCGAGTCACCTCTCCCCCAGTGGGGTCCCTGGCCAGCGGGTCGTGCATGGGCGGCTGCGCAGGGCGCCCCGCCAGCTACTGCCCACTAACTTTGTTCTTCTTCACCCGACACATGGTTCCACTCAGGGACCCCTACCCCATGGGGTGCAGCGTGGGGGGGCGAAGGCGCAGGGGGAGTGCGTGAGGGGCGGAAGCAGCCCGACTAAGAGCAACAGGAAATGACTTAGGGAAAGTCCCAACCGCAGCCCCCCAGCCCCCAGCATGTAAACACCCCCGACCCTGCAGGCTGGGGAAAGGCTTGTGGGGCCCGACCGACGACTTCCTGTTGCAGAACCCAGCGGGTGCCACGTACCCACTTGGGGTCCTCGACCACCTCCAACGAGCCATGTTCCAGGCTACAGGAGCTGCCCAGGCCACTACATCTCATGTAGGTGCCCAGCAGGGCGGGAGGGATCCGGGGCAGGTGTTCAGCCTTGGGGTGAAGGGGTGAGAATAGTGGATTCGCCTGTCCCTTTTGCCCTCGCTTGGGAGCCACTGAGGTCTAGCTGGCACTGCAGACATGGGCAGGGGAACCCCTGAGCTGACCTGCTCTGTCCGTGTTTCCCCAGGAAACCAAAAGCGGTGGTGGGAGCAGCACTGTTCAGCGCTCCAAGGTAGGGCTCTGCGGTGGGTGTTGAGGGAGGACAGGTCCCGTGGCAGGTCGGGTCCCCCGGCTAAGTCTCCACTCCACAGTCCTTCAGCCTCCGGGCCCAGGTGAAGGAGACCTGTGCTGCCTGCCAGAAGACAGTGTACCCTATGGAGCGGCTGGTGGCCGACAAGCTCATTTTCCACAACTCGTGTTTTTGCTGCAAGCATTGTCACACCAAGCTCAGGTGCGTCCTTGCCCGGCCTGCCCCCGCCCTCACCTTCCAGCCCTGATCCGACCTGACCACAGCTGTTCTGCCTCTGCAGCCTAGGCAGCTATGCGGCACTGCACGGAGAGTTTTATTGCAAACCCCACTTCCAGCAACTGTTTAAGAGCAAAGGCAACTACGATGAGGGCTTTGGCCGGAAGCAGCACAAGGAGCTCTGGGCCCACAAGGAGGTGGACCCCGGCACCAAGACAGCCTGAGGCCCCACTGCCTTGTTACTACCACCATAGACGGCTTGGATGGGGCAGTGGGTGGGGTGGGAAGGAGAGGAGCTGGGCTAGGGTGGGGGCAGGATGGGAAGGGGTGAGGCCATCTTGCTCAGGGTAGGGAGGGCTGTGGGGCAAGGCCCTGCTCCAGGATTCCTTCATTCTCCCTCGTTGGTTAGGGGTGGGGAGGCAGGATTGGGGGTCTGCTCACCACCCTGCTTCCCACTGCTTTCACCCCACCCCACAGTCCCCTGGGAGGCTTCCAAGCCCACCTTCCCTATTGAGGTGCCTTTTCTCCAGCAAGGAGTCAGCATGTTCCCCTCAGGGTCCCAAGCTCCCTCACTGCCACCTGGCGCCCCATCTACCTCTGCCCTTAGCCTGATCCTGAGCCATGGAGACTGGGAGGACATGGAGAGTGCCACCTGCTGGGCTTTACAGGAGGCCCGCCATGGCCGTGTGGGGAAGGGATGGGGAAGTGGAACAGCTCTGCCCCCAGCCAGGCAGGAAGCGCCCCAGTGAGGCTACTTACCATCTCGCACCACACGAGTCGAGAAGCGGAAGCTAAAGCACCCGCCAGGCTGAGCGCCACAGAGACTGGCAGCAGGACTGGCCAGGCTCTGCTCCCCGCCCCTCTGCTCCTTGTTTCTGCCGGTTTTGACTGTTGTGACCAACCAACCCCCTTTTAAACGTGTTTAAACGGAGCCTGACTTTGTGTCCTGATGGGGGTCTTTGTGCCAGGAAGGATGCAAACACCCTGTGGTGAGGGGAAGGGCATAGAGTGGACCCAGAGTCCTTCTAAACTTGATGGGGGTTTGGGAGGCCTTCTATTCAGGGTAACAGGAGCCAGCTTGAGGAAGTAGGGGTGAGGAGGGCACTCCGCCTCCCAGCCAGGGTTCCATGCAGCCAAAGGCAGAGTGGTTGTAATACTGAGACTCCACTTGGCCTTCAGTTCACAGACACGCTCCCTTGTGAAGAGGAAGACAGGCATTAGGCCTGAGAGCAGCCAGCGGGCATAGCACCTGGCCTCACTGTGTGAAACTTAGGGTGCAAGACAGGACCCCTCAGAGTCCTTGTATGAGCTTCCTGTGCCCCAGAAATCAGCAAGGAGTGGTGGGAACTGGCAGGTGCCAGTACCTCTGTAGGTCCCTCCTAGTCCCTGTTCCCATCTGCTCTCTCACTGCTGTCATCCCACCCTTTTTCAAGTTTTGGGAGATGGGCTAGCCACAGCCCTGCCCCAAGAATCCAAGGAGAAACTGCTGCCTTGTCCTGACAGCCCAGACACTGTGGGACTACAGTCTGCAGCACATGGGACAAGCCTGAGCGGCCCGAGACCCCTCCCACAGTACCACAGGCAGCAGACTGGACTGCGCCACCTCACACCAGTGAAGCTCCCGCTGGTAGGGCTGACCACTGCCCACCTTGGACAAAAGTGGCAGAAGCACTCTGTGCTGCTCCAGGGGCGGGGGGCAGGAACCACCTCCTGAGCCAAGTCACACCACAACCCCTCCACTTAAAAGTCACTTCGGGCACTGCTGTGAAGGGACCGAGCTTGTTTTTGAGGCATTGCACCCAGATTCTCACAGGGCCTACTCCCTAACCACCACCCCAAAGGAAAGCATTAGCACAGGAGTCCTCTGGTATAAATGATCCCTTTTATTGTAAGTAATGTGCAACACTGGCCTGGCTTTGCACTGCAAGCCCTCGGTCAAGATAATAGATAACTACGGCTGCAGGTTCTGCACGGTCCACAACTCAGTCAGACATAGAGCTGGTGGGGGAGAGGGCAGGAGAGGCGGCCCAAGAGGGTGTGGCCCAGCCCTGGTCTCTCTGCTGGGTGGGCCAAGGCAGGCAGACCCATGGAATGATGAGACGGCACACAGCCCCTCCCCACAGCAAACCTGGGGCTGCCAGGAAACTGCCCTTCAGAACCTTTGGGCCCAGGCTTCCCTAGGGCCCCACAGCTTTCTTAATCCAGATTATAAAAAAACAATAAATTAAAATTAAGCAACAGCTTGGTCCTGAGGATGCTGAGCCAGCATGTCCACAGTTTTTGGCACACGAAAAAAATCATGGTTGTTTTGGAGTGCAGTTAGCTTGTTTTCAAATTCATTTCTGGAACACACTCCCTGTGAGGTAAGACCCCAGGGGGTGGGGCTCTGTGGGTTCCTGAACCCAGGACATGCAGTGGTCTCATTAGCGCCAGCGGCACCATGCTGTCTTGGGGAACAGGTACTGGAATGGGGTGCATGCACCATTAGGGCCGGGTCACAGAGAGGCCCAGCTGCCCCACACTGCAGCTGTGGTCTGGCAGACCACACCCCACCTGGGCCAGGTGGAGACGGAGCATGTGCCCGCTGTCTTTGGAGGCCAGGGCTGGGGATGTCTGACCGAGGGCCCTGGCATGGCAGAAGGTAGAAACAGAGGGGCGCAGGCCCACATGGCACTGTGCACCACACATTTCTGCAAAACCAGCTGCTTTCATTTTCTCTTCTCTCTTGAGGCGTCCAACACTTGTAACAGTCTAGAATTGATATATATAAAAACCCATCAAATATGATCTGAGATATAAATTAACAAGGCCTCACATTACATGATGTGAAAAGGCTAAAAACAGCGATAGAAACTACATTCATAAAAGTGCATCGTCAACATACAACGAAGGCTTTGGCTTGTTCAGGTGCCCTGGGGGAGTGGGCATGGCTGGCAGTGAGCTGCCTGGCGCTGATCCTGGGCTCCCTGGAGATGCCCTTCCCTGGGCACTGGCTTCTGTTCTCTTTAACGACAACTCCCAAGGAAACTGCATGTCAAGAGGGAGGAGCTCTAGCAATAGGCACATTTTGGAGGGGAGGGGCCGGAAGAAAGGACCAGCGCCCAGGCTGAGGTAAGTTATGGCCAACTCTAAGCTGCTTGGAGATCCTGTTTCCCCCACCCGTTCCCATCCCTCCCCAGGGGCAGAGGGCAAGACCTCTCAGGGATGGGCCAGGCTGGCCAAGGAGGTGCAGAGCTGGTGAGCTGCACACCGGTGGCAGCACACGGGCTTCCCTTCTGTCCAAAGGAGAGGGCTCTGACCTGGCAGGGTCATGACTGCAGCCCACATGATACAACCCCCTGTGTGGATGACCCTGTGAGGGTCAGAGGCTCACCCCACATTGTCCACCTTTCTGCTCCAGTGGGGCAACAGATGCCAGGCCAGGAGCACAGGCCAAGTGTCCTGTCCAGACCAAGGCCTGAGCCCACACCTGGTACTCAAGGCCCAGAGGGTACACAGGGTGGGTACAGCACAGGAGTGGCTCCAACCTGTAAAACACAACTGCATTGACAAAACTGGGTCCCCCCTCAGCGGGTGCAATCCCACATCTCAGCCCCCACTTGGGGGAGAGGGGGTTACAGGGACAGGCAGGACAGGTGCCGCCTTCCCTGAATAAGGCAGCATAACATTTGCTTCATCATCTTTGGTAAAGAACAGGACTGGCCAAGCTGGGCCAGGGGCCGAGGGGAGAGGGCAGCCTGGCCTCGACCTTCCACTGGCTGGAGGAATGCTGGACTTGATCTCAGGCTTGGGTGGCTCCAGATGCCTGTGGTAGCCTCCAGAAACAAAGGAACACTCTGAATGAAATAACACTATTCACACCCTGCATCAGTCCTGCACCCCAGGACATGACTCCGAGGCTGGGACCCAAGGTCACCGCACGCATGGTTCCTGGCCCCACCCCTTCCATGCTGAGCTCAGGATGCTGGAGCCCTCCTCTGGTCTGGCAGGTTGGGGGCTCACAGTTCTCGAGGCTGTGGCCCCGACCCTGGCTTTACACCCTGGGGCAGGAGAGGCCTAGCACACAGTGGCTGAACTGTGGCTCCAGGGTCCACAGCCTTGCCTGGGAGAAACAGCAATCTTGCTGAGCACCCAGAGGCCCCGTGTCCATGCAGTGGGGTGGCCAGCAGCAGTGTGGCCTAGAGCTCAGTACACAGGCTGTGCAAAGTGATGTGTGAGCAGCTCCTCGGCCGACGGTCTCTGGCGGGCCTCCACGAAAATGCGCCTCAGGAAGTCCCGCCCGTGCTCAGAGATGTGGGAAGGCAGCTGAGGGTTGGTAGGCTGGGTGGCAATCTTGAAGATGGCCGCCATGGCTTCATACTCTGCCCAAGGTGGCTTCTCTGTCAGCATCTCCACCACAGTGCAGCCCAGGCTCCTGGAAAGAGAGATGCTTGTGTCACCCTGAGCTCCCAGTTGCCCCCTTTTCTCTGCTGTTATAAAAGGAGGTACCTTTCTCAGAACATGCTGAGGCAGTGTATGCCAAGCTGAGGCTGACACCTCTGTGGCAGGTCCCCCAAAGACCCTTGGTCCTTACCCTCTGGGGCCTCCTCAACCTAAACATCATCATCTACCCGGGTACTTCTTGAGACAGCAAAGAGAGTCACTTAGCACCGACAGAAAGAGCTCCAAGAGAACTGTCTTAGTTTCCTGTTGCCACTACTGTAGTAATTACAAGTTTCTTATCTCACAGTTCAGGAGGTCAGAAGTGAAAACTTAGTCACACCGAGCTACAGTCAAGGTGTCAGCAAAGCATGACTGCTTCTGGAGGCTCTGAGGGGACTTGGCTGCTTTGCCTTTTCCAGTTTCTAAAAGGCGCCTGCATTCCTCTGCTTGGGGTCCCTCCCTGCAGCCCTGCAGCCTCTTGCTTCCATTGCCCTATTTCCTATCCCCCACTCTCATCTCCTGCTTACCTTCTATAAAGATGCTTTTGATTACAGTATACCCACCTGGACAGCCCAGGATAATCTCCCCATCTCAAACCCTTCATCACATCTGCCAAGACCCTTCTGCCCCATAAGGAAACAGTCACAGGTTCCAGGGATTAGTGTGTGGACACCCTGGGGGACTACTCCTATAATTTCACAAGGGGAGGAGCCGTTCTTCCGTCCTCAGGCACTTTTAAGGGATGGACATGAGGCACAGCGAGACAGCTGGCTGAGTGCTCAGGGAGGGGCAGAAGCCCACTCCTGCTGAGACCGATCCTGGCCGCCACAGCTGATCCTACTCTGACTTAGCAGCTGTCAAGGATGCTTTCCAGGACTGAAGTTCCCAGCAAGAACAGCTTGCTGTCTGGGGTGCAAACATAACCACTCGCCTGAGGAGCTGCTGCTGTACACCCCTAGCCCTGCACACATGGCCTGGGAGCCCCAGCCGGAGCCCTGGTCTCGCGGGCGGAGGCAGGTTCTAGCCCCCTCCTGCCATACTGAGAGCCTCCAGGTTCACTTCTAAGCACCAGAACTGCTGCATCCCGGACAGGAAGGAGGGGTCCCAGCATGTCCCCAGTGCTCACCACACGTCCGCCTTCCTGCCATAGCCCTCCCCGCTGATGACTTCGGGACTCATCCAGTATGGAGTGCCGGTGACCGAGCGCACACCTGTCCCAGACATGCAGATAGTCTGCAGGCGCTTGCTGGCCCCGAAGTCCCCCAGCTTCACGTTCCCAGCAGAGTCGCGGAGGATGTTAGCTCCTAGGGCGGCAAAAGGCAGACACTGCAATCCCACACCTTCCTGGCATTTTTTTACCATCTTCCTTCCTCCTGGTCCGAGAGGCTGCTGGTAAGGGCAGGGGCTGCCACTGATGGAGCCAGGAAGTGCAGACAGGCTTGTGAAGGGAAGCCTCAACCCCACAAGACGAGAGCATGAGCATGGCCAACGTCTGCAGAACATTTTGCAGTGCAGCGTTTTCCCAAATTGCTCAACCAGTCTTCACAGTAACCCATCAAGGAAGATGGTATTAGGGCACCATTTTTCAAAAAGTTCAGAATGGTTAAGTGATTGGCCCAAGACAACCCATCAGTAGTGGTCAAGTAAAGCAGGTCTCGGGGACTCCACGCAGCCAGAGCCCTGCTCACCCTTGATGTCCCGGTGAACAATCATGTTGCTGTGCAGGTAGGACATGCCCTCCAGGATCTGCCGGGTGTACTTGCGGGTCACGCTCTCCGTCAGAGCTCCGTAGGCCTTCAGCTGGTCTTTCACAGAGCCCTACCAGCCACAAAGGGTCACAGATGAGGATGGCGGCAGACAGAGGCATTTGCAATGTGCCAAACACTTGGCTAGGGGCTACTGGGCGGCTTGGGAATAAGTAACAGATAGTCCTTCCTTCGAGTTAACACATGACGCAAAGCCAGAAGAAGGGAGGCCTGTGCCACAAGTAAAGGCCGGACTTACATACAGTCCACAGGCCCCAGCCCAGCCACTGCTGCAGCCAGACGCGGGGCCTCCCACTGCCAAGCCCGTCCCACGATGCCTCCCTTTTCTTTCCTCAGCCCGAGTCTCCTTTGCAGCCCTCAGGTCCAGTCCTCCCCATGTGTCCCCACGTCTCCCATGCAGCCAGAGGCACCTACCCCAGGCATGTACTCCATGAAGATGGTGAGCGTCCTCTCGGCGCGGTCCCGCAGACAGCCGTAGTACTGCACAATGCGTTCGTGCTGCAAGTTCTTCAGCAGCTGGATCTCGCACTCCAGGGCACTCACCTCCTGCGAGAGGGGCTGTGGTCACTGAGACTCTTGGGGCCCCAGGTCTGCCTGGCTGGGTCCACCTCTGCGTGCCCTAGTCAAGGACCTCACAGGGGCCTGCCTTGGGAACCCAGTGGGAGTAAGGGAGATGCTCCACTGTCTGGCCCTCAGCCACAACGCTGGGGTGGGGTGGGAAGAAAGGCTGTTGGTATTTAGTTTAGGGAACTGTATGACTTGTCCAAATCCAAAGCTGAACTCCAAAGACAGGCTATATAGTTTCTCCTTCAGAGCTGGACCCAGTGACTTGACCCTAAGCTGGGGAGAGACATCTGTTTGGTGAGGGCAGGGTGAGCTATGCTCTGTGTGAAACTAGTGAACACTCAGGGTGCCTAGGGCGTCAACTCACAGTTCCTCACATCCAGATCCTTCCTCACTCCCCTCCCCCCAGTGCTTGGTCCTCTTTGGTCCATGATCCCTACACCTTAGTGTCAGCACACACAGCAAGGGAGCTGGGAGCCTAGGAGGAAGGATGACTCGGGAAGCAGCCTGTAGCATCCCCAGCACTGACTCTACCTGTACAATAAATGGGGTATTTTTTGCTGAAAAGTGGAGTTGGCCATGGGGAAGGCAGTACCTTGCTTGTTTCAGGACTGTCCGGGTCAAACTGGACCTGCTTGGAAGCAAGTTCACGTCCTGTGTCGACGTCGTAGCACAAATATACCCGGCCGAAGGCACCCTGGCCCAGGAGCTTCCCCCGGCGCCAGTTGATAGGGGCACTAGGGGCTGCACAAGAAGAGAAGGGAAGCATTAATCCATGCATGTTACTTCTCTGTATCCCGCCTCAGTCCTCAGAGGCTCTAAGGCAGGACCTCTGGCCCAAGCCTCCTCCCCTAGCACCATCCTGTCTCTCAATACAGTGTCCTCACCCCAGACTGGAAGAGGCCTGGAGACCTCTAATCAGACCTTAAGGCCAGAGTCCTGAGAAAGAGAGGACTGGCTAAATCATGGTTAAATGTTCTTTTGCATTCATCAACTGCCTTTATTCTAAAGCCCCTAAATGTCTTAACATAGGATTAAAAACGCTGCTCTCTTCAGTTTAGACACAGAGCAACTGAAGACCAGAGAGTACAGTAGCTTGCCACACAAGAATTAGGCTTAAGGTCCAGGAGGCCTGTTGCTCACTCCAAGGCTCTCCCAAGTGCTGAGGATGGGCAGAGCAGCCACTGCTGAGCCTAATAGCTGGGGAGCCCCGCACCCCTCCTGCTAGCCGAGTGACGCCTCACACTTGGTTGGCACGTTTCTCTCCTGCACAGAGAGGGCGTTCTCGCTGTCTGCACTCCGCAGGCGCCCGCGGGAGTCCAGGTACTGCACCGCCAGGCCCAGGTTCTCGCCATTTGTGCTCAGGGAGCGGACCGAGGGCACCAGGGTGAACAAGTTGCCTTGATGGCGCCGTATTCTTGGGAATGTTCTTCTGCCTGAAAGCATCCACCAGCCAAGGAAGAGCAAGTCATGTCAGAGCCCTGGGCACAGACCCTAGCTACAAGCAGCAGATAGCACCAGCTCCAGCCCATCCTCTCTGTCCTCCCACCTGACTCATGCCAGAAAGACTGCCACCCCCAGCCCTCTCAGAGCTAGAACAAAGGCAGGAAGCCCTGCCAAGGAGAAGGCACAGGACTGGCCCTCTAGGACGCAGATCACTCACAAGCCAGGCAACAACTGAAGTCTCTCCCTTGGACACCTGCTCTCAGTCAGACCCTCTGTAGTAGCTCCAGTCCATCTACCGCTGGGGACTGAGCTGAACAGGTCACCTGAGAGCTCGAGGTCCTGTAGCACACCTGGCCTCAAAGGACAGATCCCAGAGGCAGCAGCATCCTCCCTATCCAGTTCTTTTCTGTCTCCAGTACCTCATACCTGGAGCACAATCCCTTGGGAATAAAGGAAAACACGGGACGTGCAGCGCCTGGACCAACCCTTCGCAGCTGGCTCTTCTGCAGCGGAGCCCTATGCCCGCCCTATCCCCAAGCAGCCACCAGAGCGTGGGACGGAGGCGGGCTCACCGTCACTGTAGTCCTTGTGGTGCACAGACACATGGTAGCGCCGGGGGTAGGTTCCACCTTTGACTCCTTTATCATACAGCTGAGTTTCCCGATCTGAAGAGTACAGGGGAATCACTGGCTTCTGTGAAGCCCTGGGTCACCTGAGACCTCAGCCACAAGCCCAGAGAACGAAAATATGGTTCAGGCTCTCCAGTTCAGAGCTGTCAAAAGCAGAACGGCTGCTGCGAGGGGTCTGAGGAACTCACCTGAGTACTCCTGTCTGTTGTCGGGGTAGCTCTGGGCCCGGTACATCCGTGATTTCCGCAAGGACGGGCTGTGAAGAACAAAAAAATCACAGAGGAGACTTCAATGTATTTTCACAGCAGCCAGCCAGGCAGAAGGCAGGACGCCCAGGCGGCTAACCCATGCCTGACTCCCTCTCACACCATTACGTGGTAGGAAGTAGCGTGGGACAGAGGCCAACGGCCTCCCACTTTCTCTGCGCTCCCACTTCCTAACCTGAGGCCCAGACCCCAGAAGCCCTGCAGATGCTGTCCCAGCCGCACACTGCGTTCCCCTCCTGGCCTTCCTTCCACCCCAGCTGGAGCCACTAACAGGCAGAGAGATGCCAGTGAGCCCCAGACTGGAGGTGCTGCTGAAAGGCAACCCTGACTATCAAGTCCTCCTGGTTCATGGGCACCACTGGCTTAGTTCCTTTACAAAGTAATTTTTTTTCTCATTTAATTCTCACAACCGTGTAAGGTAGGAAAAATCATAAGACCACGTACCAATGAATGAGTAGCTACTATGCTATTGTTATTCCTCACAAATACCCAACAGGGTGGATATGAAGACTTCTATTTTATAAGGGGGAGAACAGAGGTTCAAAAGTTTAAGCAATTCACTTGCCCAAAGGTACAGCCAGTAAGCAATAGAGCCAGACATCAACCCAGGTGTGTGACTCCAAAGTGTTCTTACCACTAAACTAAGCATCATCCTTCAGACTAATCAGCACCATTCCATTTTAGGGATGGGGAAACTGAGGCACAAAGATATTTCCAAAGCCACTAGCTCCTATCTGGCAGTGTTGGGACTTAAACTTAGTCTTGCTGGCTCCTGAACCCTGAAGGGAAGGTGAGAATTCTGAGCTCAATGCAGGCCAGGTTCCAGAGAAGTCAGTCCCTGTCCTGCCTCAGTTGGTGGCAGCAACTCCTGGCACTTTTACCCATGCCCTCTTGCTCACTTGCTGGGACAGCAAGCCCAAGCAAAGCTATACACTGTACCAACAAGTAATGACAACTATCTAGAGCGAAGATAGCACTGATCAATGCTCACATCTGTTGGGAAAGGTATCACATGAATTCGGCCAAGGTCACAAGTTCAGTACCCACATGAAAAATTCATCAATTGCACAAAGAAAATAAAATTCCCAACCCTGATCCACAGCCTCTGTCCGCAGCCCTGATCCCAGCCAGACATAATCAGACTGGTTTTGGTCATAACAAGGTTCAGGTGAAAGCTGGGATCAGCACCCAAACCAACTCACATGCACTGTGTGTATGTACACGGCAGTGTTTGCTTCCTCCCAAAGCAGGAGAAGAGGATTACACACTGTCAGGGTGGTAAACTAGCAACCGCTTTTTATCTTTCAGTTTCTATTCCACTAGAAAAATGTGAAGGAAAAAATGGTAGTAAACTCATGGATAATAATTTAGTTATTTTTCCCAAATAACAAAAGGCCTACTGTTCCTCATTCCAGGTTAGAACAGCGAGGTCAAGCATCTAAGAGGGGCATATGTCACGCAAGAGTCAAAACACGTCAAGCTCTCAGTAAACGGGAACTGTCAGTGTTATCAGCTGTCAGTGTGTTCACTGAACCACACGGATGTAACCTTCTGCAGAGGTTTGGGAAATGAAGATGAGGGCTAGGATGCCAGTGAGAGGCCTCTTGCCTAGAAGAATGCGATTTAATCCCAGGGCTGTGGACCAGCCTCTAGAGACACACTAGCTGACCCTACTTCCTCAGCCACCAGAAATGTTGACATACCAGCCCCTAAACCACCCACTGTCCCATACCTGTCTGCTGACCTGTCCAGGGATTGGCAGCTTCCCGACAAGGAATTTTCAGCACTGCTCAGAGGATCCAGCACCTGAAAGGCGAGTCATACAGTAACACCATAGTCCCCTCCGGATCCTAGCCAGGGCACCCAGGGATTTAGGGCCCAGCTAGAGTCAGCACAGGGGTCTTTCTCTGAGAACACAAGACTGAGTGGGAAGAAGAGTTAGAAGGTGCCGTTACCCCTCAGTTTGAAAGGCAAGTTTCCAGAAAGTAGCTAAGAGCCTGGCTGGCATCCAAGGAGCTCTGCCAAGAGAGCAAAGCAGAGATGCTGCTTCACTTGTTGGCATTTTCTTGGCTCAAGAATAGTGGCACTTGGTGATGGGGATGGTACTGCCTGCAGAGGCTTCCACGGAGTCTGGGTGAGACCAAAATGTTTACACTGTGTGATTAATAATTTATAAAGACAATACTGCCATCATTTCACAGCTGAGCCACTGCAGGCCTGGAACAGAGGCTGCAGTCATGTGACTAGTCAGTGTACAACCAACACCTGAACAAAGTTTCTCCTTCCTGGTTCCAATGCAGAGGCAACAGGTACCTACAGAAACTGTATGAATCCCAATAAAATACATGAATACGAAATCCTGCAGGATAGCTCTTTCTCCAGCTGATCTCCTAAAAAGGTACCCCCTGTCATTCTGCCTCTATGGGGGACAAGGAGGAGTCTCCATTATCAGGGTTATTTTTTATCTGAACTCCAAAGTTAAATGTTACATAGGGAAGCAAACTGCAGGAAATATGAAAATTTTCAAATAGTTTATAAAATTAGTTTCCAACTCAAAAATATTTGTGTTGAATACTAAGGTCCACCTCTATCAACAACTTAAAATGCTTTAGGTCATACTGCCACAAAAAACTGCCAAGGAAGGCAAATTAATTACAAAGTAAAATTATAAATCTTACTAAGTACACAGAGTTTCACTCACCGTGAATTAAACCATTACAGTAAAAACTTGGTCTCTAACCACCAAGTGTGTATCTGGCAAAGTTAGACCAGTTCACAGAAAGCAAGAAATTCAATAAGCAGAACCTGACAGGTGTGATACATGAGGAAGAATGTTAAAGGTTCAAGAAAGGCCTGGGGAAAAACGGTGGAATCTGATGAATGCTTTTGCAAAAAGAAATAACCATCTTTGGACAGTGCTGCAGAAGTCAGAGGGGAAGTAAAGGAAAAGGCACTGTGCTGCCAAACTTTTGTTGGGAAAGTTAAACCAAAAAAACCACACATGAAAGATGCTCATTCTAATAATCAGCACATATGTGCAGCTATTAGCTAAATCTGATTAAAGAAAAAACAGAACAGTTTTGCTTCTCAAGCAAGTCTCAACTGAATGCTCTTTTACTCAGTTCTTTGTCACTCTGGTCCCTGTTTTGTGAACTCCTCTCGAACGGCTTGCTCCTAGCAGCTTCTTCAGCTAAGTAGGCAGGGCACCATCTCTACTCGGGGAGGACCCAGGCATCTCCAATAGGCAGCTTCCTTGCAGTCATTCTAAAAGTCTGTACTCACTAGGAGCTGAGCACTCAAATGTCTCCCAGGATCATATAAGTAAAGTTAAAAACGAAGGGGCCAGGATAAGAGACCATAGGGAGCATAAAACCAAAGACAACTGATTAAAAAGTAGCCACTAACACATGTGAGCCACTGTGGTGGACATTATCCTACGGTGACCATCCAGTGAGTCACACCTTTGTATAACCCCCTCCCTTGAGTGCAGCTGGAACTTGGGTGACTTGCTATTGGCTAACAGAATGTGGCCAACAGACAGGTCACTCCTGTGGTTACTTTCCATTATGCACGACTCCATCTTTGCAGACTTCAGCAAGAGATTCTTCTGCTGGCCCCGAAGAAGTACGCTGTCGTGTTTGAGTTGAGTGCTCCATGTGGCAAAGAACTGCAGGTGGCCTCTAGGAGCTAAGCACAGCCTCTGGCTTAATAGCCAGCAAGAAAATATGGACAACAGTCCTCTAATCACAAGGAATTTGATTCCACCAACCACTACACGGACTTAGAAGAAACAACAAGGTTCCAGAAGGAATGTAGCAGGCCAACACCTTGACTACGGTCTACGTGACCCTGAAAGAAGCAGCCAGCTAGGTCATGCCCAGACCCCTCAAGCTGGGATAATGGGAAATAATAAATGTATGTTGCTTTAAGCCGCTCAATCTGTGGCAATCTGTTGTAGAAAAAGAAAAACAATACAGCTGTTTACCATCATAAAAGTTCACCCAGACTAACAAATCCCACAGTGTAACTCAGATATTGTTTACTCCCTACCAGTCATCAAGAAGCAGCAAAATACAGCCAAGGAAAAACAAAATCTATCTATTTAGCATTGGTCACATGTCAAAATTCTGCTGAAATGAACACGGCTGGGTGTGAGGAAGTATACAAAAAGAAGAGGACCATTCTGAGGGGGAAACAGCAGAGAAGGAGAAGTAGTTGTTGAGTGCTTATCCAACACCAAGGAAACTAGGCAGCTGAGATCCCACCCTTGGCAGGAATCGATCCTGGCCCTTTAAAAGAGGCTCCTACACCTAAACCAGAGCCACTGCTGTGGAGCCGATTCCAGTGTATTTAGGAGGGCCTGGTTTATAAAGAGCCACTGGCTGGGGTTCCAGCCCTTTGACTCTGCACCATGCCCACTGAGAAACCTCCATTGTCATGTTGGTCACAGCGTGGTCCCCATACTCACGCACTGCTCGCTGGTCTCTGGGATGAACTCCCCCTCACTGTTGATGCTAGTGTAGGACCCCTGCCGGGCAATGTGCTGTTGCCGCTCAGGCACGTAGCCAGGGGGCGGGGAGCTTCGACCAGGGTTCTGGGAGCCTGCAACACAGAAATAAGGCTTTTGGAAAACACAGCCCAGAACCCACAGCCTGAGGCAAAAGCAGGTACAGGGCTGGCTCAGAGGCACCAGGCCCTAGAAGTCAGGGTTGTAACTCTGAGGTGGCCACAGCTCTCTTCGAAAGCTCAGCTCTCTGGGGCAAAAAAGGCCCTTCCTACTAAGGCGCTAATTCCAGAGATACAGCAGGCAACACAGCATCTACGGCCAAGAACAATTCAGGCTGGCAATCAGATCAATTTTTTTAAATCTTTGAGCGTCATCAGTCCGTAACAATGTGACAGTTCTCTGATTCCTTCTCACCTAGTGCACCAACATCATTCCTAACTACTCCCTCCTGTCCTAGGAAGAACCCAGGACAAGTCCATGGATCAGCCTAGTCTTCTGGAGCTAAGGGTCCCAGCAGCATTTTGAAACTGGAGTTCAAGAAAAGGCAACTGGATCTATACATCTCACGCCACCCCTCTGCTGCTCTGTTCCTCTAGGCAGTGTCTCCCCTTGGCTGTCTTTGTCAGGTAAGAATGCTCCCGTGATGGCCTGGCCAGCAAGAACAAGCTGCTTCCTAAAGCTTTCCCCCTCCTGCCCTTCCTGGCCACTGAGAGTAACAACACCTTGCGCTAATGCAGTGCTTTACCTTTAGTTGGACACTGACAGAATTACCTCATTTGATACTCAACATCTCTACACAGAGGTGTGGTAAATATTTTCTGGGTGCTACCTAAGTTACTTCACTAAGTCACTGAGTTACTTCACTGAATCCTTTCATTAATCCTGAAGGTAGGTATGTACTTTACTGAATACAGGAGGAAACTAAGACTCAGGTTTTATATTTCTCAAAAGAAACACAACACACTGTTTTGTGCCTTGGGGCAGTCTCTTGAGATATAAAGGCAAGAAGCTAGCAGAGAGATTTGGGGACCTTATACTACCAAGGCACTGTACCAGAGCTTGCATGCATCCTTTGGAAAGGAACAGGGTCCCTACACCTCAGAAGCTTCCAGTCCAGGGGAAGACTGATGACAAGGTCCTTCTTCCAGATCCAGCAGAGAAAGCCTTCCCGTGGAGCTGACACCTGAACCTTGACTTTTAGCTTACTGGACTATGACAAATAAAACATCTTTTTAAAGCCAACAAAAACCCACAACATAGTTTTAGAAAGAGACATTATTTCTATTTTAGGGTTACGAGAGGAGCACCCCTTATCTACGAAGTCACTTTACTCAGCGCTTGTACAATATGAAAGAGCCCTGGTGGCTCAATAGTTGAGTGTTGGGCTACCAACCGAAAAGTCGACAATTCAAACCCACTAGCCACTCGGGGGCGACCTGCTTCTATAAAGGTACATCTCTGGAGACCTCATGAGGCAGTTCCGCTCTGTCCTACAAGGCAGCTCTCAGTAGGACCACCTCTGCAGGACTGGGTTAGGTTCACCAGATCAGCTGGTAAGATGGAGCAGTTTAACACTCTGACATCACTGAACGACATTAGGTGTACAGGATCACTGTGAGCCACTATGCCACGCTTTTCTGTAATAACAATATTTTGAACCCAGGAAAACAGGTCTTTCCTTACTCCTAGCTCAGAGCTTTTTCTGTTGGCCTTCCATGATCAGAGAAGATGACAAAGGTGACCCCCAGCCCTTTGTATTTTTCCTTTCTCAGCTTACTCAGCAGACAAGAAGGATACACAACTAGTTCTGATTGTTCCAAACACAAACACAGAGCTCTTATCCTGAGTTCTTTTCCTGCTCTGGAGGGAGCAAATTTCTCCTGTCATGTAGAAAAGCAGAGACACGTGAACCTTCTACTCCCTTACCTCACATTCCTCACATCTCCCTGCCTCCCACCAGGAAGAACTGAGGACACCAGGAACACACCACAGACAGCATCCGTCAGGCCACTTCCCGCCCTGACTGCCCTCTCCAGTCTAGATCAAGAGTTGCACCAAGCTTCACTGAACTGTGACTGCAGGCAGACGCTCTGGGAGGCGGGGTGGCTAGGAAAGACATAACGTGCTTGGTAGCTGAGGGTTTGGCGTGACCTCATTAATTCTACCCCGGTAGATGGGAACAACCAGCTGTCCACCACTTCCTTACTCTCTTTCTCTCGAAGTTTACTGATTATAGTAAAATACATAGAACAATAAATTTTCCATTTTAACCACTATAAAGTAGAAGCCCTACACCAAGGATTAAGCTCTACTGAGAGGCCAGCAGAGGCCATTCACGGCTCCCTGAACACCTGGGAACGGAGGGCATCCCACCACGCTGCCCGCACGCGGGGGAAGAGAGGGCAACCCAGCACACCGCCGGCGCTCAGGCAAACTTCCTGAGGCTAATGCGGTCTGCCTTCCCTGCTGGACTTCGGAGCAGAGGCTAACAGAATTGCTGAAAATGTGCCTAGAATTCTGCTCGATTCCTGCGCCTCACACCTCACTCAGGCCTTTACCCCAGTTCTGGAATAAAGAGGTATCTGAGCTGTGCCTTTCCAATGATCTCAAACAATAGCCCAGAGAAGAAAAAGTATGTTTGTCTAAGTTTTCTACGCCCTGGCAGAAACTGAAGCTGTGCTGAGAGTAAACTTGGGGACATTATGCCAGGAACTAACAAAGCAATAAAATCAGCCCAGGCAATTCAGAGACTGTTATTTATTTCCAAAAAGGGCAGGCATCCAGCCCAACACACTGGCAGACAGCAAACTGCTCCCTGAACTGGCCAGGCCACATGTTCTCTGAGATTGATCTGTACAGAGGACAAAGGCTCCCACCACTAGCAAGCAGTAGTGAGGCTGAGGTGGGGACTTCTTGACAGCACAGGGGACAAGGTGTCCAGTTTCACAGCTCAGCCTCTGAGTTGTTCTGTCTGTAGTCATTTGTGAACTGGAGGCCAGGAATACAAAATGGCATCTAGTTAACAGAGGGCTCTAATGCAGCGACAGGATGGAGTTCCAAGGAAACTTGCACCAAGGGTAACAAAACTACTCTACTTTCCTGTGTCTTAGACCTTGAATCCATGTACCTGGCCACTTCCCTTGCCATTACAGCAGAAAATTCCAGTGCAACTATGAAAAAAAGTTGATTTCCTTAAGCCCTACCAACTCCAGAGCATGATTTAACCCCTTGCTTACAAACATTAACTTTGTGCCTGTCCCCCACTTCTGGCTCTGAATAACCAGGACTACTTGGCTACCCACCATTTTGGTGCCTTACATGCTCCATGGAAATTCCGTCTGTATTGCTGGCCAAACCAACAGAGGCAACCTGAAGAGGCAAGTCGGGTACAGTGAGAAAAACCTAAGCTCTGGAACTAGATGAATGAATCTGCCATTCATTAGCCTTGTGATTTAAATGCCTCCACTTCCCTACCTGCAAAAAGTGGGAGATCTGAGTACCTCAGAACTTTCATGGAAATGACCAATGTGGTGGCACAGGTACGCATCTACGTGGTACCACCCCACAAGAGGAACTCGAGTGAATGGCTTTGTTTTCTTCACTCTATGGGGCAGACATAACGGGCTACACTCAGGATGCACTCCACCTGTCTTGCATGCTTTCTTGCACTTCAGACTCCTTTTACGTCCAGCCCATCACATGCACCTGTGTGAGATTTTGTAGGTTTTCTGCTGCTCCTGCTGTTTCTGGACAGTCACAGAAGACTCTGGTTTTTCAGTTGCAGCATTTGCAGAGGCCCTGCATCTGGTCTCCAGCCTTGCCAATGTTGACAGATATGTGCAGGCACCTAGCTGTGTGGACCACAGCAGACACAGGATGGCTCGGGCAGTCCCAGGCACCAGAAAGGCAGTGTGCTTCTGGATCTGGTGGCTTTTTGATTCCAGAAGTGGGAATGTTCCCTTGGTAGCCCAGTTGTTGTGTTTTAACGTGAAGTCTCTTTCTCTTACTCTTGCAGTGATTCCCTAACTCAGAATTTACACTAAATCTCTTCTTCCTGAAACAGGCTAGAACAGACTTTGTTCTGCACAACTGAACTTTGACCAATACACTCTAGCATGAAAAGTCATTACATGTTTTACTAGAACAACAATAACAACAAGTTTCGTGTAAGGGATGGGTTAGAGGGAAATAAAAACTTTTATTAATTGATGAAATTCCGGGTATCAGTCAACTCTGTTCCAGACAGGGTGAACTGCCCTTGGTCTGGTACATGGAGTGATTGGGAAGAGAAAGCCCTGGGATAAACTATCCATAGCCATCTGACTCTCATTCTCTCCTTCACCAGCTGCCACTCAACTCTCCCCTGGTTTTGCAGGTGGGATGGGACCAGCCCCCAGGAGGCCAGCATGACAGACCAGGAGGGCCTGGGGAAAACAGCAAAGGGTTCTGAGCTTTTATTTCCAGCCAAAGACTTTCACTTTTTCCAATACACGTTGCTGCCTGCAGAGAGCCAACCTTGTTATCTGATGGGCAGTGGGCCAGGGACTATTGTGCACAGGCCCACTGCTTGGGGCAGGAAAGGGAAGTCTCCCCAAACCAATGGCTATCAGAGGAAGCGAATGGAAAAATCAGGAGCTGGCAGAACTGCTCCAGAGCATTTTCAGTTTTGTTTTTATCTTCATTTCAGAAAGCAGGAGCCAACGAGAAGCATAACAGCAATTGAGAAAAAGTGAGACTGGATGGTGAACAGGACAGGATGCAAGAGACCACAGACTCACCAGTGCTTACATAGTTAGCAGAGTGAACCTTAGCCCAACAGTACCAACTACAGTATTAGTCAAGGCCCGGCCCACTCTACAGGTCTTAGAAGGCAGGCACAGGCAACGACAGCAGGTCTCTGGGTCACCCTTCTCTGGCATCCCATCAGGCATCCCATCAACACTGGCTCTAGCAGATGAAGAGAGTAGCTGCCATCTGTTAACAGTGGCCAAGGACTTCCCACAAAGGCATGGCCGTGCCATCCAGAAGGCAAAAGCCAGGGCTTCAGCTGCCAGCCTTCTGCTCTCTTCCTAGGGCCTGCCAACTCTCCGCTAACCTCTTCAACTCAAGAGAAGCAGAGACAAACATCAATTCTCACTCCAGGGTATGCAGACCCTTCTGCTCTGGACTGACTCAAAGCTAAGAGAAAGCCGTTGATCCCAGCCTTTCTCCTGGGAGACTCCTCATCAGGAAGCTGCCGTAGTCAGGAAACGGCCTCCACAGAGAGTTTTAGGGCTGTGGGCCAGCGCTAACATGCAGGTCACTGCAAGCACAAAGAGACAGCCAGCTTTTTGTGGGCCATCAACTCTTTTCACTAAATCTCCTTCTCTCCTAAGGAGCAGGTAGGGAAAGGAATCACATCTTATTTCTTTCTCAACAGAAAGTCTTAACCAATCATTTTCCAGTGTGTTCTGCAAAGCTCACATTGACAGGGCCATGCTGAACAGTTCTACTCAACATTTCCAGCATGTAAACGCTTGAGAATACCCTGCATGTTCCAATATGAAAAACTCCTATTTTGTTTTATTTTTTACCTTTCTTTTATTTATGGTACTTTAGAGGAAGGTTTACAGAACACACCAGTTTCACACTAAACAGTACACACTTGTCCTTTCAAACTTGGGCTCTCTATCACCTGTTTTCCTGAACCCCTTGGCCTTTTAGTCCTTGCCCCAGGGCTGGTGTGTCCCTTTAGTTTCATTCTGTTTTATGGGCCTGCCTAACCTTCAGCTGAAGGGTGAACCTCAGAAGTAACTCCATTACTGAGCTACCTACGTTATTCTGAGGTTGCTCCCTCCATTCAACTTTCTGGTCTCATCTAATATCACGAAAGAGTTCAAAAGAATGCAGGAAGGGGGCGGAGTCAAGATGGCAGACTGAGCCCACGTCTCCTTGTACCCCTCCGGAAACCAAGACCTGAACTGACAATCAAACAGAGCCTTCAGATCACCTAATCAGCCTCAGGACACGGCACAGAGCTGTTAATTGGGACTTCATACCACTCAGGGAAAAACCTCCTCTCTTTCACAGACTCCCACTTCTGGTTAGCCCTGGCTCTCACGGACAGAAAGTAAACGCACCATTGTGACTTTTTTTCCTGTCTCGGCTGGCGGGCGGAGCTGGGCCTTGCCCGGTGGCTGGACTCAGACGCACGCTGGGGGGATAGGCAGGCGAAATTCCCATATTCTGAGAGCCAGGCTTGGGACTCTGTTAATCTAGCCACTTTGAGCCTTTCATTTTGTAGCTGCCTCAGCGGGGTTTGTGCGGAGTTCCTCAGTCAGGGTGCGGGACGCCATGTTGGTACCGAGATTTTAGCGGGACCGCGTTCTTAGCCTGGGAGCCAGCGCCTGCACACGGGACAGCAGTTCTCCGACAGAAAAGTAGTGATTTTGCACAGTGCTGCCTATGTTGGGGGCCCTGCAACAGAAGCAGAGGAATCACTACCTCTGGGCACCTTTGGCCCCTCTGTCTGCTGCCTGTGTGGAGGACGCCATCTTGGGTACGGTGGCCGCAGCTGGACCTAATTCTTAGCTTGGAAGCCAGAGCCTGCCCACAGGAGAGCGCTTTTCTATCACAAAACCAGTACTCGACGCAGTGTTGGCTAAGGCTAGGCCCTGCCAGCAGAGGCCAACAGGGCAGTAGCATTGCTGTATTCTGAACTAGTTTGTTATCATCTGGGGTTGGATATAGTGGCGCTTACTTTGTCAGGTGAGAAGACGGACCTCTACACCTGAAAACCTAACTGACTTGTGAACTGGTCAGATACCTTTTGCTTTACATTTGAAGACAGCCTAGAGAAACATTTGCAATCTATCCTCACAGTACCTCTTCCAGCCTCTATATACTCACATGGGACCCAAAAAGCAACAGACAATTGTGGCATACAAGCAATCACTCATGGCTTCAGAAAGCTCCCAAACAAAGCAACCAAGGAGTTTTCCAGATGAAGAAACTTTTATGAAAGCATCAGGAAGTGAATATAAATTGATTATATACAGAGCCCTTCTAGACCTTATACAAAATGCAGCAGAACAAAATGAAAAATTAAGCAAGTTGTTCGATCTGATGGAACACCAGTACTCTGAAATCCAACAGATCAAGAAGAAAATCAAAGACATAGAAACTTCCACGCAAAGCCAAGAAAACAGAATGGAACAAATGGAAAAAAAGAAATTTCTGACATGGAAGACAGAGGTACTGATGCCAGCGTCTATGAGCAGAAATCAGAAAAAAGAAACAAGAAAAATGAAGAAACATTTAGAAGCATGTGGGACACTATCAAGAGGAACAACCTTCGATTAATTGGAGTCCCTGAACAAGATGAGACGTCTGAGAAGACAGAGAGTATTGTTGCTGAGCTGCTGAAAGAAAACTTCCAAGAAATCATGAAGGAAGAGAATACAGACATCTCAGATGCATATCGTATGCCACCCAATATAGATCTCAAAAGAAAGACTTCAAGACATATTATAATCAAGCTTAACAAAATGAAACATAAGCAGCAACTCTTAAAGGCAGCAAGACTCAAGGCAAAGCTAACATTCAGAGGGAAACCCTGTAGGCTCTCATCAGATTTCTCAGCAGAAACCAAGCTGGCACGGAGACAGTGGCACAACACATTCAAAGTCTTGAAGGAGAAGAACTTCCAACCAAGAATTATATATCCTGCAAAACTATCTTTCAAATACGAAAATGAAATGAAGACATTGCCAGATAAACAGAAACTCAGAGACTTTGTAAAAATCAAACCCAAACTACAAGAAATACTGAAAGAAGTTCTTGGCTTTGGCTTAGAAGAATGAAACCACTAACTTTATATTTTAGAACGACACCCTACTCAAAACTCTACATATTTAGGGAAGGCTCCAAAGTAAATCACAGCTTTGATATGGAAAGAAGCAATCCAGTGATCATCATGAAAACTATGGTGTCATCATAATAAAAAGAGGGATGTACTACAGTTGTTACAGTCCTTCTAGGTGGAGAGGAAGATGACAAGACTGGTAGTAATTAAAATTGGGTTTATAAATAGTTTATTAAGGGGGTTCATAGGGGCAGCTGTAAAGCCCAACAAAGATGTATCATACCATTTCAAGAAATCTAACACACGAGTCTCAACAACTATAAAACCAGCTCTGAAGAAGGTGAAAAATCAACTCACAAAAAAGAGTGTCCCAGAACAGACTAATAAGAACAACAGAGAAAACATCAACATAAAAATAAACATATCACAATGGCAGCAGTGAACACATACCTATCAATAATTACATTGAATGTGAATGGACTGAATGCTCCAGTAAAGAGACACCGAGTGTCATCTTGGATCAAAAGACATGACCCATCCATATGTTGTCTACAAGAAACTCACTTGAGACCTAAAGACAGGAACAAACTGAAAATTAAAGGATGGAAGAATATATATCAAGGTAACAATGAACAAAGAAGAGCAGGGGTAGCAATTCTAATCTCAGACAAAATCAATTTTAATGTCAAATCCACCACAGTGGACCAAGATGGACACTATTTATTGCTGAAAGGTTCAGTACACAAGCAAGACTTAACTATACTAAATATTTATGCACCTAATGTCAGAGCACCTAAATATGTCGAAGAAACACTGACTATGCTCAAAAGAGAGTTAGATGACTCCACAATAATAGTGGGAGACTTTAACACTCCACTCTCATTACTAGACAGATCATCTAGAAAAAAGCTCAGTAAAGATACAGAAGACCTCATTGACACAATTAACCAACTAAACCTCATTGACGTATACAGAACTTTCCACCCATCAGCAGACAACTACACCTTCTTCTCCAGTGCACATGGAACATTCTCCAGAATTGACCACGTGATAGGCCATGATGCAATGCTCAACAAAATCCATACCACTGAATTACTGCAAAGAATCTTCTCAGATCATAAAGCCATAAAAGTTGAAATCAACAGCAGAAAAAACATATATAGAAAGTGGAACTCTTGGAAACTGAACAACATCTTGCTCAAGAAAATATGGGTTATAGAGGAAATCGAGGATGAATTAAAGAAATTCATGGATTCCAAAGAGAACGAAAACACTTCCTACCAGAACCTATGGGATACAGCCAAAGCAGTGCTCAGAGGTCTGTTGATCTCCATAAATGCACACATCTGGAAGGAAGAAAGAAACCAAATCAAGGAACTAACCCTACAGCTTGAACAAGTAGAAAGAGAACAACAGAGGAACCCCTCAGGCACCAGAAGAAAGGAGATCATAAAGATTAGAGCAGAGCTAAATGAATTAGAGAACAGAAAAACAACTGAAAAAATTGAAAAGACCAAAAGCTGGTTTTCTGAAAAGATCAACAAAATTGATAAACCACTGGCTAAACTTGCTAAAGAAAAGCAGGAAAGGAAACAAATAACCCAAATTAGAAATGAGAGGGGAGTTGTCACCACAGATGCAACAGAAATCAAAAATATCATAACAGAATACTATGAAAGACTGTACTCTAACAAATTTGAAAACCTAGGGGAAATGGACCACCTACCCAAATTATCACAATGTGAAGCAGAACAACTTAATAAATCCATCACAAAGGAAGAGATTGAAAAGGTCATCAAAACACTGCCAACCAAAAACAGTCCGGGCCCAGATGGCTTCACGGGAGAATTCTACCAAGCATTTAGAGAAGAGTTATCTCCAATACTACTGAGACTATTTCACAGCATAGAAAGGGATGGAGTACTCCCAAACTCATTCTATGAAGCCAGCATAACCCTGATACCTAAGCGAGGGAAGGATCCAACAAAGACAGAGAACTACAGACTGATATCACTCATGAACCTAGATGCAAAAATCTTCAACAAAATTCTTGCCAACAGAATACAACAACATACCAAGAAAATAATCCATCATGACCAAGTGGGATTCATACCAGGGATGCAAGGCTAGTTCAACATCAGGAAAACAATTAATGTGATTAACCACATAAATAACACAAAAGACAAAGATCACCTGATTTTGTCCATTGATGCAGAAAAGGCATTTGATAAAGTCCAACACCCATTCACGCCAAAAACTCTTAGCAAAATGGGCACAGACGGCAAATTCCTCAACACAATAAGGGCCATTTATACAAAGCCAATTGCCCACATCATCCTGAATGGAGAGAGACTGAAAGACTTTCCCTTGAGATCAGCAACTAGACAAGGATGCCCACTGTCACCTCGCCTATTCAACATTGTGCTAGAAGTTCTAGCCAGAGCAATTAGACAAGACGAAGACATAAAGGGCATCAGCATCGGCAAAGAGGAAGTTAAAATCTCCCTGTTCGCAGATGATATGATTGTATATGCAGAGAACCCCAAGGAATCTATAAGTAAGCTACTCAAACTGATGGAAGAGTTCAGCAAAGTCTCAGGATACAAGATAAACATAAGTAAATCAGTAGGATTCCTTTATATCAACAACGAGACTGTTAAGGAGGAAATTATCAAATCAATACCATTTACAATAGCCCCTAAGAAGATAAAGTACCTAGGAATTAATCTAACCAGAGAAACAACAGACCTTTACAAAGAGAACTACCAGCCCTTACTACAAGAAACTAAGAGAGACTTAGATAAATGGAAAAACCTACCCTGCTCATGGATAGGAAGACTTAACATTGTGAAAATGTCGATTTTACCCAAAGCAATTTATTTATATAACGCAATCCTAATACAAGTTTCGGCATCATTTTTTAATGAGATGGAGAAACAAATCACCAATTTTGTTTGGAAAGGGAAGAAGCCCCGGATAAGTAAGGAAGTAAAAGAAGAAGAACACACTGGGAGGCCTCTCATTACCCGACCTTAGAACATACTACACTGCCACAGTGGTCAAAACAGCCTGGTACTGGTACAAGAACAGACAGATCGATCAATGGAACAGAACTGAGACCCCAGAGATGACACCATCTGCCTATGAACAGTTGATATTCGACAAAGGCCCTAAGACATTAAATTGGGGTAAAAACAGTATCTTCAAAAAATGGTGCTGCCAAAATTGGTTATCCATCTGCAATAAACTGAAACAAGATCCATATCTTACACCTTATACGAAAACCAACTCCAACTGGATAAAAGACCTAAACATCAAACCTAAAATGATAAAGCTCATCCAAGAAAAGATAGGAACAACAATGGAAGTTTTAATACACAATGAGGACAGACTCCAAAATCTGTCAAAGAAATCTCAATTAACAGAAGAGAAAATAGATAAATGGGAACTGTTAAGAATCAAACACTTTTGCTCATCCAAAGACTTTATGAATACAATTAAAAGAACACCCACAGAATGGGAAAAAATATTTGGCAACTCTATGTCAGACTGACGCCTGATCTCCATAATCTATAAGATACTACAAAATATTAATAATAAGAAGATAAACCATCCGATTAAGCGACGGGCAAAGGAGATGGACAGACACTTAGCTAAAGAGGAGATCCAGGCAGCCAAAGAACACATGTGGACATGTTCACGATCTTTAGTTATTAAAGAACTTCAAATCAAGACAACAATGAGATACCATCTCACCCCAACAAGATTGGCCATGATCCAGAAAACACAAAACAACAAATGCCAGAGAGGCTGTGGAGAAAGTAGAACCCTCCTACACTGTTGGTGGGGTTGCAAAATGGTCCAGCCTCTTTGGAAGGCAATCTGGTGCTTCCTTAAAAAAATGGATATCGATATACCATTTGACCCAGTAATTCCACTACTTGGAATATATCCTACAGAATCAAGGCCTTTCACACCAACGGACACATGCACCAGAATGTTTATTGCAGCACAGCCCACGATAGCAAAAAGATGGAATCAACCCAGATGCCCAACAATAGAAGAATGGATAGGTAAACTACGGTACATATACTCAATGGAGCACTACGCAATGATAAAGAATAATGATGATTCCAGGAAACATCTCCTAACCTGGTTTCAACTGGAAGACATTATGTTGAGTGAAAGTAGTCAGCGACAAAGGGACAAATACTGTTTGAGACCTCTACGATAAGATCTCAAGAACAGACTTGTGTATAGAAGAAAAGACTCTTTGACAGCTACAAGTGTGGGGAGGGAGGGAGGGGGAGGGGGGAGGGTTTAGTTTAGATAGTTGCTAGAAATCTAGTTGGGAGAAAGCAGTGATAGCACACATTAGAAACAAGAACAATATTAAGTGGACTTCAGCATAACTTGAGTACTCCTTCCATCTTAACTCATTACTGCAAGGATAGAGTAGCTGGGGCGCGGGGCGGGGGACCATGCTCTTAGGCAAATTCCAGGCCAATTGGCACAACTAGCGTTTTGCTAAGAGAGAGCTCTCTGCACCCCACATTGGTGAGTGGCGTCTGGGGTCGTAAAAGCTACAAAGCTGCCATCCAAGGACACAGCAAATGGTCCCAACTCAGCAGGAACTGATGCTCACCGAGGACCAAAATGACATGCGGTAAAGACAACCGAGAAGACAGAGAGAGCCACAAGAGTGGGTGCCTACATCGACTTGGGACCGGAAGAACCGGATGGTGCCCGGCCACCACCAGTGATAGCCACGATGGAGCTCACAGAGAGGAGTCTCACTGGCAACACAAGAATAAAAAGGGGTTCATCATGAGATCTCCACTAAAAGACCTCAATTGATGGTCCAGCGGTTTTGGGGTTCCTCTGAGAGCATGGCCCCTGGCCCTGATGCTGCCCTTTCCCATAAATTATAACAAAAGTCCACTCTTTGGACAGGAACGCATTGGACTTGGCAATGCAGAGTGACCATATATTGGAAGCACTTTATGGTTCTATACATCTATAGGATGTCATCTTGCTGACCTCTGGCTGGAGGAAGGGTAGTGGACGGAGAGGAGGGGAAAGGAGGCTGTTGGGAGGATGAGACATGTATGGAGCAGAGAGGAATAGTGTGCAGTCACTGGACAGGGGGAGCAGTGGAAGCTGCATATAGGTGGGCATGTAAATTTATATGTGAATGTACATTTTTACTGAGTTATGTTAAACAAAAAAAGAAAAGAATGCAGGGGAAAAAAACCTTTGGAACTGAAGCAAGATGCCTACTCTGTTCTGCTGGTTTGGTCACTGCCTCAGGCGGCCTGGTTTCCAGCCTTTCAAACCTGAATCAGAACAGGACGCGTGTACTCCCTAAGGTTCTGTCTTTTTTTCTCCTTGTTGACATTGTAAGTCACCTCATCCTTCTAAAATTCCTTTTTTATCCCTCAGCCTGAATTTTCCAGTCCTCCTCCTTCTCATTGAGGTATTATAAACCTTCTCCCTGGGCTTCCAATCACCCCCACAGGAGTCAGTCCCACCACGGGCCTCTCTCCACAACCTCCAATCTCCCGTTTTCCTTGTCTTCTCTTTCATATACATGCTCAGATCTCTAGCCTTAAAACACCCTGACCCCATTTCTGCTCTTTCTGAAGTCGCTAGCCCACCTTTTTTTTTCCCACAGCCAAACTCCTTGATAGTTTCCAATCATTGGTTACCCACTTTCAAGAGGTTGCAGTCTGACTTACCTCACTGTGAAACACAGGGACAAGACAGGGGGAGAGACAGAGTAAGAACAAATATGCTTAAGAAAATGCACTAGCCCAAACAGGAGCCAGAATGAGGCAAGGACAGTCCTGGAATGGCGCTGAGCTCCACCTTCAAAAGCAGGTAGAATTTACATAGGCAAAGATGTGACCAAGGGCTTTTTCATGTAGGGAAATACCACAGGCCAGGCCTGAAGCTCTCCCAAAGGGAGAGTTGTTCATTACCTAGTCATTAATTCATTACCTAGTTGTTTCTTCTGTTTCGTTTTGCTTTTTAGTTTATAACAGACTAATTGGTTTGAAAAAAACTGGAATTCAAAGTATGAGCAATATGGTGGAAAAAAACAAGAGTGACTATGACAGCTGGCTTCAGTATCTGAAAAGGTGTCATACAAAAATGTTTATCTACAATGCTCATGAGAGCAGAACCAGTCATTGGTTCAAGTCAGGTACTTCAATAAGGAAGAACTTCAGATAAACAGAACTGTCGGAGACTGGACGGGGTTGCCCTCCCCTTTTCCTACCCTGGACAATGCTGCTGTGGCCATGAAGGACCTGCAGGTCTCACTAAATGGTCATGGGTGTTAACATGCACAGGGAAGAGGAAGTCTGTGTGGGGAGGGGAGAAACTGCCAAGGCTTACAAACTGGCAACTTCTCCTTTGACCCCATTTCTACTGTCCTCCAAGTCCCTCAATGTTTCACCACTGCTGCCTCTCCCTTCACATTCCTTCTCCTTCCAGGCAGAACTACACTGCACCAGCATGTAGCAGGCACCCAGATACCTGCAGATGAAAGCGACATGTTCTTGCCTCTTACCAGTGGTCCATCCTTTCTCACGTCACTGGTCCAATGGAAGGCTCACCCTCCCATAACTGTTCACTGAGTGTTCGTGTTCCTCAGGTGAATTCCCAAGTCCTGTTCTGATTCTACAGTCTCTGCTCAGCCACTGCCATGGGCTCACGGCTTCAATTTAATATGTTCCAGTTCTTTTTCTTTAGCTGTGATGTCTTCCCTCTGAGCTAGAGAACTGTATTACTTAACTCCCTACCTGGTATGTCCTCTTAGTTATTTCAAAGTCCCCTCAAATTCAGTATGTCTAAAATATCAGGCATATGTGTTTCTGTTACCTGAAACTTGGCCTTCCTCCAGTTTCTGTCTTAGTGAAAGACAATGCCATTTCTCTGGATCCATAAACCAGTAACTTCCCTTCCCTTCCCTCAACCCCTGCAAACTCAAGCCAGTACCAGAAAGGTTCTTAAACCTTTCAGTCTTACAATCCCTTTACACTTTAAAAATTGAGAACCCCATTTATGTGGGTTCTATCTATTGATATTTCCTGTATTAGATACTGAAACTCAGAAAGTTTTAAAACACAGTAATACACAGGCATAAATTCCATTAGCCATCAGAGTGATGACATCACCTCAGGCACATAACCTCTGGAAAGCTCCACCATACAGTCATGAGAGAATGAGAATGAAAAGGCACATTATATATCAGTATTATTATGGAAATAGTTTCAACTTGTACACGCCCTGAGATGGTCTCAGGAATGCCACCCCCCAACCCCACCCCATGCAGACCACACTTTGAGAACCACTGCAAAGCCATCTTCCATTTTACCTTCCAAACTTCTCTCAAAACAATCTCAAATCAGCCTGCTCTTTCTTCTCTCCCATAGATACCAGTCTAATCCACACGTTCTCCTTCCTTCACCTGGATCAAGGCAGTAATCTAATATGGTGTCCTTGTGTCCATTCTTGCCTCCCTCCAACCTACTTTCCATGTTGCAACCAGAGAGATCTTTTTAAAACACCAATCTGAACACATCACAACCCCTATTCATCCTCACTTGAGAAACCCTAAGGTGGCTTTTCAATGCACCCAAGATAAGGATCAACATCTTTACTGAGGTCTACCGGCCTCTGCCGCCCTACCCAGCCTCACCTTGTTCCATGTGAGCCATCCGAGTGGCTCTCAGCTCTGGTTTTTTCAGGTCTCCAGCTGGCAGAATCCTTAAGCTGGTAACTTACCTTCTTTCTAATAAGGCCTGGTGGTACTGTAGTTAAGAGTTTAGCTGCTAACCAAAAGCTCAGTGGCTCAAATCCACTAGCCACTTCATGGGAGAAAGATACGACAGTCTGATTATGTAAAGACAGCCTCGGAACTCCTGTGCAGCAATTATACACTGTCACATCGGGTCACTGTGAGTTAAAATCAACTTAATGGCAATAGTTCATAGATTGACTGTGAGCAAAACCAGCTCCACAGCAAAGTGTTTGGTTCTGGTTACCTTCTTTCTATTTCTGAGACACAGCGTAACCCCCATCAGACCTCGGCACCTGCAGCACTCTCGGCAGAAAAACTCTTTTCCAAATCCCCTCTACATAATTACCCTCAGGCTTAAGATCAGAGCCTAACGCTTTTCTGACCCCAGATAAGGTCATACCCCCTGTTACACACACTCACAGTATAAAAACCTTTTAATCATGGCTTATACTTAAATATTAATCACAGGACAAGGAGTTTTTGGCAATTTTTTTTTTTGGCAATTATTTCTTGAATGAAGATGGGGAGACAGATTAAGATAAACATTACACGGAAATGGAAACAAGAGGCAGACATTTGGTCCCAACTCAGCAGGAACGGATGCTCACCGAGGACCAAAATGACATGGGGTAAAGACAACCCAGAAGATAAAGAGACCCACATGAGTGGGTGCCTACATCAACTTGGGACCGGAAGATTGGATGGTGCCCAGCCACCACCAGTGATAGCTGCATTGGAGCTCACAAAGTTGAGTCTCACTGGCAACACAAAAATAAAAAAGGGTGCATCCTGAGATCTCCACTAAAAGACCTCAATCGATGGTCCAGCAGTCTTGAGGTTCCCCTGGGAGCATAGCCCCTGGCCCTGATGCTGCCCTTGCCCGTAAATCATAACGAAAGTCCACTCTTCGGGCACGAATGGATTGGACTTGACGATGCACAGTGACCATATGTTGGATGCACTTTATGGTTCTATACATCTATAGAATATCACCCTGCTGACCTCTGGCTGAAGGAAGGAGAGTGGTTGGAGGAGGGGAAAGGAGACTGTTGGGAGGATGAGACATGTATGGAGCAGAGAGGAATAGTGTGCTGTCACCGGACAGGGAAAGCAGTGGAAGCTGCTTAGAGGTGGGCATGTAAATTTATACAGCAATGGACATTTTCACTCAGTCATATTAAATAAATAAATAAATAACAGGCAAATGTTTTCAGTGTACAGTTAAGGGCTCTCAGAAAGTAGCCCCAGGAATCCTTTCTCAGCCTTCTCTGTCCTCCTCCAAATAAATCAGCCAATATGGATCTGAACTGTACATGAGATTTCCACCAACAACCTGAAGGTGCTCCTGCCAGATCTCTGCCTATGGAAATCTGCCTTGTTTCAAAGAGCTCCTCCCCAGAGCATCCTTCCCATTTCACGCCAGTTGGAAATAACCACTTATGTTTCTCAGCTCTAAAGAAAGGCTTGTCGGCTCTGCCCAGCTCTCTGACCACAGTAGCCTCATTTCCCACAGGCTGCATGCCACCTGGGGTCCTCTCCACCTACGACACTCCTTTGTACCTGTGCCTGGCAGGTGCTCTTTCCTACGCCTGATTCCTGCCTCTGTCCGCATTGATGTTTCTGCTTCTGTGGAAGAATTTCTCCATATTCCTGGGCAGAGTTGGTAACTTCCTCCTCTGCACCCGCTTGGGCACCCACACCCTACACCTGCCACCAGTGTAGCAGTCATCCCAGCCCATCAGCTCAAATGCAATGCTTGCTGAATGAAGGAACCAGGACCTAGGTGTGCTGGGCGGCTGTGTTATTTGTTCATTAAAAGTCAGAAATGCTTCATGGGACTCCTATTCCTCAGCATTCTCAGTCAGGAAAATGCCATAGATGGCTCCCTGTAATATGGGGAAAGGGTCCAACTGGCCCAGCATTTAGGCCCTGCCTCCACACAGAAATCAGACTCTTATTTACAAGAGGAGGCCCAATCACTACCTCACAGCAATCTCTTCTGTCTGTTCTGTACATGAGCAATGCTACCCTCTCCCAACTCATCGACGTCCACAAGGGCTCTAGAACAGAGGTCAAGCTGGCAGCTTCCCAGGCTCTAGGGCACCTGGATTCCAGGGCCAGAGATGCCGTATATATCTTTGAATACTCTGGGGGTCAGTTCTACCCTGGCCCCTAGGGTCGCCATGAGTCAGATCCGACTCGACGGCACTTGGCTGGCTGCTGGGGTGCTAGGGCTGTCTCAGCTAACTTACAGAAAACATAGCCACCAATGATCCACATTAGAAGCATCTGAAACTCAAACACAGACTTTCAGCTTCATAACACTTATTAGCAATGTTTGCCTGGGTTCCAAAAACTGTTCTGTGAAGCAAAGTCTGGGCCTCAGGAGCACATTTTTCCTACAACTCCTCCAGAAGTCATATCACTCACAGATAAGCTCAGCAACACCACCAATGCACAGCTTAGGATCTTCAGAGAGCAGTTCAGTTTCATACAATTTGACCTACAGGAACTTGGCTTCCTAGCAATGGCACAGGTCTCAACATTAAAATACTAGGCTCGGCACAAATGTGTGATGAAGCCAGGTTTTCCTCTTGATAAAAATGCCACAGTTTAAGAAATGGGCCTTCTCCCCAGACTCCACGAAACAGGATCTAGAGTAATAGTGGGCTATCTGGTACAACAGAGACCTGATCTAGACTCCTTTCCTGGGGAGGCCTGGCACTGGCTACACAGCATGCTTACTACATGCTTACTACACAACTGCATATGCTATGCCAACAGTCTCCTTGCCCCTCCTGGACAACTTAGCTTGATTCTCCAAGAGCTTCATTGGTCAATATCTTCCACGAAGCATAAGAATGCTTCAGAAATCATGGAACTACAAGGTTGGAGTTCAAAACTCAAACATGGACCCGACTTCTAACTTCTAAGTCCACAGTCCTCTTTTGGGAAAGAATGGTCAACATCAAGGGTAGCTCAGCCAAGGAAGAAAGAAAACAAAAGAATGAGGGGATTAAATTGGATCACACACTTTCACTCAATCACAATAAAAAAAATTTTTTTCAGAAGAAAATATTGTTTTAAAAATCACATTTGAATTCAATAAATAAGATAAAAGATAAAAGCAGAAAATAAAAAAAGCATGAGGGGACACTGCTGCTGTCAGCAAAGGTATTCAAGTAGATTTCTGATGAGATCAGGGATCTCTGAAAGGAACTTCTTCAAGCCACTGCATCATGGAATTATAAGGTCACTGAGTGTCGGGACACTGTCCCAATCATTTCTGTACTCACCCTCCTCAAACAAAGGCACAGAAGGTAATATGGACTCATTGTCAATAAATGTTTAACAACTGTGCTTTCATCCATGAATACTTGTTAAGTTTTTAAAATATGGGCAGATAAATAAGATGAAAGGAAAACAGAAGAAATACTCACCAACAGACAGGTGCCTGCTTCTGGGTTCAGGGGGCTGGTAGATGGTATTTATGTCTCCTGCAGACTGGGAAGCCTTGATCCGCACCTGCCTGGACACCCCAGAGTGGGGAGAGGAACTGGTCTGCAAGGTAAGGGGAAACAGACTGAGACAGGTCTTTCAGCATGTGGGCTGGTACAGGTCCCCCAGCTTTCCTCGGCCTGCCTCTGCTCTTGGCCATGTGACTAAACACATCAGCTCTCCTGCTCTCCCCTAACCCTTGCTTCTCAATGTGTCTTGACCCCTGTAGATTTAATGCAAGTTTTCAGCTTTAGTAACATAGGATCCCGCAGTCCTGGTGCCCTAGTTTAATAGGTGATGACCCAGATAAGGAGAGACAACAAGCATTCCTGCAATAATCTGCCAGAAAGAAAAGAGATCGGTAAATACCTTCTCAGAAAATTCTCCGGAGAGCAGGGAAGAATGGCAGGAAATTATTTCAACAGAGAGATCACCTGCCGAGTGGGGGTCAGAATGGATGATGGCAACCTTCCTACCCAACAAAACACTGGTTGATAAACACGTTCTTTTAAAAACATTTGATATGCTGCTTCTTTCCCAACCATAGTCACTCCCTGAAAATTAAGATATAATGATTTCACTTGCTCCACATGACCAGAGTTTACGTAAGAATCAAATTAGGAATGAGTTCAATCAGCAATGGCACCACCCTGCCAGAGGTCAGGGACCTCAGAGCAAGGTCAATAGTCTTCCACCTCCATCCCCACTTGTGCCTGCACCCACCAGTCAAGTCACCAGTGAGCCCAAGAGATAAAACAAAGGAAGAAGCCCCTCCCCCACCAGCACTAAGAAGGCTTAACACTGAGGCTGGAGGGTGAGCTAGAGGGGCTGGGATACTATTACAAATAAGGGGAGTGTGATTGGGAACAGAATGGAAATTCAGGATTTAGCAACAATTTGGGTCAAGGTTTCAATTTAAGTCTCTTAACCTGTATTTAAAAAAAAATGTGACCTAAAGAAACTCTATATCCTGCCCTTCAGGAAGAAGGCTTCCCGCTCTCAGGAGTGCCTTCAGCTGCCAAGCTGCCTCCTCCAGTCTCCCCAAGCCAGACTTGATCATACGGAAGGCAGTCTTGACAAACCGTCTTGCTCTAACGGGAAGTCAGAACCAAGGGGAAGTGAATGTTCTTACTGTAGCCTCAGATGTGCAATAGTTCTCCACTGAGAGTCAGAAAGGAAAAAACAGCCACAGCCACACACTGGGGAAGCAAGCCAGAGGACGGCAAGTGAAGGCCACAGCCTTCTAGTCAGAGAAGAGCTGCACAACTAACATCATTATTCCTTAAACATAGTGGCAACAAAACAAATCCTGATGATATGAACTTGAAACGTACTAATGGATCTGCACTCTAAACTCTCAAATTTAAAAGCTGAGGCAGGAAAGTAGGTGCAACAGCCAGAACAAGCACAGATTTGTAAAAGGAAAGGTCAAAGTCAATGGTAACAGGTTGGAAAGCAGGTAAAAGAAATCAATGCAGGTTTCACAGCACGCTTCTCACACTTGAATATGAGTATCAATCACTCGAGATCTTGTTAAAATCAGCCTCAGACTCAGCAAGTTGGGGGTAGGTAGGGTTGGGACCTCTGATGGCACGGTAGTTAAACACTCAGCTGCTAACCAAAAGATAAGTGGTTCAAACATATCAGCTGCTCTGCAGGAGAAAAGATGCGGCAGTTTGCTTCCATAAAGATTTTACAGTCTTGGAAACTCTATGGGAGAAGTTCTATACTGTCTTACAGGGTCACTATGTGTTAGCATTTACTGACAGCAATAGGTTGGGTTTGGTTTTGAGGGCTGGGATTGAGAGCCTACATTTCTAACAAGCTCCCAGATGACGCTGATGCTACTGCTCGTGGACCACAACTTGAGTAGCCAGTTCTTAGGAAGTGAGGCTTATGCTTCAATTTAAGGTATAGTTCTCAACCCTGGCTGTCCATTAGAACTGCCTGTGAGGCTTTCGACACCCCAGATCAACTACAGCCAGGTCTTCAAGGTAGCCCATTCTGGTCTGAACCCTTGCCATGAATCTGCATTTACCCAGGTATACTGAATCAGTATCTACATTTTAACAAGATCCCCAGGTGATTCTTCTGTATAACAAATTTTGAGAATCGCTGCTCTGCTAGTTGTTCTCAGAACCAGTCCCTAAAGAGCAGCATTAGCATCACTGGAAACTTGTTAGAAACGCAAATTCTCAACAGAGGTTCAAGCTGGAATGAAGTAGTTTGAAGTCCTGCCTAAAACAGTCTCTGCTATTGATATTTTTAAATCTCTGAAGTGATCCTAATGCTTAGCCAAGTCTGAAAACCCTGATTTAAGGAAATAAGGAATGTATCATGGCATGGTAAACAAAAATGAAGTTACTGCAAGAATTCAGGGAAACATGAATCAAGTCTTAGAAACAAGGCTTCGAACTGGTTCTGTCGTGGCTGACTAAGCAAAATCAGAACTGACCCTAATTTTTAAATATGGGTGAACCCAAACAATAACCAGAATTGGAAAGTTACAGTGAAAGTCCTCGAATGAGAGACTCTACACAGGTGTAGTCAGCCTTTTCAGGAGACTGGATAACTGGCAGGACTGTGGAGGGCGACACACACTCCAAGTGTCATGGATGGTCACCATCTCTGAATAGGGGGGTACCACCGTTTCCGACTCTGCCTTCGGAGATCTGGTTACTATGCAGTGTGCAAACTCCTCATTTCCTAAGAGGGAGATTAAGTTTCTAGCAGGATTTTAACTCATAATTTTTTTCCTGTTCTGGTTATCATTCTGGTTCACTTACATTTAAAAAATTTGGGTCTGTTCTGAGTCGCCTCTTCAGCCATGACTAAACTGGAAGAACTCATTCAAAGCCCTGAATCAAAATTTGTGATGCACTGCAGAGTATGGGTAATAAAGACACAGATTATATACCAAATATCTATTTAAGTAAGCCCCTTGAACACTGGCAGTAATTTTTAGAACAAAAAGGAAGAATTTGTATATAGCCATGATAAATATTATCTCAATAAAAAATTTGGTGGTGTGGGCCAAAAAGAACAAGTGGATTCAAGTATGCAGTAGAGAAGAAGGAGGTGGCTTTAGTGTGGTACACGACAACTTAAAGTGCTAAATTAATGGTGTACTGTTGTCACCAGTAGCATCCAGTTCTAAAGTTGTACAGCTTCAAATTTTTTCTTGAAAGATTTTTAATGAACTCATGAATGTTAAAGCTAGCAATTTAATTAAATAACCTAGTGCTTCCAGAACTATCATAATTATTGTGGTCTTCCATACAAACACCTCTTGGTACCAGCTCTAAAGCAGACAACTAAACTGGACGCTACTGGTGACAACAGTACACCATTAACTTAGCACTTTAAGTTGTGTACCACACTAAAGCCATCTCCTTCTTCTCTATTGCATACTTGAATCCACTTGTTCTTTTTGGCCCACACCACCAAATTTTTTATTGAGATAATTTGTGGACTGACTTTTTAGCCTCTTTTTCTGTTCTCTCCTAGCACCAGCCATTATGTTATCTTTGTGGATATAGTTCCATAGTGATTTTTCATATTGTTTATGTCAGCTACATTAAACTGCTACCCACAGAGTGATTCACAGAGGTTTGCAATTGCTATCTGCTGTCTTTAGAAAGTTCCACTAGCCACACATGTCACATCTGCTGGCTATCCTTTCACTCTGCTACAGTCTCCTTTTGTTTTTCCTAGTCCCACCTTCCTTGTCCCTTTCTTTGCTACTTCTAAGCAGGACTTCAAACCAATTTTTCCCAGTTCAGTCATGGCAGATGAGGCAAAATCAGAACAGACTAGATTTTCAAAACATAGCCAAAGCCAGCCAAGTGCCGTCGAGTCGGATCCGACTCATGACGACCATGGATGAACCAAAAGGACAACTGGCACAGGAAAAAGTAAGGGTTGAAGTCCTGCTAGAAACTTAATTTCCCTCTTAGAAAACAAGAGTACTATTTGCATTGCAGAGCAACCGAATCTCTTGAGCAGCAGAATCAAGAGCAGTGATGCCTTGCTCAGAAATGGCAGCTGATTACACCACTCTGAAAGTGGGCCCTCCACAGTCCTGCCAATGATCTGATCTCCCACATTAGGCTCCTGAAAGTGCTCACTATGCCCTTTCCAAGTCTCTCATTCCAGGGCTTTTACTCCACAATCCTTCTTGCTCCCACTACTGCTCCAGCTCACCCATATTTAAAAATTTGGGTCTGTTCCAATTTTGCTTCATCAGCCATGAAAGAACTGGTTTGAACTGACTCAAAGCCCTGCTTCTAAGCCACCCTGCTTCAAGTTTCTCTGAATCCTTGCAATAACCTCATTTTTGTTTACCACGCCATGCTGCATTGCAGATTTCCTTAAATCAGTTTTCAAACCTGGGCTCCAAACCAGTCATTCTGGTCTTAACCTCTGGTGAGAATCTGCATTTCCACCTCCAGATATACTGAATCAGAATCTACATTTTAAGAAGATCCCCAGGTGATTTTTATATATGATAAATTTTGAGATCCACTGGCTCTACTAAGAGTTCTTAGAATGCATCCCTAACCAGGAGATCCCTAACCTGGGAACTTGTTAGAAATGCAAATTCTCAGCAGAGTTTTGAATCAGAATGAACCAGTTCAAAACCCCAGTTATGATATCAAATGAGAGGTGAAAGTACCTTTATACATATAAGCTATTATTATCTCTGAAATATAAAGCTAATTTGGAGCCCTAGTGGTAAAGTGGTTAAGATGAGAGCTGAGGCTACTAACCAAAAAGTCAGCAGTTAGAACCTACTAGCTGTGCCCTGGAAAACCTCTGAGGCAGTCCTACTGTCTTGTAGGGTCACTATGAGTTGCAGTCAACTAGATGTCATGTAACAACCACAAAGGTAATTAATCCCTATTATGTCTAATCAGTTTTGTTTTATCTTCCTACACTTGCCCCATTATTTTCAAAAGATTGAAATGAAATCAGCCTTTAGATTATATTTGATATTTTGAGTTTAAATAGTGGCCAAACACACTGGTGGGAGAGTTGGGAAGTGTGCAACATTTAGATGATAAGATTTGAAGTTTACTTTTGTCAGAATTCATCAAGTGACAAAAGATCGTTAACCCTGAGATTACTTGATGACAACAGGAGATTTGGGTCTAAAAACAGAAGAAGGTCAAGAGCAGAAAGACAAAGAGTTCTAAGCATTTTTAAAGACGGCTTTAATAGTAATGAATTTTGATAGTCCAAGGCCTACAGCAGCAAGAAATACTGAAGATGTTGAAGTATGTTAAAAAGACAGCAGAAGCCAAGCCTTTGAGAGTTGAAAGTTTTAGGGTGTTGCAGGGAGTTTTTAGCCAATAAACAAGTAACTGTACTGGAAAACCTTACCTACTCAACTGATCTGGCCCCCAATGCCTTTTTTCTTCACTCAAAGAAACAGGAAATACTGAAGACATTCTGATGACATTTAGGACATCAAGGGTAATACTATGACAGCTCTGATGGCCACTGCAGAAAAGGAGTTCCAGAACTGCTTTGAAGGGTGGGCTAGGTGCCGACATCAGTGCAAAAATTCCCAAGGGGAGTACTCTGAAGTACTCCAAGGGGAGTACTCCTTTCGAAATATTTTCTGAGAAAAGCTTCCTCTCTAAAAATACTTTTTACTCCAAAGCATCAAATCGCAGACAGTTATAGTGATATTCAGCAATGAGGTACGTAGCGCTTTTTCTAGGATGAGTTCGTGAACTTAACTGGCAATCCTCATAAGCACAAAGAAGGGAAGAAACCACCTTCAGAAACATGCACCTCAAGAAGAGTGGTAGAGGAATCAGAGGTTAGAAAACAGACTGCAAGTGTTTGCATGAAATGGAGGTTCCCAGGAACCCTTCAGGAGAGGAAACTGCGTAAGACATAATCCCCACTTCTGATGGTCCCTGTAGGTTGCCCGCCTTTGGCAAGGCAGCAGTTGGTTAAGTTACAAGACGCCCTCCAATCCACAGCTTGCTTTCTCATTGAACAGAAGGAAAAGTTTGCTTTCTGCGTGTCCTGAGGGAAAGGCTAGGCTGCTCCGGAGTTACGGGAATCGGGTTTACAAAGTGTGATAGTCTCAAATCCTTCACAGCCTTTGCTAATCAGCATCAACATGCTGATCGAATCTCTCTTGTGAGGGTCAAAATCTAAATGAAAGAATATAAACATAAAGCAAAAGAATTTTTCCGTTTATCATAATGAGTCTTCGTTCCACCTGCATCACAAGCCAAATAACCTTTAGCTGCAACATCACCACCGACAGTGTGGCTTCTCAGTGAAGCCAAATGCAGAAAGGCTCACTGGTCACTGACACAGTAGGCTGGGATGTGATTACATTCTCGCTTTGCCAGTGACTGAGTCACGCACGATGCCGTCAAGAGGCAAAACAAGCTCCTGAAGGAAAGCAAGGTTTGTCTCTAGCTGCCAGGCCATGACAGGGGCTACTCACATGGTTTCTGTCCTGTGACAGCAACAATATCCTAAGGCTTTTCATGCTTGAGCTTCTATCCAAGATGTCAATTGCCTTATCAAGATCTTCTTGGTTTTTCAGCAAGATGGAGAGCTATGACACAGGACACAGAAAAAGAAAATCATATAAGCTACAAGTCTATCTCAATGCTTCAGTCTGCAAAAATAAACACAAATTTGAAGGCCAAAAAAAAACTTCTCAAACACTACGGAGTCTTAAAAGATCTTCTTGAAACTACAGAGACAGTTTCTTTTCCTTCTTTTTTTTTAAAGTGTTCAATAATTTTTAGTAAATTTAGAGAGTTATGCAACCATTACCACAATTCAATTTTAAAACATTCTCATCACTCCAAAAAGATCCCTTATGCCCACTTATAATCATTCCCCTCCTACCCAGGCCACCCCAAGGCAGCCACTACTCAACTCTGCCTCTATGGATTTGCCTTGTCTCGACACATCACATAAGTGAAATCATACAATACGTGGTCTTTTGTGTCTGGCTTCTTTCACTTAGCTCAGTGTTTTTGCATTCATCCATGCTGTGGCATACATCAGTGTTTCCTTTCGAAATATTTTCTGAGAAAAGCTTCCTCTCTAAAGATACTTTTTACTCCAAAGCATCAAATCGCAGACAGTTATAGCCACCATGTTTCTACCCTAATTAAGCAGGAGGATTAAATCCTACCTGAACTCCAACTGTGCTGACATTAAGAAAGCAAAGAGAAAAGACCCAGGAGACCTATAAAACAAAAGAGACTAAATGGGCACACTAGCCCAGGGGCAAGGACGAGAAGGCAGGAGGGACAGGAAAGCTGGTAATGGGGAACCCAAGGTAGACAAGAAGAGTGCTGACGCGTGGTTGGCAACCAATGTCACAAAACAGCATGTGTATTAATTGCTTAATAAGAAACTAATTTGCCCTGTGAACCGTCATCTGAAGCACAACAAAAAAAAGACAAAGGAGGGGTGGGAATCAACAAAGGATGAAAACAACTATTCAAATAAGAATGCAAATCTAGACACAATGGAGTTTAACATCTTAAATGTTTACAGGCAAAAGTTAGTAACTACCACCCCTAAAACTATCTCCTCTGTTTTATTCCATCTAAGTATTAAAGAGTAGGTCCTTAGGATACAGACAAGTCTCACTTAAAATCAGAGGGCATCAGCATTAAAAGACATGATAGAATGTCTTCCATACGACCTAGCAAACATCAGATTTAATACATTTGTGGCAAACATAATATGAAGCAAAAGTAAAACTAATTTCTTCAGTTCCTAATTTATAAGACAAGTTGATGAGCACTCTAAATCAGAGACTGCGGAAAACAAAATGTCAGGATAATGTTTAAAACAAAATCTCAAGATAATCCACAGAATGGGTGAAAATTCTGCAAATCATATATATCATTAAGGGTCTACTATCCAAAATATATAAACAAAGAATTCTTAACAACTCAACAACAAAAAGACAAATGACCCAACTTAAAAATGGTCAAAGGATATGCAAAGATATTTCTTCAAAGACACACAAAGGGATGATAAGCACATGAAAATGCCCTCAACATCATTAGTTATTTGGGAAGCCAAGCCATGTGCCGTCGAGTCGGATCCGACTCATGGCGACCCTAGGTGGAAACGTATATCAAAACCACAATGGCCTATCATTTCAAATTCACTAGAATAATTTAAAAACAAAAACAAAATAGCAAGTGTTGCCAAGGATGTACAGAAATCGCAACTCTCACACATTGCTGGTGGGCATGTGAGAGGGTGTGGCTACCGTGGGAAAGCCTGGTAGTTCCTTACAAAGTGAAACTAAGAGTTACCATAAAACTCAGCAATTCTACTCCTACATATCTCTCCAAGAAAACGTATGTTCATATAAAAACTTAACAGACAAATGTTCAATAATAACCAAAAGAGGAAATAACCCTAATGTCCATTAGCTTCTGAATGGATAAACAAAATGTGGTACATCCATACAATGGAATATTACTCAGTCATATAAAGGAATGAAGTACTGATGCATACATACAATACAAACTCTGAAAATATACGCTTAGTGAAAGGAGACAGACACAAAAGACTATTATTTTATGATTCAATTTACATCAAATGTCCAGAAGAGGCAAATCCATGGACAGAAAACAGATAATACTGATTGCCAGGGTTAAGGGAAGAAAGAACAGGGAGTGACCGGTAAAAGTCCCAGAGTTTTTCTTCCAGGTAATGAAAATGTTCTAGAATTAGACAGTAGTGTTGATTGTATTTATCAATGTAAGTTACTAAAACCACTGAATTGTATACTTCAAAAGGACAAATTTTATGTATGTGAACTCTATCTCAATGAAGCTATTATTAAAAAATTTAAAAAATCCAAACAGATTTTCCATTTGGGATTGTAAAATCCTGATAGTGCAGAGTATAGCAGGCAAAGAAAAAGGGGTTAAGAGATCTTAAGTTAATAAAATATAAACTGGTCAATTACTGATCACTGATATCAATGGAGTATCAAAAGATATACATGATCTAAAATAATAGCAATAATTTAAGTATGGCTTTAGAATTAGTTTTTGTGTAAGTGTTTGAATAAGAGAATGCCTGCCATTCTGGACAGCAGTGGGTTTTTTCAGCAAGAGTTTGAAAACATATATGTCCCATTTGGTTTATCTACTCATATGCTGGACTCTTGGGTTATTGTGAATACTGTGAATAACCTTGTGGGTACTGTGAATAATGCTGCAATGAACACTGGTACAGAAGAATCTGAGTCTCCGCTTTCAAGTCTTTTGTATACATATCTCAGAGTAGCTGCTGGGTCACGTGGTAACTCTGTGTTCAACTTTTTGAGAAACTACCATACTGTTTTCCCCAATGGCTGCATCATTTTACAATTCCACCAGCAACAAATGAAGGTTCCCATTTCTCCGCAACTTCGTTAGTACTTGCTATTTTCCATTTTTCTGATACTAGCCATCCTAGTGAGACCGAGGAAACCTCGGTGGCATAGCAGGTTAAGTGCTATGTCTGCTGACCAAAAGGTCAATAATTCAAACCCGCCAGGCGGGTTTCCCTGGAAACTCTATGGGGCAGTTCTACTCTGACCTCTAGGGTCACTATGAGTCGGACTCAACTCGACGTCCGTGGGTTTTAGGGTTTATTGGGACTGAAGTGGTTCTGATTTACATTTCACTCATGACTAATTACGTTAAACACCTTTTCATGTGCCTATCTGTCATTTGTATATCATCTCTGCTGAAATGTGTATTCACCATGTCTTTGCCCATTTTTTAACTGGGTTGTTTTCTCTTTCTTGTTGAGTTGTGGAAGTTCTTTATACATTTTGGATACTAAACTCTTACCAGATATGTGGGTCCCAAATATTTTCTCTTTGTCTACAGGATGTCTCTTTACTTTGTTCATAAGGTCTTTTGAAGAATAAAGTTTTAAATTTTGATGAAACTCAATTCATCTACTCTGTCTTCAGTCGCTCTTGCTTTTGGTATTGTATCTAGGAAGCTACAGTCAAAACCCAAGTCCTAAAGCTTTAATCCCATGTTTTGTTCTAAGAGGTTTAATTGTTGGAACTCTTACAGAAACATTACCTGAAAGAGAAATGAGTACTACATCTTCCAGGAATACTTCTACTAATTAAAGAGCTCCTTCTTTAATGCAGATTAGCCAGCTGACTTTAGCCTTGCTTTCTTATGCAGTCACTGAAGCGTGACAAGCACTATGTACAATTTTAAAAACTTCTGTGGATTTGATATTTGTATTTTTGGGGTTCTCATATGCTACACCTAAAATGTGTTACTTTACATACTTTAAAAAAACTTATGTCTGTATTATTTATTAACTAGAGTTAGTGATTTTCTGAATTTGCTCAATTTCTAAAATTTACCGAAAAATAAAAGTTCAAATGGTTCTATTTTAGTGAGCTATGTGGCGGTATATTCAGTTGTAGTTGTGTACTTTGAAAGAAGGGGATCAGAGGGCATTTAGTCAACAAATCTCAAAGTCTGGCCTGCAAACTTCAGCCTCAAACTACAGAGAAAATTTTTAAACCATTCAACCAATAAAATAAAATTATATAGCCAGGATCTACTTTGTTAAGGTTACGATGTTGCTCAATTTTCTTGTCTTGCCTCCCAACTCAATTCCATCAAGGAACATGTTCTTTACCAGAAAGAAATAAAAACACTGTCTTTCGGATTAATGCAAAGCATCACCCTAAGCGGATTCTATGTAGCCTCTAGTGCCTTTCTTTCTTGGATCTGGGCAAGTATGTAAGTAACATATGTTTAAAAAAATCCTTTTTGGGTGACATTCAAAGTAGGAATAAATAAGGACTGCTTCGAGGCAGGTTTCAAGAAATCATAGGAGACAGTACACAAGCATCAAGTGTGGTCAAGGGAAGGACAGCACACAATATAGGGAAGTCGGCAAGACAGGACCAAAGCGAAAACAGAAATTTCTTAGACACACCCAAACACTTTGAGGGACCAAGTAGCTAAGGCTGGAGCCTGGGCACGTCAGCCTTGGGGGCATCTATCTAGGTCAGCGGCATAACATAGTTCATAAAGAAAATGTTCTACGTCCCACTTCAGTGAGTAGTTGTCTAGGGTCTTAAAAGCTTGTGAGCAGTCATCTAAGAGTACCTATTGGTTCCATCCCACCCAGAGAAAAAAACTGAAGAAAACCAAAGACAGAAGGACAATACTAGCTCAAAGGACTAAAGGACCACACAAACCAGAGAGACAACCAGCCAAAGACCAGAAGAACTAGATGGTGCCCAGCTACCACCAATAACCACCCTGGCAGAGATGACAACAAAAATTCCCAGAGAAAGTGGCAGAAAGATGCAGAAGGGTCTTCAAATTCACAAAAAAAGACCAGTTTTACTGGTCTGACACAGACTGGAGGGACCCCTGAAACTCTGGCCCCAGGGACTCTGCTAATCCCAAACTAAAATCATTCCTGAAGCCCACTTTTCAGACAAAGACTGAATTTAGAAGTACATGTGAAAAATGTGCTTCTAATTTCAATCAGATATATCAAACCAAATGGGCAGCTCCTGTCCAAAAGCAGAAGGCAGGAAAGGACAGGAACTTAATAAATAGACTTGGGACATTCAAATTAGAAAAGGGAGCATGTGTTACACTGTAGGGATTGCAACCAACATCACAAAACAATATGTGCATAAATTTTTGAATGAGGAATTTGCTTATCTGCGAACTTTCGCCGAAAGCACAATAAAAAGAAGTACTGAAATACATACCAACTAAGAAACAGACCCTATAAAATATAAAAAGACAGCACAAGCTCTGGCCCTGGCACTACACCAGATCCTACCACAGAATACTAGCACTGACTGCACTGAATAAGTACAGGATGGAGAGCTGTGTAATCTCCCAAGTAACGAAAGCCAGAACTACACTTGTTGGAATTAAAAAAAAAAAATGGGATCCAGAAAATGAAAACCTACAGATGGTATCGGAAGAACAAACTAGAAAATCCTCAGCTAAGCACAAAGCAATGACATGGGCAGCTGCCCCCTCTTGTATTAACCTCCTCACCTCATTGTTCATGTAATGTAGCTCAAGAGGCTGCCCAAACACTGTTGCCACCTTGTGCTCCACATCTTCATACCTCACGGGCCGACTGAACGGTATAATCCTGGAAAGGAAGAGGAAACTAGGTTAAATGCATATCTAGAATGTGTATCCATCATATCTGATGTTGGTGCATATTTTAAATGTGTATCAGAAACTACAGCTTCTGAGTGATATCCTCCTTTCCTACCATGTAATTTTCTATTTGTCTTTCATCCGGGCTTTCTCTGTATTTTTTCCCCTTTCACCCTTCTTCTGAGCATCCCTCACCCTGCTTCTGAGCATCGCTCAAGTCTGAAATAGTATCCACAAGTACTGCTCAGTCTCAAACATTTAACTTACTCTACCACTTCAGCTTGGACCTTTCAGCCAATCACAGTTCAGAATCACAGCACGCCATTTGGGTTTAAAAACTATTTTCCAAATACTCCTGTTAGGAAACAGCTAAAAAACCTGGGGATTTCAACAGTCCTGAAAACATGTTCTCAACTCCGGAGTGACTCAACTCCAGAACTTGAAAGGTCTTTTCTGGCATTCATTTATGAGATTCCACAGGAATCTTAATAGTGATTATGCTCAAGATTGAGATACCGAAAATCAGAGTTATTACAGTGAAAGGAATTCCCCTTGAGTTGGTTGTAGGACTGATCAGCTTTTTTTAATAAGTCATATATCTAAGCATGTAAGCAGTATTAATATTGAGACTTCTACAGATTACATCAATTCAAAGAACAATTTCTATTAATTAGGATAAAGTAAAAACTAGTCTGGAAATATATTAAAATGTGCTCTGTTACAAAAATACACCAACAGAATTTAAAAGATGTAGACAGATGAAAAAGGACACATGAAATGTTGCTAATGTTGAAGCTGGGTGACAGGTCCGTGGTAGTCAATTACAACATCCTCCCTAATTATATGTGTGTTCGAGCTTTTCATAATAAAACACTTGAACAGCAATTTCATATGGGTTCAACTCAATATTCTAAAATTTAATAAAAACAAAAATAAGCAAAGAGAGAAGTGAAACAAAACAGAGCATCAGAAAGACACAGATTTATATATACATATACTAACTTGGCCTACACTATAAGTAGTAGTAGGACAACTGCCTGTCAGTTTTTAAAAAGCACACAAAATAAACTAAATGTACTAAAGATCTGAATATTTTTAAAGATGTTTTTAAATACTAGAGGAAAAGACAGAATGGAGTGAGAAAGTCTGCCTAAGCCTACCACGAAATATTTAAATCAAGATAGAAGAAGACAGGTTTGGCAACTAAAATGAAAATGGCTGACTGATAAAACAGACCCCTGACAAAGTTAAAAAACACAAACATCGAACCTGGAGAAAATACTTGCAAAATCAATAAGAAAAGAACAAACAATAAAAAAACAGGCAAAGGATATGATATTAAAATGTGCTCTGTTACAAAAATACACCAACAGAATTTAAAAGATGTAGACAGATGAAAAAGGACACACAAAATGTTGCTACTGCTGAAGCTGGGCGACAGGTCTGTGGTGGTCAAGTACAACACCCTCCCTAATTTTATGTGTGTTCGAGCTTTTCAGAAGGGTTATGAATGGCTAATAAGTCCACGAAAGATGTTCAATGGAATTAGGAAAATGAAAATTAGGACATCTCATGTGAGGCTGGGTGGAGTCAAGCCTACTCTGTGGTAGAGCAGCAAAACTCAGTTTGGAGCCTCTGGACTTCTTGCCTTCCTCCAAGCTGAGAGGGAAAAGTGTTTGGTTCTTTTACATCTTCTTTTCTCCTCAGAGTGGGAAGTGGTATAACCAGGGAAGAAGCAACAAGCCACAGGAAAAAGAGATCTAAGCCACTGGATTTTAATGAAATATGACCAGATCATTTCTTTCATGTTCTTCTGTGATCAATTAGTTTAAATCAGTGGGCAGCATAAGAACTTTCGTCTTCTTGAACTGTACTATTCAATATGGTAGCCATCAGCTACATGGAGCTATTAAAATTAAATTAACGTAAGTTAAAAAAAATCAGTTCTTCAGTCACACTGACCACATTTTAAGTTTTCACTAGCCATGTGGTTATCATATCGGAGGGCATAGATATAGAACACTCCCCTTAGAGCAGAAAGTTCTACTGGACAACGCTGATAGATTAAACCATAATCTAGCCTTCACGCAATGCCTAACATCTCAAAGATAACTCCTCCACTACGTTTTCTTCATCAATCACCACCTTTCATTTTTGGAAATTACACTGCTGGCTGTACTAGTTTGTCTCTACCAGGCAATCCATCCATATTGTTACCCTTATCATTTTTTCACTCCAATTAATTATCCCAAACAGTGATATGTCTGTATAGCTGTGGGTGTTATCTGGAGTCTTTTTAAAGAATGGCATTATGAGTAACAGCTGACATAAGGCTGATTTCCAAAATGTGAAGGTAACTTATATCCCCGTTTTCCTGTTTCATCATTCTGACACCAGCCACCTATTGTCACTTTCTCTCTCTGACCCTAACCACCTAGAGTTGAGTCTCCACAATTTAAGATTCTGTCCTTCTGCCTTTGCCTCTCTGCTGGTTCTCTGCTGGTTCTCACTGACACGAGTGGATTCCATAATTTGCTGAAACAACCCATAAAACTGACAGAACTATTACCTACTCTTACAGTTACTCATTTATTATAGCTAGAAAAGACACCTGGGAAGAGACACAGCAGGCAAAGTCTAGAAGAGGTCTTGGCATGTGGCACCTACTGTTTCCAGGGTTGTGCCACCCTCACCCATGCATGGATATTCTCACAGTGCCATGAGGTCCCAAAAGAGGGCAATCCCAAGTCCTGGGTCCCCAAGTCACTGGGACCTCAGTGGATATGCATGACTTGGGCCTTTATGCATGATTAATGACTGATCCCACACTGAGTGTGCATGACCGCATTAGGCACCCCTCATCCCTTCCTGCAGTCAGTCAACCCGCTGCGGGGCCTGGTTGGCTCTGACTTGCCCAGCTATTCTGAAAAACAAAGACGTCCAGACTGCTTGGGTTATTTTCAGAAACCAGAGTCAAAGAGCCAAACCAAGTTCTTTGTCCCACAAGTGGCTTTCCATTAATTCCCAGTAGTAAATTATTATACTTCCTTAATCAAGGCCTCAGCAACAGCTCAAGAGGCCAGACATTCTGGATAAAATATGAGGAGACCACTCAGAAGTCCCTACCACCCTGCTAGGAAACAATCAGGCTCAAAGATAAATTCTTCTGCATTTGGACTGGCAAAGGGCCATTCAAAACCCCTCAAGCGGTCCAGAAGTCTGGTCAAGATCACAAACCAAGACTTCTAGATTTGATAAGATCTAAGCTGCTGCCATTACATCTTCTGAATAACAAGCATTTTTAGGCCAGTGCTTCAAAGAAGTGCTTAACACCTGTGACAACCACCCTGTCGATGTCCTGAGCTAAGGTTTTCACAGAGAAGGAGATCCTGATCCACAAAACCCTCTTCTTCTGCCCTCCTGGGGTTGAGAGGAAGAGGGGCAGGGGTCTGGTCCTCACTCTTTCAAAGCAAAGGAAAAGTCAGCCACCCAGAATGGATACCTGGCATAGAGGAATGGAAAAAGTCACTACTTCTTTCCTCTTTTCTGTAAATTCTGCTTCTACAAGGGCCTACAATATTTAACTAGATACTACTCAAATTTCTTGTTAAAAGTAAAGAAAGCCACAATGACATTCTCTACAAACTCTTAAGACATGAAACACATGAAACCAGAACTGTCTGGCCCACAGCAGTTTGAACTTGGCATCCCTACATCAAAGTCCCTTATAAAGTCCTCAGTTCCGCACCTAGTACACAAACAGTGAAGTGCCAAGGCCCCTAAAAAGAGCTCCATAAAGACAGAATGCACAGTTTTTAAAACCTTGATATCAACTCTCTGCCACTCAAGGCTTCAGAAGGCCATTCCTGCCTGACCACCTTAAATATCTGTGGTTTTGATCTGGCAGCTTCTCTGAAACCAGACATATATACTTTCACAGTGTCAGTCCACTCACTGAAACTGCACACCACTTTGGGAACAGGGAATTCAGGAAAGCATAACTGCATAATTAGGCTCCAACACAACTGAGCTTTTGATTTCCTATCTGCTTCTGAAAACTGCTGCTTCAAATCTAGCCATCCCTCCCAAACCTACATTTAAGTCAGGTCCAACGTGTCAAAAGCAGTAACAATTTAACCTTCTTACTACTGGCAAGACAGGACTAGTAGCTGCGGATAGAGCTCAGAAGACACTCCCTACTCGAGGCCTGGAACAGCCCTGGAGCCCATGGCAAAAACAGGACCCCGCTTACAGACCACATTTTCCACAGTTTCCACTGGGACAACCTTGCAGGTTGTGGGATATTTTTTTAAGGGAGAACAGCAGTCACAAATCTCCTCGGCAGCTGGCTTCAAGTGGGGCTGACAGTTGCCAGCAATGGAGTACTACCACTACAAAAAGTATTTGGAGGGACTAAGTTTCTGCGGTGGGACATGCAGACTCACCAGACCCTCAACGCAAAGGAAGAAGGGAGCGAGGGTGTCAAAAGGAAAATAGGCGAAGGGTGGGAAATAAGTATTAAAGGCATTTATGTGCTCATGTAAGGAGCCCCGGTGGCACGGTGGTTACTTGCCCATCTGCTAACCAAAATGTCAAACCCACCAGTCCCCTACACAGAAAGATGCAGCAATCTGCTTCCATAAGATTTACAGTCTTGAAAACTATAGGACAGTTCTACTCTGTCCTACATGGTCATTATGAGTCAGAATCAACTCAACAGCAATGAGTTTATCTTGGTTTATGTGCACATGTGCCATACACACATATAAGACAAGTCCCTAATATCCCACGACAGGAGTACTGTATGTTTTTTTAAGTTTTTCCTTAAATAATTTGAGAAATTGAGTCATATTTTTCTTCACTGAGAACTTCTACCTTGACTTCCTACAAAAATACTGAAAAAAGAGACAAGACATAAAAGTTTTGTAATATCACTTTCACTTCCCTAAGGAGGTACGATTCAGAATGCAGACGAAAAATTCTCTCTATATATCCTTAAAGGAGCTGAAATCTTCACAAATGATGGTTTGACGCAGCTTCCCACAACTTACAGACATGATAAAGACACTTCCCAATTCAGCAACCTGGCCCCTAACAGTGGACAAAATTGGGATTACTCTACCAGGGATGTGAATGGTAGCATATCACATGAGACTCCTGATCACCTTTGAATGCCCACAGGTGGCAGAGTATCTAGGTGTCTGCATAGGTGTCTGAAGCCTGACTTCCTTCTCCAGCAAAAAGGCATTATGCTGATTAGTAAAACATCAGCAGAACAGAGCAGAAAGTAATCCATTAGTAGTTGAAATGCCTTCCAGTTTCCAGAGCAGACACAGACTCACCTGCTCCGGCAAGCTAAGGGTATGACTCCCCTCTACACCCAGTCAAACCTGCTGCGCACAGGGAACACTACAGGAAAACGGCCTCCATTACTTCAAGGCTTTCTGAGAACTTCAGCACACAAACACAACCACTGATCAAAAGGCAGACTTACCGCCTCTCCCCGTTGTGCTCAAACTTGATTCTGATGTCACTCTGCCAAAAAGAATGGTAGACAGGTTAGAGGTTTCTCTGGCATGTGTTGCTTCTGTCATTCCCAGGTAAGCTCCTGGCAATCCTTGAGCAAAATCAGGTTCATGCTCCAGCTTTTATACCCTCAGATCAGCCTTCCTTTTCAGGAAGTTGCAACCTTCCAGGTCTAGCCTCAGGGACAACAACGTCTTAGAACAAGATCTCCAGGGGGCTGTCCTAGCTCATGCTGGTCTGCTCTGACATGCGATTGCTAGCTTTACACACTATTTTCACACGGGCTCTAGAGTTTCCCCCACCACCTCACCGCCTGGCTGGGATAACTTTCCCTCTTGGCTGATGTGAATGAAGAAATACAGAAATCTTGGTACTGATGTGACTTAGTCAAATTACTTACCCTTTAGTTGGCAAACCAGTTACTTATCCTCTCAGTTTTTCCATCTGTAAAGTGGGGCTAAAAATATCCAATTTACAGACTTGCTATGAGAACTAAATAAGATAACCAAGAATACTTGAAATACAGTAGATATGTAATAAGCGGTTGCCGTGATAGATGCTACTGCTACTACTACTAGTGATCTCTAAGATCCGCCCAAGGTTACCTCCCAAGTGGGGGGTAAAGTCGGACCCCGGAAGAATTAACCTCATACGCTGTCCCCAACCTTATCTACAATGTTCATCATGGGGAGCTTGTAACCTCCATGAAGGCTACATCATGTCTATCTTGTTTCTGTTCTCCCAGTACAAACCAACAGGAACAATATGTTAATATTTGTGTTTAACAGTATTTGCTAAATGAATGAATAAAGAATTGAATTCTGTAAACATCAGAAATGAGAGGAAGTAAAAATATCAGAACGTTGAAAAGCAAATTGAGGATGGAGACAAAAGGCAAAGAGGCAACCCAACAACCTGAGGGAGTTAGAGGCTGGCAGTAGAAAGGATGAGGTATTACAGAAGAAAAGAGCAGGTGAAGAGGAAAAAGAAAAGTAGGACTGCCAGGAAACCAGCAAAGAACACACATCGAGAAGAGAAAGGTCACCATCAGTAAATGAAAACTACACTGGGAAAGAGAAAGGCATGGAGTGAGGCCTGCAAGAAAGAAGAGGGAGGAGGAGTATCTCCAGGTGAGGGACACAGCGCAGACACAGCAGATGACAGAAAAAGGCGAGAGCTGGAAAGACAGAGTGCATGCATAAAGGACTACCTTTTCTTAAGAGATTAGGAGCTAGAATTCTCTTCAGGTCCAGAGGGTGTCCATTGACTTGAATCAGTTAATTCTAATTTATACTCTTAAAAATTACTAAATTGTTTAAAAAAATACTCAGTGTGAAGAATGCAAATCTCTGACATGTGGCATAATAGGAGGCAGCAGATTCTCATATCTGCTTCTACACTCAAGTATCACACGCTACGCATTCTCTCCTCTGGAAAACTCCACTGTATATTCTTGACAGAAGAAGAGTACAAAAGGCCAACACACTCTTAGTGCTACTATGAAAACAGTACTGTCCTCATGGACCCCCGCGGTTGTGCATGAGTGGGGAAGGTGGAGGTCAAATGAGGGGCAGCGTATCTGTCTTCTGCGAATTCTAGGTGAGGGTATGCAAATGGGCACACGCGCACACTTAGGAAGGCAGGACAGTGGTGTGGAGTAAGCTACTGTGTAGACTCAAGGAACACATGACTGACAGCAGTTTTTTCAAGCTCTCCTTTTGCACTGAAATGCCAGGCAGTTGGCCTGGCAAAGGCCCTCCAAAGCCCTGTGCCTGAGAAATACTGCTCAGCTCTGGATGCCATTCACAGCTTCATGCACTCTATTTCCCCAACCGACTCTGGAGTTTCCCAGGTACTAATTGCACTCTATAAGCTTGTGCGTCTCCACTGTGGGGTTACCACACCCTTTCACCTGTTCCTGCCCAGGGTCCAGCACACTTTGGCATAGATCTCATTCATAAACTGGGACATTACATTTACACACACCTATTAAGAAACCTGAAGGAGCCCTGGTAATGCCGTGGTTGAGTCCTCAGCTGCTAACTGGAATATCAGCGGTTGGAATCCACAAATGATTCAGAGAGAAAGTTGTGGCCGTCTGCTTCTGTCAAAATTACAGCCTTGGAAATCCTATGGGGCAGTTCTATTCTGCCCTACAGAGTTACACAGTTGCTCTGAGTTAGAATCGACTGGATGGCTGTGAGTTTTTTTGAAGGAACCCCTCAGCCCATTTCTCGGACTAAAGAAAGCAAATTTATGATTTACGGTGAATCACAATCCAAGCATTATTTTATGCGAATTTAGTCAGAAAGAGGATTAAACTTCCTTCCCAACAAACAAATCAGTCCTACCCCAAACTAGCTGAGCCTGTGAGCAGTAAGCAATGCAAAACAAAGACGCCTAGGGCAGTGAATCCCATCTCCAATGTGGTGACAACTTTTTCAGAGCTGGATGCAGGCCCACATGGTATATGCTTAGTTCTTAAATCTCATTTTCCCCTTAGACTGACCATTAACAAGCAATGGTTAAGGAAAGTTCAGGTAAAGATAACCTGATCAGCTCCTTCCTGCCAACCACTCTCCTTGACCTCTCCGAGGCATTTCACTCTGGTGACCAAGTCCACTTTCATGAGGCTCTCTCCTCCACTGACTTCTGTGGCTCCATCCCAGCCCAGGGAACCACTCTAACCACTTCTGCTTCTTCGGTGTTTCCTCTTCTTCATGCCCTCTCCCAACCCTCCCCCACACGTACCATTCCTCAGTGTTCGGATGTCTGACCTCTGGATTTCTCCCCTTCTCTTCACACTTTCTCCCCAGTGAGATAAACTTCACCTAAACCAAAGATTCCCAAATATCTACATTTGCCCTCAATCTCTCAATCAAAATTCCATCTGCCTGCCACAGATCTAAAGCAGATACGTAGTTTTTAAGAATGGTGCTCTGGAGTCAAACTGCCTGGCTTCAAATTCCAGTTCTAGAAATTCCTAGCTGTGACCCTGAGCATGTTACTTAACCTCTTTGTGACTCAGTCTTCTCATCTGTAAAGTGAAGATAATGATAATATGCATCTCATGCAGTTACTGAAAGAATTAAATGATATAATTTTGATAAAGAGACTAAAATGTTGTTGTTGTGTGCCACTGAGTAAACTGTGACTCACAGTGACCCTACAGGTCAGAATAGGAATAGAGCTGCCCCATAGAGTTTCCTGGGCTATCATCTTTACAGAAGAATCCGCTGTTTGAACTGCCAACCTTTAGGTTAGCAGGCAACTGCTTAGCCATTACGCCAACAGGGCTCCTTAAAGAGATTAGCACCTGACATATAAGTGCTTAAGAAAAAATACTACTACAGCTCCAAATTTCTTCAGCTAAAATCCCTGGGCCCCAAAAGTATTTCAGAATGCAAACCTTAGAGGTAACAGGGTAAGCCTTTTATACAGCATATAAGGTCTACCCTGGCCCCTAGGGTCGCCATGAGTCGGATCCAACTCCACAGCACTTGGCTTTATAAGGTCCCCGGACTGTCTGGGGCAGCACTCCTCCTGGCAGAGGGAGAGTGAATTTCCTAGCCTCTCACAGTTAACTGGGGGCTTTGTCACTAGTTCTGACCAACAGCTAGAAAGAGATCAGAGTTCTACACTCTCTTCCTCTGTGGGCCCATGTTCCAGGTGGCAGAGATACAGGACAATGGATCTTACATCAATCTAGGTCCCTATGCGACTACGGGGAGTACCATCCTCCTCTCCCTCACACTGGGCAGGTAATATTATAAAAAAATAAACTTTTATTATGTTAAAGTCAATGAGATGTTACTTATTTGGTAACATAAAACAAACCAGTTATCCTAGCTATCCTAATCTTTCACTGGAAAGCATGACTATTCACAAGGAGTGGAATGAAGACTACAAATAATCCTCTGTCAATTCAGGCAGATTTGTGTGGCTAGATGAGCTTGCTACAAATTTACAAAACTTGCACTTTGCAATATATTTTGGACTTCAGAATAGCAAATAAGGGATGGTGGACCCCAAAAAGACACACACACAACTCACAGATTTTTCGTTGTAACTGCAAGCTCAATCTATCCATATGTGTCTACATCAACTACCCTCCTACATTACTAGTCTCCCTTCTCAGTGCCACTGCTTCTAATGCTAGCACCACTCTCTTGCCTACAAAGGCTCAAGCCTGAGTTCTGCTTTCCTTCCTTTCCCAGTCAGCTCTCTTCCAAACAACGTGAGAAACCTAGCTTGCCCTTCTCCCTGTCACCACCCTCACTGAGGTCCTCTCCCCTCACACCTGGATTCCTGAAGCAGACTATCTCTCAGCTTCTTCCTTCCAACCCACTCAAGTCTCATCCTTGTGACAAAAGTAATCAGTGACATCCATGACCTATAGTATAAAGTCTAAATCCTCAGAGAGAATGTAGGCTCATTCAGTTTACCTAACCATTTCACATTGCTCCCTACGGGAAACCTCCTCTCCAGCCAGATCAATGTCCACACTATTTCTTGATCTATGGCGTATATTCCTTCCCCTAGGCATTTAACATTCTGTTTTCCAACCCGGAGTTCATTCTGCCTCCTTTCCACCTAACTAAACATTTATAAGGTCCCTGGGTGCCATAAATGGCTTGCACTTGACGGTAACCAAAAGGTTGGTGGTTTCAATCCACCAGCCATACCACAGAAGAAAAAGTCTGGTACTCTGCTTCTATGAAGATTATGGCCAATAAAATCCCATAAAGCAGTTCTACTCTGTAACGTATGGGGGTTGCCATGCGTGAAAACACAAAACAACACCATCATGGTCTGGGTCAAGGGCCACCTCCTCCAGAAATGATCCACGAGGCCTTCAGTGCAAGCTCATCCCTCATGTTCCTGGCCTCCCATTGTACTTACTATTTGTACTCTACATTCAGGCACAATCATATCCTACCTTGGTTTCTTCTTTGCACGTTTGCATTTCTCATTTCCTACTTCCTGGGTTGCAGGAACATGTCATGTTTCTTTTGTAAGTCTGAAAAGCTTGATTATAGGCACATGCTAAACTGAGTGAGAGGTACTACAGCTTCTGAGAATCAAAGTTCCTGTACAAAAATTTAGTGCTATGCAGGTTCAAGTCCCTTGGCCCACCAGAGTGAATCTGGTAAGAGGAATATTGAGAGACACTCCCAGAGCGAGGCAGCAGGCCTCCAAGCTGCACTAGAGATTTGTGAACTCTGCAAGGTCAGCAAGAGTAACCAACAAAGACATCTCAGTTAAGAAGAAATAGGATCTTCTCAAAGTCTGAAATTCACAGTTGAACATGTAAACCCAAGAGGGTTCTCAAGAATTCAGAAAAATCAAACTGTTTGGACAAAGGCTGCAAACTACTTTTATCTGACAAGGTCTTAGCTGTTACCCTTTCCCTGATTCTGTGTTGCTCCCATTAACCTGTATTTGCTATATACCCCTATGTCTTTGGCACTAGAGTCTTCAGTTGCTAAAGATAGTAAATAAATGAGAAGCAGGAAAAAAGAACAACTAAAATAAACATTTTATTTGTAAACATGACTCAGAAAAGCCCAAAGAGATCACAGGAAGAGATGATTATAAAGTAACTTTCTTACAAAATATAATGCTATGTTGCTTTCAACATGTTTTATTTTCAATCTAGATAGCCCATAATAACTCTTGAAAGAGAAGCGAGGTCCTGAAGAGCCAGGTCTATGGCAGTAAAAGCAAAGGGCAATTTGCTCAGAATCCGACCTTGCTTGGGGAACAGCTCCTGGAATTCTCTTCCTCTAGAACTGACAGCCAAGGTTCTGCCCTGCTTGTAACTTCTATAAAGGAAGCAACATTTCCATTATGAATCATCTGCCGTGAACATCTGAAGGGTCAGATCCAGGCCATGGGGTCTGTTCAAAGCTTCTATCTACCATTTTGATAAGCATCAAGGGAAAGAGGGATCAGTGGAAATAAGGATTTTATTTCTTCCTCCACTGGAATTTCCAAAAATTAGACTACCTTCAAGCAAGCAGCCATCTAAGTGGCATCAACCAGTCTCAAGCTACCCAGAGCAAAGGAGAACGAAGAGTATCAAAGACATAAGCATAAGCCCAAGAGACAGAAAGGGCAACATGAACCAGAGACTCCATCAGCATTAGACCAGGAGAACTAGATGGTGCCTGGCTACCACCAATGACTGCCCTTACAGGAAACCCAACAGAGTCCCTGACGGAGGTGAGAGAACTTAAACTCTAGTAAAAAGACCAGATTTGATGATCTGGTAGACTGGAGCATCTCTTAAGACTGGTCCCCAAACTCTCTGTTAATCCAGAAATGAAACCGTTCCCAAAGCCAACTCTTCAGACAAAGATTGCATTGGACTGTAAGAAATAAAAGGATACTGCTGAAGAGTGTGCTTCTTGGCTTAAGTAGATAATATATGAGGCTACCTGGGCAGCACCAGAGTGAGATGAGAAGATACTGGGGGACACAAGCTGGTTGCATGGACAGGGGAAATATGCAGGGAGTGGGGAAGTGTGCTGTCACCTTGTGGGAGCAGCTAGGGTCATATAACGAAGTGTGTCTAAGTTTTTGTATGAGAAATTGACTCAAATTGTAAAGCTTCACTTAAAACACAAATGAATAAAAAAAATAAAAACAGACTAGCTTCAGAAGTCTGCGAAGGACCATCAGATAGACAGTAATGATAATCCAGTGAAGGGAGAAAACTTGAACCCTTTCAGTTCCATGACTGAGTTAAAGGTTTGCACCAGAGCTCATACCCACAACACTAGAACATCACAGAAGTGATGTTATCACCATACTTTATATTTGTACATTTGTCTTACAACGTACAAAGTGCTTTACATTCTGCTACTGACCTTACAACCTTACACGGTAGACTCAGTGGGTATCATTATGCTTGTATTTCAGATGAAACAAATGGTTCAGAAAGGTTACATGACTTACATGTGGCAAAATTACTGTGAACAAGAGTTACAAAATATGGGTTTGCTTTTTGTCTCTACTCAACACCTTTGCAAAAGACTTCTGTAAACCTTAAAGTATTATTCACATGCAATAGTTGTTGTAGGAACCCTGATGGCTTAGTGGTTAAGTGCTACAGCTAACAGTTCAAATCCACGAGGTGCTCCTTGGAAACTCTATGGGGAAGTTCTGGAGGGTCGCTGTGAGTCAGAATCAACTCATCAGCAGTGGGTTTGGGTTTGGACAGCTGTACAACAGCAACAGTGAAAACACTGTAAACTGTAAACATTTATATTAATGCATACTGCCAACTCAGTGACTTCTTAGGCCACTACTATTCTCACTTCAGAAAACTGTCCACTTCACTGGAAACTAACACCCACTGACAAAGCACTGAGATGATGACAGTTAAAGGGATGTTACACACCACAGCCTGCAAAAGCAATCACGGCTCCTAGCCATACCCATGATGTATCAAACACGGAGGAACAGTCAGCCTGCTCTTACCACACTGCAGGCTTCCAGGGACCGAATGTACAGGAGACAGAACAGAGAGGACACAGAGCCCACTTCCTAGCACATAGTTTATGGCTGGCATCTCACTGTGCATGTACTTCCATAGCTGCTCAGAATGCTTATTTGTTCTCAAAATGCATTCTCTTGTTCAATTAGTTTACTTAGAGCTTGTTTACTTAGAAGGAAAGTCTTGCTAAGCAAAGATATTAAATTAGGTTTTCCAGACCTCACCCCCAAACAATTCTGTTAATAAGCCTGTAGCTCTTCCAGCTTTCTTGCTGTGCCAAACCTGAGCCCCACAGGGTTGTGCCAATCTTAACTATGCCTTGTAGCCAGCACTGCCATTCTCACACTGAAGGGCTGTTTGCCTCTGCCAGCACTATTTCACTCCTGAATAAACAACCTTTCCTGCTGGCTAAAATACTTTGTTACTTTCAAATAGGACTCTGCAGTTAAGAGTCTTTAGTCCAACTGAATGCTCAATTTGGCATCTCTTAGCCATTTAAACCAGGTTTTAATCTTTCATTCCTCTTCTTTCCAAACATGGGCCTTCTGGTGAAAGAACTGATAATGGAGAAAATAGTTTGGTCTCATCCCAGGCCTAACCTAACAAATGGAAATCCTGATAGTATAGTAGCTAAGTGTTACAGCTGTTAACCAAAAGGCTGGCAGTTCAAATCCACCAGGTGATCCCTGGAAACTCTAGAAGGCAGTTCTATTCTCTCCTATGGGGTTGCTATGAGTTGGAATCAACTCACTGGCAACAGTTTTGTTGTTGTTAAGATAACAAAAACAACAACAATAATAAATGTAAATTTACTCTGCAATTGTAAAGTCCAACATTAATGCAACATCTGGATTCCTAGCCCAGGCTGTTTTTACGACACTAAACTGTGAAAAGCCTCTGTGTGCACAGCCCCCAGCCCGCATTCACGCTGACTTGTTCCCTCTTTCTACTTTCAGGATCTTGCTGAATAACACCTTTCCTAGTCAGAAGTTGGACTTCCACTGTACCTCCCAGAAGAGACCATTTCACCATCTTGACTTCACTACTGGAAAAGCTATTATGACATGTTCATTGCCCTTTTTACCCAGTGTTAGCCTAAAATTAAGAGCCTCAATTTCTAAAAAGCTATGTTTAGAAGTTCTACAGCTCCATATTTCCCCCAGATCTTCCCTTCCTCCTGTAATAGGATCGTAAGATGGGATTCCACTGATGAGTTTATCACAGTGCTTACAAATGCACTGTCTGTGTGAAAGGAATGGACATACTGCCAATGAACTCCCAGCATGTACTTAATTTCTTAACCTCCAAACTTAATATTCCCTTATATTTAGTACATTAAAGCTATGGTGAGCAATACAATAGCCACCAGCTACATGTGGCTATTTAACTAAAATTAAATAAAATTTAAAAGTCAGTTCAATAGCCATATATGGCTAGTGGCTGCCATACTAGATCACACAGACACAGAACATTCCCATGACCACAGAAGTTGACTGGGCAGAACTGAGTAACAATGTTGTGAGAAATGGTGACTAGCAGTACAGAACACAGAGGTCATGTGTAACCAGCACTCCCTACATAGTCTCTAAAACCTCTCCGGGAAATGAATTCTACACTCTCCCAGCACTAGCATCACGATTAAAATGCACATTTCAGCTTTAAAGGGTGATTTGGTTCCTTACCAAAAATTTCTTTTTTTCACTGGCCCCTGCACATGAGCCTGTCATTACTGTGGGGCTGTTCAGAAGGGCTGGGCTGTTGCTGTTGTGCTTTTTCTTTAAAAAAAAAAAAAAAAAAAATGAGATTAATTGATAGCCCTCACGCCACAGAAAAAGTCTGATGCTATTTGAGTAAACTGTGGGTCTTCCTGATAGGAGTATTTCCTAACCAGGACTCAATCCTTCTGACAGCCTTCTTCCTTCAAAACCACTTTACTCCACTGACACAGCAGCAGGTAAAGGAAAACATCAGGACTTCTCTTATCACAGATTTTCAGCTGTACGCGGAAGAATTCCTAAAAGATAATCCCCCTTCAAGGAATGACTGGGAACCACTCCATCCCTCCTCTTCCCAGCCTGGTCCCTCTGAGTCTTTCAGCTCCAGAAAGCTTTCCCTATTCATACGTTAGCTGATGTTCACACAGACAGTCCAGCATGGAGAAAGACCGGCTGACGGGAGCACATTAAGCAAGCACACTCCACATAGGAAGACAGGAAGGAAAGTGAGATCATTAGGCTCAAGCCTGGGGGAGGGGACTCATTTCTGGTAAGAATGCTCCTGCCCAAAGCGGCTTTGAATGGAAACCAGCTGCAACAAGGGATCACCCACACAATTAGATAGAATAATATATGAAAGTAATACAAGAATGGGGCCCTACTTTGTTTTTCTCCTAGTTCTATAAGATAGCCACAAAAATGAGAGCAGCTTGTGAAACTAATCCTTCCATTATAACATGAAACAAAAAGTCTCAAACTCCAAAACCAAACCAACTACCAAAGAGTCATTCCAACTCACAGCAACCCTACAGGACAGAGTAGAATTGCTTCACAGACTTTTCAGGGAGCACCCGGAGGATCTGAACTGCCGACCTTTTGGTTAGCAGCCACAACACTTAACCATTACGTCACCAGGTTTCCAAAAGGACTCAGGGTCCCTAATAGTCCCAAGGGCAGGAAAATACTCTGGGAGCTGTAGACCCCAGTCAGAAAACCTTTTAGGGCCTTATGCTTTCTCCAGGAACCAAGGGCACTTTCGAAAATTGGCAGACAAGGTGCAAAAGAGGAAAGATAACAAAGAGAACCACAACAGAGAATGTGATGGAAAAATTTTCATCAAATATGCCCATCTGATACAGAGTTGGAAACCCAGTGGGGGAGGAAAGCTCTCCTTCATTCACTCCTTTCTGAAGGCCTAAGTACCCAGGAAACAGAGAAGCAGACGACACTAGAGGTAAAGTGATTCTCCACAGCACACCAGGTTAAAAGTTACCAAAAATAAGAACTGTCTTTCTATAGAAACAGATAACTCTGATAAAACAGGTTCACTCAAATTACCTGACTTCATAAGGGGAAACAACTCTAAACAATATCAGCCCATAATCACTCATTGTTGCCTTTCAAGTATATTATGTGACCTTTTAATAAGTAAGACTTCTCTCTCCCTAGTTATATTTTATGTAAGCTAATACCAAAGTTCACTTGTATGTATGACTAAATGTAGCTAAAAACCATCTGAGTTAGGGATTGTGACTCTGGATAAAATAAAGAAAAACAATAAAAGAATTATGTGAATACTGCCTCCACAATAAGCCAAGGAATTACTCTTATTCTTCACAGATGAAGAGCTATCAGGGTCAGATGTACAAGGTTCTGGACTGCAGATCACGACCCACACCTTGGTTGATACGTATCACTTAGCATTTAACAGTCTGTAAAAGAAAAGGGCCAACACCATCCTGCCTGCTATTCAAGTACCCTTGGCTTCTCAAGTATTTCCCATTTGAAAATCCCTCCCCAACAAATCAAGCTAAAACACACACCTGTCTATTTGGGTGACCCGTGTCCTTGTTCTTCACGGCATCATATCCAGACAGCCGGGGACGTCGGCTCATCTGGAGGGCCACCAGATCCTTCATGATTGAGTCCAATGCCTCTTGTTCATCTGCAATAAAAGAGTAAACATGGGCTAAGACACTTCAATGCAGACTAGCAAAAGTACTTTCACAAATTCTATGACTAATACTCAAAAATTCTGCCCAAGTGAAATGACAGACCCTGCAACTCTAATGACATGCACTTGATGTCTCTGAAAATTAGATGACTGAGGCCAGACTATTTCAATTTGAATTTTAATAGACTGTTAACAGCTCCCCAATCAGATTACTGGCACCAGTATTCACTAACTGATGTTTATGTGCATACACACACAGTTGCATGCTCTAGAGCAACATGTCCAGTGCCAGAGAAACTCAATGAGGAAAAAGAGGTGAGAAGGTGGTGTGGACTGACCGAGCACGGCACGGTAGAGTACAGAATGAAAACATAAGTGGGTAGAGAGTGGATCATGGGAAAGAGCCAGCACAAACCCATTCATAAAGCATCACAGGTAGGAAAGCATCAAACAAGGACCTTATGTAGCTGCTTTGAAGAGCTGTTGTTTCACATGCCTAGCTTCTGAATTCCCCAACCCACTGTAAGTTCATAGGCCAAAGGCAGTTCTACTGTTTTTCTTCCCTAACTAACCAAGCAATGCATTGCCTCTGCCTGACATTACTTTCAATCCTTTTCCTTAAATAGTATAATAGTATTAGGGTTCTCATGTATTGAGAACAGCTGGCCAAAATCCAAAACTCTAAAGCAGCCCAATGCAATGTTTTGTAGAATTTTCAGATTCTTCTAAAGGTGTTTATCCATCTAGATAGCGCTGAATAGACTAGAAAAATCAAAAAAATTATTTTTGTGAGTTACTAAGGACTGAAAGCAATCACTGAGCTAGAAGGGAATATGAGGGATGAGTTGTTACACTGCTGTAGTGACAAGTGAGTCACTTGGGGCACACCTTAAAACAAGAAAGTACTGAGGACTCCACCCAAGGACAGTATCTATCTCCTGTCTTTTATCACTGCCCTTGGAAATACACTAATGGTCCTTGGAAAGGAAAGAACACTCTGAAGTACAGGAAGCAGAATCACTCCATTCTCTTCTCGCATGCTCTCTGCCTCTCCCCGCTTCCCAGACCAAATGCACTCAGGTGCCCCCTTTACCCGTTGAGGGGGTGGAAGAAAGGTGCCTACTAAGAAAGTTCTGCCTGTTTAGAAAAGTGAAACTAAATTTAAATCTTGCAGGAAAAGCAACAGTAGTTTCCCACATAATTCCACTTCAGTTTATCATTGACACCTAGTTACCGAAAGAACAGTAAAGGGAATACGGACTAAGGAAGAAGCGGGTACCTACAGAAAGACATCTGCCTAAATTAAAACACACCAATTCCATCAATTATTTTATATTTTCTATCAACTTCCTGATCCTATCAATTGTACTGGAAACCCTGGTGGCATAGTGGGTTAAATGCTACACCTGCTAATGAAAAGGTTGGCAGTTCAAATCCACCAGGCGCTCCTTAGAAACTACGGGGCAGTTCTACTCTGACTTTTAGGGTTACTGTAAGTCAGACCTGATTCGATGGCAGTACGCTTTGTTTTAATCAGTTACATTTTCTATTAATTTCTCTATAGGCTCCTTAAAGAAAGGAAACTTATTTTTTTTTTTTAACTTCACAACCAAAGTTTAAAAATTAGAGCATAGTACTTAAGTAAAGAAGATGCCTTATATATATTATTAAGTATAATACATATATTAATCGAAAGAGGACTGTGACTAAGCAGGTGTTCTCTCAGCTGCCTCCGGCTATCCAAAAGCAGAACACATAGCGTATTCAGTATGTGTCTGCCCTTAAAATGGAAGATTTCAATTGTTGCATATTAAACCAGACAGACACACAAAACCACCTTCCAGAGCAAACTGACAAGAGTGACTGGAGAAACCATTTCTAATTCTGGAGCCAGCCAAAGCCAAGTGCCGTCCAGATGATACTATAATAAGAGCTGGTTTATCAGGTTGACAAATTCTGTTTCCAGGAAGCTAACCAATTCCTGGCACTACTTAACGGATAAACTTGTTTGGTAGTTTCAGTGCTGAGAACACATTAGAGGAATGGTTTGGCACTGCCTTCTGAAATCAGAACAACGGACACAAGTGAAGCAGTTAGAGATAAACTGATTTTGTGCCAAAGTAGAATACACTGCTAGGGACAGACAGGTTCTTAAATCCACACTTCAAACTGAGACCATGGATAAAGACAGGAGTGTATCAAGTGGCTCTTTTATGCATTTCTTCCTGGGTGAGATTTTAAACAAATTATCAGCACTCTTTCAGTGGCATTCCTTAAACAAACAAACAAACAAAACTTTTGAAAACAAGTAACAGTTTTCTTAAGTGCAGTAGTTACGTAAACGAACTTTGGAATCAGAAACAGTTGGGCTCAGGTACCAGCTGGGAGGTCCTGAGCAAATCACTTCTTTTCCCTAAGCCTTGATTTCCCTGTCTGTAACATTTAACAGAGCTGTTGTGAGGGCTAAAAGTAAAAAAATACTTATGAATCATTTTTTCCCCGAAGTCCGTAACACTTAGCAAGATGAGCCCTGGTGGTACAAAGGTTATGTGCTCAGCTGCTAACCCTATGTCAGTGGTATGAACCCACCAGTCACTCAGTGGGTAAAAGACCTGGTGATGTTTTCCTGTGCAGCCAAGAAAATCCTACGGGAGCAGTTCTACTCTGTCTTATGGGGTCACTGTGAGTTGAAAATGACTCGACACACAATGACAATTACTAATGTAAAAAATGCTGGCTATTATTATTGATAGGAAAAGACAAGAGGCCACATAATCTCTACCCTTAATTTTACTCCTGGAGCTTTATTAATCATTAACCCACTGCCATCGAGTCGATTCCGACTCACAGCAACCCTATAGGTCAGAGTAGAACTGCCCTCATCGAGTTTCCATGGAGCACCTGGCGGATTTGAACTGCCGACCTTTTGGTTAGCAGACAGCAATTAGCCCACTATGCCACCAGGGTTTCCTTATTAATCATCAGCAATAATCATTTACCGGATGCAAATCATATCTTACACATTTGACAAAATTCAGAAGACTCTTGGAGGCATTCAAACTCTAAGAATAAAAGAGCAAACAAAAAATGAGATATATACATAGACTGAATTAAACAACATATAAACCAGAATTCATAAACACAATGTATAAAAATAGATCTTTTTAAAGTGTAAGTAGCAAGAGTTATGTAGATGATCTTACACGACACATTAACAAAATAAATATTCTTTCAGAAAGGCAAAGCTGTTCCAGCTATGCTTTTGGTGTTGCTGGCCCCAGACTTAGGGCAACCCCACAGACAAAGGAATGAAAAGTGCCCAGTCCTGTGCCATCCCCAAGGTTGGCAGCAGATCTGACACTGATCCATACGAGTTTAAATAATAAAAATTGGAAGAGAAAAGAGATTAGGAATAAGGAAGCAAGGAGGAACCAGGGAAGAAAAGAGGGCCAGGACTGATTCTTAGCTAGTCAGCCTAATCAAATACAGTGAGCAGAAGAGAAGCTAGCAAAGGAGCCTTTAAAAGGATTGGAAAAAAACAAAAGAGTGACACCCCAGACGCCAAGACCAAAGAAGGGAAGCAGCAGGGGTAGTCTGGCAGGTCCACTAGAGAGGTAAAGGGAGAAACAAAATTTTAAAGAGAATTAAGAAGCTGGAGTTTTTGTTTTGTTTTCTGTAATAAGAAGAAAATTGAAAGTAGTGGAAACAAACAATTCCTTTGCTAGCATCACATGTGAACAAGCTGAGGCAGGGTAAATAGTGTGCCATAACCCCAGAAAGACTTCTTGAGGATGGGGGTAGACTGCCATACTTAGTACATCTAGAAAGACACACAAAGAGAAAGAAATTAATTCTTGAGACTTAGATGTTAAAAATCTAGTTAGGGAGGAATATTCATAGAAAATAGAAAAGGGATCTATGAAACAAGAATTAGAGTTCAGGCTTAAAAAGTGGAAGCCCTATGGAAGTTTTAAGCAGTGATCTAGAAATTAACTAGCAGAAGTACCTTTTCTTGTCCTGATACCCTCAATTATGGTATGCGGGCTGCCAGGTAACCCCCTCTTTTCTTTAGCTCCAGCAGACTGAGCTATTAATTCTACCTAAAAGTACGGTCTACAGCACTTTCCATTTGTGAATTCTTATGGCTAAAAACTCAGAAAAGTTTCTGGAAGCAACATGTCCTTCAATAAACACTGCTGTCTTGCGTGATGTCTGTTTACTACACCACCTTTCCACACATACAGATCCGCAAGTAACGGTGTTATTTCTTCATCCTGCCAATTCTCTACCCAGTTCAGCAAGATCAGCTGATCACACTGCTCACTCAGGATATCCTGTGCTTCAAAGTGTACCTGAATCAGTTTTCAACTCCTTTCTCTTCACAACATTTTACACACTTCCACAGCCTCCACCTACCTGGTCCACACATGTGCAAACATCATTTTATAGCTAATCTAACCAGAAAATAATGCCTGACGCTCTAGTCAAAGAAATTTTCCTCCTTTGAGAACATGGTTGAACCTTTTCTAGATCACAAAATCAAATTTTGGAGTCTATTGTTTAAATAGTTCCTGCTCCTAGGAAACAACAAACATTCAGTATTAAGTAATGGTACCTATATATGTATACATGTACACATATGTGTGTATATATATGTACATATAAAACAAAGTCATTGCTTTCTCATAAGAATCAATATACATCACCACCATATTTTACTTTAACATTTACAAAATTAATGTAAAGGTAAAGGACTAGAGACAACAATGATTATGTATGTCAATCCCAAAACTACAGAACTTATCTCTCTTTCCTGTGCCCCTTTACATGCCTCTGACAAAGTATCTACACTTTGTTTTCATGTTTTCTGTTTACCTTAAAAAAGACAAACAAAACCTCACTGCTATCGAGTAACTGCAATTTCTTGAGAACAGGATAATGCAAGTACAGGGCCAAACACTGTGCCTGGCACATAGAAGTTCTGACAATTAAGTTCACAAACTCATCCTTGAAAAAGTGCTACATACCTCATTGCTGAGTATCACTACAGTCACCTTCAAAGTACTCTCCCTGGGAAGCTGTGTACCAATGCAAGCGCCTAGTCCACCCTTTGAAGCAATTTTGGAACTCTTTTTCTGGAATGTCCATCAGAGCTGTCATGATATGAGGTCTGACAGTTAGGTTCGCAAACTTACCCTAGAAAAAGTACTACATACCTCACTGTCGAATATCACTATGGTCACCTTCGAAGTACTCTCACTGGGAAGCTATGCACTGACGCCAGCCCTTCAAAGCACTTTTTTCAGAACGAGTTTGTGAACTTAATTGTCAGACCTTGTACAACAACAGCTCTGATAGATATTCCAGAAAACAAGTTTGAGAACTGAAGGGTGGATGACTGGGCACTGGCACTGGTGCACAGCTTCCTAAAGTGAGTACTTTGAAGGTGATTTGTAGTGACATTCAGCAATGAGGTACACAGTACTTTTTCTAGGATGAGTTCCCAAACTTGATTGTCAGACTTCACAGACAACACACAGGAAGCACTTGACTAATGGGTAAAGGTTTGATGAATGACTTACAGGACCAGGAAAACTGTTTCTTACCCTCTGTGTATTCCCCTAAATAATGCTCAGTTGGACACATACTTACTTTTTACAAATGCCTAAAATTCGGTTTTAAAATCTACCTGTCACTTCTAAAATATCAGAAATCTAGTCATGACATAGCTATGTTGATTTATTAAATTACAGTCCCAAGTTTCAATAAAAACAACTTTTTACAAATGCCTAAAATTCAGTTTTAAAATCTACCTGTCACTTCAAATCTAGTCATGACACAGCTTTGTTGATTTATTACTCTGTAGCCCAAGTTTCAATAAAAACAGTTACTAACTACTCAGAGTCTACAGAGACCAACTTCAGATTCTAGACACAGTGAACTGAGACTTGTCTAAGGAACTCCCCATGGCCTCAGATACAAGGTGTATGCAGGTCATGATGATTCTGACTCAAAACCAAAATATTAAATCACAACCAGACATCCTCAGTAGCGTAGTCAGTTCATTATAGTGAACTTTCCTATAACAAACCCTAGTACAGCAGTCTCCTGTAACAAACACTAGTAGTTTCCAGTGTTATTAATGGCATTTGCCGCTGTAAGTACTAAGGTAGGAGAAAAACTTCAAATGTGAAGAAATGACTGGCTAGTCCTAATTTTTTTCTTAATAGTCACAGAGTTACTAAAGCAAAAAAGAGAGTATTTCCCACTATTTACAGAGATAAGTATAGTTTCCACCAGAAATTTACTGGCACTAACAGCCAACATAAAATCTGTCTTGTTTTCATTACAAATCCAAGGTGTCAAACAGGCTTGAGTTTAAGGCTTAGAATACCTCAGGAAAACAGGAGCCTTAACCAAGGAACCTGCAGGGCAGGGACTCAAAATTTTCCGTTTTAGTCCTTTTTTCACTAGGCCAAAGTTTAACAAATGTAACTAAAATATCACAATGTCTATGTTTCTTTTTGATCAACCCCTTAAGTCTATTTAGAACCACACACCAAAAAAAAAAAAACCCATTGCCATCTAGTCAATTCTGACTCATTGCAATCCTACGCCACAGAGTAGTACTGACCCACAGAGATTCCAAGGAGCGCCTGGTAGATCTGAACTGCTGACCTTTTTTAGTTAGCAGCTGTAACACTTAACCACTATACTACCAAGATTTCCATTTCAGTACTAACAAAAACATATTTAGAATTACCAACTAAAGCAAACTAACCTGGGAATTTGTCTCCTTTACATGACCAAAATGGTACCAGTACTTAAGAGTACGTGTGTGTATGTATGTGTATGTATATACACATATCCTCGGTGAGTCCTTAACAAAGGACTAAGAGCAAGGTATTTGGGACAAGTCATTTATTATCTCTAATTACGTGTCAAGGACATCTACAAAAAGAAAAAAAGGGGTAACGTGCTGAAGACAGCCAGCTTGCCTACCAGACTGCAGTCACCAAGCAAATTAATTCCTGTCTCATTGCTTCAGTTTCTTCATGTAAAACTGACACGGGGACACGTGGGAAGACATTGAGTCCCCAGTCCTCTTCTTTGGGGATAGGGACCCTACTGGGTCTACTCCATCATTGACTCTCCATGTACTCATACATTTAAACTGAGAACATCCTGAAATGTAAAAACAGGTTCACATCTCTTCTCATGTTAGACAATGAAATGTAGCCAACACATTCGAGCACTCTAACTAGTTCAGCAGCCAATAAGTGGGGAGTGGGAGGGAGGTCTGCAGACCGACCCTCAAGTATTTCACAATCGCCTTTGGAACGTAAGGTTGTCTCCACAGAGCAAACAGGAAGGAAACTTATCAGTACCTCTATCACAATGCTGTCATTAGGGGCCTGCAAGCTGATTCAGGCTCATAGAGACCCTGTCTACAGGTTCACAAACCAGTTAAAATATTTAGTTCTATCACCAAATCTCATAATGCAAGATAAATGTTTGTGGCCTCTGGAGGAGACAAGAAGAATTCTGTGCCCCATTTATAGAACAATTCTGTGCCCCATTTATAACTGATAAATATTTGTGGACTTATTTATTTAAATATCAGGCCTTACTGGGTTCCTTTTATGCCTACTCTGACAGGAAAAGATCCTGGGTGGTGCAACGGTTAACAGACCAGCTGCTAACCAAAGGGTCGGCAGTTCAAATCCATTAGCTGCTCTTCGGAAATGCAATAGGGCAGTCCTACTGTTTCACAAAGGGTAGCGATGAGTTGGAAGTGACTCCATAGCAATGTTTTTCTTTTTTTGAGGGGGTCTCACAGGAGAACTTCCCCCAGAAGAGTATTTCTGAAATAAAGGACCAGAAGGAAACAGTACGCCCAGCAAATGAACAAACGCTTTCCATACTATACAAAGGACACTATAAGATAGAAGAAGGCAATTCACTCAAAGCCACCGCAGAGATGGCCCACAAAAGACTATCTGGCCAGTGTGACATAGCATAAACTTAACCTCCCACAAAAATGACTTGACCTTGCTAAAGAGACAGTCAACATTAATGTCCTCTTCAAAAAGGACATTTCACAGATGCAATGAACAGCTTTGCCAAGGCTCATTTCACTGAAGCTTACCCCCTATTACTTAGGGCAATAACAAATATTTTGAAAAACTTGTGACCGTAGGCAAAAGCATCACAGCAACTGTCCCAACATGAGACGCAAAAAACATCTAGAGTATTATTTGCTTCTTAGTCCAATAGTCATCGGCTAAGTTACCAGGAAGGGTATGAAATACAATTCGATTCAAGTACTGCGTTTGGACGGCAGTAAAAGCTTTTCCTAGATTATATTTTCGAAGCAGAATCTGCAAACACTGACTAAAATATCGTGGAGAGTCTTTTCCGCAGCGAGTACTTCTTTAAAAAGTTACGTAATTTCAGTGATATGACAAAATAAAAATACTGGTGTAAAACACCGAAACTGGAGTTTTCAAAAAGAAGAGCATGAGTTATACCTATAACTGGCAGCACTCAACCAATGCCTAACCACTAGTAATCGGCGCGGTACACACGTTTCCCAACCGCGCCGCTGATAGCTGTGATTCGAGGTGCAATCGCCTTCCAGCCTGTCTCCCCACAAGCCCTCCCCCTGCGCTGGGGCGCGCACAGGGCTCCCGAGCAAGCGCCGGGAGCGCTCACAGGCCGGCCTGTGTGAGCAAAGGGAAGGAAATGACACAGGCAGGAAAAAAAAGCAAATCAAGGAAAAGACACAACAGCAGCTGGGCCTGCACCAGACTCCAGACCGGGCCCACACTGCGCTCTCGCTCCCCCACCCTCCGGCTCGCGCCCTGGCTTGCCCGGTTCAGCGCGGGCTGCCCAGCAGAGCACTGGCCCGCAATCCCCGCCACCCTTGCCCGGGATGCGCCGGCCGCGCGACCCGGAAAGAGTGCTGCCAAGCGGGCTCGGCTGGCCGGGCCGCCCTAGCGGGTCCGGGCGTCAGAACCCCAACCCGGGCTGCGGACCTGTGAGCGGGCGGGAGCGGGGCCCGTGGTTCGCAGCCCAGGCCGGGCGGGCGGTCCATGCCTGTCAGGCAACGGCCTAGGGTCCTCCTCCCCCACGGGTCGGGCGGGGCGGGGCGACGCGGAGCAGCGCCGGCACAGGCCGGGGCGGTGGCGACACTCACCCATGGTGGCGATGGCGGCGGCTCGGACCCAGGAGTGTCACCTCAGCAGACGGAACTGCATGCCGGGGGCCCGGGCGGCGGGGACGGCAGCGGGCCTGGCTCCGCGCGGGGGGCGCGGGCTGCGTTCCGGGCCCCCGCCGCCTCCCCAGGCTCCAGCTCCGGCTCCGGCTCCACCCGCGGCCGGGTGCTGTGGCATGGGCAAGGCGGCCCGCTACATCCCTGGCCCTCCTAGGCTCAGCCCAGCCCGGCCTCAGTGGCGGCTCTCGGCCCGCCCGGACGCCAGTCCTTTACTCCCGCAGTCGCTCCGTCGAGCCACTGTTCTCCACCTCAGGAACGCTCCGAAAAACAAACCGCTGGTCGCACAGCTCGCCCCCTGTCTGTCACTCACCCCAGAGTTCGCCAATCCCAGGCAGCCGCTGAGTCTTCGCACCGCCCCTACTCACTTCACCACCCAATAAGTAGGAAGAAGTCTTATGCTCCGCCCCTGCCCCTCGGGGGTTCCCTCCCAACACCCTTACTCTCAACAGCCAGCCAATCAGGAGCACCACACGATGAACCAGTCCCGCCTATTCTCACAGGATGCCAATGGGCGAAGCCAAGGCCGTTTCCTAGGGCTGTCGCACTACGTCAGTCATTGAGACAGCCCCGACTCACTCCACTGCTAACCAATCACATGGAGGGCTCAGAGAACCCACTCTCTGCACATCTCTGTCCTAGTCTCCAGGAGGTATTGGTTGCTCCAATCACGGCTCCGGCACAAGGCTCCGCCCACATTCCCACATCCCATCAGTCACCAGCCGACGGGCGCGAGCGGGTTGGCGGGGTTTCCCACCAACTACCCTGGGGCTGGAGCTGGGGCTTGGGGAAGGTGGCTGGAGGGGCCCTTCGGGCTTCAGCCCTCAAAGATTTCGGAGACCGACTCAGTCCAAATGCTTCCGAGGCGGATACCCCGCGCTCCATGTACCTAGCACTCATCCGAGTAATAAGTGGGGAGGTTCACTTCCCTGCGTCTGGCTGTGCTTGCTGCCTGAGCCCTGAGTTTGTCCCCCAATCTAGACGTACCGCTTGTTCGGTGGCAGGGGCGGCCTCACCACTGTGCCCCTTCCTTTCCTGGATCTTACACCTCCAGGACCACACCCTGTAATCTATGTTCCTCTGGCCCAAGAGGTCGGGATAGCCTAGAATGTGGGTCCATGGAAACCTGTGAGGCTGGGGCTCTGAACCAGTAAGGGGCAAAGGCAGAGGGTCTACTGGAAAATAAGTATATTTTCTTGGTTACAAAAGCGACACACGTTCTTGGCAGAAAAAATTTAAAAGGAAATAAATCTTACAATTTTAAAAATCAATTTTCTCCCCAGACATGTAGCATTTGACAAAAATGGTTTCATATGGTTTTATAGTCTGCTTACATTTAATTATAGTATGTTTTTCCATGTCACTAAGTATTGTTCCAAAACCACTGCACTAGCTGCATGATATTTCAGAACAGAGGGTGACCACAGTTAATTTCTTGTGCTTCCAAGTCCATTGCAATGAATATGGCTCCCTTCTCTAGTCTATCTTCCAGTGTCACCTGAGTCAGATGACATACTTAGGTGCCATTTTCAGCCATCAGCTAAGAATCTTTAGTGGCTTTATAGGGTCACTGTGAGTCAGAATTGACTTGATGCAACGGGTTTTGGTGGTTTCTTGTTTGTTTTGTTTTACACAAATATCAAATCCCTTAGAATGATCTTGGTCCCCTCTCTTCACAAGCACACTCATGATAAATCAGTCACCTTGTCTTATTAGTCCCTGTCCCAACCCTTCCCCTCCACCAACAAGATTGCCTATCATATTCCCACCTAATTATATGTCTGAGCTATAGTTCCTTAACAATGGAAAGGAGCTATAGTTCCTTAACAATGAAAATCTACAGTTCCTTAACTATAGTAATTCCTCTTTTCTGGGAAGGGGAGATAGACTAAAAAGGAAAGAAAACAAATTATCAATCATTTCCTTTATGCCAGGCATTTCATCTGATTTAATCCTTCTAATAATTCTGAGGTAATAGTATTGGCATTTACATGAGAGTGAAAGTCAGAGACTGAGCAGTATGTCTAAGGTGACAATGTGACAGGAATGAAGTCAGAACTCACACCAGGTCTGACTCCCAAAGACTTCTTGTACTAGGCCAACATTTCTCAACCTTCTTTTCATTATTACATCCCCACCAAAGAAAAAAATAAAGTTAATTATTTTTAACATGATAAATACTAGGGAATAACATTTTGTCAGATAGAATTGAGCTCCAGAGTTACATACCACTGAAATATCTAAGTTTTTTATCCTTTAAAATCAATCTTCACACAACTGAGGGGTGACATTGTCCCCACTGGAGTCGGTACACTAGGCCAATGCTGTAGATCAGGACCAGATCTGACCCTTAAATTTATTGAGCTTCAAGATAAATATAAAAAAACAACAGCTACATTTATGGCAGTGGAAAGAAATCTAGTACTCACTCCAAGACTTATTTGGCAGTTTCTTTTAGAGTATCTTCTACATGTCTCCAATTTAACATGTTAACACAGAACTCTTGACTCTCCCCTCCACCTTCTAGCCTACAATCATAAAAAAAACCCTGTTCCTTCGTTTTCCCAACTGTTAAAGTATAAACCTAGAAGGAATCTTCCTTGATTCTTCTCTTTCCCTGCTGTGGTGGTGGTGTGCTGTCAAACTGATTCTGACTCACACTGGCCCTGTATTACACAGTAGAACTGTGCTACAGTTTCCTAAGTTGTCATCTTTTCAGAAACAGATCACTAGGCCTTTCTCCTAGGGAGCAGCTGTTGGGTTTGAACCACTAACCTTTCTGTGAGCAGTCAAATACTTAACCATTGTATCACCAGGCCTCCTTTCTCTTTCCCTAACACCCCATATGTCCAATCATTCAACAGAACTTTTCACCTCTAACTTCTAAAAATATCCAACTCCAACCACTTTTCACTGTGCCACTGCCACCCAATCCAAGCCATCATCCTCTCCAGAATGACTGCTATAGCCTCTTGACTGGTTTCCCTGTTTCTTCTTCAGCTGCCCAACAAGTAATTTTCACACAGCAGCCAAGGTGATCCTTGTAAAATATTACTCCCCTGATGTCAACCCTCCAATGGCTTCCCATCACACTTAATACAAACCCTCTGTCATGGTCCACCAAGTCCAGTAGAAGCTAACCTTAGCCATCCTCTCTGACCTCGTTTGACCACCCTCTCCCTCAGTCATTGTCCTCCAGCCGCAATGACCTCATTATTCTTTAAAACTACCGAGGTCTTTTTCACCTCAGGGCTTTGCATTCCCTGTTTCCTTTGTCTGCAGTGCTCTTTCCCAAGGTGTTCCATGAGTCATTCTTGTACTATTGTTGACTCTAAAGTCTTTCCTAACTGCCCTATCCAAAACAGCTTGTCTTCCCTCCATCATTCTGTAGCCCCATATTCTACTTTATTTTCAATTCATACCCTACTGCTGTCGAGTTGATTCTGACTCACAGAGACCCTACAGGGCAGAGCAGAACTGCTTCACAGAGTTTCCAAGGAGCGTCTGGTGGACTTGAACTGCTGATGTTTTGGTTAGCAGATGTAGCACTTTATTATTATATAACCAGAATTTGCTTTCCATTCACAGTACCTAAAGTTATGTTTGGTTATTTGTTTTTCTTTACCCGAATGAGAATGAACATCAACTACGTAGAACAGCAACATCTTCCTCATGGCTGTATCATCAGCACTTGGAATAGTGCCTTGCACAAAGTAGATGCTCAAAGAAACATGTTAAATAGAAAAAAGACTGTCTACAGACTGAGAAAAAATATTCGGCAGCCCCGTATCTGATCAATGTCTAATCTCCATAATCTACACGGTACTGCAAAGTATCAACAAGAAAAAGGCAAATAACCTAGTTAAACAATGGGAAAAGAGATGGACAGACACTTCCCCAAAGAACATCCAGGTAGCCAAGAGACACATGAGGAAATGCTCATTATCATTAGCCATCAGTGAAATACAAATCAAAACTACAATGCAACACCATCTCACTCCAACAGGGCTGGCATTAATCCAAAAAACACAAAATAACAAATGTTGGAGAGGCTGTGGAGAGACTGGAACTCTTTTATAATGCTGGTGGGAATGTAAAATGATATAACCTCTTTGGAAAGCAATTTGGCACTTTCCTAAAAAGCTAGAAATAGAAATAGCACACAGTCCAGCAACCTCATGGCTTGGAATACATTCTACAGAAATAAGGACTGTCACACAAACAGATACATGCACCTGAATGTTTGCTGCAGCACAGTCCACAGTAGCAGAAAGAGGAATCAACCTAAGTGCCCATCAACAGAGAAGTGGATAAACAAACTACAGTATATTTACACAATGGAATACTATTCAATGATAAAGAATAATGATTTTAGGAAACATCTCATAACCTGGAATCATCTGGAAGACATTATGCTGAGTGAAATCCGTCAGCTGCAAAAGGACAAATGTTGTATGAGACTACTATTACAAGGACTTGAGAAAACACATATGCCTAGAACAAAATAATCTTTGATGGCTACAAGGGTTAGGAGGGAGGGATAGAGTTATTCATAGATTGGACAGTCAATAAGAATTCAGTTAGTAAAGGGAGTCACAGCATGCAGAAGGCAGGTCAGCACAACTGGACTACTCCATAAACTAAAAGGTTTTCTAAATACAACCCAACATTGTAAAGGATAGAGTTGCAGGGACAGGGGTCTGGGGACCATGGTTTCAGGGGACACTGAGGTCAGTTGGCATAACTAGTTTTCTTCTAAGAAATTGTTCCACATCCCACGTTAGTTGAGTAGTGCCTGGAGTCTTAAATGCCAGAAAGCTGCCATCTAAGGAACATCAATTGGTTCCAACCCACCTGGAGCAGATGAAAACAAAGAACATCAAAGACATGAGGAAAATATTAACCCAAGAGACAGAAGGGTCCATATGATCTGGAGATTATATCAGCATAAGGCCAGAATGAGATGGTGTCCAGCCACCACCAAAGACTGCCCTGACAGGGAACACAACGTAGAATCCCTGATGAAGCACAAGAAAAAGTGAAGTGCATATCCATTAGAAAACCAAACTACTGATGGTGCGACATCCTGGAGGGTCCCCTGAGAACATGGCCCCTGGCCTAGCTGCTAGTCTAGACCTGAACCCAACTCTTCAAAGATTGTACAGGACTATGGGACACAGAGTGATGCAGGTGGTGTGTTTTCTTCTTGGCTTAACATATATACAGGCTGTCCAACTGGTTCCTCTTTAGAGGATACAGGGGAGGGTGTAGAGCAGGGGACAAGTGTTGGTTGAGTGGATACTGGAAGCATGGAGCGGAAAGGTCCTCTCACAGGGTGAGAACAGCAGACAGAGTTGCACAGAGGCATGTGTTCAGGGTTTATATGGCAAATTGACATAGACTGTAAACTTTGACTTAATCACAATTTAAAAAAATCCTGAATAAATGAATTATTTCAGAACTACAGTACAATTACATAAGTCTGTAGCTAAAAAGAGTCTTCTGGTTTTTCTTCTACCTTTCCAGTCATTGCTTTGTGGGCCTCATTTCCACTGTCTCTTCCATAACTATCCACATTTCAGTGCTGAGGATTTTGGAATCCGAATTATGTGTTTAATTCGAGTTTTTATGCTGAGCTCCAGAAGCATCACTTCACAGGATAGTATCTCACAGACACCTCATATTCTACACATCTGTGGTGCTATGGATTGCTTTTATATGGCCTTTGTCATCGTGGTCTTTTAACTCCCATCCAAGTGATGGGAGTTCTGGCTCTTTCCTTTCCTGTGTGAGGTCTCTATACAAATAAAGTAATTGTCATCCCCTAAGGGCACTGGGTTAAGTGCCACATCTGCTAACCCAAAAGTCGGCATTTCAAATCCACCAGGCGCTCCTTGGAAACTCTTTGGGGCAGTTCTACTCTGACCTCTATAGTTACTAAGAGTTGGACCCAACACAACAGCAGTGGTTAAGGGCATTGGTCCGTTTTGTCATCCCAGTAGACTTAAAAATGAGCCATCCTAGAGGCAAGGAGAGGATCTCACTACCACCAAGGAAGAAGGGCCAAGAATGAACTTTATCTTCTGGGCTTGGGACCCCCAAACTGAGAAGCTCCTGGTACCAGGAGATAGGGAGACAGCTCTACCACTGAAGCCTGTGAGAAGAGGTGACAGAGAAACAGCAGCAAGAGAGACGGGCAGGAGACGGTGTGGTGGGCTTCCCAGCCCATGGCAAGAGAAAGCTGAGTGCCTTTGGGCAGGAGGCTTGCTAGCAGAATGGGGTATCTCTGGGAACTTGGTGGAGCTAGGTTTGTCCACTCATGGAAATAAGGCCAAGTGCCTTCAGGCCAAGGCTTACTGGAGAAGTGGAAGGCCTCTGGGCACTTACTAGCAGAACTAGAAGACCTCTGTAACACTTGCCCGAGCAGGGCAGAGGCTGAGGGGCCAGAGAGAGATGCCTGCAACATGGCTGAGACAAGGCTGTCTCAATCAAAGAACTGTACCCTGAGCATTTCTGAACCGAACTGTATCTTATTACTTCCTTAATAAACCCCATACCTGTTAAGTATTGTCTATGAGTTCTGGGTGGCCACTGTAATGAATTACTGAACCCAGCAGAGAAACAGAGTACCATGGAACAGAGAGAGCTGGTGTCAGAACTGGTTAAGACAGTGGAAAGAGGAGGCATGTCTGACCTTGGCCTAACTGGAATTAGCCTTGGGCCATGGATTCTGATTCTCCTTCCCCCTTGAGAAGTTAGAGGAGGAGCTCAGCCACCTCCATCATGCCCTTTCTACAACATCCAAAACCAAACTCATCAATTACTTCTGCATTTTCCTCTGTAGTTCTAGATTCCCTATCTGGCCACAGTTCCCTAAATTGGATACCTCTGAGTTATCGGAGAGCATCCCCTCTATGGATCTTCCTCCACAGTCAATCCTGACCATCTCTCCAATCTGTCCACTCTTGCCTGTCCCTAGCGCCACCACCCTAGTTCAAACTACCAAAACCTCTCCCTCAGGATCTGGCACCGGATCCTGTCATATCCCATGTAAAAACTGTGTAGTTTCCGTTGCCCTAGGGATAAAGTCAAATACGTGAATGTGGTTCAGAAGGCCCTCCAGGTCTCAGGGCACTCCTTTCCCAGCCAGTCTTTCCATTTCCCACCTCCACCAATCCCATCATTTGTTGTCTTTGCTCTGTTCATTCTGAACTACAGGCTGTTGCTCCAACATGACTCTCACTTGCCTCTACACCTTTGGATGTGCTATTTCCTGTGGGAACTCTTCTCTTCCACTCTTTCCCCCTAGCCCATTCTGTCAGGGAAGAGCTAAATTTAACTATCATTCCCTTCAGAATGCCTTCCCAGACAGACCACCCAAACCTGGCTTAGTCTCTTCTGATGTGTTCCCAAGGCACCTAGTAACTTTCCTCATGAAAACACTTGACTTGCTCTTTTGTAATTGTCTTTAAGAAAGTAAGCACAATGGTTCTATGCATCTACAGGATGTCGTCCTGCTGACCTCTTACTGGAGGAAGGGGAGTGGGTGGAGAGGAGAGGATAGGAGATATTGTTGGGAAGATAAGACATGTATGGAGCAGAAAGGAAGAGTGTGCTGTCACCGGACAGGGAGAGCAGTGGGAGCTGCATATAGCTGCACATGTAAATTCATATGGGAATGTACATTTTCAATCATAATTAAAAAAGGAAGAAAGTAAACACAAAGGCAGAAGCTGTACCTTATTCAAATGTATCTGCATCTTGCATGCTGTTGCTGTGTGCCATCCAGTCAATACAGAATCACAGCCACCCTACAGGGAGAGCAGAAATGCCCCATAGGGTTTCCTAGGCTGAAATCTTCACAGCAGCTGATAGCCAGGTCTTTCCGCCCATGGAGCTGCTGTTGAGTTCAAATTGCCAACCTCTGAGTTAGCAGCTGAGCGCTTAACCGTTGTGCCACCAGGGCTCCCTCTACTGCACATTCCAAAAATAACTGACTCGTCAAGGGATGTCAGCAAGTGAATCTAAATTCTCTGAGTGTGCCCTTCTAGCTATCTATTTTATCTTCTTATTCTATGTTGCTTCCATCTGGCTCTTCCCTTTCCTCTGTGAGGCCTCTCAGCTGGGCCATGCTCTTGTCAAGGCCATCCCGCTAGTCTGCACTGAGAGGATGCCATGGTTAACCACCTGAGCACACCTAACCCCAAGAAACATGACCTGTCCCAGGCCTCAGGGGGTGCTGGTCCCATCAGGCAGCCCAAACACAACCAGACTATACACTTTGTCCCCATGCTTGGACAACAGAGGGGGCAATACATGCACATAATTTCTCTTAGGTATAGCACAACAGACTTGGTGTAAAAAAGAAACAAACCAACAAATCTACCACTTCATTTGATAGAAATTATTTTAATTTAGAGGTAAAATGTAATATATTCACCTTATCAGTTTAGCTAGTTACTCTGAGTTGACATGGGATAATGTACACCTCATGGTAGAATTTCACAACCATAATGTCTTATAAATTATCAGCATTTACTTCTAACCAAACAATTCTGCCCTTTCATTTTGAAATTTCACCTCTATAAATTTATCTTAAAGAATATTTCTCAAGTGAGCACTGTAGCATCCTCTGTAAGACCGACAATTCAAACCAATCCAAACATCCACTGATAAGAGACTGAGTAAATTACAGCACATTGATATAATACTATATAGTTGTAGCTGCTGAAAACAATGAAATGGACTTCTTTGTACTAGTACCAAAAGGTGTCTAAGCCATATTGTCAAGTAAAAACCAAACAACAACAATGAAAAAAAAAGATTATAAAGCAAAAATGTAGAGACTGATCACATTTAAGTTTAAGAAAAAAATGTTCATTCATACTTAGTGGGAAAAAGGCTAATATTTACCGAACACTTACTGCTACTAGGCACTGTTTTGCCTATTTACCATTTATATTAACTTATTTAACTCTCAAAACAACCCTGTGAAATAGACAGGATTAATACTCTCATTTTACAGGTAAGGATACAGGTACAGAAAGGTTAAATTCTTGTCCGAGGTTGCTTGCAACTGGCAGAGCTAGAATTTGTTCCTTAGCAGACCGGTTCCAGAGAACAGAATGAGGAAGAATAAAAAGTAGGTTGTCACAGGGTAGTTATCTCCCATGAAACAGGATTAGATGGGACTTTGTTATGTATCTCTGTCAAGTGCGATCTTTAAAAAACTTTCGAAAATCATTACCTTTTTTGCACAGACCAAAAAAAGGTACAAAGAATATTAAAAAAAGCTATCCTATTCACTGGCTGGGCTTGGAATACAGAAAGTGATTTCAATCGAGACTAGCGTGAGAGCTATCACAGCTCTGTCTTTTTGCCAGACCTACTGGCTCATTTATTTTCTCTTTATGGAATGGCTCTGGAGGAGTTCCCAGGGATTCAAACAAAAGTCTGGACATGAGAACGCTTAGAGTCTGAAGCTTTACTGACTGTTCTAAGCTTTAGGGGGAGGCAATAATTTCCTCAGCTGGATGGACGCAGAGCCTACACTGTCCTATTCCCTTCAGCGAGGCTGTGCCGGAGGAATGGTGGCTACATACCACATGCGTGCTTCCAGGGAAGAGTCAAAGCTACGGACAGAGTATGTCACAGATACTGCCATCTGACCAAGAGGAAGCCAGAGAATGAGCCTAAGCCTGGTTTCCAGACCTGGAGATTCATGCTGCTACGGCAGTGACCAAAGACGCGGCAAAGGGAAGACCATACCCGACCCTGCTCTGCTGACTCTAAGGTGAGCCTGTCTGCCAAGCCCTCAGCTGTTGTCCCCCTAGTTGGACAATAATGTGACCATCAAAAAAACATTTTCTCCCTAATAAAAATACATGATAACAGAAAATAAGTCATAACATTCCCATCCACAGATAATCCATCTTGATATTGTGCTACATTTCCTTTGAGTCTTTCTTAAAAACTCACATATTTAATATTTTATGTAAAATTTACAGACATACATATCAGAGCCCTGGTGGCACAATGGTTAAGAACTTTGCTACTAATCAAAAGGTCGGCAGTTCAAATCTAAAAGCTACTCTTCGGAAAACCTATAGGGTCACTATGAGTCAGCATCTACTCAACAGCAACAAGTTTATTTGGCTGGTATGAATACAGTTTTGCACCTTTTTTCCACTTAACACTACACTGTAAAATTTCCTCTGGTCTGAAATATCCTTCAAAAAATAAGCTTCAGTGGCAGTGTAACACCCCATCATACGAAAGAAGCCATTTGCTAAAAGCTATGTAACTAAGATTCTGCTGACCAGATCTAGAGGCAGCAGAACAGTAGCCTCATGTGTGGCTTTATTTCCAAAACCTTTCCCGTACAGAGTCACCATGAGTTGCAATCACTCAAAGGCAGTGGGTATGTTTTTTGGTTCCCACATTACTTACAAGGAAGACTGCAGACCACCACCAGGGGTCAGTGCAGAGCCATCTTCACAGGAGCCCACTACGCAGTACCGCTAGCACGCCTCGATGTAAGAAAACTGGTTACACGCGAGTCCCTACTAAGCAATCCTGTCAGACTAAACCAGTTGCCATCCAGTTAATTCCAACATGTGTCTCAGAGTAGAACTGTGCTCCATATGGTTTTAAAGGCTATGACCTTTTGAAAGCACCAGGCCTTTCTTCTAAGACCTTTCTGGGTGGACTCTTAACTCGAAACGTCCATATTTCAGATAGCAGCCCAGCTGGTTAACTACATTCACACCAGCTACAAAGTTCCCTTAGTACAGGTTAAATTATCTGATTTTTGTCAAATTAATTTACACTCAGCATTTGCAAAACAACCATTTTACAAACCAAAGTTTATCAGTACGTATCAGACCTGTTCTCATCTGTTTGTTATGTGACCATTTGCACAGGAGGCACTTGGCCTGCCTATTTGATAGGTTTATGGTGAAAATCAAATAGCATATGGAAAGAAACGAAACCCAAACCCACTGCTGTCAAGTCAGTTCCAACTTACAGTGATCCTACAGGACAAAGCAGAACTGCCCCACAGAGTTTCCAAGGACTGCCTGGTAAATGCCAACTGCCAACCTTTTTAGCAGCTGTAGCATTTACCCACTATGCCACCAAAGTTTTCACCATATTAAAGTATGTTACAAATTACAAAGCAGCATAAATGACTGCTTTAAGCAACTCTAAGTAGTACTATGTTAACAATATGTTACTGCTGAAGACTAGGTGACTCAATTCAAACATCTGGATGAGTCATCATCTACAAAAAAACAAAAAATGTCAGGTGGCATTATAATTATGAAATGAGGTAGAGGAGGCATGATCACGATTACTTCACTGCTTTTACCCTAGTCTCTGCTTTCCAGCTGGTAAGTCGCTGTGGAATCAGGAATCTGTTTTTTCCAAAGCTAAAGTTGTTATTTACAACCAATGTGGTTTCAGTTCTTTTCCATCCTCACCTGAGGCTCTTTCAGGAAAATTATCCTGAGTTCAGAAACGGCTTCAGCAACTTATAAGTAGATGAAAACCAAATCAAAAAGCCACTGAGGACTCCCAGATGGGCTCTGGCACAGCTTTTTAGCATTCTTGGCTTTTCTTGATACAGAAGGGACTACTGGAGACAGAAGGCACCAAGGGCTCTTGTGCCTGTTAGCCACGCTTCTGTCTCGGCCCTTTGCCCTTCCCACTGTTCTCACTTCCTCTCTAGTTTCCAGTGTCCGTCATGGGGCAAAAGGGATGAAAACCAGCTATGGCTGGCATGCTGGGGGTCAAGGGTCACTCAGACCCAGCTTGGTGTGGCCCTTCCTGAAAAAAGACCAACCTGCTGACAGGCACACTCAGACTAATCTCAGAACACACAGGGGTCCCAGCAAAGCAGGGCCTGGGGAGTCCCTCATCACTGGCACTTGGTTTCCTATTGTGTTGGAGCATAACGCTCTCTGGTGAAGGGCACAGTGGCCACACAAAGAAAACAGGGATGCTCACACCACCCTGTCACAGCCCCGGCAGAGAACAGTCCTGGGTCTTGCTTTCCTCTGGGGTCCTATGTCTCAAGACAGGAATTAACACAGGGCACCAGTTGAACAGTTTGTACTCTAGATAACTACAGTTCCTGCTGGGTGTACGTAGTAGGTGTTTAAAAAATATTACTGCATGAATGAAGGCAAGGTTTAGGCCATCAGAGTAGCATTAAACCACACAGTGCCTGAAGAGAGCTACATTTCTGTGGCAATCAAAATAAATAATAAACAAGAGTTTCAGGATGAATATAGTAGAATTAAGCCTATGGACCTGAGAGGAAATCAAGAGGATCCCAACAGCTCGACATAAACTTAGGAAAACTCAAGAGCCATAGAACACCAGTGCAGCAACCAAGATCAATCACTTGTAATGTTAGGGTACTTTCTAGCACACAGCAATCAGGGCACATACAACCCCATCCCTACAACAGTCAATCTGCAGTCAGAGCCTAACCAGCTGGGCCCACCATGCAGGAGGGCAGAAAGGCTCATGCAGAGGGCTCCAGGGGCTGAGTCACCAGCAAGTCTGAGAGTGAGAACCCAGGGAGGTACGGAAAGTCCTTTGCCCACAGGGCTGCGGATCCTGGCCTTATGCCTCCTAACCTGTTAGGGTCCTCACCGGCTTCATACCAGAGGATGCTGTGGAAGCCCCTGTTTCACAAAGGACTGATGCCTGCCTGGGAAGAAGCCAGCAGTAGATACAGCCAGACTACTCAATATTGTCGTAGACCTGGATCACGTCCTCATGGCTGCCAAGAGCCTGGATGAGAAGGGAGGCCTGCTCCAAGTCACGGTCAGCCAGCTGAACCTTGGTGTTGGGGATGAACTCTAGCGTAGAGGACACAGAACACAAGCCCAGGGAGTCCAGCTTCTTCCTCACTTGATGCAGCAAAGAGGCATCACAAATAAACTGGAGATAAAAGAGAATCAGGAGGTAAGAAGTCTACATGCAATTATTGTAACACATTACCGGGTTTTGACTTTTAAATGACAGGACAGAGTTTTCAGTTTTCTGAATTCTCATTGTCCTCAGGAGAGTAGGCCTTACCCACTATTAGCTTAATAAATATCTGTGCAATGTGTGAGCTTTTTCTCTCATCTGTAGCCAGGGTAGGGGAAGGAGAACAAGAGGCACATCTTCACATGCCTAATGGGATCCTCTTGGAAGCCCGCCAAACACAAAGCCTTCGGACTCACTTTAAAGATGTTCTTTTCCTCTTCGTCCTCAGTCTCCACAACATCCTCAGCTCCTGCTTCAATCGCCAGCTCCAGGGCACGCTCTAGATTCACAGCTTTCTTTCCCCTATCCTCCACACCAACCACGATAACTCCTTTTTTGTCAAAGGAGTGACGAGCTCCCTCTGCCATCATCCCTCTGATAGGAAAGGAAATGGGCACTCAGACACGCCTCCTTCACCAAGGTCAGCATTCTAACCCTGTCTCTGTCCCACCCAGCCACTGCCTGAAGGATGCACAGACAGTGAGCAGCTTTCTTCCTAGAGGAGAAGGTGAAGTTACTCCTGGGGAAGAGGCTAGTCTGAGAATATCCCCGCCATCTATCTCCCATCTGATTGGAGTTTGGGGATGCAAAGACTGTTCACTATTTCCTTGCACCATTAAGACACCATTGCTGGTGGTATATTTTAAGACCTACATATGATATGGCTCCAGAAGGGATAAGAGGACAAAGATCCCCTTCTATATCTGATGAATGAGTCTTCTGCATCCTGCCTAGTCCAGCACCCGTTAAGAGAAATTAAATTATACCATCTGGATTCTGCTAAGGATTAAGTGTGCTTAAAAAGTGAAACACCATTAGGGAGAAACAGTACTTTTTTTGCATAGAACTGGAACCCAGAGGCTCCACCCCCTCACACCTGCCTTCCACACCCACCTGCCCTCCACACCCACTTACCCATTCTTGTTAAGAATATGTCTGATGTCTGAGTAGCACTTGGAGCCACTGTTAGATAGCACTTCAATAAGCAGTAAAGAACCACCAGGGCCTCGACCTTCATAAAGCAAATAAATGTCCTTGGTTTTCTGCAATAAACAATACAAGCACATCAACGCATTTCCTAACCCCATTCCACGTGCCAGCCCAGAATGGCGGACACCACCAAGCTGACTCCCTCACGGCCTCTCTGGCTGGGTTAATTCTGAGGTCATCCCAAGTTCAACCCCTGACTTGGAAGTAAGTTCCCCTAGTCCCCACAACCAATCAGGCTCCCAGCTTTGCTTTCTCTCCTACCCAGCCAAATCCCACATCTACCCCAAGTTACCCTCACCATGACTCTCCCTCCTACGCCTCCTCCTGGAGGAAACCCACCTGTGAAGTCTCAGTTGTATCTCCATCTGGTCATCTATCTACTTTGTTCCTACCCCTGGGCTGCTGAGTACTACTTCGGGAAAAATTCACACCCCTGGGCCTTATTGTAAGTGCCACTAAAAACACTAGTATCAGGGTTCTCCCTACACCTTTCTCTCTCTCCTGCCCCACCTCCTTATGAATGGGCTGAGTGGTCCTAGGCTGATGGCCCTGGACACTGTCTGTCCATCTTATTCCTGACTGTGCTCTGGACATTGAGACTCCTGAGCCTCTGGCTGAGGGGGTCAGGCCTCACTGCAACCCTTCTCTTTCATAATTACAAAAGTGTTTGGTAGCTCTCCAGATAGGGTCTCCAGGGGGACTGTGATCAACAGAAAGAATGTCAAACCCATGACACACCTCCACTTTCAGTGCTGCTTCAATTGTTGACTTGGGCATGTGCTTGCTGCGACACACCTCTAAGATGCTGGCCAGGTTACTGTTGAGCTCAGGGTTGGGACCTCCCTCTGAGACAGAGAGACAAGAGTGAGTGAAAATATCTCATTACCGCTTGGATTAAAAATGAATTGACAGTCCCCTTCCTTATCACTTGTCTGTCTGTGGCACTGTGGTGGCTTGCATGTTGCTATGATGCTGGAAGCTATACCACTGTTGTTAGATGCCATCCAGTCAGTGCTGACTCATGATGACCCTATGCACAACAGAACGAAACAGGGACGACTATACACGAAGACCTTGCTAGATGGAATACACAGGACTCAACTGACTACATCTGCGGAAATATGCATATCAATATCATCAGTTAGAATAAAGCCAAAGGCCAACTGCAGAATAGCCCATCAACTGCTGATCGGCAAGTTCAAGTTGAAGCTGAAGACAACTGAAACAAGTTCACAAGAGCCAAAGTACAACCTGAACTTAGACACCATCTCAAGAACACATTTGATGCACTGAATCCTAACAACCAAAGACCAGACAAGTTGTGCTGTGACATCAAGGACAGAATACATGAAGCAGGCATAAGGCCATTAAAAAGAGAGGAAAGAAATAAAAGACCAGAATGGATGTCAGAAGAGACTCTGAAACTTGCTATTCAACATAGAATAGCTAAAGCAAATGGAAGAAATGACATAAAAAGGCTGAACAGAAGATTTCAAAGGATGGCTCAAACGACAAAGTGAAGTATTATAGTAAAACGTGAGAAGACCTGGAGTTAGAAAACCCAAAGAGAAGAACACACTTGTCATTTCTAAAATCAAAAGAACAGAAGAAAAAGATTCAAGACTCAAGTTACAGAAGTGAAGGATTCTACAGGCAAAATACTGAGTAACGCAGGAAGCATCAAAAGAAGATAGAAGGGATACACAGTCACTGTACCAAAGAGAACTGGCAGACGGTCCACCACTTCAGGAGGTAGCTTGTGATCAAGAACCAACAGTACTGAGAAAAGAATTCCACAATGCACTGAAGACTTTGGAGAAAAATCATGATCCAAATTACCAATCGAGATGTTTCAACAAATGGATGCAATGTTGGATGTGCTCATGCATGTATGCCAAAAAAATCTGAAGACAGCTACCTGGCCAACTGACCAGAAGAGTTCTATATTTGTGCCCATTCCAAAGAAAGATGATCCAACAGAATGCAGAAATTATGAAACAATATCATTAATGTTACATGCAAGTAAAATTTTGTGGAAGACTATTCAAAAATAGTTGTAGCTAGACATCAACAGGGAACTACCAGAAATTCATGCTGGATTCAGAGGATGAAGATGTGGAACTAGGAATATCATTGCTGATGTCAGATGGATTTTAGCTGAAGCAGAGCACACCAGAAGGATGTTCACCTGCGTTTTACTGACTGCACAAAGGTATTCAGCTGAGTAGATTATAACAAATCATAGATAACACTGCAAAGAATGGAAATTCCAGAACACTTAACTGTGCTCATGAGGCACTTGTACAGAGATCAAGAAACAGTCTTTCAAACAGAACAAGGGAATCCCGCATGGTTTAAAATCAGGAAACCATGTCAGGGTTACATCCTTTCACCACACTTTTTCAATCTGTATGCTGAGCAAAGAATCAGAAAAACGACTCTATGAAGAACAAGGCATGAGGATTGGAGGAAGACTTATTAACAAACTTAGATACGCATATGCCACAACCCTGCTTGGTGAAAGCAAAGAGGACTTGAAGCATTTACTGATAAAGATCAAAGAATACATACAGCCTTTAGTATGGATTATACCTCAACATAAAGAAAACAAAAATCCTTACAAGTGGACTAATAAGGAACATCATGATAAACAGAGAAAAATTGAAGTTGTCAAGGGTTTTATTTTACTTAGATCTACAATCAATGTAGCAGTCCAGAAATACAATGATGTATCAAACTGGGCAAATCTGCAGCAAAAGACCTCTTTGAAGCGCTAAAAAGCAAAGCCATCACTCTGAGTACTAAGGTGAACCTCATCTAAGACAGGTATTTTCAGTTGTCTTAACATGCATGCAAAAGCTGAACAACAAATAAAGAAGACCAAAAAAAAAAAAAAAAAATTAGAGCCTTGGGATTATGGTGTTGGTAAAGAATGTTGAATGTACTACAGACCACCACAAGAATGAACAAATGTCTTGGGAGAGATACAGCCAGAATGTTCCTTAGAAGTGAGGATGGTGAGACTCATCTCAGGGACTTTGGAGAGATCAGTCCCTGGAGAAAGATATTGTGCTTGGTTAAGTACAGTAGTCAGTGAGACAGAGGAAGATTTTCAGTGAGATAGAATGACACAGTGGTCGCACAATGGGTTCAAACGTCACAATTATGAGGGTGGCAGGACTGGGCTATGTTTCATTCTGTTGTACAGTGGGTTGCTCTGAGTCGGAACTGACTTAACAGCACCCAACAACAAGAAGTCTATTTTCCTAACCCTGCGCCCCCACAAGGAACTCTCGTGGTGCAATAGTTAAACACTCAAGTGCTAACCCAAAGGTACGTGGTTCAAGTCCACCAGCCACTCCACAGGAGAAAGATGTGGCAGTCTGCTTCCATAAAGATCACAGCTGTGGCTTAACGGAGGGTACCAAGGACAGGAAGAAAACATGAGCCCACCAGAAGGAAGGGAACATATGAAGCCGAGTGTCTGCTTTCAGCATGGGACCAGAAGAACTAGGTGGTGCCCAGTTACCACCAATGACTACCTAGATGGGGTGCACAGTATGGAGCCCCTGACATAGGGTGAGAAGGATTACAAGGCAGAACTAGAACTCTACCAAATGACCACACTCGATGGTCTGGCAGTCTGCAGGGTCCCCTGGGAATGTGGCCTCTGGACTCTGACCCCAAGCTGCATCCAGCACTGATGCCAGCTCTTCAGACAGATCGAACTGGACTATGCAAAACAGAGACTGGCAACCAACAAACTTTTGGACTTAAATTTGTACACAGGGCTGCCCGAGAGGCTCATCGCTGGAGACGAGATGATGGGGTGAGGGGGGGAAGAGATCATGGTCAAACGGACACAGGTAGATCTGGATGAAAGATGGAAGGTGCTGTCACAGATGGGGCGGGGGAGGAGAGGAAAGCAGGTAGAGCAGAATTGCAGTAAAAGCTCTGGGTCTTATATGGCAGATTGACAGAGACCGTAAACTTGTACTTAAACCACAATAAGACTTAAAAAAGAAACGATTATAGCTGTGGCATGAGGTCTTAAAAGCTAAAGTGGCCCACCTGAAGCAAAGGAGAATAATGAATACCAAGCACACAAGGAAAATATTAGTCTATGAGACAGAAAGAGCCACATAAAGCAGAGACTCTAACAGGCCTGAGACCAGAAGAACTAGATGGTGGCCAGCTACCACCAATGACCATTATGATAGGCAACACAACTGTTGTGGATTGAATTATGTGCCTCCCCCCCGAAAAAAATATGTACAGAAATTTGGCTGGACTGTGATTATCAGTATTGTGTGACTGCCCACCATTCTGTGATTTTCCTATGCTGTAAATCTGAATCTCTGCCTCTGGCTAATAGATAGGATGATTATGTTAAAAGAGGCTTAAGGTGGGACTGCAACACCCTTGTTAAGGGAGTTTCCCTGGAGTGTAGCTTGCACCACCTTTTGTCCTTTCATCCTACGGGTGATAAACAGAGAGGGAAGCAAGTGGGGACTTGGGAACCTCACATCATCAGAAGAGCAGCACCAGGAGTACAGCCTGCCCTTCAGACCTGAGGTTCCTTAGCCGAGATGCTCCCTGATCAGACTGATGCAACACCAGGACTTCTCCTCCAGAGCTGACAAACAGAAAGCCTTCACCTGGAGTGGACACCCTGAATTCAGATTTACAGCCTACTGGACTTTGTGTTAATAAACTTTTCTTGGTTAAAGCTACGTACCTGTGTTATTCCTGTTAGAGCAGCACCAGAAAACTAAAACAACAGAGTCCCTGATGGCACAGAAGATGAGTAGAGTGCAGAACTCAAATTCTAGTAAAAAGGACAGACGAGATGTGTGACTGAGACTGGAGGGACCCTGGAAGACATGGGCCGCAGGCTGTGCTAGCCCCAAACTGAAACCATTCCTGAAGCCGGCTCTTCAGACAAGCACTAGACTGGACTGTGACACACAAAAGGGTACTTGTGAAGAATGTGCAGCTTAGCTCAAGCAGATACATGTTGGAGGCAAAATAAGGCAAAAAGGAATGGGAGCTGGTTAAATGGACTCAGGAAATTCAGGGTGGAAAGGAGCGTGCTGTCACAGTACAGGGAGAGCAACCAGCATCATGTAAAAAAGTGTGTATAAATTTCCGTATGAGAAACTCACTTGAACTGTAAATTTTCAAAGTACAGTTTTAAAAGATTACAGCCTTGGAAACCCTATGGGGCAGTTTTACTATGCTATATGGTAGCTATGAGTTGGAATGAACTCAAGGGCAATGGGTTCGGTTTGGGACGTGGGTTTTACCTAACCTGTCAGTCGAAAGAGTGGGAGATTGCCACACCACCTATCTCTCAGTTAGTTCAGAAGACTGTATCCAGTGTTTCAGTGGGACAGTACTATGGAAGTTTCTAATTTACTTTTAGGGATGCACATCTTTCTGTCAGGTTTCAGCAAACAACACTTGGCTGTCAGATGAATAGGAAAGGGATGTAGATAGTACCAATGCCTCCTTGACTTTAATACCCTCTGCTCTGACTCCACTACCTTGTTGTATAGTCACTGAAACGCTCACATGACATTCTAATCATGTTCACTGTCTCAGAGACCGGGCTGTGTCTCATCATTTTTGTATTACTAGTGCCTGGCACAGAATAAACACATGAAAATGTTGGTCAAACTCCATATCAAGAATTTAAACAGAAGAAAGCAAAGTGAAGTATCAGGCAACAGTTTTAGGCGTAAATTAACATTTAGTGAACACTTATTATGTCCTAGAAACTATCTCAAGGTGGGCATTATCCCTGTTTTACAGATCAAGACACTGAAACTAAGCAAAGTTAAGCCACTTTCTCAAGGTCATAAAGTTAGTGACAGAAACAAAGTCTTCCTCACTCCAAAGTCCAAGCTTTTTACAGGACTTTTCCACTCCTACAGGTGTCTGATATTAAATGCAAATTCAAGCAATCAAGCAAACAAAAACTTTTTAGGATGGCTACACAACTAAGACGTGGAAGCCCACTTATCTTCTAAGGGTGTGTGTCCCAAGAACCCCTCAGGAAGCAAACTAGGGTCTAGGCAGAGTAATGGCTTTACTCAATGTCCCTGCCCCAAACTATATGCTAGCAAAGGTAGCCGCAGAGGGTCCGGGTCATCTCTTCAGGACAGGTACACATTTGACCTCACTCCTTGGGTCTGCTTCTAGGAAATATCTAACTACAGATTGGGATGAAGTTACATTTACCATCTTACCTTCCTAAGAACAGTTCCCTTTGGGAGAGCTAGCTAGTTGACGGTTAGTCTTGAAAAGGTGAAGGCGAACAGCCCAATTGCCTAGGTGTTTTGAAGGTTTATGTGATGAACAATGTTGGGCACTGGGGAAAGCAAGTAACGACCCGGTAAAGGGTGAGAGGGCGCCCTGACAGGGCAGCGGTTAAGAGTTCCGGCTGCTAACCAAACGGTCGGCAGCCCGAATCCACCAGCCGCTCCTTAGAAACTACACAGTGCAGTTCGACTCTACCCTATAGGGTCGCTAAGAGCAGGAATCGACTCCACGGCAGTAGGTCTGGTTTTGGTTCAATTCGGTGAACCCTCAGGCACGGAGACTGTAGTAGCGACCAGTACTCCAAGCCATGGGCTCTCACCTTTAACCGCCAGGCGGATGCTCAGCGAGAGCTTGGAGAAGATGCGACTCCTCTCGGTGTCCTTGGGACCCTTGATATGCCGGACTTTGGACCACTTGTTGTGCCCCGCGAGGACAGACGCAGTGAGGTGCAGCTTCCTGACTGGAGCCGGGCAGCTGCCCGGGGGGTCGGGCTGGGGCAGCGGAAAAACCAGCCGGGCCCCAGGGCCCCGAGCCCGCAAGCAACGGACAGCAGCCCTGCCCAGGCTGACGGCAGCCCAGACCACCATGGGTGCGACGCTGGGCTGCAACCTGCCAATAACAGTATCCAACGTCAGTCGGTCCTGTCCGCAGGCCCAGAGTTCAAGGCCGCCTCGACCAGGCTCTGGAGTTCCAAACGGTCAGGTTTTCCCGGGACAGCGGGACCAAACTTGACCTGTCACGGTTCCGCGGCGGCCTGGGGCGGAGGGGGGGCCTTCTTGGTACAGCACACTTCCTGTCCTGGGTCCGTCGCAGAAACGTTTCCCCACGGCCCGCAAAATCCGTTCCGCCGCCACACGGTACTGGTTCCTCCCTGTCCCGCGAGCGGAAACCAGGCAGAGAAGGGAAGACTCGCTTTTCTCTCCCACAAAGATCTAGTATAAATACTCGAACTCATTCTGAGTTATGGAACTGATATTCTTCTATATTGCTTCCCAACTTTGAGTAGGGTCCCAAATGATAAATGTTTTGTTGTAGTTGCAGTGGAATATTTAGTTCAATCTCATGTTACAGGTAAAGAAAAGCTCTGCCCAGAGATGTGATTTGTCTTCCGTTTGCCGAATTATTTAGCCCCTCTTAATTGTTTCTTCTCTACCTATAAATAAGGATGCTAATACCTGTTTTACCAACACAGGAAGATTGGAAAATGTAAAATAAGTCCTTGGCACTTTAGAGCAACAAAATCTTGTGTAAAAGGCCGCCTAGTGGTTAAGTCCCTGTGTCAGTCATCTAGTGCTGCTATAACAGAAATACCACAAACGGATGGCTTTAACAAAAATAAATTTATTTTCTCACAGAAAAGCAGACTAAAAGTACAAATTCAGGGCGTCAGCTGCTAGAGAAGTCTCTGCTGGATCTTCTTTGTCTTCAGCTTCTGGGGGGCAGGGACCCCCAGTCCTTTTCAAAGGCTGTGCTGTACTCACAGCGCTGCTTCTTTCTTGATGATATGCGGTGTCCACATCTCTCTGCTCGCTTCTTTCTTTTCTATCTCAAGAGATTGTCTCAAGGCACAAGAGAATCTTACACATTCAGTCCTGCCGCATCGAAGCAACTGTCACCCATCCTCCCTCCTTAACATCATGGAAGCAGCATGTAGGAACACCGCAGGACACCATAAGGCCTAGTCAAATTGCTACACATTTTGGGATGGGGGACAAAATTTAACCCATGACAGTCCCCAGATGCAAATAAGATACACCATTCAGGAGAAGGAGGAAGATGAGATGAGCAATCCGTTTCAGTGTTGTCTTTTATACCTTGGTATCTGTTTCCCCATTTTCAGTGTTTTGGCTTTGATTCTTTTGTGACTTCCCTGTGTGGGTTGATATCTGGCTGTTCTGTCCTGTGTTCCTGTCTTGGGTCATCATTTTGTGTTTTTGAGTTTTTAATCAGAGGACTCCCCTTGATATTTCTTGTAATTTTGGTTTGCTTTTAACAAATTCCCTTAACTTACGTTTATCTGAAAATGCCTTAATATCCCCATCATATTTGAGAGTTTTGCTGGTTATATAATTCTTAGCTGGCAATTGTTTTTCTTCAAGGCTTTGTGTATGTTGTCCTATTGCCTTCTTGCCTGTGTGGTTTCTGCTTCATCTTTTTAGCCCTCTTTTGCAGGGGACTTTTTGTTTACCCACCACTTTCAACATTCTTTATCTTTGATTTTGCCAAGTTTGATTATGTCTTTGTGACTTTCTTTTGGGATCAGCCCTTGTGGGGTTTGATCACCTTGGACACTTGGATAAGTATCTTTTCATCCTTCTTGATATCAGGGAAGTTTTCTGCCAACAAATCTTCAATCATTTTCTTGAGGGGGAGGATTTTTTCAATCCCACACAGGAGATTAGATGTTTGCACTTTCACAGATCTGGTGCCACTTTCCCTGGTTCTGCAGGATTGTATGGACTCTCCACTGCTTGGTTTCTCCCAGTGTGGAAAACACACTTGCCTCAGCCATCATGCACCAACTGATCCAGGCTGCAGGATGCTGGCTAGGCCAGGTCTAGCCAAATCCTCCTTGCTTCTGAACTGTCTCTTCCTCTGCCTGCCACTCAGTCTAACCCCTTGATTTTGTCTTAGATGTTCAGGGCTCCTAGACTGTCATACGTAATCGATTCACTTGCTTTGTCGGGGGGGAGGTGCAAGGGAGTCTTTATTGTAACAGGGATCACAGGAAGTGTCTGACCAGTCTGCCGTCTTGGCTCCACCTCAGAATCGGAAGAGCGTTCTATAGCCAACTAAATTTCCCTCTTCATTTTCCCCTGCTCTCCCCAAAGAAAAAAACAAGGTCATCAGGAGGGGACGATGTATAAGAAAGAGACAGCTGCTGACAAACTTTCCAGTGGCTCCTCATGTTGATGAGATTAAATCCAAACTACCTGCTATGTGAGGTAAGAGAGCAGGACAGCACGAAGCTCAAACCCATGGCTTCTGGATTTAAGAGTGGATGGTTTCAAAGATGGGTTGACCCACTTAGTAGTATAACTTTAGGCAAGTTCCTTCACTTTCCTATGGTTCAGTTTCCTTACCTGTAGAATAGCCTTATAAGGGTTAAACGGGATAATAGATTGCAAAATACAAGTACTTATATATGGACTTCTGTAATCTCAATCTACTCCTTTTCCAGTCTCGTGTCCAAACATTGCATTCCATTTGGAAGAAATTACACACTATGTTCTGAGTACATGCTCCTTATCACCTCTTTGCTTTTAAACTGTTCTCCCTGGTGAAATATTTATCATGCTTCAAGGCCCAATTCAACTGTCACCTCCTTAGTGAAGCATTCCGAATCCTTTCAATGTTAGGTTGTAACTAATAGTTTACTTTTGAATCACTATTATTAACTTGTCCCTTCTTTTATGCAAGCTACTTCACTGATGGCTCCAGCACCCCCTCCTATACTTCACAGATTAGAAATACCAGGTTGCCTCCAGTACTTCTCTCAGTTCCTATATTGCTCTCAAGCTTGTATCTTTGCTAGTCTGTCTTCTGCCACCCAACATCACCTGGCTAACTTGTTTTTCCTTTAAGATTCTGCTCAGGTATCATTTCCTATCAGAAGAAAACATCTCCAAGTTCTCTGATTGGGCTCATATACTGCATTCTGGGCTCACATAACCCTTTGTGTATGTCTATACACTAGCACTTACCTGTTTATATAAAAAATTCTCGTCCTAGTCATGGTACTATATCAGTTTTGGCAATTATGAAAATGCTCCTGGGACCGGAAGAACCGGATGGTGCCCGGCCACCACCAGTGACAGACACGATGGAGCTCACTAAGTTGAGTCTCACTGGCAACACAAGAATAAAAAGGGGTGCATCCTGAGATCTCCACTAATAGACCTCAATTGATGGTCCAGCAGTTTTGGGGTTCCCCTGGGAGCATGGCCCCCGGCCCTGATGCTGCCCTTACCCATAAATTGTAACAAAGGTCCACTCTTTGGACAAGAATGGGCTGGACTTGGCAATGCAGAGTGACCATATATTGGTTGCACTTTATGGTTCTATACATCTATAGGATATTATCCTGCTGACCTCTGGCTGGAGGAAGGAGAGTGGGTGGAGAGGAGCGGAAAGGAGGCTGTTGGGAGGATGAGACATGTATGGAGCAGAGAGGAATAGTGTGCTGTCACCGGACAGGGAGAGCAGTGGAAGCTGCATATAGGTGGGCATGTAAATTCATAAGGGAATGTACATTTTCACTCAGTCATGTTAAATAAAAAAGAAAAAAAATAAAACCTTGCCTTTCTCCCCTGTAAAAAAAACAAAGTAAACCAAATGTTTTTTGAAAAAAAAAAAAAATGCTCCTGTGAACGCCCATGTACAAGTGTTTGTATATACATGTTTGCATTCATCTTGGGTGTATCCCTGGGAATCAAACTGCTCAGTCACATGGTAACCTGGAGTCCTGGTACCACAGTGGTTAGCAGCATGGATGCTAACCAAAAGGTTGGCAGTTTGAATCCACCATCTGCTCCTTGGAAACTCGATGGGCAGTTCTACCCTGCCCTGTAAGGTTGCTGACTTGGAATCGACTTAACAGCAACAGGTTTGGGTTTTGTTTTTGTGATAAACTATATGTTTAAACTTTTGAGGAACTGATAGTTTTCCAAAGTGGCTGCATCATTTTATATTCCCACTGGCAGTGTATAAGGAGTCCAGTTTCTCCACATCATCAGCAAGACTCATTCTTTTTTTGATTATATCCATCGCCATCCAAATAGGTATGAAGTGGTATCTCGTTATGGTTTTGGCTTGTATTTCCTAATGACTAATGATTTTGAGCAACTTTGCATACACTTACCAATCATGTACTTACTTATCATTTAAAAATATAAAGTAAATGCTACTTTTAAGAGCAAAAAGCAAATTAATGAAATTTACAATTGCAAATAAACATAAAGGCCAAAGCAAGTTTTGAGACTCTCCTACCCCAATCATCCTAAACTCACCAGGGATAAATGCATACTTCAACAAAGTCAGGCTTATTGACTCACTGTGATGAAGAATGCATATCAGAGGACAAAACCAAAAAAAACCAAAGCCACAACCATCAAGTCAATTCCAATTCACAGCAATCCTGCAGAAGAGAGTAGAACTTCCCCACAGTTTCCAAGGAATACCTGGCAGATTTGAACTGCCGACCTTTTGGTTAGCAGTTCTAGCACGTAACCACTATGCCACTGTGGTTTCAGTGGGTGTCTAATCCCCCAAACAGAAAGGTAGATACTATCGGATTTGTGAGAAGGATGGAGGTTCGGGGATAGCCTCAAAGGAATACATAGCTGTACAGAAAGGGGTCAACACTACTGTGAAGTGGACCCACAGTTTGGTTCCTCAGAAACTACAAAGTTAAATGTGCAGTGTTGCCAGAAACCCTTTATTGGAAGCTTTTCACCTAGGTTGGAAATCAAGGCTGCTTCTCTGTCACTATGACTCATACCCTCCAAGCAAGACACATCACTTGAAAGATTAGAAATGAAGCTTAGGAGGCAGTAAGGGGATATTAATGGGAGAGAAACAGCTCAGAAAAGGAGGAGGAGGATGGCTGCACAACTCAATTAATGTCACTAAACTGTACATGGAGAAATTGTTGGTACATTTTTGCTGTGTACATTCTCAACAACAAAATTAAAAAACAAAGAATGCAATGCTTCCTTCTTACTGATATTAATTTCAAACAGCAGACCTTCTAAAGCCTATGAGTTTAGAGAACAAATTTTCTTAGTGAATGTACTTTACGGTTCCATACACTTATAGGAGGCTGTCGTACTGGTTTCTTTCTAGAGAGAGGAGAGGGTAGAGAGGAGGGGGCAGGTGTTCATCAAGAGGATACTAGAAGAGCAAAAAGGAAGAGTGGGCTGTCACAGAGTGAGGAGAGCAGATGGAGTTGCAGATAACCAGGCATGAAAATTGATTTGGATTCTATACTTCCACTTAATCGTAATAAAAAAAAATTTTAAGTAAAAATTTTCTTAGTGAAAAAAGGTACATTATCACTCAGAGAAGAGGGCTATTATGACACTTTACAGCTCAGTAGATCCCAGAAATACTGTTGCCTGTTAACTCTGCAGTGGGCTTTATCTGTGTCTGTCTGTGATGAATGGCAGGAGAGCTTTTTACCCTCTTAGTCTGAGCTACTGCTTTCCCAAGATAAAATTCCCAGGTGCTTGAGCCATTTCTAGAGACCTAGTTATCAGGATCATCAAAATCACCTAAAAACTAACAGTGAGCCCTGGGAACTGAAGACTGACTGGAGGTATCCTTTCAGCAGGCTTAAACATGTGTTGTCCAGTACTAACAGTCCTCAGCAAATGAGATGACACTCGCTTATCCCAGACACGTTGGTTTTGTGGTGTGGTGTAACACTGCTATTTATTTATTTCCTTTTCCTGCCCACACAGGAAGGCCCCGATTCTTCACCTTCCTTACAGTTAGGTTGGAATCACGTGACTTAAATTTGGCAGGTAAGCAGGAGTAAGCCACTTCCAGGCTAGCCTCCAAAACCACCTCTCAGGACACGTGTTCTAAATGGCATACCAATCTCCTTGCCTTCCCTTTAAATACCAGAGTCGGAGTCACGTATTTCCTGTGGAATACAAGTTGTCAGACCACAGAGCACCATCCCACCAGAGATATCAGGTGCTCATTTTGCGAGATAAAGTTTAAACTCTCACAAACTCTCCACTTCTCTTCATAGTCCCTCTGCCACTACCGGCTCCACGGCCCCTGACACAGGGTCAGGCACTTACTAAACACTAACTGAACCAGTCAGAATTGGCTTGCCTTCTCTTCAAATGGCTCAACATAAGCAAATCATGGGAATAAACATAAATGGTGGCATTATTTCATCTAGGACCCACAGCACTTCAACAGCAGTGGGGATAAGGATTTCTCCCCCATATTACCATTTGGGGCATAGGTTTAGGAAACTGTCTTGGACTTAGAAACTTCTAGTAAGACATCAGAACCCAATGTCCAAACCTAAAAGGTCTGCGAGTTGCCACTGTTTTGTCACCCTCCATGCCAAGAAATGACCAAATCTTGATCATTCTTTCTTAAAACTCCGCATTTTGTCCTTTCTGCTCTATCCCTGCTGCTCCTGTCTTGGTTGAGGCTTTGATCTTCTCTGATTGTCACTATCATAATAGGTAAACGGACTCCCTGTCTTCACCCTTTGCAAAGATACTTTCTTCATTGTCTGGCCTTCCATACTGATCATGAGTTCCCTCTATGAAAATTCTCCAGCGTCAGACCCTCTCTGCTCTGGCTCACTTCCCTAGGTGTTATTTCCCATTATTCCCCTCACAGAATCCCATACCAAATTGTTGTCTTTCTCTGAGTATGACCATGTTGTTCCTGCCTCCAGAGGTATGTACATGGATGTTCTCTCTTAAATGATACTCCCTATTCCAAAGAACTCCTGCTCAGCCTTCAAAACCCATCTAAAGTATTCTTCATCTCATGAAGCATTCCCTAACCCTCATAGAGGTGAGGACCCCCCTCTTTGGGGCCAGTAGCATGCCTGAACACACCCCTACTACTGCAACCACTGCAAGTGTTTGTTTATGTACGTCTCCTTGATTAGACTGTGAGCAACCATGGGCCCTGGGACACAGCAGGTGCTCTGGCTTTTGTTAACTGAGTAACAAGTGAATGTTCAAACAAGAGAGGAGAAGCCCTGACTCAGGCTGTCAGAGGAGTGGGAGGGCAGGGGGAGTGTCTAATCAACCCGGTCAGTGACAGACAAGGGGTTTTTGTCTCCTGAAAGGGAGCACAGTGACAGGATGGGAAGAATTAAATTCATCACAAGAAGAGATTCAATCCATTTATACATGTTCAAGTTTTATTACAAAGTATGATGGGCAGAAAATACGGTACTTCTTATACAGGAGGCTGAAACAGAATAAAAGGTGAAAATTAGGGCTTAACGTTATTTAGGAAGCAAGAAATCAAGTCAGAGACCTAACAACACTCCACTTTCAGGTGCCTCTGAAGTAGCCTTCAGTGGTTTCACAGCACAGTGTTCAAATTTTATTACAAGTCCTGTCTGTGTACAATCAGTCTTGTGAAAATAACATTAAAAAAAAAAAATCGGTTACAGTACAGTTTCTGCAAGGGGCAGCTTCCTCTCCACCTGACCAGGGGATGCCATAAAATCTATAGTAAGAGTGTGGAAGTTTAAATATATAACAATAAAATAGGTTCAGACACACTATGCTAAAAGGGACAGAAACTGATTGGCTGGAGCTTAACATTTCAGAGATGAAGAAATGTCCATTTTCTACACAGGGGTTTATACAATCATGCTACAAAGTCACACTCGGGAAGAGGAGGGAAAGTCACTGGCAGAGCAGGTCATAACACACACAGGACCCAAAGCAAATGCTTCATACTTGACGAAAAGCAATTCAGAGCTTCCGCTCAGCGAGTTTCTATCACACTGCACAGCACCAGCAACCCAGAGGGAGAGCGTTTCTTTTACACAGTAGCTCTCACAGTTCATATTCACTGGGTTGTCCCAATAAGGGTACATTTTCCAGCTGTTTCACAGGCTGCCAACATCTTTCTTCTTGAGCTCTTGTTTCTGATTTGAGACACCACCAGTCGAAGCCTCTTTGGAAAGGCACCTGCATGTTATCACATCTTCAAAATAGCATCCAGAAGGTAGCCTGAGTGGACCCGGCCCATCCTGTGTGGGCACACATTTGACTTTTACCATTAGCAGCAATGACAACTGTGGGAGGAGAAGAGGGTGCCGACGGGCCAGGGAGGCAAGGCCCTGTGACTTACGACACTCCCAGCAACTGGCCTGGCCAGTAGAGAAGATGGCTCTTTGAGAGCCTAGTCAGGGTTCACAGTGACTTTGCTCAGCTCAGCTTTCTTCCCAGGGAAAACTCAAGTTAAGTGCCAACCATGGCCGCCCTTCCCTAACTTGACATGCAGAAACAGAACCAAGACTTCTACTTCAGTGGCCTCCCGTACCCCGAGCTTCCATATTCTCAGACTGAGAAAGGTGGAGGGGTGGTGCTGGCCTGGCCCTCCTGTGTTTAGTGAACGCTGCAGTTCCCACATGTCTTTACAACCCAGGGATTCAAGGCCTAGGTTACAGTGGGAACAGAGTTGTACATGACCAAGGGAGTGGGAAGCTGAGGGGAAAAGAAGAGGAAAAGGTGAAGGAGAAAGCCAGCACGGCCATTTATAACCTCTGCTTCTGCTCCATATAAACCTACAACCAAGAAGAGCCATTGTCTAGGATGGTCACATAACTCCAGAAGCCTATGGATTTTTACCAAACATCAAATGCAGCTACACTGCTGTGGGGAGGGATCCCCCCTACATCTGGGTGCTGTCCTGTCTCCACAGTTACCCAGTGTCACGGATGCCCAGTTAATGGTCCAGGAAGGCTGGTTCAGGCCGTGAAGGCTGAGTGTTTCCCTGCCTCAGACCTTCACTGCCCTCTAATAGTTCTCCTTTGAGCTAAAGAAACACCACTAATTTTCTCCCAGATCTTAACATCACTTCCTAAAAATTAATCCTACCACCCAAATCTTGTAGGATTCTTTCTTTTTCTTTCCTGATTCTTTCTAAATCTGAGCCAGCTTTCCAAAAGCCAACCTGGTTCTGATGAGAAATTCTCACCTAGGAATCAAGCATCTTGCCTCTTCAAGTCCCAACTGGAGAGCAATTCCTCCTGGGAAGGAAAGTGCTCAAACTCTCCTGAATGTAGACTCAGAGCCCTTGAATGACTTATTCCTGCTCTGACAGTAGAGATCTGAGCCTAATTCACTCAGTGCCTCCACATCTCCTCAGAGAAGACCAAGAAAACAGGTAGTTCCGGACCAAGGGTAAGTCAAAGGGCCACCACTAGCCAAGCCAAAGCCCAGAGGTGCTGCCATGGACCTTTCTCCCCATGTCCTGACAGCTGCTCTCACCCATTCTTGCTGGCTGTCAACCTGACAACGGATCGATTTGCTTTGAAAACTGCAGCAGGTCTGTGCTTCCTAGAGAATGGCTGGCTAAGAGGCTTCCTAAATCCTCACACTGCAGAAATCCCATCTTCAGTCACAAGGCCTCTTGGCCTGTGGAGGGGTGAGAGAGTAAGAGACTAGCATTTCCCAATACCAGCAAACAGTGTCTGTGTCTGCTTAGGTAGGCCAGGGAGTCTCAGCTGGGAGTCTCAGGTGGGATGACACAAGGAGGACCACAGCTGCCAGGATGACAGGGCTGGGAGGCCACCAGGCAGGGGAAAAAAAAAATCAAACTTGTCAGTTTCCACAGTGAATGGCTACCTTATGCAAATATATTCTAATTACTATTATTGACTACTTTTTCACCCTCAGGCTGTTTTTGGGTTCCAGCTGACAAATCTCACCATTCAGATCTCAGATCTGGTTTAAGTGCAGATCAAGAAAGGAACTTTCACTGAGAACCTGGCTGAGTCCAGTGCCACCCTAGCAGGACCAGTCCCTTTCCCCACTCTGCCCACCGCATCAGACCCATTAACCACAACCACACAACTGAAAGCAGAGGAGGGTGCTGGCAACAAACTGCTCACTTTGCATCTCCAAATGACCCCGCGTACATACAGCGGAAAACACAGGAGAGCCAACCTCGAACAGGTCAGCTGAAAAGTCCCAACTTCAGAACAAAAAAGTTAAAAGGTAGGAGAAACAACCTAATGGAAAAAAAAAGCAAGCAAGAAAGCGTATTTCTTTGGAACAAGCCCCTGTGTAGTAAAGCAAAGAGCTACGATGTTTCAGATACAAATACATCTACTTCTGAAAAGAAAGAACCAACCAAGAACTAAAGGGCCCAGAAGAACAAAGTGAATTGTTTTGTTCCGTCAGAGCTGCTGAGAGCCTACACGGACACGACCATCAGCCTCAGCGCCTGCTCTTCTCCCCATCTCGGACAAGCAATGCAGAAGGTCTCAGACATTTCTGAGTACTCAGGAAAGCCAGAAAACCACCATCTCTCCCCTGTCGCAGAGTGCTTCCCTGACTGTCCCAAAGACTGACCTCACAGGAGATCACCCACAAGCCTCCTCCAAGCAACTCATTTACATAACGGACACAGACACCTGCAGCCTAGTGGCCAATACTGCTCAGAACTTACATGATGTGGGCGAGAGGGGTGCTGATGCTGTGGGAAGAGCCCTAGCTGGCTGACCCCGGGTCTAAGATTCTTTTCCAGCTCCCTATTTACTAGGCAGTTTGGGTTCGTCACAGCTGATGAGTCTATTCCTTAGGAGAGCTGAGTCTCCTCGCTCTAACGGGGATCTGGTTCACAGTGAAAAGGACAGGCTGTGGACCTCTCACGCAGAACTGTCACCTCAGGGCACTCCATCCAGAGAGAGGCCAATATTCCACTTCAAGTCACAGGTAACTACACAAAGAGAAGGAGCTAACTTCAGCTTACAGATCATTCTTGCCCATCATTCAAAACAGGAAATGGAATGGCCTGGGCCTTATAGTTGGAGGGGAAAACAGACTCTGAAACTACATACTAAAAATATACTCCAAGCTCAGCTTTCCTGATGCTACTCCCCTCAGTAGAGGCACTCTAAGCCAGTCTACCTCAATTCCAACACCCCCCCAAGGGGCTGGACACAGGTACTACAGGGTGGAACAGAAGTCATCTTCCATCAGTTCTGGAGCCCAGAATGCCCTGGGAAGAGCTGGGAGGAGAAAAGGTGTGAGGAGTCGGTGGCCTTTAGAGCACCAAGGCGGTCTGGGCCTCCCACTCAGGTACCAACCACTCAGGCAGTGATTCAAGAAGGCAAACTGCTCGTGGGGTCAGGGCTCAGGACCAGCTCTAGGCACTGAGGGAAGAGAGGAGGGTGCCAGCAGGGAGAAATACGAAACAAAGGAAGAAACCAGGGAGAGTAAAATTCTTCTCATAAAAAAATCAGCCTGGTAGATAGAAAATATACAAAATCGAAATTTGTTAAAGACACTGATAGAAGGAGGAAAGACCACTTCATAATTGGTTTTGTTCCCACTTAAGTGCCAACATGGACATGGAGGAGGACAAGGACAGGACATGGATGGCTGCCTTGGGCAGCAGAGAGAGAGAGACAGAGACATCTGGGGCAGATGAAGACAAACACAGCCATTGCCTGTGATGCCCATGAACACGAGAGCTGACAAACAAATATACAGAGATTCTTTTTTTAATTGAGAACCCCAAGGAGAAAAGAAAAGGAAAGAAATCTTAAAACTCAGCCCTGGGGCTGAGGCGGCGCCCCAGAGCACTGAGTCCAGCCCAGAGAGTGATGGGGTGACTGGCCAGGCATTCCTAGAGCAGCTTCTGGTTTAACAGTGGGTGCAAAGCAACAAGAGACATAGTGGCCACTGGGAACACTTTCTTCTTACTTTCTGGGTGGAGCAGAGGCGGGGTGCACCCGAGCCCCGCCCTGTGGGCGGCGCCACCAGCCAGCACTACACCCGGAGGATCTCCAGGCAGTTGTTGTAGCAGATGGCGATCCAGTCAGGCTGTGTCGACGCCCACTGCACGTTGTTGATCTCTCCTTCAGCTGTGTAGGCCAGAATAGGGTCCTCAATGGCCCGAGGCATTTGCTGGATGTCCCAGATGAGAGCCTGATGGTCATCAGCTAGGGACAAAGAAAACCAGCAAACGAGGTCACAACTCAGATAATAAGGATAATGATCTCAGACAATGTGGCTATCTGGGGAGTGAGTTACAGTTTGCAAAGCATTTGTTCATGAAATCCCTGTGAGAGAGGCTTTATCTAAGTCTTCATTTACAGATGAGGAAACTGAGGTTCAGAAATGTTACGGCACTTGTCCAAAATCACACAGCCATGCAGCCAGAGAGGGACAGAGCCAGGACTTGTGTCCCAGGGTCCCATTTGCTGCATCAGGGCTATGAAGCTGCAGTGGCATATATGTGGACAACTCGCCTCTAAGTCAGGCATCAGGAAAAGACAACGGGACAGAAACAATCCCCCAAAAGATGCACTGTAGCCACTTAAGATCCTTGAGTCATTAAAGACATCTCTCCCTGAGGAGTGGATTTAATGTGTGGCTTGTTTTCTTTTACCTGTTTTAGACATTTACCCTTCAGTGCCTACATGTTATGTAGGCAAAAATAAATAAATGTGCACACACACACATATATATACCTACTGCTGTCAAGTCAATTCCAACTCCTAACAACCCTATAGAGCACAGCAGAACTGCCCCATAGCATTTCTAAAGAGCAGCTGGTAGCTTCAAACTGCTGACCCTTTAGTTAGCAGCTGAGCTCTTAACCACTGCACCACCAAGGATCTGTGTGTGTATGTGTGTGCATGTGTGTGTGTGTGTATACCAAAATGGGAACTGTGGCACCATTAGCAAGTCATGTCTATTGTTTCTTTTCTCTAGTTGCTAAGTTATCTGTAATGTGGCCACAATATATTTATAATCAAGCTAATCTTAATGCAAAATTAAAAAAAAACAGGCACTGGACCTCGGAGCCAGTGTCCTCCAATGCATCAACCCATCCTGATGCTAATATCTGTCTCTGATACAAACTGGATCTGAACACACTCTACCCTAAAAAGCCAAACTAACTGTGGGCAAAGTGGCCTTCCGCCAAGGCTACACCACCTGAACGAGGTGTGATTCCCTCCTTCTGGGACAATCAGTGTCCAAGGAGATCCTGGGAGCTGTCCTAAATGTGGAGCACCTAGACAGCACCAGGTTTCTTTTCCTCCTCGCTCAACCAAGCACAAGCTTCAGCAACATCTCCTTCAATGGAAGTGACTCAACACAACTGTGGCACACACCCCAGCAGGGAGCAGGCAGAGGCAGCTGGCCAGGCCAGGAGCAGGAGATGGGGACTAGCACAGCTCTTCATTAACAAGGCTGGCACCTTTTGTTTTTCCCTCTCTCATTATCCATCTCCCTAGAAAAAAGGGACAAATTACAAAGAAGTCAGACCACAGCCCGTGGTATTGACGGCAGCTGTGTGTCCCTCACTGCTCCTCCATGAAACATTCAGGCATGGGCAGGGGGCCCAAAACAGGAAAAGCTTCATGTCTTTCAAACTGATGCAGAAACAGCAGAAAATTGCCAAACTCCACAGCTTCTCTGTTCCACAATGAACAAGGAGACGAGGATGCTCCTCACTGACGAGGAGAGGGGAAAGTGCATTGGAGGGAAGCCAGATGTACGGGGACAGAGCAGAAGACCATCCGTGTACGACAGGTGTATGCACTCTCATTTGGCTGTGTGTGTACACACAGGACAAAGACTGGAAGGAGATACATCTCTTATTCGAGACAGGTATGAAGTGGAAGTAGACAGGAAGGAGAAAGGACCATTTGTTATTTTCATTTCCAGTAAGACATTATTTCTAGTCGTAAGACACAGTGATGCCTAGCATACTCTAGGAGGGCACTCTCTGTGGTTTGGAAACCCTGGTGGTGTAGTGGTTAAACGTGCTGTGTCTGCTAACTCGAAGGTTGGCAGTTCAAGTCCACCAGGCACTCCTTGGAAACTCTATGATGCAGTTCTATTCTGTTCTACAGGGCTGCTATGAGTAGGAATTGACTTGATGGCAGTAGGTTTGGTTTTTTTGTTTTTCTCTTTGGTTTGGCCACATATCCCTGGCTGGACAGGGCTATGCAGGATCCTTTAAGACATCAGTGCCTCCTGACGGTTTGCTATAGTGAAGCCTGAAAGGGCTCAGGAAGATGTTACTCTTGGCAGGTCTCAAAGACCCTGTATAATCAGTAACATCTTCTTGTCCCTGTGTCCCCAGGCCTAGATGGCAGTGGACTGTGTGAGGCATGATATAAAGAGTACATAGAGGATGCTCTGTTAGCCACTGCAAATACAGATCTTCTGGAATTCCGGACTGCTTCGATTTCCCAAGTGTGGGGAGGCTCCCAATGGAGTCACTTGGTATAAAGCTCTCAAACTGTCCTTCGAAAACAGTATGGATTATAATTCTTAGGCGATAAGAGTGACCACTCTCTTCTCCCGCCTGCCTATACACACACCCACACAGTTACCTGCAGTACAGATGTGGCAAGACGAGTGTGGGGCCCAGGCAATGCCATTGACACAGGCTCGATGGTTGTTTAACCTGGCGACGGGCGTGCAGGGAACTCGGACATCCAAGATCACCACCTAGACATATCAAAAGGCCCCAGGAACTTCAGTGTGTAACAGAAACCCAGAAACAAAAACCAGCACAGTAAACAAGGAAAAAACATATATATTTTGGGGAAGGGAAGATACTTCCAATTACTAAAGCTGGAAGATTCTGTCCAGACTACAAAAGGGCAAACTGACTGTTTTCTCCTCAGAACCATAAGCAAACATGACCTGGGTCACTCTTTAGACATTGTTTTTCTTGGCTCCAAGTCCAACTTTCTAGGGATTAAAAGTTCCTAACACGGAGTCCTTGTTCCAGATCAGGCTTTCTCAATCTTGGCCCTATTGCCAGTTCAGACTGCCTTGCTGAGGGGGACTGTCCAGTGCATTACAGAATGTTTATCAACATCTCTGGCCTCTACCCACTAGATGCCAATAGCCTTCCCCAATTGTGCCTAACCAAAAATGTCTCCATATACTGCCAACACTGTACCCCACTGTTCTGGATGCACTAGCAGGCTCTGTGCTAACCTGAGGGGAAGGCTTACCTCCATTCCATCCATGGCCATGGTGGCCAGGTAGTTAGGGTCCTGCTTATTCCAGCAGAGACGTAACAGTGGGTGATGCTGCGGGTCCTCATAAATGATGGTGCTGTGCTCCAGATGGCGGAGGTCAAACATCCGCACGGAGCCGTCAGCGCCCACGGAGGCAAACATGTCCCTGCCTCCCCCGGCCCGGCTAAACGCAATGTCATAGACCTGTTGGTGAACAAGAAGGTACTGTCACGGTCAGATTCATCACCTCGTCTTCCTGCAGCAAGGGAATCTGCCAGCTCCAGCTTATCTAAATCCCAGCTCAGGAGAGAGAAGGGGGCTAGTGAAACCCACCCAGTAGCTGTGGGCATGGGAACCTGAGAGCTTTAACATCAGCAGCTTTCCACTAGAGAGACAGGCAGGCTTCTTCCCATACTCCAGCTTTCCAACCTTCTTCCTCCAGCCCCTGTGATAAAACTGGGACAGATGCCACGGAGCACCAGTGATTCACAGTAACTATTTTGTCTGTTAGACAGGCTTGGTGGAAGCCAGAGCCCCAGCTATCTTCAGCTGTGTACTACAAGACAGAGACATTTATCTCCTGGGTTTTGGTGGCTTTCACTCATGCCATCAGAGGCAGGTGCATGACCACAGTGAGGTTGACATTATCCATCTGAGAAACAGAAGTTCTTCTCCAGTCTTAGTGCTCCTGTGTCCACTTAATAGCAGCCACGCTGGCCCTTCTGTCAAATCTGGACCTGAGACTCACTGAAAAAAAAGGGCAACACCAGTGGTGAACCCCTAGAGCCCGAGGGGTTCCTATATTCACAAACAGCTTTGGCATCACTCTCGTGTCTCAGGACAGGTTCTGTTTCTTCTTCAAGTTTGTTCACACTCAAGTGACTCAAGTTAGGTTTTGAATTATGTTTCCTGCATTTATTACTTACTGCAAACATCGCACACCCGTAACACCTATGAGAAAACACGGACAGACAGCAATGGAGAACTTCAGAGAAAGAACGGGACTCAGAGAGACAGACAAAGCCGGAGCCAGACAGGCAGAGCAAGAGCCTGATGGAAAGGGAAACAAATGCTTAACAAAACTGGCCTTCCAGGGCCACGGAGAAGACGACAGCTGACTTCTGGGGAGACATGAGAGGAATCCCTAGTTCAGTACCGTGCCTCTAGGCTGAGGTTCTGCCCACTCAGCAGCACCGTACATGAGCATCTGTCTTTATTTAACCTTATGAACTCCTCTTGTTTCTGGCTATGAAGAAACAACACTGCTCTTTCTATGGCAGAAATTAGAAGAGATTCAAAAGAGCACTGAGCCAGTTATCACCAAGGTGGTGCAGAAGCCTGACAAGCCTGAGTGGCCAATGCTTTGTTCAGCCCTGGACAACTTGAGGGATCAGATATTTTTGTCAGTATGTGCACTCTATGGTGCCAGGCACACAACAAGCAGTAACAGTCCATGTATGTGACAAGCTAGTGAATACGTAAATAAGGGGTGTTTAGCACCTCCCACAAACAGGCACCACAAGCAGGATCACTAAGTGACGAGATGCCCACGGACCATGAGACTGACTGCATGGTTTCCTCAGCTTTAAGTGATAGCACCTTCATCTGTGCTCTAACAGTAAGTTCCACTGTAAATGAAGGAAGGGGTATCAGAAAACTCCCAGGTAAACTACAGCCTCCACTACAATAATCCACCAGGCCGAAAAGAGAACCACCAAACAAGTCATTACTTTAACAGAGAGGTGGGCTGAAGGCAGTCAAGGGCACTAGGGCACCAAGACTTCCCACAAAGCATCCAGTTCCAGGTTCATCTCTTCAAGACCAGGGCACTGTTCTGGGCCTGTTGCTGGGAGATCGTTCCTAGCCCTCACTCCTGACCTCTTGTGTGTCACAGGAGGGCTGAACTCTCCAAACTCCACCTGGCAGGGTCCCAGGTCTATGGGCTGCTCTGGGTGGGTTCAGCCAATGTGGGGTGCAGGTGGGGGTACTAATGGGAAACTGGCTGGTGGGAGGGACGGGAGAAGCTATTTCTCCTCCTCTATCTGTTCTCACAGCCGCAGAGACTCAGCAATTAAGAACTGTAATGATTGTCATGGATTGAATTATGTCCTCTAAAAAACATGTGCTGGACCATGATTTCCCATGACTGTCCACCATTTTATCACTGATGAGCTCTCTAGTGTATAAATAGTGTAAATTGTCACTATGATTTATTAAGATAGATTAGCAGCAGCTATTCTGATGAGGTTTACAAGATGAGATAGTGTCTTAAGCCTATCTCTTCTGAGACATAAAAGAGAGAAGTGAGCAGAGAGACATGGGAACCTCACACCACCAAGAAAGCAGGGCTGGGAGCAAAGCATGTCCTTTGGACCTGAGGTTCCTGAGCTGAAATGCTCCCAGATCAAAGGAAGGCTGATGATGATCACAAAAGTCTTCCTCCAGTGCCAAAAGGCAGAGAAATCCTTCCCCTGGAGCAGAGGCCCTGAATTTGCACTTGTAGCCTACCTGATTATAAAGAAATAAATTTCTTTGGTAAAGCCATCTCCTGGTTGTTATCTCTGCTATAGCAGCACTGGATAACTAAACTAAGACTAAAGGCAGCAGTTCAAATCCCCAAGCCCTCCTTGGAAGCCTCACAGGGCAGTTTTCTTCTGCCCGACAGGATCACTAGGAGTTGGAATTGGCTATAAAGGTTTTTTGTTTGTTTACCTGCTCCTGGAAGCATCTCTGGTGACAGCCGGTCTTTCATAGTTCTCGCTTTTGTCAGGTAAACTAGCCCTCTGCCCCGCTTTAGCCCCTCTGGCCTACAGACAGTAGCAACTTCTGCTGTTCTCAGTAACTCGAATATATCGCTGTTCTCTGCGTGGCTTCTCAGCTTGACCATCACCTAGGCAACCAATTCCCTGGATTAAATCTTCTCAGTTTGAAAACTTAGGTTAGTTCTTGTTTTCTGGGTTCTTCCAGTTCCTGACAAAGATATGCAGGCTAAGTCGTCACATAACTAAAATGTAGCAACCTCTTCTGACTGATGCCAAGAGGATTTCCAGAAGTTTCTTACTGGTCCTCTCTGCAAGACAAACTCTTCTTTTGACCTGTGGTTTAGCAGAGGCCAAGTCCTGTGGTCTTGTAACAGATTTTACCCTTAGGAGTACAGAAAGTCAAAAACAACCCCTTTATAAGAATGATGACCTGATCACCAACCTCCTACTCTGCTGACCACCTCAAGTGCCGATCTAAGGCCAGAACACCTTTTTATCTATACCAGGTATTTCCTATCCCTAGCAAGGTAGGAAAAGGAAAGGCACATACTATCTACAGGGAATCAGCATACCACGAACATGCAAAAGCGCTAAGAGGAAAAGACTGCACAACAGTTTTCCACATCACCCAGAAGAATCCTTTGATTTAAACATAATCACAGACAGCTCTCCTCAGCTCTTCCAATAAACACAGAAGAAACATGACCATTCAAAATAAAACACAGGAAAAACAGAAGGATAAAATGAACATACCAAATTCCATAAAACATTTTTAGAGAAAGACAGATGAAGTAGGTTTGTCTGTCAGAAAAACGTCTCCTCTTCATGCCTCCCTCCTTCCCTCTCCCTCCCAAAACACGTACTAGGTTCCAAGACTGTTACTCTAAGACTTTTTTTTTTTAATTACTTCAGTTCCCAGTTTGCCTGTAACAGGCATCATTACTAAAAACTGCTATCTCCAGCATGAAAAGAACAATGACAGACTACAGAAGCAGTTGTTTCTACCAGCCAAAACAATGCATCTGTTTACAGTGGCATTCTAATTGACACATTATTTTCGATTTATGCCATGATTTCCCATGTCATTTGGAAAGCAGTGAGAAATGGTCAGTTCTCTCATACAGAAGGCCTGGAAAGCCTGTGAGGCAAGGAGAAAAGGCGGAGCGTCATTACCTCTTTGTCATGGGCGATCAGCTGTGTCTTCACGTGACCTGACACAAGGTTCACTCGCCCCAGCACCTGCCCGGTCTCCAGCCCCCAGATGGTGCAAGTTGTGTCAATGCTGGACGTTCCTGAAAGCAACCAGTGCGAGTCAGCGGCCGGTGGGAGGGCGGTTCCCATGCAGGTGTTCCGCCGTGCACCACTCGTCCATCCAGCCCAGGGGCAACATGCTCACAAATTCCTCTGCGTATACAGAGTCGTGTCAGAGCTGCAAGAGTCAAGTATTCAATCCACACCCAAGGACCTGAGCCTTTGGCTGGGAAGACAAGGTGCACCCAGACGGAAAGCTCAGCTCCGTATGCGGAGTCAACAGCCACTGATATATTTAGCCGTAAATTGTCCACTCGGTCCTGTTCTAGGCTTATTTCCACACTTCTAGTCTCCAGTTTCAGCACATAGCAACCCCATGAGCAGAGTAGAACTGCTCCCTAGAGTTTCCAACGAGCACCCGGTGGATATGAACTGCCGACCTTTGGGTCAGCTGACGTAGCACGGAACCACCACGTCACCTCACTACCACCTGGCTATGACAGCAGTGGGTAACAGTCTCTGGTTAAAATCGGCTCAAGGCTCTAACTGAGACAATGTACCTTTCCTCCTCCTAACCGGAATACTTCCTCCCAAGCCCTCTCACCTAAAAGATACGGATCCACCTCATTCCAGTCGAAGGAGGTCAGAGGAGCACAGAAGTCTGAATTCTTATTATTGTTCAACAAGCATTCCAGCCTGGTCTCTGTTTCACCCACCTGAAGACACAAGAGTTTCAGAAGGTCACTGAGTCACGGCTTCAGGGAAAGTCTTTAAAGCCCTGTCTAAGTAGCCTCTTAGTAATGGAGCAGATAGACAGTGAGTCACAAATCACAGAGGAACACGGTGAATGCTGCTATCTTCTAAAGCTTCTCTGCCCAGCTTTGCTATCCCAACTTCTGTCCCCCAATCTTTCTAGAGGGGAGGTCTTCTCACCTTGCTGACCTGGACTCAGTGCACCTGGCCTGGCTGGGTACCACCTCCAGGCTGTAGGAGGTGCTGCTGATCAGGCACTCAGCTGAGAGCAGAGGTGAGACTCCCAGTTCCACTCGCATTATTACTGGTATTTTGTTTAATCTACTCAGGAGTATCTTGGTTGTAAACACAAGAGGCCTCAGCATCCCTGCTCCCACTGTGGGCTGTCATCTTTACTTCAGGTTAACTGAGCCTCTGGCTTCCAGAGCAGTCTCTGCAGCCAGCAGTGCGACTTCAAGGAAAACCTGCAGAGCCGCGCTGCCACGACACAGCAGTGCTCACTGCCTCCCACTGGGTCCACTCTTCAGGAAACCAGACCACTAATAACAGGAGGCACTGAGAACGCCAGGCTTTCTGCTTACCCTCCACACACGGAGATAGTCACCGCTTGTAGCCAGAAGGTCTGGATAGACGCCTTTTGTGTCAGGGATCCACATGAGCTTTGTAGTGGGGTACGGATGGTCAAAGGTGTTTCTGCAAATAAACTCGGAGCTCTCTTCATCTAAACCAACAAGCTGGACCTGTAATGCACCAAAGAGGAGCAACATCAACATTTGTTCCCCTGGGGCAGGATCAAATACAGCTCATTCTCCGGCTTGTGGCAGTTACAGCCAACAATGCCATTGCAAATACTAAATTACTGATCCACTCACCTAGTGGAAACCAGTCAGGTTTCTGTAAGCCTCTGGGCACACCACTGTCATCACTTAATCAATAGATAACCCTGTTTTACAGGTTTCTGTTGAAAGATACCTTGTTTAACATATGTGTCTCACAAATAATTACATGCAGTAGCTCTTTATAATAAAACACTAATCCAGAAGGGCTAAACATTTTCCTAAACCCAGGACAGTATGACCATAAACTTCTCTGGCTTTCAGCCTCACGACAATGCTGCCCATTAGATTTTTTAATCGGTCGTCATCTCATGAGTCCACAGATCCCTTGTATTTATCTAGAGCTTTACATACACAGTATTTCTAAAGATAAAGCCTGGATGGACTTTTTAGATAAGGAGCACGATTCCGTTATTTTGTTACTGAAATTAAGATGTGCTTCTACTCAAATCCATAACATTCACTCATGAACATAAAATTGGAAAGTGAACAGTCACTCACAGTGCTGTTTATTAGGGTAGTGTCAAATACCTTTCATGTATTTCGGTATAAAATACAAGAAGAGAGATAACAAATTAGAGGCTGTAAGAACTTTCTACAGACTTGTAGTACCCTGAACCAAGTGCAAAGCTTTTCTGGAACACCAGAGGGTATGTCCAGTTCTTCTCTATACATCTATCTACATCCAAAATCTGGGTAAAGGACCTTGGCTTGGGCGGCGCCTCACTGCATACTATAGCTAAGAAAGATGCCAGATAAAAATCTCACACATTACACAAGAATATAAACTTTGCCGGCAACTTCATCTCTTTCCAAAATTGGCTGTTTTCTTCACCACTTCAAGACTGTACCACTTGTGGAAGAAGTCTTGCTGAGTGCTTCAATCGTGCAGCTGAGTTTCACTTCTCAAATTCTTCATATATTTGCATAGACTTGTGTTCCATCCTCAGCCAAAATGACTCTCGCTGTGCTTCGGCTCCAAGCTGCCAATCAAGTACTGAAGGGAATAATCACTGGTTGTCACTGTGTTTTTATTCTTATACTCAGATTTTTTCAATTTAACAATGAAAGAAAATGTAAGCTTTTTGTGAATGTACATATAAAACTAAGGTAAAATCTCCACAGAAAGGGCCACATAATCCAAGACTACATCAGCATGTGACCTGAAGGACTAGGTAGTACCTGGCCACTGCCAAGGACTGCCCCGAAAGGGAATACAACAGAGTTCTGATGTAGCAAGTGAAAAACGGGTGTGCAGAGCTAGAATTCTAATAAAAGACCAGGCTTGATGGTCCAACAGAAGACATGGCCCCCAGACTCTCTGTTAGCCTAAAGCTGAAACCAGTCCCAAAGCCAACTCCTCAGACAAAGACTGGACTGGACTATAAGATATAAACTGATACTGGCAAAGAATGTGCTTCTTGGCTTAAGTATATATTTACATATATACACACCTGAGGCTAACTGGGCAGCTCCTGTCCAGAGGTAAGACGAGAGGGCAGAGGGGGACAGGTGCTGGTTGAATGGACATGTGAAATACAGGTTGGAAAGGAGAAGTGTGCTGTCACAGGATGGGGAGAGCAGCTACAGTTACACAGCAGTGTGTGTGGAAGGTTTTGTATGACACATTGACTGGGATTGTAAACTTTCATGTAAAGCATAATAAAATATATTTTTTTTAAATCTAGAAGGCAAAGTCTCCTATGAAGCATATCTCCAATTCTATTCGCTGACCCCCAAACCACTGTTTGATGCTTATCTTTCCAAATATTTCTCTTGCATTTATAGAAATGTGTATACATACACACACACACAGTCTCAGTCATCTAGTGCTACTGCAACAGAAATACCACAAGTAGAGGGCTTCAACATACGGAAATGTCTTCTCTCACAATTTAGGGGGCTAAAAGCCCAAATTCAGGGCACTAGCTCTAGAGGAATGCTTTCTCTTTGGTTCTAGGGGAAGGTCCTTGCTGTCAGTCTTTGCCCGGCCTAGAAGATTCTCAGCATCCCAGGGCCAAAGAACATGTGCTCCTTTCTCGGTGGCATCAGGTCCCATCTCTCCGCTTGCTTCTCTCTCCTTTTATCTCTTGCAAGATAAAAGTGATGCAGGCCACATCCCAGGAAACCTCTTCTTAAATCAGATTCAGGACTATGACCTAAGTGAGGGTGTTGTAGCCTACCCTAATCTTCCTTAACATAACCTAATCTTGCCTCATTAACCACAGGAAGAGATTAGGATTTACAGCACACAGGCAAATGACATCACATCAACAAAATAGAGGACAACTACATAATACTGGGAACATATTTTAGGGTGTACATAGTTTAATCTGCCACACACACCCACATACACACCCAGAAGCTTAGACCATAAAATTTATTCTACAGTTTGCCTTTTTTTAACAATGTATCTTCCCATGTTAGTACAAACAGCTCTGCCTCATTCTTCTACAGCAGACTGGGCTAAGCACATTATGACCTATTTGGAAGTTTAGTTATACCTTATTTTGCTATTAAAAACAATAATAATATCCTTATTCACTTATCTTTGATAGATGTTCAGGTATTTTTACTAGCAGATTCCTACAAGCATGTTACATCACATTTTAAATCTCGATAGAATCTGTCAAATGGCTTTCAAAAAGACTGTTCTGATTTAATTCTTATTAACAATGCATGAGTGTTGATTTCTCCATAACTTTGAAAGTACTGAATCACTCTTTTACATTTTTGATAATCTGATACATGAAAAATGGCATTTTGTGGCCATTTTACTACAAAGGCCAAGCATATTTACGAACTGTTTTTATTTCTTAATAACAAAAACAGTGATATCTGACTGCTTAGAAGTCATTTCAATTATGTAACTATAGCTAGCTGTAGCAATGAATTCCTGTATGTGGAACTATCGGGTCAGAAGATAAATCTATAAATTTTAAATTGTGTGACAGTGACTGCTACTTGTCCTCCAAAGAGAAGCTATGTAAGTTTGTATTGTATATACAGTGCCAATTATTTTTTATTTCTGTTAGTCTCATAAAATTGTATTTTTTTTTTCTTATGAGATTGAGCTCTTCATATGTCTAGAGTAATTCATACACACTTTTCTGGAAAATGTTCACACCTGTTACCCCATAAGAGTTTTCACGGAGCGGCTTGTGAATTTGGTTAAGATCTCTAGCACCTAACCATTAGACCTCAAGGGTTTCCAAATTATACATGTTCTTAAGTATATCCCCAGGTAGCCATGGGAGCACAATCTACAGAAGTTATAGATTTGCAGACACTGATCCATTATCTTCTGGTACTACATGTGGCTAGCCTAATTTCCTCTTCCCCTTTTAAAGAGGACTTTATCTTAACGCCGGAATGACAAAAAGACTTTTCTTCATCTTTATGTTACAGAAACTTACTTAGGATGGGTTTCACTGTCAACTGTTCTGTAGCAATATCTCCTGAGACAGTTTAAATTGATCACACTGAAATGTCACTTTTGTGAAATTTTCTTTAATTACATATTTGAATTTCTTTTTCTTTCTTTGGTCTTCTTTTTCAGAGACACAATTATGCCTAAGTTAGAGCTTCTTTATTTTCTGCATCTACTGTTTTCTAATTGTGTTTAAACGTTTATTTCCATTTGACTTTCTCGATCTTTCTCTATCCCTTATATTTTTAGCAGTCTTTATTCATTTTTTATTCTGCTTCCAACACAGCTTTCAATTCTGTGACAATTTTCATTTTTTCTCCACCTTCTTGCCTGTGCTCTCTCCCAGTTTATGCTCCATTTTCAACAGAAAACTTGTCACTCTGCCTCATTTTCCCAGATCTCTTGTATCTCTGCTTGGAGCTATTTACTTTCTTAAGTTATCTGAATTCGTGGTAGCCAGATCCAACTTGAAGGCACTGGTTTGGATGGGGGACACTATGCTGAACCATAATTCTCGACTGAGGTAAAAACATTTTTCTAGTGTGAGTACTTCACTTGCCACTTATCTCCAATTTCTTCTCCTTTTCTCATAATATCTTCCTATAGTCACTGTGTGGGTCCCTTTTAAATGAAGGCATGAGTCTCCTGGATGATCTGAAGGGGGGTTCTGTGGAGAGGAGCCAAGCTGGCAGAAGCACGCAAAGCCTTTGTGTCTCTCCCCAGCCAACAGCAATCAGGAGCTGTCAAGGTGCTAACAATTCCATTTTTCTTCCAACCTTCCCCACCCAATGTTTCCAGAAAAGATGGCACGGCTATGTGTTTCCTTTGGCAGCTTAGCTCCCTTCCTACCCACGGAATCAAACTGGGCCTTCGGGAGCTCCTACTACCAGCCTGCGTGCTTTCTGCCCACTGCTCCAGTCAAAGGAGTGGTGATTTTGCCTATCAGAAATATGTCACCTGTTCTAGAGAACTACAGTCTTTTCAGTTGGAATCTGTAGCCACAGACATCCTTTCTTGGCATCTTCCTAGATGCATTTGACTTTTTCAAAAATAGTACTTCATTGTGTTTTCAGTAACAGTTTACTCAACAAATTAGGCTCTCATTTGACAATTTCTATACAAACTGTTCAGTGATTTTAGCTACATTTTTCACAATGTGACAACATTCTCTTTCACTGTATTCTGGATGTTCCATTTACAGTACTGTGCTCTCCCGGCCCCTTTATCCTCTCATCTCTGCTTTAGAGTAACTGTTGACCTGTCAGTCTCACTTAGACTATTTTTAATGACCCATTTACCTTCACTATAATGCCATCCTTCCCCATGTACCGTGGGAACATAAAGATACAGCACATCTGACTTCAATCATCTGATTTTTGATATTTAGGTTACTCATCTGCTGTTTTTCTCCATGATCTTCCCTGTCTGCCAGCTAAACATCTATTTCTCACTTCTACTGTCTTTCAGCAACTATTGCTTCATAACACTTTACTCCAACACATAAAATAAATTCCTTTAAAGAGAAAAGAGAAAAGGAGGCTTGGTGGTGCAGCAGTGGTTAAGCACCTGGCTGCTTCTCCCATTCCACGGGAGAAAGACGGGGCAGTCTGTTTCTGTAAGGGTTACAGCCTTGCAAGCCTTATAGGACAGTGCTACTCGATCCTGTTGGGTTGCTGAGTTGGAATCATCTCAACAGCAATAGGTAACAGGTAGGGAAGAGAGAAAAAGGAGGAGCTCTGGTAGCTTAGTGGTTAAATGCCTGGTTGCTAACTGAAAGGTCAGTGGTTCAAACTGACAAGCTGCTCTGTAGGAGAAAGAGGCAGCAGTCGCTTCTGTCAAGATTACAGCCTTAGAAACCCTACGGGGTTTCTGCCTGCCCTACACATTTGCCGTGAGTCACAACTGACTTGACGGCACACATAACAACAAGGAGAAGGAGACGCGCTGGCGGTACAACAGTGACGTGCTCAGCTGCTAACTGAAAGGCCAACAATTCAAATCTACCCAGCATTAGAAGGCACGATCGACTCGACGGCAGTGGGAAAATTGGCTCCATGGTACAAAAGACCTGGTGATCTGTTCCAGTCAAGATTACAGCCTGGAAACCTCTATGGGGCAGTTCTGTTGTCCTAAAGGGATGCTCAGAGCCAACTTGATGGCACTTAACCACAACCACAAAGAGAAAACGCTGAGCAGTAAAAGCTTTTTCACTTATTTTTAAATTGCATTACTACCTCAGATGACTCCTGAGGGGCATATACATAACACAAAAAATATCTGTTCCTTGAGGCATGAAGGTATTGTCACTTTCATTTTTATTATTTTCATGAATAACAATGTAAATTACTGTTCACATTACCTAGGCCTTATACTAAGTTTTAAAAAGAAAGTGCTGTGTCTACCTTGTTAGACTAGAAGCTCCTTGAGATGAAACTATTCCACTTCAGTATACACAGTGCTAGTATCTGAACACAAAGAGGAATGTGTGTGTGTGTAACTTTTTTTAAGTTTCAAAATCATCCAGATGAAAACAGTACTTCAGTCCAGGAACATTTCCCCACAACTGTTAATGTAACAAAAACCAGCTGAAGCAAAATTCTGAGAGCAACAAGCTGTTCCTCTTGGTTTTGTCCATTTGTTCTCAGACAATGCCTACAAACACTGAGGTCCTGCCCTGCTCAACTTTGAGATGAGGTCTGGCACGGCACCCTTTAGCTCCTGGCTCAGAGGCTAGCTGGTCAGCTCTGGCACTGAGGCCTCGGGCAGGTCAGACTACCTACAGAACGCAGGATCTCCAGTAAGTGTTCTAGAACAAGATTAAGCCAAAATGCGATCAAGTGGTCCCGGGGTGAATCTGTTCTCTGATGTGCAGGGAACAAAAAAAAACCAAAAACCCACTGCCTCTGAGTTGATTCCAACTCACAGAGACCATACAGAACAGAGTAGAACTACCATTTGGCATTTCCAAGGAGTGTGTGGTGGATTTCAACTGCTGCCCTTTTTGGTAAGCAGAAGTAGCACTTATCTGCCACATCATCAGTGTTTCCATGTAAGGAAAAAGAAGGAGTAAAACTAGACGAGTTTTATGTGTTCAAGTTCCCTGCTGACAGCCCTACCAGGGAGATAAGTTGGGTAGAGCACTGCAAACCTGTAAGTATCTATCAAAAATACCAATGTGTACTAAAATACTTTACTGCTGTCAGTATCAAATCTGCTAAAAGAGCCTATAGACGGTCACCAAGTTATCATTACTGGGCCTAAAACAGTGATATGTTCAATATATATTTGTTGAACTAATGAGCAAAGGAACAAAAGTCCAGAATGGCCTCCACAAACACTGAGACAGAAAAACTATATACCACAGACGAAATAATTATGTACTGTGTACATAAAAGGAAATCCTGCTGGCACAGTAGTGAAGTGCTATGTCCGCTCACCAAGAGGTAAGCAGTTCAAATCTGCCATGCGCTCCTTGGAAACTCTATAGGGCAGTTCTACTCTGACCTAGAGGGTTGCTGTGAGTCGGAATCGACCTGATGGCTGTGGGTTTTTGTTTTGTTTTGGTGTACACAAAGGAATCGTGTGTTAAAAAAAATCTCAGAAATCAACAAAGCCTGATATGGCCAACATTCACCACGTGTATTTCAAGTGCAGGGTGGTGATGGTGCAATTCACTGCCAGTATTCTTCAGAAAGCATCAGCAATACCTAGTCTTCTCAGAACCTTAAAAATGGTCTCTAAATGTTAAATGTTAAAGCACAAAGTAGTCAGCTCACTAAATACTAGAACAATATAAATCCCAATCACCCTGACAACTTTATTCAAAACCAAACTCTGAAATATGCAACTGAGTAGAATACAAGCCTGGAACTGCTAATACCTTTTCCCATAAAACGGAAACGTGACCTGCCTCAAGACCACAGCTACCATCAACACTCTGGGGAAATGTAAGAGTCACTGTGTCTAAACCAGACAGGACAGGAGAAAATGGGCTACAATTAGCACCTTACAGTACTCAAGAATCAGAGGTACAAGCTTTTAGGCCACAAAAGGAACTGGTCAGAAAAGATCAAGGGGATATTTTCCCCCCAAGGTCTTTAAAACTTGTCAAAGACAGGAAATGAACACAATGACCTTCCTGAGGCCACTTTCTGACTTCAGGTCCTGATTCCCCTGTGGAAATCACAAAGTCAAATCTACTTAACCAAACCACTTGCTGCTGAGTCTATCTTGACTCATTACAACCTCCTGTGTGCAAAGCAGAATGCACTCTGCTGGGTTTTCAGTGTGACCCTTTGGAATCAGATCCTCAGGATCTTCTTCCGAGGCAACTCTGGGTGGGTTCAAACCTCCAGTCGTTGAGTTAGTATCAAGTGCTTAACCATCTGTGACACCCAGCGACAGACCTACCTAACATCCACATAACTCTCCTTGATTATATTCCAATTCCAGGAGCAGCAGTGATGACGACTATGAAGCACTGGTGGTTCAGTGGTACAGTTCTCACCTCCCATCAAGGAGACCCAGGTTCGATTCTTGACCAGTGAGCCTCCTATGTAGCCACCACTCATCTGTCAGCAGAGGCTTACATGCTGCTATGATGCTTACCAGGTTCCAGAACAACTCCTGGACTAGGGTGCATTAGGCCTGGCTACCCACCTCCAAAAACCCACCCAATGGAAACCCTAGGGATCACAACGGTCTGCTGTGCAACCAATCATGGGATAAACCAGGATTAACTTGACGGCGGTTAACAACAAAAGTGATGATGACTAAATTATAACACTAAGCATTTCTACACTGCTTATTATGTGCCAGACAGAGTTCGTCAGTCCATTAACTCTTTAATCTTTGTAGCCATCCTCCAAGACAGATGTCTTCATTACTAATTACCCTCATTTCATGAGGAAACTGGAGTACAGGCTAACTTGCCTACAGTGACACACAGCTGGGAAGTGGCAGGACTGAGATCTGAGCCCAGTCCATCTCAAAGAGGCTATAAGGTAATGGAGCTGTTTTTCCAGGGATGAACCTGCACAGAAGGGCAGAACCAACGTTAGGAGCACACAGCTGCAAGACCTGACTGCTGCCTCTTGCCAGAGGATGCCAAGGTAACGCCAAGGCAATGTTCTTGGAATGCTGCCTGGACCATCTGCTTTGGAATCACCTGAGTGCCTACTAACTTCACAGGTGGAGCCCAGGAATATGTCAACCTCAGAGAATCCCTCAGGGAATTCTCACCTGCCTAAAATTTAGTCAGCAAGTATTCTAGCACTATCGCTGCTGAGACCATACACAAAAAGAACACATGACACAACTATGATCATGGGGCTTTTTATTGCCGACATAATTGACAGAATCTGTTTCTTTATTTCATGATGATTCTCTGACTGAGATGACACAACACCCATCAAGTCCTTCTTGAGAGGCTAACAAATTTAACTCCATCAAACAACTAGGAGCAAACAACTAGGAAAACATGATTATATTAACACAAAATTTATAAAACTATAGTGATGTTTTCTCATCATAATACCGCCACACCAAGAGGGAGAAAAGGGCTATCTCTGAACTTCTTCACCAATATCTATTGGCTGTGTATCCATTTATTCTGTCCTCTGTTGGCAATCACTACTCACGACAAGTAGGAGCAAAAGTCTAAAAATTCCAATCAATAAATTTTTAAATTTCTTTAAACGAAGTAAGCCACCCCTGTGGTAGCGTTTCTCCAAAACTTACTCCAAATGGTGAAGAATAAGACAGTAGACAATACTGAGAAGCCGGCCCAATCTGTACAAGCAAGGTCATGCAAGCTCCACAGACATACTCAAAGTCCCAGAGGAATCAAACCGCTGGACTGAGGGCTGTGGGGACCATGGTCTTGGGGAGCCTCTAGCTCAATTAGTACAATATAATTCATAAAGAAAATGTTCTATAGTCTACTTTGGTGAGTAGCAGTATCTGGGGTCTTAAAAGCTTATGAGTCACCAGCTAAGACACTCTACTGGTCTCACCCATCAGGCACAAGGGAAAATGAAGAAAACTGAAGACACAAAGGAAAGATTAGCTCAAAGGTCTAATGGACCACAACCACCAAAGCCACAACCAGACTGAGTCTGGTACAACTGGACAGGGCCCTGCTGCTTGCACGGGCTGCTGTGACGGGGATCATAACAGAGGGTCCTAGACAGAGCTGGAGGAAAACACGGAACAAAATTCTACTAACTCAAAAAAAGGTCACACTTACTGGCCTGACAGAGACTGGAGAAACCCTGTGAGTATCATCCTGGGACACTCTTTTAGCCCAGTAGTGAGGTCACTCCTGCAGTTCACCCTGCACCCGAAGATTAGACAGGCCCATAAAACAGAATGAGACTAAAGGGGCACACTAGCCCAGAGACAAGGACTAGGAGGCAAGAGGGGACAGGAAAATTGGTAAGAGGGAACCCAAGACAGAGAAGGGAGAGTGCTGACATGTCATGGGGTTGGCAACCAATGTCGTAGAAAAATATGTGCACTGTGTAATGAGAAGCTAATTCGTTCTGTAAATCTTCATCCGACATATTAAAAAAAGAACCTTTAAACTCAGAGGAGGGATTCACTGCCTTATGCATAGATCCTCTACAGGAAGGGTTCTTAGCTCTGAGGTGGGGGAAGGGAGAAGTCCACGAACTTGGAGTGGACAAAGACATTTTCACCAACCTCCAGCTGAACTTAGGCATTTCTCTTCATTACAAGTGGAAGCAGTCACCACAGCAGCATTTGACTCCATCACCAACAGGACTGATTTTTTTCAAATCACATTATGCTTGTTAAACATATTACGAAAAGCTGTTCATTTCAAAATTACAAGACCAATTACACTAAGTGATATAATAATTTAGAAGTACATACCACCTTAGCAACACTTTTCATAAGAGTTTTGATAACCACAGTTCAATATAATTGGCTTCCTTTGCAATTCTGGGTAGATATACATTTGAAAACATAATCCTGAGAAGTAATGTACAGAATGTCAAATGTGTCCATAATGCACGCGCATGCACACACACACACACACACGCACGCACACGCACACACACACAAAGTTACAAACCCTGAACTGCAGACAAGTGGAGACCCAAAAATTAATTTGCCTATGTCACACAAATGAGTTAAAATATAAAACCAAAAACCCGAACCAGTTACCGTCGAGTTGACTCCAATGTATGGGGACCCCACACAACCAGGTTCCACCACTAATCATTAGCACTTGAGCACATTAATTGTTTGTACTGCTCAGGGACTTGGAGTTAAAATATAGTCCACTGCTCACTCTGTTATTACTGGGATTACCACTTTGTATTCTACTACTAAGGCTACATTCTTTGTGTGCTTGACACAGGCAGTTTCACACAGTTGCTAAAAGGAAGGCTGAATACGAGGGGCAGAGTTTCTGCAATTGAGGTTTAATACCAACTCTTCCAGAGATTCTCTGGCAGCCTGTGACTAAGCCTTCCTTATCTTGAAACGGGACTATGACTTCTTTCCCAAAGTGACCCTGAAAAGACTTGCAAGAAAAAAAATAATCAATTTGTGTGAAAAGACTCATACCACTTGGAAATCATATTTTTAAAATTTTTTACACATGCCCTTAAACAACAGTTCTAATGGTCTTAATTTTACTAATGTGGTTTCCATCACAAGCTGTAAATTCCATTTCCAACTCTGCTATCCACTATGCTCCGTAAGGAATAAAAATCACCAGAGAAAACGAAATAAAGCTATGTCTTGCTTTAATGCGGTTTTCTGTGGCCCAAGGGTGGGCTGGCTTCCAGATCATTCATGCCCCTCGAGGTTTGTAAATTGTTTATGCGCAGTATCAGAGTAATGAAAAGTCCAATGTTCTCAATGTTTTCTCAAACAAGACTCCAAAGTGGTTACAATCTACTCAATAGAAACAGATCTGCTCCTGAAAAACTGTACATAAAAGAAATACACACATTTCAAATGCTTTTTAAAAGACTTTCACGAGTGAAAAAGAAAATTCTGTGGGTCAGAAATAATAAAAATTGCCCTGTGCGATGCCCCACAGTTAGTCACTGGAGGAGACAGACCTGATCCTAGACCACACGACTTTTTTCCCCTACATCATGCCGGGCCACTGTCCATGTAATTTTAGTCGAGTGTTCAGGTTCAAGCTCAAGCTCTGCCTCTAAATATCATCAGCCTTGGCTTTACACTGCTCTGATCAGTATCAATCACACGTTTGGCTGTAATACAATAAAAGAGCTTGAGGGATAAAGGAAAGAAAATTCCCTATTCAACAACTTTGGAAAATGTACGCTGCACGGCCGGCGTACAAGCTTCCCCTGCTACCAGAGCTTCTACGAAGAACACTTCAACATGCCCAGAAAGACGTACCACTCAAGATTACACATCTCTATCTGAGGTTTCCTGTATCAGCAGGAAAGGAGACAGAACAGATAAGGGAAAGTGTCAACCTTCTCTATTCAGGAAACAATGACGGGATCATGGCCATGGGCAGACTTCGAAAAACAGATCGCTTTGGAAGAAACGACTATAAGGCCGCAACAGCGAGGCACTGCTGGCAGAAGGGTTGGGGAACCATGAATAGTATCCGGGGGTAGGGGTGGGGGCCGGGGAAGCCTGGGCAATAAACAGCTCTAAAGGGCACCTGGTGTGGCTAAAAAAGTGAAAACGCTACCAACTCAAGCGATTGCATCTTCCCTCTCACTTCGTCCCACCCTCACCCCCAAACTGAAGCAATGTGGCAGGCGAGGAGGAGGTTTAAAGAGATAAATGGTGTAGTTTTGGGGTGCAAGCTCGAGTTTCAGATTTGCTTCGGCCACGAAATCGCTGCCTAGCTCAGCAAGTCACAACACTTCGCTTGTTTCCCCATCAGTAAAACCCGGATATCTACACTCCCGACTACACAAGAATGCTGCCAGGATTCAATGAGACAAGGACTGCTAAAACCCTCAACACTGGGTCAGAAGCATAGCAACCGCTCCAGGACGCCAAGGTAAGCCCGCAGGAGGGTTCTGGCTTCCGGGCTCCGGCCCGGAAAGGGTGCTCCCAGGGCCCGCTCCCCGTCAGCTGGGCTCAGAGCCCCTGCCCGACCCACCTTGTTGTTGTACTCTTCCACGAAGCTGCCCAGCGCCAGACGAAAGCGCTTGTCCGGCCGCACGCTCCAGTTCATGGCGTAGACAGTCCAGGGCGCTTCATACTTGTAGATCTCCTTCCGTTTGCCGTGCAGGGACATGGTGGCGGCTGCGGGGCCGCAGTGCGGGCCGGGTCGGCGGCCAGACAGCGGGCGGGGTGCGAGTTGGGCGGGGAGCCGAGTATGGGACCGAGGGGTCTGAAGGGAGGCGGGGCAGGCAGGGACGGCTTAGCCCGGAAACAGGACCGCGGCGACAGACAACGGCGGCCGTACCCGACCCCTAGTTTCAAACCAGCTTCGGCACCCACAAAAACCACCTTCCGTTTGGGACACCGCCCCACCTTTTCGGAACGGAAGCCGCGCGACCGCCGCAGCGTCACCAGCCGTTGGCTACCTGTCACGTCTTTTCGAATAGTTCTTTCGCTTCATTGGTTATTGTGCCCGGAGTTTTAGAAATCTCCTCACTATTGGTGAAAATATTTGTCACTCCAACTTATCGACCCGCCCATTTTTCAGGGGAGGAGCTTTCACAGGCTCGTAGGTCATTGGGTAGTGAAGATGTCAGTCAGAGAGATAACGGTGCCGTGCTGGGGGGCGTGGATGATACTGAGCCCGGCGTGCCACACAGCAGGCCTCTAAGTTCTAGGCTAAGTCTCTGTGAAGGAAACCTCTTGCGTGCCCTGCTCTGACCTTCCTCTGCTGCTTCTATCCTGACCAGCCTCTCCACGCTGTCGAGTAAAATTAAAATTCTGCATCAATGGGGGGACCCTGGAACCTGGCATCTTGGCCACGCCAAACCGGAGCCACCCTCCCTTCCCTCTTCCCAGTGCCCCTTTGCAGCATGGCACTTGTTCTCCCAGTATCCCAAAGACATGCCTTCTGCAAGCCTTTTGCAGAAACACCATGATTCAGTTCAGGACCATGCCGGCCTCAGTGAGGCCTCTCCGTGGATTTCATTTCTAGGGTTGGTCTTTGGTTAGCAGCAAAGTGACCAGCTTGACTCTAAGTTTTTGTCTGTGCCCATCCCCTTCCATAGAGCAACCCAAGGCATATATCAATTAAGCCCTAAATTGATTTGTGCTGTGAGTTTGAAATGGAGAAAATGCAGGACCAGAATCTACTGAATAACTTTTTATATTTTGCATGGCTTCCAGTTCTTGGCTTTCAGCAAAATTGAAGGAGTGTAATGAATTGTTGGATGATGCCATTAAAAACAATTTTGAATGTCAATGTATTTTTAACATACAACTTGGAAACAGTTGACAGAATTAAGTGACAACATCCTAATAAATCCCTCCTGGTTCCGTCTACTTATTTATGTGAGCAAGTTTTCTCTGTGCTTAAGTTAAAAAAAAGAAACATAGAAACAAAGCTGCTGCTGAACTTTGTCTTATCCTAATAAAATATAATATTCACCCACAGATAAATTAACTAACTGGGGAAAATATCCCCATGCAATCTCTTTAAGGCATGCTTTTCCAATAAAATTGTTAATTTTTATTAAAATATGAATATATACACAGCAAATGGCCCCAACTCAGCAGGAACGGATGCTCACCGAGGACCAAAATGACATGGGGTAGAGACAATCCAGAAGGTAGAGAGACCCACATGAGTGGGTGCCTACATCAACTTGGGACCGGAAGAACCGGATGGTGCCCGGCCACCACCAGTGATAGCCACGATGGAGCTCACTAAGCTGAGTCTCACTGGCAACACAAGAATAAAAAGGGGTGCATCCTGAGATCTCCACTAAAAGACCTCCACTAAAAAACCTCCAGCGGTTTCGGGGTTCCCCTGGGAGCATGGCCCCCGGCCCTGATGCTGCCCTTGCCCATAAATCATAACAAAGATCCACTCTTTGGACACGAATGGATTGGACTTGGCAATGCAGAGTGACCATATATTGTATGCACTTTATGGTTCTATACATCTATAGGATATCATCCTGCTGACCTCTGGTTGGAGGAAGGAGAGCGGTTGGAGAGGAGGGGAAAGGAGACTGCTGGGAGGATGAGACATGTATGGGGCAGAGAGGAATAGTGTGCTGTCACCGGACAGGGAGAGCAGTGGAAGCTGCATATAGGTGGGCATGTAAATTTATACGGGAATGTACATTTTCACTCAGTCATATCAAATAAAAAATAAAAATTAAAAAAGTGAATATATATGTATGTTGTTTTAAACAACTATACTGCTAAGAAAACCTTAGTAAATTCACAAAATTTCAATTTATATACATAATTGTGTTGCAAGCAGATATGATAAGATGCTTATAACAGACTTTGAAGCATGAAAAGAAATTACATATTGGACAAAATGGGGCAAGCGTGGCTAGAAGGGAATTACGAGACTGAAGAGGAAAAGTAATAATGTTAAAGAAAGGTTTCTGTGTGACTTTACAGTGGATGACAGTGGCTCTCAAATCACTGTGTTGCTTGGATTGAAATGGATCAATATAATTCAGGCAAGGCACAGTTTTATCTATGGCATTTGGCTTTTGGCTTTGGCATTTTCAACCCACTGGTAATTACATCCTTTGCAACAATTTAAACTTAATGAAACAATTCAGATGTCAGAGTTCCTCTAGAATGTATTTATGTAAAATGACTGGAGACCAGTGACCAGGAGCTTTTTGGACAAAAGCCCTTTGCAGTGGAATGGTTAACTACACAGGCTGTAGAACTAGATTACTGGGTTGAAAGTATTTTGTTAGGTGCCATCAAGTCAATTTTTGACTCACAATGACCCCATGTGACAGAGTAAAACAGCCCCATATGGTTTTCTAGGCTGTAATCTGTACAGGGTTGGAGCCCTGGTGACACAGTTGTTAAAGCTCTCGGCCCTTAACTGAAAGGTCAGTGGTTCAAACCCAACACCTACTCCTCCAGAGACAGATGTGGCTGTCTTCTTCAATAAAGATTAAAGTGTTGGAAACCCTATGGGGCAGTTCTACTCTGTCCTACAGGGTCACTATGAGTCAGAATCAACTTCACAGCGAAAAGTTTTTGTTGTTATTGTTTCTTTATAGGACAGATCATGAAGTCTTTCTCCCATGATGCAGCTGGGTTGGTTCGAACAGTAAACTTTTCAATTAGCAGCTGAGCCCTTGGATTGAAGTTGCATCCTCCTTTTCCTACTGTGTTGGGCAAGATTATTTTTATTTATTTTTTAATTGAAGTATAATTTACACATGGAAGTGTAATATTTTTGCAACATGAACACACACTCAAGTAACCAGCACCCAGATCCAGAAACAGAACAGCACCAGCACCCAGAAGTCCTCCTCATGCGCAGCTAATTTTCTTAGTGTCTCTCTGCTTCTGATTCCACGTCTTTAAAATGGGTAATTACACAGGGCCCATAAGGTTGTTCGAAGGATTAGATGAATGAGTGTCTTCAGAGCAGATATGATGCCCAGCACAGGGTGAGTGCCGTGGGAGTGTTGGCTGTTGTCATGATTCCAGATGGTCACCAAGTCAGCACCTCTCTGCTTCCCTTCACCCCAGCCTGGCTAAGAGCCCCATGCTCTGACAGCTCCTAGGCTCAGCAGAGCCACCTTCAGGTCCCCAACACAGTGGATGTGGAGCATGAAGCCCCAGCTCTTTAATAAGAAGGGCTTTGGGAAGACCATGGTTTGGAGTCATGGCACAGTCAAGGCCTCATGACACTCAGGTAAGTTTATATAGATAGCTCAATGTGAAATGTGCCAGGTTTATTAACTGCATGACACTCCACCACCCGGAAGGGACGCAAAGGTCATCACAGAACTGTCGGTACAGCAGCTGAGGGCTGGTGCTCTATGAACTGGCACCTTCACCTCCAGCTGGGTCAGAGGCACTCGGCAGAGGCCTGATTGGTCCTGGGCCATGAGTGCTGGGCCATGACAGGGGCTGATTCTGAGTCGGGAGGTAATTCCACCCCACCTAGAGCAAGGCTCTTACACAGATCAGCAACTTCTCTTACCTCACTGACCCCTCAATCCTGTAAGCTACCTGCATATCACGTCACCACCATCCCATCCTCCACCAGGCTTGCCATTAAAAGGAGCCCTGGGAGAGGCTGGGGAATGTCCCAAGTCTCTTCATCATGTCTTCTTAGGTCACCTGGGTCAGCAGTATAAAGCTACTCTAGGAGAATGATTTTCAGAGGCCCGTTTTGGAGGCTCTCTGCCTCCCTCGGGATCCTCAACTCCCACCTCATCCACATTCAGCCCTTTCATGGCATCTTTTATCTTGGGCTTCAGTGGCTCTAACTCCCTGCAAATCCAGGATCTGAGTCATATCTCTGGAACCCCAGCTGCTTGGGGACAGAGCCCAGGTGTTCAGGGAGGGAGGGGAAACGGGGACCACAGACAAGCCCCTGTACCACTGTGGGGCACAGAGGCGAGGCCAAGGGTGACAGGAGCCCCTGGGGCTGCTCTTGTTCGACGGATAGTGTCGGGGGTTTGTCCATTGCCATGACGAGGGGAAGCATCCCAGAGGAGGAGTTCCTGCGCTTTGGCCTACATTGGTCCAGGTCACCACAGTCTGGGGTCTGGGAGAGGAAAGAAAGAGGCATGTAATGTGAGAAGCCCCCCAGGCCAGGCTATGGGTCAGTTCACCCAGACTTCAGGGGTAGCCACTGGCTGGAGATGAGCCTGCTCCTTCACAGCACAGGGTCCTATTATCTTCCCTAAGCTGTGGGGCCTGTGGTCACTTTCTGGACTTTGCCACCACTTCATCCAGGCTGCCCTGTCATAATTCAAGCCATAAAGGGGCACAACAGAAGCCATAGCTTCTCCTGGGGCACAAAGGCTCTGGGACTGAAGCAGTCTGGGATAGGGAAAGACATGGAGCTACCTGGGGAGGGGGTCCCCTCACCTGCTCACCTGTGCAGGAGGCAGATGGCCCTGGGGCAGCCTGGGCCCTGGACTTGGAGTTGCTGAGGCCACAGGAAACAAGGACAGGTCCTTGGAGGCAGCGGCTCCCAAGATATAGCTGGTATGGCCCTGTGGTAGGGGCTGCTGCAGGAGCTGCAGGATGTGGCTGAGGTCTGAGGCCATGCGGGACTCCAGTCTGCCAGAAGGAGCCCCATGGTCAGGGTCAGGGTGACAGAGAGCAGCTCCCAATTTCCATACTGCTCCTACTGGGTGGTGTGTCAGCCAGGGGCCTACCTGAAGCTATTTCCAGCTGGGAAATGCAGACTTTGTCTAAATCCCCCTTACCACACCCCTGACTCTGGTAACAACAGTGACTGAACACATTGTCCAGTCCTCATAGCAACATTTTGACATGGCTATTCTGATTATCTTCACATCACAAAGGAGCAACTGAAGGCCGCAAGCAGTTAACTAACTTGCTCACTCTCTACTTAATGCACTGCAGACAGAATTTGAAGGACCCACCTGCTCCAGCCCTGCCATTCATAGGCCATACCCACTTCCAAGGGCCCACGGAATTTATGTTTCTAACATGGTTGCACCCCCACCCGTCATCAAGGCTTCCTTGGCACAGTCTAGAGTTTCCAGCGGAAGGCTTCCAAAGAATTATGCTTTCAGACATCGGGATGAGGAGACCTGCCACTAAATGGGCCCCACTGTACTAAAAACCACCGGGTCCTCACTGGAGTCCCTGAGCCACCAGGAGGGGGCACCCGTGCCTAGCTCGCTCCTAGGCCCACCCTCTGGGGCTGCCCCAGCCCAGGCCCTCAGGGCACGCACCTGTTTAGCTGGTCCTGGAGTTGCTCCAGCCTGGAGCCTAGCTCCCGAGACCAACCATCCGAGCCTCCCTGAGGGTTTGGGGGGCTGTGCCTTGGGGGTACTTGCTGCAGCAACTCAGGCCAGAGGCCAGATGTGTCTGGGGTACTCAGGGATGGGGCTGCAGCTGCAGGAGGGACAAGGCGTCTGAGCTCCTGCCCAGCTGGCCTGAAGGATTGTCTGACCTCAAGCACAGCCTGGGCTCCTCCCGCTCCGCACCAGGGGGCAAGGGGATCTCCTTACCTGGATAGCCTGAAGCGAGAAGTCCTGTCCCCGTGGAGGTCTGGCTTCCAGGGCTCAGGGGGCTGTGGCCCTGGGAGGGAGGCCGGGGCCCCTGTCTGTTTGGGCTGGCTGGGTGAGGGCTCATAGCCCTGGCTTCACTGCCCATGAGGCTGCAGCGCAGCTGGTCCCCTGGTATCTTGGTGTGGAGCCCCAGGGGACTGGCTGGTATCCACCCCTGGGGACAGCGCTCGGCACCCAGCCAGGCCTCACTCCCTGGCTCTGAGGATACAAGCCATCAGTGCTGAGAGCTGCAGTCCAGGAGGGAGCCCTTCTCCACTCATGGAGGGGCTGGGAAGGCAGGGGAAAGACACAAGAGTGGACAGGAAGGCTGGGCAGACACCCGCAGTCTCAGGGCAGGGACTGACTGTGCTCACCTGACTGGTTGTCATTCAGGAGGGAGCCTTGGTGGTTTTGGCTTCCCAGAACCTGCTGGGGTGATGACTGGAGACCCCCGTCTGCCTTGTAGGGAACAAGGGCATCAAGAGACAGGGATCAAAGCTGGAAGGAGATCTCTCTGTTCTCTCCCTACCTCACTATGGGACTCTTGTAACAATTAGGTGACAAAGCGTGCTGGGTGGCTGCACACTGCAACAATGACTCAGGCAGCTTCCTACAGACACTCTCCTGCATGTGTGACAGTCAGGTTGCCAGAGGCTTGGTGACAATGACCATGCACTGAATAACCATGTGCAGACCCCCCAGAGATCTTGGAAGAGGCTGCCTTTAGCAACAAGATTTGGGGGTGTAAGGCAGAAGAGCTGTGCTTCCTTCCAGCCTTGCCCTTCCCTGAGTCCCCAAGTACTCCTTCCTCTGCATGGGCCATTGGGGGCTTTTTCTAGAGGAGGCTGGGTCTGGAAGCCCAATCCACTTAGGAGGTGCCCTCAGCAGCACGCTTGGCACCCCTCTCCTAGCCCTGTGAAGCCTGGTGGCACTTGGGTGCTGCAGGGTCACCAGCCACCATGATAACATCCCTTCCATCCAGTGTCCAGCCATGAATCCATTAGATGGCTCCTAGTGGCTGGATTCTCACTAGGAGTCTATGTGGCAGGTGAGGTGGGGAGGGATGACTCAGCGTAGGGAGACGAGCGGAGGGGCAGAGTAGGGCTGTCCAAAGGAGGAAAACCTTTCTCAATCCCATCATCCAGAAGCTGGATGTGGGCGTGGGCTGGCACAGCCACTCCTCCTGAGGTTGAAGGCTGAGGGTGGCAGGGAACAGGGACAGGGGTAGGCCTGAGGGAGGGACTGGGGCACTCAGTGCCAGGGTCTCAGCCACTGCCTCAGGCCTGGTGGATCCCGTCCACTGGCTGATTCCAGCCCTTCCTGTTCATGAAGCCCCTCCCATTCATGAGGCCCCTCCCAACAACTAAAGCCCCCAGCGCACAGCCAGCCTTTGTACCGGCTGTCTCACTCCATGGCAACCTAAGGCACACAGAGATTCAGTCTCTCCTTTGTACCCTTGTGACTTTATTATTTAACTGGTGTGGCTATTTATTCTCCCGAGTTGTCACAACTTCTTTCGCTGATAAACCTCAGAGGAGAAACAGTTTTATCATCACTTCCTTCCTCCCTGTGTGCCTGGTACCCCGAGCACCTGGAGGGCAGACACCCTCCTTTCCAGCTTGGTGCAATGTGCTGGCAGAAGCCTGAGCCTTCCGGGTGGACAAACTTGAGTCCCCATTTTGGCTCTGCTTTATAACTTTGAGCAGTTTACTTATGTTCTCTGATCCTTAGTTTCCTCAGCTGGAAAATGGGGACAATAACACCTACTTGCAAGCGAGGAGTACCTGCAATAATGAAAAACAAGTCCTCAGCTCAGACTTTGGTACATAGTTGGTGCTCTATAAGTGGTAGTGATCACCGTGCTTAGTTAGCATGGTGCTGGCCATAGCAGGCACAAAAATGACAAGGACTAAGGGTACAGGATACAGCCAGGGAGAAAGGCAGTGGTCAGCCAGGTGGGCCTGTAGGCCCAGCTCTCAGTGGGCTATGGAACATTCCCCAAAGTGCCCGCCGGCCCTGGCCCACAGGCCCAGACTCACGTCCCGTAGGTTGAAGGTAACCTCCAGCTTACTCCAGAAGCTGTCTGCAAAGGCAGGGTACATGTCCAGCACCTCCAGAAGGTCAGCCCGCTGAATCTTGTGCAGGTCACAGTAGGTCAGCGCCCGCACATCCGCGCTGGACTTGCCGGGCCGGGCATGGAGGCTGATGGGCTCCCCAAAGATGTCGTTCTTCCCTGCCAGCCAGAGGGGTAAGGGTTCCTCCAGAGTCTGGCTCCAAGCTTTTTTCTGAAGATCCTCCCCTGAGGGCCCCTTCATCTCAGGGATCCTGCCAGGCTGGAGCCGGGGACTCAGGAATCAGCTTTAGGGGTGGGGATTGGTGTGCTGGCTGTGGAGCGGAGGAGTGTGGCCTTCTGCTGTCCTCTGAGCTCCGCAGGGACAGACGCAGACCCTCCACCCCTAGCATGTGGGTCCTCTTGCTGTCTCAGGTCCCTCAGGCCCAGAATCCCTTCTCCTTTGTCCATGTTCTAGCACTGCCCTGACTCTTGCCCATCAACAGTGGGCAGGAAGGGACACCAAAGGCTCCCTGCTCAACACCCTCCCCACATCTGTGCTGGACTGTAGGGCACAGTGTCGGGATCCCTGGGCCAGAAGCACCTATTTCCCCCAGGTCAGGGCCGGAAGCTTCTGTTTCTTGTGCCCCATTCCTCATCATGGGGCCAGGTAAGCGAAAGCCCAGCAAATCACTCCTCTTTCTGGAGCCCACTGCCTTCATCTCTAATGGCATCTGCCCTGTCCCATCCGCCTTGCCTACTCCTCTGGGTTTCTTGGAGCAGCAGATGAAATAGTGTTCTGAAACCACCTTGAATAGGACAGTGGGAGTCACTGGGAGAGCAGATGTCACAGGGAGACATGAGTGGATACTTAAAGTAATGAGTGGGTCCTGCTCGTGCTGACCACAAGACGTAAACATGATTAAAGTGAGATCCCAACCAAAAGCAACCAACACTAGTATCCATAGGGCCTTAGAGTAGAGGTGAGCCAAGAGCTGGGGGGCCATGGAGGAAAGAGGACCTCATTCTGTCAAGGGTGGCTGGGGACAGGAAGGGTTAGGGGATATTTAACAGAGAAAGGGGAATGGAGTCTGTGCCTACAGAATGAGGAGGACTAGAAGCCCAGGGGGGAGACCCTGGCAAGGCAGTGGTTGAGTGCTACTGCTGCCAACCAAAAGGTCAGCAGTTCAGATTTACCAGGCCATCCTTGGAAACTCTGTGGGGAAGTTCTACTCTATCTATAGGGTCCCGATGAGTCAGAACTGACTCAACTGCAGTAGGTTTGGTTTTTTGGTTTGGGGAGCCCAGGCCAGTCTCTGAGTGGTACCAACAGTTAACTCTCTGCTGCTAATGGAAAGATTTGGAGCTTCTTTGTGAATGACTGGTCTGCTTTGTCATGAGTCTAAAAGAAGTGGGTGACACCCAGCTACCATTACTTTACTGAACACTTTGATCAAAGATTCTACAGCAGAATCCTGATTGAAAGAGGGGAAAACATAGAAGAGAATTTCAAACACTCATAGACTCCAGACTTTCTAGAACCGTTCATTACTGTGGACGCTGGATGAACCCCTAAAATAACTGCCCTGGCATAATCTTTAAACCATAAATCAAAAATATCTCCTTAACAATGGGTTAAGTAGTAAAAATTGTCTGCCTTAACTGAAGCCATCTCCAAAGCCAACTGTTCTGACAAAGATTAGACTGCACTATAAGACATAAAATGACACTCATGAAGACTGCTTTTAAGCTCAAGTAGACACATGAGACTCAATGGGCAGCTCCTGTCGGGAGGTGAGATGAGAAGGCAAAAAGGGACAGGAGCTGGCAGAATGGATGTGGGAAATCCAGGATGGGAAGGAGGAGTGTCCTGTCACATTACAGAGAGAGCAAGTAGGGCTACATAAGAACGTGTGTATAAAAGTTTTGTATGAGAAATAAACTTTCACTTAAAGCACAATAAAACAAGTTTTAAAAATACTGTCTGCCTTGGTTACAGTAGTGGGGACAGGGTATGGGGACCATGGTCTCGGGGTTCATCAAGATCAATTGGCATAAATAGTCTATTCTAAGAGAGTCTTCTGTGCCCTATATTTGTCAGTGGTGTCTGGGGTCTAAAAAGCTAGTAAGCTGCCATCTGAGGTACACCAAACAGTCCCAACTCATCTGGGACAGGCGATGACCAAGAACAACAAAGACATGAGGGAAAAAGAGCCCCGTAGACAGAAGGACCCATGTAATGGGAGACTGTATCAACATGTCACCAGAGGAACCAGATAGCGCCTGGCCACCACCACAGGCAGCCATGACAGGGAACACAATGTTGAGTCCCTGTGACAACATGAGAAAAAGAGGGGTGCAGATCAAGAACTTTACTAAAAGACCACAACTGATGCTCTGACGGCACAGGGGATCCTCTGGGAGCATAGCCCCTAGACCTGCTGCTACCCCTGTGCAGAAAGTACTACTGAGGTCAACTCCTGAGGTGAACTGGACTCAGGAACACAATGTGACCACATGGTGGGTGTACCTTATGAGTCTACACATTTATAGGGGCTGTCCACTTGTCTCTTTCTAGATGGGACACAAGAAGATGGGGAGGAGGGGGCAGGAGCTTGTTAAGAGGATACGACAGTATAAAATGAAAAGAAGTGTGCTGTCAGGGGGCAAGGAGAACCGAAGAACTATGCATAGGCGGGCATGCAAAATTGATTTGGCTTGTATACTTTCACTTAATCACAATAATAAAAAAAATGTTGTCTGCCTTGAGCATTATGCTCTCTTAAGGACTATTTATATGATATCCAAGTGACAACAGCAACTCAAAGATTAGTCAGGAACCTTTGGGGGCAGTGAGTTTATGTCAACAGGGAGGAGCAACTCAGAAAAGGAGGGTTAGAGTGGTCGCACAACTTGAAGAATATAATCTGTGTCACTGAATCATACACATAGAAATGATTTGGTATGTTTTCCTGTATATGTTCTCAACAATCAAATAAAAAGTTGGAAGTTTGAATCCACCCAGAGGAACCTCGAAAGAAAGGCCTGGAGATCTCCTTCTGAAAAATCAGCCACTGAAAACCCTGTGAAGCACAGTTCTGCCATAATATCCATGGGGGCACCATGAGTTAGACTCAGCTGAACAGTAGTTGGTTTGGGGGAGGGTGAGAGGAGACCAAGAGTATCCTGGACAGAAGAAACAATGAGTGGTCAGTGCTGTGTGGTTAGCACAAGGGTGTCCAGCCCAGGGAGAGGGGTGCCATGGAGCATGATGAATTTCACCTTTCTCCATGGGAAAGGGCATCCCTTCAGCCTGGTACACAAGCAGAAGGATGAGGCGGAGGCCAGGACACGACTCCCAAGAGAACAGGACCAAAGATCAGAGGCCATCAGACCTGGATGGGTCCTCAGCCTCTTCCAGCTCAACCTTCTCATTCAAAGAATTAGGATCTAAGGCTCAGAAAGGGAAGGAACCTGCTAGAGTCACCTATGAAACCCAGAAGTCTGAAATCTGGGCAAATTATAAAGTGATGAGTTTCCAGTAGATGAACGACTATGATCTAATGTCCATTTCTACTGAAGATGAAACGAGAAGTTTCCATGTCTGTAACTGAAACTCAAATTGGATCAGCTTCTTAATTATTAATCAAAACTATTATCCCTACCACGTGGATGGCACTTCTAAGGCAGGCTGGGAGGCAGGGGAGGTCTCATAGAGGAGCCGATGCTTCAACTTAGCCTTAAAGGATGACCAGGGTGTGCCAGTCAGAGGTGAGAGGTGGGGTGCTCCAAGCAGAGTGAACAGTATGCGCAAAGACATGGAAGTGTGACAGAGATAGAGATTTAAAGAACTGTAAGTAGCCCCAGTTGAGCAATGATTAAGCACCCAGCTGCTAATGGCAAGGTTGATATTCAAACCACCTGGTGGCTCTGCGGGAGAAAGACTTGGTGACCTCCCACGAAGATTCCAAACCTTAGCCAAACCCATTGCTTTCAAGTTGATTCATCCTATGGGGCGGTTCCACTCTCACCTAGGGTCATCATGAGCTGAAAATCAACTTGATGGCACCAAAGTACAAGTAGTTTTCATGGCTGGAGCATGCACTACCAGCAGGAGGGTGGCAGGACCAAGGGTGGCTGCGAATGAGAGGTTACATTTTGTCCCATGGGCCCCATGGAACCATGGGAGCATTTCAAGCCAAAAAGGAGCATGCACAGATGTGACTTCTAGGTCACTGGCAGAAGGTGGAGGATGGAGCACAGTAGGTAGGAGCGATGCAGGAACTTGGGACAGGAGTTCCTGACACTGACCAGGCAGAGTATGATAAGAGGTGGATTGGGCAGGGACAAGGGGACAGAGGTAGGGGACGGAGACATATTGAGAGGAATGGGCAGGGCTTTGTGACTAGCTGGATGTGGTGTGGGGCCATAAAGGAGACGGACGCGCCCTTAGCTGATTCCCAGGTGTCTGCCTGTGGATAGTTCACATGAGGGAGACACAAAAGGATCTGGTTTTGCAGGAAGATTTCAGGTTGGGATGTGTTGAGTTTGCTCTGCTGGCAGGATAGGAGGGTGGCTGTGCCCAGGAAAGAATGGAATATTCTAGTCTGACACAGAGGAGAAACTGGGGCCAGGACAGAGCTTTCAAGGTCCCTGTGGCACAAGTGGAGGCTGAGGCTGGGGAAGAAAGGAACTGGCCCAGGTGAGAAGTAAAATGAGGAAAGAGCAGAAGGGACAGCAGGCTATGAGGACCAAGGAAGGCTGGGGCTCAAGTTGGGGGAGGGTACAGCAGAGAGGACTCTTTGATTTCAGAGGAACGAGTTGATGCTCAAGGACACACAGCTGGCAAGTGGCAGAGGCTGTACGTGACCCAAATCTGTCTGATCCCAGTCTAGTGCTCATATCTTCCTCCAAAGCGTCCAGTTGTCCCTGCAGCTTCACTGAATGTGAGTGGGACATCCAGGCAGGGCACCACCCTTTATCCAAGGCAGACCATTGGCCTATCACCTGGAGGCCCCTAAGAGTAGCAGGAGGGAGGAGCCTGCCTAGGCTTCTGAGTCAGACACGCAGCCTTGGAATCCCTGCTTGGTCACTTGCTAGCATAACCTCTCTGACCCTCAACTTCCCTAGCGGGAGAATGGGACCTATGGCAGAGCGTTGTTTCAGGGATTCAGAGAGCTGGGTGTCAAGTTCTCGGCTTAGTGTCTGGCACGTGCAACGTTAGGAAGCGGGTGGCCCCAGGCGAGGCATCCCTCACCCCACCCACCTAGAATGGCCACAACCACGTCGTCGCGCAAGATCTCAATGGAGCCGCGGGAGATGAAGTAGAGAGTGGAGAGCACGTCGCCCAGGTGCACCAGCGTGTCCCCGGGCGGCGCGTGCGTCGTCTTGAACTTGATGGCGAGTGCACGCAGGCAGCCCTTGCTGGCGCCACGGAAGGCCGGGCAGTGCTGCAGCAGCGCGCGGTGCAGGTGCAGACAGATGTCGGCCTGCAGGCACTCGGGGAAGCCCTTCAGCACCTGCGAGGCGGGCGGGCGGGTCCAGCGGGCGCGGCCGTGGCTGCGGCGAGCTCAGGGGGCGTTCTGCAGCCGCGGGACCTTGACCTACCCGGGGATTAGAGCTGGGTCGCCCGCCCCACCCTGGCAGGGCCCGGGGGCTCACCGCATTCATGTCGATGCCGTTGGTATAGGACCAGGCGTGCTGGAAGTACTCTTCGAGGCGTTGGCGCAGCGGATTGGGGATCTGGTGGAAGCGGATGAACTCCTTGACGCGCAGCATCTGCGTGTGGTAGCGCGCGGTGCCTGAGTACAAACGCTGGATGATGGCAGACACGTTGCCGAAGATGCTGGCGTACATGAGGGCTGGGGCGGGAAGGGGGATGGCAGTAAGCTCCGCTCGCGTCCTGCAGTGTCCCAACCTGGCCACACCACCCCAGGGCCCGCTCCAGGCCCTTCTCTCTGGGAGCTGGCTGTCCCTTGATCAGGTAGCCCTCCGGTCAGGAAGTCAGAGGTAGCCCAAGACAGTACCAGGCACATCGGGGACAAAGTCCTCAGGGGCTTCCTGACTCCCCTCTGTCCCATGTTTCTAGAGCAGCACCTTCCTGGGCCCAGAGGCCAAACTCCTGAGAAGCAAGAACTAGGGCAACGAGCTATTTTCGCTCAGGTTTGTTTTCTTCTTCAAGCTGTAACAGCGCGATAAACTGACGATTCTTGGTCTCTAGCTTTCACCGATTTTTTTTTTTCCTTTCTGTACCGTTTTTGTTCTTCTGGGCTTTAACATCTCTAAATACTCTGAACATAACAACTTAGTCTATGTGTAAAATTCCACACTGCCTTGTGTGTTTTTAAACCGGGTGTCTTGGGAGGCAGGTGGCAAAGTACCGGGGGTAGAGTACAGCCAGCCCCTGGAGCTGGCGACCTGGGCCAGCCCTGGGCTCTAAAAGGCTCCTGGGTGTTTTAACTCAGTTGGGTTAGGACGCTGGTTTCTAGATCTGTGAATTGGGGCTCATAGTAAGGCCCTCATGGAGTTGCGATGGTAATAAAACAGAGGCCTTTATATTTAGCAGAGCGCCTGGGAGGGCTGGCTTCATGGGCCTGTGGCTTGTGCAGTGTCACACAGGTCCCATGCCCAGAAAATCCCTGCACTTGGGTGAATGCTCTGCTGTCACTGAGTTGAACATTTTAAATAATTTTTTTAACAAGGGCTCTGCATTCTACATTTTGCACGGTTGTTGCGTGCCATTGAATTGATTGCACTGGGCCCTATAAATTATGTGCCAGTCTTGATGCCTGGCATATAGCAAGGGCTGTGTGCGTATTACATTCTACGTACAATAGGTGTTGTCATATGCACACAGTCATTGCCACTTAGAATCAGAGTACCACATGCATGCCATGTTACAGCCTTTACTCTTTTACCAGTTGCTTTAAGTCAGCTCCAACTCATGGCAACCCCAAGTGTGTCTGAGTAGAACTGTGCTCCATAGGGCTTCCAAGGGCTGATTTTTTGGAATTAGATTGCCAGGCTTTTCTTCTGAGGTATCTCTAGGTTGACATGAGCATGCTAACCATTTGTATCTACTTCTAAATCCCACTATTAAATATTAAAAAGAAACTTCCACGGATAAGGCTCGTGGCATGTGTCCGAAACGGGCTATTTGTATATACTCCTAAATCTCATTAGAGCACTGAAAAGAAAATTCCATGGGTAAGACCCATGGCACTTGGAGCACGAGGTGGCACTCACAGCCTATGAGCATGACGCAGATGGAGAAGACCTTCTCAGAGTTGGTGTTGGGAGAGACGTTGCCGAAGCCCACGCTGGTGAGGCTGCTGAAGGTGAAGTACAGAGCCGTGACATACTTGTCCTGGACCGAGGGGCCGGAGGCCGGGTCGCTGCCATTGTAATGCTTGCCGAGCTGCGCGCCCAGACTGTCCAGCCAGCCAATGTTCGGCTTCAGGTAGGGCCGCTCCACGTTGCCGATGGCGTACCAGATGCAGGCCAGCCAGTGCGCGATGAGCGCGAAGGTACACATGAGGAGGAAGAGCACCGCCGCGCCGTACTCGGAGTAGCGGTCCAGCTTCCGTGCCACGCGCACCAGCCGCAGCAGCCGCGCTGTTTTCAGCAGTCCAATCAGAGTTGTGGTCTGGAGGGGCAGGGAGGCGCTAGGGGTCAGCCCTTGTCAAGGGTGTGCTCAGGCTGGTGTTCATTCACTTGCGCATACAGTCACACAGTCGTGCAACAAACACTGGTGGAGATCCTGCTCTGGGCCAGGTACTTAGTAGTGGGACCCAGTACAGTACCTTAATGAGCTCTCAGTCTAAAGCTCAGAAAACGGCTTTGGTTGCTAGGACAGAAGTCCGATGGGAGCTTGGCGGAAGAAGGGACAAGCTTGCAGGGGCAGGTGCGAAGAGGCTTCAGAGAGGAGGGCAGAGCTTTCTAGAGACAGAGGGAGAGGGAGCAGCGGGAGCAGCGATGGGGGGGTGTGAGAAGCCAAGTGGTTAGCCACAGCCTGGGGCACAGAGCGAAAGGTGGGGCAGCAGTGAAACCTGAGCCTGGGAAGGTGGGTGGGGGCCTTTCCTGTAGGTCTCTGGGTCCAGAAAGAGCTTGGGAAGCACTGAAGGTTCTGTGGTCAGGCACAGCGGCAGAGGCAGAAAAGTGATCCATGTAATGGGGAGCAAGGATGGAGGTGTGGCATCGGGTCAGCAGGCAGTAAGAAGGCCCTTCAGCACCCAGGCAGGGGCAGCAGGGTGGCGAGGAGGGAGAAGACTTAGGGGTGGTGGGTTTGCTGGGGGTGGGGTGGGGTGCGGTGCGGTGAGGAGCAGAGACAGGGTTCTTTGGAAGATAGCAGAACTGACTTGAATCGAAAGGTGATCTGAGGAGAAGGGCCAAGAGGATATGGGACTGGAAGCTATGAGGAGATTATGAAAATGCTTCCCAGCAGTTACAGGATGTGGAATGGGTACAGTAGAGAGGCTGAGGGCAAGAGGAGGGGCTAGGCTACACTGGGGTTTGCACGGATTAGAAGTCAGCATCAGGGGCTGGGACTGCATGAGTGCCAACCCCAGGAGGGACAGAGATCGGAGGCAGACAGCAGCCCGTTGGGGGCCTGCACCTCTCACCAGGGCCTGCTCTGAGAAACGAGCAGACAGATGGCACCAGGCCTGGAGGCAGAGCCACGCTTGGCCTTTCTCCAGGTCTGGGACACAACAGATGTGATGGACTGAGGCTGCCTTTCTGCCTCTGTTTGCTTTGGCAAAGGTGCCAAGTGCCAGTTACCCTCTGCACCCAGGGAGGCCTTGGGGCTCGGGCCCAAGGGATGGCCATGTCAGCTCACCTCATCGGAGCCGGTACGGAAAATGAGAAGGTCGAAGGGGATGGCGGCCACCATGTCAATGAGGAACCAGCCCTTGAAGTAGTGGACTGCAATACGGCGGGGGTGGCTGACCACCTCGTCGTTGGTGTTGACATACGTGGTGCGGAAGTTGATGATGATGTCCACAACGAACATGATGTCCACAATGAGGTCCACCACGGTGAGCGGGCTGCAGGTGTAACCGCAGTCCCCACGCTGGGACTCATCCTGGTCACTGAGCAAGAAGGCGGCCGAGTAGGGTGTGAAGACAGCTGTGTAGATGACCAGCAGCAGGATGAGCCAGTCCCAGACGGCCTTGAAGGGGCTGTAATGCAGGATGGTCCCGCGGTGGATGCGTGGCGCCTGAAGCTTGTACTCTGGCAGCACATCTGCACCCAGGGATAGGACCTAGGGGAGGGGGCCGTGGGTGCTCAGTGTGGAGAGTGAGGAGGTAAGGGGGAGGAGGGGGAGGGAGGCAACAGGAGAGTACAGGTGACAAGGTCTATGGAGGCAGAAGGGGTGAAGTAAAGTGGGAGGTCTAAGGAGGCAAGTTTATAAGAGGACAGGTGTATAGGGAAGAAGGGCAGAGAGAGCAGGTGGGACCAGGAGGAGGCTTGCAGCTCTGTCTCCTAGAGACCCCAGGTTGGAGCTTAAAAGCTCCCTCAGGGCAGGCCAGTGTGAAGACAGGACTAGGGGACGGGAGGCGGGTCCAATGCCAGCAGTCAGCATGTTCCAGAGAAGAGTCCAGACAGAGGCTGAGGGGTGGCTGAGTGAGCCTAGCCCCTCTGAAGGGCTTGGAAGTTTCCTGTACTCCCAGTTCCTGTTGGGTCCTGGTCACCATCATTCAGAACAGCCTCTTTATTTCTAAGGTTCTTGAGGAACCTGAACCAGTGAACCCAGGGCCTTTCATGCAAGGAGTCAAATTTGAGGGCATACCACCAATCTGGGCCTTTGATGGGTCTTGGGTACCGGGGAAACCTGACTACTTTGCATAAGTCTGTGAAAAATCGTATCATAACCCTTAGCTGAGTATCCCACCCACCCCCAGCCCCAGGCTCAGAGACTGTGACCACCGTAGGCTCCCCACAGCCAGCCCAACATGCTAAGGCTCTGCCCAGCTGCCCTAGGCAGAAAACAGCCAAGACATTAGGAGAGACTGGGGTTTGAATCCCAGCTCTGCCACTTGCTGTATGTGTGCCTGTGGGCAAGTTGTAACCACTGTGTGTCTCAATTCCTTCATCTGCAAAATGAAATAACAGAGGGTAGCAAGCTTCACTGGGTTGTTGTGACTAAATGAGCTGATCAATCTAGATAGCCACTGGCTAATCTGTATAGTAATTCCTCTCCCCACCCTCCTGCTTCTTCACCTTATATCAGACACTGCCCCAACAAGCCTGGGGTCTGAGGGGTATCCCACCGACCCTCTTCCTGCAGGATGGAGCCTAACAGGCAGTTCTGGTTTAAACAAATCAGCAGTGCAAAGCTCTGATCTTGCAAATCAGATCAATTCACAGATAAGGTCACAACAAAGAAAACCAGAAATCCAAACCCACTGCCAACTTGGAGTCAACTCATAGCAACCCCACAGGACAGGGTAGAACTGCCTCATAATTTCCAAGGAGCACCTGGTGGACTTGAACGGCCAACATTTTAATTAGCAGCCATAACACTTACCTACTATGCCACTAGGGTTTCCACAACAAGGAAGACTCACTATAGGGAGGTTGGTGGCCTGACATCCCAACCCCAGGCAGAGGCTGCAGTTGTCCTCTCTCTGTGCTAATGTCCTATTCAGCCTTCTTTCAGGCGTAGGAAGCCCTCCTTGATCTGAAGACTTGGTGCCTCTAATGAGTTTCTCCCTGCCACCGATCACACAGTTATTCTCACTGTGTGGGAGTCTGTTCAGATGTTGGACTGTCCGCTGGCCTCTAGGAACCTGAAGCAGCTGGATCCCTCTGCTAGCCAAGGCCCCAGAGGAACCTGTATCCAGGGTCTGGGAGACCAGGCAACTTCAAAGCCTGACACAGCCCCAACCGCCCTGCCCTGGTGTCTGCACCTGTGTGACCTTCTCAGTGACGTTCTGGGTCCGCTCCACCACCTTGTGAGGTGCAATGATCTCGATCTCAGTGGTGGAACCTGAGCGGTGTTTTTCCAGGTTGAACTCCACGAAGTTGAGGGTGAACTGCGGGATCTGGCTGATGGTCTTGTACTTGACTCTGCCCGTGCCAGGCCCCTGTCCACCTGCCCTGCCGTGAGAGCCCTCTGAAACCAGGGTCAAGGTCAGAGCAGTTAGAGCCAGAGAGTCGAATGTTCTTCCTTGTGCCTCCCGCTGGTCCCGCCCCCACCCACTGCACACCCCCCTCACCGGAGCCCAGGAAGCTCTGGGACAGCAGGCGCCGGGATAGGCTGTGGCTCCTGCTCTTAGCCAGGAGCTGGGCCAGGTCCTCAAAGTTGAGGATGAACATGATGACAGCCCCGTCCTCGTTCTTCACAGGCACCACGTCCACCAGGCAGCGGAAGCTGGAGGCTGCAAACATATTGAGGGTTATCACCGAAAGGGTCCCCTCCTGCCGTGGTCTGGCCAGGGACAGTCAGGGAGAGGGCTGGGGTAAGGTCATGTGAAGGGCAGCCCCAGGGGTGAGGGGGCCTGGGCAGTGACCGGGCCTGTTGGCAGCGATGTGTGAGGCTGCCCAGTAGGCAGCCCGCCCAGAGGGCAGAGGCGGAAGAGCAGCTAAGCTGCTCATTAGAGGATAATGTAGCATCAGGTCCAAGTCCGCGATCGCTCAGGGCTTAGCCTTGAGGTTTGCTTCTGCTATAATTAAAGCAGAGCAGATGGACTGGATTAATGGGAGTGTGTGAAGGCAGGCATGTTCCCCTCGTAGCTCAGGAGAGCCCTGGGCTCAGCCCCCAGGTTCTCACACTACAGGGTACCCTGTATGCCTGATGCTGGCGAGACCTTGTGAGAATTCACTGTGTGCTGGGCACCCAGGTAGTTGGCTCATTAGGCCTCAGGAGATCGTGGGGGTGGGGAGGCCGTCAGAGACCCCCCACTCTAAGGAGCTGACTTGTTGACCTCAGAGCAGGCACCCAGCATAGGCTGGAGGGGGAGCTCTAGTCTCTCACACACAGTGACTTGGAGCAGCAAAGGACAGTCTGGGAGCTGAGGGTGCTGGAGCGATGGCCCAGGGTCCAAGGCAGAGGCTCTGGGACTGGGGGCAGGGGGCAGGACGGGAAGGGCTAGCAGCCTGGAGTCCAGAGACAGAGGAAGAAGGCTGCTAAGTGGCAGGGCAGCCCCTCCCACTGCTCTCCTGCCCCCCTGCATGGCCCAGCCCCAGCCCCAGTCCCAGCCCTCATCACCCCTGCCCACACCTCTGGGACCACAGCCTCTGCCCTTTCTCCTTGACAGGGTCCTACCCTCTTAGGAGCTTAAACTACAGCATATCCTCAGACCCATCCTGAGTGCCCAGGTTGCTGCCCAGCACTGTGTGCCATGAACCCATTCTCTACGGTATGGGGACTCCAAGGCTCCCATCTAACCCCTCTCAGGGCTCAAGGCAAAAAGGCAAGCCCCTAAGGAGCAGGGGCCTCAGAGGAGCTAGGAAATCAGAGAGCAGAAACCTCAGGGCAGGTTAGTGTCTTCTCAATTAGCAGTGTCCCAGCACCTGTCACAGGTGTGTTTGTTGCTTAATTGAGAGAAAGACTTTGTAAACGGGACCTGAGGTACACAATACTCCCATAGGGGGAGAATTGCTACTTTGGGGACCAGGAGACACACTCTCCCCCAGACTCCCCATTTAGTGCTCTAGGCCCCTCCTTACAGCCATCATTGCTGGGGTGCAGCTAAGCTGTACCCCCCTTCCTCCTACTCTCCCCTCTAGGAGCAGGAATCTTCTGGATCAGATTCCTGGACTCCTAGGCACCAGACAGCCATCTGCCAGCTGCTTGTGCTGCGCCCTGAGGGAGACATCCACACCAAACAGAGGCCACTTCCTGGTTTGAGTCCCTCCTGGGTTCCCAGAGAAGGGGTGGGAGCTTCGCTCACTCTTCTCAGGGAGCATTGCAAAGCCTGGGCACCAGGACCTAGCCGAGATGCCTCCCCGGGCTGAGACACTGACCCCTAGACCAGACTCTGTCCTTCATCTTTCTTTTTTCTGGCCCTGCAGAGAATGGCCTAGCAGGAGGCAGGGAGAGGACAGAGCTGAGCAAAGGGGTAGAGGGGCAGAGAGGCAGGGACTCCGGGCTCGCTATTCTGCTGGGGGCTGTACCCATCCACTGATTCTACTGTTGGAAAACAGGGTGACAGTGGACCGAAGACCAGCCCGTCACAGCAGGGAGGTTTGGCAGAGTGTGCGTGGCCCTCCTAGCCCATCTTCACGCTCCCTGCCTGTTGGTGGACAGAGTGGTGATAAGAATTTGGAAGCGAGTATAGAGCATTCTGTCCCCTAATCCCTAGCTGTCCTTGCTCATCATGGCTCAGAGCCCCATAACCGTGCCTGGGTGGCCAGCAGCAAGTGAATGCAGCACTCTAGGTTGTGCTTAGGAATGGCTGTGTCCATTCTCTGCTACTTTCTTCCTTTGGGGGGCTCCTCCTGACACTCTACGTCTCTGACCAAGGGCAGCAGGTTTGTCTGTCCCCTGGGTCACCCCACTTCCCTCTGCTCTTCTCTCCCTTTCACATGTGCCTCTCCCTTTTCTTGTGGCTTGCTCATCCTGCCTTCCTCCTGCCCCCTCCCTCACTGCTCTGACTCTTGTCCACTCCCCTACACTACTCCTCTGTTGTCCATCCCCTGTGTCTTTACCACACCCCTCTAGCCTTGTGCTGAACCTCTGGGAGTTGCTGGTGCTACAAAAACTGCCACAAGGGGATGGCAGTTCTAGATGGTCGCCCAGCGTGTTTCTCCTGGCATTCAGGAGGGAATCATGCAGAGACGAAAGAGTGGGGGCAGACAGTGTCCCCTAACCTCTGGGGCTGAGGACTGGAAGCCCCAAGCTTCCTCAGATCTGACTTGGATCCCTGGTTTGGGATCACAAGAGACGAGGACCCAGAGAGGCTGACAGGGCTGGGTCTCTCTGGCTAGAACCCAGTGGGCCGGGGGTTGTAAGTGTGGGAGGATCTGAGTACTCTCTATCCTTCCCTCTGCTTTCTCACAGGCTTTAGTTCTGTGCCCACACTCATTCCTCCCTATCTCTGTTAGATCCTGCTTTTCCTAGCACAGGCAGGGAGAGGGAGACCCTGTTTCTCAGGGATCTCTGAGCCCTGTCTCATGGGGTGACTTCTGTCAGGTGCCCTGACCTCTTTCACCCCAACTTTATGCAGCTACACAACATGCAGACATATGGACATAGACTTCTGCCAATGCATTTCCTCTTTAGAAGAAAAGAGGGTTATAGAAACATAAGCAGAGTTCTAATCAGGACTCCTTCCCCTCATTAGAGTCAGGAGTAGAGAGAGGAGGTATTGACTTGAGGCTGAAAGAAGTTACCATTAAGATACTCCTTAGTAGAACTGTAAAATGTGTGTAAACATAATTAAAAGAAAAAATGGATCACGTGGTCAGAATGGAGCATAAGGTGAATACATGTTACCTGAGCACCTTCCCTTACAGCATTGGGATCCCAGCAGAGTTCTAAAGGCCTGAATCCTGATCTCAGTGGGCCAATGCCCATCCTCATTTGTGCCCCCTCAGCTCAGACACATACAGAGTGCTGAAGGGACCCTCTAAGGTCCCCAGTCTGACCTCCCTAGGAGTTTGAGTTTAGCTTCACCCCTCTGGGACCCAGGAAGAGCTCTTGGGCCAAAGAGAGTGGCAGAGAAGACCTGTTGTTTCCCTCATTTCCTGCTGTCACATCCTGTTTCCCTAAGACCCTTTCCACTCCACTGACTGTCACCTCCTTACTGTGATAGGAGGAGGTGAGGTCACAGCTTTTAAAAATATTCTGACTTCATTAACCCTGTGAGTACTACCAAGCTAAACCGAATTCTTCCTAGTCCTCTAATTACTGGCCCTGTCTGCTGTACTCCAGAGCTGCTACTCACTTGGGTGGCAGCAGAAGGGACAGTCTGGCCATGGTGAAACAGCCAGGGCCTGTTCAAAAAGCATTCCAGGGGACTGTGAGCCCACATACATACATGCTGACACATATGCTCACATTCATACATACACACACACACTAGGCCCCTGGGACTCAGGTCCTCAGCAACCCTCCACTCCCAACCCAAAGGATACTACCCTTTATATGCACTGGTTGCCCTCATGCCTGCCTTCCCTGGTGGAGATGAGGAGACCCTCTTCTGGGGGCTTCCTTCTCTAAAAAGGCATTTGGGGGATCTTGTCTTCTTTCTTGGGCTTACTCAGAACTGACATCCCTGAGGGAAAAGTCCAGAGACTTGGGTTTCAGCCCCAGCTTGGACTTTAGCAGTGGGATCTTGGGTAAATCCCTCTTCCTTCTGCCTTTACTTCCTCATCCCTTAAATAAAGGATTTATCTAAACTGGTGCTTCCTAAATGTGGCAGAATGTCAGAACCCCCAGAGAGATATTTCCTAATACATCTACTTGAGCCTCATCTCAAACCTTCTGAGTCAGTCTCTGGGGTAGGTGTGTTTTGGAAAATATGCCCAAGGTAATTCTGATGCAGAACTAGGTTTGGGGGCCATTAAATCCAATGATTTCAAAGGGACTTTCAAGGACTGATCCTATTTCTCATGCAGTGGGGGGAGGTAGATGAGAAATAGTTGGGGGAGGAGTCTCAAGGGGCTGCTGGACTCTGTCCTTAGTCCCTGCCCTACGTGGGGCCCTGCTGCTCCTGTTGTGCTTACAGCTAACTTGTGGAGGCAGTAATAGCAAAAGCTCCCTCTAGATGAGACTCCAGGTTAGAGCAAACCCAGGGCCCATTTCCCCAAGGAGCTGGGTTGGGTTAGTCAGGCCACCCTTGTTTGCCAGCCAGCAACCCCCACGCCTTGCCTGTCTACAGAGGCCTTGAGGGGGTGACTCCTCCCCTAATCCTCAGAGCTGACAGAGACAGAAAGGAAGGAAGGTTAATTTCCATCCCAGCTGCCTGACAGCTGGGGCTGACAGTGACAGAGTGGGCAGCAGGAGACTGGGGACATGGGGGAGGGAGGATAGAATGAGAGGCCCTGTCCTAGACCAGGACCGGTCAATGGCTTCTTGGAATCAAGCCTCTGGAAAGCATGGCATCCAAGGCTCAACACTTCACCTTGTAGATGAGAAACTGAGGCTCAGCAAGGGGAAGGTATTTGTTTAGGCCTTTTGGTCCCTGGGTCTGTGCCCTCCCCTAGGTTACCCTAGATGGACAAGAGAGGGTCCAGCCTGCCCTGCCAAACCTCAGGCCAAGGGTGCCTCACCATCCTTGCGGTAGTAGAGGATGTCCACCTTGCACTCTTCAGCTCCCAGAAGGGCCTGTGCCAGGCGGGACATGGCACTGCGGGGGGTGTTGGGGCCTGTGAGGAAGTCACAGGTGCATGGCTGCTGCATCACCTCCACGCGGGAGTAGCCAAAGAGTTCACAGAAGCCGTCATTGCAGTAAATGATGGCGCAGTTCTCCATCTGAGCATTGGCAATCAGGAACTTACGACCTGCGGTGCAGGGAGGGGTGGGAAGATCATGGCAGCCAGGGTTGGGGGTCAGAGAGAGAAAGAAAGATCATGGGGAATTTTGAGGGTTGTAGGGGGCCATGTGGTTGGGGAGCAGAGCAGTAATCAGAATTGGGGAAGGCAGAGGGTTCAAAGACCAGGGACGTGGAAGAAGGTCACAAGAAGTCCTGAGGGTAATGAGAGAAGTCTTTAGGAAAGGGAGTGGGACAGTGACCTAAGAAAGAGGAGAAGATGAGTCCTCAGGTCTGGGCATTGTGGGAAGACTGGGGTGATAAGGTCTCCAGGAGGCAGTGAGGAGAATCTGATGTGACCAGATGGATGGAGCCAGGCTTGGTGACAGCTTCTGGAAAGACCAGGTGGCCAGGGACATGGGGAAAAAAGGAGGAAGTCAAGGAAACCTCTGCCTTTAAGGGGGCAGGGAGGGAAGCAGGGTAGTGATTACACGGGGAGGTCGAGGCCTGGGGCACCGAGAGGCAGCTGGAGGTGGGGGAGGGGGCTGCACTCTGCTCCTCCTGTTTCAGGCTGGAATGAAGGGATGTCATTTGAGGTAAGTGGGGCCTGGTGGAGGAGAAGGTGTTTGGGAACATCGAAGGATTTCCGCATCCAGTATCAGGCACACCCCCACCCCCGTCGAAGCTTTGCAAAGGGGTCCGGCCCTCTTGCCACCATCCCAGCACTCCAGCTCGTCCTTCTGTCCCAACAAAACACACTCACTCTGCCCCTCGAATTTCCGGATGATGGTGTCCAAGTAAGTGTTTTGGGGCGCGACGTGACCCCTGCGGACCGGCATCCTTCTGCCGTTGTCTCTGCCTGGGAGCCACCAGGGGCCCCGGCTCCTCGCTCCTCCGCCTGTCCTCGGGCTCAGCGGCGTCCGGCTCCGGGTGGGCGCCGCCCCTGGGGAGGGCTGCCGGGCTCCGTGCCCCGCCTGCCCGCCTGGGCCCTCTCCGCTCTCCCCGCCCTCCCAGGCCCTCTGCTCGCGGCACCTCCTCCCAACAGCTCCGGTCCGGGAGCTGTCCGCGGCGCGGTGCTGAAACAAACGGTGCAAGCGGCTGCAGAGGCGGTGTTCGAGGTGACGGCAGGGCAGGGTAGGCGGGGTGGGGGCAACTTCTCCCGGACTTCACGGGGCTGGGGTGGGGCCCTGGCTCCTGTGGGAAGCGATTCTCCTGCGTCTGAAATGGGGCAGGGTTTCTCTGAGAAGCTTCTGCTTTTGTCCCAAAGGCTGGCCTCAGACCTTCTCCATCGCCTTCCAGGCACGGGAACAGGCAGAAGGAATTACTGGGGGACTCAAAGCTTTGGCTCTCTCCAGTTCTGAGTGCTGGGCCCATTAGGCCTTCTGCCAGCCCTTGCCGAGTGCCCTCTAGCTAAACCCCGGTGCCCACTCAATGCTGCCTCTGGGGAGGGAGGGGAGGGAGTACTCACGAAGGCCTATAAAAATACGCAGTAAAATGCCTTCACCAGAAATCTGAGACCTCTTAGCATAGCCAGCCATGCTTGAAAAGAGAGCAGATTTAAAAACCACCTGTTAGTCAGTGACCACTGATAGAAGTGGCTGAATGCTGATTGAACATGAGTGCAAAGAAGCAGATGGCTTAAGATTTATTGAAGGAAATATCTTAGACAGGAGAAAGGAACATTGCTCACTGAGCATCTCGTGGGTGTGAAGCTTTAGAGAGGGTGCCTCCCATGACCAGTTTGGGCCAGGCCTTCAAGGAAAAACATTTAAGTGGGGTATGCACCTTTATTTAAAGGCCACTGGAAGGGGGTCAGTAGAGAGGGACTGAGCTGGGGGTAGCAGAGGAGATGTTGCAGGAAGGGAGTAATTGATAGAGACCTTCAGGTGCTATTTTCAACATCTAGATTTAATTGTTAGTAAACTTGGTAAAATCTAAGTTTTTAGGCAGTTAGGTATAAAGGAGAAACTCTGGTGAAATCAATTTTACAATGGTGAGCAATGAAGGAAAAGTTGACAAGGAGTCTCTGAGGTTTTTGCTGGAGTCCAGATGAGAGGCTTGGAGTCCTGGTCTGGGCATGCTTTTTGCCTCGAAGAGCCACAATGCCTCATGCAGGCCTCATTGGCCACTGTGGTGGGGAGATGGAAGGACAGTAGCGTGCCTTCCTGGGGCAGAGGTGTTCTGGCAGCTCCTGCATGTGGAAAGGCAGGTGGACTATGGAGGAAAGGCGGGGCTGGTTCTTGTGGCTCAGTGCCATGGGTGTCAAGCTCTGAGGGAGTACTTGGGGAGGGTGAATGCTCATTCATTCATGTACTCACTCTTTCAAACATTCTCCAAGTCCCCACTATGTGTCCTGGCCTGGGAAGGCCCCAAGTGATACACAGGGGCACACTCCTGACACGTGCCCTGCCCTTGCAGAGCTAACAGCTAGTAACGGGAAGATAGGGACATTATATTATAGTAAGGTAAGGGCAGTGACAGATACATCAGATGAAGATGTTATGGAGCCTGGGCCCACCGTGGTCCGTGCTTGGACTCAGCTAGGACTCAGGAAAACAAACAACCAGATCCTTTGGTGGAGGGTTGATTCCGACTCAGGGTGACCCCGTGGGTTTCAGAATTGAACTACACATAGGATGTGACCTTTCAGAAGTAGATTGCTGGGCCTCTCTTCTGAATCGCTCACCTTTCGCTTACCTGTTAGCACCACGTAGGGCATCATATATCTCAAAACTTGAGCAAAGGTAGAGTGTGCAGAGGTTCCTGCCTGGAACCTGACCTTTAGGCTGAGGGAGCCCGTCCCATCTTTCGGCCACCCTCCCACTGACACTAATGCAGACCTGATGCTCCTTTTCTGTGAATGATGGCTATCTATACTTCAAAGCCCCCTGCCCAACTTCTGATAGACACTGATCCCCCAGATTGACTAAGAACTTCAGTCCAGACCTGTTAGTCTCCAAATACTGGGTGTGGCATGGCTGTGGGAAGCAGACCCCAACTAGAGCCTTCCCAGGCACTGACTCACAGATGTCCTCCTGCAGCCTTCCTCCCCTTCACTGAGCCTGCAAAGGTGATGTTTGCCCTATGCTCACTTCCTAGGGCAACAGGCCAGGCAGCAGGTGTGTGTGTTGAACAGGGCTATCTCCAGAGTGGAGTGGCTGGAGATGAGCTTTGTTTAAATATTAAAGAAGTCAATCATTAATCAGGCCTGGCTTAGTGCCTAGCTACCCACTGTCTCCACTCAGGAGGAACTGGCTAGGACAGGGAGGGCCATGGGGTAGTTTGTGAGGCTACTTGCATCTCAGGTGGCTGACAAGGAGCTTTTTGGGGTTGGATTACACAGCTCATCCCAGGGGGCAAGCCAGAGGATCAGCAGAGAGGCGTGTTGGCCAGGGTAAGGAACACTGTGCTCACAAACTGGGCACTAATGATTTGTGAAGGAATGTCCAGTTCTACATGAGCATATTTTATGTGGGGTGGAAGCAGAGTACTTTTTCTAACCGAACACTCTTTGGGCACTACAGCCCCGGCCTGGCCCATGGCTTGGGGTTCCTAAAGAAAACAGGGCTATGAAAAGAGTTAGTTCTGAGAATGAACTGGGTGGGAGCTGCTTTGGAGGGACACAGCTGTTGGATTACCAAAACTGTGATCTGTGAGCCCCTGGGGGAAGACAGTTGGGCTGACACCCAGGGTATGCATGGCCTAACATACGTGAGCTTGCAAACCCAGTTACAATCGCGAGTGGGCCCAGTTCTGCCCAGCTGCATCTATTTACAGGCTGTCCCCTCCTGCATCCCTCAGCCCTCTTCCTGCCTCTCCCAGCCTTACCAGTCTTCACCGGTGTTTAGTTCAGGGCCCACCACTCAGCAGTCATCCACTGAGGCTTCTTGCTCTGCTGTGTGAAAATCACGATAGCCAGGCTGACTGAGCACAGCAACAGGAGGATACAGAGGCTCAGCAGTATCCACTGGCTCCGGGCAACCTTGTGAGGCTCCATGACCATGCCCAGGAAGCAGGCTCCAGTGTTCTGGACAGTTGACAGGGTGTAGAGCCTGAAGCCCAGCAATAGAAGTACAAGGAACATGACAAGGCCCAGGACCAGTAACATCCATTGCCCCATGTTGGCCTGCTCACTGTCCAACTCCAGACCCAGGAATGTGCTCCTCTTTTTTTCTGTGGAAGACATGGAGACTCATAGAGCAGTTGGAAGCATAGAGGGGGCCCTGGGGGCTCCTGGGGGCTGTCGGGTAGAATTTGACTACAAGTGGCTTTCTCCCCCAGACTTAGATACCAACTTCTAAGTCACAGGTAAGGCCATTGTTGTATAAAGACGACTAGAAGGAGGTAGGCATAGATGGGCTCTCAAACCCCAGGGAACCAAGCAGCAGCTCTATGTAAGGGTTAGGAGGCAAGATGCTGACTCTGTGCTCAGATGCCAACTTGCTAGTCTGGTTGGTAATATTGTGCCCAAGGAAACAACAGAGTCAGGGACTAGGGTTATGATCCTGGCTGAAGCTGCATCATGCCTGGTACAGGAGGGGTCACAGCTATGCTGTGCTTGTTCAGTCCAGGTCATAGACTGCCTGGAGATTAAGATGGGGCTGTAGCACGGGCTGGGGCTTGACAAAAGATGGGGCCAGGGCCAGATAACCAAACCTTCAATGACACAGCTGAATTCTGGCCAGCCCAAGATATTCCCCTGCTGCACATTCTCCATGACCAGCCAGTTCATCAGGGGCTTGAAGTAAGTCATGATGGCCTTGGTAGATATCTGGGACTCCCCAGTCAACATCTTCAGGACTTCCGGCCAGGGCTTGCTTGAACCCAGCTTAAGAGCATCCCTGGAAGAGCAGGTACGGTTCTGAAGTAAGCGGGCCTGGGTTTGAATCAAGACTCTGTCACAAGCTGTGCAACCTTGGGAAAGTAACCTTTCTGAGCCTTAGTTTCCATATCCACAAAATGAGGGCTAACAATAATACATAAGAGGTCTGACAATTAAGTCAGCAAACTTAATTATTCTGAGTGCTACATACCTCATTACCGAATATCACTATGGTCACCTTTGAAGTACTCGCCCTGTGAACTTATGCACTGACATCAGTGCCTAGTCCACCCTTCAAAGCAATTTTGGAACCCTTTCTGGAGTGGCCGTTGTTCACAGTGGCAAGGTGGCAAGCTCATGAGCTTAACTGTATAGTTGTCCCTGAGGGAGTTTTTACAGTAAATAAGTAATTGTACCAGAACACCCCCCTTACTCAACTGATTTCGCCCCCAAATGACTTTTGTCTTTACTTGAAGACAAACAAAATATTGAAAGGAAGTCATTTTGATGCCATTCAGGACATCAAGGGTAATAGGATGAGAGCTCTGATGGCCATTCCACTAAAAGAGTTCCAAAATTGCTTTGAAGGGTAGACTAGGCACTAGTGTTGGTGCATAGCTTCCCAAGGGGAGTACTCTGAAGGTGACCATAGTGACATTCAGCAGCGAGGTGTGTAACACTTTTTCTAGGATGAGTTTGTGAACTGAATTGTCAGCCCTCGTACCTCATTGGGTTTTGCTGGTGATGAAATAAACACAATATTGGAAGCACAGTGGACATGTAAGAAATATTAGCTGCTAAGAAAACAAAACACTCACCCTGTCAAATCCATTCCAACTCACAGTCACCCTGTAGGACAGAGTAGAACTGCCCCAGAGGGTTTACAAGGCTGTAATCTTTATGGAAGCAGACTGCCACATCTTTCCCCCACGGTGGCTGGTGAGGTCAGAGTATCGAACTTTTGGTTAGCATTCCAGAGCTTTAACCACTGTGTAACCAGGGTTCCTCTAAACCCATTGCCGCCAAGTCGATTCTGACTCATCGTAACCCTATGGGGCAGAGTAGAACAGCTCCATAGGGTTTCCAAGGATTGGCTAATGGGTTTGAACTGCCAACTTTTTGTTAGCAGATGCAGCTCTCCGTAGCTCTTAACCACTTTGCCAGCAGGGCTCTCCTGTCTGATCTCACCAGAATCTGCTTCCTTTGATGTTGAGAAGTCACAGGGTAAAAAGTAGTGTGTTCTGGAATCAGTTCTGGGTTCAACTCATGACTTTGCCACTTGCCAGATGAGTGACATGAAATCACTTCACCTCTCAGCTTCAGTTTCATCATGTGTAAAATGTGGGTAATAATATTCAGTTTGCAGTTACAATCTACTAAAACAAACTCCCCTCCCTCCCCCAAAATGAAATGCCCATCAGAGAGCCCACACTGTATAGTAAAGTTCAGGCCCTTCCGCCTTCAAGTTTGCTTTGGGACCAAAAACCAACTTCACAGAGGCAAGCATGAGAAGGATAGGCAAGGTACCAAGTGCAGGGAAAACAGCTGGAGCATCCAAGTGGACACAGATTGCCCAGAAGCCTGCTAAGAGGCTGTGTGAAAGCAAGGTGTATCAACCTGAAAGCCAGATCTGGAAATCTCTAGGAAGAATTGAGAAAAGTGGCGCATCTCCCTCCTCTCTCCCTAAGGGAAGAAACAGGCAGGCACCTCACAAAACAAAGAATACAGGGATTCAGTTGCGAGACTGAAGCTAAGGCAGGTCTCTAGTACTAGCTTCCCATTGGAGATGTTTTGATTTCCTGGTGTGCATGCATGTGTGTGTGTGTGCGTGCACACAAGTGTGTGTGTGTATGTGTGTGTGTGTGTGCCGATGTAATTTAGCGAGAGGGCCTAAAACAATCTGATCACAATGGCTTTGCAAGAGGAAATGGACTTCCATTATTGCAGGAGAGACTGCAATCTGACACGAAGAAGAACTTTTGCTGGACTATAAGTCAACAACACTCTGCTTAAGTTTCCCAAGGTAGGCAGCTGCAGACAAGGGTCTGCCGGCAGGGCCCCAGATGGGGAGGGAAGAGGTGCTGAGGGTGCAAGAGGGAGGAGGGGACTCACTCTAAGAGCTTCCCGGCCACCTTGGAACTGTAGATGTTACAACGGTGCAGGGGACCCACGTGGCCTGAAGCCCTGCACAGTGCTTCATGGAGCTGGAACTGGAGCACCATGCTGAGGAAGTACCTGAGTGGGAGGATGTGAGAGCAGGCTGGCAAGTGGGTATCAAGGGCGGGAAGCCTGGAGCCACCTGGGGCTGGGCAGCTGTGACATGCAGAGGCATGTTGCGATAGACCCAGGTCGACAGTCACAACCTGGCCAGAGAACAGGGCCTCCCTTGGCCACAGTGGATGTCTGCCACCCAGTGGCTCCTTGGGCAAGGCTCCACCCCAGGCTGGACTGAAAACACCAGGGAGTCTCTTCTTCAGCCCTCTGAACCACAGTTATCTCAGCCCTGGACTTTCTCTCTCCTGCCCTCTCCTAGGGGGCAGCAGAGATGCTGTGGGATATTCCCACAGCCCCTGGTCTCCACACAGGATCCGGTGTAAAAACTCAAAGGATTCTGGGGCCTGAGTCCCAGAAGGGTGTGCATCCCAAAGAAATAAGGTAGGCAGGGGTGCAGAGGAATATTTGGAACTAGGGTCTTCCTGGAAATCCTCTCCCCAGCCATATGCTGCACGCCCCCTCCCCACCCCACCTCGCACATCTGGTTCTGCTGACAGGGCTCTATTTACCTCAGGTAGGGAACGTTGGCAGAAACGTGGTACTTGGCACCTGGATCAAAGTCTTCTTCTGTCCGAGAGATGGGAGGGCACAGGCCCTGGTACTTCAACCTGTAGAAGGAAAAACAAGAGGCTTGATAGTGTTGCTTTGCACGGTTCTCAGAGCCTTTTCCTTTTCTAAGCCTTAGCTCCCCCAAGTCTGACTCATGGTGACCCCCTTTGTGACAGGGTAGAGCTGTGTTCATCGGGTTTTAAGTGACGGATTTTTGGGAAGTAGACCATCAGCGCTTTCTTCTGAGGTGACTTTGGGTGGTCTCAAACCACCACCTTTTCAGCTGGTAGCTGAGCACTTGGTTTGTGTCACCCAGAGACCCCCAAGCAAAACTGGACATGGTGAGTTAGTCACAAAAGGACAAATAATGTATCATCCCACACATAGGCAATATCTAGACAAGGCAGATACATAGAGACCCGAGTTTATTAGTGGTTACCAGGGCCAGGTAGGATGAGGAAAGAGGGAGTCATTGCCTAGAGGTGATGAGTTTCTGTTAAGGGTGATGGCAAAATCTGGAAAAAGAGAGTAGGGGTAGGAGGTGACACAGGTGCTCCTTACTTGAGAGTGATGCTGCAGAACTTCTGGGGAGCCACTTGTGACATAGGACATGTTGGGGATGCTAAGCTGGAGGCAGGCACGTGTGTGTGGCAGGGGCAGCAGGTGAGAGGCCAGTGGGGAGACAGCTCAGGCCCAAAACTCTCATTCTTGTGGCCTCCATTCCTTCTCGTGAGCATGGAGAGGGAGGCTGTGCCTAGTGGTCAGTGCTTTGTTCTTGGAGAAGCCCAGTTGTGGTCACTATGTGAGTTCCCCAACAACCTAGTGAGCAGGTGGGGTGACCACCAGGACCCCTTTTTTCACAGAAGAGGGAAGTGAGACTTAGATAGGTTAAAAGACCTGCTTGGCAGTGGTACCAGATTCAAAATGAGACCACATGCATGACCACTGGCTCTACCACTCATCCATTCAGCACACAGCCAACAGCTAGCACTAGCTTGGGACTTCCCTGGGATTCTGGGCTCCTCGCATTGCGTGCCCAGCTTTGTACTCCACGAAGAGACCAGCAGCAGCCTACAGCAGCTGGTAGCTCCCTGGGGCTTGATCTGAAAGCACTGCCACCCCAGGAGAAGGCCAGAAGTGTGATGGCAGAGGCAGAGGGACAAGCCCAAGAATGCAGGGATAGGTGCCCACCTGAGGCTCCACCACTCCTGGTTGTAGATTTCCTTATGGATGGTGCCATCAAAGACCTTCCAGCGGTACAGGTCCACCAGGTAACCAAATGGAATGAAAGCGATCTTCTCCAGGGCCATGCTCATCAGGAAATTGACCTCATCCTCTGTGGATGGGTCAGGGGCAGTCATAGGTAGCTTCAGTTTACCCATTTCCTTCAGTCTTTTTAGGAGAACCCCAGTCCCACTCCACTCTCGGTACATCCCCAGGCTCAGGCTGCCCTCGCTACTGCCCTCTGGCCCTCCTCACTTGAGTCCTGGAACGGAAAGCTGAGAAGACCAATGTTGAGCAGGTACTTGTGGGAGAAGGCTGAGAGGGTGACTGCCGAGCCCACAGCCTCTTCAAGGGCTGGGTTGGCGCCTTCACGGAAGATCACAGAAAGGTTTTTATACTGCAGGAAGTATTCGATATGGCCCATCACGTGGAAGACAGAGAACAGGTCTTCCATGGTCACCTCGGTACACTTCTTTACTCTAGAGTTAAAGGGCAGGGAGTCAAGGAGTGTGAGTATGCACTGGGGACAGTGAGAGACTTCTCCATTCAGATTCTGCTAAGGGATAAGTGTGGCTGGGTTGGAGACCAGAAGGCCTTGGGCACTGTAAAACCCTATATCCAAGCAGCATCTGAACCCTTGTCCTGCCCCTTCCGTCTACCTCTCCTCCGTTTCTACTTACGTCCCACTTTCCCCATCTCATCTCTACTGTGCCCACCCCTCTAGAACAGAGCCTAGAGTAAGCTGACAGATGGCGAGGGGAAGGAACGACGGAGGGGCGAGAGTGTGGTGCTGCCTGCAGGGCCTTGCTGGTGGGCGGTGAGCACCTGAAGTCATGGCCATCATAGAAATCCCAGGCAGAGGGATGACACATCACCTCCCTCCCGTCAGTTGGCTTCTCAAGCATCGACTTGCTCCAGAACTCCATGGGGACAGGCAGTAGCCCCAGGGAGGTATAGAATTTTTCGGCCTCTTGGAACATTTTTTGGGGCTTCCAGCGCTGTGGAAAGAGGAGGTGCGTGAGGCCTGCCTGATGGTCCCAGGGCTCAGTGGGGCGGGGACAGGTGGAGGCCCAAAGCTGACCTGGCCTTTCATTATCTTCGTGATGTCCTCCAGTGGTTTCTCCGGGAAGGGCAAGACCAGGTCTAAGATGTTGACCCAGGAATGACCCCACATGTCCCCTGGGAGGAGATCAGAGGGGCTAAGAAGGAGTGACAGAGGTCTCTCCCTTCATTCATATTGAATGCCCACTTGGAGGTCTGCCCCAGCCTCTGCCCCTGCTCTGTGCCAGCCCAGCCTTTACCCAAGAGGTGAGCGGGGATGGGTCCCCTTGGGTCGATGAACTCTGGGCCATAATAGTGGTACAGGGAGCGGCGCACATAGGCGTGCAGGTTCAGGTAGAGTGGCTGAAGCTCCTGGAATAGCAGCTCCAAGTCCTTTTCCAAGGTGCTAGTCTCATTCTCAGAGTCGTATTTTGAGCGCCACAAGGCCCCCATGTCTTTGTAACCTAGAACAGGAGAGGAGACTCAACAAGGCAGCCACCACCCCAGGCTTTAGCCCCGGCCTAGCAAGGCAAGAGACACAGGTGCCTTCTAGGAAAGTCATTTTACCTTCCTGGTCCTCAGCATGTTCATCTGTAAAATGGGGATAGTATCTCAATCAAGAATGAAAAAGCACTGAGCAAAGTCCATAATCCACAGCTTCTTGCTGTGCCTACTAAGCCCTGAGAATTCTCCCTGAGCCCCACCCAAGCCACAACACTCTGGTCACCCTGGCTTTCTTCAGGTCTTCCACAGGACTGGTCAGTTTCCCAAATGGAGATTCTACCTGGGATGCAGTTTCATTTCTTGCTTGCCTGGCTCTTACCACCTTCAGGCTCCAGGTGAAGGTCAGAGGGGCCTTTCCTGATCACTTTCCTAGAGCAAATGTCATCTTATTCCTCTCTTAGCAGGCCCATTCTCCTGACACCCCACCCAAGTGACGATTAGACATGGGTGTTTACTTGAAGGGTGTCTGTATCCCCTATTGGACTGCCAGCCCTCTGAGGGCAGGTGCCTCCTCTGTTTTCTCATTTGCATTTCCTCACATTTTCTCTCAGTGCCAGTACCTAGCAGGTGCTCCATCACTGTTCTATGACCCAAAGATTGAACCACCTTTGTCTTGCCCAGCTGCAGGCTCCTAAATCCCGTCTCTGGGATCTTGCTACCCCCGAGACACCCACAGCCTCAGGTTGGCGCCCTTCTGAAGTGTTGTTCTGTGGCCTGTGCGATGTCCCGTCGGCCCTTGCCAGGCCTTACCGTTGAGCTGTGCGGCTTTATTGCTGAGCTGCACATAGCGCTCAAAGAAGGTGCGGAGTGGGCGGCCAGCGGCATCCCGCCAGCCCTGCCAGGCCCACAGCAGCTCTTTCTGATCCCGGGAGTCGGCCATCACTTCTCGGAGGTCTGTGTCCAAAAAAGAAGCCACAGTGGGACTCCCTTGCACCTCCCTTGTGCCCACACCCACCTGCCCACCCCGCCGCCCCGCTCCAACAGGGGAAGAAGGAAAATGGAAGCTGGGAGGCCCATGGAAAGGGATGTGATTGGGCAGGGGCCGGGGTGGGGCCCATGTCTCTCACCAGGCTCCAGGTACAGGCAGGGCCCCTCTTCTAGGCAAACCTGGGCCATACTATACATGGTCTTCATGTAGGCCAGGATCTGGATGTACTGGGGAAGCGAGTGTCAGCCAGGGCAGGCCTGCTCCCTGGGGTCCATCCCCAGGACTAGCTCCGTATTCCTTAGGTCTCTGCTCCCCTCCTCCCCCAGAGGAAGCTCTGGTCCTACCCCACCGCAGCCACCCTCCTGCTCTAGAGTCTGCCTTCCCCACCAACCCCTGGGGAGGGGTGCGTGTGCCTGGAGGCCTGGGCATTCCCTCCACACCTCCTGGAGCTCTTCTGTGGGCAAGGCTGCCTTGCCCATGTTTTGAATCCTTCTCAGCTTGCGCTTTATAATCGGGTCCTGGAATGTGGTGTTGTTGAACAGGCGGGCTCTGGTGCCAAAGTACAGGACATGCTGGGACCTCGCCATGTCCTCATTCAACTGGGAAGAAGTGTGACCACTTTTGTCATGAGGCCCCACCTTGAAGTCCAGGACCACACCTCCCAGTCTGCTCCAAAGCCCACTTTATGGGATCAGAAGTGTTGAAGGTTTGTGAGGAGGGAGAAAGGAGGGAGTCTGGGTCCCAAAAACAAGGAGGCAAGAGTTAAAAGGGGAAAGAAGAAGCAAGAGATCCTTGCCTCAGAGAGGGTTTAGGGGCCACCAAGAGCCTTGGTGACTAAAGCCTACTTTGGCATGTCCTTTGGGACTTCCCTCTTGTCTCTGTCTCTGGATAGGGGGCAGGAGGTGTGATCACTTAGGTCCCCTAAGACCACTGAGCAGAACAAGGAGAAGTGCTGCTAGGGTGAAGGAGATACTGCACCATCTCCTCGTGATTTCTCTTGGTAATGTTGGTGGCGTAGTTCCAGGAGGCCTCCATGAAGTTATTCCATACAACCTGGGCTGTTTGTTCATAATCCTGCAGGAATACCTCTGCTTCACTCTCGTTGTAGATCGTGTCTGTGGGAAAGAGATTGACATCATGTTGTCCTGGGAAGAATCTGCCTCGTGGTAAGGCCCCTTGTCTAGTCCCCCACTCTTTTGGGCCTCAGTCCACCTGGGCTCTGAGCATCCATAGTCCTGAGCCATGATAAGAGCTGTCCATAACAGAGGAGCACATGTAGGAGAAAGGTCCAGGGCAAGTCCATCTTCTGCCCATGACCAAGAGAAGAGCAGAGGTGGGTGAGCCTATCATCCAATCAGGTTCTGTCTCCATATTGTGACATCAGGGGCCAAAGGGCTAGCCATAGAATGTCAGAATTGGGAAGCCCCCATCCACTTCTTGGTCCAACTGTCCCCATTTTACAGGGGAGGAGACTGAGGTCCAGAATGGTCAAGACATATGTTCTTAACCATAATGATTAAGCCAGAGTGTGTTCCACTCTACTTGATCACTTCTCTGAGGGGTTGGTGCCATCCTTGGGTCTCAGCCAAGGAATGATACGACTCCCGCCTCAACAGGCTAAGATCACTTCTAAGTCGGTGGGCTGGGTGGATGGGTGGGTGGATAGATGGAAGTGTTATAGCTGACCCTCTGGACTCTGGAAAGAGTTCTTTTTCCGTGTTATTCTGATTTGATCACCTATGGTCACATTATTGGCCTTTCCTCTCTCTCTCTCATGCTTGTGATCATCTGCAGGGCTGTGAACAGCATTCCTCTCTTTTCTCACCCTTTGCACTTCTCTGGAGAGATCCTGATCCTACCAGTTTGCAGTCAGGAGGAGACAGACAGGTAGAGGGCTGCCTGGGGTGTGCAGAGGTGAGATCCACCTGACCCAGTCTCAGGGTGTGGCTGGCATAGTGCATTCAGGAAGCACGTTGATGAGGACCTGAGCCTGGTTTCAGCACTGGCTGGCAGAACCCCTGCTCTCCACTGGCCTTCGATGACTCCTCAGTAATCTGACACAGTCAACCTGGGGACACTCCAGTCCTATTTGTCCCAACTTGGCAATTCCTTTGTCAGATACACCCTCTTCCACACCAAGACTCCATCTACACTATATCCTCTTTACTTACCTTCCTCAGCCCAGTTCTACCCACATCTTCACCGACTTCCCACACTCTACGTGAGCTGACTCCATGACCAGAGAAGCTAATCAAATAATCCTCAAAATATGATCTGTTGTGCCCAAAATACATTTAAAGCACAAGAAAACACTTTTTGTTAAGTAATCAGTGGACTCACAGAGAAGTCCCCATTCCTCCTTCAAACACAGATATATGTGATAAACTATATTATTTTTTAAAAAAGGTAAAGTATGGAGCCGAGCTGGAAAACGAGAAAGAGGTTCTTCAGATACTAAACATGAAGAGCAGGGGTTGATGGTTCATGGCTCATACGGAAGGTTGAAGAAGATCCAGGTCCAAAGGGCTGCAGTATCGGTGTCAGCATAGCGACAGCTGATCATGGTTGGAAGTGATATTTTTCATAAAGCTAGGTAGGAGCCAGGAGATGGCTTCCTCTCTGTGTTGGCCCTGTAAGCGGCAACCATGAAATAGATTGATCCTGGGGGCATCTTAACCTGGTGCAGGCAGGGGACCCTGAAGAAGAATGTTAACACTGAAGATGGCTCAACCCTATCAAGTGCAAGAGAAAATCCAGTACTATGAGCGACAGTAATGATAACCAATCTCCCAGGGCACTTCCCAGCTTCTAGGGACTGTCTGGGGGCTTTAGAATACGAATCCTCATAACAAACCCATGAAATAGGTAAAGATCAATGGCCCCATACTACAAACAAGGAAATGGAGCAAGTGTCAAGTTGGGGTCAAATCCACAAGCCTAGCTTCCAGAGCCTATGCTAAACTCAAGACACAAAGAGTGGCAACAGAATACACCTGGAGCGGGACAAAGCTCTGAGCAATCTGAAAAGGACTTAAAATACAGGGAAGAGAGGGAATCTGTGAAGCAAGGATAGGCTCTTGTGAAAACACGGGAGCTTTGAGAAAGGAACAGAGATGCCAGAAATGAAAAATGTAGTTACTAAATTGGAAAAACCAAACTCTCAATAGACAAGTTGAGAGGCAAAAGAATTGTACATGAGAAGACACAGCTGGGGCAATCACCTGCAACACAGGATAGAGAAAAAGAAATATGAGCACGAATTAGGGGACATGGAAGACAAAGCAGAAAGCTACCACCAGGCTCGTATAGTAGGAGTCCCTGAACTAGAAACTGGAAAGAATCGAGAAAGGCAACACTGAAAACGTTGATGAATAAACATTTTCAGAACAGAAGACAGATGTGAACAAGCCAGTTGTGTTTCCACAAGAAAGCGGTCCTGGTGCGGAAGGCATCATGGGAAAGTTGCCAGAAGACAAGTAGGAGATGTGAGCTTTCCATCCATCTCTGTCACTGAACTGCTCTGGACCTTTCTCTCCATCTATTGTATGAGAGAACTCGTCTTGGCCTGATCTTCCACCTCTCATATTCTGCTCCTTGGGTATGTCTGACGTGTGTAGCAGGCAAAAAATAACCTCTCTAGGAGATTATTCATTATAAATACAGAAAACTATATACTAAGAATTTTTACATTGTCTTAGTTAACCCTGGCAGCAATCATGAGAGGGGTTTTTAAGAATCACTTTATAGACTCGAAAAGGTGGCCTGAGAAAATTAAACCAATCAAGATGCATAGGTAGTAAGTGGGGAGATGGGATTGGACTCAAGTCCAACTCCAAAGCCACTTGATTCACATTAGAACCAGGTTAGGGAGGGGGTTAGGGAGTTTGGAGTAGCTGTTCAGCCACCAAAACAACCTTTGGTCATGTGAGTAAGAGCTGGTCAGTGAGGTGCCACCAGCGAGTGCAGCCAGAGAAAGGGCTCAGACCTCAGGGCTACTCCTAGAAAATGCCCATTGGCCTCCTCTCCCTCTGCCACTTTCCCGGACAATCCAGCCTCTCCCCTCTCTTGCCCCAGAAGGCAAAAACAGAAGTCTGAAGGATTCTAATATATCAAGAGGTCCGTTGGATAAGGCTGTTTGGACCAACCCCACTGTGAGTTTTCTCTGCTGTTAGGCAGAAGCTCATTCCATTCACTGTTTTCACCTATTTATTATTGTGTTTTAAGGGGAAAATCTACAATTCAAGTTAATTTCCTAGACAAAAATTTACACACACATTATTATGTGACCCTAGTTGTTCTTCCTATAATGTGACAACACATTACTCATTTCCACTCCGAATTCCCATACCCATTCAACCAGCTCCTGTCCCCCTCTGCCTTCTCATTTCACCTCCAGGCAGGAGCTGCTTATTTAGTCCTGTGTACCTGCTTGGGCTAAGAAGTACAGTCTTCATAAGTACTATTTTGTGTCTTGGAGTCCAGTCTAGTCTGAAGAGTTGGCTTCTTCAGGAATGGTTTCAGTTCTGGGCTAACTGTAAGTTTGGGTCCGTGTCTTCTGGTGTTCCTCTAATCTCAGTAAGACCATTAAGTCTGGTCTTTTTACTAGAATTTGAGTTTTGCAGCCCCCCCTTTTTTCCCCTGCTCTGTCAGGGATTCTCTGTTGTATTTTCTGTCAGGCAAGTCATTGGTGGTAGCCAGGCACCATCCAGTTCTCCTGATCTCAGGCTGATGCAGTCGCTGGTTTATGTGGCCTCTCCTTTTTTGTTTAATTTCTTGGACTACTGTTTTCCATGTGTATTTAATGGTCATCATTCTCCTTTGCTCCAGGTGAGTTGGGATCAATTGATCCATCTTATATGGCCACTTGCTAGCTTTTAAGGCCCCAGACACCACTCACCAAAGAGGGATGTATAACATTTTCTTCATAAACTTTGTTATACCAATTGACCTAGATGGCCCTGGACACCATGGTTCCCAGGGCCCCTGCCCATGTGAATCTGTTCCTGTAAGTATTTGTTTGTATTCAGAAAACTTCTTAGTTTTTGGTTTAGTCCACTTGTGCTGACTTCCCCTGTGTTGTGTGTTGTCCTTCTGCTTACCTAAGACAATTCTTGCCTACTATCTAGTTAGTGGAAACCCTGCTGGTGTAGTGAATAAGTGCTACGTCTGCTAACCAAAAGGTGGACAGTTCAAATCTGACAGACACTCCTTGGAAACTTTATGGGAGCAGTTCTAGTCTGTCCTGTAGGGTTACTGTGAGTCAGAATTGACTCAGTGGCAAAGAGTTTGGTTTTTTATCTAGTGAGTGGAAATCCTGGTGGTGCAGTGATTGAGTGCTAACTACATCTGCTAAACCAAAGAGTCAGTAGTTTGAATCCAGCAGGCACTCCTTGGAAACTCTATGGAGCAGTTCTACTCTGTCCTACAGGGTTGTTATGAGTTGGAATTGATTCAATAGCAGTTTTTTATTTAATTAGTGAACACTCCTCTATCTCCCTCCCCACCCTGGTAAACACTGAAGAATGTTTTCTGTGTTTAAATCTTTTGTAGAGTTTTTAAAATAGTAGTCTCATCCAATATTTACCCTTTTGTGACTGAATAATTTCACTCAGCATAATGCTTTCCAAATTCCTCCACATTATGAGATGTTTCACAGATTCATCGTTGTTCTTTAACCTTGTGTGGTATCTCATTGTGTGAACATACCGTGACTTATCTATTCATCCACTGATGAACGCCCCAGTTGTTTCCATCTTTTTGCTAGTGTGAACAATGCTGAAATGAACATGGGTGTTGTTGTTAGGTGCCGTTGAGTCTGTTCCAACGCATAGCGACCCTGTGCACAACAGAATGAAACACTGCTAAACCTTGCGCCGTGTCCACGGTTGTTTTAATGCTTAAGCCCATTGTTGCAGACACTGTGTCAATCCATCTCATTCAGGGTCTCCTTCTTTTTCACTGACCTTGCACTCTACTAAGCACGATGTTCTTCTTCAGGGATAGATCCCTCCTGACAACATGTCTGAAGTACATAAGACCCAATCTTGCCATCTTTGCTTTCAAGGAACGCTCTGGTTGTACTTCTTCCAGAACAGATGTTTGTTCTATTTGCAGTCTATAGTACACTCAATGTTCTTCTCCAACACCACAATTCAAAGGCATCAATTCTTCTTTAGTATTCCTTATTCATCAGGCAGCTTTTGCAAGTACATGATACAATTGAAAAAGCCATGGCTTAGGTCACACTCACCTTAGTCTTCAAGGTAATGTCTTTACTTTTTAAAACTTTAAAGAGGTTTTTGTGGTGGATTTTCGCAATTCAACGCGTCTTTTGATTTCTCAACTTCTACTTTCCATAAGTGTTGATCGTGGAGCCAAGTAAAATGAAATCCTTGACAACTTCAGTCTTTCTCCATTTATCAAGATGTTGTTTACTTGTCCAGTTGTGAGAAGTTTTGTTTCCTTGATGTTGAGGTATAACCTGACTGAAAGCTGTGGTTTTTTATCTTCATCAGAGTTTGAAATCCTCTTCACTATCAGTAAGCAAGGTGTCGTGTCATCTGCATAACACAGGTTGTTAATGAGTCTTCCTCCAATTCCAATATCTCATTCTTCTTCATATAGTCCAGCTTCTTGGATTATTTGTTCAGCATTCATACTGAATAGGTATGGTGAAAGGATATAGCCCTGATGCATGCTTTTGCTGACTTTAAACCATGCAGTGTCCCCTTGTTCTGTTTACAAATGGGTGTACATGTGTCTATTCATGTGACGGCCCTTACTTCTCCAGGATATGTCCCAAGGAGTGGAATTGCTGGATCTTATGGCACTTCTCCCTCACTTGTCTGTCAGCATGTTGTACTACAGATGCTTGTGTGTTGCTGTGATGCTGGAAGCTATACCACCAATATTCAAATACCAGCAGGGTCACCCATGGCAGACACATTTCAGCTGAGCTTCCAGATTAAGACTAAGAAGAAGGATCCGGCACTCCACTTCTGAAAAGCATTAGCCAGTGAAAACCTCCAAGTAGAGTTGATCTTAATGACATGGATGGAGTCAATCTTTTGGGACTTTCATTTGCTGATGTGGCATAACCCAGAATGAGAAGAAAGAGCTGCAAACATCCAATTTTAATTGGAACATAGAACGTAAGAACTATGAATCTAAGAAAACTGGAAATTATCAAAAATGAAATAGAACACATAAACATTGATATCCTAGGCATTAGTGGACTGAAATGGACTGGTACTGTCCATTTTTAATCCGACAACATACAGTCTACTACGCTGGGAATGAAAACTGGAAGAGAAGTGGTGTTGCTTTCATCAGTAGAAAGAACATTTCAACATCTGTCCTGAAGTACAATGCTGTCATTGATAAGATAATATCAATATGCATACAAAGAAGGCCAGTTAACATGACTAGTATTCAAATTTACACACCAACCACTAAGGCTGAAGATGAAGAAATTGAAGATTTTTACCAGCTTTGAACAAGCAATCAGGATACATTGATAATTCCTGGTGATTGGAATACAAAAGTTGGAAACAAAAGAGGATTGGTAGTTGGAAAATATGGCCTTGGTGATAGAAATGATGCCAGAAATTGCATGACAGAATTTTGTAAGACCAATGATTTCTTTTTTGCAAATACCTTTTTTCATCAATATAAACAGTGACTATACACATGGACCTTGCCAGAGGGAACAGACATGAATCAAGTAGACTGCTCTGTGGAAAGAGATGACGGAAAAGCTCAGTATCATCAGTCAGAACAAGACCAGGCGTTGACTACAGTGCCAATCATCAACCATTGGTATGCAAGTTCAAACTGAAACTGAAGAAAGTGAGAACAAATCCCTGAGAGCAAAGGTATGACTTTGAGTACATTCCACCTGAGTTTAGGGACCATCTCAAGAACAGATTTGATGTGTTGAACACTAATAACCAAAGACCAGATGAGTTTTGGAATGACAGCAAAGACATCATACATGGAGAAAGTAGGAGGTCATTAAAAAGCGAAGAAAGAAAAGACCAAATTGGATGTCAGAAGAGACTCTGAAACTTGCTCTTGAATGTTGAGTAGCTAAAGCAAAGGGAGAAACGATCGGGTAAAAGAACGGAGCAGAAGATTTCAAAGGACGGCTCGAGAAGAAAAAGCACTCTGACATGTGCAAAAAGATGGAAATAGAAGGCCAAAATGGAAGAACACCCTCCACTCTCAAGCTGAAAGACCTAAAGAAAGAACTCAAGCCTTGAGTTGCAGCGGTGAAACATTCTACTGGGAAAATATCAAACGACTCAGGAAACATCAAAAGAAGATACAAGGGATACACAGAATCATTACCAGAAAGAACTGGTTGATGTTCAAACACTTCAAGAGGTAGCGTATGATCAGGAACTGATGGTACTGAGGGAAGAAGTGGAAGCTGCATTGAAGGCGTTGGCAAAAAATAAGGCTCCAGGAATTGATGGAATATCAATTGAGATGTTTAACAAATAGAGGCAGGGCTGGATGTGCTTACTTGTCTATGCTGAGAAATTTGGAAGACAGCCACCTGGCCAAATGATGGGAAGAGATTCTATATTTATGCCTATTCCCAAGAAAACTGACACAATTTAGTGCAGAAATTAATGAAAAACTGTGAATGATATTATTAATATCACACACAAGTAGATTTTTGTTAAGGATCATTCAGAAGATACTGCAACAGTATGTTGCCAGGGAACTGTCGGATGTCAAGCTGGATTCAGAAAGGAATGTGGAACCAGGGATATCATCGCTGATGTCAGACAGATCTCGGCTGCAAGCAGAGAATATCAGAAATATGTTTGACTGACCATGCAAAAGCTTTCAAATGTGTGGATCACAACAAATTATGGATAACGTTGTAGAGAATGGGAATTCTGGAACCCTGAATTGTGCTCATGAGGAGTCCGTACGTGAATCAAGAGGCAGTCATGTGAAAGGAACACAGGGACAGTGCATGGTTTAAAGTCAGGAAAGGTGCTCATCAGGGTTATGTTTCTTCATCATACCTTTTCAACTTGTACGCTAATGAAATAACCCAAGAAGCTGGACTATGTGAAGAAGAAGGAGGCATCAGGATTGGAGGAAGACTCATTAACACCATCCTGGTTATGCAGACGACACCACCTTCCTTGCTGGAAGTGAAAAAGATTTGAAACACTGAAGATCAAGGACCACAGCTTGCAGTATGAATTGTGTCTCAACACCAAGAAAATAAAAATCCTCACAACTGGACCAGTAAGCAACATCACGATAGTGGAGAAAAGATTGAGGTTGTCAAGGATTTCATTTGACTTGATTCCACGATCAACACCCATGGAAGCAGCAGTTAAGAAATCAAAGGAGCTATTGCTTTGGAAAAGCCAAGCCAAAAGCCAAGCTGCTGCAAAACACCTCTTTAAATTCAAGTGTTGAAAAGTAAAGACATCACCTTCGAAACTAAGGTGTGTATAACCCAAGCCATGGTATTTTCAATGACATCATGTACATGGGAAGGCTGGACAGTAAATAAGGAAGACGAAAGAAGAATGAGCACCTTTGAATTGTGGTGCTGGAGAAGAATATCGAACATACTAGGACTGCCAAAAGAACAAAGCAGTCTGTTCTGGAGGAAGTATCACCAGAGTGCTCCTTAAAAGCAAGGGTGGTGAGACTGCATTTTACATATTTTGGACATGTTGTCGGGTGGGATCAGTTCCTGTAGAAGGACATTATACTCGGTAAAATAGAGGGTCAGTGAAAAAGAGGAAGATCCTTAACAAGATGGGTTGACACAAGGGTTGTAACAATGGACTTAAGCATTAAAAAGACTGTTGGGCATTGTGCGGGACTGGGCGGTTTTGTTCCGTTGTTTACAGGGTTGCTATGAGTCAGAATTGACTCCATGGAACCTACCACCACCACCAACAATGGTACTTGTATTTCTAGCGTTTTAAGGAAGTGCCAAATCAATTCCCAATGTGGTTGTATCAGTTTACGTTCCCACCAGCAATCTACAAGTGGTCCAATCTCTCCACAAGTACTCTAATAATTATGTGTTTTGGATTAATGCCAGCCTTATTGGCATGAGATGTTCCATTCAGTGTTGAACATTGGTGACCTCTTGTTGCTTACACCTCTGAAAGGCAGCAGGAACCTCTGCAGCTCATAAACACAGGAAAGGAAATAATGTTAACAGTTTAAGCTCTGTTGGCCAAGATCTTTTAAAACGGTGGGCTGGGAAGGTGGACCAGTTAAAGATATCTTTGTTGGTTGAATCATTTAGAGGACATGTTTATGAACTCCATTGTCCTACAAAATTGTAAACAATTTCCACCCTCTTACATATCCAGAAAAGGTTGATTCTACAGCCTGTCACATCGAACAGGCCTGCATAACTGAACATGCATGAAACATACACATGACATATGCATTCGCTTATAGGCACACAAAGACACAGACACGCAAACACACAGCCACACATACAGACACGTAGAGACACACAAAACCTACTGACACACAAATAGAAGCACATAGAGACATACATAGACACACAAAAATATAGATACATATGAAGTGGTCACAGGACTCAAAGATATTGGGGTATGGGCCTAACAAGGCATTAGCAAAGCCAGGAAGAGGCTCAGAGTGGAGAGGCCAGCTGCTGACCAAGGGCTGGGCTGGCAATGGGAGAAAACTGACCAGCTTCGATTTCACCAGTTCTGGGTTTGCTGCTTCAATAGCTGGAAATTAGATTAGTCCTGTTAACTGAGAAAAGGATGCATACTGTATTTATAGTGAGATCTCATTTAAAATACATGAAGAGAAAAAAAAAAGGCTGGAAAGATATACACCAAAATGACAGTAGTGCCTATCTCTTGGTGTTGAAATTAAGGGTTATGTTCTGTATAGTTTTCTGTAGCTTCTGAATTTTCTACAATGGCATGTAGATAAAAGTTATAAAAATGTCACTCAAAGTGACTCCCCCAACCTGTATCTTTCTGAGAGGAAGGTTCCAGGTGAGGTGTTTGCTCAGAGGTGGGCTGTGGGGCAGCCACAGCAGGTAATCCCTGCATGGCGCAACCATCACCCAGCATCAGCAGTGGGGCCCCTCTCCAACTGGGGCAAGGAGGGCACCCCGGCAGTAAGGTCCTTGGTGAGGGCCCAGCCCTGGTGCCCTAGGGGCAGCGTCTGAGTGTCTCTGTCAGCAAGAAGGCTGTCCACTCATGCAAAAGAACTTGGAGTTCTTTTGCTGGCCTTGGAGGGAGGGGGTAGGCAGGAGACTCAAGTGTCCCCTAGGCGACTTCTACAACCATGACAAAGTAGGGGATCCAGGGCTTTCCCCCAGGCAACCAGGGAACAGCCGAGGCCTTCCCTCTGGGGAACACCACCATCTTCGGGCACAGCTCAGGCAGGGTGCCAAAATAGGGCCGGGCCTGGGGCAGGTGGGTGTCTTCTAAATTCCCAGATTATGGGGACATGTTTGTTCCCACGTTGCTTTCCAGAGTCTCCTGGGTCAGAGCCAAGATGGACAGGACACAGGGCCTCTTCCCTGGGCTGGATAGAAGTCAGGCTTGAGTGCTGCTTGCTGGTGGGGATAGAACTCTCCTCTGGAGGTACAGGATGGAACACACCTAGGAAAGCAACCCGCCGACTGCCAGGAGGTTTGAGAGCAGCCCTGTCCCTGTCCTCTGCTCCCTATGAGACAGACTCAGACCGGAAGGGTAGAACCTTTAATTGTGTTCACAAAGAACCTCTGTGGGGACTCCATGTTAGGAGGGCTGGTGCCTGGAGATGGGGGGCGAGGGTGGAGATGGCTGGAGGTACAGAGGGCAGACTAGTGCCCAGGACGGAGGCAGACATGGAGGGTTCATGGTGGGGCTGGGGAGTCCAGGCGTCCCTCACCCCCCACTCAGCTGGCCCTTTCTCTCAGGAATGTTTCAGCTCCACTTCAGAGCCAAACTGGGGACCTCTGTTTGGATGGCGGAAGCTGTGGTGGCGGATGCTGAAGAGCCGCTGAGACAGGCCCAAGGTGGCCATCAGCAGGGTGACGCCCAGGAAGAACAGCACCCACTGGCCCACATGGGCCTGGTGTGCCTCCAGCTCCAGGCCCAGGAAGTTGACACGGCTGTTGCCCGTGACGGCAGCTTCTGAGCGAGCTGAGCAGGAAGCAAGGAGAGCAGGGCATTGGGCAGGGTGGCGGGCAGGGCTGGGGCCGCTAGTCTGGCTTCCCTGTCCTAGCTCGGAGGCTAGACTGCAACCTGTCTGCGCTACGGAGGGGTCCAGGCCTAGAGCTGGAGGTGGGGTGGGTGGTGGTACCCGAGCTCGGTGTCCAGTTGTACTGGGGCCAGCCCAGCTTCTCCCCGTGCCGCCGGTTCTCAGCAAGGAGCCAGTCCAGCAGCGGCTGGAAGTAGTTCATCATGGCTGAGGCGGACATGCTGGGCTGCCCCGTGATCAGCCGCATGGCTTCCGGCCAGGGCTTACTGAAGCCCAGCTTCATGGCATCCCTGGGGGAATACCAGGCGGAGGGAAACTGAGTCAGGAGGACAGGTGGGAGGGCTCACTGTCTCTCCTGCTCCAGCTTAGTGCCCACCATCAAAGCTCCTCCTTTAGCCTACACTTCCCTTTGAAATTGGGAGGCCCTGGGCAGGTCTGGGGGTGGGAGGAGAGAGGGATGACTTGGGCCTAGAGGAACCCCTAATCCCCTCCCCAGAGATGGCACATCAAGGCTGGGAAGTGGCAGGTGTTCCTGGAATAGCCCCCAGGGAGAATCCTTAGGGTGGCAGGGCATGAGTCAGAGGCAGAAAACATCCAGAAGACTCACGCCAGGCGCTTCCCTGCCTCCTTGGACTGGTAGATGTCACACTTGTGCAGGGGGCCCTGGTGGCCAGCTGCCTGGCACAGCGCCTCATGGAACTGGAACTGGATCACAAAGCTGATGAAGTACCTGGGGCGGAGGGAAGGCCATTGAGCCCCAGCTCTTCTCCCTGTGACAGTCCCCGGGGCAGAGCAGAGCCAGCTGCCCTACTCCCCCTGCAGTTGGGGTGTTGGGGCAAGCTCCTGTGGACCCTCCCTCATGGCCCTGAGGCTGCCCCCTCATCTCAGGAAGGTGAGGAGTCATGTGAAGAGTGTGGCCTGGGCAAGGCTCCTCAAAGATATGGCAGGCTGCCTTTGAGGCAGAGAGATCTCTGTCCCTGGGACAGAGGCACACTGGGGTAGGAATTGCTGAAAGGGCCTCAGGAATCTGGGAAGGTGGTCTGGGTGGAGAAGCCAGCCCAAACAATCCTCTTTTTGCCCAAGGCAGCAGGGATTCCCTGGTAGAAATCTGCTGGTCCTGGCTGGAGCAATCCCTCAAAGCCTGGAGAGGTTTTAAAGAATGCCCCAGCCCCACTGATAGCCGTGATAGAGCTCACTAAGTTGAGTCTCACTGGTAACACAAGAATAAAACGGGGTGCACCCTGGGATCTCCACTAAAAGACTGCAATTGATGGTCCAGTGGCTTCGGGGTTCCCCTGGGAGCATGGCCCCTGGCCCTGATGCTGCCCTTGCCCATAAATCATAACAAAGGTCCACTCTTCGGACACAAATGGATTGGACTTGGCAATGCAGAGTGACCATATATTGGATGCACTTTATGGTTCTGTGCATCAACAGAATATCACCCTGCTCACTTCTGGCTGGAGGGAGGGGAGTGGGGGGAGAGGAGGGGAAAGGAGACTGTCGGGAGGATGAGACATGTATGGAGCAGAGAGGAATAGTGTGCTGTCGCCGGACAGGGAGAGCAGTGCAAGCTGCATATAGGTGGGCATGTAAATTTATATGGGAATGTACATTTTCACTTAGTCATAATAAAAAAAAAAGAATGCTCCAAACCAGATGCTCAGGGCGCCCACTTTGAATGTCCAGCACAAGCCACATGACTGGCACCCCCTGAAAGTGCTCACTAAGGCTGCTGGGCAGAATTTGGAATGTGTTTTTCTATAAGTGCCAAGCCTCCTCTGTGTACCCCTGCCTGGAGAACTGTCTGCTAGGCTCGAATGCTAACTACGACATAGTCTGGGCTTCTAGGTGAAAGTGGGGACCAGTTTGGAAAGCCAGAAGCCACTCTCAAAGGTGGAGTGGGGTCCTACCTAACGGATCACCCCCAGCCCATTGTCCTGGTCAGGCTTGTTCTGAGGAGCCCTTGCCCACAGCTGTCATCTAGAGCTTCTGAGATCCCTCCCCGCTTGACCCCCAGGAGACAGAATTCACCCATAATTTATTAGGGCTTCACTATGTGCTGGTATCGTGCCTGATGCTTCTAAGGAAGGGTGGGTGTGTTGGTCATGAGCTCTTTCTGGTCTTTCAAGAAAGGACTAGAGGCCATCATAGGCCACCTGGGGCCACCAGCAATGCCTTCTGCACCTAGCCTCATGGGAAGCCTGGGCTACCACCTCAGACCCATGTCTCCCAGGAGGGCTCCAGATTCTGAACTCAGAGAAGTGTTTGGAAAGGAAGGAAGGAAGGGGACTGGCCTAGGCACATTCACACGAAGGCCATGAGACTGCTAGATCTAGTGTGTTTACGCATTCCTTTGATAAGAGTAATAAAGGCTGAAATAGCCATCATTTCCCAGCATGCTGTGTGTTAGGTGTTCTGCTAAGAACTCAGCCCTCGTGACAATCCTCTGAAACAGGTGTTAACCTCTTTCTCAGGTGAGGCAACTGATGTTCATAGAGACTGAGGAATTCGATGAGAAAACCAAGTAGTGTAGATAAGGCCCTTGACCCCAAACCTGTGACTGGAACCGTGCCCTGAACAACACTGAGTTTTAGTATCTAGAAAGGTCTTTCAAGTGTAATTCAAATAATATCACAAGCAATGTGTTCAATATATAGGAAAGTACTCACAATCTTATTTAAAAAACAAATAAGTCTGTGTTCCAGTCACAAATGCGGGTCATGGTTAATGTCAACTACTTACCCAGGGCCTTGAAGCCACTGGAAAGTTTTTATAGACTGAGTTTCTGTTTTCAACTGTTTGGACATTAGAGGGTCTCATACCAAAAGAATGTTTAAAGAAACTACTGTCTGCCGTGGTAGCAAACACGTGAGCACAGAACACTGTATCCTGTGATTCAGCTCCCCCAGGGTCACCTGGGCAGGTGAGCAGTCCCCAACAGTCAGCCTTAGGGTTTCAGTGACAAGGTACAAGGCACTGCCACCTCTCCTCATGATGTGCCTGCCCTCCTCTCTTCCCCATTACCTGATGTAAGGCACGTTCGAAGGAATGTGGAACTTGGCTCCCGGGTCAAAGTCACCTTGAGACCTGGGCACTGGAGGGCAGAGGCCCTGGTACTTCAGCCTGTTGAGGGGTAAAATCTATTGGAGGGAGAAGTCAGGGAGAACCAAGCTGGGAGGAGTTGGCATTTTTGACTTGAAGGATGGGACCTGCACCCGGGGCTCCTCTGGGTGTTCCAGGCCTCTGTGTGCAACCAACCCTTAGGTACCCCATCAGAGACACACTCACATGTACACACCCACATACTCACACATCCATATGTATGCACACAAATGCATGTATGAGTCAAGTGCCGTCTAGTCGGATCCAAACATCATATATGCACAGTTCACTGGATACACTTACTGTGTAAACAGACACACACTTTCTCTGTCTCTCTTTCTCTCACACACATACCTACACACACAGGATCACACTGGCCTGTCCCTATACTCACAGGCACACACTCACAGAGAAGCACCTCACAGAGCCTCCCCACCACCACCCCAGGAACATTCTGGAACCTGAGGCTCCACCACTCCTGGTTGTAGTTCTCCTTAGTGATGCTTCCATCAAATACCCTCCAGCGCCACTGGTCGATCAGGTAGCTGAAGGGGATGAAGGTGATCTTGTCCAGTGCCATCTTCATTAGAAAGTTGATGTCATGCTCTGTCAAGGGAAGGGGGCCCAGCCATCAAATTGACTCCTGCCTCCTGCTCGCTCCTGGCAGCTCTGTGTGTGTGTGACAGGTGGGGGGCGGGCTCTAACTCTTGGGGTTCTGCCACTCCACTTGCCTCTTGGATGGTCTGTGTACTCCATCCTCCTAGGCTTGCCATGCTGGTGGCCCTCTTGCTCCCCATATTACCCTGCTTCAGATCTCTTCCCCTGGGCCACTAAATCCCTCCTTTCCAACCTCCTGATCTCAGCCACCCCTTCTTGGTCCCCAAGTTCACTCGGAACCTCTCATTCCTCCCTTACCATAGCTGCCACCCTCGCTACTCAGCAGGTTGATGTTGTGTAGGTGCTGGGGCGTAGACACTGAGAGGGCCATCACGTCCCCAATGGCCTCATGAAAGCCAGGGTTAGCACCTTCCCGTAAGGCCAAACGTAAGTCCTTGTACTGCATGAAGTACTGTATGTGGCCCATTTCGTGGTGGGCCACCACCAGGTCTTCCATATTCACAGTGGTGCACTGCTTGATCCTGGAACCATGAGATGGGGGGGACATGTGTTGGAAGAAGGACAGTGAAGAGCCCAGCTACCTTACTGAACTTAGAGCAGACCCCATCGCTGCTGTGTGCAGGGAACTCAGCACCATGGAAGGAGAATGCAAAGGAGACAGAGAGTGAACCTGAGACAGCGGGAGTCTGGGGGTGTAAAGCCCCTAATGAGATCATTCAGGCCATTCCTCTGCCTCCAACTTTCCTGAAAGACTCCAGTCCACACTGCCATGTTGCTCTGTAACTGCACGAAGCCCTCGCTCTATTCTGTTCAGTGCAGTACTTCACAGCCTGTGCCCTGAGGTTTCCCATGTACACAGGTTTTCTTTCTCTTAAGACTTAGTTAGGCTTCCTGACGAAACAACTGTGTATGAGTTCTACATCCCATCCATCCTATACCCTAGAAAGCCTGTACACTCTGAGGGTTTATGGACAAGACTGAAATGACATCTGTGGAGCTTTCAAGCCAGGGGTTCCATCTCCCTCTTATTAGTCTTTCTTTGTCATCTTGTAAGCTAGTTTCAATGGCAGAAAATTCTTCTTGGACCTACCCAGTTTGTGTTTACCCTATTTTTCTGTCACTCTCATCAGGGAACGGGATAAGAGCTTCCTAGAAAGCTGGTTATAATGAGGATGGGTCTGTCAACTTCGTCCTCTCTCACTCCACTTAAGGGAGGATCCCCCCAAAACTCTTACCCTCCTTGATCCTGTCTAACCCCAGCCCTGTAGTTGCAGTCCTCATGCCACTAGGGTACTAATCTTTGTCTACTTTTCTCCTAAGAGATACTTCTTCAGTTGTGGTGGACCATCTTGAATACTTTTCTCAAGAGGTTGGGTCTTTTTCCCTTCCCTTGAGTCTGGGCTGGCCATATGACTTGTTAATAAATGAGCCAATAAAATGTTCACCCTTTAAGAGACCTAGCTGCTTCTGCTTTTGCTCTGTGGGATGCCACCTGCCATGTAAGAAATAAGATTGCCTGAGACTGCCATATTGTGAGGAAGCCCAAGCAGCCACATGGATAGGTTGCCTGGAAAGAGAAATGTCTGTCTTACCCCTAACTGTTCCAGCCAGCACAGCTCAGGCATCTGGTATGTGAGTGATGAGGCCAACTTGAACATTCTGGCCTCCAGTACAAGGAGAAAAACTAAGGAATCCAACCACTAGCCAGAACCAAGGCCCCAAAGAGATGGCTGTAGTTGAGCTATCCTAGTCATCTCTAGCCATTAGAGCCATTCTAGCTGAAGTCTCACTCACTAGGGAGCAAGGTCAAGCCATTTTCCCTGTGTACTGCCTAAATTTCTGACCCACAAAATCATAAGTATGAAAACAATTGCTCTACATGACTCTTTCGGGGTGGTTTGTTATGCAGCAAGAGATGACTGAAACACTCTCTGTGGGTGAAGATAAATTCTGAACCTCTGTCAGTGCCTGTGTGAAGTGTCCCCTGTCCTCATGTACCTCCTGTGTCAAAGCCATGTACACAGGGAGCAGGCCAGCTGGGCCAGCTGCGAGTAGGAGTTGCTCCAGAATGGGGGCGCTGCTTGCCAGCTCACACAGTGCTTAAGCCCAGGACTGGGAACTCCAGCCCTGACCGACTGTCCAAGGTGGTCAGCTCCTGAGGAGATCCTCGTCTGGTAAAATGAGTCTTCCTGCCAGAAGCCAGTGGTTGAGCTGGGGTCAGGTCCAACTCTCTTGACTTATAGTCCCAAGCTCTAACCCTCATACCCCTCTTCTCTATGCTCACTCTGGCTCAGGCAACTGACTTGACTTACCACCTTACCCACTGGGCTCAGCGAGTGGTCCTCAGCTCCAGCCTGGACATACCTGAAGTCCTTGCCATTGTAGAAGTCCCAGGCAGAGGCATGGCACACCACCTCCCGCCCATCTGTTGGCTTCTCCAGCATTGACTTATTCCAGAACAGTGGGGGAACTGGTAGCAGCCCCAAGGAGGTGAAGAAACGGTCGGCTTCCTCAAACATCCTTTTGGGTGTCCAGCCCTACAAGCGGGAGGAGTGTTGCCAGTACTGGGGATCACGGGATAGAGTGTGGGCCTCAGGGAGCTACTCTTGAATCTGAGAGCCCTCTTCCACTCTGGAAGGGGCCTCCCTCCCCAGTTCCCTGGGGCTGCCCATGGGGGACTAAGAGTGGAAAGAGAGGGCCTGGGTACACACCTGCTTTAGCATAGCTTCAGTGGCATCCATCGTGGGAGTTGAAGGGAAGGGCACTACCAAGTCATAGATGTTGGACCAGCTCTGGGCCCACATGTTCCCTGAAGGCAGGTGGGGGCGGAGAAAGGAGAGACAGATGTTGCTTCCTTAGCTCATCGCCACCATTCAGGAAGAAGTTACCATCCTTCTAATCATAACACTATTTCTTAAGCATCTACTGTTTGCAGATTGTGCTGTGCATTAGACATACATGATTTTCAATCTGAACACTAAACCGACAAGATTGATGACTACACTGGTTTACACATGAGAACTTTGTGGGTCATCAGAATATCAAGGTGATCTTCACTATAGTGGCAGGACTGGAGGTCAGTGTGACTAACATCTATCTGCAAGAAAAGTCAGTCCTTGGAATATCTCTGCACAAGCAGACACACTTGATTGAGTACTGCACCAAGTATACTACACAGACGAACTGGTAATCCTTACTGTAACAAGGTACCGCTAGGATTCCCATCATTGCAGTAGAGGAAATTGAGGCTTCCTGAGTCAAAAAAACCTGGCCCGTGGGCCAGAGGCTCCCAATTCCTGGGGCTGGGACTCAAAGGCAGGCAAGTGCAGGCTTCCAGACACAATTGGACCACCTTGCCCCAGGTTCTGGGCCTCATTTCCTTATGACTTGTAAATGGTCCGTGGCCCTGGCTTGCCTCTCTGCTCACAGTACCATGGGTGTGTAGCCCTCAGGAAAGTGTTTCCCGTGGGCCAAGAGCAACAGAAAACAGGTCGCCTTCATTCTGTTCCCGTCCCCACCACTCCTTATCTTACACTGACTGGATGCATTCAATCACCTGGCTTAGGCATCTGTATCTACAGTCCCTGAAGACAGAGGAGGCAAAAGTTGAGGTGTACGTACCTTCTCAAGATTCTTCCTTGCTCTCCTAGCCCCCTTAGCCCAGACACTGAGTCTGTGCCCTCCCCAGGCCCCCATTTTCCATCTGTCAAAACCTCTCATCTTTCAAGGTTCTGCTCAAATGCCAACTGAGTGAAGCCTTCTCAGCTCCCCCACAGCACCCTCTTCGCCCTCCTGTAGCACACTGCCTCAAGTTGAGGTGGCCGGTGAGGTCTTCCCTGACAAGACTGTGAACACTTTTGAAACCGCCCTCCCAGCCACAGTGAGCTGCAGTGTGGATCTCAGCGAAGGTGAGTCAAACATGAGCAGGGGCTCCTTCGCCGGCCTCGGCAGTGCGCCCTCCGCAGTCCTTTCATGCTCTCAACCAGGAGTGCCGTCTGCAGCCCCTTGCCAGCCTGCTCTCTGTCCCCTGGCCAGCCCTGTCCTGATGCCCAGCCAGGGCCCAGCTTCGCCCTCACCCAGCAGATGTGCAGGAATAGGGCCCTCCAGGTTGACGTGGTTGGCCCCGTAACGGCGACGCAGGGCGCGGCGCACGTAGGCGTGCAGGTTCAGGTAGAGTGGCTGAAGCTCCTGGAAGAGCAGCTCCAGGTCGTTTTCCAGTGATGGCATCTCATATACAGCTCTCCATGAGTCCCCTGCATCTTTGTAGCCTGCAGAGGGGACAGAGCCAATTTCTCAGAACACCTGCCAGTCTCCTCAAGGGCCTACCTTTTCCCAGCAATAGGGAGTCAGAGGGCCCTGAAGGCCCAAGAGGGACTCACCGTTGAGCTTTGCAGCCTTGTTGCTGAGTTCCACGTACTTGGGGAAGACAGGGAGGATGGCTCTGCCCACCTTTTCTCGCCAGCCCTCCCACGCCCATAACAGTTCTTCATAGTTCCGGGATGTGGCCATCAGCTCTGTCAGCTCTGGAGAGGGAAGGGTGTGGAAGGGCTTGAGTCCCCAGCCCTTGGCTCACCTCCTGCCTCCTTGGAAGGTGAACCCAGCTGCAGATTTTCAGAGCTGGAATAAACTGGCATGATCATCTGGAGTGCCTGTACCGGCAGCAAGTCCAGTGAAACGGGGGAAAGGGTGGCAGTGACTTCTGCCGGGAGCTGACTCGGTGCCAGACCCAAGCTGGGCACTGCGCATGTGTGCTCTCAGGCAGCTGTAGAGTTTCAACAACTATGAGAACACAATGTCCCTCTTCCACACAAGCAGTTTGGTGATGTGGCTGGGTCCTCCAGCAAGACAGGTCCAGAAGTGGGGTGCAGACCAAAGGTGTCAGGCTCCAGAGAGAATGCTCCCTGACTTGTTGGTTCCTGCTGACTGCTCCTCTGCCCCTGGGGGAAATGGCTTTAGAGGCCAAGAGATATTTATTCTGGTTCTATCACTAATCACTACTATTACCTTGGCCAGGTTATTGAATCACTCTTTCCTGTCTGCAAGATGAGGACGGGACCCTAGTGTTCCCATGGTTAAGAATGTGGCTGCTAACCCAAAAGGCTGGCAGTTTGAACCCACCAGCCGCTCCTTGGAAATCCTACAGGGCAGTTAGACTCTGTCCTGTAGGGCTGCTATGAGTCATAGCAACTCTATGGCAATAGGCTTGGTAAGTTTTAAAAGCTGGAGGTGACCATATTGGTGAGTGGAGCCAAAAAGCTGCTATCTGAGGAACATCAACTGGTCCCAACCCACCTGGAACAGATAACATCTGAGACCATCAAAGACATGAAGAAAAATGAGCCCAGGAGACAGAAGGACCCATATGATTGGGAGGCTACATCAGCATGAGACCAGAAGAACCAGATGGTGCCCGGCCACCACCAAAGACAGCCCTGACGGGGGACACAGTATAGTCACTGATGCAGCACGAGAAAAAGAGGTGAGCAGACCAAGAACTCTATTAAAAGACCAGAATTGATTGTTCAACAGTCTGAAGGGTCCCCTGAGAACCTGGCCCCTAAACTTGCTCCTAGCCCAGAGCTGAAACCAGTACTGAAACCGACATTTCAGCCAAAGAATGGACTGGACTTGGGGACACAGAGTGGTGCATGTGGTGTGTGTACTTTATGATTTTCTATATATATATATATGAAGCTGTGCAACTGGTTTCTTTCTAGAAAGGGAGATGGCAGGGTGGAGAGGAGGGGACAAGTGTTAGCTGAATCAATACTGGAAGAGTGACACAGAAAAGTGTGCTGTCACAGGGTGAGGACAGCAGAGAGAGTTGCAGAGAGGCAGGTATGGAAAATTGACTTGGATTGTAAGCTTTCACTTAATCACAATAAAAAATTTTAAAAAAGATGGAGGTGACAGTAGTCCTCACAAGGTCCCTAAATGGCACAAACAATTTATGCTCAATTGCTAACCTCAAGGTTGGCAGTCTGAAGCCACTCAGTGGTCCCGAAGAAGAGGCCCAGCAATCTGCCTCTAGAGAGATTCCAGCTAAGATGATCCTATGGAGACACTCTACCTATAACACGTGGAGTCGCCATGAGTTGGAAACGGCTCTACAGGAGCCACTGCCACTACCATTGGCCCTCACAGGGGTGTGCAAGTCAAATTGGAATGTGGGGTCCCTGAGCAGGCATGTGCCTCGTTTATCCCTCTGTTGTCCCTTCCTCAGGTCCAGAGCACCCACAAATTGGTATTGAGTAGACTGCAGAAAAGCACAGTTGTGAAAACTGTGAAACTAGAAAGAACGAAGCAACCTTGCAGAGCCAGAAGTTTCGGGTTTTCGTCCTGCTGAAGTTACTAAGTGTGTGGCCTCCTGGACTTGAACATGGAGGTGAAACCAGCTTCACAGAGCTGGGTGAGGGTCCCATGAGATTGGCGTGTCCGTTCTGGAGCTCTGCACAGACGTACGGGATGGCTTCTCTTTGCCCCGGCCCTGCCTGACACTGAAGACTACAGGGGGCATTTGGTGCTCTCCAAGTCCTCTCTTGCCTTGTATCAGAACATGCTGCATGATATCTATTCACTTTTTTACCAAGAAAGTAAAATCTGGAAAGAATTGACTTTGAGGATTTTACAGCCATCCTCTCTGGTGATGTCAGTCTCTGTTTTTTGTGGTGCTTCTTATTTTTACTACATGGTGGTGTGACCTGATGGTCCAGCTCCGGGTTAAGAGGCTGGCCAGTGGGGGGGCAGTCATACTCTGTTTAATGCTCTTCCTCATAAGTGCACATGCACATGCACACACACACACACACACACACACACGTCTCTCCCCACACTTGCGTGCTTGCCCACACACACAACCTACACACTCAGCCCCTGTTTTTGGAAAAGCATTTCTCACTCCTGTTTATTTTCCCTTTTCCTTCCTATTTGTCATTGTTTTAATGTGGGAGTTGGACGGGGAGCCAGGAAGAGATCATTTGTGGGTGGAGATCTCTCCAGGAGTAATGTTTACACCTCTAGCTGCCGACCTTGGAAGTCTCTGTGTGCAGGCACTTGGATGTCCAGGACTGGCTCTTTGAAAGGAGAGAAGGTCAGAAGAGCCCCCCTCCATGGGGGGAGACCACGAGCTGGCGCCTGGCAGGAAGCGGTGGGGAGGAGAGGCATGCCAGCAGTGTAGGCTGAGGAATTGTAAGGTCAGGTTCTGGGTGCCTACTGGCTGCTTGATCTGTCCTGTCTGGCATGGAGGTGGGGGTCAGAGAAAGCCAGAGCAGATGGAAGACAAGAATGGGAAGGCAGGTGAATGGGCAGATGGGCAGATGCCTGGAATCGAGTCTCTAGTGGTGCTTCCTACGTGGGAATCCAAGGCCCTGAAATCCACCACTCTCAGGGGCAGAGTGTGGAGAAACCTGGCTCTGCCAAAGGGCCAGGAACGGGATGTCCTGAACAGGACCAGAGGGAGAAGGGGCGGGACCAAGGGAGGGGCTGTGCACTGGAGCCAAGTGGTGCAGAGAACTGGACTGGCCTGGGCATGCTAATCTCACAAGTTAGGAGAATCTCAGCTGCCAGCACCCCCAGCGCTACGTCCCCCAGCCCCCAGATGCTCTCTCACGCCCCCGGTGTGCTCACCAGGCTCTAGTTGTAGACAAGTGCCATTGATATGGCACACAGAGGCCATGCTGTAAGCGGTCTCCATGTCCAGCAGGATCTGGTTGTACTGCAGTGAAGAAGAGAGGCTGTGAGCTGAGGCTCTTGGCTCCTGGTCCCTCTGTCCCAGTCTTGTCATCAGAAAAGGTGGAGGGTAGAGGGTCTGGGAGCACATATTCTCCAAAGGCCACCTTTGCAGGAATTCTGCTTGCAATCAGTAGCATTTCAATAAATCAAGGAAGAGGAAGCAGCCTGAAGGTCAGGCCTTGGGCTGGCGTCACTCCCCAAAGCTCGGCCCTGACCCTGACCTTGGATCCTCCCCTCCCTGCTCCCCAGACTACACACCTGCTCCAGCTCCTCGACAGGCAGTGCCGCCCGCTCCAGGTCCTGGACCTTCTTCATGATCCGCTTGGTGGTGGCGTTCTGGAAGTTGGTCACGTCAAACTGCCTGGCCCGGGTGCCATACTTCAGGGTGTGGTTTGACAACTCCATGTTCTTTTGCAGCTGAAGGCAGAGGAGGACAGTGTCATGAGGTCTGGGAGCTATGGAGAGGCCTCTGAGCAGCAGGTAACATTGTTGGGGTTGGGGGAAGCTGATGGGCTCGGCCGTGGCGGTGAGGAGGACGGTTTGCAGATGGCTGCCCGTGTCTAAAAGACTCCCTTCAGCCTGGAATGTGTGATAATGTCCTAAGGCAGTAAGTGTGCTCAACAAATGCCAACAGTCAGCAGAGACACATCCTGGCAGGCTGGAGAAAGAGAAGCCCACCACATATGTGTCTTAAAGGCTGCTGGAAAAAGGCCACAGGGAATCAGTTCTGTGATCTCAGGCTCTGGGCTTAGAGTCTTCTGTAAAATGGGAAGAAGAGCATCAGTTTTGTAAGGATGTTGGGGAATGAACAAAGCAACAAGTGTCAGAGCCAGGGAACGATGCCCAGCACACAGGTAGGTCTTCAAAACACGTAGGTTCTCAGTGGCTGGCCTGCAGCTCACCTTGGTGTCACCTGTGTTCAACCAGACAGATGGGGAAGGAAGGTGGGGGGCCCACATGGCCCTTGCGATGGTGGCAAACAGCCTTCCCGTCTTTCAGAAAACAATTTTACCATCACTTATTGATGTAGATTAGTCCATTATTAACAAGAGATGAGTAGTGAGAGAAAACTTCTTCAGGCATTGAGTATAATAAACCCTTTGCCATCAAGTCAATTCTGACCCATAGCAACCCTACAGACACAGTAGAACTGTTCCATAGAGTCTCCAAGGAGCACCTGGTGGATTTGAACTGCCAACCTTTTGGTTAGCAGCTGTAGCTCTTAACCACTATGCCACCACAGTTTCTGGCACTGAGAATAGACTTCCCCAAATTTGAAGCAGAGCACTGCTTTCAACATCCCATTTGGATTTTTCACAAATTCTGACAGCCATTCCCCTCATCCTCATCTCTCTAAGGTGATACCAGGAGAAGGACAGGAGGGGCCCCACCCTCAGTTTCTCTTCTGTTTGAGGGGTACGGGCTCTGCGGTGGTGGCGAGGCAGCCAAGGCACCCGGGAGTGTGAGTGTGTGTGGTGTGTGCACTTGCATATGTGTGTCTGTGTGCATGTCTGTGTGAGTGCACTTGTGTGTGTGTATGTGTGTAGATGATCCCCACCAGAATCCTGCTGGTCTCCTGAGTGATGTTGGTGTTGTAGTTCCAGTTCGCCTCCGTGTATTCGTTCCACACCACCTGAGCTGTCCTGTCATATTCCTCCACAAACTTCTGGGCCTCCGTCTCATCTGTCACCAAGTCTGTGGGACAGAGTGGAGAAGTACAGGCAAGTTATTTCTCCCCTGCGCCGTGTTCTGCCTCCTCCTGGGACTCCCTCCTGCTGACCCAGCTTCTTCTCCCGCTCACCCCTCACCAGCCCCATCCCTCTCCCAGCCCCTGGTCCCACTTGGGCTCTGAGTTGTCGGACTGGTTGAGGCCTGGTGGGCTGTGGCCTGGCTGGTTGTGGCCTGGCTGGTTGTGGTCTGGCCGGTTGTGGTCTGGCCGGTTGTGGTCTGGCTGACTAGCTCCTGGGTGACTGCTGTCTGGCTGTCTGTCCCCTGGCTGGGGACCAACAGGGGGTGCCCGCAGCACAGCAACAGGAGAAGGAGGGAAGACAGTCCTGGAGGATCCCAACCTTGGCCCATGGCCACAGCAGAGCAGATCCCTGCAGGCACCAACCCCTGGCCAATAAGAGTGGAACCTGCAGTGTGACCTCATAGAGCCCTGTGAGTCTCTCAGATACAGGGAGAGATGGGCCTAAGCCCACACCAGGGCCCCACTGGCACATGGCTTAGCTGACAGGAACTGATAGGACTCTGGAGACTCACCTTAGTGCCCACCCCACCTCACCCCGGGCTTTACCAATGCCCTCCGGGTAATTGTTGGGCAGTGGTGGGCGCCACTGATACTCCGGCCAGCCCAGGACCTCGCCGTTGCGCTCGTTCTGCGCCTGCAGCCATTTGCTGACTGGCTGGAAGTAGTTAAGCAGCGGCTGGGCATCCAGGGCATCTGAGCCAATCATGTCCTTCAGTAGCTCCTGCCAGGGCCTTGAGGAGCCCGCCTGAAGCAGCTCTCTGGGGCAGAGAGGACACCGCAGGCACAGGGAGCTCAGGCTGAAGCCCCAAAGCAGCCCACCCTTCCACCCCACTGGACTGCAAGAAGGGTGTCAGGGGACATTTGTCTTTCCTCACGCCAGCCCAAAGGCCCTCTTGAGAAACACTTGATGAAGGAAAGAAAGAAAGAAAGAGTGAGAGAAAGACGAAGAGAGAGAGAGAGAAGGGGAAAGGGTGGAACAGGAGGAAGGAGGGAGGGGGAAACGGGAAGGAGAAGAGGGAGGGAGGGGCGGAGGGAGGGAGCCTTGTGATGCCCCAACGCAGGACAGCCACCCTCTGCCCACCGTCCCTGCCCACTACACACCGGAGCTTGTGTCCCGCTTTGGCGGACTGGTAGATGTCACACCGGTGCAGCGGGCCCTGGTGGCCGGCCTCCTTGCACAGGGCTTGATGGAATTGGAACTGCAGGACAAAACTCACAAAGTACCTGCAGACCCAGGGTGGGCATTAGGGGGGATGCATGGTCAGGAACTGGGGCCCCCTACCCAGGTGCCCTCCAGCTTTCTGCAGGGCTGGTGTGGAACCTGGAGCTGTCTTGGGGAAGAAGGGAGAACCACGCCTGCTCAGGACAGAGGAGACAGGGCCACTATGATAGGAGGCCCTTGATGGGGGGGCAGTCAGGAAGAACATAGGGCCAAGCCATGATGGGGGCTGCAGGACCACAGATGGAGGGGGGCTGACGGCGTGACAGAGTTGAGGGGTGGGAGGGCCAACAGTACCTGACATATGGTGTCATGTTGGGGACGTGAAACTTGGCTCCAGCATCGAAGTGGGTTTCATTTCGGTCAACTGGAGGGCAGATCCCCTGATATTTGGTTCTAGAAGAGGATGGTTAAACTGTCTTAAAATTGGGGTCACGCACAGACTGACAGATTTAGCTTTTCAAAACAAGACTACCTGTCAGTTATTCCCACTGGCCATCCTTCCCTATCCTGGCCAATTATGGAAGACTTCCTAGAGGAGAAGGTTTTAACCAGGAAAGCAGAACATGGTGGGTAAATGAGAGACAGCAGTGTTAGAGAGAGAGGGCTTGGGCCGACCAGGGCAGGAGACTCTTGTTTGCCCAGGAATGTGGGACAGCCACCAGGGCCTGCCTCTCCCTCTTTGCTCACCGGAGATACCACCAGTCCAAGTTGTATCGGGAAGCGGAGGTGCGCCCACTAAAGACTCCCCAGCGCCACTGGTCCACCAAGTAGCCAAAGGGTAGGAAGGCAATTTTTTCCAGTGCCATCTTTAGCAGGTAATTGATGTCACTTTCTATTGGAAGATGACAAGAAAGAGATCAGAGGGAGGAGTCCAGCTAGGAGAGGGTGTGCAGGGGAGGAGCCTGCTGGATGCCAGGCTGGGCAGGTGCTTGACAGAGGAGCACTGGAGTGCTGAGGCGCAGCTCACGATGAGCTGGGAGGCTCCGGGTGGATTCCCACGCCACCTGAGCTGGGGCAGATGTGAGTGGGGACATGTGGGGGCTGCTGTGGGATAGACAAGGTCTGAGTGGGGCTAGGCTGGCCTCTCCCCGCCTCCTGATACCCGTATCATCAGTGACTTGGTCCAGCAGGCCTATTTTGTGCAGATGTGCAGGAGTGGAGACCGAGAGGGCCAGCACATCCCCGATGGCCTCATGGAAGCCGGGGTTGGCACCTCGGCGCAGGGACACAGGCTGGTTCTTGTATTGCAGGTAGTACTGCACGTGGCCCATCTCGTGGTGCACTGTTGACAGCTGGTCCATCGTGACATGTGTGCACTGCTTGATCCTGGGCGGGAGGGCCAAAGGTGAAAGGTAAGGGCAGGGCTGGGGGAGCCCAGCGCCTGAGGGGTAGCACCAAAGGGCCCTGCCCGGAGGTTCGGAGGAGCTGCTGGAAGCATGATGGTTTTCTCCCCTGTCCCAGCCACCACCACCACACAGGCTTTCTCTGTTTCAAGGCACAGAGCTGACCACTTGCTGAGGATGCTGGGGGTAGGCGGCCTAAGGAGTCTCTCTCCCTTGGTCCTGGAAAATCCCTGTAGCCCAGTCGGGGGCTTAGAGGGGACAAGCCTGAGAGCCAGCTTCTCCGATTCCAGGCTGCCCTGCCCTTCCTCGGCCCCTCCCCGTCCCATGTCCAGACCTGAAGTCTCTCCTGTTATAGAAGTCCCAGGCAGAGGCGTGGCACACCACCTCGCGCCCGTCGCTCGGCTTCTCCAGCATGGAGTGTGCCCAGAACTCAGGGGGCATAGGCAAGAGGCCCAGGGAGGTGAAGAACTCCTCTGCCACCAGAAACATGTGGGTAGTGTTCCAGCCCTAGTTGAGGGGGGCGGTTGTCACAGGGCAGGAACCGGCTGTCAGGAGCCCACTCTGGCTGCCCAGGGCTTCCGACCATGTTAGCTCCCTGCCTGTGAAGGACATCTCTGCTCTGTGGCCTCCTCCCCAGAAGAGAGGGCCTTGAACTGACCACAAATGACAGATAAAAGTAGACACTGCTCATACCCCACCCCCGGGGGGCTCGAGGGAGGGTTTGTGCCTCACTGTGCAGACAGATAGATGCTAGTTCTTGTCACTCAGGCTGCTGGGAGACACAGCCCAGGCTACTTTTCTGTACAAAGGGAAGGCCCAAGGTCCCTACTCCACTCCACCGCCCTCACGTGGCCTGGTCCTGCTCCTCCTCTTGTTCTGACTCTCTCACTGTCCCCCTCCCAGACCTGACTCGAGAACTTACCTTCTCTACCATAGTACTGGTGACATCCAGGTTGGGCTTGTCTGGGAAAGGCACCACCAAGTCATAGATGTTTTCCCAGCTCTGGGCCCACATGTTTCCTAGGTGGATTAAGAAGACATTAGCTTGGCCCCTGGTGAGTGAGCTAGTGCCTGGTGCCACATAATGTTCACCAAGCAGCAGCCAGGGCCCCATCACCTGGTCTCGGGGGCACTCTAGGGTAGCCCACTCCATCTGGCTGGCTCAGGGGCACAAGTCTCACATTTGAGGCTGACCCCACCCCTTGGAGTGCTCCAAGCTCCTTGGAGCTGGTGGAGCCACGTGAGAGCCCAGGAAATGCTGTTGGGGTCTTTGCTTGCTTTGTGTGGTCTCTACTTCCCAGCCCTGAGGGCCACCAGCTGGATTCTGTGCACATCAACTAGAATTCTCAGTCCTCCTCCCCTGGACATGGAGTCAAGTTTCATTCCAATCACAGCACTGACTTTTACTAGCTCTCTGATCTCTGCCAAGTCACTTTCACAGCCCCGGCCTCAGGTCCCTGCCTTTACAAAGTTGGAGGAATCATGGCAGTAAAAAGGATGGCCTGCTTCCTGGGTGGTGTAGAGAGTGCTCCATGGGCTGAGGCACAAGCAAGTGACCAGCATGGTGTGAGAGATGACGATAGTGATCCATCTTCCCTGCCCTGGGCATCCTCGTGGACCCAGGCTCCCCTGGGGCATGCCTGGAAGCCAGGCCAGGCCCATACCTAGCAGGTGTGCAGGGATGGGTCCCTTGAGGTTGATGAATGTATCCCCGTATTGGCGGTGCAGTGCACGGCGGACATAGGCGTGGAGGTTCAGGTAGAGGGGCTCTAGCTGAAGGTAGAGGTGCTCCAGATCCTCCATGAAGGTGGGTGATTCATACCAGGAGCGCCAGTAGGCCCCCGTGTCGGAGAAGCCTAGCAGGGGGGAGTAGGGCGGGGGCCAGCTAAGGCTGCAGGCTCTGGTACCTCTAACTCCCCACCACTCCTTTGCATTCTCTAGGCTCCAGACCTGTGTGTCCACCAGCTAGCTCAGGTGGGTGGCTTGGGTGTCTACCACTCTAGGCCTTTCTGTAACTTTGAGCTGCTCGAGGCTCCAGCTAAATAGATCCCAGAGAGCACTAGAGGTGGTGAGTCTTGGCCAGGAGTGCCAGGCAGGAGAGCACCACATGAGGGCAGGACAGCAGCACGTGGCAGACAGAGTTCAAGTGCCACCACCCACTGACTGTGCAGCTTCAGGCAGCTCTTTACCCTCTCTTGTCGGTACACAGGACTCAGCCTAAAAGCTCCTCTGGGCAGTGAGACTCAGTGGAGACAGCTCTTGAGAGGGCACCTTGCCAGCTGGGAAGGGCTGTACCCACACAAGAGGTGCATCAGGTGAGCCAGGGGAGGCATGCTTACCATCCTGCTTGTAGGCCTTGTTGCTGAGGGTGGCAACATCCTGGTACAGGGATTTCAGCGGGATGCCTACAGTGTTGTGCCAGCCCTCCCAGGCAAAGAGTAGCATGGAGTAGCTCCTTGAGGAGGCTAGGATGTTGGTGAGCTCTGCGACACAGTCAGGCAGGGCCAGTTAGAAGACTGCCACGTGCAGTGTCTTCTCAGCCCTCACTAGGGCACCACACTGGTCCTTACCATTTCTACCAGCATCCTCAATGTCATGACACCCCCAAAGCCACGGGCAACCTACAGGCTAGGCAGAACAGGTTGGGACCTATACAAAGCAAGTGCCCACGCACGGTCCCTGGCCCAGGGAGTTGACACAGGAAGAGGACATCCAGAAGACCAAAACCCAGAGCCTCCGTGGCTCGTCAGATGGAGTGGCTGACCTCAGTGCTGCCCAGTAAATGGGACTGATGAGGAGCAAGAGGGTCTGAGTGGTCCAGGGCCTGGGGGAGGCTCCTGGGGAAAAAGGGAAAAGCAGGCAGCCAGGAGGAAGGACTAGTGATGCGAGAGGCCCAGGCAAGCAGGAACGGGTTCCTGAGGTCAGTACACCAGGGAAGCAGGAGGGAGGGGCATCTGCGCAGCCCAGCCCCAGTGGGAGCCCAGCATGCTTGGTGTTGGCCCACTCTCTCCACGGGCCTCCCAACAAACACACTGTCCTCCTGGGTGCACCGGGGTGATGGCGAAGGACTGGGAAACCCCAGCAGAGAGAGACGGGAGGGCAGGGCAGTACCTGGGTCCAGGGACCAGCAGGTGGCAGTCTTGTTGGGGAAGCAGACCTTGGATGTAGAGTAAATCCTGCTCATGTTGCTTAGCAAAGAATTGTACTGGAGAGTCAGAGACAAAGACATGTTAGCGACGAACAGCCCTGCAGAGAACTCTCGCCACCCCCTCCTCTGTTCGCCAGAAGGCAAAGGAGACCTAGAGAAGGGAGGTGGCTTGGACACCACCTGCTACCTGGCAGTAAGAGGGCAAATTCCTCTCATTCTCTGGCCTCTGTGCCTCTCTCAGTGCTTAGACGCCTTTCCAAGAAAGCCCATAAACCAAAGTGGCCTCTAGGGAATCTTTTACTTGAATTTTTCCTTCTGCTCCACGTGCTTCAGGAAGCCATTCTGCATTTAGGGTGCCCCTCCCCGCCAGGCTGCCGCCCCAGTGGGAGAAGCAGGTGAGGCAGCCTCTCCGCCGTTCTACCCGCCCCCCCTCAGGCCCTGCAGGCTCACCTGCTGTCGCTCAGCCAGGGCCAGGTTGGCAGGGCCCAGAATGCGGATGGAACTGATGACCCTGCGAAGCTGCGGGTCGGTGAAGTTCTGCCAGACCTTGTCATACAGCTCCTTAGCCTTGCGGCCCCAGGCCTCATCGAAGTCCTGGCTTACCAGGGCTGTCTCCTCCTGTGGACACCAGGAGGGCACAGGAGGGTGCAGGGAGGTCACCCAACTGGGGGAGGGAAGGAAGGCCAAGGGCTTCCAGGCCGCTGCCCTGCAGGGTACTTGTCTTGGAGATGGGGCTTCTAGGGTTTAGGGAGCAGCTTCCCTCCTCCTGGGCCCTCCAGGTCAGGACCTGGAGAGACCTGCCTCAGGGGAGCAACGAGAGAAGTTGGGTCCGGAAGACAGGCAGAGCAAGTGGACAGGCAGCAATAAACAAAAGCCAGAGCAACAATCCCAGAGCAAGGGGGCAACTGTCAGGATTAGGTCCCAGGGCACGAGGATGCCCTTGGCTAAGGCTGCTGCTGACCCCGCTCCATGTCACCCATGGGATCTGTCAGCTGAGGGCATTAGGTCTCAGAAGAGCTGGGCCTCGGTTCCTTTCATGTATTGGGCACGCACCCTTGCTGACACATACAGACCTGATGGGGCGAGAGCCGCTGTGGGTACAGGCGGGGGACGGCCCGCTGGTCCGCGTCCAGGGCGGCTCCCCACGCTTGGGGACCCGGGAGGCGTCCCTGGCCGTGCTTCTCCGCCCCTCTTCCCCGCTCCCAGCCGCAGGCCTGTGATTGGCCGCCCCGGCCCCGCCCCTGCACCCCGGGCCCTGGCTCTCACCTGGCGCTGCGCATTCTCCTGGGTGATGTTGGTGTCGTACGCCCAGTTGGCGAGCGTGTTTAGGAGCCGCACTTGCTCGGCGCTGGAGTTGAAGCTCTGCGCGAAGAGCTGCGCCCCAGCCTCGTCGCTGGAAAAGTTTCCCGGCTGCAGCGCGGGGTCGAGCGCCAAGGTGGCGAGCGGCGGCGGCGGCGGCAGCAGCAGCAGCAGCAGCAGGAGCGGCGGCAGCGGCGGCAGGAGCGGCGGCAGCGGCGGCCCCGGGTGGACTGCCACGGCTCCCATGGTGCGGGCGCGCGCGCAGGGCGCAGCGAGGTGCGTGGCCGGGGCTGCCCCTTCTGCGCCACACCGCCTGTGGGTTATAAAACCCGGCCGCCGACACACCCCCGCCCCGCCGCTGCGCTTCCTCTCAGCTCCAAAGTCCCCGGGCCCCGCGGCCTAACGGAGCGGGGCGGGGACCGGGGCTTCCTGGCCCGCCCCGGTCAGGGGCGCCGTCCCGGGGAGGGGCCCCGCGGCCCGGGGAGATGCGCCCCAGGGGCGCGCTGGAGCTGTCACAGCGGACTCCGAGCGGAGGTGGAAGAGGCAGAGTAAAACACGTGGCTGCAGCTTGAGCATAACCTGCACCATTTTCTTCCTTAATTCCGTCTCTAAGCATGAGTCTATTGTTTCCCTTAGTTTCCCTCAAGGTTAAGGACCGGTCTAGGCTCTTTTTGACCAACCATCCAGTGCCTTTCAGTCCAACCTGAGTCATAGCGACCCTAAAGGATAGAGTAGAACTGCCTGATAGTTTCCAAGGAGCACCTGGCTGACTCGAACTGCTGACCTTTTTTTTTGGTCAGCAGCTATAGCACTTAACCACTACACCGTCAGTGTTTCCAGGTTGTCTTTAGGACTGTGGAAAAACAAATGATAATCTAAAAACCATAAAAGAAAAACAAAGGACTTTGCCTTGTGAATGGGAACTTATACGATAGCCAGACCACTTCCAGGCCCCAAATACTAACTCAGATACCAATACATCTTGGATGTGACTCTGGGACCACCCAAAGAAGAATTAACACGCTACAAATTCCTGTTGTTAGGTGCCTTCGAGTCAGTTCCTAGCCCTGTCTAAGTGCAATAGAAGGAAACACTGCCCAAGCCACGTCCACAACTGTTTTTGTGCTTGTGACCATTGGTGCAGCCACTGTGTCAGTCCATCTTGTCGAGGGCCTGCCTTTTTTGGACTTACCCTCTACCGAGCTCATCCCTAGGACCCATACAACCTTCGTCCCCTCTTTTACAAAACCTCCTGCTAGTCTCCGTTTTGAGGAGGCAGAATTTGGAGGCATCTATCCCCTCTGTCTCCTTGTGTACAGGTGCATGATTAAACCTCTTCCTCCTCATCTCACCCCAGTCTCAAAGACTGGCTGCTTGCAGCAGATGGCACGAACTGTGCTTAGGTTTGTAGTAACACAGGGACCCTCTCCCTGCTATCACTAAGCCTACGCAGACTCTGGCTTTCCGTGTTCTGAGCGTTCCCTCCCTAGGCCTCTCTGGGTACCAGAATGATGAGGGGAGGGGCTGAGGGGTGTCAGCTGGCACTGTGAATGTAGCAGAGGAAAGGTTAATGTTCCTTTCCAAGTCCAGCTAGGGTACCTGGCTGTCCCAGTGGGTGTGGCCTGTGTGGGCTGGGGGTGTTTAGACTTCAGGCCCTTGCCTTGGAGAAGGGGCTGCCAGACTCCCAGAGCAGCCCTGTCACCTGGGGACTTGGGTGGAATGAGGATGGGGGCTGCCAGAAAAGGAGGAAAGAATGGAAGGGATCCTCTGGGAGGAGGGCAGGAGAGGCACAAGAGAGCTGACGCACCCGCCCTCCTCCCACGGGGGGATACGAGCTATCAGTCACTCACAAAGAAGTCATCAGCACATTATCCCAACAGAGTCACACAACCTCAGGCTTGCAGGATTTGAGAGCTCCAAAAAGCCCCAGAGACTAGAACAAGCCCCTAGTTTTAGAGGAAGAAATGGAGATCCAGGCAGTCTGAATGGTTTGCTCCAAGCCACTTCAGGTCTGGCCACTCAGTTCTTTCCCGTCTCACTCCACAGGACCTGAAGTAACAGATGTGTGGGGCGAAGGACACAGCATTCTCCGCATGCACAAGGTGACTGTGGAGGCTGAGAGGCTCCCCCACCACTGAGCCTGTCTCCTAAAGATGAGAAGACCCCTTACCTCAGACATGACCTCCACCACAGTGTGGAAGGGGGGACAATGGGAGACGTGGAGGCTGGGCAGAGAGTGGGAACAGGGGCTGAGATAGTGACAGCTGACCTTGGGATACCCCAGTCCACTCAGCTGTTTGGGACCTTAGGGGTCACTTCAATCCTGGTTATCTCTGAGATGGCATCTGGGGGTCCGGGAGACATGCATGGCACCATGCCAGATGGAGTGTGTGCAGGGGGCTGTGTGACACCAAGTACCCGTGAGATCTTGCTGAACTGTCAGACGACATCTCCGAGGAGCGGTATATGAAGGAGAGTGTGGAGTGGAAGTGAGGAAGGTGGGGAAAAGAAGGTGGCAGCCACCCCTGGCGTCACCAATGTTGTCAACCACTGGAGGGGAACATGAGGCATGTGAGAGCTGGCTAGCTTTTCCCAACTCCCTGTGCTTTTCCCTGACACCTGTCCCCCACAGGCTTGGCTTAGAGAGCCAGGGGACACAGGTGCACTCATGGCTGGCTAGGTGGACGCAGTGGACCCGGGCTCCATCCCTCAAAGCCACCTAGCTCTCGGGTCAGCCTAACTGCTTGGTTTCCCAGGCTTTGAGTGGGGTCAGGAGCCCCTGTCTTCTGGGAGGGCACAGTCTCTCCACTGGACCTCCCCCTCCACTCCCACTGGGTTGCTAAGGAGGCTTGGCAGGGGCGGGGGGTGCTTATGAGAGCGGCACCCAGGCTGTGGCCCTGCAGGCCTCGGGGGAGGGGTAGAACCGGAGAGGGAACCGAGAGCAGGGAACAGGGAAAACAAGACAAAGGCTGGTTCCAGCCTGGGGGACCACAACCAGGAGGACGCTAGAACAGGTGTCTCATGCCGTGAGCTCATTCTGAAGCCTAACAGGGTGAGGACTGAGTTCAGCTTTGAACAGTCTTAGCCTCACTGTAAAATCATGAAGCCAAAAGGCCAGATGGGCTTGGAGAAATAACCTACCATAATCTACCTCCCCCGCACAGCACTGAACACACTCACTCCCCTTCCCCCTTCGCTGCTCGGTGGCACCACCGGGACCTCTCCCATACTCATATTTTATTGTAATGGCTTGTTGGGTTGAATAGTCTCTCCACTAAACTATAAGCTCCAGGAGGACAGACATGGCATCTGCCTTATTGTCTGTGGTTTTCCCAGAGCTTAGTACAGTGCCAGGCACACAAGAGACCCTCATTCAAGAAGGAGAAATGAGGAAGGAAGGAATAACCAAAACTCACATTCAGAATTGGTGGTAACTCCCTCCTTCCCCCCACCACTGCCAGAATAACACAAACCTCACTATTTTGGAATCTGTAGTAATGTGTGTATGGAACCAGAACAAAAACACCCTATGATGACCCCTTGGAATGTAGCTGTCAAAGAAATCTTGACCACAACCCTTCCTGCTTTCTGCCTAAAGTCATTAAGACACGGACATTGAGGACTTGAGCCGGAAAATCCCCAAGCAGCTCATGCGCAGATTCACTAGTGCATGTCCCCACGCGGATCTTTTGACGTAAAACAGGTGATTAACATACTGTTACCAAACCCACCAGGCGGGGACCCATCATGCAGTTGCTGACATCCCTAAAGGTGGATCCGAGTGGCAACACGTTGTCACCACTCCCACTGGGCAATCAGCCTAACCCTGATTAACATATGATGCACCCCTCTGGACCACAGCCAGTATGACCCAAGGGAAGAGGACATCCATAAAAAACCTGGCTGCCTCTACTAGCATGCAGTTAACAGCCTGTCCAGAGGCTGCCACTGGACGCAGTGCTGCTGTTCCGCTCTGTAAGTTTCTCTTGGATGAATAAACCCGTGTCTCTTGGGTTATCACCTGGTCAGTTTCTCTGTCTCTCGACAACCACATATTCAGAAGCATTCGCATTGTTGGGAATACCGAAAACCCAAACCAAATCCTCTGCCGTCAAGTTGATTCTGACTCACAGTGACCCTACAGACAGAGTAGAACTGCCTTGTACAGTTTCCAGGGAGCACCTGGTGGATTTGAACTGCTAACCTTCTAGATAGCAGCTATAGCACTTAATCACGGCACCACCACGGTTTCTGTTGTTGTGAATAGATTTTAACAATCCAAACAATTGTAGATACAGCAACCTTGATCCCAGTGAGTACAAGTTCAAAATAACTTCTATTTTCAGAGTCCCACTCATGGGAGTTGTTGTTGTTAGCTGCTGTCAGTTGGCCTTCAATTTATGGTGACCCTGTACACAACAGGAGGAAACCCAGTCTAGTCTTGCACTGTCCCCACTATGGGTTGTGGTTCAGAACACTGTGATCCATAGCATTTTCATTGCCTGATTTTGGTAAGTAGGTCACCAACCTTTCTTCCTAGTCTGCTTAGTCTGGAAGCTTCACCGAAACATGGTCAGCATCCTAGCAACGTGTTACCACAAAGCTAAATGCAGCTCATGTCATCTCCTGCAGACAGCTAGTCTTTGAGACAGGGATGAGATGAGAGGTAAGATGTTTAATCACGTAACAGTATACAAAAGACCAAACTCCAAACTAAACCCAGCGCTGTCAAGTCAATGCTGACTCATAGTGACCCTATAGGATGGAGTAGAACTGCCACATAGAGTTTCCATGGAGCGCTTGACAGATCTGAACTGTTAACTTTTTGGTTAGCAGCCGTAGCACTTAAAATCACTATGCTTCCAGGGATTCCACACATGAGACAGAGGGGATAGATTCCTCTAAAATCTGCCTCTCTGAAATGGAGACTAGCTGGAAGTTTTATAGGAGAAGGGGATAAGGTTTTGAGTCCTCAGGAATTTGTAGAATGTTAATCTTCTTTAGGTAGTCACAATGGTCGCATCCCAGATATGTTGATATCTGAATTGGTGTGTGGGGCCTGGAAGTGGTCTTGCTATCATGAAAGTCCCCAGCAGATTTCTTTGCTTTTCCTTTATGGTTTTTAGATCATTATAACTTATTTTTTGATAGTCCTAAAGACAGCATGGACAGCTTGGTGGCACAGAGGCTAAGTGTTGTCTACTCACCAAAAGATTGGTAGTTCAAATCCACCAGGTGCTCCTTGGAAACTACGAGACAGTTCTACTCTGTCCTGTAGGGTTGCTATGAGTTGGAGTTGACTTGATGGCAGTGGGTTTGGTTTGTTTTGGTTTGAAGGAGAGTATAGATAAGTCCCCAACCTTGAGAGAAACTAAGGGAAACAGTGGGTTCATGCTTGGAGACAGAAAAAAGGGTGCTGGTTGTGCTCCAGATGTGGCCACTTGTTTTATTCTGCCTGTTCCCCACAGCCTCCAATGATGGAGGGGTGGTAGCTGTGCATGACGTGCACTGACCAGGAAGCAAACTTGACTCCCCCATGGAAAGGGAGAACTCTCCCACTAGCCGTACCGTGAAAGAGAGGGATGATGACAGGAAGAACACATCTTACACTTTGTGTAGCACTTCAGACCTTTTGACATTATTTTATGTCAGCTATTTAATTGGATATCCATAATAGTCTTGAGAGAGAAGAGATACGGTCCTCTTGGTTAGGTAGCACAACAGTGGAGAGAGATTACAAATCCTATAGGAAGATGGAGTTGTGATGAGGCCAGTGCAAAGAGTCCCATAGACCAAGCATTTTTCTGAGGATCTCCCTCGTGCCAACCTGACCTGCCCAAGGAAATGCAGTCTGGGAGATACTGTCATCTCTCCATGTTTCTTCCAGGAAAGGTTGGTCACTGATTATAACACTTTGAGAGAAATAAGCCTTTAAAGATATAACCAACAATGGAATAGACTTGAGAGGTGAGAAACAAAGCCTTACATTTATGATCAACTAGTACTTGACTGGGGTACTAGAACAGTTAAACAGGGGAAGGATGGAGAAAACCTTCAACAAATGGTGCTGGGCCAACAGGACAAACACATGCACAAGAACGAAGTTGGACCCCTACATCACACCACGTACAAAGATGAACTCGAAATGGATTATAGACCTAAATATGAGAGCTAAAACTACAAAACTCTTAAAAGAAAATATAGGTGTAAATCTTATGACTTTGGATTAGGCAATGATTTCTTAGATATGACTCCAAGAGCACAAGCAACAATGGAGAAATAAGATAAATCAGTCTTCATGAAAATTAAAACTTTGCACATCAAAGGACATTATCAAGAAAATGAAAAAGCCAACTCATGAAATGGTAGAAAATATTTGCAAATCATATATTTAATAAGTGACCTGCATCTAGAACATATAAAGAACTCCTAAAACTCACCAATAAAAAGACAAAGAAATTAAAATACAGGTGAAGTATTTGGATAGGCATTTCTCTGGAGACATACAGATGGTCACTAAGTGTATGAAAATATGCTCAACTTCATTAATCATCAGGGAAATGCAAATCAGCACTACAACAAAATACCACTTTCTATCCACTGAGATAGCTATAATTGAAAAGGAAAATAACAAGGCTGTTGAGAATATGGAGAAATTGAAATTGTCATACATTGTTGGTGGGACGGTGAAATGGTGCAGCTGTTTTGGAACACAGTTGGGAGTTCCTCAAAATGTTAAGCATTGAGTAACCGTGTTGTTGTTAGGTGCCATTAATTCAGTTCCAACTCGTGGAGTGTTTTTCTCTTTCTGACTAACCTCCTACTTTACCAAGCATGATGTCCTTCTCCAGGGACTGATCCTGATAGACGACACAGTGTCACCATCTTTGCTTCTAAGGAGCATTCTGGCTGTACTTCTCCCAAGACAGATTTCTTTGTTCTTTTGTCAGTCCATGGTATAGTCAACATTCTTTAATGACATCACAATTCAAAGGTGTCAATTCTTTGCTTTTCCTTATTCATTGTCCAGCTGTGGCACGTATACGAGGCAACTGAAAACACCATGGCTTGGGCCTGGCGCCTATTAGTCCCCAAGGTTACATCTTTGCTTTTCTACATTTTAAAGAGGTCTGTTGCAGCCAGTTTGTTCAATGCAGCGCATCTTCTGATTTCTTGACTGCTGCTTCAATAGGTACTGGTTGTGGATCCAAGTACAATGAAGTCGTTGACAACCTCAATCTTTTCTCCATTTATCATGATGCTACTTACTGGTGCAGTTGTGAGGATTTTGTTATCTTGATGTTGCGTGTAATCCATACTAAAAGCTGTGGTTATTGATCTTCATCAGTAAGATCTTCAAGTACTCTTCACTTTCAGCAAGTTGTGTCCTTGGCATGACACAGACTGTTAATAAGTCTTCCTCCCATCCTGATGCCACATTCTCTTTGTATAGCCCAGCTTCTCAGATTATCTGTTTGGCAAACAGATTGAATATGTATGGTGAAAGGCTACAACGCTGACGCATACTTTTCCTGCCTTTAAACCATGCAGTGTCCCCTCGTTCTATCTGAACGACTGCCTTAATACTATTAGGCAGAACAACATCAGGGGTTTGACTGCAGAACAGACTATCAATAGCTCATATGCAGTTCAAGGTGAAGCTGAACAAAATGAGACAAAATCATGGGAGCCAAACAATGACCTTGAGAAAAACTTGCCGGAATTTAGAGAGCATCTCAGGAACAGATTTGACCAGATGAGTTGTGGTATGACATCAAGAACATCATACATGAAGGAAGAAAAAGGTCATTAAAGAGACAGGAAAGAAAGAAAAGACCAAAATGGATGTCAGAAGAGACCCTGAAAGTTGCTCTTGAACATTAAGTAGCTAAAGCTAAAGAGAGAAATGAGGAAGTAAAAAAGCTGAACAGAAGATTTCAAAGGGTGGCTTCAGAAGACAGAGCAAAGCACTATAAAAGAATGTCTCATGTGAGCAGGAGGGAACAGGCAAGGCTGCTGCGTTTAGGGAAGGCAGGGCTTATCTTCTGAGAAGCAGAGAGAGATGGGGTCTGCAAGGCAGAAGGCTTGAGCTTGGCATGGTAGTGGGAATGACAAAGATAGTTCGAGGCTGCAGCAAAGGACAGTTTGTATAGCCTTCAGACTAGCAATGTCCCCTGGGACTTTCTGAGACAATGGAGAGGTTCTTTCTGTTCAACAGAGTTATACTGAGTGTCACACACATGGTTTCATATTTCCTAGTAGTTAGATTGGACAAAGTGGAAACAGGCAACATTCATTTTAAGAATATATTTTATTTAACCTAACATGTCCAAAATTTTATCATTTCACCATATATTCAGCATAAACATTATTAATAAGATCTTTCACATTCTTTTTTATGCAAAGTCTTAAAAATTTGGTGTGCATTTTACACACCTCGATTTGGATGCTGCATTTTCAACCACTGAAGTGAAATGTTGTCCTACCAAAACAATAAAGTTGTGTTTAAAAGGGTCCCAAGTGGCACTGGAAACCCTGTTGCCATACTGATTAAGCGCTATTTCTGTTAACCAAAAGGTTGGTAATTTGAATCTGCTAGGTGCTCCTTGGAAACTCCATGGAGCAGTTCTACTCTGGCCTATAAGGTTGTTAGGAGTCAGAATTGGCTCGATGGCAGTGGGTTTGGTTTCCTGGTGGCACACACTGTTTCCTGGTGGCACACACACTGATGACAAGCCTGAACTGACTAGTGGCAGAAAGGTTGGCGTTTCCAACCTACCCAGAGGCACTGCGAAGGTCAGGCTTGGCGATTGCTTCCGAAAGGTGGAGAGCAACTAGCAACAGAGAAACATTTTATGCTGCTTCAGTTTTAAAATGTAAATTAATTAAAATTCAGCTCTTCAGCAAAAAAGCCACATTTCAGATATCCAATAACCCCATGGCGCTGGTGGTTTCCATGTTGGTCAACACATCCCTAGAGCTAAGATTAACCAGTGAAAACCAGGTGTTTCCAGTTGATTCTGAGTCACAGTGAACTTGTGTGTGTCAAGGGTAAAAGTGTATCATATAGGGATTTTCAGTGACTGATTTTTCAGAAAGAGGTCACCAGACCTTTCTTCAGAGGTGCCGCTAATTGGACTCGAACTTTCAGCCTTTCAGTCAGCAGCTGAGCACATTAACCATCTGTACCACCTAGGGACTGTGGAGTTAAGGTTGTTATTATTTGCTTCTGTTGAGTCAATTTCAACTCACGGTGACCTCATGTGCACAGAGTTGAACTGTGACACAGTGTTTCAAGGCTGTGACCTTTCTGTGACCTGCCAAGCTTGTCTTTCGTGACATCTCTGGGTGGATTCGAGCCACCAACCTTTCAGCTAGTCGAGTGTTTAACTGTTTGTGTCACCCAGGGACCTAGAGGTATGATTATGTAGGTAGATGACAAGCCTGAAACTGGAGATAGTTTTCAAATCCACACGTCCAGTCCAAGTCTCTCTGATCTCAGCTCACACTTGGCTGCTTCTGGACTTATCTGTCTGTGATCTGGCTTAGGATGGCGATGGTGATGACGAAGATCCTTCTACTCCAGAGGTTACCCAGAGGTCAGCCTGCCATAGATGAGAAATCCTAGCTCTGTAAGATGCTTAATTTTTCTTTTCTTTTTTTTTGTTGTTATCGAGAACATACACAGCAACCAAAAAAACCCCAAACCCACTGCCACTGAGTCGATTCCAGCTCACATCAACCCTACAGGACAGCGTAGAACTGCCCTACAGAGTTTCTCAGGATAGCATGATGGATTTTAACTGCCAACCTTTTCATTAGCAGATGTAGCACTTAAACTCTAAGCCACCGGGGTTTCCATATGCAGTAAAACATACGCCAATTCAACAGTTTCTATATGTATAGTTCAGTAACACTAATTACATTCTTGGAGTTGTGCAACCACTCTCATTCTCTTTTCCCAAGTTGTTCTTCCCTCATTAACATGAACTCACTGGCCCTAAGGTTCCTATCTAATCTTTGGAGTTGCTGTTGTTAATTTGATTGAATATAGATAGATCCTGCAGAGCACAATGCTCAAGGCAGGATTCTTCATTAAGTTGAAGTATTGTTTGGTTTTAAGAAGACTTCAGAAACTCTGGTGGCATAATGGTTAAGTCCTATGGCTGCGAACCAAAAGTCAGCAGTTCAGACCCACCAGGAGCACCTTGGAAACTCTATGGGGAAGTTCTACCCTGTCTCACAGGGTCACTATGAGTCAGAACTGACTCAAAGGCAGTGAGAGAAGAAGACTTCAGGGGATATTTGTAATTTAAGGTTTAAAGATTATCAGGGCAATAGTCTCAGAGGTTCATTTAGCTTCCATGGCTCCAGAAAGTCTGGAGTCCATGAGAATTTAAAATTCGGTTCTGCATGTTTTGCAAGATACTTTAAGCCTCATCTCATCCAGTGGCCTCCAACTAGCTCCTAGATCCCTAGGCTTCCTTGAAGTTGCCCCAAAGAGTCTGATAACTATGTCCAATACCTCAAAACATCTAACCTAAATCATACATTTCTCTGAGGTGCAAACATACAGTTTAACTACAGCATCTCATCTTGTGCTCTGGGCTGACATGTGAGCAGCTTGGTTTGATAACACAGTCATCTCCTGATTCCAAGCTTGGCTGCCTTAACTAATTCAGTAAGTATTTAGTGAGCCCTGCCAGGGGCCCGGCACTTCTGCACACTGGGGATTTGCTGTGAGCTCAACAGAGTCCTGGGAGCTGATGTTCTGCTGCTGTGTGGTAACAGACAAAACAAACAAATACCAGCTGGGGGATGATGATTCTGTGCCCAGAAGTACACGAGGCTAAAGGGGTTCGAGAGAGAAGGCAGAAAGGTGCATGGAAGTGCCGTTTTACCCAGGAAGGTCTGGGAAGAAGGGCCCAGAAGATGGTGATGGAGCACTGCAGAAATCTGGAGATGGACTTTTCAAGTGAGGCACCGGAGCCTGTGGGAAGGCGCTGGGCCCCAGTGTTCCCAGAACGGTGAGGCCCGACGGGGAGCAGAGGGAGCCAGGAACAGGCAGAGTGAGGCACAGAGAGGCCACCAGAACATGTTTCATCTTGTCTGTCTTCCTAGGGATCTCGTAATCCTGAGGCAGAACTTAGTGGGATTTTCTAGGTATTGAAGACAGACTTTCATCTTTTTAGTATCTTTTTCTTATTATGTAATATGTGATTAAAAAAAAGTCTAGTGGAAGGCAACCACATTTAAAGGGCATATGGATGGAGATGAAAGAAAAGGCTGATTTGTATAATTTTTCAAACAAGTAAGAAACGACAGAGATTTTGAAAGTAATGCAAAAAAATGAAACACAACTAATTTGTCCTCTGGTTGTTACCAGGCCATAATTTAACATTAATCCTTGAATAATTCACTGTCTAATCTATTCCTACAATAAATGCACTATTTTTCAGCAAAAAAGGTCTAACGTATGAGTCATGAAGGGTGATAGAAAACGGCACCGAGAAAGCCTCTACCTAGCGTCGCCCTGTGCTTGGCTGCATCTTTCCCTTCCCCCCACCCCCACATGCACCCCCATGAGCCCCCCTGAATGCTGTGTTTTCATTCTCTTCTTTTTAAAGAACACTTTCAGTGCTTTGTATCTGTGAACAGCATACTGTTTAATTTTGCTTGTTTAGGGCTTTATGAAAACAGTATCACCTAGGTATCCACACAGAGAAATGACAGCATGTCTACACAAGGCAACATGAGTTAAAACAGCCAAACAGGAAACTAGTACTGAGGTCAACTCTTCAGACAAGAATGGACTGGATTTGGGGACACAATGTGACCATATGCTGTGCATGCTTTATGGTTTTATACATGTATAGGAAACTGTCCTACTGGTTTCTGTCTAGATGGGAGAGAAGAGAGTAGAGAGGAGGGGACAGGTGCTTGTTAAGGGGATACTAGAAGTATAAAGTGAAAAGGAGGAATGTGCTGTAACTGACGACAGCAGATGGAGATGCAGACGGGCAGGCATGTAAAATTGATTTGGATTGTATTCTTTCACTTAATCACAATTAAAAAAAAATTACCAAACAGTGGAAGCAACTCAAATATTCACCATCTGGTGAAGGGATAAGCCAAATGTGGTCTACCTACATAATAGTATATTATTGGATAATAGAAAGTAGAGAAGCATTGATTCATGTTGTAACATGAATAATCATTGAAAACATGCTGAGTAAAAGAAAAAAGCAAAGCAAAACAAAACAAAACCAATCAAACCTGTTGTGTTTGAATCAGTTCTGACTCATAGCAACCCTACAGGGCAAAGTAGAACTTCCCCATATGGTTCCCACTGCTGAAATCTTTACAGAAGCAGCCTATTACATCATTCTCCCTTGGAGCAGCCAATGGGTTTGAACAGCTGCCCTTTTGGTTTGTAGCCGAGGGCTTAACCACTCCGCCACCAGGGCGCCTTAAGTGAGAGGAGCCAGTCACAACGGACCACAGATTTATATGATTCCATTCATATGAAATGACCCCAAAAGTCAAATCTGTAGAGGCACAAAATGAGTCAGGGGTACCTGGGGCTAGGAGTGAGGATGGTAATGACTGCAAGTGGGTGTGAGATTGATTTGGGGGGTGATGGAAACACATTAAAACTAGATAGTGGTGATGACCACACACCTGTGTAAACGCACTAATAATTACTGAATTGTACACCTAAGAGGGGAGAATGTTGTGAAAACAATACCTCAGTCAGCTTTTTTTAAAAAAGTATCAGATGAAAGTTTCATGAGATTCACTTTTCTGAGACTCTGTCAGTATCACTGCTTTGAGCTGTGGATGATGGATTTTTACAACTCTATAATCCTCTACAGTCCATCATGTGACTACACAACAATTTACTTCTCCGGTCTCCTCTCCTTGGACATTGGAGTTATTTTTAGTCTCCCATGATTACAAAGCAATTTCTCCAAACATTCTTGAACACATCTCCTTGTTGGGCAGATATAATTTTATGTGTATTGACTCTAGTTATAAAATATTGGAACTTGTACTTTGTTGTTTTTTTCCATTTCTTTTTCTTTTTTAGCAATTAATTTTTACTGTATTTTACAAAAGGATCGATACCCAACAAAGTGGAAATATAAACAAAAAACTGGTCCCTCCTCACAGCTGGAGATGCAGCATCCCAGGGAATATAAAACTGTTGACCCTGAGTTGATTCTACTCATAGCAACCTTCTAGGGTGGAGTACAACCACCCTGTAGGGTTCCCAAGGCTAAAATCTTTATGGACACAGACTGTCACATCTTTCTCTCAGGAGCAGCTGATGGGTTTGAACTTCCAACCTATTAGCAGCTGAATGTTTAATCACTGTGCCACTGGGGCTCCTTTCAGGTGACATAAAAAAAAAGACAACCTTGCTGCCATTGAGTCGATTCTGACTCATAGCGACTCTATAGGACAAAGTAGAACTGCTCCATAGGGTTACCAAGGAGCCCCTGGTGGATTTGAACTGCAGAACTTTTAGTTAGCAGCTGTAGCACTTAACCACTATGCCACCAGGGTTTCCTCAGGGGGTACATTGGGAGTAAAGTTGCTGGGTCAAGAGAATGCACACGTTCAAAGGTATGCAAAAGTTCAAGGGCAGGCAAATACCAATTGTTTTCTAAAGTAGCTCTGCTGATTCCTACTCTTGTCAGTGGCGAATGTTCCCACATTGCTCCACGTCTTTAGCAACACTTAGCATTGTCCAGTTTTTACACTTTTGCTGGTCTTGTGGAGATGATGCATTTTTATTTCCCTTGCTGCTAACAAGGTTGAACGTCTTATCACACACTTAGGGGCCATTTGTATTTTTTCTTCTTTGCCTGCTTCGGGGTGAGGGGACTGTTTTTCTTATTGATTGCTGAGAGTTCTTTATACATTCTGGATATGATTCTTGTCCTGTAATGTGTTGCAGATGTCATTCCCAGTCTGTGGTTTGTTTGAATATCCTGTGGTGTCTTTTGATACACAGAGGGTATTACTTTTAATATATTTGGATCCATTACCTTTTTTTTTGGCTAACTCCTCTTCCTTCTTTGCAGGCCGTGCTGTTTTCCTGGTCACACCACTTGTGTGGCCACTAGTGAACCACCAAGCTCTGGAGCAGAGCATGTGAGGCCTGGCTGTCTGGGCCCTCCTGCCCCAGCCTCATCCCTACACTCCAGTCTGTCTCACTTTCTATTCCAGTTTATTTCTAACCTGGTGTCTTCACCTCTGAGCCTTCACCTGCTGCCAAGACCTCCTTCGTCCACTCATGGAACCCCAAGTCATTTCTCAAACCCCACTTCCAGAACAATACTCTCTAAAAGGCTTTTCTATGTCCCCAAAACTTAGTCTAGCAGGTCCCAAGTCTGGCCAAGGGACAGCTGATTGATGGTATACAGGTCTCTCATGACTAAATTGGGGTAATTATTACTTTGACTACGTGATTCCCTTAGTCAATGCAATATTTCAAAGTATGGGATTCCTTAACAAAGGGACCCTTGGAAGGAAGAAAGTTTTGGGGCCAGTGGAGGCCTACCACACCCTTGCCACCACCTGGAGTCCATCTGAACATTTCTAGGGACAGGAAGCTTACTACCTCACGGGCTGCCTGGTCCACCACAGGACTGCTCTAATTGTTGGAAGCTTGTCCCTTAGGCCATCTGTCGCCTGCCTCATGGTGTGTTTGCGCTCTTAACTCTGGTCTCTAGAGAAGACTGGGCGAGTCCTCTCTCTCTTTGACATGACCACCCTCTAGCAGCCAAGGTGGCAGCCTCGTCTGTCTCCTGTCATTCAGGTAAAGCACATCACCGTGGGTAACTCCTGGAAAAAGGTGTTTCCAGATGTTTCCTTACCCAAGAATCACGGTGCATAACTCCTCTTGTGAGTGGGCTGCAGACTCTCCATGTCCTTCCTAAACTGTGCTGCCCACACTTGCCTGTTCATGTGATCCTTTCCATGCAGTTGAAGAGTGCCAGTGTTGTTCGGGCAGCCTTGTCACCCCTGAACCCTTGGATGTTTTTCAGGTGTAAAATGACCAGTTTGTTTATGGACATCTGATTTCTTCCTCTAAAAGTAGACTATATGGACAGTTCTACCTATTGCTTTTGACCTGGCAATTCTCTTTTGTGACTGTTTTCTTAACTCTTTCATGTCTCTTCTTAGCTCTGTTCCCAGCTTTACGCCAAGCATGAACTCAGTGAGCAAGACTCTCATTTTTTTAAATGTTGACATGCTAAGGAGACCATGGCAACTCTGTGTTCTCTGACCCTCCCTCCACTGCACTGTCTCTGGGGGTCAGGCCCTAGATCCCAACAAGCAGGGTAAAGGGAGAAGTGTATTTCTTCCTTCCAGGCCCGGGACGGAGCCCACTCTGCCATACTGGGGGCTGAGATGACATGTCTCTGTCTCTAGGGCCAGAGCTTCTGAGTTGTCTTTGACTCATGGCGTCTTCTCCACCATCACCCAGTCTTGCCTAGGCTTCATTAAGACTCCCCCACTTTCACTCACTGGCTCCTCCACACAATTCCATTGGGACCCACAAAGTGCAGGACCTGCCCAGGGACGCGGGTTAGAAGGAGCAGCCTGGCCTTGCCTCCCCCGAAACCCAAACCAAATCCACTGCCTTTGAGTCAATTCTAAGTCATGGCGACCCTGCAGGACAGAGAACTAACTGCTCCACACAGTTTCCAAGAAGTGCCTGGCTTCTTGGATTCAACCTGCCAACTTTTCAGTTAACAGACATATCACTTTAACTACTACACCATCAGGGTTCCCACCACAGACCTCTATGATTTAAATATCAAGTCCAAAGAGGTGATCAGTGGAGGTGCGGGCCAGACCCTAGCCCCAGCTGGGGGAGTAGATTACTTGGGCTGAGCCTTGAAAGGAGAGGTAGTGTGTTTGCTAGGTCAGGTGTCGGAACACAAACGGGTAAGCAGAGGGACAGAAGACATTCTGACCTACCACACTAGGCCGTAAGAGGGCAAGGGACAGGAAAAGCCATGGAGGTCCCCAAGTCCAGGCAGGACTTCAAGACTGTTTCAGAAAGATCTCTGACTGCAGTGAAGGTGAGTGAATGATTGGCAAAACCCAAAGGCTCAGAGAGGAGAGAGAAGGACAAGGAGGAGGCGGCCACTGGGATCTGGGGAGGGAGGGCAGTGGGAAGGTCCCAGGGCTCGGGAAGATGGGGCTGGAAGGAGGCTGTGGCTGACGGGAGGCAGGGGTGAGGAAAGGGAAGAAGCAGGTTTGGGTGGTGGGATTGCAGTGAGTGTGAGGTCTTGGTTTTGGAGATGCTGGTTGTGTGATCTTGAGGGGGTGGGCACAGACTGTTCCTCTTCTCTCTCCTGCCAGCCCTTTGGTCCAGTGACCTCTGGTCTAGGCATTCTCTCCTGGGCATGATACCTTCTTCTGCTTCTTTTTCTTCTTCAGACCTTCTGATTAACCCTTTTCTCTGCCTGTATGCTGCCTCACAGGATTCTGCTAGACCAAGTATCCATCACAGAGAAACTTCCAGAAAGTGCCCAGCCCTGGGATTTGCATATTGATCCATTGTTCCATCTCAATCTTTGTCCAGTCTCAATCACATTGGTCGTCCCTGGGTGAGTGTGGTGGGAACTGCAGGATACAGCTGCCTGCGTAGATCAAAGAGCACCCCAAATACTGCCTGAGCGAAAAGATCAGTGATTTCCAGGGGTTTAGGGGAGGGATGAAAAGATGGAACACAAAGCATTTCTAAGGCAGAGAAACTGTTCTGCAGGATACTGCCATAGTGGACGTACGATCTTCTGCAACTGTGAAAACCTATAGGATTGAATAGCACAAAGAGTGGACTCAGATGTGAACGACAGGCTTTAGTTAATAGCAGTTAATCAGGACCGACCAGGTCTGGCCTCTGCGGTGGTCAAGCCTCCTTCCTGGGTTGCATGTGCAGCAGTCAGCCTCCTCTCTTCTGGGCACTGTGCTGGGTGTTGGGGATACGACAGTGCCAATGAACTGCGCAACATTTACCCAGCGAGGCACGGGTCTAAGAGCTTTCCATACTTGAATTTGAACCTGCTCACAGCCATGTGCATTAGATGCTGTTATTTGAGTCCTATTTTACAGACACAGGCACAGAGAGGTTAGTAACTTGGCCAAGGTCACACATTGGCAAGAATTGAAACAGGAAGGTGACAAGTAAACTGCTCACCATGCAGCATCCAACACCTGCTGGGTGCTTGGGATCAGGCCTGCTCTGATTGGACAGCACCAAGGGTCATGTTCTCTGGAGTCAGGCTGTTCTTATTGTTTAGTCCCAAGCCTTAAATCCATTGTTGTTATTGTTGTTAGGTGCTGCTGAGATATTTACAACTCACAGAGACCTCATGTGACACAGTAGAAGTGTCCACAGGGTATTTTTTGGCTGCTTTATGGAAGCAGACTGATAGGTCTTCCATGGAGTCACTGGGTGGGTTTGAACTGCCAACCTTTTGATCAGCAAGTAAGTGCTAAACTGCTGCACAACCAGGGCTCTTAGTTTATCCCCTAGCAAAGTTGATTCATCTCTGCTACTATCCCTACATGGACATGGACTGGAATTAATAGGCATCTCTGACCTGCTTGAGCAGCTCCTCTCACCCCACGATTACTTTAGGACCTTGCTCCTCCATGCCTCACTCCGACATGTCTCAAGTCCCTCCCCTCCTCTCCAGTCCCAGTGCCACCATCCCTACCTCAGCAAAGGCCCTCATCCTTCCTTCATGGGTACCCTCCTTTGGCTCACTGCAATCTCTTTTTCCCAGGGCTCACATAGGTCTGTGAGAAAAAGTGCCCTAAAACTAGAACCAGATCCTAGTACCCTGCTATGGATTGAATTGTGTCTCCCAAAAGTATATGCATCAACTTGGCTAGTCCATGATGTCCAGTAGTGTGCATCTGCCCACGCTTTTGCCATCTGATGTGATTTTCCTGGAAGTTGTAATGTTAATAATGTGGGATTAGCAGCACTGATTTTAATGAGGCAGGATTTAATCCCCCAAATTGGGTTGTGTTTTAAGTCAATCTCTTAAAATATAAAGGAGAGAAGTGACTGAAGAGACGGGGGGAGGGCACACAGATCTTACACCACCAAGAAACAAGACCCAGGAGAACAGTGTGTTCTTTGAACATAGAATCCCTGAGCTGAGAAGCTCCTTGACCAGGGAAGACTGATGACAAAGACCTACCCCCAGAGCCAACAGATGAAGTCTTTCTCTGGAGCTGGCACCCTCTGAATTTGGACTTCCTGCCTCTTAGATGCTGAGAGAACAAATCCCTCTTCGCTAAAGCCATCTACTTGTACTTCCATTACAGCGGCACTAGATGACTAAGCTCTACCCCTTTGCTAGAAACACTTCCTTGCCTTATCACCTCAGGGATAAAATCTACACTCCTGAGCAGGAGGCCCAAAGTCCTTCCTGGCATGACCCCTGCCACCTCCACAGCCCGGTTTTTGCCCTACCTGACCAGGAGCTTCTATCAGTGCTTCCCCACGGGCAGTTCACTGGTCGGTCTGGACTCTGATAAAGTGTTCAGCAGTCAGCAATAAAGAGAGAGAAACAAGAAGCAGACAAATACGTGAGACCACGGCACCTTTGTTACAATCGGTATCTCTCATGTGACCCCAGCGCCTGTGTGTATCTTACTCCGGCTGTGTGCATTTTATTCCCTGTTCCCAGAAAGGGCCAGGAAATTTCATGATACCACCTATACACTGAACTGCTGGAAATGATCATCTATTTCCCAGGAGCCCAAGGAACCTCAGGTCAAGCAGGGAGAGGAAGATGGAGGGAAGTGAGAGATCAGAGCCAGAGAAAAGGAAAGAAGTGGAGTTCCAGAGAAGCAACACAGAGACTGCAGTGATAGCAGAGGCAGGGACAGGAGCCCCAGAGACAGGAAAGAAGGAGGGAGGGAAGGAGGTGGGGAGGGGAGCAGCCATTCCCTATCTGAGTTGCTGTGCAGCCTGGAGCTGGGGGTCTGGTCCAGCCTCCCTCTAGACCTTGGGAGACCTTCTTCCTGGAGGGCACAGAACAGTCTCCCTTGGAGGGCCCAGAGCACAGGAGGCAAGTTCATCTTTAGAGCCCATCCCTCATGTCTAGATCTCCAGCACTAACAAGTCATCTGTGTGCCTGGGACCCTCAAGCGCCCTCCAGCCCTGATGGCTACCAGAGACCACATCCTTCCCTTTACCTCCCTCATTCACCCCTCCCCAAGGGCCTTTTAAGAAACAAATCTACTGGAAAGCATCAGAGGAGGGGCTCCTCGGGCAGATGTTAAAATGAAATGGGAGTGCTGTCTGACCCCCACTCCCCAGCAGTGCTGGCACCAACCTTCCCTCCCATGACACTCTAATTCTGCAATGGGTCTGATAATTCTTTGCATGGCTACAAAGCACTCACAGAGAATACCAGAGAGGTCACAGGTTACAATTCAGGCTCAGGAACACCCAGGATACAGTTCTTTCTTCAGGATAGCCTCTTCTCAGCTGCGCTGGAAGGTACACCTCTCTCTGACCATCAGCCTCTGCTTTGCTCAGGAAGTGTTACAAAGCTGTTTTAGCCCCCACTAGTTAGGCACCCAGAGGCATCCCAGGCACTCAGCTTTTTCGCTCTGTGCATGGGGAAGCCCACTGGCCTGTCCTCTTGCCACCGCTTCTCATTGTCTTTAGGGTTACAGCTCGCTCTTGGGGTGTCCTGGTCCCAGGGGCTTCATAGCACAGTGATCCTGGATTCAAAGTATGTGCTGTGCACTCCTGGCTGTCCTTCCTTAGTGGTGGGGAACTCTCACTCTGGAACTGGCTCTTTTAAGGCAACACTGACCAATCCTCCTGGTGGGCCGCAACTGCCTCATTTGCATATCTTCACTGAATCACTTAGGTAGGTGTTACCAGACCATGGCTAGAAATGCCACACAGAATCAACCCACTGCACCACAGAACATTATTTCTGTATTCTACAAAGCATCTCTTCAGAGGGTCTTTTATGCAGGTGTCAGGCACCAAAGCCCATGGGTCAAGGGCAGGTGGCAGAGGCTTCTCATGTCACCCCCTTTGAGGGCAAGGTGGTAGGAGTTGACCAGTCCATATGGTCCTAGGACTCTCAAGGGAGGAAAGAATCTGAGGTGAGATCCCTTCTATGTTAGTAGGCCTTCTCTAGGGGTTAGCTGGCAGGAAACACCTCCTGGGGAATTGCTGAACAGCCCCTGGGCTCTGGTGTCTGTGTGTGGCTGGTGATGCTGATCTGGACATCCCACACTGAGGGGGTGCTATGCGGGAGGGGCTGGCACACTAGGAGCTGGGAAGCCTGGGCTGCCTGACACAGAGCAGCGGCCACTGCTGGTATGCCGCTGTCAGGTAAAGGAGTCTGCCTGGGGGTTGTGATTCTGCAATGAAGTAGCCAGGATTGAGCCAGGGCCAAAGAAGCCCTGGGGTGCTTGAACTATCAGAAGAGGGGCCCAGGAAGCAGAGACATAGCAAGTGGAGATGGTGCAGAGGAGCACTTGTCCCGGGGCAAAAGTCCAAGGGAGCCCCATGCGATGCAGGTGATGACATGCTGAGGTGCCACAAATATGAAAGGCAACTAAGGGAGCTGGACAGGAGGAGGGCGGGTGTTCCTGCTGATGCGTCACTGCTGCCTGGGGCTATTCGTCTTGAAACTGGAGGAGAGGCAATTGGTTACCTTCACTATGCCCCTTGACGAAAACATTCTTGAGACAGTTGAGAGCCCTCAATGTCACCCCCATTTGGACAGCATGATACTGCCTCTCAAGCTGTGAGGTGGACTCCCTGTCAAGATGCACAGTGATGAAGCCTCCAAGTAGCACTGCTGCCTTTCAGCAGCCTGGGCGCTGGGACTGGCCCTTGGGGAACATTCCAGGCCCCAGAGCTTTGGGGCTAGGCCTTGGACCATGCCTCCTCCGAAGATCTTAGCAGTCTGCCACTGCGACAGCAGGATGCCCAGTTCTGTCCTGCTCTTGGAGCCTAGTCTTTGGGTTCCTAGAAGAACTGGCAGCAATGGCTGCCCTACACATGGACAGAGACTAGGGATCAGCCTGCGTGTGTGCTTCTCCCCGGCACCAGCGCATCTCTAAGGCTCTGATTGGCAGGGAGGGATCAGAGGTGGCTTGTTGGGTGAGGGAGCCTCTCAGCTAAGGTCAAGATGTCCTTCAAATGTAATCTGCTCTGAACCAGGATCAGTGAACTTGATAGCCCATTCAGAGACAAGGGCCAGGGTCAGACTCAAGAGAAGAGTTTAGAATGGAGCACAGCAGGGCTGAGTGAAGCCCGACTCAGGTCAGCTCTGCTGCTGTGTTGCTCTGGCCTCATGAGAGCCCTTGGCCCTGGAGCTGTCCCCTTCTTCCTGATCCTCGGTGTTTAGCGAGGGCCTAGTTTGGGGTGGCAGGGCAAAGGCCATGATGAAGCTACAACTGAAGATACGGCCCAGCGCCTTCGCCATTTCCTTATCAGAGTGTCCTCTGGGAGGCAGCTGGGTCACCCTGCACTTCTGGCGCGGAGCAGCCCACCACAATCTCAGCACACCTGTAGGAAGAGGAGCCTGGTCAAGAACTGCGAACCAGGACATGCGGAGCCAGAGCTGGAATTGTTTGAGGAGCCGAGAAATGAAAACTCAGATCGAGCTATCCCAGGCCTTGAGCAAAGTGTAGGAGTCTCAGCCCTTGCCCTCAACGGCTGCCATGTGATGGTGATCAGGTGGCTGTCATTATCAGCACCCCCCGCTCTTTAGCCTCTGGTCTCTACAGCCACCACTCAAGGCTGTGGACACCCCACAACCCAGGCTTCACAGCCTTACCCCCTTGGGAAGCCTGGGTTTTCTTGCTCTCCACAGCGTCCCTTGCTCTCGCACCTCAGTACTTGTTGATCGGTTGACTGATTCCACTTGGGGAAACAAGTGGGCAGGGGGACAGAAGACCTCCTTGTGGCTGCCTTCTTGGACTGTGGTGCTGGTCCGGCTTTGCTGCCAGCCGAGTGGCTCAGCTAGCTGGTGCCCGGATGCCTCTGGCTTAGACTGCATCACCAGCCACGAGGCAAACCTTCTGGGATGGAGGATGGGGTCTTGGCTGTGCCCTTCAGACCATGAGCCAATGTCCAGGTTCTCCAGTATGTGAACACGTGACCAGTATGCAGACACAACCCCACCCCCTGGCTTACGGACACCTTTTAGCTGTCCCAGGACTTGCTGGTGGGGTCCCTGCTACACACCTCACACCTTCAGCCTCTCCCCTCTAGAGTGTCCTGTTTATAGCCCTGCTTCCTATCTCTGTACTCAGCTGATGTCTCTTCTGGGGCTGGCGAGGGGTGGAAGTCAGCAAGGCAGAATGGAGATACTCCCCACCTTCCTGCCTCAGGCCCTTTGCCCTTGTTCTGCCCTCCACTGGCGTCACCTGCCCAGAGCTGCACATGGCTGCACCCCGACTTTCCTCTCCTCAGAGAGCCTTCCTTAGCACCCCCGGCATCAGCTCTTCTCTGGTGGGGCTCCATCCCCCTGCTGCTTTCTTCTCTTCACACCCTTTGATGCTGTGTACAACTACATGCCTCTACAAATAGACATCTGTATGTTGTCTGTCTCCCCTACTCTGTGTGAATGACATGAAAACAAGGAGCAGAGACCTTGTCTGTCTTGCCTGGTACTGGCTCTCCAGGGCACAGAATAAGCCCCAGGGGCGCAGCAGTTAAGTGCACAGCTGCTAACAGAAACGTTGGCAATTTGAGCTCACCTAGTGGCTCCGTGGGAGAAAGCCCCAGCAATCGACTTCTGTCAAGACAACTGCCTAGCAAATCCCATGGGACCGTTCTGCTCTCACATGGGTCTATGTGCTCATAGGCTCAATAGCACTCAGCAACTACTGGGCCTAAGAATAATGTCCGGCACATAGCTGGTGCCCAATGAATCTTTGGTAAAAGAATGGAAGAAGAGAAAAAGGGAGAGAGGGAGGAAGAAAAGGAGGAAGACCGGATTAAGAGGGGGAGAACACGGGCTTCTTCCTGACATCCCCACCTAGGGCTGCACACGAAAGAATGAATGGGACATCGGTGGTGTGCCCTTGAGCTCACTCCCTTTGGTGCCTCCCCCTAGGTGTCCCTGCTGTCACCACCTCCTGCAGCCGGCTGGCCCATCACAGTTCATTCATCCCTGTCCCATCCCCGCAGGGCCCAGTAGAGGGAAGGGATGCTACCTCTTCTAATCTTTGCTGCCTCTCACCCCATCTGGCGTTATTTTGGCTCCTGGGCGGGTTCCTCTGTCTTGCATTCCCAGACTGGACCAGATTTAGGGCTGCCCAGGGCTGTGGTAATAATTGAATCCCCTGGCTTGGACACCCCTCAGTTCCAATCCCCTCAAATTCTGGAGGTCTCAGGTGACTCACGCTCTTCACTGGTGGCCCTGGAGGCTTTGGGGCCAGTTCCCCGCCTCCCTGCTGTTCCTGTCCTTCTGTCATTCTGCCTGGATGCTTGGGCTACTCCTGCTGCAGCAGCTACTCGTCTGGACACCTCCTGGAGCTAGACATTAATTTGCTTAGAAATTAATTTGCCCTGTAAGTCTTCATCTATAGTACAATTAAAGAAACAAAAAGTATTCGAGCACTGACTTCCAAGTCAGATGCCTTTTCTAAACCCTAGTGGTGCAGTGGTTAAATGCTGTGATTGCCAATTGAAGGCTGGCCGTTCAAATCCACCAGGCGCTAACTGGAAACTCTGTGGGGCAGTTCTACTCTGTCTATAAGATCACTATGAGTCAGAATTGACTCGATGACAGTATTTTTTTTATTTTTTCATTTCAAGGAAGTTGGAGTGAGTGTCTCAGGGAGGTAGTGGGGTGATGCCACCCGGGGCTGCAGGCTGAGTTCCTCCTTGGACACTGGTCAGGGTGCATGACTTTCAACTGTTTGGTGTCTCACAGGAAGGCCTCCCCTGCTTTGTATGCTTGCCTCCTGGCCCCGGTTGCTGGGGTGGAGGGAATTTGCCCTGAAATTAGCCCTGAGGGGTGTGCTGTGAGCTAGGCCTCCTCTGGTCTTTGGTCCCCACACTCTTGCTTCTTCCTGTTTCTTTTGGCAGGAATGCTCCCATCCTCCCAGGCCTGTCTCTCTGCCAGGTTAGCTCCTGTTGGTCCTGGTCCTTGTCCAGCACTCAGGAAGCCTTCTCTGATCTTCATTCCTGCATCCTGATTTCCCTGCTGGAGGCTGGTCCGAGATCAAAAGAGGGTAGAATGGTCTAAGAGTCTCCCCACTGAGTCTCTTGTTGGACTCACCTGAGTTGAGGTCTGAGGGAAGTCTGTCTTGTTTGTTGTTCGATCCCTAGTGTCTTGCCTAGAGCCTGACACACACACAGAACAAAGCCAACCAAGCCAAGTGCTGTTGAGTCGGATCCGACTCATGGTGACCGTAAAAAACAAAATAAAACCTGTTGTTGAGTCCATTCTGACCTACAGTGACCTCGTGAATTTTCAGTGGCTGATTTTTTAGAAGTAGATTGTCAGGTCTTTCTTTCAAGGCATTTCTGGGTGAACTGAGACTGTCGTTTGATTACCAGCCAAGCACTTTACTGTGTCACCCAGCGACTGGAGGCAGAAGGTATTCAGTAAAAAATGTTTGTACATCATGAATGGTGTGTACGTGTGCATGATTTTTCTTGATCAGTCCCACAGTGCCTTACTACCGGGGACCCCACTTCCTAAGGCTTTTGCAGCCCAAGGTCAAGGCCTCTGCCTGAAGTCTGTGCTGAGTAAGAGTTAACTATGAGTTGGACCCAACTTGACGGCAGTGGGTTTGGTTTTGGGGTTTATTCTTGTAAAGGAAATCCTGGTGGTGTAGTGGTTAAGTGCCAAGTAAAGTTGGGCAGTTTGAATCCACTAGGAGCTCCTTGGAAACTCTGTGGGGCAGCTCTACTCTGTCCTACAGGGTCACTGAGTTGGAACTGACTCAACAACAATGGGTTTGGTTTTTTTTTTTGTTGTTTGTTTAATCTGATGATCTCCAGGTTCAGACAGTTTCAGCTTGCCACTCAGGATGCTATTTCAGGAAGGGCCGAGAACTGCCAGGAGACCTCCTTCTTTCATTCCCGTAAGAGCAAGGTAACAGTGCCAGATAAAATACAGAATGCCGAGTTAAACTGGGATTTAAGATAAACAAAGAATAGATTTCGGGTTCATTGCGTGTAATATCTGGGACATATTCTAAAAAGTTATAAAATTAAAATGTAAGTAGGTATTCTGCCCTCTCCTACCCCCAGACCTGACAATCCTAGCATGAAGGGAAAGCTCCCGGGGCTTGCAAATATTTAACGCACTAGGCTCCTAGCTCACAGGTTGGAAATGTGAATCTACCCAGAGGTACCTTGGAAGACAGGGCAGCCATCGAAAACCTCTGTGGAGCACACAGATATGAGTTAGTGCTGACTTGACAGCAAGTGGCTTTGGTTTTCAGCAAGAGGTGACATGATCAGCCACGTGTTGGGTGGCTCTGAGGTCCAGTCTCCAGGCCAGTTGACCAGGTACACTCTGCTTCCTGCCCAGGACTTCCCCGCTTACACGAGGTGGCTGTTCAGCAGGCAGGGCTCCTCTTCCTACTTCAATGCTTCAGGCCGAAGAGCAGAGCATGCAGTGGCAGCACCCTTCATCCAGGACAGGGCCTACATCCGCTCCACCCCAGCTGCTGTGCTGGATGGTTGGGAAGGCCTCTGGGAGGAGGCTGGGGCTGACTTGACATTTGAAGGGAAGAGCTGAGTGATGATGGGAGAGATGGTACCCTGGGAAGGTGGGAGTGAGCCCGGAGAGTCTGAGGACCACGAAGGCTAGGTAGCTTTGTGAACTTGGCAAGAGGGAGTTTCCACAGGAAAATGGAGTCAGCATTTCAACTCAAGATGCCTGGACCACATCCCCAAGTAGAAGTTGAGGCTACTCTCCTTTCCCACCCCTCCCTCAGAATGTACGAACAGAGGCTCCAGCCTCCCTGGCTTCCAAGCAGGAGTTTCAGCAGAGGGGAGGAGAGGGCTGTGGGATTCTGGGTGCAGGAAGGTGACCATGGAGCCACTGGGGCTCGTGGGGCCACCTGCTCTTTGCAACGGTTTGGTGGAGCCACTAGTCCTTAGAGCTGAGTTCCCAGGTACTGGGACACCTCACTCAGAGCACTGTCCCCCGCTGCTTTAGAGAGGCTCCTTGGGATACTATGGTGGGCTGTGCCCCACCCCTCCTGCAACACCAGTTCTCTCCTGGCTTTGGAAGGTATTGCTGGAAGCCCAGGACTGTCACTAGCACGTGGGTTTGCAGCAGGCTTCACTCCTCTGCCCTGACCATCCCAGAGTCATTGCCATTGTCATTGTCCTCCTCCTTCTCAGGCCCAAATGTACAGCCAAACCCTGAGGAGTGGCTAAGTCCCCTATCGCTTCACAAGACAGGTGTTGCCAGCTGGTTCCCTGTTAGTGTGCAAGGAAGCGGTGTCTTCTTAAAAATGTCCATTAACCTCTACAGCTGGGAAAGTACACCAATGAAATGTTCTCGGAGGGCTGACAACTTGGTCACTCTGAGGAACGGGCTAGGTTGTGTGTGCCCCATGCGGAGGAGTGCCCAGGGTAGCAGGCACCCTTGTGTGTCTGGTCACAGGCTTGAGAGTATGTATGATCTCTGTGTAAGGAGGTGTCTCAAACTCAAGCCCCGCAAGGTCAGGGTTTGAGGACAGTGTAGCCACTGCCTTCACACATCAGGCCTACGAGGATCTGAGCAGTGCTGTGTGAGTCATCAGCCTCCTCCGGGAAGCCTGGGGCTGGGAAGGCAGGTGGGGGAAGGGCTTCCCTTAGGCTCACTGACAGGGATCCAAGAAGTAACTTACCAGGCGTTTCATTGTGTTCCTCACTATTCTGCTGGAAGTAAACACATTTAAACCCGGCTGACCTCGTTTACTGGTTAATCAGCCCTAACTCCTTAGTGTCTGCAGGGGAGGAAACTCTCTGTCCTCTAGGTCCTTAGGGAGTCTGCCCCTGTGTCTGACCAGAAAGAACCTTTGGTTCACAGTTTGTGAAATGTCCGAGTTGGACCCTTTATCTACCCCCAGCTTTCCTGCATAGAGGGCCATAGCGGTGACACCGCAGGGGCTGCCCCCACCCTGGGCACCCACCCTTCTTAGCGTTTGGAAGGGGCAGCTTTCAATGTCCAGGCTTTAATGAGACGTTGGTGGGAAACGATATGTGTCCTTAGGCTGTAGGGCTGCTGGGGCTCCCCTCCCCAGAGGCAGTTCCAGGAGCTGCGGTGAAGGCCAAGGTCCAGGCTGTGCCTGACACCTAGTGGCGTCCAGAGGTTGGGGCGGGGCACGAGCAGGGAAGGCCAGAAGTTGGGAGAAAGGAAAGGGAAGGTGGGGCGAGAGAACGGGAAGCGCCATGGCCAGTGAGGGGTGGGAGAGGGCTCACTCCTACACCACCGGGTGGTCTCTGCCGGCAGCCTCCGTCCCCTCCCTGCCTGCGGAGAGCCGCCTCTCAGCCCCCACCCCAGCCAGGGTGAGCCCAGCAGCCCCTCCTGGCTTCGTCCGCAGCCACTGAAGTGCCACCTGGGCAAGGGCAGGAGCTGAAGAGGCTCCCCGCGGTCCCCTGCCTGCCCGCGGGGACGCAAACGCCACACCTCCCCATCTGGTCGCAGAGTCTCTGGAGCCCTCCGAACCTGCAGGGTCCCGGAAACCGGTCGTGAGGCCTGGATTTCGAAGGTTACCCCGACTCAGGTCCAAATGGCCGGGGTCACGGTGGATACTGTTCTAGCCCTTCAATGCCCTACGCGGCAGCCCCTGGTACCGAGGTGTCGGTACCTGCGCGCCGGGTCAGGCGGGACCCGGGCCGCATACCTGGCGGGACCGCAGGGGACCGGGGCGCGTGCGAGGAGGCCCGGCAGGTCGGCCTGTGACCCCGGCGAGCAGGGGACACTTCCGCTCCCTCGCCCCTCCCCCCGCTCGTCGCGTGACGCCCGCTACAGAGCCGCTTCTCTGCCAACCCGCGGCAGTCGCCGGGTCGCCATGGCGACACGGTCGCCGAGCCCGCGCACGCCTGGCTGCTGGAGGAACCTGCAGAGCGGCTTGGGCGCGGCGCGGCGCGGAGACGCTCGCAGTCCGGTGGGCGGCGCCGCGCGGCGGGGACGAGCTCTGGGCCCGGCGCTCGACCAGGTAGGCGCCCCTGTCACCGGTGGGCGCGGAGCCCCTGGCGCCGAGCCGGGAGGCGGCGTGGGCGGGTCGGACCGGCCCCAGGCGCGTCGGGTGGGGAGGCGGAAATGGCGCGCCCAGGTGAGCCGGACACGGATCAGGCTCTCCGGGCCCCACGCGAGTTTGTCGCCTTCCCTCACCTGCCTCACCCTCCTCCCTCTCAGGTGTAGTCCTGCTTCCCCAGGTTCGGAGGGGCCACTGGATAAGCAGGGAGGCATGTCCTGCTCCCTCCCGGAGCTGCCAGCCTCTGCCCAGGCTCCGGGCGCACCCCTTGGCCCTGGGCCTGCCCCTGTGCTGGGAGTCTCTGTTGAAGTTAAACTGGAGAGGGCAGGTGACCCCGAATGTAAACCTTATAGCCTTGTGGCGAGTATCTGCCGTGTTTCAGAACAAGGCAAGGTAGAAATGGACCCTCCAACACTTGCCACTGTTCTTCTTAACCTGAAATAGGAACTGCTTGGAAGGTTGTGAGGCCTCTGCCTTTTCACCCTGTAGCAAAGATAGATCAGGTTGATCCCGCTAGTAGATCCTTTCTTTTTTTTCACTCTTAACACCACCAGATTCATGTGAGGGAAAAAGTGTCCAGTCTGGCAGACCCGAACGCCTTGAGTTGGCATCAGTGGGCCCTGGACGGTGGGCACAGCAGGAAGCTGTGAAAGGAAGGGATGGCTGCTGCCTTTGACACTTGTGGTGGCAGGACCGTCTCCCGTCCCTGCCTGCCCTTCCCCTAGTGGGGTAAGAGGATCCATGTGGACCCTGGAGTCCCCCATGTGTCTTCAGAGGTGGGCGCCGCTTCCAAATCTTTTTCCCTTTTAGTTTCCTTCTTTTCTGCTTTATTCCAGCTTCGACGTCTTCGAGAATTTTCTAAGACATTAAATGAAGCTCTATCTTAAGATTTAGGGTTCTTTTCCTTTCTTTTCATAGGCAGATGAAAACCACAGCAAAGTTTCGCCTCCGCCTCTAGCTGTGTTGATTTCTTCCTTGAAATTTGATGTTGAATTGAGATAGAAAATACCGGCAAGCCAACCCCCAACTGTAAACACCTTTGCAAAGAGAGCTTCCGAAGTCCCACCCCTTGTGGGCGGAGCCTCCCAGACCCGGAGATGGAACCACCTGGCTTGTCTTAAGGCTGTCCCTGCCCTAGCCACAGCCACCCTCCCTTGGCAGGCACTTAAGGCTCTGCTAACCGGAGCGGCTCAGCAGTATCACAGGCGTTGGTGGACTGGCCTTGGCAAACCCCGCTGCCAAGGGAAATTTAATTTGTTGGGTGCCGTGGAGTTTTTACGGAAGCAGATAGCCAGGTCTTTCGTCCCACAGAGCTGCTGGGTGGGTTGCAACGGCTAGGCCACCCAGACCTTAACCTTTGTCCTGGCAGGGCTCCTTGCCTGAGACATTAACCACCTCCAAAAGTATGGCTTCACTGGTAAAAAATACTCACCGTCTAATAAGTTCCTAAATGAATTTCAGGAATAGGAATATCAAGTGTCAGACGTTAAAAGCAGACTCGTGCGCTGTTCGCAACTCTAGGCAGTTTCGGCTCAGGGAGGTCTACGATGGTGGACGGAAGGGAGTGTGGATTTATGGGTCGGGGGCTGCTCACCGTGCTGCCATCAGGCCTGCTGTGGCCCCACCTCACGGGTGTCAACAGCGGCTGACTTGTGAGCCTCCCTTAGGTGCTGTTAGGACTGGACTGAGTTTTTGTTGGATCTCTTTGGATGGGAAACCCTGGTGGTGTAGTGGTTAAGTGCCATCCTAACCCCAAAGCTGGCAGTTTGAATCCACCGTATGCCCCCTGGAAACTCTGGCGGGCAGTTCTATTCCATCCTCTAAGGTCACTATGAGTTGGAATTAACTCGACAGCGGTGGGTTTGCCTTTTTTTGCTGGAGGGGGAGGCACCATGCAGGGTGTTGTACTATTCATCCCACTTAATTATTGCTAGAGTCCGGTAAAAGGGGCCCTGGCAGTACAGTGGTTAAATGCTCAGCTGCTAACCACAAAGTCAGTGGTTCAAACCTGCCAGCCACTCCATGGGAGAAAGCTGTGGCAGTCTGCTTCTGTAAAGATTGTAGCTTTGGAAACCCTCGGGGGCAATTCTCTGTCCTGTAGGGTTGCTGTAAGTTGGAATTGACTCATGGTGATGGGATGGGAGAGTCCACTAAGGTAGAGCCAATACTCTCCCACTTTATAGATGATGGGAAACCCTGGTGCCATAGTGGTTAAGTGCTACGGCTGCTGACCGAAAGTTTGGCAGTTCAGATCCACCAGGTGCTCCTTGGAGACACTATGGGGCAGTTCTGCTGTGTCCTATAGGGTCACTATAAGTTGAAATTCACTCAGTGCAGTGGCTTTCTGGCTCTTGTAGATGATGACGCAGGCTCAGAGCGGGGACATAGGCCCTGAAAGCCCGTGTTTTCTTCTGATTTTTAACATGAATGGAAACTTTTTGAGTTCCTTCAGGTATCATGGGCCCTGGCAGGTGTCTCCTGTACCTACTGGGAGGGTGGCCCTTGTGGGACTTCAGCCTCTGCTTCCTGGTAAGGGGCTGGTGAGAAAGGGGCCGATCTTAAGAGCTGCATGTGCCTTCTCTTTCTTCACATTCAAGGACCCTCGAGCCTTTTCTCCTCTCACTGTGTCCAGGAAAGAGCTAGTCCCTGCCCCCTCTCTTGGTCTTTTCTAACTCCATTAAAGCTCAGTTCCTGATAAGAAGGCTCCAGCCCGGCCAGGTTCCTGCCCACCTGCTTCCAGGCTGAGCAGCCGGCGTGGTGTCTGGCCTCCACAATGAGATTAATACAGTGCCTGGGGATGGGGAGCAGCGTGATGCTCTGTGCCCAGTCCAGCCCTGCGGGCAGCTGCTGTTCCTGTCTGTTTGCATTAAGTGGAGCCTGACTACGGGTGGGACGTGTGTGGGGGTGACTGTCACAGCCCAAGCTGCCAGAGATCTGTCACTGCAGCCTGTGCTCTCAGAAAGAGGGGGCTGCGTAGGGTCGCTTTTGGTTCCAGGACTCAGGTCTGCTCAGCAGAGGAAGCCTTTGCAGGGGCAGAGTGACTGCTGTTTTTGAAGCTGCTGCCCCAGCTCTGCTTGGGAACCCAGGAAGTTTCAGGTGCCACGCAGTTAGGAAGGAAGGCCGAGAACGTGCTTGCCCTGTCCAGGCTGGAAGGCAAGGACCGTGCTTCAGGGGTGCTCGCTGACTAGTGGATGATGGTAGTGTCAAGGTTTGTGAATGTGTGTGTGTGCGTGTGTGCACGTGCATGGATCAGACTGTCCAGGAACACTGAAGTGTCTTTATCCTCTAGCATCTAACACAGTCCTGCTTTGCTTTGACATTGAACTGAATGAGCAATAGGGGAGTCTGTTGCTAAAAGGAATCTTGCAGCTCCTCTGTTGTAAAGCACAAAACTACTCATTGCTTTGCTTTTTTTTTAAGTTTGGGGTTTTCCCACTGAGAACAGATGGCGGTCAGTAAGCTAGCCCCAGACCTGCAAGGAGGTGGACCTCCTCTGGACGTGGATGCAGAGTTAGTGTCGTCATGTTCCAGTGGGAGAGTGAGGGAGGCAGCTTGGGCATCCATGGTTTAAAGGCAGTTCTTCATGTCTTCCTCTTGATGGCTTCTTCTGGACCCATGTTTAGCCGGGGCTGGCAGTACACTGACACAAAGCGTTTGCGTTCATCTGCCACCCTGTAACTTGTCTCTCTTGCCCACCCCCCCCATCCCGCTGTCTTTCTCTAGGAGAACATGAGGACATGCTCTTGGCCCTGCTGGGTTCGCTGTCTTGCGAGCTGGTGGAGAGGGGAGGTTGAATCGTCCTTGTTGCGTCAGCTTGGGCAGGACAATCTCAGAGCCCTGCCTGCCAGTGACCACCTTGGTCATCTGAGTTGGGTTCCTGATTGGCTGTAGTATTTGGAGAGCATGACAGCTCAGGTGGGGCCTCGAATGAAATACTTGAACCCAAGTTAGTCGGGCACTAGAAAGTGCACAGCCAAGACATACTGGAAGAAGAATTGAAGGAGGGTGTTCATGGAGTTGGGCAGACCTGGGTTTAATTCTGGGCTTGAATTAACTTGTTGGAGTTTCTAGGGAGTGGCTGGTGGATTTGAACTGCCGACTTTTTGGTTTGCAGCTGAGCTCATAACCCACTGCACCAACCTTGTAAGTCAGTTGCAGAAAGACAAATATTTATGTGAAATAAGCAAGTTACAGAAACCACAGTTTATTAATGTTTGCCAGGGGGAGGAGGGGTGGGGGAGTTCTTGCTTTGAGGGTGGACAGTAGGGTTAGGTTAGCAGGGAAGGGGATAGGCTACTGGGACACAACATGAAGGCTGCAGTGTGTCACAGATTGTTTAGTATGGATGCTGTTGTGTGGTGTCTATTTTTGCTGCAATAAAAAAAAGAAAAAGAAACAGCAGTGGCAGGTTGAACAGTGGCAGGGCGATGTTCCCTAGTGTGTCCTAACTCAGGGCTAATCAGATTGCCCACGCGTTTCCGCTTCTCGGGGACTGAAGCTAATAAAGGAGAGTGGTGACCTGGGACGAGGACAGCCTTTCTCCCGCTAAAGTCGACTGGGGCAGGGTGTCAGATACCCAGGGACACTCAGAGAAGGGTAAGCCACAGCCTTGCCTTCTAGGAGTCCCCATGCCAGGCAGAGACGCACACCAGAGATTAATGTAAGACAAGGTCTCGAAGGTATGTCAGCTCCAGGAGAGTTGGGACACAGAGGAGGTGCCAGTGCTGCTCAGGGGAACAGCAGGTTGTGTTGTTCTATTAAAAGAGTAGGAAGAGTCCTTTGAGTGGGCTTGGTGACAAAACGGTGGGGGGTTACAGGTGGAGAGTGAGACCTGCAGGGGCTGTGATTTAGGGAGCTGACAGGGCCTCTGGCTTGTCAGTGGCTTCTAGAGGGTGGATGGAGATAAAGGGACCAATTAGTGTGTGGTTGTGATAGCCGCAAGTGGGGGTGCTGGCAGTAAGGATGGTCAGGAGGGAGTGATGGCAAGAAACCCAAGAGGGGGGAAGTGCTGGGACTCAGCAGCCTGTCTGAGGAGGTGCCGAGGTGTAAGAGCGGCGGGACGAGGGGGGCAGCCTCCCTGGGAGGTTAGGGAGTTTGGGTACGTGAGTTTCAAGTGTCTGTGGGATGGCCAGGTAAAGACGCATTGTGGACAATTAGAACTGGGGTTGCAGTTTGGGGCAGAGGACAGAATTAGGACTAGATTTAGGATTCACCTGTGTGGAGGTGAACAGCTAACTATTCTCTCTCCTACAGCCTCCATTTTTTTTTAATCTGTAAAACAGAGTAATACACGTGCTTTATGGGATAAAAGAAATTGTTTTCCGTATAGGACTGTTGTAAGTGATAAGAGTGTGCGTGAAAACCCGTGACAGACTTTAGAGGTGAGGCGGTCCTCTTTGCAGGTCTCTCATTTCTTGTGCCTTCAGTTTTGACATCTCTCCTGAGAGAAGGGTGTTGGAGATGGAGAAAGGGGTGGGATGGGAGAAAGAGCCTGCTGGGCAGCCCCCTGCAGACACCGCAGGGTGGGCACATTCCCTGACGAGCTGGGTGAAGTCTGTGGGGGTGCTGTGTGGAGAGAGCCGTTCTGATGGCCAAGCCCAGGTTCTGTCGGGTGGGCAGCTGACCTCCTATCTCCAGTCTGGGGCTTAATAAACAGGGCTGGGTGGGAGGAAGTAGGCTGTCCATTTTCCCCCCAGATGCTCCTGATGGTCCATTTTGGGTGGGCGCGGAGGTGAGACGTGCCTAACTCTGTACCTTCAAGGACTTTGCAGGTCTTCCTGTAATATACTTGTTAAGTCCCACTTGAGGGAACCCAGGGCCTCATGAGGCTAAAAGTAAGCACAGCTGCTGGTCCTCCTGCCACCAGAGCTGGAATGTCTTTACTTGCATAGGAAGCCCTGGTGTCACAGCCAGGCACAGGGGCTACTATCTCTTGGGGTAGCTGGGACATTCCTCTCAGCTGCTGCTGACACTTGGGACTGCTGTCCACAGATCTGGGGATGCAACGGCAGGCAGCAGATGGCAGCAGGGTGGCACGAGGAGGCTGTGGGCTCCTCTGAGCTCTGTTGTCTTTGCACAGCAGCCACCTCAGCATGGAGAGCGGAGTCGTCACAGCGGCCACCCCCAGAGGGCTGCCTTACTACGTGGCCTTCTCCCAGCTGCTGGGTCTGACTGTGGTGGCCATGACGGGTGCCTGGCTCGGCCTGTACCGAGGTGGCATCGCCTGGGAGAGTGCCCTGCAGTTCAACGTGCACCCCCTCTGCATGGTCATCGGCCTGGTCTTCCTGCAAGGTGATGGTGAGGCTCCCATGGGGGTGTCCCTGAAATACGCAGCTTCTGGGGAGCCTGTTACCCCTTGAGGTCACTTTTAGTTACACAAATCTATGGTTCTAGAGAAGACAGAGAAAGAAGCTGGGCTTGTGCTGCACTGGCTGTTCCCTGGGGACACTGGGAACCCAGTTGGGAGCCCTGGGGTCAGTGGGTGGCAACTCCTTGCCTACCTTGTGCCAGCACTTGCATTCTTGCTTCAGCAAGAAGCATTGAAGGCTGTGTACATCACAGGTGACAGCTGCCGGCCAGGCTGTGGTCCGAGGTTGATATGAAGTGTACAGGGGTGTGTGGAGGATGTTGGACTTGGGTGAGCTGGTACACCTCACCGCGGGGGAGAAGCGGTGCTTGGCCTCCATCCTGCCTGGAGGCCATGCGCAGCCCTCTCTGTTACCTGGAAAGTTGGATGAGTATCTGGTCGAGCCAGTCTTCCCAGATGTGGCCCTGGCCACAGCTACCCCCTCAGCAGCAGAATCCTAGGATCTCCTGTTCACCAGAGCCCTAGTCTCTCAGCCAGTGGGAGCTGACTCGGTGGGGATCACCAGTTCTGCCTTGGGAACCAGGGGTTTCAAGCCCCGGAGCCTGCTGGTTGACACAGTGACTGTGATCAGGCTTCAATACTGGACTGTCAGGGGCCAACACAGCTAAATGCTGAACGCAGAAGCTTGGTAGCAGAGCTTGGTAGCAGCTCACTGTGGCTGCATGACAAGCCTGGGATACACAGGACACCTTGTACGGTGTCCAGCTTGGGGTGGGGCTCTCTGAGGGGCCTGGCAGTTGCTGTAGGTAGGGACTGTGGACCAGGTCACTTACCTTTGCTGCCTCTTGTGGCAGCAGGAATTGTGCCAGCCTCTGGGCACATGTCTAGGAGGTGGGCAGATAGGTCTGGGGTGTTCAGGGACACACAACCTGAGGGTGCTGACCTTGAAGGCTGGGAGCTGCCAAAGGGCCCCGATGGCTTTCTTGTGCAGGCGATACCGTGACAGGCTCCTAATTCCACATCACCTGCCACGGCAGGCCTCCTGGCTCCTCAAGGCAGGAAAGACCTGAATGCAGGCTAATGTACTTGGTTTCCTTTCTCCCTTCCCATAAGCTCTGCTGATTTACCGTGTCTTCAGGAACGAGGCCAAACGCACAACCAAAGTCCTGCATGGGCTGCTGCACGTCTTTGCATTCATCATTGCCCTAGTCGGTGAGTTCTGGCACGGCCTTCCCGCCCCTGCACCTAGCTCAGGCTTGGGAAGTGGGCGCTGCAGACATCTGAGCTCCTCACCGCTGTTCTGCTGCAGTTCGTGGTCCCCACCCTGCCACCTTCAGCATCATAGGGGGAGCACTGGGTACTGGCAGCACTGAGCTGTGACTGGGGCCCAGACGTTCCAGCCAACCAAGCTTCCCTGGGCTCATCTTGGCCTTCCTTTTTCCATGTCTGGCCTTGTCCTCACATGACCTCTCCGGTCTGGTTCAGGCTTGGTGGCTGTGTTCAGCTACCACAAGAAGGAGGGCTATGCTGACCTGTATAGCCTGCACAGCTGGTGTGGGATCCTCGTCTTCATCCTTTACTTTGTACAGGTGAGTCTTTTCAGCCCCACAGGTCCCTGGGCCACCAACACAAAGTCGGGGAGGGGAGTCCCAAAGGTGGCTTTAGGACAATTGGATGCTATCTTCAGGTGTGAAGTGGGTACAAACCCAGAGTTTTATAGCAGAAGGTGTCTTAGATTTCAGATGCCCTTCTAGCCGCTGACTTAGCACACATGTGACTGGCTACGTGCTCAGCCTTTGAGTACGTGAATATGAAGAGCTGAAGCAAGACCTCAAGCCCCCGGGGCCGGGGCCCTTTCCCGAGCGTGCTCAGTGCTTCACCTGCTGTGGCTCTTGAAATGGAGGAAACCAAGCAGGTGGAGAGGGAGTGGGCAGCCCTGTCTTGGGGGTGTCCTTCTGGTTGCTCAGCTCATGTCCAGCAGGAGGTGCCCAGCCTGGCTCAGTCCCCCAGCACTGCCTCTCCTTCCCGTCTAGTGGCTCGTGGGCTTCAGCTTCTTCCTGTCCCCTGGAGCTTCGTTTTCTCTGCGAAGCCGCTACCGCCCACAGCACATCTTCTTCGGTGCTGTCATCTTTGTCCTTTCTGTGGGCACAGCCTTGCTTGGCCTGAAGGAGGCACTGCTGTTTAAACTTGGGTGAGTGTCCCCTGACATGAGCTGGCAGGGACCACAGTCACCAACAGAGACTGAGCCCTGCTTTCTGAGCTAGTCTTTTGGTGTTACATAAGCAGTAGGTTTTCTGTTGGGGTACGGGCAGGGGAGCAGGTGGTGGAATACCGAGGCATCTTTCTTGCCCTGGGAGTGAGTGGCATCTGGCCTAACTGTGACCCCTTGGGAGAACCTGGTGCATAGTGGTGAAGTGCTATGTCTGCTAACCAAAAGGTCGGCAGTTCAAACCTGCCAGGTGCTCCTTGGAAGCCCCAGGGGGCAGTTCTACTCTGCTTATAGGGTCTCTATGAGTCAGAATCGACTCGATGGCACTTTTTTTTTCGGTGACCCCTTGGGTAGCTTTCCCCTTCCATCCTAATTCTGTAGGACCAGCTACAGCACCTTCAAGCCCGAGGGTGTCCTGGCCAACATCTTGGGCTTGCTCTTGGCCTGCTTTGGCGTGACTGTGCTCTACATCTTGACTCGCCCTGACTGGAAGCGGCCATCCCAGGCTGAAGAACAAGCTCTCTCAATGGACTTCAAGACACTGACGGAGGGAGACAGTCCCAGCTCCCAGTGATGGCATGCAGCTGGCCTCCTCCTCACCTCTGTTGGGGTGACATTTCTTTCTTTCTGCCCCCTGCTGAGCTTTTTCTCAGGATTAGTGGCTCCTGGGTGAGGGGCTTCTTCAGAGTAGCTGGGGAGTGGGGTGCAGCTAATCTCTGGGACTTGGGGCTGGTCTTCCCTCTGCTCGCTTTTCTCACTGCTGCTTTAGACTAGTCCTCATTGTTACATGAAGGCCCTGTGCCCCCCTCGTCCTCTCAAATGGAGAGGCTTTGGGTGGGTTTTGGGTAGTTAAGTCCTGTTGCCAAAGAACAGATCCCTCAAGGAGACAGAGAATGCCTTGACCTCAAGGCAGTGAGGCCGGTGGGTGTTGCTAGCCAGAGAGCAAGGCTGTGGAGGAACCCGAGGGCTTCAGGGAAAGGCCACGCCTGCTGCACTGTGTAACCCTGGATTCACACCAGAAGCCCCATCAGCCTCAAGTATCTTGTAGTGTTCATGGATGCAGTCCTTTGGCAGTGGAAGTGAGTGATACTTGTTAAAATCTGTCTGTGTTCAGATCTAAGGTCCTCAGGAGAGGGGAGGGACTGGCTCCTGGGACGCTCCAGTCAGTGTGGTCCCAGTGGCCGGATGGCTATGCTGGGAGTGGAGCTAGTGGGGCAGGACTTGAAATGACTTCCCTGTGGCAGATGAGGCCAGCTCAAGAGGATGGCTTTGATTCAGGACCTGTTCCCTTCCGTGGGCTGGTCTGGCAGTGGCCCTTAATCCCCCTCAAGTCTCGTGCTTTGACTCAAGCTTTTTGCTAGAGCAGTCACTGCTCTGACAGGGAGGCTTTTTTTTTTTTTTAAATGAAAAGCTGCCCTTGTTGCCTCCCTTGACTGACAGACTCCTGCTTTGCTTCTGGGGAGAAGCCTCTTCCTTTCCACCCGGTGTCCATCTTTGTAGGAAAGTGATTATACAGACGGCCAGGTGGTGTCTGGATACCCTCCAGCCCCAGGGAGTGTGTTGTGCATGCAGTTAGCTGAGTCACTGTTTGGCTTTGGTCTGGAAATAACACAATTAGAGCATCTATTGTGTGCTTTCGGACTTGGCAGACACCCTTGTTTTCCTTATTTTCGGGGCTTTGAGGAATAAGACATAGTTTGAAACAGACACAGTTTCCTTAAATGAAAAAGTCAACAAAGGTCTAGAATTTGATTGCAGTTAACAGTTGCCTTTTTTGCACTCAAATGCTGCCTTAGAGAAGTGGGCTACTCCCTGGGAACACTTAGATTTACAATCACTGGCTTTCTCCATGAGTCCTGCCTCAGGCACTGTCCCTGCATAGGTGCCGTCAGGCTCCCAGGCCTGGGCTCTGCAGCTTGCCCTGGGGACTGTGCTTGGCAAGGGCAGGGGCTCGATCAGCTCTTTGGTCACATGGCACACAAGTGTTTACAGGTGGGAAACTCCACTGTAGATAGCCAAAGAACAATTGTCTCTGTAGCCAGCCAAAAGGCCCCTTAAACAGAAACTTACATTTGCAATAAAAGTTGCAAACTAGTCTGTTTTACAAAGAGTGTGTTGGAAAATCAGGAGCCAGGAAAGCGCCCCCCCAAAGACGGAGCTGCAGTGGTTTATCTTGCCTGTGGCCACTCTTCTGTTCAGTACGGTGTGTTCTCAGTGTAACAGATGATTCAGTAAATGTCTACAGCAAACCTCCTGCCTCTTCTCTTCATTTCCTGTGGCAATAAAAGGAGCCAGTGCTTTTAGCAGTCAGGTGAGTCAGTTGGAGGGTGGAGAGAAATGAAACACTCGCATAGTGGGCGCAGAAGGTGACATGATGAAGAATATTTATGGTGATGCAGTGTCTCCAGAGGCACTGTGCTCTTCCTGTCTCTGCCCCAGTGGAGGCAGCTCTCCAGGTGCTCAGCTAAGCTCCCTGGCGAGAAGTTTCCTTCTGTATTTAACTTAAAGTTTTCCCTTTTAAAATCTCTTTGTTCCTTAATAAGAGCTGTGATTACACTTTTAGAGCAGTTCACATGGCTCAGCTGTGTTTGTGGTCAAGTTAGTTGCACTTCTTACACTGTGTGCTCCTGAGACGCACTGTCACCTAACAGCAGGGCTTACAGGGTTCTGATTCCAAATCCTGCTGAGAATTTGCCTAAGGAATTCCCGGAGAATGCTGCTGAGGCCAGTTAGTCACCAATTCTGAGAACCACTAGTAGAGTAGTGGTTCTCAAAATTATACATAAGAATGACCTGAGAATCTTGTTCAACTGTATATTCCGATTTAGCTTATCTGGGAATGGAAGTGCAAATTCTCAGCAGCAGGTCAAAGCCCAGCCTAAAACAATTTAGAAATTTATGAGGGAGCTCACTATTCAATGGGATCCTCCACTGACTCTTATGGGGTAAACAACATGTAATAAGGATACTTAATTCCTAACATTAAGCTCTTTTCTGTGGATTGTATCTGGCGTCTAGTGTGTATGAACCAGTGTGAGGCCTGTCAGTGCATCTGTAGAGTCCCAGGCATCAAAGCTACTCTGTGGACCTCAGAGCCCATGGTCGGATACACATCCCCAGCCGATGTCTCAGTCATGAGCAGGCAGAGTGCTCTCAACCCGTTCATGTGCCATCTCACTTCTGACTCTGGCTAGCCTCAAAATCTCATGGATCACTTAGCTCAGCTGTCTGTGAATTTTCAAACCCTTGCCTGCTCTGGAGGACTGTGCCTTCACCCCTTCTGCTCCACAGAGCTGATGAAACACAGAACAACTAGCCAGCGCAGCCTCTGAGCACTGTCGATGAAGAACCTTCCTTTCTACCTTACGGCTGTGGAGACACATTATGACTGCTCTGTCCTAGTCCTGGGATTGGAATGACTGAGTTGCCATGTCTCCATACTCCATCTTTTTTTTCAAAGCCAGAAACTGATCCTTTGCCCCCTGCCCCATCCTCTCCTGTCTGTTCATCCCCAGACTAGCAAAGGGGAATCCAGCTTGCCCCAGGCACATGTGCACAGTGCACAATGAAAATGAGGAAGAGTGTCGGGTACTTCTGAGATTTTGCAAAGCTTCTGAGATTCTGCAAAGCCTTCTGCTGAGTTCCTTCTTTGCTTCTAAGTGGCTTTTTATTTGGGTTGTGGGACAATCCATGTAAGAACTAGCATTTTAGGAATTATCTTGTTCCTCCCAAGTGTTCCAGGAATCCTTGAAGGATGGGTTTCTGCCAACCATTTACCCATTTTTGTTTCAGTAACTGGAGCAGCCTAGGAATGGTTCTCAGAGCGAGCTGACAGTCCCTCCCAGGGTCCTCCCTGCTTCTCTTCAAAGCAGTGCTGGTGGCCCGGTTATGACGACTCCTGAAGCCCTGGGGTCTTCCTGCAAGGCCCACTTGTTTGGGGAAATGGCTGTAGTTAGAGAGCAGGGGTGTTTGTTTAGCACAATCTGATATCTGGCAGAAGTGGTCTCCTTCCTGGCTTGTCCCTGAAGCAAAGGGACAGCCTTTGGGCAGGAAAGGCTGCTGGGTTCAGTGCTGGTTGCTTTTTGTGTGTGGGCTCTCCCACCAGGGTCAGGAAACCTGCCGTCCTCTTGATGGAGAGGGCTAGGAACCCTGGCCAGATTTCTGAAGATGAAGATGGAGCCGCTGGAAACAGATCTCCAGCTTTGGGCCATGCCAGCCTTTGGATGTACAGGCAGGACTGTCACCCCATTTCAGTCTTGGATTTGGCGAAGTAGCTGGATTAGGGTACAGCTTTGACTATCAACATGAAACCAGGAGCGCTGAGTGCTTTGTTAGTATGGCTGAAGCAGCAACTCGTCACTGCAGAAAAAGCCTCCCTCTGTCAGTGAACACAGTACCTTTGCTGACAGGCCTCAGAACCGTGTCATCTTGTTCACAGCTCTGAGTGCCTGTCACAGTGTCTAACCCTGAGGAGGTGCTCTGTAATGCTGGGAGTGACCCTGGGTGTCCCAGGACAGACTAGCCGCATGATCTAGACTGTGACCTTACCCTGACAAATTCTTCCCTGGGAGTTGGCTTCCAGAGCCCTGCAGGCTTCCCTTGTCCTCAGTGAGAGTGAGCAGAAAATGCAGTTCCCTGGAGAGGTGTCACTGGAGGAGAAAAACACCACAGTGGCTACATTTTTCCAAGTGTTAACCATTTATAAATAAGTACATTTGCTTTCATACATACAGTTCCTTGTACAGATGACCATCTGTATACATGGGGCAGGAAAATGCATTCATTGAGACTTTTCACATCTATCTCACACAGCTCACATGTACAGACAATAAAACTGCTCAAGCAAGTACAGTGAAGGAAAACATCTTTCCTTATACACAGGGGGCTATATGCCTCTGCTGGGTGGGGGGCAGCCCCACTGCACGAGTTCACAACTGTGTGGTGTTCAATATATCAGGATAGAGAACAAACATGCATTGGATAATATACTGTACAGAGAAAGTCCTTTACATCTGAGTTATAGAAAACCTAAAGGAAAACTAAGTGCATTAAAGCTTTTTCCAGCAAGTGTCTTCAAAGGACAGCAAAGAGGAATCGGAATCAAAATCATGAGTACAAATCACTCTTTAAGTGTAGACTGTACATGTCTGTACTAATTAAAATCACCTTGGATCTGGAGGAGACAGAACAGAGACGAAGATGTGGCTAGAATGGAAAGGAGGCCATGCCTGAGAATGGCACCTGCCCTGAGCCCAACGAGGAACTGGCCCACTCAGCAGGAATCAGCCCAAGAGGGTAGGGGTGGAAAGGGGAAGACAGCAAAACCCCAAACAGAACAGAAAGTGTCATTTACAGGGTTTCCAAAATCTGTGGATGGAGTGGTGACCTGGAGCCGGCATTTCTATCTGCCCTCCCCCCATCCCCACTAAGACAGTAAGGCAGGTACATTCAAGTACAGAATTTACCAGAAGGAACTCTCTCTGGCCTTGGGGACTGAAGCCACGAGACCCCCAACCAGATTTTCTTGTGATTAGCAAAAGAAAAATTTGGCCAACAAGCGCTACAAAAACAAAGGAGCTAGGGTACTTCCTTTCCACAGAGAAAGTCTGTCTGAAAAACAAGTGCCAAGCTGGGCTGCTTTTGTTGGCACCCAGCGAACAGCTCAGCTTATGGGGCTATCACAGAGTCAGCAGGAGGGAATGAGATGATGTGGGTGAGGAGACATCAAAGGAACTCTGGAGTTTTGGTGTCCAATTGTGCATTCATTTGGTACTGACTTTCAAAGCTCTGACTGTGGTCGTCATGTGGCCACAAGCATCTCAGGGTGGGTCAGCTGCTCTGAGGCATTGGACACCGAAATGAGGGTTACCAACACTTCAGCCCTTGAATGGTCTGTATAACAAAAGGAGTTGATGAAGACCCATGATTATTCAAGTAGCTCTGCACAGCGGCTCCACCAGCCCCATTGTGCTTGTGTCCAGGCCCCCAGCCAGCCACCTTTTCTTGGGAGCAGCCAGAGCTGAGTTCAAGGCATTGCATGGTGAAGGTTTCCATGACACGTCTTTGTAGGTAGCTCTTAACCCCTAAGCCCTTTGTTCAGTGTTGTTGGTCATGGTAGATGGTCTGGAATTCCTAGAGGGAAAGGAGAACAAGCCACACCTTCCAATGAGCACGTCAGAGGGCAGCGCAGCCCTTGGGATAGCAGCAGCAGACTGCCTTTGCAGGTTGGCTTCTTGAGAAGTGGGAAGCCTCAGGACGGGCAGGGTGGGTGAGGCTGCTGAGCATCGAGTGCTTCAACAGGAAACCGGGGACAGGGGTGGGCATATCTTGCCCCCTGGGGGCACCTGTTCCACTTTGTGGCCAAGACTGAAACTGGTTTTGTCCAAGGCATTTCTGCAGTATAAAAATAACTGTCTTTGATTCAAACCACCCAACTGTGACACCTCTAAAATTTTAAGTGTTGGAGACCTAGAAGAGCTGAGAGGAGGGGTGCTCATGAGGAAGAAAGACGTCTTCTGTATGCTCATCCACCCACCAGAGCATGGGACTTCTAGTCAGCCTCTTGCCAGCCTCTGCCTGGCTAAGTCCAAAGCATGCGGTGTTCAGATGGCTTGTCTTGCCACTTGTCTGGCATAGATGAGTGAAACCCCCTGCCAGGCCTCTGCCCCTTCTTCCTGGATGTTCTGTTCCTATGTGCCTGCCTGCTGCCAGGGAAGTGGCACCCGAGTACACTGCCATTCTCTGCTACCAGACTAACCTGGTGCAGAGCCACAGTGACGCCTAGTGGCAGAGTATGGTGAAGCACAGGAGACGGACCACATGTCCCATTACGTATGACTAAATTCTAAGGAAAAATATTTATGGATATTAGATACTGATTATTTTTTCTATTGGGTACATCTCTGAAATACAAAAATACCAGTATTTAGAGAGGGGGGTTCATAAACTACTATACAATATAAGGACTGAGAATGCCTTTCTCTAAGCTGTTGTTTACAATAATTTAGGAAACACCTTTAATATTCCAGGCTTAACTAAATAGCAACTTGTATATCTTGACAATGACCTGGGGTACTGTACAGGATTCTAGCTAGCGGTAATTTCCTGAGCCATCAAGTTTACGTTAACACATCTAAAAAGGGGGGGGCACATGGGAGAGGGAGAAGGGCTTGTGCTCTATGAACTCGAGACTTCCACAGCACCCGTCTGCAACCAGACGGTCCGACAGCAGTTACAAAATGGTCTCCATTTTGTCCATGCCAAATTCTCATGTTACACAGGCTTTCCCTTTACTTTGTAAATAAATATTCATTTGAATTGTTAACTGTGTGCCTTACTGATCCAGTAAATAAAGTGACCACGTCTCAGGAGTCCCTAAGAAAATTGCTGGAAAAGCACTTTAAAATCACTGCAAATATTTTTTTTCTTGTATTTAAAAATCTTAATCTTTTTGATGCTTATATACAACAGTTATTTCTTGTGCTGTAAAGGCTGTGATCCACTGCTTGATTTCTTTCCTCTTTTGTTCTCGAAAAATACACTGAAGACCGGTTCTCCTATTTTCTAATGAAGACATTACTCACACTTAAATATCCAGTATTTATCAGTTATAAATTCAAACAGTAAAGTGCACCCATTTATAGACATGATGTGATGGAAACCCATTAGTGCAAGAATTCTGGGCAAACAGAACATACAAATCTGTGAGAACCTACAAGCTGAAGTCTGTTGTCACTGTCCCCATTTCAGAGTGACGCGAACTGGGTGAAGGGAAGTGAACAGCTGCAGTCAGACGTGTCCCCGACCTGAAGCCAGACACTGACTGACTCAGCAAGTGTTGCCTGGGGAGGAGAGAGGGCACTTCTAAAAGACGGTATTGAGACGATCATCCCATGGCAGCGCAGTAGCAAAACAGGGCACAGGCAGTCTGCTTAAAAGGAAAAATTGGCCTCCCACCCAAATAAGGGTCCACTGACCTTTCCTGATCACAAACAACTGGCATCTAGGAGTTACATTCACCCCCTCTTACGACTAACAAAGACTTCCACTTTAACTGTTAACATTTTAGTAGGTGTTTGGCCCAAGAGGGCACAGACCCTAAGTCTCCAGTTTGTTCTGGAAAACTGAGAGACTCCTGGGGAGAAGCGTTATCTGTGCATGCCTGCACAACTGCAGAACCTGCTCACCGACCTAGACAGGTCCAAATGCACAGGGGTCACTTGTCTGAGACACTGAGTGTTCTTTAAAACCCAGCAGCCCCTCAGTGAGAGGAGGCAGTTAAAATGTGACAAGATGAAGAAAGTGATAGGGCTGAGCCCTGGCTAGAGGCTGACACTCCAGCTGTGCATTTCACTGTGGGGCCGGGGGATGGAGAGAAAAGGGAGAACGAGGACAGACACTGGTGGCCACCCGCGGGGTCTAGCTGAATACAAGGTAGTCCTTAAGCATCAGAGCTAGAAGAGTCTGGGCCTTGAGTCAGCACAGCTGTTTGTCCCCAGCACCCAGAGGCACATCCTGTTCCAGGAGCAGGGGCATAGAGGTCTATCTACTTGACACAACCTAAATTAGAAACGACCCAGATCTCAGCTGCATGCCCCCATGTCTTAGGATCCTTTGAGAGGCCACTATTACAAAACAGCTCTAGTCACACTGGGATTTTTATTCTGAAGGCTGTCTCCCTGTAGCCCTTTATTAACATGCACAGAATGATTCCTAATGAGAGGGTGGATTCTCTGCTGGTTGGTTTGGCTAGGTTGTTTGTGTGAGTGATGTACACTCAGTACCAGCCTGTGTACGGCTTTGGCTTTAGTATTCTGGCCATCCATCTAATGCTGGCCTCAGGTACTCCAAGGTCAGGTTAGCGAACAACCCCAAGATGGAGAAACGTGCAGAGGGTAAGTGGACCAGAAAACCTATCTCACATACCCCTACCCAGGGCTGGGGAACAGGACCAAAAGTGGTCTGTCTTCACCCTGAAACACTTTTTGCTGTGTCTGGTTTTCAAATATCACCCTCCAAACAAACACTCCTAGAAAAAAGAAGGATAAAAGAAAATGAAAGAAGCAATCCTTACAAAATATAATGAAACTATAGATCCCTAATGGAATTAGACACCATCCGGAATGGAAGGGAATGATGCTGAGAATCATCTTACTTCCCAAGAGAATCCAGTATGCCTCCCAAAGAACCCACTTCTTCCCTCTACCATATAGGCTTTAAAGAAAGGGGGCCAGTAGAATGACGGGTGGCTCTACGGAGAGATCCAACCAGGAGGAGTACTCTACCAGTCAACCTTTGGAAAGAATCTGCTTTCTGCGGAATACAATGCTCACAAATGTTTCAGGATGGAGGAAGCACATTCCTTTAAGATTAAACACTTTCTATAGTCTTTCACTGAGAATCCAGAACAATCTTTCTATGTATTTATCTCTTTCCCCACCCTGGGAAAATAAGTAGCTTTTGTTGGTTAATTATTGTCTAAAAACATAGTGAATAAGTCTCTGTGAGTTCTTTTTAAAAATACATGATTCTCGTCTAACTTCCTTGGTTGACTGAAATATTTAAAGGGTTACTTATTTTCCAAATGTTTCTAAAACACCTCCTGGGAAATCAATGGAGTGACATTTCAAACAGCTATACTGTTTTTTTGGGGGGGAGGTTAATGGCCTTCCTTCCTCTCTCACTCCTCTGTACTTTGAGCCCTCTCAATGAATATTCTAGACCTGCTGGCTGTGGGAGCCGGCAGTCTGGGAGAGATGACCACTGGTATGAGTGGGCACTAGGGCTGGCTATTTGGATAACACTGGATAAGAGGGCAAAGGCAAAGGGGTATCATCACACTCTTCCTAAGGTCCTAGAAGAAAACAAACAACATCTTTTTTTTTTCTTTTTTTAAAAGAAGACATTTACACAACAAGAACACCAGTGAAAGCGATTGTCTCCTGGAAAAAGCTGACCAGTGTGTCTGATCTCCCTGGGTTAAAGCGCACTGAACGGAAATCTCCTCGTTGGCATCTGAAGAGAGGGAGAGAGCATGTGGCTGGGGCACAGACAAGATAAACTGAAGTCCTGGCTCCTTGGAGGCCAGCTTCCCAGTCGGCTGCATGCAAAGGATTTCAGCACATGGGCTGCCACCTCTGAACACCACACAGAAACTACATGAGAAATTAAGCCAGAGAACTGTCTTGAATGTGGAAACCAAGCCTGAAAATGTGCAGTGAAAACATATGGATCTCACTCCAACAAACGTCTTTTAAACATTAGACTCCACAAATGGTCTCTTTGGTTTGATAGGAGATGTCTGCCCTTGTCGAGCGTCCCGGGACAACTGCCTGTACAGATTGTCCTGGTACGCCTGAGCCACAGGCAGGGTCCGAGCCACCTTCACATCGGGGTACGAGGAGGCCTGGCTGACTCTCTCCAAGAGGTCTCCCCGGGACCCATTTGCCAGCATCCCATGGGGGCTGTAATAATCATCCTCCAACAAATGGCCATTCTGTGCATTGTTGGTTTTGTTATAAAAGGCAATGTTGCTGATGGATGATGGTGGACTGAAGGACTCGGGCTGAGGCAGGTTGCCTGGAGACGTGGGACTGATAACGGTATCCACTGATGACACCGCCCAGGTCCGATTCTGCTGGTGAAGGTGGGGGTACTGTTGAGTCCGGGCGGTTTTATCTATGATACCCATAAATGGTGTGGTCCTGGATCGCGTGGGCTCACTGGGATAACCTCCCTGAGTGGGAGACACTGGTGACAGCTCGTCACATGACCTATCATATGCCGGTTTGAGCGGGATCTCCATTTGCTGAATTGAGGAAGACGGCCGAAAGGTTGGAGTTAGGTTGGAGGTGGATGAGATACTATTGCTAGATGGAGAGAAGCGAAGGCCGACGCTCTGGGAGTGTAGCAGTGGCCTGGGAGTTGGTGGGTGGGGTTTGATGTCATTAGGGTTGACACTGATAGGTCTTCTGATTAAATGTGACACATCAGGTGAACCTAGCTGGCTGGAGGAACGTTCTAGATCTAGTTTTGAATGACAGACTGGGTAATAGGATGCTGATTGGCTACGCCCAATCTGTGGTGTCTGGCTGTATCTCACGCCACCTCGATATGCTGAGGAAGGTCGCTGTGGAAGATCTTCTTTGGTTAACCCTCCATGCTGACAGATGGCACCTGCACTCAGGCTGGCCTGGACATGCTGCACAGGTCTCCCATCACCTACGATTCCTCCTATTGACCCCTGATAAACCAACCGGCTCTGACTCACTCCTATGTCTCCTTGTGAAGACTGGTATTTACTAGCCATCGAATGGGCTACTTGGCCATAGGCTCCTGTGGGGATGACAGTGCTTGAATGGGCTGCAGAGCTGGGCTGGTTGCTCCTCACGATCTGGGCCTTGGCAGGCTGTAGCCTGAGCCCTGGCTGGGGAACTGCTACCGGAAGCTGAGGCATCTGGTAGGGTCGCTGGGCCATTTTGGATAATGGAGATTTTGGTCGGCCAGGAAGTTGACTAACATTTGTTTCCTGCTGATATCGCACTGGTGAACCAGACTGGGACCTATAGACACTCATGCTTTCAGCTGGAGGGCTGGCTCGATACTGAGGGCCTCTACGGAGAGGAGAAGGGGGAGGGCTTGGGTATTCTTTGCCCTGCCCTCCCACAGGAGGAGGGCTAAAACGGTAAGATCCACTCTGATGAGCTGGGGAGGTATGAGGTGGACTAGGTCTGTAATGAGAGTTCTGGTGAGTTGGAGACAGAGCGGGGGAGGTGGACTGATAGCTTTGTCTAGTGGGAGAACCTACAGAACTGTTGGACCGGAAGTCAAAAACCTGATGAGAGCCAAGAGGTGAGCTGGAGATGTAGGCGGAATCCCGATGTGCTGGAGAGGAGGGCGGGCTCTGGATTACTGGTAGCCCCTGACTGGGCCGAGCCTCTGTCTGGAGGCCAATGGAAACATTTTCAACATCCTGCTCCAGGTACTCCTCCTCAAATATATCTTGTACAGCATATATATCTTCATGCTGGGGTTCCAGTTCTGTTTCTTCTGGTAACTGCTGCTGAGGCTGCTGCTGAGGCGGTGGTGGCTGTTGCTGCTGCTGCTGCTGCATCTGTCTACACTCTTCCTCCACTCTCATCAGAAGTCTCTGGATCTCACGGTTGTTTGGACATAGCTTGATGGCCTCGTTCAGGTCCTCTAAGGCTGCTGCAAACTGTCTGCTTGACAAAATGCAAACACAGGAACTGGAGTTATTCTGAATCAACACGAATCACCAAGAACTGAGAACACAGTCACTATTTCAGAGAACCAAGGTGGCAATCTGTGGGAGTCTAGGAATTTTGTTTAGTATGATTTGTAAGGAAGGAAACAGGCAGGCCGTCATTCCAGAAGAGTCCAGAATGACTCCCTAGCCCATTCAGCGTTCATCTTCCTTCTGGTCTCTCTGGGATTAGTGTAGAAATGTCCTCACTGTGCAGTCCAGCCAGGCCCTTCAGGAAGATTTTCTTAGTGCCCTAATGCACACCAGGCAATATGGGCATTGGGTGGGGTTGTCATTTACAGGGTCACTGTCAAGTAGCATAGGAACAAAACAGTAACTACAATGTTTAAAAATATTGCTGATCCAGCATAAATTTTTCTTCATAGTCTCAATATTTTGGCTCCAAATTTCAGATCTGTTCCTGTGCCATAAACCCTATCCTCTACTCTTTCTACCCCTCACCCCCAGCAAGGCTGCTTCTCCACTTGGCTGCCTCACAGCTGGCAAAGTGTTAGGCTTGCTACTGAGGCAACTCAGGTGTGGAGCTGAGTTGATCCAAGGAGATTCTAGTTTACAAATGAGGAAAAGAACTGTCAGTGCTATTCCCATTCTCTCTACAAACAGTACTAGAAAAGGGGCAACTGGCCTTGTGAGAAAGGAACAATCCAAAGGGGAAGAGGAACTGGACAGTTAAACTACTGGAACAAATTTGTTACCCCACCTAGATGAGACTAAAATCCCTGCCACCATCTAGACTCCACTTGGGTTTGATTTTCAGGATCCCCACCCTGGTCACAGCCATGAGCCTGAAACAGTTCTTTTCTGAGTTTGAGAAAAGGCTGGGGGCACTGGGGAGGAGGCATCAAGGGCAGTGATGAGTTACCCAGGGGAGGAGATTCTGGGTCCAGGGTTCACTGATTGCAGGATCTAGGGCCTTCTGGAGACTTTTCTGCCCAGTGGCTAAACTGCAGCAGATGCGCATGAAGAACGGGGGTTCTCTGAGGCCCTCTCAATCCTGGCAGTGACAACTTCTACTTCTATATCTATGTGCTGTGCTAATGGTGACGGAGGGACATTAGGTGAGACAGAGGTTTGATGCCACCAGACTTGAGAACCTCAGTAGGAAGAATGAACTGTTCACAGATTCCCCAAGAACCTGGAGGAAAAGATGAGCCTGTAATGTAGTAAGTGACCCATCCTATTTTTCCCTCTAAAAGGATGTTTCGCTTAAATGACCTCTTTCTAAGAGGCATCTCTTTATGGTATCTGCTTTGGGGGTTGAAAAGTAATGGAGACATGGGAGAGGCTTCTTGGAAAAAAGTACCAATCTCCAACAATACAAAACATCTTTCTGTGAAATTAAAATGTTACAGGTGTCCACAGCCCACAGAATTTACCAGTCTTAAGCTGAGTACTTTGTTCTGTGGGGCATCCCCAAAGCTTGGTCCTAAAAGTCCTCAGGGACAAAGATACTTGGGCACACATGCCCCAGGGTGGCCTGCAATGTCTTGGCCATGGTTTTAGAAGAGACCTCTTGCTTTCACCCTCTCTCTCTCTCCTCACCTGCTGCTGCGTTTGGCCCTTGCTCTTGCATAGTAAGCTTCATAAGATTTCGGTTTCAGCTCCAGGGCCTTAGTAGCAAATTCCTCCGCCATTCCAAAATCCTGTCATTACAATAGGTGTGCAAATGAGTCATAAAAAAAATATGAAAAATAGACAGCTTGGGAATAAAACAAATAATATGTACATTTCTTTGACATTTATGGATAGAACACCTGGGACTCCTGATATACTGGATGTGGCTTTAGCCATGTGGCCCAAAGACTGAAAGTTTCTTCTGCCTTTGCCCTGTGTGACCCTGCAATTACTCAATGGGATGTAATGGTCCGAAAACATTAAAATATTTCTGATTTGCCCTCTTTCTGCCTTTCTGACACCTAGCCTACAAGCTAAACGTCAACTTTTCACAACTATTGACAACAGTTCCCGAAGCTGGAAACCCAAACTTGTGCATGTATGAACCGCACATCTGCACCCACACCTCGCCAAGACCCTCCTCCTACCCTCCACACCTTTTTCTTGTACCCACTTACACTGAGGCTTTCTAAGGGTCAACTGAGAACACAACCTACAAAATTCAGAAGGACAGAGTCTGTATAAAGGGTACACTAGATGGTGTGGGGATGTCAAGAGAGATGGGTTCAAATCTCTGGTCTGCTTTGTAACCGTTTGGAGTGCGTTTTCTATTTCGTTAATCATACCTTCATAAGCCAGGTTAAATAAGATAAACCATTTAAAAACAATATAAACAGTCTTTGGCACACAGCAGATGCTCAACAGATCACAGTTTCCTTTCTGTTTTATGGAAGTTTTTCTGGACTTATCCTCCTCTTAAGTGGTTCCATACCTAGGAAACATTTTGGATCAAAATAAAATAAAAGAGGAGCAGCTGTGGCCCTGGCTGTGCCTTGAGTCTGAGCTGTCCCATCCTCTTGATCAGTTAGGCTCCTTGGAAGAACAATAGGGCCACCTGTCCTCGCTCCGAGAGTCCCTGGGAACACTGACCAAGGGGACAAAACTGACTAGACAGAGGGAAAGGTTTTACACAACCCTAAAATACCAAGTTGAAAGGGTAGGTTTTTCTCTTCATGTCTAAGCCATAATACAGCACAGTAAACTCTGCTTACAGCAATGATTCTTAAGGCAGAACACCAAGTCTTAGGCAGAATAAAGGCTCTGGGGCATAATATTTAAAGACAATTAATGGGCAATTTTCTACTGAAGAAGCCAGACTTCTGCTTAGCACCGTCCCTGGGAAGTGCTTCTCATCTGTTCCTGAGCAAAGGTGGCCCAGAGAGAAGGCATTTCACCTTCACATGGGTTATCTTCTAGCCCTACTTTGTCTCCTACTCTTAGCCTCTTATTTTTTTCCTTTGGCACAATCACTATTTATGGGAAGATTACAGTATTTTTAAGAAACAGATTATTTGTTAGAGAAAAAAGAAGCCAGTCAGCAGGTTGACAGTAGTCACCAAGCTTTGTCTCATTCTCCCTAGCTTGTGTCACACTGTCACAGAATACCCTTGGTGTGGTTTCTTGTTTCATGGGAGAGACCATAAGCACATGATCCTCACGGCTTTGTTCCAAGCTTCTCTTCTGTCCCCAAGCACCCTGGGGCAACTCTGCCTCTTAGGGTCACAACTGTGTCCTCTGAGACAGCCAGGACTTTTCATTGCCTTTTCACTGCCAGTTTTAGATGACACGAGGGCATACACACAAATAATCTTTCTGGAACTGATAGCAGATCCCTTGCCACTCAGGCTCAAATCTCCCTTCTTACAGCTGAGTTCTTTACTGTCCAACATTCTTGTTTGGCTTGGATCGTTTCTATCTCCTGAGGAACTGTAAGACCTCAGGCTGGTGGGTGTCAGAGAGTCCTGACATGATCATGGCCATTCTTTGCATCTGAATGCACTGCCTGCACATCAAGGGAGCAGCGGCTGAGGGCATTAAAGACTGTGTACAAGGCAGGCAAGAAGGATCAAGGACCACCTGAGAGACAATAAAGGACCAGGAAGAGTGCTAAGACTCCCTTTGGGACAAGATGGAACATGGCATGTGGGAATAGAGACAAAGAAAGATGTGAAAAACTCAAGATTAGCCTCTGATATTAAACCCCAAACTCCATGGTCCTGCGTCCTCTTTTCCAGCCCTTCCTGAAATGACTAAGAGTCTGCTAAGAAAGGGAGTGGTTACAATTCATATCTAATTGAAGCTGGGGTTCTCTGACCACTGTTCTCACATTTTCCCAAAGACCAGAAAGCTGCTTTTGGGGGATGATGATATTTCAGTCACCTTCAGTGAGAATTATGAAAATTCAGAAAGCTGTGAAGTACTCTCAGCATTAACTTTTTTAATATTTTGAAAACAGATTGTACTTAGACTGGATTTCTTTCAAATTGCGAATGTCAGTGCTCTGTGAAGGACAACCAGGTTCCAGTTAGGGCAGAGAGGGTTTCAGGGGCCTGGCAGAAGGTGCTGAGTGGCATGGACTGGCAGCCTCCAGGGCTGCCCAGAGCTGGGATGGGAGGAACTTACGTTCATTTTCCTGCGACATCGAGAGAGGTTGAGCAGGAGAGACACCTTTAGCTCCCGGAAGGTTTTCAAGTCCTCACCAAAGCCTTCTCTAGGGAATTTCTTCAGAGCGTACTGGTAGCGCTGGGCAGCTTCCTTTACTTTACCTTTCTAATGGGAGTACAAGACGGCAAAACACACCATTGGTCTGGTGAGCAGCTGAAGGAGTCTGGTCCCCACTCCCTTTCTCTTCTCAGCAGTTATCACGAAGGGTTAAAAAAGTGAACTAATCAAACCCGATACCATCCTGTCAACTCTGACTCATAGTGACTCTACGGGATAAAGCAGCACTGCTCCGCAGGGCTCCCCAGGCCACATATCTTTACGGAAGCAGACTGACACATCCTTCTTCCAGGGAGGGGCTGGTCAGTTCTGGTGAATGGTCAAATGCTTAACCACTGTGCCACCAGGAACCCCTCTCACTGAGAGCTAGTGCTCCCCAACAGCAGCCCAGAGAGGAACTCTGTGGCACTGATGGTGAGAGAGGATTTTCTGCAGGAAACTTACCCAGTAGGAAAGGCAGGACTAAACAGGATACCAAGAGATACAATCCAGAAAACTAAAGCCTTGGCTAATGAAAGGCCTGGGCCCTCAGCTTCTCAACTGGATTTTAAAGGGACTGACTTTGTTCATTTTAAAGGAGCTTTTTTTTTGAACTGATCTCCCTGGGACATATCTCATTCCTTGGTTCCAAGCCCTCTAACTTATTACTCTAATGTTTGGCTTTGTGTGGAAAACTCTCTTTTCTTGTTGGATGTTCCACCTTGCAGGCCCTTCAGGAGAGCCACTCCCTTCTTGGGAAAAAGATGAGTCTAGCCAATGCGAGTCTACAACAGTCTAGCTGCTGCTTTCCTAATCTCACAGGATAAAATATTAGCATTAGTTATTCTCATTTTTGGGAAATGCATGAGGTGGAGAAGTAAGTCAACTTTGGAACTGGTAATTCTATTCAACTTTGTAGGAGGGACTTGCCAAGACAAAGTAAACCTATGACCAACTTAGGCACCAATCACAGAAGCCTTAAACTTTTCTTACTTTTTGTATCTTAAAATCTGTAAACTGAGTTCAGAAAGACACAGGAAGCATCTCCCACCCCTTCAGCTCATCTTTATCAGCTCCACTCCTTTCACAGAGCTGCAGTCCCACCAGAATACCACTCTTTCATTTTCTCCTCAGCACTGTTCACCAAGGAGAGATCTGAAATTTTCCAAGGTGGAGTTCTTGGCGAGAACAAGTGCCTCGTGTCATTAGGAGATAGGACTCAGAGTTATGTTAATAATCAGGGCTTAGACTCTTGATAGCAGTGTCATTCTGAAATCCAGAAAGGCAGTAACACCTAGAGTGATGACGTCTTCTTTGAAGTCTGTGTGAAATCATAGTTGGGTCAGGGCTCAAGTTTCCTAAAAGTCTAAGAGTCCTAAGTTTCTATGATGGCCACTCTAAGGATACTGGAGAAATAGAATCCTGCTCCCATCAACTCTGTGCACTTCTGCCACAAGTGGAGAACAGTATGCTTAATCATTTCTTTATCTTTCAGGTCAGGATGTCTCAGAGACACCCACTGCCAATCTAGCTAATCAGGCTGAGTTCTGAGTACAGAAAGACTCCATACATTTTTCTTTTATCAATGAGTAATTTCAAGCAAATTTTATAACTGCTTTTTGCCTTGGTTTTCTTATCTTACATAGGGATAATGATAAACTATTGTTACTACAGACTTTTTAATCTACATACATACATTAAACATTAAAGCTAAGATCAGTGTCACTGTCTCGAGATGGGAATACCTATACTACATAATTTTACTTTTATTTGTCCAAGTTTCCAGAACTTACTTATTAGCAGATTTCATGTAAAATCTATGTTGTTAACCACCTGTTCATGACTCAGTGAAATGAGATCCTTAAGTTTATCAGCTGCAGGCATATGTAGGATGGTCTTGCTCTCTTGTTGAGAAGGCAAAAACCCCAGGGTTCCTATTTAACGGTCCCTAGACACTGAGGAATGGCATTCTCTGCCTCTAAAACCAGGGATGCAAACTGTCAAGACCCAGGCAGAGTCACTGGCTGCTTTGAGGAAATTTTGTTCCTCCCTCTTACCTTATAAAACATGTCCCCCTCTTCCATCAGCTTGCTCAACAGGATGATCATGATGTCTGGTTTGGAGGTGGCCATCGCCCATGTGGCTGGACCTGCAGTGTACAGGATGCATGATGGGTAAAAAACTCATACAATGTAAGGGTGGTAGGAAGCTAGGTGACAAAAACACCCTGGGGGGATTCTGCTGAGAGAACAACTTGCTCCGCAATAATTTCCTCTTCATCTTTTAGACCTGTCAGTAGCTCAGTGACTAACACTGCTAAGAAGCTGCATTAGATTTGGATTCACCTTAAAATAAGAATCTCGGAACTGTCTGAGCTTGTACCACAGGAGGGCAGCAAAGCCCGCACGTTGTATGGAGGCACTCAACAGCTTAAGAGTTATTTTAATAAGACAGGGAGAAGGGGCTTACATTTAACGTCACAGAAAGACCTAAAAAATCCAAAAGGCAATTATTTTAGAATCTCAGATTGAAATCCCCAGTTTTTTACGTTTTTCATTTTGAAATACATACTTTGCAGAAGGGACACTGTTAAAGAATAAACGCTCCCTTGATTTTTAAGTACAAACAGAACTCCCTGGAACTCCCTGTGAATTAGGAGCACAGTTCAAACGCCAAACAGATACGAATCAAGGCAACAGCACTGGGATACTTAATCCACACAGGGACAGAAAAGGTTACACTGATTAGTTTATAGATTCCTGAATTAGTCACCAACTAAGCTTTTCAGGGTTAGTTATCAAAAAGCTCAAGTTATTCTCTACAACAGTCATTAAAAAAAGTCTTCTTTTAAGGTGAAGTAAATTAAAAGATTAGAGGTGTAGGGGATTCATGCAGGCTAAATCAAAGAGGAGAAGGCAAAGCTGACCAAGCCATCAGACCACGCCTGATGCTGACAGCGGTGAAATATACCTCGTGGGCGACTCGGTAACGTCTGACAACCTTCAAAGAAAGGAGAAAACAAAAAGTTGTAGGAGAGGGGAAAAAAAATGGATGAAGGTGAAACAAAACAAAACAAAACAAAACAGGAAAAAAGAAAAAAAACAAGAAGGAAAAAGCAGCAGTGAGAGGCAGGCAGCAAAAAAAGCCAGCATATCAGCCAACCCTTGTCTACAGGTCTGTGGGATCAGGGAGCAGCTGGGGCAGCAACAGCAGGGACTTCAGAGTTGGAAGCACACACACAGAGCAAAGGAAAGCAAAGGCTCACAGCAGTGCAGGGATCCAGGATGCTGACGGGCAGGGGCTGGGGCAGAGGCCCTAGCACGTAGGTTGCTCCAGGTCAGAGTGGCCTCCTGGTTAAGGCTACTGGGGGCACTGCAGATAGCCAAGACTCTGGACACAAGGTGCTGCGAATCATGGCTCAGGTGAGGCTTTCTCTAAGCCAAGAGACTTTCTGTTCACTTGGGCAGTAACTGGGCCAGGGCAGAAGGGAAACTATATACACTCACACAAAACACCCAAGGGTAGCCAGACCAATGGACCAGTCTGGCCCCTGGGCACAGCTGGCCAACACCTTCTTCCTTTGTCCTACCTATCTTGGCTCCTTTCTTCAGAAGGGTGACAACAACAGAAGTGTTCCGGCACCCCACCGCCCTATCCAGAGGGCGCATTCCGCTGTAGTCAACATGCTCAATCATGGCCCCATGATCCACCAGGAACTGGACCTAGAAGGCGGACCAAGCACAGCCGTTAGCACAGGCGCCAGAGCTCCACCGAGGGCTCTGATTGTCGCCTGCCCTTTCTCTATTCAGCTGCTGCTCTGCACGGGGCTACGCAGCCGTGGTATTTCAGACTGCAGGCACATTCTCGGGCTTCAGCGGTGTTCTGGATATCCATGCCCTCTAGCAGGTACAGACCTGAGAACTTTTTATAAGAATTCATGTGAACATTACTCTACCCTCCACCTCAGATAACACGGATGGGGGAGCCTCTCCTGTTCCTACCACCCTCAGGCTTGTTTAGAAGCACTCACCACCTCTGCGTCACCATAGAAAGCGGCCAGATCCAGCGGGGTGCGGCCATTTTTGTCAGCATGGTCTGTGGCAGCTCCATTGTCCACTAGAGAGCGCACCACTGAGAGATGGCCCTTCAAACAAGCCCAGCTCAGGGCGGTCAGCCCTTCTTTGTCCATGAGAGCAATTGAGGCACCTACAAGAGCAAGGGTAATACAGCGCTGAGGAAACATGAACATTCGTGGCAGGCAGGAAAGCTAGTACTGATGGTGTAGATTCTGCTGAAGAATGTCTTTTTATTTCTGGACTATTACCATTTTAAGATTCTGGTGTGTGACTTGTATCTCAATAAAGCTGTTGGGGGCGGGGCAGGATAAAAAAAAAGACTGATTCTACAAGCAGCCCATGAATAGAGTCCAGATGTTTATCACTGTCCTGTGAGAATTCTCTAGTTAGGTCACAGGGATGCATCACGGTTTCCAGAATCTAAATATTCCTGTAGCCTCACTTTTGGTTATGTTGCTCCATGTGTGTAATACATTTTTTTCTCTGTAACTTGCCTCACTTCTACTCATCCTCTAGGAATAATCTTAAGTTCACTGACTTTAAGACCCAGTTCACCATTACCTTATCTTGAATTGGCTTGATAATGTATCACCTTATTCTGCTACGTGTCTTTTATTATGCAACCCATTTGTATGTAATAAATTCTCTGAGTATTTTCTGAATTCACCAAAAGTCTCCCACTTATAATCATGTAAACTCCTTCAGAGGTTCCGATAAAACAGGAGCTCAGTACAAAATTTATCACTGATGATACTACAAGCATCTCTTCCCTAGAAAGAGGAGGAAACGGACTTGTGGGAGGACACTGAGCCCAGACCGCAAAGGAAATTCAGAGCTTCCTTAGGCCAGCTGGGTTCCCCACTAACTGCTTAGGGAAGAGAAAAGGGAGGAGAAAGGTTGCAAATAGAATTTTCAGAGTGTTGGACATATTATGGGTTAATTTCATAAGCATCTCCTTTTAACATCTTAAATTCTGTCTTCATTTTCTTAACACCTTTTACAGTCTGCATCTGCTTCCTTTCAGAACTTGTATTTTCATCTTTAAGGATCAAGTATACTTGATATGCTGTTCTGTATTTATTCTAAAATTCAACATACACTTGGTTCTTAGGCTTAGACTATACGTATTTGGATGGCAACGAATCTATCATTTCCCGGCTAGCTCTGAAGAACACCTAAAACAACTCTTTCATATAGTTAGCATATCATAGCTACTAGCTAAAATAGACATCGATCGACTACACATGGGACACTCTCCAGGCTTCCTCCTTAGCGAGAGACCATCCAGAGGCCAGCGCATGCTTAGAACCTGCCATATTTCCGATTCTAAGAACTTGTTATCTGGCCAAACTCTATCACTTTTACACTGCTAGAGGTAAGATAACCAGAGATGATAAAGGCTGAAAGATACCATTAACTTGAACTCTGACGAGAGCTATCTAGGTACTGGTTATCTTTTCATAATGGCCTTGCTAGCAATTAAAACACTGACTCTAACATGGAATGAATTTGAATATGAGTCAGAATCTAAGGAGGTGTCTCAGATGTGACATCGATAAATTCCCTGGACAAAGCCTCCAGTAGCAGAAAAAGCAGAGTATAAGGTTTCAGATGCATATTACAGATAAACTGATTCTCCAAACAAAAGCTGGAATTAAGATGTTAAAAGGAAATACATATGAAATTAACCCATAATATATCCAACACTCTGAAAATTCAGTGTGTTACCTTTCTCTTTTCTTTTCTCTTCCCTAAGCAGTTAATAGGGAACCTCATGCAGTTCTCCCAAATATCCATGTTAACATTTTGAAGTTACCTTATTCCAGTCAGCATTAACTTTTCCTTGTTTATCATGTTGTAGCATTTATTAGAACTTCACTCATTTACAGATGAGTAATATTCCATCGTTCATATCTACTACATTTTGTTCTAATGCTCCTACTTTCAATTCTGATTTTATTTGCATCTTCTGTTTTTCTTTGTTAGTCTAGCTAACAGTTTGCTGATCTTATGGTGCTTATAAGAATATATATATATATAGTCTTGTTGCTTTTCTCCATTGTTCTTCTAGTATCTACTTCTGTCATTGATTGAATTGTGTTCCCCCCAAAACCTGTGCAGCCATTGAGCTAGCGCAGGATTCCTGGTATTGTGTGGTGCTGCCCATGTTGTAAATCCCGCCTCTAGGATGTTAATGAGGGCAGACGGGCAGAGGTTGTGTTGGTGAGGCAGGACTCAAAGTGTAAGACTGTTTTGTCTTGAAGCAGTCTCTCGCGATATAGAGGAGCTAGCAGAGAGATCTGGGGACCTCACAGCATCCAGAAAAGAAAGCAGTGCTGGGAGCTGAGTGTACCCTTCGGAAAGGACTGGGGTCCCTGCACCTCTGAGGCATCCAGTTGAGGGGGAGATTTGATGACAAGGACCTTTCTCCACAGACAGCACAGAAAGCCTTCTCTTGGAGCTGACATCCTAAACTTACACTTTTAGCTTATTGGACTGTGACAGAATAAACTTTTCTTTGTTTAAAAGCCATCTACTTGTGGTATTTCTGTTAGAACCATACTAGATGACTAAGACAGCTTCAACTAGTTCTGCTCTGTTCTTGTTATGTCTTCGCTTCTGGTAGTTCTGGGCTTAGTTTGCTCTTCTTTCTCTAGTTCTTCAGGTTGTAAAGTTAGGTTACAGATTTGAGATCGTCCGGCTTTTTAAATGTGCATGTTTACTGTTATAAACTTCCCTCTGAGATGTTGCCCTTGCCGCATCCCATCCATTTTGGAATGTTCTATTTTCATTTACACTTGATTCTAAGCACTTTCTGATGTCTCTCTCGACTTCCTCCTTGATCCACCGACTGTTTAATGGTGCATTATTTAACTTCTACACATTTATGTATTTTCCAGTTTTCCTTCTTTAATTAAATTCTATTTTTATTCCACTGTTATCAAAGAAGACACTTTGTGTGACCGCAATCTTTATAAACGTATGGAGACTTGTTTTGTGACCTAGAATATGGTCTATCCTGGAGAACAATCCACAGGCATGTGTACTGCACTGTTATTGGGTAGTGTTCTACAGATGCCTATTAGGTATGGCTGGTTTATAGTGCTGGTCAAATCCTCTATATTTCTGTACTGTTCTTTTTTCCAGATGTTCTGGCCACTGGTGAAAGTAGTATATTGACATCTCTAGCTATTACTGTAGAACTGTCTATGTATCCCTTCGATTCTGTCAGTGGTGGCTTCAGACATCTGGGGAGTCTGATGATAGGTGCCTAAGTGTGTACAATTGTTACGCTGTACTACAGAGGCTCACCATCACCTGCCACTATTTTGCACAGGTTACTGAGGTCACAGATATCAACAAGAGCCTACAGTGCTCTATGATGGTGGTGTGGCCACAAGTGCCTTTAAGTTATCTCCCATTCACCAAGAATTTGTGTATGCTGAGAAATGTAAAAAGGAATTTCAGCACAGCAGCAGAATGATCACATGCTAACCCCTCAAACAGCGCCTCACTGCCATTGTTTTTGCTTCTATTTGCCTTCACTGGATGCAAGAAAAAGGCCAACTGTGTAGGCTTACAAAATAATCAATAATCAGAGCCAAAATACAAACCCTGCAAGATGAGTATGTACTGAGTGCACAACTTAAAAAACTCCAAATTTGGAGATTATTGACTTGACTTAAAGACTTTGGAATATATCAATTTGATGAGAATATTAAAAAATCCCTTAAACCATAAGGAAGCAGAAATTGTTAACAGTTAAAACGGTCAAACTGTATACAAGAGGTGACACAGTCTTTCATTTTCTAACTACTGTGTTAATATGTGCTTTTAACATTTCCTGGAATCCATCATTGAAAATCATGAGATCAGCAGGGCTATTATGGGCACTAATCACCCAGTTCTGGTAGTCTAAGACTGACCTTGTGCAAGTAGAAAGTCCACAGTTCCTAGGTGGCCTTCAGAAGCAGCCATCATCAAGGGAGTACGTCCCTGCTTATCTGCCATGTTGACATCAGCGCCATGGGTGAGCAGAAGATCCACGATCTATGAGTGCAGGGAAAGAGAGACCCATCAGTCCAAGAAAGGCCGCTGTGAAGACATACGCGTGTTGTCACTCACACTGTGTGACTGCCTGCTACTGGGCAAGTGAGTCATCTCTACACGTAGCTCCCACAGCGAGAACCCCCAGTGAGTACCTGCATGGTCCTAGTACTATTAGATTTAATGTGATACTCTTAAACCCAGACTCATTGCCATCCACTTCAGAGCAGTCGTACAGGGCTGAGTAGCACTGCCCTGCAGGGTTTCCTAGGCTGTAAATCTTTACAGAAGCAGACTGCTACATCTTTTTCCATGGAACAGCTGGTGGGTTTGAACTGCCAATCTCTTTGTTAGCAGCTGAGTGCTTAATCACTGTGCAACCAGAGTTCCTTCTGGTTCTCTTAGGGACAGCCAAACAAGAAGAATTCAATTCTGAATGTCTGACTCAGTCACTAAGTAAAGGAGACTTTAAGATAACAAAGGGTAAGATGTAGACTACACAATCCCTTAATGGAGGCTCCACCATGAGTCACCCCCATGCCAATGACATTTTATTGATCTCCAGAAGTTGCAAACCTGCCCACAGTATTTACGACTAAACTGAAAAAACAAAAACCTTAACAGCTCTAGCACTATCTGTTTTCTACAGATTTTTTCTACTCAAATACTTCTAAAGATTATTACTAGGATGTTTTATGTTCCATCCTAAGGGTGGAAGTTAGTATTTATCCAGATTGCGTAACTAGAATTTGTGTACACTGCAATTTCTTTCAGCAAGTCTGAGACACCTACGAGCAAGTGATCGGCAGGCATTTGTTGAGAAATGAAACTTCTAGGGAACCTGTGGGAGTGGTGCCATGTAAGAAGGAGGCCATTCCATGATCAAGACAAAAGTAGCTAGTTCTTCTGTACAATACTGATCATAATGATGATTTTGAATGTTAACTTTCTGCTGTATTCTCAATTAACTTGACTAACAGCAAAGTCCTAAGTCTTGGAACTCAGTGAATACTGAGAGTTTAAAATTAACTCTAACTTTATTTATGATACATTTATTTTTGTTCTCTGCATTGTAAGTTCCCTCACTGAATTCATTCTTGTTGTAGTGACTACAAGTGGCTGCCCCGCTTACCTGCCAGTGGCCCTGGCGAACGGTGCTGAAGAGGGGCACTGCACCACGGCGGTTTGGCTGAGCCACTGCCGCCCCTTGTTCCAAGAGCAGACGGCACACCTCCAGCTTGCCCCTTCCGGCTGCAGCTGTCAGTGCTAAGGACAGAGAACACAGACTGAGGACAGGCAGTTCTTGGCCTCTCTAGCCTCATGTTAAGCATGGCAGTGTATCTGTGTTTGATTAATGTTTTTTCTATTTTATTCTCCCAGAGTAAGGGTTTCACCTGCTTGCCCCATAAAGGAAATTTTAAAGAAAAAATAATGAAGACCAACATTCAAATGTGCCCACAATAGAAAGTGCCATTGTAATGATAAATTACTAAAAAATGATTTTTGACCAAACTCACTTGGTTTCAGTTTTCCTATCCAGGCTGTCTTCTCTGCTTTTGGCCTTCCTCTTCTCCTTACTACAAACCTTCTACTAGTCTATGCATAAGTGGGTTCTAGAGAGAAAGGCCTTTGTGGAGATATGACCACCTATGACCAACTTCCATCCTTGCACCCTGAAACCTAGAGAACTATAATTAGGAATTTCAGTCTTATGGTCTTTTTACCTGTTTTCATTCTTTTTCTTCACTGGTTAAGTCAAAGGTTTAGTATGTTTGCAACCATTTTTATATGGGGGCCAGAACTGTTCAAAGGTAATAGTGTTAAAGAGAAGCATGACAAACTTGTGTAAATATAAAATAAAGAAATCAGAGTCATAAAACGGCTATCATGAGCATAAGGGACACAACAGGAAGAAAGATTCTTCTTTTTGTGCTACTGTTATTTTGATCTTTGAAGCAGCTGAGTTTATGATTGCCTATTCATCCTTTGAGTACCATTTCAACAACAGAAGGAGGAATCTGAAGGTACACTTTCTACTAAGTCCATCATTCCTATGTGTCTGTCAGTTTGTCATCCTGTGGTGGCATGCTGCTGTGATGCTGGAAGCTATGCCACCAGAATGTCACATACCAGCAGGGTCATTCATGGTGGGCAGGTCTGCAGACTAAGACAGACCAAAAAGAAGGACGTAGTGGTCTACTTGTGAAACCATGACCCAGTGAAAACCTCATGAATAGCAGTGAAACGCTGTATGACGTACCGCTGGAAGATGATCCTGCAAGCAGGGAGAAAAAAGACCAAATCCACTGCTGTCAAGTTGTGTCTAACTCATAGTGACTGTAGGGGTCACAGCAGAACTGCCCCACAGAGTTTTCAAGGAGCACCTGGTGGGCCTTTTGGTTAGCAGACATAGCAACTAATCCACTAAGACACCAGGGTTTCCTCTGCCAAGTAGGAAGACACCCAAAATACGACTAGGGAAGAGCTGCCTCCTCAAAACAAGAGTTGATCTTAATGAAGTGGATAGAAGCAAGCTTTCTGGACCTTCATCTGCTCCTATGGCATACTCAAAATGAGAAGAAACAGCTGCAAATATCCATCAACAACAGAAATGTGGAATGTATGAAGTATGAATCTAGGAAAATTAGAAGTTGTCAAAAATGAAAATGAATACACAGATATCCTAACCATTACTGAGTTGAAATGGACTGATACTGACCATTTTGAATCTGACAATCATATGGTCTACTGTGCTATGAAAGACAATTTAGTGAGGAATGGCATCATGTTCATTCATTAAAAAAAAAAAAAAAAATCAAGATCTAGCCTAAAGTACAATGCTGTGAGTGATATGATAATATCCATACAACTACAAGATCAGTCAATATGACCACTATTCAAATTTATGTACTAACTACTAAGCCCACAGATGAAGAAATTGAAGCTTTTTACCAACTTTTGCAGTCTGAAATTGATCAAAAATGCAATCATGATGGACTGACAACTACTGGTGATTGGAACATGAAATGTAGAAACAAAGAAGAGTGGTAACTGAAAACTATGGCATGGTGATAGAAAAGATGCTAGAGACTGCATGATAGAATTTTGCAAGACCAATGACTTCTTCAGTGCAAACACTTTTTTTCAGCAACATAAATGGACATGTAGACCTGGCCAGATACAGGAATCAAATATAGACTACAGCTGTAGAAAGAGAGGATGAAAAAGCTCAATACTGTCAGAACAAGGTGAGGGCCATCTGCAGAACAGACCATCAATTACTCAAGTGCAAGGTGAAGTTGAAAAATATAAGAACAAGTCCACGAGAGCCAAAGTATTACGTTGAGTATATCCCACCTCAGTTTACAGACTATCTCAAAAGCAGATTAGATGCACTGAACACTTACGACCAAAGAACAGATGAGCTGTGGAATGATATCAAACACATCATACATGAAGACAGCAAAGGATCACTAAAAAGACCAAAATGAGCATCGCAAGAGACTCTGAAACTTGCTCTTGAACACAGTAGTGAAAGCAAAGACAAGGTACGATGAAATTAAAAGAGCTGAACAAAAGGTTTCCAAGATGTCAAGAAGACAAGGTATTACAATGAAATTTTAGAATGCCTAGAGTTAGAAAATAAAAAGGAATACACTTGGCATTTCTCAAGTTGAAAGAACTGAAGAAAAAATTTAAGCCTCAAGTTACACAAAATCTTCTCAAGATTCCATGAGGATTAAACGACGAAGGAAGTACTACAACAAAATGAAAAGAATACACAGTTACTGTACCCCAAAGAACTGGTTGGCATTCAACCATTTTGGGAGGCAGCATCTGATTGAGATCCAATGGGACTGAAGGAAGAGGTCCAATACGCACTGAAGGCACTGTTTCAGGGACTGATGGGTTACCAACTGAGATGTTTCACCAAACAGATGCAGTGCTGGAAATGCTCACTGTCTGTGCCCAGAAATCTGGAAGACAATTACCTGGCCAACTGACTGGAAGAGAGACATATATGTGCCCATTTCAAAGAAAGGTGATCCAACAGAATGTGGAAATTTATCCAACGATATCATTTAATATCACATGAGCAAAGTTTGGCTGAAGATCATTCAGAAGCAGTTGTAGCAGTACATTGACAGGGACCTGCCAGACATTTAAGCTGGATTCAGCAGAGGACATGGAACCAGGGACATCGCTGCTAATGTCAGATGGATCATGGCTGGAAGCAGAGAATACCAGAAAGATGTTTACTTGTGTTTTACTGACTAAGCAGCCGCATTATGCTGTGTGGATCGTAACCACTACAGATAACACTGTAGAGAATGGGTATTCCAGGACACTTAACTGAGCTTATCTGGAACCTGTATATAGGCCAAGAACAGTTCTTGAACCAAAACAAGGGGACATTGGGTGGTTTAAAATCAAGAAAGGTGTGTGTCATGGCTGTATCCTTTCACCATCCCTATTCAACCTGTATGCTGTGCAAAAATGTGAAAAGCTATACTACGAAGAACGGGACATCAGGATCGGAGCAAGACTCATTAACAACCTGCAATATGCAGACGACACAACTTTGCTTGTTGAGAGTAAAGAGGACTTGAAGTACTTATTGATGCAGATCAAAGACAACAGCCTTCAGTGTGGATTATACCTTGTCAACATAAAGAAAACAAAAATCCTCACAACTGAACTCATAAGCAACATTATGATAAATGGCGACAAGACTGAAGTGGTCAAAGATTTCATTTTACTGGATACACAATCAACATCCATGGAAGCAGCAGTCAAAAAATCAAACTATGCACTGCACTGGACAAACCTGCTGCAAAAGACCTCTTTAAACTGTTAATAAGCAAGGATGTCACTTTGAGGACTAAGGTGTATCTGACCCAAGGCATAGTGTTTTCATCTGTGTGAAAGCTGAATAATGGATAATAAAGACTGAAGAAGAATCAATGCCTTTGAATTATAGCATTTGTGAATACTGAATATACCATGAACTACCAGAAGAATGGAAACCCTGGTGATATAGCAGTTAAGCGCTATGTCTGCTAATCAAAAAAGGCTGGCATTTCAAATTCACCAGGCGCTCCTTGAAAACTCCATGGAGCAGTTCTACTCCATCCTATAGGGTTGCTGTGAGTTGGAATGGATTCAACAGCAGTGGGGCTTTCTTTTTTTTTCCTTTGGGTTTTTACCAGAAGAACAAACAAATCTGTCTTAGAAAAAATACAGTTTGAACACTCCTTAGAAGTAAGGATGGTGAAGCTTTGTCTCACATAGTTTGGATATGTTATCAGAAATGATCAGTCCCTGGAGAATGACATCATGCTTGATAAACCAGAGGGTCACTGAAAAAGGTGAAGGCCCTCAACAAGATGAACTGACACAACGGCTGGAACGGTGGGCTTCAGCCTATGAGGACCCTAAGGACGGTGCAGGACCAGGCGGTGTTTCATTCTACTGTACAGGGTCACTATCAGCGGAAACCTAACAGCAACAGGAAGTCCATCTTTCAACGCATGTGTTTGCCTCATTTATCTAGGGGACTTCACACACATAGGTTTATCTATTTTTTACAGTGGATGAGCGACAGGAAGGATGGTAAGCAATGTTTGTAGAAAGTAGAATTTAAGCTTCATTTTAAAGAAAGAGGGTAAGAAATCTACTTTTCCAAATTTATTTTGACAACCGATGTGGCAGGCATCAGGCAATTCCTTTATTGTGACCATCTACTCCAATGACAATTCAGAAAATGATAATATTTAACAGGTGCAGAAAGCACTTCAGTTTGCACATGTTGGAGTCTCATTAGGGACACAACTGAAATTCAAACGAAATGGTCACTTACAAGTTTTTTCATTTATGTGCAAATTTTGGCTTTTCTGTCTTTGGGCTTGGCTAGATTTAACCACAACTGACTCATACGCAACCTGTAATCTTCATTAAAATAAGCCTTTGAAGTGGTTTTTTTCCTTTCTCAAGCATAAAAAGGATTTAGGAAGCAAAACAGAATAATTTTAGAAGATGTATTTACTCATAAAACAGATCCACCTATAGCTTGTCTTAGAAGCATTTTTGGTTTTATTTTTAAACTTTTAACATCAGTTTGGTATTTCTGTCCATTTCCTCACAAGAGGGATGAGGTTGGTTCTATTTGAAGTTAGGGTCCTTTCCAAATTCTGGATAAATGATTATAGGTATTAATGGGTATAATTATTTGCTTGACAAAGAAGTTTTGTCTCTTGTTTTTTAAATCCAAGTGATCTTTCCTCTTTGCCAAGTTTATACTTCTGACAATTTATAAAAAAACAAAACAAAAAACCTTTAGTTCTTTATATGGGTGAGAAAGAAGAGCAGCTTCAGAATTTGACTTAGCTTGACTTAGTTAGATACTCACTAAATCAAAAACCCACTGCTACTGAGTTGATTCTGACTCACAGTGGCCCTACAGGACAGAGCAGAATTGCTCCACCGGGTTTCCAAGAATCAGGTGGTGAATTAGAACTGCCAGCCTTTTAGTTAGCAGCTGAGCTCTTAACCGTTGTACTACTAGGGATCATTTAGGAACTATAAAAATCTTCTTGGTGCATAAAACAAGCCATTTGGAAAATTTCTAGCCCTATGGTCCAATCCCATTTAAAGCAGCTAATAGGTGATAAATGGAGACCCTGGTGGTGTAGTAGTTAAGTGCTATGTCTGCTAACCAAAAGGTTGGCAGGTCAAATCCATCAGGCGCTTGCTGGAAACTCTATGGGGCAGTTCTGTTTGGACCTATAGGTTTGCTGATGAGTCAGAATCGAGTGGATGGCAGTGGCTTTAATAGATGATAGGGTGTGGTAAAACTTCCTTTTAATATTCTGAGAGGAGGGTGGGGATGTCACATATATTCATTTCACAAAAGAATTTAAAGCTCCTGGAGACAGTATAAACCAGTTGCTGAGTTGCTGATTCAAACTCATGGCAACCCCATGTGTGGCATAACAGAACTATGCTCCATAATGTTTTCAATGGCTGAGTTTTTGGAAGCAGACTGCCAGGACTTTCTTCCTATGTACCTCTGGGTAAACTCGACCCTCCAACCTTTTAGTTGGAACAGCTGACCACGTGAACTGTTGGCATTACTCAGGCATGATGGAGAACATTTAGTATTTCATGGTTAAGTTTATCACCAGTGATGCCATTTCACAGAACTCAGCTGAAAATTCACTACCAGTGCCCATCTGGAAAGCTACATGGTTTATTCTAACGTGGAATTATATTGCTCCTGCTGGCCCACTTCTCCTCACCGGATAACACATTTATATGAGAGGAAATGTTCCATTTGGCCTTTTTCTTTGTTGTACCATCTCTGTGGCTTAGGTTATGATGCAATTTGGCAGCAATCTTCAGCTGATAGCTGGTCATGGTCATTAACACAGCTGGCTGATTTCATTTTGGCAACAAACACATAACTATGTAACAGGAAATCTGGACTTCTCAAAATCCAACAGGAAGAAGTTGTTCTGGCCTGGTATTATACAAGCCTAATCAAAAACTGTTAAAATTTTTTGAGAGACAGGGATTAAGTAAAACTTCTGTAAAACAAGAAACTGATTCTTAAACACAGCAGTTGGGGCTCCAGTCTCTTCCTAAGAGATCACTAATAGAATTTTTTCCCTAGCTTGTCAGCTAGGAAAAAGTATGCATCACGGTTGTATCCTTTCACCATACCTATTCAATCTGTATGCCAAGCAAATAATCCAAGAAGCTGGACTATATGAAGAAGATCAAGGCATGACGATTGGAGGAAGACTAACAACCTGCATTTTGCAGATGACACCACCTTACAGATGAAGAATCACAGCCTTCAGTATAGAGTGCACCTCAACATCAAGAAAACAAAAATCCTCACAAATGGACCAGTAAGCAACATCATCATTTCGAGAAAGGACTGAGGTTGTGAAGGGTTTCATTTTACCTGGTTCCACAATCAATGCCCACGGAAGCAGCAGTCAGGAAATCAAAAGGCACAGTACATTGGGAAACTCTGCTGCAAAGAACTTCTTTAAATTATGGAAAAGTAAAGATGTCACCTTGAAGACTAAGGTGTGCTTGACCCAAGCCATAGTATTTTCAATCCCATCATATGCACACGAAAGCTGGACAATGAATAAGGAAGACAGAAGAAGAACTGATGCCTTTGAATGTGGCACTGGCGAAGAATATTGAATGTACCATGGACTGCCAAAGAACACACCGATCTATCCTAGAAGAAGTACAACTAGGGTGGCTCCTTGGAAACAAAGATGGCGAGACTGCATCTGTTGTCAGGAGGGATCAGTCCCTGGAGGACATTATGCTTGGTAGAATGGAAGGTCAGTGAAAAAGAGGAAAACTTGATGAGATGGATTGACACTGTGGCCGTACCAATGGATTTAAGCATAAAAACGATTGTGGACATGGCACAAGACCAGGCAATATTCCATTCTGTTGGGCCTAGGGTCGCTATGAGTTGGAACCTACTCAACGGCACCTAACAACAACAGCTTGTCAGCATATGATGAGGTTTTTGGACACAATCTTTTCAGAAATGGAAACCTCTACAGAAATGATACAGCTTGGAGTTGGCGAAATAGCTAGTCTGCTTGGATGGGATAATGACACTAAATAGAATGCAGCAAAGCTAATTATCCTTTCATTTCTCTATTTTTAACTTTGAAAGTACAGAACAGGCTAGTCATGTGAGACCAACGGGAAGGAGGTAGCTGGGGAAACATAAATGGATCACTGCTATCCAAAACAGCCTTAATTAGGTAAACATTTATTGTGCTATTTGTCAGACACTGTGTGCTAGATGCCAAGGATAAGAAACATACAGAGGCAAGGAAGACAGAGTTCTTGTCCTTAAGGGACTCACGGTCAAGTCAGGGAAGTGAGAAAAACGAATACTTTATGATATAGTGTGACAAGCACAGAAGAGCCATGAGGACTGCCAATCAAGTTCACAAACTCATCCTAGAGAAAGTGCTCCATACCTCACTGCTGTGTATCACTACAGTCCCCTTTGAAGTGCTCCCCTTGGGTAGCTGTGCACTGATGCCAGCACCTAGTCCACCTTTCAAAGCAATTTTGGAACTCTTTTTGGAATGGTCATCACAGCTGTCGTCATATTACCTTTGATGTTCTGAATGTCTTTAAAATGTTTCCCTGTCAGTATTTCCTTTATCTTCAGGTAAAGAAAAAGGGGCCAGATCATGTGAGTAGGGAGGGTATTCCAATACAGTTCTGTTTACTGGCTAAAAATTCCCTTACAGACAACTATACAGTTAAGTTTGCAAACCTGACACTGTGCACAATGGGCATTCCAGAAAGAGTTCGAAAACTGCTTTGAAGCATGGATTAGACGCTGGCATCGGTGCATGGCTTCCCAAGGGAGTACTCTTAAGCCCACTGTAGCGATATTCAGCAATGAGGTGTGTAGCATTTTGAACAGTAAGCTCATGGACTTAATTGTTGGACCTTGTATGTCCATAGCATGGAGGTAGCACAGAGGAGGAGGTGTCTGAGAAGGCCTCCAAGAAGAGATGACAAGCTGAGCTAGATTTGGAAAGATAGATTTACAGGTATACAAGGATAAGGAGAAGGGCATGCCAGATAAAAGGAGAGAATGCAGAAAGGCACCGACATGGGAAACAGCACGGAGAGTTACTGGAGAAGACACAACAGGTAAGGATGGAGACCAGAACTAGTCTTTTTATGATGACAGGTGGTCAGCGGCAAGCAGGAAAGTCACATGAACAGACTGCAGTTTAAAAAGATGACTTTGGCTGAAATCGGGGGGATGGATCACAAAAGGGTGAGGCTAGTGGGCAGAAGATCAGTTAGACGCCAGATCCACTTGTCTAGGTCACTCTAAACTCCAGCGTTTCTAGAAGTTCCTAATGCTAGTCCTGGTCTGTGCCTATAACATAAGGAGAGCAAAGAGTGGTCAACAATCGCATCACCTAAATTGCATTTCTTCTGTGTTTTTCCATTAAGAAGTCTATGAAAATCATGTGGAATAAGAAGTGGTCAGCCAGATGCTGAAAGCTAGATGTAGGAAGAGACTATCTGAAGGATGTCATGGACTGAACTCTGTCCCCCCCAAAAATATGTATAGAAATTTAGCTGGGGGGTCATTACCAGCACTGTGTGATTGTCCACCATTGTGATTTTCCTATGCTTTAAATCCTAATCTCTGCTTGTGGGTAACAGATAGGATTATGTTAAAAGAAGACTAGGGTGAGACTACAACACCCTTACGAAGGGAGTTTCTCTGAAATGTGGCTTGCACCACCTTTTACCTGTTCATCCTGCAAGAGATAAAAGGAAAAGGAATCAAGCTGAGACTTGGGAACCTTATACCATCAAGAAAGCGGTACTGGGAGTAGAGCACGTACTTCAGACCTGAGGTTCTTGCATCAAGATGCTCCCTGACCCAAGAGTGATGCCACACAAGGACTTTCCTCCAGAGCTGACAAAGAGGGAAAGAAAGCCTTCCCTGGGAGTGGACACCCTGAATTTGGACTTGCAGCTTACTGGACTGCATAAGAATAAACTTTTCTTTGTTAAAGCCACCCACTTGTGAGCAGTACCAGATGACTAAGTCAGAGGAATAGAGATGTTGCAAAAGGAGGACAACAGCAACTGGGATAGTCTAGTGATCTGCATTTAGAAAATCAGATAAGTAAAAATTAAGTCTCAGTTAATATTTCACTGTATGTTAAAATTAGTATGTATCTTACAACTGCTGTGATAATAAAGAACTATGTAGTAACATTTAAAATAATGGTGTTTCTTATACTTAGTAGTATCTTAGCCAAAAGCCAAGTGCTGTTGAGTCGGGTAGTACCTTAGATTTGATATCTATATCCACTCGTTACTGACAGACATGGTTAGGTTCCAAAGACCAAGCCATTTTTCAAAAAAGGAAGATAACTGCATCACATCAGAAAAATGGAAGAACCATCAGATTACATAACTGCCAGACCACTGAGAATCATGGCCCAGTCAAGTTAGTACATAACCTTAATGTCACAACCAGTGTTACTCTTCTATGTCATTAATACACAAAATAGTTGGATATTAGATTTTTTATTACTGTTGGAAATGTGACACGTAGTTAGTGAGTAGGTGTAATAAATGATATAGACTGCTGGAAAAATCATGGCCACTCTATTATCCTAAGATAAAAATTGTGTCATTAAGGCCAGCTATAGGTAACAGACCTTTATTCCCTATACATGGGAAATACATGTAAGATTTTGCCATGGAAAGGAATCCCAGTTCAATGTGTCACTGTACATTTTAAATGCGAATGTGCTGTAAGGAGCATGGGCACTTAGTACAACCCATGACCATAGACGGAAAAGTAACATTAAGTCCATTTTACACTAATGATGGGTTGTAGGGTTATATTTCACATAGCAAAGATAACAAAATTTTCTAGAAATACCTCTGAAGTCAAAATTTTTTACAGACGTACATAAATTGTATTACCAACACATTTCACTCTAACTCAAATTTAAGGAGCATTTTATATTTGTTGCTGCTGATGTTGTCAGGTACCAATGAGTTGGTTCTGACTCACGGTAACCAAATGCATAACAGAACAAAACACTACCTGGTCCTGCGCCAATCTCACAATCATCACTACGTTTCAGCCCACTGTTGCAGTCACAGTGTCTATCTATGTCGTTGAGGGTCGTCTTCTTTTTTGCTTACCCTATTATTATTATTCCATATAATCAGAAGTTAAACAAAGGTAATTCTGATTACAGGCAGTCTCTGGGTTACAGAAATTCAATTAAAGCACAACTTGTAGTTATGAATCAAACCCTGCAAAGCCCATTACATTAAAAATTTGAGGTACAAACATTGGTTTGTTAACAACAAATGAGTCCTATTTTATGATGCACAACAAAACATTATTATTACTGCATTACTACATAGAAAATGTTTTAGCATATCTGGAACTGTTTCTTTGATTATTTTATGTATAGCAAGCTGCATTATATATTATAGACAAAAATTAACATTTCATTAACTGATGTTAGGTACAAATTATAACTAACTGTTCACAATTACATAGAAAATTTGATTTAAAGACCGATTTAGCAACGGAAGTTGTTCATAATCTGGAGAGTATATAAGCAACTGACAAAACATTTTGATTTTTAAAATCTTGAGATATAGTACATACATATGAAAATGTAACAAAATTTATTATACACTTTATAGCAAGAAGTATTAAGAAAAACTTGAGGCCATAAAGTTTTATTCTACTAATAAATTCATATCAATAAAGAGTTCTCTATTTAGCTCATACCCTTCTTGAACATTTTTAAGGATTTCTTTCAAGGATAGTGCTATCATGTGTTCCATCACTATGACAGCTACTCTTGTAATTTCTATGTATTTTCACCACTGGGCCATCACTTTTTTTTTGCCCTCTTTAGTAGCTGTGTATCCATGGCTGTGGCAACAAGGGGTCTGTTGGGAGGGATGACAACACTGTGCTAGGGAAGACTGTGCTGATAGGAGAAGGAGAACCAAGGTGTCCCTTCAGCAGCTGTAGGTGACACATGCATATTCTAGAATCACTAGTATCCTGACCAGCCCCTTTCCTTAGCTTGTCCTTTGGCTTCCCTCGGGGCATGGGGGGGGTGGGGGTGGGGGTGGCACATAGAGACTACAGCTGTTTACAGCTGCACATTTTCCTTTAATTGGTCATGGGCTCTTAAGTAGCAGCTGCCTGGCATCTGCTCCCTTTGGCTCTAACAGGGAAGGACTGTTGGAGAAGCCAATTCCTGAGCTTTGGACCATTGTATGTGATGTGAAAAAAGCCATGACACCTATATAAGATTTTGCCATGGGATGACACATTACAATAGGTCATTACAAATTCTAAAATGAGTTCCAAGTGTCTTTTTTTATTTTTAGTAATACTCTGACCCTAACCAAAACACATAGTCTTAACGAAATATTCTCAGTTGGCCATCTCAACATCGGTCTGTTCCTCCAAGCAATTACGACACATGTGGTGACCCTACAATTTTCACTGCCCTGGTTTCATAAAAACACATCAAAGGTCACTAACGTTTCTCTACATGCTCCAGTTTAGACCTGGAGGAAAGACAACAACCATTTCTTTCAAAGGCCCACAGGGAAGAAGCTTCAGTTTGTGCAGTAAGTACTGAGTGGTACAGAAAGGACTTTTCTACAGACCAAGAGGACCCTCACAGAGTTGGGTGTTACAGGTGGTCCTGTCGTTCTGTATCTGGGTCAGACCAAGAGGACCCACACAGAGCTGGGTGTTACAGGTGGTTCTCTTGTTCTGTATCCGGCTCAGACCAAGAGGACCCACACAGAGCTGGGTGTTACAGGTGGTCCTCTGGTTTGGTATCGAGATAGCAACTTTACTTAAATATCTGCTGAACAGTGTCAGATACCATTTTAACATGATAAAGTAAAAATTTAACCTGGTTTACAACTGCAGGTGGAAAAGAGTTATTTTCATGGATGAAATATTTATTCCTAGCTGCTACAAGGATCAAATGAAAAAAAAACCAAGAAAGGCCATAATTACTTTCCGTTCTGGTGTGCCACAATGTAAGGAAGCTTTGTCTTTCCAAAATTGTTTGAAACAAGAGTGGAGAAAATTTTTATCTGAAAGAACACTTCAGTGTTAATGGTACAGAGCATTTAAGGGAGAAATAAATTAGAAGGTGGCAACTGTCTGATTTTTCACTTTGGCTCCATCAGTCTCCAAATAAAAGCCATACCACACTTGACTGTCAAAGGTATGCCAGAGTAAAAAATGGTGTGCGACACAAAGAGTCAACAAACACAACACGCTCAAGACAGAAGCAAGCATCCATGTACCTGTCTCTCCCCAGAGACTGTCAAAGCTATTGATCTGTGCTCGCTCCACTTCCTCCTCATCTTTTTCCGGAAGATCAAGTAGGTAGGAGACAATCTGAAACAAGAAGTTGTATCAGCTCAAATGTTATGTGGAAAAAATTGCTGTTGACAACAGCTTGTGAGACTCAGAAGACACTGGATGATCCAAGTTTCATTAAATCTCTTGTACACAAAAGAAAGAATAACTGACTGCTCTTGCAAAGAAACCCAAAGCTGACACACCGAACAACTATCCTATCAGGAAATGTTTACATGTTTCTTTTGAACGAAGTCCACTTATATAGCATGTGAATTAACATAATTATACATCCCTCATATTTAAGTTAAAGAAGCAATCCTGCATCCTCTCAATAAAAAGACCACAGAAATAAGTATGGAGAAAAGAGAGGGCCTGCTATACTTCAGAGCAGAATGATTATATTATCTTTCTCTCAGAAGTACAAGAACTGTCCTGGCGAAAGTAAGGGAACACGGCTGTTAGCTACAAAAGAAAAGGATAGCACTGTTTTTCAGAATTTGAGTGTACAGAAAGTTAAAAAATCTCCCAGAGTACGAAAAATGTCCCTTTTACTTCATACTCCATAGTTGCCAGGGCAGCTGTTTCACTGTGGCCTGTCAAGCTGGGGCACTGGAGTCAGCTTGCACAGGCCCACGAGAGCCGGCTGTCACATTTTCAGGAATTTTGCAAGCCAGTTGTTAAATACAATCATTATTAAAGATCAAATAACAATTTGAAAAATTGTTTTTAAAAACAAAGACTAAAAAACACTCAACTCTCATAACTTTCTATTTAACTACACTTTACTGTTATCTATGCTTTCCAGGCTATTTACGTTTACTGGGTCTGTGTGGTAGAAATATTACACAAAGGTATACTACTGTGTATCTCCTCCCAATTTTGCATTTAGTGCTACCACCCTGGAAATGGGCATACATTACCAGGGGTTTCACTTAGTGCTAAAACAGAAAGAGCCTGCGAGTTTAACGAATATAATTTGTGTAAGAGTGAGAAACAGTCTAGCAGTAGATCATGTATGAGACTTAATGACAATAAAATTATTTAAGAAAAGAGTTAGTAAGTTGGGATGCAACTCCATTTGCCAAATCATGCTTAGTTACAACTATAGGTTGGCTGTAGATATAAAAATTAGGCTAAAATCTACAAAAGCATTCAATTAAGAGTACTGTATGTTGTAATGCTGTATATTTCATTCTTATCTGTAAATTGTGTGAGTTTATTATCAGTAAAATTTATAATAAACTTAAGTATACATACACAGATTCCCCCACCTCCAGAGAGCCAGCTGTTAATGTTTTTCTACCACAGCATCAATTCAATGTATTCTGCAATTATTAGTATCATTAATAAGTCAGTAAAAATATCATTTGTATAGTGTTTTACAGGTTACAAGGCACCTTTCATAAAAACCTATATAAAATAATTTATTGGTCTCACTTTACTTATAAGAAATGAAAAGCTCTAAGAAATCAGGTCATTTGCTCAAGGTCCAGAGCTGATGAGAAGTGAAGCTGAGACCCCCTCCACACTACTTCGTCAAGTGACCACAAATCAACAATTAATCCTTCTGATCTTTACTGTCATTCTCTCTTAAATGCAGGTGGAAACATGGGGAAGAATTAGATCTAATTTCCAAAGTCCTTTCCAGTTCTCATGTCTTATGCCTGTATTTCTAGGGTTCATGCATTTGAGTAGCCAAGTGCTTCATGGAGTCCAATCTCCCTATTCCTCAGAACCATGATCAAAAAGCCAGTTCATATGAATTTGGCTAGCAATTTTGTAATAATACAATGCTTCTCTGCTGGTTTCCTAGGCCCTTCAATACATACTTTAGAAACGACAGAAAAAAACAAAAATCAAAAGCCTCCATCCCTATCACTGTCTTTCTTACCTCAGTGTACCCCATGCTGGCTGCAGCAATGAGGGCCTGCTGGATGGCATGGCTCTTCTTAAATACTCCTTGCTGCTGGCCGGCCATAGTCCAGTCACACTGAATCAAAAACTTGACAACCTCCAGATGACCTCGGAGTGCAGCGTGGACCAAAGCACACTGCCCATTCTTATCCAAGTGATCCACCTAAGAGGAAGGGGCAGAGAAACCTGTGTGAACAAAGCCACATAGCCAGAAAGGGAGGCTGCATTCTCTTCTAGTCATACAGCCTACTGCACATGTCTGGACTGCTAAGATTCCTCTTCTCCTACTCCCTGACCCAATCTCTGAACACATTTAGAAGACCATTTTATACTCCGGCTACATAATCCTGGAGCTACAACTCTGTTGGCTTCCCCACTGGCGAAAACTGAAGCCTGACCATAAGGCCAGGCTTTTGTTTTTGCATTAAAAGAAAAACAAAATCATCGCTCAAACTTTGTTCTTGAATACTTCTTTTAAGACCAAGATTTGATATTTGGTAGCTTTGCTGGCACCAAAAAGTGTCTCTCAAATCATGAGAGGGAATAAAAACATTTTGAAGCTCCAATTTTTTGGTTTTCCAAAGACCTAAAATATCTCATATCATGAATCATGCGTTTGACCACCAAGCTTTGGCACAGACCATTTCTCTTCCAATGTGAGGGCAGTCTCTCAAAAGTCTAGTTAAACTGGCTAGAGGCACTTGGAACTTAATGCTAGGCTAAGCTCTAATATAAGCAGTTTTTATAATTTCATTGTTGGCTATGAGTCAGGCTGAAAGAAGAGTCTGATTAAGATCAGTACACCGTAAGAAGGTACCCAGACACAAGTCTTAACACGTAAGTAGATAATCTGTCCTGTGGCAAGTAAAAAAACAACCACTGCTGTCGAGTCAACTCCAATTCATGGCAACCCTACAGGTCAGAGTATAAATACTCCATAGAGCTTCCAGGGAGCACACCTAGGGGATCTGAACCGTGGACCTTTTGGGGCAAAGGCAGAACTTAACCACCACACCACGATGGTTTCCTGTGGCAGTTGGTGCACCTGAAATCTAAATTCTGTTTCTGTGTCTTCCAGGGTTTTAGTTCCACTCAGCTATCTATTTGATAAGTATTTACTGAATGCTTACTCTGTGGAAGGTGCCATATAGGATAAAAACATAATCAGATCGTAACATTCAGATTCTGCTCTTTAAGAACTTTCAAACACAAAACAACAAATGCTGGAGAGGCTGTGGAGAAAGTGGAACTCTCCTACACTGTTGGTGGGGTTGCAAAATGGTCCAGCCTCTTTGGAAAGCAATCTGGCACCTCCTTAAAAAAATGGATATAGATATACCATTTGATCCAGTAATTTCACTACTTGGAATATATCCTACAGAATCAAGGCCTTTCACACCAACGGACATATGCACAAGAATGTTTATGGCAGCACAGTCCATGATAGCAAAAAGATGGAATCAACCCAGATGCCCAACAACAGAGGAACCGATAGGTAAACTATGGTATATATACTCAATGGAGCACTATGCAATAATAAAGAATAATGATGATTCCAGGAAACATGTCATAACCTAGTTTCAACTAGAAGACATTATGTTGAGTGAAAGTAGTCAGCGACAAAAGAACAAATATTGTATGAGGCCCCTATGATAAGATCTCAAAAACAGACTTATGTATAGAAGACCCTTTGACAGCTGCAAGGGAGGGAAGGGAGGGAGGGCGAGGGAGGGAGGGTTTAGATTAGATAGCCAAGCCAGCCAAGTGCCGTCGAGTAGGACAGTTGGTAGAAATTTGGTTGGGTGAAATCGGTGATAGCACACATTAGAAAGAAGAACAATATTAAGTGGACTTCAGCATAACTTGAATACTCCTTTCATCTTAACCCAACATTGTAAAGACAGAGTAGCTGGGACAGGGGGCAGGAGACCATGCTCTTAGGTGAAATCGAGGCCAAATGGCACAACTAGCATTTTGCTAAGAGGGGTCTCTGCACCCCACATTGGTGAGTGGTGTCTGGGGTCTTAAAACCTGCCAAGCTGCCATCCGAGGGCAGAGCAAACGGTCCTCACTCAGCAGGAATGGATGATCACCAAAGACCAAAATGACATGAGGTAAAGACAACCCAGAAGATAGAGAGACCCACATGAGTGGGTGCCTACATAGACTGGGGACCAGAAGAACCGGATGGTGCCCGGCCACCACCAGTGATAGCTGCGATTGAGCTAAGTTAAGTCTCACTGGCAATACAAGAATAAAAAGGGGTGCATCCTGAGATCTCCACTAAAAGACCACAATTGATGGTCCAGCGGCTTTGGGGTTCCCCTGGGAGCATAGCCCCTGGCCCTGATGCTGCCCTTGCCCATAAATCATAATGAAGGTCCACTCTTTGGACATGAATAGATAGGACCTGGTGATGCAGAGTGACCATATATTGGATGCACTTTATGGTTCTACGCATCTATAGGATATCATCCTGCTGACCTCTGGCTGGAGGAGGGAGAGCGGGTGGAGAGGAGGGGAAAGGAGACTGTTGGGAGGATGAGGCATATATGGAGCAGAGAGGAACAGTGTGTTGTCACCGGGCAGGAAGAGTAGTGGAAGCTGCATATAGGCAGGCATGTAAATTTATATGGGAATGTACATTTTCACTCAAGTCATAATAAAAAAAAAATAAAATAAAAGAACTTTCAACAAGGTAGGGAGATGAAACAAACCATAAAAGCCTGGTGAGTAAAGGAGAACACAATTAATGCCATAAAGAAGGTAAAACAAGCAGTAAAATTTCAGAGAAAAAAAGGTTTCCAGCTAGAATCAGGAAAAGATTCAGAAGGAAACATCTATCCCAACTGGCTGGGATAGGAAGTGATGAATTTATTCTAGTTTTTTAAGGGTAGGGTATGTGAAGGAGAAGTTTGGACTACAAAGTTGAGTGGGCTGTCAGTGACAAAAGGACAAATATTGTATGAGAATTCTACGATAAGATCTCAAAAACAGACTTATGTATAGAAGAAAAGACTCTTTGAGAGCTGTAAGGGAGGGGAGGGAGGGTTTAGATTAGACAGTTGCTAGAAATCTGGTTGGGAGAAAGCGGTGACAGCACACATTAGAACCAAGAACAACATTAAGTGGACTTCAGCATAACTTGAGTACTCCTTCCATCTTAACCCAATAGTGCAAGGATAGAGTAGCTGGGGCAGGAGGCAGAGGACCATACTCTTAGACGAAATCGAGGCCAATTGGCACAACTAGCATTTTGCTAAGAGAGCTCTCTGCACCCCACATTGGTGAGTGGCGTGTGGGGTCTTAAAAGCTGCCAAGCTGCCATCTGAGAACACAGCAAATGGTCCCAACTCAGCAGGAACGGATGCTCACCGAGGACCAAAATGACATGTAGTAAAGACAACCGAGAAGACAGAGAGACCCACAAGAGTGGGTGCCTACATCGACTTGGGACTAGAAGAACTGGATGGTGCCCGGCCACCACCAGTGATAGCCACAATGAAGCTCACAGAGAAGAGTCTCACTGGCAACACAAGAATAAAAAGGGGTGCATCCTGAGATCTCCACTAAAAGACCTCAATTGATGGTCCAGTGGTTTCGGGGTTCCCCTGAGAGCATGGCCCCTGGCCCTGATGCTGCCCTTACCCATAAATTATAATGAAGGTCCACTCTTTGGACAGGAATGGACTGGACTTAGCAATGCAGAGTGATCATATATTGGATGTACTTTATGGTTCCATACATCTATAGGATATCATCCTGCTGACCTCTGGCTGGAGGAAGGAGAGTGGGTGGGGAGGAGGGGAAAGGAGGCTGTTGGGAGGATGAGACAGGTATGGAGCAGAGAGGAATAGTGTGCTGTCACCGGACAGGGAGAGCAGTGGAAGCTGCATACAGGTGGGCATGTGAATTTATATGTGAATGTACATTTTCACTCAGTCATGTTAAATTAAAAAAAAAAAGGTTGAGTGGGCTTTTCTGAGCCAGAGTATGGAGATTTTTGAATGTCAGGCTAAGTGGTCTAAATTTTAATCAGACAATGGATGTTGACGGTTTTCATGTTCAAAATTGCACTTTAAAAGACTAAGGTAATGAATGAAAGGAGCCACGGCTTCTTGGAGAAATAGCTGAGTCCCAGGCTGGGACATAACAGTAAGAGATGGTCCTGGGATATCTTAGGTGCCAGAAAGTAAGGAAGTAATTAAAAAAAAAAAAGGTAGAACTTTGAAAAGACACAGGAACCACCATGAAGGAGCTCCCAATGGCCAAATACGGGGCCATTTGAGCAATAAAATAAACAATAATATTAAAAGATTACAGCCATGAACCACAGTGATACAAAGAAAAAAAAGGGGCAGGGAGGGAAAGCTCCTCCTGACATAGACTTCCAATTAATAAATATTGAAGGGATGACAGATAGTCTTCACTAGGCCAAACATCATAACAGTAATTGTTACAGGCAAGCAGCACTTACATACCCTAAAATTAATACACTAAACATGATGACAAGCACCTGCCTACTCTCCCAGTATCTCCCTAAATGATACTAACTAATCACAAAGGGCAAAAGAATAACTTTTGAGTTGAGAAACCTATAAGACACTACCTTAACTAAGTGATCAAAGTTAACATCACCTATAACAAGCCACACCAACATGCACCTTTTGATGTACCGTATTAACAAGGTTGCTGCATCACTCGTGACATTCTTGCCAAAAATAAATAAAATCCATCTAGTCATGTGAAAATATCAAGCTAAAATTGAGGCACATTCTACAAAACTGCTGGCTTGTATTTTTCAAAAGTGTCAAGATTATAAAGACTGAGGAACTGGAACAGGTCGGAGGAAACTAAGGAGACATAACAACCAAACGTAATGTTAGATCCTGGATTTTATCCTGCACTGCAAAAAGGACATCAGTGGGATAACTGGAAAAAAACTTGAATACGGAATGCAGATTAGTCACAGTATTACATCAATATTAATATTCTGTTTTTGCTAATTGGATTACGGGTATATAGAATGTTAATGTTAGAGGAAGCTGAATGAAGGATATATGGGAACTCTGTAGTGTTGCTACATTTTTGAATGTCTAAAATTATTTCAAAATAAAAAGTTAAAAAAAGGTAAAGAGATAGTGTGTAAATAAGAGTAGAATCTGAAAAAGGGGTTTGTCATACAAGAAGATTCCTAGAATAATTCCGGTGGTGGTGGCAGCTGGGGTAGAGATGAAGAGGTGCTCAAGCCATTTGGAGAATAAAACTGACAAGAGCTGGCTATCAAACAGATTTAGAACAGTGAACGTTCCCCAGTTTTGAGAAAAATGGAGGCTATACTAGTAGATTTAAGAAAGAAAGTTACAGAGTGAAAAGGATGGGTGATTTCAGAAAGGCAAATGCACCAGTGAGGCATCTGGGCAGATTCATCCAGGGGGCAGTTAGTAGTGTGAACTGGAGCTCAGAAAAAATTTTAGGGGTTAGGAATCTGGAGTTAAGAGTCACGCAAGTGTTGGAATGAGGGAAACCAGGCCACAGCTGTCTGATCCTAAAGCCTATGATGCTAATGCTGATGCCATGGGAAAGACAGTGAAGATGAAGGATACCAGAGGACAAAGTCTTAGTAAACAGTCCTACTAAAAGAAGGATATCAAGAAAAGAAAGAAGAGCAACCAGAGAGGTAGGAGGAGGCTTGGGACAATATTAAAAGTTTTGAGAAGTGTTGTGGTCAATGGTCAACGTTGCTAATATTATGGAGAGGCTTTCAAGGGTGAAGAATGAGAAAAAGCAGCTTTAATCTGGTGACTGGCAGCTGTGACTTCTGATGGAACAGCTTCAGTTGAATGCCAGAGGTTTTCTTTTTTATTGTGACTAAGTGAAAGTATACAACTCATATTAATTTTGCATGCCCGCCTATCCGATGCTGTTTCCGCCTTCCTTGCCCGGTGACAGCAGACTCCTCGTCTTCATTCTATATATGTTGTATCCTCTTAATAAGCTCCTGTCCCCTCCTCTCCACTCGTTTTTCTCCCATCTATAAAGAGACCAGTAGGGCAGCCTCCTATAAATGCACAGAACCATAAAGTACACACACTACATGGCCACACTGGTCCCTGAGTCCAGTCCTTTTCTGTCTGAAAAGTTGACCTCAGTAGTGCTTTCTGGACAGGGGTAGCAGCAGGTCCAGGGCTCTGTTCCCAGGGGATCCCCCAGGCTGTGAGACCGTCAACTGTGGTCTTTTAGTAGAGTTCCTGAGCTGTACCCCTCTTTTTCTCATGTTGCCTCAGGGACCCAACAGAATGCCAGAAAGTTTTTGTTCATTTGTTTTAAGGACACTTACTAGGCACTGTATGAGACTCAAACAGATTTCATCTTTTTACAAACAGACTTTCTCTTTTAATCCTCACACTAACCTTATGAAACTTTCTGACAGACGAAAAATGAACTGAGAGAGGGTGATTAACTCATACATGAACGAAAGCCCGTGCAGATGCAGGACTGGACCCAGTTACAAGTGATCCCAAAGCCCGTGACTGTAAGGACTTACAGGCTGTCTCTCACAAGAGCCAGATGGCAAGTAGGTAAGGAGTAGCGAGGAAGCAGAGGGAGCAAGCGGAGATGACTCTCAGGACAGGTTTCGCAGACACGTGGAAGAGAAGAGACCGAACGCGAGCTTCTGGTTAGCACGTGAGAGGGACGTTTCTCTTTTAAGTGATTCACAGGCTTTTAGAAATTCAGTAAAATGGTAGAGTGAATTTAGGGAAAGAATGAAATAAAACTTGAGACAATGAGCAACATACTAGGATTAAGAGTACAGGTGGAGACAATAGTTTTGGGAAGTAAAGGGGGTGTAGGATTGAGTTTTGAGACAGAAGCACGTTGAGATGAATTCAATGTTTGTACTGTAGGAAGGCAGCAGTGGTATGATAGGGTCTTCAGATGAGTAGGAATTACTTGAAAAGGTACTCTTTTTAACAACATGCTACCCCTGCTTGCTTTGAATAAACTGCTGGCTGCAGTGTAAGGCCTAGGCAGCAGGAAAGGCCAGCTGAGGCTAGAACATGAATTTACAGCAATAGTTACAAGGCTCAGCTATCATCCTCTTTCTACATGTCACTCAAATGAATGTGATCTTACAGGTGGACCACTGTGTGTCATACTGAATATCTAAAGCTCTGGGATTTCACTGGGCGTCCTAAGTTCCAGTTCCCAAAGCAGTCTCAGGAGTCCCATATTCTTCCCTGGTAAGAGTGCTGGACACTTCAGAATGAGGTCTCACATATTACTTATACCTCACTGCAAAATCACCAAAAATTCCTGGTTTCAAGACTGAAATGAAACACCACGAGGCCGTAATATTCTCCAGACTCACATTTGTGAGACCAGCAATTTTCTTTTCACCAGTATTTGAAAGTAAGTCTTTCATATCAGTGGTTGTTGAGGTCCTATAAAGCAAACACACATTTTGGAAGTACTTGCAGAGAACTGGAATGCACTAACAGAACACTTCCAGGTACTTTCAGCCAGTGTGAGCATGAACAAGAGTCATCTTCTCCCTAAACATCGAGGGTGGTGGTCTTCAGAGGACAGGATGAGAGGGTCCGATCTCTGTTCTAACCCCCACGACAGCTTTTCTTTTCTACACACGGAGACTTATGAGTCTGCAGGCGCCGTTCAGTTCAGACCTCCCACTACACAGTCCCCACTTCGCCCCTTCTTTTCCCTCCTTGTTAGAAAGGGGTTTATTTTGAGTTCAGCAGATGATTTCCTGGTTAAGAAGGGAGCTTTCCACAGCTACGGATTACTGCAGTTTCCTCAGCGTCTGTCACAAGTTTCAGGACCTGGGTCCAGACACCGCACAGGCCGGCACTGGCAGCACTGCACCTGCGTCTACACTGAGACGTGTGTAAGGCCAGTGCTCCCCAGTCTGTTCCCTAACAGGATTTGATAGAGACTTTTTAGATTCATGAAGTAACAGGGGAGATAAGAGATCCTACCTCAAGCAGAAAGAGAAAAGAAGAGGAAAGCAGCAGACCGAGGAAGCCATTACCTTGGCCCGTTTCTTGCACAGAAGCACGACGACACTCAGGTATCCTGCTGCTGCAGCATACCCGAGAGGAGTCAGGCCACTTTCAGAAGACGCATCCACATTGGCACCAAATTCCAACAGGAGGGCCACCATCTCTGCGTAACCAAGATGAGACTGGACACATAGAATTGGAGCATTATTTAAAACCTCGGTCCGGTAATTAATGTTGGCACCTCCCAAAATCAGCAGTCGGCTGACCTACACATAAGGGAAAAAACAGAAACAAGAATTAATGAAACATTAGTCACATCCTTTTAGTCCCCTACAACAGCTCCTAGTAGTACATAGGAACTGCTTTCTTTGTTTTATCATCTGCATTTGTTCCTTTTTCACCACCTTGTCCTTGGAACCAAAATGGAACTCAAACCCAACCCAATCCAATGCCACTGAACTGATTTCAATTCATAGCAATCCTACAGGACAGAGGAGAACTGTTTCATATGGTTTCCAAGGAGCTGCTGGTGGATTCAAACTGACCTCTTGATGGGCAGGCAATGTCTTAACTACCCTACCAAAAGGCATGTCAAATGACTCATTTACATAAACTCAGTATCTAGAACATGTGCCACGGATACTGTAGTGCTGAATACAGTCTCTATAAAGTGAACTCTTGGTAAAAAAAAAACTTCTAGTAAAACAAAGGGTACTTGGGAGCTGTTTATACTCTCTAGAACCAGCAAGGCTTGATCCTGCAAATCAGAACCAGTTTGTAGAAGGAAAAAGGATATACATGTTTGGTCTTCAATTCACTGAATAAAATGCAGTAATTTAAAATATTGCATTTTATTCAGTGAATTGAACACCAAAATTAACGGGAGACAATCTAAGGTAAGCAGAGACCAACTACATAGCCACTTCAACGTCCTTTAAACTTTATTTTACACAGTTAACCCTTTAATCCACCTGGAATTTATATGCATTTACCTTTATATTTGGAGTATAGAGATTTCGTAAAGATGCCAATGCCATGGAAAGACCTTCCGTGCTATAGGAGATCCAGAGACCTTGGAGGATGGAGGATGACACACCAACTTTTTTACTTAAACCCTGAAAGACAAGGGAAGAAACAATCAAGTTCCCAGCCCAGCTAACACGTACCATAAAGTAGTCAACTGGTGGTCTTTAGGTTTTTCGTACAAATAAGTGGGAGTAGATTCTCAACAACAGTGATGATTCTCAGCAAAGCCTATCCACTGACGAGGACAACGACTAGTGCTGTAGGCAACAAGCTGACTTAAATTACTTCATCTTAGCAAACTCGAACAACAAATCTGTTTAGTATCTCTTTTTCCCTGATCTATCTGGATGTAATTTATTTTTTCATATCTTTTCTATTAGCTTCAAATTCCAGTCACCAAAACACAATGTGGTCACTGACTTCCATTTCATTTTCTGTCAGGCATTTGGGACATTTCTCAGCTGTCCTTATAGGTGGGCCATGTGACTGAATTCTGGCTAATAAAATATGGGCAGAAATAATTTAAGTCATGCCTAGGCTTGACTCCCCAAACCACTGTGTGTTTCTTTATACTTGCTATTACTCCTCCTGACTGCAGGCTAGTTGCAGAGGATCCAACAGAAGATGCTGAGCTCTCAGAGATTTTAGAATGACCTGGCAGGAGTTGACCTAATAATGATCTGCAATAGACTGTAACGTAGGTGAGAAACAAATCTTTGTTAAGTCACTGAAATTTTTCAGGTCTGCCACTCCTCACCCTGACTAATACACCCCTAAGTGATCATCTCTATATGTCCAGACATGAAAAACAACACAGGCTTGACTGTCATCAGCAACAAAATTTCTCCAAGTATCACCGGCACAGGTGCCACTGCATGTACTAATGTTTGCCCCTTTCACACGAGCTTCTTATAACTGTTGCTATGCTGGAGTCCACTGTTGCACCCATCAATTCATCTTGCTGAGAATCTTTCTGTCTTTGATTGACCTTGTACTTTACCAAGCATGATGTCCTTTTCCAGGACTGGTCTCTCCTAAAAACATGCCCAAAGTATCTGAGACAAAGTCTTACCATCATTGCTTCTAAAGAGGATTCTGGCTGTATCGATATAATATCATGGTAAAAGATTTCATATTTAAATTTTTTAAATTATAAAATATAATGTATAATAGAAATCAAATAAAATAGCACCATGTTAACAATAAAGGTACCTTAAACCTTCATCTCAATCCAGAAGCAGCTTCTATTAAACACTATATTTATCATTTAAGACATTTTCTATTCATACACAAACAGTGTATATAAGTAAATGACACACAATAGTCTATATACACAGTGTAAAAATTATTTTATTAAACATTCTTTTTGATTATGAGGAATTCCAAACCTATGTACAAAACCTGGTAGAACAGCTGTGTAAACCTCTCAGGTATGTATCCTCTCAGCTAAAAATTATCAAGTCATGGCCAATCTTATTTTATAATTGATTATTTTGAAGTAAATCCTAGACACCTACTTAATATTTAACAATTTCAGTAAAAACAAAAACAAACAAATAAAAAACCACCAGAAAAACCCAGCCAATTGCCATCAAATTGATTCTAACTCATACTAATCGTATAGGACAGAGTGGAACTGCCCCATGGGATTTTCAGCAAGAGACTGACAGATTCAAACTGCTGATCTTTTGGCTAGCAGTTGTAGCTCCCAACCACTGTACCACTAGAGCTCCAGCTATTTCAATAACTGTCTCCAAAAGATAAGGACTCCATGGCGTAACATCATTATTACACCTAAAAATAACCAGGATGCTATAATCTCAAATATCTAGACAGTATCCAAGTTTGCTTGATTATTTAAAAAAAAAAAAAAAAAAGGTTTGAATTGGGATCGGAATACGTCCGTATACTGGCTTAAAAACATTTTAAAAATACAAATAGAACAATTAGACATTTTCTATTAATTCTATAAAAAGAATATTGTGGATACATCCCATATCTACACATATACTTTGGGTGCATTCTATTTCAAGAAAGGCACCGTAGACCATTATATGGATGTATCATAATCTGAGTTGAAAATAACTTCACAGCGATGGAATTTTATCATAATTTATTTAAGATGGGAGGCTGAAAGAGTCTAGTTTTAGTGTCTCACACCCCAAGGAGATTATTTTCACTTTTATCTTCCTCCACTATTTGAAAATGACTATTCAATTTCAACATTATCTAGATTCTCTGTGAACCGGAGAAAGTTGAGCTCTGTCTTATGTAGGCACCAAGAATTGGGATAAGAATTGGGATTAACAAGATCACAAGTTGTTTTTTTGGAAAGATCAACATAGTCAATAAACCATCAGCCAAACTGGCAAAAGAAAAACAGGAGAGGAAGCAAATAACTCTAATAAGGAATGAGAAGGGGCATATTACAATAAACTCAACTGAAATAAAATACATCGTAACAAAAAATATGAAAAACTGTACTCTTGTAACTTTGAAAACCTAGAAGAAACAGACAAATTTATAGAAACACATTACCTACCAAAACTAGCACAGACAGAAGAACTACATAAACTCATCAGAAAACACAACATTGAAAAGGTAATTAAAAAAACTCCCAACTAAAAAAAGCCCTGGTCCTGACAACTCTGTTGGAGAATTCTACCAAACTTTTACAGAAGAGTTAACACCACTATTACTTAAGGTATTTCAGAGCACAGAAAATGATGGAATACTCCCCAAACTATTCTATGAAGCCAGCATAACCCTGACACCCAAACCAGGAAAATTACACCCCAAAAAGGAAAATTACAGACTAGTATCTCCCATGAACTTAGATGTAATAATCCTAAATGAAACTCTAGCCCAAACAAATCAACAACATAATAAAACAATAATTCACCAGGACCAAGTGGGATGCAGGGATGATTCAACACCAGAAAAACAATGTAATCAATCACATAGATAAAACAAAAGACAAGAACCACTCGATTTTATTAACTGACGCAGAGAAAGCATTTGATGAAGTCCCATACTCACTCGTGTTAAAAACTCTCAGCAAAACAGAATAGATGGGAAATTCCTCAGTATGATAAGGGGCAACTATGAAAAGCCAACAGCCAACATCATCCTAAATGGAGACAGTCTAAAAGCATTCTCTTTGAGAATGGGAATCAGACAAGGATGCCCTTTGTCAGCACTTTTATTCAACACTGTGCTGGAAGTTCTAGCCAGAACAACCAGGAAAAACACGAAATAATGAGCATCCAAATCGGGAAGGAAAAAGTAAAAGTATCTTTATTTGCAAATGATATGATCTTGTATACAGAAAACTCTTTAGCATCCAGAAATCAACTACTGGAACTAATAGAAGAGTTAAGCAATGTATCAGAATATAAGATAAACATACATAAATCAGCTAGATTCCTTTACACCAACAGAGACCATCAAAGAAGAAATCACCAAATCCATACCATTTACAATAGTCCCAAAGAAGATAACATATTTAGGAATAAATTTAATCAGGAACATAAAAGACCTATACAAAGAAAATTACAAGACTCTAAAAAGAAACCTAATAAGTAGAGTAACCTACCTTGCTTGTGGACTGGAAGACTTAACATCATGAACATGTCTATTCTCCCTAAAGCAATCTATAGACACAATGCAATCCCAATACAATTTCTAATTGCATTTTTTAATGAGATGGGAAAACAAATCAACTTCATATGGCAAGGAAAGAGCCTATGAATAAGCAAACATTACTGAAGAAGAACAACGTGGGAAGACTCACATGACCTGACTTTAGAACTTATTACAATGCTATGGTAGTCAAAACAGCCTGATACTGGTACAAAAACAGACACACAGACCAAAAGAATAGAATTGAGAATCCAGATATAACATCATCCACCTATGAGAAGCAGATACTTGACAAAGGCCCAAAGTCTATGAACTGGGAAAAACACAGTCTCTTCAATAAAACGGTGTTGGCAAAACTGAACAGCCATCTGCAAAAAATGAAATAAGACTCACGTCTTACACTGTGTGCTAAAACTAACTGAAAATGGATCAGATACCTCAATAATAAATCTAAAGTAACAAAGACTGTGGAAGGAAAAATAGGGACAATGTTTGAAACCCTAAAAACAATCTACAAAATATTACTAACAATGCACAAACACCAGAAAATAGATAACTGGGAACCCCTAAAAATCAAACACTCTTATCCAAAGATTTCACCAAAAGAGTAAAAAGACTACCAGATTTGTGAGCTACCACAAATCTGATCAGCAGCTGATCTCCATAATCTACAATGTACTGCAAACCTCAAGAAGAAAAAGGCATCCCCATTTAAAAATGGGCAAAGGTAGGAGGCAGAAGGACTCATACGAATGGGAGAATACATCAGCATAAGACCAGAAGAACCAAATGGTGCTCAGCTACCACCAAAGGCAGCTGTGATGGAGGACACAATATAGAGCCCCTGAGACAACACAAGCCAAAGAGGTGTGCAGTTTCGTAACTCTTCTAGAAGACCAGAACTGATCCAACAGCCTGGACGGTATCCTGGGAACATGGCCACTAGACTTGCTGCTGACTCTAAACTGAAACCAGTACTGAGGTCAACTCTTGAGATAAGAATGGACTGGACTGGAGGACAAAGTGTGACCATATGGTGTGTGTACTTTATGAGTTTATACATTTATAGGGTACTGTCCTACTGGTTTCTTTCTAAATGAGAGAGAAGAGGGAGGGACAGGCACTCATTAAGAGGATACTATACGTATAAAGTAAAAAGGAGGACTGTGTTATCACAGGGTGAGAGCAGATGGAGCTACAGACAGGTGGGCATGTGGAATTGATTTGGACTGTATACTTTCACTTACTCATAATAAAAAAATAAAATAAAAATGGGCAAAAGATATAACAGTCACTTTATCAAAGAAAAACATCCAGGTGGCTAAAAGACACATAAAGAAATGCTCACAATCATGAGCCATTATAGACACCCAAATCAAAACTACAATGAGATACCATCTCGCCCCAATAAGACTGGAATTAATCCAAAAAACACAAAATAATAAATGTTGGAGAGGTTCTAGAGAGACAGGAATTCTTCTACACTGCTGGTGAGAATGTAAAATGGTACAACCACTTTAGAAATTGATTTGGTGTTTTCTTAAAAAAACTAGAAATAGAAATACTATTATGATCTAGCAATCCTACTTCTTGGAGTATATCCTACAGAAATAAAGGCTGTCACACGAATAGATACATGCATATCAATGTTTACTGCAGTAATGTCCATAATAGCAAAAAGATGGAATCAAACTAGGTGCCTATCAACAGATGAATGGATAAAAAGAACTATGGAACACTATGCAATGATAAAGAGCAATGATGATCTTAGGAAACATAACATGGAGTCATCTGGAAGACATTATGCTGACTGAAAATTATTTGCAAAGGACAAACTCTGTATGATACTACTATTATGATGACTTAAGGAAAGGTTTAAACACAGAAGAAAATAATCTTTGATGGTTAAAAGAGTAGGGAGGGAGGGAGAGGGGTATTCACAGATTAGATAGTAGACAGGAATTGGGTTAGGTGAAGGGAGCAACAGCATGCAGTAGAAAAGAGGTTAGCATAGCTGCACTATATCAAAAGCTAAGAGGTTTCCTAAACAGAAACCAACATTTTGAAGGTCAGAGTAGCAGGGGCAGGGGTCTGGGGACCATGGTTTCAGGGGACATCTAGGTCAATGGACATAACTTTTTTAAAGAAAATGTTCTCTATCCCACTTTTGTGAGTGGTGTCTGGGATCTTAAAAGCTAGCAACTGAACATCTATGTAGCATCAATTGGTCCTAAGCCACCTGGAGCAGACAAGAATGAAGGACATCAAAGACATTAAGAAAATCTGAGTCCAGCTGACAGAAGTTGCTATATGATCTGGAGACTACATCAGCACGAGACCGGAAGAACTAGATGGTGCACTGCCACCACCAAAGACTGCCCTGACAGAGAACACAATATAGAGTCCCTGATGTAGTGGGAAAAGAAATGAGTGTATGGAACTACAGCTCTATTAAAATACACTTATCATTGTCTGAAAGACTGGAAAGTCCCCTGAGGACATGCCCCCCAGACTCTCTGTTAACCTAGAGCTGAAACTACTATGGAAGCCAACTCTTCAAAGACTGGACTGGACTATAACACACAGAATGATGCTGGGGAAGGGTACGCTTCTTGGCATAAATATCTACACGAGGCTGTCTTAGCATCTCCTGTCCAGAGGAGAGATGAGATGAAGGAGGGGGATAGGAAACAGGTGAATGGATATAGGAAACAGACAGAAAAGGAGGAGTGTGCTGTTACAGGGTAGGGAGAGCAGTCACAGTTGCAAAGCAGTATGTGGGTGTGGTTTTCTATGGCAAATTGACTTGGACTGTAAACTTGCACTTAGGCCCAATAGAATATTTAAAGAAAACTAAAACCCAAACCAAAACCTAACAAACTCCTTTTGGGAAGTACTTCTATCCCATTTATCTGCCCCCTCCCCTCTCTGCTCTGGTCCTGGTCAGCTTTAGTCATTGCTATACTCCCTAGGTCATAAGCAGGACTCTACAGGTGCCCTCAGCCACTCTATCAGCTTTGGCAGGGGAATAAATTAACAGACCAAAAAAAAATAAAATATTCCACCAGCTCCTCTAAGCTGGAAACTGAAAGCAGGCTCAGCCACTATGCCTAGGCACAGGTATGAGGGATTGATAGACTCTGAATGCCCTTCATGAGCTATAGGCTGATTTCAACGGCACAGGACGTCATGAGCACATTATAACATGGTATCTCCTTGAAGCCTATTTTCATCTGTATCTGCTGTAAGGGGAGTGGCAGATTCATGACATTTGATGCTGCCCTGGCCATTAAAGCAGGGTCCTCACCTACCCCTATCAGGGGCCTGAGGACTGGTGGCTCCATTCATTCCACCACGCCACTGGTGATAGGGGTCCAAGAATAAGTGGTGGCTCCTAATCCTTACAGTCAATACCACTGAGTGCCCATAGTATGGCTGCAAAACCCACCCACCTATGTGCTCTAGGGAACAGAAACATTGCCTTCCACTCAGACACTGGGGGGGCAGCAGTCAGCCCCTGTCTTGATCAGTGCATGACTCTGTACTGCAGCTAGATACCTGTGCCTACTCCAATTACCTCTGCCTGTCTTGGATTGCAGCCCACACTGATGGTGGACATAAGAAGAATTATATTCTCCCTTTGCATACTGTACTAACTTTTTGTTTTTTAATTTCTTTAAACTTTAGCAGGAAGGTTTGATCATCTTGATTAAATAACCTGGACAGATGAGACCCTCATCCTGCTCCTCTCTTATCTCCCTGCTTGCAATTAGTCTTCTTAGTTAAATAACCTCGAAGCATAAAACCCTGATCCCACTCTCCTCTTATCTCTGTTTGTAGTTACTCTTTTTTAAAAAATTATTTATTGTGATTGAGTCAAAGTATACAATCCAGTTTACATTTGCATTCCTGCCTATGTGAAGCTCCTACTGCTCTCCTTCCTCAGTGACAGCACATTCCTCTTTTCTGTTCTATACATGTCACATCCTCTTAATTTCCTGCCTCCTCTTCTCCATCCTTTCCACTCCCCTCTAGTAAGAGGCCTAAAGGATGATATCCTATAGATGCACAGAACCATGAAGTGCACACTGGTATGGTCACTCTGTGTTACCAAGTTCAATTTATTCCTGTCCGAGGAATTGACCTCAGTAATGATTTATGGACAGAGGCAGCATCAGGACAAGGGATTGTAGTTACTCTTAAGGTCAGCTGCCCAGAGCTATGTTAACAAGAGACTAGGGTGACTGCTGAATGACTCCATTTCACAATGAGTTCTGTCTAGGAACCACAGAGCTCATGCCAAGAAACTAAAATGTCACACATACATCAAAAACATATATAGCCAGACCCAATTTGGGAACAAAGAGTCTGACCCTGTTTCCATGCCAAGTCTCAGTCCAGCCACTTCTTTATATGCATGCTATTTCACAGGAATTTAATGATTATATATGACTCCCCTTTTCCTATTTCATTTAGGAACTTCTCATAGCCTTTTGTTTGGGGAGGCACACTTTGGAAGAATGTATCCTCTCTGTCTCCTGTGTACTGGTGCATGATTAAAAATCTTGCTTCTCATCTCATTTGTTTCAAGGCTGGTTATCTGCAGTGGGCAGCATGAACTCCCCTTAGGTTTGTGGTAACAATACAACACACACAGTGACCAATGCTCTGGACACCTGAGCTGAATTCACAGAAGAGTAAATGGGCTCCTGGGCTCATATACCTGTACCACTCTAGCCACCTGAAGACAGAATGTGATAAGTTCAAAGACACCAACAACCAAACTAGCTCACACGACTAGCCTATCTGGGAATATCAAAACAAGAAGCTAGGACACAGTGAGCAAACATAAGTAAATTAACTCACTGATAGCCTGGAGACAATAGTCAGTATCAAATCACATAGAGACGCAGACCACGATGTTTGCAGGAAGCCACCAAATGAAATAATCAAGAAATTTTCTGGAAGAAAAGAACTTCTTGGAATTATGAGAGGTAGAATTCAAAAGATTAATATATAGAACTCTTCAAGAGATCAGGAAGGAGATCAAGCAAAATGTCGAACAAGCTAGAGAACATGGAAGAAGCAACAGAGGAACTCAGAAGACTATACAAGAGCATAATGACAAACTTAATGGACTTTAAGAAGTTAGAGAGAGACAGCAAACAGAAACCCAACAGATTAATCATGAGACTTCAGACTTTAGCAATTTAATGGCAAGTCACAGAAGCAGAATCAAGGCAATGGGAGTCAGAATTAGTGAGACTGAAGATAAATCACTTGACATCAACTTATTTGAGAAAAAATCAGACAAAAGAATTAAAAAAAGGAAGAAATTCTAAGAGTCATGTAGGACTTTCTCAAGAGGAATAACACACAAATGATCAGTATTCCAGAACATGGAGAAATAACAGAGAATAAGAGAGAACTGTTGGAGATTTGCTGGCAGAAAACTTCCCTGATATCATAAAAGATGAGAAGATATCTATCCAAGGAGCTCCCTGAACCTCATACAAGGTAGATCTCAGAAGAAAGTCACTAAGACATATAATCAAACTTGCCAAAACTAAAGATAAAGAAACAATTTTAAGAGCAGCTGGGGATAAAAGAAGTCACCTGCCAAAAAGAGTCAAAAAGACTAAGCCAACTACTCAGCAGAAGCCACGCAGGCAGGAAGGCAATGGGATGACACATACAAAGCCTTGAAGGAAAAAGGTTGACAGCCAAAAGTTATAAAACCAGTGAAACTGTCTCTTAAATATGATGATAAAATTAGGGCATTTATAGACAAACAGAAGTTTAGGCAATCTGTAAAACCTAAACCAAGATTATGAGGAATACTAAAGACAGTCCTCTGGTTAGGAAATCAGTAACACCAGATAACAATCCAACAGCAGAATGCAGGGTAGAGCAACCAGATATCAACCCAGATAGGGAAATCACAAAAATAAATCAAAGTTAAACCACAAAAATAGCAAAACAGAGACATCAATATATAAAAGACGACAACATGAAAACATAAAAAAGAGAGGCTAAAAAATGTAGTTATAGATCTTTCATATAAAGAGGAAGTCAAGGTGATATAAGCAAACAGGACTGGCTGAAACTCAGAAATAGAGGAGTAACTACTGAGGTAACCACAAAGGAAACTAACAATTCTACACATCAAAATAATGATGTTTACTTTTCCAAGGAGAGAAAAGACAGGGTTAAGAATTTTGATGGCACACAGAAAAACTACATACATAGTGAACTGAATGAGAATTCTAAAACTGAAAAGTACAATAACCCAAATTAAGAACTCAGTGGACACGTTTCACAGCATGGTATCCCACTACGTGGCTGAATCATAATTTCCTTTCGATAGGAGTTACACCTGGGAAGGGAGAGCTACAAACGGGAGGCTCTACTATATTTGTTATATTTCATTTCTTAAATATAAGAATCTGAAGCAAACATAGCAAAAACTGAAGCAAAAACTCTTAACATTTGTTAAATCTCACAGACAGTACTAGACCCTTTATTTAGTTATCTGTGCTTTCCTATATGTTTGACATACTTCATGATGAAATTTACAAAAATCAACAGGAACACCCTATTCTCTAAAACAATAAAAAAGGAGGCAAAAATTGATGATGATAAACATTGGTTTACTGTGAAAACAGTAGAATAGTTAAAGGAAGTCAAACTTGATGGCTTTGATTTTTTTTAGTGACTCAGAAGTTAAGCTATTTATAGATGATTAGTTTAATCAAGAGCTAGAGGAGAAAGAAATGGGAAAAGGAGCTTAAAAAATCCTTTGCCACTGAGTCAATTCTGACTCACAGTGACCTGACAGGATACAGTAAAACTGCCCCATATGGCTTCCAGGGAGTAGCTGGCAGATTAGAACAAATGACCTTTTTGGTTAGGAGCCAAACAATCACTGTACTACCAGGGCCCTGCAATATATCTTAGTAAATGAACTTCCACTAAATGGTCCAGTAAATGGACCACAACCCAGTTCTAGGAGCCTCACTGAGGCCGGCGTGAACCACAGAAAGTACTCCTGAAATATGGAGCCAGATTCTAGAATCTAGAGCTTCATCTGTACCATGGACTTCCTCTTCTGATTTCTCCTTGACAGTGGGGCTGACACGCTAAGAGGTATGGGAGAAAAGGGTTTTGATTTAATCAAACCCAATAAAGGAGAAGCTAGATAAACGTGATTCAATTACTGCCCATGACATAGCTGAAAATAACTCAGAATTAAATTCTGAACTGATGGCTTCTTAAAGAGAACTTTACATTTAGATAACTAGAAAAGTATCTGTTTAGCCATCTGTAACTATGGATCAGGCAAGAAAGGACACTTTTTGTCAAACATAAATGGGAAAGCATTTCCTTCCTTAGATATACCAGACTTTAAATTTACAGTGCTGTTTATTAGTCTGTAGTATTTATGAATACTTAAAGAAAACACAGAAAGCATGAAAGAACAGTGTAATCTCACTTGAGAACCTTAGCTATAGCTCCAGTGTCTTAATTTCATGGCAAAACTAACGAGGCCGTAAATCTTTCTGGAAACAGACTGTCACATCTTTCTTCTATGCAGCAGCTGTGGGTTTGAACCACTGACCTTTTGGTTAGCGGTCAAATGCTTTAATCACTGTGTCACCAGGCGTACTCCACTGTAGAAAAGAGGTTGGCAAGTTCAACACCTTGCGTGTTTTTGTATACCAAGTTTTACTGAATACAGCCATTCATTTCTGAATACCTGTTCATTTCTAAACTGTGGCTGCTTTTAAGCTACACAAGCACAGTTAAAAGGCAGAGTCTGCACTTGAATCCAAGCCTTTCAACTGATGTCAAAGGATCTTTCTTAAATCCTCCAGCAGCTTATTTTTTTACTCTGGCCAATAGTTCTGTTCTGGTAGAAATGTTGTAAGATTATCAACCAAAGCAACATTTTAGAAGCTGCACTTAGGGAACTAATCATAAGAGCACTCCCAATTCCTCTCAGCAACTAGCCTCATTCCAACGGAACTCTTCACAAATTACATTAACATCTCTTGATAAAAATTAACAAACATGTTTCTTTTTAAAATCCAAGTGGCAATTAGAGGATTACCAAAGGATTAGAAGTGCACAATATCACTAGTCATCAGGTAAATGCAAACCAAAATCACAGTAACACAGCATTTCACATCCACAAGGGAAGCTATAACCAAACAGACAGTAAGAGTTGATCACGTTGGAACCTATACACATTTCTAGTGGGAATGTGAAACAGTGCAGTTGATTTGGAAAATGGCTTTGCAATTCCTCAAAATGTAAACACAGAGTTATGTATGACCAAGTACTTCCAACTCCTAGGTCTACACCTAAGAGAACTGAAGACACATGTCCACATGAAAACCTGTAAACGAATGTTCATAGCAGCATTATTCATAATAGCCCAAAGTGGAAACAACTCAAATGTCCATCAACTACTGAATGGATAAACAAGGTGTGCTATAGCTACATAATGGGATACCATATAAAACAACTGAGCACTGACACATGCCATAGTGTGGATGAACCCCCAAAACATTACGCTATGTGAAAGAGGCAGGATACAAAAGACCACACACATAGCGTATGATTCTATTTATATGAAATGTCCAGAAAAGTCAAACCAGTAGGAACAGAAATTGGGATCAGTGGTTGCCAAGGGCTATGGGGAGGATGGAGATTGACTTTAGACGGGCATGGGGTTTATTTTGGGTTTTACAGAAATGTACTGAAAGTAGATTGAGCTGATGATTGTACAATTCTGGAAATTACCACAAATTACTTCTTTAAAATGAGTGAATTTTATGATTATGTAAACTATGCCTCAATAAAACTATTTAAAAAAAAGAATTAAAAAGGCTTCATAGCCAGTGAAAAGCCCAGAATTACAGACCTTTTACATTCTTCTGTTTTTAAAGTAATAATGACACACGTAATTTTTCATGAACCAAGATAAAACAAGGGAAATTTAAACACAATTGAAATGAAATATAAATTGGACTGCAAGTTCCAGCTGGTTGGAAATTCTAAATAGAGATGGTCACAACCATCAAGTCTGTCTGCCTCTTTATGACTCTCAGGTGACGGGAATCAAGAATTCTGGCAGTCTAGGAAAAGCCAAGACCTGTCACCAGGGAGCACTGTGCACTTAAAGACTCTGTACAGGGCAGGAACAGGATAACCATAGTCCAAGTCTTTAGTCTTCAGCCTGCAGTCATGTCATCACCATATGCTGTACACCAGAGTATTTATGGCCTGAATCACACGTGGAGCCAGTCTTATCGCAAGCGACCATGCTGTCTGCATCAACATAAGATAAAGCTGTGCGAACAACAGGAGTATATGGTTTAAATGCTCATCTCCCAAGTACTGGACAAAGTTACACTTAGGTGAAGAAAAGCTTCATGTCATTTCTCTGTTACTGTGGTGCTTACTTTATGGTGCAGCAAACGCAAGCACCAATTCCATCTTTGTATCTGATCCTAGGCAGATGGTGATGTTAAACTAAAGTTTAACACTTTAGTTAAGTTACTTTACCATCTAAATGAAGGATAACAATCTTAGAGCTTGGAGAAGTAGTAATACACTTTTCAATCTGTTTAAAACTGGAATGAAACACTACATGTGTTATTTTAGTGCCATTCTGCTCCCACTGAATAAAGTCATTGGGGAAGATTATTTTTGGTATAAGGATTTGTTATACAGAACAATTATAATTCAAGTAAGGAACCTGTCACTATGAAGGTTTCAATTCTGTCCCCTGGATGAATCGGTTTCTGTCTGTGTGCTTATATACCAGGAAAGGCATGCTAGGCTTTGGGAGTCGCCTTTAATGCCATCTTTCCCTGTAAAGAGAATTGTTTTATCTTTAATGGTACCACTGGGGTGTGTGCGACAGGGGAAGTGTGATCCAGAGAACTGTTTAAGATACCTGTATTTCCCAATCCTGAAGCAGGAAAAAGAACTGGGAAGATATAGTTGGTTCCAGATAACAGTTTGAAAATCACAGCAGCAGAGAAATTAAAATGTTCACTAAAAGAATTTTAAGAAAATTAAGAGTTAATGGCTCTTAGTGATTTGTTTCAGACATTGTAAAAACCTGCAACCCACTGCAACAACATAACTGCTCTCAGGAAATGGCAGATCACACATGGTATACACACACGGACTTACGTGGATATGCTTCTGACCTAAATGGTCATATATGTGCAGTTCCTGGAAAGCCTAGCAACCCCTGGAACTGGGAGATGGCAAATGTGGCTCTCTTTCTAAAGGTCTTGGGAGGAATGAATCAGACCTTTTAGAAGGATCAGTGGTGCAGCAAAATAATTTCAGAGGCTACAATGAAGTAACAGTACCTTCACACACACAGTGTTAAGTGAAGTGTGCTAGAGACAGAAGGTAAAAACGTTCACTGTAACTACCTTAAAAATGTGTGCTTTGAGGATATGATGTCCCAGTTCAATAGTCTGCTGTCGGTTTAGCTTTCCCTCTTGGCGGGAAAACCAGAAGGCAAGTAACGTGTGACCACTCCTGCAAATAAAGAGAGAAGAGATTGATTTCAGAAATTTCAATGCCACCAACTCTGCTTTGGGTGGAAGGACGATTCAGGTCAGTCATACCTCCAGCAAGTCTGTCTCATTAACCAGTTTCTTGGGTAAGGACACCTGGTACTGGGCACATAACAGATATTACAATATTCTTAGCTTTTACCAGTCCTTTACTCAAATCACATGTGTGAATACCACTAAATGCCACCTTGAGTTAGCTTACAACCATCCCACATACAGATGACATTAAAAGGTTTGCATTTTTAGTTTCTGCCAGCTCCGCCTGTTCCACTCCTGCCTTAATTGTTAGCATTCCTGTGTCTCCTACTCAGTTCTATTCTGTCCTTTCTCTGGCTCCTCAGAGCCTCTGCCACTACCTATATATCCTGACGACTCCAAAGTCTTTCTCCCCGGCTAGACTTCTCTTCTCAGCCGCAGACCACTACCCTCAACTGTCTAACAGATTTCTCCACCCAGAGGTCCCATAACACCTCCTCAAATTCAGCATGTCCCAAACTGGATTAACCACTTCTTTTTCAAGTGAAATCTTCTCAGGTCAGCATCTACCAGGCCTCTACTCTTCGCCCTTACCAGAAGAGAGAGGAACACTTTCTTTTCAGTGTCACCCTTACAGACTCCATAGTCCCTAGGAGGGCAGTTACCACACGATCGCACGCCGCCTCTCCACGAGACTGTTAGTTTCCTCACAGCATCTGTTCCCTTCTAGCTCCCTGCTAACAGATCCCCAATCTGTTCATGAAATAAACTTCTTTTTCTGTCTTTAGATGCTGTTTTATTTAACTACAATGCCCAGACTTACTGCAGTCCTGTTAGAATCACGTGGTCAGCTGGCCTAAAAACAAAACCAACCATGTGGGCTAAACCAAGAAAACCTCACAAAAATGGGGCCTGAGTCCTGACTATATAGTCTCCGAAGTTGCCCTAACTTGGAACTTGATGTTTTATGAAGTAATACATCTTTATTGTTTAACCCATTTGGAGTTTTTCATTTCTTCTAGCTCAAAACATCCTAATGATAAACTCCTTTAATTGTGAATGTATGTATGTGTGTACATGTATGTATGTATATGCGTGTGTGAGCTCTGTGTGTGTACAGATACATGGGGTGATTGTGCATTTCTATTTATTATGTATGACAGAAATCCTGGCTTATTACCCACAGAGCTCTTTATGTACTGGTAACACTATTCCTTTTACTTGGAGTGTCATAGAAGAAGGAAGCAAAACCATTCCAGTTTCAAAACTAATAAATTAATCAAATAGCAGAAAAAAGTAGCAAATGAATCCTGGTGATGTTTCCTTGAAAGGAGACCCAGTCTACTGGGCAATTTTCTTTCATGGCAAACACCGGTTACCCCAATAGGTTCAACATCTGAAGAGACCTCACAGTGAACTGTGAAAAACAAACTGGTTCTTTATTATTCTTTTTGTTTTTAAGTAGTGAAGAACCTTGAAAAATAGGATACAGGATACCTCCCTACCTTACATATGCATTATCTCAGATTTCATTCCAAGAAAATTTAAAAAATACATTTGTTTCACTCTCTATCCTTTAGCTTCACAGAATTTCTGAATTTTAGTGGATACTAGGTCACCTTGTTTGAATGTATAAAATACACCATAATAGAAAGGAACTTATTTAATTGGAAGAATGTTTCAGACAAGAGTAGTCTGTACTGAATCATCAATATCACCTGAAGGCCTCAGCTCAGGGTTGGTTAATGCTCACATAATCTGAAAATTGCCACTAAACTTTTATTTATCCCTTGAAAACTCAATGTAGTTAGTAGCATATTTTGAAAAAAGACAGGCAAGTTACAAGGTTAAGAAGAAGCATTTATAAAGTGCCCTATTTTCAAGTTTCAAAATCCTACCCAGTTATTAACACTAAGATGACAGCAGCCTCCCTGGAACAAGAATAATTACCTCTAGTGACTCATTGATGGGATGCCTGTAGACAGGCCTTTGATCCACTACCTATGCTTTAGGGACATTAATGGGAGTCCACGCCTACTGGGATTAAGGTCAAAAGCTCATGTCTGACAAGGAAATGAATTTTCAGTTAGGCACTCAGTTGCTTTTGCCCTACTATTTTTATTTTACTACCACTGACTAAGAAATCTTGCTAAGATGTTTGCCTTTCTCTACTACCCATTTCAGCTAGCTACAGTGATTCCTTTTGCAGTTGTTGATCTGGCATGCAGGAGAAACAGCAAGCAATATAGGTACAGGACAAGATAAAAGTGACAGGTGTAATTCACTTTTTTTCTTGGATAAAAGCATACTGCATTATTCATAAAGAACGGTTCTGATCAGTTCAGTGGACTCTGAAAGCTTACTGTGTTTAGGATAACAAGAGTAACAGCAATTTCCACTATATGCTGGCATTTCCACTGGTACCATACTAATCTGATAAAATACAGTGCATGGGCTAATCTGTGGTCTGAATTGGCTGATCACGCCTGTCTGTATTTGTTTCTACTTCCCTTATCATTTGCCCGCTCCTGAACCTTACTCATCTGGACTCTTATCCTCATCATGCTTTAAAACCTCCAGTAGCCTCCTAACTGACAAACAGAGTGATTTTCTCTTAGCCTTTGGTCTTTTTCCCTTCTTTCAGTCAACCATCCCAGCATCCCAATAATCTACACTACAGAAGCCTGATAAAAATTCTTCAGTGGCTTTATATTTCCTCTGACACATTATTTAAACTCCCTAGCATGGCTTTCAAAGGCTCTCCATAGTCTGTTTCTTACCTATTTTTCTGCCTTTATCTCCTTACCTTCTATCTTCTATCTTGGACAGTCATTACTGTATAGGATTTCAAACATACTTTCCCTTTGCCTGGAATCCTCTTTCTCTCTTAGTCAGGTAAATGATTTTCTCATTCTTCCAGTTTCACTTCCCACCATCTCCTCTGTGAAGGCTTTCTGGTCCCCCTAGATAGACCCAGGAATTCTTTTCCTTAGGTTCCAAACATACTGGGTACATGTCTCCATATCTAACACAGGATGGTCTAATCATCTGCATGCCAGTCTACCCATCAGACTGTAAATTTCTTGAGGACAGAAGCCATGTTTTTTAACATACGTATGCCTAGACAACAGAAGTAACATATCTGTAGAATGAATAATAATACCTTATACTTGCATACATTATGGTTTTCAAAATACTTTAAATATTTCTTTAGATTCTCACAAAACTGCCATACTATAGCCCTAAGAGTCAGCATTACTCCTCATCTTATGGTGGAACATTTACTGGGATGTAGAAAGGCTAAGGGCCAGGTCCAGGCACATGTGGTTAGGAAGTAAAGAGCTAGAATGAGAACCTAGGTTAGTTCTACTAAAAACTAGTTTTACTATCACCCTGACAAGATTAGCAAGTTAGTTTTCATTTCTGGGCACATGCTGTGAAAAAGCCCATCAATGTAAAGAACAGTATATTAATTTGTGTAGTACAAACTCTGAATTCTTAAGATAATTAAAATCAACAACTGTTAATTATGATATTTTTGATTGTCACGTTGGGAAACAACACCTAAGAAATAAAACCAGACAGAGCCCTAGTCAGTGTCAGATGATTTTAGGCATGACTTAACACAAGTATATTTTCTCTCTGTCGTTAAAGATGATGGTAATCAAAATCACTTTAATGTGGGTTCAGATGTGGTTCTGAAGACCACAGGTGGCGGTGGGAGGAGAATGATTTTCATACAGGCTTATACAATAAGCTAGGTTACATAATGACATAAGCTTGTAGTTCAAAGTCACCCTGCAGATCTCCCTGTCAGCATTCACAACGTTCCCTCTTTATCTCTGAAATAAAGTCAAACAGACTTATGTTCAAATGCTACTTCAGCTCCTTACAAGCTTTATAACCATGACCAAGCACTTCACCTCTTTGTAAGGCAGGCACAGTAATAGTTATCATGTAGGACTGTGGTGAAAATTGAGGGAGACATACTACGTGAAACGTATTTTATATTTATGTAAATATATAAAATACATTTATTTCCCTCACAGGATTACAGTGAAGGAATTTATGTTAAACATAAAAGACTTGAACCACAGAGAAAGATCACTATATGCTCAAGTGGGATGTGGTGAAATGACATAGCCTACCCCTAGCTCAGATCCCTGACCCTTCACACCCTACCCTACTACCTTTGAAACCACAAGGGACATCCATCGATCAGGAAAAATCATCGAGGTATGGATGCCAATCACTGCCAGCGATGCAAAAAAAACCGGGTAGTACACCTTCAGGCAGAGAGGCAGAATAAGAACAGGGCTAACCGGGCCCTAAGAAATAACAACGGCTAAGCTAATAGGACTAATATAAATTTCTCATGCAGACCAGAGGTTTTTTTGGAAGTTATTAATTCTTACATTCAAGGTATATTTGATTTTAGATATTTCAGGTGAGAATCAATCACAGGCCAGAGCTGTGGATTCTTCCTCCAGCACTGTCCCCTCTCACCTCTCCTGGATATACCTGATTTGAAGAAAGACAGAGAATGCAACACCCAGAACAGTCGAGGGTAGATTCCATTCTCATCTACAGGCATCAGCAGCCCCCCATATGGATCACCGAAGACTAGTGATACTTACCCTTGGGCAACTATAGATTACACGGCAGTAAGGAGCTACCCTCAGATGATGACTCTGTCCCTCAAGGGTACAAAGCTATGCAGTCTTTTAGAGAAAAATTCTAATACAAGAACCACGTCCTCTATTTAACAGTCTGGAAACTGATTAACTGTTGTTTTACACAAAATATTCAATGGTACTATGTTTTTTTGATAGATTTTTCACTTACCACCCCAGGTAGATAGCTAGTCTTAATATTTTCATTTGTAGTAAAGAAATAGGCCCATAAGTGGACTCAACTATTTCTAGTGTGGATGCTTTCTCTATCATTCTAGTTACCACACTGATGTTCTGTCATACGGACTTCAGGAGCTCATGATGACTAACTCGATATACAACACTTCAGTGTTTCAGAAAAACAATACCTAAGTGTTTTGATATTCTCTGGTGTGATACTCAGATGTGGCAGTGGTTCAGTTACAGCCAGGTGACAAGAAATGATTTAAACTCTAAAGCCTACCTCTCTCTCTGTCTCTCTCGGTGGCCTAACATAATGTGTGCTGTTATGGGACAGATATTACAGAGGTGAACGTCTAGTCTGATGAGACTAGAATTAGTGGGTAGAGATGGCGAACTGACTACACAGCTCCCCTTCCACAGTCCAGAGTTGCTGGAAAGTAGCTAACTGACAGGGATTATATTTCTTATATTCAAGTTGTCATATGACTGTTCTGGCTAATGTACCATGAGAGAAAAGGTATTCATCACTTCAGTTCTGGCCCACAGAATCTTGTGCCCCTCTCCTTTGTCTGCCTCCATCTTCCAGCTGTTGTCACTCAGTAGGACTGCTGGGAGCTGTGTGTTAAAAATGACAGAGCCTCTATTAGCCTGGGTCCCTGACAGACCATGAGGAGATCTGACTTTACGTGAGTGAGAAATAAAACTTTTATTGTGGTAAATCACTAAAGCTTTATGGTGTATTTGTTTCTGCAGTATTACCTTAAGTTAAATAAAATCAATTTTTGAGGGATTGGAAATAGTGGGATGTATGGAAGGATGAAGAATAGAAGAACTGAGGAAGTGCTTATTTTAATGTCAGTGAAAATATGCAGAAACTAAAACTTTTTTTTTCTCATAAGATACTCAGACACAGGCTGAAATTACTATACTGGCTATCAAAAGATTGTTGATGCCGATTCCCTGAGAACAGAGAAGACATCCCTGTCCTTTGTGACAGTAACAGGTCATTTCCTATCTCCACTACACTCGATATAAAAAGCTCTCTATTATTATAAAGGAGCCTAGTGGCACAATGGCTAAAAGCCTGGCTGCAAACCTAAAGGTCAGCAATTCAAATCTACCAGGTGACCCTTGGAAAGCTGTGGGGCAATTTTACTCTGTCCTATAGGGTCACTCTAAATAGGAGCTGACCTGATGACAATGGGTTTGGTTTTGTTTTTACCATTAAAAACCGTTGCTCATCCTCAGTCAGCATGAAGCAACTAAGTTTACACGGTAGCTAATTAAAAGGATACAGCTGTGGCATCACCCATTGACTTCCTTCCACAGCTTACCACGAATTAAGAACCTTACAAGCCTTCCACAAATGTGAAAGAAAGAAGTTGATATAAACTGGTACTTCCCTTAAGCTATCAGAGGTTTTGGTATTTGCAAAAAAGTAATGAACGAGAGGAGCTGTTAAGAGTGATATTTTCAGCCAGGTTAACGCCTCTGGGAACCCCTGATGCCACCATCAGGCGCTCACTGGTGAGGACACAGAGGGACGTGCAGTGCCACTGCCAACAACCCCACCTCTGCCTCGGCCTCACTTCCTGCCAGCTCCAACAGTACCAGGGTGACTCCTGGCCAGGCTCTCAGCACTTTCTGAAGTTCCTGAGATTAGCAAAAAGGAGTGTACGAATTAAAACTACGGAGTTCCTAAAAGTCCACAAAGGTATCAATTTATGCCTTGGGTAAGAAGGGATTTTAAACTGCCCTTCTGAAGCCAGGTTTCCAGATCTCTTTGTCCTTTGGTAGACCACTGCCTCTTTTGTATCTTAAATCTTACTCTTTATTTGCTCATTCACTAATGTCTATAAACATGGTCAAATCTTTCTTCTGCAATGCTAAATTTCTGAGAAGTGTAGTCTATGTTGGTGGTCTTCAGTTTTTCATTTCACATTTATTTTATGAAAACCTGGCTTCTGTTACAAATCATTCTACTCAAAGTTCTCCAGGAAAAGCCAACAATGGCCTCCTAATCTTCTTGCCGTTCAAAATACTGGTCACTGTTCCTTCCTTGAAACTACCTTCTCTTTTGACTTCCTTGGTATTACCTTCTCTCATTTCTAACTCTGATACTACCCTTCAAAATTATTATTTAGCTCACATTTTCTTTTATCATTTAAATATAACTATTTTGTCTTGATGCTTCTAAATTTCCTGTTTTTATACTTTTAACTTGGGTAATCTATTTCATTCCATGTTTTTTAATTTATTGTCATTAAGTGAAACTACAACCCAAGTCAATTTGCCAAATAAAACGCTATGTACACACACCTCTCTGCAACTCTAGTGGCTCTCCCAACTCTGTGACAGCACACTCCTTTCCACCCTGTACCTCCCATATTCATTCAACCAATTCCTGTCCCCTCCTCGCCACCCTTCCATCTTGTTTCTATAGGGGAGCTGCTCTGACAGCTTCATGGATGTATTTAAGCACACACAACACCAGCATCATGCTCTATCTTATGGTTCAGTCCAATCTGTTTTCTGGAACTGTCTTCAGTACTGGCTTCAGTTCCGCTAGCAGTGAGTCCACAGCGGTGTTCTCAGAGGACCCTCCAGGACATTGCATCATCAAGTCTGGCAGTTACACGTTTCTAATGTATTTGCTTATAACTCCCAAATCAATGTAAGCTTATGCCTTGAACTATTTTTTTCTTTCTGTTTTCCAGTATCACATTTCTAAATATATTCTGTTATCTTTCCATGGAGGCATCCAAAATAGAAGTCATCTTCTCCCCATACATCTGTATTCCCTTCACCCTTTGCTTATATTCTAACTCCTCCTCCATTTAGAATATACTGTGTTGGTTAATACAGCTTCTTGGATTATCTGCTCAAATATGGACTGAATAAGTGTGGCGAAAGGATACAACCCTGATGTATACCTTTCCTGTTTTTAAACCACATACTATCGCCTTGTTCTGGTTGAAAAACTATACTTGATCTATGTACAGGTTCCAAATGAACACAATTCAGTGCTCTGGAATTCCTACCCTTTGCAATGCTATCCATAATTTGTTACTATCCACACAGCTGAACACCTTTGCATAGTCAATCACACACAGGGAAATACCTTTCTGGTATTCTCTGCTTTCAGCCAAGATTCATTTGACATTGTATCTATCCCTGATTCCACATCCTCTTCCGAATCTGGCCTGAATTTCTGTAGTTCTCTGTCAATGTACTGCTGTAACAGTCTTGGATTATCTTTAGCAAAATTTTACTTGCATATGGTATTAATGAGAATCAGAGAGCCTGACTACATGAAGAACATGGCATCAGGATTGGTGGAAGACTCCTTAGCAACCTGCCATATGTGGATGGCACAACCATGCTTAGTGAAAGCAAAGAAGACTTCACGTACCGACCAATGAAGACCAAAGACTGCAGCCTTCGGTGTGGGTTATGCTTCAATGCAAAGAAAACAAAAATTCTCACAACTAGACCAGTAAACAATGTATCATGATAAATGGAGGAAATAATGAAGTTGCCAAGGATTTGATTTTATTTGGATCCACAGTCAACACTGAGGGAAGCAGCAGTTGAGAAATCAGACAATGTACTGCATTGGACAAATCTGCCGGAAGGACTTTGTGAAGTATTAAAAAAGCAAAAATGTCACCTTGAGGACTAAGTGTACCTCACAGAAGCCATGGTATTTTCAATATGCACAAGAAAGCTGGACAACGAATAAAGTAGACTGAAGAGGAACTGACGCATTTGAATTATGGGGTTGGTAAAGAGTACTGAACATACCATGGACTGCCAGAAGAACAAACAGATCTATCTTAGAGGAGGTACATATAGCCAGACTGCTGCTTAGAAGCAGTGATGGCAAGACTTCCTCTCATGTACTTAGGAGGGGTCAGTTCCTGGAGAAGGACAGCATGCTTGGTAAAGCAGAGGGTCACCGAAAAAGAAGACCCTCAACAAGAGGGATGATGCAGTAGCTGGAACAAGAGGCTCCAACATGGCAACAACCATAGGGATGGTGTGGGACTGGGGCATGTTTTGTTCTGTTGTAGACAGTGTTTCTGTGAGCTGAAACTAACTCAGTGACACTGAACAGCAGTATGCTGGCTAGCAGTCACTATCCTTCATCACTTAAAAACCAACTTTGGAGTCATTTTTAATCCCCTTCACCTAAGCCTCCTACATACACCAAAAGACCATGTGTTTTTTGATATCTCTAAAACAATTTTCTTCCATCTACCTTTACTCAATATTCTCATATTTTAGGTCTTAATAAGTTTCTCAACTGGACTACTGCAACAAAACTCATAACTACTATTTCAACCTGCAGTATTTCCTTTTCTTCAACCCACCTGCCACACACTACTTCTGAGAGCTACCTTATACATCATCAGAGGTATCCAGGCATTGTCTCCTCCTGCTTAAAAATTATAGATCTTTCCTAGTAGCTACAAAATAAACAGTGAAGTCTCAAACACAGCATTCAATGCCTTTCTCCCCCCAGTCACACCTCCTGTCATTCTTTCTCCGACCATGCATTTTATTCTGCAACCACAGCTGCCCACTGTTCCGCAAAGGCACATTAGTACCTTTACATTCTTTCCAGCTTTTGCCACTGCAATTAATTACTTTTTCTTCTCTGCCAACAAGTACATCTCTATGCTATTTAACAGAATCCAACTCAGCCTTCATGGCTGAACCTGAAATGCAAAATATTTGCTTCTTGTCTAGATTCCTATGATATTATTTTGGGCTGCTTATATGTCTGACCTCCTTTAGATGGTAACAGTTTTAATATCAATGGGTGTCCTATGTTCCTGTAGTGCCTAGCACAATCCCTGGTGTAGACAGAAGCTAAATAAATGCTTCATGAATGAATAAATGCTAAACTGATGGGTGAGAGGAAGAGAACACAGAGAACTCCCAGACCCAGTTTCCAATTTGCTACTCAGTTTGGTCTTGAATTGGCAGATGCCTCTGTTGCCACTGTTAAAACCATGAAATGAGTATGAAATCACTCAAACATTAAGAATAGATTAACAGTCCTGCTCTTGTTCACCTCGTATCTTAAAAATTCTGGCTACAGTTAAGCTTTGATAGTTGCTATCTTATAATCTTGTTGCTGTCAATTCTCAGCAATGATAGCCACATGTCTGCAAAAATTCTTCCATCTTTAGCTTATGAGCTAGTACAGCTTTAGGATGTGCTTATCATGGCTTTCTCATGGAAGCTTAATACAAAATATATTTCTAGTGACCTTATTGTTTCATATTCAATGTAGAAATGAAAAAGCCTGAGGGAAGCAGGTTGCAAGTAGGAAACTATAAGCAATAATACGCTTTAAGTCATACCTTTGTAGAAATGGGTGCAAAGGCATTATTTCTTTGGAAATACAGAATATGGATAAAATTTGCTGTTTTGTCTCACAGCTTCCTACTGCCCTTCTGTTCTCTTAATGCATCACTGGGGTCTGGAAAGTGGACACCACCCTCTGTCCCAACAATGAGGTCCTCAGGCACCCGGCAGGGCTTCATGAGGCAGGACAGCAAGGACTCTGCTGAACTGCCACAGCTTGATACACCAACAGTAGGCACAGGAAGACTTATTCCTTCTCTCTCGCTCCTTGTGTCCCTCAGTATTTTGTTTTTATCTCTAATACAACATTTTACTTTGAATTAGAGTGTTACAAAGGTCTGTTTAAACCATTAACCCATAAGTCCTGGTAGACCTGTCTTCTATTTGTATCTTCTACTGTAATTACTGCAGCTTTGAATATATTTCTTAACCAATGTTCACTGAATGCTTGCTGAAATGCATGTCTTGATGGTTTTCTGAGGTGTGGCTGCTGAACTGTATAAAAGTTTCTCAACTATTTTGTTACAAGCTTAAACATCACTTCTTAGTTCAATTATTAATTCACCATTTAAACAACCACTGAGAGCTTATTGTGTGCCAAGCACTTTACTAATCATTATGAAGACAAAGTGAGCAAGATAGAAAAGGTTACTGTCCTAATTAAACTAACATTCTTGGGGGGAATAAACTCTATAAAGCACAGTTCTATTCTGACATATGTAAGAGTTTCTATGACTTGAAATCCACTCCCCCAAACCTACTGCCACTGAGTCAGTTCTGACAGTGACCACAAAGGACAGAGCAGACCTGCTCCATACAGTTTCCATGGAGTGCCCGATGGGTTCAAACTGCTAATCTTCTGGTTAACAGAGACAGCACTTACTCACTATGCCACCACTCTATGCCAATTCTTTTTTTTTTTTTTAATGGTTGTCCAGAGCTGAAATCGGTACCAAAGCCAACTCTTAAGACAAAGACTGGGCTGGATTATAAAACACAAAATGATGTCGGTGAAGAGAGTGTTTTTTGCTGTAACTATATACTTGAGGCTGTCTGAGCAACTTCTGTCCAGAGGTGAGATGACAGGGTGGATGGGGACAAAAGCTGTTTGAACGGATACGGGAAGTACAGCATGTAAAGTAGGAGGGTGCTGTCACAGAATGGGAGAGCAGCTAGTGCTGCATAACAGTGTGTGTGCAGGGATCTGTATGGCAACTTGATCCAGATTATAAACTTGCACTTAAAACACAATAAACTACTCAAAATAAAAAAAAAAAAGGTAGTCCATGTGAAAGCTGAGGGAGCCATTGGAGATGGAAATAAGTGAATACTTACAATGGAAATCTGGGCAGTAGAAACAACTGGACATGCTCATGGATACAGTGAACATACAGCTTTAGGTCCTTATGGCTGACAGGCTAAAAGTCTATTTGTGTTGATTTTATAAAGTATCTGTAAAGTTGATTTTATAAAGTATCTGCTTTTGGAAAAAATTCTCTAGAGATGGCTCAGTCAGTTGCTCTAGCCGCACAAAAAAGAAAGTATGCTGTCACATTCCACTAAACTGGTGATAACTCCTTCTGGTTGCTGTATCATTAATCTTGGTTTGACAACCTAAGAAAGTCTGTAGGATTCCCATCTTTTAATTAAACCAGTGTTGCTTCAGCTTTTCAGTAACTGGACAACACAGCCTCCACTTCCCATTTTACTTTCATAAAAAAAAAAAAAAAAATTCCCTTAATCACCTACCTCACTTCCTTCCAATTTGAGATTTTTAGGTGAAGTTGTTTTGGTCAGTATATTCTTAGCAACCTTCACCTTAAAAAGATTTACATGTATATTTATGCTCAAGGAGCAATATTAGCTTACTGTAACAAAAACAACACAGAAGGGGGCAAGCCCTTCCTGCGTCTGTATTAGGTGGTTCTTCTGCGTATTTGCCAAGTCATAAAATGATGCCCTCTCCACACCTTATCATAAAGCCAAGCCAAGTGCCGTCGAGTTGGATCATAAGTAGAACTAAAAAACAAAACCTGCTGCCATTGAGTTGATTGTGACTCATAGTGACCCTACACACAGACTGCCCCATAGAGTTTCCAAGGCTGTAATCTCAATGGACTTAGACTGCCACATCTTTCCTCTGTGAAGCAGCCAGTGGGTCTGAACCATTGACTTCCTGATTAGCAGCTGAGAGCTTCAACCAGTGTACCACCAGGGCTCCTGAACAGAGATGGAAAAAAACCCCAAGTCCACTGCTATTTAGTCAATTCTGTCTCAGACTGACCATATAGGCCACAGAAGAACTGCCCCACAGGGTTTCCAAGCAGCAGCTGGTGAAGCTGAACTGCAGACCTCCCGGTTAGCAGCTAAACCCTTGTCTACTGTACCAGCAAGTCTCCACAGAGATTCCAAAAAAACCCAAATCCACTGCCATCTAGTTGATTGTGATTCATAGCAATCCTATAGGACAGAGTAGAACACCCCATGGGATTTCTAAGCAGGAAATTGTGGATTTAAACTGCAGACCTTTTGCTTAGCAGCTGAATGCTTAACCACTGCACCACTAGGGTTCTGAAAAGAGATTAGGGAGGCAGCATTTCCAGGGAGGTAAGAGTCTCTGGGTGGTACAAATGGTTAAGCACCTGATTAGCTGAAAAGCTAGTGGTTAGAATCTAGCCAGAGGCTCCTCAGAAGACAGGCCTGGTGATGTGCTCCTGTAAGGTCAGTGCCCTGAAAGCCCTATGGAACAATCCTACTCCGTACAGATGAGGTCATCATGAGTCGGCACTGACTTGACTTGATGACAACAAACAACACAACAACAGGATTATCTATAAATGGTTACATGCTAGTAAAATAGTTTGGCGCATCTCCCTTTGTTTTAACTCTTCCAAATCTTCTAGGGCTAATTCAGTTACAGGAGCTCCCTTTTTCCTTCTCATGTTTCACTGCTTTTAATTCTTTCCGAATGCTTGCGGACAGCAAACCCATGCCCCAATTTAAGGGTTTGTTGTGGGAGCCTGCACGGCTGTGAGGAGCACTGACCTCGAGTTTGTGCTTAAATGTCATCTTGTTTGGAGGCCCACACTTGGATTTAAGAAACAAAATCACCACAATCCTGTAACTCACCACTGTGTGGTAATTTCAGATCTATGACTTCTATAAGGCAGCTATGCGTACAGATCCCTGGCACAGAGTTAATTTTAAAAGGGGGATGTTCCCTTTTTCCTTTAGATAAACTGCATCTCCTGATATTCTGCTTTTCAAATCTTGAAGCATTAGGTCTTCATTGATAACATGGTCAAATAAATTTGGAAAAACCACAACAAACTATTATGAGCAAGCAGCTCCAGTCACAACGAGTCAAGTGTTTGACTCTCACAATGATGTAGGATTTGCATAGTCTTTCCCCCTCTCCACTGTCTGTAACATTTACTACTCCGAATTTCAGCTTGAAAAGATCAGGTTAGACCAATTTATGTTCCAAGCGCAGGCTCGTTAGGTTGTATCAGTTTAATACTCATTAAACAAAGTTCAAAAGCAGCCTTGTGTGTTTTATTCAGTTAAAAATAAGACAGCTGAATCTTCTTCTAATCTCCATATCAAAACCTTATATACACACACAAATTTGTATACATACAGACCATAAATATGTCAATCTTACAGCTGTTAATGGGAATGAGGAGGCCAGAAACCATGAGAACAAAGATACTGAAGAAAGGAAACAGGAAAGGGGAGAAGATTCATGCAGGGCTAACTTACGGCTATGCACAAATATTAAGCAGCAACTGGACTGCACCTCAAGACTTGTGCCCCCAACTGTCTACTCTTACTGACTTCAAATTTCCACTACTAAAGTCACTAACAGATCAGATAACACGGGCTGACTGTTGACTTTCCTCTCAAGTCTCACACTGAAAATGCACCAGTTGCCCAGAATGAGCCTTCTACCCACCATTAGCATAACAGCAGGGTTATCAGTTTATTAGACTAGTGAGTTAATCTATTATCTCACTGCACAAAAGAATAAAACATACTACAGATTAATTTCAGGAGCAAGGAGTATGACAGTGATGGATAGTGGGAAACGAGCAGAATAAAGTGATGAGGGCTAAGGTTTGTGAGTGCTTCAAAAGGCACTTTTATCTAGACTGCAAATAGGAAATTTTAGAAGTTTTGATGGGGTAAAAGGATTCTTCAGTGATGCTTCCTTTGAAGTTCAATAATCACACACACATACACACCCTGTTACTAAGCCACAAAAAGAAGTTACCCACAAGTCATTCATTCTGTGACAATTATATATTTATGTAGTATTATCCTCTCTGGGATGTCAATTTTCTGATTGATTCTGAGACAACAGGCAGCCTGATATTTACAATCAATAAAACTCTACCTCAGCTGTAGCACTGACCTCTAGGGCTGCCATTTCCTCTTTCCAGTGTAAGCAGAAACTATCTCCCTTGGTGGTCTGCTTCTGACAAAGATCAACTATTTTCTGGCTTCAGTAGAATATTCACATGTGTGTCTAATTCTCTAATAAGGCCAGGAGGTTCTGGGTGAACAAGTGAGGGCTGAAACCCCAGGGAAATGGACTAGAATAGGGAAGGACACTCTGTTGCTTCTGTACACGGAGCTCTCCTCATACACACGCATGCGTGCCAGGCTCTGGCCTACCTGGTGTGACTTCACAGCATCAAGATGGTTGCTCACAGTTTACAGCAATACAGTAGATCTTGAGGTGAAAGCAGAGAATGGAGCAGGAAACAATATACAGGAAGTAGAGGCTAAAGGTCACAAAGACAAACCCTGAGTGGAGAAGAGTACTGCTCAGCAGACTTGCCTGAAGTGGAAAGCACTGTAGCCAGCTTCTTTGAAAGGCCAGCTTGAGCTCTGCCAGTAGCATTAAATTCTTAGTGAATTTCCATCTCACTGACCCAGAGCCTCAAGCTCTGAGACCAGTTCTTTTAGGAATCAGGTTGGTGCCAGAAAGTACTCGGATAAGAGGCTTAATTCCAGCTATGGGAGGAGGATGATAACCCTTGGTCTTGTTCATAATTTTATTCTCTGCCATTAAGTGTATTTGGTGACCCCTCGGCAGCCGTATGTGCTATTCAACCACAAGGAGCAGACTATACAGTATTGGAAATTAGGTTTGTTCTTCTTGTCCTGGGGCACCAGTCTGTTGCTGTAACAATCCTAGAATAAACAATGTTGACAAGGTAAGCCTGTGGAGCTATGATACGGCTTCATCAATAATACTTTTTCTCTTTGGGGAGCTCCTGAGGGTTTCATCTGTTGGACATTGCTCACTCAGTGGTAGTCTGGCTGCCTTGAATCTTTTGAGTTGTCCCAGGACGGGAGAGCAGGTCAGTTAGCAGAATTTCTCTGGGGACTGATCTCAAAGTGTTTATTAGGCAGTCTATACCGCTTTTGGTTTCTTAAATACATGATTGCAAACTTTGCATTCAAGCAACTGTGCAGTACTAGTGGGACTTACAATAACACCTTCTTGGAAATACCATACAATCCATACAGGAGACTCAGACTCATTTTTGTTTTGAGTCTTGTGCCCCCAAATGCCAAGAGGCAAAACTGCTGTTGCCTGCTCTGTTAGCCATAGGATTCAATTAAGGTATACCTGAAGGATCTGTTTCTGCAGAGACAGGAAGAAAAAGAATGTTCCTTGACACTTCATACACATTATACTACATGACCCTACTTAACTTTCAACAATTCGAGGAAGAAGGATTATTATCTGATTTATGTAGAGAAGAAAACTAAATTTCAGAAACATTACATAAGTTCCCAAAGGTCCTATTTTAGTTTCTAGAAGAGGCAGGACCTCTGTATAGGTAATCTGATTCAAAAGTTCATTTTGTTTCCACTACAGTGTGTTCCTTTAATAAAAAAGTTATCCTCTCAGAGAAAATGCCACAGAATTTACCGCCCAGCTTAATGACTTCCTGTGAATCTGGAACAAATTTTCCAATGAATCTGCATAAAGGAGGTTGAGCAGCATGTCCATCAGCACAGTTGTCTCTAACAGGGCTTGGTGAAGAACACGGCCACAAGGGAAATAAAGTCAAGGCATGCTCAGAGATGTTTCGTCTCTCTGATGAGTCACAGAATAAGGCACAGTCAAACTTGGTCTATCTTCATTTTGAGCCAGAATAAGTTTGGCATTTGTGAGCTATGTTGTTGTTTTCTTTGTTTTCAGGATCCAGAGATATGCTTACTTCTGAAAACACTGAACTTACTAAAGGAGTAATTCTTGCAAAAGTGCAGTGTGCAGTAGACAGCATATCCCTCTAAGACAGCTAAGTTCCACCCAAGATAACAAAAAACAGTTTAACATCTAGACTTATATGAGTTAAGAAAGACTGTCAAGTCAGGGCCAAGGTCTTGAGTAAAGAATGACAAGGTAAACCAGTGATGTCTGCCATGGGTGTAGGATGGGGGAGTGGTGGTATAGAAAACAATCTACTGCTGTCGAGTGGATTTTGACTAACAGTGACCCTATAGGATAGAATTGATCTATCAAGTTTCCAAGGAGTGCCTGGTGGATTTGAATGGCTGACCTTCTGGTTAGCAGCTGTAGCACTTAACCACTATGTCACAGGGTTTCCATAAGGAAGGAGTACCAAGGTAAACAACTGATGTCTGCCACGGGTGTAGGATGGGGGAGTAGTGGTATATACCATATGCTTGCTATTCTTATTTTAGTCCTTCTCCCTTCCTCCATCTAGTCATTTGATGACCTTGGGGATAATGATATCTTGTTGCTGAAAGACAGACAGGGGATAGGCCAGCGGTTTAAAATTCTATTTTCCAATGTAGACTGTAGCACCAATTGTGTTTTAACAGGGTTATTCATTGGTGACCTTACAGTGATATTGCTTTTAAAAGGATAACTCCAATTTATAAATGATTTTTAAATGAGTCAAAGAGATAAGCATTATCTCAATTCTTTCTTCCTATCTGAAGAACACCGAAGAAGTTACTAAATGGTGAAGTTTATTACAGCCTGTGACTCCAAGTGGGATGAGAGAAAATTATTTAGGAAAACACAGGAATGTAGGGCATCACTCTAAATATCTCTGCAGATCTATAGTCTTAAGGAAATAAAATTGTGAGGAAATAAATTAAGTTCACTATAGCCCTGCCTTGAAAGAAAGATGGTGTTTCCTCTATGTGAAGTGTTCCATGAAGAACACTTTTCATTGCTTTGAATATTCACCCCATAAATACAAAATAGGCTCAGAGAATTACTTAGTACAGATCTATGGCTTACCTGGGGTCACAGAGAAATTTGGTTTTCTCTCCTTCTTCTCTCCAGATAAGCCATTCTCGAAAAGAAGGATGTACAAACATACGAGTCATGTCTCTGCGCTTGATTAGAAACATGGAGAGGTTTTCCATTCTCTGCTGAAAATCCTCCCATTCTAGTGTGCCTTCAATGCTACCAGCATTGATGGCCTGGAAGATATGTTCATCAGTCAGTGGGTGGAGAGAGGCCACTGCCACATTCAGGAGAGGCATCACCCGGTCAAAGGAAGACTGGGTTGGGAACTTCATATTGCACTGGAGTAAGTACACCTCAGAGAGCGAAACAGGAACTACTTTGTAGCTAGAGCTCTTTAATACTAGATAGCCTTTCTCTATGAGGTCAAATGTGAGTTTCAGGTATAGATAGGACCCTTGACTGAGAGTCTTGAGATGAGAACTGAGTTTGCCAAATGTAGTGTTGTCCATTTTGCCATTAAGTGAAATGTTATTCTGGATCTCTGAGCTGCTGTGTATCCGGTGCAGGATATAAGCCTGCAGGTCCTGGTCTATGGCTTCATTCTCTTCTAGTCGATCCAAAAAAATCCTATGGAAAGGCAGCAGCTTGGTAATTTCCTAAAATAGATGGAGAGAGAGACAGAAAGACCTTCAGTTCCCCTAACTCTTGTGATAAACTGAGGCCCACAAATTTATTCAGAATTTATGAGTGGCCAAAGAGGGAAATGTGATCATGTATTAGTATCCATACGTTAAAGCAAAAGTTATGCAGGAGGAACATAATTTTTCCTAATACTGAGATTTAAGATAATTATGAATTTTTATAAGTTTTCATGAAGGGGAATTCAGAAGTGATTTTCTCGACAACATTCTAAACAACATATCTAAATAAGTAGAAAGTGGTGTGCATACAACTTGTTTGTTGCAGTGTTTCTCAGTGTAAGCTATAATGTCAAAATACAATTCAGTAAGAGAAATGCATAAGAACTCCAAGAAAATCATATAAAAATGAAGCTTTCTAAGCCTTCTAATAAAAAGATTGCATTTAAACATAGGCCTTCTGGAGGTGCCTGAGTCCAAAGGAACATTTCTGACAGTTTCTGACATTCTACCACAGGAAGGATGGTAATTTGGTGACCTGTCTGAAAATTTTATTGCGGATGGGTGATACGGTTTTGTGGTGACTCTTAAGCACTAGATTCTATCCTTTCCTATCTACTTATGGACTTTGCTTCTGTCAGTAAGCTAATCTTTTCATCATTTTTTCCTTCAATATAGACCACATAAGCTTATGACCCTGATTCCTCCTCTCTACCCACTACCTTGGTTTTCTGTTTCTGTTTTCAGCAAAATCTACAGAAAAGTTTACTCTATTTGATATTTCTAGCTCTGCCTTTCCTATCCTCTCCACAATTTGCTCCTATAAGGCTTTCAACCCTGCCACTTCCCTGAAATGGTCCTTGTCAAGGTTACCAACAGTTTTCACCTTGCCAAATCCAATAATCTAGTTTTAGTTCTCATCTTCCTTAACCTCTCAGCAATAGTTGACACAGCTGACCATGTTTCTCCTTGAATCACTTTCTGCAGCTTGTTTTCCTGGGTAGCATTTTCCCCTCTTTCCTCTTTGCACACTGGACATTTCTACTAGTGTTTTTTTGTAACTCATCTTCCATTTCCCAGACAACCCATGTCTCTGTTCTTTTCTCATCTCTAGTCAGCCTCATTCCCAAGAGCAATGTAGTTAGTCCCAGGGTTTTAAATACCATCTATATACTGACAATGCCTAACTTTGGTTCCACCTTAGTCATCTCCCCCAAGTTTCCATCTTAAATATCTTTGTCTACTCCACATTGAGACTTGGATGTTTCACAAACTTAATGTGACCGAATCAGAGCAAACGAATTTTAACTCCATCACAAAACCTTCCCTATGTCAGTAAATGTCATTACATCATTGACTCTACTACCTAATCTGAGGAGGCATCTAAGAATTTTCCATTTCTTCAAACCAGTGTTTACCCAAGTGCTCTCCAAAATCTCAGAATTCATTCTTGAATCTTCTTGCTTGCTCATAACCACATTCAGTCCATTATCAAAACCTTCTTAGTTGCCTTCAAAATACAGTCCCAATATGACAACATCACATGACCTCTACCATTACTACTCTTCTAAGCCACCACTGCCTGTTACTTGTACATCCGCAACAGCCTCTTACCTGTCTCTCTACTTTCATCCTTGATCTCCTACATTTTATTATCTACACAGCCTACAGCCAAATGGATCTTTTAAAAAGATAAATCAGATTCCATCACTTATAAGGCTTCTATTTAAAATAACTGCCATCTTTAATTATTGCTGTATCTTGTTTTATTTTTCTTTATAGAATTTAACATCACCTGAAATTTAAGCATACGTTTATTTTTTTACTTATTTATTGGTTGTGCTCCTCACTAGAATATAAGCTCTATGAGGGTAGGGTCATTTTTTGTCTTGTCCATTGTTGTATCTCCAGCCCCTAAAGCAGTGCCTATCACACTTTCAGTGTTTATGAAATATTTGTGAAAATGAATGACTGAATATAAAGGGCCATTTTAAAAAAATCTACAAACTACTTTACTGTTAGAGCAAATGAAAAAAAATAAATTCTTAGTTGAAGTGAATGAAGTTACATGGGAAGTTACTGCAAATCTTGATGCATGGAGTTCAGACTTTGCAGGTTAGTATGTACAGTACTTCTGTTCTTTGGTATAGCTAAATGTGTATGAAGATAACATACAAGCATCCATTTTCACTTAAAATTAGTCAGAGGTTATATTCCTGGAGGTTTCTTCTATTCTTTGTTCATTTTTGACAATCAAGTTACTGATGAATAATGGTAAATAATGTGATTTTTCATTGTAAAGATGAATGTATGTTGATTCAGCCACACTGTTGAGCTCAAATTACTTTGAGATTAATGATAAACATCTGCAAGGTGGCAGCCTGGATTAGAAGTACAGTTTTAATCATGGAAGGCAGCAAAACTAATTGGTTAACATACAGGAATAATACCAAATGTATGGGAGCAGGGCAATAAAAGGAGTGAAGACTGTTTTCTGTGCATTAGCAGTTGTTACTTTAGACTGTATCAAAATAGTGGGAAAGGCACATAATGCATGAGATTTTAATGTTCATCTGAAAAAATGATGGTTAAAAAAGGGTGAGAATCACTGTTCTAAACCATGTGTGAATGAGTTACTGGTAAATGCTCACTCGACTATAATGAGAATGGTGGGGAAGGTGGAGTCACTTACCCTTAGCCCATTTATCTTTACAAGCTTAGTTTTACATTTCTAGTTCTTCTGTGTCACTAAGTGCATAGTGAACGAACAAGGAAGATGATTTAAAACAGTATTTCTCTTAGTTGTAGAAAAGTTATTATACAACCCAACTCACTGCTATTGAGTCAATTCTGACTCATAACAATCCTAAGGGACAGAACTGCCCCATAGGGTTCCCAAGGCTGTGAACGTTTTTGGAGCACACTGCCACATCTGTCTACCAGACTGGCTGGTGGGTTCAAACTGCTGATCTTCTAGCTAGGAGCTGAGCACCTTACTTACTTCATCATCATGGCTCCTTAAAATTTAACAGAAAGCCATATTAATATTGGCAATAATTTTTAGAGGAAGGATTACCAGAAGGGAGTCCACCTTCATTCTAGGAAAGTTGTCCAAGTAGGAGTGGAAAAAGCCAGAAAATGTGACTCTACATTATAGATTGAACTTGATTTTGCTTGGAAATAAATGGTGAAAAAAAAAAAAAGTGAAACAAAAGTCCAAAAGAAAATTAGTGTTAAGGCCTCTCTGTACTGCTGTCTTCAGGACAAAGTCTAGGAAAACAGACTTTCTATTCATGTTACTTTTGAGGAATGTGTTATCAAAACTTAACCCCAGACAATGGGAATGGGAATCTGAGCTAAGAGAGCTATATACAGAGAACGTGCCATGTAGGTCAAATTTCTTCATCTCAAAATAAGCTCTTTAGAAATTATCCTCACTATTGCTCAAGGACCCAGCTAGAGGTTTAGAAAGAGATTAAGGGAACTAGGATTTAGAGCTTATTCAGGTGAAGCCCTCTCCAAGGGAAACAATTTATGGTAAAGAAACACACACATACCTGTAAACTGGTCCTAACTGTTACAATTAGTTTGAGCCAAGAAGGAAATTTTCCAACCATTTTACTGAGAAATGATACAATTGTATCCCCATAATCCGGTTTGTGAAATTCTGCTTCATTCAGTCCATCAATTAATATGATGAAATCTTCATCTGGTATTTTTCTCTCTGAGATAGAAAGAAACAGATTACTTAATAATTACCAAGTGGATAAATGAGCTCTTACTGAGTCTTTGAGCACAAATCTGTTTGGGGGGAAAATAATTAGAAAAAGGCACTCCTATGTTTTTTAAAGAGCTCAGAGCACACAATTAATAATAAAGACATGGAAAAACTCACTTACTGTATTCATTTTGCTTGTAACAGGTGAGAAAACTTTTCTGACAGACTATACAAAATACGTATCTCATCATAAGAGTCTTCAGGTTAATTACCATTGTGAGATAGTCTGCATATCAGAGTTACAAAATTTGCATACAGAAATTTATTCTTTCTTATTCATACTTGAAAAGCAAGAACAGAAGTTACTCTGTGTTTCAGTCTGACGGCACTGATGAGAAGCATATCACATGTACCCTTGGGAATTTCCAAGAGGTCTGATTTGCAGTCTGATGCAGTAGCAGTAGGGCTACATGTGAATGTGCACTGGGAAGGAAGTGATTGTTAGATCCGAAGATCTTAGAAGCAGCAGTTTCCTATACCATATCTACAACAGCCTAAAGGTGACTGGACCCTTGACTGATCTTCCCAGTGTTGGAGGAGGCACATGAGACAAGACAAGTATCTGCTACTTTTGTGTCCTGTTCCCTCTTTGCCCACCACCCTATACTGACAAAATCAGTTTACCTCTGGGGCTAGGCTGAAGGGGAAGGTTTGGTGCGATTTCAGGCTTCCACTCTTACTAAATGCTTATTGTTTAGCTACATTTAACAATTAGAGATGAAAATTTGCAGGTTGAATGAACATTTAAACAGGAATGAACTGGGAGTAACAAGTAAAAGCTACCAGTTATTAGGACCTGACTGGAGGACAATAGGGAAAGAGCACAGGAAATCCCCTGAGGCCTGAAACGAGAAAGACTGTACCTGAAGAGGAAGTTAGGGACTTGTGCTCAACATTAGCCCTTTTAGCCTTTAAAAGAATCAGCATCAACTGATGTTTTAGTTTCACACTTGGAAACACACAGATTTTTTTTGCATGATTAATAAGCTTTTTTATTTTCCACCGAAGTAAAAGCACTGTATAAAGGAACTTAATTTCAAAATCCCAAGTACCGTAAGTTACTTTTCAAATTGGAAAAATTTTAATTATTACTTTATACTTAGTAGCTTTTTAGGACAACATATGAACTACAGATTCCAACTCTAATTATTAATAGTGATTATTAACAAAACAGCATTCCAGATGACAAAGCACTAGGAAAACATAATCTTCCTTTAGTAGTTTAAAGAATTAAGGAAGAGAAAGGGTTGTTACTTCTTATTTTGTTGTATGCTGTGGCTGCTGCTGGGTGCTGTCAGTCAGTCTGACTCACAGTAACCCTACGCAACACGGAAGGAAACACAGCCTGGCCCTGTGCCATCCCCACACCCCACATCTAAGCCCACTGCTGCAGCCACCGCGTCAATTCATTTTGCTGAGGGTCTTTCGCTTTTTTTGCTGACCCTCTCCAGGGACTGATACCCTTCTCCAGGGACTGATCGCTTCTGATAGATAACATGTCCAAAATATACAAGATGAAGTCTTACCATCTTCGCTTTTAAGGAGCGTTCATTCTTCCGGCAGTCCATGGTATAGTCAGCATTTTTTTCCAGCATTCAAGGGCATCAGTTCCTCTTTTGTCTTCCTTATTTATTACCTAGCTTTGGCATGCATATGAAGTGACTGAAAGTATCACGGCTTGAGCCCCAGACACCTCAGTTTTCAAGGTAACAGCTTTGTTTTTTAACACTTAAAAGAGGTCTCTCGCAGATCTGCCCACTGTAGTACCTTCTACAACCCTTAATGTGCTCACATGAAATCTATACATAGACCTAGAGGTAGTTAGAACAAGGGATACCGCCCAGTTTAAAATCAGAAAGGGCAGGTATAAGGGTTGTAGCCTTTCACCATACTTATTCAATCTATATGCCAAGCAAAGAATCCAGAAGCTGGACTACTGGAAGAGGAATGTGGCATCAGGATTAGAGGAAGACTCTTCAACATGCACATGACACAATCCTGCTTGCTGAAAGCAAAGAGGACTTGAGGCACTTACTGATGCAGAGCAAAGCTTTCAGTATGGATTACACCTCAACATAAAAGAAAAATCCTCATAACTTCATCAATAAACAGCATCATAAAAAACAGAAAATATAAGTTACCAAGGATTGGACCCATAATTAATAATTATGGAAACAACAAAGAAATTTCATCATGTAAGAATATTTAAAATACATCTATTATTCACTGTCACCATTATTTCAAAAATAAAGACTATTTTAATTTTAAAAAGCAGGATAAACAAAATCTATCTAAGCTTCATTGTTAGTTGCAGTTGAGTTAATTCTGGCTCATGATGGCCCCATGTGTGTAGAGTAGAACTACTTTACAGGATTTTTAAGGCTGTAACATTTCAGAAGGAGACGGTCTGGCCTGCCTCCCAAAGAGCCTCTGGCTAGTTTCAAACTACCAACCTTCAGAAGACTGATGGAGTGCTGAAGCATTTGTGACAACCAAGGATTCCAGCTAACCCTTAGATAAAAACTTGTGAAAGCCAGAATCCTTGTCAGACTGATAGCTGTCACAGAAGGAAAACCCAAATATTTCCCACTAAATGAGGCATGGAAAAGTATTAGGACTGCACTCTGCCAAAGGTGGAAAACTCGTAAGATCTGGAAAAATAAGGCAGTTCTGTTGAGTTTGGGCTTTCACAGGTTTCACTGTATATATATGTACAACTATGACACAGGTTGAACTGTGTTTCCCTAAAATGTGTTGAAAATCCTAACCCCATACTTGTTAAGGAAACCCTGGTGGTATACTGGTTAAATGGTAAGACTGCTAACCAGAAGGCTGGCAGTTCACATCTCCCTTTCTAAGGTGTTCCTTGGAAACCACGGGGCAGTTCTACTCTATCCTACAAGGCTGCTGTGAGTTGGAATCGACGACAGTTATGGGTTTGGTTTTTGATACTCGGTGAGGAAACCCTGGTGGTGTATCGGTACCAAAAGGTTAGCAGTTTGAGTCCACCAGGTGCTCCTTGGGAACATGATAGGGCAGTTCTACTGTGTCCTATAAGGTTGCTATGAGTCAGAATTGACTTGATGGCAATGGGTTTGGGTATTTTTGGGATACCTGTTGATCCTGGAACAGACTTTTCTTTTTTATGTTAATGAGGTCATAACAACATAGGGTGTACTTTAGACCAACCATTTTCGGTCTATAAAAGGAGCCGATTCGCCACAGAAGAAGCACAAATGAGAGTAACACTGATGCCACACCCAGACCACCAAGAAACGAAACAGGAGAAGCTGAAAGAGACAACAATTTCCCTTAGAGCTGATGAAACCTTCCGCTAAAGCTAGCTCCCTGAACTTGGACTTCTAGCCTTCTAAACTGTGAGAAAATAAATTTCAGTTCTTTAAAGCCACATGTGGTAGTATTTCTGTTATAGCAACACTAGGATACTAAGGCAAACTATATATGTATATATATCCACATGAATTCTAGGCTGTTCGTATTTTCTTAATGAGCCATGAATTACAGAAAACTTGAAATGGACTGATACTTAGGATCCATGGTCTAGTAATTTTGAATGCTGCTTTTAATCACTTATAGTCTGGTATAAATATATACTTACCAAGGGTCTTCAACTCTTGTATGTGTACTTAACAAATACTTCAGCTTCAGTGTATGAGCGCTGCAATTGTTTATTACTCAGCTAACTAACATTTTATTTTGTTAGTGTTTTTAATTTTAACCATTCTAGTAAGAGTAGAATGGTGTTTGTTATTTTAATTTTAATTTTCTTGATGACTAATGATGTTAAACCCTTTTCATGGGCTTATAGGCTATTACTTCTTTTGTGAAGTGTCTAAATCATTCATCCATTTAAAAACTACATTATCTTTTCTTTTTTTAAATTGTGATTAAATGAAAGTATACAAACCAAATTAATTTCACATGCCCACCTATAAGCATCTCCTTTTGCTCTCCTTGCCCAGTGACAGCACACTCCTCCTTTGCATCCTATACTTGCCATATCCTTGTAACTAGCTCCTGTCCCCTCCTCTCCACCCTCTTCTCTCTCAGCTATAAAGAGACCAGTAGGACAGCATCCTATAAATGCACAGAACCATAAAGTACCCACACCACATGGTCACAGTGCATCCCTGAGTCCAGTCCATTTTTGTCTGAAGAGTTGACCACAGTACTGTTTTCTGGATAGTGGCAGCAGCAGGTCTAAGGGCCATGCTTCCAGGGGACCCCCAGGCCGTCGGGACCATCAGTTATGGTCTTTTAGTAGAGTTCTTGAGCTGTAGTCCTTTTTTTCTTGTGTTGTCACAGGGACTCAAGATTGTGTGCCCCATCACGGCTGTCTTTGGTGGTGGCCTGGTACCATCTGGTTCTTCTGGTCACAAGTTGATATAGTTTCCCATTCACATGGATCCTTCTGTCTCCTAGCTTCTCAGTCATCATCCATTCTGGATGAGTTGGGACCATCTGGTGTACCTCAGATGGCAGCTTGCTAGCTTTTAAGACCCCAGACACCACTCACCAACACGGGGTGCAGAAGACTCTCTTAGCAATAGGCTAAAAACTACATTATCTTTTCATTATTAATCTGTCGTTCTTTAGATATTATGGATACACATGCTTTGTCTCTTACACACAGAGTGAATGTTTTCTCCTATTTTGTGATCTGCTTGCTTTTCTGCTTTTTTACTGAGATCTTTTGTTCAGCAGACATTTTTAACTTTAATGAAGCCTAGTAAAACAGTTTTTCTGATATGATTAGTGGCTTTTATGTCTTTCCTAAGAAATCTTTACCTACCTGAACGTTGTGAAGATACTCTATGCTTCTTTTCTTCTATTGGTTTTACAGTCTTAACTTTGTATTTATGCTTCTGATGCCTCTCACATTAGTTTCTGTGTACAGTGTGAGGAAATGACTGAGGTCAATTTTTCCCCTGAGTAGACTGAACTACTTGTTGCAGTACCCTATGATGAAAAGAATTCTCTTGGCACCTTTCAAGATCACTGTTTGCTATGTGTAGGTCTACTTCTGGATTTTCCATTCTTTTCTACTGCTCTGTTCTTCTATCCTTGCATGAATATCACCCTCTCAGTAGAGTGCTAGAGTGGACTATTAAATTTTCATTAATCACATCAGCTCCTCTCCCCCTACTGGTTGTTAAAACATTTACTAGCTAGCCTATCACTAACTGGCATGATGAATACAGTTTTGTATTATCTTAAAATCAAGTACTTCAGGTCTTCAAATTTCCTTACTCTTAGTCCTTTGAATTTGTTATTTGTCAATTTCTACAAAAATTCTACTGAAATCCTAATTAGGGTTCCGCTGACTCTATAGATTAGCTCTGGAAAAAAACTAACATTGATTCTTTCAATTTACAAACAAGGCATATCTTTCCATTTCTTCTTTAATTTCACTCTACAATGTTTTGTAATGTTCACTGTGGATGACTCACACATATTCTGTTAAATTTACTCTTAAGTATTACACATTTTTTGATAGTACTGAGAATGGTAGTTATTTCCAGTTATGCTGCATCAAATCGTTACAGACAGGCAGATCAGCAGTTATTTCATGAATAAGGTAGCACTTAAACTTGTCCTTGAAAGACAAGTAGAAGTCTGACAGGCAGAGGTATGAACAGAA